>OV702290.1:175493337-180493337 GCA_916181665.1 Avena sativa | reverse complement strand
GGGGTGAGAGGGGAGAGTTTGGAGCTCGCCAGAGTCACGGATTTATAGTCCAGTTTCTTGGGGAAGGATGAGAAGATGGAATCAAAGGCGGTGATCGATGGCCAGTGACAGGGAAGAAGATATGGAATACCTCCCGTCGTCGTCACACGCACGGCTGCCCCATCCGCACCTCAACCACTCTATGGCCATCTAGATCCTTGATGCCTCCTACCCTCGATTGCAAGGATGACGACCAATGTGCGGAGGCTGGAGGTCGGTTGTAACACCCTAGCATTAGGATCCAACGAAGGGTAGAAATAGGAATATAAGTTTGTGCATGCATGCATTTGTAAAAATCAGGGTAAATTTTTTGCCAAACAAAAACCTAAAGAGATCAGAGTTCTTTTCTCTAACTAGAGGTAGGAATAGCTCTTGTTAGAGATTGCTATGAATTTTGACATGACCTTTAGGAATTATTAAGTCTTTGGGGAGGTTATTTTGAATTCAAATTTGAAATTTAAATCCATATGAAAATATTTGAAATTTATAAGCTAGTAATATTGAATTGTTTTCCAAAGTACCTTATTAACATTGTTTGATTATATTAGAGATATAGTAAACAACAATAAAGATTAAAGACAGGGAAAATTAAATAAGGAATGAATTCTTATTTCTTTATTCCATAACAAGATTACAAACAGTAATAAATACATCAAGAGCAGAAGATTACAGAGAATAGAAATAAAACTTTATTAACTTATAATAATATCTTTACAAGATCCTTTACAAAAAAAGAATAAAAAGAAGGTTACAGTTAAAACCTATACTACCTATCTACTCCTATACTAAATCTTGCATGTCCAGACCTTGTTCCTGCAAATAAGATAAAACAACTAAAAAAGAGAATAAGGGTTAGTTAGTTAATTTTACTCTCAGTTGTGAACAGTGAAATGCACTGTTCATGTTACATCACAGAATAATAACAGAGGGGCAAATTTCACCAGGACAGTAACTAGTAAAAGGGTAGCAGGTGAACATATTTTCACTTGAACTGATCCACACAACCAGACCACACAGCCATACAGCTTAGTCACCGAAATACATGGAGTGTGTTGTCAAGCCAGCAGCAGTACAAGCACTCAAACAGAGCACCAGCCGAAGCATAGTTATAGGAACTCATTTCTCCTTCTCAAGCACACACTTAGAACTCATTGAGCTTGCCAAAACCTTAACAAAACCACCAGCCAGTTTACCAAATCAACCACCAAATCACCACAAGATGGTAACATAAGGAGAGGGTGGAGCAGTGGATAGCAAGGCCAAGTACAAGATCACAAGAGCTGCACCAGGAGGTGTATAGCTAGATCAAGCCAGCAAGCACAAGATAACAAGAACAAGCCAGCAAGCAACACCACAACCTCACCAGTCATCAAGTAGTGTGGTGAGTACACATAAAACCATCACATGATTAAATCATCATAGATTAAATAGAGCATGTGTTGTTTTATATGATCTTCTTAGAAAACACCCAAGTGAGGTGTATATCCATCCTAGAAGAAAGACAAAAAGCCATTGATAAATCTTTACAAGTTACTACCAAGATCTCAGCCTTTGCATCATTGATCTTGGAGAGAAATCTCTAGTTTCATAACTAGATACACAGGCATCCTTGAATAAACAATTCTGGGCACATCCTATGGATGGTAGCACCACAGACATGACACATCTTAAAACTTTATCTTAAATAGTAAGGATTCACCTTATTATTATTCTTATAACAGCCTATCAAATCATTTTCCTAAGCACTGTAGCACTGATACATAGAGGTATCCATCACAAATCATCAAAGAAGTAAAGCAGCAGGTGAATATAGCTACTTTTCTGTAGTTTTGCCTTAGACCAGCATCACAGGCTAAATTATCCAATAGAATGTTCTGCAACTCTCAGGTACAATAGAACACAAATAGAAAACAGTCCAGTATATGGATGAACCTGTGTACCACTCAGATGAGGGTGTCACAAGGTCCTATCCTAACCAAGCAGTTTCTACCAGGGATTCCATAATCCAATGTTGCAACAGAACATCTAATCATTTTCCTAACATAACAATTAGGAATCATATTTGACATATCTAAATTCTATCATAGGAAAGTATCAGTAAGTAATTGGATTAAATATCCAACTCCAATTCTTTCATACCAAAACATATCAACAAGAACTAGAGAGCTAATATCAACCAAGAGCATAGCCATAATACATGACAGTAAGTAAAGTTCAGTTAACAGACTACTGACAGAAACCACCGTTAACACTGAGAACCACAATATAGCAGTGAATCATACATAGCTATATTCAGTAAGAAACCACGTTAGGTAAACATGACATAAAGGGATGAACCCTAGCACAGAGGGATGAACCCTAGTGCCGTGGACAGATGTAATTAGGGTTCATACATGGCCAGCAATTAGAGAGTAGCAAGCTAAGCCAGAGAATCAGAGAGGGAGAGAAGAGGAACTCACCCGTGGTCCTCGCTGAAGTTAGAAGAGGAAGCAGAAGCATCGGCGAGAGCACACAGCGGCACGGGGAGCACTTGAGGGCGCTGCAATCCACGCCAAGCCATGGCACGGTGGCCAAAGCCACACGGGCAGCAGCGGTAGCACCACAACACCGCCAGGAGACCAGCACAGCACCACCGGGGCGGCAAAACTCCACATCACCGACAACCCCCAAACCCTAGGGTTCGGGGTGGAGTCGGCCTAGACGCAAGAAGGGTTTGCAGATGAATCCAACAGGACCAGACGGCAGAGCAGCATCGACTACCTCACCACACACCATGGCGGCGGCCGGAGTAGCCCAGGGTGGCCGGAATCGAGTGGCGATAGCGTCGACATCGCGGCGGCTCTGCGAGGACGAGCCAAAGGGTGAACGAGAGAGAGAAAGGGAAAAATCGAGTGGTACTGGGCCGTTAGTGATAGAGGGGTTTGACCAGCCCAGATGGCTCGGGTCAAGGTCGGGCCAACCCAATGGGCTAGGTCCAATTTAGAAGGAAAAAGCCTAATTAAATTGTCAAATGACCAAAATACCCCTAGGACTTAAATAGTTCTAAGAACTAAAATAAAAATCCTAAAAATATAAATAAAATATCAATGGACTCATAAAAATGTCCTCTATTCAAGAAAAATAACAAATGGAATTTTAGGTAATTAAAATTAAAATTACTATTACTAAGGTATATATTCCTTTAGCATTTTATAAAAATATACCAAACACAGAAAAATTGAATAAAATGCCTTTTTACAATTCTAAAAGAGAATGCTATTATAGAAAAATGCTAGTTTGTATTTTTGAAAAGTAAATTAAGTGTGAGAAAAATAAAGTCTTATTTCCTTAAAGGAATTTTAGTGAAATATTTTAAAGAGATAAAAATTAAATAAATCCAATTTTAAACTCTTAAAATAATACTAATCATTAAAAAATAACTAATCATTAAAAAATACTAAATATAATATTTATGAAGATTTTAAAGACTTTAAGTAATACTTTTCTTTTTAATTAAAGAAAATAGCAAATTTTTACTAAAAGGGTAAAGCACCAAAATAAGCAAATAATAAACCATTGCATGACATTACTATCCATTGCATATTTCTTCTTTAAATATTGTCCTTACCAGGAAACAATGGTTCTCTGTAGAAACCGAAGCTCAAGGTCAGGTAGAAGCATCCGACTTCACTACCTTGCAGTCATAAGGCAAGTTCACAACTTGCTCATGTCCTTTGAAGAGTCTTTATGAAAATATTTGAAAATTGTGTGTTATCACCTATGTTCTAATGGAGACAGAAAATAAGTATTTTCTCAAATAAATGAAATGCTATTATCATCCTAAGTGATGATAAATACTAAGAATTGCAGGGCAATCTAAGATTCCAATTGCAAAACATCTAGGATTTAATAACCCATGACATCAGTGATTCTAGCGCCTATATTACGCGTTAACCATAAGATTTGGAATGGTACAGAGAAGTCAGATGCATCTTCTTCCTCTCGCATGCATCCGGATGGCCATGTCGAGGATGTTATCCTTGTAGCGTGCATTTATTGGTAATTCATAGAGGATATGCAGCATATGAGTGGGAGCCCTCAACATCCCACGATAGTTCTGGCATCTGACCGTCTGTACTAACCATTGTCGTAATTCAAGATGTGGGCATGGCGTAGACCAGGGGGATATGCGGGGTCGCGAAGGGGATAGTGATTGGCCTGGATCATCTACTAGGCCCCACATCATGGAATTGTGGACAGGAAAGTACGCTTGATTGTGCAACAAGGAGTTGGCCTCTTATGGGTAAAGTAGCGCACCTCTGCAGAGTGTAAGAATTGTGACGTGTTACTACCTGTTCCGGGAAGGACCTACGAATGCGGCAGGAAAGGAACTCCATGAAGTTCTGGTCAACCTGTGAAGGCTGATGGGTATAGTTTTGATAATTAAAATCAATCTTTGAAGAAATGTTTACCAAAACTGCATAGTACCAAGGACGTATCGTCCGAGGTGGTAGATAGAGCATCAAACTTTCCACCTTGCATATAGTGAACTTGTTGGGTGATACATCCAAAACGTATCTACTTTCCCAAACACTTTTGCTATTGTTTTTCCTCTAAACTTGTGTGATTTGGACACAACTAACACGGACTGACGCTGTTTTCAGCAGAATTACCTTGGTGTCTAGTTTTTGTGCACAAAATCAACTATCAGGAAAAATCCTGGAAAATATGCCAAAAATCCTATTTCACCAGAAGACTCACGGAGCCAGAAGACGAGACGGAGGAGGTCCACGAGGGGCCCACACCACCTGGCCGCGCGGGCCATCCTAGGCCACACCTGGGGGTGGTGTGGCCACCTCGGTCACCCCCTCGACCTCCCTCTTCGCCTATAAGTTGCCTCTTGACCTAAAAACCAAGGGGGGTTCAACGTTTTCCAGAAAGAGTTCCGCTACGCCGCCACCACCAGATTCCGCGATTGGAGGAGATCATCGACATCATCATCACCATCGCTTCTCCATCGACCATCCATGTTTCCCCCATCTATGAGTGAGTAATCCCCCGCTGTAGGCTATGGGGATGGTAGGGATTTGTCAACACCCGGATTTTTAATCCCAGATGCCTATTATGCCATACCTCGCAATCCCAGGATTACCATTTTTGCGAGACATAACGGATTGGATATCACAGTACATCATCCATTACAAACCATACATAAGGTCTTACACGAATAAGGATCTCATGATCCAGTCGTAATACAACAAGCAGCGGAATAAATATAAAGCGTAGCGGAGGGGTCCATCTTCAGGGGCACAGGCAATGCTGATGAAGGCAGATAGTCCTAGTTATCATAGCCGTCCTGCTGGCCCTCATCTTGATAGTCTCCTTCATAGTCTGGCCATGAGAACAGCCAGGGACAAAAGCCATAAGTACTCTTTAAGTACTCACAAACTACCACTAACAAGTAATATAGTGCTAAGTTAAAGTGTTAAATCCAAGTTTAACTATAAAGATAAGTTTGAAACCTAAGCTGAGTTCAGAAGCAAAGAAAGATAAAATAAAGTTCTAGAATCACTTAAGTTGGGAAGCTATTAACATGAACACAACCCTGTTGTGGTCAAGTCAAGATTCATCATTCATCATTCATCTCATAAGTTGTTTTTAAAACATCTGACAACGAAACAGTATGGCCATTCCAACTGTCCATAACCGCGGACGCGGCTATTCGAATAGGTTGACACTCTACAGAGGTGGTACACTTTCACCACAAGATTCGATACATCTGTCAGGGATCACCCTGAATCATCATACTTAGTATGCAGATAATCAAACATAACCTTCCCTTTACACACCCTAGTATAAGCACCTCTCCTATGAGCATGGCCTCCCAACCATGACCATCAGTCATCTTGGGCACTGCATAGGTGGACAACATTGAGAGATAGCCTCATCTCAAACCTCTCCTGCGAGGGAACTAGTACTAATGCATATAAACTTCCGCTAAGCCTTACCCAATTCAGGTAGTGTGGTTGTACGGTAAATTTGGAATGGTATCGCATCTGAATCCAACCATCAGTTTTATAAAAGGGTTAAGGCTCATGCCTCAACCTTTTCATCATCATAAATCATTTATGTTTCTCAACACATGTCAAAACATCTCAATAGAATGACTCATCATTCCAAGGTTTTCATAATTCATTTTCACCAATTGTTCCCATCTAAAGTGACTCAAGTTTTGATCTACTCTAAACTACTAAGTTAAGAGTGTTCACTAAGGTGGAAAGATGATGGGTTCAATCTCATGCCATAGAATGACATCTAAAGCTTATCTAAATAGGTCAAGTTTTATACTCTTTATGCTACCTTCAAAACAAGTAAGGGACTTTGTGTAAAGTAAAGGAAGTAAAGCTTGTAAGGTAATACTTGGGGTAGTAATAGTCAAAGTGGTGTGACCAAAGCATGCCTAAAGCATCTTTGCTCATTCATCTAGCTTAATTCTAGCTTGCTAACAATAGCTTGCCTTGGTTGGTGCAGTGGTTGAAGTTTTCTTCTTCTTCTTGGTAGAACTCCTCCTCCTCGTAGACTTGGTCGGTACTATCTTCTATAAATACATACGGAGTACACAATCACCAAACAATACTTAACTAGTCTAATTAGTACTCTAAGGCACACAATTAATGATTTATTATCATCACAAGCATCACAAGTTTTATTCCTTAGTTTCCTCCTTTTTATTTTAGAAGAGTAATTTCTACTCATTGAAAAATTAACTAAGATTTAATATTCACCACTTAAAATATGGGATCATGTGGACACATGTCATCACCACATATTCTAACATGTGGGAATGTAATTTAAGGGTTGGATTATAACTATTTTGGTTTAAGTTCATTATTTAATGATTTAAAGTGACTAGAAATGCCTATATAGCATTATTTTGGTACTAGTCCAAAGTCACTGCATGTAAATCCTAATATTATTACATATTCAGATAGGTATGATGAAATGTGATTTTTGAGAGTTGGAATCAACTCAAAAGCTAACTTGGTTGATTTTATAAAAATGTTGCAAGGTGTAAAAGCTTATGTTTTATTATTTTTACTAGGAGAGATCTCTAACTCTAAATGAATTAAATCCAACGGGCTTGGATAGATAATTTCAATACCTTTTAGGTACAATTGGTTTCAAGCAATTTGGATTTGTCAAACTCCTAGAATTGATTTTTAAACTAGTGGACAGAAACTAGGTTAACTCTAAATAGAAAAAAACTAAATTTGAAACTTTCACACGCGCGGAAACTAACTAGGCCGGCCCAGCTATGCACAGTATGCACAGTGGGCTGCCTGATAGGCGGGCTCCACCAGTCAGCGGCACAATCTAACTGAAACGGTATCTAGCTTCCTGGGCCACACGATCTAAAGACGATCCAACGGTGGTGAGTCATCGTCGACGACGGATCACTCCGGCGAGAACGTGACCTAGCCGTGGCGATGGGGGTTGATTGGGGGCATACCAGGTCTCTAGCAAGGTCGGCGAGGCGGGCAAACGGGTTGGTAGACGAAGGTGAGGCGGGGCGCGGTTGCGGCGGAGCTTGGGGTGCTCTAAATCGCCAACGCCCTTCTCCTCCTGCTGCAGCAGCTTCGGCTTCAATTCCGGCGAGACAAATCTCGAGCGGCTTCGGCTAGGGGTGGGTAAGGTTCAGTGAGAGGTGAGGAGTGTGGGAGTGTGGAGAAATGGTGCTAGGGCGGCCGCTTTATATAGGGTCGACGAGGGGGCAGAGCGAGCGACGGTGAGGTCATCGGTGACAACGCTGCAGGGCTCTCTCGGCATGGGCGAGGGCGGCATTGGATGCTCTATTCCCCGGCGGTCCTCTGAGGCTTAAAGGTGCGTCAAGGCGAAGTCTCTACTGGTCGGGAGCGTGCGATGAACTGCGCGCAGACGGCGGTGTTCGACGCAGTTCCTCCGGTCTATTGGTCGCGAGGCAGCGAACGACGATGTCTGGGCGGTTGCTGGGCCTGCTGTGGCTGCTGCCACGCAATGCTAGTGCTAGGCGTGGTTGGTGCGGCTCTAGCGGGCGCGGCGCTCCAGGGTGATCGGCATGGCGGACAGCGGCATGGGCGCGAGCAATTGAGGCTTGTCCTCCACTCGTTTTTGGTCGGGGGCTGGTCGAGGCGAAGCGGTATGATGGCGCCTATCTCCCAACAAGCGAAGGAGAGCGCGGGACGGGTTGGGGTGAGTGGTTCGTGGTCGACCTAGGGCAAGGCTTCGGGCGGCGAGCTACTGGAGCAGACAGTGGAGAGGGAGAGAGGGTTAGGGCCGGGGTTCTAGCTGGGGGAACCAGGGGACCAAGTTAGGCCCAAATGGTGACCAAAACTACTGCTCACTATAGTGTTTTAGGATTTGCAAGGTTTGTGCCTGCCACCTGCTCGACATAATGGCCGCAAGAAGCAAAAATTTAAATTTTGGGTTCAAATTTTTTGAGTGATCTCCACTAGTACTAGCTAGTCTCTGGTTGCAAGGGTTTTGAAAATGGAGTTCAATTGGATGGTTTTTGAAATAGGGTGATCTAGGCATATGCATTGAATTCAATTTTAAACTTTCATTTAAAATAAGTATTTGAATGTTTTTAGCAGATCACAAAGTGGGCCTTGGTACCTCATTATGTGTACTAGCAAGGGGTGCAAAGGTTCAGAATTATTTCTGTTGGGAAATGAGTGCTAGGAACACTCAAAGTAGTGTAGTGGATTAAAATGACCAAAATGACCATTCCTCATTTTTAATTGTTTTTTATTTGATTTTCTTTGGGATTTGCTTGGGAATGAGTTAGATGATGTTTATTTCACCTAAGAATCATTTTACAATCAATGGATCACAGAACCATGGCAATTCAAACAACTCCTATTTTTAAATGCACACACATATGAATGATTTCATATTTTGAAATGGAAAAGTTTTTGTTAACCCTAAATTGGATGATTTGGATCTTGATAAGCTTGGATTAAAGTTTTGGGATGTTACAAACCTTCCCCCCTTAAACAAAATCTCGTCCCGAGATTTACAAAGATACTAGGAACTAAAGAGATCTGGGAACTCTGTCTAATGTAATCTTCGCGCTCCCAAGTGGCTTCATCCTCGGTATGGTTGCTCCACTGAATCTTGAGAAACTTGATACTCCGAGTCCTGGTGGTTCTGTAGGCTTCTTCTAAGATACGGATGGGCACCTCCTGATAGGTCAGGTCATTGTTGATCTCCACATCTCTGTGATCGATGTTCTTGAAAACTTCAGTCTTCTCCGGCACTTCTAGGCATTTGCGAAGTAACGAGATATGGAACACATTGTGGATGGCTGACATCTCTTCAGGTAGTTCCACTTGATATGATACTTCTCCTCGACGGTTCAGAATTTTGAAGGGCCCGATATATCTGGGGGCTAACTTTCCTTTCAGACTAAAGCGTTGAGTTCCCTTCAATGGTGAAACCTTGAGATATACAAAATCTCCGACATTGAAAGTCAGGTCTCTCCTTCTCTTGTCAGCATAACTCTTCTGTCTGGACTGGGCGGTCTTGAGGTGCTCACAGACTTTGTGAACCTTCTCTTCGGCTTCTCGGAGGATGTTGGGTCCAAAGATCTGACTCTCTCCTACTTGTGACCAATTCAAAGGGGTACGGCACTTCCTTCCGTATAGGAACTCAAATGGTGCCATCTGCAAACTAGCTTGATAACTGTTGTTATATGAGAATTCTGCGAAAGGCAGGCAATCTTCCCATTTTGAACCGTACTCCAACACACAAGATCTAAGCATATCCTCCAGGATCTGGTTGACTCTCTCAGTCTGTCCATCGGTTTGCGGGTGATATGCGGTGCTGAAGTTCAACTTGGTTCCCAATCCTTCCTAAACTTTCTGCCAAAATCTCGAGGTAAACTGGGTTCCTCGATCTGATACTATGGTCTTGGGGGTTCCATGCAGACTAACAATCCTAGCAATATACAGTTCTGCTAGCTTTGCACTTTGGTAGGTAGTCTTGACAGGTATAAAGTGAGCTACCTTGGACAGTCTATCAACTATGACCCAGATCGAGTCATTTCCCCTATTGGAAGTAGGCAACCCGGTGATAAAGTCCATTCCAATAGAATCCCATTTCCATTCCGGAATCTGCAATGGTTGCAATAGTCCTGCCGGTCTCTGATGCTCTGCTTTCACTCTTTGACAGTTGTCACACTTGGCGATGTAGCTTCCGATTTCTCTCTTCATCTTATGCCACCAAAATTGCTCTTTCAAATCCTGATACATCTTTGTTCCTCCGGGGTGGATAGAATAAAGAGTGTCATGAGCTTCCTTCATGATAACTTGCTTCAGCTCCGAATCTGCTGGCACGCAGATACGTCCTTTGTACCATAGTACTCCTTCTTCGTCTTCCGTGAATGCAGGTACCTTTCCTGTACCAATACGATGTTTGATTCCGTCGATACTTTCATTCCTCTTCTGGGCTTCCTTGATTTGGCTAATCAAAGTGGGTTGAAGTTCAATGCTAGCTAAGAATCCTTTGCTAACTAATTCAGTCCTGAACTGCTCCAACTCCTCATACAAACTTGGTTGCTTTTCCTTGATCATGGTGTTTAGCCTGCACGGCAATCTGCTAAGAGCATCCGCTACCACATTGGCTTTACCGGGGTGATAGTGAATGTCAAGGTCATAATCCTTGATTAACTCTATCCATCTCCTTTGCCTCATATTCAGCTCCTTCTGAGTGAAAATATACTTCAAGCTCTTATGATCTGAGTAAATCTCACAGCGATTACCCATCAGATAATGACGCCATGTCTTCAATGCCAGCACTACGGCTGCTAATTCTAGATCGTGGGTCGGATAGTTCTGCTCATGCTGCTTCATTTGTCGAGATAGATACGCGATAGCTTTGCCTTCTTGCATCAATACACATCTGAGACCAATCTTGGATGCATCACAATATACATCAAACGGCTTCTTGATGTCTGGCATGATCAATATTGGGGCTGATATCAATCTCTTCTTCAGCTCCTGGAAACTGGCTTCACATTTGTCTGTCCATTCAAACTTCTTGTCCTTCTTCAACAATTGGGTCATGGGTCGGGCGATGCTCGAGAATCCTTCTACGAACTTGCGGTAGTATCCCGCTAATCTGAGAAATGCACGGACTTGGGTTTGAGTGGTTGGAGCTTCCCATTCTTTGACATCTTTGATCTTGGCGGGATCAACAGAGACTCCTCCAGCAGACACAATATGTCCTAGGAATCCTACTTCTTTCAGCCAAAACTCACACGTGCTGAACTTGGCATATAACTGATGCTCTCTCAGGGTTTCTAGGATGATTCTCAGATGTTGCTCATGCTCTTCTTCTGACTTGGAGTAGATAAGGATGTCGTCGATAAACACAACTACAAACTTATCTAGGAAATTCATAAAGATCTTATTCATGAGATTCATGAAATAAGCAGGGGAATTGGTTAATCCAAAAGACATAACCGTATACTCGTATAAACCATGACGAGTAGTAAAGGCGGTCTTCAGAATATCCATTGCACGAATCTTAAGTTAGTGATAACCAGTCCTAAGATCAATCTTTGAGAATACTTGGGCTCCGGTCAACTGATCAAATAGATCCTCTATCTTTGGCAAAGTGTACTTGTTCTTGATGGTGACGTCATTCAACTTTCTGTAATCTCTACACAAACGGTTGCCTCCATCTTTCTTGTCGACGAATAACACTAGTGATCTCCATGGCGATGCGCTTGGATGAATCAAGCCTGTTGCTAACATGGCATCTAACTGCTTCTTCAACTCAACTAACTCTTGAGGGGTTCATGCTATAGGGTCTCTAGGCTATGGGTCCGGTTCCGGGGATTAGTTCGATAATGAACTCAATATCCCTATCCGGGGGCATACCTGGCAATTCATCTGGGAATACGTCGGGGTATTCACAGACTACTCTTACTTGGTATATGGTGGGTAGGGCTAGACTCTTGTTGCACTTGAATTGGCGAGGTAAGGTTTCAGATATATGCTCTATTGTGACTCCAGAACTACTGGTCATGGTGATGGCTTTCTTAGCACAGTCTATCAGTCCTTTATGCCTTGACATCTAGTCCATTCCTAGTACTACTTCCAATCCTTTAGTTCCAAGTACAATTAGGTTGGCATAAAAATCTATCCCATGTATTCTGATAGGTACCGCTTTGCAAATTTTTCTAGCTTTTGTAGTTGATCCGGGGATTTGAACTATCATGACATGCTTTAGGTTGGTTGGGTGAATCTTACTAGTGCATGCAAATTCTTCGGTGATAAATGAATGCGATGCTCTCGAATCAAACAATACTCTTGCAAAAACTGAGTTGACAGAAAACATACCCAGCACTACATCTGGCGCTTCTTGGGCTTCTTCTGCGTTCATGTGGAAGAGACGACCGTTGCGGTTGTGAGGGTTCCCTGAGGCAAACCTTCTTCCTGGTTGAACACGACACTGCTGTTGAGCTGGGGCATTCACAGTGGCATTGGCGGCAGTCTTCTTGGTACACTCATTGGAGTAGTGACCCTTCACTCCACACTCAAAACAAGTGATCTGGGACTTGTCCTTTGCTGCGACAGGCACAACATTGCTGCCAGTTCTGGGTGCAGTGTTGCTGTTGTTGTTGTTGTTGCTCTTGGGAGGTGCACGGTTGAAATTGCTGGCATTGCCGGAGTGGTTGTTGTTTCCTCCGGACTTCACATTGCTTCCGCTGCGGTTGGGGTAGCTTGGGCGAGACATTGGGGGTCGGTTGTTCCTTGGTGCATATCCTGGTGAGGGGTTGGGACGGTACTTGTAGTGACTGCTGGATCCTGATTGCTACATCATACGGTGTTTGCGGTTATCGTCTGCCTAGTTAATCTTCCCTTCCATCTGAATGGTAGAGTCGACTAGCTCTTCGAGATCCTGAAAACGAATGTTGAGGAGGATAGTCCGCATCTCATCATGTAGTCCGTTCAAGAATCTCTCCTTCTTCTTTGCCTCCGTGTTGATCTCATCAAGTGCATATCTGGCAAGTGACAGGAATTTGTCACGGTACTCCACCACAGTCATTCTTCCTTGCTTCAATTCGCAGAACTCATCTCTCATTCGTTTGACTAGACCCTGTGGCACATGGGTGCGGCTGAACTGGACTTTGAATGCTTCCCATGTCATAACCTGACCATGGTTCATATTGCGGATACTATTCCACCAAGCTCTTGCATCTCCCGCCAGATAGTGGGTGGCGAAGAGAACTTTCTCGTTTTCATCAACTCCTGCAACTTCTAGGTTGTTTTCCATTGCCTGTAACCAGTCATCAGCATCTAATGGGTTTTCAGATTGGTTGAAGATTGGGGGATTGGTATTCTGAATTTTTTTGAGTTTGGATCCATGGTGATCCTGATTTCCATGCCCTTGGTTGTTGAGATCCATCTGGGCGGTCTACTGCAATGTTGCTAAGTTAGCTTGGCGTTCTGCCCTGCTTGCTTCATGGTCTGCGATGAGATTCTGCAAGATCTGCAGCATTGGGTCCTGCGACGAGCTGCTCCCTCCTTGGTTTCCATGAGTCATCTGAAGATTGAGGTAGATAAAGGGGTAAGAGGGAAATTCTAAGGTTCATGGTTTTGGTTTCAATGCTAAAACTTTGAGTTAGACTCAGGTTTTTGAACTAACTCTATTTCATTCATACAAACAAACACATGATACAACACACCCACAACAAACACAGGAAAATAGATGGTTTGAAGAACCATTCTGCAAGCTACGATACAGTGGCACCGATACATCTCATGCTACAACAGTGCTCTAGTGCATCTACTCATCGTCGATGAAGTCGGAGTCCTCATCGTCAGTGTAGAAGTCCACGGCATCCTCCTCCAGAAAGTCATCATCATTGCTGAGGTAAGAATCCATGTCCCCCTGGATGTCTTCACCCTCATCTTCTTCTTCCTTGGCGGCAAGCTGAGCTTCATGCTCCTTAACGGTCTTCTCGAGGTCGGCCACCTTCTTGCGAAGACGGGCGATGGTGCGATCCTTCTTGGCACGCTGATGGCAAAGAGACTAGCGATCCTGGACGAGCAGTGCGAAAGTCTGGGCCTTTTGGTCGGCAATGGCACGGTTCTGGTTGGCTAACTCTCTAGCATTGTCCAATTCCTGCTGTCTATCGTGCAGCAAGAAGTCAAGATTCTCCACTTGACGCCTCAACTCTAGGTGACTTGGCATCTCCATCGGCATTCCCATGAAGTCACGTCTTGCATAGTGAGCAAAATGGGTTTCTTGGATTTTGTTGACGCTGAGGGCACATAGACGTGCGAGAGCTTCATGCATTGCCCTGGCTAATCCATCCAGCCAGTTGTTCTCTCTCACAGAGAACTGAATTCTCCCAGAAGTTGGTGCTTCGATGCTTCCTCTAAGATCAGCGGTGACTAGCCACTGTAGGTCTCCTCCTGGGGGTCCTGGAAGTTGAGCTCCCAGAAACTCTGGATGTGGGCATCCCAATAACTCTGACAGCGAATCCAGATCCCTCTCGAAGATCAGCTGACCTTCGTTTCCCAACTGGTAAAACTTGCTGAACTGAGTCTCAATCTACAAGAATTAAGGATGAGGAAATTAGTAAAGTGATCAAGTGTGTCAAATTTTAAGCAATAATGTAAGAATTTTGAGGAACATGAATTTTTGAGAAAGAATGAATTCCCAAGAACGAGAGAGGAAATAGTTTTTCGTAAATACTCGCTTTGGTCTTGAAACTAAGTTTTTGTTTGGACGTCCATTCTAACTAGGGTCTCCTATGGTCAGGATGGCTCTGATACCAACTTGTCAACACCCGGATTTTTAATCCCAGATGCCCGTTATGCCATACCTCGCAATCCCAGGATTACCATTTTTGCGAGACATAACGGATTGGATATCACAGTACATCATCCATTACAAACCATACATAAGGTCTTACACGAATAAGGATCTCATGATCCAGTCTTAATACAACAAGCAGCGGAATAAATATAAAGCATAGCGGTGGGGTCCATCTTCAGGGGCACATGCAATGCTGACGAAGGCAGATAGTCCTAGTTATCATAGCCGTCCTGCTGGCCCTCATCTTGATAGTCTCCTTCATAGTCTGGCCATGAGAATAGCCAGGGACAAAAGCCATGAGTACTCTTTAAGTACTCGCAAACTACCACTAACAAGTAATATAGTGCTAAGTTAAAGTGCTAAATCCAAGTTTAACTATAAAGATAAGTTTGAAACCTAAGCTGAGTTCAGAAGCAAAGAAAGATAAAATAAAGTTCTAGAATCACTTAAGTTGGGAAGCTATTAACATGAACACAACCCTGTTGTGGTCAAGTCAAGATTCATCATTCATCTCATAAGTTGTTTTTAAAACATCTGACAACGAAACAGTATGGCCATTCCAACTGTCCATAACCGTGGACGCGGCTATTCGAATAGGTTGACACTCTACAGAGGTAGTACACTTTCACCACAAGATTTGATACATCTGTCAGGGATCACCCTGAATCATCATACTTAGTATACAGATAATCAAACATAACCTTCCCTTTACACACCCTAGTATAAGCACCTCGCCTATGAGCATGGCCTCCCAACCATGACCATCAGTCATCTTGGGCACTGCATAGGTGGACAACATTGAGAGTTAGCCTCAGCTCAAACCTCTCCTGCGAGGGAACTAGTACTAATGCATATAAACTTCCGGCTAAGCCTTACCCAATTCAGGTAGTGTGGTTGTACGGTAAATTTGGAATGGTATCGCATCTGAATCCAACCATCAGTTTTATAAAAGGGTTAAGGCTCATGCCTCAACCTTTTCATCATCATAAACCATTTGTGTTTCTCAACACATGTCAAAACATCTCAATAGAATGACTCACCATTCCAAGGTTTTCATAATTCATTTTCACCAATTGTTCCCATCTAAAGTGACTCAAGTTTTGATCTACTCTAAACTACTAAGTTAAGAGTGTTCACTAAGGTGGAAAGATGATGGGTTCAATCTCATGCCATAGAATGACATCTAAAGCTTATCTAAATAGGTCAAGTTTTATACTCTTTATGCTACCTTCAAAACAAGTAAGGGACTTTGTGTAAAGTAAAGGAAGTAAAGCTTGTAAGGTAATACTTGGGGTAGTAATAGTCAAAGTGGTGTGACCAAAGCATGCCTAAAGCATCTTTGCTCATTCATCTAGCTTAATTCTAGATTGCTAACAATAGCTTGCCTTGGTTGGTGCAGTGGTTGAAGTTTTCTTCTTCTTGGTAGAACTCCTCCTCCTCGTAGACTTGGTCGGTATTATCTTTTATAAATACATACCGAGTACACAATCACCAAACAATACTTAACTAGTCTAATTAGTACTCTAAGGCACACAATTGATGATTTATTATCATCACAAGCATCACAAGTTTTATTCCATAGTTTCCTCCTTTTTATTTTAGAAAAGTAATTTCTACTCATTGAAAAATTAACTAAGATTTAATATTCACCACTTAAAATATGGGATCATGTGGACACATGTCATCACCACATATTCTAACATGTGGGAATGTAATTTAAGGGTTGGATTATAACTATTTTGGTTTAAGTTCATTATTAAATGATTTAAAGTGACTAGAAATTCCTATATAGCATTATTTTGGTACTAGTCCAAAGTCACTGCATGTAAATCCTAATATTATTACATATTCAGATAAGTATGATGAAATGTGATTTTTGAGAGTTGGAATCAACTCAAAAGCTAACTTGGTTGATTTTATAAAAATGTTGCAAGGTGTAAAAGCTTTTGTTTTATTATTTTTACTAGGAGAGATCTCTAACTCTAAATGAATTAAATCCAACGGGCTTGGATAGATAATTTCAATACCTTTCAGGCACAATTGGTTTCATGCAATTTGGATTTGTCAAACTCCTAGAATTGATTTTTAAACTAGTGGACAGAAACTAGGTTAACTCTAAATAGAAAAAACTAAATTTGAAACTTTCACACGCGCGGGAACTAACTGGGTCGGCCCAGCTACGCACAGTACGCGCAGCAGGCTGCCTGACAGGCGGGCTCCACCGGCCAGCGGCACAATCTAACCGAAACGGTATCTAGCATCCTAGGCCACACGATCTAAAGAAGATCCAATGGCGGTGAGTCATCATCGACGACGGATCACTCCGGCGAGAACGTGACCTAGCCATGGCGGTGGGGGTCGATTGGGGGCATACCAGGGCTCCAGCAAGGTCGGTGAGGCAGGCAAACGGGCTGGTGGACGACGGCGAGGCAGGGCGCGGTTGTGGAGGAGCTTGGGGTGCTCTAAATCGCCAACGCCCTTCTCCTCCTGCTGCGGTGGCTTCGGCTTCAATTCCGGTGAGACAGAACTCGAGCGGCTTCGGCTAGGGGTGGGTAAGGTTCAGTGAGAGGTGAGGAGTGTGGGAGTGTGGAGAAATGGTGCTGGGGTGGCTGCTTTATATAGGGTCGACGAGGGGGCAGAGCGAGCGACGGTGAGGTCATTGGTGACGACGCTACGGGCCTCTCTCGGCATGGGCGAGGGCAGCGTTGGATGCTCTGTTCCCCGGCGGTCCTCTGAGGCTTAAAGGCGCGGCAAGGTGAAGTCTCTACTGGTCAGGAGCGTGCGATGAACTGCACGCAGACGGCGGTGTTCGACGCGGTTCCTCCGGTCTGTTGGTCACGAGGTGGCGAATGATGATGTCTGGGCGGTTGCTGGGCCTGCTGCGGTTGCTGCCACGCAATGCTAGCACTAGGTGCGGTCAGTGCGGCTCTGGCGGGCGCGACGCTCCAGGGTGATCGGCATGGCAGACAGCGGCATGGGCGCGAGCAATTGAGGCTTGTCCTCCGCTCGTTTTTGGTCGGGGGCTGGTCGAGGCGAAGCGGTGTGATGGCGACTGTCTCTGATGGGTTCGTAGCATGGAAAACAACAAATTTCTACCGCAAGAACGAACAAAACCCAGATCTAATCAAGATAAAAGCCAAGATCTAATCTATTAGACATGTGTAACAAGATAGATCTGTACTAACCCTTGTTGATCCGAAAGCCTTGTGCGAGATCAGATCTCGTGGTTGATGTAGACGATCACTTGCCGATCTCAAGATCGAGTAGACGATCCTTCCGGCGCCGTGTTCCGGCAGCGCTTCCGCAGTCGGTCACACGTGTGGAGTCGATGCAGACCTTCCTCTCCCCGTTCCAGCGAGCAGCGGAGGTAGTAGATCTCTCCACGGAATCCTAGCAGCACGACAGCGTGATGGTGGTGGTGGAATAGAGAATTCTGCAGGGCTTCGCCTAAGCCTGAGCAGAGCAAAGGAGGAGGAGAGAGGCGGCTAGGGCAAGAGTGGAGGGGCAAGGGGGGTGGCGCCTCCACCCCTCTATATATAGAGGGAGGGGTGCGGCCTAGGGTTCCCACCCCTAGGCCCACCTCCTAGGGCCGGTGCACAAGGGAGAGGGGGGAGGGAGTTTCCTTCCCCCCCCAAGTCTCCCCTTTTCCTTTCTTGGTTTTCAAGTAAAGTCCACATAACCTTCTGGAACTTTCCGGAACATTCCGAAACCTTCTAGAATCCCCATAAAAACACTCCGGAACATTTCTGAACCTAGAAAATGATCTCCATTATATGAATCTTATTCTCCGGACAATTCTGGATCTCCTCGTGATGTCCCAGATCCAATCCGAGACTCCGAACTACATTCGGTCTCCAACGCATATTCCATATCTACCTAAACAACATCAAACCTTAAGTGTGTCACCCTACGGTTCGTGAATATGCAGATATGATGGAGACACCTCTCCGATCAATAACCATCAGCGGGATCTGGAGATCCATAATGGCTCCCACATACTCAACGATGGCTTCGTGATCGATAGAACCATTTACATATGAAACCAATTCCCTTTGTCACGCGATACTCTACTTATCCGAGGTTTGATCGTTGGTATCTCCATACCTAGTTCTACCTCGTTACTGATAAGTACTCTTTACTCGTTTCATGATATGTCATCCCTTGTGACCTAGTCACACACTTGCAAGCTAAACAGATGACATTCCACCGAGAGGGCCCAGAGCATATCTATCCGTCATATGGATGGACAAATCCCAATCTTGGTCCATGCGCTTCAACACATACTTTCAGAATACCCAATGACACCTTTATAACCACCCAGTTACGAAGCGGTGTTTGATGTCATCAAAGCACCCATCCGGTGATGGTGATTAACATAACCTCATGGTTGAAGGATTAGGTTACTATGCATTTGAAAGCTTGTAGCAATACGAACTAAATGACTTGATCTTATGCTACACTTACTATGGGCGTGTGTCCATCACATCATTCTCCTAATGATATGACCTTGTTATTAATGACATCTAATGTCCATGATCAGGAAACCATGACCGTCTATTAATCAACAAGCTAGTTCAACAAGAGGCTTACTAGGGACTCTTTTATGTTTACAAAACACACAAGTATTAGTGTTTCCTAATAATACAATTATAGCATGGGATGTAAACATTCATCATAAACACAAAGATATAATAATAACCACTTTTATTATTGCCTCTTGGGCATATCTCCAACAGTCTCCCACTTGCACTAGAGTCAATAATCTAGATTACATGGTAATATACCTAACACCCATGTCGTTCTGGTGTTGGTCATGCTTTGCTCTAGGGAGAGGTTTAGTCAACGGATCTGCCACATTCAGATCAGTGTGTACTTTGCAAATCTTTATGTCACCATCTTGGACATACTCGCGAATAGCATGGAAACGTAGCTTGATGTGCTTCAGCTTGCTATGTGACCTTGGCTCCTGTGCATTAGCTATGGCACCTGTGTTGTCACAGTAGATGGCCATCGGGTCCAACGCACTAGGAACTATGCCAAGTTCAGTAATGAACTCCTTCATCCATATGGCTTCTTGTGCAGCCTCCGAAGCAGCTATGTATTCCGATTCAGTTGAAGATTTCGCCACAACGCTTTGCTTGGCACTCCTCCAGCTCACTGCAGCACCATTCAAAATAAATACGTATCCAAACTGTGACTTCGAGTCATCTGGATCGGTGTTCCAACTAGCATCAGTGTAACTGTTTACAACAAGCTGCTCATCACCTCCATAAGAAAGAACCATATCCTTAGTCCTATTTAGGTACTTTAGGATATTCTTGACTGCTATCCAGTGCTCCATTCCAGGATCGCTTTGATATCTGCTAGTCAAACTAACATCATGTGTTATATCCGGTCTTGTACACAGCATGGCATACATGATAGAACCTATGGCCAAGGCATAGGGAATATTATTCATTTTCTCTCTATCTTCTGCCATAGCTGGACTTTGAGTCTTACTCAAGGTCTTACCTGACAACATGGGCACAAACCCTTTCTTGCTCTCTTCCATTCTAAACTTCTTTAGAACTTTGTCCAAGTATGTACTTTGTGAAAGCGCTATTAGGCGTCTTGATCTATCTCTATAAATCTTGATGCCTAGAATATATGTCGCTTCGCCAAGATCCTTCATTGAAAAACTATTATTCAAATAGGCTTTGACACTATTAAGAAGTTCTATATCATTCCCAATCAACAATATGTCATCTACATATAGTACTAGGAATGCTATAGAGCTCCCACTCACTTTCTTGTAAATACAAGCTTCTCCATAAGTTTGTATAAATCCAAAGTTTTTGATTACTTTATCAAAACGTTGATTCCAACTCCGGGATGCTTGCTTCAGTCCATAAATGGAGCGCTGAAGTTTGCATACCTTGTCAGCATCTTTAGGATCGACAAAACCCTTGGGTTGTACCATATACAACTCTTCCTCGATGTCTCCATTAAGGAACGCCATTTTGACATCCATCTGCCAAATCTCATAATCGAAATATGCAGCAATTGCTAACAAAATCCTCACAGACTTTAGCTTCGCTACTGGTGAGAATGTCTCATCGTAGTTAACTCCTTGAATTTGTCGGAACCCTTTCGCGACAAGTCGAGCTTTATAGACGGTAACATTACCATCAACATCTGTTTTTCTCTTGAAAATCCATTTGTTCTCGACAGCCTTACGGCCATCCGGTAAGTCCACCAAAGTCCAAACTTGGTTTTCGTACATGGATCCCATTTTGGATTTCATGGCTTCTAGCCATTTGTCGGAATCTGGGCTCACCATAGCTTCTTCATACGTCACAGGGTCATCAGTGTTGTCCACCAACATGATGTTCAAGGCAGGGTCATACCAATCAGGAGTGGTATGAACCCTCGTTGACCTACGAGGTTCAGCAACAACTTCGTTCGAAGTTTCATGATCACCATCATTAGCTTCCTCTCTAATTGGTGCAGGCGGCACAAAAACATCTTCCGGTGATGCTCTACTCTCAACTCCGAGAGAAGGTTCAATAACCTCGTCGAGTTCTACTTTCCTTCCAGTCACTTCCTTCGAGAGAAACTCCTTCTCAAGAAAGGATCCATTCTTGGCAACAAAAACTTTGCCTTCGGATCTATGATAGAAGGTATACCGAATTGTTTCTTTAGGGTATCCTATGAAGACGCATTTCTCCGCTTTGGGTTCAAGCTTATCAGGTTGTAACTTCTTTACATATGCTTCGCAAACCCAAACTTTAAGGAACGACAACTTAGGTTTCTTTCCAAACCATAATTCGTACGGTTTCGTTTCAACGGATTTAGATGGTGCCCTATTTAAAGTGAATGCGGCTGTCTCTAATGCATAGCCCCAAAACGAAAGCGGAAAATCTGTAAGAGACATCATAGACCGAACCATATCTAAGAGAGTTTGATTACGACGTTCGGACACACCATTATGTTGTGGTGTTCCCGATGGTGTCAATTGCAAAAGTATTCCACATTTCTTTAAATGCATGCCAAACTCATAACTTAGATATTCACCTCCGCGGTCAGAACACAAAAACTTAATCTTCTCGTTACGATGATTTTCCACTTCACTTTGAAATTCCTTAAACTTCTCGAAAGTCTCGGACTTATGTTTCATAAAGTAGACATACCCATATCTACTTAAGTCATCCGTGAAAGTGAGAATATAACGATATCCACCACGCGATGCTACACTCATTGGACCGCACACATCGGTATGTATTATTTCTAATAAGTCTGTAGCTCGCTCCATTATTCCAGAGAATGGAGTCTTAGTCATTTTTCCCATTAGACATGCTTCGCATCTTTCAAGTGATTCAAAATCAAGTGATTCAAGAAGTCCATCAGAATGGAGTTTCTTCATATGCTTCACTCCAATGTGACCAAGACGACAGTGCCACATGTATGTAGAATTATCATTCAATTTTGTTCGTTTAGCATCTATGTTGTGAACATGTGTAACACTACTATCGAGATTCAATAAGAATAAACCATTCATCTCAGGTGCATTACCATAAAAGATATTACTCATATAAATCGAACAACCTTTATTCTCGGACTTAAAAGAGTAACCATCTCACAATAAACAATATCCAGATATAATGTTCATGCTTAACGCAGGCACCAAATAACAATTATTCAAATTTAAAACTAATCCCCGAAGGTAGATGTAGAGGGAGTGTGCCGACGGCGATCACATCAACCTTGGAGCCATTTCCAATGCGCATCGTCACCTCGTCTCTCGCCAGTCTTCGCTTATTCCGCAGCTCCTATTTCGAGTTACAAATATGAGCAACCGAACCAGTATCAAATACCCAGGCACTACTACGATTACTAGTAAGATACACATCAATAACATGTATATCGAATATACCTTTCTTCTTGATGTTGCCGTTCTTTAGATCTGCCAAGTACTTGGGGCAGTTACGCTTCCAGTGACCAACACCCTTGCAGTAGAAGCATTCAGTTTCAGGCTTAGGACCAGCCTTGGGCTTCTTAGCAGGTGCGGCAGCTTTCTTGCCGTCCTTCTTGAAGTTGCCCTTGTTCTTAGGCTTGCCCTGTTTCTTGAAATTGGTGGTCTTATTGACCATCAACACTTGGTGCTCCTTCTTGATCTCTACTTCAGCAGTTTTCAGCATGGACGACAGTTCAGGCAACGTCTTGTTCATGCAGTGCATATTGTAGTTCATCACAAAGTTCTTATAACTCGGTGGCAGTGATTGGAGGACACGGTGAATCCCTAACTCATTAGGAATCGTTATCCCCAACTCTTGGAGCTTGTTTGCGTGCCTAGACATGGTGAGCACGTGCTCGCTAACGGAGCTTCCCTCTTCCATCTTACAGTTAAAGAACTTTTCGGAGGCCTCATAGCTCTCCACGGCCGTGTGAGTCTCAAAAATCAGCCTGAGCTCCTTAATGATCTCAAACGGGTCGTGGTGCTCAAAGCGCTTCTGAAGCTCCGTTTCTAAACCATACAGGATGGCACACTGAACTGTGGAGTAGTGATTTTTCCGAGTGGCGTAAACATTCTTTACGTCATCGGTGGCATCTTCTGCAGGTGGGTCACCTAGCGGTGCTTCGAGCACATAGGTCAACTGACCATCCCTGAGGACAATCTTCAGTCCATAGAACCAGTCTGTGAAGTTGCTTCCATTGTTCTTAAGCTTTTCTTTCTCTAGGAACACATTGAAATTGATGGAGAGGTTCGCCATAATCTACAACAAACTTGCAAGTAGTTTAGACTAAGTTTATGATAAATTAAGTTCAATCTTAATTCTTAAATTAACTAGGTGAACTCCCACTCAAAACAACATCCCTCACATTGTCTTAGTGATTACACGAACCAAGTCCACTACACCAAGTCCGATCTTCACGAGAGAAGATGTAGTTTCATCAGCGAACAATCTTCATGTTCATCATATCAATTATATGACTCATGCTCTACCTTTCGATATTCCGTGTTTCGAGACCATGTCTGTACATGCTAGGCTCGTCAAGATTAACCTTAGTTTCCGCATGTGCAAATCTGGCTTGCACCCGTTGTATGTACACGTAGAATCTATCACACCCGATCATCACGAGATGCTTCGAAACGACGAGTCATAGCAACGGTGCCAACTAAGGACGAAGACTTTATTACTTGATATTTAGTGAGAGGGATCATCTTATAATGCTAGCGTCACGATCTAAGCAATACAAGATGCATAAAGGATTAACATCACAGGCAATTCATAATTAGTGTGATATGATATGGCCCTTTCTTCTTATGCCTTTGATCTCCATCTCCAAAGCACGGACATGATCTCCATCATCACCAGCATTGCGTCAAGGTCATGTGGCGCCGCTTCATGGTTGTCCATCATCACTAGCAACTATTACAACTACTTGGAATAAAGTTATTACAAGATGAATAGACACGCAGGTCTTAACAGAATCAAAGACAACCATTAGGCTCCTGCCGGTTGTCATATTACAACAAGGATCATTGCATACATCAAATATAATCATAATCACATGATGGCCATATCACATCACAAAAAACCTGCAAAACAAGTTAGACGCCTCTAATTTTCTTTGCATGTTTTACGTGGTTTGGGGCTTTCGAATAAGAACGGATCTTACCTACGAAACTAAAACCACAACGTTGATACAAGTGCTATCAAGTGCAAAGTGTAGATTGGATCTATACTATGGTGGGAGAGACAAACACCCGCAAAGCCACTTGTGCAAAGCAAGTTACACGTCAAGCGTGGAGCAAGTCTCATGTGTGATGACATGTAAGGTTAGCCCGAGCCGCTTCATCCCACCATACCGCAAGATGCAAAGTACACAAAGCAAATGACGGCACAAGCACCAACGCCCACAAAACCATTATGTTCTACTCGTGCAACAGATCTACGCATAGACCCGGCTCTGATACCACTGATGGGTTCGTAGCATGGAAAACAAAAAAAATCTACCGCAAGAACGAACAAAACCCAGATCTAATCTAGATAAAAGCCAAGATCCAATCTATTAGACATGTGCAACGAGATAGATCTGTACTAACCCTTGTAGATCTGAAAGCCTTGTGCGAGATCAGATCTCGTGGTTGATGTAGACGATCACTTGCCGATCTCAAGATCGAGTAGACGATCCTTCTGGCACCGTGTTCCGGCAGCGCTTCTGCAGTCGGTCACACGTGCGGAGTCGATGCAGGCCTTCCTCTCCCCGTTCCAGCGAGCAGCGGAGGTAGTAGATCTCTCCACGGAATCCCAGTAGCACGACAGCGTGGTGGTGGTGGTGGAGTAAGGAATTCTGCAGGGCTTCGCCTAAGCCTAAGCAGAGCGAAGGAGGAGGAGAGAGGCGGCTAGGGCAAGAGTGGAGGGGCAAGGGGGGTGGCGCCTCCACCCCTCTATATATAGAGGGAGGGGTGCGGCCTAGGGTTCCCACCCCTAGGCCCACCTCCTAGGGCCGGCGCACAAGGGAGAGGGGGAAGGGAGTTTCCTTCCCCCCCAAGTCTCCCCTTTTCCTTTCTTGGTTTTCAAGTAAAGTCCACAGAACCTTCTGGAACTTTCCGGAACATTCCGAAACCTTCTAGAATCCCCATAAAAACACTCCAGAACATTTCCGAACCTAGAAAATGATCTCCATTATATGAATCTTATTCTCCGGAAAATTCCAGATCTCCTCGTGATGTCCCAGATCCAATCCGAGACTCCGAACTACATTCGGTCTCCAACGCATATTCCATATCTACCTAAACAACATCAAACCTTAAGTGTGTCACCCTATGGTTCGTGAATATGCAGACATGATGGAGACACCTCTCCGATCAATAACCATCAGCAGGATATGGAGATCCATAACGGCTCCCACATACTCAACGATGACTTCGTGATCGATAGAACCATTTACATACGAAACCAATTCCCTTTGTCACGCGATACTCTACTTATACGAGGTTTGATCGTTGGTATCTCCATACCTAGTTCTACCTCGTTACTGATAAGTACTCTTTACTCGTTCCATGATATGTCATCCCTTGTGACCTAGTCACACGCTTGCAAGCTAAACAGATGACATTCCACTGAGAGGGCCCAGAGCATATCTATCCGTCATATGGATGGACAAATCCCAATCTTGGTCCATGCGCTTCAACACATAGTTTCAGAATACCCAATGACACCTTTATAACCACCCAGTTATGAAGCGGTGTTTGATGTCATCAAAGCACCCATCCGGTGATGGTGATTAACATAACCTCATGGTCGAAAGATTAGGTTACTATGCATTTGAAAGCTTGTAGCAATACGAACTAAATGACTTGATCTTGTGCTACACTTACTATGGGCGTGTGTCCATCATATCATTCTCCTAATGATATGACCTTATTATTAATGACATCCAATGTCCATGATCAGGAAACCATGATCATCTATTAATCAACAAGCTAGTTCAACAAGAGGCTTACTAGGGACTCTTTTATGTTTACAAAACACACAATTATTAGTGTTTCCTAATAATACAATTATAGCATGGAATGTAAACATTCATCATAAACACAAAGATATAATAATAACCACTTTTATTATTGCCTCTTGGGCATATCTCCAACAGTCTCCCAGCAAGCGAAGGAGAGCGCGGGACGGGATGGGGCGAGCGGTCCGTGGTCGACCTGGGGCAAGGCTTCAGGCGGCGAGCTACTGGAGCAGACAGTGGAGAGGGAGAGAGGGTTAGGGCCGGGGTTCTAGCTGGGGGAACCAGGGGACCAAGTTAGGCCCAAATGGTGACCAAAACTACTGCTCACTATAGTGTTTTAGGATTTGCAAGATTTGTGCCTGCCACCTGCTCGACATAATGGCCGCAAGAAGCAAAAATTTAAATTTTGGGTTCAAAATTTTTGAGTGATCTCCACTAGTACTAGGTAGTCTCTGGTTGCAACGGTTTTGAAAATGGAGTTCAATTGGATTATTTTTGAAATAGGGTGATCTAGGCATATGCATTGAATTCAATTTTAAACTGTCATTTAAAATAAGTATTTGAATGTTTTTAGCAGATCACAAAGTGGTCCTTGGTACCTCATTATGTGTACTAGCAAGGGGTGCAAAGATTCAGAATTATTTCTGTTGGGAAATGAGTGCTAGGAACACTCAAAGTAGTGTAGTGGATTAAAATGACCATTCCTCATTTTTAATTGTTTTTTATTTGATTTTCTTTGGGATTTGCTTGGGAATGATTTAGATGATGTTTATTTCACCTAAGAATCATTTTACAATCAATGGATCATAGAACCATGGCAATTCAAACAACTCCTATTTTTAAATGCACACACATATGAATGCATTCATATTTTGAAATGGAAAAGTTTTTGTTAACCCTAAATTGGATGATTTGGATCTTGATAAGCTTGGATTAAAGTTTTGGGATGTTACAGGATTGGATGAGATTGTTCATGTAATGGCATCAGATTGTTAGGTCATGGTGCCTAATATCTATTATTAGTGCTTTTTGACTTTGTTGCAACTTGTTATGCTTAATGCTTATCACTAGGGCCCGAGTGCCATGATTTCAGATCTGAACATGTTATTGATTCATTATGATAGTACTGTTTATGGTCTTACCTGCAAGTTGTATACACATATTGCTGTCCGGAACCAAAGGCCCCGAAGTGACAGCAATCGGGATAACCGGAGGGGATGGATTTGATGTGAGGATCACATGTGTTCACAAAGTGTTAATTCTTTGCTCCGGTGCTCTATTAAAAGGGGCACCTTAATTGCCAGTAGTTCCCTTGAGGCCCCGCTGCAAACGGGCTGGCAGGACAAAAGATGTTGTGAAAGTTCTCATTACGAGCACGTATGACTATATATGGAACACATGCCTATAATTATTTAGTACTTGGATGCTTTATCTTATTTATCTGCAAATGCCCTATGTCTTGATTGCCATATGAATTGTCTTGTCCATGCAACGCCCCTCCATCCATCCCTATGCCTACCGCGCTTTAATCCTACTGTTTACTACAATTGATACTACTGTCTTTACTTTTACTACTGCTATTACTTTGCTATTGCTATTACAAAACTGTTGCTACTGATAAACTGCCATGAGCAAGATTGTTTCCAGGTGCAGCTGAATTGACAAGTCAGTTGTTAAGGCTTATAAATATTCTTTGGCTCCCTTTGTGTCGAATCAATAAATTGGGTTTCACTTCCCTCGAAAATACTACGATACACCCCCTATACTTGTGGGTCATCAAGACTATTTTCTGGCGTCGTTGCCGGCCAGCATAGCTCTATTTATCAAGTTCACTTGGAATCACTATTGTTCGCTGCCATCCATCCATCATGGGTAAGTCTCATGATGGCAAGGTCCCTATTTTACCATCCACTACAAAAAGAGGTACGGTTTTGAACACCTCTGTTGCTCTTGATTCACCATCTATTATGAGTAAGTTCCTTACACCACCACATACACATGGTACACACACTGCTACTACTGCTGAATCTAAAACTTCTGATACTTATGATGCTGCTTCTACTGTGCTTGATAAGAGTGGTTCATTAGGTCCTTTCCTAGATGCTATGATTACTAGAACTATAGCAGGAAATACTGAAACTCCTAATGAAGACACTACTACACCTGTCAGTTCTCCTGAGTATAGAGAGAGCTATGATATTGAAGACGGATATATAGAAATGACTGATGAATTTATTAAAGAATGCCAAAACACCTGTGATAGGAGTGATATTAAGAGTCTTCTTGAGAAACATACTGTTAGACCTAAATTATCTCATAATGCTAAGTTGTTGCATCTCCCATAAACATTAAAGATAAGGATTATGATTTCTCTCTTGATTTATCTTACATAACTATTGTTGAGAAAGAACCTTTTTGTGGGACTAAGAATGAAAGTGCTGTAGCACATATGACTGAGCTTTTTACCATGAGTGGCTTATTTTCTGATGATATTAAGATGCGCACCTACTTTGTTGCTAAAATTTTCCCTTTTTCACTAAAAGGAGAAGCTAAAACTTGGTTTAATAATTTACCTCCTGGATCTATTGATAGCCCTGATTGCTTGATTAGTACCTTCCTTCAGAAATATTTCCCTCCTAGTGCTAGACATGCTATTTTGCAGGAACTTTTTGATTTTAAACAGGGAGAAAAAGAGATATTGCCTGAATCATGGGCAAGGTTTTGTGCTTTGATTCATGCACAGGCTGGATGTCCATTACCTAAAAATGAGCTTCTTGATATATATTATAATGGACTAACTGAAGAATCTAGGGCATACCTGGATAGTTGTGCTGATTGTGTATTCCGGAATAGAACTCCTAAAGAAGCTGAGGAATTAATGGCTAAAATAAGCAAGAATTATGAAGACTGGACTTCACCTAAGCCAACTACGCCTGAGAAAACTACACCTGTGTTAACTGTGTCTGAGCCAACACCTACACCAACATCAAAGAAGAGGGGAGTTATTGAACTAAATGATGAAGTGATGAAGGAAGCTAAGAAATGTCTTAAGGAGAAGGGAATTAAAGCTGCAGACGTCAAGAATTTACCTCCTATTAGAAGAATTATGTAAGCCAATCTCCCACTCATCCACTATTGAGGTACACTCTCTCCAACATTTTGATGAAGGTGATATTCCTTACTCTAAACCTCCTGATCAATGCTTAGAAGAATTCGATGTTTTTATTGTTAAGCAAGATAATTTCAATAAAAGGGTGCAAAATCATTTAATGGAAAACTCTAGAGCTATTGTTGACTTAAAAGATATTGTGGAAAGAACCTCTAATGATGTTAAAGTGCTTGTTAAACATTTTAAAATGGTTCAAACTCAAATTGATCAGCTTATTAAAGTAAAAAAATACTTGCTAGTTAATGTTGCTAAGGAAAAACATGCTTATGAAATTAGAACTAGAAGTGGTGCTGCCACCCAGGATCCTCTATATCCTAGGGGGCATCCTAAAAGAATTGAGCAGGATTCTCAACAAATTGAAAATAGTGGTACTACTCCTAAGAAAAGGAAAAAAAAACATAAAACTATTGTAGAACCTTCTGAACCTGCTAAAGATCCCAATAGTATATCTATCTATGATGCCGAAACTGAAAGTGGTAATGAGGAAAATGATGCTCTTGATAAAGAAAAAGTTGAAGAAGAACCTGAATGGCACACTAAGAATACTAAATACACTAAAGAATATTTTGTTGCTAAGAAACATGGTAGTGAAATAGAGCCTTGGGTCAAAAACCTATGCCTTTCCCTGATAAGAAACACAAGTCAAAGGAAGATGAACGCTATAATAAGTTTTGTGAATGGATGAAACCTTTATTTTTGCAAATCCCTCTGACTGATGCTATTAAATTACCACCTTATTCAAAGTATATGAAGGATATTGTCTCTAATAAAAGGAAGATCCCTAATGAAGAGATTTATACTTTGCTTGCTAATTATTCCTTTAATGGTAAGGTTCCAAACAAACTTGGAGACCTAGGGATTCCAACTATTCCATGCTCTATTAAAAATAGTTATGTTAGAACTGCTTTGTGTGATTTGGGAGCAGGAGTTAGTGTTATGCCTTTTTCTCTCTATAAGAGACTTCAATTGGAAAAACTAATACCAACTGATATATCTTTGCAAATGGCTGATAAATCTACTACTATTCTTGTTGGTATATGTGAGGATGTACCTGTTCAAGTGGCTCATAATTGCTTGATATTAACTGATTTTGTTGTGCTTGAAATGCCTAAAGATGATAATATGTCTATTCTTCTTGGGAGACCTTTTCTTAATACTGCAGGAGTTGTTATTAATTGTAATCAAGGAAAGGTGACTTTTAATGTTAATGATAAGGAGCATACTATCTATTTCCCCAAGAAGATTGATAGGACTTATGGCTTAAATTCAATTGAACATGTTGATGGCATCCAAGTTGGAGAAATATATTGTCCCATACCACGAGAAAAATATGAAACTATTATGATTGGGACCATTGCTATCAAGGTTGAGGTAACATAATCATTAGTGGAATACAAAGTTTTGTTTCATATAAAATTGTTTCGGTAACAAGACCTGATCAACCTTGTTAACAAAAGGATTTTAATGAACAAAACAATGTTTTCACCGTGATTACCTTTGCTTACTTTTATTTTATCCACTTTAGTTTTTGCTTTCGCTTAGTTTACTTTTCTATTGCTAGTTGCTTGCATATTAGAGTGTCTTAGAACTTCTGAAGTTTTAGTTTTGTTTTGTCATTGCATCATTCCAAAAACATCTTTATCTCAGAAAATCATTCATCTATACCTGAAAATTGCTCAAAAATAAAGTGTCTCGAAAAATTCCAGAAAATTCATAATAAATTTTTATGTGAAAAAAGGGGCAGAGAAGTGCCTGGAGTGACCCAGGGGGGCCACCAGGAAGGCACACCACCTGGTGGCGCGGCCACCCCAGGGGTGCGCCTGGTCATGGTGTGGGCCATCCCTGGCCCTCCACTCACTCTCTCACTTGCCACTGCTTCCTCTCTCCCGAGAAAGCATCAGTTCATTGCTCGAAATCGCGTTCTTGCTGTTCTTGTCCACAATTTTTTGATCTCCTTGCTTAGCCCATCTTTGCTGCTGAAATTTGGAGCATTTGTTCTCCGGTATGTGACTCCTCCGCTTGTCCAAGTAGATTTGTGTTTAGTGGTTTATATCTTGAGTATTTTGCTGCTATAGGTGACAGGTTATGAGAGCTTGTAAGCTTGTTTAATGCTTAGAGATATTGTTTTGATGCATGTTTAGGCCTCTTACAAGTCCCTATGAGTAGTTCCCTTCATTATGTATTCACTTTGCAATCACTTGTATAATGGGTGTCCTAAATTTTAGAAAGAAGATGAATGAACACCAACTCAACCAGCATGAACTAAGGGTGCCTGAGGTTATGAAGGTTCACCGAGAGGAGAAAGTTTTTCCTTCCATCTATCCATGCCCCGAATTCATGAGGGCTGTAGGGATTTCTCAGGATTTCATAACTTTAATTGCTAATGCAGGATTGGAGCATTTTGTGGAAGATGAACCTTACCAATTTGTGAAACTAACTATGTCTGTGGTGCAGGACTTTCGATTTAGTTGCTCTTTGCCTAACCCCATGGTTCACTAAAAAAATTACAATATAGTTGTCAACCTTCCTTTTGATGACTTTTGTGCAGCTATTAAAGTACCCTAGTGGGGATTGAGTGAAAGGCTTAAAGAGCGACTTGCACCACTCATGGACTTGTATGCGGAGATTTGCCAAGGGAGCAGCTTCTCAAAGGAGAGTGGGAAAATTCGTAACATTCATCTCCCGTATATTCGCTACTTTGCTTACTTTATTGCCAAGTGTGTTCACGCTTGGAAAACTGTTAATAAGTTATCCTCATATGATCTAGCATTCATCTCAGCTACTTCAAAACGAGATAGAACTTACAACTTGGGTGTCTTGATAGCTTTCCGTCTTGCTGCTAATCGCGAGAAAGGTGGAATTTGTGGAGGCCTCATCGCCTCTCGTTTATTAGCTTTGCATGGTGTAGTGCCTCATCCTCTAGACCTACAGTTTCTCAAAGAAAGGCTTGACCTTAATTCCATGATGCAACATAAATTTGTTTCTTCTTGGGCTAATTTGAGTGATTTGTCTTATGAAATAACCTTTCTCAAGACTGGTTGGAGAAGGAGTAAGTCCGAGCGATTTGTTCTTTTGCCTGCACCTGTTTTGTTTAACCTTGATACCAGGGTAGGATGGTCACTCACCGAGGAAGAACTCGATGCTTACCTGGGGGAGCTCTCCCAACAGGAGCAGGATACTAGAAGGGAGGTTATAGATGATTCGGTCCATCCCTCGAATGAGGGGGAGTCTTCATATCAGCAGCCTACCTATGATTGGGGAGCTTCTTCTTCTTCCCAAGGGCCTAACCACGATCATTCTTACAATGACCCGCCTTCTTGGAACCCTTACCCGCGTTGGGGTTGATACCCACTTAGGCCAAAAGCCTAAGCTTGGGGGGAGGTACACCGACATCACACTCATCTACATATCATGTTTAGTCAGTACTTTGTATTCCATGCTTCGTTCTCTTTTTAGTTTTCGTTCTTTCTTTACTTTTGCTTTCTAAAACACAAAAAGACCAAAAATATTTTCTTTGTTTCTCTTTATTTGCTTTTTTGCCTTGGTTTTCTTTTTCCTTTTTGCTTTGTTTGAACTATTCGAAAAACCCAAAAAGATTTTTCTTTGCTTGTTCTTCCTTTTTGTTCTTGCCTTTAAAAATTAAAAACACCAAAAATATTTGTTGTTCTTTGGTTTTGTGAAGTTCGTTGCAGGGTTCAGCAGTCCTCAGTGGAGTTTGGTTTCATGTTATTATTCAAGCCACACAAGTGAAGGGCAATAATGAGGATTAATGACAACTTGAGGTGTGGTAAGAGGCTGGTAACAAACTATTTGTTTTCATTTTTGTACATATACTCATCATTGTGGGCATGCTTAGTCTGTTCATGTAGGGTGTATGTTATTTATGGATGCTTAGTAGTTCTTGCTTTCTTATGATTAGCTCCAGCTTGCTAATGGTTTGTAGCATGTCATATGAAGGTTTGCTTGCATTGTTCTATTCATAACTTGGTATGACACTGTGGTATCCTCCTTTAAATGTTTCATTTGAATTGACTTGGCACATGCTCACGCATGTATATGATTGAAACAATAATCAGTTAAGCCCTGATAAATTATTTTGCCTCAGGGGTCTTGAATCACTTTCATGCCATAATTAGTCATGTTTTGTTGCAAGCATGATTATGATAGTTATTGCTCTCTCGTATGTCACTCCCTTACTATTGCTAGCCTTCACTTGCACTGAGTATGAGCTCTACTCATGTTTCCAACTCCCCAAAACCAATATTGCCAAAAGTGTCCATCATACCTACCTATTAGCATCATTTGCTAATCCATGTCTTGTTTTCTTCCGAATAAAATGTTTGCTTGTTATGAGAAAGTTAGTTAGTAAAGCTCTCACGAACTTGATGGCACACTTTACTTTCTTGCACTTAATAATCTTGAACCATTGTGCCCGTCTTTATTGCGTATATGCTTGCGCTTTATGAGTTGAAGTTAGCAGAACCATGTATCATGGAGACGCTTTCAACATTGCACTTATTATTCTGTTGATATCATGATTCTTTTGCTTATGGATCTCGGTGGTGTGAAATAAAAGGGGAACTTGTAAGATCATGGAGTTTGTATGTGTGTTAGAGAAACGCCTGGGCCGCTAGCCTAAGTCATGCCTAATCATGGTGGAAACTTGCAGCATAACCATAATGAGCATTCTATAAAGCATTCTCAATAAAAACCTATGCAAATAGCAAATAAAAAGATCGCTGAGATGCTCATTGTCTGTTGCCTTGTCATTTTGATATTGGATAGCTCCTGTGTCATAGGGCAAGGGGTACCCCGTTGGCGGTACTCTATGATACATATGTACTTATAATGACAAGAGCTTACTTGTGACTGAAGTTGAGTAGCATGAGGTTCGGTACTCGTAAGCAAGGGACATGAGATTTCAACTTATAACTTGTCAAGCATATCCTCTTAGTTGTGTCACTTTAACCTTAAAACTAGTAGAGAAAGGCTTATGGATAGATTTATTATTAGTGAAGCTTTTTTTTGAATATGCTCCACTGATAATTATCAGTGGCGTATTTAAAAATATGCTCCACTGATATTTTGTTTAACCAATGGCGCATATCTAAAAAAAATCGCCACTGCACCCCGGAGGGCTGTGGACCAAATATCAATGGCGCATATGTACATATGTGCGCCGTTGATATTCTCCTCACCAATGTCGCATCTTCTTAAATATGCGTCATTGATAATTTATGGAACCCACCTAAACCCTACCACTCAGAAATATGGTAGGATTATCAATGACGCATATTAAAAATACGCCACTGATTTTTTTTATCAATAACACATATTACGAAAAATGCACCACTGATAAATCTACCCTATACCTAATCCCCACCTACCAGCAACACATGCTATCGGCCCCACCCACTCCCCGCAATCCCCTGCCCCCGACCCGGTCAACCCCATCACATGGTCTCCTCCTCCTCCCCCTCCCCCTCCCCCTTCCTCCACCGCCACCGATCCGCTCCCCGTTCTCCGGCAGCCGGCGCGGCGAAGCTCCCATCACCCGGTCCGCATCCACGCGGGGTAACCATCTCCGACTCTCCACTTTACCCGATCCGGATCGTTCTTCTTCTCCAATCCACCCGCTTCTATTTATTTTTGTGCTAATTTTAAAAAAAAATCAGCTTATCCTCCACCTCAATTCCGCCAGGCCCGACCCCTGTGTCGCCGCATCCATGGCGTCGCCGGCGCTCATCTCCGACACCGACCAGTGGAAGGCCCTCCAGGTAAGCCGCCCGTCCACAGCGGCCGCCCACGGATTTTCTTCCCCTACTCTTCGCCTCGTTCCTTCGCCTTGAATTCGATCGCTAGGCAGGCGGTCTCTGACCCGATTTCATGACCGCAGGCGCACGTCGGCGCGATCCACAAGACCCACCTGCGTGATCTGATGGCGGACGCTGACCGCTGCAAGGCAATGACAGCGTGAGGACGCCCCGCCCGTGCCCCACCCCATGTTTTTCCGTTCCTCGCATGCTCTTTACCTGAGGCGGTGCTGTGATTGGCAGGGAGTTCGAGGGCGTCTACCTGGATTACTCGAGGCAGCAGGCCACCACCGAGACGGTCGACAAGCTCTTCAAACTGGCAGAGGTGGGTCACACACAAAACCTTCTTTCATTGATACATAATCAGTCCCCTTGTAACTGTATTGCCCGGCCGTAGTAATCTCAGATTATATGTTCCAAATTCTCGTAGGCTGCCAAGCTCAAGGAGAAGATTGGCAAGATGTTCAACGGTGAAAAGGTACCTGTCGTTCGTGCCCCGTAACCATCATCCTTCAGTTGTTCCATCACATCACATGGGCTTCTTCAGCATGGTACCCGTCTTTCCTATAAATAAATGTCTCGCCATGTGACCTTGGGTGGTTATATTGATCAACTTTGAGTATTGTTAATTTATATAATAGGCTTGAAAGATCATCCGGAACAATAATTTTGAGCAACTGTACAATTATTGTTAGTCCTGGCCGGTTTTATGCTCCCAATCTGTCCAGCTCATCCCATATCGATTGACTTGATGGTTTGCTTCTTTTTTGTCAGATAAACACCACCGAGAACAGATTAGTGCTCCATGTGGCTCTAAGGGCTCCAAGGGACGCAGTCATCAACAGCGATGGGGTCAATGTGGTTCCCGAAGTCTAGGCTGTCAAGGATAAAATCAAGCAGTTTTCAGAAACTTTCAGAAGTGGATCATGGGTAAATTACGAAAAACAAGAAAACTTTATACTAAAAACAAAAATCTGGCCACCAGGTGTAAAGATTGATCCACCGCTGTTTATGGAACTACAGGTTGGCGCTACTCGGAAACCATTGACAAATGTTGTCTCGGTTGGAATTGGTGGTAGCTTCCTTGGGCCTCTGTTTGTGCATACAGCTCTCCAGACTGGTAAACAATTCTTTTATTCCTTCTTCTTTCCTAAACGGAGACTATATACCGCGGTATTTTGATCTGATTTGCCGTCACTAATTTTCAGACCCAGAAGCAGTAGCATCTTCCAGCGCCTTCATCTCATGAAGAACTCCGAGGCTGTCAACTTAGGTATATGCTCATTTTCAACACCATCTTCAGGTCCTGCAGCTGTCATGTCACGCCATACTCATGGTACCAGCCATCATGATTTGCTAAATCTTTTTCTGTTGCTCCCAGCACCGAGAGCCGCCCAATGAAGCATACCACGAAGAGGGGTGTCGGAAAGGAGGAGGAAGCTTATCCCTGCCGAGGTTCCTCATGTGAGATAGGAATGTGTACAGTTGTCGCCTTACTGCTTTCAGTTCATCTATGGTATTGAGCTCTGAAAAGTTGTTAGTTTCATTGCTTGTCCGTAGTAGTTCTCTACATATATATATATAGGTCGCGGAAGTACCGGAAGATTGAAATATACACATACGGTTTGTCAAAGGTCCCAAGCTACTTTCTGAGTTTCTATTGCACTCTCTGCAGACCTGCTACTCATTTGTTACTAACTGATTTTCGTGACTTTCAGTGTTGCAACAGAGATTCAGTCAATGGTGTAGGACACCAAAACCAAGTTTGAGGACAGGTGAACAACCGAGCCATTTTACCCGCATTTAGCTTTTTGTGTGTAGGAATATGGATAAAGATTTCTGTTGTGCTTTTCATAGAGTGAAGATTTGATCTTGGGCTTTTGCTCATTGCTGTAACATGAACACATGAACCAAAGCTAGTTCTTGACAGTAAAAGCTGTGAATATTTATTGAATGTACCCTGAATGCTGACACATATTTATTTTTGTTTTCTGTAGCTATGACAATTACTGTTTTTGTTTTCTGACATCATATCCTCCTTTGCCTCTGTACTATGACAATTACTGTTTTTGTTTTCTGTAGCTTTCCTAGGTGAAGAGAGGAAGAAGATGAAGACCTTGATCGCGCCCCCGGTCTTGCTCACCGTCATTGCGGTTGCACTCTACTTGATCATATAGTTTAGGGCTGGTGACCACTTTATTTGTGTAATGTGAGATGATATCAACTTGTATCCTCCAACACTTGTGTAAATAATTCAGCCACATGTCACTATATCGGGTTCTAATTGATTTGATGACTATAATTGTGTTTGTAATATCTCTGTTTTGATAAACTATGTAGAATGCATCATTTGTATTACTTTCTACAGCTATTTTTGTATAATACCCTGTATAATACACTATATACCTGTATAATATACAATATAATACCAGTAACAATACCAGGGAAGAGCTGTATTGAGTTATCTTGTTGTAAATATCAGTGGCGCATCTGCTAATTTACCAGTGGCGCATATGTTATCAGTGGCGCATATGTTATCAGTGGTGCATTATGTAGAAATGTTCCACTAGTAAAATATCAATGGCTTTATGTAGAAATGTTCCACTAGTAAAATATCAATGGCGCATATTGAAGATGTGCCACTGGTTGTCTCATTATCAATGGCGCATATTTGATATGAGCCATTGATACTTAATTATCAGTAGTTGCGCATTCCATATGCGCCACTGATAGCAAAAAATATGCTCCACTGATAAGCAATTCTCCACTAGTGTAACCATTTAAAGATGCTTATGATAGGGACAATGAGAGCTCAAAGCTAATGAGTACCATACTTTCAGCATTTGGAAGCCTTTCAAACTGTTCAAAACCATTTCACTTCCTTGTCGAGTCACCACTTATTCTATGAGCACTTTCTTGAGAGCATAGTGGTCATTCTTAGTGTAATGTGCTTGTCTCAAAACTTGATTAATTATGTCATGACTTTGATGCATGTAGCTTTGATATCTTTACTTCCAGTCTTCACTTGAACTTCAGAGGTGCCTTGGCATCTATGTTTTCCCTACGATCAAAGGCAAGTGAGATACGACTCTATCATACCTTTTTATGAGCATTGCAATGTTGCTTATGTTTATGTTTCATGCTACTTACTATTTTTGAGTTAGAATCTCTTAATAGCTTGCAATGACTTTTGAGTAACCTTATATGCATACTCCTTATCATGAATTGACCAAGTACTTGATCATATGCTGAGAATATATACATCTTATGAAGCAAATGTGTTCGTGAAAGTTTCTTTTATCGCACTTAGTTTTCAACTGAATTGCTTGAGGACAAGCAATAAGCTAAGCTTGGGGGAGTTGATACGTCCAAAACATATCTACTTTCCTGAACACTTTTGCCATTGTTTTTCTCTAAACTTGTGTGATTTGGATACAACTAACACGGACTTACGCTGTTTTCAGCAGAATTACCTTGGTGTCTACTTTTTTGTGCAGAAAATCAACTATCAGGAAAAACCCCGAAAAATATGCCCAAAATCCTATTTCACTAGAAGACTCACGGAGCCAGAAGAGGAGACGGAGGAGGGCCACGAGGGGCCCACACCACCTGGCCGCGCGGGCCAGCCTAGGCCGCGCCTGGGGGTGGTGTGGCCGCCTCGGTCACCCCCTCGGCCTCCCTCTTCTCCTATAATTGCCTCTTGACCTAAAAACCAAGGGGGGGTCGACGTTTTTCCAGAAAGAGTTCCGCTACGCCGCCACCACTAGATTCCGCGATTCGAAACCAGAAACTCCGTTCTGGCACCCTGCCGGGATGGGGAATTGGAGGAGATCATCGCCATCATCATCACCATCGCTTCTCCATTGACCATCCATGTTTCTCCCATCTATGAATGAGTAATCCCCCACTGTAGGCTATGGGAATGGTAGGGATTGGATGAGATCGTTCATGTAATGGCATCAGATTGTTAGGGCATGGTTCCTAGTATCTATTATTAGTGCTTTTTGACTTTGTTGCAACTTGTTATGCTTAATGCTTGTCACTAGGGCTCGAGTGCCATGATATCAGATCTGAACATGTTATTGATTCATTATGATAGTATTGTTTATGGTCTTACCTGCAAGTTATATACACATATTGTTGTCCAGAACAAAAGGCCCTGAAGTGACAGCAATCGGGATAACCGGAGGGGATGGCTTTGATGTGAGGATCACATGTGTTCACGGAGTGTTAATGCTTTGCTCCAGTGCTCTATTAAAAGGAGCACCTTAATTGCCAGTAGTTCCCTTGAGGCCCCGCTGCAAACGGGCTGGCAGGACAAAAGATGTTGTGCAAGTTCTCATTGCGAGCACATATGACTATATATGGAACACATGCCTATGATTATTTAGTACGTGGATGCTTTATCTTATTTATCTGCAAATGCCCTATATCTTGATTGCCATATGAATTGTCTTGTCCATGCAACGCCCGTCCATCCATCCTACTGTTTACTGCAATTGATACTACTGTCTTTACTTTTACTACTGCTATTACTTTGCTATTGCTATTACAAAACTGTTGCTACTGATAAACTGCCATGAGCAAGATTGTTTCCAGGAGCAGCTGAATTGACAACTCAGTTGTTAAGGCTTATAAATATTCTTTGGCTCCCCTTGTGTCGAATCAATAAATTGGGTTTCACTTCCCTCGAAAATACTGCGATACATCCCCTATACTTGTGGGTCATCACTGGGTAACGCTGGTACTCACCCTTTCCTTTGAACCCCTTGCTAGACTTTGAGGGCCAGAAGAATGACCAGGTGTATGCTACGGAGGTCCAAAACAACGTCTACTATGAAGAGTTGGACCTATCCGGTGGAATCGAAGGAGTGGACTACGGGATACAATATGGAGTTGAAGACAATGAGTCAGAGTAGTTGTCAGGCCGAACTTTAGTTACCTAGGTTGAGCCGAGCAACCCAAACTCTATAGAATAAGCTGTTGAGCTCATGTCTTTATTTACCGTTGTGTTTTTTCGTTCTTCCACTGAACTTATGAAATAAGTTATTTGGTTTGTAAGTTTGAACCTTTTGAAGTCTCGAACTTCTGGTATTGTAATAATAATGAAGTGTGTATGTTTATAATTTGGACCCACAATGTTTCTGTTGTACCACTCTGAGGGATGTGATATTTACGGAACGGTGTTCTGTGGGTGTCATGTCAACGACTATAGTGTACTACATATGCAGTGGTATGCTGGGTCACCCCAGCTGGTATTAGAGCAATTGCTTTGACCTTAGGTTGGAAACCTAGTAAAGGGAACTACCTGTAGGAGTCTAGGAGCAACGGTAAAGAGTTCTCTAGATTATATGATGAATATTCAATTGTGAATATCTTGTTGTATTTTTTAGTGCGATAATTCTTTATTATGATGCATCATTATGATTAATGGATACTAATTGTGAATATTTTCTATATAGTGGAAATGGCACCAAAGTTTCCAAAACATACCTTGGCAAGGAAAGAAGAGACACTCAATGATTATCAGGGGGCTTTAACTGAATAGCTTCGAGAACTTCTGAGAGTTTTTGGTTGCACAACTAATATTCCTGTCTATACCATGACATACCATGATGGGCGAATGTTAGCGAAATATCGTGTTAGCATCCAACTACCAAAGAAGCTTGGTTTATATCGATTTACATATGGGTGAAGGTAGAAGTCACCTAGCAGCATATCATGTTTCTATTGTGGAGGCGATAGCCAATGTTCGGGAGCACAAAGGAGAAGATTTAGCTGGAAGCACATATTCTGTGATTCCTCATGACTCTATAGACGAGGAACCAGAACCAGATCATCTTACTTTAGTAAAGAAGCATCCAAAACTAGCTTCTAAGTTTATGGATCTGTATCGACTGATGGTTGGGTCTTTGTATTAGACACATCAGGTTATTGTAGAAGATCATATTTATATGTTAGAGAATTTAACAAATCCTGAACGAAGGGAGAAGTTAGCATCTAAACTGGAGAGTGAAGCAGGGGATAAGGGTAACCCAATTTTTAAGTATATACCTATAGATCCAACATCTTTTACACCATATCCTTATTCATCTATGCCAGAACCCACTAGATATCCTGATGAGGGCACTAGTTATCCTATACCTCAGAGTTCTTGGGAAACTAAGGACTCGGAACTACCTATTGGAAATTCCGAAGGATGGAGGTACAGATCGATGCTAGGAATCCTATTCCTGTGGAAGATTCAGTTGGAGATACCGGGCAAACTAGTCGCATGGGAGTGAGATCTTATTCCGTTGATGGAAGAGATGTCCATGTGGAGGATGTAGAGTCTGATGAGGAAGATCCTAAAGAAAGGGTGTTTGAGTCACTAGAACATTATCCTACTCCAGATAACGTGTACTATCCAATCATAGCTGAGGACTATCGTACCCAACAGAGTACTTGGGTAGCACCGGAAGGGGAATACTCTGTTGATTCCTCTAGAGTCGGGATGCAGGAGATGGATGAAGAAGACAGTGCCGAGGATGATTCTGAGGCTACTTTAGATGAGTTGGAAGGTATGGACACACTTTAGCTGGATGATGTGTCAAGTCTGGTGAATTCTGATACTGAGTATCGTCCATCAAAGAGGCAAGTCGTTCCACAGACGGTGTGTCGTACTTCACATTAGCACGGTTGTACTCTGGGTATGTATGATGAACATCGCAGCTTCTGGAGAGCGTGACCTTGAGGAGCGTATCCCAGTGGTGATACAGGAGTAGAGTCTGAGCACTGGATGTAAATAAATAAGTGGGATAGTATCCACACGATTTGTAATACCTAAATGGTATGGGCTTGTAATGACGTCGTGTTAAACTATGTTGTTTGTAATGTATAATATGTGTGTAATGCATATTTGGTTTTTATTTGGATCTTGTTTTCTATTGTGTGTCTAGTTCTGTGCATGAAGTTGAGCTCAGAACACATATGCATAATGTAATTATGAGTGTTCAGTTTATGTTACAGGACTAGGGGTGTATGGAAACGGGTGTAGAGGACGAGACTGAACAGCAGCGCATGGAGCGCAAAACTAAGGAAAAGGCGGATGAAGACGCCAGAGTGCAGGCAAATTTACCACCACCACCACCAATGAGGCCATTGATGGAGCAAAACTTTATGCAGTACATGCAAATGATGCAAGAGTCCCAGAACTAGTTCATGGAAGGATTAGTGGATCGAGTGGGACATCAGAGGGAACCTGAAGGACGGGGTGTGAGTCTTTCTGATTTTCAAAATGCAAGGCCGTTACCTTTTGCATCAGCCCCTGAGCCAATGGATGCAGAGGATTGGCTAGCAGATACGGAGAGAAAATTGAAGACTGTAGGGTGCAATGATGAGGAAAAGTTGAGGTATACAACATATCTCTTAACTGGACCTGCAGCATCTTGGTGGGAGAATCAGCTAGCAATGCAACCTCCAGGTAGGGAGTATACCTGGGAAGAGTTTAAGCAGAGATTCCGTGAGTATCATGTTCTAGAAAGTGTGATGGAGATGAAGCATAGGGAGTTTGAAGAGCTTCAGCAGGGATATGCCAGTGTCATGAAGTACATCCGGGAGTTTAGTCAACTATCTTGTTATGCTGAGGATGAAGTGAGCACTGAGGAGAAGAGGAAGAAACGTTTCTTGCGTGGTTTAAATCCATTTGTGAAGATGCAGCTGAGGTTGGCCAATAAAGCAACTTTTCAACAGTTACTAGATGCAACAATCACATTTGAGGATGATTATAAGAATGTCCAAGAGGACCGGAGGAAGAGAGCAAAGAAGGAAACCAAGAGGATTCAAGCAAGGAAGCCTAAACCTAATTTGGAGTTCAACCCCACGTATCGACCCTTCAACAACAACAATCCTAACAAGAATAGTAGTGGAAGTCAGTACAACCCCAAGTGGAATATTATATGCAATAATTGTGGTATACCAGGGCATTTCCGAAGGGAATGTAAAAAGTTAGTAATCATATATTATGGTTGTGGTCAGAAGGGGCACATTAAGCCTGATTGCCCAAGCAAACCACCAGGTGGTTGGCCTACAACAGGCGGTGGTCAAGCAAGAGGCGGAGGTGGACAACCTAACAGAGGTGGAAGTTATGGCAAAAATGACAATGGCAAGAGAGGTAGACCTACTGGAAAGCTGAATTGCGCAACCTTCGAGGAAGTGGATAACTCGGATCAAGCGGTGATAGGTACGCTCAATATTCTCACAAATCCTGGAAAAGTTTTATTTGATACGGGTGCAACTACTTCTTTCATATCTGAAGAATTTTTTGATAAGTTTGGGATTAGAAGGGCACCGTTAGAAAAACCTATGATAGTAGTTACCGTCGAAGGGATGGTGGTAGTTAGAAACATTAAATTAAACCAAGTTATCGCAATCTGTGGTCAAACCTATTATGCGGATCTTTATGTGATTCCATTAAGGGGAATAGAAATAGTGTTGGGAATGGATTGGATGACGGACTATGGAGCTCAGATCAACTATGAGGAGAAAACCATTTCAATTAAGTCTCAAGGCGGAGGAAGGATAGTCTATCAGGCAGATAAACATAGCCATATCATGGTGGATCGACAGTTGAACTCAATGAAGGAAGTCAAATTGGAAGATATTCCTGTAGTGAAAGAATTCCAAGATGTTTTTCCAATAGAGTTACCAGGAATGCCACCTGATCGGGAAATAGAGTTCACTATTGACCTGATACCTCGAACAACACAAATAGCCCAAGAACCATATAAGATGGGGCCAAAAGAATTAAAGAGCTTAAGGAGCAAATTGATGAGTTAGCCAGAAAAGGATTTATTCAAGAGAGTGTATCCCCGTGGGGAACTCCGGTAATTTTTGTGGATAAAAGAGATGGAGGACGAAGAATGTGTGGGGATTACAGAAATCTCAACAATGTAACCATCAAGAACAAGTGCCCATTACCAAGAATTCAAGATCTATTTGACCAAGTCAAGGGAGATGAAGTATTTTCCAAGATTGATCTAAGATCAGGATACCATCAGATAAAAATTAAACCTGAAGATGTTCCTAAAACAGCATTTGTGTCAAGGTATGGACATCATGAGTATCTCGTCGTACGTTTTGGTCTGACCAATGCACCATCAATATTCATGAATTTGATGAACAAAATCTTCATGCCTTGCCTAGACAAGTTTGTCATAGTATTCATTGATAATATTTTGATATACTCTAAGGATAAAGAAGAGCATGCAGAGCATTTGAGAATAGCATTACGAATCCTAAGGGAACATTAGCTTTATGCTAAGTCCAGCAAGTGTGAATTCTGGTTGGACGAAGTAGAGTTTCTTCGTCATGTGATCAGTAAGGATGGAATTGCTGTAAATCCGTCCAAAGTTCAATCAGTGCTGGAATGGAAGGCACCAACCAATGTGAAGCAAATTCGAGGTTTCTTAGGCATGGCCGGTTATTATCGGATATTCATTGAAGGTTTTTCCAAGATAGCTGGACCAATGACCAAATTGTTAAGAAAGAATACACCTTTCATATGGGATGAGAAGTGCGAAGCAAGTTTTCAGGAGTTGAAGACTAGATTAACTACCGCACCAATCCTAGCACTTCCGGAACCAGGAAAAGATTACACCGTATATTGTGATGCATCTAAGGAAGGATTAGGTTGTGTGCTTATGCAAGATCATAAGCTAATTGCTTATGGACCTAGACAACTGAAACCACATGAAGTGAATTATCCAACCCATGATTTAGAGTTAGCAGTGGTAGTCTTTGCTTTAAAGGGATGGAGGCATTTTCTCTATGGGGCAAGGTGTGAGTTATACACTGACCACAAAAGTCTCAAATATTTCTTCACTCAAAAGGAATTGAATATGATACAGAAGCGTTGGCTGAAGTTAATTAAAGATTATGATCTAGCAATCAATTATACCCCTGGAAAAGCAAATGTTGTGGCAGATGCTTTAAGTCGGAAAAGCACAGATACGCAACCTATGAATAGAGAACTGCCAAAAGAACTACAGATGGATTTGGAAAAGGTTGGAAATACAATTTATAAGCACAGCAGTTCTTGGGGGATTAGCTACCATGAGAGTAGTTGAAGAACGGAGTAGTGATCTTCGACATGAAATTTTTAGACATCAATGTGAAGACCCTTTCATTGCTGAAGAAGTTCGAAGAATCTCTCAAGGTCAAACATCAGTTTTTCACCTAGGAGATTATCGAACTTTATGGTTTCAAAATCGTCTTTGTGTACTAGATGTGCCAGAAATTCGAGAGGTGATACTTCGGGAAGCACATGAAACACCATATTCTATACATCTTGGAAGTACAAAGATGTACATTGATTTAAAATAATTATTTTGGTGGAACAATATGAAAAGAGATATTGCAAAGTATGTATCTGGATGCCATACTTGCCAAAGGGTAAAAGTAGAACATCAAAGTCCAGCAGGACCATTACAACCTTTGGAAATTCCAGAATGGAAGTGGGAAGAAATTGGTATGGATTTTATCACAGGATTACCCATGACATCGAAGCGGAAGGATATGATATGGGTGATTGTGGACAGATTCACAAAAAGTGCGCATTTTATTCCAGTAAACCAAAAGGATAATGCTGAAAAATTAGTGGAAATCTATGTCAAAGAGATTGTGAGTAAGCACGGGGTACCCAAGAAAATTGTATCGGACAGAGGATCTGTGTTTACATCAGCATTTTGGAAACAATTACATGAAGCACTTGGCTCAAAGTTGGATTTCAGCAGAGCCTATCATCCAGAAACTGGAGGCCAGACATAAAGAACCAATCAAATCTTGGAGGACATGCTTAGAGCTTGTGCATTAGATTTTGGAGGTTCGTGGGAAGATCATCTACCGTTGGCAGAATTTTCCTACAACAACAGCTATCAGAGTAGTCTGAAGGCAGCACCTTACCAAGTATTATACGGGAGAAAGTGTAGATCACCTATATGTTGGTATGAACCTAGTAGTAGCAAGGAATTTGCACCAGATTATATCAAGGAAAAGCAAGATATCATCGATATTATCAAAGATCAATTGAAAATAGCTCAGAGTCGACAGAAGAGTTATGCTGATCAAAGCAGAAGATCATGGCATCCAGAAGTGGGGGATATGGTATATCTCAAAGTAAGTCCGATGAAAGGAGTGAAAAGATTCAGAGTCAAAGGAAAACTAAGCCCAAGATATATTGGACCATTCAAGATACTGAGTCAGAATAGAACAATAGCTTATACGCTTGAGTTACCAAAAAGGCTAGCCCAGATTCACAATGTTTTCCATGTATCACAACTCCGGAAATGTCTTAAAGTTCCAGATGATGCAATCACACATCAAGAGATCAAGCTACAAGCAGATTTGACTTATGTCAAGAAACCCTGTAAGATTCTAGAGGAGAACTGGAAAAGGTTGAGAAACAGGGCAATCAAATACTGCAAAGTACAATGGGAACATCACCTAGAGCGAGAAGCCACATGGGAGAAAGAGGATGACTTAAGAGAAGCATATCCAGAACTATTCAGGTACTCATCCACAAACTTTGGCACGAAGTTTAATTTAAGGGGGGAAGTCAGTAACACCCCAGCATTAGGATCCAACGAAGGGTAGAAATAGAAATATAAGTTTGTGCATGCATGCATTTGTAAAAATCAGGGTAAATTTTTCGCTAAACAAAAACCTAAAGAGATCAGAGTTGTTTTATCTAACTAGAGGTAGCAATAGCACTCGTTAGAGATTGCTATCATTTTGACATGACCTTTAGGAATTATTAAGTCTTTGGGGAGGTTATTTTGAATTCAAATTTGAAATTTAAATCAATTTGAAAATATTTGAAATTTAGAAGCTAGTAATATTGAATTGTTTTCCAAAGTACCTTATTAACATTGTCTGATTATATTATAGATATAGTAAACAACAATAAAGATTAAAGACAAGGAAAATTAAATAAGGAATGAATTCTTATTTCTTTATTCCATAACAAGATTACAAATAGTGATAAATACATCAAGAGAAGAACATAAAAAAGAATAGAAATAAAAATTTATTAACTTATAATAATATCTTTACAAGATCCTTTACAAAAAAACAATAAAAAGAAGGTTATAGTTAAAACCTATACTACCTATCTACTCCTATACTAAATCTTGCATGTCTAGATCTTGTTCCTGTAAATAATATAAAACAACTAAAAAAATAAAATAAGGGTTAGTTAGTTAATTTTACTCTCACTTGTGAACAGTGAAATGCACTGTTCATGTTACATCACAGAGTAATAACAGAGGGGCAAGTTTCACCAAGACAGTAACTAGTAAAAGGGTAACAAGTGAAGATATTTTCACTTGAACTGATCCACACAACCAGACCACACAGCCATACATCTTAGTCACCAAAATACATGGAGTGTGTTGTCAAGCCAGCAGCAGTACAATCACTCAAACAGAGCACCAGCCGAAGCATAGTTATAGGAACTCATTTCTCCTTCTCAAGCACACACTTAGAACTCATTGAGCTTGCCAAAACCTTAACAAAACCACCAGCCAGTTTACCAAATCAACCACCAAATCACCACAAGATGGTAACATAAGGAGAGGGTGGAGCAAGTGGATAGCAAGGCCAAGTACAAGATCACAGGAGCTGCACCAGGAGGTGCAGAGCTAGATCAATCCAGCAAGCACAAGATAACAAGAACAAGCCAGCAAGCAACACCACAACCTCACCAGTCATCAAGTAGTGTGGTGAGTACACATAAAACCATCACATGATTAAATCATCATAGATTAAATAGAGCATGTGTTGTTTTATATGATATTCTCAGAAAAACACCCAAGTGAGGTGTATATCCATCCTAGAAGAAAGACAAAAATCCAATGATAAAAATTTACAAGTTACTACCAAGATCTCAGCCTTTGCATCACTGATCTTGGAGAGAAATCTCTAGTTTCATAACTAGATACACAGACATCCTTGAATAAACAATTATGGGCACATCCTATGGATGGTAGCACCTCAGAAATGACACATCTTAAAACTTTATATTAAACAGTAAGGATTCACCTTATTATTATTCTTACAATAGCCTATCAAATCATTTTCCTAAGCACTGTAGGACTGATACTTAGAGGTGTCCATCACAGATCATCAAAGAAGTAAAGCAGCAGGTGAACATAGCTACTTTTCTATAGTTTTGCCTCAGACCAGCATCACAGGCTAAATTATCCAATAGAATGTTCTGCAACTCTCAGGTACAATAGAACACAAATAGAAAACAGCCCAGTATTTGGATGAACCTGTGTACCACTCAGATGAGGGTGTCACAAGGTCCTATCCTAACCAAGCAGTTTCTACCAGGGATTCCATAATCCAATGTTGCAACAGAACATCTAATCATTTTCCTAACATAAAAATTAGGAATCATATTTGACATATCTAAATTCTATCATAGGCAAGTATCAGTAAGTAATTGGATTAAATATCCCACTCCAATTCTTTCATACCAAAACATATCAACAAGAACCAGAGAGCTAATCTCAACCCAGAGCATAGCCATAATACAGGACAGTAAGTAAAGTTTAGTTAATAGACTACTGACAGAAACCACTATCAACACTAAGAACCACAGTATAGCATTGAATCATACACAGCTAGATTTAGTAAGAAACCACCTTAGGTAAACATGACATCAAGGGATGAACCCTAGCACAGAGGGATGAACCCTAGTGTCGTGGACAGATGTAATTAGGGTTCATACATGGCCATCAATCAGAGAGTAGCATGGTAAGCCAGATAATCAGAGAGGGAGAGAAGAGGAACTCACCCGTGGTCCTCGCTAAAGTTAGAAGAGGAAGCAGAAGCACCGGCAAGAGAACACGGGAGCACGGGGAGCACCTAAGGGCGCTGCAACCCGTGCCAAGCCATGGCTGAAGGGAATATGCCCGAGAGGCAATAATAAAGTGGTTATTATCTTATTCCATGTTTATGATAAATGTTTATTTTGCATGCTATAATTGTATTGATCGGAAACATCAATACATGTGTGTTTAATAAACAAAAAGGGTTCCTAGTTATGCCTCTCTTATAGACTAGCTTGTTGATTAACAAGATGATCAAGGTTTCCTGATCATAGACATTGGATGTTGTTAATAACAAGGTCACAACATTAGTTGAATGATGTGATGAACATTCATCCGAAGTATAGCATTACGATCAAAGTCATTATGTTTATATTGCTATAACATCATACGAAGTAATCTTAGTCCTTAGACCATGAGATCATGTTAATTGCTGACACCGGAAGAGTATCTTGATAACATCAAACGTCACACCGTAACAGGGTGACTATAAAGGTGGGTTCAGTGCTACAAAGGTGTTATGTTGAGGCTCATGGATCAAGAGTGGGATTTGTCCATCCCGATGACGGATAGATATACTCTGGGCCCTCTCGGTGATATCACATTAAGATAGCTTGCAAGCAAGTGATGTGATCACTAGAATGTTATATCACGGGAACGAGAAAAGAGTGCATGTCGGCAACGAGATCAAACTAGGTATGGAGATACCAATGATCGAATCTCGAACATGTAATATATCGCGAGACAAAGGGATTTAGTTACTAGCGTTAAAGGTTCTCACGATCATAGAAGTCATCGTTGAATGTGTAGGAGTCAGTATGGATCTTTAGGTCCCGCTTCTGATTATTGATCTGAGAGGGGTCTCGATCATGTCTGCATTATTCGCGAACCGTAGGGTGACACACTTAAGGGATACCGACACCATTTGGAGCAAATATGTTTCAGATAAAGATTTAAGAAAGCGCTAGAATTATTTCAATAGACACCGAAACTGTTTCGGGTGAAATTGCTAAAATTGGTTCTGCATGTAATATTGAAATGTTGCGGGGGTTTTATGTGAATGTTTGTTAATTAAAGTAATTAACAAAATTCTGAATAAATTTAATAAAAGAGTTTTATTAAATGAGAGAGCATTAACCTTGGAGAATTTTAATGCATTTAAAGTAGGGACTTTAAAGGGGAATGTGAAGAGGCATTTTATTGTGGAGGGGTTACCACCACATGAATGGGGGAGGTGAGGAGTCACCCCCCATGCGCCGGACATGAAGGAGGGGCACCCCCCCTCCTCCTATAAAAGGCCACCCTCTTCCTCCTTCTTCCTCACACCTCCTCGTGAAGGATCTCTCCCCCTCTAGTATTATTTCCCCATGGTCTCGGATTAGTGAGATACATGTTCCTGGTGGCTTTATCTGGAAAGGAGTTGCTGCTTTTGCTGCTTTGCTGGAGCGAGGGACGGAGGTTGTCGGGGTACCGGACGTGTGTGAGATCACGGATGCATCGCTGCTTTGTGGTGCTGGACTTGGTGGTGCTGGAGTTGGATCTGAAGGACGTGCTGGAGCCGGACCTGCTCGGACTTCCTCACGATCTTGAGATCGTCAAGTGTACGACTACATCAACCACGAGTTCCTACTCGTTAACAAAACTTGTTGTCTTCGAGGGTAAGTTCTCGATAGATGTATGTCCACCCGTTGCTTTGTACCTAGTAGATAGATCTTGGTGTGTAGTTCTCATCATAGGAAATTTTTTGTTTTCTATGCTGCGGACCCAACAGTGGTATTAGAGCCTGAACTATGCGTAGGTGCTTTGCACGGGTAGTACACATATGTTTATATGTGGGCGATGATGATCATGTTATTGCATCTTCTATGTATTTTCGATATTGGTGGCATAGTGGGATGAAGCGGCCCGGACCAACCTTACATGTCATAGTACATGAGACCGGTTCCACGACTGACATGCAACTTGTTTTGCATAAGTGGCTGGCGGGTGTCTGTCTCTCCTACTATAGTCAATATCTGATTTACAACGAGTTGCTAATAACTTGGTTATCCTCATTGTGGTTCATGTTCATAGGTAAGAACGGTTCTATCTCCGAAAGCCCTAAGCCACGTAAAACTTGCAATTGATAAATTCGAGGCGTCTAGTTTAGATCATTGTTGGGCTAGTGTCTTGATATGGTATTGTTGTAAGTAGATGTATGATAGATACTCTTACAACACACTCAACGTGTAAGTTCCATAGACCTTGGCCTTACACACAAAGGAATGATAGAGATCATACCACGATGCAAATGATAGAGAACAAATGCATGGACCATATCATCTCACTTTACACATTAGATGTTAGCATCTTATACTGCTAGTTTGGCGCTTTCTTTAGCATTGTAAGATGATCCCTCATTTAAATATCAAGATAAAATGTGTTCTTCCTTGAGTATGCACCGTTTTATGGATCGTGTTTCGAGACATCACGTGATGATCGGGTGTACTCGACTCTACGCTTTCATACAAATGGGTGTAAGACAATTTTACACATGCGAGTACTAAGGTTCTTACTTGGCAAGCCTAGCATGTACAGACATGGCCTCGGAACACGGACCGAAAGGTTAAGCATGAGTCATATAGTTGATATGATGCCCATATTGATGCTCGCCTTTGAAGCTACATCAACTCACGTGATGATCGGACTTGGTGTAGTGGATTTGGTTCATGTAATCACCAAAAAGGCACGAGGGATGTCATTTTTGAGTGGGAGTTCATTTCTAATTTGGATTAGACGAACTAAATTTGTCATAAACTAAATTGAAGTGAATTTGCATAATTTTTGTTGTAGTAATTGACATCTGTTCACTGCCTTATGCTTAGTTTCAATTGAGATAATAGAACTATAGAATTCTAGATATTTACTTTACGAACTGGTATCGTATTGTTTTGAATGTCAATTTAAAGTTTAGGAGTCCTATTGCAAACTTTCAGCAAACTCTATTTACTCCATGAAGTTTAAGAAGTAGTATTAAATAAAGAGTAAGAATTCCAATGTTAGTATCTAAAGTATCATGTTTGCCTCCATGATTATTGATATTCAAAAAGTTGTTTTAATATCAAGATTATATAGGAGCTGAAAAATTGTTTCAGAAACCATCATGTGTGGAACATATTGTGATATCTGAACAATGTTTTTGGTTGCGTTATGATAGAGTATAATTTAGCAGAATACATGTTCTCATATTGTATGAGAATTTGTGAAGGATGGAGATGCTAGGCATCCGAATCTCCCAAAAGGTTTTGGGAACTGAAATTATACTCGTCATTCTTCCTTATAGGCTATAGTAGCTTGATCATGAAAGTTGTCATGATAAGGATGAATAGAAGATATAAGTAAAATGTTTACTACACTAAAAGATTACTAAAGAATGGATTTTTGAAAGAATACCAAACATTTGATGATGGTGATCCACTTCAAAGTGCAAGTCCAAAGGTATTAGTGTTTGACTATATACGCTTTGTACTATGTGTCATGTGAATGACACCACTATTGATGTTGATAGATTCTTTTAAAAGAAAAGGAATTGTTGAAAGAGAATCTATAAAATATTTGGCAGAAAAGAAAAGGTTGGAGATGTCCAACTTAGGTATATAGAAGATATACATGTTATGGCTGTATTCCTTGCTTGATAAACAATGTGGTTCTGAGGTATTGGATACCGGTATTGGATACCGAATTGGTTGGTATGAAGTGTCATACAGGACAACACAATTCATGAACTACAATGGCCTAAGTAACTAGCAAGAGAATAAGTGATGATGTTCATCAAAAACAAATAAAGTGTTATTGTGTTTTTCGTTGTCGTTAAACCTAGCCTTCAAGATTTGTTTTAAATAATTGTTATTTTGTTCCGGTATTATGAGAACAATGGTTGTTCAAATAATTACCGTATTCCATAAAGGATGGATGAACTTTTACAAGTCTAGTGGGAGAAATCACATCCATAAACACTATTGCTAAAATGTCTCAAGACAAATGATTGAAAGATCACTTATGAAATGGCATCGCTGTTTTACATTATATTGGAAAGAAAACATGAAGAAACTCCATGTTGATGGAATTTTTGGAGTCTTTGATTTTGATCAATTGACGCTTGTAAAACTTTCCTCGAGATAATTGAAACTCCGTCCATAGGCCAAAGAGGAACGGATGACTAGCTTATTGGAAATTGTGCATGCTGATGTGCATAGTCCATTATGTGTAGCCATATGCGATGGATCTTTTTGCTTCATATGCTTTCTCCGAAAACTTGAGTGAATATATATCTGTATATTTACTTAATAACGAAGAAGTATGAAACATTTGAAAATTGTTCAAAGAGTTTCAAGATGAAGTGGAAAATCATTGTAACAAGAAAATAAAGAGTTTATGATTCGATTATAAAGGAAGATATTTGAGTTACATGTTTAGCAAAACACCTAAGATTTGAGGAATTGTTCCATGATTTGTGTTTCCCGATAAACCATAGGAGTATGGCATATTCGAGAGATGAAATCAAACCATGTTTGACATGGTAAGATCAAAGGTGTCATTTATAAAACTGCCATTATGTTTTAAGGATTAAAGCTTTAGAGACTACCGCTGTTACACTGAAAAGAGCACCATCGTTATCCGTTGAAATGACACCATATAAGTTATGGTTTGGGATAAAAACCGAATAGTCTTTTCTTAAATTTTGGTATGCTATGCATAAGTAAAATTTTTACAACCAAAGTCGGATAATAATGTCTTTGTAGGTTATCCCAAAGAATTTGTTGGGAATTTCTCCATAACACCGAGGACAAAAGAGTTTGTTACTTGGAACATCAAGTTTCTTGAGAAGGAATTTCGCATGAAAAGTTAAGTGGGAGGACAATAGAACTTTGATAAGGTTGTTGAACCTTAGCTATATGTGCTAAGTAGCGCAGCGCCGGAAAGTGTCCCGGTGGCATCCACAATGCTCATGGCTCCCGTGATTACAAAGGGTGTGATCTCGGAGATTAGAGTTCCTATTGAATCGTGTGGGTCGGTAAGAATCAAATAGTGTGATTTGATAAGCAAGTCGTTATTATTTTGACAATGATGAACCGACTACATGCAAAGAAGCGATGATGGGCCCTGACTCCATAAAATGACTAGAAGTCATAGAATCCGTGATAGTATCCATACACGAGAAATCAAGTTTCTGAACTTGGAAGACCCTCCGGAAAGGCGTGAAGCCTATCGGTCGTGTTTGGATCTATAAAGAAATAAGACATGGATGTTTAACATCTATGAAATAGTCGACATGTCAGAAAGAAGTTTACGACAATGTTCAAGGAGTTGACTATGACAGGATTTGATCTTTCATAGCGATATTTAGTCTTGACGGATTAAATGTAGCAACCAATACATATAATTTGATGTATGGTAGTTGAACAAACAAAACAATGTTCTTCTAATAGAATGGTTACCAAGGACGTGTACAATACACGGTCCGAAGGGTTTTGTTAATTCAAAGGGTGCTAAAAGGGCATGCAAACTTCAATAGTTGAAGTAAGCATAGCGGAGTTGGAATCTTCACCATGATGAAAATGTTAAAAGAGTTTAAATTCATCGGAGATGATGAAGATGCTTGCATTTGCAAGAAATTAAGTGGGAGCACTGAGACATATTTCTAATATATTATGTAGAGGACATATTGTTGATTTGAAATGATGTATCTTGTATTGACACAAGTTAAGAATTTCATTAAAATGAGATTTTGATGAAAGACTTGGGCAAACCCGGAATATTTGGCATCAATATCTATATGGATAGATTGAGGCGATAATATGGTTGTGCCAGACATACATATATGAGATATTGAAAGGGTTCAATATGGAAACAACAAGAAAGGTTCTTGCTGCATGGAAAGGATTGTATCATGATTCAAGTGTTTCAACACTTGGTGAGTAAAATCACATGAAGATTTTGATCGATTATACCATGATATATATATATCCAAAAATGTCCTATGCTCTAAATGTTATGAGCACATACCAGAATGATTCATAAGATGATCATTGGACGATAGTAAAGATATTCTTATGAGATTTGGAAGAACTAAGAATATATCATGTATAAGTGACAAATAGTTAAAGGTAGTTCATTGTAAAGTGTTACATTGATACTATTTTTGTCACAAGATACAAATTAAATTTATCTCAATTTAGACTATGGGTGGCACAATGTAATGGAAAGGATGTTCCATGATGGATTTGGATGAGTTCTAAAGTTGAGACATTGTGTCGGATACTACAACAAAAGGCTAAGTATATAACTGCTATAGTAGCAGCAAAGGAGGGCATTTGTGTTAAGTAGTTTCTTATCAAACTAGGTGTGGTTCAAAGTGGGTTAATACTATGAAGATATATTGTGTGACAATAATATCAACATATTTTAAGCCGAACGAACTAAAGGTCTCACCAAAGGACCAAATTTATAATGCCATCTCATTTGAGAATGAGTGATGCGTAGAGACGCAAAGACATGCAAATACACACGGACCTGAAACTGTCAGATCCGAAAATTATGTTAACCACTAGCAATCGCGTATATGCAACACCAGAAAGCCATAGGTGTTCAATATGCAAAATTTTTCAAACTAGATTATTGACTCTAGTGCAAGTGGGAGACTGAAGGGAATGTGCCCGAGAGGCAATAATAAAGTGGTTATTATCTTATTCCATGTTTATGATAAATGTTTATTTTGCATGCTATAATTGTATTGATCGGAAACATCAATACATGTGTGTTTAATAAACAAAAAGGGTTCCTAGTTATGCCTCTCTTATAGACTAGCTTGTTGATTAACAAGATGATCAAGGTTTCCTGATCATAGACATTGGATGTTGTTAATAACAAGGTCACAACATTAGTTGAATGATGTGATGAACATTCATCCGAAGTATAGCATTATGATCAAAGTCATTATGTTTATATTGCTATAACATCATACGAAGTAATCTTAGTCCTTAGACCATGAGATCATGTTAATTGCTGACACCGGAAGAGTATCTTGATAACATCAAACGTCACACCGTAACAGGGTGACTATAAAGGTGGGTTCAGTGCTACAAAGGTGTTATGTTGAGGCTCATGGATCAAGAGTGGGATTTGTCCATCCCGATGACGAATAGATATACTCTGGGCCCTCTCGGTGATATCACATTAAGATAGCTTGTAAGCAAGTGATGTGATCACTAGAATGTTATATCACAGGAACAAGAAAAGAGTGCATGTCGGCAACGAGATAAAACTAGGTATGGAGATACCGATGATCGAATCTCGGACATGTAATATATCGCGAGACAAATGGATTTAGTTACTAGCATTAAAGGTTCTCACGATCACAGAAGTCATCGTTGAATGTGTAGGAGTCAGTATGGATCTCTAGGTCCCGCTTCTGATTATTGATCTGAGAGGGGTCTCGATCATGTCTGCATTATTCGCAAACTGTAGGATGACACACTTAAGGGATACCGACACCATTTGGAGCAAATATGTTTCAGATAAAGATTTAAGAAAGCGCTGGAAATATTTCAATAGACACCGAAACTGTTTCAGGTGAAATTTCTGAAATTGGTTCTGCATGTAATATTGAAATGTTGCAGGGGGTTTTATGTGAATGTTTGTTAATTAAAGTAATTAACAAAATTCTGAATAAATTTAATAAAAGAGTTTTATTAAATGAGAGAGCATTAAACTTGAAGAATTTTAATGCATTTAAAGTAGGGACTTTAAAGGGGAATGTGAAGAGGCATTTTAATGTGGAGGGGTTACCACCACATGAATGGGGGAGGTGAGGAGTCACCCCCCCATGCGCCGGACATGAAGGAGGGGCACCTCCCTCCTCCTATAAAAGGCCACCCTCTTCCTCCTTCTTCCTCACACCTCCTCGTGATGGATCTCTCTCCCCCTCTAGTATTATTTCCCCATGGTCTCGGATTAGCGAGATACATGTTCCCGGTGGCTTTATCTGGAAAGGAGTTGCTGCTTTGCTAGAGCGAGGGATGGAGGTTGTCGGGGTACTAGACGTGTGTGAGATCACGGATGCACCGCTGCTTTGCGGTGCTGGACTTGGTGGTGCTGGAGCTGGATCTGAAGGACGTGTTGGTGCCGGACCTGCTCGAACTTCCTCACGAACTTGAGATCGGCAAGTGTACGACTATATCAACCACGAGTTCCTACTCGTTAACAAAACTCGTTGTCTTCGAGGGTAAGTTCTCGATGGATGTATGTCCACCCGTTGCTTTGTACCTAGTAGATAGATCTTGGCGTGTAGTTCTCATCGTAGGAAAAATTTTGTTTTCTATGCTGCGGACCCAACAATGGCACGGCGGATACAGCCACACGGGCAGTAGTGGCGGCACCACAAGTCCGCCAGGAGACCAGCACAACACCATCGGGGTAGCGAAACTCCACATCACCAACAACCCCCAAATCCTAGGGTTCGGGGTGGAGTCAGCCTGGACGCGTGAGGGGTTTGCAGACAAATCCGACATGACCAGATGGTGGAGCGGTGTCGGCTACCTCTCCACACACCACGGCGGCGACCGGAGTATCCCAGGGCGGTCGGAATCGAGCGGCGACAGCGTCGACATCTCGACGGCTCTATGGGGACGAGCTAGAGGGTGAACGAGAGAGAGAGAAAGGGAAAAATCGAGTGGTACTGGGCCATTAGTGATAGAGGGGTTTGACCAGCCCAGATGGGCCGGGTCAGGGCCAGGCCAACCTAATGGGCTAGGTCCAATTTAGAAGGAAAAAGCCTAATTAAATTGTCAAATGACCAAAATACCCCTAGGACTTAAATAGTTCTAAGAAATAAAATAAAAATCCTAAAAATATAAATAAAATATCAATGGACTCATAAAAATGTCCTCTATTCAAGAAAAATAACAAATGGAATTTTAGGTAATTAAAATTAAAATTATTATTACTAAGGTATATATTCCTTTAGCATTTTATAAATATATACCAAACACATAAAAATTGAATAAAATTCCTTTTTACAATTATAAAAGGGAATGCTATTATCTAAAAATGCTAGTTTGTATTTTTGAAAAGTAAATTAAGTGTGATAAAAATAAAGTCTTATTTCCTTAAAGGAATTTTAGTGAAATATTTTAAAGAGTTAAAAATTAAATTGATCCAATTTTAAACTCTTAAAAAATACTAATCATTAAAAAAATACTAAATATAATATTTATGAAGATTTTAAAGACTTTAAGTAATACTTTTCTTTTAATTAAAGAAAATAACAAAGTTTTACTAAAAGGGTAAAGCACCCAAATAAGCAAATAATAAACCATTGCATAACATTACTATGCATTGCATATTGCTTCTTTAAATATTGTTCTTACCGGGCAATAATGGTTCTCTGTAGAAATCAAAGCTCAAGGTCAGGTGGAAGCATCCGACTTCACTACCTTGCAGTCACAAGGCAAGTTCACAACTTGCTCATGTCCTTTGAAGAGTCTTTATGAAAATATTTGAAAATTGTGTGTTATCACCTATGTTCTAAAGGAGACAGAAAATAAGTATTTTCTCAAACAAATGAAATGCTATTATCATCCTAAGTGATGATAAATACTAAGAATTGCAGGGGAATCTAAGATTCCAATTGCAAAACATCTAGGACTTAATAACCCATGACATCAGTGATTCTAGTGCTGTATATTACGCGGTAACCATAAGATTTGGAATGGAACAGAGAAGTCAACTGTATCTTCTTCCTCTCGCATGCATCCGGATGGCCAGGTCGTGGCTGTTATCCTCGTAGCGTGCATTTATTGGTAATTCGTAGAGGATATGCACCATATGGGTGGGAGCCCTCAACGTCCCACGATAGTTCTGGCATCTGACGGTTTGTACTAACCATTGCCGTAATTCAATATGTGGGCATGGCGTACACCAAGGGGACATGCGGGGTCACCAAGGGGGCAGTGATTGGCTTGGATCATCTACTGGGCCCCACATCATGGAATTGTGGACGGGAAAGTACGCCCGGTTGTGCAACAAGGAGTTGGTCTCTTATGGGTAAAGCAACGCACCTCTGCAGAGTGTAAGAATTGTGACATGTTACTCCCTGTTCCGGGAAGGAGATACGAACGCGGCAGAAAAGGAACTCCATAAAGTTCTGGTTAACCTGTGAAGGCTGATGGGCATAGTTTTGATAATTAAAATCAATCTTTGAAGAAATATTTACCAAAACTGCATAGTACCAATGACATATCGTTCGAGGTGGTAGATAGAGCATCAAACTTTCCACCTTGCATATAGTGAACTTGCTGGGTAACGTTGTTACTCACCCTTTCCTTTGAACCCCTTGCTATACTTTGAGGGCTAGAAGAATGACCAGGTGTATGCTACGGAGGTCCAGAACAACGTCTACTATGAAGAGACGGACCTATTCAGTGGAATCGAAGGAGTGGACTATGGGATACAATATGGAGCTGAAGACAACGAGTCAGAGTAGTTGTCAGGCTGTACTTTAGTTACCTAGGTTGAGCCGAGCAGCCCAAACTCTATAGAATAAGCTGTTGAGCTCACGTCTTTATTTACCGTTGTGTTTTTTCGTTCTTCCGCTGAACTTATGAAATAAGTTATTTGGTTTCTAAGTTTGAACCTTTTGAAGTCTCGAACTTCTAGTATTGTAATAATAATGAAGTGTATATGTTTGTAATTTGGACCGCAATGTTTCTGTTGTACCACTCTGAGGGATGTGATATTTACAGAACGGTGCTCTGTGGGTGTCATGTCAACGACTATAGTGTACTACATATGCAGTGGTATGCTGGGTCACCGTATCGGTGCCATCGGCTAAGTGCACACGGTAGCGAGAACGAACTTCCCAAGCGGGAAGGCAACTAGGACATGGAGGCGCGACATCTTGGTAGCCATGGAGGCGTAGCGGAAGTTGTAGGGGGCGTAGGGGTGTTGTCGCCTCTAGCGCGTGAGGAGGCAGGATTCTATAGGGGCAGCGACGCTAGGGGTTTGGTCTGGTAGAGACGAGAGAGAGGAAAAGAAGAGGAAGAGAGTTAAAAAAGTCCAAATTTAAAACTATCTCACTCGTGTGAACTCTATCGTTTCTGCCATGCCACGTCATCCCAACAGGTGGGACCTGATGTCAGTTTTCTTGCTAACACGTACTTGGAGCATCATTTGAGTGAATTGCAAAATTCGTGCCGTGAAGTGCTAGATTTACATCCGAAAAATATGAACTCATATCATTTGGTACATTGCCCAAAGTGGTAATTTTAGGCTATTACCTCTGTGGTTGCAGTTACTAAGATGTTTCGTTTTAAAATATACTACTCCCTCTGATCCATAACAAGTGTCGCGGTGACACTTTTATGGAATCAGAGGGAGTATATATTTGGCAGCCATGCCTAGTGCCTATAATGTCAACTAAAACATAGAACTGAAAGCTATTCCTATGCTATTATTTTGGCACATATTTGTCCAATCACTTTGCTCATTGTATTGCGATTGATTGTAAACAGCTAGGTGGTATTTTTGATTAAGATGAAAAAGGAGAGTTTTGATAAGCTTGTGGAAGATAAAGGACTTATGATACTAATCGAGCCAAAAGCTCTTATGCATATCATTGGAACCTAAATGGATTTTATTGAAGATCCTCTTAGTCTTAGGTATGCTTATTTCTTACATATTCTACTCCCTCTGTTCCGAATCAAATGTTGGAGATTTGTCTAGATTCAACATGCTAATCTACACAAATCTCCTACGTCATTGGGAAGAGATGGAGTACTTGTTTGCGTGTGGTCTGCAAACGACCTGTCTTGCAGGTCCGAGTTTGTGTTATTAATCCTAACTCCAAGGCGGAATGCGGTTGCAGGCTTGGCGAATCCTTTGACAACAACTATCAAAGTGTCTGCATAATCCACCAAATTGAGATGGCAATTCGTTGAATTGCGTCTGAACGATAGGTAGACACAATTGCATTTCAGCTTCGTCGGGCTGACTTTTGTTCAGTACTCGGTACAACTATGTTTGTTACTCACTCCGTCTCAAAACAGATGTCGCAGATTTGGTCAAATTTTGGATTAATCTAGAAACTATTTAGTATATAGATACATCTAAATTCTAAGAAATTTTCTACATCTATTTTAAAACGGAGAGAGTACCTTCAGACCTTGTCTCTGCATCCTCTGCAGTAAAGACTAGACTCACTTAGTTCACAAAAAAAAAAAGACTAGACTCACTTATCTATCAAGTTGCGCCGTCTGATTGAGCCCAATGCTAGGAGCGTAAAAGATTTGGCACTCTAGTAGCTTGGCACGCTCGTTGAGATCATGGGTGATGTTTCTTATCGATGCATATAAGTAGAGTCAGGCCCTGAGTAGAGTAGTAAGCAATCAGCATTTTCTTCTATATCACAAAGAGACACGCATTGTGATCTGTTGTGACTTTGACAACACCATTGTACTCTCCCTTCGTCCTGAAAAGGATATCGCAAATTTATCTAAAAACTTTCGAGAACAGAGGGAGTACATAATTTCTGTAGTAACAAAAAAAAGGCTGTTTGCCACCTTATATTTATTTAAAAAAATACAATCTTACTATCACAGAGCGATATGTTTGTACATTATGTTGCCACTCATTTTGATGTGGAATATGTGCAAAATCCAAGATCAAGGCATTGCTAATTTGGAGAAGCAGGAAATGAACCAACCAGAAGAGGTGAAGACGTCGACATGATAGGAGATCCTTGTACCCAAAACCTAAGATCAATGTATAACAACTGCGACAAGAAGGGAATTAACAGACCAGAAGAGGTAAATATGTTGACAACTTGACATACTGCTAGCAGGAGATGGTTGTACCGCTGTTGTACAAACATTTGGGGAGTTCTCAGGGCTTGTAAAACCATGTTTGCATGAATAATGCAAGAAAGGCTTAAAAATCATGTACTCCCTCCATCCCAAACTAGACTGAGTTTTATGTGTAGAAACATACATGTCTAGGCAAAGCTGAACTAATTTGGAACGGACGGAATAATGTAATCTTTAACTGGGAAGAATGTAAGAGCAGCTCAAAAAGCATGTACAATTCTGAGGCTTATCAGATCCAATGAAGTCTGAAATACCGCATGTCAGGAATCTAGGCTAATGGAATTAGAAGCTTTGCTACAGCGTATTAAGATCTAATCTTACTGGCACATGAGATATTGCCAGCAGGAGATTCCTCAAAACAAAAACAAAAAACTCTCCAGTAGAGATCGACGAACAAGTTCCATTGCGAACAGTCGATGGTTACAAAAACATCTGGGTAAAAACATAAGACCTGGATGTCTCAGTAACAGTCTGACAGCGTAGCTGCATCTGTTCCAGTAACATGTGTCTATCTTCATACCAAGAATTCCAACAATTCTGGCCCATCAACCTTCAGGCCAACTGGCTGAGGCATTTTATGTTCATGTCTACCAACAAGCTGAGCATTATCATGGCCCTTGCTGTGCTTTGGTGCATCACGAGAGTTCTGGGACTTGCTCAAAACCATCATTTCTCTTGGTTGGAGAATGCTCTTCTTTAACGTCCACCGGAACCTCAGCCTGTTTAGCAGTCTCTGGCACATTCTGCTCCCCATTCTCTGCAACGTCATCAGCACTTTGGTGATCCTCTTGATACGTACTACCATGGTCCCTCTCCTTGATCTTCTCATCCTCAACAGCCAATTCTACACCATATTCTAATTCACTCTCTAGTAGATCATCATCATCCATCACATCTACCTTCCTAGCAACATCACCTTTCAATCTTCTCCGCTTCTCCAAAGCTGCCTTGACCTTATCCTTGTCAATTTTATTCATGGCATCCATCATGGAGGAGGAGACACTGAGATCACTGTTATTGAGATTACCATCTCTGGTTTCACATGAACTAGCATGCGATGGAAGAGACTTCTGCTCTTCCATTGGAATATCAGATTTGTCACCAGATCTGGAACTTCCTGGCAAGGACTTTGTGTCATCAGGCATACCGTCATTTGTACCAGTATCAACTCCACCTCCACTCTGACAGCTTGTTTTGTCGATTCCATGGTCACCATTGACATTCTGCAGACTTCTCTGGCTACTGATTTGCTTGTTTGGATTTGAGTCATCAGCACCATTCTGAACTGGAACACCTGTTGAGGCAGAATGATTGGAATCTGACTGTTTGGATGCTTGATGATGCCCAAGAACAGGAGGCTCCTCGGACTTTGCTTGAGATTTTACAGAGATTCCTTGATTAGGCACACTAGCAGAGCTCCCTTCAGCTTCATTCCCATGTGTTGGTTGTGACTGCACTACACGGTTTTGCTCATACAGCTCTAACATTTGATTGCTAACCTCTGCAATCAAGAGATAAAATAAATGCATTTATATCAGATTTAAATTTACCATGCCATGTCATAAAAGCTCAACTATAAAGTAACAGCTAGAAGAAGAATCAAAGGCTAATGAACAAGGACACTATCCAGCACCATCAGATCAAATTCTACAAGATTAATAAGACCAAAGGGTTTCTGGACCAGCCAAATTTAAGTAACTTGACAGGGAACTGTGCACTCTACGGTTTCATGTTTCCAGAGAATTAGGTGCTCTTAGGGCATGTACAGTAGTTTGAGAAGGTAGCCTTTTCTTAGCCATCCACTTTATCTAGAGATGATTAGCGAACATGTTTTACAGTGGGCTATCTCTTAGTGCTATCCCCAACAATTAATGTTTGCATGCATATAAAATAATGCGGTGACTAAATTTTAATGATAGAACATGCGACTAAGAGATCGTTTCTTAGTTGAGAGAAGGCAGGCCCCTTTTTTCCATTTCTCTTTTCCAAGTCAGCAACTATCCTACATGGCATCACTAGGGGGACTTCTTTTCAACTTCTAGGAGGGCTTCTCCCAGAAGCTGCCCTCTCTCAGCTTGTCCCAGAAGCCCTTCTCCCAAATTGTCCCAGAAGCACTCCTAGAAGCCGAAAAGAAGTCCCCTAAGAAAGGCTGACATCACCTGAAAAAAACTAATTGGTGGGATTGCATGATCCCTTCTCAAGAAATAATTTGCACGTATCCAGAAATAAAAATAAAAAAGGTCCTGCATGTAAATTACTCATTATTGTTTCCAAATTTCAAGTTTCTTGAAATCGGAACTGATTTGTGACCTGTGTAAACAAAAAATAAACCCAGACTGTAAATATGCTATTCTAGCTTTTAGTTTTGTTCGTTTCACCCATACTATAAATGAAGAAAAAAGAAACCAAAAACTTGACGGTGCATGACTCACTCTAATATCTACACACAAGAACTTCTTTACAGATTTTTTTTGGAACTTTTTAACTCAGTTTTGATTTTTTTTAAGATAACATGATCCTGACTCCCGAGAGCTGAAAATACTTGTTCTGACGCCACACCCTTGTACATGCTATTATGATCTTTATTCCTGGCATTCTATTTGGCAGATGCAGAGGAGATCAAGAGTGTCTTGCCAGCTCTGTGAACCATTAACAGAAAAAAATCAAACAAGGAGGGAATTGAACCCCTAACCTCAACCCAACAACAAGATCCATATACCAGATGGGCTGACTTCCTGTTGTGAAATATAGATGGATTACAATCTATATTATATTATATGCATCCTGATATCCATGGGATTTGAGGCCAATTTTTTTCAAAATAATATTTTTTATCCGCATCGGACCAGCTGATCCGGCGGCCCAACAGGTGAACCAGTTGCTCGACAAAACATTCACCAGTCTGTTTTTTTAAATATGATTTTATGTGAAATAATAGTCTCCAAAATAAACAATAGAGCTTGAACATGCGATGGTAAAATAATTCATCGAACTATGTACAGCAAGTCAGCAATTAAACACCATATATAGTTAAACTTCAGTTTACATCCACTGCTACAGTGAAGCAACACACAACGGTAGAGTTTTTTACAAGAATAGTTCATACAAAAAGAATTGGTTTCACAATATGAAACATTCTCACACATGTCCAAGTGATATAACATAATTCTTTAGTTATGTGTTCCTTCAAAACCCAAATACTACAGGAACACGTGTAAAGTTGAGGCCCTAATGGTAACAACAGTGGTCACTATTCAAAAGGAGAGCTCAAACTGTATGTAAGACACAAATCAAACAAAGGAGCAGAAAATTTTGAATTGATGACTTTAACATCCAGGAACCAACCTTCCAGTTGTCTTGGTGTCACATCGAATTCCTGATACCAAGCCTTCTCACCGTCATCTGGAAGAAACTTCACTTTGAGAAACTTACCAGCCAAAAAGAGAGCACCTGCGGCAATATGATGAGGCTTGAATTGCAGGCAAAGTGAAGTACGCAGCCTGTACAGTGTACAACCTTTTTAGCATGTAATAGAGACATCAAGTGAGTACTGGTATTGCTAAAGAGAACAAGGGTAGCATTAGCATACCCATCATTAACAAAATTCCAGGCAACCTGAGGAAGGGCGTTATGAGTAATCTTGAATTTCTTTATTGTTTCAACCAGGGGCTTGTAAGGATGGTGCACATTAAGGTCAAAACCAAGTGTTGCAAGTACAACTCGCTCTCCAAGTAAAATAAGTTCTTTTTGCCGATCATATACTTCCTGCATAAGAGTGGTAGACAATTTGTGCAAGCATTATTAACGAAGGAAACCACTTTGACGTAAATATGAACTGGTGCAGAGAATATCTACATTGACAGGCAATAAATTGCACCGATACGGTGGAACCTAAACAAAGCCATAGATTTGACTATCAAAACAAGAACAAATGTATTTCCAGCAGCACTGAACCATTCAAGTTTATACATCAGCTGTTGATTGTTTGAGCAAGCACAAAGCCACAAACTGAAAACGGAAGGATGCAATGGCAACTATGTCAGGGCCATTCATTTTGCTAGTAATTTTTTGCAGGAAAGGATCATCACCAGAAATAATTAAAAAACAACATTTGCAGCATGTATGTATCAAAACTAAGAAAAGACAGGGGCAAAATGGATCTCAAAGACAGCATCATCAACAAAGCTGAGAAGTACATATACATCAACGATTAAGATTCAATCCTAATCAGCAATAAAACCTTTCAGTCTACAACACATCTACCAAATTTTATTTTGTTTGCAGGAATGTTGACTCGTAGGATATTAGGATTTATATCCCTGGATGATCTAGGATTCTCTAATTTAGCTGACGCAAGAAAAGAATTGATGTCCCTTCCATCAGCCTTAAGCAAGTAATATAGCTCCATAATGAGTGCGACCAAAGTATAAAGTAATGTTGCTCTATGATGAGTCCGAAAACAAGAAAATAACCAAACATTAGCTGGGTGCTCATTGTATATACCTAGTAAACTTCAGCAGATAATGATGCGGTAAAAAAAACTAAATGATATGTCGAGGAGAAAAGGCTAGGTTTCTGATAGAAATGATAACAAAATACACACATCCATCCTACCAAAGGTTCTGTTTCTGAAGTTGTTTTCTGTTACCATATCAGAACAACAAGAATTACAGGGTAAAATAAGGTCAAGCACCATCTTTTGTAGAGGGAAAAAGGTACAAAAAAGAGCAATCACATAGCAAAAGAGAACTAAATTGGATACATTACCCTCTGCTTGATTTTCTGACCAGCAGCAGGATCCTTTTTATGAATAAGCTCGTAAGAAACCATGATTACATCCTTCAAAGGCCTAGGTGTTTCTTCAACTTTTCCAGCCAAGAACATGCAAACAGTAGCGATCGTCTGCATAAATATTAGATTCAGAATTCAGGTGCTGAGTCATCGTCATAAAAGATAAGAATGGCTGCATAACACAATAGTATAACGTACCAAAATTCTGTCAACACATACAAGAGGAAAATTGAACAATTACCATTTCTGGTGCAGAAAAGAACACGAGAAACAACATTCAGTTATATATTTCATTTGTTTTGAACTGTAACTCACCTCCAAACTGCAATTTTGAAGCAAACGATACACTGAAGGTGTTATCTCAAATGCTTTTGTGTGTATTAGTTTATGAGTATCAGGCCTACCTGAACAAGTATGCTACATAAACTGTGATGAGAGATAGGAGTTGTGCCAGCCAAGACATTCATCACAGACCCCTGATCCATGTAAGCGATCAAATGGGGTGTCCACTTGGGAACTGCTATTTTGAAACGTAACAAGGTCTCAGCTGTTCTGAACTAAAAATCACTACCTCTCACCAGCAGGATGTACATCTGTGTCACTTTATCCTCATAAAATAACTTTTATAACCACTCCCTCCAGTTCACAAAAAATAGCAGGTCGTTTTGACACCTAAACAGTTCGCTAGTTTCACCACAAACTTTTATTGGATAGATGTAAGCATAATAAAATCAATTGCAGAAGTACTTTTAGGGGCAATCTAAACATACAATTTTCATGTGTCCAGCCCTAATACTCAAAACGTTATTTATAGGCAATCTTTGTAACGCTTGACAGCACAGAAACCTAATCGACTTGTTTCTGTGAACTGGAGGAAGTACATAGTATTAGTTACTAATAACTAGGTGAGAACAATCACCAACCTGACCAACCATGGCGGTAGAAAACTATGTTATTTTTATTCAAACTGAATATGAAGCAAAAAGGAAAATGTCATAGTTAGAAGCGGCACTTAAACAAATGTAAAAAACTTAACTATCATTGACTAATACTTACTCGTCTGTCAAGCAAAAAGTAAAATGTCATAAACACAAATAAAGTATCTACATGTGTTATACAATGTTAGAAACTGCACTTCGAAAAAAAAATATAGCTTAACTATCATTAACTAACACTTACTCGTCTGTCATTTTTTGCATGAGATTGACGAAGGTAAAAACGGTGACAGAATACAATAAATGTAGCAATTGTCACTTGAGGCCTGCATAAGAGAAACTCTCAGCATTATCTCCATGTCGTAACAACTAAACATACAAGGACCAACCATTTTATCATGATTGTGACTATTTAAGATGTGATGCAGCACGCAAGCCTTCAAGGGCCAAAATCAATCCATGTGTTGTAACAACTAAACATACAAGGACCAACAATTTTATCATGATTGCAACTACTTAAGATGTGATGCAGCATGCAAGCACGCAAGCCTTCAAGGGCCAAAATCAATCCATGTGTTGTAACAACTAAAATACAAGGACCAACAATTTTATCATGATTGCAACTACTTAAGATGTGATGCAGCAAGCAGCATGCAAGCCTTCGAGGGCCAAAATCAACAATGCATACACAATAACACAAATGCATTGCCCAGAACCATTCTAAATGCCAGACACCATCATGCAGTCCAAATTTAAGTATAATTATGCCTTTATAAGAATAATTCCCCAGCCCAGCCGTTCTTTCCGAAAAAAAATGTGCTTGTCATGAGAATGCTCATAAAGGACTAAGTAAAATATTAACTGGACATAACAAACTATTGAATATCTCCTGACCAAACATGTGCTGGTATAAAATAAAATATCAGAAAAACAATTACAATGTCTATATATAAACACATAGTTCGAATTATTTAGCATCCGGTTGGATAAGTAGTAGCCGTGGAATTTTTTGGAGATTCTAAAAAACTAGAGACAGCCAGCCAACAGCTACAACAATGAATGAATTAAAGAACTACACACAACTCTTACACTTTAAGCCGCATCCCCAAATCTTGCAGATAAGTGCAATACGATTTTCGAAGGTAAGACTCTTTCTTTAAATCAATGCCATCCTTCTTGGATGGAGAATTCTCTTCTATTTCCTTTCTACTGAAATACCACGAAGCACCAAGTTTACCAGCTTCCGCATTCCCACTCTTGGCAATTCTGTAGGGGCTATTTTCCACAATTCCATGATGTGAAGAATCACTTGGGAGCATAGCCATGCAATCTCCCAACTATATTCCTCGCAAAATGATGAACGTAGTACGTTTTTATCCGTCAAGAACTGCCCAAGCAGGCGCTGTACGGAAAAGGTACTACGAATTTTAAGGCAGTTACTCAGAAAAAAGATATAGAATGACATGATATAAGTACTGATTATGACACTATGAAAATAATATTCTAGTTGCCAAGATAAATATTGAAGATCAAGCATAGCTGACAGATAACAGGGGGGCTGCAATAAAATAAGTAGGTAAACCCAAATAATAGTCAAATAGCTAATAGTAACCAAATAGCTGGGCTGTTGGCAAGATCTAGTAGTACATGCTGTAAAAAATGTATACAGGGAACAGATGTACTCATGGCATGGTAATCCAATATGCTAGGGCAATTAACATTTTAGAAACCAATCAGTTTTGAAGTTTCTGCAAGTTAAACTATTACATACATAACATAATCAGTACCGCATCAACTTCCCTGGGATGCAAATCACATTAAAAGCAGAAAAGGGTAAAAAACAATTACTAGCTAAAAGGTGTGTAATACCAATATCTAGGATAACACTAATGCTGTATCTACTTGTTAATAAGGACAGGCCGGAATTAACTATTAACCTACAGTAGTCTGAGAACTTGGTGAACCCATGTGTGACCAATTTACAAACAAATAACCATTACCCCTTGAATTTATTGCTTCCTCTACTCCAACCTCCGACTGACTACTTGTTTGGCTACATTCTTTCCTGCTGAACCCATTTGCACAAACTGAGATTCAAAGATCTTTCAAAACCCTGAACTTTACTGGTCAACAGAATCACAGACCATCTAGAGTGCACCGAATGGGTACGTGAATCAGTATCAGGCCGATACGGATACATAAATATGGCGATATGTTTTACTAATGTTTTAATTCGCAAAAATGGTATATGTATAGAAGCTAGGAACAGCAGATTACTTTCTTGTTTGCTCTCCTGAGGATGCCGAAGCAGCTCCAAGCCTCTCCAGTTGACAATGTTGATGCCCTGTAAGTTCCAAAAGGATATAATTAGACTTTTACCAGGTGTAAAATTAATATGGAGCAGCAAATCAAATCATCAGTTAGCTGTACATCACCTTGTAAGGCAATGGCGCCACGAGTGTATCTTGGGTGGAGAGGGCCAGAAGGCTGAGGGTGGCGTCGGGGAACGGGGAGGAGCCGAGGAAGGAGAGGAGCAGCCTGCAGGAGCCCGCCGCCGGCTCACCGCCGGCCTGCCGCCCCAGGCTCAAAGGCGAACTCAAGGAGCGGAGCGGAGGGATCGGCGGTGGTCAGGTGGAGGCTGGCGGAGGGGAGCAGCGCGGCCGTGGTCTGGTGGAGGCCAGGGGAGGGGAGCAACGCCGCGGTAGTCTGGTGGAGGCCCGCGGAGGGGAGCGACGCGTCGATGATCGGGTGGAGGCCGGCGGAGGGAAGCCGCGCGTTGGTGGTCTGGTGGAGGGCGGTGCAGGGCGGCGGAGGGGAGCGGCGCGGCGGTGGTCTGGTGGAGGGCGACGGAGGGAAGCGGCACGGCGGTGGTCTGGTGGAGGCCGGAATGAGCGAGGCTGGGAGATCCGGAGTTGGCTCGTGGCGGCGCAGTCGGAGATGGGTTCGCCGATAGGGTTTCTTTCGTTTCCTGCGCGGCTCGGCGCTATGGCTGCAGAGCTACAGCGCTGGAAAAGCGCACCTCAGGGCGGGTCCACGTGGACATGGGTATCACAACAGTCTCCGATACGGATACGCAGGCCTAGGACGTGTGCGACTGTGCGTGATACGATACGAGGTGGTAACAGAAAAAGTTTACGACCGAAACGGGTGTCAATTAAACAAAGCAAATACGGTGCCCGCGTCAAGTATAACACCACGGATTTTTTTGCAGTAACTCTCGGAGCCTCAGCTTAGAGGCGATTAGGGTTTTGGAGATTTTAGCAGCACTCGTCGATCTCATCGGTGGGGCGTAGAGGGTAGTTGCCGGCTCGACATGGCCTAATCTGAGCGCGGCAAGGAGAAGGAGAAGAATGACATGTCGCCTAGGGCGGCGAGGACGAGGTAAGCCTAAGGGGTTAATGTTCCAGATCCAGACGATCGAGAGCCTTACGTCCAGCTTGAGGTAAGCCTAAGGGATTAAAATTCTGATCTGTGGGGCAGGATATGTTCGTCGCTGAGTTCATGCCCCAGCGTGATCGGGAGCGAGTTTGGGATGGACCACAGTGGCATGTGAGCAAGAACGCAATGGTCCTTTCAGAGTTTGAGGACCATACGAAGCCTTCAGAACTGAAATTTGATCGTTTATCTATATGTGTGAGGGTTATTAACCTTATGTTCCACTTGAGAGATCAAAAGTGGTGGAAGTAGATTGCACAGCATATGGATAAGCAGGCAAAGGAGATTCACTTCGATCATGTTGGTGGTTATCTAAGGGCAAGAGTATCTGTGGATGCCTCAAGCCCTTTGAGGAGATGGGTCATGATTGAATCGGCAAGGAGGCAGAGCACAGATTTATATGATATTCAATATGAACAGGCACCACGCTCCTGCTTCTCGTGCGGCCGGTTTGGTCATGGTGATTTGTTGTGCCCAATGCCTGGCACAAGGGACGCCAACAGAAATCTTCCTTTTGGGAAGAACCTGCGTGCGTCGGATGAGTGGAAGATAACTTCTTACAGTGAGGGCTCGTCGGGAGGGGCGATGCCTTCAATAATATCCATAAAGCTGATAATCGAGGCTTGAGCAATGCAGCTGAGACAGAGGCTACGTTGCCACTAAAGAAGAGTAATGCGAACAAACATAAGACTAGAGCTCAGAATCAGGTTTATAGAAAAGTTGTACCGCCACTGCTGCAAATCACATAGTCAGTTGATGGTGTGGGGGGAAATGTCGTAGTGCCTTATGGAGAACCATCCTTGGGGGCTGATGTTTTTGCTATGGAAGAAGGGGATGACAGTGTGTGATCCAAAGAAGAAGAAAGTGACCCCGACTAATTCAGACAATTCGACAGCGGCTGCGAGTCAGTCCTGCCTGGATAAATGAGTTGCATGAGTTGGAATGGTCAGGGGTTTGGGAACCCGGCGGCCATTCATGAGATTCGCAATGTTGTGAAGCAAGAAGGGCCTGGTCTCCTGTTTATGATGGAGACAAAAATTTAAGCACAGCGAGTGGGAGCCTTGAAACCATCGTTTGCTTTCATTGGTTGCTTTGCTATTGGCAATGATGGGTTGAGTGGCGGAATTGGACTGTTTTGGTCAGCTGACTTTGTTGTTGATGTCAAGAACTTCAGTGCCTACCATATTGATGCGATGGTGAGGAGGTGTAATAGTATGGATACTGTCGTGGGAATGGCCAGGACAGTCACTGCCAGGAGTAACGATTGATACGATTGGAGGCAAGAGTGAGCCGCCATCTGCGGAACTAGATTGGGAGCAAACACAAGGGTTTACCTAGGTTCGGCCTCCCGTAGGGCAAAGACCTACTTCCTGCTAGATTATATTATTGGTGAGTTGGATTACAAGATTGGCAAGCTCGGCGGCTAGACAGCGAGTCGCTTGGATGGGGTAACTAATAGGACGTAAGTACAATGAGAGCCCTAGGGAGGTTTATATAGAGTCACATTGCTAGGGTTTACAAGATTACAAGCGAATCGGTTTAGATTTTGGAGGATTTGACCTAATCCGACTGGGCCTAACTAGGGTCTTGGGCCTCAAACTTCAGTCGTCGGGCTTCATCCGAAGCCTCCTTCTAGTCGCCGCGCCAGCAGGCCCACTCGATGTGATCCTAGGCCAGTCGTATCTCCCTTTTGGGCATACCCCGATTTGCATGTCCCCATCAGTAGTCCCCGAGTGTGTGAGGGGTTTCTGATTAGGTCTTTGATCGGGTATTTAGGGTTTTCGTCCTGGGAGGCTTTTATAGGCGAAGGGGCAAGGTCGGTGGAGCACCAGGAGGCCCACACCCCCTGGTGGCGCGCCCCCCAGGCCGCGTCGCCACCAGGTGTTGCCGCCTTGGTGCGCCACTTCGTCTCCCCTCCGAACTCCGTGTTGCTTTAGGTAAAATATTAACTTTGGCTTTTGTCCCGTCCAATTTCGAGAATATTTCCTTACTAGCTTTTCTGAAACCAAAAATAGCAGAAAACAGGCAACTGACATTGTGGCATCTTGTTAATATGTTAGTTTCAGAAAATGTATAAAAATACCTCAAAGTGTAAACAAAACATAAGAAAGTAGATATAAAACAAGCATGGAACATCAAAAATTATAGATACGTTTATGACGTATCAAGCATCCCCGAGCTTAACTCATGCTCGTCCTCGAGTAGGTAAGTGATAAAACGAATAATTTTTGAGGTGACATGCACCATCACAGTCTCAATCAAGGTATTTGTAAAACACTGATAGCTGGGATCATAGTACTCTAACATAGACATAAAAGATATAGTTCTAACAATAAGACATAGCAACTATGTTGTAACATGAAAAGGAGAATATTATTTTGCGGCCTGAAAGTTGGGGTGTCCAGGCAACGTGGTACCCAAGTTCTCTGAAATCATCCGCGATGACTACAGTTGGTGTGCCAAATACTCAGAGGGTCTTTTTCGGCACGAATTCAACTTTACGTTTCAATACAAGAAATCAGGCTAACGACCGTCAAGTTAGGCCCCTCCTGTCAGTTCTCGCCGTTATGTCGTTCCTGTCGCTCCCGTCGCTTAGGTGTCAATTAGGCTTGCAGCGTTGGCGCCTGCATCCATTACGCGTCTTCTTCTTCCCCAGAGCGGCAATCTATGGGGCGTCGCAGCCATGGCACGGAGCTGGGACGTGGAAGAACCTGCTCGGCCCAGCTCTCCTCCCTGTAGGTTTGCAGCATTGGCGCCTGCATTCATTACGCGTCTTCTTCCTCGGAGCGGCAATCCGTGGTCGCGGCCATGGCACAGAGATGGGAAGTGACGAAGCTGCTCGGCCCCGCTCTCCTCCCCATCCCGAGTCGGAGCTCGCCCTCACCGTGGACGCACCCATGGCACGGTCGGGAATTGGTTTCCGGTGAGATCTATCACCTTGTCGACCATGCGCAGTTCTGTTTTCCTCCTCTAGAATCCGAGCTCGCCGTCGCCGTGATTGCACCCGCACCAATTCTGCCACCTCTGCCGAAGTCTCTGTGGTAGCTCAAGTTCTGGGGCTCTCCAAGTTCTGCCATGTTGGGCCTGTAAGTGTTGTTGTATGTTAAACTAGCAAATCTCTTTTGTTCAAATCTCTTGGGCTGTACCAACTTCATTGTGTTTAATTATGAAAGACAAAATATAAATGACTTCTCTCAATTTCTCGCATAGAAAAATGCACAGCTAATTTCATATTCTCGCAGGAACTGGCCCCACTTGTTGAACCGGCAGCACTGCCACGATCTCCACGTAACCACGGTGAGTTGTCGAACCAAAAGTTGCAGTTACCACGTTTCTTCCTCAGTCATTCCTCTGCAGTTTTTCCTGGGCGCTTCTTCTTCCTCTGTTCTGGAACCATCGGTTCATCTTCTTCTTCCTCTCGCAGGCAGTTCCTTGCAGGCATTTCCTTTCACCCATTTCCTTGTAGGCATAGACGATGGGAAACACACAACAGAGACCCACTTGGTCCATGCCCATGGCACCACGACTTTGACAGTGGTGTACACAAATGATGAAACGACTATGGAGAAAACTCTCGCCAGGTTTGAGCAATTGCTTGAGAAAGATAAGCACAAGTTTGTGGGGCTAGACTTGGAGTACACCTGTGCAAATAAGCGAAAAAAATCCTCCACAAGAGATCGATGTCGTGCAAATCGCCATACATGAGGAGGTCCTCGTTTACCACTTCTGCAGGTATGTGAAATTTAAATTTGAGATCATCACTTCTGCATCCCTTGTTCCCTTACATCCCTAGAACCATCTAAGTGCAGGAGTAAACCAACTGAGATGCGTTGTCCGGCTCTGGTCGAGTTCTTGTATAGAAAGGGATAACTTTCACTAGCGTGGATATCACAAATGACACAATTATGCTTTCTCGTGCGTTGATAAAAATCCCAGAGGGGCACCACATCGACATCCAAAATCTGTACAAGATCAAATCATACCCAGCGAAGGATGGCATGGGTGATCTGGCAGCGGAAATCATCGATAAATCCTATGAAAAACTGAAGAAATTGAAGTGACTCGATCACGACTACTGGGAGTGGAAGCCAATGATCCAGGTGCGCCTCGAGTATGCAGCCAGAGACGCCTACATGGCGTACGAGTTGTACAGTAAGCTCATTACCATGAAAGATGGGATGGTTAAGGCGAGGGTTTTCACGAGAGAGCTATGCCCTGGTTGCAAGCTAGCCCAGGAGAAGAAGAGCGAGGAGGATAGAAAGTGGTTTCAGGACGAGCAGGGATCTTGGGACGGTGGCGACATCAAGCGGCTGAAGGGGAAGCAAGTCAAGGACGACAACAAGTGGTGGTGATACATTATGTGTTTGAACTAGATTTTAGTTTCTAGTTTATTATGTGTGTGATACATTTAGTTACTTAAATACAAAATTTCGACCAATTTAACTTGTTGATGTATTTTTTGACAATTATAATATAATCGAGCACTAGAAATATTTTGTAGTGTTCATGAGCATGATCAGTAAATATAATTGAACACTAGAAACTTTAAGGCACTCCATATAAAGGAGTAGATTAATATAGAAGGTTCACCAGAGACACCACGGATATATTGTCTTACATGCCACACACAGGTAATAATTAACTAGAACAAAATAAAAGCAGGGGCTGCAGCAGGAGACCGGGACACGGAGACGCCTAGCAGGGCAGGGGTTTATCAGCAGGAGGCAGCGACAGCCTAGTCGATGGGATACAGGCCAGTCCTGACATACTCCCGGAAGAATTTGCCGTAGGCTGCGTGCCGCGCCAAGCTAATCGGCCTATGGCTTCTGCCTCCGCCTCTGCCAACGCCCTCCGCGTATTGGATCATGCTGTTGAGGTCCACGTTGATTGCTCTACCACAGAATGGGCAGAACAGTCTCCCCCTATGGTGGAAACGGATTAGCCCACACCGTAACCGCCTCAGCACGTAGCGGCTCTTGTTGTCCCTGGATACCTTGCTATCGTTCACTTCATCATCATCATCCTGTTGATTTTTAAGAACATAACTTAGAACTCATACATATGAATGAATTGTATTACAACTCAAGAATTGACAACATGTATATATAAGACAATATATCCGTGGATATCAAAGATAAAGCATCTCAGCAATAGTTTGATCGGTTCATATATCATTTCATCTCAACATAATAACAAATAATTGCATCAGAGTGAATGTAGGATAAAGATTGCGGCCTCATAAGTTTCTTCAGGGATGGAGTCAGCGAACCAAGTAACAATTGCACAACCTATAATGTTGTTATACATCGCCCCAGGTTCACTAACTCATCTTTGAAAAAATCTGACACCAATGTGTCTGCCTCTCTTTTGGGACAAATTTCAATCATTGGCCACAATAAGAAATTGAAATGTAATCGTACAAAACATTATTCAGGGATATACATAGTCAGGTACAAAAACAAGCCTAAATATTGTAATTATAAATAAAAAACCAAACAATTAATCTTCAGGTGCATGTTAAAAATACTTATGATCAAAACCATTCATATACATATGCATCATACCAATTATTAAAAGATCAGAAACAATTCAAGGATCATATATGTAGTTCCATATGAGAATAAATCTAGGGCCTCATAATTTGTTTCAGAGATGGAGTTGGCGAACCAAAGTACCAACAGCACAACCTATATTGTTTGTGTGCATTGCTGCCTCAGGTTCACCAACCCATCCCTAAAACACGACACCATCATGTGTCTCCCCTTGAACTCTTTTGGGGCAAATTTGAATCATCGGCCTCGGTGACAAACTAAAATGTAATTCTTATACACTGAATGCATGGAATAGGTAATTCGAATATCATAGTTTTATGAATGTAGAATAAAGATTAAGGCCTCATAAGTTTCTATAGGGACGACGTAAGTGAACCAAGTAACAATTGCACATCCTATATTGTCCTTGTACATCGCCCGAGGTTCACTAACTCGTCCCTGAAAAAATCTGACACCAATGTGTCTGCCTCTCTTTTGGGGCAAATTTGAATCATTGGCCACAATAAGAAATTGAAATGTAATCGTACAAAACATTATTCAGGGATATACATAGTCAGGTACAAAAACAAGCCTAAATATTGTAATTATAAATAAAAAACCAAACAACTAATCTTCAGGTACATGTTAAAAATACTTATGATCAAAACCATTCATATACATATGCACCAATACCAATCATTAAAAGATCAGAAATAATTCAAGGATCATATATGTAGTTCCATATGATAATAAATCAAAGGCCTCATAATTTGTTTTAGAGATGGAGTTGGAGAACCAAAGTACCAACAGCATAACCTATATTGTTTGTGTTCATTGCTGCCTCAGGTTCACCAACTCATCCCTAAAACACGACACCATCATACGTGTCTCCCCTTGAACTCTTTTGGGGCAAATTTCAATCATCGGCCTCGGTGACAAACTAAAATATAATTCTTATACACTATGAATACATGGAATAGATAATTCGAATATCATAGTTCTATGAATGTAGAATAAATATTGTGGCCTCATAAGTTTATTCAGGGAAGGCGTGAGCGAACCAAGTAACAATTGCATAGCTTATATTGTTCTTGTACATGGTCCCATGTTCGCTCACGCATCTCTGAAAAAATCTGACACCAATGTGTCTGCCTCTCTTTGGGGCAAATTTGAATCATTGGCCACAATAAGAAATAGAAATGTAATCATACAAAACATTATTCAGGGATATACATAGTCAGGTACAAAAACAAGCCTAAATATTATAATTATAAATAAAAAACCAAACAATCAATCTTTAGGTATATGTTAAAAATACTTATGATCAAAACCATTCATATACATATGCATCATACCAATCATTAAAAGATCAGAAACAATTCAAGGATCATATATGTAGTTCCATATGATAATAAATCAAGGGCCTCATAATTTGTTTCAAAGATGGAGTTGGAGAACCAAAGTACCAACAGCACAACCTATATTGTTTGTGTGCATTGCTGCCTTAGGTTCACCAACCCATCCCTAAAACACGACACCATCATACGTGTCTCCCCTTGAACTCTTTTGGGGCAAATTTCAATCATCAACCTCGGTGACAAACTAAAATGTAATTCTTATACACTATGAATGCATGGAATAGATAATTCAAATATCATAGTTCTGTGAATGTAGAATACAGATTGCAGCCTCATAAGTTTCTACAGAGATGGCGTAAGTGAACCAAGTAACAATTGAACAGCTTATATTGATCTTGTACATGGCCCCATGTTCGCTCACTCATCCCTGAAAAAATTTGACACCAATGTGTCTGCCTCTCTTTGGGGCAAATTTGAATCATTGGCCACAATAAGAAATTGAAATGTAATCGTACAAAACGATATTCAGGGATATACAAATGCATCATACAACACATTCATAGATCAGAAACAATACAAATATTATATATTTAGGTTCCATATGAGAGAAAAAATTAGGGCCTCATTTTTTTCAGCAATGGAGTCAGAGAACCAAAATACCAACAGCACAACCTATATTGTTTATGTGCATTGTTGCCTCGGGGCCACTAACCATCCCTAAGAAAACGAGACCATCAGATGCCCTTGCACTATTTTGGGGCAAAATTGAATCATTAGGCTCAGTAAGGAATAGAAATGTAATGTTATAGGCCTGCTGTATATCGAAATCAACACTCAACTAGATGGCAGATGAGCAGATTGGGGTTTTGTGACTAGACGGATTGGGGTTTTGTGACTAGATGGCAGATGCATCAATCAACCGACCGAATCATATATATACTACCCTACTTCAAGAGCAAAAGAATCTGTACACGATTGAGCAAATCTTATGTATGAACAGTGAAAACTGCGGCTGCGACTAGAGAAGCTAGCAATGTAGTACCTCAGACTCCTCATCAGGGACCTCCTCCTCGAACTCATCATTCTCCGCGACTGCGTCGAAGATCTTGAACGGCGATGGGGTCGGCGATGTAGATAACCGGATTGCCTCCGCCTGCCGCCTGCCCCCCATCCAGATCTGCCGCTGGCACCACGACCTTGTCGGCCACCTGCTGCTCGGCGGCGACGGCTACTACTTGCTGCTCGGCGGTGATGGCTACCACCTGCTGCTCGGCGGTGACGGCTACCACCTGCTGCTCGGTGGCGACGGCTACCACCTCCTGCTCGGCGGCGACGGCTACTGGCTGGACAGATGAGTTCGCACCCTCGACGGTACGGCGACGAGCGGCGTTCATGCCCGGAGAAGACGCCTCCGCCTGCTTGGCGACGACCGAGCCATTTGCTGCTGTGCCTTCAACTGGCTTCACCTCCGAATCATCTCCACGCATACGCTTCATGGCGCACCAAGGGAAGGAGGTAGTGCAAACGAGGGAGCTTCAGCGTGCGCGACAGGTGTAGATTGGGGTCTTGGGACTAGACAGACTAGGGGAAATGACACGAGCTCATGGAAGAAGAAGGTCGAGGAGGGTTATAAACACCGGACCGTTCATAGTCCTCGAGTGGACACGTGTGGTGGGCGAGGGGCTACCACGATCTCCACCCTTATTTTCGGTTCCCTTTTTTTGAAACAGCCACGGTCTCCACTTTAGAGCTGCATTGAAAACACGCTCATGGCAGACCTCGATTCCACTGCATGCAAGTGGCACGGAACTAATTTCTAGCAACGTTAGATCTACTCGAGGGGGGCCCTTGACTCATGGAATTTACTAGCGGTAGGGCCCAGTTGGAAGTGAGATTGAGAGCGCTGCGTAAAAATGGGATATGTCTTATTAAAATCAAGTGGCAATAAATTGCAGCGTCCCGTCGACAACCGTGCACTCGATGACCCTGTTACCCTGTGCATGAGTTGTAGTAGCAGTAGTAGGCTTTTCAGAATTGATTAAACTTGACATGACCGCCCGATGACTTTTTCCATGGACGGCATCGTGTTTCTTCCTGTAGAAGTCTCGCGGAGGGAGACGTCCGTGCTATCTCACGCTGTATTGTGAAGGGCACGACGTATGCAATGATCATCATTGGATCGCACATAATCAACAGTTGGTGCGCACGATCCGCGTGACAACTGTGACAACCAATCAGGGAGTAGCAGACAAGGTGAGCACAGGTTTGGGCTTCTATGAAAGATAGAGAGAGGGGGCAAAACTAAGTAGTACCACATAAAACCAAGGGCAAAACTGAGTAGTATAAAAATGGAAAGTGTGTTTACAATGAAATACATCATGGATAACATCAAATTATGCCAAGATAGATCCACTAGAGTTCATTGGATGTGTGTTATTCTCATAAACCACACATGGATCCACCTGTGTGATTGCTTGTTTGTTCCTCTAAACAAACCACATAAGGATCCACCAGTGTCATTGGATGTGTGTTCTTCTCATGAACCACACGTGGATCCACCGGTATCATTGCATGTCTGTTCCTCTAAACAAACCACATAAGGATCCACCAGTGTCATTGCGTGTCTGTTCTTTTCATGAACCACACCTAGTGTCATTGCATGTGTGTTCTTCTAAACAAACCACATAAGGATCCACCAGTGTCATTGCTTGTCTGTTCTTTTCATGAACCACACCCAGTGTTATTGCATGTGTGTTCTTCTAAACAAACCACATAAGTCATTGCATGTCTGTTCTTTTCATGAACCACACCCGGTGTCATTGCATGTGTGTTCTTCTAGTTAGACCACATAAGGACCCACCGGTGTCATTGCATGTCTGTTCCTCTAAACAAACCACATAAGGATCCACTAGTGTCATTGGATGTGTGTTCTTCTCATGAACCACACATGGATCCATCGGTGTCATTGCATGTTTGTTCCTCTAAACAAACCACATAAGGATCCACCAGTGTCATTGCATGTCTGTTCTTTTCATGAACCACACCCAGTGTCATTGCATGTGTGTTCTTCTAAACAAACCACATAAGGATCCACCAGTGTCATTGCATGTCTGTTCTTTTCATGAACCACACAAGGATCTACCAATGTCATTGGATGTGTGTTCTTCTCATGAACCACATAAGGATCTACCAATGTCATTGGATGTGTGTTCTTCTCATGAACCACACGTGGATCCACTGGTGTCATTGCATGTCTGTTCCTCTAAACAAACCACATAAGGATCCACCAGTGTCATTGCATGTCTGTTCTTTTTATGAACCACACCCAGTGTCATTGCATGTGTGTTCTTCTAAACAAACCACATAAGGATCCACTAGTGTCATTGGATGTGTGTTCTTCTCATGAACCACACGTGGATCCACCGATGTCATTGCATGTCTGTTCTTTTCATGAACCACACATAAGGATCCACCAGTGTCATTGCATGTCTGTTCTTTTCATGAACCACATAAGGATCCACCAGTTTCATTGCGTGTCTGTTCTTTTCATGAACCACATAAGGATCCACCAGTGTCATTGCATGTATGTTCTTTTCATGAACCACACCCAGTGTCATTTCATGTATGTTCTTTTCATGAACCACACCCAGTGTCACTGCATGTCAGTTCTTTTCATGAACCACATAAGGATCTACTAGTGTCATTGGATGTGTGTTCTTCTCATGAACCACACGTGGATCCACTGGTTTCATTGCATGTTTGTTCCTCTAAACAAACCACATAAGGATCCACCAGTGTCATTGCGTGTCTGTTCTTTTCAAGAACCACACCCAGTGTCATTGCATGTGTGTTCTTCTAAACAAACCACATAAGGATCCACCAGTGTCATTGCCTGTCTGTTCTTTTCATGAACCACACCCGGTGTCATTGCATGTGTGTTCCTCTAGACAGACAACATAAGGATCCACCGGTGTCATTGGATGTGTGTTCTTCCCATGAACCACACATGGATCCACCGGTGTCATTGCATGTCTGATCCACCGGTGTCATTGCATGTCTGTTCTTTTCATGAACCACACTCAGTGTCATTGCATGCGTGTTCTTTTCATTAACCACAGCTAGAGTCATTGCATGTCTGTTACTTCCATAAACCACACATGGATCCACCGATGCCATTGCATGTCTGTTCTTTTCATGAACCACACCCAGTGTCACTTCATGTCAGTTCTTTTCATGAACCACATAAGGATCCACCCAGTGTCATTGGATGTGTGTTCGTCTCATGAACCACACGTGGATCCACCGGTGTCATTGCATGTCTGTTCCTCTAAACAAACCACATAAGGATCCACCAGTGTCATTGCATGTCTGTTCTTTTCATGAACCACACCAAGTGTCATTGCATGTGTGTTCTTCTAAACAAACCACATAAGGATCCACCAGTGTCCTTGCATGTCTGTTCTTTTCATGAACCACACATAAGGATCCACCAGTGTCATTGCATGTCTGTTCTTTTCATGAACCACACCCAGTGTCATTGCATCTATGTTTTTTTCATGAACCACAGCTAGAGTCATTGCATGTCTGTTCTTTTCATGAACCACACCTAGTGTCATTGCATGTCTGTTCTTTTCATGAACCACACCCGGTGTCACTACATGTAAGTTCTTTTCATGAACCACATAAGGATCTACCAGTGTCATTGGATGTGTGTTCTTCTCATGAACCACACGTGGATCCACCGTTGTCATTGCATGTCTGTTCTTTTCATGAACCACACATAAGGATCCACTAGTGTCATTGTATGTCTGTTCTCTTCATGAACCACACCCAGTGTCATTGCATGTGTGTTCTTTTCATGAACCACAGCTAGAGTCATTGCATGTCTGTTCTTTTCATGAACCACACCCAGTGTTAGTGTATGTCTGTTATTTTCATGAACCACACCCAGTGTCACTGCATGTGGTTCTTTTCATGAACCACATAAGGATCTACGAGTGTCATTGGATGTGTGTTCTTCTCATGAACCACACGTGGATCCACCGGTGTCATTGCGTGTCTGTTCCTCTAAACAAACCGCATAAGGATCCACCAGTGTCATTGCGTGTCTGTTCTTTTCATGAACCACACCCAGTGTCATTGCATGTGTGTTCTTCTAAACAAACCACATAAGGATCCACCAGTGTCATTGCCTGTCTGTTCTTTTCATGAACCACACCCGGTGTCATTGCATGTGTGTTCTTCTAAACAAACCACATAAGTCATTGCATGTCTGTTCTTTTCATGAACCACACCCGGTGTCATTGCATGTGTGTTCCTCTAGACAGACCACATAAGGATCCACCGGTGTCATTGCATGTCTGTTCCTCTAAACAAACCACATAAGGATCCACCAGTGTCATTGGATGTGTGTTCTTCTCATGAACTACACATGGATCCACTAGTGTCATTGCATGTCCGTTTCTCTAAACAAACCACATAAGGATCCACCAGTGTCATTGCATGTCTGTTCTTTTCATGAACCACACCCAGTGTCATTACATGCGTGTTCTTTTCATTAATCATAGCTAGAGTCATTGCATGTTTGTTACTTCCATAAACCACACATGGATCCACCGATGTCGTTGCATGACTGTTCTTTTCATGAACCACACCTAGTGTCACTGCATGTTAGTTCTTTTCATGAACCACATAAGGATCCACCCAGTGTCATTGGATGTGTGTTCTTCTCATGAACCACACGTGGATCCACCAGTGTCATTGCATGTATGTTCCTCTAAACAAACCACATAAGGATCCACCAGTGTCATTGCATGTCTGTTCTTTTCATGAACCACACCCAGTGTCATTGCATGTGTGTTCTTTTCATGAACCACAGCTAGAGTCAGTGCATGTCTGTTCTTTTCATGAACCACACCAAGTGTCATTGCATGTCTGTTCTTTTTATGAACCACACCCGGTGTCACTGCATGTCTGTTCTTTTCATGAACCACATAAGGATCTACCTGTGTCATTGGATGTGTGTTCTTCTCATGAACCACACGTGGATCCACCGGTGTCATTGCATGTCTGTTCTTTTCATGAACCACACATAAGGATCCACCAGTGTCATTGCATGTCTGTTCTTTTCATGAACCACACCCAGTGTCATTGCATGTGTGTTCTTTTCATGAACCACAACTAGATTCATTGTATGTCTGTTCTTTTCATGAACCACACCAGTGTCATTGCATGTCTGTTCTTTTCATGAACCACACCCGGTGTCACTGCATGTAAGTTCTTTTCATGAACCACATAAGGATCCACCAGTGTCATTGGATGTGTGTTCTTCTCATGAACCACACGTGGATCCACCGGTGTCATTGCATGTCTGTTCTTTTCATGAACCACACATAAGGAACCACCAGTGTCATTACATGTCTATTCTCTTAATGAACCACACCCAGTGTCATTGCATGTGTGCTCTTTTCATGAACCACACCTAGAGTCAGTGCATGTCTGTTCTTTTCATGAACCACACCCAGTGTCAGTGCATGTCTGTTCTTTTCATGAACCAGACCCAGTGTCACTGCATGTCAGTTCTTTTCATGAACCACATAAGGATCCACCAGTGTCATTGGATGTGCTTTCTTCTCATGAACCACACGTGGATCCACCAGTGTCATTGCATGTCTATTCCTCTAAACAAACCACATAAGGATCCACCAGTGTCATTGCTGTTGGAGATATGCCCAAGAGACAATAATAAAGTGGTTATTATTATATCTTTATGTTTATGATAAATGTTTACATCCCATGCTATAATTGTATTAACCGGAAACATTAATACTTGTGTGTTTTGTAAACATAAAAGAGTCCCTAGTAAGCCTCTTGTTAAGCTTGCTTGTTGATTAATGGATGATCATGGTTTCCTGATCATGGACATTGGATGTCGTTAATAACAAGATCACATCATTAGGAGAATGATGTGATGGACACACACCCATAGTAAGCATAGCATAAGTTCGTTTTGCTACAAGCTTTCAAATGCATAGTAACCTAATCCTTCGACCATGAGGTTATGTTAATCACCATCACCGGATGGATACTTTGATGACATCAAACACCGCTTCGTAACTGGGTGGTTATAAAGGTGTCATTGGGTATTCTGAAAGTATGTGTTGAAGCGCATGGACCAAGATTGGGATTTGTCCATCCATATGACGGATAGATATGCTCTGGGCCCTCTCGGTGGAATGTCATCTAGTTAGCTTGCAAGCATGTGACTAGGTCACAAGGGATGACATAACATGGAACGAGTAAAGAGTACTTATCAGTAACGAGGTAGAACAAGGTATGGAGATACCGACGATCAAACCTCGGATAAGTAGAATATCGCGTGACAAAGGGAATTGGTTTCGTATGTTAAATGGTTCTATCGATCACAAAGTCATCGTTGAGTATGTGGGAGCTGTTATGGATCTCCAGATCCTGCTAATGGTTATTGATCGGAGATGTGTCTCCATCATGTCTACATGTTCACAAACCATAGGGTGACACACTTAAGGTTCGAAGTTGTTTTAAGTAGATATGGAATGTGCGTTGGAGACCGAATGTTGTTTGGAGTCTCGGATTGGATCCGGGACATCACGAGGAGATCCGGAATTGTCCGGAGAATGAGATTCATATATTGGGGATAATTTTCTAAGTTAGGAAATGTTCCGGAGTGTTTGTATGGGGATTCTAGAAGGTTTCGGAATGTTCCGGAAGGTTCTAGAAGATTTCTTGGAGTTTACTTGAAAACCAAGAAAGGGTCAAGGAATCCTTGTGGGGCATGACAAGGATTCGTGGGGGAGTAGGACTCTCCCCCCACCTCCTTGATCCGCCGGCCAAGGGAGAGGGCAGTCCTACAAGGACTCAACCTCCCCATGGCGCCTCCCTCCTTTAAATAGAAGGGAGGGGCGCCACCCCCTAGCCCCCTTACAATCCGCAAACCCTAGCCGCCTCTCTCCTCCTCCTTCTCTTTGCTCAGGCTTAGGCGAAGCCCTGCAGAATTCTCTACTCCACCACCACCACCACACCGTCGTGCTGCTGGGATTCCGTGGAGAAGATCTACTACCTCCGTTGCTCGCTGGAACAGGGAGAGGAAGGTCTGCTTCGACTCCGCACGTGTGACCGACTGCGGAAGCGCTGCCGGAACACGGCACCGGAAGGATCGTCCACACGATCTTGAGATCGGCAAGTGATCGACTACATCAACCACGAGATCCGATCTCGTAACGCTTTCGGGTCTACAAGGGTTAGTACAGATCTATCTCGTTGCACATGTCTAATAGATTAGATCTTGGCTTTTATCTAGATTAGATCTGGGTTTTGTTCGTTCTTGCGGTAGAATTTTTTTGTTTTCCATGCTACGAACCCTTCAATTGCATCTCTGTTCTTTTCATGAACCACACCTAGTGTCATTGCATGCGTGTTCTTCTAAACAAACCACATAAGGATCCACTAGTATCATTGCCTGTTTGTTCTTTTCATGAACCACACCCGGTGTCATTGCATGTGTGTTCTTCTAAACAAACCACATAAGTCATTGCATGTCTGTTCTTTTCATGAACCACACCTAGTGTCACTTCATGTCAGTTCTTTTCATGAACCACATAAGGATCCACCCAGCGTCATTGGATGTGTGTTCGTCTCATGAACCACACGTGGATCCACCGGTGTCATTGCATGTCTGTTCCTCTAAACAAACCACATAAGGATCCACCAGTGTCATTGCATGTCTGTTCTTTTCATGAACCACACCCAGTGTCATTGCATGTGTGTTCTTCTAAACAAACCACATAAGGATCCACCAGTGTCATTGCATGTCTGTTCTTTTCATGAACCACACATAAGGATCCACCAGTGTCATTGCATGTCTGTTCTTTTCATGAACCACACCCAGTGTCATTGCATGTGTGTTCTTTTCATGAACCGCAACTAGAGTCATTGCATGTCTGTTCTTTTCATGAACCACACCTAGTGTCATTGCATGTCTGTTCTTTTCATGAACCACACCCGGTGTCACTACATGTAAGTTCTTTTCATGAACCACATAAGGATCTACGAGTGTCATTGGATGTGTGTTCTTCTCATGAACCACACATGGATCCACCGGTGTCATTGCATGTCTGTTCTTTTCATGAACCACACATAAGGATCCACCAGTGTCATTGTATGTTTGTTCTCTTCATGAACCACACCCAGTGTCATTGCATGTGTGTTCTTTTCATGAACCACAGCTAGAGTCATTGCATGTCTGTTCTTTTCATGAACCACACCCAGTGTTAGTGTATGTTTGTTCTTTACATGAACCACACCCAGTGTCACTGTATGTGAGTTCTTTTCATGAACCACATAAGGATCTACGAGTGTCATTAGATGTGTGTTCTTCTCATGAACCACACGTGGATCCACCGGTGTCATTGCATGTCTGTTCCTCTAAACAAACCGCATAAGGATCCACCAGTGTCATTGCGTGTCTGTTCTTTTCATGAAACACATCCAGTGTCATTGCATGTGTGTTCTTCTAAACAAACCACATAAGGATCCACTAGTGTCATTGCCTGTCTGTTCTTTTCACGAACCACACCCAGTGTCATTGCATGTGTGTTCTTCTAAACAAACCACATAAGTCATTGCATGTCTGTTCTTTTCATGAGCCACAACCGGTGTCATTGCATGTGTGTTCCTCTAGACAGACCACATGAGGATCCACCGGTGTCATTGCATGTCTGTTCCTCTAAACAAACCACATAAGGATCCACCAGTGTCATTGGATGTGTGTTCTTCTCATGAACTACACATGGATCCACTGGTGTCATTGCATGTCCGTTCCTCTAAACAAACCACATAAGGATCAACCTGTGCCATTGCATGTCTGTTCTTTTCATGAACCACACCTAGTGTCATTACATGCATGTTCTTTTCATTAACCATAGCTAGAGTCATTGCATGTTTGTTACTTCCATAAACCACACATGGATCCACCGATGTCGTTGCATGACTGTTCTTTTCATGAACCACACCCAGTGTCACGACATGTTAGTTCTTTTCATGAACCACATAAGGATCCACCCAGTGTCATTGGATGTGTGTTCTTCTCATGAACCACATGTGGATCCACCGGTGTCATTGCATGTCTGTTCCTTTAAACAAACCACATAAGGATCCACCAGTGTCATTGCATGTCTGTTCTTTTCATGAACCACACCTAGTGTCATTGCATGTGTGTTCTTTTCATGAACCACAGCTAGAGTCAGTGCATGTCTGTTCTTTTCATGAACCACACCAAGTGTCATTGCATGTCTGTTCTTTTCATGAACCACACCCGGTGTCCCTGCATGTCTGTTCTTTTCATGAACCACATAAGGATCTACGAGTGTCATTGGATGTGTGTTCTTCTCATGAACCACACGTGGATCCACCGGTGTCATTGCATGTCTGTTCTTTTCATGAACCACACATAAGGATCCACTAGTGTCATTGCATGTTTGTTCTTTTCATGAACCACACCCAGTGTCATTGCATGTGTGTTCTTTTCATGAACCACAGCTAGATTCATTGTATGTCTGTTCTTTTCATGAACCACACCAGTGTCATTGCATGTCTGTTCTTTTCATGAACCACACCCGGTGTCACTGCATGTAAGTTCTTTTCATCAACCGCATAAGGATCCACCAGTGTCATTGGATGTGTGTGTTCTTCTCATGAACCACACGTGGATCCACCGGTGTCATTGCATGTCTGTTCTTTTCATAAACCACACATAAGGAACCACCAGTGTCATTGCATGTCTGTTCTCTTCATGCCACACCCAGTGTCATTGCATGTGTGTTCTTTTCATGAACCACACCTAGATTCATTGTATGTCTGTTCTTTTCATGAACCACACCAGTGTCATTGCATGTCTGTTCTTTTCATGAACCACACCCGGTGTCACTGCATGTAAGTTCTTTTCATCAACCGCATAAGGATCCACCAGTGTCATTGGATGTGTGTTCTTCTCATGAACCACACGTGGATCCACCGGTGTCATTGCATGTCTGTTCTTTTCATGAACCACACATAAGGAACCACCAGTGTCATTGCATGTCTGTTCTCTTCATGAACCACACCCAGTGTCATTGCATGTGTGTTCTTTTCATGAACCACACCTAGAGTCATTGCATGTCTGTTCTTTTCATGAACCACACCCAGTGTCAGCATGTGTGTTCTTTTCATGAACCACACCCAGTGTCACTGCATGTCAGTTCTTTTCATGAGCCACATAAGGATCTACCAGTGTCAATGGATGTGTGTTCTTCTCATGAACCACACGTGGATCCACCGGTGTCATTGCGTGTCTGTTCCTCTAAACAAACCGCATAAGGATCCACCAGTGTCATTGCGTGTCTGTTCTTTTCATGAACCACACCCAGTGTCATTGCATGTGTGTTCTTCTAAACAAACCACATAAGGATCCACTAGTATCATTGCCTGTCTGTTCTTTTCATGAACCACACCCGGTGACATTGCATGTGTGTTCTTCTAAACAAACCACATAAGTCATTGCATGTCTGTTCTTTTCATGAAGCACACCCGGTGTCATTGCATGTGTGTTCCTCTAGAAAGACCACATAAGGATCCACCGGTGTCATTGCATGTCTGTTCCTCTAAACAAACCACATAAGGATCCACCAGTGTCATTGGATGTGTGTTCTTCTCATGAACCACACATGGATCCACCGATGTCATTGGATGTTTGTTCCTCTAAACAAACCACATAAGGATCCACCAGTGTCATTGCATGTTTTTTTTTCATGAACCACACCTACTGTCATTGCATGTGTGTTCTTCTAAACAAACCACATAAGGATCCACCAGTGTCATTGCATGTCTGTTCTTTTCATGAACCACACCTAGTGTCATTGCATGTGTGTTCTTCTAAACAAACCACATAAGGATCCACCAGTGTCATTGCATGTCTGTTCTTTTAATGAACCACATAAGGATCCACCAGTGTCATTGCATGTCTATTCTTTTCATGAACCACACCTAGTGTCATTGCATGTGTGTTCTTCTAAACAAGCCACATAAGGATCCACCAATGTCATTGCATGTCTGTTCTTTTCATGAACCACATAAGGATCCACCAATGTCATTGCATGTCTGTTCTTTTCATGAACCACATAAGGATCCACCAGTGTCATTGCATGTCTGTTCTTTTCATGAACCACACCTACTGTCAGTGCATGTCGGTTCTTTTCATGAACCACCCCCAGTGTCACTGCATGTCTGTTCTTTTCATGAACCACATAAGGATCCACCCAGTGTCATTGGATGTGTGTTCTTCTCATGAACCACACGTGGATCCACCGGTGTCATTGCATGTCTATTCCTCTAAACAAACCACATAAGGATCCACCAGTGTCATTGCGTGTCTGTTCTTTTCATGAACCAGACCCAGTGTCATTGCATGTGTGTTCTTTTAAACAAACCACATAAGGATCCACTAGTGTCATTGCATGTCTGTTCTTTTCATGAACCACACCCAATGTCATTGCATGTGTGTTCGTCTAAACAAACCACATAAGTCATTGCATGTCTGTTCTTTTCATGAACCACACCCGGTGTCATTGCATGTGTGTTCCTCTAGACAGACCACATAAGGATCCACCAGTGTCATTGCATGTATGTTCCTCTAAACAAACCACATAAGGATCCACCAATGTCATTGGATGTGTGTTCTTCTCATGAACCACACATGGATCCACCGGTGTCATTGCATGTTTGTTCCTCTAAACAAACCACATAAGGATCCACCAGTGTCATTGCATGTCTATTCTTTTCATGAACCACACATAAGGATCCACCAGTGTCATTGCATGTCTGTTCTTTTCATGAACCACACCCAGTGTCATTGCATGTCTGTTCTTTTCATGAACCGCACCTAGTGTCATTGCATGTCTGTTCTTTTCATGAACCACACCCGGTGTCATTGCATGTCTGTTCTTTTCATGAACCACACTCGGTGTCATTGCATGTCTGTTCTTTTCATGAATCATAGCTAGAGTCATTGCATGTCTGTTACTTCCATAAACCACACATGGATCCACCGGTGTCATTGCATGTCTGTTCTTTTCATGAACCACACGTAGTGTCATTGCATGTCAGTTCTTTTCATGAACCACACCCAGTGTCATTGCATGTCAGTTCTTTTCATGAACCACATAAGGATCCACCAGTGTCATTGCATGTCTGTTCTTCTCACAAACCACATAAGGATCCACCAGTGTCATTGCATGTCTGTTCTTTTCATGAACCACACCTAGTGTCATTGCGTGTGTGTTCTCCTGACAAACCACATATGGATCCACCAGTGTCATTGCATGTCTGTTCTTTTCATGAACCACAGCTAGAGTCCACCAGTGTCATTGGATGTGTGTTCTTCCCATGAACCACACATGGATCCACCAGTGTCATTGCATGTCTGTTCTTTTCATGAATCACATCTAGAGTCATTGCATGTCTGTTACTTCCATAAACCACATATGGATCCACCTAGTGTGATTGCATGTCTGTTCTTTTCACAAACCACACATGGATACACCAGTGTCTTTGCATGGGTAGCCGTTAGACCGAGTCTTCTAGAAGGCACGCCCTAACACAGTTGTTCTGCTTGATGATTGTTACATACCGTTCGATTGGGGCGCTTGGAAGATTGGGATGGTATTCGTGAGAGCGATCCACGAGTAGGCTATTCTGCGGCATGATTGGCCACGCTTGCTTTGGACAAACTGGCAATACCGGGCGCTCCCCTGTTGCGAGTGTCACGTCTCACGAGTTCAGTGGGCCACATCCCAGTGTCACGTCCCCATTACTTCTCTTCCTCCCCATACTTCTCTTCCTTACCCTCGAAGCCACTTTACCCACTTCACTCCCATCCTGCCATAGTCGCAAGCCGACGGCGCCTCCATCCCAATCCCCTCTCCGGTAGCCACCCCCTCCCCTCTCGCCATGGGTTCAAGGGCAGATGGCGAGGAAACGCGTCGTGACGACAGGCACGGTGATTTCGATGTGAGTCGTCTCATCTCTATTTCTATCATCTGTGGCCAGTTATCTATTTTTTGAGCTAGATCTAATCTGTTTACTCATGCGCGTATGATGTGTTAGGCCAACCAGACGATGTATGACTCTGACTATCACGGTTTAGAGGATGAATACAGTCCTCTGGTATTTAAACATGGATATGTGCCTGCTAAATTTGTAGCGTTCGAAGGACGAAACGCAGACAGGAGGTTTCTACGGTGTCAAGGACATCGTGCAATAATGCAAGGCGGAAGTTGCGGTGTTGTCAAATGGGTAGATCTAGAGTGGCCCAAATCAATGCAGAAAACGCTAGACAAACTATGGGAAATGACTGTCGAGTTGAAAGAATCCGTATTCAGCTCACTTCTTAACAGTGTTGAGACGAAGCTATGGGAACCAGTTGACACGACCAAGCATGAGAGAGATCTCAGGTGGGTGCAAACAAGGTTATCAAAGTCGAGAAGGAGAGAGACGCGGCGTTGGCCCTGAAGGCTAAAGTAGAGCAAGAACTGACTCAAGCAAGGAATGATCTCCACCAGGCCAAAGTCCTGCAGTACACAACTACGAGTATTGACAAGTGCATGAGGAAAAATGCAGAGAAACAATTGAAGCTGTGCAAGGAAGATGCTAAAAGGAAGGAGCAGACAATTCGATCCTTGCTCTCGTAGGAAGATGCACATTGGGCCAAGATTAGGAAGATCAAGGAGATGTGTGATAACTAGTTCTATTTAGCTTAAGCTCCATGCCTTTTTAAGTTGTAATATTTGTACTTGTTGATCAAGCGGTCTGAACTATTCATCCCGGATTCCAGGGAGGAAAAAAATTGCTCTGACCCTGCATTACTTCTTTTGTCTGACCGTCACTTCGTCGTCCTCGTGTACAAATAGGAGGTGCCACAGCGCGTCGCTTCGTCGTCCATCCCCTCGTCCTCTCCAATCTCCACCGCGCCGCCATGGAGATGCCCGATCTAAACTTGTACGAGGCGGTGATGTTCGCGAACTTCGACATCCTCGCGCCGCCAGCCGCGAAGGTGCCCCACGGATGGCGCATCAGCTCTGCGGGGGTGCCGGTGGCTCCGCTACCTGGCCGAGCCGAGATGGAGAGTGAAATCGCGGTGCGCTGCCGCTAGATGCCCGTGTGGAAGAGGGCGCTGCCCCGGTACGCGGCGGCCAGCCCGTACTGGCCGGCGCTGTTCAAGAAGGAGCGGAAGGCCAAGATTGGCAACCGCATCGTTGACGGGCGCGTGGTGCACCGGGATCTCCACAACCGAGAAGGGTGGGAGAGGTTCTGGTCCGTCCCTAGATGGACCAAGTACAACGTCATTGCCGCCGCTCGACGCGAAGAGGTGCTCCGTCTCGCGAACAATGCGGACATCGTGGAGGTTCCGTCCGACAGCGACGAGGAAGCCGGCGGCTCGGAGGACAGTGGCAGCGGAAGTGAAATTGTTGACTAGTGGTTGAATTAATGTAGGATGTGAAATCGGACCTTTGTTTAGAAGAATTTGTGGTTGAAGTAATGAAATGCCTCGATTTAGATCTCTGTCTCGATTAATTTGTGGAAGAATTTGTGATTTAGATCAATTTCTGCTTCGATTTAGATCTCTGTCTCGGATTGGCAACGTGACCGTGGACCAAAGACACCTTTTCTACTAGTGTATTCTGACATTGGTGGTTTGTTTAAACGTAATCTACGTAGATTGTGCCGCATGCAAATGGCACAACCACAATTTATAAAGTGGAAGCACGTACACCCGGTTACTGGAGATCCGGGAGCTTCGCCGGATGCAGGGGATGCAGGAGCAGAGAGGCGGTGAGATAGACGGGCTCAAGATTAGGCCAGAAAGTGGTACCCATTTCCTCCTCATCTGGGCATTATCGGTGAGAACATTGCTGTTTATGTTGCCACGTCGTTGTGCAGCATCTGAAATAAGTTGCTGCTTCGTGGAGTGTGGCAGCTTAAATAATTTATTTCTGTGCCACTTACATTCCGTCGTATTTGGAGACCTCCTGCCCCTCAGCAATCATGGAACCAGTGGATCCTTGTTTTCAGATAGCAGTGGCACAATCACAATTTCGGATTCAACTACTGACTCGGGCGTTTCCCAAACCCTAAGTCGCGGTACATTTTACTCAGAGAACGTGAGTAGATTGTTTTGCCCAGCAACGTGCCACACACAAAGCGATCAGAATTTAACAGAATTACATATATAGGTTCAAGTTCAACACATTACTATGCATCTTCATTGCCAGTAGCCTTCTTCCGCAGCCTGGGTGCCAAGCCTTCACGTCTAATGGCTTCTTCATTTCCTGCCTTCTTCCTCTTCCTCGGTGCCAATTTTCTTAGCTTCACGTACTCTGCATCGCCGGGACAATGGGCACAAGAATCGTGTCCAGCATCATCTTTCACTCGTTTTGAATTTCTTTGGGCAGCAAAATGACATCTTTCCACTCGTTTTTAATTTCTTCGGGCAGCGAAATGACTGACCCGGCAGTCATGTTTCTAACCTTGCGGCGCTTCCTGTCAAAGAAACAAGACTGTTGCATAACTGCCCAATATCTACAGAGTAAATAAAAAAAATTACGATTCAGCACAAACATGCGAACCCCAAGAGACCTTTGCTTACCAGGAGCTAATTGGGTTCGAGCAACCACCCTGTCCAAGAATAGAAGGGCGACTCCCAGTTGCAGTAGCTTCCACATCCAGTACATCACATTTCAGCTCAAACATGGCAGCCGAAGCATACCTTTTCATCAACCCAATTAGTTGACTGTCACACGTTATAGGAACCATGATGCCACATTCATCCATGAAGCTGAACTTTGCAGTCTGCTTTGGCCATAATTCAACATGATTACGCAGAGCAGCAACCATACCAGATATAGTGCAGATCTGCGCAGGCGCTTCTTCCATCGTGAAACAATGGTGTCCATACCTCTTGCCCTTAGAGTCATACCTATAGAGGACTACCGTAACCAGGTAAGGGGGGTCCGAGCAGATCCCACTTAACAGAAAACTGTGGACAAAATATGTTTGTCAGCGTTGGGCTAATAAACAATTTGAGGTTCAGTAGCCAGCTAGCAGTTGTAACTAGTGCGAATAGCAAAGAGAAGGGTAGATCACCCGCTTGTAGACAGAACTTCTTCTTTCTTGATAGTAGGATCTGCCATCCTTCGAGCTGCTCGGCTCGTCAGCGGCGGAGGCGGGCTAGAGCCTCGCAATAGCGGCTACGGCATGCGTCATTGGAGCTCGGGATCAGCGACTGGGCACAGCAACTAGGCGCAGCAACTTGGCGCCGGAAGTCAAATGTCCGAAGGGATCGTCCTGCCTGGAGGGTGGATTCCGATGCCCCGGTGCTAGGGGAAAGCTAGGAATGGATTTGTGAAATTGGTCAACACATCCAATCCACTTAGCTGCTCGATTTGCCTAAGAGGTTGCCGCGTTGGCGCCCACATCACAGACAGATGACCGACATGAGGGTCCCGACCGTCTACTTCACTTGGCAGTTTAACGGAATGTTTGAATTTGGCAGGGGTGAGATGAGTTTACCTCGAAATGGCCCCTCTCAGTAGTTGGCGGCCCAACTTTTCGAAACGCGGTAATTTCAGGCAACTTAGGTACCGCCATGCGCTGGCCTGCGAACTTTGGTACCGCAGACGAACAAGCCCCATGAAAAGGTACAAACAAAAGATCATGAATAACAATGCATTGAAAGACGTTTGTTTGTTTCACATAAAGAAAACATAATAAGAGTGGTATTCAACTTGTCCCTCATGGTATAGCAAAACATAAATGCATAGGACACCTTCAAAGTTCATAAGGGTGACTAGATACAAATAATTTAAGAACAAGCAATATCAAAGTTATGAATCAATCAACAAGTTTTGGGACAATGCACATTAAACTAAGAATTATCACTATGCTCTCTCAATTGGTGCATAAAGATAGAAAATGGAGACTCAACATAAAAGTAAAAGAAAGGCCCTTCATAGAAGGAAGCAGGGATTCAAGTCTCATAAAGAGCTTCCAAAAAATTATGGTACTTGTTAGCTTTCAACTCTCATTGCCCCTATCATAAGCATCTTTAGGTGATTAAGGTTAAAGTGACACAAATATGAGGATATGCTTGACAAGTTATAAGTTGAAAATCTCATGCCCCTTGCTTACGAGTACCGAACCTCATGCTACTCAACTTTAGTCACAAGTAACTTCTTGCCATTGTAAGTACATGTGTATCATGGAGAACCGCCAACGGGGTACCCCTTGCCCCATGATACAGGAGCTATCCCATATCAAAATGATAAGGCAACAGACAATGAGCATCTCAACAATCTTTTTATTTGCTATTTTCATAGGTTTTTATTCAGGATGCTTCACAGAATGCTCACTATGGTTATGCTGCAAGTTTCCACCATGTTGTTGGGTCCGCAGCATAGAAAACAAAAAATTTCCTATGGTGTGAACTACACGCCAAGATCTATCTACTAGGTACAGAGCAACGGGTGGACATACATCCATGGAGAACTTACCCTTGAAGACAACGAGCTTTGTTAACGAGTAGGAACTCGTGGTTGATGTAGTCGTACACTTGCCGATCTCAAGATCGTGATGAAGTCCAGCAGGTCTGGCTCCAGCACGTCCATCAGATCTAGCTCCAGCACCACCAAGTCCAGCACCGCAAAGAAGCGGTGCATCCGTGATCGCACACACGTCCGGTACCCCGACAACCTCCGTCCCTCGCTCTAGCAAAGCAGCGGAAGCAGCAACTCCTTTCCAGATAAAGCCACCGGGAACATGTATCTCGCTAATCCGAGACCATGGGGAAATAATACTAGAGGGGGAGAGAGATCCTTCACAAGGAGGTGTGAGTATGAAGGTGTGAGAGGGGGGCATTTTATAGGAGGAGGGGAGGGTACCCCTCCCCATGGCCGGCGCCCCAAGAGGTGACCCCTCACCTTCTCATTCATGTGGTGGTAACTCCCTCCACATAAATTTGCCCCTTCACATTCTCTTTTAAAGTCCCCACTTTAAATGCATTAAATTTCTCCAAATTTAATGCTCTCTCATTTAATAAAACTCTTTTATTATTTTTTTATTCAGAATTTTGTTAATTACTTTAATTAACAAACATTCACATAAAACCCCCTGCAACATTTCAATATTACATGCAGAACCAATTTCAGCAATTTCACCTGAAACAGTTTTGGTGTCTATTGAAATAATTCCGGCGCTTTCTTAAATCTTTATCTGAAACATATTTGCTCCAAATGGTGTCGGTATCCCTTAAGTGTGTCACCCTAGGTTTGCGAATAATCCAGACATGATCGAGACCCCTCTCAGATCAATAATCAGAAGCGGGACCTGGAGATCCATACTGACTCCTACACATTCAACGATGACTTCTGTGATCGTGAGAACCTTTAACGCTAGTAACTAAATCCCTTTGTCTCGCGATATATTACATGTCCGAGATTCGATCATCGTAATCTCCATACCTGGTTTGATCTCGTTACCGACATGCACTCTTTTCTCGTTCCCGTGATATAACATTCTAGTGATCACATCACTTGCTTGCAAGCTATTTCAATGTGATATCACCGAGAGGGCCCAGAGTATATCTATCCGTCATCGGGATGGACAAATCCCACTCTTGATCCATGAGCCTCAACATAACACCTTCGTAGCACTGAACCCACCTTTATAGTCACCCTGTTACGGTGTGACGTTTGATGTTATCAAGATACTCTTCCGGTGTTAGCAATTAACATGATCTCATGGTCTAAGGACTAAGATTACTTCGTATGATGTTATATCAATATAAACATAATGAATTTGATCGTAATGCTATACTTCGGATGAATGTTCATCACATCATTCCACCAATGTTGTGACCTCGTTATTAACAACATCCAATGTCCATGATCAGGAAACCTTGATCATCTTGTTAATCAACGAGCTAGTCTATAAGAGAGGCATGACTAGGAACCTTTTATTTGTTTATTAAACACACATGTATTGATGTTTCCGATCAATACAATTCTAGCATGTAAAATAAACATTTATTATAAACATGGAATAAGATAATAACCACTTTATTATTGCCTCTCGGGCATATTCCCTTCAGTCTCCCACTTGCCCTAGAGTCAATAATCTAGTTTGCAAAACTTTGCGTATTGAACACCTATGGCTTTCTGGTGTTGCATATACGCTATTGCTAGTGGTTAACATAATCTCTGGATCTGACAGTTTCCGGTCCGTGTGTATTTGCATGTCTCTGCGTCTCTACGCATCACTCATTCTCAAATGAGATGGCATTGTATAGATTTGGTCCTTTGGTGAGACCTTTAGTTCGTTCGGCTCAAAATATGTTGATATTATTGTCACACAATATATCTTCATAGTATTAGCCCACTTTGAACCACACCTAGTTTGATAACAAACTACTTAACACAAATGCCCTCCTATGCTGCTACTATAGCAGTCATATACTTAGCCTTTTGTTGTAGTATCCGTCACAATATCTCAACTTTGAAACTCATCCAAATCCATCATGGAACATCCTTTCCATTACATTGTGCTACCCATAGTCTAAATTGAGATAAATTTAATTTGTATCTTGTGACAAAACTAGTATCAATGTAACACTTTACAATGAACTACCTTTAACTATTTGTCACTTATACATTATATATTCTTAGTTCTTCCAAAGCTCATAAGAATATCTTTACTATTGTCTAATGATCATCTTATGAATCATTCTGGTATATGCTCATAACATTTAGAGCATAGGACATTCTGGATATATACATATCATGGTATAATCGATCAAAATCTTCATGTGATTTTACTCACCAAGTGTTGAAACACTTGAATTTTGATACAATCCTTTCCATGCAGCAAGAACCTTTCTTGTTGTTTCCATATTGAACCCTTTCAATATCTCATATATGTATGTCTGGCACAACCATATTAGCGCCTTAATCTATCCATATAGATATTGATGCCTAATATTCCGGGTTTGCCCAAGTCTTTCATCAAAATCTTATTTTAATGAAATTCTTAACTTGTGTCAATACAAGATACATCATTTCCAATCAACAATATGTCCTCTACATAATGTATTAGAAATATGACTCAGCGCTCCCACTTAATTTCTTGCAAATGCAAGCATCTTCATCATCTCCGATGAATTTAAACTCTTTTAACAGTTTCATCATGGTGAAGATTCCAACTCCGCTATGCTTACTTCAACTATTGAAGTTTACATGCCCTTTTAGCACCCTTTGAATTAACAAAACCCTTCGGACCATGTCATGTACATGTCCTAGGTTACCGTTCTATTAGAAGAACCTTGTTTTGTTTATTCAACTACCATATACCAAATTATATGTAGTGGTTGCTACATTAATCCGCCAAGACTATATGTCGCTATGAAAGATCAAATCTTGTCATAGTCAACTCCTTGAACATTGTCGTAAACTTATTTCCGACATGTCGACTATTTCATAGATGTTAAACATCCATGTCTTATTTCTTTATAGATCCAAACACGACCGATAGGCTTCACGCCTTTCCGGAGGGTCTTCCAAGTTCAGAAACTTGTTTTCTCGTGTATGGACACTATCACGGATTCTATGACTTCTAGTCATTTTATGGAGTCAGGGCCCATCATCGCTTCTTTGCATGTAGTCGGTTCATCATTGTCAAAACAATAATGACTTGCTTATCAAATCTTACTATTTGATTCTTACCGACCCACACGGTTCTATAGGAACTCTAATCTCCGAGATCACACCTTTTGTAATCACGAGAGCCATGAGCATTGTGGCCGCCACCGGGACACTTTCCGGCGCTGCGCTACTTAGCAGATATAGCTAAGGTTTAACAACCTTATCAAAGTTCTATTGTCCTCTCACTTAACTTTTCACGAAAAATTCCTTCTGAAGAAACTTGACGTTCTAAGTATCAATCTCTTTTGTCCTCGGTGTTATGGAGAAATCCCCAACAAATTCTTTGGGATAACCTACAAAGATGTGCTTATCCGACTTTGGTTGTAAACATTTTACTTACGCATAGCATACCAAAATTTAAGAAAAGACAATTCGGGTTTTATCCCAAACCATAACTCATATGGTGTCATTTCAACGGATCACGATGGTGCTATTTTCAGTGTAAAAGCGGTAGTCTCTAAAGCTTCAATCCTTAAAACATAATGGCGGTTTTATAAATGACACCTTTGATCTTACCATGTCAAACATGGTTTGATTTCATCTCTCGAATATGCCATACTCCTATGGTTTATCGGGAAACACAAATCATGGAACAATTCCTCAAGTCTTAGGTGTTTTTGCTAAACATGTAACTCAAATATCTTCCATTATGATCGAATCATAAACTCTTTATTTTCTTGTTACAATGATTTTCCACTTCATCTTGAAAGTATTTGAACAATTTTCAAATGTTTCATACTTCTTCCTTATTAAGTAAATATACAGATATATTCACTCAAATTTTCGGAGAAAGCATGAAGCAAAAAGATCCATCGCATATGGCTACACATAATGGACTATGCACATCAGCATGCACAATTTCCAATAAGCTAGTCATTCGTTCCTCTCTGGCCTATGGACGGAGTTTCAATTATCTTGAGGAAAGTCTCACATGCGTCAATTGATCAAAATCAAGGACTCCAAAATTCCATCAACATGGAGTTTCTTCATGTTTTCTTTCAAATATAATTCAAACAACGATGTCACTTCATAAGTGATCTTTCAATCATTTGTCTTGCGACATTTTAGCAATAGTGTTTATGGATGTGATTTCTCCAACTAGACTTGTAAAAGTTCATCCATCCTTTATGGAATATGGTAATTATTTGAACAACCATTGTTATCATAATACTGAAACAGAATAACAATTATTTAAACAAATCTTGAAGGCTTGGTTTGATGACAACGAAAAACACAATAACACTTTATTTGTTTTCGATGAACATCATCACTCATTCTCTTGCTGGTTACTTAGGCCATTGTAGTTCATGAATTGCGTTGTCCTGTATGACACTTCATACCAACCAATTCGGTATCCAATACCGGTATCCAATACCTAAGAACCACATTGTTTAACAAGCAAGGAATATAGCATAACATGTATATCTTCTATATACCTAAGTTGGACATCTCCAACCTTTTATTTTCTGCCAAATATTTTATAGATTCTCTTTCAGCAATTCCTTTTCTTTTAAAAGAATCTATCAACATCAATAGTGGTATCATCAACATGACACATGGTACAAAGCGTATATAGTCAAATACTAATACCTTTGGACTTGCACTTTGAAGTGGATCACCATCATCAAATGTTTGGTGTTCTTTCAAAAATCCATTCTTTAGTAATCTATTAGTGTAGTAAACATTTTACTTACATCTTCTATTCATCCTTATCATGACAACTTTCATGATCAAGCTACTATAGCTTATAAGGAAGAATCACGAGTATAATATCAGTTCCCAAAACCTTTTTGGTAGATTCGGATGCCTAGCATCTCCATCCTTCACAAATTCTCATACAATATGAGAACATGTATTTTGCTAAATTATACTCTATCATAATGCAACCAAAAACATTGTTTCAGATATAACAATATCTTTCACACATGATGGTTTCTGAAACAATTTTCAGCTCCAATATAATCTTGATATTAAAACAACCTTTGAATATCAATAATCATGGAGGCAAACATGATACTTTAGATACTAACATTGGAATTCTTACTCTCTATTTAATACTACTTATTAAACTTCATGGAGTAAATAGAGTTTGCTGAAAGTTTGCAATAGGACTTATAAACTTTAAATTGACATTGAAAACAATACGGTACCAGTTCGTAAAGTAAATATCCAGAATTCTATAGTTCTATTATCTCAATTAAAACTAAGCATAAGGTAGTGAACAGATGCCAATGACTACAACAAATTATGCAAATTCACTTCTATTTAGTTTATGACAAATTGAGTTCGACTAATCTAAATTAGAAATGAACTCCCACTCAAAAACGACATCCCTCGTGCCTTTTTGGTGATTACATGAACCAAATCCACTACACCAAGTCCGATCATCACATGAGTCGGTGTAGCTTCAAAGGCGAGCATCAATATGGTCATCACATCAACTATGTGACTCATGCTTAACCTTTCGGTCCATGTTCCGAGGCCATGTCTGTACATGCTAGGCTAGCCAAGTAAGAACCTAGTATTCGCGTGTGTAAAACTGTGTTACACCTGTTGCATGAAAGCGTAGAGTTGAGAACACCCGATCATCACGTGATGTCTCGAAACACGATCCATAGAACGGTGCATACTTAAGGAAGAACACATTTTTATCTTGATATCTAAAAGAGGGATCATCTTACAATGCTACAGAAAGCGCCAAACTAGCAGTATAAGATGCTAACATCTAATGTGTAAAGTGAGATGATATGGTCCATGCATTTGATCTCTATCATTTGCATCGTGGTATGATCTCTATCATTCCTTTGTGTGTAAGGCCAAGGTCTATGGAACTTACACGTTAAGTGAGTTGTAAGAGTATCTATCATACATCTACTTACAACAATACCATAACAATACACTAGCCCAGCAACGATCTAAACTAGACGCCTCTAATTTATCAATTGCAAGTTTTACGTGGCTTAGGGCTTTCGGAGATAGAACCTGTCTAACCTACGAACATGAACCACAACGAGGATAACTAAGTTATTAGTAACTCGTTGTAAATCAGATATTGACTATAGTAGGAGAGACAGACACCTGCCAGCCACTTATGCAAAACAAGTTGCATGTCAATCGTGGAATCGGTCTCATGTACGATGACATGTAAGGTTGGTCCGGGCCGCTTCATCCCACTATGCCACCAATATCCAAAATACATGAAATAAGCAATAACATGATCATCATCGCCCACATATAAACATATGTGTACTACCCGTGCAAAGCACCTACGCATAGATCAGGCTCTGATACCACTGTTGGGTCCGCATCATAGAAAACAAAAAAATTCCTACGGTGTGAACTACACGCCAAGATCTATCTACTAGGTACAGAGCAACGGGTGGACATACATCCATGGAGAACTTACCCTTGAAGACAACGAGCTTTGTTAACGAGTAGGAACTCGTGGTTGATGTAGTCGTACACTTGCCGATCTCAAGATCGTGATGAAGTCCAGCAGGTCCGGCTCCAACACGTCCATCAGATCCAGCTCCAGCACCACCAAGTCCAGCACCGCAAAGCAGCGGTGCATCCGTGATCGCACACACGTCCGGTACCCCAACAACCTCCATCCCTCACTCCAGCAAAGCAGCGGAAGCAGCAACTCCTTTCCAGATAAAGCCACCGGGAACATGTATCTCGCTAATCCGAGACCATGGGGAAATAATACTAGAGGGGGAGAGAGATCCTTCACAAGGAGGTGTGAGTATGAAGGTGTGAGAGGGGGGCCTTTTATAGGAGGAGGGGAGGGTACCCCTCCCCATGGCCGGCGCCCCAAGAGGTGACCCCTCACCTTCTCATTCATGTGGTGGTAACTCCCTCCACATAAATTTGCCCCTTCACATTCTCTTTTAAAGTCCCCACTTTAAATGCATTAAATTTCTCCAAATTTAATGCTCTCTCATTTAATAAAACTCTTTTATTATTTTTTTATTCAGAATTTTGTTAATTACTTTAATTAACAAACATTCACATAAAACCCCCTGCAACATTTCAATATTACATGCAGAACCAATTTCAGCAATTTCACCTGAAACAGTTTTGGTGTCTATTGAAATAATTCCAGCGCTTTCTTAAATCTTTATCTGAAACATATTTGCTCCAAATGGTGTCGGTATCCCTTAAGTGTGTCACCCTACGATTCGCGAATAATGCAGACATGATCGAGACCCCTCTCAGATCAATAATCAGAAGCGGGACCTGGAGATCCATACTGACTCCTACACATTCAACGATGACTTCTGTGATCGTGAGAACCTTTAACGCTAGTAACTAAATCCCTTTGTCTCGCGATATATTACATGTCCGAGATTCGATCATCGGTATCTCCATACCTAGTTTGATCTCGTTACCGACATGCACTCTTTTCTTGTTCCCGTGATATAACATTCTAGTGATCACATCACTTGCTTGCAAGCTATTTCAATGTGATATCACCGAGAGGGCCCAGAGTATATCTATCCGTCATCGGGATGGACAAATCCCACTCTTGATCCATGAGCCTCAACATAACACCTTCGTAGCACTGAACCCACCTTTATAGTCACCCTGTTACGGTGTGACGTTTGATGTTATCAAGATACTCTTCCGGTGTTAGCAATTAACATGATCTCATGGTCTAAGGACTAAGATTACTTCGTATGATGTTATATCAATATAAACATAATGACTTTGATCGTAATGCTATACTTCGGATGAATGTTCATCACATCATTTCACCAATGTTGTGACCTCGTTATTAACAACATCCAATGTCCATGATCAGGAAACCTTGATCATCTTGTTAATCAACGAGCTAGTCTATAAGAGAGGCATGACTAGGAACCTTTTATTTGTTTATTAAACACACATGTATTGATGTTTCCGATCAATACAATTCTAGCATGTAAAATAAACATTTATTATAAACATGGAATAAGATAATAACCACTTTATTATTGCCTCTCGGGCATATTCCCTTCAGTCTCCCACTTGCCCTAGAGTCAATAATCTAGTTTGCAAAACTTTGCGTATTGAACACCTATGGCTTTCTGGTGTTGCATATACGCTATTGCTAGTGGTTAACATAATCTCTGGATCTGACAGTTTCCGGTCCGTGTGTATTTGCATGTCTCTGCGTCTCTACGCATCACTCATTCTCAAATGAGATGGCATTGTATAGATTTGGTCCTTTGGTGAGACTTTTAGTTCGTTCGGCTCAAAATATGTTGATATTATTGTCACACAATATATCTTCATAGTATTAGCCCACTTTGAACCACACCTAGTTTGATAACAAACTACTTAACACAAATGCCCTCCTATGCTGCTACTATAGCAGTCATATACTTAGCCTTTTGTTGTAGTATCCGTCACAATATCTCAACTTTGAAACTCATCCAAATCCATCATGGAACATCCTTTCCATTACATTGTGCTACCCATAGTCTAAATTGAGATAAATTTAATTTGTATCTTGTGACAAAACTAGTATCAATGTAACACTTTACAATGAACTACCTTTAACTATTTGTCACTTATACATTATATATTCTTAGTTCTTCCAAAGCTCATAAGAATATCTTTACTATTGTCTAATGATCATCTTATGAATCATTCTGGTATATGCTCATAACATTTAGAGCATAGGACATTCTGGATATATACATATCATGGTATAATCGATCAAAATCTTCATGTGATTTTACTCACCAAGTGTTGAAACACTTGAATTTTGATACAATCCTTTCCATGCAGCAAGAACCTTTCTTGTTGTTTCCATATTGAACCCTTTCAATATCTCATATATGTATGTCTGGCACAACCATATTAGCGCCTTAATCTATCCATATAGATATTGATGCCTAATATTCCGGGTTTGCCCAAGTCTTTCATCAAAATCTTATTTTAATGAAATTCTTAACTTGTGTCAATACAAGATACATCATTTCCAATCAACAATATGTCCTCTACATAATGTATTAGAAATATGACTCAGCGCTCCCACTTAATTTCTTGCAAATGCAAGCATCTTCATCATCTCCGATGAATTTAAACTCTTTTAACAGTTTCATCATGGTGAAGATTCCAACTCCGCTATGCTTACTTCAACTATTGAAGTTTACATGCCCTTTTAGCACCCTTTGAATTAACAAAACCCTTCGGACCATGTCATGTACATGTCCTAGGTTACCGTTCTATTAGAAGAACCTTGTTTTGTTTATTCAACTACCATATACCAAATTATATGTAGTGGTTGCTACATTAATCCGCCAAGACTATATGTCGCTATGAAAGATCAAATCTTGTCATAGTCAACTCCTTGAACATTGTCGTAAACTTATTTCCGACATGTCGACTATTTCATAGATGTTAAACATCCATGTCTTATTTCTTTATAGATCCAAACACGACCGATAGGCTTCACGCCTTTCCGGAGGGTCTTCCAAGTTCAGAAACTTGTTTTCTCGTGTATGGACACTATCACGGATTCTATGACTTCTAGTCATTTTATGGAGTCAGGGCCCATCATCGCTTCTTTGCATGTAGTCGGTTCATCATTGTCAAAACAATAATGACTTGCTTATCAAATCTTACTATTTGATTCTTACCGACCCACACGGTTCTATAGGAACTCTAATCTCCGAGATCACACCTTTTGTAATCACAAGAGCCATGAGCATTGTGGCCGCCACCGGGACACTTTCCGGCGCTGCGCTACTTAGCAGATATAGCTAAGGTTTAACAACCTTATCAAAGTTCTATTGTCCTCTCACTTAACTTTTCACGAAAAATTCCTTCTGAAGAAACTTGACGTTCTAAGTATCAATCTCTTTTGTCCTCGGTGTTATGGAGAAATCCCCAACAAATTCTTTGGGATAACCTACAAAGATGTGCTTATCCGACTTTGGTTGTAAACATTTTACTTATGCATAGCATACCAAAATTTAAGAAAAGACAATTCGGGTTTTATCCCAAACCATAACTCATATGGTGTCATTTCAACGGATCACGATGGTGCTATTTTCAGTGTAAAAGCGGTAGTCTCTAAAGCTTCAATCCTTAAAACATAATGGCGGTTTTATAAATGACACCTTTGATCTTACCATGTCAAACATGGTTTGATTTCATCTCTCGAATATGCCATACTCCTATGGTTTATCGGGAAACACAAATCATGGAACAATTCCTCAAGTCTTAGGTGTTTTTGCTAAACATGTAACTCAAATATCTTCCATTATGATCGAATCATAAACTCTTTATTTTCTTGTTACAATGATTTTCCACTTCATCTTGAAAGTATTTGAACAATTTTCAAATGTTTCATACTTCTTCCTTATTAAGTAAATATACAGATATATTCACTCAAATTTTCGGAGAAAGCATGAAGCAAAAAGATCCATCGCATATGGCTACACATAATGGACTATGCACATCAGCATGCACAATTTCCAATAAGCTAGTCATTCGTTCCTCTCTGGCCTATGGACGGAGTTTCAATTATCTTGAGGAAAGTCTCACATGCGTCAATTGATCAAAATCAAGGACTCCAAAATTCCATCAACATGGAGTTTCTTCATGTTTTCTTTCAAATATAATTCAAACAACGATGTCACTTCATAAGTGATCTTTCAATCATTTGTCTTGCGACATTTTAGCAATAGTGTTTATGGATGTGATTTCTCCAACTAGACTTGTAAAAGTTCATCCATCCTTTATGGAATATGGTAATTATTTGAACAACCATTGTTATCATAATACTGAAACAGAATAACAATTATTTAAACAAATCTTGAAGGCTTGGTTTGATGACAACGAAAAACACAATAACACTTTATTTGTTTTCGATGAACATCATCACTCATTCTCTTGCTGGTTACTTAGGCCATTGTAGTTCATGAATTGCGTTGTCCTGTATGACACTTCATACCAACCAATTCGGTATCCAATACCGGTATCCAATACCTAAGAACCACATTGTTTAACAAGCAAGGAATATAGCCATAACATGTATATCTTCTATATACCTAAGTTGGACATCTCCAACCTTTTATTTTCTGCCAAATATTTTATAGATTCTCTTTCAGCAATTCCTTTTCTTTTAAAAGAATCTATCAACATCAATAGTGGTATCATCAACATGACACATGGTACAAAGCGTATATAGTCAAATACTAATACCTTTGGACTTGCACTTTGAAGTGGATCACCATCATCAAATGTTTGGTGTTCTTTCAAAAATCCATTCTTTAGTAATCTATTAGTGTAGTAAACATTTTACTTACATCTTCTATTCATCCTTATCATGACAACTTTCATGATCAAGCTACTATAGCTTATAAGGAAGAATCACGAGTATAATATCAGTTCCCAAAACCTTTTTGGTAGATTCGGATGCCTAGCATCTCCATCCTTCACAAATTCTCATACAATATGAGAACATGTATTTTGCTAAATTATACTCTATCATAATGCAACCAAAAACATTGTTTCAGATATAACAATATCTTTCACACATGATGGTTTCTGAAACAATTTTCAGCTCCAATATAATCTTGATATTAAAACAACCTTTGAATATCAATAATCATGGAGGAAACATGATACTTTAGATACTAACATTGGAATTCTTACTCTCTATTTAATACTACTTATTAAACTTCATGGAGTAAATAGAGTTTGCTGAAAGTTTGCAATAGGACTTATAAACTTTAAATTGACATTGAAAACAATACGGTACCAGTTCGTAAAGTAAATATCCAGAATTCTATAGTTCTATTATCTTAATTAAAACTAAGCATAAGGTAGTGAACAGATGCCAATGACTACAACAAATTATGCAAATTCACTTCTATTTAGTTTATGACAAATTGAGTTCGACTAATCTAAATTAGAAATGAACTCCCACTCAAAAACGACATCCCTCGTGCCTTTTTGGTGATTACATGAACCAAATCAACTACACCAAGTCCGATCATCACATGAGTCGGTGTAGCTTCAAAGGCGAGCATCAATATGGTCATCACATCAACTATGTGACTCATGCTTAACCTTTCGGTCCGTGTTCCGAGGCCATGTCTGTACATGCTAGGCTAGCCAAGTAAGAACCTTAGTATTCGCGTGTGTAAAACTGTGTTACACCTGTTGCATGAAAGCGTAGAGTTGAGAACACCCGATCATCACGTGATGTCTCGAAACATGATCCATAGAACGGTGCATACTTAAGGAAGAACACATTTTTATCTTGATATCTAAAAGAGGGATCATCTTACAATGCTACAGAAAGCGCCAAACTAGCAGTATAAGATGCTAACATCTAATGTGTAAAGTGAGATGATATGGTCCATGCATTTGATCTCTATCATTTGCATCGTGGTATGATCTCTATCATTCCTTTGTGTGTAAGGCCAAGGTCTATGGAACTTACACGTTAAGTGAGTTGTAAGAGTATCTATCATACATCTACTTACAACAATACCATAACAATACACTAGCCCAGCAACGATCTAAACTAGACGCCTCTAATTTATCAATTGCAAGTTTTACGTGGCTTAGGGCTTTCGGAGATAGAACCTGTCTAACCTACGAACATGAACCACAACGAGGATAACTAAGTTATTAGTAACTCGTTGTAAATCAGATATTGACTATAGTAGGAGAGACAGACACCTGCCAGCCACTTATGCAAAACAAGTTGCATGTCAATCGTGGAATCGGTCTCATGTACGATGACATGTAAGGTTGGTCCGGGCCGCTTCATCCCACTATGCCACCAATATCCAAAATACATGAAATAAGCAATAACATGATCATCATCGCCCACATATAAACATATGTGTACTACCCGTGCAAAGCACCTACGCATAGATCAGGCTCTGATACCACTGTTGGGTCCGCATCATAGAAAACAAAAAAATTCCTACGGTGTGAACTACACGCCAAGATCTATCTACTAGGTACAGAGCAACGGGTGGACATACATCCATGGAGAACTTACCCTTGAAGACAACGAGCTTTGTTAACGAGTAGGAACTCGTGGTTGATGTAGTCGTACACTTGCCGATCTCAAGATCGTGATAAATTCCAGCAGGTCCGGCTCCAACACGTCCATCAGATCCAGCTCCAGCACCACCAAGTCCAGCACCGCAAAGCAGCGGTGCATCCGTGATCGCACACACGTCCGGTACCCCAACAACCTCCATCCCTCACTCCAGCAAAGCAGCGGAAGCAGCAACTCCTTTCCAGATAAAGCCACCGGGAACATGTATCTCGCTAATCCGAGACCATGGGGAAATAATACTAGAGGGGGAGAGAGATCCTTCACAAGGAGGTGTGAGTATGAAGGTGTGAGAGGGGGGACTTTTATAGGAGGAGGGGAGGGTACCCCTCCCCATGGCCGGCGCCCCAAGAGGTGACCCCTCACCTTCTCATTCATGTGGTGGTAACTCCCTCCACATAAATTTGCCCCTTCACATTCTCTTTTAAAGTCCCCACTTTAAATGCATTAAATTTCTCCAAATTTAATGCTCTCTCATTTAATAAAACTCTTTTATTATTTTTTTATTCAGAATTTTGTTAATTACTTTAATTAACAAACATTCACATAAAACCCCCTGCAACATTTCAATATTACATGCAGAACCAATTTCAGCAATTTCACCTGAAACAGTTTTGGTGTCTATTGAAATAATTCCAGCGCTTTCTTAAATCTTTATCTGAAACATATTTGCTCCAAATGGTGTCGGTATCCCTTAAGTGTGTCACCCTACGATTCGCGAATAATGCAGACATGATCGAGACCCCTCTCAGATCAATAATCAGAAGCGGGACCTGGAGATCCATACTGACTCCTACACATTCAACGATGACTTCTGTGATCGTGAGAACCTTTAACGCTAGTAACTAAATCCCTTTGTCTCGCGATATATTACATGTCCGATATTCGATCATCGGTATCTCCATACCTAGTTTGATCTCGTTACCGACATGCACTCTTTTCTCGTTCCCGTGATATAACATTCTAGTGATCACATCACTTGCTTGCAAGCTATTTCAATGTGATATCACCGAGAGGGCCCAGAGTATATCTATCCGTCATCGGGATGGACAAATCCCACTCTTGATCCATGAGCCTCAACATAACACCTTCGTAGCACTGAACCCACCTTTATAGTCACCCTGTTACGGTGTGACGTTTGATGTTATCAAGATACTCTTCCGGTGTTAGCAATTAACATGATCTCATGGTCTAAGGACTAAGATTACTTCGTATGATGTTATATCAATATAAACATAATGACTTTGATCGTAATGCTATACTTCGGATGAATGTTCATCACATCATTCCACCAATGTTGTGACCTCGTTATTAACAACATCCAATGTCCATGATCAGGAAACCTTGATCATCTTGTTAATCAACGAGCTAGTCTATAAGAGAGGCATGACTAGGAACCTTTTATTTGTTTATTAAACACACATGTATTGATGTTTCCGATCAATACAATTCTAGCATGTAAAATAAACATTTATTATAAACATGGAATAAGATAATAACCACTTTATTATTGCCTCTCGGGCATATTTCCTTCACAATAATTACTAAGAATAAAGTCAAAGCAACATCAAACATGACATGATAAAGTCTAGACCATAGTCAAAACAAGCTCCTTTTGTACCACTTATAAGCATGAAACTTCTACTCTTTTCCAACACAAATCAACTTATTTGAAACCGCGTATGAATGCGGGGTCCAACCAATTTATTTAAGCAAACCAAACAAAAGAAAACTAAAAACAAAAACAAAGATGCTCCAAGAACAACACAATTATGCATGAAACAATAAAAATGAAGTGTTTGGAAGAAAACCTGAGATTTTTATTGATGAAGAAAAGGATGCCTTGGGCATATCCAAGCTTTGATGCTTGTACTTCTTGAATATTTCTTAGGGTGACACAGGTGGCATTCCCAAGCTTGAGCTTTTGTCCATCCTTCATCTCATCACATTATTCTTCCCTACACTTTAAAATTTCCATCATACAAAACTTCACACAATCTTCATTAGCAACATTAGTGTATTCAAGATAATAAGTGCTTGGGTTTAGTTTCATCACAAGTAAAACTTCCATTAGAATATAAGCTAATGTATCAATTCCTTCTAAAATCTCAAGTGATCAAAGAGAACTCAAAGAGAAAGAGATTAAGAGGCAAATGCAAATAATGGCAGAAATCTGTCAAAACAGACCAGCAGGTAAAAACCGGTTTTTTCGAAGACCTTCTATTGCTCAAATAGAAAAGTGTTAAACTAATGAAAGTTATATATAAACCTGGGGCATAAGAACAAAAAATTACAGCTCAATCCATCGTATAGGGATTTTCCACGATTGTTTACAGTGAAGCACAAAAATCTGATTCGGGACAACAACTTTCCCAAGTCTTACTTCTCTCTCATTAGAGATTATTCTTGGAACAAAAAGGATAAGGAGAGGTTATTACTAAGGCAATAACTTCCAAGACTCAACAAAAGAAAAACTTACTGAATAAAAATTTGGGTTATCTCCCAATAGTGCTTTTCTTTAACGCCTTTGAGCTAGGCTCAGTAATTTGAGAAGATGCTCACATAAGAAATATGAATTGAAGAAAAAGAGAGCATCAAGGAGCAAATATGATACACATTTAAGTCTAACCCACTTCCTATGCATAGGAATCTTGTAAGAAAATAAATCAAAGAAGCACATAGTAACAAGAATGGGTAGATAAAACAAGAGCAACTTTGGAACTTTCACTATAAAGAGGTGTTTTAGTAACATGAGAATTCCAACAACCATATTTTCCTCTCTCATAATGATTTTCAGCATCATCATGAACAAACTCAACAATATAAATATCACACTCATACTCCTTTGGTAAGCATGGAGGGCGATCAAATAAGGTACTAGTTAAAGAGTTACTCTTATTGGGAGGTAGACATGGGTAGCTGCTCCATTATTCCTCTTCTTGATCATCACTCTCCTCCTCTTTTTCATCCAATGAGCTTCCAGTTTCAGCAATTTCTTCTTCCATAGGCTCCTGCAAGGCATTAATCTCTTCCGTTGGTGGAGAGCATCTATTAAGATATTTAAGAATATAGCCATTTTCTTCCTTGTAATTATCAAAGCAAAATTTAAGTATATCATAAACCTCATATTTATAAGGTGCGTGATCAATATTTTCAAGTAAATAAGCAAGTCGAATGCACCCTTCCAAGCAAAAAAATCTTCAATTTGTTCCACATCCTAAAAGTCATAATTTTCCTTAACATAAGAAGATATGGTAACATTATGATTATACTCACATTGAAAAGGGAGGTGTTTATACCTCCTACAACAACAAGATTTATCAAAGCAATAAGTAACATTATAAGTAGAGCACAAGTTTCTAGCAATGGTATACAATTTATTAATTTGTTCCCATAAGTGTTTCCTTTTTTATGACAAGCGGTGTTCCTCATAATATTTTTGTTCTTCTGTGAACCCATCTTGCCAATAAGATCTAGTTTCAAAGAAACAAACCATTGATAGAAAGTATGATAAAGCAAGAAAATAACAACCCAACATAAATAACAACTATAGTAGGAACTAATATTTTTTTATATTTTTGATAAAGAAAGCAAACCAGTACAACTAATTTGTTGTGTGTTTTTGATAAAGAGAAACAAGCAAAATAAACTAAGAAAATCAAAAACAAAGTAAAGAGATTGGTTGTGAGGGACTCCCCTTTGGAAGTTGTCCTTAACTCCCCGGCAACGGGGCCAGAAAAAGGCTTGATGGCTCCAGATATCTCAAGCTCGTTGGGAACCCCAAGAGGAAGGTATGATGAGCATAGCAGCAAGTTTCCCTCAGTTATGAAACCAAGGTTATCGAACCAGTAGGAGCAAGGAAACAACTCCAAGGTGTTGCTACTAACTTGGAATCCTGCACAACATAACCACAGAACTTTGCCCCAACTTATAGTGGGGTTGTCAATCTCACTGGTTCTGCTGAAAATAAAGGATTAAACGTATAGTATGGAAGATAGTAATTGCTTGCAGAAAGTAAATAGTAAACAGTAAATAGTAGGTGGTATATCAATGGTAAAAGAATGGACCGAGGTCCATAGTTCACTAGAGGTGTTTCTCCTTAAGATAAATAACATGTTGGGTGAACAAATTACAGCGGGGCAATTGATAGATTTGAGAAAGCATACAATGCATATACTAGACATCTTGACTCCTATGAGATTTGATTGGGCATTACAACATAATACATAGACCGTAATCCAACTGCATCTATGACTAATAATCCACCTATAGGTTATCATCCGAACCCCTTCCAGTATTAAGTTGCAAGAAACAAATAATTGCATTAAGCAAAGTGTTTAAATTAAAAAATACAATTGCCCCATGGACAAAGGATTGTTGTTTTCTCCCTAGTAGCAACAACACATCTACAACCTTAGAGATTTCTGTCACTTCCCTAGATTACTAGAGGCATGAACCCACTATCGAGCATAAATACTCCCTCTTGGAGTTGCAAGCATCTACTTGGCCAAGATAGTTACTAACAACGGACAACATGCAAGATCACAAATAACATAGACATGATAGAATCAATAATCAATCTGAAATAGCATCTCAATATCTATCGGATCCCCACAAACACAACATGTAAGATTACAAATAGATGATCTTGATCATGAACGGAGCTCACAAGATCTAAACATGATAACACAAAGGAGGATAACCAACCATCTAGCTACTTCATGGACCCATAGTCCAAGGATGAACTACTCACGCATCACACCGGAGGTAGGCATGGTGATGAAGAAGGCCTCCAGGGTGATCTCTCCCCTCCGGCAGGGTGCCGGGAAGAGCTTCGGATCCCCCCCGATCTGGGGATGGAGATGTTGTTGGCTACAGACTCTTTCGTGGATTTCTGATTGGGTCTTTGATCGTGTACTTAGGGTTTTCGTCCTGGGAGGATTTTATAGGCGAATGGGCAAGGTCGGTGGAGCACCAGGGGCCCACACCCCCTAGTGGCGTGCCCCTAGGCTGCACCACCACTAGGTGTGGTCGCCCTGGTGCGCCACTTCGTCTCCCCTCCGGACTCCATGTTGCTTCGGGTAAAATATTGACTTTGGCTTTTGTCCCGTCCAATTTCGAGAATATTTCCTTACTAGCTTTTCTGAAACCAAAAATAGCAGAAAACAGGCAACTAGCACTATGGCATCTTGTTAACAGGTTAGTTCCAGAAAATGTATAAAAATACCTCAAAGTGTGAACAAAACATAAGAAAGTATATATAAAACAAGCATAGAACATCAAAAATTATAGATACGTTTATGACGTATCAAGTCCCGCCCGCGGGCGAGAGCGAGCCCAAGCCATGACCCGGGGAGTTTATCTCCTTCGTTAGTCATCTACAACATGGGCTAGGGTTTCCCACTTCCGTCTTTTTCGGTCGATTTCTTCATTTCTACCAAATAAAGCCCTCGGATCTAGGGCCACATAGCATAGAGTAGTCGGCGGTATTTGTCGCCTTCTGTGAGAGTTACCTCAGTTGCCGCCCTTACTTCTTGCTTTGGCTCGAGCTATTTCACGGTCGGGCCAGGTGCGAGGGGAAAGGCGGGCCACTGCTGGCCGCTGGTGGCATTACCTTCCAGGTAAAGCCCGGTGCCAGCTTCTTCAAGCTGTTGCTGCCAAAGAAGGCGGCCAACGAGTGGAAGAAGTGGTGGTTTTACTTCAAGGAGTCCACCTCAGCTGGAGAGGTGGCGATCCCGACATACACCGTAGAGCGGAGTAATCTATGGCGGTTGTCAGTGCATAAGCTCCCCAAGGGCCAGACGACGATCGTGGAGGAGATGCGCACTCGAATGTCCGAGCTTGAAGAGGAGGGGTTGAAGACAATCGACCTCTTCAATTGCTGGCTCGGGCAACGATTGGTGCCGCTCGCCATGCGAGCCAGTTGGATGTATGAGTACAGCGAGCGATCTGACCCTTCTAGGTCGAGCCTAGACTTTTGGGTCGTGGAGTATTACTCCATGACTCTAAAGAGTATTACGGAGGCGACCTTCACCAACCTCCAGGAGGGCCTTGTTCCATACAAGCCGGGCAGCAAACCAGCCCCCGATAAGTATTTATTTGCATTCGCAGTCTCTTCCTTTGCTAGCTATATTTCCAAGTTGCTTGTTCGACTTGTGCGTGGCTTTTATTTCCATACCTTCTAGGTCTTGGAGCCCTGGATGCCTCTGCTAGACGAGGAGACACCGGAGGAGCTCCTTGGCAAGGACAAGGAGGACGAGTCCGAAGGCTCGGAGGAGGTCGCGGAAGAAAAAGAGCATGTCTCCACGCGTGGAAGGCTCATGGCCAGAAGCGCCACAAGATTGAGGCCAGCCGCAACCTCGAGGATCTCAACAATGACATGGAGATCGTCGACGAGCAGATCTCCAGACGGGTGGCCACTCTGATTAAGCCCGCCTTGAAGACGAAGCCGCTAGTTAAGGCAGCGACCGAACCGGCGACAATGCTCGACTAGGAGGAGGCCGATGAAGTAGCAGCTATGCTCAACATGGTGAAGGGGTCGGAAGACCCGGCTCTGGCGCCTGGGGAAGAGGCCCCGACAGTGACGAAGGGGTTGCAAGCCCTAGAGGCAGCGAAGGGGTCGGAGGCCCAAGCGGCTACTGCCGTGTCGATGAAGAAGCCAGTGGGGCCGCCCAAGGTGCGACATCAAGCGAGCCTGCTGGAGTCGGGGTTGACATGCGCACTCGGCCCTGAGCTGGAGAAACTGTCGCACATCACCACGGGTCTATGAGTTATCCTAGTCGCCAAGTAAGTTTCTCTATCTTGTTGGATCGTGTGACTATCTCATTCCTTGGAATTTCCAAATCGCCAATTATTTTGAATTTGCAGGAGCAAGCCCAAGAGGATAAAACTGGCAACCGTGCCCAAGATCCCCTCGAGCCGTGTCGAGGAGGCAGAAGACCCTTCCAAGAAGAGGAAGGGAGATACCGGCGAGGCGGCCGACCTTGCCACCAAGAAGTAGAAGAAGGTCGACCTCGACCCGGCAGGCGAGGTGGCCACAAAAGGTACCGTGGGTGACATTGTTGTGTGCGAGAAAGGTGTTGTGGCCCAAGAGGTCGAAGCGGAAGGGGCTGATGTAGTCAAGGAGATGTTTGCGATGTCCCTGTCTGCGGTGAACAAAACTGCGACATTTCCGTGGTTCCTTGCGAAGGGAGCCTCCATGGTCACCCAGGCGCAGTCACCGATGGTTGCTGAAATCATCAACGGCAACGTCAGCCTGATGGCGTAGGGAACCTAAGGAGCAGCACCAATGGGATTGATCGAGCTCCACCACTTGCTCGGCCAGACACTCAAGGTATACCCAGTCCCCAAGGCTCTGGTTGCTAAGTAGTGGCAACCGGAGGCTTTTGTATCTTCTTTTGTTTTTTGAATGCCTAGTCCCTGAGGTTCGGGTCGCTGGATAGCGGCGAGTCGGCACTTGCGATTTTCATGAGTCCCCAGTCCCCGAGGGCCGGGTCGCTGGTTGGCAGTGAGTCAGTGATGAGTGCATATTTGCATCATATTTTATATTATTATTTTGCACTGTAGTTATAGGATCTTGGTATTTTACGGCGTTCACGCGCACATTTTATGTCTATTTTCACCAGGATCAGGACAGATGATGGATACAATGGACACAATTCTTGGAGCAGTTATATTGGAGATAAAAGGAGTCAAAAACAACGTAAATCGCTTATTTGGGAAATATCAATAACACTAGAAGAAAATCTGAAGCGATCGAGGCATCTAGAGGGTTTGACGACCAACTATACGGCGGGAATAATTTTCCGGCCGTATAGTTGGCGCCGCCACTGCCTCCTCAAATAGTTTCACCCCGTGCAACTGGATCGCGGAGACGACATACAGAACACCCAGAAAACTCCGAAAACCTCACCTCCAAAAGTAATCTGGAGGAGGAACTCGTCCAAAAGATCCATCTTCGCCCTACGCAGATCTGGGAGGCCAAGGAATCGATCTTAATCTTCATCAACCGCTACACCACCATCATCTCCATCCATCCATCTTCACCCCATCTAGATCTTGTTGTAATTTTTGTACTCGTTGTGGATTTATACAAGAACTATTCATTTACAATTATTTCCATTACCATTGCTATGATGTTGATTGCCTTCATGTCTGAGTAGATCATTAGTTCTTGGGGAGATGGAGAAACCCTAACATATGGTTGAGATAAGATAGAGATTATTATGTTATACATCATTATGTGTATGTGTTAATTGTCTTCATCCTGATGTTGGGAGTTGTGCAACTCCTTAATATTTGCCTCTTATGGGGACACGATGAAGGGGATTACTTGTTGGTAGACGGAGGGATGATATCACTTACTATGACTATAAATCTGTTGTCATTCTTTACGTACTAACTTGGGGAAACAAGGAGAACTCATAAATCCATGTCCATGTCACGGGAGAAATCCCTTAATAGCGGGATAATACGATTGATGTCGTTTATCTGCCAGCTGTGGTTATGAAGGATGATGTGAGCAGTGGTTGCTGCCTATTTGTCCATATATGGAGCTCCTCCCACATACATACATATCATGAGAATATTTGTTATAATAATCTTGATGCTTAGTTTAAATTGCTAGCGGTGTATCCACCACTCCCTGAGAACGCCTTTTCCCCTATTGCAGTTCCAAGTTCTTTTATATACGCGATTCTTACGTTCTGCATTAAGTTTTACGTTACTTTAATTACTTCATTCAATCTAAAACCCCCAAATAATTATACTTTTCTTGCATCTCAAAATTATTCCTTAAGTACTTTGTTTAGTTTTAGTTAAAAAGCATTTTAGTGTTTTGCCTACTGCTCCTTGTGGGATCGATATCTTTATTTCGAAACTAGCTACAATGATTTGTGTACTTGCAGTCATCAAGCTATTTTCTGGCGCCGTTGCTGGGGAGCTTAGCGCTATAAGTCACTTTACTTTTAGTTATTTACTTTCGTTGTACTAATCATTAATTTAAGTTGTAGGACCGCAACAATGGACAACACTCAACATTTAATCTAGCTTGAGGTAGTAAGGAAAATGGGTTCGCCCATGGACGCTTTTATAACTGTCAGTAAAAGCATAAATCCGGATGGAATTGAGATCCACCCTTTATTATTTGAACTACTACACTCTAAGAAATTTGCAGAAACCGATGAAGAGAGTCTATATGGACACTTACAATTTTTCGAAGATGTTCTTGGTTCCTTTATATTCGACGACTGTAATCTCTATATGTTAAAACCCAGTTGTTTAGACAAACTCTCTCTAATAATTATTTGCGACTGTATAGATCTTTTTATGCAGAAGCACCAAGGACTTGGACGAAATTGACAACCAATTTCCTATCAAAATATTACTCAGAAAGCAAAGCTCACATGATGAGAGGTATTATTATCAGTTTCAAAAATGGTCCTGATGAGGGTTTGTATGAAGGGTATCTAAGGTACAAGAGCTATCTAGATAATTGCCCCCATCATCGTTTGCCTGATTGGTTAATCACTCACACTTTTTATGGAGGGCTTAATAATGAAAATAGAACGAACCTAGACACCACTTCTAATGGTAGTTTTCTATCTTATACCTATGATGAAGCCTGGAAATTAATAATGAAAATGGTGGAGGCAACAAAAAATCTTAAAAATGAGGAGAACATTACAAATAGTTTTTCTGAATATGCTTGTGTTAACAATTTCCTTGCAGATGAAAGGACTTGTGCAATGATTAAAACTCTTGGTATTGATTCTTACTCAGTAAAGACAATTAATGAGAATTATGCAGGGCATTTACAGGTACCTACAGAATGGGAACCCCGTAAACCCCTCGAAGGAAAGAAGCGTGCAAGAGAAAGTGCGCTAATGGAAGAGTTCTCCTCTGCACCTATTCAAGAGAATATCAAGAAAAAGCAAAAAGATGAAGAACAAATAAAGAGAAGGTTAAAGAAACCAGAAAAGAACCCCGAAGCTACCAATATAAATAATGTTATATTGAAGGATCTTATGGAAGCACGAATAATGGATAATGAAGTGGTTATGCTACACTTTGAAACCTCAGAATTCATCGAAGGTAAGGTACGAGGTAACGAAAACTTCTAAACCTATGACTCCTATATATTGTGGGGAAACTTTCTTATACGGAATTTGTGAGCCGATTTCCACTATAAACGTTATGCCTTCATCACTTTATGAGGAACTTCGCTACAATTTAAATAATCCAAATGTGGAACCGGTAGACACTACTATTAAATTGTCTAATAGAACTAATATAAAACCGGAAGGTGTTATTGAAAATATCTATGTCTTTATTGGATCACTCATGTACCCCCTTGATTTTCATATTGTTGATATGCCTCGAGATTCTTTTCGTCCTATTCTTTTAGGCATGCCTTTTGTTTCCATAACAAAAGCTCGAATTGATAATAATAAGGAGACTATTTCATTGATGTTTGGAGAAGAGTAAATTACATTCCACTTCGCGAAACTAAAGAAGAGCCCATATGAAGTGGAAGATATCAAGGAAGAGAAAACGATAGCTGAGCTGACCGCAATTCATTTTAGTACTCCACAAGATGAATTAGAGAGGATCCTAATTAATTGGGAGGAAGCACCAGATGATGAGGAGAGAGAAGACATGGATGATTACCTTGATTTAGTTCTGGAAAGCATATAATCCACATGACTATGAAGAATTGGTAAGAAAAGGAGATGAAGAACCTCCGCCAGTTGAATTGAAACAACTTCCAGACGATATGAGGTATGAGTTTTTAGATAATGAAAATAAATGTCCTATTATTATTAGTAAAAATCTATCAGAAAATGAAACAAATAAACTCATTTCGTTCTTGATTAAGCATCGTGAAGCTTTTGGATATACTCTAAGTGATATTAAAGGAATAGATCCATCCATTGTAACACATAAGATTACCATGCTTGATGATATTGAACCTGTAGTTGATACACAAGGAAGGCTTAATCCAAAAATGAAGGAAGTAGTAAGAAAAGAGGTTATACGCTTATTAGATGTTGGCATAATATATCCTATTTCTGATAGTAAGTGGGTTAGCCCAGCTCATTGCATACCAAGACAAGGGGGTCTTGATGCTGCTATGAATGAGGATGGTGAGCTAGTTCCTGTAAAACCTATTGTTGGATATCACATGTGCATTGATTTTAGGAAACTAAACTGTGAGACACGGAAAAATTATAAACCTATACCGTTCATGGATAAAATTTTAGAAAGACTTAGTAATAATTCTTATTCCTGTTTTCTTGACGGTTATTCTGGATATTCTCAAATTTCCATACAACAGGAAAATCAAGAGAAAACAACTTTCACTTGCCCTTATGGCACATATGCTTATAGATCAATTCTGTTTGGCTTATGTAAAGCAGCAGCAACTTTTCAAGAATGTGTTTTACAAATCTTTGATGATTTTGTTGAGAAGGCTATGGAAGTTCTAACAAATGATTTTGTTGTTTGTGGAACAACCTTTGATAATTGCCTCTACAATCTAACCAAAGTATTGAAGAGATGCAGGCAATCAAATTTGGTTTTGAGTTGGGAACAATGCTGTTTCATGGAAAGAGAAGGTAAAGTTTTCAGGCATAAGGTTTCGGAGAAGGGAATAGAAATAGATAAAACTAATATAAATGTTATATAAAATCTTCCAATACCTCAGGACATTAAATACTTAAAAATGTTTCTGAAACATGCAGGTTTTTATAAGCGTTTTATAAAATATTTTGCTAAAATAGCTATGCCTCTCACCAACCTTCTTAATAAAGAAACTCCATCCTACTTAGATCATGATTGCATTACAACTTTTGAGAACCTTAAGAATAAATTAGTTCCAGCAGCTATCATGCAATCTCCAAAATGGGATGAACCTTTCGAAATCATGTGTGATGCTAGTGACTATGCTTTAGGGGTTGTGTTGGGACAATGAGACGGAAAGAATCTAAATGTTATTTATTACGTTAATAGACCTCTTAATAAGATTCAAAAACATTACGCTACTACAGAAAAAGAGTTCCTAGCTATAATCTTTGCTTGCGACAAATTTAGATCCTACATCATTAATTCTAAGGTAATAATTCATACGGATCACCAAGCTTTGCATCACCTTCTTGTGAAAAAGGATGCGAAGCCCAGGTTCATTAGGTGGGTTTTGTTACTACAAGAATATGATTTACAAATAGTAGATAGGAGGGGTAAAGATAATGGTAGCAGATCATCTCTCTAAGATGGAAGGAATAATTACTAACCCCGTACCTATAAATAAATCATTTTCGGGAGAATATTTAGCAAATGTTGAAGTTGCTGATCCATGGTATGCAGATTATGATAATTATCTTGCAACAAAATTTATAACTCCCGACATGACAAGAAATCAAAGAATAAAATTCTTTAATGATCTTAAATATTACTTTTGGGATGATCCATATCTATATCGTCATGGATCTGACGGAATAATTCGGAAGTGTGTTCCTAACCATGAAATGAATGCAATTTTGCAAGCTTGTCATGACAGCCCGTATGGAGGGCATCATGCAGGCAAGCGAACTATAGCAAAGGTACTTCAATCCGGATTCAATTGACCCACCTTGCTCAAGGACGCACATAGGTATGTAGAACATTGTGATGCTTGCCAACGAAGGGGTAATATAGGTACGAGACAAGAGATGGCAATGAATTATAGTCTTATAATTGAGCCCTTTGATGTATGGGGAATGGATTACATGGGAACTTTTATAGAATCAAATGGTTACACTCATATTCTTATTGCTGTCGATTATATTACTAAATGGGTTGAAGCTATTCCAACAAGCCATGCAGATGTAGCTGCCTCAGTGAAGATGATCAAGGATGTTATATTCCCCAGGTTTGGAGTTCCTAGATTTTTAATCACTGACGGTGGTTCTCATTTTATGAAAGGAACTTTCAGGAAAATCCTCAGCAAATATGGAGTAACTCACCGCGTTGCTTCATCATATCATCGTCATACGAGTGGTCAAGTGGAACTCTCCAATAGAGAATTAAATACCATACTCAAGAAGACGATGGACAAATCAAGAAAAGATTGGTCATGCTTTTTGGGAATAATTTTCCGGCCGTATAGTTCCAGCCGTATAGTTGGCACCACCACCGCCTCCTCAAATAGTTTCACCCCGTGCAACTGGATCGCGGAGACGACATACAGAACACCCAGAAAACTCCGAAAACCTCACCTCCGGGAGGAAACTGGAGGGGGAACTCGTCCAAGGGATCCATCTTCACCCTACGCATATCTCGGAGGCCAAGGCACCGATCTTCATCTTCATCAACTGCTACACCACCATCATCTCCATCCATCCATCTTCACCCCATCTAGATCTTGTTGTAATTTTCGTACTCGTTGTGGATTTATACAAAACTATTCATTTACAATTATTTCCATTACCATTGCTATGATGTTGATTGCCTCCATGTCTGAGTAGATCATTAGTTCTTGGGGAGATGGAGAAACCCTATCATATGATTGAGATAAGATAGAGATTATCATGTTATACATCATTATGTGTATGTGTTAATTATCTTCAACTTGATGTTGGGAGTTGTGCACCTCCTTAATATTTGCCTCTTATGGGGACACGATGGAGGGGATTACTTGTTGGTAGACGGAGGGATGATATCACTTACTGTGACTATAAAGGTATTGTCATTCTTTACGTACTAACTTGGAGAAACAAGGAGAACTCATAAAGCCATGTCCATGCCACGGGAGAAATCTCTTAATAGCAGTATAATACAATTGATGTCGTTTATCTGTCAGCTGTGGTTATGAAGGATGATGTGAGCAGTGGTTGCTACCTATTTGTCCATATATGGAGCTCCTCCCACATACATACATATCATGAGAATATTTGTTATAATAATCTTGATTGCTTAGTATAAATTGCTAGCGGTGTATCCACCACTCCCTGAGAATGCTTTTTCCCTATTGTAGTTCCAAGTTCTTTTAGATATGCGATTCTTATTTTCTGCATTAAGTTTTACGTTACTTTAATTACTCCATTCAATCAAAACCCCAAAAATAATTCTAATTTTCTTGCATCTCAAAATTATTCCTTAAGCACTTCGTTTAGTTTTAGTTAAAAGCATTTTTGTCTTTCGCCTACTGCTCTCTGTGGGATCGATATCTTATTTTGAAACTAGCTACAAATGATCTGTGCACTTGCAGTCATCAGTCAACACTTTTACATTTTGTTGATCGTATTCTTTGCATTGCAGCGGAAGTCAGCGACCATCGAGTGGAGTTCGATCGACTCCAGTATGACCACCAGGTGGCGACCTAGGCGATTAACCAGCTGCGAGCTGCTGCGATTAAGTCACCTTCGACATCGAATTGACTGCTTTAGGTGTGCAGGTAATCACTCCTCCGTGCTAGCCAAGGCCTGCGAGGGTTATGTGCCAGTGTCCAAACTGGGACCGCAAAGGCGTCTGCTGTCACGATGGAGGAGAAGGCCAAGGTGGCGCTGACAGAAGCGGAGAGGCCAAGTCCACTTTGGCAGAGTCAGAGAAGGACCGCAAGGCATCCGACTCCATTATCGTGGATTTGTAATCAAATTTCTCCGACTTGGAGAAGTATGTCGTTGACAATTGCGGCCATCTCCTTGGTGAGTTCCTTTTCTTCCTTGGTTTTGACCAAATCTTCGAACGTCTGAGTCCCCAAGCGACTGAGTCTCTGAATTGAACGGACATGCTGACGCTTTTAGATATGATAGGTGCAAGGGATCCAACGGCGCACCGATACGAGGCTAAGGACTGCATCAAGGCGGTGCTTGAGAATGCGTCGACATCGGCGATGTGCATGCGGGCCATCCTCCAGGATATCTCGCCCACCGAGGTGATCCACGAAGGATTTACCGAAGTGTGGAAGTTTTTCGAGGAGGTGCCCACCATCGTTGGGTGGATGATGCGCTCTGCGTTTCGCCGCGGGGCAACTGCTGTGTTGAGCCTTGGGCTGGCGCACTTCCCCGAGGACTTCGAGCTCGACGATGTTACCAGCGGGTATCCTTCGTCGATCGGAGTCATCTAGATTGCGAACGTGCTAGCGCTGAATGCAAAGGCCGTCCCTTACGCGAAGCGCGTCCTGGCAATGAGCGACCTCCTCCCCTACCAGGAGAGTCAGGTCACCTCTAGAGACAAGCCGCCGGAGCACCGCCACTTGGCGTCGGAGCGTTCGTTCCAGTCGGCGATCAGCAAGTCATGGATGACCTACCCTATCAACCAGTGGAAGCCCTTTGTCAGGGCCAAGGGCATGGAGGAGGCCTCTTCTTCGTCGACAGTAGAGTAGGTAGCTGGGACTGCATCATGTAAAGGAGTTTATGTAATGGGCTGGTGCGGCCACGGGCGGAATATTTTGTATAATATTTTTGTGACTTAATCGCAATGAAAATATTGTGCTAGAATTCTACTTGACTCATATTAACTTGATGAGTTGGTCGTCAGTTATTTGTGTTGTGGGTTACGCAGTCGTGGGTACCGTGCGAGTCCTCGAGCGTGTTTTCCTATAAAAGTTAGTCGCGCGTGCGTGGTTAGCGGGGATGACATGGGTGGTTTCGTTTTGAAGCTGTCTAAGTAACTTAGGTCGAATTCCCGTGACTCGTGGAGTCAGTCGTGTGGTGAGTCCAAGGGGTACTCTGTACTTGGTGTTTTCCCTGAATGCGTGCGAGTTCGAGTTGTCGAGGCCCCCGGCATGGTACTTAACCGTTTGAGTCGTAAGCCCAAGGTAGGTAAGGACATAGTGCATTGTTTATTGTGTAGTGCATATCTCCTCCTGGATCGGAAAGCCAATCGCTCGATGACTCTAAGGCGCGCTCTCATACTTGGTGTGTTCCCGAGTCACGTGCGGGTTTGTTTTTTGGGACGAGTCCCCGAGCATGGTACTTAACCCTTCGACTCGATGCACAACTCTAATGGACGGGGTGAGGAGGACGGGGTGTTGTGGGAAGCATGGCTGGTCGTCTTGGCTCGGGGAGCCAGTCGAGCTAGGCGACTCCGATGGCGACTCTCGGGTTAGCGTTTTTCGTGGACGGTGCAAGGCCGAATTTGATTTTTGGTTCCCTTGAACCAAACTACTTGGCCGTGCCGGGTCTCGCAACCAAGGGTTGACTATCGTAGTTAGTTTATTTGCTATGTTGTACGAGTGCGATTGGCACAAGAGATGGCGAGCAGACACAATTTTGTGGAGACAATATTTTTATTCATCAGTAGTACAGGGGAGTACAAGTTTTAGTTATATGTATAGAACTTCCGGAGTAGATTCATGTTCCATGGCTGCTCAACGTCGAGCTGGCCATCGCCGTAGATGTCGATGAGGTAGTAGGCGTTGTTGCATAGGACTCGCCCTATGGCAAATGGATCCTCCCATGGAGGTGAGAGGTTGTGCATGCCCTTATTGTCCTGGATGAGTCGCAGGACGAGGTCGCCCTCCTAGAAAGTGCGAGTCCGGACTCGGTGGCTGTGGTTGTGGCGGAGGCCTTGCTAATAGATGGTGGTGCGAGAGCGAGATAGGTCATGTGTTTCATCGAGCAGGTTGATCCCGTTTTGATGGGAGGCTTCATTGTCTTCCTCCGCGTAGTGGCTGACTCGAGGCGATTCATGCTCGAGGTCAGTCGGCATGACGACTTCGGCGCTGTACACAATGAAAAAGGGGGTGAACTCTGTTGATCGATTGAGGTGTGAATGCCCAAGAGAATGAAGGGGAACTCCTCGACCCAGCATCCTTGCATCCGCTCGAGGGGGACTTGCAGTCACGGTTTGAGGCCGTGGAGGACACTTTGATTGGCGTGCTCGGCTTGGTCGTTCGAATCCGGGTGGGCGACTGAGGCGAGGTCGAGTCAAATGTCATGCTCCTCGCAGAACTCAGCCATGGCGCCCTTGGCAAAGTTGGTGCCGTTGTCGGTGATGATGCTGTGTAGGTAGCCATACCGATAGATCATCTCACGGAGGAATTTGGTGGCGGTCTTGCCGTCACATTTCTTGATGGGATTTGCCTCGACCCACTTTGTAAACTTGTCGAATGCGACTAGGAGGTGGGTGTAGCCCGATGGTGCAGTCTTGAATCGACCCACCATGTCGATGCCCCAAACGGTGAATGGCCATGTAATGGGGATGGTCTTGAGAGCTGAACCAGGGATGTGTGTCTGGTTGGCGTATTTCTGGCACCCAACACAGATCTGGATGATGTCGATGGCGTGCACGGTGAGCCAGTAGAATCCATGGCACATGGCCTTGGCGACTAGCGACCTGGCGCCAACGTGGTGGCTGTAGTCGCCAGCGTGGATGTCCTGCAGGATCTTGCGACCCTCTTTTGGTTGGACGCAGCGTTGGTACACGCTTGTCATGCTACATTTGTGGAGCTCGTTGTTGATGATGACAAAAGATTTGCAGCGACGCATGATCATCGATGCCTCAGTCTCGTCCTTGGACAAGACCTAGTGCTCGAGGTAGGTGATGTAGGGCTCAGTCCAGTCGCTGGGTTCTGTGACCATGGCGACCAGAGCGGACTCGGGCTATAGTGGAATCCTAATGCCGATCTTCTTAGGGGGAGAGACCGATGGTTTGTCGGTGGAGTTTGGCGAGCCGACTCGATGCGGGAGAGTGTGTCGGCTTCCTTGTTCTTCCGGCGATCGATCCACTCAAGGAGTAGCCAGCAAAATAGCCCCCGACTGGTCCACCGCTTGGCGGTACGCTATCATGTTGGGGGTGACTGCGTCACCCCGACGTTTGCCGGTGAGGCGGGTGTTGCTGTAGCGCAGCTCGCGGTGCCTGTCGTTGTTGTGGCCTCCCGTGCGGCGCCTCCCACCCGACTCGTCATCCAAGTCCTGGTTTGGGTCTTCCTCCGTGTAGCGCTTGGCAATTGCGAGGAGGTCGGGGATGTTGTCGAGCATCTGGTAGATCCTCTTTATCTTGGCGACTAGGGGTTCGTACCAGCACACGTTCTTGAAGTAGTGGATCGCCGTATCCGGGTAGATGCCGAAAGCATTAATCCACAAGTCCTGCCACCATTGGACCTAGTGGTGAGCCGAATCGCGTGGTCCCTGGATGTAGCGTTCTAGGTCCTCGATGGTGATGGCAAGGGTGTAGGAGCCCTCGAAGTGTCTAACAAAGGCATCTCGCATATCTTCCCACGAGTTGATGCTATTCTCGGGGAGAGTGTTGATCCATTGCCGAGTCGCTCCCTCCATCATCAGGGGTAGGTAGCGAGCGGCGAGTAGGTCCATATGGCCGATTGATGAGTCCAAACTTGAAGCATATTTACCTTTTATTTTTGCATAAATAGAATAGGGATTTTGGTATTTCACCGCGCTTGCACGCACCTTTTTGCCTTTGTTTTAACAGGATCCTAAACTACTAAGTCTATTATGAACATATCAATTGGAACCGCCATATTATGTTACAATATGATATTTTTAAGTGATAAAAGTTATTTTATTGATTTACCTTCACACCTGTGAGAATACCAAGCAAGAGGAAACCATCAGTCGCGATAACGACCAGTGGTACGGATAGATCCTGCTGATGTCTACACACTTCTATTCTTGTAGACAGTTATTGGGCCTCCAAGTGCAGAGGTTTATAGAACAGCAGCAAGTTTCCCTTAAGTGGATTACCCAAGGTTTATTGAACTCAGGGAGGAAGTGGTCAAAGGTATCCCTCTCAAGCAACCCTGCAATCAAGATACAAGAAGTCTCTTGTGTTCCCAACACACCCAATACACTTATCAGATGTATAGGTGCACTAGTTCGGCGAAGAGATAGTGAAATACAAGTGGTATGGATATAAGACAACAGTGCCAGAGAATAGCTTGGTGGCGTGGAAGAGACTAAAGGCAAACTGAAATAAAGATGGAAGCAAGTAAACATGTAACAGATCTAGTTGCAAACGGTGTTTCAATGTTTAGAAACAAGGCCTAGGGATCATACTTTCACTAGTGAACACCCTCATGTAAATATCTTCTCTTCATGATACTACTCTGAACTACTCTCCGGTTGGACACTCTAATACATGGTAGGGCTATAAACTTCTAAAAAACTGCCAGACCACTACCAACCTTCTACAAAAAGATGTTGTTTTTAATTTTGATGAAAACTTTCTTACTGCTTTCAACATATTAAAGCAAGCCCTTCTTGAAGCTCCTGTTATAAAGCCACCTAATTGGAAGAAATATTTTGATCTATTATGCAATTCTAGTCACGAAGCTATTGAAGAAATTGTTTGCTAGTATGATGGTGATGAAGTCAATATGATTCGTCATGCTAGTCACACCTTAAATGGCACCCAAAAGAAATACCCATGGCAGAAAAGGAGTTTTTCGCTGTGGTTTTCTCTTACGAAAAGTTTAGATCTTATATTATTGACTCTAAAGTAAGAGTACATATTGATCGTATTGGCTTAAAAGAAATTCTAAAAAGGACTGATGTCAAGCCAAGGATGATCTGTTGGACTTTACTTTTGTAAGAATTTGACTTACAAATTCTACAAAGAAAGGAGGAACTGGTGGATGCACGCATGGATATTGAGGAAATCGAACCACTAGAAGAAGTGTCATCCATCTGCATACCTTCGGGGACTACAACTCCAAAAAGAAAGTTTCCAATTTCTCTTTCCAATGGTTTTAGCGATTCCTTGTGACCAACCTTGTTCAAAGGGAAAAAGAAAATGTTGATTCAAAAATTAGAAGGATATGAAGGTACTCAAGTAAACTCATTCTCATTGGATAAACAAGCCATTTTAAACCCTAATTTATCTTTGTTCTAGTTGTTGTTTTGCCTTTTTTTCATTTGTATTTTTGGAATCATTGTGTTTTCCTGAAGTTACTGTCAATTTTACGAGTCTGGTATGGGCTGACGGTACGACCAGACCCACCCGTACCAGTGCTCTTTAAATGGTTAGTAGGTCCTTTCGATTTTTATATTTTTGGTACGACCGCACCGTACGGGCGTCTCCGACCATACGACAGGTCATTATCGACTCTGTGTTCCCTCGTTCGTTTGGTTTATTATCAGTTGAAAAAAAGAGAGAGGTGGAAAAGTCGGCAATTGCCAGTACAGGCGGACCATATGGGCGGTCCTGCCCGTACCACAAGGTCGGTTCGTTTTGTACCGACATCCGAAGGGTCGAATTTTGGAAGATAATCTGGTATGGACACGCCGTACGGGCACCCACCCGTACCAGAGGTCGTTATAGATTCATTTTCTTCCTTTTTCTCTTATTTATTTTCTTATTTGTTGAGATTCTTTTCTGGGCCGACCCTTTTTCTTCTAGTACGAGTTTTTCCCTGTTTCTGACCCTTCATAAGCCTCCCCAAAAGTTTTCCTCCCTCTTATATCAACATATCCAATCTCCTTGATACGCTACCCAAATCCAGGCAAAGGCAAAACTCTTGGCCTCATGGCTCCTTCGTGGGATAGCTTCCAGACTTCCTCCATTGAGGTCGATGACCGTGAAGTTCAAGACCTAAGCCCAAAGAACAAGAGGTACGCTTATGACTACGACAATGATGATGATGAGGAATTCGAGACCTTCATGGAGCAAACAAAGAGAGGGTGGAGGCAGCTAGATTATCTTGTTATGGTGAAGCCTAAGGATGAAGAAGAAGCAAAGAAACCCCATGGAAAGGGGTGCACGGAGTCACTCAAGTTCATCGGCACCGATTACTCTTCACCTAAGTGTAAGAAAGCTAACCAACTTATCAGGAGACTACGATGCACACTTCTACAACCAAGAAGATCATAATGAATGCTGCATGAGCATAAATCCACAAGAAGATTGGGAGTTCAGCCTCTTGGACATGCCTATTTTAGCGCAAGTCCCAGAAGTTCAACAACGCCTTCGCAAGATAGAGAAGAACTAGAAGGAAGAACTCATTCCTCAGGAAATCATGCGCAAACGCCTGCTGAATCTCGAAAGAAAGAACGAACTCAATGGCATACTAAGAAGGGTTGCTAAGGGGATATTTCGCTTGCGTTCTGACCTAGAGAAGTGCTAGAGTCGCATATCTGCCTTGGAGGAGACGAACAAGAAACTTCATGCAACTGTCTCCAATGCCGCACCTCCAAACTAAATAGTATCACGATATCAAATAATCATGAGGGATTATTTGATCCCACCGGCTTGATCCCAAGCTTGGGGGAGATCTATAAGACCTTGTAATCTATCTTTCAGTTTTAGCATGTTTGTTTTATTGCACGTATGTTAGGTTTTATTTCAAAAATTTGCATTAGTTGCATCATCTTCAAACTCCCTTTGTTCAAGGAAAGAATTATATACGTTGAGTTTCGAGACTTTATGGTATTTGAAGTAATCTTTTGATTCATGATTATTATATTAGATGAATGAGTTAGGATGAGTGTTATGATACTTCTTCAACTGTTATGATTTTAGGGTCTTCCACACCAATAAAAGTATTGCTTAATTATGAGAATAAAAACTTGGTAGCATGTTATAGTCACATGTTTAGGTTTACAAGAGCCATAAAAAGTAGTGAGCATGATCAGGTAGCCCTACTATATATAAAAAGGGGGGGGGAGAAAGATGCAGCTATCAAGAGAATTTCAAGGCAAAATAAAAATGCAAGCTTATAGAGAAAAGAAAAGGAAAACAAAGAAGTGATCATGAATCTTTCATTACTCGATTCAAGTGATCAACCAATTTAACCTTACTATTATATAATATGTTAACCCTTAAGAAAACTTCTTATAACGCTATTGATACAAAAAGGTGTGGAAGCCTCTAAGTCATGTGATATGTAAAGATGTGATAAAACTCGAGATGCAACTCTACATCTGATATTGTATTCTTGTGTCAATTTTTGCCTCATTTATTGTAAAAACTCATACCTTATGAACATGATGATATTGTCCATAAGACACCATCTTGCTCGAGGACGATCAAGAGTCTAGCTTGGGGGAGTTGATGAGTCCAAAATTGAAGCATTTTTACCTTTCGTTTTTTGCATAAGTAGAGTAGGGTTTTTGGCATTTTACTACGTTTGCACACACCTTTTGTCCTTGTTTCAACATGATCCCAAATTACTAAGTCTCTTATGAACATATCAATTGGGACTATCATATTATGTTGTAATATGATATTTTTAAGTGATAAAAGTCATTTAATTGATTTTTCCTCGCACTTGGGAGGTTTGCATATGTGGAGGAGGACATAGAGGCCTTAACGATAACTAGTACGGGCGGAGCCCGCCCGTACCATATGATAGCACGTCTGCCTCGTCAAATACTTTCACCTCGCAAAGACAGATCAGAGATCCAACATTCATAAAAACCTCTAGCCATGAAAAAACACACTAGAAAAGGAACTTGGAGAAGCGCAAATCCTTGCTGCTTCACGGATCATTGGAGGACATCGCGTCATCCCCTTCATCATCAACCACTGCATCTCCATCACCATTACAACCCCATCTTCCATCTATTAGATCTTGTTGTAATTCTAGATTCAGTTGTGGTTTGCACTAGATTTATACCCATACTTTTATCCGTCCATTTGATTATGATGATGTTGTTGATTGATTCCATGTGTGAGTAGTTTCCTTCGTTCTTGGGGAGATGGAGAAACGCTAACATTATTATGAAATGAAATAAAGATGGTCTATTATCTGTGTAAATTATCTATTGATCAATGATGTGTATTTGATCTCTCTCTTTAGATGGTATGTGTAGTCAGCCACATATCATTTGCCTTCGAGTCTAAAGAAAAGGGTGAAATCCTTTGGATGTGTTCGGAAGTATGCCCAGAGCTATTTGTGACTATAAGCACTGGCTTATAACCTGCACGCTCAAAGGCGGAATAAAGAGAGATTGACTAAGCTAAATATGGTATCGATGGGGAGACCCTTAATTGTAGTGGTTTATATGGGTGACTGCTCTCAGACATCGCGGTGGTTATTTAGAGATGACCTCATTCCTTGACTCAACAAAGTGACTGCCTATGAGCCTTGGGGTGAACATCTTATTATGGAACTCTCTCCACACATGTCATGACATCATAAGAAATAGGTTATCCTAATTACGATTAATTGCAACATGCTAGTGGTATATCCTACATCCCTGAGAATGCTTTAGCCCTATTGAGTTCAACTGCCATTCCAAACGCTTTAGTTACTTGTTTTCTTTTACATGTTTTATTTACTTTTCCGCATTCAACCAAAAACCTTTCAAACACCCTTTACTTGAAATCAAAGGCATCTTACAAGTATTCTTTGGTAGATAGTGACGAGGGGCATAAAGACCTTAACCAAATAGCTCTCTGTGGGTTCAACACTCTTATTTCGAAACTAGCTACAATCAATCTGTGCACTTGTAGTCATCATGAAGTAGGCAGTGATGATCGGGTGCTAGACATATCGACATTTGCATATGGTGGGTGCAAGTGTATGCACTTCAATACACTGTGGTTAAAAATTGGCGAGCCTAGCATGTACATACATGGCCTCGGAACACAGATGACCGAAAGGTTAAGCATGAGTCACATGGAGATGTGATCGATATGTTGATATCTACCTTGGCAGTTATATCAAAGGCCATGACGATCGGGGATGATATAGCGTAAAGGGATCGTGTAATCACTAAACAAATGTTGAGGGATGTTTGTTTGAGTGGGATTCTAGCATTTAGTTCAACTAAATAAGAACCCATATTATCAACATAAGATTAATTACTTTGCAAATACCATTGTAGATGTCTCTCCCTACCTTTAACCTTGTCTCCTTCCTTGAGAAAGAAAAGCTCAAAACTGACGGGACGAACTTCACCGCCTGGTCCTGCAATCTGAGGATTCTCCCTGTTCCCCAAAGGCTCTCCTATATACTTGAAGCTGCGATAGGAGACCCACCCGCTGCCGTTGCCTCTCAAGCTAATAAAAATGTTTATCAACAGAAGGAGGATGATAACGTTTGTGTCCAGAGTGGCATGCTCTATGCCATGGAAGTGGACCTGCAAAAAACTTTGATAATAAGAGCGCCTTTGAGATCATCACTGATCTCAAGGCCATGTTTGCACCCTAGGCCCGGTTTGAGAGGTATGAGGTTTAAAACCTCTTCCTCTCGGCCAAGATGGAAGAGCACAGTAGCTTGAGTGAGCACGGGGTCAAATTTTCTGGCTATGTTCAGCACCTGAATGATCTTTATTGCAAAATCAATGACGAGCTGGTGATTGATAGGGTGTTATAGTCTCTGCCCCTAGCTACAAGAGTTTTGCACTATACTACAACATGCAGGGTATAACCAAAACCCTGTCTGAGTTGTTCGCCATGCTAAAGCATGTTGAGGTGGAAATCAAGAAGGATCACACCGTCTTGATGTTCAATAGGACTGTTGATTTCAAGAAATCCGCCAAGAAGGGCAAGGGCAAGAGGGGAAAACCCAAGAAGGATGGCAAACCTGTTGCCGCTTCTTCTAGGGTGCCTAAGGCCAAGCGCAGCATCACATGCTTTTACTGCAAGGGTGAGGGTCACTAGAAACACAACTACTCCAAGTACCTGGATGATCGGAATGCTGGCAAGATCATTTCCAAAGAGAAAGGTATATCTGATATACACGTTATTGATGTTTTCCTCACTAGTGCCAGGAGCAACACCTGGGTATTTGATATTGGTTATGTTTTTCATATTTGTAACTCTCAACAGGAGTTGCGGAGAGGTGACGATGCGTGTCGGTAATGGCCACAGAGTTGAAGTCCTGGTTATTGGCACTCTCCCTCCGTGTCTCTGTTTAGGATTAGTTTTAGTTTTGAATAAATGCTACTAGGTACCGGCCTTGAGCATGAATATTTTCAGTGGGTCTTGCCTGTTGCAAGAACATTATTCGTTTAAACCAGAGACAAATGTTTGTTCTATTTATATGAATAATTTGTTTTATGCTCACATGCGATAGAGTAAAGGTTTATTCTTATTTAATCTTGATTGTGATGACACACACATCCATAGCCTTCACGCCAACTGATGTAACCATGGTAATGATAATTCCATGTATATGTGGCATTGTCGTCTAGGTCATATCGGTGTAAAATGCATGAAAAAAATTCTATTCTAATGGACTTTTGGAATCATTAGATTTTTGAATCTCTCGATCAATGCGAACCATACCGTATGGGCAAGATGACCAAGACGTTATTCAATGGTATGATGGAATGGACCGCAGGCCTATTGTGAGTCATACATTCAGATGTATGCAGACCAATGAGCGTCTCCACACGTAATGGTTATCGTTACTTTGTCACCTTCATTAACTATTTGAGTAGATACGAGTATATCTACTTGATGAAACACAAGTCTAAAACCTTTGTAAAGTTCTAGGAATTTAAGAGTGAAGTTGAGAATCAACTCGATAATAAAATCAAGCACCTTCATACTGGTCGAGGGGGTGAGTATCTGAGTTACGAGTTTGGCGCACATATGAAGGCTTGTGGCACTATACCACAACTTACACCAACTGGAACACCAAAACATAATGGTGTGTCCGAGCAATGTAATCACACTTTGTAGGACAGTGTGCGGTCTATGATATCTCTCACTGACTTATCTATATCATTCTGGGGATATGCACTTGAGACTGCTACATTCATTTTAAATAGAACGACATCCAAAGATGTGAAGACAACGCCATATGAGTCATGGCATGGCACAAAGCCAAAGTTGTCTTTTCTGAAGTTTTGGGGATGTGAGGCTTACGTTAAGAAACTATAGCCTAACAAACTCGAACCAAAAGCGGATAAATGCATCTTTGTAAAACCCCCAAAGGAAACTATTGGATATACCTTATACAACCAAGATGAGGGCAAAATCTTTATTGCAAATAATGGTACCTTCCTCAAGAAAGAGTTCCTCACGAAAGGTGTAAGTGGAAGGAAGATGGAACTCGATGAGATTATTGACCGTGGTCTTCAAATACCGAGTGTCGCAATAGAAGCTATTCCAGAACCACCATAATTAATTGAAGTGGGAGAAAATGATGATGATCACGAACCTTAGCTGTCAGACCCCGCGAGTAAACAAGAAAGCGTACCACACCTGATTAGTACAATTATGTTGTGAACATGGTAATGTTGGTTGAACATGATGAACCTACAACCCATATAAAAGCAATGGAAGGCCCTAAACATGAGAAATGGCGAGAAGCCATGGATTCGAAATGAAGTCCGTGTATGAGAACCAAGTATGGACCTTGGTAGATATTCCTGAAGGTCAAAAGGATGTAGAGAATAAATGGATCTTCAAGAAAAATATGGATGCAAACAGAAACATCACTATCTATAAAGCTCGAATTGCCGCAAAAGGTTTCCGACAAATTCAAGGAATTGACTACAAAGAGACTTTATTTACCATAGCGAAGCTAAAGTCTATTCAAATTCTACTAGCAGTTGTTGCACATTTTGATTACAAAATATGGGAGATGGATGTGAAAACAACCTTCCTTAATGGCAACATTGAGGATGAGTTGTATATGATGCAACTGAAGGGTTTGTTAACCTAGGGGATGTTGGTAAGGTATGAAAGCTTCAGAGGTACATTTATGAACTGAAGCAAGCATCTCAGAGCTAGAATCTTCAATTTGATGAAGTTATCAAAGGTTTTGGATTTTCCCAAAATGAAGCAGAGACCTGCATCTATAATAAAGTGTATGAGAGCTCAGTGGCATTCCTGGTACTATATGTGGACGACATATTATTAATAGGGAATGACGTGAATCTTCTGAATAGCGTGAAAGATTATTTAAATAGTAAATTCTCTATGAAGGACATGGATGAATATGCCTACATACTAGGCATTAATATCTATAGACATAGATCAAAGCGTCTACTGGCACTTGGTAAAAGCACTTACCTAGAGAAGATTCTGAAATGGTTCAGAATGGATCAGGCAAAGAAAGGTTCATTGCCAATCATAAAAGGTAACAAGTTGAGTATGACTCAATTCCCTGAAACAGAACATGACAAGGAAGAAGTGAAAGGAATTCCTTATGCCTCAGCTATTCGCTCCATCATGTATGCCATGTTGAGCACTAGACCAGATGTGGCCCTGGCTCCTAGCTTGAAGAGCCATTTCCAAAGTAACCCTAGGTCAGTTCATTGGAATGTAGTCAAGAATATCCTTAAGTATTTGAAAAGAACTAAGGAAGTGCTTTCAGTCTATGGAGAACATGAAGAAGAACTTTCCATAACTAGTTACATGGATGCAAGCTTTTGCACTGATCTAGATGACTCAAAGTCTCAAACAATGTATGTGTGTCGTGGTGGTGTCACGACAGATGCCATGGATACGCTAAAGGTGGGGCCAAAATGCACTAGAGGAATCCAGGGAGGGATAGTGTGGTGATTCCACACACAGATGCTTTGTATTCTCCAAGCTATATGAGTTTATAGATGCTCCTTGAGCTGTATTGGGGAGAGGAGGAAGACGAAGCTCTCTTACTCTCACCACTACCAACTACTCACGCGCAGCGAAAAATAACTCACGATCCCCTTCTACTGAGGTCCTGGCGCTCCTTATAAAGGGGAGGCTAGGCTACTAGCTAGGGCATACGTGGAGGAATATTCCTGGGAATATGCCTCTCACAAAATAGCAAACCAATCGGGTCACCTTTTGCCATCGTAAGCCATGCAGAGGCTACGTAAGCCTCTGCGGCGCCAGCGTCAGCCGACATAGGCTGCGTCACCCTTGTCGGCCATGCCTCGGTGGTCCTTCCCTCTGTCCGCTTTGCTCACGCTCCAGCGTACAGTGACCACCTTTTGACCAGCGAGATACCTTCCTTCTCTTGCAAGCCTGATATAACCCGAATCATGCCTGGTTAATCCGGCCTCGTGGGTACCTGCATACAAGTTACAAAAAGCCTGCTGGCATACGAGATACGTCGGCCGGGACACAGTTAGGTGGACATCCTCCGGTCCGATTTACTCCGTAAGTCGGCCTGCCTTGAGGTGACTTGGCCAGCATACGCTTTGACCTTCCCGTACCTCGGCTAACTCGGCCTCTATACCCCGGTGTGACCCTACCCGGGGGTATCCCCCCAACATTAGTCCCCGAAGCTGGTGTGGTCTTAGCAACTTCAGCTGCTAAGGCCACGGCAGGTTCAATCTACCGAGCCTTTTGCTGCCCTTTCCGAGTTATTTTGTAGCTCGGATTTCGTGGCCTAGCCTTCCCTTGGCACATTCGAGTTATCACTCGCTGGCCGGGTCACCCTTAAGTTTTCCGGGTCATCCTTCCTTCTCTCATACACTTCCCTACGTCCTATGTGGAGGGTAATCATTTTCTTGCCTCATTTTAAGGGCATGCGCTAGTTACTGCACTTATTGTTAGAGGTTACTGCAGCAAACGTCGCGTCGCAACTGCCTCCTCGTTAACTGCAGCACTACGTCGCGTCGTGGGATCTCCTGTGCCCTGTGGCCCTTCTCGTGGCTTGCCTTTGATTGGTTGACCCGGCAGATACACGACCACATCGTGTGGCTTCGATGCACAGCGCGATCCCACTACCCACTGTTGGGGCGTGGTTAAATAGGGGAGGGGGCGCGTCCCTTGGGTGTTTTCCCCTTCTCGCGCCCCTTAGCCTTTCTGCCTCTTCTTCTTCCTTGCGACAGCACCGCCGCATCTGCTCTGCAGCGTCGCTGCCGCACCGTGCTTCTTTGCCTTAGCCTCGCTGCCGCTCCCACGCTGCTTCAACGTCATGGGTCCGCGCAATTCCAAGCCTCTGCCCCCATCTCCGACCGGGCCGGTGAGGACAGTGACCTGGAGATGACCGAGGAGGAACTCGCCGTCATTGAAGAAGAGATGGAGGAGGGGGTGATACCATGGAGCGTGGTGCCTGGGCTGGTTCTTGGGTGTGCCAGGATGACTTGGATTGGCTATATCACACCCGCCGCATTCCTGAGGGCATGATTTCTCGCCTTGCCTCCGAGGAGCTCGCTCCCTCACCCAATCCGGGTGAGTTCGTCGTATTCCTTTCTCACTTCCAGCGCGGCTTCGGCCTGTCAATGAGCGATTTCTTCCGTGATTTCATCAACATCTACGCACTCCAACCTCACCATCTTCCAGCGAACGCCATTACATCCCTTTCTTCCTTCGCCTCCGCCGTAGAAGGATACGTCGGCCTGTGGCCCTCGAAAGAGCTCTGGATCCGGTTCTTTGGTCTGTGAAGGAACGTGGTTCTGGATAAGCTGCTTGCCTCGGAGGACAAGGACATGACCCAATTTGGTGCCACCTCCATCTCTCCCCGGAAACAATCAGTCTTCCCTCGAGTCATGGGGCTTGATTCCTGCAAGGGCTGGGCCCGGACCTTCTTTTATGTGAGGAATGGCTCGGATGAGGATCTGATCCGGCTGCACCCCTTTAAGATGGGTCCTCCTAGTCCGGATCTGTGGGACCGGATTCCCAAGAAACCAACTGCCTTGGCGAACCAGGTCAATAAGCGGTTCTAGGAGCTGAAGGATCTGGGGCTGCGCAACGAGGACGTGATGATTACATTCGTCCGTAGCCGGATTTCCCCCTACAGAAGCGCACACACAAGCTCTGCCACATGAGCTGGCGACTTGACCCCAACCGGACCTCCTCCTTCGAGTTGAACACTGAGATCTTCCGCCGGATTAAGGCCATCTTTACGACCGATAAGGACTTCTCCGCTGAATGGGAGTGGGGATTGGAGCATTACTGCCGGGACAAGCCTCCTCCTACGGTAAATCTCGTTACTCAATCCTTTTCTGAGTTATATTATATGTCGGAGCATGTTGTTTATTTGATCCCTTTGTATTTTCCTTTTAGTTGTTTCTTCAGCAGACCCTTGAAGATGGCACCGAGCCTTCCCTCAAATGGGGGAAAGATCGACTTGTCTCGGATGAGGAGGAGCCGGATCAGGAAATGTTCCTGCCTACCCCGGATGCAACCAAGCGACCCACTGGTAACTTCTCTTCCTTAAGGAATTGGCCTGACGATGAAGATGATTCCAACGTTGAGGTGGTGGAGGTATTTGACGCTGTACCCATTTCTTACGCATTTCCGGCTTCAGCTAACCCGGCTGGGTAGATCCATGAAGATCCCCCTCTTGCTACGGCTGAACCGGCCCCAGCCGTGTCCAAGAAACGGGTTGCCACTTCCGCTGCTTCTTTCGGACCTCCCAAAACAACCAAGAGGCGAAAGAAGTCCACTGATAAGACCGCCACCAAGCCTCCGATGAAGGCCATAGTCCGGAGAGCTCAAAAGCCTAGGGAGCCTTTGACTTCTAACGAGTAAGTCACTTTTCTCTTTGTCTAATTCTCTGCTTCATGCTTTTCTCTCTATATGCCTTTCTTTTGTTATAACTTGTTATTCATCGTTTGATTCGGCAGGGCTGCAGTGGAGGTTCCCTAGAGCGGCTCTAGCATCTCCTCATCTTTCCGGCGCACCCCATCTCCCCCTCGTGATGACGATACACGCCCGCTGAGCCCAATTCAGGAGGGTTCAGTGGCTGCTCCGGTTCTAGCCCACCTCGTCCAGAGGAGAGCAACCTTGGAGCAGGGGGAAGTGGCACGGCCGAGGTAGCAGATGCTCCCAGCTCCTCATCGGCTCAGCCGCAACCCATCACCCCTGAGGTACCAACAGCAGCAGCAACACCACCGCCAAGACCAGCACTAGCACAAGCACCAGCGCCAACACCAACAGCAGCACCAGCAGCAACACAAGCACAAGCACCAGCACCAGCACCAACTCCTTCTGCCTCGTCCGAGTCTTCCAAGACTCGGCGAGAATACCCAGCTAGCACCAAGGCTGCACCCAAGTCCAAATCTGCAGCTCAAACCTCAGCCTCCTAGCAGCAAACCAAGGCTAAGAAAGGCTATGGTGCCACCAAGGCAGCATCCACCGAGGCTGGACAGCGCACGCTCGCGTCCATGCTGCCGAAGAAAGATGTCCCCTCCAGGTCAGCTGGCAAGCAACTTGCATTGCACACCAGCCCTGCTGTCGCCCAAGTTGCGAGGAAGGAGGCCCACGCCAAGGGCTTGGTTGAACCACACATGCTTAGTGGAGAGAGCTATCCTCCGGCTCTAATCAAATATGTCAATAATTGGAACAGAGTAGAGTTCGTCAATCCCAACGACGATCTCCTGGAAAAGTTTGGGCTCGCCGAATTTAGCGCACAAATGAACACAGCAGCCAAGGCTATCAACCTTGCTGGCCGGATGATGGAGGTACGCTACTTTGTCTTTTCTTTAACATGCACAAGTGCTTAGAGATATATCCATTAGTCCCCGAGCCTCCGGGGGAGTAACTTGTTACTCGGCCGGATGCTCCTTAGAGAACTAGCGTAGCTCCTTAGTAGCTTTGAATATGCACACACCTAGAGTCGGGTTAAGTTCCACTTGGCCCAGATTTTGTACACTTTGAACATGCACACACCTAAGCCGGGTTAAGTTCCACTTGGACCGGATTTTGTACACTTCGAACATGCACACACCTAGAGCCGGGTTAAGTTCCACTTGGCCCAGATTTTGTACACTTCGAATATGCACACACCTAGAGCCGGGTTAAGTTCCACTTGGCCCGGATTTTGTATACTTCGAATATGCACACACCTAGAGCCGGGTTAAGTTCCACTTGGCCCGGATCTTGTACACTTCGAATATGCACACACCTAGAGCCGGGTTAAGTTCTACTTGGACTGGATCTTGTACACTTCGAATATGCACATAACTAAGCCAACCTTCCTTTTTTCAGGTCACCACCAATCGTCGGAGTGCCGAGTTTCAGCGCCTCTTGGACACACACAAGGCGCTGCGCTCGAAACATACTACGCTTCTTGCTGAGTTCGAGAAAAGGGGTAAGTTTTCTCGTTGACTTTTTCCCATCTTTCTGTGCCTTTTCCCGCCGAACTAATCTGTCATTCGGATTGTGCAGCCGGAGTGGAGGCCGAAAATACAATTATGAGAAAAACTTGGCCGAGATAAAAGGTAATTCGCTTTTGATCACTTAATTTCCGTACTCTCTCCTTTCTCCTGAGCTCAGCAGATATTTATACCTCGGCTCTGCCGGGTCGACAAATCGTTGCATCGTCCCTTGAAGATAGTGTGCCTGTGCCTGACATGATGCTGCATTTTCTTGAACAAGCAGGGCAACATCAGGCCGAGCTCAAGAAGAAGGATGACGAACTTGCCAAACTCCAAGCCAAGGATGATAAACTTGCCAAGCTCAAGGCTGAGATGAAAAAACTCAAAGAGCTCCACAAGATTGAAATGGACAAGGCTGGCCAAGACTTCACCGAGGAGCGAGAACGCCTTAACCTCCAACTTGCAAAGGATCAAGAATTGCTGAAGGAGGCCGACGTCAAGCTTGACTCGGCTAACATTGAACTTGAGAAGCTCCGGAAGAGGCGTGATAATTGCACCAAAGAGCTAACTCGGATCCATAGTCATATCTCCCGTAAACTCCTTTCCTTTAGCCGACATGTATTTCTCCGGGTTAAATTCTTTTACTTATTTCACTTGTTTTGTCTTCAGACAAATTCCTAGAGGGCGATGCCATTGCAGCTGCTGCCGTTGCCAAGTTCTGCCAGCAGAGGGGTACCCCAACTGGTCCTGGCTCTGAACCGATTCCTTTTGACACGGAGGATCTGATAGTCAGTCTATCCTCCCGAATTGAATTTATGAAGAACTATGGTTTGGGTCTCCTGGATTCAGCCGTCCGGATCTTCCGTGCCCTTTCACCTGGTGAGGACGTTCCAGAGGGATCCACTACTCTGATCAACAAGCTGATGGATTGCGAGACCCAGCTCGACCTCTGGAGGGAATCCACCGCTCGTGCTGGAGCTGATACGGTCCTCCACTTTGTTCTCACGTGGTATGAAAAATTAGATCTGAAGCTTGTCGAGCACTTGCGCACCAGATCAAGGTGGTCAAATGACCCGGATTGGGTAGCCCGGCGTAAGGCTTGTGCCCATAACCTCATCCAGTTTTCCCCCGTCCATCAACGGAACGAAGGACCCAGCTTCCTCGGCGCCGTTGATGACGAATACGTCGAAGATGGTTCGGGTGATGAGGAAGAGGACGAGGCCTCGGATCTCGAAGATGATGATAAGACTGAAGCCGGAGTTCCACCTGCTGGCGCCGAGTTACCTCCTCCTGCTGCTGCTCCTTGAGCACCAAAAAACACTTTGAAGTTTATCAGATCCCCGGTATGCCGGGTGCAGATGTATTAAGCATACTGATTATATTTTTCTACTAAGTTGTTCTCATCGGATTAATTTGGGCGTAGTCCCCGAGTTTCATTTTCTTGTTCCTTCAATTTCATGGCTCGGCTCCCGTCTACCTTGATTCAGTTTTGTGACTTACGAGTCCGAGTTTCAAAAATTGACTTAACAATACTTGGAAACTTTAGGATTAGCTTAAAATAATCCAACGTAGTAAAAGTAAAGTAGACATAAGGTTAGTCTGACTAACAAATGTCGGCTCGATTACGTTCTTTTCTTTAGTTGTTTTTCATGTGCTTCGCAATTCCAAACTTGTTCTCTTGCTTGCCATGAAGCCAATTCTTGTTGGACATCAGCAAGTCGAAGAGTTGAGTTTTTGGTGGTCACACACTACTAATCCGACTTAGGCAGAAGCAACTTAAGCCAGCCGACATAAAAAATAAAACAGTTAACAAATAGAATGACAATTACTACTAAGGCAGTCCCCGAGTTACTGCTCGAGGTGCCAAGATTTCATTGATAAACTATTGTTGGCATACATACCGACACATGAGAGACTCGGATACACACACTTCTTTGTTAAGTGTAGAACGGACGAAGTAGAGCTACATTCCATGGACGTTTAGATTCCTCGCCGGACCTGTCCGCCTTGTTCTTCTCCTGTGGTTGTGCATCAATGAGATAATAAGAGTCATTATGAAATGCTTTGCTCATGATGAATGGCCCTTCCCATGGGGGGATAACTTATGCATGCCAGCAGTACGTTGTACCAGATCACCTTCCTGAAAACTCGGGGGTTTACTTTTCGGCTATGATAGCGTCAGAGATTTTGCTGATATATGACGGATCTGGACAATGCCAATTCTCTCGCTTCTTCCAGCAGATCAACATCATTTTGCTGGGCTTCTCGCACTTCGGCTTCTGTGTATTGGGTGACCCTAGGCAAATCATGCTCTATGTCGGCTGGTAATACAGCTTCTGCCCCATATACCAGAAAAAATGGCGTATAGCCCGTTGATCGATTTAGAGTTGTTCTTAAACTCCACAGTACCGCTGGTAGTTCTTCTATCCAACACCCCGCTGATCTTTGCAGCGGCTCAATGAGCCGGGGTTTTATCCCGGATAAAACTAATCTGTTGGATCTTTCCACTTGTCTGTTCCACACGGGGTGGGCTACTGAAGCAACATCCATCTGGATCTTTTTATCTCGTTAGAATCGTGCAAATGCTCCTTCAGCAAAATTAATGCCGTTATCTGTTATGATACTGTGAGGATAGCCATATCTCAGGATGCTATCTTTGAGGAATGTCACGGCTGTGGCTCCATCACATTTTTTATCGGCTTTACTTCAATCCATTTTGTAAACTTGTCAACCATAACCATGATACGGGTCATATTTCCTCTCGCCGTCTTAAATGGACCAACCATATCCAAACACCATACAACAAATGGCCAGGTAATTGGTATGGTCTTAAGCTCCGACATTGGCATGTGTGTCTTGGTAGCATACCTCTGACAACCATTGCATTTTCCTACTAGATCTTCTGCTTATTCTAAGGCACTTGGCCAGTAGAATCCATGCCGGAAAGCTTTTGCCACTAAGGCCCTGGACGAGGCGTGATGCCCACATTCTCCTTGATGTATATCTCGGAGGATGTCAAGCCTTTCTTCCGGGTCAACACACCGTTGTAGGACATTCGTGACACTTCTCTTGTATAGCTCGGCATTGATAATCGTGTATGCCTTTGCGCGCTTCTGAATTTGCCTTGAAAGCACTTCTTCATCGGGCAAGGATCCATCCTTTAGGAACTGAAATATGGGCAGTGCCAAGCTGGTATAGCTCGCACTAGAAACACATCCTCGTCAACTTCCATTTGATCCACCGACATAACCTATGCCGAGTCAAGCAACGCAGTCCCCGGGTTCTGCGAAGTAGTCCCCGGGTTTCCTGAACCACTTCCCACATCAATGTCCATGGGCACAACTTCCGACTCTGGATTTGCCGGAATATAGATTGACTCGGATTCTGGGGATGGCCTGATAGATGGCTTTCTGAGGTGCTCTAGTGCTACGCCCGGTGGAATCGCTTGTCGGGTTTATCCGAGTTTCGGTAGTACGTCGGCAGCCTCATTTTCTAGCCGAGGTACATGGTGAAATTCGCATCCCTCGAAGTATCCCGATATTTTCTGCACATGAAATCTATACAGTGCCATGTTTGCATCCAATGCATCCCATTGCCCCGAGACTTGCTAAACTACCAGATCCGAGTCACCAAAGCACTGGATCTGACGTATTCCAATTTCCTTTGCCACTTTGAGCCCATGCACCAGTGCTTCATATTCTGCCACATTGTTTGATGCTGCGAAGTGGATCTGCAACACGTACTTCAACTGGTCTTTCTTGGGAGAGGTAAGCACAACTCCGGCTCCTAACCCGGTTTTCATTTTTGATCCGTCAAAATGCATTCTCCAGTAATTCGGATCTGGCAACGGTGGCTCATATTGCATCTCGGCCCAATCCACGAAAAAGTCGGCCACAACCTGAGACTTGATCGCATCTCTCCTGTCGAATTGCGGAGCATAAGGGGCTAACTTGATAGCCCATTTTGCAATCCGGCCACTTGCATCCTTGTTGCTCATTATTTCAGATATGGGTGCTTCACATATCACTTTGATGGGGTGCTCTTCAAAATAGTGCTTCAGCTTCTTTGCTGGCATATATACACCATACGCCATCTTCTGATAGTGAGGATAGTTTTGTTTTGACACTTATAATACCTCGCTCAAGTAATAGACTGGCCTTTGCATCGACTTACCCTCTTCGTTGCGCTCTACCACTATCACTGCACTTACAACTCGGTTGGTTGCGGCTACGTAGAGCAACATTGGCTCTTTTCATAGTGGAGAGGCTAATACTGGTGTAGTGGCTAGTATTTTCTTTAGCTGGATGAAGGCTCATTTGCCTGCGGCGTCCATACGAATTTGTCTGACCTTTCATTAGTTGATAGAGAGGCAATGCCTTTTCTCCCAACCGACATACAAACCGACTTAAGGATGCCAGGCAACCAGTGAACTTCTGGACATTGTTAAGACACTTCGGCAATTCCATTCGCTCTATGGCCTGGATTTTAGTTGGGTTAGCTTCGATACCTCGGCTGGAGACAAGAAATCCGAGTAACTTTCTAGACGGGACACCGAAGGTACACTTCTACGGGTTAAGCTTCATTCGGAACCTCCTTAGGTTCACGAATGTTTGCCTGATATCATCAAGGAGTGTTTTCCTTTCCTTGGTCTTTATAACCACATCATTCACATACACTTGCACATTCCGGCCAATTTGGTCGTGTAAACATTTTTGCATACATATTTGGTACGTTGCCCCTGCATTACGTAAATTGAAAGGCATGGTGCGATAGCAATAAGCCCCGTACGGGGTAATAAACACAGTCTTTATTTTATCATTTGGGTTCAGAGGTATATGGTGGAAACCAGAATATGCGTCTATGAATGACAACAGTTCACACCAAGTAGTAGAATTTATGACCTGATCTATCCTTGGAAGTGGGAATGGATCTTTTGGGCACGCCTTATTCAGGTTCGTGTAATCGATGCACATACTCCATACCACTGCCACATTCGGATCATCTTTCTTCTTCTCCACAAGCACCGGATTAGATAACCAATCCGGATAAAGCACTTCCATGATGAATCCGGCTGCGAGGAGCCGAGCTATCTCATCTCCAATGACTTTTATCCTCTCTTCGGCGAAGCGGCGGAGAGGTTGCTTCACCGGCTTTGCTCCGAGTCTCACATTCAAAGAGTGCTCGGCCAACTCCCTCGGAACACCTTGCAAGTCCTGCATGGACCAAGCAAAGATATCCCAATTCTCACGGAGGAAGTTGACAAGATCGCTTTCCTATTTATCAGTTAACCCGGCACCAATTGTTACGGTGCGCTCTGGGAACAGATCATCAACATGTACTTTCTTTGTATCCTTTGTTGCTTGAAATGAGACACTTCCATGCGGGTTACTCAGCACCGGCATATACTACTGTGCGGACTGGGCCAATGCTGCTACTTCCTGGATCTTTCTCTTTTCTTGTGCGATCACGAGTGACTCGGCTAGGTTAGACCCGGCTGATGCACACTCAATAGAACGTCGGAAATCTCCATCTATGGTAATTACTCCATTTGGCCAGGGCAACTTCATCTTCAAGTAACTGATGTGAGTACTTTCCATGAATTTGTTCAGGGCTGGCCTACCGAGTAACGCGTGATATGCGCTTTCTAAGTTCATAACCTCAAACTCCAAATTCTCAGTTCGGCAGTTATCTCTTGTGCCGAATAACACATCAACCAGGACTTTGCCAATGGGCTCATAGGAGATACCAGGCACAATGCCATGGAAAGTTGTCCTTGTGGCTTGGAGCATGTTCTCCGAGATACCCAACTTGCGCATTGTATCCACATACATAATATTGATGCTGCTGTCATTGTCAATCAGCACCTTAGAGAACCTCACATTGATATTTGGCCCGATGAACGTTGGGTCCAGCACTAATGCATACGAACCAGGACTCGGCATTAGCTTTGGATGATCCTTGATACTCCATGTAATTTTCTGATCCGACCAAGGTATATACCTCGTCACTGCCGGCATAACCGCATTCACTTCCATATGTCGGTGTTGCAAGCTCTTTCTATCCGTTTCCTCCGTGGTAAACACACAGTAACTCTGGTGATGTTCTCTGTATTCATTTCTCCCCTCATTGCCAGGATACCTTTGATCTGGCTAATGCTGGTTTTCCAACTGATGCACTGCATCCCTTCTCTCATGAATCTCATACCTCGGCGGCGGTGGTGGTAACATTAACTGTTGCGTGTTTGCTCCGGAGAGCAACTGCTGCCGAGGTAACTCCTGCCGAGGTTGATCGTTCCGGGGTGCCTGAGCATTCCCCGAGCCACTCTGCTCTATCTTCCTCATCCACTCACATTGCCGGGTTGTATGACCTGCCGGGTTACTCGGGTTTGGCGTGTGAAATTTGCACGGCTGATCCAGCATTGCCTCATATGTATACCTCGGCCGGTCTTTCTTTTATTGCCACTGTCTCTTTTGCTCAGGCATCCAAGTTTTTGTGCCATCATTTCTTGGAGTCCACTGTTGCCCTCCAGTTTTCTGACGCTGATTACTCCCTGCTCCGGGTTGATCTTGATTTACAGCAGCAACTTGTTGCGAGCTGTACCTGTAATCCGGTCTATCATCTCTTCTCTTACCCCGGTAATCATTTCGTCAGGATGATCCGTCTCCATCTCGCTGGTAGTACTCCTCATTTGACTCGTTTGACAGAAGCCGGGGTTGAGTCGGATCACCCAAAGCATACAAATCAACAATCCAGATTGTCTCTGCTAGTGTAGTTGGCATATCCCCTTGTAACCTTTGCCACAACATACTTGCATATCTACACCCTTGTGCAAACCAAGCTATGGCCTGTGACTCAATCACGCCCTCGCATGAGTTTCGCACATTGCACCAGCGAGTTAGGAATTCTCGGTCTATCTCATTTGGTCTCTTCTTGCACATTGCTAGGGTCTGTGGCCTATTCGGGCTCTGGTATGTGCTCGAGAAGTTACTGACGAACATTTCCTCAAAATCTAGCTAGTAGTTGATACTACCGGGTGGTAAATTGTTTAGCCATATCCTCGCTGGCCCCTCCAGCATCTGAGGTATGTATCTCACCGCCCATCTCAAATTGCCTGTCGCAATTTTCACTGCCGTTGCGTAGTTGATCAACCAATCCTCCGGCTTGGTGCTGCCATCATATGTTTTCGTGCCTCTGGGTAACTAGAAGTTAGGTACTGGAGGCTCCTTCATGATCCGGGGCCCAAAGCACGCTGGACCCGGAGGACCTTGCCCCTCAATTAGCTTCGACCTATAGAGCCGATCCAGCTTTAACCTGGCGTCGTCAGGCATCAAGTTCCTGCTTCCCAACCTTGACCCTATCACATGATGATCCGGCCTATGGTATCCTGCATTCACCATTTCGGAATCACCGTCGTTGTATCTGTCTTGCTCTTGTGGAGCGCATCTCTGTTGCATACCTTGGCTGGCGCTTCGCTCTTGCCGTGGTATATTCTGCTGCTGCGGTTGCCCTGCACCCGCCAAGTTACGCTGTCCAGCATTGCCGTTTACAGCGTTTCCCTGACCGGCATTGCCTTGGTCGCGGTTACCTCGGCTAGCCTCACCTCAGCTGACACTTCGTCGATCCTCATTTCCCTGCACTGCTTTTCCTTTCCCTGCCCTTGCCGGGTCATATGGGACTATCTGTTTGTTTCTCCTTTCCGAGGTTACTACTTCCTCTCTTCTAGGGCCATCATGAGGTGATGATGCAGCTCCAGCAGATTTCTTCGGGTTACCCACCGCCGAATAAACCATCTTTGAAGCCCCAGCTCTTGCCGGGTTAGCCATGAGCAACTCCTCATTCTGTCTGTTAGCGATCCGAACTAACTCGTTGACCCTCTCTTGCTGTCTTTACTGGGCTTCACCCGTCAGACCTTCTAACTCAGATGCAGCTGCATCCGCTGCTCTGAGGTTCTTTGCCGGGGTGCTGCACATCGGTAGCCCCATGGACAAAATGTTCTCTGATTCCTCAACTCTAGTATCACCCTCTTTGTTCATCTCACTAATGAGGTTTCTCCCTTTTACTTTTACAGCATCTACCTTATTTGCTCTTGCGTACTCGTGCAGCGTCATGTTCAACGACTGCTGAGCCGTGGCTATCTTTTCCGCACCCTCTAGTATTTTCTGCCTAGTTTCCTCTAACTCGTCTTGTGCCCGAGCCGGATCTACTACAGGTGCTATGGGGCTTTCCAAGCTATCTATCGCCTACTGCAACACGTTTTCTGGCCTCTCTAGCGGAGGACCTCTACTTTTCCTGGGCGCCTTGGGTGTTACCTCCGGATCTGGTGCCGGGTCCTTGCTCATGCCAGCGTCAGGCGCTGTCATCATTACCTCAGCGCGGTCAAGGGGCGAGTGATATGCGCACCGTGAGCCGCGCTAAGGGGTGGCTCGCCTCCCTCGATGATGTGCCGCGGGTGAATGCAAGACACATCGACGCCAACGTAGATCCTGTGGGTGCCAAGCTTGATGAAGACGCCATTGCACTGTGGAGGTCGCTTGCCGAAGCAACCAGCATTGTCGCTGACGTAGTCCAGCGCTCCAAAGCGCTGAACAAGCCCATAGACGAGGCGCTCGCCGTTGCCGATGATGCTTCCCATCCGGATCTTCACTCCTGCTAGCGCCGCTAGCCCCACGGTGGGTGCCAACTGTCATGGTGGTGTCACGGCAGATGCCATGAGTAGGCTAAAGGTGGGCCCAAAATGCACTAGGGGAATCCAGGGAGGAAAAGTGTGGTGATTCCATACACAGATGCTTTGTATTCTCCAAGCTATATGAGTTTACAGATGCTCCTTGAGCTGTATTGGGGAGAGGAGGAAGAAGGAGCTCTCTTACTCTCACCACTACCAACTACTCATGCGCAGGGCAAAATAACTCGCGATCCCCTTCTACTGAGGTCCTGGTGCTCCTTATAAAGGGGAGGCTAGACTACTAGCTAGGGCATACGTGGAGGCATATTCCTGGGAATATGCCTCTCCCAAAATAGCAAACCGACCGGGTCACCTTTTGCCATCGTAAGCCATGCAGAGGCTACGTAAGCCTCTGCGGCGCCAGCGTCAGCCAACATAGGCTGTGTCACCCTTGTCGGCCATGCCTCGGTGGTCCTTCCCTCTGTCCGCTTCGCTCACGCTCCAGCGTACAGTGACCACCTTTTGACCAGCGAGTACCTTCCTTCTCTTGCAAGCCTGATATAACCCGGATCATGCCTGGTTAATCCGGCCTCATGGGTACCTGCATACAAGTTACAAAAAGCCTGCCGGCATATGACATACGTCGGCCGGGACACAGTTAGGTGGAAATCCTCCGGTCCGGGTTACACCGTAAGTCGGCCTGCCTTGAGGTGACTCGGCCAGCATACACTTTGACCTTGCCGTACCTCGGCTAACTCGGCCTCTATACCCCGGTGTGACCCTACCCGGGGGTATCCCCCCAACAATGTGTTCATGGTAAATGGTGGCGCGATGAGATGGAGGAGCAAAAAGCAAAGCTCGGTGGCTCAATCTATAATGGAATCGGAGTACACATGGCTACCCAGAGGCGGTTGATGACCCACAAGTATAGGGGGTGTATCGCAGTATTTTCTATAAGTAAGAGTGTCGAACCCAACGAGGAGCAGAAGGTGCTAGCTAGTGGTATGGATGAGGAATTCTCTGCAAATACTTAGCAAACGGATTTTAGGGGTTTTTGATAAAGCAAGTAAATAAAGTACGAGTAAATAAAAGACAATAAGAATAAATGCAGAAAGTGGCCCAATCCTTTATGCAGCAAAGGACAAGCCAATTGTATTACTTAAGATGACCAAACGTTCTTAGGACACATGGGAAGACTGTCAAGTGCTTTCGCTTCATATAGTTGATTAATCTTCTTTAGCTTGCTAAGTGTTGTGTGGGTGAACCTATGCTAATGTACCGACCTTCCTAGGACTAATACATACTTGTGATTATACCCCTTGCAAACATCCGTAAGTACAAGAAAGTAATTAAGGTAGAAACCTAACCACAACTTTAAACTCTAAGACCCTGACGTTCCTTGTGCAATGGTTTCCTAATGGGGGTTCAGGTTTCTGTCACTCCGGCAACCCCTACGATTAGTAGCCAAATACACAATGCATTCCCCTAGGCCCATATAGGTGAAGTGTCATGTAGTCGGCATTCACATGACACCACTAGAAGAAGTACACCACAACTTAAATATCAAACTATTGAATCTTTCTCAACACAATTCCACTACTAACAACATGACTTCTCCCATGTCCTCAAGAACAAAACGAACTACTCATAAGACATCATATGGATCATGATCAGAGATGGAATAATGATGTATAACACTCTGAACATAAACAATAATTCAATGGTTCCACTCAATAGCATCAACTACAAAGAGTAATCAATACCAGGAAAGTTTCCCCTAAGAACTATGCAAGATTCAACCCAATTGTTACAGCAATATGGAGATGGTGATGAGGGTGCTGATGGTGATGATGGTGGAGATGATGATGATGATCCCGATGAAGTCCAGCTTGATGGTGGTGTTGATTGATACATTGCAAATGTATCTATAATATTTGATGTTCCATGCTTGGTTTTATCCACTTTCTTGTGTTTTGTTCCAACTTTGGAGTACTTTTTCATATGATTTCTTGGACTAACCTATTAACAAGAGCCACAGTGCCAGCTGCCTGTTTTCTGCTGTTTTTGGTTCTAGGAAAGTCAAAAAATTAATATTCTCGGAATTGGACGGGACAATAGCCAAAGTGCCTATTTTTCCGGAAGTCATCAAGTGCCAGAATACGAGACGGAGAAGGGCCAGAGGCCAGCCACATCACCTAGCCCGTGCCATGGGGTGGTGTGGTGGCCCCTGGCACCCCCTCGGCCTCCCCTTCCGACTATAAGATGCCCTCGGGACGTAAACCCTAAGTACGCGATCAAAAATCCACGAAAGAGTTTGTAGCCGCCGTCATCTCCATCCCTAGATCAGGAGGGATCTGAAGCTCTTCCCGGCACCCTGCCGGAGAGGGGAATTCACCCTGGAGGCCTTCTTCATCACCGTGCAAGCCTCCGGTGTGATGCGTGAGTAGTTCATCCTTGGACTACGGATCCATGTAGTAGCTAGATGGCTGGTTCTCCTCCTTTGTGCTTTCATGTCTAGATCTTGTGAGATCCGTTCATGATCAAGATCATCTATTTGTAATTCTGCATGTTGTGTTTGTGGGGATCCGATGGATATTGAGATGCTATTTCAGATTGATTATTGATTCTATCATGTCTTTGTTATTTGTGATCTTGCATGCTTTCCGTTGTTAGTAGCTATCTTGGCCAAGTAAATGCTAGCAACTCCAAGAGTTAGTATTTATGCTCGATAGTGGCTTCATGCCTCTGGTAATCTGGGGAAGTGACAGAAATCTCTAAGGTACTAGATGTGCTGTTGCTACTAGGGAGAAAACAACAACCCTTTGTTCATAGAACAATTGTATTGTTTACTTTACACACAGTTCGTAAAGCAATAATTTGTTGCTTGCAACTTAATACTAGAGGGGGTTCGGATGATAACCTAAAGGTGGATTATTAGTCATAGATGCAGTTGGATGGCGGTCTATGTATAATGTTGTAATGCCCAATCAAGTCTCAAAGGAGTCAAGATGATTAGTATATGCATGTATTGCTTTCTCAGTGTTTGTCAATTGCCCCGCTGTAATTTGTTCACCCAGCATGTTATCTATCTTAAGGAGGGCCACCTCTAGTGAACTATGGATCCCGGTCCTTGTCTTTATATTCAATCTATAAACTGTTTACTTCTTTGTGTTTACTTTCTGCAAACTTTTACTTCTTTCCATTTGATACATTTAATCCTTTGTTTTCAGCAAAACACGGTGAGATTGACAACCTCATCGCAAGTTGGGGACAAAGTTCTGTGGTTGTGTTGTGCAGGTCTCCATGTTGTTACTAGCACCGCTAGTGCGCCCTGCCAAAGCTCAGCTAGTAACACCTTTGGGGTGTTTCCTTGCTCCTACTGGTTCGATTAAACCTTGGATTCATAACTGAGGGAAACTTGCTGCTGTGCTCATCATACCTTCCTCTTGGGGTTCCGAACGAGCTCTACATCAACACCGCACCAGCACTTTTCTGGGCACCATACACAGAGCCATCAAGCATTTTTCTGGCACTGTTGCCGGGGAGTCAAGGACATCTTCACAAGGGGAGTCCCTCATAACCAATCTCTTTACTTTGTTATTTTTGTTTTGCTTAGTTTCTTTTTTGCTTTGTTTGCTTGTTTTGTTATTCAAAAAACACAAAAAAATTAGTTTTACTAGTTTGCTTTCTTATTTGAAAACCCCAAAAAATGACTACTCTTGAAAACACTAAGTTGCGTGACTTCACTAGCACCAACAACAATGATTTTATGAGCACACCTATTGCTCCACCTGTGCCTGAAGATACTTTCTTTGAGATAAAACCTGCTTTGCTCAATCTTGTTATGAGAGAACAATTTTCTGGTATTGGTAATGAAGATGCTGCTTCCCATCTAAATAACTTTGTTGAACTTTGTGAGATGCAAAAGCATAGGGATATAGATGGTGATATTATTAAGCTGAAATTGTTTCCTTTCTCTTTGAGAGGAAAATCTAAAGAATGGTTGAATTCCTTAACTAGGAATAGTATTGATTCTTGGACTAAGTGCAAAGATGCTTTCATTGGAAAATACTATCCACCTGCTAAGATTATGAGAAGTGAAATAATGAAGTTTAAACAACTTGATAATGAACATGTTGCTCAAGCTTGGGAAAGAATGAAATCTTTGGTAAAGAATTGTCCCACTCATGGATTGACTGCTTGGATGATCATCCAAACTTTTTATGCAGGATTGAACTATTCTTCAAGGAACTTATTGGATTCTGCTGCTGGAGGTACCTTTATGACCATCACTTTGGGTGCTGCAACAAAACATCTGGACAATATGATGGTTAATTATTCTGAATGGCATACTGAGAGAGATCCACAAGGTAGGAAGGTAAATTATGTTGAGGAAACCTCTTCCTTGAGTGATAAGATTGATATTATTATGTCTATGCTTGTGAATAGGAAATCCCATATTGATCCAAATAATGTTCCTTTAGCCTCTTTGGTTGCTCAAGAAGAGCAAGTTGATGTGAACTTCATAAGAAATAATAATTTTGGCAATAATGATTATAGGAGTAATTTTGGTAACAACAATTATAAGCCATATCCTCCAACAATGGTAATGCTTATGGAAATTCCTACAACAATAATAGGAGTGCTCCCTCTGAACTTGAAGTTATGCTTAAAGAGTTTATTAGTAAGCAAACTTCTTTCAATAAAACTATTGAGGAAAAACTCTCTAATGCTGAAAGAAATATAGCATCTTTGTCTGAAGCTCAATCTTCTTTGAATAAAATGGCTGCTAAACCAGAAGTTATTGATAATCCATTTGCAACCAATAATGCTATACAAGTAAGAATTGATGAAAATGTTAGACTATTAGCTGAATTACATGCTAAGTGGGAAAGAGAAGATGAAATTGCTAGAAACATTAGTGTTTCTACTATCACCACCACTAGTGTTGAGGCTACTAATATTTCTACTACTCTAGATTATAAGTATGGTTTTGATCTTGATGGTTGCAATATCTCTGAAGTTATTAAGTTCCTACAAAAGCTTGCTAAAAGTCCTAATGCTAGTGCTATGAACATGGCCTTTACAAAACACATTACTGCTGCTCTCATAAAGATTAAGAAGAAAAGATGAAACATAAAGCTTCTATTCCTATAAAACAAGAAGATGGTTGGGAACCCATCATTAATATGAAAGTGAATGACTTTGATTTCAAAACTTTATGTGATCTTGATAGTAGTGTTTCTATTATGCCTAGAAGGATTTATGATATGCTTGATTTGCCTCCTCTTGAAGATTGTTATTTGAATCTCCCACTTGATGATAATGCTAAAAATAAATTCATGAGGAGTCTTAATGATGTTCTTATTACGGTTAACAATGCCTACGTCCCCGGTGATTTCTATGTATTGGATGTTGAATACAATGCTTCTTGTCCTATTACTTTGGGAAGACCTTTTCTTATAAATGTTGGTGCCATCATTGATATGAAAGAAGGCACCATTAAATATCAACTCCCACTCAAGAAAGGTATAGAACACTTCCCTAAGAAGAGAGAGAAGATTTCTTTTGCTTTTCCTATGAAAATAAAATTTGGTCTTAATGCTTCTTCATTTGAGAATACTTGATTCTTTTTCTTACTTCTTATGCCTAACTTAAAGGCGTAAAAGAAAAGTACTTATTGGGAGATAACCCAAAAGTTTTAGATGAGTATTGGAAGTTATTACTTCAGTAATAACCGCTCCTTATCCTTTTTATTTGCTTTTTGTGCCAAGAGTAACCTCTAATGAGAGAGAAGTAATGATTGGGAAAGTTGCTGTCCCGAAACAGATTTCTGTGCTTCACCATAAAAATTCGTGTAAAATCTCTGAACGTCTTTTTGAGGCGTAAATTTTTGTGCTTCTGACCCATGTTGTTATCTAACTTTCTTTAGTTCAACACTTTTTGATTTGAGCAACAGAAGGTCTTCGAAAAAATTCGTCTTTACCTGCTGGTCTGTTTTGACAGTTTTCTGCCATTTTCTGCATTTGCTTCTTGTTGGTTCCTTCTTGAGTTCTTTTGGGGAATTGAGATTTTTGAGGGAAGTGCTTAAGTAGCTAGTGTTCTAATGGAAGTATATTTGGTGTTGGAACTGAACCTTAAGACCTTTTATCTTGAGTACACTAATGTTGCTAATAAAGATTGTGTGAAGTTTTGTATGAAGGAAAAATTTCAGGTGTATGGAAGGAATGAGTAATGAGATGAAGGATGGACTAAAGCTCAAGCTTGGGGATTCCACGCGTGTCACCCCGAGAAATATCCAAGAAGTACAAGCTTCAAAGCTTGGGGATGCCCAAGGCATCCCCTTCTTCATCAATAAATATCCCAGGTTTCTTCCAAACGCTTCATTTTTATTGTTTCATGCATAGTTGTGTTGTTCTTGGAGCGTCTTCTTTTTCGTTTTCGTTTTGGTTTTCGTTTGCTTGGTTTGCTTAGTTTTCTGAATAAATTGGTTGGACCCCCTCTTTCATACATTGGTTTGCAAATAGTTTGGTTTGGTTTGGAAAAGAGTAGGAAAGTTCATGCTTATGTGGTAAAAAGAGCTTGTTTTTGACTGTGGCATATGCTCTATCATGCCATGCTTGATATTGTTTTGGCTTTCTGCTTAGTATTCTTTGATGTATCATGACTTGTTATAAACAATTGAGATTGCTTAATGTGCCTTGGATGAATCATGCGTTGTTTTAGCATATTAAAGCATAGTATAGTGGTATTCTCCTTTGATGCTTTATTTGGGTTGACTTGGCACATGCTCACACCATGTTATGACTATCTCAAGTCACCATAGACTTTATGATCCTTTAGTTTTCAACTTGTAGTATCACTTTATGCTTTGATCAATGATGTTTTGTCGCTCTGCATGATTATGGCCATTATTGCTCTCTTAGTTTGTCGCTCCCAGTCTTTTGCTAGCCTCCACAACAAAGTATGAGTTCCACTCATGCATCCAACTCCCTAAACCAAGTTATTCCAAAGAGTCCACCATACCTACCTATTAGCTTATGCTATTCCAAGTATATTCATGCTTTTGTTTACCTTCCAAATTAAACTTGTTATGAGAAAACTAGTGATTAAAGCTCTCACGAACTGGATGGCACACTTTACTTTACTTGCCCTTAATAAACTTGAACCAGTGTGTCTTCTATGTTGTATATGCTTGCACTTATTTGTTGGGAATTAGCAGAACCATGCTTTCATGAGGAACGGTTTCAACATTGCACTTGGTACTTGTACCTAGTTGATATCATGCTCTTTTGTATATGTATGTCGTCGGTGTGAAATGAAAGGGGAGCTTGTAAGTCCATGGAGTTATGTATATGTGTTAGAGAAACACCTAGGCCGCTGGTCTAATCCATGCTGACATGGTGGAAACCTGCAGCATAACCATAATGAGCTATCTATGAAGCATTCTTCTTATAAAAAAAGAGTCCTATATTGAGAAAAAAGAGAAAAGAGAAAAAAAGAGATACTATGAAAAGAGGAAAGAGAGAAAAAAGCACCATATTCCCATGGTAAATAAGAAGAATGCTGAGATGCTCGTTGTCTGCTTGCCTTGTCATTTTGATATGGGGATTCTTCCGTATCATTGGGCAAGGGGTACCCCGTTGGCGGTTCTCCATGATACACATGTACTTACAATGAAAAGAACTTACCCGTGACTAAACTTGAGTAGCATGAGGAGCGACCCTCATATACAAGGGACATGAGATTTCTAACTTATACTTCGTCAAGCATGTACACCATAGTTTGTTCACTTTAACCTTAATCACTTCAAGATACATATGATAGGGGCAATGAGAGCTGAAAGCTATAAGTACCATAATTTTTGGAAGCTCTTTATGAGACTTGAATCCCTACTTCCTTTTATAAAAAGGCCTTTCTTCCACCGTTATATTGAGTCTCCACCTTCTATCTTTATGCACTTACTTTGAGAGCATAGTTGCCATTCTTAGTTCTATGTGCATTGTCCCAAGACTAGTTGATTGATGCATAACTTGTTATTGCTTGTTTTAAACTATTGTATCTAGTCACTCTTATGAACTTTGAAGGTGTCCTATGCATTTATGTTTGCTACTCTATGAGGGATAAGCTAGATACTATTATGCTATGTTTTCTTTATGTGAAACAAACAAACGTCTTGCAAAGCATTGTTATTCATGAATCTTTTGTTTGTGCCTTTTCATGTTGCATCATAGTTTCTTTGTCTTATTGATAGAACTTTGTCTTTCATGTTATGATTGAAGTACTATGATCCCAGCTTCGAATGTTTTACAAATACTTCGATCAAGTCTTTGATGGTGCATGTCACCTCAAAAATTATTCTTTCTTTTTATCACTTACCTACTCGAGGACGAGCAGGAGTTAAGCTTGGGGATGTTGATGAAGGAAATATGCCCTGAGAGGCAATAATAAAGTTGTTATTATGTATTCCTTATATATGATAGATGTTTATTTTGCATGCTAGAATTGTATTGATCGGAAACATCAATACATGTGTGTTTAATAAATAAAAAGGGTTCCTAGTTATGCCTCTCTTATAGACTAGCTTGTTGATTAACAAGATGATCAAGGTTTCCTGATCATGGACATTGGATGTTGTTAATAACATGGTCACACTATTGGTGGAATGATGTGATGGACATTCATCCGAAGTATAGCATTACGATCAAGTCATTATGTTTATATTGCTATAACATCATACGAAGTAATCTTTATCCTTAGACCATGAGATCATGTTAATTGCTAACACCGGAAGAGTATCTTGATAACATCAAACGTCACACCGTAACATGGTGACTATAAAGATGGGTTCAGTACTACGAAGGTGTTATGTTGAGGCTCATGGATCAAGAGTAGAATTTGTCAATCCCGATGATGGATAGATATACTCTGGGCCCTCTCGGTGATATCACATTGAGATAGCTTGCAAGCAAGTGATGTGATCACTAGAATGTTATATCACGGGAACGAGAAAAGAGTACATGTCGGTAACGAGATCAAACTAGGTATGGAGATACCGATGATCGAATCTCAGACATGTAATATATCATGAGACAAAGGGATTTAGTTACAAGTGTTAAAGGTTCTCACGATCACAGAAGTCATCGTTGAATGTGTAGGAGTCAGTACGGATCTCCAGGTCCCGCTGCTGATTATTGATCGGAGAAGGGTCTCGATCATGTCTGCATTATTCGCGAACCGTAGGGTGACACACTTAAGAGTTACCGGACACCATTTTGGAGCACATATGTTTCAGACGAAAGAATTGCAAAGCGCAGGAATTGTTTCAATAGAAACCGGAAATTGTTTTGGGAGAAATTGCAGAAAGTGGTTCTGCATGTGATATTGAAATATTGAAAGGGGCTATATGTGAATGTTTGTTAATTAAAGTAATTAAAAAAATTCTGAATAAATTTAATAAAAGAGTTTCACTAAATGAGAGAGCATTAGACTTGGAGAACTTTAATGCATTTAAAGTGGAGACTTTAAAAGGGAATGTGAAGAGGCATTTTAATGTGGAGGGGTTACCACCACATGAATGGGGGAGGTGAGGGGTCACCCCCCGATGCGCCGGCCATGGAGAGGAGGGGCACCCTCCCTCCTCCTATAAAAGGCCACCCATTCCCTCCTTCATCCTCACACCTCCTTGTGAAGGATCTCTCTCCCCCTCTAGAATTATTCCCCATGGTCTCGGATTAGCGAGATACATGTTCCTGGTGGCATTTTGTCTGGAAGGAGTTGCTGCTTCCGCTGGATCGCTGGAGCGAGGAGGTGGAGGTTGTCCGGTGGCTTGAACGTGTGTGCGAGTACGGATGCGCAGATGAGTTGCGGCGCTCAGACTTCCTCACGATCTTGAGATCGGCAAGTGTACGACTACATCAACCACGAGTTCCTACTCCTTAACAAAACTCGTTGTCTTCGAGGGTAAGTTCTCGTTGGATGTAGGTCCACCCGTTGCTTTTTACCTAGTAGATAGATCTTGGCGTGTAGTTCTCATCGTAGGATTTTTTTTGTTTTCTATGCTGCGGACCCAACAGTGGTATCAGAGCCTGATCTATGCGTAGGTGCTTTGCACGGGTAGTACACATATGTTTATATGTGGGCGATGATGATCATGTTATTGCATCTTCTATGTATTTTGGATATTGGTGGCATAGTGGGATGAAGCGACCCAGACCAACCTTACATGTCATCGTACATGAGACCGGTTCCACGACTGACATGCAACTTGTTTTGCATAAGTGGCTGGTGGGTGTCTGTCTCTCCTACTATAGTCAATATCTGATTTACAACGAGTTGCTAATAACTTAGTTATCCTCGTTGTGGTTCATGTTCGTAGGTGAGAACGGTTCTATCTCCGAAAGCCCTAAGCCACGTAAAACTTGCAATTGATAAATTAGAGGCGTCTAGTTTAGATCGTTGCTGGGCTAATGTATTGATATGGTATTGTTGTAAGTAGATGTATGATAGATACTCTTACAACACACTCAACGTGTAAGTTCCATAGACCTTGGCCTTACACAGAAAGGAATGATAGAGATCATACCACGATGCAAGTGATAGAGATCAAATGCATGGACCATATCATCTCACTTTACACATTAGATGTTAGCATCTTATACTACTAGTTTGGCGCTTTCTGTAGCATTGTAAGATGATCCCTCATTTAGATATCAAGATAAAAATGTGTTCTTCCTTGAGTATGCACCGTTCTGTGGATCGTGCTTCGAGACATCATGTGATGATCGGGTGTACTCGAATCTACGCTTTCATAGGAACAGGTGTAAGACAGTTTTACACACGCGAATACTAAGGTTCTTACTTGGCAAGCCTAGCATGTACAAACATGGCCTCGGAACACGGACCGAAAGGTTAAGCATGAGTCATATAGTTGATATGATGCCCATATAGATGCTCTCCTTTGAAGCTACATCAACTCACGTGATGATCGGACTTAGTGTAGTGGATTTGGTTCATGTAATCACCAAAAGGACACGAGGAATGTCGTTTTTGAGTGGGAGTTCACTAGTAATTTGGATTAGCTGAACTCAATCTATCATAAACTTAGTCTAAATAAACTTTACAAATTCTGTTGTAGATGGCACCACCTACTTTTAATTTCAATGTGTTCATGGAGAAAGAGAAACTTGCTGCGAATGGTAGCAACTTCACCAACTAGGCTATGAATTTGAGGATTCTCCTCACTACTGCACAAAAGCAATATGTGCTAGATGCGCCGCTAGGCCCCGCACCAGCTCTTGATGCCCCTGACGAGGAAAAGAATGTCTATGTGACTCGTCAGGAGGACCACAACTTAGTTCATTGCGGCATACTTTATGGGCTAGAGCCAGAACTTCGAAAGCGTTTTGAAAATGGCAATGCCTTTGATACCATGGGAGAATTGAAAATGATTTTTGATACCCATGCTGCCGTAGAGAGTTATAATGCTACCGAAAAGTTCTTTAGCTGCATGATGGAGGAGAATAGCTCCGTGAGTGAGCATGTACTCAAAATGTCTAGGTACGCCGATAAGCTTGTGTCCTTGGGAATAACGATTCCCATTGACTTGGGCATACATCATGTTCTCCAATCTCTGCCACCTAGCTACAAGAGCTTCGTGATGAACTATAATATGCAGGGCATGAAGAAGACTCTTCCCGAGCTTCTGTCAATGCTTAAGACTGCAGAAGTGGAGATTAGGAAAGAACATCAAGTGTTGATGATCAATAGGACCACCGGTTTCAAGAAGGACAAGAAAGGCAAGCACAAGGGAACGAAGGGTGGAAAATATGTTGCCGCGCCTGAAAATAAACCCTGAGCTAGCCCTAAGTCCGATACCGAGTGCTACTATTGCAAGGGGACTGGCCATTGGAAGCGCAACTGCCCCAAGTATTTGGCGGACAAGAAGTCCGACAAGGCAAACAAAGGTATATGTGATATACATGTTATTGATGTGTACTTGACTAGTACTCGCAGTAGCACCTGGGTATTTGATACGGGATCGGTTGCTAATATATGTAACTCGGTTCAGGGGCTACGGGACAAGCGACAACTAGCAAGGGATGAGGTCAGGATGCGGGTCGGCAATGGATCAAAAGTTGATGTGATCGCCGTCAGGACGCTACCTCTCCATATGCCATCGGGATTAGTTATAAACCTAAATAATTGTTATTAGGTGCCTGCACTGAGCATGAACATTGTATCCGGATCGTGTTTGATGCAAAGTGGTTATTCCTTTAAATCTGAAAACAATGGTTGTTCGATTTATAAGAATGATATCTTTTATGGTCATGCACCTGTGTTGAATGGTTTATTTCTGATGGATCTCGATAGTAATATTACGCATATTCATAATGTTAATTCTAAAAAGATTAAACTTGATAATGATATATCTGCATATATGTGGCACTGCCGTCTAGGTCATATTGGCGTTAAATGCATGAAGAAACTCCATTCTGAATCACTTGATTTTGAATCATTTGACACATGTGAGCCATGCCTTATGGGCAAGATGACTAGAACGCCGTTTTCCGGTTCAATGGAACGGGCGACAAATTTATTCGAAATCATACATACTGATGTGTGTGGACCAATGAGTGTGTCGGCACGAGGTGGATATCGTTATTTTGTTACTTTCACGGATGATTTAAGTAGATACGGGTATATCTATTTGATGAAACACAAGTCTGAAACATTTGAAAAGTTCAAGGAATTTCTGAATGAAGTGGAAAATCATCGTAATAGAAAGATCAAATTTCTACGGTCCGACCATGGAGGAGAGTATCTAAGTTACGAGTTTAGCACACACATGAAAGAGTGTGGAATAGTTTCACAACTCACGCCTGCCGGAACACCACAACGTAATGGTGTGTCGGAACATCGTAATCGTACCTTATTGGATATGGTTCGATCTATGATGTCTCTGACTGACTTGCCACTGTCATTTTGGGGTTATGCACTAGAAACAGCTGCATTCACTTTAAATAGGGCATCATCTAAATCCGTTGAAACGACACCGTATGAATTATGGTTTGGAAACAAACCTAAGTTGTCATTTCTTAAAGTTTGGGGATGCGATGTTTATGTGAAGAAACTTCAGCCGGATAAACTCGAACCCAAAGCGGAAAAATGCGTCTTCGTAGGATACCCTAAGGAAACGATTGGGTATACCTTCTATCACAGATCCGAGGGCAAGGTTTTTGTTGCCAAGAATGGATCCTTTCTTGAGAAGGAGTTTCTCGCGAAAGGTGTGAGTAGTCGGAAGGTAGAACTCGAAGAGGTTATTGAACCTTCTCATCATGAAATGGCGAGTAGCGCAGCACCGGAAGTTGTTTCGGAGTTGACTTCACCTAATGAAGAGAGAGCTAATGATATTGATCAGGAAACTCCGAAAGAGGACACTACCGAACCTCGCAGGTCAAGCAGGACACGTGCAGCTCTTGAACTATACAACAATCCTATTGTGAATTTCATGGTTGATGAAATGGATGACCCTGCGATGTATGAAGAAGCGATGATGAGCCCGGATTCCAACAAATGGATAGAAGCCATGAAATCCGAGATGGAATCCATGTACGAGAACCAAGTTTGGACCTTGGTGGACTTACCTCACAATCGAAAGGCCGTTGAGAATAAATGGATTTTCAAAATAAAAACTGATGCTGATGGTAATGTGACCATCTATAAGGCTCGACTTGTCGCAAAGGGGTTTCGACAAATTCAAGGAGTTGACTACGATGAGACATTCTCTCCCGTAGCGATGCTTAAGTCAATTAGGATTATGTTAGCAATTGCTGCATATTTCGATTATGAAATATGGCAGATGGATGTCAAAACTGCGTTCCTCAATGGTAATATTGAAGAAGAGTTGTATATGATATAACCTAAGGGTTTTGTCGATCCTAAGGATGCTAATAAGGTATGCAAACTTCAGAGATCCATCTATGGACTGAAGCAAGCATCACGGAGTTGGAATCTCCGCTTTGATGAGGTGATCAAAGAGTTTGGATTTGTCCAAACTTATGGAGAGGCTTGTATTTACAATAAAGTGAGTGGGAGCAATGTGGCATTTCTGATATTATATGTGGATGACATATTATTGATTGGAAATGATATAGATCTTTTAAACAGTGTTAAAAGTTATCTAAACAGCAAATTTTCGATGAAAGACCTTGGTGAAGCGTCATATATATTAGGCATTAAAATCTATAGAGATAGATCAAGGCGCCTAATTGGGCTATCGCAGAGTACATACCTTGATAAGATATTAAAGAAGTTTAATACGGACGAAAGTAAGAAGAGGTTCTTACCTATGTTGCAAGGCAAGACATTGAGTAAGACTCAAAGTCCGGCTACGGCAGAAGAAAGAGAGATGATGGATAAGATCCCCTATGCCTTGGCCATAGGCTCTATTATGTATGCCATGCTATGTACAAGACGGGATGTGGCACATGCTATTAGTTTGACTAGTAGGTACCAATCTGATCCAGGTTCGGAACACTGGATAGCGGTAAAGAACATCCTCAAGTACTTGAGAAGAACTAGGGATATGTTTCTTATATACGGAGGTGAAGAAGAGCTAGTCGCTAAGTGTTATGTCGATGCTAGCTTTGACACCTATCCGGATGACTCTAAGTCTCAATCTGGATACGTATTTCTCTTGAACGGAGCAACAGTTAGTTGGAGGAGTTCCAAACAACCTGTGGTGGCTGGATCAACGATGGAGGCGGAATATGTTGCTGCTTCAGAAGCAGCGCAGGAAGCGGTTTGGATGAAAGAGTTCATTATGGAACTAGGTGTGGTTCCTAGTGCATTGGACCCAATGGTGATCTATTGTGACAACAATGTAGCCATAGCCAACGCAAAGGAACCAAGATCTCACAAGAATTCCAAGCATATTAAGCGCCGGTTTCACTCCATCTGCGAGCATGTCAAGGATGGAGATATAAAGATTTGTAATTACACACAGACCTAAATGTAGCAGATCCGTTGACTAAAGCTCTCCCTAGGGCAAAACATGATCAACACCAGAACTCCATGGGTGTTAGATTTATCACTATGTGAACTAGATTATTGTCTCTAGTGCAAGTGGGAGACTGCAGGAAATTTTCCCTGAGAGGCAATAATAAAGTTGTTATTATGTATTCCTTATATATGATAGATGTTTATTTTGCATGCTAGAATTGTATTGATCGGAAACATCAATACATGTGTGTTTAATAAACAAAAAGGGTTCCTAGTTATGCCTCTCTTATAGACTATCTTGTTGATTAACAAGATGATCAAGGTTTCCTGATCATGGACATTGGATGTTGTTAATAACAAGGTCACACCATTGGTGGAATGATGTGATGGACATTCATCCGAAGTATAGCATTACGATCAAGTCATTATGTTTATATTGCTTTAACATCATACAAAGTAATCTTTATCCTTAGACCATGAGATCATGTTAATTGCTAACACCGGAAGAGTATCTTGATAACATCAAACGTCACACCATAACATGGTGACTATAAAGATGGGTTCAGTACTACGAATGTGTTATGTTGAGGCTCATGGATCAAGAGTGGAATTTGTCAATCCCGATGACGGATAGATATACTCTGGGCCCTCTCGGTGATATCACATTGAGATAGCTTGCAAGCAAGTGATGTGATCACTAGAATGTTATATCACGGGAACGAGAAAAGAGTACATGTCGGTAACAAGATCAAACTAGGTATGGAGATACCGATGATCGAATCTCGGACATGTAATATATCGTGAGAAAAAGGGATTTAGTTACAAGCGTTAAAGGTTCTCACGATCACAGAAGTCATCATTGAATGTGTAGGAGTCAGTACGGATCTCCAGGTCCCACTGCTGATTATTGATCGGAGAAGGGTCTCGATCATGTCTGCATTATTCGCGAACCGTAGGGTGACACACTTAAGAGTTACCGGACACCATTTTGGAGCACATATGTTTCAGACGAAAGAATTGCAAAGCGTAGGAATTATTTCGATAGAAACCAGAAATTGTTTCGGGAGAAATTGCAGAAAGTGGTTCTGCATGTGATATTGAAATATTGCAAGGGGCTATATGTGAATGTTTGTTAATTAAAGTAATTGACAAAATTCTGAATAAATTTAATAAAAGAGTTTTATTAAATGAGAGAGCATTAAACTTGGAGAAATTTAATGCATTTAAAGTGGAGACTTTAAAAGGGAATGTGAAGAGGCATTTTAATGTGGAGGGGTTACCACCACATGAATGGGGGAGGTGAGGGGTCACCCCCCATGTGCCGGCCATGGAGAGGAGGGGCACCCTCCCTCCTCCTATAAAAGGCCACCCATTCCCTCCTTCATCCTCACACCTCCTTGTGAAGGATCTCTCTCCCCCTCTAGAATTATTCCCCATGGTCTCGGATTAGCGAGATACATGTTCCGGGTGGCATTTCATCTAGAAGGAGTTGCTGCTTCCGCTGGATCGCTGGAGCGAGGAGGTGGAGGTTGTCCGGTGGCTTGAACGTGTGTGCGAATACGGATGCGCTGCTGAGTTGCGGCGCTCGGACTTATTCACGATCTTGAGATCGGCAAGTGTACGACTACATCAACCACGAGTTCCTACTCCTTAACAAAACTCGTTGTCTTCGAGGGTAAGTTCTCGTTGGATGTAGGTCCACCCGTTGCTTTGTACCTAGTAGATAGATCTTGGCGTGTAGTTATCATCGTAGGAAAATTTTTGTTTTCTATGTTGCGGACCCAACAGTTGATACATTGCAAATGTATCTATAATTTTTGATGTGCCATGCTTGGTTTTATCCACTTTCTTGTGTTTTGTTCCAACTTTGGAGTACTTTTCATATGATTTTTTGGACTAACCTATTAACAAGAGCCACAGTGCCAGCTGCCTGTTTTCTGCTGTTTTTGGTTCCAGGAAAGTCAGAAAATGAATATTCTCGGAATTGGACGGGACAAAAGCCAAAGTGCCTATTTTTCTGGAAGTCATCAAGTGCCAGAATACGAGACGGAGAAGGGCCAGAGGCCGGCCACACCACCTGGCCCGCGCCAGGGGGTGATGTGGTGGCCCCTGGCACCCCCTCGGCCTCCCCTTCTGACTATAAAATGCCCTCGGGACATAAACCCTAAGTACCCGATCAAAAATCCACGAAAGAGTCTGTAGCCGCCGTCATCTCCATCCCTAGATCGGGAGGGATCTGAAGCTCTTCCCGGCACCCTGCCGGAGAGGGGAATTCACCCTAGAGGCCTTCTTCATCACCATGCAAGCCTCCGGTGTGATGCGTGAGTAGTTCATCCTTAGCCTATGGATCCATGTAGTAGCTAGATGGCTGGTTCTGCTCCTTTGTGCTTTCATGTCTAGATCTTGTGAGCTCCGTTCATGATCAAGATCATCTATTTGTAATTATGCATGTTGTGTTTGCGGGGATCCGATGGATATTGAGATGCTATTTCAGATTGATTATTGATTCTATCATGTCTTTGTTATTTGTGATCTTGCATGCTTTCCGTTGTTAGTAGCTATCTTGGCCAAGTAGATGCTAGCAACTCCAAGAGTTAGTATTTATGCTCGATAGTGGGTTCATGCCTCTGGTAATCTGGGGAAGTGACAGAAATCTCTAAGGTACTAGATGTGCCGTTGCTACTAGGGAGAAAACAACAATCCTTTGTTCATAGAACAATCGTATTGTTTACTTTACACGCAGTTCGTAAAGCAATAATCTGTTACTTGCAACTTAATACTGGAGGGGGTTCGGATGATAACCTGAAGGTGGATTATTAGTCATAGATGCAGTTGGATGGCGGTCTATGTATAATGTTGTAATGCCCAATCAAGTTTCAAAGGAGTCAAGATGATTAGTATATGCATGTATTGTTTTCTCGGTGTTTGTCAATTGCCCCGCTGTAATTTTTTCACCCAGCATGTTATCTATCTTAAGGAGAGTCACCTCTAGTGAACTATGGATCCCGGTCCTTGTCTTTTATATTCAATCTATAAACTATTTACTTCTTTGTGTTTACTTTCTGCAAACTTTTACTTCTTTCCATTCGATACGTTTAATCCTTTGTTTTTAGCAAAACACGGTGAGATTGACAACCTCATCGCAAGTTGGGGACAAAGTTCTGTGGTTGTGTTGTGCAGGTCTCCATGTTGTTACTAGCACCGCTAGTGCGCCCTGCCAAAGCTCAGCTAGTAACACCTTGTGTTTCCTTGCTCCTACTGGTTCGATTAAACCTTGGATTCATAACTGAGGGAAACTTGCTGCTGTGCTCATCATACCTTCCTCTTGGGGTTCCGAACGAGCTCTACATCAACACCGCACCAGCACTTTTCTGGGCACCATACACAGAGCCATCAAGCATTTTTCTGGCACTGTTGCCGGGGAGTCAAGGACATCTTCACAAGGGGAGTCCCTCATAACCAATCTCTTTACTTTGTTATTTTTGTTTTGCTTAGTTTCTTTTTTGCTTTGTTTGCTTGTTTTGTTATTCAAAAAACACAAAAAAATTAGTTTTACTAGTTTGCTTTCTTATTTGAAAACCCCAAAAAATGACTACTCTTGAAAACACTAAGTTGTGTGACTTCACTAGCACCAACAACAATGATTTTATGAGCACACCTATTGCTCCACCTGTGCCTGAAGATACTTTCTTTGAGATAAAACCTGCTTTGCTCAATCTTGTTATGAGAGAACAATTTTCTGGTATTGGTAATGAAGATGCTGCTTCCCATCTAAATAACTTTGTTGAACTTTGTGAGATGCAAAAGCATAGGGATATAGATGGTGATATTATTAAGCTGAAATTGTTTCCTTTCTCTTTGAGAGGAAAATCTAAAGAATGGTTGAATTCCTTAACTAGGAATAGTATTGATTCTTGGACTAAGTGCAAAGATGCTTTCATTGGAAAATACTATCCACCTGCTAAGATTATGAGAAGTGAAATAATGAAGTTTAAACAACTTGATAATGAACATGTTGCTCAAGCTTGGGAAAGAATGAAATCTTTGGTAAAGAATTGTCCCACTCATGGATTGACTGCTTGGATGATCATCCAAACTTTTTATGCAGGATTGAACTATTCTTCAAGGAACTTATTGGATTCTGCTGCTGGAGGTACCTTTATGACCATCACTTTGGGTGCTGCAACAAAACATCTGGACAATATGATGGTTAATTATTCTGAATGGCATACTGAGAGAGATCCACAAGGTAGGAAGGTAAATTATGTTGAGGAAACCTCTTCCTTGAGTGATAAGATTGATATTATTATGTCTATGCTTGTGAATAGGAAATCCCATATTGATCCAAATAATGTTCCTTTAGCCTCTTTGGTTGCTCAAGAAGAGCAAGTTGATGTGAACTTCATAAGAAATAATAATTTTGGCAATAATGATTATAGGAGTAATTTTGGTAACAACAATTATAAGCCATATCCTCCAACAATGGTAATGCTTATGGAAATTCCTACAACAATAATAGGAGTGCTCCCTCTGAACTTGAAGTTATGCTTAAAGAGTTTATTAGTAAGCAAACTTCTTTCAATAAAACTATTGAGGAAAAACTCTCTAATGCTGAAAGAAATATAGCATCTTTGTCTGAAGCTCAATCTTCTTTGAATAAAATGGCTGCTAAACCAGAAGTTATTGATAATCCATTTGCAACCAATAATGCTATACAAGTAAGAATTGATGAAAATGTTAGACTATTAGCTGAATTACATGCTAAGTGGGAAAGAGAAGATGAAATTGCTAGAAACATTAGTGTTTCTACTATCACCACCACTAGTGTTGAGGCTACTAATAGTTCTACTACTCTAGATTATAAGTATGGTTTTGATCTTGATGGTTGCAATATCTCTGAAGTTATTAAGTTCCTACAAAAGCTTGCTAAAAGTCCTAATGCTAGTGCTATGAACATGGCCTTTACAAAACACATTACTGCTGCTCTCATAAAGATTAAGAAGAAAAGATGAAACATAAAGCTTCTATTCCTATAAAACAAGAAGATGGTTGGGAACCCATCATTAATATGAAAGTGAATGACTTTGATTTCAAAACTTTATGTGATCTTGATAGTAGTGTTTCTATTATGCCTAGAAGGATTTATGATATGCTTGATTTGCCTCCTCTTGAAGATTGTTATTTGAATCTCCCACTTGATGATAATGCTAAAAATAAATTCATGAGGAGTCTTAATGATGTTCTTATTACGGTTAACAATGCCTACGTCCCCGGTGATTTCTATGTATTGGATGTTGAATACAATGCTTCTTGTCCTATTACTTTGGGAAGACCTTTTCTTATAAATGTTGGTGCCATCATTGATATGAAAGAAGGCACCATTAAATATCAACTCCCACTCAAGAAAGGTATAGAACACTTCCCTAAGAAGAGAGAGAAGATTTCTTTTGCTTTTCCTATGAAAATAAAATTTGGTCTTAATGCTTCTTCATTTGAGAATACTTGATTCTTTTTCTTACTTCTTATGCCTAACTTAAAGGCGTAAAAGAAAAGTACTTATTGGGAGATAACCCAAAAGTTTTAGATGAGTATTGGAAGTTATTACTTCAGTAATAACCGCTCCTTATCCTTTTTATTTGCTTTTTGTGCCAAGAGTAACCTCTAATGAGAGAGAAGTAATGATTGGGAAAGTTGCTGTCCCGAAACAGATTTCTGTGCTTCACCATAAAAATTCGTGTAAAATCTCTGAACGTCTTTTTGAGGCGTAAATTTTTGTGCTTCTGACCCATGTTGTTATCTAACTTTATTTAGTTCAACACTTTTTGATTTGAGCAACAGAAGGTCTTCGAAAAAATTCGTCTTTACCTGCTGGTCTGTTTTGACAGTTTTCTGCCATTTTCTGCATTTGCTTCTTGTTGGTTCCTTCTTGAGTTCTTTTGGGGAATTGAGATTTTTGAGGGAAGTGATTAAGTAGCTAGTGTTCTAATGGAAGTATATTTGGTGTTGGAACTGAACCTTAAGACCTTTTATCTTGAGTACACTAATGTTGCTAATAAAGATTGTGTGAAGTTTTGTATGAAGGAAAAATTTCAGGTGTATGGAAGGAATGAGTAATGAGATGAAGGATGGACTAAAGCTCAAGCTTGGGGATTCCACGCGTGTCACCCCGAGAAATATCCAAGAAGTACAAGCTTCAAAGCTTGGGGATGCCCAAGGCATCCCCTTCTTCATCAATAAATATCCCAGGTTTCTTCCAAACGCTTCATTTTTATTGTTTCATGCATAGTTGTGTTGTTCTTGGAGCGTCTTCTTTTTCGTTTTCGTTTTGGTTTTCGTTTGCTTGGTTTGCTTAGTTTTCTGAATAAATTGGTTGGACCCCCTCTTTCATACATTGGTTTGCAAATAGTTTGGTTTGGTTTGGAAAAGAGTAGGAAAGTTCATGCTTATGTGGTAAAAAGAGCTTGTTTTTGACTGTGGCATATGCTCTATCATGCCATGCTTGATATTGTTTTGGCTTTCTGCTTAGTATTCTTTGATGTAGCATGACTTGTTATAAACAATTGAGATTGCTTAATGTGCCTTGGATGAATCATGCGTTGTTTTAGCATATTAAAGCATAGTATAGTGGTATTCTCCTTTGATGCTTTATTTGGGTTGACTTGGCACATGCTCACACCATGTTATGACTATCTCAAGTCACCATAGACTTTATGATCCTTTAGTTTTCAACTTGTAGTATCACTTTATGCTTTGATCAATGATGTTTTGTCGCTCTGCATGATTATGGCCATTATTGCTCTCTTAGTTTGTCGCTCCCAGTCTTTTGCTAGCCTCCACAACAAAGTATGAGTTCCACTCATGCATCCAACTCCCTAAACCAAGTTATTCCAAAGAGTCCACCATACCTACCTATTAGCTTATGCTATTCCAAGTATATTCATGCTTTTGTTTACCTTCCAAATTAAACTTGTTATGAGAAAACTAGTGATTAAAGCTCTCACGAACTGGATGGCACACTTTACTTTACTTGCCCTTAATAAACTTGAACCAGTGTGTCTTCTATGTTGTATATGCTTGCACTTATTTGTTGGGAATTAGCAGAACCATGCTTTCATGAGGAACGGTTTCAACATTGCACTTGGTACTTGTACCTAGTTGATATCATGCTCTTTTGTATATGTATGTCGTCGGTGTGAAATGAAAGGGGAGCTTGTAAGTCCATGGAGTTATGTATATGTGTTAGAGAAACACCTAGGCCGCTGGTCTAATCCATGCTGACATGGTGGAAACCTGCAGCATAACCATAATGAGCTATCTATGAAGCATTCTTCTTATAAAAAAAGAGTCCTATATTCAATCTATGGATCCCGGTCATGTTATCTATCTTAAGGAGAGTCACCTCTAGTGAACTATGGATCCCGGTCCTTGTCTTTTATATTCAATCTATAAACTATTTACTTCTTTGTGTTTACTTTCTGCAAACTTTTACTTCTTTCCATTCGATACGTTTAATCCTTTGTTTTTAGCAAAACACGGTGAGATTGACAACCTCATCGCAAGTTGGGGACAAAGTTCTGTGGTTGTGTTGTGCAGGTCTCCATGTTGCTACTAGCACCAGTAGTGCGCCCTGCCAAAGCTCAGCTAGTAACACCTTTGGGGTGTTTCCTTGCTCCTACTGGTTCGATTAAACCTTGGTTTCATAACTGGGGGAAACTTGCTGCTGTGCTCATCATACCTTCCTCTTGGGGTTCCCAACGAGCTCTACATCAACACCGTACCAGCACTTTTCTAGGCGCCATACACAGAGCCATCATTGATGGGGACGATCTCCCCTCTCCGGGAAGGAATTCCCCCGGCAGAATTATGTCTATCGGAGAGATCTTTCTCTCTCGCTGTTTTCCGCCCTGCAGAGGCGGCGAAATCTTTCTATGGTTGCTCCTCGAGTATTAGGGTTTCGGGAGGATTATATACGCTAGACGGGAGAGCTAGAGGTGGGCCAGGGCGGCCACACCACCTGGTGGCGCGGCCTAGGCTTGCCCGCGCCTCCTCCTGGCAGCCTTCGTCTTCTGGAAAAATAGGATTTTCCATATATTTTCTCGAATTTTCTGATCTTCGCGAATTTTTCCTCCAAACAGCACCTTTTCCATCAGAATCCTGACTGCAGCGGTCCATGCTCCAAAAGTCATCAACCATGCAAAAACAGATGAAATTACATAAGTATCACCTCTTAATATGAAATATATCAATGAATAACAGTAAATTATGATATAGAATAGTGATGCAAAATGGACGTATCAACTCCCCCCAAGCTTAGACTTTGCTTGTCCCCAAGCGAAACTGAGCTCAATAAACATGGCCTCTGGTTTATGGAGTGAAGGGTCGATAAAAAGAATACGGACAAGAAGCATCACATTCATCAATACATAGATCATAATAGAAGACAACTCACTGTTATATAACTTAACTTGCAATAAGTAAAGGAAACACAATAAAGATATATAAAGTTAATCATAATTGGTAATGGCAAACTTAGCTCTTGGTCGAAGAATAGTTGATAATTTGCTGGAGTTCACAAATAGCTGGTTTTCAATGATAGCTTTCAAAGTAGTAATCACCAAGATAAGAGCAATGTGCAAAATAAGGAACATAAGAAACATGATTGAATAAATCATCATATGAATGAAACACAAAAACTCAAAATACTGACTCAACTAAAAAGTAAAAGAAAGGCCCTTCGCAGAGGGAAGCAGGGATTTCAAGTTTCATAAAGAGCTCCCAAAAATTATGGTACTTATTAGTTTTCAGCTCTCATTGCCCCTATCATAGGCATCTTTAGGTGATTAAGGTTAAAGTGATCAAATACGAGGATATGCTTGACAAGTTGTAAATTGAAAATCTCATGTCCCTTGAATACGAGGGCCGCTCCTCATGCTACTCAAGTTTAGTCACCGGTAAGTTCTTGTCATAGTAAGCACATGTGTATCATAGAGAACCGCCAATGGGGTACCCCTTGCCTGATGATATAGAAGAATCCCCATATCAAAATGACAAGGCAAGCAGACAACAAGCATCTCATCAATCTTCTTATTTACCATGGGAATATGGTGCTTTTTTCTCTCTTTCCTCTTTTCTCATCTTTTTTTTCTTTTCCTCTTTTCCTCAATCTCTATCTCTTTTTTTATAAGAAGAATGCTTCATAGATGCTTATTATGGTTACGCTGCAGGTTTCCACCATGACAGCATGGATTAGACCGGCGGCCCAGGCGTTTCTCTAACACACATGCATAACTATATGGACTTACAAGCTCCCCTTTCATTTCACACCGACGACATCCACAGACCAAATAACATGATATCAACTAGGTACAAAGTACCAGTGCAATGTTGAAAGCATTCCCCATGATAGCATGGTTCTGCTAATTCACAACTTAGAAAGCGCAAGCATATATGCAACATAGATGTGCACAATGGTTCAAGTTTATTAATTGCGAGAAAGTAAAGCGTGCCATCAAGTTTGTGGGAGCTTTAATCACTAATTTTCACATAACAAGTTTAATTTGGAAGGTAGATAAAAACAAGAATTTACTTGGAATAGCAATAATGCTAATAGGTAGGTATGGTGGACACAAATGTCATGGGTTTGGTTTAAGGATTGGATGCACAAGAAGAATTCCCTATCAGTACAGGTTTTTGGCTAGCAAGGCTGGGTAGCAAGTATAAGAGTTGAAGGAAACAAACAAACATACAAGTGAGAAAAACAAACATGCAATCTTCCTTGGAAGCACAAAAGATCTTAACTAGAGAATACTAAACTTATGAGCAAATCAAGAAAGAAAGATGATGAAATTATATTTCTTTAAAAGTACTTCTATCTTTTTCATTCAACTCTCAAAAATAGTGTTGCTACTGACCGAGCCAGGTTTGCCAAAACCAACTAAATTAACTCAATGATCCCAAAGTTCTACCAATACTAACAATAAGATCAATCATATAACCACAAATTGAAAACTAATAAAAGATATGCAAAAGAGTAAATGATAGAACTTCTCATTAATATTCCATAACGGCAACTCACACCAAGGGATACATATCTAACGAGAGAGGGGGCACTTCCATAATGCAAACCATCCTACATGATAACTTCTCTATTCATGATATGACTCTACTAAAAAGTTAAAAAGATAGAAGATAGTGATGTGATACCGCGGCACTCCCCCAAGCTTGGAACAAACCAATGGGATGCCAAACCTGATGACGAATTACTCCTTCGGTGGTGGTGGTATTCTTTCGATGAGCTCTTTGATCAGTTTCCCCAAGTCCTCAATCTCAAAGGTGAGAGTACAAATCAACTCCGAGTTGTGCTCGATGCGGTGCATGATCATGTCAGATTGTGGATCCCAGCTCTTGTGGTTCTTTTCCCACTCTTCCTCCTTGAAGTCTTCTTTTCCTGCATGGCTAGAACGAGGCAAATCCCAATTGGAGGGTAGTTTCCCCTTGGGTACATTCTGGTATTGATTCTCATGGATAAGGGTATGGAAAGGATTCTTGGTGCATGAAGGAAGTGACCAGGGATCTGAACAGTGATGAGGAAGCTTCCCTCCAATTGACATAGTCCTGGCAGGGTTTGCCACCACTCCAATGCTTTCAATGGTAGTGCCGGTGTGCTTTGCCTCCTCTTCATCTTCACTCTTGATCTCCTCCTCCTGACCGAGGTCTTGGAGATCTTCCTCCATAGGCTCCTTTCCCTTATCCTTGGCGGACACCATTGTGCTTCTAAGCTTTCAGAAATAGTTCCTAGCAGAAACAGATCGAAACAAAAACATGACAAGAACACGATATACGAACCTTAGGGGATCCGGGGGATTATATATTACGAAGTTTTACAACAAAAGGAAGGTACTGGGAGAAAACGAGTCAGAGACGGAGTCCGGAGTGGCCACACCACCTGGTGGCGCAGCCAAGGGTGGGCCCGCGCCACAGGGTGGTGTGAGCCACCCTGGCTCCATTTTCGTCCCTCTTTCGCTTCGTAGCTCTCCTTATTGACTAAAAACCGCAAAAATATAACTGGACAGATCTTTCGTGGAACTTTTCTTACCAGAACTATTACCTATTTAAAAACAGAGTCTGCAGGTCTCTGAATTTGTTCTTTGATAAATTTTTCCGGAGTTATAACCTTAAATGCTTCAACATCTTCATTGTAAGAATCTCCAGCAATATAGTGCTTAAGTCGTTGCCCATTCACTACTTGTGTAGTATTATATTTTAAAGAAGAATTTTTTATTGCTCCTGAACGGTACTGAAAGGATCGTATGGGCACCTAGAGGGGGGGGGGGTGAATAGGTGCTACTTCCAATTTTACTCTTTTTCAATTTAGGGTTTGACATGAAAGGTAAATTCTCTAGATTATGCAACTATGGTGAATTTACCTATATGACAAACAAGCACAAACTAAGCAATAACTAGATAAGTAAAGTGCGGTAAAGGATAGAAGTAACCAAAGTGAAGCACATGGAGACACAAGGATTTGTTTCCCGTAGTTCCTTCCTTTTGAGGGGAAGTACGTCTATGTTTGGAGAGGGGGTGGTTTCAAACCACCAATGCCACGAGAGGCCTCCCTTGTTCTCCGATGAACCTCACCCCAAAGGGTTCAATTCACCTCTTCCACTATACGGCAACCTTCGAGGTGGAAGATGACACCTTTACAACGAGTTCGAGGCACACATCCACAACTTAATTGGAGGCTCCCAAGTACAAGCTAGCTGTCAAACAATCAAAGACAAGCTAGTAAGAACCAAATCACAAGCTAGGGTTTCCAATGAAACACTAGAGCAAGGGGCCCTCAAGTGAATGAGGGGGAAATGAAGATCTCTCTTGGTGAAGATGTAGATCAAGGCCTCCTCCTTCGATTCTCCAAAGATCAATGACTTTTGATGGTTGAGTGAGGAGATCTTGTGGATTTGGTGGCTCTAATGGTGCTGGAGTTCTTGAGATGGACGAGCAGCTTCCAAGGTAGAAGAAGGGGCCTTTATATAGGCCCCCTGGAAATGGAGCCGTTGGGAGTCACTTGACCCGGACAGTCCGGCCAGAGTAAGACGGACAGTCTGGCCCAGTCGGACACTCCGACTGAGACTAGCTGGACACTCTGGCCTGGCCAAGTTTTCGGCCAAAATCCGGAAAGTGTCCGGAGAGTGTCCGAAAACCTGTTCTGAGTGTACGGAGAAGTTGCCCACTTCTCATGGGCGGACAGTCCGGCCTGGCCAGACACTCTAGCCTGGATCAGCCGAACAGTCCGGCTGTGACTTATCCCTTGCAAAGACCTGACACAGGGAAGCTCTTTTTCCTTTATTGCACCATACATGGGACAACTGGAATCTCCTGAAACATTTAAAAGATGATTAAACTTATCCAAGTGTTGTCACCAAACATCAAAATAATAGTAAGGGCATAAATGCTCTTTCAATCTCCCCCTTTTTGGTGTTTGATGACAACCCAAGGATTTGCAAAAAGGGATTGCTATAAATGTTCACAAGTGGAGAAATACAAAATATAGTGAGGCTCCCCCTAGATGTGTGACCAATTTTTGCTTTGCATTTGAATGCATGATCACACACCATAGGACTACATCCTATCTAGATTTTGTAGCTAGCAATATATGACATGATATATAAACACAACTAAATCAATAAGCTAGGCATAGATATAACATAGTCACTTAACATAACCGGGTAGGCATGTCTCAACACACAACACAGAGTTCAACACAACAAAGTACTCAAAGAGTAGGATAAAGACACGAAGCTTCAAAGAGGCAAATCGAAATAACGTGAAGCTCGTGTACCCATGCAAATCCCCGGTAGCAACCTAATAAAGGGGCTACTTCTCCCCCTTTGGCATCAAGACGCCCAAAAGGGAAAAGAGCACAACTAAAGCACCCCAAAGCCAACTCTAGCCACTGTAGTCGTCGTCGTCCTCCTCCTCATACTCGTCCTCGTCCTCATCATCTTGATACTCCTGAGTAGAGCTCTGGCCGTGAGGGCGAGAAGAAGAAGATACATCCTCAAACATGGACCAATCCACACGACCCTGACTCCAGTGACCATAGGAGAGTGTGCCACCAGACGACTGCTGCTGAGAAGGATCAACATCCATAGGCTGGTTGATCCGCTTGAGCTCCTTCATCATGTTCCTGTTCGCCTTATATGCATCGTACTGACTATGGCGAATGTCAATGTTCTGGCATAGAAGAAGCTTCTTCCACCAGGAGGCCTTCTTCACCTTCTTGTGCACTTCCTCCTTGGAGGTGGTGAAGCGGTATGCATTGCTGGCATGCTTCATGCGAGGACCACGGGTCACAGCCCCCGAAACCTCCTTAGAAGCATCATCACTGTCAACTATCTCATCATCCTCAAAAATATCCTGAGCAGGGATGTAGCCACGAGGTGCCTTGGAGGTAGGGGCACCCTTCCTCTATAACTTGGCAGGGAGATGAGCAACAAGCTCAGTGTACAACAGTGGAGTGTCTGGAGCCTGAGCAACAATGAGCTTCATCACATATGGAGCAAAAAGAGGGCACTTCTTGTTAGTGATGCACTTGTACATATCCTGATAGATGAAGTCCATGACATCTATGGTACCACCTGGGTGAGCTAGACCACGAACATTCACGGAGTGGGCATGGGCCATAAGATTGATCTCAGCACCCCGCATCTCATCCTTGTTGCCCGCCTTGGGAGTGAGAGTGTGGCAGAACATGCGGAGCAGGATGTTGTAAATGAGCTTGATATTGATGGTTTGGCCAACCACACCATTCTGAGAGTAGATAGGAGCCAAAAGCTGTTTGTCATACGCCTGACCATGCACATGCATCTGGTGACCACTGTGAGCATTGGGGTTGAAAGGCACACCAAGGAGATGGGCAAACTGAGCCATGCTGGAGCGACATCTTGTAGTGCCAGAAATCCACTCAAGGGGAACGTCAGGAGTGTCCCCAAAAACCACTATGGCATAGAACTGCTGGATCAACTCAATGTTGTAGTCTTCTCTTGTTTGAAAGATGGTGTGTAGTCCCATCATCTCAATCACCCAGAGAGCATCCTCAAAGTACCTGTGTGCCTGGAGCTTCGGAATATCCAACCACTGCATAGGGAATACAGGAGTCCTGAAAGCAGAAAACACCTCAGAGAAGAGCAAGGCCTGCTCATTCCTCCAGAAGTGAGGATCCTCAGAAGTGCACTGCAGAGAATAGAATGGCTGGACACGCATCTCCACAAACTCTTCGGTGCCCAAATTTGCCAAAGTGGTAAAAGACTCAAATTTCACGCGCTTGGCTTCATCCCTCTTTAGTTTTCTGACTTTCTCCTGCTTTGCTGCAACACGGTCACGAGCAGCCTGCCTGCCCATGGATGGATCCACATGAACCTCATTCTCTTCATCACGGTACCGACGAGGACGAGCTTTCTGAGTGGCCCTAGAGCGACGAGGACGGGAGCTACCTGTGAATTCAGAGTAGAGAGATAGGAGCAGGGTAAGCACATTTGTCTAGGAGGAGAAAGCACATAGCAGTAGTGGAAGGAATACCAGATCAAAAACAGATTGAGGAAACCTGGACTGTCCGGCAAAATCGAGCCAGAGACTCCACTAGGGGCGGACAGTCCGGTGCATACATGCCGGACAGTTCGGCCGGGTCGGAGCATCCGCCTTGTACCCACCGGACTATCCGGCGGGAGATCTGGTGATTTTTTTCAGGCAGTGCGAATGTACTCAATCGGAGTGGATCGGGATTTCTAGGACTACTACTAAGACGCCATATGCACGCAGTGATGAATCCATGGATCAAGATAGTCATTGCCTCCAAAAAAGCATCTAGAGGAAACCCTAGAGATGTAGAAGAGGGGGAGGCAAGTACCATCATCCATGGGAGCCTTCACTAGAGGGGAACGGGTCCCAGCGGCAAAGGGATGACAATGGTCGCCAGCAACGGTCGAATCCGGGGTGGAGAAGCCCACCTGGTGAAGATCCTGGTCAAGGGCAGTAGGGTGTGGAGAGAAGAGTGTCGGGGGAAGAAGGAGGACTGAACCGTCCACTTCCCCCGACCCCTTTTACTGGACTGAAACTGCTGGGGCTGGACTATCCGGGCGAAATTAGCCGGAGTGTCCGGCCATGCCGGACTCTCCGATCGGTACAGGGCGGACATTCCGGTCCCCACGACCAAAAAAACTCCAGCTACAATATTTGGACAAATGTGTGGCAAGAGGAGCATGTTTAGGGATGAGTATAGGCATGGGATTCAAAAGATGTACTGTGAAAAACCAAACAACCATAGATAGTCAAAAGATGGCAAATTAAGATCCAAACCACACAAGTCAAGAACTAACTCTTCAAATATGAAGAGGGCGGTGGCCAAGGCCACCATGTAAGAGATTGTGGTATGACACCGCGAAGAATTATCCTTGGGTCCATTGCCACTACTCATCAATGAATCTCACATATCACTAAATGATATTAAGAGTATTGAATTTCTTAATGTTGGCATTATGGGGGGAGGGATAGTCCAATGTATTAGAACCGCACTCCCCTATCTCCATGCCCGCACCTAAACCAAATAAGAGTCAAGATATAGGTGAGTATGCAAGGTGATCAAGTCAAGCTCCTAGAATCTACAATATTTAGTTTATTCCTCAAATAACAAAACCTTGCTTCATCAAGTGGCTTCGTGAAAATGTCGGGAAGTTGGTCTTTGGTTGATACATAGGATAGATCAATATCACCTCGAGCAACATGATCTCTAATGAAGTGATGACGAATCTCAATATGCTTTGTCCTTGTATGATCTACTGGGTTATATGCAATCTTGATGGCACTTTTGTTGTCACATAGAAGAGGCACTTTGTCACAATGGACACCATATTCCTTTAAAGCTTGCCTCATCCATAGCAATTGTGTACAAGCACTAGCAGCTGCCACATACTCGGCTTCGGCGGTGGAAAGAGATATACAATTTTGCTTCTTAGAAGACCAACACACCAAGGACCTCCCAAGGAATTGGCAAGCCCTAGAGGTTGATTTCCTATCATCCTTGTCACCAGCCCAATCCGAATCCGTGTACCCACAAAGAGAGAAAGTTGAGCCCCTAGGATACCAAATACCATAGTTTGGGGTATGAACCAAATATCGAAAGATTCTCTTGACTGCCATCAAATGGCTTTCTTTAGGAGCCGCTTGATATCTTGCACACACTCCTACACTCAACACAATATCGGGTCTAGATGCACAAAGGTAAAGCAAAGAGCCAATCATGGATCGGTATACCTTTTGATCCACATCTTTACCATTTGGGTTTAGTTCAAGATGAGTCTTTGTTGCCATGGGAGTGGGAGCTCATTTAGGTCTTTCATTTTGAATCTTTTGAGCATATCTTGAGTACACTTGGCTTGGTTGAAGAATGTACCTCCTCTCACTTGCTTGATCTCAAAACCAAGAAATACTCTCAATTCTCCCATCACAGACATCCTGAACCTGTCAGTCATAAGCTTTGAGAATTCATCATTAAAAGCTTTGTTACATGAGCCAAAGATAATATCATCTACATAAATTTGGCATACAAAAAGTTCCCCATTGACCCTCTTGGTAAAAAGAGTGGGATCAATTTTCCCAACCTCAAACCCATGATCTAACAACAACTCTCTAAGGTGCTTATACCACGTGTGTGGGGCTTGCTTGAGCCCATAGAGTGCCTTATCGAGTTTGTAGACGTGGTTTGGAAAGTTGGGATTCTCAAATCCTGGGGGTTGTTTCACATATACCAACTCATGCAATGGACCATTAAGAAATGCACTTTCTACATCCATTTGTTGTAGTTTAAAACTATGATGTGCCGCATAAGCAAGAAGGATACGGATGGACTCAAGGCGAGCCACGGGTGCATAAGTCTCTCCATAATCAATGCCTTCAATTTGAGAGAACCCTTGTGCAACCAATCTTGCCTTGTTCCTTATCACAATTCCATGCTCATCTTGCTTGTTCTTGAAAATCCACTTGGTGCCTATAACATTGCGGCAATCTTTTGGCTTTTCCACTAACTTCCATACTTTGTTTCTCTCAAAGTTGTTGAGCTCTTTGTGCATTGCATCCAACCAATCCGAATCTTCAAGAGCTTCCCATACTTTCTTTGGTTCCACCATGGAAATGTGTGCTTGGTGCTCACCAAAGTTCTTTAATTGAGCTCGAGTAGATATCCCTCTTCTTAGATCTCCTACCACATTCTCAAGAGTGTGGTCTCTTAATTCCAATAATCTATCCATTCTAGCTTGGTGACGAGTTTCGATCTCCTTGTTGTTTCTTGGGGGGATCACTTCATCATTTTGGTCCTTGTCTTGACCATTAACTTGACCTTGATCATCATTGGAAATATTCTCTTCTAAAGGAGGCAAAGATTAACCTTGGTCTTGATCAAGCCCACGACTGGCCAGGTATTCAGCTGTTCTTATGGCAGTTTGTACAAATCTTGCTTGTGTAATGGCCTTAGCACCACTAGACATCCTGGCAAATAGAGACTCAATCACCTCTTGGCTGGAGGCATCTTCTTGATCAGTAGGTTGAGGGTCCACAACTTGTCTTTGGCATGGGTCTTTGTCCCCCTCGACAGTAGCTTGTTGAAGTTGTGAAGATGAGGGCTCCACTTGAGTAGAGCATAGTTCTTCTCAATCCACCATAAGGGGTTCCTCAACAGGGCGGATGAAACCCGCACCCATTCTTCCTATGGCATCCTGAGGCATTTCATCATCTACATCACAAACATCAACACGCCCCGCTTGGGGACCATCATATTCTTCAAACACCACACTACAAGATTATATAAAAATTCCTGAGAGCTTGTCATAGATTCTATAAGTGTGGGATTCGAGACCATAACCAACAAAAATACCCTCTAATGCTTTGGAACCAAACTTGGATAAATGAATGCCCTTAATGCGATAGAAGCACTTACAACCGAATACCCGGAAGTAAGAAACATTAGGCTTGTTACCGGTAAGGATTTCATATGGAGTCTTGATCAATTCTTTGCGGAGGTAGAGATGGTTTGATGCATGGCATGCGGTGGAGATAGCTTCAGCCCAAAAATTGTATGGAGATTTAAATTCCGCCAACATAGTCCTTGCCATGTCAATGAGAGTCCGGTTCTTCCTCTCATCTACACCATTTTGTTGAGGGGTATATGCAGCGGAATATTGATGTTTTATTCCCTCATCACTAAGAAATCCATTTAATGTGTAGTTCTTGAACTCGGTACCATTGTCACTTCTAATTGTTAATACTGGGACATTGTGTTGACGTTGAGCCATGTTGATGAAGTCAATGAAGTTCTCTTGGGTCTCACTTTTTAACTTGAAGAAATATACCCAAGTGTATCTTGAGTAGTCATCAACAATCACCAAACAATATCTGTTCCCACCAAGACTCACATGAGACGGAGGACCAAAGAGATCCACATGAAGGAGCTCCAAGATCCTCTTGGACTTGATGTAGTTCTTTGGCTTGTGGGGAGAATCATGCATCTTTCCTTCAACACATGCCCTACAAACACGATCTTTGGCAAAGCAAACATTTTCTTTTAGTCCAACAATATGACCATCCTTGTGGAGGATTTGCAAAGTTCTCATGTTGACATGGGCTAGATGGCGATGCCATAGCCAACCCACATCAGCCTTTCCGAATAGGCACATCGGACTTGTAGTGGTTTTCCCCGAGAAGTCCACCACATACTAGTCATCCTCGACGTACCCAACGAAAGCAACCTTTAGAGACTTGCTCCACAAGAGGATCACAATATCAACATCAATAAAGACAGCAAAACCCATCTTTCCTAGAGCACGGACTGAAAGTAAATTATAGCCAAGGGTCTCAACAAGCATGACGTCCATGAGAGTGATATCTCGAGCAACCACAACTTTGTCGAAACCCATTACCTTAGACTTTGATTTGTCGTCATATGTCACAGATATTTGATCAACATTTGGTCTCAACTCATTGACACTAGAAGCACTTCCGGTCATATGACTTGTGCATCCACTATCAAGCACCCATTTTGACCCTCCGGAAGCATAAGTCTACAAAAGATCAAACTAGTTTTTAGGTGCCCATTTTTCAATGGGTCCTCTTTTGTTAGCAACAAGGGTCTTGGGAACCCAAATAGACCATGCAATATAACCATCAAATGGGCCAACACATGACCATAATAATCATGCATTAAAACATAATGAGGGTTGGCACTACCCGCAAAATCATCATGAGACATAGTTTTGCCACTTGTGGTCTTACTTCCCACAATGACCTTGTTCTTTTCTTGGGCGGGCTTGACCTTCTTCTTGTTGTTGTTCTTTTTCTTCTTGGCTTTAGAGATCAAACTAGTGCCCCCTTTTTCACCATTTGACCTTTGCTTGCTCAAGAGATCATCAATAGACTTGTTTCCTTTGGGAAAGGAGGTCTTAGCTAGCTCCCCCTTCAACCTAGCATATTCTTCAAGAGTATTTGTACAACTAGAAGGAATGAATGTACTAGATGAGGGAGTATTGATCAATTGAGTTTGAAGCTTTTCACGAGACTTTGTGCGTGACAAGAGTTCACTTTCCAAGGCCTTGTGAGCCTTGTCAAGTGTCCTAAAGTCCTCGGCAAGTTTTTCATGAACAACATCAAACTCAATCTTATCCTTTTTGCCTTTTTGTATTTAGCAATAGCATGATCATGTTCCTTGATGAGTTTATTAATAATGAGATCATTAGCTTCATCAAGGCCCTCTAGTTTAGTTTCAAGAGATATTCTAGTTTCTTGTTCTTCTTCTAGGGCATTATTAAGAGCTTCTACCTCAATCATGTGCTCTCTTCCTAATTGGCATCTCTCATCTAGAATTTCTTGTGTGTGTGAAACTTGATTTAGGAGGTCCACAACATGTTTCTTGTGTTACCCTTGCAAGTTATTCATGAACACATCAAAAGCGACTAATTCCTTTTTGACCTCAAGAGATAACTCATCATCAAAATCATCATTGATTAAGGAAGTGGAGTGTGATGATTATAATACCTCCGTTCCTCTTGCCATAAGGCAAGTGACGTTCTTGTTGGAGATATTCTCATTTGGAGAGTCAAAGAGTGAGAATGAAGGAGTAGAGGTAGTGGCAAGAGCCTCCACACCACTTGGTGTATGCTCTTCTTCCTCTTCATCATCATCATCATCATCGGAGTACTCTTCATGTGTGATCAAGACAATTTCTCCCGGCTTCTTGTTGGTTGGGTTCCTTTTTATGAACGGTTTCTTGTAGGGAGCTTTGGAGGTCTTCTTCAACACAAGTTTACCCAATGGTCTTCTCTTTTCTCATAGGGACAAGCCGCAACGAAGTGATAGCGATCACCACAATTGAAACAAGTTCTCAACTTGGACCCATTGTCTCTTCTCCCATTGGGGTTGCTTCTTCGTTGCATTTCCATCTTGGCCTTGGCGGGATCTTTCCAAAAGTTTCTTGCATAGAAGGCCATGTATTCACCATGAGAAATCTTGACATCTTCAGGGTGGCTCATTGAAGGTCCCTCATCAGTTCCTTCATCTTCATCATACTCCACAACCTTGGCCTTCAAGGCAAGGTTGACACCACTACTCATTCCAATGGCACGAGCACGGGCGTCTTTGGCAGCAACCTTGAAGGCGGCCATCTCTTGCATCACTTCATTGGAGGTCATGAGATGGTAGTTGTGTCTTCCTTGGAGACTCTTCAAGTCAGTAGGCTCGAAAGGCATGAGCGCACTCACATACTTCCTCTTGATCCAAGCATCATCAATGTGAGAGGCGCCAACATTCCTGAAAGCGGTGGCTGTGGATTTGAGTCTTCGATACATGTCTTCATGATCCTCACCATCCTTCATGAAGAAACCTTCGGCCTCATTGCTTAAGGCATCATATCTATTTCTCCTCATACTCTCATTGCCAACAAACAAGTCAATGAGAGCATCCCAAGCTTCCTTGGCGGTGTTGTAGTGCTCAATGTGGGGAAAATCCTTTGCCCCACCCCAAGTTGGATCATGTGCAAGGCAGTCGCATTGAGTTGGCTATTGATCACTTCTCTTCTCGTCAAGTTGGTTGGATCCTCAATTTTGAGTCCTTCTTCAATAATATTCCACAAATCAATGCAAGAGCTGCGCACATGAGATTTCATTAACACTTGCCATTAAGCAAAAGTATGTGCAGCTAACTTAGGTGGGTCTCCTCTATTATTTATATGTGGATGAGGGATAGGAGGGTCAGGAGAGTACCATCCGGGAACCATATGGAACTCTTCCTTCCCATCACCCTTTTTGGTAGTGGAGTTAGTGGAATTATGTTCCTCCCCCACCACTTCCTCCAAAGGCTTAGCCGGAGCATTAGCCTTTGGGTTTGGTGGTGTTTCCTCTGGAGAGGGAGGAGGTGAGGTTTGCTTATCCCTAACAAGTTGCTCAACGAGTTGATGCAACTGTTGGATTTCGTTGCCCAAGGTAGAGCTCAAGCTTGTTTCCAACTTCTTGAGATCTACCATGGTCACCGAATGGCTAGCCTCACTTTCTCCCTCCTCTGGGTTGCCCATAATCTCTTAGGTGGTTAAGCCCGAATAAAGAGCCGAGGCTCTGATACCAATTGAAAGGATCGTAAGGGCACCTAGAGGGGGGGGGTGAATAGGTGCTACTTCAAATTTTACTCTTTTTCAATTTAGGGTTTGACATGAAAGGTAAATTCTCTAGATTATGCAACTATGGTGAATTTACCTATAAGACAAACAAGCACAAACTAAGCAATAACTAGATAAGTAAAGTGCGGTAAAGGATAGAAGTAACCAAAGTGAAGCACACAGAGACACAAGGATTTGTTTCCCGTAGTTCCTTCCTTTTGAGGGGAAGTACGTCTATGTTTGGAGAGGGGGTGGTTTCAAACCACCAACGCCACGAGAGGCCTCCCTTGTTCTCCGATGAACCTCACCCCAAAGGGTTCGATTCACCTCTTCCACTATACGGCAACCTTCGAGGTGGAAGCCGGCACCTTTACAACGAGTTCAGGGCACACATCCACAACTTAATTGGAGGCTCCCAAGTACAAGCTAGCTGTCAAACAATCAAAGACAAGCTAGTAAGAACCAAATCACAAGCTAGGGATTCCAATGAAACACTAGAGCAAGGGGCCCTCAAGTGAATGATGGGGAAATGAAGATCTCTCTTGGTGAAGATGTAGATCAAGGCCTCCTCCTTCGATTCTCCAAAGATCAATGACTTTGGATGGTTGAGTGAGGAGATCTTGTGGATTTGGTGGCTCTAATGGTGCTGGAGTTCTTGAGATGGACAAGCAGCTTCCAAGGTAGAAGAAGGGGCCTTTATATAGGCCCCCTGAAAATGGAGCCGTTGGGAGTCACTTGACCCAAACAGTCCGGCCAGAGTAAGCCGGATAGTCCGGCCCAGCCGGACACTCCGGGTGAGACTAGCCGGACAAAGTCTCCAATCCCGCCCAAGAAATCCCCATCGGCTGGGACTGCTGACACTCCGGCTTGGCCAAGTTTCCTGCCAGAATCCGGAAAGTGTCCGGAGAGTGTCTGAAAACCTGTTCTGAGTGTCTGGAGAAGTTGCCCACTTCTCATGGGCGGATAGTCCGGCTGAATCCCACCGGACAGTCTGGCCTGGCCGGACAATCCGGCCTAGATCAGCCGGACAGTCCGGCTGGGACTTATCCCTTGCAAAGACCGGACCCCGGGAAGCTCTTTTTCCTTTATTGCACCATACATGGGACAGCTGGAATCTCCTGAAACATTTACCAAGTGATTAAACTTATCCAAGTGTTGTCACCAAACATCAAAATAATAGTAAGGGCATAAATGCCCTTTTAGGTACACTTCTTCAATAACAAAAGGTCCTTCCCATTTTGATAGTAGTTTTCCTGCAAAAAATCTGAGACGAGACCTATACAATAGAACTTTCTCACCAACATGAAATTCTCTCTTAAGTATTCGCTTGTCATGCTATCTTTTAACTTTTTCCTTAAAGATCCTAGCATTCTCATAGGCTTCACTCCTCCATTCATCTAAAGAACTTAAGTCAAATAATCTTTTTTCACCAGGGAGCTTATAATCTCTATTGAGTTCTTTAACTGCCCAGTAAGCTTTGTGTTCTAATTCTAAAGGTAGGTGACAAGCTTTCCCATAAACCATTTTATAAGGAGACATCCCCATAGGGTTTTTGTAGGCAGTCCTATAAGCCCATAAAGCATCATTCAACTTTTTAGCCCAGTTTTTTCTAGATCTATTAACAGTCTTTTGCAAGATGGATTTAGTTTCCCTATTTGATAACTCTACTTGCCCACTAGTTTGGGGGTGATAAGATGAAGCAATTCTATGATTAACATCATATTTAGCAAGGGTCTTTCTAAAACCACCATGAATAAAATGAGAACCTCCATCAGTCATGAGATACCTAGGCACTCCAAACCTAGGAAAGATAACATCCTTAAGCATATTTAGAGAGGTCTCCCCGTCAGCACTCTTCATAGGGATGGCTTCTACCCACTTAGTAACATAATCAACGGCAACAAGAATATGAGTATAACCTTTCGAGGGAGGAAAAGGACCCATAAAGTCAAATCCCCAGCAATCAAAGGGTTCAATAACTAGAGAGTAGTTCATAGGCATTTCATTGCGTCTAGAAATATTACCAACACGCTGACACTCATCACAAGATAAAACAAATTTTCTTGCATCTTTAAAAAGGGTAGGCCAGTAGAAACCTGATTGTAGCACCTTTTGCGCAGTTCTATCTCCTGCACGATGTCCTTCATAAGCACTACCATGACATTTATGCAATTTCTCCTTTTGTTCATATTCTGGAACACATCTTCGCATAATACCATCCACTCCTTTATATAAGTGTGGGCCATCCCAAAAATAAGGCCTCAAATCGTAAAAGAACTTCCTTCTTTGCTGAGCTGTGAAAGTTGGAGGCAAATACTTGGAGACAATAAAGTTAGCATAATCAGCATACCATGGGCTCCCTCGCGAGCTCACCCCTACTGCAGCCAACTGTTCATTTGGGAAGCTATCATTAACAGGCATAGGATCAAAAGAGATGTTTTCCAATCGAGATAAATTATCAGCTACAGGATTTTCAGCACCTTTCCTATCTACAATATGTAGATCAAACTCTTGTAAGAGCAGCACCCATCTAATAATCCTAGGCTTAGCATCCTTCTTTGTCATAAGGTACTTAATATCAGCATGATCAGTATGAATGGTGATTTTTTAGTCCACAATATAAGGCCTAAACTTATCACAAGCAAAAACGACAGCTAGGAATTCTTTTTCAGTAGTAGCATAATTCCTTTGAGCAGCATCAAGAGTCTTACTAGCATAATGAATAACGTTTAACTTTTTATCAATTCGTTGCCCAAGGACAGCACCTACAGCAAAATCACTAGCATCACGCATTATTTCAAAGGGTAAGCTCCAATCAGGTGGTTGAATGATAGGAGCTATAGTTAAATCCTTCTTAAGAGTTTCAAAAGCTTCCTTACAATCATAATCAAAAACAAAGGGTACATCTTTTTGAAGAAGATTAGTGAGGGGTTTTGATATCTTAGAGAAATCTTTAATAAACCTTCTATAGAGACCAGCATGACCAAGGATACTATGAATACCTTTGATGTCTCTTGGGCATGGCATTTTCTCAATTGCCTCGACTTTAGCTCTATCCACTTCTATGCCTCTTTCGGAAACCTTATGCCCAAGGACAATCCCTTCATTAACCATGAAGTGGCATTTCTCCCAATTAAGAACAAGATTAGTTTCTTCACACCTCTGCAAAACTTTATCAAGGTTGTGCAGACAATTATGAAAAGAAGTTCCATAGACGAAGAAGTCATCCATGAACACTTCCACAATTTCCTCACAAAAACCATGAAATATAGCAGACATGCATCTTTGAAAAGTAGCAGGAGCATTACATAAGCCAAAAGGCATACGTCTACAAGCATAGGTTCCGTAAGGGCATGTAAAAGTAGTTTTTTCTTGATCTTGTTGTTTAACAGCAATTTGAGAGAAACTAGAATATCCATCAAGAAAACAAAAATGGGTCTTTTTAGACAACCTTTCTAACATTTGATCAATAAAAGGAAGCGGGTAATGATCTTTCTTAGTAACTTTGTTAACTTTCCTAAGATCAATGCACATCCTATAGCCCACTACTATTCTGTGGGGAATAAGCTCATCATTATCATTAGGAACAATGGTAATTCCTCCTTTTTTAGGAACACAATGAACAAAACTAACCCATTCACTATCAGCAATAGGGTAAATAATACCAGCATCAAGGAGTTTCAATACCTTATTTCTTACCACTTCCTTCATCTTAGGATTTAAACGCCATTGGTACTCTACTACTGGCTTTGCATATGGTTCTATATTGATAGCATGCTGACATATAGTAGGTGAAATCCCTTTTAAATCATCCAGAGTATAGCCCATAGCCCCTCGGTGTTTCTTCAAAACCTCCAATAATCGTTCCTCTTCCTTCCCTGAAAGTTTAGAGCTAATAGTAACAGGATATATCTTTTTATCATCAATGTAAGCATATTTAAGATCGTCAGGGAGAGGTTTTAGATCGAAGACCGGACCCTTTTTAGGTGGCAACATGGTACCCAAGTCTTCTACAGGCAAGTTATGCTTAAGCATCTTGGGTTGACGATGGAGAATCTCGTCAATCTCATTCCTTTCTTCCATGAAGATCTCACTTTCGTGGTCTTCCATAAATTGCTGCAAAGCATTGTTAGGAGCAAGAGAAATAGACGCAAGTTGTTCAACTCGAGAATCCTCATTATGGGTTTCATTTTCACAAGGTTCTTTAGTAAATTTCGAAAAATTAAACTCATAAGATTCCCCATCAAACTTAGTCAAGATTTTCTCCCTCTTGCAATCTATAATAGCTCCACAAGTACTCAAGAAAGGTCTAGCAAAAATGATGGGATAAGTTTTACAAGCAGCTGAACCAAGTACTAGAAAATCAGTAGGATACTTAATCTTACCACAAAGGAGTTCTACATCCCGCACAATACCAATTGGAGAGATGGTTTCTCTATTAGCAAGGTGAATAACTACATCAATCTCTTCCAACTCACAGGGACTGATTTCATGCATAATTTCTTTATAAAGCTCATAAGGAATAGCACTTGAACTTGCACCAATATCACACAAACCATAATAGCAATGATCACCAATTCTAACAGAAAGCACAGGGACACTAGCCTTTTTAGTTCTATTGGGATGTGAGACAATATTAGGAGCGTCCTCACAAAAGACTATGTGTCCTTCTTCTACACTTTTAGTGACAAGATCTTTAACAATTGCTACAACAGGTTCAATGTTTATCTGTTCATCAGGTTTTACAGTTCTCTTTTCACTTTTAGTGATTACACTAGTTATCATAGGATGATCCTTTACCTTATCTGGGAAGGGTATCTTCTCGATATAAGGTTCAGGTAAGATGTGATCAATAGTGTAATACTCAGTACTCCCAACAGGAACACAGTCAATAATATCTTTATAAGGTGCATGGTACTTGCTCCATCCCTTTTTTGGGATTTCAATATAAGAAGCAAAAGCCTTAAAACAGTTTGTAATAACTTGTAAATCAAGACCATAAGCATTACTAATATTTTGAAAGTCAGCAGTTCCCATAAAAGATTCAATGCATTCATAATCATAATTTATACCTGACTTTCTTCCTTTGTCATTCTCCCAAGCTTCAGCATTATCTTGAATACGGTCCAGAAGATCCCATTTAGCTTCTTCTTCCATGCGAGTGAATGATCCAGCACAAGAAGCATCCAATAAATCCTTATCATGAAGAGAAAGCCTTGCATAAAAGTTATTGATAGTAATATTGTTGGGGAGCTCATGAATGGGACATTTGAGCATTAGTAACTTCAATCTCCCCCAAGCTTGAGCTATACTCTCTCCATCAAGAGGCCAAAAGTTGTATATTTGATTCCGATCTTTATGAATCTCACTAGGAGGATAAAACTTTGAATAAAAGAGAGGCACTATTTCCTCCCATTCAAGAGCTTGACCATTCTTTAGCAGCTTATACCATTCCTCAGCTCTTCCTTTCAGTGATAATGAGAATAAATTCTTCTTAACTTGATCTATGGTAATACCTGCACACTTGAACAACCCGCATAATTCGTGTATAAAGAGCAAATGATCACCGGGATGGACAGTTCCATCCCCAACATAGTGGTTATCCATAACACGATCAATAATTCTTGTAGGTATTTTAAAAGTATCATTCTCAGCAGGTGGTGGTTCATCTACTACCTTAGCAGTGATAGTAGCATTACGAAACAAGAAACTCAGCGAATTATCCATAACAAAAATAAAGCAACTAACATAAATAAATAATACTAACAGTAGAAGTTTCCTTTACCAGTTCCACTCTCTAATAGCGCTTCACTCCCCGGCAACGGCGCCAGAAAATAGTCTTGATGACCCACAAGTATAGGGGGTGTATCGCAGTATTTTCGATAAGTAAGAGTGTCGAACCCAACAAGGAGCAGAAGGTGCTGGCTAGTGGAATGGATGAGGAATTCTCTGTAAATACTTAGCAAACGGATTTTTAGGGGTTTTTGATAAAGCAAGTAAATAAATTACAAGTAAATAAAAGACAATAAGAATAAATGCAGCAAGTGGCCCAATCCTTTATGCAGCAAAGGACAAGCCGGTTGTATTACTTAAGATGACCAAACATTCTCGAGGACACATGGGAAGACTGTCAAGTGCTTTCGCTTCATATAGTTGATTAATCTTCTTTAGCTTGTGATTATACCCCTTGCAAACATCCGTAAGTGTTGTGTGGGTGAACCTGTGCTAATGTACCGACCTTCCTAGGACTAATACATACTTGTGATTATACCCCTTGCAAACATCCGTAAGTACAAGAAAGTAATTAAGGTAGAAACCTAACCACAACTTTAAACTCTAAGACCCTGACGTCCCTTGTGCAATGGTTTCCTAATGGGGGTTCAGGTTTCTGTCACTTCGGCAACCCCTACGATTAGTAGCCAAATACACAATGCATTCCCCTAGGCCCATATGGGTGAAGTGTCATGTAGTCGGTGTTCACATGCCACCACTAGAAGAAGTACACCACAACTTAAATATCAAACTATTGAATCTTTCTCAACACAATTCCACTACTAACAACATGACTTCCCATGTCCTCAAGAACAAAACGAACTACTCACAAGACATCATATGGATCATGATAAGATATGGAATAATGATGTATAACAATCTGAACATAAACAATAATTCAATGGTTCCACTCAATAGCATCAACTACAAAGATTAATCAACACCGGGAAAGTTTCCCCTAAGAACTATGCAAGATTCAACCCAATTGTTACATCAATATGGAGATGGTGATGAGGGTGCTGATGGTGATGATGGTGGAGATGATGATGATGATGATCCCGATGAAGTCCAGCTTGATGGTGGTGTTGATGGCGATGATCTCCCCTCTCCGGGAAGGAATTCCCCCGGCAGAATTCTGTCTGCCGGAGAGATCTTTCTCTCTCGGTGTTTTTCGCCCCGCAGATGCGGAGGAATCTTTCTATGGTTACTCCTCGAGTATTAGGGTTTCGGGAGGATTATATACGCCAGAGGGGAGAGCTGGAGGTGGGCCAGGGTGGCTACACCACCTGGTGGCACGGCTTAGGCTTGCCCGCACCAGGGGGTGGTGTGGGCCCCCTGTGGCCCATCTCCACTCCTCCTTCTGGCAACCTTCGTCTTCTGGAAAAATAGGATTTTCCATATATTTTCCCGAATTTTCTGATCTTCACGAATTTTGCCTCCAAACAGCATCTTTTCCATCAGAATCCTGACTGCAGCGGTCCATGCTCCAAAAGTCATCAACCATGCAAAAACAGATGAAATTACATAAGTATCACCTCTTAATATGAAATATATCAATGAATAACAGTAAATTATGATATAGAATAGTGATGCAAAATGGACGTATCAGCGGTAAATGAAGCTATTTGAATGAGGAAGTTCATTACTAAACTTGGAGTGTTCCCAAGCGTGCCAGACCCTGTGTGCATCTACTGCGACAACATGGGGCCATGGCGAATGCGGAGGACCAGAGGTTCCACTCCACGGCCAAACACATACTCCATAATTACCATGTAGTAAGAGATTACGTATCTAAGGGTAACATTAGAGTTTTCAAAGTACATACAGATGTAAATGTAGCTGATCCATTCACAAATCCTCTTCCACAAGCAAAGCATGATCAACACTGGGATGCTATTGGTGTTAGATTATTGCCTGATGTAAACTAGTGTAATTATACTCTAGTGCAAGTGGGAGACTGAAGGAGATATGCCCTAGAGGCCAATAATAAAGTTGCTTTATTAAAATATCTCTAATGTTCATAATAGTTTTGTAACATTCTATAACTGTATTAAGTGGAAACATTAATACAGGTATGGTATATAAACAAACCAGGTCCCTAGTATGCTCTAGTACTAGTTTGCTGGGCAGATGATTATCGAGGTTTCCCGATCATGGACTTATTTACGTCAACTGACAATGAGATAAATGAAGTGATGGCCACACTTGACCATAGAATTGCAATGTGATCCAGTCACAAAGTTCGATGTTACAATATCTAGCAAAGCATAGTAACTTAGTCCTTTGACTATGAGATCATATTTAATCACTATCTCCTCGCGTCTTCTTTGATCACATCAACCACCATGACCATAAATGGGTGGCCATAAAAGTTTGTATCCGGTATTCCAAAGGAATAGGTTGAGGCGTATGTATCGAGATCGGGATTTTCCTATCCGAGTGATGTTGGGCCCACTCGGTGAGATTACATCAATGAGCTTGCAAGCATGTGACTAGGTCCGAGGATGTGATATCACGGGAACGAGTAAACATGTTTGACAGTAAAATGATAGAACTGGTATGTTAATAACGATGATCAGGTCTTGGACAAACCATGTATCATTGTGCAAAAGAAATAAGACTCAACGTTTAATAGGATCGAGCGATCAAACAATTCGTGGAATGTGAAGGAACCATCATGAGTTTCTGGACACTGATGTTGGTCATTGATTGGAGGGAGGTCTTAATCATGTGTGAATGTTCCTGAACCATAAGGGTGTCACGCTTAAGGGTAGAGACACTGCGGGTTGATTGTGACCGTAAGAGAAAAAGAACATAGAGAACTAGAAGTGTTCTGGAGAGATACCGAAGTGTTCGGAAGTTATTCAAAAGGAGTTTTGAATAAAGGGAAATGGGTAGATAACCCTACATGGGCCCTCCCTAGAGGGGAGAAGGCCCAAGAGGGGGAGGCGACCAGCCCTAGGTGGGTAGAGGCACGCGGGTGGGGGCTCCCATTGCCACCGGCTAGCCAAGTGGGATTGGCATGCGCGGGTTGGGCCCACCCCACCGCCGGCCAGCCCCTCCTCCACCTTTCCCAAGTTTAGTCCCACCTAGGGACTTGGAGGGGTGGGACTACCTAGTTTTTTCCAATATAAAGAGGGGCATTCCTCCTCTAAATCTCATCCCACAATTCGCCTTTGCCATTGTATCTCTTTCCCTCTCTCCCTCTCATGCATGTTCCCTAATTTGGAACGTGCTCTACAAGGCAGAGAACTCTCCACCAAATGCACACCGTCGTGCATTTAAAGTCGGTCCAAATCTTCTTCTTCCATTGCCTTGCTGGACTAGGGCCCGAGAGACGTCTTTTACACCAAACGCGTGTAAAACTTTGGAGACATTGCCATTAATGGTGCTAGATGCTTGAAGCCTTCTATACCTTGAGGTTTGCTATGCTCAGCTTCATCAACAATGTTTGTGCAGGAACGTAATCTCGCGTCCGGTCTTCAATGGTACGAATACCGTATCCCGCTCGTTACTGTACTTCTTCATAGATAGATCTTGGTTGGTGTGTTCTCGTAGTATGAATATTTTGTTTTCTACGAAAAAACCCCTTCAAGTTCCATGATGGATGTGGATGAGTTCCAAAGTTAAGACACTATGACAGATACTACAACAAAGGCTGAGTATATGACTGCTCAAGTAGCATCAAAGGAGGGCCTTTGTGTTAAGTAGTTTCTTATAAAACTAGGTATGGTTCACATCAGGCTAGTACTATGAAGATATATAGTAAGCCAATAGTATCCACATGACTTAACCCCAAGGAACTGAGGTCTCACCAAAGGACCAAATTTATACAATGCCATCTCATTTGATATTGAGTGATGCATAGATACACAAAGACATGAAAATACACACATAGCTGAAAGTGTCAGATCTGGAGATTAGGTTTACCACAAGCAACATGTATGTACAACACCAGAAAGCCATATGTGTTGAATCCGCAACTTTTAAAACTAGATTATTAACTCTAGTGCAAGTGGGAGACTGAAGGGAATATGCCCGAGAGGCAATAATAAAGTAGTTATTATATTATTCCATGTTTATGCTAAATGTTTATTCTCAATGCTATAATTGTATTAATAGGAAACATTAATACATGTGTGTTTAATAAACAAACAAGAGTTCCTAGTTATGCCTCTCATTTAAACTATCTCGTTGATTAACAGATGATCAAGGTTTCCTAATCATGCACATTGGATGTTGTTAATAACAGAGTCACAACATTAGTGGAATAATGTGATGAACATTCACCCAAAGTATAGCAATATGATCGAAGTCATTATGCTTACATTGCTACAACATCTCATATGAAGTAACACTAATCCTTAGACCATGATATCATGTTAACTACTAACACCGAAGAGTGCTTTGATAACATCAATCTCACACCATAACAGGTGACTATAAAGGTGGGTTCGGGTACTCTGAAAGTGTTATGTTGAGGCTCATGGATCAAGAGTGGAATTTGTCCATCTAGATGACAGAGAGATATACTCTGGACCCTCTCGGTGATATCACATTAACACAGCTTGCAAGCACGTGATTAGATCACAAAGAATATCACATCATGGGAACGAGAAAAGAGTACTTGTTGGTAACGACATCAACCTAGGTATGGGAATACCGATGATCGGATCTTGGATAAGTTATATATCGCGAGACAAATGGATTTTGTTACAACGTCAATAGTTCTCATGATCACAAGAGTCATTGTTGAATGTGTGGGAGTTAGTCCGCATCTCTAGGTCCCGCTGCTGATTATTGATCAGAGAGGTGTCTCGATCATGTGTACATTATTCGCGAACCGTAGGGTGACACACTTAAGGTATACAGACACCAAATGGGGCAGATATATTATCATAGAAATGATTTGAATGCGCTAGGATTATTTCGATAAGCATGGAATTGTTTCGGGTCAAATCGCTGAAATTGGTTTCAGATGTAATATCGAAGTAATGCAAGGGGTTTATGCAAATATTTGTTAATTAAATTAATTAACAAATTCTGAATAAAATAAATAAAAATTATTTTTTAATGAGAGCTTGCATTTATTTTGGTGGAAAATTAATGCAACATGAGTGGAGTTTGAATTAATGTGAGAGGGATTAGTGGAAGCTCCACCCACATGAATGAGGGAGGGATGGGGGAACCTACCATGGCTGCTGGCCATGGCATGAGGCTGCCCCTACCTTATATAATAGGAGGCGGAGACCTCCTCTCCACGTACACCTCCTCATGAAGGATCTCCCTCTCTCCCACTAGCCAATTCCCCATGGCTTCGGATTAGAGAAGTACATGTTCTAAAAGTACCTGTTCTCTGGTGGGATCGGATGCTTCCGTTGCTTTGCTGGAGCAAGGACTTAGAGGTTGTCAGGGTGCTGAACATGTGCCCAATCACGGATGCGCTGCTAGTTTGTGGTGCTCTACAACTTGATCTTGAGATCGGCAACATTAGGACAGCATCATCCACGAAATTAGATTTTGTTAAAAGATTTTCGATCTTCGAGGGTAAGATCTCTATGGATGTATATCCACCTGTTGCTTGCATCTAGATAGATATAACTTGGTGCTTAGTTGTTCATATCGTAGGATTTTTTATTTTTGTTTTGCAAACCCAACATTTTGGTCACTTGTGTTCCAAGGTCATATCTGTACATGCTAGGTTTACCAACGTTAAACTTAGTGTATTGTAGTGCAACATGGATTATACCCACTGTATGCGAACATCGATATCACCTAGGCGTGCTTCATAACTATGGACTTTCTTAGTGGTGCACACTAATGGGAGATCATGAATGTTGGAATTAAGTGCGAGGGATCATCTTATAAGGCTACTGTCGTAAGACTAATACTAGCAGAATAAGATGCATAAACAATCAACATCATATGTAAATAAGTTATGCGATATGATATGGTCGTCATGCCTTGATCTCCATCGAGTGCGCCGACATTGCACCAGGTTCACGGTGCCACCATTGGTAGTACATTCAATAAACACTTATTACCTTGACCATACATATCGCCAGACCCTCCAAAATAAAGTTAGATGCCTCTACTTTATCTTTGCATATTTTACGTGGTTGTTTGGACTTACGCACAAGAACTATTTCTTACCTACGAACTTTCAACCACAACATGGATTAACTAGTTGTCGCTTTAAGTCCCTTTTTAGGGCCATACTTTATAAATTCTATATCAAATAATGTAGGAGAGATAGACACCACTGGCCACTTATATGGTACAAGACATATGTTGAGTGTGGAACTAGTATTGCGTAAGCTTATGTGTAAAGTCGGTCCGGGCTGCTTCATCGAAACATTGTCGTGATATGAACACGTACACGTGGGAAGGTAACAACTAGAGAATAAATGTCCACATATTTATATGTCTTCTACTCGTACTAACACATCTACGCATAGATCGACTCTAATACCACTCCGTAGAAGAAAACAAAAAATTCATAACAACGAGAACAACATAGCCAAGATCTATCAGTGCAAATGTAAAGTAACGAGGGATTCAGTGTTCATACCCTTGAAGACCGAATGAAGAATTACGTTCCCGTTCAAGAATTGTTGATATAGCCAAAGAGTAGCTAACCTCAAGGTTGAGTAGGTGTACAAGAAAATATCACCACAACTGGCGGTGCCTCCGAAGTTCTACCCATGTCCGGTGTAGAGACGTCTCTCGGGCTTTGGTCCAGTAAATCAGCAGAAGAAGAATATCTGGACTGACTCCAATTGCACGATGGTGTGTGTATGGTTCAGAAAGCTCTACCTCTTTGTGCATGTTCCAAACTGGGGAACACACATGTGATGGAGAGAGGAATAGAGAGGAGAAGGCAAAAAGCCAATGAGATGGATTTAGGGAGAGGGATCTCCCCTTCTTATATAGGGGAAGGGGAAGCACTCCTTCCCTCAAAGTCCCAGGGTGGGACTAAACCAAGGGAGGAGGAGGAGAGGTGGCCACCGGCAGTGGGTGGGCCCAACCCCGCGCGTGCCAAGACCCCATGGCCGGCCGGCGATGGGGAGTCCCCCACCCCTTGTGCGCCATGCCCTATGGGCCCTTCCCTCCGGGAAGACCCATTAGGTGGTCTTTGCTCCATTTATTAATTTAATTAGTATTTATTCATTAATTCAAATAATTAAAAATAAATACATATTAATTGATTCTTTTCACTTCGAAACATCTTTCGAACCCCTCCGAACAACTTTGGTTTTTCCCTGGAATGATTCCGGTTCTCTCTCTTCTATTTCTCTTACGATCACTGATCATCCCTAAGCGTCTCTACCCTTAAGTGTGCCATCATTATGGTTTGGGAATGCGCAGACATGATCAAGACACCTCTCTAATCAATGACCAACATCGGGATCTGGAAATCCATGATGATCCCCACGCTTTCCATGGATTACTTGATCGCTTGAACCTCAAACGTTGAGTCTCATTTCCTTTGCACTATGATACCTGGTTTGTCCAAGATCTAATCTCCAATATCGACATACCTAGTTCGATCTTGTTACGGACAAACACATTCACTCCTTCCCGTGATATTACATCCCGTGACCTAGTCACATGCTTGCAAGCTTCATTGATGTAATCTCACCGAATGGTCCCAAAGTATCTATCCATCACTTGGATAGGAAAATCGCGATCTCGATGCATATGCCTCAACATACCCATTTGGAATACCTGATAGGGACCTTTATGATCACCTTGTTATAGTGTGACAATTGATCTAGTCAAAGCAGCTATTGGTGGTAGTGATTAACTATGATCTCACAATTAAAGGAGTGAGTTACTACGCTTTGTTAAATATTGCAATGTTGAAATTTTTGGCTGGATCACATTGCAATACTATGGTTGGGTGTGTGTCCATCACATCATTCATCCAATGAAGTGACCCCATTGTCAATTGACATAAATTTCCATGATCGGAAACCTCAATCATCAATTGCCCAACGAGCTAGTCTTCTAGACGATACCAGGGACTTGGTTTGTTACATACCACACATGTATTAATGTTTCCGCTTAATACAGTTATAACATGGTTCAAAACTACTATGACCATATGAGATATAACAATAAAAACATATTTATTATTGGCCTCTAGAGCATATCTCCAACATCTTTTGCATCCTATTATTCATATATTGGTTGCATATGTTAAACTATTCTCAAAATTGTCCATAATCATCAAAGGTCATGCCCAATTTTTAAACACACATGCAAAGATTCAAATAACCTTCCTTGCAAGCAAGTGTTCTATTGCACTAAATAGGAAATAAAGCAATCCAACTTCGAGGCACATTCATCAACTTAAACAACTACCCTCAGAATCAAGTGTTGGATCAAACAACATGGCACACATGTTTCTCAAAACTTCAAGATGGTTGTCGGAAGATCACATGTCTTCTCCCCCTTTGTTCTACATGTCGAAATTCCCTGCATTTTCAGATGATCTAAACGTCACTAAACTCAGTTAGTCGCTTTTAAATTGACATATTTAGGTTAATTAACCTTGAGATGTTACACATGTTGCCATGGCTGACGAGTTTTCCGTGCTTCGTCACAACAACACATGGGTGTTGGTTCCTCGGCCTCTTGGAGTAAATCTCGTCAAAACCAAGTGTATTTTCAAGACAAAGCATCATGCTGATGGCTCTATTGATAAATACAAGGCTTGGTTGGTCTCTCGCGGGTTTACTCAAAAGCAAGGCATCGACTATGGTGACACATTTAGTCCTATTGTGAAGCCAGCTACCATTTGTTTGGTTCTCTCACTTGCAGTCTCGCGAGGATGGAGTTTGCAGCAAGTTGATGTAAGTAATGCATTCCTCCATGGTTTCCTGTCTGAGGATGTCTACATGCAGCAACCGCCTAGTTTTAAGGATGTTCAGTATCCCTCAGATGTGTGCAAGATGCAACAATCTCTTTGAAGGAGATATGCCCTAGAGGAAAATAATAAATAGGTTTTTATTGTCGTATCTCAATTAGTTTATAATAGTTTCATATTGTGCTATAACTGTGCCAAGTAGAAACATTGGTACAGGTGTGGTATGAAACAACGAAGTCCCTAGTAGCCTCTATTCATACATGATCACTGTATTCAGAGGTCAATTCTCTTTCTTTGACCTCCCACCATTCATGACATCCCTTGCTTCTCGCAAGAACGGCTCCTCGGTGGAGGAGTAGAAGCACTGGTCCCCTTCGGTCAAGTGCTTGTGTGTGCTCTTACCTACCGTAGGACCTCCGTCCCCGAAGCGCAGGAGGAGAAGGAACAACAGGTTGTCCTCTCTTGGCCTAGTAGTTCCGCAACTACTACCGTGGTTGTTGCCATATCTACTATCCGCTTCACTGTTGGGCTACCCTTGTCTATCTTGACCTCAACTTCCTCAATTATGTCAAAGGCATGGTATAGAAAGTGCTCAAGCTACTTCTTGTTGCTCACGCTTCCTCTACACCTCTAGCTCTCTTTTCTTGCTCTAGACCTCCCAATCTGCTTGGAGTTTACTTATCTCTCGTCTTCAGTAATTTACATTTTACCACCATCATGCTGCTCTTGCACCTAATAGGTAAGCATCGATCACATCAGCGAATCCATTTGGATAGACACTAGCTTCTTCGTCATCTGCATCATATACTGGCTCTCGAATGCGTTGAGGAAAAGGCCCTGCCACTTCTAGAAGCGGTGATGCTGTGACACCAACTTGTGGAGACAAAGCAATGAATGAAAGGAAGGTCAAGTATTCCTCTGGTCAGCAGGCATGAACTTCACTATGTATTTGGCGGTTCCTGCTGCCCAGCAGAAATGGCACTAAGACTTGCACCTTGATCTAGCCTTCTTACTGCTCCTACTGTCTCCATACACATAAGCAGGGGGTTGCATTTCAGCGAACACCTACTAGTAAGCGCCTCCTACATGGGCACAACTTCCATAAGCACTCTAAGCGTACAGATTGCATCCCACCCATGCTCTCATATCCTGAAGGCAGAGAATAGTTGGGGTTGAGATTGCCATACCAAAGTGATGAACTGGTGCTGGATTCTAGTATGGTTGACTCCTACATAGTTTGGCTTTGTGTATCCGAACTGCAAATCCATGATGTCGATGCAGATATGCGGGATTTCCATTGGATCAGATCGGCACCAACCTTTCTCACTATTGCAGGTAATAAGGCTTCAGCTTCCATCGAATAGTATGGGTATGGGTCTCCATTCTTCTATACCCCATCCATCTAGCCCTGAATAACCTTTATGCATCTTAGCACTTCAAGCACCTACTCGGTATACTCAAAAAGATAAATGGGGCTCTACCTCTTCAAACGTAGCCCTGGCAATAGTCTTCTTTCCCCTATTCTTATCTTTAGCTACACCGTAACCAAAAATCTCGGACCATGTGAGTGTAGCCGTTGTGAGCTGGCATTAAGTCTACAATCATGAGTTACAATCCTTTGTGCCACATCGAAATCCTGCTACCGAATTCTAAGCTTCCCTTCCCTAGAATCTGATTACTCCAAGTCTCCAATAGCATCTAACCAATCCATTAACATGATTGCATAGTGAGTTGAGGCTCCATCTTTATCATCCAACTCTTTCCTTCATCCGCTTCAACGGCAGTATTGTGCTTTCCTGCTCTTGGCATCGGGAATCTATGTATGAGTTTTTCAACACCTTCACTCAAGTCATTTACATGAGCAGAACTTAGAATAAGAGAAAGGGTGCCCATCTAGGTAGTCTTCAATTTCTTACTTTAGCATAGGAGCGCTCTCCAAAGGAGATGCAACGCGATCGTCCGCGGGAAAATAAGATTCGTCCCACCTATCTAGATCAAAGAAAATGCTTCTTCTATGGTTGCTATACCCAGAGAGTCATGAAAGTCGCATGCAACTTAGAATCAGATTCTTCCTTAGTACGCGAGCGGCACGGCAAAGGATTAGGCTCCCAGAAGATATGTACCTGCAGGTGCGAATAAACCATTTTACATTTAAGTGCCTTTTGTTTCTTTTGAAACAGGTGGTAAACCTTTCTCTTTTGGCACGTAGTCCCTTTTTCTTGGATCTGGAGCCACCAAACTACCTTGTATCTATGTGAATCACTGATTGATCGGTCATAGGTCTGAGTCAGACATCAAATAGCTTCGATTTCAATTATCCGTTGTATCAAAATCAATAAGATGTACAATCCAATTTCTCGATTCAACAGAAGCCCATGCGGATGCGGATACTGCCATTCCTCAATAAAAGCGTAGATCAAGTTGGTAAACAGGTGGCGCGAGTTGGTAATACTACAGACTGTGACCACAAGTCTGCTGGATCGGCTGTTTGATCAGATAAGGGATTGCGGGTTCGATGCTTCACCTAAAGGGGTTATTGACCACCCTTCGTGGCCTGCCTCTACTAAGTTCAGAAATCAAAAGAAAGTCTCATGTTTCTCCTCAGAAAACGCGTATAGTGGCCTTCATCGATGGGACCTCCAGTGTATGAAACTAGCATTTTATCATGGAAGTTCGATCAACTAACGATATTGTTTTTCGTTGGAAAAACCAACGCCAACGTCAAGATCAGTCTCCTTTCTCTTTTCGGGAGCAGAGCTGAAAAAGATGGGAAATTCCAATGATTCTTTGTTCATTAGAATGTCGATTCCTCACAATCGCTCTTTGTGATGAACCATGGCAATTAGGATCTCAAGACGCAGCAACACCTATGATGCAAGGAATCATTGACTTACAGCACGATATCTTTTTCTTCCTCATTCTTATTTTGGTTTTCGTATCACGGATGTTGGTTCGCGCTTTATGGCATTTCAACGAGCAAACTAATCCAATCCCGCAAAGGATTGTTCATGGAACTACTATCGAAATTATTCGGACCATATTTCCAAGTGTCATTCTTTTGTTCATTGCTATACCATCGTTTGCTCTGTTATACTCAATGGACGGGGCATTAGTAGATCCAGCCATTACTATCAAAGCTATTGGACATCAATGGTATCGGAGTGCGCCTCTTAATGAGGGTGATTTAAGTGCAACAAAATGTACCGGTGGTTCACGAAGCATCTGGCTTACCGGTCATCTCCCATTCCCGTCGTCGAGAGACTAAAAGAACTATAGCATGCCAGAAACAGGGAGTTGAGGTGGTTAGACCTATACCCCGAAATGCTCCCAGCATAGGAGCCTATGGTTCCATTCTTGTTATTGCTGGAGGTACACATACCTCTTCTCGGTGTGGTGGAGCGATATACGAAAAATAGATGCTAAGCCTGCAATGTCCGATAACGGGGCTTCAGTAGTGAATCTATCGGCACCACAACAGTGACATACAACTTTGGACCTAAGGGCCGGTCCCGTTACCTTTCGTAATGGGGGATCCCCGTTGGAAACAACCACGGTAGTAGTTGCGGAACTACTGGGCCAAGAGAGGACAACCTGTTGTTCCTGCTCCTCCTTCTGCGCTTCGGGGACGGAGGTGCTACGGTAGGTAAGAGCATGCACAAGCACTTGACTGAAGGGGACCAGCGCTTCTACTCCTCCACCGAGGAGCCGTTCTTGCGAGAAGCAAGGGATGTCGTGAATGGTGGGAGGTCAAAGAAAGAGAATTGACCTCTGAATACAGTGATCCTATGATCTAGATAGACTCCGTCCTTTTTTTAGATAAGGGTGACTCAATAAATTGGGGGTGGGACCTGCTGGCATAATGCAGGCTGGAACGTGGGAATTCGAGGTCTCATGAACGAGTTTTTTTATGGACAAACATACTTTCCGGTCAGGCCTATGGATCCTTTTAGATCTACGGGCCGGCCATTCACATGAGCATAGGGAATCTATACTCGAGCCTTCGACTTGGCCCCTGGCAGGATAGGTGAGGAATCACTCTTGATCTGATCTATTGGGGCCTACAACTTCGCCAAAGCCGACTAGCATCCCTTTCCACTACGCATGTGTCGAACAAAGAAGACTACTACTAAACTAAAGGATCGAATTCTCTTTCCGTGGTGAACTGGCCGTCCCATACCTTCATTTTGTCTCATGTGTGTTGAACATTATCTTCCTTGGTTCCAGCTTCACTGATGTAGGTAGGGCTAGACGAGAAAGGGTCCCCTCTTGCCTATTAGTAAGCGGGCCTTCGATTCCACCGGGGTCTTACGGTCTCATAGAGGGGGGAGAACTACCTAACTAAAGAAGAATAATGCTCTTTATAAATAAGAGTAGGCGTGGAGAGCTTTTTGCGGGGAAACTTGCAAGTCAAACTAGTTCGTTGGTCATGAGGATGATCTGGGTTTCAAGATCATGGGCATTTATGCCAATTGACAATAGGATCATATCATTGGAGAATGATGTGATTGGACATTCCTCGAAGGATTGCAACACGATCAAGTCATATAGTTCATTGTTGCAATAGCTATACCTAGACTCCTTTTCCTTAGACCGTGATCTCATATTACTCACTGTTTCCCGAGGCTGCTTAGACTGCATCAAGCGCCACTTGGTAATACAGTGGTTATAAAGGTGTAAGTTGGGTATTCCGAAGGAACAGTAGATGACATGTGATTGCAAGACCAGGATTTGTTCACCCACATGACGGGTAAAGATACATATGGCCGGCTTGGTGAGATTACATCCATAAATGTTGCAACATGTGACTCGGTCACGGGGATGTAATATCACGGTAACAAGAAAACAGAACTTGTTGTGAACAAGATTGAACAAGGTATGTGATACCAATGATCGGATCTCAGACAAGTCGTATCAAGAAACAAAAGGAATTGGATGCTACATTTAGCGGTTCAAACGACATTGTCATCAGGAATGCATAGGGGTCACATGGATATCCCTGGTCCCTCTGTTGATCATTGATACAGATCATGTCTAGAGCATTCCCGAGCCGTGAGAGGATACACTTAAGGGTACGATGAGAGCGATCATTCATAAGATGGAATCACAATAGAGAAAGAGAAAGCCAGAATTGTTCCGTGGAGAGATTCGAAGTTGTTCGGAGAAAGAATAAAGGACCGGAATCATTCCGAGAAAGATCCGAAGTCGTTCGGAGGAAATCGAAAGGGAACCAAAAGGTGTTTCGGGTCAAGACGGATTTGTAATATGTATTTACATATTAATTAGTGTAATTAATATTAAATATAATATTAAAATCTAAAGGGCCAAAGCCCAGGCGCCTCAAGGGGGCCCACCCGGCCAGCCTAGGGCTGTGTGCGGGGTGGGGACCACCCCTGGTCGGCTGGCCCATGAGGCCCATGCGCCTCCCCCCTCTCCCTTGAATAGTCCCACATAGGAAACCAAAAGGGGAGGGCACACCCCCTCCCCCTATATAAGGGGGTGCCCATGGGTGGGATTAAACACACCAATATTTGGAGAAGTCCTTTGGTTGACTTCCTCCTTCCCTCTCTGTCTATCCCTTGTGACCATGGCCCCAAGTCTGGGCTATGTGATCGAGGCACACCTGCAGTACGCCGTTGCGCTGCAGAGATTCCTAGCCGGATATCAACTTCTGCACTCCCGGGAGGATCGGGGAGCCGGAGGTCTCATAGTGCACTAGATGTGTATGAAGACACGAGGCACAACACTTGGGGTGCTTAAATGTCATGAGCCGGAGCTGTTGCACGATGAAGAAGGAGCAAGGGGTGACCTGCGAGGAGCTTCGCGACCTTGAGGTCGGCTATGAGTACAACTACTTCAACCACGTTCCTCGCGGAACGTTAACCGCGTATGGTCTACAAGGGTATGTATTCTCTACGCATTGGCCGTTACCGCATTACTACATAGATAGATCCTATGCAGTTTTGGGGTTCCATCATAGGAATTTTTTTGTTTTTTGCTGCGGATCCCCTTCAGTGGTATCAGAGCCGATTTATGCGTAGGCGTGCTATACGACAAGTACGCACAAGTTTTGTGCGGGCATTGATCCCTTAGTTGTTACCCTCTAACATGTACTTGTTTATATCGCGGTATTGTTTGATGAAGCGGCCCGGACCGACCTTACGCATATTCATACGCGAGACTGGTTCCACGGGCAACATACGGCTTGTACCGTATAAGTGGCTAGCGGGTGTCTGTCTCTCATTCAATAGTTGATATAGCATTTACGACGGAGGGCCCCGAAAGGGGTGTAATAGAGACAACTATCGGATCCATGTTGTGGTTGGAAAGTTCGTAGTTTAGAAACGGTTCTATTGCGAAAGCCCTAACAACCACGTAAAACTTGTGATTATGATATGGCATTGGTCGTTACGAAGGTAAAGTAGTTTACTTTTATGTTACTAAGTAGTATAGTAATAGTCATCGTTCCGATGGACGACCTGGTGGCGGCGTCATGGACTTGGCGTCAAACCAAGGGCAAGATGGAGATCATGCCGGAGCGCTCGATGGAGATCAAGGTGCAAGAAAGACCATATCATATCACATTATACATATGATGTTGATACCTGTTTTACATCTTATTGTGTGCTAGTATTTAGATACTCAATAGTAGAAAACAAGATAATCCCTATTTAATTCCAATGTTCCGTGTTCCCCTTGTGTGTGCACCACCAAGAAAGTTCTTCGTTATGAGGCCGGCCATGATGATCGGGGGTCAAACATATCAACGTTCGCATACAGTGGGTGTAAGCCATGTTGCACAGCGAATACACACAAGTTAGATTTGGCGAGCCTAGCATGTACAGACATGGCCTCGGAACACAAGAGATCGAAAGATCGAGCATGAGTCACATGGATGATGTGATTGACATTATTGAATGTCTACCTTTGAGGCTGCACTGATGGCCGTGATGATCGGGGGAGGTGCAGAGGATAGGGATCATATGATCACTAAAATCATCCAGGGGATGACAATTTTAGTGGAGACCAATTATAAATTGATCTCTTATTATAAACTTAGTCTAGATGTCTGTTTGCAAATATCTTAGTAGATCTTAGCCTATCCCATTGAGGTCATTTGCGACCATGGGAATATATTGCTTAATTTGGAACTTAGCAAAAGGGTCCAACTTCATAGATTAATACCCACACCTGAGTGATATCCTCGTAAAAGGTGATCTTCTCTTCTTGATACAATAACCATTAGGAGATAATTCGATGACTTCAGAATGTTTGGAAAAACACTTAGCAATCTTGCATTAGAGTTGAGAACTCTTAGAAGGACTTGATTACATATGGAGGTCATGGATGAAAAGGTATATGTAAGATATACAAATTATAAATGTGGTTCTTGCAAAACTCGTTGCAGTTTGTAGAGTATTTGATACTTGTCCCGTTTTGTGAAAACAGGAGGATCTGCTTAAGAATTGTTGTTTTTGAGGCAGCGTGACTTGATGACGGCAAGCAAAATAGTTGATGGCCGACATCACCTCTTCCCTCAAAGTTTGTGATTTGGATTAGTGGACTTGAATATAAATTTGTAATCCATGTCTGTGTGTCTTACTTATGGCGAGACGATTATTCATATGAACAAGGTACAAGCCAGTTTGTACTATTCTTATGAACAATACCATTATGGTCACATTACAATTATAAACAAGTTATTCTCATCACTATGTTAATGATAATAGTTTAAACATTTATAAATGATTAGAATGCTAAAAGATATCCAAAGTTTAATAATGAAATAACACTAAAGTTTAAGTCATTTTGGTTATTGCATGTTCTTTATGAAGATAGGGGTCCTAGATGCTTAATCTAGAGACTTTTCAAAACCATGCCCCTTGGGAAGAATGACTAAAACTCCGCATTCTGGTAAAACGGTGATATGCGAAGAAATGTTGAATCTTATACATAGTGATGTATCGTATTTTCAACAAGTAGTGGAAATCATTAGTTCATTGTTGATTTAAGTGAATAAGCGTATTTACTTAATGAAGCATAAGTTTGAAACAATTTGAATTTTTCAAATGAGTTCACAACACAAGGAGGATATTGAAATTAACAAGAATATGAAGTCTCTTCGATTTGATCGACACGACTAAAGTATTCAAGTTAAGTTTAGCATAAAAGGGACTTGTGAAAGATGTTTCACAAATTATGATAATTGGACGAATTCAAACTTTGTTGAAATGTCTAAACATCATAAACATTTTGTATTAGATACATATGATATCATATTATCTCTTATCGGGGTTATAGTTGTCGTTTAGAGTTAGAGATCAAAATAAGCAAACACTCATTTGAAATACAAAGGAACATCTAAAAGATTCATGGAAACAACACCATAAGTGTTATGGAAAGTTCGAGTTTCTAGAGATTTCTATAAGTTGAAGTCATGGCGAATAAACAAGTCTTTCTAGAGCATTTTGCGGGGTCTTATGGTCTCATAGAGGGGGGGAGAACTACCTAACTAAAGAAGAATAGTGCTCTTTATAAATAAGAGTAGGCGTGGAGAGCTCTTTGCGGGGAAACTTGCAAGTCAAACTAGTTCGTTGGTCATGAGGATGATCTAGGTTTCAAGATCATGGGCATTGGAGAATGATGTGATTGGACATTCATTGAAGGATTGCAACACGATCAAGTCATATAGTTCATTGTTGCAACAGCTATACCTAGACTCCTTTTCCTCAAACCGTGAGCTCATATTACTCACTGTTTCCCGAGGCTGCTTAGACTGCATCAAGCGCCACTTGGTAATACAGTGGTTATAAAGGTGTACATTGGGTATTCCGAAGGAATAGTAGATGACATGTGACTGCAAGACCGGGATTTGTTCACCCACATGACGGGTAAAGATACATACGGCCGGCTTGGTGAGATTACATCCATAAATGTTGCAACATGTGACTCGGTCACGGGGATGTAATATCACGGTAACAAGAAAACAGAACTTGTTGTGAACGAGATTGAACAAGGTATGTGATACCAATGATCGGATCTCGGACAAGTCGTATCAAGAAACAAAAGGAATTGGATGCTACATTTAGTGGTTCAAACGACATTGTCATTAGGAATGCATAGGGGTCACATGGATATCCCTGGTCCCTCTGTTGATCATTGATACAGATCATGTCTAGAGCATTCCCGAGCCGTGAGAGGATACACTTAAGGGTACGATGAGAGCGATCATTCGTAAGATGGAATCACAGTAGAGAAAGATAAAGCTAGAATTGTTCCGTGGAGAGATCCGAAGTTGTTCGGAGAAAGAATAAAGGACCGGAATCATTTCGGGAAAGATTCGAAGTCGTTCGGAGGAAATCGAAAGGGAACCGAAAGGTGTTTCGGGTCAAGACGGATTTTGTAATATGTATTTAGATATTAATTAGTGTAATTAATATTAAATATAATATTAAAATCTAATTTGAAGGGGTATTCCACTAATGGGCCAAACTTCCTAGGGAAAAAGGGCCCATGAGGGAAAACCGAAGGAGGGAAGGGCCAAGGGCCAAAGGGCCAAGGCCCAGGCGCCTCAAGGGGGCCCACTCGGCCAGCCTAGGGCTGTGCGCGGGGTGGGGCCAACCCCTGGCTGGCTGGCCCATGAGGCCCATGCGCCTCCACCTCTCCCTTGAATAGTCCCACATGGGAAACCCAAAGGAGAGGGCACACCCCCTCCCCCTATATAAGGGGGTGCCCATGGGTGGGATTAAACACACCAATATTTGGAGAAGTCCTTTGGTTGACTTCCTCCTTCCCTCTCTCTCTCTAGCCCTTGTGACCATGGCCCCAAGTCTGGGCTGTGCGATCGAGGCACACCTGCAGTACGCCGTTGCGCTGCAGGGATTCCTAGCCGGATATCAACTTCCACACTCCCGGCGGGATCGGGGAGCCGGAGGTCTCATCGTGCACTAGATGTGTACGAAGACACGAGGCGCAACACTTGGGGTGCTTAAATGTCGTGAGCCGGAGCTGCTGCACGATGAAGAAGGAGCAAGGGGTGACCTGCGAGGAGCTTCGCGACCTTGAGGTCGGCTATGAGTACGACTACTTCAACCATGTTCCCCGCGGAACGTTAACCGCGTACGGTCTATAAGGGTATGTATTCTCTACATATTGGCTGTTACCGCATTACTACATAGATAGATCCTAGGCAGTTTTGGGGTTCCATCGTAGGCGATTTTTTGTTTTCTGCTGCGGATCCCCTTCACTCTCTATGGACTCAAACAGTCGCCCCATGCGGTTGAGTGCTTAGCTTCTTCATCTTGGTTTTGTTTCGTCTAAGGCAGATACATCTCTCTTCATCTTTGCTAAGCATGGTGAGAAGATTTAGATGCTTGTGTATGTGGATGATATTGTGATTGCTCGCTCCACTCCTGATGCGATTGATTGTCTAGTGAAATATCTTTTAAACAGATTTGTTATTAATTGGTAGTTTTAGTACTTATTGGGTCTGGAAGTGTCCTACAATTCAGGGGGCATGACACTGACTCAGCAAAAGTATGCGCTAGATCTTCTTCATCGTGTGAGTATGGAAAATTTTAGACCTACTTCGACACTACTAGCCTCCACCGAGTGGGCGGTAGTTTAGGAGAGGCGAAATGCATCTCCCAATCTGAATTAGAGAGTGCATGATTGAGCCGCACAAGCGTGGGAGGATCTTGCTCATTGGATTATCTGTATTTGCGACCGATGAGGGGGGGTTTCAAGCAGGTTTGAAGAATTTAGGGTGATATAATGTAGCATCCCATCTATCTAACATCTATAATGCTACATGGTCTATTAATAAAATGCTACTTCCTACATGTTATTATTGCATCATATAAAACCCCTCTATTTGGTTATTATCCCTTATGCATTATATTGTATCACTTGTAGTTGCCTCTTGATATATTGTATTTGTTTCTTGATATATTGTTTCATTCCCAAGTTGGGTTGGGGGCATATCTTTTCTTGACTCCCTCGCCTTTCTTATCACCACCTTATAATCCCACCATCCAAACTATATATGAGCATTTGCATTTCTTTGGGTATTTTGTCTAGCTCATATATAATAAGATGGATCCATTTCTAAATCTACATGATCCCATATATGTTCTCTATTGGTTTCACAATATTAACAATGTGGAGCCCCATGGCCACCTTTGCATGCCATGTGTGTAGAATCCTCTCTTGCAAGCTTCTATATGGTTTTATTCAAATTATGCCCATGTATGATGCCATTTGACTACAAGTGAATCTAGTGGGAAAACATACACTACCATGGTCATTAGCTTCATATGTATGCATATTTCAAATAATCCCATATTACTAGCAAGCCTCATTCTTGTTGGGCCATTTTTTTCAAATCATTGAATGCATGTATGGATTATAGGACCATATAGGTTTATAGTTGTTTTTACAATTATAATGGTGACCTTTAATGACCATGCATGGCCCATGCAAAGCTTGCCACCATCTCTCTTATTTTGGTTTTCTTATGAATTTGGAGAAAAGCTTGATTGATTGGAATTGATTCAAGTGTGATCAAATTCAAATGGATTCTCCATTGATCATCTACTTCTCTTCTAGTTTGTTTTCTCTTGGTTTATTTGTTCTTGCTATTTTTTGTAGCTTATTCAAAAGCTTATGGTAAATAAATAAAATCAAAACAAATAAATGGAAAGAAACAAATCTAAAACCTAAACTAACCTTTTACTCTAACCTCACCCCTCTTGGTGGTTGATCCTAACCACACACCGCACCACACCTAATCACCACCACCCATCTAACCTAACCCCTAAGCCCTACCCGAGCACACCATGGTCAAGTGACCATGTTCCACATGCATCACATCTCACCCTTCATACCTCGCCCTCCTAGCTAACCACTCCCTCCTTCTTGCTACCCAAGTTGAACCCTAGGTTCCCTCCCTGCTACCATGGTCGCCCTTTGCACCACATGCTCGAGAGAGAGAGAGAGAGAGAGAGAGAGAGACAGAGAGAGGATAATGTAGCCCGAGTTGATTTTTGCAACCTCACGTGAACCACCCCATGTGCAACTCCCTCCCATCTTTATCTACTTGTCCTACACTCTCAGCCCGATCTAGATCCATCTGGGTGCTGCCCAAAACCCTCCTTCTTCCCCTGCCTCCCTCTGCTAGCTACTAGCCACCATACTCGAAGCCACCGTCTACCTCCTATTCTGGAAAGTAGAGGAAGGATGAGAGGAGCTAGGGCGTCGAGGAAGACCGCGTCACCACCTGCACCCCGCATGTACCCGACGTCGAGGAAGAGGAGCCCCAGTACATGCGGAACGCGAGGCTGCCCACGCAAACCCTAGATCCGTCGTTCGCCAGCACCGCCGCCGATCGCCACCGCGCCAAGCCGAACCATCGCCACCAACCACCCCGTGGTGATCCACTGAATCTCCTAGACATGGTCTTCTGTTCGTGCGCTTCCTAATCCATGTATTTGTTTCATCGAATCGGTGCCGTGTGTCGTTGTTCGCCACCACCCCTTTTGCTTGTCGCTGCTGTGTTGCCCGCCTCGGGTGTCGCGCGTGCGGGGCTAGACCCACGTCGCTACACTATGCCGAGTGCGCCCATCCACGCTTCCTAGATCCCTAGCTGACCATGCCGCCATTCTCGTCCATGCCGGCCCTGGCGCCGCCGCGTCGGTGTGCGTCCGTGCCGAGCCTCTGTGCCTCAACCCGCGCCACAAACCCATCCTAGCACCAGCCCGCTAGTACCGCGGTGGTTTCGTCTCAGGAACTCGTCAGCTAGGTCGCCAGTTCGAGTCCCCGCGTCACCGCAGTTCTCTATCGCGTGCGTATTTCTTCAGTTTCGTTAGTAGCTCGCGAGGGATAAAAACAGTGCCGCAAAACTTTTTGCGGGTACCCCCTGCATTCTTTTCGTATCAACCCGTAGTCCGCCAGCGGTCCCACTAGTCAGCCTGAGCACATTCACCATACAGACGTTTTTATAAAAAGGAACCTAGTTTTCGCACAAATTGCAAAACCATCGTCGGACCGCCCACATGTCACGCACCTGCTGGCTGCGCTCGCGTGTGGCCCCACACACTTTCGACCCCACCTGTCATTCGCTTGGCTAGCTCATCTCCGCGTGAAAAAAACCCCAACATGGTCACCGTCGCCCGCGTGTGCTGCTGAGTCAGCAGGGACCCACTTGTTAGCGGCTGTGGCTAGGAAGGCCCGAGTGAGGAAAGTTTCTGACCATTTTCTAAATTCTAAAATAAATTCAGAATATTGTTATATCTAATATAATTCAATTTTTTAAAAAATATTTTGAATTTGACAAAATATCCAAAACAAAATATGATTCAAATTTAATTATGAATTCAACCAGATTTTCAAATTTATCCCGAGTCAACTCTAACTAGTCAAACCTTTGACTTTTGACCCCTTTTTAATATAATTTAATTTAAATATTATTTTAAATCTATAAATTCAAATAATACGTATGATATATGTTTTTGAATCACAAAAATGCCAGGAATTCAACCGTGCCATTCAAAATAATTTTTGAGCAATTTAAAAATGCCAGTAAATGCCTTTTCTTAATAAATTCGTAACTTTATTTCCGTAATTTTAAATTCGACAAATGATATGTCTAAATAGATTAGCGCGATGAGCCTGTTCTGATTATGCATTCCATGATATGAATAGAAGCATGCATCATATAAATATTAAATAATCAGAACTGTTTATGAGAGTAGAACATGCCTAAATAAATTAATAAAGTGCTTTATTATTGTTTCCACACCTCGCCCATGCCATGCTAGGTTATACCATGCAATTGTGCATCATTCCATCATGGCATGCCTTGTTTGCTTATTGCATATGATTTCTATGATTATGCAATGTATTTATTTCGGGCATTGTGTGTTTGGTTTTTAACCGGATAGACGCTGAGAAAGGAGAATATTAGGAGCCTCAGCAGTATTACCCAGATCCTTCCTATTCTGCAACTGAACTTCTAGGCAAGAAATTCCCCATGCTTGCATACATATAGTACATACGCCTTCTATCTTATTATTACATCATTAAGTCACGATTGCATTAAATTGGAATTCCAAGTACTGCATAGCCTTTACTTTTAAACCCCACCAAAAACTTGTGCCTCAATCTTATGAGCCTTTACTATAGGAGTTGTTTGAGCCATGCGAGTCGTAAAATTGCATGTGTAAGGTTTGTGAGAGTCTTTGGATAACGAGCTACCTAAACAACTTAAACTGAGTAGCAATGGGATAACTAAAGAAAAAGGCACCAATAGGGAATAGTTGTTATTTGGTTCTTCCATGCTCACTTGTGTCCTATAGGACCTCGAGTACTTGATTCCCGTTCCTTGATTATTTACACCACATTCAGGAGAATCTATGGATCCCCCTTTGCCTAAGATTAATTCACACTTTATTTCTTGGGCCCACAAAATAGTTTGGGGCTTTATTACTATCCTATACTTATGCCACGCTTTACTATTTTATTTACTATTGCGCGTGGAGCGCCTGTGCTATTTAAGAATGCGGAGTGTTTTCGCGGTATCGACAAGCCCAGTCATACTTTCAGGTTCCTAGTCGTTTACATCCATTGACACAAACCCTAGGTCCGTCTCGGAACCGGCCAACTTCGTTGCGGGTAGCTTATTGGGGTGGCCCCCTGAAATAATTTATGAATCTTGTGAATGCATTGTCGTGAGCCCTCGTTGCTTTTTATTTGGTTCTTCCCGAGGTTGATCGTGTGTGTTGATATTTATGCACCCCTGTAGGATAAATCTTTCTGAAAGCCGTGTCCGCGGTTATGGACAACTTGGAGCACAGTTTCTTGATCATATATAACTATAACTAAAGTACCACCTTTAATTTGACTAAGACATGACTAGTAAATAGTGCAAACCTCATGGAATGGTTAATAAAATTACTAACGGATGGGATGTTCTTCCGCCTTCTCATTGGTAATTGAGGAGGAGGGCGAGCGATGGTTACTTATATTACTGTTATAACTATTGTTACTAATTAACGAGCATCCGTCCATCTCTGGTTGGGCGGATGTGTAGCGTGTCTCTATAGAACTATTTAGATATTATCTTTCGCTGCAATTGCGTCACCCCCAGGTCATTCCCTTTAGGTGCATTAAGACCTGCTGAATACCCCTAGGGTCTCACACGATAAATATTTGGTTCAGATGGACATGTATACTCTCAGAAAGGTTACTAGGTCAAAGAGTCTGATGATGGTGGCAACGACTGTCAGCTGTAGAGATTCTGGGGATGGAGATTTATGAGATCTGTGGACGGGATGTGCTTATTTTCAGGACATCTTATGCTAATTTGCTTTTTGTCCGTACTCGGATCTTGTTTTCCGCTTCCGCTTGATACTCTGATGTGTGATGTATGAGGATGTATCTTAAACTATTATCTCTATCTAGGATATTTGGATCTTGCCGTATGGCATTGAATATTTCTGTCTCTATTGTTTTTAGATGGTGTGGCTCTGATCTCTATTGTATGTCGCTGACTACATACTCATTTGTGTATGTTTTTGATTGCTTTACTTGTCGACTACGCCGCTCGCTCTTGTTCCGATGTTCTTGAAAGTGGGTTGGATGGTTGGCCGGTATCGTTCCCTGCTCCACAGGTGGGCCTACTGTGTGGCCGCCCGGCCCCATGGTAGTTACATATAAGAAATCATGTCATACATCTTCTATCAATGTTCATGTTGTTCTTGTCTGAGATTATTGAAATCTCCTACTCCCGCCGATCCTAATTAGTGTCTCAGATTTGTCTAGATTCGGATGTATCTAGCCACTAGATACATCCGAATCTAGACAAATATGAGAATATTAATTAGAATCAGAGGGAGTATTATTAGCCACACCCAGTTATTTTTTTGAACGACACAATGGGGGTGAACTTCCTACCTGCATTTCCATTAAAAAGGGTGAGAAAATGCCCAAATTTTTACAAAATGGGGGGAGGGAGCGTCAGCTCAAAGGAATTACAAGAGTGCAGCGCACCACTGCTCTACACTCTCAAAGCTAACGTGTGAAGGGACCCGCGCCTGCCACAATCGCAGGTGCTCAACGACTTTCTTGAGGATCGCCTAAAAGGGGAGACGCACATAGTCGAAGACCATCGGATTCCTAGTTTTCCAGATCACCTAGAGGAGGCATGAGGTGATGGTGCTCAACAGCAGTACGCCCCAGGAGGGGTTGCTTTCCTGGAGTGAGACCCATGCAGCTTCAGCAAAGGTGGGGAGAGCGCATCGACGAGGCCCAAGCACACGCCGCCAGAATAGACGTAGGCGGGAGCAAGTGAAGAATAAGTGGGCGAGAGTCTCCGGCTGGCGCGGGTAGAAAGGGCATATGTCTATGTCCAAGCACCCAATGTGCCACAGGAATGCACGCGTGCGGGTATTTCCATGACGAAGGACCCAGACGAACACCTTGACCTTGAGTAGCGCATGCCCAGGCCAATTTAGGTCGTGTAGGGGGGCGCATCTAGAGCTCTTCAGCATGCTGTACGCGACCCTGGCACTGAACAGGTGGGCATCTCCCCATGCTAGAGACCGCTCGTCGTCCAAAGCGGAGGAGCGCGTGAGGATGTGGTCGAGCGTGCTGTGGAGCAAACAAAGCTCATCCCTAGCCCGATCGGGCACCCTATCATGCGTACGGAGCACAAGAGCCCGATTTGCAAGCTCGTCAGAAACAGAGCCGGCAGCACAGACCATGTGGGAATATACCGCAGGTAGGGTGGTCGAGAGCGCGCCTAGCAAGGTCTAGTTGTCCCCTAGAGATCCACGGAACAGCCGTGCCCCACACACACGGAGGTGATTGCTTGATATAGGGGCAAGAGCGATGAGATGACCTGTCAGGCGGGAGTCAAGGGGGCAGGGCACGCGCACACGTAGTTCGCGTGGACCTAGTTGACCCATGGTGACATGGGTATGCCCAACAGGCACTCGACTACAGCCTACCTGGTGTGGCCCGACGGAAGGCGCACTCGACGACCTGCACAGGTCCATGACGCCCATGACGGTTCGACTGATATGAAGACCATATGGACACGGACTCCCAAACGCACAAGACAAGGAAACCTCAAGACTAGAGTTTGAATACAACTTGTAGGCAACTCGTATTGGTACCTGACGAGGGTTTAACTCATCAATGCCCATTGTTATGGACTTGGGTTTTAGAGAAGGAGGGAGCTCTGGAGACATCTATCGGCTAGCAAACAAGCACACAGGGGACAAAGGATTTACCTAGGTTCAGGCCTCGTAGAGGTCCCTACTCCTGCTTGTCTGCTCGTGGAATTATTGAGGGAGTCGAAAGTTACAACGGTGCGCAGATGCAATCTGGCGAGGGTTTGTGGAAGCTAGGGTTGCGCGTATCCTCCTCGTCGTCCCCTCCTAGCCCTTATATAGATAGGCTAGGTCTCAGATAGCAGGTCGAGTCGGTTACAAGTTAGGGTTCTCCCCTTCAAACTTTCTATCTTTAGCTTTTTCTTTATCTTCAAGCAATCGAGAGTCCACAAGTTACTCGAGTCCTTCTATCTGGGCCTTGGCGACACCGTGGGCCTATACGTATTTGGACCGTATATACCAAGCTTGAGTACCTGCAGGGTATACCCATGTCAGTAGCCCCCGAGTGTCCAGTGGAATCACAGATTCGAATGGGGACTTTTTTGAAGTCTTCGAGTGCCTGAATGAGTATATTTTCGACTGCTTTTATTTATGTCATAGGGATTGTTCATATACGTGCCTGATATAACCGAAGTATCGGTATCAGTTAACCACCTTAGGGTGAAACAACGCATCTACTCAAATTCGAGTCCCTGGACTCGAATCTGGAAAAGTGCTGGTGTAATTCGACTCAGGCCGTGGAGGTCTTACAGGAGTCGAATTCCAGTTATATGGATGTGAGCACTTGACGCGTCCGTCAAGGCATGTTCATCGTGCCTGTAGGCACGGATATATTTCTGGTAGTGCGCAGTTAAATGCGTTGCCAGGCCTTATTCAGGTCTTACCTTCACGCCGTAGGCGCGACATCCGAATTTTATCATCGCGGAGATGATTCGGGCGTCCCAGGAGATGTACTCTCTTTGTAGGGAAAATTTGTGAGGCGATGTCGCCAAAGGTTGCGAGTGCGGATGTTATCAACACACAGTTTTTGTGCAAATAATCATAGGGTGCGCGACCAGCGCTCCCTATGGGAGTAGCCCCTAAGTGCCTGGTTGAGTCGAAGACTCAGGCATGGACTAAAGAACTTTTGCGACTGCTGTCGTCTTTTTGCTTATTTGTTTCAATCGATGACTCAGGCAGGGTCTAAATATTTTCGCGACTGCTGTCGTCTTCTGCGTGCTTGTTTCAGTCGAATTTGTTTCCGGCGCTCCCTATGGGAGTAACCCATGTCCATAATCGAACTGTGTTTCGAGTGATTGGGTTTGCTTTTGTGATTTCCTTCGTGCCTGCAACAAGAAAAAAGGTCGTAGGGTGCGCGGCCAGCGCTCCCTATGGGAGTAGCCCCCGAGTGCTTGGTGGAGTCGAAGACTCTAGCAAGGACTAAAAATAGTCGAAGTTTTCCACTGCGTAGCCTTGGTGACGTTAGTGCTGACGTTTTTATGACCTCAGTTGCCCGTGAGCGATTTTGACGGTTGACGAGCGGTGGGTCCCACTTTCTGACTTTGATTTGACTAGGCATGCGTAATCTTATTTTTAACTGCGCCTCCTCGATTTCCGCGTGTAATGGTAGAAGTAGGGGGACGGTTCGCGCTTCCTCTTCTCCACGTGTCCAACGCGATGCGCGCCACGCGTCTAATAGGGTTTTTGTCAACCGTTGGATTGCATCTTCCAGGGGTTAAATAGCGGCGCTGCGGTGGTAATTTTTCATCTGCACTTTTTCTTCCTTGCTGCCATTGGCATTGCTGCTGTTCTTCTACTTTCCTGCACTCGTCTCCTCCACAGCGCTGGACCACCTCCGTTCATTTCCAAGTTACTTTATGCGCTCTCATCGCCGCCGCGCAATGGGAAAGAAGAAAGGAGGTGTTGCCGCTGATTCCGCGGCCACCGTTGCCGCGACGAAGAAGAAGGGTGGCTCCACTGCTGCGGGTGCCAGCGCCGCTACTGGCGGGAAGAAGAAGGTCGCGGGCACCCGCGTGACAAATGGTGCATGGCGCCCTTCCATCATCAAGGCATCGGATCTCTGTCTTCTTCGCTAGGATGGAGTTATTTCTGCGGCAGTCGCCGATGCGTGCGTCCCCAGTGGTGAGACCATTAATGTGCCTCCCGCTAGTTTTCGAGTGATGTTTCTTGCATTCGTCATTCGCGGCCTTTCTTTGCCTCTCCACCCCTTTCTTAGGGGTCTCCTTTGTTTCTACGGGCTCCAGCTCCATCAGCTGTTCCCAAACTCGATTCTCCACATCACCTGTTTCATTACTCTTTGCGAGTGCTGGCTCGGAATCGAGCCGCACTTTGGCCTTTTCAAGCGCTTGTTTAAATTGAAGCGCCATTCCGCCTCTGGCTCTTTAGTTTATGACGTAGGTGGTTGCGGTATCCATGTCGACCCATCCGTCACCTACTTCGACAGCAAGCTTACCAAGTCCGTCCAGGGATGGAGGGACAAATGGTTCTATGTTCGCGACCAGAAGGCCAAGGATGAGCACTTTGGACTCGCGCCTTTCGATCCCCTGACTCCCTGCAAGAAGATGCGTTCTTGGAAGAACGTGATTATGCCTTCCGAACTCGCGGAGACAGATGTGCTATATCAACGCGTCTGCGACCTCGAGAGTCGCATAGGTGCAGAAGAGGGAGGCTGCGCCCTTGTCAGGACTTGGCTGCGTCGTCGCGTCCAGCCTCTCTAGGCCTGGATCCATCCCATGTTTCAATGGGGTGGCGTTGATGATGCCACTCGCGTGTCTGCTGATGGCATGTCCACGAGTGAGGTAGATAAGAGGGTGCGACTGGTCACGAAGTACACCCTCAAGGATGTGCTTCCGAACGAGCCAGTCATTCCTCCTTTCGATGCTTCGAATCCTCCTCCTGAGGTATAGTTGTGCTACGCAGTAGCTTATTTTCGTGATTGCGTTTTCTGTTGCTTACCTGTTACGTTTGCTGATCTTCACTGTTTATATGCAGGATTGGGCGGTGTCAGCTTGTATGCCTCCTCTCCCTGAGGGGATTATTCCTCGTGAGGCTTTGGAAGAGGACGAGTCTGAGTCGACTGTCCCTTCTGATGTGGAAGAGGAAGCCCCCGAGTCCGAGAGCCCGAATACTCGCAAGCGTTCGCGTAGCGAGGACTCCAACGCGTCGACTCCTTCGACTCCAGGAGGCGCGGCTGTTGGCGCGGAGTCGCCAATTCCAGCCATTCCTGTGAGGGCTGTGGCACTGTCTTCTCGCAAGAGGATGCGATTGCCCAAGGAGTCTTCGTCAGAATCGGCGGCTGCCACGTTTGATCTTGACAACTTTAACTAGTAAGTTTGCTGGGTCATTCATTCTTTTCTATTTTCTTCTTATTGGTTTTGCCCTAGAGTTTGCCCTTTTCTCAATGTGGACTTGGTCTTGTAGTCAAGAGGTGTCGTCATCTTCTAGCGACGTCGAGTTTTTGAAAGAATCAGGAGTCGCGACCTCAAGGTCCAAGGTAGAGGTCGAGCGCGCTCCTTCTCCTCCGGCGGCGGCCCACTCCGGGCACAATTCTTCGAGCTCTCCTCACGTAGGGGAGCATCGAGTGGTTGCTCGGATGACGGTTCAGCAAACTTCTTCGGAGTCGCTAGAGGACCATGTAAGTATATCTTTCCTTTTTTTTAATGTGGTAGTCAACGTCTTCTGCCCTCTTCTGACTCCTTGTTTTGTGTGACAGCTCCTTGTAAAGGAAGCCGCGTAGGTGGCGGATCAGGTGATGCCGATGGGTCGCCAACATGCAATGCTGGAGACGCGTCACCGTGTGGTCGAAAGTGAGTGCTCTACACTTATTCTTTTTGTCTTCTCTTTGTTTTGGTATAATCGACTGATAGCCAATTATTGATTGCCATGTAGCTGAGCATAACGCTTTACTGCGCAACGTCGCCACGTTGGAGAAGACATTAGCCGTAGCTGTGAAAGGGCGCGACGAGGCAATCACGGCTCGTGATGATGCCCAGAAGTGCGAAGTGGATCTGCGCGCCTCCTTTGCGGCCAGGGAGAAGTTGTTCGAAGAGCAACCGTTCTCAGTCGCCAAGGCCCTCTCAGGTACCTTTACTGGTAGATATTTTACTGATGTTCTTCTCTGCATCTAGATTTTTTGCCAGTGGCACTAGAAGTTTGATCCATGTGTGTATTTTCGGTGTAGATGCTGGCGACTTGAGTTTGTCGCGATGACACTCTGGCGGGCGCGGTGTCTGCGGTCGAGGATCGTAGCGCCGCTGTCCAAAATACGTTGTCCAAGGCCAAGATTACCCTAAGTCGCCTCCGGGAGGAGTTGATGCCGAAGGCGGAGCTGGTCGACAATGTGGAAGAGCTGGTGGAGTCGCTCGCTGGGGGTGTGCCTGCCACGTACAAGAACTCCTTCCGTGCAGCTGGGGCGACCATGTCACTTGCCATGGTGCAAGCCCACGGAGTCGAAATAGATCCTTCTGCGGTGTCGAAGACAATGCCTATTGGCGCGGATGGTCAGCAGGTAGTATTCGCTCCCTTTGCGACTGCCTATGCCAAATATGGCCATTCCTTGATAAATACTGTTGCCAAGTATTCGGAGGAGCTCCAACATGCGAATAAGGCGGCGAAAGCTTCGGCCTCAGGGGCCGGCAGAAAGTCAGTGGCATATGATACTGCCACGGACTTGATGAAGCCCCCGAGGCCATCGAAGTCGAAGAAGCCAACTGCTCCGTAGTTAGCTTGTTGTAATTATTGATCAGTTGCCTTTTTGGCCTAAGGATGTGCCTGCTGGCGAGTGTATTTGTAAACACTTATGCTTATGTTGAATGCGTATGTTCTCCTTGCCTTTGTGTTAATTTGGTCGCCTTATTTGCTTTTGTCTTGACTTGTGTTAGGGCACATTGAGTGGTCCTGTGGGGGGAAACCAGGATTCGCCATCTCTTGATGAGTCAGTGGCACCACCGTGCTCTAGGGTAGAGGAGCTATCCTTGCTGTCGCGACTTCATGAGCGCGTGAAGCAGCTGGAGCATGAGTTGCCCCTGATCCGTGGTAATTCATACGTGTGGAAGTCAAAGGCGGAAAAATCCGCCGCCCGCGAGCAATATCTGCTTGGCGAGGTGACGCGGCTGGGCGACCAGTTTAAGTGTTAGTTTGCTTGTCCTCATCTTTTCCTTTGTAGTTAGTCGCAATGGTACGTTGTACTCATGCTGTTGGTGCTGCTTCGTGTAGTTGTTAGCGCACGCCGTCCGCAGGAGGAGAAGGATAGGATTGCCATCCGCCTTCACGATCTCACCCAGGAGCAACTTCAAGAGAGTGGATACTTCTGGGTAGATCATGATCGTGCGACTGCATTGGCGACCCTGCAGGATCGCGCTTCGCGAGTGCTGCTCTTCCTGAAGAAGTCGCCGTCGTGTTTGAAGAACATCTATCGGGCGATGTTCCCGTTGGATGACACTCCATCAAGCCCGCTGGCTCTCCTGGACAAATTTCAAGATATGTCCGCGGTTCGCGAGTGCATGAGACAGCAGTTGGTGGCTGGTGCCAAGGCTGCCCTCTCGATGGTGTGATTGCACATGCCTGACGTGGATGTCGCCGCCATTGCTTCTGGGCCGCCAGCGCCGCTAGCCGGATCTGCTTGGAATATGGTGCCACACTATCAGGCGGTGGACCGTCCAGCAGAGGAGATTGTCGACTTCTTCGAGGAACAAACCAATGTTCTTCTGTTGCAGCAGTAGCTAGATTTGTATCCTGCACATAAGTGTACTTGTGTTGTAAAGTTCATATATATTTGTAGATAATTTATTATTGAGTGTGTACAAATAGCTTTGTCAGCGTCAGGTGCGTTGCACTATGCGATTCCTTTTCGTTAGCCTGGCCATCCCTTTGTCAACCTGCCAGGCACGTTGCGTCTGGGTTGAGTTTGCATTAAGGGGTTTGATTGATGTGCCAGCTACTTAGGATATCGCGTTTATTGGTTCGAAGAACAGATGTAGGTAGGGTGGCATAGCCCCCGAGTATAAAATTGACGAAAGTGAAAGAAAAACACAGAGTTTTGGGGCACTTAGCTTTTATTTATTTGAAGAGTAGTACGAGGTACAATGTGTGGCTAAGTAGCCTTGGCTGAGTAGCCTTATTTGCGATGTAAAAGTAAAACAACTAGGGGTAGAAGCGTCGCAGTTGTGCGACGTTCCAAGGGTTGGAGTATGCGACTCCTGTCTCTAAATCTTGAAGGCGATAGGCGCCACCTGGGATTACTTCTGTAATCATGTATGGTCCTTCCCAGGGGGACTCGAGCTTGAGATGCCCCTGCTGCTTCAGTCGCAGGACCAGGTCACCTTCGACGAAGGATTTGGGGCGAAGCCTTCTGCTGTGGTAGTTGCGCAAGTTCTGCTGGTAGATCATGGATCTTTCTGCGGCGATTTCTCTTGCCTCGTCGAGGAGGTCGACGGAGTTTTCGAGTGCAAGAGATGACTCTTGTTCGCTATAAGTGACTACGTGTGGCGCCTTGTATCGCACTTCGGCGGGTAGTACTGCTTCTGCTCCGTGCACCATAAAGAATGGCGTGTAGCCCGTGGCACTGTTTGGAGTTGTTCATAGGATCCAGAGTATGGATTGGAGCTCATCTGTCCAGCAACCCGCGGCTTGCTCGAGTGGTCGAAGGAGTCGCTTCTTGATGCCGTTGCAGACGAGCCCGTTTGCTTTTTCCACCTGACCGTTAGTCTGTGGATGCGCGACTGAGGCGTAACTGATGTTGATCCCCAGGTTTCCGCAGAATTCTTGGAACTCCTTGGATGTGAAGTTCGTCTCGTTGTCAGTGATGATGTTGTGCGGCACGCCGAAGAGGTAGACAATGGATTTGAAGAACTTGACCACGCTGTGCCCTGATTGTTTGGTCACTGGCATGGCCTCAATCCACTTGGTGAACTTGTCGACTGCGACCCAAGAGGTAGAAGTAACTTCCTTGCGAGGACCTTGGGAGCTTGCCCACCATGTCAAGCCCCCATTGTGCGAAGGGCCAGGCCAATGGAATGTGCCATAGTTCTGCGCTTGGTGCGTGTGGCTTGTATGCGAATCGCTGACAAGCGTTGCACTTTTGGACTATGTCCATGGCGTCGCGCATGGCCGTGGGCCAGTAAAATCCAGCTCGTAGAGCTTTGGCAACGAGGGCGCGACTGCCGGCGTGGTGCCCGCAGGTCCCTTCATGGATGTTGAGGAGGACTGCTCTTCCATCGGCTAGGGAGACGCATCGTTGTAACACGCCTGTGATGCTGCGTTTATACAGTTCGCCGTTGATAACGGCGAATGCCTTGGAGCGTCGCGCGATGTGTCGTGCGTCTGTCGGGTCGTCCGGTAGGCGCTTGCTGAGGAGGTACGTAATGTATGGCTGCGTCTAGGATTGTTCGATCATTATGACGCTCATTGGTCCCTCAAGTCCTGTGTCTAGCTCCAAGTCATCGAGTGCCATTGGCTCATTGGGTGGCGTAGCCCCCGAGTCCGTTGCTGCGCTTATTTGCTTCTCTGCGGCCTTTGGCTTGATGGAGCGTTCGCATATGTGCTCGAGAAATACCCCAGGTGGTATGGGGGCGCAGGTGGAGCCTATGTTGGCGAGTGTGTCCGCCTCCTCGTTGCTTTCGCGACCTATGTGTCGCAACTCGCAACCATCGAAGTCTCCTTCGAGTGTGTCGTAGAGGTCGCGGTATGCGATCATGTTGTCGTTCAGTGCGTCGCACTCGTGCATTGTTTGGTTGACGACCAGCTTGGAGTCGCCATATATGATGAGCCTCTTTGCGCCGCAGGCTTTTGCCATCCTCATCCCGTGCAACAGGGCCTCGTATTCAGCCTCGTTGTTTGAGGCTGTGAACTGCATTCGCAGGATGTATTTCAGCTTGTCCCCTTGAGGTGATGTCAGTATGACACCTGCTCCTGCTCCATCTTTCCGCTTGGACCCATCGAAGTGCATTGTCCAGAGGTAGGACATATCTGGCTTGTCCAGGAGTTGGTTTTCCATCCAATGCACGAGGAAGTCAGGGATAACTTGCGACTTGATTGCGTCACGCTTTTCGTATGTGATTTCTCGTGGAGACAGTTCGATTCCCCAAAGCGCGACTCGCCCTGTGGAGTCGGGGTTATTGAGGATATGTCCCAATGGGGCGTCATTGACTACCACGATTGGGTGTTCCTGGAAGTAATGGCGCAGTCGTCGGGCGGTCATGAAGACGCCGTACGCTAGCTTTTGGTAGTGCGGGTACCGCTGTTTTGTTGGCATGAGGACCTTGCTGAGGTAGTATACCGGGCGTTGTACGCCGTGGACCTTGTTTTCCTCGGCCCGCTCGACGACGAGCACTGTGCTAACCACTTGGTTGGTAGCGGAGATGTACAGTAGTAGTGGTTCCCTTTCTCGTGGAGTCACCAGTACTGGCGAGGTAGATAGCAGGCGCTTGAGATCTTCGAATGCTTCTTGCGCTTCATTGGTCCACTCGAATTTGTCAGCTTTGCGGAGGAGCTGATAGAAGGGCAGTGCCTTTTCTCCCATTCGACTGATAAATCGACTGAGGGCCGCGATTCGTCCGGCTAGTTTTTGGACACCTCTTATGTTCTTTGGCTTCTCCATGGCCAGTACGGCCTTTATCTTTTTCGGGTTTGCCTCAATCCCTCTCGCGGAGATGAGATACCTGAGCAGCTGCCCAGATGGTTCGCCGAAGGCGCATTTGTCCGGATTGAGCTTTATCCGGTAAGGATCGAGATTGGCGAAGGTTTCGCGCAAGTCGTCGATTAGAGAGGCTTCTTCCTTGGTTTTGATTACTATGTCGTCGACATAGATTGGATGTTGCGACCCAGTTGCTCCTTGAGGCAAGCCTGCATGCACTGCTGGTATGTGGCTCCTGCGTTTTTTAGCTCGAAGGGCATTGTGTTGTAGCAGAACACACCGAAGGGCGTTGTAAACACGGTCTTCTCCTGGTCTTCCTCCTTCATTCGAATTTGGTTATAGCCTGAGTAAGCATCGAGGAAGCAGAGGCGCTCGCATCCAGCGGTGGAGTCGATGATTTGATCGATCCGTGGTAGCGGGAAGTGATCTTTTGGGCAGTGCTTGTTTAAAGAAGTGAAGTCCACGCACATCCGTAGGATATCCTTGTCCTTTTTTGGTACCAGCACCGTATTGGCGAGCCAAGTGCTTTCCTTGATCTCGCGTATGAATTTGGCCTCGAGGAGTCTGTTGATCTCCATTCCGACTGCCTGCGCTCGTGGCTCAGACAATTGCCTGATTGTTTGCTTGGCTGGCCTTGCGTCGGGGTTGACGTTGAGTGCGTGCTCGGCGAATTCCCTGGGCACTCCTGACATGTCCGCAGGACACCAGGCGAAAATTTCCCAGTGCTCACAGAGGAATTCAACGAGCGCGAGTTCTTATGCGGGACTAAAGTTGTTGGCGATGAGGGCCGTTTTAGCGGGATCTGATGGATGGACCTGCACCTTCTTTGTGTGCACAGATGAGTCGAAGGAGAGGTCAGGTGAGCTTGGCCTACTCAGGGGAGGCAGACTGTTGTCTGTCGTTTCCTTCAATCGCGCGAGCTCCTCCTGCATGCCGAAGGACTGGGAGATTCTGTTGAATTCCCTGTCGCAACTATCAGATCGCTCGAAGCTCCCGTTGATCGTGATGACGCCGTTGGGACCTGGCATTTTCATCTGCAGGTAGGCGTAGTGGGGTACCTCCATGAACCTAGCGAACGCGTCGCGTCCGAGGATGCAGTGGTATTGTGAGGGCCAGTTGACGACCTCAAAGTCGATGCGCTCGCGCCGGAAGTTCCTTGGCGTGCCAAATATGACGTCGAGGTTGATTTTGCCCAGGGGGTATATGCCTTTCCCTGGGACGATGCCATGGAACATTGTGTCCGATGCCTCCAAGCAGGTTAGAGGGATCCTCATTCCTCGCAAGGTACTCGCGAATATGAGGTTGATGCCGCTTCCGCCATCCATGAAGACGCGACTCATGTCGAAGCCTCCGATTTGCGCCTCGAGTACGAGGGGGCAATGACCTGGGCGAGCTACTTGAGGCGGGTGGTCGCGTTTGTCGAAGGTAATGCACGACTCACTGCCACTGAGGTACTCAGTGGTGGATGGTGGCGAGTGCATGGCCAAGTTGACTTGGCGAGTGATGGCCTTCTGCACCCTATTGGAGGGGCGCCCCTTTTGGATCATCATGGTACCCATGGTCCGTGGGTACGGTTCGCCTCCGTGGTGCTGGTCCGGTTTAGCTCCGTTCGGGGGTGGCCCAGGTGGTGGCGGTGGTGCGCCATGTGGCACGGCGCCTGGAGCGGCTCCGTAGCCTCTTTCGACTGCATTGCGGTTCATTCGAACCAATCCCTCGTGTAGCTTGAGCAACTCGCGACAGTCCTTGAGGAGGTGGCTGGACTTTCTCTTGCCATCATGCTTGTCGATGTAGAAGTGTACCGTGCATGGCCCGGACAGTTTGTCCTCGATGGAGGTCGCGGGTGCTTCATCGCGAGTGCGGCGTTCCCACACTTGCGTGGTTTTCCCGGAGTCACGGTATCCGCCGCTGCGGTATCCGCTGTTGCGGTTATCGTCGCGTCTATCGGCATAGCCAGCTGCGACCATGTTGATGTCATCGCGATCATCGTAGATGCGCATGCGATGCTTACTCCGGCGGTCGCGTCTTCGTTCGAGTTCTGCCTCCTCGTCAGAGTGAACGCGATTCTTCACTGAATCTTCTCTATCTGCCCATCGATTCGCGATCTCCATCAGGTAGTCGATGGTCTGGGCTTTGAGCGGCCTAGCTCCTCCCTGAGTTCCATGCGGCGGACACCACCGTTGAATGCATCAATCGCACGGTCTTCCGAGATGTTCTCCCCGGAGTTCTTGATGATGGACCACCTTTGGATGTAAGAGCGCAGCGATTCGCCAGATCTTTGCTGGCAGCATCTCAGTTCTTCGATTGAGGCGAGGCGTTTGTACGTGCCCTTAAATTTGCGCACGAAGCTATAGACTAGCTCATCCCAACTGCGAATGGATCCGCGTGGGAGGTTATTGAGCCATGCCCGGGCGGCGCCCTGCAGTTGTAGCTGCAAGCATTGCATCGCAGTACTTCGACTGCCTCCATGTAGCCTGACGGAGGAGATATGGTCCTCCAGCCAGATCTTGGGGTCCTGCAGACCGTCAAATTTCGGGTTCTCCGATGGGAGTTTAAACCCTTTAGGCATTCGCTTTTGCCTGATGGATCTGCTGAAGCATCTGGCGCCGCAGAGCTCCCTATCTTCTTCTTCCGAGTCAGTCGACCGAGCACGTTGTGCCCTTGACTTGTCGATCTTGCGCTGCGTGAGTTCGTCGCGTGCATCGTAGTCACGATCATGTCGCCGTGAGCGGCGGCGCCGATACAGGTCGTGACTGTCATCGCTGGACGAGGGCGAGGAGTAGCGCTTTGCTAGTGCTTTGCCCTTTTTTGGGTCTGGTACCGGTTCCTTGTCGAGGGTGGCCTCGATTAGCCCCAGGCCCGCGATCGTAGATCGGTGCATGGCCGTTCGAGGATCTCCAGCTGGTGGCTGGTTATTGAGAAGGTACATGGTGGCTGCTGTCACCGCGGCCTGAGGTGTCCTGGGAACCACGTTGCCTCTCGTGTCGACTGTCATAGAGCCGAAGTCAAGGACTTTCGCAGCGTCTATGCGCTCTTGTTCGGTGAGGTGAGCCATCCGCGATTGCCTCTTCCTGTCGAGGTACTCGTTGCCTCTTGAGGAGGATCCTCCGTAGGAGAAGAGCCCAGCGCGACGAAGGCTCGACTCGTCTGCCGCCTTTTTACGCGCCTCAAGTTGCGCGATTGCTTGTTTTTGGCGCTTGAATTCCTCTTTTAGGAGCCAGTGGTAGCCCATCAGCAGCTCCTGCGGGGACCCAAAGGGTAGAGGTGCACCTCGTAGGGCTTCACGGCAGCGATCCCACTCTTGCTCGTTGAGCCTGATCACGACGTGTTCGCCGGTTTGCTCGTTGATCATGCTAGGAGGTTTGACTGCTCCTCCGTTGCCACCGTTACCGCCATTGCCGCCGTTGCCACCATTGCCGGTGTTGGGTGGGTCGGTGCCGTTGCCGGTGTTACCACCGTTGTCGCGATTGGGTGGATCGGTGTCGTTGCCGGTGTTGCCACCGTTGCCACGGTTGGCGGAGGTGTCGCCCGAGTTGATGACGGCGCACATGAAGTGATTAGGGAAGCTGTTGCTTCCACAACTTTCAGATCCGGAACCGTAGGTTCCATCTTCAGTGGCCAGATCGCTTAGATCAGAGTCGCGACTGCTGTCGCTGACCGTGTTCCCAACTACCACCGGAGCATTGAGCTCGCTGAGGGTGCCGATCGATGGGGGGAACCATGATGCCGGGGCAATCGCCGGTGCTGTCGGCTAATCAGGCATGCGAAGCGTGCCCATCTGTCCAACTTGGAAGCGAAAGCTCCCAATCTCCAAGCTGACTCCGTCACCCACGGATTCGAAGGCCGGGCTAGTGGCCGGTGTGTGGACGATGAAGTCGAAGGCGCCGAAGAGCTGGCGAATCTCCGCTGTTGCGGAGTTGTAGATTGCAGTTGATGGGGCCGAAGAAGCCGCAACATCAGCACTCCCACTTCCCACAGACGGCGCCAATTGACGAGGGTTTAACTCATCAATGCCCATTGTTATGGACTTGGGTTTTGGAGAAGGAGGGAGCGCTGGAGACATCTATCGGCTAGCAAAAAAGCACACAGGAGACAAAGGATTTACCCAGGTTCAGGCCTCGTAGAGGTCCCTACTCCTGCTCGTCTGCTCGTGGAATTATTGAGGGAGTCGAAAGTTACAACAGTGCGCAGATGCAATCTGGTGAGGGTTTGTGGAAGCTAGGGTTGCGTGTATCCTCCTCGCCGTCCCCTCCTAGCCCTTATATAGATAGTCTAGGTCTCGGGTAGCAGGTCGAGTCGGTTACAAGTTAGGGTTCTCCCCTTCAAACTTTCTATCTTTAGCTTTTTCTTTATCTTCAAGCAATCGAGAGTCCGCAGGTTACTCGAGTCCTTCTATCTGGGCCTTGGCGACACCGTGGGCCTATACGTATTTGGACCGTATATACCAAGCTTGAGTACCTGCAGGGTATACCCATGTCAGTACCTAAGACCTAGCCTCCCCATATATAAAGGCTAGGAGGGTCCAACGAGGAGGACACGCTACGCCACAATAGATCTAGACACCGCAAAACCTAGCACATACGCCAGATCTAATATGCACATACACCGCCATCAGCGACATTGTAATCCTTCAGATCATCATCAATCAAGAGCAGACAAGCAGGAGTAGGGTCCTCTACGAGGCCTGAACCTGGGTAAAACCTTGCGTCCCTGTGTGCTTGTTTGCTATCCGTACCGAGATCTCCAGCGCTCCTATGTTCTCCAAAACCCAAGTCCATAACAATGGGCATTGATGAGTTAAACCCTCGTCAATTGGCGCCGTCTGTGGGAACTGGGAGCGCTGATGTTGCGATCTTGACGGCTCCATCACCGGTAATCTACAATTTGGCGGCTCCTGGGGAGAAGATCTGCTACTACTCCTTCACCATCAGCCACAGCCAGATCGCATCTGGTTGTTCGTCTTCGCCGGCACGGTCAACTTCATCCTCACCAAACATGGACCCGGGGGCTTAGCACCCTCGCCATGCAACTCGTGCGTGCCGTGCGACAACTACCATCCAGGGACCGGAAGTTGGGAGCTGAACGATCCAGTATCGCTGTCAACAACGATGGAACACGTACATGTTGCTATGGAGTCAAATAAATCATGGGTGGGCGAGCATCCAGGATCCGTACTCCGTATGATTTGGTTCCATATGGCTGAGAACTGATTCCTATTTGATCTCATCTTTCTCTCTCCAATTTATTTTATCAATTGATTATTTAGGTTGATTTAACATTCTGTTTGCATGTCCATGAGGCACATCGTTGGGAGAATTAATCCACGCATGCAAGAATCAGACTAAAACATGCATTGGTGGTGCAATTCGTTTTGTATGGCGACAAGCATGGGATATTTTTGATCAAAGAATCTACATGGCACAGAGAGATGCAATACCACATGCGATGGATTAGCACAAAAAGTAAATATGCAACATGCAATCCGCAGAACGGATGACGTCGACTTCCGTACATATGGTCAACTCACTGTTTCGCTCACCGTAACACCTACGAAAAGGCACTTTGTGTCCATTGTACGACTCCATCGACTACGACTATGTCCTCCAACGACTTTTTTGCGCGTCCTTCGGCGACCAACTACAGTCCTCGACGGCAGCAACATGCTACCGCCATTGGCTCTAGCGGCCTGTTATAGTCCGCGACTGCGGTGACCCACTGCCACGTCAACTACAGTCTTCGACTCTAGTGATTCGCTACGATATTTGGCTCCAACGACTCGGGGCTCGGGGGTTCCCTCCGCTTCGGCGACCTGTCGCGGTCTTCAACTTCAACGACCGGCTGCGGTCTTCATATCGGGTGACTCAGGGGCTCCCTCGACTCTCACGACCACGAGCCGCTACAATCTTCGACTCCCGCGATCTGCCGATCGCATCGGATCTTGCGACTCGTTCACCTCGTCGTCAACTGATAAAGCTAAGTTTTCTCTCTACTTAGAGCTGATTTCTTTTTAACTCGCACTTGAAACACTCGGGGGCTGCACCCTCTTCGAGTAACCTAATGTGCCGTCGATTACACGCACTCGAGCACCTTATACGCGACAGCCCGAGTAGCTGATTCTGCCTGATCGTTGAATCCTTGAACTCCGAGTACCTCAGCAAGGTACTGAGACTAAGGGTAATCAGGCTAACGAAAAGGCCTAGCATACAGTGCAAAAGTGTTGACTCAATTGGCACCAGAATCTTACTTTACAATCCAACATGCAATTATTCTTTATAAGATACAAGTACTTCACAATTCTTCATGTTTTATGCAGCTTACAAGGATGTCGACTTTGTCGAGCTATTCTATCAGGTCCTCCAACAGGAGTCGACAAAACAACTGGCTACGACATACACTCAAGATCTGAGTCGAGTTCCTCCTCGGATGGTTGCTGATGCGCTCGACTTTCGACGTAGAGCTCGTTGGGAACCCCAAGAGGAAGGTACGATGAATATAGCAGCAAGTTTTCCCTCAGTTACGAAACCAAGGTTTAATCAAACCAGTAGGAGCAAGGAAACACCCCAAAGGTGTTACTAGCTGAGCTTTGGCAGGGCGCACTACCGGTGCTAGTAGCAACGTGGAGACCTGTACAACACAACCACAGAACTTTGTCCCCAACTTGCGATGAGGTTGTCAATCTCACTGTGTTTTGCGGAAAACAAAGGATTAAACGTATCGAATGGAAAGGAGTAAAAGTTTGCAGAAAGTAAACACAAAGCAGTAAAAGATTGTAGATTGTATGTAAAGTAAAAGGACCGGGATCCATAGTTCACTAGAGGTGGCTCTACTTAGATAGATAACATGCTGGGTGAACAAATTACAGCGGGGCAATTGACAAACACCGAGAAAGCAATACATGCATATACTAATCATCTTGACTCCTCTGAGACTTGATTGGGCATTACAACATAATACATAGACCGCCATCCAACTGCATCTATGACTAATAATCCACAACAGGTTATCATCCGAACCCCCTCCAGTATTAAGTTGCAAGAAACAGATTATTGCTTTACGAACTGCGTGTAAAGTAAACAATACGATTGTTCTATGAACAAAGGATTGTTGTTTTCTCCCTAGTAGCAACAGCACATCTAGTACCTTAGAGATTTCTGTCACTTCCCCAGATTACCAGAGGCATGAACCCACTATCGAGCATAAATACTAACTCTTGGAGTGGCTAGCATCTACTTGGCCAAGATAGCTACTAACAACGGAAAGCATGCAAGATCTCAAATAACAAAGACATGATAGAATCAATAATCAATCTAAAATAGCATATCAATATCCATCGGGTCCCCGCAAACACAACATGTATGAATTACAAATAGATGATCTTGATCATGAATGGAGCTCACAAGATCTAAACATGAAAGCACAAAGGAGGAGAAACCAACCATCTAGCTACTACATGGATCCGTAGTCCAAGGATGAACTACTCACGCATCACACCGGAGGCTTGCATGGTGATGAAGAAGGCCTCCAGGGTTAATTCTCCTCTCCGGCAGGGTGCCGGTAAGAGCTTCAGATCCCTCCCGATCTAGGGATGGAGATGACGGCGGCTACAGACTCTTTCGTGGATTTTTGATCGGGCCCTTAGGGTTTTCGTCCCGAGGGCAACTTATAGGCGGAAGGAGAGGCCGAGGGGGTGTCGGGAGCCACCACACCACCCCATGGCGCGGGCCTAGCCTGGCCGCGCGGCCAGGTGGTGTGGCTGGCCCCTGGCCCTTCTCCGTCTCGTATTCTGGCACTTGATCCCTTCCAGAAAAATAGGCACTTTGGCTTTTGTCCCGTCCAATTCCGAGAATATTCATTTTCTGACTTTCCTGGAACCAAAAATAGCAGAAAACAGGCAGCTGGCACTATGGCTCTTGTTAATAGGTTAGTCCAAGAAATCATATGAAAAGTACTCCAAAGTTGGAACAAAACACAAGAAATTGGATAAAACCAAGCATGGAACATCAAAAATTATAGATACATTTGCAATGTATCAACATCCCCAAGCTTAACTCCTGCTCGTCCTCGAGTAGGTAAGTGATAAAAAGAAATAATTTTTGAGGTGACATGCACCATCAAAGACTTGATCAAAGTATTTGCAAAACATTTAAGGCTGGGATCATAGTACTTCAATAATAACATGAAAGACAAAGTTCTAGCAATAAGCAACGAAACTATGATGCAACATGAAAAGGCACAAACAAAAGATTCATGAATAACAATGCTTTGCAAGACGTTTGTTTGTTTCCCATACAGAAAACATAGCATAAAAGTATTCAGCTTGTCCCTCAATAGAGTAGCAAATATAAATGCATAGGACACCTTCAGAGTTCATAAGAGTGACTAGATACAATAGTTTCAAACAAGCAATAACAAGTTATGCCTCAATCAACTAGTCTTGGGACAATGCACATAGAACTAAGAATGGCCACTATGCTATCAAAGTAGGTGCATAAATATAAAAGGTGGAGACTCAATATAATGGTGGAAGAAAGGCCTTTTGTAAAAGGAAGTAGGGATTCAAGTCTCATAAAGAGCTTCCAAAAATTATGGTACTTAATAGCTTTCAGCTCTCAATGCCCCTATCATAAGCATCTTGAAGTGATTAAGGTTAAAGTGAACAAACTATGGTGTACATGCTTGACGAAGTATAAGTCAGAAATCTCATGTCCCTTGTATACGAGGGCCGCTCCTCATGCTACTGAAGTTTAGTCACCGGTAAGTTCTTGTCATTGTAAGTACATGTGTATCATTGAGAACCGCCAACAGGGTACCCCTTGCCCGATGATGCGGAAGAAACCCCATATCAAAATGACAAGGCAAGCAGACAACGAGCATCTCAACATTCTTCTTATTTACCATGGGAATATGGTGCTTTTTTCTCTCTTTCCTCTTTTCATAGTATCTCTTTTTTCTTTTCTTTTCTCTTTTTTTTCTCAATATAGGACTCTTTTTTATATAAGAAGAATGCTTCATAGACAACTCATTATGGTTACGCTGCAGGTTTCCACCATGTCTGCATGGATTAGACCAGCGGCCCAGGTGTTTCTCTAATACATATACATAACTCCATGGACTGACAAGCTCCCCTTTCATTTCACACCGACGACATCCATATACAAAAGAGCATGATATCAACTAGGTACAAGTACCAAGTACAATGTTGAAAGCGTTCCCCATGAAAGCATGGTTCTGCTAATTCCCAACAAATAAGTGCAAGCATATACAACATAGAAGACACAATGGTTCAAGTTTATTAAAGGCAAGTAAAGTAAGGTGTGCCATCAAGTTCGTGAGAGCTTTAATCACTAGTTTTCTCATAACAAGAGGAAGGTAAACAAAAGCATGAATATACTTGGAATATCATAAGCTAGTAGGTAGGTATGGTGGACTCTTTGAAATAACTTGGTTTAGGGAGTTGGATGCATGAGTGGAACTCATACTTGGCTGTGGAGGCTAGCAAAAGACTGGGAGCGACAAATTAAGAGAGTAATAATGGCCATAATCATGCAGAGCGACAAAACATCATTGATCAAAGCATAAAGTGATACTACAAGTTGAAAACTAAAGGATCATAAAGGCTATGGTGACTTGAGATAGTCATAACATGGTGTGAGCATGTGCCAAGTCAACCCAAATAAAGCATCAAAGGAGAATACCACTATACTATGCTTTAATATGCTAAAACAACGCATGATTCATCTAAGGCACATTAAGCAATATCAATTGTTTATAACAAGTCATGCTACAACAAAGAATACTAAGCATAAAGCCAAAACAATATCAAGCATGGCATGACAAAGCATAGGCCACAGTCAAAAGCGAGCTCTTTTTACCACACAAGTATGAACTTTCCTACTCTTTTCCAAACCAAACCAAACTATTCGCAAACCAAAGTGTGAAAGAGGGGGTCCAACCAACTTATTCAGAAAACTAAGAAAACTAAAAACCAAAACCAAAACGAAAAATAAGACGCTCCAAGAACAACACAACTGTGCATGAAACAATAAAAATGAAGCGTTTGGAAGAAACCTGGAATTTTTATTGATGAAGAAGGGGGATGCCTTGGGCATCCCCAAGCTTTGATGCTTGTACTTCTTGGATATTTCTTGGGGTGACACGCGTGGCATCCCTAAGCTTGAGCTTTAGTCCATCCTTTATCTCATTACTCGTTCCTTCCATACACCTGAAATTTTTCCTTCATACAAAACTTCACACAATCTCATTAGCAACATTAGTGCACTTAAGATAAATAAGTCTCAATGTTCAGTTCTAACACCAAATAAACTTCCATTAGAACACTAGCTACTGTAGCACTTCCCTCAAAAAGCTCAATTCCCCAAAGGAACTCAAGAAGGAACTAACAAGAAGCAAATGCAGAAAATGGCAGAAATCTGTCAAAACAGACCAGCAGGTAAAGACGAATTTTTTCGAAGACATTCTGTTGCTCAAATCAAAAAGTGTTAAACTAACTAAAGTTAGATAACAACCTGGGGCAGAAGCACAAACAATTACAGCTCAATCCGACATACAGATCTCTCTCAGGAATTTTTACGGTGAAGCACAAAAATCTGTTTCGGGACAGCAACTTTTCCAATCATTACTTCTCTCTCATTAGAGGTTACTCTTGACACAAAAAGCAAATAAAAAGTATAAGGAGAGGTTATTACAGAGGTAATAACTTCCAATACTCAACTAAAACTCTTGGGTTATCTCCCAACAAGTACTTTTCTTTAATGCCGTTAAGTTAGGCATGAAAATTTGAGAAGATGCTCTCATAGGAAATATGAATTGAAGTAAAAGAGAGCATCAAGAAGCAAATTTAAAACACATTTAAGTCTAACCCACTTCCTATGCATAGGAATCTTGTATGCAAATAAATTCACAAAGAACAAAGTGACAGGCATAGGAAGATAAAACAAAAGTAACTTCAAAACATTCAACACATAGAGAGGTGTTTCATTACCATAAAAACTTCTACAACCATATTTTCCTCTCTCATAATAATTCTCAGTAGCCTCATGAATAAAATCAACAATATAACTATCACATAAGTCATGCTTTTCATGATCTACAAGCACTAGAGCTTTATTATAAACATTTTCAAAAGAATCCTCGGGAACATAACATTCACCCTCCTTTGATAAGCATGGGGGACAATCAAATAATGTAAGGAATAAAGAGTTACTCTCATTACAAGGTAGGCATGGGTAGATCCATTCTTCCTCCTTTTGTCCATCACTCTCCTTCTCTTTTTCATCTAGTGATCTTTCAGGTTCAGCAATTTCTTCTTCCATGGAGGTTCTAGCAGGCGGTGGTTCATCTATTACCTTAGCAGTCATAAAACTGTTCCCAAATAGGAAACTGAGTGAGCTATCCATAATGAAATAGTGATTGGAGCAGAGCTAGTCATAAAGGAAACTTAAGAAAGGAACTAATTTTTGTGTGTTTTTCCAATAAGAAAGCAAACTAGTAAAACTAATTTTTTTTGTGTGTTTTTGAAGAACAAAACAAGCAAACAAAGCAAAAAGAAAACTAAGAAAAACAAAAACAACAAAGTAAAGAGATTGGTTATGAGGGACTCCCCTTGTGAAGATGTCCTTGACTCCCCGGCAATGGTGCTAGAAAATCTTGATGCGCTCGACTTTCGACGTAGAGCTCGTTGGGAACCCCAAGAGGAAGGTACGATGAATATAGCAGCAAGTTTTCCCTCAGTTATGAAACCAAGGTTTAATCGAACCAGTAGGAGCAAGGAAACACCCCAAAGGTGTTACTAGCTGAGCTTTGGCAGGGCGCACTATCGGTGCTAGTAGAAATGTGGAGACATGCACAACACAACCACAGAACTTTGTCCCCAACTTGCGATGAGGTTGTCAATCTCACCGTGTTTTGCGGAAAACAAAGGATTAAACGTATCGAATGGAAAGAAGTAAAAGTTTGCAGAAAGTAAACACAAAGCAGTAAAAGATTGTAGATTGTATGTAAAGTAAAATGACGGGGATCCATAGTTCACTAGAGGTGGCTCTCCTTAGATAGATAACATGTTGGGTGAACAAATTACAGCGGGGCAATTGACAAACACCGAGAAAGCAATACATGCATATACTAATCATCTTGACTCCTCTGAGACTTGATTAGGCATTACAACATAATACATAGACCGCCATCCAACTGCATCTATGACTAATAATCCACCTTCAGGTTATCATCCGAACCCCCTCCAGTATTAAGTTGCAAGCAACAGATTATTGCTTTACGAACTGCGTGTAAAGTAAACAATACGATTGTTCTATGAACAAAGGATTGTTGTTTTCTCCCTAGTAGCAATAGCACATCTAGTACCTTAGAGATTTCTGTCACTTCCCCAGATTACCAGAGGCATGAACCCACTATCGAGCATAAATACTAACTCTTGGAGTTGCTAGCATCTACTTGGCCAAGATAGGTACTAACAACGGAAAGCATGCAAGATCTCAAATAACAAAGACATGATAGAATCAATAATCAATCTGAAATAGCATCTCAATATCCATCGGATCCCCGCAAACACAACATGTATGAATTACAAATAGATGACCTTGATCATGAACGGAGCTCACAACATCTAAACATGATAGCACAAAGGAGGAGAAACCAGCCATCTAGCTACTACATGGATCCGTAGTCCAAGGATGAACTACTCACGCATCACACCGGAGGCTTGCATGGTGATGAAGAAGGCCTCCAGGGTGAATTCCCCTCTCCGACAGGGTGCTGGGAAGAGCTTCAGATCCCTCCCGATCTAGGGATGGAGATGACGGCGGCTACAGACTCTTTCGTGGATTTTTGATCGGGCCCTTAGGGTTTTCGTCCCGAGGGCAACTTATAGGCACTTCGGCTTTTGTCCCATCCAATTCCGAGAATATTCATTTTCTGACTTTCCTGGAACCAAAAACAGCAGAAAACAGGCAGCTGGCACTGTGGCTCTTGTTAATAGGTAGTCCAAGAAATCATATGAAAAGTACTCCAAAGTTGGAACAAAACACAAGAAAGTGGATAAAACCAAGCATGGAACATCAAAAATTATAGATACATTTGCAATGTATCAGTTGCATCACTTGATACTACAAAGACGCGGTGCTTGCGACGCACCCGACAGATTGGTTTCTCCTCGCATGATTTTCGACTACCACTGCAAGATACAAGACACGAGTCTCTGCCCGAGTCTACGACTCCGCCAGACACTCGGGGGCTACTCCAAACTGGAGCGCTGAACGCGCATATACAAGATCCTCGAGTGACACGCTCTGAATCCTCACTCGAATCCACGATTCGACTAAGGACTCGGGGGGCTACTCCCATAGGGAGCGTTGGCCGCGCACCCGAAGAAATTTGTGAAGATATCCAAGCATTATGAAAACCCTTCACTCGAATCTACGATTCGATTGTGGGCTTCGGATTACTCCCATAGGGAGCGCTGAAAGCATATTCGACTGAAACAAGTAAAAGGCGATAGTAGTCGCAAAATGTTTTTAGTCCCCACTCGAGTCTACGACTCGAATAGGCACTCGGGGGCTACTCCCATAGGGAGAGCTGGTCGCGCACCCTATGCTTATTTTTCCTTACACATTGTATTGTGTGTTGATAACATCCATATTCGAATGCCATGGCGACTCTGCCTCATATTTTCCCTACAAAGAGATTACGTCTCCTGGGCCACCCGAATCATCTTCGCGATGACAAAAAATTCGGATGCCGCGTCTACGATGTGAAGATAAGACCTAAATAAGGCCTGGCAACGCATCTACTGCGCTCTACCAGAAAATATCCGTGCCTGCAGGTACGATAAAATATGCCTTGATGGACGCGTCGAGTGCTCACACACATACACTAGGATTCGACTCCTGTAAGACCTCCGTGGCCTGAGTCGAATTACACCAGCAATTTCCGAATTCGAGTCCGGGGACTCGAGTTTGAGTAGGTAGCGTTGTTTTTGCCCTAGAGCAATTAACTGGTCCTGATCCGTCGAGCGCACCAGGCACGTTTACCATCATCCCTATGCACTACTATAAATTTGACTGGCCCGGTGAACTTCTGGATGAAGTGCTTCGCACTCGACAAAATTGTCGACTCCGACATCCTAATGCAAAACTCAAGACTTCTAAGTCTCCACCCGAATCTATGATTCGCATGGACACTCGGGGGCTACTGACATGGGTATGCCCAATAGGCACTCGACTACAACCTACCTGGTGCGGCCCGACGGAAGGCGCACTCGACGACCTGCACAGGTCCATGACGCCCATGACGGTTCGACTGATATGAAGCCCATATGGACACGGACTCCCAAACGCATAAGACAAGGAAACCTCAAGACTAGAGTTTGAATACAACTTGTAACCAACTCGTATTGGTACCTAAGACCTAGCTTCCCCATATATAAAGGCTAGGAGGGTCCAATGAGGAGGAAACACTACACCACAATAGATATAGACACCGCAAAACCTAGCACATACGCCAGATCTAATCTACGCATACACCGCCATCAGCGACATTGTAATCCTTCGGATCCTCATCAATCAAGAGCAGACAAGCAGGAGTAGGGTCCTCTACGAGGCCTGAACCTGGGTAAAACCTTGCATCCCTATGTGCTTGTTTGCTAGCCGTACCGAGATCTCCAGCGCTCCTATCTTATCCAAAACCCAAGTCCATAACAATGGGCATTGATGAGTTAAACCCTCGTCACATGGGGTGTGCTGCATGTAGAGGACGACATGAAGTTTCTTGAGCAGGAGGCACGTGTTGTGAAGAGCGAGGTCGATAATACCTAGCCCACCCTCAGAGCGAAGCCGACACACCACCTCCCACGACACCTGACATGAGCCACCAGAGCAGGACGTGCTGGGGGCAATCCATCTTGGCGATTGTCCCCTTAGATAGTTGCGGCACTGACATTGCATAAGCGGGGAGCACAGATAAAACAGATGTCGAGAGCATCATCCTAGCACCAAGCGAGGTGGGGTGGATCTTCCAAGGGGGGATGCAACGCTCGATCTTCCCGACGAGGTAGTCTAGGGCAGAGGCGGGCAACTTGCAATCCGAGAACGTCAGCCCTAGGTATGTCTGCGGGAATGAGGAGATGGGACACCCCAAGATGGTAGACAGGTGTGCGGTGTCTGCAGGAGGTACGCCAATGGGCATGAAAGCGCTCTTATGGAAGTTGGTGGCGAGCCCCTTGTGTCCGAGAATTCCCGAAGTACGTCATGCAAGTGACGAATCTGGCCGGGATCAGCACGCACCAAGATTAGTGTGTCATCAGCGTACTGCACCACGGGGCACGGGAGATCATCCGCAAGGGGGTAGAGGAGTCGATGTTCGTTTGCATTGTTCAGGATCATCTGGCACATGACGTCAGCAACTATGAGAAACAGGTATGGCGAAAGGGGGTCCCCCTGGCGCAACCCGTTTCTGCAGTTGATCCAACGCCCCGGAATCCCAATGAGTAGCACAACAGCTTTGCCGGTTTCAAGGATGACACGGATCTAGGCACACCACTGGTCACCAAATCCATGTGCCCGGAGGATTGCATCGAGGGCATCCTATTCACCCAATCAAACGCCTTTCTGAAGTCCAGTTTCAGGGCAACCACAGAAACCCCCCGGAGGCGGCAACACTGAATCAGGTCTGCAGCGTAAAGGAACCCGTCAGTGATACAACGCCCCCGGATGAAGCCCATCGGCTCGTATGCCACTAGCTCCTCAATGAACCATTGGACACGCAATGCCAGAATTTTCGTGAGCAGCTTCACCACACGGTTCTGAAGGGAGATGGGCTGAAAGCCATCTGCGGTAACAACATCTTTGGACTTGGGTAGCAGGGCAATGTACGCACGGTTTAGGCCATCGAGCTCCGCGTGACAATGGTAGAATTCTTCAAGGAAATCCATGAGATCATGCGAAACCGTGGACCAGAAACAATGGAAGAAGGCGGGACCAAACCCATCGGGCCCGGGGCTACTGTCCAGTCTCATCGTCTAGAGCGCCTTCCGAAGCTCCTTGAGCATGAAGGGATCCTCAAGCGCGGCGACCCCAGACACGCAGTCGAGCAACATGCTAGGCTCACGGCGCCAAACAGGGAGAGAGGATTCTCCTAGCAGGCCTACATAGAAGTCACTCAGGATACGCTCCTTCCCAGTGTGGCATGAGACAGACACCCCGTCAGCATGGAGCACCTTGATCTGATTTCTACGCAACCTTGCGGCCTCCCCGGCGTGGAAGAAGGCGGTGTTGTAGTCCCCGAGTTTGCATAACTTGAAGGCGAAGCATTGTTTCTAGTATATGTCTAGCTGCTTGTACATACGGGAAAGATGACGCTTGACCGTGTCACGGAGCAGCATCTCATGGGGGGAGAGGGTGCGGAGCTCCTCCATGTGATCCAAGAGATCGATCACAGCACGACAATTTGACACGATGATGGGAGGCCGCTTTTTGGTGCGAGCCCATTTTTTGAAGTGACATGGGCCCATTTTAGCGATTTGGACAAACGGAAGCCCGCGAAGGGGAGGTGGTTCCGGGGGTCAGCCCACATGGCGCAGATAGTGGCCCGGTACTCCTCGGAATGGGTCCATCCACGTTCGAACCTGAAGGCAGAGCTGATCGGGGCGCGCGAGGACACCTCGACCACCGGGGCACGTGATCTGAGGTCGTCCGGACGAGCGAGTGGAGACATGAGTTAAAGAGAACCTACTGCCAGCTGGGGTCGATGAAGGCTCGGTCAAGATGCACTAGGGCTGGAACCGCTCATCCGTTGGTCCATATGAAGCGTCTATTAGACATGTAATATACGGGTCGTATACAATATGGTGTAGTACACCAATCGTATATGTACCAGTCTTGTATTGCCACGTGAGGGGCTATTCCTCACCTATATTAACATGTAACCGGGCCTCGAAAAAGTTACGTCGTTCTATCCAGAAATTTTACATGGTATTAGAGCGATCCCGAGGATGATTCTGCCTCGGATCATGTTCTGTCATATGCTGATGCGCCCAGCGCAGGGTCTCCTTCCATGTCACGTCAGGATACAATGATTCCCGACCCACGCTAGGATGCCGCATCGCCCACGCCATCAATCGCGTCGCCCATGTCGCTGTCACGGGCTTCCTTCGAACCCGCGTCTCCATCACGCCAAGACATCATGTCGCCCGCGTCGCTATCGCGGGCTCCCTCCGACCCCGCGTCTCCCACGTGGCGCCAGGACCCCGGGCTGACCACATCGCATCAGGACACTGCGTCGTCCCCTGCCTCGCCTGTGCCAACGCAGGACCAATCGCTCTCGCGGTTCCTTACGTTTGTGTCGCCTCCCTCAGGCTCTGACGAACATGTCCGCTGTAGTGCTGATTCAGGTGATGGCAGCCCAAGATTTTCTGTGCAACCCTCAGTTGCATCTCGACCTAAAAGCGGTGTTCAAACCCGTCTACAAAAAGGTATCAGTCATCCAAAAAAATATACTGATGGTACTGTCAGATATGCCTTGCTCACATCTACAGGGGAACCAACAAACCATACTGAGGCTCTAACTGATGCAAATTGGAGAAATGCGATGCAAGAAGAATATGCTGCTCTACTTGCTAACAATACATGGCATCTTGTACCTCCAAGCTCTAACAAAAACATCATTGACTGCAAATGGGTTTACCGTATCAAAAGAAATGTTGATGGCACGGTTGACATGTATAAAGCACGACTTGTTGCAAAAGGTTTCAAACAAAGTTATGGCATAGATTATAAAGATACCTTTAGTCCTGTAGTTAAAGCAGCCACTATTAGACTTGTTCTATCTATATCAGTCTCTAGAGGATGGAGTTTACGGCAGCTAGATGTTAAGAATGCATTTCTATATGGTGTTCTAGAAGAGGAGGTTTACATGAAATAACCACCAGGTTTTGAGTCTTTCGCTACTCCAAAATACATTTGTAGACTTGACAAAGCGTTATATGGTTTTAAAACAGGCTCCTCGTGCTTGGTATTCTAGACTCAGTTCCAAACTGCATACTCTTGGATTCATTCCATCCAAGGCTGATACCTCGCTGTTTCTATATAACAAGTCAGGCATTACTATGTTTCTGTTAATTTATGTTGATGGCATCATAGTCACTAGTTCTTCTGATTCATCCATCTCTGCTCTTCTTCAAAATTTGAGGTCTGACTTTGCTCTTAAGGATCTTGGAGATTTACATTTCTTTTTAGGACTTGAAGTTCACAGACAATCCAATAGCTTGTTGCTTAATCAGGAGAAGTATGCCACAGATCTATTGACACGTGTTGGAATGCGTGATTGTACGTCATGTCCAACACCTCTATCCACAATAGATACGTTGCATTTGACAGATGGAACTCCTCTTGGCCCTGAGGATATTAATCGCTACAGGAGCATTATTGGTGCTCTTTAATATTTAACATTGACCAGACCTGACATTTGTTTTTCTGTTAATAAGATTTGTCAGTATCTTCATGCTCCCACAACTGCACACTGGACTGCTGTCAAGAGAATTTTGAGGTATATTCAGGATACATGTAAGGTTGGTCTTACTTTTCAGAGGTCACACTCTACTCTTCTCGGTGCCTATTCAGATGCAGACTAGACAGGTGATTTAGATGATAGACGCTCTACTGGTGGTTTTGTTATATTTTTTGGTCCCAATTTTATTTCGTAGAGTGCCCGTAAACAGCCTACTGTCTCTCGTTCTAGCACAGAAGTTGAGTATAAAGCACTAGCAAATGCCACGACTGAGCTTATTTGGGTTAAAGCGCTGACTCGAGAAGTTGGTATTTCACTCAAAGCGAAACCATTTCTTTGGTGTGATAATCTTGGTGCAATATATCTATCTGTTAATCCAATTTTTCATGCTCGCACCAAACATATTGAGATTGATTATTATTTTATCCGGGAGCGTGTTTCTAGCAAACAACTTGATGTCAGGTTCATTTCAAGTAACGGTCAGATTGCAGATGGATTTACCAAACCCTTATGTACTAAAAGGTTAGATAAGTTCAAACATAATCTAAATCTCCCAGGTCTAGATTAAGGGGGTATTAGACATGTAATATACGGATCGTATACGATATGGTGTAGTACACCAATCGTATACGTACCAGTTTTGTATTGCCACGTGAGGGGCTATTCCTCACCTATATTAACACGTAACCGGCCCTCGAAAGAGTTACACAGTTCTATCCACAAATTTTACAGCGTCGATCAAGCAGCCGGAGTTCCTGGAGCAGGAGGTCGTCCAACACTTTATTAAAGGAGTCTACGACGAAAGCGTCAAAATTTCTTTTATTCTTATCCTCCTCACGCCAAGACAAGTTGAAGTCACCGAGTACGAGCCAGGACCGCAACCTCGGACGCCACGGATCGGAGTGCGTTAAGGAAGCTTTATTTTCTAATCTCGTCGTGGCACCCATAGACCGTGGTAATTGTCCACGGGGCTGAGCTGTCGGTAGGCGTAAGACAGACAAAGAACGAGCGCACATCTATGTTGCTAGCATAGAAGTGCTGATTGCGTCAAAGACCTCTGGTGCCATTTGCATTGAGCACAACATGGCCATTGTACTGCGGCCCAGCTATCTCTGTACGGATGGTATCAGTTAGCAGAGACAACTTTGTCTCCTGTAAACACATCAACGCTTAGTTCATACTCCCTTTGTTTCAAATTACTCCGCGCGCACGCTTACCTAGGTGGCCTAATATTCTCTCATTTTTCATCAAAAAATTCTTAGAATTTTTGGTATACGTAGTACATATTTCATACTATCTATTTCAAAAATTCGAGAATTTTTTTGAATGAAAAATGAGGGAGTACTAGTTCACCTACATAAGCGCGCCGGCGGAGTAATTTGAAACAGAGGGAGTACAATCGATGAAGGCTTCAACCAGGTGGAGTTTGACGTCCATTTGAAACAGTGATCCCTAGACCTGGGGGTAAGGAAATGACTCGATTTCTATAGGCCTTTTTTTAGACAAAGTGAAGAATAAAAGAAAATATAGACTAACGAAATGGAACATAATTTGTTGACCGAAAGATCAGGGTAGTGTAAGTATTGGAGTGTTGGAAATCAAAAATAGATGTTTATTATGGCATTTCAAACTAATGAATGATGAGGGGGTATGTCAAGAATTGGTACATAACGAACACCTAGGTCAAAAAACATTGCCTAAAAATCCAAGCGAAACCGACTGATTCTCCCTTTTGGAAGGGACTTGTGTGGGTGAAGAATGAGTTCTTCGCTCGAGGCTATTTCAAAACAGGGATGGTTCTGGTACTAGGTTTTGGGAGGATACATGGTTAAAGATACACCTTTAGAACATCAATATCCATCATTGTATAATATTATTCAATGGAATAATGTTACCTTTGCACAAGTTTTAGCTCAGGTACCACTAAACTTTGGTTTTAGGAGTCCTTGTTGGTAACAAGTGGACTTCTTGGTTGCAGTAATGCCAACGACTTATGATGGTACAACTATCGGATGAACAACATCAGTTTGTATACAACTATACCGTCTGGGGTGTTCTTAGTAAAATCCATGTATGAAGATCTTATGAACGATCATGCGGTCTTTTTTCAAAAATATCTTTGGAAGTTAGAAGTCCTACTGAAGATAATTTTTTATGTGGTTCCTAAATAACAAGGTGCTTCTTACAAATGATAATCTGGTTACAAGTGTTAGTGTGGGTCACAGGAAATCATAGAACACTTGTTTATATCTTGCCCCCTTGCTCGTCTTTTTGGCGCATTGCCAATTTTGCTTATGATACCCCCTTCAACTAATATTACAAACATGTTTCAAAATTGGTTGAATGGTGTTGATAAATCATCTAAGGCTAAAATTCTTAATGGTGTTTCGGTCTTATGTTGGTCTATTTGGAGATGCGAAAATAACATTATTTTTAATAAAACAAAAAATTAATCTTATGCAGGTTATCCATATATTGGCAGGCGCTTAGTTGGGTACGTAACGATTAGGTTTGGCTTGCTTCTTATTTTTCGCTGGCTGATCTATGTATCAACCTTAAGTGATCCATGAGTTGTAAAAACTATTGAATGTTGGATCTTTGGATGCTATTTTTTTAATAAAAGGTTGTGTGCAACAACGATCGTAGAGGCCGGGGTTTAAAAAAAAAGGTCATTCATGCTTGAATGCCAAGCGAGTATTGAAGATTTTAAAAAGGCGAGGGAACATTGAGCCGCAGGCACGCGAAGACAAAATCAGCCCTTGCTGGCTGGATTTTTGTCATGTGCATGCCAGCCGTCTGGTGCCGGCGAAATCAAGCAACAAAAACGACCTGTTCTAGTCCGGCTGCCGTGCCAAGTTTCGAGCGTGGATAGGGTCAGAGATCTTCCGTCCATGCACGCCCAAGACCAGGAAAAGCGCTGGGCCCACGCATGGCAAATACTAAACTACACGCCCACCGTGTCCACACATGACAACAGCACATACGGACGGAGTTTCTATCGATGTTGGAATTATTTGCATGGTGGAGGAGGAGGAGATCGAAAGGGACGCGCGCGGCCGGGGGCCGGCAGACAAAATAGATACCGCGACCGGCGGGCGGCCGGGCAGAGATCAAGTTTCACAACGAGTGGGTGGCGTGGCGTGGCGTCGCGAGACCGTCCCGTCATCTTCTTCTCCCCCCCCCCCCCCCCCCCCCCCAAGAGGTGGAGGCGATCGAGAGTCAGACTCAGGCCACACAAAGGCTCCTCCATTTCTCATCTTAGACATCCCGGTACTTCGCGACTTGGTGCCACTCTTTTCCTCTCTCCAACTATCTGTTTACTCAGTAAGTTTGTTATCCAGTTTTATGTGCTGTTTTTTCAGGAATTTAGTCCCGTATCCCAGTATCTTCTCTTTTTGAGGAGGATCTAGTTCTGTATGGTTAATCGTAAGTGCAGTGAATTGCTTTTCCTTGAAATACAGAATAAAATAAATACTAGTACTTCAACCTAAAAATTTGTCTACAGTCGGTGATGTTTTGCCGATCGACCATGCTATCTTTTGTTTATCTCATGAAACTCTTATTAGAACCATAACCTCGTAGTAGATCACGCCCTTATTTCATTTTTTTTCTCCGAAACAGAGATTGTCCTCTTTTATTATGTTATATTCAACATGGCCTTTTAGCCTTTAAATTAATACATCTGATCAACCCGAAGCACCTCCTTGTCGCTACATCTATACAAGCTTAATTATGGGGGCAACCATGACCTGGTTGTTGAGATATGCGTTGAATATGTGTACGAGTTGTGTTAACGTTGGACTCGTAACTAGCAGAAGGATACATGTTGCAGTTGAAAACCTGTAATCTAGCCTAACATATAAAGAGTTGTTTGGTTCATTGGCTATCCACTGGATGACAAGAGATATCCACCCTTTTTAGTGGTTGACCCGTGTTTGGTTTGGAGGATTAGAGGGGATGAGGATAACCAGATTCTGGAAATATACACGTGAAACGGTGGTTGAGCTCATCCCACCAAAAGTGCTGGATGAGGCCAACCACTTTTGGCTCGCTCTCCGAAGTGTTTTGCTCGCTCACCTCCCCTAAAAAGGTTCTCGGAGGCATCCGAACCAGTGACATCGCTGGCTTCCGGTCGGGCTGATGGGTTGCTCGCTAATGGTGCTGGGACGAGGCGGGTAGCGCGGCTGAAGCGACTGAGCAGGGGACGCACGCAGTGGCGGGTGAGCAATACGACACATTCATGACTGCTTACCAGGTGGTGTACACACTGTTTACAACTTGGGGACGATGGGTAGTAGCCTTTTGATATCTCGTCTTCTCTCTCGATTCAGCTAGCTAGTGTAACACGAAAATGGACGAGACTATGCAGTAATCATGATTACTCATCAAGTGGCATACTTCACCAAAAACCTTCATCAGACTTTTCTCATTGACTTCCATGTATCAAACTTCTTCATGGGAAACGAAATGTTCATGTAACAGAGTATAGCTTTTGTTCTATGTCCTTACGAAAGAGCGATCAGAAATAAAATTTTATTATTAGATTTTGTTCCCAAATTATGATTAGCATCGTATACTACTCAAGCTTATTTTGGGTAATCTCACCACCACAATGAAAGAGGTGATCACACCAGCCCATCCACCATATGTCCTTTGAACCAAACACAAAAATGGTTATCCCTAACCACCACTCATCCTATCTAACGAAACAAGAAAATTGGCTATCCCTAATCAGGTGGCTGGGATATCCTCATCCCATAAACCATACCCTCTGAACCTAATAGCCCCTAAAGGCACCAGGAGTAGCTAAAATAGACCAGGCGTAAGCTAGATTAGACACAAGATCAAGTATTTCAGGGACGGTCTGGCGCCCATGGCAGGGCGCTAGACCGGAGCGGTGTTGTAGACCCGATGTGTCAATACACTATGGAGGGCTTGTCATCGACAGTACTATGATGAGTACCTAGGGAGGAGCGACTGTAAAGAATACTGCGCAGATGTGGGTGTTTATGGCTGAACTGTGTTACCACATCTCGGTTTCATGTTCTGATTGTTTGTCCTCGTATGATCTACTGTGTGTCTCTGACATTAACATGGGTCAGTTGCCCTGACCTCAAACCTATGCACACATATAAATCCACAGGCCTCACCAAGCCACCCAACGATAAGTCGGGAGCATAAGCCGGTCCAACAGACCCTCTGCACACACCAAAATGCGCACGATCCAAAAGTCATTGCCATCTTCTGCGAAGCCATCTTTAGGAAAGGGATCAACACATTGACCTTGATAGGCCTACCGTCGATGCTTCCACGACGCCAGATGACAGCATCACCCTGCGCGCGCCCATCATCACGCATCCACCACCGAGACCCCGTTGCACCATGTCGACGAAACTTGTCGTCATCAGTGTGGTCGATTCCATGCCGCCCCTCGTTCGGACCCTTTCGACCAACAACTGCTCCGAAATGATACCCTCGGAGAGAACGACGCTGAACGTCGCCATCGTCCAATCCAAGATATCTAGATCTATGTTTCCCACCCAAAATAGCCCGATCAAGCAGGCGAGAGCTGCATTGACGATGTCTTCGACAAGGAGACGGCGTACAAGATGTTGCTATCATCCTCCATTATCGGAGTTGTCTCGATTTTTGTTGGCAGTCGTGTAACCCCACAGACTGGCCCACAATGCATCCGCTGAGAGATCCCGACGGACATGCATGACGGACGTGGTGTGCTTGGGCCTGAAAGATCATGCCCTAGATCCTCAGCATCACACAAACCATGGCCAACAAGGCGGACTCATAGCAGCCTATGCCACCCTTGCCACCCCAAACGAGTTTCTTCCATCCAGGTGCACTCCGCCATCACGCCGTGTGCCACGCCATCGCTGGGAGAAGCGGCACCATGCCCCAACCCTAGATCATGGTCTCGCTCTGACATCCACGGGCGAGAAAATGATAGGGAATCCCGTCGCCGCCTACGCAGACCAGGCTTCGTCCGGCAGCGCCCTCGAGCATCATTAATGGAGGAGGAGGTAGTGGAGGGGCGCTAGCGGCCGATGATTTAAGGTTCCCCCTCGGTCGCAAGACGGGGGCGATACGAGAAGGTTTCCACGCATTTCATGAAGACAACTTTTTATTTCTTTGCATGTCTAAGGTTCTCTTTCTTGCAACTACTAGGGTCAAACCTTTGAATACTATCATACCACCAACCACTAACAATATAATCTTCTACTCCCTCTATTTCAAATATAAGATGTTTTAGCCTCTTTCTAAAATACATATATCTAAATGCCTTTTAGTTATATATGTTTACTCATTCTACTCCGAAAGGAGGGAGGGAGTATGAAGTAAGTAAAAGTAACCCGGCCAGAGATTTTCCATCACTTGAAACACTGCATATCAAGCAGGAAATGCAACTAATTAACCTACCCACTTAACAACAGGTATATGTAGTCGCCACAAGAGAAATAAAAACAATATTGCAACCAATTAACCTTGCCTCCATTCATATGTCACATTTGGAACATATCAACCTTTAATACGTCAAGGGAGGAGGATGGGGGAGGGGCGCTAGCGGCGGGTGACCTAGGATTCCCCCTCGGTCGCAAGGCGGGGGCGAGAGGGTTTCCACGCATTTCATGAAGACAAGTGTTAATTTCTTTGCATGTCAAAGTTTCTCTTTCTTGCCACTATTAGGGTCAAAGCTTTGAATACTATCATACCACCGATCACTAACAATATAATCTGCTACTCCCTCTGTCTCAAAAAAGATGTTTTAGCTAGGATTTTAAAGAACACGGCTACTTATGTCTAGCTTAAAACCTTCACATGACTACAGGCTTCATAAAACTTTGCTATAAGATGGTTTTTTGCTTTCTACATGTCCCTATGTGACACCTAACCGGCGTCATTTTGGTATTTCTTTGTTGCTCCTTTCTTTTGTTTTTGCGCTTGACCGTTTTCGGTCGAATACAATGGTTTATGTGTTCTTGTGTGTGTTTTCGTTGTGTTATCCTTTGGTAATGGAACCCGACTCCATTTTGGAGTCGTATGGAATCATATGTCACATTTGGAATATATGAACCTTTAATACATGCGAACATAAAGGTAAAGTGTCAGGCTGCTTATAGTGGGTAATTTCACTAGTAACTAAGAGTCCAACTCAACAATTTTGGTTATGTGGCAATGAGTTAATGAAGAGAGATAGATAGAGTAACTAGCTATATTACTGTAACATCACACGTATATCAAGACAAAGTGAGTTTACAACCTAACTAATGTGACATTGCATCACACATAAGTTATTTTCTATTATAGAGGTAGTAATCTAGAATAGTAACATATGCATATTACTAGTCTAAGTTATTTTGTACTATGACTAGCCTCATGATTGTTGTACTTCTACTAGTTTTGTTTGCTCATTATTTGTTTGCTCTTTCTGTCGTTCTGCAGGTTACATCAGATATCTGCGACATTTCACGGGAAGGAGGAGAGAGTGATTCCTCGCATGCAGCTGGAAAATAATGAGACCTCCACTTCACATGTCCGGGAACTCCCACTATCGGCCTGCGGCCAGATGGAAGTCTCTACCTCTCAAGCTGCTGATCCCCATTACTCTAGTTCTTTCGGTATGCGTCATTGCTGTCACCCAGTACCACCAAAGCATCACTTACTTCCTGCGGCCGCTGTGGGATACCCCGGCTAAACCCTTCACCCGTATCCCACACTACTACGCCCCCAATACCTCCATGGCCGAGCTGTGCAAGCTCCACGGCTGGCGCGCCCTGCCCTCCCCTCGCCGCGTCTTCGATGCCGTCCTCTTCAACAACGAGTTGGACATCCTGGAGATCCGCTACCGCGAGCTCTTCCCGCACGTCCACAAGTTCGTCATCCTGGAGGCCAACGCCAGCTTCACCGGCATCCCCAAGCCGCTCACCTTCTCCCAAAACCTTAACCGCTTCGAGTTCGCGCGCTCGAAGATCGTCTACGACAGGCTCCCGATCGGCGGCAGTCTGGACCACCGGCAGCCGTTCGACGTGGAGGCCAGCCACCGCCGCGCCCTCAACGCCCTGCTGCGGAGGTCGGGCATCGCCGCGGGGGACGTCCTGATCATGGCCGACGCGGACGAGATCCCGAGCCCGGAGACCGTTCAGCTGCTGCGGTGGTGCGACGGGGTGCCGCCGGTGATGCACCTCGAGCTGGAGAACTACATGTACTCCTTCGAGTTCCCCGTGGACTACAGCAGCTGGAGGGCGACGGCGCATCTCTTCACGGAGCGCACGGGGTACCGCCACTCCCGTCAGAGCGACCTGATCCTGGCCGACGCCGGCTGGCACTGCAGCTTCTGCTTCAGGGAGATCCGGGAGTTCGCGTTCAAGATGAAGGCGTACAGCCACGCGGACCGGGTGAGGCGGGAGAGCTTCCTGGACCCGGCCAGGATCCAGAGGGTCATATGCAGCGGGGACGACCTCTTTGACATGCTCCCTGAAGAGTACACGTTCAGCGATCTGTTCAAGAAGATGGGACCCATACCCAGCTCAGCGTCTGCGGTTCATCTGCCTTCCTATCTCATCAAGAACGCCGACAGGTTTAGGTTCTTGCTTCCTGGTGGATGCCTAAGATCAGAATAAACTATGCAGCACTGTACAATGCTATTGTGTATGTGGAAATAGGTGTATTTTTTTAATTTGGTTCCATGTGAGACATTCTTACTTTTAGACATGACAGTTGAATGTTACCAGTTTTAGAAACTATGCATGTGAACGTCACGTGGTGGGTGACTAGTAAAACGCCCGTGCGTTTGCCTCAGAAAAACAAAATAATATATATATTAATTAGACTAATTTTTCTAATTTCATAAAAGTGTGATAAACATGTTTATTCTATTCATATAGTGATGAATACTAATTTTTTGCCGCTTCTTCCCTCCTTAGGAGTCATCTTGTATCTTCGTAAAATATTTCTCTCTTTCCCTCCACTTCTATTTTCACCATCGATCATTGTTCTAGCGTAGTCGTCGCTTCAAATTTTTGTGATCTCTCTTTACCAATTATCGCTTGTGCACCATTTTTAAAAATTAGCAAGCATATGAAATGGTCCTCAAGTACCGCTAGAGATGATGGTGTATTGTAATTTGTATGTCACCCATTGCAAGAGATGATGGTATATAAAATGTCTAAAATATGGACAATGTTTGTCCCTCTATATTTTTCTATGGCAACAAAATAACACTTTTTAAACCAAAGAAACTTAATAGAAAACTAATATAGTTTATAGATGAGAACTAAAAAAAATAAACTTTTCCTCAAACTTCAGTATAAAATTAACTATAACACATGGTTATTATGAGCCCACGGTCATATCCCTCACCTGTGTGAACCATGTTTCTTCACGACACACCTCACATGCTATTTCTACGCATAAGTCATGGCCACTCGGTGCTAGCAACTTTGGTCAATACGAGCTCAAACCTCATTGCGACCCCCCCCTCACACACTACTATTGCCAGTGAGGCCTTCTATTACATGAAGATGATGGAGAAGCTAAACTCACACTTCCAAAGTCGGTGTCTCTCCCCCTTCCTTAGTCGCCCCTCGCCAATTCGGTCGGACAGTGTCCTAGATCTACGGACGGCGAGCTGGTCCTTATTGTCCTATCATCCTCTTACTGGCAAGGAGTTCTCCTCTCCACCTTGCTTATCAACGCCCTCTAGCTCGAAGGAATTTTTTAGCTGTCACAGTTTTTTGTCCCCCTTAACCCTCCTGCTCATTTTCATGAGTGCGTGCTCAATTGATCCTATCTGAAATAAATGAATACAAATATTTATTTTCTTTTTATTCAAATATTACACAATAGGCAGTTTCAAAAAGTAGTTTGATTTAGGCATAAGCTAATCTAGTCACATGACTTGGGAAAATTAATTTTTTTGATCCGACTAAGACATATGTATGACTGGTCTTATTGATTGCACAATTCGCATCTATTGAAAAACTTACATAATTCACTGTATATCTTGTCCCTTCTCTTAAAAAATCAAGAAAAGCATATGCTACTTTAAAAAAAAATATAGAAAGGTTTTCTGCAAGCAATTTTCTGCATAATATAGATGACCACTAACTCTAAAATATCATGCTTAATAAGTTACATAAATATTGTCCTCAATGATCCTCTTAACCCATAGTCATGTAACAAAGAGGTCATAGTCATGTAATAAAGATTAATGGCGAGTGTTGAAAGGATTTGTTCATACTTTGAGACTTATTAACACACCCTATACACCGTGTCACCAATGATTCAAAAGTGCAGTAAAATGAATGCATGTCCAAATATGGTATTAGTATGAATAAGAATGTACCATCATCACGACAATGGCCAAAATCTCCGACAGAAATAATTTAGAATCTCCCAAAAAATATTGAAATAGCGTATTTGTATCTAAAAATATTTCTTACCTAGGAACCATCAGTGCACAATGCTAATAACCAAGATAACATTCACAACAGTATATACCTCAACAGTTGACTTCTATCAAGAGATATCTTTGCTGAATAAATTTTAATAATTAGCTAGCTAAATACCCGTGTGTTGATAGGGAACTATAAGCATATAGGCAAGCAACAAACATTGGTCAATAGAGTCACAAATTATATTGTCAGCTTGATCAATGTCATCTCTATGTATTTTAAGAGGACAAACCTATTGACAAAACATCATATGACCACTCTCGCTCTAACCTCGGCAACCAACAATTCTTTGCCACTTCCTAGGAAACTGCTACGACCTAAAAACAAACAGAATAATATAGCTAAGTAGGCTAATGCATTGTGAATCCATCATTAATTTACGGAGACATAAATTTTTTAAGTCTGATGTTATAGCATATTTGGAAAGACCATGCTAAATTAATCAGTGTACAATGTCTCGCTAATAACGCGTTATAGCGCGGTATATCACACTAATAGCGTAACTTTAAGTCTAGCGCCATTTGCTATATCACACTATTTTGACAGTGGAAAGTAGCAGAGCCAGAGTAGAATGAAAGTGTAAGAGATCTAGTCGATAGACCATGCCCGGATTGCATGGGTGATGTAGACGTCTGGTGCCAGCCCACTGGACAACAACACGGGTGCGGGCATGCGGTCGTGGATGGACTTGATACTGACGGTTTGGCTAGCGTGGAGCGCATACTTGAGGCAATGTGGGCGATGAACAAGATTTACGCCTAGCCATCACTGGCGTTCTAGAGCAAGTAGAACCTCCACCGCCCTGTGTACCACAGGAAATAGGATCTCCTTGTTTGCTCTGGGTCGCACGCCTACCACGCCACCTGGCATGACAACAACGAGTATATACACCTTTGTTGAGAACATGCGGCTCGCCTGCGCCCTGTGCGTGCACCCATCCCCGCATACATGGTGCGTGGCGTGCATCCAACGGTCCCGCAAATTTCTCTCGCTTTCATGACTTCCGTTAGAAATAAAAAAAATTAAATACGTCGAATCCCTCGAAACCAACTGGTACAAAAGTCAAAGACTCGTAGCAATTCTCGTACTCCGGTGATGCGGCCACGCCGTCCGCCACCAGGCTCTCCAGGTGACCTCCAGGTTGGACCTGAGAGCCCATCACCACCACTAAAAGAGTAGTACGTCGTCGAGGTAAGAAGCGTCACCAGCCCACTTCGGGCGGTCTCCTATAGGCCGGCGCTTCACCGGCGAAGGCATCGCTTCCAAGAACAACAACGTGGAAGATAAGAGGGGAACAACAGGCTCAAGGGCGATGGGCAGGCTGATTCCTGAACCCGTGAAGCGCACAACACCGAAGAGGGTGTGTTCACCCGTAGAGCTGTACATGCAGGATGCGGCCCCTCGATCGGGGTCGGCTTGTCCGCGGTTTTGCTCTTTTGGCCAAATGGCCGCGGAGGAGCTTCGGTCGAGCTGCCCACATCCCCATGCTTCCCTACAGATCGTCCTCCAACCGGCCACAGGTGAACGGCAGCGGAGAAGTTTCCCACTATTGGCCAGCGAACTTGGAGGATCACGCAAATTCTAAGGGCACATTGGTGCGGGCAGCAGTCATACTTGTAGGGATGGAAGAGGAAAGCTGGACGCTGCAAGTCTGCGGTGTCGATCGGTAGCCTGGTTCCGTACGGCCTCGGCGAAGCGACGATAGTTTTTCGCGTCCACCGGACTGCGATTGACGGCAGTGGAGGAGACAATTCTATGAAGAGCAACATGGTGAGTGGGAGTTGGTGAGTGAGTCCAGAGGCCATATCAACGGTGACACAACCTAGGACATTGGAGCTGTTTCAGAAGTTCATCTCAAGATATTGAAAAAGAAAAGCATCGCGAGATTTTATGGGTTGAGGACAGATATGACAAGGTCTATTATGGCAGCGATTAATTCTATTTACTTATTAGTAGTGATTTTATTTTGCATATAAGTATGGACATGGAGAGGAAAGCGTGGCTCACGGATCGGCCCATACGCGCATGCAGAGGCGAAGGCCGTAATTCCAAAGATTAAATGGACCAGAGATCACGTCCCTAATTTTCCTCGATGTGGTTAATGCATTATTAATGAGTAGAGGAATTATGTCCCAATTATGGAGAGCAATGGGAGATTAATGGGTAGAAGAGTTATGTTAGTAATTGCCACTATTAATTGGTGGACGTGCAAATCAGGGATATCGTGCAATGTCACTAGGAAGTCCTGGAGCGTTAGATCTGATAGATTTGAAGGCCGAGATCAATTGTTCCTGTCTAGTTGGAGAAAACAGAGGAAATTCGTCCTTTTTAGATAGTAGAGAATTGTGGGAGGATTAGGGCGGAGATGATAGGTATTGGAGGCAAGAGCCGAACCCCTGGACCTCTGCGGCGCAACGCCAGCCAGGGAGGGGCTGTCACACGGCAGATGTAGGGGAAGAGGTAACAAGGAGGATAATAGATTAGCTTATTTCTGCTTGTCCTTAACGTGGAAGAAGTTGGCTTTATATAGCTAACGTACATGACTTGAGGCCTAAGGCTAGAATCCTAACAAACTAACTCCAGAGATAAGATCCTATTGAACTAAAGATATCAGATTGATTTCCTAATATTCTCTGCTAGCTGCCTTCACGTGACATTTCTCCTCCCTTTGAGTGTTAGCTCGTCCTTGAGCTGATAAGCTGAATAGGGATGCTAGAACTCAACAATTATCAGTTGCATGGTTGTCATCAAGAAATGGATCAACCTCCATGATATATAGCTTCTTGCAGCGGTGACCGGGGCCAAACTGCTCCTCGCAATTGAAACATTGGCCCTGGGCTCGGCGGGTTACCATCTCCGCCTAAGATAGCGTGCGCTGTTGGTGCCCAGTTCATGCCACAACCCCTCCTGGTGGTGGCAGAGCCGGGACAGGGAGGACGTTAGAGTCCTGAAGCAGACCATTAGCGGCTCCCACGACTAGTTCTGGAGCTAGGGGTACCCAGTGCGCTCGGCGTTCACAAGTTCGCGCCAAACTCATCGCCTCTAGGAGAGAAGTCGGACTCCATAGCTCCACATAAGGTTTGAGAGGATCCTAGAGATTAGTGGTGTAAATCATAACTTGTTGGGCAGCTAGTAAGCACGGCACATGACTAAGTAGGGTATTGAACTGCTTGTTGAAGTCATCCACCAGTCCCATGCACTTGAGGGAGAAGATCTCTCCGAGGGCGTTGGTGCGGGAAGGTAACCAAATTAGGTGTTAACCAATTCAGTAAACTGGTTCCATGAAGGAGCCTCATAGGCTTCCTTGTACTGGAAATACCACAGGTGGGTGTCGCCCACCAGATGGAAGGATGCAAGGCCCACCTTCTTAGCTTCCACCGTCTGCTGCGCATTGAAGAAGAGATCACAACGGTTTAGCCAAGACAACGAGTTGACCTCACCATCGTAGGTGGGGAATTCCATCTTGAAGTAGCGAGGTGGCCTGTCATCAGCTGATATGCCAAAGGACAGCGACAGAAGGCTCTTGGATGGCAAGGTACTATCTTTGCTGCTACCCACAGAGAGCGCTCTCCTGACTCCAGCTTCAGGATTGCCAAGTTATGTGCACCGGTCTGCTGGTCGATGTCGCGCACAGTGCCGGAAAGGCTATCCACCTTGACAGCGAGAGCCTTATGTTCTACGGCAAGCTTCTTCTGGTCCTCGCATATGGTGGTCTGCAGGTTGCAGAGAGCCAACAAGGATTCCAGTATCTTCTCGAGCTTCTCTTCCAAGGTCATGGCGCCGGCATCTGGTGAGAAGGATGGTCCTGAATCTGATACCAAGTTGTCACGTGGTGGGTGATTTGTGGGAGGATTAGAGCGGAGAGGATAGGTATTGGAGGCAAGAGATGAACCCCTAGACCTCTGCAGCGTGATGCCAGCCAAGGAGGGGATGTTGCACGGCAAAGGCAGGGAAAGAGGTAACAAGGGGGATAATAGATTGGTTTATTTTTGATTGCCCTTAACGTTGAAGAGGTTGGCTTTATATAGCCAACGTACATGACTTGAGAATGCGAGAATCCTAACAAACTTAGAAACTAACTCTAGAGATAAGATCCTATTAAACTAAAGATATCGGATTGATTCCCTAATATTTGCTATATGCCTTCATGTGACAGGGAACTTCTGTCCTATTTTTGTAGTGATGATGCCTCATGAACAGGTCAACACTAGCACTTGAAGCAATATATATGAGTTTAAATGGAAACTGAAATTTCCACAGTTTGGTCTTATCCTGGTTATTAGTTACTTAAACATTTGGAGGATCCTATTTTTTGTTGAAGGATTGGTAAGATTTAAGATGTCTGTATTCTTATGTAGCTATAAATTTTAAATAGTGGGTGCCACGGATATTTAGACCGATTACAGTGATCAACGTCATCCATTGTATCTTCACTAAGGTGTGTGCTTGTAGGATCTTGCTGGTTCTGGAGCGCCCCACCCATCCCCTCTAGTTCGCCTTTCTAAAGGGAGGCCTGATTCATGATGATGTGCTTTCCCTTCATGAAATTATTCATGAAGTCAAAGTTCGCCATCATAAGGGGGTGTTCTTTAACTTAGACTTCCAAAAGGCCTATGACCGTCTGGACTAGGCCTTTTTCCGGTTAGTCCCGGAGAGGAAGGGGATTGATGACAAAATGATTTGCTGGATCATGCAGTTCATTATGAGTGGATCATGTAGTTCGTTATGAGCGATTAATGTCAATGGGGAGATTGGTCCCTACTTTAGACCATCCTTCCGAGTGAGATAGGGGGGCCCTATCTCGCCCCTCCTATTTAACTCGGCGGTGGATGCCCTGGCAGAGATTTTGGATAGAGCCAAAATCGTTGGACACATCTCTGGTGTGGTTGGGCATATTACCCCCAGAGGTGGTAAGTCTTACCTCCAATATGAGGACAATACCATGATAATGGTGCAGGGCTCGGATCTCGACATCTTCAACCTCAAGTTCCTGCTCCTCTGCTTTGAATCCATGTCAGGCCTTAATATTAACTTCGATAAGGGCGATGTTATGATCTTGGGCTACTCAGGTGAGGACCGACAACATATAGCTGACAACCTCAACTGTAGACTGTCTGATTTCTGGATCACATACCTAGGGATGCACATTCGGGAGACACGGGTGTTGATCAAGGATCTTGCTCCCCTTGTCACGAGGGTTCGGTCAAAAGCTGAACCTTAGCGATCTAGGCTCACGACTAAGGGAAGCAAGACGGTGCTGATCAACTCTTGCTTGTCCAACCTCCCCAAGTACCATATGGGGTTGTACCTACTACCAGAGGGGACTCATGCTGTAATATCCCAAAACTTTAATCCAAGCTTATCAAGATCCAAATCATCAAAATTAGGGTTAACAAAAACTTTTCCAAAGTAAAAATGAAAGCATTCATGTGTATGAGCATTTAAATTAGGAATTGATTTGAATTGCCATGGTTCTGTGATTCTTTGGTTGTAAAATGTTTCTTAGGTGATTTAAACATCATCTACATCATTCCCAAACTTTTCCCAAAGAAAATCAAATAAAAAACAATTAAAAAGGAGGAATGGTCATTTTGGCCATTTTAATCCACTACACTACTTTGAGTGTTCCTAGCACTCACTTCTCAACAGAAATAATTCTAGGTCTTTACACCCATTGGTACTACACATAATGAGGTACCAAGGCCCACCTTTTGATCTGCTAAAAACATTCAAATACTTATTTTAAATGGCATGTGAAAATTGAATTCAATGCATATGCCTAGATCACCCCTATTTCAAAAACCACTCAAATGATCTCCATTTTCAAAACCCTTGCAACCAGAGACTACTTAGCATTAGTTTAGATCACTCAAAAATTTTGAACTCAAAATTCAAAAGTTTTTCTCTTTCGGCCATTTTGTCAAACACCTTGTTGGCAAGATCAAAGTGGCCTAACTATTACTGTTTTGGAGTTGATCTTGTCTAGCCAATTGAGGTGCTTTGATCACCCTTGTACCCCCCAAGTCTAACCAGACCAACACCAACCCATTCCCTACCTCCTAGCTGCACTGCAAGGCCATGCCGAGAGCACCTTGCCGGCCAACTTGGCCCTCGCAGCAGCAGACCGCTTCCCCCTCTCTCGCCATGTCTACACGCTAGCCCGTGGTCTACCGCCACCGTCCAACCAGCCCTAGCCAGAGACAGAGACCAGAACCGCCGGAACCGCCGTGCGCGGAAGCTGGTTGACCATGCCGAAGACGCCTAGTGCGCCGCGCCCTACCCGTGTGCACAGACCGCCCCTCGACCGCAGCCCACGCCCACCGGTTCGCCATGACCAAGGGAACACCCCAAACACCCCCGTTGGCCGCCCAACGCGCCACAGCCACCGCTCGCCGTCGAACCCGCAACCTCTGCCGCCTAGAGCGTGTGACGCTCCCGACCAGCACAGAGCTCGCCTTGCTGCGCATTTAAGCCTTAGAGCACCGCTAGGAGACAGGACACCGTCCCCTACCTCGAGCCACGCCGCTAGCCCCTTGTGCCGCCCTCGCTGGAGTCGCGTGCCCACACCGCTCGGTCTCACCGTCGAGCCTATATAAGCCGGCATCCCCAACATGAAATCCTCACACTCCCACACTTCTCACCTCTCACTGATCCTTTCCCCTCTCTCGCCGGAGCCAATCGAGCCGTAGTTTGCTAGAATTGCACTAGAGGAGCCCGCTGCAGAGGAGGAGAAGCCCCGTTGATTGCAACCATCCCCGGAGCTACCTCGACCGTCCCTGAGCTTGCCGTCAACCACCAGTTCTTTCGCCCGCCTCGCCGTCGTCTCTGGAGCCCTGGTACGTCCCCGATAGACCCCCACCGAGCCGCTAGGGCTAACTCTCGCCGGTGACAGGTCCGTCGTCGACGATGACCCTCAGCCGTAGATCTCACTTCTAATCCTACGATCCACAGCGCGTGTACCATTTCGCGTGTTAAAAGCCACTAACAAGCGGGATCCCCCTGTCAGCTGAGCCCCGCGCTGCGGAGCGCCACTGGGTCGGCCCATGTTTGTTCCCGCGCTAGCCCAGCCGTTCAAAATTGGTTTTTTCTATTTAGTTTAAACTTAGTTCTGTCTCTGAGTTTGAAAATCAATTCAGAGAGATTTACAAATCCATTTTGCATGAAACCAATTTTGTCTGAAAGGTATTGAAATGATCTATCCAAGCCTGTTGGATTTAATTCAATTAGAGTTATAGATCTCTCCTAGTAAAAATAATAAAACAGAAGCATTTGCACCTTGCAACATTTTTATAAAATCAACCAAGTTAGCTTTTGAGTTGATTCCAACTCTCAAAATTCACATTTCATCATACCTATCTGAATATGTAATAATATTAAGGTTTACATGCAGTGACTTTGGACTAGTACCAAAATAATGCTATATAGGCATTTCTAGTCACTTTAAATCATTAAATAATGAACTTAAACCAAAGTAATTATGATCCAACCTTTAAATATCATTCCCACATGTTAGAATATGTGGTGATGACATGTGTCCACATGATCCCATATTTTAAGTGGTGAATATTAAATCTTAGTTAAACTTTTCAATGAGTAGAAATTACTTTTCTAAAATAAAAAGGAAGAAACTAGTGAATTAAACTTGTGATGCTTGTGATGATAATAGATCATCAAATGTGTGCCTTAGAATGCTAATTAGACTAGTTAAGTATTGTTTGGTGATTGTGTACTCCGTATGTATTTATAGAAGATAGTATCGACCAAGCTTACGAGGAGGAGGAGTGCTACCAAGAAGAAGAAGAAGAAAACTTCAACCACTGCACCAACCAAGGCAAGCTAGCACTATCCAAGTTAACCCTTGCAAGTTGTACTTGCAAGCCACCATTAAAAGTGCAAGCTGTTGTTAGCAAGCTAGAATGAAGAGAGATGAATGAGCAAAGATGCCTTAGGCATGCTTTGGTCACACCACCTTGACTATTACTACCCCAAGTATTACCTTACCAACTTTAATTCCTTTAGTTTACACAAAGTCCCTTACTTGTTTTGAAGGTAGCATAAAAAGTATAAAACTTGACCTACTTAGCTAAGCTTTAGATGTCATTCTATGGCATGAGATTGAATCCATCATCTTTCCACCTTAGTGAACACTCTTAACTTAGTAGTTTAGAGTAGATCAAAACTTGAGTCACTTTAGATGGGAACAACTGGTGAAAATGAATTGTGAAAACCTTGGAATGATGAGTCATTCTATTGAGATGTTTTGACATGTGTTGAGAAACACAAATGGTTTATGATGATGAAAATGTTGAGGCATGAGCCTTAACCCTTTTATAAAACTGATGGTTGGATTCGGATGCGATACCATTCCAAATTTACCGTACAACCACACTACCTGAATTGGGTAAGGCTTAGCTGGAAATTTATATGCATTAGTATTAGTTCCTTCGCGGGAGAGGTTTGAGCTGAGTCTACCTCTCATGATGTCCACCTATGTAGTTCCCAAGATGACTGATGGTCATGGTTGGGAGGCCATGCTCATAGGAGAGGTGCTTATACTAGGGTGTGTAAAGGAAAGGTTATGTTTGATTATCTGCATACTAAGTATGATGATTCAGGGTTATCCCTGACAGATGTATCGAATCTTGTGGTGAAAGTGTACCACCTCTATAGAGTGTCAAACTATTCGAATAGCCGCGTCCGCGGTTATGGACAGTTGGAATGGCCATACTGTGTCGTTGTCAGATGTTTTCCAAATAACTTGAAGTGAATGATGAATCTTGACTTGACCACAACAGGGTTGTGTTTATGATACTAGCTTCCCAACTTAAGTGATTCTAGAACTTTATTCTATCTTTCTTTGCTTCAGAACTCAGCTTAGGTTTTAAACTTAACCTTATAGTTAAACATAGAGTTTAGTATTTTGACTTAGAACTATATTACTTGTTAGTGGTAGTTTGCGAGTACTTAAAGAGTACTCATGGCTTTTGTCCCTGGCTATTCTCGTGGCCAGACTATGAAGGAGACTATCAAGATGATGACCAACAGGACGGCTATGATAACTAGGACTATCTGCGTTCGTCAGCATTGCCTGTGCCCCTGAAGATGGACCCCACCGCTACGCTTATCTTTTATTTCCGCTGCGTGTTGTATTCAGACTGGATCATGAGATCCTTATTTGTGTAAGACCTTATGTATGGTTTGTAATGGATGATGTACTGTGATATCCAATCCGTTATGTCTCGCAAAAATGGTAATCCTGGTATTGCGAGGTATGGCATAACGGGCATCTGGGATAAAAAATCCGGGTGTTGAAAAGTTGGTATCAGAGCCATCCTGATCATAGGAGACCCTAGTTAGAATGGACGTCCGAATAAAAACTTAGTTTCAAAACCAAAGTGAGTATTTACGAAAAACTATCTCCTCTCTTATCCTTGGGAATTCTTTCTTTCTCAAAAATTCATGTTCCTCAAAATTCTTACATTACTACTTAAAATTTGACACACTTGATCACTTCACTAATTTCCTCATCCTTAATTCTTGTAGATGGAGACTTAGTTCAGCAAGTTTTACCAGTTGGGAAACGGAGGTCAGCTGATCTTCGAGAGGGATCTGGATTCACTGTCAGAGTTCTTGGGACGCCCACATCTGGAGTTTCTTGGAGCTCAACTTCCAGGACCCCCAGGAGGAGACCTACAATGGCTAGTCACCACGGATCTTAGAGGAAGCATCGAAGCACCAACTTCTGGGAGAATTCAGTTCTCCGTGAGAGAGAATAACTGGCTAGATGGATTAGCCAGGGCAATGCATGAAGCTCTCGCACGTCTATGTGCCCTCAGTGCCAACAAGATCCAAGGAACCCGTTTTGCCCACTATGCAAGATGTGACTTCATGGGAATGCCGATGGAGATGCCAAGTCACCCAGAGTTGAGGCGTCAAGTGGAGAATCTTGACTTCTTGCTGCATGACAGACAGCAGGAACTGGACAATGCCAGGGAGTTAGCCAACCAGAACCGTGCCATTGCCGACCAGAAGGCCCAGACTTTCGCACTGCTCGTCTAGGATCGCTAGTCTCTTCGCCGCCAGCGTGCCAAGAAGGATCGCACCATCGCCCGTCTTTGCAATAAGGTGGACGACCTCGAGAAGACCGTTAAGGAGCAGGAAGCTCAGCTTGCCGCCAAGGAAGAAGAAGATGAGGGTGAAGACATCCAGGGAGACATGGATTCTTACCTCAGCAACGATGATGACTTTCTGGAGGAGGATGCTGTGGACTTCTACACTGATGATGAGGACTCCGACTTCATCGACGATGAGTAGATGCACTAGAGCACTGTCGTAGCATGAAATGTATCGGTCCTACTATATCGTAGCTTGCAGAATGGTTCTTCAAACCATCTGTTTTCCTTTGTTTGTTGTGGTGTGTGTTTGTATCGTGTGTTGCTTGCATGAATGAAAATGGAGTTAGTTGAAAAACCTGAGTCTAACTCAAAGTTTTAGCTTTGAAAAACCAAAACCATGAACCTTAGAATTTCCCTCTTACCCCTATATCTATCTCAATCTTCAGATGACTCGTGGAAACCAAGGAGGGAGCAGCTCGTCGTAGGACCCAATGCTGCAGATCTTGCAGAATTTCATCGCCGACCGTGAAGCAAGTAGGGCAGAACGTCAAGCCAACTTAGCAACACTACAGCAGATAGCCTAGATGGCTCTCAACAACCAAGGACATGGAAATCAGGATCACCATGGATCCAAACTCAAAAAATTTCAGAATACCAATCCCCCAATCTTCAACCAATCTGAAAATCCATTAGATGCTGACGACTGGTTACAAACAATGGAAAACAACCTCGATGTTGCAGGAGTTGATGAAAATGAGAAAGTTCTCTTTGCCACCCACTATCTGGCGGGAGATGCAAGAGCTTGGTGGAATAGCATCCGCAATATGAACCATGGTCAAGTGATGACATGGGAAGCATTCAAAGTCAAGTTCAGCCGCACCCACGTGCCGCAAGGTCTTGTCAACAGGATGAGAGATGAATTCCACGAATTGAAGCAAGGAAGAATGACGGTAGTAGAATACCGTGACAGATTCCTGTCACTTGCCAGATATGCACCTGATGAAATCAACACGAAGGCCAAGAAGAAGGAGAGATTCTTGAACGGACTGCATGATGAGATGCAGACTGTCCTCGTCAACATCTATTTTCAGGATCTCGAAGATCTAGTCGACTCTGCCATTCAGATGGAAGGGAAGATTAACCAGGCAAATGACAACCGCAAGCGTCGTATGATGCAGCAATCAGGATCCAGCAGTCACCAGAAGTACCGTCCCAACCCCTCATCAGGATATGCACCAAGGAACAACCGACCCCCAATGGCTCGCCCAAGCTACCCCAACCGTAGCGGAGGCAATGTGAAGTCCGGAGGAAACCATCCCAACTCCGGCAATGCCAACAATTTCACCCGGGCCCCTCCCAAGAGCAATAACAACAATAACAAGACTGCACCCAGAACTGGCAGCAATGTTGTGCCTGTCGCAGCCAAGGACAAGTCCCAGATCACTTGTTTCGAGTGTGGAGTGAAGGGTCACTACTCCAATGAGTGTCCCAAGAAGACTGCAGCCAATGCCACTGTGAATGCCCCAGCTCAGCAGCAACGTCGTGTTCAACCAGGAAGAAGATTTGCCCCAGGGAACCCTCACAACCGCAACGGCCGTCTCTTCCACATGAACGCAAAAGAAGCCTAGGAAGCGGCAGATGTAGTGCTGGGTATGTTTTCTGTCAACTCAGTTTTAGCAAGAGTATTGTTTGATTCGGGAGCATCGCATTCATTTGTCACCGAAGAATTTGCATGCACTAATAAGATTCACCCAACCAACCTGAAGCATGTCATGATAGTTCAAATCCCCAGTTCAACTACAAAAGCTAGGAAAATTTGCAAAGCTGTGCCTATCAGAATACATGGGATAGATTTTTATGCCAACCTAATTGTACTTGGAACCAAAGGATTGGAAATAGTACTAGGTATGGACTGGATGTCAAGGCATAAAGGACTAATAGACTGTGCTAAGAAAGCCATCACCATGACCAGTAGTTCTGGAGTAACAGTAGAGCATATCTCTGAATTCTTACCTCGTCAATTCAAGTGCAACAAGAGTGTAGCCCTGCCCACCATAGGCCAAGTCAGAGTAGTCTGTGAATACCCCGACGTATTCCCAGATGAATTGCCAGGTATGCCCCCGGATAGGGATATTGAGTTCATTATCGAACTAATCCTCGGAACCGGACCCATAGCCCAGAGACCCTATAACATGAACCCCTTAGAGTTAGTGGAACTGAAGAAGCAGTTAGATGCCATGTTAGCAATAGGCTTGATTCAACCAAGCGCATCGCCATGGAGATCACCAGTGTTATTCGTCGACAAGAAAGATGGAGGAAATCGTCTGTGTACAGATTACAGAAAGTTGAATGACGTCACCATCAAAATCAAGTACCCTTTGCCAAAGATAGAGGATCTATTTGATCAGTTGACTGGAGCCTAGGTATTCTCAAAGATTGATCTTAGGACTGGTTATCACCAACTTAAGATTCGTGCAACAGATATTCCGAAGACCGCCTTTACTACTCGCTATGGTTTATACGAGTATAGGTTATGTCTTTTAGATTAACCAATGCCCCTGCTTATTTCATGAATCTCATGAATAAGATCTTTATGAATTTCTTAGATAAGTTTGCAGTTGTGTTTATCGACGACATACTTATATACTCCAAGTCAGAAGAAGAGCATGAGCAACATCTGAGAATCATCCTAGAAACCCTGAGAGAGCATCAGTTATATGCCAAGTTTAGCAAGTGTGAGTTTTGGCTGAAAGAAGTAGGATTCCTAGGACATATTGTGTCTGCCGGAGGAGTCTCTGTTGATCCCGCCAAGATCAAAGATGTCGAAGAATGGGAAGCCCCAACCACTCAAACCCAAGTCCGCGCATTTCTCGGATTAGCGGGATACTACCGCAAGTTCGTAGAAGGATTCTCGAGCATCGCCCGACCCATGACCCAATTATTGAAGAAGGACAAGAAGTTCGAATGGACAGACAAATGTGAAGCCAGTTTTCAGGAGCTGAAGAAGAGATTGATATCAACCCCAATTTTGATCATGCCAGACATCAAGAAGCCGTTTGATGTATATTCTGATGCATCCAAGATTGGTCTAGGATGTGTATTGATGCAAGAAGGCAAAGTCATCGCGTATCTGTCTCGACAACTGAAGCAGCATGAACAGAACTATCCGACCCATGATCTTGAGCTAGCAGCTGTGGTTCTAGCATTGAAGACATGGCGTCATTATCTAATGGGTAATTGCTGTGAGATTTACTCAGATCATAAGAGTTTAAAGTATATTTTCACTCAGAAGGAACTGAATATGAGGCAAAAGAGATGGATAGAGTTAATCAAGGATTATTACCTTGACATTCACTATCACCCCGTCAAAGCCAATGTGGTAGCGAATGCTCTTAGCAGATTGCCTGGCAAGTTAAATACCATGATCAAGGAGAATCAACCAAGTTTGTATGAGGAGTTGGAGCAGTTCAGGACTGAATTAGTTAGCCAAGGATTCTTAGCTAGCATTGAACTTCAACCCAAGTTGATTAGCCAAATCAAGGAAGCCCAGAAGGGGAATGAAAGTATCGACAGAATCAAACGTCGTATTGGTACCGGAAAGGTACCTAGATTCACTGAAGACGAAGAAGGAGTAATGTGGCACAAAGGACGTATCTGTGTGCTAGCAGATTCAGAGCTAAAGGAAATTATCATGAAGGAAGCTCATGATACTCTTTATTCTATCCACCCTGGAGGAACAAAGATGTATCAAGATTTGAAAGAGCAATTTTGGTGGCACAAGATGAAGAGAGAATCGGAAGCTACATCGCCAAATGTGACATCTGTCAAAGAGTCAAAGCAGAACATTAGAGACCTGCAGGACTATTGCAACCATTGCAGATTCTGGAATGGAAATGGGATTCCGTAGGAATGGACTTTATCACCGGTTTACCTACTTCCAGTAGGGGAAATGACTCAATCTGGGTCATAGTTGATAAACTGTCCAAGGTAGCTCACTTCATACCTGTCAAGGCAACCTACCAGAGAGCAAAGCTAGCAGAGCTGTACATTGCTAGGATTGTTAGTCTGCATGGGACCCCCAAGACCATCATATCAAATCGAGGAACCCAGTTTACCTCGAGATTTTGGCAGAAAGTTCAGGAAGGATTAGGAACCAAGTTGAATTTCAGCACCACGTATCACCCGCAAATAGATGGACAGACTGAGAGAGTCAACCAGATCCTAGAGGATATGCTTAGAGCTTGTGTGTTGGAATATGGATCAAAATGGGAAGACTGCCTGCCCTTCGCAGAATTCTCATATAACAATAGTTATCAAGCTAGTTTGCAGATGGCACCATTTGAATTCCTATACGGAAGAAAGTGTCATACCCCTTTGAATTGGTCGCAAGTAGGAGAGAGTCAGATCTTTGGACCCGACATTCTCCGAGAAGCAGAACAGAAAGTTCACAAAGTCCATGAGCACATCAAGACCGCTCAATCCAGACAGAAGAGTTATGCTGACAAGAGAAGGAGAGACCTGAATTTCAATGTCGGAGATTTTGTATATCTCAAGGTTTCACCATTGAAGGGAACTCAACACTTTAGTCTGAAGGGAAAGTTAGCCCCAGATACATCGGGCCCTTCAAAATTCTGAACCATCGAGGAGAAGTATCGTATCAACTAGAACTGCCTGAAGAGATGTCAGCCATCCACAGTGTGTTCCATATCTCGTTACTTCGCAAATGCTTGGAAGTGCCTGAGAAGACTGAAGTTTTCAAGAACATCGATCACAGAGCCATAGAAATCAACAATGACCTGACCTATCGGGAAGTGCCCATCCGTATCTTAGAAGAAGCCTACAGAACCACCAGGACCAGGAGTATCAAATTTCTCAAGATTCAGTGGAGCAACCATACCGAGGAGGAAGCCACTTGGGAGCGCGAAGATTACATGAGGACAGAGTTCCCAGATCTCTTTAGTTCCTAGTTTTCTTTGTAAATCTCGGGACGAGATTTTTTTTAAGGGGGGAAGGTTTGTAACATCTCAAAACTTTAATCCAAGCTGATAAAGATACAAATCATCAAAATTAGGGTTAACAAAAACTTTTCCAAAGTAAAAATGAAAGCATTCATGTGTATGAGCATTTAAATTAGGAATTGATTTGAATTGCCATGGTTCTGTGATTCTTTGGTTGTAAAATGTTTCTTAGGTGATTTAAACATCATCTACATCATTCCCAAACTTTTACCAAAGAAAATCAAATAAAAACAATTAAAAAGGAGGAATGGTCATTTTGGCCATTTTAATCCACTACACTACTTTGAGTGTTCCTAGCACTCACTTCTCAACAGAAATAATTCTAGGTCTTTACACCCCTTGATAGTACACATAATGAGGTACCAAGGCCCACCTTTTGATCTGCTAAAAACATTCAAATACTTATTTTAAATGGCATGTGAAAATTGAATTCAATGCATATGCCTAGATCACCCCTATTTCAAAAACCACTCAAATGAGCTCCATTTTCTAAACCCTTCAACCAGAGACTACTTAGCATTAGTTTAGATCACTCAAAAATTTTGAACTCAAAATTCAAAAGTTTTTCTCTTTCGGCCATTTTGTCAAACACCTTGTTGGCAAGATCAAAGTGGCCTAACTATTACTGTTTTGGAGTTGATCTTGTCTAGCCAATTGAGGTGCTTTGATCACCCTTGTATCCCCCAAGTCTAACCAGACCAACACCAACCCATTCCCTACCTCCTAGCTGCACTGCAAGGCCATGCCGAGAGCACCTTGCCGGCCAACTTGGCCCTCGCAGCAGCAGACCGCTTCCCCCTCTCTCGCCATGTCTACACGCTAGCCCGTGGTCTACCGCCACCGTCCAACCAGCCCCAGCCCAGAGACAGAGACCAGAACCGCCGGAACCACTGTGCACGGAAGCTGGTCGACAATGCCGAACACGCCCAGTGCGCCGCGCCCGACCCGCGTGCACAAATCGCCCCTCGACCGCAGCCCGTGCCCACCGCTTCGCCATGACCCAGGGAACACCCCAGACACCCCCTTTGGCCGCCCAACGCGCCACAGCCACCGCTCGCCGTTGAACCCGCAACCTCTGCCGCCCAAAGCGCGTGACGCTCCCGACCAACACAAAGCTCGCCTTGCCGCGCCTTTAAGCCTCAAAGCACCGCCAGGAGACAGGCCACCGTCCCCTACCTCGAGCCATGCCGCTAGCCCCCTGTGCCGCCCTCGCCGTAGTCGCCTGCCCACACCGCTCGGTCTCACCATCGAGCCTATATAAGCCGGCCTCCCTAGCACGAAATCCTCACACTCCCACACTTCTCACCTCTCACTGATCCTTTCCCCTCTCTCGCCGGAGCCAATCGAGCCGTAGTTCGCCGGAATTGCACCGGAGGAGCCCGCTGTAGAGGAGGAGAAGCCCCGTCGATTGCAACCACCCCCGGAGCTAGCTCGACCGTCCCTGAGCTTGCCGTCAACCACCAGTTCTTTCGCCCGCCTCGCTGTCGTCTCTGGAGCCCTGGTACGTCCCCGGTAGACCCCCACCGAGCCCCTAGGGCTAACTCTCGCCAGCGACAGGTCCGTCGTCGACGACGACCCTCAGCCGTAGATCTCACTTCTAATCCTACGATCCACAACGCGCGTACCGTTTTGCGTGTTAAGAGCCACTGACAAGCGGGACCCCCCTGTCAGCTGAGCCCCGCGCCGCGGAGCGCCACTAGGCCGGCCCATGTTTGTTCCCGCGCTAGCCCAGCCGTTCAAAATTGGTTTTTTCTATTTAGTTTAAACTTAGTTCTGTCTCTGAGTTTGAAATCAATTCAGAGAGATTTACAAATCCATTTTGCATGAAACCAATTTTGTCTGAAAGGTATTGAGATGATCTATCCAAGCCCGTTGGATTTAATTTAATTAAAGTTATAGATCTCTCCTAGTAAAAATAATAAAACAGAAGCATTTGCACCTTGCAACATTTTTATAAAATCAACCAAGTTAGCTTTTGAGTTGATTCCAACTCTCAAAATTCACATTTCATCATACCTATCTGAATATGTAATAATATTAAGATTTACATGCAATGACTTTGGACTAGTACCAAAATAATGCTATATAGGCATTTCTAGTCACTTTGCCTTCTTCTGGACGGACAGATGGCTGGGAGATCGAGCGCTTTGCAAGGTTGCTCCAGATATCTACAAGATCTCCATTAGAAAAAATAGAACTGTTCAGGATGCCCTCGCTAATGGAAAATGGATACAGGATCTTAGTACCCGTTGGACAGACAACCACCTCGTACAACTAGTTGCACTAGCTGAGGTGATTGATGAAGCTAAACTTTCAAGCAAACCAGAGATTTGGCAAAGATGATTTCTACTCTGCTAAATCAGCATATTACCTACAATTCCTTGGGTCCTTAAAGACAGATTTCAAGATGCTTATCTGGAAAGGATGGGCGCCGACAAGGTGTAAGTTTTTCGTTTGGATGCTAATGCTAGACCGGGTTCTGACTGCTGACAAACTACTGTTGCGACAATGGGAAAACGACTACTTCTGCCCTCTCTGTCATCGTAACCTCAAAACAGCCAGCCACCTGTTCACTGAATGCGGGTATAGCACTAAGATCTGGGCTGCATGCGTCGACCTCCTTCAGGTCAATTTCCTACAACCTAATAACTGGATCAACAAGGAGTATACCATCCAACAATGGTACTCAAATTTGATCTGCAATAAGCCAAGTGATCTAAAAAAGCGAGTCTTTACATCCACGCAACTAATATGTTGGGAATTATGGAAAGAGCGCAATCGACGAATTTTTCAAAAAGAAGAATTGCCTCTGCTTAGTCTTATTAACAAGATCAGGGAAGAAGCCTCCCTTTGGAAATTAGCAGGTGCCCCCGTCTCTCTAGTCGATCAATACGGTGGGGCACCATTTGACCCAGGCTGATTTCTTGTAGTTTTTTTCCAGGCAGGCGATTTTTTACACCTGACCTAATCTTGTAAAATATCCTCCTCTATTGCAATGAATATAGCAGCTCTCCTGCTGTCATTCAAAAAAATCATTAAATAATGAACTTAAACCAAAGTAATTATGATCCAACCTTTAAATCTCATTCCCACATGTTAGAATATGCGGTGATGACATGTGTTCACATGATCCCATATTTTAAGTGATGAATATTAAATCTTAGTTAAACTTTTCAATAAGTAGAAATTACTTTTCTAAAATAAAAAGGAAGAAACTAGTGAATTAAACTTGTGGTGCTTGTGATGATAATAGATCATGAAATGTGTGTCTTAGAATGCTAATTAGACTAGTTAAGTATTATTTAGTAATTGTGTACTCCGTATGTATTTATAGAAGATAGTACCGACCAAGCTTACGAGGAGGAGGAGTGCTACCAAGAAGAAGAAGAAAACTTCAACCACTGCACCAACCAAGGCAAGCTAGCACTATCCAAGTTAACCCTTGCAAGTTGTACTTGCAAGCCACCATTAAAAGTGCAAGCTATTGTTAGCAAGCTAAAATGAAGAGAGATGAATGAGCAAAGATGCCTTAGGCATGCTTTGGTCACACCACCTTGACTATTACTACCCCAAGTATTACCTTACCAGCTTTAATTCCTTTAGTTTACACAAAGTCCCTTACTTGTTTTGAAGGTAGCATAAAAAGTATAAAACTTGACCTATTTAGCTAAGCTTTAGATGTCATTCTATGGCATGAGATTGAACCCATCATCTTTCCACCTTAGTGAACACTCTTAACTTAGTAGTTTAGAGTAGATCAAAACTTGAGTCACTTCAGATGGGAACAACTGGTGAAAATGAATTGTGAAAACCTTGGAATGATGAGTCATTCTATTGAGATGTTTTGACATATGTTGAGAAACACAAATGGTTTATGATGATGAAAATGTTGAGGCATGAGCCTTAACCCTTTTATAAAACTGATGGTTGGATTCGGATGCGATACCATTCCAAATTTACCGTACAACCACACTACCTGAATTGGGTAAGGCTTAGCTGGAAATTTATATGCATTAGTATTAGTTCCCTCGCGGGAGAGGCTTGAGCTGAGGCTACCTCTCATGATGTCCACCTATGTAGTGTCCAAGATGACTGATGGTCATGGTTGGGAGGCCATGCTCATAGGAGAGGTGCTTATACTAGGGTGTGTAAAGGAAAGGTTATGTTTGATTATCTGCATACTAAGTATGATGATTCAGGGTTATCCCTGACAGATGTATCAAATCTTGTGGTGAAAGTGTACCACCTCTATAGAGTGTCAAACTATTCGAATAGCCGCGTCCGCGGTTATGGACAGTTGGAATGGCCATACTGTTTCTTTGTCAGATGTTTTCCAAATAACTTGAAGTGAATAATGAATCTTGACTTGACCACAACAGGGTTGTGTTTATGATACTAGCTTCCCAACTTAAGTGATTCTAGAACTTTATTCTATCTTTCTTTGCTTCAGAACTCAGCTTAGGTTTTAAACTTAACCTTATAGTTAAATATAGAGTTTAGTATTTTGACTTAGAACTATATTACGTGTTAGTGGTAGTTTGCGAGTACTTAAAGAGTACTCATGGCTTTTGTCCCTGGCTATTCTCGTGGCCAGATTATGAAGGAGACTATCAAGATGATGACCAACAGGACGGCTATGATAACTAGGACTATCTGCCTTCGTCAGTATTGCCTGTGCCCTGAAGATGGGCCCCACCGCTACGCTTATCTTTTATTTCCGCTTCGTGTTGTATTCAGACTAGATCATGAGATCCTTATTTGTGTAAGACCTTATGTATGGTTTGTAATGGATGATGTACTGTGATATCCAATCCGTTATGTCTCGCAAAAATGGTAATCCTGGGACTGCGAGGTATGGCATAACGGGCATCTGGTATTAAAAATCCGGATGTTGACACATGCGTACTTTGCTAAAGAGTTGCCCCGGTTCTTCTGGGCAACTAGGGATGGTCGATAGAAATACCATATGGTTAAACAGGCGGATATGTGCGCCCCCAAGATTCTTGGGGGCATAGGTATCCTTGACCCATGTCGCTTTATGTGGCCCTGATGCTGAAATGCCTTTGGCGTATCCTTAGGGACGATAGAGGTCCTTGGCTGCAGCTTATCAAAGCCAAATATCTCTGGGTCTGACCCCTATTAGAATCCGAGCGTCAAGAGGGCTCCCAATACTGGCGAGCCATTCAGGACATAAAGTAGTTCATTTGCCAGGGGCCGCCTTTAGTATTGGCGACGGGAGGGAGGTGCGTCTATGGCTGGACCCCTGGCTGTTGGACTCTCCCCTTTTTGAGGAGTTCTCCGCCTTGTTTTCCATTAGCACCCCCTCGATGTTGGTGGCCGAGGCCTTCCAAGAGGGACGTTGGAACATCTTGTTACGCTAGATATTTATCCTAGCTGATACTGGGTTGATGAGTTACCATCTGTTTTGTGGAGTTTGCGTACTACTCCAAATAATTCGACACAAAAAATACCATTCTGGTCCACAAGTAAAGACTATAAATGCAAAATAGGTGGAAGGAGAAGAATGCTCGCCTGTGAGACAAAGTCGGTTACCGAAGGCTTGTCGCAACTCACATCCACTCATGGTCCTATCCGGTGAAGAAGCAAACACTAAAAGAAACACTCGATGCGATATTTAATACTCTGGCGGAAGATCCGGCATGTTTATGATATGATGCATTCATGACAATATGCGGTATATCTTAGCAATATTAAGCGGAATCGGGATCCAACAATTAAATATTATGGTTCAAGCTGTTTATCAACCCTGCAAATTAAACGTTGAATTAACAAGGGGAAACATGGTATCGGTTCGCTGCCCAAATTTAAATGGAGTCGAGATAAGATAAAAATATTCCGCATAAACACTCCATATTTAGTTATTAGGTGAATCGGCTAATGACCCAAAAATAAGATGATATGCAATGTGATATGTATGATTTGATGCGACGAGATATATGTCATTTATACAAAATAGAGATTTGGTAGGGGCTCACGGGTCGGATCGAAGAGGCGGAGTAACAATCTTCGGATTGTACTTGAAGTAAAGAAAACAGCGATCGCCGGAAAACAGTCACATTGGTAACATCCTAGTGTTCCAAGGGGTCTCAGTAGGCGAATTGAACGCCAACCGTCGGTCAAAGCACCTACGGGAATTTCGTCGAACATGTTACAACCACGGGACCGATGGCACTGATTCACTCATACACTGCAAAGATTAAAGAACCTGATCATCTGGCTGCCGTTGGGGTACAACATCACATCTACTCCCTTCGTTTCAAAATATAAGATGTTTTAGCTTTATGAAAGGAATGTATCTAGACTCTTTTTCGTGTATAGGTTCACTGTAAATCTAGATAAACCTACATATTAAAGGGGTCTAGATACACTCTATTCACAAAGCTAAAACATCTTATATTTTGAAATGGAGGAAGTAGGACGTTGACGCGGTAGTGGCCTGTGGTAGTGCGGCTTGCTGGAGAAAACAGTGCGCCGGGACAAGTTCAGGTAGCGGTGCGCCTCTTGGTGCACACGCGGGGACAAGGAGACGGCTCGGCGCTATCGCGCGCGGTGTGGAGTGCGTGCGGGCGGTGATGATCTGCTGCTGAGCTGCTGCAGGGGAAAGGAGGGTGCAGATCGACAGGTTCACGAGGGAATCGAGGCCACATGCCGCGCGGTTGCTTTGCTGAAGAAAAATCGAGCAGAGTAGGTAGGCCGGTCGGCGGCAGCACCTGGCCAAATGCTCGCGCAGCCTAGTCGCGTTGATGTTCTCCTGCAGCTGCATGGGAAGCAAAGGAGAGCAAAAGAATCAAGGATCTGGTGATGGGATTGCAAGGCGTGTAGCTGATTTGCGGAGACGTGTGTACCATCTCGTTGCTCTCAGGCATGGACCAAAGGTAAACAACGACTCGGCTCGTTTGATCGATCTGGAGAGAAGAAATATGGCCAACTCTGAGAAAGAAAAGAAACACACCGACGACGAAGAAAAAGAGAGCAAATGGACAGGATTTTGGAGAAGAGTTGTCCCAGATTTAGATCTCAGATTTGGGGTTTTGGGGCTATGGTTTGAGAAGAAAGAAGAAAAACGGGTTATTTATATAGTCCAAAGTAGACTAGATGGATATATTTCCATACTAAAATTTCAAGCAGACTTTTATTATTAGTTTATTTAGAAAACCTTTTGCGGTCAAATTATAGACGGGAAAATGTTGTTTGGTTTTAATTTAAAAATAAGAAAAAGAAAGGCGGGTTTAATAAAACCCCAAGGATATTATATCAAAACAAAATAGAGGTTAAACAAAATCATTTGGCGATTGAAAACATGCAAGAAAAATATGCATGATGAGATCATGCTGATGATGCACAAAATAAAACAACATGCAAAATCTAAGTTGGAATATATTTCGGGCATTACAGTCTACAAGTGTATATATTCTATACGCTTTGGTCATTACTAAATTACTTCATAGATAGATCTTGAAAAGTTAGGACTTTACAACGTAGGAATTTTTTTGTTTTCTGCTATGAAACCCTTTAAAAATGATGAGGGGAAAATGGCGGCAAAAAAGTGAAGGGAAAAATGAGGAGAAAAAATAGGGGGAAACCCCTTTGCCGAGTGTAACCCAACCAAGAGATGCATGTGAGGCTGGCCCACTCTGTTGTGCGGGAAATTTGGACAGGAAAATGATACTAGGCATTGGCCGTGGACGAGGTTGTTTTTTTGCGATGGAGAGCATGGCCCCTTTGGTCAATGAGAAAAAGGAAAACCTTGCTTATGTGATTGTTGATGATCCGAAAGCCAACGAAGGAGTGATTGAAGACGGATTGTAGAGGCTAGTGTGCAAAAATTGGGACTAGAAGGTGGAAAGGCTCAGCGAGACGGACTTTTTAGTGATCTTCCCAAACCCTGACAGTCTTCGCCTCTACAGAAACACGGTGGACCTCACCTTGCGTGGAAGCAAGATCAAGGTCATCGTGCTGGATGAACCGGCTGCTATGTCAGGGAATCTAGGCTCCTTTTCTAAGGTTTGGGTGAGAGCCAGGGGTTTGCCGCCCATTGTTGTTGTGGAGGACAGGATATTTGCGTCCATGACTCTTGTGGGCAAACTAGTTCATGTTGATGCTCTCTCCCTCTTGAAAGAGCCCAAGTCTATGCTGATGAAGCTTCTCTCTCTGACCCCTGATAAGCTGGCCATTTCCTTCCCATGTATGTTAACGGGGAAGGTTTCAAGATTGAGGTGATTCCGGAGAATCGTGCTAAAGGTGCTAGTGCAGCTCTCCCACCTCCTCCCCCTGGCCAAGACAATCAAGACGGAGAAGAAGATGGGGACGAGATGGACTACTGAACCACCTATGATTCCCATTGGAAACATAGGAAAGGAAAGGATATGGATAAGTCTGGGGACGAACCTACCTATTGTGGAAAGGGCCAATCTTCTGGACCGGTGCGCTTGGGAAATAAGAGAGAGGATCGTAGGATGGGGGCCAGACGGTACAAAACTCCGAGAGTCAAGCCTCCCAAATCTAAGGATTCTGGGAGTGCACAAGTTGGAGGCTCTCCCCATCCCCATGACCCTCTTCCTTTATCCGCACTAGCTCAACTATAGAAGAAACCTTTGACCAGTACGGTTCAAACCTTCAATCTTCTCCATCATTTGTAGACAAGTTGGCTGAGGCGGTCTATCCCTGCCTCCTAGCTCTATCGCCACCTCCAAAAATGCCCCTATCTCTCCTGCCTCTATCTCCTCTCTAGATGATACTTTTGAGGAGGGGGAAAGGGTGTCAATTCCGTATTTCACGCTTGAGAAGTTTGCTCGGATGTCGAAGGAGGACCATGTGGAGGTGAGATGGGAGATGCCTGGTGCATGGAGTTTGAAAATGAAACCCTCATTGCACGCTCTAAGAAACTCAAGCAAGACAAGGTGCATCCTCATCTAGCTACGGTGGATCTCACAGCTGAAGCTGCAGAACTGGTGCACATGACAACGAGCAAGCGTTCAATTCCTATTGAGATGACCTCCACACTATCCAAGATACCAACATCCTCCTCCAAGAACTCCAAGGCCGATCCTTCCTCAAGCAAGATTTTATCTACTCCCTGCTCCTAGGTACGACGTAGTGGATGGAACAAGGACAAGAACGAAGAATCCATCTTGCAAAATTCTGTCTAAGTTATGGTTGGAAAGAACCTTTCTGGTAAGTTCCCTGCCGCTCTCCCTTCATGTTCTCATTTTGTGGTGCTTTCCTCCCTTCCAGATTCACACTTTCTTTTTATTTCCTCCGACGTGGGTTTGCTTCTTAATACTTCTTTTGCCCCCTCTGATTTATTGTCTCTTATCTGCAAGAAAGAACTGGCATAGGCCACACTGGAAGAGGCTAGTGAGAAAGCTGAGATGGCTAGTGCCAAAGAGAAAAAGAGAAGGAGGCAGTTTTGCTACTAGCCACTGCACAATCTAATAGTGCAGTAGCTGACCCTGCCCATAGCAACGAGCTAGGGACTTAGAGGAGGTATAGCCCAAGCAGTAGCCCAAGAGAAGGGGGAAAGGGAAATGCAACCTTGCTGCCAGAGAGATCCTACCTCGTAAGATTTTGAGGAGTACCCCAGCTCGCCAAGAACGGGATGCTTCGGGAGTAATTTAATGAGTATCCTAATCTGGAACATGTGTGGTTTCCTTCATAGAGGGCGGTGGAACCAGCTTCGTGATTACCTCCATAAGACCAAGATTGATATCATCTTTCTTCAGGAGACCATGTGCCAGGATGATATCCGTCCCCATGAACTAGAGATCCTAAAAATGGGCAAAAAATTATATTGGACATGGCTTTCAGCGAATGGACGATCTAGCGACATGCTGCTGGGGCTGAGAGATAGTTTGTTGGAGGTTGTGAGGTGAGCTTAGGGGAGTTCACCATTTGCACCTCTATGCTCAATCGACAAAACAAATTTATCTTTCTGTTTATTGGTGTTTATGGACCGACGGATCAATCTAACTCTCCTGGATTTCTGGACGAACTTGAAGCCAATGTGGCCTCTTCTCGCTACCTAGTGGTGATAGCAGGGGATTTAAACCTTATTAGGGGTCTAGCGGACAATAACAATAACAACATTAACTGACCAAGAGTGAACCTATTCAATGATGCTATCGCGCCTATGCAACTTATAGAAGTGGCACGCACAGGGGCTATATTTACTTGTACCAATCACCAAATTAACCCGATTAGGAGCGTCCTTGATCGAGTTTTTGTGGGCCCTGGGTGGGAGGATAAATTCCCCATGGTTTCGCTTTATGCGGAGACCAGTATTGGCTCTAGTCACATGCGAATAATTCTAGATACTAATGAGGTGGTTGTGGTTCATCCTACTTGGTTCTTCTTTGAGACAAATTGGCTGTAGATCCCAGGTTTCAATCAACTATTGGATGATAAATGGGTAGAGTACCTGACCAGACTAGCCCGTAGATAGGACGCGATGGAGGTGTTGCACTCCCAAGTCTCTAGTCTACATAGTTTTCTTAAAGGATGGTCTGCAAATAGGGGGACATTGGCCAATGCGGAGAAAGTAGATATCTTAAGGAAAATCCAAGAGCTGGATGCGACATCAGATACCTCTGATCTAGATGAGGAAGGTTGGGCCTTCCGCTATCACCTTGAAGATCGTTTGACACACATTTACCAGCTGGAAGAGGAATATTGGCGCTAGTGTGGTCGCCTTCGTTCGACATTACAGGGTGATGCTAACATTGAATATTTCCATGCTCTTTCCAAAGGTAGAAGGTGAAAGTACATAATTTGATCTTTAGCTACAAACACCGGCTAGATCTCAAACCCAATCGAAATTCAACAACACATTTATTCGTTTTATCGAGAGCTCATTTGGACATATCAACCCTATATTGTCTCCCTTGTTCTAGAACAGTGGTTAGAGCAGCAATGAGTCTCAGATGAGGAAAATATCGCACTATCTGTCATTCATGTCTGAGGAACTGGACCTGGTTCTTAAGGAAACCAACACAGATACTGCCCCCATCCCGGATGGTTTTCCAATGGCCTTCTTTAATACCTTTTTGTCTTTTCTTAAACCTCTTGTTCTTCAGTTGTTGAATGATTTTGCGCCATTTGGATCCCACGAATTTGAATTTTGTAATACTCTCCCTTATTCCTAAAGTGGATGGTGCGGATTCCATCAAGCAATTCCATCCCATTGCCTAGATAAATGTCCTTTTCAAAATTATTTCCAAGGCCTACGCATCTGGGTTATCTGCGATACTGCATCACACAATCTCCCTCTCGCAAACTACTTTTATCAAGGGTAGATTGATCCACAATGGTGCACCGTCTTTGCACAAGACTTTCCATGAGCTGAAAGTGAGAAAATCTACGGTTGTTATTCTGAAACTAGATTTCGAGAAAGTGTATGATAGGGTTAGTTGGACTTTCTTGCAAGACTCCTTGATTCAAAAGGGCTTCGGCTCAGGCAGTGTCCACTATTTGATGCAGGTGGTGATGGATGGCCAGACTACCATAAACATCAACGGATCGGTTGACACTTTCTTTCGGAATAAGAGAGGAGTGAGACGATGATCCCATTTATCCACTCCTCTTTGACTTCATGGCTTGCGCTCTAGCGGCGATTCTACATGCAGCATCCATCTCAGGACATATCAAAGGTGTGATGCAAGACCTGATTTCAGAAGGTGTGTCCCACTTACAATACGCTAATGACACATCCTGATGCTTGAACTTGATGATACTTCCCTCCACAACCTCAAGTTCATCCTTCTATGTTTTGAGATGTTGTTAGGTCTCAAGATTAATTTCCTGAAGAGTGAGGTTGTAGTTATGGGGGTTGATGCTGATGAACAACCTAGAGTGGCTAGGATTCTTAACTATAAATAGGAGCCTTTCCCTTTACTTATCATTGCTGATAGGAACCTTACCATCAATGATTGAGAGGGCCTAGTTAACCTGGTTGAGAGGAGAGTTGATCCATGACAAGGGAGAATTTCATGTCATCGGATGTGCGCCTAACGCTCACTAACTCCTCCCTTTCTAGTATCCCCATCTTCTGCATGGGCCACTTTCTGAAGGGGTTCCGTGGCAGAAAAAATTCCTACTACCAGAATGCACCAACCCAAGATCTATCCATGGAGTAGTACAGTAACGACCGACATACAATATTCATACCTTTGAAGACCGTACGCGGGATTACGTTCCTGCATAAACATTGGTGATGAAGCCGAGCAAAGCAGACCTCGATGTATAGAAGGCTTCAAGCGGCCAATACCACTAGTGGTAGTTCCTCGTCGATCTTTACACACGTCCGGTGTAAAATACATCTCCTGGACCCCGGTCCAGCACGACAATAGAAGAAGAAGATCGAGACCAATTCCAGCAGCACAATGGTGTGCGCTGGGTGGAGAAATCTCTACCTCGTGTAGCATATTCCTAACTTGGGAACACGTAGAGAGGGACAGAGGAAGGGAGGGAGAAAATGTCTAATGCCAATTGTTGGATTGATTGAGGAACTGGGGTGAATGGCACCCCTATATATAGGAAAAATCGAGGCACTCTAACCCTCCAAGTCCCGAGATGGGACTAAACTTGGGAGGAGGTGGGAGGAGGGACTGCCGCCGGTGGGGTGGGCCACACCACGTGCTCCCTAGTCCACTTGGCAGCGGGTGGTGGTTGGAGCTGCCCACCCGCATGCCCTAGCCCACCAAGGGCCGCCGCCCCCCTTCTTGGGCCTCCTCCCTCCTAGGGAGGGCCCATGTGTGTGGGTTCCTTTTTTTCTTTCATATTTAATAATTTATAGATAATATTAATTCATAATTAAATATTAAATACATTTTTTAATTCCTCCTTATTCAAAACTCCTTTTGAATGGATTCCGAGCACTTCGATATTCTCTCTCCGGAACGCTTTCGGTTCTATCTTCCTATTTATCTATCGGTAGTAGATCAACCCGCAATGTCGATTACCCTTAAGCGTGACACCCTTATAGTTCGGGAATGTTTATTCATGAAGGATACATCTCTCCGATCAATGATCATCAACGGTATCTAGAAACATGTGATGATCCTTCACATTCCACGAATTCGGTTGTTCGCTTGAACCTTATAAACATCGAGTCTTATTCCCATTCCATAATGATACCTGGTTTGTCCAAGACCTAATCTCATGCATTCGTATACAATTTGATCTTGTTATAGACAAACACGTTTACTCGTTCCCGTGGTATCACATCCCTGTGACCTAGTCACATGCTTGCAAGCTCATTGATGGGATCTCATCGAGTGGGCCCAGAGTATCTATCCGTCACTCAGATAGGCAAATCCCGAACTTGATGTTTGGGCCTCAACCACTCCTATGGAATACCTGAAACACACCTTTATGGTCACCCAGTTATGGGCATGACGGTTGATCTGATCAAAGAAGCCGCGGGATATAGTGATTAAACATGATCTCATGGTCAAAGGATTAAGTTATTACGCTTTGCTAGATATCACAACATTGAACATTGTGACTACATCACATTGCAATTATACAGTCAGGTGTGTCCATCACTTCATTAATTGATCTCGTTGTCAGTTAATGTTTGTTCTAGTTCATGATAGGGAAACCTTGATGATCTGCTGTCCAACGAACTAGTACTAGAGGATACTAGGGACCTGGTTGTTTATATACTACACTTGTATTAATGTTTCTTCTTAATATAGTTATAGCATGATACAAAACTATTATGAACTTTTTAGAGATATACCAATAAAACAACTTTATTAATTGGCCTCAGGGCATATCTCCTTCCGTCTCCCACTTGCACTAGGGTACAATTACACTAGTTTACAATAGGCAATAATCTAACACCAATAGCATCCCGGTGTTGATCATGCTTTGCTTGTGGAAGAGCCTTGGAGAATATATCAGCTACATTCACATATGTATGTACTTCACAAATTCTAATGTTACCCTTATCAACGTAATCTCTTATTACATGGTAATGATGAAGTATGTGCTTGGTCGTGGAGTGGAACCTCTGGTCCTTCACATTTGCAATGGCCCCCATGTTGTCGTAGTAGATGCACATAGGGTCTTGCACACTTGGGAACACTCCAAGTTTGGTGATGAATTTCTTCATCCAAACGGCTCCATTTGCCACTTCACTGGCATCCATGTACTCCGACTTCATTGTAGATTGAGCCACTGAGCTTTGCTTCCTGCTCATCCAGCTCACCGTGCCACCATTAACCATGAACATGTACCTTGTTTGAGACTTTGAGTCATCTGGATCAGTGCAGAAGCTTGCATCCACGTAACCTATTACAACAAGTTCTTCTTCACGTCCTCTAAAGACTAGAAGCATATCCTTAGTTGTTCTCAAGTACTTGAGGATATCCTTAACTGCATTCTAATGAACCGACCCATGGTTTCTTTGGAAACGGCTCATCAAGCTAATAGCCAAGGCTACATCTGGTCTAGTGCTCAGCATGGCATACACAATGGAGCCAATGGCCGAGGCAAGGGAATGCCTTTCATTGCTTCCTTGTCATGTTCTATTTCTAGACATTGAGTCACACTCAACTTGTTACCTTTTATGATCGGCAACAAACCTTTATTTGACATATCCATTCTAAAACGATTCAGAATCTTTTCCAGGTAAGTGCTCTGACCAAGAGCCAGCAGACGCTTTGACCTATCTCTATAGGTCTTAATGCCAAATATGTAGGTAGCTTCACCCATGTCCTTTTATTTAGAAGATTCAGGACATTCCCTATTAACAATATATCATCCACATATAGTACCAGGAATGCCATTGAACTCTCATTCACTTTCTTACATATACAAACCTCTTCTGTGTTTTGGACAAATCCAAAAAAATTGATGACTTCATCAAATCAAAGATTCTAGCTCCGAGATGCTTGCTTTAGTCCATAAATGGACCTATGAAGCTTGCATAGTTTACTAGAACTTTGGATTAACAAAACCTTCTGGTTACATCATATACAACTCTTCATCATTGTTGCCATTTAGGAAGGCGGTCTTCACATCCATGTGCCATATTTCGTAATCGAAATGTGTAGCAACTGCTAGTAGAATCCGAATAGACTTCAGCTTTGCTACGGGAGGGAATGTCTCTTCCTAGTCAATTCCTTGAATTTGTTGGAAACCTTTTGCAACAACTAGAGCTCTGTAGATAGTGAAATTTCCGTTAGCGTATGTCTTCTTCTTGAAGATCCATTTATTCTCGATAGCCTTTCAGCCTTCGAGAATATCTACCAAGGTCCATACCTGGTTATCGTACATGGACTTCATTTCAGATTCCATGGCTATTCGCCATTTCTCATGTTCAGGACCTTCCATTACTTCCATGTAGGTTGCAGGTTCATCATGTTCCACAGTCATGACCATGTTCACAAGATAATTGTACCATTCAGGGGTAACATGTTTTCTTGTTGAACAGCGGGGTTCGATAGCTATCTCCTCATGAGGTTCATGATCATCATCATTCACTCTAACTTCAATTGATAAGGGTGGCTCCAGAACATCTTCCGTTGTGACACTCGATATTTGAAGATCAGGGTCAATAATCTCATCAAGTTCTATCTTCCTTCCACTTACACCTTCCGTGAGAAACTCTTTCTCGAGGAAGGTACCGTTCTTTGCGACAAATGTTTTGCCCTTATCTTGGTTGTAGAAGGTATATCCAATAGTCTCCTTTGGACATCCTACAAAGATACATTTTTTATTTCGGTTCGAGTTTGTCAGGCTATAGTTTCTTAACGTAATCCTCACATCCCCTAACCTTCAGAAAAGACAACTTTGGCTTAGTGCCATGCCATATCTCATACGGTGTTATCTTCACGGGCTTGGATGGTGCTCTATTTAAAATGAACGCAACATTCTCAAGTGCATATCCCCAGAAATATAAAGATAAGTCGATAAGAGGCATCATAGACCGTACACTATCCAATAGGGTGTGATTACGTTCCTCGGATACACCACTACACTATGGTGTTCCAAATGGAGTAAGTTGTGGTACAATACTACAAGCCTTCAGATGTGTGCCAAACTCCTAACTCAAATACTTGCCCCCTCGATCAGTACGAAGGTGCTTGATTTTATTGTCGAGTTGATTTTCAACTTCATGCTAAAATTCTTTGAACTTTTCAAAGGTTTCAGACTTGTGCTTCATTAATTAGATATACCTGTATCTACTCAAATCGTTATTGAAGGTGAAAAAATAACGATAACCATTGCGTGTGGAGATGCTCATTGGTCCGCATAAATTAGAATGTATGACTCCAAATAGTTCTGCAGTCTGTTCCATCATTCCATTGAACAACGTCTTGGTCATTTTTACCATGAGGCACAGTTCACATCTATCGGGGGATTCGAAATCCAATGCTAGAAGTCAATCATAATGGAGCTTCTTCATGCATTTTACACTGGTGTGACCTAGACAACAATGCCACATGTACATGGAATTATTGATATCATGCTTGCATCGCTTGGCAATGCTATGGATCTGTGTATCATCACAATCAAGATTCGATAAGAATAAACCTTTACTTTATCGCACATGAGAATAAAACACATTGTCCATATAAATAAAACAATGACTTGTCTCCAATTTAAACGAATAATGTTCTTGCAACAAGCAAGACCCACTAACAATATTCATGCTCAAAGCTGGTACATAGTAACAATTATTCAAAACTAAAACTAATCATTAAGGGAGACACAGAGGCATGGTGCCAACAACCATGAGTTCAACTCGGTTTCCATTGCTGACACGCATCACCACCTCCTTCACCAGGCGTCACTTATTCCGTAACTCATGCTGAGAGTTACAGATGTGAGCAACAAAACCAGAATCAAATACCCAGGTGTTTCTCCTGACACTAGTGAGGAAAACATCTATAACATGTATATTGTATATACCTAGGTACTTGGGGCAGTTACGCTTCTTGCCTACCTTCTTAATATCTAGGTACTTGCCTGCCTTCTTAATATCTAGGTACTTGGGGCAGTTACGCTTCCAGTGACCCTCACCCTTGAAGTAGAATTACGTGGCGTCGGGCTTGACCTTGGGTGACCTAGAGGAAGAGGCAACATGTTTGTCGTACCTCTTGGGGTTTCCCTTCTTGTCCTTGCCCTTCTTGGCAGATTTCTTGAAGTCAACGGTCTTGTTGACCATCAAGACAGTGTGCTCCTTCTTGATTTCCACCTCAGCATTTTTGAGCATGTAGAACAACTCAAACATGGTTTTTTTTCCATGCCCTACATGTTGTAGTTTAGCACAAAACTCTTGTAGCTAGGGGGCAGAGACAACAACACCCTATCAATCGCGAGCTCGTCATTTATTGTGCAATCAAGATCATTTAGGCATTGAACATAGCCATACATTTTGACCACAAGCTCTCTCAAGCTGCTGTGCTCCACCATCTTAGCCGAGAAGAAGAGGTTCGAAACCTCATACCTCTCAGACCGGTTCTCGGACGCAAAGATGGCCTCGAGATCAGAGAAGATCTCAAAGGTATTCTTATTCTCAAAGCACTTTTGTAGGTCGGCCTCCATGGCATATAGCATGCCACTCTAGACACAGCGTTATCATCTGCCTTCTACCGATGAACATTTTTATCAGCCCGAGAGGTGGTAGCAGCGGGTTGGTCACCTATAGCGGCCTCAAGTATGCAGGAGAGCTTCTAGGGAACGAGGATAATCCTTAGATTGCAGGACTAGGTGGTGAAGTTCATCCCGTCAGTTTTGAGATTTTCTTTCTCAAGGAATGGGCCAAGGTTGAAGCTAGGACAATACATCTACAATAGTATTTGTAAAGTAGTTAATCTTAATGTTCATAATATGGGTTCTTATTTAGTCACACTAAAATACCATAACTCCCACTCAAACAAACATCCCTCAACATTTGTTTGGTGACTACACGATCCCTCTACACTGCATCATCCCCAATCATCACGGCCTTTGATGCAGCTGCTAGGGTAGATATCACCATATCGATCACATCACATGTGATTCATGCTTAACCTTTTGGTCATCTATGTTCTGAAGCCATGTATGTACATGCTAGGCTCGCCAAGTTTAACCATAGTGTATTGCAGTGCATACATAGCTTGCACCCAGCGTATGCAAACGCAGAGATGTCTAGCACCCGATCATCATGACCTGCTTCATAACTGCGAACTTTTTTGGTGGTGCACATGTTTGGTAGAACACAAATATTGGAATTATAGTATGAGGGATTATATTATTATGCTACCGTCCTAAGTCTAATACTAGCACAACAAGATCCACACAAAAGCTAACAGCTAATGAAAATAGTTATGTATGTGTGATATGTAGTGATTGACGCGTCTTGATCTCCATCCAGACCACCGGCATCTGCACCAGGTTCACGACACCATGATACATTGCAAATGTATCTATAATTTTTGATGTTCCATGCTTGGTTTTATCTACTTTCTTGTGTTTTGTTCCAACTTTGGAGTAATTTTCATATGATTTCTTGGACTAACCTATTAATAAGATGCCACAGTGCCAGTTGCCTGTTTTCTGCTGTTTTTGGTTCCAGGAAAGTCAGAAAATCAATATTCTCGGAATTGGACCGGACAAAAGCCAAAGTCGATATTTTACCGGAAGATTCACGGAGCTAGAAGACGAGCCGGAGAGGGGCCACAGGGCGTCCACACCATGTGGTGGCGCGGGCTAGCCCTGGCCACGCCACCAGGTGGTGTGGGCCCCCTGGCCGCCCACCGACCTTGCCTCTTCGCCTATAAGAAGCCTCCCAATACCAAAACCCTAGATCGTCAATCAGAAATCCATGAAAAGTTCCATAGCGCCACTGCCACTGAAGGGGAGATTCGGGGGACAAAAAGTATCTGTTCCGGCACCCTGCTGGGACGAGGAAGTGCCCCCGGAGCCATCTCCATCGATCTGCACCGCCATCTCCATCACCATTGCTGATTCCCATGATGAGGAGGGAGTAGTTCTCTCTCGAGGCTAAGGGTTCTACCGGTAGCTATGTGTTCATCTCTCTCTATGCATGATCATATTGTGATCATGAGCTTGTAATCTATAGATCTACCTTGCTACTCAAGTGCTTTAATAGATCTCTGCTCTCCCCATGTGTGTGAAAGTGACAGCATGCACACCATGGTGGCACTTAGGCTAGAGATTACAAATACTTGTTATAAGTTATATTTGGAGTTGGATGTCTTTATGAAATTGTGGTGTTTGTTGGAACCATCTAGTACTCAAGGTGACAGTGTGGGGTTTTCTAGATGAGAAAGGCTTACTTTGAGGTGTGCTGTTATAGCCCTACCATCGATTAGAGTGTCCAATCGGAGAGTAGTTAAGAGTAGTATCATAAAGCGAAGATATTTATATGAGGGTGTTCACTAGTGAAAGTATGATCCCTAGGCCTTGTTTCTAAGCATTGAAACACCGTTTGCTATTAGATCTGTTACATGTTTGATTGCTTCCTTCTTTATTTCAGTTTGCCTTTAGTCTTTTCCCACGTTAACCACACGCCAACAAGCTATTTTCTATCACCGTTACCACTTATAATTATCTATACCACTTGTATTTCACTATCTTTTCGCCGAACTAGTGCACCTATACACCTGACAAGTGTATTGGGTGTGTTGGGGACACAAGAGACTTCTTGTATCTTGATTGCAGGGTTGCTTGAGAGGGATACCTTTGACCACTTCCTCCCTGAGTTCGATAAACTTTGGGTGATCCACTTAAGGGAAAACTTGTTGCTGTTCTACAAACCTCTGCACTTGGAGGCCCAACAACTGTCTACAAGAATAGAAGTGCGTAGACATCACACCACCTTGCCTTCGGCTGTTTATCCCATAAACACTTACCTAAACCACACATATCACTTGCCCTCATGCAAAACAAAGTTAGACACTTCTACTTTATCTTTGCAAGTTTCACGTGGTTGATTGGGCTATCGCATAAGAACCATTTCTTACCTACTAATCCAACCACAACGTGGATTAACAAGTTGCTACTTTTAATCCCTTTCCAGGGCCATCCTTTGTAAGTGCCATATCAACTAATGTCAGAGAGACAGACAACTGACAGGCACTTATATAGTTGAAGCCGTATGCTAGTCATGGAACCAGTCTTGCGTAAGGTTACATGTAAGGTTGGTCCGGGCTGCTTCATCCGACATTAACGCGATATTAGCAATTACACGTGGGAGGGTAGCAATTAGAAAATCAACACCCGCACAATCCATGTGTGTTCTATTCGTATTGGTACATATACGCATAGATCACTCTGATACCACTGAAGGGGTTCCGTGGCAGAAAACAAAAAAAATTCCTACTACAAGAATGCAAGAACCCAAGTGAAAGGGCATTTTTCCATTCATATGTTTTGATATTTGTTGACAACACTAGGATGTTTTCAATCGTATGCTAAAGGTTTTAGGCATATTTATCTGGTCAACATACTTGTATTTTTTTTGAGGAAGTACAGCAGGAGAGGCTCCTACTGCTTATATATTAAAAGAGGCAAAAATATTTACAATAGTGTTACAAATGTACCATAGTTAGGCCATGGTTCCTTATAGGAACAACTTTAGACTCTCAAAGTGGCTGCAAAACTTTTTATAGTCTCTCTATACTTGTATATTGTTGCTCCCTCAAAGGGAAAAGAGGATTCTAGGTGGGTGTATTAAAAAGGATTCCTGAAATTTAAAGTGTCAAATGCTCAGATTCGCCGGACTATCCGGCTAGACTCGTCCAGAGTATCCGGCCTAGCCGGAATGTCCGGGTGATGCCGGCTGGAGTGTCCGGTCAAGGACTTCCTCGAGTTTTCCCCAAAGGCCGAATCCATTCACTAAGGCATATCGGACTCCACCCGGACACTGGCCGGATTCTTTGGAGAATCTCTGCCAGGTCGGAGTGTCTAGGGTGAAGCAGCTAGAGTGTCTGGCCCAGGCCGGAATGTCCGGGTGTTCCTGCCGGACACTCTGGTTTAAGTGACTCCAACGACTACATTTCCTAGGGGCCTATATAAAGAAGGCCCCTTCTTCTACCTTTGGATGCTCCTCATTCCCCAACCTCAAGAACCCTAAAGCTGAGCTACCAAATCAACAAGATCTCCCTCTCCAACCACCCAAAGCCCTTGATCTTTGGGGAATCGAAGGATGAGGCCTTGATCTACATCTTCACAAAAAGAGATCTTCATTTCCCATCATTCACTTGAGGGCCCCTTGCTCTAGTGTTTCATTGGAAACCCTGGGCCTTGATTTGGTTCTTACAAGCTTGTCTTTGATTGTTGTGACAACTTGCTTGCATTCAGGAGCCTCTAATTCAGTTGTGGATGTGTGCCCCGAACTTGTTGTAAAGGTGTCGGTTTCCACCTTGAAGGTTACCGATATAGTGGAAGTGTGAATCGATCCTTTTGGGGTGAGGTTCACCGGAGAACAAGGGAGGCCTTTTGTGGCGTTGGTGCTTTGAAACCACCCCTCTCCAAACGTAGACGTACTTCCACTCAAAAGGAAGGAACTATGGGAAATCATCCTTGCATCTCCGCGTGCTCCATTTTGGTTACCTCTATCCTTTACTGCACTTTACTTGTATCTTGCTCTAGCTTAGTTTGTTGTGCTAGTGTGGCATATAGGTAAATTCACCTTAGTTGCATATCTTGAGAATTTACCTTCTATGTCAAACCGTAAATTGAAAAAGGGTAAAATTTGAAGTAGAACCCATTCACCCCACTCTAGGTCCCCATACGATCCTTTCAATTGGTATTAGAGCCTCGGCTCTTTATTCGGGCTTAACCTCCTAAGAGTGTATGGGTAACCCGGAGGAGGATGTAGGGGGGTGAGGCTAGCAACTCTATAACCATGGTAGATCTCAAGAATTTGGAAACAAGCTTAAGCTCCTCCTTGGGCAATGAAATCCAACAGTTGCATCAACTAGTTGAGCAACTGGTTAAGGAAAAGATAGCCTCACCACCTCCTTCTCAAGAGGAACCCCCTCCGATTCCGAAGGTGAACACTTCGACTAAACCAACGGTTGAAGTAGTGGGTGATGAACATATTGCCACTTAATCCTCCACCAAAAAGGGCGATGGGAAGGAAGAACACCATTCGGTTCCTGGTTGGTACTCTCACGACCCTCTGATCCCTCACCCCATATAAATAATAGAGGTGACCCACCTATGCTAGCTGCACATTATTTTGCTCAAAGGCAAGTTTTTATGAAATCTCATGTGCATAGTTCTTGCATTGATTTGTGGAATATTATTGAAGAAGGACCCAAAATTGAGGATCCAACCAACTTGACAAGAAGAGAAGTGGTCAATAGTCAACTCAATGCCACCGCATTGCACATGATTCAGCTTGGTGTGGGGCCAAAAGATTTTCCTCATATTGAACACCTCAATACCGCCAAGGAAGCTTGGGATTCTCTCATTGATTTGTTTGTTGGTAATGAGAGCATGAGGAGAAATCGATATGGTCCCTTGAGCAATGAAGCCGAAGGCTTCTATATGAAGGATGGTGAGGACCATGAAGACATGTATCAAAGACTCAAATCCACTGCCACAACTTTTAGAAATGTTGGTGCCTCTCATGTGGATTGTAACATCCCAAAACTTTAATCCAAGCTTATCAAGATCAAATCATCCAAAAATAGGGTTAACAAAAACTTTTCCAAATTTAATATGAAAGCATTCATATATGTATGCATTTTAAAATAGGAGTTGTTTGAATTGCCATGATTGATTGATCCAATGCTTGTAAAATGTTTCCTAGGTGATTTAAACATCATCTAAATCATTCCCAAACTTTTCCTAAAGAAAATCAAATCAAAAAGAATTAAAAAGGAGGAATGGTCATTTTGGCAAATTTAACTCTCATGCCTACTTTGGCTATTCCTAGTACTCAATTCTTAATAGAAACAATTCTTGATCTTTGCACCCCTTGCTAGTACACATAATGAGGTACCAAGGCCCACCTTTGGATCTGCTAAAAACATTTTGTTAACTATTTTAAATGACAGTTTAAAATTGAATCTAATGCATATGCATAGATCACCCCTATTTCAAAAACCATCTATTTGAGATCCATTTTCAAAACCCTTGCAACCAGAGACTACCTATCACTAGTGGAGATCACTCAAAAATTTTGAAACCAAAATTCAAAAATTTCTTTCATGCGGCCATTTCATCAAACACCTTGCTGGCAGGATAATATTGGCCTAACTAATACTATTTTAGGTTGATTTTTGTCTAGCCATTGCAATGTGCTTTGATCATCTTGTCCCCCTCAAGCCTGACCAGACCAACCCCAGCCTCTTCCCTAACCCCTAGCTGCACTGCACTGCCATGCCGAGCCCTCTCTCGCCGGCCAACAGTGCACCCGCAGCAGCAACCCTCTCTAGCCCCTCTCCTCATGTCTAGCAACTTGCCTATGGTCCACCTCCACCGCCCAACCAGCCCCAGGCCAGAGACAGAGAGTAGAGCGGCCAGGAACTGCCGCGCCTGGAGCTTGTCGAGCATGCCGTCGCCGCCCCCAGAGCACGCCCTGTCCCCGCTCGCACATACCATCCCTTGGCACCAGCCCACGCCCGCCGCTCCACCTTGACCTGGAGAACACCCCAGACATCCCCGTTCACCGCCCAAAGCCTCACAGCCACCGCTCGCCGTGGACACCGCCGCTTCAGCCGCGCAGAGCGCCACCTCGCCCAGACCGCGTGCCACCTCCCCTATGGCTGCATTTAAGTTCTAGAGCACCGCCAGGGAACCGCCCATCGATCGCCACCCCCAGCCATGCCTCTACCCCGCCGTAGCCTTGTCGCCGGAGTCGCCTGCCCATCCCGCTCGGTCTCACCGTCAGGCCTATAAAAGGAGCCCTCCCCAGCCTCTTCTCTCCACACCATTCCACTCTCCTCACCTCTCTGAACCTCACCCACCTCTAGCCGGAGCAAGTGGAGTAGCAGCTCGCCGGAATTGGAGCCGGAGCAGCCGCGGCAGAAGGAGAAGGGCGCCGTTGATTGCGACCACCCCAAGCTCCACCGCAACCGCGCCTCACCTCGTCGTCATCTTCCACGTCATTTGCCCGCCTCGCCGACCCTACTAGAGCCCTGGTATGCCCCCAGTAGACCCCCACCGAGCCACTAGGGTTTGAGCTCGCCGACGACCTGTTCGTCGTTGACGACGACCATCAGCCGTTGATCTCGCTTCTAATCCTACGACCCACAGCGCGCGTACCGTTTCGCGTTTTAAGTGCCGCTGACAAGCGGGACCCCCCTATCAGCTGAGCCCCGCGCCGCGGAGCGCCACTGGGCCGGCCCATTCCTTTTCCCGCCCAGCCCATAGATTCAAATCTGGATTTTTCTTTTTAGTTAAATCTAGTTTCTGTCCCCTAGTTTGCAAATCAATTTAGAGAGTTTTAGAAATCCAAATTGTATGAAACCAATTTTGTCTGAAAGGTATTAAAAAGATCTATCCAAGCCCATTTGATTTAATTCAATTAGAGTTATAGATCTCTCCTAATAAAAATAAGAAGACAGAAGCTTTTACAACTTGCAACATTTTTATAAAATCAACCAAGTTAGCTTTTGAGTTGATTCCAACTCTCAAAAATCACATTTCATCATATCTATCTAACCATGTAATAATATTAAGGCTGACATGCAGTGACTTTGTACTAGTACCATATATAGGCATTTCTAGTCACTTTAAATCACTAAATAATGAACTTAAACCAAAGTAATATTGATCCAACCCTTAAATATCATTCCCACATGTTAAAATATGTGGTGAGGACATGTGTCCACATGATCCCATATTTTGGTGGTGAATATTAAATTTTAGTTAATATTTCAATGAGTAGAAATTACTTTTCTAAAATAAAAAGGATGAAACTATTGAAATTAAACTTGTGATGCTTGTGATGATAATAGATCATCAATTGTGTGTTTTAGAATACTACTTAGCCTAGTTAAGTATTGTTTGGTGATTGTGCACTCCCTATGTATTTATAGACGCTAGTACCGACCAAGCTTTCGAGGAGGAGGAGTTCAATGAAGAAGAAGAAGAAAACTTCAACCACTGCACCAACCAAGGCAAGCTATTGTTAGCAAGCTATTGTTAGCAAGATAGAATTAAGCTAGATGAATGAGCAAGGATGCTTTAGGCATGCTTTGATCACCCCCCCTTTTTAAACTATTAGTACCCCAAGCCTTACTTACAACTTTTACTCCCCTTAGTATGCAAAGTTCCGTACTTAATTTGAAGGTAGCATAAAAAGTATAAAACTTGACCTACTTAGAAACCTTTAGATGTCATTCTATGGCATGAGATTGATCCCATCTTTCCCCTTTAGTGAACACTCTTTACTTAGTATTTTAGAGTAGATCAAAAACTTGAGTCACTTTAGATGGGAACACTTGGTGAAAATGAATTGTGAAAACCTTGGAATGATGAGTCATTCTATTGAGATGTTTTGACATGTGTTGAGAAACACAACTGGTTTATGATGATGAAAATGATGAGGCATGAGCCTTAACACTTTTATAAAACTGATGGTTGGATTCGGATGCGGTACCATTCCAAATTTACCGTACAACCACATTACCTGAATTGGGTAAGGCTTAGCTGGAAATTTATATGCATTAGTATTAGTTCCCTCACGGGAGAGGTTTGAGCTGAGGCTACCTCTCAATGTTGTCCACCTATGCAGTGCCCAAGATGACTGATGGTCATGGTTGGGAGGCCATGCTCATAGGAGAGGTGCTTGTACTAGGGTGTGTAAAGGGAAGGTTATGTTTGATTATCTGCATACTAAGTATGATGATTCAGGGTTACCCCTGACAGATGTATCGAATCTTGTGGTGAAAGTGTACCACCTCTGCAGAGTGTCAAACTATTCGAATAGCCGCGTCCGCGGTTATGGACAGTTGGAATGGCCATACTGTTTCGTTGTCAGATGTTTTCTAAATGACTTGAAATGAATGATGAACTTTGACTTGACCGCAACAGGGTTGTGTTGATGATAATAGCTTCCCAACTTAAGTGATTCTAGAACTTTACTTTATCTTTCTTTGCTTCAGAACTCAGCTTAGGTTTCAAACTTAACTTTATAGTTAAACTTAGCTCTAGCACTTTAACTTAGAATTATACTCCTTGTTAGTAGTAGTTTGCGAGTACTTAAAGAGTACTCATGCTTTTGTCCCTGGCTATTATCATGGCCAGACTATGAAGGAGATTATCAAAATGATGGTCAGTAGGACGGCTATGATAACTAGGACTATCTGCCTTCGTCAGCATTGCCTGTGCCCCTGAAGATGGACCCCACCGCTACGCTTATCTTTTATTTCTGCTGCTTGTTGTATTAAAGACTAGATCATGAGATCCTTATTTGTGTAAAACCTTATGTATGGTTTGTAATGGATGATGTACTGTGATATCCAATCCGTTATGTCTCGCAAAAATGGTAATCCTGGGATTGCGAGGTATGGCGTAACGGGCATCTGGGATTAAAAATCCGGGTGTTAACATGGATGATGCTTGGATAAACATGAAGCACGTGTGTGCGCGCATGCCCTTCGAGCCCACCGACTTGAAGAGTCTCCAAGGAAGACACAACTACCATCTCATGGCCTCCAATGAAGTTGTGCAAGAGATGTCGGCTTTCAAGGTTGCCACCATGAATGCCAAAGATGTCGATGCTCGTGCCCTTGGAATGAGCAATGGTGTTAATCTTGCCTTGAAGGCTAAGGTTGTGGAGTATGAGTAAGAAGAAGGAAGTGACAAAGTCCTTGCTATGAGCCACCCCGAAGATGTCATGGTTTCTCATGGTGAATACATGGCCTTCTATGCAAGGAACTTTTGGAAAGATCCTGCCAAGGCCAAGATGGAGATGCAACAATTAAGCAACCCAAGTGGCAGAAAATAGAATGGTTAAAGATTGATAACTTGCTTCAACTGTGGTGACCGCTGTCATTTTTTTGCCGAATGTCCATATGAGAAGAGTGAAGAGCATGGTGGTGTCCTTATATTGAAGAAAAAGTCAAAGGCCCCTTTCAAGAAGCCTTTCATTAAGAAGAATGCCACCAACAAGAAGTCAACTGACATTGCATTGATAGCACATGAAGAGTTCTCATATGATGATGAAGATGAGGAAGAAGAAGAAACATCAAATGGTGTGGCAGCCATCGCCACCACCTCTACATCCACTTTCTCACTCTTCAACTCTCCAAATGAGAATATCACCAACAAGAAGGTCACTTTCCTTATGGCAAGAGCATCATAGGTATCATCATCTCCTCTCTCCACCTCTATGATCAATGATGAATTAAATGATGATATAACTCTTGAGGTGAAGGAGGAATTAGTTGCTTTCGATGTTTATATAACTAACTTGCAATGGGAGCACAAGAAGCATTTTGTGAATCTCTTGAATCAACTTTCTCACACACAAGATCTTCTTGACGAGAGATGCAAACTTGGGAGAGAGCACATTCTTTTGATGGATGCTCTAACTAATGCTCTAGAAGAAGAGCAAGAGACTAGGGAGTCTCTTGAAGAAAAACTTGAAGGCCTCGATGAGGGAAATGATCAAATTTTCGCTAAACTCATTAAGGAATGTGATCATGCATGCCATTGCTAAGTATAAAAAGGCTAAAAAGGATAAGATTGAGTTTGGTGTTATTCATGACAAACTTGTTGAGGACTTTGAGAAGCTTGACAAGGCTCACAAGGCCTTGGAAAGTGAACTTTTGACTCTCACAAAGTCTTGTGAACAACTTCAAACTCAATTGACTAATGTTGCTTCACCTAGTATTTTCATCCTTCTAGTAGTACAAACATCCTTGAGGAAAATGCTAGGTTGAAGGGGGAGATTGCAAAGGCCACCTTCCCCAAATGAAACAAGTCTCTTGATGACCTTTTGAGTAAGCAAATGTCAAATAATGAGAAAAGAGGCATTGGATATGTGTCCAAGGCCAAGAAGAAGAACAACAATAAGAAGAAGGCCAAGCCCGCACAAGCAAAAGAAAAGACCATTATGGGTAGTAATACCACACGTGGCAAAACTATGTCACAAAATGACTTTGCGGGAATTGCTAACCCTCACTATGTTTTAATGTGTGATCATTATGGTGATGTTTATGCACAATATGTTGGCCCACTTGATGGTTATATTGCTTGGTCTATCTGGGTTCCCAAGACCCTTGTCACTAACAAAAGAGGACCCACTGAAAAATGGGTACCTAAAATCTAGTTTGATCTCTTATAGAACTATGCTTCCAGCGGGTCAAAGTGGGTGCTTGATAGTGGATGCACAAGTCATATGACCAGAAGCAAGGGATTATAATAGAGATAAGGCCAAATCGTGATCAAATAACTGTCACATATGCCGATAAATCAAGATCTCAGGTAATGGGTCTTGGCAAGGTTGTGGTTGCACACGATACTGCTCTCGTGGACATCATGCTTGTTGAGACCCTTGGGTATAATTTACTTTCAATCCGTGCTCTGGGAAATATGGGCTTTGCCATCTTTATTGATAATGTTACTATGGTTCTCTTATGGAGCAAGACTCTAAAGGTCGCTTTCGTTGGTTACATCGAAAATGACTTGTATGTGGTGGACTTTTTGGGGAAAACCACTAAAAGTGCGATGTGCCTATTCGGAAAGGCTGATGTGGGTTGGCTATGGCATCACCGTCTAGCCCATGTCAATATGAGAACTTTGCAAAGTCTCCACATGGGTGGCCATATTGTTGGACTAAAAGAAAATGTTTGTTTTGCCAAAGATCGTGTGAAGAGGGCTTGTGTTGAAGCAAAAAATGCATGATTCTCCCCACAAAGACAATAACATTGTAAAGTCCAAGAGGATCTTGGAGCTTCTTCATGTGGATCTCTTTGGTCATCCATCTCATGCAAGTCTTGTTGGGAAGAAATATTGTTTGGTGATTATTGATGACTACTCAAGATATACATGGGTTTATTTCTTCAAGTTGAAGAGTGAGACCCAACAAAACTTCATCGACTTCATCAATATGGTTCAACATCAATACAATGTCACCATGTTGGTGATAAGAAACAACAATGGTACCGAGTTCAAGAACTACACCTTGAATGGATTTCTTAGTGATGAGGGGATAAAACATCAATATTCTGCTGCATATACCCCTTAATAAAATGGTGTAGCTAAGAGGAAGAACTGGACATTAATGGATATGGCAAGGTCCATGTTGGAAGAGTTTAAGTCTCCATACAACTTTTGGATTGAAGCCATCTCCATCACATGCCATGCATCAAACCGGCTCTACCTCTGCAAAAAGTTGATCAAGACTCCATATGAGATATTTACTGATAACAAGCCCAACGTCTCATACTTCTAGGTGTTTGGTTGTAAGTGTTTCTACCTCATAAAAGGTGTTCGTTTGTCTAAATTTGATTCTAAAGATTTAGAGGGTATTTTTGTTAGCTATAGTCTTGATTCCCACACTTATAGAATCTATAATAAACACTCCGGAATTGTCATAGAGTCTTGTAGTGTGGTTTTCGAAGAATATGATGGCCCCCAAGCGGGGCATGTTAATGTTTGTGATGTAGATGATGAAATACCTCAAGATTCCCTAAGAAGAATGGGTGCGGGATTCATCCGCCCAGTTGAGGAACCCCTTGTGGCGGATCAAGAAGAACTATGTTCTACTCAAGTGGAGCCCTCATCTTCACATCATCAACACGATCCTATTGATGAAGCCAATGATGACACAAGCCAAAGATAGGCTGAGAACCCTCACCATGTTGATCAGGATGGAAGCTCTGGGATGAACTATCCAGCCTCTCCATTGTCCGGATTGTCTATCCCTGCACGGTCAATTGCATAAGGCAGATTCATTGAGTCATCCGCAGGATCATCTCAACGTCTCACACGAAGTATGCCCAATCAAGACCAAGATCAACCGGTGCCTCATGATGATGAGAATGAACCCACTAATGATCAAGGTCAAGCTAAAGGTCAAGACGAGGAGCAAAATGATGAAGAGAACCTCACAAGAAACAACAAGGAGAACTAAACTCATCGCAAATCTAGAGTGGACAGGATCTTGGAAAGAAGAGACCACACTCTTGAAAATGTTCTTGGTGATCTAAGGAGTGGAATGTCCACTCGAGCTTAATTGAAGCATTTTGGTGAGCATCAAGCTCATATATCCATGGTGGAGCCCAAGAAAGTGTGGGAAGCTCTTGAAGATTCAGATTGGTTAGAAGCCATGCATAATGAGCTCAACAACTTCGAGAAAAACAAAGTTTGGAAGCTATTAGAAAAGCCCAAAGAGTGCCACAATGTTATTGGCACTAAATGTATATGAAAGAATAAGGAAGATGAACATGAAATTTTGTGAGGAATAAGGAAAGATTGGTAGCTCAAGGGTTCTCTCAAATTGAAGGCATTGATTATGGAGAGACCTATGCTCCCATGGCTCACCTTGAGTCCACCCGTATCCTTCTTGCATATGCTACACATCATAACTTTAAATTGCAACAAATGGATGTGGAAAGTGCTTTTCTAAATGGTCCATTACAAGAGTTGGTTTATGTTAAGCAACCCCCAGGATTCGAGGATCCCAACTTCCAAAATCGCGTCTACAAGCTTGATAAGGCGTTCTATGGGCTTAAACAAGTTGCACACCCGTGGTATGAGCACCTTAGAGAGTAGTTGTCTGACAGTGGATTTGAAGTTGGGAAAATTGATCCCACTCTTTTTACTAAGAAAGCTAATGGGGAGCTCTTCGTTTGCCAAATATATGTTGATGACATCATTTTTGGTTCTTCTAACAAATCATTTAATGATGAATCCTCGAAGCTTATGACTGACAAGTTTAGGATGTCTATGATGGGAGGGTTGAGGTTATTCCTTGGCTTTGAGATCAAGTAAGTAAGAGGAGGAACCTTCTTCAATCAATCCAAGTATACTCAATACATGCTCGAGTGGTTCAACATTAAAGAACTAAATGGATCTCCTACTCCCATGGAACCCAAGACTCATCTTGAACTAAATTCAAATGGTAAAGATGTGGATCAAAAGGTATACCGGTCTATGATTGGTTCTTTGCTTTACCTTTGTGCATATAGACCCGATATAGTGTTAAGTGTAGGAGGGTTTGAAAGATATCAAGCAACTCCTAAAGAAAACCACTTGGTGGCGGTCAAAAGAATCTTTCTATATTTGGTTCATACCCCAAAATATGGTGTGTGGTATACTAGGGGCTCAACATTCTCTCTTTACGACTACACGGATTCAGACTGGGCTGGTGAGAAGGATGATAGGAAATCAACCTCTGGGGCTTGCCAATTTCTTAGTAGGTCCTTGGTGTGTTGTTCCTCCAAGAAGAAAAATTGTATATCTCTGTCCATCGCCGAAGCCCAATATGTGGCAGCCGCAAGTGCATGCACTCAATTGTTATGGATGAGGCAAACTTTAAAGGAATATGGTGTCCATTGCGACAAAGTGCCTATTTTATGTGACAATGAAAGTGCTATCAAGATTTCCTACAACCCGATGGATCATACAAGGACAAATCATAATGAGATTCATCATCATTTTATTAGAGATCATGTTGCCTGGGGAGATATTGAACAATCGTATGTTTCAACCAAAGACCAACTTGCAGATATCTTCATGAAGCCTCTTGATCAATCAAGATTTTGCTATTTGAGGAATGAGCTAAATATCGTAGATTCAAGGAGTTTAACTTGATCATCTTGCATACTCCTCTATATCTTGATCCTTATTTGGTTTTGGTGTGGGCATGGAGATAGGGGGAGTGCGGTCCTAATCAATTGGGTTATCCCTCCCCCCCATAATGCCAACATTAAGTAATTCAATACTCTTTATATCATTTTGTGATATGTGAGCCTTATTGTTGAGTAGTGGCTATGAACCTAAGATACATCTTTGCGGTTTCATGCCACACACTCTTACATGGTGGCCTCGGCCACCTCCCTCTTCTCTACGAAGAGTTGGTTTTTCCAATCTTGTTGGAGTTCATTTGGAACTTATTTGGTTTTACTTTATTTTGTTGAGTCTACCCCTATTAGTTTCTCCATCCCAGACCCGATACTACCCCAAAACATGCTCATCTTGCCACACATTTGTCCAACAGCTTGTTCCTGGTGTTTTTGGTCAAAGGGGTTGGACTGTCCGCTCTGTACACCCCGGAGTATCCGGCTAGCCTGGACACTCCGCTCCGTGCACCTCGGACTCTCCGGCTAGGCCGGACAGTCTGGCACATACCGCCCGGACACTCCGGCCTGAGCAGTTTCAAACTCGGGATAAGGGACCGGGGAGAAGTGGATGGTTTAGTCCTCCTTCTTCTTCCTCGACCCCCTCTTCCTCCCAACCTACTGCCCACAACCAAGAATGCCACCGGGAGGGCTTCCCCATCCCGGATCCAGCTGCTGCCGCTGGCCATCTCCTCCCCTCTGCTGTTGGGACCCCTTTCCCCTCAAGTGGAGATCACCATGGATGCTGGTAACCTCCTCTCTCTCTCTCTCTCTCTCTCTCTCTCTCTCTCTCTCTCTCTCTCTCTCTCTCTCTCTCTCTCTCTCTCTCTTTTTTCTAGGCATGCCCTAGCTGAGTTTTTGAGGACATGTTCTTGCTAGAATCCATGATACTATCCTCCATGCATGCAATGTACACCCTAGCAGTACTCATAGAAATGGCGATATGTTCTGATTGATCTTCCCTGCACTTCCCAAGGGAACACCATGGCTCCAGCCAGAGTCTCCTGCGTGTATGCGCTGGACATTCGGTCAAGCAGGAATATCTGGTGTGTATGCACCGAAATGTCCGGTCCGGCAGAGTCTCCGGGGTGTTTTCCCCAGACAGTCCGGTGAAAGTTGACCTGTGCAGATCTATGTTCCTTTGGTTACTGGTATCATCTTGGTATTTCCTAGACAAATGTGCTTATCTCCTATGCTATATCCCTCCTCTGATTTCACAGGTGGTTCTCGTCCTTGCCGGTATCATACAAGCCAAAAGGCTCGTCCTCGTGTGTTCTGATATGAGGAAGAGCGTGATGTTCATGTTGATCCAGCTATTGTCAGGCAGTCATCTCGTGAGCGTGCAACAGCTAAACAAGAGAAGCTCAGGCGTCTAAAAAGGGATGAAGCCAAGCATAGTGAAGTTACTTTAAAGGGTTCTAGATATTGTCAGGCAATTAGCTCGTGAGCGTGCAACATCAAGTTTGATTCTGTGACTACCTTGAAAGGGATGAGTACCGAGGAGTTTGTGGAGATGCGGATTCAGCAATTCTATGCACAGCCTCACACCTCCCCTCATGATTGTTTCTGGAGGAATGAACAACTGCTTCTTTACACCGAGGTGATGAGTGATACCTTCGATCCAGATTACAGATGTAGTGTAGCTTCTTTTTCCCTAGTAGACCTAGGTTATCGAATCCTCGGGAAGCAAATGCATAGTGAAGTTACTTTAATGGACATTCGGGAGTTTTAGAATTCCTTTTGTGTTTTTACCGGACCAATAGCTTGCGTCTTTTTGTTGTTGTCGGTGATGGAGAGAGGGCCTAGGGCGTTCGGTTTCACCTGTAGCTGTGCAAAACATCTCATGGAAATAAAAGATAGAAATAAAGTATGCATGTACTTGTTAGAGCAAGATAAATTATATGTGGGCAGTGCATCCATAATTGCTATTGCCTCTGCAACCTCTTATAGCAATAACCTACTAGTCTCATCCATACAAGAAAGAGATCTAATGATATGCATAGTGATGTCACCATTAATCCCAAGCAAATCCCTCACATACAGCCGTACTACCCCTTCTATCACTTGGGTTCCCAACCTACAGATCAGTCATTACCCATACTCCCTATACCTGGATCTACCCTCGGGGTCTTGGGTACCTGACAAGTCCTTGGATTGAGGCAAGAGAGGATACAATAATCATCATGTCATACAAACTAATACACGATCCCACCTATGATAAATAACATGCACAATCGCTACATGGCTAGGCCGAAGCCCTTAGCCCAAGGAGAATTACTCACACATAGAGATGAGATCAACAATCACAAGCATTGTAATGAAAATCATAAGATTGATAGCAATAGTCTTACAATGTCGCCAATCAAAGAAGAGATCTACTATTACAAGTGGTGGAATATGGCTATGGAGATGGAGAAGGTTTTTGAGATCTGGAGGTGGCTGGTGATCTGTGGCAGAGACTTTTTGGCGAGGTATGTCTTGTTTTGTCGTTGCATGAGGCTTCTTTATATAGGAGTCCCTTCATGAAAGTTGTTTTGTTTGACCTAACGGTGTTGGTGCCAACTATACGACCGGAGCTATACGGCTAGAATTTTTGCTCCGGTCATATAGTTGGTCGTTAAAGCATATGCCTCCGCTTTAGGTCTCCTGGTTTCTTCTGGTTGTTGGAAATCTCGTATCTTTGACTTTAATGTAGTGATTCCCATCTTCAAACGACATTATCTGCGCAGGAAAAATATAAAGAAAGGATTGCATACCCCTCTAAATATTAGGCATTAGTGGCAGAGTTTAGAGAGATATTTCATCAAAATTAGGAATAATATCCAGTTTAAATGTGGATGTAGATGGCTATATTTCAGATCCATCAACCTCCCCAAGCTTAAACTTGATCGTCCCCGAGCAACAAAACCAAAATCAAAAAGGAATTCAGCATTTAAACTGAAATAACGAGATGGTGATCTTACTCATGATTGGTAGTCTAATGTTTCCTCCACTTCATAAATCTGAAAAACTTCAGCATATATAGAGTAATGGCAAGCATATCATATGGGTTTTATGCATCCTTATAGTGTAGAAAAATCATTGTTAGCATGGATGATTCAAATGAGTAAACTTTATTCCATGTCATGTAATCAACTCATAGACTTGCCTTTGAACAATAAAGTATTATAATGTAAATTAAGAGTGTGAGAGTTGTCATGAAAAGCATATACACTATAGTATCTCAATTCTCCCACATCAATAAATCAAGATTTTTCAAGCACTACTTTTCTATTCATTGTTCTTCAAGAATTTCAGTTTTTAAGTAATTGAGAGCATGCCAAAGACTTTTATTAGTTTCTTGGGCTGTGATGGACACTCGTGGCATCACTAAGGTCTTTGTTCCTTTTGCATAATGATTACTCATAATAGCCAGAGGAGTGATTCCATCATGATTATAGCTACCCGGGAGTGCCAAGAATCTTATCCACTATAGCATTGCTGCTACAAGTGTGTAATCAACTCATAGCCGAAATCTAGGAGTTTCCTCCATGAAGATCGTTCGTAGGCCAGTGGAGTTGTTGGCATCCCATGAAGTTTGACATGCATAAAGCTAATCATTCTTATGATTAACAAGTCAAACTTTGGCATGCTCACAAAAAACCACTAAACATTAATTCAATCGAACAAATCCTTTCAAAGAGAGCTATCAAGTCAATCAACATTTTCAGTGGTGTTAATTGTCTCTAGAAATAAACCTTCAAGACTAAGCACTACAACACCCAAGCCTTAAATTGTGAGACTTTTTCTTATTACAATTTTTTAGCAATTTTTTAGGCAAGACTTGGTTAATTACGAGAGCTGGAACAAAATGTACCCAATTAAATACCCATGCAAACGAAAACTCTTACTACGATACAAAAACTCACTCCACGAATATAATATCTCAACATTTACTACTAACTAGCATGGGTTTCTCAAACTTCAAAGGTGGGGAGTCATAAGGCATACCTCTCATGTTTGGTTCCACTTCTCTCTTCCTTTTTTATTTATTTCTTGGAAACTTGAAGTCGATCACTCTCCTAAAAACATATGAAGACCTTGAGGTGGAAAGAAAAGAAAGAGGGAAAATAAGGAAAAATGGAGAAATCTTTTTATGATTTTTAAGAGAGGGAATTTAAAGAATAGAAAATTGCTGGCAAAGCTCGGCTAGAAAATCTCGAAAGCAAATAGAAAGAACTAGAAAATAAAGTGTTGGGGAAACCAACTCGAGTGCTTATAAACTCAAATAAAAACACAACCTCGAAATAAATAGAAGCAAATGAACGCCAAATAAAGATACATGAGGAAACTTCCCCAAGCTTAGGATTTTGCAAGCCCTTCAAATCATTGTGGTGGCGGAAAAAAGTCGTTATTCCAGTTCGAAAATTGAGTTGAGAGGTTACTAGTTGATTCTCGGAGGTTCAAAGAGAGGCTATGCATCCTCTTCACAGTCCCTCCAAGTCCTTGGAAATATTGGTATGTGGCGAACTGGGTTTGTGGCTGCTCCTCTTGGTAAGGAACTTCTTGCTCCTCCTCTTGGTCCTCATCCTCTTCCGTAATCTCCTCCTCAGGTTGGTGTTGCTCAACCTGAAAGTCATATAGCAAACGTCCTTCCTTGATAGAGAAAAGACCATTAGGCAGAGGACCGGGATAGAGAAGCCCAACTCCAGCAATATGCAGATAATAAACGCCACCTCTCCTAGTGAGCATTCCACAGGATCTCAAAGTGGAGAAACCAACATGTGTCTCACCTAGCATTTGTTGCAACTCACCTATGTTGATGCTTAGGGAAATGGCAAGCACGGTGATGATGCCTCCGCCTGTGATAGGTCCTTGGCTTTGGGAGGCTTGGTGCTCCAGGTAGCGCACAAGGATGGCGCCCAAGTTGAGTGACAAGCCGCAGTTGATGTAAGCATCCTTTGCAAGGACTAGGATGTCCTCCTTGTTGAGTCTCGTGAACTCATTACGTGCCTGCAAGGTGTTAGCAATAACATATAACAAATAGCGAATTGCAGGATGTTGAATATTCTTCCCCTTGCCCACTCTAGTAGTGAAACTCATTCCGTTATAGTATTGTTCAGGGGAAGGTTCTAAACCAGTAAAGGATGCGCGTAAGGCATTAACATCATTGTTTGGCAAATTAAAACATGCGCACCATTCATCTACTGTTAAAGTGTAGTTGTTGTTCATCAATCAGAAAGAAATAGTGTCCTATCCTTGCCATTATTTAACAATGCTTTGCAACGAACTTAGAAATTCAATGGTTAAATGGCGATAAGTAGGCACATCATTGTACACAAAATTTTGTAGGCTAGCTCTATTGCAAAGTAAATTGAAGTCATCAGAAATACCGAGTTGGTTCAATATAATGGGGCAAGCCCACTTGGTGGCCTTCACTTCACGGTTCTTGATCCTGTTGAAGCGATCACGTTGGAGCTCATCCTTGAACTTGATTGATGGGGATATGCTGAATGGGGTATGCCCAGCAGGACATTTTAACTGGCCCAAGGACCTAACGTTTGGGCCTGCAGGACGACGACTAGAATGTGACTAAGGAGCGGGCCTGGCAACTAGAAGCCTAGTCGGATTAGGTCAAATCCTCCGAATCCTTGACTAGTTCGGTTGTAAACATTGTAAACCCTAGCGAGGTACCTCCTATATAAACCTCCCTAGGGTTCCCTTTGTGCTCACGTTCCAGCATACACCCCCTCAAGCGACTCGCTGCTTACACGCCGAGTTCGCCACCCCTGTAACTCGCTATCTGCCAATACAATCTAGCAGGAGTATGTCTTTACCCTCCGGGGGGGGCGAACCTAGGTAAACTCATGTGCATCCTCCCCCATCTCGCACCGCAGATGGCCGCCAGCTCTCGGCCCCAATACTATCAATCGCTACCCCTGGTAGAGACTGCCGTGGCCATTCCCACGACAGTGGCGCCCACAGTGGGGCGTGGCCGGTCTGGCCTGAGTTCTGTGGCGAGACCCTACACACCAATCGATTAGCCGATCGCCACCAGCCACATGATCGCCAGCAGTGGGATCTTGTAGATCCTACCTAGCAGCTACATCTCGGCATCGCGCCCGATCACGCATAGCGCGGTGATGCCAGTTGAGACCATCAACTTGTTTGTCGGCTTCACCGACGTAGTCGACCCGCGGGAATGGTGATCGTCGGCGGATCCCCACCACACCGCGATCTTCTCTCGGAGGACTAGATATGCTCCATCAGCCTCCTCTCCACCGAGTAGGACTCGGCCGCCAGAAACGCGGCCGGGACCGATGCCGCCGCGGACAACGCGGCTCTCCATGACGACGCCGACTCGGTGACCCCTGCCTCGGTTGCCGGATCCATCACCGCCGCATCACGGGAGGAATCCATCACACGGGTCTCTAACCCTGAGGATTTCAAGGACCCCTCCATCCTCGGGATCTTTGACTCCGACTCTGGGTCAGAATCCCTTGAGGACTTCCGCGCCAGATCCAATCGCTTCAACACGATCTACATGATGGGCAGCACGAGCGCCCCACCAGATCCATTCTCCATGCCGATCCTGCCGACCACAACGGTGATAGAAGTGGAAGAAGCCCGCCTATGACTGGAGGAGGCACAACGCAGGGAGCTAGCCGAGCACGAGAAATTTTGCCTCGGGCAGGAAATAGCGCAGGAGCTATCGCTCTACCATCAACGCCGCATCAGGACCCGCCTAAACTCCAACATCCAGGGCCGTGTCCTGAACTTCAACGATGAGGTAGACCTCGCGCGTGCAGCCGAGCGTGAATACTACAAGAACACGCCGCCTGGCGGTAGCAACCGACCACCACCCGGTGCACCGGCGACCGGAGCCCCACCGCCACCCATTGGTCGCGCGCCCCCACCGGACCAGCCGCGAATCATCATCTCGCCGCAGGCCCACGATGCCAACGGGCTCCCACTGTACTCCACCCCAATGGACAACGTCATTACGGCAGACGCCGCGGTCGTCCACCTCGACATCCAAGGAGAGGGTGCGCTGCAGATCCAGTACGCCAAGTCCCTACTCGCTAGGGTCGTCGAGCAGCAAGCCGTGGGAGTCGACCCGCGGGGGCGGATGTATTCCCGCTCATCGGCAAGCAGGGAAGCCTCAAGCAGCCCCCAACCGTCGCCAACGCCATCACCTGCCCACCGCCCCAACCCCTGCCATACCAGCCGTGGGCCACCAACCCCACGCTCTCCACCAATGAGCCGCGGCCGGCAAACAACACGATCGCCGCCAACGGCAAACCCATCGACGCACAAACGCACATTGTCAACAACCAGGGCTGGCGGGCGCGCTAGGCCAACGACTTGAGGCACACCCTCACCAACCACGGCGACCCCGACCCAAGGGGCTCGCTTAGCCGAGTCGGCCCCCAGTGCTTCAAACCAATGATCCGAGGCGAGAAGTACCCCGCCAACTTCAAGGCGCCCAATGAGATCGAAAAATACGATCCCACGTACGACCCAGCGGTGTGGCTGGACACGTACCTTATGGCGATGGGAATCGCCGGTCACACCAACCTGCTAGCTGCTCGCTACCTCCCCCTGATGATGGAGGGAGCGACCAGGCAATGGATCAACACCCTCCCCGCCGACAGCGTCGACTCGTGGGAGGAGATGCGCGACGCCTTTGTCAGGCACTTCGAGGGCTCCTACACCCGCACCATCACCATCGAGGACCTGGAGCGATGCATCTAGGGGCAGCGCGAGTCGACCCGCCACTGGATCTAGAGGTGGTAGGAACTATGGATCAACGCCTCCAACATTTCACCCGGACACTGTGATAGACTGCTTCAAGAACGCATGCCGGTACGAGCCCCTGGTTGCTAAGATCAAGAGGTTCTACCGGACGCTCGACAACATCCCCGACCTCCTCGAGATCGCCTAGAGGTACGTGGAGGAGGAACCCAACCAGGACTCCGATGACGAGTCGGGAGGAAGACGCCGCACCAGCGGCCACGACAAGGGCGACAGCACGACATGCGCTATAGCAACACTCGCCTCACTGGCAAGCGCCACGGTGATGGGCGAGTCGACTTTGTCGCTAACGCCAGCTACGGCCAACACGACCCGAAGAACTTCTGCCGCAACAGAGGAAACTATCGCAATAGAGGAAACTACCACGCCAACAATGCGACGAGGCCGAAATTTGACCTCACCGCCCTACTCAACCAACCCTGCGTCTACCATAGTAGGGAGGGGAAACCCGCCACCCACACCACCGCGGACTGCCACTCCCTGAAGGAGATTGAGAAGGCAATGCAAGCAAGGGAGGACCCCAACAACAACCCACCAAGAGATAATGGCAACACCGGTGGGTTCGGCAATGCCGTCGGCTCGCTACACACCTTCACTGGGCTCGGTACAAAGCGTGAGAAGAAGGTGCTCACCCGTGTAGTCGCCGTCAATGTGGTGACCCAAGTCGACATCCCTCGCTTCCTCAACTGGTCCGAGCAGAGCATCACCTGGAGTCGCCAAGACCACGCGCCCAGGATCGAGTACCCAGGGCGAGTCGCCCTGGTAGTCATGCCCAAAGTGGCCGACTACTGGCTGCCCAAGATGCTGATGGACGGCAGAAGCTCCATCAACATCATGGACCTAGACACGTTCAAGCGTCTCCACCTCCTAGAGTCGGCGATCGAGCCGACACTCACGACTTTCCACGGTATCGTCCCCTGTCGGAAGGCATACCCGATCGGCAAGGCGACGCTGCCAGTCACCTTTGGCATACCAGTAAACTTCCGCACCGAGCAGATAGTCTTCGAGCTGGTGAACTTCCATAGCCCCTACCACTGTGTCCTGGGGTGCCAGGCATTCGCCAAATTCATGGCGACCCCGCACTACGCCTACAACATGATGAAGCTCCCGAGGCCAAGCGGCATCATCACCGTCCACGGTGACCCCGACATGGCCGTGGAATGCAAAGACAAAGGGGCTAAACTCGCCGACGCCGTCATCACCACAGAAACAAATCACGCGGAAGAACTCACGAAGTACGCGAGTAACATCGACAAGGACGACCCCACCATCCTGAAAAAGCCAACCGCCGCAAGCTCCACCTTCAAGGCGACCACGCACACCCGCACCATCGAGCTCGTCCCAGGCGACTCCAGCCAGACAGTCACCATCGGGACAAGCATGAGTCCCGCATAGGAAAGCGCACTCATCGAGTTCCTACGTTAGAATCGAGACATCTTCGCATGGGAGCCATCCGACATGCCTGGTGTCCCGAGGGAACTTGCTGAGAACAAACTTAATGCCAACCCCAAAGTGCGACCAGTGAAGCAGTCGCTACGACCCTTCAATGAAGAGCGCCACCGAGCAATCACTGAAGAAGTGCAGCGTTTACTCACTGCAGGCTTCATTCGGCCCATCAAGTACTCCAAGTGGCTGGTAACCCAGTACTCATTCTCAAAAAGAACAACACATGGAGAATGTGTATCGACTACACCAGCCTCAACAATGCCTGCCCAAAGGAGGAGTTCGTCCTACCATGCATCGATCAAATCATCGACTCGACCGTAGGATCAGAGTCGTTGTGCTTCCTCGATGCATACTATGGTTATAACCAGATCAAAATGGTGGCCGAGGACGAAGAGAAGACGGCGTTCATCACGCCATTCAGCGCCTTCTGCTACACTGCCATGATGTTTGGCCTGAAGAATGCTAGCGCGACCTATCAGCGGTGCATGCAGGAGTGCCTTGCGAGTCAAATTGGCCGCAACATCCACGTATACATCGATGACGTGGTGGTAAAATCTACCCGCCAGAGCGACCTACTCGCCGACCTGGCCGAAACCTTCACAAATCTACGAAGGTACAAGATCAAGCTCAACCCAGGGAAATGCATCTTCGGCGTGCCCACCGGAGAGTGGGCTACGTGGTCTCCAGGCGAGGCATCAAAGACAACCCCACCAAGATTGACACCACCATGAGACTCGGGAAACCCGAGTGCTTGCGCAACGTCCAGAAGCTGGCCAGGCGAGTCGCGGCCCTCAGTCGCTTCATTCCCCTGCTCGGTGAGAAGGCAATGCCTCTCTACCACCTAATGCGCAAGAACCCCACATTCCAATGGGACGAAGAAGCGGACAATGCGCTCAAAGCACTCAAGGAAGTGCTGTTGGCGGCACCACTGCTCGCCGCCCCAACTGACAAAGAGCCAATGCTCGTCCACGTCGCGGCCTCCACTCGAGTCGTCACCACCGTGATGGTCATCGAGCGACCAGAAGAGGGCAATGAATGCCCCGTACAGCGCCCAGTCTACTACATCAGCGAGGTCCTCACGGACTCAAGACAGCTCTACTCGCAATACCAAAAATTGGTATATGCGGTCTTCAGAGCCCAACGGCGACTCCCGCATTAATTCTAGGAGCACCCCATCATGGTCATCTCCTCCTCGCCGCTGTAGGATATCATCCACAACCGTGAGGCAACCAGGTGAGTCGCCAAGTGGGCCGTCGAAATCAGCGTCCACAACATCAAGTACGATCCACGCAAAGCGATCAAATCGCAGGCCCTGGCCGATTTCCTCGCCGATTGGGAAGAGGCACAGCAGCCGAAGAAGTTACCTTACCTCCACTAATGGTCACTCCACTTCGAGGGCTCCAAGAACACGGACAACACAGGGGCTGGGGTCGTCCTCACCTCCCCAAAGACGACAAGGTCCGCTATGTGCTCCACCTCAACTTCACGCCCTGCACCAACAACATGGCCGAATACGAGGCCCTCCTCCATGGCATGAGGGCAGTGAAGGAGATGAACGTCAATCACCTACGGTGCTGCGGCAACTCAGACCTAGTCGCCGGCCAAGTCGCTAGGAACTGCAACGCCGTTTCCCCCACAATGATAGTGTACCGCCAAGCGGTGGACCAGCTGGGGGGCCACTTCACCGGCTACTCCGTCAAGTGGATTGATAGGCGCAAGAACGAGGAGGCCAATGCCCTCTCCCGCATCGGGTCGGCCTGCCAAACTCCACCCGCAGTCATCTTCCTCGACATCATACACAAGCCCTCGGTCTCCCCGCCAAAGGAGATCGACGTCGGGATACCCCTGCAGCCCGAGCCCGCTCTAGTCGCCATGGTCATGGAAACCAGCGACTGGACCGCACTGTACGTTGCCTTCCTCGATCACAAGGTCCTTCCAAGCGACGAGACGGAAGATCGAATGATCATGCGCCGGTGCAAATCCTTCGTCATCATCAACAACGAGGTCCACAAACACAGCGTGACAAGCGTGTTCTAGAGCTGCGTACAGCCAGAAGAAGGGCGCAAGATCCTCCAAGACATCCACGCTGGCGACTGTGGCCATCACACCGGCGCTAGGTCGTTGGTCGCCAAAGCCATGCGACACAGCTTCTACCGGCTCACCGCGCATGCCGACGCCATCGACATAGGCCAACGGTGCGTCGGGTGTCAGAAGTACGCCAACCAGATGCATATCCCTGGTTCGGCACTCAAGACCATCCCCATCACCTGGCATTTGCCATGTGGGGCATGGACATGGTCGGCCCATTCAAGAAGGCCCCATCTGGCTTCACCCACCTCTTGGTTGAAGTCGACAAGTTCACCAAGTGGGTAGAAGCCAAGCCGATCAAGAAGTGCAACGGCAAGACTGCCACTAAGTTTCTCCACGAGCTCATCTACCGGTATGGCTACCCGCACATCATCATAACGGACAACGACACCAACTTTGCCAAAGGTGCCATGGCGGAATTCTGCGAGGAGCACAACATATGGCTCGACCTTGCCTCAGTCGCCCACCCAGAATCAAACGGCCAAGTAGAGCGCGCCAACCAAACCGTCCTCCATGGCCTCAAGCCGCGAATTCATGTGCCCCTCGAGCGCACCCTCGGATGCTGGGTCGAAGAGCTCCCCTCCATGATATGGGGCATTCGCACCTTAGTCAACTGATCCACATGGTTCACACTCTTCTTCATGGTGTATGGCGCTGAGGCCATAATGCCAACGGACCTTGAACACGACTCGCCTCGGGTTATCAATTACATGGAGGCGGCAAATGGGATTGCCCGCCAGGACGGAGTTGACCAGCTCGACGAAGCATGCGACCTAGCTCACTCCCGCACCGCCATCTACCAGCAAGGACTCTGTCGCTACCATAGTCACCGAGTCCGGACTTGCACCTTCCAGGAAGGCGACCTGGTCCTACGACTGGTCCAGGATAAGAAGGGCATGCACAAGCTTTCCCCTGCATGGGAGGGGCCATTCGCCATAGGGCGAGTCCTCGGCAACAACGCCTACTACCTGATCAATGTACGAGCCGATGGCCATCTTGAAGTTGGGAGGCCATGGAATGTAAACCTCCTCCGCAAGTTCTACACATAGACTAAAACTTGTACTCTGCTGCTACATAATAAAAATTCGGATCTCACAAATTGTGCCTACTTGCCATATTCTTGTGCCAATCACACTCGTACGCTTCGCAATATGCTCCCTACGGAAGTTAACCTTTGGTAGAGCGACCCACACAGCTAAGTAGTGCGGCCCAAGGGCACTGAACAAATTCGGGTCTTGTGTCGTCCATGAACACGCCACCCCGGAGACCCCATTGGAGTCGCCTCTCTTGACTGGCTTGCCGGGCCAAGACAACCGCCAAACGCTCCTCACAGCGACCTGTCCTCCCCATCCTCGTGCACGGCGACTCGAACGGTTAAGTACCACGCTCGGGGACTTGTCTATAATAACCCCTACGCAGCTTGGGAATGCACCAAGTAAGAGATCCTGCCCTAGACTCGCCACGCGACTGACTCTCCGAGCCAGGGGAGAGACGCATTACAAACAACACACCAGATCACCAAACTTCAGTCAACCCCTAGGAATAACCTCGGTGGGGGACATCCCTTGGAGCACGGCTTGGACATACAATGCCGAGGCGGTTGCCGCATTCACCACCGCGGTCATGCATTGCGAGGCGTTGAAGGTCTGCACCACTGAGTCACTTTTTCTTATCAAGGCTGCAAATGTCAGAAACCCAACGTCACTAAGGACTAACCCGCTCGGGGACTCACTGCATACCAAAAAGGGGAAAAGAACAGACACTCACCGAGAAGATTCCGGTAGCTCCCCGTCACATGCTTCTCAAGAGCACCAAGGTCACCCTGCAACCTGAGGATGACCGAGTTGGAAGCCTTCCATTCCTCCTCCTCCACAGTGACATCGACCTTGGCCCTCTCTTCAGAAGAGGTCATTGACACCTTTGCCTCTTCCAGCTCCTTCACCAGCAAGTCGATCCGCCCGTTCGCTGCACCTAGCTCAGCAGCCAGAACATACCCCCTGTGGGCCTTGGAAATCGTAGTCGGAAGTCCATCTATGAAGCAAAAGGCAACACAAGTCAGTCTCGTGCAAGCAGCAATAGCTCGAGATCGCCAAAGGAAGCAATAACTCACCAGTAGTCTCTTGGAGTTGCCGGTTGGCCTCCTGCGCCACGCGCAGGTCACGTTCTAGGCGTTCCGTCGTAGCTTGCCGATCAGACGACTCCCTTTGCAGACCCTACCAACAGAACAACACTAAGCGACAGGGCGACTAAAAAATTCCAAGTGCCTAGCCGCTGAAATTCAGCGACTAGACCCTCGGGAACTGGACGACTAAAAATTCCAAGTGTCTAGCCATTGAAATTCAGCGACTAGACCCTCGGGGACTGGGCGACTAAAAAATTCCAAGTGTCTAGCCACTGAAATTCAGCGACTAGACCCTCGGGGACTGGATGACTAAGTGTCTAGCCGCTAAAATTCAGCGACTAGACCCTCGGGGACTAGGCGACTAAACCCTCGGGGACTGGGCGACTAGAAGATTTAAGTGCCCAACCGCTGAAATTCAGTGATCAGGCACTCGGGGATTGGACATACTTGATTGGCGGCACCCAGCATGCTCTGAAGTTCGCTGGCGTCCATCGAAGGAATCACAAAAGATGTGCGCCCGCGACGCTGCCCAACATCCTCATCAATGATCTCTGGAATTTGCGGAGACTGGGTCTCGGCCACGGTCGAGAATGCCTTCGCCATAAAGCGCAGAAAAGATGCGGCCACCCTTGTCGGGGCGCTAGTTGTCGGGGCCAATGGTTCTGATGGTGGCGCCCCCTTGGCTGGTTCCGATTGGGCGGATGTCGCTTCTTCAGCACGAGTAGCGGAGTCACCCTCCTCTGTGTTTTCCCCTGTCACGGCATCAATGACGTCCCCCTTCTTCTTCTTCTTTGTCGCTCCCTCGGCTAGCGCGTCTTCCGTAATAGGCTTCCTCTTCTTGGAGGGGTCGGCTTCCCCTCTGGAATTGACTGGCGGAATCTTGGCCACCGTAGGGCGACCTATCTTCTTGGCACCAGACCTGCGAAATCGCCATGGTCAGCAAGCAAATTATGCAAGAAAACGTTAAAGCACGGAAAGGATAATGTTAGACTTACTTGGCGACCGGAAGGAGGCGCAGCCTCGTGCTAATATTGGTAGGCTTATCCAGCTCCGGGCCCAGCTTGCGCGAGAGTCCCTTCTCGAAGACACTCACGGCCCATGACACCGCGGGCTTCTTCGATGTCGAGGTTGCAGGGACCTCCGGCCCGGACGACACAGCCGCTCCTGCCGGTGGCGGTGACCTCGCCCCCACGGTCTCAGCAGCCCCTAGTTCCACCGCAGCCAGGACTGTGGGAGCAATCGCGGTGAGCGGAACCTCTGCTTCCACCACCACGTCCGCAGCCTCCGACCCTGTCACTGGAATTGTGTCCTCGGGGATCTCGGTTGAGGCTTTGGCCGCCTCATCATCGGAATCTTCGTCTGACTCGAACACCACCACGGATCTGGGTGGCGACACCGGCTTCGGAGTCGGCTTCTTCGTCGGCGACTTCAGTTTTTGCATGGGCTTCTCCGGTGTGGCCGTTCGCCGTGAACTGTGCTCCTGCAGGATTTCATCATCGTCGTCGAGTTCTTCAAGACTACGGCTCGCCTCGATCTCGCGCTGCTTCTGCATGTGAGTCTTGCTGGCCGCAAGCACCGGTGGAGGAACCTCCTTTGCCTCCTCTTCGCTCTCGAAAAACTCTCCTTCGGTCCCCTCTTCGGGCTCCTTGGGAATCTCCTCATCGAGGGGGAGGGGGAGCCACCCTTCGAGGACCTGAAACAACTGGGAGTAGACAAAGAGAGTCGACCCAGTTAGAAACCTGATGGGTTCGTAGCATGGAAAACAAAAAATTTCTACCGCAAGAACGAACAAAACCCAGATCTAATCTAGATAAAAGCCAAGATCTAATCTATTAGATATGTGCAACGAGATAGATCTGTACTAACCCTCGTAGATCCGAAAGCGTTACAAGATTGGATCTCGTGGTTGATGTAGTCGATCACTTGCCGATCTCAAGATCGTGTGGACGATCCTTCCGGCGTCGCGTTCCGACAGCGCTTCCGCAGTCGGTCACACGTGCGGAGTCGAAGCAGACCTTCCTCTCCCCGTTCCAGCGAGCAGCAGAGGTAGTAGATCTTCTCCACGGAATCTTAGCAGCACGACGGTGTGGTGGTGGTGGTGGAGGAGAGAATTCTGCAGGGCTTCGCCTAAGCCGGAGCAGAGCGAAGGAAGAGGAGAGAGGCGGCGGCTAGGGTTTGTTATGTGTGAGGTCTAGGGGGTGGCGCCCCCTCACCTCTATTTAAAGGAGGGAGGCGCCATGGGAGGGGGAGTCCTAGTAGGACTCCCCTCCCTCCTTGGCCGGCGGATTGGGAGGAGGGGAGGAGTCCTCCTCCCCCACTACTCCTTGTCTTTCCCTACAAGGATTCCTTGATCCTTTCTTGGTTTTCAAGCAAACTCCAAGAAATCTTCTAGAACCTTCCGGAACATTCCAAAACCTTCTAGAATCCCCATACAAATACTCCGGAACATTTCCTAACTTAGAAAATGATCTCCAATATATGAATCTTATTCTCCGGACAATTCCGGATCTCCTCGTGATGTCCCAGATCCAATCCGAGACTCCGAACAACATTCAATCTCCAACGCATATTCCATATCTACTTAAAACAACTTTGAACCTTAAGTGTGTCACCCTACGGTTCGTGAATATGTAGACATGATGGAGACACCTCTCTGATCAATAACCATCAGCGGGATCTGGAGATCCATAATGGCTCCCACATACTCAACGATGACTTCGTGATCGATAGAACCATTAACATACGAAACCAATTCCCTTTGTCACGCGATATTCTACTTATCCGAGGTTTGATCGTCGGTATCTCCATACCTAGTTCTACCTCGTTACTGATAAGTACTCTTTACTCGTTCCGTGATATGTCATCCCTTGTGACCTAGTCACATGCTTACAAGCTAACTAGATGACATTCCATCGAGAGGGCCCAGAGCATATCTATCCGTCATATGGATGGACAAATCCCAATCTTGGTCCATGCGCTTCAACACATACTTTCAGAATACCCAATGACACCTTTATAACCACCCAGTTATGAAGCGGTGTTTGATGTCATCAAAGTACCCATCCGGTAATGGTGATTAACATAACCTCATGGTCAAAGGATTAGGTTACTATGCATTTGAAAGCCTGTAGCAAAACGAACTTAATGACTTGATCTTATGCTATGCTTATTATGGGTGTGTGTCCATCACATCATTCTCCTAATGATATGATCTTATTATTAACGACATCCAATGTCCATGATCAGGAAACCATGATCATCCATTAATCAACAAGCTAGTTTAACAAGAGGCTTACTAGGGACTCTTTTATGTTTACAAACAACACAAGTATTAATGTTTCTGGTTAATACAATTATAGCATGGGATGTAAACATTTATCATAAACATAAAGATATAATAATAACCACTTTATTATTGCCTCTTGGGCATATCTCCAACAGTCTCCCACTTGCACTAGAGTCAATAATCTAGTTAAAAATTTGTGCATTCAACACCTATGGCTTTCTGGTGTTGTATAGACACTATTGCTAGTGGTAAACATAATCTTCGGATCTGACACTTCCAGGTCCGTGTGTATTTGCATGTCCTTGCGTTTCTACGCATTACTCATTCTCCATTGAGATGGCATTGTATAAATTTTGTCCTTTGGTGAGACCTTTAGTTCCTTGGGATTAAATCATGTTGATACAATTGTTATACAATTTATCTTCATAGTATTATCCTGCTATGAACCACACCTAGTTTGATAACAAACTACTTGACGCAAATGCCCTCATTTGCTGCTACAATAGCAGTCATATACTTAGCCTTTTGTTGTAGTATCTGTCACAATGTTTTAACTTTGGTACTCAACCAAATCCGTTATGGAACTTCCTTTCCATTACATTGTGCCACCCACAGTTTAAATTGAGATAAACTTAATTTGTGACAAAACTAGTATCAATGTAACAATTTACAATGAACTATTTGTCACCACTATATAAATAATATATTCTTAGTTCTTCCAAAGATCATAGGAATATCCCTACTATTGTCCAATGATCATCTTATGAGTCATTTTGATATATTCTCATAACATTTAGAGCATATGACATATCTGGATGTGTACATCTCAAAGAATGATTGATCAAAATATTCTTGTGATTTCACCAAGTGTCAAAATACTTGAATGTCGTCTCAACACTCTTGAATCTTGATTCAGTCCTTTCCGAGCGTCAAGAACCTTTCTTGTTGTTTCCATATTGAACTTATTCAACATCTTATCTATGTACATTTGGCAAAACCATATTAGCGCCTCAATCTATCCATATAGACATTGATGCCTAATTCTTGGGTTATGCCTAAGTCTTTCATCGAAATGAAATTCTTAACCTGTGTCAATAAAAGATACATCATTTCTAATCAACAATATGTCTTTCACATAATGTATTAGAAATATGTCTTAGCGCTCCCACTTAATTTCTTGCAAAATGCAAACATCTTCATCGTCTCTGATGAAATTAAACCTTTTAACGGTTTCATCACGGTGAAGATTCCAACTCCGCGATGCCCACTTCAACCATTGAAGTTTTGCATACTCTTTTAGCATCCTTTGAATTAACAAAACCCTTTGGATCGTGTCATGGACACATCCTAGGTAACCATTCTATTAGAAGAACTTGTTTTGTTTGTTCAACTACCATATACCAAAATATATGTAGTGGTTGCTACATTAATCCATCCAGACTAAATATCGCTATGAAAGATCAAATCTTATCATACTCAATTCCTTGAACATTGTCATAAACTCTTTCCGACATGTCGACTATTTCATAGATGTGAAACATCCATGTCTATTTCTTTATAGATCCATATACGATTGTAAGGTCTTGCACCTTTCCAGAGGGTCTTTCAAATTCAAAGCTTGATTTCTCGTGTATGGAATTATCACGGATTTTATGGCTTCAAGCCACTTAACAAAGTCAGGGCCCATCATTGATTATTTTCATGTAGTCGGTTCATCATTGTCAAACAACAAGTATTTAACTCTCAAATCTTGGCATTTGATTACTTACCCGACCTACTTGGTTCAATAGGAACTTAGATCCCCGTGACCACATCATTTGAGGCACGTGAGCCATGAGCATTGTTGCTGCCTCCGAGACACTTACCGACGCTGCGCAACTCAGCACATATTAGCCAAGGTTCAACAACCTTGTCAAAGTTCTATTGTCCTCCCACTTAACTTTTCACCAAAAATTCCTTCTCAAGAAACTTGACATTCTAAGTGACAAACACTTTTGTCTTCGGTGTTATGGAGGAATACCCAATGGTTATTTGAAATATCCTATAAAGACATGCTTATCCAACTTTGGTTGTAAACATTTTACTTATGCCTAGCATACCAAAAATTTAAGAAAGGACAACCTGGGTTTTATCCCAAACCATGACTTATATGGTGTCATTTCAACGGATCACGATGGAGCTCTTTTCAGTATAAAAGCGGTAGTCACTAAAGCTTTAATCTTTAAAATATAATGGCAGTTTTATAAATGACACCTTTGATCTTACCATGTCAAACAAGGTTTCATTACATATCTTGAACACTCCATACTCCTATGGTGTTTTGGGAAATGCAAATCCATGGAACGATTCCTCAAATCTTAGGTGTTTTGCTAAACTTGTAACTCAAACATCTTTCTTTATAATCCAATCATAAACTTTTTATTTTATTTTCTGTTACAATAATTTTCCACTTCATCTTGAAAGTCTTTGAACATTTTCAAATGTTTCATACTTCTTCCTTATTGAGTAAGTATATACATATACTCACTCAAATCTTCGGAGAAAACATATGAAGTTGAAATCCATCGCCCACGACTACACATAATGGACTATATACATCAATATGTACAATTTCCAATCAGTTAGTCGTCTATTCCTCTTTTGGCCTACGAACGGAGTTTTAATTATCTCCAGGAAAGTATCACAAGCGTCATTTGATCAAAATCAAAGACTCCAAAAATCCACCAACATGGAGTTTCTTCATGTATCCCTTTCAATATAATTTAAACGGCGATGTCACTTCGCAAGTGATCTTTCAATCATTTGTCTTGCGACATTTTAGCATTAGTTTTATGGTTGTTATTTCTCCAACCAGACTTGTATATCATCCATCTATTATGGAATACGGTAATTATTTGAACAACCTTTTGTCGTCATAATACCTGATCAAAATAACAATTATTGAAACAAATCTTGAAGGCAAGCTTTGATGTTAACGAGCAACACAACAACCCTTTGTTTGTTTTTGATGAACATCATCACATATTCTCTTGCTAGTTACTTAGGCCATTGTAGTTCATGAATTGTGTTGTTCTGTATGACACTTCATACCAACCAATTCGGTATCCAATACCACAGAACCACATTGTTTAACAACCAAGGAATACAGCCATAACATGTATCTTCTATATACCTAAGTTGGATATCTCCAATCTTTTCTTTTCTGCCAAATATTTTATAGATTCTCTTTCAACAATTCCTTTTCTTTTTTAAAGAATCTATCAACATCAATAGTGGTGTCATTCACATGACACATAGTATAAAGTGTGTATAGTCAAATACTAATACCTTTGAACTTGCACTTTGAAGTGGATCACCTTCATCAAATGTTTGGCATTCTTTCAAAATTCCATTCTTTAGTAATCTTTTAGTGTAGTAAACATTTTAATTACATCTTCTATTCATCCTTATCATGAGAACTTTCATGATTAAGCTGCTATAGCTTATAAATGTGAATTGCGAGTATAATGTTTCTTTTCCAAAACCTTTTGGAGGATTAGGACGACTAGCGTCTCCAACCTTCACAAATTCTCATCAAATATGAGGACATATACTCTATCATGTTGTAACCAACACATTGTTTTAGATATCGCAATACCTTTCACATATGATGGTTTCTGAAACATTGCTTTCAGCTCTTAGATAAACTTGATATTAAAAACAATCTTTTGAGTATCAAGAATCATGGAGGCAAACATGATATATTAGATACTAACACTGGAATTATTACTCTTGATTTAATACTGTTTATTAAACTTCATAGAGTAAACGGAGTTTGCTGAAGGTTTGCAATAGGACTTTTAAAATTTAGATTGACACTCAAAACAATACGATACCAGTTCGTAAAGCAAATATCCAGAATTTCTATAGTTCCACTATCTCAACTATAACTAAGCATAAGGTGGTGAACGGATGCCAATGACTACAACAAACTATGCAAATTCACTTTGATTGTGTTTATGATAAATTGAGTTTGACTAATCCAAATTACAAATGAACTCCCACTCAAAACAACATCCCTCGAGTTGTTTTAGTGATTACACGAACCAAATCCACTACACCAAGTCCGATCATCACGTGAGATGATGTAGCTTTAAAGGCGAACAATCAACATGTTCATCATATCATCCATATGACTCATGCTTTACCTTTCGGTATTCCGTGTTCCGAGACCATGTCTGTACATGCTAGGCTCGTCAAGGTTAACCTTAGTATCCGCATGTGCAAATCTGGCTTGCACCCGTCGTATGCACACGTAGAATCTATCACACCCGATCATCACGAGATGCTTCGAAACGACGAGTCTTAGCAACGGTGCCTACTAAGGACGAACACTTTATTACTTGATATTTAGTGAGAGGGATTATCTTATAATGCTACCGTCGCGATCTAAGCAATACAAGATGCATAAAGGATTAACATCACAGGCAATTCATAATTAGTGTGATATGATATGGCCCTTTCTTCTTATGCCTTTGATCTCCATCTCCAAAGCACGGACACGATCTCCATCATCACCAGCATTGCGTCAAGGTCAGTGGCGCCGCTTCATGGTTGTCCATCATCACTAGCAACTATTACAACTACTTGGAATAAAGCTATTACAAGATGAATAGACACGCAGGTCTTAACAGAATTAAAGACAACCATTAGGCTCCTGCCGGTTGCCATATTACAACAAGGATCATTGCATACATCAAATATAATCACAATCACATGATGGCCATATCACATCACAAAACCCCTGCAAAAACAAGTTAGACGCCTCTAATTTTCTTTGCATGTTTTACGTGGTTTGGGGCTTTCGAATAAGAACGGATCTTACCTACGAAACTGAACCACAACGTTGATACAAGTGCTATCAAGTGCAAAGTGTAGATTGGATCTATACTATGGTGAGAGAGACAGACACCCGCAAAGCCACTTGTGCAAAGCAAGTTACACGTCAAGCGTGGAGCAAGTCTCATGTGCGATGACATGTAAGGTTAGCCCGAGCCGCTTCATCCCACCATACCGCAAGATGCAAAGTACACAAAGCAAAAGACGGCACAAGCACCAATGCCCACAAAACCATTGTGTTCTACTCGTGCAACAGATCTACGCATAGACAAGGCTCTGATACCACTGATGGGTTCGTAGCATGGAAAACAAAAAATTTCTACTGCAAGAACGAACAAAACCCAGATCTAATCTAGATAAAAGCCAAGATCTAATCTATTAGATATGTGCAACGAGATAGATCTGTACTAACCCTCGTAGATCCGAAAGCGTTACGAGATTGGATCTCGTGGTTGATGTAGTCGATCACTTGCCGATCTCAAGATTGTGTGGACGATCCTTCCGGCGCCGCGTTCCGGCAGCGCTTCCGCAGTCGGTCACACGTGCGGAGTCGAAGCAGACCTTCCTCTCCCCGTTCCAGCGAGCAGCGGAGGTAGTAGATCTTCTCCACGGAATCCCAGCAGCACGACGGTGTGGTGGTGGTGGTGGAGGAGAGAATTCTGCAGGGCTTTGCCTAAGCCGGAGCAGAGCGAAGGAAGAGGAGAGAGGCGGCGGCTAGGGTTTGTTATGTGTGAGGTCTAGGGGGTGGCGCCCCCTCCCCTCTATTTAAAGGAGGGAGGCGCCATGGGAGGGGGAGTCCTAGTAGGACTCCCCTCCCTCCTTGGCCGGCGGATTGGGAGGGGGGAGGAGTCCTCCTCCCCCACTACTCCTTGTCTTGCCCTACAAGGATTCCTTGATCCTTTCTTGGTTTTCAAGCAAACTCCAAGAAATCTTCTAGAACCTTCCGGAACATTCCGAAACCTTCTAGAATCTCCATACAAATACTCCGGAAGATTTCCTAACTTAGAAAATGATCCCCAATATATGAATCTTATTCTCTGGACAATTCCGGATCTCCTCGTGATGTCCCGGATCCAATCCGAGACTCCAAACAACATTCGGTCTCCAACGCATATTCCATATCTACTTAAAACAACTTCGAACCTTAAGTGTGTCACCCTACGGTTCGTGAATATGCAGACATGATGGAGACTCCTCTCCGATCAATAACCATCAGCGGGATCTAGAGATCCATAACGGCTCCCACATACTCAACGATGACTTCGTGATCGATAGAACCATTAACATACGAAACCAATTCCCTTTGTCACGCGATATTCTACTTATCCGAGGTTTGATCGTCGGTATCTCCATACCTAGTTCTACCTCGTTACGGATAAGTACTCTTTACTCGTTCCGTGATATGTCATCCCTTGTGACCTAGTCACATGCTTGCAAGCTAACTAGATGACATTCCATCGAGAGGGCCCAGAGCATATCTATCCGTCATATGGATGGACAAATCCCAATCTTGGTCCATGCGCTTCAACACATACTTTCAGAATACCCAATGACACATTTATAACCACCCAGTTATGAAGCGGTGTTTGATGTCATCAAAGTACCCATCCGGTAATGGTGATTAACATAACCTCATGGTCGAAGGATTAGGTTACTATGCATTTGAAAGCTTGTAGCAAAACGAACTTAATGACTTGATCTTATGTTATGCTTATTATGGGTGTGTGTCCATCACATCATTCTCCTAATGATATGATCTTGTTATTAACGACATCCAATGTCCATGATCAGGAAACCATGATCATCCATTAATCAACAAGCTAGTTTAACAAGAGGCTTACTAGGGACTCTTTTATGTTTACAAAACACACAAGTATTAATGTTTCCGGTTAATACAATTATAGCATGGGATGTAAACATTTATCATAAACATAAAGATATAATAATAACCACTTTATTATTGCCTCTTGGGCATATCTCCAACAAAATCACGATTGAATTATACGAGTCGCGGATGCAAAATTGAACCTGCACGAGCCACGACTGAAGGAAAAGCAACGACGGAGAAAGGCTTACCGTGGGAGCTTCATTCTTCCCGGTTACGTACAGAGCAAGCCCGGCCGATGTATCGGTGAACTCCGTGTCCATGATCTTCTTCAGGACGGCCTAGTAGTCTGCTGCCTCCCAGGACTCCCTGCTCATCCTGGAAGGGTCGTTCTTCCCAATGTACTCATACATCCAATGAGGCCGGGTCGCCAGCGAAACCAGGCGTCATCCGAGGAATCAATTGTAGAGGTTGATTGTCTCAAGCCCCTCTTTCTTCAAGACCTTGATCTGATCCATCATCTCCGTGATGGCCATCTTCTGGTCTTCGGGGAGCTTCGACGCTATCAGCCGACGAGGCATGCTCCTCTCTGCAATGTATGAAGGAAGTGCCACTTCGCCGGAGGGAGTGGATTCCTTCACGTAGAACCAGCTCTTCTTCTACTCGCTCGCGGACTTCTTCGGCAGTAGGAGCTTGAAGAAGTTCGCCTTTGGCTTCAGCTGGAAGGTGACGCTGCTCGCCGCCAAGATAGGGCCACCAGATCCTTCGCGACTGATGCGGCCGTGGAACAACTCCAACCACAACGAGAACTATGGCCGGCATCCGAGGTAGCATTCGCCTAAGGCGACAAAGATCGCTAGCTGCTTGATGTTGTGTGGACCAAGATCCAACGGCTTGATTGCGTAATACACGTAGAATCGCCGGAAGAAGATTGAGGTGGGGAATCCTAAGCCCCTCTCCAAATGGCTTGGGAAACAGATGAATTCGCCGGCGCGGGGCTTTGTCTTGGTCTTGAAGGACGCGGGATTTCGCCAGTTCCCCTTGTAGAGAACCCTCGCATCCTCGAACGATTTGAGTTGCACCATGGTGCACTTGGATTTCCCCCACGGATCCTTCGGAGGCGCCATCGAGGAGGAGACGAGGTCGCTCGGTCCGGAGATTATGGATCATGGAGAAACAGAGAGACTAGGGATGCGCGGGAGTGAGGAATGTAGAAGAGGATCTACAGGGGGTTTTCCGCTGCTCTCCTTATAAAGACGCGCTACCCGCCAATCTCAGGATAGCCATTACCCATGGTAATTGCGCCGAAGTTACCGTTGGATTACCCAACAGCTAGATTGACCAAGTTGGCAGTCGAACTTCTTCCACTCGACTCGCCTGCTGGTACGCCTTGTCTAATCGACAGGGTGCAGCGACTCAAGCGTGAATGCATTTGCCAAAGCTACGACTGGAAACTAGGTGGGAAAATTTCCTCCATTATCGATAGAGTTCATAACCGATTCGACTGGGCGTCCAAATTGGACTCGCCTACTCCGACTGCCAAATGAACACCTGCGCTGAATCAGCGATGGCCTCGGGGACTACTGATGGGGATATGCCGAATGGGGTATGCCCAGCAGGACGTTTCGACTGGCCCAAGGACCTAACGTTTGGCCTGCAGGATGGCGACTAGAATGTGACTAAGGAGCAGGCCTGGCGACTGGAAGCTGGAGGCCCAGAAGCATAGCTGAAGCCTAGTCGGATTATGTCAAATCCTCTGAATCCTTGACTAGTTCAGTTGTAAACATTGTAAACCCTAGCAAGGTACCTCCTATATAAACCTCCCTAGGGTTCCCTTTGTGCTCACGTTCCATCATACACCGCCTCAAGCGACACGCTGCTTAGACGCCGAGCTCGCCACCCCTGTAACTTGCTCTCTGCCAATACAATCTAGAAGGAGTAGGTCTTTACCCTCCGGGGGGGCCGAACCTGGGTAAACTCATGTGCATCCGCCCCCATCCCGCTCAACAGATGCCACTAGCTCTCGCCCCAATACTATCAATTGCTACCCCTGGTAGCAACTGTCGTGGCCATTCCCACACATTGATCCCCATGCATTCTTGAGCGGTAGCCCGAGAAGCGCTAATGATGAAACGAGCACGAGTTTGGCTCCTTGTGTTCATCATCTTTCCGTGCGATTTTGTGGTCGAACGCAACTATACGGGTGCAACTATACGGCCAGAACATTGTGTTCCCACCGTATAGTTGGCCTTCTATAAAAAATATTAGGGTTTCCTCCTAGCGGCACAGCTATACGGGTGCAACTATATGGCTAGAACAAAATTTTCCCACCGTATAGTTGGTCGTTAAACTGTCTGTCCATAGGAAAGAAAATATACAAAGGCATTGATATCTATACGACCGAAACTATACGGCTGGAATTTTTATTCCCGCCGTATAGTTTGTCGTTAAAATCTCAGTATATTAGAAAAGAATTCGTATAGAGGCACCGATATCTATACGACCGGAACTATATGGCCGGAATTTTTATTCCCGCCCTATAGTTGGTCGTTGAACTCTCAGTATATTTTAAAGAAAATGTTTCGATGGCTAAGATATCTATACGACTGGAACTATATGGCCAGAATTTTTATTCCCGCTGTATAGTTGGTCGTTAAACTCTCTATGTGCATCAAACATTTTCTGTTTCTTCGAGAATTGTTGCTTTTCCTATAACTTAGTGATATCCCTTGTTTATGACAGAAATTTGATAGTAAATATTGTCGACCAACAACAGCATGTATGTAACAGAATTTGAAGTACTACCGAACTTCTTCTCCTCAAATGGAGTTTTCTAGCACTCTTTATTAAACATAAACTTAAACTAAAAACTAAAAACTTAACTCAAACCTTTATTTAACATGGGTTGCCTCCCATGGACCGCTCTTTTACGGTCAATAGCTTGACCTTGACGATACTCGCTTGGGCCAGATGAGTGGAACACCCACTGCAAAGTAATTGGCCTTCAAAGTGATGACCTCCTTCTCGTCATGTTTGGCTTTCTTCTTCCTAGGGAAATGGATAACAAAAGGATCTCGCGAAGGAAATTGCAGCTTCACGTTCCCTTCATGGAGGTTAATTAAAGCCTTTATAGTTCTCAAGAAAGGACAACCTAGTATGATAGGAGCAATAGTATCTTTAGGCATGTCAACAATAACAAAGTCAATTAGAGCAGGACAGCCTTTAATGTAAACTAAAGTGTTCTCCTTAATTCCTACAGCTTGTTTGTAGGTAGAATCTGCTAGATGCAATCTTAATTCAGTAATTTCAAAAGAGCCAAGATTTAGCTTGTTAAAAAGACTCTTTGGGATTGTTGAGACGCTTGCACCTAGATCACAAAGTGTAGTTATCTCATTAGTCCCAATCTTTATCTTAGTAGTAGGCTCAAATATGTCATCTAGTTTAACAGGTAACTTTTCAGCGATTTTCTTGTATTCCTCTTCAATCTCGTGTACCTTAATTGCTACTTGATCAACGAAGTGTTGATACATGGATTCATCATTACCTTCACTTACTGGAATTTTGACGTTGATCCTCTTTACGAGGTCTTCGATGGTGTAGCTTGGTGAAGGGGCATTACTATAGTCAAGTTCTTCACGCTCCTCCCTTTGGATCCGCATCATTTTGAGTTCTTCAACATGATTGGGCTCAGCTTTACCTGCAAATTTAGCTATAATGAGAGTTTGACTCTCGTTTATCTTACCTAGCTGTGCCTCAACGATCCTCGTTATTTCGTGGAGAGTCTGCAAATTAATTCTCAAACTAACAACGTCTTTAGATAATTTACCAAGCATAGCATCACAGTTCTCTGTTATTTTAACAAGAATATTTTTTTGTTTATTTTGTGAGTCTATAAAAGACTTAAGTGTTTCTTGGAGACTACCATTACTAGTTCCCGTATTATTATTAGAATTATCTGCAGAACTAGAATAATGTTTCTGAAAGTTAGGATTGTAAGTCTTCTTCCAAGCAGGGTTGTAATCATTATGAGCTATAAAATATATTCTTCAATATTTGTTTCAGGGGTGGCTCTTACCTGGGTTTCCTTACCTTTTATGGCTAATATGAGCTCATCCAGCTTAGCATTGAGTTCTTCATTTTCTTGTGGTGAGATGGAGTTCACCTTCTTCGTGTTTGATCTATCCACATGCCATTGGGCATGGTTGTCTCGCATATTGTCTAGCAGCCGATTTGCTTCGGTAATATGTTTACCCATGAATGTTCCTCCAGCTGCAGTATCAAGCATAGACTTAGACACAGGATGAAGAGCATTATAAAATAAATGGAGGATTAACCAATCTTCCATCCCATGACTAGGATAGTTTCTTAAGCATTCTTTCATCCTCTCCCATGCAAGCTCTAGTGGATCACGCTCTTCCTGTCTAAAGCCTGTAATATTAGATCGGAGTTGCATAGTCTTTGCAGGTGGGAAAAAGTTAGTCATAAATAAAGAAGTACATCTCACCCATGATGTAATAGTATTTCTAGGAAAAGATAGCAACCATTCTTTTGCTCTCCCTCTTAGAGAGAAAGGAAATAGACGTAATTTGACCGCATTGGGGTCAACGTCTTTTATACGCATCATATCACATATTTTAGTGAAGGAATTCAAGTGCATACCTGCGTCTTCAACAACAAAGCCTCCAAATTTATTCTGTTGAACCAAGCTTAAATAATGGGGCTTAATTTCATAGTCATCAGCAGCAATTGTTGGCTGAGTAATATGAGTATGAAAATAATCATTGTTGGGAGTAGGAAACTCCCCAAGCTTCTTTTCAGCCATATTTCCTATGTTTTTGGGTTTTCTTAAACAAGAATTATAATAGTAAAAACAAGAATTTAAAGACTAACTAATTTTTTTGGTTTATCAAATAAAGACTGAAAGCAAACTAACAAGAATTAAAACTAGCAAGGTTCCTAATAACCTTACCAGGGTAGCTATTGCTTCCCCGATAATGGCGCTAGAAAAATGGTTGATACCTTCGATCCGGATTACGGATGTAGTGTAGCTTCTTTTTCCCTAGTAGACCTAGGTTATCGAATCCTCGGGAAGCGAATGCGTAGTGAAGTTACTTGAACGGACCTTCGGGAGTTTTAGAATTCCTTTTGTGTTTTTACCGGACCAATAGCTTGCGTCTTTTTATTGTTGTCGATGATGGAGAGAGAGGGCCTAGGACGTTCGGTTTCACCTGTAGCTGTGCAAAACATCTGATGGAAATAAAAGATAGAAATAAAGTATGCATGTACTTGATAGAGCAAGATATATTATATGTGGGCAGTGCATCCATAATTGCTATTGCCTCCGCAACCGCTTATAGCAATAATCTACTAGTCTCATACATATAAGAAAGAGATCTAATGATATGCATAGTGATGTCACTGTTAATCCCAAGCAAATCCCTCACATACAGCCGTACTACCCCTTCTGTCACTGGGGTTCCCAACCTGCAGATCAATCATTACTCATACTCCCTATACCTGGATCAACCCTCGGGGTATACAAGTCCTTGGATTGAGGCAAGATAGGATACAGTAATCATCATGTCATACAAACTAATACACAATCCCATCTATGATAAATACCATGCACAATCGCTACATGGCTAGGACGAAGCCCTTAGCCCAAGGAGAATTACTCACACATAGAGATGAGATCAACAATCACAAACATTGTAATGAAAATCATAAGATTGATAGCAATAGTCTTACAATGTCGCCAATCGAAGAAGAGATCTACTATTACAAGTGGTGGAATATGGCTATGGAGATGGAGAAGGGTTTTGAGATCTGGAGGCGGCTGGTGATCTGTGGCAGAGAATTTTTGGTGAGGTCTGGCTTGTTTTCTCGTCGCCCGAGGCTTCTTTATATAGGAGTCCCTTCACGAAAGTTGTTCTGTTTGACCTAACGGTGGCGGCACCAACTATACGACCAGAGCTATAAGGCTGGAATTTTTGCTCCGATCGTATAGTTGGTCGTTAAAGCATCTGCCTCCGCTTTACGGCTCCTGGTTTCTTCTGGTTGCTGGAAATCTCGTATCTTTGACTTTAAAGTAGTGATTCCCATCTTCAAACGACATTATCTGTGCAGGAAAAATATAAAAGAAAGGATTGCATACCCCTCTGAATATTAGGCATTAGTGGCAGGGTTTAGAGAGATATTTCTTCAAAATTATGAATAATATCCAGTTTAAATGTGGACGTAGATGGCTATATTTCAGAGAAATCATTGAGCACTTTCCGGATTCCTGTGGTTCCCATGTAGTGGTTGGAGCTTGAGAAGCTGCGAGCTTTCTCGTATATGGATGATGCTCTTTGGGTGACTGGGAAGATGGGGCTGCACACCATCTTTTAAGCCCAGGAAGACTACAACATCGACTTGGTCCAGTAAGTCTATGCCACAGTGGTCTTTGGTGAGTCTGTGGACATTTCGCTTGAGTGGATGTCAGGCAACACAAGGTGTCATTCCAGCGTGCTACAGTTTGCAGGTATCCTTGGTTTTCCTTTCAACCCCAATGCTCCCAATGGTGCCAGGATGCATGTTCATGGTCAGGCTTATGACAAGAAGAAGTTGGCTCCTATTTATTCACAGAATGGTGTGGCTGGCCAAACCACCAACATCAAGCTCATCTACAACATTCTATGCATGTTCCACCACACTCTTACTCCCAAGGCGGGCAAAAAGGACGAGATGAGAGGTGCTGAAATCAACCTCATGGCTCATGCTCACTCAGTTTATGCTCATGGTCGAAACCATGAAGGTGGTGCTATTGATGTCATGGACTTCATCTACTAGGATATGTATAAATGCATCATGGACAATTAGTGTCCTCTCTATGCCCCTTATGTGTTGAAGCTCATTCTTGATCAAGCTCCTCCAACTCCTTTGCTCCACTCAAAGCTCGTGAAGCACAAGCCTTCCAAGCTTCAGAGAAAGGGTGCCCCTTCCTCCAAGGTACCCCGTGGCTATCCCCCGTCCCACGGTATCTTTGAGGATGAGGATGAATATGATGGTGGTAGTGGTGATGAGTCTGAGGATGTGCAGGAAGTTACACCCCGTGGCTCTCGCATGAAGCATGCTAGCAATGCATACCGCTTTGATACCACTCATGAGGAGGTGCATCAAAAGGTGAAGAAATCCTCTTGGTGGAAGAAGATACTCCTGTGTCAGAACATCGACATCCGCCATGGTCATTATGATGCCTACAAGGCCAACATGAATGTAATGAGGGATCTCAAAAGGATCAACCAGCCCATGGACATTGACTCATCTCAGCAGGTTTCAAATGGTACTTTCTCTTATGGTCACCGCAGCTAGGGTCGAGTGGATTGGTCTATGTTTGAGGATGTGTCTTCCTCTTCTCGCCCTCACGGAAAGGAGGCTGCTCCAAATGATGATGAGGAAGAGGATGAGGACGACGATGATGAGGATGGAGAGGATGAGGACGAGGACGATGAGGACTTCAGTGGCTAGAGTCAGTTTGGGATGCTTTTCATAGTGCTCTTTTCCCTTTTTGGCGTCTCGATGCCAAAGGGGGATAAGTAGCCTCATATTAGGTTGCTCTAGGGATTTTCATGGGTACACAAGCTTCTTGTTTGATCAATTTTCCTCTTTGAAGATTATGTCTTTATTTTTATCCATATGTAAATTATGTCGTGATTGAACTCATGTGTGTGTGCTAAGACATGCGATCCCATACCGTTATCTCGTTAAAGACTATGTTGTGTCCATGTATATTTGTCTAGTCTTTACATTAGTATCTTGTCTTCCCTCATCAATTTATAACCACTAGTACGGGTGTTGATCCTAGTTTGTGTGATCTTGTATTCAAATGTAAAATCAAATGGTCACACATCTATGGAGAGCCTATCTACTATTTATAAATTAGTTGTTTCTATGCTTATTGCTTATCATCTATGCAAATCCTTGGGTTGTCATCAAACACCAAAAAGAGGGAGATTGAAAGGGCATTTTTGCCCTTCATATGTTTTAATGTTTGTTGATAACACTAGGTTGTTTTTAATCGTATGATAAATGTTTCAGGCATATTTATCCGGTCAACATACTTGTATATTGCTGCTCCCTCAAAGGGAAAAGAGGATTCTAGGTGGGTGTATTAAAAAGGATTCCTGGAATTTAAACTATCAACTGCTCAAATTCGTCGGGCTGTCCGGCTGGACTCGGCTGGCGTATCCGGCCCACCCGGAATGTCCGGGTGATGCCAACCAGAGTGTCCGGTCAGGGACTTCCTTGAGTTTTTCCAAGAGGCTGCATCCATTCAGTAAGGCACATCGGACTCCACTCGGACACTGGCCAAATTCTTTGGAGAATCTTTGCCAGGCCGGAGTGTCCATGGTGAAGCAGCCGGAGTGTCTGGCCCAGGCCGGAATGTCTGGGGTGTTCCAGCTGGAAACTTCGGGTTAAGTAACTCCAAGGGCTACATTTCCTGGGGGCCTATATAAAGGCCCCTTCTTCTACCTTTAGATGCTGCTCGTTCCCCAACCTCAAGAACACTAAAGCCGAGCCACCAAATCAACAAGATCTCCCTCTCTAACCACCCAAAGTCCTTGATATTTGGGGAATCGAAGGAGGAGTCCTTGATCTACATGTTCACCAAAAGAGATCTTCATTCCCCCTCATTCACTTGAGGGCCCCTTGCTCTAGTGTTTCATTGGAAACCCTAGGCCTTGATTTGGTTCTTACAAGCTTGTCTTTGATTGTTGTGATAGCTTGCTTGCATTCGGAAGCCTCCAATTCAGTTGTAGATGTGTGCCTGGAACTTGTTGTAAAGGTTCCGGTTTCCACCTCGAAGGATACTAATATAGTTTCAGTGTGAATCGGTCCCTTTGGGGTGAGGTTCACCGAAGAACAAGGGAGGCCTTTTGTGGTGTTGGTGGTTTGAAACCACCCCTCTCCTAACATAGACATACTCCCCCTCAAAAGGAAGGAACCGCGGGAAATCATCCTTGTGTCCCCGCGTGCTCCATTTCGGTTATCTCTATCCTTTATCGCACTTTACTTATATCTTGCTCTTGCTTAGTTAGTTGTGCTAGTGTGACATATAGGTAAATTCACCTTAGTTTCATATCTAGAGAATATACCTTTTGTGTCAAACCCTAAATTGAAAACGAGTAAAATTTGAAGTAGCACCTATTCACCCCCTCTAGGGGCCCATATGATCCTTTCACCAAGATCTATCTATGGAGAAGTACAGTAATGATTGGGATACGATATTCATACCTTTGAAGACCGTACGCAGGATTACGTTCTCGCACAAACATTGCTAATGAAGCCGAGCAAAGCATACCTAGGGGTCTAGAAGGCTTCGAGCATCCAGCACCACGAGTGGTAGTGCCTCGTCAAATTTTACACACATCCGGTGTAAAAGACGTCTCACGGGCCCCGGGCTAGCAAGGCATCAAAATAAGAAGATCCGAACCGATTCTAGTAGTACGACGACATGCACTAGTGGAGAAATCTCTACGTCGTGTAGCACGTCCCTAAATTGGGAACACATAGAGAGGAAGAGAGGAAGGGAGGGAGAGACGGAGGGGGAGATAGAATGGATAATGCCAATTGTTGGATTGATTGAGGAATTGGGGTGAACGGCACCCCTATATATAGGAAAAATTGAGTCAGTCCCACCCTCCAAGTCCCGGGGTGGGACTAAACTTGGGAGGAGGTGGGAGGAGGGGTTGTCGACGGCAGGGTGGGCCCGACCTACGTGTGCCCTAGCCCACTTGGTGGATGGCGGTGTTGGGAGCCCCCCACATGCCCTAGCTCACCAAGGGCCGCTGCCCCCTTCTTGGGCCTCCTCCCTCCTAGGGAGGGCCCATGTGGAGGGGGTTCCTTTTTTCTTTTATATTTAATAATTTATATTTAATATTAATTCACAATTAAATATTAAATACATTATTTAATTCCTCCTTATTCAAAACTCCTTTTGAATGGATTCCGAACACTTCGGTATTCTCTCTCCGGAACACTTCCGGTTCTCTCTTCCTATTTTTCTATCGGTAGAAGATCAACCTGCAGCATCGATTGCCGTTAAGTGTGACACCCTTATGGTTCGAGAATGTTTAGTCATGAAGGAAACATCTCTCTTATCAATGATTATCAGCGGTATCTGGAAACACATGATGATGCCTTCACATTCCACGAATTCAGTTGTTCACTTGAACCTTCTAAATGTCGTGTCTTATTCCCTTTGCACAACGATACTTGGTTTGTCCAAGACCTGATCTCATGCATCAGTATACAATTTTATCTTGTTACCGACAAACACATTTACTCGTTCTTGTGGTATCACATCCCTGTGAGCTAGTCACATGCTTGTAAGCTCATTGATGTGATCTCACCGAGTGGGCCTAGAGTATCTATCCGTCACTCGGATAGGCAAATCTCGATCTTGATGCATGCACCTCAACCATTCCTCTGGAATACTTGAAACACACGTTTATGGTCTCCTAGTTACGAACATGACGATTGATGTGATCAAAGCAGCCACGGGAGATAGTGATTAAACATGATCTCATGGTCGAAGGATTAAGTTACTATGCTTTGCTAGATATCGCAATGTTGAACATTGTGACTGGATCACATTGCAATTCTATGGTCGGGTGTGTCCATGACTTCATTAAGTGATCTCTTTGTTTGTTGACATTTGTGTCAGTCCATGATTAGGAAACCTTGATCATCCGCTTTCCAACGAACTAGTACTAGAGGATACTAGGGACCTGACTGTTTATATACCACACATATATTAATGTTTCCACTTAATACAATTATATCATGATACAAAACTATTATGAACATTTTAGAGATATAATAATAAAATAGCTTTATTTATTGGCCTCTAGGGCATATATCCTTCACTTTCTTCTTGAAGATGGAACACATGACCAGTTTGATAAACATCTCGCCTGCTTCTTCTGGGAGGGAGTGGTGAAAGGAATATGTCCGAGAGGCAATAATAAATAGTTATTATGTTATTCCAGGTTTATAATAGATGTTTATTTCTCATGCTATAATTGTGTTAAAAGGAAATGTTAATACATGTGTGTTTAATAAACAAATAGAAGGTTCCTAGTGATTCCTCTCATTACACTAGCTTGTTGATTAACAAATGATCAAGGTTTCCTGATCATGACATTCGATGTTGTTAATAGCAAGGTCACAACATTGGTGGAATAATGTGATGAGAAATTTCCTAAAGTATAGTAATACGATCATGCCATTATGGTTACACTACTATAACGTCACTCAAATTAACCCTAATCCTTAGACCATGAGATCATGTTAATCGCTGACTCAGGAAGAGTATTTTGATTACATAAAACATCACACCGTAACATGGTGATTATAAGGGTGTCATTGGATACTTGGAAAATGTTAGTTGAGGCTCGTGGATCAAGAGGCAGATTTGTCCATCTTGATGACAGAGAGATATACTCAGGGCCCTCTTGGTGATATCACATTAACATATCTTGCAAGCAAGTGATAACGATCACTAAGAATGTTATATCACGGGAACGAGAAAAGAGTACTTGTCAGTAACAGGATCGAACAAGGTATGGATGATACCAAATGATCGGATCTCGAACAAGTAAAATATCGCGAGACAAAAGGAATTGGTTACTGTGAATAAAGGTTCACGTGATCACTAGTTTATCGTTTGAGCTGGTGGGAGTCATTATGGATCTCCAGGTCCTGTTGATGATTATTTATCGGAGAATGTCTCGATCATGTCCACTCAGCTCGCAAACCCGTAGGGAGACACACTTAAGGATAGCCGATGCATTTGAGTGGATAGGGAACACCGGGGAAAATACTGGACAGTGCAGGAATTGTTCTGATAAACATGCTAGAATAGTTTTTGTGTATCAGAATATTATCGGGGATTGGATTATCAATATGTTCATTAAATGAAGTGTTCATAAATAAAGTGTTCATTGAATGAGTGGCATTAAATCAAGTGAATTAAAAGGGAGTTTTAATTGCATGACTCTTGATTTTGAGTGAGTGGAGCCTCCACCCACATGAATGACGGAGAGGTGTGGGCACCCACATTGACGGAGAGGCTATAAAAGGTGGGGTGGAGCTCCTCTGTCTCACATGCTCATCCCTCTCTTCTTATATGCCCTTTGGTTGGCATCTTCCTCCCCCTTCTAGCCTTATCCATTGCCATGAGCATGGAGCTTAGGCGAAGCCCTCCTCAAGGTCTTCTCCATCTCCACCACCACCATGTCGTAGTGTTTGTGGAGTTCTCGGGGATCCTCTACTTCTGCTGCCATGTTGGAGCGAGGGACAAAAGTCGTTGGCATACCGCTGCACTTGTGGTGTTGGGTCATCGCGTCCTTAAGGACGGTCGTGTACACTCTACAACAACCACGTTTGTTTGCGGGGACATTATCCTGCTTTACAGTCTTCAAGGGTGAGTCCATCTAAAACCGTTACAAGTATCTCCTAGATATGATCTTGGTAGTTGCGACCATAGGAATTTTTTTGTTTTCCATGCAACGAATCCCATCAAGTAGAGGATAAAAGGAATATCACTAGGTGAACTGGCCGAAGGTGTGCATACCTAAGGATCTGGGTAGCTAGGTTTGCTAAACTCTAGAATCCTTAACGTGGCCCTCATGCTTAAATGGGCGTGGTGTTTGCTGAATCCTGAAGAAAATAAGAACCTTTGGCATTGGTTGTTGTTAGCTAAATACCGCGACGCTGATAACCTCCTGAATGTGCAATGACAGGGTGGCTCCCAATTCTAGAGAAGTCTCAATAGGATCAAGCATCTGTTTCGCCTGGGATCTAAGTTTGAGTTGGGTGATGGCTCTAGGATCTGCTTTTGGACTGATTGGTGGCCGGGGAGGCTCCGCTAGAATTGACGTTCCCTAGACCTTTTGGCATTTTGTCTAGCCCTAGTATTAAGGTGTCGCAAGCTTTGTCGCCTCAAGGTTGGAACATTAACTTCAGAAGAACCTTTGGCCCTAAGAAACTAAACCTTTGGAATCACCTAATCCAAGAGTTAGGACATGTTAACCTCTCCAATTAAAGGGATAGAGCTAGTTTGGCCCTAGAACCCTATGGAACTTACACCGTGACCTCCATGTACAGGAAGATGATCCAGGGACAAACCAATCCTATGTATAAGGTTGTTTAGAAAGAAAAACTCCCTTTAAAAATTAAAATTTTCACTTGGTAGTTGGCCAGAGGGCGCCTACCTACCGGGTGACCTAATTCTCTCATGACATGGACCCACAGATGACAAGTGCAGCATGTGTGGGCAGTCAGAAACAGTGTCTCACATTTTCTTCTCGTGTGTGTTAGCTAGATTTTGCTGGAGTGGGTTGAGAACAATTCTTAATGTTGCTTGGAACCCAAATTCCTTTGAGGATTTTTTTGACATCTTAACACATCTTCCCCTCAAAGCTAAATACTTTATTTGGGTTTTGTTTGCGGCTCAAAGCTGTGCGCTTTGGAACGCTAGAAACAAGTTTACAATCGATAAGATCTTCCCCAGGCAACCTGTAGACTGTATTTTCAAAGCTCTGATCTTTTTTGCAGTCGTGGCATCCACTCTTCCCGAATAAGGACATGGAGGCTCTGGACCCGCTCTTGGAGTTGCTGCGCAAGCTTCATCGACACACCCACTCAATTCCAGGAGCAACGACTGGCCAGCTACCTGCTATGTCTCCTTCGTCGTCCTCTTAGTGTCCTGCCATAGTATGCTCTAGTTGCTCTACCCTTTGCTGGCAAGTGTTGCCCGTGGTGTGGTTGTAATATCTGATACTTGTTGGAGGTATATAAACTTTGTTGGTGGCTTTATTAAGTTAAAGTCGGGTAGCCTTTGGCTACCTATTATCTAAAAAAAATATAGGGCAAAGAATTGGTAGAAATTCTTTTCGAAAACTTTGCCGAGTTAAAATTATATCTACATTAAAATTATAGGAGGAAATAAATAAATCAACTATATAAATTTAATTCGTTGAAAAAAAAAGAAAAAGAAAATAATTGGAGAGCTAGGCCGATGACATTACCGTCGGCGTAGCCCCGTGCCCTAACGCCATTGTGAGCCGGTCAGCCGGACCGGTAACCTGGGCCACGTGGCGGTCTACACCGAGGACTTATCTACGCCAACGGCAACCGTTGGACCTATCTGGGACTACACTGACGGCCAAGCTACGCCGATGATAGCCGTCGGCGCTTCCTGCCCTACGCCGACGAAAAAGCTGGGCCGACGGCCGCATCCGACGGCCCCAACTCTTTACTGTCGGCGTAGAGATTGGCCGTCGGTGTCTTTTCCTTCTCCCGTAGTGCAAAGAATTGGTAGGATTTTTTTTGAAAACTTTGCCGAGTTACGAGACACTCGGTAAAGCCTCGTTCCTTCATGGCACCATTAACCGCGGGAAAGAACGGAAAATATTCTGATAGGTAATAATGAGTCTAGAGTACTAGTACTACGTGAGAACAAGAAGAACCAGCCCTGGGCACGAGTGATTTGTATTGAACAGGCTAAAATAGGAAGAAACGTAGGCGTAGTAGCTGTACTATGCCTGTATCCAACCTGGAGATTATCAATCCATATGGCCTGATGCCTACCTACTTCGTATACGTGTCGGGTTCTGCTTTAAAGGAAAATAGGAGTAGTTGAGTTTGTATCGGACAGTGTAAATAGTGGGAGGTAGTAGTATAAATAAGAACGAAAAGGGCGCTCTTCGATGGCCACCACACAACCACACCGGGGTTCCTGCTGATATGCAAGTGTAAGAATTACCAGCTGCCCTCTGAGTTTCGAGCTTAGCGAGCACCGCGATGAGTCTGCCACACGAGCTGCACCTCGAGATCCTCAAGTACCTCCCGCCGCATCCCCAGGTCCTCGTCCGAGCCTCCGCCGTCTGCCGGGAGTAGCTCTGCATCTTGCGTGATCCGGGGTTCCACCGCCTGCACCGCACGCTCCACGGCAAACCATCAGCTGCCACTGCCTTGGGCTTCTTCCACAATGCTGCTACCGGCGTCCAGCGCAGGTTCCTGCACATCTCCAGGGCGGAAGACCCTGCGAACTTCTCCTTGCCGTCAACCAAGAGACGTCGATGGAAGTTTGTCGATCGCCGCCACGGCCGCGTCCTCCTTGTTGGGTTTGCATCTCCGCAGCCCCTCTTCTCCTACCTCTAGCTCAAACTGATCAATGGAGTTATTTTCGGTGACGAACGCCGCGGCGCATACACGCTGTATCTTGGCTTTATTTGTGGAGACACATCGCTACAAATGAAGATGCACACTCGCACACACCTCGGCAGCCCCGGCGGTCCTCCATGGCGACCTGCCGGCCCGGCACCAAACCTATCAAAGACTACATCTTCTCGCCGCAGACTCTCCACTAACTCAGCTGTTACAGAGGTTTAAATAGCGAGACTTGCATGGGCTCGCGTGCAGCCACTAACCCACTAACCTGACATGCACACACACGCACTAATACATGGTCAAGGCCACAACAACTTGATCCACTTTTACTCTACTGGCTAGCTACACGCACACACGTTGAGCCACTAACATACAACCAGGCAACCAGCTAACAAACCCAAGATTAGTGCTAACAATTTTCTCCCTAATCTTGACTTGCCGTTGCCGGAGTTGCTGCAGCTGCCATCATCATCATCGCCACGGCCGCCGCTATGGCCTCCTGTCCAGACTCAAAACACTCAACAATCATCCCGCGCGCAAACGCCTTCATGATCCGATTTTCCTCGATCGTGTGCCACCTGCTCCTCTGCGAGACCTGAGACGACACGGTGGACACAAACGCGAGCACAGACTCACGCGCCACCGATGCAAAGCTGACCTGGGACAACGCCACACGCCGTCGCAGCCACCATCTTCTTCCTCAGCGACACACACCAAGCTCCTTCTCCGCCAGCGACACACGCCTGACGTTCCGACGACATACGCCAAGGCATGCACGCCCCGGCACACGCACACAATCACACACTGACATGATCGATGCGGCCGTCCTGCGCTCCGTCGGACGCGTTCTCCTTCGGTGATCCGCACGCCCTCGGCTCACGCGCATGCCGCGCCCTGACGCAACCAACGTGGCCGCTCGAGCTGCCTCACCCGCCGCACGAACAGCTTCTCCTCCACGCCGCCGAGCCACGCCGCGCCACTGCAGCCTCTGCGCCACCACGCAGGTCCGCCGCGGCCGCCGCGCTCCCGCACGCACCATGGTCGTTGTGCTGCGCCGCTGCGGCCTCAGCCGCAGCACAGCACCTCCATGCCGCCACGCAGTCGCGGCCACCACGCAGCGCCTCTAGGGCTCCCACGCTCGCCCGCACGTACGGCGTCACAGCGCGCCAGCCTCCGCGTCCACCGCGCTCGCCGTGGATTCACCGCGCGCCACGGTCCTGAACCATGAGGCTCTGATACCAAATGTTTGGGTTGCATCTCCGTAGCCCCTCTTCTCCTACCTCTAGCTCAAACTGATCAATGGAGTTATTTCCGGTGACGAACGCCGCGGCGCATACACGCCTGTATCTTGGCTTTATTTGTGGACACACATCGCTACAAATGAAGATGCACACTCGCACACACCTCGGCAGCCCCGGCGGTCCTCCATGGCGACCTGCCGGCCCGACACCAAACCTATCGAAGACTACATCTTCTCGCCGCAGACTCTCCACTAACTCAGCTGTTACAGAGGTTTAAATAGCGAGACTTGCACGGCTCGCATGCAGCCACTAACCCACTAACCTGACATGCACACACACGCACTAATACATGGTCAAGGCCACAACAACTTGATCCACTTTTACTCTACTGGCTAGCTACACGCACACACGTTGAGCCACTAACATACAACCAGGCAACCAGCTAACAAACCCAAGATTAGTGCTAACACTCCTCAGCGACGGCGGCTGGTGTCCCCGGTTCCTCTTGTGGCACCCCATGACCGGCGAGAGCCAACTTATTCCGGCGATAGACATTTTCTTCCCGAGCGACGCCGCAAGCAACCGCCGTAACAATGCCGGGCTGCTCTGTCTTTGCGACAACGACGACAGCGATGGCCGCCACGTGGCGTGTCATACAAGCCCCTTCCGCGTGGCCGTCGTGTTCTGCCGGCTGGGCCGCAAAACCGCATATGTCTTCTCCTCGCTCACCGGCCTATGGAGCGACGACATATGGCCGGTTCATCAGCTGCCGGAGACAGGTGGACTCCGCATGGAGCCCTGCGCCGTCGTTGGCAACACCATGTATCAGCAGCTCCATGGTAACCTCGTTCTCGCATGTGATACCGAAGAACAAACCCTAACCACGTTTAAGCGTCCAAAGGGCAGCCACGCGCGCCTCCTCAGGGCGGAGGGCGATGTGCACGGGCTCGGGCTCGCCATGGTGCGGGGCTTTGCCTTCCATCTATGGACGACACTAGAAGGCGACGATAATTGGGTGCTGCAGAACAAAATCGATATGGTCGAGCTTCTTCCTGGCCTGTCCACGGCGCCGTTGCCTATGACAGACTCTCGCTTCTCCCTAATGCCGCCCGTCAAGGTCATCGGGGGTGTCGAGGACGGTGATATGCTGTTTATGTGGACTATGCTTGGCATATTCATGTTTTCTCCCAAATCCAAGGAGCTCAAGAAGGTGCATCAGGCTACAGCCGCTACAACAAATATGGATATCGTTTACCCTTTTTCTGCCTCCTATCTCCCGCTCACCTGGAGTAAATATAAGATGTTTTAGCTTTGTGAAAGGAGTGTATCTAAACTCCCTTTTAGTATATAGGTTCACTCTAAATATCTACGAACCTATATACTAAAAGATGTCTAAATACATTCGATTCACAAAGCTAAAATATCTTATATTTCTAAACGGAGGGAGTACTATTTATCAGACGGCAGAGACCATAAAAGAAGAAGAACAAGATAGCAATTGTAGTCTTACAAAGGTGCGAAAAGAATCCCGAGCAGAATCAGAGTTATAAGTTGGTTTCAAAATGTATTGTATGTGTTATAAACGCGACAAAAAGATAATGAAAAATGAAAACAAAAACATAACAAAAGGGACACAAATTTAATGTAGAAAAACCTCTCCAACAAATAGGAAAAAACCACGGACGCTAGCAAAATTTTACTACATTGGAGAGTGTTTACACAACGCCTGTGATTTCACAGATACAACTTATCTCAGTCGGCTTCTTACAAGACGTATATATAGCGGTGGAAACATAGGTCTTCAACGATCCATACGGCAGGGGGAGAGGGGTGGTCAGAAGTTAGCCTCCTTAATGAATTTGGATCATACTTTAACAAACTCTATCTTGAGACAATTTTTTTCTTATAGTATCAACAACAACCATCTCTCTGAACAAACAAAACAAATACCATCGACGCAAATAGCCACTTGGCCTAATCAGTTAAACCAACTAAGTTCAAGCAAAGCCCAAACTTAGTAACAAGAACAAGTTTAGTCATCATATCAACAGGATTATTGCATATATTTAGTTTACCTTGAGCAACAATGTCTCTAACAAAATGGTACTTGCCATCAATGTGCTTGTAGACTTCCAACTAATAGGACAACCACCTACATTAAACACATAATCTGTGAGGGGATCCAAATTGGCAGCAAAATCTAAAACCACATAGCCTATGAGTCCCTCGCCGGTCCTGTCAAACTTCAAACAAGCATTAGAAGTACCACATAGGTCCCTGAAAATCCACTGAATAACCTTCCAATATTCTGTACCAGAATTAGCCATGTATCTACTGATCAAAATCATAGAATGCGATAAATCAGGACGAGAACAAACCATGGCATACATCAAAAAGCCAACATCACTAGAATATGGCATCTTTGACATGTACTCATACTCTTCCTCAGTAGTAGGACACTGCGAAACTGACAATTTAAAATAAGGAGCAATAAGAGTACTAACTGACTTGGCACCATGCATGTTAAAACTATGAAGAACTTTCCCAATGTAACTTTGCTGACTAAAAAATAACAAACCAGATTTTCTATCTCGGGTAATATCCATACCTAAGATCTTCTTAGCAGCACAAGATTCTTCATATCAAACTCACTACTTAGGTGTGCCTTGAAAGTAGTGATTTCTTTCATGCTCTTGGCAGGAGTTAACATATCATCAACATATAAAAACAAGTAGATCCATCAACAAACTTAATGTAAACACAACTATCATATTAATACCTCTCAAAACCATGTGTGATCATAAACGAATCAAACCTTCTATACCATGGTCTTAGAGATTGCTTTAAGCCATAAAGAGACTTCTATAACTTGCACACAAAATCCTCTTTATCAGGCACTATGAAACCTTCTGGTTGGTCCATGTATATTTCCTTCTCAAGCTCTCCATGCAGAAAAGCAGTCTTGACATCTAACTGCTCAAGCTCAACATCACGCATAGCCATAATACTAAAGAAAGTCCGAATGGAACTATGCTTTACACTGGGAAGAACACATCATTATAATCAATACGTAGAATCTGGCTGAGCCCTTTTGCTACTAATATTGCCTTATACCTTGAAGGCTCTTTAGGAGACAAACCATCCTTTCTCTTGAGGATCTACTTGCAGCAGGCCACCTTCTTTTGTTTAGGTAGGCGCACAACATCCCATGTGTCATTTTCTCAAGTGATTGTGTCTCTTCTTGCATAATAGAAATCCACTTCTCGCGGTCAAGGCTTCATTATATGTAGCAGGATCAGAATCGTTCTCCACCTGTTAAGCACAACTCAAAGCATAGTGAACAAGATCATACTCTTCAATTTAATGAGAAAGAGGAACTTTGTTACGCCTTGGTCTATGAGTAGTAATGGACTCATGTGGCTGCTACAAAATAGTAGGTGGGTGCTGAACAACATAACCATCATGTTTTCGTCATCTATATGTTCATTAATATCAACAGTTTCAACAATTTTCTGTAGGTGCTCCACCTGCACACTAACTCTCTCCTCTCCAACAGCAACTAGACAGGGATCTGGTGGCAAGCTATCATGATACATAACGGATTCATCGAAAACACCATTCCTACTCAACAAAACCTTTTTACTTTCAGGATTGCAATATTTGTAGTAGATTTTTCTCTACATCCCCCGGGCCGCGACCGACAGGCAGAACGCTTCATGATATGATCGCGCCCCATCTTAGCGCAAGAGAGAAGACCTTGAGAAGCACAACATGATAAATACGTCTATGAAAAATAGTCGATGACCAAATCTTTTAAATATGTCAACTCTGGTGTTTTACAACATGTCGATGAATTAAATAAAGTAAACTCTTATAGTTTCACGTGAACATGGCTGATGAGGGGTAACCTTCGCAATGTCCATGGTGAAGGACTTAGGGTTTCGTGGAAAAGAGAACACTAGGGATTTCGTAGAATGTTAGGAAAACAATGGAGTCAAAGTCGCCTGAATATTTGGGAATCGCACTATTACAAGTTGCCTGAGAGTTTTTAGGTACCCTCGCTTGGGCTTCTCCCGTCCTATATATAATAGGCCGGGTCTCGAAGCTGTATGCGGATAGGTTTCATATACGCGTAATTACGATACCAACACGATGTCGGTTTATAGTCTCTTTCCTAATACAGTCAAAGTCATTGTCGGCTGTTTCTTTGAGCCATCATCTGAAGTCTTCATGGGCCGGAAGCCTTTTACCCAATATAGGGTAGCAAACTCATAAGCATCCGAGTAATCATACCTGTGTCAGTAGCCCCCGAGACTCTACTTGAACCGCAGTTTCAGGTTGAGTCTCAAAGTTTCTTTTTCCTTCTTTTCCTTTATTTCTTTATTTTTATTTTTCCTAGGGATTTGGTACAAGGAGTTTAATGCTTCCGACGGATCGGGAATCAGTTAATTGCTCCTGGGCGAAAACAAGGTTGTCCTACATCAAATTCAAGTCTCCAGGCCTGAACTCAGAATTTACTACTAGCGTAATTCAGTTCAGGCCGCTGAGGTCTTATCAAATACTGAATTCCAGTTTCTAATCAGGTACCCAACGCGTTCGTCGGGATTTTTCATCGTATCATTGATACAGATATTTTACTGATAGAGCGCATTCTTGAGCAATTACCAGGCCACACAGGACGAATCCTAGGGTCTTACCTTCATGTTTTTGAACATGGCATTCGGATTTTTGTCGCATCGAGTGCGATCCGAGATTTTTTTTGTTTCTCGTCGGCTGAAGATCTTTTTGTTTTCTGTAACTACTCCCGATAGGAGTATCTGTTGAAGTATTTTTCATTTGTCTTTCTTTATCAGGTGCACGCCAGCGCTCCTGATAGGAGTTACCCCCGAGGCTATGTTCGAATGTATGTATCAGAACATAGGCTCAAAAACTTGGATTTATGGCGCCGGAGTTTCTGTAGATTTTGTCGGGTGCACGACCAGTGCTCCCAATAGGAGTAGCCCCTGAGGCTACAATCGCAATATTGAATTATTCGATTGTAGTCTCAAGTTTTCTCATGGAGGAATTTACTTTGGCTCCAATTTGATTTTTTTGGGTCATATCTCTTATAGCGAGCCGCAGTTTCTGCATTGTCTTTGTTGTGCGTCAGTAATGACGTATTTTACGTTGTTGATTTCCAGAAGACACATCTTGATGGAACGTTTCGAACGTGGGGCCATGCGGCAGTAATGATGACGCCTGGTAGCGTATTCTACGAAGTTTTTGACTACACGTTCCCTCTCCGCGCGAATATCGAGGCGTCACGCACTGTCCTCCCGTTTTTACCGCGGCAATAACTTCTTTAGATATTTTCCTTTACGGAATCTCTTTAACACGTGTCACCACCGTGTGATCTTCTATCGGTTCGATTTTGCATCAAACGGTCCGGACTTCATACCTTTGCTCTTTATAAAGGGAAGGAGATTCATTTTACTGATTTTACCTCACCTTCCTTGGCTCCACCTTCTTCCTTGCGCTCTTGCCCCTTTGCGAACTCCTGCTCTGTGCTCGTGTCTCTTTTGCGCCGCCATGGGAAAAAGTAAGGTTGGGACTTCCATTGCGGCCGTGAAGGCCACCAGGAAGAGGGCCGTCGGATGGGATCCTTCCAAGTGTATGGTGCAGGATCTCCATGAGGCACGGAACTTCGGCCATCTGGCAGAGGGTACCTTCAAGCTCCCTGGAGATGAAGTTGCTCCCATCCCTGAGCCCGGCTGGAGGTTAATGTTTCTTTACTTTCTTCTCTACGGCATTTCTCTTCCTGTCCACGAATTTCTTCGTGCTCTTCTTTTTGTCTATGGCGTGCAGCTGTATCAGCTCACGCCGAACTCTAGACTCCATGATGCTTGTTTCTTCACTCTCTGTGAATGCTTTCTCGGGATTCATCCCCATTGGGGCCTGTGGAAGCATTTCTTTTATGTTCGCCATAATGCCACTAACACCATTGTCCATGACGTTGGTGGCACCATTTTCTCTGTTCGCTCCGACGTAGATTATTTTGATTTTAAGATCACTGATTCTGTCCAAGCCTTGAAGTTCAAGTGGTTTTATATCAAGGATCAACCAGTTGAAGGCCGGTCTTTCGGTTTAGCCCCCTTTGATCCTAAGAAAACTTGACGCAAACTTGACTCCTGGGATCAACGTCCTTCTACCGAAGAAATGGTGGAAATCCAGCCCTATCTTGATCATATTTCGAAACTACGGCATGAAGTTGGCAAGGAATTGTTGGGTCTCCAGATTATGGCATATTTTTTACGGATCCACGTCTAGACACTTCAGGCCGGATTTATGGTATGTGGGCGTATACCAGGAAGAAGGATCCGATGAGGATTTCATCGGAAGACCTTACCCTGAAGGTGTTTGAAAAGAGGGTTAGAAGCTTCACCACTCTTACCAAAAAAGCACGGTTCCTTCTAGCTGTCTTGTGGAGCCCTATGGCAAGAAGAACTGTCTTCCCGAGGTAAATTCCCTTTGTATCCATCTTTCCTCCTTTTTATTTGCAGATGAATTTTTACTCTATCAATAACTGACGCTTTTTCCCTGTCTTCTGTTTGTGTAGGATTTTGATCAATTGTGCTCACTTCCTCCTCTCCCTAGAAGCTGTGAGCCCACTGTCCATCCTTCCGTATCCGACGATCTCCCTGTGACTGGGACTACCGTGGATGAGGATATGGATTTTTCTTCTTCTGATTCTTCATCGAAAACACAATCCCTTCCATCAGCTCGCTCTGGGGATTTTCGCGTGGAGCGTGCCGGTGATAAGAGGAAACGCTCTTACACTGCAGAAAAGGGCGAAGACTCTGATGCCTCAACTGCTTCCAAACCCTTCGATGCTGCTCCTGTTTCGGCTACTCTTGTTGTTCCTGTAGCCAGTGCTCCTTCTACTAGTGCTACTTTCCCTTTGGAGAAAATGGATTCATCAGCTTTGTTTTGTAATCTTATTTCTCTTGCCGTCATTGTAATGAACCTTTAACTTATCTAGCTGCATTTTTCTTTCTTTTTACAAGAAAGAAACTATTGAATATTTGTGTATGAGTTTGTTTTTGTATGTTGAATGTTTCATATCTTTCGTGTCTTGCCAGATTTTGAATGAATCTTCGGCTCCTTCTGGGTCTGCGCAATTGTTGGATGCAATTCCGTCCAGATCTATAGTGGGCGCAGCCAATACCTCCATTGTATGTACAGTGGACCCACCGTTGTATGCTGAAAAAATTGAACAAGTGAAAAAACTTGAAGGAAAACTTCGGGTTGTTCAATCAATGTTGGATGTTGCCCAATCTAAAACACGCCAGGCCCTCGATCGCGAAGCTTTGTTCTTGGAGGAAATTTCGAGAGCAAGTGAGAATCTATTATGTAAGTCTTCTTCCGATTTCTTCTGTTGCTCCTTTTGGCTTGCGGGAAGTCAATGTTTTCTCCCTGATTTGTAGGCATTCGATTGTGCGAGAGGGAGGAAACCCAATGTTTGCGCAACCGAATGCAAGCTCTTGTGTCTGCCTCTAGAACTTTTGAGACAGATTTTTGGATTGATCATCACCGTGCTTATACTGTGGCGTTGCTTCAGGACCGCCTATTAGAGGTTTAGCAGTTTGTTGAGTGCTGCCGCAGATCACTGGCCCTTGTTTATAATGCTATGTTTCCTCGGGATCCTCAACCTCAAACCTTGGCGGATTTGCAAGGTGAAAGGATTCATCATTTCGTGAAGCTTCCACTTGTGGCGGGTGCCAAGCTCGCGCTTTCTTGGGTACATGCGCATCATCCGACGCTAGACTTGGATGTTGTATCTTCGGGGCTATGTCCCCCTTCTAATGGTGGCCTTGTTGATATGGTGCCTCATTACGCTGCTGCTCGTAGACCTGCCATTAGGATTGTTCGAAGATGCTTAGAGGCAGACGAAGAATTTTTTGTTAATTTTCCTATCTGATTGCTTTCTTGTGCAGCCTTGTAGTTTGTAGAAGAAATATTGTATAGAGCTAATTTATACTTGTCAAAAAGGTCGTATGTATTTTTGTTGAGGATCCGACGAACTGATGTCTTCCTTCATGTGCTATAGAAATTTGTATACTAAGTACTTTCTTTATTCATTGATAAACATAAATGGATACATTGCGCGAGTGTGATCGCCTGGCCGTTGGCCTTTATTGAATATAAAGTGCGTCAAAATGAAGATTTTCTTTAGGAACTTCGGCTTCTGTTCTTGGGGTTCTTCATCATGCTCCATGTTGGTATGTGGGGTGCTCTCGTCTTTTTGACGAGTGGGTCTTCCTATGCGGAACCTATGGTGGAGGCCACATAGGTTGCTTTTGCGGGACCGTTGTGCGCTTGATCTTCTGATGTTTGCTTCTTGTGCGTATGCCCTTCGTGTAGTGACTCCTCATACGCTATTTCCAGATGTCCAAGTTTTGTCTCCGTCCCGAAAGATTTTGATATTTTGTTGAATTCCCGATCGCAACTATCCGAGCGACTGAAGCTTCCTTTTACCATTATGACCCTGTTGGGGGCTGGCATTTTTAGCACCAAATATGCATAGTGAGACACTGCCATGAACCTAGCGAAAGCTGGGCATCCGAGGATCGCGTGGTACTGAGATGGCCAGTCCATGACTTCGAACTCTAGCTTTTCGCGTCTGAAGTTATTCTTTGATCTGAAGACTACGTCGAGGTGAACTTTGCCCAATAGAATTTTGGCTTTTCCTGGAACTATCTCGTAGAAAGTTGTGTCTGTAGATACTAGATTTGTCATGGACCAATTCATAGCCCGTAAAGTTTTGGCATAGATCAGGTTGATGCTGCTTCCTACATCCAAGAAAACCTTGCTCATGTCGAACCCGCCGATTTGTGCTGACTGGCCTGGTCGAGGGACCCGCAGTGGATGATCAACTCTACTGAAGGTAATTTCTTGTTCTGACCAATGGAGATAGTCGGGTGTAGGAGGTGGCTTTGTTACTTCCATGTTTACTTGCCTAGTGATCTATTTCTGTGTTCTGTTGGAGGGCCGTCCCTTCTGGATCATTGACATTTCTCCTTTTGAACTGGGATATTCGTTGTTTTGATGTGTTGTGTTTTTCAGCTGTCCTGCTGGTGGGTGCCCCTGTGGTGACGGTGGCGCGCCGATAGCCAGGGCGCTAGGCACGGTAGCTTAGCCTCAGTTTGCTACTTCGGTTTTCCTTGCATTGCATAGCTCTTGCATTTTTAGGAACGTTCGACAGTCCTTTAGGAGGTGATTTGATAGTCTTTTCCCTCCCGAGTCGATGTAGAAGTGCATATTGCACGGTCCTTCCAACATTTGTCCTGCTGACATAGGTGGGTATCGATTCCTCAGCTAGTATCATTGTTGCGGCTAACCTCCACCGATGTTGTCCTTGTTACCATGGTATCCGTTGTTGTAATCGTCGCTTCGTCGGTTCTCCCCTCCAGATAAACTGGCTGTAACGTAACTTGGTGTACTGTACCCATCGTTGGTTCGTCGTCTTCGATCGTTATTCGCCTGTCCCTGTCTTCTTCGGGTGAACAGGCTCTTTTGTTGTGTACTACGTCCTCTCCATCGGCCCAACGATTGGCTATGTCCATCAGCTGCGAAATTGTCTTTGGCTTGGTTCGTCCTAGTTCTTCAATAAATTCCTATCGACGAAGTCCATCGTTGAAGGCGTCGATTGCTCTTTCATCGGATGTGGCTTCAGCCAAATTTTTTATGATGTTCCACCATTGGATGAAAGCCCGTATTGATTCTCCTGGTTTTTGCTTGTAGGCCCGCAATTGCTCCAAAGACGCGGGTCGCTTGAATGTTGACTAGATTGTTCTTAATAAATTTGTCCTCAAGATTGTTCCAACTTCTGATAGAATCTTCGGGTACTTGTCTTAGCCAGGAACGTGCCACGCCGGTTAGGTGCAGCTGCAAGCTTTGCATTGCAGTAGCCTTGGAGCCGCCTTGTAACTTGACGGTTTCCAGATAATCTGTCAGCCAAGCTTCGGGTTCTTGGAGACCATTGTAATTTTCACGATCTTGAGGTAATTTAAAGTCTCTTGGTACCGGAGTCTTGCGAACCCGTCGGGTAAAGCAGCCGGATCCACATAGTTCTTGCTCTTCCTCGCTTTCGCCACCATGGTATCTTCGGGTGCTACGCTCTTCTCTGGACCGGTCGATCCTTCGCTGTGTGATGTCGTTTCTTGCATCGTTTCACGGCTCTGACTCTGAAAAATGGACCCGATGTGGCGATCGTGATCGTCGGGTGTGACCTCCTTGCCGAGGGTTGCTGTGATGGCGCGAGGATCTGTCGAGTTGTCGCGTGGTTCCTTTCTCTACTTGCGCGAGAGATGCTCCTACCATGTCGAGATTCATCAGGGCGGAGCGGTGCAGGACCGCGCGAGGATCATCGGGTGCGGGCTATGTTGTGATTAGATATGTTTGTGTGGCCACAATGGCTGCCTGGGCTGTTTTTGCCTTGATGTTTCTAGCCTGGTCTATTGACATGAATGATAGGTCAAGGTCTCAGATTAGTCCGCTTCTCTCTGCTTCGGGGATATTCTGCAACCGAGATGTTCCTCTTCTTGGCGGTGCTCCTTCTGTTATGCTCCTTGATCCTTGAGTAGAGCTTAACTGCGCTCGTCGTAGGCTAGATTTGTCGGCTAATCTTTTTCTTTCGTCGAGTTGCCTTTGCATCTTTAGTAGGTCTCTCTTCTTGTGATGGAGTAAATATTGATATGCTAATAAATCTTCGTGAGTGGCGTCCGTTGTCATTGGAACTGCACCCGAAATTGATGCCCTTGCTTTTTGCCATGCTCTAGCTGGTAAGCTGAGAGTTTGCCTCTCACCTCTGCGTGGTTCTTCTTCTTGTCGATTTACACGGTTAACTGTTGGGTCTCCCCCGTTTCCTTGGATTCCTTCATTGTCGTGATCTCCTGCATTGTGGCTTAAAAGAATATCACCGGGGTTAAAAATTGGGTTACCGTTGGAGTCTTGCTGGGCCGAGGCATCTCCGATGATCACGCATACTTGGTGGTGAGTGATATATGGACTGGTGACATCATCATCTGAACCAAGGGAGACACTATCGGGTGAACCATTGAAGTCCATCAGTTTTTGTTCTGAGTAGATTTTTGCCATCCTAAGTCCAAAGTCGATGCTTTCGCTGCTTTCTTCGGGTCCGGTATTCATCAGGCTTGCTTTGCATGGTGGGTTAGCTACAGATCTAATCCAAAGGAGAGATTGTCGTAGAGACCATCAAGGTCTCCCAGATCTGTCTCGATTTGCTTGTTTTCTTTGCCTGCTTCGATTTGTGCTATGGTGTCCATGGAGGATCCAACGAATGATGCTGGTACCATCGTAGGCGTAGGTTTTTCCACCGACGGTTCTGATGTGATCAGGGCTAAAGGGTGCGATTCTTGAGGGTCTTCTACTTGGAAGTGGAAGCTTCCGATGATTAGATCGGATCCGCCGTTGAAATCGGTGGGTACCAATACAGGGGTGGGCGGGTGTGGATCTGCTTTTGTCGGGTTGATGCTTGTTGGAGAGCGGTCTGCCGAATCCATGGTTCCAGCGTTCAGGTTTCATACAGACGGCACCAATTGACGAGGGGTAACCTCGGCAATGTCCATGGTGAAGGACTTAGGGTTTCGCGAAAAAGAGAACGCTGGGGATTTCGTCGGATGTCAGGAAAACAATAGAGTCAAAGTCACCTGAATATTTAAGAATCGCACTATTACAAGTTGTTTAGGAGTTTTTCGGTACCATCGCTTAGGCTTCTCTCGTACTATATATAATAGACCGAGTCTCGAAGCTGTATGCGGATAGGTTTCATATACGCGTAGTTACGATACCAACACAATGTCGGTTCATAGTCTCTTTCCTAATACAATCAAAATCTTTGTCGGTTGTTTCTTTGAGCCATCATCTGAAGTCTTCATGGGCCGGAAGCTTTTTACCCAATATAGGGTAGCAAACCATAAATATCCGAGTAATCATACCTATGTTAATGGCCGCTATGAAAGTAAAAACATATATACACGAGTGAGGCCGCTCTAGGACGTTGAGTAAGACGCGCACGAGCATCATACACGACATGCGTCCGAGAAAACGTTTATACAATGATAGAAGAGACAGTCTCGCATACGTTCGATACCCACGACCCGACCTACAAAGCATACACGACGTGTATCCGAAAACTCTTATACATATAACTATATAAGATACAATCTCACGCACGTTCGATACCACGCCTGACCTACGAAGAGACCTCTGTAGGTCAAATCGAACGTAAAACCAGAAATTTAACCTTAAAAAACTCGACAGCCGAAAAGTCAAAGCGTCGTGCGAAGAAGTAAATGGACGAAACATGGCTAGTAAGAAAACACATTAACCGACGCTAATTTCTTATTAATTATTTAATCCGATTACAGAGCCAAAACGTAGAAAACAAAAGTTCTTCTCACAAAAGCATATAAGTAAAACAACAGCAATTTATTTATTCAATCCGATTAGAAACATGTATAAGTATTACAAAGAAAATGAAACAAAAGTTTTTCTCACAGGGTATACACGTAAAACAAAGGCAATTTCTTTATTCAATTTGATTAGAAACATAAGTGTAAATATTACAGAGACACCGATCTTGTTACAAAGTCAAGTGTCAGAACAACATTTTTTTCTTAGTCACACGCCAACGAACACATTATGCGACGACTTTTTATTTTATTTTTTATTCCAATTACAAACTAAAGTATTACAAACACACGATATTTCCAACAGCTAAACACAAATTCAGTTAAAAAATAAGCCGAGAAAATACACATTTCTTTAATCTGACGCAAACAAACACATTACATATTTTTTTTCATTTCTTGTCTCGTATTACAAACCTAACTATTACAGGTACAACTTTTCCAGCAAACTAAGTGAGTAAAAAGTTCTATCGAACATCTTACCCCTACTCCTAGCTATCCCTACTCCTACTCCCAGCTACTAGAATGATCAGAAGAAGCCAACTCTAGAAGTTCGTCGTCCATGACTGCAGGCGTGAAGACCTGTCTGTGGAAACGACAGGGCATGCATATGGTGTGATGATCCTCCCGAAGCGTTGGATGTCGTCCTGCAACATCGATGACCATGGACCCCCCGACACGAAAGAAAAGTTGGGAGAGACGCGCAGACCATCACGATGCGGTTCTTGAGGCGATGACGCTCTTCCTCTCCATCGTTTCTTCCTAGACGCGCCTCCAAAATCAGAGCATCTACGAACATGTACAAAGAAATGAAGTAAGGATCTAAAAATAGATTGAGCACGGTCGGACCCACACAAAAACAGATAGAAGAGCACCTTACCAGGGTTTGCGGTGAAGGAAGAAGCGAACAGTATTCGAGACAACGACGGAGTCGGTCTTGTGGCTAGATTGTTTGACGAGGGGTTAACTCATCCATGCCCATCGTTGATGGATTTAGGTTCAAGGAAGTGGGAAGGTCTGGAGGCATCGATCGTCTAGCAAACAAGCAGACATGTGACGAGGTTTTACCTAGGTTCAAGCCTCATAGAGGACCCTACTCCTGCTTGTCTGCTCTTGATTATGAGGGAGTCTAAAGTTACAAGGGTGCATAGATGCAACCTGCGAGGTGTATGCGAGGGTGTGGATTGTCCTCCTCGCCGCCCCCTCCTAGCCTTTATATAGGGAGTCTAGGTCTCGGGATAGTAGGTCGAGTCGGTTACAGATTAGGGTTTTCCTTTTAAGTTTCTATCTACACTTTGCCATGTCCTTCAAGAAGTCGAACTCCTATGGGCCACCCGAATCCTTGCTGGGTTTCGTTTGCATCGTGGAATCCTTCTTGGACTGGACCATATAGGCTAATCTCGAGTACCTGTAAGGTAGACCCATGTCAGTAGCACCCGAGTGTCCAGCCGAATCATAGATTCGGGTGGAGAATATAAGTCTTTCGAGTGCATGGGATATAGGCCCATCCGAAGTTCTTTCAGGTGCCACAGTTTGTATCATAGGGATTATCGATATGCGTGCCTGCTTCATCCGACGAATCGGGATCAGTTAACTGCTATCAACTCAAACTTGAGTCCCCGAACTCGAATTCAGAATAATGTTGGCGTAATTCGACTCCTTCCATGGAGGTCTTATAGAGTCGAATTCCAGTGTTCGCGTGTGAGCACTCGACGCGTCCGTCGATGCCTTTTCATCGTGCCTGTAGGCACAGATTATTTCTGATAGAGTGCATCAGGTGCGTTGCCAGGCCTTTTGCGGGTCTTACCTTCACGTTTGTTAATGCGGCATCCGAAAGTTTATTCACCGCGGAGGTGATTCAGGTGATCCCAGGAGACGCTGTCTCTTTGAACGGTAATTGTCGATTGCTGTCATTAGTTTTATCTTTGCCAATTGTTCTTTCAGCGCTCCCTATGGGAGGAGCCCCCAAGTCCGCAATCGAATCGTGAATTCGAAAGAGGGGGTGAGATATAAATGCCATACGTTTGTCACGACAGTGTACGCCCTTTTTGTAATGTTCGGGTGCACGGTTAGTGTTCCTGTTAGGAGTAGCCCCCGAGTGCTTGGTCGACTCGCAAAGTCGAGCAAGGACTAAATCAGTCGAATACAATCTCCGTTGGATTGAGTCTTTTGGTGAATTCAGTGTTGTCGATCGGGTGAGGTCGGTTGCCCATATCAGCGGTGTTGATGGGACGTGATGGGGTGGGCCCTAAAGCCTGACTAAGATTTGACCAGTCACGCGTAATCTTTGTTTTAACTACGCCTCCTTGATTCCCGCGAGTAGTGGGGGACGTGTGGCTACGGTTCGGTATTACCATCGCCACGTGTCGTCATTGATCTACGCCACGCGTAGAGGTAAAGTTCTACGAGCCGTTGGATGATATCCCCCGGTGCTTAAGTAGGGTTTTTGTGTGTGGTAATTTTCGCACTTCATCTTCTTCCTCCTGCGTGCACCATTGCCATTCTCCTTTGCTTCATCGCGCCCACCGTTCGTGCTGCACTAGACATCCTCAAAGCATTTCCTAGTTACTTTCTCCGATCTCTCCGCCATCGCACTATGGGGAAAAAGAAGGGAGGCGTTGCCGCTGGATCTGCTGCTGCCGCTGCTGCGACAAAAAGAAAGGCGCTGGTGCTGCTGGGTCCGGCACCACCGCTGCCGCCAAGAAGAAGGGCCCCGGGACCAGCGTGACCAAAGGGTCATGGCGGTGCACCTTGCTAAAGGAGCATGAGCTCCATACTCATCACCAGGACCAATGCAGCAGATTGCAGGATGCCAGGGCTAGAGGTAATCCCCAATCCTCCTGTTGGATTTTGGGTGATGTTTTTTACCTTCATCCTTCACGGTCTTTCTCTCCCCCTCCACAAATTTGTGCGAGGGTTGCTATGTTTCTATGGGCTCTAGCTGCATCAGCTGACCCCAAACTCCATACTGCACATCGCATGCAACATTACCCTCTACGAGTGTTGGCTCGGAATCGAGCCACACTTCGGCCTCTTCAAGAAGTTATTCAAGCTGAAGCGACAGTCGCGTTCTGGCTCAGTTGTGTATGATGTTGGAGGCTGCGGGGTCTTCGTGGATCCCAATGTCCAGTACTTCAGCCTCAAAAGCACCAAGTCTATCCAAGGGTGGAGAGAGAAATGGTTCTACATTCGCGATCAACATGTTGACGGTGAAAGGTATGGACTTGGTCCTTTTAGCCCCAAGGCTGAGCTGAGGAGGAAGAGGTCCTGGAAGAATATTGTGATGCCGGCTGAGGCGGAGGAAGTCGAAGTCTTGTACAAGCGCGTCTGCAACCTTTAGCTTGTCCTAGGCCAAGTGATCGAAGGCGTCAACCTTATTCACACGTTCTTGCGGTGTCGGGTGCAACCTCTGCAGGCTAGGGCACACCCGATGTTCCTCTGGACTGGTGGCGATGATGTCACTCGTGTCTCCAAGGAGGACATATCCTCAGGCGAGGTTGACAAAAGGGTCAGGTCGCTGACCAAGTACACTGCTAAGGATAAACTTCCTGGCGACTCAACCGTCCTGCCTTTCCGCACGAGTAACTCTCCTCCCGAGGTAACTCTATCGCCGTCTTTTGTCTACTTGTCATTTTTCCCGTAAGGCTTGCCTTCATTGTAGTTTGCTGCTCATATTAGGAATGGAAAGTGGCAACTTCACTACCACCTCAGCCGAAGGAAGTTCTGCCCTCCGAGGCCAAAGAGGACGACGAATCAGGGTCGACTGTCCCTGCACAGGAAATCCCTAATTCCAGCAAAGGCGGCACTCGCAAGCGTTCTCGGAGTGAAGAATCTGGCGCGTCTATGCCAGAGGCGCCGAAGGATACTTCGCATGAGGTAGGCACCACCAGCCTGATTCCAGCGGTTCCTGTTCGTAGCGTGGCTCCGCTGCCATTGAAGAAGCCGAAGAAGTTGAAAGAGCTGCTGGAAGAGGACTTTGACCTCAACAATTTTGACGGGTAAGTCTTCTGCTAGGATATTAAGGATTTTTTGACTTGCAATTGTATTTGTGCTAAATCACCATTATGAACTTGCTATAGTAGGACCGCATCATCGTCATCATTGGATGACTGCCAATTTCTAGGGGATTCCGGAGTCGTGGACTCCAAAGGTGCGGATGCGGAGGGATCAACACCGTCCCCAAAGATAGCGGCCAACTCCGACGAGATTTCCTCAAGCTTGCCCACTGAGGGAAACATAGAGTTCTTGTGCGGATGCCCACCTAGAAAACACTTTCGGAGTCTTAGGGTGACCATGTAAGTGTTCATGAGATTTGCACTTGAAGTTTTTGTTTGGAGTCGAAACTTTGCGATGATATATGTTATCCTCTATAGCCCATCCTACATGAGGTTGTTTGTTTAGGTGAGACGATCATGGCCCTGAGCCGGCAACATGCGTGTCTGGATACTGATAACCAGTAGCTGCAAAGTAAGCCAGTCGACTTGTGCTGTATCGCTGAATCTACGTTTTGTTTGGGTTTTGACGTGTTTTCTTTGTTCTTTAGAGGAAAACAATGACCTGCTTCGTCAGGTGACTTCCCTTGAGAAGGGTTTGCACGCGGCGGAGACCAAGCGAGATGAGGCACTCGAAGCCCTCGAGTGCCTGAAACATAAGTCGAAGAGGCACGAGGATGACTTGACAGCCGCCGCAGCCGACAGAGAAAAGGGGTTCGCAAAGCAACTTTTCTCTGTTGCACAAGCGCTCTTTGGTATGTGTTTATCTGATCTTTTTTGTTACGCTTGTATTTTCCTTTTTGATCATGCTTGCTAACTTGATGGAATGCGATTCTAGATGATGTCGGTGTTGGCTTCGATCACCAGGCTCTGGCCCATGGGGACGCCTTGGTTGATGCTATGACCACGATCGAAGATCTCGGTGCCTCCGCTCAAGACCCCCTCAAGAATGCCAGAGCCATTCTGGGACTCCTTCACGAAGAGATGCTCACCAAGGCCAAGATAGTTAAAGATCTTAATGGCCTAGTGGAGACCTTCACGGGTGGCGTGCCTGCGGACTTCAAGAACATGCAGAAGGGAGCCGATGCATCCTTGGGGTTGGTGATGGCACATGCCTGTGATGCCAATCTAGATGTCAGCCGGATAACTTAGAGGATGCCAATGACCACGGAGGGCTAGGAGGTAGTTTTCGCTCCCTTTGCTACTTGATGTCATAATATGGGCCGCGATTCATAGAGACACTTACAAAGTACTCTGTGGAGCGAAAACGGTTGAAGGCAGCGAGGGCCATGGTGTCGGGGGCCATCGTAGCGGGAGCTACAGTGGCAGGAACCACCACAGTGAAGGCCACAACATCGGAGGTTTCCACGTAGTCGAAGAAGCCCGCGGGTGCCGATGTATAGGCATAGCTATCTTTTGTTTTCCTTTTGTAGCATCGTGGAAACTTGGCCTTGTCTTTGAACAATATATGTGGGGGTGCGCCTATTAAACCTTGGTGCTATTATGGATGTATAAATTATCTCTGTGCTTGCGCCATTTGGATTCCATGTATTGTGTCTCTTATTATTCCAATCTTAAGAGTGGTTCGCAAGATGTGCCTTCTGCTGAAGCGCCCAGTGAACCCTCCTCTAGAGAACCTGTGGTGTAGCCACGTTCAAAGGTGAAGGAGTTATCGCTTTTTGTCTCGACTGCGCGACCGTGTGAAGCACTTAGAGCAAGAAGCGCCGGTCATCCACGGTAATGCCGATATCTGGAAGTCAAAGGCAGAAAAAGCGTTGGAGCGGGATGCTTATCTTCTTGGTGAGGTGGCCCAAATTAGCGAGCAACTACAATGTGGGTGTCTCTTTGGCTTCATTGCTTCAGTTTGCTTGTGTCTTTGTTTCTTTGACTGATGCCTTTATGTTGCTGCTTTTTGCAGTTGTCAATCTCACTCCGCAGGAAGAGGGGGACTGCATCAGCGTTCGACTGAGCTGTTTGACTCAGCAACAACTAGAAGTTGGTGGGTTCTTCTGGACTGACTGAGAATGTGCGATCAAATTGGCAACGCTGTAGGACCGCGTATCGCTGGTGCTGCACTTTCTGAAGAAAGTGCAATCGTGTTTGAAGCATATCTTCAGGGCGATGTATCCGTTGGATATCGCCCATTTGATCTTGTTAGCTCTGATGCAAAGGTTTCATAGTGCTGATGCCGTACGTGAGTTCATGCACCAACAACTAGTTGCGGGGTGCTAAGGCTGTGTTGGCGCTTGTGGGCATGCAACGACCCGATGTGGACTTGGATGCTGTTGCAGCAGGACCACCGCCGTCTCCAGTAGGTATGGCGGAACATGGTGCCCCATTATCAAGCGGTTGATCGTCCAGTGGAACACATCATCAGCCTATCCGACGAGCATACCAACGTTCTTCTTTCGCGTTAGTAGAATAGTTATTAACCTACACAAGATGTATACATGTTGTAGAACTTGTATAATGTTTCAACTGGGTGTTGATACCCATGTTTGTATGTAAAGCTATTAGCTTATTTGTTTCGTGAGTGTGCAATGCCTTTACGTTAGCCTGACACTTGCGGATCTCATCGCCTTGCCAGCCTACTAGTTGTGTTGCAATTGTGTTGGTTTTATCAAGGGTTCGATTGACAATATAGTCAGCTACTCGGGTCATTGCTTTGTGAGTTTGTATGTGTGACAAGGCCACCAGGGAGGCACATCCCCCGAGTGCAGAAAATAGTAATGAAAGTAAATGTGACAAGACACATGGTTGGACGCACTTAGCTTTATTTATTTGTAGAATATCAGGGTGTAGAATATTTGGCCAAGTAGCCTGGCTGAGTAGCCTTATTGTAAAGTAAAAAACATCTAGGGGTAGAATTGTCACAGTTGCGTGATGTTCTTCAGGCGATATGCGCCACCTAGGATTACTTCGATAATCACATAGGTCCCCTCCTAGGGGGACTCGATCTTGAGGTGTCCTTTCTACTTCAGTCGCAGGACGAGGTCGCCTTCAATGAAGCATCTTGGGCGTAGCCGTCGGCTATGGTAGTTGCGGAGGCTCTGTTGGTAGATCGTTGATCGTTCTGCCGGGATCTCGTGTGCTTCATCGAGGAGGTCGACGGAGTCTTCGAGTGCGACTGTAGATTCGGCCTCGCTGTACGCGACGACCCTTGGGGCCTTGTAGCGCACTTCTGCAGGTTGTACTGCCTCGGTGCCATGTACCATGAAGAATAGGGTGTAGCCTATGGTGTTGTTTGGAGTTGTGCACATGCTCCATAGTACGGATGTTAGCTCCTTATCCCAACACCCAGCTACTCGCTCGAGTGGTCGGAGGATCCTTTTCTTGATGCCACTATAGACGAGGCCGTTGGCCTTCTCGACTTGACCGTTGGTCTGGGATGTGCTACCGAAGTGTAGCTGATGTTGATTCCCAGGTTTTCGCAGAAATCCTGGAACTCATTCGAGGTGAAGTTCGTCCCGTTGTTGGTGATGATGCTATGTGGCACCCCGAACCTGAAGAGGATGGACTCAAAGAACTTGATGGCGGTGGAACCGGTCTGGTTCATCATTGGCATGGCCTCGATCCACTTGGTGAACATGTCGACTGTGATAAGGAGGAAGACATATCCTATAGGTGATGATTTTTGCAGCTTGCCGACCATGTTGAGTCCCCATTGCGCGAAAGGCCAGGCCATAGGTATAGGCCTAAGTTCTGCACCTGGTGCATGTGGCTTCTCCGTGAATCTTTGGCAAGCATTACACTTCTGGACAATGTCCTTGGCATCGCGCATTGCCGTTGGCTAGTAGAAACCAGCTCGTAGAGCCTTGGTGACGAGTGCGTGACTCCCCGCGTGATGACCGCAGGTGCCTTTGTGTATCTTGAGGAGTATGGCTCTCCCATCACCATTGGAGACGCATCGCTGAAGGACTCTTGTAATTCTGCGCATGTACAGATCGCCATTGATAATGGTGAAGGATTTGGAGCACTGCGCTATGTTTCGCGCATCTATCGGGTCGTCTGGCAGCCTTTTGTGGAGAAGGTATGTGATGTACGGCTGTGTCCAAGATGGCTCGATGAGCATGACCTCCATGGGGCCTTCGAGTGCGTGTCCCTATTCCACATTGCTGGGACATTCGAGTTCTTTGGGTGGCGCAACCCCCGAGTCCTTTGATGTGCTAGATGGTCCTTTAGGAGCCTTTGGCTTGATGGAGCGCTCGCAGATCTGCTCTAGGAATACGCCGGGAAGCACTAGAGCACAGGCGGACCCTATGTTGTCAAGTCTATCAGCTTCCTCATTGCTTTCGCGGCCTACATTCTGCAGCTCGCAACCGTCGAAGTCTCCTTCGAGCAAGTCATACAGGTTGCGGTAGGAAACCATGTTGTTGCTCAGAGCATCACACTGGTTCATGGTTTGGTCCACCATGAGCTTGGAGTCACCGTAGATGACGAGTCATGTTGCGCCACAAGCTTTAGCCATCCGCATTCCATGGAGAAGGGCCTCATATTCTGCCTTGTTGTTGGAGGCGCGGAACTGCATTCACAGGAGATATCTCATCTTTTCGCTCTGCGGTGATGTCAAGATGACACCGACGCTAGCTCCTTCTTGATGTTTGGATCCATCAAAATGCATTGTCCATAGGTAGGACATGTCTGGTGTGTCTGGGAGTTGGTTCTCCATCCAGTGAACGAGGAAGTCTGGGAGAACTTGCGATTTGATCACCAATCGCCTCTCATACATAATGTCTCGTGGAGATAGCTCGATTCCCCAAAGAGCGACTCGTCCCGTGGCATCAGGGTTGTTGAGGATGTACCCTAGTGGAGTGTTGTTCAACACAATGATAGGGTCCTCCTAAAAGTAGTGGCACAGTTGTCGTGCTGTCATGAAGATGCCGTAAGCCAACTTCTAGTAGTGCGGATACCGCTATTTTGTTGGCGTGAGTACCTCGCTGAGGTAGTAGACTGGGCGTTGTACTCCATGAACTTTGTTGTCTTCGGCTCGCTCTACCACCAGTATGGCACTAACCACCTGGTTGGTGGCGGAGATGTATAATAACATTGTCTCCTTTTCCTTAGGGGTCACCAACACTAGAGAGGTGGAGAGTAGGTGCTTGAGGTCGTTGAATGCATCTTGTGCCTCGTCTATCCACTCAAACTTCGCAACTTTGTGGAGGAGCTGATAGAATGGTAGTGCCTTTTTGCCTATTCGACCGATGAATCGACTGAGTGCCGCGATTCGCCTAGCTAGCTGTTGGACGCCTTTGACGTTCTTTGGCTTCTCCATGGCCAGTATAGCCTTTATCTTTTTTGGGTTGGCCTCGATTCCCCTGGCGGATTTGAGGTACCAGAGAAGTTGCCCGGATGGTATGTCGAAGGCGTATTTCTCCGGATTCATCTTGATCCGGTAGCATTCGAGGTTGTGGAAGGTATCGTGGAGATCGTCGAGTAATGTGGCCTCCTCCTTGGTTTTGACGATGATGTCGTCAACATAAACTTGGATGTTCCAGCAAAGCTGGTTTTTGAGGCAGGCCTGCATACATCGTTGATAGGTGGCTCCTGCGTTCTTCAGCCCGAAGGTCATTGTTGTGTAGCAATAGACGCCGAAAGGCGTGATGAAGGCTGTTTTCTCCTGGTCCTCCTCCTTCATTCGAATCTGATGGTAGCCTAAGTAGGCGTCAAGGAAGCAGAGGCGCTCCCATCCTGCAGTGGAGTCGATTATTTGGTCGATCTGCGGTAATGGGAAGTGGTCCTTCAGGCAATGCTTTTTGAGGCAGGTGAAGTACACGCACACCAGGAGGATATTCGTGTCCTTTTTAGGAACAAGAACGGGGTTTGCTACCCAGGTACTCTCCTTGATTTCTCGTATAAAGTTGGCGTCGAGTAGTCAATTGACTTCTATACCGATAGCCTTTGCCCTTGGTTCTGGCAGTCAATATATCGACTACTTGACTGATCTAGCCTCAGGATTCACATTGAGTGAGTGCTCGGCGAATTCCCTGGAAACTACTAGCATGTCTGCTGGACACCAGGCGAAGATCTCCCAGCGCTCACAAAGGAATTTGACGAGCGTGAGTTCCTATGCGGGACTCAAGTTTTTGGCAATGAGGGTCGTCTTGGTCGAGTCCGTGGGGTGCACCTGGACCGCCTTGGTATGCATTGACGAGTCGAAGGACTGTTCGGGTGCGTTCAGCTTACTCGGAGGAGGAAGAATGTTGTCTGTCGACTCATTCAGCCTTGCCAGCTCCTCCTGCATTCTCAAATATTGGGAGATTCCGTTGAATTCCCTCTCGTAACTGTCGGACTCGGCGAAGCTTCCGCTGATGGTAATAATGTAGTTGGGTCCTGGCATCTTCATCTGCAGATAGGCGTAGTGTGGCACCGCCATGAACTTCGCGAATGCGACACCTCCGAGAATTGTGCGATATTGCGAGGGCCAGTTGACCACTTCGAACTCGAGGCATTCTCGCTGGAAGTTTACTGGCGTGCTGAAGATGACGTCCAGGTTGATTTTGCCCAAGGGGTATACGCCTTTCCCTAGGACAATGTCGTGGAACATTGTGTCACAGGCCTCTAGCCACGAGAGGGGGATGCGCATGGCTCGCAGGGTACTAGCGAACATGAGGTTGATGCCGGTGCCGCCATCCATGAAGATGCGACTCATCTCGTAGCCATCGATTTGCGCCTCGAGCACCAAGGGAGAGTGGCTCGGGAGAGGTACCTGGCGCGGGTGATCGCGCTTGTCGAAGGTAGGACTTGCACCCACAGAGGTACTCAAAGGTTGAGGGTGGAGAGTTAACTGTCAAACTAATTTGGCGAGTGATTGACTTTTGCACCCTATTGGAGGGGCGTCCTTTTTGGATCATGCCCATGTTCCCTAGTGGTCGTGGGTATTGTTCGCCTTCGTTGTTCTGGGCTGGCACAGCCGCAGGTGGTGGTGGTCCAAGCGGTGGTGGTGGTGCTCCGTGAGCTATGGCAACCGGGGAAGGTCCATAGCCTTGATTTATCGCGTCACGATTCATCTGGGTGAGGCCTTCGTGGAGCTTGAGGAACTCACGACAGTCCTTTAGGAGATGGCTGGACTTCTTCTTGCCTTCGTGTTTGTCGATGTAGAAGTGGACGTTGCAAGGTCCAGATAATTTTTCCTAGATCAACGTTCCAGGGGCTTCTTCACGGGTACAGCGTTGCCATACTTGCGTGGTTTTCCCACTATCGTGGTAGCCACCACTGTGGTACCCACTGCTGCAGTTGCCATCGTCGCGCTTGTCAACATAGCCAGCCGCGACTATGTCAACTTCTTCGCGGTCTTTGTAGCCGCACATCCGATGTTTTCCTCGGTGGTCGCGTCTATGACTGAGGTCGTCGTTGTCGTTTGAGTGGACATAGTTATTTTTCACCGAGTCCTGTCCATCGGCCCATCTATTTGCGATTTCCATTAGGTGGTCGATTGTTTTGGGCTTTATGCGGCCTAGCTCCTCCCTGAGCTCTCGACGGTGTACGTGCTGTTGAACGCGTCAATTGCGCGGTCCTCGGAGATGTCCTTTGTGGAGTTTTAATGATGGACCACCTCTGGAAGTAGGAGTCTAGTGATTCGCCGGGATTCTGATAGCAGGCCTTTAGCTCTTCGATTGAAGCGGGCCTTTTGTAAGTGCTCTTGAAGTTTCGCATGAAGTTGTAGGCCAGCTTGTCCTAGCTGCAGCTTGACCCGCGGGGTAGGTTGTTGAGCCACGCACGGGTAGCGCCCTGCAGCTGTAGCTGAAGGCACTGCATGGCTGTGCTCTTGTTTCTATCGTGCAGCTTGACGGAGGAAATGTGGTCCTCCAGCAAGATCTTCAGGTCTTGGAGGCCGTCGAACTTTGGGTCCTTCGACGGGAGTTTGAACCCTTTCGGCATTCGTGTTTGCCGTATAGCCCTGCTGAAGTAGCCAGCGCCGTAGAGCTCCATTCCTTCGTATTTCGACTCTATTGAGCAGGCGCGCCTGGCACACATCTTGTCGACTTTGCGCTACATGATGTCATCATGTGCATCGTATTCGTGATCGTGTTGATGTGAGTGGAATCGCCATGAAAGGTCATGCTCGTCATCGCTGGAGGAGAGCGAGTAATACATAGCTGGAGCCTTGCTTTTCTTTGGCTCCTGTGTTGGATATTTGGTGAGCACAGCTTCGACCAGTCCAAGGCCAGCGACCGTAGATCGGTGCATGGCGGATCATGGATCCCCAGCTAGTGGTTGATTATTTAGCAGGTACATGGTGGCTATTGTCACTGCTACTTGTGATGTTTTCGGGAGCATGTTGCACCCTGAGTCCACCGTCATGAACGAGAAGTCAACGGCTCAAGTGTCCTCGTCTCGCTCTTTGTCATTGAGTTGGGCCAGTCGAGAGCGCCTTTTGGCGGCTGCATGGTCATTGCCCTTGGAGGAGGATCCTCCGATGGAAGAGAGCACCGCTCGCCGAAGGCTTGACTCATCCGCAGCCCTCCTACGCTCGTCGAGTCAAGCGCTCACCGCCTGCTAGCGCTTGTACTCCTGGATGAGTGGGTACTGATAACCCATCAACATCTATTGTGATGAGTTTGGTAGCAGGGGGTTGCCCTGTAGAGCCTCCCTGCATCACGCCCACTCGGCGTTGTTGAGTTGGATCTCCTACCGCCCGTTGACGTGTTCGCCCTCAGGGTTGGGAGGCTACTGATCATTCTCGATAGGGCCGATGGTAGGGGGTCGATTGGTTGGCCCGTTGTTGGTGGGCCTGCTGTTGGTGTTGTCCCTTTGAGTGCCTCCGTCGCCGGTGTTAATGACGACACGCATGTAGTTGCTGGGGAAGTTGTTGCTCCTACAACTCTCAGATCAGGAACCGTAGGCTCTATCCTCTAATGCCAGGTCGCCCAGATCAGACTCGCTACTTGTGTTGCCATATGTTCTCTCGGCTGATGCTGAGGCGTTGAGTTCTCTCAGGGTACCGATCGAAGGTGGGAACCATGACGCAGGGGCAATCGAGGGAGCCTGTGACTGGTCAGGGAGGTGGAGCGTGCCGATTTGGCTGACCTGGAAGCGTAGGATTCTGATCGCTAGGCCAATCCCATCGCCTACGGACTCGAAATCCGGGAGAGTCGTCGGCGCATGGACGGTGAAGTCCAGGCACCGAAGAGAAGGAGAGTCTCCGCTATAGCAGAGTCGTAGATCATAGTTGATGGGGCCGAGGAAGCTGCAACATCAACACTCCCGTTTCCCACAGATGGCGCCAATTAACGAGGGGTTAACTCATCAATGCCCATCATTGATGGACTTAGGTTCGAGGAAGTGGGGAGCACTGAAGGCATCGATTGGCTAGCAAACAAGCACATAGGTGACATGACGTTTTACCCAGGTCTAGGCCTTGTACAGGACCCTACGCCTACTTTTCTGCTCTTGATTATGAGAGAGTCGAAAGTTACAAGGGTGCGCAGATGCAACCTAGTGAGGTGTATGCGAGGGTGTGGATTGTCCTCCTCGCCGCCCCTCCTAGCCTTTATATAGGGAGGCTAGGTCTCGGGATAGAAGGTCGAGTCGGTTACAGATTAGGGTTTTCCCTTTAAGTTTCTATCTACACTTTGTCGTGTCCTTCAAGAAGTCGAACTCCTATGGGCCACCTAAATTCTTGCCGGGCTTCGTTCGCACCGTGGACTCCTTGGTCTAGACCGTATAGGCTACTCTCGAGTACCTGTACGGTATCCCCATGTAATTATTCATCCTGTACATCGAAGTGGTTCTGGGCAGACATCATGTTCGCCCTCATCAGCAACGCTGGAAGCGGAATGCTAGAGCTAAAGAAAGTAGGGCAAAGGTGGGAGTGGAGGTGGGAGAGAAGAAAGGTTACGTAATGCATTGAGGAGGAAGGACTTGGCACTTGGTGTTTTATAGCCAATGCGTGGGCACAGAAACTTGGGATGCTGAAAACTCGACTCTCCACCATGATAAACTGCGGACGCCTATAGTCTGAGGAGCTAGCTAGGATCTCACCCGCAAGAACCCCTATCCGTCAAGAGTTTCCTTGTCCACAACAACTATGTACAAGACCCACCGTATGGCCTCACAGCAGGAAACCACAGTCAACTATGCCCTATGGTGCCAGCTCTGCTATCGTTGGGACCCATCGTACGATATCGCCATGAGAAAACACGGACCCCTATGGTCTATGCTGCCAGCTCGTCTCTCCATAGCGAGAACCAGCATCTGCCCATGCCTTCCGATGCCACCTCGATTGCCAGCTCGCCTATCCTCCATGAAAAACCACATTCGTCAAGGGCTCATGGCTCCACGTATGCTCGTATAGGGTCCCACAACCAATCGGGTGTTGAACCACGTCGCACCAAAAACGACTCTCATAGAGCAAGGCCCTCCCCCTGTACGCTAACGACGGGCCTAGTTCGCACGCGGGGTACACCGTCCGGTGATGCGAGGTACAACAGGGCGCGTGCGACACATGTACATTGTAAGGAATCATTTGCCCTAATGCACAGGAGGTCCCGTCTCATGGGATAGCAGGGCTCTGTTGTGACATTTCCGCGTGTCCTTTTCGGCGTCCATCCCTTGGTCAAAAAGGATTAGGATGATGTGGATAGCAGTTTGAGCCAAAACAATCTAGCGATATTATTTTCTTCTGATGCTTTAACTCCTGAACCGTAACCAACAAATATGCACTTAACAACCCTTGGCTCAAGTTTTCCATTATCAACGTGAGCATATGAAGTGGAACCAAAAACTCTCAAATATGAATAATCAGCAGGTGAACCTGACTATACCTCAATGGAATTTTATTTTCAAGTGAAATAGAAGGTGACCTGTTGATGAGGTAGCACGTTGTGTTGATATCTTCTACTCAAAAATGCCTACCCATAGTTGTATTGGACAACATACAACGATCCCTCGAGACGATGGTCATGTTCATGCGCTCAGACACGCCATTTTGTAGAGGAGTATAAGGGACGATGTGGTGCCTGATCATATCATCGTTACTGCAAAACACCTCAAACTCATTAGAACATAATTCCATACCATTGTTAGTACGTCGTATTTTAACTTTCCTTTCAGTTTGTTTTTCTACTTCTTAAAAGCATAAAAAACATCAGATTTATGTTTTAGGAAATAAGGCCACACTTTTTTTGAGTAATCATGAATAATAGTAAACATGTAATTAGTAGCACCAATATAAGTCTTACGGAAAGGTCCCCATACATCATCATGCACATAATCTAATATGCCTTTGGTGGTATGAACGAAACCATCGAATTTATCTCGATTATGCTTACCAGAAATGCAGTGCTCACAGAGCTCAAACTTACTCAAGTTGAAACTATCAATAAACTCTCTCTTTACTAATTCTTCCATGCCATGTTCACTCATATTCCCAAGTCGCATATGCCACAGATTAGTTTTTCCACAATCATCAGAATCATTAGAAGTAACGGCAGCAGCAATACTAGGCAAAGTGTTGCCTCTAAGAACATATAATTTAGTAGAATTGATATCACTTATCATGTGAATAAGCTAACCTTTTGATACCCTCATAAGTATACACCCACCAGCGTACTTGTATCCATCAACATCTATGGTACTTAGTGAGATCAGATTTCTAGCCATGCTTGGTATGTGCTTCACCTTAGTCAACATGCGTGTCATGCCATCATGTGTCCTAATCTTAACAGATCCAACGCCAACAATATGAAACAGGCTGTCATTCCCCCACACACAAAATCTCTAGTCTCCATAGACTCATATAGCAAATATGAAATTAACATTCAGTATCAAGTATCCATTCATCATCTATCCATTCATCATCACAAGAAGCACAAGCAGCAAAAACGGCTAAACATTCACTATTAGAACAATCACCAGAGACAACAACAGCCTTACCAGTAACTTCATACTTATCTTTCAGTTTGTAAGTACCATTCATTTTCACCTTATTCCGCAGCTTCCAACAATCATCAATAATGTGATTAATTTTCTTATAATACATGCGGAAGTTCTCCTTTCCATTGGACTTTCAATGACCTCTGCCAGCCTTGCTCTTATCTCTGTTGTCGTAGTTGTTATTCCTCTATTCGGTCTGCCACAAACCCTGCAGAGCTTCAGCCTTGGATGATGACCCATCTTCCTGTAGCATAGTTTTCATATTTTCCCTTTGTTTGAGGGTCTCTTGTATTTCAGAAAGGGTTAGTTCATCATGGCTCAACAATATTGTATCACGGAAATTTGCATAGTAACTAGGCAGCGGGCATAAGTGTAAAATACCTAGATCCTCATCATCATATTTTACTTTCATAGACTGCAAGTAAGAAACGGCTTCTCTAAAGATGGATAAGTGATTCATTACCGATCCAGCTTCTTCTAACCTATGCGAGAACAACTTCATCTTCACATGCACCTTACTGGTTAGATCCTTTGACACACAAATCGTTTACAGTCTCACCCACAGGGCCACTACAGATTTATCCGCTAGCACTTCTTGCAAAATATTATTGGATAGATGAAGTTGAATCAAAGATAAAGCCTTACAGTGATTCCTATTTTCTTCATCGGACCACCCCTTTGCATCCTTTCCGAATCCATCCAGCGCTTCATCTAGATCAGAAATTTGGGCGAGAATTGCTCGCATCTTCACCTGCCATAAGGAGAATCTTGTGGTGTAGTCTAGCTGCGGTAGATTAGACTTCAATAACGATATGTCACAAACCCTAGATTGGAACCTAGGGATCTGATACCACTTGTTATAAATGCGACAAGAAGATAACGAAGAATGAAAACAAAAACACAACAGAGGGACACAAATTTAACATGGAAAACCCTCTCCAACAAAGAGAGGAATAAACCATGGGAACTAGCTAGTGAAACTTTACTATATCGAGGAGTGTGTACACAACACCAGAGATTTTACAGATGCATCTTATCCTAGTTGGTGTCTTACAAGAGGTATATATAGAGGCAGATACCTAGGTCTTCAACGATCCATATAGTTGGGGAGAGATTGCCGCCCACACCCCCAGGCGTCCCTGTTGGGCACGGTATCGGGATTCATACAGAGTGGGGGCAATCCGCTCTCCTCGTGAGAAGTTAGCCTACTTAATGAATTTGGATCATACTTCAATAGTCTGTTCCATAGTGTAGTATGTTCTAGAAAATAACTAGTACATCATAAAACAGAGAAGATTTAATTTATGTCAAAAGCTCCCCAATATATATAATCTTTTCCATACATGTTGAAATTCTATTATTCTTCCTCCCCACCCATCGGAAAAAAATTAATAGTAGAACTTAGTGATACCTCTAATAGCGTAGTAGGCGTAGGAAGTTGAGTTGTTTCTCTCAACTTGTAAGGACTTTGTCCTGAACTTTGATGTGTGTTGTCTCCAGAGTTCAAAAAATTTCAGAATTTGGATGGCGGGAGTGTTTGGCAGTGTGAAATGGATACAATGGAGAGGGCAATGGAACCCCTAGCCAGTTTTGCATGGTGTTGGCCAGGAGGGGAAGTGCTTCTTTCTTTTCTCTTCCTCTTTCTCTCAGCTGGCTGCCCTCTTGTCCTAGTCTTATCTGTTTTCTTTCCCGATCATTAGTCCCCCCACCTCACCCCTTTTTTTCTACCGCTCACGTGTGTGGCGTCACATGGTGGCCCTTCTGCCCAGACGAGGTCCGGATGGAGTTGCTCCCAACGTGGCTCCATCCTTAGGTTCTTATCAATTTCATGATCTTGTCTCCGCTACTTAGAGTGCCCGCTTGTCATTTTTTCTCATGCATGCGTCCGATTGTTGGGTAAAGCAGAGGTCACGTCAAACATGGTGCAAGGTCCGTACCCGTCATGCCTGCACCAACAAGTCCCCTGCCTACCCTGACATGTGTTCTGATTCACTCCTAGAGTCGAGAAGTCAAGGTAGAGGTGGACACTCAAGAGGGCGGGGAGGGGACACTAATACAGAGTGATGCTATGGACACAGGTCCAAACCTCCATCAGCAATGGAGAAACATTACATTGCCAGACACTTGTCGCTGATGTGAAGACCTTTATGGCAACAGAGGCAAAACCCGTCACTAATAAAGTCTATTTTTGGCAACGGTTTTTGTATTATATTTGTTTCCTTAGAGTGGAACTCATTAGTTACAGTTATTTTGCTTTCACTCATTTTCACTAGTGTTTTATAGCAATTTTTGGTGCATAAAATATATTATGTGCATTCCATTAAAATCTCACACAGCACAAGCACTAAAACAGAAACATATTTATTCATTCATATCACATTTCCATCATGATATGACTATGCAAAGATAAATTTCTTTGATTTCTTGGATCTGTCTTTGTGCTCGATTCTTGGTTTTCTTGGTAATATTTCCAGGTCCATGATGGAAGTATCTTGCAAGGATAAATTTCTACACTTGTCCTTAAGATCTTGCAAGGATTGCTTCAAAGATATGAAAATATAGTACAAAATGTTTTCTTCAAGTTGATAACTATAAATAGAAATAGAAAAGATTAATTGTAAACAGAACAAGATATGGGAACAATTTTCTCACCGGAGCCTGTTTTACACAAAGATTCTTTATCCAAGTACTTATTTATGAAGTGTTCCTGAAATAAACTCATGGTTTCAAATCTAGCCCTGACTAACATATATGCACACTAACAAACCGAAACAATATAGACTCACACAATTCTGTGTTTTATTAAGAACATGATCTAGTATGAACAAATCATGAAGATTATTATGCTTTATGGGTAAACAAAACATAAATAATAAAAACAATAAAGAGAAATCCTAGATCATTGTCACGATAAATGGTTACATTTGCGTCATCCGGAGTTCCTCATCGTCCTCCTCCGTATCGTGGAGCCATGTGATGGTGGCAACCCCCGCATCGGTTCCCAACACCATCCATATGCAATCACACACGGAAGCACCTGACACCAGCCGACCGGATGTAACCGCAGCAAGATGAGCCCGACAATGGATGGGTGCAACCACATCCGGATGAGGCTGACACCAGCCGACCAGATGTAACCATGGTTGGATGTGCCTGACACTAGACATATGCAACAATAGTCGGCGAGCTTCTTCTTTGATGTCGCCTTCATATGATGATGAGCCACCATGCCTTGACAAGATCTACAAGAAGAGGAGAGGTCGAAGATAAGAAGTTGTGATTTTACCAGATCTAGACAAAGAGGAGAGATGGACAAGCAACAACCATGCCTTGACTAGATTTGGACGAGCAACAGTCATGCCTTGACACGGGGGATGCGATCTCTCAAGCCGGTAGAGGACGCGAGAGACACCAGGAGAGGTAACTTAGAGCGCCCTCGCTTTGAGATGTGGGAAAAGGAGTGAGAGGTAGGGTTTCTCTAAGGGTTACATTGGGGATTTATATAGAGGGGTCATTTCACATCGGCAATGGTCCATCTTGTAAGATCATTATCATATGGGACCTTAGGTAACCACTGGAAATTTAATGGTGATGGGGCCAAAAATATATTTGTGGCCTATAATGTGCAACGCATATCAGACAAGCCCCATCGGCCACGCGCAATTTCATTTGATTATAGGTCATATTGCTTCTATTTCCGATGGGAGGCGTTCTTAGGGTCGCTATGTATTAGTGGGAACTGTGGTTTACACCTCCCATGTACGTTGGGTGGGTCATAGTGGCCCTACCTTGCGACTAGAACTGCAGTAAGCAACTTGGGTCCCAGCTTTGTTCATCCGAGGTACCCTGGTGCAGGTTCCCACCTACATACAATGCGTCGATCATGTCAAGCACGACACACTTATGTTTCCTTACCATAGCTTGCACTTCGATGTCCATGTCGCCACCAGGTAGATCTTGTTGGGCTCGAAGGTATGTCTGTGTTGGACAACCCCTCTTTCTAATTCAATCGTCTGGTATTCCTGTCGACCACTCACCGAGGGTGTCCTAGGATACCAACATGGGGGATGAGCCTATTTACGGTTTTCCCGGTACAACCGATGTTTCCATTATGTTGATGACGATCTTGTCAGCGTCATCCATGCCTTCCGGAGGATGGCGTGATTCCTTAGTTTTCCAGAGAGGGGGCTCCAAGCTTTCCCTGGTGCCTTTGGTAGCTTGCCCTAGGGTGTCGGCGATCGTCCTAGATAGCATGGGAGTCAGAGGTTCAACTCGATGTTATCCTATATGGAACCAATATCCGAGAGCCGTAGGGTGGCTCCTAGCAGGTTCTTCCTGTAAATCACATCCATGTCTTCTTCTTCTCATGCTGCTAGCTCTTCCTAGGCCACCTCATACTTATTCCTTTCTATGGCGAGAATCCTAGCTCTTCAGTACACTTCGCCCTCCATGCATCGGGACTAAGTATGGTTAGCCCCCATCATACCTTTGGTGGGGTGGCTTGCGTTCCACTAGCATTCTCATATTCGTTACTCCCATCATTCTACCAATGTTCCGATAACATTCTCCTTTTATTCCTCCTAAGTTTTTTATGATCATTCCCTTCCTGTACTTTCTCTGGTTTCCATTTCTATTCATTGTTTCATGGCTTCCGATCTTACCTCACGGTCCCAACATTTACGACCTTACCTTTTCATGTTCCCCGCCCATCACCTGGTGACAGGTGGCTCATTTTCTGGTTCGGTGGTAGGTGGTAGCGTTTCGTACTCATAGGCGAAGTGTAGTGTCGGGCTGGAGATTCCCTAACCCTTCTCCCTAGGCTAAGGTGTCCTCGCGTCAAACATTGCCCTATTGTGGTAGCGGGAGAACCGGGGCGCTCCCGATCGACCGGGATGCAGACCGGCAAATCCGCAAGACAACCAAGTGGGCCCGGAGCTAAGTAAGAAATCTATATCAGGGGAACCTGTGAAGAACTCCGGGTCATCAACCCAGTACCTGCTTGCCTCAGAGGGAAAAACAAGGGCTATCCCCGGGATGGAGATGTCAGGCTTATCACCATACCGCAGGGGAATGCCACAAGTGGTACTCAGTCAAAGACGGGGCAATGAGCAGGTGTACCATGGAGTGATAGCTCCAAATTTTGACACTTCTTTATTAATGATTTTCCATTGGTTTTCACTTGGTTTCGTTGATTTTGATCTTTCAACTAACACTAATATCGCAAGTTAGCGAAACCTTGTTCTTTTGTGATGACTTTCAGATACTAGACACTTTTGTAAGATCCAAGAGCATTTATGGGTGAATCACACCTAAATGAGAAAATATCCAGTTGAAGACTTTTCCATCTAAGGACTACTAAGGGTTTAACGACCACCAGTACAACCAGAGGCCGCCCGTACCGTCCGCCCGTACGACACACCATCGCCTTTGTTATATCAAGAAAAACATCTTTTGTAAAGGCGTAGAGGGCAGAAGACGTACACAGCCACACACACCTTCCCAGAAGAGAGGACATCAGATCTAAAGAATAAGAATAATAATAAGAAGAAGAACTCCATCCCATTCTTGGAAGATCTCTAGCCTCTTGATCATCAGCTCCACCATAATTCCCCACTTGTACTAAGAGAGAGATAGATTAATACTAGTAAGTTTATGGATTTGAACCTCTATTCCTACTTTGGTTTGTATTTGATTTGATCTACAACTTCATTGTGGATTGCTATGGTAAAGTTGAGATGATTTTCATTTGCAATATAATTATGTCTTTGATCTATTCTCCTCTCATGTGTGAGTAAATCCCCATAGGCGTGGGAGATGTAGGGAATTAGTGAGATGTGATGTGCCTCCTTTATTTCCATCCATTTGTGATTATTGTCATGATTATTATATTTTAAGAATAATTATCTATGGTTTCCTAATGCTTGTTATCCAATTTAAGGGCCTGGATAACATGATCATGAGATCTCATAGGTATGATCTTGTTTGCTAGCGAATCGATGACCCCCGAGTGACACAGTCGATATCAAATAGGATCTAGTATAACTTGAGGACAACAAGGAACCATCAAGATTAAAGCCTTGATCTAGTCGAAAGAGCTTTATTGATGTGCTGACCATGGATTTGGTGAAAGGCAGAAGGATCATTGGAATCGAGAGAAAATTCTACCAAGGGGACTCTTGATTGGTATATGGGGTTACTTGCCTACTCACATATGAACAAGAAGTACTATGTTCACTTTTCCCATTTTATTCCATTTGGAACATTCACTATTAGCATGAACTGTTTCTCCTCGCGCCTACTTCTCATCTACACGAAACCTCGAATAACCTCTGTGCTCTTTTACTTTTATGTTATTTACTTTAAGTATCGTTCAATACTTAACACTACTTTCGTTCCACTCATTCATTTCCACCTCAACTCTTGCAGTCAATTCACTCAAGACAAGTGACACATTGAGTGCGATAGAAACACTTTTGATAGACACTTTCCTAAGCTCCTTGTTGGGATTGATATAAAAACTAGAACTAACACTTCCACGAAAATGTGCTCTGACAAACCTGTGCTCTTGCAGGCCATCATGGAGCAAGTATGAAGGGGGCACTAGCTAGGCCACCATGGGGGTACTGGCCACGCCAGTACCTAGACACACAAGAAACCAAGATGCGGGACCGAACCCGCACAACAAGACAAGACACGCGATCAGTCTGCGGGGAAAGGCAAAGCCCGGCAGCACCAAAGGATGCATGATGGAGTAAAGTGGACAGGGGAAGGCATGTTCCCTGATACCTTCGATCTGGATTCACAGATGTAGTATAATAGTCTTTTCCCCTAGTAGACCTAGATTTAATCGAACCTTAGGAAACAATGATAAAAGGAATTAAAAAGGACATGTCTGTAGGACGTTTTTTACCTTCCGTTACAGGACCAATCTAGTTTACTTTATATCGTGGTTTGATTCAATGGATGGAGATATGCCAGGGTTGAAGATCCACCTGCAGCTACATATCATATGGGATAAACGATAATAATAGGCATAGTCATGTGAAATGTTTTAATAGATATAATCTTTTGTGGGCGGCACATCCTAATATAATAAAGCCCATGCGAGCCATAGGCATAGAAATAGTCGTTTGACCCAACCGAGTGCACCACGAAGCACTAGTCTACAGACAGTTATTAAGTAAAAAACACAGATCAAAGCCTTAATAAGAGATGTTGTTGTTGATCTCGAATGGGTCGCTAAGCGAAGATCAGACATCCATTTCTTTCATTTCTTATGAGATCGCCACTAGCTAAGTATCTCACCTCAAGCCTTTATCGATCTCGGGGGTCTTGGGTACCTACAAGTCCAAAGATTGAGGCAAGAGACAAAGAAACAAAAGATACAAATGCCTTATTCAAACAATACACAATACTCCCATAGATTAGTGATGAGTCCAAAAATGAGCATTTTTTACTTATTGTTTTTGCATTAGTAGTATAGGGTTTTTAGTATTTTACCGTGTTAGCATGCACCTTTTTTTCTTGTTTCAACAGGATGCCAATTTACTAAGTATTTAATGAACATATCAATTGAGACTATCATATTACATAGTAATATGGTATTTTAAGTGATAAAAGTCATTTTATTGATTTACCTTCGCACCTGGAAGAATATCCCACGCCCAGAAGGCTCCAACCAGCGTAATGACTAGTTGTATGGGTGGATCCCACCCGTACCACGCGCCCGTATGACCCGGCAATGGGACTGCCTCATCAAATACTTCCTCCTCGTGAAAACAGAAGACAGATCCGACATTCACAGAAACCTCCAGCCAAGAAAGACCACACCAGAAAGGGATCTAAAGGAGGAACTTGAAGAAGGGAAAATCCTCGCTGTTGCACGGATCATTAGAGGACAACGCATCATCCCCTACATCATCAACCGCTACATATCCATCACCATATCTACCCCCATCTTCCATCCATTAGATCTTGTTGTAATTCCAGATTCAATTGTGGTTTGCACTAGATTCATTCCATTACTTTTATCCATCCGTTTGATTATGATGATGTTGTTGATTTATTCCATGTGTGAGTAGTTCCATTCATTCTTGGGGAGATGGAGAAACCCTAGCATTATTATGAAATGAAATAAAGATGATCTATTACTTGTGTAGAGAATCCATTGATCTATGATGTGTGTTTGATCTCTCCCTTTAGATGGTATGTGTAGTCGGCCACATATCATTTGCCTTCGGGTATAAAGTAAGAGGGTGAAACCCTTTGGACGTGCTTGGATGTTTGTGTCGGTTGCTACTATGACTATAAGCGCCGCTATCACCCAACACGGTCGAAGGGGGAACAAAGGGAGATTCACTAAGCTAATTACGATATCCACGGGGAAACCCTTGCGGTGGTCTGCATGGTGATTTCTTCTAGGAATCACAGTGGTTATTTAGAGATGACCTCATTCTTGTCTCAACAAAGTGACTGCCTACGAGCATTTGTGAACATATTTTTGTGGAACTCTCTCCACACTTATCATGACACAAGAAATAGGTTATCCTAATTATGATTAATTACCACATGCTAGAGGTGTATCCTACACCCCCGAGAACGTCTTAGCCCCATCGAGTTCAACCACCATTCCAAAAACGCTCTTTTTACTTGTTTTATTTACTTTCCTGTACTAAAACCAAAAACCTTTCAAACACCCGTTCACCTGAAATCAAAGGCAGCTTATAAGTATCCTTTGGTAGATAGTGACGAGGGGCATAAAGACCTCAACCAAATAGCTCTCTGTGGGTTCGATACTCTTATTTTGAAACTAGCTACAATTGATTTATGCACTTGCAGTCATCAAGATATTTTCTGGCATTGTTGCCGGGCAGATAAGTGCTTTTGGTATTTGCTCTTAGTTGCTAATTATATTAATTTTTTTACTAAAGTCGTTTACTAGTTTCAGGTAAACACCATGGCTACACTTGAACTAATAAATCAGATCGATGCGGTTGAACACCTCGGGAAATTCAACCGAGGACTTGTCAAAGAATTCCCAACTAGGGCTGAACCTAAGTATGAGGTTAACCCTCGTTTTATTGCTATTATTAAAGGAAAAACTTTTGTAGGAGATGACCCGGATGAGGATCCTTACAATCACCTAATGCATTTTTTATGTTGGACACTTAAGTTGAGAGGCTATTCTGATGATGAACTAAAACTTAAATTGTTTAGCCAATCTATAACCAACACTGCTTTAGCTTGGTATAGAATTTTCCCTGCAGAGATTGATACCTAGTAAAAGCTTAAGCCGGAATTCATATTCCGATTTTCCCCCAAGGTAAAGACTACTGAAGTTAGAAGGGCAATTATAGATTTCAAGAACCACCCAGGTGAAGGCTTGGTAAGGGCCTTCATGAGGTACAAATCTATCCTTAATGAATGTCCCCATCATGACTTACCTGAATGCTATGTTTTACACATTTTGTATGGGATACTTAATCAAGAAATTAAAGATTAGCTTGATACTAATTTCGGAGGCTCTTTTATGGAGCTAACGATAACTAAAGATTGGGAACTCCTAGAATGCATTCGCCCCAATAGGGAAACATGGGGATTTGATTTAGATGGTGAAGGAGGAGTAGAAATTAAATATGATTGTCTCAATGCTTATAAAGAATCTGGAAAGATAAAAGAAACTACTAATGAGCTTCAACTTGATGATGATATTATTGTGCAAATCCTTCAGTTGTTCACAGAACACATTGAAGCTGCCAAGAAGGATTGGCTTCATTACACTCCTGGACCAGTCGAACATGTCAATATAATAACTTCAGCACATGAAGAGCCATCGGGGGTAGTCCATCAGTATGTTGAACCCCTTCCTTTTCCAAGGACTGCGAGGAAATATATGATGGCCCAACAACTCGAGGACCAACGTGAGGAAGAAAGATTGTTCCTCAAAATGTTAGAAGAAACACAAGCAAAAAATCTAACGAGGAAAGTAAGGAGGAGAGAGGGAGGCCAAGATATCTTAACTATGTTTGCACATTGCAACGTAATAGAGCTATGCCAAAGCTTCACAATTTGTAGAAGGGAAGGTAAAAGATAAAGAAGTTGGTAAACCTATTCTCCTTACACTTTTGATCGATCTTCTTACTATGGTCTTTGCGATATAGTAACATCAGTTAATGTAATCCCCTTTAATTTTTATTTAAAAATCCAAAAAGAATTAGCCCTAGCCGAACTGGAAGATACCGATATGACAATAGTGCTTGCTGATAAAACTCTTAGAGTTCCTACGTGAGTAATTAGAGATGCTCCAATTTGTATTGGACCCTACAAATATCCTATTGATTTTGTACTTATTGACATGTCTACTGATGTTTATTGTCTAATTATTTTTGGAAGAACTTTCTTGAACACTGCATGAGCAAATATTGATTGCAAGAAAGAAACGGTATCCCTCAAGTTCGGTGAAGAGAAAATGGAATTTCACTTCTCAAAATTCCAACATAAACCTGCTATTGATGATTTAGACGAATATGAGTTTGGGCAAGAGGAAGAAGGTAATATGATTATTCTTGCCTCCATGGTCATTCAAACTCCTGATGATGATTTGGTTAGGAGTTTAGTTGCTAACGTTGATATGCCTCAAGATATGGATAAAACTGAGATAGATTATTATCTTGACTCTACACCCATGGTGGATTCCGAGATAAATCAAAATTATGAAGAACCTATAAGAAAAGGAAACGAGGCACCTCTACCTCCTACACTTAAAACTTTACCCAAGGAATTAAAATATAGATTCCTTGATGAAACTAAGAATAATGTTCGTGTTATTATAAGTTCTAACCTTTCAGAAAGAGAAGAAAACTTGATGATGGTTCTAAGAATGCATCAGAATGCTCTTGGGTATTCGATGAGTGACTTGAAGGGGATTAGTCCCTCGATAGCCACTCATAGAATATTTATAGAAGAAGGAGCTCAACCCGTTGTAGATTTCTAGAGACGATTGAAAGATCACATGAAAGAGGAGGTGAGAAAGGAGGTAATTCGTTTACTTGATGCGGGAATTATCTTTCATGTAGAGGAGAGTGATTGGGTAAGCCCTATTCATTGTGTTCCTAAGAAAGGTGGGTTCACCATTGTTCAAAATGAACACAATGAACCAGTACCAACTAGAACTATAATTGGTCATAGGATGTGCATTGATTATAGAAAACTTAAGGAGACAAGAAAGGATCACTACCCTTTACTATTTATAGATTAAACTTTAGAAAGGCTTGCTGTGCATTCCCATTTTTGTTATCTAGACGGTTATTCCAGATTTTCCCAAATTGTTGTCCACCCTGATGATCAACTTAAAGCAACCTTCACTTGTCCTTATGGATTATATGCTTATGGACCTATGCCTTTTGGTCTTTGTAATTCCCTAGCTATCTTCCAAAGATGCATGACTGCTATATTTGCTGACTATGTTGAAAGTATTATGGAAGTTTTTATGGATGATTTTTCTGTTTATGGAACCTCATTTAATCATTGTCTTCATAACCTTTATAAAGTCTTGCAGAGATGTGAGGATACTAACTTGGTCTTGAATTGGAAAAAATGCCACTTCATGGTTCAAGAAGGTATAGTACTTGGTCACAAAATCTCTAGTAGAGGCATATAAGTTGATAAAGCGAAAATCGAAGAAATAGAAAGTCTTCCCCATCCCCGAGATATTAAAGGTATTAGGAGTTTCTTAGGCCATGCTGGGTTTTATAGAAGATTCATTAAGAACTTCTCTAAAACTGCTAGACCTCTAACTAACCTTCTAAAGAAGGACATTGCTTTTAATTTTGACGAAAGTTTTCATACTTCCTTCAACATTTTAAAGCAAGCCCTTCTTAAAGCTCCTATTATAAAACCCCCTAATTGGAAGAAACCCTCTGAAGTTTTCTGTGAGGCTAGCCATGAAGCTATTGGAGCAATTCTTTCCTAGTATGATGGTGATGAACTTAATATTTTTCATCATTCTAGCCATACCTTAAACGATTCCCAACAGAATTACCCCATGGCAGAAAAATAATTTTTTGCAGTGGTTTTATCTTCTGATAAGTTTAGATCTTACATTATCGACTCCAAGGTGAGGGTCCATATGAATCATGCTGGTTTAAAGGAAATTCTTGAAAGAACTGATGTTAAGCCAAGGATGCTCTGTTGGACTCTAACTTTGCAAGAATTTGACTTGCAGATCCTTCAAAGAAAAGAAGAACTGGAGGACATACCTATGGGTATTAAGGAAATCCAACCACCCAAGGAAGTGTCATCCATATGCATACCATCTGGTACTTCGATTCCCAAAAGATAAATTTCGGCTTCCATTTGCAATGGTCTTAGCAACTTCTTGCTACCAACCTTGTTTAAAGGGAAAAATAAAAAGTTAGTTCAACAATCAAAGGAAGAAGAATGTACTCAAATAAACGCGTTTTCTTTGGATGAACATATGGTTGAAATGTCATTTTATCTTCGTCTTGGCTATCGTTTTTATTTTTCTATTCGCGTTTTTGGTTTCTTTGAATTTTTCTTAAGTCGCTGCCAGTTTTGCGAAGTTGGTACGGGCAGACGGTACGGCCGGACCGGCCCGTACCAGTGATCATTAAATAGGCAGTAATTTCATGTTTTTGCGAATGACTTGGTACGGCCGGGACATACGAGTGCACCGGCCCGTAAGGCAGATCGTTACGATTGTTGTGTTTCTTCGTTCTTTTGGTTTGTTGATTATTGTGTAAAAATTGAGACAGTAACCGATCCAGTATGACCGAGCCGTACGAGTGGGTCCTGCCCATAGTCACTATGTTGGTTGACTTCATACCGACTTCGCGGAGAAGAACTTTGGGAAGGACACTGGTACGGGCGCACCGTGCGGGCGTACACCCATACCAGAGGTTGTTACGACTTCTTTCGATTCCTTTTTCTTTTATTTCCTTCCTTATTTGTTAGGATTCTTTTCTTGGTCGACCCTTTTTCTTCCAGTACGAGTTTTCACCTATTTTTAACCCTTCTTGAACCTCCCAAAGGTCTTCCTCCCTCTTATATCAACAGATCCAATCTTCTCGATGCACTACCTAGTTCCAGGCAAAGGCAAAGCTCTTGACCTCATGGCTCCTTTGTGGGATAGTTTAAAGACTTCCTCCATTGAAGCCGGTGATCGCGAAGCTCAAGGCCTTAGCCCGATGAAAAAGAGGTATGCCTACGATTTCGATGATCAGGTTGATGATGTAGAATTCGAGATCTTCATGGAGCAAACAAAGAGAGGATGGAAGCAACTGCCATATCTGGCTATGGTGAGGCCCAAAGATGAAGAAGAAGCAAGGAAAGCCCATGGGAAGGGGTGCATGGAGTCACTCAAGTTCATCTCCACCAACTACTCTTCACCCAAGCTTAAGAAAACTAACCGGGATGACGCATGGACCTATGAGGAGAATATATCACACACGTCCACAACAAAGAAGATCACCATGAAAGTGTGCATGAGTGTGAAACCACAAGAAGATTGGTAGTTCAAGCTTCTAGACGTTCCTGTCACACAGCACGTCCCAGAAACTGAACAGTGTCTTCGCAAGATCGAGAAGGATCATAAGGAAGAACTCATACACTGGGAGATCGTGCGCAAGTGTCTCTTGGATCTTGAAGGCAAGATGGAACCTAACGATATGCTTAGCAGGGTCGCCGAAGGTATGTTCTGTTTGTGTTCAGATCTACAGAAGTGCCTTCATCGCATATCCGTCTTGGAGGAATCAAACAAGAAACTACGTGCAGCTCTCTCCACTAATGCCTCTTAGCCGTGAAAGTGCCACTGTATCAAATAATCGCAAGGGATTATTTGATCCTGTCGACTTGATCCAAAGCTTGGGGGAGATCTATAACACCTTGTAATGTATCTCACCATTTTAGCATGTTTACTTTACTACACGCATGTTAGGTTTTTATTCAAGAGCTTTTGCATTAGTTGCATCAACTTTGATTCCCTTTGTTCAAGAGAAGAATTATATCTGTTGACCATTCATACTTTATGATATTTGAAGTTATATTTTTGATTCATGATTATTATATTAGATGATTGGACTAGGTTGAGTGTTATGATAATTGTACAACTATTATGATTTTAGGGTCTTCCACACCAATAAGTATTGATTAAATTATGAGAAGTAAAATCTTGGTAGCAAATTATAATCACGAGTTTTAATAATAAAAAGCCATAATAGTGAGCATGATAACATAGATGTGCTAAAAAGAAAGAGAGAGAAGAAAAGTGAAGATACAAAAGATTAGCTATCAAGAAAGATCTCAACAGTAAAAGAAAGTGTACAAGCTCAAAAAAGAAAAAAGAAGAGAAAAAGAGATGATCATGAATCTTCACTATTAATCAAGTGTTGCAACCGTTTTTAACTTTATGATTTTATAAGATGTTCAATCACTAATAGCTTCTTATAATAGCATTAATACAAAAAGGTGTGGAAGCTTCTAAGTCATGTGAAGTGTAAAGGTGTAATAAAGCTCCCGATGTAACTCTACATCCAATATTGTACTCTTGTTTCAATTTTGGCCTCACTTGTTATAACGACTCGTGCCTCCTAAACATGATGATCTTGTTCATAAGGCACCGTCTGGCTCGGGGACGAGCAAGAGTCTAGCTTGGGGGAGTTGATGAGTCCAAAAATTGAGCATTTTTACTTATTGTTTTTGCATTAGTAGTATAGGGTTTTTATTATTTTACCGTGTTAGTGCGCACCTTTTTGTCCTTGTTTCAACAGGATCCCAATTTACTAAGTCTTTAATGAACATATCAATTGAGACTATCATAATACATAGTAATATGGTATTTTAAGTGATAAAAGTCATTTTAATGATTTACCTTCGCACGTGGAAGAATTGCCCACGCCCAGGAGGCTCAAGCTAGCGTAACGACCAGTGGTACGGGCAAAGCCCGCCCATACCACACGCCCAAACGACCCAGCGATGGGACCGCCTCGTCAAATATTTCATCCTCGTGAAAACAGAAGACAGATCCGACATCACAGAAACCTCCAACCACAAAAAAACACACCAAAAAGGGATCTGAAGGAGGAACTTGAAGAAGGGAAAATCTTTGCTGCTACACAGATCATTGGAGGACAACGCATCATCCCCTACATCATCAACTACTGCATCTCCATCACCATCTCTATCCCCATCTTCCATCCATTAGATCTTGTTGTAATTCCAGATTCAATTGTGGTTTGGACTAGATTCATTCCATTGCTTGTATCCATCCATTTGATTATGATGATGTTGTTGATTACCTCCATGTGTGAGTAGTTCTGTTCGTTCTTGGGGAGATGGAGAAACCCTAGCATTATTATGAAATGAAATAAATACGATGTATTACTTGTCTAGAGGATCCATTGATCTATGATGTGTGTTTGATCTCTCCCTTTAGATGGTATGTGTAGTCGGCGACATATCATTTGCCTTTGGGTCTAAAGTAAGAGGGCGAAACCCTTTGGACGTGCTTGGATGTTTGTGCCGGTTGCTAATGTGACTATAAGCACTGCTATCACCCAACACGGTCGAAGGGGGAACGAAGGGAAGCTAATTACGATATCCACAGGGAAACCCTTAATTGTGGTGGTCTGCTTGGTGGTTGCATCTAGGCATCGCATTGGTTATTTAGAGATGAGCTCATTCTTGGCTCAACAAAGTGACTACCTACGAGCCTTGGTGTATATCTTTTTGGAGGAACGCTCTCCACACATATCATGACACAAGAAATAGGTTATCCTAATTATGAATAATTACCACATTCTAGAGGTGTATCCTACACCCCCGAGAACGTCTTAGCCCCATCAAGTTCAACCACCATTCCAAAAACATTCTTTTTACTTGCATTGTTTTTACTTGTTTTATTTACTTTCCTGCACTAAAACCCAAAACCTTTCAAACACCCATTCACATAAAATCAAACGTAGCTTATAAGTATCCTTTGGTAGATAGTGACGAGGGGCATAAAGACCTTAATCAAATAGCTCTCTCTAGGCTTGATACTCTTATTTAGAAACTAGCTACAATTGATCTGTGCACTTGTAGTCATCAATTAGATGCACATAATTACTGCGAGGTTTCTCCCCAACCTGTAGCCCATGAGGACTACTCACTCATAACAATAAGATCAAGGATAGAAAACATTGTGCAAATACTTAGATTGAAATCAAATATTCTTACAACGGTCGCCGAGTCACAAGGAGATCTCAAGTACAAAGTAATGACTATGGCTAATGGAGAAGATGGAGGGCATGAACTATGTTGTGGATCTCCTTAGGTGGTGTTATGGTGCAATCTGAGAATGGCAGCCCTCTACATGGCGGCTGTGACATCAAAATATATAGGTGTCTTCATGAAAGTTGTATGGTTGGACGAGACGAAGCCGCTGCCAAATGGTATAGGCGGACCCTGCCCGTACCAGTGTTTGTTACTGCTACTGTTGCCTGGTAATTGCTCCAGAATTACTTGGTCGTGTGGACTTCCTAAAATTCTTCATTTATGACTCCTTATTTCGCATTAAAAAGTGTGATTTCCTGCACAACACAATTCAAAGCAATGTTTTGCAATAATTAGTCATTAGTGGCAAGGCTAGAGAGATTCTTGTCAATTTATTGACTAAAAACAATGTTTAAACATGGGAAAAAGATGCTATTTTTAGAGCCATCAACCTTCCCAAAGCTCAAACCTTGATCGACCTCGAGCAAGAAGAAACAAAAGAACTATGAAGAATTCAACATTTAAACTTGAAACAACAATAATATGAATTCATTTGAATGGCCCATCAAAGTTAGAGAGATGACAAGAACACTATACAAGCTTTGGTAAATCAAGACAATCAAAGTGGATTTTAATATAAGTGTAAATAACTAGAAGTCTAATAATCAATCCAATTCCTCTAGTTAACTCTCAGCTTGCCAAGAAACACTAGGATGTTTTATTATAGCAAAATTGAGTAAGAGAGTTCATGTCCTAAGTAGCATAACAATGAAGTGTTTTATTGACACGCAAATTAGTAAATCAAGGCTATCAAAACACTTATATTCCAATCATTGGCTTTCAAGGAAATTCATAAAGTAGTAACGAGACCATGCCAAGGGATTTTTATGTGGATCTTCATTTTTTTCTTCCTTAATTCAAGGATAATTCTCAACAAGGATCGTTGAGTGATTCTTTTAAACAATGGTTTGCACAACCTTCGAGAGTACTAATAATTTTGCCCATTACGGTGACACGTATGCCACCCTTGTCGTCAACTCATAGCCAAAATCAGGGGTTGTACCGTTGATCGTTTGTAGTCCAGCGGAGTTGTTGGCATCCAAAGGTGTGCATGAAAAACACAGAACTCTTTAAATACTACCACGGTTTGATCCACAGGGTTAGCTTTGGCATGCATCACAATTACCGTTAGACTTCACTTTAATCAAACAACTCCTTTCAAGAGTGTCGTCAAGTCTATCAAAACATCTATGGGGTTAAGTATCTTCGAAGGTAAACTCTCAAGACAATCATTCGTCAAACAAGTCATAAAATTCAAAATTTTCTTGTTGCGCTTGTTTGGCAATATTATTTCCAAGGCAAGACTCTGTTAGCTAAAAGAACTAGAGCAAAAGCTTCCACAACTAATCATTCATACAAATAAAAAGCTTTACTCTAACTATATTGAATTACTCCCACTATCATAGCATCTTAGCAAATAAACCAACTAAGATAAACAATTCAAACATCAAAAGTGGGGGACATAGGACATACCTCTCATGAGCGACTTCATAATCCTCTAACTTATAGGGATGTCTTCCTTCAAAAATCAAGTAAAATCACTCCCATAATAAAATTTAAGGAAAGTGCAAATCCACTTTCATGAAAAAGGAAAAAGGGAAAATATTTTTGTATTTTTGAGGATGGGTATTAGAGAATAGAAAAGAACTTGCAACCAAGCAAGGAACTAAGAAAATAAAAACAGACGAAAAATAAAAGCAAACAAAAACAAAACGAAAGAATATTAAAGTGTTGGAACAAACCAACACGAGTGTTTCAAAGCTCGCGAGGAGATAGAGTACAACCACATTATTACATAGATAAAATTTCCGGGGGACACATCCCTAAGCTCAGGCTTTTGCAAGCCCTTTTGTAGCTCAATGTGGTGGTGGTGGATAGTCTCCCACATTCCATTGGCTGCTCCAATCATGGAACTAGGTCGAGAGGTTGGTAGTAGCATCTCGAAGGTTGGTGGAGAGATTGTTCATGTTTTGGATATTTCCTTCGAGAGCATAAATATCTTCATAGGTTGTGTAGAAGTTTGGTTGCTGCACATCTTGTTCGGGTCCTTCTTGTTCTACTTATTTATCTTCCCCTTCCTATCCCATGGGTACTTCTTGTTGGTGTAGTCTTGCATCAACCTGCACGCCATCACACAAATTTCCCTCCTCGATAGAGAATAAACCATTAGGCAAAGGACCTGGGATCAAGTGATCCGCCCCAAGTGTATCAAGGAAGTATCTCCCATTAGTTTTAGAAATAATAGCACAATCTCTCATAGTAGAAAAACCAAGACGACGATTTCCTGCCAATGGTTGGATGTTACCTAGGTTGACGTGAAGTGCACTTGCAAGCATGGTTATGACTCCTCCTTCGCATATGGGACCACGAGATTGCAAAGCTTGATGCTTAAGATAAAGCAAAAGAAGGGAACCCAAATTTGGAGTTAAGTTACAGTTAGAAATAACATTGTTAGCGAGGATCATCATGTCCTCCTCACTGACTCTAGTAAACTCATCATGTGCCTGCAAGGTGTTAGCAATAACATAAAACAAATAACGAATAGCAGGATGATAAATTGAAATCAGTGCGAATGCCAAGTTGGTTCATGATATAGAGACACACCCACTTGGTGGACTTGATTTCTCGGAGCTTGAGAAGGTTGAAACGGTTCAACTGAAACTCCTCGGTGAACTCGATACCAAGTGACTCGGGGGTCAATGTATCAATAGGTGGCATGTCTTGTTTCGCAGCCATCACACATGTACGACTCCTCGTGTTCATCTAAACAAAATAAATAAAGATGCTAATAATTTTTTTAGACCAATAGAAACATAGCATAAACGATTCTCTACACTTGTTACAAAAGAAACTCTTCTAAATAAAACCAAACATGCTCAATATCAAGATTAGCTCAAGAATAAGACCTAAGTCTAGATTGATAATGGTGAAAGATTAAATATAGTTTTGATGCAAATAAGTTGGGAATCAGAGCATAAACATACCTTAGATCGATTAGGTACGAGGAATCAAAGAAAGATTGAATAAAATTGAAGATCCAATGGAAATGGTTTGGAGTTTGGAGGTTGAAGAAAGAGATTTTTGTGTGTGTTGGGAATTTAGGGTTACTTCTTCCTGGGATGATATGGCGGCTGAGTACGTGGTACGGGCAGGCGTACGAGCTGATCCTGCCCGTACCGAGTGTATACCTTGAGGTAGAAGAACTCCTTCCGGCGGCGCACTCGGTATGGGCGCGCTGTTTGCTTGAAATTTGATGCTTTGCTCAAGGCTATGGTACAGGCGGGCGATACGACCATCTCCGGCTGTACCAGTGGTCGATACAATCACTGGGTCCTACGGAAAAAATCAACACTTCTATTTTTTAGAGCTTCGATGTGGTACAGGCGCATGGTACGTGGTCTCTCGGTCATACCAGTGGGTCGTTACGCGGCCTGTAAGCTGAAAAACTTATAGAATTTGGTTAGTAACTTTGCGCGCCTTTACACATCTTAGCAATTGACAAAATAACAACAAATATACTTCATAAAAATCAGCAATACCTTAAGACCATGTGTTAGTTAAAAAGAAGATCGAGGATTACCTTATTTTCTTCTCCTCTCTCCAAATGTGTTCTTGAACACTCTTTATTAAAAACGAAAAAACAAAATATAACTAACACAATAGTAAAAACCTTTATTTCACATTGGTTGCCTCCCATGAAGCGCTTCTAGTTAAGGTCAATTAGCTTGACCCAGATGGTGATCATTTAGGTTTTGTGAGTGGAACACCCACTCCAAAGTAGTTGGCTTTTAGTGTAATTGTACTATCATCAATATTATTAGGTTTTTCCTTCTTCTTCCTAGGGAAGTGTACTATAAAAGGATCTCTAGACGGTTGTCATATTCTCACATTCGTTTCATGTGGATTGATTAAAGCTTTAATAGTTCTTAGGAATGGCCTACCTCGAATTATAGGTTTTATGGGATCTTTAGGCATGTCCACTATAACAAGATCAATAAGAGAGAGACTTCCTTTATTTTCAACAATTATGTTTTCCTTTATCTCAATAGCTTATTTATAAGTTGAATTGGCAAGATGAAGTCTCATTTCAATGGTTGCAAAAGGCCCCAAGTTTAACTTGTCAAATAGACTCTTGGAGATTGTTGAGACGCTTGCACCAAGATCACAAACTGCAAATATCTCATGAACACCAATTTTAATTTTAATAATAGGCTCAAATATGTCATCTAGCTTAGCAGGAAGCTTATCAGATAGTCTTTTATACTCCATTTCTAATTCTTGAACTTTATATGCTACTTGTTGTATAAATTGTTGGAATATAACATCATTACCTTGTTCTAGACTGGGATTCTGTACGGTGATCATCTTTAATAGATCTTCCATGGTGTATTCAGGTGTTGGCGTGTTTATATAGTCCAGCTCTTTAGGCTTATCTTCATTAATTTCCACCCTCATCATCTTGAGGTCTTCTACCGGATTTGGCTCGGGCTTCCCATCGAATTTTGCTAGTATGAGAGCTTGGCTCTCAGCTACCTTGCCCAATTGTGTCTCCACGGTCTTTGTCCTTTCTTGTAGAGCATGCACATCATTTCTAATTGCAATGGCTTGATTAGATAATTTACCAATACTAGTCTCATGGTTCTCTGTGATTTTAATAAGCATATTATCTTGCTAAGTTTGAGCTTGCATAAAAGTTCTAATAGTATGTTCAAACGAGAGATTGCCATGATTTGCTCCATTATGATTATCACAATTATTGTAAGGAGCTCCTGCAGGATTAGAATAATGTTTTTGAACATTAGAAGCAAAATTTTGGTTCTTCGAAGAAGGATTATAAGGAGTATGAGCTATAAAATTAACATCATTAACATTAGTAGAGATAGCATTAATTGGGTATCTTCCTTACACTTTAGTATGTTGAGTAACTCATCTACCTTAGATGTAAGTTCTTCATTGTTTACCTCGATGATTGAATTCACCATTTTTTGGGTTCTTTCCACATGCCATTAGGCATGGTTGTTTTGCATATCATGAAGTAATTTCTTTGCAACACTCACTTATTTTCCCATGATTGTTCCTCCTGCTGCAGTATCTAGCACAGACTTATACATTGGGTTAAGGCCATTATAAAATAAATGCAATATAAGCCACTCTTCCATCCCATGACTAGGACAGTTCATTACTTTCATCCTTTCGCATGCAAGCGCTAGTGGCTCACGATCTTCTTATCTAAAACTTGTAATGTTGGATCTCACTTGCATAGTCTTAGCTAGGGAAAGAAATTAGTCATAAAAAGATTAGTGCATTCCTTCCAAGATGTAGTGGTGCCTTTAGGTAGAGCTAGCAACCAGTCATTAGCATTTCCTCTTAGAGAGAGGAAAAAAGTAATTTAACAGCATTTGGATCAACAACCTTAATACGCATCATGTTGCAAACTTCAGTAAAAGTATTTTAGTACAAACCTGAATCCTCAGAAGATGAGCCTCCAAATTGGTTCTTGATGAGGACATCCATAGTCCTTTACCATTTTCTCCCAATAATGATGATAATGTTGCTGCACAAGACAAGTCCAATGAATTCAAAATTGGACCAATTAAAAGAGCACGTGCAAAGCTACTTGGCCAACAGGTGAATTCAATCTTAATTAAATATGATATTTTAATTGATGAGAACTTTATACTGCCTAAGTATATGCACCTTTGTATGATCAGGTTTGTTGATAACACAAACGTTGCATGTGGAGGAGAAGGAGAGTTGCAGCAAGAAGAACAAGAACTGATTTCCAATATCAGCAAGTGCGCGATGGAGGAGAGGGAGGCAGGTGCACTAGGAGACAATTAGGAAATCATGTATGATCAAGAGAGGGATGTGGCGCACCAAGAAATACATGTTTGAGGTGTTCCATGATGTTTGTCCTGCGTGCCAATTAGGCCGAACCCAGATATGGGTCGGTTTATATCCCGTTCGAGTTGAACCGGGTCAGTTTGGGCCAAAATAACACTAGTTTTAGGCCTGTTAGTGGGAAGGTCGCCCCAACCTCTATAAATATCCCCATAGCCGTCACAATTAGGGTGACACCACATATAGATTAAACCAATACTTGTTTTGTTGAATTGCTACAAGCATTCATCTGAAATTATATTCCTCTTTGATTCGATCAGGAATATCTACCATACCTCCACTTTGATTCGATCTAGAGTTTTCTACTGAAAGTTCTCGTGTTTTCTGCTGTTCCATTGGGAATTGGTAGATTGCAAACTGATTCGTGGTTGGCGGTTACATGGGCAAGTGTGTGAAGTTGCGATTTCATCTAGGTTGAGATCTGTTGCATTGGCAACAGGGGAACAGTCGGTGATTCATAGCATCCCACAAGTTATCTCCATTACATCCACCATCTTCTACAACATTCTCAACGAGAAGATCGGACCACCCTTATCATCTTGGTATCACAGCCTCAGGTTTACTTGGTGAGCAAATCATTCCCATAGATTAGTTACTTTTGTCTTATATAAAAAACCCACACAAAAAGATTAGGTTTAATGTTTGCCATAGCCTAGATAACATTGTTCATGAGTTCTAGTTGTTGGTCGTAGTCTCTTTTGTGTAGACTTTCTTCTTATATGAGTCGTAGTTTTTGTCTAGATTTCGTCTGCTTTTGTTGTGTCGTCGGAGTCGTGAGACAGTTTCTCGTGTTCTTGAGATAGTTCGCCGTGTTCTTGAGTCTTAGATCTATTAGATCAGTTTACTAATTGTTGTTTTTCCCTGCTGCAGTAGGATTTTAGGCTTTTTTTGCCATGTCAGAGATCAATTCTCAGGTCAATTTTTTTCTTTTTTGTTTATTTTTTTACTGAGTACACATAACGTACCTATCTTTGTGAGCCTTAGTTAGCCTTTCTTCATGTATAAAACTATCCTACAAGACTAGCTTGCTAGTGCTCTACGTGCTGCTCAGTTTAGCAATCTTGTGCCTATTTAGTTGAGACATTGCTCTATGGGCTGCTCAGTTTAGCAATCCTTGTGCATTGCAACACGAGCATTACTCCGACATATCTCAATTTTTGAGCTCTTTTTCATAGTTGCAATTGCCCCATTTATCTCCACTGTGTGTGTTTTCGTGGGTCTGTTATCATACGATCAGCACTAGGATTTCTGAATTGGTGTTGTTAGGTATCCATACCAAGCTCCACCTTATACCCCTGGTTGTCGTGTGATAGCTTCTAATACAAGTTGGTCAGCTATCCTAATTCACTTTGGAACGGTAAGATACATTGTTTTCTTTTAGTTTTGAGTGATTTGTGAGAGTTCCATACACCTATTTTTATTTTCACTAATATACTAATCATGTCTGAGAGTGTTAATGGCCACAGGAAAAATGATCCTACTTTTGTGGTGCATTGGAATGAGTATGAAAACATTGCGTGATCACTTGACACGTCAGATAGATGTTGATGTTACTAATATACAAGAAGATGTGTGTGCTATTGATTTGGAACTTAAGGAGGCAAAAGAAGCAACAACCACAACTCAAGACACCATGACTGCAATTCAGTATTCTATCGCTGATTTAACACAAGTTGTGACTACATTGCAAGCATCTATTGATCGTCATCGCAAGCAACAACAATTTGCTGAGGAAGAAGAGGGTGATGCAAGTGTTCTTGGTGACAATCATGGACATGCTAATGATGGTGCTGCAACTGCTAATGCTGCATATCTCGGAGGCCGTGGAAATGGAGGCCGAGGTGTTTCTATACCTCATGGCCATGGTTTTACGCCTTTCGGTGCACGTCGTAATTTTGAAAATACTAAGGTCCAGCAAGAGGATGGGCTAGGAAAACCAAAACTTTCTCTTCCCAAGTTTGAGGGCTCAAATGATGTTGAAGAGTATCTAATATGGGAGATGAAGATAGAGAAACTATGGCGTTTGCATGACTACACCGAGGACAGAAAATTCAAGTTAGTGTCTTCTGAATTTGATAGGTATGCTTTGCATTGGTGGGATAATCTTGTGCATACAAGGCAAGAAGAAGGTGATCCCCCAATTATTACATGGAGAACTATGAAGCAAGTGATGCGTGACAGATTTATTCCGCGCAACTACATTCGTTCACTCTATGATAAACTGCAGAATTTGAAGCAAGGCACGAAGAGTGTTGATGATTATTATCAGGAGATGGAGTTGATTATGCAACATGCTAGAGTGCGTGAATAGCCCGAACAAATGTTGCAGCGCTTCCTCTCAGGTTTGACATATAGTATCAAGCGCACTATTCGGCATCACCAATAGCATGATATGAATGATCTCCTACATCATGCACGTTAAGCTGAAGCTCAGCTGGCTGAAGAAGCCAAATATAAATTTCATTCTTCTACAGCTAGTGGTTGTTTCATACAATGACCAGCTGATAGCATACCCCCACAAAGTACTAATTCAAGTTTTCGTGCTTCATCATCAAACATGCCAGATACTTTTTTTCTAATGCAAAGAAAATAGCAAACCCTACAGCTAGTGGTACTGGGTCATCTACATCTACAGCAAGAAACCGGGACATGGCTTGTCACACATGTGGTGGCTTGGGTCACCTCAGAAGAGATTGTCCTAATAAGAAAGTGATGTTGATTAATGAGGACAACGAGTATGAAACTGGTGATGATGATGATCCTGAGTCTAAACTTTTGTATGATGAAGGTTATTCAAGTGATGGTCCCATTTATGCATATGCGACTCACTATCATACCATTGTTTGTTCGCAGAAAGTTCTGATTGTTACACCTAGCTCTAAAAATCAGCGATGCAATTTGTTCAAAACAAAGGTTGTTGTTAGTCCTGGAAAGGCGTACAAAGTGATAGTTGATGGTGGTAGCTGTCGCAATTTGTCTAGCAAAGAGCTTTGTGCAAAGCTAAAACTAAAGTATTTACTGCACCCTAATCCATATTATATTTGGTGGCTAAGTGATAATGGAGATAAGAAGGTTAGCTACATGGTGCATGTGGAATTACAGATTGGATCATATAAAGATAGCATTGAATTTGATGTGGTTCCTATGAATTTTGTTGTTCGGTTGCCCATGGCAATATGATCGCAATGTGCAACACAATGGGAGAGCCAACATATATCATTTGAATTGGCATGGTAGAGACATTACTTTGAGGCCCATGACACCGCAACATATTGTAAATGAATCTCGTCAAAAATTGAAGTGAATCTTGAGAAAGAAACTCAGAGAGTAGATAGACGAGAGACTACCCCTTCGGTGAGTGAGAGCCAACAACCAAAATTGAGTGGTAAAAAGAAAAGTGAGGGATGCATTCCTTAGTAGTGTTAGCCACCAAGTCTAATCTGAGAGAGTTTCGTGAGGATCCTAGTGCTGTACCACTTGTTCTTATGTACAAGGGTGAAATGTTAGTTTCTAACGACATGACCCCTCTCTCTCTTGGTGTTTCTAATGTGTTACAGGAATTCAAAGATGTGTTTCCAAGTGAGGTACCTACATGTTTGCCACCATTGTCAGGTATTGAGCATCAAATTGATTAGATACCAGGAGCGTCGTTGCCCAATCGAGCCCCCTACCACACCAACCCCGAAGAAACGAAGGAAATTCAGAAGCAAGTGCAAGAACTTCTCAACAAGCGGGTATATTCATGTGAGCCTAAGTCCTTGTCTTGTTCCTGTTATTTTAGTTCCTAAGAAAGATGGTACATGGAGCATGTGTGTAGATTGTAGAGGTATTAATAACATTACTATTCGATATCGTCATCCTATTCCATGCTTAGAGGATATGCTGGATGAATTGAGTGGTGCTGCTATTTCCTCTAAAATTGATTTGCGTAGTGGTTATCATCAAATTAGGATGAAAGAAGGGGATGAGTGGAAAACAACTTTTAAAACTAAGTTTGGTTTATATGAGTGGTTAGTAATGCCTTTTGGGTTAACTAATGCACCTAATACTTTTATGAGATCAATGAACCATGTTTTAATGCATTTCATTGCCAAGTTTGTGGCTATGTACTTTGATGATATATTAATTTATAGCCGCAATGAATCTGAACATAGTGATCATATTCGACAAGTTTTGCAAGTGTCGTGTGATAATAAGCTTTATGGAAATCTTGATAAGTGCACATTTTGCAAAGATAAGGTCATATTTCTAGGATATGGTGTTTCTAAAAATGGAGTTGAGGTAGATACATCTAAAATTGAAGCTATACAAAATTGTCCTACTCCTATGAATGTTAGTCAAGTACGAAGCTTTCACGGTCTTGCTGGTTTCTATAGGCGTTTTTTGAAAGATTTTAGTACTTTTGCTGCACCTTTGAATGAACTTACTAAGAAAGGTGTTGAATTTGTTTGGGGCCTAGCCCAAGATCATGCTGATGAACTGAAATGTTTGTTAACTACTGCACCATTACTTACACTTCCTAATTTTACTAAACAATTTACAATTGAATGTGATGCTAGTGGAACTGGTATTGGAGGTGCACTGATGCAGGAGGGTAAACCAATTGCATATTTTTCTGAGAAATTGAGTGGTGCATGGGGGTTTCAAAAATATTTAAAAGCTCAATCCAATTTGCATAGACATCTTGCTAAGTGGGTTTAATTCACTAAGTCTTTCACATACATCATTAAGAATAAGAAGGGTAAAGATAATGTGGTTATTGATGCTCTATCTAGGAAAAATATGTTGTTGACACACTTGGATGTAAAGGTTCCTGGTTTAGAGAGTTTGCATGATTTATATGATACTGATCATGATTTTGCAGCACCAATGGGAAAGCATGGGAAAAAAATCCATATACATGATGGCTTTTTGTTTAGAGCTAACAAAATATGTGTTCCAGAATCGTCTGTGCGTTTGCTATTGCTGTAGGAATCACATGCCGATGGTTTAATGGGTCATTTTGGATGAGAGAAGACTTTGCTTATGCTTTCTAATCAGTTTTATTGGCCTAAGATGAGGCATGACGTGGACAGGTTTGTGAAGTGATGCATTACTTGCAACAAGTCAAAATCAAAACCGAAGCCACATGGTTTGTATACTACTCTTCCTGCTCCTACTACACCATGGGAAGATATAAGCATGGGTTTTGTGTTAGGATTACCTAGAACTAGGAGAGGACATGATTCAGTTTTCGTGGTAGTTGGTCGATTTTTTAAGATGGCACATTTTATTGCCTGCCACAAAAGCGACGATGCGTCGCATGTTGCTAATATGTTTTTCAGGGACATTGTCCGCTTACATGGAGTACCAAAGACGATTGTTTATGACCGTGACGTGATGTTTATGAGCTATTTCTGGAAGACACTTTGGGGAAAGCTCGGGACAAAGTTACTATTCAGCACCACTTGTCATCCACAAACTGATGGTCAAACGGAGGTGGTAAATCGCACGCTTTCAATGTTGCTGCCATCAATGATCAAGAAGAACCTGCGTGTATGGGAGCATTGTTAGCTGCATGTGGAGTTCACATATAACAGGGAGGTACACTCAACAAAGCAGCTTTGTCCGTTTGAGCTGGTCTATGGTTATAAACCAATTACACCAAATGATTAGCCGCCCCTTCCACTTCAAGAGAGAGTTAACTTGGAGGCATCCAAGAGGGCAGATTTTGTGAATAAGATACATGAGAATACAAAGGAAGAAATTGATAAGAAGGGCAGGTAAACCGTTGATCGTGTTAATCAGAAGAGAAAGGAGGTGTTGTTCCAGCTAGGTGACATGGTATGGGTGCATTTCCGCAAAGACTGATTTCCACAACAACGCAATTCCAAGTTACAGCCAAGAGGTGCTGGTCCATGTAAAGTTCTCGCCAAGATAAATGATAATGTATAAAGATTGATCTTCCTACTGATGAGTTTGGCGTGAGTAATTCGTTCAATGTTGCTGATTTGACACCATATGATGGAGAAGACCTTGGAGCGTTGAGGTTGACGCCTTTTGAAGGGGGAGGATGATGAGGACATCCCTAGTCCTTTACCATTTTCTCCCAATAATGATGATAATGTTGCTACACAAGACAAGTCTAATAAAGTCAGAATTGGATCAATTACAAGAGCACGTGCAAAGCTACTTGGCCAACAGTTGAATTCAATTGAATATGATATTTTAATTGATGAGAACTTTATACTGCCTAAGTCTATGCACCTTTGTATGATCAGGTTTGTTGATAACACAAGCATTGCATGTGGAGGAGAAGGAGAGTTGAAGCAAGAAGAACAAGAACTGATTTCCAATATCAGCAAGTGCACGATGGAGGAGAGGGAGCCATGTGCACTAGGAGAGAATAAGGTAATCATGTATGATCAAGAGAGGGATGTGGCACACTCAAAAATACACGTTTGAGGTGTTCCATGACGTTTGTCCTACGTGCTAATTAGGCCGAACCCATATATGGCTCGGTTTGTATCTGTTTGAGTCGAACCAGGTTAGTTCGAGCCAAAATAAGGCTGGTTTTAAGCCTGTTAGTGGGGAGGTCGCTCCAACCTCTATAAGTATCCCTATAGCCGTCATAATTAGGATGAGACCACGTATAGATTAAACCAATACTTGTTTCCTTGAACTTCTACAAGCATTCATATGAAATTATATGTTCCTCTTTGATTGGATCATGAATATCTACCATACCTCCACTTTGATTTGATCTAGAGTTTTCTACTGAAATTTCTCGTGTTTTCTACTGTTCCATTGGGAATTGGTAGATTGCAAACTGCTTCATGGTCGGCGGCTATGTGCGCAAGTGTTTGAAGTTGTGAATACCATCTCGGTTGAGATCTGTTGCATTGGCATCGTGAGAACAACCGGTGATTCACAACATCCCACAAGTTATCTCTATTACATCCACCATCTTCTACAACATGCTCAATGAGAAGATCAGACCACCCCTGATCAGTTCTGTTGAACCAAACTTAAAAGATTAGGCTTAATTTCATATGCTTCCGCATCAACAGCGGGATAAGTAATAGGTGCACAAATAAGATCATCTGTAGGATTAGCATACTCCCCAAGTTTCTTTTGAGCCATGGCTCTTCTCCTTTTGGTATTTTTAAAGTAAAGGAAATAAATAAACAAGTAACTAATTTTTGGGGGTTTTCAACTAGATAACAAGAAATAAACTACAAACAAAAATAAAAATAAAAACAAGGTCTCTATGGACCTTACCAGGATAGCGAATTGCTGCCCGGGCAACGGCGCCAGAACAAGGGTTGATACCTTCGATCTGGATTCATGGATGTAGTATATAGTATTTTACCCTTGTAGACCTAGGTTTAATTGAACCTAGGGAAACAATGCTAAAAGGAATTAAAAAGGACATGTCTGCAAGACTTTGTTTTCTCGTTTTACTTTCGTTTACCGGACCAATCCAATTTACTTTATATCGTGGGTTGATTCAATGGATCGAGATAGGCTAGGGTTGAAGATGCACCTGCAGCTGCACATCATATGGGATACAATATAATAATAGGCACAATCATGTGTAAGGTTTTAATAGAGACAATCTTTTGTGGGCAGCACATTCTAATATACTAAAGCCCCTGCGAGCCACAGGCATAGAAATAGTATTTTGATCCAACCGAATGCACCACGAAGCACCAGGCTATAGACAGTTATTAAGTGAAAACATAGATCAAAGCCTTAAGAAGAGATGTTGCTGTTGATCCCGAATGGTTCGCTAAGCGAAGACCGTACATCCCTTTCTGTCACTAGGTTTCCTATGAGATCTCCGCTAGCCAAGTATCTCACCTCAAGCCTTTATCGATCTCGGGGGTCTTGCGTACCTACAAGTCCAAAGATTGAGACAAGCGACAACAAAACAAAAGATACAAATCCCTTATTCAAACAATACACAATACTCCTATAGATTAGATGCATATAATTCCTAAGAGGTTTCTCCCCAACCCGTAGCCCGTGAGGACTACTCACTCATAACAATAAAATCAAGGATAGAAAGCATTGTGCAAATACTTAGGTTGAAATCAAATATTCTTACAATGGGTGATGAATCACAAGGAGATCTCAAGTACAAAGTAATGGCTATGGCTAATGGAGAGGATGGAAGATGGAGGGGATGAACTATGGTGTGGATATCCTTTGGTGGTTTTGTGATGCAATCTGAGAATGGCGTCCCTCTGCATGGCAACTGGGACCTTGAAATATATAGGTGTCTTCACAAAAGTTGTAGGGTTTGACGAGACGAAGCCATTGCCACATGGTATGGGTGGACGGTACGGGCGGACCCTGCCCATACCAGTGGTTGTTACTGCTGTTGTCGCCTGGTAATTACTCCAGAATTACTTGGTCGTGTGGACTTCTTGAAAATCTTCATCTACGACTCCTGATTCATATTAAAAAGCGTGATTTCCTGCAAAACACAATTCAAAGCAATGGTTTGCATATCTTTGCAATAATTAGTCATTAGTGGCAAGGCTAGAGAGATTCTTGTCAATTGATTGATTTTTGGAGCCATCATTCCCCGGTCTCCAGCTGTAGGCGGTTCCTTCCCCATGACAGTAGCATAGTATCTTAGGACACTGTGGTGACCCCTTGTCATATAAAAGGAGGGCCAAGGCCTTAGTAGAAATAGGATGATCTCCAAGAGGAGAAATAGTAAGGAGATTAGCAAAGAGAGCTAAGAGGGAGAGATATAATAGAGAAAATAGAGAAGGAGGGAGAAGGGTATCGGCAATGGCCTCTCGCCATTGCTGGCGATAGGCTAGACTTCCCGTACCGGAAAGAACCACCATTGTAACCATGTACACCATACGAGCAATACTACCACCAACAAGAAGGAAGTAGGGCTATTAGCCATCACAACATCCTGAACATGGGTAAAGACCATGTAGGTTGTATTCAGGGCATGTCTCATATGTACAAAAATAAATAAACACGTAAGAAAACTATCTTCTTGGTCGTCAAATAGAACGCATCGTCAGCATCAGGTATTGCCAAGATGTGATCAAACCTGCAAAGTTGAAACAAAATTTAGTCCCAAAATAATAATAAAGTACAACTGACAGCTAATAGAGAAAAAAACAAATCACACCTACTACCAACAGATTCAACCAGTGGCAGAAGACAATTAGTGATCAGAGTCTTGACTTCCTATTGAATGTAATGTTCTAATAGGTTCATAATAAAAAATTATGTAGAACGACACCCTCCATTTATATGACAAAGTATCCATGATTTTAATACCAACCATGTAACTTTATATGTTTTATTAACCATGTAACTAAATAATGTGTTGCTTGTGCAATCTTTCAAATGTTCATGAAGCAGAGAGGAGGGTGAAGAGAGAGAGTACCAGATTGTATGAGGGAGAGATAGAGCACAAAACCGAAGATGTAGCCACTGGCTACTCCTCCTGATGATGGCATGGCGCACGTGGAAGTGCCAGAAGCGATCTATGCTGCTCCCGATAGCCACCATCCGTACCTCCCAAAGACGGCGCGGTCACGGTGGCATCCAGAAATGGCGGCCTACACTGCTCCCTATCTTCTTCCCCAACTCCATCTTGACCTTGGCCGTGAAACAAAAATATTTTTGGGAATTCACAACATGGTATTTACCACAAGTACATAATCTTTCTTAGGGTGAGAGATATTGCCATTATTTGGTCGCTATGGCTATACAGAAATGATGAAGTGTTTAATGGTAAAAATGTTTCTCTGTTGCGGCTTATCTATCGGCGTATCGGTACACTCTGTTTAATGTGGAGTTTCGAAACCTATTAATGGAGATGTTGTTGTATGTGAAAAGGCAGTGCCTGAGAAGGCTAGATAGAGGTGTGGGTAAAGGGCAGGGAAGCTATCGACGGTGTCGACACGCGGGATTGGATACAAGCCAACATAGCAAGACGCGGGAAGTACCCAGGTTCGGGGCCCTCGTGAGGAGGTAACACCCCTACTCCTGCCGATCAGACCATGGTATGATCAATATGAGAGCAACAGAATGCTCCTCGAGTTGTATCAACTGCCTATCTAGTGAAGTCTAACCCTTGCTACGAGAGCCTCGCCGCCCCTATATAGGCTAGGGGCAGCAATCACATTGGCCAAGCCCGCTGGCAGGTCCCACAAGCGGGCCCCAGCCGGCTGGTCATCTACAGTGCCACGTAGTGGCGGGTCTTGTCGATAGTGCTTGTCGTGCGGTGCATCGTGGGAACACTGAACGTCGTGCAAGACATTGGGAGTGGGGCATCAGCAATCAGCCACTATGCCCCCGTCAGCCACAAAGTTGTCGGCATAGATCAGGCTCTGATACCACTGTTGGGTCCGCAGCATAGAAAACAAAAAAATTCCTACGATGAGAACTACACGCCAAGATATATCTACTAGGTACAAAGCAACGGGTAGACATACATCCAACGAGAACTTACCTTCGAAGACAATGAGTTTTGTTAACGAGTAGGAACTCGTGGTTGATGTAGTCGTACACTTGCCGATCTCAAGATCGTGAGGAAGTCCGAGCGCCGCAACTCAGCAGCGCATCCGTACTCGCACACATGTTCAAGCCACCGGACAACCTCCACCTCCTCGCTCCAGTGATCTAGCGGAAGCAGCAACTCCTTCCAAACGAAATGCCATCGGGAACATGTATCTCGCTAATCCGAGACCATGGGGGAATAATTCTAGAGGGGGAGAGAGATCCTTCACAAGGAGGTGTGTGGAAGAAGGAGGAAGAGGGTGGCCTTTTATAGGAGGAGGGGGTACCCCTCTCTCCATGGCCGGCGCATGGGGGGTGACCCCTCACCTCCCCCATTCATGTGGTGGTAACCCCTCCACATTAAAATGCCTCTTCACATTCCCCTTTAAAGTCCCTACTTTAAATGCATTAAAATTCTCCAAGTTTAATGCTCTCTCATTTAATAAAACTCTTTTATTAAATTTATTCAGAATTTTGTTAATTACTTTAATTAACAAACATTCACATATAGCCCCTTGCAATATTTCAATATCACATGCAGAACCACTTTCTGCAATTTCACCCGAAACAATTTCAGGTTTCTATCGAAACAATTCCTATGCTTTGCAATTCTTTTGTCTGAAACATATGTGCTCCAAAATGGTGTCTGGTAACTCTTAAGTGTGTCACCCTACGGTTCGCGAATAATGCAGACATGATTGAGACTCCTCTCAGATCAATAGTCAGAAGCGGGACCTGGAGATCCATACTGACTCCTACATATTCAACGATGACTTCTTTGATCATGAGAACCTTTAACGCTTGTAATTTAATCCCTTTGTCTCATGATATAATACATGTCCGAGATTCGATCATCGGTATCCAAATACCTAGTTTGATCTCGTTACCGACATTCACTCTTTTCTTGTTCCTGTGATATAACATTCTAGTGATCACATCACTTGCTTGCAAGCTATCTCAATGTGATATCACCGAGAGGGCCCAGAGTATATCTATCCGTCATCGGGATTGACAAATTCCACTCTTGATCCATGAGCCTCAACATAACACCTTCATAGTACTGAACCCATCTTTATAGTCACCCTGTTACGGTGTGATGTTTGATGTTTTCAAGATACTCTTGTTAATCAACAATGGTGTGACCTTTTTATTAACAACATCCAATGTCCATGATCAGGAAACCTTGATCATCTTGTTAATCAACAAGCTAGTCTATAAGAGAGGCATAACTAGGAACCCTTTTTGTTTATTAAACACACATGTATTGATGTTTCCGATCAATATAATTCTAGCATGCAAAATAAACATCTATCATATATAAGGAATACATAATAACAACTTTATTATTGCCTCTCAGGGCATATTTCCTTCAGTCTCCCACTTGCACTAGAGACAATAATCTAGTTCACATAGTGATAAATCTAACACCCATGTAGTTTTGGTGTTGATCATGTTTTGCCCTAGGGAGAGCTTTAGTCAACGGATCTGCTACATTTAGTTCCGTGTGTACTTTACAAATCTTTATATCTCCATCCTTGACATGCTCACAGATGGAGTGAAACCGGCGCTCAATATGCTTGGAATTCTTGTGAGACCTCGGTTCCTTTGCGTTGGCTATGGCTCCATTGTTGTCACAATAGATCACCATTGGGTCCAATGCACTAGGAACCACACCTAGTTCCGTAATGAACTCTTTCATCCAAACCGCTTCCTGCGCCGCTTCTGAAGCAACAACATATTCCGCCTTCATGTTGATCCAGCCACCACAGGTTGTTTGGAACTCCTCCAACTAACTGCTGCTCCGTTCAAGAGAAATACGTATCCGGATTGAGACTTAGAGTCATCCAGATCGGTGTCAAAGCTAGCATCGACATAACACTTAGCGACTAGCTCTTCTTCACCTCCGTATATAAGAAACATATCCCTAGTTCTTCTCAAGTACTTGAGGATGTTCTTGACCGCTATCCAGTGTTCCGAACCTGGATCAGATTGGTACCTACTAGTCAAACTAATAGCATGTGCCACATCTGGTCTTGTACATAGCATGGCATACATAATTGAGCCTATGGCCGAGGCATAGGGGATCTTATCCATCATCTCTCTTTCTTCTGCCGTAGCCGGACTTTGAGTCTTACTCAATGTCTTGCCTTGCAACATAGGTAAAAACCCCTTCTTACTTCCATCCATATTAAACTTCTTTAATATATTATCAAGGTATGTACTCTGCGATAGCCCAATTAGGCGCCTTGATCTATCTCTATAGATTTTAATGCCTAATATATATGACGCTTCACCAAGGTCTTTCATCGAAAATTTGTTGTTTAGGTAACTTTTAACACTGTTTAAAAGATCTATATCATTTCCAATCAATAATATGTCATCCACATATAATATCAGAAATGCCACATTGATCCCACTCACTTGTAAATACAAGCCTCTCCATAGGTTTGGACAAATCCAAACTCTTTGATCACCTCATCAAAGCGGAGATTCCAACTCTGGGATGCTTGCTTCAGTCCATAGATGGATCACTGAAGTTTGCATACCTTATTAGCATCCTTAGGATCGACAAAATCCTTAGGTTGTATCATATACAACTCTTCTTCAATATTACCATTGAGGAACGCAGTTTTGACATCCATCTGCCATATTTCATAATCGAAATATGCAGCAATTGCTAACATAATCCTAACTGACTTAAGCATCGCTACGGGAGAGAATTTCTCATCGTAGTCAACTCCTTGAATTTTTCGAAACCCCTTTGTGACAAGTCGAGCCTTATAGATGGTCACATTACCATCAGCATCAGTTTTTCTTTTGAAAATCCATTTATTCTCAACGGCCTTTCGATCGTGAGGTAAGTCCACCAAGGTCCAAACTTGGTTCTCGTACATGGATTCCATTTCGGATTTCATGGCTTCTAGCCATTTGTTGGAATCCAGGCTCATCATCGCTTCTTCATATGTCGCAGGGTCATCCATTTCATCAACCATGAAATTCACAATAGGATTGCCGTACAGTTCAGGAGCTGCACGTGTCCTGCTTGACCTACGAGGTTCGGTAGTGTCCTCTTTCGGAGTTTCATGATCAATATCATTAGCTCTCTCTTCATTAGGTGAAGTTAACTCCGAAACAACTTCTGGTGCTGCGCTACTCGCCATTTCATGAAGAGAAGGTTCAATAACCTCTTTGAGTTCTACCTTCCGACTACACACACCTTTTGCGAGAAAATCCTTCTTAAGAAAGGATCCATTCTTGGCAACAAAAACCTTGCCCTCGGATCTATGATAGAAGGTATACCCAATCGTTTCCTTAGGGTATCCTATGAAGACGCATTTTTCCGCTTTGGGTTCGAGTTTATCCGGCTGAAGTTTCTTCACATAAACATCGCATCCCCAAACTTTTAAGAAATGACAGCTTAGGTTTGTTTTCAAACCATAATTCATACGGTGTCGTTTCAACGGATTTAGATGGTGCCCGATTTAAAGTGAATGCAGCTGTTTCCAGTTCATAACCCCAAAATGACAGTGGCAAGTCAGTCAGAGACATCATTGATCGAACCATATCCAATAAGGTACGATTACGACGTTCCGACACACCATTATGTTGTGGTGTTCTGGCAGGCGTGAGTTGTGAAACTATTCCACACTCTTTCATGTGTGTGCTAAACTCGTAACTTAGATACTCTCCTCCACGGTCAGACCATAGAAATTTGATCTTTATATTACGATGATTTTCCACTTCATTCTGAAATTCCTTGAACTTTTTCAAAAGTTTCAGACTTGTGTTTCATCAAATAGATATACCCGTATCTACTCAAATCATCCGTGAAAGTAACAAAATAACGATATCCACCTCGCGCCGACACACTCATTGGTCCACACACATCAGTATGTATGATGTCCAATAAATTTGTCGCCCGTTCCATTGAACCGGAAAACGGCATTCTAGTCATCTTGCCCATAAGGCATGGCTCACATGTATCAAATGATTCAAAATCAAGTGATTCCAAAAGTCCATCAGAATGGAGTTTCTTCATGCGTTTAACGCCAATATGACCTAGACGGCAGTGCCACATATATGCAGATATATCATCATCAAGTTTAATCTTTTTAGCATTAACATTATGAATGTGCGTAATATTACTATCGAGATCCATCAGAAATAAACCATTCAACACAGGTGCATGACCATAAAAGATATTATCCATATAAATCGAACAACCATTGTTTTCAGATTTAAACGAATAACCACTTTGCATCAAACACGATCCGGATACAATGTTCATGCTAAGTGCAGGCACCAAATAACAATTATTCAGGTTTATAACTAATCCTGATGGCATTATGGAGAGGCAGCGTTCCGACGGTGATCACATCAACTCTTGATCCATTGCCGACCCGCATTGTGACCTCATCCCTTGCTAGTTGTCGCTTGTTCCGCAGCCCCTGAATCGAGTTACATATATTAGCAACCGATCCCGTATCAAATACCCAGGTGCTACTGCAAGTACTAGTCAAGTACACATCAATAACATGTATATCATATATACCTTTGTTTGCCTTGCCGGACTTCTTGTCCGCCAAATACTTGGGGCAGTTGCGCTTCCAATGGCCAGTCCCCTTGCAATAGTAGCACTCGGTGTCAGACTTAGGGCCAGCTCGGGGTTTCTTTTCAGGTGCGGCAACAGATTTGCCACCCTTCTTTCCCTTGTGCTTTCCTTTCTTGTCCTTCTTGAAACCGGTGGTCCTATTGATCATCAACACTTGATGTTCTTTCCTAATCTCCACTTCTGTAGTTTTTAAGCATTGACAGAAGCTCGGGAAGAGTCTTCTTCATGTCCTGCATATTATAGTTCATCACGAAGCTCTTGTAGCTAGGTGGCAGAGATTGGAGAACACGATGTACGCCCAAGTCAATGGGAATAGTTATTCCCAAGGACACAAGCTTATCGGCGTACCTAGACATTTTGAGTACATGCTCACTAACGGAGATGTTCTCCTCCATCATGCAGCTAAAGAACTTTTCAGTAGCATTATAACTCTCTACGGCAGCATGGGTCTCGAAAATCATTTTCAATTCTCCCATGGTATCAAAGGCATTGCCATTTTCGAAACGTTTTCGAAGTTCTGGCTCTAGCCCATACAGTATGCCGCAATGAACTAAGTTGTGGTCCTCCTGATGAGTCACATAGACATTCTTTTCCTCGTCAGGGGCATCAGGAGCTGGTGGGGGGCCTAGCGGCGCATCTAGCACATATTGCTTTTGTGCAGCAGTGAGGAGAATCCTCAAATTCATAGCCCACTTGGTGAAGTTGCTACCATTCGCAGCAAGTTTCTCTTTCTCCATGAACACATTGAAATTAAAAGCAGGTGGTGCCATCTACAACAGAATTTGTAAAGTTTATTTAGACTAAGTTTATGATAGATTTAGTTCAACTAATCCAAATTACTAATGAACTCCCACTCAAAAACGACATCCCTCGTGTCCTTTTGGTGATTACATGAACCAAATCCACTACACCAAGTTCGATCATCACGTGAGTCGGTGTAGCTTCAAAGGAGAGCATCTATATGGGCATCATATCAACTATATGACTCATGCTTAACCTTTCGGTCCGTGTTCCGAGGCCATGTTTGTACATGCTAGGCTCGCCAAGTAAGAACCTTAGCACTCGCATGTGTAAAACTATCTTACACCCGTTGTATGAAAGCGTAGAGTCGAGTACACCCGATCATCACGTGATGTCTCGAAACACGATCCATAGAACGGTGCATACTCAAGGAAGAACACATTTTATCTTGATGTCTAAATGAGGGATCATCTTAACATGCCACCAAAAGCGCCAAAATAGCAGTATAAGATGCTAACATCTAATGTGTAAAGTGAGATGATATGGTCCATGCATTTGATCTCTATCATTTGCATCGTGGTATGATCTCTATCATCTCTTTGTGTGTAAGGCCAAGGTCTATGGAACTTACATGTTGAATGTGTTGTAAGATTATCTATCATACATCTACTTACAACAATACCATATCAATACACTAGCCCAGCAACGCTCTAAACTAGACGCCTCTAATTTATCAATTGCAAGTTTTACGTGGCTTAGGGCTTTCGGAGATAGAACCATTCTCACCTACGAACATGAAACACAACGAGGATAACCAAGTTATTAGGAACTCGTTGTAAATCAGATATTGACTATAGTAGGAGAGACAGACACCCGCCAGCCACTTATGCAAAACAAGTTGCATGTCAGTCGTGGAACCGATCTCATGTATGATGACATGTAAAGTTGGTCCGGGTCGCTTCATCCCACTATGCCACCAATATCCAAAATACATAGAAGATGCAATAACATGATCATCATCGCCCACATATAAACATATGTGTACTACCTGTGCAAAGCACCTATGCATAGATCAGGCTCTGATACCACTGTTGGGTCCGTAGCATAGAAAACAAAAAATTCCTACGATGAGAACTACACGGAAAGATCTATCTACTAGGTACAAAGCAATGGGTGGACATACATCCAACGAGAACTTACCCTTGAAGACAACGAGTTTTGTTAACGAGTAGGAACTCGTGGTTGATGTAGTCGTACACTTGCCGATCTCAAGATCGTGAGGAAGTCCGAGCGTCGCAACTCAGCAGCGCATCCGTACTCGCACACACGTTCAAGCCATCGGACAACCTCCACCTCCTCGCTCCAGCGATCCAGCGGAAGCAGCAACTCCTTCCAGACGAAATGCCACCGGGAACATGTATCTCGCTAATCCGAGACCATGGGGGAATAATTCTAGAGGGGGAGAGAGATCCTTCACAAGGAGGTATGTGGAAGAAGGAGGAAGAGGGTGGCCTTTTATAGGAGGAGGGGGGGTACCCCCTCTCTCCATGGCCGGCGCATGGGGGGTGACCCCTCACCTCCCCCATTCATGTGGTGGTAACCCCTCCACATTAAAATGCCTCTTCACATTCCCCTTTAAAGTCCCTACTTTAAATGCATTAAAATTCTCCAAGTTTAATGCTCTCTCATTTAATAAAACTCTTTTATTAAATTTATTCAGAATTTTGTTAATTACTTTAATTAACAAACATTCACATATATCCCCTTGCAATATTTCAATATCACATGCAGAACCACTTTCTGCAATTTCACCCGAAACAATTTCCGGTTTCTATCGAAACAATTCCTACGCTTTGCAATTCTTTTGTCTGAAACATATGTGCTCCAAAATGGTGTCTGGTAACTCTTAAGTGTGTCACCCTACGGTTCGCGAATAATGCAGACATGATTGAGACTCCTCTCAGAGAAGCGGGACCTGGAGATCCATAATGACTCCTGCATATTCAACGATGACTTCTGTGATCATGAGAACCTTTAACGCTTGTAATTTAATCCCTTTGTCTCATGATATAATACATGTCCGAGATTCGATCATCGGTATCCAAATACCTAGTTTGATCTCGTTACCGACATGCACTCTTTTCTCGTTCCCATGATATAACATTCTAGTGATCACATCACTTGCTTGCAAGCTATCTCAATGTGATATCACCGAGAGGGCCAGAGTATATCTATCCGTCATCGGGATTGACAAATTCCACTCTTGATCCATGAGCCTCAACATAACACCTTCGTAGTACTGAACCCATCTTTATAGTCACCCTGTTACGGTGTGCCGTTTGATGTTATCAAGATACTCTTCAGGTGTTAGCAATTAACATGATCTCATGGTCTAAGGATAAAGATTACTTCGTATGATGTTATAGCAATATAAACATAATGACTTGATCGTAATGCTATACTTCGGATGAATGTTCATCATATCATTCCGCCAATGGTGTGACCTTGTTATTAACAACATCCAATGTCCATGATCAGGAAACCTTGATCATCTTGTTAATCAACAAGCTAGTCTATAAGAGAGGAATAACTAGGAACCCTTTTTGTTTATTAAACACACATGTATTGATGTTTCCGATCAATACAATTCTAGCATGCAAAATAAACATCTATCATATATAAGGAATACATAATAACAACTTTATTATTGCCTCTCAGGGCATATTTCCTTTAGGATCGTCTAGCCAGACCAACACCTTGCCAATCTTCTTTTATTCGGCTAGTTTGTGTGCTGTGTCCTGGCTTGCCTTGGTCTGGGTTCTCCATTGGGCCCTATCTTGTGCTTCAGTCCGGCTAGGCCCGGCTTGCTAGTCGTGACTTGCTTGCCTTGGTCTTATCTGGCTAGGCTATCCGGGGGTCATCCCCTCGACACTAGCCCCCGAGCACGTGTAGATTTCCCCTTAGGTGAAAATGTGCGTGCGCTCCTGTTCTAGTTTGAACTTGTGTCTGGCGGTTGCAATGCTTTCTGACGTCACCGCTGACGGCAGCCACGCCCATGCGCACCATTATTTCCCTATTGCGCATATCATCGTGTCCCATCGCATGTAGCCTAGGGAACCTCACTCGGCGCTTCGGTTTCTACCCTCAGATCTTTTGTGCGCACAACGCTGCCACACAGGATCCTGATCGGCAGGTGGGGTGTGGCGCGGCCAAGAGGGTGCCATGCGGCGACCTAGATGGTTGCTCTCCCCCGGGGTTAAATACTGCCCAAGGGAGCGGTTCCCCCACTCGTTCCTCACTTCCCCCCTTGCCTTCCTCGTGCTTGTCGCTCCTCCTTGCCTCGCCTCCACTTTCTCTCTGCCCACTTTGCTGTGTCGTACGTTCGTGTTCCTTGACGACACAGGCCCCCGCTTCTCAATGCTCATGACGACGGTGGAGGAGGAGGTGATGGCATCGGCATGTGGCACTTGGTGCGAAACCTCGGTGACGGAGGACCACATCGCGAAATACAGTGCCACATGGGTCCTCCCGCCAGAGTCGGAGGTGGCGGTGCGGCTCGCGCCGACAGAGGAGGAGGAGCCACACCCCCAGGAGGAGGAGCGGGTCATCTTCTTGTCACACCTCGCCAGCGGCCTTGTCTCGGCAAATCCTTTCCTTCTAACTTTCCTCACCTTCTTTGACCTTAGACTCCACCATCTCGGCGCCAACTCCATCAACATCCTCACCCACTTTGTCGCCTTCTGTGAATGCTACCTTGGGATCCGGCCGGATATCGGTATCTTCTGCCGGCTCTTCCTCATCCGGCCCCAAGTCTAGTTCGCCAAAGGCCCTCTCCTCCCCTATGGCGGTGCCTCCATCTACTCCCGTACGCAGACCGGCTACCCCAAGTTCCGGCTGCATGATACGGTCAGGCTCTAGCAGCAGACATATTTCTACGTCCTCTATGTCACCACTGCCAACCGGATCAACCTTCCGGTGTTCCAGGACGTGGAGTCTAGCCAACAAAACTGGGACCTGAAGGTCTATGGCTCCAAGGCAGAGTCGGACGAGATGCTGATGAGGATGAGGGCGCTCGTCACAGCTAGCTTGACCATCCTAGACATCACGCTCAGCTGGATGTCCCGGTTGATGATGTTGTTGCAGCATCGTGCACACAAGATGTGTTTCTACTCCGGCCGGTTGGACCTGACCCGGCTCTCGTGCCGCAATCCTCTCTACACCAACCTTAAGTACTGGGTGTGGATGATTACAAAGGAGAGGCTCGTGGAGGGCTGGACTTTCAGGCAATCCCCGTACACGTGCGACAACCGCCCCCCCCCCCCAAGTGAGTCCTCTATCGTGCTTCTTCTTTCACTTTCCGGTTTTTTGTGCTCATTGGTCTAACACTTTTGCTTTCGAGGCAGAACCTTCCTTGAATCATCCGGGAGGAAGGCGAGACCCCCTTCCAGGTGTTCACTCCTGACCTGCCGGAGCCGCACGCACGACGAGCCGATGAGGAATCTGATGGTGAGGGTGACGTCTTCCCCAGCAGGAATGATGAGCCGGTGAACAACCTGCACGGGTCCGTCACCGAAGATGCAGAGGCCGCCCCGCCCCCGAAGCGACCCGATGTTAGGAGGTGGATGGCGAACCCAGCCAGTCTGCCTTGGGGGAGGCGGATCTAGCCGGCCCACGGTGGAGGATTCGGCACCCAAGAGGAGCTGGACTTGCACCCCGCACTCGACCGAGGTGGCCGCAAGAAGGCGGCGCCTCCGGTGGTCCAGGGGTAAGGCTTCTTGTTTCCTTTGGTGAATTTCGCACCTACCTTTCTGTTCTCTTATCTTAGCCGGATGGTTCTAGCTAGTCTCGTTCTTTTGTTTCTCGATCGGTCTGGCGCATTTTATTTTATTTTCTAACTGGCTTGACCTTTCTTTTTGTAGCACCCTCATCTCCTTCAATGCGGTGAGCCCTGCGCGCACGACCACCGCCTCACCACCTCGCGGTTCGCCCATCGACCTGGCCTCTGCCCCCGGTGTTGTCCCTTATCCTTCACGAGGGGTTCCGTTTCCATGCTGTGATGATCCAGTTGACGCAACCGGCCCCAGCGCCGATGCCCCACTGACCATTGTGGTTCAGCCAGACACGGTTGTGCCAGCCCCAGGTACCAGCGGGAGCTCTTCCGCGGGAGCGAGGGAAGCTATGGCCGGCAAAGATCTGGTGGTGGTGGCGGATGACAACTCTGACGGGGAGTCAGGAGATGAGTGGTGTGTCATGCTCCAAGAGGCTAGGGCGTCCTTGACTACCAATGCAACCGGCGAGTCCACCCCCATAGCCGCTTCCTTGGCAGACCTGGGGCTAGCCTTGAGGTGGGGCTGAAGGAGGTCTGGTTGCTCCAAGCCACCCTCGACGCCAGCCGGGCGCTAGAGCAGAAGCTCGCTACGGTGAACGGTACCACCCAGAGTGAGTCCTTCTCCCCTTCCCATTCTTCTTTTTTATTTTTTCTCTAATTGGCCGATCTTTTCCTTCCCGTAGCCATCATGGTTTGCACGCAGCGGGAGATTGGCCGGCCGACCAAGGCCAATGAGCGCCTCAGACGGAGCAATCCCAACCTCTGCCTGCAGAACAAGGAGTGGCACTCCAAGGTGGAGAAGCTGGAGGCCATCGTCAAGGAGCATGAGGACGCCCTCGCCAGCTGGGCCGAAGCCTTCGAGCTTCTTGACACCCAGTGCAAGGACTAGAAGAAAGAGGTCAAATGGCTAGCGGAGCGTGAGAAGTTCCTCCTTGAGGAGATGATGCAGATTGGCCGCACTGATGAGTGCATATTTGCATCATGTTTTACACTATTATTTTGTAGATGTAGGATCTTGGTATTTTACGGTGCTCGCGTGCATATTTTATGTCAGTTTTCACCAGGATCAGGACAGATAATTCTTGGAGCAGTTGTACTGTGGAGACAAGGAGTCAAAAACAATGTAATTCGCTTATTTGGAAAATATTAATAATACCAGAAGTGAACAAAGGAGGCAGAGAGTTCAACGACCAACTATATGACCGGAGCAAATTTTCTGGCTGTATAGCTCCGGTCGTATAATTGGTGCCGCCTCCACCTCCTCAAATATTTTCACCCCGTGCAACTGGTTCGGGGAGACGACATACAGAACACCCAAAAATCGTAGAAACCTCACCTCTGGAAGGCATCTGGAGGGGAACTCATCCACCAGGGATCCAGCTTCGCCCAACGCAAATCCGGGAGGCTAAGGCATTGATCTTCATCATCCACCGCTGCATCACCACCATCTCCATCCATCCCATCTACATCTTGTCTGAGTAGATCATTAGTTCTTGGGGAGATAAAGAAACTAGTTGGTAGACGGAGGCGTGCTAGCACTTACAGTGACTATAAAGCTGTTGGCACCCCTTATGTATCAACTTGGGAAACCGAGGAAACTCACATAACACTATCCATGCCATGGGATAGTCCTACGGGATTACGTCCCTTAATAGTGCAGTAATTCGATTGATGTCGATTGCTGACTGCTATGGTTATGAGGATGATGTGAGCAGCGGTTGCTACCTATTTTTCCAAATACGGAGTTCCTCCCACACATACATAGTTGAGAATTTTCATGATGATAATCTTTATCCTAGCTCCTTATAATGCTAGTGGTGTATCCTCTACTCCGTGAGAATGCTTTTCTCTACTGCAGTTCCAATCTCTCTTACATACACGATACTTACTTTCCGTATTCAGTTATTTGACATTCCTTTATTATTGCTCTTATACCTAAAATCCAAAAACACATTTTTACACAATACTCACATTTTATCTTGTCACTTAGAATTTTATCTAGCATTTCGATCGTAATATTTATTTCAAGAGTTATTAGACTTCAGACTCCTTGTCCTTGTGGGATCGATATATTTATTTTGAAACTAGCAACAAACAATCTGTGCACTTGCAGTCATCAAGCTATTTTCTGACGCCGTTGCTAGGGAGCTAAACACTGTAGGTCTTTTAGTTTTTGTCTATCTATTTTTATCTTACTAAATTTTGTTTTGAGTTATAGGTTTCCACCAACATGATGGATTTTGAGCATATGACTAGTGCTAACCCACTCAACTGATTTGGGAAGCCCTATGATATTTATAAAAGAGACAACTCCAATGAGAAGACAAGAGGGTTTGAAATAAATCCTCTACTACTTGGTATTCTACATAAGGAGCAATTTACTGGAGATCCATATGAGCATATTGCATGTTTCAAAGATATATCTGGCACTTTTCTATTGCCGGGATATACCGCTGATGAGGTAAGGGTTAAACTTTTTAGACAGACTTTGACTAGTACAGCTCTCTCATGGTATAGATCTCTACCACCTTAAGCCACTACTACTTGGGATAATCTGTCCTGTGAATTTCTAGCAATATATTATCCATTATCAAAATCATTTGGAATCAGGAATCTTATAATGACTTGGAGGAATCGCTCCAATGAAGGACTAGTAAGAGCTTATATCTGATTTAAAGATTTACTATGTCTATGTCCGCATCATGATTTACCTGAATGGTATTTATTGCATATCTTTTATGGTGGTTTAATTGAACCTAATAAAATGGAACTAGATTCTTTTGCGGAAGGAGCCTTTATGAATCTTCCTATACCTAAAGCTTGGGTTTACTTAATAGAATTCGTGATTATAGAGTTTCATGGAATTTTGGTCTAGGAAGTGAAGGAGGCGTAGAAATAGAACATGATTGTATTCATGACTATAATAAAAAAAGGCCATGTTAAAGAATTATCTAAATAACTTTATTTGGATTCAGATCTTGTGTTGCAAGTTGTTAGAGCTTTTATAGAACATATCAAGGCTCCGAAAGAGGGACGGGTCAAGTATGATCCACCACCCGAACCTGAGAAGAAAAGAGAAGACAAAGCAACATTGGCCTCCTTAGAACCAATAAATGAGATGCCTTTCCCTAACACTGCACAAAAGCATATTCTTGAATATGAACAGGTCAAAGCAGTACATGATAAGAAGGAAGAAGAAAGTATGCCAGAAGTCATGGAACATCTGGAAGAAACCAAAGATGAAGAGGTAACCAAGGAAGCAATTATGGATATACGCACATTGTAACATAGTTGAACTTGATGAAGATACTTCCGTATTGGTTGAAGGTAAAACAAAGGTAAAAGATGTGGGTAACCCTATTCTTCCCTGCATATTTAAATAAACCTCGCATTACGGTTTATGTGATCTTGGCACCGAAGTTAATGTTATATCTTATGATTTCTACTTAGAAATAAAAGAGGAAATAGAACTGGCTACAATTGAAAATACTGATATGACAATTATGTTAGCCAATAAAAATCATAGAATTCCAATGGGAGTAGTTGAATATGCCACTGTCACAATTGCCAATAAAAACTTTTATTGATTTTGTAGTTATTGATATGCCAGCTGACACTCTTTGCCCAATTATATTTGGAAGGAACCAATAAATTCCACTTTTCCACATTTAAAGACAGGCCTCCACAAATACAAGAAGAAGAGGAAGAGAGAACTATTGAGGAAATGGCGGCTCTTCTCTTTAGTAATCAACAAGAAGAATTAAATGAAGATCCAAATTATGAAGAAATAGTTATGGAGGACAAGTCCCTGGGAGAACTAGAAGACAAATTTGATTCACTTCCCATTATAGGACCTACAATTGATGAGGCTTTTGAAGAGATAGAAAAGAGAGGGGACGAGGAACTACCACCCCTAGAGTTGAAGACTCTACCAGAAAGTCTTAAATACAGGTTTTTAGACGATACAAATAAATTTCATGTTATTATTAGTGCTAAACTTTCAGGAGAAGAAGAAGAACTCATGGAGATACTTAAGGAGCATGGCAAGGCCTTTGGGTACTCAATGGATGACATGAAGGGCATCAGTCCCATGATAGCTGTCCATCGAATATTCATGGAGGAAGGTGTTAAACCAGTTGCAGAATTTAATAGAAGATTGAAGCCTAAAATGAAAGAAGTGGTAAGAAAAGTAATTGTAAGTCTACTGGACACAAGTATAATATATCCTGTTAAAGAAAGTGAATGGGTAAGTCTTGTTCATTGTGTCCCTAAGATGGGAGGTTTTACTGTTGTTCCTAATGAAAATAATGAACTGATACCTACTAGAACTATTGTTGGGCATAGGATGTGCATAGACTTCAAAAAATTAAATAAAGAAACTAGGAAAGATCACTCTACCATTCATAGATCAAAATTTAGAAAGGTTAGCAAACCATACTCATTTTTGCTACTTGGAAGGCTATTCTGGTTTTTCTCAAATAGCTGTTCATCCGGATGACGAACTTAAAACAACTTTCATTAGTCCTTATGGTTTACATGCTTACTGACGTATGCCTTTTGGTTTATGTAATGCTCCGGCTACTTTTCAAAGATGCATGACTGCTATTTTTGTGGATTTTATAGAACTTATAATGGAAGTATTTATGGATGACTTTTCTGTCTATAGAACTTCGTTTACTAGTTGCTTGGATAATCTCATAAGAGTTTTGCAGCGTTGCGAAGAAACAAATCTTGTTCTAAACTGGGAGAAATGTCATTTTATGGTCAAATAAGGTATAGTCCTTGGACACAAGGTATCAGGTAAGGGAATTGAAGTTGGTAGAGCTTAGGTTGAGGCAATAGAGAGAATCCCACAACCTAGGGATATTAAAGGTATAAGAAGTTTCCTTGGTCATGTGGGTTTTTATAGAAGGTTCATTAGAAATTTCTCTAGAATATCTAAACCTTTGACTAACCTCCTGGAAAAGGGAGTAAGATTTAATTTTGATGATAAATGTCTTGAAGCCTTTGATAAACTAAAAAATGCTTTATCCCATGCTCCTATTATTAAGCCACCTATCTGGGATACAACCTTTGACTTAATATGTGAAGCTAGTGATGATACTGTAGGAGTAACTCTGGGACAACATTTTGGTCGTAAATTTAACATTATACATCATGCTAGTAGAACTCTAAATGGTGCTCAGAAAAATTACCCTAAGGAAGAAAGGGAACTTTTTTATGTATTTTTCTCTTGTGATAAATTCCGTTCTTACATAGTTGATGCAAAGGTAAGAGTTCATATGGATCGTGATGGTTTAAAAGAACTCCTTGAAAGGAAAGACCATAAGCCAAGACTGATCCGTCGGATTCTTTCACTTCAAGAATTTCAGTTGCAGATAATGCAGAGGCAAGAAATAAAGATGTTAGATACAGTATCCATGTTTGCCCAGCAAGACACTGATCTTGTTGAGAGGAACTTTAGTCCTGGTGATTTTCGTTTACAAGAATTACTCAATGAACTATGGTCAATTCCTCCAAAAGAGAAGAAGTCTTTGTTGTTGGAGGAAATTTTCATCCCCGAATAAGCAAATGGTAAGTGCAAGGTAAGTGTTCTTACCCAAATAAGTGATTTGTTTTCACAGTTTCTACTTTTGAATTTTTTTCCTTTGAATTCCTTGTGTTTTTCTAAAGTTTTAGAGGGTTTTAACCAACTATATGGGCAGAACTATACGACCGGAGAGGAAGCTCCCGCCGTATAGTTGGTCGTTAAACTCTCTGTATCATATTTGTGAAATTGTTTTTGATATCTGAGCCTATACGATTGCAACTATACGACCGGAGCCAAAATTCCGACCGTATAGTTGGTCGTTAAACTCTCAGGTACTTTTGATTTTCGGTGTCTGTAACTATACGGTCACAACTATACGACCAGAGCCAAAATTACGGCCGTATAGTTGGTCGTTAAACTTGTATCTATACGATCGCAACTATACGACCGGAGACAACATTTCAGGCATATAGTTGGTCGTTAAACTCTCAGACACTTTTCGTTTGTCTTTTCATTTATTCATCTAAAAAACCCGTTATTGTCGGTTCTGAGTCGTGATTTAATTGACATGGAATCGAGATATTTGGAAATATCTGTCCAGAACCAACTATACGGCCGGAGCTATACGGGCCGTGCCCGTATAGTTGGTCGTTACGCGGCAGGACTCTTCCAAATCCATGATTTCTTTCCCTATTTCGTTACGATTCTTTTCTTGGGAGACAGTTTGGTGTTTCTCGCGAGTTTTGTCGACATCTGACCCCCCTTATATACTGCCATTGTCTCTCTCTAATCATAATCTACAGGAACCAATCTAGCAATGCGCTATCCCATCCCAGGCCATGGAAAATCCATGGGACTCATTGCTCCTTTCAGGGACCGCTCTAGCAGCCCATCCATAGAGGACGATGATGAGGAGGTGGAGAGGTTTAACCCGAGGTACAAGGAGTACGTCGAGCCAAGATACTTCAACAACGATTCCGATGATGATGTGGTTGACGTCTACATCTGCTGTGATGTCTATGATCCACCAGAGATCGATTGGGCGGCAATGAAGAAAGCTCAACAAGAGAGACAAGATCGCAAGCCACATGGAAAAGGGCGTGTGGAGACAGTCAAGTTCATCACCACGGATCCAAGGCCACACAAGAGTAAGGAATTATCTAACGTTGGTGCAGGTGCTAGCAAGGGAGCGAAGGGACCACTCTTGAAGCCAACAATTGGTGCTCGTATTAAGGTTAAGCCTCAAGAAGAGTGGAGGTATGGTTTCCACTTCCCTGATCCATCAATTATGGATGAGGAAGAAGAAGTTGTCCCTAGGACCGAGGATCACGTGCGGGCACTAGAGATATATCAGAAGGAGGAGCTACTCCATCGTGTTGAAGTCCATCACCGTCTCAATGAGATGGAGAAGAAGTAAGACCTCCTTCCATTGGTGATTAAGCTCACAGATAGAGTAGACACTTTGCAATCTGATCTTCGCATGTGCTACAGCCGCATAACTTCTCTGGAGGAGACCAACAAGAAGCTACACACCACGGTGTTTGATGTCTATGCACTTCTATTCTTGTAGATAGTTTTTGGGCCTCCAAGTGCAGAGGTTTGTATAACAGCAGCAAGTTTCCCTTAAGTGGATCACCCAAGGTTTATCGAACTCAGGGAGGAAGTGGTCAAAGGTATCCCCTCTCAAGCAACCCTGCAATCAAGATACAAGAAGTCTCTTGTATCCCCAACACACCCGATACAATCGTCAGGTGTATAGGTGCACTAGTTCCGCGAAGAGATAGTGAAATACAAGTGGTATGGATATAAGACAACGGTGCCAGAAAATAGCTTGATGGCGTGGAAGAGACTAAAGGCAAACTGAAATAAAGATGGCAGCAAGCAAACATGTAACAGATCTAGTTGCAAACAAAGTTTCAATGCTTAGAAACAAGGCCTAGGGATCATACTTTCACTAGTGAACACTCTCATATAAATATCTTCTCTTTATGATACTACTCTGAACTACTCTCTGGTTGGACACTCTAATCCATGGTAGGGCTATAACAGCACTCCTCAAAGTTCGCTTTCCCCATCTAGATAACCCCACACTGTCACCTTGAGCACTAGATGGTTCCAACAAACACCACAATTTCATAAAGACATCCAACTCCAAATATAACTCATAACAAGTATTTGTAATCTCTAGCCTAAGTGCCACCATGGTGTGCACGCTGTCACTTTCACACACATGGGGAGAGCAGAGATCTATTAAAGCACTTGAGTAGCAAGGTAGATCTACTTGATTACAAAGCTCATGATCACAATATGATCATGCATAGAGAGAGATGAACACATAGCTACCGGTAGAACCCTTAGCCTCGAGAGAGAACTACTCCCTCCTCATCATGGGAATCAGCAACGGTGATGGAGATGGTGGTGGAGATCGATGGAGATGGCTCCGGGGCCACTTCCCCATCCCGGCAGGGTGCTGGAACAGAGACTTTCTATCCCCCGAATCTCCCCTTCGGTGGTGGCAGCGCTATGGAACTTTTCTTGGCTGGAGGCTTGACAATTTAGGGTTTTTGCATCGGGAGGATTTTATGGGCGAAGGGGCAAGGTCGGTGGCCGGCCAAGGGGCCCACACCATGCTCCGGCGCGGCCTAGGGTTGCCCGCGCCAAGGGGGTGTGGCCACCCTGTTGCCCCTCTCCATCTCGTCTTCTGGCTCCGTGAGTCTTCCGGTAAAATATCGACTTTGGCTTTTGTCCGGTCCAATTCTGAGAATATTCATTTTCTAACTTTTCTGGAACCAAAAGCAGAAGAAAACAGGCAACTGGCATTGTGGCATCTTATTAATAGGTTAGTCCAAGAAAGTGTATAGAAATACTCCAAAGTGTGGACAAAACATAAGAAAGTAGATACTAAACAAGCATGGAACATCAAAAATTATAGATACGTTAGCAACGTATCAACATCCCCAAGCTTAACTCCTGCTCGTCCTCGAGTAGGTAAGTGATAAAAAGAAAGAATAATTTTTGAGGTGACATGCACCATCGTAAACTTGATCAAAGTATTTGTAAAACATGGATAGCTGGGATCATAGTAATTTAACATAGCATGAAAGATATAGTTATAACAATAAGACATAGCAACTATGTTGTAACATGAAAAGGCACAAACAAAAGATTCATGCATAACAATGCTGTGCAAGACATTTGTTTGTTTCACATAAAGAAAACATAATGAGAATGGTATTCAGCTTGTCCCTCATAGAGTAGCAAACATAAATGCATAGGACACCTTCAAAGTTTATAAGGGTGATTAGATACAAATAGTTTAAGAACAAGCAATATCAAAGTTATGCATCAATCAACAAGTCTTGGGACAATGCACATAAAACTAAGAATGGCCACTATGCTCTCTCAATAGGTGCATAAAGATAGAAGGTGGAGACTCAATATAAAGTGGAAGAAAGGCCTTCATAGAAGGAAGAAGGGATTCAAGTTTCATAAAGAGCTTCCAAAAATTATGGTACTTATTAGCTTTCAGCTCTCATTGCCCCTATCATAAGCATCTTTAGGTGATTAAGGTTAAAGTGAACAAACTATGGAGTATATGCTTGACAAAGTATAAGTTGGAAATCTCATGTCCCTTGAATGCGAGGGCCGCTCCTCATGCTACTCAATTTTAGTTGCCGGTAAGTTCTTGTCATAGTAAGTACATGTGTATCATAGAGAACCGCCAACGGGGTACCCCTTGCCCGATGATATGGAAGAATCCCCATATCAAAATGATAAGGCAAGCAGACAACGAGCATCTCAGCAATCTTCTTATTTACCATGGGAGAATGGTGCTTTTTCTCTCTTTCCTCTTTTCTCATATCTCTTTTTTTTCTTTTTTCTTAACATCTGACTCTTTTTTTATAAGAAGAATGCTTCATAGACAGCTCATTATGGTTACGCTGTAGGTTTCCACCATGACAGCATGGATTAGACCCGCGGCCCAGGCATTTCTTTAACACACATACATAACTCCATGGACTTACAAGCTCCCCTTTCATTTCACACCGACGACATCCATAGACAAAAGATCATGATATCAACTAGGTACAAAGTACAAGTGCAATGTTAAAAGCGTTCCCCATGACAGCATGGTTCTGCTAATCCCCAACATATGAGTGCAAGCATATACAACATAGACGACACAATGGTTCAAGTTTATTAAGGGCAAGAAAAGTAAAGTGTGCCATCAAGTTCGTGAGAGCTCTAATCACTAGTTTTCTCATAACAAGTTTAATTCGGAAGGTAGATAAAAAACATGAATATACTTGGAATAGCAAATGCTGATAGGTAGATATGGTGGACTCTTTGGAATAACTTGGTTTTAGGAGTTGGATGCATGAGTGGAACTCATACTTGGTTACGGAGGCTAGCAAAAGACTGGGAGCGACCCACTAAGAGAGCAATAATGGACATAATCATGCAGCGCGACAAAACATCATTAATCAAAGCATAAAGTTATACTACAAGTCGAAAACCAAAGGATCATAAAGGCTATGGTGACTTGGGATAGTCATAACATGGTGTGAGCATGCGCCAAGTCAACCCAAATAAAGCATCAAAGGAGAATACCACAATATTATGCTTTAATATGCTAAAACAGCGCATGATTCTTCCAAGGCACATTAAGCAATCTCAATTGTTTATAACATGTCATGCTATAGAAAAAATCACTAAGCATAAAGCCAAACTAATATCAAGCATGACATGACAAAGCATAGGACACAGTCAAAAACAAGCTCCTTTTTACCACTTAAGCATGAAGCTTTCTACTCTTTTCCAATCCAAACCAACTTATTTGAAAACTAATGTATGAATGAGGTGGTCCAAACAATTTATTCAAGCAAACAAAAACCAAAAACAAAAGGGAAGACACTCCAAGAACAACAAAACTGTGCATGAAACAATAAAAATGAAGTGTTTGGAAGAAACCTGAGATTTTTATTGATGAAGAAGGGGATGCCTTGGGCATCCCCAAGTTTTGACGCTTGTACTTCTTGGATATTTCTTGGGGTGACACGGGGTGGCATCCCCAAGCTTGAGATTTAGTCCATTCTTCATCTCATTACATCATTCTCTCCATACACCTGAAATTCTTCCTTCATACAAAACTTCACACAATCTTTATTAGCAACATTAGTGCACTCAAGATAATAAGTCTTTGGGTTCAGTTTCAACACAAGTAAAACTTCCATTAAAACACAAGCTACTGTAGCACTTCCTTTAAAAAGCTCAATTCCCCAAAGAGAATCCAAAAAGGAATAAGCAAGAAGCAAATGCAAATAATGGCAGAAATCTGTCAAAACAGACCAGCAGGTAAAATCCAATTTTTTTGAAGACCTTATGTTGATCAAATTGAAAAGTGTTGAACTAATGAAAGTTAGATAACATCCTGGGGCAGAAGCACAAAAATTCACGCCTCAAAACAACGTACAGAGATTTTACGCGAATTTTTACAGTGAAGCACAAAAATCTATTTCAGACAACAACTTAACCAATCATTACTTCTCTCTCATTAGAGGTTACTCTTGGCACAAAAAACAAATAAAAAGGATAAGAAGCGGTTATTACAGAGGTAATAACTTCCAAGACTCATCTAAAATTTTTGGGTTATCTCCCAATAAGTACTTTTCTTTAATGCCTTTAAGTTAGGCATGATAGTTTGAGAAGATGCTCACATAAGAAATATGAATTGAAGTAAAAGAGAGCATTAAGAAGCAAATTTAAAGCACATTAAGTCTAACCCACTTCCTATGCATAGGAATCTTGTAAAGAAAAAATTCATGAAAGCACAAAGCAACAAGCATAGGAAAGCAAAACAAGTGCAACTTCAATACTTTCAACATAAAGAGGGGAACTTAATAATGTTGAGATACATAAAACCATGTTTCCCTCTCTCATAATAACTTTCAGTAGCATAATGAATAAAATTAACAATATAACTACCATATGAAACATCCTTATCATAAGCCACATGCATAAAAGAATTAATACTCCTCACATAAACATAGTCATTCTTATTAATTGTAGTGGGAGTAAATTCAACAAAATAGCTATCATTATTATTCTCATCACCATAATCATCAAATATAGGAGGCATATTGTAATCATAATTAATTTTCTCCTCAATAGTAGGTGGACTGAAAATATCATATTCATCATTACAATCATCATATATTGGAGGTATAGTATCATCATAAGCAATAGGATAGTTATCTTCCAAAGTGTGTTCATTTGTAAACATATCATCATTAGAAGGAACCTGGATAACACTAATAGTACAACAATTATTAATATCATCATTTACAGAATTGGTACCAAAAAGATTTTCAATATCAAAAGTAGTGTGCTTTTCCCAATCATGATCACTACTATAGGTAACAGGCATAGGAACATCATTGAGTTCAGACTCATCAAAAACTCTAATAGGAGCAACATGCTTAGGGAAAAATACCGTTTCCTCTCTCCTTTTACTCCTCCTTTTCTTCTTTTTCTTCTTCTCTTTAGGAGGGAGAGTCTTGAAAGGAAGCTTCTCCATATACCCTGGTTTATTGTTAGAGACAATAGAAGAAACTTTGGAGGATTCCTCCTTTTCATTAATAAGATCAAAACACATATTAGTCCTCTCATATTTTGGTAAAACCTCGTCTTTTATAATATTTTGTATGTAATTATTTGTGTGGCAATTATCAACACAATAAAGATGACAACCATGCAGGGCACTATTCATATCAAAAGCACCCATATCTACCAAAGAGGTTTTTCTTGATAACTCTTCACACCCCAAAAATAATGTAAGTTCATCATGCTGATTAGGAGTGATCATGTCATCACAATACAAACTTGCAGTACTCATTGGATTAGAAGGGCTATTATTATGGCCTGAGCATTGAAAATTGAAATGCCCCACTTCAAATCAAAGTTCACAAATAAAAGGATAGAGGGCACAAACTTTTTTACCAAGATCATTTAGAGCCCTATACCACGTTCTAGTTTTTTCATTCTTGTGGGTGATACAATATTCTTCTTCAATTTGATTATTCTCACAAGGTCTATGTATTCCACAAAAATTAACGTGCTTATAAGAAATAGTACTTTCAGAGGTTTGAGCATGTTTATTGCTATCATTAATAACAATTTCATTTTCCATGCAAGTATCTTTAAAAGGCTCATGATACATGTCCCATTTTTATTTAGGAGAATTAATATGAGAAGCAAAGGTTCTATAACAATCAACAAGAATTTGAGGATCAAGACCATATTTAGCACTAAGCTGTTGAAAATAAGCAGTTTCAGCGAAAGACTTAATGCAATCATACTCATAGTTTATACCTTGTTCTTTACCTTTGCTGTAATCGCAATCTTCGGTATTGTTTTGAATTGTTTCAAGAAGATCCCACTTAGCTTTGACCTCCTTACTTGTGAACGATCCATCTAAACAAGTATCTAGATAGTCCTTGTAATGTCCTGAAAGCCTTGCATATAAATTATTAATAACAATATTACTAGGGAGCTCATGAATGGGACATTTGAGCATTAGTGACTTCAATCTCCCCATGCTTGGGCAATACTTTCTCCATCATGTGGATGAAAATTATAAATGTAATTCCTATATTTATGAATTTCATGAGGAGGATAAAATTTAGAGTAAAAGAGAGATTCAAGTTTCTTCCACTCCAAATGATGAGGATCATCTAGTAGCTAATACCACTCTCTTGCTTTGCCCTTAAGTGAAAAAGGGAATAGCTTCCTCTTAACTTGGTTCATTGAAATACCTGCACACTTGAACAACTCGCATAATTCATGTATTAAGAGTAAATGATCACCATGATGGATAGTTCCATCTCCCAAATAACAGTTGTTCATAACACGTTCAACAATTTTTATAGGTATTTTAAAAGAGATGCTTTCAGTATGTGGATTTAAAATATCACAAGTATCATTAGAATTACCACATATGGGAGATAAAGTATCACCAGAGCAAATTTTCTTCTTTAAAGCTGGGGAACTAAAAAGATCATTTTCATAAAAACTAACTTCCCTAAGCTTAGGCGTTTCCATAGCATTAGTAACAAAGGTGTTCAAAAGATTCATACTAATAACATTGCTATTAGCATGCAAAGAAAGTTCCATGGGTTTTTTAATTTTCTTTTCAGACAATTCATGTTCTACATTAGGAAAAATACTAAAAAGCTCTCTAATTTTGTTGTTGTTTTCCATTAAGCCTAACTAGTAAAAATAAAAACAAGAAACAAAAAGACAAAATTGTAGAATCTAAAGGAAAGAACTTCGAGCACTCACATCGAAGGATGTGAGTACCTTTTACCTTACCTCCCCGGCAACGGCGCCAAAAAATAGCTTGATGTCTACGCACTTGTATTCTTGTAGACAGTTGTTGGGCCTCCAAATGTAGAGGTTTGTAGAACAGCAGCAAGTTTCCCTTAAGTGGATCACCCAAGGTTTATCGAACTTAGGGAGGAAGTGGTCAAAGGTATCCCCTCTCAAGCAACCCTGCAATCAAGATACAAGAAGTCTCTTGTATCCCCAACACACCCGATACAATCGTCAGGTGTATAGGTGCACTAGTTCCGCGAAGAGATAGTGAAATACAAGTGGTATGGATATAAGACAACGGTGCCAGAAAATAGCTTGATGGCGTGGAAGAGACTAAAGGCAAACTGAAATAAAGATGGCAGCAAGCAAACATGTAACAGATCTAGTTGCAAACAAAGTTTCAATGCTTAGAAACAAGGCCTAGGGATCATACTTTCACTAGTGAACACTCTCATATAAATATCTTCTCTTTATGATATTACTCTGAACTACTCTCCGGTTGGACACTCTAATCCATGGTAGGGCTATAACAGCACTCCTCAAAGTTTGCTTTCCCCATCTAGATAACCCCACACTTTCACCTTGAGCACTAGATGGTCCCAACAAACACCACAATTTCATAAAGACATCCAAATCCAAATATAACTCATAACAAGTATTTGTAATCTCTAGCCTAAGTGCCACCATGGTGTGCATGTTGTCACTTTCACACACATGGGGAGAGCAGAGATCTATTAAAGCACTTGAGTAGCAAGGTAGATCTACTTTATTACAAAGGTCATGATCACAATATGATCATACAGAGAGCGACATGAACACATAGCTACCGGTAGAACCCTTAGCCTCGAGAGAGAACTACTCCCTCCTCATCATGGGAATCAGCAATGGTGATGGAGATGGTGGTGGAGATCGATGGAGATGGCTCCGGGGGCACTTCCCCATCCCGGCAGGGTGCCGGAATAGAGACTTTCTGTCACCCGAATCTCCCCTTCAGTGGTGGCGGCGCTATGGAACTTTTCATGGCAGGAGGCTTGACGATTTAGGGTTTTTGCATCAGGAGGATTTTATGGGCGAAGGAGCAAGGTCGATGGCCGGCCAGGGGTCCCACACCATGCCCTGGCGTGGCCTAGGGTTGCCCGTGCCAAGGGGGGTGTGGTCACCCTGTGGCCCCTCTCCGTCTCGTCTTCTAGCTCCATGAGTCTTCCGGTAAAATATCGACTTTGGCTTTTGTCCGGTCCAATTCCGAGAATATTCATTTTTTGACTTTTCTGGAACCAAAAATAGAACAAATCAGGCAACTGGCACTGTGGCATATTGTTAATAGGTTAGTCCAAAAAAGTGTATAGAAATAGTCCAAAGTGTGGACAAAACATAAGAAAGTAGATACTAAACAAGCATGGAACATCAAAAATTATAGATACGTTAGCAACGTATCAGTGTTACATGCCATGGCGCCACAGTGATCTACAACAATTATGGCATCAAATAATTGCAAGGGATTATTTGATCCTGCCTAGCTTGATTCCAAGCTTGGGGAGATCTTTAAGACCTTGTAATCTATCTTATAAGCTTTTATTACTATTTTTGCATTAGTCCAAACTAGCAATAAAGTTTGAATCATTAGAATTCCCTTCAGGAATAGTTGGTCCCTTTTATGAAATTCTGAGTTTATTATTATATATGGAGAAATATTGAGTTTGTGTTTGCTTTATTGATATAAGAATGGCTTGAGTATAATTTTACTTGCACTTGATGAAAGCAATAGGAGTCTTCCACACCATTGGTATTAATGGAACACATAAACATAATTTGGTCAATATGTTGCAAGTCTATGGTTTGATCTAAAAAGAAAGATTATCTATACAGTTAAATTGAAAAAGAAACCTTGAACAAAGGAAAGTGAAAGTGCTATCAAAATAGAGTGATAACAAGTCGAGGTAGAATCTTCAAGTCATAAGAATGCTTCATATACAATTGGAATTTGATAATTGAGACGTTTATACTTTGAATTCCTACATAAAGTGTAATATATGGCTAGCTCCTTTGCACAACACTTAAACAAAAGTGTGAGCATATATGCAAAAGAAAATAAAGAAGAAAAGGAGTGAGTGTGCAAAGAGCAAATAGGAATATACCATTGTATTGTAGTATGACAAAGTGATGCTTTTGAGATTCTGAATCCCAAGTGAATATGTTGATCCTAAAACACTCGGGACTATCTCGCTAACTCATTCGGTTAAACCGGATACTTTTACATTATGTGGAGATTCATCTTTTATGAACTGTTGATCACTAAGGTGTGGAAGCCTTCTAATACTATTCAGATGGTTTGAGTAAGGTACTATTCATGAACTTATTCCTATGTATCTTACATGATAATCACATGCTGCAATTGCCTCATTTATTTTATCGACTCAGCTTCATGAATATGAGGATCACATCCATTAAGCTAAAACTTCCTCGGGACGAGCAAGAGTCTAAGCTTGGGGAAGTTGATGAGTGCATATTTTCATCATATTTTACACTATTATTTGCATTGTAGATGTAGGATCTTTGTATTTTATGGCGCTTGTGCACCCATTTTATGTCTATTTTCACCAGGATCAGGACAGATGATGGATCCAATGGATACAATTCTTCGAGCAGTTGTACTGTGGAGGCAAGGAATCAAAAACAACGTAATTCGCTTATTTGGGAAATATTAATAATACCAGAAGAAAACCATAAGTGAACAAAGGAGGCAGAGAGTTCAACGACCAACTATATGACCGGAGCAAATTTTCTGGCCGTATAGCTCCGGTCGTATAATTGGCGCCACCTCCACCTCCTCAAATATTTTCACCCCGTGCAACTGGTTCGGGGAGACGACATACAGAACATCCAGAAATCGCAGAAACCTCACCTTCGGGAGGCATGTGGAGGGGGAACTCATTCGCCGGGGATCCATCTTCGCCCTGCGTAGATCTGGGAGGCTAAGGCATCGATCTTCATCATCCACCGCTACATCACCACCATCTCCATCCATCCCATCTACATCTTGTCTAGATCTTGTTGTAATTTCTGTACTTGTTGTGGATTTATACAAGTACTATTCATCTCTGATAGATTCTGTTGTTATTGCCATGATGTTGATTGCCTCCATGTCTGAGTAGAACATTAGTTCTTGGGAAGATGGAGAAACCCTAGTATGAGATTGAAATGAGATAAAGTATATTATGATATTCATCGCTATGACCATGTGTTAGATTTTCTACATATTTATGTTGAGAGAAGTCGACCTCTCAATATTTGCCTCTCATGAGGACTTGATGGATGAAACTACTTGTTGGTAGACGGAGGTGTGCTAGAACTTATAGTGACTATAAAGTTATTGGCACCCCTTACGTATCAACTTGGGAAACCGTGGAAACTCACGGAATACTATCCATGCCATGGGATACATCCTACGGGATTACGTCCCTTAATAACGCAGTAATTCGATTGATGTCGATTGCTGACTACTGTGGTTATGAGGATGATGTGAGTAGCGGTTGTTGCCTATTCGTCCAAATATGGAGTTCCTCCCACACATACACAGTTGAGAATGTTCATGAAGATTATCTTTATCTTAGACCTTTATAATACTAGTGGCGTATCCGCTAGTCCCTGAGAACGCTTTTTTCCCTACTGCAGTTCAAATCTCTTACATACGCGATACTTAATTTTTGTACTAAGTTGTTTACTTTACTTTATTATTATTCTTATACCCAAAACCCAAAAACACCTTTTTACACAATACTCGCATTTTATCTTGTCACTTAGAACTTTATATAGCATTTCTATCGTAATATTTATTTGAAGAGTTATTAGACTTCAGACTCCTTGTCCTTGTGAGATCGATATCTTTATTTTGAAACTAGCTACAAACGATCTGTGCACTTGCAGTCGTCAAGCTATTTTCTGGCGCCATTGCCGGGGAGCTAAGCATTGTAGGTCTTTTAGTTTTTGCTTATTTATTTTTGTCTTGCTAAATTTTGTTTTGAATTATAGGTTTCCACCAAGATGATGGAGTTTGACATATGACTAGTGTTATCCCACTCAACCACTTTGGGGGGTTGTATGATATTTATAAAAGAGACAACTCTAATAAGAATACAAGGGGGTTTGAAATAAATACTCTACTACTTAGTATTCTACATAAGAAGCAATTTACTGGAGATGGAGAAGATTCTGATCCATATGAGCATATTGCATGTTTCAAGGATATATGTGGTACTTTTCTATTGACAGGATATACCACTGATGAGGTAAGGGATAAACCTTTTAGTTAAACTTTGACAAGTACATCTCTCTCATGGTATAGATCTCTACCCCCTGAAGCCACTACTACTTGGGATAATCCAGCCTGTGAATTTCTATCAAAATATTATCCATTATCAAAATCTTTTGGAATCAGGCATCTTATAATGACTTGGAAGAATCGTTTTAATGAAGGATTAGTAAGAGCTTATATTAGATTTAAAGATTTACACGGCTATGGCCTCATCATGATTTTCCTGAATGGCATTTACTACATATCTTTTATGGCGGTTTAATTGAACCTAATAAAGTTGAACTAGACTCTTTCGCGGAAGGAGCCTTTATGAATCTTCCTATACCTAAAGCTTGGGCTTTACTTAATAGAATTCGTGATCATAGAGTTTCATGGAATTTTGGTCTAGGAAGTGAAGGAGGCGTAGAAATAGAGGATGATTGTATTCATGATTACATTAAAAAAGGCCATGTTAAAGAACTATCTAAAGAACTTTATTTGGATTTAGATCTTGTGTTGCAAGTTGTTAAAGCTTTTACAGAACATATCAAGGCTCCAAAAGATGGTCCGGTCAAGTATGATCCACCACCCGAACCTGAGAAGAAAACAGAAGATAAAGCAACACTGGCCTCCCTAGAACCAATGCATGAATTGCCTTTTCCTAACACTGCACAAAGGCATATTCTTGAGTATGAACAGGTGATACATTGCAAATGTATCTATAATTTTTGATGTTCCATGCTTGGTTTTATCTACTTTCTTATGTTTTGTCCACACTTTGGAGTACTTTTCATATGATTTCTTGGACTAACCTATTAACAAGAGCCACAATGCCAACTGCCTATTCTGTGCTGTTTTTGGTTCCAAGAAAGTCAGAAAATGAAAATTCTCGAAATTGGACGGGACAAAAGCCAAAGTCATTATTTTACAGAGCGACACCTAGAGCCAGAATACGAGACGGAGAGGGGCTAGGGCCCGGTCACACCACCTGGCCACGCGACCAGGCCTGGCCCGCGCCAGGGGGTGGTCTGGCCGCCCCAGGCACCCCCTCGGCCTCTCCTTCCGCCTATATATTGCATATAATACGGAAACCCTAAGGACCCGATCAAAAATTCCACAAAAGAGTCTGTAGCCACCGTCATCTCCATCCCTAGATCGGGAGAGATCTGAAGCTCTTCCCGGCACCCTGTCTGAGAGGGGAATACACCCTGGAGGCCTTCTTCATCATCATGCAAGCCTCCAGTGTGATGCGTGAGTAGTTCATCTCTGGACTACGAGTCCATGTAGTAGCTAGATGGCTGGTTCTCCTCCTTTTTGCTTTCATGTTTAGATCTTGTGAGCTTCGTTCATGATCAAGATCATCTATTTGTAATTCTGCATGTTGTGTTTGCGGGGATCCGATGGATATTAAGATGCTATTTCAGATTGATTATTGATTCTATCATGTCTTTGTTATTTGTGATCTTGCATGCTTTCCGTTGTTAGTAGCTATCTTGGCCAAGTAGATGCTAGCAACTCCAAGAGTTAGTATTTATGCTCGATAGTGGGTTCATGCCTCTGGTAATCTGGGGAAGTGATAGAAATCTCTAAGGTACTAGATGTGTTGTTGCTACTAGGGAGAAAACAACAATCCTTTGTTTATAGAACAATCATATTGTTTACATTACACGCAATTCGTAATGCAATTATCCGTTGCTTGCAACTTAATACTGGAGGGGGTTCGGATGATAACCTGAAGGTGGATTATTAGTCATAGATGCAGTTGGATGGCGGTCTATGTATAATGTTGTAATGCCCAATCAAGTCTCAAAGGAGTCTAGATGATTGGTATATGCTTGTATGCTTTCTCGATGTTTGTCAATTGCCCCGCTGTAATTTGTTCACCCAGCATGTTATCTATCTTAAGGAGAGCCACCTCTAGTGAAATATGGACCCCGGTCCTTTCTTTTACTTTCAATCTACAATCTGTTTACTGCTTTGTGTTTACTTTCTGCAAACTATTACTTCCTTCCATTCGATACGTTTAATCCTTTGTTTTCAGCAAAACCGGTGAGATTGACAACCTCATCGCAACTTGGGGACAACGTTTTGTGGTTGTGTTGTGCAGGTCTCCACGTTGCTACTAGCACCGGTAGTGCGCCCTGCCAAGGCTCAGCTAGCAACACCTTTGGGGTGTTTCCTTGCTCCTACTAGATTGATAACCTTGGTTTCGTATTGAGGGAAAACTTGCTGATGTGCTCATCATACCTTCCTCTTGGGGTTCCCCAACGAGCTCGATATATTTTGGGCCATCAACAGGTCAAAGTAGTACAGGAGAAGAGGGAAGAGGAAAGCATGCCAGAAGTCGTGGAACATCTGGAATAAACCAAAGATGAAGAGGTAACCAAGGAAGCAATTATGGCTATGTACTCACATTGTAACATAGTTAAACTTGATGAAGAGACTTCCATATTGGTTGAAGGTAAAACAAAGGTAAAAGATGTGGGTAAGCCTATTCTTCCCTGCATATTTGAATAAACCTCGCATTACGGTTTATGTGATCTTGGCACCGAAGTTAATATTATATCTGATGATTTCTACTTAGAAATAAAAGAAGAAATAGAACCGGCTACAATTGAGAATACTGATATGACAATTATGTTAGCCAATAAAAATCTGAGAATCCCAATGGGAGTAGTTGAATATGCAATTGTCACAATTGGCAATAAAAACTTTCCTATTAATTTTGTAGTTGTTGATATGCCAGTTAACACTCTCTGCCCAATTATATTTGGAAGTAACTTTTTGGGTGATATAGGTGCCTATGTTAATTTCAAGAAGGAGATTGAGTCTCTTAAGATCGGGGAAACGGAAAATAAATTCCACTTTTCCAAATTTAAGGACAGGCCTCCACAAATACAAGAAGAATAGAGAACTATTGAGGAAATGGTAGCTCTTTTCCTTAGTAACCAAGAAGAAGAAATAGATGAAGACCCAAATTATGAAGAAATAGTTATGGAGGACAAGTCCTTGGGTGACGAGGGTTTAACTCATCAATGTCCATTATTATGTACTTGGGTTTTGGAGAAGGAGGGAGCGCTGGAAGCATCAATTGGCTAGCAAACAAGCACATAGGGATGCAAGGTTTACCCAGGTTCAGGCCTCATAGAGGTCCCTACTCCTGCTTGTCTGCTCTTGGAATTATCGGAGGAATCAAATATTACAGGGGCGCGCAGATGCAATCTGGCGAGAGTTGTGGAAACTAGGGTTGTGTCTGTCCTCCTCGCCGCCCCCACCTAGCCTTTATATAGATAGGCCAGGTCTCGGGTAGTAGGTCAAGTCGGTTATAGATTAGGGTTTTCCCTTTAAACTTTCTATCTTTAAACTTCTTCTTGTCTCGCAAGTCATCGAGAGTCCGTGGGCCACTCGAAGTCTTCATTGGGCTGTGGCAACGCCGTGGGCTTCCACCTTATTTGGACCGTATATACCAATCTCGAGTAACTGCAGGGTATACCCATGTTAGTAGCCCCCGAGTGTCCAGTGGAATCGCAGATTCGACTGGGGACTTCATGAAGCCTTTCGAGTGCATGACTGAGTATTTTTTTGAGTGTTATGTTTATATCATAGGGATTGTTGATATGTGTGCCTGATTTAACCGATGCATCAGTATCAGTTAACTGCCTTAGGGAAAAACAACACAATCTAATCGAACTCGAGTCCCCGGACTCGAATTCGGAAAAGTGCTGGTGTAATTCGACTCAAGCCGCAGAGGTCTTACAGGAGTCGAATTCCATAATATGGGTGTGAGCACTCGACGCGTCCATCAAGGCATGTTCATCGTACCTGTAGGCACGGATATATTTCTGGTAGTGCGCAGCAAATGCGTTGCCAGGCCTTATTCAGGTCTTATCTTCACGCTGCAAGCGCGACATCCGAATTTTTGTTATCACGGAGATGATTCGGGTGGCCCAGGAGACGCAGTCTCTTTGCAGGGAAAAATATGAGGCGGTGTCGCCATAGACTTCGAGTGTGGATGTTATCAACACACAGTTCAACGTACAAATAATCATAGGGTGCGCGACCAGCGCTCCCTATGGGAGTAGCCCCCGAGTGCCTGGTTGAGTCTAAGACTCAGGCAGGGACTAAAGAGCTTTTGCGACTACTATCATCTTTTGTTTGCTTGTTTTAGTCGAATTTGCTTCCGGTGCTCCCTATGGGAGTAACCTATGATCCATAGTCAAATCGTAGATTCGAGTGGTTGGGTAGGCTTTTAATGTCCATATTCCTGCAAAAAAGAAAAATCATAGGGTGCACGACCAGCGCTCCCTATGGGAGTAGCCCCCGAGTGCTTGGTGGAGTCGAAGACTCGAGCAAGGACTAAAGTAGTCGAAGTCTTCTAGTGCTCAATTTGATGACCTCGGTGCTGACGATGTGGTGATCTCAGCTGCCCGCGTGAGTGGCTTTGACGGGATGTGACGAGCGGTGGGTCCCATTTTCTGACCTTGACTTGACCGGGCGTGCGTAATCTTTCGTTTTAACTGCGCCTCCTCGATTTCCGCGTGTAATGGAGGCAATGGGGGACGATTCGTGTTTTAGCCTCTCCACATGTTGATCGCGATGTGCGCCACGCGTCCAATAGGGTTTCTGCTGGCCATTGGGTTGCATCCGCAAGGGGGTTAAGTAGCAGCGTAGCTACGGTAATTTCCCATCTGCTCTTTCTCTGCTTGTGCTTCCATTGCCATTGCTGCTGCTCTCTGTTTCCTAGAGTTCGTCCCCTTCGCGGCGCTAGACCAACTCCGCGTGTTTCCTAGCTATTTCCTCCGCTTGCACCACCACCGCAAGATGGGGAAGAAGAAAGGAGGCGTCGCCACTTGGTCTGCTGCCACCGCCGTCATCGCCAAGAAGAAAGGTGGCTCCTCCTCCGTGGGTACCAGCGTCGCTGGCACCGGCAAGAAGAAGGGTGCGGGGACCCCTGTCACTATTGGCGCGTGGCGCGCGTCCATCATTAAGGCTTCTGAGCTCCGTCTTCTGCGTCAAGATGGAGTTCTTTCTCGCGCCGAAGATGATTCACGAGTGCCTAGCGACGAGGTAATCTCGCATCCTCCGTCTGGTTTCCGGGTGATGTTCCTCGCATTCATTATCCGTGGCCTTTCTCTTCCCCTGCATCCTTTTGTCAGGGGCCTTCTTTGTTTCTATAGGCTCCAGCTGTACTAGCTGTCCCCAAACTCTCTTCTTCACATTGTGTGTTATATCACGCTTTGCGAGTGCTGGCTCGGAGTCGAGCCACACTTTGGTCTCTTCAAGCGGCTTTTCAAGATGAAGCATCAGTCGGCATCTGGTTTCGTAGTCTACGACGTGGGAGGCTGCGGGATACAAGTCGACTCCTCTGTCACATACTTTGAGATCAAGCTCATGGCATCCGTCCAAGGGACAAGTGGTTCTACATCACGTGATTAGAAGGCCGACGGAGAGCACTACGGACTCGCGCCCTTCGATCCCGCGACGCCTTGCAAGAGGAGGCATTCTTGGAAGAACGTGGTGATGCCTCACGAGTCTGAGGAGACAGAAGTGTTGTACGAGCGCATCTGCGACCTCAAGAATCGCATGGGTAAAGAAGAGGGAGGCGCCGCCCTCATTCGCACATGGTTGCGTCGTCACATCCAGCCTCTGCAGGCCAGAGTCCACCCCATGTTCCAATGGGCTGGTGCGGACGATATCACTCGCGTATCTACCGATGGCATTTCCGGGGGTGAAGTAGATAAGAGGGTGCGACTGTTGACCAAGTACACCACCAAGGATGTTCTCCCCAGTGAACTAGTCGTGCCTCCATTCGATGCCTCTAACCCTCCTCTTGAGGTATGATTGTGCTACGAAGTAGCTTTATTTGTCGAGTGCTTCTGATTTCTTGACGTATGCTGACTTGTTTTCTATATGCAGGATTGGAAGGTGTCTCCCAGTTTGCCCCCTCTTCCTGAGGGGGTTATTCCTTGCGAAGTAGATGAAGAGGACGAGTCCGAATCGACCGTCCCACTTGAAGAGGAGGAGGAAGCCCCCGAGTCCAGCGGTCCGGACACTCGCAAGCGTTCGCGCAGCGAAGATTCGGATGTGTCGTCTCCTTCGACTCCAGAAGGCCCAGCTATTGGTGCGAAGTCATCGATTCCTGTTGTTCCTGTGAGCTCCATGGCGCCATCTGCTCGCAAGAAGATGCGGCTGCCGAAGGAGTCATCGGAGTCAGAGGACAAAACCTTCGATTTTTATAAATTTGACTGGTAAGTCTACAATTCTCGTCTTGGTTCCTTTTGGAGTTGCATTTCCTGATGCTGGTTTTTGTTCCGTAGTCAACCGGCGTCGTCGTCTTCTGGCGATGTCCAAGTTTTGAAGGAATCTAGAGTCGCGGACTCCAAGGCCAAGGAAGTGGCTGAGCGATCGTCTTCTCCTCCGTTGACGGCCCACTCCAGGCACAACTCATCGAGTTCTCCACACGCTGTGGAACACCAGATGGTTGTCCGGACGATTGAGCGGTAATCAACTTCGGAGTCTCTGGAGGAGCATGTAAGTGTGATTTTGTTTTTGCAGTCGAATTTGTGGTCCATGTTGTCTGCTGATCTTTTACTTTCTTCTGAGCCAGCTTATTGTGAAGGAAGCTGCTCGCTTGGCGGAGCAGGTACTTGCGATGGGTCGTCAGCACGAAATGCTAGACAATCACCATCGTGTCATCGAAAGTTAGTATTTTCCTTCTTCCTCTTTATTCTTGTGAAGTTTATACATTCGACTGATGCTCCATCTTATATTTTGGCAGCCGAGCATAATGAACTCCTTCGCGATGCTGCTTCTCTTGAAAAGACGCTCGCCACGGCGGTGAAGAGTCGCGACGAGGCAGTCGCTGCGCTGGATGAATCGCGGAAACACGAAGAGGATTTGCGCACCTCCATCGCTTCGAGGGAAAAGTTGTTCGAAGAACAGCTCTTCTCGATTGCCAAGTCTCTTTTAGGTATTCTTTCGTCTAGATTTTGATTGCTTCTTTCTTCAATATCTTGCTATTGTGCTAACACTTTGCTCTGTCTAGATGCTGATGGTCTGAGCTTTGACGCACAGGCGCTTCGTCGCGATGATGCTTTCGCAGGCGCCATCACGGCAGTCGAAGACCGCAGCGCTTCCATTCAGGGAACGCTGACCAAAGCTAAGGGTGTACTTCGTGGCATCCGCGAGGAGCTGGCGCCCAAGGCTGAGCTGATTGAGAACTTGGATGACCTGGTGGAGTCCCTTGCTGGAGGTATGCCCTCGGACTTCAGGAAATCGCACCGTGTGGTCGGCGCCTCCATGGCACTCGCCATGGTGCAAGCCCATGGAGTGGAGCTGGATCCAGCCGCGGTCTCCAAGGCGATGTCCGTCGGCGCAGATGGTCAACAGGTAGTTTTTTCTCCCTTTGCAACTGTCTGTGGCGCGTACGGGCCGCAACTCATCAACATAGTCGCCAAGTATTCTGAGGAGCTACAGCGAACCAAGAAGGCAGCAAAGGCTGCGGCTTCAGGGGCCGGCAGGAAGTCTGTGGCGTCTGATACTGCCACGGTCTCGATGAGGCCCCCGAAACCGAAGTCCAAGTCAAAGAAGCAGGCTGCTCTTCAGTAGTTATATTTGTAATAGTTAATAGCTCGACTCCTTTTTTGAAAACATGCTGCTGGCTGAGTGTCTCTGTTGATACTTTTGCTATGTTTGAATGCACTTGAGTTTTTGTCCATGTGTTGCTTGGTCCCTTATTATCTCTTGCTTGGCTTGTGATAGGGTACATCGAGTGGTCCTTCGAGTGAGCCTCGGGATCCGCCATCCGCTGGTGATACCTTAGCGCAGTCGCACTCAAGGGTGGATGAGTTGTCCCTGCTTTCGCGACTGCACGATCGTGTTAAGCAGTTGGAACGCGAACTGCCCGTCCTCCATGGTAACGCGAATGTATGGAAGTCGAGGGCGGAGAAAGCCACTGCCCGAGAGCAATATCTACTGGGGGAGGTGGCACAGCTGGGTGATCAGTTCAAGTGTTAGCTTTCTTCCCCCTTATCTTTTCTTGTAGTCAATCACGGTAGTTCATTGTCTTCATACTTTTGCCTCTTGCTTGGTATAGTTGTCAGCGCACGTCATCCGCAGGATGAGAAAGACAGGATTGCCATTCGCATGAATGACCTGACCCAGGAACAGCTTCAGGCAAGTGGGTACTTCTGGGTGGATCATGATCGCGCAATCGCACTTGCGACCCTGCAGGATCGTGCCTCACGAGTGCTCCACTTTCTGAAGAAATCACAGTCGTGCCTGAGGAATATCGACCAAAAGATGTTTCAGCTAGACACCATCCCCTCGAGCTTGTTGGCTCTCCTGGCTAAGTTTCAGGATTTGAGTGCAGTTCGCGAGTGCGTGAGGCAGTAGTTAGTGGCTAGTGCCAAGGCTGCTTTGTCGCTGGTGCGACTGCACAGGCCTGATGTGGATATTGTAGCTGTTGCTGCTGGACCTCCGATGCTGTCGGCATGTTCAACCTGGAATATGGTTCCTCATTACCAGGCGGTGGATCGCCCAGCGGAGGAAATTGTTGACTTCTTCGAGAAACAGACAAACGTTCTTCTGTTGCAATAGTAGTTTAACTTGTATCCTGCACATAAGTATACCAGTGCTGTAAAGTTCATATGTATGCTGTATATAATTGATTAATATTGATATGTAAAGAGCTTGCTAGCTCGTATGTTTTGCGAGTGCGTTGCACTATGTGATTCCTTTTTGTTAGCCTGACGTGTGTTTATCTCAGCACCTTGCCAACCTGCCAGGTGCGTTACAGCTGGGTTGGTGTTTTCCAAGGGTTCGATTAGTGCGTCAGCTACTCAGGATATCGCAATTGGTTTGTAGAACAGTTGGGTAAAGGGTGGCGCAGCCCCCGAGTGATAAGATTGCGACTAATAATAGAAAACACAGAGTTTTGGGCACTTAGCTTTATTTATTCGTAGAACAGTACAAGGTACAATGTGTGGCTAAGTAGCCTCGCTGAAACGCCTTGTTTGTAATGGAAAAGGAAGAAAAGACGACTAGGGGTAGAAGTGCCGCAGCTGTGCGATGTTCCAGGGGTTGGAGTATGCGACTCCTGTCTTGAAATCTTTAAGGCGATAGGCGCCACCTGGGATTACTTCTGTAATCACGTACGGTCCTTCCCAAGGGGAATCGAGCTTGAGGTGCCCTTGTTGTTTCAGTCGCAGGACCAGGTCTCCTTCGATGAAGGATCTGGGGCGTAGCCTTCTGTTGTGGTAGTTGCGCAGGTTCTGCTGGTAGATCGTCAATCTTTCTGCTGTGATGTCCCGTGCCTCGTCAAAGAGATCGACGGAGTCTTCGAGTGCAAGAGTTGAAGCATGCTCGCTGTAAGCAACCACCCGTGGGGCTTTGTAGCGTATTTCTACGGGTAGTACCGCTTCAACACCATGCACAATGAAGAATGGAGTGTATCCCGTGGCACTGTTTGGAGTTGTGTGTAAGCTCTAGAGTACGGATTGCAGCTCGTCTGGCCAACATCCGGCGGCTTGTTCGAGTGGACGGAGGAGTCGCTTCTTGATTCAGCCGCAGACGAGGCCATTGGCCTTTTCGACTTGACCGTTGGTCTGTGGATGAGCTACAGAGGCATAGCTTATATTGATTCCCAGGTTTTCGCAGAAACCCTGGAACTCCTTGGAGGTGAAGTTCGTTCCATTGTCCGTGATGATGCTGTGTGGCACTCCGAAGCGATAGACAATGGACTCGAAGAACTTGACGGCACTGGCTCCTGGCTGGTTTGTCACCGGCATGGCCTCTATCCACTTGGTGAATTTGTCGACTGCGACCAAGAGGTAGACGTAGCCTCCTCGTGAGTACTTTGGGAGCTTGATGACCATGTCGAGTCCCCATTGCACGAAGGGCCAATCCAGTGGTATTGGCCGGAGTTCCGCGCCAGGCGCGTGCGGTTTCTCCGCAAATCATTGACAAGCGTTGCATCTCTGGACTATGTCCTTAGCATCACGCATGGCCGTGGGCCAGTAGAATCCAGCTCGTAGAGCTTTGGCGACGAGGGCGCGACTGCCTGCATGGTGTCCGCAAGTCCTTTCATGTATGTCGAGGAAGACGGCCCTTCCATCCGTGTTGGAGACGCACCGTTGGAGTACTCCTGTGATGCTGCGCTTGTAAAGTTCGTCGTTGATGATGGCGAATGCCTTGGATCGACGTGCGATGTGTCACGCGTCAGTCGGGTCGTCAGGCAGCCTCTAGCTGAGAAGATATGTGATGTAGGGTTGCGTCCAAGATGGTTCGATCATCATGACCCCCATTGGTCTCTCGAGTCCTGTATCAAGCTCCAGGTCATCGAGTGTCATTGGCTCATTGGGTGGCGTAGCCCCCGAGTCCGTTGTTGCACTTGTTGTCTTCTCTGCGGCCTTTGGCTTGATGGAGCATTCGCAAATACGCTCGAGAAATATCCCAGGTGATATGGGGGCGCAGGTGGAGCCAATGTTGGCGAGTGTGTCCGCCTCTTCATTGCTTTCGCGGCCTACGTGCCGCAGATCGCAGCCGTTGAAGTCCCCTTCGAGTGTATCGTAGAGGTCGCGGTAGGCTATCATATTGCCGTTCAGTGCGTCGCACTTGTGCATTGTTTGGTTGACGACCATCTTGGAGTCGCCATAGATGATTAGCCTCTTAGCGCCGCAGGCTTTTGCCATCCGCATCCCGTGCAACAGGGCCTCGTATTCAGCTTCGTTGTTGGAGGCGGTGAACTGCATTCGCAAAATATATTTCAGCTTGTCTCCTTGGGGCGATGTCAGTATGACACATGTGCCAGCCCTGTCTTTACGTTTTGTTCCATCGAAATGCATCGTCCAGAAGTAGGACATATCTGGTTTTTCGAGGAGCTGATTCTCTATCCAGTGCACGAGGAAATCAGGGAGGACTTGCGATTTAATCGCGTCGCGATTTTCATATTTAATGTCTCGTGGAGACAACTCGATTCTCCAAAGCGCGACTCGTCCAGTGGCGTCAGGGTTGTTGAGGATATGTCCAAGTGGGGCGTCGTTGACCACCACGATTGGGTGCTCCTGGAAGTAGTGACGCAGTCGCCTAGCTATCATGAAGACGTTGTATGCCAACTTCTGGTAGTGCGGGTACCGCTGCTTTGTTGGCGTGAGTACCTCGCTGAGGTAGTAGACTGGGTGCTGCACCCCGTGGACTTTGTTTTCTTCGGCTCTTTCCGCCACGAGTACTGTGCTGACCACCTGGTTGGTGGCGGAGATGATAGCAGCAATGGTTCCCTTTCGTGTTGTTTCACCAGTACTGGTGAGGTAGATAGTGGACGCTTGAGGTCTTCAAATGCTTCCTGCGCCTCGTTGGTCCACTCGAACTTGTCAGTTTTGCGGAGAAGTTGGTAGAAGGGCAGTGCCTTTTCGCCCATACGACTGATGAATCGATTGAGCGCCGCGATTCGCCCAACCAGTTGTTGGACGCCTCATATATTCTTCGGCTTCTCCATGGCCAATATGGCTTTTATTTTCTTCGGGTTCGCCTCAATTCCCCTCGCGGAGATGAGATACCCGAGTAACTGTCCAGATGGTACGCCAAAGGCGCACTTGTCCGGATTGAGCTTGATTCGGTAGCGATCGAGATTGACGAAGGTTTCATGTAAATCGTCGATTAGTGAGGCTTCCTCCTTTGTTTTGATGACGATGTCGTCGACGTAGACTTGGATATTGCAACCAAGTTGATCCTTGAGGCAAGCCTGCATGCACCATTGATAGGTGGCTCCTGCGTTTTTGAGCCCGAAGGGCATTGTGTTGTAGCAGAACACACCGAAAGGCATTGTAAACGCCATTTTCTCTTGATCTTCCTCCTTCATTCGAATCTGATTATAGCCTGAGTAGGTGTCAAGGAAGCAGAGGTGCTCACATCCCACGGTGGAGTCGATAATTTGGTCGATTCGTGGTAGCGGGAAGTGATCTTTTGGGCAGTGCTTGTTCAAGGAGGTAAAGTCTACGCATATCCGCAGGATATCCGTGTCCTTTTTGGGACCAGCACCGTGTTGGCGAGCCAAGTGCTTTCCTTGATCTCGCGTATGAATTTGGCATCAAGGAGTCTATTGATCTCCATTCCGACCGCCTTTGCCCTTGGTTGGGGCAGTCGTTGAATTGTCTGTTTGTCTGGCCTTGCGTCTGGGTTAATGTTGAGTGCATGCTCGGCGAATTCCCTGGGAACTCCTGGCATGTCTGCTGGACACCAGGCGAAGATTTCCCAGTGCTCACGGAGGAATTCGACGAGCGTGAGTTCCTATGCGGAACTCAAGTTGTTGGCGATGAGGGCTGTCTTGGTCAGGTCCGATGGGTGGACCTGGACTTTCTTCGTGTGCACCAACGAGTCAAAGGACAGGTCGGGTGAACTTGGCCGGCTCAAGGGAGGCAGATTGTTGTCTGTCGACTCCTTCAATCTTGTGAGCTCCTCCTGCATGCCGAAGGACTGGGAGATTCTGTTGAATTCCCTATCGCAGCTGTCGGACCTTTCGAAACTTCCGTTGATTGTGATGACGCCGTTTGGACCTGGCATTTTCATCTATAGGTAGGCTTAGTGCGGCACTGCCATGAATCTAGCGAACACGACGCGTCCGAGGATGCAGTGGTACTGTGAGGGCCAGTCGACGACTTCAAAGTCGATGCGTTCGCGTCGAAAGTTTGTCGGTGTGCCGAAGATGATGTCGATGTTGATTTTACCCAGGGGATATATGCCCTTGCCTAGGACGATGCTGTGGAACGTTGTGTCCGAGACTTCGAGGCACGTCAGAGGGATGCTCATTGCTCGCAAGGTACTTGCGAACATGAGGTTAATGCCACTTCCACCATCCATGAAGACACGACTCATGTCGAAGCCTCCGATTTGCGGCTCGAGTACGAGGGGACAGTGGCCTGGACGAGGTACTTGGCATGGATGGTCGCGCTTGTCGAAGGTGATGCAGGAGTCGCTTCCACTGAGGTACTCAGTGGTGGATGGCAGAGAGTTTGTCGACAAGTTGACTTGGCAAGTGATGGCCTTCTACACCCGATTTGAGGGGCGGCCCTTTTGGATCATCATGTTGCCCATAGCCCATTGGTATGGCTCGCCGCCTTGATTCTGGACCAGTGCGGCCGCGGGTGGTGGTACTCCAGGTGGTGGTGGAGGAGCTCCATGTGCTACAGCGCCTGGGGCGACTCCGTAGCCCCTGTTTACTGCGTCGTGATTCATCCGATCCAGACCCTCATGGAGTTTGAGGAACTCGCGATAGTCCTTGAGAAGGTGGCTGGATTTTTTCTTGCTATCGTGCTTGTCGATGTAGAAGTGCAAGTTGCACGGCCCGGACAGTTTGTCCTCAATTGTTGTTACATGTGCCTCTTCACGAGTGCGGCACTGTCATACCTGCATGGTTTTCCCGGAGTCGCGGTGTCCACCGCTGCGATAGCCGCTGTTGCGGTTGTCGTCACGCCTGTCGGCATAGCTGGCTGCGATCATGTGGACATCGTCGCGATCATCGTAGATGCGCATTCGACGCTTGCTTCGGCGATCGCGTCTACGCTCGAGTTCCACTTCATCATCGGAGTGAACACGGTTTTTCACCGAATCTTCTCCATCTGCCCACCGATTCGCGATTTCCATCAGGTGGTCAATTGTTTTGGGCTTCGAGCAACCCAGCTCTTCCCTGAGCTCTATGCGGCGAACGCCGCCGTTGAATGTGTCGATTGCGCGATCTTCCGAGATGTTTTCTGCGGAGTTCTTGATGATGGACCACCTCTGGATGTACGAGCGTAGCGGTTTGCCCGACCTTTGCTGGCAGCACCTCAGTTCTTCAATTGATGCGGGCCTTTTGTAGGTGCTCTTGAAGTTGCGCACAAAGCTGTAGACCAGCTCTTCCCAGCTGCGAATGGATCTGCGCGGGAGGTTGTTGAGCCATGCTCGGGCGGCGCCCTACAACTGTAGCTGTAGGCATTGCATGGTCGTGCTTTGACTCCCGCCATGGAACCTGACAGAGGAGATGTGGTCCTCCAACCAAATTTTCGGGTCCTGCAGGCCGTCAAATTTTGGGTTCTCCAATGGGAGCTTGAACCCCTAGGGCATTCGCTTCTGCCTGATAGCCCTGCTGAAGCATCTGGCACCATAGAGCTCCACGCCTTCGTCCTCTGAGTCAGTCGAACGGGCCCTTCGTGCCCTTGACTTGTCGATTTTGCGTTGCGTGAGGTCATCGCGCGCATCATAGTCGTGGTCGTGTCACCGTGAGCGGCGGCGTCGAGACAGATCGTGACTGTCGTCGCTGGACGAGGGTAAGGAATAGCATTTTGCCAGAGCCTTGCCTTTCTTCGGCTCCGGCATCGGATCTTTGTCGAGAGCGGCCTCGATTAACCCCAAGCCCGCGATCGTAGATCGGTGCATGGCGGCTCGAGGGTCCCCAGCCGGCGGCTGGTTGTTCAGGAGTTACATGGTGGCCGCTGTTACCGCAGCTTGCGGCATTTTTGGGACCACATTGCCCCATGTGTCGACTGTCATAGAGCCGAAGTCGAGGACTTTCTCAGCTTCTATGCGCTCCTGCTCGGTGAGGTGGGCCATCTGAGATCGCCTCTTGTTGGCCACGTATTCGTTGCCCTTGGAGGAAGATCCTCCATGGGAGGAGAGCCCAGCCCGTCGAAGACTCGACTCGTTCGCCGCCTTTTTACGCGCTTCAAGCTGCGCAATTGTTTACATCTGGCGTCTGTACTCCTCCTTTAGTAGCCAATGGTAATCCATCAGCAGATCTTGCAGCATGCCGGGGGGCAGAGGATTGCCTCGCAGAGCTTCTCAGCAACGAGCCCACTCGAGATCGTTGAGCCTGATCATGACACATTCACCCGTGTGTTCGTTCACCATGGTTGGTGGTTCGACTGCCCCTCCATTGTTGACGGGCGCGCCATTGCCACCGTTGGTGGGTCCGCCATTGGGTGGTCCGTCGTTAGGTATGCCACCATTGGGTGGAGCAGGACCGTTTCCACCATTTTTGCGATTGGCACTGGTTTCGCCGACGTTGATGACGGCACACATGAAGTGGTTGGGGAAGCTGTTGCTTCTGCAACTTTCGGATCCGGAGCCGTAGACCCCATCTTCCGTTGCTAGGCCACCCAGATCAGATCCGCGACTAATGTTGCTATCCGTGCTCTCAGCTGTTGCTAAGGTGTTGAGCTTGCTGAGGGCGCCGATTGGTGGCGGGAACCACGATGCTGGAGCAATCACGGATGCTGTTGGCTGGTCAGGCACGCGAAGCGTGCCCAGCTGACCAACTTGGAAGCGGAAGCTCCCAATCGTCAGGCTGATTCCATCGCCCACAGACTCGAAAGCCAGGCGAGTGGCCGGCGTATGGACGGTGAAGTCGAACGCACCGAAGAGCTGGCGAATCTCCGTTGTTGCGGAGTTGTAGATCGCGGTTGATGGGGCCGAAGAAGCCGCGACATCAGCACTCCCAGTTCCCACAGATGGCGCCAATTGACGAGGGTTTCAATCATCAATGCCCATTGTTATGGACTTGGGTTTTGGAGAATAAGGGAGCGCTGGAAGTATCAATCGGCTAGCAAACAAGCACACAGGGACACAAGGTTTACCCAGGTTCAGGCCTCGTAGAGGTCCCTACTCCTGCTTGTCTGCTCTTGCAATTATCGGAGGAATCGAAGATTATAGGGGCATGCAGATGCAATGTGGCGAGAGTTGTGGAAACTAGGGTTGCGTGTGTCCTCCTCGCCGCCCCCACCTAGCCTTTATATAGATAGGCCAGGTCTCAGGTACCAGGTCGAGTCGGTTACAGATTAGTGTTTTCCCTTTAAACTTTCTATCTTTAAACTTCTTCTTGTCTCGCAAGTCATCGAGAGTCCGTGGGCCACTCGAAGTCTTCATTGGGCCGTGGCAACGCCGTGGGCTTCCACCGTATCTGGACCGTATATACCAATCTTGAGTAACTGCAGGGTATACCCATGTCACTGGGAGAACTAGAAAATGAATTCAATTCACTTCCTGTTTTGGGACCTCCAACCGATGAGGCTTTTGAAGAGCTAGAAAAGAGAGGGGACGAGGAACTACTAGCCCTAGAGTTTAAGACTCTACTAGAAAATCTTAAATACAGGTTTTTAGATGATACAAATAAATTCCATGTTATTATTAGTGCTAAACTTTCAAGATAAGAAGACGAAGAACTCATGAAGATACTTAAGGAGCATCGTCGGGCCTTTGGGTATTCAATGATTGACTTGAAGGGCATTAGTCCCATGATAGCCGTCCATCGATTATTCATGGAAGAAGGTGCTAAACGAGTTGCAGAATTCAATAGAAGACTGAAGAATGAAATGAAAGAAGTGGTAAGAAAAGAAAGTGTACGCCTACTGGACACAGGTATAATCTATCTTGTTAAAGAAACGGAATGGGTAAGTCCTGTTCATTGTGTCCCTAAGAATGGCGATTTTACTATTGTTCCTAATTAAAATAATGAATTGATACCTACTAGAACTATTGTTGGGCATAGGATGTGCATAGACTTCAGGAAATTGAATAAAGAGACTAGGAAAGATCACTATCCATTACCGTTCATAGATCAAATTTTAGAAAGGTTAGCAAACCATACTCATTTTTGTTACTTGGATGGATACTCTGGTTTTCTCAAATAGCTATTCATCCGGATGACCAACTTAAAAGAACTTTCATTAGTCCTTATGGTTTACATGCTTACGGACGTATGCCTTTTGGTCTATGTAATGCTCTGGCTACTTTTCAAAGATGCATGACTGCTATTTTTGTGGATTTTATAGAACTTATAATGGAAGTATTTATGGATGACTTTTCTTTCTATGGAACTTCGTTACTAGTTGCTTAGATAATCTCAAAAGAGTTTTGCAGTGTTGTGGAGAAACTAATCTTGTTCTAAAATGGGAGAAGTGACATTTTATGGTCAAAGAAGGTATAGTCCTTGGACACAAGGTATCAGGTAAGGGAATTGAAGTCGATAGAGCTAAGGTTGAAGCAATAGAGAGAATGCCGCAACCTAGGGATATTAAAGGTATAATAAGTTTTCTTAGTCATATGGGTTTTGACAGCAGGTTCATTAGAAATTTCTCTGGGATATCTAAACTTTTGACTAACCTCATGCAAAAGGGAACAAGATTTAATTTTGATGATAAGTGGCGTGAAGCCTTTGATAAACTCAAAAATACTTTATCTCGTGCTCCCACCATTAAACCACCTATCTGGGATACGACCTTTGACTTAATATGTGAAGCTAGTTATGATGTTGTAGGAGTAACTCTGGGACAACATATTGGTCATAGATTTAATATTATATACCATGCTAGTAGAACTCTTAATGGTGCTCAAAAGAACTACCCTAAGGAAGAAAATGAACTTTTTGCTGTATTTTTCTCTTGTGATAAATTTTGTTCCTATATAGTTGATGCAAAGGTGAGAGTTCATACGGATCGTGATGGCTTAAAAGAACTCCTTGAGAGGAAAGACCATAAGCCAAGATTGATCCATGGGATTCTTTCACTTCAAGAATTTGAGTTGCAGATTATGCAGATGCAAGAAATAAAGATGTTGGATGCAGTGTCAATGATTAGCCCACAAGACACTAATCTTATTGAAAGGAACTTTAGTCCTGGTGATTTTCGTTTATAGGAATTATTCGATGAACTAAGGTCAATTCCTCCAAAAGAGAAGAAGTCTTTGTTATGGTAGGAACATTTCATCCCCGAGTAAATAATGGTAAGTGCAAGGTAGTGTTCTTACCCAAATAAGTGATTTGTTTTCACAATTTTTACCTTTGAAAATTCTGCCTTTGAATTCCTTGTGTTTTTCTGAGGATTTAGAGGGATTTTACTAACTATACGGGCGGAGCTATACGACAGGAGAGGAAGCTCCCACCATATAGTTGGTCATTAAACTCTCTATATCATCTTCGTGAAATTGTTTTTGCTATCTGAGCCTATACGGTCGCAACTATACGACCGGAGCCAAAAATTCCAGCCGTATAGTTGGTCGTTAAACTCTCAGATGGTTTTTCTTTAGGTGTGTGTATCTATATGGTCGCAACTATATGACCGGAGTAAAAATTCCGACCGTATAGTTGGTCGTTAAACTCTCAGGAACTTTTGATTTTCGGTGTTTGTATCTATATGGTCGCAACTATACGACCGGAGCCAAAATTTCCAGCCGTATAGTTGGTCGTTAAACTCTTAGACACTTTTTTGTTTGATCTTTCGCTTATTCATCTAAAAAACGTTATTGTCGGTTCCGAGTCATGATTTAATCAACCTGGGCTCGAGATATTTGAAAATATCTGTCTGGAACCAACTATACGGCCAGAGATATACGAGCGGTGCCCGTATAGTTGGTCGTTACGCGGCAGGACACTTCCAAATCCGTGATTTCTTTCCCTGTTTTGTTTAGATTCTTTTCTTGGGCGACAATTTGGTGTTTCTCTCGAGTTTTACCGACCTCTGACTCCCCATATATACTGTCATTGTTTATCTCTCTAATGGTAATCTCCAGGAACCAATCTAGAAATGTGATATCCAGTCCCAGGCCGTGGAAAACCATGGGGCTCATTGCTCCTTCCAGGGACCGCTCTAGTAGCCTGTCCATGGAGGACGATGACGAGGAGGTGGAGAGGTTTAGCCCGAGGTACATGGAGTACGTCGAGCCAAGCTACTTCAACAATGATTCCAACGATGATGTGGTTGACGCTACATCCTCTGTGACGTCTATGATCCATCTGAGATCAATTGGGCGGCGATGAAGAAATCTCAACAAGAGAGAGAACATCGCTAACCACATGGAAAGGGGTGTGTGGAGACGGTCAACTTCATCACTATGGATCAAAGGCCACACATGCATAAAGAATTTCTAATATTGGTGTAGGTGCTAGCAAGGGAGCCGAAGTACCACTCGTCAAGCCGACCATTGGTGCTCGTATGAAGGTCAAGCCTCAAGAAAAGTGGAGGTACGGTTTCCACTTCCCCGATCCATCAATCATCCATGAGGAAGATGAAGCTGTACCCAGGACCAAGGGTCGCGTGCGGGCATTGGAGATATATCAGAAGCAGTAACTACTCCATCGTGTTGAAGTCCACCACCGTCTCAATGAGATGGAGAAGACGGAAGACCTCCTTCCATTGATGACTATGCTCGCAGATAGAATGGACACTATGCAGTCTGATTTGCGAAGGTGCTACAACCGCATAACTACTCTGGAGGACACCAACAAGAAGCTACGCACCGCGGTGTTACATGCCATGGCGCCACAGTGATCTACAATAATCACAGTATCAAATAATCGCAAGGGATTATTTGATCCCACCTGGCTTGATTCCAAGCTTGGGGAGATCTTTAAGACCTTGTAATCTTTCCAATAAGTTTTTTATTACTATTTTCATATTAGATCAAAACTAGCAATAAAGTTTGCATCATTAGAATTCCCTACAGGAATAGTCAATCCCTTTTATGAAATTCCGAGTTTATTATTATATATGGATCAATATTGAGTTTGTTTTTGCTTTATTGATATATGAATGGCTTGAGTATAATTTTACTTGCACTTGATGATAGAAATAGGAGTCTTCCACACCATTGGTATTAATGGAACACAAAAAGATAATTTAGTCAATATGTTGTAAGTCTACGGCTTGATTTACAAAGAAAAATTATCTATACAGTAAGATTGAAAAAGAAACCTTGAACAAAGGAAAATAAAAGTGCTATCAAAATAGAGTGGGAACAAGTCGAGGTAGAATCTTCTAGTCATAAGAATACTTTATATACAATTGGAATTTGGTAATTGAGATCGTTAAACTTTGAATTCCTACATGAAGTGGAATGTATGGCTAGCTCCTTTGCACAACACTTAAACAAAAATGTGAGCATATATACAAAAGAAAAGAAAAAGAAAAATAAAAACAACGAGTGTGCAAAGAGCAAGTATTGTAGTATGACAAAGTGATGCTTTTGAGATTCTAAATCCCAAGTGAATATGTTGATCCTAAAACACTTGGGACTATCTCGCTAACTCATCCGGTTGAACCGGATACTTTTACATTATGTAGAGATTCATCCTTTATGAACTGTTGATCACTAAGGTGTGGATCCTTCTAATACTATTCAGATGGTTCGAGTAAGGTACTATTCATGAACTTATTCCTATGTATCTTACATGATAATCACATGCTGCAATTGTCTCATTTATTTTATCGACTCAGCTTCATGAATATGAGGATCACATCCATTAAGCTAAAGCTTGCTCGGGACAAGCAAGAGTCTAAGCTTGGGGAAGTTGATGAGTGTAGTTCTGCATCATGTTTTACATTATTATTTTGCATTGTAAATATAGGATCTTTGTATTTTACGGTGTTCGCGCACATATTTTATGTCTGTTTTCACCAGGATCAGGACAGATGATGGATCCAATGGATACAATTCTTGGAGCAATTGTACTATGGAGAAAAGGAGTCAAAAACAACGAAAATCGCTTATTTGGGAAATATTAATAATACTAGAAGAAACTAGAAGCGAACAAGGGAGGCAGAGAGTCCAATGACCAACTATACGGTCGGAGCAACTTTTCTGGCCGTATAGCTCCGGCTATATAGTTGGCGCTGCCACCACCTCGTCAAATAGTTCCACCCCGTGCAATTGATTCGAGGATACAACATCGAGAACACCTAGAAATCGCAGAAACCTCACCTCCGGAAGGCATCTGGAGGGGAAACTCATCCACAAGGGATCCACCTTCGCCCTGCGCAAATTCGAGAGGCTAAGGCATCGATCTTCATCATCCACCACTGCATAACTACCATCTCCATCCATGCCATCTACATCTTGTCTAGATCTTGTTGTAATTCCTATACTCGTTGTGGATTTATACAAGTACTATTCATCTATGATTGTTCCCATTACCATTGCTATGATGTTGATTGCCTCCATATCTGAGTAGATCATTAGTTCTTAGGGAGATGGAGAAACCCTAGTATGCGACTGAAATAAGATAAAGTTTATTATTATATTCATCGTTGTGACCATGTGTTAGATTTTCTGCATCTTGATGTTGAGAGAAGTCGACCTCTCAATATTTGACTCTCATGAGGACTTGATGGAGGAAACTACTTGTTGGTAGATAGAGATGTGCTAGCACTTACAGTGACTATAAAGCTGTTGGCACCCCTTACGTATCAACTTGGGAAACCGAGGAAACTCACGGAACACTATCCATGCCATGGGATACATATTATGGGATTATGTCCCTTAATAGCGCAGTAATTCGATTGATGTCGATTGCTGACTGTTGTGGTTATGAGGATTATGTGAGCAGCGGTTGTTGCCTATTCGTCCAAATACGGAGTTCCTCTCACACATACACAGTTGAGAATGTTAATGATGATAATCTTTATCTTAGAGCTTTACAATACTAGTTGTTTATCTACTACTCCCTGATCCTACTACAATTCCAATCTCTTACATATGCGATACGTACTTTCTGTACTAAGTTGTTTACTTTACTTTATTATTGTCTTCCCAAAACCCAAAAACACCTTGTTACACAATACTCGCATTTTATCTTGTCACTTAGAACTTTATCTAAAATTTCTATCGTAATATTTATTTCAAGAATTATTGGACTTCAGACTCCTTCTCCCTATGGGATCGATATCTTTATTTCGAAACTAGCTACAAACAATATGTGCACTTGTAGTCATCAACCAGCCTCACGGCAAGGGCCCAGCCGCCTAAAACTTATCCCTGGGATGTCAGGTGGAATTGTAATAACTTTATTTTGCTGAACTCGTGGGAGCTTTGATTCCTTTTTCTTTTATGCAGAGTATGTTTGCTTCTTATTTTTCCTTCTATTTTTCTACTTGTTGGATGTCTTCTAAACTTGCCTAATAGGTTTGCCTGGCTATTTTATCCGGCTGAACATCTTTAGCCGGTGAAACTACCATCTCTAGTGGGGGCACGCCGACGCATCCACTGGGTGTAGCCCTCGAGATTCGGAGTGCTTGACGAAGGCAAGTTCTTCGAATCTTCTCCCTCTTTCTTTCCTTCAAATTCTTGATTTCCTTCCTTCCGATAGAACCCTTTCATCCGGATAGCCTGATCTTTCTCCGCTAACCAGACAACCACGACCAACAGTGGGGCGTGTCAGCGCTCCCACTAGGTGTAACCCCCGAGATTCGGAGTAGTTGGCGAAGCCAAGTGCTTCAAATCTTCTCTTCTCTTCTCTTGTTCTTGCCTGCACCCAGGCCTGATAAGCCGGCTGAACTCCTTTAGCCAGTCGGAACTACATGATTCCACTAGGGGCGCACTAGCGCACCTAGTGGGTGTAGCCCCCGAGATTCGGAGTGCTTGACAAAGGCAAGTACTTCAAATCTTCTCTGTACTTGATACCTGACTCGATGTAGTCGTGCAAAACAAACACACAGAAAAGGATTTGTTTTTAATATATTAATCGGTCAATATGCGCATTATCAACCGAGTAATGGTTTCGGTTTTTCAAAAGCTAGCTTGCGCTTCTCTGAACACTTAGTCACTTTCTCGTGCACTCTGTTGTTTACGATGTGTCCTTGCCGGGAAGCCGGGTTGCGGTCTGGAGCTGGAATCGAAGGGGGATATGACAATACATTGTGCATAGTACTGGAGGCTTAGTAGCCAGGAAATTCAAACTAGGCACAAGACCGAATGTCCAATCTATCGCATCCTTCCCAATTTTTCATGTGGGATGCCTCAGGCTTTTGCTCTTGCTAGCCGGAAAGCCAGGTTGTGGTCTATAGCTGAGACAAAGAGTGGGCCTTTGACATCATCGCACACTACTCAGTCGGTTTATAGAATTAGCAGGTCGGGCCAACCGGCAAGCCCCCGGGTAGGGGTTGCCGAAGCCGGAAAAATGAAAGTAGGAAAAAGTGACATGCAAATTTTTGGCAAGGAGCCCCCGAGTGTCTCTCGGGGTTCTACATTTTTCATTCATCCATAGGGTTTATGGGATACATACACTGTCATACGACTAGGTGTAAAACGAGCGGAGTAGGGCCACATTCCAGGGACGCTCGGTCTCCTTGTCCGACTTGTCCATCTTGTTCTTCTGCGGCTGCTGCACGTTGATGAGGTAGTAGGAGTTGTTGCGTAGTGCCTGGCTGATGATGAAGGGGCCCTCCCAGGGTGGTGACATCTTGTGAATGCCCTTCGTGTCTTGCACTAGCCGGTTAACCAGATCGCCCTCGCGGAACACGACGGGCCAAGTTCGGCTCGAATGGTAAAGGTGTAGGATTTGCTGGTATAGCGCCGACCTTGATAGCGCCAGCTCGTGGGCCTCCTCGAGGAGATCCATGTCATCTTCCCGTGCCTCTTGGTTGTCTTTCTCATTGTAGAGGAGCTTTCGGGGTGAGTTGAACTCGATATCCGCCAAGAGGATGGCCTCCAAGCCATAGATGAGGAAGAACAGGGGGAATTCGGTTGAATGATTCGGGTGGTGCAGAGGCTCCACAACACAGTTGGAAGCTCCTTGATCCAGCATCCGGGAGACCGCTCCAAGGGCTCGATGAGTCGCGGCTTGATGTTGGCTAGTACTAGGTCGTTTGACCTCTTGACCTTCCTGCTGGACTATAGGTGCGCGACGGATGCAAGGTCCATCCAGATCCCCTTGTTGCTATAGAACCAGGCGAAGGCCTCCTTGGTGAAGTTCGTGCCATTGTCCTAGATGATGCTATTGGGGTAGCCGAACTGGTTGATGATGTCTATGAAGAAGGTGACGACCATCGCCCCATCCCGCTTCTAGATAGGCTTTGCCTCTATCCACTTTGTGAACTTACCATCGCCACCAGCAGATGGGTCATGCCCATGCGAGCCCGCTTGAAGGGGTCGACCATGTCCAGCTCCCAACCAGAGAAGGGCCACATGATTAGGATGGTCTTGAGTACTGTAGTCGGCATGTGCCTTTGTTGACTGAAGTGTTGGCACCTGTTGCACGCGCGAACTAGCTGCTCTGCATCCTCGAGGGCGGTGGACCAATAGAAGCCGTGGGGGAATGCCTTGGTGACTATTGCCCGAGATGAAGCGTGGTGCCCGCACTCACCCTGCTGGATGTCTTTCAGCAGCCGGTAGCCCGTGTCCATGTTGACACATCGCTGGAATATGCCGGATACGCTGTGCTTGTACAACTCCTTGTTGATGATGCTATACATGTGCATGCGTCGCCGGATCTGCCTAGCCTCCACCTCGTCATCCGGGAGCTCCCCATTGGCGATGTAGTTCATGAAGGGCTATGCCCAAGATGGTATATCCTAGATGGTGAGGATGCTCCCTTGCTCCGACTGGAGGATGTCGGGAGGCCGCCCGGGTGGGATGCCTGAACTGGCAGCCCTTGAGCCACTTGACGAGCTGGCAGCCCCAGGGTCTTTCGAACCGGGAGGTGCGGGCGCCTCGGATTCGGTGTGTAGACCTTCTTTTTTGCCGGCTCCGAGGGTTCCAGATCTGCTGAACCGGAAGCCCCCGGGTTTCTGGCCCAGATGGAGTCGGACTCGGGAGACACGGTGATGGATGTCTTGCGCAGATGCTCCAAGGAGACCCCTGGCAGGATCACCTGCCTAGTGGATCCGGCTCATGCGAGCGAGTTGGCTGCCTCATTGTTGGCACGGGGGACGTGATGGAACTCACATCCGTCGAAGCAGGCGCTGAGCTTCTGCACATGGAAGTGGTAGAGGGCCATGTTCGCATCACGAGCGTCCCATTCTCCGGATACCTGCTGCACCACCAGATCTGAATCCCTGAAGCAGAGGATCTGGTTAATGCCTATCTTCCTGTCGAGCCGGAGGTTATGCACCAATGCCTCGTATTCGTCCATGTTGTTCGAGGCCTTGAAGTGGATCTGGAGGACGTACTCCAGCCGGTCCCCCTTGGGTGAGGTTAGGACGATGCTGGCTCCCAAGACCCCAAGCATCTTCGAGCCGTCGAAGTGCATCTTCCAATGATCCAAGTCAGGAACCGGCGGTAGGAACTGGGTTTCTTCCCAGTCGACTAGAAAGTCCGCCAGCGCCTGCGACTTGAGCGTCAACCTTGGCTCATACTGGATGGAGTAGGGGGCAAGCTCAATTGCCCATTTGGCGACTCTGCCGGTGGTGTCCTTGTTGCCGATGATCTCTAAGAGGGATGCAATGCACACCACTTTAATCAGATGCTCCTAGAAGTAGTGCTTGAGCTTCTTGCATGCCAGGTACACTCTATAGCACATCTTCTGGTAGTGGGGGTAGTTATGCTTGGAGAGGGAGAGGACTTCGCTCAAGTAGTAGACGGGCCTCTGAACCGGCTGAGCCTTGCCTTCCTCTGGGCGCTCCACCACCAGGACGTGCTGACGACCTAGCTGATGGCTGCTATATAGAGTAACATCATCTCCTTGCTAGATGGCATGACTAGCACCGGTGTCGTGGATATCATGCGCTTGAGGTCGTGAAACTCGGCATCCGCTTGCGAGGTCCAAGAGAACTTGTCTAACTTCTTCATCAACTGGTAGAACAGAAGTGCCTTCTCGCCTAGCCGACTGACAAAACGGCTAAGGGAGGCTAGGCATTTGGTGAACTTCTGGACTCCGTGCAGGCTCTTGGGCGGCTGCATCCTCTCAATGGCCGCAATCTTCTCCGGGTTCGCCTTGATTCCCTGCTGCGAAACAAGGAAACCGAGGAGCTGGCCGGATGGGACGCCGAAGATGCATTTCTCTGGGTTCATCTTCATCTGGTATCAGCGGAGGTTTCCGAACGTCTCCCCCAGGTCCTCGGGAGGGTGCGCTTCTCCTTCGTCTTGATGATGATGTAATCCATGTAGGCATGCGCATTCCGGCCAATCTGTGAGTGCAAGCACTTCTGCATGCAGCACTGATAAGTGGCGCCTATATTTTTCAGACTGAAAGGCATGGTTACGTAATAGTAAGACTCGTACGGGGTTATGAATGACGTCTTCAGCTGGTCAGCTGGATTCGACCGGATCTAATTGTAGCCAGAATAATAGTCCAGGAAGGATAGCAGGTTGCAGCCGGCCGTGGAATCGATAACTTGATCGATACGGGGCAAGGTGAATGGGTCTTTCGGGCATGCTTTGTTCAAGCTGGTGTAGTCGATACACATGCACCAAGTCTTGTTTTTCTTCAACACCAGGACTAGGTTGGCCAACCAGTTCGGGTGGTACACCTCCATGATGAATCTGGCTACGAGGAGCGAGGTGATCTCATCACCTATGATCTTTTTTTTCTCCTCCATGAAGCGGCGGAGGGGTTGCTTGACTGGCTTGGCATCCGGTCGCACATGAAGTGAATGCTCGGCAAACTCCCTCGGGAAACCCTACATGTCCTTTGGCGACCACGCGAAGATGTCCTGATTCTCACGGAGGAAGTCGACAAGCGCGCTTTCCTATTTGCTATCCAAGATGGCACCGATGCTGAAGAACTTGGTCGGGTCGGATGGGTCGAGTAGGATCTTCTTTGTCTCCTTGGCCGGTTGAAAGGCCATGTCTCCGGTTGGCTTCATGCTAGCCGACACTTCTTGCTGAGCCAACACAACATTGCGCATGATCTCACGCTTATCCTCATCAATGATGTGGGCTTCAACTATCTTCGAGCCTGCTGTTGTGCATTCCATCGACCGCCTAAAGCAGTCGGCCACGATGATCACTCCATTTGTCCCTGACATTTTCATCTTGAGATACACGTAGTGGGGACGTCCATGAGCTTGGCAAGGGCGGGATGCCTGAGGAGAGCATGGTAGGTGCTGGTCAGGTTCACCACTTTGAACCATACCGTCTCGCGGCAGAAGTTCTCCTCGGTTCCGAAGATGACGTCTAGCTGGATTTTTCCCAGTGGGGCACATGCTGGTCCCGGCAATACGCCGTGGACCACCGTGGTGGTCGGCTGCAGGTCACACTCCCGGATGCCTAGCTTCTCCTGAGAGGCTCGGTAGAGCAGATTGAGGCTGCTGCCACCATCGATGAGGACATGAGAAGCGATAGGTGCGCTCATTGGAGACCAGGAGGGGGTCAAGTACCATCGTGTATCCCCTGGGATTTGGCAGGAGGGCCGGCTGATCCTCTCGGCTCTAGGTGATGGGGGTCTCCGACCAGTTAAGGTACTAGGGGACCAGGGGGATGATGGCATTCACCTCCTTGGAGCATCGTCTAGGGCTCTTCTTATCGTCCGGTTCCATCTCGAAGATGTGGTAGTTTGCATGTGGCTACGTGTACCTGTTGTTGTTCTTGTTGTTGCCGGTTGCCCTAGCCAGTGGTGGTGGTCCACCGGGAGGGGCGGGGGCGGAGGAGGCATGCCCCCTTGGTCCTTCATCTGGCGGGTCCAGCTGCAATTCCGGGTGGTATGCATGGCCGGCTTGAAGGGTCCGTTGTGCCACTTGCATGGGCCGTCGAACATCTGAGGTGAACCGTGGATTCTGCCTTCTTGCATTTCCATTTGGCGCATCTGGCGTGCCCTCCACAGTATTGACATGCCTCGCGTGGTAGCAAGGCTTCTACTGTTCGGCTGACCGATTGCCTTGGAAACGGTTGTCATTGCCCGGCCGTCTATATGACCCGGCTTCTCCACCTGGGTTACTTGGCCATTCGCGACCTGTATCTGCAGGAACTGATCAACCTTCGGCGTTCACCCGGAGGGGTTTTTCATTGCTACGTCGGCCGTGGCATACTGGTCCGCGACCATCATGAGTTCAACCATGGTCTTAGGCTCGTCACATAGTAGCCGGTGACAGAGCGTGGTGCCTTCTTGGCATCCCTCGATGAAGAACCCAATCACCTGGCTCTCTAAGACACCTTCACAAGTGTTGCGCAGCTCTGTCCATCTAGCGAGGTACTCGCGGTCCGACTCACGGTCTCCCTTGATGCACAAGGCTAGGTCACGAGGGCGACCCAAACACTTGTACGTGCCACTGAAGTTGAGGATAAAAACTTTCTTGAAATCAGGCCATGCGTTGATGTTGTTGGGTGCGAGGCTATTGATCCATGTTCTTACCGACCCAGTTAGCATGAGGGAGACATAGCACACCGCCACGTGCTTGTTCCCATGGGCGATTCCGAGTGCTGTGGAGTAGTCGGTCAGCCAGTCTTTTGGCTTCATGCTGCTGCATATTTGGGGGTGTCCCGCTGTAGCGTGAAATTATCCGGGAACGGATCATTCCGGATGCGCGGTCCAAAAAAACCAGTCCCATAGAATCTTCCCCCTCCGTGGTGCGCGCTTGATCTAGGAGCTCGATGCGGTCGCGCGCATCCGGAGTATCCTGGTTGGGCGCTCGTACCCGTCTCCACAGACGGGAACCAGCCGGTCGTGCCGCTCCGGCTGGCGGAGGGGCGGGCGGACGGTTGCTGTTTACCGCTTGCCCATGGCGCGACTGGCTCTTATGGCCCAAGTCGCGGCGCTTGCTGCGGGATTTTCCCGTCGGAGGAGATGACGCCTGCTGAGTGTCACGAGTTACGCCCTTGCTGTTGCCAGGTAACTTTCTCCCCTTGGAGCCGTTGGGGTTCTCATGCATCAGCCGTATGGCATCATCCTCTCATCCGCGATCCGGAGAAGCTCCTGCACCCTCGCGTCCTGCCGGGCTCGTTCCTCGCCCTCCAAGTTAGGCAGCTCGTCTGCCGTGGCTCGTGTTGTGCACAGGTTCTTGATGGGTATGCTGTAGGCAGGCCAGGCGAGGAGGGGTGGTGGCTCCGACTCGCCCTCCCTCTCCAACCTTCCGCCCAGCTTGCCGCCTCATCGCTGCACTTGCCCGCGTCGACTCGGCTCCTTGCTATCCGGGGTGAGGCCGTGGGCACGTTCGTACTCGTGCATGGTGATGTCGATCTGCTTCTTGGTTGCAGCCAAGTTGATGGCCTCCCGTAGGAGGAGCTCCCTTTCTGCGGCAATGTTCGCGGCGGCTTCCTCCGGATCGTCTCCGAGGGTAACGAGAGTAAGGAGTCGGTCGATGGCGACTTCAACCGGATCCTTCGGCCGTGGAGGGGCGGAAGTTCCGTCTCCCTCCTCGGTGCGCTCCAGAGAACAATGCTGCTGCGTGCTGGAGCCGGCCATCATGATCTCCACGCCGCGTGGAGCAACGGGAGCGCCGCTGCGTGGAAACAACGGCTTCACGATGGAAACGATCTCCCAAGGGAAACGCTCTGGCACGGTGGCGACGTAGACCGACAGGTCGCCGAACAGTAGGACGGTGCCGTTCACCGGGAAGGTGGTTCCGGTGAAACACGACGCGTTGTCGATGACGCAGTCAAATTTGCCCAAAGTGAGCACGAGGCCAGAGGCCACGCGCTCGTCGGCTGAAGTGCAGGGTCCCATGCGGAATGTGGCTCCGGTCGAAGCCGTTCTGCCCCATGCTGGGCGCCAACTGTCGTTGTATGTGAAACGGGAGTGCCTGAGAAGGCTAGATAGAGTTGTGAGTAAACGACAGGTAAGCTATCAACGCTGTCCGCAGGCGGTATTGGATGCAAGCCAACGTAGCGAGACGTGGGAAGTACCTAGGTTAGGGGCCCTCATGAGGAAACTCCTGTCGATCTGACTATGGTATGATCAATATGAGAGCTACAGAATGCTCCCCAAGCTGTATCAACTGCCTATCTAGAGAAGTCCAACCCTTGCTACAAGAGCCTCGTCCCCCCCCTATATAGTTTGGGGGCAGCGATCACATTGGCTAGGTCGGCTGATGGGTCCCACAGGCAGGCCCCAGCCGGCTGGTCATCTACAGTGCCACGGAGTGGCGGGTCTTGTCGACAGTGCTTGCCGTTCGGTGCCTCGTGGGCACAGTGAACACCGTGCGAGCCGTTGGGAGCGGGTCGTCAGCAATCAACCGTTGTGCCCCCACACTGTACCACACGTCGCCCTACCTACTACCTCTGTATTGACTTCGCCCGGCTAGGATCATCTAGCCAGACCGACACCTTTCCAATCTTCTTTTATCCGGCTGGTTTGTGCGCCGGCTTGGCCTGGTCCGAGTTCTCCCTTGGGCCTTCTCTTGTGCTTTCGTCTGGCTAGGCCCGGCTAGCCGACCGTGACTTGCTTGCCTTGTTCTTATCCGGCTAGCCTATCCGGGGGTCATCCCCCGAAAGGAGGTGTTTACATGTTTGAAGGATACGGTGAGAGTATTTTTTTTCCAACATGGATGACAGTATAATCTTCAGATAGACCCTCTAGCACCTTAGGCATTTCGCAATTTCTCATTATGATATGTAATTCACCTTTTTATGTTTGAGACTTCTAGAGTTACGTCAGCTATGTGCATCCTAGCAATGAAGAGGTCGGGTGTAATGCTTAAAATTATTTAAGTGATAAAACTCCCATTATTGAAAATGAAACAAAAATATTTACTCTCAGTAAAAAATCAACACCAAAGTATTCTTGCAAACAACAAGGTCAATGTTGTAAGACCTGCTTTGGTTACTACCACTCAAAACACAATGTTGGTTCTGAGATCCACTTAAGACAATTCTTGCGAGTTGCATCTATCAAGTGCAGTGCATTTCTGCTTAGCTCATCACAGGCATATAAAACCATCCATCAACTCCCTCATATGCCATTTCTTCACATGGCATATCTTCCAGCTTTCCAGGTAAAAAATAAAGCAAGGATCCATCAAGAAGGAGATAATTAAGCATGAAAAGATGTAGATAATATGAATAAATGGGTAATCTAAAATACAAACAGATGTGGTTGAGAAACAAGCTCACTTTGATTTCTAGGAGTCGACTCTTGTAGTGTTTGCCGGCAGATGAATCCTAGAAAGAGCATTGCAACCATATTTTTACTAGCATAATGTCATAGAAACTACACATGGATTATTCGTTATGTTATGATGGTCGTAATCCCCAACTACATAGTTATATTTGTTGTTTGGAATGATGATCTGGGTGAGGAGAAAACTATTTATTTTTATATGTTTGCTTTGGGATAAAGGTTTATCTTTTGGTGTAACATGAAAAAAGTTTCAGATACCTTTTGTTTTATGAAAAGGTAAATACTTTGATGCAACATACATCATTAGGATTCTAGGACTTAGTTTTCCATATGAATATTTCACTTTATAACATGATACTTGTGTATGGATAAATGACTGCTGATAATTGTGATTTTATTATTGTACCCACCATGTTTATTGGAGAGAGATTAAGTAAACCTGTGAACCTCGGTCCATTATCTACATAATAACAAACATTTTCCTTGTCCTCTTGCATCTTAGTGGATTGATCCATCTCTAAAAGATCTTCTTATATTCACTCTTTTCATGCATTTTATTTCTAAGCAACAAAACAATCACCATAGTTTCTTTAGTTTGTTTAGTGCATAGGAAGCTAGAGTTGTGACACCCTATTTTGAGAGAATAAATAGTTTTATCTTCCTGCTTTTGCTGTTTGACTCTATACTTTCACATTAAGAGATGTACAACTATCCTTGTACTTTGGGGTAATTAAGTAATAGTAAAATTGAACTACCTAAGAGCCACCACAATTATTTGATGCTCCTGGCTGACTAATTGCATTGCCAGACGTCCCAGATCGCGTCATTCTGTACTCACGTTGCTGCATCATTTTCACCGCCTCCAACTTATGTGACGGCCTGCCCAAAATAGAAGGGATGCTACTCCACAAAAGTGTTGTGCAACCTCTATCGGCTGGCCGGTCCCTGGGATGCACCACATAGATGAAGTAGATAAACACTAAAGGAACACACCATTTATAGAAAGTAAGGCGAAATAGGGAGGACATCTTTATTAATCTTTCTCTGGAACAGTACATACAATGATGGAGAACTCGTATATAAAGGCTAAGAGCAATTCTAGCAGAGCCCACAAAAAGGCCTGAACCGCAAAATAACCATCACTTTGCAGTTTTGGGTGAAAAAAAGGCCAGACCAGATACCGCAAACGAGACGGACCTACAAATATTTCTGCGACTCCTGCATTTCAACCCCGGCGAGTGCCGTATGTGCAGTTTCATGGACCAAATATGCAGTGAACCGCAAAGCCAAAACGGTTGTTGGGAGGGAATATTCAGCTATAGTGACTCTCATCCCCACCCCGCCACCACTACCAGAGGTTGATTTCGGCCATCTCGGCCGCCACCACTGCTCCGAGAGAGTCCCTTGCCGCCGCCGCTCTGATTCCAGCAAATGTTTCCGCAAAATATTTATGAAATTTGGGCTAATTTAAGCTCCCTAGGACCACCGCTGCCATTACCAACTCGGGCTCAGGGCGGAGCTGGAGGGCTTGGGGCAGGGCGACGCTGGTCGGCAGGGCTGGCGAGTGGAAGCTGGGCGGCGCTGGAGTGGGGGCCGATGGTGGCGGGCAAGCGCATGACAGGCAGGCGGCTGAGCGGCGGGCGGCTAGGTGGGTGCGAGCGACCAGTGGCAGGGCGGTGCAAGCTGCGCGGGAGCAGTGCGAGCAGCCGGTGGGGGGGCGGCGAGCTGGACGGGGGCAGTGCGAGCAGCCGGCAGCTGGGTGCAAGAACTCACATGGAAAAATAAAGAGAAAGGAAACTAGGAAAACGCTGACATTGGGTCAGTGGAATATACCGAAATATGTTGTTTTGTAGTTTTATTTTGTGGAGCCTAGTCTACGCGACACATTTGCAGCCCCTAAATCTCGTTTTCGTAGATTGTGCTTTGGGAGGTCTACTAGAGTTTCCCTAAGGGGATAGAAGGATAAGCACCCACTTAACATTAAACGTGGAGATTTACTTAGCCTAAACCGATGGCCTCGTATACCCACCAAAGTGGGCTGCCACAATGGCCCAAGTTTCCCAACTCTCCTCCTTGGGTGTTCATCCATATATCCATGTCTCAAAACTCCGAAAAATCCAATAAAAAAATATGGAGAAAAAAATACATGGTATACTTTTGCTATGTTGCACGAATTGGCTCATTAAAAACCTCATGTGAGAAACTTCAGAAAACTCACTTAAGAGAAAAGATTACAATCCACCTACTATAAAGTTGAGTACTCAATCATCGGGATCGAGATTTCAGTGTTAAGTTTGTGAAGATTCTCCCCTTGAACCTTGTATCTCTCTAAGTCTCATCATACCAATTCCACGAACTCTCGAAAGAAGATGCTGGTAATGACTTAGTGAACAAATCAGCAAGATTTCACACGACTTAGTATGCAAGATCTTTACTTCGTTCATCTTCTGCAATTCATGTGCATAGAAGAACTTGGGGTTTATATGTTTTGTAAGATTTCTCTTCACGTAACCCATATGGACTTGTGCAACATAAGTGGTATTATATTCATAGATAATAATGGGGTTTTGTACGATGTTCAGCCCACATGACATTTGTGTCCAACCACCTGTCGAAGCCATACATATTCCCGTGTTGCTTCATATAATGTTATGATGTAGCATCCCAAGTGTCTAACACTTGTAATGCTACATGTTTAATCTATATATGCTACTTGTCTACTTAATAATTGTTGCACCACATAATACCATGTTCATGTCATCATGCCACATTGAATTTGAGCATCATATTGAATCTTGTATTTGGTTCTTATATCCTTTAAACTTGCCTCTTGTATTTGTCTCTTATTAATTATATTTTCCTCTTGGTATCATGTAGTTGCGTTTCGATTAATGATGAAATTCCCAAATTGAGTTGGGGCATCCTCTTTTCAATTCTTTCTATCACTATTTTGTGGATTCAAATCTTGTCAAATGATCTATTCTAATTCTACCACACTTGTCGCAGATGTGTTCTTTATATTTTGCCATATAGATTTTAAATCATGCCCATTTGATTTTGTGTGGTATCCATTCCACCTTGCCCTTCCATCCACTTTGATTCAATTCTGGTGCTTGCCACTCTCAAATACACTTAAGTGCATGTGGCATACTTTTTATTCAAATCTAGTGATACATGCAATTAAAACCCTACTTTCTAGTCACATGAAATTACAACACCACTATGTGGCATTGCCTCTTATTTTAATTTATTTTGGTTTGTTATTTCTGTTTGATTTTTGTTCAAATCTGAACTGACTATCCACCCTCCATCTAACCTACCTCCTTGATTAGACCTAATCCAACCACCCACCTCTACCCCATCTAGCCCGAGGCATACATGCCACATGCATGTGCACCCATGTGATCCTCTCTTCTCCCTTCCTTTCTTGGCAACCAAGTTGATCACCAACCATCGATCCAGAATGCCCCTCTCCTACCTGGTGCGACCACACCCGTCCATCCGACTAGGCAGCGGCATGGAGCCTTGTACATCGCTCTCCCTCCCGATCGTGTGCCGAGGCCAGTACGCCTCCCCACGTCGAGGTTATGCTCCTTTCTTCCCTCTCTGCTAAAATTAGCTCGCGGCGCTGTCACCAACCTCATCCGCCCCTCTAGATCGATAGGTCCCTTCCTCTCTTCTTCATCCAAGCAACGATGGCCAAAAACCCTAACTCCCCACCACCTAATGCAAGCCGATGATCCCGAGCTCTCCAAGCCTAGCCACGTTGCCAGCGCCTCCCCTTGCTCACCATCATCACCAGTGTCGACTGGTTGCAGAAGACGAAGAGGAGAAGCCCCTGCATGCTCGACGTCGTCCCCGCTGTTAGGAATAAGCATGTGAGAGGCTAGCATGACATCGTGCGCTCCAACATATACGAGTATGAGTCGTATATGTATAGGGATTCCTAGCACTACACGAGGTGTGTGTGTTCGAGTCTCAGTCATATACATGCATGTAATCTACTAGGAAGTAGTAACCGATTCGTTGTAGTAGTTCGAATCGGTTCTTTACGTCCTGCCATATATTATCTTATAGCTTAAGCTTGGTCACTACCATTCCCATTGGGTGCATTTAAAACCGTTGGATATTCGATGGGAGCTCATCTGGATCGTTAATTGGACGGGTAAGCTCGATTTATTTTACAGCGAGCGGTGCCTCTCCCGACTAGCAATTGGGCCCTATTCACCCACCATGGCCCACGAACCAGCGACGGAGTACCCCCTACACCACAAAACTGACCACGGACAATTCCTCTCTATCCTCCCGGCCGACCCTCCCTTGCATCCTCTCCCGTGCCTCTTCTCTCTCTCTCAGGGAGTGCATCGCCGCATCAAATCAGGCCAGCCGCCGCCAACCTGCCACCGGAGCGCAATCTTCCGCTTCCCGCACCGGTTCCTGGCCCGGTCTGGCCGATTCCCGCGACTGTAGCCCACCATGGACGCACCTTCCCGAGCGCACGGGTCGGGGAACGGCGGCCAGCAAGCTGCACGATGGCTGCAGCACTCGGCTGGGGGACGACGGACTGTAAGGTTCAGCGCAAGCTGCGCGACGGCTGCAGCAATCGGTCGGTGTCGTTCGGTGTTCGGCTCTGGAGGCCTGGATGCGATGACGACATGGGAGGACAAGGTAGAGCTCAGCTCCGGTCAGCTCGAGTGGCCTCCGGTCCTACCCTGCGTCGTCGGTGACTAGGGTGGCTCGAGTGGCCTGCCGCCAGCCGTGTCGGGGCATGTTGGTGGTGTCGCCGCGTCCAACGTGTTCGGGGTAATACCCAAACAGCCTCGGGGAAATCCCAGTCCTGGCGCTCTCACCGCCCCAACACTTTCCGCTGCTGCCCTCTCCCGGACCATGCAGCGGCGTTGAACAAGAACCGCCAACTCACCTAGGAGGAGGTTGCCGCCCTGCATCCACAGCCTACCGCTGCCCCATTGAAACCCTCTGCCAAGATTGCCGACCGGCTACTGCACCCTGCAGCGGCGCTGAACAGGACCTGCCTCCGCACCCTAGGAGGAGATCGCCGTCCCGCACCCAGTCCGTCTCTGCTACGTTGAAGCCCCATGTCAAGATCAATATATGTCCAGATCTCTCTCAAGGTTGCATTCATGGTTACCCGTCAACGTCCAGCAACATTTTGGTATTGGTAAATATCTGACACAAGACATGACAATCGGGCTACTCCCGAAATATAAGATGTTTTAGCTTTGTGAAGCGAATGTATCTAGACATGTTTTAGTATATAGGTTCGTAGAGATCCGGAGTGAACCTATACACTAAAAGGTATCTACATACATTCGTTTCACAAAACTAGAATGTCTTATATTTCCGAACGGAGGGAGTGCTATGTTTTCGCAATAGAGTAGAACTTGTGGACTCCGGCTCTCTCTCCACCTCGCTCACAAATTCACACTCAGAAAAGAACAGGGAGACAAAGGATTTGTGCTACGTACAAAACTTGCAGCTTTTTAGTTTCCTTTTCTCCTTTTACTCATACAGAAAACGATCGTGTCTGGTCACACGATGCCGAGTTAATCTGTTCCTAAAAAATAGCTGAAATCCTAACTGAAGAAAATGTCTAACTCTCTAACTGACGAAACTAAAGAAAAACGACACTTATTCAGACTAACAATCTAGATTAACGGACAATCCCTCCCTAATCTAATTGTCCTTCACCTGAACAATGTCGATGCGGCGGCGCAACTCCTGGAATTGCACACGTTTGAGTGCCTTGGTCATGATGTCGGAGAGCTGGTCCTCTATGCGCACGAACTAGACATCGATGTCGGCATTGTCGGCGCACTGTCGGATGAAGTGGAACTGTGTCTGGATGTGTTTGCTCCGGTTGTGAAAGACTGGATTCTTCATCAGCGCGATTGTTGATTTGTTGTCGACGCGCAGCTCAATTGCGCTGTTGAGCAGCTCGCCATGGAGCCGTTGGAGCTAGACTCCCTGGCACGCCGCGGCCATGGCGGCGACATACTCCGCCTCGCAAGGCGACATGGCGACGATCTTGTGCTTCACCGATTGCTAGGATACGGGGCTCTTGCCGTATAAGTGCAGCACAACACTGGTGCTTTTCCGATCGTCGACGTCGCTGGCCATGTCCGCGTCACTGTACCTCACGAGCTCGGCCCTGGAGTCCTAGGCGTGTAAACACACCCTAAACCCTAAATCTTATCATAATTATTTTTTATGACGATCTATTGGTGTTTTCTTCTCCATTGTGTATACGGAGTAGGACAATCGAGGCAACGAGAACATCTGACATTTTGAACCCACCTGGTGTATTGCCATATCATCATGCTTTTGATGGCGTATTTATCCTTTGTTTTTTGGTTTTACATTAACCTTTTGAGATAATAAAGGAAAAGAGTTATCGCTGTATTTTTTATTACATTGTGTTAGGCGTATTTTCTCTAATTACATTGTGTTCCGACTGCCCATCATATATCTATTTGTGCAGGTTCCCGGTTAACTGTGTGCCACTCTAGTAACATATTTATTATATTTAAAAGTTAATATTAATATGAAACAGTTTTGTCTTATAAAATAAAACTATAGTTATTTATATGTAACGTGAGAATCGTTATTTGCCTGAAACTTCTGAAAGAAACATTTTTTGTATAAATTGTCTGAACACATAGTTTTCTCAAATTTAATTGGAAGCATAAATCAGCCATTTGCAAGTTAGTATTGCTAGGGTGGTAAAGCTGAGTTTGTATTGTGTTACGCCGAGAGAGATGCATCCAAACACATGGTAATCCACCATGTCTGACCATAAAATGTCTAAACGCGTTGTAGCCGGCGCGGCGAAGCGCGCATACCCATCTAGTATGCATGTAGTTTAGTCCTTGTAAGACACACCCTGGAGTTTAATCAGCTCTTTGAAGAAACCCATCTAGGGTTTCGTTTTCCTCGCCGGCGACGCCGTTGGTCCGCTCCGCCTCCGGCGGCCTTAGGGCCTTGGAGGTGTCGCGGTCCACGGCCTCTCGCCGGCGGGAGGGTTTTTATTTTTGTTTAGCCTTTTTTTCAGTGTTTTCTTTATGATGTTGAGGCGGCGGCTACGTCTTGAAGTCAGAATAAAATCCTCCATGCCCTATCCTTGCTCCGGTGGTGCGTCTAGCGCCGGCGGAGGGCGCGTAGAGTCGTGTGTCCGGAGGATCTCTTGGGATCCGGTCGTTTTCTGTATTCGTCGGTGTGGTTTGAGGTCAGTCTCTTCTGATCTACGGTTGTCATCTTTTGTGATGGTTGCTGCTCTGGTGCGCTGGTCCTACGGGGCCTTAGCACGATGACTTCTCGTCTGTCTACTACAACAAGCTCTACTACGACAAGCTTTGCCTGGCTCCGGTGATGGAGGGGCAAGGACAGCGGTGGGATTTCAGCTCATGCTAGTGTCTGTAGTCATCGCTAGGTGGTCCAATGACCTATTTGCAATTTCTATTACTTTTATGGCTCTTTGTACTACTATTGATGATTATTAATAGATCGGTGGAATTTCACAAAAAAATAGAGAGAAGCAAAGGTCCGACATGGACCCGTGGCTATCTAATCTTTTCCGTGTGCGTGCGTGTAAGTACTACTAGCTAATCTATTGATCACTCAAGGTTTGGCTAGCATATGCATCTCGGCGGATTGGTGATCGGTACGTGTGTGTCTCACCGGTGCTTCGTCATTGCAGTCGTCGGGAAGTACTCAACAACAGGGCTATGCTAACACATGCACCCCGCCGCACGCTGCCATGGACGCCACTGTCTCGCCACCGTCCTCGTCGTCACTGAGCACAGACGCCTCGCCATAGACCACCTAGGTGAGCGCCTCTGCTCACCCCAGCTCGCCTCTGCCCCCCCTCCCCCATGCACCGCCATCGCCTCCCGTTCCTCGCCACCATCACCGCCCACACGTGCGCACCGCGCCTGCCATCTCCTCTCGCAGCAGTCTCTCTGGCCCTTGTTCACCTCACTTTTTTGACAAGATCAGGCCACCTACAACGAACCTCTGCAAGCTACGACGAAGAGGGATGTTACGGGTGTGTTTGGTAGGCCAGGTAGGCAATCTCACCTCAAACATGCTAGGTCTAGCTATGTGGACTACATACAAATGCTTTTACAATGTGGTGTTTGGCAGGTCGTGTTAGTTGAGATGTGCTCAGTTGGAATTGTGTTTGGTGTGACTGTATGACATGAGCTAGGCTAGCTATTATTAAAAAGCAATCATATCCCTAGATAAAAAGAGAAAAAGCAATCGGGTCCCTGATTACAAAACAAAAAATAAATCAAGTCCCTAGTGGTTGGGGTCTGGCGCCACCACCGTGCGCCATGCGTCGCTGCTGCTGCTTCGCTCGCTGCCGCCATGCGCTGTTGTTGCTGCTCCGCCCCGCTCCTACCACGCGCCTCTGTAGCACGGACAAGGCATGGAGAGGTGTTCCCAGCTCGACGGGGATGGTGGATCTCGACGAGGAGGATGGAGAGCTTAATGGGGACGGTGATGGTGGCATTCGACGGGGACAAGGGGCGATGGCGCTCAATGGCGTTCGATGGGGACAGGGGCGGTGGCGTTTGATGGGGAGGACGCGTCGCTGAGGACAGGGAGAATGCGGGTGCGGGCCTCGACCCCCTGTCGGGCTGGACCGGCCACATCACACGCCTGGAATGGACTCAGCACTGCTGAGTTGTGAAGCTCGATTTGAGATTAGGGACCATTTTTGATGAGGCGGGCACTGCCCGATGGAGACGAACTGACCTACCAAACAAGGAAACGCCGTATGAGAGGAGAGTATATGGGTTGACCCGGGCTACCAAACACACCCTACAACTTACTGTAGGCGCAAGACTCGCGCAAACCCATCTGCGGTAGCTCTGGCAATTTTTTTTTGAGCTTAAGCTCTGGCAAATTTCATCGAAAGTCATCCCGATGTAGCTAAATTTTCTACACCCGATCGTTAGTCTTTGCGCCGCGACAACATCTTTGAACATCGCTTGTTTCTCGGAACCACGAACCATTTCCGGCAATGATCTTCATGCAAATACCATATTGCTTGTACCAGCTTCAAGTAGCAGCAAACCTTCCTTGAAAGATTGCCAGTTTTACTGAAAAATCTGTTACGTTCAATATTCATTTCAGATCAGCTCGGAAGATTTTCTAGAAGAGTCGTTGGCCTCTGTAATATCTCAAAAATATTAAAAAAGAGAATATCAATTTCCCATCAACCAAACTTAGACTTAACAAAAACTTTTAATTTTAAAAACTATATGAAGGTAAGTGTGTGTTTGTTAATGATATATGAACATGTTTGTTTGTTATATATGATGAGATTTGGTTTAAGGATCAAAACAATATCATCTAGGTCAAATCAGAACCAAACCAAAGCAAAAGAAAATCAAAGTATAAAGCATATCAGCTAATGGTCATTTTTGCAAATGGTAACACTTAGCTCACTTTGGGCATCTCTATTAAATAATTTCAAACAGAAACAATTCCATTTCTTTTCTCACCTTGCTATACCAAGTGACAAAGAACATAAGTGAGCTTTCAAAACTTACCAGAACAAATTCCAATTCATTTGAGGGACTTTTTAAAATTGAATCTGATGTATGCATCAAGATAACAAATTTTCCAAAACCATCCAAACTTTCTCCACTTGGCAAACTCTTGCAACCAGAGACTCTCAAGCTTATGATCAGCAAACCCACTAAAAAGAATTTGAAAATTCAAATATTTTTCTCTTGCGGCCATTTGATCGAACACCTTCCGAGCATAATACAGAGCTACCTACTCCACACTGTTTAGACCACATTACCAATGTGGTGATCATCTTTGTACCACACTCGGTCTCCACAATTCGCCCACACTCACCCCAGTACCAGCCCATGTAGCTGAGCCTTGCTCACTCAACCAATTGACTAGTGCAAACTCGTACCCGAGCTCACAATGCCGACCCGACATGGACTCGATGCTACACGCCTCACCGCACTCGTCCATGACATCTAGGATCTAGCCATGACCTCACCGCACATGCTCGTGTACGCCTCGACCAACGCCAGCCCGTGGAGATGCCAGCACAGCCGTGCCCATTTCTCTGTCCGTAATGTCGCGCACACGCTAGAGCACCGAGCAATCCCACGCAACCACGCTGCGCCTCGCTCTCCCCTCGCATCAATGCACTTGCCACGACGCCAATAACCTCCCAGACATGCCCGCTTGACCCCATGCGACCTGTAACCACCGTACGCCTTGACGAATGCCCACGGTACCCGAGGATGACATAGACGTCCCCGACCGATTGAGACCGCGCCTCGCCACACCACTGTGCTCACGATGATCGCCAAGGAGCACTGCGTAGGCCTACAACCTCCGCCGTTCCCATAGCTCACTGTAACGACGTCACCGACGAGCCCGAGCCATGCCCCAATGCTCCCCTCGCTGGGGTATAAATAGACCCCGCCCCTTGCCTCAAAACGCACCCCACTCGACTCACCTCTCACCCAGCAACCCCTCTGACCCATCCCGGAGCAAGACAAATCAAGCAGCCCCGAATTTCACCGGAGCTCACCGCCGTAGTGGTGGAACGGAGCCAGCGCTAGGAGCCGCCCTAGGAGCCGCCGCGACCACCGTTCGAACCGCCGTCATCGACCAGTTTATTCACCTGCACTGACGTACCTAGCTGGAGCCCTGGTAAGCCCCCGATGACCCCCGCCGTAGAACTAGGGTTGAATCCCACGCGCGTCGTGCGAGGGAGACGACGAAGCGGAGCCGTTGGTCGTGATCTAATCGTGCGGCTAGGATTAGCGCATACCGCTTCGAGTTAGACCAGCCACTAACGCGTGGGGCCAACGCAAGTGAAGCCCGTTGCGTGCGTGCTCTATAGTTGTGCCGGCCCAGTAACGTTCCCGCGCGTGCCCACGAATTCAAATCTAGAATTTTCTTTTATTTCAAAACCCTATTCTATAGGTAACTTTAAAATTGAATTCAAGAGGATTCACTGAACCAAATTGCATGATTCCAATTTTGTTTGAAAGGAAATGAAAATCTCTAAACACTCCCATTGGATTCAAACATTTTGGAATTATAGATCACCCACAGCAAAAATAACAAGGCAGAGACTTTTCCAACTTCAAACATTTTTCTGAAATCAACCATAAATGCTTTTGGGTTGATTCCAATTGTCAAAAATCACATTTGCCATGATCTATCTGAATATGTAAAAATATTTAGTTTTACATGCAAGTAGTCATGGGCTAATATTAAAAGAATGGCTATATAGTCATTTCTAGTCATTTTAATTATATTAAATAGCCATATTAAACTTTGTAATATAGGCCATCTACTTTAAATCACATTCCCAAGTATTGGAATATGTGGTGATGATATGTGTCAACATGATTCTATATTTTATAATTGGAGAATATTAAATCTTAAGTATTTTTCAATGAGTAGAAATTGCATTTCTAAAATAAGATAAATAAGACTATGTCACTAATTCATGTGGTGATTGAGATGATGCTAGATCATCTAGTGTGAGCCTTTGTGTGCTGAATAGAAGTAGCTAAGTATTGTTTGGTGATTGTGTACCTCTTATTTATTTATAGACGCTAGTACCAACCCGGGCTACGAGGAGGAAGAATTCTACGAAGAAGAAGAGGATCACTTCGACAACTGTACCAACCAAGGAAATCTAACCTATGCAAGATACACTATGCATGCTATTGTGATGCAACCTTGATTATACCAATCCCAAGTTTTACCCGCAAGCTTTATTTTTCCCTTTACCAAAGTTTCTTAAATAGTTAAATATTGGTGATTAGTGGAAAATAAGATAGATGCCATCAAGATCATAGAACTAGGCTTAGGTAGTTACACTTGGTTAGCACCCCTCAATAATGACACCCTCATTGATAGTTGCTAGTCTAAACTAACAGGGATCACTTTAGATGGAAACACTTGGATCATATGATTACGAAAACCTTAGAATGATGAGTCATTTTATTGAAATGTTTTGACATGGGTTATGAAACACAATGACTTGAAGATGATGTTGAATGAGGCATGTTCATTGACTTTGAATAAAAACTGATGGTTGGATTCGGATGCGATACCATTCCAGCTTTTACCGTACAACCATAATATCTGAATTGGGTAGGGCATAACTGGAAGTTTATGTGTCTTAGTATGGGTTCCTTCGTGGAAAAGAGGTTAAGCTGAGGCTACCTCGTGACTGTGAATGACCACCTATGCAGTTCCCGGGATGGCGGATGGCCATGGCTAGGAGGCCAAGCTCATAGGGGAGGTGCCTGTACTAGGGTGTGTAATTGAAAGGTTAGGATTGATTATCCGCATACCAAGTATGATGATTCAGGGCTATCCCTGATGGATGTATCGAATTTTGTGGTGAAAGTGTACCACCTCTACAGAGTGTCAAACTATTCGAATAGCCACATCCGCGGTCATGGATAGTTGGATGGCCATACTGTTCCGTTGTCAGATGTTTTCAAAATGACTTGTGACTTGAAATATGACTTTGACTTGACTATAATAGGGTTGTGGAAATGAAAACTATGTTCCCACTTGAGTAATCTAGATAACTAAAATAGGTCTTTACTACTAAGTACTTCTGAAATAAAAGTAGCTTATTGCAAACAAGCCTAGAGATTAGGATTCCTACTAGAATTGTCTTACTTGCATTAGTGATAGTTTGCGAGTACTTTAAAAGTACTCATGGATTTGTCCCTGGCTATTCCCATGGACAGACTATGAAGTGGACAATTCGGAGGACAGACAGCGGGATGTCTACGATAACTAGGATCATCTCCCATCATCAGCATTGCCTGTGAAAATGAAGATGGAGTCTCTACTACGTTTATTTCTGCTGCTTTGATGTGTATTAAGACTTGATCATGAGATCAACTATTTGTAAGACTATTATGGTTTGTAATGGATGAGGTACTATGCTATCAATTCTGTTATGTCTCACAAAAATGGTATTCCTGGGATTGCGATGTACGGCATAACAAGCATCTGGACTTAAAAATCTAGGTGTTCACAAGTTGGTATCAGAGTCATCCTGACCATAGGAGACCCTAGTTAGAACAGACGTCTGAAAAACTTAGGTTCAAACCAAAGGAAGTGAGTATTTACGAAAACCTATTCTCACTCTTATCCTTGAGATTCTTTCAAAAAAAAAGAGTTCATATGTTCCTCAAAATTCTTGCAATCCTACATAAAATTTGAAACACTTGATCACCTTACTAACTTACTCATCCTAATTGCTTATAGATGGAAGTCAAGTATAGCAAGTTCTATCAGCTTGGCAACATAGGAGAACTCATCTTCTAGAGGGACTTGAGTCAGCTAGCGGAGTTTCTCAGACGTCTGCACCCCGAGTTCTATGGAGCACAAATAAATGATCAGCTAGGAGGAGAACTGCAGTGGTTAGTCGCTGCAGATCTGAGAGGAAAGATGGAGCCACCCACCTCGGAGAAGATATAGTTCACTGTGAGGGAGAACAACTGGTTGGATGGACTAGCTAGAGCGATACAGGAAGCACTTGCCCGCCTGTGTGGGCAGAATTTAAACCAGATCAATGGCACTCGCTTCGATCACTGCGAAAGGCGTGACTCCATGGGAGAGCCCTTGGCCATGCCAGGACATCCGGAGTTGAAGCATCATGTGGATCACCTCGACTTCATGCTGCACGAGACCTAGAAAGAGCTGGACAACGCCCGTGCCTATGCCAACCATAAGCACACTACCGAGGAAGAGTAGAACCACACCCTCACCATCCTAGCTAAAGAGCACAAGACACTTTGCCGCCAGCGTGACAAGAAGGACCGCATCATCGCTCGCCTCTGCCAGAAGGTGGAAACCCTTGAAGAAACCATCCATGACCAAGAAATTCAGCTTGAGGAGAGGGAAGACAAAGGTGAAGATCTTCGTAGGGATATCACCTCTTTCCTAAGTGATGATGAAGACTATCTGGAGGACACCTACATGGAGTTCCACACCGACGAGGAGGACGAAGATTTCCTGGATGACGAAGAACCCACCAGTTCTGATGATGAGTAGTGGCACTAGATCACTGTCATAGGTGTGAGTTTGTATCCGGTCCCAATGTATCGTAGAATGACATAATGGTTCTTAAAACCATCTGCTTGGTAGTTGTGGTGTGTTGTTTGGAATGTGTTGCTTGGAATGAATGAAAAATATTTGTGGTTTTCAAACCTTAGCAATACTCAAGTTTAAAGCTTTTGAACCATACCCATAAGCCATAGAAATTTCCCTCTTGTCTTATGATCTATCTCAATCTTCAGATGACTCGCGGCAACCCTGATGGTAGCAACTCATCCCAGGATCCGATGGTTCAGATTCTGCAAATGCTTGTATCAGATCGAGAAGGCGGTAGAGCCGAGGGTCAAGCCAATCTCGCCACTCTTCAGCAGATCACCCAAATGGCGCACAACAACCAAGGCCATGGAAATCAAGATCACCATGTATCTAAGCTCAAGAACTTTCAAAACACTAATCCTCCTATGTTTAGCAAATATAAAGAGCCCTTAGATGCTGATGACTGGCTACAGTCAATGGAGAACAACTTAGATATTGCAGGAGTGGATGATGTCGAGAAAGTACTGTTTGCCACCCACTATCTGGCAGGTTATGCAAGATCCTGGTGGAACAGCACTCGTACAATGAACGGAGGACAAATGATGACTTGGGAGGAATTCAAGATCAAGTTCAATAGGACTCATGTGCCCCCAGGTTTGATCAAGAGGACTAGGGATGAATTCAGGGAGTTAAAGCAAGGAAAGATGATTGTGGTGGAATACCGTGACAGATTTCTGTCTCTAGCTAGGTATGCCCCCGATGAGATCGACACCAAGGAAAAGAAGAAGGAAAGAATCCTGAATGACCTGCATGATGAGATGTAGACAGTGTTAGTAAACATTCCTTTTGACGATCTAGAAGCTCTAGTGGATTCTTCTATCCAGATGTAAAGAAAAATCAATCAAGCCAGTGAGAACCGCAAGCGTCGTATGATGCACCAGTCTGGACCCCACCATACCCTGAAGTACCGCCCTAGCTCGTCTATAGGATTTGCACCAAGACCCAACAGGCCACCTATGTCCCGTCCGAACTTTCCCAATCGTGGCGGAGGAAACCCGAGGCCCGGAGGCCACAACAACAACACCGGCAACCCCCATAACTTCAACCGTGCACCGCCAAGGTCCACCAACCACAACAACAATAACAACAACAACAATAATAATAATACTGCCCCAAGGACTGGAAGCAATGTTATGCCTATTGCCGGGAAGGACAAGTCAGTGGTAACCTGCTTTGAATGTGGAGTTACGGGTCACTGCTCCAATGAGTGCCCCAAGAAGCTTGCTGCAGCCCCCAATGTCACTGCACCCGCCCAGCAGTAGCGCCGTGTCCATCCTGGAAAGGGTTTGCCCCCGGAAACCCACACAACCGTACCGGTTGTCTGTTCCACATGAATGCAGAAGAAGCCCAGCAAGCGCCAGATGTCATGCTGGGTATGTTTTCTGTTAACTCAGTACCTGCAAGAGTGTTGTTTGATTCTGGAGCATCACAATTGTTTGTTACAGAAGAATTTGGATGCACTAGTAAGATTCAACCAACAAGTCTGAAGCATGTTATGATAGTTCAAATGCCTGGGTCAACCACCAAAGCTAGAAAAACTTGCAAGGCCGTGCCTATCAGAATACATGGAATAGATTTTGATGCCAATTTAATAGTACTTGGAACAAAAGGTTTGGAAGTAGTACTAGGAATAGATTGGATGTCGAAACATCAGGGATGAATAGACTGTGCCAAGAAAGGCATAACCATGACTAGTAGCACCGGAGTATCAGTAGAGCATGTGTTTGAGATGCTGCCCTGTCAATTCAAATGCAACGAGAGTTTAGCCCAGCCAACCTTAGACCAAGTCAGAGTAGTCTGTGAATACCCCGTTGTGTTCCTAGATGAATTACCCGATATGCCCCTAGAGCGGGATATCGAGTTTATCATTGAATTAGTTCCTGGAACTGGACCCATAGCTCAGAGACCCTATAGTATGAACCCAGCCGAGTTGGTGGAGCTGAAGAAGCAACTTGATGACGTGTTGAGCAAAGGTCTGATACAACCTAGTGCATCGCCGTGGAGATCACCTGTTTTGTTTGTGGATAAGAAAGATGGTGCCAACCGTTTGTGTACGGAATACTGATGGCTCAAAATATATCGAGCTCGTTGGGGAACCACAAGAGGAAGGTATGATGAGCACAACAACAAGTTTTCCCTCAGTTATGAAACCAAGGTTATCGAACCAGTAGGAGTAAGGAAACACCTCCAAGGTGTTGTTTCCAACTTGGAATCCTGCACAACACAACCACAGAACTTTGCCCCCAACTTATAGTGAGGTTCTCAATCTCACCGGTTTTGCTGAAAACAAAGGATTAAACGTATTGTGTGGAAGATAGTAATTGCTTGTAGAAAGTAAACAGAAAACAGTAAATAGTAGATTGTAGATTGATAGTAAAAGAAAGGACCGGGGTCCATAGTTCTCTAGTGGTGATCCTCCTTAAGATAGATGACATTTTGGGTGAACAAATTACAGCGGGGAAATTGACAAACATCGAGAAAGCATACAAGCATATACTAATCATCTTGACTCCTATGAGATTTGATCGGGCATTACAACATTATACATAGACCGTAATCCAACTGCATCTATGACTAATAATCCACCTTCAGGTTATCGCAACAGATAATTGCATTAAGCAAAGTGTGTAAAGTAAACAATACGATTGTTCTATGAACAAAGGATTGCTGTTTTCTCCCTAGTAGCAACAACACATCTAGTACCTTAGAGATTTCTGTCACTTCCCCAGATTACTAGAGGCATGAACCCACTATCGAGCATAAATACTCCCTCTTGGAGTTGCTAGCATCTACTCGGCCAAGATAGCTACTAACAACGGAAAGCATGCAAGATCACAAATAACAAAGACATGATAGAATCAATAATCAATCTGAAATAGCATATCAATATCCATCAGATCCCCGCAAACACAACATGTATGATTACAAATAGATGATTTTGATCATGAACGGAGCTCACAAGATCTAAACATGGTAGCACAGAGGAGAAGAACCAACCATCTAGCTACTACATGGACCCATAGTCTAGGGATGAACTACTCACGCATCACACCGGAGGCAGGCATGGTGATGAAGAAGGCCTCTAGGGTGATCTCTCCCCTCCGACAGAGTGCCGAGAAGAGCTTCAGATCACTCCCGATCTAGGGATGGAGATGATGGCGGCTACAGACTGTTTCGTGGAATTTTGATCGGTTACTTAGGGTTTCTGTATCGGAGGCTTCTTATAGGCGAAAGGGCGAGGTCGGTGGAGTGCCCGGGGGCCCACACCACCCCCAAGCACGGGCCAGGCCTGGTCGGTGGCCAGATGGTATGGCCGGCCCCTGGCCCCACTCCGTCTCGTCTTCTGGCTCCGTGTTCCCCTCGGTGAAATATTGACTTCGGCTTTTGTCCCGTACAATTCCGAGAATATTCATTTTTTAGCTTTTCTGGAACCAAAAACAGCAGAAAACAGACAACTGGCACTGTGGCATCTTGTTAATAGGTTAGTTCCATAAAGTGTATATAAATATTCCAAAGTGTGGACAAAACATAAGAAAGTAGATATAAAACAAGCATGGAACATCAAAAATTATAGATACGTTTGCAACGTATCAACATCCCCAAGCTTAACTCCTGCTCATCCTCGAGTAGGTAAGTGATAAAAAGAAAGAATAATTTTTGAGGTGACATCCACCATCATAATCTTGATCAAGGTATTTGTAAAACATTGATAGCTGGGATCATAGTACTTTAACATGAAAGATATAGTTCTAACAATAAGACATAGCAACTATGTTGTAGCATGAAGAGGTACAAACAAAAGATTCATGAATAACAATGCTTTGCAAGACGTTTGTTTGTTTCACATAAAGAAAGCATAATGAGAATGGTATTCAGCTTGTCCCTCATAGTGTATCAAAACATAAATGCATAGGACAACTTAAAAGTTCATAAGGGTGACTAGATACAAATAGTTTAAGAACAAGCAATATCAAAGTTATGCATCAATCAACAAGTCTTGGGAGAATGCACATTAAACTAAGAATGGCCACTATGCTCTCTCAATATGTGCATAAAGATAGAAGATGGAAACTTAACATAAAAGTTAAAGAAAGGCCTTCATAGAAGGAAGCAGGGATTCAAGTCTCGTAAAGAGCTTCCAAAAATTATGGTACTTATTAGCTTTCAGCTCTCATTGCCCCTATCATAAGCATCTTGAAGTGATTAAGGTTAAAGTGAACAAACGATGAAGTATATGCTTGACAAAGTATAAGTTGGTAATCTCATGTCCCTTGAATATGAGGGCCGCTCCTCATGCTACTTAAGTTTAGTTACTAGTAAGTTCTTGTCATAGTAAGTACATGTGTATCATAGAGAACCGCCAACGGGGTACCCCTTGCCCGATGATACAGAAGAATCCCCATATCAAAATGACAAGGCAAGCAGACAAGAAGCATCTCAACAATCTTCTTATTTACCATGGGAAAATGATGCTTTTTTCTCTCTTTCCTCTTTTCTCATCTCTTTTTTTTCTCTTTTTCTCAATCTCTATATCCTTTTTTCATAAGAAGAATGCTTCATAGATTGCTCATTAAGGTTACGCTACAGGTTTCCACCATGATTAGGCATGGATTAGACCAGCGGCCCAGGCGTTTCTCTAACACACATACAGAACTCCGTGGACTTACAAGCTCCCCTATCATTTCACACCGACGACATCCATAAACAAAAGAGCATGATATCAACTGGGTACAATGTACAAGTGCAATGTTGAAAGCGTTCCCATAACAGCATGGTTCTTCTAATTCCCAACGTATAAGTGCAAGCATATACAACATAGATGACACAATGGTTCAAGTTTATTAGGGGAAAGAAAAGTAAAGTGTGCCATCAAGTTCGTGAGAGCTTTAATCACTAATTTTCACATAACAAGTTTAATTCGGAAGGTAGATAAAAACATGAATATACTTGAAATAGCAAATGCTAATAGGTAGGTATGGTGGACACTTTTGACTAACTTTCTTTTATTTGGACTTGGATTCATGAGTGGAACTCATACTTGGTTATGGAGGCTAGCAAAAGACTAGGAGCGACCAACTAAGAGAGCAATAATGGCCATACTCATGCAAAGCAACAAAACATTATTAATTAAAGCATAAAGTGATATTACAAGTTGAAAACTAAAGGATCATAGAGGCTATGGTGACTTGGCATAGTCTTAACATGGTGTGAGCATGCGCTAAGTCAACCCAAATAAAGCATCAAAGGAGAATACCACAATACTATGCTTTAATATGCTAAAACAACGCACGATTCTTTCAAGGCACATTAAGCAATCTCAATTGTTTATAACATGTCATGCTACAACAATAATCACTAAGCATAAAATCAAAACAATATCAAGCATGACATGATAAAGTCTAAGTCATAGTAAAAAACAAGCTCTTTTTTACCACTTAAGCATGAACTTTCCTACTCTTTTCCAATCCAAACCAATCTTATTTGAAAACTAATGCATGAATAAGGGAGTCCAACCAATTTATTCAAGCAAACTAAGCAAACCAAGCAAACGAAAACCAAAAACAAAAACAAAGACGCTCCAACAACAACACAACTGTGCATGAAACAATAAAAATGAAGTATTTGGAAGAAACCTGAGATTTTTATTGATGAAGATGAGGATGCCTTGGGCATCCCCAAGCTTTGATGCTTGTACTTCTTGAATATTTCTTGGGGTGACATGGGGTGGCATCCCCAAGCTTGAGCTTTTGTCCATTCTTCATCTCATTCCATTACTCTTCCCTACACCTGAAATTTTTCCTTCATACAAAACTTCACACAATCTTCATTAGCAATATTAGTATGTTCAAAAGATAATAGACCTTTGGGGTTTTAGGTTTGAAACAACATAACTTTCACTAAAGACATAAGATACTATAGAAATTCTCTCAAAAATCTCAATTTCCCCAAAAGGAACCCAAAAAGAAATCAGTAAGAAGCAAATGCAAATAATAGCAGAAATCTGTCAAAACAGACCAGCAGGTAGAAACCGATTTTTTCAAAGACCTTCTGTTGCTCAAATCGAAAAGTGTTGAACTAACGAAAGTTGGATAACAACCTGTATCAGAAGCACAAAAAATAACAGCTCAAACCGACGTACATATATTGTTCACGAATGTTTACAGCGAAGCACAAAAATCTGTTTCGGGACAACAACTTTCCCAAGTCTTACTTCTCTCTCATTAGAGGTTACTCTTGACACAAAAACCATACAAAAATGATAAGAAGAGATTATTACGGAAGCAATAACTTTCAAGACTCAACTAAAACTTTTGGGTTATCTCCCAATAAGTACTTTTCTTTAACGCCTTTAAGTTAGGCATAAGAAGCAAGAAAAAAATCAAGTATTCTCAAATGAAGAAGCATTAAGAGAAAATTTTGTTTTAATAGGAGAGGGAAAAGAAATCTTCTCTCTCTTCTTAGGGAAGTGTTCTATACCTTTCTTAAGTGGAAATTGATATTTAATGGTGCCTTCTTTCATATCAATAATGGCACCAATAGTTCTAAGAAAAGGTCTTCGCAAAGTAATAGGACAAAAAGCATTGCATTCAATATCCAAAACATAGAAATCAATAGGGACATAGACATTGTTAACCATAATAAGAACATCATTAATACTCCCCATGAGTTTCTTTTTAGCATTATCATCAAGTGGTACATTTAAATAACAATCTTCCAATGGTGGAAAATCAAGCATTTCATAAATCTTTCGAGGCATAATAGAAACACTACTATCAAGGTCACATAAAGCTTTGAGATCAAAATCATTCACTTTCATATTAATGATGGGTTCCCAACCCTCTTGTAATTTCATAGGGATAGAAGCTTTATGTTTCATCTTTTCTTCTTTAATTTTTATGAGAGCATCAGTAATGTGTTTTGTAAAGGCCATATTCATAGCACTAGCATTAGGACTTATTTAGCAAGATTTTGTAGGAACATAATAACTTCAGAGATATTGCAACCATCAAGATCAAAATCATAATTATCATCTAAAGTAGTAGAGCTATTGTTTCCCATATTTCGAAGAATTTCAACATTTTTATTAGAAAAGGTTCCATTGGGTTTACTAGCTTCAACATTAGTGGTAGTGATAGTAGAAATACTAATATTTGTAGCAATTTCATCTTCTCCTTCCCACTTAGCATGCAATTCAGCTAATAGTCTAACATTTTTATCAATTCTAACTTGTATGGCATTAGTAGCAGCAAAGGGATTTTCAATAGTTTCAGTTTTAGCAGCCATTTTATTCAAAGAAGATTGTGCTTCAGACAATGATGCTATATTTCTTTCAGCATTAGAGAGTTTTTCCTCAATAGTTTTATTGAAAGCAGTTTGTTTACTATTAAAATCTTTAAGCATAACTTCAAGTTCAGAGGGTGCACTTCTATTATTGTTGTAGGAATTTCCATAAGCATTACCATTATTTGGAGCATATGGCCTATAATTATTATTACCAAAATTATTCCTGTAGGCATTGTTGCTAAAATTATTATTTCTTATAAAGTTCACATCAACTTACTCTTCTTGAGCAACCAAAGAAGCTAAGGGAACATTATTTGGATCAATATGAGCTTTCCCATTAACAAGTATAGACATAATAACATCAATTTTATCACTCAAGGAAGAGGTCTCTTCAACAGAATTTACCTTCTTACCTTGTGGAGCTCTCTTGATGTGCCATTCAGAATAGTTAACCATCATATTATCCAGAAGCTTTGTTGCAGCACCCAAAGTAATGGTCATAAAGGTACCTCCAGTAGTAGAATCCAGTAGATTTCTTGAAGAATAATTTAGTCCTACATAAAAAGTTTGGATAATCATCCAAGTAGTCAGTCCATGAGTGGGACAATTCTTTACCAAAGATTTCGTTTTTTCCCAATCTTCAGCAACATGTTCATTATCATATTGTTTAAATTTCATTATTTCACTTCTCATAGATATATTTTTAGCAGGAGGATAGTATTTTCCAATGAAAGCATCTTTGCATTTAGTCCAAGAATCAATACTATTTCTAATTAGGGATTGCAACCATTCTTTAGCTTTTCCTCTCAAAGAGAAAGGAAAGAATTTAAGCTTAATAATATCTCCATCTATATCCCTATGTTTTTGCATTTCACAAAGTTCAACAAAGTTATTAAGATGAGCAACAACATCTTCAGTACCAATACCAAAAAATTGTTCTCTCATAACAAGATTAAGTAAAGCAGGTTTAATTTCAAAGAAAGTAGCTTCAGGAATAGGTGGAGCAATAGGTGTGCACATGAAATCATTGCTGTTGGCGCTAGTGAAGTCACACAACTTAGTATTTTCAAGAGTAGTCATTTTTTTGTGTTTTTAATACAGAAAGGAAACTAGTACAACTAATTTTTTGTGTTTTTGATAAAGAAACAAGCAAACAAAGTAGAAATAAACTAAGCAAAACAAATAAAACAAAGTAAAGAGATTGGTTATGAGGGACTCCCCTTGTAAAGATGTCCTTGACTCCCGGCAGCAGCGCCAGAAAAATAGCTTGATGGCTCAAAATATATCGAGCTCGTTGGGGAACCCCAATTGGAAGGTATGATGAGCACATCAACAAGTTTTCCCTCAGTTATGAAACCAAGGTTATCGAACCAGTAGGAGCAAGGAAACACCTCCAAGGTGTTGTTTCCAACTTGGAATCCTGCACAACACAACCACAGAACTTTTCCCCCAACTTATAGTGAGGTTGTCAATCTCACCAGTTTTGCTGAAAACAAAGGATTAAACGTATTGTGTGGAAGATAGTAATTGCTTGTAGAAAGTAAATAGGAAACAGTAAATAATAGATTATAGATTGATAGTAAAAGAAAGGACCGGGGTCCATAGTTCACTAGTGGTGATCCTCCTTAAGATAGATGACATGTTGGGTGAACAAATTACAGCGAGCCATCGAGAAAGCATACATGCATATACTAATCATCTTGACTCCTGTGAGATTTGATTGGGCATTACAACATTATACATAGACCGTAATCCAACTGCATCTATGACTAATAATCCACCTTCAGGTTATCATCCGAACCCCCTCCGGTATTAAGTTGCAAGCAACAGATAATTGCATTAAGAAAAGTGTGTAAAGTAAACAATACGATTGTTCTATGAACAAAGGATTGTTGTTTTCTCCCTAGTAGCTACAACACATCTAGTACCTTAGAGATTTCTGTCACTTCCCCAGATTACTAGAGGCATGAACCCATTATCGAGCATAAATACTCCCTCTTGGAGTTGCTAGCATCTACTCGGCCAAGATAGCTACTAACAATGAAAAGCATGCAAGATCACAAATAACAAAGACATGATAGAGTCAATAATCAATCTGAAATAGCATCTCAATATCCATTGGATCCTCACAAACACAACATGTATGATTACAAATAGATGATCTTGATCATGAATGGAGCTCACAAGATCTAAACATGGTAGCACAAAGGAGAAGAACCAATCATCTAGCTACTACATGGACCCGTAGTCCAGGGATGAACTACTCACGCATCACACCGGAGGCAGGCATGGTGATGAAGAAGGCCTCCTGGGTGATCTCTCCCCTCCGACAGGGTGTCGGGAAGAGCGTCAGATCCCTCCCGATCTAGGGATGGAGATGACAGCGGCTACAGACTCTTTCGTGGAATTTTGGTCGAGTACTTAGGGTTTCTGTATCAGAGGCTTCTTATAGGCGAAAGGGCGAGGTTGGTGGAGTGCCAAGGGGGCCACACCACCCCGAGGCGCGGGCCAGGCCTGGCCACGTGACCAGGTGGTGTGGCCGGCCCCTGGCCCCACTCCATCTCGTCTTCTGGCTTCGTGTTCCCCTCAGTGAAATATTGACTTCGGATTTTGTCCCGTCCTATTCCGAGAATATTCATTTTCTAGATTTTATGGAACCAAAAACAGCAGAAAACAGGCAACTGGCACTGTGGCATCTTGTTAATAGGTTAGTTCCAGAAAGTGTATCTAAATACTCCAAAGTGTGGACAAAACATAAGAAAGTAGATATAAAACAAGCACGGAACATCAAAAATTACAGATACGTTTGCAACGTATCAATTACCGGAAGCTGAATGACGTCACCATCAAGAACAAGTACCCAATGCCGGAGATTGAAGATCTGTTTGACTAGCTGACTGGTGTGATGTCTACGCACTTCTATTCTTGTAGACAGTTGTTAGGCCTCCAAGTGCAGAGGTTTATAGAACAACATCAAGTTTTACCTTAAGTGGATCACCCAAGGTTTATCGAACTCAGGGAGGAAGTGGTCAAAGGTATCCCCTCTCAAGCAACCCTGCAATCAAGATACAAGAAGTCTCGTGTCTCCAACACACCCAATACACTTGTCAGGTGTATAAGTGCACTAGTTCGGCAAAGAGATAGTGAAATACAACTGGTATAGATAATTATAAGTGGTAATGGTGATAGAAAATAGCTTGCTGGCGCGTGGTTGACGTGGGAAAAGACTAAAGGCAAACGTAAATAAAGAAGGAAGCAAGCAAACATGTAACAGATCTAATTGCAAATGGTGTTTCAGTGCTTAGAAACAAGGCCTAGGGATCATAATTTCACTAGTGAACACTCTCATATGAATATATTCTTCTTTATGATACTATGCTGAACTACTCTCTGGTTGGACACTCTAATCCATGGTAGGGCTATAACAGCACTCCTCAAAGTTCATCTTTCCCATCTAGAAAACCCCACACTGTCACCTTGAGCACTAGATGGTTCAAACAAACACCACAATTTCATAAAGACATCCAACTACAAATATAACTCATAACTAGTATTTGTAATCTCTAGCCTAAGTGCCACCATGGTGTGCACGCTGTCACTTTCACACACATGGGGAGAGCAGAGATCTATTAAAGCACTTGAGTAGCAAGGTAGATCTATAGATTACAAGATCATGATCTTAATAAGATCATGCATAGAGAGAGAGATGAACACATAGCTACCGGTAGAACCCTTAGCCTCGAGAGAGAACTACTCCCTCCTCATCATGGGAATTAGAAATGGTGATGGAGATGGTGGTGGAGATCGATGGAGATGGCTCCGGGGGCACTTCCCCGTCTCGGCAGGGTGCCGAAACAGAGACTTTCTGTCCCCCGAATCTCCCCTTCGGTGGCGGCGGCGCTGCGGAACTTTTCGTGGATTTCTGATTGACTATTTAGGGTTTTTGCCTCGGGGGAGATATATAGGCGAAAGAGGCAAGGTTGGTGGCCGGCCAGGGGGCCCACACCATGCCCTGGTGCGGCCAAGGGGGACCCGCGCCTAGGGGTGGTGTGGCCACCCTGTGGCCCCTCTCCGACTCTCCTTATGGCTCCGTGAGTCTTCTGGGAAAATAAAAACTTGGGCTTTTGTCCGGTCCAATTCCGAGAATATTCATTTTCTGACTTTCCTGCAACCAAAAACAGCAAAAAACAGGCAAATGGCACTGTGGCATCTTGTTAGTAGGTTAGTCCAAGAAATCATATGAAAAATACTCCAAAGTTGGAACAAAACACAAGAAAGTAGATAAAACCAAGCATGGAACATCAAAAATTATAGATACATTTGCAATATATCAACATCCCCAAGCTTAACTCCTCCTCGTCCTCGAGTAGGTAAGTGATAAAAATAAAGAATAATTTTTGAGGTGACATGCACCATCATAAACTTGATCAAAGTATTTGTAAAACATTTAAAGCTGGGATCATAGTACTTCAATCATAACATGAAAGACAAAGTTCTAACAATAAGACAAAGAAACTATGTTGCAACATGAAAAGGCACAAACAAAAGATTCATGAATAACAATGCTTTGCAAGACGTTTGTTTGTTTCACATAAAGAAAACATAACATAGTGGCATTCAGCTTGTCCCTCATAGAGTCGCAAATATAAATGCATAATACACCTTCAAAGTTCATAAGAGTGACTAGATACAAATAGTTTAAAACAAGCAATATCAAGGTATGCATCAGTCAACTAGTCTTGGGAGAATGCACATAGAACTAAGAATGGCCACTATGCTCTCAAAGTAGGTGCATAAAGATAGAAGGTGGAGACTCAATATATAAGTGGAAGAAAGGCCTTCATAGAAGGAAGTAGGGATTCAAGTCTCATAAAGAGCTTCCAAAAATTATGGTACTTAATAGCTTTCATCTCTCATTGCCCCTATCATAAGCATCTTGAAGTGATTAAGGTTAAAGTGAACAAACTATGGAGTATATGCTTGACAAAGTATAAGTTGGAAATCTCATGTCCCTTGAATACGAGGGCCGCTCCTCATGCTACTCAAGTTTAGTCACCGGTAAGTTCTTGTCATCGTAAGTACATGTGTATCATAGAGAACCGCCAATGGGGTACCCCTTGCCCGATGATACGGAAGAATCCCCATATCAAAATGACAAGGCAAGCAGACAACGAGCATCTCAGCAATCTTCTTATTTACCATGGGAATATGGTGATTTTTTCTCTCTTTCCTCTTTTCATAATCTCTTTTTTTCTCTTTTTCTCTTTTTTCTCAATATAGGACTCTTTTTTTATAAGAAGAATGCTTCATAGACAGCTCATTATGGTTACGCTGCAGGTTTCCACCATGTCAGCATGGATTAGACCAGCGGCCCAGGCGTTTCTCTAACACATATACAGGACTCCATGGACTTACAAGCTCTCCTTTCATTTCACACTGACGACATCCATACACAAAAGAGCATGGTATCAACTAGGTACAAAGTACCCGTGCAATGTTGAAAGCGTTCCCCATGACAGCATGGTTCTGCTAATTCCCAACAAATTAGTGCAAGCATATACAACATAGACAACACAATGGTTCAAGTTTATTAAGGGCAAGAAAAGTAAAGTGTGCCATCAAGTTCGTGAGAGCTTTAATCACTAGTTTTCTCATAACAAGTTTAATTCGGAAGGTTAACAAAAACATGAATATACTTGGAATAGCATAAGCTAGTAGGTAGGTATGGTGGACTCTTTGGAATAACTTGGTTTAGGGATTTGGATGCATGAGTGGAACTCATACTTAGTTGTGGAGGCTAGCAAAAGACTGGGAGCGACAAACTAAGAGAGCAATAATGGCCATAATCATGCAGAGTGACAAAACATCATTGATCAAAGCATAAAGTGATACTACAAGTTGAAAACTAAAGGATCATAAAGGCTATGGTGACTTGAGATAGTCATAACATGGTGTGAGCATGTGCCAAGTCAACCCAAATAAAGCATCAAAGGAGAATACCACTATACTATGCTTCAATATGCTAAAACAACGCATGATTCATCCAAGGAACATTAAGCAATCTCTTTGTTTATAACAAGTCATGCCATAGCAAATAATACTAAGCATAAATCCAAAACAATATCAAGGATGGCTTGACAAAGCATAGGGCACAGTCAAAAACAAGCTCTCTTTACCACTTAAGCATGAGCTTTCGTACTCTTTTCCAATCCAAACCAAACTATTTGAAAACCAATGTATGAGAGAGGGGGTCCAACCAATTTATTCAGCAAACTAAGCAAACCAAGCAAACAAAAAACCAAAACGAAAACGAAAAAGAAGACGCTCCAAGAACAACACAATTGTGCATGAAACAATAAAAATGAAGCGTTTGGAAGAAACCTGGGATTTTTATTGAATGAAGAGGGGGATGCCTTGGGCATCCCCAAGCTTTGACGCTTGTACTTCTTGGATATTTCTTGGGGTGACACGCGTGGCATCCCCAAGCTTGAGCTTTAGCTCATCCTTCATCTCATTACTCATTCCTTCCATACACCTGAAATTTTTCCTTCATACAAAACTTCACACAATCTCTATTAGCAACATTAGTGCACTCAAGATAATAAGTCTTTAGGTTCAGTTCTAACACCAATAAAACTTCCATTAGAACACAAGCTACTGTAGCACTTCCCTCAAAAAGATCAATTCCCCAAAAGAACTCAAAAAGGAACCAACAAGAAGCAAATGTAGAAAATGGCAGAAATCTGTCAAAACAGACCAGCGGGTAAAGATGAATTTTTTCAAAGACCTTCTGTTGCTCACATCGAAAAGTGTTGAACTAACGAAAGTTAGATAACAACCTGGGGCAGAAGCACAAAATTTCACGCCTCAAAATGACGTATGGAGATTTTACACGAAGTTTTACGGTGAAGCATAGAAATCTGTTTCGGGACAGCAACTTTCCCAAGCATTACTTCTCTCTCATTAGAGGTTACTCTTGGCAGAAAAAGCAAATAAAATGATAAGAAGCGGTTATTACAGAGGTAATAACTTTCAAGACGCATCTAAAACTTTTTGGTTATCTCCCAATAAGTACTTTTCTTTAACGCCTTTAAGTTAGGCATGATAGTTTGAGAAGATGCTCACATAGGAAATATGAATTGGAGTAAAAGAGAGCATCAAGAAGCAAATTCAAAACACATTTAAGTCTAACCCACTTCCTATGCGTAGGAATCTTGTAAAGAAACAAGTCATGAAAGCACAAAGCAACAAGCATAGTAAAGGAAAACAAGTGCAACTTCAAGACTTTCAACATAAAGAGGGGAAACTTAATATTATTGAGATCCATAAAACCATGTTTCCCTTTCTCATAATAACTTTCAGTAGCATCATGAATAAAATTAACAATATAACTATCACATGAAACATTCTTATCATGAGCCACATGCATAAAAGAATTAATACTCCCCACATAAGTGTAACATCCCAAAACTTCAATCCAAGGTTATTAAGATCCAAATCATCAAAATTAGGGTTAACAAAAACTTTTTCAATTGAAATTATCAAAGCATTCATATGTGTGTGCATTTAAAAATAGGAGTTGTTTGAATTGCCATATTTAAGTGATCCATTGCTTGTAAAATGATTCTTAGGTGAAATAAACATCATCTAGATCATCCCCAAACAAATACCAAAGAAAAACAAATCAAAATGAATAAAAGAAGCAAATGGTCATTTGTGCCATTTTAATCAGCATGCCTACTTTGGCTATTCCTAGTACTCAAAACCTAACAGAAACAATTATGGATCTTTGCACCCCTTGATAGTACACATAATGTGGTACCAAGGCCCACTTTGTGATCTGCCAAAAACATTCAAACACTATATTTAAATGGCATTTGAAAATTGAATCTATTTCATATGGGAAGATCCCACTATTTCAAAAACCGCTCAAATGAGCTCAAATTTCAAAACCCAAGCACCCACAGAGTCTCAGGCTTATGCCTAGCACACCCACCAAAAATCTTTTCAAAATTCCAAACTAAGTTTCTTGCGGCCATTTCATCAAACACATGGCATGCATGAATTACACCTAATATCTAGCTTACTATTCTGAAGAGAGTTTTACACCCAATTCTCCTCAAAACACTCCCTCTGTCTCCAAATGATCTAACCATGCCATTATCACCCCTCCCCTATCCCCTAGTGGCCATGCCATGCCATGCCGAGCACATGTTGGCCGGCCGACCATGCCACCACCGTAGCAGACCATCTCGCCCCCTCTCGCCATGTCTACAAGCTAGCCCTCACCTCACCGCCACTCTCTGTCCCCTCCCCAAGCCAGGCCAGAGCATGGACCACCGCCAAACCGCCATGCCCAGTGTGACTGCGCCATGCCGAGCACGCGCCAGAGCGCCGCGCCCGACACGCATGCACAAACCGCCCCTCGACCGCAGCCCGTGTCCACCGCTTCGCCACGACCCAGGGAGCACGCCGGACATGCCCGTTCGCCGCCCAACGCACCACAGCCACCGCTCGCCGTGGACACCGCTGTCTCTGCCGCTCAGAGCGCCAGCACCGCTCGACCGCATACCACCGCCCCTAGTCCCGCATTGATCACGTAGAGCACCGCCAGGAGACCAGCGACCGCTCCCTACCTCGAGCCATGCCGCTAGCACGCTGTGCAGCCCTCGCCGGAGCTGCTCGCCCATCCCTCTCAGTCGCGTCGTCGTCCTATCAATAGAGGCCACCCCCAGCCCCATTCGGCACACTACTCACCTCCCCTCACCTCACTGACTGTTCCCCACCTCTAGCCGGAGCAGCACGAGCAGCCGTTCGCCGGAATTGCACCGGAGCAGGCCGCCTCTAGAGGAGAATGGCGCCACTGATTGCGACCACCCCCGGAGCTGCCTCGATCGTCCCTGAGCTCGCCGTCGACCACCAGTCCGATTGCCCGCCTCGTCGTCATCGCTGGAGCCCTGGTACGCCCCTTGAGAACCCCCACTGAGCCGTTAGCGTTAGAGTTCGCCAGCAATAGGTCCGTCGTCGACGACGATCCCCAGCCGTTGATCCCCGTTCTAATCCAACGACTCACATCTCCACGTACCGCTTCACGCGTTATGAGCCGCTGACCGGTGGACCCCCTGTCAGCTGAGCCCCACGCCTCGGAGTGTCACTGAGTCGGCCCGTTAGCGTTCCCGCGCAAACCAGTTAGTTTGAATTAGGATTTTTCTATTTTAGTTAAACCTAGTTCTGTCCCTTAGTTTAAAATTCAATTCAGAGAGATTTACAAATCTAAATGGAGTGATTCCAATTTTGTTAGAAAGCTACTGAAAAGATCTACCCAAGCCCGTTGGATTTAATTAAATTAGAGTTAGAGATCTCTCCTAGTAAAAATAACAAGACAGAAGCATTTTCACCTTGCACATTTTTATAAAATCATCCATGATAACTTTTGAGTTGATTCCAACTCTCAAAAATCACATTTAACCATACCTATCTGAATATGTAATCATATTAAGGTTTACATGCAGTGACTTTGGACTAGTACCAAAATAATGCTATATAGGCATTTCTAGTCACTTTAAATCATTAAATAATGAACTTAAACCAAAGTAATTATGAACCAACCCTTAACTTACATTGCCACATGTTAGAATATGTGGTGATGACATGTGTCCACATGATCCCATATTTTAAGTGGTGAATATTAAATCTTAGTTAATTTTCAGTGAGTAGAAATTACTTTTCTTAAATAAAAAGGATGAAACTAATTAATAAAACTTGTGATGCTTGTGATGATAATAGATCATCAAGTGTATGCCTTAGAGTGCTAAGTAGACTAGTTAAGTATTTTTTGGTGATTGTGTACTCCGTATGTATTTATAAACGATAGTACCGACCAAGCTTTCGAGGAGGAGGAGTTCTACCAAGAGGGGGAAGACAACTTCAACCACTGCACCAACCAAGGCAAGCCACCATTAACAATGCCAGCTAACACTTGCAAGTGTAATGCTTAGCAAGCTAGGATTAAACTAGATGGTTTAGCAAAGATGCTCTAGGCATGCTTTGGTTAAACTACTTTGACTATTCTTTACCCCAAGTACTAATTTCAAGCTTTACTTCCTTTACTTTACACAAAGTCCCTTGTTTTGAAGGTAGCATAAAGAGTATAAAACTTGACCTATTTTAGATAACTTTAGATGTCGTTCTATGGCATGAGATTGATCCCACCTTCCCACCTTAGTGAACACTCTGAACTTAGTAGTTTAGAGTAGATAAAAACTTGAGTCACTTTAGATGGGAACACTTGGTGAAAATGAATTATGAAAACCTTGGAATGATGAGTCATTCTATTGAGATGTTTTGACATGTGTTGAGAAACACAAATGGGTTATGATGATGGAAATGTTGAGGCATGAGCCTTAGCCCTTTTATAAAACTGATGGTTGGATTCGGATGCGATACCATTCCAAATTTACCGTACAACCACAATACCTGAATTGGGTAAGGCTTAGCCAGAAGTTTATATGCATTAGTATTAGTTCTCTCGCGGGAGAGGTCGGAGCTGAGGCTACCTCTCAATGTTGTCCACCTATGCAGTGCCCAAGATGATAGATAGTCATGGTTGGGAGGCCATGCTCATAGGAGAGGTGCTTATACTAGGGTGTGTAAAGGAAAGGTTATGTTTGATTATCTGCATACTAAGTATGATGATTCAGGGTTATCCCTGAGATATGTATCGAATCTTGTGGTGAAAGTGTACCACCTCTGCAGAGTGTCAAACTATTCGAATAGCCGCGTCCGCGGTTATGGACAGTTGGAATGGCCATACTGTTTTGTTGTCAGATGTTTTCGAAACAACTTATGAAAGGAATGATGAATCTTGACTTGACCACAACAGGGTTGTGTTTACGACACTAGATTCCCAACTTAAGTGATTCTAGAACTTTATTTTATCTTTCTTTGCTTCTAAACTCAGCTTAGGTTTCAAACTTAACTTTACAGTTAAACATAGAGTTAGCACTTTACTTTAGAACTATACTACTTGTTAGTGGTAGTTTGCGATACTTAAAGAGTACTCATGGCTTTTGTCCCTGGCTATTCTCATGGCCAGACTATGAAGGAGATTACCAAGATGATGGCCAGCAGGACGGCTATGATAACTAGGACTATCTGCCTTCGTCAGCATTGCCTGTGCCCCTGAAGATGGACCCCACCGCTACACTTATCTTTTATTTCCGCTGCTTGTTGTATTAAGACTGTATCATGAGATCCTTATTTGTGTAAGACCTTATGTATGGTTTGTAATGGATGATGTACTATGATATCCAATCCGTTATGTCTCACAAAAATGGTAATCCTGGGGTTGCGAGGTAGGGCATAACGGGCATATGGGATTAAAAATCTGGGTGTTGACAAGTTGGTATCAGAGCCATCCTGACCATAGGAGACCCTAGTTAGAATGGACGTCCAAACAAAAACTTAGTTTCAAAACCAAAGTGTGTATTTATGAAAAACTATTTCCTCTCTTACCCTTGGGAATTCATTCTTTCTCAAAAATTCATGTTCCTCAAAATTCTTACATTACTACTTAAAAATTTGACACACTTGATCACTTCACTAATTTCCTCATCCTTAATTCTTGTAGATGGAGACTCAGTTCAGCAAGTTCTACCTGTTGGGAAACGGAGGTCAACTGATCTTCGAGAGGGATCTGGATTCACTGTCGGAGTTCTTGGGACGCCCACATCCGGAGTTTCTTGGAGCTCAACTTCCAGGACCCCCAGGAGGAGACCTACAATGGCTAGTCACCGCGGATCTTAGAGGAAGCATTGAAGCACCAACTTCTGGGAGAATTCAGTTCTCCGTGAGAGAGAATAACTGGCTAGATGGATTAGCCAGGGCAATGCATGAAGCTCTCGCACGTCTATGTGCCCTTAGTGCCAACAAGATCCAAGGAACCCGTTTTGCCCACTATGCAAGATGTGACTTCATGGGAATGCCGATGGAGATGCCAAGTCACCCAGAGTTGAGGCGTCAAGTGGAGAATCTTGACTTCTTGCTGCATGACAGACAGCAGGAACTGGACAATGCCAGGGAGTTAGCCAACCAGAACCGTGCCATTGCCGACCAGAAGGCCCAGACTTTCGCACTGCTCGTCTAGGATCGCCAGTCTCTTCGCCGCCAGCGTGCCAAGAAGGATCGCACCATCGCCCGTCTTTGCAATAAGGTGGACGACCTCGAGAAGACCGTTAAGGAGCAGGAAGCTCAACTTGCCGCCAAGGAAGAAGAAGATGAGGGTGAAGACATCCAGGGAGACATGGATTCTTACCTCAGCAACGATGATGACTTTCTGGAGGAGGATGTTGTGGACTTCTACACTGATGATGAGGACTCCGACTTCATCGACGATGAGTAGATGCACTAGAGCACTGTCGTAGCATGAAATGTATCGGTCCCACTATATCGTAGCTTGCAGAATGGTTCTTCAAACCATCTGTTTTCCTTTGTTTGTTGTGGTGTGTGTTTGTATCGTGTGTTGCTTGCATGAATGAAAATGGAGTTAGTTGAAAAACCTGAGTCTAACTCAAAGTTTTAGCTTTGAAAAACCAAAACCATGAACCTTAGAATTTCCCTCTTACCCCTATATCTATCTCAATCTTCAGATGACTCGTGGAAACCAAGGAGGGAGCAGCTCGTCGTAGGACCCAATGCTGCAGATCTTGCAGAATTTCATCGCCGACCGTGAAGCAAGCAGGGCAGAACGTCAAGCCAACTTAGCAACACTACAGCAGATAGCCTAGATGGCTCTCAACAACCAAGGACATGGAAATCAGGATCACCATGGATCCAAACTCAAAAATTTTCAGAATACCAATCCCCCAATCTTCAACCAATCTGAAAATCCATTAGATGCTGACGACTGGTTACAAACAATGGAAAACAACCTCGATGTTGCAGGAGTTGATGAAAATGAGAAAGTTCTCTTTGCCACCCACTATCTGGCGGGAGATGCAAGAGCTTGGTGGAATAGCATCCGCAATATGAACCATGGTCAAGTGATGACATGGGAAGCATTCAAAGTCAAGTTCAGCCGCACCCACGTGCCGCAAGGTCTTGTCAACAGGATGAGAGATGAATTCCACGAATTGAAGCAAGGAAGAATGACGGTAGTAGAATACCGTGACAGATTCCTGTCACTTGCCAGATATGCACCTGATGAAATCAACACGAAGGCCAAGAAGAAGGAGAGATTCTTGAACGGACTGCATGATGAGATGCAGACTGTCCTCGTCAACATCTGTTTTCAGGATCTCGAAGATCTAGTCGACTCTGCCATTCAGATGGAAGGGAAGATTAACCAGGCAAATGACAACCGCAAACGTCGTATGATGCAGCAATCAGGATCCAGCAGTCACCAGAAGTACCGTCCCAACCCCTCATCAGGATATGCACCAAGGAACAACCGACCCCCAATGGCTCGCCCAAGCTACCCCAACCGTAGCGGAGGCAATGTGAAGTCCGGAGGAAACCATCCCAACTCCGGCAATGCCAACAATTTCACCCGTGCCCCTCCCAAGAGCAATAACAACAATAACAAGACTGCACCCAGAACTGGCAGCAATGTTGTGCCTGTCGCAGCCAAGGACAAGTCCCAGATCACTTGTTTCGAGTGTGGAGTGAAGGGTCACTACTCCAATGAGTGTCCCAAGAAGACTGCAGCCAATGCCACTGTGAATTCCCCAGCTCAGCAGCAACGTCGTGTTCAACCAGGAAGAATATTTGCCCCAGGGAACCCTCACAACCGCAACGGCCGTCTCTTCCACATGAACGCAAAAGAAGCCTAGGAAGCGGCAGATGTAGTGCTGGGTATGTTTTCTGTCAACTCAGTTTTAGCAAGAGTATTGTTTGATTCGGGAGCATCGCATTCATTTGTCACCGAAGAATTTGCATGCACTAATAAGATTCACCCAACCAACCTGAAGCATGTCATGATAGTTCAAATCCCTAGTTCAACTACAAAAGCTAGAAAAATTTGCAAAGCTGTGCCTATCAGAATACATGGGATAGATTTTTATGCCAACCTAATTGTACTTGGAACCAAAGGATTGGAAATAGTACTAGGTATGGACTGGATGTCAAGGCATAAAGGACTAATAGACTGTGCTAAGAAAGCCATCACCATGACCAGTAGTTCTGGAGTAACAGTAGAGCATATCTCTGAATTCTTACCTCGTCAATTCAAGTGCAACAAGAGTGTAGCCCTGCCCACCATAGGCCAAGTCAGAGTAGTCTGTGAATACCCCGACGTATTCCCAGATGAATTGCCAGGTATGCCCCCGGATAGGGATATTGAGTTCATTATCGAACTAATCCCCGGAACCGGACCCATAGCCCAGAGACCCTATAACATGAACCCCTTAGAGTTAGTGGAACTGAAGAAGCAGTTAGATGCCATGTTAGCAATAGGCTTGATTCAACCAAGCGCATCGCCATGGAGATCACCAGTGTTATTCGTCGACAAGAAAGATGGAGGAAATCGTCTGTGTATAGATTACAGAAAGTTGAATGACGTCACCATCAAAATCAAGTACCCTTTGCCAAAGATAGAGGATCTATTCGATCAGTTGACTGGAGCCTAGGTATTCTCAAAGATTGATCTTAGGACTGGTTATCACCAACTTAAGATTCGTGCAACTGATATTCCGAAGACCGCCTTTACTACTCGCTATGGTTTATACGAGTATAGGTTATGTCTTTTAGATTAACCAATGCCCCTGCTTATTTCATGAATCTCATGAATAAGATCTTTATGAATTTCTTAGATAAGTTTGTAGTTGTGTTTATCAACGACATACTTATATACTCCAAGTCAGAAGAAGAGCATGAGCAACATCTGAGAATCATCCTAGAAACCCTGAGAGAGCATCAGTTATATGCCAAGTTTAGCAAGTGTGAGTTTTGGCTGAAAGAAGTAGGATTCCTAGGACATATTGTGTCTGCCGGAGGAGTCTCTGTTGATCCCGCCAAGATCAAAGATGTCGAAGAATGGGAAGCCCCAACCACTCAAACCCAAGTCCGCGCATTTCTCGGATTAGCGGGATACTACCGCAAGTTCGTAGAAGGATTCTCGAGCATCGCCCGACCCATGACCCAATTATTGAAGAAGGACAAGAAGTTCGAATGGACAGACAAATGTGAAGCCAGTTTTCAGGAGCTGAAGAAGAGATTGATATCAACCCCAATTTTGATCATGCCAGACATCAAGAAGCCGTTTGATGTATATTCTGATGCATCCAAGATTGGTCTAGGATGTGTATTGATGCAAGAAGGCAAAGTCATCGCGTATCTGTCTCGACAACTGAAGCAGCATGAACAGAACTATCCGACCCATGATCTTGAGCTAGCAGCTGTGGTTCTAGCATTGAAGACATGGCGTCATTATCTAATGGGTAATTGCTGTGAGATTTACTCAGGTCATAAGAGTTTAAAGTATATTTTCACTCAGAAGGAACTGAATATGAGGCAAAAGAGATGGATAGAGTTAATCAAGGATTATGACCTTGACATTCACTATCACCCCGTCAAAGCCAATGTGGTAGCGAATGCTCTTAGCAGATTGCCTGGCAAGTTAAATTCCATGATCAAGGAGAATCAACCAAGTTTGTATGAGGAGTTGGAGCAGTTCAGGACTGAATTAGTTAGCCAAGGATTCTTAGCTAGCATTGAACTTCAACCCAAGTTGATTAGCCAAATCAAGGAAGCCCAGAAGGGGAATGAAAGTATCGACAGAATCAAACGTCGTATTGGTACCGGAAAGGTACCTAGATTCACTGAAGACGAAGAAGGAGTAATGTGGCACAAAGGACGTATCTGTGTGCTAGCAGATTCAGAGCTAAAGGAAATTATCATGAAGGAAGCTCATGATACTCTTTATTCTATCCACCCTGGAGGAACAAAGATGTATCAAGATTTGAAAGAGCAATTTTGGTGGCACAAGATGAAGAGAGAATCGGAAGCTACATCGCCAAATGTGACATCTGTCAAAGAGTCAAAGCAGAACATTAGAGACCTGCAGGACTATTGCAACCATTGCAGATTCTGGAATGGAAATAGGATTCCGTAGGAATGGACTTTATCACCGGTTTACCTATTTCTAGTAGGGGAAATGACTCAATCTGGGTCATAGTTGATAGACTGTCCAAGGTAGCTCACTTCATACCTATCAAGACAACCTACCAGAGAGCAAAGCTAGCAGAGCTGTACATTGCTAGGATTGTTAGTCTGCATGGGACCCCCAAGACCATCGTATCAAATCGAGGAACCCAGTTTACCTCGAGATTTTGGCAGAAAGTTCAGGAAGGATTAGGAACCAAGTTGAATTTCAGCACCACGTATCACCCGCAAATAGATGGACAGACTGAGAGAGTCAACCAGATCCTAGAGGATATGCTTAGAGCTTGTGTGTTGGAATATGGATCAAAATGGGAAGACTGCCTGCCCTTCGCAGAATTCTCATATTACAATAGTTATCAAGCTAATTTGCAGATGGCACCATTTGAATTCCTATACGGAAGAAAGTGTCATACCCCTTTGAATTGGTCGCAAGTAGGAGAGAGTCAGATCTTTGGACCCGACATTCTCCGAGAAGCAGAAGAGAAAGTTCACAAAGTCCATGAGCACCTCAAGACCGCTCAATCCAGACAGAAGAGTTATGCTGACAAGAGAAGGAGAGACCTGAATTTCAATGTCGGAGATTTTGTATATCTCAAGGTTTCACCATTGAAGGGAACTCAACACTTTAGTCTGAAGGGAAAGTTAGCCCCAGATACATCGGGCCCTTCAAAATTCTGAACCATCGAGGAGAAGTATCGTATCAACTAGAACTGCCTGAAGAGATGTCAGCCATCCACAGTGTGTTCCATATCTCGTTACTTCGCAAATGCTTGGAAGTGCCTGAGAAGACTGAAGTTTTCAAGAACATCGATCACAGAGCCATAGAAATCAACAATGACCTGACCTATCGGGAAGTGCCCATCCGTATCTTAGAAGAAGCCTACAGAACCACCAGGACCAGGAGTATCAAATTTCTCAAGATTCAGTGGAGCAACCATACCGAGGAGGAAGCCACTTGGGAGCGCGAAGATTACATGAGGACAGAGTTCCCAGATCTCTTTAGTTCCTAGTTTTCTTTGTAAATCTCGGGACGAGATTTTGTTTAAGGGGGGAAGGTTTGTAACATCTCAAAACTTTAATCCAAGCTGATAAAGATACAAATCATCAAAATTAGGGTTAACAAAAACTTTTCCAAAGTAAAAATGAAAGCATTCATGTGTATGAGCATTTAAATTAGGAATTGATTTGAATTGCCATGGTTCTGTGATTCTTTGGTTGTAAAATGTTTCTTAGGTGATTTAAACATCATCTACATCATTCCCAAACTTTTCCCAAAGAAAATCAAATAAAAACAATTAAAAAGGAGGAATGGTCATTTTGGCCATTTTAATCCACTACACTACTTTGAGTGTTCCTAGCACTCACTTCTCAACAGAAATAATTCTAGGTCTTTACACCCCTTGCTAGTACACATAATGAGGTACCAAGGCCCACCTTTTGATCTGCTAAAAACATTCAAATACTTATTTTAAATGGCATGTGAAAATTGAATTCAATGCATATGCCTAGATCACCCCTATTTCAAAAACCACTCAAATGAGCTCCATTTTCTAAACCCTTCAACTAGAGACTACTAAGCATTAGTTTAGATCACTCAAAAATTTTGAACTCAAAATTCAAAAGTTTTTCTCTTTCGGCCATTTTGTCAAACACCTTGTTGGCAAGATCAAAGTGGCCTAACTATTACTATTTTGGAGTTGATCTTGTCTAGCCAATTGAGGTGCTTTGATCACCCTTGTATCCCCCAAGTCTAACCAGACCAACACCAACCCATTCCCTACCTCCTAGCTGCACTGCAAGGCCATGCCGAGAGCACCTTGCCGGCCAACTTGGCCCTCGCAGCAGCAGACCGCTTCCCCCTCTCTCGCCATGTCTACACGCTAGCCCGTGGTCTACCGCCACCGTCCAACTAGCCCCAGCCCAGAGACAGAGACCAGAACCGCCGTGCACGGAAGCTGGTCGACCATGCCGAACATGCCCAGTGCGCCGCGCCCGACCCGCGTGCACAAATCGCCCCTCGACCGCAGCCCGCGCCCACCGCTTCGCCATGACCCAGGGAACACCCCAGACACCCCCGTTGGCCGCCCAACGCGCCACAGCCACCGCTCGCCGTTGAACCCGCAACCTCTGCCGCCCAGAGCGCGTGACGCTCCCGACCAACACAAAGCTCGCCTTGCCGCGCCTTTAAGCCTCAAAGCACCGCCAGGAGACAGGCCACCATCCCCTACCACGAGCCATGCCGCTAGCCCCCTGTGCCGCCCTCGCCGTAGTCGCCTGCCCACACCGCTCGGTCTCACCATCGAGCCTATATAAGCCGGCCTCCCTAGCACGAAATCCTCACACTCCCACACTTCTCACCTCTCACTGATCATTTCCCCTCTCTCGCCGGAGCCAATCGAGCCGTAGTTCGCCGGAATTGCACCGGAGGAGCCCGCTGCAGAGGAGGAGAAGCCCCGTCGATTGCAACCACCCCCGGAGCTAGCTCGACCGTCCCTGAGCAACTCACAGAAGTAAACAATACTCACAGTAGAAGTTTCCTTTACTAGTTCCACTCTCCAATAGAGCTTCACTCCCAGGCAACGGCGCCAGAAAATAGTCTTGATGACCCACAAGTATAGGGGGTGTATCGCAGTATTTTCGACAAGTAAGAATGTCGAACCCAACGAGGAGCAGAAGGTGCTGGCTAGTGGTATGGATCAGGAATTCTCTGCAAATACTTAGCAAACGGATTTTTAGGAGTTTTTGATAAAGCAAGTAAACAAAGTACGAGTAAATAAAAGACAGTAGGAATAAATGCAGCAAGTGGCCCAATCCTTTATGCAGCAAAGGACAAGCCGGTTGTATTACTTAAGATGACCAAACGTTCTCAAGGACACATGGGAAGACTGTCAAGTGCTTTCGCATCATATAGTTGATTAATCTTCTTTAGCTTGCTAAGTGTTGTGTGGGTGAACCTGTGCTAATATACTGCCCCATCCAAGACTAATACATACTTGTGATTATACCCCTTGCAAACATCCGTAAGTACAAGAAAGTAATTAAGGTAGAAACCTAACCACAACTTTAAACTCTAAGACCCTTACGTCCCTTGTGCAATGGTTTCCTAACGGGGGTTTAGGTTTCTGTCACTCCGGCAACCCCTACGATTAGTAGACAAATACACAATGCAATCCCCTAGGCCCATATAGGTGAAGTGTCATGTAGTCGACGTTCACATGACACCACTAGAAGAAGTACACCACAACTTAAATAACAGTCTATTGAATCTTTCTCAACACAACTCCACTACTAACAACAAGACTTCTCCCATGTCCTCAAGAACAAAACGAACTACTCACAAGACATCATATGGATCATGATCAGAGATGGAATAATGATGTATAACAATCTGAACATAAACAATAATTCAATGGTTCACTCAATAGCATCAACTACAAAGAGTAATCAACACCGGGAAAGTTCCCCCTATGAACTAATGCAAGATTCAACACAAAATTGATACAGCAATATGGAGATGGTGATGAGGGTGCTGATGGTGATGATGGTGTTGATGATGATGATCCCGATGATGTCCAGCTTGATGGTGGTGTTGATGGCGACGATCTCCCCTCTCCGGGAAGGAATTCCCCTGGCAAAAATTTGTCTGCCAGAGAGATCTTTCTCTCTCGGTGTTTTCCGCCCCGCAGAGGCGGCATAATCTTTCTGTGGTCGCTCCCCGAGTCTTAGGGTTTCGGGAGGATGATATACGCCAGAGGAGAGAGGCTGGAGTGGTCCAGGGTGGCCACACCACCTCCTGGCGCGGCCTAGGGCTGCCCGCGCCATGGGGTGGTGTGGGCCCCCTATGGCCCATCTCCACTCCATCTTCTGGCATCCTTAGTCTTCTGGAAAAATAGGATTTTCCGTATATTTTCCTGGATTTTCTGATCTTCATGAATTTTGCCTCGAAACAACACATTTTCCATCAGAATCCTAGCTGCAGCGGTCCATGCTACAGAAGTCATCAACCATGCAAAAATAGATGAAATAACATAAGTATCACCTCTCAACATGAAATATATCAGTGAATAATAGTGAATTAAGACATAGAATAGTGATGCAAAATGGACCTATCAACTCCCCCAAGCTTAGACTTCGCTTGTCCCCAAGCGAAACTGAGCTCAATAAACATGGCCTCAGGTTTATGGAGTGAAGAGTCGATAAAAGAATACGGACAAGAAGCATCACATTCATCAAATACATAGATCATAATAGAAGACAACTCACTATTATATAACTCAACTTGTAATAAGTAAAGGAAACACAATAAAGATACATAAAGTGAATCATAATTGGTAATGGCAAACTTAGCTCTTAGTCGAAGTATAGTTGATAATTTGCTAGAGTTCACAAATAACTAGTTTTTCAATGATAGCTTTCAAAGTTGTAAACACCAAGATAAGAGCAATGTGCAAAACAAGGAACAGAAGAAACATGAGTGAATAAATCATCATATGAATGAATGAAACACAACAACTCAAAATACTTGCTGAGATAGAAGGGAGTAGGTTTCCTGACTCAACTACAAAGTAAAAGAAAGGCCCTTCAAAGAGGGAAGCAGGGATTACAAGTCTCATAAATAGCTCCCAAAAATTATGATACTTACTAGCTTTCAGCTCTCATTGCCCCTATCATAGGCATCTTTAGGTGATTAAGGTTAAAGTGACACAACTAAGAGGATATGCTTGACAAGTTATAAGTTGAAATCTCATGCCCCTTACTTATGAGTACCGATCCTCATGCTACTCAACTTCAGTCACGAGCAAGCTCTTGTCATTGTAAATACATGCGTATAATTGAGAACCGCCAACGGGGTACCCCTTGCACATGACACAGGAGCTATCCCATAATCAAAATGACAAGGCAAGCAGACAGTGAGCATCTCAGTGATCTTTTTATTTGCTATTTGCATAGGTTTTTATTGAGGATGCTTCATAGAATGCTCACTATAGTTATGCTGCAAGTTTCCACCATGATTAGGCATGGCTTAGGCTAGCGGCCCAGGCGTTTCTCTAACACACATATAAACTCCATGATCTTACAAGTTCCACTTTTATTTCACACCGCCGGGATCCATAAGCAAAAGAACATGATATCAACTAGGTACAAAGTACCAAATGAAGTGTTGAAAGCGGTCCCCATGATACATGGTTCGGCTAACTTCAACTCATAAAGCGCAAGCATATACGCAACAAAGAAGGACCCAATGGTTCAAGTTTATTAAATGCAAGAAAGTAAAGTGTTCCATCAAGTTCGTGAGAGCTTTAATCACTAATTTTCACATAACAAGTTTAATTTGGGAGGTAGATAAAACAAGAATTTACTTGGAATAGCAATAATGCTAATAGGTAGGTATGGTGGACACAAATGGCAAAGGTTTTGGTTTAAAGGAGGTGGATGCATGAGAAGAATACCCTCTCAGTACAGGTTTTTGGCTAGCAAGGCTGGGTAGCAAGTATAAGAGTTGAAGGAAACAAACAAACATACAAGTGATAAATACAAACATGCAATCTTCCTTGGAAACACAAAAGATCTTAACTAGAGAATACTAAACTTATTAGCAAATCAAGAAAGAAAGATGATGACATTATTTTTCTTTAGAGTACTTTTATCTTTTTCATTCAACTCTCAAAAATAGTGTGCTACTGATCGAGCCAGGTTTGCCAAAACCAACAAAATTAACTCAATGATCCCAAAGTGATACCAATACTAACAACAAGATCAATCATATAACCACGAATTGAAAACTAATATAAGCTATGCAAAAGAGTGGATGATAGAACTTCACATTAATATTCCATAACGACAACTCACACCAAGGGATACATATCTAACGAGAGAGGGGACACTTCCATAATGCAAACCATCCTACATAATAATTCCTCTGTTCATGATATGACTCTACTAATAAGGTAAAAAGATAGAAGATAGTGATATGATACCGCGGCACTCCCCCAAGCTTGGAACAAACCAAGGGGATGCCAAACCTGATGATGAATTACTCCTTCGGTGGTGGTGGTATCCTCTCGATGAGCTCTCTGATCAGTTTCCCCAAGTCCTCAATATCGATGGTGAGATTACGAATCAGCTGTGAGTTTTGCTCAATGCGGCTCATGATCATGTCATGTTGAGAATTCCAGCTCTTGCTATTCTTTCTTTTTTCTTCCCTCTTGGGGTCTTCTTTTCCTGCATGGTTATGGATAAAGGTATGGAAAGGATTCTTGGTGTGTGGAGGAAGTGACCGTGGAGCCAAACTGTGACGGGGAACTTTCCCCCCAGTCTGCATCCGTGCCGTCCTTTGAACCCTGGTAGGTTTTGTCACCACTCCAATGCTTTCAATGGTAGTGCCGGTGTGCGGATGTTGGCCTTGATCCTCTTCACCTTCACTCTTGATCTCCTTCCTGGGGTCTTGGAGGTCTTCCTCCATGGGCTCCTTCCCTTTATCCTTGGCGGACACCATTGTACTTCTAAGCCTTCAAAGAGTATGTCCTAGCAGAAACAGATCGAAACAAAAACACGACGAAAACACGATATACGAACCTCGGAAGATCCGAGGGTTATATATTACGAACTTTCATATCAAAAGGAAGGTACTGGGAGAAAACGAGTCGGAGGCGGAGTCCGGGGTGGACTCACCACCTGGTGGCGCGGCCAGGGGTGGGCCCGTGCCACAGGGTGGTGTGGGCCACCCTGGCTCCGGTTCCGTCCCTTTTTCGCTTCATAACTTTCCTTATTGACTGAAAACTGCAAAAATATAGTTGGATATTATTTTCGCGGAACTTTTCTTACCAGAACTGTTAATTATTTGAAAACGGACTCTGCAGGTCTCTGAATTTAGTATCTAGTAGATTCTCTCAGAGTCACCACTTGAATAACATCAATATCTTCATCTTCATATACTTATTACTTGAGTCATAAAACCTTTCTCTTCCTTATTACACCATTATCTCCACTACCTGGAAATTTCTTTCACACAAAACTTCACACAGTTCTCATTATCAACATTAGTATAAGTGAAGTGATAAAACCTTTTGAGTCCAACTTCAACTGAAAACCATCAAAACATAATCTACTGTAGCAACTCCTTCCGAAAACCCAAAAATAATTCAAAAAGGAAATCGAATAAAGAAGCAAATGCAAGATTGGCTAAATCTGTCAAAACAGACCAGCAGGTAAAGATCAATTTTTTCGAAAATCTTATGTTTCTCAAATAAAAAAGTGCAAAACTAACGAAAGTTAAATAACAACCTGGGGCAGAAGCACAAAACATTACAGCTCAATCCGACAGACAGAGGTCTCTCACGAATTTTTACGGTCAAGCACAAAAATCTGTTTCGGGACAGCAACTTCCTCAAATCTTACTTCTCTCTCATTAGAGGTTGATCTTGACACAAAAACCAAACAAAACGGATAAGGAGCGGTTATTACCGAAGTAATAACTTCCAAGACTCAAAGAAACAAAAAACAAACTGAAAGCAAAAACAAATTGGGTTGTCTCCCATAAAGCTCTTTCTTTATAGCCATTAAGATGGGCATGATAATTTTGAAGAAGCTCTCATAGGGATATGAATTGAAGTGAAAGAGAGCATTAAGAAGCAAACACACACACACTTTTAAGTCTAACCCACTTCCTATGCAAGGGAATTTTGTAAACAAACAAGTTGTTGAAACCAGAGGCTACTTGCATAAGAAGGCAAAAGAAATGCAACATAAAAACTTTCAGCATAAAACAAGGAAACTTGATATTATTGAGATGCATAAGAACACTTTTCCCTCTCTCATAGTAACTTTCAGTATCATGCATAAACTTAACAATATAGCTATCACAAGGACCATCATAGCAATGATCACTTATTCTAACAGAAAACACAGTAATACTAGCTCTCATAACACTACTATGCGAAACAATATTAGAGGTATCCTTACAAAGGATAGGGTGTCCCTCTTTTTCATATTTAGTAACAAAGTATTTCACATTTGCTATGATAGGTTCATCAACCATTTGTTTATCAGGTTCAGCAGCTTTTCTTGTACTTTCATTAACCATACTAGCTATCATAGAATGTTCCTTAATCCTAACTGGGAAAGGCATTTTCTCAATATAAGGTTCAGGTAAAACATGATAAGCAGTATAAACTTCAGTATTTGTTGAAGGAACACTCTTAGCAATATCTTTATAAGGTTCATGATACTTATCCCACTTCTTTTTAGGCACTTCAATATAGGAAGCAAAAGCCTTAAAATAAGAAGCAATAGCTTGAGAGTCTAGACCATAAACATTTTTAATATTTTGAAAGTCACCAGTTCCCATAAAAGATTCAATGCATTCATAATCATAATTTATACCCGACTTTCTATCTTTGTCATTCTCCCAAGCTTCAGCATTGTCTTGAATATGGTCCAGAAGATCCCATTTAGCTTCTTCTCCCATGCGAGTGAATGATCCAGCACAAGAAGCATCCAATAAATCTTTATCATGTAGAGGGAGTCTTGCATAGAAGTTATTGATAATAATATTGTTGGGGAGCTCATGAATGGGACATTTGAGCATTAGTAACTTCAATCTCCCCCAAGCTTGGGCTGTACTCTCTCCATCAAGGGGCCAAAAGTTGTATATTTGATTCCGATCTTTATGAATCTCACTAGGACGATAAAACTTTGAATAAAAGAGAGGCACTATTTCCTACCATTCCAGAGCTTGACCATTCTTCAGCAGCTTATACCATTCCTCAGCTCTTCCTTTCAGCGATAATGAGAATAACTTCTTCTTAACTTGATTTGTAGTAATACCTGCACACTTGAACAACCCGCATAATTCATGTATAGAGAGTAAATGATCACCGGGATGGACAGTTCCATCCCCAACATAGTAGTTATCCATAACACGATCAATAATTCTTGTAGGTATTTTGAAAACATCATTCTCAGCAGGTGGTGGCTTATCTACTACCTTAGCAGTGGTAGTAGCATTACCAAATAAGAAACTCAGCGAATTATCCATAACGAAAATAAAGCAACTAACAGAAGTAAACAATACTCACAGTAGAAGTTTCCTTTACTAGTTCCACTCTCCAATAGCGCTTCACTCCCAGGCAACGGCGCCAGAAAATAGTCTTGATGACCCACAAGTATAGGGGGTGTATCGCAGTATTTTCGACAAGTAAGAGTGTCGAACCCAACGAGGAGCAGAAGGTGCTGGCTAGTGGTATGGATCAGGAATTCTCTACAAATAATTAGCAAACGGATTTTTAGGAGTTTTTGATAAAGCAAGTAAACAAAGTACGAGTAAATAAAAGACAGTAGGAATAAATGCAGCAAGTGGCCCAATCCTTTATGCAGCAAAGGACAAGCCGGTTGTATTACTTAAGATGACCAAACGTTCTCAAGGACACATGGGAAGACTGTCAAGTGCTTTCGCATCATATAGTTGATTAATCTTCTTTAGCTTGCTAAGTGTTGTGTGGGTGAACCTGTGCTAATATACTGCCCCATCCAAGACTAATACATACTTGTGATTATACCCCTTGCAAACATCCGTAAGTACAAGAAAGTAATTAAGGTAGAAACCTAACCACAGCTTTAAACTCTAAGACCCTTACGTCCCTTGTGCAATGGTTTCCTAACGGGGGTTCAGGTTTCTGTCACTCCGGCAACCCCTACGATTAGTAGCCAAATACACAATGCATTCCCCTAGGCCCATATAGGTGAAGTGTCATGTAGTCGACGTTCACATGACACCACTAGAAGAAGTACACCACAACTTAAATAACAATCTATTGAATCTTTCTCAACACAACTCCACTACTAACAACAAGACTTCTCCCATGTCCTCAAGAACAAAACGAACTACTCACGAGACATCATACGGATCATGATCAGAGATGGAATAATGATGTATAACAATCTGAACATAAACAATAATTCAATGGTTCACTCAATAGCATCAACTACAAAGAGTAATCAACACCAGGAAAGTTTCCCCTATGAACTAATGCAAGATTCAACACAATTGTTACAGCAATATGGAGATGGTGATGAGGGTGCTGATGGTGATGATGGTGGTGATGATGATCTCGATGAAGTCCAGCTTGATGGTGGTGTTGATGGCAACGATCTCCCCTATCCGGGAAGGAATTCCCCCGGCAGAAATATGTCTGCCGGAGAGATCTTTCTCTCTCGGTGTTTTCCGCCCCGCAGAGGCGGCGGAATCTTTCTGTGGTTGCTCCCCGAGTCTTAGGGTTTCGGGAGGATGATATACGCCAGAGGAGAGAGACTGGAGTGGGCCAGGGTGGCCACACCATCTCCTGGCGCGGCCTAGGGCTGCTCGCGCCATGGGGTGGTGTGGGCCCCCTGTGGCCCATCTCCACTCCATCTTCTGGCATCCTTAGTCTTCTGGAAAAATAGGATTTTCCGTATATTTTCCTGGATTTTCTGATCTTCGTGAATTTTGCCTTCAAACAGCACATTTTCCATCAGAATCCTGACTGCAGCGGTCCATGCTCCAGAAGTCATCAACCATGCAAAAATAGATGAAATAACATAAGTATCACCTCTCAATATGAAATATATCAATGAATAATAGTGAATTAAGACATATAATAGTGATGCAAAATGGACGTATCAAGCAGTACCTATCAGAATACATGGGATAGATTTTTATGCCAACCTTATAGTACTTGGAACCAAAGGATTGGAAGTAGTACTAGGTATGGACTGGATGTCAAGGCATAAAGGACTAATAGACTGTGCTAAGAAAGCCATCACCATGACCAGTAGCTCTGGAGTCACAATAAAACATATATCTGAAACCTTACCCCGTCAATTCAAGTGCAACAAGAGCCTAGCCCTACCCACCATAGAACAAGTAAGAGTAGTCTGTGAATACCCCGACGTATTCCCAGATGAATTGCCAGGTATGCCCCCGGATAGGGATATTGAGTTCATTATTGAGCTAGTCCCTAGAACTGGACCCATAGCCCAGAGACCCTATAGCATGAACCCCTCAGAGTTAGTGGAACTGAAGAAGCAGTTAGATGCCATGTTAGCAAAAGGCTTGATTCAGCCAAGCGCTTCGCCATGGAGATCACCAGTGTTATTCGTCGACAAGAAATATGGAGGCAACCGTCTGTGTACAGATTACAGGAAACTGAATGACATCACCATCAAGAATAAGTACCCCTTGCCAAACATAGAGGATCTATTTGATCAGTTGACTGGAGCCCAGGTATTCTCAAAGATTGATCTTAGGACTGGTTATCACCAACTTAAGATTCGTGCAACGGATATCTCAAAGACCGCCTTTACTACTGCTATGGTTTATACGAGTATACGGTTATGTCTTTTGGATTAACCAATGCCCCTGCTTATTTCATGAATCTCATGAATAAGATCTTTATGAATTTCCTAGATAAGTTTGTAGTTGTGTTTATCAACGACATCCTTATCTACTCCAAGTCAGAAGAAGAGCATGAGCAACATCTGAGAATCATCCTAGAAACCCTGAGAGAACATTGGTTGTATGCCAAGTTCAGCAAGTGTGAGTTTTGGCTGAAAGAAGTAGGATTCCTAGGACATATTGTGTCTGCCGGAGGAGTCTCTATTTATCCCGCCAAGATTAGAGATGTCGAAGCATGGGAAGCCCCAACCACTCAAACCCAAGTCCGTGCATTTCTCGGATTAGCGGGATACTACCGCAAGTTCGTCGAAGGATTCTCGAGCATCGCTAGACCCATGACCCAATTGTTGAAGAAGGACAAGAAATTTGAATGGACTGACAAGTGTGAAGCCAGTTTCCAGGAGCTGAAGAAGAGATTGATATCAGCCCCAATATTGATCATGCCAGACATCAAGAAGCCGTTTGATGTATATTGTGATGCATCCAAGATTGGTCTCGGATGTGTATTGATGCAAGAAGGCAAAGTCATCACATATCTGTCTCGACAACTGAAGCAGCATGAACAGATCTATCCGACCCATGATCCTGAATTAGCAGCCGTAGTTTTGGCATTGAAGACATGATGTCATTATCTGATGGGTAATCACTGTGAGATTTACTTGGATCATAAGAGCTTGAAGTATATTTTCACTCATAAGGAGCTGAATATGAGGCAAAGGAGATGGATAGAGTTAATCAAGGATTATGACCTTGACATTCACTATCACCCCGGCAAAGCCAATGTGGTAGGGGATGCTCTTAGCAGATTGCCGTGCAGGCTTAACACCATGATCAAGGAGAAGCAGCCAAGTTTGTATGAGGAGTTGGAGTAGTTTAGAACGGAATTAGTTAGCAAAGGATCCTTAGCTAGCATTGAACTTCAACCCACATTGATTAGCCAAATCAAGGAAGCCCGGAAGGGAAATGAAAGTAATGATGGAATCAAACATCGTATTTGTGGCATCCCGCTAAAACCACTACTAGAAAATCGCCGTGTTTTTGTGCATTGCATCATCATGACCGCATGCTCATGTCATCATGCCACATTGCATTTGAGCATCGTCATCATCATGCATCCGTTCGTCTAAAACTATTTTCTAAAAGCCTATTTTGATTTCTACATATTCCCCCATCTTTATTTCAAATTAAAACCCAGGTCTCCGGAATATTTTGTTTCGTCTACAAATGGTTTTCAAACGCTCCGTTTTAAATAAATAAATATTTGAGTTGTTTTTAGGAGGCAGCCCGCCAGGCCCGAAAGCCCGGCCGGCCACCTCCAAAATCTCTAGTCCTACCCAACCCCAAACCCTAGCTACCTACCCCAAAACCAGACCCTACCACCTACCGCTTCCACACCCCACCAGCACCCACCGCCGCCACCCTGGCACCCCTCCACCTCACTCCATCCACTCCCATCGCGCCACCTCACCCCAACTCCCTCCCTCTTCCCACCTGGCACCACGCCCACCAACCTCCTCCACCCGATTCCAGCACCCCGCGCGCAACCAGCCTTCCACATCGCTAACCCCGCCGCCTGCACGCACCTCCACTTCGCATGCACTCGCCAGCCTGGCTCCCTTCCCACCCTGACACACACGCTGCAGCGTTGCAAGACATCGACGCAACACGCTACCACCCGCGCCTGCCGCCAGTCTGGCACACCCCGGCCGCACACTGCTCACCACCCCGTTGTCGCCTTCCGCCCTCTCCCGCAAATTCCTCTCTCCCAGCCTCGTCTTTCCCCAACGCCACCAACCCACCCAGGAAGCTTCCCTTCCTCAGATTCCTCCCGCATCACGCCGGCCATCTCGGCCTCCTCGCCGAGCGCGCCGCCGCCAGGCCTCCTCCCCGCATCGAGACGCCTGCCCGAGCCCTGCTGCTCGCTCCCTTCCTCACCTTCGCTGTCCTCCAGGATGCCCCCGCAGTCGCGCACCATCCCCGCCTCCGCCTCTGCAGCAGGCTGCCCGAGCCAGAGCTCCTCCCTGCCATTGTGTGGGTTCTCAGCCCGAGCTCCAGCCCGGCCACCTCGTCACGCCAGTCGCCGCCCTCTGCCTTCCCAGCCACTGCCGCTGCTCAACTCCCTCCTGTTCTGGCTTCAGACGCCGCCCCAGCACACCATCCTCGCTCCATCGCCACAGGCCCGTCCTGCATCACGGCCAAGCTCCACCTCGGCATCTTCGCTCCCCGTCTCCACCTCCTACAACTCCGGTCGAGCCTGGCTCGTCTCGCTTGCCGGTCCTGCACCGATGCGTTTTCCGCGGTGGTGAGCTTCCCGTGTGCGTCGTGCCCATGCGTTTATGGGCCTACACCCACTTGAGGTTCGCGAAGTGGTGATGATGCTGATCTACCCATGAAGTGGTGTTGTGGCGATGTTTGGTGATGCGACTCTTCTGGCAACGCGAAGCCACATCGACCACATTCGAGGATCTGCATACCCGTAGCACCACAAGATCTTCCGAAGACCCCAAAGCACGAACCAAGCTCTCCATCGGCAAACCAAGCCAGAACCTCAAGGTTGACGATATGGAACCGAAGATGCTCGGAATGACAAGATCGTCGACATGAATTCGATGAACCCCCAGCGCCGAACCCGAGTCCGGCGCCCAAGATCTTCGACAAGGACGCCAAGTTCTTCCCTCAGACACCGAGACCCCGGACCCGAAGACCATAGATGCGACAAGTACTCCTTCCGAAACGCCAAGTTCGTCGAGAACCTGGATGCCAAGGTCGCCGACACGAAACACCGAGTTCTCCATCTTGGACGACAAGACCGTCGACATGGATCCCAAAGACCGATCCCGCCGAATCGATCCCGCTGTTCCCGTCGAACCTTGAGTCCGAACCCCGAACCCCCCCTGAACCCAAGATTTTCCGAACCCAGATGTGTGACCCTAAACCCCTATTTTTTATAATATGACATTATTACCTATCGCATCATTAAATCATCATGCTTGCATACACGTCGTCTGGTGGGTTGGGTTCAATAGTTGATTCACCTAAATTAAATATGGAGTCTATATGCGGGCTATTCTAGTCTTATTCCAGACTCCATTTAAATTTGTGTAGCAAATCAATGTCATGTTTCGCCCTATTAATACAACATTTAAATTGCGGGGTAGTTAAATAACTTGAACCGTGTAATTAATTATCGGGACCCCGGTTCCGCTTAATATTGCCTAATTGCACCGCATCTGTGCCATGCCATGCCATGCATCATATCATAAGCATGCCAGATCTTTTGCCGTAGTATTAAATATTGCATCTGGTGTTTCTTCTAGTTTTTGCTTCTTCGCTGATTAGGCCGATGAGTTGATGCGAGTATTGACAAGTTCTCCGGATATGAACCTTCGGTAGTGTTTCCCAGGCGAGCATCTCTTCCCCTTCTACCTATTTTGCATTTATAGTCTTTATTTCCTCCTGTTGATCTATTGCTATCCGTGTCGTGATGCTTTAGTTTCCTTGCACCAGTTATATCCCGTGCAGCCTCTATATTGCCTTGGACACATCCTATTGCCTATTGTTTGATAAATAGTCGGCCTTGCGAGTCGTAGTTGCTTGCTCGTGTGCTGCTTCGCGTCGTTGTCGTTCCACCGTTATTGGGAGGTTGGCACATGCTAATGGTGGAGATGCTTAATGGTGGAGATGATCATGACTTTAAATACAACTATTAAAATGCTAGATATAACTAATGCAGAGGCATCGGTGGGCAATAGATGTTATTTGGTGCTTCCACGCTCACTTGTGTCCCGTAGGACCCCGAGTACTTGATACCTGTTCCTTGACTATTCGCACTATCCACATACGGGAGAGTCTATGAATCCCCCTTAGCCAGAGCTTGATTCATTTCTTATTTCTTGGGGCCACAAAGTAGTTTGGGGCTTTATTACTATCCTGTACTTATGCCATGCTTTACTTCTTTATTTAAGATTGTGTGTGGAGCACCTGTACTGTTTTGGAACGTGGAATGTTTTCGCGGTATCGACAAGCCCAATCACACTTTCGGGTTCCCAGTCATTTACAGTCATTGACACAAACCCTGGGTCCATTCCGGAGCCGGCCAACTTTGTTGCGGGTATCTTAGTGGGGTGGCCCCCTGAAATAATTTATGAATCCTGTGATTTCTTTGTCGTGAAAGCCTCCTTGGGTTTTGATTTGGTTTTTCCGAGGTTGATCGTGTGTGTGTTGCTATTTGTGCATCCCTGCAGGGTAAATCTTTCTGAAAGCCGTGTCCGCGGTTATGGACGACTTGGAGCACAGTATCTCGATCATAGACAGGCATAACTAAAGTAGTGCTATAAACTTGACTTAATATATGACTAGTAATCAGATTCAACTATAACAGAATGGATATTAAAAATGCCAACAACTGCTGGATCTGGGTTTTTTTGTTATATATGGCTAGTAAGTATTGCAACTCCAATGGAATGTGATAAAAGTGCCAACAACTGCTGGGTTTCGGGATTCCTCTGGACAATTATATCTGACTAGTAAATGTTCCAACTACAACGGAATGTTAACTAAAACGGCACACTACTTATGTTATCAGGATGACTAATGCTATATATCTGACTAGTAAATGTTGCAACTATAATGGAATGAGTAAAATTGCCAACTGTGTGAGTTCCTTGGTCCGACTTCCTCGTTTGGTCTCGAGGGGGAAATACCAGGATGGGTATGTTTGGTGTTAGTATCAGGTAGGATCCGAATAGGTCTTTCTTACCCCGCTCTAATACCCGCCAGTGATACCGAGTCTCAATAGGTTGTTTAGTGCCGCTGCGCTGCCGCTTCAGTCCACCATACCTGTGTAGGCGAGGACCGCCGAATTCTAGCCTCCCCGTGTACTAGCCTCAGTACTGACGCTCCTCTTTTTCCTTTGCCCTTTGTCGGCACCCCTTTTGTTTAGCAGGTACGAGTTCGACGTCGTTAGCAGGGTTACCCTTCCGGCTTGGCCTAGGCAGGGTTATGGTCACCATTGGTTATTCTTCAGGGCTCTTAGCCCCATTTGCATCTTGTCCGTAGACGGACGCTGTATCGTTTTCAAGGTGATTTGGATCTTTGTATATTATATCTGTATTCTTGACTCATGGAGTCGTTGTTGTATATATATGTTCTGTGGGTTCCATCATGGACTAATGTGTAATGGTATTACTTCGTTTTCCACCCACACGAAAGTGCCTGGTGGGCGTCCTTGAATCGTTTCTATGCGGGTTTGGCGGAAAGGGCTAAAACTTGCATAGGGCCGATTCGAGGGTGTTACAGTATTAGTACAGGAAAGGTAGCTGGATTCACTGAAGATGAAGGAGTTATGTGGTACAAAGGACGTATCTGTGTGCCAGCAGATTCGGAGCTGAAGCAAGTTATCATGAAGGAAGCTCATGATACTCTTTATTCTATCCACCCCGGAGGAAGGAAGATGTATCAAGATTTAAAGGAGCAATTTTGGTGGCACAAGATGAAGAGAGAGATCGGAAGCTACATCGCCAAGTGTGACATCTGTCAAAGAGTCAAAGCAGAGCATCAGAGACCCGCAGGACTGTTGCAACCATTGCAGATTCCGGAATGGAAATGGGATTTCGTCGGAATGGACTTTATCACCGGTTTGCCTACTTCTAGTAGGGGAAATGACACAATCTGGGTCATAGTTGATAGACTGTCCAAGGTAGCCCACTTCATACCTGTCAAGACTACCTACCAAAGTGCGAAGCTAGCAGAACTGTACATTGCTAGGATTGTTAGTCTCCATGGAACCCCCAAGACCATAGTATCAGATCGAGGAACCCAGTTTACCTCGAGATTTTGGCAGAAAGTTCAGGAAGGATTGGGAACCAAGTTGAATTTCAGCATCGCGTATCACCCGCAAACTGATGGACAGACTGAGAGAGTCAACCAGATCCTAGAGGATATGTTAAGAGCTTGTGTGTTGGAATATGGATCAAAATGGGAAGACTGTCTGCCTTTCGCAGAGTTCTCATATAACAACAGTTATCAAGCTAGTTTGCAAATGGCACCATTTGAGTTCCTATACGGAAGAAAGTGTCATACCCCTTTGAATTGGTCACAAGTAGGAGAGAGTCCGATCTTTGGACCTAACATTCTCCAAGAGGCCGAAGAGAAAGTTCACAAAGTCCATGAGCACCTCAAGACCGCTCAATCCAGACAGAAGAGTTATGCTGACAAGAGAAGGAGAGACCTGACTTTCAATGTCAGAGATTTTGTATATCTCAAGGCTTCACCATTGAAAGGAACCCAACGCTTTAGTCTGAAAGGAAAGTTAGCCCCTAGATATATCGGGCCTTTCAAGATTCTGAACCGTTGAGGAGAAGTATCGTATCAACTGGAACTACCTGAAGAGATGTCAGCCATCCACAATGTGTTCCATATCTCGTTACTTAGCAAATGCCTGGAAGTGCCGGAGAAGACTGAAGTTTTCAAGAACATCGATCACAGAGCTGTGGAGATCAACAATGACCTAACGTATCGTGAAGTGCCCATCTATATCTTAGAAGAAGCTTACAGAACCACCAGGACCAGGAGTATCAAATTTCTCAAGATTCAGTGGAGCAACCATACCGAGTAGGAAGCCACTTGGGAGCGAGAAGATTACATTAGGACAGAGTTCCCAGATCTCTTTAGTTCCTAGTTTTCTTTGTAAATCTCGGGACGAGATTTTGTTTAAGGGGGGAAGGTTTGTAACATCCCAAAACTTCAATCCAAGGTTATTAAGATCCAAATCATCAAAATTAGGGTTAACAAAAACTTTTTCAATTGAAATTATCAAAGCATTCATATGTGTGTGCATTTAAAAATAGGAGTTGTTTGAATTGCCATGTTTAAGTGATCCATTGCTTGTAAAATGATTCTTAGGTGAAATAAACATCATCTAGATCATCCCCAAACAAATCCCAAAGAAAAACAAATCAAAATGAATAAAAGAAGCAAATGGTCATTTGTACCATTTTAATCAGCATGCCTACTTTGGCTATTCCTAGTACTCAAAACCTAATAGAAACAATTATGGATCTTTGCACCCCTTGATAGTACACATAATGTGGTACCAAGGCCCACTTTGTGATCTGCCAAAAACATTCAAACACTATATTTAAATGGCATTTGAAAATTGAATCTATTTCATATGGGAAGATCCCACTATTTCAAAAACCACTCAAATGAGCTCAAATTTCAAAACCCAAGCACCCACAGAGTCTCAAGCTTATGCCTATCACACCCACCAAAAATCTTTTCAAAATTCCAAACTAAGTTTCTTGCGGCCATTTCATCAAACACATGGCATGCATGAATTACACCTAATATCTAGCTTACTATTCTGAACAGGGTTTTGCACCCAATTCTCCTCAAAACACTCCCTCTGTCTCCAAATGATCTAACCATGCCATTATCACCCCCTCCCCTATCCCCTAGTGGCCATGCCATGCCATGCCATGCCGAGCACATGCTGGCCGGCCGACCATGCCACCACCGCAGCAGACCATCTCGCCCCCTCTCGCCATGTCTACGAGCTAGCCCTCACCTCACCGCCACTCTCTATCCCCTCCCCAAGCCAGGCCAGAGCATGGACCACTGCCAAACCGCCGCGCCCAGTGCGACTGCGCCATGCCGAGCACGCGCCGCGCCCGACACGCGTGCACAAGCCGCCCCTCGACCGCAGCCCACGTCCACCGCTTCGCCACAACCCAGGGAGCATGCCGGACATGCCCGTTCGCCGCCGAATGCACCACAGCCACCGCTCGCCGTGGACACCGCCATCTCTGCCGCTCAGAGCGCCAGCACCGCCCGACCACATACCACCGTCCCTAGTCCCGTATTAATCACGTAGAGCACCGCCAGGAGACCAGCGACCGCCCCCTACCTCGAGCCACGCCGCTAGCACGCTATGCAGCCCTTGCCGGAGCCGCTCGCCCATTCCTCTCAGTCGCGTCGTCGTCCTATAAATAGAGGCCACCCCCAGCCCCATTCGGCACACCACTCACCTCCCCTCACCTCACTGATCGTTCCCCACCTCTAGCAGGAGCAGCGCAAGCAGCTGTTCACCGAAATTGCACCGAAGCAGACCGCCTATGGAGGAGAAGGGCGCCGCTGATTGCGACCACCCCCGGAGGTGCCTCGACCGTCCCTGATCTCACCGTCGACCACCAGTCCGATTGCCCGCCTCGCCATCATCGCTAGAGCCCTGGTATGCCCCCTGAGCACCCACACTGAGCCGTTAGGGTTAGAGTTCGCCGGCGACAGGTCCGTCGTCGACGATGATCCCCAGCTGTTGATCCCCGTTCTAATCCATCGACCCACATCGTCTCGTATCACTTCGCGCATTATGAGCCACTGACCGGTGGACCCCCTGTTAGCTGAGCCCCGCGCCGCGGAGTGTCACTAGGCCGGGCCGTTAGCGTTCCTGCGCAACCTAGTTAGTTTGAATTAGGATTTTTCTATGTTAGTTAAACCTAGTTCTGTCCCTTAGTTTCAAATTCAATTCAGAGAGATTTACAAATCCAAATGGAGTGATTCCAATTTTGTTAGAAAGCTACTGAAAAGATCTACCCAAGCCCATTGGATTTAATTCAATTTGAGTTAGAGATCTCGCCTAGTAAAAATAACAAGACAGAATCATTTGCACATTGCAACATTTTTATAAAATCAACCATGATAGCTTTTTAGTTGATTCCAACTCTCAAAAATCACATTTAACCATACCTATCTGAATATGTAATCATATTAAGGTTTACATGCAGTGACTTTGGACTAGTACCAAAATAATGCTATATAGGCATTTCTAGTCACTTTAAATCATTAAATAATGAACTTAAACCAAAGTAATTATGAACCAACCCTTAACTTACATTCCCACATGTTAGAATATCTGGTGATGACATGTGCCCACATGATCCCATATTTTAAGTGGTGAATATTAAATCTTAGTTAATTTTCAATGAGTAGAAATTACTTTTCTTAAATAAAAAGGATGAAACTAATTAATAAAACTTGTGATGCTTGTGATGATAATAGATCATCAAGTGTATGCCTTAGAGTGCTAAGTAGACTAGTTAAGTATTGTTTGGTGATTGTGTACTCCGTATGTATTTATAGACGATAGTACCGACCAAGCTTTCGAGGTGGAGGAGTTCTACCAAGAGGAGGAAGACAACTTCAACCACTGCACCAACAAAGGCAAGCCACCATTAACAATGCCTGCTAGCACTTGCAAGTGTAATGCTTAGCAAGCTAGGATTAAACTAGATGGTTTAGCAAAGATGCTCTAGGCATGCTTTGGTTAAACTACTTTGACTATTCTTTACCCCAAGTACTAATTTCAAGCTTTACTTCCTTTACTTTACACAAAGTCCCTTACTTGTTTTGAAGGTAGCATAAAGAGTATAAAACTTGACCTATTTTAGATAACTTTAGATGTCATTCTATGGCATGAGATTGATCCCACCTTCCCACCTTAGTGAACACTCTTAACTTAGTAGTTTAGAGTAGATAAAAACTTGAGTCACTTTAGATGGGAACACTTGGTGAAAATGAATTATGAAAACCTTGGAATGATGAGTCATTCTATTGAGATGTTTTGACATGTGTTGAGAAACACAAATGGTTTATGATGATGGAAATGTTGAGCCATGAGCCTTAGCCCTTTTATAAAACTGATGGTTGGATTCAGATGCGATACCATTCCAAATTTACCGTACAACCACAATACCTGAATTGGGTAAGGCTCCGGAAGTTTATATGCATTAGTATTAGTTCCCTCGCGGGAGAGGTCTGAGCTGAGGCTACGTCTCAATGTTTTCCACCTATGCAGTGCCCAAGATGACAGATGGTCATGGTTGGGAGGCCATGCTCATAGGAGAGGTGCTTATACTAGGGTGTGTAAAGGAAAGGTTATGTTTGATTATATGCATACTAAGTATGATGATTCAGGGTTATCCCTGACAGATGTATCGAATCTTGTGGTGAAAGTGTACCACCTCTGCAGAGTGTCAAACTATTCGAATAGCCGCGTACGTGGTTATGGACAGTTGGAATGGCCATACTGTTTCGTTGTCAGATGTTTTCAAAACAACTTATGAAAGGAATGATGAATCTTGACTTGACCACAACAGGGTTGTGTTTATGACACTAGCTTCCCAACTTAAGTGATGCTAGAACTTTATATTATCTTTCTTTGCTTCTAAACTCAGCTTAGGTTTCAAACTTAACTTTACAGTTAAACATAGAGTTAGCACTTTACTTTAGAACTATACTACTTGTTAGTGGTAGTTTGCGAGTACTTAAAGAGTACTCATGGCTTTTGTCCCTGGCTATTCTCATGGCCAGACTATGAAGGAGATTACCAAGATGATGGCTAGCAGGACGGCTATGATAACTAGGACTATCTGCCTTCGTCAGCATTGCCTGTGCCCCTGAAGATGGACCCCACCGCTACGCTTATCTTTTATTTCCGCTGCTTGTTGTATTAAGACTGGATCATGAGATCCTTATTTGTGTAATACCTTATGTATGGTTTGTAATGGATGATGTACTGTGATATCCAATCCGTTATGTCCCGCAAAAATGGTAATCCTGGGATTGCGAGGTAGGGCATACGGGCATCTAGGATTAAAAATCCGAGTGTTGACAATAAGCATAGTTATTCTTATTAATTGTAGTGGGAGCAAAGTCAATAAAATAGCTATTATTATTATTCTCATCACCATAATCATCAAATATAGGAGGCATATTGTAATCATAATTAATTTTCTCCTCAATAGTAGGTGGACTGAAAATATCATATTCATTATTGTAATCATCATATATTGGAGGCATAGTATCATCAAAGTAAATTTGCTCCTCCATGCTTGGGGGACTAAAAATATCATGCTCATCAAAACTAGTTTCCCCAAGCTTAGAGTTTTCCATAGCATTAGCAATAATGGTGTCCAAAGAATTCATACTAACAACATTGCTATTAGCATGCAAATAAAGTTTCATAGGTTTTTTAATTTTCTCTTCAAACACTTCATGTCCTAACTCAAGATAAATACTATAAAGCCCTCTAATTTTGTTGTTGTTTTACATTAAGCCTAACTAGTGAAAACAAGAAACAAAAAGACAAAATTGCAGAATCTAAAGGAAATAACTTCGAGTAGTCACACCGGAGGATGTGAGTACCTTTTACCTTACCTCCGCGGCAACGGCGCCAGAAAATAGCTTGATGTCTACGCACTTCTATTCTTGTAGACAGTTGTTGGGCCTCCAAGTGCAGAGGTTTGTAGAACAGCAGCAAGTTTTCCCTTAAGTGGATCAACCCAGGTTTATCAAACTCAGGGAGGAACTGTCAAAGGTATCCCCTCTCAAGCAACCCTGCAATCAAGATACAAGAAGTCTCTTGTGTCCCCAACACACCCAATACACTTGTCAGGTGTATAGGTGCACTAGTTCGGCGAAGAGATAGAAAATACAAGTGGTATAGATAATTATAAGTGGTAATGGTGATAGAAAATATCTTGCTGGCGTGTGGTTGACGTGGGAAAAGACTAAAGGCAAACTGAAATAAAGAAGGAAGCAAGCACACATGTAACAGATCTAATTGCAAACGGTGTTTCAGTGCTTAGAAACAAGGCCTAGGGATCATACTTTCACTAGTGAACACTCTCATATAAATATATTCTTCTTTATGATACTACGCTGAACTACTCTCCGGTTGGACACTCTAATCCATGGTAGGGCTATAACAGCACTCCTCAAAGTTCATCTTTCCCATCTAGAAAACCCCACGCTGTCACCTTGAGCACTAGATGGTTCAAACAAACACCACAATTTCATAAAGTCATCCAATTCCAAATATAACTCATAACGAGTATTTGTAATCTCTAGCCTAAGTGCCACCATGGTGTGCACGCTGTCACTTTCACACACATGGGGAGAGCAGAGATCTATTAAAGCACTTGAGTAGCAAGGTATATCTATAGATTACAAGCTCATGATCTCAATAAGATCATGCATAGAGAGAGATGAACACATAGCTACCGGTAGAACCCTTAGCCTCGAGAGAGAAGTACTCCCTCCTTATCATGGGAATCAGCAATGGTGATGGAGATGGTGGTGGAGATCGATGGATATGGCTCCAGGGGCACTTTTCATGGATTTCTGATTGACTATTTAGGGTTTTTTCCTTGAGAGAGATATATAGGCGAAAGAAGCAAGGTCGGTGGCCAGCCAGGGGGCCCACACCATGCCCTGGTGTGGCCAAGGGGGACCCGCGCCTAGGGGTGGTGTGGCCACCCTGTGGACCCTCTCCGACTCTCCTTCTGGCTCCGTGAGTCTTCCGGGAAAATAACAACTTGGTCTTTTGTCCGGTCCAATTCCGAGAATATTCATTTTCTGACTTTCCTGGAACCAAAAACAGCAGAAAACAGGCAACTGGCACTATGGCATCTTGTTAATAGGTTAGTCCAAGAAATCATATGAAAAGTACTCCAAATTTGGAACAAAACACAAGAAAGTAGATAAAACCAAGCATGGAACATCAAAAATTATAGATACATTTGCAATGTATCATGGTGCCAGAGTGTTTTCTAAGATTGATCTTAGAACTGGTTATCATCAACTAAAGATCCGCACAACGGATATCCCAAAGACTGCTTTCACTACTAGATATGGATTGTACGAGTAAAATGTCATGTCATTTGGATTGAAAAATGCCCCGCTTATTTCATGAATCTCATGAATAATATTTTTATCAACTTCTTGGATAAGTTTGTCGTTGTTTTTATTGACGATATTCTGATCTACTCCAAGTCGGAAGAGGGCCATGAGCAGCACCTAAGAACCATCCTTGAAACCCTTAGAGAGCATCAGTTGTATGCCAAGTTTAGCAAATGTGAGTTCTGGTTAAAGGAAATAGGATTCCTAGGACATATCTTGTCGGCAGGAGGAGTTGCCGTCTATCCCGCTAAGATTAAGGATGTTGAAGAATAGAAAGTCCCAACCACTCAAACCAAAGTCCGCACATTCCTTGGACTAGCGGGATATTACCGCAAGTTCGTTGAAGGATTTTCAAGCATCGCAAGGCCGATGACCCAGCTGTTGAAGAAAGACAAGAAGTTTGAATGGACAGACAAATGTCAAGCAAGTTTTCAAGAGCTCAAGAAGAGATTGGTGTCAGCCCCAATTTTGATCATGCCGGATATCACGAAGCCTTTTGATGTATTTTATGATGCATCCAAGATTGGTCTCGAATGTGTGTTGATGCAAGAAGGAAAAGTAATATCATATTTGTCCCGGCAACTAAAGCAACATGAGCAGAATTATCCAACCCATGACTTAGAATTAGCAGAATTAGCTTTAGCCTTGAAGACATGGCGTCATTACCTCATGGGTAACCGATGTGAGATTTATTCGGATCACAAGAGTCTAAAGTATATTTTCATCCAGAAGGAGCTGAATATGAGGCAACAGAGATGGATAGAGTTAATCAAGGATTATGACCTTGACATTCACTACCACCCCGGCAAGGCCAATGTGGTAGCAGATGCTCTTAGTAGACTGTCATGTAGATTAAACAGCATGATTAAGGAAGATCAGCCAAGTATGCATGAGGAGTTGGAGAATTTTAGAATGGAGCTAGTTAGCGAAGGATTCCTAGCTAGTATTGAACTTCAACCCACTTTGATCAATCAGATAAAGGAAGCTTAGAAAGGAAATGCCAGTATCAACGGAATTAAGCGCCATATCGGTACAAGGAAGGTACCCGGATTCACTGAAGATGAAGAAGGTGTTCTGTGGTATAAAGGACACATCTGTGTGCCAACAGATTCAGAGTTGAAGCAAGTCATTTTGCAGGAAGCCCATGATACTCTTTATTCTATTCATCCAGGAGGAATGAAGATGTATCAGGATTTGAAGGAGCAATTTTGGTGGCACAAAATGAAGAGAGAAGTCGGAAGCTATATCGCCAAGTGTGATATCTGTCAGAGAGTCAAAGCGGAACACCAGCGACCCGTGGGACTTTTGTAGCTATTGCAAATTCCGGAATGGAAATGGGATTCGGTTGGAATGGATTTCATCACCGGTTTACCTACACCTAGTAGCGGAAATGATTCTATTTGGGTCATAGTTGATAGACTATCCAAAGTAGCTTATTTCATACCCGTCAAGACCACTTACCAAGGCCCGAAGCTGGCAGAGTTGTATATTGCTAGAATAGTCAGTCTACACGGAACCCCCAAGACAATTATGTCAGATCAAGGAACCTAGTTTATATCAAGGTTTTGGAAGAAAGTCCAAGAAGGATTAGGAACCAAACTGAACTTCGACACAGCTTACCACCCACAGACCGACGGACGAATGGAAAGAGTAAACCAGATACTAGAAGATATGCTGAGAGCCCGTGTACTAGAATATGGATCTAAATGGGAAGACTGTTTGCCTTTCGCAAAATTCTCATACAACAACAGTTATCATGCTAGTTTGCAAATGGCCCCATTTGTGGTTTTGTATGGAAGGAAGTGTCATACCCCCTGAATTGGTCGCAAGTAGGAGAGAGTCAGATATTCGGACCAGACATCCTAAGAGAAGCCGAAGAGAAGGTTCACAAGATCTGTGAACACCTCAAGACCGCTCAATGCCGACAGAAGAGTTACACTGTCAAAAGACGACGAGCACTGGCCTTCAATATCGGAGACTTTGTGTATCTCAAAGTGTCACCCTTGAAAGGAATGCAGCGTTTTGAACTCAAAGGGAAGCTTGCACCCAGATATGTAGGACCCTTCAAGAATTTAAGTCGCTGAGGAGAAGTATCCTATTAGCTAGAACATCCTGAAGAGATGGCAGCTGTACATGATGTGTTTCATATCTCGTTACTTAGGAAATGCTTAGAAGTTCTGGAGAAGACCGAAGTTGTCAAGAACATCTATCACAGAGCCGTGGATATCAACAAGGATTTAACTTATCAAGAAGTAGCCATTCGTATTTTGGAAGAAGCCTTCAGAACCACCCGGACCAGAAGTATCAAGTTTCTAAAAATTCAGTGGAGCAACCATACTTAAAATAAGAAGCCACCTGGGAGCGAGAAGATTATATTAGGACTGAGTTTCCAAATCCCCTTAGTTCCTAGTTTTCCTTGAATCTCGGGAAGAGATTTTGTTTAAGGGGGGAAGGTTTGTAACATCTCAAAAATATTAAAAGGAGAATACCAATTTCCAATCAACCAAACTTAGAGTTATCAAAAACTTTTAATTTTAAAAATTATATGAAGGCAAGTGTGTGTGTGTGTTAAAGATGTATGAATGCATGATATGCCATCTTTTTTTGTTATATATGATGAGAATTGGTTTAAGGATCAAAACAATATCATCTAGGTCAAATCAAAACAAAACCAAAGCAAAAGAAAATCAAAATATAAAGCATATGAGCTAATGGTCATTTTTTGCAAATATTAACACTTAGCTCACTTTGGGCATCTCTATTAAATAATTTCAAATAGAAACAATTCCATTTCTTTTCTCACCTTGCTAGACCAAGTGACAAAGAACACAAGTGAGCTTTCAAAACTTACCAGAACAAATTCCAATTCATTTGAGGGACTTTTCAAAATTGAATCTAGTGTATGCATCAAGATAGCAAATTTTCCAAAACCATCCAAACTTTCTCCACTTGGCAAACCCTTGTAACCAGAGACTCTCAAGCTTATGATCATCAAACCCACTAAAAAGAATTTGAAAATTCAAATATTTTTCTCTTGCGGCCATTTGATCGAACACCTTCCGAGCATAGTACAGAGCTACCTACTTCACACTGTTTAGAGCAATGTGGTGATCATCTTTGTACCACACTCGGCCTCCACAACTCGCCCACACTCACCCCAGTACCAGCCCGTGCAGCTGAGCCTTGCTCACTCGACCAATTGACTAGTGCAAACTCGTACTCAAGCTCACCATGCTGACCCAACATGGACTCAATGCTACACGCCTCACCGCACTCGTCCATGACATCTAGGAGCTAGCCATGACCTTACCACACACGCTCATGTATGCCTCGACCAACGCCAGCCCGTGGAGATGCCAGCATAGCCGCGCCCATTTCTCTGTCCGCCATGCCGCGCGCACGCCAGAGCGCCGAGCAATCCCACGTAATCATGCTGCGCCTTGCTCTCCCCTCGCATCAATGCACTCGCCGCGACGCCAGCAACCTCCCAGACATGCCCGCTTGACCCTTCTCGACCTGTAACCACCGTACGCGTGACGAACGCCCGCAGTACCCGAGGATGGCATGGATGTCCCCGACCGATAGAGACCGCGCCTTGCCGCGCCACTATGCTCATGATGATCGCCAAGGAGCACTGCATTGGCCTACACCCTCCGCCATGCCCATAGCTCACTGTAACAACGTCGCCGACGAGCCCGAGCAATGCCCCAATTCTCCGCTCGCTGGGGTATAAATAGACCCCGCCCCTTGCCTCAAAACGCACCCACTCGACTCACCTATCACCCAGCAACCCCTCTGACCCATCCCCGGAGCAAGACAAAGCAGGCAGCGCTGGAATTTCACCGGAGCTCGCCACCGTAGTGGTGGAACGGAGATAGCGCTAGGAGCCGCCCCAGGAGCCGCTGTGACCATTGTTCGAACCGCCGTCATCGACCAGTTCATTCGCTCGCACAGCCATACCTAGCTGGAGCCCTGGTAAGCCCCAGACGACCCCCACTGTAGAGCTAGGGTTGAATCCTGCGCACACCATGCGTGGGAGGCGACGATGCGGAGCCATTGATCGTGCTCTAATCATGCGGCTAGGATTAGCGCATAGCGCTTCGAGTTAGACCAGTCACTGACACGTGGGGCCAGCGCAAGTGAAGCCCGTTGCACGCGTGCTGTGTAGTTGGGCCGGCCCAGTAACGTTCCCGCGCGTGCCCACAAATTCGAATTTAGATTTTTCTTTTATTTCAAAACCCTATTCTGTAGGTGACTTTAAAATTGAATTCAAGAAGATTCACTGAACCAAATTGCATGATTCCAATTTTGCTAGAAAGGAAATGAAAATCCCTAAACACTCCCAGTAGATTCAAACATTTTGGAATTATAGATCACACACAACAAAAACAACAAGACATAGAGTTTTCCAACTTCAAACATTTTTCTGAAATCAACCATAAATGCTTTTGGGTTGATTCCAATTGTCAAAAATCACATTTGCCATGATCTATCTTAATATGTAAAAATATTTAGTTTTACATGTAGTAGTCATGGGCTAATATTAAAAAAATGGCTATATAGTCATTTCTAGTCATTTTAATTATATTAAATAGCCATATTAAACTTTGTAATATAGGCCATCTACTTTAAATCACATTCCCAAGTATTAGAATATGTGGTGATGACATGTGTCAAGATGATCCCATATTTTATAGTTGGAGAATATTAAATCTTAAGTATTTTTCAATGAGTAGAAATTGCATTTCCAAAATAAGATAAATAAGACTATGTCACTAATTCATGTGGTAATTGAGATGATGCTAGATCATCTAGTGTGAGCCTTTGTGTGCTGAATATAAGTAGCTAAGTATTGTTTGGTGATTCTGTACCTCGTATTTATTTATAGATGCTAGTACCAACCCGGGCTACGAGGAGGAAGAATTCTATGAAGAAGAAGAGGAGCCTTCGATAACTGTACCAACTAAGGAAATCTAACCTATGCAAGATACACTATGCATGCTATTGTGATGAAACTTTGATTATACCAATCCCAAGTTTTACCTTCAAGCTTTATTTTTCCCTTTACCAAAGTTTCTTAAATAGTTAAATATTGGTGATTAGTGGAAAATAAGACAAATGCCATCAAGAGCGTAGAACTAGGCTTAGGTAGTTACACTTGGTTAGCACCCCTCAATAATGACACCCTCATTGATAGTTGCTACTGCTAAACTAATAGGGATCACTTTAGATGGGAACACTTGGAGCAAATGATTACGAAAACCTTAGAATGATGAGTCATTCTATTGAAATGTTTTGACATGGGTTATGAAACACAATGACTTGAAGATGATGTTGAATGAGGCATGTGCCTTGACTTTGAATAAAAACTGATAGTTGGGTTCAGATGTGATACCATTCTAGCTTTTACCGTACAACCACAATAACTGAATTGGGTAGGGCTTAACTGGAAGTTTATGTGTCTTAGTATGGGTTCCCTCGCGGAAAAGAGGTTAAGCTGAGGCTACCTCGTGACTGTGAATGACCACCTATGCAGTTCCCGGGATGACTGATGGCCATGGCTGGGAGGCCAAGCTCATAGGGGAGGTGCTTGTACTAGGGTATGTAATTGAAAGGTTAGGATTGATTATCTGCATACCAAGTATGATGATTTAGGGCTATCCCTGACGGATGTATCGAATTTTATGGTGAAAGTGTACCACCTCTGCAGAGTGTCAAACTATTCGAATAGCCGCGTCCGTGGTCATGGACAGTTGGATGGCCATACTATTCCGTTGTTAGATGTTTACAAGATGACTTGTGATGTGAAATATGACTTTGACTTGACCATAACAGGGTTGTGGAAATAAAAAGTATGTTCCCACTTGAGTAATCTAGATAACTAAAATAGGTCTTTACTACTAAGTACTTCTGAAATAAAAGTAGCTTATTGCAAACAAGCCTAGAGATTAGGATTCCTACTAGAATTGTCTTACTTGCATTAGTGATAGTTTGCGAGTACTTTAAAAGTATTCATGGCTTTGTCCCTGGATATTCCATGGCCATACTATGAAGAGGACTATCCGGAGGATGGACCAGGATGTCTACGATAACTAGGATCATCTCCCGTCGTCAGCATTGCCTGTGATAATGAAGATGGAGTCTCTACTACGTTTATTTCCACTACTTTGATGTGTATTAAGACTTGATCATGAGATCAACTATTTGTAAGTCTATTATGGTTTGTAATGGATGAGGTACTGTGCTATCAATTCTGTTATGTCTCGTAAAATGGTATTCCTGGGATTGCGATGTATGGCATAACAGGCATCTGGACTTAAAAATTTGGGTGTTCACATCCTCATACCCGGTACCAGTTGGGCCAGACCGTTCTCAATCCACCGCCCACGTGCGACACCTAGTCAGCGCCGCGGCCCAGTTTCTTCCTGGTGGCCCAGTTATGCTTCTTATTTCTTTTTCTAATTCCAATTCTAATTTGCAATATAAATTCATATCTTCAAATATGCTTGGAATTCGCAAACGTTTCCAAAATGAAAAGTGAATAATTTTGAAACATGAATTCAAATGCATTTTCAGAGTTTTGCAATGACACCCCTAACATTATTCAAACAAATGAAAATTTTGCCCTTTTCTATTTAAAATGTAATTATTAATAACTTTAAATCTGCAAATCCAAATTTAACATATAATATACATTTGGTGAGCAAAAATTGTAAATACTAATAATATGACCTCCAAAATAGTTTTTGGACAATTAAAATTTCGAAATTGTTTTACTTCATTAATAATGATTTTTTCTTCTTAAATTCTTAACTTTAATTTCGTAAATTGACAAATAATATGTTTAAATCAATAAGCATGATGAGCCCTTTAAAACTATGCATTCCTACTTGCAATTGCATCATGCATCAAGGAGAACTTATAAAACCAGAATTGTTTATGCAAGGAAAACATGATGAATAAAATTGCTAAATGATTATTTATTGTTGATAATGTTTCACCAATGTTATACCATGCAATTTTGCATCATTTCTTCATGGTATACCATGTTTTTCTTATTGTATATGTTTCATATGTTGGCGCACTTTATTTATTATGGCCCCTTGTGTGTTTGGTTTTTTCTGGGTAGACGCTAATTAAGGAGGACATCAAGAGTCTGTTGAGTACCACCCAGAACCTGGTTACTTCAACCCTGAGTATCTAGGCAAGCATTACTCTCTTTGCATATACATTGATAGCACCTGTGCCTCTATCTTTATTCTTGCATTATGTGTCGTGATTCCTATCAAGTTGCAATGCCAAGTATTATAGAGTCCTTACTTTTTAGTCCACTATAAAGCTTGTACTCTCTATTCTATCAAATATTACTACTAGAGTTGATTGAGCCATACGAGTCGTAGAACTGCATGTGAATTTGTGAGGGTTTGACGTGGACAACAAGGTACCCTAAACAACTAAAGTATGTAGTAATAGGATAACTAAATAAAGAGGCACTGGTGGGCAATATGTGAGATTTGGCTTTTATCCACTCAATAGTTCTTTTGTCTTTTATAGGAAGATAGCTATATTACATAATTTAGTTGTGAAATGGGGACACCTGAATGTATAAACCCAAATACCTGGCAAAGTTGCGCAAAAGGATTGTCAAGTACCACTGGCACTCCTTATTTAAAGAATATCCTAGGGGTGTCTGGAACAAGGTCATTTCTCGTAAAGTTTTGTTATTTATGTTAGTATTCCCTCTATCTGTCATTTTTTATGTTCCTGAATTGTGGTTCTCATCTGCATTAACATTCAACCCGAATAGGTTTGCTTTATGTGGGTTAATTAGATAGATGCCACTCCTAGCTATTGTCCTGTAGGACCTAAGTACTTGATGCATGTTCCTTGACTATCGCACTATCCACATGAGGTACTTATGGGACCCCCTTGGTATGATCGTGATTCACATCATATTTTTGGGGACCACAATTAGTTTGAGGATTTACTACTATCATATACTTATTCCATGCCTTACTACTTTATTTACTATTGTTGCTCGAGGAGCGTTTACTACTATACTGTTTTGGAATGCAGAATGTTTACGATATCTAGATAAGCCCAATCACGCTTTTGGGTTCTCAATCTTTTTCAACATTATCACAAATCTCTAGGTCCATTCTAGAGCCGGTCGACTTCGTAGCGGGTAACTTAGTGTGTTGCCCCCCGAAATGACATTTGAATCTGAGAATGCTTTGTCATGATACCTATTTTCTTTCATTTGGTTTTCGCCGAGGTTGATCGTGCGTGTGTTGCTATGTTTGCACCCCTGTGGTGTAAATCTTTTCGAAAAGCCATGTCCACGGCTATGGACTACTTGGAGCGCAGTGTCTCGACCATAGACAACTCAAACTAAAGTACCATGTTTAACTTGACTAAACTTGACTAGTAAATAGTACAATTCTCATGGAATGATTAATAAAATTGCCAATGGGTTGGATATTATTCGATCTTCTTCTTTGGTAAGCGAGAAGAAGGCTAGGATATGTTTTACTTTATGTTATATATATATATATATATATATATATATATATATATATTAGTTGGTTCCGATTAACGAGCTCTCGTCTATATCTATCTAGATGAGTGCTTTAGCGTGTCTATAGAACTATTTAGATATTTTATCTTTTGATGCAATTATGCCAACCCGGTTAATAGTTGCATAAAGACTTGCTAAGTGTCCTAGGGTCTCACATTCGGATTTGTTAGATTGTCAGGCATATCCGTATGGAGGATACTTTTTTGATTAATCTTATGATGAAGGCGTCGAACCTTTGAGTAGATATTCCAGGGTTTGCGATCCCTGAATCTGTGAGCAGAAATTTTCTTTGCTCATGGCATCCTATGCCCATTTGTATGTTAATACGTACTCGGATTTGTGCTTCCATTATCACTTGATGTTTGATGGATGATGATGATGTCATGTGACCAACTATGATATTATTATCTATGTATTTGGATATTGCCGTAATGGCGTTGCAATATATTTCTATTTCCTTCTAGATGGATATGTGTGATGTTCTTTGTATGTCATTGGCGTACATACTCACTTGTATATACTTGACTCGCAACTCTACGGAGCATGTTTCTAGCACTTGAAGCTATAGCTTTGAATGCGGACGGGATTGTTGGCTGGTACCAAGCCCCACCGCTTTGTAGAGGCTTGCTTGTGGGTGTCCTCACAGCCTCCATGGTAGTATGTATTGCATCCGCATTTGGGTTATATCAGCTTGTGATTTAGGAAATTTGGTCTAGGGGTTTACATATGATTTTCGAGTGGTTCATCGAAGTTGACACAAGAGTTTGATTAGACGATTCCTAAGAAATTGTAGTTTCACCACAAACGAAAACATATCCAGTCTATGACTTGGACATGTGTGTGGGTCTGAAAGGTACCCAACATCTGCATACTTTACAAATGATAGGTCTTAGTTCCTTTTGTAAGACAAGCCAAGGTGTTTGGTCCCTTGTAGGTACCAGAAGATGTCCTTAATGTCCTTCAAATTTCTCTTGGTAGGATCATAATTTTACCTAGCAAGCAAATTGACAGTGAATGCAATATCTGGCCATGTTCAATTCATGAGGTACATGAGTGCGCCAACTGCACTCAAGTAGTGGAATTCTGGTCCCAGAATTACCTTCCCCTCTATCTTATGTCTGAATGGATCTTTGTCTTGCTGCAAACATCTTCCAACCATCTGGGTCTTAGAAGGATATGATTTATCAAATCCAAACCATTCCAACACCTTCTAGGTGTAGGCCGACTGGTGCACTAGAATCCCAGCAGGGGAATCCTCAAGTTGTAGACCCAGTCAGACATTGGTTTTTCCTAAGTCTTTCATCTCAAATTCCAACATAAGGTGGGAACTTGCTTTCTTAATATCTCCAGGTGTACCGATTATATTCAAATCGTCCATGTATACCGAGATACTAGAGAACCAATCATGGAATCTTCGTATAAAAATACATGAGAAACACCACCTGTTCTTCCTAGTTCATCTCGAGAAAATTGCATACTTAGGTACCAAAATATAGAAATATCTCAGACTGTATATATGCCCAGGTAGAAAAATATGCATATATGCTCAGGTACCAAAATATAGAAATATCTTAGACTGCATGCTACAAAGACATTAGAATTTGACTACTACTACAATACATCATAGATATAAGAAATTGATTGATCCATCATAACAGTGGCATCTTACAAGAAACAGGAGATGGCATTTATTTTAAAAGGAACAAAACAAGCAACATCTTTGGAACCTTCAGTTAACTTGTTTTGTTCTCTAAAGTTTTCTTTATGGTAATTCTCTTACATAAAACATGAAGCAAATGTTATTGGATTCTATCTTGCAAAATACTGATACATTTTTTCTAGCATATTATGATTGAAAAATAGTCTCCCATAAAAAAGTCAAAGTATTGCATTAGAGACCGTGATAAATAAAAAATGACCTGTATTTTTGAATGGAGTACATGTATATCTTCGACGATATGCAAACTCAGAATTATGCATGACCATACCTCATACTGTACTAGGAACAAACTCTGAACCAATCTGTCACTTATAAAGGTCAAATACTCTCTTTTTAAATTATGGACAGAGCTCTGCTATGTTTCTACGACACCTTTAGTTTATGGAGTGACTTGTGTTGGTGCATAAAACCTAATCTGGTAGCAGGGTGAGATGTCCTCTCTATATTTGGCAGCTAGTTGGCTCATGTCATCAGAAACAGAACTATCTTGTTCAAACCTTTTACAAATCCATACCTACAGGAAACTCGAGAAAACTGAAACTTGACAAAGAACCAACAACTCATTTTGACCTGAAAAACATATATGCTACATAGGAGGGTGGATTGACCAACAGGGAAAAGCTAGCACGCTCTTTCTCAAAACTCAGGAAAGGGACAAACTTTGCATTTCTATGCAAAAACTCAGCAAAGGGTGTTAATTTTGGAAATCATCAATGTATGTTGTTATTTTCTTAGCACTCAATAATCTTTGCTTTACCGCAGATATGTGTGGATTTTGGAGAATTATGGAATCATCAATAGTATATAGTAAGATACTATGCTGCAAGATTGGGTGCCCCCATACTACTCCAAGCTATCTTACTTCCAATTAACAAAGTTATCCACACAAAAGCAAAAATGCATGTGCTCGCAGCGAGCAACAAAATTTAACTGAACAAAATTTAAACAAAAGGAACACCAAACACTGCTACACCATTTAACTGAATTTTTTTTGCACAAGGACCATGCCAATCTAAGGATTTCTGTGAGGTGGCATTGACCTTACCAGCAGGTCAGGAGGGGGAGGTGGTCGTCAATGAGGTGGCTATGGTGCTCCTACTACGGGCCTCCTCCTCCTAGGTCGCGGGGGGAGCAGGCCTCCTCCTCTCGCGAGAGCACACGTGCCGCTAGCTAGGATTCGTCGGGTGATAGCGGAGGCGTGCGTGTGGCTAGCTAGGATTTGTCGGGTGATTGGGGAAGGAAAGGGAAGGGGAATTTGGAATGACCGACTATGGCTAAGTCCAAAAATTATGTGGCGCATCCCCGTTCTATGCACCACAAAAGTTCAATAATTATGTGGCGCATCTACTCAGTATGCGCCATAGAATTACACTTAGTCCAAAAGCGCCACAGCGCTAGACTATGACATGAAACACATGATAGCTTGGTGGTATGGGTTTGCTCCATTGTTTTGAACTTGGGGCAGTCATGTTCGAATCCTGACTATGTCCCTTTTTTCAAAAAAGATTTTTGAATTATGTTAAGCAAGAACACATAAACATTTGCGAGTAGAGAATTATATTATTCAAGAAAAGCTTGAATCATATATGTCAAAAAAATCATAATCATATACATCAATATCCATATACACACGATATATAGTTTTAGTCAAACTAATATATATATATATATGCATGCGTGCGGACACTCATATGCATACACAAAAAAGTCATGTCGTCGTGTGATGTCTCGGTTCCGAGCTAGCGTCTCTTCACAATCTTCTTGCCTTTCTTCATCGCGGTTGAATACTTTAGCCCGGGCATCTTGAGATTTCTTATCGTGAATGGAAAACCTTTAGTAGGTGGGGTGGTCTTCCTTCTTACTATAGTAGTAGGCATGTGGAAGTACTTGTCGAATTCCTCTTCGATCTTAAGGTCACCGTTCTTGTCGAAGTCTTACTCGTTGGCGGCTCCTTTCATTCTAATGATGCTCCTCTTGCCCCTCCTCATGACAACACGGTAGGGCTTTGATGGGTCGGTAATGAAAAAGCATTGGTAAACTTGGCTAGCGAGTACCCATGGATCATTTTTTACGGAGGAATTCTTCACCAATTTGGCATCGGGTATAACCATGATGGTGAAATACCAGCCTTCTTTTTTGACGTTCTTGGCCCATCTAACACGGAACATCTGTACCTTCTCTCCACAATTGTCGATCTCTCGTATCTCCTCGATCCTTCTATAGAATCTTTCCTTAACAGTAGTCTCGTCATCAGCGAATGATAGCATAGTTATTCCTGAGTTTTGATATTCGCTATTCCTGTCATTTTCCTCGATGTAGAATCTATAACGGTTGATGTCGTACAACTGATAGGTCCTTAGGTTGTGCGTGGGGCCCTGTGACAAGGAGAATATGAGTTTTTGATCTTCCGTAGAAGGTGTCTGTGGGGGATTTTCCAATATCCTTTTCTTAAACCAACCGTGAAGCTGGAGTTGTGCTCTCTGGTTGCTCCTCCCTTCTTCCTCGGCCGGCCCAGGTCGATATACTCCTGCTCGATTAAGATTTTGTGCTCTTCCACCCAAGGGCCGACCAATTCAATGGGTTTTAGTGCGACTGAGTGTGCCCTATCAAAGTTGGTGCGTTGACCAGCAATGTTGACATGCAGTGAGCGGTAGCCCTCGCGGTGACGATATCCAGCGATCCCGCTGATGTGCCTTCTGGTGGGCATACCAACATCCTCATTCTTGGTGCTTAGATAATTCTATCAGAAGGAGATGCACACGTAGATTAGAGAGCCCTTTTCTATGCTTCCATCTGGACAGGACCTATTGCGAACGAATCCTTTGATGGCACCATTCAGCCTTTCAAACGACATCACGTTGTGCAGTAATATCGGTCGATCTGGATGATTGTGACACCCCCGTTTTAGTTAATACTAATTAGGGTTTGATTTGCGCATTATCATGAGCATCAAAATGTTGAAAACATAAAAGAATTTGAAAATACAAAGAGAAGAAAAGAAAAATAGAAAACCTGGGACGCAGCCCAGTTCCTCTCTTCTCTCTGCCAACCACCCGCAGCAACCAGCAGCAGCCGCAACCCAGCTTATTCCCGTGTGCACCAGCCCACTACGGCCCAAGTGCATTCCACCCCTAGCCCATACCCCTTTGACGTCATCTTCTTCCCGGTGGCGTGAAGCTGCTTTGTGTCACGCTCGCCACCTCCCGATGCAGTCACCACTATCAGCCGCGCACCACTACAAGGAATCTGGCCTTCTATGATCCTCTATTTCCATCACAGAATCGTCACAGTAGTCCATCTATGACGATCCTATGACGAAAATGAAATCGTCGAAAGCTGGGCGTCGCTAATGAACTATAACGATGATTTTAGTAAAATTTTCATAACCATCTATGATGATATTGGATCGTCATAATCATTATGACGATCCAATATCGTCATGGGAAAACTGGTCTTGTTAGGTCAGATCCTGCATGGCCAATCCGACGTGGCATAAAATTAGCCCGGTCTATATCAATAGTTCATATGGGCCAAGCCCAACAATCAGTTCATAATTATGTTCATGTCAAATCACGTTACTGCTTGGGCAAAGCCCAATATTTTATCTTTTTATTTTTAGGCACATGTCCTTTTTATTGTCTAGTTCCTTTTTTAATTTCAACCCTTTTTGGAATATTTAGGCTGCTCCAGCCAATTTTTTTTGGGTCATAGCCTATTTAGAGCCCAACTAGCATTTGGTTCATTTCTAACATACAAGCACTAAATAAAAAATATTTTGATAAGCAGAGTTCAATCATATTCACTAATGGTAACCAAAATTACAGCATATATTACAATCAGACAATTTACATATCCCAGGAATATAAAACCGTACAAAAGTACCGTGTAATATGCTACAATCATTACATGGACCAAATCACTCGTTAACATACAACTCTTTGCTAACATACAACATATTACAATCATTACAATCAGACAATTTAGATATCCCAAAGTATGAAGCCAACTCTTTTTCAACTCTTTGATGAGTATGAAGGCTCTCGCTTCTTCCACCTTTAGCCTGGAGCTCCTGTAAGAGAGAAGGTAACATTGCTGCTAGTTAAACTGGTGGTATAAGCAATGATTAACAAGATTTCATACGTCTGGTGCAACAACAATGAAAATGAATCAAAATATGTCACTATTAATAGACTTACTGGACAAATCTGAACCATAATTTTTCAATCAAACTGCATGAGCAAGTCTTCTCAACAAACAAATCATACCCCAGTCTCTATATCTTGACATTGAACAAATTATTATTGTAATTACTATATGATGCAGTGTTTCTATTTATAATAAACATCATAAGTCACTATGCATAGTTCGAAAAGTAAATACTAGGCAAGATCCAAGAAGTCAAACACTTGCTTGCTAACAAATAAATTGTTAATTCAAACTTGGGATCTAGAAACACATCACAAGGGAAGCTAGACATCAGCAAGAGTGATCTTAATGCATCTAGTGAGAATTCTGACGTACCCAACAAATGATATATGACTGAAATTAGAATTCCAGCAGGAATCTTTAGGTATATTCAGTCAACACAAGTAAACGGGCAGAACAGTGCAAGGTACATGCATGTTTAAAGAACCAAACGTGTAAGCTATATCTGTTTAAAGTGATCTTTCGACAACTTGAAAATCTGCTTGCCAATGAAAGACCTGGTAAGCACAGTTGCACAAAATGAGGATAATTAATGGTCGGTGTTAAGAAATTAAACAAAAGTGCACCAAATATGGTTTTACAGCCCATTGACATCCATAAAAGCTAAAGTTTTGTAGGTATACATGCATAAAGCAAGTATATTCTTATCCCATGGGTACATATACAGAATTGAAGCATCATTCTACAACAAACGGTATGTATTTTACATAGATAATAAAAGAGTAATTGAGATGTAGAGCACAATATAATCAAAGTACCTTACATTTGGAAAGAGCAAATTAAGAGGTCTAAATGGGAAAGACAACATGTGTACAGGAAATATGGAGTTAATGCCTCTCTAATCTACCCCAGCTAGAAACATAACATAACAGAAGAAAGCTAATCATACTAAATACAATAAATGTAGCATGCAAGCAAGAGTAATTGAGGTGTATCCTTTGTGCCTTGTGTTCAAACAAAGATAGCATGCATGATCCAGAAATGCAATCCCGCATTCACCACTAGACATGCACCACCATCTAAAGAAGGCTCTAACATCATCGAGTGACACTTCATCACAAGCCCAACTGACCATCTTGTGTGGGACATGAGCAATAAGCAGCGCAGGGAAGGATGGGTTCGTTCTACAACAAAATACCATGAAGATGAGGAATCACCGGATCGATAAGAATTACAAAATCTAGAAGGGGACGTGATGTTACGGTAACCAAAAATTTGGAAGGGGATGCAAGTAAATAGAACATGATTAGAGCATGAACATTTGAAGAAGATAAAAGGGAGGAACCGGAGACAGGGGATCGCTGGAACGTGATGGTACTTACTTGTAGGTGCAGTATGGTCGTTACCTCGTCCGATCCGACGGTCGTGATACCTGCTCTCCAGATCCGTTGCGGGACAAACTTGGTGGTGCACAAAGAAGGAAGGGGCAAGGATGGCCTCGTGGCCTAGGCTCTCGGACAGGGGGTTGGTGGGTGGAGTCGACGATGTGATGTTTTGGGGCAGCGACGGGTGGCAGCGATAGAGGAGGAGGGGCACCGGCGATCCCGTTCTAGGGTTTCCGCTAGCGGAAGTGGCCAGAGGTGGTGTAGATGGGAGGAGTGACGTCCATGTCGTGGTGGCACGTGTCGATCCATAGGAGGGGATTTAGTGTGGGAAGGGCCACAATCGACACTGGGAGAGAAAGGGTAGGGAGGCGCTTGGAGAGAAAGGGCAGGGGCAGCGCTAGGGTGTGAAAGGGTAGCAGCGGTGCTAGGGTGCACGTGTGGGGATCTCGGGTGAGCGGTGCTAGGGTTGGCCAGGGGAAATGTTTTAGGGTAAGGGTTTTCCTACACGCCGCTCTTCCCAATTTTGTGGGGAGTATGTTGTGCTTCTTTGGGTGAGCCACAGGGCGTTGGATAGGCAATGAACGGTCAAGATCAGGCCGATAAGGCTGATCCGTGATAGGCTGTTTCCAGTGTTTTGATTGGTTGGTTCATAAAACATCTTATTTTCCATTTTCCGAGTGACAAAACAGGATGTTTTGTGAAACAACCACCAAATTAAAGTTTCAAAATGGTATCACCCCATTTAAAAAAACACTAAACCACATTACATGGACAATGTGTCCCAATTGGGGTATCTTAAACATTTCAGTTCACCCCTCGTGAAAAAGACAAATTCCTGCCGAATCGATAGGAAGTGAGTCTGATTTGAACTACAGGTACACCATCTAATGCTCATATTTTTTGCAAAAATCATTTTAAGGGTCAAAATATGTTGTTTTATCAGAGATCCAATGCAAGTTTAGCAAGCCTTGGCCCCGAGCTAAGAACCTTTATGCCGTCGTTTTGACCATAGTTTGAAACGGGTAAAAGAAATTCAAAAACGATTCGAACAATGTAAAACCTTCACGTGGTGTCATATTATATGATATAGTTTCAAGGAAAAATATCAAACTTGGTATATTGATTGCATCTCGAAAAAACCTTCTCAAAAATGAGCTATCATGTTCGAGGTTTCATTGCTTTCAGGTCAAATGGCTAATGTTATGGCTAGAATCGCGGCATAGTTTGTGTAATTTTCCCATATTACGCATGCATGTGTGATACCTTCGATCCGGATTACGGATGTAGTATAGCTTATTTTTCCCTAGTAGACCTAGGTTATCGAATCCTCGGGAAGAAAATGCATAGTGAAGTTATTTTAACGGATCTTCGGGAGTTTTAGAATTCTTTTTGTGTTTTTACCGGACCAATAGCTTGCGTCTTTTTATTGTTGTCGATGATGGAGAGAGAGGGCCTAGGCGTTTGGTTTCACCTGTAGCTGTGCAAAACATCCAATGGAAAAAAAAGATAGAAATAGAGTATGCGTGTACTTGTTAGAGCAAGATAAATTATATGTGGGCAGTGCATCCATAATTGATATTGTCTCCGTAACAGCTTATAGAAATAACCTACTAGTCTCATTCATAGAAGAAAGAGAACTAATGATATGCATAGTGATGTCATCGTTAATCCCAAGCAAATCCCTCACATACAGTCGTACTACCCCTTTTGTCACTGAGATTCTCAACCTGCAGATCAGTCATCACTCATACTCCATATACCTGGCTCAACCCTCGGGGTCTTGGTTACCTAACAAGTCCTTGGATTGAGGCAAGAGAGGATACAATAATCATCATGTCATACAAACTAATACACGATCCCATCTATGATAAGTAACATGCATAATTGCTACATGGCTAGGCCGAAGCCCTTAGCCAAGGAGAATTACTTACACATAGAGATGAGATCAATAATCACAAATATTGTAATTAAAATCATAATATTGATAGCAATAGTTTTACAATATCGCCAATCGGAGAAGAGATCTACTATTACAAGTGGTAGAATATGGGTGTGGAGATGGAGAAGGGTTTGGAGATCTGGAGGCGGCTGTAGATCTGTGGTAGAGACTTTTTGGCGAGGTCTGGCTTTTGTGGGCTCTTTTCTCGTCGCCCGAGGCTTATTTATATAGGAGTCCCTTGACGAAAGTTATTCTATTTGACCTAACGGTAGCGGCGCCAACTACCGGAATTTTTTTACCGCTCATATAGTTGGTTGTTAAAGCGTCTGCCTCCGTCTTACTGCTCCTGATTTCTTCTGGTTGTTGGAAATCTCATAGCTTTGACTTTAATATAGTGATTCCCTCCTTTAAACGACATTATCTGCACAAGAAAAATATAAAAGAAAGGATTGCATACCCCTCTGAATATTATCATTAGTGGCAAGGTTTAGAGAGATATTTTATCAAAAATATGAGTAATATCCAGTTTAAATATGGACGTAGATGGATATATTTCAGAGCCATCAACCTCCCCAATCTTAAACTTCATCGTCTCCGAGCAAGAAAACCAAAATCAAAAAGGAACTCAACATTTAAACTAAAATAACGAGATGGTGATCTTACTCGTGATTAGTAGTCTCATGTTTCCTCCACTTCATAAATCTGAAAAACTTCATCATAGATAGTGTAATGGCAAGCATATCATACGGGTTTCATGCATCCTTATAGTGCAGCAAAATTGTTGTAAACATGGATAATTCAAATGAGTAAACTTTATTGCATGTCAATTAATCAACTCATAGGCTTACCTTTGAACAGTAAAGTATAATCATGTAAATTAAGAGTGTGAGAGTTCTCATGAAAAGCATATATATTAGAGTATCTCAATTCTCCCACATCAATGAATCAAGACTTTGCAAGCACTAGTTTTCTATTCATTGTCCTTCAAGAATTTCAGTTTTTTGAGTAATTGAGAGCATGCCAAAAAAATATTAGTTTATCGGGCTATGATGGATACTCGTGGCATCACTAAGGTTTTGTTTCTTTTGCATAACTAGCACAGTGGCCCATAAGATATTTGAAATATTATGAACTTGGTCCATAAGATATATTGTAGCATTATGTGTATTTTAGTTATTATTATTATATGTGGATTTGATTCCAGATATTTAACCTAAAAAATGAACGAACATGATGGCTATATGTTACACTATTGGATAATATAAGAGGGGATAACCCATCCTATTTTATACTACTCATTAGACTAACATTCAAGTGAGAGGAAAAACTATAACTTGTGCCTACACCGTTGTTGTGAATTTATCCATGTATAGTTTTGTGATAGCGAATGCAACTAACAAAACGTATAAACACAAAAATAGTTGATAAACATCTACTCCCTCTAGTCCCGATTAATGGACTGAGATTTTTCTAGTTTCAGATGTAGCTAGTCATGTTTTAGTGCTAAATACATCCGAATCTAGACAAATCTGAGTACATTAATTTGGATCGGAGGGAGTATTAAGAAGTATGAAAACTGTGGTTGCAAGTAACATTAAATTGAACATTTGCACCATACAATCTTCAGTCTATTTTATCAACACATTCACAAAAATTTAGCTGCCAAAACAGTGTTTTTTTATCATAAGCAATAGGATGGTCCTAAGTAGATCTCTGCATCAAGATCAGATGTGAAAATAAGAAAAGGGAACATGGATTCCTATTTAATTTTAATATAGAGTAAATGGCTTCATGCTTTAGTAATTTGTTGACATTTTACGCTAACATGTGATTCACACCAAGTTTAAATGTAAGTATGCACAGAAATCATTTAAATAATCTATAGGATAACCAATTATTCTAGGAGTAGATAAAAAACTACAATTTCTAACGATAAGACTATAGTGTAATCAAAGAAGTAATTTATTATTATATCTCTTAGATGTTTCATAATCATGTGAGACATTTGGTACTGTGATATACAATTCTATAGAGAATACACATGAACTGCGGGCGCACATTAAAATAGACATGTATTAAAACAATTATCAAAAATATGTATTGTCGCCTGAACGGTTTGGCTTGTGATTGCTGGTAATGGTATGCCGACGTTTGAAAGAGAAATGAAATAATCTTGTGTACAAAAAGACATGTTATTAAGAATTTTTACTATACTATTTGATTCCTTTGAATTTCAAGTGTAGCAGTTCTTTTCATACTTCCTGGTAGCCATTTTGGAAATTTGTCACAATCCTAAATTTTTAATAAAAATATATATATAAACACAATTCACATCTATATGCTATAACATTGAAACATTTTAATAGAGCAACTTGTCTCGTAATATTTTTTCTTGCATACTGATAGATACACACCTCTTGATGAATTTCTAGAGACTATTACATTGCATTATAAAGAAAAATATGGAGCTGAAAGGAAACATGATATTACCTGCCTTTCGGCTATCCTGTTGTGTGCATGAGGCAAGCTTTGAACCCATGGATTGATCCATGTTCATGACGTGCGCCAGCAATTGACACACCCTGCATTTTTGTTTGCTTTTGGAACTATAAAGGATACCTACAAATATATTAGGATGGTTTTTTACGTCGTTTCTCACTAATGGCTATAGGTGATGAAAGCAAATAATTCTGTTTAGTCATGCTAAATAATGCTAAATCCGTTTATCAAATTACCGGTAGCACAGAGTGCAACATATATGGTGGCGACAATTTGCTGAGTTTACTAATAATAAAAATGGAAATAAATATTACATATATTGAAAGATTGCAAAAGAAAGGAAAGCGGAAATTAAAGAAAAACAGAAAAGTAATTGTGAATTGGCTTATTGTATTAGAAGTAATAGAGTAGCACTCAAAATAATCTCACCTGCTATTACTGGCTTCGGGATATCCGTCAGTGTGCATGGTTTTAATTCCATGGATTGATCCTTCTTTGCAGTGTTGCATGACTGCATGTTATCTTCCGGCTGTGTGCACCAATTTGCATCACCAATAGAGCATCTGTGCATCTACTAATCACGTTCCTTAAATTGATCCAATCTACTATGTGTGCTTGTTTTACCAATTTGTTCGATCCTTGTAGAACGATAAAGAGGAAGAGAGATTGACGGAATATGATGGATATATTATTGAGCCTCATGAGCGAGTAAATATAGACGTACAGGGATCATCTTGGAATGCAAGACAAGACATAAATCCTATCTCTATCCTAGACTAACCGAACCGTACAAGTATACTCTAACATCCCCCCGTAGTCGTAGCGGTAGCGTTGTGAACAACTGAAACGTCACGGACGGTCAGACTGGAGATAAACCGAAGTAGCATCCAGTAGGCTGACATCCCCCCCGCAATAGGAGCGGGAACGTCGCGGACGGTGTCGCGTCGCGGTAACTTGAACTGTAGTGGAAGCTGGTGATGCTCAAGCGAGGTGGTAGCCCTTGTGCCGATGTCGAGGGAGCCGAGAGCGTTGGGCGGTGTCATGGTCGAAGTAGCCGTGCGATGGGTCACCGTGGTCGATGTGGTGGTCGGGGATGCCGGTGTCGAGGTAGCCGCACGTGAAGCCGCATACGCATAGTGTGCGAGGAGGATGATGGAGACGCGTCGAGGCAGTCGTCGAGGGTGTCGATGCCGAAGCCGATGCATTCCGAGCCGTTGAGGACGAGGTGTGGCCATAGTTTTGCCAGAACTAGGCGCACGTCGGGGACGAACACACACTCCGGTTTTGCCAGAACCGAGTATGCAAAGAAGAATTCGTTGGTGACGCGGTCGAGGCAGTCGTAGAGGGGTCGATGCCGAAGAAGACATTGTCAAAGCCAATGAAGACGAGGCGCCGATCCGAGCTTGCCAGACTCGGGAACGCGTCGGGGACGAAGGCACTCCCGGTGTTGCCAATACAAGGCGTGCGGGGCAGGGACCATCATTAACTTGCCGCCATGTCAGAAAGACTAGCAGAGGAAGCTTCCAGAGCGGTTGCGACGCGCAGAGCGACGAAGGGAGAGATGCCGGTGCTGTCCGCGGTTGTCGGAGTAGAGTAGCAGGTGGTATAGTCGGGGATGAGGCGATGACGCTAGTGGTGAAGTTGTAGTGGACGAAGACGTAGAAGGCGACGAAACCAGCGGCGACCTGGGTTAGTCATGTTGGATGTCTAGAGTGGCGATGGGGTAGTCGGTGGGACCTGCGACGGCGAGAGGGCGCCCTGTAGGTTACCTTGTGAAGCGCGGCGGCGGTGCTCGAAGTAGGCGAGGAAGACCTGGCGACGTGACGAAGACCATGTGCAGACGACGGCGATCCGCGCCGTTGGAGATGGCGCGGTGAGAGTCGGGACCGTCGATGCACGAGGACGGTGAAGTAGACTGCGTGCAGCCAAAGTACGACCAGAGGGGGCGGCATAGCTGCAAGGCGCAAGTCGGTGCAGCGGCTAGGAGACCACCAGCGACGTACACGGCAAGGAAGACGCGTTAGAAGCCGGTAGCACGGACCAAAGGCGGCGGCGCTGCGGCCCGACGGGGCGACACAGCGACTACCCGTAGCTCGATCGGCGGTAGGCGCGTGATCGGTTGATCAGACCGACGGTGCACCGTATGCGCCATGGCGTGGACGACGCGTATATCGGATTCGATGGCGGCATTGTCGGTGAAGTCCCGGACGATGACGACGAAGAGGATCCGAGGGGGGCGTCCGCGGTAGCCTTCCGAGGAAGGCGTAGCTACCCTCCGCGGTGCGTGGCAGCCTGCCGAGGCAGGCGCAACAGCAGAGGGGGCAGGCGCACGGGCGCGGTGTAGATCCTCGATGCCGATGGTCGGAGTAGATGCGTGGCGATAACGACAGCGGTGGGTGATTTAATTCGATCTAAGATCGGTAAACCAAAAAAGAAAACTGATCAAGCGATCGGAAAAAAAAGACTTACAGGGCAACCGATCACGGATCGACGGACGAACCCTGCGTAAGGGTTGCGCGGCCCCCGGGGCCGATCATGGAGATCAACCTCCCCGGGAAAGGCGCTACGCGAAAGCATGTGCGTCGGCACTAGGGTTTGGTGGCGCGGGAGCCAGCGGCGCCTGGGGGAGGGGGGCGGCGGCTAGGGTAGGAGAATCGTGATTATGCTGATACCATGTAGAACGATAGAGAGGAAGAGAGATTGGCAGAATATGATGGATATACTATTGAGCCTCATGGGAGAGTATATACAGACGTATAGGGATCATCTTGGAGTGCAAGACAAGACATAAATCCTATCTCTATCCTAGACTAACCGAACCGTACACATGTGTTATATGTTGATCCAAATTTCAGAAAGTAAAGGCCAACTTCTGACGGAGCGGAGCGAGGCCCGTCGCCGGAGGCTTGGTACGGATCGTTGATGACCTAGGTTACCACCGCTATATATACTTCTTGTAAGCCGTCGATTGGGATAAGTTGCATCTGTGAAATCCCCGGCGTTGTGTAAACACTCTCCGATATAGTGAAGTTTCGCTGGCTGGCGCCCGTGGTTTTTCCCTTCTCTTTGTTGGAGAGGGTTTTCCACGTTAAATCTGTGTCCCCCTCGCTGCAATTTTATTTTTGTTTTTCGTTATTTACTTATCGCAAAGCTAACAACATGTACTCTAACAATCCTCATCCCAACAAATAGTACAGAAAAATATAGCAGACATTGAAGCGACCGATCAAGCACTCTCTCTGCGGCTGGTCGGCCAACCGCCCAAGTTATGCGCACGATAAGATGGGCTCGAAGAGAGGCGATTCTTGATTCAATCTTCGCCATGCTATGCCGAATTCCATGTTGATTGGATATCGTGACCTGCCGGCTCTCAGATCAGTTGGTCGGTCGTGCATGCATCATGATTATGCACCACTCAAGATCTCAACCCCATGTATATACCAGAATGCAAGCACACTCATACATGATCTATGTGCATGTGTGCATCTCCATTATCTGGTCTCCGGCGCTGCTATGTCATGATTTATCACCATCACATTATCAAATCTAGAAGCAATCGGGATGCAGCTGAAAATAAGTTTGCTCTTCTGCATCCAGATTACACCGTCGTACACCGGCGATTGGCAAGCTTCCTCTGATCATATGTATGCCAAATAGTTCGATGCGTTGTGTGCATGTTTGATGTTTGCCCAATCTGTTATGTCGTGCATGTTTCCCCAATCTCTCGATCTTAGCAAACAGTACTTCAATATAAAGATGTCATCAAAGCGGATGATCGGCCGGCCGCCACATAGGCGTGAAAGTGGTGCAGCATTGGATACATCTTCTCCTTCCTCCCTCCACCACACCGATCGCATCTATCTGCATGGAAAGCAAACCGGAGTGAATCAAAACTGATCTAGGAGAGTCGAGAAAGTAATCAATTAGCGGAGGGAAGGAGAGCCGACAAACCGCAGTCGGATGTGCCATCCGATAGCTAATAAGAGGATACTATCTGGGTGGCGCCGGATTACGGCGTACGAGACCGATGGCCTACTGGCTTGGCCTCGGTCGTCGAGTTGCATCTTAGTAGCAACAGATCAATCGCAAACCAAGCTAGCTAGCTGCATTAGGCATGCTTAGAAGGCCCGTACGCAGTAATGGCAAAATGATTAGATTTTGCAGAGATCCGGTTTGTGCTTCCGTGTGATTTCTCTTGGGTGTGATCCCAACGTATCAATCAAGCCTAGGAGAAAACACAGAATATGACGATTGGGGGGATCCAATTCTAGCACGGCACCAACTCTATGAGTACGGCTCAATGGGGTTTTACCGGCGGCGAGAGGAATTTCATGTCTAGGGCAGCCGTGAGACTTGCGATCGACATAAAAGAGAAGGAAGCCCGAAGAAAAAAGGTAACGTCGGTATACATGTAATTTTTATGTGTGGAAAAGGTGGGTAATTTCTTCAACCTTTAGTCGTTCCATGATCTATTGGCTGATATTCGCAGGTTTAAAGAATGAACGGCCAGATGTTTCTATTTTTCTAGGATTTTCTAGGCTATTTCTCTATCTTCTGGTTAATCCGTCATGTATTTTTCTATACCTAATAATAAAGGACGGATTGTTTCTTCCGGTCTAACACTTTTTTAGACCTTTTTACCCTTCCACCAACATACATATAACGCACCAGTGGCATTATACCCGACTGGATCGTACCGAATCGTTATCGTTATTTTGGTAGATTCCTATCCCGAATCGAATTGTTACGTTTAATTTTGCCCCTTGCCCACACTAAATAGAGCGGCTCCGTAGACGGTACATGTCCAAGATTTCTACCACGTAGCCACGAATCTCGACTCCACCCTGGGGCACGTGCCACCTCGGCTCCCACGGCCCTCTCGCTGCACACTGCGCCGCTCTGGTTCCTGTCGTCGCTCAGGCTCTAGCCGGTCTCTGGGAGCCGCAGGGGATTGTGCCGGAGGTCGGGAAAGTGGGTCGTCTTGGGACGACGACGCAGTTCCTGTGTGGCTAGGGCCATGACTTGCTGCACGAAACTGGAACAAGAGCTTGCCGGCGGGTGCCAGAGGCAGGGAGGTGGAGTTGGGCTGCCTCGCTCAAGCAGCCGATTCAAGAATCAGCCGAATGGTTGGGATGCCTTGACTAATCTACGAGAAGGAGGAGACAATCAGAGGACCGGCAGCGAGGAGGAAATTACAGAAAACCATCACAATTGGGGTCATGATAACAAAAAACCACCACAATTGAGGTTCGTGACAAAAAACCACCAACTTTGGGTAACACTTTTTCAGAAAACACTGATCGGCCAGTTTGCTCGTTCTAACCACGATTATCGCAGGTGGGACCCCTTGTCAGGCCCACGTGGCACGGAATTGACGCCGTGAGTTGCAGTTCACGTCCCTATTCCGTCACGCGAGGCCCCAACTCATCTGGTCGTTCCTCTCTCTCCCTTCGTTCCTCTCCCGTGGCTCCTCTCTAGCCACACAAATGGCGGCGCCGCCAGATCCCAGCGGATGCTCGCCGGAGGAGGAACTCGGCGGCGGCACCGACGGCACAATCGACGGTGGCGACCTAACTAGAGGTGGTGCTGGAGGATCCCCCTCCCTCGTGGACGAGGGCGACTGCTGCGGGAGCTCGAACCCCGCCGCCTCCCTGATTCGTTCGCCGGAGAAGAGGGCCGCAGCAGCCGTGGCACGGGCCTGGAAGGAGAACCCTGCCTCCAGCGAGAGGTACACAAGTGGCTTCGGCAGCAGCATGGAGTGAGTTTCTTTCCCCCTCTCTGTACTATTTCTTTCATCTATTTGATGCAACAAATTCATGACAAAATCATGTTCTTTCATATGTTGTAGACTAGATGAGAGTGTGGTGTTCCCTAGTCAAGACTGGCCTAGTACTGTTGAGGATTGTTTGATGACACAACAAAGCAACATGAGTCAGAGGGAGAAAGGAAAGAAGGTGCAACAGCACATAGAGTCAGATTCATATGAATGTCATGAAACTTTTGAAGAGACAAGCAAGAGAGAATATGCAGAGCTCAGCCAGAAGTTGATAGACATGAAAAGAAATAGGTCAGATCCATTGTTGCATTGTGATGGAGACACTGAACCTGAAGACCTGTTTTATGAATCTGATGGATCAGAGAATGACAGTGATTGCAACATAGTAGCTGAACCAGAACCTGATCCTGAGCCTGAACCTGTGAGGAAAAAGCTGATTCCAAAAAGGACAAAAGGACCAACAAATAGATCTCATTGTAGTCAAGCAAGCAAAGCACCACTAGACTTTGTTCCATCTTCAGATGATGGCATGGATGGTGATCTAGGAGCAGATGATGATGACAGTGAGCAGATGAAGTGGGTATTGCCATCGGGAAGGAAGAGTAGAGCAAAGAAAAAGGCTCCTAGGGTGTGGTATGATGAATCAAGAATTCATGCAGAACAGCAGCTATGTTTGAAGATGTGTTTTGTCGATGTTTACCAATTTAGAAGGGCTTTACAGACTTTGCATATAGCCCAGCTCAGAAATTACTGTTATTGGAGAAATTGCAAGGATAGAGTCAGTGCTCAGTGCACAGAGGATGGTTGCCCTTTTTATATGGTAGGTTCTCAGATCAAGGGTGAAAAGACATTTGTTCTTAGGAAGTTGTTGCTTGATCATACTTGTGCCACATCAGGTGAATGTTGCAAAGTTACTGGAAAGTGGCTTGCAAAAGTGTGTGAGAGTAGTATCCGAATTGATCCCAGAACTGCTGTTGAGACCGTGATGGAGACAACAAAGGAAAATTTTGGGGTAGATGTACCAAAGATGATGGCCTACAGAGCTAAGAGAAGTGCTCTACAGGTTGTCTTGGGTGATCATATAAAGCAATATACAAGGCTCAGAGATTATCTACAGACAGTGCTTGAAACAAACCCTGGAAGTAGATGCATCATCACTACAAAGGTTGTACCGGATCATCCTTCTCCCAATCCTAGATTTCATGGGATGTTTTATTTCTTGGGAGCATCTATTCAAGGTTTTCTCAATGGTTGTAGGCCTTTCATAGGTAATTGTTTGTATAATTGTTGCAAGGCTTGTTATATGCATACAAGTTTGGTATATGTATAATTGTTTGTACAATTTCAGGTTTGGATGGTTGTTTCATCAAGCTTAGCACTGCACAGTAGATACTTGCCGCCGTCGGCCGAGATGGGAACAACAACATATACCCTATTGCCTTTGGCGTAGTTGATAAGGAAGAGACAACTTCATGGAGTTGGTTTCTCACTCAGCTAAAGTATGCCCTTGGTGGAGAATCTGGCAAGTTTGGATACTATACCATCATTTCAGATAGACAAAAGGTACATACTGCCATGTGTATGCATATTATTACAGCTCCCATGTGTATACATATTATTATAGCTCCTATGTGTATGCTTATTCTCAATTGCTGCAGGGCTTGCTAAATGCAATAAATTCGGTCTTTCCCAATTGCCCACAAAGGTATTGTTGGAGACATATCTATGCAAATTTCCAAACAGCTGGTTTCAGAGGGGAAGAGCTGAAGAAATTCATGGATTCTGCAAGCTACTCATACACAAAACATGGTTTCGATGTTGCCATGGAAGGTATGAAAAATGAGTGTGTCGAAGCTTGGGAGTGGCTTTGCAAGATTCCTGTTGAGTGTTGGGCCAGACATGCAATGGATCACAACTGCAAAACAGATCTTGTGGTCAACAATTTGAGTGAATGCTTCAATAGGATGATCCTAGATGTTAGATCAAAACCTATCAAAACAATGATGGAAGGATTAAGAAGCAAGATGATGGTTAGATACAATGGAAAGAGAGTTGGTGCAAGGAATGCCATGTGGAATATCACACCCACCTATGGAGAGAAGCTGGTTGAGAACAAGAAGTGGTCGAGGCCATGTAGATCAGCACCATCTAAGGATGGCCTATGGCAGGTAACAAGTGGCCTGGAAAATAATTATGCTGTGAATTTGACTGCAAGGACATGTGGGTGCAGGAAATGGGATATTACTGGAATTCCTTGCCACCATGCAATATCAGCCATTTATAAGTCATATCAGCATCCAGAGGATTTTGTTCACGACTACTTCAAGAAGCCTATGTACCTAGAAGCATATGATCCTGTCATATATCCAGTGCCCGGTCAAGATTGTTGAAGTAAAACAGACACACCTGATATTGATCCACCAGTGTTCAAAATGTCAGTTGGAAGGGCTCAAACCAAGAGGAGAAAAGGGCAGTTTGAGGTGCCACAACCCAAGTCCACCTCTAGGATGGGGTCAATTACTTGTAGCAATTGTGGTAGATTGGGCCATAGATATACCAGCTGTGATCAACCACTCAAACCTGCATTGCATCTTAGGAAAAATAAACATATGGTAATCGTTTGTGACAATTCATGTGAAAAGTAATTGCTTGCAATTTTTTACTAACCACAACTACATCTATAGGAGCAGAGAACCGATGGACATGAATCTATGACACCAACTACTGCCCAGGCACCATTTACAGATGGTGCTGCTCCTAGGCCACCACCGGCTGCAGCTGCCAGAAAATCTATGGCTGCTGCGGTGCATAGGGCTGTTGCTTCCAGGCCAGCTACAGCCGCAGTACATAGGGATGCTTCTCCTAGGCCAGCTACAGCTCCAAGGAACAACGACACAGCTGCACCAAGAACATATCAGCGAAGAGCTTTTACAGCTCCTAGAAGCAACACCACAACTGGTCAAGTTTCTAATGTTGGGAGGCCTGCAAGAAATAGAAGGGGGAATAGTAGACTGAATGGGTATTTCACTGCCAGCAATATTGACAAGATGACTTTGGCAGATATCAAGAAGAACCTAGAATAAACTTGTGTGTAACTATTTAGCTCTAAATGTTCACTAAACAATTATGTGTGAACTAGTTGCCTGAACCTCCTCTATTTATGTCTGTGTGAACAATTTGTAGACTCTTATCTATTTATGTGTGTGTCAACAATTTGTAGAATCTTATCTATTTATGTGTGTGTGAACAACCCTTATATACTTATATGTTTGTCATATCTTGCTTCTATGTACTACTTCCTGTACATTTTAATCAAAAGTGGTGGTTTCATGTCATAGTGATCCCAATTATGGTGGTTTTTTGTCATCATGACCCCAATTATGGTGGTTTTCTGTCATCCCCAATTGTGGTGGTTTTCTGTCATAACGGCCAAGCTCACGGCAGCGTCAGTCCGTGCCACGTGGGCCTGACAAGGGGTCCCACCTGCGATAATCGTGGTTAGAACGAGCAAACTGGCCGATCAGTGTTTTCTGAAAAAGTGTTACCCAAAGTTGGTGGTTTTTTTGTCACGAACCTCAATTGTGGTGGTTTTTTGTTATCATGACCCCAATTATGGTGGTTTTCTGTAATTTCCTCGGCAGTGAGATTCACGGGACCTCTGCACTTTATTCGCGCACGCAGGAACTCCAAAAATCGATCTTTATTCGCGCACCCGGCGAGAAAACTATTGGGAATTAGCAGAGACGAGCGAGATGAGCGACGGGACTAGCTGGTCGGGAATTTTGGAGCAAGCTTGAAGCCTCCATATTTTCTTACGTTGGTCTCAATCCCCGTTTCGGATTTTCTTCCACCAGAATGGTTGCTGCGTAATTCGCCCATGCCTTCCATCAGCTCATGGCTCACCGTCCGGGCGACGCGCTCGAGATCTTCCCTTCAGAGCCATGGGAATGGGACAGCGCCGCCCATGACAAGCAGCTCCTTTCCAGGCAATCCGTAGTCGGGCACCGCCCATGACGATGGCCACCTCACAAACCTCTAAATCTCTGGCGGTCGCTCGCGATATCAACGCCCGCAGCCGCCCACGATTGCCTGTGTCCGCCTGGTAGAAGCCTCCATACATCCAGGCCGGCCGACGCCCCATCCGGCTATAGGGTTTCGCTCAGGTAGGATTGACTTTTTGAGAATACGGAGCAAGAAGGAGGCCGCGGAAATTAGAGGACACGAAGGGGTCCACCGGACTAGCAACTAGCATTCGTTAACTTTGAGTACAAAGTGCGACATGGAAGTTGCTGATCTTAAAATTTTATGCCGTTGGATGATTCGAGCTTTGGACTCTCCCTCCCTACATACCTGCAGGCCATAGATGGATTTCTTGTATAAAGACTACTTTACTCTCTCTATCTGCTTCGTTTTATAATTTTTTGTCTTATTATGCTCAGGTATAAACAGTGAACTTGATCAAATATATTGATTTTTTAACATTTGAGTACATTGGAATGAACTAAATCTTATTCAAATCCGTGGAATAATCTGCTCATCCATTTTCAATCCGTGGAATAATCCATGTTTTTCTATGGTGGAACTAATTTTTCTTACTAGAAAGAATGGTAAGAACTAGGCCTATGGTGAGACCGTGGATTGAAACCACGTTTAAAATTCAAGTATAATGTCTTGCATGTCTAATTTTTTTATGAAAGTGATTAGGAAAAAATCAATCCGTAGCAACGCACGGGCTATTGTGCTAGTAATATATAATAGATGATTTCTCATAACAGCCAGAGGAGTGATTCCATTATGATTACAGCTACCCAGGAGTGTTAAGAATCTTACCCATTATAGGATTCCTGCTACAAGTGTTTAATCAACTCATAGCCGAGATCTAGGAGTTTCCTCCTTGAAGATCGTTCGTAGGCCAGCGGACACGCGTAAAGCTATATCATTCTTATGATTAACAAGTCAAACTTTGGCATGCTCATAAAAACCGCTAAACATTAATTCAATCAAATAAATCTTTTCAAAGAGAGCTATCAAGTCAATCAACATTTTCAGTGGTGTTGAGTGTCTCTAGAAATAAACCTTCAAGACTAAGCATTACAACACCCAAGCCTTCAATTGTGAGACTTTTTATTATTATAGTTGTTTAGCAATTTTTAGGCAAGACTTGGTTAATTACGAGAGCTGAAACAAAATATACCCGATTAAATACCCATGCAAACGAAAATCTTACTACAATACAAAGATTCACTCCACCAATATAATACCTCAACATTTACTACTAACTAGCAGGGATTTCTCAAACTTCAAAAGTGGGGAGTCATAAGGCATACCTCTCATGTTTGGTTCCACTTCTCTCTTGCTTTTTTATTTGTTTCTTGGAAACTTGAAGTCAATCACTCTCCTGCAAATTACATGAAGACCTCGAGGCGGAGAGAAAAGAACGAGGGAAAATAAGAAAAAATGGAGAATTTTTTTTGTGGTTTTTGAGAGAGGGACTTTAAAGAATAGAAAATTTGCGGCAAAGCTCGGCTAGAAAATTTTGAACCCAAATAGAAAGAACTAAAAATAATGTATTGGGGAAACCAACACGAGTGCTTATAAACTCAAATAAAAACACAACCTCGAAATAAATAAATAGAAGCAAATGAACGCCAAATTAAGATAGATGAGGAAACTTCCCCAAGCTAAGGCTTTTGCAAGTTTTCAAATCATTGTGGTTGTGGGAAAAAGTCATTACTCCAGCTTGTGAATTGAGTTGAGAGGTTACTAGTTGATTCTCGGAGGTTCAAAGAGAGGCTATGCATCCTCTCCACAGTCCCTCCAAGTGTTTGGAAATCGTGGTATGTGGCGAACCAAGTTTGTGGATGCTCCTCTTGATAAGGAACTTCTTGCTCCTCCTCTTGGTCCTCATCCTCTTCCGGAATCTCCTCCTCGGGTTGGTGTTGCTCAACCTGCGAATCATATAGTAAACATCCTTCCTCGATAGAGAAAAGACCATTAGGCATAGGAGCGGGGTAGAGACGCCTAGATCCGACAATATGTAGATAATAAACACCACCTCTTCTAGTGAGCATTCCACAGGCTCTCAGGGTGGAGAAACCAACACATGTCTCACCTAGCACGGGATGCAACTCACCTAGGTTGATGTCTAGGGCAGTGGCAAGCACGATGATGACGCCTCCACCTATGATTGGCCCTTGGCTTTGAGAGGCTTGGTGTAACACCCCAAAAATATTAAACAAGATTAACAAGTTCTAATCACCCAAGTTTAGGGTTAACAAAAACTTTTCTTATTAAATCTAATATGAGTGTATGTGTGAATTGCATTAGGGTATGAATGTGTGCAATTGCCATGTTTGATTGCAATAAATGATAAGGAATGGTTTAGAGATGAATACTACATTATCTAGGCTATTGACAAACAAAATAAAAAGAAAAGAAAATCAAAAATAAATCATATAAGCAAATGGTCATTTTGACCAAAATTATCCACTAGACCACTTCGAGTGTTTCTAGTAAAAGATTTCTAAAAAAACTTTCCCAATTCTTTTCATCCCTTGCTAGACCAAGTAAAAGTGAATCCAAGCCCACTTTACAAACTAACAGAAACAAATTCTAAATCATTTTAAAAGACATTGCAAAATTGAATCAAGTTCATATGCATAGATCACCCTTTTTCAAAAACCACTCAAATCAATTTCACTTGACTTCTCCCAGCAACCATAGACACCTAAGCAAGCAACAAGCACACTCACCAAATTTCATCCAAAAATTCAAACTTTGAATTCATACGGCCATTTGGTCGAGCACCTGGTAGATACCAGTAAACAGTTGCCTAACAATCACTGTTTAGAGCAGTAATTGATCGCCAGTAGTGCCTCAATTCTCTCCCATGGTCGCCCCAGTGTCCAACACCGCATTGGACAATCCTTCCCCTTTGCCGATCGCACTAGTGCAGCGCCGCCCGAGCTCGCCGTGCCGGTCGACCACGCCCCACTCGCCACAGACCGCGCCGCCCTCTCCCACAATGTCTAGGAGACAGACGTCACTCCACCGCCACCCTCTGTCCACCCCTCGACCAGAGACAAGCCGTGGACCAGCCATAATCGCCGCGCCCACTTCTCTGTCTGCCATGCCGAGAGCGCGCCAGAGCGTTGCAACCGACACACGCACACACTCCGCGCCTCGCCCTCTCTACGCATGCATGCACTCACCGTGACCCCAGCTACCCCCTAGACACGCCCGTTTGCCATCGCGCGAACCGTAGACACTGTGCGTCGTCTCGAACGCCGCCGTTCCCGCCCAGAGCATGGACAGCTCCCGACCATTCTCGACCGCCCCTTGCCATGCCATCACTCACATGAAAACCACCCTGAAGCACCGCGTCGACCCCTACCCTCAGCCATGTCGATAGCCCTCTATAACGTCGTTGCTGGAGGAGCCCGACCATGCCGCTCTGCCCCTCTCGCCCGTGTATAAATAGAGGCCACCCCAGCCCCAGTTCTACACACCATCTCACTCCCCTCTCTCTCAGAAACCTCCCACACCTGTCCCCGGAGCAAGGCGAGCACCAGCCTACCGGAATTTCACCGAAGCTCGCCGCTATAGAGGAGATGAGGAACTGGAGCTAGGAGCCGCCCAGGAGCCGCCGCGACCACCATTCGACTCGCCGGCCTCGACACGTTCGATCGCCCCCATTGCCGACCTTAGCTGGAGCCTAGGTGAGCCCCCACGTACCCCTACCATCGCGTTAGGGTTCAGTCTCGCCGGCGCTGTACAGCGGAGACAACGAACCACAGCCGTTAGATCCTAGTCTAATCGTAAGGCTGAGATTGAAACTTACCGTTTCGGTTTAGTTGAGTCGCTGACCAGTGGGACCCGCCTGTCAGCAGCCCGTTGCGTGCGCGCCGCGTAGTTGGGCCGGCCCAATTAGTTTCCCGCGCAGAGCCCGTTGATTCAAATAGACTTTTTCCATTTTAGTTAAAACTAGATTCTGTCAGTAGATTCAAAAATCAATTCAAAGAGATTCGTTGAACCAAATTGCATGATTCCTATTTTGTTTTCATATTATAGCCAAGCCCATTGGATTCAAACCATTTGAAATTATAAATCACCTATACCAAAAATAACAAGGCAGAGACTTTTCGAACTTCAAACATTTTTCAAAAATCAACCATACATGCTTTTGAGTTGATTCCAACTCTCTAAAATCACATTTGTCAAGATCTATCTGAATATGTAAAAATATGTAGGTTTACATGCGGTGATCTTGGGCTAGTACTAAAAGAATGCTATATAGGCATTTCTAGTCACTTGAATTTCATTAAATAGTAATATTAAACTTTATAAAATGTGACCACCACTTTAAATCACATTTCCAAGTATTAGAATATGTGGTGATGACATGTGTCAACATGATCCCATATTTTAATTGGAGAATATTAAATCTTAAGCCTTTTTCAATGAGTAGAAATTACTTTTCCAAAATAAGATAAATAAGACTAGGTCTTTATTTCATGTGATGTTTGTGATGATGCAAGATCATCAAGTGTGAGCCTTCGTGTGCTAAATAGAAGTACTTAAGTATTGTTTGGTGATTGTGTACCTCGTATTCATTTATAGACGCTAGTACCGACCCGGGATACGAGGAGGAGAAGTGCTACGAAGAAGAAGAAGAGAACTTCAACCATTGCACTACTCAAGGCAAGCGTAACACTTAGTTAGTGATTTGTGATTATACCAATCCTCAGTTTTACTTGCAAGCTTTACTCTTTTACTTTTACCAAAGTTCTTTACCTTTAGTTAGTGATTTGTGATTATTGGAAAAATATGATAGATGCCATAAAGAGCATAAAACTAGGCCTAGGTAGTTATACTTAGATGCCATAAAAAGCATAAAACTAGATTTGGAGAGTTACACTTGATTAGCACCACTTATTAGTGACAACCTCATTGCTAGTTGCTAGTGCTAAACTACTACTGATCACTAAGATGGGAATACTTCGAGAAAATGATTATGAAAACCTTGGAATGATGATTCATTCTATTGAAATGTTTTGACATGTGTTATGAACACAAAATGTTTTGATGATGAAACTTCTTGATTCATGAGCCTTGATTTTGATAAAAACTGATGGTTGGGTTCGGATGCGATACCATTCCAATTTTACCGTACAACCATAATACCTGAATTGGGTAGGGCTTAACTGGAAGTTTATATGCCTTAGTATGGGTTCCCTCACGAAAAGAGGTTGAGCTGAGGCTACCTCGTGAATGTGAATGTCCACCTATGCAGTGCCCAGGATGGCAGATAGCCATGGCTGGGAGGCCAAGCTCATAGGGGAGGTGCCTATACTAGAGTGTGTAATTGAAAGGTTAGGATTGATTATCCACATACTAAGTATGATGATTCAGGGTTATCCCTGACGGATGTATCGAATTTTGTGGTGAAAGTGTACCACCTCTGCAGAGTGTCAAACTATTCGAATAGCCGCGTCCGCGGTTATGGACAGTTGGAGTGGCCATACTGTTCCATTGTCAGATGTTTTCAAAAATGACTTGTGAATTGAACTATGACCTTGACTTGACCACAATAGGGTTGTGGACATGAAAACTAGGTTCCCACTTAGGTGATGCAAAAAACTAAATTAGGTTCTTTACTTTTGAACTCCTTATGAAATAAACCTGGATTTTTGCAAATAAACCTAGAGCTTAAGATTCCCACTAGAACTAACTTACTTGTTAGTGATAGTTTGCGAGTACTTAAAGAGTACTCATGGCTTTGTCCCTGACTATTCCCGTGGCCGGACTATGAGGAGGACTACCAGGAAGATGGACAGCAGGAGGTCTATGACAACTAGGATCATCTCCCATTGTCAGCATTGCCTGTGACCCTGAAGATGGAGCCCCTACTACGTTTACTTTCCGCTCTTTGATTGTATTAAGACTGGATCATGAGATCCTTTATTTGTAAGACATTTATTATGGTTTGTAATGGATGATGTACTGTGGTACCAATTCTGTTATGTCTCACAAAAATAGTAATCCTGGGATTGCGATGTATGGCATAACAGGCATCTAGGATTAAAAATCCGGGTGTTGACACTTGGTGCTCCAAGTAGCACACAAGGATGGCGCCCAAGTTAAGTGACAAGCTGCATTTGATGTAAGCAGCCTTTGCAAGGACTAGGATGTCCTCCTTGTTGAGTCTCGTGAACTCATTACGTGCCTGCAAGGTGTTAGCAATAACATAGAACAAATAGCGAATTGCAGGATGTTGAATATTCTTCCCCTTGTTCACTCTACTAGTGAAACTCATTCCATTATAGTATTGTTCAGGGGTATGTTCTAAGCCATTAAAGGATGCGCGTAAAACCATTATTTGGCAAATTAAAACATGCGCACCGTTCATCTAATGTTAAGGTGAAGTTGTTGTTCATCAGCCGGAAAGAAATAGTGTCCTCTCCTTGCCATTGTTTAACGGTGCTTTGCAATGAACTTAGGAATTCAATGGTTTAGTGGCGATAAGTAGGTACATCGTTGTACATAAAGTTTTGCAGGCCAGCTCTATTGCAAAGTAAATTAAAGTCATCAGAAATACCGAGTTGGTTCAATATAATGGGGCAAGCCCACTTGGCGGCCTTCACTTCGCGGTTCTTGATCCTGTTGAAGCGATCACGATGAGCCTCATCCCTGAACTGTATCCCCATGCGTTGCTGAGCGGCAGCCCGAGAAGCGCTAGCAGTGGCACGAGCACGAGTTTGGCTCCTTGTGTTCATCATCTAAAACATTGAAGAAAGGCAAAAATAAAACTTTTTGATCCAATAACAGTAAGTATAATATATTCCTCATCAAAACACACTAAAGAATCTCCTCAAGATAATAATCTAGGCAAGCAAATTATGGCAATTGGTTCATAGTAGGTCTCACCCTAGATTGATAATGACAATAGATCAAAGATGAATTTGCAAAAAGTAATTGGGGATCGAAGGAGAAACGTACCGTAGATCACTCGTGAGCGAGGAAATCGAACGAAATTGAGTAGAGATGAAGATCTCTTGAGGTTTTGAGAGAGTTTGGAGGTATAAGAAAGAAAAGGAATTGATGTTTTGGAGTTGGAAGTACCTTCCCATGCGATTTTGTGGTCGGACGCAACTATACGGGTGGAACTATACGGTCAGAACAATGTGTTTCGGCCGTATAGTTGGCCTTCTGTCAAAATTTTAGGGTTTCCTCCTGGCGGTGCAGCTACACGGACGCAACTATATGGCCAGAACAAAATGTTCCCGCCGTATAGTTGGTCGTTAAACTCTCAGAACATTGGAAAAGAAATTATACAGAGGCACTATTATCTATACGACCGGAGCTATACAGTCGGGATTTTTATTCCTGTCGTATAGTTGGTCGTTCAACTCTCCGTGTGCATCAAAAAATTATGTTTCTTTGAAAACTATTTTTTTCCTTTAACATAGTGATATACCTTGTTTTTTGACAGAAAATTGACAGTAAATATTGTCGACCAACAATAGCATGAATAAAGCAGAATTTCAAGTACAACTGAACTTCTTCTCCTCAAATGGAGTTTTCTAGCACTCTTTATTAAACATAAACTTAAACTAAAAACATAACTCAAACCTTTATTTAACATGGGTTGCCTCCCATGGGGTGCTCTTTTACGGTCAATAGCTTGACCTTGACGATACTTACTTGGGAAGATGAGTGGAACACCCACTCTAAAGTAATTGGCCTTCAAAGTGATGGCCTCCTTGTCATCATGCTTGGCTTTCTTCTTCCTGGAGAAATGAATAACAAAAGGATCCCGCGAAGGCAATTGAAGCTTCACGTTCCCTTCATGTAGATTATTTAAAGCCTTAATAGTTCTTAAGAAAGGACGACCTAATATAATAGGAGCAGTAGCATCTTTAGGCATGTCTACAATAACAAAATCAATGAGAGCGGGACAGCCTTTAATGTATACTAAAGTGTTCTCCTTAATTCCTATAGCTTGTTTGTAGGTAGAATCTGCTAGATGCAGTTTTAACTCAGTAATTTCAAAGGAGCCAAGATTTAACTTGTTAAAAAGACTCTTTGGAATTGTTGAGACGCTTGCACCTAGATCACAAAGTGCAACTATCTCATTGGTTCCAATTTTAATCTTAATAGTAGGCTCAAATATGTCATCTAGTTTAACAGGTAATTTTTTAGCAATTTGCTTGTATTCTTCCTCAAGCACACGTACCTTTATTGCTACTTGATTGACAAAGTGTTGGTACATAGCTTCCTCACTACCTTCACTTATCGGAATCTTGACGTTGATCCTTTTTACGAGATCTTCAATGGTGTAGCTTGGTGAAGGAGCATTATTATAGTCAAGTTCTTTAGGCTCCTCCCTTTGGATTCTCGTCATTTTGAGTTCTTTAACAGGATTGCGCTCAGCTTTACCTGCAAATTTAGCTAGAATGAGAGTTTGACTCTCGGTTATCTTACCTAGATGTGCCTCAACAATCCTCGTTCTTTCTTGGAGGGCCTGCAAATCATTTCTCAAACTAACATCTTGGTTAGATAATTTACCAAGCATGGCATCATGGTTCTCTGTTGTTTTATCAAGAATATTATTTTGTTTATTTTGTGAGTCTATAAAAGACTGAAGTGTTTCTTGGAGACTACCATTACTAGTTCCCATATTATTATTAGAGTTACCTGCAGGATTAGCATAATGTTTCTGAAAGTTAGGATTGTAACTCTTCTTCCAAGCAGGGTTATAATCATTACGAGCTAGTAAATCTATTTCTTCAATATTTTTTTCAGGGGTGGCTCTTACCAGGGTTTCCTTACCTTTTACGGCTAGTATGAGCTCATCCAACTTAGCATTGAGTTCTTCGTTTTCTTGTGGTGAAATAGAATTCACCTTCTTCTTGTTTGATTTTTCCACATGCCATTGGGCATGGTTGTCTTGCATATTGTCTAGCAGCTGCTTTGCTTCGGTAATATGTTTACCCATAAATGTTCCTCTAGCTGTAGTATCAAGCATATACTTAGACACAGGATTAAGAGCATTGTAAAATAAATAGAGGATTAACCAATCTTCCATCACATCACTAGGACAGTTTCTTAAGCATTCTTTCATCCTCTCCCAAGCAAGCGCTAGTGGCTCACGCTCTTCCTGTCTAAAACCAGTAATATTAGATCGGAGTTGCATAGTCTTTGCAGGTGGGAAAATTTTAGTCATAAATAAAGAAGTACATCCTACCCATGATGTAATAGTATTTCTAGGCAAAGATAGCAACCATTCTTTTGCTCTTCCTCTTAGAGAGAAAGGAAATAAATGCAATTTGACCGCATCAGGGTCAACGTCTTTTATACGCATCATATCACATATTTTAGTGAAAGTATTTAAGTGCATACATGCGTCTTCAACATCAAAGCCTCCAAATTGATTCTGTTGAACCAAACTTAATTAATGGGGCTTAATTTCATAGTCATCAACAACAATTGCTAGCTGGATAATAGGAGTATGCAAATAATCATTGTTGGGAGTACCAAACTCCCCAAGCTTCTTTTCAGCCATATTTCCTATGTTTTTGGGTTTTCTTAAACAAAGAATTTAATAGTAAAAGCAAGATTTTAAAGGCTAACTAATTTTTTTGGTTTATCAAATAAAGACTGAAAGAAAACTAACAAAATTAAATAAAATAATTAAAACTAGCAAGGTTCCTAATAATCTCACCAGGGTAGTTATTGCTTCCCGGGCAATGGCGCCAGAAAAAGGGTTGATACCTTCGATCCAGCTATAGTATAGCATCTTTTTCCCTAGTAGAACTAGGTTATCGAATCCTCGGGAAGCGAATGCATAGTGAAGTTACTTTAATGGACCTTCAGGAGTTTTAGAATTCCTTTTGTGTTTTTACTGGACCAATAGCTTTTGTCTTTTTGTTATTGTCGATGATGGAGAGAGAGGGCCTAGGGCGTTCGGTTTCACATGTAGCTGTGCAAAACATCCGATGGAAATAAAAGATAGAAATAAAGTATGTGTGTTCTTGTTAGAGCAAGATAAATTATATGTGGGAAGTGCATCTATAATTGTTATTGCCTCTGCAACCGCTTATAGCAATAACCTACTAGTCTCATCCATAGAAAAAATAGAACTAATGATATGCATAGTGATGTCATTGTTAATCCCAAGCAAATCCCTCACATACAGCCGTACTGCCCCTTTTGTCACTGGGGTTCCCTACCTGCAGATTAGTCATCACTCATACTCCCTATACCTGGCTCAACCCTCGGGTCTTGGGTACCTGACAAGTCCTTGGATTGAGGCAAGAGAGGATACAATAATCATCATGTCATACAAACTAATACACGATCCCATCTATGATAAGTAACATGCATAATTAATACATGGCTAAGCCGAAGCCCTTAGCCCAAGAAGAATTACTCTCACATAGAGATGAGATCAACAATCACAAATATGGTAATGAAAATCATAAGATTGATAGCAATAGTCTTACAATGTCACCAATCAGAGAAGATATCTACTATTACAAGTGGTGGAATATGGCTGTGGAGATGGAGAAGGGTTTGAAGAGGTCTAGCTTCCGCGGTCTCTTTTCTTGTCGCCCAAGGCTACTTTATATAGGGGTCCCTTCACGAAGGTTTTTTTGTTTAACCTAACGATGGGGCACCAACTATACGACCAGAGCTACACGGACGGAATTTTTGTTCCACCCGTATAGTTGGTCGTTAAAGCGTCTGCCTCCATCTTACGGCTCCTAGTTTCTTCTGATTGTTGAAAATCTCATATCTTTGACTTTAATATAGTGATTTCCTCCTTTAAATGACATTATCTGCATAGGAAAAATATAAAAGAAAGGATTGCATACCCCTCTGAATATTAGTATTAGTGGTAGGGTTTACAGAGATATTTCATCAAAAATATGAGTAATATCCAGTTTAAATATGGACGTAGATGGCTATATTTCAGAGACATCAACGTGCATCATGGGATGGTGAAAAATGTTCCAGGAGGAAGTTTTCCTTTTCGTTGCACCAAGAAGGCATTTTTCCATTTTTCAAGTGCCAAAAACGGAGTGTTTTGTGAAGCGACCACGAAATGAAAGTTTCAAATGGTACAATCACATTTCAAAAAAGTACTAGACCACCTTACATGTATAATGTCCCAACTGGGGTATCTTAAACTTTTCTGTCCATCCCTTGTGAAAAAGACAAATTCCTGCCGAATCGGTAGGAAGTGAAATCGATTTGAACTATAGGTACGTCATATAATGCTTGTGATTTTTTGAAAAAAACATTTTTAGGTTCACAATATGTTGTTTCTTCATAGATACACTACACGTTTATCAAGGATCTGCGCGTAGCTAAGAACCTTCATGCACGCCGTTTTGACCATAGTTTGAAACAGGCATAGGGCATTCAAAAATATTTCGAACAATGTAAAACCTTCGCGTGGTGTCATATTGTGTGACATAGTTTCAAGGAAAAATAACAAACTTGGAATATTGATTCCATCTCGAAAAAACCTTCATAGAAAAGAGCTATCATGTTCCAGGTTTCATGGCTTTTAGGCCAAATGGCCAATGTTATGGCTAAAATCGTAGCATATCTTGTGATAATAGGCCCATATTATGCACGCAAGTGTATCATGGGATGGAGAACAATATTCTAGGAGGAGGTTTTCCTTTTCGTCGCACAAGAAGGTATTTTTATTTTCTCGAGTGCCTAAAAGGAGTGTTTTGTGAAGTGACCACCAAATGAAAGTTTTATCCCATTTTTAAAACAGACTAGACCACCTTATATGGACAATGTCCCAACTGGGGTATCTTAAACATTTCCGTCAATCCCTCGTGAAAAGTACAAATTCCTGCCAAATCGGTAGAAACTGTGTCAGATTTGATTTATAGGTACATCATATAATGCTCATGATTTTTTGCAAAAGCCATTTTTAGGTTCATAATATGTTGTTTCTTCAGAGATACACTACAAGTTTATCGAGGCTCATCCTGTATCTAAGAACCTTCATGCCAGCCGTTTTGACCATAGTTTGAAATAGGCATAAAAAAAATTCAAAAATGATCCGAACAATGTAAAACCTTCGCATGGTGTCATGTTATGTGACATAGTTGCAAGCAAAAATATCAAGCTTGGTATATTCACTGCATCTCGAAAAAACCTTCTCAGAAATGAGCTATCATGTTCGAGGTTTCATGGCTTTCAGGACAAATGGCTAATGTTATGGCTAGAATCACCATATAGTTTGTGATAATGTGCCCATATTGTGCATGCACGTGCATCATGGGACGGCGAACAATCTTCCAGGAGGAAGTTTACCTTTTCGTCCCACCAAAAAGGCGTTTTCCATTTTTGAGTCCCAAAAAGGAGTGTTTTGTGAAGCGACCACCAAATGAAAGTTTCAAAATGGTACCATCCCATTTTTCAAAAGTACTAGACCGCCTTACTTTGACAGTGTCCCAATCGGGATATCTTAAACATTTCCGTCCATCCCTCGTGAAAAAGATAAATTTCTACTAAATCGGGAGGAAGTGGGTCATATTTGAACTACATGTACATGATATAATGCTCGTGATTTTTTGCAAAAATAATTTTTACATTCACAATATGGTGTTTCTTCATAGATACACTATAAGTTTATCGGGGCTCCGCCCCTAGCTAAGAACCTGCATGCCCGTCGTTTTGACCATAGTTTGAAACAGACATAAGAAATTTAAAAACGATCCGAATAATGTAAAACCTTTGCATGGTGTCATATTATGTGACATAGTTGCAAGGAAAAATATCAAACTTGGTATATTGATTGCATCTTAAAAAACCTTCACAAAAAATGAGTTATCATGTTCAAGGTTTCATGGCTTTCAGGCCAAATGGCCAATGCTATGGCTAGAATAGCAGCATAGTTTGTAATAATATGCCTATATTGTGCACACACATGCATATTGGGATGGCGAACAATGTTCTAGGAGGAAGTTTTCCTTTTCATCACACCAACAAGGCATTTTCCATTTTCCGAGTGCCAAAAATGAAGTGTTTTGTGAAGCGACCAGCAAATGGAAGTTTCAAAATGGTACCATCCCATTTTTCAAAAATACTACACCACGTTACATGGATAATGTCCCAATCAGGATATCTTAAACATTTCCGTCCATCCCTCATGAAAAACACAAATTCCTACCGAATTAGTAGAAAGTGTGTCAGATTTTAACTACATGTATATCATATAATGCTCATTATTTTTTGAAAAAAAAACAGTTTTAGGTTCAAAATATAATGTTTCTTCACGGAACCATTGCACACACCCGCAATATAATAGATGATTTCTCATAACAGCCAGAGGAGTGATTCCATCATGATTATGGCTACCCAGGAGTGCCAAGAATCTTACCCACTATAGGATTGCTGCTACAAGTGTTTAATCAACTCATAGCCGAGATCTAGGAGTTTCCTCCATGAAGATCCTTCGTAGGCCAGCGGAGTTGTTGGCATCCCATGAAGTTTGACACGCGTAAAGCTATATCATGATTATGATTAGCAAGTCAAACTTTGGCATGCTCACAAAAACCGCTAAACATTAAGTCAATTGAAAAAATCCTTTCAAAGAGAGCTATCAAGTCAATCAACATTTTCAGTGGTGTTGAGTGTCTCTAGAAATAAACCTTCAAGACTAAGCACTACAACACCCAAGCCTTCAATTGTGAGACTTTTTATTATTATAATTGTTTAGCAATTTTTAGGCAAGACTTGGTTAATTATGAGAGCTGGAACAAAATGTACCCAATTAAATACCCATGCAAACGAAAATCTTACTACAATACAAAGATTCACTCCACCAATATAATACCTCGACATTTACTACTAACTAGCATGGGTTTCTCAAACTTCAAAAGTGGGGAGTCATAACGCATACCTCTCATGTTTGGTTCCACTTCTCTCTTGCTTTTTTATTTGTTTCTTGGAAACTTAAAGTTGATCACTCTCCTGCAAATTACATGAAGACATCGAGGCGGAAACAAAAGAAAGAGGGAAATAAGGAAAAACGGAGAAATTGCCTCCACAACCGCTTATATTAATAACCTACTAGTCTCATCCATAGAAGAAAGAGAACTAATGATATGCATAGTGATGTCACCGTTAATCCTAGGCAAATCCCACACATACAGCCGTACTACCCCTTCTGTCACTGGGGTTCCCTACCTGCAGATTAGTCATCACTCATACTCCCTATACCAGGCTCAACCCTCGAAGTCTTAGGTACCTGACAAGTCCTTGGATTGAGGCAAGAGAGGATACAATAATCATCATGTCATACAAACTAATACACGAACCCATCTATGATAAGTAACATGCATAATTAATACATGGCTAAGCTGAAGCCCTTAACCCAAGGAGAATTACTCTCACATAGAGATGAGATCAACAATCACAAATATTGTAATGAAAATCATAATATTGATAGCAATAGTCTTACAATGTCACCAATCGGAGAAGAGATCTACTATTAAAACTGGTGGAATATGGTTGTGGAGATGGAGAAGGGTTTGGAGATCTAGAGGCGGCTGGTGATCTGTGGCAGAGAACTTTTGGCGAGGTCTGGCTTCTGCGGGCTCTTTTTTCTTCACCCAAAGCTTCTTTATATAGGGGTCCCTTCACGAAAGTTGTTTTGTTTGACCTAACAACGGGGGCACCAACTATACGACTGGAGCTATACGGACGGAATTTTTGTTCTGCTCGTATAGTTGGTCGTTAAAGCGTGTGCCTCTGTATTATGGCTCCTGGTTTCTTCTGGATGTTGAAAATATAAAAGAAAGGATTGCATACCCCTCTGAATATTAGCATTAGTGGCAGGGTTTAGGGAGAATGTGGACGTAGATGGCTATATTTCAGAGCCACCAACGTGCATCATGGGATGGTGAACAATGTTTTAGGAGGAAGTTTTCCTTTTCATTGCACCAAGAAGGCATTTTTTCATTTTTTGAGTGCCAAAAACAGAGTGTTTTGTGAAGCGACCACGAAATGAAAGTTTCAAATGGTACCATCACATTTTAAAATAGTACTAGAACACCTTGCATGGACAATGTCCCAACTGGGGTATCTTAAACTTTTCTGTCCATCCCTCGTGAAAAAGACAAATTCCTGGCGAATCGGTAGGAAGTGAGTCCGATTTGAACTACAGGTACGTCATCTAATGCTCGTGATTTTTTGAAAAAAAACTTGTTTAGGTTCAAAATATGTTGTTTCTTCATAGATACACTAGAAGTTTATCAAGGATCTGCACCTAGCAAAGACCCTTCATGCACGCTGTTTTTACCATAGTTTGAAACAGGCATAAGACATTCAAAAATGTTCCAAACAATGTAAAACCTTCGTGTGGTGTCATATTGTGTGACATAGTTCCAAGGAAAAATAAAAAATTGGAATATTGATTGCATCTCGAAAAAACCTTCATAGAACTGAGTTATCATGTTCGAGGTTTCATGGCTTTTAGGCCAAATGACCAATGTTATGGCTAAAATCGTAGCACTTGTGATAATATGCCCATATCCTGCACGCAAGTGTATCATGGGATGGAGAACAATGTTCTAGGAGGAAGTTTTCCTTTTCGTCGCACAAGAAGGTATTTTTCTTTTTTCAAGTGCCAAAAAGGAGTGTTTTGTGAAGTGACCACCAAATAAAAGTTTTATCCCATTTTAAAAACAATCTAGACCACCTTACATGGACAATGTCCAAACTGGGGTATCTTAAACATTTTCGTCAACCCCTCGTGAAAAATACAAATTCCTGCCAAATCGGTAGAAAGTATGTCAGATTTGATTTACAGGCACATCATATAATGCTCATGATTTTTTGCGAAAGCCATTTTTAGGTTCACAGTATGTTGTTTCTTCAGAGATACACTAGAAGTTTATCGAGGCTCATCCCGTATCTAAGAACCTTCATGCCAGTCGTTTTGACCATAGTTTGAAATAGGCATAAAAAATTCAAAAACGATCTGAACAATGTAAAACCTTCACGTGGTGTCATGTTATGTGACATAGTTGCAAGGAAAAATATCAAACTTGGTATATTGACTGCATCTCGAAAAAACCTTCTCAGAAATGAGCTATCATGTTCGAGGTTTCATGGCTTTTAGGCCAAATGGCCAATGTTATTGCCAGAATTGCCGTATAGTTTGTGATAATTGTGCCCATATTGCGCATGCCCGTGCATCATGGGATGACGAACAATCTTCCAGGAGGAAGTTTACCTTTTCGTCGCACCAAAAAGGCGTTTTCCATTTTTCGAGTCCCAAAAACAGAGTGTTTTGTGAAGCGCCCACCAAATGAAAGTTTCAAAATGGTACCATCCCATTTTTCAAAATTACTAGACTGCCTTACATGGACAATGTCCCAACCAGGATATCTTAAACATTTCCATCCACCCCTCGTGAAAAAGACAAATTTTTGCCGAATCAGGAGGAATTGGGTCATATTTGAACTGCATGTACATGATATAATGCTAGTGATTTTTTGCAAAAATAAAGTTTACATTCACAATATGGTGTTTCTTCATAGAAACACTACAAGTTTATCGGGGCTCCGCCCCTAGCTAAGAACCTGCATGCCCGTCGTTTTGACCATAGTTTAAAACGGGAATAAGAAATTCAAAAACGATTCGGACAATGTAAAACTTTTGCATGGTGTCATATTATGTGACATAGTTGCAAGGAAAAATATCAGACTTGGTATATTGATTGCATCTTAAAAAACCTTCACAAAAATGAGATATCATGTTCAAGGTTTCATGGCTTTCAGGCCAAATGGACAATGTTATGGCTATAATAGCGGCATAGTTTGTAATAATGTGCCCATATTGTCCACACACATGCATCATGGGATGGCGAACAATGTTCCAGGAGGAAGTTTTTCTTTTAATCACACCAACAAGGCATTTTCCATTTTCCGAGTGCCAAAAACGAAGTGTTTTGTGAAGCGACCACCAAATGGTACCATCCCATTTTTCAAAAATACTAGACCATGTTACATGGATAATGTCCCAATCAGGGTATCTTAAACATTTCCGTCCATCCCTCGTGAAAAAGACAAATTACTGCCGAATCAGTAGGAAGTGTGTCAGATTTGAACTACATGTATATCATATAATGCTCGTTATTTTTTGAAAAATAACATTTTTAGGTTCAAAATATGATGTTTATTAACAGAACCATTGCACACACCTGCAATTTTGAAGCCAAAACCCTAATTTCAAAATCATATTTTGAATTAAGATATCATCCCTAGTATGGACTAATGTGGGATTAGTAAATCCACTACTTGTAAAAACTCAAAGTATTACTAATTAACACCCTAAGATGACCTGCTGAATTTTATAAAAATTAGAGACAAAAATCAATTATTTTGGACTCCTTATAAAAAAGATACGAAAGAATTAAGAAAACAGAAAAAGAAAAAGAAAAGAAGAAAAAATACTATCCTAACCAAACCAACCGAGTTGGCCCAGACCTAAACTACCGCACATAAGCTCAAGGCCGTCTCGAACCAAATATGTTACAGCCCGCTTCCCACAAAGGCCCAATCCTTTCGATAAAAGAACAAGCCTAGGCCCAACAAATAAATGTTTTTATAGTTGCGGTTGTAGTACTAGAACACAAAGGAGCAGTTCGTGAAGTGGTAAGCACTGCTAGGAGGGGCGCAAGGGTCATGGATTCGAACCCCTTAACCACCTATTTTTTGCACAATTGGTAGGACATTGGTCGGTCTGCATGTCAGTTTGGAAACGGGACCGGCGTGTCAGCTTGGTGTGTTTGTATATCATTTCAGATATGGTCCCACGTGAGTTTGGGTAAATATGGGTCCTTGTAGATTCAAACAATGACACATGGATATGATACGTAGTCAAAAACTCACACATAGACGAAATTGTTGATGGGGCCGACTACCAATTTCAACTTATCCTCATTATCGTCATAGTGAGCTACAAATAATGTCGTAGGCTACATGCGTCAGGTTATGATGATTTGAGCTAATGAAACTATGATGTTTGTTAGCAGAATCGTCATAATTTTCCAAGGTTTTAAATCTCCTGAACGACTTATGACAATCTGGTACGAAATTGTCATAACTCTATGATGTTTTTGTCCATGATCACTATCAGAAGGTCACCGAATAACACATTCCTTGTAGTGTGCCAAGATCATTGTTGCCACTCTTGACAGGGATAAGGTCGCCTATACGTGCCTCTCTCTCCCTCTGGTTCTCCCTCTCCCTAGTGATCTCTCTCGTTCCCCAAGCCGACCGAAACCCTAGCCGGATCCGCCGCCAATCTCCACCATCTCTGGCCACCCCAAGCCCCACTGGACATGCCTAGAGCTTCCTCCTCACTATTGTAATCGAGTCGGGAAGCCCATAGTCGCCCGCAATCGAAGTCATCTTCCTAACCTCTGACGAGCCCCGCCGTCGACATAGCCGATGCTACCTCCCTCCTTCGGCCTTGCTGTCATGTCTGTCATGCTCAAGGTGAGCTTCCTGTCCTTCTGGACCCCTCCGTGCTTCCCCTACCTCTCTAGTTTGACATGTCGCTGCCTGTCGCCGTAGTACGCCATTGTATCTGCCTCTCTAGCAAACCTAAAATGATGGTGCGACCACCCCTAGACTCCTTGTGCTCGTCCGCGTTGAATGCTCCCACTCCCTCTTGCCCGCGAGCTCTCTAGCGTTGTCCTGGGTATCAAACTGGGAGGTGTTGGTCGCGATGATGTCACGTTGACGTCATCCGGACGCCAGCGCGTGCGGTCAACCTCGGTCAAATTGTTGTGGGTCCCATCAACACGTGTGAAGTCCGAGATCGAAGTCAGAGATCAACACCATCGAATACCGAAGATCAATATTTGAACAAATATGACTAAGTCAAGTAGAAGGCTATCGAATATATGCTTGTTGGTTATCGACGGGCAAAGGTAGGCCATGATGCGTATGATTCTAGTGTGGTATTTTATCGATAGATAGAGTATCCTATATGTTGTATTACTCCCTTTGATCTTATATTACCTGATCCACTGCTCCTAGCATAACTAGGTTTGGCTTGTGTGCACTGCTAGAGATTGTATGTGTGTCTTGCTTAGCCATGCTTAGCTGTTAGTGTTGGTTCATCCAAATGATGTATCAGATGAAGATAATCTAGTATGGTAGGAGAACATGATGAGATGAGATTAGTGGTGAAGTGAGGTAAACATGCATGCTAAGGTTTTTGCAGTCCCGTGCTCGCCACCGTAGGACCAATGAGTTCTTGCCCTCGGAACCAAGACGAACGTACAGCCACACGGGGCCTAGAAAACCCCATGAGTAACTAACTTTCCTAGTAGATTCCATGAGTCACATAGTTTGGGCGTTACATTCGACATATGCATTCTGGTTGTTCTCGAAGGTGATGAAGGAGGTGCATGATAATAGGTAGGTAAGCATGGCCGGGGTTTCTTGGGGTGGATAGAGCCCCTAGTAAACTAACCTCACCTCACATCTCTAGGGACCGGCTTCGGGATTTGACCCATTATGATGGAACCCTCGTTAGGGCGTGACTCATACTCTTGGCAAAAGCAAGGTAAAGGTCAAGTCTAACCATCCTCTGTCGGCCTTACAAGGAAGAGGGCTAATGATTCTAGCATTAAGAGTCGGTTAGTACATGTGAGTAAAGGTGTACACTCCTGCAGGGTTTTAATCTTTTCGAGAAGTCATGTCCACGGTTATGGATGACTTGGGAGTGAACGTGTGATCATAGAGAACATTAAACTAATAATAAAACTTGGCAACTAAGGTTTGTTAAGGATGCTTCCTCATGGGTACGAGTGGGTGATCCTAGTTGATAGGTGACGATGATGATTTGGTGGATATCAAGATGATGATCAATACTTTGAAGATGTCGCTCTCTTATCCCCTTTTAAAATATTCTAATTAGACGAGCTTCTACACCCTCTAGTTTTACAAACAAAGATAGCTTTATGCAAAATAATCCTACCAACCATAAGTATTGCGGAGTACACCCTGTACTCACCCTTGCTTTGTTGATACTTTTGTAGCAGAGTAAGTGTTCCCCTGAAGATGAGTTCTATATGACATCGACACCGATGAGTAGCTTGGGGTTCCTAGCCGGTAGCCTAGAATCTATGGGTTGGGACATCATCATTATGCTTCAGGCCTCTTAGGACATTTGTTAAGTTTGCTATACTTAATAGCATAATTTTCCTTCTATTGTTTGATGCTTGTAGTTAGTGACCTCTACATTTAATATTTTGGTTCTCTGCTCAGCTATGAGCTTGCTATAATAATTTTTGTGTCGCAGGGTCACTGTTGTGTTACCGATTCTTCACTATATATCTGCGAGCTCTAGGTTAGGCTTATGTCAGACTAAGGTCTGGGATGTCATAATGATGTCAACCACGACATGAACAAGTAGATGCAACATGATGTCGAAGAATGTGGACGGGAAGTAAATCTTGAGCTCGTATAGTATCACCATGATCTCTTCCTGTAGCCTGCCGAGCAGCTTCACGCTAATCGACTTCCTAGATATGACGTCGAAAAAGTTGTAGAGGCCAAATCTCACGGACGTGCTTGTCCATTATCCCTCAGATCGCAACAGGAAGTATCTGTGTCATCAGCATGTGATGGTCGTGATACTTCATCCCGCTCAACCTATTCTTCGCTACGTCCAGATATCTTCTTATCTTCCCCGAGTAATCATGAGGAACTTTGACTCCAAGGAGGCACCTAAAAAACTGCTCGAGCTCCTCCCGACGCAGAGTGAAGAAGGCAGTGCGAAGCACCACCTTATTCTTCTTAACCCTTTTGTGGCAACCTTGAGCCCCTTTCATATGATCATCATCATCACTATCGGGGTACTAAAGATCTTTCTTGATTCTAAGCAATTTCAGGTCGTTTCTTGCTTCCGGTCCATCCTTGGTCCTCTTCGGCATGTTGAGCAGAGTGCCAAGCATACTCTCGGTAACATTCTTCGTGATATTGATGACATCAATGCTATGGGGAGTGTGGAGGACCTTCTAGTATGGCAAGTCCTAGAAAATAGACCTCGCTTTCCATACACCCAACAACAACTTTGTCATCGGTTTCTTCTTTCCCGGCATAGAGCACTATTTCCAATTTTTCAAAATCTTGTCGATTTCTTCCCTGCTCCTCGAACGCGAGGCTCTCTTGATCTTGTCTTTACCATTGAACAGGTCACTCCGTTTTCTCCACGAGTTATGCATGTGAAGCCACTTTCGAGTCCCTTAGAACACGGTTTTCGAAGACCCGGGATCCTTTGGTAGCTGGAGATGTGGGGTATCATCCATGCACTTGACAAATGCATTGTGTCCGTGGTTCGCTTGAGCCGATACATATGCATAAACAGGATAGTCCTGCACCACCGTGAGCAACACGACTCTCAGAGGGAAATATTCTCTAGTGTAGGCATCCCACGTATGGGCTAGCGTCTCCCACAATATGGCTAACTCCTATTTCAATAGCCTGAGATATAGATGCATGTCAATACCTGGTTGGTTTGGCCCCTGAATAAGAATACTCTTGTGTACATATGCACAGCCACGGACGGAGGTTGTATGACTATACAAACACGGGCCAGGTGCTATGCATGCTACTCTGGTTGCCAAAAGGACTGAGTCCATTTGTGCTCATGCCAAGCCTGGCGTTCCTTGTATCGCCCCCGAACTCTTCGAAATCGATGTTCAATGCATTCCAATGTCTACTGTTTGAAGGGTGTATCAGGATCTTACCCTTCTCCGGATCATCTTCATCCTTCTCCCTTTCTGTGTGCCATTGCATGAGCCTTGCTTCCTTAGGGTCTATGAGATACTGTTGTAGACGGGGAGTCATAGGAAAGTACCACACCACTTTTCGAATAACTTTCGTGTTCCCTCTCTTGTACCGTCCTTGACCGTATACCGAACATGTGCTTCTCTCCGCGTACTCATCCCGATAAATTGCATAATCATTGATGCATGTGTGGTATTTAATGTGCGGGAGGTCGAGAGGGCACACGATTTTCTTGGCCTCCTCGATACTTGTTGGCAATGTGTTCCCCTTGGGAAGACGATCGTACCAGAATTCCATGTTAGTGTTCAAGCTCACGTCAATCCATTTGTGTTCTGCCTTCATCACTAGAGCATTGAGTGTTACATTCAAGCGTGTATCCTCGGGCCAACACCTAGGTTACAATGGAGTCATCATGTCTATCTCCATTTGTGCCAGCTTGGATTTTATCTCTGGCTGCAGCTTTTGCATTGCTTGTCTCCTTGAGGAGCAGTTCTTGAACATGAGGGTTCCGCAAGGCCGAAGTTAGCAGTGTTTGTGTGTTTGTGTCTTCTCCACCACCATCTGCTCTGACATAGTCTCCTTCATGATGATCGTGTCTTCCGACATCTCCTTCTTCATGATGATCATGTCCATCGACATCTCCTTCGTCATGATGGCCATGTCCGGGAGACTCTTCAACTTCTCGCTCGCCCTCATATTCACGAGAACTATTTGGTGTCGGCTCCTCATTGAAGTCACGCATGAATCCGCGCCTGAGAATGTGATGCTCCAATTGTCTAGAATCAAGGGTGATCTAGCATTGGAGTTTGCATGTTTGACACGGACATCTTATAGGGTCTTGTTGTTCTGAATTATGTCCACCTTCACGTCTTTCTTATATCTATCAACTCAACCTTTGCTCATCGTGATGATCATGGTTGCCTACGCAGTATACATAGAGCAAAAGCGAGTATGTTAGAGCCACACCATGCACACACACATGCATGGTCGCCCGAAAAATTCGGCATGACCTTTCCTAAAAGTAGGACATATGGGTAGTGCAAAAAAATTGCAAAATGGAAATGAATTAACATTTTGGCAAACATCAAGCACCACGCTAGCGAAAGCAATAACAAAAAGCTTCTTTGCATGCAAACATTCATGCACCACACAAGCTTCATGTATAAACATCGTGTCGCCATGCATACTTTAATGACCGGAAAATTTTCCATAATAAAAATTGCTTGTTATTTTGTTTTGTGCATTATCATGACATCATGCATATTTTTTCTTTAAAATATTTTCACCAAAAGCCTATTTTGTTTTTTAATTAGTCCTCTCCTTTAATTTCAAATTAATAACCCGGTCTTCCAAATATTTTATTTTCCTAAAAACTATTTACAAAAAACTTTAGAAAAATAAAATAAAACTATTTTGTGGGGGAGGCAGCCAGCCGTCAGGCCCAAAAGGTCAGCAACCAGCCACCTACCACCCCACATAGAAACCCTAGCTATCTGACCCACACACCACACACGTTCACACCCCGCTGCACCAACACGCCACACCACGCACGCACCCAGCCCCACACCATACACCACCACCTACACGTACACACGACACGACCAACACAATGCGCGCAACGCGCTCCCGCACCTCACGCCTCCCGCCGCCGCCCTTTGCTCCCTCCCTGCAGGCCCCTGCTCGCCTCCCACCACTATCCTCCGGTTCCGCTGCCGCACGCACCCCCGACGCCCGTCGCTCACCTCTCCTATCTGCGTCGACCTCGCCAGCGACTCCCCCTCGTGAGCTCCTCCGGCCTCCCGTCCCCAAGCCTAGGATCTCGTCACCGGCGCCTCCGGCCGATAGTTTCCACGAACCGCCCAGAGAGCTGCGCGTCGCCGCGTTCTCCACCTCTCTGCTGGGGGCGGCCGCTATCCTGCCTCCGGTTCCCTGTAAGCCGTTGCAGCCTCTTCCCTTTTTCCGCTTTTACATCCACGACGCTACCTCCCGAGCTCACCCCAACCCTATCGACCTCTCTTCATCATGAGGTTGGGCTGTCCCTACCTTTCTGCGCATCCATCATGATGCCGCCCCGCATACATGCTCCCTCGAGTTTCTCTTCCTTCATCTCGCCCCTCGCGTCGAGCCGCCTCCTACTGGTCTCTTCCATTTCAGCGCATGCTGCTCCTACGTGGCCTATGTTTGCTTGTCTTCACGGTGGTGTCAGACGTTGGTTTGTTGTCGTTGTTCGGTGGTAGAGGTCTGATACTCATTTGTGTTGAAGGTGGCATTGAAATGTTTGGTGGTGTGGTAGATGTCCTGTTCTGATGGTGGTGTGGACCTTCTGATGCTACTGTTTGGCTATGATAAGGCAAGGTGGTGTTGATCATTGTCTACAATCTCTCGGCAAGATGTTAAAACTTGTTAGTGGATGAGACCTATGAGTCGGACAAGTATTCTGAGGCATCCTCGAAGACCATCGGTGCCGTTTCAAGCTTGCCATCAACCAACAAAGTGGAACCCCAAGAGCACCTACATGGAAACTCAAGATCGTCCTGAAATCCGAACCCAAACCCCTCCAAACACCAAGAACTTCGAACACCAAGATCTTCGAACCCCGACATGTGACCTCTATCTAAGCCCCTATTTTATAAATTGCCATATTAAACTCTTTGCATACTAAATCATTCATGTTTGCGTACATATATTGTTGTTCGAGGATAAATGGTGATTCATCTATTAAATAAATATGGAATATGTGGGATTGCGCTTTGTCTTGTCCTGATTCTATTTAATATTTTGTAGCTCACTGATGCCATGTTTTGCCTTGTTATTTCAAAATGTAAATTGTAGGGTAGATAAATAACTTGAACCTTCTATTAAATGTCGGGATCCTGATTCCACTTAATATTGCTAAGTTAGACCGCATATTGCCATGCCATGCATCATATCATAAACATGCCAGATCTTTGTCGTAGTATTACAGATTGCATTTGGTGGCTCTTTCTAGCGTTTTGCTTCATCATCGGATAGGAAGATGAGTTTATGCGAGATACGACAAGCCTTCGATTGATCTTCTCAGGTGAGCATTCTCCCCTTCTACCTATTTTGCATTTATAGTCATTACTTCCTTCTATTGATCTATTGCTATTCTTATTGTTGATGCTTTAGTACCACTCCTTTATTTACCTGCTCTACTATATGGCCTTGGCTATCCTACTACCTTGTTTGATTAGCTAGATTTGCCCTTGAGAGTCATAGGCATGCTTAGTACTGCTCTCATATAGGTGAACTGTGATATATGGATATGGTTGATACCATGATAATTAAATTGGTGATGTTGGTTATGGTTATAGCTTCACCAATGATAAGGCCCCGACAGGGACCAACTTTGGGAACTCCTTGAGCTGACCTAGGAACCGTTAATTCTAGGATACTAGTTCTGAGTTGATCGCGCTAACCAAACGCGGGGGCCTCTAGGATCCCCATTCAACTACCGGTGCTATTTGTTTATCCATAGGGTCACAAAATTGGTTTTCCATTTGGTGTATACGCATAATATGTCCACGGACATGGGTGAGTTGAATATGTCTTTGGACCTGGTGATGATATGATTTGGTGGACAGCCCGGGCATTACATATGTAAAAGCGGTACATGGTGGCGGTTGGATGGAGCTCTACAAGTTATCTTCCAAAGACCGTTCCACCATAGTAGTCGTGAACGCTGTGCCACCTTGAGAATCACCGGGCCTCTTGGCTGGATAAAACATAGTAGGTGATACCTCTGGATATGCACGTAGTTATGGGATAGTTCTTGTTGTGAGATTTGGAAGGCACGCGTAATATGTTGCCTAAAGGGTTAAATATGCATTTGGGTACAATAATGCACCCCTGCAGGGTAAATCTTTTCGAGAAGTCGTGTGTCCATGGTTATGGATGCCTTAGGAGTATAGTGTCATGATCATGGACAACGCAACTAAACTATTGCTATTAATCAATTTACTAGTAATTAACCTTATCAACTATACAATTGGATAATTAAAACTACAATGTGTGAGTTGCGCAGGAGGACTTCCTTGAATGGTCTTCAAGGGAGAAATCTTCGGATGGGTTATGCTTGGTGTTATATTATTATTACCTGATAGCAATCTCTTCTCTCGCTCTACTAGCCGAAGTTGTAGCGTGTCTCTATAAGTTAGTGTAAGTTTTGTTGCCGCTGAGCCCACCATATATCCCTTATAGGCGAGAGCCACCGAATTCTAGTTTTGCCGTGTACTGGCGTTAGTACTGCCGCTGTCTTTCTTTTTCTTTTGCCCTTTGTCAGCACCCCTTTGGTTTTGCCACGTATGTGATTGACAACATTAGCAAGGTTACCCTTCCGGTTGGTCTGGTCAGGGTTATGGACGTCGCTTGGTTATTCTTAAGGACTCTTAGTCCCATTTGGGGCTTGTTAGTTTGCGGCCCAAAATTGATGTGTGAGTGCATAGCAGGGCCCGAGTTTCTTGTAATCTTGCGTAGGGGGCGAAGTAGCTTCGCCAATTGGCCAGAGGGGGCAAATGGGGGTGAATACAAATCTAATAGGAAAATGGTCGCTTGAACTAGATGAAAAATGGTTGAACCCAAATACCGTTGTTAGGTCAACTCTTATTGGCCTTCCCTGTCAGTATTCCCCGTTATCCTTGGCGGTCGTGGACTAGTATACCCCTTCACGGACCATATCTACTTCTCTGCTCTACTCTTCTCCCCTGTTTCCCTCCCCAAAATGTTTGCTCAGCTTCGGTTGCCTATCTCAGATCAAAGCTTGCACTTGCTCTCCTTGTGTCCCCGCCATGTCCAGTCAACCTCCCACGCCCCTAATTGAAGCTCGGAGCCATCATTGTTGCATCATCCTCCGTATTGGAGCTTCACTTCCTTGGCCTAGTCTCTCGCCTTTGGCTAGTCCTTCTCGCACGGTGGAGCGCGTCCCATCGGGTGATCCTAGCCGGCGACAGTCCTCGGGCGGTTGCGTGTTGTCGCGCACCCCAGGCATTGTAGCCCTGGCAGAGCAGTTCGATGACCATGCTCTCATGGCCACCGTGCTGGGCATTTGTCCCCCCATGTCGCTGGCAAACTTGCCTTTCGGTTTTCAGCTCTCGTTTCGGGATCAGAAAAATGTGGTCAAGATGGAGGTATATGCACTGCCATTCAATTTTTCATCCGGTTAGAGCACAACTCAGACACCGAGCGTGTTCTGCATTCTTCCCATTCTTTCGAGTGTTGTGGGGTGAAAATGATCTTCATGCGTAGGAATCGCGCCCGTGGGTGGGACGATCGCTTGGGGCAGCTTCGTTTCATCTCCAAACTCGGGTTTGATGGCCTCCCATTGGCTGCTTGGGAGCCGGAGGCCCTCAAGTAGGTCATCAGTAGCCCTGCCAGCAAGCTGGTGGAGATTGTGCCACCGAGCAACAGATGGATCATCAAGGTAAAGGCGTGGTTAAAAGATCCAGACGTCATTCCTAAGATGTATGAGGTGGAGATTCCAAGAAGGGCACGATGACATCTTAGATGGAAGCACCTGGTCATCATCCACCTGGAGGAGGTTCTAGAATTGGTACATGGCATTCAGGACCCCGACGAGGCGGCCAAAAAGCGTCCTCGTCACCTACGGTGTTGTCATAGAAGGATCAATGGCGCAGGATCACCACCGTTTCGCAACGGTGCACATAGTTTTGGTGGGGGAACTGGGTGTGGACAAGCTGGTGGTTCTGATTTCCCTCGAGTGAAGATAGAGCTCTAGTGAATTGGTGTAATATGTGTGGCTACTGGCTAATGAATTTGTAGTATGGAGAGCAGAGTAGGTAGTTAGCCTGGACTAAAAATATGTAATACTTTGAATTGATGTAGTATGTGTGGCTAATGAATTTGAAGTATGTATGTGATGACCCACAAGTATAGGGGGTGTATCGTAGTATTTTCGATAAGTAAGAGTGTCGAACCCAACGAGGAGCAGAAGGTGCTGGCTAGTGGTAAGGATCAGGAATTCTCTGCAAATACTTAGCAAACGGATTTTTAGGGGTTTTCGATAAAACAAGTAAACAAAGTATGAGTAAATAAAAGACAGTAGGAATAAATGCAGCAAGTGGCCCAATCCTTTATGCAGCAAAGGACAAGCCGGTTGTATTACTTAAGATGATCAAACGTTCTCGAGGACACATGGGAAGACTGTCAAGTGCTTTCGCTTCATATAGTTGATTAATATCCTTTAGCTTGCTAAGTGTTGTGTGGGTGAACCTGTGCTAATATACCGCCCCATCCAAGACTAATACATACTTGTGATTAAACCCCTTGCAAACATCCGTAAGTACAAGGAAGTATTTAAGGTAGAAACCTAACCACAACTTTAAACTCTAAGACCCTTACGTCCCTTGTGCAATGGTTTCCTAACGAGGGTTCAGGTTTCTGTCACTCCGGCAACCCCTACGATTAGTATCCAAATACACAATGCATTCCCCTAGGCCCATATAGTTGAAGTGTCATGTAGTCGACGTTCACATGACACCACTAGAAGAAGTACACCACAACTTAAATAACAATCTATTGAATCTTTCTCAACGCAACTCCACTACTAACAACAAGACTTCTCCCATGTCCTCAAGAACAAAACAAACTACTCACAAGACATCATATGCATAATGATCAGAGATGGAATAATGATGTATAACAATCTGAACATAAACAATAATTCAATGGTTCACTCAATAGCATCAACTACAAAGAGTAATCAACACCGGGAAAGTTTCCCCTATGAACTATGCAAGATTCAACGCGATTGTTACATCAATATGGAGATGGTGATGAGGGTGCTGATGGTGATGATGGTGGTGATGATGATGATGATCCCGATGAAGTCCAGCTTGATGGTGGTGTTGATGGCGACAATCTCCCCTCTCGGGAAGGAATTCCCCCTGCAGAAATCTGTCTGCCGGAGAGATCTTTCTCTCTCGGTGTTTTCCGCCCCGTAGAGGCGGCGGAATCTTTCTATGGTCACTCTGCGAGTCTTAGGGTTTCGGGAGGATGATATACGCCAGAGGGGAGAGGCTAGAGTGGGCCAGGGTGGCCACACCACCTCCAGGCGCGGCCTAGGCCTGCCCGCGCCATGGGGTGGTGTGGGCCCCCTGTGGCCCACCTCCACTCCATATTCTGGCATCCTTAGTCTTCTGGAAAAATAGGATTTTCCGTATATTTTCCTGGATTTTCCGATCTTCGCGAATTTTGCCTCCAAATAGCACCTTTTCCATCAGAATCCTGACTGCAGCGGTCCATGCTCCAAATGTCATCAACCATGCAAAAATAGATGAAATAACATAAGTATCACCTCTCAATACGAAATATATCAATGAATAATAGTGAATTAAGACATAGAATAGTGATGCAAAATGGACGTATCAACTCCCCCCAAGCTTAGACTTCGCTTGTCCCCAAGCGAAACTGAGCTCAATAAACATGGCCTCAGGTTTATGGAGTGAAGAGTCGATAAAAGAATACGGACAAGAAGCATCACATTCATCAAATACATAGATCATAATAGAAGACAACTCACTATTATATAACTCAACTCGCAATGAGTAAAGGAGACACAGTAAAGATACATAAAGTGAATCATAATTGGTAATGGCAAACTTAGCTCTTGGTCGAAGAATAGTTGATAATTTGCTGGAGTTCACAAATAGCTGGTTTTTCAATGAAAGCTTTCAAAGTAGTAAACATCAAGATAAGAGCAATGTGCAAAACAAGGAACATAAGAAACATGATTGAATAAATCACCATATGAATGAATGAAACACATCAACTCAAAATACTTGCTGAGATAGAAGGGAGTAGGTTTACTGACTCAACTACAAAGTAAAAGAAAGGGCCCTTCGCAGAGGGAAGCAGGGATTGCAAGTCTCATAAAGAGCTCCCAAAAATTATGATACTTACTAGCTTTCAGCTCTCATTACCCCTATCATAGGCATCTTTAGGTGATTAAGGTTAAAGTGACACAACTAAGAGGATATGCTTGACAAGTTATAAGTTGAAATCTCATGCCCCTTACTTATGAGTACTGATCCTCATGCTACTCAACTTCAGTCACGAGCAAGCTCTTGTCATTGTAAATACATGCATATCACTGAGAACCGCCAACGGGGTACCCCTTGCACATGACACAGGAGCTATACCATAATCAAAATGACAAGGCAAGCAGACAGTGAGCATCTCAGCGATCTTTTTATTTGCTATTTGCATAGGTTTTTATTGAGGATGCTTCATAGAATGCTCACTATAGTTATGCTGCAAGTTTCCACCATGATTAGGCATGGCTTAGGCTAGCGGTCCAGGCGTTTCTCTAACACACATATAAACTCCATGATCTTACAAGTTCCACTTTTATTTCACGCCGCCGGGATCCATAAGAAAAAGGACATGATATAAACTAGGTACAAAGTACCAAATGAAGTGTTGAAAGCGGTCCCCATGATACATGGTTCGGCTAACTTCAACTCATAAAGCACAAGCATATACGCAACAAAGAAGGACCCAATGGTTCAAGTTTATTAAATGCAAGAAAGTAAAGTGTGCCATCAAGTTCGTGAGAGCTTTATCACTAATTTTCACATAAAAAGTTTAATTTTGGAGGTAGACAAAACAACAATTTACTTGGAATAACAATAAATGCTAATACGTAGGTATGGTGGACACAAATGGAAAAGGTTTTGGTTTAAAGGAGGTGGATGCACGAGAAGAATACCCTCTCAGTACAGGTTTTTGCTAGCAAGGCTGGGTAGCAAGTATAAGAGTTGAAGGAAACAAACAATCATACGAGTGATAAAGACAAACATGCAATCTTCCTTGGAAGCACAAAAGATCTTAACTAGAGAATACTAGACTTAAGAGCAAATCAAGAAAGAAAGATGATGAAATTATTTTACTCTAGAGTACCTTTATCTTTTTATTTCAACTCTCAAAAAGGTGTTGCTACTGACCGAGCCGGGTTTGCCAAAACCAACGAAATTAACTCAATGATCCCAAAGTGCTACCAATACTAACAACAAGATCAATCATATAACCACGAATTGAAAACTAATATAAGCTATGCAAAAGAGTGAATGATCTTCTCATTAATATTCCATAACGGAAACTCACACCAAGGGATACATATCTAATGAGACAGGGGACACTTCCATAATTCAAACCATACTACATAATAACTCCTCTATTCATGATATGACTCTACTAATAAGGTAAAAAGATAGAAGATAGTGATATGATACCGCGGCACTCCCCCAAGCCTGGAACAAACCAAGGGGATGCCAAACCTGATGATGAATTACTCCTTAGGTGGTGGTGGTATCCTCTCGATGAGCTCTCTAATAAGTTTCCCCAAATCCTCAATCTCAAAGGTGAGATTACAAATAAGCTACGAGTTTTGCTCAATGCGGCTCATGATCATGTCGGGTTGAGAATTCCAGCTCTTGCTATTCTTTCCCCACTCTTCCTCCTTGAAGTCTTCTTTTCCTGCATAGCTAGAACGAGGCAAATCCCAATTGGAGGGTAATTTCTCCTTGGGCATATTCTGGTATTGATGCTCATGGATAAGGGTATGGAAAGGATTCTTGGTGCATGGAGGAAGTGACCGTGGAGCCAAACTGTGACGAGGATCTTTCCCCCCAGTCTGCATCCGTGTTGTCCTTCTGACCTTGGCAGGTTTCACCACTCCAATGCTTGTAATGGTAGTGCCGGCATGCGAATGTTGGCCTTGCTCCTCTTCACCTTCACTCTTGATCTCCTTCTCCTTCCCAGGGTCTTGGGGGTCTTCCTCCATAGGCTCCTTTCCTTTATCCTTGGCAGACACCATTGTGCTTCTAAACTTTCAAAGAGTATGTCCTGGCAGAAACAGATCGAAACAAAAAAACATGACAAAAACACAATATACGAACCTCAAAAGATCTGGGGGGTTATATATTACGAAGTTTCATATCAAAAGGGAGGTACTGGGAGAAAACGAGTCGGAGGCGGAGTCCTAGGTGGCCTCACCACCTGGTGGCACGGCCAGGGGTGGGCCCGCGCCACAGGGTGGTGTGAGCCACCCTGGCTCCGTTTCCGTCCCTTTTTCGCTTTGTAGCTTTCCTTATTGACTGAAAACTGCAAAAATATAGTTGGATTGTATTTTCGTGGAACTTTTCTTACCAGAACTGTTACCTATTTGAAAACGGACTCTGCATGTCTCTGAATTTGGTATCTAGTAGATTCTTTCGGAGTCGCCACTTGAATAACATCAATATCTTCATCTTCATACACTTATTACTTGAGTCATAAAACCCTTCTCTTCCTTATTACACCATCATCTCCACTTCCTGGAAATTTCTTTCACACAAAACTTCACACAGTTCTCATTAGCAACATTAGTATAAGTGAAGTGATAAAACCTTTTGAGTCCAACTTCAACTGAAAACCATCAAAACAAAAGCTACTGAAGCAATTCCTTCCGAAAACCCAAAAAGAATTCAAAAAGGAAATCGAATAAAGAAGCAAATGCAAGATTGGCTAAATCTGTCAAAATAGACCAGCAAGTCAAGATTAATTTTTTCGAAAATCTTCTGTTGCTCAAATCAAAACATGCAAAACTAAAGGAAGTTAAATAACAACCTGGGCCAGAAGCACAAAAAATTACAGCTCAATTCGACATACAGAGGTCTCTCACGAATTTTTACGGTGAAGCACAAAAATCTGTTTCGGGACAGCAACTTCCCCAAATCTTACTTCTCTCTCATTAGAGGTTGAATCTTGACACAAAAACAAAACAAAATGGATAAGGAGCGGTTATTACCGAAGTAATAACTTCCAAGACTCAAAGAAACAAAAACAAACTGAAAGCAAAAACAAATAGGGTTGTCTCCCATAAAGCTCTTTCTTTATAGCCATTAAGATGGGCATGATAATTTTGAAAAAACTCTCATAGGGATATGAATTGAAGTGAAAGAGAGCATTAAGAAGCAAAAACACACACATTTAAGTCTAACCCACTTCCTATGCAAGGGGATTTTGTAAACAAACAAGTTATTGAAACCAAAGGCAACTTGCATAAGAAGGCAAAAGAAGCGCAATATAAAAACTTTCAGCATAAAACGAGGAAACTTGATATTATTGAGATGCATAAGAACACTTTTCCCTCTCTCATAGTAGCTTTCAGTATCATGCATAAACTTAACAATATAGCTATCACAAGGACCATCGTAGCAATGATCACTTATTCTAACAGAAAACACATGAATACTAGCTCTCATAACACTACTTTGTGAAACAATATTAGAGGTATCCTTACAAAGGATAGTGTGTCCCTCTTCTTCATATTTAGTGACAAAGTCTTTCACATTTGCTATTATAGGTTCATCAACCATTTGTTTATCAAGTTCAACAGCCTTACTCATACTTTCATTAACCATACTAGCTATCATAGAATGTTCCTTTACCTTGACTGGGAAAGGCATTTTCTCAATGTAAGGCTCGGGTAAGACATGATTAGTAGTATAAACTTCAGTATTTCTCGCAGGAACACTCTTAACAACATCTTTATAAGGTTCATGATACTTATTCCACTTCTTTTTAGGCACTTCAATATAAGAAGCAAAAGCCTTAAAATAAGAAGCAATAGCTTGAGAGTCTATACCATAAGCATTTTTAATATTTTGAAAGTCATCAGTTCCCATAAAAGATTCAATGCATTCATAATCATAATTTATACCTGACTTTCTACCTTTGTCATTCTCCCAAGCTTTAGCATTGTCTTGAATACGGTCCAGAAGATCTCATTTAGCTTCTTCTTCCATGCGAGTGAATGATCCAACACAAGAAGCATCCAATAAATCTTTGTCATGTAGAGGGAGCCTTGCATAAAAGTTGTTGATAATAATATTGTTGGGGATCTCATGAATGGGACATTTGAGCATTAGTAACTTCAATCTCCCCCAAGCTTCAGCTATACTCTCTCCATCAATAGGCTAAAAGTTGTATATTTGATTCCGATCTTTATGAATCTCACTAGGAGGATAAAACTTTGAATAAAAGAGAGGCACTATTTCCTCCCATTCCACAGCTTGACCATTCTTCAGCAGCTTATACCATTCCTCAGATCTTCCTTTCAGTGATAATGAGAATAACTTCTTCTTAACTTGATCTATAGTAATACCTGCACACTTGAACAACCCGCATAATTCGTGTATAAAGAGTAAATGATCATCGGGATGGACAGTTCCATCCCCAACATAGTAGTTATCCATAACACGATCAATAATTCTTGTAGGTATTTTGAAAACATCATTCTCAGCAGGTGGTGGCTTATCTACTGCCTTAGCAGTGGTAGTAGCATTACCAAATAAGAAACTCAGCGAATTATCCATAACAAAAATAAAGCAACTAGCAGAAGTAAACAATACTCACAGTAGAAGTTTCCTTTACCAGCTCCACTCTCCAATAGCGCTTCACTCCCCGGCAATGGCGCCAGAAAATAGTCTTGATGACCCACAAGTATAGGGGGTATCACAGTATTTTCGATAAGTAAGAGTGTCAAACCCAACGAGGAGCAGAAGGTGCTGGCTAGTGGTATGGATCAGGAATTCTCTGGAAATACTTAGCAAACGGATTTTTAGGGGTTTTCGATAAAGCAAGTAAACAAAGTACGAGTAAATAAAAGACAGTAGGAATAAATGCAGCAAGCGGCCCAATCCTTTATGCAGTAAAGGACAAGCCGGTTGTATTACTTAAGATGACCAAACGTTCTCGAGGACACATGGGAAGACTGTCAAGAGCTTTCGCTTCATATAGTTGATTAATATCCTTTAGCTTGCTAAGTGTTGTGTGGGTGAACCTGTGCTAATGTACCGCCCCATCCAAGACTAATACATACTTGTGATTAAACCCCTTGCAAACATCCGTAAGTACAAGGAAGTATTTAAGGTAGAAACCTAACCACAACTTTAAACTCTAAGACCCTTACGTCCCTTGTGCAATGGTTTCCTAATGGGGGTTCAGGTTTCTGTCACTCTGGCAACCCATACGATTAGTAGCCAAATACACAATGCATTCCCCTAGGCCCATATAGGTGAAGTGTCATGTAGTCGACGTTCACATGACACCACTAGAAGAAGTACACCACAACTTAAATAACAATCCATTGAATCTTTCTCAACGCAACTCCACTACTAACACCAAGACTTCTCCCATTTCCTCAAGAACAAAATGAACTACTCACAAGACATCATATGGATCATGATCAGATATGGAATAATGATGTATAGCAATCTGAACATAAACAATAATTCAATGGTTCACTCAATAGCATCAACTACAAAGAGTAATCAACACTGGGAAAGTTCCCCTATGAACTATGCAAGATTCAACGCGATTGTTATAGCAATATGGAGATGGTGATGAGGGTGCTGATGGTGATGATGGTGGTGATGATGATGATGATGATCCCGATGAAGTCCAGCTTGATGGTGGTGTTGATGGCGATGATCTCCCCTCTCCAGGAAGGAATTCCCCCGGCAGAAATCTATCTGCTGGAGAGATCTTTCTCTCTTGGTGTTTTCTGCCCTGCAGAGGCGGCGGAATCTTTCTGTGGTCGCTCTGCGAGTCTTAGGGTTTCAGGAGGATGATATACGCCAGAGGGGAGAGGCTGGAGTGGGCCAGGGTGGCCACACCATCTCCAGGTGCGGCCTAGGCCTGCCTGCGCCATGGGGTGGTGTGGGCCCCCTGTGGCCCACCTCCACTCCATCTTCTGGCATCCTTAGTCTTCTGAAAAAATAGGATTTTCCGTATATTTCCCGGATTTTCTGATCTTCGCGAATTTTGCCTCCAAACAACACCTTTTCCATCAGAATCCTGACTGCAGCGGTCCATGCTCCAAAAGTCATCAACCATGCAAAAATAGATGAAATAACGTAAGTATCACCTCTCAATACGAAATATATCAATGAATAATAGTGAATTAAGACATAGAATAGTGATGCAAAATGGACGTATCAGTATGTCCAATGCATCTATATTTAACACCGTGCTTTATAATTTCTATGAATAACCAAGGACAACCTCCTCAAAAGAGGGTGGACTGGCAATGATCAATGTCAATTCTATAGGGTTTTCACAGCAGATAACAAAAAAATTACTATGTGGAACACCCTAAATGCCCAAGGATCTATCTAGAAGTAATGCGGTAACAAAGCAAGACAGTGGTAACATACCCTTGAAGACCGAGAGGGTGTTACGCTCATGCAGGAGTGTGGGTGATGTAGTCGTACCCATCTGACCTCAAGGTCACGAAGCTCCTCACATGTCACCCCTTGTCTAGGTCCTTGCACGATGGTTAGTCATTGTAAGTGTATCTCCCCCGAGTTATCACATACATATGGTGCAATACAATGACTCCCAAACTTCTTGATCCTTGTCGAGGTTGTGGAAGTAGATCTCCTAGCAGAATCCCTATAGCGCAATGGTGTGCCACAGATGCATTGACTTTGCGCATACAGTCCTTTCTTGGGACCGTGCCACAGCTAAGTTAACTAGAGAGAGAGAGAGGGAGGGGTATTATATCCAAAGAGAATATCTTATTGGTGTGTTTTAATCCTCCCATTGGCACCCCTTTATATTGGGGAAGGGAGGTGTGCCCTCCCCTTTAGGTGCCCCATGTGGGACTAAATTAGACAAGGAAATAGGCAAAAACTGGATGTTGGCTGGCTGAGCCAATGGAGCAACCGGGTGGGCCACCCCGGCCAAGGCCTAGCTCGGCAGAGCAGCTCCTAGTGACCTAGGTAGCCATCCAGGCAGTCTGGCCACGAGGCCTAGCAAGACAGCTAGTTGGGAGTGGCCTGGCACCCCACATGGTCCGGCGCCCTCCATGTGTCCTACGAATAGTGGTAGTAGTGCTACGACCTGGGTGGGCCGCCTGACCGAGGCCCAGCGCGGAGAGGGAGCAACGGCATCCACAGCGCCTGCCCAGGTGGGTTGTTGCCCCTGCCCGGCGGCCAATCGAGCATAGTGGACCACGGCGGTTAGGCGGGTGCCGAGGTGGCCCATCCCAGCGCCTGCCTTGGTGAGCTGGCTTACTGTGGCCCGTGTGCGGTGGCCAGCTGGATGCTGCCCACGTGGTGCACAACGCCCGTCTGCTCGCCTGCTGTGTGGGCTGTCTGGCCCACAAGCAGTGCCCCTTTTTCTGCCTTTTTCTAGTGAATTCCTCCTGGGCCAATTCCCTCCGGGGTTTTGGCCTAATGAGGAAGTTTGCCTAGTAAGTTTTAATTTAAATATTTATTGCCATTTATCTGAAACTCCTTTCGGCCTTTTCCTTTCCTTCTTTCCCCAAACAACTTCGGATCTCTCCGGAACGATTCTTATATCTCTCTCTTTCGTGATTCCATCTTATAGGAGGATCTCCAATGCTTCCCTATGGTTCAGTAATGCTATAGACATGATATATATCAATGATCAACAGTAGGACCGGGATGCCCATGCTGATTGCTATGCACTCCATGAATCACCATTGTGTCGAACCTAAAACAATATGTCCAATTCCCTTGTTATGCGATACAAGACTTGTCTGAGATTCGATCATTGGTAGCATGATACCTTGTTCAATATCGTTTCCAACAAGTACTAGTTTACTCATTCCCCTGAAATTCCATCCCCGTGACCTAGTCATGTGTTGCACAACATGGATGTAATTCACCGAGTGGGCCCAGTTGTATCTTCCTATCACACAGGAGAACAAATCCTGAGCTTGAAGCATATTGCCTCTACATGCCCCTTTGGATACCCAACATGGACCTTTATGATCACCCATTTACGGGAGACGGTTGATGTAGTCATAGCATCCTCCAATAACAGTGATTGATATGATCTCACGGTCTAAGGATTAGGACAATATGTTTCTAACAATTACAATATAAACTAAGTCACATGATCGTGTTGCAACAATCATTGGTGGGAAGTGTCCATCACATCATTCCAGGTGATATGACTTCTTTGTCACTGACTTTTGTTTAGCCCATGATCAGGAAACCCTAATCATCGTCTGCCCAATGAACTAGTTGAATAGAGGCTACTAGGGACCTGGGTTTGTTTATATACCACACCTGTATCAATGTTTCTGCTTGATACAGTTATAGCATGATATAAAACTATTATGAACTAATGAGATATGACAATAAAACCTTTTTATTATTTGCCTCTAGGGCATATCTCCTTCAGTATCCCACTTGTACTAGAGTACAAATAATCCAGCTGCAAGTGGGAGACTGAAGGGAATATGCCCGAGAGGCAATAATAAAGTGGTTATTATCTTATTCAATGTTAATGATAAATGTTTATTTTGCATGATATAATTGTATTATTTGGAAACATTAATACATGTGTGTTTAATAAACAAAATACAAAGTTCCTAGTAATGCCTCTCATATAAACTAGCTCGTTGATTAACAAGATGATCAAGGTTTCCTGATCATGGACATTGGATGTTATTAATAACGAGGTCACAACATTGGTGGAATGATGTGATGAACATTCATCCTAAGTATAGCATTACGATCAAAGACATTATGTTTATATTGCTATAACATCATACAAAGTAATCTTATTCCTTAGACCATGAGATCATGTTAATCACTAACACTGGAAGAGTATCTTGATAACATCAAACGTCACAACGTAACAGGGTGACTATAAAGGTGGGTTCAGTGCTACGAAGGTGTTATGTTGAGGCTCATGGATCAAGAGTGGGATTTTTCCATCCCGATGACGGATAGATATACTCTGGGCCCTCTCGGTGATATCACATTGAAATAGCTTGCAAGCAAGTGATGTGATCACTAGAATGTTATATCACGGGAACAAGAAAAGAGTGCATGTCGGTAACGAGATCAAACTAGGTATTTGGATGCCAATGATCAAATCTCGGGCATGTAATATATCACGAGACAAAGGGATTTAGTTACGACGTTAAAGGTTCACACGATCACAAGAGTCATCGTTGAATATGTGGGAGTCAGTACGGATCTCCAGGTCCCGCTGCTGATTATTGATCGGAGAGGGGTCTCGATCATGTATGCATTATTCGCGAACCATAGGGTGACACACTTAAGGGATACCGACACCATTTAGGATAAAATATGTTTTTAGATAAAGCTTAAGAAAGTGCTGGAATCATTTCGATGGAAATCGGAATTGTTTCGGGTGAAATTGTAGAAACTGGTTCTGCATGTGATATTGAAATGTTGCAGGGGGTTTTATGTGAATGTTTGTTAATTAATGTAATTGACAAAATTCTGAATAAAATAAATAAAATAGTTTTATTTAATGAGAGCTTGCATTAAATATGGTGGAAATTTAATGCATGTGAGTGGAAGTGTAAGTGGAGGCATATTCATGTGAGTGGGGCATCCACGACATGAATGATGGAAGAGGTGGGGGCACCACCATGGCTGCCACGCCATGGCCCTTGGTTGCTCCCCCTCTTCCCTATAAAAGGCCCCCTCTCCTCCTCACAACACACACCTCCTTGTGAAGGATCTATCTCCCCCTCTAGTTATTCCCCATGGTCTCGGATTAGCGAGATACATGTTCCCGGTGGCTTTATCTGGAAAGAAGTTGCTGCTTCCGATGCTTTGATGGAGCGAGGGACGGAGGTTGTCAGCGTACCGGACGTGTGTGCAATCACGGATGCACCACTGCTTTGTGGTGCTGGACTTGGTGGTGCTGGACTTGCTGGAGTTGGATCTGATGGACGTGCTAGAGCCGGACCTACTGGACTTCATCATGATCTTGAGATCGGCAAGTGTACGACTACATCATCCACGAGTTCCATCTTGTTAACAAAGATTTGTTGTCTTTGAGGGTAAGTTCTCTATGGATGTATATCCACCCATTGCTTGTATCTAGTAGATAGATCTTGGCGTATAGTTCCCATCGTAGGAAATTTTTTGTTTTCTGTGCAGTGAACCCAACAGTTACTAATCATAAACCATATCTTATATGCTATCATTCATCATGCTTGCTCATGGAGGACTTCCTGTCCTAAATCTGTTTCACCATATTCATAAGGTCCTATTTTGCAAATCATTAATGCCAACTATTTTGACATCTGCATCACTATCATATAATGTGCTATAGCATTTTGGTGACAAAGTGAGACTTTTGTTTTCTAGTAGATACAATGACGCTCTATCAGTCAATAGAACTTTCAAGATGTCATGTATAACTATAAAACACACTTAGTCGAAAGTCGAACTTTCTCTAGACCAAAATTATAATTGCTAACATTGAAGTATCCTAATACTTCTATATCTATGTAAATTTTAATAAAGCATAACACTTTCACTTTGATGTCTAGCCCTACTTTTGTTGTGTTCAAACTTAACCCTGATTTAGAGATTGATTCATAAATCACTCCCGAACCTTTGTTCTCTATATGTAAGAACATGGGTCACATAATGTCAAGTATAAACAACATGGGTTTTACCTTGAAAAAACTATGGCCAAGGAATGGTTGATGCAGTGCATCCCTTTTCCTTGTTTTAACCATTTTCATAAATACCGAGTCATTACTCAATACTTCTTCTAATTGTTCAAGTAAGAACCAATTCTTTGCTTGAATCCATTATAAATTGTTTTCATAATATCAACTAGGTCCTTCTGAACACTTTCAGAATATTCGAAGCATTTTGACTTTTATTGTTCATTAAATATCATGATCTAATCAAATAGATCCACTATATTAATATATGTTGAATTTCATCCATCTAATGATCACATCATTCCTAATACCAAACACAATGTTCACTAATATGTCAATTACATATTTAAGAACATTGTCATGCTCCCACTCAAATATTTTATCAATATTTGATATCCTAGGATCTCACTCATCTCCCACTCAAATATGTTGTCCACACATTCTGTTGGAAAAACTTCTTAGATCCCACTCAACTTGTAGCCTTTTATCGATAATCCTGGCGAATCCAAAATTCTTTGATCTTACATCAAATTGAGAATTTATTGCTACAAACCTTAGCAATTCCAGGTTGGTCAAAACTTCCTTGTTGTACTAGTTACAACCTTTCCTTCAACCTTTTGAAGACTTTCTATTTTTCATTGGTCCTTTCCTAATTTCATGACTATAAGTCATTTCTTGTATTTGGGTCCATCAATATTTCTTTGTAGTTCATAGGTATGTCTTATTCCAATAATATGACAAGTGAATCATGAACAAAATTCTTGCAACTAGCAGAACAAGTTCTAGAATCCTACTTCTATAAAGTATTAGCAGAAACTTATGCTTACACTTTATTCCCTTCCACTAGCACTTCTATGAGAACATACTTTCTCAAAGAAGTACCTGCCTGAGACAATAAAAACATTGTCTTCTTCAGGTATTAGTTTGGAATTTGTATAGTCTTACTAAGAATGTGCCAAAAAAATTACTATTCACAATGATCTCGAACTATCAAAATCTCTAGAAACTCGAGCTTGCCATATCTCATATGGTGTTGTTTCCGTGAATCTTTAGATGTTCCTAAAACTTTTGAGTGTTTACTAATTCAATCTCTAACTCTAATTCCTAATGTTAAACCATCCGAAGATCATTTGGACCATATGTATCTTATATACTATGATTATGATGTTTCAAACATATCGATACTATTTGATTAGTCCAATCACCATAATTCGTGAAACTCTTTTCACAAGGCCCTTATATGTCATTTTTCTATTAACTTGAATTCAAAATCACTTTGATCAAATCGCAAAGACTTTGGAATTCTTGGTAATCTTATATCCAAGATTCATTCTAAAATCATTTGAACAATTCAAATAGTTTCAAACTTGTGTTTCATTAAGTAAATACATATATTTACTTAAACTCGCCAAAATAATGATTTCCACTATCTGTTGAAAATACGATACATCATATGTATGAAATTCAACAATTCTTCGCATATCACCGTTTTATCGGAATGCGGAGTTTTAGCCATTCTTCCCAACGAGGCATGGTTTTGCAAAGTCTATAGATCAAATATCTAAGGCCTTGATCTTCATTAACATGAAAAACATGCAATAACCACAATAACTTAAACAATAGTGTCATTCAATGTTCAAACTTGAATATCTTTTAGCAATTTCATAAACGTCCTTTTATCATACTGATATAGACTAGAATAACATGAACATAATCCCAATGTGAATCATAAAATATATCATTCATAAAAATAGAACAAATGAATTATTTCTTATTAATATGAATGACAGTCTCGCAATAAGCAAGACACACTAATAGGTTTCACAAACTTGATTACAAAGGTTTTATTCAAATCTTCTAATCTTAATGATAAACTTCAAGGGAAAGAGTGTCGTCGACCATCAACTAGCTTGTTTGCCATCATCATGCCATCAGCGCTCCGTTCCAGTCTATAACTCTCACGCGGAGGGTCCTATTTTCCATAAAACAAGATTAAGTATCCAATACTTGAAACCGGCATAAGCGTTTCATGGAAATGTTTATTCCTTGTATATCACATATACACTTTCTGTTGATGATGATCCCATCTTTTTGGGTTCGACCTTGGCGAAGGTATCACGGCGGTCAAGAAGAGTCGTATCTTCTCTACCGTCCGATTCATCAGGCAAATCTTCTAGGGGTTCACAAAGGATATGGAGGAGATGGTTTTCTATGAGGATCCTACTTAGGCGTTGTATCAGTCGATGAAATTCAACCCATCTAACTTAAGTTTCTCCCCATTCATTAATGGACTAAAGATTTCCTGAACTAAGGAATGGCCATAATCTACAAGATATTTGCAAAAAGGACTTAGACCAAGTTCATAATATGGAGTTCAAACGAACTCTCACTTAAAATATCATCTCTAAAGATAGTTTTAGTGATTACACGACCCCTTTTCACTACATCATCCCCGATCGTCATAGCTTTTGATGTGGTTGCTACAGTGGATTATATCGATCACATCATCCATGTGACTTGTGCTTGATCTTTCGAGCGATGTGTTACGAGGTCATGTATGCACATGCTAGGCTCGCCAACCCAACCATAGTGTATTCTATGTGCATACATGGCTTGCACCCACCATACGCGAACGCAGATATGTCTAACACCCGATCGTCATCGCCTGCCTCATAACAGAGAACTTTCTTGGTGGTGCACACTAATGGGAGAACACTTTCGTTGGTATTTAACTAGGGATCATCATATTTAAATGCTTCCATTGTGTATCTAATACCAGCACTCAAACAAGATGCACTTTGAAAGATTAAATCATATCTAATTGAAATGTGACGTGACGTGGTTGTCTTCCCGCCCGATGATCTCCATCAGGTGCTTCGGTTTGGCTCCAAGTCCACAACACCACCGGTCTTGTCGTTCATCTTCACGATGACTACTACTATACGACTTAGTAATAGTAAGACTAAACTACCTTACCTTTTCATGACTTGCAACCATATCACATCACAAAGCCTTCCCTACAATATAAAATTAGACGCCTCTACTCTATCTATTGCAGATTTTACGTGGATATTAGGCTTTTCATGATAGAACCGTTTCTACCTACGAACTTCCAACCACAACATGGATACAATAGTTGTCTCTACTACACCCCTTCCAGGGCCTCGCATTGTAGATGCCATATGAACTACTATGAGAGAGACAAACACCCCTAGCCACTTATACAGTAAAAGCCGTATGTCGAGCGTGGAACCAGTCTCGCATAGGATTACGCATAAGGTCGGTTCAGGCCACTTCATCTCACAGTACTGCGATATAAACAAATACACATGGGAAGGTAACAACTAGGGTATCGATGCCCACACTTTGCATGTGTCTATCCGCACTAGCATACTAACCATAGATTAGGCTTTGATACCACTATAGGATTTCTGCAGCAGATAACAAAAAATTTACAACGTGGAACACCCTCAATGCCCAAGGATCTATCTAGAAGTAATGTAGTAATGGAGGAAGATAGTGGTAATGTACCCTTGAAGACAGGGAGTGCGTTACACTCATGCAGGAGCGTGGATGATGTAATCGTACCCGGCCAACCTCAAGGTCGTGAAGCTCCTCACACGTCACCCCTTGTCCAGGTCCTTGCATGACGGTCGTTCGCTGTAAGTGTAGCTCCCCCAAGTTATCACACACATACGATGCAATACAATGACTCCCAAACTTCTTAATCCCTGTTGAGGTTGCGGAAGTAGATCTCCTGGTGGAATCCCTACAGCACAACGGTGTACCACAGATGCGTTGACTTTGCGCGTACAGCTCTTTCTTGGGACCGTGCCATGGTGAAGGCAACTAGAGAGAGATGGAGGGATATTATATCCAAAGAAAATATCTTACTGGTGTGTTTTAGTCCTCCCATGGGCACCCCTTTATATAGGGGAAAGGAGGTGTACCCTCCCCTTTAGGTGCCCCATGTGGGACTAAATTAGACAAGGAAATAGGAAAAAACTAGATGTTGGCTGGCACGGCCAATGGGGCAGCCGGGTGGGCCACCCCGGCCAAGGACCAGCTCGGCACAGCAGCTCCCAATGGCCTGGGTAGCCAGCCAGGTGGGTTGGCCTCGAGGCCCAGAAAGACAGCCGGCTGGGAGTGGCCTAGCACCCCGCGTGGGTCGGTGCCCTCTGCGCGGGTAGTGTTGCGGCCCGGGTGGGCCGCATAACCGAGGCCCAGTGCAGAGAGGGAGCAACAGCGGCCACAGTGCCTGGCCCAGGTGGGCCGATGCGCCTGCCCGGGGCCTAGCCAGGCATAGTGACCCACAGCGGTTGGGCGGGTGCCAAGGTGGCCCGTCCCAACGCCTGCCTTGGCGGGCTGGCTGACTATGGCCTGGACACGGTGGCCATCTGGCTTCCGCCCGGCTAGCGCGCAGCGCCCGTTCGCTCGCCTGCTGTATGGGTTGTCTGGCCCAAACACAGTCCCCCTTTCTCTACCTTTTTTCGGTGAATTCCTCGTGGGCCAATTTCCTATAGGGTTTTGGCCTAATGAGGAAGTTTGCCTAATAAATTTTAATTTTAATATTTATTTAGTATATATTAATTCATAATTAACATATAATAAATGCATATTGTAAAATTCCATTTATCCGAAACTTATTTTGGTTTTTTTCCTTTCCTTCTTTCTCCGAACAACTTCGGATCTCTCCAGAAAGATTCTGATTTCTCTCTCTTTTGTGATTCCATATTAAAGGAGGATCTCCAAGTGTTGTATCGCCCTTAAGCGTGTTTCCTTATGGTTCAAGAATGCTATAGACATGATCTATATCAATGATCAATAACAGGACCGGGATACCCATGTTGACCCCTATGCACTCCACGAATCACCATCGTGTCAAACCTGAAGTGATATGTCCAATTCCCTTGTTATGCGATACAAGACTTTTCCAAGGTTCGATCATCGGTATCACGATACCTTGCTCAATCTCATTACCAACAAGTACTGTTTTACTCATTCCCGTGAAATTCCATCCCCATGACCTAGTCATGTGTTGCGCAACATGGATGTAATTCACCGAGTGGGCCTAGTTGTATCTTCCCGTCACACAGGAGAACAAATCCCGACATTGAAGCATATTGCATCTACATTACCATTTAGATACCCAACATGCACCTTTATGATCACCCATTTACGAGAGATGGTTGATGCAGTCAAAGCATCCACCAGTAATAGTGATTGATATGATCTCACAGTCTAAGGATTCGGATAATCTGTTTCTGACAATTTCAACGTGAACTAAGTGACATGAGCGTGTTGCAACAATCATTGGTGGGAAGTGTACATCACATCATTCCAAATGATATGAATTCATTGTCTGTGACATTTGTTTAGCCCATGATCAGGAAACCTTGATCATCATATGCACAATGAACTAGTTGAATAGAGGCCACTAGGGACCTAGGTTTGTTTATATACCACACTTGTATCAATGTTTCTAATTGATACAGTTACAGCATGATATAAAACTATTATGAACTAATGAGATATGACAATAAAACACTTTTATTATTTACCTATAGGGCATATCTCCTTCAAATTTTGTGGTTGCCAGGAAAATGTAGTTCATATCCTCTTCAAGTACAAGGTAGCTAGATTATTTTGCCAAGTGATGAGTGATCCGAAAGACATTAAATGATTCTTTTTTGAAACGAACATTTCCCGATGATCCTTATAACAATGTCTACTGGTTTTGTAACATGGTGAACTGCACGACCATTTTGTAGAAAACACAAGATAAATGAAAAATGGGGTTTTATAGGACTGCATCCTTAGTTCAACCCCGTAACTAGGACTGTGCCACTAGGACTCAGTTTATTGGGAGGGTCATGTTCAACACGGCCATGCCTGCGAGATAGTTTCTTCAGATTAATCCAGTTCCAGTGAAAATGCAAATTGTTGTGTCTGAATTTCTTGACTATAATATTTAGTGAGGTTTGTTCGAAATGGTCCGTGTTTTTGTATGGAACATGCATGAATTAACCACGCAAAATCAGTACATAAATGTTGTCTGCATTGTGTCTATCCGGGATAAATATGGTAGTTAACTGGATTTAACCACCAGTAGTAATATAATAAATAGATACTTGATAGTATTTGTTTACATCAATAGTACTTCCATACAAAAGGGTGTGATATGTGCATAAAAGTGGGCTAAACTTCCTACTAGTTTTATAACAATGTATCAACATTCCATCTACAAAAGTCATTCTTCAGTTAAACTTAACTATTCTTCACTGAAGAAACTGCATATATCCACCAGAAAAGTTGGCTGGCCAATTGGAGGATGTAAGTTCAGTGATCATTCAACCCCAACTGATTTTTTTCCTTCCCGCCAAACTTCAAGAGATCGGCATCGTTCATGCACGTCCGCTCTTCTTGAACCAGGCCCGATTCAGTTTGACCATTCGCACCGCCGCAATGATTTCTTTAAACCTGAAATCCGGCATCTCGTGGCAGGGATCGTAGGTCCGTGTGAATTGGAACCTAAATTCGGGTGCTGAGTTGTTGCCTGTCGTCGGGTCTAGCTGTCGAACAATCCAGCAGGCTGGGTGTAGACGGATGGTCGTCAGCATGGTCTGGCCTCCGACGGTGTGTTCAATGATCGGCTCTACCACAGACGGCGTGTTCCCATCGCCCCACTACGGTAAGGTCGCATGTGCCAAAGCATAGACACAAGAGTTCCTAGACCTTATTCCTGCCGTGTTTGAGGGTTTGTACCCTCGGCAGCATGCTCCCATGAACGTTTTGAGACGTACCGTGTTTCCCCTGCATAGAGCATGCCATAATGCCGCTGCGCGCTTTCTCCACGGCGCTCTCTTGGCCCCGCTCGCCGCAACCGCCTCCACCGCCACCGCCAATGCAGCACATTCTATTAAATCATCCTCCTGGGATGGTAATGGGAGACCGGCCTTGAAGTAGAGCTTCATGTCCTACCTTAGAGGGGCCAAATACCCAAGTTTTGGCGGCGGCTTTGGCGGGGCCATATTACCCTAGGTGGTACGTCGGGGCGGAGCTGCACAAGGGGAAGTGGGGTTAGTCGGAGAAGGGGAGTGACAGTAGGTGTGGAGTCTAGGCACACATGAAAATAATCCTCTCCTATTTCCTGAGAGGGTAATAATTCGACACTCGTTGCACTAACTGCTCAATCTTTATTTCCCTTCTCAGCATAAGAGTGCGAATATAAAACGATCAGTCGTGACTACCCACCAGATCGGGCAATGTACTAGGACAGGTAGGACCAAACAAACTGGGTTCAATTTTAAAGATATTTACGACTGTGGCCTTATGTTTACATGATATTATTCATGTGCCACTATGAACCGTTGAATTGTAGCAACACCATCAGAAATAGGGGAAGATGTCGTGGTATGTTTTTTGGCTGGCAGGCCAGCCACCTCCACCATCGATGACGTGCGTCCTAGGTTAGAGGACTAGTCCCCCCCCATTATTGTGCAATTTTTCATATTTTGTCGCTCCCAGCTCCGCTCCGATCCTCTGGTCCTCCCGCTGCCACTCCGTTCTATCTTGCACCACTCTCGTCCTCCCCTTAGGCCATTGTCCTCCCGCCCTCCCCTCCTTGTCCTATCTCCTTGCCATGTCTCCTTTCCATCATCCACCACCCAGGCGCGTCTAGAAATCAAAACCGAGAGTCAGGCGTTGGGTGAGGCGCCCAACAACGCGAGTGATCTGGATCCTATAGGGGTTCCGCGCATGAAAACAATAAAATTTTACCCTATGCCCCTGAACCCCTAAAGCTGCCAGGACCTATCTATTAGTAATATAATAATGGGAGGGGCTTTTCGCAAACTTACATTTGAAGACCGAAAAGCATTGTCAACGCTCAGGAGAGTGTGGTTGATGTAGACGAGCCGAAGCCGACCTCAAGGTTGTGATGAAGTCCTTGCGCTCCTTCTGGCTCCAACAACTTGAGTGCCTCAAGTGCGACACCTCGCGGGGAGTTCCACACGTCCGGTGCCTGACGATGACTCCCGCTTCCCCGATCTAGCAGCAGTTGCGGAAGTAGAGCTCCCGGATCCGAATCCCGCAGCGCGACGGCGCTCCGCGATGAAGATGTCTCTCGCTCGCGCAGTCCAGACTTGGGACCACGGTCACGAGAGAGAGAGGGGAAGAGAGAAAATATCAATTAGAGGTCCTCCCAAAAGTAGGGAGACCTTTATTGATCATTGGTGTATTTATCTTGGCCAAATACCCCACTATATATAGGGGAAGGGGAGGTACTACCTCCCTCAAAGTCCCGGGGTGGGACTAAAGGAGAGGAGGGGGAGGGGGAGGCGCCACCGGCCACCCCCTCATGGGCCCCACGTGGGGGGCTGGCCCAATAGGGACGCCGGCTACCCCATGGCCCCTTCTTCCATCTTGCCTTTCCCTAATGGGCCCTCTCCCCTCCGGGAATTGGCCCATTAAGCCTTTGACCATTTAATTGATTTTTCTCTTTATTAAATAATTATGAAAAAATGATTAAATCAATATTTAACATTCATTCACACATTATTCAATCTCCGTGGCTATGGAACACCTTCCACCTCCACTCCGGACATCCTCCGGACTTACCAAAACCCTTCCAGTTTTCTCCCTACTCTTCTTCGGTGATTCCAGTGATCCTATAAACACTCTCTAAGCATCATCAAGCCCTTAAGCGTGATACCCCACGGTTCGGGAACACTCCAAACATGGTCAGGACACTCCCACACCAATGATCTACAGAGGGACCTGGATGGCCATGTGACCCCTGTGCGTTCCACGAAGATCTTTCGTCGTTTGAACCGGGACAGTCGTGTCTTATTCCCTTTGTCTCTCGATACTTGCATTGCCCGAGATCTTATCAATGACATCACCATGCCGTGTTCAATCTCGTTACTGAACAATGCTACTTGACTCGTTCTGACAAGTGATATCCTCGTGATCAAATCACATGTTGTGCAGCTATTGGATATAACCTCTCCGAGTGGGCCCTTGAGTATCTTCCTGTCACATGGACGGACAAATCCCGCTCTTGACATATATTGCCTCTATGGTTTCCTCCAAGTACCTGAACACACCTTTATAACCACCATTTTACCAGATGGTGTTTGATGCTATCTAAGCACTCTCGGGAGACAGTGATTGATATAGCCTCATGGTCTAAGGAATAGTCTACGAGGATCCATTTCTAATCATCGTAACTTGAACTTCGTGACATGATCGATTCACGATGTTTAGCTTGGGTATTGGTTCATCATCTCATTCTCTGAATGAGATGACTCCATTTCCAACTGGCATAAATGCCGCATGATCAGGAAACATGATCATCTGTTGACCAATGGACCAGTTACTAGAGCTTCACTAGGAACCCTGGTTTGTTTGTATATCACATGTGTATTGATGTTTCCACTCAATACAGTTATAGCATGATATAAAACTTAATCATAAACTATATGAAATATGATAATAGTCCTTACTACTATTTGTCTCTAGGGCATATTTCCAATAGTCTTCCACTTGCACTAGAGTACAAATACACTAGCTGCATTTGTTCTCAATCATTGGCACCATATAACCGGTACCCTGAACATGCTTGCTCATGGAAGAGGTTGAGTCTTGGGTCTGTACTTTACAGTCCCAAATCCTTTGCAACTTACTAATATCACTTTGATTGACATTAATACTCTATCATCACATGATAGCATCTGTGTGAATGCATCGTCGTTATGGCAGCAGAACGAGGCCTGATTCCAGGAGCCTATAGTGATGTTAGATCAACCTCGAGGGCTTTCTCATGGGCATTGTGCCCTGGGACACATCATTCTACTTAAAAGCGAACTAGCCCCGCCATAAAATTATACAACACTTTAGATGGTACCCTTATCTATTATTATAAATGTATTCATCGAAACACTAGTGCACTCTGTGCAACTTTCGATGTTTTGTTCACCTTGCTTCCTACTTGACTTTTGATCGATATCTACAGGAGTTTCCAACATATTCCCTTATAACATAACTCTTTATGTTTTAAGATATGTCATCCTTTATGGATTTGGAAAACATGTCTACAATTCTCTATTAGACACTACGGACAAACTTAGCTCAACATTCTGTGATTCAAACTTAATTACTTTCAAACGTTCCTTATTTGGATCACATATTACGTTAAGTTATGATCATGGTTTTCTAAGAAAGAACCTATGTCTCAACATAGTTGATGACGATCATCCTTTTCCTTTCTTTCAACCATTGATGTTCAACTTAATACTATGCCTAATTTGAGTCATTAAGGACTGGTTCCTTAATTAACTTCTATTCTGAAACACTTTTCAAAATCCCTTAAGGAATACTACATAATATCATAATACACTTATTATCAACTTCTACATCTTATAAATCATTATTTATAAGTATTTGTGCTTTTATTCTTAACATACTTAAGAATTACTCCTATAAGCTCCCACTCAAAATATGTCCTACATATTTGAATTTGAGACTTACATTGCTCCCACTCAAAAATATGTCAATCACATATTGTTTCAAGAAGACTTTCATAGCTCCCACACAATTTTATGCAAATTGCATATCCACTCACTATTTTGAATAATTTCAAAATCCTTTGATTAAATATCAAAGTGAGAGATTTACTTCGAGACACTAGTACTTTTACTAGTCTTAAATACACTAGACATTTAGCACATTTGAATCAAATTCATTTGAATTCATCCAATACTTAACAAATTGTGCTTTTGTCATTCACCCCTTTTCCACTATGGCTTTGCAGTCATTTGGGAAAATCCAAGCAACTCCTTTTATTTGTGAGATTCAGCAACGGATTGCTTTCTAATCTCAAGGGAATTTTACTTCTAAGATTTCTCATAATTTAGTTTACAATTATTTCCTTTGTAGTTTGTAGGTATGTCACATTCTAATAATCATGACAAATGATTCACAAATGTCTCCATACAATATATGGATTACATTTTGAATCCTACTTCATGTAGTGAAAACACTAGTGGGAAAACGCAATGATCATTATCGTTGATTCTTTCCTTCTGTGAAGAGAATCGTTTAGGAACGTTGTCCGTTGCGCTTCTCAACACTCTGATGCAGGGTTTTGAATCCTCATCGTGTTTTTCACTATTTCCCATTTGCTCCATAATTGAGAATCATCACTAAAAGTGAGCTTTCTCAAGAATGCACCAAAATCCAAGCAATACAAGTTTTGCTTTCCTTTTGGTTTCAGCTATGGATTTCGTATTCAAAGTTTCCAATGATTACTCTACAAGGACTTATTAGCTATTGTTTTGGTTATATCGAATAACCCCAAAACTTTCACGAATTCAAATTGTTCACTACCTTCTAATTGAGTGCTAACTATTTCTAAGCTAATGGTCTCTACATCTACACTACAACGATTTATTTGGTGCCTTCTATTCAACCCCCTTTGATATCTAATATCACATTGTGATGCTTTGCATTTTGACGTTTCAAAACACTTCGCATTTCACAATTACTTTTATGACATTCTTATAAATTTGAATCTTATTACTATTGATCAAATCGTAGTTATTAGATTCTCTTTTATACTTATATCCTTTGTTGATGAAACACTTTGATCAAATCAAATAGTTTCATATTCATGTTTCCTTTGGTAAACTACTTTACACATTTAAACAATCATATAATGATTACCATTTTTGTTAAAACACAATACATCGAATATGTATTTACTTTTAACAATTCTTTAAACACTTTGTATTCAAGTAATACTCGGTGTTCACGTTAATTTGCCGAACTTAGGCATGATTTATATGTGATAAGAAATCGAATGACTTTCACATATTATCACATAACTTTGAATTTAAACAATGGTTTTTCATTCATTAATGAACATATCATTAAGTTGGGTATTTTAAACAAGGCATTTTAATATTTTACAAATGTTCATGCATTATCAATTAGTTTCAAACAACAAGGATAATTCACAAGTAATCAAACAAGATATGAACATGAATATAAATCATTCATAAAAGTAGAACAATTGTTTGTTACAAACTCATATGAATAACCGTCTCACGAAGTGTATGACACACTAAAGAAGTTCACAATCTCTTGATTACAATAATCATCCTAAAACATAAACTAAATGATAAATGTCGAGGGAGAGTGTCGTTGTCCATCATCATCATGCTCGCCATCAACACGCAATGTCACCTCCTCTCCAGAAGCACCTCTCATGCAGAAGGACCTGTTTTCATCAAAACAGAACAAGTATCAGATATACTTAACACTGCAATGTGTTTGCAAGATTATAACATTTATAAAACTGTATATCAAATATATACCTTTGTCATTGACGACCTGAGCGACATCTGCTTCAACTAACACATTCCTAAGATGTGTCATGAACCGGTGGAACTCCATTGTTTCCTCATCGCCCCTCATTATGCAAGTCCTGACTTGTGCTTGGTAGCTTGGTGGTAGCGACCGCAACACAATAGCGTTTGCAAAAGAGACCGTAATCCAGACGTCCAGGAAGTATGCAGGCCTCATGTACACATCATGCATGCGCTCCAAGTGGTCCTCTAGTGATGAGTTCTCCTCCATTTTAATGGAGAGGAAGTCTCCCGCCAGCTCATGCTCCCAAATGCGTGTCTGCTCCACGAAATGTGTCCTAAGCTGTAGCACTACCGAACGAGGGTTGACATCACCCACGAAAGGCCACAGCTCGTCCACCATTCCGAAACGCATCACAACTGAAATATAGGAGGCCATCTCACAACGGAGATAGCCGTCTTTCCGCTCCTCTAGGGTCTCAAGGTCAATGTGATGATCCAAATCCATCCCATCGAGTATGTAGTCGACCACGTCGTTCTCGCTAAGGAGAACATGGAGACTGGCAACCCATATGGAGAAGTTCGATCCATCTAATCTGAGCTTCTCTCCTTCCAACCAATCAATTGTCAACACGAAAGGTCCCATCTACATTTATAATTGCAAAAGGAATTTAGACTAAGTTTATAATTAAATGAGTTAGTAATAACTCCACTCAGAAACACCTATCCCCAAAAGGGTTCTTAGTGATAACATGACCCCTATCAGCCACATCTCCCCCGATCGTCACGGCCATCAATGTGGGTTCAAGGGTGGACGCTAAACGTCAGTCACATCATTCATGCGACTCGTGCTCGATCTTTCGACCATCCGTGTTCCGAGGCCACACTTCTCTAGCGTGCTAGGCTCGCCAACTCAACCTTAGTGTATCCGCTGTGCAACATGGCTTACACCCACTGTATGCGAACGTAGATATGTCTGACACCCAGGCCTGTAACCCTGGATCGCCTCATACCGAAGAACTTTCTTGGTGGTGCACACTAAGGGCGAACACAATCGTTGGTAATTTTAACAGGGATCATCTTATTAGGATATCGTCGAGTATCTAATACTAGCACACAATAAGACATACAAACAATAACATTGAATGTAAATGCTATGTGATATGGTCCTTCATGTCGTGATCTCCATCCGCCGTCACCGGGTTCCGGCGCCGTAGACACTAGGGTACCGGTGTCTTCCCGGCGAGGTAGTCAGTCACCTTCGTCACTATCTACTACTACGTAACAAAAGGTAATCACTTTACCTTTGCCACAACCATATCACAAAGCAACGCCCCCTACAAAACAAAGTTAGACATCTCTAGTTTATCTTTGCATGTTTTACGTGGCTGAATGGGCTTTCCCACAAGAACCGTTCATACCTATGAACTTTCAGCACAACTCTGATCAAGTAGTTGTCTCTACTACACCCCTTTCGGGGCCCTCCGTTGCAAATGGCATACCAACTAATGCGAGAGAGACAGACACCCCCCTAAGCCACTTTATACGGTACAAGCCGTATGTCAAGCGTGGACCAGTCTCACGAATGAACGCGTAAAGTCGGTTGGGGGCCACTTCATCAAGCATTACTGCGGTATGCACAAGTACACGTGGGAGGGTAACAACTAAAAGATCAACGCCCACACGCTACATCTCGTGTGTTCTACCCGTACTAGCATTACTACGCATAGATCTAGCTCTGATACCACTATAGGGGTTCCACGCATGAAAACAATAAAATTTTACCCTACGCCCCTGAAACCCTGAAGCTGCCAGGACCTATCTATTAGTAATACATTAACGGGAGGGGATTTTCGTGAACTTACCCTTGAAGACCGAAAAGCGTTGTCAACACTCAGGAGAGCGTGGTTGATGTAGACGAGCCGAAGCCGACCTCAAGGTCGTGATGAAGTCCTTGCGCTCCTTCTGGCTCCAACGACTTGAGTGCCTCAAGTGCGATACCTCGCGGAGAGTTACACACGTCCGGTGCCTAACGATGACTCCCGCTTCCCTGATCCAGCAGCAGTTGCGGAAGTAGAGCTCCCGGATCCGAATCGCGCAGCGCGACGGCGCTCCGTGGTGAAGATGTCTCTCGCTCGTGCAGTCCAGACTTGGGAGCACGGTCATGAGAGAGAGAGAGAGGGGAAGAGCAAAAATATCAATTAGAGGTCCTCCCAAAAGTGGGGAGACCTTTATTGATTATTGGTGTATTTATCTTGGCCAAATATCCCACTATATATAGGGGGAGGGGAGGTACTACCTCCCTCAAAGTCCCGGGGTGGGACTAAAGGAGAAGAGGGGGAGGGGGGAGGCGCTGCCGACCACCCCCTCATGGGACCCACGTGGGGGGCTTGCCCAATAGGGCCGCCGGCCACCCCATGGCCCCTTCTTCCCTCTTGCCTTTCCCTAATGGGCCCTCTCCCCTCCGGGAATTGGCCCATTAAGCCTTTGACCATTTAATTGATTTTTCTGTTTATTAAATAATTATGAATAAATGATTAAATCAATATTTAACATTCATTCACACATTATTCAATATCCGTGGCTATGGAACACCTTCCACCTCCACTCCGGACATCCTCCGGACTTACCGAAACCCTTCCGGTTTTCTCCCTACTCTTCTTCGGTGATTCCACTGATCCTATAAACACTCTCTAAGCATCAGCAAGCCCTTAAGCGTCATACCCCACGGTTCGGGAACACTCCAGACATGGTCGGGACACTCCCGCACCAATGATCGATAGAGGGACCTGGATGTCCATGTGACCCATGTGCGTTCCATGGAGATCTTTCGTCGTTTGAACCAGGACAGTCGTGTCTTATTCCCTTTGTCTCTCAATACTTGCATGGCCCGAGATCTGATCAATGACATCACCATGTCGTGTTCAATCTCATTACTGAACAATGCTACTTGACTTGTTCTGACAAGTGATATCCTCGTGATCAAATCACATGTTGCGCATCTGTTGGATATAACCTCTCCAAGTGGGCCCTTGAGTATCTTCCTGTCACATGGATGGACAAATCCCGCTCTTGAAATATATTGCCTCTACGGTTTCCTCCAAGTACCTGAACACACCTTTATAACCATAGTTTTACTAGATGGCGTTTAATGCTATCTAAGCACTCTCGGGAGACAGTGATTGATATAGCCTCACGGTCTAAGGAATAGTCTACAAGGATCCATTTCTAATCATCGTAACTTGAACTTCGTGACATGATCGAGTCACAATGTTTAGCTTGGGTATTGGTTCATCATCTCATTCTCTGAATGAGATGACTCCATTTCCAACTGGCATAAATGCCACATGATCAGGAAACATGAACATTCGTTGACCAATGAACCAGTTACTAGAGTTTCACTGGGAACCCCTAGTTTGTTTGTATATCACACGTGTATTGATGTTTCCACTCAATACAGTTATAACATGATATAAAACTTAATCATAAACTATATGAAATATGATAATAGTCCTTACTACTATTTGTCTCTAGGGCATATTTCCAACAGATCCTGCTCGGAGTTGGATCATGCGTCGCTGGAGAACACGGAGATGGGTCCTGCACGGCTGGAGAGCACAAAATCTCCTTCAAGTCTGGAGAGCATAGAGGAGAATGAAATAGGGGGAGAGGAAGTGGGGTGCAAATCTTTGGAGGTCTGGAGCCCGGTGAAGGTGTCGTACGTCCTCCCTGAAGGGTAAGAACTATAATTCCTTCTCTGTGTTCCCCAATTAGCATTTCTAATCCCGTGGTGATGGCAAGGATATGTGTTGGTAACCACAAGACGTCTGCCCAGCTTGTCCTTGAGCATGATGCTTTGTCAAGCGATCATGAAGACATTGAAATGGGTGGCCTTGCAGATGATTTTGTGCTCAAAGATGTTGACGATGATGAGAAAGCATATCCAGACGTGGATGCTGACCCTGATAGGATGGAGAGTAGGGTATATTTGGTTGATTCGAACTTTGAGCCTGACTATGGGACTAGTGAGGAAGAGGAATGTGAAGACGTGGAAATGGGACACAGGTACGATGATGAAGACACGGACAAACTAGTAATACACTTTGACAGGGACAATCCTACAATTGATGAGGTGACTGTCTTTGAGACTGTGGCGGATTGCAGATATGCAGTTGCTACCTATGCAATAAGACTTGGGTTTGAATTTATCATTGAAAAGAGAGACCAAAAGAGATTTAGGGTGCATTATAGGGAAAGTAATGTGTGTAAATGGAGATTGCATGCATCTCCAATGCACAGTGGACACCCATTTTAGGTTGCAATAGCTATTAGTTTTAGTCTTTCTCATATTTATTCTACTAATATGTTCTCTGATTTATTTGGATTATTATTGAATGTAGATCAAGGTAAACACGAAGAAACACAAATGTGCTAATACTTCTTTAAGTGATAAAATTATACTGGCGACAACCAAGTGAATTGCTTCTACTGTACTTGACTGGGTGAGGCAGGATCATAACATTGTACCTACTAAACTCATAAAAAAGATTAGAAAAAGGTTTAGCATTCTAATTCCTTACCACAAAGTCTTTGATGGGAAGGAGATGGCTCCACACTTTATTCAAGGAAAGTGGGATGACAGTTTTCACATGTTGTATAGTTTCAAAGCTGAGGTAGAGAAAACATCACCTGGTAGTGTTACTGACATTGATTACGAGGTTGTGAAAGGAAGAGAAAAAGTCTCAAGGGGAGTCAGGTATAAGCAGGTAGATAAGAAATGCTTTAGGAGATTTTTTGACTACCTAAAGGCATGCTGGAAGGGTTTCCTAGACGGCTACATGCCATACTTGGCAATAGACACAACTTCTTTAACATGGAAGTTCATGGGACATGTTGCTTCTGCTTGTGTTGTGGATGCGCATAATTGGCTTCTTCCCATAGCTTATGTTGTTCTTGTGGGTGAATCAGATGAAAGCTGGATATGGTTCATGCAGAGACTACGGGCAGTAATTGGTCACCCTGAAGGCTTGGTGATACACACTGGTGCATGCAAGGGGCTTGAGAATGTTGTTGATGCTGTGTTTGCTGGGGTTGAGCATAGGGAATGCATGCGACACCTAGCTACTAAATTCATGAATAAGTTCAAAAGGAAAGACCTTTGAAGAGAACTTATGGCAATCAGCATACACATACACCCCAAGTGTGTGTGCTACTTACATGCAGAGCATCTATATAGTGCCAAAGGTGAAAAAAAATACCTTGAATAACATCATACCAAGCTATGGTCCAGAAGCAAGTTTGGTGAGTTAAGCAAGGCGGATTATGTTTGCAATAATTTGGCAGAGAGTTTCAATGCTAAGATTTAGAGCATGAAGACACTTGCAATTGTTATTTTTCTGGATCCAATAAGACAGTGGATAATGGTGAATATATATTTAAGGCAAAGAATTTGTGCAAGAAATTTTTTAGGCCATAAAATAGTTCCAAAGGTGGTTATGTTACTGAATGCAAGAACCAGGGCAATGAGAACGATAAAGATGAGGATGGTCAGAATTTCCAGAACATTGGCTGAGGTTTGTGTAGAATACAAGCATGGAACTGAACAGAGGTATACTGTAGACATTGGAAACAAGAGTTGTTCATGCAGGAAGTGGCAGATTACTGGTCTGCCATGTCACCATGCATTGTACTTCATGGCTGAGAGGTAGCAGAGCTGAAATAGAGAACTATGTTCATAACTATTTCTCCGTGGACAAGTTTGCTGCAACTTATGCAGAAAACATACAACCTATGGATGATGAAAATGATTGGGAGATTGTCGATCCAGGGTTCAACTTCAACCACCAGTTCTTAGGAGGCCACTTGGGAGGCGTAGAAAGCTAAGGATCGAAGTCTCCACTGATGAAGGTTCCAGCCTAGGAGCAAGGAAAAAGAAATGAAAACGGTGTGGAGGATTCAGCCATATCAAGAGGTTGTGAAAAAACCCAGTTCCACATGCTTGTCCCTATTCACACCCGGAGGCAGAAAATGAGGATTCTCAGCCAGAATTGGAGGAAGAGCAGCATCCATAAAATGGGGCTTGTCAGCCAGAACTAGAGGAACAGTAGCAAGAAGACAAAGAACTTGAGGAAGTGCAGTAGGTAGAGGAAAATGGTGATGAGCATTCGGAGGAAAACATCGGTAAGCAGCAAATTTATGAAAAAGTGGAGGTGTCAACAAGGATATGGGGTGAAATGAAACAAAATTGTAAGCGGAATGTGAAGGAAAAGGAAAATAGTGGAGGTGTATTAGAATATAAAGAAGTTGCATGGGTGATTGAGGATGTTCTTTAGGATCTTTCGGCTAACTGCAAGAGAAAAAAATCCCTACCAATTTCATCTCTGTATGATTCTCCAGATGAAAGGTAATCTTAAATTTGTTTTATTTGCCATTTTGATCATTTTTGTTTCCATCCTCATCAATTGTTGTTTAATGCAGCACGGGCTCGCAGACTAATACGAGGAGCAGAAAGAAGTGGGCAGAGTAACATTGTTTCTTGAATTATCATTGAAACTGAACTAGTCATGTCATCTTTATTCATATCTAGCACATTCAACGTGTCTATGATGAGGTCATGTGGACCAGATTACAACTATTTAAATATTATTACATTAATATTTTACCTATAATTGGACACGGCCACTAGTTCCCATCTCCCTTGGATTCCCATCTAGAACAAAACACTCACCCCCTTCTCCTCTTGCGCACTCCAAAATTATGGATGTGCCATCAAGTGCTGGGAGCAAAGTCAGCATATTGTCCCATCAGATGTGACAGGAACGCGTGAACTTTGTTTTCTAGAATCGGACGACTTTCAATTAGTTTCAAAGACAAAGACACCTAAAACATGGCCAATATATGCACTGCAATATTCTATGGATTGAATTCCTCACAAAATTCCTTTGAAATTTTTTCAATCCAAGGAGGCCATTAAGCTACCGTACATACATTAAATTTAGGCTCAAGTGACCCTAATCGACTATGATGCTCCCGCTGTCTTCATCATCATTGATGTCGTCCGCGTCGATGTTTGCCTCCTCCGCGTCGGAATCGATACCGATGTTCCCCGTCATGTTCCTCCTCCTCATGAATTCTTCATGGCACGCTGCCTCGATAATGGTGGAGGTCATACACCCAATCACTGCCCAGAAGCATTGCCTCCCTTCAGGGTTGCGTAGGTCCGGGTGGATCTCCCGCTAGTGGGCTCCGCATAGTGAAATCAACAACATCCGCTCCTTCTTGAACCGCTTTGTCCAGTACGTTCTCGTGCACGAGTAGTCCATTGCCCTATTCCGCTCTGGCAGCTGGCGACGGTGCTCCTCGATCTTCCTCGCCAACGTGTTGTCATGCAAGAGCAGCATAATAAGCACCCGGGTGTAGCTGAGCTCGAAGCCATCCGGTAGCCTCACGAGCAACGACGCGAGTGTTGAAGTGGGTGAACATCTGAGCCTCTTATAAGCTGAGTTTGGGCCTCTCCATGGCGAGTAAGGAACACGATATGAGCTTCGGCCCCATGGTTACAGCCTTATGGGCATAAGGGCAAGGAGGTAGGCCCACTCGTGGTTACCACTACCAATCATGCAACAGAACAGACTACTCGCGGATCGCCCTTACGAAGGAAATCCTTATCATCCACACTCCCCTATCCAACAACGCCTAATAATCAGGACGCGGAACTAACCTGCAACCGCTCGGGGCTTCTAGAAGACCTGGTCTGATGGCTACCATTGGATGCTAGGGTTAAGATTCAGTGGCTATCATTGACTCTAGGGACTCCATCTGTCAAACCATGGTCACACAAACCAAAAACATATAGGAAAGCATCTTCCACATTGCATGTTGCAGTGGTATGGCAGAAGCTGCATCACAGAATCCACTAGAGTGTGTGTGGTCATGTGGATCAATGTGGTTTAGGAAAAGATCACATGCAATGACTCTAGTGGTTCAATGTGGTTTAGGAAAAGAACACATGCAATGATTCTAGGGACTCCATGTGTCAAACCATGGTCAGAAAGACCAAAAAACACTTAGGAAAGCAGCTTGCATGTTGCACTAGTGTGGCAGAAGTTGCATCACAGAATCCACTAGAGTGTGTGTGGTCATGTGGATGAATGTGGTTTAGGAAAAGAACACATGAAATGTGGTCATGTGGATCAATGTGGTTTAGGAAAAGAACACATGCAGTGACTCTAGGGACTCCATGTGTCAAACCATGGTAACATAGACCAAAAACACTTAGGAAAGCAGCTTCCACATTGCATGTTGCACCAGTGTGGCAGAAGTTGCATCACAGAATCCACTAGAGTGTGTGTGGCCATGTGCATGGGTGGGCACAAATAGATTGATGGGTATTCAGCTGAATACCCATTTTCTCTAGCTAATTTTTTTTACTATGTACATAGTATATACATGTGGGTGAGTACGTGTATGGTAGATACCCAGATGACCAGCTCACTTAGGCAAAATCCACTCACGTGTCAACCTGCTTAGCCCATGGAATCATCTAGACCAGGGCCAAGACCCAAACTTACTACCATCATACCAGTGGTTCCTATCCAGCCCAAGTCTCCATTAGTCCATCGACAGAGATCATGACTAGAGTAGTAGGTGTTGGCGATATACTTTTCGGATATCCTCATTGTGCCTCACTGACCAGGGTAGCCCACTTCAGGTTAGAGCTTTGCTTCACAGGCAGCCCAGTCAAGAAGAAGAGACGGAGCCCAGTCTAGCTACAGGAAAGCTGATACATTGCAAATGTATCTATAATTTTTGATGTTCCCTGCTTGGTTTTATCCACTTTCTTGTGTTTTGTTCCAACTTTGGAGTACTTTTCATATGATTTCTTGGACTAACCTATTAACAAGAGCCACAGTGCCAGCTGCCTGTCTTCTGCTGTTTTTGGTTCCAGGAAAGTCAGAAAATGAATATTCTCGGAATTGGACGGGACAAAAGCCAAAGTGCCTATTTTTCCGGAAGTCATCAAGTACCAGAATACGAGACGGAGAGGGGCCAGGGGGCCACCACACCACCTGGCCGCGTGGCCAGGCTTGGCCCGCGCCAGGGGGTGGTGTGGCCGCTCCCGCACCCCCTCGGCCTACCCTTCCGACTATAAGATGCCCTCGGGACGTAAACCCTAAGTACCCGATCAAAAATCCATGAAAGAGTCTGTAGCCGCCGTCATCTCCATCCCTAGATTGGGAGGGATCTGAAGCTCTTCCCGACACCCTGCCAGAGAGGGGATTTCACCCTGGAGGCCTTCTTCATCATCATGCAAGCCTCCGGTGTGATGCGTGAGTAGTTCATCCTTGGAATACAGAGCCATGTAGTAGCTAGATGGCTGGTTCTCCTCCTTTGTGCTTTCATGTTTAGATCTTTGAGCTCCGTTCATGATCAAGATCATCTATTTGTAATTTTGCATGTTGTGTTTGCGGGGATCCTATGGATATTGAGATGCTATTTCAGATTGATTATTGGTTCTATCATGTCTTTGTTATTTGTGATCTTGCATGTTTTCCGTTGTTAGTAGCTATCTTGGCCAAGTAGATGCTAGCAACTCCAAGAGTTGGTATTTATGATCGATAGTGGGTTCATGCCTCTGGTAATCTGGGGAAGTGACAGAAATCTCTAAGGTACTAGATGTGTTGTTGCTACTAGGGAGAAAACAACAATCCTTTCTTCGTAGAACAATCGTATTGTTTACTTTACACACAGTTTGTAAAGAAATAATCTGATGCTTGCATTTAATACTGGAGGGGTTCGGATGATAACCTGAAGGTGGATTATTAGTCATAGATGCAGTTGGATGGCGGTCTATGTATAATGTTGTAATGCCCAGTCAAGTCTCAAAGGAGTCAAGATGATAAGTATATGCATGTATTACTTTCTCGATGTTTGTCAATTGCTCCGCTGTAATTTGTTCACCTAGCATGTTATCTATCTAAGGAGAGCCACCTCTAGTGAACTATGGATCCCAGTCCTTGTCTTTGTTTACTGCTTTGTGTTTACTTTCTGCAAACTATTACTTCTTTCCATTCGATACATTCAATCCTTTGTTTACCACAAAACACGGTGAGATTGACAACCTCATCGCAAGTTGGGGACAAAGTTCTGCGGTTGTGTTGTGCAGGTCTCCACGTTGCTACTAGCACCGGTAGTGCGCCTTGCCAAGGCTCATCTAGCAACACCTTTGGGGTGTTTCCTTGCTCCTAATGGTTCGATTAAACCTTGGTTTCATAACTGAGGGAAACTTGTTGATGTGCTCATCATACCTTCCTCTTGGGGTTCCCAACGAGCTCTACATCATCATTGCTCCAGCATTTTTCTGGGCGCCATACACAGAGCCATTAAGCATTTTTCTGGCGCCGTTGCCGGGGAGTCAAGGACATCTTCACAAGGGGAGACCCTCATAACCAATCTCTTTACTTTGTTATTTTTGTTTTGCTTAGTTTCTTTTTGCTTTGTTTGCTTGTTTCTTTATCAAAAACACAAAAAAATTAGTTTTGCAAGTTTGCTTTCTTTATCAAAAACACAAAAAAATTAAGTCTCCTCTAGTTGTCACCTCTTCCTTAGTTCACCATGTTGATCCCTAAATTCACCTTGAAAGACCTTTCAATTGGTAGTGGTTCTATAATTGGGAAAGATAATATTGAAGAATTCTTTAATCATGTTAGCAAACATGAAGATACCAAGGATAGATCCCTTGCAGAACTTGCTCCAAACTATGAGATTGCTGCAACTTCTTTAATTCACATGTTAGAAGCTAGGTTTGTTAACCTCAACCCCTTAATGCAAGTAATGTTTCTTAAGCTTAAAGAAATTGAAGACCCTGAAAAGAGGGATTTTATTCTAGAAACTTTGTTTAAGGAGTTCTATGATGTTGCCAAGGAAGCTAGGAAAGTCTTTTAACGTTTCAATATGCTAGGCTCATGTGTAGATGTTGTTGGTACACGAGAAAAGATGAACAAAACCAAACCTAATGGGGAGGAACCTAAGATATCAATACCCTTTAAACTAGGAGCAATACATGATGCCATAGAAAAGAATCTTGATTGGATTGTTCATGCAAACTCTTTTGATGAGAATAGTGAACCTAAGAGCATTGAGAGAGGATCCTCTAGTACTTATTTGGATGATATACCTTGCCTTGTTGAAAATATTTCTGGTATTGATCTTAATGCTTCTTCATTTGAGAACACTTGATTATTTCTTGCTTCTTATGCCTAACTTAAAGGCATTAAAGAAAAGTACTTATTGGGAGATAACCCAAATGTTTTAGATGAGTCTTGGAAGTTATTACTTCTGTAATAACCGCTCCTTATCCTTTTTATTTTATTTTTGTGCCAAGAGTAACCTCTAATGAGAGAGAAGTAATGATTGGGAAAGTTGCTGTCCCGAAACAGAATCTCTGTGCGTGTAAACTCTATGAACGTCTTTTTGAGGCGTGAATTTTTGTGCTTCTGCCCTAGGTTGTTATCTAACTTTAGTTAGTTCAACACTTTTTGATTTGAGTAACAGAAGGTCTTCGAAAAAATTCGTCTTTACCTGCTGGTCTGTTTTGATAGATTTCAGCCATTTTCTGCATTTGCTTCTTGTTGGTTCCTTCTTGAGTTCTTTTGGGGAATTGAGATTTTTGAGGGAAGTGCTTAAATATATAGTGTTCTAATGGACGTATATTTGGTGTTGGAACTGAACCTTAAGACCTTTTATCTTGAGTACACTAATGTTGCTAATAAAGATTGTGTGAAGTTTTGTATGAAGGAAAAATTTCAGGTGTATGGAAGGAATGAGTAATGAGATGAAGGATGGACTAAAGCTCAAGCTTGGGGATTCCACGCGTGTCACCCCAAGAAATATCCAAGAAGTACAAGCTTCAAAGCTTGGGGATGCCCAAGGCATCCCCTTCTTCATCAATAAATATCCCAGGTTTCTTCCAAACGCTTCATTTTTATTGTTTCATGCACAGTTGTGTTGTTCTTGGAGCGTCTTCTTTTTCGTTTTCGTTTTGGTTTTCATTTGCTTGGTTTACTTAGTTTGCTGAATAAATTGGTTGGACCCCCTCTTTCATACTTTGGTTTGCAAATAGTTTGGTTTGGTTTGGAAAAGAGTAGGAAAGTTCATGCTTATGTGGTAAAAAGAGGTCGTTTTTGATTGTGGCCTATGCTTTGTCATGCCATGCTTGATATTGTTTTGGCTTTATGCTTAGTATTCTTTGCTGTAGAATGACTTGTTATAAACAATTGAGATTGCTTAATGTGCCTTGGATGAATCATGCGTTGTTTTAGCATATTAAAGCATAGTATAGTGGTATTCTCCTTTGATGCTTTATTTGGGTTGACTTGGCGCATGCTCACACCATGTTATGACTATCTTAAGTCACCATAGCCTTTATGATCCTTTAGTTTTCAACTTGTAGTATCACGTTATGCTTTGATCAATGATGTCTTGTCGCTCTGCATGATTATGGCCATTATTGCTCTCTTAGTTTGTCGCTCCCAGTCTTTTGCTAGCCTCCACAACAAAGTATGAGTTCCACTCATGCATCCAACTCCCTAAACCAAGTTATTCCAAAGAGTCCACCATACCTACCTACTAGCTTATGCTATTCCAAGTATATTCATGCTTTTGTTTACCTTCCAAATTAAACTTGTTATGAGAAAACTAGTGATTAAAGCTGTCACGAACTTGATGGCACACTTTACTTTTTTGCATCTAATAAACTTGAACCATTGGGTCCTTCTTTGTTGCGTATATGATTGCGCTTTATAAGTTGAAATTAGTAGAACCATGTTTCATGGGGAACGCTTTCAACATCGCACTTGTACTTTGTACCCCGTTGATATCATGTTCTTTTGCTTACGGATCCCAGCGGTGTGAAATAAAAGTGGAACTTGTAAGATCATGGAGTTTGTATGTGTGTTAGAGAAACGCCTGGGCCGCTAGCCTAAGCCATGCCTAATCATGATGGAAACTTGCAGCATCACCATAATGAGCACTCTATGAAGCATCCTCAATAAAAACCTATGCAAATAGCAAATAAAAAGATCGATGAGATGATCATTGTCTGCTTTCCTTGTCATTTTGATTATGGGAAAGCTCCTGTATCATGTGCAAGGGGTACCCTGTTGGCGGTTCTTAATGATACACATGTACTTACAATGACAAGAGCTTACTCGTGACTGAAGTTGAGTAGCATGAGAATCGTTCTTCATAAGGGGCATGAGATTTCGGTTTATAACTTGTCAAGCATATCCTCTTAGTTGTGTCACTTTAACCTTAATCACTTTAAAGATGCTTATGATAGGGGCAATGAGAGCTGAAAGCTATAAGTACCATAATTTTTGGAAGCTCTTTATGAGACTTGAATCCCTGCTTCCTTTTATAAAGGCCTTTCTTCCACCATTATACTGAGTCTCCACCTTCTATCTTTATGCACCTACTTTGAGAGCATAGTGGCCATTCTTAGTTCTACGTGCATTGTCCCAAGACTAGTTGATTGATGCATACTTTGATATTGCTTGTTTTAAACTATTGTATCTAGTCACTCTTATGAACTTTGAAGGTGTCCTATGCATTTATATTTGCTACTCTTTTGAGGGACAAGCTGAATACTTTTATGCTATGTTTTCTTTATGTGAAACAAACAAACGTCTTCCAAAGCATTGTTATTCATGAATCTTTTGTTCGTGCCTTTTCATGTTGCATCATAGTTTCTTTGTCTTATTGCTAGAACTTTGTCTTTCATGTTATGATTGAAGTACTATGATCCCAGCTTTGAATGTTTTACAAATACTTTGATCAAGTCTTTGATGGTGCATGTCACCTCAAAAATTATTCATTCTTTTTATCACTTACCTACTCGAGGACGAGCAGGAGTTAAGCTTGGGGATGTTGATACATTGCAAATGTATCTATAATTTTTGATGTTCCATGCTTGGTTTTATCCACTTTCTTGTGTTTTGTTCCAACTTTGGAGTACTTTTCATATGATTTCTTGGACTAACCTATTAACAAGAGCCACAGTGCCAGCTGCCTGTCTTCTGCTGTTTTTGGTTCCAGGAAAGTTAGAAAATGAATATTCTCGGAATTGGACGAGACAAAAGCCAAAGTGCCTATTTTTCCGGAAGTCATCAAGTGCCAGAATACGAGACGGAGAGGGGCCAGGGGGCCACCACACCACCTGGCCGCGCGGCCAGGCCTGGCCCGTGCCAGGGGGTGGTGTGGCCGCTCTCGGCACCCCCTCGGCCTTCCCTTCCGACTATAAGATGCCCTCCGGACGTAAACCCTAGGTACCCGATCAAAATTCCACGAAACAGTCTGTAGACACCGTCATCTCCATCCCTAGATCGGGAGGGATCTGAAGCTCTTCCCGACACCCTGCCGGAGAGGGGATTTCACCCTGGAGGCCTTCTTCATCACCATGCAAGCCTCCAGTGTGATGCGTGATTAGTTCATCCTTGGACTACGAATCCATGTAGTAGCTAGATGGTTGGTTCTCCTCCTTTGTGCTTTCATGTTTAGATCTTGTGAGCTCCGTTCATGATCAAGATCATCTATTTGTAATTATGCATGTTGTGTTTGCGGGGATCCGATGGATATTGAGATGCTATTTCAGATTGATTATTGATTCTATCATGTATTTGTTATTTGTGATATTGCATGCTTTCCGTTGTTAGTAGCTATCTTGGCCAAGTAGATGCTAGCAACTCCAAGAGTTAGTATTTATGCTCGATAGTGGGTTCATGCCTCTGGTAATCTGGGGAAGTGACAGAAATCTCTAAGGTACTAGATGTGTTGTTGCTACTAGGGAGAAAACAACAATCCTTTGTTCATAGAACAATCGTATTGTTTAATTTACACGCAGTTCGTAAAGCAATAATCTGTTGCTTGCAACTTAATACTGGAGGGGGTTCGGATGATAACCTGAAGGTGGATTATTAGTCATAGATGCAGTTGGATGGCGGTCTATGTATAATGTTGTAATGCCTAATCAAGTCTCAAAGGAGACAAGATGATTAGTATATGTATGTATTGCTTTTTTCGATGTTTGTCAATTGCCCTGCTGTAATTTGTTCACCCAACATGTTATCTATCTAAGGAGAGCCACCTCTAGTGAACTATGGATCCCGGTCCTTGTCTTTTACATACAATCTATAAATTGTTTACTGCTTTGTGTTTACTTTCTGCAAACTATTAATTCTTTCCATTCGATACGTTTAATCCTTTGTTTACCGCAAAACACGGTGAGATTGACAACCTCATCGCAAGTTGGGGACAAAGTTATGTGGTTGTGTTGTGCAGGTCTCCACATTGCAACTAGCACCGGTAGTGTGCCCTACCAAGGCTCAGCTAGCAACACCTTTGGGGTGTTTCCTTTCTCCTACTGGTTCGATTAAACCTTGGTTTCATAACTGAGGGAAACTTGCTGATGTGCTCATCATACCTTCCTCTTGGAGTTCCCAACAAGCTCTACATCATCATTGCTCCAGCATTTTTCTGGGCACCATACACAGAGCCATCAAAGGCCCAGAAGACTTATCGACATAGGCATGTAGTGTTACTTGTAGTTCAAGATGTACTATGTAACCGACTCTTAGTCGTAGCCGGATAGGTCTCTCCTGTAAACCCTAGGCCGGATATCTATATAAGCCATCCTAGGGACCAATCTTTAGGGCACCCCACAATAGTCTACAATCTCAAACTCGCACAGGCGAAACCCTTGTAACCCATATCCGGCTCTGCCATATTACTGGATTGCTAGTAGGAGTAGGATCCGTCCAAAGTCGGCGGATTCGAACCTGGGTAAACTTGTGTGCTCACCGTCCCGGAACACTGTACGTCTCACACCCCTCTCTTCCGCATGCCTCGAGGACCCCCTCATGGCGTACTTGTCATCAATCCGAAGACAGTTGGCGCCCACCGTGGGGCAAGTGAGTGATGGCTAGGTGTACGGCACCAGAAGAATGCTGGTGCGGTGTTGATGTAGAGCTCGTTGGGAACCCCAAGAGGAAGGTATGATGAGCACAACAACAAGTTTCCCTCAGTTATGAAACCAAGGTTTAATCGAACGAACAGGAGCAAGGAAACACCCCAAAGGTGTTGCTAGCTTAGCCTTGGCAGGGCGCACTACCAGTGCTAGTAGCAATGTGGAGACCTGCACAACACAACAACAGAACTTTGTCCCCAACTTGCGATGAGGTTGTCAATCTCACCGTGTTTTTCTGAAAACAAAGGATTAAACGTATCGAATGGAAGGAAGTAAAAGTTTGCAGAAAGTAAACACATAGCAGTAAACAGTTTGTAGATTGTATGTAAAAGAAAAGGACCGGGATCCATAGTTCACTAGAGGTGGCTCTCCTTAAGATAGATAACATGCTGGGTGAACAAATTACAGCGGGGCAATTGACAAACATCGAGAAAGGAATACATGCATATACTAATCATCTTGACTCCTTTGGAACTTGATTGGGCATTACAACATTATACATAGACCGCCATCCAACTGCATCTATGACTAATAATCCACCTTCAGGTTATCATCCGAACCCCCTCTAGTATTAAGTTGCAAGCAACAGATTATTGCTTTACAAATTGCATGTAATGTAAACAATACGATTGTTCTATGAACAAAGGATTGTTGTTTTCTCCCTAGTAGCAACAACACATCTAGTACCTTAGAGATTTCTGTCACTTCCCCAGATTACCAGAGGCATGAACCCACTATCGAGCATAAATACTAACTCTTGGAGTTGCTAGCATCTACTTGGCCAAGATAGCTACTAACAAAGGAAAGCATGCAAGATCACAAAGAACAACGACATGATAGAATCAATAATCAATCTGAAATAGCATCTCAATATCCATCGGATCCCCGCAAACACAACATGCATAATTACAAATAGATGATCTTGATCATGAACGGAGCTCAAAAGATCTAAACATGAAAGCACAAAGGAGGAGAACCAGCCATCTAGCTACTACATGGATCCGTAGTCCAAGGATGAACTACTCACGCATCACACTGGAGGCTTGCATGATGATGAAGAAGGCCTCTAGGGTGAATTCCCCTCTCTGGCAGGGTGCCGGGAAGAGCTTCAGATCCCTCCTGATCTAGGGATGGAGATGACGGCGGCTACAGACTCTTTCGTGGATTTTTGATCGGGCCCTTAGGGTTTTCGTCCCGAGGGAATCTTATAGGCGGAAGGGGAGGCCGAGGGGGTGCCGGAGGTGGCTAGACCACCCCCTGGCGCGGGCCAGGCTGGGCCACGCGGCCAGGTGGTGTGGTGGCCCCCTGGCCCCTCTCCGTCTCGTACTCTGGCATCTGATGACTTCCGGAAAAATAGGCACTTTGGCTTTTGTCCCGTCCAATTCCGAGAATATTCATTTTCTGACTTTCCTGGAACCAAAAACAGCAGAAGACAGGCAGCTGGCACTGTGGCTATTGTTAATAGGTTAGTCCAAGAAATCATAAGAAAAGTACTCCAAAGTTGGAACAAAACACAAGAAAGTGGATAAAACCAAGCATGGAACATCAAAAATTATAGATATATTTGCAATGTATTAGTGAGCTTCGGATCTGCGTTCCAAGCGGAATCTGCAATAATTTGAATCGGCGAGACAATCGCCGTCGGCCGTGTCCTCTACGCCAACAACGTCCCTCTCCTCCTCCTCGACGACACCTGGATTCCGTCTAGGGAGGTCGTAACTGCCTACACCATTATGTCTTTTGGTGAGATCGATGTTTACATCGGTTTCAGTAAAACTACCCCACCCACCCCAGCGGTGATGATAGAGGCAGAAGAAGCTTCTGGGTTCACTTTGTCCATGGAGGCGGCAGAGTTCCGGATCCCGAAAAGTCCCAATCCCACCCAGCCCGCACCTAACACGGAGATAGTGGAGAAAGATGAGCTTGAAGTCGAAACTGGAGTGGATCTCCCTAGGGAGGCCGAATCCCAGATCGATCTCCCCGTCGAGGTCGAAATCTAGGAGGAGCAATACAACAACTCTGGTTCCGGCTCTGCCAACGCCGGAACAGATCAACCTATCTTGAGGCACACGTTGAGGCATATGATGCTGCAAGACGCCAGCGTGGATGAGATTCTCGAGACCATCAGACGTTTCAAGGAAGCCCATGAGGAAAGCCGCAACTACCTCAAGACGCACACATCGCACAATCCGGATCCGGCTCTACCGACGCTAGAGACAACGAAGACTTGGTGCTGGAGGCGATCTTCGGATGATTCAATGACGTCGGCGGATTTCTGAAAGTTCTCTATGAAGTATGAAGAGGAGTATAACTTCAAAGCTGCAGAAGAAGGAGAAGCCATGGATGAAGGATCCGGAGAAAACTCTCCCAAATCGCATGATAATATGGATCTCGGAGCTAATCCTGACGTGCAGATGTCTGAAAGTACTGGTCAGGGCTTGACTCCAGGAAATGGACCCAAAGCCGTCTTTGCTACCGGTGCTGCCAAGAAGAAGAAGAAGAAGAAGAAGACTCAGACAAAAGATCCTCCAGAAGAGGAAGTAGTTGCTGAAGATTATGAGGAAGACTCAGATGGAGCCCTAATCCTAGACGAGCCAAAGGAAACTCCTGTGGATGGATATGTGATTACCGCTGGTTCTCGTAAACTCATCGGAGATGTGTTAACTACGCCAATCCCTAGCGCTACAGAGCATACACCTGCAGAGTTGGAAGACAGGGCCCAAGCCCAAGAAGCGCGTCGTCAAGTACTCCTGGATGAGCTTAACTGATGGCTCAAAATATATTCGAGCTCGTTGGGAACCCCAAGAAGAAGGTATCATTAGCACAACAGCAAGTTTTCCCTCAGTTATGAAACCAAGGTTATCGAAACCGTAGGAGCAAGGAAACAACTGCAAGGTGTTGCTAGCAACTTGGAATCCTGCACAACACAACCACAGAACTTTGCCCCAACTTACAGCGAGGTTGTCACTCTCACCGGTTTTGCTGAAAATAAAGGATTAAACGTATTGTGTGGAAGATAGTAATTGCTTGCAGAAAGTAAACAGTAAATATTAGAAGGTATAGCAATGGTAAAAGAATGGACCAGGGTCCATAGTTCACTACAAGTGATTCTCCTTAAGATAAATGACATGTTGGGTGAACAAATTACAGCAGGGCAATTGACAGACTCAAGAAAGCATACATGCATATACTAATCATCTTGACTCCTATGAGATTTGATTGGGTATTACAACATTATACATAGACCATAATCCAACTACATCTATGACTAATAATCCACCTTCAGGTTATCATCTGAACCCCCTCCAGTATTAAGTTGTAAGCAACAGATAATTGCATTAAGCAAAGTGTGTAAAGTAAACAATATGATTGTCCCATGGACAAAGGATTGTTGTTTTCTCCCTAGTAGCAACAGCACATCTAGTACCTTAGAGATTCATGTCACTTCCCCAGATTACTAGAGGCATGAACCCATTATCGAGCATAGATACTCCCTCTTGGAGTTGCTAGCATCTACTTGGCCAAGATAGCTACTAACAACGGAAAGCATGCAAGATCACAAATAACATAGACATGATAGAATCAATAATAAAATCTAAAATAGCATCTCAAGATCCATCGGATCCCCGCAAACACAACATGTAGGATTACAAATAGATGATCTTGATCATGAACGGAGCTCACAAGATTTAAATATGATAGAACAAAGGAGGAGAACCAACCATCTAGCTACTACATGGACCCGTAGTCCAGGGATGAACTACTCACGCATCACACCGGAGGCAGGCATGGTGATGAAGAAGGCCTCTAGGGTGATCTCTTCCCTCCGGAAGGTGCCGGGAAGAGCTTCAGATCCCTCTCGATCTAGGGATGGAGATGATGGCGGCTACAGACTCTTTCGTGGAATTTTGATTGGGTCCTTAGGGTTTTCGTCCTGAGAGGCTTTTATAGGCGAAGGGGCAAGGTCGGTGGAGCACCAGGGGGCCCACACCCCCTGGTGGCACAGCCCCTAGGCTGCACCGCCACCAGGTGTGGCCTCCCTGGTGCGCCACTTCGTCTCCCCTCCAGACTCCGTGTTGCTTCGGCTAAAATATTGACTTTGTATTTTGTCCGGTCCAATTCCGAGAATATTTCCTTACTATCTTTTCTGAAACCAAAAACATCAGAAAACAGGCAACTAGCACTGTGGTCTTGTTAATAGGTTAGTTCCCTAAAATGTGTAAAAATACTCCAAAGTGTGGACAAAACATAAGAAAGTAGATATAAAACAAGCACGGAACATCAAAAATTATAGATACGTTTACGACATATCAACATCCCCAAGCTTAACTCATGCTCGTCCTCTAGTAGGTAAGTGATAAAAAAGAATAATTTTTGAGGTGACATGCACCAGCATAATCTTGATCAAGGTATTTGTAAAACATTGATAGCTGGGATCATAGTACTCTAAGATAGCATGAAAGATATAGTTATAAAAATAAGACATAGCAACTATGATGTAACATGAAGAGGTACAAACAAAAGATTCATGAATAACAATGCTTTGAAATACGTTTGTTTGTTTCACATATAGAAAACATAATGAGAATGGCATTCAGCTTGTCCCTCATAGTGTAGCAAAACATAAATGCATGGGACACCTTCAAAGTTCCTAAGGGTGACTAGATACAAATAGTTTAAGAACAAGCAATATCAAAGTTATGAATCAATCAACAAGTCTTGGGATAATGCACATTAAACTAAGAATGACCACTATGCTCTCTCAATAGGTGCATAAAGATAGAAGATGGAGACTCAACATAAAAGTAAAAGAAAGGCCCTTCATAGAAGGAAGCAAGGATTCAATTTTCATAAAGAGCTTCCAAAAATTATGGTACTTATTAGCTTTCAGCTCTCATTGCCCCTATCATAAGCATCTTTAGGTGATTAAGGTTAAAGTGAACAAATATGAGGATATGCTTGACAAGTTATAAGCTGAAAATCTCATGCCCCTTACTTACGAGTACCGAACCTCATGCTACTCAACTTTAGTCACAAGTAAGTTTTTGTCATTGTAAGTACATGCATATCATAGAGAACCGCCAACAGGGTACCCCTTGCCTGATGATACATAAGCTTTCCCATATCAAAATGACAAGGCAAGCAGACAATGAGCATCTCAACGATCTTTTTTGTATGCTATTTGCATAGGGTTTTCCCCTTTTTTCCCTTATTTTAGGATGCTTCACAGATTGCTCACTATGGTCATGCTACATGTTTCCACCATGATTAGTCATGGCTTAGACTAGTCGCCCAGGCGTTTCTCTAACACATATACGAACTCCATGAGCCTTACAAGCTCCCCTTTCATTTCACACCGCCGGGATCCATAAGAAAAAGAACATGATATCAACTAAATAAAGTGCACTGTTGAAAGTGTTCCCCATGGTAACATGGTTCCGCTAATTCACAACTTACAAAACTCAAGCATATATGCAACATAGATGGGCACAATGGTTCAAGTTTATTAAGTGTAAGAAAGTAAAGTGTGCCATCAAGTTTGTGAGAGCTTTAGTCACTAATTTTCACATAACAAGTTTAATTTGGAAGGTAGATAAAAACATGAATATACTTGGAATAGAAATAATGCTAATAGGTAGGCATGGTGGACTCTTTGGAATAACTTGGTTTTATTTGGAGTTGTATGCATGAGTGGAACTCATACTTGGTACATGTGGAGTCTAGCAAAAGACTGGGAGCGACCAACTAAGAGAGCAATAATGGCCATAATCATGCAAAGCGACAAAACATTATGAATTAAAGCATAAAGTGATATAACAAGTCGAAAACTAAATGATCATAGAGGCTATGGTGACTTGGTATAGTCTTAACATGGTGTGAGCATGCGCCAAGTCAACCCAAATAAAACATCAAAGGAGAATACCACAATATTATGCTTTTATATGCTAAAACAACACATGATTCTTTCAAGGCACATTAAGCAATCTCAATTGTTTGTAACAAGTCATGCTACAGCAATAATAACTAAGTATAGAGTCAAAGCAATATCAAACATGACATGATAAAGTCTAGGCCAAAGTCAAAACAAGCTCCTTTTTGTACCACTTATAAGCATGAACTTTCCTACTCTTTTCCAATCCAAATCAACCTATTTGAAACTATGTATGAATGCGGGGGTCCAACCAATTTATTTAAGCAAACTAAGAAAAATAAAACTAAAAACAAAAATGAACACGCTCCAAGAACAACACAATTGTGCATGAACCAATAAAAATGAAGTGTTTGGAAGAAAACCTGAGATTTTTATTGATGAAGAAGGGGATTCCTTGGGAATCCCCAAGCTTTGACGCTTGTACTTCTTGAATATTTCTTGGGGTGACACGGGTGTCATCCCCAAGCTTGAGCTTTTTTCCATACTTCATCTTATCACATTGTTCTTCCCTACACTTTAAAATTTCCTTCATACAAAACTTCACACAATCTTCATTAGCAACATTAGTGTACTTAAGATAATAAGTCTTTAGGTTCAGTTTCAACACAAGTAAAACTTCCATTAAACCACAAGCTATTGTAGCACTTTCTTTAAAAAGTTCAAGAATTTGGCAGGAAATCAAAGAGAAAGAGATTTAAGAGGCAAATACAAATAATGGCAGAAATCTGTCAAAACAGACCAGCAGGTAAAAAACGATTTTTTCGAAGACCTTCTGTTGCTCAAATCGAAAATTGTTAAACTAACAAGTGTTATATAACAACCTGGGGCAGAATCACAAAACATGACAGCTCAATCCGACATACAGAGATTTTTCATGAATTTTTACAGCGAAGCACAAAAATCTGTTTCAGGATAACAACTTTCCCAAGAATTATTTCTTTCTTATTAGAGGTTATTCTTGGCACAAAAACCACACAAAAATGATAAGGAGAGGTTATTACTAAGGCAATAACTTCCAAGACTCAACAAAAGAAAAATTCATTGACTAAAAATTTGGGTTATCTCTCAATAAGTGCTTTTATTTAACGCCTTTGAGCTAGGCATAAGAAGCAAGAATCAAGTATTCTCAAATGAAGAAGCATTAAGATCAATACCAGAAATATCTTCAACAAGGCAAGGTATCTCGTCCAAACAAGTTCTTGGGTTCACAATTTCATCAAACGGGTCCTCTCTCAATGCTCTTGGGTCCAAACAAGTTCTTGGGTCCAAACAAGTTCTTGGGTCCAAACAAGGCATAAGGCAAGGCATTAGGATCCTCTCTCAATGCTCTTGGGTTTACAATTTCATCAAACGGGTTTTCAGAAACAATTCAATAAAAATTATTTTCTAAGGCTTCATGTATTCCTACAAGTTTAAAAGGTATTGGTGTCTTAATTTCCTCTCCATCTTTAGGTTTGGTTTTGTCCATCTTTTTTCGTGTACCAATAACATCTACACATGAGCCTAGCATATTAAAATGATCAAAGACTTTTCTAGCTTCTTTAACAACATCATAGAATTCTTTAAGCAAAGTTTCTAGAATGAAATCTCTCTTTTCAGTATCCTCAATATCTTTAAGTTTAAGAAACATTACTTGCATTATGGGGTTAATGTTAACAAACCTAGCTTCCAACATGTGAACTAGAGAAGCTGCAGCAATTTCATAATTTGGAGCAAGTTCTGCTAGGGATCTATCCTCAATATCCTCATGCTTGCTAACATGATTAAAGAATTCATCAATATTATATTTCCCAATTATAGATCCACTACCTATTGAAAGGTCTTTTAGGGTGAACTTAGGGGTCAACATGGTGAGCTAAGAATGAGGTAACAACTATAGAAAGAACTAATAATTTTTTGTGTGTTTTTGATAAAATAATAAGGAAACAAAGAAGAAAATAAACTAAGCAAAACAAAAACAAAAACAAAGCAGAGAGATTGGTTGTGAGGGAATCCCCTTGTGAAGAAGTCCTTGACTCCCCAGCAATGGTGCCAGAAAAAGGCTTGATGGCTCAAAATATATTTGAGCTCGTTGGGAACCCCAAGAGGAAGGTATGATGAACACAGCAACAAGTTTTCCCTCATTTATGAAACCTAGGTTATCAAACCAGTAGGAGCAAGGAAACAACTGCAAGGTGTTGCTAGCAACTTGAAATCCTGCACAACACAACCACAGAACTTTGCCCCAACTTACAGTGAGGTTGTCAATCTCACCGGTTTTGCTGAAAACAAAGGATTAACGTATTGTGTGGAAGATAGTAATTGCTTGAAGAAAGTAAACAGTAAATATTAGAAGGTATAGCAATGGTAAAAGAATGGACCGGGGTCCATAGTTCACTAGAGGTGATTCTGAAGGAAATATGCCCTAAGAGGCAATAATAAAGTTGTTATTATGTATTCCTTGTATATGATAGATGTTTATTTTGCATGCTATAATTGTATTGATAGGAAACGTTAATACATGTGTGTTTAATAAACAAATAAAAGGTTCCTAGTTATGCCTCTCTTATAGACTAGCTCGTTGATTAACAAGATGATCAAAGTTTCCTGATCATGGACATTGGATGTTGTTAATAACAAGGTCACAACATTTGTGAAATGATGTGATGAACATTCATCTGAAGTATAGCATTACGATCAAATTCATTATGTTTATATTGCTATAACATCATACGAATTAATCTTAGTCCTTATACCATGAGATCATGTTAATTGCTAACACCGGAAGAGTATCTTGATAACATCAAACGTCACACCGTAACAGGGTGACTATAAAGGTGGGTTCAGTGCTATGAAGGTGTTACGTTGAGGCTCATGGATCAAGAGTGGAATTTGTCAATCCCGATGACGGATAGATATATTCTGGGCCCTCTCGGTGATATCACATTAAGATAGCTTGCAAGCAAGTGATGTGATCACTAGAATGTTATATCACGGGAAAGAAAAAAGAGTGCATGTCGGTAACGAGATCAAACTAGGTATTTGGATACTGATGATCGAATCTCGAACATGTATTATATCATGAGACAAAGGGATTAAGTTACTAGTGTTAGAGGTTCTCACGATCACAGAAGTCATATTTGAATGTGCAGGAGTCAGTATGGATCTGTAACTACCTCGGTGAATTACGCTCTTAGTTACATGCCTGGATGAGCGAAAGTGGTTAAAATAGTACGGTGGGGCCCAGGGGCCACTCACAGGTAGACCTTTCGGCCGTTCTAACCACTTTCAGATCATCGGGACAAGAACGATCGGCATAATCGGCAGGCGAAGGGATCAACTACATACACAAGTGAGTATGTATGCAAGCCACCATACAACGGTTCACAGAGCCATTCCATCTAAAAGAAATAGAAATATTGCAACGCCATACAGCAAGATCCAAATATCCTAGATAGAGATAATATTTTAGGATAGCTCCTCATACATCAAACATCAGAGTATTAGGCGGAAGCGGAAAACAAAGTCCGAGTATGGATAAGAAGCAAATCGGCATAAGATGCCATATAAATAAACACATCCCGCCCATAGATCTCACGGATCCCCATTCCCTAAATCTCTACACCGAGTGATCGTTGCCAACATCATCCGTCTCCTCCACCCAGTATCCATCTTGCGAGTACACCTGTTCATCTGGATCAAACAATTTATCGTGTGAGACCCTAGGGGTACTTAGCAAGTCTTTATGCCTCTAAAGGGGACATATACCTGGGGTGACGCAATTGCAGCAAAAGATAATAACTATCAAGTCTATAGATCGCTAACCATCCGCCTAACCAATGATAGACGGATGTCCGTTAATTAGTGTCAATAGTTATAACAGTATAATTAACAGATCCATCCTCCTTCTCGCTTACCAACGAGAAAGCGGACGAACAACCCATCCGTTGGTAGTTTTATTAACCATTCCATGAGTATTGCACTATTTACTAGTCAGGTACTTGGTCAAATTAAAAGCGGTACTTTAGTTATACTTGTCTATGATCGCGAAACTGTGCTCCGAGTCGTCCATAACCGCGGACACGACTTTCAGAAAGATTTACCCTGCAGGGGTGCACAAATAGCAACACACACTTGATCAACCTTAGAAAAACCAAATCAAAACCCAACGAGGCATTCACGACAAAGCGATCATAGGATTCAGAAACATTTTAGGGGGGCACCCCACTAAGCTACCCGCAACAAAGTTGGCCGGCTCCGGAACAGACCCAGGGTTTGTGTGGATGGCGTAAACGACTGGGAACCCGAAAGTGTGACTAGGCTTGTCGATACAGCGAAAACGTGTCACGATCCAAAATAGTATAGGTGCTCCACACACAATCTTAAATAAATCAGTAAAGCATGGCATAAGTACAAGATAGTAATAAAGCCCCAAACTACTTTGTGGCCCCAAGAAATAAGAATGAATCAAGCTCTGGCTCAGGGGGTCCATAAGGCCTCCTGGATGTGGATAGTGCGAATAGTCAAGGAACAGGAATCAAGTACTCGGGGTCCTACGGGACACAAGTGAGCATGAAAAACCAAATAGCAGATATTGCTCACTGGTGCCACTTTCATTAGTTATCCCATTACTACTCAGGTTAAGTTGTTTAGGTACCTCGTTATCCATCAGACACTCACATACCCTACACATGCTGTTCTACGACCCGCATGGCTCAAACAACTCCTGTGGTAATGGCTCATGGGATGGAGGAACAAGCTTCGATGGGGTTTAAAAGTAAAGGCTATGCAGTACTTGGGATTCAATTTAATGCAATCGCGACTCAATGATGCAAGAATAAGATAGAGGCAATAGGTACTATATGTATGCAAGCATGTGGTAGTGCTTGCCTGGAAGCTCAGTTGAAGCGAGAGTCGGATCTGGGTAGTGCTCCTGGGATTCCTGATATATCCCCTGCTCAGCGTTTATTCGAAGAAGAACCAAACAAACAAGGGCCAACATAAATAAAGTGCACAAGTATAAGAATTAAAATGCGACAAGCAAACAAACATGCCATGATGAATGATGCACAATTTACATGGCAATAAAGTAGCATGGCATGGGTGAGGTGTGGGGTACAAGAATAAAGCATTTTATTAAGTTTTAGTCATGTTTTGCTCTCATAACACTTGTTGTACACTTAATATTTATATGATGCATGCTGCAATTCAGAACACGGAATGCATAGATAGAACGGGCTCGTCGTGCTGATCAATTTAGACATATTATTTGTCAAATTTGGAGTTATAGAATTAAAGTTATTAATTATTTAAGAAAAGGGCATTTTAGTGTAATTTTAATCATCTCGAAATTTTAATGTGTGCAAACATTATTTTGAATAGCATATTTGAATTCCTCACATTTTTCTGATTCCAAAACATATATCCTTTGTATTATTTGGATTTGTAATTTAAAAATTATTTAAAAACAGATTTGAATTTGTATTTAAACATTTTCTGAAAAAGTTAAATCAAACAGATAACAGGAAAAACTTTTGTTACCTAGCCCTACTCTAGCCCCAGTCACAGACAGGTGGGCCAGAGCTGACTGGACGAGCTGGCATGGCGAAAGCTTTTTACACCGCGAGGGTGGCCAGCCTCGAAGACTGACAGGTGGGGGCAGCGGATCGCAGGCCCACTTGCCAGTGGGGGAAACAGACAAAGCCACGTGGCGCGGAGGGGAGTGCGGGTTGAGGGGCGGTAACTGGGGTGCCTTTTTGCAAAAGCGCCACGGGAGGCTGTTTGGTGGGGTCGATGGAGTGCGGGTTGAGGCAAAAAGAGTGTGTGGGGGGGGGGGGGGTATACGGAAAGTGGACGCGGCCACTGTTTTTCTTCTCTGACGGACGGATAGGTCCGTCGTCGACAGAGAACGGTGCGGCACGGGGGGGATCGAACCGGCGACGCGGGGCGCGCGCGCAGAGGCGAAGCCGCTACGGTGGTTGTGGGATGTTGACAGGAGGGGGCTAGACGGCTAGATGAGGCACTATGTGGCGCGGGGACGTGCAGACGCCAGCGGCCGCCGTTGCACCGAGAGTGCTCGGCACAACGCCCGACGAGACTAGGCCGCTATGGAGAGAGAGAGGGTGTCAGCGGGGACGGGTGGCTCACCGCGGAGAGGACGGTGGTGATGGATCGGCTTGGGGAGGAGCAGGGCGACGATGAGGCAGACGGCCGGCCGGAGCTAGGGTTTTGGCGGCGCGTCGGTGTGCAGCGTGGCCTGGGGCTTCTCCTCCATGTCTACGAGTACAGGGACGATGCGGAGGGTCGATTGGTTCTTCCTCGACGCCCAAACCACACCCGCCGCCGTGTGTCGTAGAGGGGAGGTGGAAGCCGAGGTGGTGGCCGGAGTGGTTGCGGGGGTAGAAGAGGAGGAAGAGGAGGTAGGGCGCGGCTCGGGATGGATCTGGGCGAGGCAGAGGAGGCGTGGGGAGGTGGATATGGACGGGAGAGGGGAGAGGATGCCGTGGTGGATCGGGGTGGGAAAAGGTGGCTCGGCACCTTTGTCCTTCTCCTCCCTCACGTGCTCGACGTGGGTGGCTAGGGCAGGCAGGGGTAGGGGCTGCCAGGTGGGCCAGAGAGAGAGGAGTAGCTCGGGTGGTGGGGTAGCTTGGCAGGGAGAGAGAGAGAGAGAGAAAGGAGAGAGGGAGGCTCGGGTGTAGCCTCGGCTAGGGTTTTGGGAGGGCTCGGGTTAGGGTTGGTTAGGGTTGGAGAGGGGTAGCTAGCATGGGGGGTCGACATGGTGAGGACAAGTGGTGAGGTGAGGCTCGGCTAGATAGAAAGAAAAAGAGAAAGAGGGTTAGGGTTAGAGAGAGGGGGTTTAGGGTTTTTAGTGTATGATCCACAAGATCCCACAAGTATGTGGTGATGGGATGGAGAGGTGAGAGTGTTGTAGTTGAGCACAAGGTGATGGTGAGGTAAACACAAAAGAGAGAGAGAGGTGGGGTTTTAAAAGTAAATAAAGAGAAGATCCCACATGAACATGCATGATGGGGGAAAGGGTTTTGTTGCGAACATGGGGATGGTGGAAAGAGATGGAGAGGATCTTACAAAAGAAGGATCCACTAAAACAAAGAGAAAACAAGGAGCTAAAAAAGGTGGTGAAGATTTGCATGGCCCATGCAAATGCATTCAATGCCATGTTTTATTCTTGTGAAAACAAAATAGTAAACATGGCACTTATACATATGCATTCCAAAATATGGAGTAAGGCCAAGCTAAAAGAAAATATAATTGGATTCATCCCAACCCACATGAGCTAGATCAAATGCCCAAAAGAAAAGATAATGCTCATGGTTAACTAGGATGCTGGAATTATAAGGTGGTGACAAAGAAGGTGATGGAGTTGAATAAAAGATATGCCCCCAAATTAACTTGGGCATCAAGCATTTATCAAGAACCAAATACAATGTATCAAGAGCCAAATACAATTAATAATGCACATGAGAGAAGAACCAAATGGAAAAGGGTTTTATATGATGCTCAAATGCAAGGTGGCATGATGACATGAGCATGATATAATTATGATGCAACAATTATATGTAGGAAGTAGCCCTTATATTGCTAAACCATGTAGCATTACATATGTTAGACAGATGGGATGCTACAGGATCTCCAGGTCCCGCTTCTAATTATTAATCTGACAGGAGTCTCAATCATGTCTGCATTATTCGCGAACCATAGGGTGACACACTTAAGGGTTGTCGGACACCATTTTGTAGCACATATGTTTTAGACGAAATAATTGCAAAGCGCAGAATTGTTTCGATGGAAACCGGAATTGTTTCGGGTGAAATTGCAGAAACTGGTTCAGAATGTGATATTGAAATGTTACAAGGGGTTTTATGTGAATGTTTGTTAATTAAAGTAATTAACAAAATTCTGAATAAAATAAATAAAATAGTTTTATTAATTGAGAGTTGCATTAAATTTGGTGGAAATTTAATGCATGTGAGTGGAACTTTGGGTGGAGCTTGAATTGAGGTGAGTGGAGCTTCCACCACATGAATGAGGAAGAGGTGGGGGCACCCCCTTGGCCGCCGTCCATGGGAGGGGAGGACTCCCCCTCTCCTATAAAAGGCCCCCCTCTCCTCCCTCACAAAGCACACCTCCTCGTGAAGGATCTCTCTCCCCCTCTAGATATATTCCCCCATGGTCTCGGATTAGTGAGATACATGTTCTCGGTAGCCTTGCGTCTGGAAGGAGTTGCTTCTTCCGCTAATTCGCTGGAGCGAGGAGGTGGAGGTTGTCCGGTGGCTTGAACGTGTGTGTGAGGACGGATGCGCTGCTGATTTGCGGCGCTAGGACTTCCACATGATCTTGAGATCGACAAGCGTACGACTACATCATCCACGAGTTCCAACTCGTTAACAAAACTCTGTTGTCTTTGAGGGTAAGTTCTCCATGGATGTATATCCACCCATTGCTTTGTATCTAGTAGATAGATCTTGGCGTATAGTTCTCGTCGTAGGAAATTTTTTGTTTTCTATGCTGCGAACCCAACAGTGGTATCAGAGCCTGATTTATGCGTAGGTGCTTTGCACGGGTAGTACACATATGTTTATATGTGGGCGATGATGATCATGTTATTGCTTCTTTCATGTATTTTGGATATTGGTTGAATAGTGGGATGAAGCGGCCCGGACCAACCTTACATGTCATCGTACATGAGACCGGTTCCACGACTGACATGCAACTAGTTTTGCATAAGTGGCTGGCGGGTGTCTGTCTCTCCTACTATGGTCAATATCTAATTTACATCGAGTTGCTAATAACTTGGTTATTCATTGTGGTTCCATGTTCGTAGGTAAGAACGGTTCTATCTCCGAAAGCCCTAAGCCACGTAAAACTTGTAATGGATAAGTTAGAGGTGTCTAGTTTAGATCGTTGCTGGGCTAGTGTCTTGATATGGTATTGTTATAAGTAGATGTATGATAGATACTCTTACAACACACTTAACGTGTAAGTTCCATAGACCTTGGCCTTACACACAAAGGAATGATAGAGATCATACCACAATGCATATGATAGAGATCAAATGCATGGACCATATCATCTCACTTTACACATTAGATGTTTGCATCTTATAATGCTAGTTTGGCGCTTTTAGTATCATTGTAAGATGATCCCTCATTTAAATATCAAGATAAAATGTGTTCTTCCTTAAGTATGTACTGTTCTATGGATTGTGTTTCGAGACATCATGTGATGATCGGGTGTACTCGACTCTACGCTTTCATACAACGGGTGTAAGACAGTTTTACACACGCGAGTACTAAGGTTCTTACTTGGCGAGCCTAGCATGTACAGACATGGCCTCAGAACATGGACCAAAAGGTTAAGCATGAGTCATATAGTTGATATGATGCCCATATAGATGCTCGCCTTTGAAGCTACACCGACTCACGTGATGATCGGACTTGGTGTAGCGGATTTGGTTCATGTAATCACCAAAAGGACACGAGGGATGTCGTTTTTGACTGGGAGTTCATTAGTAATTTGGATTAGTTTAACTCAATCTATCATAAACTTAGTATAAATAAACTTTACAAATTCTGTTGTAGATGGCACCACCTGCTTTTAATTTCACTGTGTTCATGGAGAAAGAGAAACTTGTTGCGAATGGTAGCAATTTCACCAACTGGGCTATGAATTTGAGGATTCTCCTCACTACTGCACAAAAGCAATATGTGCTAGAGGCTCCGCTAGGCCCCCCACCAGCTCCTGATGCCCCTGACGAGGAAAAGAATGTCTATATAACTCGTCAGGAGGACCAGAACTTAGGGGCTAGAGCCAGAACTTTGAAAGCGTTTCAAAAATGGCAATGCCTTTGATACCATGGGAGAATTGAAAATGATTTTCGATACCCATGCTGCCGTAGAGAGTTATAATGCTTCTGAAAAGTTCTATAGTTGCATGATGGAGGAGAACAACTCCGTTAGTGAGCACGTACTCAAAAAGTCTGGGTACGCCGATAAGCTTGTGTCCTTGGGAATAACGATTCCCATTGACTTAGGCATACATCATGTTCTCCAATCTCTGCCACCTAGCTACAAGAGCTTCATGATGAACTATAACATGCAGGGCATGAAGAAGTCTCTTCCAGAGCTTCTGTCAATTCTTAAGACTGTAGAAGTGGAGATTAGGAAGAACATCAAGTGTTGATGATCAATAAGACCACCGGTTTCAAGAAGGACAAGAAAGGCAAGCAGAAGGGAAAGAAGGCGACAAATATGTTCCTGCACCTGAAAAGAAATCCCGAGCTGTCCCTAAGTCTGATATCGAGTGCTACTATTGCAAGGGGACTGGCCACTACAAGCGCAACTACCGCAAGTATTTGGCGGACAAGAAGGCCGGCAAGGCAAACAAAGGTATATGTGATATACATGTTATTGATGTGTACTTGACTAGTACTCGCAGTAGCACCTGGGTATTTGATACGGGATCGGTTGCTAATATATGTAACTCGATTCAGGGGCTGTGGAACAAGCGACAGCTAGCAAGGTATGAGGTCACGATGCGGGTCGGCAATGGATCAAGAGTTGATGTGATCACCGTCGGAACGCTGCCTCTCCATATGCCGTCGCGATTAGTGATAAATCTAAATAATTGTTATTTGGTACCTGCACTGAGCATGAACATTTTATCCGGATCGTGTTTGATGCGAAGTGGTTATTCCTTTAAATCTGAAAACAATGGTTGTTCGATTTATATGAATGGTATCTTTTATGGTCATGCACCTGTGATGAATGGTTAATTTCTGTTGGATCTCGATAGTAGTATTACGTACATTCATATTGTTGATGCTAAAAGGATTAAACTTGATAATGATATATCTACATATATGTGGCACTGCCTTCTAGGTCATATTGGCGTTAAACGCATGAAGAAACTCCATTATGATGGACTTTTGGAATCACTTGATTTTGAATCATTTGATACATGTGAGCCATGCCTTATGGGCAAGATGACTAGAACGCCATTTTTCGGTTCAATGGAACGGGCGACATATTTATTGGAAATCATACATACTAATGTGTGTGGACCAATGAGTGTGTCGGCGTGAGGTGGATATCGTTATTTTGTTACTTTCACGGATGATTTGAGTATATACGGGTATATCTATTTGATGAAACATAAGTCTGAAACCTTTGAAAAGTTCAAGAAATTTCAGAATGAAGTGGAAAATCATCATAACAGAAAGATCAAATTTCTGCGGTCCGACCGTGGAGGAGAGTATCTTAGTTACGAGTTTAGCACACATATGAAAGACTGTGGAATAGTTTCACAACTCACGCCTGCCGGAACACCACAACGTAATGGTGTGTCGGAACATCGTAATCGTACTTTATTGGATATGGTGCGATCTATGATGTCTCTGACTGACTTACCACTATCATTTTCGGGTTATGCACTAGAAACCGTTGCATTTACTTTAAATCGGGCACCATCTAAATCTGTTGAAACGACACCGTATGAATTATGGTTTGGAAACAAACCTAAGCTGTCATTTCTTAAAGTTTGGGGATGAGATGTTTATGTGAAGAAACTTTAGCCGGATAAACTTGAACCCAAAGCGGAAAAATGCGTCTTCATAGGATACCCTAAGGAAACGATCGGGTATACCTTCTATCATAGATCCGAGGGCAAGGTTTTTGTTGCCAAGAATGGATCCTTTCTTGAGAAGGAGTTTCTCGCGAAAGGTGTGAGTAGTCGGAAGGTAGAACTCGAAGAGGTTACTGAACCTTCTCTTCATGAAATGGCGAGTGGCGCAACACCGGAAGTTGTTTCAGAGTTGACTTCACCTGATGAAGAGAGACCTAATGATAATGATCATGAAACTCCGAAAGAGGATACTACCAAACCTCACAGGTCAAGTAGGACACGTGCAGCTCCTGAACTGTACGGCAGTCCTGTTATGAATTTCATGATTGATGAAATGGATGACCCTGCGACGTATGAAGAAGCGATGATGAGTCCGGATTCCAACAAATGGCTAGAAGCCATGAAATCCGAGATGGAATCCATGTACGAAAATCAGGTTTGGACCTTGGTGGAGTTACCTCACGATCGAAAGGCCGTTGAGAATAAATGGATTTTCAAAAGAAAAACTGATGTTGATGGTAATGTGACAATCTATAAAGCTCGACTTGTTGCAAAGGGGTTTCGACAAATTCAAGGAGTTGACTACGATGAGACATTCTCTCCCGTAGCGATGCTAAAGTCGGTTAGGATTATGTTAGCAATTGCTGCATATTTCGATTATGAAATATGGCAGATGGATGTCAAAACTGCATTCCTCAATGGTAATATTGAAGAAGAGTTGTATATGATACAACCTAAAGGTTATGTTGATCCTAAGGATGCTGATAAGGTATGTAAGCTTCAGCAATCCATCTATGGACTGAAGCAAGCATCCCGGAGTTGGAATCTCCACTTTGATGAGGTGATCAAAGAGTTTGGATTTGTCCAAACTTATGGAGAGGCTTGTATTTACAAGAAAGTGAGTGGGAGCAATGTGGCATTTATGATATTATATGTGGATGACATATTATTGATTGGAAATGATATAGATCTTTTAAACAGTGTTAAAAGTTATCTAAACAACAAATTTTCGATGAAGGACCTTGGTGAAGCTTCATATATATTAGGTACTAAAATCTATAGAGATAGATCAAGGCGCCTAATTGGGCTATCGCAGAGTACATACCTTGATAAGATATTAAAGAAGTTTAATATGGACGGAAGTATGAAGGGGTTCTTACCTATGTTGCAAGGCAAGACATTGAGTAAGACTCAAAGTAAGGCTACAGCGAAAGAAAGAGAGATAATGGATAAGATCCCCTATGCCTCAGCCATAGGCTCTATAATGTACGCCGTGCTATGTACAAGACCGGATGTGGCACATGCTATTAGTTTGACTAGTAGGTACCAATCTGATCCAGGTTCAGAACACTGGATAGCGGTCAAGAATATCCTTAAGTACTTAAGAAGAACTAAGGATATGTTTCTTGTATACGAAGGTGAAGAAGAGCTAGTCGCTAAGTGTTATGTCGATGCTAGCTTTGACACTGATATGGATGAATCTAAGTCTCAATCCGGATATGTATTTCTCTTGAACGGAGCAGCAGTTAGTTGGAGGAGTTCCAAACAACCTGTGGTGGCTGGATCAACGACGGAGGCGGAATATGTTGCTGCTTCAGAAGCGGCGCAGGAAGAGGTTTGGATGAAGGAGTAAATAACGGAACTAGGTGTGGTTCCTAGTGCATTGGACCCAGTAGTGATCTATTGTGACAACAATGGAGCCATAGCCAACGCCAAGGAACCAAGGTCTCACAGGAATTCCAAGCATATTAAGCGCCGGTTTCACTCCATCCGCGAGCCTGTCAAGGATGGAGATATAAAGATTTGTAAAGTACACATGGACCTAAATGTAGCAGATCCGTTGACTAAAGTTCTCCCTAGGGAAAAACATGATCAACACCAGAACTCCATGGGTGTTAGACTTATCACTATGTGAACTAGATTATTGTCTCTGGTGCAAGTGGGAGATTGATGGAAATATGCCCTGAGAGGCAATAATAAAGTTGTTATTATGTAGTCCTTGTATATGATAGATGTTTATTTTGCATGCTATAATTGTATTGATAGGAAACGTCAATACATGTGTGTTTAATAAACAAATAAAAGGTTCCTAGTTATGCCTCTCTTATAGACTAGCTCGTTGATTAACAAGATGATCAAAGTTTCCTGATCATGGACATTGGATGTTGTTAATAACAAGGTAACAGCATTTGTGAAATGATGTGATGAACATTCATCCGAAGTATAGAATTACGATCAAAGTCATTATGTTTTTATTGCTATAACATCATACAAAGTAATCTTAGTCCTTAGACCATGAGATCATGTTAATTGCTAACACCGGAAGACTATCTTGATAACATCAAACGTCACACCGTAACATGGTGACTATAAAGGTGGGTTCAGTGCTACGAAGGTGTTATGTTGAGGCTCATGGATCAAGAGTGGAAATTTTCAATCCTGATGATGGATAGATATACTCTGGGCCCTCTCGGTGATATCACATTAAGATAGCTTGCAAGCAAGTGATGTGATCACTAGAATGTTATATCACGGGAACGAGAAAAGAGTGCATGTCGGTAACGAGATCAAACTAGGTATTTGGATACCGATGATCCAATCTAGGACATGTATTATATCATGAGACAATGGGATTAAGTTACTAGCATTAGAGATTCTCACGATCAAAGAAGTCATCGTTGAATGTGCAGGAGTCGGTATGGATCTCCAGGTCCCGCTTCTGATTATTGATTTGAGAGGAGTCTCAATCATGTCTGCATTATTCGCGAACCATAGGGTGACACACTAAAGGGTTGTCAGACACCATTTTGGAGCACATATGTTTCAGACGAAAGAATTGCAAAGCGCAGGAATTGTTTTGATGGAAACCGGAATTGTTTCGGGTGAAATTGCAGAAACTGGTTCTGCATGTGATATTGAAATGTTACAAGGGGTTTTATGTGAATGTTTGTTAATTAAAGTAATTAACAAAATTCTGAATAAAATAAATAAAAGAGTTTTATTAATTGAGAGTTGCATTAAATTTGGTGGAAATTTAATGCATGTGAGTGGAACTTTGGGTGGAGCTTGAATTGATGTGAGTGGAGCTTCAACCACATGAATGAGGAAGAGGTGGGGGAACCCCCCTTGGCCGCCGGCCATGGGAGGGGAGGAGCCCCCCCTCTCCTCCCTCACAAAGCACACATCCTCGTGAAGGATCTCTCTCCCCCTCTAGATATATTCCCCCATGGTCTCGGATTAGCGAGATACATGTTCCCGGTAGCCTTGCGTCTGGAAGGAGTTGCTTCTTCCGCTAATTCGCTGGAGCGAGGAGGTGGAGGTTGTCCGGTGGCTTGAACGTGTGTGCGAGGATGGATGCGCTGCTGATTTGTGGCGCTAGGACTTCCACATGATCTTGAGATCGACAAGCGTACGACTACATCATCCACGAGTTCCAACTCGTTAACAAAACTCTGTTGTCTTCGAGGGTAAGTTCTCCATGGATGTATATCCACCCATTGCTTTGTATCTAGTAGATAGATCTTGGCGTATAGTTCTCATCGTAGGAAATTTTTTGTTTTCTATGCTACGAACCCAACAGATTCTCCTTAAGATAAATGACATGTTGGGTGAACAAATTACAACGGGGCAATTGACAGACTCGAGAAAGCATACATGCATATACTAATTATCTTGACTCCTTTGATATTTGATTGGGCATTACAACATTATACATAGACTGTAATCCAACTACATCTATGACTAATAATCCACCTTCAGGTTATCATCCGAACCCCCTCCAGTATTAAGTTGCAAGCAACAGATAATTGCATTAAGCCAAGTGTGTAAAGTAAACAATACGATTGTCCCATGGACAAAGGATTGCTGTTTTCTCCCAAGTAGCAACAGCACATCAAGTACCTTAGAGATTCCTGTCACTTCCCCAGATTACTAGAGGCATGAACCCACTATCGAGCATAAATACTCCCTCTTGGAGTTGCTAGCATCTACTTGGCCAAGATAGCTACTAACAATGGAAAGCATGCAAGATCACAAATAACATAGACATGATAGAATCAATAATCAATATGAAATAGCATCTCAAGATCCATCGGATCCCCACAAACACAACATGTAGGATTACAAATAGATAATCTTGATCATGAACGGAGCTCAGAAGATCTAAACATGATAGCACAAAGGAGGAGAACCAACCATCTAGCTACTACATGGACCCGTAGTCCAGGGATGAACTACTCACGCATCACACCGGAGGCAGGCATGGTGATGAAGAAGGCCTCCAGGGTGATCTCTCCCCTTCGGTAGGTGCCGTGAAGAGCTTCAGAACCCTCTCAATCTAGGGATGGAGATGACGGCGACTACAGACTCTTTTGTGGAATTTTGATCGGGTCCTTAGGGTTTTTGTCCCGGGAGGCTTTTATATGCGAAGGGGCAAGGTCGGTGGAGCACCAGGGGGCCCACACCCCCTAGTGGCGCACCCTCTCAGGCCGCGCCGCCACTAGGTGTGGCCGCCATGGTGCGCTACTTCATCTCCCCTCCGGACTCCGTGTTGCTTCGTGTAAAATATTGACTTTGGCTTTTGTCTGGTCCAATTCCGAGAATATTTCCTTACTAGCTTTTCTGAAACCAAAAATAGCAAAAACAGGCAACTGGCACTGTGGCATCTTGTTAATAGGTTAGTTCCAAAAAATGTGTAAAAATACTCCAAAGTGTGGAAAAAACATAAGAAAGTAGATATAAAACAAGCATGGAACATCAAAAATTATAGATACGTTTACGACGTATCACTAACAACCTCAAGGAAGAGAAGAAGCACATTACATCTGCGGAGCTGTTCATCTCTCTAAAGCATCAGAACACCCGGAAAGGCCCTATGCGGGCTAACAAATATCCGGAAGTCCACAAGGTCCTCTTTGAGGGATATCCGGGAGCACCTCGACTTGACAGCAAGGGATATCTAGTGTATTCAACGCCATTGGAAAACACTACTATGGCCCGAGATATCCTGGCGAACAATCCAAACCTAGATCAAGTACGGTTGGGCGTAAAGCTACTTACCAAGGGTCTGGAGAAACAGAAGGTCGCGAAATTCGGGAGCGGAAAACTGGTCTCCAAATCCGACCAATGTCGCACGGATCCGGCTTAGAATGACATTAGGCCCTGACGGGACTTGGAACAGCATCACCATCCTGACCATCGGGAAGACAACTACTCAAGAACCAGATCTTCAGGGCAACGGCACAAAGCCGCACAAGACTGGAGCAATGTTGCTCCAGCCACAGAGCGAGACGCAGTTGCAGCACTAGTTCCGAGACACCCTTCCTGGTGAGAGTCAAACAATCACAGGGAATACAAAAAAGAGCAACGTTGGGAGGAGGACCGACAAAGGATTCCACCTCCTAGACATACAAGCCGTCCGGCTAAACCTCATCGCAATGGGGGAAATGATGGACAAAGGAACGACGGACACCATGCCGAGTCAAGCCGGTAGGGGGCTCGCCGTAGTGAAGACCCTCTCCGGAACTGGAATAACGACACTCCGGATGGAGGCCGGCACTCAGCCAGAAACAATCCACCTGCACCACCCTCTCCACCAAGCAGCCATCACATCGGCTTTCGAGGAGGCCAAGGAGGGCGTTGTGGCAGAGGAGGTGGTGGTAGAAGCAGAAGTCCGGCTCCAAGGCACCGCAGCCACAGCGAACAACCAAGACGGCGTTCTATGTCACCAAGTGACGCGAGGCACCGGATCAACTCTAACATAGAGGCGCGGTGCTACGAGTCCGATGATATTTATGTAGGTCCAAAATGCTTCAGACCGTGCATTCGACAAACACACTTCCCGGAAGGATTTGCTATCTCGAGACACATCCAAGCCTATGATGGTGTGGCCTGGCCAGATACTTGGCTTTAGGATTTTTTCTAGGCTTGCTGCATCACCAAAGGTGGAAATAGCTTGGTTGCAACCCAGTATCTCCCACTTATGCTGAGGAAGACAACACGATCTTGGCTCAATGAACTTCTGGAAAACATCATCCATAACTGGTATGACATGCAAAGTGCGTTCTTTTCAGAATTTCGAAGGCATGTATCGGAGGCCCTGTACGGTAGGAGACCTATAGCGTTGCACCCAGAAAGCCAGAGAAACTTGCCGAGATTATCTCGGATGATGGATCGACACCAAGAACTCATGCGAAGGAGTAAACGATCAAACTACGATTGAAGCTTTCATTGCAGGACTCCCAATCGGTTTACTACGTCACCGTTTGAAGTGCGACAAGGTCACTAATCTGGGAGAGATGATAGAGATGGCGAGCAAATATGCAGACACTGACGATGACATGGAGGGACTACTGAACATCATGGCTGTGCCACAATCAGCAAAACAGCCAAAGCAACAAGCTCAGAAGCGCAAGAACACCTCAGAAGAAAATCCCAACACGGAAACAGCGGTTGTCACCGCTACTTTTGGGTCTGGAGGACGAGGAGGGCGCAGAGGCGGCCACAGGCATGGTCGTGGGACATCAAGAGTCCAAGGTAGAGGAGACTAGCAACCTGGCAAAACCTACTCTTGGGCTGAGATTGCCAACAATCCGTGTGTGGATCACTTAGATGCCAACGGGGGCTCGTCCCACACAAACGCTGAGTGTCATTTCAATGACAACATCAAGAAATACGAATCCGCTTGCTACAGGGCCAAGCGAAAGAAGGGCAAGAAGAATCCCGAAAAAGATAAGGAGACCAAGGGAGATTCCGACATGGAGGAAGCAGAGCCTTCAAATCCCATGTCGGATGGAAAGAAGAATTTCCCAATGAAGAAAGATACTTATGTCACTTTCCTTGGGTCTCAACCAGCTAAGGTCAACAAAGCAGTTTTGCATGAGCTCAACACAACTGTTCCGGCTGTCCCTCAATTCTTGGACCAGTCAGAAGTAACAATCACCTTTGACCGTGCTGATCATCCGCCTAAGTTGCACAAGCGAGGAAAATAGGCCTTAGCCATCAATCCACTTATTGATGGCTATGGTTTATCCAAGTCCCTCATGGGCGGCGGCATGAGCATCAACATTCACTACGTCGAAACGCTACGTCGGATGAAGGATCTTGGAAACTCAGCTAAACCATAGCTCTGTGATCTTTCACGGAGTTGTCCTAGGAAGACAAGCAAATTCCCTGGGAGAGATCACTTTGGATGTTACTTTTGGAACTCAAAAGAACTACCGGACGGAAGCACTTTCCTTCGAAGTGGTCCCGTTCAAGAGCGCATACCACGCTATATTCGGATAGCTGGCTTACTGGGATTTCATGGCTCGTCTGTGTTACATTTACAATATGATGAAAATTACAGGTCCCAAGGGCGTGATCACCATCAGGGGAGACCCGAATAAAGCACGAGAGTGCGAGGACGGAAATGCCACCTTTGTTGAAGCCGTACTGCATGCCTAGGAGTACTAGGAGATCAAGAAGACCATTGACCCGTCTGAGATGCCTGCGACGAAGAAGGAGATTACAAAGCCGACTCCGGAGTTCAAGGCATCAGAAGAGACAAAGACGACGCCGTTGACGGATGATGACCCCTCCAAGGTGACTCAGATAGGTGTAGGCTTAGATCGCGCATAGGAAAGCGCGCTCTTCAAGTTCCTCCAAGCAAATAAAGACATCTTCGCATGGCAGCCATCTGACATGACCGGAGTACCTAGAGAACTTGCCGAGCACTCTCTAAATGTACTCCAAATGCTAAACCCGTCAAACAGTCCTTACGATGTTTCGGAGATGAAAAGCAAAAAGCAATAGCTAAGGAACTAGCCCGACTCGAGTTAGCCGGATTCATAGAAGAGGTCATCCACACTGAGTGGTTGGCCAATCATGTAAGGTCCATAAAAAGGACACTACTGAATTAAGGATGTGTGTTGATTATACCTCCTTGAACAAGGCTTGTCCCAAAGATTTGTTTGCTCTGCCTAGAATTGATCAAGTTATTGATTCTACGAAAGGCTCGGAACTCCTATGTTTTCTCGACGCATATTCTGGTTATCACCAAATCCAGATGAAGGAATCAGACAAAGTCAAAACTTCATTCATAACCCCCTTTGGAACCTTATGTTTTGTTATGATGCCCTTTGGGCTCAAGAACGCAGGAGCTAAGTACCAGCGCACTATGCAGTGTTGCCTCCTTGATCAAATTAGATGCAATGTACATGCACATGTGGATGACATAGTGGTGTTATCCAAAAAGAAGGAAACCTTAATTTCTGACTTGGAGGAAACGTTCGCTAATCTACGCAAATAAAATATAATGCTTAATCTGAGAAGTGCTTTTTTGGAATAGCAGTCGGAAAATTGTTAGGTTTCATCGTGTCTCAAAGAAGCATAGAGGTGAATTGATGGATTAATGCACGGCGCCCAGAAAAATGCTTGTTGGCGGTGTTGATGTAGAGCTCGTTGGGAACCCCAAGAGGAAGGTATGATGAGCACAGCAGCAAGTTTCCCTCAGTATGAAACCAAGGTTTAATCGAACCAGTAGGAGCAAGGAAACACCCCAAAGGTGTTACTAGCTGAGCTTTGGCAGGGTGCACTACCGGTGCTAGTAGCAACGTGGAGACCTGCACAACACAACCACAGAACTTTGTCCCCAACTTGCGATGAGGTTGTCAATCTCACCGTGTTTTGTGGTAAACAAAGGATTAAACGTATCGAATGGAAAGAAGTAAAAGTTTGCAGAAAGTAAGAACAAAGAAGAAATAGTTTATAGATTGTATGTAAAGAAAAAGGACTGGGATCCATAGTTCACTAGAGGTGGCTCTCCTTAGATAGATAACATGCTGGGTGAACAAATTACAGCGGGGCAATTGACAAACACCGAGAAAGCAATACATGCAACTACTAATCATCTTGACTACTTTGAGACTTGATTGGGCATTACAACATAATACATAGACCGCCATCCAACTGCATCTATGACTAATAATCCACCTTCAGGTTATCATCCGAACCCCCTCTAGTATTAAGTTGCAAGCAACAGATTATTGCTTTACGAACTGCGTGTAAAGTACACAATACGATTGTTCTATGAACAAAGGATTGTTGTTTTCTCCCTAGTAGCAATAGCACATCTAGTACCTTAGAGATTTCTGTCACTTCCCCAGATTACCAGAGGCATGAACCCACTATCGACCATAAATACTAACTCTTGGAGTTGCTAGCATCTACTTGGCCAAGATAGCTACTAACAATGGAAAGCATGCAAGATCACAAATAACAAAGACATGATAGAATCAAAAATCAATCTAAAGTAGCATCTAAATATAGATCGGATCCCCGCAAACACAACATGTATAATTACAAATAGATGATATTGATCATGAACAGAGCTCACAAGATCTAAACATGAAAGCACAAAGGAGGAGACCAGCCATCTAGCTACTACATGGATCCGTACTCCAAGGATGAACTACTAATGCATCACACCGGAGGCTTGCATGGTGATGAAGAAGGCCTCCACGGTGAATTCCCCTCTCCGGCAGGGTGCTGGGAAGAGCTTCAGATCCCTCCCGATCTAGGGATGGAGATGACGGCGGCTACAGACTCTTTCATGGATTTTTGATCGGGTACTTAGGGTTTTCGTCCCGAGGGCATCTTATAGGCAGAAGGGGAGGCCGAGGGGGTGCCTGGGCTGGCCACACCACCCCTGGCGTAGGCCAGGCCAGGCCGCGCGGCCAGGTGGTGTGGCCGCCCTCTGGCCCTTCTCCGTCTTGTATTCTGGCACTTGATCCCTTCCGGAAAAATAGGCACTTTGGCTTTTGTCCCGTTCAATTCCGAGAATATTCATTTTCTGACTTTCCTGGAACCAAAAACAACAAAAAACAGGTAGCTGGCACTGTGGCTCTTGTTCATAGGTTAGTCCAAGAAATAAGTACTCCAAAGTTGGAACAAAATACAACAAAGTGGATAAAACCAAGCATGGAACATCAAAAACTATAGATACATTTGCAATGTATCAACATCCCCAAGCTTAATTCCTGCTCGTCCTCTAGTAGGTAAGTGATAAAAGGAAATAATAATTTTTGAGGTGACATGCACCATCAAAGACTTGATCAAAGTATTTGTAAAACAATCAAAGCTGGGATCATAGTACTTCAATCATAACATGAAAGACAATGTTCTAGCAATAAGCAAAGAAACTATGATGCAACATGAAAAGGCACAAACAAAAGATTCATGAATAACATGCTTGGCAAGATGTTTGTTTGTTTCACATAAAGAAACCATAGCATAATAGTATTCAGCTTGTCCCTCAATAGAGTAGCAAATATAAATGCATAGGACACCTTCAATGTTCATAAGAGTGACTAGATACAATAGTTTAAAACAAGCAACATCAAGTTATGCATCAATCAACTAGTCTTGGGACAATGCACATAGAACTAAGAATGGCCACTATGCTCTCAAAGTAGGTGCATAAAGATAGAAGGTGGAGACTTAATATAATGGTGGAAGAAAGGCCTTTTGTAAAAGGAAGTAGGGATTCAAGTCTCATAAAGAGCTTACAAAAATTATGGTACTTATAGCTTTCAGCTCTCATTGCCCCTATCATAAGCATCTTGAAGGTGATTAAGGTTAAAGTGACACAACTAAGAGGATATGCTTGACAAGTTATAAACCGAAATCTCATGCCCCTTAGTTACGAAGAACGATCCTCATGCTGCTCAACTTCAGTCACGAGTAAGCTCTTGTCATTGTAAGTATATGTGTATCATTAAGAACCGCCAACGGGGTACCCCTTTCATATGATACGGGATCTTTCCCATAATCAAAATGACAAGGCAAGCAGACAATGAGCATCTCAGCGATCTTTTTATTTGCTATTTGCATAGGTTTTTATTGAGGATGCTTCATAGAGTGCTCATTATGGTGATGCTGCAAGTTTCCACCATGATTAGGCATGGCTTAGGCTAGCGGCCCAGGCGTTTCTCTAACACACATACAAACTCCATGATCTTACAAGTTCCACTTTTATTTCACACCGCCGGGATCCGTAAGCAAAAGAACATGATATCAACGGGGTACAAAGTACAAGTGCAATGTTGAAAGCGTTCCCCATGGTACATGGTTCTGCTAATTTCAACTTATAAAGCGCAAGCATATACGCAACAAAGAAGGACCCAATGGTTCAAGTTTATTAGAGGCAAAAAAGTAAAATGTGCCATCAAGTTCGTGAGAGCTTTAATCACTAGTTTTCTCATAACAAGTGGAAGGTAAACAAAAGCATGAATATACTTAGAATAGCATAAGATAGTAGGTAGGTATGGTGGACTCTTTGGAATAACTTGGTTTAGGGAGTTGGATGCATGAATGCAACTCATACTTGGTTGTGGAGGCTAGCAAAAGACTGGGAGCGACAAACTAAGAGAGCAATAATGGCCATAATCATGCAGAGCGACAAAACATCATTGATAAAAGCATCAAGTGATATTACAAGTTGAAAACTAAAGGATCATAAAGGCTATGGTGACTTGAGATAGTCATACATGGTGTGAGCATGCGCCAAGTCAACCCGAATAAAGCATCAAAGAAGAATACCACTATACTATGCTTTAATATGCTAAAACAACGCATAATTCATCCAAGGGACATTAAGCAATCTCAATTGTTTATAACAAGTCATGCTACAGCAAAGAATACTAAGCATAAAGCCAAAACAATATAGAGCTTGGCATGACAAAGCATAGGCCACAGTCAAAAACGAGCTCTTTTTACCACAAAAGTGTGAACTTTCCTACTCTTTTCCAAACCAAACCAAACTATTTGCAAACCAAAGTATGAAAGAGGGGGTCCAACCAATTTATTCAGAAAACTAAGAAAACCAAGCAAACTAAAAACCAAAATGAGAACGAAAAATCAGAAGCTCCAAGAACAACACAATTGTGCATGAAACAATAAAAATGAAGCGTTTGGAAGGAACCTGGAATTTTTATTGATGAAGAAGGGGATGCCTTGGGCATCCCCAAGCTTTGACGCTTTTACTTCTTGGATATTTCTTGGGGTGAGATCCGTGGCATCCCCAAGCTTGAGCTTTAGTCCATCCTTCATCTCATTACTCATTCCTTCCATACACCTGAAAATTTTCCTTCATACAAAACTTCACACAATCTCATTAGCAACATTAGTGCACTTAAGATAAATAAGTCTTAAGGTTCAGTTCTAACACCAAATAAACTTTCATTAGAACACTAGCTACTGTAGCACTTCCCTCAAAAAGCTGAATTCCCCAAAAGAACTCAAAAAGGAACCCACAAGAAGCAAATGCAGAAAATGGCAGAAATCTGTCAAAACAGACCAGCAGGTAAAGACGAATTTTTTCGAAGACCTTCTGTTGCTCAAATCAAAAAGTGTTGAACTAACGAAAGTTATATAACAACCTGGGGCAGAAGCACAAACAATTACAGCTCAATCCGACATACAGAGCTCTCTCACGAATTTTTACGGTGAAGCACAAAAATCTGTTTCGGGACAGCAACTTTCCCAATCATTACTTCACTCTCATTAGAGATTACTCTTGGCACAAAAAAGCAAATAAAAAGTATAAGAAGAAGTTATTACTGAAGTAATAACTTCCAAGTCTCATCTAAAACTCTTGGGTTATCTCCCAACAAGTACTTTTCTTTAACGCCTTTAAGTTAGGCATAAGAGGCAAGAAAGAATCAAGTGTTCTCAAATGAAGAAGCATTAAGACGAAATTTTGTTTTCATAGGAGAAGCAAAAGAAATCTTTTCTCTCTTTTTAGGGAAGTGTTATATACATTTCTTGAGTGGGAGTTGATATTTAATGGTGCCTTCTTTCAAGAAGCACTGTATTCAACATCCAAAACATAGAAATCAACGGGGACATAGGCATCGTTAACCATAATAAGAATATCATTAAGACTCCCCATGAGTTTCTTTTTAGTGTTATCATCAAGTGGGACATTCAAATAACAATCTTCAAGAGGAGGCAAATCAAGCATATCATAAATCCTTCTAGGCATAATAGAAACACTACTATCAAGATCACACAAAGCTTTGAAATCAAAGTCATTCACTTTCATATTAATGATGGGTTCCCAACCATCCTCTTGTTTTATAGGAATAGAAGCTTTATATTTCATCTTTTCTTCTTTAATCTTTATGAGAGCATCAGTAATGTGTTTTGTAAAGGCCATGTTCATAGCACTAGCATTAGGACTTTTAGCAAGCTTTTGTAGGAACTTAATAACTTCAGAGATATTGCAAACATCAAGATCAAAATCAACTTTATCATCTAAAGTAGTAGAACTATTACTAGCCTCAACACTAGTGGTGATGATAGTAGAAACACTAATGTTTCTAGAAATTTCATCTTCTCTTTCCCACTTAGCATGTAATTCAGCTAATAGTCTAACATTTTCGTCAATTCTTACTTGTATAGCATTGGTAGCTGCAAAGGGATTCTCATTAGTTTCAGGTTTAGCAGCCATTTTATTCAAAGAAGATTGAGCTTCAGCCAAAGATGCTATATTTCTTTCAGCATTAGAGAGTTTTTCCTCAATATTTTTATTGAAAGCAGTTTGTTTACTAATAAACTCTTTAAGCATAACTTCAAGTTCATAGGGAGCACTCTTATTATTGTTGTAGGAATTTCCATAAGCATTACCATTGTTGGGAGGATATGGCTTATAATTGTTGTTACCAAAACTGTTCCTATAAGCATTATTACCATAAGCATTGTTGCCAAAGTTGCTATTTCTTATGAAATTCACATCAACTTGCTCTTCTTGAGCAACCAAAGAAGCCAAAGGAACATTATTTGGATCAATATGGGCTTTCCCATTAACAAGCATAGACATAATTATATCAACCTTATCACTCAAGGAGGAGGTTTCCTCAACAGAATTTAGCTTCTTACCTTGTGGAGCTCTCTCAATATGCCATTCAGAATAACTAACCATCATATTGTCTAGAAGTTTTGTTGCAGCACCCAAAGTGATGGTCATAAAGGTACCTCCAGCAGCTGAATCCAATAGGTTCCTTGAAGAATAGTTCATAAAAAGTTTGGATGATCATCCAAGAAGTCAGTCCATGAGTGGGACAATTCTTTACCAAAGATTTCATTCTTTCCCAAGCTTGAGCAACATGCTCATTATCAAGTTGTTTAAACTTCATTATTTCACTTCTCATAGATATAATCTTAGCAGGAGGATAGTATTTTCCAATAAAAGCATCTTTGCACTTAGTCCAAGAATCAATACTATTCATAGTTAAGGAATTCAACCACTCTTTAGCTTTTCCTCTCAAAGAGAAAGGAAACAATTTCAGCTTAATAATATCACCATCTATATCCCTATGCTTTTGCATCTCACAAAGTTCAACAAAGTTATTTAGATGGGAAGCAGTGATACATTGCAAATGTAACTATAATTTTTGATGTTCCATGCTTAGTTTTATCCACTTTCTTGTGTTTTGTTCCAACTTTGGAGTACTTTTATTATGATTTTTGGACTAACCTATTAACAAGAGCCACAGTGCTAGTTGCCTATTTTCTGTTATTTTTGGTTCCAGAAAAGTCAGAAAATGAATATTCTCGGAATTGGATAGGACAAAAGCCAAAGTGCCTATTTTTCCGGAAGGGATCAAGTGCCAGAATACAAGACGGAGAGGGTCCAGGGGCCGGCCACACCACCTAGCCGCGCGGCCAGGCTTGGCCCGCGCCAGGGGGTGGTCTGGCTGACCCCAGCACCCCCTTGGCCTCTCCTTCCGCCTATAAGTTGCCCTCGGGATGAAAACCCTAAGGACCCGATCAAAAATCCACGAAAGAGTCTGTAGCCGCCGTCATCTCCATCCCTAGATCGGGAGGGATCTCAAGCTCTTCCCGGCACCCTGCCGGAGAGGGGAATTCACCCTGGAGGCCTTCTTCATCACCACGCAAGCCTCCGGTGTGATGCGTGAGTAGTTCATCCTTGGACTACGGATCCATCTGGTAGCTAGATGGTTGGTTTCTCCTCCTTTGTGCTTTCATGTTTAGATCTTGTGAGCTCCATTCATGATCAAGATCATCTATTTGTAATCTATACATGTTGTGTTTGTGGGGATCCGATGGATATTGAGATGCTATTTCAGATTGATTATTGATTCTATCATGTCTTTGTTATTTGAGATCTTGCATGCTTTCTGTTGTTAGTAGCTATCTTGGCCAAGTAGATGCTAGCAACTCCAAGAGTTAGTATTTATGCTCGATAGTGGGTTCATGCCTCTGGTAATCTGGGGAAGTGACAGAAATCTCTAAGGTACTAGATGTGCTATTGCTACTAGGGAGAAAACAACGATCCTTTGTTCATAGAACAATTGTATTGCTTAATTTACACGCACTTCATACAATAATCTGTTGCTTGCAACTTAATACTGAGGGGGTTCGGATGATAACCTGAAGATGGATTATTAGTCATAGATGCAGTTGGATGGCGGTCTATGTATTATGTTGTAATGCCCAATCAAGTCTCAGAGGAGTCAAGATGATTAGTATATGCATGTATTGCTTTCTCGGTGTTTGTCAATTCCCCCGCTGTAATTTGTTTACCCAGCATGTTATCTATCTAAGGAGAGCCACCTCTAGTGAACTATGGATCCCGGTCCTTTTTATTTACATACAATCTACAATCTTTTACAGCTTTGTGTTTACTTTCTGCAAACTTTTACTTCTTTCCATTCGATACGTTTAATCCTTTGTTTTCCGCAAAACACGGTGAGATTGACAACCTCATCGCAAGTTGGGGACAAAGTTCTGTGGTTGTGTTGTGCAGGTCTCCACATTGCTACTAGCACCGGTAGTGCGCCCTGCCAAAGCTCAGTTAGTAACACCTTTGAGGTGTTTCCTTGCTCCTACTGGTTCGATTAAACCTCTGTTTCATAACTGAGGGAAACTTGCTGCTGTGCTCATCATACCTTCCTCTTGGGGTTCCCAACGAGCTCTACATCAACACCACGCCCCAAACACTTTTCTGGGCGCCGTGTATTGAGCCATCAAGCGATTTTCTGGCGTCGTTGCCGGGTTGTTGTTTTTGTTTTGCTTAGTTTCCTTTTTGCTTTGTTTGCTTGTTTTGTTCTTCAAAAATCCAAAAAAAATAGTTTTACTTGTTTCTTATTTGAAAACCCAAAAAAATGACTACTCTTGAAAACACTAAGTTGTGTGACTTCACTAGCACCAGCAACAATGATTTTATGAGCACTCCCATTGCTCCACCTGTGGCTGAAAATACTTTCTTTGAGATAAACCTGCTTTGCTCAACCTAGTTATGAGAGAACAATTTTCTGGTATTGGTAATGAAGATGCTGCTTCCCATCTAAATAACTTTGTTGAACTTTGTGAGATGCAAAAGCATAGGGATATAGATGGTGATATTATTAAGCTGAAGTTGTTTCCTTTCTCTTTGAGAGGAAAAGCTAAAGAATGGTTGAATTCCTTAACTAGGAATAGTATTGATTCTTGGACTATCCTCCTGCTAAGATTATATCCATGAGAAGTGAAATAATGAAGTTTAAACAACTTGATAATGAGCATGTTGCTCAAGCTTGGGAAAGAATGAAAGCTTTGGTAAAGAATTGTCCCACTCATGGACTGACTGCTTGGATGATCATCCAAACTTTTTATGCAGGATTGAACTATTCTTCAAGGAACCTATTGGATTCAGCTGCTGGAGGTACCTTTATGACCATCACTTTGGGTGCTGCAACAAAACTATTGGAAAATATGATGGTTAATTATTCTGAATGGCATACTAAGAGAGATCCACAAGGTAAGAAGGTAAATTCTGTTGAGGAAACCTCCTCCTTGAGTGATAAGATTGATATGATTATGTCTATGCTAGTTAATGGGAAAACCCATATTGATCCAAATAATGTTCCTTTAGCCTCTTTGGTTGCTCAAGAAGAGCAAGTTGATGTGAACTTCATAAGAAATAACAACTTTAGCAACAATGCTTATGGTAATAATGCTTATAGGAACAATTTTGGTAACAAAAATTATAAGCCATATCCTCCCAACAATGGTAATGCTTATGGAAATCCTTACAACAATAATAAGAGTGCTCCCTCTGAACTTGAAGTTATGCTTAAAGAGTTTATTAGTAAACAAACTGCTTTCAATAAAAATATTGAGGAAAAACTCTCTAATGCTGAAAGAAATATAGCATCTTTGGCTGAAGCTCAATCTTCTTTGAATAAAATGGCTGCTAAACCTGAAACTAATGAGAATCCCTTTGCAGCTACTAATGCCATACAAGTAAGAATTGATGAAAATGTTAGACTATTAGCTGAATTACATGCTAAGTGGGAAACAGAAGATGAAATTGCTAGAAACATTAGTGTTTCTACTATTACCACCACTAGTGTTGAGGCTAGTAATAGTTCTACTACTTTAAATGATAAAGTTGATTTTGATCTTGATGGTTGCAACATCTCTGAAGTTATTAAGTTCCTACAAAAGCTTGCTAAAAGTCCTAATGCTAGTGCTATGAATATGGCTTTTACAAAACACATTACTGATGCTCTCATAAAGATTAAAGAAGAAAAATAAAGCTTATTTTCCTAGAAAACAAGAGGATGGTTGGGAACCCATCATTAATATGAAAGTGAATGACTTTGATTTCAAAGCTTTGTGTGATCTTGATAGTAGTGTTTCTATTATGCCTAGAAGGATTTATGATATGCTTGATTTGCCTCCTCTTGAAGATTGTTATTTGAATGTCCCACTTGATGCTAATGCTAAAAAGAAACTCATGGGGAGTCTTAATGATGTTCTTATTATGGTTAATGATTCCTATGTCCCCGTTGATTTCTATGTTTTGGATGTTGAATACAATGCTTCTTGTCCTATTACTTTGGGAAGACCTTTTCTTAGAACTGTTGGTGCCATCATTGATATGAAAGAAGGAACCATTAAATATCAACTCCCACTCAAGAAAGGTATAGAACACTTCCCTAAAAAGAGAGAAAAGATTTCTTTTGCTTCTCCTATGAAAACAAAATTTGGTCTTAATGCTTCTTCATTTGAGAACACTTGATTCTTTCTTTGCTTCTTATGCCTAACTTAAAGGCGTTAAAGAAAAGTACTTGTTGGGAGATAACCCAAGAGTTTTAGATGAGTCTTGAAAGTTATTACCTCTGTAATAACCTCTCCTTATCCTTTTTATTTTCTTTTTGTGCCAAGAGTAACCTCTAATGAGAGTGAAGTAATGATTGGGAAAGTTGCTGTCCCAAAACAGATTTCTGTGCTTCACCGTAAAAATTCCTGAGAGAGCTTTGTACGTCGGATTGAGCTGTAAGTTTTTGTGCTTCTGCACCAGGTTGTTATATAACTTTAATTAGTTCAACACTTTTTGATTTGAGCAACAGAAGGTCTTCGAAAAAATTCGTCTTTACCTGCTGGTTTGTTTTGACAGATTTCTGCCATTTTCTGCATTTGCTTCTTGTTAGTTCCTTCTTGAGTTCCTTTGGGAATTGAGCTTTTTGAGGGAAGTGCTACAGTATGTAGTGTTCTAATGGAAGTTTATTTGGTGTTATAACTGAACCTTGAGACTTATTTATCTTAAGTGCACTAATGTTGCTAATGAGATTGTGTGAAGTTTTGTATGAAGGAAAAATTTTCAGGTGTATGGAAGGAATGAGTAATGAGATGAAGGATGGACTAAAGCTCAATCTTGGGGATGCCACGCGTGTCACCCCAAGAAATATCCAAGAAGTACAACCGTCAAAGCTTGGGGATGCCCAAGGCATCCCCTTCTTCATCAATAAAAGTTACAGGTTTCTTCCAAACGCTTCATTTTTATTGTTTCGTGCACAGTTGTGTTTCTCTTGGAGCGTCTTCTTTTTCTTTTTTGTTTTGGTTTTTAGTTTGCTTCGTTTGCTTAGTTTTCTGAATAAGTTGGTTGGACCCCCTCTTTCACACTTTGGTTTGCAAATAGTTTGGTTTGGTTTGGAAAAGAGAAGGAAAGTTCATGCTTATGTGGTAAAAAGAGCTCGTTTTTGACTGTGGCCATGCTTTGTCATGCCATGCTTGATATTGTTTTGGCCTTATGCTTAGTATTCTTTTATGTAGCATGAATTGTTATAAACAATTGTGATTGCTTAATGTGCTTTGGATGAATCATGCGTTGTTTTAGCATATTAAAGCATAGTATAGTGGTATTCTCCTTTGATGCTTTATTTGGGTTGACTTTGCACATGCTCACACCATGTTATGACTATCTCAAGTCACCATAGCCTTTATGATCCTTTAGTTTTCAACTTGTAGTATCACTTTATGCTTTGATCAATGATGTTTTGTCGCTCTGCATGATTATGGCCATTATCGCTCCCAGTCTTTTGCTAGCCTGCACAACAAAGTATGAGTTCCACTCATGCATCCAACTCCCTAAACCAAGTTTTTCCAAAGAGTCCACCATACCTACCTACTAGCTTATGCTATTCCAAGTATATTCATGCTTTTGTTTACCTTCCACTTGTTATGAGAAAACTAGTGATTAAAGCTCTCACGAACTTGATGGCACACTTTACTTTATTGCCTCTAATAAACTTGAACCATTGTGTCATATATGTTGTATATGCTTGCACTTATTTGTTGGGAATTAGCAGAACCATGCTTTCATGGGGAACGCTTTCAACATTGCACTTGGTACTTGTACCTAGTTGATATCATGCTCTTTTGTATATGCATGTCGTCGGTGTGAAATGAAAGGGGAGCTTGTAACTCCATGGAGTTATGTATATGTGTTAGAGAAACGCCTGGGCTGCTGGTCTAATCCATGCTGACATGGTGGAAACCTGCAGCGTAACCATAATGAGCTGTCTATGAAGCATTCTTCTTATAAAAAAGAGTCCTATTGAGAAAAAAGAGAAAAAAAGAGATACTATGAAAAGAGGAAAGAGAGAAAAAAAGCACCATATTCCCATGGTAAATAAGAAGAATGCTGAGATGCTCGTTGTCTGCTTGCCTTGTCATTTTGATATGGGGATTCTTCCATATCATCGGGCAAGGGGTACCCCATTGGTGGTTCTCAATGATACACATGTACTTACGATGACAAGAACTTACTGGTGACTAAACTTGAGTAGCATGAGGAGCGTCCCTCGTATACAAGGGACATGAGATTTCTAACTTATACTTCGTCAAGCATGTACACCATAGTTTGTTCACTTTATCCTTAATCACTTCAAGATACTTATGATAGGGGCAATGAGAGCTGAAAGCTATAAGTATCATAATTTTTGGAAGCTCTTTATGAGACTTTAATCCCTACTTCCTTTTTACAAAAGGCCTTTCTTCCACCATTATATTGAGTCTCCACCTTCTATCTTTACGCACCTACTTTGAGAGCATAGTGGCCATTCTTAGTTCTATGTGCATTGTCCCAAGACTAGTTGATTGATGCATAACTTGTTATTGCTTGTTTGAAACTATTGTATCTAGTCACTCTTATGAACTTCGAAGGTGTCCTATGCATTTATATTTGCTACTCTATTGAGGGACAAGCTGAATACTATTATGCTATGTTTTCTTTATGTGAAACAAACAAACGTCTTGCGAAGCATGTTATTCATGAATCTTTTGTTTGTGCCTTTTCATGTTGCATCATAGTTTCTTTGCTTATTGCTAGAACTTTGTCTTTCGTGTTATGATTGAAGTACTATGATCCCAGCCTTGAATGTTTTGCAAATACTTTGATCAAGTCTTTGATGGTGCATGTCACCTCAAAAATTATTTCTTTTTATCACTTACCTACTCGAGGATGAGCAGGAGTTAAGCTTGGGGATGTTGATACATTGCAAATGTATCTATAATTTTTGATGTTCCATGCTTAGTTTTATCCACTTTCTTGTGTTTTGTTCCAACTTTGGAGAACTTTTATTATGATTTCTTGGACTAACCTATTAACAAGAGCCACAGTGCGAGCTGCCTGTTTTCTGTTGTTTTTGGTTCCAGAAAAGTCAGAAAATGAATATTCTCGGAATTGGACGGGACAAAAGCCAAAGTGCCTATTTTTCCGGAAGGGATCAAGTGCCAGAATATGAGACAGAGAGGGGCCAGGGACCGGCCACACCACCTGGCCACGCGGCCAGGCCTGGCCCGCGCCAGGGGGTGGTCTGGCCGACCCCAGCACCCCCTCGACCTCTCCTTCCACCTATAAGTTGCCCTCGGGACGAAAACCCTAAGGACCCGATCAAAAATCCACGAAAGATACTGTAGCCACCGTCATCTCCATCCCTAGATCGGGAGGGATATGAAGCTCTTCCCGGCACCCTGCCGGAGAGGGGAATTCACCCTGGAGGCCTTCTTCATCACCATGCAAGCCTCCGGTGTGATGCGTGAGTAGTTCATCCTTGGACTACGGATCCATGTAGTAGCTAGATGGCTGGTTTCTCCTCCTTTGTGCTTTCATGTTTAGATCTTGTGAGCTCCGTTCATGATCAAGATCATCTATTTGTAATCTATACATGTTGTGTTTGCGGGGATCCGACGGATATTGAGATGCTATTTCAGATTGATTATTGATTCTATCATGTCTTTGTTATTTGAGATCTTGCATGCTTTTCATTGTTAGTAGCTATCTTGGCCAAGTAGATGCTAGCAACTCCAAGAGTTAGTATTTATGCTCGATAGTGGGTTCATGCCTCTGGTAATCTGGGGAAGTGACAGAAATCTCTAAGGTACTAGATGTGATGTTGATACTAGGGAGAAAACAACGATCCTTTGTTCATAGAACAATTGTATTGTTTACTTTACACGCAGTTCGTAAAGCAATAATCTGTTGTTTGCAACTTAATACTGGAGGGGGTTCGGATGATAACCTGAAGGTGGATTATTAGTCATAGATGCAGTTGGATGGCGGTCTATGTATTATGTTGTAATGCCCAATCAAGTCTCAGGGGAGTCAAGATGATTAGTATATGCATATATTGCTTTCTCGGTGTTTGTCAATTGCCCCGCTGTAATTTGTTTACCCAGCATGTTATCTATCTAAGGAGAGCCACCTCTAGTGAACTATGGATCCCGGTCCTTTTTCTTTACATACAATCTACAATCTTTTACAGGTTTGTGTTTACTTTCTGCAAACTTTTACTTGTTTCCATTCGATACGTTTAATCCTTTGTTTTCCGCAAAACACGGTGAGATTAACAACCTCATCGCAAGTTGGGGAAAAAGTTCTGTGGTTTGTTGTGCAGGTCTCCACGTTGCTACTAGCACCCGTAGTGCGCCCTGCCAAAGCTCAGCTAGTAACACCTTTGAGGTGTTTCCTTGCTCCTACTGGTTCGATTAAACCTTGGTTTCATAACTAAGGGAAACTTGCTGCTTTGCTCATCATACCTTCCTCTTGGGGTTCCCAACGAGCTCTACATCAACACCACGCACCAAGCACTTTTCTGGGCGCCGTGTATTGATCCATCAAGTAGCATCTTCATTACCAATACCAAAAAATTGCTCTCTCATAACAAGATTGAGTAAAGCAGGTTTTATCTCAAAGAAAGTATTTTCAGCCACAGGTGGAGCAATAGGCGTGCTCATAAAATCATTGTTGTTGGTGCTAGTGAAGTCACACAACTTAGTGTTTTCAAGAGTAGTCATTTTTTTGGGTTTTCAAATAAGAAAGCAAACTTGTAAAACTAATCTTTTTTGTGTTTTTGAATAACAAAACAAGCAAACAAGGCAAAAATAAACTAAGCAAAACAAAAACAACAAAGTAAAGAGATTGGTTATGAGGGACTCCCCTTGTGAAGATGTCCTTGACTCCCCGGCAACGGCGCCAGAAAAATGTTTACTAGCATGATGTTGACATGGGAGTTTCTTCTTCTTCGGTCCCCGGCAACGACACTAGAAAAATGCTTGATGGCTCAATGCACGGCGCCTAGAGAAATGCTTGTTGGCGGTGTTGATGTAGAGCTCATTGGGAACCCCAAGAGGAAGGTATGACGAGCATGTTGGGTCCGCAGCATAGAAAACAAAAAATTTCCTATGGTGTGAACTACACACCAAGATCTATCTAATAGGTACAAAGCAAACAGGTGGACATACATCCATAGAGAACTTACCCTCGAAGACAACGAGCTTTGTTAACGAGTAGGAACTCGTGGTTGATGTAGTCGTACACTTGCCGATCTGAAGATCGTGAGGAAGTCCGAGCGCCGCAACTCAGCAGCGCATCCGCACTCGCACACACGTTCAAGCCACCGGACAGCCTCCACCTCCTTGCTGCAGCGATCCAGCGGAAGCAGCAACTCCTTCTAGACGAAATGCCACCGGGAACATGTATCTCGCTAATCCGAGACCATGGGGGAATAATTCTAGAGGGGGAGAGAGATCCTTCACAAGGAGGTGTGAGGATGAAGGAGGGAATGGGTGGCCTTTTATAGGAGGAGGGGGGTGCCCCCTCTCTCCATGGCCGGCGCATGGGGGGGTGACCCCTCACCTCCCCCATTCATGTGGTGGTAACTCCTCCACATTAAAATGCCTCTTCACATTCCCTTTTAAAGTCTCCACTTTAAATGCATTAAGTTTCTCCAAATTTAATGCTCTCTCATTTAATAAAACTCTTTTATTAAATTTATTCAGAATTTTGTTAATTACTTTAATTAACAAACATTCACATATAGCCCCTTGCTATATTTCAATATCACATGCAGAACCACCTTCTGCAATTTCACCCGAAACAATTTCCGGTTTCTATTGAAACAATTCCTGCGCTTTGCAATTCTTTCGTCTGAAACATATGTGCTCCAAAATGGTGTCCGGTAACTCTTAAGTGTGCCACCCTAGGGTTCACGAATAATGCAGACATGATCGAGACCCTTCTCCGATCAATAATCAGCAGCGGGACCTGGAGATCCGTACTGACTCCTACACATTCAACAATGACTCCTATGATCGTGAGAACCTTTAACGCTTGTAACTAAATCCCTTTGTCTCTTGATATATTACATGACCGAGATTCGATCATCGGTATCTCCATACCTAGTTTGATCTTGTTACCGACATGCACTCTTTTCTCGTTCCCGTGATATAACATTCTAGTGATCACATCACTTGCTTGCAAGCTATCCTAATGTGATATCACCGAGAGGGCCCAGAGTATATCTATCCGTCATCTGGATTGACAAATTCCACTCTTGATCCATGAGCCTCAACATAACACCTTCGTAGCACTGAACCCATCTTTATAGTCACCCTGTTACGGTGTGACGTTTGATGTTATCAAGATACTCTTCTGGTGTTAGCAATTAACATGATCTCATGGTCTAAGGATAAAGATTACTTCGTATGATGTTATAGTAATATAAAAACAATGACTTGATCGTAATGCTATACTTCGGATGAATGTTCATCACATCATTCCACCAATGGTGTGACCTTGTTATTAATAACATCCAATGTCCATGATCAGGAAACCTTGATCATCTTGTTAATCAACAAGCTAGTCTATAAGAGAGGCATGACTAGGAACCCTTTTAGTTTATTAAACACACATGTATTGATATTTCCTATCAATACAATTATAGCATGGAAAATAAACATCTATCATATACAAGGAATACATAATAACAACTTTATTATTGCCTCTCAGGGCATATTTTCTTCAGTCTCCCACTTGCACTAGAGACAATAATCTAGTTCACATAGTGATAAATCTAACACCCAGGGAGTTCTGGTGTTGATCATGTTTTTCCCTAGGGAGTACTTTAGTCAACGGATCTGCTATATTCAGGTCCGTGTGCACTTTACAAATCTTTATATCTCCATCCTTGACATGTTCGCGGATGGAGTGAAACCGACGCTTAATATGCTTGGAATTCTTGTGAGACCTTGGTTCCTTTGCGTTGGCTATGGCTCCATTGTTGTCACAATAGATCACCATCGGGTCCAACGCACTAGGAACCACACCCAGTTCTGTAATGAACTCTTTCATCCAAACCGCTTCCTGCGCTGCTTCTAAAGCAGCAACATATTCCGCCTCCGTTGTTGATCCAGCCACCACAGGTTGTTTGGAGCTCCTCCAACTAACTGCTGCTCCGTTCAAGAGAAATACGTATCCGGATTGAGACTTAGAGTCATCCGGATCAGTGTTAAAGCTAGCATCGACATAACACTTAGCGACTAGCTCTTCTTCACCTCCGTATATAAGAAACATATCCTTAGTTCTTCTCAAGTACTTAAGAATATTCTTGACCGCTATCCAGTGTTCCGAACCTGGATCAGATTAGTACCTACTAGTCAAACTAATAGCATGTGCCACATCCGGTCTTGTACATAGCATGGCATACATTATAGAGCCTATGGCTGAGGCATAGGGGATCTTATCCATTATCTCTCTTTCTTCCGCCGTAGCCGGACTTTGAGTCTTACTCAATGTCTTGCCTTGCAACATAGGTAAGAACCCCTTCTTACTTCCGTCCATATTAAACTTCTTTAATATCTTATCAAGGTATGTACTCTGCCATAGCCCAATTAGGCGTCTTGATCTATCTCTATAGATTTTAATGCCTAATATATATGAAGCTTCACCAAGGTCCTTCATCGAAAATTTGCTGTTTAGATAACTTTTAACACTGTTTAAAAGATCTAAATCATTTCCAATCAATAATATGTCATCCACATATAATATCAGAAATGCCACATTGCTCCCACTCACTTTCTTGTAAATACAAGCCTCTCCATAAGTTTGGACAAATCCAAACTCTTTGATCACCTCATCAAAGCGGAGATTCCAACTCCGTGATGCTTGCTTCAGTCCATAGATGGATCGCTGAAGTTTGCACACCTTATTAGCATCCTTAGGATCGAAAAAACCCTTAGGTTGTATCATATACAACTCTTCTTCAATCTTACCATTGAGGAACGCAGTTTTGACATCCATCTGCCATATTTCATAATCGAAATATGCAGCAATTGCTAACATAATCCTAACCGACTTAAGCATCGCTACGGGAGATAATGTCTCATTGTAATCAACTCCTTGAATTTGTCGAAACCCCTTTGCGACAAGTCGAGCCTTATAGATGGTCACATTACCATCAGCATCAGTTTTCCTTTTGAAAATCCATTTATTCTCAACGGCCTTTCGGTCGTGAGGTAAGTCCACCAAGTTCCAAACTTGGTTCTCGTACATGGATTCCATCTCGGATTTCATGGCTTCTAGCCATTTGTTGGAATCCGGGCTCATCATCGCTTCTTCATATGTCGCAGGGTCATCCATTTCATTAGTCATGAAATTCATAACAGGATTGCCGTACAGTTCAGGAGCTGCACGTGTCCTGCTTGACCTGCGATGTTCGGTAGTGTCCTCTTTCGGAGTTTCATGATCAATATCATTAACTCTCTCTTCATTAGGTGAAGTCAACTCCGAAACAACTTCTAGAGCTGCGCTACTCGCCATTTCATGAAGAGAAGGTTCAATAACCTCTTCGAGTTCTACCTTCTGACTACTCACACCTTTCGCGAGAAACTCCTTCTCAAGAAAGGATCCATTCTTGGCAACAAAGACCTTGCCCTCGGATCTGTGATAGAAGGTATACCCAATCGTTTCCTTAGGGTATCCTATGAAGACGCATTTTTCCGCTTTGGGTTCGAGTTTATCCGGTTGAAGTTTCTTCACATAAACATCGCATCCCCAAACTTTAAGAAATGACAGCTTAGGTTTGTTTCCAAACCATAATTCATACGGTGTCTTTTCAACGGATTTAGATGGTGCCCTATTTAAAATGAATGTAACGGTTTCCAGTGCATAACCCCAAAATGACAGTGTCAAGTCAGTCAGAGACATCATAGATCGAACCATATCCAATAAAGTACGATTACGACCTGACACACCATTACGTTGTGGTGTTCCGGCAGGCGTGAGTTGTGAAACTATTACATAGTCTTTCATATGTGTGCTAAACTCGTAACTAAGATACTCTCCTCCACGGTCGGACCGCAGAAATTTGATCTTTCTGTTACGATGATTTTCCACTTCATTCTGAAATTCTTTGAACTTTTCAAAAGTTTCAGACTTGTGTTTCATCAAATAGATATACCCATATCTACTCAAATCATCCGTGAAAGTAACAAAATAACGATTTCCACCTCGCGTCGACACACTCATTGGTCCACACACATCATTATGTATGATTTCCAATAGATCTGTCGCCCGTTCCATTGAACCGGAAAACGGCGTTCTAGTCATCTTGCCCATAAGGCATGGCTCACATGTATCAAATGATTCAAAATCAAGTGATTCCAAAAGTCCATCAGAATGGAGTTTCTTCATGCGTTTAACGCCAATATGACCTAGACGGCAGTGCCACATATATGTAGATATATCATTATCAAGTTTAATCCTTTTAGCATCAACATTATGAATATGCGTAATACTACTCTCGAGATCCAACAGAAATAAACCATTCAACATAGGTGCATGACCATAAAAGATATTATTCATATAAATCGAACAACCATTGTTTTCAGACTTAAATGAATAACCACTTTGCATCAAACACGATCCGGATACAATGTTCATGCTCAGTGCAGGCACCAAATAACAATTATTTAGGTTTATAACTAATCCCGATGGCATATGGAGAGGCAGCGTTCTGACGGCGATCACATCAACTCTTGATCCATTGCCGACTCGCATCGAGACCTCATCCCTTGCTAGTTGTCGCTTGTTCCGTAGCCCCTGAACCGAGTTACATATATTAGCAACTGATCCGGTATCAAATACCCAGGTGCTACTGTGAGTACTAGTCAAGTACACATCAATAACATGTATATCACATATACCTTTGTTTGCCTTGCTGGACTTCTTGTCCGCCAAATACTTGGGGCAGTTGCGCTTCCAATGGCCAGTCCCCTTGCAATAGTAGCACTCGGTGTCAGACTTAGGGCCAGCCCGGGGTTTCTTTTCAGGCGTGGCAACAGACTTGCCACCCTTCTTTCCCTTGTGCTTGCCTTTCTTGTCCTTCTTGAAACCGGTGGTCCTATTGATCATCAACACTTGATGTTCTTTCCTAATCTCCACTTCTGTAGTCTTAAGCATTGACAAAAGCTCGGGAAGAGACTTCTTCATGCCCTGCATATTATAGTTCATCACGAAGCTCTTGTAGCTAGGTGGCAGAGATTGGAGAACATGATGTATGCCTAAGTCAATGGGAATCGTTATTCCCAAGGACACAAGCTTATCGGCGTACCCAGACATTTTGAGTACGTGCTCACTAACGAAGCTGTTTTCCTCCATCATGCAGCTAAAGAACTTTTCTATAGCATTATAACTCTCTACGGCAGCATGGGTACCGAAAATCATTTTCAGTTCTCCCATGGTATCAAAGGCATTGCCATTTTCGAAACGCTTTCGAAGTTCTGGCTCTAGCCCATGCAGTATGCCGCAATGAACTAAGTTGTGGTCCTCCTGACGAGTTATATAGACGTTCTTTTCCTCGTCAGGGGCATTAGGAGCTGGTGGGGGGCCTAGTGGCGCATCTAGCACATATTGCTTTTGTGCAGCAGTGAGGAGAATCCTCAAATTCATAGCCCAGTTGGTGAAGTTGCTACCATTCGCAGCAAGTTTCTCTTTCTCCATGAACACATTGAAATTAAAAGCAGGTGGTGCCATCTACAACAGAATTTGTAAAGTATATTTAGACTAAGTTTATGATAGATTGAGTTCAACTAATCCAAATTACTAATGAACTCCCACTCAAAAACGACATCCCTCGTGTCCTTTTGGTGATTACATGAACCAAATCTACTACACCAAGTCCGATCATCACGTGAGTCGGTGTAGCTTCAAAGGCGAGCATCTATATGGGCATCATATCAACTATATGACTCATGCTTAACCTTTCGGTCCGTGTTCCGAGGCCATGTCTGTACATGCTAGGCTTGTCAAGTAAGAACCTTAGTATTTGCGTGTGTAAAACTGTCTTACACCCGTTGTATGAAAGCGTAGAGTTGAAAACACCCGATCATCACGTGATGCCTCAAAACACGATCCACAAAACGGTGCATACTTAAGGAAGAACACATTTTATCTTGATATCTAAATGAGGGATCATCTTATAATGCTACCAAACGCGCCAAACTAGCAATATAAGATGCTAACATCTAATGTGTGAAGTGAGGTGATATGGTCCATGCATTTGATCTCTATCATTTGCATCATGGTATGATCTCTATCATTCCTTTGTTGTAAGGCCAAGGTCTATGGAACTTACACGTTAAGTGAGTTGTAAGAGTATTTATTATACATCTACTTACAACAATACCATATCAAAACACTAGCCCAGCAACGATCCAAACTAGACGCCTCGAATTTATCAATTGCAAGTTTTTACATGGCTTAGGGCTTTCGGAGATAGAAACTGTCTAACCTACGAACATGAACCACAACGAGGATAACTAAGTTATTAGCAACTCGTTGTAAATCAGATATTGACTATAGTAGGAGAGACAGACACCCGCCAGCCACTTATGCAAAACAAGTTGCATGTCAGTCGTGGAACTGGTCTCATGTATGATGACATGTAAGGTTGGTCCGGGCCACTTCATCCCACTATGCCACCAATATCCAAAGTACATAGAAGATGCAATAACATGATCATCATCGCCCACATATAAACATATGTGTACTACCCGTGCAAAGCACCTACGCATAGATCAGGCTCTGATACAACTGTTGGGTCCGCAGCATAGAAAACAAAAAATTTCCTACAGTGTGAACTACACGCCAAGATCTATCTACTAGGTACAAAGCAAACGGGTGGACATACATCCATAGAGAACTTACCCTCGAAGACAACGAGCTTTGTTAACGAGTAGGAACTCGTGGTTGATGTAGTCGTACACTTGCCGATCTCAAGATCGTGAGGAAGTCCGAGCACCGCAACTCAGCAGCGCATCTGCACTCGCACACACGTTCAAGCCACCGGACAACCTCCACCTCCTCGCTCCAGCGATCCAGCGGAAGCAGCAACTCCTTCCAGACGAAATGCCATCGGGAACATGTATCTCGCTAATCCGAGACCATGGGGGAATAATTCTAGAGGGGGAGAGAGATCCTTCACAAGGAGGTGTGAGGATGAAGGAGGGAATGGGTGGCCTTTTATAGGAGGAGGGGGGTGCCCCCTCTCTCCATGGCCGGCGCATGGGGGGGTGACCCCTCACCTCCCCCATTCATGTGGTGGTAACTCCTCCACATTAAAATGCCTCTTCGCATTCCCTTTTAAAGTCTCCACTTTAAATGCATTAAGTTTCTCCAAATTTAATGCTCTCTCATTTAATAAAACTCTTTTATTAAATTTATTCAGAATTTTGTTAATTACTTTAATTAACAAACATTCACATATATCCCCTTGCTATATTTCAATATCACATGCAGAACCACCTTCTGCAATTTCACCCGAAACAATTTCCGGTTTCTATTGAAACAATTCCTGTGCTTTGCAATTCTTTCGTCCGAAACATATGTGCTCCAAAATGGTGTCCGGTAACTCTTAAGTGTGCCACCCTACGGTTCGCGAATAATGCAGACATGATCGAGACCCTTCTCCGATCAATAATCAGCAGCGGGACCTGGAGATCCGTACTGACTCCTACACATTCCACGATGACTCCTGTGATCGTGAGAACCTTTAACGCTTGTAACTAAATCCCTTTGTCTCTCGATATATTACATGTCCGAGATTCGATCATCGGTATCTCCATACCTAGTTTGATCTCGTTACTGACATGCACTCTTTTCTCGTTCCCGTGATATAATATTCTAGTGATCACATCACTTGCTTGCAAGCTATCCTAATGTGATATCACCGAGAGGGCCCAGAGTATATCTATCCATCATCTGGATTAACAAATTCCACTCTTGATCCATGAGCCTCAACATAACACCTTCGTAGCACTGAACCCATCTTTATAGTCACCCTGTTACGGTGTGACGTTTGATGTTATCAAGATACTCTTCCGGTGTTAGCAATTAACATGATCTCATGGTCTAAGGATAAAGATTACTTCGTATGATGTTATAGCAATATAAACACAATGACTTGATTGTAATGCTATACTTCTGATGAATGTTCATCACATCATTCCACCAATGGTGTGACCTTGTTATTAACAACATCCAATGTCCATGATCAGGAAACCTTGATCATCTTGTTAATCAACAAGCTAGTCTATAAGAGAGGCATAACTAGGAACCCTTTTTGTTTATTAAACACACATGTATTGATGTTTCCTATCAATACAATTATAGCATGCAAAATAAACATCTATCATATACAAGGAATACATAATAACAACTTTATTATTGCCTCTCAGGGCATATTTCCTTCAAAGCACAGCAGCAAGTTTCCCTTAGTATGAAACCAAGGTTTAATCGAACCAGTAGGAGCAAGGAAACACCCCAAAGGTGTTACTAGCTGAGCTTTGGCAGGGCGCACTACCAGTGCTAGTAGCAACGTCGAGACATGGACAACACAATCACAAAAATTTGTCCCCAACTTGCGATGAGGTTGTCAATCTCACCGTGTTTTGTGGTAAAAAAAGGAATAAACGTATCGAATGGAAAGAAGTAAAAGTTTGCAGAAAGTAAAAACAAAGAAGAAATAGTTTATAGATTGTATGTAAAAAAAGGACTAGGATCCATAGTTCACTAGAGGTGGCTCTCCTTAGATAGATAACATGCTGGGTGAACAAATTACAGCGGGGCAATTGACAAACACCGAGAAAGCAATACATGCAACTACTAATCATCTTGACTCCTTTGAGACTTGATTGGGCATTACAACATAATACATAGACCGCCATACAACTGCATCTATGATTAATAATCCACCTTCAGGTTATCATCCGAACCCCCTCCAGTATTAAGTTGCAAGCAACAGATTATTGCTTTACGAACTGCGTGTAAAGTAAACAATACGATTGTTCTATGAACAAAGGATTGTTGTTTTCTCCCTAGTAGCAACAGCACATCTAGTACCTTAGAGATTTTTGTCACTTCCCCAGATTACCAGAGGCATGAACCCACTATCGAGCATAAATACTAACTCTTGGAGTTGCTAGCATCTACTTGGCCAAGATAGCTACTAACAACGGAAAGCATGCAAGATCACAAATAACAAAGACATGATAGAATCAAAAATCAATATGAAATAGCATCTCAATATCCATCAGATCCCTGCAAACACAACATGTATGATTACAAATAGATGATCTTGATCATGAACGGAGCTCACAAGATCTAAACATGAAAGCACAAAGGAGAAGAACCAGCCATCTAGATACTACATGGATCCGTAGTCCAAGGATGAACTACTCACGCATCACACCGGAGGCTTGCATGGTGATGAAGAAGGCCTCCAGGGTGAATTTCCCTCTCCGACGGGGTACCAGGAAGAGCTTCAGATCCCTCCCGATCTAGGGATGGAGATGGCGGTGGCTATAGTCTCTTTTGTTGATTTTTGATTGGGTACTTAGGGTTTTCGTCCCGAGGGAATCTTATAGGCGGAAGGGGAGGTCGTGGGGGTGCCTGGGCTAGCCACACCACCCCTGGTGCGGGCCAGGCCTGGCCGCGTGACCAGGTGGTGTGGCCGCCCTCTGGCCCTTCTCCGTCTCGTATTCTGGCACTTGATCCCTTCCAGAAAAATAGGCACTTTGGCTTTTGTCCCGTCCAATTCGGAGAATATTCATTTTCTGACTTTCCTGGAACCAAAAACAGCAGAAAATAGGCAGCTGGCACTGTGGCTCTTGTTAATAGGTTAGTCCAAGAAATCATATGAAAAGTACTCCAAAGTTGGAACAAAACACAAGAAAGTGGATAAAACCAAGCATGGAACATCAAAAATGATAGATACATTTGCAATGTATGATGAATCGTGACAAAATTAAGGCTATACTCAATATTTCCAGGCCAACTCGCCGTAAGGACATTCAAATATTAACTGGTTGCATTGCTGCAGTCAGACGGTTTGTAAGCCGGCTCGGTGAAAGAGCCGCACCACTCTACAAGCTCCTAAAAAAGACTAAAAAGTTAGTTTGGATCGATGAAGCTGAAGCTGCACTACAAGACCTGAAAGCAGTAGTCTCGTCCACTCCTATCCTTGCAGCACTGGAACCTCGTGAACCGATGTTGCTCTATCTCGTTGTGACAAACAGAGTCGTTAGTGTTGTCATGGTGGTGGAAAGACCAGAGGAAAAACAGGAACACCTGGTGCAGCATCCGACTTATTACCTCAGTGAAGTCCTAACTGAATCAAAACAGCGGTATCCGCACTATCAAAAGCTGGCTTATGGTGTATTCTTCGCATCTCGGAAGCTACGGAATTACCATGGTGAGCATAGCTCCCATGAGAGACATAATTAACAACAGTGACGCTACATGACGTGTCACAAAATGGGGAATAGAGCTTTCAGCTTTCGACATTGAGTACAAACCTCGTACAACAATTAAATCCCAAATCCTCGTTGACTTTATCACTGATTGGAAAGATACAACGGAAAATATGACCCCCACTATCTAAAGCGCTCGGGGGTTCGTGGGCTAGCGTGGTGCTCAAATCACCCCAAGGAGATAAGCTTTTCTATGTGTTGCAGATCCACTTCACGGCAACAAACAACATTGCCGAATATGAAGCACTACTCCATGGAATCTGGATTGCTAAGGATGTCGGCATCAAACGACTCATGTGTTATGGAGATTCGGATCTTGTTGCTCAACAAGTATTAGATATCTGTAATGCAAACAAACACATGGCAGCATATAGGGCTATCATGGATGAACTATCGAAATCATTCGAAGGGTTTGAAGTTCAACAGATCCCTCGAATAGAAAATGAGGAAGCAGGTGCACTATCTCGGATAGGTTTTGTGCGGAAAAAGGTCCCAGGTGGCGTTTTACCCAAAGACGAGGTCCTGAGCCAGCAGATCGTCCAACGAGCAAAAACCTATACAATAATAAGTTGTCAGCTCTATAAGCGGAGTGTATCTGGGGTCTTTTAGTGCTGCGTATCTCTAGAAGAAGGAGCGGAAATCCTAAGGGAAATTCATGAAGGTGAATGCGGTCATCACGCTGCAGCCAAATCTTTAGTGGCGAAAGATTTTAGACATGGATTTTTCTGGCTTACAGCCAAGGCAGACACCGAACGGCTGGTCAAGACGTGCAAAGGCTGCCAAAAGAACGCCAAACAAGCTCATGTTCCGACTGATCATCTGCGAACAATACCTATAACATGGCCTTTCGCGGTCTGTGGGCTTGACATGGTAGGACCATTTAAACGAGATCCAAGTGGATTTACTCACCTCTTAGTTATGGTGCATAAGTTCACAAAATGGATTGAGGCTAAACCCGTCACAAGTTGTGATGGAGCAACAGCCAAAAGATTTGTCGAGGATGTTATAATCCGATATGGTTATCCGCATAGTATTATCACAGACAACGGGAGCAATTTTTCTATGGTAGAACTTGCCGAATTTTGCGATGAACAAAATATCTAGCTTGACTTTGCGCCAGTCGCACATCCACAAGCTAATGGACAAGTTGAAAGAGCAAATGGTTTAATCCTACAAGGCCTCAAACCAAGATTCGAAGAACCACTTCGTCGTGTTATGGGGGCTTGGGTAGATGAATTACCATATGTGATATGGAGCTTGAGAATAACTCTGAACAGGTCAACTGAACACACACCTTTCTTCTTGGTCTATGGCGTAGAAGCAGTTCTTCCTAGTGATTTAATTCATACTTCTCCCTAAGTTGCTACATATATCGAAGAGGATGCTGAAGTTTCTCGACAAAATAATCTCGATTTAATCGAAGAAGTTCATGTCATTACTGAGCATAGATCAACAGCCTATCAGTAGAAGTTATGCAATTATCATAGCCAGAGAGTCAGAAACCGGTCTTTCAATAAGGGCGATTTGGTTCTCCGGCTTGTGCAGAAAAGAAAGCACAAACTTTCCCCAGTATAGGAAGGGCCCTTTTTAGTTAGCCGAGTATTGCCCAATGGTTCTTACTATCTAACTGATATGCGGCCAGTCAAAGAAAGACCTGCTACTAAGAAGAGAAAGAGAGCTGGAGGCAGTACAGACCCGGAAGAATTAGACAGACCGTGGAATATTGCTCAGCTACGTCCCTTTTATTCTTAAAATTTCTTTCTTTGTAATCATATATGTGTACATGTTCAATGAGAAATAAAGTATTGGTTGTCTCAATATTTTCTGAGAAGTTTTATATTACCATCTTATTTCGAATGATCATGTCACAATCGAAAATCCTAGAATACTTGAAAGTACTTTATGCTCATGTTTGTTCTGGTTAGATTTCCGATTCTAAAAATGCTACCTTTAGGTATAAATCTAAATTTTCTAGTATATTCTTTGGTTCTTTATCTAATTGCCAGATGCGGGCATTTTCTGTGTAGTGAATTGTTGGTACTAGAAGCCGGCTTTGTTTTCGAGTTTAAACTGGTTTAGCAATTGAGCTCCGTTACTCAGCAAAGTTTCCGTGTAGAAAGTTTGCCGACTCACAAAAGAGACAAGGCGGAAAGCTAGATAAGCGATAAGTATAGACAAAACAACAGTGCTTATGTAAAATTTCAGGCACGTCAAAGTAAAGCCAAAAGTGCTAAAAAGAAGTCAAAAGCATAAGTTCTTGCAAATCTTAGCACTAGAAAAAATATTACACTACTTATTACAATACGATTGTTTCAGAATAACACATTGTTTTTTCTGGTACTCTACGATGCATGAGGAGAGGTAGGAGTTGCCGGCTCACTAGAGACATCGCATTCACCTTGATATCTTTCCTAGACAGTCAAATCGGATTCGGTTTGCTTGTCGTCGGAAACTTCAGCTCTTCCTTTGGCAGGCGGAGGAGGCATTTCCACGCGAGTGAAGAATGGAGTGTAGTAGCTAGTCAGATCAGCTACATGGCATCCATATCCGGCGCAGGAGTCCATGATGGCCTTGATGTTCTGCTCCTTTTCGTCTTCATCCACAGTTGAATAACCCTTGGTTACTTGCCAGATATCCAGGCTTCCATGGTGGCTCATAACCATGGTAAGGGCATTATATGTTGCGGTTCACGCATAGGACATGTTCCAATCTTGGATGAGCTGGGGCATCTCCTTCGCCTTGTCTCGCACCTCAAAGGCGGACATTCTATTCATGTTCAGAACTTTGAGAACTTTGCCAATATCCTCCAATGACTGGCGGAAATCGTGAAGCAAGTTGCTGACTTCGGTAAGCCAGCTGGTGGAAGACTCGGTGCAGGAAGAATCCAGTAAGTTCAAAGGAGCTGCATATACAAAAGCAAAGTCAGACTTATGTCTGGATTCCTAGGAATCAGAAAGAAATAAAGGTCAGAGATAGGAAAATTACCAAAGATGGCATCGTCAACTTTGTTCTTCTCCACTCGAAGACTCTAGAGTTCATCCTGGAGAGCTCAGGTGATGTCCTTCTCACTGGCCAGTTCATCATTGAGATCCAAGATTTTCTTATCCTGGATTGCGATCTTTCAATCACATTCTTCGGTGTCCATGTTAGATGATTCAAGAATGCTGGCAATGCTATGCTCATGATCCGTCTTAAGTTCATTCAGCTCCCGCCGTAAGTCGGCGTTTTCCACCTCCAGGGTTTTGAAATTCTCGGCCTCTTCAATCATTTTACATGACTTCTTTACCAGTTCTGTAAGCAAAAGAAAATAGCCGGATAAACATTCGACTATGAAAAAAAGTAGCAAGGATAAGGACTAAAATGATTACCTTCGGCCTCATCCTTGGAAATCTTCAGTTGAGAATTTTCAAGACGGAGAGCTCTGATCTCTCTCCACTTATTGCAAATATTCTTTAATAATTCTTGGTTATAGGCATTAACTTTCTGTAAGTCAGAATAGTAACCAGAGTTAGAAGTCTACTAAAGACTCGGGCTAATATTTTAACTAATATCAGCACGAGCCTTGGCGGCTACACTAGTTCGTTCTTTGGCATCCTATGAAAGCATAAATCCAGATTTCCTATCCAACTTCATGCTTGGGGGCTAGAGGATATGATATGAAATAAAGTGAAAGAGAAAGTCAAATTCCGACTTACATATGTTTCATGGGTAAGCTTGCTTAGACTCATGTTCACCTCAGAATTAACCTTCTTGGCGAGAGTCAGCAGGATTATTGGTGGTGGCGGAGCCATGCCAGCCTTCAGCTTCTCGTCACGAAGACGAACTTGGTCAAGAAGCTCGGATAACTTGACATCCTCAGTTTCTTGCGCCTCTTCCTCGGTGGTGATGTTCCAGCTCTCCAAGCATTGCTGAGCCAACTTTTGGATCTCTTATGTAGTTCTCCGAGTAATGCCAAGTTTGGCGATACCCGGATTACTGAGAAGGTTATCAGCGAAAACCTCTGCCGAGGGATCATTACCCTTTACAGGTTCATCCTTATCAATTGCCGAATCACCCATGGTGACGTCGGTCTGCGAACCAAGGTTCGCTGGCTCAAAATGTTGAACCGGATCTTCTGTAGTATGAGGAGATGAGGTAACCTCTGGTGCTGTAGAAGGCTGTGGGGTAGGAGTTGGAGGTGCGGTAGCAGGAGAAGTCAAGTTTAACATTGACTGTTGCAGGGGCTTTGCCGAGTTTCCCTTCCACTTGCCCTTGGTGAGCTCTTTAGCTCTGAATAAGTAATAGAACAAGATCATTACACTTTAGAAAGAATGAGAAATAAAATACAAAGACCTTGTGAGGAAAGTTACCTCTTCACAACGGGCACTTCTTTTGTGCCAATAGACATAGTCGGAGTCTTACGCTTTCGGGTAAGCACCTCCAGTAGTGCAATAAGTTCTCCATCATCCTGAGAGAGCTCAGGAGGATATCCCTCAAGAGGAGCAAGCTCCGACTCGGGGAGTTCAACAAGATGAAAGAAGAATTACCTCAGTATTGCAGAAAGACACAACATTGTATAAATGAACACATATTCGAGTAATTGCTGGGAAACTTACTGGTGTCACGGGATCGTCAGCAGTATGCATATCCAAGGAAAGTTCCAGAATCTTCCACTTGATTTACTCCTTGATCAACCATTTGATCTAGGACTCGTAGTCCGTGTCTGAATAAGATTTGGAGCAGATTCAGAGAGAATCCGTCTTGCTCTTGGTGACTGAATGCATAAGCCGGTCACCATGATGTTGGAGAGGCTGGATCCGACGTGCCAGCCAACAATGGATGAAGTCGGATCCTTTCAGCCCTTGTGCTTCAAGAAATATTCGATCTGCCTCTTTGTAAGAAGCAGATCATCAATGAGAGTTGGAGTGTCCGTGTCCGAGGACTCTTGGGGTGTGGCATCACCGTCGACAAAAGCCGGCAAAGCAGTTGCTTTGCCAAGAGCCAGCCTGACCTTATGGTAAAAGAACTTGCACGGCCATTTCTTCACCGACTCACTAGCCTTGATCCTAGGATAGACTCGTTCTCTCCTAACAGAAAAGCTAAGAGTCCCAATAATGTAAGGATTATCGGAAGTGATGGAATTTTTCCTAGTATGGAAACAGTACAGAAAAAGAAGAAGATTCGAACAAATGCCGAGATACCCCTCACACAAAGATGCATAAGCGCTCATTTCTAAAAGTGAGTTTGGGGGGAGATTGTGGAGTTGCACTCCATAGTGATCTATAACCTTAGAGAAGAAATCTGAGGGAGGAAAACTCAAACCTCTATCGAGGTGGGTGCGAAGTGCACTCACTCGTTAGCATTGGGGGTAGGGATGGTTTGTCCAAAACCGCTCCGCCAGTCGCCAGTGTGGAGGAGGCCTTCTTTCTCGATGACACGGAGCATGGCGACGTCAAGGGCGCAGGGGATCCATACCCCGTGGCAGTTCTCCTTGTCTGTTGCTACAGGGGCCATCGCTGTTGTCATCGTCGTGCTAGAAGATGAAGCCTCAGCCATGCTGCGGGCGGTGGTGACCTAGGGTGGGCAGCATTGTGCGCTTTGGGGGAGGTGGAGGAGCTTTTTCATAGAAAGCGTTCAGAGGAAGGAGAAGGCATTGGCGCTGGTAAGGAAGAAGGAAGAGATCTTGACCCCTTATATCCCTCACCTGTGCTAGGATTCATGCAAAGATAAACAGTAACCATACCACGCATCATGGAAGGAGCTGGGTTACCTCCTCGTGAGGATTATGCTGCCTCGATTTCCACGGAAGCATTAAAACAACACCACGGTTCCGCACAAGGCGGACCCACCAATGGTCGTGTTGTCAGGAATGTCTGGCAGTGATGTGACTTGACCTTGACTAATGTCAGGTTACGTCAGAGACCAAATTCCAGCTTAAGTTTGCATTTCAAGTTAGAAACTCGAATAATGTACTCATAGGTCTGACTCGCTTTGACACTCGGATCCTATCCTTTCTTTTGAAGTTTCAGGAACCCTTCAATATTCTACAAGCCGAAGATGGATCAAGCTAAACGATGATGAAATCCGACTCTGGATCTTGGAGGCTTTCGGGGGCTGCTATTGGGGATATACTTTCTGGGTATCCTCACTGCGCCTCACTAAGCAGGGGGCCCACTTTGGGTTAGAGCTTTGCTTCACGGGCGACCCAGTCAGGGAGAAGAGACGGAGTCCAGTCCAGCTACTAGAAGGCCCAGAAGACTTACCGACATAGGCATGTAGTGTTACTTGTAGTTCAATATGTACTCTGTAACCGACTCTTAGTCGTAGCCAGATAGGTCTCTCCTGTGAACCCTAGGTCGGATATCTATATAAGCTGTCCTAGGGACCAGCCTTTAGGGCACCCCACAATAGTCTACAATCTCAAACTCGCACAGGCGAAACCCTTGTAACCCATATCCGGCTCTGCCATATTACTAGATTGCTAGCAGGAGTAGGATCCGTCCAAAGCCGGCGGATTCGATCATGGGTAAACTTGTGTGCTCACCGTCCCGGAACACCGTACATCTCGCACCCCTCTCTTCCACACGCCTCGAGGACCCCCTCATGGCGTACTTGTCGTCAATCCGACGACAGTAGGCGGAGGCGGCGAATTCGTTTGGGCATCACGACACAGGGAGGCTAGAGCAACCAGCGGGAGCCGGGTGGCCAGAGCAAGCAGAGGCTTATGACGTGGGGTTCATTCTGGTTGGTACTGTCAAGGCGAGACACTGGAAGTTCTCACTTCATGTTGCAGGTTAGGGTTCTAAACATCTGAATCCCCACCAATTATTTTTCTGGTTCTAACCTATTAAATCAGAAATTGCTCTTCCAATTTAGATTAGTCATCACCCAACAAATAAATAGATAGTTATTGAATTGGTTATTCATCAATCTGATTATGATGTCGGGTTGTGATGGAAAATTCTTGAACCTTCTTCTTAGTATTGAACAATTTTTCATGTAATTTCTCTACTATTTTGAGATGAAGTTGTTATGGAAAATTCATGAATGTTTCTACTTCTTATATTGAAAAGTTTGTCTATCTCTATATGTACTTCCATATTGAACAATCTTTTATCCATCAGGTTTTGTATTTGATTTTTTTTGACTTTCAATACCCATTGGAAATAGTCTGTGACCGACCATGGTCGTGTGGATCAATGTGGTTTAGGAAAAGAACACATGCAATGTGGTCATGTGGATCAATGACTCTAGTGGATCACTATGGTCTAGGAAAAGAACACATGCAGTGACTCTAGAGACTACATGTGTCAAATCATGGTCACATAGATCAAAAACACTTAGGAAAGCAGCTTCCACACTGCATGTTGCACCAGTGTGGTAGAAGTTGCATCACAGAAACCACTAGAGTGTCTGTGGTCATGTGGATCAATGTGGTTTAGGAAAATAAGACATGCAATTTGGTCATGTGGATCAATGACTATAGTGGATCAATATGGTTTAGGAAAAGAACACATACAATGACTATAGATACTCCATATGTCAAACTGTGGTCACATAGACCTAAAACACTTAGGAAAGCAACTTCCACATTGCATGTTGCACCAGTTTGGTAGAAGTGACATCACAGAATCCACTCGACTGTGTGTGGTCATGTGGATCAATGTGGTTTAGGAAAACAGCGCATGCAATGTTGTCCTGTGGATCAATGACTCTGGTGGATCAATGTGGTCTAGGAAAAGAACACATGCAATGACTCTAGGGACTCCATGTGTCAAACCATCGTCAAAGATACCAAAACTACTTAGAAAAGCAGCTTCCACATTGCATGTTGCACCAGTGTGGCAGAAGTTGCATCATAGATTACACTAGAGTGTGTGTGGTCATGTGAATCAATGTGGTTTAGGAAAAGAACACATGCAATGTAGTCATGCGGATCAATGACTCTAGTGGATCAATGTGGTTTAGGGAAATAACACATGCAATGACTCTAGGTATTCCATGTGTCAAACCATGGTCATAGAGACTAAAAACACTTAGGGAAGCAGCTTTCACATTGCATGTTGCACTAGTGTGGAAGAAGTTGCATCACATAATCCACTGGACTATGTGTGGTCATGTGGATCAATGTGGTTTATGAAAAGAACATATGCAATTTGGTCATGTGGATCCATGACTACAGTTGATCAATGTGGTTTAGGAAAAGAACACATGAAGTGACTCTAGGGACTCCATGTGTCAAACCATGGTCACATAGACCTAAAACACTTAGGAAAGCAGCTTCCACATTGCATGTTGCACCAGTTTGGTAGAAGTAACATCATAGAATCCACTCGAGTGTGTGTGGTCATGTGGATCAATGTGGTTCAGGAAAACAACACATGCAATGTGGTCCTGTGGATCAATGACTCTGGTGGATCAATGTGGTTTAGGAAAAGAAACACATGCAATGACTCTAGGAACTCCATGTGTCAAACCATGGTCACAAAGAATAAAACACTTAGTAAAGCAGCTTCCACATTGCATGTTACACTAGTGTGGTAGAATTTGCATCATAGTATCCACTGGAGTGTGGATCAATGTGGTTTAGAAAAATAACACATGCGAGGTGGTCACGTGGAACAATGACTCTAGTGGATCAATGTGGTTTAGGAAAAGAACACATGCACTGACTATATGCACTCCATGTGTCAAACCATGGTCACAGAGACCAAAAACACTTAGGGAAGTAGCTTCCATATTGCATGGTGCACCAATGTGGCAGAAGTTGCATCACAAAATCCATTGGAGTGTGTGTGGTCATTTGGATCTATGTGGTTTAGGAAAAGAACACATGCAATGTGGTCATGTCGATCAATGACTCTAGTGGATCAATGTTGTTTAGGACAAGAATACATTCAATGACTCTAGGTACTCCGTGTGTCAAACAGTGGTCACATAGACCAAAAACTTTCTTCCAGAGTCAGAGAGTTTTCGTGTTCCATGTGATCTTCAGACCTGAGTCCTCCACTTCAACAGTTAGTAGGATTACATAGGCTACAGCCTCTACCTCGAAACTCACACATAGCAGTGAATTAATCATTAGCTATTTTCGCGCGTGTAAAATTCGAAACGTTTAAGTGGAAAATCGGGGGACGTGGCAAAATTGCCGTGCACGTTCGCACACACGTTGTCAACGCTGCAACCGTTAGATCTTCCATACACGAATCTTGATGCTAGAGTCTATAGATGTTAATTGCGGCCAGAATATTTATTTTTACCCGCATTCTTCCTTGCATCTTATTCTTCCTCCTGTCGCGTGACCGTTTGAGCTCCTCAGTGAAAACCCTAGCTAAATTCCTTTCTACCTCCCATCCTTCACCCATCCACATGCAATGGCCAGCAGCAGCAACACTCCTTCAATGGTGGCGGCTCCTGAGGCCACTGTCAAGCCGTTGCAGGGAGTATCCGTCTCACCGGAGGGATTGGTGATTCCCATCTCTACCGTGGTGGAATCCACGAGCAGCTGCAAGAACTCATCACCGAAGGATATCTTCCAGCAACAGAGGGATTAATCTGGTGACCAGCAGTGGCCGGAGAAGTGGTCCCCTCTCCCCAAGCCGGAGAAAAGGTCTACCTCAAAGCCCAAATGGTACGTGGCTATAGCCTCCAAGTCTCCGCCTTCTTCCTCGAAATCCTCCAGCACTTCCGGGTTCTCCCCCATAATCTCTCTCCCAACAACATCCTTGTACTTAGAAACTATGTAGCTTTGTGCGAAGGATACCTAGGAATCAAACCTAGGTTAGATATGTTTATTTATTTATTTACCGTCAAGAGAGAGTCCATAGAGTCCAAGGACGAACTGCGGAACTATGGAACCATTAGCTTCAAGATCCTTCCTAACCGGTGGTTCCCCGACATTATCAGCCATGAGTCCTACAAAAATGGGCAGCGAACTTACTTCTACCACCTGAATATCCCTCTGGCTGGCCGAGAAAACTCATATCCTAACTTTGTCGATGGAGCTACCGCCAAAGCCACCATATGGAGATCCCAAGGCCCCCTCCCATCTGACGAAGAAGCCTCTCGCTCCATAAGGCAGATCGAGTGACTGGTAGATGGACGTCTAACCGGCCTGGACCTAGCCATGTGCTGGTTTACAAGGCGGATCCAACCTCTGCAGCACTACGTCAAGCTGATGCACAAATATTCCAAGGAGAGGGAAGATCCTATGCGGATTTCCAAAGACAACATCTCTACGGACTCCATCAAGCTCTGGCTTAAGGACCTTGTCAAGGTGAAAGACAAGAAGCATGGCTTCAAGATCACCTTCGACGTGTTCGAGTGCGGCAAATGCCTAGAGGTATCCATGTTTCCTTTGTTGCTTTTTATATATACTCTAAGGCTTCTGACTTGAATTTATCAATCATCAAACATTCCTTCGTCTCCTTAGTTGGCGACCTTGGAGGAGGAAGACATGGCCTCCCAAGTATATGATCCAAGACTGAAGGACATGCAGGTAATGTTTGATGATGATGCCTCCAAGGATCATCTAGCTCCGGCAGCATGAAAGCGAAAGCGCTCCACCTCTAACGGTGTTGCCGAGTGAAAGAAGAAAAAGAAAACAAAGAGTGGAGTCTCCAAGAAATCCACTGCCGCCTTAGAGGCGGAGAAGAAGAAATCCATCGGCATCCCTTTGACCAAGGCTCCAGCCGTGTGTAAGTATATTCATTCTCCGTCTTAGCTGTGTGCACCTACTCAATCCCTATACTTATACTTTGTATGTTTCAGGAAGAGATCCGGTGTTGGTTTGAGACGGACCTCCAAAGATGTTGGAGGCTCCAAAAATATTCGTGAGGTGTTCTCCAAGTCGTCTCCCGCCGTTGCTCCCCCAACTCCTGCCATCAAGCCTGCTACATGCTCCATTAGAACTTCGTCCCCCGTCATCACTGAGACCTCCGTCAAGGAAATAAACATCAATCCAACACCAGATGTCTCAGGCCCTGTCGGTACGGACCTTGCTCCCAACGGGCAGGCAACGCATGAGAGTACATCCTCCAAGGTGGCTGAAGCTCCGGCTAAGGATGCCACTGAGAAAGAGAAGTGGATGGTGAAGGGGGCAGAAGCAGCAACAACAACAGTCAAGCCGGGAGCCACTACATCTTCGACTGCTATCATTGCGCGGGAGACAACTAAGGCTTTGTCCATGACTCCGGATTCTACAACTCCTCTGCCTATGAATCCTCCGACATTGAGCATAGATGATCTTATTCAATAGGCAAATGCTATTTATAAGAATGCCAGGACCTTCCATGACGCATATCCAAACTTGGCCTACAATCTGAGGGTTATTGCTATTGTAAGTCTTTGATCTTTACTTTTTTACTTTATAATATATCCCACTGTATCCCCTGAGCTCTTAGGTGGAAAACCAGTAGTTATTGGCCTGAGTGCTCCAAAGAACTAAGTGTAGAACTTGATAGTGTAGCCCCGAGTTTCTAGTTAGAATGAATAATTTTGGCTAGATACTCTAAGAGAGATCAAACTTGAATTAAATTCTGATACTATAGCACTAAGCCTTTAGTTGAAACAGAGAAGTTCCGACTAGATGCTCTAGAGAAACTAAGTACTTTATATCTTTGCAGAATGAGAATGCCCGGAGGAAAGCTGCCAATGAGAAATATGCCTTTCTGAAGGAACAGATCACAAATAGCAAGCATCTGTTTTCCTCCAATAGCTCCCAAATTACTCACTTTGGAACCATTTCATCCAAATTCTGACAATGTTGTCTTTGTTCCGTCATACAGAGACCATAGCCAAGGCAAAGAGCATCATCGAGCAATCCAAGCATATCCAGCAGCTCGACGATGAGAATAAAATTATGAAGAAAGACTTGGCTGATGCCGTCAAAGTCCATGAGGAGGCGATGAAGGTGATGCAAGAATCTGCCGACACTGAGATTCAAAGCCTGAAGAAAGATATTGAACAACTCAAGGAGCAAAACCAAGCTGCCAAAGAGCAGAATGCTCGGGTCCTTGAGATGTTCATGAAGCTTCAGAAGGAGCATGCCATCTTGGTGGAGACGTTCCAATAAGCTGAGACGAGCATCTTTGGTAACTTTCCTCCATCTTTGTAAATTCTATCAGTTGGGGTAATGTATTATTGTAATCATGACCCTTGCCTCTTATGAAAACACATCTCCAGTTGGTTTAACCAACATGGGTGAAGGTGCTCCATATTCAAAGGAGTGCATGATTCTTGTTGGCAATTTCATCAACACTGCCATCACCCAAGCCAAGGAGATAGCACAGTCGCTAGACATCACCATCAAGGCGGAATATTATGTGGCCAAGTACTCAGAAATCCTATGTCGAGCCACCGAGAAAGTGAAGAGCTGGAAAGCGTCTTATGTTTGGGCTGGTGCAAGGATGACCTTGTCCTTGGTCAAGGCACACTATGATGACACCGACATGAGCCTGGTAACTTCTGGCATGCCGAAGTTTGATGAGGAAGGGAATGAAATCGATAGCGATGCTATATGGAACTCCCTCACCGGCTACAACAACAAGGTTGTCAAGATGGTTAAGGCGGTCGTTTTCGTGCCTGCCAAAGAGATGGACAACGAGACAACAAATTTAGACTCTAGCCCGCAATCTTCCGAGCTTGATGATCTTGCCAGGTCTGGCTCTCCTGCTGCTGATAATTCAGCTTCGAAGTCCCCTGCAACAAAGCCATGAAAAACATTGTTGTATTAAATGTGTTTCTGTAGTATCTATGCGGGTAACTTTGTAGAAGTAAGGCGGAAAACTTGGCTGCAAGCCTCCTGCTGCTTATCTAGATCCAGCATGTATATATTTTTTAAGAAAGTGCTAGCTTATCCATTATTCTGGTTCATATACTTGAATTTTCGTGAGATGGAATACTCGCAGCACATAACCATGCTCTTAGGTGATGATGCTTAATAGCACCGTCAAGAACCTAAGAGCAAAATCACCGGCTTTGAGTGCTGAAAAGTCACTACTCTGCAATCCACATAAAAATATCAGAAAACGTGTAGACCAGAAAACTTAAGATAACGCCCGTAGGCGGAATTTTCACAAGACCAAATGCAAACTTGCGCATAAAGGGTTTATATGATCCAAAAATAAACACTAAATGAGGTAAAAGACTCAGAAAATAGGAGTGAACCAAATGCTTTATTTCATCGATCATATAAGGTACTTATTACATAATAAAAATATGCTAAGTGTAAAAGGGACGTAGTTGTGCTATGTTCCATGGCTGATATGTCTCTGAGAAATCATCATCAGAATTGCATTGCTTGCGCTTGTGCTCTTTTGGCCTATCTTTCAACTCGCAAATATCGATGAGGTAATAGGAACCATTGAGAAATGCTTTGCTTATGACGAACGGTCCTTCCGAAGGCGGGGATAGTTTGTGTGACTTTTGATGCTTGAGTCGAAGCACCAGATCCCCTCTTTAAACGAGCAATGCCTAATGTGGCTACTATGTTAGCTACATAGCTTGTGCTAGTAGATGGTGGATCTCTGGCATGCTAGCACATGTTCCTCTTCGAGCAGGTCCACAGATAGGCGTCTGGATTCTTCAGCATCATCTTCGTCATAGGTGGCAAGTCTTGGTGCATCGTGAAGGATGTCGGATGGTAGGATAGCTTCTACTCCATAAACCATGAAGAAAGGGGTCAAGCCGGTAGATCTTTTGGGTGTTGTTCGTAAACTCCACAAAACAGATGGTAACTCCTCTGCCTAGGCTCCAGCTGCTCTATGTAGCGGTGCCTCTAAGCGTGGCTTGATTCCTTGCAGAATTAGTCTGTTGGCCCGCTCAACTTGCCCATTTGACTGTGGATGTGCCATAGATGCTAGGTCAAGGCGGATACCTTTTTCGTGACAATACTCCTCAACTTCTCTGAGAGACAAATTGCTGTCATTGTTGGTGATGATGCTATGTGGGAGACCAAATCTCACCACTAGATCCCGGACAAATTTCAGGGTTGTTGTCCCATCGAGATTTCTAATGGGTTTAGCTTCAATACATTTAGTGAACCTATCAACTTCTACTAGCAGATGCGTAAATCCACAAGGTGCTATTCCAAATCCTCAACCATGTCGAGCCCCCAGACTACAAATGGCCAAGTAATTGGTATTGTTCACAATTCTTCAGCTGGAACATGTGGTTTCCATACATAAAACTGACACCCAATATAGGTATGCACCAGCTTCTTGGCGTCTGCCTTAGTGGTCAACCAGTAGAATCCTTGTCGGAAGGCTTTTGCCACCAGCGATCAGGGAGCGGCGTGATGCCCGCAATCTCCGAGATGTATTTCTCTAAGGATATCCATACCTTGTTGCTGGTAGACGCACTGTAGGAAAACTCCTATGGTACTTCTTTTGTGTAGTTGGCCATCAATTATGACATAGCCCTTTGATCTATGTCTATCTGCCGGCTTTCAACTTTGTTGGTAGGCAGTCTTCCATCTTGAAGGTAGTCCATGAATGGTTTTGTCCAAGACGGAGAGGTCACTATTACTGCATTAACAGATGAATCTACTCTATCCGGGTTGTTGGGGTCCGCTGCTTTCACGGATGGGGTCCGCAAATGCTCTAGGAAAATGCCTGGCGGAATTGGTCGGCAAGCCGATCCAAGCTTAGACAACATATCTGCCACCTCATTGTCCTCCCTTTTGACATACTTGACTTTGTATCCGTCGAAGCACTTAGCTATCTCGTCTACTTCGTCTCGATATGCCGCCATCATAGGGTTCTGCATGTTCCAGGTGCCAGCCACCTGCTAGGTAACCAAGTCGAAATCTCCATAGCAAACTATGAGCTTGATGCCAATATCCTTGGCCACACGAAGTTCGTGAATGAGGGCCTCATACTCCACCATGTTGTTAGTAGCATTGACGTGGATCTGCAGGATTGCAGTAATACACCAGCCCCCGAGACATTGAGCACCTTGGATCCGTCAAAGTGCATGACCCAATACTCTGGCTCTGGCACATGAGTGTTCTCCAGTAGTTCTGTCCAATCTGCGATGAAATCTGCCAATTCTTGAGATTTGGTAGCATCGCATCTCTTGTAGGTGATTTCAAAGGCGGCAAGCTCGATGCCCCACTTTGCCACCCTTCTTGTAGCATCAATGTTATTGATAATGTCGGACAACGGAGCCTTGCTCACCACTGTGATAGGGTGCTACTGAAAATAATGCCTTAGCTTCTGTGAAGCAAGGAAAACTCCACAAGCTAGCTTCTAGTAGTGTGGGTAACACTGCTTGGATTCCATCAAGACCTTGCTTACATAGTAAGCTGGTCACTGAACTCTGTGTTCTTGCGTTGGCTCCTTGCGCTCCACCACGACAACGATGCTGATAACCCGATTGGTTGCCGCCATGTATACTAACATAGGCTCCATTGACTTCGGTGCTGCCAGTATTTGTGCGGAGGAGAGTATTATCTTCAACTCCTGAAGTGTTGCATCTACCTCATCCATCCATACGAATTTGTCCTCCATTTTCAGCAACTTGTAGAGAGGCATGGCCTTCTCCCCAAGTCGGTTGATGAACCGGCTTACTTCTGCGATGCAGCCTGTGAGCCTCTGTATGTCCTTCAAGCACGTCGGGTGTTTGATGTCAAGGATGGCCTTGATCTTCTCCAGGTTAACCTCAATTCCGCGATGCGAAACGATGAAGCCCAACAATTTTCCGGATGGCACCCCGAAGACACACTTCTTAGGGTTAAGCATCATGTTGTACTTCCAAAGATTGTCAAAGGTTTCCTACAAGTCGGTCATGAGATTGTTTGATTTCTTTGACATCACCATAATGTCATCCACATAAGCGTGTATGTTACGACTTATTTTGTCATGTAGGCAATGCTGCATCGTCCGCTGGTAGGTGGCACCAGTGTTTTTCAACCCAAAGGGCATCATGACATAGTAGTATGTGCCCTAAGGTGTGATGAATGATGTGGCCAATTGGTCCGACTTTCGCATATTGATTTGGTGGTATCTGAGTATGCATCGAGAAAACACTGAGGTTCCAAGCCAGCTGTTGAGTCAATGACTTGGTCCATGCGAGGCAAAGCAAACGGATCCTTCGGACATGCTTTGTTCAAGCCGGTGTAATCAACGCACATTCTTAATTCTTTGGTTCCCTTTTTGGGGACAAGTATAGGATTGGCCACCCACTGGGTGTGAATAAATTCTCGGATAAAACTAGCCTTAAGTAACCTAGCTAGCTCTCTGCCTATAGCCCATCGTGTTTCATCACCGAAGCATCATAAAGGTTGTTTCACCGATTTTGCTTTAGGATCAATGTTTAAGCTATGCTCGGCAAGTTCCATAGGTACACCCTTCATATCGACAGGTTGTGAGGCGAAGATGTCCCTATTCTCATGGAGGAACTTGACGAGTGCACTTTCCTATTTGGGATCCAGGTTCGTGCCAATGGAGGTGGTATTGGAGGAATATCCTTCGACAAGATCCACCTTCTTGGTCTTGATGGCAGCCTTGAATGCGGGTTTGGAGTCAGAAATCTACTTCTTCAAAGTCGGCATATCTGAAGCATCGACCTAGCGCTGGACCTCCTGGAACTCTTCACCGTAGAGGACCGCTTCAGCGAAGGCGGCTTCACTAAGCTCACACTCCCTTGCCTTTGTGAAGCTTCCGGCAATAGTAATGATGCCTTTTGGTCCCGGTATATTGATCTTGTTGTAGACAAAACATGGCCTAGCGAGGAAGGAGTGGAATATGTCACATCAGAATATGACGTTGTACACGCTCTTGAAGGGCACCACTTCAAAGATCATGCACTCCTGGCAGTAATTATTAACATCACCAAAGGCGACCGGAAGGGTGATGTAGCCAAGGGAATTAGCTTGCCAGCTAGGAACAACGCCATGGAACATGGTGTTGCTCTTCTTTAGCTGGTTCCCCATCAAGTTCATCCTGTGCAGTGTATCCAAGTACATGATGTTGATGTTGCTTCCACTGTCCACGAGGCACTTGGTGAACTCACTATGGTGAATCAGGGGGTTGATGACCATTGCATATTGGTTCTCAGTTGGGATGAGCTCTGTGTGATCTTCTCTATCCCAAGTAATTAGAATATCCGGCCACCTAACGTACTGGAGAACTGGGAGAGGGTAGCCATCAGTATCCTCAGAGAGGTTTTCTGGGCCCGGACAGTGGGAGTGCCAAGGAAGGTGTGGTAAACTGGAACCTTCTTTTCAATAGGATTCTTGCCCTTGTCGGTGGGTTTAGGGTGCACGTCTTCATCCATATCATCTAAATCCTTGGAATCTTCCTCCGTCTTCTTCCCTTTGCCTTTTCCACGAGGTCTATGCTTCCGACTTTGCTTGTAGCCGGATTCAGGGTCTTCCTTCAGGTCATTGACAAACTTGAATTGGTGGTTGGTGTGTTTGGCCTTGCCATTTGCGTCTAGGTGGACAAAATGCGGCATATCACGGTACCCTCATATGTCTTGGGAACACGTGGCGTTGTGGGTGTAGAGTCACTTCACTGCTGCCCTCGACTTGCCCCCCGGCCACGACCACATTGTCCACCATCGCCTGTGCCAGCGAATGTCGTGGCAACCATGTCGATTGTGTGCTTTTCTTCTGGCGGATTCTTTTGCTTGTTATTATTGTTCTTTTAGGCCTGGGTGGGGATGGCCAGCACCGGCAATGACCCGCGAGCATCGTCATCAGCACCGGCAAATTCTCTAGCCATGGCAATCATCCAGTTGAGGTCGAGCTTGCCATTGTCCTGATGGCGCTTCAGCGTATGTCGGAGCAATGTTCCCTTTTCTAGGCCGTCGATGAAGGCGGCCATAGTAGTTTGATCGTGTACTCCCATGCATGAGTTTTCATGGCAAGCCAACAGGATAGGTAGGCACAAGAAGACTCATACTTTTCTTGCACACACTGTTGTAGGTCACCGACGATACATGGTCGTTTGTACATACCCTCAAAGTTCTTAGTGAATGCTTCATGCATGTCCAACCAATTGTAGTTTGACTTCTCCGGCAAGTCGTGGATCCATTGTCGGGTGGTTCCAGTGAGAATAAGTAGGAGGTACTTGATAGCGGCATTAGGGTTTCCCACTGCGATCTCGATCGCTTCGCGGTAGTCCTGCTACCACGTGACTGGCATGGCAATGCGGTCATAGGGCTTGATAGTCTTATCAACCCGGAGGCCCTTGGGGTAACTTGTGGCCCGGAGGACTGGTCCAAAGCAACGTGGCCCCAAGTATGGATCTTCCCGGGCCTCTTGGATCTTATGAAGGCACGATTATGCATCGTACGGCTCCAGTGCTTTCTTGTGTCCCTTTCCGTCATGTGGAGGAGAGTTGTGGTGCGAGCCATGGGACCCACACGCCCTCCGCCGTGATGGATATTGGGTGGCAACAGTGGAGGTAGCGGCAGTGGGTTAGCCTCCTTGCTACTCCCTTCATGCGAGTCCTCACCCCTTCCGTGGTTGCTTGTCGGACATGGTGCTTCCTTGTGGGATTTGTTCCTATGTCCTTTATTGCCGCTGCACTCTTTGTTATGTCAAGGCTGCTCCCCTGGCCACGTATAACGATACCAACTTGGGGCGCCTAGGAGGTGGCATGCTTGTACGATGGTACGGCTATGGTTCCTCATGATGTCGGGACTATGGGGGTAGCGGCGAGCGACAAGGGTGACCCTTGTCTCCATTGCCAGAGGATACTGGAATGGCATCGGTCCTATTGCACGCATCCCTCCGCTTTCACTCCGGGGAGCCCATATGGGATCCTTCATCGCAAGATCTTGGTCTTCGGCGGTTGTTCATGCTTGACTAGCAAAGCTCCGAATTGGACTCAAGCCTTTGTGAGGTTGGCTTCTCCTACTGCGAGCAAGCCTTGGCAACAAGGTCATAGACCTCCTCAACTGCCGCAGGTGACCTATCATGTTCGAGTAGTGTCTTGGCGACGACCATATTGAGGGTGGGGGATAGCATGACTTGCTTACCGGCTGAATCAATGTAAGGGGTAGGTTTTGCCAGATTGGATGGAGCCCACCCCAGTTTGTGTCAGACGCCTGGATCACCGATGACGTGAGCCTTGTGCTTAAACAGCAACTGCTTGTACTCAGCCTCCATTCCTCTTGCCATCTTGATCGATTGTTGTGCCTTGGCCAAATCCCTGTCCAGCTGGGCACCCTACTCCGCGATGCACTTGGCTTCCGTGAGGATCTCCACGCCTTGTCATCAAGATCCATGATGTTCCAGATATGAGCGATGGTTATTGGCTCAACGAGGAGTGGGCCATACATCACCTTGTCGGCGGGAGTAACCAAGGGGTTGCCAGCTGCTGACGTGGACGACGGTGGCGGTAGGTTTGTTTTGGTTTGCAAAACTAGGCCCAGTAGTGAGTTTTTGCGACTGCTGCGGGGGAATAAACGGAGGTAGCATAGCCTTAGCCGGACCCAGAGGATCAACGACTTTCTTAGCCTTTGTTGTCGTAGCTCCTACCTCCGCCACTGCTGGCAGAGCTTTGCCGGCCACCTGGTTCTGCTGGTCTTCTTCCTTCACATTCCCGATGTCCACTAGTACTTGGAGGGAAGTGATAGCCTTCTCGGCGTGCTCCTCCTTCTTGATTTCCTTCTCGAGCTCCCTCATAGAAGCATTGTATTCCTCTGAGTTGGCATCAGAGTCGCCGCCATCCATGTTGATGTCGGCACAAAGTGCATCTAGCACTAAGTCAGAGTTGGCTTCAGTGTTTTCAATGGCGCAGTTGGAGGGGGACGGTGTTGGGCCATTGTTGTTGTTGTCTCCTCCAATTGTGGCGGCGATGTTAGACTCAGCTTCCTCGTTGGCATCAGCGAAACTGTTAACAGTTGCTTGAGGGTAAGAAAGCTGACGGCCTGTCGCCTCCTAAGCGTATGCCAGAGGAGTGTTCCGGACGTGAGCCCTTCCACAAAGTGGTAGACAAGTTCGTTAGTGCAGTCACCATCTAGGGTTTCCCTCACCATCCATCTAGCGAGGTATTCACGAGGGGATTCTCCGTCTCTCTGAACACATCTAGCCAGATCGAAGATGGTGATGACGCCGACAAAGTGTGACCTCCCCTTCTTGAACATTTGGGGAAGCTAAGTGGATCTACAGGTTCCTTCCACCGTTATATCCTTCACATGGGCGGTTTGGGTGGGCCTTGAATTTTTCCGATCTGAACCGGAAAAATCCAAAGAGAGGTCTAGGCCAGATCCTTGCACGAACATGTCCTGCTCAGAGGCGGTCTATGCGGGACTTGATGAGTTTCTGACTTCCTGGAAGCTAGGACCTGAGCCAGTTTCGCCGATGAAGATGTGGATGTCCCCAACTGGTACAACGGAGCAGCGGGTGGGGTTCGTCTTTGCCGGGATCTAGAACTCATCCGTAGGGATGATCAGAACATTGCTGGATAAGAGAACACACCATATGGACGGTGTCGTAGATTCCCGCGAAGAGATTGGACCTTGCCCAGTGTAGAGCTCGAAGCGCCTCTTGCCCCACGGTGGGCGCCAACTGTCATGGTATTGCTGATGAGTACACCATGGAGGGGTCCTCACAGGGCGTGTTTAGAGAGGTGGGGGAGGTGGTGAGTTGACGGGTACGAGGTAACATAGCTTACCCAGGTTCATGTCCCATGGAGGTGGAGGAACTCTACTCCTGCTATAAATCACTATAATGGCAATATGCTGAGTTACAGGGATTATTTCATTGTGTGAGGTGTTGTGTACTTTAGTACATTGTGTTGCCCTAAAGGCTCCCACGGGCCCGGCTTATAAAGGTGCCAGAATCTAGGGTTACAGGGAAAAGCCTTGTCGGACATGTTACATAGTCCTACACTAATACTAACTAGTCTTTGTGTCTTGTACTCCAAGGCTCCGCGTAGGTCAGTGACAACAACATAGCCTTCCTTTATCCGGCATGGTCCTCCCTTCTGGATCCATTTAACTAGGCCGCCCAGCAGGCCATGGACCATGCTACCAACTATGGACTACCCGGGTTAGCCGGATTAGAGACATACAATGGTGATACCCATTTAGCATATCCCCAACATCAGCTTCCAGATTGCATGTTGCACTAGTGTGGTAGAAGTTGCATCACATAATCCACTGGAGTGTGAATGGTCATATGGAACAATGTGATTTACGAAAAAATAACACATGCAATGTGGTCATGTGGATCAATTACTCTAGTGGATCAATGTGCTTTAGGAAAGTAACACATGCAGTGACTCTAGGGACTCCATGTGTCAAACCATGGTCACATACATCAAAAACACTTAGGAAAGGAGCTTCACATTGCATGTTGCACCCGTGTGGAATAAGTTGCATCACAGAATCCACTGGAGTGTGTGTGGTCATGTGGATCCATGAGGTTTAGGAAAAAAATACATGCAATGTGGTCATGTGGATCAATGAATCTAGTGGATCAATGTGGTTTAGGGAAAAAACACATGCAGTGACTCTAGGGACTCCATGTGTCAAACCATGGTCACATAGACCAAAAACACTTTGGAAAGCAGCTTCCACATTGCTTTTGCACCTGTGTGGCAGAAGTTGCATCACAGAATCCACTGAAGTGTGTGGTCATGTGGATCAATATGGTTTAGGAAAAGAACACATGCAATGTGGTTATGTGGCCCAGTGACTCTAGTGGATGAATGTGGTTTAGTAAAAGAACACATGCAAAGACTTAAGGACTCCATGTGTCAAACCATGGTCATAGAGACCAAAAACCCTTTGGAAAGCAGCTTTCACATTGCATCTTGCACTAGTGTGAAAGAAGTTGCATCACATAATCCATTGAAGTGTGTGTGGTCATGTTGATCAATGTGGTTTAGGAAAAGAACACATGCAATGTGGTCATTTGGATCAATGACTCTAGCGGATCAATGTTGTTTAGTATAAGAACATATGTAGTGACTCTAGGGACTCCATGTGTCAAACCATGGTCACAATGACCAAAAACACTTTGGAAAGCAGCTTCCACATTGCATGTTCCACTAGTGTGGCAGAAGTTGTATCACAAAATCCACTAGTGTGTATGGTCATGTGGACCAATGTGGTTTAGAAAAAGAACACATGCAATGTAGTCATGTGGATAGATGACGCTAGTGGATCAATGTGGTTTAGGAAAAGAACATGTGCAATGACTCTAGGGACTCCATGTGTCAAACCATTGTCAGAGATACCAAAAACACTTAGGAAAGCAGCTTCCACATTGCATGTTGCACTAATGTGGCAGAAGTTGCATCACAGAATCCACTGGAGTGTGTGCGGTCATGTGGATCAAGGTGGTTTAGGAAAAGATCACATTCAATGTGGTCATGTCGATCAATGAAACTAGTGGATCAATTTGGTTTAGGAAAATAACACATGTAGTGACTCTAGGGACTCTATGTGTCAAACCATGGTCACATAGACCAAAAACAGATAGTAAAGCAGCTTCCATATTGCATGTTGCACCAGTGTGGCAGAAGTTACATCATAGAATCCACTAGAGTGTGTGTGGTCATGTGGATCAACGTGGTTTAGGAAAAGAACACATGCAATGTGGTCATGTGGATCAATGACTTTAGTGGATCAATGTCGTTTAGGAAAAGAACACATGCAGTGACTCTAGGGACTAAATGTGTCAAACCATGGTCAAAGAGATCAAAAACACCTAGCAAAGTAGCTTTCACTTTGCATGTTGCACCAGTGTGGCAGAAGTTGCATCACAGAATCCACTTGAGTGTGTGTGGTCATGTGGATCAATGTGGTTTAGGAAAAGAACACATGCAATGTGGTCATGTGGATCAATGACTCTAGTGGATCAATGCGGTTTAGCAAAACAACACATGTAGTGACTCTAGGGACTCAATGTGTCAAACCATGGTCACATAGACCAAAAACACTTAGGAAAGGAGCTTCCATATTGCATGTTGCTCCATTGTGGCAGAAGTGGCATCACAGAACCCACTAGAGTGTGTGTGGTCATATGGATCAACATGGTTTAGGAATAGAATACATGCAATATGGTCATATGGATCAATGACTCTAGTGGAATAGTGAAAGAACACATGCAGTAACTCTAGGGACTCCATGTGTCAAACCATCGTCACAATGACCAAACACACTTAGCAAAGCAGCTTCCACATTGCATGTTGCACCCTTGTGGCAGAAGTTGCATCATAGAATCCACTAGAGTGTGTGTGGTCATGTGGATGAATGTGGTTTAGGAATAGAACACATGCAATGTGGTCATGTGGATCAATGACTCTAGTGGATCAATGTGGTTTAGGAAAAGAACACATGCAATGACTCTAGGGACTCCATGTGTCAAACCATGGCCAGAGAGACCAAAAACACTTCGCAAAGAAGCTTCCACATTGCATGCTGCACCAGTGTGGTAGAAGTTGCATCACTGAATCTACTGGAGTGTGTGTGGTCCTGTGTATCAATGTGGTTTAGGAATAGAGCACATGCAATGTGGTCATGTGGATCAAGGACTCTAGTGGATCAATGTGGTTTAGGAAAAGAACACATGCAATGACTCTAGGGACTCCATGTGTCAAAGCATGGTCAAAGAGACAAAAAACACTTAGGAAAGCAGCTTCCACATTGCATGTTGCACCAGAGTGGCTGAAGTTGCATCATAGAATCCACTTTGTGTGTGTGGTCATGTGGATCAATGTTGTTTAGGAAAAGAACACATGCAATGTGGTCATGTGGATCAATGACACTAGTGGATCAATGTGGTTTAGGAAAATAACATATGTAGTGACTCTAGGGACTCCATGTGTCAAACCATGGTCATATAGACCAAAAACACTTAGGAAAGCAGCTTCCACATTGCATGGTGCACCAGTGTGGCAGAAGTTACATCACAGAATCCACTAGAGTGTGTGTGGTCATGTGGATCCACGTGGTTTAGGAACAGAACACATGCAATGTGGTCATGTGTATCAGTGACTTTAGTGGATCAATATGGTTTAGGAAAAGAAGACATGTAGTGACTCTAGGGACTCCATGTGTCAAAGCATGGTCAAAGAGACCAAAAACACTTAACAAAGAAACTTCGACATTGCATGTTGCACCATTGTGGTATAAGTTGCATCACAGAATCCACTGGAGTGTATGTGGTCATGTGGTTCAATGTGGTTTAGGAAAATAATACATGCAATGTGGTCATATGGATCAATGACTCTAGTGGATCAATGTGGTTTAGTAAAAGAACACATGCAGTGACTCTAGAGACTCCATGTGTCAAACCATGGTCACAATGACCAAAAACACTTAGCAAAGCAGCATCCACATTGCATGCTGCACCCTTGTGGCAAAAGTTGTGTCAACACCCGGATTTTTAATCCCAGATGCCCATTATGCCATACCTCGCAATCCCAGGATTATCATTTTTGCGAGACATAATGGATTAGATATCATAGTACATCATCCATTACATACCATACATAAGGTCTTACACAAATAAGGATCTCATGATCCAGTCTTAATACAACAAGCAGCGGAAATAAAAGATAGCGTAGCGGTGGGGTCCATCTTCAGGGGCACAGGCAATGCTGACGAAGGCAGATAGTCCTAGTTATCATAGCCATCCTGCTGACCATCATCTTGATAATCTCCTTCATAGTCTGGCCATGATAATAGCCAGGGACAAAAGCCATGAGTACTCTTTAAGTACTCGCAAACTACTACTAACAAGGAGTATAATTCTAAGTTAAAGTGTTGAATCTAAGTTAACTATCAAGTTAAGTTTGAAACCTAACCTGAGCTCTGAAGCAAAGAAAGATAAAGTAAAGTTCTAGAATCACTTAAGTTGGGAAGCTATTATCATCAACACAACCCTGTTGTGGTCAAGTCAAAGTTCATCATTCATTTCAAGTTATTTAGAAAACATCTGACAATGAAACAGTATGGCCATTCCAACTGTCCATAACCACGGATGCGGCTATTCGAATAGTTTGACACTCTACAGAGGTGGTACACTTTCACCACAAGATTCGATACATCTGTCAGGGATAACCCTGAATCATCATACTTAGTATGCAGATAATCAAACATAACCTTCCCTTTACACACCCTAGTACAAGCACCTCTCCTATGAGCATGGCCTCCCAACCATGACCATCAGTCATCTTGGGCACTGCATAGTTGGACAACATTGAGAGGTAGCCTCAGCTCAAACCTCTCCCGTGAGGGAAATAATACTAATGCATATAAATTTTTAGCTAAGCCTTACCCAATTCAGGTAATGTGGTTGTACGGTAAATTTGGAATGGTATCGCATCCGAATCTAACCATCAGTTTTATAAAAGGGTTAAGGCTCATGCCTCATCATTTTCATCATCATAAACCAGTTGTGTTTCTCAACACATGTCAAAACATCTCAATAGAATGACTCATCATTCCAAGGTTTTCACAATTCATTTTCACCAAGTGTTCCCATCTAAAGTGACTCAAGTTTTTGATCTACTCTAAAATACTAAGTTAAGAGTGTTCACTAAAGAGGAAAGATGGGATCAATCTCATGCCATAGAATGACATCTAACGGTTTCTATGTAGGTCAAGTTTTATACTTTTTATGCTACCTTCAGAATAAGTAACGAACTTTGCATACTAAGGGGAGTAAAACTTGTAAGTAAGGCTTGGGGTACTAATAGTTAAAAGGGGTGTGATCAAAGCATGCCTAAAGCATCCTTGCTCATTCATCTAGCTTAATTCTAGCTTGCTAACAATAGCTTGCCTTGGTTGGTGCAGTGGTTGAAGTTTTTTTCTTCTTCTTCTTGGTAGAACTCCTCCTCCTCGAAAGCTTGGTCGGTACTAGCGTCTATAAATACATAGGGAGTGCATAATCACCAAGCAATACTTAACTAGGCTAAGTATTATTCTAAAACACACAATTGATGATCTATTATCATCACAAACATCACAAGTTTAATTTCAATAGTTTCATCCTTTTTATTTTTAGAAAAGTAATTTCTACTCATTGAAATATTAACTAAAATTTAATATTCATCACCAAAATATGGGATCATGTAGACACATGTCCTCACCACATATTCTAACATGTGGGAATGAGATTTAAGGGTTGGATCAATATTACTTTGGTTTAAGTTCATTATTTAGTGATTTAAAGTGACTAGAAATGCCTATATAGCATTACTTTGGTACTAGTCCAAAGTCACTGCATGTCACCCTTAATATTAGTACATGATTAGATAGATATGATTAAATGTGATTTTTGAGAGTTGGAATCAACTCAAAAGCTAACTTGGTTGATTTTACAAAAATGTTGCAAGTTGCAAAAGCTTCTATTTTGTTATTTTTATTAGGAGAGATCTATAACTCTAATTGAATTAAATCCAACGGGCTTGGATAGAGCATTTCAATATCGTTCAGACAAAATTAGTTTCATGCAATTTGGATTTATAAAACTCTCTGAATTGATTTTCAAACTAGGGGACAGAAACTAGATTTAACTAAAAAGAGAAATCCAGATTTGAATCTGTGGGCTAGCGCGGGAAAAGGAATGGGCCGGCCCAGTGGCGCTCTGCGGCACGGGGCTCAGCTGACAGGGGGTCCCGCTTGTCAGCGGCACTTAACATGGGAAACGGTACGCGCGTTGTGGGTCGTAGGATTAGAAGCAAGATCAACGGCTGAGGGTCGTCGTCGACGACGAACAGGTCGCCGACGAGCTCGAACCCTAGCGGCTCGGTGGGGGTCTACTGGGGGCGTACAAGGGCTCTAGCGGGTCGGCGAGGCGGGCAAATGACGTGGAAGACGATGGTAAGGCGAGGCGCGGTTGCGGTGGAGCTTGGGGTGGTCGAAATCAACAGCACCCTTCTCCTCCTGCCGCGGCTGCTCTGGCTCCAATTCCGGCGAGGCAGAGCTCGCCTTTGCTCCAGCTAGAGGTGGGTGAGGTTCAGAGAGGTGAGGGGAGTGGAGTGGAATGGTGTGGAGAAAAGAGGCTGGGGAGGGCTCCTTTTATAGGCCCGACGGTGAGACCGAGCGGGATGGGCAGGCGACTCCGGCGACAAGGCTACGGCGGGGTAGAGGCATGGCTGGGGGTGGCGATCGATGGGCGGTTCCCTGGCGGTGCTCTAGGAATTGAATGCGGCCATAGGGCGGTGGCACGCGGTCTGGGCGAGGTGGCGCTCTGCGCGGCCGAAGCGGCGGTGTCCACGGCGAGCGGTGGCTGTGAGGCTTTGGGCGGCGAACGGGGATGTCTGGGGTGTTCTCCAGGTCGAGGTGGAGCGGCGGGCGCGGGCTGGTACCAAGGGATGGTCTGTGCGAGCGGGGACAGTGCGTGCTCTGGGGGCGGCGTCGGCATGCTCGACAAGCTCCGGGCACGGCGGTTCCTGGACGCTCTACTCTCTATCTCTGGCCTGGGGCTGGTTGGGCGGTTGAGGTGGACCACTGGCAAGCTGCTAGACATGAGGAGAGGGGATGGAGAGGGTTGCTGCTGCGAATGCACTATCGGCCGGCGAGGTGGTGCTCAGCATGGCATGGCAGTGCAGCTAGAGGGTAGGGGAGATGCTAGTTAGGCTCTGGTTAGATTAAGAGGGGACAAGGGGATTAAATGGGGATCAATTGGGGGCAAAACCATGTAGTAAACAGTGAGCTAGGATTAGAGGTGATATTATGCATGCCAAGTGTTTGATGAAATGGCCGCATGAAAGGAAGTTTTGAATTTTGGTTTCAAAATTTTTGAGTGATCTCCACTAGTGATAGGTAGTCTCTGGTTGCAAGGGTTTTGAAAATGGAGCTCAAATAGATGGTTTTTGAAATAGGGGTGATCTATGCATATGCATTAGATTCCATTTTAAACTATCATTTAAAATAGTTAACAGAATGTTTTTAGCAGATCCAAAGGTGGGCCTTGGTACCTCATTATGTGTACTAGCAAGGGGTGCAAAGATCAAGAATTGTTTCTGTTAAGAATTGAGTACTAGGAATAGCCAAAGTAGGCATGAGAGTTAAATGTGCCAAAATGACCATTCCTCCTTTTTAATTCTTTTTGATTTGATTTTCTTTAGGAAAAGTTTGGGAATGATGTAGATGATGTTTAAATCACCTAAGAAACATTTTACAAGCATTGGATCAATCAATCATGGCAATTCAAACAACTCCTATTTTAAAATGCATACATATATGAATGCTTTCATATTAAATTTGGAAAAGTTTTTGTTAACCCTATTTTTGGATGGTTTGATCTTGATAAGCTTGGATTAAAGTTTTGGGATGTTACAAACCTTCCCCCCTTAAACAAAATCTCATCCCGAGATTTACAAAGAAAACTAGGAACTAAAGAGATCTGGGAACTCTGTCCTAATGTAATCTTCGCGTTCCCAAGTAGCTTCCTCCTCGGTATGGTTGCTCCACTGAATCTTGAGAAACTTGATACTCCTGGTCCTGGTGGTTCTGTAGGCTTATTCTAAGATACGGATGGGTACTTCCCGATAGGTCAGGTCATTGTTGATTTCCACAACTCTGTGATCGATGTTCTTGAAAACTTCAGTCTTCTTAGGCACTTCCAAGAATTTGTGAAATAACAAGATATGGAACACATTGTGGATGGCTGACATCTCTTCAGGCAGTTCCAGTTGATACGATACTTCTCCTCGGCGGTTCAGAAACTTGAAAGGTCCGATATATCTGGGAGCTAACTTTCCTTTTAGACTAAAGCGTTGAGTTCCCTTCAATGGTGAAACCTTGAGATATACGAAATCTTCGACATTGAAAGTCAGGTCTCTCCTTCTCTTGTCAGCATAGCTCTTTTGTCTGGATTGGGTGGTCTTGAGGTGCTCACGGACTTTGTGAACTTTCTCTTCTGCTTCTCGGAGAATGTCGGGTCCAAAGATCTGACTCTCTCCTACTTGCGACCAATTCAAAGGGGTACGACACTTTCTTCCATATAGGAATTCAAATGGTGCCATCTGCAAACTAGCCTGATAACTGTTGTTATATGAGAATTCTGCGAAAGGCAGGCAGTCTTCCCATTTTGATCTGTATTCCAACACACAAGCTCTAAGCATATCCTCTAAGATCTGGTTGACTCTCTCAGTTTGTCCATCTGTTTGCGGGTGATAAGCGGTGTTGAAGTTCAACTTGGTTCCTAAACCTTCCTGAACTTTCTGCCAAAATCTCGAGGTAAACTGGGTTCCTCGATCTGATACGATGGTCTTGGGGGTTCCATGCAGACTAACAATCCTAGCAATGTATAGCTCTGCTAGCTTTGCACTCTGGTAGGTTGTCTTGACAGGTATGAAGTGGGCTACCTTGGACAATCTATCAACGATGACCCAGATTGAGTCATTTCCCTTACTAGAAGTAGGTAAACCAGTGATAAAGTCCACTCCGACGGAGTCCCATTTCCATTCCGGAATCTGCAATGGTTCCAGTAGTCCTGCAGGTCTCTGATGCTCTGCTTTGACTCTTTGACAGATGTCACATTTGGCGATGTAGCTTCCGATCTCTCTCTTCATCTTGTGCCACCAAAATTGCTCTTTCAAATCCTGATACATCTTTGTTCCTCCGGGGTGGATAGAATAAAGAGTATCATGAGCTTCCTTCATGATAACTTCCTTCAGCTCCAAATCTGCTGGCACACAGATACATCCTTTGTACCACAGTACACCTTCTTCGTCTTCGGTGAATCCAGGTACCTTTCCTGTACCAATACGACGTTTGATTCCGTCGATACTTTCATTACCCTTCTGGGCTTCCTTGATTTGGCTAATCAAAGTGGGTTGAAGTTCAATGCTAGCTAGGAATCATTTGCTAACTAACTTAGTCCTGAACTGCTCCAACTCCTCATACAAACTTGGTTGCTTCTCCTTGATCATGGTGTTAAGCCTGCACGGCAATCTGCTAAGAGCATCCGCTACCACATTGGCTTTGCCGGGGTGATAGTGAATGTCAAGGTCATAATCCTTGATTAACTCTATCCATCTTCTTTGCCTCATATTCAGCTCCTTCTGAGTGAAGATATACTTCAAGCTCTTATGATCTGAGTAAATCTCACAGTGATTACCCATCAAATAATGACGCCATGTCTTCAATGCTAGAACCACAGCTGCTAGCTCAAGATCATGGGTCCGATAGTTCTGCTCATGTTGCTTCAATTGTTGAGACAGATACGCCATGACTTTGCCTTCTTGCATCAATACACATACTAGGCCAATCTTGGATGCATCACAATACATATCAAACGGTTTCTTGATGTCTAGCATGATCAAAATTGGTGCGGATATCAATCTCTTCTTCAGCTCCGGGAAGCTGGCTTCACACTTGTCTGTCCATTCAAACTTCTTGTCCTTCTTCAACAATTGGGTCATTGGCCCGGCTATGCTCGAGAATCCTTCTTCCAACTTGCGGTAATATCCCGCTAATCTGAGAAACGAACGAACTTGGGTTTGATTGGTTGGGGCTTCCCATTCCTCGACATCTTTGATCTTGGTGGGATCAATAGAGACTCCTCCGACAGACACAATATGTCCTAGGAATCCTACTTCTTTCAGCCAAAACTCACACTTGCTGAACTTGGCATACAACTAATGCTCTCTCAGGGTTTCTAGGATGATTCTCAGATGTTGCTCATCCTCTTCTTCTGACTTGGAGTACATAAGGATGTCATCGATAAACACAACTACAAACTTATCTAGGAAATTCATAAAGATCTTATTCATGAGATTCATGAAATAAGCAGGGGCATTGGTTAATCCAAAAGACATAACCATATACTTGTATAAACCATAGCGAGTAGTAAAGGCAGTCTTCGGAATATCCATTGCACGAATCTTAAGTTGGTGATAACCAGTCCTAAGATCAATCTTTGAAAATACCTGAGCTCCGGTCAACTGATCAAATAGATCCTCTATCTTTGGCATGGGGTACTTGTTCTTGATGGTGACATCATTCAACTTTCTGTAATCTGTACACAGACGATTGCCTCCATCTTTCTTATTGACGAATAACACTGGTGATCTCCATGGCAATGCGCTTGGCTGAATCAAGCCTGTTTCTAACATGGCATCCAACTGCTTCTTCAGTTCCACTAACTCTGAGGGGTTCATGGTATAGGGTCTCTGGGCTATAGGTCCGGTTCCGGGGAATAGTTTGATAATGAACTCAATATCCCTATCCGGGGGCATACCTGGCAATTCATCTGGGAATACGTCGGGGTATTCACAGACTACTCTGACTTGGTCAATGGTGGGCAGGGCTACACTCTTGTTGCACTTGAATTGACGGGGTAAGATTTCAGAGATATGCTCTACTATTACTCCAGAACTACTGGTCATGGTGATGGCTTTATTAGCACAGTCTATTAGTCCTTTATGCCTTGACATCTAGTCCATACCTAGTACTACTTCCAATCCTTTGGTTCTAAGTACAATTAGGTTGGCATAAAAATCTATCCCATGTATTCTGATAGGTACAACTTTGCAATTTTTTCTAGCTTTTGTAGTTGAACCGGGGATTTGAACTATCATGACATGCTTCAGGTTGGTTGGTTGAATCCTACTAGTGCATACAAATTCTTAGGTGACAAATGAATGCGATGCTCCAGAATCAAACAATACTCTTGCTAAAACTGAGTTGACAGAAAACATACCCATTACTACATCTGGCGCTTCCTGGGCTTCTTCTGCGTTCATGTGGAAGAGACGACCGTTGTGGTTGTGTGGGTTCCCTGGGGCAAATATCCTTCCTAGTTGAACACGACGCTGATGCTTAGCTGGGGCATTCACAGGGGCATTGGCGGCAGTTTTCTTGGGACACTCATTGGAGTAGTGACCCTTCACTCCACACTCGAAGCAAGTGATCTGGGACTTGTCCTTGACAGCGACAGTACAACATTGCTGCCAGTTGTGGGTGCGGTGTTGTTGTTGTTGGTGCTCTTGGGAGGGGCACGGTTGAAATTGTTGGCATTGCTGGAGTTGTGATTGTTTCCTCCGGACTTCACATTACCTCCGCTACGGTTGGGGTAGCTTGGGCGAGAATTTGGGGATCGGTTGTTCCTTGGTGCATATCCTAGTGAGGGGTTGGGACGGTACTTCTGGTGACTACTGGATCCAGACTGCTGCATCATACGACGCTTGCAGTTGTCGTTTGCCTGGTTAATCTTCCCTTCCATCTGAATGGCAGAGTCGACTAGCTCTTCGAGATCATCAAAACAGATGTTGACGAGGACAGTCTGCATCTCATCATGCAGTCCGTTTAAGAATCTCTCCTTCTTCTTGGCCTCTGTGTTGATCTCATCCGGTGCATATCTGGCAAGTGACAAGAATCTGTCACGGTACTCCACCACAGTCATTCTTCCTTGCTTCAATTCGCGGAATTCATCTCTCATCCTGTTGACAAGACCTTGCGGCATGTGGGTGCGGCTGAACTTGACCTTGAATGCTTCCCAGGTCATCACCTGGCCATGGTTCATATTGCGGATGTTATTCCACCAAGCTCTTGCATCTCCCGCCAGATAGTGGGTGGCAAAGAGAACTTTCTCATTCTCATCAACTCTGGCAACCTCTAAGTTGTTTTCCATGGTCTGTAACCAGTCATCAGCATCTAATGGGTTTTCAGATTGGTTAAAGATTGGGGGATTTGTGTTCTGAAAGTTTTTGAGTTTGGATCCTTGGTGATCCTGATTTCCATGTCCTTGGTTGTTGAGAGCCATTTGGGTGATCTATTGCAATGTTGCTAAGTTGGCTTGACGCTCGGCCGTTCTTGCTTCACGGTCCGCGATGAGATTCTGCAAGATCTGCAGCATTGGGTCCTACGACGAGCTACTCCCTCCTTGGTTCCCACAAGTCATCTGAAGATTGAGATAGATATAGGGGTAAGAGGGAAAGTCTAAGGTTCATGGTTTTGGGTTTTCAAATCTAAAACATTGAGTTAGACTCAGGTTTTTCAACAAACTTCTTTTTCATTCATGCAAGCAAGCACACAATACAACACACACCACAACAATCAAAGGGGAAAACAGATGGTTTGAAGAACCATTCTACATGCTACGATACAATGAGATGATACATCTCATGCTACGACAGTGCTCTAGTGCATCTAGTCATCGTCGATGAAGTCGGAGTCTTCATCATCAGTGTAGAAGTCCACAGCATCCTCCTCCAGAAAGTCATCATCGTTGCTGAGGTAAGAATCCATATCTCCCTGGATGTCTTCACCCTCATCTTATTCTTCCTTGGCGGCAAGCTGAGCTTCCTGCTCCTTGACGGTCTTCTCGAGGTCGGCCACCTTCTTGCAAAGACGGGCGATGGTCCGATCCTTTTTTGCACGCTGGCGATGAAGAGACTGGCGATCCTGGACGAGCAGTGCGAAAGTCTGGGCCTTCTGGTCGGTAATGGCACGGTTCTAGTTGGCTAACTCCCTGGCATTGTCCAGTTCCTGCTGTCTGTCATGAAGCAAGAAATCAAGGTTCTCCACTTGACGCCTCAACTCTGGGTGACTTGGCATCTCCATCGGCATTCCCATGAAGTCACGTCTTGCATAGTGTGCAAAACGGGTTCCTTGGATCTTGTTGACGCTGAGGGCACATAGACGTGCTAGAGCTTCATGCATTGCCCTGGTTAATCTATCTAGCCAGGTGTTCTCTCTTAGGGAGAACTGAATTCTCCCGGAAGTTGGTGCTTCGATGCTTCCCCGAAGATCCGCGGTGATGCCATTGTAGGTCTCCTCCTAGGGATCCTGGAAGTTGAGCTCCAAGAAACTCCAGATGTGGGCGTCCCAGTAACTCCGATAGTGAATCTAGATCCCTCTCGAAGATCAGTTGACCTCCATTTCCCAACTGGTAAAACTTGCTAAACTGAGTCTCCATCTATAAGGATTAAGGATGAGGAAGTTAGTGAAGTGATCAAGTGTGTCAAATTTCAGGTAGTAATGTAAGAATTTTGAGCAACGTGAATTTTTGAGAAAGAATGAGTTCACAAGGGTAAGAGGGGAAATAGTTTATCATAAATACTCACTTTGGTTTTGAAGCTAAGTTTTTGCTTTGGACGTCCATTGTAACTAGGGTCTCCTATGGTCAGGATGGCTCTGATACCAACTTGTCAACACCCGGATTTTTAATCCGAGATGCCCGTTATGTCATACCTCGCAATCCCAGGATTACCATTTTTCCGAGACATAACGGATTGGACATCACAGTACATCATCCATTACATACCATACATAAGGTCTTACACAAATAAGGATCTCATGATCCAGTCTTAATACAACAAGCAGCGGAAATAAAAGATAGCGTAGCGGTGGGGTCCATCTTTAGGGGCACAGGCAATGCTGACGAAGGCAGATAGTCCTAGTTATCATAGCCGTCCTGCTGACCATCATCTTGATAATCTCCTTCATAGTCTGGCCATGATAATAGCCAGGGACAAAAGCCATGAGTACTCTTTAAGTACTCGCAAACTACTACTAACAAGGAGTATAATTCTAAGTTAAAGTGTTGAATCTAAGTTAACTATCAAGTTAAGTTTGAAACCTAAGCTGAGTTCTGAAGCAAAGAAAGATAAAGTAAAGTTCTAGAATCACTTAAGTTTGGAAGCTATTATCATCAACACAACCCTGTTGTGGTCAAGTAAAAGTTCATCATTCATTTCAAGTTATTTAGAAAACATCTGACAACGAAACAGTATGGCCATTCCAACTGTCCATAACCACGGACGCAGCTACTCCAATAGTTTGACACTCTGCAGAGGTGGTACACTTGCACCACAAGATTCGATACATCTGTCAGGGATAACCCTGAATCATCATACTTAGTATGCAGATAATCAAACATAACCTTCCCTTTACACACCCTAGTATAAGCACCTCTCCTATGAGCATGGCCTCCCAACCATGACCATCAGTCATCTTGGGCACTGCATAGGTGGACAACATTGAGAGGTAACCTCAGCTCAAACCTCTCTCATGAGGGAACTAATACTAATGCATATAAATTTTCAGCTAAGCCTTACCCAATTCAGGTAATGTGGTTGTACGGTAAATTTGGAATGGTATCGCATCCGAATCCAACCATCAGTTTTATAAAAGGGTTAAGGCTCATGCCTCATCATTTTCATCATCATAAACCAGTTGTGTTTCTCAACACATGTCAAAACATCTCAATAGAATGACTCATCATTCTAAGGTTTTCACAATTCATTTTCACCAAGTGTTCCCATCTAAAGTGACTCAAGTTTTTGATCTACTCTAAAATACTAAGTTAAGAGTGTTCACTAAAGGGGAAAGATGGGATCAATCTCATGCCATAGAATGACATCTAACGGTTTCTAAGTAGGTCAAGTTTTATACTTTTTATGCTACCTTCAAAATAAGTAACGAACTTTGCATACTAAGGGGAGTAAAACTTGTAAGTAAGGCTTGGGGTACTAATAGTTAAAAGGGGTGTGATCAAAGCATGCCTAAAGCATCCTTTCTCATTCATCTAGCTTAATTCTAGCTTGCTAACAATAGCTTGCCTTGGTTGGTGCAGTGGTTGAAGTTTTCTTCTTCTTCTTCTTCTTCTTGGTAGAACTCCTCCTCCTCGAAAGCTTGGTCGGTACTAGCGTCTATAAATACATAGGGAGTGCACAATCACCAAACAATACTTAACTAGGCTAAGTAGCATTCTAAAACACACAATTGATGATCTATTATCATCACAAACATCACAAGTTTAATTTCATTAGTTTCATCCTTTTTATTTTTAGAAAAGTAATTTCTACTCATTGAAATATTAACTAAAATTTAATATTCATCACCAAAATATGGGATCATGTGGACACATGTCCTCACCACATATTCTAACATGTGGGAATGATATTTAAGGGTTGGATCAATATTACTTTGGTTTAAGTTCATTATTTAGTGATTTAAAGTGACTAGAAATGCCTATATAGCATTCCTTTGGTACTAGTCCAAAGTCACTGCATGTCAACCTTAATATTAGTACATGATTAGATAGATATGATGAAATGTGATTTTTGAGAGTTGGAATCAACTCAAAAGCTAACTTGGTTGATTTTATAAAAATGTTGCAAGTTGCAAAAGCTTCTGTTTTGTTATTTTTATTAGGAGAGATCTTTAACTCTAATTGAATTAAATCCAACGGGCTTGGATAGAGCATTTCAATACCTTTCAGACAAAATTAGTTTCATGCAATTTGGATTTATAAAACTCTCTAAATTGATTTTCAAACTAGGGGATAGAAACTTGATTTAACTAAAAAGAAAAATCCAGATTTGAATCTATGGGCTAGCGCGGGAAAAGGAATGGGCCGGCCCAGTGGCGCTCCGTGGCGCGGGGGCTCAGCTGATAGGGGGGTCCCGCTTGTCAGCGGCACTTAACATGCGAAACGGTACGTGCGCTGTGGGCCGTAGGATTAGAAGCGAGATCAACGGCTGAGGGTCATCGTCGATGACGAACAGGTCGCCGGCGAGCTCGAACCCTAGCGGCTCGGTGGGGGTCTACTGGGGGCGTACCAGGGCTCCAGCAGGGTCGGCGAGGCGTGCAAACGACGTGCCAGACGATGGCGAGGCGAGGCGCGGTTGCGGTGGAGCTTGGGGTGGTCGAAATCAACGGCGCCCTTCTCCTCCTGTTGCGGCTGCTCCGGCTCCAATTCCAGCGAGGCAGAGCTCGCCTTTGCTCCGGCTAGAGGTGGGTGAGGTTCAGAGAAGTGAGGGGAGTGGAATGGTGTGGAGAGAAGAGGCTGGGGAGGGCTCCTTTTATAGGCCCGATTGTGAGACCAAGCGGGATGGGCAGTCGATGGTGGCGACATGGCTACAGCGGGGTAGAGGCATGGCTAGGGATGGCAATCGATGGGCGGTTCCCTGGCGGTGCTCTAGAACTTGAATGCGACCGTAGGGGCGGTGGCACGCGGTCTGGGCAAGATGGCGCTCTGAGAGGCAGAGGTGGCGGTGTCCACGGCGGGCAGTGGCTGTGAGGCTTTGGGCGGCGAACGGGGATGTCTGGGGTGTTCTCCAGATCGAGGTGGAGCGGTGGGCATGGGCTGGTGCCAAGGGATGGCCTGTGCGAGCGGAGACAGGGCGTGCTCCGGGTGCAGCGTCGGCATGCTCGACAAGCTCCGGGCGCGGTGGTTCCTGGCCGCTCTGCTCTCGGTCTCTGGCCTGGGGCTGGTTGGGAGGTTGAGGTGGACCACTAGCAAGCTGCTAGACATGAGGAGAGGGGATGGAGAGGGCTGCTGCTGCGAATGCACTGTTGGCCGGCGAGGTGGTGCTCGGCATGGCATGGAAGTGGAGCTACAGGGTAGGGGAGATGCTGGTTAGGCTCTGGTTAGATCAAGAGGGGACAAGGGGATTAAATGGGGATCAATTGGGGGCAAAACCCTGTAGTAAACAGTGAGCTAGGATTAGAGGTGATATTATGCATGCCAAGTGTTTGATGAAATGGCCACATGAAAGGAAGTTTTGAATTTTGGTTTCAAAATTTTTGAGTGATCTCCACTAGTGATAGGTAGTCTCTGGTTGCAAGGGTTTTGAAAATGGAGCTCAAATAGATGGTTTTTGAAATAGGGGTGATCTATGCATATGCATTAGATTCCATTTTAAACTGTCATTTAAAATAGTTAACAGAATGTTTTTAGCAGATCCAAAGGTGGGCCTTGGTACCTCATTATGTGTACTAGAAAGGGGTGCAAAGATCAAGAATTGTTTCTGTTAAGAATTGAGTATTAGGAATAGCCAAAGTAGGCATGAGAGTTAAATTTGCCAAAATGACCATTCCTCCTTTTTAATTCTTTTTGATTTGATTTTCTTTAGGAAAAGTTTGGGAATGATGTAGATGATGTTTAAATCACCTAAGAAACATTTTACAAGTATATATGAATGCTTTCATATTAATTTTGGAAAAGTTTTTGTTAACCCTATTTTTGGATGATTTGATCTTGATAAGCTTGGATTAAAGTTTTGGGATGTTACAAGTTGCATCATAGAATCCATTGGAGTGTGTGTGGTCATGTGGATAAATGTGGCTTAGGAATAGAACACATGCAATGTGGTCATGTGGATCAATGACTCTAGTGGATCAATGTGGTTTAGTAAAAGAATACATGCAATGACTCTAGGGACTCCATGTGTCAAACCATGGCCAGAGAGACCAATAACACTTCGGAAAGCAGCTTCCACATTGCATGTTGAACTTGTGTGGCGGAAGTTGCATCATATAATCCACTAGAGTGTGTGTGGTCATGTGGATCAATGTGGTTTAGGAATAGAACACATGCAATGTGGTCATGTGGATCAATGACTCTAGTGGATCAATGTGGTTTAGGAAAAGAACTCATGCAATGACTCTAGGGACTCCATGTGTCAAAGCATGGTCACAGAGACCAAAAACTCTTAGGAAAGTAGCTTCCACATTGCATGTTGCACCAGTGTGGCCGAAGTTGCATCATAGAATCCACTAGGTGTGTGTGGTCATGTGGATCAATGTGGTTTAGGAAAAGAACACATGCAATGTGGTCATGTGGATCAATGACACTAGTGGATCAATGTAGTTTAGGAAAAGAACACATGTAGTGACTCTAGGTACTCAATGTGTCAAACCATGGTCATATAGACAAAAAATACTTAGGAAAGAATCTTCCACATTGCATGTTACACTAGTGTGGCACAAGTTGCATCACAGAATCCACTAGAGTGTGTGTGGTCATGTGGATCAACGTGGTTTAGGGAAAGAAGACATGCAATGTGGTCATGTGGATCAGTGACTTTAGTGGATCAATGTGGTTTAGGAAAAGAACACATGAAGTGATTCTAGGGACTCTAGGTGTCAAACCATGGTCAAAGAGACCAAAAACACTTAGCAAAGCAGCTTCCACATTGCATGTTGCACCAGTGTGGCAGAAGTTGCATCACAGAATCCACTGGAGTGTGTGTGGTCATGTGGATCAATGTGGTTTAGGAAAAGAACAAATGCAATGTGGTCATATGGATCAATGACTCTAGTGGATCAATGTGGTTTACTAAAAGAACAGATGTAATGACTCTAGGGACTCCATGTGTCAAAGCATGGTCACAAAGACCAAAAACATTTAAGGAAGCATCTTCCACATTGCATGTTGCACCAGTGTGGTCGAAGTTGCATCATAGAATCCACTAGAGTTTGTGTGTGTGGTCATGTGGTTTAAAAAAAGAACACATACAATGTGGTCATGTGGATCAATGACTAGTGGATCAATGTGGTTTAGCAAAAGAACACATGTAGTGACTCCAGGGACTAAATGTGTCAAACCTTGGGCACATAGAGCAAAAACAATTAGGAAAGTAGCTTCCACATTGCATCTTGCACAATTGTGGCAAATGTTGTATCACAGAACCCACTAGAGTGTGTGTGGTCATGTTGATCAATGTGGTTTAGGAAAAGAACACATGCAATGTGGTCATATGGATCAATGACTTTAGTGGATCAATGTGGATTAAGAAAAGAGCACGTGAAGTGACTCTAGGGACTCCATGTAACAAACCATGGTCATAGAGACCAAACACACTTAGCAAAGCAGCTTCCAAATTGCACGTTGCACCTGTGTGGCAGAAGTTGCATCACATAATCCGCTGAAGTGTGTGTGGTCATGTAGATCCATTTGTTTTAGGAAAAGAACGCATGAAATGTGGTCATGTGGATAAATGACTCTAGTGGATCAATGTGGTTTAGTAAAAGAACACATACAGTGACTCTAGGGATCCATGTGTCAAACCATGGTCACATAGACCAAAAACACTTCTGAAACCCTCTTCCACATTGCATGTTGCCCCAGTGTGGTAGAAGTTGCATCACATAATCCACTAGAGTGTGTGTGGTCATGTGGATCAATTTGGTTTAGGAAAAGAACACATGCAATGTGGTCATGTGGATCAATGACTCGAGTGGATCAATGTGGTTTAGTTAAAGAACAGATGCAATGACTCTAGGGACTCCATGTGTCAAAGCATGGTCACAGAGACCAAAAACACTTAGGAAAGCAGCTTCCACATTGCATGTGTCACCACTGTGGCAGAAGTTGCATCACATAATCCACTAGTGTGTGTGTGTGGTCATGTCGATCAACCTGGTTTAGGAAAAGAACACATGCAATGTGGTCATGTGGATCAATGACTTTAGTGGATCAATGTGGTTTAGGAAAAGAACACATGAATTCACTCTAGGGACTCCATGTGTCAAACCATGGCATAGAGACCAAAAACACTTAGCAAAGCAGTTTCCACATTGCATGTTGCACCCGTGTGGCATAAGTTGCATCCCATAATCCATTAAAGTGTGTGTGGTCATGTGGATCCATGTGGTTTACGAAAATAACACATGCAATGTGGTCATGTGGATCAATGACTCTAGTGGATCAATGTGGTTTAGGAAAAGAACACATGAAGTGACTCTAGGGACACCATGTGTCAAAGCATGGTCGCATAGACCAAAAACACTTCGGAAAGCAGCTTATGCATTGCATGTTGCACTAGTGTGGCCGAAGTTGCATCACAAAATCCACAAGAGTGTGTGTGGTCATGTGGATCAATGTGGTTTAGGAAAAGAACACATGCAACATGGTCATGTGGATCAATGACTCTAGTGGATCAATGTGGTTTAGCAAAAGAACACATGTAATGACTCTACGGATTCGATGTGTCTACCATGGTCACATAGACCAAAATCACTTAGGAAAGCAGCTTCCACATTGCTTTTTGCACGAGTGTGGTAGAAGTTGCATCACAGAACCCACTGGAGTGTGTCTGGTCATGTGGATAAATGTGGTTTAGGAAAATAACACATACAATGTGGTCATATGGATCAATTACTTTAGTGGATCAATATGGTTTAGGAAAAGAACATGTGTCGTGACTCTAGGGACTCCATGTGTCAAACCATGGTCATACAGACCAAAAACACTTAGCAAAGCAGCTTCCACATTACAGGTTGCACCTGTGTGGCAGAAGTTGTATCAGAGAATCCACTAAAGTGTGTGTGGTTATGTGGATCAATGTGGCTTAGAAAAAGAACACATGCAATATGGTCATGTGGATCGCTTACTCTAGTGGATCAATGTGGTTTAGGACAAGAACACATGCAGTGACTCTAGGGACTCCATGTGTCAAACCATGGTCACGTAGACCAAAACAACTTCAGAAAGCAGTTTCCACATTGCATTTTGCACCAGTGTCGCAGTAGTTGCATCAGGGAATTCACTAGAGTGTGTTTGGTCATCTGGATCAATGTGGTTTCGGAAACGAACAAGTGTTATGTGGTCATGTGGATCAATGACTCTAATGGATCAATGTGGTTTAGGAAAAGACATATACAATGACTCTAGGGACTCCATGTGTCAAAGCATGGTCACAGTGACCAAAACCACTTAAGAAAGCCGCTTCCATATTGCATGTTGCACCAGTGTGGCCGAAGTTGCATCATAGAATCCACTGGAGTGTGTGTGGTCATGTGGATCAATGTGGTTTAGGAAAAGAACACATGCAATGTGGTTATGTCGATCAATGACTCTAGTGGATCAATCTGGTTTAGCAAAAGAACACATGTAGTGACTCTAGGGACTAAATGTGTCAAACCATGGTCACATAGACCAACACTTAGGATAGCAGCTTCCACATTGCATGTTGCACTAGTGTGGCAGAGGTTGCATCACAGAACCCACTAGAGTGTGTGTGTGGTCATGTGGATCAACTTGTTTTAATAAAAGAACACATGCAATGTGGTCATAAGGATCAATGACTTTAGTGGATAATTGTGATTAGGAAAAGAACATGTGTAGTGACTCTAGGGACTCCATCTGTTAAACCATGGTCATAAAGACCAAAAACACTTAGCAAAGTAGCCCACATTGCATGTTGCACCCGTGTGGTAGAAGTTACATCATAGAATCCACTAGAGTGTGTGTAGTCATGTGGATCCATGTGGTTTAGGAAAAGAACACATGCAATGTGGTCATGTGGATCAATGACTCTAGTGGATCAATGTGGTTTAGGAAAAAAACACATGCATTGACTCTAGGGACTCCATGTATCAAACCATGGTCACATATACCAAAAACACTTTGGAAAGCAGCTTCCACATTGCATGTTGCACCAGTGTGGCAGAAGTTGCATCACAGAATCCACTGGAGTGTGTGTGGTCATGTGGATCATTGTGGTTTAGGAAAAACACATGCAATGTGGTCATGTGGATCAATGACTCTAGTGGATAAATGTGGTTTAGGAAAAGAACAGATGTTATGACTCTAGGGACCCCATGTGTCAAAGCATGGTCACAGAGACCAAAAAAACTTAGGAAAGCAGCTTCCACATTGCATGTTGCACCAGTGTGGCCGAAGTTGTATCAGAGAATCTACTAGAGTGTGTGTGGTAATGTGGATCAATGTGGTTTAGGAAAAGAAAACATGCAATGTGGCCATGTGGATCAATGACTCTAGTGGATTGATGTCTACGCACTTCTATTCTTGTAGACAATTGTTGGGCCTCCAAGTTCAGAAGTTTGTAGAGCAGCAGCAAGTTTTCCCTTAAGTGGATCACCCAAAGTTTATCGAACTCAGGGAGGAAGTGGTCAAAGGTATCCCTCTCAAGCAACCCTGCAATCAAGATACAAGAAGTCTCTTGTGTCCCCAACACACCCAATACACTTGTCAGGTGTATAGGTGCACTAGTTCGGCGAAGAGATAGTAAAATACAAGTGGTATGGATATAAGACAACGGTGCCAGAAAATAGCTTGATGACGTGGAAGAGACTAAAGGCAAACTGAAATAAAGATGGAAGAAAGAAAACATGTAACAGATCTAGTTGCAAACGGTGTTTCAATGCTTAGAAACAAGGCCTAGGGATCATACTTTCACTAGTGAACACCCTCATATAAATATATTCTCTTTATGATACTACTCTGAACTACTCTCCGGTTGGACACTCTAATCCATGGTAGGGCTATAACAGCACACCTCAAAGTTCGCTTTCCCCATCTAGATAACTCCACACTGTCACCTTGAGCACTAGATGGTTCCAACAAACACCACAATTTCATAGAAACATCCAACTCCAAATATAACTCATAACAAGTATTTGTAATCTCTAGCCTAAGTGCCACCATGGTGTGCACATTGTCAACTTCACACACATGGGGAGAGCAGAGATCTATTAAAGCACTTGAGTAGCAAGGTAGATCTACTTGATTACAAAGCTCATGATCACAATATGATCACACATAGAGAGAGAGATATGAACACATAGCTACCGGTAGAGCCCTTAGCCTCGAGGAAGAACTACTCCCTCATCATCATGGGAATCAGCAACGGCGATGGAGATGGTGGTGGAGATCGATGGAGATGGCTCCGGGGGCACTTCCCCGTCCCGGCAGGGTGCCGGAACAGAGACTTTCTGTCCCCCAAACCTCCCCTTCGGTGGCGGCAGCGTTGTGGAACTTTTCGTGGCTGGAGGCTTGTCGATTTAGGGTTTTTGCATCTGGAGGCATCTTATAGGCGAAGAGGCAAGGTCGGTGGGCGGCCAGGGGGCCCACACCACCTGGTGGCATGGCCAGGGCTAGCCCGCGCCACCATATGGTGTGCCCAACCTGGTGCCCTACTCCGTCTCTGCTTCGTGTTTCTGTGTTGCTCCGAGAAAAATAGGCATATTGGCTTTTGCCCCGTCCAATTCCGAGATATTGATTTTCTGCCTTTTCTGGAACCAAAAACAGAAGAAAACAGGCAACTGGCACTGTGGCATCTTGTTAATAGGTTAGTCCCAAAAAACATATAAAAATACCTCAAAGTGTTGACAAAACAAAGCAAAGTAGATACTAAACAAGCATGGAACATCAAAAATCATAGATACGTTTGCAACGTATCAACATCCCCAAGCTTAATTCCTGCTCGTCCTCGAGTAGGTAAGTGATAAAAAAGAATAATTTTTGAGGTGACATGCACCATCATAAACTTGATCAAAGTATTTGTAAATCATTGAAAGCTGGGATCATAGTACTTCAATCATAACATGAAAGACAAAGTTCTAACAATAAGGCAAAGCAACTAAGTTGCAACATGAAAAGGCACAAACAAAAGATTCATGAATAGCAATGCTTTGCAAGACGTTTGTTTGTTTCACATAAAGAAAACATAACATAGTGGCATTCAGCTTGTCCCTCATAGAGTAGCAAACATAAATGCATAGGACACCTTCAAAGTTCATAAGAGTGACTAGATACAAATAGTTTAAAACAAGCAATATCAAAGCTATGCATCAATCAACAAGTCTTGGTACAATGCACATAGAACTAAGAATGGCCACTATGCTCTCAAAGTAGGTGCATAAAGATAGAAGGTGGAGACTCAACATAAAAGTAAAAGAAAGGCCTTCATAGAAGGAAGTAGGTATTCAAGTCTCATAAAGAGCTTCCAAAAATTATGGTACTTATTAGCTTTCAGCTCTCATTTCCCCTATCATAAGCATCTTTAGGTGATTAAGGTTAAAGTGAACAAACTATGGAGTATATGCTTGACAAAGTATAAGTTGGCAATCTCATGTCCCTTGAATACGAGGGCTGCTCCTCATGCTACACAAGTTTAGTTACCGGTAAGTTCTTGTCATAGTAAGTACATGTGTATCATAGAGAACCGCCAAGGGGGTACCTCTTGCCCGATGATACGGAAGAATCCCTATATCAAAATGACAAGGCAAGCAGACAATAAGCATCTCGGCATCTTCTTTTACCATGGGAAAATGGTGCTTTTTTCTCTCTTTTCTCATCTTTTTTTCTTTCTTTTTTCTCAATCTCTATTTATTTTTTTATAAGAAGAATGCTTCATAGATTGCTCATTATGGTTACATTGTAGGTTTCCACCATGATTAGGCATGGATTAGACCAGCGTCCTAGGCATTTCTCTAACACACATACATAACTCCATGGACTTACAAGATCCCCTTTCATTTCACACCGACGACATCCATAGACAAAAGAGCATGATATCAACTAGGTACAATGTACAAGTGCAATGTTGAAAGCGTTCCCCATGACAGCATGGTTCTGCTAATCCCCAACATATAAGTGCAAGCATATACAACATAGATGACACAATGGTTCAAGTTTATTAGGGGCAAGAAAAGTAAAGTGCGCCATCAAGTTTGTGAGAGCTTTAATCACTAATTTTCACATAACAAGTTTAATTCGGAAGGTAGATAAAAACATAAATATACTTGGAATAGCAAATGCTAATAGGTAGGTATGGTGGTCTCTTTAGAATAACTTGGTTTTATTTGGAGTTGGATGCATGAGTGGAACTCATACTTGGTTATGGAGGCTAGCAAAAGACTAGGAGCGACCAACTAAGAGAGCAATAATGGCCATAATCATGCAGAGCGACAAAACATCATTAATCAAAGCATAAAGTGATACTACAAGTCAAAAACTAAAGGATCATAAAGGCTTATGGTGACTTGGGATAGTCATAACATGGTGTGAGCATGTGCCAAGTCAACCCAAAATAAAGCATCAAAGGAGAATACCACAATACTATGCTTTAATATGCTAAAACAACACATGATTCTTCCAAGGAACATTAAGCAATCTCAATTGTTTATAACAAGTAATGCTATAGCAAAGAATACTAAGCATCAAGCCAAATCAATATCAAGCATGGCATGACAAAGCATAGGCCACAGTCAAAAACAAGCTCCTTTTTACCACTTAAGCATGAACTTTCCTACTCTTTTCCAATCCAAACCACTCTTATTTGAAAACTAATGTATGAAAGAGGGGGTCCAACCAATTTATTCAGTAAACTAAGAAAACCAAGCAAAAAAAACCAAAAAACAAAAACGAAGACACTCCAAGAACAACACAACTGTGCATGAAACAATAAAAATGAAGTGTTTGGAAGAAACCTGGGATTTTTATTGATGAAGAAGGGGATGCCTTGGGCATCCCCAAGCTTTGACGCTTGTACTTCTTGGATATTTCTTAGGGTGACATGCATGGCATCCCCAAACTTGATCTTTAGTCCATTCTTCATCTCATTACACCATTCTCTCCATACACCTGAAAATTTTCCTTCATACAAAACTTCACACAATCTTTATTAGCAACATTAGTGCACTCAAGATAATAAGTCTTTGGGTTCAGTTTCAACACCAATAAAACTTCCATTAAAACACAAGATACTGAAACACTTCCTTTGAAAATCTCAATTCCCCAAAGAGAACCCAAAAAGGAACCAACAAGAAGCAAATGCAAATAATGGCAGAAATCTGTCAAAACAGACCAGCAGGTAAAGACGAATTTTTTCGAAGACCTTCTGTTGCTCAAATCAAAAAGTGTCGAACTAACGAAAGTTAGATAACAACCTAGGGAAGAAGAAAACAAAATCGTGCCTCAAAAGGACGTACAGAGATTTTACACGATTTTTTACGGTGAAGCACAAAAATCTATTTCGGGACAACAACTTTCCCAATCACTACTTCTCTCTCATTAGAGGTTACTCTTGGCACCAAAAGCAAATAAGAAGGATAAGGAGCGGTTATTACAGAAGTAACAACTTCCAAGGCTCATCTAAAACTTTTGGATTATCTCCCAATAAGTACTTTTCTTTAATGCCTTTAAGTTAGGCTTAATAGTTTGAGAAGATGCTCACATAAGAAATATGAATTGAAGTAAAAGAGAGCATCAAGAAGCAAATTCAAAACACATTTAAGTCTAACCCGCTTCCTATGCATAAGATAAAGAAACAAGTCATGAAAGCACAAAGCAACAAGCATAGTAAAGCAAAACAAGTGCAACTTCAAGACTTTCAACATAAAGAGGGGAAACTTAATATTGTTGAGATACATAAAACCATGTTTCCCTCTCTCATAATAACTCTCAATAGCATCATGAATAAAATTAACAATGTAACTATCACATGAAACATTCTTATCATGAGCCACATGAATAAAATAATTATTACTCTCCCTATAAGCATAGTCATTCTTATTAATTGTAGTGGGAGAAAATTCAACAAAATAGCTATCATTATTATTCTCATCACCATAATCATAAAATATAGGAGGCATATTGTAATCATAATTAATTTTCTCCTCAATAGTAGGTGGACTAAAAATATCATATTCATCATTGTAATCATCATATATTGGAGGCATAGTATCATCAAAGTAAATTTTCTCCTCCGTGCTTGGGGGACTAAAAAGATCATTTTCCTAAAAACTAGCTTCCCCAAGCTTAGACTTTTCCATAGCATTAGCAGTAATGGTATTCAAAGAATTCATAATAATAACATTGCTATTAGCACACAAATAAAGTTCCATAGGTTTTTTAATTTTCTCTTCAAACACTTCATGTCCTAACTCAAGATAAATACTATAAAGCTCTCTAATTTTTTTGTTGTTTTCCATTAAGCCTAACTAGTGAAAACAAGAAACAAAAAGATAAAATTGCAGAATCTAAAGGAAATAACTTCGAGCACTCACACCGGAGGATGTGAGTACCTTTTACCTTACCTCCCCAGCAACGGCACCAAAAAATAGCTTGATGTCTACGCACTTCTATTGTAACACCCCGTCCACTCCTGGGCCCGAGGGGTGTCACTCCTGGCAGCTTAATAGGATATCTAGACTGGCCCCATAGACCAACACTAGTCTTTTCTACGCACTTTGTCCTCACTCGTGTGCATCCGGTTACCCACTTCCCGGTCGGTCACCCATCCTAGAATTGCTCTAGGCCAAGTATGCTTAACCTTAGAGTTCTTTTCGAATGAGCTTCCATAAAAGAAGTTGCAACTTGTTGATATGGGTATCCTATCAATCATATTAAGCCATGTGCCTGGATCTCACATACACCCACCCTTTAGTAGATCGATGCCCTCATGGATCAAGCACACCCCAGGAACGTTCCCTCTTGGCACGCGTCTGTGCGTCCAGTGCTGGCACATGTGCCATGCCGTGTCCACTCCGGGCCACACACGCCATGCTCCATATGTCCCGCCACTGACCCGCACACACCCGTGTAATCTCAAGGGTCGGCTCTGATACCACTTGTAACACCCCTTCCACTCCTGGGCCCGGGGGGTGTCACTCCTGGCAGCTTAATAGGATATCTAGACTGGCCCCACAGACCAACACTAGTCTTTTCTGCGCACTTTGTCCTCACTCGTGCGCACCCGGTTACCCACTTCCCGATCGGTCACCCATCCTAGAATTGCTCTAGGCCAAGCACGCTTAACCTTAGAGTTCTTTTCGAATGAGCTTCCGGAAAAGAAGTTGCAACTTATTGATATGGGTATCCTATCAATCCTATTAATCCATGTGCCTGGATCTCACATCTAGTCTTGTAGACAGTTGTTGGTCCTCCAAGTGCAGAGGTTTGTAGAACAGCAACAAGTTTTCCCTTAAGTGGATCAATCAAGGTTTATCGAACTCAGGGAGGAAGTGGTCAAAGGTATCCCTCTCAAGCAACCCTGCAATCAAGATACAAGAAGTCTCTTGTGTCCCCAACACACCCAATACACTTGTCAGGTGTATAGGTGCACTAGTTTGGCGAAGAGATAGTAAAATACAAGTGGTATGGATATAAGACAACGGTGCCAGAAAATAGCTTGATGACGTGGAAGAGACTAAAGGCAAACTGAAATAAAGATGGAAGCAAGCAAACATGTAACAGATCTAGTTGCAAATGGTGTTTCAATGCTTAGAAACAAGGCCTAGGGATCAAACTTTCACTAGTGAACACTCTCATATAAATATCTTCTCTTTATGATACTACTCTGAACTACTCTCCGGTTGGACACTCTAATCCATGGTAGGGCTATAACAGCACACCTCAAAGTTCGCTTTCCCCATCTAGATAACCCCACACTGTCACCTTGAGCACTAGATGGTTCCAACAAACAACACAATTTCATAGAAACATCCAAATCCAAATATAACTCATAACAAGTATTTGTAATCTCTAGCCTAAGTGCCACCATGGTGTGCACACTGTCAACTTCACACACATGGGGAGAGCAGAGATCTATTAAAGCACTTGAGTAGCAAGGTAGATCTACTTGATTACAAAGCTCATGATCACAATATGATCACGCATAAAGAGAGAGATGAACACATAGCTACCGGTAGAGCCCTTAGCCTCGAGGAAGAACTACTCCCTCATCATCATGGGAATCAGCAACAACGATGGACATGGTGGTGGAGATTGATGGAGATGGCTCCAGGGGCACTTCCTCGTCCCGGCAGGGTGCCGGAATAGAGACTTTCTGTCCCCTGAATCTCCCCTTCGGTGGCGGCGGCGCTGTGGAACTTTTTGTGGCTGGAGGCTTGTCAATTTAGGGTTTTTGCATCGGGAGTGTAACATCCCAAAACTTTAATCCAAGCTTATCAAGATCAAATCATCCAAAAATAGGGTTAACAAAAACTTTTCCAAAATTAATATGAAAGCATTCATATATGTGTGCATTTAAAATAGGAGTTGTTTGAATTGCCATGATTGAATGATCCAATGCTTGTAAAATGTTTCTTAGGTGATTTAAACATCATCTACATCATTACCAAACTTTTCCTAAAGAAAATCAAATCAAAAAGAATTAAAAAGGAGGAATGGTCATTTTGGAAAATTTAACTCCCATGCCTACTTTGGCTATTCCTAGGACTCAAAACTTAACAGAAACAATTCTTGATCTTTGCACCCCTTGCTAGTACACATAATGAGGTACCAAGGCCCACCTTTGGATCTGCTAAAAACATTTTGTTAACTATTTTAAATGACAGTTTAAAATTGAATCTAATGCATATGCATAGATCACCCCTATTTCAAAAACCATCTATTTGAGCTCCACTTTCAAAACCCTTGCAACCAGAGACTACCTATCACTAGTGGAGATCACTCAAAAAATTTGAAACCAAAATTCAAAACTTTTTCTCTTTCGGCCATTTCATCAAACACCTTGCTGGCAATATCATATTGGCCTAACTAATACTGTTTTGGGTTGATTTTTGTCTAGCAATTGCAATGTGCTTTGATCATCTTGTCCCCCTCAAGCCTGACCAGACCAACCCCAGTCTCTTCCCTCACCCCTAGCTGCACTGCACTGCCATGCCGAGCCCTCTCTCGCCGGACCGTGCACTCGCAGCAGCAGCCCTCTCCAACCCCTCTCGCCATGTCTAGTACACTCCTAGTGGTCCACCTCCACCGCCCAACCAGCCCCAGGCCAGAGACAGAGGGCAGAGCGGCCAGGAACCGCCGCGCCCGGAGCTGGTCGACCATGCCGACGCCACCCCCAGAGCATGCCCTGTCCCCGCTCGCACAGACAGCTCCATGGCACTAGCCAGCGCCCGCCGCTCCGCCTCGACCTGGAGAACACCCCAGACACCCCTGCTGGCCCCCCAACGCCTCACAGCCACCACTCGCCGTGGACACCGCCGCCTCTGCCTCTCAGAGCGCCACCTCGCCCAGACCGCGTGCCACCGCCCCTACGGCCGCATTCAAGTTCTAGAGCACAGCCAGGGAACCACCCATCGATCGCCATCCCCAGCCATGCCTCTACCCCGCCATAGCCATGTCGCCACCGTCGACTGTCCATCCCGCTTGGTCTCACCGTCGGGCCTATAAACGGAGCCCTTCCCAGCCTCTTCTCTCCACACCATTCCACCCACCTCACCTCTCTGAACCACACCCACCTCTCGCTAGAGCAAAGGAAGCAGCAGCTCGCCGGAATTGGAGCCGGAGCAGCCGCGGCAGGAGGAGAAGGGCGCCATGGATTGCGACCACCCCAAGCTCTGCCGCAACCGCGCCTCGCCTCGCCATCGTCTTCCATGTCGTTTGCCCGCCTCGCCAACCCCGCTGGAGCCCTGGTACGCCCCTAGTAGACCCCCACTGAGCCGCTAGGGTTCGAGCTCGCCGGCGACCTGTTCGTCATCGACGACGACCCTAAGTCGTAGATCCCAGTTCTAATCGCACAGCCCGTAGCGCGCATACCGTTTCGTGTTTTAAGTGCCGCTGACACGCGGGACCCCCCTGTCAGCTGAGCCCCACGCCGTGGAGCGCCACTGGGCCGGCCCATTTCTTTTCCCGCGCTAGCCCACCTATTCAAATCTAGATTTTTCTTTTTAGTTAAATCTAGTCTCTGCCCCCTAGTTTGAAAATCAATTCAGAGAGTTTTAGAAATCCAAATTGCATGAAACCAATTTTGTCTGAAAGATATTAAAATGATCTATCCAAGCCTGTTGGATTTAATTCAATTAGAGTTATAGATCTTTCCTAATGAAAATAACAAAACAGAAGCTTTTGCAACTTGCAACATTTTTATAAAATCAACCAAGTTAGCTTTTGAGTTGATTCCAACTCTCAAAAATCACATTTCATCATATCTATCTAAATATGTAATAATATTAAGGTTTACATGCAGTGACTTTGGACTAGTACTAAAATAATGCTATATAGGCATTTCTAGTCACTTTAAATCATTAAATAATGAACTTAAACCAAAGTAATATTGATCCACCCTTAAATCTCATTCCCATATGTTAGAATATGTGGTAATGACATTGTGTCAACATGATCCCATGTTTTAAGTGGTGAATATTCAATGTTAGTTAATTTTTCAATGAGTAGAAATTACTTTTCTAAAATAAAAAGAAGGAAACTATTGAATTAAACTTGTGATGCTTGTGATGATAATAGATCATAAATTGTGTGTGTTAGAATGCTATCTAGCCTATTTAAGTATTGTTTGGTGATTGTCTACTCTGAATGTATTGTTATAGAAGATATTACCGACCAAGCTTACGAGGAGGAGGAGTGCTACCAAGAAGAAGAAGAAGAAAACTTCAACCACTTCACCACCCAAGGCAAGCTATTGTTAGCAAGCTAGAATTAAGCTAGATAAATGAGCAAGGATGCTTTAGGAATGCTTTGATCACACCCCTTTTAACTATTAGTACCCCAAGCCTTACTTACAAGTTTTACTCCCCTTAGTACACAAAGTTCTTTACTTGCTTTGAAGGTAGCATAAAAAGTATAAAACTTGACCTACTTAGAAACCTTTAGATGTCATTCTATGGCATGAGATTGAACCCATCTTTTCCACCTTAGTGAACACTCTTAACTTAGTATTTTAGAATAGATCAAAAACTTGAGTCACTTTAGATGGGAACACTTGGTGAAAATGAATTGTGAAAACCTTGGAATGCTGAGTCATTCTATTGAGATGTTTTGACCTGTGTTGAGAGACACAACTGGTTTATGATGATGAAAATGATGAGGCATGAGCCTTAACCCTTTTATAAAACTGATGGTTGGATTCGGATGTGATACCATTCCAAATTTACCGTACAACCACATTACCTAAATTGGGTAAGGCTTAGCTGGAAATTTATATACATTAGTATTAGTTCCCTCATGGGAGAGTTTTGAGTTGAGGCTACCTCTCAATGTTGTCCACCTATGCAGTGCCCAAGATGACTGATGGTCATGGTTGGGAGGCCATGCTCATAGGAGAGGTGCTTATACTAGGGTGTGTAACGGGAAGGTTATGTTTGATTATCTTCATACTAAGTATGATGATTCAGGGTTATCCCTGACAGATGTATCGAATCTAGTGGTGAAAGTGTACCACCTCTGCAGAGTGTCAAACTATACGAGTAGCCGCGTCCGCGGTTATGGACAGTTGGAATGGCCATACTATTTCGTTGTCAGATGTTTTCTAAATAACTTGAAATGAATGATGACCTTTGACTTGACCACAAGAGGGTTGTGTTTATGATAATAGCTTCCCAACTTAAGTGATTCTAGAACTTTATTTTATCTTTCTTTGCTTCTGAACTCAGCTTAGGTTTCAAACTTAACTTGATAGTTAAATTAGATCCAGCACTTTAACTTAGAATTATACTCCTTGTTAGTGGTAGTTGTCGAGTACTTAAAGAGTACTCATGGCTTTTGTCCCTGGCTATTATCATGGCCAGACTATGAAGGAGATTATCAAGATGATGGTCAGCAGGACGGCTATGATAACTAGGACTATCTGCCTTCGTCAGCATTGCCTGTGCCCCCTCAAGATGTACCCCACCGCTATGCTTATCTTTTTATTCTGCTGCTTGTTGTATTAAAGACTGGATCATGAGATCCTTATTTGTGTAAAACCTTATGTATGGTTTGTAATGGATGATGTACCGTGATATCCAATCCGTTATGTCTCACAAAAATGGTAATCCTGGAATTGCGAGGTATGGCATAACGGGCATCTGGGATTAAAAATCTGGCTGTTGACAAGTTGGTATCAGAGCCATCCTGACCATAGGAGACCCTAGTTAGAATGGACGTTCAAACACAAAAAACTTAGCGTCAAAACCAAAGTGAGTATTTATGAAAAACTATTTCCCCTCTTACCCTTGTGAACTCATTCTTTCTCAAAAATTCATGTTCCTCAAAATTCTTGCATTACTACTTAAAATTTGACACACTTGATCACTTCACTAACTTCCTCATCCTTAATCCTTGTAGATGGAGACTCAGTTCAGCAAGTTTTACCAGTTGGGAAATGGAGGTCAGCTGATCTTCGAGAGGGATCTGGATTCACTGTCGGAGTTACTGGGACGCCCACATCCGGAGTTTCTTGGAGCTCAACTTCCAGGACCCCCAGGAGGAGACCTACAGTGGCTAGTCACCGCGGATCTTCGAGGAAGCATCGAAGCACCAACTTTCGGGAGAATTCAGTTCTCTGTGAGAGAGAACAACTGGCTAGATGGATTAGCCAGGGCAATGCATGAAGCTCTTGCACGTCTATGTGCCCTCAGTGTCAACAAGATCCAAGGAACCCGTTTTTCCCACTATGCAAGACGTGACTTCATGGGAATGCCGATGGAGATGCCAAGTCATCCAGAGTTGAGGCGTCAAGTGGAGAACCTTGATTTCTTGCTTCATGACAGACAGCAGGAACTAGACAATGCCAGGGAGTTAGCTAACCAGAACCGTGCCATCGCCGAGCAGAAGGCCCAGACTTTCACACTGCTCATCCATGATCGCCAGTCTCTTCACCGCCAGTGTGCAAAGAAGGATCGCACCATCGCCCGTCTTCGCAAGAATGTGGCCAACCTCGAGAAGACCGTCAAGGAGCAGCAAGCTCAGCTTGCTGCCAAGGAAGAAGAAGATGAGGGTGAAGACATCCAGGGAGATATGGATTCTTACCTCAGCAACGATGCTGACTTTCTGGAGGAGGATGCTATGGACTTCTACACTGATGATGAAGACTCCGACTTCATCGACGATGAGTAGATGCACTAGAGCACTGTTGTAGCATGAGATGTATCATCTCATTGTATCGTAGCATGCAGAATGGTTCTTCAAACCATCTGTTTTCCCCTTTGATTGTTGTGGTGTGTGTTGTATCAGGTGCTTGCTTGCATGAATGAAAAAGAAGTTAGTTGAAAAACTTGAGTCTAACTCAAAGTTTTGGATTTGAAAAACCCAAAACCATGAACCTTAGAATTTCCCTCTTACCCCTATATCTATCTCAATCTTCAGATGACTGGTGGAAACCAAGGAGGGAGCAGCTCGTCGCAGGACCCAATGCTGCAGATCTTGCAGAATCTCATCGCGGACCGTGAGGCAAGCAGGGCCGAGCGTCAAGCCAACTTAGCAACATTGCAGCAGATCGCCCAAATGGCTCTCAACAACCAAGGACATGGAAATCAGGATCACCAAGGATCCAAACTCAAAAACTTTCAGAACACCAATCCCCCAATCTTTAACCAATCTGAAAACCCATTAGATGCTGATGACTGGTTACAGACCATGGAAAACAACTTAGAGGTTGCCAGAGTTGATGAGAATGAGAAAGTTCTCTTTGCCACCCACTATCTGGTAGGAGATGCAAGAGCTTGGTGGAATAGCATCCGCAATATGAACCATGGCCAGGTGATGACCTGGGAGGCATTCAAGGTCAAGTTCAGTCACACCCACGTGCCGCAAGGTCTCGTCAACAGGATCAGAGATGAATACCGCGAATTGAAGCAAGGAAGAATGACTGTGGTGGAGTACCGGGAAAGATTCTTGTCACTTGCCAGATATGCACCATATGAGATCAACACGGAGGCCAAGAAGAAGAAGAGATTCTTAAACGGACTGCATGATGAGATGCAGACTGTCCTCGTCAACATCTGTTTCGATGATCTCGAAGAGCTAGTCGACTCTGCCATTCAGATGGAAGGGAAGATTAACCAGGCAAATGACAACCGCAAGCGCCATATGATGCAGCAGTCTGGAACCAGTAGTCACCAGAAGTACCGTCCCAACCCTTCACCAGGATATGCACCAAGGAACAACCGACCCCCAAATTCTCGCCCAAGCTACCCCAACCGTAGCGGAGGCAATGTGAAGTCCGGAGGAAACAATCACAGCTCCGGCAATGCCAACAATTTCAACCGTGCCGCTCCCAAGAGCAACAACAACAACACTGCACCCAGAACTGGCAGCAATGTTGTACCTGTCGCTGTCAAGGACAAGTCCCAGATTACTTGTTTCGAGTGTGGAGTGAAGGGTCACTACTCCAATGAGTGTCCCAAGAAGACTGCCACCAATGCACCTATGAATGCCCCAGCTCAGCAGCAGCGTCGTGTTCAACCAGGAAGGAGATTTGCCCAAGGGAACCCTCACAACCGCAATGGTCGTCTCTTCGACATGAACGCAGAAGAAGACCAGGAAGCGCTAGATGTAGTGTTGGGTATGTTTTCTGTCAACTCAGTTTTAGCAAGAGTATTGTTTGATTCTGGAGCATCGCATTCATTTGTCACCAAAGAATTTTTATGCACTAGTAAGATTCACCCAACCAACCTGAAGCATGTCATGATAGTTCAAATCCCCGGTTCAACAACAAAGGCTAGAAAAATTTGCAAAGCTGTACCTATCAGAATACATGGGATAGATTTTTATGCCAACCTAATTGTACTTGGAACCAAAGGATTGGAAGTAGTACTAGGTATGGACTGGATGTCAAGGCATAAAGGATTGATAGCTGGTGCTAAGAAAGACATCACCAAGACCAGTAGTTCTGGAGTAACATTAGAGCATATCTCTGAAACCTTACCCCGTCAATTCAAGTGCAACAAGAGTGTAGCCCGGCCCACCATTGACCAAGTCAGAGTAGTCTGTGAATACCCCGACGTATTCCCAGATGAATTGCCAGGTATGCCCTCGGATAGGGATATTGAGTTCATTATCGAACTAATCCCCGGAACCGGACCTATAGCCCAGAGACCCTATACCATGAACCCCTCAGAGTTAGTGGAACTGAAGAAGCAGTTGGATGCCATGTTAGCAACATGCTTGATTCAGCCAAGCGCATCGCCATGGAGATCACCAGTGTTATTCGTCGACAAGAAAGATGGAGGCAACTGTCTGTGTACAGATTATAGAAAGTTGAATGACATCACCATCAAGAACAAGTACCCTTTGCCAAAGATAGAGGATCTATTTGATCAGTTGATTGGAGCCCAAGTATTCTCAATGATTGATCTTAGGACTGGTTATCACCAACTCAAGATTCGTGCAACGGATATTCCAAAGACAGCCTTTACTACTCGCTATGGTTTATACGAGTATACGGTTATGTCTTTTGCATTGACCAATGCCCCTGCTTATTTCATGAATCTCATGAATAAGATCTTTATGAATTTCCTAGATAAGTTTGTAGTTGTTTATCGACGACATCCTTATCTACTCCAAGTCAGAAGAAGAGCATGAGCAACATCTGAGAATCATTCTAGAAACCCTGAGAGAGCATCAGTTATATGCCAAGTTCAGCAAGTGTGAGTTTTGGCTAAAAGAAGTAGGATTCCTAGGACATATTGTGTCTGCCGGAGGAGTCTCTGTTGATCCCACCAAGATCAAAGATGTCGAAGAATGGGAAGCCCCAACCAATCAAACTCAAGTTCGTTCATTTCTCGGATTAGCAGGATACTACCGCAAGTTTGTAGAAGGATTCTCGAGCATAGCCCGACCAATGACCCAATTGTTGAAGAAGGACAAGAAGTTTGAATGGACAGACAAATGTGAAGCCAGTTTCTAGGAGCTGAAGAAGAGATTAATATCAGCCCCAATTTTGATCATGCCAGACATCAAGAAGCCGTTTGATGTGTATTGTGATGCATCCAAGATTGGCCTAGGATGTGTATTGATGCAAGAAGGCAAAGTCATCGCGTATCTGTCTCGACAACTGAAGCATCCTGAGCAGAACTATCCGACCCATGATCTTGAGCTAGCAGCCGTGGTTCTAGCATTGAAGACATGGCGTCATTATTTGATGGGTAATCGCTGTGAGATTTACTCAGATCATAAGAGGTTGAAGTATATCTTCACTCAGAAGGAACTGAATATGAGGCAAAGAAGATGTATAGAGTTAATCAAGGATTATGACCTTGACATTCACTATCACCCCGGCAAAGCCAATGTGGTAGCGGATGCTCTTAGCAGATTGCCGTGTAGGCTTAACACCATGATCAAAGAGAAGCAACCAAGTTTGTATGATGAGTTGGAGCAGTTCAGGGCCGAGTTAGTTAGCAAATGATTCCTAGCTAGCATTGAACTTCAAATCACGTTGATTAGCCAAATCAAGGAAGCCTAGAAGGGAAATGAAAGTATCGACGGAATCAAACGTCATATTGGTACAGGAAAGGTACCTGGATTCACCGAAGACGAAGAAGGAGTACTATGGTACAAAGGACGTATCTGTGTGCCAGCAGATTCGGAGATGAAGGAAATTATCATGAAGGAAGCTCATGATACTCTTTATTCTATCCACCCCAGAGGAACAAAGATGTATCAGGATTTGAAAGAGCAATTTTGGTGGCACAAGATGAAGAGAGAGATCAGAAGCTACATCGCCAAATGTGACATCTGTCAAAGAGTCAAAGCAGAGAATCAGAGACCTGTAGGATTGTTGCAACCATTACAGATTCCGGAATGGAAATGGGATTCCGTCGGAATGGACTTGATCACAGGTTTACCTACTTCTAGTAGGGGAAATGACTAAATCTGGGTCATAGTTGATAGACTGTCCAAGGTAGCCCACTTCATACCTGTCAAGACTACCTACCAGAGTGCGAAGCTAGCAGAACTATATATTGCTAGGATTGTTAGTCTGCATGGGACCCCCAAGACCATCGTCTCAGATCGAGGAACCCAGTTTACTTCAAGATTTTGGCAGAAAGTCCAGGAAGGTTTAGGAACCAAGTTGAACTTCAGCACCGCTTATCACCCGCAAACAGACGGACAGACTGAGAGAGTCAACCAGATCCTAGAGGATATGCTTAGAGCTTGTGTGTTGGAATACGGATCAAAATGGGAAGACTGCCTGCCTTTCGCAGAATTCTCATATAACAATAGTTATCAAGCTAGTTTGCAGATGGCACCATTTGAATTCCTATAGGAAAGAAAGTGCCATACCCCTTTGAATTGGTCGCAAGTAGGAGAGAGTCAGATCTTTGGACCCGACATTCTCCGAGAAGCAGACGAGAAAGATCACAAAGTCCATGAGCACCTCAAGACCGCCCAATCCAGACAGAAGAGCTATGCCGACAAGAGAAGGAGAGACCTGACTTTCAATGTCGGAGATTTTGTATATCTCAAGGTTTCACCATTGAAGGGAACCCAACTCTTTAGTCTGAAGGGAAAGTTAGCCCCCAGATATATCGGACCTTTGAAGATTCTAAAACGTTGAGGAGAAGTATCATACCAACTGGAACTGCCTGAAGAGATGTCAGCCATCCACAATGTGTTCCATATCTCGTTACTTCGCAAATGCTTGGAAGTGCCTGAGAAGACTGAAGTTTTCAAGAACATCGATCACAGAGCTGTGGAAATCAACAATGACCTGACCTATCGGGAAGTACCCATCTGTATCTTAGAAGAAGCCTACAGAACCACCAGGACCAGGAGTATCAAGTTTCTCAATATTTAGTGGAGCAACCATACCGAGGAGGAAGCTACTTGGGAGCGCGAAGATTACATTAGGACAAAGTTCCCAGATCTCTTTAGTTCCTAGTTTTCTTTGTAAATCTCGGGACGAGATTTTGTTTAAGGGGGGAAGGTTTGTAACATCCCAAAACTTTAATCCAGGCTTATCAAGATCAAATCATCCAAAAATAGGGTTAACAAAAACTTTTCCAAAATTAATATGAAAGCATTCATATATGTGTGCATTTAAAATAGGAGTTGTTTGAATTGCCACGATTGAATGATCCAATGCTTGTAAAATGTTTCTTAGGTGATTTAAACATCATTTACATCATTCCCAAACTTTTCCTAAAGAAAATCAAATCAAAAATAATTAAAAAGGAGGAATGGTCATTTTGGCAAATTTAACTCCCATGCCTACTTTGGCTATTTCTAGGACTCAAAACTTAACAGAAACAATTCTTGATCTTTGCACCCCTTGCTAGTACACATAATGAGGTACCAAGTCCCACCTTTGGATCTTCTAAAAACATTTTGTTAACTATTTTAAATGACAGATTAATATTGAATCTAATGCATATGCATAGATCACCCCTATTTCAAAAACCATCTATTTGAGCTCCACTTTCAAAACCCTTGCAACCAGAGACTACCTATCACTAGTGGAGATCACTCAAAAATTTGAAACCAAAATTCAAAACTTTTCTCTTTCGGCCATTTCATCAAACACCTTGCTGGCAAGATCATATTGGCCTAACTAATACTGTTTTGGGTTGATTTTTGTCTAGCAATTGCAATGTGCTTTGATCATCTTGTCCCCCTCAAGCCTGACCAGACCAACCCGAGTCTCCTTCCTCACCCCTAGCTGCACTGCACTGCCATGCCGAGCCCTCTCTCGCCGGCTGACCGTGCACTCGCAGCAGCAGCCCTCTTCAACCCCTCTCACCATGTCTAGTACACTGCCAGTGGTCCACCTCCACCGCCCAACCAGCCCCAGGCCAGAGACAGAGGGCAGAGCGGCCAGGAACCGCTGCGCCCGGAGCTGGTCGACCATGCCGACGCCACCCCCAGAGCACGCCCTGTCCCCGCTCGCACAGACCGCCCCTTGGCACCAGCCCACGCCCGCCGCTCCGCCTCGACCTGGAGAACACCCCAGACACCCCCGCTGGCCGCCCAACGCCTCACAGCCACCCCTCATCATGGACACCGCCGCCTCTGCCTCTCAGAGCGCCACCTCGCCCAGACCGCGTGCCACCGCCCCTACGGCCGCATTCAAGTTCTAGAGCACCGCCAGGGAACCGCCCATCGATTGCCATCCCCAGCCATGCCTCTACCCCGTTGTACCAATGTCACCACCATCGACTGCCCATCCCGCTTGGTCTCACCGTCGGGCCTATAAAAGGAGCCCTTCCCAGCCTCTTCTCTCCACACCATTCCACCCACCTCACCTCTCTGAACCACACCCACCTCTCGCTAGAGCAAAGGAAGCAGCAGCTCGCCGGAATTGGAGCCGGAGCAGCCGCGGCAGGAGGAGAAGGGCGTCGTTGATTGCGACCACCCCAAGCTCCGCCGCAACCGCGCCTCGCCTCGTCGTTGTCTTCCACGTTGTTTGCCCGCCTTGCCAACCCCGCTGGAGCCCTGGTACGCCCCCAGTAGACCCCCACCGAGCCGCTAGGGTTCGAGCTCGCCGGCGACCTGTTCGTCGTCGACGACGACCCTCAGCCGTAGATCCCAGTTCTAATCGCACGACCCACAGCGCGCGTACCGTTTCACGTTTTAAGTTCCACTGACATGCGGGACCCCCCTGTCAGCTGAGCCCCATGCCGCGGAGCGCCACTGGGCCGGCTCATTTCTTTTCCCGCGCTAGCCCACCTATTCAAATCTAGATTTTTCTTTTTAGTTAAATCTAGTTTCTGCCCCCTAGTTTCAAAATCAATTCAGAGAGTTTAAAAATCCAAATTGCATGAAACCAATTTTGTCTAAAAGGTATTTAAATGATCTATCCAAGCCCGTTGGATTTAATTCAATTAGAGTTATAGATCTCACCTAATAAAAATAACAAAACAGAAGCTTTTACAACTTGCAACATTTTTATAAAATCAACCAAGTTAGCTTTTGAGTTGATTCCAACTCTCAAAAATTACATTTCATAATATCTATCTAAATATGTAATAATATTAAGGTTTACATGCAGTGACTTTGGACTAGTACCAAAATAATGCTCTATAGGCATTTCTAGTCATTTTAAATCATTAATAAATGAACTTAAACCAAAGTAATATTGATCCAACCCTTAAATCTCATTCCCACATGTTAGAATATGTGGTGATGACATTGTGTCAACATGATCCCATGTTTTAAGTGGTGAATATTCAATGTTAGTTAATTTTTCAATGAGTAGAAATTACTTTTCTAAAATAAAAAGAAGGAAACTATTGAATTAAACTTGTGATGCTTGTGATGATAATAGATCATAAATTGTGTGTGTTAGAATGCTATCTAGCCTAGTTAAGTATTGTTTGGTGATTGTCTACTCCAAATGTATTGTTATAGAACATAGTACCGACCAAGCTTACGAGGAGGAGGAGTGCTACCAAGAAGAAGAAGAAAACTTCAACCACTTCACCACCCAAGGCAAGCTATTGTTAGCAAGCTAGAATTAAGCTAGATAAATGAGCAAGGATGCTTTAGGCATGCTTTGATCACACCCCTTTTAACTATTAGTACCCCAAGCCTTACTTACAAGTTTTATTCCCCTTAGTACACAAAGTTCTTTACTTGATTTGAAGGTAGCATAAAAAGTATAAAACTTGACCTACTTAGAAACCTTTAGATGTCATTCTATGGCATGAGATTGAACCCATCTTTTCCACCTTAGTGAACACTTTAACTTAGTATTTTAGAATAGATCAAAAACTTGAGTCACTTTAGATGGGAACACTTGGTGAAAATGAATTGTGAAAACCTTGGAATGATGAGTCATTCTATTGAGATGTTTTGACATGTGTTGAGAGACACAACTGGTTTATGATGATGAAAATGATGAGGCATGAGCCTTAACCCTTTTATAAAACTGATGGTTGGATTCGGATGCGATACCATTCCAAATTTACCGTACAACCACATTACCTGAATTGGGTAAGGCTTAGCTGGAAATTTATATGCATTAGTATTAGTTCCCTCACGGGAGAGGTTTGAGCTGAGGCTACCTCTCAATGTTGTCCACCTATGCAGTGCCCAAGATGACTGATGGTCATGGTTGGGAGGCCATGCTCTTAGGAGAGGTGCTTATACTAGGGTGTGTAACGGGAAGGTTATGTTTGATTATCTTCATACTAAGTATGATGATTCAGGGTTATCCCTCACAGATGTCGAATCTAGTGGTGAAAGTGTACCACCTCTGCAGAGTGTCAAACTATTCGAATAGCCGCATCCGTGGTTATGGACAGTTGGAATGGCCATACTATTTCGTTGTCAGATGTTTTCTAAATAACTTGAAATGAATGATGATCTTTGACTTGACCACAACATGGTTGTGTTTATGATAATAGCTTCCCAACCTAAGTGATTCTAGAACTTTATTTTATCTTTCTTTGCTTCTGAACTCAGCTTAGGTTTTAAACTTAACTTGATAGTTAAATTAGATTCAGCACTTTAACTTAGAATTATACTCCTTGTTAGTGGTAGTTTGCGAGTACTTAGAGAGTACTCATGGCTTTTGTCCCTGGCTATTATCATGGCCAGACTATGAAGGAGATTATCAAGATGATGGTTAGCAGGACGGCTATGATAACTAGGACTATCTGCCTTCGTCAGCATTGCCTGTGCCCCCTGAAGATGGACCTCACCGCTACGCTTATCTTTTAATTCCGCTGCTTGTTGTATTAAAGACTGGATCATGAGATCCTTATTTGTGTAAAACCTTATGTATGGTTTGTAATGGATGATGTACCGTGATATCCAATCCTTTATGTCTCGCAAAAATGGTAATCCTGGGATTGTGAGGTATGGCATAACGAGCATATGGGATTAAAAATCCGGGTGTTGACAAGTTGGTATTAGAGCCATCCTGACCATAGGAGACCCTAGTTAGAATGGACGTCCACGTTGCATGTTGCACCAGTGTGGCAGAAGTTGCATAATAAAATCCACTAGAGTGTGCGTGGTTATGTTGATCAATGTGGTTTAGGAAAATAACACATGCAATGTGGTCATGTGGATCAATGACTATAGTGGATCAATGAGGTTTAGGAAATAACACATGAAGTGACTCTAGGGACTCCATGTGTCAAACCATGGTCACATAGACCAAAAACACTTAGGAAAGCAACTTGCACATTGCATGTTACACCAGTGTGGGAGAAGTTGCATCACAAAATCCGTTGGAGTGTGTGTGGTTATGTGGATTAATGTGGTTTAGGAAAAGAACACATGCAATGTGGTCATGTGGATCAATGACTCTAGTGGATCAATGTGGTTTACGAAAAGAACACATGCAATGACTCTAGGGACTCCATGTGTCAAGCCATGGTCACATAGACCAAAAATACTTAGGAAAGCAGCTTCCACATTGCATGTTGCACTAGTGTGGCAGACATTGTATCACAGAATCCACTGGAGTATGTGTGGTCATGTAGATCGATGTGGTTTAGGAAAAGAACACATGCAATGTGGTCATGTTGATGAATGTGGTTTAGGAAAAGAACACTTGTAGTGACTCTAGAGACTTCATGTGTCAAACCATGGTCATAGAGACCAAAACCACTTAGGAAAGCAGCTCGCACATTGCATGCTACACCATTGTGGCAGAAGTTACATCACAGAATCCACTGGAGTGTGTGTTGTCATGTGGATCAATGTGGTTTATGAAAAGTACATATGCAATATGGTCATGTGGATCAATGACTCTAGTGGATCAATGTCGTTTAGGAAAACAATACATGCAATGATTCTAGGGACTCCATGTGTCAAACCATGGTCACAGAGTCCAAAAACACTTAGGAAACACATGCAATGACTCTATTGGATCAGTGTGGTTTAGGAAATGTGGTTTACATAGTTTTAGTTTTTCAAAAAAATATAGGCCTTAAACTTTGGGACGGTGGTAGTATCAAACATGCATTTTCCATTTTTAAAGCTGTTATATTTTCTATCTAAATCCCTTAATTTTTTTGCCCTCTCTCACAAAAGACAAAACGTGTGCTCAATCTGACTGCTATGCCTTGATTGGTCGACACAGATGTCATGAAGATCGTGCCCACCAACCATTGATCCTCTATGATCCAATGGGCAGGATAACCCCTCTCTATCCGTGCCACCAATACTTTACCTCCATAAACAAATGAAAACTATCTAAAAATGAAAATGCTCTGTCCGGTGTCGGCGATGCCTAGTCCATCCTTTGGGCGTGCTTCATGCGTTTCGTGATCATATTTCGAAGAAGCCCTCATCGTTATCTTCCGGATCGTCTTTATCACCGTCACTATCCTTGCCATCGCCACCGTCGGTGTCCTCCTATGATGACTCGTCACTGATCCCTTCTTCGTATATGTGTGCTCTCTCCTCATCAGAGTCCTCCTACTCCTCCTCTTAGTCCCATGGGTCCACATCACTCTCCTCCGCTTCTGCCTCCAACTGATCTATGAATGCCTCCTCATTGGCCGAGTCGGAGTCATCCACATAGTTATGTTCTCTCTTCTTCCTGGTCTTCTTCATGGTGGTTTTGTAGGTCTTCCTCTCGTTCATCTTGTGTTCGTATTTGCTAGTGAAACACACACCCCCGTCTTGGCTGCTGCTTTGCACTCGACCGTTGCTGCAGGTGCACCATGCTCCTCCTGAGCGGCTGGTAGGAACTTCGATGTCGTGGTGTCCTCGAGTACCGATTTTGATGGATCCTAGCGCGGTTGGACATGACGTGGTGCCTCAGTTGGAGACTCGCGGGCGCGGATGATGCCTCAAAGAGCAGGGGACACAGGACGGTCAATGGCTGGCTTGGATCTACCATTGCCACGGCGAGGGACAATCGTGCTCGAGGAAGTTATTCAGAATGAGTGATGGTGGGTACACAGAGTTGGTGATACCTTTGATCCTAATTACGGATGTAGTATAACTCTTTTTCCCTAGTAGACCTAGGTTATCGAATCCTCGGGAAGCAAAAATCATAGTGAAGTTACTTTAACAAACCTTAGGGAGTTTTAGAATTCTTTTTGTGTTACCGGACCAAGAGTTTGTTGTCTTTTGTTGTTGTCGATGATGGAGAGAGAGGGCCTAGGGCTTTCAGTTTCACCTGTAGCTGTGCAAAACATCTGATGGGAATAAAAGATAATAATAAAGTATGCATGTAATTTTTAGAGCTAGATAATTATATGTGGGTAGTGCATCCATAATTTCTATTGCCTCCGCAATCGCTTATAGCAATAACCTACTAGGCTCATCCATAGAAGAAAGAGAACTAATGATATGCATAGTGACATCACCGTTAAAACAAAGTAAATCCCTCACATACAGTCGTACTACCCCTTCTGTCACTAGGGTTTCCAGCATGCAGATTAGTCATTACTCATACTCCCTATACCTGGCTCAATCCTTGGGGTCTTGGGTACCTGACAAGTCCTTGGATTGAGGCAAGAGAGGATACAATAATCATCATGTCATACAAACTAATACATGATCCCATCTATGATAAATAACATGCACAAAAGCTACATGGCAAGGCCGAAGCCCTTAGCGCAAGGAGAATTACTCAGGCATAGAGATGAAATCAACAATGATAAACATTGCAATGGAAATCATGAGATTCATATCAAATAGTCTTACAATGTTGCCAATCGAAGATGAGATCTACTATTACAAGTGGTGGAATATGGCTATGGTGGTGGAGCAGGGTTTGGAGATTAGATCTAAGTATATTCCTCCGGTGGCTCTTCGGTATGGTGGATGCAGGTTTCTGGGGGCTGCTGGCGATCTGGCGAGAGAGAGGCTATTTCTCGTCGCCCGAAGCCTCTTTATATAGGGGTCCCTTCACGAAAGTTGTTATGTTTGACCTAGCGGTGTCGATGGCAACTATACAACCGGAACTATGCAGCCAGAATTTTATTCTCGCCATATAGTTGGTCAAGCGTCTGTCTCCACTTCATGATCCCTGGTTTCTTCGGGTTGTTGGAAATCTCGTGTCTTTGACTATAATGTTGTGATTCCCATCATCAAAACATCATTATCTGCGTAGGGAAAATAGAAAGAAAGGATTGCATAGCCCTTTGATTATTAGGCATTAGTGGCAGGGTTTAGAGAGATATTTCATAAAAATATGAATAATATCCAGTTTAAATGTGGACGTAGATGGCTATATTTCACAGCCATCAACCTCCTCAAGCTTAAACTTGATCATCCTCGAGCAAGAAAACCAAAATCAAAAAGGAACTTAGAATTTAAAATAAAATAACGAGATGATGATCTTACTCATGATTGGTAGTCTCATGTTTCCTCCACTTTATAAATCTGAAAAACTTCAGCATAGATAGAGTAATGGAAAGCATATCATACGGGTTTTTATGCATCCTTATAGCGCATCAAAATTATTGTTAACATGGATGATTCTGTTGGGTTCGTAGCATGGAAAACAAAAAATTTCTACCGCAAGAACGAACAAAACCCAGATCTAATCTAGATAAAAGCCAAGATCTAACCTACTAGACATGAGCAACGAGATAGATCGGTACTAACCCTCGTAGAACCGAAAGCGTTAACGAGATTAGATCTCGTGGATGATGTAGTCGATCACTTGCCGATCTCAAGATCGTGTGGACGATCCTTCCGGCGCCGCGTTCCAGCAGCACTTCCGCAGACGGTCACATGTGCGGAGTCGAAGCAGACCTTCCTCTCCCCGTTCCAGCGAGCAGCGGAGGTAGTAGATCTTCTCCACGGAATCCCAGCAGCACGACAGCGTGGTGGTGGTGGTGGAGATGAGAATTCTACAGAGCTTCGCCTATTCCTGTGCAGAAGAAAGGTGGACGAGAGAGGCGGTAGAGATTGGGAGTTGTGAGAGCCAGGGCAAGAGGGGGCGCCCCCTCCCTTCCATTTAAAGGTGGGAGGCGCGCCTGGGGAGGGGGAGTCCTAGTAGGACTCCCCTCCTTGGGCCGGCGGTGGGAAGGGGGGAGGAATCCTCCTCACCCACGAATCCGTGTCTAGCCCCACTTGGACTCCCTTGATCCTTTCTTGGTTTTCAAGTAAACTCCAAGAAATCCTCTAGAACCTTCCAGAACATTCCGAAACCTTCTAGAATCTCCATACAAACACTCTGGAACATTTCCTAACTTAGAAAATGATTCCCAATATATGAATCTTATTCTCTGGACCATTCCGGATCTCCTCGTGATGTCCCGGATCCATTCCGAGACTCCGAACAACATTCGGTCTCCAACACAAATTCCATATCTACTTAAAACAACTTCGAACCTTAAGTGTGTCACCCTACGGTTCGTGAATATGCAGACATGATGAAGACACCTCTCCCATCAATAACCATCAGCGGGATCTGGAGATCCATAACGGCTCCCACATACTCAACGATTACTTCGTGATCGATTGAACCAATTAACATACGAAACCAATTCCCTTTGTCTCGCGATATTCTACTTATCCGAGGTTTGATCGTTGGTATCTTCATACCTAGTTCTTCCTCGTTACTGATAAGTACTCTTTACTCGTTCCATGTTATGTCATCCCTTGTGACCCAGTCACATGCTTGCAAGCTATCTAGATGACATTCCACCGAGAGGGCCCAGAGTATATCTATCCGTCATATGGATGGACAAATCCCAATCTTGGTTTATGCGCTTCAACACATACTTTCAGAATACCCAATGACACCTTTATAACCGCCCAGTTACGAAGCGGCGTTTGATGTCATCAAAGTACCCATCTGGTGATGGTGATTAACATAACCTCATGGTCGAAGGATTAGGTTACTATGTATTTCAAAGCTTACAACAATACGAACTTAATGACTTGATCTTATGCTATGCTTACTATGGGTGTGTGTCCATCACATCATTCTCCTAATGATATAACCTTGTTATTAATGACATCCAATGTCCATGATCAGGAAACCATGATCATCTATTAATCAACAAGCTAGTTTAACAAGAGGCTTACTAGGGACTCTTTTTTGTTTACAAAACACACAAGTATTAATGTTTCCGGTTAATACAATTATAGCATGGGATGTAAACATTTATCATAAACATAAAGATATAATAATAACCACTTTATTATTGCCTCTTGGGCATATCTCCAACAGTCTCCCACTTGCACTAGAGTCAATAATCTAGTTAAAAAACTTGTGCATTCAACACCTATGGCTTTCTGGTGTTGTATAGACACTATAGCTAGTGGTAAACATAATCTTCGGATCTGACACTTATAGGTCCGTGTGTATTTGCATGTCCTTGCGTCTCTACGCATTACTCATTCTCCAATGAGATGGCATTGTATAAATTTGGTCCTTTGGTGAGACCTTTAGTTCCTTGGGATTAAATCATATTGATACAATTGTCATACAATGTATCTTCATAGTATTATCCCGCTATGAACCACACCTAGTTTGATAACAAACTACTTGACGCAAATGCCCTCATTTGCTACTACAATAGTAGTCACATACTTAGCCTTTTGTTGTAGTATTTGTCACAATGTTTTAACTTTGGTACTCAACCAAATCCGTTATGGAACTTCCTTTCTATTACATTGTGCCACCCATAGTTTAAATTGAGATAAACTTAGTTTGTGACAAAACTAGTATCAATGTAGCAATTTACAATGAACTATTTGTCACCACTATATAAGTAATATATTCTTAGTTCTTCCAAAGATCATAGGAATATCCCTACTATTGTCCAATGATTATCTTATGAGTCATTCTGGTATATGCTCACAACATTTAGAGCATAGGACATATCTGGATGTGTACATCTCAAAGAATGATTGATCAAAATATTCTTGTGATTTCACCAAGTGTCAAAACACTTGAATCTAGTATCAATACACTTAAATCTTGATTCAGTCCTTTCCGTGAGTCAAGAACCTTTCTTGTTGTTTCCATATTGAACTCATTCAACATCTTATCTATGTACATTTGGCAAAACCATATTAGCGCCTCAATCTATCCATATAGACATTGATGCCTAATTCTTGGGTTATGCCTAAGTTTTTCATCAAAATGAAATTCTTAACATGTGTCAATAAAAGATACATTATTTCTAATCAACGATATGTCTTTCACATAATGTATTAGAAATATGTCTTAGCGCTCCCACTTAATTTCTTGCAAAATGCAAGCATCTTCATCGTCTCTGATAAAATTAAACCTTTTAACAGTTTCATCACGGTGAAGATTCCAACTCCACGATGCTTACTTCAACCATTGAAGTTTTGCATACTCTTTTAGCATCCTTTGAATTAACAAAACCCTTTGGATCGTGTCGTGTACACGTCCTAGGTAACCATTCTATTAGAAGAAATTGTTTTGTTTGTTCAACTACCATATACCAAAATATATGTAGTGGTTGCTACATTAATCCGTCCAGACTAAATATCGCTATGAAAGATCAAATCTTATCATAGTCAATTCCTTGAACATTGTCGTAAACTCTTTCCGACATGTCGACTATTTCATAGATGTGAAACATCCATGTCTATTTCTTTATAGATCCATATATGACTGTAAGGTCTTGCACCTTTCCAGAGGGTCTTTCAAATTCAAAGCTTGATTTCTCGTGTATGGAATTATCACGGATTTTATGGCTTCAAGCCACTTAACGAAGTCAGGGCCCACCATTGCTTCTTTGCATGTAGTCGGTTCATCATTGTCAAACGACCATGATTTAACTCTCAAATATTGGCATTTGATTACTTACCCGACCTACTTGGTTCAATAGTAACTTAGATCTCCGTGACCACAACCTTTGAGGCATGTGAGCCATGAGCATTGTTGCTGCCTCCGGGGCGCTTTCCGATGCTGTGCAACTCAGCACATATTAGCCAAGGTTCAACAACCTTGTCAAAGTTCTATTGTCCTCCCACTTAACTTTTCACCAAAATTCCTTCTCAAGAAACTCGACATTCTAAGCGACAAACACTTTTGTCTTCGGTGTTATGGAGGAATACCCAATGGTTATTCGAAATAACCTACAAAGACATGCTCATCTGACTTTGGTTGTAAACATTTCACTTATGCATAGCATACCAAAATTTAAGAAAAAACAATTCGGGTTTTATCCCAAACCACAACTCATATGGTGTCATTTCAACGGATCACGATGGAGCTCTTTTCAGTGTAAAAGCGGTAGTCACTAAAGCTTTAATCTTTAAAAAATAATGGCAGTTTTATAAATGACTCCTTTGATCTTACCATGTCAAACAAGGTTTCATTACATATCTTGAACACTCCATACTCCTATGGCGTTTTGGGAAATGCAAATCCATTGAACGATTCCTCAAATCTTAGGTGTTTTGCTAAACTTTGTAACTCAAACATCTTTCTTTATGATCCAATCATAAACTTTTTTTTATTTTCTTGTTACAATAATTTTCCACTTCATCTTGAAAGTCTTTGAACATTTTTCAAATGTTTCATACTTCTTCCTTATTGAGTAAGTATATACATATACTCACTCAAATCTTCGGAGAAAGCATATGAAGTTGAAATCCATCACCCACGACTACACATAATGGACTATATACATCAATATTTACAAATTCCAATCAGTTAGTCGTCCGTTCCTCTTTTGGCCTATGAACGGAGTTTTAATTATCTCCAGGAAAGTATCACAAGCGTCATTTGATCAAAATCAAAGACTCCAAAAATCCATCAACATGGAGTTTCTTCATGTATCCCTTTCAATATAATTTAAACGGTGATGTCACTTTGCAAGTGATCTTTCAATCATTTGTCTTTCGACATTTTAGCATTAGTTTTATGGATGTGATTTCTCCAACGAGATTTGTAAATCATCCATCTATTATGGAATACGGTAATTATTTGAACAACCTTTTGTCGTCATAATACCTGATCAAAATAACAATTATTGAAACAAATCTTGAAGGTAAGCATTGATGTTAACGAGAAACACAACAACCCTTCGTTTGTTTTCGATGAACATCATCACATATTCTCTTGCTAGTTACTTAGGCCATTGCAGTTCATGAATTGTGTTGTCCTGTATGACACTTCATACCAACCAATTTGGTATCCAATACCGCAGAACCACATTGTTTAACAACCAAGGAATACAGCCATAACATGTATCTTCTATATACCTAAGTTGGATATCTCCAATCTTTTCTTTTCTGCCAAATATTTTGTAGATTCTCTTTCAACAATTCCTTCTCTTTTAAAAGAATCTATCAACATCAATAGTGGTGTCATTCACATGACACATAGTACAAAGTGTGTATAGTCAAATACTAATACCTTTGGACATGCACTTTGAAGTGGATCACCTTCATCAAATATTTGGCATTCTTTCAAAATTCCATTCTTTAGTAATCTTTTAGTGTAGTAAACATTTTACTTACATCTTCTATTCATCCTTATCATGACAACTTTCATGATCAAGCTGCTATAGCTTATAAAGGTGAATTGCGAGTATAATGTTTCTTTTCCAAAACCTTTTGGAGGATTAGGACGACTAGCGTCTCCAACCTTCACAAATTCTCATCAAAGATGAGGACATATACTCTATCATGTTGTAACCAACACATTGTTTTAGATATCGCAACGTTTCTGAAACATTGCTTTCAGCTCTTAGATAAACTTGATATTAAAAAACAATCTTTTGAGTATCAAGAATCATGGAGGCAAACATGATACATTAGATACTAACACTAGAATTGTTACTCTTGATTTAATACTGTTTATTAAACTTCACAGAGTAAGCGGAGTTTGCTGAAAGTTTGCAATATGACTTTTAAACTTTAGATTGACACTCAAAACAATACGATACCAGTTCGTAAAGCAAATATCCAGAATTTCTATAGTTCTACTATCTCAACTATAACTAAGCGTAAGGTGGTGAACGGATGCCAATGACTACAACAAACTATGGAAATTCACTTTGATTGTGTTTATGATAAATTGAGTTTGACTAATCCAAATTACAAATAAACTCCCACTCAAAACAACATCCCTCGAGTTGTTTTTAGTGATTACACGAACCAAATCCACTACACCAAGTCCGATCATCACGTGAGATGATGTAGTTTCATCGGCGAACAATTTTCATGTTCATCATATCAAACATATGACTCATGCTCTACCTTTCGGTATTCCGTGTTCTGAGACCATGTCTGTACATGCTAGGCTCATCAAGATTAACCTTAGTTTCCGCATGTGCAAATCTGGCTTGCACCCGTTGTATGCACACGTAGAGTCTATCACACCCGATCATCACGAGATGCTTCGAAACGACGAGTCTTAGCAACGGTGCCTACTAAGGACGAACACTTTATTACTTGATATTTAGTGAGAGGGATCATCTTATAATTCTACCGTCGTGATCTAAGCAATACAAGATGCATAAAGGATTAACATCACAGGCAATTCATAATTAGTGTGATATGATATGGCCCTTTCTTCTTATGCCTTCGATCTCCATATCCAAAGGACGAACATGATCTCCATCATCACCAGCATTGCGTCAAGGTCCGTGGCGCCGCTTCATGGTTGTCCATCATCACTAGCAACTATTACAACTACTTGGAACAAAGCTATTACAAGATGAATAGACACGCAGGTCTTAACAGAATTAAAGACAACCATTAGGCTCCTGCCGGTTGCCATATTACAACAAGGATCATTGCATACATCAAATACAATCACAATCACATGTAGGCCATATCACATCACAAAACCCCTGCAAAAACAAGTTAGACGCCTCTAATTTTCTTTGCAAGTTTTACGTGGCTTGGGGCTTTCGACTAAGAACGCATCTTACCTACGAAACTGAACCACAATGTTGATACAAGTGCTATCAAGTGCAAAGTGTAGATTTGATCTATACTATGATGGGAGAGACAGACACCCGCAAAGCCACTTGTGCAATACGAGTTGCACGTCAAGCATGGAGAAAGTCTCATGTACGATGACATGTAATGTTAGCCCGAGCCGCTTCATCCCACCATACCGCAAGATGCAAAGTACACACATAGCAAAAGACGGCACGAGCACCAACGCCCACAACCTCATTGTGTTCTACTCGTGCAACAGATCTATGCATAGACAAAGCTCTGATACCACTGTTGGGTTCATAGCATGGAAAACAAAAAATTTCTACCGCAAGAACGAACAAAACCCAGATCTAATCTAGATAAAAGGCAAGATCTAATCTACTAGACATGAGCAACGAGATAGATCGATACTAACCCTCGTAGAACCGAAAGCGTTAACGAGATTAGAGCTCGTGGATGATGTAGTCGATCACTTGCCGATCTCAAGATCATGTGGACGATCCTTCCGGCGCCGTGTTCCGGCAGCGCTTCCGCAGACGGTCACACGTGCGGAGTCGAAGCAGACCTTCCTCTCCCCGTTCCAGCGAGCAGCGGAGGTATTAGATCTTCTCCACGGAATCCCAGCAGCACGACAGCGTGGTGGTGGTGGTGGTGGAGATGAGAATTCTGCAGGGCTTCGCCTATGCCTATGCAGAAGAAAGGTGGAGGAGAGAGGCGGCAGAGATTGGGAGTTGTGAGAGCCAGGGCAAGAGGGGGCGCCCCCTCCCTTCTATTTAAAGGAGGGAGGCGCGCCTGGGGAGGGGGAGTCCTAGTAGGACTCCCCTCCTTGGGCCGGCGGTGGGAAGGGGGGAGGAATCCTCCTCCCCCACGAATCCGTGTCTAGCCCCACTTGGACTCCCTTGATCCTTTCTTGGTTTTCAAGTAAACTCCAAGAAATCCTCTAGAACCTTTCAGAACATTCCGAAACCTTCTAGAATCTCCATACAAACACTCTGGAACATTTCCTAACTTAGAAAATGATTCCCAATATATGAATCTTATTCTCTGGACCATTCCGGATCTCCTCGTGATGTCCCGGATCCATTCCGAGACTCCGAACAACATTCGGTCTCCAACACAAATTCCATATCTACTTAAAACAACTTTGAACCTTAAGTGTGTCACCCTACGGTTCGTGAATATGCAGACATGATGAAGACACCTCTCCCATCAATAACCATCAGCGGGATCTGGAGATCCATAACGGCTCCCACATACTCAACGATTACTTCGTGATCGATTGAACCAATTAACATACGAAACCAATTCCCTTTGTCTCGCGATATTCTACTTATCCGAGGTTTGATCGTCGGTATCTTCATACCTAGTTCTTCCTCGTTACTGATAAGTACTCTTTACTCGTTCCATGTTATGTCATCCCTTGTGACCCAGTAACATGCTTGCAAGATATCTAGATGACATTCCACCGAGAGGGCCCAGAGTATATCTATCCGTCATATGGATGGACAAATCCCAATCTTGGTCTATGCGCTTCAACACATACTTTCAGAATACCCAATGACACCTTTATAACCGCCCAGTTACGAAGCGGCGTTTGATGTTATCAAAGTACCCATCCGGTGATGGTGATTAACATAACCTCATGGTCGAAGGATTAGGTTACTATGTATTTCAAAGCTTACAGCAATACGAACTTAATGACTTGATCTTATGTTATGCTTACTATGGGTGTGTGTCCATCACATCATTCTCCTAATGATATAACTTTGTTATTAATGACATCCAATGTCCATGATCAGGAAACCATGATCATCTATTAATCAACAAGCTAGTTTAACAAGAGGCTTACTAGGGACTCTTTTATGTTTACAAAACACACAAGTATTAATGTTTCCGGTTAATACAATTATAGCATGGGATGTAAACATTTATCATAAACATAAAGATATAATAATAACCACTTTATTATTGCCTCTTGGGCATATCTCCAACAGATTCAAATGAGTAAACCGTATTCCATGTCATGTAATCAACTCATAGGCTTGCCTTTGAACAATAAAATATAATCATGTAAAATTGAGTGTGAGAGTTGTCATGAAAAACATATATACTAGAGTATCTCAATTCTCCCACATCAATAAGTCAAGACTTTTCAAGCACTACCTTTCTATTCATTGTCTTTCAAGAATTTTAGTTCTTAAGTAATTGAGAGCATGCCAAAAAAATAACTAGTTTATCGGGCTGTAATGGACACTTGTGGCATCACCAAGGTTTTTGTTACTTTTGCACAATGATTACTCATTTCAGCCATAGGAGTGATTCCATCATGAACACAGCTACCCGAAATTGCCAAGAATCTTATCCATTACAGCATTGCCGCTACATATGTTTAATCAACTCATAGCCGAAATCTAGGAGTTTCCTTCATGAAGATCGTTCGTAGGCTAGCGGAGTTGTTGGCATCCCATGAAGTTTGACACGCATAAAGCTATATCATTCTTATGATTCACAAGTCAAACTTTGGCATGCTCACAAAAACCGCTAACCATTAATTCAATTGAACAAATCGTTTTAAAGAGAGCTATCAAGTCCATCATTATTTTCTGTGGTGTTGAGTGTCTCTAGAAATAAGTCTTCAAGACTAAACACTACAACACCCAAACCTTCAATTGTGAGACTTTTTCTTATTACAATTGTTTGGCAAATTTTTAGGCAAGACTTGGTTAACTACAAGAGCTAGAACAAAACGTACCCAACTAAATACCCATGCAAATAAAATTTTACTACAATATAAAGACTCACTCCACCAATATAACATCTTAACATTTACTACTAACTAGCATGGGTTTCTCAAACTTCAAAAGTGGGGAGTGTTAAGACATACCTCTCATGATTGGTTCCACTTCTCTCTTCCCTTTTGATTTGCTTCTTGGAAACTCGAAGTCGATCACTCTCCTGCAAATATGTGAAAGCCACAAGGAGAATAGAATGGAAGGAAGAGGGAAAATAAAGATAAATGGAGAAATCTTTTTGTTGTTTTTAAGAGAGGGAATTAAAGAATAGAAAATCGGTAGCAAAGATCAGCTAGAAAATGTTGAAAACAAATAGAAATAACTAAATATAAAGTGTTGGGGAAACCAACACGAGTGCTTATAAACTCGAATTAAAACATAACCTCGAAATAAAAACAAATGAACGCCAAATAAAGATGATGAGGAAACTTCCCCAAGCTTAGGCTTTTGCAAGCCCTTCAAATCATTGTGGCGGGAAAAGTCGTAACTCCAGTTTGTAAATTGAGTTGATAAATTACTAGTTATTTCTCGGAGGTTCAAAGAGAGGTTTTGCATTCTCTCCACACTTCCTCCAAGTTCTTGGAAGTCTTGGTATGTAGAAAACTGGGTTGGCGGCTGCTCCTCTTGATAAGGAACTTCTTGCTCCTCTTCTTGGTCCTCATCCTCATCTGGAATCTCCTCCTTGAGTTGGTGTTGCTCAACCTGCAAGTCATATAGAAAACGTCCTTCCTTGATAGAGAAAAGACCATTAGGCAAAGAAGCGGGGTAGAGACGCCTGATACATCCATTTTGCATCAGTATTCTACGTCTTAATTCACTATTATTCATTGATATATTTCATATTGAGAGGTGATAATTATATTATTTCGTCTGTTTTTGCATGGTTGATGACTTTTGGAGCATGGACCGCTGCAGTCAGGATTCTGATGGAAAAGGTGCTGTTTGGAGGCAAAATTCGTGAAGATCAGAAAATCCGGGAAAATATACGGAAAATCCTATTTTTCCAGAAGACTAAGGATGCCAGAAGACGGAGTGGAGATGGGCCACAGGAGGCCCACACCACCCCCTGGCGCGGGTAGCCCTAGGCCGCGCCAGCAGGTGGTGTGGCTGCCCTGGCCCACCTCTGGCTCTCCCCTCTGGCGTATATCATCCTCCCGAAACCCTAATACTCGGGGCGTGGACATAGAAAGATTTTGTCGCCTCTGCGGGGCGGAAAACACCGAGAGAGAAAGATCTCTCGGCAGACAGATTTCTGCCAGGGGGAATTCCTTCCCGGAGAGGGGAGATCGTTGCCATCAACACCACCATCAAGCTGGACTTCATCGGGATCATCATCACCACCATCATCACCATCAGCACCCTCATCACCATCTCCATATTGCTGTAACAATTGCGTTGAATCTTGCATTAGTTCATAGGGGAAACTTTCCCGGTGTTGATTACTCTTTGTAGTTTATGCTATTGAGTGAACCGTTGAATTATTGTTTATGTTCAGATTGTTATACATCATTATTCCATCTCTGATCATGATCCATATGATGTCCTGTGAGTAGTTAGTTTTGTTCTTGAGGACATGGGAGAAGTCATGTTGTTAGTAGTGGAGTTGTGTTGAGAAAGATTCAATAGATTGTTATTTAAGTTGTGGTGTACTTCTTCTAGCGGTGTCATGTGAACGTCGACTACATGACACTTCACCTATAGGCCTAGGGGAATGCATTGTGTATTTGGCTACTAATCGTAGGGGTTGCCGGAGTGATAGAAACCTGAACCCCTGTTAGGAAACCATTGCACAAGGGGCGTAAGGGTCTTAGAGTTTAAAGTTGTGGTTAGGTTTCTACCTTAATTACTTTCTTGTACTTACGGATGTTTGCAAGGGGTATAATCACAAGTATGTATTAGTCCTAGGAAGGTCGGTACATTAGCACAGGTTCACCCACACAACACTTAGCAAGCTAAAGAAGATTAATCAACTATATGAAGCGAAAGCACTTGACAGTCTTCCCATGTGTCCTCGAGAACGTTTGGTCATCTTAAGTAATACATCCGGCTTGTCCTTTGCTGCATAAAGGATTGGGCCACTTGCTGCATTTATTCCTACTGTCTTTTATTTACTCGTACTTTGTTTACTTGCTTTATCGAAAACCCCTAAAAATCCGTTTGCTAAGTATTTGCAGAGAATTCCTGATCCATACCACTAGCCAGCACCTTCTGCTCCTCGTTGGGTTCGACACTCTTACTTATCGAAAATATTGCGATACACCCCCTATACTTGTGGGTCATCAAGACTATTTTCTAGCGCTGTTGCCAGGGAGTGAAGCGCTATTGGAGAGTGGAACTGGTAAAGGAAACTTCTACTGTGAGTATTGTTTACTTCTGTTAGTTGCTTTATTTTTGTTATGGATAATTCGCTGAGTTTCTTATTTGGTAATGCTACTACCACTGCTAAGGTAGTAGATAAGCTATCACCTGCTGAGAATGATGTTTTCAAAATACCTACAAGAATTATTGATCGTGTTATGGATAAGTACTATGTTGGGGATGGAACTGTCCATCCCGGTGATCATTTACTCTTATACATGAATTATGCGGGTTATTCAAGTGTGCAGGTATTACTACAAATCAAGTTAAGAAGAAGTTATTCTCATTATCACTAAAAGGAAGAGCTGAGGAATGGTATAAGCTGCTGAAGAATGGTCAAGCTCTAGAATGGGAGGAAATAGTGCCTCTCTTTTATTTAAAGTTTTATCCTCCTAGTGAGATTCATAAAGATCGGAATCAAATATACAACTTTTGGCCTCTTGATGGAGAGAGTACAACTCAAGCTTGGGGGAGATTGAAGTTACTAATGCTCAAATGTCCCATTCATGAGCTCCCCAACAATATTATTATCAATAACTTTGATGCAAGGCTCCCTCTACATGACAAGGATTTATTGGATGCCTCTTGTGCTGGATCATTCACTTGTATGGAAGAAGAAGCTAAATGGGATCTTCTGGACCGTATTCAAGACAATGCTGAAGCTTGGGAGAATGATAAAGGTAGAAAGTCAGGTATAAATTATGATTATGAATGCATTGAATCTTTTATGGGAACTGATGACTTTCAAAATATTAAAAATGCTTATGGTCTAGACTCTCAAGCTATTGCTTCTTATTTTAAGGATTTTGCTTCCTATATTGAAGTGCCTAAAAAGAAGTGGAATAAGTATCATGAACGTTATAAAGATGTTGCTAAGAGTGTTCCTGCAAGAAATACTGAAGATTATACTACTAATCATGTCTTACCTAAACCTTACATTGAGAAAATGCCTTTCCCAGTTAAGATAAAGGAACATTCTATGATAGCTACTATGGTTGATAAAAGTGCAAATAAAGCTGTTGAACCTGATAAACAAATGGTTGATGAACCTATAATATCAAATGTGAAAGACTTTGTTACTAAATATGAAGAAGAGGGACACACTATCCTTTGTAAGGATACCTCTAATTTTGTTTCACAAAGTAGTGTTATGAGAGCTAGTATTCCTGTGTTTTCTGTTAAAATAAGTGATCATTGCTACGATGGTCCTTGTGATAGCTATATTGTTAAGTTTACGCATGATACTGAAAGTTACTATGAGAGAGGGGAAAGTGTTCTTATGTATCTCAATAATATCAAGTTTCCTCGTTTTATGCTGCAAGTTTTTATGTTGCACTTATTTTGCCTTCTTATGCAAGTAGTCTCTGGTTTCAACAACTTGTTTGTGTACAAAATTCCCTTGCATAGGAAGTGGGTTAGACTTAAATGTGTGTATTTTTGCTTCTTAATGGTCTCTTTCACCTCAATTCATATTCCTATGTGAGCATCTCCAAAATTATCATGCCCATCTTAATGGCTATAAGGAAAGAGCTTTTTGGGAGACAACCCAATTTGTTTTTTTTCAGTTTGTTTTTGTTTCTTTGAGTCTTGGAAGTTATTACTTCGGTAATAACTGCTCCTTATCCGTTTTGTTTGGTTTTTGTGTCAAGATCAACATCTAATGAGAGAGAAGTAAGATTTGGGGAAGTTGCTATCCCGAAACAGATTTTTGTGCTTCACCGTAAAAATTCGTGAGAGATTTCTGTATGTCGGATTGAGTTGTAATTCTTTTGTGCTTCTGCCCCAGGTTGTTATTTAACTTATGTTAGTTTTGCACTTTTTGATTTGAGCAACATAAGATTTTCAAAAAAATTGATCTTTACCTGCTGGTCTGTTTTGACAGATTTAGCCAATCTTGCATTTTCTTCTTTATTCGATTTCCTTTTTGAATTATTTTTGGGTTTTAGGAAGGACTTGCTACAGTAGCTTATGTTTTGTTGGTTTTCAGCTGAAATTGATCTCAAAAGGTTTTGTCACTTCACTTATACTAATGCTGCTAATGAGAATTGTGTGAAGTTTTGTGTGAAAGAAATTTCCAGGAAGTGGAGAGAATGGTGTAATAAGGAAGAGAAGGGTTTTTTATGACTCAAGTAATAAGTGTATGAAGATGACGATATTGATGTTATTCAAGTGGTGACTCCGGAAGAATCTACTTGATACCAAATTCAGAGACCTGCAGAGTCCGTTTCCAACTAGGTAACAGTTCTGGTAAGAAAAGTTCCGCGAAAATACAATCCAACTATGTTTTTTCAGTTTTTAGTCAATAAGGAAAGCTATGAAGCGAAAAAGGGACGGAAACGGAGCTAGGGTGGCCCACACCACCCTGTGGCGCGGGCCCACCCCTGGACGCACCACCAGGTGGTGAGGCCACCCCCGGACTCCGCCTCCGACTCGTTTTCTTCCAGTACCTTCCTTTTGTCATGAAACTTCATAATATATAACCCCCCGGATCTTCCAAGGTTCGTATATCATGTTCTCGTCATGTTTTTTTTTCGATATGTTTATGTCAGGACATACTCTTTGGAAGTTTAGAAGCACCATGGTGTTTGCCAAGGATAAAGGGAAGGAGCCTATGGAGGAAGACCTCCAAGACCCCGGGTAGGAGAAGGAGATCAAGAGTGAAGATGAAGAGGAGGCAAATCACACCGACACTACCATTGCAAGCATTGGGGTGGTGGCAAACCCTACCAGGACTATGTCAATTGGAGGGAAACCTCCTCATCACCGTTCAGATCCCTGGTCACTTCCTCCACGCACCAAGAATCCCTTCCATACCCTTATCCATGAGCATCAATACCAGAATATGCCCAAGGAGAAATTACCCTCCAATTGCGATTTGCCTCGTTCTAGCCGTGCAGGAAAAGAAGACTTCAAGGAGGAAGAGTGGGGAAAGAATAGCAAGAGCTGGAATTCTCAACACGACATGATCATGAGCCGCATTGAGCAAAACTCACAGCTGATTCGTAATCTCACCTTCGAGATTGAGGACTTGGGGAAACTCATCAGAGAGCTCATCGAGAGGATACCACCACCACCGAAGGAGTAATTCGTCATCAGGTTTGGCATCCCCTTGGTTTGTTCCAAGCTTGGGGGAGTGTCGCGGTATCACATCACTATCTTCTATCTTTTTACCTTATTAGTAGAGTCATATCATGAATAGAGGAGTTATTATGTAGTATGGTTTGCATTATGGAAGTGTCCCCTCTCTCGTTAGATATGTATCCCTTGGTGTGAGTTTCCGTTATGGAATATTAATGAGAAGTTCTATCATTTACTCTTTTGCATAGCTGATATTAGTTTTCAATTCATGGTTATATGATTGATCTTGTTGTTAGTATTGGTATCACTTTGGGATCATTGAGTTAATTTTGTTGGTTTTGGCAAACCTGGCTCGGTAAGTAGCAACACTATTTTTGAGAGTTGAATGAAAAAGATAGAAGTACTCTAAAGAAAAAATAATTTCATCATCTTTCTTTCTTGATTTGCTCATAAGTCTAGTATTCTCTAGTTAAGATCTTTTGTGCTTCCAAGGAAGATTGCATGTTTGTCTTTATCGCTTGTATGTTTGTTTGTTTCCTTCAACTCTTATACTTGCTACCCAGCCTTGCTAGCCAAAAACCTGTACTGAGAGGGAATTCTTCTCGTGCATCCACCTCCTTTAAACCAAAACCTCTTCCATTTGTGTCCACCATACCTACCTAGTAGCATTATTGCTATTCCAAGTAAATTCTTGTTTTATCTACCTCCCAAATTAAACTTGTTATGTGAAAATTAGTGATTAAAGCTCTCACGAACTTGATGGCACACTTTATTTTCTTGCATTTAATAAACTTGAACCATTGGGTCCTTCTTTGTTGCGTATATGCTTGCGCTTTACGAGTTGAAGTTAGCAGAACCATGTATCATGGGGACCGCTTTCAACACTTCATTTGGTACTTTGTACCTAGTTGATATCATGTTCTTTTGCTTATGGATCCCGGCGGTGTGAAATAAAAGTGGAACTTGTAATATCATGGAGTTTATATGTGTGTTAGAGAAACGCCTGGGCCGCTAGCCTAAGCCATGCCTAATCATGGTGGAAACTTTCAGCATGACTATAGTGAGCATTCTATGAAGCATCCTCAATAAAAACCTATGCAAATAGCAAATAAAAAGATCGCTGAGATGCTCACTGTCTGCTTGCCTTGTCATTTTGATTATGGGATAGCTCCTATGTCATGTGCAAGGGGTACCCCGTTGGCGGTTCTCAATGATACACATATATTTACAATGACAAGAGCTTGCTCGTGACTGAAGTTGAGTAGCATGAGGATCGGTACTCATAAGTAAGGGGCATGAGATTTCAACTTATAACTTGTCAAGCATATCCTCTTAGTTGTGTCACTTTAACCTTAAGCACCAAAAGATGCCTATGACAGGGGCAATGAGAGCTGAAAGCTAGTAAGTATCATAATTTTTGGGAGCTTTTTGTGAGACTTGCAATCCCTGCTTCCCTCTTTGAAGGGCCTTTCTTTTACTTTGTAGTTGAGTCAGTAAACCTATTCCCTTCTATCTCAGCAAGTATTTTGAGTTGTTGTGTTTCATTCATTCATATGATGATTTATTCAATCATGTTTCTTATGTTCCTTGTTTTGCACATTGCTCTTATCTTGATGTTTAGTACTTTGAAAGCTATCATTGAAAACCAGCTATTTGTGAACTCCAGCAAATTATCAACTATTCTTCGACCAAGAGCTAAGTTTGCCATTACCAATTATGATTCACTTTATGTATCTTTATTGTGTTTCCTTTACTCATTGCAAGTTGAGTAATATAATAGTGAGTTGTCTTCTATTATGATCTATGTATTTGATGAATGTGAGGCTTCTTGTCCGTATTATTTTATCGACTCTTCACTCCATAAACCTGAGGTCATGTTTATTGAGCTCAGTTTTGCTTGGGGACAAGCGAAGTCTAAGCTTGGGGGGAGTTGATACGTCCATTTTGCATCACTATTCTATGTCTTAATTCACTATTATTCATTGGTATATTTCGTATTGAGAGGTGATACTTATGTTATTTCGTCTGTTGTTGCATGGTTGATGACTTTTGGAGCATGGATCGCTGCAGTCAGGATTCTGATGGAAAAGTTGTTGTTTGGAGGCAAAATTCGCGAAGATCAGAAAATCCGGGAAAATATACGGAAAATCCTATTTTTCCAGAAGACTAAGGATGCCAGAAGACGGAGTGGAGATGGGCCACAGGGGGCCCACACCACCCCCTGGCGCGGGAAGCCCTAGGTCGCGCCAGCAGGTGGTGTGGCCGCCCTAGCCCATCTCTAGCTCTCCCCTCTGGCGTATATCATCCTCCCGAAACCCTAAGACTCGGGGAGCGGACACAGAAAGATTCCACCGCCTCTGCGGGGTGGAAAACACCGATAGAGAAAGATCTCTCCGGCAGACAGATTTCTGCCAGGGGGAATTCCTTCCCAGAGAGGGGAGATCGTCGCCATCAACAACACCATCAAGCTGGACTTCATCGGGATCATCATCATCATCACCATCAGCACCCTCATCACCATCTCCATATTGCTGTAACAATTGCGTTGAATCTTGCATTAGTTCATAGGGGAAACTTTCCCGGTGTTGATTACTCTTTGTAGTTGATGCTATTGAGTGAACCGTTGAATTATTGTTTATGTTCAGATTGTTATACATCATTATTCCATCTGTGATCATGATCCATATGATGTCTTGTGAGTAGTTCGTTTTGTTCTTGAGGACATGGGAGAAGTCATGTTGTTAGTAGTGGAGTTGTGTTGAGAAAGATTCAATAGATTGTTATTTAAGTTGTGGTGTACTTCTTCTAGCGGTGTCATGTGAACGTCGACTACATGACACTTCACCTATAGGCCTAGGGGAATGCATTGTGTATTTGGCTACTAATCGTAGGGGTTGCCGGAGTGATAGAAACCTGAACCCCTGTTAGGAAACCATTGCACAAGGGACGTAAGGGTCTTAGAGTTTAAAGCTGTGGTTAGGTTTCTACCTTAATTACTTTCTTGTACTTACGGATGTTTGCAAGGGGTATAATCACAAGTATGTATTAGTCCTAGGAAGGTCGGTACATTAGCACAGGTTCACCCACACAACACTTAGCAAGCTAAAGAAGATTAATCAACTATATGAAGCGAAAGCACTTGACAGTCTTCCCATGTGTCCTCGAGAACGTTTGGTCATCTTAAGTAATACACCCGGCTTGTCCTTTGCTGCATAAAGGATTGGGCCACTTGCTGCATTTATTCCTACTGTGTTTTATTTACTCGTACTTTTTTACTTGCTTTATCGAAAACCCCTAAAAATCCGTTTGCTAAGTATTTGCAGAGAATTCCTGATCCATACCACTAGCCAACACCTTCTGCTCCTCGTTGGGTTCGACACTCTTACTTATCGAAAATACTGCGATACACCCCCTATACTTGTGGGTCATCAATGCCCAACTCCAGCAATATGCAAGTAATAAACACCACCTCTCCTAGTGAGCATTCCACAATCTTTTAAACTAGAGAAACCAACACGTCGCTCACCTTGCACTGGTTGCAACTCACCTAGGTCGATGCCTAGGGTAATGGCAAGCACGGTGATGACGCCTCCACCTATGATTGGTCCTTCGCTTTGGGATGGAGGATTGGTGCTCCAGGTAGCGCACAAGAATTGCGCCCAAGTTGAGTGACAAGTCACAGTTGTTGAAAGCAGCTTTTGCAAGGACTAAGATGTCCTCCTTATTGAGTCTCATGAACTCATTTTGTGCCTACAAGGTGTTAGCAATAACATAAAACAAATAGCAAAATGCGGGATGTTGAATATTCTTCCCCTTGCTTACTCTAGTAGTGAAACTCATTCCATTATAATATTGTTCCGGGGAAGGGTCTAAGCCAGTATAGGATGTGCGTAAGGCATTAGAATCATTGTTTGGAAAATTAAAACATGTGCACCATTCATCTAGTGATAAAGCATAATTGTTGTTCATAAGTCAGAAAGAAATCATGTCCTCTCCATGCCATAGTCTAACGGTGCTTTGCAAAGAACTTAGAAATTCAAGAATTAACCGGCCATAAGTAGGCACATCATTGAATACAAAGTTTTGCAGGCCAACCCTATTGCAAAGTAAATTGAAGTCATTAGAAATACTGAGTTGATTCAATATAATGGGGCAAGCCCACTTGGTTGCCTTCACTTTTCGGTTCTTGATCTTGTTGAAGCGATCATGTTGGAGCTCATCCTTGAACCGTATCCCCGTGCGTTCTTGAGCGGCAGCCTAAGAAGCACTAGCGACGGCATGAGCACGAGTTTGGATCCTTGTGTTTATCATCTAAAATAATAAGAAAAGACAAAAATAAAACTTTTTGATCCAACATTAATAAGCATAACATATTCCTCATCATAGCACACTCAAGAGTCCCCTCAAAATAATAATCTAGGCAAGAGAATCATGGCAATTAGTTCATAGTAGGTCTCACCCTAGAATGATAATGACAACAGATCAAAGATGAATTTGCAAAAAGTAATTGGATGATTGGAGGAGAAACATACCGTAGATCACTTGTGTGCGAGGAAATCGAATGAAATTGAGTAGAGATGAAGATCTCTTGAGGTTTCAAGAGAGTTTGGAGGTGGAAGAAAGAAAAAGGATTGAAGTTTTGGAGTTGGAAATACCTCCCGTGGCGATTTTGTGGTCGGACGCAACTATACGACCAAACTATATGGCCAGAACAATTTGTTCCCATCATATAGTTGGTATATTGTCAAAATTTTAGGTTTTTCACCTGGCGGCGCAACTATACGGCCAGAACTATACGGCCGGAACAATTTGTTCCAGCCATATAGTTGGTCTTCAAACCTTCTGTACCTGGAAAGAAATTTTACAAAGGCATCGATATCTATACGACCAGAACTATACATCCGGAATTTTTATTCCTGCTGTATAGTTGGTCGTTAAACCTTCAGTACATTCAAAGAGAAATTTCTCGATGGCAAATATATCTATACGGCCAAATTTTTTATTCCCGCCATATAGTTGGTCGCTAAACCTTCTGTAGTCATCAAAAAAGTTATGTTGCTTCGAGAATTCTTTCTTATCCTGAAACTTAGTGAAACACCTTGTTTTTCATAGAAAAATGGCAGTAAAAATTATCGACCAACATCAGCATGTATAAAGCAGGATTTTTAGTACGACAGAACTTCTTCTCCTCAATCGGAGTTTTCTAGCACTCTTTATTCAACATAAAACTTAAACTAAAACTTAAAAACTTTACTCAAACCTTTATTTCACATGGGTTGCCTCCCATGAAGCACTCTTTTATGGTCAATAGCTTGACCTCAATATTTCTCACTTAGGCCAGATGAGTGGAACACCCACTCCAAAATATTTAGCCTTCATAGTGATGGCCTACTTTTCATCATGCTTGGCTTTCTTCTTCCTGGAAAAATGGATAACAAAAGGACCCCGCGAAGGCAATTGAAGCTTCATGTTCCCTTCATGTAGATTAATCAAAGCCTTAATTGGTCTTAGAAATGGACGACCTAATATAATAGGAGCAGTAGCATCTTCAGGCATGTCAACAATAACAAAATCAATAAGAGCAGGACAACCTTTAATGTATACTAAAGTATTTTCTTTAATCCCTATAGCTTGTTTGTAGGTAGAATCTGCTAGATGTAATTTTAACTCAGTGATTTCAAAGGGGCCAAGATTTAACTTATTAAAAAGACTTTTTGTAATTTTTGAAACGCTTGCACCTAGATCATAAAGTGCAGCTATCTCATTGGTACCAATCTTAATCTTAATAGTAGGCTCAAATATATCATCAAGCTTTACAGGTAATTTTTCAGCAATTTTCTTACATTCTTCCTCAAGCTCATGTACATTTATTGCTACCTGATTAATGAAGTGTTGATACATAGCTTCCTGATTTCCTTCACTTACCGGAATCTTGATATTGATCCTTTTTACAAGATATTCAACTGTGTAATTTGGTGAAGGAGCATTACTATAATCAAGTTCTTTAGGCTCCTCCCGTTGGATTCTTATCAACTTGAGGTCTTCAACAAGATCGGGCTCAGCTTTACCTACAAATTTAGCTAGAATGAGAGTTTGACTCTCGGTTATCTTACCTAGTTGTGCCTCAATAATCCTTGTTCTTTCTTGGAGGGCCTGCAAATCATTACTCAAACTTACAGCTTGGTTAGATAATTTACCAAGCATAGCATCATGGTTCTCCGTTATTTTAACAATAATATTGTTTTGCTCATTTTGTGAGTCTGTAAAAGACTAAAGTGTTTCTTGGATACTACCATTACTAGTTCCCATATTATTATCAGAGTTACCTATAGGACTAGAATAATGTTTCTGAAAATTAGGATTATAATTCTTCTTCCAAGCAGGGTTATAATCATTACAAGCTATGAAGTATATTTCTTCAATATTTGATTCTGGGATAGCTCTTACCTGGCTTTCCTTACCTTTTACGGCTAATATGAGCTCATGCAACTTAGCATTGAGTTCTTCATTTTCTTGTGGCGAGACGGAGCTCACCTTCTTCGTGTTTGATCTATCCACATACCACTGGGCATGGTTGTCTTGCATATTGTCTAGCAGCTACTTTGCTTTGTTAATATGTTTGCTCGTAAATGTTCCTACAGCTGTTGTATCAATCATAGACTTAGACATAGGGTTAAGATCATTATAAAATAAATGGAGAATTAACCAATCTTCCATCCCATGACTGGGACAGTTTCTCATGCATTCTTTCATCCTTTCCCATGCAAGCGCTACTGGTGTGCGCACTTCCTGTCTAAAACCAGTAATATTAGATCTTAGTTGCATAGTCTTTATAGGTGCAAAAAATTTAGTCATAAATAAAGAAGTACACTCCACCCATGATGTAATAGTATTTCTAGGCAAAGATAGCAACCATTATTTTGCTCTTCCTCTAAGAGATAAAGGAAATAAGCGCAATTTGACCGCATCAGGGTTAACATCTTTTATGTGCATCATGTCACATATTTCAGTGAAAGTGTTCAAGTGCATACATGCATTCTCAACAGTAGAGCCTCCAAATTGATTCTGTTGAACCAAACTTAAATAATGGGGCTTAATTTCATAATCATCAGAAGCAAACACTGGCTGGGTAATAGGAGTACGCAAATAAACATTGTTGGGAGTTGCAAACTCCCCAAGCTTATTTTTAGCCATATTTCCTATTTTTTGGGTTTTCTTAAACAAAGACTTATGATAGTAAAAACAAGAATTTAAAGGCTAACTATTTTTTTTGGTTTTTCAAATAAAGACTGAAAGCAAACAAAAATAACAAATAAGAATTAAAACTAGCAAGGTTCCTACTAACCTCACCAGGGTAGCTATTGCTTCCCCGGCAACGGTGCCAGAAAAAAGGTTGATACCTTCGATCTGGATTATATATGTAGTATAGCTCTTTTTCCCTAGTAGACCTAGGTTATCGAATCCTCATGAAGCAAAAAGCATAGTGAAGTTACTTTAATGGACCTTTGGGAGTTTTAGAAATCTTTTTGTGTTTTATCGGACCAAGAGTTTGATGTCTTTGTTGTTGTCAATGATGGAGAGAGAGAGGGTCTAGGGCTTTCGGTTTCACCTATAGCTGTGCAAAACATCTGATGGGAATGAAAGATAATAATAAAGTATGCATGTAATTGTTAGAGCAAGATAATTATATGTGGGGAGTGCATCCATAATTGCTATTTCCCCAGCAACCGCTTATAGCAATAACCTACTAGTCTCATCCATAGAAGAAAGAGAACTAATGATATGGATAGTGACGTCACCGTTACAACCAAGTAAATCCCTCACATATAGCCATACTACCCCTTCTGTCACTAGGGTTTCCAACATGCAGATTAGTCATTACTCATACTCCCTATACCTAGCTCAATCCTCGAGGTCTTGGGTACCTGACAAGTCCTTGGATTGAGGCAAGAGAGGATACAATAATCATCATGTCATACAAACTAATACATGATCCCATCTATGATAAATAACATGCACAAAAGCTACATGGTTATGTCGAAGCCCTTAGCCCAAGGATAATTACTCACGCATAGAGATGAAATCAACAATCATAAACATTGCAATAGAAATCATGAGATTGATATCAAATAGTCTTACAATGTCGCCAATCGAAGATGAGATCTACTATTACAAGTGGTGGAATATGGCTATGGTGGTGGATAAGGGTTTGGAGATTAGATCTAAGTCTATTCCTCCGGCGGATCTTCGGTATGGTGGATGCAGGTTTCTGGGGGCTGCTAGCAGTCTGGCGAGAGAGAGGCTGTTTCTCGTCACCTGAAACCTCTTTATATAGTGGTCCCTTCACGAAAGTTGTTCTGTTTGACCTAAAGGTGTCGATGGCAACTATACGACCGGAACTATATGGCCGAAATTTTATTCCCGCTGTATAGTTGGTCATTAAAGCGTTTGCCTCCACTTCATGACCCCTGGTTTCTTTGGGTTATTGGAAATCTCGTATCTTTGACTTTAATATTGTGATTCCAATCATCAAAACATCACTATCTGTGCAGGGAAGAATAGAAAGAAAGGATTGCATACCCCTTTGATCATTAGGCATTAGTGGCAGGGTTTAGAGAGATATTTCATAAAAAATATGAATAATATCGAGTTTAAATGTGGACGTAGATGGGTATATTTCACTTCCATCAGTTGGGTGTTGATCTGATCAAGGGGCGAGTAGCGGTTTTACGCGTCAGTTTATGTGTCATGTATGCGCATGCATTTGTCGATTATTAAAAATGTATTATCTCGTGTATTGAACATAATTTGATCACAACAAAAGTGGCACAACGTATTCTAGACTCGTAAATATTCTATACGTGCCTGTCGATGTGGAGTTCAACATGCGTGTCTATCGACGTGGAGTTCGACGTACCTATGTGATTGTGCAACAGTTGCACGCGTCATTGCCCCGTCAACACGTGACACACGCACGCGGACGTGCACATCATTGCCCGTGATTACCACCCGCCCTACTCCTTTTTTTAAGTGGAAGGTCCCACTCCTTTTATTATCTACTGGATTTTAGGCTGAAATGAAGACCATTGAACTGTCCATCACAATAAAGACAAGTCCAATCGAGTCCAATCGAGTCCCTATCTTATTTGAGAAGGTAGACGGTGGTCTTGTATAATACTGGACCACGGCCTGTACTCTTTGATTCTTCTCCCACACTAATCACTCTCTTCTTCCGCCTGTCACCACCTCCCTCCCCCTTCAAGCCATGGCTCCCCTGAGGAGAGGCCGGTCAACCATCCTCGCGGAGAAAAAGGAGAGAGCTTGCCGCCTAGCAGTTCTTGCTCTACCAGCCCCTGAAGCTCCCCCTCTCACAGAGGCCCAATCTCTCCCGACAATGGCGCCGAATGTTTCAGAAGGCGAGGGATCCTCCCGGTACGTTCTTCTTGTTCTACTTCTTCTCCCTCATGATCTTATTCTGCTTCTTCTTGTTTTTCTTCTTCCTCCTCCTCTTCCTCTTCTACGTATTATAGGCCGATCATGGACCCAGAATCCACCACGACGGCAGTGCTGCAAGACCCGTTCGGCCCCGTTCCACGTCTCAGCGAGGTAGGAAATCTCCACACTTCTATTTCTTTGAGTATTAATGTGGATTTCTTAGATCGTGTCTTTCCCACATTGAGGTTTTTGTGAATTGTATTAGTTTTCATGATTACTAGATCACGTAGGCGCATTGCTGCGCCCGTCCATGAGTATAATATTGTCAGAAATTGATGGGAATATATTAAATCTTACATACTATTCCAAAGCGTGCAGGCTGGCATGTGAAGAACACCCCCATCTGGGTTCGCTGGTTCATTTGTTAAACCCAGGTCTTACCTATAGTAGAAGGAAAGAACACATGTCCCTAGAGTGTAACGTGAGACATATATCTGGTTTATTGCATCTGGTGCTACGTTTGGCTGGTGCCCATCCCAACACCATCCATCATTTCAGTTTCTTAGCCAACTTCATTTTTTGCTTTTACATGGAGGCGTACTGGATCTTGCTTCTTATCCTAGATATTACTGATTAAATTGCCAAAACAAGGTTAGAACATGCATACTATTGGAAGATAGGGAATTTGTTCAGTATATTGTTTAAGGTATGTGTGAAGTAGTTTCGAATGACATCATGAGAATGATGAGAGATGGCTGTATGATCCTATCAATGAATTCTTCAAACAAGTTGGAAACGCATGATTACCGAGTATGGAAATAAAATGTCCTTACCTTAAGACTAATAATCCCATTAACTCGTTTAACAAATAGGGTATGCATATGCATATGCTCGATGAAGTAAATTTGTTCATTAGACATTGTTTATCAACCTACTTGTCTGACAGACTGTCGAGGAAGGAGTTGTACATGACCTGCAGGCTGCAGCGCAGCTCTAACGAAAATCCAACCAATGAACTGAAACAATAAATGACGTCCCAGGGGACTTGGCCTCAACACACCTCGATTTTGGTCCAATCCCCGATCAAACCCAGCCCTCGCTAGACTTCTCCGCCACCTCCAAAATCATCCAACGCAGCAAGAGGTTAAATTAAGAAGTGAGAAAGAACGTGGTGAGCTGGTGGGAACCACTGAATTATCCATCACCTACCTTTCATTCTATGAGGAGAGGTGAATTGATCCATCACCTACCTCCCAGATCTTGGAGTAGAATTCTATTAATCATTTGGAAGGGGCCTTGGAGCCGCACCGCGGGCCCTTTACTTATCCTTAGGAGAGCAAATCAAGATAGCGTTCCTTCTCTTCCGACTCTTACTGGCCGCCATAGATTATTCTAGAACCCAGATGGAGGGCTAGCAGAGGATGAGGAGTCGGCTGTACCACCGTAGCTGCGTAGTTGCGTGGCGTACGGAGGCCGTGGAGACGCCACCCTTATCATCGCTCATGCCTCGTCTTCTTCGTTCTCCCTCACCCCTAGAATATATAGGCGATGTAGGACATCGGCAGTAATTGTCAACACCCGGATTTTTAATCCCAGATGCCTGTTATGCCATACCTCGCAATCCCAGGATTACCATTTTTGCGAAACATAACGGATTGGATATCACAATACATCATCCATTACAAACCATACATAAGGTCTTACACAAATAAGGATCTCATGATCCAGTCTTAATACAACAAGCAGCGGAAATAAATATAAAGCGTAGCGGTGGGGTCCATCTTCAGGGGCACATGCAATGCTGACGAAGGAAGATAGTCCTAGTTATCATAGTCGTCCTGCTGGCCATCATCTTGATAGTCTCCTTCATAGTCTGGCCATGAGAATAGCCAGGGACAAAAGCCATGAGTACTCTTTAAGTACTCGCAAACTACCACTAACAAGTAGTATAGTTCTAAGTTAAAGTGCTAAATCTAAGTTTAACTATAAAGTTACGTTTGAAACCTAAGCTGAGTTCAGAAGCAAAGAAAGATAAAATAAAGTTCTAGAATCACTTAAGTTGGGAAGCTATTATCATAAACACAACCCTGTTGTGGTCAAGTCAAGATTCATCATTCATCTCATAAGTTGTTTTTAAAACATCTGACAACGAAACAGTATCGTCATTCCAACTATCCATAACCGGCTATTCGAATAGTTTGACACTCTGTAGAGGTGGTACACTTTCACCACAAGATTCGATACATCTGTCAGGGATAACCCTGAATCATCATACTTAGTATGCAGATAATCAAACATAACCTTCCCTTTACACACCCTAGTATAAGCACCTATCCTATGAGCATGGCCTCCCAACCATGACCATCTGTCATCTTGGGCACTGCATAGGTGGACAACATTGAGAGGTAGCCTCAGCTCAAACCTCTCCCACGATGGAACTAATACTAATGCATATAAATTTCCAGCTAAGCCTTACCCAATTCAGGTATTGTGGTTGTACGGTAAATTTCAAATGGTATCGCATCCGAATCCAACCATCAGTTTTATCAAAGGGCTAAGGCTCATGCCTCAACATTTTCATCATCATAAACCATTTGTGTTTCTCAACACATGTCAAAACATTTCAATAGAATAACTCATCATTCCAAGGTTTTCATAATTCATTTTCACCAATTGTTCCCATCTAAAGTGACTCAAGTTTTGATCTACTCTAAACTACTAAGTTAAGAGTGTTCACTAAGGTGGAAAGATGATGGGTTCAATCTCATGCCATAGAATGACATCTAAGGTTTATCTAAATAGATCAAGTTTTATACTCTTTATACTACCTTCAAAACAAGTAAGGGACTTTGTGTAAAGTAAAGGAAGTAAAGCTTGTAAGGTAATACTTGGGGTAGTAATAGTCAAAGTGGTGTGACCAAAGCATGCCTAAAGCATCTTTGCTCATTCATGTAGCTTAATTCTAGCTTGCTAACAATAGCTTGCAAGGGTTAACTTCTTTGTTAATGGTGGCTTGCAAGTATAACTTGCAAGGGTTAACTTGGATAGTGCTAGCTTGCCTTGGTTGGTGCAGTGGTTGAAGTTTTCTTCTTCTTCTTGGTAGCACTCCTCCTCCTCGTAAGCTTGGTCGGTACTATCTTCTATAAATACATACGGAGTACACAATCACCAAAAATTACTTAACTAGTCTAATTAGCATTCTAAGACACACATTTGATGATCTATTATCATCACAAGCATCACAAGTTTTATTCAATAGTTTCATTCTTTTTATTTAAGAAAAGTAATTTCTACTCACTGAGAAAAAAATAACTAATTTTTAATATTCACCACTTAAAATATGGGATCATGTGGACACATGTCCTCACCACATATTCTAACATGTGGGAATGTGATTTAAGGGTTGGATCAAAATTACTTTGGTTTAAGTTCATTATTTAATGATTTAAAGTGACTAGAAATGCCTATATAGCATTATTTTGGTACTAGTCCAAAGTCACTGCATGTAAATCCTAATATTATTACATATTCAGATAGGTATGATGAAATGTGATTTTTGAGAGTTGGAATCAACTCAAAAGCTAACTTGGTTGATTTTATTAAAATTTTGCAAGGTCCAAATGCTTCTATTTTGTTATTTTTACTAGGAGAGATCTATAACTCTAATTGAATTAAATCCAACGGGCTTGGATAGCTAAATTCAATAGCTTTCAGGAAAAATTGGTTTCATGCAATTTGGATTTGTAAATCTCTCTGAATTGATTTTCAAACTCAGAGACAGAACTAAGTTTAAACTAAAAAGAAAAATCCTAATTCAAACTAACTGGGTCGCGCGGGAAACTCTAACGGGCCGGCCCAGTGTCACTCCGCAGCGCGGGGCTCAACTGACAGGGGGTTCCACAAGTCAGCGGCTCATAAAGCGCGAAGCGGTACGGGGCAATGTGGGACATTGGATTAGAGTAGGGATCAACGGATGTGGCTCGTCGTCGACCACGGACCTGTCACCGGCGAGCTCTAACCCTAGCGGCTCGGTGGGGGTGCATAGGGGCCATACCAGGGCTCCAGCGACGACGGCGAGGCGGGTAAACGGACTGGTGGTCGACGGCGAGCTCAGGGACGGTCGAGGTAGCTCCGGGGGTGCTCGCAATCAGTGGCGCCCTTCTCCTCCAGAGGCGGCCTGCTTCGGTACAATTACGGCGAGTTGCTGCTCCCCGTGCTCCAGCTAGTGGTGTGGGACGATCAGTGAGGTGAGGGGAGTGGAGTGGTGTGCTGCAAACGGCTAGGGGTGCTCTCCTTTTATAGGCTCGACGGCAAGACCGAGAGGGATGGGCAGGCGACGGTGGGGACATGGCTACGAGCTGCTAGCGGCATGGCTGAGGGTGGCGATTGACGCACGGTCTCCGGGCGGTGCTCTAGGAACTTAATGCGGGCTTAGGGGCAGTGGTATATGGTCGAGGTCAGCTGGCGCTCTGAGCGGCAGAGACGGCGGTGTCCATGGCGAGCGGTGGTTGTGATGCGTTGGGCGGCGAACGGGCATGTCCGGCGTGTTCCCTGGGTCGTGGCGAGGCGGTGGGCGCGGGCTGCGGTCGAGCGGCGGCTTGTGCACGCGTGCCGGGTGCGGCGCTCTGGCGCGTGCTTGGCATGGCGCGGTGGCACTGGGCGCGGGGTTTCCTCGATGGTCCACGGCTGGGCCTGGCTCGGGGAGGGGACAGTGGGTGGCGGTGAGGTGCTGGCTACCGCCTAGACATGGCGAGAGAGGGGGAGGTGGTCTGCTGGGGTGAGGGCATGGTCGGCCGGCGAGTTAATGCTCGGCATGGCATGGCATGGCATGGCAATGCCACTAGGGGAGTAGGGGATGGGTGCTAATGGCATGGTTAGCTCATGAGGGGACCAAGGGATTAAATGGAGATCATTTGGGGGCAAAACCCTGTTCAAAACAGTGAGCTAGGATTAGGGTGTAAATCATGCCTGCCAAGTGTTTGATGAAATGGCCGCATGAAATTTATTTTTGAATTTTGAAAAGATTTTTGGTGGGTTTGCTAGTCATAAGCTTGAGACTCTGTGGTTTCTTGGGTTTTGAAAATTGAGCTTGTTTGAGTGGTTTTTGAAATAGTGGGATCTTCCCATATGAAATAGATTCAATTTTAAACTGTCATTTAAAATTAGCATTTGAATGTTTTTAGCAGATCACAAAGTGGGCCTTGGTACCTCATTATGTGTACTAGCAAGGGGTGTAAAGATCCACATTTGTTTCTGTTAGGTTTTGAGTACTAGGAATAGCCAAAGTAGGCATGATAGTTAATTTGGCCAAAATGACCATTCACTCCAATTATTCATTTTGATTTGTTTTTCTTTAGGGTTTGTTTAGGAATGATCTAGATGATGTTTATTTCACCTAAGAATCATTTTACAAGCAATGGATCACTTAATCATGGCAATTCAAATCAACTCCTATTTTTAAATGCACCACATATGAATGCTTTCATATTTTGAAATGGAAATGTTTTTGTTAACCCTACTTTGGATGATTTGTATCTTAATAATATTGGATTAAAGTTTTGGGATGTTACAAACCTTCCCCCCTTAAACAAAATCTCGTCCTGAGATTTACAAAGAAAACTAGGAACTATAGAGATCTGGGAACTCTGTCCTAATGTAATCTTCGCGCTCCCAAGTGGCTTCATCCTCGGTATGGTTGCTCCACTGAATCTTGAGAAACTTGATACTCCTGGTCCTGGTGTTTCTATAGGCTTCTTCTAAGATACGGATGGGCAGTTCATGATATGTCAGGTCATTGCTGATCTCCACAGCTCTGTGATCGATGTTCTTGAAAACTTCAGTCTTCTCCGGCACTTCTAGGCATTTGCGAAGTAACGAGATATGGAACACATTGTGGATGGCTGACATCTCTTCAGGCAGTTCCAGTTGATACGATACTTCTCCTCGATGGTTCAGAATTTTGAATGGCCCGATATATCTAAGGGCTAACTTTCCTTTCAGACTAAAGCATTGGGTTCCCTTCAATGGTGAAACTTTGAGATATACAAAATCTCCGACATTGAAAGTTAGGTCTCTCCTTCTCTTGTCAGCATAACTCTTTTGTCTGGATTGGGCGGTCTTGAAGTGTTCATGAACTTTGTGAACCTTCTCTTCGGCTTCTCGGAGAATGTCAGGTCCAAAGATCTGACTCTCTCCTACTTGCGACCAATTCAAAGGGGTATGACACTTCCTTCCATATAGGAACTCAAATGGTGCCATCTGCAAACTAGCTTGATAACTGTTGTTATATAATTCTGTGAAAGGCAGGCAATCTTCCCATTTTGATCCATACTCCAACACACAATCTCTAAGCATATCCTCTAAGATCTTGTTGATTCTCTCAGTCTGTCCATCGGTTTGCGGGTGATACGCGGTGCTAAAGTTCAACTTGGTTCCCAATCCTTCCTAAACTTTCTGCCAAAATCTCGAGGTAAACTGGGTTCCTTGATCTGATACTATGGTCTTGGGGGTTCCATGCAGACTAACAATCCTAGCAATGTACAGTTCTGCTAGCTTCGCACTCTGGTAGGTAGTCTTGACAGGTATGAAGTGGGCTACCTTGGACAATCTATCAACTATGACCCAGATTGAGTTATTTCCCCTACTAGAAGTAGGCAAACCGGTGATAAAGTCCATTCCGACGCAATCCCATTTCCATTCCAGAATCTGCAATGGTTGCAACAATCGTACAGGTCTCTGATGCTCTGCTCTGACTCTTTGACAGATATCACACTTGGCGATGTAGCTTCCGATTTCTCTCTTCATCTTGTGCCACCAAAATTGCTCTTTCAAATCCTGATACATCTTCATTCCTCCGGGGTGGATAGAATAAAGAGTATCATGAGCTTCCTTCATGATAACTTGCTTCAGCTCCGAATCTGCTGGCACGCAGATACGTCCTTTGTACCACGGTACTCCTTCTTCGTCTTCCGTGAATCCAGGTACCTTTCCTGTACCAATACGATGTTTGATTCCGTGGATACTTTCATTTCCTTTCTGGGCTTCCTTGATTTAGCTAATCAATGTGGGTTGAAGTTTAATGCTAGCTAAGAAACCTTTGCTAACCAGCTATGTCCTAAACTGCTCCAACTCCTCATACAAACTTGGTTGGTTCTCCTTGATCATGATGTTTAGCCTGTCAGGCAATCTGCTAAGAGCATCCGCTACCACATTGGCTTTGTCGGGGTGATAGTGAATGTCAAGGTCATAATCCTTGATTAACTCTATCCATCTCCTTTGCCTCATATTTAGCTCCTTCTGAGTGAAGATATACTTCAAGCTCTTGTGATCTGAGTAAATCTCATAGTGATTACCCATCAGATAATGACGCCATGTCTTTAATGCCAGCACTACGGCTGCTAATTCAAGATCATGGATTGGATAGTTCTGCTCATGCTGCTTCAGTTGTCGAGAAAATACGCGATGACTTTGCCTTCTTGCATCAATACACATCCGAGACCAATCTTGGATACATCACAATATACATCAAATGGCTTCTTGATGTCTGGCATGATCAATATTGGGGCTGATATCAATCTCTTCTTCAGCTCCTGGAAACTGGCTTCACACTTGTCAGTCCATTCAAACTTCTTGCCCTTCTTCAACAATTGGTTCATGGGTCTGGCGATGCTCGAGAATCCTTCTACGAACTTGCGGTAGTATCCCGCTAATCCGAGAAATGCACGGACTTGGGTTTGAGTGGTTGGAGCTTCCCATTCTTCGACATCTTTGATCTTGGTTCGATCAACAGAGACTCCTCCTGTAGACACAATATGTCCTAGGAATCCTACTTCTTTCAGCCAAAACTCACACTTGCTGAACTTGGCATATAACTGATGCTCTCTCAGGGTTTCTAGGATGATTCTCAGATGTTGCTCATGCTCTTCTTCTGACCTGGAGTAGATAAGAATGTCGTCGATAAACACAACTACAAACTTATCTAGGAAATTCATAAAGATCTTATTCATGAGATTCATGAAATAAGCAGGGGCATTGGTTAATCCAAAAGACATAACCGTATACTCGTATAAACCATAGCGAGAAGTAAAGGCGGACTTTGGAATATCCGTTGCACGAATCTTAAGTTGGTGATAACCAGTCCTAAGATCAATCTTTGAGAATACCTGGGCTCCGGTCAACTGATCAAATAGATCCTCTATCTTTGGAAAGGGGTACTTGTTCTTAATGGTGACATCATTCAACTTTCTGTAATCTGTGCACAGATGGTTGCCTCCATCTTTCTTGTCGACGAATAACACTGGTGATCTCCATGGCGATGCGCTTGGCTTAATCAAGCATGTTGCTAACATGGCATCTAACTGCTTCTTCAACTCAACTAACTCTGAGGGGTTCATGTTATATGGTCTCTGGGCTATGGGTCTGGTTCCAGGGATTAGTTCGATAATGAACTCAATATCCCTATCCAGGGGCATACCTGGCAATTCATCTGGGAATACGTCGGGGTATTCACAGACTACTCTGACCTGGTCTATGGTGGGTAGGGCTAGACTCTTGTTGCACTTGAATTGGCGGGGTAAGGTTTCAGAGATATGTTCTACTGTTACTCCAGAACTACTGGTCATGGTGATGGATTTCTTAGCACAGTCTATCAGTCCTTTATGCCTTGACATCCAGTCCATACCTAGTACTACTTCAAATCCATTGGTTCCAAGTACTATTAGGTTGGCATAAAAATCTATCCATGTATTCTGATAGGCACAGCTTTGCAAATTTTTCTAGCTTTTGTAGTTGATCGGGGATTTGAACTATCATGGCATGCTTCAGGTTGGTTGGGTGAATCTTACTAGTGCATGCAAATTCTTCGGTGACAAATGAATGCAATGCTCCTAAATCAAACAATACTCTTGCTAAAACTGAGTTGACAGAAAACATACCCAACACTATGTCTGGCGCTTCTTGGGCTTCTTCTGCATTCATGTGGAAGAAACGGCCATTGTGGTTGTGAGGGTTCCCTGGGGCAAACCTTCTTCCTGGTTGAACACGACGCTGCTGTTGAGCTAGGGCATTCACAGTGGCATTGGCGGCAGTCTTCTTGGGACACTCATTGGAGTAGTGACCCTTCACTCCACACTCGAAACAAGTGATCTGGGACTTTTCCTTGGCTGCGACAGGCACAGTATTGTTGTCAGTTCTGGGTGCAGTGTTGTTGTTGTTGTTTCTCTTGGGAGGGGCACGGTTGAAATTGTTGGCATTGCCAGAGTTGTGATGGTTTCCTCCGGACTTCACATTTCCACCGCTACGGTTGGGGTAGCTTGGGCGAGACATTGGGGGTCGGTTGTTCCTTGGTGCATATCCTGGTGAGGGGTTGGGACGGTACTTCTGGTGACTGCTGGATCTTGATTGCTGCATCATACGATGTTTGCGGTTGTCGTTTGCCTGATTAATCTTCCCTTCCATCTTAATGGCAGAGTCGACTAGCTCTTCGAGATCCTGAAAATGGATGTTGACAAGGATAGTCTACATCTCATCATGCAGTCCGTTCAAGAATCTCTCCTTCTTCTTGGCCTCCGTGTTGATCTCATCAGGTGCATATCTGGCAAGTGACAAGAATTTGTCATGGTACTCCACCACAGTCATTCTTCCTTGCTTCAATTCGCGGAATTCATCTCTCATCTTGTTGACTAGACCTTGCGGCACGTGGGTGCGGCTGAACTTGACTTTAAATGCTTCCCATGTCATCACTTGACCATGGTTCATATTGCGGATACTATTCCACCAAGCTCTTGCATCTCCCGCCGGATAGTGGGTGGAAAAGAGAACTTTCTCGTTTTCATCAACTCCTGCAACTTCTAGGTTGTTTTCCATCGTCTGCAACTAGTCATCAGCATCTAGTGGGTTTTCAGATTGGTTGAAGATTGGGGGATTGGTATTCTAAATTTTTTTGAGTTTGGATCCATGGTGATCCTGATTTCCATGCCCTTGGTTGTTCAGAGCCATCTGGGCGATCTGCTATAGTGTTGCTAAGTTGGCTTGATGTTCTGCCCAGCTTGCTTCACGGTCTGCGATGAGATTCTGCAAGATCTGCAGCATCGGGTCTTCCGACGAGCTACTCCCTCCTTGGTTTCCACGAGTCATCTGAGGATTGAGATAGATATAGGGGTAAGAGGGAAATTCTAAGGCTCATGGTTTTGGTTTCAAAGCTAAAACTTTGAGTTAGACTCAGTTTTTCAACTAACTCCATTTCATTCATGCAAACAAACACACAATACAACCCACACCACAACAAACAAAGGAAAACAGATGGTTTGAAGAACCATTCTGCAAGCTACGATACAGTGGAACCGATACATCTCATGCTACGACAGTGCTCTAGTGCATCTACTCATTGTCGATGAAGTCGGAGTCCTCATCGTCAGTGTAGAAGTCCACATCATCCTCCTCTAGAAAGTCATCATCATTGCTGAGGTAAGAATCCATGTCTCCCTAGATGTCTTCACCCTCATCTTCTTCTTCCTTGGCGGCAAGCTGAGCTTCCTACTCCTTCACGGTCTTCTCGAGGTCGGCCACCTTCTTGCGAAGACGGGCGATGGTGCGATCCTTCTTTGCATGCTGGCGGCAAAGATACTGGCGATCCTTGATGAGCAGTGCGAAAGTCTGGGCCTTTTGGTTGGCAATGGCGCGGTTCTGGTTGGCTAACCCCCTGGCATTGTCCAGTTCCTGCTGTCTGCCGTCCATCAAGAAGTCAAGATTCTCCACTTGATGCCTCAACTCTTGGTGACTTGGCATCTCTATCGGCATTCCCATGAAGTCACGTCTTGCATAGTGAGCAAAACGGGTTCCTTGGATTTTGTTGACGCTGAGGGCACATAGATGTGCGAGAGCTTCATGCATTGCCCTAGCTAATCCATCTAGCCAGTTGTTCTCTCTCACGGAGAACTGAATTCTCTCGGAAGTTGGTGCTTCGATGCTTCCTCTAAGATCAGCGGTGACTAGCCACTGTAGGTCTCCTCCTGGGGGTCCTGGAAGTTGAGCTCCAAGAAACTCCGGATGTGGGCGTCCCAATAATTCCGACAGTGAATCCAAATCCCTCTCGAAGATCAGCTGACCTCCATTTCCCAACTGGTAAAAATTGCTGAACTGACTCTCCATCTACAAGAATTAAGGATGAGGAAATTAGTGAAGTGATCATGTTTGTCAAATTTTTAGTAGGTAATGTAAGAATTTTGAGGAACATGAATTTTTGAGAAAGAAAGAATTCCCAAGGATAAGAGAGGGGATAGTTTTTCGTAAATACTCACTTTGGTTTTGAAACTAAGTTTTTGTTCGGACGTCCATTCTAACTAGGGTCTCCTATGGTTAGGATGGCTCTGATACCAACTTGTCAACACCCGGATTTTTAATCCCAGATGCCCGTTATGCCATACCTCGCAATCCCAGGATTACCATTTTTGCGAGACATAACGGATTGGATATCACAGTACATCATCCATTACAAACCATACATAAGGTCTTACATAAATAAGGATCTCATGATCTAGTCTTAATACAACAAGCAGCGGAAATAAATATAAAGTGTAGCGGTGGGGTCCATCTTCAGGGGCACAGACAATGCTGACGAAGGCAGATAGTCCTAGTTATCATAGTCGTCCTGCTGGCCATCATCTTGATAGTATCCTTCATAGTCTGCCATGAGAATAGCCAGGGACAAAAGCCATGAGTACTCTTTGTTGGGTCCGCAGCATAGAAAACAAAAAATTTCCTACGGTGTGAACTACACGCCAAGATCTATCTACTAGGTACAAAGCAACGGGTGGACATACATCCAACGAGAACTTACCCTCGTAGACAACGAGCTTTGTTAACAAGTAGGAACTCGTAGTTGATGTAGTCGTACAGTTGCCGATCTCAAGATCGTGAGGAAGTCCAGCAGGTCCGGCTCCAGCACATCCATCAGATCCAGCTCCAGCAGCACTAAGTCTAGCACCGCAAAGCAGCGGTGCATCCGTGATCGCACACACGTCCGGTACTCCGACAACCTCCGTCCCTCGCTCCAGCAAAGCAGAGGAAGCAGCAACTCCTTTCCAGATAAAGCCACCGGGAACATGTATCTCGCTAATCTGAGACCATGCGGGAATAATACTAGAGGGGGAGAGAAATCCTTCACAAGGAGGTGTGAGTGAGAAGTGAGGAGAGGGTGGCCTTTTATAGGAGGAGGGGGGTGCCCCTCCTTCATGGACAGTGCATGGAGGAGGTTTCTCTTCACCTCCTCCATTCATGTGGTGGTAACCCCTCCACATTAAAATGCCTCTTCACATTCCCTTTTAAAGTCTCCACTTTAAATGCATTAAATTTCTCCAAATTTAATGCTCTCTCATTTAATAAAACTCTTTTATTATTTTTATTCAGAATTTTGTTAATTACTTTAATTAACAAACATTCACATAAAACCCCCTGCAACATTTCAATATTACATGCAGAACCAATTTCAGCAATTTCACCCGAAACAGTTTTGGTGTCTATTGAAATAATTCCAGCGCTTTCTTAAATCTTTATCTGAAACATATTTGCTCCAAATGGTGTCGGTATACCTTAAGTGTGTCACCCTACGGTTCGCGAATAATGCAGACATGATCGAGACCCCTCTCAGATCAATAATCAGAAGCGGGACCTGGAGATCCATACTGACTCCTACACATTCAACGATGACTTCTGTGATCGTGAGAACCTTTAACGCTAGTAACTAAATCCTTTTGTCTCGCGATATATTACATGTCCAAGATTCGATCATCGGTATCTCCATACCTAGTTTGATCTCGTTACCGACATGCACTCTTTTCTCATTCCCGTGATATAACATTCTAGTGATCACATCACTTGCTTGCAAGCTATTTCAATGTGATATCACCGAGAGGGCCCAGAGTATATCTATCTGTCATCGGGATGGAAAAATCCCACTCTTGATCCATGAGCCTCAACATAACACCTTCGTAGCACTGAACCCACCTTTATAGTCACCCTGTTACAGTTTGACGTTTGATGTTATCAAGATACTCTTCCGGTGTTAGCAATTAACATGATCTCATGGTCTAAGGATAAAGATTACTTCGTATGATATTATAGCAATATAAACATAATGACTTTGATCGTAATGCTATACTTCGGATGAATTGTTCATCACATCATTCCACCAATGGTGTGACCTTGCTATTAACAACATCCAATGTCCATGATCAGGAAACCTTGATCATCTTGTTAATCAACAAGCTAGTCTATAAGAGAGGCATAACTAGGAACCCTTTTTTTGTTTATTAAACACACATGTATTGATGTTTCCGATCAATACAATTCTAGCATGTAAAATAAACATTTATCATAAACATGGAATAAGATAATAACCACTTTATTATTGCCTCTCGGGCATATTCCCTTCAGTCTCCCACTTGCACTAGAGTCAATAATCTAGTTTGAAAAGCTTTGCGTATTGAACACCTATGGTTTTCTGGTGTTGCATATACGCTATTGCTAGTGGTTAACATAATCTATGGATCTGACAGTTTCAAGTCCGTGTGTATTTGCATGTCTTTGCGTCTCTACGCATCACTCATTCTCAAATGAGATGGCATTGTATAAATTTGGTCCTTTGGTGAGACCTTTAGTTCGTTCGGCTCAAAATATGTTGATATTATTGTCACACAATATATCTTCATAGTATTAGCCCACTTTGAACCACTCCTAGTTTGATAACAAACTACTTAACACAAATGCCCTCCTATGCTGCTACTATAGCAGTCATATACTTAGCCTTTTGTTGTAGTATCCGTCACAATGTCTCAACTTTGGAACTCATCCAAATCCATCATGGAACATCCTTTCCATTACATTGTGCCACCCATAGTCCAAATTGAGATAAATTTAATTTGTATCTTGTGACAAAACTAGTATCAATGTAACACTTTACAATGAACTACCTTTATCTATTTGTCACTTATACATGATATATTCTTAGTTCTTCCAAAGCTCATAAGAATATCTTTACTATTGTCCAATGATCATCTTATGAATCATTCTGGTATATGCTTATAACATTTAGAGCATAGGACATTCTGGATATATACATATCATGGTATAATCGATCAAAATCTTCATGTGATTTTACTCACCAAGTGTTGAAACACTTGAATCTTGATACAACCCTTTCCAAGCAACAAGAACCTTTCTTGTTGTTTCCATATTGAACCCTTTCAATATCTCATATTGAACCCTTTCAATACCTTATATATGTATGTCTGGCACAACCATATTAGCGCCTTAATCTATCCATATAGATATTGATGCCTAATATTCTGGGTTTTCCCAAGTCTTTCATCGAAATCTTATTTTAATGAAATTCTTAACTTGTGTCAATACAAGATACATCATTTCCAATCAACAATATGTCCTCTACATAATGTATTAGAAATATGTCTCAGCGCTCCCACTTAATTTCTTGCAAATGCAAGCATCTTCATTATCTCCGATGAATTTAAACTCTTTTAACAGTTTCATCATGGTGAAGATTCCAACTCCGCTATGCTTACTTCAACTATTGAAGTTTACATGCCCTTTTAGCACCCTTTGAATTAACAAAACCCTTTGACCATGTCATGTACATGTCCTAGGTTACCGTTCTATTAGAAGAACCTTGTTTTGTTTATTCAACTACCATATACCAAATTATATGTAGTGGTTGCTACATTAATCCGTCAAGACTATATATCGCTATGAAAGATCAAATCTTGTCATAGTCAACTCCTTGAACATTGTCGTAAACTTCTTTCCGACATGTCGACTATTTCATAGATGTTAAACATCCATGTCTTATTTCTTTATAGATCCAAACATGACCGATAGGCTTCACGCCTTTCTGGAGGGTCTTCCAAGTTCAGAAACTTGTTTTCTTGTGTATGGATACTATCACGGATTCTATGACTTCTAGTCATTTTATGGAGTCAGGGCCCATCATCGCTTCTTTGCATGTAGTCGGTTCATCATTGTCAAAACAATAATGACTTGCTTATCAAATCTTACTATTTGATTCTTACCGACCCACACAGTTCTATAGGAACTCTAATCTCCGATATCACACCTTTTGTAATCACGAGAGCCATGAGCACTGTGGCCGCCACCGGGACACTTTCCGGCGCTGCGCTACTTAGCACATATAGCTAAGGTTCAACAACCTTATCAAAGTTCTATTGTCCTCCCACTTAACTTTTCACGAAAAGTTCCTTCTCAAGAAACTTGACGTTCCAAACGACAAACTCTTTTGTCCTTGGTGTTATGGAGAAATTCCCAACAAATTCTTTGGGATTACCTACAAAGACGTTCTTATCCGACTTTGGTTCTAAACATTTTACTTATGCATAGCATACCAAAATTTAAGAAAAGACAATTCGGGTTTTATCCCAAACCATAACTCATATGGTGTCATTTCAATGGATCACGATGGTGCTCTTTTCAGTGTAAAAGCGGTAGTCTCTAAAGCTTCAATCTTAAAACATAATGGCAGTTTTATAAATGACACCTTTGATCTTACCATGTCAAACATGGTTCGATTTCATCTCTCGAACATACCATACTCCTGTGGTTTATCGGGAAATCCAAATTCATGGAACAATTCCTCAAATCTTAGGTGTTTTGCTAAACCTGTAACTCAAATATCTTCCTTTATGATCAAATCATAAACTCTTTTATTTTCTTGTTACAATGATTTTCCACTTCATCTTGAAAGTCTTTGAACAACTTTCAAATGTTTCATACTTCTTCCTTATTAAGTAAATATACAGATATATTCACTCAAATTTTTGAAGAAAGCATATGAAGCAAAAATATCCATCGCATATGGCTACACATAATGGACTATGCACATCAGCATGCACAATTTCCAATAAGCTAGTCATCCGTTCCTTTCTGGCCTATGGACGGAGTTTCGATTATCTCGAGGAAAGTCTCACATGCGTCAATTGATCAAAATCAAAAGAGTCCAAAAAATCCATCAACATGGAGTTTCTTCATGTTTTCTTTCGAATGTAATTTAAACAGCGATGTCACTTCATAAGTGATCTTTCAATCATTTGTCTTGCGACATTTTAGCAATAGTGTTTATGGATGTGATTTCTCCCATTAGACTTGTAAAAGTTCATCCATCCTTTATGGAATACGGTAATTATTTGAACAACCATTGTTCTCGTAATACCGGAACAAAATAACAATTATTTAAACAAATCTTGAAGGCTTGGTTTGATGACAACAAAAAACACAATAACACTTTATTTGTTTTAGATGAACATCATCACTCATTCTCTTTCTAGTTACTTAGGCCATTGTAGTTCATGAATTGCATTGTCCTGTATGACACTTCATACCAACCAATTCGGTATCCAATACCGGTATCCAATACCTAAGAACCACATTGTTTAACAAGCAAGGAATATAGCCATAACATGTATATCTTCTATATACCTAAGTTGGACATCTCCAACCTTTTATTTTCTGCCAAATATTTTATAGATTCTCTTTCAGCAATTCCTTTTTATTTTAAAAGAATCTATCAACATCAATTGTGGTGTCATTTACATGACACATAGTACAAAGCGTATATAGTCAAATACTAATACCTTTGGACTTGCACTTTGAAGTGGATCACCATCATCAAATGTTTGGTGTTCTTTCAAAAATCCATTCTTTAGTAATCTATTAGTGTAGTAAACATTTTACTTACATATTCTATTCATCCTTATCATGACAACTTTCATGATCAAGCTACTATAACCTATAAGGAAGAATCGCGAGTATAATATCAGTTCCCAAAACCCTTTTGGTAGATTCGGATGCCTAGCATCTCCATCCTTCACAAATTTTCATACAATATGAGAACATGTATTTTGCTAAATTATACTCTATCATAATGCAACCAAAAACATTGTTTCAGATCACAATATCTTTCACACATGATGGTTTCTGAAACAATTTTCAGCTCCAATATAATCTTGATATTAAAACAACTTTTTGAATATCAATAATCATGGAGGCAAACATGATACTCTAGATACTAACATTGGAATTCTTACTCTTGATTTAATACTACTTATTAAACTTCATGGAGTAAATAGAGTTTGCTGAAAGTTTGCAATAGGACTTATAAACTTTAAATTGACATTCAAAACAATACGACACCAGTTCGTAAAGTAAATATCCAGAATTCTGTAGTTCTATTATCTCAAATAAAAACTAATCATAAGGTAGTGAACAGATGCGAATGACTACAACAAATTATGCAAATTCACTTTGATTTAGTTTATGACAAATTGAGTTCGACTAATCCAAATTAGAAATGAACTCCCACTCAAAAACGACATCCCTCGTGCCTTTTTGGTGATTACATGAACCAAACCCACTACACCAAGTCCGATCATCACGTGAGTCAGTGTAGCTTCAAAGGCGAGCATCAATACGGTCATCACATCAACTATATGACTCATGCTTAACCTTTCGGTCCGTGTTCCAAGGCCATGTCTGTACATGCTAGGCTCGCCAAGTAAGAACCTTAGTATTCGCGTGTGTAAAACTGTCTTACACCCATTGCATGAAAGCGTAGAGTTGAGAATACCCGATCATCACGTGATGTCTCGAAACACGATCCATAGAACGGTGCATACTAAAGGAAGAACACATTTTATCTTGATATTTAAATGAGGGATCATCTTACAATGCTACAGAAAGCGCCAAACTAGTAGTATAAGATGCTAACATCTAATGTGTAAAGTGAGATGATATGGTCCATGCATTTGATCTCTATCATTTGCATCGTGGTATGATCTCTATCATTCCTTTGTGTGTAAGGCCAAGGTCTATGGAATTTACACGTTGAATGTGTTGTAAGAGTATCTATCATACATATACTTACAACAATACCATATCAAGACACTAGCCCAGCAACGATCTAAACTAGACGCCTCTAATTTATCAATTGCAAGTTTTACGTGGCTTAGGGATTTCGGAGATAGAACCATTCTTACCTACGAACATGAACCACAACGAGGATAACTAAGTTATTAGCAACTTGTTGTAAATCAGATATTGACTATAGTAGGAGAGACAGACACCCACCATCCACTTATGCAAAACAAGTTGCATGTCAGTCATGGAACCGGTTTCATGTACGATGACATGTAAGGTTGGTCCGGGCCGCTTCATCCCACTATGCCACCAATATCCAAAATACATGAAAGAAGCAATAACATGATCATGATCGCCCACATATAAACATATGTGTACTACCCGTGCTAAGCACCTACGCATAGATTAGGCTCTAATACCACTGTTGGGTCCACAGCATAGAAAACAAAAAAATTCCTACGGTGTGAACTACACGCCAAGATCTATCTACTAGGTACAAAGCAACGGGTGGACATACATCCAACGAGAACTTACCCTCGTAGACAACGAGCTTTGTTAACGAGTAGGAACTCGTGGTTAATGTAGTCGTACACTTGCTGATCTCAAGATCGTGAGGAAGTCTAGCAGGTCCGGCTCCAGCACGTCCATCAGATCCAGCTCCAGCAGCACCAAGTCCAGCACCGCAAAGCAGCGGTGCATCCGTGATCGCACACACGTCCGGTACTCCGACAACCTCCGTCCCTCGCTCCAGCAAAGCAGTGGAAGCAGCAACTCCTTTCCAGATAAAGCCACCGGGAACATGTATCTCGCTAATCCGAGACCATGGGGGAATAATACTAGAGGGGGAGAGAGATCCTTCACAAGGAGGTGTGAGTGATAAGTGAGGAGAGGGTGGCCTTTTATAGGAGGAGGGGGGTGCCCCTCCTTCATGGCCGGCGCATGGAGGAGGTGTCTCTTCACCTCCTCCATTCATGTGGTGGTAACCCCTCCACATTAAAATGCCTCTTCACATTCCCTTTTAAAGTCTCCACTTTAAATGCATTAATTTATCCAAATTTAATGCTCTCTCATTTAATAAAACTCTTTTATTATTTTTATTCAGAATTTTGTTAATTACTTTAATTAACAAACATTCACATAAAACCCCTGCAACATTTCAATATTACATGCAGAACCAATTTCAGCAATTTCACCCGAAACAGTTTTGGTGTCTATTGAAATAATTCCAGCGCTTTCTTAAATCTTTATCTGAAACATATTTTCTCCAAATGGTGTCGGTATACCTTAAGTGTGTCACCCTACGGTTCGCGAATAATGCAGACATGATCGAGACCCCTCTCAGATCAATAATCAGAAGCGGGACTTGGAGATCCATACTGACTCCTACACATTCAACGATGACTTCTGTGATCGTGAGAACCTTTAACGCTAGTAACTAAATCCTTTTGTCTCGCGATATATTACATGTCCGAGATTCGAGCATCGGTATCTCCATACCTAGTTTGATCTCGTTACCGACATGCACTCTTTTCTTGTTCCCGTGATATAACATTCTAGTGATCATATCACTTGCTTGCAAGCTATTTCAATGTGATATCACCGAGAGGGCCTAGAGTATATCTATCCGTCATCGGGATGGACAAATCCCACTCTTGATCCATGAGCCTCAACATAACATCTTCGTAGCACTGAACCCACCTTTATAGTCACCCTGTTACGGTGTGACGTTTGATGTTATCAAGATACTCTTCCGGTGTTAGCAATTAACATGATCTCATGGTCTAAGGATAAAGATTACTTCGTATGATATTATAGCAATATAAACATAATGACTTTGATCGTAATGCTATACTTCGGATGAATGTTCATCACATCATTCCACCAATGGTGTGACCTTGTTATTAACAACATCCAATGTCCATGATCAGGAAACCTTGATCATCTTGTTAATCAACAAGCTAGTCTATAAGAGAGGCATAACTAGGAACCCTTTTTTTGTTTATTAAACACACATGTATTGATGTTTCCGATCAATGCAATTCTAGCATGTAAAATAAACATTTATCATAAACATGGAATAAGATAATAACCACTTTATTATTGCCTCTCGGGCATATTCCCTTCACTCTTTAAGTACTCGCAAACTACCACTAACAAGTAGTATAGTTCTAAGTTAAAGTGCTAAATCTAAGTTTAACTATAAAGTTAAGTTTGAAACCTAAGCTGAGTTCAGAAGCAAAGAAAGATAAAATAAAGTTCTAGAATCACTTAAGTTGGGAAGCTATTATCATAAACACAACCCTGTTGTGGTCAAGTCAAGATTCATCATTCATCTCATAAGTTGTTTTTAAAACATCTGACAACGAAACAGTATGGCCATTCCATCTGTCCATAACCACGGACGTGGCTATTCGAATAGTTTCACACTCTGTAGAGGTGGTACACTTTTACCACAAGATTCGATACATCTGTCAGGGATAACCCTGAATCATCATACTTAGTATGCAGATAATCAAACATAACCTTCCCTTTACACACCCTAGTATAAGCACCTCTCCTATGAGCATGGCCTCCCAATCATGACCATCTGTCATCTTGGGCACTGCATAGGTGGACAACATTGAGAGGTAGCCTCAGTTCAAACCTCTCCCGCGAGGGAACTAATACTAATGCATATAAATTTCCAGCTAAGCCTTACCCAATTCAGGTATTGTGGTTGTACGGTAAATTTGGAATGGTATCGCATCCGAATCCAACCATAAGTTTTATAAAAGGGCTAAGGCTCATGCCTCAACATTTTCATCATCATAAACCATTTGTGTTTTTCAACACATGTCAAAACATTTCAATAGAATGACTCATCATTCCAAGGTTTTCATAATTCATTTTCACCAATTGTTCCCATCTATAGTGACTCAAGTTTTGATCTACTCTAAACTACTAAGTTAAGAGTGTTCACTAAGGTGGAAATATGATGGGTTCAATCTCATACCATAGAATGACATCTAAGGTTTATCTAAATATGTCAAGTTTTATACTCTTTATGCTACCTTCAAAACAAGTAAGGGACTTTGTGTAAACTAAAGGAAGTAAAGCTTGTAAGGTAATACTTGGGGTAGTAATAGTCAAAGTGTTGTGACCAAAGCATGCCTAAAGCTTCTTTGCTCATTCATCTAGCTTAATTCTAGCTTGCTAACAATAGCTTGCAAGGGTTAACTTGCTTTGTTAATGGTGGCTTGCAAGTACAACTTGCAAGGGTTAACTTGGATAGTGCTAGCTTGCCTTGGTTGGTGCAGTGGTTGAAGTTTTCTTCTTCTTCTTAGTAGCACTCCTCCTCCTCGTAAGCTTGGTCGGTACTATCTTTTATAAATACATACGGAGTACACAATCACCAAACAATACTTAACTAGTCTAATTAGCATTCTAAGACACACATTTGATGATCTATTATCATCACAAGCATCACAAGTTTTATTCAATAGTTTCATTCTTTTTATTTAAGAAAAGTAATTTCTACTCATTGAGAAAAAAAATAACTAATATTTAATATTCACCACTTAAAATATGCGATCATGTGGACACATGTCCTCACCACATATTCTAACATGTGGGAATGTGATTTAAGGGTTGGATCAAAATTACTTTGGTTTAAGTTCATTATTTAATGATTTAAAGTGACTAGAAATGCCTATATAGCATTATTTTGGTACTAGTACAAAGTCACTGCATGTAAATCCTAATATTATTACATATTCAGATAGGTATGATGAAATGTGATTTTTGAGAGTTGGAATCAACTCAAAAGCTAACTTGGTTTATTTTATAAAAATGTTGCAAGGTGCAAATGCTTCTATTTTGTTATTTTTACTAGGATAGATCTATAACTCTAATTGAATTAAATCCAACGGGCTTGGATAGCTAAATTCAATACCTTTCAGGCAAAATTGGTTTCATGCAATTTGGATTTGTAAATCTCTCTGAATTGATTTTCAAACTCAGAGACAGAACTAAGTTTAAACTAAAAAGAAAAATCCTAATTCAAACTAACTGGGTCGTGCGGGAAACTCTAATGGGCTGGCCCAGTGCCACTCTGCGGCGCGGGGCTCAACTGACAGGGGGGTCCACAAGTCAGTGGCTCATAACGCGCGAAGCGGTACGGGGCAATGTGGGACATTGGATTAGAATGGGGATCAACGGCTGTGGCTCGTCGTCGACGACGGACCTATCGCCGGCGAGCTCTAACCCTAGCGGCTCGGTGGGGTGCATAGGAGGCGTACCAGGGATCCAGCAACAACGGTGAGGCGGGCAAACGAACTGGTGGTCGACGGCGAGCTCAGGGACGGTCGAGGCAGCTCCGGGGGTGGTCGCAATCAGCGGCACCCTTCTCCTTCAGAGGCGGCCTGCTTCGGTACAATTCCGGCGAGCTGCTGCTTGCCGCGCTCCAGCTAGTAGTATGGGACGATTAGTGAGGTGAGGGGAGTGGAGTGGTGTGCTGCAAATGGCTGGGGATGCTCTCCTTTTATAGGCTCGACGGCGAGACCGAGAGGGATGGACAGGCGACGGTGGCGACATGGCTACGGGCTGCTAGCGGCATGGCTAAGGGTGGCGATCGACGCATGGTCTCTTGGCGGTGCTCTAGGAACTTAATGCGGGCTTAGGGGCGGTGGTATGCAGTCGGGGGCAGCTGGCGCTCTGAGCGGCAGAGACGGTGGTTTCCACGGCGAGCGGTGGCTGTGGTGCATTGGGCGGCAAACGGTCGTGTCCGGCATGTTCCCTGGGTCATGTCGAGGCGGTGGGCGCGGGCTGCGGTCGAGCGGCAGCTTGTGCACGCGTGCCGGGTGCGGCGCTCTGGCGCGTGCTCGGCATGGCGCGGTCGCACTGGGCGCGGGATTTCCTCGGTTGTCCACGGCTGGGCCTGGCTCAGGGAGGGGACAGTGGGTGGCGGTGAGGTGCTGGCTATGTCCTAGACATGGCGAGAGAGGGGGCGGTGGTCTGCTAGGGTGAGGGCATGGTCGGCCGGCGAGTTGATGCTCGGCATGGCATGGCAATGCCACTAGGAGAGTAGGGGATGGGTGCTAATGGCATGGTTAGCTCATGAGGGGACCAAGGGATTAAATGAAGATCATTTGGGGGCAAAACCCTGTTCAAAACAGTGAGCTAGGATTAGGGTGTAAATCATGCCTGCCAAGTGTTTGATGAAATGGCCGCATGAAATTTATTTTTAAATTTTGAAAAGATTTTTGGGTGGGTTTGCTAGTCATAAGCTTGAGACTCTGTGGTTGCTTGGGTTTTGAAAATTGAGCTTGTTTGAGTGGTTTTTGAAATAGTGGGATCTTCCCATATGAAATAGATTCAATTTTAAACTGTCATTTAAAATTAGCATTTGAATGTTTTTAGCAGATCACAAAGTGGGCCTTGGTACCTCATTATGTGTACTAGCAAGGGGTGTAAAGATCCACATTTGTTTCTGTTAGGTTTTGAGTACTAGGAATAGCCAAAGTAGGCATGATAGTTAATTTGGCCAAAATGACCATTCACTCCAATTATTCATTTTGATTTGTTTTTCTTTGGGGTTTGTTTGGGAATGATCTAGATGATGTTTATTTCACCTAAGAATCATTTTACAAGCAATGGATCACTTAATCATGGCAATTCAAATCAACTCCTATTTTTAAATGCACCACATATGAATGCTTTCATATTTTGAAATGGAAAAGTTTTTGTTAACCCTAATTTGGATGATTTAGATCTTAATAATCTTGGATTAAAGTTTTGGGATGTTACAGTAATGTATCACATCACTTGCCGCCAGTGATTTGTGCACAATAGGGGAAATTGCTCTGCAGAAACTGAAAATTTACTCCAACTTCAATGCAAACGCATCAATTGGCAAAGCTCGGTCGATCCTGCATCAGCTGCCAAAGGCCGCATCGCCTCTGTCACCCTAAATCTCTCCTGGCAAACTTTTTTTCTTCAGTTCAGGTCGCCAAGTAGTAGATGGGATCTAGTGTGTTTATGGGGCCCAATAAATCACAACAGGCCAAATTGACCTCTAGAGTAGCGTCTGCTAGGGATAATTGGCCTAGTGCGGAAATTGTAGCACATCTACCGTCAAAAACAATCCAATGAAGCGATTCGAGGGTCAAATTATTGAGATCGCAAGGGAGATCCTTTTTGCCTCAGTTTTAATATCCCTAATGACTAGATCTCTTGGTCTTTCTTTAATACTGTTGTTCATAGATTCAATGGGGATTTTATGATTTAGATTAGTTTTCATTATTATGACTGGATCTCTTGGTCTTTTTAAATACTGTTGTTCATAGATTCAATGGGGGGTTTTGTGATTTGTATTAGTTTTCACCTGGAACCTAGAGTATAATTATAGAATTTCTATTTCAAATAACATGAACGTTGCAACAAGCGAAGGACGAGTACCATGACAAGGTGGCCACACTCAGTGACAAGATTGACAACCAACAAGAGCGTGCATGCTCCCTCACCCATTCTATTGAGAGCCTACGCAGGCGTTTATCTCTACAGAAGGAGATCTCGCTAGATTTTACACGTGACATCGTGAGGCTGTAGAACCTGCTTGACCATAGCTTGAACAAGCAAGAACAGGCCATCAAGATAATCAACAAGCTCATGGAGGACAAGAAGAATCTCCAAATAAGATGCACCCTCCTGCAGGAGGAAATCACCAAGGCACGCAGAGGACGCATCGATGAAACAAAGGCTGCCATCAAAGCCTACCATGACAGGAACCGTTGCCTGGATGCAGTGAAAGGGATGAAGGAGGACATGAGTTGGGGGATCACCGTACTCGAGGGAGAACAAGGGGCTAAGGGCTTGTTTGGAGGCGTATCGTGGCAATGCCCAAGTCTGATTCCCATTAGAGGGGCATGAATATTAGTTCGTGCTCCACTCTTTTTGTAATATATAGATATATCGTGCATTTAAGGAATCCTAGAGCAACTCCTTATCTATTTGGACATGGGTTGGTGTTCAAGTTCATGAATGGACACCATGAGATCTTTCCATTTTGTATATGTACATGGGTTTCTGCATTATGAGTTTGCCACTATTATTTGGTGACATTGGAAAAACCCACAACACCATAAACTACAGAAAAACCTAGGTTGCTTTGAAATTAAAATTATGATAGTGCCACTAGTCGATTCATAAAATGTTGATTAGTCCTAGATTTCTTCTTCCTTAAAATTATAACTGTGCCATAAGTTGATTCAGTTAATTATGGAAACTAACCACCTTGGCCTGGTGAACTGAACAAACCATACTATATATTTTTGTTGCAGGGAAAGAGGCGAAAGCTCAACCCGGACTTGGCAACCTGTCTAATCCAAAGGGAGAAGCAGAATTCTCAGAAGCTGGCCTTTGACCACCTGCGTGTAGAAGTCGTGGTGCTTTTTGACAAGTGCCACAAACTAAAGGTGGAAAACACCGGCTAGGAAAAACTTCACAAGGAAGGTCGCACCTCGGCTAGTAAGAAGACGGAGATCATGAAGGGGCTCATGGAGGAAAATCGTAAGCTTACGGACCAACCTCTCGAATCCCTGATAGAGCGCTAGAACCTGTAGGAGGCGCACGTCCAAGTACTGAGGGACCAGACAAAGACCAAAGCAGACCTGACCGATCTTAGGAAGGAAAACGAGCAGCTCTGGGCTAGGCTCGCTTGAACCCAACATATGTCTATTTAGTACTGAACTGCATGTTTTTTCTTCTATAGTGGTGATTTTGTAAACGTGAACTTAACTCTATGCACAATATGTGTTCATCTGAAATTAATTTTCTCGAGGATTGGATTTGGCTTAGTTAAGAAAGCACAATTGCAAGTCTTACAGTTAAATAGTTTCAGGCATTGACACAACATAAATTATTCATCTAGAATTTCCTTTGTTCTCTATAGTCTGTCCTTGTTCACCTCGCGTGCATTCTTCAGTTCCTTCAACAGATCTACAATGTAGTACTCTAGCTTCTTCTTGTCTTTCCTGAGCTGATCCCTCTCATTTTCTGCATTTTGAATCAGCAACCTATGACTATCCCGAAGCTTCTGTACAGTTCCCACAACCAAGCTCCCATTGATTGTGTCACTTAGTCCTGACTGCAAATTCTTGATTTCTTATTCCATCTTATTATTTCGTACCGACAGCTTGACATTTTTTCAGCTGCATCACAAGCATCAGTAAATCTCCACGACCTTTCCAACTCATACATCTCCCATAACTGGGTCAAACATTTCTTAAGTGCATCTGGGCACTCAAGATCCACCCACTCTATTGCTTTACACACCAGGCCAACCCAAAAAACACACACTATCGTGTTATGAACATAATACGATATATTTTTATTCATGTCACCGTTGAACATAATGTAAACAAACCTGATTTGTACAGCCCAAAAACCTTCTCTCGGTGTTACTGCATTTGAATGCAACATATCTCCTCCATTTTAGCCCATGGTCACATGGTACTTCTCCATCGAGATCTAGGCCCTCCCATTCAGGGTCATAGATCGTCCATGGTACCTAAAAGGAAATGCCAAGATGGAACTGAACACGATTGCATGCACAAATGGAGCTCGGATCGAGGGAAGTACCAATGCCTAACCCTAGCCATGAAAATAGAGGAACACATCGAGGAAGGAAGACTCGATGTTGAAGAGAAGGCTGTCACTGCTCGACTAGTCGTCCTCGTCATTCCAGGACGGCATGGTGAATGCGTCGGTGTCGGCGATGGTGAGGAGAGAGAGCAGGCGAGTGAGTGAGAGAGAGCGCAAGAGTGGGGAAAGTGAAGTGGGTCACCGCTGCAACATTGACTAAATTGGCATGTTACAATAGTTTTATGGATACCATGCCCTATCACTGGATTACTGTCTCCTATCTAATAGGTTTTCTCTTCCTACATTCTTATTTCAAATATTAAACCTGTAACATATCAGTATATTACATCATCTCAAGAAACAAAATCATGTCAACTACAAGGTACTTATGCATCACTTGTTCAGTCATGGTTTCGCAAAATATTACATTACAATCTCTCAACAAACAGAATAATCACTAAAACAAGTATAATACATCATCTCAAGCATGTCAACTACAATGTACTTATGTCTTATTACAATAATGATGGTTTCAGTGAGTGATATGTCCGAAAATCTCAACAGCTCGCATAACATTATATCGCAATCTCGCAACAAATATAATCATAGAAACATGGTCTAAATGCAATAGCAATATATGTTACAATACAGGCAGGGGAATCCCGCGGTCCATATGACAAGCCTAGGGTAGCATCTCTCATCAGATCTGGTCAACGTCAATCACCTCGTTCCGTTCAACCACTACAAGGGCCTCTCCATCCACTATAACCTAATCAACAACATCAGAAATGGTAGCCAGGAAGAACACCTTCCTGGTTTGCTTCTTTCGTCGCATAATCTACAACAGATCTTTAGTATCCAAAACCTCTATGAATTCCTGCTTCTTATGATGCCACCACCGGAGTCGGTGCCATCTGCTTAGGGCCAATACTGATTTCCTTACCGACCATCTCTCTCATTTTATCAAGAGTTATGTTTTTGGAATCAACGGTGATCTCCACAGTACATGACGAAACTGGCTTATTAACTCCCTCATCAAGTTTTTCCATGTATGAATCCACCTCTTAGTGTATAATAACTTAGCTAGATCATCATCTATTGCTCTGTATTCTCTTGGAGCCGAAGCTCCAGCAGCAAGATCTCCAGCATCTGCATACATATCATCAATCACCGCTTCAACTTTCACCTTACGATCAGCTGCACAACACTCCCAAACCATCTGAAGCTCATGGGAGTGATCAATTTGCATGTAGGTATCACTCATGTTGCGCCACACAAATTTTGTCCTCTGTCTAGAACCCCAAGGAATCCTAGCATGAAGCATATCTACCAGCTGCAAAACAGACACAACCTCTTTGCAATTCACAAGAAGATGCACATCCTGCCCGAACACAACCCTCTCGCAACAAAAATCTAGTTTTGCAGTGTACTGGCAGACATGAACTGTGAACTCATATATGTTCGTTGTATCAAAGTTGTGCCTAATTTGATTAAAAAGGGGACTTTTCAGTTCATTCGATTCTATTTTGCAGTAACTAATCTACTTGTAAGATAAGGCATAGATAAGAAAATTTTACCTCTCGTTCTTCTCCCGGGTTTTTTTCTTCGAGATCTGGGTGCCGCAACCCCCCACCGCCGCCGAACAATCGTCCGCCAGCCTTGCTTTTCTCTTCAACCCGTTGCTCGTAGGTACCTGGGGAGCAGACTTCTAGCTGACCTCCTCGTTAACCGGCTAAATACCTCGCTGCTGCTTCATGTTGAGCCCGAGACTCTGGCTCCTACGGACCTGAATCAATCACCGATGTAGCTACCACCTCCGACTTGCAAGACATGCTGGTCCTCCGCCTCCGCCAGATTCAGTGTCTCGGTTTCCACCAAAAAATGGCCTCCGTTGCCACCAGATTCAGTGTCAGGGAAGGGAGAAAAAGGATCGCCGCCGCCGTAGCCATAGCCAAATTTAGTGTCAGGAGTTAGGAAAGTACAGTAAAGGATTTGCCCCTACGACACATGCATGGTGGATAAGAAGGGGCATGACAGGAACTAGTGTAGCGGAATATCCTGACTTAATGGGGAAGATTTGAAAATATTTGGTTTGGCCACCATTCACTTGATATACCCCTCTCGGCACCCCCCCCAACTTTTCGAATCGCGGTGATTAAAAGCAACTCGGGCCCCGCTATGCACTAGCGTCTCAACTTTCGGGCCGCAAAATTATTCCTCTCCCATTTGGTTCTTGTTCGTACTCGGATATGATCTGGCTTTCTTCATGATGTGTATCCTTGTATCGTATCTTTTGTATTCTTGACTCGTTGAGTCGTTGTTGTATATGTAAGTCCTTGTGGATGTTGTTGTAAAATATTGTGATATAACTACTTGTAATCAAATCCACCCACACGAAAGTGTCTGGTGGACATCTTTGAATCGCTTCTATGCGGGTTTTGGTGGAAATGCTAAGATCTACATAGACCCGATTCGGGGGCATTACACACACCACCCACGCGACAAGCTTCATCTACAAAACATCCATACACACCGCACCAACGCCCTCCGACCACAAAAAACATGCATATGCATGTCCTCCAACTACTCACCTAGTAGATTCAATACCGAGACGAGACCGCGATGAGAGAGTGTGGTGTTTAAGAGAAAATAGTGAACAAATATAGATGTGGAGGAGAAAAGTAAGTGTGGTTTAGTAGATATACAAGTTGGAGAGGCTTCCCCTTACCAATCTCTCAACTAAAGTAGTTTTAACTACAAAAAAAGAGGAAAATATGGAAAAAAATAGGATGGGAGAGAGGAGGAAGACGAGCTAGGTGGAGGAGGAGAAGAATGAAATGGGTGGTGGTAGGTAGAGGGGTGCTAGCTGCCACCATTATATACAAAGATCTAAAAACTTGATTCTATGGCGCATATTGATATATGCGCCACTGTTTGTGACGCATATATTAATATGCACCATAGAAAAGGGGTAGCACTCTCTGTGGTGGGTCCTACAACCACTTTCCGTAATATGCGCCATAGAAACTAGGTCACCCAAATTCTATGGTGGGTCCCACACCACATTCCGTGGCACATATTTTTGTCCGCACCACAAGAACACAAATTTCTGTGGCGCATATATATGTGCCACAGAAACACGACCACCGATACTTGGTGGTGGGTCCCACCATATTTCTGTGGCGTATCATGTAATATATGCACCACAGAATGTTGAGGTTTCTGTGGCGCATTTTGCTTGCATGCGCCACCGGCTATATTCTGTGACGCATGCACCTCAATATGCGTCACAGAATACCTGTCTATGTATAGCTAGTTTCCTAGTAGTGTGTGGCAGACTTGTAGATTTTTACGCCTCCAGCAGCGACACCGCGAGCGAGGGCTTCACGAGGACCCATGTGGATTCCTCCACCCACAAGAATGATAAAGATTAATGTTGATGCCGCGGCGTCGAAGAATTCGCCGAGAGGGGCTATGGTAGCGGTGGTACGTGATGTCCATGGAGCTTTCTTGGGGGCCTCATCGGTGGTCATAGAAGGGATGATAGACTCGGAATCCCTAGATGTGCTAGCATGCAGGGAGAGGGTTTGGCACTAGCAGAGGATCTCCTATTGCAGAAAGTAAAGCTATCAACAGACTGCTTAAATGTTGTTCGAAGCATAGCGGAAGGAAGCAAAGGAGCATGTGGTCACATCATTCAGGTGCAAGGCGACAGTTGTTTCAGACTGTTGATATCGTTTGCGACGGAAGATCGGCGAACGTTGATGCACACACTTTGGCGCGGAGCTCCATCTATCTGCCTATAGGTTTCCATGTGTGGTTTCAGGATCCACATGCGGGTGTTTCTGTAACTCTGATTAATAAAGGGTGGAGTGGATTTAAAAAGAAGAGATGGGATTTTCTTGAGAACTGCCGTAACTTGTAGGATTAATTTTCTTGAATTAAGCTCTCTGGAATTAAGCTCCGCATTGTACATGCTCTTAGAGCAGCTCTAACGAAACCTGTAAAAACGTGAACCGTAAATCGTGTTTACAGAGCATGGTAAACAACGATATTTACAATTCGAAAACAGGTGTCACAGAACGGAACGACCCATAAAATAACATATTCCTTCTTTTATAAAATATTCCTCATTCTTCCCCAGGTCGCTGGCCACGCCGCTGCTTGCTGCCGCCGGCCACACCGCCATGCCCGTCCGCCGCTAGCTGGCTCACCAGGCGCTGCTAGCTTGCTCGCTGCCGCTTGCGCACTGTCACGCTGCCGCTCGTCGCGCTGTTGCAGAGGTTGAGCTAGCCGCGCCTGTCCAGGGTGGCGCGGCGCCACCGCAACTTGGTATAGACGGCCAATTTTGTCTAAGCACCGCGAGCGGTGGAGAAAATACGGTCTTGACATGTAACCGCCCATCAGAGAGGTATATGTATGGGCCGCGGGACCAGATTCTCAGACCACTGTAAAAAGATATATAGACCATGATCTTTTACAATCTCCGCCAGAGCGACGCTTTTCTCGTGAACCTGTAAACCCGCTGGAATGTTACAGTTCCGGCCTGTTTACAGGTACCGTTAGAGCTGCTCTGCTCTTAGCCGACACCCGACAACCAAGGTAGAGGTGCCCTGACCTAGCGCCGCGGCCGTCGCTACACTTCTCCATCTCGGTCGCTGCCTCGCGAGAAGCTTCAAGCGTTGCCGCCACACCACCTCGCCATCGCCACACCACCTCGTCGACCGCATCTCCAAGGCCGCCGGGCACTGGCAACGGCACCACCTCACCGACGCCTCACCACTTGGCCACGACCTTGCTGGATCCCCGACACCGAGCGTCGCCGCCGCTTCCCCGGCACAGCACCACGCAGTAAGAACCCTCCCTGCCTCCTCTAATGTTTTCTGCTAGGCTGCTCTTCTAGATTGTCGTAACAAGGGTTGATTTGGCTGCTGATTTGATCTGTCAGTTGTAATTGTAAATAAGGGTGAGTGATTGGGGGTAAACATTTGATCTGCTACGTTTAAATGAGGGTGATTTAGCTGCTGGATTTGATCTGCTAGTTGTAAATAATGGTGAATTTGGTGCTGTAATGTGCTGCTCTGTTATGTTAGTTATCTACACAAGGAGGCTGGTCGAGAAGCTCCCTGATTCGTTTTGACACACAATTTTTTTTATAGTCTGATACAAACCAAATTTTCTGACGCGCAGAATTTTTCTGTTGTAATGGAAATAATAAATAATAATAGAAAGTAACAGAAATAATTATTTTCTAGTTCTAATCTATCTACTAATTTACAGAACGGTAGGTTCGTCCTCCCCCCCCCCTCCAGAAATTTTCGTTCCGATTTTTTTCGGACGGTTTTGCCCCTACTGTTTGGGCTATTTACATGTTTTGCCACCGCCAAGTGGTATTGTACGGTGAAAAGGAAAAAAAACTCCCAGGAACTCCACTCCCGATGGTCAACTTCTCCCCTTCCGGCCGTCCCCTCATCACGGCCCCCGCTTCTCTTCTTTTCTCGCTCGCCCAATGTCGCCGTCCGCACCGCCCCTACTCCACCTCCACAACTAGAGAAGGTCGAGAACCGCCGGAAGCACCCACCCCTCTACGCACCGGATCCATCCTCGCACCCCTCCCCAATCCTACGACCCCAATCCAGGCGGGCATCGCGGGAGCCCCTGGCGAGGTGTCATGGTGGCCGACGCCGTCGTCGTTCGAGAGGGGCGGCGAGGAGGGGCTCGTTCGAGAGGGGAGGCGAGCATCCTGGTCCACTTCCGCGCGCACCCCTCCCCAATCCTACGCCCCCAATCCAGGCGGGCGCCACGGGAGCCCCTGGCGAGGTGTCATGGGGGCCGACGTCGTCGCCGTTCGAGAGGGGCGGCGAGGAGGGGCTCGTTCGAGAGGGGCGGTGAGCATCCTGGTCCACTTCCGCGCGATAGAGGGCGGGCGGAGGCAGCACTGGATTCTGCGCGATAGAGGGCGGGCGGAGGCAGCACTGGAGTCCACGACACTGCCGTCCAGCTTGCCTCCGTCCCTGGCTCGCCTCCGTCCCTACCGCCGCGCCCTTCTCTGCAGCACCGTGACAGCTCGGGGGTCGGCGTCGTGGTAGCACCGCGGCAGCTCGGGGGGTGGGAGCAGGGGCAGGGCCTGGCGGCGCCGCGCTCACGCGGGTGAGGGACGCCTGGCTCTGTTCGAGCGGAATTCGCGCCGGAAAAGAGGCCCCAGATTGGGATTGGCCGTAGAAGAGGCCCCAGATTGGGGTCGACCGGAGCAGAGGCGACGTTGAGCTCGCGAGCGGCCAGCGACGTTGAGGTGGATGTGGAGCCTTTCTTTCTCGTGTCTGTTAATCCCCTCCTGTACTCCTTCCCTGTGAAACCGCCCCTCCCTACATCTGTTCCTCCTCATGGCGGCGGCACCAGATAGGGCGGACGGCGGCGGAGATGGTCGGCTTCTTTGGTACCATCACGAGCATCGGCTGGTCCCTCTGCCGCAGCCCGCCCGGCGGATCCGCTCCCCCTTTGAAAATTTGGAAACAAGACGGTCAATCGGCTCATGTCCATGCGGCAGGATGGGATCGGCGTCTCCGACCAATTCAAGTCTGTAGTAAACAACCACCGCTTAATTAAGCTCCTGACATATACAATCTCTGTCTTTTGCCATTAATCTGTATAACCCTTATGTTACTTTTCTTCTGCACGCCAGCGTCGACTGACTGACTGGATCCACATGCCTGTTGCAGCGAGAAATACGGGACGGCCGATGCAGCTAAGAAAGAAACGTACGGGGCGAAAGGCCTCTGCTGGACAACACTTCCGTCCAAGAACTACAACATTGGGCTGTGTTTGCCTACCATGCCAAGGTTTGAGACTGGTTTGGTTTTGCCCTTCCACTCAGCTTGTGTGAATGTTGGTGGTTTTGGTATTTATCCGTTGGTAGTCTTCCAGTATAGTTGCAGTGAAGGAAATAGTTAAATATCTTGTATTCTATGCAATGTAGGTCCAAAAGATGATCTTTTCAGTATTCAAGTATTCCATGGAGGTTTCTTCTATGGATTAGAGCTGAACAGAGCATAGTATAACTTGATACCAAAGTTAAAATCTTTGATGAGTTCAGTAGGGATAGTTTCGGTTGTGATTTTCTGGACTATGTGTTGAAAAAATTGGGGTACAGACAGGTACTGCAGAAGAACAAGCTACTGCTGTTGATGTTGATGCATCCCAAGCACCACCGGTTGATCAATCTCAAGCATGGTCACAAGAAGTTGAGCATGATTGAGTTAGTGACCAAACAGAGATTGCACCACTTTTTGTTCTATTTGTGCACTAACATTATTAGTTTGATGCGCAATGCCAATTTAACTAATTTTGTTATATAGCTCTTGTAAAAAATCATTTGTAGACCCTTAGAGGGTTCTCGAGGATAGTGAACAACCACCATCGAGAGTGCCCTGAGCAACCATAAACTTGCCCTGTAATACACCTGAAGTAATAACTACTGAAAATTGTCAACAACATCATTATGGGAATAACGAGTTCAAATTGATTGAGGATTGTCTTCAAAATTACATTGATCATCACAAACAAGTTCCATAACCCACAACATCATGATTCCGCTAATTATCTATATACTAATTTACTTGAGATAGGTTCGTCCACACTCTTTTTTTTATTCGCATGAACCGCAAGAGAAATTTCCTATAACATGGCATAGGCTATGTCCAAGAGAGCGGGTAGGGAGTAAAAATGTGGACTTTATCCCCATGATGCACGATATTTTTTATAATAAATTCAGTGACTTTTAGACATGTCCATAAAATGTTTATGATGGTATTTCGTACATATTGCGAAGTATAAATGTTTTAATTAAATATCAAGATCTAAATTTGTTGACCATGGCAACGCACGGGCATTCAGCTAGTACTATTAAAAAGATTGGGACCGTTCGTCACCTCCCCAGAATTTTCGTCTGTCAGGAAAAGACGATTTTGCCCTTGACAATTTGGAGAATTTCCGTCTGTCAGGAAAAGACGATTTTGCCCTTGACAATTTGGAGATATTACTAGAACTGTCACCGCAAAGTCAATACTCAAAAACGGACCGGTTCCTTCCTCTGTGACTCCGCTCGCTCCAGAGAAGGTCGGGGACGAGGCGAGGCACCGAAGAGGAAGCAGGGCTGGCGGCCAGAGTCGGTTTCTGGACTTTTTTGCCCCTGTCTTTTCAGAGTTATTACATCCCTGCCACCGTTGAGTGACCGCATGTTCCTTTTGATCGAAAAATCTGCCGCATCCAAGAACCTGGGTGTTCCTCCATGGCTTCCCAGGCAACGGGATGGAGAGAGCGGTGGTCTCCCCGGCCAGCTCGGAGACCTCCTCGACGCGGCGATCAAGCCGACGTTACTGCTGTTGCTGCTGCTCCTGCCCGTGGCGGCGCTTGCCTTCCCACCGTAGCTCCTCAGCGCGCGCTTCAATCTGCCGCCATGTGCCGGATCAGCCTCCCACCGCTGGGTCGTCCGTCCTGCGCCGCCGCGGGAGGTAGATGATGGCCGGCGCCACGAGGAGAGAATATCGATGCCGGGCACGCAGGCAACGACGCGCGTTCCGTCGGTCCGGCGGGATCAGAAGGAGATTGGAGGATGGCGCAGCCGGGATCGATGAAGGGGTTGGAGGATGCGTAGGCGGGCTCGAGCTCGGCCTCGCGGAGAGATAGAGGATGGGAAGAGGACGGTGTTGGCGCGTTGCTGGCCAGCCGGCGGCCATGAGGGGAGGTGGCAGACGCTGGCGCTCGGCACTACAGTAGTAGGAGACATCGCAGAGCCAAGACTCCCGCGAGAGCTTCCTCCTTGCGCGGCTTTCCACGCTCGAGCGGCAACGTTGATGAGCCTCCGCGCGGGGACGACCTTCCGCCAGCTTGCGTGCGACTGCTCTCTCTCTCTCCGGCCAGCCCATGTCATGATTTGGGGAAAACTGCCTCCATCTCAAACCGCACGGGAGGGAGCCTTATCTCTTGGGCAATTTTTTGTTTAGTCCTTCCACTTTGAGATATATACGTAAGTAACCCGAGATGCTGGCTAACCAAAGTTAAATGCGAACCAAAGCGAGGTACATATTTACATTAGCTCCAAGCCTGGCCGCATGCAAATTACTTGTTCGATATTTAGTTTTTGTTACATTGGCAGTCGTATTACGTAGCAGCCACTATTTGGACCGCATAAAAGAGTATGCAGAGTGTTGTTTTCCTGAGAGCTGTTGTTTAATTGCAGATATTCAAATTACACAGTAAAATTAAATATTGTTTGAAAAATCCGAGCAGACTGAGGTTGACGGCGACCTAGCGCAGCCCTCGACCCAACAAGCACGACTTTTGAAGAATAAGCATGGTAGGACCTTTACTTATTTTAAGAAACTCGGGTGAATTTATTTGAGACATAAGCTTTCTCCCTTTAACAAAAAACTGATTTTGAGTAATGAAAGTCTCAAGAATCTAAAAAATACTCAACAAAAATATTTGCCTTTCATCTATATTTTTTCTTCCGGTGCAACGCACGGGTTTTGTGCTAGTAGTAAGTAAATTTTAGTAAGCGGTTGAATAAATTATAGCAGAAGATCTAATAAAAAAAACAGATGGAATGTCAGACGCACGGAGAAGGAAAAAACATGACACCACAAAGAAAAGAAAACATTGCGCCAGCTTCCTAAACGAAGGGAGCGATTTTCTCTGGGCCGGTCTCCGTGGGCTTTCGTGTGGGACTAGCTCGACGTGAGCGAGACGGGAGTTGGAACTCGCTACAAGCGCTGTATTAGGGAATCCTCTGCCTAGCGCCGCTCGCTGCCGTCCTCCGCCCCCGCGCCGCCGGTGCGTGCTTGCCCTTTCTTCCCGCCTCCCCGTGAAACCGCGCCGCACATGAACTCCCTCCCACCCTACCTCCATCCAGCCTATACATCTTGGAAGGACTCCGCGCTGCCGCTACCAGCTTGAGTTCCCTGTGCTCTCCTCGTGAAATTTTGATGTAAATTTATCTTTCTTTGATTTCCCCCCAGTCAATTGATAAAGGAAGCTTGGTCCATGAAGATCAATTTTTTGGGTGGTTTCTTACTTCTTTGACTGGTGCCATCGATGTAAAGACGGGTTGGCATTCATCGTCTATGCACCGAGCAGTGCCGGGGTTCCTGCGTCGAGCCCTTTTAAACAGAAATCGCCCCCCGGTATTGCGCCTTTCCTCTCTGGCTTGTTGCTTTAAGAGCTTGGATAATCAAGAGCCCAGTCCAAGCTCCTTTTGCAGTGAGTATAGAGGTCGGTGTATTCATCCTTTCATCACACTAGCGGTCCGGACATCGAATTTGGATGATCCCAGAAAGATTACCTTCAGGGAGTGTGTCAGGTTACATGGGCTATCCCAGTCAGTTGGGCTGTTTGCATTGCTTATGCGGTCATTCTTGCCACATGGAATCACAGAGATCCGGTGCTTGATTCAGAGCATTGCTGATTACTGCGGGGATGCTGGGCCAGAGTTGTTTGAGTTGGCCCATATGTTGGTCAGCAATATGGATGGGTTGATGACACTGCTCCAAGTATATGCCACAATCATTCGAATTTTTGTAGATCTGTCAATGTTTGAGGATGCTCTCCTCACTTACATTGAGGCCAAGAAGGTTGGGGTTGAGTTGCGAGTGTGTAACTTCTTACTCAAGCGCTTAGTTGAAAAGAAACAAATCATGCACGCGAGGAGTTTGTTTGATGATATGAAGAGTTCTGGTCCTTCACCAAATGTCTACTCTTATTCAGTTCTGATGAGTGTGTATACGCACGGAGATAAGTTATGCTTGGAGGAAGCCTTTGAGCTTCTCTGTGAAATGGAAACCAAAGGTGTGAGGCCGAATGCTGCAACCTTTGGTACTTACCTATATGGGCTTTGCCGTGCCAGACAGGTGACATCTGCATGGAGTTTTCTTCAAATGATTTGTCTGAGAGGTGACCCTTGCAACAGTTACTGTTTTAATGCGGTGATTCATGGTTTCTGTCACGAGGGTCAGGTTAAAAAAGCTGTAGAGGTGTTTGATGTGATGAAGAAGGGTGGGTTTGTCCCAGATGTCCATACCTACAGCATATTAGTTGATGGGTTATGCAAACAAGGGGATCTGTTAACAGGCTATTACATGCTTGTTGAAATGGCAAGGAATGGAATTGATCCTACTCTGGCGAGTTACAGTTCGCTTTTGCATGGCCTTTGCCGAGTTGGAAATATTGAATTGGCGTTTGAGCTTTTTAACAGGCTCAAAGGCCATGGTTTCAAGCACGACCACATAGTGTACAGCATTATTTTCCATGGTTGTTGCCAACATTTAGATCTAGAGGTTGTCTGTGACCTTTGGAATGACATGGTTCATGATAATTTTGTTCCAGATGTCTACAATTACACTAGTCTGATATTTGCATACTGTAGACATGGGGACCTTGAAGAAGCATTGAGGGTATTTGAACTCATGCTCGATAATGGGATAAGTCCAAACATTGTGACCTGCACAATTCTTGTCGAGGGCTTCAGCAACAAAGAGCTGATTGGTGAAGCCTTCGTATTCCTGGACAAAGTGCGCCATTTTGGAATTGTCCCCAACCTTTGTACATACAGAGTTATCATCAATGGCCTGTGTAAGGTCAACAAATCTAATGATGTATGGGGATTTTTCGGGGATATGATAAAAAGGGGCTATGTTCCTGATACTGTGATTTACAGTATTATTATTGATGGTTTTGTGAAAGCTTTGGATCTGGGTGAGGCTTTCAGGTTGTATCATAAAATGGTGGATGAGGGGACAAAACCTAATATCTATACGTACACTAGCCTGATAAATGGTCTGTGCCATGATGATAAACTTCGTGAAGCTATGATGTTGTTTGATCATATGATTGGGAAGGGTATGAAACCGGACATGATTTTATATACGTCTCTAATTGCATGCTGTTGTAAGCGCTCAAACATGAAGGCAGCTCTGGAAATATTCAGAGAGATGGAAAAAAGGGGTTTGTCAGCAGATGCTTTTGTTTATACTTGTTTAATTAGTGGCTTCAGTAAAGTGCTTGCAATGGATGGTGCAAACATGTTGATGGAAGAAATGATAAATAAGGGGCTTACACCTACTGTTGTAACCTATACAGATCTCATAGTAGGATACTACAAAATTGGAGATGAGAGAAAAGCTAAGATGATGTATGAGACTATGCTCCAGGCAGACATTACACCGGATGCTAAGATGAGGTGTATATTGGGCCTTGACAAATGTGGAGACAATTTTGAGGATTCTCAGAACGAGAAGGATGTGTCATAGATATTCGCATAGAACTGTATTAACTTGGTCAACAGAATGATTTCATAATGGTGTTGAGCTCTATTAATCAGTAAGCTGGACCTTGCCCTTTTGAGTTGGTGGTTCTGATGTACTTCAGTGCTATTCTGTCCATGAGGAGAAAGAATGAGAACTTCCAAGGACAGACTTATTTCTTATTACATGAGTAAGTGCCGAACATTGCAATAGTTGCTTTGAATATTTAAAAAATGATTGTGTAAAGCCAATTTGGATTATGAATTAATAGTTGAGACAGTGCCACAGCAGAAGTATGCCACGATTTGATAATTATCTTTTTTCTTCAGGGGTTTCACAAAGTTCCTGTGCAGTGCACTACTTGATGTCAAGGTATGATTAGTTTCACAATTCTGGTCTTGTATTTCTCATTTTTCTCTGGAAGTTTGGTTGAGTATCAACTGTAAAGTTCACATTCATCCATCAACACCAACTCTGTTGGTATGCAATGTACATCCATTCAATTCACAGCCACCTTACAAGTGGAGAAAACGGAGGAATGAAGGGGAAAACTTCCACATGACCACACACATTGACTGTTATAGTCAAGAGTATGGGTCTTTGTGAAATACAACTTCAGCACTATCGCAAACCCGCTTCCATGATTTGATATATACTGGAAGCATTTCCTCTCGTAGAAAACTTGTTGTGGACTCCTTTTGGGGAACTACCTATCAACGCCGCCGTCACCATCCTGTGGCACAAGGCTGAGAAGATACGTGAAGGGCTAAAACTTGGCAGCCAAATAAAGTCCAAGCCTATTAGGATAGCAAGTTCAGATTGCCTACCTGGTAGTTTACTTTGATTAGGATTCTGTTTCTATACGTACTCAGATGTATCTCTCCCTTATATAAGGAGACACGTAGATTGTACTAGGGATTATGAGAAATCAATAAACCAAAAGTCTCTCCAAGTTTGAGCGTTCAGAGCCTCGTACGCCATGGCCGGGGAGGAGCCCCGCCGAACGTCCGAGGGCGAGCCTCGTTACCCTCTACGCTCAGATCCCAATTCCCGTTTACATCTGCATCCTCCTCTCCCCAATACTCGAGCACGTAACATCTTGGTATCAGAGTCTGCACGAGTGGTTGCTGTAGACACTTCCATGCGTGAGCGTGACGATTTCCTTCGAGACATCCGTGCGCGCCTTCTTCAAGCTCAGCATTCCATGAAGGCTCATCAGGATGGTCAGCGTCGAGCAATGGAATTTGACATTGGTGAATGGGTCTGGCTCAGACTGCAGCATCGACCAGTGGCTTCTCTGATTCCAGCCAGTAATGCTAAACTTGCTCCCCGTTTTTATGGGCCATACCAGATCGTGGAGCGCATAAATGCTGTGGCCTACCGCCTTCATCTTCCAGCTCGTGCTCGCCTTCATGATGTTTTTCATGTCTCCCTGCTAAAAAAGTTCCATGGAGAAGCCCCTTCAACACCACCGGCTCTCCCAACTACTTTGAACGGCAAGGTGATACCTGCACCACAACATGTTCTTCGAGCTCGACTCAATCGAGATGTGTGGGAGGTACTTGTTCAGTGGACAAACACGACAGCATCTGAAGCTTCATGGGTAACTGTGGATGATTTCAAACAGTCCTATCCGAATTTTCAGCTCGAGGACGAGCTGTTTCTCCAGGCGGGCGGAAATGTTGTGGACTCCTTTTGGGGAACTACCTATCAACGCCGCCGTCACCATCCTGTGGCACAAGGCTGAGAAGATACGTGAAGGGCTAAAACTTGGCAGCCAAATAAAGTCCAAGCCTATTAGGATAGCAAGTTCAGATTGCCTACCTGGTAGTTTACTTTGATTAGGATTCTGTTTCTATACGTACTCAGATGTATCTCTCCCTTATATAAGGAGACACGTAGATTGTACTAGGGATTATGAGAAATCAATAAACCAAAAGTCTCTCCAAGTTTGAGCGTTCAGAGCCTCGTACGCCACGGCTGGGGAGGAGCCCCGCCGAACGTCCGAGGGCGAGCCTCGTTACCCTCTACGCTCGGATCCCAATTCCCGTTTACATCTGCATCCTCCTCTCCCCAATACTCTAGCACGTAACAAAACTACTACTCCCTCCGTCCAGAAATAAGTGACTTGCTTTTGTCTAGATTCGTATGTATCTAGACATGTTTTAGCATATGGATACATGCGAATCTAGAAAAATCCAAGTCACTTATTTCCGTACGGAGGGAGTATATCTAGTTGCCTCTTTTTTGCCAGCCCTTTATTGATACCATTTCATTATCTGATGTTTAGGTAAAAACGATTCCGCGGTGGCAAACAAGTCTACTGCGCGAAAAGAAACCGAGTAGATTGCACAAATATCTAGTACTGGTAGTCCTATTTGTTCAAATTCTTTCACTAATCATACTGTCAGAGAGGTAGCCTCTCGAGATAGTTAAAGCTCAATTAGTGGAAAGATTTCAGATTATGAAGATGCTAATGCAGCTCTTGCAGTGTACATTAACTGATGCATATTTGACAATGTAGCTTCTTTCATGTATCTAAAGCTAAATTCTGCACTGCAGTATAATTCCCGAGAATGGTCCAGATTTTTATTCCATATGACCTTGAAAAAGTCAGTTCCACTATCATTGAGATAACGAAACTGACGAACCAATTGTTCTCCAGCACCCAAAGTTCACCCGAAACACTGGCCGTGATGGCGCGCAGATGTTGCTCCCGTAGTGGAGAGTCAAAGAGTGCCTTGAACTCCTGAAGTGCGACATCGTCCACGGATTCAGCGGCAGAGGCTTTTTTCGGCAACTTGCCTGGATAAGATGCCGGGAAATTGAGTCTGTCTCCACGCTACACCCTGAAGCAGAGCAATTCACACTATGGAGGAGCACCTGTATCGGGTTCCACTATCATTGAGATAGCAGGACAGATGAACCAACAGTTCATCAGCATCCAAAGTGCTCCCAGTACACTGGTGAATGCTCCAGGTACCACCATTTCTTCAAGATACTGCAGCATGTGGATGCATTCGTGATAGATAACATGCCTGTTATGCTCTATGTCCCAAGTACTTTTTTGTAGATAATATTGGTCAGATACTCAGATTTATATTCTAGTAAATTCCAAGATACAGGTTGCCTTGTAGCTCATTCCATTTTACAATAGTTTCAGGCTATCATGTTAAATTCAGCGTACACCATCTAACTTAAATATTTCTATTCATTTTGCTACTTGCCATCACATAGATATCGTGTTCAATGTATTAAGGTACTGTCCTGAAACACTACTTGATTGAATGCAGTTCGGTGATACCTTTCCAGAATATCCAACTGGGTTCATGGAGCTGAAACTGTTTTCTGTCATGCTACCATGGTAGCTAACAACAATTTGGATGGTAGCTCTAAGCCTCTCGCTTAAAACAATTATGTTGGAGGCACTGTACACCATAACCTCAATTGAAAGGAAGTCGATATGCAGGCTCATGCAAGCTTGATGCCATCATATGTGCTTTGCCATCTTGCATTGATTCTGTTTTGATCTTGCTTGCGGGGTTTTCGTGTCAGTTTTGACTGTGGCAGTCTGCAAAACCGAGCCGAGTTGCTGTGTTAAGGATTTTGGTTTGTTGGCTGTGAACTTGGCATGCGGGTTTCTTATAGGTGGTGTATGAAGGTGAATATTTAAAAGAAGAATTGGGTTTTCAACTCTTCTCTATTCACCGCTGACCTCGACTCGTATGTCATACAAGATCGTGGAGTACTTATTTTTCAGAAACTGTGGTTTACTTGAAGGTACGATACCCAGTGCATAAGAGATTTACCTACTGCCTTGATCTGATTATGTTACATAGTACCCTAAATCTTCAGGTGCAGAAGAGAAGCATCATATGCGTCATTCATGTAAATGAAAATACAAGTCATCATTCAAGCAGTTTAAAGATTGAGACCCCGATGGTCTTAAAAAAAATGGACGTGCGATGAAATGTGCGGTAGGATAGTTTTATGATATGGATAGCAAACCCAGTTACGATGTTTCCTGGACTAGTACTGGAACTGTGAATGTTGCTGATAACACATCCCTTCAGGTCCTTCCTGAAAAAAAAAACCTGTTTTCCTTCGTGTCCTCCTGCTATCACCTGCCCCTCTCAGAGTCCAGAGTCCAGATACCCGTCGCTTCTGTCAAAACCCAAACGAGAGTGGAGAGAGGGGATTCAACACTGTTCTATTCCGGCTCCAGAACCTTCAGAAGGACCGACCTTCTGCCATCCCTCATCACGTAGGCCTCGGTTCCCTTATCCCAGAGCTTCGCCTCTGCCTACACTGTGTACGAAGCAATGTTGAACTCGTCCACAGTGGCATCAGAGGCAACACAGTGATACTAAACAAAATCAAAAAATCACAACAAGTTAGTATGCATTCATCACATCGGTTGGCCAAAAACAACACTTGCACACTTGTGAAAACTCCACAGTTATTATGGAACTTAGAGCATCTTCACTCGTTGGCCGTTCTCAGGCCGAAATCCAGCGCTATTTTGCGCCGGACGGATGTAACTTTCGGCCTGAGAACGGCCTTTTTCCCACTCGCGTTCTCAGACCGAGTCCCCAAGTTTGACCAAAATTTGATCAAACACGTTAATTTCGGACGAATATAGGCGATTTTATTTAAACAACGGCGAGTTTGTACAATAGTTGGCCAAATTCGGACATATACCCGAATTTTGGCCAAATTAGGGTAAACGAAAACTAAAACAGTAAAAAAACGGCGATGCCGATGCCGATGACGCTGCCTCACATGCCGAAGTGGTGGTAGAAGTTGGTGTACTCGGGATCGGCCGTGCCGTCGTCGCCGCCATCGTCGTCATCGCCGTCGTCGTCCGGCGTCTGTAGTGGCCGCGAGCTGCCCTGGCCTGGGTCGCCGTACCTCCACGACTGGTAGGAAGGACCGATGTCGTCTTCGTCGTCGAGGACGACGAGGGGCGCGCCCAGGTAGGCGGACTCGGGGCGCGCTCTGTGCGGGGCGGGATCGCGGCGCCCTCTGGCGCGACGCTCGGCCTGCTCCTGCAAGCGCTGCACGCGCAGCGCCTCCTCCTCCTCCCAGTCCGCCCTGGACCAGGCGAGGATGTTCAGCTCCGTGGATGGCTACGGCGGCACGGCCTCGCGCAGAGAGCGCTCGATTGCCATTTTCATGGCGAACGAGTCCTCGTCGATGGAGACGCCCCAGTCGGCGGGCTCTAGCTTCGGCTGGCGAAGGGGAATCCGCCCGGTCGGCGGCGTCGCGGCGCGGGCCTCGTTGATGACGACGCCTTAGGCGGCGAGGTCCTCGGTGTGTCGACCTCGCGCTTAGGAGGCTGAAAGACCTCGCCGCTGCTGCACGACGACTGCGCAGGAGCCGATGCCGAGGAGCGCGACGCGGAGGAGGAGGTGGAGAGGCTGGCCATCCTCCTGGGCGCCCAGCTAGCTGGAGGTTGGCGCCCGCGGCGAGGGGGTGGCACCGACGAACGTGGGAACCCCAGCCGGGGGTTGTTGCCTGCGGTGACCCAGCATACCACTGCATGATGTAGTACACTATAGTCGTTGACATAACACCAATGAAACACCGTTCACTAGTATTACATCCCTCAGAGTGGTACAACAGAAACACAACAGGTCCAAGACATGACTATAGATTACAACTCGACTCTTTACATAAGATCCAGAGAACACCTCCGGACTACCTGGCTAAAACGACTAATATCTAAACCATAAGGCTTGCAATTGCTACTAATGCAATGCTCTACAGAAGTAAGTTTTATGGCTAGAGTATCTACTCCTATCTACTTAAGAACTTTGTCTTCACTTCGGTTGATGTATATGTTGACTTCATTGACTCTGTTGAAGAACTTGAGTTGTCGATGATGGTTTCTTGAGCAGAAGTTGATGTTGGCGTCGTCTTCAACGGCTTAGAACCTAGCAAGGGTTAAGAAGGTACGGTTGAGTAAGAGCGTACTTAGCAAGTTCACTACAAAGGAGTGTATGATGCACTATCTCTACAGCCACAGACCAAAGGTCGTAGGCAATGCAGGTTTTTGTAAACATTTCTTCAAATGTTGCTTTTATTCTGAAAACTATGTCCGACAGCCTTCACAGGTTGACCAGAACCTTCACGGGGTTCCTTTCCTACCGCGTTCGTAGCTCCTTCTCGGAACAGGGAGTAACATGTCACAGTTCTTACACTCTGCAGAGGTGCGTTACTTTACCCATGAGAGATCAAATACTTGTTGCACAACTGGACGATCTTTCCCGTCCACACTTCCTATGGTGTGGGGCCCAGTAGATGATCCAAGCCAATCACTGCCCCCTTCGCGACCCCATATGTATGCACGATTCTTCAGACCGAGCTACATCTCCGTTAAGCCCCCTTTCGGGCAAGCTACAACCCTGATGAGTTCCCGAAGACTCTATGAGCCGGTTATGCCCCTAGCAAGCTCCATAAAGGTCTGACTATACCTCCGACAGCCGCTCACAGATAATCTAGATACCAAAATCGTGGGGCCTAAGGGTGCCCACCCATATGCTGGATCCGCACAAGGAATCACAACGTCAAGTTAAGGTCATCGTGTCTACATATGAAAGGAAGAAGATACAGCTGACTTCTTTGTCCCATTCCAAATCTCATGGTTAACGCGTAATATACGACACTAGAATCACCGGCGACATTGGTTGTTAAGCCCTAGATATTATGTTCCTTTATCACTGGAACTGTATCAATAGATTATTACCATTTGGTAAATAATCCATAATCATATTATTATGAAAATAGTGTTTTCTGACCTTTTTGAAATGCAGGTGATGACAACATTTGAGTTACAAGCATTTGATAGAAAATAACCAAAGGACATGAGCAAGTTGTGAACTTGCCTTTTGTGATTGCAAGATTATGCACTCACGGTCTTCGAGATAATAGAAGATCCAAATTCTATAAATAGCATCATTGGACCGGTAAGGACTAATGTTTAAATAAGAAAGATGCAATTATGTATAAGTAATGTAATGCAGTTTGATAAATGCGAATCCCTGGACTAATCGTATCTGATCTAGGGTTCAGAAACTGGGAATGGTTTCTTTAGAATGTGTTTCACTTTTATCTCAGTTTCACACTTGTGCTTCTTATTAAGGCTTGTGAGAGTGTGTGAAACAATATGTAAATACAACAAGTAATATGCAATACTAAAGCATTCAAATTGGGCATGGTATTAAAAGATTTCTTAAGCAAGATTATTAATCAATTAGAGCTTTTAAAGAAGTGTTTAAGGACTACTTTTAATGTTTCTTAAAAGAATAACTTTTTAAGAAAATATTACTTTATAAAGAAAAAGCATTTAAGTGCTTAATCATGCAAAGTATAAAAGTAAAGTATAATAATATTCAAAGATTGAGTAAATTGTTATCTGGTAATTATGATGGGATTTATTATGTTAAGTTGTTAAGAGGTTAAGAGACTTATTATAAGATTGTTGTTTGAAGTGGCAGAACGAATAACCTTTGAAGGAAAGGTTCCTTTGCCAAGGTTTAGACCATCTGTGGGGTTAGTAGAATGTGATCGATGTCGTTTGCGTTTGTCTGAATTATTTGAATTTGAGATGCCTTATGATTTGATTGAAATAGACAAAACTTAACTATAAAACATAATTAATTTTTATACATTGTTTATAACTTTGTGGACCAAAGTTAATTTTAAAACATGAATAGACCTAGGATGTGATGTTTTAAAATATTAATAACTTTTAAGCTTTGTAATAAGCATGTTTAAGAGTATGAGGTCATCCACTTTTAGTTCAAGTGAGTGATGAGTTTAAATATGACTCGTTATTATGAATATACTTTATCTTTTAAGGAAAGTAAATTTAGATGATTTTTAATAATCTATTAAAGTTTGAAATCATGAATAGTTAAGATATAAGTAACATTCACTTTTATTATAAGTGAATGGTGATTAAAATTTACTTAAATTATTGGTTTATCTTGGAGTTATGGTTTTAAAGAGTTTTCTAAATGTTAATAGTTTACTTTTAAGTATTAATATAGACTTAAGTTATGGTTTTGGAAGTAGTATTTAAATTTATAGGATTTAGGGTTTTACATAAAATTGTGATTATTTCTTATTTAAAAATGTTCTTAAAGAATTTACCAACTAGATAATAAATAAGGATTTATTTCTTAATAACCTTAAAATGTGTTGGAATAATATAATTAGTATTTTTATAGTAAAACATACTTACTTAAGATCTTAGAAGTGAATTTAATTTAATTTTAGATGTTATTCTTATTTTTATAAAATTCCACAAAGGATTATATATATTTAAACATTTGCTTCAAGTTTTATTTGTAAAAAAAATATGTTAGTATTTTATCAAATAGTAGTTTTATTTTCATATGCAAAAAATGATTTTTATTCATTTTCAGGACTTTTTCTTAATTTTTTCCAGAATGAAAATAAGCTTAGGGTATTTTGGTAATTTGTATTTTATTTCTTACTCTATTTTATTATATTTCTTATCCCATTTAATCCGAGCCGTTTGGTTGGGCACATGGGCTGGCCTGGCCCAAATGGTCTTGCTAGACCAAATTAGCCCAATAGAGCCCACACTAGTTGGGTCAATCCGACCCAACCCTCTCCACTCACGTACAAGAACTCATCGAGACTTGGTCTCATTCCCCTCTCGTGACCCCAGGGCGCCACCGTGACCCTGCTCACCTCTGGCCACCGATTCCGGCGTAGGCTGACCTACAGCCGCCACTATCCGTCGCCAAAGAACCACCTTTTCTCCGGCCTACAACCTAGACCTCTTCGATTCGACCGACGCCTCTTGTTCTGGATGTGCTGACCCCCTCTCTGGAGCTAGGGTTTTGCCGCCTCGATGCCACAGTACGCTATTGATGCCCTCGTCTCCTCCTAGTGTTGGTGATAGGTCTACGATGCGCTACTCGAGCCGATGTGGCTTGGCGCGGGTATCAGCGTTGTGGCGCTCCCCGTGTTGCCATGCCGCCACGGCTCGCCGTCGATGCCGTCCTCGGGCTCACGCCATTGTGGCCACGCGGGTATTGCCTCACCACACCACTACGGTGCTCCCGAGCTCTGGTACACACACTTCCTCTCCCTCTCTCTCTCTCCTCTCTGATTTTCATTTGTACCTCTCTATTACACATGATTAACTATGTAAACTACCACGACGATGTTTATGATTGGAACTTGGTGTTGATTCTGCTACTGGTAACTAGATGATATATAGATAAGTGGCAGTACACTCCTACTTAATTACTGGATTCCACTGTTATATTGGTTAACTGGACTCTTACTCATGGCTGTTTAAACTATGCAATATCTAGAGGTGAATTGAGTTGTAGATGCTTGCTGGAATTCAAACCCTTAGTTTGAATCTGGTCTCAGTAGTATGTTGTACTGACCCATTGGTTTGTGGCATTAGCTGGCTTTGTTAGGTGAAAATGGTTGGGCTTAAATCTCCTCCTTACTCTATTTGTGGCCTGATGTGGTTTAGATTGTGCTGTATCCAGGTTCTAGCTTGTGATTTTGGCTAGTGGCTTTTATTGGCCTTGGTATCCTCTACTGTGGTGGTTTTTTTACCCTGGAGATGTGTATTCCACTATAGCCAGATTTGGTGTTCCTATTAGCAGGCTGTGGTAAACCCATGCATATGAGAAATTTGGTGAACTGGACCTATGGTTCAGTGATGGACATGGAAATCAAAGTATTATAGTCCCTACCCATGATATCTATGTTGAGGCTTTAGCTTTGTAAGAACATATATGATTGATGCTTTGTTGAGGTCTTAAGAAAGAATTTGTCTTCCTGTAATTTTTGTATAGTAAAGTAACCTATATACTTGACTCCTAGAACACTTGCTAGGAAAATGATATGTTTTGATCAGATTGTCAATGTTGCATAAAGAAATGGCTTCTGTAATATGACTATGCTGTTGTGGAACCTCCCTAAGAGGAAGCACAACAACATAGATCATTTACATGATCTGCTAAACTTTAACTTAACCAGATGCTGGTTTATGTGCTTGCCAATGATGCCAAGTCTAAGGCACATTATTTAGGTAAAAGAATAGATATTTGTTTGTGGCTTTAATTCTCTGTGATGAGCTTTGCATGGCATCTCCATGCAAGACTTAGAGAATCCCCCATCCAATCCTCCTAGATAAAAGTCCAGTTGAGGTAGATGGAATTGGTGGCTGTGTATTATTTCCCTAGTATTCCCAGATCTTTATGCAAGATATAAGAACAAATACTACATGATCTATTGGTTGGTTCTAATCATTTTAACCCACTGTTGGTGAGTGATCTATAGCCTATTGGAGATCTTGGTCTATTACTAATGCTTCTTGAGCATCTAGCCTTTCATGTCATCATGCTTGATCTTCACCATCTTTCTGGTGCTCCTGGTGTTGCTCCTTTGTTGCTGGCTTGATCTTGATCTCCTCCTTGTCCTAGCTATTAGATGGCTTCTTGAAGCAACCATAGGTTGGGTGATGGTTTGGTGGGATGATCAATATGTAAGTATGAAGAAAATCGGTGATGATCCATCAAGAACAGATGTTGTTCTTGTGGTTTGAGCTGTGAAGATGTTGGAGTGTCGTGTGGTGAAAAGGATATGGTAGAAGATCTGCTACGGCTGGTGCTCTCTCTCTCTATTTGATGTTCTCTGGTAGTGTTGACAACACACCAAGTGCATGAGGTGACTGTGCTACTTGCTTGCCTATTGCTTGATGTGGATCAGATCAAGTACACCTTGATATTTTCTTGGGGGTTTTACCTTTTGCCTTTTACTATTCTGGTAAAACTTGCCCCATGCATGTGATGCACTAGTCTGAGGCAATTCCTAATATAAGAATAGATACTAGTCTTTGGCCCCTCCTTTTTAACTTACTCAATGATGTGAATAGCAATGCATTTCATTGCCAAACTGAGAGCACACTAATTAACACTAACCCCTTTCTTTTTGTCTTATTAGTCTTTGTTTTCAAGTACCAAGAGGAAATACAGGAAGACCTTTACTGGATGTAGGAATTTAGTTATAGGTCTTTTCTTTATTATTTTTTAATTTACTTATTCCTTTCTAAAATACATTGTAATATATATATATTATTTTGTAATGATGGGGATATGCCAAATGTGGTATGCCTAGCAGGACGTTCCGGCTGAGTCAAAGGTTTAGCGAATGGGCCTGCAGGACGACGACTGGAAGGCGACTAAGGAAAAGGCCTGGCGATTGGAGACTGGAGGCCTAGAAGTGTACTCGAAGCCCAGTCGGATTAGGTCAACGCCTCCGAATCCATACCTTGTTCGGTTGTAAACTGTAAACCCTAGCGAGGTGCCTCCTATATAAACCTCCGTAGGGTACTCTGAGGACTTATGTTCCATCATACACCCCTTCGAGCGACTCGCTGCTTAGACGCCGAGCTCGCCACCCTTGTAACTCGCTCTCCATCAATCTAATCTAGAAGGAGTAGGTCTTTACTCTCCGGGGGGCCAAACCTGGATAAACCCATGTGCATCCGCCCCCATCTCGCACCGTAGATGGCCACCAGCTCTCGCTCCCGATTCTATCAATCGCTGCCTACTGCAGCGACTGCCGTGGCCATTTCCATGGCAGTGGCGCCAACCTTGGGGCCTAGCCAGACTGGCATGAGTTCTGCAGCGAGACCCTACTCGCCGATCGACCGGCCGATCGCCACCGGCCGCATGATCGCCATTGGCGGGATCTTACAGATCCTGCCCAGCAGCTACATCCTAGCGTCATGCCCGGTCACCCACAACACGATAATGCCAGTGGCTCCATCAACCTGTTTGTCGGCTTCACCAGCGCAGTCGACCCGGCGGCGACGGTGATCGTCGGCGGATCACCGCCACGCCGTGATCTGCTCTCTGAGGAGCAGGCCCGATCCATCAGGAGCCTCGCCTTCGAGTATGACTCGGCCGCCAGCAACGCGGCCAAGACCAACACCACTGCGGATGATGCGGCCCTACATGACGATGCCGACTCCATGACTCCTGCATCGGTCAACGGATCCATCACCGCAACATCACGGGAGGACTCCATCACGTGGGTCTCCAACCCTGAGGACTTTGAAGACTCCTCAATCCTTGGGATCTTTGATTCCGACTTTGGCTCGGAGTCCCTCGAGGACTTTCGTGCCAGATCCAATCGCTTCAACGCGATCTACATGGCGGGCATTACGATCGCCCCGCCAGATCCAGTCTCCACACCAATCCTTCCAACCGCGATGGCCATGGAGGTGGAGGAAGCCCGCCTGCGACTGGAGGAGGCGCATCGCAAGGAGCTAGCCAAGCGCAAGAAATTCTGCCTCGAGCGGGCAACGGCGTAGGAGCTGTCGCTCTACCACCAGTGCCGCATTAAGACCCGCCTAAACTCCAACGTCTAGGGCCGCGTCCTAAACTTCAACGACGAGAACGACCCCACACGCGCGGCTGAGCGTGAGTACTGCGAGAACACACCACCAGGTGGCAGCAATCGACCACCACCCGGTGCACCGACGACTGGGGCCCTGCCACCACCCATTGGTCGCGCGCCCCTGCCGGACCAGCCACGGATCATAATCTCACCACAGGCCCGCGACGGCAACGGACTCCCACTGTACTCCACCCCGATGGACAACGTCGTCGCGGCTGACGCTGCAGTCGCCAACCTCATCGTCCAGGGAGAAGGCGCGCTGCAGATCTAGTACGCCAAGGCCCTACTCGCCAGGGCCGTCGAGCAGCAAGCCGCGGGAGTCGACCCGCGGGGGCGGACGTATTCCCGCTCCTCGGCAAGAAGTGCGGCCTCAAGCGGTCACCCAATCATCGCCAACGCCGTGACCTGCCCACCACCGCAGCCCCTGGCGAACCAGCCATGGGCCGCCAACCCCGCGCTCTCCACCAACGAGCCATAACCGGTGAACAACATGGTTGCCGCCAACAGGCAACCCATCGATGCCCGAACGCACATCATCAACAACCAGGCTTGGCAGGCGCGCCAGCCCAACGACTTGAGGCACACCCTCACCAACCGCGGCGACCCTGAACCCAGGGGCTCGCTCAGTCGTGTCGGTCCCCAGTTCTTCGGACCTATGATCCGAGGCGAGAAGTACCCTGCCAACTTCAAGGCGCCCAAGGAGATAGAAAAGTACGATCGAACGTATGATCCAGCGGTCTGGCTGGACACATACCTCATGGCGATGGGAATCGCCGGCCACACCGACCTGCTAGCCGCTCGCTACCTCCCCCTAATGATGGAGGGTGCGATCCGGCAATGGATTAACACCCTCCCCGCCGATAGCATCGACTCGTGGGAGGAGATGCGGGATGCCTTCGTCAGGCACTTTGAAGGCTCCTACACCCGTGCCACCACCATCGAGGACCTGTAACGATGCATCCAGGGACAACGCGAGTCGACCCGCCACTGGATCCAAAGGTGGTAGGAGCTATGGATCAACGCCTACGGCATCCACCCGGACACGACGATACACTGCTTCAAAAACGCGTGCCGGTACGAACCCCTGGTCGCCAATATCAAGAGGGTCTACCGGACGCTCGACAACATCCCCGACCTCCTCGAGATCGCCAAGCGATGCGCAGAAGAGGACCCCAACCAGGACTCTGATGACGAGTTAGGAGGAAGACGCCTCGTCAGCGCCCACGACAGCGGGCGACAGTGCGACATGCGCTATAGCAACACTCGCATCACCAGCAAGCGTCGTGGTGACAAGCGAGTCGACTTTGTCGCCAATGCCGGCTACGGTCAACGCGACCCGAAGAACTTCCACCTCGACGGAGGAAACTACCGCGACAACAGAAACTACCGCGCCAACAACGCGGCAATGCCGAAATTCGACCCCGCCGCCCTGCTCAACCAACCCTATGTCTACCACAGCAGGGAGGGAAAGCCCGCCACCCACACTACCGCCGACTGCCACTCCCTCAAGGAGATCAAAAAGCAAGGCGGGCACGGGACAACCCCAACAACAACCCGCCATGGGATAACGGAAATGGCGGCGGCTTCGGCAACACCGTCGGATCACTCCACACCTTCACCGGGCTCGGCACCAAGCGCGAGAGGAAGGTGCTCGCCCGTGCAGTCGCCGTCAATGTGGTGATGCAGGTCGATATTCCCCGCTTCCTCAACTAGTCTGAGCAAAGTATCAGCTGGAGTCGCCAGGACCATGCACCAAAGATTGAGTACCCAGGGCGAGTCACCCTGGTGGTCAGGCCCAAAGTGGCCAACTACTGGCTGCCCAAGACACTGATGGACGGCGGGAGCTCCATCAATATCATGTACCTGGACATGTTCAAGAGGCTCCAACTCCTAGAATCAGCAATCAAGCCGACCCTGGCAACCTTCCACGGCATCATCCCCGGTCGAAAGGCGTACCCGATTGGAAAAGTAACTTTGCCAGTCACGTTCGTCACACCAGCAAACTACCACACTGAGCGGATCGAGTTCGAACTGGTGAACATCCGCAACCCCTACCACTGCGTCCTGGGATGCCAAATGTTTGCCAAATTCATGGCAGCCCCCACTACGCCTACAACATGATGAAGCTTCCAGGGCCAAGAGGCATCATCACCATCCATGGCGACCCAATATGGCCATGCAATGCGAAGACAAAGGCGCTGAGTTCGCCGAAGCTGTCATCGCTGCAGAAACGGACCACGCGGAGGAACTCGTGAAATACACGGGCAACATCAACAAGGATGACCCCACCATCCTGAAGAAGCCAACCACCATGAGTTCCACGTTCGAGGCAACCACACACACCCGCACCATCGAGCTCGTCCTGGGCGATTCCAGCCAGACGGTCACCATTGGGACGCACATGAGCCCCGCATAGGAAAACACTCTCATCGGGTTCCTCCGTGAGAATCACGACATCTTCGCATGGAAAACATCTGACATGCCTGGTGTCCCGAGGGAACTCGCTGAGCACAAACTCAACACCGACCTCAAAGTACGACCAATAAAGTAGTCGCTGCGGCCCTTCAATGAAGAGTGCCGCCGAGCAATCGCCGAAGAAGTACAGCGCCCGCTAGTCGTAGGCTTCATTTGGCTGATAAAATACGCCAAGTGGCTAGCAAACCCAGTCCTGGTAACAAAAAAGAACAACACGTGGAGAATGTGTATCGATTATACCAACCTCAACAGCGCCTGCCCGAAGGAGTTCGTCCTACCGCACATCGATCAGATCATCGACTCAACCGTGGGATCAGAGTCGCTATGCTTCCTCGACGCATATTCTGCTTACAACCAGATCAAAATGGTAGTCGAGGATGAGGAGAAGACGGTGTTCATCACGCCATTCGGTGCCTTCTGCTACACGGCCATGACGTTTGGCCTCAAGAACGCCGGCGCAACCTACCAAAGGTGCATGCAGGAGTGCCTCGTGAGCCAAATTGGCCGCAACATACACGTCTACATCAATGACGTGGTGGTAAAGTCCACCCACCAGGACGATCTGCTCACCGACCTGGCCAAAACCTTCGCAAACCTGCGGAGGTATAACATCAAGCTCAACCCAAGGAAATGCACCTTCGGTGTCCCCACCAGACAGCTCCTAGGGTACGTGGTCTCCAAACGAGGCATCGAGGCCAACCCCACCAAGATCGACACCATCACGCGACTCGGAAAACCTAAGTGCCTGCGTGACGTCTAGAAGTTGGCCGGGTGAGTCGCGGCTCTCAGTCGCTTCATTCCCCGGCTCGGTGAAAAGGCGATGCCACTCTACCACCTGATGTGCAAGAACCCTAGTTCCAATGGGACGTGGAGGCGGACAACACACTCAAAGCACTCAAAGAACTGCTACTTGCGGCTCCACTCCTTGCCACCCCAATCGACGAGCCAATGCTCGTCTATGTGGCGGCCTCCACTCAAGTCGCCAGCGCCGTGATGGTTGTTGAACGTCCAGAGGTGGGCAAGGAGCGCCCCGTGCAACGCCCCGTCTACTACATCAGCGAAGTCCTGACGGACTCAAGACAACGCTACCCGCAGTACCAGAAACTGGTATACACGGTATTCTGAGCTCAACAACGACTCCCACACTACTTCTAGGAACACCCAATCACGGTCGTCTCCTCCGTGCCACTACAAGACATAATACGCAATCGCGAGGCAACTAGATGAGTCGCCAAGTGGGCCGTCGAAATCGGCATCCACAACATCAAGTACGAGCCCCGCAAAGCGATCAAGTCGCAAGCCCTGGATGATTTCCTCGCAGACTGGGAAGAAGCACAGCAGCCGGAGAAGCTCCCATACCTCTACTACTGGTTGCTCCACTTCGACGGGTCCAAGAACGCCGACAGCGCCGGGGCCGGGGTCATACTGGCCTCCCCCAAGGGGGACAAGCTCTGCTATGTGCTCCACCTCAACTTCAAGCCCTACACCAACAACATGGCAGAGTACGAGGCCCTCCTTCACGGCATGCTGGCCGCCAAGGAGATGAACATCAACCGCTTACGGTGCTACGGCGACTCCGATCTAGTGGCCGGAACCTGCGACGCCGTCTCCCCGACAATGATAGCATACCGCCAAGCGGTAGACCAGCTGGGAGGACACTTTGATGGTTACTCAGTCGAGTGGATCGACATGCGAAAGAACAAGGAAGCAGACGCCCTCTCCCGCATCGGGTCGGCTCGGCAAACACCACCCGTAGGCGTCTTCCTTGACATCATCCACAAGCCTTCGGTCTCCCTGCCAAAGGAGATCGACGTCGGGATACCACTACAACCTGAGCCGGCCCTAGTCGCCATGATCGTGGAGCCCAGCGACTGGACGGCACCATATGTCGCCTTCCTCGAGCACAAGATCCTCCCAAGCAACGAGACGGATGCGCGAATGGTCGTGCGCCGATGCAAGTCCTTCGTCTTCATCAACTGCGAGCTCCACAAACGCAGCATGACCAGCGTGTTCCAGCACCGCGTATAGCTAGAAGAAGGACGCAAGATCCTCCAGGACATCCACGCTGGTGACTGCGGCCATCACGCCAGCGCCAAGTCGCTGGTTGCCAAGGCCACGATGCACGGTTTATACTGGTGTAACTACCTCGGTGAATTACGCTCCTAGTTCAAGCCTGGATGAACAGAAATGGTTGAAATAGTACGGTGGGGCCCAAATGCCACTCACAGGTAGACCTTTCGGCCGTCCCAACCATTTCCAAACATCGGGACAAGAACGGGCGGCGTAATCGGCAGGCGAAGGGATCAACTACATACACAAATGAGTATGTATGCAAGCCACCATACAACAGTACATCAGAGCCATTCCATCTAAAAAGAAAGGAAATATAGCAACGCCATACGGCAAGATCCAAAATCCTAGATAGATATATAATAGTTTAGGATATCTCCTCATACATCAAACATCAGAGTATTAGGCGGAAGCGGAAGACAAAATCCGAGTACGGATAAGAAGCAAATCGGCATAAGATGCCCCATAAATAAGCACATCCCGCCCACAGATCTCACGGATCCCCGTTCCTGGAATCTCTACACCGAATGATCGTTGCCCACATCGTCCGTCTCTTCCACCCAGTATCCATCTTGCGAGTGTACCTGTTCATCTGAACCAATAATTTATCGTGTGAGACCATAGGGGTACTCAGCAAGTCTTTATGCCGCTAAAGGGGACACAACCTGGGGTGACGCAATTGCAGCAAAAGATAAACCCTAACAATTCTATAGATACTCGCTAACCATCCGCCTAACCAAAGATAGACGGATGTCCGTGAATTAAAAACAACAGTTATAACAGTTATAACGGTAATATCCACAGATCCATCCTCCTCCTCGCTTACTATCGAGGAAGCGGACGAACAACCCCCCATCCCTTGGCAGTTTTATTATCCATTCGGTGAGTGTTGCACTATTTACTAGTCAGGTACCTAGTCTAGTCAAATTAAAAGCGGTACTTTAGTTATGCTTGTCTATGATCGAGAAACTGTGCTCCAAGTCGTCCATAACCACGGACACGGCTTTCAGAAAGTTTTACCCTGCAGGGGTGCACAAATAGCAACACACACTCGATATGCCTCGGAAAAACCAAATCAAAACCCAACGAGGCAGTCACGACAAAGCGATCACAGGATTCAGAAATATTTCAGGGGCCACCCCATTAAGCTACCCGCGACGAAGTTGGCCGACTCCGAGACGGACTCAAGGTTTGCGCCAATGGCTGTGAACGACTAGGAACCCAAAAATGTGACTGGGCTTGTCGACACCGCGAAAACACTCCGCTTACCTAAACAGTACAGTGTGCAGTACCTCGCACAATTTAAATAAAGCAGTAAAGCATGGCATAAGTACAGGATAGTAAATAAAACCTCAAACTAGTTTGTGGCCCCAAGAAATAAGAATGAATCAAGCTCTGGCTCAGGGGGGTTCATAAGCCTCCCGGATGTGGATAGCGCGAATATTCAAGGAACAGGAATCAAGCACTCGGGGTCCTACGGGACACAAGTGAGCATAAAAACCAAATAACAGATATTGCTCACCGATGCAACTTTCATTAGTTATCCCATTACTACTCAGGTTAAGTTGTTTAGGTACCTCGTTATCCATCAGACACTGTCATACCCTACACATGTTGTTCTACGACTCGCATGGCTCAAACAACTCCTGTAGTAAGGGCTCATGGGATGGAGGAACAAGCTTCGGTGGGGTTTAAAAGTAAAGGCTATGCAATACTTGGGATTCAGTTTAATGCAATCGCGACTCAATGATGCAAGAATAAGATAGAGGCAATAGGTACTATATGTATGCAAGCATGTGGTAGTGCTTGCCTGGCAGCTTAGTTGAAGCAAGGGATGGATCTGGGTAGTGCTCCTGGTTCTCTTGGTATATCCCCTGCTCAGCGTCTATTCGAAGAAGAACCAAACAAACAAGGGCCAACATAAATAAAGTGCACAAGCATATGAATAAAATGCGACAAGCAAACAATCATGCCATGATGAGTGATGCACAATTTGCATGGCAATAAGGTAGCATGGCATGGGTGAGGTGTGGAATACAAGAATAAATCATTTTATTGAGTTTTGGCCATATTTTATACTCAATTAAGTTGCTGTAATCTTTATATTTATATGATTCATGCTGCAAAACAGATAATGGAATGCATAAACAGAAAGGTCTCGTCGAGCTAATCATGTTAGACATATTATTTGTTAAATTTGGAGTTATAAAACAAAAGTTATTAATTTATTAAGTCAAAAGGGCATTTTATTGTAATTTAAATCAACTTGGAATTTTAAATGTTCAAAATATATTTTGAATGGCATATTCGAATTCCTCATATTTTTCTGATTTGAAAACATATATTAATTGTATTATTTGGGTTTATAAATTAAAAGTTATTTAAAAACAGATTTAGTTTTGAATTTGAATTAATTTGAAATAAGTTTGAATTAAAACAGATTACAGGAAAAACTTTTGTTACTCAGTCTAATTCTAGCCACAAACACTGTCCAGTGGGCCACTGCTGACTCAGCAGCACAGCGCGCAGAAAAGGTTTTGACACCGCAGGTTTAGCTAGCCTCTGAGACTGGCGGATGGGGCCAGCGGCCACGGGGCCACGTGACAGCGGTGAGAGGGGCAGGACTGACAGGTGGGGCTGGGCTGGAGCGCGGGTTAAGGTTTACAAAAGCCCAGGGGGTGTTCCGCAAAACTAACTGAGAGGCTGACGGGTGGGGCACTCGGTACCGCGGGTTGATCGCGCAAAAAGGCAGGGGGGTATGCGCAAAAGGGAGCGCCGTACTGTTGTTCTTCTCCGCGCCTGCAGAGGACCGATCGGTGCGCGGCGCGGGCGGGGATCGATCTCTGGACCTGGCATGCGCGCGCGGAGGCGGCTACCGCTGCGGTGGCCTGGCGTTGGTGTCAGGGAGGTGAGCGAGGCCTAGGTAGGGTTTCTGTGCGACGTGGGAGCGAGCAGACGCTGCGAGCGGCGGTGCACGCAGCCTGTTCGACGAAGCGGACGGCGACACTAGGGCGGTACGGCGAAGGGGACCATGTCAGGGAGGTGGGTCAGTTCACCGTGAGGCTGTCGGTGGCGTCGGATCGGGCAGGGGAGCGGCGGATCGTCGGTGAAGCAGAGGCCGGGGAAGCTAGGGTTTGGCGTCGGCGTCGCAATGTCCTCCGGCTCTGGTGCTTCTCCTCCTCGACGGTGGGTACAGGTAGCCTCCTAGGCGTCTCCACGTTCTTCCTCGACACCTAGAGCTCCTCGCCACCGGCTGCAGGTAAGGGGAACGGAGGGGTCCGACGGTGGCCGGCGTTGGGGGGTAGACGGTGGTGGAGAGGAAGGGGAGGAGAGGGCAGGTCCCGGGGAAGTTCTGGGGGATCTGGGCGAGGCAGAGAGGGAGTGGATAGGGACGGGGGAGGAGAGGGGTGCCGTGGGGGAGTGGTTGGAGATAAAGGTGGCTCGGCCACCTTTTCTTCCTCCACCCTCACGTGCTCGGGCAGGGCAAGACCAGACAGGGCAGGGGGAGGCTTCCAGGTGGGCAAGGTGAGGCCAGGAAGGCAGGGTCGGGGTAGGACCCGCTTGGCAGAGAGAGAGCTAGGGAGAGAGAGGTGAGGCTCGGGTAGGTTAGAGCTAGGTTCGGGTAGATGGGAGGCTCGGTTAGGGTTTTGGGGTAGCTAGGGTTGGAGAGGGGTAGCTAGCTGGGTGGGGCTTGATCCTGGTGGGGCCAGCTAGATAGAGAGAAGAGAGAGGCCGAGAGGGGGTGATGGGGTGGTTTAGGGTTTAGCTAGAACTAGGTTTAGAGGGGGTATGGTGTTAGATTAAGTGGGGGTGTGGCTTAGAGAGGGTGGCATGGAGGTGTAGATGAGAGAGGGGGCTTAAGCTTAGAAACACCACAAGATCAAGCATGAGGGAAAAGAGATGGAGAGGGTGGTGTAAGAGCAAAAGAAGAGAGCTAAAAGAAAAGATTACTCCACTTTAAAATCCAAGAAATAAAACCCAAAGAAAGGATTTGGTAGAGATCTTGCATGGCCCATGCATGAGTAGTAAATGCCATGTTTATCATTGTGAAAACAATTGTAAAAGATTAAAGGCATTTATTAACACATGCATTTCCAACATGGGATTAAGGCCAAGCCAAAAGAAAAAGAAAAGGATGCCCCATGTGGAGTAGTTGGAGATGGCCATGTTTGAAATAAAATGGGACTTGCTAGTGTGTATGTGCCACTAGGTATTTAATAAGCCCACAAAATATCCCAACATGAGCATAATTCCATGATAATCCATATGGAAGCTAGGAGAAAGGGTCCCACTCGCAAGGCATGCAAAGGTGGCCATGTGGCTCTCATAAATCACTAATGTGAAAACATCATGATGCCAAGATGAGAGCATGTGGAAAAGAATTGGATCCATCCCAACCCACATGAGCTAGAGGTAAAACCCAAAGAAAGTGCAAAGCTCACATTTAGTTGGATGGTGGAATTATAAGGTGGTGAAAGAAAGGTGATGGAGTTAAATAAAAGATATGCCCCCAACTCAACTTGGGCATTTAACAATATATTAACAGCCAAATACAATATCAAGAGGCAAATACAATTAACAATGCATATGAGAGAAGAACCAAATCAAAAGGGTTTTATATGATGCTCAAATGCAAGGTGGCATGATGACATGAGCATGATATAGTTATGATGCAACAATTATATATATGAAGGTAGCATCTATATAGACTAGGCTAGTAGCATTGAAATTGTTAGACAATTGGGATGCTACAACTCTCCCCCACTAAACAAGAATCTCGCCCCGAGATTCCTAGGAAAAAGAAAACAACACAAGGATAGGCGGGTGTTCGAACGAAGGTGCCCCTCACGTTCCCAAGTTGATGAAGAACGGAATGGTGCGACCACTACACCTTGCAAAACTTGCTAGGCCTATTGCGAGTCTTGCGTTTTGCTAGAGAAACAACCGGTTAGAAGAGTTGAAGGATTGTCGTGAGACAAGAAGGATAGGATGGACATAGCTTCGGTTTTCTCAAAAAACATGGTAAAAAGGATAGAACCACTTGTGAAAGAAAGGACAAGATGATGCATCATGGATATAGAAAGGCACACCGTTAAGATTAAAGATTTACTGATACTAGAGAGGATGAATCTTTGTCTCGTCGGAAGGAAAGAGCTAGATTGGAGAGGTTTGAACCACTATGACAATAGCATCGTATCTTCTCTCAGATTTGAGAAATGAAGTTCGGAAACAATATTGCCTTGAAACAATAGAGTCCCCTGATATCAACAGAAAGATTTAGCTAGACATCGTCGGATTAGATTCTTGTTGCGCCGGTAAGAACCAAAGGATCACGCAATTGAGGTGCGCGGATATAACTTCCAGAGACGGATGTGAAGCCAGAACATGGTGGAATCCTGAGAAGCAAAGAATGTGGAGGAACTGGAGTTTATTGTAGGGACACTTATTGCTTTCTTTAGCCTTGAGGCTAACGCAATAGATTTGCGGGTGATGGCATCAACCATAATTGGCTTTACCACAGAAAAAGAATTGATGAAGCAAAGAGAGAGATAGTTTCCTTTCATCTTGTTTGGGGATGTTGAGCATCGGTAGAAAGACGAGGACAGAAAAGGGTTTGCGTTTGTTTCCACCAGATAATTGAGGATTTTGCTCCGTGTAGAAAGGGAAGAATCACCAACAAGAGATTATTGATTACTTTGTTCGAGAGAGCACTCCCGAAAAACAAAGACGGAAGTAAAAGTATCAAGGGATAAAGGCCACTTCTAACTTCCGCGGAATGAGTTGAATCACATTAATTCACCAATTCAATGTACAAGAGCGAATGATAAGAGTAGTGGTATGGTAGCTACTCCATCCCACACTCAAAGCATTACTCCGCACATGAATAAGAAAACCATGCAACCCAACTACCGAAACAGACTGAAGGTATTGACAAGGATAACTCATGGAACTCCGTTATAAAGCAAGGATAGATGCAACCGATTCACCGGATTCATAGATAGATAAAGATGATGATGTTGTCGTCATGTCGGAAGTACCAAGCCACCGGAAAGATATGAAGGAAGATTACGGAGAAGAACTGCAAGATTCAACAGCTACAGAAAAGATAGCACCAACTTAAACAGAAAGATTACAAAAGATCTGAAAAGTCTTCATGGCCTCCGGTGGATTGAGCATAGACGATAGAGCGAGAGGGTTTCAAGAGATTACTTGGCAAGATAGAGGTGAAAATAACTCCATGTTCTTCTTGAAATGATTGAGAAAGATTTAGCAGCTTTGAGGAAAACTACGGCGGAACGACGATGATAACTTGCCAACAAGGAAAACTCCGGGTTTGATTGAAGATGGAAGATGGAATTAACAATGAACTTGCTGATTCCAGAATTGAAGCGATCTATTTAGCAGAAGGACGTGGCCGAGATAGGTGACTTCAAAAAGTCAGAACTCTCGCTTTGTGACTTTGCACACAGGCAGTGCTCACGAAGCTTGAGAGAAAGAGACACAGATGATCTTCCATGTCCTTCCATTGATAACGAATAGGCAAGCATATTATCAACATATACCACCATGGATTAACAAGATATTCCCAGAATACCAAGTTCAAGAGGCGGAAGAAACGAACAAATGCTCGAACACTTCCTGAGCTCAACGCTCTTTGAAAGATCAATATTAAGAGCACGGGTTCGTGTTGAAGAAGATGCACTAGAAGAATAGATTATCTGGTCCTTCGGAAGAAGAAGAGATGCCACCTGGTTCACATTGTCGATCGGATCACCGGTTACAAAGATAAAGAGATCTTGGATAAGAAATGATGATAGCTCATACCTCAAGCAAAGCTATCAGAGACGAAAAGATGCAATTCCCTCGTATCCAGGAGAATTGTGCAGATAAGGGGTTCAAAAGATGTGCAGCATGATGAACAGATGATAGGCCGCCGTAGTGCTTTGAGAAACTCCGGATTGCCAAAGATACTTGATTATGCATAGATATGATCACGGTGTACTCAAAATCACAGGAGATAACCTTATCCTCCAGATGGTGACGGTTGATAGCATTTTTCCATATTCCAATCGACACTTATCATGAGTGGAATATAGCTATGCCGAGAGCCAAATTACAATCATCAGCATCGGATCGACACATGTTATGTAATTAGCCCAAGAGAATTGGAGATGAAGTGAAAACTCCAGGATTAAGCGCCGGTGACAAAAGAAAGAGTTAGCATGGACTTGCTGATAAAAGGGAGATAGATAATGTTTCACACACGACTGAAAAGGAGTGTGGAAACACAGATGTATCAAAGAAAATTTTTTCCGCATTTTTCGGCATTAAAATACCAATAGATGCGCAAAATCACTTATCAGGTAGAGATTAGCAATAGCTGCTTTCACAAAATGTGGAGTTGCTAGAAAGAAGGACACGCTTAAGAAGATGGCACCGGTTAACAAGGAGTCAGATAGATCGCGCCGGTTTTCAAAAGCCTGTCAGGATGGAATGTACCAACAGTTGATAACCAAAGGCAGATTGTGATAACAAATTGGATGCAACAGATGGACAAGGAATTACACACACACACACTTTCTATGGTACTACGGAAACCCAGAACACGTGAACCCTAGTTTGAATTTTAAGAAGAGGATTGAAAACGTTACACTTCCTTACCATAAAAGGGTGGTGGGTGGTTAAGAAGAAAAATGGAAGCAATCCTACTCTCGCGTTTTGTTTTTCCCTAGTATACATAACTATCAAAATATTTGCTAGACTGACAACGACCATTTGGCTGAGACCCTGAAGGTCGGGATGGCTCTGATACCAATTGTAACTACCTCGGTGAATTACGCTCCTAGTTCAAGCCTGGATGAACAGAAATGGTTGAAATAGTACGGTGGGGCCCAAATGCCACTCACAGGTAGACCTTTCGGCCGTCCCAACCATTTCCAAACATCGGGACAAGAACGGGCGGCGTAATCGGCAGGCGAAGGGATCAACTACATACACAAATGAGTATGTATGCAAGCCACCATACAACAGTACATCAGAGCCATTCCATCTAAAAAGAAAGGAAATATAGCAACGCCATACAGCAAGATCCAAAATCCTAGATAGATATATAATAGTTTAGGATATCTCCTCATACATCAAACATCAGAGTATCAGGCGGAAGCGGAAGACAAAATCCGAGTACGGATAAGAAGCAAATCGGCATAAGATGCCCCATAAATAAGCACATCCCGCCCACAGATCTCACGGATCCCCGTTCCCGGAATCTCTACACCGAATGATCGTTGCCCACATCGTCCGTCTCTTCCACCCAGTATCCATCTTGCGAGTGTACCTGTTCATCTGAACCAATAATTTATCGTGTGAGACCCTAGGGGTACTCAGCAAGTCTTTATGCCGCTAAAGGGGACACAACCTGGGGTGACGCAATTGCAGCAAAAGATAAACCCTAACAATTCTATAGATACTCGCTAACCATCCGCCTAACCAAAGATAGACGGATGTCCGTGAATTAAAAACAACAGTTATAACAGTTATAACGGTAATATCCACAGATCCATCCTCCTCCTCGCTTACCGACGAGGAAGCGGACGAACACCCCCCCATCCGTTGGCAGTTTTATTATCCATTCCGTGAGTGTTGCACTATTTACTAGTCAGGTACCTAGTCTAGTCAAATTAAAAGCGGTACTTTAGTTATGCTTGTCTATGATCGAGAAACTGTGCTCCAAGTCGTCCATAACCGCGGACACGGCTTTCGGAAAGTTTTACCCTGCAGGGGTGCACAAATAGCAACACACACTCGATATGCCTCGGAAAAACCAAATCAAAACCCAACGAGGCAGTCACGACAAAGCGATCAGAGGATTCAGAAATATTTCAGGGGGCCACCCCATTAAGCTACCCGTGACGAAGTTGGCCGACTCCGAGACGGACTCAAGGTTTGCGCCAATGGCTGTGAACGACTAGGAACCCAAAAATGTGACTGGGCTTGTTGACACCGCGAAAACACTCCGCTTCCCTAAACAGTACAGTGTGCAGTACCTCGCACAATTTAAATAAAGCAGTAAAGCATGGCATAAGTACATGATAGTAAATAAAACCTCAAACTAGTTTGTGGCCCCAAGAAATAAGAATGAATCAAGCTCTGGCTCAGGGGGGTTCATAAGCCTCCCGGATGTGGATAGCGCGAATATTCAAGGAACAGGAATCAAGCACTCGGGGTCCTACGGGACACAAGTGAGCATAAAAACCAAATAACAGATATTGCTCACCGATGCCACTTTCATTAGTTATCCCATTACTACTCAGGTTAAGTTGTTTAGGTACCTCGTTATCCATCAGACACTCACATACCCTACACATGCTGTTTTACGACTCGCATGGCTCAAACAACTCCTGTAGTAAGGGCTCATGGGATGGAGGAACAAGCTTCGGTGGGGTTTAAAAGCAAAGGCTATGCAATACTTGGGATTCAGTTTAATGCAATCGCGACCCAATGATGCAAGAATAAGATAGAGGCAATAGGTACTATATGTATGCAAGCATGTGGTAGTGCTTGCCTGGCAGCTCAGTTGAAGCAAGGGATGGATCTGGGTAGTGCTCCTGGTTCTCTTGGTATATCCCCTGCTCAGCGTCTATTCGAAGAAGAACCAAACAAACAAGGGCCAACATAAATAAAGTTCACAAGCATATGAATAAAATGCGACAAGCAAACAATCATGCCATGATGAATGATGCACAATTTGCATGGCAATAAGGTAGCATGGCATGGGTGAGGTGTGGAATACAAGAATAAATCATTTTATTGAGTTTTGGCCATATTTTATACTCAATTAAGTTGCTGTAATCTTTATATTTATATGATGCATGCTGCAAAACAGATAATGGAATTCATAAACAGAAAGGTCTCATCGAGCTAATCATGTTAGACATATTATTTGTTAAATTTGGAGTTATAAAACAAAAGTTATTAATTTATTAAGTCAAAAGGGCATTTTATTGTAATTTAAATCAACTTGGAATTTTAAATGTTCAAAATATATTTTGAATGGCATATTTGAATTCCTCATATTTTTCTGATTTGAAAACATATATTAATTGTATTATTTGGGTTTATAAATTAAAAGTTATTTAAAAACAGATTTAGTTTTGAATTTGAATTAATTTGAAATAAGTTTGAATTAAAACAGATTACAGGAAAAACTTTTGTTACTCAGTCTAATTCTAGCCACAGACACTGTCCAGTGGGCCACTGCTGACTCAACAGCACAGCGCGCAGAAAAGGTTTTGACACCGCAGGTTTAGCTAGCCTCTGAGACTGGCGGATGGGGCCAGCGGCCACAGGGCCACGTGACAGCGGTGAGAGGGGCAGGACTGACAGGTGGGGCTGGGCTGGAGCGCGGGTTAAGGTTTACAAAAGCCCAGGGGGTGTTCCGCAAAACTAACTGAGAGGCTGACGGGTGGGGCACTCGGTACCGCGGGTTGATCGCGCAAAAAGGCAGGGGGGGTATGCGCAAAAGGGAGCGCCGTACTGTTGTTCTTCTCCGCGCCTGCAGAGGACCGATCGGTGCGTGGCGCGGGCGGGGATCGATCTCTGGACCTGGCGTGCACGCGCGGAGGCGGCTACCGCTGCGGTGGCCTGGCGTTGGTGTCAGGGAGGTGAGCGAGGCCTAGGTAGGGTTTCTGTGCGACGCGGGAGCGAGCAGACGCTGCGAGCGGCGGTGCACGCAGCCTGTTCGACGAAGCGGACGGCGACACTAGGGCGGTACGACGAAGGGGACCATGTCAGGGAGGTGGGTCAGCTCACCGTGAGGCTGTCGGTGGCGTCGGATCGGGCAGGGGAGCGGCGGATCGTCGGTGAAGCAGAGGCCGGGGAAGCTAGGGTTTGGCGTCGGCGTCGTGATGTCCTCCGGCTCTGGTGCTTCTCCTCCTCGACGGCGGGTACAGGCGGCCTCCTAGGCGTCTCCTCGTTCTTCCTCGACACCTAGAGCTCCTCGCCACCGGCTGCAGGTAAGGGGAACGGAGGGGTCCGACGATGGCCGGCGTTGGGGGGTAGACGGTGGTGGAGAGGAAGGGGAGGAGAGGGCAGGTCCCGGGGAAGTTCTGGGGGATCTGGGTGAAGCAGAGAGGGAGTGGATAGGGACGGGGGAGGAGAGGGGTGCCGTGGGGGAGTGGTTGGAGATAAAGGTGGCTCGGCCACCTTTTCTTCCTCCACCCTCCTGTGCTCGGGCAGGGCAAGACCAGGCAGGGTAGGGGGAGGCTTCCAGGTGGGCAAGGTGAGGCCAGGGAGGCAGGGTCGGGGTAGGACCCGCTTGGCAGAGAGAGAGAGCTAGGGAGAGAGAGGTGAGGCTCGGGTAGGTTAGAGCTAGGCTCGGGTAGATGGGAGGCTCGGTTAGGGTTTTGGGGTAGCTAGGGTGGAGAGGGGTAGCTAGCTGGGTGGGGTTTGATCCTGGTGGGGCCAGCTAGATAGAGAGAAGAGAGAGGCCGAGAGGGGGTGATGGGGTGGTTTAGGGTTTAGCTAGAACTAGGTTTAGAGGGGGTATGGTGTTAGATTAAGTGGGGGTGTGGCTTAGAGAGGGTGGCATGGAGGTGTAGATGAGAGAGGGGGCTTAAGCTTAGAAACACCACAAGATCAAGCATGAGGGAAAAGAGATGGAGAGGGTGGTGTAAGAGCAAAAGAAGAGAGCTAAAAGAAAAGATTACTCCACTTTAAAATCCAAGAAATAAAACCCAAAGAAAGGATTTGGTAGAGATCTTGCATGGCCCATGCATGAGTAGTAAATGCCATGTTTATCATTGTGAAAACAATTGTAAAAGATTAAAGGCATTTATTAACACATGCATTTCCAACATGGGATTAAGGCCAAGCCAAAAGAAAAAGAAAAGGATGCCCCATGTGGAGTAGTTGGAGATGGCCATGTTTGAAATAAAATGGGACTTGCTAGTGTGTATGTGCCACTAGGTATTTAATAAGCCCACAATATATCCCAACATGAGCATAATTCCATGATAATCCATATGGAAGCTAGGAGAAAGGGTCCCACTCGCAAGGCATGCAAAGGTGGCCATGTGGCTCTCATAAATCACTAATGTGAAAACATCATGATGCCAAGATGAGAGCATGTGGAAAAGAATTGGATCCATCCCAACCCACATGAGCTAGAGGTAAAACCCAAAGAAAGTGCAAAGCTCACATTTAGTTGGATGGTGGAATTATAAGGTGGTGAAAGAAAGGTGGTGGAGTTAAATAAAAGATATGCCCCCAACTCAACTTGGGCATTTAACAATATATTAACAGCCAAATACAATATCAAGAGGCAAATACAATTAACAATGCATATGAGAGAAGAACCAAATCAAAAGGGTTTTATATGATGCTCAAATGCAAGGTGGCATGATGACATGAGCATGATATAGTTATGATGCAACAATTATATATATGAAGGTAGCATCTATATAGACTAGGCTAGTAGCATTGCAATTGTTAGACAATTGGGATGCTACAACTGGCTCACCGCACACGCCGACGCCATCGACATCGTCCAACGATGCGTCAGGTGCCAGAAGTATGCCAACTAGATGCATCTCCCTGGTTCGGCACTCAAGACCATCCCCATCACCTAGCCATTCGCCGAATGGGGCATGGACATGGTCGGCCCGTTCATGAAAGCCCCATCCGGCTTCACCCACCTCCTGGTCGCGGTCGACAAATTCACCAAATGGGTCGAAGCCAAGCCGATCAGAAAGTGTGACGGCAAGACGGCCACCAAGTTCCTCCGCGAGCTCATCTACCGGTACGGCTACCCGCACAACATCATAACGGACAACGACACCAACTTTGCCAAGGGCGCCATGGCAGAATTCTGTCTCCCACCCGGAGTCAAACGGCCAAGCAGAACACGCCAATCAGAGCGTCCTCCACGGACTCAAGCCATGACTCCAAGTGCCCCTCGAGCGAACCCCATGATGTTGGGTTGAAGAGCTCCCCTCCGTAATATGGGGGATCCACACCTCCGTCAACCGCTCCATGGGGTTCACGCCCTTCTTTATGGTATACGGTGCCGAAGCCGTGATGCCGACCGACCTGGAGCATGATTCACCTCGAGTCGCCAACTACGTCGAGGCGACAAATGAGACCGCCCGCCAAGACAGCATCGACCAGCTCGACAAGGCATGCGACCTAGCTCGCTCCCGCAACGCCATCTACCAGCAGGGACTCCGCCGCTACCATAGGCGCCGAGTCCGGACCCACACCTTCTAGGAGGGCGACTTGGTCCTACGATTGGCCTAGGACAAGAAAGGCACGCACAAGCTCTCCCCTCCATGGGAGGGGCCATTCGCCATAGGACACGTCCTCGGCAACGACGCCTACTACCTCATCGACATACGAGGCGATGGCCATCTTGAGTTCGAGAGGCCATGGAATGTAAACCTTCTTCGAAAGTTCTATACATAGAACTCAAACTTGTACCTAGATGATATATAATGAAATTCATTCGGATCGCACAAATTGTGTCCACTCGCCATACTCTTGTGTCACTCGCACTCGTACATTAAGCAATACGCTACCTACGGAAGTCAACCATTGGTCGAGCGACTGGCACGGCTAAGTAGTGCGACCCAAGGGCACCGAAGGTATTTGGGCTTTGCGTCGTCCACGAACACGCCAACCCGGAGCCACCATAGGAGTCGCCCCGCTTGACTAGCCCACCTGGCCAAGACGACCAACATTCGCTTCCCACAGCGACCTGTCCTCCCCATCCTCGAGCAAAGCGACTCGAACGGTTAAGTACCATGCACAGGTACTTCGCAAACAGAAACCCTCACGCGGCTCAGGAACACACCAAGTAAGAGAGCTTCCTTGGACTCGCCACGCGACTGGCTCTCCGAGCCAGGGGGAGAGACGCATTACAAACAACGCACCAACAACCGGTAATAGGCACACGCCCGGGGACTCGCCTAAAACAACCCCACTCGCACTCAGGGACTCGCCCCTTCGGAGTCGCGAGGGACAACCAACACAAAAATCCAAAGCAAACACATATGTACACAAACGATTTATACCCCACTAAAGGGAGGACGCACTCGGGGACTCTCTTAAACAAAAGTTAAACACACCACACAATTAAGCTTGCATTGCAAGTCGATTGACTCCTCTTAGTCCCATACACAAATATTGTTCATATTACAAAAGTCGCCACTTGGCATATCTTACAAACTGCCCAGAGAAGCTATCTATTTCGCAGGCCCTGATGAAGAAGCATCGCCACCACCCTTGACACGGATGAATGGTTGCCATGGGTTCGTCGGGTAGGTCGTCAGCGACTTTGACAGCGCCGACCGAAAGGGTTGCTCCGACTTCAGGTCGCGATGTTCCGGCTCGGGGTTACCCGATGCCACCATCGTCTCTTGGTACGGCAACAAGTCCCCCATCGCCAACACCCGATCAGCAAAGAGGGAAGCCTTGGTGGTCAGCCTCAACACCTCCGACATCTCCACCGTGCTAGTCGCCGAAGGGTAGCCGCTGGTGACGTCGTCGAGGTCGAAGTCGTCAGGGAAGTGCGCGAGCCCCAGGCTCAACGCCGTGGTGGCCCCGCACCTGAAAGCCGAACGCGCCATCCACTCTACGACACCGGGTACCTCCTCCAGGTAGCGCCACACTTCAGTCAGTCCCCCAGGTATAACCTCGGTGGGGGACATTCCTTGGAAAACTGCTGGACGCACAATGGCAAGGCGGTGTCCGCGTTCACCACCGCGATCACACACTCCGAAGCGTTGAAGGTTTGCACCACCGGAATGCTTTGACCTATCATAGCCACAATGTCAGACGTTAGTGCCACCACGAATTCACCCACTCGGGGACTCACCACACATGTCAAAAAGAAGAGCAACGACTCACCAAGGAGCTTCCGACAGTGCTCGGTGACATGCTTCTCCAAGGTAGCAAGATCACTCTGTAGCCCAAGGATGATGGAGTCTGCAGCCTTCTGCTCCTCCTTAGTCGCGGCGACTGCGGCCTTTGCCCTATCCCTAGAAGAGGTCACGACCGCTTTTGCCTCCTCCAATTCCTTCACCAGTGAGTCGATACGCCCATTCGCCACGTCCAGCTCAACAGCTGGAACATACCCTTCTTGGGCTTTGGCAATGGAGACCGGAAGACCATCTGAATGGAACAGAAACAACATTCAGCATTCTGCCAACATCAGCAGCTTGCAATCGCCAAGTAAAACAAGTACTCATCAGCGGTCTCCTAGAGTCACCGGTTTTCCTCCCGCGCCACGTGCAGATCATGCTCTAGACGCTCTTTTGCAGCCTACCGATCAACCGACTCCCTCTGCAAGCCCTACAAGCAGAACAAAAAATTAGCAACTACAAAAACACAAATTTAGTGTCCAGCCGCTGAAATTCAGCGACTACACACTCGGGGACTGGCGACTAGAAGAAACTCAGTGCCTAGCCGCTGAAATTCAGCGACTAGACTCTTAGGGACTGGCGACTAGAAGAAACTCAGTGCCTAGCCGCTGAAATTCAGCGACTAGACACTCGGGGACTGAACGTACCTGAATGGCGGCGCCAAGCATATTGTGAAGTTCTCTGGCATCCGTCGAAGGGACCACGAAGGAGGTATGCCCGCGACGAGGTCCGACGTCCTCATCGACGATCTCCGGCATCTGCGGAGATTGGGTTTCTGCCACGATCGGAAAACCCCTCACCATGAAGCGCGGGAACGACACGGACGCCCTCGCCGGGGCACTGGTTGCTGGAGCTGGCGGTACTGCCGTTGGAGCTCCCTCAGCTGGCTCCAATTGAGTGGCTGCCACCTCCTCGCCGCTGGTGGTGGCGTCACTCCCTCTGGCACTATCTTTTGCTGTAGCCTCGTCGGGCTCACCCTTCTGCTTCTTCGTGTCTTCAGCAGGCGCAACCTTCGCATCAAGGTTCCTCTTCTTAGGGAGATCGCCTTCCCCCGTGGTGACGGTCGATGGAATTTTAACTACCGAAGGGAGACCTATCTTCTTAGGGCCGGACCTAAAAAAACCTCCAAAGTTAGCAAAGAAATCATACAAAAAGTCGTCCAAGAATTGGAAAGGAAACCCGAGACTTACTTGGCGACTGGAAGAACACGCAACCTCGTGCTGATGTGGGCGGGCTTATCTAGATCTGGTCCTAGCTTGCACGTGAGGCCTTTCTCGAAGACATCCGAAGCCCACGACACTACGTGCCTCTTCGATGATGAAGCCGCGGTCGCAGGAATCTCTGGCTCAGAAGACGCGACCGTCCCCGAAGGTCGCGGCGACTTCGACGTTGTAGCTTTAGCTACCTCCTGCCCTAGCGCCACCGAAGTTGCTGGCTGGATCACCGCAAGTGGAACCTCCACCGTCGCTTCGGTGTCCTCAGCCTCCGATCCCATCATCGGAATCGCACCCTCCGGGATCTTGCGTGAGGTCTTGGCCGCGTCGTCGTCGGTTTCGTCATCCGACTCGAACACCACCGCCGACCTGTACGGTGACGCTGGCTTCTTCGCTGGTGACTTCGGTTTACGCGTGGGCTTCGCTAGCGTGGCTATTCGTCGAGAACTGTGCTCTTGCATGATCTCTTCGTCTTCTTCGTGCTCTTCAAGACTACAGCTCGCCTCGAACTCGTGCTACTTCTGCATCCGAGTCTTGCGAGCCGCGGGCCCTAGGGGAGGAACCTCCATCTTCACCTCTTCGTCCTTAGAGGATTCTCCTTTGGCACCCTCCTCAAACTCTTGGGGGACCTCTACGTCGAGTAGGGGGAGCCAGCCTTCCAGAACCTGGATCAACTTAGAGTGGACACAAAAAAGTTTCAGACGATGCGGCTACAAATTGCACCACGGGAATCACGACTGAAGATAAATTCGGAGAAAAAGACTTACCGTGGGAGCTTCGTTCTTCACAGGAACGTATGGGGCGAGCCCGGCGACGTGGTTGTAAATTCCGCATCAATAATCTTCTTCAAGGCGGCCTTATAGTCTTCAGCGTCCCACGACTCCTTGCTGGTCCGGGAAGGATCGTTCTTCCCGCTGTACTCGTACATCCAGTGCGGCCGGGCCGCCAATGGAACAAGGCGCCGCCTGAGCCAGCAGTTGTACAGGTTGATCGAGGACAACCCTTGATCCTTTAGCTTCTGGATCTGGTCCATCATTTCCATGACAGCCATCCTTTGATTGTCGGGGAGCCTATCCGTTGCCAGCTGACAGGGCTCGCTTCTCTCTGCGACGAATTCCGGCAACACCACTTCGCCGGAGGGTTGGACTCCTTCACGTAGAACCAACTTTTCTTCCATTCGCTCGCGGCCTTCTTCGGCATCATGAGCTTGATGAAATTGACCTTCGGCTTCAGCTGAAAGGTGATGCCTTCGGCCGCAAGATTGAGCCGCCGAACCCTTCGTGCCCGATGCGGCCGTGGAACACCTCCAGCCATAGCAGGAAGTAAGGCCTGCAGCCGAGGTAGCATTCGCAGAAGGTGACGAAGATCGCCAACTGCTCGATGCTGTGCGGGCCGAGATCCGACGGCTGGATCGCATAATATGCGCAAGACCGCTGGAAGAACAACAGAGTAGGGAACCCCAAGCCCCTCTCGAAATGGCTTGGGAAGCAGATGAACTCGCCAGCACGTGGCTTCGGCTCGATCTCGGAACACGCGGGGATCTACCAATTCCCCTTACAAAGGACCCCGACATCCTCAAAGGACCTGAGCTGCGCCGTGGTGCATTTGGATTTCCCCACGAACCTTTCGGAGGCGCCATCAGGAAGAAAGCCGGATCACTTGGTCTGGAGAGTCTAGATCGAGGGAAGACAGAAGGAATGGATGCACAAGGATGAAGAATGCGAGGAAGGATCTACATGACTGATCTGTCACTCCCCTTATAAAGGAGTGCTGCCCGCCAATCTCAGGGTAGCCGTTACCCGCGGTAATTGCACGGAAGTTACCGTTGGACTACCCAACGGATAGTTTGCCCAAGTTGATGGTCCAACTCCTTCACTCGACTCGCCTGCAACTGTGCACTGTCTAGTCGGCGAGGTAGCGACCTGGCAGCGATTGCATTTGCCAAAGCAGTGACTGGAAACCCGGTGGAGAATTTCCTTGTTTTTGGCAGAGCCCATCGTCGATTCGACTGGGCGTCCAAATTGGACTCGCCTACTCCGGCTTCCAAATGAACACCTGCGTTTTGAATCAGCGATGGCCTCGGGGACTACTGATGGGGATATGCCAAATGGGGTATGCCCAGCAGGACGTTCCGACTGAGTCAAAGGTTTAGCGAATGGGCCTATAGGACGACGACTAGAAGGCGACTGAGGAAAAGGCCCGGCGATTGGAGACTGGAGGCCCAGAAGTGTACTCGAAGCCTAGTCGGATTAGGTCAACGCCTTCGAATCCATACCTTGTTCGGTTGTAAACTGTAAATCCTAGCAAGGTGCCTCCTATATAAACCTCTCTAGGGTACTCTGAGGACTTACGTTCCATCATACACCCCTTCGAGCGACTCGCTGCTTAGAGGCCGAGCTCGCCACCCCTGTAACTCGCTCTCCATCAATCTAATCTAGCAGGAGTAGGTCTTTACCCTCCAGGGGCCGAACCTGGATAAACCCATGTGCATCCACCCCCATCTCGCATCGTAGATGGCCGCCAGCTCCCGCCCCCGATTCTATCAATCGCTGCCTACTGCAGCGACTGCCGTGGCCATTTCCACGGCATGTAATAAAGAATTCTTTTAGTTATTTCATTTCTGTAATTCCTTTTTCTATTTATTTGTTTCCTGTACTTTATTTTCATTATTTTATTGTAAAAGAACAATAATACTATATGTATATATGTAATAATAAAGATTATCCTTTTCCATTATTAAGTCTTATATATTATTCATTTTATTTATTCATTGTAATATTTATATAACATTAATGAATTCAATAACTCATTTCTTTATTTATAATCTAATTCAAATTTATTTTGAATTCAATTTAATCATTTGTATTTTCAAATATGAAATGTTTCCCCTCAAACACAAAGATACAATAGAGGTCATGTATAAGTCTATCGCACTTGCCCAGATGTTTCCATCAGAACAAGAGAGATCTCGATCCCTCATTGGCTTCTTTAGTTTTGCGCGAAAATTATCCAGATTTTCTATGCATGAATGCAATGCACACACCTGTATTCAGCTTATTTCTAATCTCTAATGCTGGGGTGTTACATTGCCGGCGTGGATGTGCTCGAGAACGGCCTCGAGCGTGCGCCCCTGCGTGCTCCACCATCGACGGCGGCTCGCCGCGTTGTTGCGCTTCAGCGGCTCGCCTGGACGACCCGGGGGCGCGGCGAGCTCGGTGAGGCGGCACTCCTCGTAGAAGTTCTCCTAGAACGCAAGGTTGCCGGGGTCCTCGGCGAGCTCCAGATCAGGCATCGCCCCGATGGCGGCATGGATCTTGTCCACCAGCTCGTGGTCCACCGGTATGCCACCGGTGCTGAGTCTCCACCTTGGGAGGGGGGGGGGGGGGTAGCGGAAGTCCGGTGGCGCCATGTACCCGGCGTCGTGGAGCATCCTGGCCTCCCACTGCTAGAGCGTTCGCCGGCCAAAGCCATTCGCCACCGCGTGATCCCCTGGGTACCTCTCCGCCATCTTCCTCTACGCCGATTGTTTTCTTTCGCCGGAGTTCAGGGTGGCGCGGGTTGAAGGTGGCAATGCGCTGCGAGCCGGCGGTGCGGCCATGTTTTATAGGCCGAGAGAGGGCGGCGAAGGCGGCAGGGGTGTAGCGGCGAGGGCAGAAAAAGGGGAAGCGGCGGGAAGTTAATGCCCGCTAGTCCGTCGCGGGAGCCGAGGCGACGGTGGCGCGCCATTACAACGACGCGTGGCCGACGAGACCGGTGGTTAATGCCCGGCGTTCCTTCACGGCGTTCCGATGCGGGAGGATGGGCACGACTCGTGTAACATCCCAAAACTTTAATCCAAGCTTATCAAGATCCAAATCATCAAATTTAGGGTTAACAAAAACTTTTCCAAATTAAAAATGAAAGCATTCATGTGTATGTGCATTTAATTTAGGAATTGATTTGAATTGCCATGGTTCTGTGATTCTTTCGTTGTAAAATGTTTGTATGGTAAATTAAACATCATCTAAACCTTTCCCAAGCAAATCCCAAAGAAAATCAAATAAAAACAATTAAAAATGAGGAATGGTCATTTTGGTCATTTTAATCCACTACACTACTTTGAGTGTTCCTAGCACTCATTTCTCAACAGAAATAATTCTGGATCTTTACACCCCTTGCTAGTACACATAATGAGGTACCAATGCCCACTTTTTGATCTAATAAAAACATTCAAATACTTATTTTAAATGGCATGTGAAAATTGAATTCAATGCATATGCATAGATCACCCCTATTTCAAAAACCATCCAATTGAACTCAATTTTCAAAACCCTTGCAACCAGAGACTATCTAGTACTAGTGGAGATCACTCAAAATTTTTGAAACCAAAATTCAAACTTTTGCTTCTTGCGGCCATTTCATCAAGCAGGTGGCAGACACAAATCTTACAAATTCTAAAACACTATAGTGAGCAGTGGATTTGGTCACCACTTGGGCCTAACTTGGTCCCCTTGTTCCCCCAGCTAGAACCCGGCCCTAACTCTCTCTCCCTCTCCCCTGTCTGCTCCAGTAGCAAGACGCCCGACGCCATGCCCCAGGTTGACCAAGGACTGCTCGCTCCAGGCCGACCCGTGCTCTCCTTCGCTTGCTGGGAGACAGGCGCCATCACACCGCTTCGCCTCGACCAGCCCCCGACCAAAATCGAGCAGAGGACCAGCCTCAATTGCTCAGGCCCATGCCGCTGTCCGCCATGCCGATCACCCCGGAGCGCCACGCCCGCCAGAGCAGCACCGACCTCGCCTAGCCCTAGCCTTGCGTGTCAGCAGCCACAGCAGGCCCAGCAACCGCCCAGACATCGTCGTTCACCGCCTCGTGACCAGCAGACCGGAGGAATAGCGTCGAACACTGCCGTCCGCGCGCAGTTCAACGCACGCTCCCGACCAGTAGAGACTCCGCCTTGCTGCGCCTTTAAGCCCTAGAGGATCGCCGGGGAGCAGAGTATCCATCGCCGCCCTCGCCCATACCGAGAGATCCCCACATCGTCGTCAGCGATGAACTCACCGGCGCCCGTTCTGTCCCCTCGTCGACCCTAAATAAAGCGGCCACCCTAGCCTCTTTTCTCCACACTCACACACTCCCCACCTCCCACCGAACCTTACCCACCTCTAGCCGAAGCTGCTCGAGCTCTGTCTCACCAGAATTGGAGCCGAAGCCACCGCAGCAGGAGGAGAAGGGCATTTGTGATTTAGGGCACCCCAAGCTCCGCTGCAACCACGCCTCGCCTCGCCGTCGTCTACCAGCCCATTTGCCCGCCTCACCGACCTTGCTGGAGCCCTGGTATGCCCCCAATCGACCCCCACTGCCGCGTCTAGGTCAGGTTCTCGCCGGAGTAATCCGTCGTCGACGATGACCTCCCACCGTTGGATCGTCTGTAGATCGTGTTGTCCAGGATGCTAGATACCGCTTCGGGTAAATTTTGCCGCTGACCAGTGGAGCCCGCATGTCAGGCAGCCCACTGCGCGCGCTGTGCGTAGATGGGCCGACCCGGTTAGTTCCCGCGCATGTTCAATTTTCTAATGTAGTTTTTTCTATTTAAAGTAAATCTAGTTTCTATCCACTAGTTTAAAAATCAATTCTGGGAGTTTGACAAATCCCAATTACATGAAACCAATTTTCCCTGAAAGGTATTGAAATGATCTATCCAAGCCCGTTGGATTTAATTCAATTGGAGTTATAGATCTCTCCTAGTAAAAATAATAAAACAGAAGCATTTGCACCTTGCAACATTTTTATAAAATCAACCAAGTTAGCTTTTGAGTTGATTCCAACTCTCAAAAATCACATTTCATCATGCCTATCTGAATATGTAATAATATCAAGGTTTACATGCAGTGACTTTGGACTAGTACCAAAATAATGCTATATAGGCATTTCTAGTCACTTTAAATCATTAAATAATGAACTTAAACCAAAGTAATTTTGATCCAACCCTTAAATTGCATTCCCACATGTTAGAATATGTGGTGATGACATGTGCCACATGATCCCATATTTTAAGTGGTGAATATTAAATCTTAGTTAATTTTTCAATGAGTAGAAATTACTTTTCTAAAATAAAAAGGAGGAAACTATGGATTAAAACTTGTGATGCTTGTGATGATAATAGATCATCAATTGTGTGCTTTAGAGTACTAAGTAAACTAGTTAAGTATTGTGTGGTGATTGTGTACTCGTATGCATTTGTAGAAGATAGTACCGACCAAGCTTACGGGTGGAGGAGTTCTACCAAGAAGAAGAAGAAGAAAACTTCAACCACTGCACCAACCAAGGCAAGCTAACACTTGCAAGTATAATGCTTAGGAAGCTAGGATTGAACTAGATGGTTTAGGAAAGATGCTTTAGGCATGCTTGAGTTATACTACCTTGACTAGTATTTCATCCAAGTCTTAGTTTCAAGCTTTACTTCCTTTACTTTACCCAAAGTTCTTAACTTGTTTTGAAGGTAGCATAAAATGTATAAAACTTGACCTATTTAGAACCTTTTAGATGTCATTCTATGGCATGAGATTGAACCCATCTTTTCCACCTTAGTGAACACCCTTAACTTAGTAGTTTAGAGTAGATCAAAAACTTGAGTCACTTTAGATGGGAACACTTGGTGAAAATGAATTATGAAAACCTTGGAATGATGAGTCATTCTATTGAGAAGTTTTGACATGTTTTGAGAAACACAAATGGTTTATGATGGTGAATTGTTGAGGCATGAGCCTTAACCCTTTTACAAAACTGATGGTTCGATTCGGATGCAATACCATTCCAAATTTACCTTACAACCACAATACCTGAATTGGGTAAGGCTTAGCCGGAAGTTTATATGCATTAGTATTAGTTCCCTCGCGGTAGAGGTTTGAGCTGAGGCTTCCTCTCAATGTTGTCCACCTATGCAGTGCCCAAGATGACTGATGGTCATGGTTGGGAGGCCATGCTCATAGGAGAGGTGCTTATACTAGGGTGTGTAAAGGGAAGGTTATGTTTGATTATCTGCATACTAAGTATGATGATTCAGGGTTATCCCTGACAGATGTATCGAATCTTGTGGTGAAAGTGTACCACCTCTGCAGAGTGTCAAACTATTCGAATAGCCACGTCCGCGGTTATGGACAATTGGAATGGCCATACTGTTTCGTTGTCAGATGTTTTAAAAACTACTTATGAATGAATGATGAATCTTGACTTGACCACAACAGGTTGTGTTTATGATAATAGCTTCCCAACTTAAGTGATTCTAGAACTTTATTTTATCTTTCTTTGCTTCTGAACTCAGCTTAGGTTTAAAACTTAACCTTATAATTAAACTTAGATTTAGCACTTTAACTTAGAATTATACTACTTGTTAGTGGTAGTTTGCGAGTACTTAAAGAGTACTCATGGATTTTGTCCCTGGCTATTCTCATGGCCAGACTATGAAGGAGACTACCAAGATGATGGCCGATGTCTACGCACTTCTATTATTGTAGATAGTTGTTGGGCCTCCAAGTGCAGAGGTTTGTAGAACATCAGCAAGTTTTCCCTTAAGTGGATCACCCAAGGTTTATCGAACTCAGGGAGGAAGTGGTCAAAGGTATGCCCTCTCAAGCAACCCTGCAATCAAGATACAAGAAGTCTCTTGTGTCCCCAACACACCCAATACACTTGTCAGGTGTATAGGTGCACTAGTTCGGCGAAGAGATAGTGGAATACAAGTGGTATAGATAATTATAAGTGGTAACGGTGATAGAAAATAGCTTGATGGTGTGGAAAAGACTAAAGGCAAACTGAAATAACGATGGAAGCAAGAAAACATGTAACAGATCTAGTAGCAAACGATGTTTCAGTGCTTAGAAATAAGGCCTAGGGATCATACTTTCACTAGTGAACACTCTCATATAAATATATTGTTCTTTAAAATACTACTCGTAACTACTCTCCGGTTGGACACTCTAATCCATGGTAGGGCTATAACAGCACTCCTCAAAGTAAGTCTTTCCCATCTAGATAACCCCACACTGTCACCTTGAGCTCTAGATGAGTCCAACAAACACCACAATTTCATAGAAACATCCAACTCCAAATATAACTCATAACAAGTATTTGTAATCTCTAGCCTAAGTGCCACCATGGTGTGCACGCTGTCACTTTCACACACATAGGGAGAGCAGAGATCTATTAAAGCACTTGAGTAGCAAGGTAGATATATAGATTACAAGCTCATGATCTCAATAAGATCATGCATAGAGAGAGAGATGAACACATAGCTACCAATAGAACCCTTAGCCTCGAGAGAGAACTACTCCCTGCTCATCATGGGAGTCAGCAATGGTGATGGAGATGGTGGTGGAGATCGATGGAGATGGCTCTGGGGGCACATCCCCGTCCTGGCAGGGTGCCGGAACAGAGACTTTCTGTCCCCCGAATCTCCCTTTCGGTGGCGGTGGCGCTACGGAACTTTTCGTGGCTGGAGGCTTAATGATTTAGGGTTTATGCATCGTGAGGCTCTTATAGGCGAAGGAGGCAAGGTCGGTGGCCGGCCAGGGGGCCCACACCACCTGGTGGCGTGGCTAGGGCTAGCCCGTGCCTAGGGGGGGGGGGAGGGTGTGGCCAGGCCCTGGCCCTCCTCCGTCTCGTATTCTGGCTCCGTGAGTCTTCCGGTAAAATAGGAACTTTGGCTTTTGTCCCATCCAATTCCGAGAATATTCATTTTCTGACTTCCTAGAACCAAAAACAGTAGAAAACAGGCAACTGGCACTATGGCATCTTGTTAATAGGTTAGTCCAAGAAATCATATGAAAAGTACTCCAAAGTTGGAACAAAACACAAGAAAGTAGATAAAACCAAGCATGGAACATCAAAAATTATAGATACATTTGCAATGTATCAACATCCCGAAGCTTAACTCCTGCTCGTCCTCGAGTAGGTAAGTGATAAAAAGAAAGAATAATTTTTGAGGTGACATGCACCATCAAAGACTTGATCAAAGTATTTGCAAAACATTCAAAGATGGGATCATAGTACTTCAATCATAACATGAAAGACAAAGTTCTAGCAATAAGACAAAGAAACTATGATGCAACATAAAAAGGCACAAACAAAAGATTCATGAATAACTATGCTTTGCAAGACGTTTGTTTGTTTCACATAAAGAAAACATAGCATAATAGTATTCAGCTTGTCCCTCATAGAGTAGCAAACATAAATGCATAGGATACCTTCAAAGTTCATAAGAGTGACTAGATACAAATAGTTTAAAACAAGCAATATCAAGGTATGCATAAATCAACTAGTCTTGGGACAATGCACATAGAACTAAGAATGGCCACTATGCTCTCAAAGTAGGTGCATAAAGATAGAAGGTGGAGACTCAATATAATGGTGGAATAAAAGCCTTTTTATAAAAGTAAGTAGGGATTCAATTCTCATAAAGAGCTTCCAAAAATTATGGTACTTATAGCTTTCAGCTCTCATTTCCCCTATCATAAGCATCTTGAAGGTGATTAAGGTTAAACTGAACAAACTATGGTGTACATGCTTGACTAAGTATAAGTTAGAAATCTCATGTCCCATGAATACGAGGGCCACTCCTCATGTTACTCAAGTTTAGTCACCGATAAGTTCTTGTCATCGTAAGTACATGTGTATCATAGAGAACCGCCAATGGGGTACCCCTTGCCCGATGATACGGAAGAATCCCCATATCAAAATGACAATGCAAGCAGACAATGAGCATCTCAACAATCTTCTTATTTACCATGGGAATATGGTTCTTTTTTCTCTCTTTCCTCTTTTCATAATATCTCTTTTTTTCTTTTTCTCTTTTTTCTCAATATAGGACTCTTTTTTTATAAGAAGAATGCTTCATAGACAGCTCATTATGGTTACGCTGCAGGTTTCCACCATGTCAGCATGGATTAGACCAGCGGTCCAGGCGTTTCTCTAACACATATACATAACTCCATGGACTTACAAGATCCCCTTTCATTTCACACCGACGACATCCATATACAAAAGAGCATGATATCAACTAGGTACAAGTACCAAGTGCAATGTTGAAAGCGTTCCCCATGACAGCATGGTTCTGCTAATTCCCAACAAATAAGTGCAAGCATATACAACATAGACGACACAATGGTTCAAGTTTATTAAGGGCAAGAAAAGTAAAGTGTGCCATCAAGTTCGTGAGAGCTTTAATCACTAGTTTTCTCATAACAAGTTTAATTTGGAAGGTAAACAAAAGCATGAATATACTTGGAATAGCATATGCTAATAGGTAGGTATGGTGGACTCTTTGGAATAACTTGGTTTAGGGAGTTGGATGCATGAGTGGAACTCATACTTGGTTGTGGAGGCTAGCAAAAGACTGGGAGCGACAAACTAAGAGAGCAATAATGGCCATAATCATGCAGAGCGACAGAACATCATTGATCAAAGCATCAAGTGATACTACAAGTTGAAAACTAAAGGATCATAAAGGCTTATGGTGACTTGGGATAGTCATAACATGGTGTGAGCATGCGCCAAGTCAACCCAAATAAAGCATCAAAGGAGAATACCTCAATACTATGCTTTAATATGCTAAAACAATGCATGATTCATCCAAGGCACATTAAGCAATCTCAATTGTTTATAAAAATTCATGCTACAGCAAAGAATACTAAGCATAAAGCCAAAACAATATCAAGCATGGAATGACAAAGCATAGGCCACAGTAAAAAACAAGCTCTTTTTACCACATAAGTAGGAACTTTCCTACTCTTTTCCAAACCAAACCAAACAATTTGCAAACCAATGTATGAAAGAGGGGGTCCAACCAATTTATTCATAAATCTAAGCAAACAAAGCAAATGAAAAACCAAAATGAAAACGAAAAAGAAGACGCTCCAAGAACAACACAACTATGCATGAAACAATAAAATGAAGCGTTTGGAAGAAACCTTGGATTTTTATTGATGAAGAAGGGGATGCCTTGGGCATCCCCAAGCTTTGACGCTTGTACTTCTTGGATATTTCATGGGGTGACACGCGTGGCATCCCCAAGCTTGAGCTTTAGTCCATCCTTCATCTCATTACTCAATCCTTCCATACACCTGAAATTTTTACTTCATACAAAACTTCACACAATCTTTAATAGCAATATTAGTGCACTCAAGATAATAAGTCTTAAGGTTCAGTTCTAACACCAAATAAACTTACATTAGAACACTAGATACTGTAGCACTTCCCTCAAAAAGCTCAATTCCCCAAAAGAACTCAAAAAGGAACCAACAAGAAGCAAATGCAAATAATGGCAGAAATCTGTCAAAACAGACTAGCAGGTAAAAACGAATTTTTTCGAAGACCTTATGTTACTCAAATTGAAAAGTGTTGAACTAACTAAAGTTATATAACAACCTGGTACAGAAGCACAAAAATTCACGCCTCAAAAGGACGTACAGATATTTTACACGAATTTTTACGGTGAAGCACAGAAATCTGTTTCGGGACAGAAACTTTCCCAATCATTACTTCTCTCTCATTAGAGGTTACTCTTGGCACAAAAAGCAAATAAAAAAGGATAAGGAGCGGTTATTACTGAAGTAATAACCTCCAAGACTCATCTAAAACTTTTGGGTTATCTCCCAATAAGTACTTTTCTTTAAAGCCTTTAAGTTAGGCATGATAGTTTGAGAAGATGCTCACATAGGAAATATGAATTGAAGTAAAAGAGAGTATCAAAAAGCAAATTCAAAGCACATTTAAGTCTAACCCACTTCCTATACATAGGAATCTTGTAAAGAAACAAGTCATGAAAGCACAAAGTAACAAGCATAGGAAAGCAAAACAAGTGCAACCTCAAAATTTTCAACATAAAGAGGGGAAACTTAATATTGTTGAGACACATAAAACCATGTTTCCCTCTCTCATAATAACTTTCAGTAGAATCATGAATAAAATTAACAATATAACTATCACACTAAACATTCTTATCATGAGCCACATGCATATAATCATTATTACTCTCCACATAAGCATAATTATTTTTATTAATTGTAGTGGGAGCAAATTCAACAAAATAGCTATCATTATTATTCTCATCACCATAATAATCAAATATAGGAGGCATATTGTAATCATAATTGATTTTCTCCTCAATAGTAGGTGGACTGAAAATATCATATTCATCATTGTAATCATCATATATTGGAGGTTTGGTATCATCATAAGCAATAGAATACCTATCTTCCAAAGATGGGGAACTAAAAAGATCATTTTCATAAAAACTAGCTTCCCCAAGCTTAGACTTTTCCATAGCATTAGCAATAATGGTGTCCAAAGAATTCATACTAACAACATTTTTATTAGCATTCAAATAAAGTTCCATAGGTTTTTTAATTTTCTCTTCAAACACTTCATGTCCTAACTCAAGATAAATACTATAAAGCTCTCTAATTTTGTTGTTGTTTTCCATTAAGCCTAACTAGTGAAAACAAGAAACAAGAAGACAAAATTGCAGAATCTAAAGGAAATAACTTTGAGCACTCACACCGGAGGATGTGAGTACCTTTTACCTTACCTCCCCGGCAACGGCGCTAGAAAATAGGCGTTTGCCGTGGGAGGTTCTTCTTCTTTAATCCTCCGGTGTGAATACCTTTTACCTTACCTCCCCGGCAATGGCGCCAGAAAATAGCTTGATGTCTACGCACTTCTATTCTTGTAGACAGTTGTTGGGCCTCCAAGTGCAGAGGTTTGTAGAACAGCAGCAAGTTTTCCCTTAAGTGGATCACCCAAGGTTTATCGAACTTAGGGAGGAAGTGGTCAAAGGTATGCCCTCTCAAGCAACCCTGCAATCAAGATACAAGAAGTCTATTGTGTCCTCAACACACCCAATACACTTGTCAGGTGTATAGGTGCACTAGTTCGGTGAAGAGATAGTGAAATACAAGTGGTATAGATAATTATAAGTGGTAACGGTGATAGAAAATAGCTTGATGGTGTGGAAAAGACTAAAGGCAAACTGAAATAACGATGGAAGCAAGCAAACATGTAACAAATCTAGTAGCAAACGGTGTTTCAGTGCTTAGAAACAAGGCCTAGGGATCATACTTTCACTAGTGAACACTCTCATATAAATATATTCTTCTTTAAGATACTACTCTTAACTACTCTCTGGTTGGACACTCTAATCCATGGTAGGGCTATAACAACACTCCTCATAGTAAGTCTTTCCCATCTAGATAATCCCACACTGTCACCTTGAGCTCTAGATGAGTCCAACAAACACCACAGTTTCATAGAAACATCCAACTCCAAATATAACTCATAACAAGTATTTGTAATCTCTAGCCTAAGTGCCACCATGGTGTGCACGCTGTCACTTTCACACACATAGGGAGAGCAGAGATCTATTAAAGCACTTGAGTATCAAGGTAGATCTATAGATTACAAGCTCATGATCTCAATAAGATCATGCATAGAGAGAGAGATGAACACATAGCTACCGGTAGAACCCTTAGCCTCGAGAGAGAACTACGCCCTCCTCATCATGGGACTCAGCAATGGTGATGGAGATGGTGGTGGAGATCGATGGAGATGGCTCCAGGGGCACTTCCCCGTCCCGGCAGGGTGCCGGAGCAGAGACTTTCTATCCCCCGAATCTCCCCTTCGATGGCGGTGGCACTGTGGAACTTTTCGTGGCTGGAGGCTTGATGATTTAGGGTTTATGCATCGGGAGGCTCTTATACGCGAAGGAGGCAAGGTCGATGGCTGGCCAGGGGGCCCACACCACCTGGTGGCGCGGCTAGGGCTAGCCCTTGCTTGGGGGGTGTGGCCAGGCCCTGGCCCTCCTCTGTCTCGTATTCTGGCTCCGTGAGTCTTCCGGTAAAATAGGAACTTTGCCTTTTGTCCCGTCCAATTTTGAGAATATTCATTTTCTGACTTCCTGGAACCAAAAACAGCAGAAACATGCAACTGGCACTGTGGCATCTTGTTAATAGGTTAGTCCAAGAAATCATATGAAAAGTACTCCAAAGTTGGAACAAAACACAAGAAAGTAGATAAAACCAAGCATGGAACATCAAAAATTATAGATACATTTGCAATGTATCAATGGCCAGCAGGACGGCTATGATAACTAGGACTATCTGCCTTCGTCAACATTGCCTGTGCCCCTGAAGATGGACCCCACCGCTACACTTATCTTTTATTTCCGTTGCTTGTTGTATTAAGACTAGATCATGAGATCCTTATTTGTGTAAGACCTTATGTATGGTTTGTAATGGATGATGTACTGTGATATCCAATCCGTTATGTCTCGCAAAAATGGTAATCCTGGGATTGCGAGGTATGTCATAACGGGCATCTGGGATTAAAATCCGGGTGTTGACAAGTTGGTATCAGAGCCATCCTGACCGTATGAGACCCTAGTTAGAATGGACGTCCGAACAAAAACTTAGTTTCAAAACCAAAGTGAGTATTTACGAAAAACTATCTCCTCTCTTATCCTTGGGAATTCATTCTTTCTCAAAAATTCGTGTTCCTCAAAATTCTTACATTATTACTTCGAGAAGAATCCAGTCCTCCGTGAGAGAGAACAACTGGCTAGATGGATTAGCCAGGGCAATGCATGAAGCCCTCGCACGTCTATGTGCCCTCAGCATCAACAAAATCCAAGGAACCCGTTTTGCCCACTATGCAAGATGTGACTTCATGGGAATGCCGATAGAGATGCCAAGTCACCCAGAGTTGAGGCGTTAGTGGAGAATCTTGACTTCTTGCTACATGACAGACAACAGGAACTGGACAATGCTAGGGAGTTAGCCAACCAGAACCGTGCCATTGCCGACCAGAAGGCCCAGACTTTCGCACTGCTCGTCTAGGATCGCCAGTCTCTTTGTCGCCAGCATGCAAAGAAGGATCTCACCATCACCCGTCTTTGCAAGAAGGTGGCCGACCTCGAGAAGACCGTCAAGGAGCAGGAAGCTCAGCTTGCCGCCAAGGAAGAAGAAGATGAGGGTGAAAACATCCAGGGAGACATGGACTCTTACCTCAGCAACGATGATGACTTTCCGGAGGAGGATGCCGTGGACTTCTACACTGACGATGAAGACTCCGACTTCATTGACGATGAGTAGATGCACTAGAGCACTGTCGTAGCATGAGATGTATCGGTCCCACTGTATCGTAGCTTACAGAATGGTTCTTCAAACCATCTGTTTTCCTTTGTTTGTTGTGGTGTGTGTTGTATCGTGTGTTTGTTTGCATGAATGAAATGGAGTTAGTTGAAAAACCTGAGTCTAACTCAAAGTTTTAGCTTTGAAACCAAAACCATGAACCTTAGAATTTCCCTCTTACCCCTTTATCTACCTCAATCTTCAGATGACTCGTGGAAACCAAGGAGGGAGCAGCTCGTTGCAAGACCCAATGCTGCAGATCTTGCAGAATCTCATCGCAGACCGTGAAGCAAGCAGGGCAGAACGTCAAGCCAACTTAGCAACACTACAATAGATGGCCCAGATGGCTCTCAACAACCAAGGGCATGGAAATCAGGATCACCAAGGATCCAAGCTGAAGAATTTTCAAAATACCAATCCCCCAATCTTCATCCAATCTGAAAACCCACTAGATGCTGATGACTGGTTACAGACAATGGAAAACAACTTAGAAGTTGCAAGAGTTGATGAAAATGAGAAAGTTCTCTTCTCCACCCACTACCTAGCAGGAGATGCAAGAGCTTGGTGGAATAGTATCCGCAATATGAACCATGGTCAAGTGATGACATGGGAAGCATTCAAAGTCAAGTTCAGCCGCACCCACGTGCCGCAAGGTCTAGTCAACAAGATGAGAGATGAATTCCGTGAACTGAAGCAAGGAAGAATGACTATGGTAGAATACCATGATAGATTCCTGTCACTTGCCAAATATGCACCTGATGAGATCAACACGGAGGCCAAGAAGAAGGAGAGATTCTTGAACGGACTGCATGATGAGATGCAGACTGTCCTCGTCAACATCCATTTTCAGGATCTAGAAGAGCTAGTCGACTCTGCCATTCAGATGGAAGGGAAGATTAATCAGACAAACGACAACCGCAAACGTCATATGATGCAGCAATCTGGATCCAGTAGTCACCAGAAGTACTGTCCCAACCCCTCATCGGGATATGCACCAAGGAACAACCGACCCCCAATGTCTCGCCCAAGCTACCCCAACCGTAGATGAGGAAATGTGAAGACCAGAGGAAACCATCACAACTCCAGCAATGCCAACAATTTCAACCGTGCACCTCCCAAGAGCAACAACAATAACAACAACAACAATACTGCACCCAGAACTGGCAGCAATGCTGTGCCTGTCGCAGCAAAGGACAAGTCCCAGATCACCTGTTTCGAATGTGGAGTGAAGGGTCACTACTCCAATGAGTGTCCCAAGAAGACTGCAGCCAATGCCAATGTGAATGCCCCAGCTCAGCAGCAGCGTCGTGTTCAACCAGGAAGAAGATTTGCCCTAGGGAACCCGCACAACCACAACGGCCGTCTCTTCCACATAAACGCAGAAGAATCCCAAGAAGCGCCAGATGTAGTGCTGGGTATGTTTTCTGTCAACTCAGTTTTAGCAAGATTATTGTTTGATTCAGGAGCATCGCATTCATTTGTCACCGAAGAATTTGCATGCACTAGTAAGATTCACCCAACCAACCTGAAGCATGTCATGATAGTTCAAATCCCTGGATCAACTACAAAAGCTAGAAAAATTTGCAAAGCTGTGCCTATCAGAATACATGGGATATATTTTTATGCCAACCTAATAGTACTTGGAACCAAAGGATTGGAAGTAGTACTAGGTATGGACTGGATGTCAAGGCATAAAGCACTGATAGACTGTGCTAAGAAAGCCATCACCATGACCAGTAGTTCTGGAGTAACAGTAGAGCATATCTCTGAAACCTTACCCCGTAAATTCAAGTGCAACAAGAGTCTAGCCCTACCCACCATAGACCAGGTCAGAGTAGTCTGTGAATACCCCGACGTATTCCCAGATGAATTGCCAAGTATGCCCCCGGATAGGGATATTGAGTTCATTATCGAACTAATCCCCGGAACCGGACCCATAGCCTAGAGACCCTATAGCATGAACCCCTCAGAGTTAGTTGAGTTGAAGAAGCAGTTAGATGCCATGTTAGCAACATGCTTGATTCAGCCAAGCGCATCGCCATGGAGATCACTAGTGTTATTCGTCGATAAGAAAGATGGAGGCAATCGTCTGTGTATAGATTATAGAAAGTTGAATGACGTCACCATCAAGAACAAGTACCCCTTGCCAAAGATAGAGGATCTATTTGATCAATTGACTGGAGCCCAGGTATTCTCAAAGATTGATCTTAGGACTGGTTATCATCAACTTAAGATTCGTGCAACGGATATTCCGAAGACCGCCTTTACTACTCGCTATGGTTTATACAAGTATACGGTTATGTCTTTTGGATTAACCAATGCCCCTGCTTATTTCATGAATCTCATGAATAAGATCTTTATGAATTTCCTAGATAAGTTTGTAGTTGTGTTTATCAACGATATTCTTATCTACTCTAAGTCAGGAGAAGAGCATGAGCAATATCTGAGAATCATCCTAGAAACCTTGAGAGAGCATCAGCTATATGCCAAGTTCAGCAAGTGTGAGTTCTGGCTGAAGGAAGTAGGATTCCTAGGACATATTGTGTCTGCCAAAGGAGTCTCTGTTGATCCTGCCAAGATCAAAGATGTCGAAGAATGGGAAGCTCCAACCACTCAAACCCAAGTCCGTGCATTTCTCGGATTAGCGGGATACTACCGCAAGTTCATAGAAGGATTCTCGAGCATCGCCAGACCCATGACCCAATTGTTAAAGAAGGACAAAAAAGTTTGAATGGACAGACAAGTGTGAGGCCAGTTTCTAGGAGCTAAAGAAGAGATTGATATCAGCCCCAATATCGATCATGCCAGACATCAAGAAGCCGTTTGATGTGTATTGTGATGCATCCAAGATTGGTCTAGGATGTGTGCTGAGGCAAGAAGTCAAAGTCATCGCGTATCTGTCTTGACAACTGAAACAACATGATTAGAACTATCCGACCCATGATCTTGAATTAGCAGCCGTAGTGCTGGCATTAAAGACATGGCATCATTATCTGATGGGTAATCGCTGTGAGATTTACTCGGATCACAAAAGCTTGAAGTATATTTTCACTCAGAAGGAGCTGAATATGAGGCAAAGGAGATGGATAGAGTTAATCAAGGATTATGACCTTGACATTCACTATCACCCCGGCAAAGCCAATGTGGTAGCGGATGCTCTGAGCAGATTGCCGTGTAGGCTAAACACCATGATCAAGGAGAAGCAGCCAAGTTTGTATGAGGAGTTGGAGCAGTTCAGGACTGAATTGGTTAGCAAAGGATTCTTAGCTAGCGTTGAACTTCAACCCACTTTGATTAGCCAAATCAAGGAAGCCCAGAAGGGGAATGAAAGTATCGACGGAATCAAACGTCGTATTGGTACAAGAAAGGTACCTGGATTCACGAAAGACGAAGAAGGAGTACTGTGGTACAAAGGACGTATCTGTGTGCCAGCAGATTCGGAGCTGAAGCAAGTTATCATGAAGGAAGCTCATGATACTCTTTATTCTATCCACCCTAGAGGAACGAAGATGTATCAGGATTTGAAAGAGCTATTTTGGTGGCACAAGATGAAGAGAGAAATCGGAAGCTACATCGCCAAGTGTGACATCTGTCAAAGAGTCAAAGCAGAACATCAGAGACCTGCAGGACTGTTGCAACCATTGCAGATTCCGAAATGGAATTGAGATTCCGTTGGAATGGACTTTATCACCGGTTTGCCTACTTCTAGTAGGGGAAATGACTCCATCTGGGTCATAGTTGATAGACTGTCCAAGGTAGCCCACTTCATACCTGTCAAGACTACCTACCAGAGTGCAAAACTAGCAGAACTGTATATTGCTAGGATTGTTAGTCTGCATGGAACCCCCAAGACCATCGTATCAGATCGAGGAACCCAGTTTACCTCAAGATTTTGGCAGAAAGTTCAGGAAGGATTGGGAACCAAGTTGAATTTCAGTACCGCGTATCACCCGCAAACTGATGGACAGACTGAGAGAGTCAACCGGATCCTAGAGGATATGCTTAGAGCTTGTGTGTTAGAGTAGGGATGAAAATGGGAAGACTGTCTGCCTTTCGCAAAATTCTCATATAACAACAGTTATCAAGCTAGTTTGCAGATGGCACCATTTGAATTCTTATATGGAAGAAAGTGTCGTACCCCTTTGAATTGGTTGCAAGTAGGAGAGAGTCGGATCTTTGGACCCGACATTCTCCGAGAAGCAGAAGAGAAAGTTCACAAAGTCCGTGAGCACCTCAAGATCGCTCAATCCAGACAAAAGAGTTATGCTGACAAGAGAAGGAGAGACCTGACTTTCAATGTCGGAGATTTTGTATATCTCAAGGTTTCACCATTGAAAGGAACCCAACGCTTTAGTCTAAAAGGAAAGTTAGCCCCCAGATATATCGGGCCGTTCAAAATTCTGAACCGACGAGGAGAAGTATCGTATCAACTGGAACTGCCTAAAGAGATGTCAGCCATCCACAATGTGTTCCATATCTCGTTACTTCGCAAATGCTTGGAAGTGCCCGAGAAGACTAAAGTTTTCAAGAACATCGATCACAGAGCTGTAGAGATCAACAATGACCTGACATATCGGGAAGTGCCCATCCGTATCTTAGAAGAAGACTACAGAACCACCAGGACCAGGAGTATCAAGTTTCTCAAGATTCAGTGGATCAACCATACCGAGGAGGAAGCCACTTGGGAGCGCAAAGATTACATTAGGACAGAGTTCCCAGATCACTTTAGTTCCTAGATTTCTTTGTAAATCTCAGGACGAGATTTTGTTTAAGGGGGGAAGGTTTGTAACATCCCAAAACATTAATCCAAGCTTATCAAGATCCAAATCATCAAATTTAGGGTTAACAAAAACTTTTCCAAATTAAAAATGAAAGCATTCATGTGTATGTGCATTTAATTTAGGAATTGATTTGTATTGCCATGGTTCTGTGATTCTTTGGTTGTAAAATGTTTGTATGGTAAATTAAACATCATCTAAACCTTTCCCAAGCAAATCCCAAAGAAAATCAAATAAAAAACAATTAAAAATGAGGAATGGTCATTTTGGTCATTTTAATCCACTACACTACTTTGAGTGTTCCTAGCACTCATTTCTCAACAGAAATAATTCTGGATCTTTACACCCCTTGCTAGTACACATAATGAGGTACCAATGCCCACTTTTTGATCTACTAAAAACATTCAAATACTTTTTAAAATGGCATGTGAAAATTGAATTCAATGCATATGCATAGATCACCCCTATTTCAAAAACCATCCAATTGAACTCCATTTTCAAAACCCTTGCAACCAGAGACTATCTAGTACTAGTGGAGATCACTCAAAATTTTTGAAACCAAAATTCAAACTTTTGCTTCTTGCGGCCATTTCATCAAACAGGTGGCAGACACAAATCTTACAAATTCTAAAACACTATAGTGAGCAGTGGATTTGGTCACCACTTGGGCCTAACTTGGTCCCCTTGTTCCCCTAGCTAGAACCCCGGCCCTAACTCTCTCTCCCTCTCCCCTGTCTGCTCAAGTAGCAAGCCGCCCGACGCCATGCGCCAGGTCGACCATGGACCGCTCGCTCCAGCTCGTCCCGCGCTCTCCTTCGCTTGCTGGGAGACATGCACCATCACACCACTTTGCCTCGACCAGCCCCCGACCAAAATCGAGCGGAGGACCAACATCAATTGCTCGCGCCCATGCCGCTGTCCGCCATGCCGATCGCCCCGGAGCGCCGCGCCCGCCAGAGCAGCACCGACCTCGTCTAGCCCTAGCCTTGCGTCTCAGCAGCCACAGCAGGTCCAGCAACCGCCTAGACATCATCGTTCGCCGCCTCGTGACCAGCAGACCGGAGGAACAGTGTCGAACACCGCCGTACACACGCAGTTCACCGCACGCTCCCGACCAGTAGAGACTCCGCCTTGCCACGCCTTTAAGCCCCAGAGGATCGCCGGGGAGCAGAGTATCCATCGCCGCCCTCGCCCATGTCGAGAGAGCCCCGCATCGTCATCACCGATGACCTCACCGGCGCCCGTTCTGTCCCCTTGTCGACCCTATATAAAGAGGCCACCCTAGCCTCTTTTCTCGACACTCACACACTCCCCACCTCCCACCGAACCTTACCCACCTCTAGCCGAAGCCGTTCGAGCTCTGTCTCGCCGGAATTGGAGCCAAAAGCCGCCACAGCAAGAGGAGAAGGGCGTTTGCGATTTAGGGCAACCCAAGCTCTGCCACAACCGCTCCTCGCCGTCGTATACCAACCCGTTTGTCTGCCTCACCGACCTTGCTAGAGCCCTGGTATGCCCCCAATCGACCCCCACCGCCGCGTCTAGGTCAGGTTCTCGCCGGAGTAATCCGTCGTCGACGATGACCTCCCACCGTTGGATCGTCTTTAGATCGTGTGGTCCAGGATGCTATATACCGCTTCGGGTAAATTGTGCCGCTGACTAGTGGAGCCCGCATGTCAGGCAGCCCGCTGCGCGCACTGTGTGTAGATGGGCCGGCCCAGTTAGTTCCCGCGCGTGTTAAATTTTCTAATGTAGTTTTTTCTATTTAAAGTAAATCTAGTTTCTGTCCACTAGTTTAAAAATCAATTCTGGGAGTTTGACAAATCCCAATTGCATGAAACCAATTTTGCCTGAAAGGTATTGAAATGATCTATCCAAGCCCGTTGGATTTAATTAAATTGGAGTTATAGATCTCTCCTAGTAAAAATAATAAAACATAAGCATTTGCACCTTGCAAATTTTTTATAAAATCAACCAAGTTAGTTTTTGAGTTGATTCCAACTCTCAAAACTCACATTTCATCATGCCTATCTGAATATGTAATAATATCAAGGTTTACATGCAGTGACTTTGGACTAGTACCAAAATAATGCTATATAGGAATTTCTAGTCACTTTAAATCATTAAATAATGAACTTAAACCAAAGTAATTTTGATCCAACCCTTAAATTGCATTCCCACATGTTACAATATGTGGTGATGACATGTGCCACATGATCCCATATTTTAAGTGGTGAATATTAAATCTTAGTTAATTTTTCAATGAGTAGAAATTACTTTTCTAAAATAAAAAGGAGGAAACTATGGATTAAAACTTGTGATGCTTGTGATGATAATAGATCATCAATTGTGTGACTTAGAGTACTAAGTAAACTAGTTAAGTATTGTGTGGTGATTGTGTAGTCCGTATGCATTTATAGAAGATAGTACCGACCAAGCTTACGAGGAGGAGGAGTTCTACCAAGAAGAAGAAGAAAACTTCAACCACTGCACCAACCAAGGCAATCTAACACTTGCAAGCATAATGCTTAGGAAGCTAGGATTGAACTAGATGGTTTAGCAAAGATGCTTTAGGCATGCTTGAGTTATACTACCTTGACTAGTATTTCATCCAAGTCTTAGTTTCAAGCTTTACTTCCTTTACATTACCCAAAGTTCTTTACTTGTTTTGAAGGTAGCATAAAAAGTATAATACTTGACCTATTTAGAACCTTTTAGATGTCATTCTATGGCATGAGATTGAACCCATCTTTTCCACCTTAGTGAACACCCTAACTTAGTAGTTTAGAGTAGATCAAAAACTTGAGTCACTTTAGATGGGAACACTTGGTGAAAATGAATTATGAAAACCTTGGAATGATGAGTCATTCTATTGAGATGTTTTGACATGTGTTGAGAAACACAAATGGTTTATGATGGTGAATTGTTGAGGCATGAGCCTTAGCCCTTTTACAAAACCGATGGTTGGATTCGGATGCGATACCATTCCAAATTTACCGTACAACCACAATACCTGAATTGGGTAAGGCTTAGCTGGAAATTTATATGCATTAGTATTAGTTCCCTCACGGGAGAGGTTTGAGCTGAGGCTACTTCTCAATGTTGTCCACCTATGCAGTGCCCAAGATGACTGATGGTCATGGTTGGGACGCCATGCTCATAGGAGAGGTGCTTATACTAGGGTGTGTTAAGGGAATGTTATGTTTGATTATCTGCATACTAAGTATGATGATTCAGGGTTATCCCTGACAGATGTATCGAATCTTGTGGTGAAAGTGTACCACCTCTGCAGAGTGTCAAACTATTCGAATAGCTGCGCCCGCGGTTATGGACAGTTGGAATGGCCATACTGTTTCGTTGTCAGATGTTTTAAAAACAACTTATGAATGAATGATGAATCTTGACTTGACCACAACAGGTTGTGTTTATGATAATAGCTTCCCAACTTAAGTGATTCTAGAACTTTATTTTATCTTTCTTTGCTTCTGAACTCAGCTTAGGTTTAAAACTTAACCTTATAATTAAACTTAGATTTAGCACTTTAACTTAGAATTATACTACTTGTTAGTGGTAGTTTGCGAGTACTTAAAGAGTACTCATGCCTTTTGTCCCTGGCTATTCTCATGGCCAGACTATGAAGGAGACTACCAAGATGATGGCCAGCAGGACGGCTATGATAACTAGGACTATCTGCCTTCGTCAGCATTGCCTGTGCCCCTGAAGATGGACCCCACCGCTACGCTTATCTTTTATTTCCGCTGCTTGTTGTATTAAGACTGGATCATGAGATCCTTATTTGTGTAAGACCTTATGTATGGTTTGTAATGGATGATGTACTGTGATATCCAATCCGTTATGTCTCGCAAAAATGGCAATCCTGGGATTGCGAGGTATGGTATAATGGGCATCTAGGATTAAAAATCCGGGTGTTGACAACTCGGCTTCTGCCGCTGACTGGGCGAGTCCACTCGGCTAATGGCTCTTTTCCCGCCGAATTCGCTTCGTCCGGTGTTCCCAGCGCGTTCCCGTCGCCCCGGGAACGACCTGGGAAGGCCGAACGTATTTTGGGCCAAATCAGGACGAAATCAGGGACCTGGGAACGCGACTAGGCTGAATTTCAGCGTCCGGACCAAAAATATGCCCTAGGAACGGCATGATGGGAAGCCGAGTGGAGATGCTCTCACCGAAATGGCACCGTCGGAGGAGTTGTCCGAGGCATAGTCACCATCCTAGTCTTGGCCTGTTCAAAAAAACCATCCTAGTCCTGGCCCACCTTCCTATTCTAGCCACCAACATCCTCTGATGACTCCCCAACCTATAAAAAACTATATATTATACGAGAATGTAGAGCCAGGATCCAGAATGTAGACATATTATAATGGCAAAGAAGAGAAGCACCCTCTGATGACATAACCTAACGCTCACCACTGCAAAGAAGAGAAGCAGCGGTGGTGATGCGCCGCCCGGGGAGTCTACTGCCGCCCATCTCTCGGTCTCCCCGCCCTCCTCCCCTCATCTCCGCCGCTGCCGGAGGGGTTGTCGGGCAAAGCCCGCGTGTCCCGACGGTGGTGGGGACTCAGCTGGGCGTGATCTCGCGTGAAGACAACGGTGCTCAGGTCTTTTCCCAGATCACCGTGTCTCATGGTGGCGTCGGCCGGAGCGGCCAGGCGGCAGGGAAGCACCTACGCCGATATTCCGCTTGGGCGCCGGCCTTCTCCCCACATGCCACATTGGAGTCGGGACGACGGTTCCGGTTGTGGTGGTGGCGGCCTCCTCACCGGAGGTGCAGACGGGATGGGGCTGGTGTGGTGGATCTTGGGATCCCACACCGATTCTCACGATGGCATGTGTGTGTGTGTGACCATGGCGCCAGCCATGCAGCGCTGCGGCCTCCTCTAACTTTGGCTACTCATCGGTCCAAAGATCTGGTCGGGTGGGTGCTGCCTTGCGGCGACTTCTCGCCGGCAGATCAAGTTGAGGAGGGGATGGTGAACGGACTACTGAAGCAGGTGAGGATGCCAACATCGACGGCGGCACCCGAGGGTGTCGTTTTCCACGTTGGAGGCGAAGGTGCGGAGTCCCTCGCTCCATTGTTTTCGGGGGAAACCTCAGATCTGGGGGAGGCTACCATTGACGGCGGCGCCCATGGGCGTCGTAGCCCTCATTGAAATCGTTGTGGGGGCCTCCTGGATCAGATGATGGCGATGTCTTCGTCGTCACCCCAGCGGGGCATCATCTTTGGAGACATTCAGCGGCTGGACGGGCATGTGGGAGGCTTGGTGGCTGGGCGTGTCTCTCCGCGTGTCTCTTGCGTGGGGACCAAGTGGAGCGGCTTTGTCTTGCACGGAGCTTTGGTGGCGAAGTCAAGTCATGCCTGATCGACATGTGCTACACTGAGTCATGCTTGTTCGGCAGGTGCTAAGAACGACAGATCCTCCGGAGACTTCAAGCTATGTTGGATGGTGGTACTTGGTGGCATGGTGCTGTAGGGTATCGGTGGAGACCGCGACGTGCTTTGGATATAGTGCGCAAGGAGGTGGTGCTACTTGGCACCGCGGTGGTGTCGATGGCTGGTGTGGCAAGAGTCAGCGCACCGATCTACATGATGAAGATGGTTTTGCAGAAGATAGTGGAGGCAGCGAGATCCAGAGCGAGTGCGTGGGCGCCATTTCGTGGATAAGCTAGGCGGATCTAGGATCCTGGCTTGCATGAGGCAGTTGGGTGTTTGCTAGGTCTCGTCAGGAAGCTGGCGATATGGTTACCGTTATGCTCGGTGTTTTGTTTTGGTGGTCTTTGTTGTATGATCTTTTTAATCTTTTTAAGGTTGTGTGCATCACTTGATGCAGAGGCCGGGGCTTCACTCCCCATTTCGAAAAAAAAGACATATTATAATGGCTCGGTATGTGGGATGGGACACTGTGGTCATTGTTGTGGGACGGGACATTGTGGTCATTTCTTTACAAGAAAAGAAAGTATAAGCAACATAACTTAAAGCCAATAAATTTAGAGAAAATTATACATTTTAGAAATACAAAAAAAATTGTAATCATAAATTTCATTTAATGAATTTTGTTTTCCATATGATTTTGTTTTCAAATTCAAAAGCTTATGTTGGGACTTAAGATGCCCATATTTTCTTAAATTCAACCTGTTTGCAAAATTAAACATGAACACATGAGCTAAATTAACTACAATGAACATGAGAAAATAAAAATAAAAACAATATACATATGCACAATTATAGTACAATGAACACTAACAAACAATATTTCATATCTCAAGCTATACTAAAAAATAAAATCTTAGACATGCATATATTGGGTAATTATGCAAAGTTAATTCTTGAGTTTGCATGCACAAACAGTCTGTGGCGCGTGCTTATGCATGCTAACTCATGAATTTAATTTAGATAATTACCAAATATATGCATGTCTCAGTTTACATACTAAAATTATTATAGACTAAAAAAATAGCATCTATTGACAAAATTGCATAATCTTTAAACTAAATTTTCTATTAAAATATCATTGCATAAATTATAAACTACATGTTCTGCATACGTACATAGTAATAGGGTAAACTATTAATAAAACATGCTAGTATTTTTGGACTCAAAAGACTTGCTTCCATTCTCTCAAACAATCTACATGAGAGATTAGTTTGCACCTTGTTACTTAACTATCTGCTATACTTGCTATTTTATTGTTTACTCGCGACATATTTATGGACTGAACTTCACTATCGAAAGAGTACAATCAATAAATATTATTTTCTCATACTTGCATATGAAGGTTTCATTCATAAACAAAAATAGTACTCCTTCTGATCCATATTAATTGTCGCTGAAATGGATGTATCTCGACATATTTAATTATATGATACATCCAATTCAGTGACAATTAATATGGATCGGAGGGAGTACATATCATGAACTCTTCCAATACTAATAAAAAACAGGAATAATTTATATAGCAATGAAATATTCCTAAAAAGGGCAAAGTGTCAATACTAATAAAAAACAGGAATAACTTATAGACAATACGTAACAACATAATATTATCAACATTGTTACGCAAACAAGTGCCAACTACTGAATAATATCAACTGTAAGAACACTAGATATAAGCTCTAATTATGTTTACACTACTTGACCATACCTACTTATTTATGAGTGCCAAAATACTGAACACATAACTAAACCGAAATTGATTTCTACATCCACTCCTGGAATCCAAATTTCATCCCTAAATTCATCTCTAATTAGGGTATGTCTAAATGATACTAAATCAAGTTAGATTAGGCAATGAGTAAATGTTAGGGACAACTCTCTATTTGTTCTTCCCTACATGAACATTGACACGGGCTTCACCATAAATCAATATTAACAATCTTTCAGCATCAATCGTAATTAACAGAAATCCTAACTCTTGATAACTAACCATTGTCACTATTACCAATCTACTGACCATCAATAGCCATCAAACACTACCAAACCCTAACTATCAACCGCCAACAGAAAACCCTAACTGTCTTGCTATCATTTGAAGATGCTGAAAAGAGGCGAAACATCAACTTAGCTCCATTGGCAGTGGCATCTTGTATTCCTATGCATCGGGGACCTTGTCGAGCGGCAACTTCCCAGAGTCCATAGGGCGCCGCCAAAGCATCGCCACCTGCCCGCCAGTAGGCTTTGGCACCTCCTCGCTGATGGTCACATGCTGGTCAGCACCGGCCTGCTCTGCCGCATTTTTCTCCGCAATCTCCACTGATGCACCGCCCCACTGTTTCTGCGCCACCAGATCTACCGGGGCCTCGACATTACACTTCATGGCCAGCGGTTCTTGGTTACAAGGAGGGAGGTTCCTAGGTAGGCGGAGGGAGAGAGGAGATGTGGTTTTTTTCGATAATGGGGGGAAGTGGGGATCGTGGGAAGGTGACGAGGCGTCCTTGAGATTATATACTAGTCCTGTTTCGGTCCAAATGACATCAATGTACAATACGAGTACAATACGTATATACAGATCTGGCGTACAGAACAACCCTGGCCGTACAGGCTTCTGCAGGGCTGTACACACCACCCAGATTCTTAAAATGACCATCGTGCCCCTGCTTACAAGGGGGTATGTGAACATCGTAGCCGTCGTTCTATTTCGTGTAGCCAGAATTCTGTCTAGGGTGCAGCACCGAAGCCGTAAGTGATGTTATAATAGAAAACAGAGATAAATACACCACTAGTCCTAAAAGTTATCCACTAGGTACACTATGGTCCCAATTGTTGCAAAATGGGATGAAGTAGTCCCATAGGCTTAGCTCGTGACACGTGTCCTTAACACAGTTGGAAATCTCAACTCTAATTTTGTTGATAAGCCCCTCTCTATCTGCTACTTTGATTTTTCCGACCACCTATCTAGTGGCCCTACCCTTTCTCGTGTTGACTAGCTAGTCCAAATCAAGCTTCTTTCTCTGCCCAAAATTGAGAGCTTCCAGTAGTAGAAGCGTGGCGACATTGTAGTACGATGGCAGAGCAGAGCAAGGGTTCGCTAGACAGGCCTACAAGGTCCCCTATACCCCGTCGCTCAGGTTCACGATGGAGGGCACCTTCTCGCATTGGATCGACATCATGATTGCGAGATGCAGCGGAGGCAGGCCGAGGCGGAGGCAGAGGGGATGAGGAGGCGGATGGAGGTCTAGGAGGCGGAGAATAGGGATAATTGGATCGCACATGACATTCTATTTGAGAAAGTGATGTTGGTGTACTATCGGCTCGCATTAGAAGAGGGGAGGGATCCGACTAGATGGTGGCATGCCCTCCCCGAGGACATGGATAGCCTGGAGAGGCAAGCACGTGTCCTCCAGGTTCAGCTAGACGCGAGGAAATGGTGGCCATCGGCACCGCCAAATCCTTTAGGGTATGTTCCCTTTCTTTTGAAACTTGAATTGTTCTCATTTTATTTGTCAGTTTGATCAAAATTCACTAAATTTTATCTGCAATGTGTTAAAATTCCATAGGAGATGGGAGAGACTAAGAAGGGAAAGTGGGGCATGAAGAAGAAGGACAAGAATGATGCTTAGAAGAGTACTCTTCTTAGAATGTTTGTGTACTGAGAATGAAGATGATCATTAGAATGTGTAATGCTTCTTAGAATGTGTAATGCTTGTTAGTTCGAGTGTGTAGTGTTCTGTGTTTGTGTACTGTATTTGTCAGTTTGAGTGTGTAGTGCTTTTTGAATGTGGACAAGATCTATGTATAATAAAGTGATATTTGTTCGGGATATATGTGTGCATATTCTGTATTATACTGTGAGTGAATGTGTAGTTGAACATAGAGCAAATCACTATCAACATATTAAAATAGAACAAAAATCTGAATATATGTGTGCACATTCAGTACATCAATGAGATAGAACAAAAAACTATGAATATTGAAAGACATAGAACAAAACTATTGCACAAAAATGAGAAACTAATGAAAATTCTTTCACATAGACCTAACTATTCTTGAACATGCATGTAGGATTGTGCACTCAAAGTCACATCAAGGGTTGTATCTATCTTTGTTAGCATCTGTAGGTACACTTTGGGTAAGAGAAACTTCCCCAGCCTTCACAGTTACATTCGGATCAGGTATTGACTGCTTCTGTCTTTGCTCATCATCACCAAACAAGAGGCAGTGAGCTGATCTAGGTCCTTCATTATATCCTCTCTTCCTTGATCTGGACTTTTCATTTTCATTTCTACTTGATCCAGCACCAACAACATCTATATCTAAATTTTGAGTTTTATTTGTTGTTCTGATTCTTTTAGTAACTTTGCCTTTGCCTTTACCTTGGCCTGCACTTGCAAAACTTCCTCTTCCTCTGCCTTGCCTAGAAGTTCCAGATCTTGCTTTTCCTCTGGTAGCACCTACAACTCTTCCCCTAGCAGATGATGCTCTTCCTCTACCCCTAGTAGCAGTTGTCACTCTAACCTTAGCACCTGGAATTGAATCTCTAGATGCAACTACAAAAGAGCCTTCTTCTGGCATTGGTCCATGTAATCTATTCGTAGACATATGAGCATTCTCCTGACACAAATGAAAAATTTCATGAATAATTATTCTAGATGAAGGAAAAATAATTATGTAAACATCAATAGAAAGCATGGAAAATTCATGAATAAAGTTACCTCTTAACCCATCTTGTAGACCATGGTTTTCACTACAAGAGTTGGGTCCCTTGTTGGGTCAATCCTCTGATGGATAATATTCTGCATAATTGATGTATCATCATATTCTACACCCACTTGTTCCTGTTGCACTATTGTTTCTTCTTCTTCTTCTTCTTCTATTTTCTCTGCTTATACATGCTTATGGCGGCCTTTCTTACTGTGATCTTCTTTTCCACAGATAGAGCAATGCATTGTCAGGCCTCCTCCTATAACATATTTGGCCCCAGATTTATCCTCTTTCTCCTCTGGGGCTTTGTTCCTGTTTTTCTTTGGTCCTCCCATAACTTTTGTGTACAAGGGAGGCAGTACCTGGACACCATTCATCTTCTCCCACATTACTCTACCCCTTAATGAAATTAAATTGTATGCATATGCTTCCTTGTAGGTGTTTATGCTGTAGCAGTTGTGCACTAGTTCTTCAACATCAAGTCTGTCAATTCTATAACATGTAATAGCATGGTGGCATAGAATGCCACTTAGTTGCCATCTTCTGCAGTCACATGATTTGGCAAGGATATCTACTGTGTAATGTCTCTCAAGTTCCAATGCACTGACATGATAAATACCACCTCCATATGGCTTGACAATTGCTCCAAGACTCCACTCAGTATATTTGTAAATTACTTTTTGATTTTTGGGCATATTGTTCCTTGCATTTTCTCAGATTTTTTTTGCTTTGTGTCAACTCTCTGCATTGTCTTGTAGAAAATGGTATCTAGCATGGGTAGAATTGGCATCTCCCTAGCCTCCATAATATAGCTGGTAGAAAAATACATTTAATACTTATTAGTACTAGTACATTTAATAATTATTAGTACTAGTACATTGATTGTTAGTACTAGAATATGGTGAAAGAAATACTTGGAAAGTGTGTACCTATTATATACTTCATAGTGATTGTTCAGCAAGAGATCACATTTTGGAAATTCACTAAAAATGCCTTTATCCATGTATTAGGCACACGATTCTGAATCCAGTCATATGTGAAGGTATGTTCAATTGCCAATTTATCTAGATTTTGCTGCCACTTTGCTGCATTTGTTGACCTTGCAATAGTCCACATATTGTTTTTCAATACCTTACCTTTATGCCCTGCCTTCTGGAAGTTTTGATACATATGTCTAACACAAAATTTGTGCTCTTTATCTGGCCAAATTTTCTCAACTACATTGATCAATCCCTGGAAAAATATAATGTGAATACATTACTACACTTTTAAATTACAAGACAATAGAATGGACAAATTAATGGATGGAAATACAAGAAATATATACCTTTTGTTTACCATTCGTGAATGGAGATGTGTTTGTGACATTAAGATCTTGTTCAAGTGTGGTAAGAAACCATTCCCATGCACTAGTGCAATCAACTTCCACTAATCCCATTGCTAATGGACAGATACAATTATATGGGTCTACACCAACAGCTGTAAGCAATATCCCTTTGTAATTGGTCTTGATGCGGCAACCATGCATCCACACAAATAAATGGCCTACATTGTATTAGAAATAACCTTTTGATTGGACCATATGACCAGTACAGAGATGAAAAGTGTTCTTTTGGTGGTTCATTCCCAATACCTGGCACTCTATTTGTGGACAAGAAGTGGAACCTGGATTTATTTTTCTAAGTTCTTGCCCATAATCCCATAGTTGTGCAAACTAACCATCCTCATCTCCATGAATAATATCCAGTGCCATTTTTCTTGCTCTGCTAAGCTTCCATCTATTTGGGCACAAGTTATATTCCCTTTGAACTTTTTTTGCAAATGTAGCTAAGTCAATCTTCTGGTTGTCTCTAATTTCATCAATAAACTTCTTCGCAAAAAAAGGAGCCGCGAGTGCTTGGATTTCCCATTGCCCCTTGTAGGTAGGGATGAAAACGCAGCAGAAATGGATGGAACTGAGTGGTGCCACATTTGTTTTCACATTTTTCTGCAGAAGCAGAAATGAATACAGAAACCCCGGAAACAAAATAGAAGCAGATATTGTCGGAAACAAATACAGACTGAATATAATGCCGATGCAGAACGATGCAAATTTTATCCAGAACCAAGAGAACCCTAGAATCATGCAACAAATCTCAAGCATTAAATAAAACCAATGAAATTGTTCCCTAATTATAGCACGTTGCTAGTTTTATAAGGGAATAAGGGAAAGAAAAAATCGTGGAAGCCTCCTCAAATGCATAGAGGGGGTACATGGTCATTGGTTCTAGGATCAGTAGCTTTGCATGTTTGGCTTGACAAAGTCATGTAATGGGTCAATTGGATTCAGCCATACACATCAACCCTAAAATGGAAATTCCATATTAGACAGAAACGGAAATTCCGTTTTCACTTCTATTTCGCCGGAAAACGCTATTCTGTTTTCATTTTCGTTTCTGCAAAAAAAATCCGGTTTCCGTTTTGCAAAATTCTGTTTCCATTTACGTATTTTCATTCTATTTCCATTTTTCTACGGAAAAGTCGGAAACTTTCTGCTCCACTTTCATCCCCACTTGTAGGTGTGCTTCCATGAATGTTTTCTTACAGTGAAACCTCCTTCTATCCTACTGTCAACTATGGATTTTTAGAAACCAAGGGCATCCTGGACTGCAAATAACATGTAGCCTCCTCTTGGCATTATTCACCTTCACAACCTTGACTCTGTTCCTCACACTATAAGATGCCAGTGCTTCCCTCAACTGGTTCACACTAGATAAAACAAGACCTTCTTTGAACACTGGATTATCCATATCAACCAGTGGGTTGAAAACCTTGAATTTGGATTGATGGTGTTGCTGATCTTCTTCTCTCAAATTCAGGTCAGTGTCATCTAGAGCTTCATCATTTTCTAATTCATATTTATCTTCCACATCATTGTTGTCATCTACTTCTCTGTCCACATTGTCCACAAATAGGTCATCATCACCATCTTAAATATCATTGTCACTATCCACAAAATCAATCACTAGCAATGTCAGCTTCAACTTATTGTTCCTTCACCACATCCCCACTACTTCCCACAACATCAAATCTGCCACTATCCTCATCAGGCTGTGTAACTTGATCTTGATGAACTAAAGATGCAGCTACACTAGTTCCTTCACCTGTAGCTGCACTGGCACTTCCAAGATCAGAACTGCTAATCATATCTGGCCTCAAATTCCACAAAAATTGTTGTGATCAACTAGGACACAAACTGTTCTCTCCTCTGCAGCAACACTGATCATTTCTACCATATCTTCCTCAAACAGTGCAGTCCATCTTTGACATCTTCACCTGCCTTCAGCCAGTACAAGTGCAGCTTATTACCATCAAACTGATATCCCAAAAAATGCATAAACTCTTCAAGCCATACCATTAAAAGTGTGGTAGCATGGCAATAGTAAAAGTATTCAGTAGTGCCACTCATGTAAGTTAGATTGTCCTTTAAACCACAAAAAACCCACTATGTTCAAATTCAATAGTGAACAAATTTGAATCATTTCCTGCATTGTGAATAAAATAGTGCATTATTAATAAGAGAAGCAAGGCACAAATTGCCTCGCAGAAATAGGATAATATTTCTACTGCATACAGGGGATGGATTTAAACAGTTTGATGTTAACAGGGGATGAATTTAAACACAACCTTCATCCACTTCACACTATATTAGTAACTTAAATGTCGTTAACAATGACAAATCCAACCTACAGTGCAATATTCAGATAACTCAAACAGTGTAACTGAGAGTTCAGAGAAACAGAGCTAACTAAAAAGTTCAGAGAAACATGCCATGTTCTTAAAGCAGTGAAAGACACATGGATTAATACATGTAGTGCATATATCATCAGGATTTACTACGACGGCGTAACCTACATGGATCAAAAACTTCAATCCACACCTATTTCACCGATTCAATCAAACTAATCTGCACCCTGGACTCGAAACCCTGACAGTTTAGGCATATACGCGGACAAGCAAATTGGATGAGCTTTGGAGAAAAAAGATGACATACCATAGTCCGGCGGCTGCTCCTCCCACCCTCGGTACCGTGATTCTGGCAGCATCACGTCGAAATCGACGGCACGATCCACTGCACCACCGATCGTGGCCTCCAGAAACAACCCTGGTGGCGCGGGTCGTACACAATATACGCAATAAGTATGGGTGCTCCTGGCATTTATCGAGAGGCCACATCTACAGGTGTGCTTCGTTCCGAGACACCAGAAAATATAAGGGCGTAATGTGAGTTGACCAGGTGCCTTCGCCACTACAATTATCCAATTCGGGTTAAATGGGACTACTAGTGTGTTGACAACTTTTGGGACTACTTCATCCCCGTTTGCAATAATTGGGACCAAAGTACACCTAGTGGACAACTTTTAGGACTAGCGGTGTATTTAGCTCTAGAAAATATATCTAGTGATGTGAAGCACAAGCGAGAGGTATCTAATACATTGCAAATATATTTATAATTTTTAATGTTCCATGCTTGGTTTTATCCACTTTCTTGTGTTTTGTCCATACTTTGGAGTACTTTTCATATGATTTCTTGGACTAACCTATTAACAAGAGACACAGTGCCAGCTGCCAGTTTTCTGCTGTTTTTGGTTCTAGGAAAGTCAGAAAAAGAATATTCTCGGAATTGGACGGGACAAAAGACAAAGTGCCTGTTTTTCCGGAAGTCATCAGATGCCAGAATACGAGACGGAGAAGGGCCAGAGGGCAGCCACACCACCTGGCTGCGTGGCTAGGCTTGGCCCGCGCCAGGGGGTGGTGTGGCCAGCCCAGGCACCCCCTCGGCCTCTCCTTCCGCCTATAAGATGCCCTCGGGATGAAAACCCTAAGTACCCGATCAAAAATCCACGAAAGAGTCTGTAGTCGCCGTCATCTCCATCCCTAGACCAGGAGGGATCTGAAGCTCTTCCCGGCACCCTGCCGGAGAGGGGAATTCACCCGGGAGGCCTTCTTCATCACCCTGCAAGCCTCCGGTGTGATGCGTGAGTAGTTCATCTTTGGACTACGGATCCATGTAGTATCTAGAAGGCTGGTTCTCCTCCTTTGTGCTTTCATTTCTAGATCTTGTGAGCTCCGTTCATGATCAAGATCATCTATTTGTAATTCTGCATGTTGTGTTTGCAGGGATTCGATGGATATTGAGATACTATTTCAGATTGATTATTGATTCTATCATGTCTTTGTTATTTGTGATCTTGCATGCTTTCCGTTATTAGTAGATATGTTGGCCAAGTAGATGCTAGCAACTCTAAGAGTTAGTATTTATGCTCGATAGTGGGTTCATGCCTCTGGTAATCTGGGGAAGTGACAGAAATCTCTAAGGTACTAGATGTGCTGTTGCTACTAGGGAGAAAACAACAATCCTTTGTTCATAGAACAATCGTATTGTTTACTTTACACGCAATTCATAAAGCAATAATCTGTTGCTTGCAACTTAATACTGGAGGGGGTTCGGATGATAACCTAAAGGTGGATTATTAGTCATAGAAGCAGTTGGATGGCGGTCTATGTATAATTTTGTAATGCCCAATCAAGTCTCAAAGGAGTCAAGATGATTAGTATATGCATGTATTGCTTTCTCGATGTTTGTCAATTGCCCCACTGTAATTTGTTCACCCAGCATGTTATCTATCTAAGGAGAGCCACCACTAGTGAACTATGGATCCCGGTCCTTTCTTTTACATACAATCTACAAACTGTTACTGCTTTGTGTTTACTTTCTGCAAACTATTACTTCTTTCCATTCGATATGTTTAATCCTTTGTTTTCAGCAAAACACAGTGAGATTGACAACCTCATCGCAAGTTGGGGACAGAGTTCTGTGGTTGTGTTGTGCAAGTCTCCACGTTGCTACTAGCACTGGTAGTGCGCCCTGCCAAGGCTCATCTAGCAACACCTTTGGGGTGTTTCGTTGCTCCTACTGGTTCGATTAAACCTGGTTTCATAACTGAGGGAAACTTGATGCTGTGCTCATCATACCTTCCTCTTGGGGTTCCCAACGAGCTCTACATCAACACCGCACCAGCATTTTTCTGGTGCCGTACACTGAGCCATCAGTATCTCTCTCGATCGATGTGGCATAGCTATACCTATATACGGGGATTGTTGGTTTGCGGCCCAAAAGTTCCTGGGCGAGTGCATCGTGGTACCCAAGTTCCCTGTAATTGCCGCGGTTCGTAAAGTTGGGCTGCCAACTACTGAGAGAGGACATTTTGAGGCAAACTCATCTCACCCATGCCAAATTCAAACATTCTATTAAACTGCCCCGTGAAGTAGACGGCAGGACACACATGTCGGTCATCTGTCCATGACGCGAGCGCCAATGCAACAACCTCTTAGGCAAATTGAGGAACTAAGTGGATTGGATGCATTGACCAATTTCACAAATCCATTCCCTCATTTCCCCTAGAATCGGCAGCATCGAAATCCACCCTCCAGCCAGAACGATCCCTTCAGAAATTTGACTTCCGACGCCAAGTTGCTGCGCCCATTCATTGATCCCAAGCTCCAATGGCACATACCGTAGCTGCTATTGCGAGGCTCTAGCCCGCCTCCGTCACCGACGAGCTGAGCAGCTCGGAGGATGGTAGATCCTACTACCAAGGAAGAAGAAGTTTTGGCTACATGCGGGTGAGCTACCCTTCTCTTTGATATTCGCACTAATTATAACTGCTAGCTGGCTACTGAACCTAAAATTGTTTGTTAGCCCAATGCTGACAAACATATTTTGTCCATAGTTTTCTATCAAGTGAGATCTCTGTGGACCACCCTTACCTGGTTACGGTAGTCCTCTTCAGGTACGACTCTAAATCAACAAGGGTGAAGGGCATGTGGTATGGACACCATTGTATCACGATGGAAGAAGCGCATGCGCAGATCTGCACTATCTCTTGTATGGTTGCTACTCTGCGTAATCATGATGAAATATGGCCGAAGCAGACTACAAAGTTCAGCTTCATGGATGAACGTGGTGTCATGGTTCCCCTAGCATGTGATAGTCAGCTAATTGGGTTGATGAAAAGGTATGCTTCGGCTTGCATGTTTGAGCTGAATTGTGATGTACTGGATGTGGAAGCTGCTGCAACTGGGAGTCGCCCTTCTATTCTTGGACAGGGTGGTCGCTCAAACCCAATTATCTTCTGGTAAGCAGAAGTCTCTTGGGGTTCGCATGTTTGCGCTGAATTGTAATTTTTGTTTTATTTACTCTGTAGATATTGGGCAGTTATGCAACCGTCTTGTTTCTTTGACAGGAAGTGCCGCAAGGTTAGAAACATGACTGCCGGGTCAGTCATTTTGTTGCCCCAAGAAAATAAAAACGAGTGGAAAGATGATGTTGGACACGATTTTGGTGCTGATTGTCCCGGCGATGCAGAGTATGTGAAGCTCAGAAAATTGGCACCAAGGAAGAGGAAGAAGGCAGGAAATGAAGAAGCCAGTGGACGTGAAGTCTTGGCACCCAGGCTGGAGAAGAAGGCTGCTAGAAACAAAGATGCATAGTAATGTGTTGAACTTGAACCTATATATATGTAATTCGGTTAAATTCTAGAGCTCTGTGCGTGGAACTTGTCGGGCAAAACAATCTACACACGTACTCGAAGTAAAATGTACCGTGACTTAGGGTTTGGAAACTCCCGAGTCAGTAGTTGAATCTGAAATTGTGATTGTGCCACTACTATCTAAAAACATGCAACACTGGTTCCACGATTCCCCAGGGGCAGGAGGTCTCCAAATTCGATGGAATGTAAGTCGCACAGAAATAAATTAGTTAAGCTGCTACACTCCATGAAACAACGACTTGTTTCAACTGCTACACGTGATTCCACTTTATAAATTGTAGTTGTGCCATTTGCATGCGGCATAATCCACGTAGATTATGTTTAAACAAACCACCAATGTCAGAGTACCACCATCATCAGACAAAAGGAAGTGATGCAGGGTTAAGACAGATTAACGGGCGACCAATTTTTTTCTCCCAGTTCTCCGGGACCACTAGTTCAGACCGCTAGTATGTACAAGTACTACTATTACAACTTCAAAAAGTACGAAGCTCAAGCTAAATATAACTAGTTATCACACATATCCTTGATCTTCCTAATCTTAGCCCGATGCGCATCTTCCTGCGAGAGCAAGGATAGAATCGTCTACTCCTTCCTTTTAGCATCTTCCTTGCACAGCTTCAATTGTTTCTCTGCATTTATCTTCATGCACTTGTCAATACTCATAGTTGTGAACTGCAGGACTTTGGCCTGGTGAAGATCATTCCTTGCTTGAGTCAGTTCTTGCTCTGCTTTAGCCTTCAGGGCCAACGCCATGTCCCTCTCCTTCTCGACTTTGCTATTCTTGTATTGCACCCTCCTAAGATCTCGGTTAAGCTTGGTTGTGTCAACTGGGTCCCATAGCTTCATCTCAGCACTGTCAAGAAGTGAGCTGACTATGGATTCTTTCAACTCAACAGTCATATCCCATAGTTTGTCCAGCGTTTTCTGCATTGATTTGGGCCACTCTGGATCTACCCATTTGACAACATCGCAACTTCTGCCTTGCATCATTGCACAATGTCCTTGACACTGTAAAAACCTCCTGCCCGTGTTTCGTCCTTCGAACGCTACAAATTTAGCGGGCACATATCCATGTTTACATAGCGGAGGACTGTCTTCATCCGCTAAATCGTGATAGTCGGAGTCGTACAACGTCTGGTTGGCCTAACACATCATACATGCATGAGTAAACATAGTAGATCTAGCTCAAAATAGATAATTGTCCACATATGATAGAGATAGAGATGAGACTACTCACATCGAAATCACCGTCCCTATCGTCACGACGTGTTTCCTCACCGTCTCCCCTTGAACCCATGGCGAGAGGGGCTGGAGGCGCTGTCAGCTTGCAACTACGGCAGGATGGGAGAGAAGTGGGGAAAGTGTCTTCTGGGGGAAGGAAGAGAAGTACGTGGAGGAAGAGAAGTAAAGGGGACATGACACTGGCATATGGCCCACAAAACTCGTGAGTCGTGACAATCGCAGAAGGGGAGCGCCCGGTGTTGCCAGTTTGTCCAGAGCAAGCGGGGAGTAAGTGTGGCCAATCATGTCTCCGAACAGCCTACTCGTGAATCGCTCTCATGAAGACCATCCCAATCGTCCATGCGCCCCGATCGAACAGTATGTAACAATCGTCATGCATAACAACTGTGTTAGGGCGTGCCTTCTAGAAGACTCGGTCTAACGACAAACATTGGGGGGCTAAGGTAAGGGCTCTCCTAAGGTTAGGATCCATATGTGGTTTATGAGAAGAACACACATGCAATGAACACTGGTGGATCCTGATACGTCGTAAACGTATCTATAATTTTTGATGTTCCATGCTTGTTTTATATCTACTTTCTTATGTTTTGTCCACACTTTGGGGTATTTTTATACATTTTCTGGAACTAAACTATTAACAAGATGCCACAGTGCCAGTTGCTTGTTTTCTGCTGTTTTTGGTTTCAGAAAAGCTAGTAAGGAAATATTCTCGGAATTGGACCGGACAAAAGCCAAAGTCAATATTTTACCTGAATCAACACGGAGTCCGGAGGGGAGACGAAGTGGTGCACCAGGGCGGCCACACCTGGTGGCGGCGCGGCCTAGGGGGCGCGCCACCAGGGGATGTGCCGCTGGTGCTCCATCGAGCTTGCCCCTTCGCCTATAAAAGCCTACCGGGACGACAACCCTAAGTACCCGATCAAAGACCCAATCAGAAATCCACAGAAGAGTCTGTAGCCGCCGCCATCTCCATCCCTAGATCAGGGGGATCCGAAGCTCTTCTCGGCACCCTGCCAGAGGGGAGAGATCACCCTGGAGGCCTTCTTCATCATCATGACTGCCTCTGGTGGATGCGTGAGTAGTTCATCCTTGGACTATGGGTCCATGTAGTAGCTAGATGGTTGGTTTTCCTCCTTTGTGCTATCATGTTTAGATATTGTGAGCTCCTTTCATGATCAAGATCATCTATTTATAATCTTACATGTTGTGTTTGCGGGGATCCGATGGATATTGAGATGCTATTTCAGATTGATTATTGATTCTATCATGTCTATGTTATTTTTGATCTTGCATGCTCTCCGTTGTTTGTAACTATCTTGGCCAAGTAGATGCTTGCAATGCTCGATAGTGAGTTCATGCCTCTAGTAATCTGGGGAAGTGACAGGAATCTCTAAGGCTGTAGATGTGCTGTTGCTACTAGGGAGAAAACAGCAATCCTTTGTCCATGGGACAATCGTATTGTTTACTTTACACACTTTGCTTAATGCAATTATCTGTTGCTTGCAACTTAATACTGGAAGGGGATCGGATGATAACCTGAAGGTGGATTATTAGTCATCGATGCAGTTGGATTACAGTCTATGTATTATGTTGTAATGCCCAATCAAATCTCATAGGAGTCAAGATGTCTAGTATATGCATTGTATGCTTTCTCAAATCTGTCAATTGCCCCGCTGTAATGTGTTCACCCAACATGCTATTTATCTTAAGGAGAATCACATCTTGTGAACTATGGACCCTAATCCATTCTTTTACCATTAATATACCATCTACTATTTACTGTTTACTGTTTACTTTCTACAAGGAATTACTATCTTCCACACTATACGTTTAATCCTTTGTTTTCAGCAAAACCGGTGAGATTGACAACCTCATTGTAAGTTGGGGCAAAGTTCTGTGGTTGTGTTGTGCAGGATTCCAAGTTGGTAGCAACACCTTGGGGTTGTTTCCTTGCTCCTACTGGTTCGATAACTAATGACCCACAAGTATAGGGGATCGTAACAGTCTTTGAGGGAAGTAAAACCCAATTTATTGATTCGACACAAGGGAGCCAAAGAATATTTATAAGCCTTAACAACTTAGTTGTCAATTCAGCTACACCTGGAAACAATCTTGCTCGCAGTAGTTTATCAGTAGCAACAGTTTTGTAATAGTAATAGCAAAGTAATAGGAGTAGTAAAAGTAAAGACAGTAGTAACAATTGTAGTAAATAGTAGGATTAAAGTGCGGTAGGCATAGGGATGGATGAACGGGCGTTGCATGGACAAGACAACTCATGTAATAATAAAGACATAGGGCATTTGCAGATAAATAAGATAAACCTTCCAAGTACTAAATAATCATAGGCATGTGTTCCATATATAGTCATACGTGCTCGCAATGAGAACTTGCACAACATCTTTTGTCATTCTAGCCCATTGCAGCTGGGCCTCAAGGGAATCTACTAGCAATTAAGGTGCTCCTTTTAATAGAGCACCGGAGCAAAGCATTAACACTTCATGAACACACGCGATCCTCACATCATAGTCATCCCCTCTGGTTATCCCAATTCTTGTCACTTTGGGGCCTCGGGTTCCGGACAACAATATGTGTATAAAACTTGCAGGTAAGATCATAAACAATAATATCATCATGAATCAATAACATGTTCAGATCTGAAATCATGGCACTCAGGCCCTAGTGACAAGCATTAAGCATAACAAGTTGCAACAATGTCAAAAAGCACTAACAATAGATACTAGGCACCATGTCCTAACAATCTTATGCAATTACTCGAACGATCTCATCCAATCCCTACCATCCCCATAGCCTACTGCGGGGGATTACTCACTCATGGATGGGGGAATCATGGATGGTTGATGGAGAAGCGTCGGTGATGATGATGGCGATGATCTCCTCCAATTCCCCGTCCCGGCAGGGTGCCAGAACGGAGTTTCTGGTTCCGAACCGCGGTTTCTAGTGGTGGCAGCACAACGGAACTCTATTTGGAAAAACGTCGAACCCCCGTCTGTTTTAGGCTAGAGGGCTTATATAGGCGAAAGGAGAGGTCGAGGCGGAGTCCGAGGCAGCCACACCACCTCCCGGCATGGCCTGGCCTGGCCCGCGTGGCCAGGTGGTGTGGGCCCCTCGTGGCCCCTCTCCGTCTCGTCTTCTGGCTCCGTGAGTCTTCTGGTAAAATATGAGTTTTGCGATATTTTCCGGGATTTTTCCTGAAAGTTGATTTCCTGCACAAAAATGAGACACCAACGCAATTCTGCTGAAAACAACATTAGTCCGCATTAGTTGTATCCAAATCGCACAAATTAGGGAAGAAACAATAGCAAAAGTGTTAAGGAAAGTAGATACGTTTTGGACGTATCAACTACCCCCAAGCTTAGCTTATTGCTTGACCTCAAGCAATTCAGTTGAAAACTGAGTGCAATAAAAGAAACTTTCACAAACACATTTGCTTCATAAGATGTATATATTCCTAGCATATGATCAAATACTTAGGCAATTCATAATAAAGAGTATGCAAATAAGTTTACCCAGTATTCATGCAAGCTATGAAGAGATTCCACCCCATTAATAATAAGCAACATGACACATAAGCATATGCAGGATTGTAATGCTCATAAGAAGATATGATAAAGTGGTATCTCGCTTGCCTTTCTTTGGAGTAAAACATAAATGCCAAGGCACCTCTGAAGTTTAAGTGAAGACTAGAAATAAAAATATCAAAGATACGGGCGTCAAAGTTATGTCACGACTAACCGTGTTTTGGGACAAGCACATTACACTAAGAATGACAGCTAAGCTCTCGGGAAGGTGCTCAAAGAATAAATGGTGACTCGACATAAAAGTGAAAGAGAGGATTTGAAAAGTTTGAAAGGCTTCCAGATGTTGAAAGTATAGTACTCATTAGCTTTGAGCTCTCATTGCCCTTATCATAAGCATCTTGAGGTGATTAAAGTTAAAGTGACACAAATACGAGGATATGCTTGACAAGTTATAAGTTGAAAATCTCATGCCCCTTGCTTACGAGTACCGGACCTCATGCTACTCAACTTTAGTCACGAGTAATTTCTTATCATTGTAAGTACATGTGTATCATAGAGAACCGCCAACAGGGTACCCCAATGACAAGGCAATAGACAATGAGCATCTCAGCGATCTTTTTATTTGCTATTTGCATAGGTTTTTATTGAGGATGCTTCACATATTGCTCACTATGGTTATGCTGCAAGTTTCCACCATGATTAGGCATGGCTTATGCTAGTCGCCCAGGCATTTCTCTAACACATATACAAACTCCATGAGCTTACAAGATCCCCTTTTATTTCACACCACTGGGATCCATAAGCAAAAGAACATGACATCAACTGAATAAAGTGCAATGTTAAAAGCGTTCCCTATGGTAACATGGTTCTGCTAATTCACAACTTATAAAGAGCAAGCATATACGCAACATAGATGGACACAATGCATCAAGTTTATTAAGTGCAAGAAAGTAAAGTGTGCCATCAAGTTTGTGAGAGCTTTACTAACTAATTTTCTCATAACAAGCAAACATTTTTATTGGAAGAAATCAAAGCATAATAAATATGCAAGGAATAGCAATGATGCTAATAGGTAGATATGGTGGACTCTTTTTGGCAATTTTGGTTTTGGGGATTTGGATGCACGAGTAAAGCTTATACTCAGCACAAGTGAAGGCTAGCAATAAAAAGGGAGCGACAATCGAGAGAGCAGTAACTGTCATAATCATGCTTATGACAAAACAAAATTAATAGTGGCATAAAAGTGACACAAGAACTCCGAGGCAGAATAAATCATCAAGGCTTAACTGACTTTTTGTTTAGTCATATGCATGCGTGAGCATGTGCCAAGTCGATTCAAATTAAACATTCAGAGGAGGATACCACAATGTCATACCAAGTTATGAATAGAATCAATGTAAGCAAACATTTATATGACATGTTACAAACTACTTATGGATTGGGACTGATCATAAGAGAGAAAGAACCACTAAGCATCATTAAATAACATACACCTTACATGAATAGACTAAGCATGCCCACAATGATGAGTATATGTACAAAAATGAAAACAAATAGAGTTCATACCAGCCTCTTACCACACCTCGAGTTGTCATAAATCATCATTTCCCTTCACTTGTGTGACTTGAATAATAAGACATAACCAAACTCCAAGGAGTCGCTGAGGACCTCCGAACCCTGCAACGGACTTTACAAAACCAGAGAAAAACAACAAATATTTTTGGGTTTTCGATTTTTAAAGACAAGAACCAAAGGAAAAAGCAAACAAAGCAAAATCTTTTTGGGTTTTTCGAATAATCAAAACAAAGCTAAAAAGGATGAAGCAAACCAAGGCTAAAATATAAATAAGCAAACAAAGAGAAATAACGAAAATATCTTTGGTCTTTTGTGTTTTGGAAGGAAGAAATAAAGCGAGAACATAAACTAAAAAGAAAATGAAACATGGATATGCAAAGTACTTACAGAAAATGATATGTAGATGAGTGTGATGTCGGCATACCTCCCTCCAAGCTGGCCAAGAAGGAGCACCTCCATAATATGACGAAGAAGTGCCTTTGTCCTGATATGAACTCGAGGACGCCCAGCGTAGTGCGCGGAGTAGTCGTAAGAGGGAAAATCCCCTTGGTGTTGCCCGTGGAAACCAAGCAAGCGGAGCTGCTCGTCCACCTCCTCCTTGGAGTGCGACCATGGCGTCCTGCAAATACTGAACAAAGTAGACTGTGGCAAGGGAATTTCCCTCTCATATCCGTCAGTAAACAACACCCTGTAAACTAGACTTTCTGTACTAGAGTTAGCTGTAACAAAGTGATGTGTTTTCATAGTGGCAAGATCAAGCCTCTATGGGGTCAACACAATATCATTAGGATCAACAAAAAGTTCCAAGGCAAGAATAATGCGTGCATCAATAATGCCCCATAAATGGGTCCTCTAGCAGCTAGGTGATGAGAATTGAGAGAACCGAGATTATACTTAGTTTCATTATTAAGTGCAGTAGCAAGAAAAGCTAAATGATAATTATAAATATTACTAGTGTTCTCCCTACCAAGAATGCTAGTGGCAAGATAATAAGAAAAATATCTAAGAGCTGGGAGTTGAGTGTTCCTTATCTTCCCGCGCTGAGCTGTGCGGTCATCATCATTGTCACACTTCGGTAGAGCTCCAACAAATCAGCGGGTCGACCTTGGATCTTCTTCACTGTCCCAGTCATGCCTATGCCTATAATGCTGCAAAATCTTTCCAATGGCATGGTAATAGGCATATCATAAATTTTGAACGAAACAGTTGACCGATAAGGGGTGTTAGTGAAAGTGAAACTTTGAAGGAAAGTTTTGGTGAGCACGGTATATTGCTCACTCTCATCCTGCATGTAAGTGGTTATACCAACCCTCTGAACAAGGAGTAGGAAATCATCAAGGATCCCTGAAGCTTGCAAAAAGGCGAAGAAAGGGAAGGTGGATGGATGAGCATCTCCCTCATTGACAAAGCGTGGTGCAATAAGATCTTCATTATATGACGGCCTAAATTGAGACGCTGATCTCGAAGTCCTTGCCCTCCTGGGTGTGTTTCTCTCCAATACTTCTCCAAAAGTATGATTGCTCATCTCTCCTTTTTCTGAAATTTTAGACAACCATCATACAAATGATTTCAAAGTGATTAGATAATGAAAGGAACTACTTATAGGGATTTGTAAGAGGCCTAAACATGCATCAAAACAATTTATCTAAGCAAAGGACAAGCATGCAAACTCACATAACCTGTCACCTATAGTAGCAAAATACTCAAGATATAGACCACTAATCACAAATCTACTTGGACAAGCAGAGGAGTCACATACCAGAGAACAAATGCTCCAAATCTCAGCAGCAAAGGTGGGTTTAGCAAGGAGATCAAAAATCGTGAACAAGAACAACAAGTACACGGGTTTGAGCAAATGGAATGGTGTTTTCTTGGGAGAGATAGAGGAGTGGCAGGTAGGAGAATAAGTGGAGGGCCAGGGGTGGCCCACACCATGGCAAGGCGCGCCCCTGGTTGGCCACCCTAGGTCACTCCAAGTACCTCTCTGCCCCAATTTTGGCGTGAAAATTTAATATGAATTTTCTGGAATGTTTAGAGAAACTTTATTTTTGAGCAATTTTCAGGTATTGATGAATGATTTTCTGGCAGAAAGATAATTTTGGAATGATGCAATAACAAAACAAAACCTAAACTTCAGAAGTTCTAAGACACTCTATTATGCAAGCAACAAGTAATAGGAAAGTAAACCAAGTGAAAGAAAAAATTAAAATGGATAAAATAAAAGTAAGCAAGGATAATCGTGCTGAAAACATTGTTTTGTTCATTAAAATCCCTTTGTTAACAAGGTTGATCAGGTCTTGTTACCAAAAAAATTTTATATTAAACAAAACTTTACATTTCACTAAATGATTATGTTACCTCAACCTTGATAGCAATGGTCCTAATCATAATAATTTCATAGTTTTCTCTTGGTATGGGACAATATATTTCTCCAACTTGGATGCCCTCAATATTTTCAATTGAATTTAGGCCATAAGTCCTATCAATCTTCTTGGGGAAATAGATAGTATGCTCCTTGTCACTAATATTAAAAGTTACCTTTCCTTGATTACAATTAATGACAGCTCCTGCAGTATTAAGAAAACATCTCCCAAGAATAATAGATATATTATCGTCTTCAGGCATTTCAAGCACAACAAAGTCAGTTAATATTAAAAAATTACGAGCCACTTGAACAGGAACATCCTCACATATATGAATAGGAATAGTAGTAGATTTATCAACCATTTGCAAAGATATATTAGTTGGTATTAATTTCTCCAATTGAAGTCTCTTGTAGAGAGAAAATGGCATAACACTAACTCCTGCTCCCAAATCACACAAAGCAGTTCTAACATAATTATTTTTAATAGAACATGGAATAGTTGGAATCCTTGGATCTCCAAGTTTCTTTGGAACCTTACCATTAAAGGAATAATTAGCAAGCAAAGTAGAAATTTCCTCATTAGGGATCTTCCTTTTATTAGAGACAATATCCTTCATATACTTTGAATAAGGAGGCAATTTAATAGCATCAGTTAAAGGAATTTGCAAAAATAAATGCTTCATCCACTCACAAAACTTGTTATAGTGTTCTTCTTCCTTTGGCTTGTGTTTCTTATCAGAAAAAGGCATTGGTTTTTGGACCCAAGGCTCTCTTTCACTACCATGTTTCTTAGCAACAAAATCTTCCTTAGTGTATTTAGTATTCTTAGTGTGCCTTTCAGATTCTTCTTCAATTTCTTCTCTATCAGGAGCATCATTTTTCTCATTACCACTCTCTGTTTTAGCATCAGAGACAGATATACTATTAGGATCTTTAGCAGTTTCAGAAGATTCTACAACTGTTTTATGTTTATTTTTCTTTCTCTTAGAGGAAGTATCACTATTTTCAATTTGTTGGGAATCCTGCTCAATTCTTTTAGGATGCCCCTTAGGATATTGAGGATCCTAAGTGGCATCACCACTTCTAGTTCTAATTTCATAAGCATGTTTTTCTTTAGAATCATTAACTAGCAAATCTTTTTGTACTTCAATAAGCTAATCAATTTGAGTTTGAACCATTTGGAAATGTTTAACAAACATTTTAACATCATTGGAGGTTCTTTCCACAATATCCCTCAACTCATTAATAGCTCTAGAATTTTCCATTAAATGATTCTGCACTCTCTTATTAAAATTATCTTGCTTAACAACAAAGATATCAAATTCTTCTAAGAATTGATTAGGAGGTTTAGAATAAGGAATATCACCTTCATCAAAATGTTGGAGAGAGTGTACCTCAATAGTGGATGAGTGGGAGATTGGCTTACATAACTATTCTATAGGAGGTAGATTCTTCACATCTTCAGATTTAGTACCCTTATCCTTGAGACATTTCTTAGCTTCCTTCATCACTTCATCATTTAGTTCAATTACTCCCCTCTTCTTTGGTGTTGGTGTTGGCTCAGGCATAGTGGACTCAGGTGTAGTTGACTTAGGTGAAGTCCAGTCATCATAATTCTTTCTTATTTTAGCCATTAATTCCTCAGCTTCTTTGGGAGTTCTCTTCCTAAAAACACAATTAACACAGCTATCCAGGTATGTCCTAGATTCATCAGTTAGTCCATTATAATATATATCAAGAAGCTCATTTTTAGGTATTGGACATACAGGCTGTGCGTGAATTAAAGCACAAAACCTTGCCCATGATTCAGGCAATATCTCCTTTTCTCCCTATTTGAAATCAAAAAGTTCCTGCAAAATGGCATGCCGAGCACTAGGAGGGAAATATTTCTGAAAGAAAGTATCAATCAAGCAATCAGGGCTATTAATAGATCCAGGAGGTAAATTATTAAACCAAGCTTTAACTTCTCCTTTTAGTGAAAAAGGGAAAATTTTAGCAACAAAGTAGGTGCGCATCTTAATATCATCAGAAAATAGGCCACTCATGGTAGAAAGCTCAGTCATATGTGCTACAACACTTCCATTTTTAGTCCCATGAAAAGGTTCTTTCTCAACAATGGTTATGTAAGATAAATCTAGAGAGAAATCATAATCCTTATCTTTAATGTTTATGGGAGATGTAGCAAACTTAGCATTAGGAGATATTTTATGTTTAATAGTACGTCTCTCAAGAAGACTCTTAATAGCACTTGTACCATGAGTGTTTTGACATTCTTCAATAAATTCATCAGTCATTTCTATATAACCATCTTCAATATCTTAGCTCTCTCTAGACTCAGGTGAACTGACAAGTGTAGTAGTATCTTCATTAGGAGTTTCAGTATTTCCAGCTATAGTTCTAGCAATCGTAGCATCTAGGAAAGGACCTAATGAACCACTCTTATCAAGCACAGTAGAAGTAGCATCATAAGTATCAGAAGCAATTTCAGATTCAGCAGAAGTAGCAGTATGTGTAGAATGTGTATGTGGTGGTGGTGTAAGGAGCTTACTCATAACAGATGGTGAATCAAGGGCAACATAGATGTTTAGAACTATACCTCTCCTTGTAGTGGATGGTAATGTAGGAACTTTTTCATCACGAGTTTTACCCATGATGAATGGATAGCTGCGAACAATAATGATTCCAAGTGAACTTGATAAATAGAGCTATGCTCCCCGGCACAGGGATGGATGGACGGGCGTTGCATGGACAAAACAACTCATGTAATAATCAAGACATAGGGCATTTACAGATAAATAAAATAAAGCATCTAAGTACTAAATAATCATAGGCATGTGTTCCATATATAGTCATACGTGCTCGCAATGAGAACTTGCACAACATCTTTTGTCCTGCTAGCCTGTTGCAGCGGGGCCTCAAGGGAATCTACTAGCAATTAAGGTGCTCCTTTTAATAGAGCACCGGAGCAAAGCATTAACACTCTGTGAACACACGTGATCCTCACATCATATCCAGCCCCTCTGGTTATCCCAATTCTTGTCACTTCGGGGCCTCGGGTTCCGGACAACAATATGTGTATACAACTTGTAGGTAAGATCATAAACAATAATATCACCATGAATCAATAACATGTTCAAATCTGAAATCATGGCACTCGAGCCCTAGTGACAGGCATTAAGCATAACAAGTTGCAACAATGTCAAAAAGCACTAACAATAGATACTAGGCATCATGCCCTAACAATCTTATGCAATTACATGAACGATCTCATCCAATCCCTACCATCCCCATAGCCTACTGTGGGGGATTACTCACTCATGGATGGGGGGAATCAAGGATGCTTGCTGGAGAAGCGTCAGTGATGATGATGGCGATGATCTCCTCTAATTCCCCGTCCCGCCAGGGTGTCAAAACGAAGTTTCTGGTTCCGAATCGCGGTTTCTGGTGGTGGCGGCGTGGCGGAACTCTATTTGGAAAAACATTGAACCCCTCGCCTATTTTAGGTCAGAGGGCTTATATAGGCGAAAGGAGAGGTCGAGGCGGAGTCCGAGGCGGCCACACCACCTCCTGGCGCGGCCTGGCCTGGCCTGCACGGCCAGGTGGTGTGGGCTCCTCGTGGCCCCTCATCGTCTCGTCTTCTGGCTCCGTGAGTCTTCTGGTAAAATAGGAGTTTTGCAATATTTTCCAGGATTTTTCCTGAAAGTTGATTTCCTACACAAAAACGAGACACGAAAGCAATTCTACTAAAAACAACGTTAGTCCGCATTAGTTGTATCCAAATCACACAAATTAGAGAAGAAATAATAGCAAAAGTGTTCGGGAAAGTAGATATGTTTTGGACGTATCAATAACCTTGGTTTCATAACTGAGGGAAACTTGCTGCTGTGCTCATCATACCTTCCTCTTGGGGTTCCCAACGAGCTCGGGATATCTTGAGCCATCAAGCCTTTTTCTGGCGCTGTTGCCGGGGAGTTAAGGACAACTTCACAAGGGGAGTCCCTCATAACCAATCTCTTTACTTTGTTTTTTTGTTTTGCTTAGTTTATTTTTGCTTTGTTTGCTTGTTTCTTTTTACCAAAAACACAAAAAAATAGTTCCTATTTTAGTTTCTATTTCTGTTGGCTTACTTTAATCCTACAAAAATGAATACTCATGAAAACACTGAGTTGTGTGACTTTACTAGCACAAACAACAATGATTTCATGTGCACACCTATTGCTCCACCTGTTCCTGAAGCTACTTTCTTTGAAATTAAAACCTGCTTTGCTCAATCTTGTTATGAAAGAACAATTCTCTAGTGTTGGTACTGAAAGATGCTGCTGCTCACCTTAATAACTTTGTTGAACTTTGTGAGATGCAAAAACATAGGGATATAGATGGATATATTATTAATCTTAAATTGTTTCCTTTCTCTTTTTGAGGAAAAACTAAAGAATGGTTGCTATCCCTAACTAGAATTGATTATTGGACTAAATGCAAAGATGCTTTCATTGGAAAATACTATCCTCCTACTAAGATTATATCTATGAGAAGTGAAATAATGAAATTTAAACAATTTGATAATGAACATGTTTCTCAAGCTTGGGAAAGAATGAAATCTTTGGTAAAGAATTGTCCCACTCATGGACAATGGTACCTTTATGACCATTACTTTGGGTGCTGCAACAAAGATCCTTGATAATATGATGGCTAATTATTCTGAATGGCACATTGAGAGAGCTCCACAAGGTAAGAAGGTAAATTCTGCTAAAGAAACCTCCTCCTCGAGTGATAAAATTGATGTTATTATGTCTATGCTTGTTAATGGAAAAACTCATATTAATCCAAATCATGTCCTCTTAGCCTCTTTGGTTGCTCAAGAAGAGAAATTTAATGTGAACTTCATTAGAAATAATAATTTTAGGAACAATGCCTACAAGAATAATTTTGGTAATAACAATTATAGGCCTTATCCTCCTAATAATACTAATGGTTATCATGATAAATCTGGAATGCCTAGTGAAGCAAGAATTTTAGAAGTTGAAAGAGCCACTAAAAACTTCATGCAAATGCAATATGAGCAGAATAAATTATTTACTAAAACCATGGAGGAACAATCTACTATTTTGAAAAATATTAGTCATCAACTTGAGAGTTTAAATAGGGAAATTCTAGGTTTGCAATCCAAAATTTCGAATGCTAAAAAAATATCATCTTTGTCTAAAGCACAATCCTCTTTGATTAATAAAATGGCTGCTAAACCTGAAACCATGGAAAATCCCTTTGCTGCTACTAATGCCATACAAGTTAGAATTGATGAAAACGTTAGACTATTAGCTGAATTACATGCTAAGTGGGAAAGAGAAGATGAAATTGCTAGAAATAATAGTATATGTACTATTACCACCACCAATTTTGATGCTAGCAAACCACATGAAGTCCCCATTCCTTTTGCAACAATACCTAAAACCAATGGAACCTTTTCCAATAAAAATGTTGAAATTCTTCAAAATATGGGAAAGAATAACTCTGCTACCTTGGATGGTAATTATGATTTTGATCTTGATGGTTGGAATATCTCTGAAGTAATTATGTTCCTACAAAAGCTTGCTAAAAGTCCTAATGCTAGTGCTATGAATATGGCCTTTACAAAACACATTACTAATGCTCTCATAAAATTTAAAGAAGAAAAATTGAAACATAAAGCTTATATTCCTATGAAATTAGAAGATGGTTGGGAACCCATCATTAATATGAAAGTGAATGATTTTGATCTCAAAGCTTTATGTGATCTTGGTGCTAGTGTCTCAATTATGCCTAGAAAGATTTATGAAATGCTTGATTTGCCACCATTAGGAGATTGTTATTTAGATGTCCAACTTGATGATAATGCTAAAAAGAAACTCATGGGGAGTATTAATGATTTTCTTATTATGTTTAATAATACCTATGTCCCCGTTGATTTCTATGTTTTGGATGTTGAATGCAATGCTTCTTGTCCTATTATTTTGGGAAGACCTTTTGTTAGAACTGTTGGTGCCATTATTGATATGAAAGAAGGAACCATTAAATATTAATTCCCAGTCAAGAAAGGTATAGAACACTTCCCTAAGAGGAGAGAAAATATTCATTTTTCCTCTCCTATTAAAACAAAATTTTCTCTTAATGCTTCTTCATTTAAGAATACTTGAATCTTGCTTCCTATGCCTAGCTCAAAGGCGTTAAAGAAAAGCACTATTGGGAGATAACCCAAATTTTTATTCAGTAAGTTTTTCTTTTGTTGAGTCTTGGAAGTTATTGCCTCAGTAATAACCTCTCCTTATCCTTTTTGTGTGGTTTTTGTGCCAATAATAACCTCTAATGAGAGAGAAGTAAGTCTTGGGAAAGTCGTTGTCCCGAATCAGATTTTTGTGCTTCACTGTAAAAAATCGTGAAAAATCCCAGTATGACGGATTGAGCTGTAAGTTTTTGTGCTTATGCCCCAGGTGGTTATCTAACTTTCATTAGTTTAAGACTTTTTGATTTGATCAACATACGGTCTTCGAAAAATCGGTTTTTACCTGCTGGTCTGTTTTGACAGATTTCTGTCATTATTTGCATTTGCCTCTTAATCTCTTTCTCTTTGAGATCTTGCAAATTACTTGAACTTATAAAAGGAATTGCGGCAGTAGCTTGTGTTTTAATGGAAATTTTACTTGTGTTGAAACTGAACCCAAAGACTTATTATCTTGAGTATACTAATGTTGTTAATGAAGATTGTGTGAAGTTTTGTATGAAGGAAAATTTAAAGTGTAGGGAAGAATAATGTGATAAGATGAAGTATGGACAAAAGCTCGAGCTTGGGGATGCCACTTGTGTCACCCCAAGAAATATTCAAGAAGTATATGCGTCAAAGCTTGGGGATGCCCAAGGCATCCCCTTTCTTCATCAATAAAAATCTCAGGTTTTCTTCCAAACACTTCATTTTTATTGTTTCATGCACAATTGTGCTATTCTTGGAGCGTCTTCATTTTTGTTTTTAGTTTTATTTTGTTTGGTTTTCTTAAATAAATTGGTTGGACCCCCGCATACATACATAGTTTCAAATACGTTGATTTGGATTGGAAAAGAGTAGGAAAGTTCATGCTTATAAGTGGTATAAAAGGAGTTTTGTTTTGACTGTGGCCTAGACTTTATCATGTCATGTTTGATATTGCTTTGAATTTATGCTTAGTAATTATTTCCGTAGCATGACTTATTGCAAACAATTGAGATTGCTTAATGTGGCTTGAAAGAATCATTCGTTGTTTTAGCATACAAAAGCATAATATTGTGGTATTCTCCTTCGATGCTTTATTTGGGTTAACTTGGCACATGCTTACACCATGTTAAGACTATACCAGTCACCATAGCCTCTATTATCATTTAGTTTTCGACTTGTAATATCACTTTATGCTTTAATTAATAATGTTTTGTTGCTTTGCATGCTTATGGCCATTATTGCTCTCTTAGTTGGTCGCTCCCAGTCTTTTGCTAGCCTCCACATGTACCAAGTATCAGTTCCACTCATGCATCCAACTCCAAATAAAACCAAGTTATTCCAAAGAGTCCACCATACCTACCTATTAGCATTATTTCTATTCCAAGTATATTCATGTTTTTATCTACCTTCCGAATTAAACTTGTTATGTGAAAATTAGTGATTAAATCTCTCACAAACTTGATGGAACACTTTACTTTCTTGCACGTAATAAACTTGAACCATTGTGTCCATCTATGTTGCGTATATGCTTTTGCTTTATAAGTTGTGGATTAGCAGAACCATGTTACCATGGGGAACGCTTTCAACATTGCACTTTATTCAGTTGATATCATGTTCTTTTGTTTATGGATCCCGGCGGTGTGAAACAAAATGGGAGCTTGTAAGCTCATGAAGTTTGTATATGTGTTAGAGAAACACCTGGGCGGCTAGCATAAGCCATGCCTAATCATGGTGGAAACTTGTAGCATAACCATAGTGAGCAATCTGTGAAGCATCCTCAATAAAAATCTATGCAAATAGCAAATAAACATATCGCTGAGATGCTCATTGTTTGTTGGCGGTTCTCTATGATACACATGTACTTACAATGACAAGAACTTACTCGTGACTAAAGTTGAGTAGCATGAGGTTCGGTACTCGTAAGCAAGGGGCATGAGATTTTCAACTTATAACTTGTCAAGCATATCCTCATATTTGTGTCACTTTAACCTTAATCACCTAAAGATGCTTATGACAGGGGCAATGAGAGATGAAAGCTAATAAGTACCATAATTTTTGGAAGCTCTTTATGAGACTTAAATTCCTTCTTCCTTCTATGAAGGGCCTTTCTTTTACTTTTATGTTGAGTCTCCATCTTCTATATTTATGCACCAATTGAGAGAGCATAGTGATCATTCTTAGTTTAATGTGGATTGTCCCAAAACTTGTTGATTGATTCATAATTTTGATATTTCTTGTTCTTAAATTATTTGTATCTAGTCACCCTTATGAACTTTGAAGGTGTCCTATGCATTTATGTTTTGCTATACCATGAGGGACAAGCTGAATACCATTCTTATTATGTTTTCTATATGTCAAACAAACAAACTTCTTTCAAAGCATTGTTATTCATGAATCTTTTGTTTGTACCTTTTCATGTTACAACATAGTTGCTATGTCTTATTGTTAGAACTATATCTTTCATGTCTATGTTAGAGTACTATGATCCCTGCTATCAATGTTTTACAAATACCTTGATCAAGATTGTGATGGTGCATGTCATGTCAAAAATTATTTGTTTTATCACTTACCTACTCGAGGACGAGCAGGAGTTAATCTTGGGGATGCTTGATACTTCGTAAATGTATCTATAATTTTTGATGTTCCATGATTGTTTTATATCTACTTTCTTATGTTTTGTCCACACTTTGGGGTATTTTTATACATTTTCTAGAACTAACCTATTAACAAGATGCCATAGTACCAGTTGCCTGTTTTCTGCTGTTTTTGGTTTCAGAAAAGCTAGTAAGGAAATATTCTCGGAATTGGACCAGACAAAATCCAAAGTCAATATTTTACCCGAAGCAACACGGAGTCCGGAGGGGAGACGAAGTGGCGCACCAGGGCGGGCACACCTAGTGGCGGTGCGGCCTAGGGAGGTGCGCCACCAGGGGGTGTGGGCCCCCTGGTGCTCCACCGACCTTGCCCCTTCGCCTATAAAAGCCTCTCGGGAAGAAAACCATTAGTACCCGATCAAAGACCCAATCAGAAATCCACGGAAGAGTCTGTAGCTACCGCCATCTCCATCCCTAGATCGGGGCGGATCCAAAGCTCTTCCCGGCACCCTTCCAGAGGGGAGAGACCACACTGGAGGCCTTCTTTACGTGACACCGGTGTGATGCGTGAGTAGTTCATCCTTGTACTATGGGTCCATGTAGTAGCTATATAGTTGGTTCTCCTCCTTTGTGCTATCATGTTTAGATCTTGTGAGCTCCATTCATGATCAAGATCATTTATTTATAATCTTACATGTTGTTTTTGTGGGGATCCGATGGATATTGAGATGCTATTTCAGATTGATTATCGATTCTATCATGTCTATGTTATTTGTGATCTTGCATGCTCTCCGTTGTTTGTAACTATCTTGGCCAAGTAGATGCTCGCAACTCCAAGAGGGAGTATTTATGCTCGATAGTGTGTTAATGCCTCTAGTAATCTGGGGAAGTGATAGGAATCTCTAGGGTTGTAGATGTGCTGTTGCTACTAGGGAGAAAACAACAATCCTTTGTCCATGGGACAATCGTATTGTTTACTTTACACACTTTGCTTAATGCAATTATCTATTGCTTGCAACTTAATACTGGAGGGGATTCGGATGATAACCTGAAGGTGGATTATTAGTCATAGATGCAGTTGGATTACGGTCTATGTATTATGTTGTAATGCCCAATCAAATCTCATAGGAGTTAAGATGTCTAGTATATGCATTGTATGCTTTCTCAAATCTGTCAATTGCCCCGCTATAATTTGTTCACCCAACATGCTATTTATCTTAAGGAGAATCACCTCTAGTGAACTATGGACCCTAGTCCATTCTTTTACCATTGATATACCATCTACAATTTACTGTTTACTGTTTACTTTCTACAAGCAATTACTATCTTCCACAGTATACGTTTAATCCTTTGTTTTCGGCAAAACTGGTGAGATTGACAACCTCACTGTAAGTTGGGGCAAAGTTCTGTGGTTGTGTTGTGCAGGATCCCAAGTTGGTAGCAACACCTTGGGGTTGTTTCCTTGCTCCTACTGGTTCGATAACCTTGGTTTCATAACTGAGGGAAACTTGTTGCTGTGCTCATCATACCTTCCTCTTGGGGTTCCCAACGAGCTCGAGATATCTTGAGCCATCAGATCCATATGTGGTCTGTGAAAAGAACACACATGCAATGAACACTAGTGGATCCATATGTGGTCTGTGAAAAGAACACACATGCAATGAACTCTGGTGGATCCATATGTGGTTTTTGAAAAGAATAGACATGCAATGACTCTAGCTGTGGTTACTGAAAAGAACACACATTTCAATGACATTGGTGGATCCATATTTTGTTTGTGAGAAGAACTCACATGCAATGACTCTAGCTGTTTCCATATGTGGTTCATGAAGAGAACACACATCCAGTGACACTGGTGGATCCATTTGTTGTCTATGAAAAGAACACACATGCTCATGTGGATTATGAAAATAACAGACATTCACTGACTCTAGTTGTGGTTCATGAAAAGAACACACATGCAATGACTCTAGTGGATCCATGTGTGGTTCATGAAAAGAACACATATGCAATGTCTCTGGTGGATCCATATGTGGTTTGTGAGAAGATCAGACATGCAAATAATATAGTGGATCCATATGTGGTTTGTGAAAAGAACACACATTCAATGACACTGGTGGATCCATATGTGGTTTGTGAAAAGAATAGACATGCAATGACTCTAGCTATGGTTAATGAAAAGAACACACGCAATGACTCTAGTGGATCCATATGTGGTTCATGAAAAGAATAGACATGCAATGACATTGGTGGATCCATATGTGGTTTGTGAAAAGAACACACATGCAATGACTCTAGTTATGGTTAATGAAAAGAACACACATGCAATGATACTAGGAGATCCTCATGTGGTTTATGAAAAGAATAGACATTCACTGAGTCTAGTGGATCCAGTTGTGGTATGTGAGAAGAACACACATGCAATGACTCTAGTGGATCCTTATGTGGTTTGTGACAAGAACAGACATGCAATGACTCTGGTGGATCTATATGTGGTTTGTGAAAAGAACACACATGTAGTGACTCTAGCTGTGATTAAAGAAAAGAACATACAAGCAATGACAATAGGGGATACATATGTGGTTTGTGAAAAGAACACACATTTCAGTGACAATGGTGGATCCATATGTGGTTTGTGAAAAGAACAGACATGCAATGAACTCTTGTGGATCCATATGTGGTTTGTGAAAAGAACAGGCATGCAATGAACACTAGTGGATCCACATGTGGTTTGTGAAAAGAACACACATGCAATGACACTGGTGGATCCATATGTAGTTTATGACAACAACACACATCAAGTGACTCTAGCTGTGGTTTATTAAAAGAACACACATGCAATTACACTAGTGGTTCCATGTGGTTTGTGAAAAGAACACACATGCAATGACTCTGGTGGATCCATATGTGATTTGTGAAAATAACACACATGCAATGACTCTAGCTGTGGTTAATGAAAAGAACAGAGATGCAATGACTCTAATTGTGGTTTATTGAAAGAACACACATGAAATGACTCTGGTGGATCCATATGTGGTTTGTGAAAAGAACACACATGCAATGACTCTAGCTGTGGTTAATGAAAAGAACAGAGATGCAATGACTCTAGTTGTGGTTTATTGAAAGAACACACATGCAATGACTCTGGTGGATCAATATGTGGTTTGTGAAAAGAACACACATTCAATGACACTGGTGGATCCATATGTGGTTCATGAAAAGAACACACATGCAATGACACTGGTGGATCCACATGTGGTTTGTGAAAAGAACACACATGCAATGACACTGGTGGATCCATGTGGTTTATGACAATAACACACATCTAGTGACTCTAGCTATGGTTTATTAAAAGAACACACATGCAATAACACTAGTGGATCCATGTGGTCTGTGAAAAGAACACACATGCAATGACTCCGGTGGATCCATATGTGGTTTGTGAAAAGAACAGACATGCAATCAACTCTTGTGGATCCATATGTGGTTTGTGAAAAGAACACACATGCAATGACTCTAGCTATGGTTAATGAAAAGAACACACATGCAATGACACTAGGGGATCCATATGTGGTTAATGAAAAGAATAGACATGCAATGAAACTGGTGGATCCATATGTGGTTAATGAAAAGAACACACATGCAATGACACTGGTGGATCCACATGTGGTTTGTGAAAAGAACACACATGCAATGACTCTTGCTATTGTTATTGAAAAGAACACACATGCAATGAAACTGGTGGATCCATATGTGGTTTGTGAAAAGAACAGAGATACAGTGACTCTAGATGTGGTTTATCAAAAGAACACACATGCAATAACACTAGTGGTTCCATGTGGTCTGTGAAAAGAACACACATGCAATGACTCTGGTGGATCCATGTGTGGTTTGTGAAAAGAACAGACATGCAATGACTCTAGCTGTGGTTAATGAAAAGAACAGAGATGCAATGACTCTATCTGTGGTTTATTGAAAGAACACACATGCAATGACTCTAGTGGATCCATATGTTCTTTGTGAAAAGAACACACATTCAATGACACCGGTGGATCCATATGTGGTTCATGAAAAGAACAAAGATGCAATGACACTCGTGGATCCACATGTGGTTTGTGAAAAGAATACACATGCAATGACACTGGTGGATCCATATGTCGTTTCTGAAAAGAACAGACATGCAATGAACTCTTGTGGTCCATATATGGTTTGTGAAAAGAACACACATGCAATGACTCTAGTTGTGGTTAATGAAAAGAACACACATGCAATGACACTAGGGGATCCATATGTGGTTAATGAAAAGAACAGACATGCAATGACACTAGTGGATCCATATGTGGTTAATGAAAAGAACACACATGCAGTGAACTGGTGGATCCACATGTTATTTGTGAAAAGAACACACATGCAATGACTCTAGCTATTGTTAATGAAAAGAACACACATGCAATGAACTCTGGTGCATCCATATGTGGTTTGTGAAAAGAACAGACATGCAATGAACTTTTGCGGATCCATATGTGGTTTGTGAAAAGTACACACATGCAATGACTCTAGTTGTGGTTAATGAAAAGAACACACATGAAATGACACTAGGGGGTCCATATGTGGTTTGTGAGAAGAATAGACATGCAATGACACTGGTGGATCCATATGTTGTTAATGAAAAGAACACACATGCAATAACACTGGTTGATCCACATGTGGTTTGTGAACAGAACACACATGCAATAACATTGGTGGTTCCATGTGGTTTGTGAAAAGAACAGACATGCAATGACTCTAGCTGTGGTTAATGAAAAGAACAGAGATGCAATGACACTGGTGGATCCACACACTACAAGAAAAGTTTCCTTACACAACGAATTGGCTGACGGTCATCGTAGAAGGCGTGTCTTCCGCGACGAAATTCTCGGCTCGGCCGTGGCTGATGGAAAACTTTTTTTTCCGGTTTCGCGGCCCTCTACTACGACAGATCTGCTAAAAACATGGAGGAAGCTCGGCCAGCCTGTGGCAGAAGCAAAATTTTTGTTTCCTCACGCGATGTTGACGTGCCGAAGTATTTTGAGGCGTGTGGGTTCCGGACGTCAGTGTCTCTAGCGGACCATACTCTTCAGTCGCGCCTCCCTGATTTGAACTCGATAACGTAGCTCGAGGCGTCTGCCGTTTAGTCAGGCTGCTAGGTCCCACATGTCAGCCTCTCATTAGAAGGATCGTGTGTATGATGGAATTATTTTCCTTCGCTCGCGCTACCCTGTTCCGAAGTTAATAGTGTTGCTTGATGCATATACCATCTAATCAACCTCCCAGGACCCACATGTCATCCTCTCATTAGAAGAAACGTGTGTATGATGGAATTTTTTCCTTCGCTGACGCTACCCAGTTCCGAGTTGATAGCGCTGCTCGACGCATCTACTGTTTAACCAACCTCCTGAGCCCCACATGTCATCCTCTCATTAGAAGAAACGTGTGTATGATGGATTTTTTCCTTGGCTCGTGCTACCCTGTTCTAAACTTGATAGCGATGTTCGATACATCTACCGTTTAATCATGATGCTGCGCCCCACATGTCATCCTCTCATTAGAAGAAACGCGTGTATGATGGATTTTTTACCCTCTGTCGCGCCTTCGTGTTCTAAACTTGATAGCTTTGCTCACTGCATCAGCCATTTATTCAGGCTGGTGGGTCCCTTATGTCAGCCTCACATTAGAAGAATCGTGGGTATGATGGAAACTTTTTCTTCTCTAGCGCTACCCTGTTCTGAACTAGATAGCGTTGCTCGACAAATCTGCCGTTTGCTCACGCTGCTGGGTCCCCCATTTCAGCTTCTCATTAAAAGAAACATGTACATGCTAAACTTTTTTATCGCTTGCACCTCCCTATTTCAAACTAGCTACGTTGCTTCATGCAGCATCTGTATAAGGTTGCGCTGTTGGGTCCCACATATCAGCCTCTCTGTAAATGAAACGTGCGTATGATGTACTTTTTTTGGCCATGTCCGCTGTTTTGACCTTGGCAACTTGCTGGGTCCCAGATGTAAACCACCTCCGTTGCGGGAAATGTGTCTATGCTGGGTCCCAGCTGACAACCTCTATTTGAAAGAAACATGTGTATGTTGGACTGTTTTTTCGGGTCCCAGATGTCAGCCTCAGAGTACAAAAAATGCTCAGGAAGGCCGAATTAAAAAGATTTTGGGCTAACTCGGGGCGGATGCCCTATTCGTCATGGCTTATATTCCATGGGCTCACTCCTAAATTGAATGGGCTATGGTCGGTGGCCATAAGACCACGAAAAGGCCGAATTATAAGGTATTGGGTTATGCTTGGGGCTGATAGGCTAATTTGATGAGCTATGCTTGGGCCTGCTGGGTCCGGCATGTCATCTTCTCTATAAGTGCAACGTGTGTGTGATGGACTTTTTTTTCGGCCGCGTCCACTGTTTTCACCGTGGTAGCCATGTATGGTCTTACTGCTGGGGCCCTTATGTCAGCCTCTCTGGCACGTTCTGGCTTGTGGGTCCCCGATGCAGCCTTGTATGTTCTGTCTGGTGGGTCCCTGATGCAGCCTTGTATTTTCCCTTGGCTATTGACTCCATGATTTCAACTCGATAACGTTGCTCGATCTATCTGCCGTCTAGTCACACTGCTGGGTACTCCATGTCATCCTCATATTATAAGAATCATGTGTATGATGGAATTTGTTTCTTTGCTCGCGCTACCCTATCCGAACTTGATAGCGCTGCTCGATCCATCTACCGTTTAATCAAACTCCTGGACCCCACATCTCGTCCTCTCATTAGAAGAAATGTGTGTATGGTAGAACTTTTTCCCTCGGTCGCGCCTCTGTGTTCCGAACTTGATAGCGTTGCTCGCTGCATCTACCATTTAATCATGATGCAGGGCCCCACATGTCATCCACTCATTAGAAGAAACTTGTGTATGATGGAATTTTTGCTGTTTTTCCAGGCTGCTGGGTCTCCCATGTGAGCCTCTCATTAGAATAAACGTGTGCATGCTGGACTTTTTTCTCGCTCGCGCCTCCCTATTTCAAACTTGGCAATGTCGCTCGAGGCAGAACCTGTATAAGGCCGCGCTACTGGGTCCCACATGCCGGTCTCTCTGTAAATCAAACTTGCGTGTGATGGACTTTTTTTCGGCCGTGCATCCACTGTTTTTGACCTTGAAAATGTTGCTCAATGGGGAAGCCATGTATGGTCTTGCTTCTGAGGCCCCCATGTCAGCCTCTCTGGTATGTTCTGGCTTGTGGGTCCCAGATGTAGCGTCGTATGTTCTGGCAGGTGCGTTCCAGATGCCAGCCTCTCTGTACAAGTATTTAACTTTTTTTCAAACCCGACCATTAAAATCGAGGGATGCTGAAGGCTGGTGGGTCCGCGATGTCAACCTCTCCATGAAGCAATATTGCTAGAAGAAAAAATGTAATCCCAAGATAATTTTATGTCAAGCATAGAGAATTGAACTCAAGACTTCAAAACACATATAAGAAATGTGGGTTGCCACAACGACAAACAACATAGATGAACATTCTCATTAAAAATCTTTATAGTACCTATAACTTATATATTAGCCTTCTTAAAAAGATTTTATGTGTCCATGTTATCTCTCTTATTAAAATAAAAGGGAAGCGATCCTGGCATCTCAATTTATTAAATGCCAGATAATGGAGTAGTTTCTTAAAAACATGGGTAGGCAGGTTTTTTGTTTCTGTTTTAAAGGGAAAATCCAAAAATGCCGAATTAAACATTTTGGGCTATTCTACATCTACTATACTCAATGGGCTATACTCCATGTGCTATTATCCATGGGATCCTTGATAAATATTTAAATGGGCTATCGTCAGCAAGTCCCCTGACCCCTACAAGGCCGAATGAAATTGTTCTGGACTAAAGAGGGGTCGAATGAGCTAGATTTTACCTCCTCTTTAGTAAAATTTGCATTATGTTGTGGCTCAGCCGGATTTGGAACACAGACCTCACTACTGGAGGGAAAAAGAAACGATAATTCTTTTGACATATATTCGTGTAAAAATATCTAAAGAACAAGGGACACAGACCGCGTGCGCCAAAACTGGACTGGTATCCAATGACTTCACTTGGTACCCTCTCATTTCTATCCAAAACACATCCAATGGTTCCGATGACACACATGCAAAAGCTCTAGTGCAAGAAGCCCAGCAGCAGCGACATAATTTTTTTACAAATTTAGTAGCATTTGAAAGATCCAGTAGTACAGAATAAGACAGAAAAAATATCTACAGATTCCTACTTCATATTCAAAAACACTTTACCGATTCTGCAGCATTCCAAAGTGACTGTTTCAGCTATACATACACTGAAACTCAATATCAATACAGAGAGAACATGTTCATGTTTTAGCTCTAAAAACCTTGTCGCACGATCAGTTTGCCCTTTTCTCCAAACACACTCGATCATTGGAGAAAGTATAACTGATGATCAAGTATTCTTGTTGGGGATATACTTTTCGGGTATCCTCATAGTCCTCACTAACCAGGGTGGCCCACTTTGGGTTAGAGCTTTGCTTCATGGGCGGCCCAGTCAGGGAGAAGAGACGGAGTCCAATCCAGCTACGGGAAGGCCCAGAAGACTTACCGACTTAGGCCCATGGTGTTACTTGTAGTTCAAGATGTACTCTGTAACCGACTCTTAGACGTAGCTGGATAGATCTCTCCTGTAAACCCTAGGCCAGATATCTATATAAGCCGTCCTAGGGAGAGCCTTTAGGGCACCCTCAATAGTCTACAATCTCAACTCGCACAGGCAAACCCTTGTAACCCATATTCCGGCTCTGCTGTATTACTAGATTGCTAGTAGGAGTAGGATCCGTCCAAATCCGGCGGATTCGAACCTAGGTAACCTTGTGTGCTCACCGTCCCGGAACACCGTACGTCTCACACCCCTCTCTTCCGCACGCCTCGAGGACCCCCTCATGGCATACTTGTCATCAATCCGACGACGGTTGGCGCCCACCGTGGGGCAAGTGAGCTTCGGATCTGCGTTCCGAGCGGAATCTGCAAGAATCAGAATCGGCGAGACTATCACCGTCGGTTGCATCCTCTACGCCAGCGAAGTCCCTCTCATCGTTCTCGACGAGACCTGGATCTCGCCTAGGGTGGCTGTGACTGCCTACACCATCATGTCTTTTGGCGAGATCGATGTTTACATTGGCTTTGTTGAACCTGTCCCACCCACCCTAGCGGTGATGATAGAGGCATGAGAAATTTCTGGATCCCCTTTGTCCACGGAGGCGGCAGAGTTTTGGATCTCAGAAAACCCTAATCCCACCCAGCCCGCACCAGTTGCAGAGATAGTGGAGAAATCCAAGCCTGAAGAAGACCTAGCAGTCCAAGTTGAATCTAGAGTGGATCTCCTTGGAGAGGCCGAATTCCAGATCGACCCACCTGCTGAAGTCGAAATCTAGGAGAAGCATATTAACGACACTGATTCCGGCTCTGATGACGCCGGGACAGACATGCCTTTCCTGAGGTACACGCTGTGATGTATGATAATGCAAAACTCAGGCGTAGATGCAATTCTCGAAACCATCAAAACTTTCGACGAAGCTGATCGCGAGAGCCGCAGGTACCTCAGGAAGCACGCGTCGCACTTCGTCGGGTATGTAGGATCCAGATCCGGCTCTGCTAACGCTGGAGACAACACCGACTCTATGATGGAGGCAATTGGAACAACCGCCGACGTACCCGCATCCTCAGATGAATCGATGATGTCAGCAGATTTCCGAAAGTTCTCCGCGGAATATGAAGAGGACTATAACTCCAAAGCTGTAGAGGAAAGAGAAGCCATGGATGAAGGATTCGGGAAACACTCTCCCAAAACGCAGGATGACATGGAAATCAGAGATAATACTGAGATCTAGAGGTCCGAAAGTACCGATCAGAGCTTGACTCTGGGAAACGGACCCAAAGCCATCTTTGTTACCGGCGCTGCCAAGAAGGCAAAGAAGAAGAACAAGAAGAACAAGACCCCAGCAAAAGACCCTCTGGCAGAGGAGGTGATCGCCGAGGAATACGAGGAGGACTCGGAGGGAGCGCTTATCCCAGAAGAGCCCAAAAAAGAAGAACCGGTGGATGGACACGTGATTACTTAAGGTGCACATAAATTCATCGATGCTGCATTAACCACACCTATTCCTACAGCTGCAGAACTTACTGCTGAAGAACTGGACGAGAGGGCACAGGCCCTAGAAGCGCGTCGTCAAGTACTCCTCGATGAAGCCAAAAACATTGAGGAGTAAAAGAAACGCATGGCATCTGCGGGGAAGTACAACTCAAGGGAATACCAGAAGACCAGGAAGTGTCATACTAATGACAACCAATTCCCGCAGATCCACGCCGTCCTTTTCGGAGAAGAGATGGGGAAGCCTCGGAATGATAGCAAAGGGGATTGGGTGTATCCAACCCTAGTACGGAATACTGTGGCGGCCCGAGAGATTCTATCGGCTAATCCAGGCCTGGAGGAGATCCGGTTGGGAATCAAATTACTCAACAAGGGACTAGAGCAGAAAAAGGTCGCCATGTCCGGAAGCCAGAAGCTGGTCTCTGATTCTAACCAGTGTCGCACAAACTCGGCATGGGCTGACGTAAGACCCCAGCGCGTCCCGGAGCAGCATCACCATTCCGATCGCAGGGAGGACAATTACTCGAGAACCGGATCTTCAGGACATCACCACAAAGCTACCCATGACTGGCGAAAAGTCAACCTAGTCACGGACCAAGAGGCAATTGCTGCACTGAATCCGAGGAACCCGCCCGGCGAGAGTCGAAAGACTGCAGGGACGATGATAAAGAGAAACGTCGGGAGGAGGATCGACAAAAAAGCCACCTCCTAGACATGAAAGCCATCCGAACGACGGACGAAGGAACGACGGACACTGTGCCGAGACAAGCCGGCAGGGGGCTCGCCACAATGAAGACCCTCCCCGGAACCGGAATAATGACGTTCCAGATGGAGGCCGGCGATCAGCCGGAAATAACCCAGCTGCTCCACCCTCTCCGCCAAGTAGCCATCACAATGGCCCCCAGGGAGGCAATGGAGGGAGTCGTGGTGGAGGAGGTGGTGGCAGAAGCCGAAGTCCGGCTCCAAGGCACCGCAGCCACAACCAACACCCGGGAAGATCTCTATCCCCGAATGACGCAAGGCACAGGATCAACTCCAACATAGAGGCACAGCGCTACGAAAATGATGATATATACATGGGACCAAAGTGCTTCGGACCATGCATAAGAGCTACAAGATTTCCGGAAGGATTTGCTATCTCAAGACATATCCAAGCCTACGACGACATTGCTCAGCCAGATACCTGGCTACAGGATTTCTTCCAAGCTTGTTGCATCGCCAAAGGCGGAAACAGCCTGGTCGCAACCCGATATCTCCCACTCATGTTGCGGAAGATGGCACGATCATGGCTTAATGAACTTCTGGAGAACACCATCCATAACTGGTATGACATGCAAAGTGCGTTCTTTCGGAATTTCGAAGGCACATACCGGAGGCCCTGTACGGTCAGAGACCTACAACGATGCACCCAGAAAGCTGGAGAAACTTGCCGGGATTACCTCGGACGATGGATCGACACAAAGAACTCCTGTGAGGGAGTAAATGATCAAACTGCGATTGAAGCTTTCGTTGCAGGTCTCCCAATTGGTTTGCTACGTCATCGCTTGAAGTGCGACAAAGTCACTGATTTGGGAGAGATGATAGAAACAGTAAGCAAGTATGCAGATGCTGACGACGATGCAGAGGGATTACTCAACGCCCTAGTTGTGCCACAGTCGGCAAAACAACCAAAGCAACAAGCTTAGAAGCGCAAAAATACCTCGGAAGAGAAACCTAATGCGGAAACAACAGTTGTTACTGCTACTTTCGGGTCATTAGGACGAGGAGGACGCGTCGGAGGCTGCAGGCGTGGCTGTGGGACTTCGAGAGTTGAAGGTAGAGGAGACCAGCAACCAGGAAAAACCTACACTTGGGCCGACATTGCCAACAACCCATGTGTGCATCACCTAGACGCCAATGGGGGCTCGTCCCACACAAATGCCGAATGTCGTTTCAATGACGACATTAAAAGAGATGATACCGCAGGCTATAGAGCTAAGCGGAAGAAGGGAAAGAAGAATCCCGAAAAGGACAAAGAGACCTAGGAAGATTCTGACATGGAGGAAGCCGATGCTTCAAATACCAAGCCGGAAGGGAAGAATAATTTTCCGGCCAAAAAAGACACTTATGTCACCTTCCTCGGTTCTCAACCAGCAAAGGTCAAGAAAGCAGTTCTACATGAGCTCAACGCAACAGTTCCGACTGTCCCCCAATACCTGGACTGGTCGGAAGTGGCAATCACATTTGACCATGCTGATCATCCGCCTAGGCTACACAAGCGAGGAAAATGCGCCTTAATCGTCAATCCACTCATTGACGGTTATGGTTTCTCCAAGACCCTCATGGACGGTGGCAGTAGTATCAATATTCTCTATGTCGAAACGCTACGCCGGATGAAGATCTCGGAGACCCAGCTGAACCATAGCTCTGTGATTTTTCACGGATTTGTCCCAGGAAGGCAAGCTAATTCCCTGGGAGAAATCACTTTGGATGTTACCTTTGGAACTCCAAAGAACTATCGAACGGAGGCAGTTTCCTTCGAAGTGGTCCCGTTCAAGAGCGCGTACCACGCTATATTCGGACGTCCGGCCTACTGGGCTTTTATGGCTCGTCCGTGTTACATTTACAATATGATGAAAATTCCAGGTCCCAACGGTGTAATCACCATCAAGGGAGACCTGAAGAAAGCGTGAGAGTGCGAGGATGGAAATGCTGCCTTTGCTGAAGCTATGCTACATGCCCATGAGTACCAGGAGATCAAGAACAGCATAGATCCGTCTGAGATGCCCGCAACGAAGAAGGAGGTGACAAAGCCGAATCTGGAGTTCAAGGCATCAGAAGAGACGAAGAAGACACCGTTGAAGGATGATGACCGCTCCAAGGTTACCCAGATAGGCGTAGGCCTAGATAGCGCATAGGAAAGCACGCTCGTCAAGTTCCTCCAAGTAAATCAAGATATCTTCGCATGGTAGCCATGTGACATGACTAGAGTACCTAGGGAACTTGCTGAGCACTCTTTAAATGTAAACCCGAAAGCTAAACCCGTCAAATAGTCCTTACGACGTTTCGGCGATGAAAAGAGCAAGTCAATAGCTAAGGAACTAGCACGGGTCAAGTTAGCCGGATTCATAGAAGAGGTCATCCATACTGAGTGGTCGGCCAATCCTATAATGGTCCCTAAAAAGGACACCATTGATTTAAGGATGTGTGTTGATTATACTGCCTTGAACAAGGCTTGTCCAAAAGATCCATTTGCTCTACCTAGGATTGATCAAGTTATCGATTCTACGGCAGGCTCGAAACTCCTCTGTTTTCTCGACGCATATTCCGGTTATCACCAAATCTAGATGAAGGAATCTGACAAAGTCAAAACTTCATTCATAACCCCCTTCAGAACCTTCTGTTTTGTTACGATGCCTTTTGGGCTAAAGAACACAGGAGCTACCTACCAGCGCACGATGTACGGATTACCGGCAGTGATAGAGTTTCTCTGGACATGAAAGTAGAAATGAAACAAGGTGAGACTCGGTCTAATGCCGAGATACCCCTCGCAAAAAGCTGCGTAAGAACTCATCTCTAAGAGAGATTTCGGGGGAAGATGGTGGAGTTGTACACCGTAGTGATCAATCACCTCAGAAAAGAATTTCGAGGGAGGAAAGGACAAACCTGTGTCGAGGTGGGTGCTGAAGTGGACCCGCTCGTCGGTGCGCGGGTGGGGTTTCACTGAAACCGCTCCGCCAGTCGCCGGTGCGGAGGAGACCTTCATTCTCCACGACTTGGAGTTTCTCGTTGTCGAGGAGGCACGGGATCTAGATTCCCCGGTTGATTTCCTTCTCTGCCGCCACCACCGCCAAGCCGGAAGGGGAAGAAGAAGCCATTTCTCTGGTGTGCCGGTGACCTTGGATGGGCGGCGCTAGGAAATCTAGGAGGAGGGAAAGCTCTATGCGCTGGGGATATGTGGAGGAGAATAAACGGCAAAGGGAACAGGTGAAGAGAGGAGAAGGAGAATCCTCACCCCTTATAACCACCTACCTGCGCCAAGATTCATGCGAGTAACACTGTGTAAATGCCACGCGTCGTGGAAAGAACTAGGAAGGACCCACGGGATGATTATGTCGCCTCAATCTCCACGTACGCATTAAAATGACGCCTCGGTTCCGCGAACGGTGGACCCACCAATGCTCGTGCTGACAGGATGTTTGTCAGATGACGTGACTTGAACATGACGAGTGTCAGATGATGTTAGAGTCCAAGTTCTGGCTTAGTTTGAAATCAAGCTGGAAAGTTCGAGTAACATGTTGATAGGTCCGACTTATTTTTAAGACCCGGATTGTATTTTTTGTTGTGAAGTTTCAGGAACCCTTCAAGATTCTGCAAGCCGAAGATCAAGCTAGACGATGATGAATCTGACTTTGGATCTTGAGACTTCCGAGGGCTGCTGTTGGGGATATACTTTCTAGGTATCCTCACAGTCCTCACTGACCAGGGTGGCCCACTTCGGGTTAGAGCTTTGCTTCACGGGCGGCCCAGTCAGGGAGAAGAGACGGAGTCCAATCCGGCTACGGGAAGGCCTAGAAGACTTACCGACTTAGGCCCACAGTTTTACTTGTAGTTCAAGATGTACTCTGTAACCGACTCTTAGTCATAGCCGGATAGATCTCTCCTGTAAACCCTAGGCCGGATATCTATATAAGCCGTCCTAGGGAGAGCCTTTAGGACACCCTCAATAGTCTACAATCTCAACTCGCAAAGGCGAACCCTTGTAACCCATATTACTGGATTGCTAGCAGGAGTAGGATCCGTCTAAAGCCGGTGGATTCGAACCTGGGTAAACTTGTGTGCTCACCGTCCCGGAACACCGTACGTCTCACACCCCTCTCTTCCGCACGCCTCGAGGACCCCCTCATGGCATACTTGTCATCAATCCGACGACAGTTGGCGCCCACCGTGGGGCAAGTGAGCTTCGGATCTGCGTTCCGAGTGAAATCTGCAAGAATCGGAATCAGCGAGACTATCACCGTCGGTCGCATCCTCTACGCCAGCGATGTCCTCTCATCATTCTCGACGAGACCTGGATCCCGGCTATGGAGGCTGTGACTGCCTACACCATCATGTCTTTTGGCGAGATCGATATTTACATCGGCTTTGCTAAACCTATCCCACCCACCCCAGCGGTGATGATAGGGGCAGGATAAATTTCTGGATCCCCTTTGTCCGTGGAGGCGGCATATTTCCGGACCTCAGAAAACCCTAATCCCACCCAGCCTGCACCAGTTGTGGAGATAGTGGAGAAATCCGAGCCTGAAGAAGACCTAGCGGTCCAAGTCGAATCTGGAGTGGATCTCCTTGGAGAGGCCTGATGGCTCGGTGTTGATGTAGAGCTCGTTGGGAACCCCAAGAGGAAGGTTTGATGAGCACAGCAGCAAGTTTCCCTCAGTTATGAAACCAAGGTTTAATCGAACCAGTAGGAGAAAGGAAACACCCCAAAGGTGTTACTAGCTGAGCCTTGGTAGGGCGCACTACCGGTGCTAGTAGCAACGTGGAGACCTGCGCAACACAACCACAGAACTTTGTCCCCAACTTGCAATGAGGTTGTCAATCTCACCGTGTTTTGCTAAAAACAAAGGATTAAACGTATCGAATGGAAGGAGGTAATAGTTTGCAGAAAGTAAACACAAAGCAGTAAACAGTTTGTAGATTGTATGTAAAGAAAAGGACCGGGATCCATAGTTCACTAGAGGTGGCTCTCCTTAAGATAGATAACATGCTGGGTGAACAAATTACAACAGGGCAATTGACAAACATCGAGAAAGCAATACATGCATATACTAATCATCTTGACTCCTTTGAGACTTGATTGGCCATTACAACATTATACATAGACCGCCACCCAACTGCATCTATGACTAATAATCCACCTTCAGGTTATCATCCGAACCCCCTCCAGTATTAAGTTGCAAGCAACAGATTATTGCTTTACGAATTGCGTGTAATGTAAACAATATGATTGTTCTATGAACAAAAGATTGTTGTTTTCTCCCTAGTAGCAATAACACATCTAGTACCTTAGAGATTTCTGTCACTTCCCCAGATTACCAGAGGCATGAACCCACTATCGAGCATAAATACTAACTCTTGGAGTTGCTAGAATCTACTTGGCCAAGATAGCTACTAACAATGGAAAGCATGCAAGATCACAAATAACAAAGACATGATAGAATCAATAATCAATCTAAAATAGCATCTCAATATCCATCGGATCCCCGCAAACACAACATGCAGAATTACAAATAGATGATCTTAATCATGAATGGAGCTCACAAGATCTAAACATGAAAGCACAAAGGAGGAGAACCAGCCATCTAGCTACTACATGGATCCGTAGTCCAAGGACGAACTACTCACGCATCACACCAGAGGCTTGCATGGTGATGAAGAAGGCCTCCAGGGTGAATTCCCCTCTCCGGCAGGGTGCCGGGAAGATCTTCAGATCCCTCCCGATCTATTGATGGAGATGACGGTGGCTGCAAACTCTTTCGTGGATTTTTGATCGGGTACTTAGGGTTTTCATCCCGAGGGCATCTTATAGGCGGAAGGAGAGGCCGAGGGGGTGCTGTGGTCGGCCAGACCAGCCCCTGGCGCGGGCCAGGCCTGGCCGCGCGGCCAGGTGGTGTGGCCAGCCCCTAGCCCTTCTCCGTCTCGTATTCTGGCATCTGATGACTTCCGAAAAAATAGGCACTTTGGCTTTTGTCCCGTCCAATTCCGAAAATATTCATTTTCTGACTTTCCTGGAACCAAAAACAGCAGAAAATAGGCAGCTGGCACTATGGCTCTTGTTAATAGGTTAGTCCAAGAAATCATATGAAAAGTACTCCAAAGTGTGGACAAAAGACAAGAAAGTGGATAAAACCAAGCATGGAACATCAACAATTATAGATACATTTGCAATGAATCAAGGCCGAATCCCAGATCGACCCACCCGCTGAAGTCGAAATCCAGGAGAAGCATATTAATGACACTGATTTCGGTTCTGATGACACCGGGACAGACAGGCCTTTCCTGAGGTACACGCTGCGACGTATGATAATCCAAAACTCAGGCATAGATGCAATTCTTGAAACCATCAAAAGTTTCGACGAAGCTGATCGCGAGAGCCGCAGGTACCTCAGGAAGCACGCATCGCACTTCATCGGGTATGTAGGATCCGGATCCAGCTCTGCCGACGCTGGAGACAGCACCGACTCTGTGCTGGAGGAAATTAGAACAAACGCCGACGTACCCGCATCCTCAGATGAATCGATGACGTCAGCAGATTTCCGAAAGTTCTCCGTGGAATATGAAGAGGAGTGTAACTCCAAAGCTGCAGAGGAAGGAGAAGCCATGGATGAAGGATCCGGGGAACACTCTCCCAAAACATAGGATGACATGGAAATCGGAGATAATCCCGAGATCCAGAGGTCTGAAAGTACCGATAAGAGCTTGACTCCGGGAAACAGACCCAAAGCCGTCTTTGCTACCGGCGCTGCCAAGAAGGCAAAGAAGAAGAACAAGACCCCGACAAAAGACCCTCTGGCAGAGGAGATGATCGCCGAGGAATACGAGGAGGACTCGGATGGAGCGCTTATCCCAAAAGAGCCCAAAAAAGAAGAACCGGTGGATGGACACGTGATCACTGAAGGTGTGCGTAAATTCATTGATGCTGCATTAACCACACCTATTCCAACAGCTGCAGAACTTACTGCTGAAGAATTGGACGAGAGGGCACATGCCCTAGAAGCGCGTTGTCAAGTACTCCTCAATGAAGCCAATAACATTGAGGAGGAAAAGAAACGCATGACATCTGCGGGGAAGTACAACTCCAGGCAACACCAGAAGACCAGGAAGCGTCATACTAATGACAACCAATTCCCGCAGATCCACGCCGTCCTTTTCGGAGAAGAGATGGGGAAGCCTCGGAAAGATAGCAAAGGGGATTGGGTGTATCCAACCCCAGTATAGAATACCGTGGCGGACCGAGAGATTCTATCGGCTAATCCAGGCCCGGAGGAGATTCGGTTGGGAATCAAACTACTCAACAAGGGACTGGAGCAGCAAAAGGTCGCCATGTCCGGAAGTCAGAAGATGGTTTCTGATTCTGACCAGTGTCGCACAGACCCGACATGGGCTGACGTAAGACCCCAGCATGTCCCGGAGCAGCATCACCATTCTGATCGCAGGGAGGACAATTACTTGAGAACCGGATCTTCAGGACAGTACCACAAAGCTGCCCATGATTGGTGAAAAGTCAACCCACTCGCGGAGCAAGAGGCAATTGCTGCACTGAATCCGAGGAACCCGCCCTGGCGAGAGTCGAAAGACCGCATGGATGATGATAAAGAGAAACGTCGGGAGGAGGATCGACAAAAAATGCCAGCTCCTAGACATGAAAGTTGTCTGAACGACGGACGAAGGAATGATGGACACCGTGCCGAGACAAGCCGGCAGGGGGCTTGCCACAATGAAGACCCTCCCCAGAACCAGAATAATGATGTTCCGGATGGAGGCCGGTGATCAGCCGGAAATAACCCAGCTGCTCCACCCTCTCCGCCAAGTAGCCATTACAACAACCCCCAGGGAGGCAATGGAGGGGGTAGTGGTGGAGGAGTTGGTGGCAGAAGCCGAAGTCCGGCTCCAAGGCACCGCAGCCACAGCCGACACTCGGGAAGATCTCTATCCCCGAAAGACGCAAGGCACAGGATCAACTCCAACATAGAGGCGCGGCGCTATGAATATGATGATATATACGTGGCCCCAAAGTGCTTCGGACCACACATAAGAGCTACAAGATTCCCGGAAGGATTTTCTATCTCAAGACATATCCAAGCCTACGACGGCATTGCTCGGCCAGATACCTGGCTACAGGATTTCTTCCAAGCTTGCTGCATCGCCAAAGGCGAAAACAGCCTGGTCGCAACCCGATATCTCCCACTCATGTTGCGGAAGATGGCACGATCATGGCTTAATGAACTTCCGGAGAACACCATCCATAACTGGTATAACATGCAAAGTGCATTCTTTCGGAATTTCGAAGGCACATACCGGAGGCCCTGTACGGTCGGAGACCTACAGCGTTGCACCCAGAAAGCCGGAGAAACTTGCCGGGATTACCTCGGACGTTGGATCGACACAAAGAACTCCTGTGAGGGAGTAAATGATCAAACTGCGATTGAAGCTTTCATTGCAGGTCTCCCAATTGGTTTGCTACGTCATCGCTTGAAGTGCGACAAAGTCATTGATTTGGGAGAGATGATAGAAACAGCGAGCAAGTATGCAGATGCTGATGACGATGCAGAGGGATTACTCAACACCCTATCTGTGCCACAGTCGGCAAAACAACCAAAGCAACAAGCTCAGAAGCGCAAAAATACCTCAGAAGAGAAACCTAACACGGAAACGGCAGTGGTTACTGCTACTTTCGAGTCTGGAGGACGAGGAGGAAGCGCCAGAGGCCACGGGCGTGGCCGTGGGACTTCGAGAGTTCAAGGTAGAGGAGACCAGCAACCAGGCACAACCTACACTTGGGGTCGACATTGCCAACAACCCATGTGTGCATCACCTAGACGCCAATGGGGGCTCATCCCACACAAACACCGAATGTCGTTTTAATGACGACATTAAAAGAGATGATACCGCAGGCTACAGAGCTAAGCGGAAGAAGGGAAAGAAGAATCCCGAAAAGGACAAAAAGACCAAGGAAGATTCCGACATGGAGGAAGCCGATGCTTCAAATCCCAAGCCGGAAGGGAAGAAAAATTTTCCAACCAAAAAAGACACTTATGTCACCTTACTCGGTTCTCAACCAGCAAATGTCAAGAAAGCAGTTCTACATGAGCTCAACGCAACAGTTCCTGCTGTCCCCCAATACCTAGACTGGTCGGAAGTGGCAATCACATTTGACCGTGCTGATCATCCGCCTAAGCTACACAGGCGAGGAAAATACGCCTTAATCGTCAATCCACTCATTGACGGTTATGGTTTCTCTAAGACCCTCATGGACGGTGGAAGTAGTATCAATATTCTCTATGTCGAAAAGCTACACCGGATGAAGATCTCGGAGACCCAACTGAACCATAGCTCTGTGATTTTTCACGGAGTTGTCCCAGGAAGACAAGCTAATTCCCTGGGTGAAATCACTTTGGATGTTACCTTTGGAACTCCAAAGAACTATCGGACGGAGGCACTTTCCTTCGAAGTGGTCCCGTTCAAGAGCACGTACCACGCTATATTCGGACGTCAGGCCTACTGGGCTTTTATGGCTCGTTTGTGTTACATTTACAATATGATGAAAATTCTAGGTCCCAACGGCGTAATCACCATCAGGGGAGACCCGAAGAAAGCACGATAGTGCGAGGATGGAAATGCCGCCTTTGCTGAAGTTGTGCTACACGCCCAAGAGTACTAGGAGATCAAGAAGAGCATAGATCCGTCCGAGATGCCCGCAGTGAAGAAGGAGGTGACAAAGCCGAATCCGGAGTTCAAGGCATCAGAAGAGATGAAGAAGACACCGTTGAAGGATGATGACCCCTCCAAGGTGACCCAGATAGGCGTAGGCCTAGATAGCACATAGGAAAGCGCGCTCGTCAAGTTCCTCCAAGCAAATCAAGATATCTTCACATGGCAGCCATCTGAAATGACTGGAGTACCTAGGAAACTTGCCGAACACTCTTTAAATGTAAACCCGAACGCTAAACCCGTCAAATAGTCCTTACGATGTTTCGGCAATGAAAAGCATAAGGCAATAGCTAAGGAACTAGCGTGGCTCGAGTTAGCTGGATTCATAGAAGAGGTCATCCATACTGAGTGGTCAGCCAATCCTGTAATGGTCCCTAAAAAGGACACCACTGATTTAAGGATGTGTGTTGATTATACTGCCTTGAACAAGGCTTGTCCAAAAGATCTGTTCGCTCTGCCTAGGATTGATCAAGTTATCGATTCTACGGCAGGCTCGAAACTCCTCTGTTTTCTCGACGCATATTCTGGTTATCACCAAATCCGGATGAAGGAATCTGACAAAGTCAAAACTTCATTCGTAACCCCCTTTGGAACCTCATGTTTTGTTACGATGCCTTTTGGGCTAAAGAACGCAGGAGCTACCTACCAGCGCACGATGCAGCATTGCCTCCACGACCAACTCGGACGCAATGTACATGCATACGTGGACGATATTGCGGTGATGTCCAAAAAGAAGGAAACGCTGATTTCTGACTTGGAGGAAACATTCACCAATCTACGAAAATACAACATCATGCTTAATCCGAAGAAATGCTTCTTTGGAATTCTAGCCAGAAAATTGCTAGGTTTCATCGTGTCTCAAAGAGGCATAGAGGTGAACCGGAACAAAATCAAGGCTATACTCAATATTTCCAGGCCAACTCGCCTGAAGGACGTACAAAGACTAACTGGTTGCATCGCTGCAGTCAGTCGGTTTGTAAGCCTGATCGGTTAAAGAGCCGCACCATTATACAAACTCTTGAAAAAGACCAAGGATTTTGTGTGGACCGACGAAGCTGAAGCTGCACTACAAGACTTGAAGAAAGTACTCTCATCTGCTCCTATCCTCGCTGCACCGGAACCACAGGAACCAATGTTGCTTTATCTTGCTGCGACGAACAAAGTCGTCAGTATCGTCATGGTGGTGGAGAGACCGGAAGAAAATCAGGAGCACTTGGTACAGCGTCCGACGTACTTTGTCAGCAAAGTCCTAACAGAATCAAAACAGCGGTATCCGCACTATCAAAAGCTCGCTTACGATGTTTTTCTAGCATCTCATAAGCTACGACACTATTTTCAGGAGCATCCAATTACCATGGGGAGTTAATCTCCCATGAGAGATATAATCAACAACAGTGATGCCACAGGACGCGTTGCCAAATGGGGCATAGAGCTCTCAGCTTTCGATATTGAGTATAAACCTCGGACAACAATCAAATCCCAAATCCTTGCCGACTTTGTTGCTGATTGGACAGAGACAAAGGAGAATATGACCCTCCCTGAGTCGGAATATTGGACCCTATACTTTGACGGGTCTAAGGCTCAAGGGGGCTCGGGGGCTGGCGTGGTGCTCAAATCACCCCAAGGAGATAAACTTCTATACGTGTTGCAGATCCACTTCACATCCACAAACAATATTGCCGAGTATGAAGCATTGCTACACGGAATGCGGATTGCTAAGGATATTGGCATCCGACGTTTGATGTGTTATGGAGATTCGGATCTTGTTGCTTAGCAAGTGTCGGATATTTGTAATGCAAATAAACACATGACAGCATATAAGGCTGTCGTGGATGATTTATCTAAATCGTTCCAAGGGTTTGAGGTTCAACACATCCCTCGAGCAGAAAACGAGGAAGCAGATGCACTATCTCGGATAGGCTCTGCAAGGAAAGAGGTCCTAGATGGCGCTTTTTTAGAGCACCTCAAAGTTCCCTCAATAAAGGGAGTGGATGAGGAATATCCGACCAAATCCGACTCACCTCTAATAGCAGTTCTGGCTCTAATTCCCAGCTGGACGCAACCCTACCTTGACTATCTGGTAGATGGAAAATTACCCGAAGACGAGGTTCAGAGCCGGCAGATTATCCGACGAGCAAAAGCCTATACTATAGTTAAAGGTGAGCTCTATAAGCGGAGTGTTTCTGGGGTTTTTTGGCGCTGCGTATCTCCGGAAGAAGGAGTGGAGATCTTAAGAGAAATCCACGAAGGCGAGTGTGGTCACCATGCTGCAGCCAAATCTTTAGTGGCAAAAGCTTTTAGACATGGATTTTTCTGGCTTACGGCTTAGGCAGATGCCGAACGATTAGTCAAGACGTGCAAAGGCTGCCAAAAGTACGCCAAACAAGCTCATGTTCCGGCTGATTAGTTGCGAACAATACGTATAACATGGCCTTTTGCGGTCTAGGGGCTTGATATGGTAGGACCGTTTAGACGTGCTCCAAGTGGATTTACTCACGTCTTACTGATGGTGGATAAATTCATGAGCAACAGCCAAAAGATTTGTCGAGGATGTTATAATCCGGTATGGTTATCCGCATAGTATTATCACGGACAACGGGAGTAATTTCTCTATGGGAGAATTGGCCGAATTCTACAACAAACAAAATATCCGGCTTGACATTGCATCAGTCACACATCCACAGGCTAACGGACAAGTTGAAAGAGCAAATGGTTTAATCCTACAAGGCCTAAACCCGAGACTTGAAGCACCACTACGACATGCTGCGGGGGCTTGGGCAGAGGAATTACCCTCTATAACATGGAGTTTACGAACGACTCCGAACAGGTCAACCGGATGCACACCTTTCTTCTTGGTCTATGGCACAAAAGCAGTTCTTCCTAGTGATTTAATTCACACTTCTCCTAGAGTGGCCGCGTATATCAAAGAAGATGCCGAGATTTCTTGACAAAATGATCTCGACTTAGTCGAAGAAGTTCGCGTCGTTGCTGAAATGAGATCAACAGCCTATCAGAAGAAGTTACGCAAGTATCATAGCCAGAGAGTCAGAAACAGATTTTTCAATAAAGGCGATTTGGTTCTCCGGCTTGTGCAACAAAGAAAGCACAAACTTTCCCCAGTGTGGGAAGGGCCCTTTTTAGTTAGTCGAGTATTGCACAATGGTTCGTACTACTTAACTGACATGAGGCCAGTCAAAGAAAGACCTGCTACTATTCTTAGCTACGTCCCTTTTATTCTTAGTTTATCCTTCTTTGTAATCATACATATGTATATGCTCTGTGAGAAATAAAAGTCTTGGTTGCCTCAAGTTTTTTCTGAGAAGTTTTTTACCATCTTATTTCCAAATGATCATGTCATAGTCGAAAATCCCAGAATACTTGAAAGTACTTTATGCTCATGTTTATTCTGGTTTAGATTTCCGATTCTAAAAATGCTACCTTCGGGTATAACTCTAAAGTTTCAAGTCTGTACTTTGGTTATTTGTTTGATTGCCGGATGTGGGTATTTTCCGAGTAGTGAATTGTTGGTACTGGAAGGCGGCTTTGTTTTCGAGTTTAAACTGGTTTAGCAATTGAGCTCCGTTGCTCGGAGAAATTTCCGTGCAGAAGGTTTAGCCGGCTCACGAAAGGGACGAGATGGAAAGCCAGATAAACGATAAGTATAGACGAAAAAGTATAAGTGCTTATGTAAACATTTCAGGCACACAAAACTTTAAAGCCAAAAGTGCTGAATAGATCAAAAGCTTAGCACTAGAAAAATTATAGTACTGCGTATTTTACAGACCCATAAATGTTTCTCGGAATAATACATTTGCTTCTGATAATTTATGATGCAGGAGAGGATGCAGGAGCTGCCGGCCTCGGTTTGATAACGTTCCGAGATGTTCAGATCCGATGCGTCGGAAACTTCATCTGTTTCTTCCGGAGGCGGAGGCGGAGTGTCCACGCGGGTGAAGAAGTGAGTGTCATAGCTGGTTAAGTCAGCTACGTGACATCCATATCCGGCGCAGGAGTCCATAATGGCCTTGATGTCTTGCTCATATCCGTCTTCATCCACTGTAGAATACCGTTTGGTCACTTGCCATATCTCCATGCTTCCATGGTGGCTCATGACCATGGTGAGAGCGTTCTGCGCCGCAGATCGCGCATAGGACATATCCCAGTCCTGGACAAGTTGCGGCATCTCCTTCGCTTTGTCCCGCACCTGAAAATCCGACATGCTATGCATGTCCGGAATCTTGAGAGCTTCGCCAATATCCTCAAGGGATTGGCGGAAGTCATGAAGCAGATCACCGACTTGGGTAAGAAGGTGGGTGCGAGGCTCGGCAGAGATGGAGTCCGTCAAGTTCAGAGGACCGGTACACAAAACAGTTAATAAAAATCCGACATTGAAAGAGTCGAAGCATAAAGACAAGTCAGAAAGATGGAAGCTTACCGAAGATGACATCGTCAACTTTGGTCTTCTCTTCTCGAAGACTCGGGAGTTCTGCCCGGAGCGCCTCGGAAAGGTCCTTCTCTCTGCAAAGTTCATTATTGAGATCCGAGATTCTCTGATCTTGAGCAGCAATCTTACGATCACGCTCATCAGTGGCCATGGAGGAAGATTCGAGAACTTGAGCGATGCTCTTCTCATGATCTGCCTTGAGCTTCTCCAGCTCTTGGCGAAGTTCTTTGTTCTCCACTACCAAGGTTTTGAGGTTCTCGGCCTCTTCAATTATCGCGCAGGACTGATTTACCAGTGTTGTAAGTCAAAAAAGAACAACAGTTTAGGAAAAATATTTGACTATGAAAACACAAAGACAAGATTTGAGCCTCGGAGTGTTTACCTTCGGCCTCATCCTTGGAGACATTCAGCTCAGCATTTTCAAGCCGGAGAGCTCTTATCTCTCTATGCTTGTTGTAGATATTCTTCAAAAAATCCTGGTTATATGAATTAACTTTCTGTAAGTCAGAATACCCAGAGTCAGAAGTCTATTAAAGACTTGGGCTAATATTTTAACTAATATCAGCACGGGCCTTGGGGGCTACACTAGTTCATTCTTTGGCATCCTAAGGAAGCATAAACCCGGATCGTATATCCTACTTCATGCTTGGGGGCTAGAGGGTATGATATGAAATGCAATAAAGAAAAGCGTGAGTTGGAATTCCGACTTACATGATGTTCATGTGTGAGCTTGCTCAGACACATGTTCACCTTGGTGGTAACCTTCTCGGCGAGGGTGAGTGGAATAACCGGAGGTGGTGGAAGCACACCAGCTCTAAGTCCCTCGTCGCGAAGATGAACTTGTTCAAGAAGGTTGGAGTATTTGATGTCCTCCGCCTCTTATGCTTCTTATTCAGCAGAGAGATTTCACTTCTCCAGGCATTGCCGAGCCAAAAGCTAGATTTCTTCTACAGATTCTGAGACAGGCCAAATTTGGCAAGTCCCGGATTATTCAGGAGGTTTTCGGCAAAGGTCTCTGCCGAGGGATCATTACCCGAAGAGGGTTCACCCTTATCTAAACCTAAGCCACTCGTGGTGGCGTCAGTCTGCGACTCAAGGGTCGTTGGCCCCGTAGTAGGAGCCGGATCTTCTACGACAGCCGACGAAGGAGTAATCACCGGCGTTACAGAGGGTTGTGGGGCAGGAGTTGGAGGAGCCACAGCAGGAGAAGCTATGGTCAGCTTCGTCTGTCGCAGGGGCTTCAAAGAAATTCCCTTCCCCTTGCCCTTGATGAGCTGCTTAGCTCTGAGAATGTAATAGAATGGAAAACATTACATCTTGGAATAAAATTCGAGTAAGGTACAAAGGCGAAAGTTGTGTTGAAAGTTACCTCTTCACGATGGGCACCACCTTTGTGCTGATGGCCACTATCGGAGCTTTGTGCTTCCTGGGCACAATGTCCGGCAATAGGACCAGTTCCGCCTCCTGAGAAAACTCTGGAGGATATCCCTCGAGTGGAGGAAATTCCGACTCGGGGAGGTCAGCAAGCTGAAAAGAAGAAAACATCTCAGTATTGCGAGATAACTTAAAGGATGAAACACATAAAAGGGTTTATTATTGAAGCTTACTGGAACCAAAGGATCTTCCGCTGTATGCATGTCTAGAGACAAGTCCGAAATCTTCCTTTCAATCCGCTCCTTTGTCAGCCATTTAATCTGGCTTATGTAATCCTGTGGCTTTAAAGCCTTAGCTGATGCGGAGGGAGTCATTTTTTGACGTCGTGATGGAGTGCATCAGATGGTCGCCGTGGTGTTGGAGAGGCTGGATCCGACGTGCGACCCAACATTGGACTAAGTCGGATCCTTTCAAGCTCTTGTGTTTTATCAGATATTTGATCCACCTCTTAGCGAGGATCAGATCGTCATTGAGAGCCGGAGGTGCCTCGTCACAAGAAGGTTGGGCCGTGGCGGCTCCGTCGATGAAAGCCGGCAATGCAGTAGCTTTGCCGGGAGCAGGAATATCCTTATGATAGAAGAAAGTGGCTGGCCATTGTTTGACCGAGTCACTGGCAGAAATGCGAGGATAACTATGCTCGCGTCTAAGAGAAAGACTAATAGTACCGGTAATGTATGGATTACCGGCAATGATAGAGTTTCTACGGACATGGAAGTAGAAACGAAACAAGGTGAGACTCGGCCTAATGCCGAGATACCCCTTGCACAAAGCTACGTAAGAACTCATCTCTAAGAGAGAGTTCGGGGGAAGATGGTGGAGTTGTACACCGTAGTGATCAATCACCTCGGAAAATAATTCCGAGGGAGGAAAGGACAAACCTCTATCGAGGTGGGTGCCGAAGTGGACCCGCTCGTCGGCACGCGGGTGGGGGATGGTTTCGCCGAAACCGCTCCGCCAGTCTCTGGCGCAGAGGAGACCTTCATTCTCCATGACTTGGAGTTTCTCGTCATCGAGGAGGCACGGGATCCAGATTCCCCGGTTGCTTTCCTTCTCTGCCACCACCGCCGCTGCCGCCGCCAAGCTGGAAGGGGAAGAAGAAGCCATTTCTCTGGTGCGCCGGTGACCTTGGATGGGCGGCACTAGGAAATCTGGGAGGAGGGAAAGCTCTATGCGCTGGGGAGATGTGGAGGAGAAGAAATGGCAAAGGGAACAGGTGAAGAGAGGAGAAGGAGAATCCTCACCCCTTATAACCACCTACCTGCGCCAAGATTCATGCGAGTAGCACTGTGTAAATGCCACGCGTCGTGGAAGGAACTGGGAAGGACCCACGGGATGATTACTTTGCCTCGATCTCCGCGTACGCATTAAAATGACCCCTCGGTTCCGCGAACGGTGGACCCACCAAGTGTCGTGCTAACAGGATGTTTGTCAAATGACGTGACTTGACCATGACGAGTGTCAGATGACGTCAGAGACCAAGTTCCGGCTTAGTTTGAAATCAAGCTGGAAAGTCCGAGTAACATGTTGATAGGTCCGACTTATTTTTAAGACCCGGATCGTATTTTTTTTTGTGATGTTTCAGGAACCCTTCAAGATTCTGCAAGCCGAAGATCAAGCTAGACGATGATGAATCTGACTTTGGGTCTTGGAGACTTCCGGGGGCTGCTGTTGGGGATATACTTTCCGGGTATCCTCACAGTCCTCACTGACCAGGGTGGCCCACTTCGGGTTAGAGCTTTGCTTCACGGGTGGCCCATTTAGGGAGAAGAGACAGAGTCCAATCTGGCTACGGGAAGGCCTAGAAGACTTACCGACTTAGGCCCATGGTGTTACTTGTAGTTCAAGATGTACTCTATAACCGACTCTTAGTCGTAGCCGGATAGATCTCTCCTGTAAACCCTAGGCCGGATATCTATATAAGCCGTCCTAGGGAGAGCCTTTAGGGCACCCTCAATAGTCTACAATCTCAACTCGCACAGGCGAACCCTTGTAACCCATATTCCGGCTCTGCCGTATTATTGGATTGCTAGTAGGAGTAGGATCCGTCCAAAGCCGGCAGATTCGAACCTAGGTAAACTTGTGTGCTCACCATCCTGGAACACCGTACGTCTCACACCCCTCTCTTCCACACGCCTTGAGGACCCCCTCATGGCGTACTTGTCATCAATTCGACGATAATTCTTTTGTGTGCATACCTCCTCTTCACATTAATACCAGTGTGACCCCCATATATATGCATCCCAAAATGCCCAAGCCTCATCTAGATTGTGACAAAGCCAAGTTTAAAAAGGAAAGCAAGACCATCTACTGCACTTGATCTAAACAAGTACCAGTACATCAGTATTAGTTCTAGAAAATACCTTAGTAATAGTAACGACATAACACTTGACATATTGAGTAGCATTTGAAGCTTGAGCAGTATAGAATAAGACAGAAAAATATCTATAGATTCCCAGTTCATATTCATCACCACTTGACAGATTCAGCAGCATTTCAAAGTGACCGATTCAGCAGTACAGACAATGGCCAAAAGAAATGACAGATTCAGCAATGTAGACATTGAAATTCAATAGTTGTAGCAAGGCCATGACTCATAAGGAAAGAGAGTCCATATTCATCACTCGATTGGTCGATCTGAACAAGTACCAGTACATATGTATACTACAAAATAGATTAGCAGTAGCAAGTTAAGACCTCCATACAAAATACTCGGCATAACACAACAACGTGTCAAGTGCTGGCCGGGTAGCACTTTCTTTCCTGCCTGTTACCCTTTCCTTGTCACACCGTCGCATGTGGGCCCACTATGTCAGCAGTTGATGACCCACAAGTATAGGGGGTGTATCACAGTATTTTCGAGGGAAGTGAAACCCAATTTATTGATTCGACACAAGGGGAGCCAAATAATATTTATAAGCCTTAACAACTGAGTTGTCAATTCAGCTGCACCTGGAAACAATCTTGCTCACAGCAGTTTATCAGTAGCAACAGTTTTGCAGTAGGAATAGTAAAGCAACAGCAGTAGTAAAGCAAAGACAACAGTAACAAAAGCAGTAAATAGTGGGACTCGAGTGCTGTAGGCATAGGGATGGATGGATGGGCATTGCATGGACAAGACAATTCACATAGCAATCAGAACATAGGGCAATTGCAGATAAATAAGATAAAGCATCCAAGTACAAGACAATCCTAGGCATGTGTTCCATGTATAGTCATACGTGCTCGCAATGAGAACTTGCACAACATCTTTTGTCCTGCCAGCCCATTTGCAGCGGGGCCTCTAGGGAACTACTGGCAATTAAGGTGCTCCTTTTAATAGAGCACCGTAGCAAAGCATTAACACTCCGTGAACACATGTGATCCTCACATCAAAGCCTTTCCCTTCCGGTTATCCCGATTTCTGTCACTTCGGGGCCATAAGTTTCGGAAAACGACGTGTGTATACAACTTGTAGATAAGACCAAGAAAAATACTATCATAATGAATCAATAATAAGCTCAGATCCGAAATCATGGCACTCGGGCCCTAGTGACAAGCATTAAGCACAACAAGTCGCAACAAAGTCATAAAGCACTAATAAAAGATACTAGGCACCATGCCCTAACAATCTGATGCCATTACATGAACGATCTCATCCAATCCCTACCATCCCCATAGCCTACAGCGGGGGATTACTCACTCATACATGGAGGAAACATGGATGGTCGATGGAGATGATGGTGGAGATGGCTCCGGGGGCACTTCCCCGTCCCGGTAGGGTGCCGGAACAGAGACTTTCTGTCCCCGAATCTCCCATTTGGTGGCGCTGGCACAGCGGAACTTTTCATGGAAAAATGTCGAACCCCCCGAAGTTTTTAGGTCAGAAGGCTTCTTATAGGCGAAGAGGGAGACTGAGGGGGTGCCTGGGGCCACCACACCATGCCCTGGGGCGGCCAGGCCCAGCCTGCTCCTGGGGATGGTGTGGCCAGCCCTTGGCCCTCCTCCGTCTCGTATTCTAGCTCCTGGAGTCTTCTGAAAAAATAGGCACTTTGGCTTTTGTCCCGTCCAATTCCGAGAATATTCATTTTCTGACTTTCCTGGAACCAAAAATAGCAGAAAACAGGCAGTTGGCACTGTGGCTCTTGTTAATAGGTTAGTCCAAGAAATCATATGAAAAGTACTCCAAAGTGTGGACAAAACACAAGAAAGTGGATAAAACCAAGCATGGAGCATCAAAAATTATAGATACATTTGCAATGTATCAACACCCCCAAGCTTAACTCCTGCTCGTCCTCGAGTAGGTAAGTGATAAAAAGAAAGAATAATTTTTGAGGTGACATGCACCATCAAAGACTTGACCAAAGTACTTGCAAAACATTCAAAGCTGGGATTATAGTACTTCAATCATAACATGAAAGACAAAGTTCTAGCAATAAGCAAAGAAACTATGATGCAACATGAAAAGGCACAAACAAAAGATTCATGAATAACAATGCTTTACAAGACGTTTGTTTGTTTCACATAAAGAAAACATAGCATAGAAGTATTCAGCTTGTCCCTCATAGAGTAGCAAATATAAATGCATAGGACACCTTCAAAGTTCATCAGAGTGACTAGATACAATAGTTTAAAACAAGCAATAACAAGATATGCATCAATCACAATGGTGGAAGAAAAGCCATTGTATAAAAGGAAGTAGGGACTCAAGTCTCATAAAGAGCTTCCAAAAATTATGGTACTTATAGCTTTCAGCTCTCATTGCCCCTATCATAAGCATCTTGAAGTGATTACGGTTAGAGTGACACAACTAAGAGGATATGCTTGACAAGTTATAAATCAAAATCTCATGCCCCTTACTTACGAAGACCGATCCTCATGCTACTCAACTTCAGTCACGAGTAATCTCTTGTCATTGTAAGTACATGTGTATCATTAAGAACCACCAACGGGGTACCCCTTGCACATGATACGAGAGCTTTCCCATAATCAAAATGACAAGGCAAGCAGACAATGAGCATCTCAGCGATCTTTTTATTTGCTATTTGCATAGGTTTTTATTGAGGATGCTTCATAGAGTGCTCATTATGGTGATGCTGCAAGTTTCCACCATGATTAGGCATGGCTTAGGCTAGCGGCCCAGGCGTTTCTATAACACACATACAAACTCCATGATCTTACAAGTTCCACTTTTATTTCACACCGCCGGGATCCGTAAGCAAAAGAACATGATATCAACGGGGTACAAAGTACAAGTGCGATGTTGAAAGCGTTCCCCATGGTACATGGTTCTACTAATTTCAACTTATAAAGCGCAAGCATATACGCAACAAAGAAGGACCCAATGGTTCAAGTTTATTAGAGGCAAAAAGTAAAGTGTGCCATCAAGTTCGTGAGAGCTTTAATCACTAGTTTTCTCATAACAAGTGGAAGGTAAACAAACGCATGAATATACTTGGAATAGCATAAGCTAGTAGGTAGGTATGGTGGACTCTTTGGAATAACTTGGTTTAGAGAGTTGGATGCATGAGTGGAACTCATACTTGGTGGTGGAGGCTAGCAAAAGACTGGGAGCGACAAACTAAGAGAGCAATAATGGCCATAATCATGCAGAGCGACAAAACATCATTAATAAAAGCATAAAGTGATACTACAAGTTGAAAACTAAAGGATCATAAAGGCTATGGTGACTTGTGACAGTCATAACATGGTGTGAGCATGTGCTAAGTCAACCCAAATAAAGCATCAAAGGAGAATACCACTATACTATGCTTTAATATGCTAAAACAACGCATGATTCATCCAATGCACATTAAGCAATCTCAATTGTTTATAACAAGTCATGCTACAGCAAAGAATACTAAGCATAAAGCCAAAACAATATCAAGCATGGCATGACTAAGCATAGCCACAGTCAAGAACGAGCTCTTTTGGCCACATAAGCATGAACTTTCCTACTCTTTTCCAAACCAAACCAAACTATTTGAACACCAAAGTATGAAAGAGGAGGTCCAACCAATTTATTCAGCAAACTAAGAAAACAAAGCAAACGAAAAACTAAAAAGAAAACGAAAAAGAAGATACTCCAAGAACAACACAACTATGCATGAAACAATAAAAATGAAGTGTTTGGAAGAAACCTGGGATTTTTATTGATGAAGAAGGGGATGCCTTGGGCCTCCCCAAGCTTTGACGCTTGTACTTCTTGGATATTTCTTGGGGTGACATGCGTGGCATCCCCAAGCTTGAGCTTTAGTCCATCCTTCGTCTCATAACTCATTCCTTCCATGCACCTGAAATTTTTCCTTCATACAAAACTTCACACAATCTTTATTACCAACATTAGTGCACTCAAGATAATAGGTCTTAAGGTTCAGTTATAACACCAAATAAACTTCCATTAGAACACTAGCTACTGTAGAACTTCCCTCAAAAAGCTCAATTCCCCAAAAGAACTCAAAAAGGAACCAACAAGAAGCAAATGCACAAAATGGCAGAAATCTGTCAAAACAGACCAGCAGGTAAAGACGATTTTTTTTTGAAGATCTTCTGTTGCTAAAATAAAAAAGTGTTGAACTAACGAAAGTTAGATAACAACCTGTGGCAGAAGCACAAAACATTACAGCTCAATACGACATACAGAGCTCTCTCATGAATTTTTACGGTGAAGCACAGAAATCTGTTTCGGGACAGCAACTTTCCCAATCATTACTTCTCTCTCATTAGAAGTTACTCTTGGCACAAAAAGCAAATAAAAAGGATAAGGAGCGGTTATTATAGAGGTAATAACTTCCAAGACTCATCTAAAACTTTTGGGTTATCTCCCAATAAGTACTTTTCTTTAATGCCTTTAAGTTAGGCATAAGCAAAAACTAAAAATGGATAGAATAGAAGTAAGCGGAGATAATCATGGTGAAAACATTTTTTTGTTCAATGAAATCCTTTTGTTAACAAGGTTGATCAGGTCTTGTTACCAAAACAATTCCATATGATACAAAACTTTGTATCCCACTAATGATTATGTTACCTCAACCTTGATAGCAATGGTCCCAATTATAATAGTTTCAAAATTTTCTCTTGGTATGGGACAGTATATTTCTCAAACTTGAATGCCCTCAACATGTTCAATTGAATTCAAAACCATAATTCCTATCAATCTTCTTGGGGAAATAGATAGTATGTTCCTTGTCATTGACATTGTAGGTCACCTTCCCTTGATTATAATTAATAACAATTCCTGCAGTATTTAAGAAAAGGTCTCCCAAGAATAATAGACATAATATCATCTTTAGGCACAAAAAGTTTGAGAGGATGCTCTCATAAGAAATATGATTTGAAGTAAAAGAGAGCATCAAGAAGCAAATTCAAACTCAACAATATGCATAGGAATCATGTATGCAAATAAATTCGCAAAGAACAAAGTGACAAGCATAGGAAGATAAAACAAGAGTAACTTCAAAACTTTCAGCACATAGAGAGGTGTTTCAATACCATGAAAACTTCTACAACCATATTTTCCTCTCTCATAATAATTTTTAGTAGCCTCATGAATAAACTCAACAATATAACTATCACATAAAGCATGCTCTTCATGATCTACAAGCACTAGAGCTTTATTATAAACATTTTCAAAAGAAAACTTGGGAACATAACATTCATCCTCCTTTAGTAAGCATGGAGGACAATCAAATAATGTAAGGGATAAAGAGTTACTCTCATTAGAAGGTAGGCATGGGTAGCTAATCCATTCTTCCTCCTTTTGTTCATCACTCTCCTCCTCTTTTTCATCTAATGAGATTTTAGGTTCATCAATTTCTTCTTCCATAGGATCCTGCAAGGCATTAGGCTCCTCCATTTGTGGAGAGCATCTATTAAAATACTCAAGAATAGGGCCATTTTCATCCTTGTAATTATCAAAGCAAAATTTAAGTATACTATAAACCTCATAGTTATAAGGTGAATCATCAATATTTTCAAGCAAACTAGCAAGTTCAAAAGCACCCTTCCAAGCAATAAATTCTTCAATTTGTTCCGCATCATAAAATTCATAAATTCCTTTAGAATAGGAAGATATGGTATCATTATCATTATACTCACATTGAAAAGGAAGGTGTTTATACCTTTTTCTGCAACGAGATTCATCACAGCAATAAGTAACATTATAAGTAGAGCACACGTTTCTAGCAATGGTATACAATCTATCAATTTGTTCCCATAAGTGTTTCCCTTTTTGTGACAAGCGGTGTTCCTTATAATAATATTTTTGATCTTCCGTGAACCCACCTTGCCAATAAGCTTCAGTTTCAAAGAAACCAACCATTGACAACAAGCATGATAAGGCAAGACAATAACAGACCAATAAAAATAACAACTAGAGTAGGAACTACTTTATTGTATTTTTGAAAAAGAAACAAGCAAACAAGGAGAAAATAAACTTAGCTTGAACAATAGTGATTCCAAGTGAACTTGATAAATAAAGCTATGCTCCCCGGCAACGGCGCCAGAAAATAGTCTTGATGACCCACAAGTATAGGGGGTGTACCGTAGTATTTTTGAGGGAGTGAAACCCAATTTATTGATTCGACACAAGGGGAGCCAAAGAATATTTATAAGCCTTAACAACTGAGTTGTCAATTCAGCTGCACCTGGAAACAATCTTGCTCACAGCAGTTTATCAGTACCAACAGTTTTGCAGTAGGAATAGTAAAGCAACAGCAGTACTAAAGCAAAGACAGCAGTAACAAAAGCAGTAAACAGTGGGATTCGAGTGCGGTAGGCATAGGGATGGATGGATGGGCGTTGCATGGATAAGACAATTCACATAGCAATCAGAACATAGGGCAATTGCAGATAAATAAGATAAAGCATCCAAGTACTAGACAATCCTAGGCATGTGTTCCACATATAGTCATACGTGCTCGCAATGAGAACTTGCACAACATCTTTTGTCCTGCCAGCCTGTTTGCAGCGGGGCCCCTAGGGAACTACTGGCAATTAAGGTGCTCCTTTTAATAGAGCACTGGAGCAAAGCATTAACACTCCATGAACACATGTGATCCTCACATCAAAGCCTTTCCCTTCCGGTTATCCCGATTTCTGTCACTTCGGGGCCATAGGTTCCGGATAACGACGTGTGTATACAACTTGTAGATAAGACCAAGAACAATACTATCATAATTAATCAATAATAATCTCAGATCTAAAATCATGGCACTCGGGCCCTAGTGACAACCATTAAGCACAACAAGTCGCAACAAAGTCATATAGCACTAATAAAAGATACTAGGCACCATGCCCAAACAATCTGATGCCATTACATGAACGATCTCATCCAATCCCTACCATCCCCATAGCCTACAGCGGGGGATTACTCACTCATAGATGGAGGAAACATGGATGGTCGATGGTGATGATGGCTCCAGGGGCACTTCCCCGTCCCGGCAGGGTGCCGAAACAGAGATTGCTGTCCCCCGAATCTCCCCTTCGGTGGCGGTGGCGCAGCGGAACATTTCATGGAAAAACGTCGAACCCCCCGAAGTTTTTAGGTCAAAAGGCTTCTTATAGGCGAAGAGAGAGACCGAGGGGGTGCCTGGGGCCACCACACCATGCCCTAGCGCGGCCAGGCCCATCCCGCGCCTGGAGGTGGTGTGGCCAGCCCCTGGCCCTCCTCCGTCTCGTATTCTGGCTCCTGGAGTCTTCTGGAAAAATAGGCACTTTGGCTTTTGTCCCGTCAAATTCCGAGAATATTCATTTTCTGACTTTCCTGGAACCAAAAACAGCAGAAAACAGGTAGCTGGCACTGTGGCTCTTGTTAATAGGTTAGTCCAAGAAATCATATGAAAAGTACTCCAAAGTGTGGACAAAACACAAGAAAGTGGATAAAACCAAGCATGGAGCATCAAAAATTATAGATACATTTGCAATGTATCAGCAGCGTACATTGGAAATAGGTATACATTGTCGCAATCTTGTTCCACCTCTCCCCATACAAATTGAATCTGTCACCAACATAAAGTGGTAATTAATTAGTGCGACGTTACATATATTAACATTGGGATCATCATAAAGAATATTTAGATATTTTATTTCACTTTTGAAACTTGTTGATGCAATACTCCTAATCCACAGGGAACTCCGACGAACGGTTCATAAGCTTCCAGGAAACACCGCGGCTGTGACAGGTACGACCTGAGCCCTTCCAGGGTGACTTCGGCCGATGATGGCCTACTCGTCCGCTCAGATGTCACCACCATTTCGACCGCATGGAGCTCATGCCATAGAGACAGCGACCAAAGCTTCACCTTGTACCGCCCCTGAACTGACGAACCTGGGGGATATGACGATATTCGTGATGTGGCCATAAATTTTGGTGACAAACACGATGCCCTCTTTCCCGATGCCGATGATATCTGCTCTCCACGAGCCCCCTGTGGGCACCGACTTAGACGGCTGCCAGTGTTTGTGGCTATAGGAAATTATGGGTGCAGTCCTCGAGTGGGAAACTCTGAGGTGGCGGACGAGCTCTACCATAGGTGTTAGATCTACTGACGAGGTGATAAACTTGCATCCAGGCTCCATGCAGACTAGCTGGCTGTGAAAGCACTAGATTATGTGGTCGTAGACGTTGTTGTAGGGGACGAATGTCCTGCAGTGGTTGTTGGGGCATCTGCTACCTTTTCCGCCCGCGACTTGGTAGTACAACTCCTTGGAGCATGCGGCTAGCCAGGCGACGTTGGTAGTGTCCAGACGCATAGCGATTTCATTGAAAATGTCGTCGCCGACCTTACCCTAGACGCCGTGCAGTGGGTTATGCATCGATTGCGACATGGGATGGATTGGGGGAAGAGGTCGGACCAGAGTATGACTATTGGGGGACTTTTGGAGAGGGGTGGCATGCTTCCTGCAAGATCCGATGCAGTAGGCGAGATGGCGAGGAAAATGTGTGAAGCATGCACTGGAGACGATCCCAAATGCGGGGCCAGGCGGCGTTGGCGAGTGGGGATAAAAACAACCGAGATGGGAAAGATGGGATGGCTCTTTGAACGAGTTTTTTTGGAATGCCTCTGGAGCTGTATCTAGGACGCCAATTAGCTTGGCTTCAATGCTGCAGTGGACTAAATTAACCATCTGAAATCCTGGCGCATTTTATAGCTAGGCCAGCATGCTGCCGTGCCCTAAATTAACCATGTCACACCCTGGGCCATTACAGCTAGGCCGGCACACTGCCGTGTACGCCGACTAGAGTTACTACTACTGTCATGTTTGACCAGATGATGTTTGCTTAGTTTGCTAAAAAAGGATTATACTGTGTAGAGATGGACTATCTAGCAGCTCGACCCGTTAAGGCTCGGCTCGTTAAGGCTCATGCTCATTAAGGCTCAGATCATTAAACTCGTTAAGGATAATGAGAAAAAAGTAAAGCTCAACTCGGTTCATCAGATGTTAACAAGCGCTCACGAGCTGCTCGTTATAAAAATGTATCAGCCTTAGACAGAGGCATACCGATAATTAAAAACGGCAGTAGGCAGGGTTTGGTCAGTGCCGCGGTCAGCAGATCCAGATCGAGAAGATGGAGATGGGGTATGCAGTGGGAGATGACGAGTTGACGAGACACATGAGAAATATTCTGAATCGATTGGGAGAGTCTAGGGTAAGGTTTTTGGTCGGTCGCTCTCGCTCCTAGATTGATCGGTCTTACTCAATGGGCTAGATGTTTGTCTTAGATGGGCTGCCAGATTAGACATGTAGCAACATAAGTGGACCTTACCTTGGTTGTTGATATGTTGCAAACGTATCTATAATTTTTGATGTTCCATGCTTGTTTTATATCTACTTTCTTATGTTTTGTCCACACTTTGGAGTATTTTTATACACTTTCTTGGACTAACCTATTAACAAGATGTCATGGTGCCAATTGCCTGTTTTCTGTTGTTTTTGGTTCCAAGAAAGTCAGAAAATGAATTTTCTCGGAATTGGACGGGACAAAAGCCAAAGTTGATATTTTACCGGAAGACTCACGGAGCCAGAAGACGAGACAGAGCGGAGGCACCGGGTGGCCACACCACCCCTTGGCGCGGGCAGCCCTAGGCCACGCCAGGGCATGGTGTGGCCCCTGTCCGGCCACCGGCCTTGCCCCTTCGGCTATAAGAAGCCCTTGGGACGAAAACCCTAAATCGACTAGTCTCTAGCCACGAAAAGTTCCGCAGCGCCGCCGCCACCAAAGGGGAGATTCAGGGGACATAAAGTCTCTGTTCGGGCACCCTGCTGGGATGGGGAAGTGCCCCCGGAGCCATCTCCATCGACTCCACCACCATCTCCACCGCCCTTGCTGATTACCATGATGATGAGGGAGTAGTTCTTCCTCGATGCTAAGGGTTCTACCAGTAGCTATGTGTTCATCTCTCTCTCTATGCATGATCATATTATGATCATGAGCTTTGTAATCAAGTAGATCAACCTTGCTACTCAAGTGCTTTAATAGATCTCTGCTCTGCCCATGTGTGTGAAAGTGACAGCGTGCACACCATGGTGGCACTTAGGCTAGAGATTACAAATACTTGTTATGAGTTATATTTGGAGTTGGATGTTTCTATGAAATTGTGGTGTTTGTTGGAACCATCTAGTGCTCAAGGTGATAGTGTGGGGTTATCTAGATGGGGAAAGCGGACTTTGAGGAGTGCTGTTATAGCCCTACCATGGATTAGAGTGTCCAACCGGAGAGTAGTTCAGAGTAGTATCATAAAGATATGATATTTATATGAGAGTGTTCACTAGTGAAAGTATGATCCCTAGGCCTTGTTTCTAAGCATTGAAACACCGTTTGCAACTAGATCTGTTACATGTTTGATTGTTTCCATCTTTATTTCAGTTTGCCTTTAGTTTCTTCCTACCCATCAACCACACGCCATCAAAGCTATTTTCTGGCACCGTTACCACTTATAATTATCCATACCACTTGTATTTCACTATCTCTTCGCCGAACTAGTGCACCTATACACCTGACAAGTGTATTGGGTGTGTTGGGGACACAAGAGACTTCTTGTATCTTGATTGCAGGGTTGCTTCAGAGGGATACCTTTGACCACTTCCTCCCTGAGTTTGATAAACCTTGGGTAATCCACTTAAGGGAAACTTGTTGCTGTTCTACAAACCTCTACATTTGGAGGCCCAACAACTGTCTACAAGAATAGAAGTGCATAGACATCAAGCTATTTTCTGGCACCATTGCCGGGGAGGTAAGGTAAAAGGTACTCACATCCTTTGGCTACTAAGCTATCTTCTAGTACTGTTGCTGGTGTGTGAGTGATCGAAGTTATTTCCTTTAGATTCTGTAATTATATCTTTTTGTTTCTTGTTTTTATTTTCACTAGTTAGGCTTAATGGAAAACAACAACAAAATTAGAGAGCTTTATAGTATTTATCTTGAGTTAGACATGAAGTGTTTGAAGAGAAAATTAAAAAACCTATGGAACTTTATTTGCATGCTAATAGCATTGTTGTTAGTATGAATTCTTTGGACACCATTATTGCTAATGCTATGGAAAAGTCTAAGCTTGGAGAGGCTAGTTTTTATGAAAATGATCTTTTAGTTCCCCAGCTTTGGAAGATAGCTATTCTATTGCTTATGATGATATCAAACCTCCAATATATGATGATTACAATGATGAATATGATATTTTCAGTCAACCTACTATTGAGGAGAAAATTAATTATGATTACAATATGCCTCCTATATTTGATGATTATGGTGATGAGAATAATAATGATATATATTTTGTTGAATTTGCTCCCACTATAATTAATAAGAATGAATATGTTTATGTGGAGAGTATTAATTATTTTATGCATGTGGCTCATGATAAGAATGTTTTATGTGATATTTATATTGTTAATTTTATTCATGATTCTATTGAAAGTTATTATGAGAGAGGGAAACAAGGTTTTATGTATCTCAACAATATTAAGTTTCCCCTCTTTATGTTGAAAAATTTGAAGTTGCACTTGTTTTGCTTTCCTATGCTTGTTGCTTTGTGCTTTCAGGACTTGTTTCTTTACAAGATTCCTATGCATAGGAAGTGGGTTAGACTTAAATGTGTTTTGAATTTGCTTCTTTATGCTCTCTTTTACTTCAATTCATATTTATTATGTGAGCATCTTCTCAAACTATCATGCCTAACTTAAATGCGTTAAAGAAAGTACTTATTGGGAGATAACCCAAAACTTTTAGATGAGTCTTGGAAGTTATTACCTCTGTAATAATCGCTCCTTATCCTTTTTATTTTTTTGTGCCAAGAGTAACCTCTAATGAGAGAGAAGTAATGCTTGGGAAAGTTGCTGTCCTAAACAGATTTCTATTCTTCACCGTACAAATTCGTATAAAATCTCTGTACGTCGTTTTGAGGCGTGAATTTTTGTGCTTCTGCCCCAGGTTGTCATCTAACTTCAGTTAGTTCAACACTTTTCAATTTGAGCAACAGAAGGTCTTCAAAAAAATTGTTTTGTACTTGCTGGTCTGTTTTGACAGATTTCTGCCATTATTTGCATTTGCTTCTTGTTGACTCCTTTTTGAGTTCTTTTTGGGGAATTGAGCTTTTTGAGGGAAGTGCTACAGTAGATTTTGTTTTAATGGAAGTTTTATTAGTGTTGAAACTGAACCCAAAGACTTATTATCTTGAGTGCACTAATGTTGTTAATAAAGATTGTGTGAAGTTTTGTATGAAGGAAAAAATTTCAGGTGTAAAGAGAGAATGATGTAATGAGATAAAGAATGGACTAAAGCTCAAGCTTGGGGTTGCCACGCGTGTCACCCCAATAAATATCTAAGAATAACAAGCATCAAAGCTTGGGGATGCCCAAGGCATCCTGACATGGGTATACCCTATAAGTACTCGAGCTTGGTATATACGGTCCAAATACGTACAGGCCCACGGTGTCGCCAAGGCCCAGATGAAAGGAATCGAGTAACCTGTGGACTCTCGATTGCTTGAAGGACAAGAAGAAGCTAAAGATAGAAAGTTTGAAGGGGAAAACCCTAACTTGTAACCGACTCGACCTGCTACCCGAGACCTAGCCTATCTATATAAGGGCTAGGAGGGGGCGGCGAGGAAGACACACGCAACCCTAGCTTCCACAAACCCTCGCCAGATTGCATCTGCGCACCGTTGTAACTTTCGACTCCCTCAATAATTCCACGAGCAGACAAGCAGGAGTAGGGACCTCTACGAGGCCTGAACCTGGGTAAATCCTTTGTCCCCTGTGTGCTTGTTTGCTAGCCGATAGATGTCTCCAGCGCTCCCTCCTTCTCCAAAACCCAAGTCCATAACAATGGGCATTGACGAGTTAAAACCTCGTCAATTGGCGCCGTCTGTGGGAATTGGGAGTGCTGATGTTGCGGCTTCTTCGGCCCCATCAAACGCGATCTACAACTCAGCAACAGCGGAGATTCCCCAGCTTTTCGGCGCCTTCGACTTCACCGTCCACACGCCGCCTACTCGCTCGGCCTTCGAGTCCGTGGGCGACGGAATCAGCTTGGCGATTGGGAGCTTCCGCTTCCAAGTTGGTTAGATGGGGACGCTTCGCATGCCCGATCAGCCGACGGCACCGGCGATTGCCCCAACATCATGGTTCCCTCCATCGATCGGCACCCTCAGTGAGCTCAATGCTCCGGCGGTAGTTGGGAACATGGTCAGCGAAAGCAGTCGCGACTCCGATCTAAGCGATCTGGCCACTTAGGATGAAACCTACGGTTCTGGATCTAAAAGTTGTGGAAGCAACAGCTTCCCAAATCACTTCATGTGCACCATCATCAACGCGGGCGACACCTCCGCGAACCGCGGTAACGGTGGCAACACCGACAACGGCACCGATCCACCCAATCGTGGCAACGGTGGTAACACCGGCAACGGCACTGACCCGCCCAACGCCGGCAACGGCGGTAACGGTGGCAACAGAGGAGCAGTCAAACCTCCTAGCATAATCAACGAGCAAACCGGCGAACGCGTCGTGATCAGGCTCAACGAGCAAGAGTGGGAACGCTGCCGCGAAGCCCTACGAGGTGCACCTCTACTCTTCGGTCCCCGCAGGAGCAACTGATGGGCTACCACTGGCTCCTAAAAGTGGAATTCAAGCGCCAAAAACAAGCAATCGCGCAACTTGAGGCGCGTAAAAAGGCGGCGGACGAGTCAAGCCTTCGTCGCGCTGGGGTCTCCTCCTACGGAGGATCCTCCTCAAGAGGCAATGAGCACCTCGCCAGGAAAAGGCAATCACGGATGGCTCACCTCACCGAACAAGAACGCATAGACGCCGTGAAAGTCCTCGACTTCGGCTCTATGAAAGTCGACATGAGAGGCAACGTGGTTCCCAGGACACCACAGGCCGCGGTGACAGCGGCCACCATGTACCTTCTCAATAACCAGCCACCAGCTGGAGATCCCCGAACGGCCATGCACCGATCTACGATCGCAGGCCTGGGGCTAATCGAGGCCGCCCTCGACAAGGAACCGGTACCAGACCCAAAAAAGGGCAAAGCGTTAGCAAAGCGCTACTCCTCGCCCTCGTCCAGCGATGACAGTCACGACCTATCTCGGCGCCACCGCTCACGGCGACACGATCGCGACTACGATGCACGCGATGAACTCACGCAGCGCAAGATCGACAAGTCAAGGGCACGACGTGCTCGGTCGACTGACTCGAAAGAAGAAGATGGGGAGCTCTGCGACGCCAGATGCTTTAGCAGATCCATCAGGCAAAAGTGAATGCCTAAAGGGTTCAAACTCCCATCGGAGAACCCGAAATTTGACGATCTGCAGGACCCCAAGATCTGACTAGAGGATCACATCTCCTCCGTCAGGCTACATGGAGGCAGTCGAAGTACTGCCATGCAATGCTTGCAGCTACAACTGCAGGGCGCCACCCGGGCATGGCTCAATAACCTCCCACGCGGATCCATTCGCAGCTGGCATGAGCTTGTCTACAGCTTCGTGCGCAACTTTAAGGGCACGTACAAACGCCTCGCCTCAATCGAAGAACTGAGATGCTGCCAGCAAAAATCTGGCAAATCGCTGCGCTCCTACATCCAAAGGTGGTCCATCACCAAAAACTCCGCGAAAAACATCTCGGAAGACCGCGCGATTGATGAATTCAACGGTGGTGTCCGCCGAATGGAACTCAGGGAGGAGCTAGGCCGCTCAAAGCCCCAGACCATCGACCACCTGATGGAGATCGTGAATCGGTGGGCCGATGGAGAAGATTCGGTGAATAATCGCGTTCACTCTAACGAGGAGGCAGAACTCAAACGAAGACGCGACCGCCGGAGTAAGCGCCGCATGCGCGTCTACGACGATCGCGATGACGTCAACATGGTCGCAGCCGGCTACGCCGATAGACGCGACGATACCGCAGCGCCGGACACCATGACTCCGGGAAAACCACGCAAGTGTGGCAACACCGCACTCGCGATGAAGCACCCGCGACCTCCATCGAGGACAAACTGTCCGGGCCATGCACGGTACACTTCTACATCGACAAGCATGATGGCAAGAGAAAGTCCAGCCACCTCCTCAAGGATTGCCGCGAGTTCCTCAAGCTACATGAGGGATTGGTTCAGATGAACCACAATGCAGTCAAAAGAGGCTACGGAGCCGCTCCAGGCGTGGTGGCACATGGCGCACCACCACCACCACCTGGGCCACCCCCGAATGGAGCTGCACCGGACCAACACCACGGAGGCGAACCATACCCACGGGCCATGGGTACCATGATGATCCAAAAGGGGCGCCCCTCCAATAGGGTACAGAAGGCCATCACTCGCCAAGTCAACTTGGCCACGCACTCGCCACCATCCACCACTGAGTACATCAGTGGCAGTGAGTCGTGCATTACTTTCGACAAACGCGACCACCCGCCTCAAGTACCTCGCCCAGGTTATTGCCCCCTCGTACTCGAGGAGCAAATTGGAGGCTTCGACATCAGTCGCGTCTTCATGGATGGCGGAAGCGGTATCAACCTCATATTCGTGAGTACCTTGCGAGCAATGAGGATCCCTCTAACCTTCTTGGAGGCATCGGACACAACGTTCCACGGCATTGTCCCAGGGAAAGGCGTATACCCCCTGGGCAAAATCAACCTCGACGTCATATTCGGCACGCCGAAGAACTTCCGGCGCGAGCGCATCGACTTTGAAGTTGTCGACTGGCCCTCACAATACGACTGCATCCTCGGACGCGTCGCGTTCGCTAGGTTCATGGAGGTACCCCACTACGCCTACCTGTAGATGAAGATGCCAGGTCCCAACGGCGTCATCACGATCAAAGGGAGCTTTGAGCGATCTGACAGTTGCGACAGGGAATTCAACAGAATCTCCTAGTCCTTCGGCATGCAGGAGGAGCTCACGCGATTGAAGGAAACGACGGACAACAGTCTGCCGCCCCTGAATAGGCCAAGCTCACCTGACCTCTCCTTCGACTCATCTGTGCACACAAAGAAGGTGCAGGTCCATCCATCAGATCCCGCCAAAACGGCCCTCATCGCCAACAACTTGAGTCCCACATAGGAACTCGCGCTCGTCGAATTCCTCCGTGAGCACTGGGAAATTTTTGCCTGGTGTCCTACGGACATGCCAGGAGTTCCCAGGGAATTCGTCGAGCACGCACTCAATGTCAACCCCGACGCAAGGCCAATCAAGCAAACAATCAGGCGACTGTCTGAGCCACGAGCGCAGGCAGTCGGAATGGAGATCAATAGACTCCTCGAGGACAAATTCATACGCGAGATCAAGGAAAGCACTTGGCTCGCCATTACGGTGCTGGTGCCAAAAAAGGACACGGATATCCTACGGATGTGCGTGGACTTCACTTCTTTAAACAAGCATTGCCCAAAAGATCACTTCCCGCTACCACGGATCGACCAAATCATCGACTCCACCGCTGGATGTGAGTGCCTCTGCTTCCTCGATGCCTACTCAGGCTACAACCAAATTCGAATGAAGGAGGAAGACCAGGAGAAGACCGCGTTTACAACGCCCTTCGGTGTGTTCTGCTACAACACAATGCCCTTCGGGCTAAAAACGCGGGAGCTACCTACCAACGGTGCACGCAGGCTTGCCTCAAGGAGCAGCTGGGTCGAACATCCAAGTCTATGTCGATGACATAGTAATCAAAACTAAAAAGGAAGCCTCTCTAATCGATGACTTGCGCGAAACATTTGCCAATCTCGACCGTTACCGGATCAAGCTCAATCCGGACAAATGCACCTTTGGCGTACCATCTGGGCAGCTGCTCGGGTATCTCATCTCCGCGAGAGGGATTGAGTCAAACCCAAAAAAGATAAAGGCCATACTAGCCATGGAGAAGCCAAAGAACATAAGAGGTGTCTAGCAACTAGCCGGACGAATCGCGGACCTCAGTCGATTCATTAGTCGAATGGGAGAAAAGGCACTACCCTTCTATCAACTCCTCCACAAAGATGATAAATTCGAGTGGACCAATGAAGCGCAAGAAGCATTCGGAGATCTCAAGCGCCTGTTATCCACATCGCCAGTACTGGTGACTCCACGGGAAAGGGAACCACTACTGTTGTACATCTCCGCTACCAACAAGGTGGTTAGTACAGTGCTCGTCGTCGAACGGGTAGAGGAAAACAAGGTACATGGCGTACAACGCCCGGTATACTACCTCAGCGAGGTCCTCACACCAACAAAACAGCGGTACCCGCACTACCAGAAGCTGGCGTACGGCATCTTCATGACCGCCCGACGACTACGCCATTACTTCTAGGAACACCCAGTCGTGGTAGTCAACGATGCCCCATTGGGACATGTCCTAAATAACCCCGACGCCACGAGACGTGTCGCGCTTTGGGGAATCGAACTATCTCCACGAGACATCACATACAAAAAGCGCAACGCTATCAAGCGCAAATTCTCCCTGACTTCCTTGTGCATTGGAGGGAAAATCAACTCCCAGACAAGCCAGATATGTCCTACCTCTGGACCATGCACTTCAATGGATCCAAGCGGAAAGATGGAGCAGGAGCAGGTGTCATACTGACATCACCTCAAGGAGACAAGCTGAAATACATCCTGCGAATGCAGTTCACAGCCTCAAACAACGAAGCTGAATACGAGGCCCTGTTGCACGGGATGAGGATGGCAAAAGCCCGCGGCGCAAAAAGGCTCATCATATACGGCGACTCCAAGCTGGTCGTCAACCAAACAATGCACGAGTGCGACGCACTGAACGACAACATGATCGCGCACCGCGACCTCTACGATACACTCGAAGGGGACTTCGATGGTTGCGAGCTGCGACACGTAGGTCGCGAAAGCAACGAGGAGGCGGATACACTCGCAAACATAGGCTCTACATGCGCCCCCATACCACCTGGTGTATTTCTCGAGTGCATCTGTGAATGCTCCATCAAGCCAAAGGCCGCAGAGAAGAAAACAAGCGCAGCAATGGACTCGGGGGCTACGCCACCCAATGACCCAATGGCACTCGACGACTTGGAGCTAGACACAGGACTCGAAGGGCCAATGACGTCATGATGATCGAACAATCCTGGACGCAGCCGTACATTACGTACCTCCTCAGTAAGCGCCTACCAGATGACCCAACAGACGCACGGCACATCGTGTGACGCTCCAAGGCATTCACCGTTATCAACAACGAACTATACAAATGCAGCATCACAGGAGTGCTACAGCGATGTATCTCAATGGCCGATGGAAGAGCAATTCTCCTCGACATCCATGAAGGGACCTGCGGGCACCACGCAGGCAGTCGCGCCCTCGTCGCCAAAGCTCTACGAGCTGGATTTTACTGGCCCACGGCCATGCGCGATGCCAAGGACATTGTCCAAAAATGCAATGCTTGCCAACGATTCGCGGACAAGCCACACGCACCAGGCGCAGAACTACGGCCTATTCCATTGGCCTGGCCCTTCGCCTAGTGGGGACTCGACATGGTTGGCAAACTTCCAAGGTCCTCGCAAGGAGGCTACGTCTACCTCTTGGTCGCAGTCGACAAATTTACCAAGTGGATTGAGGCCATGCCAGTGACCAAGCAATCAGGGCACATCACAGTCAAGTTCTTCGAGTCCATCGTCTACCGCTTCGGCATGCCGCACAGCATCATCACCGACAACGGAACGAACTTCACATCCAAGGAGTTCCAAGAATTCTGCGAGAACCTGGGGATCAACATCAGCTACGCCTCAGTAGCACACCCACAGACCAACGGTCAGGTCGAAAAGGCAAACGGGCTTGTCTGCAGCGGCATCATGAAGCGACTCCTTCGACCACTCGAGCAAGCTGCGGGTTGCTGGCCAGATGAGCTCCAATCCGTACTCTGGAGCCTGCATACAACTCCAAACAGCGCCACCGGCTACACGCCATTCTTTATGGTACACAGAGCAGAAGCAGTACTACCTGCCGAAGTGCGATACAAGGCGCCACGTGTAGTCGCTTACAGCGAACAAGAGTCATCTCTTGCACTCGAAGACTCCATCGATCTCCTCGACGAGGCAAGAGAAATCGCCGCAGCAAGATCCACGATCTACCAGCAGAACCCGCGCAACTACCACAGTAGAAGGCTTCGCCCAGATCCTTCAACGAAGGTGACCTGGTCCTGCGACTGAAGCAGCAGGGGCATCTCAAGCTAGAATCCCCCTGGGAAGGATCGTACGTGATTACAGAAGTACTCCCAGGTGGCGCCTATCGCCTTCAAGATTTAGAGATAGGAGTCGCACACTCCAACCCTTGGAACGTCGCACAAGTGCGACGCTTCTATCCTTAGTCGTTTTTCTTTACTTTTGCATCGCAAATAAGGCTATTCAGCCAAGGCTACTTAGCCGCACATTGTACCTTGTACTATTCTTCGAATAAATAAAAGCTAAGTTCCCCGAAACTCTGTGCCCTCCTTTACTTTGTCAATTTTCATACTCGGGGGCTACGCCACCCTATACACATATGTTCTTCGAACAATAACGCGACATCCTGAGTAGCTGGCACATCAATCGAACCCCTTAACACAAACTCAACCCAGCTGCAACGCACCTGACACGTTGACAAGGGAACGATACAAAGATGGCCAGGCTAACGAAAAGGACTCGCATAAGTGCAACGCACCCCACGCTTAAAGCTATTTGTACACATTCGACAGTAAATTATCTACAAATATATACGAGCTTTACAACACTAGTACACTTATGTGCAAGATACATATTTGGCTACCCTTGCAACAGAAGAACATTAGTCTGTTCCTCGAAGAAGTCGTCGACCTCCTCGGCTGGACGGTCCACCGCCTGATAGTGTGGCACCATGTTCAAGGAAGATCCTACTGGTGGCACCGGTGGCCCAGAGGCAATGGCGGCGACATCCACATCAGGCCTATGCAAACGCACCATGGAAAGGGCAGCCTTGGCACCAGCCACCAACTGCTGCCTCACGCACTCGCGAACCGTGGACATATCTTGAAATTTGGTCAGGAGAGCCAGCAGGCTTGATGGAGTATCATCCAGCAGGAACATCGCCCGATAGATGTTCTTCAAACACGACTGCGACTTCTTCAGAAAGAGTAGCACTCGCGAGGCGCGATCCTGCAGGGTCGCCAACGTAGTTGCACGATCATGATCTACCCAGAAGTATCCACTCTCCTGAAGTTGCTCCTGGGTGAGATCATGAAGGCGGATGGCAATCCTATCCCTCTCCTCCTGCGGATGGCGTGCGCTAACAACTACACGAAGCAGCATCAACAGCATGAGTACAACGTACCATTGCGATTAACTACAAAGGAAAAGACGAGAATGAGCAAACTAACACTTAAACTGGTTGCCTAGCTGCGTCACCTCGCCAAGCAGATATTGCTCGCGGGCGGCGGCTTTTTCAGCCTTTGACTTCCACACATCCGCGCTACCGCGGATCACGGGCAACTCACGCTCCAGTTTCTTAACACGATCACGAAGTCGCGAAAGCAAGGACAGCTCCTCTACCCTGGAGCGTAGTGGTGCCATTGTATCCTCAAGAGATGGCGAGTCCGGGGTTCCCCCCACGGGACCACTTGATGTACCCTACCAAAAATCAAGCCAGAGGCAAATAAGGCGACCAACTCAAAAGTCAAAAGCAACAGATGCATTCAGGATCAGCATAAAAGTATCTACAAACACATTCGCCAACAGGCATGTTCTCCAATCAAAAGAGCAATTCATCAACTATTACAAGAAACTAACTACGAAGCACCTGGCTTCTTTGCTTCGATGACCTCGGGGGCTTCATCAATTTCGTGGCAGTATCAGATGCCACTGACTTTCTGCCGGCCCCTGAGGCCGAAGTTTTCGCCGCCTTCTTTGCACAATTGAGCTCCTCTGAATACTTGGCAACAGTGTTTATCAAGGAATGGCCATATTTGGCATAGGCAGTCGCAAAGGGAGCGAATACTACCTGCTGACCATCCGCGCCAACAGGCATTATCTTCGACACCGCAGAAGGATCTACTTCGACTCCGTGGGCTTGCACCATGGCAAGCGACATGGTCGCGCCAGCTATGCGGGGGAGTTCTTATACGTGGAAGGCACACCCCCAGCGAGCGACTCCACCAGCTCTTCCACATTGTCGACCAGCTCCGCATTCGGCATCAACTCCTCCCGGAGGCGACTCAGGGTGGCCTTGGCCTTGGACAACGTATTTTGGACAGCGGCGCTACGATCCTCGACCGCAGATACCACGCCCGCCAGAGCGTCATCGCGACAAAGGGCTTGTGGATCAAAACTCAAGCCGCCAGCATCTACACCAAAATACACACATGGATCAAACTTCTAGTGCCACCGGCACTATAGATGCAGAGAAGAACATCAATAAAATATCTACCTGTAAAGGTACTTGAGAGGGCCTTGGCGACTGAGAACAGTTGCTCTTCGAACAACTTCCCCCTGGCCGAAAAGGAGGCGCGCAGATCCTCTTCGCGCTTCTGGGCATCATCACAAGCCGCGATTGCCTCGCCGCGCCCCTTCACAGCTGCGGCTAGTGTCTTCTCCAACATGGTGACATCGCGCAGTAGAGCGTTATGCTCAGCTACATGGTAGTCAATAATTGGCTGTCAGTCGATTATACCAAAACAGAGAGAAGACAAAAGAATAAGTATAGAATACTCACTCTCGACCACGTGGTGGCGCGTCTCTAGCATCGCATGCTGGCGACCCATCGCCATCACCTGCTCCGCCACCTGCGTGGCTTCCTTTACAAGGAGCTGTCGCACAAAACAAGGAGTCAGCAGAGGGCAGCAGAAGGCGTTGACTACCACATTAAAAAAGAAGGAAAGCTATACTTACATGGTCCTCCAGCGACTCCGAAGAAGTTTGCTGAACCGTCATCCGAGCAACTACTCGATGCTCCCCTACGTGAGGAGAGCTCAAAGAATTGTGCCCGGAGTGGGCCACCGCCGGAGAAGGAGCGTGCTCGACCTCTACCTTGGCCCTTGAAGTCGCGACTCCCGATTCCTTAAAAAATTCGACGTCGCCCGAAGATGACGACGCCTCTTTACTGCAAGACAAAATCCACATTGAGAAAAGGGCAAACTCTAGGGCAAAAACCAACAAGAAGAAAACAGAAAAGAATGAATAACCCAGCAAACTTACTAGTTAAAGTTGTCAAGATCAAACGTGGCAGCCGTCGATTCTGACAAAGACTCCTTAGGCAATCGCATCTTCTTGCGAGAAGACGGTGCCACAGCCCTCATAGGAACAGCTGGAATTGGCGACTCCGCGCCAACAGCCGCGCCTCCTGGAGTTGAAGGAGTCGACGCGTCGGAATCCCCGCTACACGAACGCTTGCGAGTATCCGGGCTCTCGGACTCGGGGGCTTCCTCTTCCACATCAGAAGGGACAGTCGACTCAGACTCATCTTCTTCCAAAGCTTCACGAGGAATAATCCCCTCAGGGAGGGGAGGCATACAAGGCGACACCGCCCACTCCTGCATACAGACAGTAAAGATCAGCAAACATAAAAGGTAAGCAATAGAAAACGCAATCGAGAAAATAAGCTACTATGTAGCACAACTGTACCTCAGGAGGAGGATTCGAAGCATCGAAAGGAGGAACGACTGGCTCGTTCGGAAGCACATCCTTGAGGGTGTACTTCGTGACCAGTCGCACCCTCTTATCTACCTCACTCGCGGACATGCCATCAGCAGACACGCGAGTGGCATCATCAATGCCACCCCATTGAAACATGGGATGGACCCTGGCCTGGAGAGGCTAGACGCGACGATGTAGCCAAGTCCTGACAAGGGTGCAGCCTCCCTCTTCTGCGCCTATGCGACTCTCGAGATCGCAGACGCGCTGATATAGCACGTCTGTCTTCGCGAGTTCGGAAGGCATGATCACGTTCTTCCAAGAATGCATCTTCTTGCAGGGATCGTGGGATCGAAAGGCGCGAGTCCAAAGTGCTCGTCCTTGGCCTTCTGGTCGCGAACATAGAACCATTTATCCCTCCATCCCTGGACGGACTTGGTAAGCTTGATGTCAAAGTAGGTGGCGGATGGGTCGACGTGGATTCCGCAACCACCTACGTCATAAACTAAAGAGCCAGATGCGGACTGACGCTTCAATTTAAAGATGCGCTTGAAAAGACCAAAGTGTGGCTCGATTCCAAGCCAGCACTTCAGAGAGTGATGAAACAAGTGATGTGGAGGAGCGAATTTGGGGACAGCTGATGGAGGTGGAGCCCTTAGAAGCAAAGAAGACCCCTAAGAAAGGGGTGAAGAGGCAAGGAAAGACCACGAATGATGAATGCAAGAAACATCACTCGCAAACCAGCGGGAGGAGCAGGAATGGTCTCACCGCTGGGGACGCGCGCATTGCCGACTGCCGCAGAGATAACTCCATCTTGGCGAAGAAGACGGACATCCGACGCCTTGATGATAGAGGGGCGCCATGCGCCATTGGTCCCGCGCGTGCCCGCGACCTTCTTCTTCCCGCCGGCGGCGGTGCTGGTGCCCGGAGCAGCGGAGCCACCTTTCTTCTTCGCTGTAGCGACGGTGGCCGCGGAATCAGCGGCAGCACCTCCCTTCTTCTTCCCCATTGCGCGACGACGATGTGAGCGAAGGAAGTAGCTCGGAAACAAACGGAGCTGGTCCAGCGTCGTGGAGAAGATGGGCACAGGGGAAAGCAGAAAAGCAGCAGCAATGGTGATGGCAGCAAGGAAGAAAGAGCGTAGATGGGAAATTACCGCCGCAGCACCACTACTTAACCCCTGAGAGATGCAATCCAACGGCTGACAAAAACCCTATTGGACGCATGGCACGCATCGCGTTGGACGCGTGGAGAAGAGGAAGCGTGAACCGTCCCCCCACTTCTACCATTACGCGCGGAAATCGAGGAGGCGCAGTTAAAAATAAGATTACGCATGCTCAGTCAAATCAAAGTTAGAAAGTGGGACCCACCGCTCGTCACGTCCCGTCAAAATCGCTCACGCGGGCAACTAAGGTCATACAAGCGTCAGCACTGACGTCACCAAGGCTACGTAGTGGAAAACTTCAACTATTTTTAGTCCTTGATGGAGTCTTCGACTCCACCAAGCACTCGGGGGCTACTCCCATAGGGAGCACTGGCTGTGCACCCTACGAATTTTATTTTTCTTGTTGCAGGAACATGGACAATCACAAAAGCAAACCCAACCACTCGAAACATAGTTCGATTATGGACATGGGTTACTCCCATAGGGAGCGCCGGAAACAAATTTGACTGAAACAAGCAGGCAAAAGACGACAGTAGTCGCAAAAGTGTTTTAGTACCTGCCTGAGTCATCGACTGAAACAAGCAAGCAAAAGACGACAGCAGTCACAAAGGTTCTTTAGTCCCGTCCTGAGTCTTCGACTCAACCGGGCACTCGGGGGCTACTCCCATAGGGAGCGCTGGTCGCGCACCCTATGATTATTTGTACAAATAAATGTGTGTTGATAACATCCACACTCGAAACTCATGGCGACACCGCCTCATAATTTTCCCCTACAAAGAGACTGCGTCTCCTGGGTCACCCGAATCGTCTCCGCGATGATAAAATTCGGATGTCGCGCCTACGGCGTGAAGGTAAGACCTGAATAAGGCCTAGCAACGCATTTAACTGCACACTACAAGAAACATATCCGTGCCTACAGGCACGATGAACATGCCTTGACGGACGCGTCAAGTGCTCACACCCATATAACTGGAATTCGACTCCTGTAAGACCTCCGCGGCCTGAGTCGAATTACACCAGCACTTTTCTGGATTCGAGTCCGGGGACTCGAATTTGAGTAGATTGCGTTGTTTCACCCTAAGGTGGTTAACTGATACCGATACTTCGGTTATATCAGGCACGTATATCAAAAATCCCTAAGCAATCAAAATGTACTCATTTAGGCATTCGAAGGCTTCAAAAGTCCCCAGTCGAATCTGCGATTCCACTGGACACTCGGGGGCTACTAACATGGGTATACCCTACAGGTACTCGAGCTTGGTATATACGGTCCAAATACGTACAGGCCCACGGTATCGCCAAGGCCCAGATGAAAGGACTCGAGTAACCTGTGGACTCTCGATTGCTTGAAGGACAAGAAGAAGCTAAAGATAGAAAGTTTGAAGGGGAAAACCCTAACTTGTAACCGACTCGACCTGCTACCCGAGACCTAGCCTATCTATATAAGGGCTAGGAGGGGGCGGCGAGGAAGACACACGCAACCCTAGCTTCCACAAATCGTCGCCAGATTGCATCTGTGCACCGTTGTAACTTTCGACTCCCTCAATAATTCCACGAGCAGACAAGCAGGAGTAGGGACCTGTATGAGGCCTGAACCTGGGTAAATCCTTTGTCCCTTGTGTGCTTGTTTGCTAGCCGATAGATGTCTCCAGCGCTCCCTCCCTCTCCAAAACCCAAGTCCATAACAATGGGCATTGACGAGTTAAAACCTCGTCACATCCCCTTCTTCATCAATAAAAATCTCAGGTTTCTTCCAAACACTTCATTTTTATTGTTTCATGCACAATTGTATTTTTCTTGGAGCGTTTTTTTTTTTAGTTTTATTTTGTTTTATTAAATAAGTTGGTTGGATCCCAACACTCTTCTTTTTGAGAGAGACACGCTCTGTTTTCATTGCCTAGAACACTCTAGTTTACATTCTTATTGTTCTGTGAGTTTTCTGTTTTGCTAGATCTGTGTTTAGCCTTAGTTTTCTTGTGCTTTCAGCTTAGAACTTTTTAGTTCTTATTTGTGGATTTGTGAGACAGGCTCAATGATCTTTATTGATTATTATCTTTGTGAGTTGTTTCAAATAAGTCGATTGGTGTTGGAAAAGAGTAGGAAAGTTCATGCTTAAGTGGTATAAAAGGAGCTTATTTTTGACTGTGACTTAGGCTTTATCATGTCATGCTTGATATTGTTTTGGATTTATGCTTAGTGATCTTTGTTGTAGCATGACATCTTATAAACAATTGAGATTGATTAATGTTCCTTGAAAGAATCATGCGTTGTTTTAGCATATTAAAGCATAGTATTGTAGTATTCTCCTTTGATGCTTTATTTGGGTTGACTTGGCGCATGATCACACCATGTTAAGACTATCCCAAGTAACCATAGCCTCTATGATCCTTTAGTTTTCAACTTGTAATATCACTTTATGCTTTAATTAATGATGTTTTGTCTCTTTGCATGATTATGGCCATTATTGCTCTCTTAGTTGGTTGCTCCCAATCTTTTGCTAGCCTCCATAACCAAGTATGAGTTCCACTCATGCATCCAACTCCTAAAACCAAGTTATTCCAAAGAGTCCACCATACCTACCTATTAGCATTTGCTATTCCAAGTATGTTCATGTTTTTATCTATCTTCCAAATTAAACTTGTTATGAGAAAACTAGTGATTAATGCTCTCACGAACATGATGGCACACTTTACTTTTCTTGCCCCTAATAAACTTGAACCATTTTGTCATCTATGTTGTATATGCTTGCACTTATATGTTGGGGATTAGCAGAACCATGTTGTCAAGGGGAACGCTTTCAACATTGCACTTGTACATTGTACCTAGTTGATATCATGCTCTTTTGTCTATGGATGTCGTCGATGTGAAATGAAAGGGGAGCTTGTAAGTCCATGGAGTTATGTATGTGTGTTAGAGAAACGACTGGGCCACTGGTCTAATCCATGCCTAATCATGGTGGAAACCTGCAGCGTAACCATAATGAGCAATCTATGAAGCATTCTTCTTATAAAAAAAGAGATAGAGATTGAGAAAAAAGAGAAAAAGAAAAAAAGAGATGAGAAAAGAGGAAAGAGAGAAAAAAGCACCATTTTCCCATGGTAAATAAGAAGATTGCTGAGATGCTCGTTGTCTGCTTGCCTTGTCATTTTGATATGGGGATTCTTCCGTATCATCGGGTAAGGGGTACCTCGTTGGAGGTTCTCTATGATGCACATGTACTTACTATGACAAGAACTTACCGGTAACTAAAATTGAGTAGCATGAGGAGCGGCCCTCGTATTCAAGGGACATGAGATTTCCAAATTATACTTTGTCAAGCATATACTCCATGGTTTGTTCACTTTAACCTTAATCACTTCAAGATGCTTATGATAGGGGCAATGAGAGCTGAAAGCTAATAAGTACCATAATTTTTGGAAGCTCTTTATGAGTCTTGAATCCCTGCTTCCTTCTATGAAGGCCTTTGTTTTACTTTTATGTTGAGTCTCCACCTTCTATCTTTATGCACCCATTGAGAGAGCATAGTGGCCATTCTTAGTTCTATGTGCATTGTCCCAAAACTTATTGATTGATTCATAATGTTGATATTGCCTATTCTTAAACTATTTGTATCTAGTCACCCTTATGAACTTTGAAGGTGTCCTATGCATTTATGTTTTGCTACTCCATGAGGGACAAGCTGAATGCCACTATGCTATGTTTTCTATATGTGAAACAAACAAACGTCTTTCAATGCATTGTTATTCATGATCTTTGTTTGTATCTCTTCATGTTGCATGCATAGTTACTATGTATTATTGTTAGAACTATATCTTTCATGCTATGTTAAAGTACTATGATCTTAGCTATCAATGTTTTACAAATACTTTGATCAAGTTTATGATGGTGCATGTCACCTAAAAAATCATTCTTTCTTTTTATCACTTACCTACTCGAAGACGAGCAGGAGTTAAGCTTGGGGATGTTAATACGTTGCAAACGTACCTATAATTTTTGATGTTCCATGCTTGTTTTATATCTACTTTCTTATGTTTTGTCCACACTTTGGAGTATTTTTATACACTTTCTTGGACTAACCTATTAACAAGATGCCACAGTGCCAGTTGCATGTTTTCTGCTGGTTTTTGGTTCCAGGAAAGTCAGAAAATGAATATTACCGGAATTGGACGGGACAATAGCCAAAGTTGATATTTTACCGGAAGACTCATGGAGCCAGAAAACGAGACGGAGGGGGGGGGGCACAGGGTGGCCACACCACCCCTTGGCACGGGCAACCCTAGGCCGTGCTAGGACATGGTGTGGGCCCCCTGGCCGGCCACCGACCTTACCCCTTCGCCTATAAGAAGCCCCTGGGACGAAAACCCTAAATCGACCAGTCTCCAGCCACGAAAAGTTCCGCAGCGCCGCCGCCACCGAAGGGGAGATTCGGGGGACAAAAAGTCTCTGTTCCGGCACCCTCCCGGGACGGGGAAGTGCCCCGGAGCCATCTCCATCGACTCCACCACCATCTCCATCGCTGTTGCTGATTCCCATGATGATGAGGGAGTAGTTCTTCCTCGAGGCTAAGGGTTCTACCAGTAGCTATGTGTTCATCTCTCTCTCTATGCATGATCATATTGTGATCATGAGCTTTGTAATCAAGTAGATATACCTTGCTACTCAAGTGCTTTAATAGATCTCTGCTCTCCCCATGTGTGTGAAAGTGACAGCGTGCACACCATGGTGGCACTTAGGCTAGAGATTACAAATACTTGTTACGAGTTATATTTGGAGTTGGATGTTTTTATTAAATTGTGGTGTTTGTTGGAACCATCTAGTGCTCAAGGTGACAGTGTGGGGTTATCTAGATGGGGAAAGCGGACTTTGAGGAGTGTTGTTATAGCCCTACCATGGATTAGTAGTATCATAAAGATATGATATTTATATGAGAGTGTTCACTAGTAAAAGTATGATCACTAGGCCTTGTTTCTAAGCATTGAAACACTGTTTGCAACTAGATCTGTTACATGTTTGCTTGTTTCCATCTTTATTTCAGTTTGCCTTTAGTCTCTTCCTACCCATCAACCAAACACCATCAAAGCTATTTTCTAGCACCGTTACCACTTATAATTATCCATACCAGTTGTATTTCACTATCTCTTCGCCAAACTAGTGCACCTATACACCTGACAAGTGTATTGGGTGTGTTGGGGACACAGGAGACTTCTTGTATCTTGATTGCAGGGTTGCTTGAGAGGGATACCTTTGACCACTTCCTCCCTGAGTTCGATAAACCTTGTCTACTTAAGGGACACTTGTTGTTGTTCTACAAAACTCTACACTTGGAGGCCCAACAACTGTCTACAAGAATAGAAGTGCATAGACATCAGTTGTTACCAAGCTTAACGAGTAGCTCACGAACATCGTTTACTCGATAGTTTAGCTTGTTAAGGATATCGAGCAAAAACTGCAGCTCAGCTCAGATCGTTAAGGAAACAAGTCGATTTTGAACAAGCCGAGCAAACGAGTGCTCATTAAACTCGTCGAATTTCGAGTTTTATGTCTAGCCCTAATACTTTGGAATAGGAGGTAGTAAAATACTAGCAGTAGTACACTAGATGTTTGTTTTGCAGTTTTGCTGCAAACATAGTACAATAAATACCTCCACATTGGAGCCTAGCGCGATTAAGTACCATGGTGTACCAACAAGATGCATGATAACGGAAGGTGTTCAAGCACCTCTTTACAAAATAATGATAATTAGAAGTGAACAGTCACTACATCAATACACCTACGATATAGTAAATTGTCCATGAAATGATGGGTGATAACCTGCACATCTAATCACCTTCTCGCAGTAATCATGATCAAATACTATCACCTTAAAGGAAGTGGTGGCAACCTTCTTGAATACCAGAAATTATCCTACCTTCAAGTCATGTGCTTTGACAAAATCTAGCCATCCTTCGTCAAGGAATACCTTGCAATCTTGCTTCTTCAGCTCGATGTCCCAGCTGCAGTCTTTGCATATCTTCATCTGGATGGCCTCTAGATACTCACTCCCAAACGTTGGCAAAAAGGAGCTAGGTATGCTCCGCACGTCTAACCCTCCTGATATTAACAACATCTTGTAGAACTCGTCACAAGTGTTCTCCACGTGGGTGTTCCTGGCTCGCCCCTCCATCCAGACTGCACAGGGCTCTCTTGTTTTCTCCGATGATGAGTCTATCCAAGCTCTTCTTGCCCGAACACTGCAAAAAAATCCTGTGGACAGGTAATATCTCTACCAGCTGTCAATAATTGTGAAATAGTACAATATTACCTAATAGAGTACGATACAGGATTAGCTAAGAAAGTAAAGTGGAGCAATTTTCTTATTGAAGTACCCAAATTAAAGTCTTAACTCTAGCTAGCATGAACGTTGGTTATATTAGTACTAATTCCAAGGTCTAGGAATCACATTAGTGCAGTTCTTATCGAGCAGTATAGATACCGAACACCCAGGAATAGACAAACGGACGAAAAGGATGAGCTCTATCTGCTGCCGATGCTAGAGATGCATACATATACTCGAAATTTTGGCAAAAATCAGGGTAGGGCAGCAGCCGCCCTAACTTGCCCAAATTAAAGGGACCTCCGCCCCTGAGACAAATCTAAAGCAAAACATACCGAGTGGCCTCCCAAATCATCATCAGCCGTGGATGAATCAATACAAAATTTGAACTTATTATTATAGTTCACCGTAGATCTAGCCCCAGAACTAGCTTGCATGTGTAAAACTGAACTGACCAAGCGCTAATAAAAGCTTGGCTGCATCTCATCATCAAGATCAAGGGTTCCGGGGATTATGTACATACCACACTACCACCGCGATGTCTGAGGGATGCAACGACACTATATATGAGTTTGCAGGGCCCGCCGCCCGTGATGGCTCAATGCACGGCGCCCAGAAAAATGCTTGATGGCGGTGTTGATGTAGAGCTTGTTGGGAACCCCAAGAGGAAGGTATGATGAGCACAGCAGCAAGTTTCCCTCAGTTATGAAACCAAGGTTTAATCGAACCAGTAGGAGCAAGGAAACACCCCAAAGGTGTTACTATCTGAGCTTTGGCAGGGCGCACTACCGATGCTAGTAGCAACGTGGAGACCTGCACAACACAACCACAGAACTTTGTCCCCAGCTTGCGATGAGGTTGTCAATTTCACCGTGTTTTGCGGAAAATAAAAGATTAAACGTATCGAATGGAAAGAAGTAAAAGTTTGCAGAAAGTAAACACAAAGCAGAAATAGTTTATAGATTGTAAAAGACAGGGACCGGGATCCATAGTTCACTAGAGGTGGCTCTCCTTAGATAGATAACATGCTGGGTGAACAAATTACAGCGGGGCAATTGACAAACACCGAGAAAGCAATACATGCATATACTAATCATCTTGAGTCCTTTGAGACTTGATTGGGCATTACAACATAATACATAGACCACCATCCAACTGCATCTATGACTAAAACTCCACCTTCAGGTTATCATCCGACCCCCCTCCAGTATTAAGTTGCAAGCAACAGATTATTGCTTTACGAACTGCGTATAAAGTAAACAATACGATTGTTCTATGAACAAAGGATTGTTGTTTTCTCCCTAGTAGCAACAGCACATCTAGTACCTTAGAGATTTCTATCACTTCCCCAGATTACCAGAGGCATGAACCCACTATCGAGCATAAATACCAACTCTTGGAGTTGCTAGCATCTACTTGGCCAAGATAGCTACTAACAACGGAAAGCATGCAAGATCTCAAATAACAAAGACATGATAGAATCAATAATCAATCTGAAATAGCATCTCAATATCCATCGGATCCCGCAAACACAACATGTATGGATTACAAAAAGATGATCTTGATCATGAACGGAGCTCACAAGATCTAAACATGAAAGCACAAAGGAGGAGAAACCAGCCATCTAGCTAGTACATGGATCCGTAGTCCAAGGATGAACTACTCGCGCATCACACCGGAGGCTTGCATGGTGATGAAGAAGGCATCCACGATGAATTCCCCTCTCCGGCAGGGTGCCGGGAAGAGCTTCAGATCCCTCCCGATCTAGGGATGGAGATGACGGCGGCTACAGACTCTTTCATGGATTTTTGATCGGGTACTTAGGGTTTTCGTCCCGAGGGCAATATATAGGCGGAAAGAGAGGCCGAGGGGGTGCCGGGATCCACCACACCACCCCCTGGCGCGGGCCAGGCCTGGCCGTGCGGCCAGGTGGTGTGGCCAGCCCCTGGCCCCTCTCCATCTCGTATTCTGGCACATGATCCCTTCCGGAAAAATATGCACTTTGGCTTTTGTCCCGTCCAATTTCGAGAATATTCATTTTTTGACTTTCCTGGAACCAAAAACAGTAGAAAGCAGGCAGCTGGCACTGTGGCTCTTGTTAATAGGTTAGTCCAAGAAATCATATGAAAAGTACTCCAAAGTTTGAACAAACACAAGAAAGTGGATAAAACCAAGCATGGAACATCAAAAATTATAGATACATTTGCAATGTATCAACATCCCCAAGCTTAACTCTTGCTCGTCCTCAAGTAGGTAAGTGATAAAAAGAAAGAATAATTTTTGAGGTGACATGCACCATCAAAGACTTGATCAAAGTATTTGCAAAACATTCAAAGCTGGGATCATAGTACTTCAATCATAACATGAAAGATAAAGTTCTAGCAATAAGCAAAGAAACTATGATGCAACATGAAAAGGCACAAACAAAAGAATCATGAATAACATGCTTTGCAAGACGTTTGTTTGTTTCACATAAAGAAAACATAGCATAATAGTATTCAGCTTGTCCCTCAATAGAGTAGCAAATATAAATGCATAGGACACCTTCAAAGTTCATAAGAGTGACAAGATACAATAGTTTCAAACAAGCAATAACAAGTTATGCATCAATCAACTAGTCTTGGGACAATGCACATAGAACTAAGAATGGCCACTATGCTCTCAAAGTAGGTGCATAAAGATAGAAGGTGGAGACTCAATATAATGGTGGAAGAAAAGGCCTTTTGTAAAAGGAAGTTGGGATTCAAGTCTCATAAAGAGCTTCCAAAAATTATGGTACTTGTAGCTTTCAGCTCCCATTGCCCCTATCATAAGCATCTTGAAGTGATTAAAGTTAAAGTGACACAACTAAGAGGATATGCTTGACAAGTTATAAACCGAAATCTCATGCCCCTTACTTACGAAGACCGATCCTCATGCTACTCAACTTCAGTCACGAGTAAGCTCTTGTCATTGTAAGTATATATGTATCATTAAGAACCGCCAACGGGGTACCCCTTGAACATGATATAGGAGCTTTCCCATAATCAAAATGACAAGGCAAGCAGACCATGAGCATCTCAACGATCTTTTTATTTGCTATTTGCATAGGTTTTTATTGAGGATGCTTCATAGAGTGCTCATTATGGTGATGCTGCAAGTTTCCACAATGATTAGGCATGGCTTAAGCTAGCGGCCCAGGCGTTTCTCTAACACACATACAAACTCCATGATCTTACAAGTTCCACTTTTATTTCACACCGCCGGGATCCATAAGCAAAAGAACATGATATCAACGGGGTACAAAGTACAAGTGCAATGTTGAAAGCATTCCCCATGGTACATGGTTCTGCTAATTTCAACTTATAAAGCGCAAGCATATACACAACAAAGAAGGACCCAATGGTTCAAGTTTATTAGAGGCAAAAAGTAAAGTGTGCCATCAAGTTCGTGAGAGCTTTAGTCACTAGTTTTCTCATAACAAGTGGAAGGTAAACAAAAGCATGAATATACTTGGAATAGCATAAGCTAGTAGGTAGGTATGGTGGACTCTTTGGAATAACTTGGTTTAGGGAGTTGGATGCATGAGTGGAACTCATACTTGGTTGTGGAGGCTAGCAAAAAGACTGGGAGCGACAAACTAAGAGAGTAATAATGGTCAAAATCATGCAGAGCGATAAAACATCATTGATCAAAGCATACAGTGATACTACAAGTTGAAAACTAAAGGATCATAAAGGCTATGGTGACTTGTGACAGTCATAACATGGTGTGAGAATGTGCCAAGTCAACCCAAATAAAGCATCAAAGGAGAATACCACTATACTATGCTTTCATATGCTAAAACAACGCATGATTCATCTAAGGAACATTAAGCAATCTCAATTGTTTATAACAAGTCATGCTACAGCAAAGAATACTAAGCCTAAAGCCAAAATAATATGAAGCATGGCATGACAAAGCATAGCCACAGTCAAAAACGAGCTCTTTTTACCACATAAGCATGAACTTTCCTACTCTTTTCCAAACCAAACCAAACTATTTGCAAACCAATATATGAAAGAGGGGGTCCAACCAAATTATTCATAAAACTAAGCAAACCAAGCAAACTAAAAACCAAAACAAAAACGAAAAAGAAGACGCTCCAAGAACAATACAACTGTGCATGGAACAATAAAAATGAAGCGTTTGGAAGAAACCTGGAATTTTTATTGATGAAGAAGGGGATGCCTTAGGCATCCCCAAGCTTTGACACTTGTACTTCTTGGATATTACTTGGGGTGACACGCGTGGCATCCCCAAGCTTGAGCTTTAGTCCATCCTTCATCTCATTACTCATTCCTTCCGTACACCTGGAAATTTTCCTTCATACAAAACTTCACACAATCTCATTAGCAACATTAGTGCACTTAAGATAAATAAGTCTCAAGCTTCAGTTCTAACACCAAATAAACTTCCATTAGAACACTATATACTGTAGAACTTCCCTCAAAAAGCTCAATTCCCCAAAAGAACTCAAAAAGGAACCCACATGAAGCAAATGCAGAAAATGGCAGAAATCTGTCAAAACAGACCAGCAGGTAAAGACGATTTTTTTCGAAGACTTTATTTTGATCAAATAAAAAAGTGTTGAAATAACGAAAGTTAGATAACAACCTGGGGCAGAATCACAAAAAATTACAGCTCAATCCGACATACAGAGCTCTCTCAGGAATTTTTTCGGTGAAGGACAAAAATCTGTTTCGGGACAGCAACTTTCCCAATCATTACTTCTCTCTCATTAGAGGTTACTCTTGGCATAAAAAGCAAATAAAAAGGATAAGGAGAGGTTATTACTGAAGTAATAACTTCCAAGACTCATCTAAAACTCTTGGATAATCTCCCAACAAGTACTTTTCTTTAACGCTTTTAAGTTAGGCATAAGCAAAGAAAGAATCAAGTGTTCTCAAATGAAGAAGCATTAAGATCAATACCAGAAATATATTCAACAAGGAAAGGTATATCATCCAAGTAAGTTCTAGAGGATCCTTTCTCAATGCTCTTGGGTTCACTATTCTCATCAAAAGGGTTTGCAGGAACAATCCAATCAAGATTCTTTTCTATGGCATCATGTATTGCTACTAGTTTAAAGGGTATTGGTATCTTAGGTTCCTCCCTATTAGGTTCGGTTTTGTTCATTTTTTCTCGTGTACCAACAACATCTACACATGAGCCTAGCATATTGAAATGTTAAAAAACTTTTCTAGCTTCCTTGGCAACATCATAGAACTCCTTAAACAAAGTTTCTAGAATTAAATCCCTCTTTTCAGGATCCTCAATTTCTTTAAGCTTTAGAAACAATTACTTGCATTAAGGGGTTGAGGTTAACAAACCTAGCTTCTAACATGTGAATTAAAGAAGCTGCAGTAATCTCATAATTTGGAGCAAGTTCTACAAGGGATCTATCCTCAGCATCTTCATGTTTGCTAACATGATTAAAGAATTCTTCAATATTATCTTTCCCAATTATAGAACCACTACCAATTGAAAGGTCTTTCAAGGTGAAGGTAGGGGTCAACATGGTGAGCTAAGGAAGAGGTGACAACTAAAGGAGACTTAATTTTTTTGGGGTTTTTGAAGAACAAAACAAGCAAACAAAGCAAAAAGAAAACTAAGCAAAACAAAAATAACAAAGTAAAGAGATTGGTTATGAGGGACTCCCCTTGTGAAGATGTCCATGACTCCCCGGCAACGGTGCCAGAAAAATGCTCGATGGCTCAATGCACGGCGCCCAGAAAAATGCTTGATGGCGGTGTTGATGTAGAGCTCATTGGGAACCCCAAGAGGAAGGTATGATGAGCACAACAGCAAGTTTCCCTCAGTTATGAAGCCAAGGTTTAATTGAACCAGTAGGAGCAAGGAAACACCCCAAAGGTGTTACTAGCTGAGCTTTGGCAGGCCGCACTACCGGTGCTAGTAGCAACGTGGAGACCTACACAACACAACCACAGAACTTTGTCCCCAACTTGCGATGAGGTTGTCAATCTCACCATGTTTTGCGGAAAACAAAAGATTGAACGTATCGAATGGAAAGAAGTAAAAGTTTGCAGAAAGTAAACACAAAGCAGAAACAATTTATAGATTGTATGTAAAAGACAAGGACCGGGATCCATAGTTCACTAGAGGTGGCTCTCCTTAGATAGATAACATGCTGGGTGAACAAATTATAGCGGGGCAATTGACAAAAACCGAGAAAGCAATACATGCATATACTAATCATCTTGACTCCTTTGAGACTTGATTGGGCATTACAACATAATACATAAACCGCCATCCAACTACATCTATGACTAATAATCCACCTTCAGGTTATCATCCGAACCCCCTCCAGTATTAAGTTGCAAGCAACAGATTATTGCTTTACAAATTGCGTGTAAAGTAAACAATACGATTGTTCTATGAACAAAGTATTGTTGTTTTCTCCCTAGTAGCAACAACACATCTAGTACCTTAGAGATTTCTGTCACTTCCCCAGATTACCAGAGGTATGAACCCACTATCGAGCATAAATACTAACTCTTGGAGTTGCTAGCATCTACTTGGCCAAGATAGCTACTAACAACGGAAAGCATGCAAGATCTCAAATAACAAAGACATGATAGAATCAATAATCAATCTGAAATAGCATCTCAATATCCATCGGATCCCCGCAAACACAACATGTATGGATTACAAAAAGATGATCTTGATCATGAACGGAGCTCACAAGATCTAAACATGAAAGCACAAAGGAGGAGAAACCAGCCATCTAGCTACTACACGGATCCGTAGTCCAAGGATGAACTACTCACGCATCACACCGGAGGCTTGCATGGTGATGAAGAAGGCCTCCAGGGTGAATTCCCCTCTCCGGCAGGGTGCCGGGAAGAGCTTCAGATCCCTCCCGATCTAGGGATGGAGATAACGGTGGCTACAGACTTTCGTGGATTTTTGATCGGGTACTTAGGGTTTTTGTCCCGAGGGCAATATATAGGCGGAAGGAGAGGCCGAGGGGGTGCCGGGAGCCACCACACCACCCCTGGTGTGGGCCAGGCCTGGCCGCGCGGCCAGGTGGTGTGGCCAGCCCCTGGCCCCTCTCCGTCTCATATTCTGGCACTTGATCCCTTCCGAAAAATAGGCACTTTGGCTTTTGTCCCGTCTAATTTTGAGAATATTCATTTTCTGACTTTCCTGGGACCAAAAACAGCAGAAAACAGGCAGCTGGCACTGTGTCTCTTGTTAATAGGTTAGTCCAAGAAATCATATGAAAAGTACTCCAAAGTTGGAACAAAACACAAGAAAGTGGATAAAACCAAGCATGGAACATCAAAAATTATAGATACATTTGCAATATATCAGCCCGCAGCCGACCCACCTAAGATGAGTAAGTTGCGGCGGTGGTGGTCGTCAATGGAGGGAAGCGCAATGGCGATTAAGGAGTGCTGTCTGAGAGAGGGCTGGGGCTAGGGCGGGGGCTAGTGAGGGAATAAATGCGGCGAGGTTACACGGATGCTGTGGACAAAGCAAACCTTGCCAGCAATATAGTACTACTAATTGTCATGCAAAAAATTAATTGCCTAGAAAATTGGGCACGGCAACTTGAGTGCTTGAATAGGGAAACATCAAACACATACTATGAAAGTATATTATTATGTACATGGTGCCTAGTACAAGCAATAGTGCAAATGATGTTGCAAGTACTGATACTATAATACAGTATGGAAGTACTACGTACATAGTACTGTGCATTACATGGTGACAAGTACTAGCTACATAAATGATGTTTCGAGTGCTCATAATCAAATTTTCGATATTTTGGTCAAACTTCACATAGTTCTAATGAGGCAGGGTTGGCACAAACCACATTGGCGCCTCCAACATTTTCTCTCTATGTTTCTCTCCAGTTTAGTTAAGTGATGAACCTATGGTAGCTCCCCCATTGACGTGCATGCGGATCCAATATGGAACTGGCTGTGGGCGATGTTGGCAGGACACGTGTGTAGCAAACACACAGTCTCCTCTGAACACTGGCAGAGCTTTTTCAACATTGGCAGCACCAGGTTCAGAGTTTATAGGGGGATCGAGGATGAATGGTTTCCCACAAACACTGACCTCCCTTCAAGATTATCCCTTCTGATCCAGTTCGGTGCTACAGGGTCATCCAAATTAAGGGCCCTCTAGAAAACGTGGCAGCAGAGTGATACATTGCAAATGTATCTATAATTTTTGATGTTCCATGTTTGGTTTTATCTACTTTCTTATGTTTTGTCCACACTTTGGAGTACTTTTCATATGATTTCTTGGACTAACCTATTAACAAGATTCCAAAGTGCCAGTTACCTGTTTTCTGCTGTTTTTGGTTCCAGAAAGTTAGAAAATGAATATTCTCGGAATTGGACGGGACAAAAGCCAAAGTTACTATTTTCTCGGAAGACTAACGGAGCCAGAAGGAGAGTCGGAGAGGGGCCACAGGGTGGCCACACCCCCTTGGCGCGGGCCAGCCCAGGCGGCGCCAGGGCATGGTGTGGGCCCCCTGGCCGGCCATCGACCTTGCCTCCTTCGCTTATAAGAGCCTCCCGATACCAAAACCCTAGAGAGTCAAGCCTTCAGCCACGAAAAGTTCCGCAGCGCCGCCGCCACCGAAGGGGAGATTCGGGGGACAGAAAGTCTCTGTTCTAGCACCCTGCCGGGACAGGGAAGTGCCCCCGGAGCCATCTCCATCGATCTCTGCCACCATCTCCATCACCATTGCTAATTCCCATGATGAGGAGGGAGTAGTTCTCTCTCGAGGCTAAGGGTTCTACCGGTTGCTATGTGTTCATCTCTCTCTATGCATGATCTTATTGAGATCATGAGCTTGTAATCTATAGATCTACCTTGCTACTCAAGTGCTTTAATAGATCTCTGCTCTCCCCATGTGTGTGAAATTGACAGCGTGCACACCATGGTGGCACTTAGGCTAGAGATTACAAATACTTGTTATGAGTTATATTTGGAGTTGGATGTTTCTATGAAATTGTGGTGTTTGTTGGACTCATCTAGTACTCAAGGTGACAATGTGGGGTTTTCTAGATGGGAAAGGCTTACTTTGAGGTGTGTTGTTATAGCCCTACCATCGATTAGAGTGTTCAACCAGAGAGTAGTTAAGAGTAGTATCATAAAGAGAAGATATTTATATGAGAGTGTTCACTAGTGAAAGTATGATCCCTAGGCCTTGTTTCTAAGCGCTGAAACACCGTTTGCTACTAGATCTGTTACATGTTTGCTTGCTTCCTTCTTTATTTCAGTTTGCCTTTAGTCTTTTCCACACCACCAAGCTTTTCTCTATCACCGTTACCACTTATAATTATTCATACCACTTGTATTTCACTATCTCTTCGCCGAACTAGTGCACCTATACACCTGACAAGTGTATTGGGTGTGTTGGGGACACAAGAGACTTCTTATATCTTGATTGCAGGGTTGCTTGAGAGGGGATACCTTTGACCACTTCCTTCCTGAGTTCGATAAACCTTGGGTGATCCACTTAAGGGAAAACTTGCTGCTGTTCTACAAACCTCCGCACTTGGAGGCCCAACAACTGTCTACAATAATAGAAGTGCGTAGACATCACGGAGCTAGGGATAAGTGAGCAGTTCTCTACCCATGTATGATATAGGATTACCATGGCTGCTGGTTCGTGCACCCCTGGTGTGAATCCACAGGATATTCCAGCCAAGCTCTACCAAGTACCAGCTGCGTAATGCAATATCTTCAGCCTCAGCATCGTCAGCGGCTTGGATGTTTGCCAACTCTTCAATTACTGGAGCCTATATGACACGCGGGCCTGCAACTATACTTGTGTGTGCATTTCAGTGAGCAAAATTATCATGAACAATGCAGTTGTAAGTAATTTATAAATTTTACTTTTAAATAACGGGACTCACTCCACTTGTTTGGTTCCCAGACAAGAACATCTCCTCGCGGTTCTATCACCGCGTATATGTTATCAATAGAACCACTGATTAGACACTTGGCAATGGCATCGACATACGATGATGGTGCAAGATAGTCATTCTGAAGGATAATCCAGTCCATGACATAAGGAAAATCTATGGTAGCAATGAATTTGTCAAACACCGCCATTGTGTTGTAGTGCCATTGGTTGTCAACTCTGTATGGTTTCTTTGCTATTTCTATCTTCAATAGATCGATATATGCGTGCTTGTAGAGGTAAGTGCATGGGGGCTGGGGAAACACTGGTTACCCGATGGATAAATATCAACACACTGCACACATGGCAGCTCGATACATGCCATACTGTAGACGTTTTGGAGGTACCAGTGCCCCGGGTGCTTTGCAATCGCAATCCATTCTCCGTTGGCACCAACCCAGCGACCCATGTTTTCAAATCCTTCATCATCCCATGTTCCGGGTATGTCATCATCAACTGGTACAAATGCTTCTACTATTGGATTGTCTAATGGCATCAGCAACGCGTCAATGCCCTACAACAGATTTTCTTCATATCTAGGGGCATGCAAGGTGTTTGACAAAGGGGGTAGTGCTAGCTAGCTTTGCAGAAAAACTACTATATGAAAGATGCAGAAACGTGTTGAATAAATCATGAATGCATGCAGACAAACACACCAAGGAATAAGGTCTTGTTTGCATTAAAGAAAAAGTGTAGGAATAGTTAAGTTTCCTATGCTGGCACTATTCAGAGGAATGGACCAAAGGAAAAAACACAGGCAATTTTCCTATGATTGATTAACAAGATTAGGGGCCTCTTTTGATCAATGGTTTTTAAAAAACGTAGGAATAGGAAAAACACAGGATTGACATGGTAGGTACAGTAAATTCATATTAGGAATTAAAAACACAGGAATTTTGTAACAGGTGTCTTTGGATGGTGAATAGGAAATAAACACAAGAGTTTTGCTAGAATATAGTGTAAGCGCATTGGACTTCTCAAAGGAGAAATAGAATGAGGTTGGATCTTGTGTTTAGATTCTTACGGAATGGAGGGCATAGGAACTAAGAAGTGACTCCATAGGAATTTGATATCTTCCAACATCCTATGAGTTAGAATCCTCCAAAACTCATATGCAATTCTTCATATCCAACTTGGACCTCATTTTCAAATTCCTACGCGCGCAAAGAACAAGAATGAGGTCCCAAGAGACACGATAACATCATAAATATACTCTCCCATGAGGTTTGACTTTGATTTTGCCATGTTTTAAAGTAATCCTATGTTTTTGTATTCATGTAAACCAAAGAGACAACTTTTTACAGAAATCTTGTGTTTGTAAAACACATGAAACTTAAAATATAACGCCAGCCTTGATTGGCCAATACACCTTCTGTTACAGGTATCAACAATCCTGGTCGTTCTTGTGTTTTCAGATTAGTATGTTTGGAGGAGAGGGGGACACTGAACCAAAATTCTTGGGCCTCTTTCAATCGCAGGATTGAGACCACAAGAATTTCACAGGTTTTCTAGTGAAAAATAGGAGATTATAAAACATAGGAAAACTACCTACGTGATTGGCACGATGAGAGTTGAGCCTCAAGTAGATGTTCCAATTCCTACGGGATTTAAGCATGGGTGGGGGGTTGCAGTTCAAAAGAATTTGCGCACCACGATTCCTTTGATCCAAATTCAATCCATAGGAAAGAATCTAAGGATTCGAGTCCTACAAAAATCATGCAAAACTGATATTTACCTGTTCATCACGGTCTAGTGGCCATGTTTGTGGGTTAGAGTGAAGTAGGCAGGGCAAACCAAACGGGAGACCAGGATCTTCTGCAATCCCTCGACGCATGCCAACCATGCCGCGAGCCAGGCGAGCGGTGCTCAGAAGATCGGCGCGACTGGTGATGTTGCTCAGCGGTCCATAGCGCTCAGATATCTTACGCTTCATCGCTCCAGATGTCGTTCCGGGGAAGAGTACTACGGAAGATTAGTCGGGATGGGTTGGCGGTTTCTACCTTTCTGCAAGGGTGGAGAGGGGCTATGATGTCATAAGCAGCTGGAGTGGTAGAGGAAGACGATGAGGGGCGCGGGGCGGTTCTCCTCCGATTGTCGGATCGACTACTTTGACCCGGTATATTAGGGAAAAACTAACGCGGGATGTTAACATAGACGCTTATGCAAAAATGGAACAATAACAAAAAATTAGATATTGTAGTATTTCTTAAACGCTCTAGCCCGCAACTCTAGCCCCTAGTTTGAGGCGCTACTGTTTTTTTTCGGTAGGTAGCTAGGGACAGCAAATCACACCATGCCGAAAAAAAGTTCGAAATGTCCTCAAATTTGCTTTGCGTGTGGGGATGGTGATCCCACACTGAAGGAGAGATCAAACAAAATTTGTTTTAAATGCATATATACTACTCCCTCCGATCCATATAATGTTCTCAGATTTATCTAGATTAGAATGTATATAGTCATGTTTTTGTGCTATATTTATCTAATGGTTGGAAACTCCGAGTGGCAACATTATTACCATGACATGATTCACCCATTTACTCCCAAATATGGGAACATCATGGATGATGGGAGTACAATTTACATCAAGGACCCAAAAATGGATAAAATTACATAGAGGTCCTTACATTTAGCACGAAGCACCCTAAAAATAAGCAAGGGAAATAGTCGGGTCCAGCTCCTTCTCGAAAGAGCAGAGCCATAATCTTCACACTACTTTCTCTTTGTTTGTTTTCAAAATATATGGCCAAATTTGGTGGCATGAAAATTCCTGGACATGGGATCATCATCATCATAAAGTATGATGCAGATATGACCATGACCTTGATCGTTCGGCTTGAAATCCAAGAATGTTCATACTCATCAACAACTAATAAAATTAAATACGATTAAATTTTACCACTTGCTTTTAGGTTCGAATTTTACACTAAGGACGTAGGGATTATATTTTAAATCAAGGACCTAAAAAGGTAAAATTTTATCGAGGTCCATACATTTAGCACGAAGCACCCTAAAATTAAGCAGGGAAAATAGTCATGTTTTGCTCCTTCTCGAGAGAAAAGCTGATCGAGACATACTCTTCATACTACTTCCTCTTCGTTTGTTTTCAAAATATGGCCAAATTTGACAGCTTGCAAATTCTTGGATATGGGATCATGAATCATCAGCATAAAGTATGATGTAGATATGGCCATGAGGCCCATGACCTTGGTCGTTCTTCTTGAAATCCAAGAATGTTAATACTTATTGACAACTAATAATCTTAAATACGCTTAATTTTTTACAGTTGCTTTTAGGTTTGAATTTTACACATACGGATGGTGGGAGTACATTTTACATCAAGGACCTAAAAAAGGTAAAATTACATCGAGGTCCATACATTTAGCACAAAGCATCCTAAAATTAATCAGGGAAAACAGCCATGTTTTGCTTCTCGAGAGAAAAGCTGATCAAGCCATACTATTCATACTACTTCCTCTTCATTTGTTTTCAAAATATGGCCAAATTTGGCCGCATGCAAATTCTTGGATATGGGATCAGGAACCATCAGCATAAAGTATGATGTAGATATGTCCATGACCTTGGTCGTTCGTCTTGAAATCCAAGAATGTTCATACTCAGTGATAACTCATAATCTTAAATACGTTTAAATTTTACCACTTGCTTTTAGGTTCGAATTTTACACGTACGGACGGTGGGAGTACATTTTACACCAAGGACCTAAAAAGGTAAAATTACATCGAGGTCCATACATTTAGCAAGAAGTTGAACCTATCATCCAAACTCACATTGTTTTATGATATATTAATTGTGACCCTTCGATCGGTACCACCAAAAGATTTTTCATAAAACTTTAAAAGCAACCTACAATTTACTTGTAGATTCAAACTTGACCTAATTTCTATAAATCGACATAAAGTCATTCGGTCAAATGGGTAGAGTTAGCTAGGAAGTTTGAAACTCATAAATAAAATAGGGGAATCGTTGGTACAACATGTTGGTAAACTTGGCTTCTAGCATTTAGATCCAATATTCTTCGGACATTTCTTTATGGAAAAGAACAACCTCGCTTGTCAGCACTCGGAAAATTGAGAATAATTGAATGTTCTTTCCTGATATAGTTGGAAAATCACACCGACGACATTGTTTACTACAAGAAGATGCACCCATCAACCTCTCTGAAAAGTCATATATTTCAACAGCAACCTGTCGCGCTTACTTGTAGCTCAAGTTTGACCCAATTTTGTTAAATAGTGTCATGCGATACAAAATCTTAGAAAGAAGTCAAACCTGTTGTCAAAACTCTCGGTTGTTTCTCATATATTGATTTTGACCTCTCCCCCGATTGGTACGGTACCTCCAAAAGCTTTTTCGTAAAACTTTTAGAGCAACCTACAATTTAGTTATAGTTCAAGTTTGACCTAATTTCGATAAATCGGCATGTAGTCATTCAAGTGGGCACAGTAATTAGCTAGGAAGTTTGAAATCTCAAAAAACATATGGGAATCGTAAGTAAAACACGTTGGTCCACTTAATATGTCTAGAATCTTGGCTTATTGCATTGAGATTCATATTGTTCGAGCTTTCTTTATGGAAAAGAACCATCTCATCAGCACTCGGAAAACTGAGAATTTTATTTCCTAATAGTTGGAAACTCACACTGATGACATTGTTTAGTACAAGGAGATGCACCCATCTACCTCCGAAAATACATTTAATTCAAGAGCAATCTATCGCGCTTACTTGTAGCTCAAGATTGACCTAATTTCGTTAAATTGTCAAGATGCAAAATCTTAGCAAGAAGTTGAACCTATCGTCAAAACTCTCGGTGTTTTCTGATATATTAATCATGACCCCTTGATGGGTACCTCCAAAAGATTTTCTAAAAAATTTTAAAAGCAACCTATAATTTACTTGTAATTTCAAATTTGACCTAATTTCAATAAATCGACATAAAGTCATTCGGTCAAATGGGTAGAGTTATCTAGGAAGTTTGAAAACTCATAAATAAAACAGGGGAATTGTTGGTACAACATGTTGGTAAACTTGGCTTCTGGAATTTAGATCCAATATTCTTCGGACATTTCTTTACGGAAAAGAACAACCTCGCTCATTAGCACTCGGAAAATTGAGAATAATTGAATGTTGTTTCCCGATATAGTTGGAAAATCACACTGATGACACTATTTACTACAAGAAAATGCACCCATCTACCTCTCTAAAAATTCATATATTTCAACAGCAACCTGTCGCGCTTACTTGTAGCTCAAGTTTGACCCAATTTCGTTAAATAGTGTCATGCGATGCAAAATCTTAGCAAGAAGTGAAACCTGTTGTCAAAACTCTCGGTTGTTTCTCATATATTGATTGTGACCTTCCCCCATCGGTACGGTACTTCCAAAAGCTTTTTCATAAAACTTTTAGAGCAACCTACAATTTAGTTATAGTTCAAGTTTGACCTAATTTTGATAAATCAGCATGTAGTCATTCAAGTGGGCAGAGTAATTAGCTAGGGAGTTTGAAAACTCAAAAAACATATCGGAATCATAAGTAAAACATGTTGGTCCACTTAATATGTCTAGAAGCTTGGCTTATGGCATTGAGATCCATATCCTTCGAGCTTTCTTTACAGAAAAGAACCATCTCGTCATCACTCGGAAAACTGAGAATTTTATTTCCTGATAGTTGGAAACTCACACTGACGACATTGTTTAGTACAAGGAGATGCACCCATCTACCTCCGAAAATACATTTAATTCAAGAGCAATCTATCACGCTTACTTGTAGCTCAAGTTTGACCTAATTTCGTTAAATTGTCAAGATGCAAAATGTTAGGAAGAAGTTGAACCTATCGTCAAAACTCTCGGTGTTTTATGATATATTAATTGTTACCCCTTGATGGGTACCTCCAAAAGATTTTTCATAAAACTTTCAAAGCAACCTACAATTTACTTGTAGTTTCAATTTTGACCTAATTTTGATAAATCGACATAAAGTCATTCGGTCAAATAGGCAGAGTTAGCTAGGAAGTTTAAAAACTCATAAATAAAACATGGGAGTCGTTGGTACAACATGTTGGTATACTTGGCTTCTAGCATTCAGATCCAATATTCTTCGAACATTCCTAAACGGAAAAGCACAACCTCGCACGTCATCTACTCAGAAAATTGAGAATAATTGAATGTTCTTTCCTGATATAGTTGGAAAATCACACCGACGACACTGTTTGGATTTGCCGGTCTTGATCCAACGATTAATGTTCGAAGTTATCCGTACACTATATAGTGGTATGGTATGGTATTGTAAGATATAGGAAAATATAAAGATAAGATAAGAAGTATTGCGAATGGCCGATCTTTTGAGTAACCTTCCCTCCCGATGTTTGGGAAGCAAGTGAAAATTTCGAAAACCAGAAAAGTTTGAATTTTTTTTGCCGCCAAGGACCAAAGTGGTTTCCTTCCTATATACTCCTCATCCCTTCTCGACGCCAACACGGTTGTCGAACACGTCAGAGACACAGAACTGCCGTACCAAGGCACACATGTGCAGCACCACACTGTGGACCAGGAAGAGATTAGCCGGGCCGATGCGCGAGGGGAAAGGGTAGGAGAGAGGGAGGATGGATGGTGAGAGGCAGCGAAGGAGAGAGAAAACGCACAATTTTTTTTGCGTGCATAGGTTCTAAAATTTACTACTAGTAGAGTAGCCGCAGGAGTACCTCGTGTTAGGAACCCATCATAACTTTCCTCTGACATCGAACCGCCTTCAACTCCTCTTTGTTGCTGCCCTCTTTTATCCTGCCTACGTTTTATTCTCTCAACATATACAGCGTGTGGACAGAGGTGAGCATATGTGTAATCAAAGAAATGAGTACTAGTAATATACTAGTGTACTAGTACTAATATACTTTCCTCAAAAAAGTACTAATATACTACTCCCTCCGATCCAAATTAATGTTCTCAGATTTGTCTAGATTCAGATGTATCTAGCACTAAAACATGACTAGATACATCCGAATCTAGACAAATGTGAGAACACTGATTTGGATCGAGGGAGTACTATTTGCTTTTTCCCTAATAAGGGCATCAGCAATGTGTACAAAAGCACACCTTAAGGCCTACTATGTGGCATCCGCTAAGGTTCACCATATACATTGTGGAGAAAATAGAGTTTGTATCTTTAAGCCTACTAAGGTGCACCTCAAGCTTGTGGGTTGCCCATAGAGAATAGAAAAATCATTTTCCCTCTCTCCCTGTTTCATGTGATCGTTTTCAAAAGGTGTTCAAAATTTTCATGATGCAAAATCTTAGCGAGAAGTCGAACCACTAGTCAAAACTCTCTGCGGTTTCTGATATATTAATTAACCGATCGATGGGTACCTCCAAAAGCTTTTTTCATAAAACTTTCAAGATACCTACAATTTATTAATTATAGTTCAAGTTTGACCTAATTTCATTAAATTGAAGAGCAATATATCGCACTTAGTTGTAGCTCAAGTTTGACCTAATTTCATTAAATTGTCAAGACATAAAATCTTAGAAAGAAGATGAACCTCTCATCGGAACTCTCTATGGTTTCTGATAGTATATTAATTTACCCCTTGCCACCCCCTATGTCCCCTCCGATGGGTACCTCTAAGAGCTTTTTCATAAAACTTTCAAAGCAAACTACACAGTTTCCTTGTAGTAGTTCAAATTTTACCTATTATATTTTTTCTGCTTTACCTATTATAATTTTATATAGTGATGGTATGCTAGATGTCTATTATCTGAGTCTCACGTCCAGGGCACGTGCAATTTACTAGTACTTGTAGTTTCAAATTTGACCTAATTTCGATAAATCGACATAAAGTCATTCTAATGGGCAAAGTTAGTTGGGAAGTTTGAAAACTCATAAAACATGGGAATCGTTGGTACAACATGTTGGTCCAATATATCTGTATGTAAACTTGGCTTGTGGCATTCAGACCCAATATTCTTCAGACTTTTCTTTAGGAAAAATAACAACCTCGCTCGTATTCTTCACTCGGAAAATGTAGAATCGAATGTTTTTCTTGATAGTTGGAAACTCACACCGACAAGAAGATGCACCGATGATCTACCTATGAAAAAACATTTAATTCAAGAGCAATCTATGGCGTTTACTTGTAGCTAGCTCAAGTTTGACCTAATTTCGTTAAATTCAATATGCAAAGTCTTAGCAAGAAGTTGAACCTATCATTGAAACTCTCGCTGGTTTCTGATATATTAATTTTGACTCCTCGATGGGTACCTCCAAAAGCTTTTTCGTGAATCTATCAAAGGAAAACCTAAAATTTACTTATAGTTTCAAATTTGACCTAATTCCGAGATATCGACATAAAGTCATTCAAATGGGCGGGGTTAGCTACGAAACTTGCAAACTCACAAAACATGGGAATCACAAGTACAACATGTTGTGGATCCACTATGTATGTCTGTCAACTTGGCGTGTGGTATCCACATACAATATTCTTTGGACTTATCTTTATAGAAAATTAAAGAACAACTAACCTCGCTCGTATTCACTCGGAAAATGTAGAATTGAATGTTCTTTCCTGATAGTTGGAAACTCACACGGACGATATTGTTTACTACAACAAGATGCACCGATATACCTCTGAAAATACATTTAATTCAAGAGCAATCTATCGCGCTTACTTGTAGCTCAAGTTTGACATAATTTCATTAAATTGTCAAGATGCAAAATCTTAGTAAGAAGTTGAACATATCATCAAAACTCTCGGTGTTTTATGATATATTAATTGTGACCCTCAATGGGTACCTCCAAAAGATTTTTCATAAAACTTTAAAAGCAACCTACAATTTACTTGTAGTTTCAAATTTGACCTAATTTCCATAAATCGACATAAAGTCATTCAGTCAAATGGGTAGAGTTAGATAGGAAGTTTGAAAACTCATAAATAAAACAGGGGAATCGTTGTTAGAACATGTTGGTAAACTTGGCTTCTGGCATTTAGATCCAATATTCTTCGGACATTTCTTTACGGAAAAGAACAACCTCGCTCGTCAGCACTCCAAATATTGAGAATAATTGAATGTTCTTTCCTAATATAGTTGGAAAATCACACCGATGAAACTGTTTACTACAAGAAAATGCACCCATCTACCTCTCTGAAAAGTCATATATTTCAACAGCAACCTGCCGCGCTTACTTGTAGCTCAAGTTTGACCCAATTTCGTTAAATAGTGTCATGCGATGCAAAATCTTAGCAAGAAGTCAAACCTGTTGTCAAAACTCTCGGTTGTTTCTCATATATTGATTGTGACCTCCCCCCGATCGGTACGGTACCTCCGAAAGCTTTTTCGTAAAACTTCTAGAGCAACCTACAATTTAGTTATAGTTCAAGTTTGACCTAATTTTGATAAATCCGCATGTAGTCATTCAAGTGTGCAAAGTAATTAGCTAGGGAGTTTGAAAACTCAAAAAAAATATGGGAATCTTAAGTAAAACATGTTGGTCCACTTAATATGTCTAGAAGCTTGCCTTATGGCATTGAGATCCATATTCTTAGAGCTTTCTTTATGGAAAAGAACCATCTCGTCATCACTCGGAAAACTGAGAATTTTATTTCCTGGTAGTTGGAAAGTCACACTGACGACATTGTTTACTACAAGGAGATGCACCCATCTACCTCTGAAAATAAATTTAATTCAAGAGCAATCTATCACGCTTACTGTAGCTCAAGTTTGACCTAATTTTGTTAAATTGTCATGATGCAAAATCTTAGCAAGAAGTTGAACCTATCATCAAAACTCTCGATGTTTTATGATATATTAATTGTGTCCCCTCGATGGGTACCTCCAAAAGATTTATCGTAAAACTTTCAAATCAACCTACAATTTACTTGAGTTTCAAATTTGACCTAATTTCGATAAATCGATATAAAGGCATTCGGTCAAATAGGCAGAGTTAGCTAGGAAGTTTGAAAACTCATAAAAAAACATGGGAATCGTTGGTATAACATGTTGGTAACCTTGGCTTCTGGCATTCAGATCCAATATTCTCCGGACATTCCTAAACGGAAAAGCACAACCTCGCTCGTCATCCACTTGGAAAATTGAGAATAATTGAATGTTCTTTCCTGATATAGTTGGAAAATCACACCGACAACACTCTTTGGATTTGGCGGTCTTGATCCAACGATCAATGTTCGAAGTTATCCATACACTATATAGTGGTATGGTATAGTAAGAGATAAGAGAAGATAAAGATAAGATAAGAAGTACTGTGAATGGCCAATCTTTTGAGTAACCATCCCTCCCGATGTTTCGGAAGCAAGTGAAAATTTTGAAAACCGGAAAAGTTTGATTTTTTTTGCCACCAAGGACCAAAGTGGTTTCCTTCTTATGTACTCCTCGTCCCTACTCCATGCCAACGCGGCTGCCGAACATGCCAGAGACACAAAACCGCAGTACCAAGGCACACGTGCGCCGCACCACGCTGTGGACCAGGGAGAGATCAGCTGGGCCGGTGCGCGAGGGGAAAGGGTAGGAGAGAGGGAGGATGGATGGTGAGAGGCAGCAAAGGAGAGAGAAAACACACAATTTGTTTTTCATGCATAGGTCCTGAAATTTACTACTAGTTGAGTGGCCGCAGGAGTACCTCGTGTCAGGAACCCATCATAACTTTCCCCTAACATCGAACCGCCTTCAACTCCTCTTCGATGCTGCCCTCTTTTACCCTACCTATGTTTTATTCTCTCAGCATGTACAGCGCATGGACAGAGGTGAGCATATGTATAAGCAAAGAAATGAGTACTAGTACTATACTAGTGTACTAGTACTAATATACTTTCCTCAAAAAAGTACTAATATACTACTCCCTCCGATCCAAATTAATGTTCTCAGATTTTTCTAGATTCGGATGTATCTAGCACTAAAACATGACTAGATACATTTGAATCTAGACAAATGTGAGAACACTAATTTGGATCGAGGGAGTACTATTTGCTTTTTCCCTAATAAGGGCATCAGTAATGTGTACAAAAGCACACCTTAAGGCCTAGTATGTGGCATCCGCTAAGGTTCACCATATACGTTGTGGAGAAAATAGAGTTTGTATCTTTAAGCCTAATAAGGTGCACCTCAAGCTTTTGGGTTGCCCATAGAGAATGGAAAAATCATTTCCCCTCTCTCCCTGTTTCATGTGATCGTTTTCAAAAGGTGTTCCAAATTTTCATGATGCAAAATCTTAGCTAGAAGTCAAACCACTCGCCAAAACTCTCTGTGGTTTCTGATATATTAATTAACCGCTCGATGGGTACCTCCAAAAGCTTTTTACATAACCTACAATTTATTACTTGTAGTTCAAGTTTGACCTCATTTCATTAACATAAAGTATTATCGAAACCAAAGAATAATTAATAATGTTTGTATTATACTTTTATAACTCGTTTTTCCGGATACACGTAACATGATGCAACAAAAAATTATACTTCTTATTATTTTTTTGAAATGTTATGAAAACCGTGTCAAATTTTTCGGGATGCGGATGCATAGCAAGAACATGAAATTTTCAGAACTTTCGGTGGTTTTTCGATGTACCGACTTCCTTCTTAGCTTCAAAAGATTTTTGGAAAATTTTAAGAGCAACCTATCGCACTTTCTTTTAGTTAAAATTTGAGAAGGTCGGTGGGAGTACAGTTTACATCGAAGACCTCAAAAATTAGAAAATTGCATAGAGGTCCATACATTTAGCACAAAGGGTGCTAAAATGAAGCAATGAAAAATAGTCGGGTGTGGGTCCTTCTCGAGCGAGCGGCCGAGCCATACCCTTCATACTACTCCTACTGTACTTTCGATTCAGCATGATGTGGGTGTGCTTGGTGGCTTCCTCTTTGCAGGGTGTGAAATGGAACGATAATGGAGTACTCGTGAGTAATGGTAAAGCTGGTTAGATCATAATGAAGTGCATCGAATGCGATAGGACATACTGTAGACACTAGATATTATAAACAATCCCTTGTGCATCACTATCTTTTGAATCTTTTGAATAACCTTCCCTCTGGATGTTTGGGAAGGAAGTGAAAATTTCGAAACTGTGAAAGTTTGAACTCCGACTCTAATAATAGTATGAGTACTGTCCCTTTTGTTGACAAGCCCCAAAATGGTTCCTTCTATGCAACACGCCTGACACGGAGCTAACGACAAGGCAGGTCGACACATGTGCGCAGCGCCATGTTTTGGATGAGGGAGAGATCACCTAGCCGGGGTGTGGGGATGGTGATGAGGCACTGAAGGAGAGAGAAAACACAATTTGTTTTGCGTGCATACAGTAGTATATAGTAAAGGTCCTGAAATTTACTAGTACTAGTTCCGTACTACTAGTACTACTACGTGACTGTACCCTGTACCTCGTGTCAGGAAGGCATCATAGCTTTGCTCTCATATCGCACCGCCTTCAACTCCTCCTCTTTGCTGCTCTCTCGAGCTGCTTTCTCTGTGCCCAAAGTTTCTCTTCTGTCTCTTTGTTTCTTTTCTACAGAAATACATATTCTTCCTCCCTCCGACCCAAATTAATTGACTCAGATTTGTCTAGATTCTGATGTATCTAGACATATTTTAGTACTAGATACATCCGAATCTAGATAAACTTGAGTCAATTAATTTGGGTCGGAGGGAGTACTTGCTTTACAGAAAATACACTCCTCTCACTTGGAAAATTGATTTTTTTCCTTTTCTCGTGGTTGGAAACTCCCAGTGGCAACATTGTTACCATGCCATGATTCACACCCATTTTACGCCCAAATATGGGACTACCACAGACGGTGGGAGTACAATTTACATCAAGGACCTAAAAATGAAAATAATTATATAAAGGTCCTTACATTTAGCACGAAGCCCCCTAAAATTAAGCAATGGAAATAGTCGGGTGCAGCTCCTTCTCGAGAGAGCAGCTGATCGAGCCATACTCTTCATACTACTTTCTCTTCATTTGTTTTCGAAATATATGGCCAAATTTGGCGGCATGCAAGTTCTTTGATATGGGATCATGAATCATTAGCATAAAGTATGATGTAGATATGTCCATGAGCCTGGTCATTCAGCTTGAAATGCAAGAATGTTCATATTCATTGGCAACTAATAAGCTTAAATACATTTAAATTTTACCACTTGCTTTTAGGTACGAATTTTACACGTATGGATGGTGGAGGTACATTTTACATCAAGGACCTAAAAAAGGTAAAATTACATTGAGGTCCATACATTTAGCACGAAGTACCCTAAAATTAAATAGGGAAAAGTCATGTTTTTCTCCTTCTCGAGAGAAAAGCTAATCGAGCCATACTCTTCATACTATCCCTCTTCGTTTATTTTCCAAATATGGCCCGATTTGGCAGCATGCAAATTCTTGGATATGGGATCATGAATTATCGATATAAAATATGATGTAGATATGGCCATGACCTTGGTTGTTCGGCTTGAAATCGAAGATTGTTCATACTGATTCACAACTAAGCTGAAATATGTTTGAATTTTAGCTAATTTTTTTAAATAATACATTTTTTAATAATTTTCATGAATAATACACGAATTGAAAGATTTAGAATTCTAGCATGGTGTCGGCACTTGAAAAGCCGACCAGTCCTTATCGGCTTTTGAATAGCTGACTAGGCCATGTTTGTTTTTGAAAAGCTGACTAGTCCTTGTCTTCTTTTGAAAAGTTGACTAGTCCCCCTATTCTTCACATTTCCCTATAACATGTCGGCTTTTCAAAAGCAAATAGGGACTAATCAGCTTTTCAAAAGCATACAGGGACTAGTCAGCTATTTAAAAGCCGATAAGGACTGGTCGGCTATTCAACTACCGACACCACGCTAGAATTGCAAATCTTTCAATTCGTGTATTATTCATGGAAATTATTAAAAAATGTATTATTTTAAAAAAATTAGGTGAATTTTACCACTTGCTTTTATCTTCGAATTTTACACGGACGGTGGTAGTATATTTTACAGCAAGGACCTAAAAAGGGGTAAAATTACATCTAGGTCCATACTTCTAGCACGAAGCACCCTAAAATTAAGTAGAGAAAACAGTCATGTTTGGCTCCTTCTTGAGAGAGAAGCTGATCGAGCCGTACTCTTTAGATTACTTCCTCTTCGTTTGTTTTCAAAAAATAGCCAAATTTGGCGGCATGGAAATTCTTGGATATGTGATCATCATCAGCATAAAGTATGATCTAGATATAGCCATGACCTTGGTCATTCGTCTTGAAATCCATGAATGTTCATACTCATCGACAACTAATAATCTTAAATACGTTTTTAAAAGGTAAAATTACATCGAGGTCCATACTTTTAGCACAAAGCACCCTAAAATTAAGCAGGAAAATAGTCGGGTTCGGCTCCTTCTCAAGAGAGAGAAGCTGGTCGAGCCATACTCTTCATACTACTTCCTCTTTGTTTGTTTTCAAAATATGGCCCAATTTGGCAGCATGCAAATTCTTGAATATGGGATCATGAATCATCGATATAAAGTATGATGTACATGGATATGGCCATGACCTGGGTCGTTCGGCTTCAAATCTATGATTGTTCATACTCATTCGCACAACTAAGCCTAAATACGTTTAAATTTTACCACTTGCTTTTATCTTTGAATTTTACATGGACGATGGGAGTATATTTTACAGCAAGGACCTAAAAAGGGGTAAAATTACATCGAGGTCCATACTTTTAGCACAAAGCACTCTAAAACTAAGCAGGGAAAACAATCATGTTTGGCTCCTTCTCGACAGATAAACTAATCGAGCCATACTCTTCATACTACTTCCTCTTGGTTTGTTTTCAAAATATGGCCAAATTTGGCGGCATGAAAATTCTAGGATATGTGATCATCGTCAGCATAAAGTATGATGTACATATGGCCATGACCTTGGTCGTTTGTCAGGAAATCCAAGAATGTTCATACCAATCAACAACAAAAAATCTTAAATACGTTTTAAAAGGTAAAATTACAATGAGATCGATACATTTAGCATGAAGCACCCTAAAATTAAGCAGGGAAACGGTCATGTTTTGCTCCTTCTCATGAGAGAAGCTGATAAGCCATAATCTTCATACTACTTCCTCTTTGTTTGTTTTCAAAAATATAGCCAAATTTGGCGGCATGCAAATTCTTGGATATGGGATCACGAATCACAACATAAAGTATGATGTAGATATGGCCATGACCTTGGTCGTTCATCTTGAAACCCAAGAATGTTCATACTCATCGACATCTAATAATCTTAAATATGTTTAAAATTTTACCACTTGCTTTTAGGTTCGAATTTTACACAGACGATGGGAGTATAATTTACATCAAGGACCTTAAAAGGGGGGAAATTACATCAAGATCCTTACATTTAGCATGAACTACCCCAAAATTAAGCAAAGAAATAAAACAGTCGGGTTCAGCTCATTCTCGAGAGAGCACCTGAGCGATCCATACTCTTCATACCGCTACTTCCTATTCATTTGTTTTCAAAATATATGGCCAAATTTGGTGGCATGCAAATTCTTGGATATGGGATCATCATCAGCATAAAGTGTGATGTTGATATGGCCATGACCTTTGTCATTCGGCTTGAAACTCCAAGAATGTTCATACTCATTAACAACTAATAATCTTAAATACGTTTAAATTTTACCACTTGCTTCTAGGTTCGAATTTTACACGAACGGTGGAAGTACATTTTACATCAAGGACCTAAAAAAGGTAAAATTACATCGATGTCCATACATTTAGCACGAAGCACCCTAAAATTAAGCAAGGAAAACACTTGGCTAGGAAGCTTGCGAACTCATAAAACTTGGTAATCAATCGTAAGTGTATCAAGGTCCACGCTTTGTCTAAAAACTAGGGTTGTTGTTGTGGTACTCTGAGCCATTTTTCTTCGTACTTGCTTATAGAAAAAATCTTGTCGCTTTCAGTTTCATTGTTCCTATAAGTTGGAACCTATGGTTGCCACCATTTTTCACCTTGCCAATATGCACACATCTACCAAATATGGGAACATTACAATACAATACGATGTGCATATGATTGTTACCTTTCTCATTCGGCTTGAAACCCAAGAGTGTTCATACATCGTGGGCCATATATATTGTGTAACTATTTTTTTGTAATTTATGATGACTCACGGTTATTAATTATTTTTCAGTGCAAATAGTAGTACACGCAAGAGGACACCATAAAGAAGGCTTCAATTTTAGATTTTCATTATTTTTGTTCATAGCTAGTGAGGATCAAATTTTCAACATGCATATTCATAGAAAGAATTTTAATCCTACATAAGTCTCGTTGGTTTTTGAAGTATTGGCCGCCTCGGTAGCATAAAGACTCAAAGCATGTTTGTAACTTTTTAAGAGCATTTTATCATGTTTACTTGTAGTTCAAATTTGAAAATGATTTTTTATTCCTAAATTTTGGAAACTCCCAGTACTGGTAGCATTATTGTTCACCATGCCAAGATGCACTTATCTACCAAATATGGGAACATTACCATAAAGTATGTTGTACGTATATATAAGGCCGTTTAGCTTGTCTTTCGGCCTGAAGCCTAAGGATATGTTCATACATGGCAGGCCATATTTTCAATTACATTGTTTTTTATATGCAAACTCTCTTGATAATAATCATTTTTCACAGCAAGTAGGACAAGTCAGAGGTCACCGTGCAATGTTTTTTTATTGTTTTAAATAAAAGAGAATTTTTTTACATGTAAATGCTTAGCAAGAAGTTGAATCCAACAAATTTATTGATTTCCGATATATTGACAGTCTAGGTGTGGGTACCTTCAAAAGATACTTGTATAACTTTAAGAGCAATCTACTACTTACTCATAGTTCAAATTTTATCTAACATTGATAAATTAGCTTAAATTAGTTTAATAATGTGAAGTTCACTAAGAAACCTTGTGAACTCAAAAAAAATCGTAATCATAAGTGAAACATATATAAACTTTGTCTGGAAACTAGGCTTATGGCATTCCGAGGCACATTCACCGTGCTTGCTCTTAGGAAAATAAATCCCGGGAAAATAATAATCTGCTTAAAGTTTATGATCAATCAGGGTGTTTTTTGTGTGAGGTGTAATAAACAAACCTATATCGTTAGTCCTACACTTTAAAAGAAACTCTTCGATGGACATTTGGATATGTGAATGAAACGTCAAATCTTATGTACAAACAAGTTATGTTCAAAAACAAGTTTATTACGACCAAATAAAGCCTTAACAAATTCAATGTGCGACAGACTATTATGTTGGTACCTTTGTATAAACATTGACGTTTCATATGAAATAACTCTCTTACATACCAACTACATGCATCCAAAAAGTATTGCGGGTGATAAATATCATTAGTATCTAGTTTTTAGCATCATTCAAATCTTTGTGTGTGAATGGGACCAATGGCATTCGGGGACCACTTGTCAGTCTTGCTACCAATGAGGTTAAGTCGGTCATTACAAGACTAACTGGCTAAATTTGTGCATATTATGCTAAAAAAATTGTTAAAATATGCAAAAATGACGTCCACCAAGTACTTTGTGCAAAAGTGCGACGAAAAGATGGTGGATCGTTCAATTTCCGCTATCTAAAAAAATGTTTTATACTACTTCCTCTGTCCCAAAATATAAGGCGTCTATGGATTGGTCAAAAGTCAAACCTTACTAACTTTGACCAAATATTTAGAAAAACATATCTACATCTACAATATTGAATGGACATATTAAGAAAATATACTTTATGGTGAATCTATTGATATTAATTTAGTATTGTAAATTATATATTTTTTGTGTATAATCATGGTCAAACTTAAAAATGTTGACTTTTGACTAATCCTCAAGCGTCTTATATTTTGGGATGGAGGGTAATACAAAGTATTGTACTGTACTTACTAGTAGCAAAACAGGTACCAGATGGAAGTTTGAAACCTAAAGGGTACCCACTATTTTAGTCGGTTTAAAGAAATGAACTAGTTCGTCAAAAAGTGATGATATGTGAAATGTAGTTTTTTTGTAGTACGGTACTACTAAAGCGGATAGAGGGTTACCCACTCCTATTCTCTAATAACTCCTCCCCCACCATTCCCTCTCTCGCTATCACATTCCCGCACTCACCTCACAACTCTCAGTCGTTAATCCAGTCGTTGCCTCGATGAAACTAATGCCAAAACCTTTGTCTGTGGTTGAGCTAGGGTCCTCATCAAGCTCTGCTTTAGAACTGCAGGTGGATTGTTCGATTTCGACGGCCTCAGTGCGCTCTCTGAAGCATCCTTCACCTTTCGCGTGTGTGTGGGTCGTGCCCAAGGTGAGGCGTCCGTCGCCCTTAGGGTTTCAGGCGGTCGTGCCGAAACCCTTGTCGCCCGCCGAGCGGTTGTCAAGCCTCCGGCGCTGCATGCGTTGGGAAGGAATGCTCGTGCGGCGACGGATGCGTCCTTTTCGTCTGCGGGTTGGACTCTCATTCCCAATGTGCCAAATTTCAGAGTGTACGCGGTGAAACCCCTATCGGTGCCCCCCTTCATCAGCGATTGTCTGTGCTTCTTAGGTGTATGTGGTTGGTTCTTCGTTAGTGGCGCCTTGTTCATCTGCTCAACCCATCGACCCCTGTGCAAGTTCGCGCCCCCCCAACTACAACAAGGTTAGATCTGGAGGATTGGGGCTTTAACCCAAATCCGACGTGCATTTAGTCAGATTTTTGCAATGTGAACTGCTTAGTTGTATGTCATATTCTTGATAATTGTATTTTGTGCTATTCTTTATACTCCCTCCGTCCAAAAATAACTAACTTGGCTTTGCCTAGATTTGAATGTATCTATATTTGTCTTTTGTGTTGTTCTGCTTAGTTATGGAATATTCTTGATGATGATGATACAGGGTTCTGTTTTGGTACTTAGATGATGCATTGTGCTATTTAGGAATTTTCCATGACGCATTGTGTTGTTTTGGTCTTTTTTGTATGATGCATTGTGTCCTATCTCCTCACTGTGTTGTTTCGTCCATTTTGATCTGCATTTTGCTGTTTAGGATTAAATGATATGCCTTCTATCTGTTCAGATTATTTCAATGACCCATCAGTTCAGGTAATTTTGATTGTGCAGACACTGTTTATTAAATTTAATAACATAATACCTTTTGTTGTTTTGGTATTTTTGATGATGCACTGCATATATGTTGTTTTGTCTATCCAGATAATGCATTGTGTTATTTTAGCCATTCAGATTATGCATTGTGTTGTGTTTTTTGCGGGGGATATGCATTGTGTTGTTTAATCAATCTAATTAAATGTTATGCCTTCTAGTAGTTGTTCAGATAATTTTGAGGACCCATCGGGTTAGGTCATTCTAATGATGCATTGTGCTATGTAGGCAATTTAATTTACCTGATACCTTGTGCTGTTTAGGTAATTTTGATGGTGCAATGACTCATAGTGATCATTAGTCAATTTATACAATGCATTGTGGTGTTTTGGTAATTCCAAAGGACTGACACAATGGTAATTTTCATGTAGGACGACCCAGTTGTAATGCCGAACTTAGACTACATTCTTCATCGGACTGCTCCAACTCCAGGTGGCTATGAAGATGCTCTCCCCATCATACCAAGGGAGTTGAAGCTACCAGGCAGGAGAGTGGAGGCCTTGGCAAGGGCAAGTGCTGCCAGGTCGGTCGCTAGTTCTGCCAAACCGAGAAGACGCCCTAGGTCGGTTGGACACCATGCCACGGCGCATTGTCCTAGGCTCTTCTATATCCAGTTAGTCCAGCATGACTTGTGTATGCTTATCATCCCGACTTACTTCAAGCCTTACTTGAAGGGACACCCCTACCCACAACTAGTGGTGGTCCAAGCATGCGAGGAATGCGAGTGGGTTGTCCATGCCAACCGCAACAAAGACCAGATCATACTAGACAAAGAGTGGCCTACCTTTGCTGCTTTCCATGAGTTGAAGGAGGGTGACTGCCTTATGTTCAAGATCACGATATTTGGGTTCAAGATGAAAATCTATGACCGCATCACCTCCTATCAGAAGGTGTTTGTCTGTCGTAAGCATGCACATCTTGTTTAAGTGCCAATTTGGATCGAAGGATTTTCAAAGGAATTTTGGAGGAATTCGACCCATAGGATTTTTTTCATAAGGAAGCCCTTTAGATGAAAGGAATCATACCTCCAAAATTCATATAGATTGCATTTCTACACCCCAATCCCATAGGAATTTCAACATCCACTTTTTTACACTCATTCGCGTAGGATTGAGGCAATTTTCCTCCGCGTTTACTGTGTTTCATTGAAATGACTTTAAGCCAGCAGATTTCCTCTGTTTTGTACCTCCGACCCTGTTATCATGTGTTTTGAAATTCTGTGATCCAAAGAAAGCTATTTCCTCTATTTTGCAATCCATCGTTTTGTACCTGTGACCGGGTCAAATTCTTGTGTTTTTATATCCTGTTATCCAAAGAAGCCCAAAGTTATCTTTAAGTTTGCCATTCGATTTTTTGACGACCGTTTGTGATGCTTATGCGTCAAGACCTAAGTATATTCAATGTGACTACTACTACTACTCGCTCTGATTCATTTCTAGATACGTCCAATTCAACAACGAGTAAATATGGATGGGAGGGACTACTAGTACTACGAGCAAGCATAGCATTAGCCGTTCTTAATGTGGCTAAGAAATGTATGTACTATACTTATTTTTCCGAATCTACTAGAAATTTACTAGACTGGCCGGCAAAAACCAATCCTAAATATGGGATCCACTTAGTACAGCATAAGCTAGTTGATTGCACCACTATATATCTAGCCAAATTTCTCCATAAACTTTGGGTGGGTCGTAAGAGAAAGCGCAGCATATGAGAATTTGCGGTGGCTAAGAGAATCTTTTTGTTTCTTATCTCGAGTCTAAATAGTGGAGTATCTGTGTCTAACTACAAATTTCATAGGCACGTGTCTATTACTAGTACTAGTGTCTAAGGAAACAAAAGGCAGAAAAGGTCCACTGTCAGTTTCATATTGTCCTGACACTGATGGCAGAAAAGTGGGCAGAAAAAGTACTACCTTTTTCTGGGCTTGTGGGTCCTACCGAGGTGACTAACCAGTGCAGCCATTTTTGCTCTGCTAACTCCGTTGTTGAGTTGGCAAGCTTTATTGCTAGACACTGTCTAAATGATGAGCGTGTGCAGCGTATAGGAAATGGGGTGGCTAAGAAAACTTTTCATCTCTTACACCTATGTATAAACGGTAGAGAAGATGGGTCTAAGGAAAATATTTTTGGACTTGTTTCTAGTACAAGACCGAGAGGATAGTTGATTAAAATATTTGGCATAATACTTTGAGGCATTTTCATTGGCCAGAGCACTAGTAGTTTGGAGAGAAAAAGTGAAAAAAAGTTGCTACATGGGACCCACGCAAGAGACCTAAACAGTAGAGTAGTTTTGATTTTGCTAGACTCACATCTAAGTTATTTTCTTAGCTCATACCCAAGCCTTAGCACACTGCACAATATTTGCAGCTAGTAAGCTCGATCGCTGATGGACCAACAAGATTGCTCGTAGGCCGGCGCCGAGACCTAGTACTTTTTTTTGAACAAGCGAGACCCAGTACTTGACGTTTTGCTTCCACTATTCACTCTCTTCTCTCCTCCTACTAGCAATACCTCGCTCCGCCTTCGTAGAAACCATTTTCTTCCACTTCTCCTCCCTTTCTTCTCTACTTCATCCAGCAATGTCACAAAATATCCTGTCTCATCAGAAGAATAGAAAGATGACGGTGGTTAGAGTCGTGGAGAAATCCCGCCGGCAGGGTGACCTGCAGGCTCGGGCCGAGAAAGGAGACCAGCCATGGGGCGAGGGCGTCTCTTCGCGCATGTATCTGAAGAGCGGCTATCATGGGGACCAAGAGTCCGGGTAGGTTTGTACTTCCTTTGATTCCTGGGCTCTCTACTCCGTCTAGTAGAGAGCCCTTTTTTCTCATCCGTCTACGCATAATTATATTGAACTTTTTAGTGTTCGAATGCGCTCTATGGAGCTTTTGTAACGATATACTTGTCGTATAGTAGTCCCTATTTAGTGTACATATTACATTCAAATTTATCCAAATATGTGTCATCCTTTTTAATTAGGTTGGAGGGTATTTTCAGAAAAATTAGGCTAGAGGGAGAGTATCTCTGATAAATCAAAAACAATTAAATCGTCAATAAGTGATCTTTAAATTTGGTCATACTTTCTACTTTGTCAGATGTGTAGGGATCCAGATCCAGTGTCTAGAAAAGAAAATGCACCATCAGCATCGCGGACAACCAACCATTATCTGGACTCTGGAGTACTTTGGTTCACAAGCACAGCTACCCCTATAGTCTACCCATGGACAGCCAACGATTCCTTGCGTAGGCATTTCCGCCAGAGCCTTCGCAGGGAAGGTATCCGCTTTGACCCGTTGATTTTAGATTGGACGGTCAAGATTGTTAGACACTGAACTCTGCCTCCCTGGATGATGTTTCGACTACTACTATGGAAAAATACACTTATGTGTGAGTTGCGTTGATTAGCGAGGATCATCAGCGTACGGGGGCCTTGACCGCAAAAAAAAGGTTTGCCACTTAATCAGTTGTGCTCACATCTACCATTAAATGTGAGCATTTTACGAGCTCGACTGCCTCTGTGCACTAATCGTCCATCCATCTAATCACTCGCTGTATAATTTAAAGTGTTTAATTCTTCATATCTGACAAAATGATTCTTCAAACTGACAACCTAGAAAACTCCTCTAGAAAGAGATAAAGAGAAATTACTTATAATGTTAATTGGGTGTGTTGTATTACCTCTATATGTAAATACAAATTAGCGGAAGTACTTAATCACTAACGTGTAACTAATTTCGTGCATTATTTTATAGTAAAGATACTTCAGTACAAAAATGTAAAACTGTGACGGAAGAAAAGAAGTGGTTTCATTTATGGAGTGTAGCAAATATCATTATTTATCATGATAACATTGCAAATTTATAATATTTCTGTACTCCCTCAATATGAAACTTAGATTTGTCTAGATTCACGAGTATATAGATCGAGTATATAGATCATATTCACGAGTATATAGACGTATCTTAGTGATACATACGAATCTAGATAAATTCCAAGTCACTTATTTCTGAACTACTAGTAATAGTTTTATCACATGTCTCCTAAGACAAGAGGTCAATTGTATTTGTGAGTGTCCAGAAGAATGTAGTACATTTATTGAATTAAAGTTGCATCTAGTAACCACAAATGAATCTAGCATGCTCCCTCATTGACACTTCTAATTACAAATTAGACGGTCACTAAGGTTTATACACATCAGGTCATTGCATATGGTTATTGTGTTGGCATTCATTTCTTGTGCTATATATTCTTGGTGATGAAGACATTATTTTTTGTCATGTAATGGAAATATTTCCCCTGATGGTGAAAATATTGGTTCGTTTTACGGAATGCTCTGTAAAATGGTAAAAAATAATTATTAACAATGAAAATATGTTTAGATGCTAAAAACAGATTACAACTCTTTTTTGGTCGTTTCATGCATCATTGGAAATGATGGTAGTTTAATGTAACATTTAAGTAGGGAAAAAACAACATAATTTATCGTTGTTCATGGAGAGGTATATGTACATTGTCTGTCTAGACGTCAAATGTGAACAATGTAAAACCAAAATTGTGCATGTCGACAGTCATGCAAAACCATCTATAGAACTGCATCCATTAAAAAATACACGATATCTTGGTAAGCTAGAAACATGTTTGGGAGTACTTCTAAAATACCCGAGAGATGTTTAGTTCTAATAAGTCGACTAAGTATTTCACCAAAGTTCTAAATTATGCAGGATATTATTATGCTTTAATAAGGTAAGTTATTGGAGTGCACGCAATAAAATAGTCGTGTGAAGCACGTACAGTTTACTAGTCATGTAAGTACAGTACCTTTTTTTAGCTGCATGCATTCACTCCTGAACATCATAAGTAAAAGTTTGAACTCGTGGAGAGCCAAAATGACATCGCGTCAGCTAGCCCGATTAATGGTCTGCTACTACAGTAACCTATACATCTAGCCTTATAGTCTACTCTGGGACACCCAGCGATTGCTTGCATAGGCGTCCACGCAAGAGCCTTCGAAGGGAAGGTATCCCCTATGGCCCGTTGATTTGGGATGGACGGACAAGATTGCTAGACGGCCAAAATCACGTGGTCCCCACTCCCTCGCGCCCCTCCATTTCAAACACTGTGAAATTTCTAGCGTCCCTCCGTTTCAAATGATACCAAAATCATGTGGTCCCCACTCCCTCGCGCCCCTCTATTTCAAGCACTGTGAAATTTCTGGCGCCCCTCCGTTTCAAACGATACCAAAATCACGTGGTCCCCACTCCCTCGCGCCCCTCCATTTCAAACACTACGAAATTTCAGGCGCCCCTCCGTTTCAAACGTTATAAAAATCACGTGGTGCCCACTCCCTCGCGCCCCTCCGTTTCAAAAACTGCGAAATTTCTGGTGCCCCTCCATTTCAAACGATACCAAAATCACGTGGTCCCCACTCCCTCATGCCCCTCCATTTCAAACACTATGAAATTTCTGGTGCACCTTTGTTTCAAATGATACCAAAATCACGTGGTCCCCACTCCCTCGCCCCTCCGTTTCAAACACTGCGAAATTTCTAGCGCCCCTCCATTTCAAACGATACCAAAATCATGTGGTTCCAACTCCCTCGCACCCCTCCATTTCAAACACTGTGAAATTTCTGGCGCCCCCTCCATTTCAAATGATACCAAAATCACGTGGTCCCCATGCTGGGCCCGCAGCATAGAAAACAAAAATTTTCCTACGGTGTGAACTACACGCCAAGATCTATCTACTAGGTACAAAGCAACGGGTGGACATACATCCAACGAGAACTTACCCTCGTAGACAACGAGCTTTTTTAACGAGTAGGAACTCGTGGTTGATGTAGTCGTACACTTGTCGATCTCAAGATCGTGAGGAAGTCCGAGCGCCGCAACTCAGCAGCGCATCTGCCCTCGCACACACGTTCAAGCCACCGGACAACCTCCACCTCCTCGCTCCAGCGATCCAGCGGAGGCAACAACTCCTTCCAGACAAAATGCCACCGGGAACATGTATCTCGCTAATCCGATACCATGGGGGAATAATTCTAGAGGGGGAGAGAGATCCTTCACAAGGAGGTGTGTGGATGAAGGAGGGAATGGGTGGCCTTTTATAGGAGGAGGGGGGGTGCCCCCTCTCTCCATGGCCGGCGCATGGGGGGTGACCCCTCACCTCCCCCATTCATGTGGTGGTAACCCCTCCACATTAAAATGCCTCTTCACATTCCCTTTTAAAGTCTCCACTTGAAATGCATTAAATTTCTCCAAATTTATTGCTCTCTCATTTAATAAAACTCTTTTTATTAAATTTATTCAGAATTTTTTTAATTACTTTAATTAACAAACATTCACATATAGCCCCTTGCAATATTTCAATATCACATGCAGAACCACCTTCTGCAATTTCGCCCGAAACAATTTCCGGTTTCTATTGAAACAATTCCTGCGCTTTGCAATTCTTTCGTCTGAAACATAGGTGCTCCAAAATGGTGTCCGGTAACTCTTAAGTGTACCACCCTACGGTTCGCTAATAATGCATACATGATCGAGACCCTTCTCCGATCAATAATCGGCAGCGGGACCTGGAGATCCGTACTGACTCCTACACATTCAACGATGACTCCTATGATCGGGAGAACCTTTAACGCTTGTAACTAAATCCCTTTGTCTCTCGATATATTACATGTCCGAGATTCGATCATCGGTATCTCCATACCTAGTTTGATCTTGTTACCGACATGCACTCTTTTCTCGTTCCCATGATATAACATTCTAGTGATCACATCACTTGCTTGCAAGCTATCCTAATGTGATATCACCGAGAGGGCCCAGAGTATATCTATCCGTCATCTGGATTGACAAATTCCACTCTTGATCCATGAGCCTCAACATAACACCTTCGTAGTACTGAACCCATCTTTATAGTCACCCTGTTACGGTGTGACGTTTGATGTTATCAAGATACTCTTCCGGTGTTAGCAATTAACATGATCTCATGGTCTAAGGATAAAGATTACTTCGTATGATGTTATAGCAATATAAACATAATGACTTGATCGTAATGCTATACTTCGGATGAATGTTCATCACATCATTCCACCAATGGTGTGACCTTGTTATTAACAACATCCAATGTCCATGATCAGGAAACCTTGATCATCCTGTTAATCAACAAGCTAGTCTATAAGAGAGGCATGACTAGGAACCCTTTTTGTTCATTAAACACACATGTATTGATGTTTCCGAATCAATACATTTCTAGCATGTAAAATAAACATCTATCATATATAAGGAATATATATAATAACAACTTTATTATTGCCTCTCAGGGCATATTTCCTTCAGTCTCCCACTTGCACTAGAGACAATAATCTAATTCACATAGTGATATATCTAACACCCATGGAGTTCTGGTGTTGATCATGTTTTTCCCTAGGGAGAACTTTAGTCAATGGATCTGCTACATTTAGGTCCGTGTGTACTTTCCAAATCTTTATATCTCCATCCTTGACATGCTCGTGGATGGAGTGAACCCGACGCTTAATATGTTTGGAATTCTTTTGAGACCTTGGTTCCTTTGTATTGGCTATGGCTCCATTGTTGTCACAATAGATCACCATCGGGTCCAACGCACTGGGAACCACACCCAGTTCTGTAATGAACTCTTTCATCCAAACTGCCTCCTGCGCTGCTTCTGAAGCAGCAACATATTCCGCCTCCGTTGTTGATCCGGCCACCACAGGTTGTTTGGAACTCCTCCAACTAACTTCTGCTCCGCTCAAGAGAAATACGTATCCGGATTGAGACTTAGAGTCATCCGGATCAGTGTCAAAGCTAGCATCGACATAACACTTAGCGACTAGCTCTTCTTCACCTCCGTATATGAGAAGCATATCCTTAGTTCTTCTCAAGTACTTGAGGATGTTCTTTACCGCTATCCAGTGTTCCGAACCTGGATCAGATTGGTACCTACTAGTAAAACTAATAGCATGTGCCACATCCGGTCTTGCACATATCATGGCATACATAATAGAGCCTATGGCCGAGGCATAGGGGATCTTATCCATCATCTCTCTTTCTTCCGCCGTAGCCAGACTTTGAGTCTTACTCAATGTCTTGCCTTGCAACATAGGTAAGAACCCCTTCTTACTTTCATCCATATTAAACTTCTTGAATATCTTATCAAGGTATGTACTCTGCGATAGCCCAATTAGGCGCCTTGATCTATCTCTATAGATTTTAATGCCTAATATATATGACGCTTCACCAAGGTCTTTCATCGAAAATTTACTGTTTAGATAACTTTTAACACTGTTTAAAAGATCTATGTCATTTCCAATCAATAATATGTCATCCACACATAATATCAGAAATGCCCTCCCACTCACTTTCTTGTAAATACAAGCCTCTCCATAAGTTTGGACAAATCCAAACTCTTTGATCACCTCATCAAAGCGGAGATTCCAACTTCGTGATGCTTGCTTCAGTCCATAAATGGATCGCTGAAGTTTGCACACCTTATTAACATCCTTAGGATCGACAAAACCCTTAGGTTGTATCATATATAACTCTTCTTCAATCTTACCATTGAGGAACGCAATTTTGACATCCATCTGCCATATTTCATAATCGAAATATGCAGCAATTGCTAACATAATCCTAACCGATTTAAGCATCGCTACGGGAGAGAATGTCTCATCGTAGTCAACTCCTTGAATTTGTCGAAACCCCTTTGCAACAAGTCGAGCCTTATAGATGGTCACATTACCATCAACATCAGTTTTTCTTTTGAAAATCCATTTATTCTCAACGGCCTTTCGGTCGTGAGGTAAGTCCACCAAGTTCCAAACTTGGTTCTCGTACATGGATTCCATCTCGGATTTCATGGCTTCTAGCCATTTGTTGGAATCCAGGCTCATCATCGCTTCTTCATACGTCGCAGGGTCATCCATTTTATCAACCATGCAATTCACAACAGGATTGTCGTACAGTTCAGGAGCTGCACGTGTCCTGCTTGACCTGCGAGGTTCGATAGTGTCCTCTTTCGGAGTTTCATGATCATTATCATTAGCTCTCTCTCTTCATCAGGTGAAGTCAACTCCGAAACAACTTCCGGTGCTGCGCCACTCGCCATTCCATGAAGAGAAGGTTCAATAACCTCTTTGAGTTCTACCTTCCGACTACTCACACCTTTCGCGAGAAACTCCTTCTAAAGAAAGGATCCATTCTTGGCAACAAAAACCTTGCCCTCAGATCTGTGATAAAAGGTATACCCAATTGTTTCCTTAGGGTATCCTATGAAGACGCATTTTTCCGCTTTGGGTTCGAGCTTATCCGGTTGAAGTTTCTTCACATAAACATTGCATCCCCAAACCTTAAGAAATGACAGCTTAGGTTTGTCTCCAAACCATAATTCATACGGTGTCGTTTCAACGGATTTAGATGGTGCCCGATTTAAAGTGAATGCAGTTGGGTCCAGTGCATAACCCCAAAATGATAGAGGTAAGTCAGTCAGAGACATCATAGATCGAACCATATCCAAAAAGGTACGATTACGACGTTCCGACACACCATTACGTTGTGGTGTTTCGGCAGGCGTGAGTTGTGAAACTATTCCACACTCTTTCATGTGTGTGCTAAACTCGTAACTTAGATACTCTCCTCCACGGTCAGACCATAGAAATTTGATCTTTCTATTACGATGATTTTCCACTTCATTCTGAAATTCCTTGAACTTTTCGAAAGTTTCAGACTTGTGTTTCATCAAATAGATATACCCATATCTACTCAAATCATCCGTGAGAGTAACAAAATAATGATATCCACCTTGCGCCGACACACTCATTGGTCCACACACATCAGTATGTATGATCTCCAACAGATTTGTCGCCCGTTCCATTGAACCGGAAAACGGCGTTCTAGTCATCTTGCCCATAAGGCATGGCTCACATGTATCAAATGATTCAAAATCAAGTGATTCCAAAAGTCCATCAGAATGGAGTTTCTTCATGCGTTTAACGCCAATATGACCTAGACGGCAGTGCCACATATATGTAGACATATCATCATCAAGTTTAATCTTTTTAGCATTAACATTATGAATGTGCGTAATATTACTATCGAGATCCAATAGAAATAAACCATTCAACATAGGTGCATGACCATAAAAGATATCATTCTTATAAATCGAACAACCATTGTTTTCAGATTTAAAGGAATGACCACTTTGCATCAAACACGATCCAGATACAATGTTCATGCTCAGTGCAGGCACCAAATAACAATTATTTAGGTTTATAACTAATCCCGATGGAAAATGGAGAGGTAGCGTCCCGACGGCGATCACATCAACTCTTGATCCATTGCCGACCTGCATCCTGACCTCATCCCTTGCTAGTTGTCGCTTGTTCCGTAGCCCCTGAACCGAGTTACATATATTAGCAACCGATTCGGTATCAAATACCCAGGTGCTACTATGAGTACTAGTCAAGTACACATCAATAACATGTATATCACATATACCTTTGTTTGCCTTGCTGGACTTCTTGTCCGCCAAATACTTGGGGCAGTTGCGCTTCCAATGGCCAGTCCCCTTGCAATAGTAGCACTTGGTGTCAGACTTAGGGCCAGCCCGGGGTTTGTTTTCAGGCGTGGCAACAGACTTGCCACCCTTCTTTCCCTTGTGATTGCCTTTCTTGTCCTTCTTGAAACCGGTGGTCCTATTAATCATCAACACTTGATGTTCTTTCCTAATCTCCACTTCTGCAGTCTTAAGAATTGACAGAAGCTCAGGAAGAGACTTCTTCATGCCCTGCATATTATAGTTCATCACGAAGCTCTTGTAGCTAGGTGGCAGAGATTGGAGAACATGATGTATGCCTAAGTCAATGGGAATCGTTATTCCCAAGGACACAAGCTTATCGGTGTACCCAGACATTTTGAGTACGTGCTCACTAACGGAGCGGTTTTCCTCCATCATGCAGCTAAAGAACTTTTCTGTAGCATTATAACTCTCTACGGCAGCATGGGTATCGAAAATCATTTTCAGTTCTCCCATGGTATCAAAGGCATTCCCATTTTCGAAACGCTTTCGAAGTTCTGGCTCTAGCCCATACAGTATGTCGCAATGAACTAAGTTGTGGTCCTCCTGACGAGTCACATAGACATTCTTTTCCTCGTCAGGGCATCAAGAGCTGGTGGGGGGCCTAGCGGCGCATCTAGCACATATTGCTTTTGTGCAGCAGTGAGGAGAATCCTCAAATTCATAGCCCAGTTGGTGAAGTTGCTACCATTCGCAGCAAGTTTCTCTTTCTCCATGAACACATTGAAATTAAAAGCAGGTGGTGCCATCTACAATAGAATTTGTAAAGTTTATTTAGACTAAGTTTATGATAGATTGAGTTCAACTAATCCAAATTACTAATGAACTCCCACTCAAACACGACATCCCTCGTGTCCTTTTGGTGATTACATGAACCAAATCCACTATACCAAGTCCGATCATCACGTGAGTTGATATAGCTTCAAAGGCGAGCATCTATATGGGCATCATATCAACCATATGACTCATGCTTAACCTTTCGGTCCGTGTTCTGAGGCCATGTCTGTACATGCTAGGCTCGCCAAGTAAGAACCTTAGTATTCGCGTGTGTAAAACTGTCTTACATCCACTCCTATGAAAGCGTAGATTCGAGTACACCCGATCATCACGTGATGTCTCGAAACACGATCCATAGAACGGTGCATACTCAAGGAAGAACACATTTTTATGTTGATATCTAAATGAGGGATCATCTTATAATGCTACCAAACGCGCCAAACTAGCAATATAAGATGCTAACATCTAATGTGTAAAGTGAGATGATATGGTCCATGCATTCGATCTCTATCACTTGCATCGTGGTATGATCTCTATCATTCCTTTGCGTGTAAGGCCAAGGTCTATGGAACTTACAAGTTGAGTGTGTTGTAAGAGTATCCACCATACATCTACTTACAACAATACCATATCAACACACTAGCCCAGCAATGATCTAAACTAGACGCCTCTAATTTATCAATTGCAAGTTTTACGTGGCTTAGGGCTTTCGGAGATAGAACCGTTCTTACCTAAGAACATGAACCACAACGAGGATTACTAAGTTATTAGCAACTCGTTGTAAATCAGATATTGACTATAGTAGGAGAGACAGACACCCGCCAGCCACTTATGCAAAACAAGTTGCATGTCAGTCGTGGAACCGGTCTCATGTACGATGACATGTAAGGTTGGTCCGGGCCGCTTCATCCCACTATGCCATCAATATCCAAAATACATAGAAGATGCAATAACATGATCATCATCGCCCACATATCAACCATATGTGTACTACCCGTGCTAAGCACCTACGCATAGATCAGGCTCTGATACCACTGTTGGGTCCGCAGCATAGAAAACAAAAAATTTCCTACGGTGTGAACTACACGCCAAGATCTATCTACTAGGTACAAAGCAACGGGTGGACATACATCCAACGAGAACTTACCCTCATAGACAACGAGCTTTGTTAACGAGTAGGAACTCGTGGTTGATGTAGTCGTACACTTGCCGATCTCAAGATCGTGAGGAAGTCCGAGTGCCGCAACTCAGCAACGCATCCGTACTCGCACACACGTTCAAGCCACCGGAAAACCTCCACCTCCTCGCTCCAGCGATCCAGTGGAAGCAGCAACTCCTTCCAGACGAAATGCCACCGGGAACATGTATCTCACTAATCCGAGACCATGGGGGAATAATTCTAGAGGGGGAGAGATCCTTCACAAGGAGGTGTGTGGATGAAGGAGGGAATGGGTGGCCTTTTATAGGAGGGGGTGCCCCCTCTCTCCATGGCCGGCGCATGGGGGGGGTGACCCCTCACCTCCCCCATTCATGTGGTGGTAACCCCCCCCCCCATATTAAAATGCCTCTTCACATTCCCTTTTAAAGTCTCCACTTTAAATGCATTAAATTTCTCCAAATTTAATGCTCTCTCATTTAATAAAACTCTCTTTATTAAATTTATTCAGAATTTTGTTAATTACTTTAATTAACAAACATTCACATATAGCCCCTTGCAATATTTCAATATCACATGCAGAACCACCTTCTGCAATTTCACCCGAAACAATTTCCGGTTTCTATTGAAACAATTCCTGCGCTTTGCAATTCTTTCGTCTGAAACATATGTGCTCCAAAATGGTGTCTAGTAACTCTTAAGTGTGCCAACCTACGGTTCGCGAATAATGTAGACATGATCGAGACCCTTCTCCGATCAATAATCAGCAGCGAGACCTGGAGATCCGTACTGACTCCTACACATTCAATGATGACTCCTGTGATCGTGAGTACCTTTAACGCTTGTAACTAAATCCCTTTGTCTCTCGATATATTACATGTCCGAGATTCGATCATCGGCATCTCCATACCTAGTTTGATCTCATTACCGACATGCACTCTTTTCTTGTTCCTGTGATATAACATTCTAGTGATCACATCACTTGCTTGCAAGCTATCCTAATGTGATATCACCGAGAGGGCCCAGAGTATATCTATCCGTCATCTGGATTGACAAATTCCACTCTTGATCCATGAGCCTCAAAATAACACCTTCGTAGTATTGAACCCATCTTTATAGTCACCCTGTTACGGTGTGACGTTTGATGTTATCAAGATACTCTTCTGGTGTTAGCAATTAACATGATCTCATGGTCTAAGGATAAAGATTACTTCGTATGATGTTATAGAAATATAAACATAATGACTTGATCGTAATGCTATACTTCGGATGAATGTTCATCACATCATTCCACCAATGGTGTGACCTTGTTATTAACAACATCCAATGTCCATGATCAGGAAACCTTGATCATCCTGTTAATCAACAAGCTAGTCTATAAGAGAGGCATGACTAGGAAACCTTTTTGTTCATTAAACACACATGTATTGATGTTTCTGAATCAATACATTTCTAGCATGTAAAATAAACATCTATCATATATAAGGAATATATATAATAACAACTTTATTATTGCCTCTCAGGGCATATTTCCTTCACCCCACTCCCTCGCGCCCCTGCATTTCAGACACTGCAAAATTTCTGGCGCCCCTCCGTTTCAAACGATACCAAAATCACGTGGTCCCCAATCCCTAGTGCCCCTCCATTTCAAACACCGCGAAAATTTCTAGCGCCCCTCCATTTCAAACACTGTGAAATTTCTGGCGCCCCTCTGTTTCAAACACTGCGAAATTTCTGGCGCCCCTCCGTTTCAAACGATACCAAAATCATGTGGTCCCCACTCCCTCGCGCCCCTCCATTTCAAACACAGCGAAATTTCTCATGCCCGGAACCTCCCGCAGCACTTCTCCGCGGCTGGCTTTGCCCGCCGGAACTCGACACCATGCACTCCTCAGCCAACAGTATACTAGAGCTGCATCAGATGCGGTCTCATCAAAAGCATGATTGCCGCTTCACCCAACGTCCACCACACCCGACGTTGGTCACCGAGTCTGTCGTCGCCCACCGCACCTAATTTCCTTTTCCCACTTTTCCCACCACGGTGCCGAATCCGTCAATGACTGCCCAAGATTTGCATCAACATCGGCGGCATCCTTCCCACCCGTACCTTACCTGAACCGCCGTGTAGTGCCCCAATTCAACCTCGTCCACCACGGTCAAGCCGGCATCGAGCGCCCAAGATTTGCTTCCCCGACGCAAATAGCCGGCGCAACCGAAGCACCCTGGATGACAAGGATGTCACCCGCGCCGTTACGAATGATGATTAGAAGCCTATTCGACCATGTTAACTAAATCACCAACTCTTTTTTTAGTTTTGTCAGGAGTACAGCAGGTTCAAGCCTGTCGTAGTGAACTGCATTTTTCTAATAGTTCTGTACACCCAGTCAAAGCGCACGCCTGTTCTTCGTGCTAGATACTACAGAGTAGGTCACTAGACATGTTGGTTTGCATTCGCTTCTCTACAAATTTTGAATTCATGCACATATTCTTAGCTACTCCAAACAACAGTAATTGCCTGCTATCGTGTAGTTCTTGCAAAATGTAAAATCAATGGAAAATATTAGTTTGGATTCCCTGCTCCACGGTTACTAAATCTATCTGGTTCGTCCTGAGATAAGTTCCTATTATTGTTTCCTCCTTGGCATCGCTATGCTGTCCGGTAGTACCCGTTTAGACTCTTCATACTAATTCGATTATAATTTTGTTGTTGTCGTCTAGTTCTTCAAAAGCTGCAACACTAAGTATTTTCTTTTTCTTGCATAGAGCCCAAAATGGAACAATGAACATGATGGTTTGCATAGCCTCTTCTACAGGTTCACAAGCGATGCCATTATTTCCTTATCTAGTGTTGGTTTGTCCTAATCAATGGCATAATTGTCCTCTACTATGTAGTTCACTCGTGGTTTGCATTCCTGCTCTAGAAGTTCTCTTATGATGCCATATTTCTATATGGTTGATTCTTAGCTATGACAGAAACTGCATGACATTGTGTAGCTCACCGTAAATTTTGAGTCACCGTACGTCTCTTGCATTCCAGGAAATATAACTACTTCCATATATATTTGCTTATATGACCTGTCTAGTTTATATTTGGCGAAATTCTAAAAACACTTTGTTTGATTGCTCATTTCATTGTAGGTACACTTGTCTAATGATTGTTTGTCTTGTTCTACAGGCTCACATGCGATGGTACTATATCTTGCATCTCATTCTGGTTCGTCCTAAGCAATGACATAACTATCCTCTACAATATATAGTTAAATCCTCATTTTCATTCTTGCTATACAAGTTCTCGTATGATGCGATTATAATTTCTATTTGGTTCATTCTAAGCTATGAGTAGTTTGTCTTGTTTGTTGTATTAACTTGTTATTACTTAGTTTCAGACTGCAATTATTGCTATTCCCACCAAAGAGGGGGCTGCAAGATCATGTCTCAAGGTGGTTTCCAATGTAGCTATCATACTCAAAAGGACATGAAGTTGATGGATTGAGAAAGCAAATTGAGGACAATGCAATCAACTTGATTTTCAACTGAAATGCTGAATTTTCTTTCCCGAGCGTTGATATTACGTAATATTTTTAAGAAGTTTCCAGCTGATGTAATATCAAGATAACTCGCATAAGCCATGTAGGCATTTTTTTGAGCTGGGCCATGTAGGCATTTAGTCAACCCTGTCCACGCATGGCGGTAGTTGGTATCATAACTGCGCCAGCCAGGTCGATCAGGTAAGAGTTTAGGTCTTTGTTATTTTCCCTTGTTGTATTAGGCCTACCATGAACAGTAAAAGATGTCGCTAATTGTACTCCTTTTATGATATTTGCCTGGGCTTCAGAAAGGCCGAGACTGTAGGTGTCCGCGACGCCTACTGTCATGTGGCAACCAGTAACAGGCTAGAACAGTAATAGGCCAAATAGTAACATGCCAAAACAGTAACAGGACAAAACAGTAACAGGCTAAAGTAGTGATATGCCAAAGCATAACGGGCCAGATTAGTAACAGACCAAAAAAGTGGCAGGCCATAACAGTATAGGACCACATAAGTAACGGACCTAAACAGTAGATGGCCAGAATAGTAACGGGGTAGAATAGTAGCAGGCCGAAAATATTACCATACACGAACAGTAATAGGCCAAACATATTGGCAGGCCAAAACAGTACTAGATCAGAACATTTGCAGGCTGCCCGTGGGCCCGAGAAGTTGATGGACGGTATGGTAAAAGGCCATAACAGTATCAGACCTTCTCAAAAGTGGGCCGTTCATAAGCGGCCTAGAACAAGCTGTGAGAATAGTGACAAGCTGACACTGGGCCTTAACAGTATCGGGCCTACTTGACGCAGCATGTTAACGGGCCACGCACTATTCGAACAATGTGGGCTTCTGTAGGCCGAAACAGTAACGGGCCTGACATTCGCGGGCTACTGCTGGCCACATCTTTGGGCCCATTTCAAACAGTGTCGGATGAAACAGTAACAGGCCATGGTCTTATTGTGTTCTACTAATCGGCCGACCCACTTAATTATTAGCAGGCCCTAGCTGGGCCTGGCTTCTACCATGATTTATGTGGCCATTAACGTAGGTAACTGGGTGTTAACGGCATTTGCCACGTTGCATTTTCCATGACGTCAGCAGTCAACACGGCTGGTGGACACATCTACGACGGAACAAGTTTTTGTGGCTGAAGGGTGCGATCCGCCACGGTCAGAAAAAAAACATAGTAGATTCTTTTGTGACAGGGATTTTACCATGAAGGGCATCCGTCGTAGAAGACTTTTCAGCCACGAAAAACGGGCCTTCAACCATGAGAATCGTCTGTTGTAAAAGCCAACTTTTCTTGTAGTGACATGTGGTTTGTGAAAAGAACACACATGCAATGACTCTAGTTGTTGTTAATGAAAAGAACACACATGCAATGAACTCTAGTGGATCCATATGTGGTTTGTGAAAACAACAGATATGCAATGAACTCTTGTGGATCCATATGTGGTTTGTGAAAACAACACACATGCAATGACTCTAGTTGTGGTTAATGAAAAGAACACACATGCAATGACACTACGGGATCCATATGTGGTTTGTGAGAAGAAACGACATGCAATGACACTAGTGGATCCATACGTGGTTAATGAAAAGAACACACATGAAATGACACTGGTGGATCCACATGTGGTTTGTGAAAAGAACACACATGCAATGACTCTAGCTGTTGTTAATGAAAAAACACACATGCAATGAACTCTGGTGGATCCATATGTGGTTTGCGAAAAGAACATACATGAAGTGAACTCTTGTGGATCCATATGTGGTTTGTGAAAAGAACACACATGCAATGACTCTAGTTGTGGTTAATGAAAAGAACACACATGCAATGACACTAGGGGATCCATATGTGGTTAATGAAAAGAACAGACATGCAATGACACTGGTGGATCCATATGTGGCTAATGAAAAGAACACACATGCAATGACACTGGTGGATCCACATGTGGTTTGTCAAAAGAACACACATGCAATGACTCTAGATATTGTTAATGAAAAGAACACACATGTAATGAAACTGGTGGATCCATATGTGGTTTGTGAGAAGAACAGACATGCAATGACACGTATGGATCCATATGTGGTTAATGAAAAGAACACACATGCAATTACATTGGTGGATCCACATGTGGTTTGTGAAAAGAACACACATGCAACGACTCTAGCTGTTGTTAATGAAAAGAACACACATGCAATGAAACTGGTGGATCCATATGTGCTTTGTGAAAAGAACAGAGATCCAGTGACTCTAGATGTGGTTTATTAAAAGAACACACATGAAATAACACTGGTGGTTCCATGTGGTTTGTGAAAAGAACACACATGCAATGACTCTGGTGGATCCATATGTGGTTTGTGAAAAGAACAGACATGCAATGACTGTAGCTATGGTTAATGAAAAGAATAGAGATGCAATGACTCTAGATGTGGTTTATTGAAAGAACACACACGCAATGACTCCGGTGGATCCCTATGTGGTTTGTGAAAAGAATACACATTCAATGACACTAGTGGATCCATATGTGGTTAATGAAAAGAACACACATGCAATGACACTGGTGGATCCACATGTGGTTTGTGAAAATAACACACATGCAATGAAACTGGTGAATCTATGTTGTTTAGGACAATAACACACATCCAGTGACACTAGTTGTGGTTTATTAAAAGAACACACATGCAATAACACTGGTGGTTCCATGTGGTTTGTGAAAAGAACACACATGCAATGACTCTGGTGGATCCATATGTGGTTTGTGAAAATAACATACATGTAATGACTCTAGTTGTGGTTAATGAAAAGAATAGAGATATAGTGACTCTAGCTATGGTTTATTGAAAGAACACACATGCAGTGACTCTGGTGGATCCATATGTTGTTTGTGAAAAGAACACACATGCAGTGACACTAGGGGATCCATATGTGGTTCATGAAAGAACACAGATTTCAATGACACTGGTGGATCCACATGTGGTTTGTGAAAATAACACACATGCAATGACACTGGTGGATCCATGTGGTTTATGACAATAAGACACATCTAGTGACTCTAGCTGTGGTTTATTAAAAGAACACACATGCAATAACACTAGTGGATCCATATATGGTTTGTGAAAAGAATAGACATGCAATGAATCTAGCTGTGGTTAATGGAAAGAACAAAGATGCAATGACTCTAGCTATGGTTTATTGAAAGAACACAAATGCAATGACTCTGGTGGATCCATATGTGGTTTGTGAAAAGAACAGAGATCCAGTGAGTCTAGTTGTGGTTTATTAAAAGAACACACATGCAATAACACTGGTGGTTCCATGTGGTTTGTGAAAAGAACAGACATGCAATGACTCTAGCTATGGTTAATGAAAAGAATAGAGATGCAATGACACTGGTGGATCCACATGTGGTTTGTGAAAAGAACACACATGCAATGAATCTAGCTGTTGTTAATGAAAAGAACACACATGTAATGAACTCTGGTGGATCCATATGTGGTTTGTGAAAAGAACAGACATGCAATGAACTCTTGTGGATCCATATGTGGTTTGTGAAAAGAACACACATGGAATGACTCTAGTTGTGGTTAATGAAAAGAACACACATGTAATGAAACTAGGGGATCCATATGTGGTTTGTGAGAAGAACAGACATGCAATGACTCTAGTGGATCCACATGTGGTTTGTGAAAAGAACACACATGCAATGACTCTAGCTATTGTTAATGAAAAGAACACACATGCAATGAACTCTGGTGGATCCATATGTGGTTTGTGAAAAGAACAGACATGTAATGAACTCTTGTGGATCCATATGTGTTTTTTGAAAAGGACGCACATGAAATGACTCTAGTTCTGGTTAATGAAAAGAACACACATGCAATGACACTAAGGGATCCATATGTGGTTAATGAAAAGAACAGACACTACTAGGAAACAGCTCTTTTGTGGCGCATGGGTTTCCATCTTCTGGGGCACATATCCCTGTCGCCACTGTTACCCTGCCACTAATATCTGCTCCCTGTGGCGCATATAGGAATGCGCCACAGAAGTCTCAGACTTCTGTGGCGCATTCCTGCATATGCGCCACAGGAAGTAGATATCAGTGACGCATACAGTCCAATGCACCATAGAGTCTATATGCGCCACAGACACAGTTTCTATATGCGCCACTGAGTATATTACATGTATTCAAAATAAAATACATTCCTGGTGTATAATCAAGTATTTATACAGGATTTATATAATATTTATCCAGATCAGTATAAACAGTACATTGCACATGTAGTAGATGAAAACCGACATATAATACAAACACAAGTATAATGTCATCACACTTAGAGCCCGATCGAGCTACATATATAGTGTCAAGTGCCAAATTTTTACACAAGCTCCGAATACAGAGTTCATATCATCTCACATTACAAATCTGAAGTGGCCACCGCCGCCTACACTAGGATCAAATAGAATACAGCTGTGATAATGGTGAGCAAGAGCATTAGCTCGACCAATATCTTCATCCGGTTCTTCTTCCACAAGTGGTTCCTCCACTTGGCTATCGCCTCCTCTCTAGTCGCGTATCCTTTGTAGATGTTGCCCCTGAACTTGTTCACTTGTATGTGGCAATCCTCCCACTCCTCGTAGACTCCTGGAACCCTACCCATGTACACCACATACCATCTCGTCGCCATCTCTATAGACGACAAGGCATATTAGTAAAAATACAACGAAAAGAATGAATAAAGGGTTCACATCCATATATATATGTTCATAGAATATAAAACAAAGGATCCATAAACCTAAAAGTTAGATCATCATAGAAGAAATAAGGTCAACGACAACACGACCACAAGGTAGTTTAAGTCTAACAACAATGACCATTTAGACCACGAGATAGTAAAGTTTATGACACACACACTAATACAGCAGGCGTCCATCAAGAATATACACACACTGGATCATGCTAGAGGCACACATCGATCATGATGAAGACTTCCTCTTCTCGCTCGGCTTCGGGAATGGTAGATAGCCCTCTTTCGTCGTCCACGTCCTTGTGTCACCCTGCTTACGGAGGCGTTCTTCGATCTCCCTCTTACTCAACCCTCTGGCTTGTTGTAGGGCACCGCCCCTTGTGTTGACATCTTCAATGATGATTTGCGACAACTTCATCTGAATGCGATGGAAGTCTTCTCTAAGATCAGCATCATCGATTTTCGCCAAAGTTTTGGCCCATCCTCGGAGACTAGATGGCAGCGTTAGGTTATGGCAATCCCAAACATAGCCTTTAAGGTGATGGAGGACGTAGAAGGCCTCCTTGGCACCAGTAGTCGACTGCTTGATGCAGGGGAAGTCGAGCATGTGCTTGAACACGTGTTTGCCATCCTTGATACATTCTCCCTTATCTATGAAGGTGCATCCCTTCTTGGTGTAGCCCTCGAGAGCCTCATTGAGAACACCCCTTATTCTGGTGTAGTCTTTCTTCTTCGTCAAACTCCCCGAGTCGAAATATGTGGCTAGCGAATACCTCGGGGCAAGGACGATGAGTGTGCAGTATTTGTCTCTGCGCAACACAATTTGAACGGAATGTTGGAAAAAGAGCAAAGGAAAGAAATCTATAAGAAATGCATAAGTTACGGTGACGACGAGCGAGTGTGTGTACTTACTCGGGAAATAAGTGTGCCCTTCCTCTTGTTGTCCACCATGAACTTCTCGAGGTACGCCGTCGCCTTGGTCCGTGTCTCTGATCCTTCGACCAACTGGTTGTCCCGCATGTAGTAGGGATCCACTACCGCGATTTCCGGGGTACTTTCTCTCTTGATTGTGAGCGCCAGATTGAGCGCGTATAGGCGGACCAAGTTATGGTCTAGCCGTTTCGTGAGAAACAGCTTGAATATGTCTTCGAACACTATGAAGAATATATCCGCAGGGGGTTCATCGACGAAGCCCACGTGCAATGGCACCTTGGCCGTGAAAACCGGGTAATTTGGATCTTTGTCTTTAAGAAGGTGGACCTCTAGTGTCTTGACACCCTCATGCAAAGTTAACATGGCTCCAACCGTAATGTGGATCATATCTGGAGTCAATATCGGATCACCAGCTACATGCACTCGGGGCAAGACAAATTGTGTGGATGATACGACGACGGTGTCCTGACCCTAGATCCTCTTCGGAAGAGGCTGGCTCGCACCCTTCTTATTATTATTACCTCTCTTCCTGAGTGCTTCTTCTTCACAACAGTGTCAGCCACTGCCATCTGCTCATCAGTCGCCTTTCGGAGTATGTTGGGGACGAAAACCAATCCCGGTTTCTCTTGTGGTGGATCGGCGGCCGGAGGCGTCTCTTGAGAAAGACCATGGAAGACTAGGCGCTGCGTGCATGTATTGGGCTGACCAGCTTGATGGTCGTCGCGAGCTGCGAAGGGTTCTTCATCCACAGAAGGCATACACAATCCTTTGGCGGCACCGGTGTTGATCAAGTCGTCAATGTTGACCAATTCATCATCATCTTCATGGGTGCCATCATGTGGTGGTGGTAGCGGGGGCGACGGAGGTTGCGGCACAACGTCTTTGCCATGTGGCGGTGCACACGCTGCTAAGAGTTGATGGTGACGACTGGTGGTGGCGACAACAGCGGCTACTGGCTTCCGAGGTGGTGGCCGGGCGATGATCGTTCGAGAGGTGGCACCGGTGCTCCCCCCGCAAGACGAATCTGGGTCTTCGGCCATGTCAAGGGCCAGTTGTAGCATTCCCCAAGGGTCTTGTGTTCGTCGGCTCCTTGAGGTTTAAAGGGGGGTCCATGTCATCGCACCCTGGCAACACCCGAGCCAACCTGACCCTCATCACGTCATCATCCATTGGATTGTTGTGCATCGTGCTGCTCGCCGGTTGTATAAGAGTGCCCTTGGCAACATCCTTCAACTCACCGCCGACATCTTTAAGCAGGAGAACGCAAGAAGTGTCCTGAGGCAAAAACATGTTGTTGGGCGTCATGAGATGGCAACAGTAATGCATCAAAGGCATAAAGGAGATGACGTGCACTAACTAATTAGTTACCTTGGTGATGGCGTGGATCTCGGCTAATGTAGAGACACGGCCGATGCCGGCGGCCGGCCTATCATCATCTGCAATCTCCTGCTCGGGTGCCTCACGAAGCACCACCGCCGTTGGCTGCGCCTTATTGGTATCTTTGGCGGGAGGGGGCACCGGTGTGACCAAAACGAGGGTCTGCGTCCCGACGTTGACGGCCGGCGGGGTCACCAGGTCCGGCGACACGGTAACATTGATGCCTGAGTTGCTGCCGCTTAAGCTGGGAAAATGTATCGGCCCCTGTCGACCTCCCGCATTCCAAGAAGTAAGCCCCTCGAAAAACTCAGGGGGGATCATCGAGCGGAGCTTCTCTTCCACTAACTTGTCCACCGTTTTCTGGTCCACCGCCTTCTCCTCCAGTGTCTGCACCTTCATCTTCAGCTCTGCAATAGCGGCTTTATCCTGGTTCTTCCTCTCCCTTCTTTTCTTGGCGTCCTCTTTGTAGAACTCCTTGAACTTCATGCTCGTACCGAAGCCGGACACACGGCCAGCTGAGGACGGCGGCAATCCCTTGTCCCTCTTCTTGTAAGCATTGGTCGCCCTATTGAAAACCGTGTCCCACGGCTCCGTCGAATCCTGGAACGACTCTGTGGCAGTAGCGTTCAGTTCCTCCTCCTACAGAGACAAGGAAAGGTGAACCCATTTAGATTCTTGGCTTCATTATCTTAATTAGAACACAATAGACTTGAGATCAGCGATAAATTCCTTACCAGATTCTTCTCGAAGTCCTTCACCTCCGGATCGTCGGTGATGAACTCCCCTGTTTCCTTGTCCAGGTAGTAGCGGGCCTGAGCAAATTGCCTAAGCTGCAAGTCCATGATTTTAAGCCAAGGGTTGTCTTTACCAAGGCGTTCAAGCTTGGCGTCCTCCTTGTCCCAAATGGCCTATTTCCCCCTGTAACCGCCGCTTCCAAGGCGGTGGTTACCTATGTTCTGTTCCCGCATACTCCTTCCCCATTGAGTCCATTTTATAGCGTCAACGGTAGCTATATCCGCCTTGAATATCCTAAACTCCTCTTTGTCGAGCATCGGATTTTTCTTACTCATAAACTCCCAACTTTCACCTTTGTCAATGCTATTCTTCACCCGAGTTTTCCAGCTGCTCAAGGCGTTGCTCATCTTCGTGAGGGCTAGTTTGTTCACCGGGTTCTTTCTCTCAAGGTTTCTAAACTGCTCTGGGAATCTGTATCGCTTGTGAAGCTTCTTAAGGAGGTTATCGACCAAAGCTGCATGGTCCGCATGTCTGATGTACTTTGTGTTGACCGACATGCTTTCCTGGACGATGCACCCGAGTTGCAGGCCGTACCCTTTAGCAATCGCCTCTGGCGCAATGGGTAGGCCACTTTCTGTGACCTCAGTGAAATCATCACAGACGGTGGCGAGCACTGGCACCTTCCGCTCCTTCTATTCCTTCTTCTTCTTCTTCTGAGAAGCGGTCGGGTTGCCGCTACCGCCATCCGTGCGCTCGCCGCCATCGGTGCAGGCGCCGCCATCGGTGGTGTCATCCTCTTTGCCGCCGCCTTCACTAGTTCCATCGTAGTCGTCTTCGTCCCCCTCGTAATCAGGATCTCCTCCCTCATTGGCCCCAGCAGCTCTGGCGACGGTCGCCTCCTCCTCCGGTGGTGGTGTCATCCTCATCGCCTCCTCCTCCTCCTGTTGGGACCCCTGCCAGAATGACTGGTTGGCCTGTCTAGCTTGTTCTTCGATGCTGATCATGTGCTTAGAAGGGCCAGACTCCTTGTTGCCCGACATGTTTGCACTACTCTATTTAAAAGAGGCAAAAAGTTAGCACAAATCTCGGCCGAAAAATTCGGCATGACCTTTGCTAATCTTTAACCTAGGAGTGCCCATTTCTCAACCGAAACGGACGTGAATCGACACTTCGGAGAAATGGGCAACTCAATTGAAATCCCTGCAAGACAAAACACCCCATCCCCATATTGACAGCCCCATGCATTGACCCCAACACCCATCATATCCATCATCCACATGCACGGTATATAGTACCAGATATAGTATATATATAACAGATATAGTACCAGTCCAGGGGATATCAAGTCAACATCCATCATCCACATGCACAGTATATATATAACAGATATAGTACCAGTCCAGGGGATAACACATATATAACAGATATAGTACACAGGATATCAAGTTATAGTACACACACATCACCTTGCACAGTTCAGTATAGGGGAGAAAATTTTTTATACACCTTGCACAGTTATAGAAAATTTGTGGAATATCTACTGGCCCAAAACTTCATCAAGGTTGATGACATCACCTTGCACATAGACATCATCAAGCAATAGAATTTATAGTGTGTACTTGGCGGATTATGGACACATAGAAAATAGCCTACACATCTCACTACCAGTAGAAACATAGTGTGCTCTGTCAAGTTAACAACATCGAAACTATCAAGTATTCCCCTAGAACTAAACTAGAGTATATGCAGAAATAGCCCCCTTTTATTTTTAGTCGTAGCATGAATCAATTTTTTAAATATTAAGTACTAATAAATACACTACTAGTTTATCTACAACACCAATGGAGGTTTATTTTCAGAGCAATGTTCCTGGTGGCATATTGTTGAAATAAATAATAAAGTATAATGAGTGCGATTAGTTTATACATTGAACTCGATTTAGGACAACCGATGATGCAAGATTAATGGAGGGCATTGATACTATTTTTGTGAACACAGATCTTGGCATCTACTATAAGGTTAAAGAAAGAACCACTGAAGACCACTGTGAGCACTATGATGATGCTACACTGAGCTACATACTTAGCTTCATACACTGAGCTTCATACACTTTTATAATACATATTTAGCTTAATACACTGAGTACTATGATGATGCTACTAACTGTGAGAACCCCTAGTAGGATTAGAAAACCATCACCCATGCATTCACCAGTGCAGAAGTGCAGAAGTACCAGCAGAATAGATAAGTGCAGAAGTACCAGCAGAACCCCTAGCAGACATCAGTGCAGGTTCATTCACTAGTGTATAGGAAGGGTGGGGGAGTGAGGGGGGCGAACCGTACGTGTTCACTGCGGTGGTCATCGACGACGAGGGTGGAGGCGGTGCTCCTGCTGCAGGCGAGGCGGCGGTGGGTCTCCTCCTCCACGGGATCTAGCGCGGTGATGGTGGCCAGGCCTCCTCCTCCACGGGCTTCAGCATGGTGGCAGCGGGCCTCCTCCTCCACGAGCTTCAACGCGGCGGTGGCGGCTCCTGCAGCGAGGGATAGCATGACTCCTCCTCCCGCGCGGCGGTGGCTAGGGCTCTGGCGACGAGGGTTTGCGCGTGGGTGAAAGATCAATTGGCTAAGTGTGGATCGAGAGAGAGAAAGGGGGGATTAGGGGGAGAGGCCAAACCGTTATGTGGCTAAGTGTGAAAGTTCTGTGGCGCATTCCCACAGAATGCGCCACAGAAGTTGGAACATCTATGGCGCACAGAACTTCTTGACATAGTACAAAAAAGCGTGGCGTCATTGTATGACAAAATCGAATACTTGTCCTAGTGGTCTTGCTCGCTTGCTCTCACCTGGGGTAGCCAGGTTCGAATCCTGGCTGTCTCACACATTTTTTTTCTTTTCTTTTAAATATTTTTAATTACATACATATCATATTTATTAAAAAAAGTAAGAACATATACATATATGCATATTTATTCAAAAAAAAGCAAGAACATATACATATATGCATATTTATTCAAAAAAGCAAGAACACATATGCATATTTATTCATACATATATATTTGTGTGTTTGCTTGTCACCAAAAACTAATACACCACACGAATTAATACAGCAAAAAGTCACACAATTGCTAGTGTCTCTTCACAATCTTCTTACCCTTTTTCGTCGCGGTTGAATATTTTAGCCCGTGCACTTTGAGATTTCTTCTTGTGAATGCACAACCTTTAGTAGGCAGTGTGGTCTTCCTTCTTACTTTAGTAGTAGTAGGCATGTCGAAGTACTTGTCGAATTCCTCTTCGATCTTTGGGTCGCCGTTTTTGTCGAAGTTTTGCTCGTTGGCGGCTCCTTCCATTCTGATGATGCTCCTCTTGCCCCTCCTAACTACAACACGGTTGGGATTTGACGGGTCGGTAATAAAAACAATTGATCAACTTGGCTAGCGAGTACCCAAGGCTCATTTTTTGCGGAGGCTCATTTTTTGCGGAGGCGAGTACCCGAGCTGGATGATGTCGTCCACGACATGTACAAGCAGATGCACCATGATGTCGAAGAATGCGGGCGGGAAGTAAATCTCAAGCTTGCATAGTATCATCACGATCTGTTCCTATAGCCTGTCGAGCTGCTTCACACCGATCGACTTCCTAGATATGACGTCGAAAAAGTTACAGAGGCCAAACAACGTCTCACTGACATGCTCGTCCATTATCCCAAGGATCGCAACGGGGAGTATCTGCGTCATCAGCACGTGATAGTCGTGAGACTTCATACTGCTGAACCTCTTCTTCTCCACGTCCAGATATCTGCTTATCTTCCCCGAGTAACCATGAGGAACTTTCACTCCTAAGAGGCACCTGAAAAACTGCTCGAGCTCCTCCAGGCTCAGAGTGAAGCAGGCAACGCGAAGCACCACCTCATTCTTCTTAAATCTTTTGCGGCGACCTTGAGTCCCTTCCTCATGATCATCATCATCATCACTATCAGGGTACTGAAGATCTTTCTTTATGCCAAGCAATTTAAGGTCCTTTCTTGCTTTCGGCCCATCCTTGGTCCTCTCCGGCATGTTCAGTAGAGTGCCAAGCAGACTCTCGGTAACGTTCTTCGTGATGTGCATTACATCGAGGCTATGGGGAGTGTGAAGGACCTTCCAATATGGCAGATCCTAGAAAATAGACCTTGCTTTCCATACACCCAGCAGCGGCTTTGTCCTCGGTCTTTTTTCCAAGCGCAGGGCAATCTACCCAATTATTCAAAAGCTCCTCAATTTCTTCGCCGCTCCTCGGACGCAGGGCTCTTTCGAGCTCGTCCTTACCATTGAACAGGTCACCACGTTTTCTCCACGGGTGATCCATGCGGAGCCACTTTCGAGTACCTTGGAACATGGTTTTCGAAGACCCGGGATCCCTTGGTAGCTGGAGATGTGGTGTCTCATCCATGCACTTGACGCATGCATTGTGTCCGTGGTTCACCTGGGCCGATACATATGCGTAACCAGGATAGTCCTGCACGGTCGTGAGCGACGCGGCTCTCAGATGGAAATATTCTTTAGTGTAGGCGTCCCACGTACGGGCCGACGTCTCCCACAAGCTGGCTAACTCCTCTCTCAATAGCCCGAGATACAGATGCATATCGATACCTGGTTGTTTCGGCCCCTGAATAAGAATGCTCATGTGTACATACCTTTGCTTCGTGCATAGCCACGGGGGGAGGTTGTATGGCCATACAAACACGGGCCAGGTGCTATGCGTGCTACTCTGGTTTCCAAAAGGATTGAGTCCATCGGTGCTCATACCCAGCCTGACGTTCCTTGCATCGCCCCCGAACTCTTCGAACTTGATGTCTAATGCATTCCACTGGCTAGCGTCTGAAGGGTGTGTCAGGATCTTGCCCTTCTCTGGATCATCTTTAGGTTTCTCTCTTTCCGCGTGCCATTGCATGAGCTTTGCTTCCTTAGGATCTACGAAGTATCACTGCAGACGAGGGGTGATAGGAAAGTACCATACCACTTTTCGAGGAACTTTCTTGTTCCCTCTCTTGTATCGTCCTTGGCCACACACCGGACATGTGGTTCTATTCGCGTACTCGTTCCCATAAAGTGCGCAATCATTGATGCATGCGTGGTATTTAATGTGTGGTGGGTCGAGAGGGCACACGATTTTCTTGGCCTCCTCGATACTTGTTGGCAATGGGTTCCCCTTAGGAAGTCGGTCGTGCCAGTATTCCATGTTCGCGTTGAAGCTCACATCGGTCCATTTGTGTTCGGCCTTCATATCTAGAGCCTTGAGCGTTACACTCAAACGTGTATCCTCGGGGCGACACCTAGGATACAATGGAGTCATCCCGTCTACCTCCATTTGGGCCAGCTTGGCTTTCTCTCTGGCTACAGCTTTGTCGTTGCTCGTCTCCTTGAGGAGCAGTTCTTGAACATGAGGGTCCTGCAAGATCGAAGTTAGCAGCGTCTATGTGTTCGTGTCTTCTCCTTCTTCATGATCATGCCCATCGTCATCTCCTTCTCCATGCTGATCATGCCCGCCGGCATCTCCTTCATCATGATGATCATGCCCGCTGGAATCTCCTTCGTCATGATGATCATGCCCGGTAGACTCTTCGTCTTCTCGCCCGCCCATGTCTTCGTGACCACCACCATGTCCTGCCGGCGCCTCATTGAGGTCATGCATGAAACTGCGCCTGAGCAGGTGACCCTCCAATTGTCCAGATTCAGGGTCGATCCAGCGCTGCAGTTTGCATGTTCCACATGGACATCTTATCATGGTCTTGTTGTTCAGAATCATGTCCTCCTTCGCGCCTTTCTTGTACCTAGCAATTCGACCTTCGCTCATCATGAGGACCATGGTTGCCTGAGCGGTCAAAACAGAGAGTATAGGTGAGAACCACACCATATGAACACACACATGCATGAATGCTAGCCGGAAAAAATTCGGCATGACCTTTCCTAAAATTAGGACATATGGGTAGTGCAAAAATTTGCCGAACAACATTTCGGCAAACATCCATGCAACCACACCAGCTGGGCCCGACAACAACAAGCAACCAACAAAGAACTTCCTCCCATTGCAAACATTCATGCACCACACAAGCATCGTCTCGCCATGGATCGCACACACACACCGCCCGCGCGACAAGCTTCACCTACATGTTCATGATGGCCAAGTACTCATCTATAGTAGACACAATAATAGCGAGATGAGACCGCGCGATGAGAGAGTGTGGACAAATAGATCTACAATGCAAGTTGGTGGAGAGGAAATTAGTAAACACATAGATATTTGAGAGATAAAAGTAAGGAAGTTTTAGATCTAGAAGTTGGAGCGAAGCTTCCACTTACCAATCTATGGATTAAAGTAGGTTTAGTTACAAGAAAATGGAGAAACTATGGGTAAGATGGGGTGTGAGGGAGGAGGAAGATGAGTTGGGAGGAGGTAGAGATGTCAAATGGTTGGTGGTGGATAGATAGATAAGAAAGCTAGCTCTTGTCACCTTTTTAACATGGATCTGGACGCCCTCATATGTGGCGCATATGGAGGAAATGCGCCACAGATGTGAAACTTCTATGGCGCATAAGTCCATATGCGCCACAGAAGTGGGAGAATAAGATTCGCTCTGTGGGGCCCACCTCCAAGTTCTGTGGCGCATGTCAGACTTATGCGCCACAGATGTGACAAACATTTGTGGCGCATATGACAACATGTGCCACAGAACTTGGATGATCTTAGATTCTGTGGTGGGGCCCCCTCCATGTTCTGTGGCGCATTAAGGAAATATGCGCCACAGAAGAGGCAACTTATGTGGCGCATATTTCGAATGCGCCACAGAACTTGGATCAACCCACCCCAGCCGGCGGGTCCCACCATTCTTCTCTGGCGCATGTTCTGGAGAATGCGCCACAGAACTTCCAATCTTCTGTGGTGCATGCTTTCTAGTGCGCCACTGATGTTTTCCTGTGGCGCATATTTTTGCATATGCGCCACTAAACATCTTGTCTATCTATAGGTCGTTTCCTAGTAGTGAGACATGCAATGACACTGGTGGATCCATATGTGGTTAATGAATAGAACACACATGCAATGACACTGGTGGATTCACATGTGGTTTGTGAAAAGAACACACATGCAATGACTCTAGATGTTGTTAATGAAAAGAAAACACATGCAATGAAACTGGTGGATCCATACGTGGTTTGTAAGAAGAACAGACATGTGATACGTCCATTTTGCATCACTATTCTATGTCTTAATTCACTATTTTTCATTGATATATTTCATATTGAGAGGTGATACTTATGTTATTTCATCTATTTTTGCATGGTTGATGACTTTTGGAGCATGGACCGCTGCAGTCAGGATTCTGATGGAAAAGGTGCTGTTTGGAGGAAAAATTCATGAAGATCAGAAAATCCGGGAAAATATACGGAAAATACTATTTTTTCAGAAGACTAAGGATGCCAGAAGATGGAGTGGAGGTGGGCCACAGGGGGCCCATACTACCCCATGGCGCGGGCAGGCCTAGGCCGCGCCTGGAGGTGGTGTGGCTACCCTGGCCCACTCCAGCCTCTCCCCTCTGGCGTATATCATCCTCCCGAAATCCTAAGACTCGGGGAGCGACCACAAAAAGATTCTACCGCCTCTGTAGGGCGGAAAACACTGAGAGAGAAAGATCTCTCTGGCAGACAGATTTTTGCCGGGGGAATTCCTTCCCGGAGAGGGGAGATCGTCGCCATCAACACCACCATCAAGCTAGACTTCATCGGGATCATCATCATCATAACCACCATCATCACCATCAGCACCCTCATCACCATCTCCATATTGCTGTAACAATTGCGTTGAATCTTGCATAGTTCATAGGGGAAACTTTCCCGGTGTTGATTACTCTTTGTAGTTGATGCTATTGAGTGAACCATTGAATTATTGTTTATGTTCAGATTGTTATACATCATTATTTCATCTCTGATCATGATCCATATGATGTCTTGTGATTAGTTCGTTTTGTTCTTGAGGACATGGGAGAAGTCTTGTTGTTAGTAGTGGAGTTGCGTTGAGAAAGATTCAATAGATTGTTATTTAAGTTGTGGTGTACTTCTTCTAGTGGTGTCATGTGAACGTCGACTACATGACACTTCACCTATATGGTCCTAGGGGAATGCATTGTGTATTTGGCTACTAATCGTAGAGGTTGCCGGAGTGACAGAAACGTGAACCCCCGTTAGGAAACCATTGCACAAGGGACGTAAGGGTCTTAGAGTTTAAAGTTGTGGTTAGGTTTCTACCTTAATTACTTTCTTGTACTTACGGATGTTTGCAAGGGGTATAATCACAAGTATGTATTAGTCTTGGATGGGGCGGTACATTAGCACAGGTTCACCCACACAACACTTAGCAAGCTAAAGAAGATTAATCAACTATATGAAGCGAAAGCACTTGACAGTCTTCCCATGTGTCCTCGAGAACGTTTGGTCATCTTAAGTAATACATCCGGCTTGTCCTTTGCTGCATAAAGGATTGGGCCACTTGCTGCATTTATTCCTACTGTCTTTTATTTACTCATACTTTGTTTGCTTGCTTTATCAAAACCCCTTAAAAATCCGTTTGTTAAGTATTTGTAGAGAATTCCTGATCCATACTACTAGCCAGCACCTTCTGCTCCTCGTTGGGTTCGACACTCTTACTTATCGAAGATACTGCGATACACCCCCTATACTTGTGGGTCATCAAGACTATTTTCTGGCGCCGTTGCCGGGGAGTGAAGCACTATTGGAGAGTGGAACTGGTAAAGGAAACTTCTACTGTGAGTATTGTTTACTTCTGCTAGTTGCTTTATTTTCATTATGGATAATTCACTGAGTTTCTTATTTGGTAATGCTACTACCACTTCTAAGGTAGTAGACAATCCACCACCTGCTGAGAATGATGTTTTCAAAATACCTACAAGAATTATTGATCGTGTTATGGATAACTACTATGTTGGGGATGGAATTGTCCATCCCGGTGATCATTTACTCTTTATACACGAATTATGCGGGTTGTTCAAGTGTGCAGGTATTACTAAAGATCAAGTTAAGAAGAAGTTATTCTCATTGTTGCCGAAAGGAAGAGCTGAGGAATGGTATAAGCTGCTGAAGAATGGTCAAGCTCTGGAATGGGAGGAAATAGTGCCTCTCTTTTATTCAAAGTTTTATCCTCCTAGTGAGATTCATAAAGATCGGAATCAAATATACAACTTTTGGCCTCTTGATGGAGATAGTACAGCTCAAGCTTGGGGGAGATTGAAGTTACTAATGCTCAAATGTCCCATTCATGAGCTCCCCAACAACATTATTATTAATAACTTTTATGCAAAGCTCCCTCTACATGATAAAGATTTATTGGATGCTTCTTGCGCTGGATCATTCACTCGCATGGAAGAAGAAGCTAAATGGGATCTTCTGGACCGTATTCAAGACAATGCTGAAGCTTGGGAGAATGACAAAGGTAGAAAGTCAGGTATAAATTATGATTATGAATGCATTGAATCTTTTAGGGGAACTGATGACTTTCAAAATATTAAAAATGCTTATGGTCTAGACTCTCAAGCTATTGCTTCTTATTTTAAGGATTTTGCTTCCTATATTGAAGTTCCTAAAAAGAAGTGGAATAAGTATCATGAACCTTATAAAGATATTGCTAAGAGTGTTCCTTCAAGAAATACTGAAGTTTATACTGCTAATCATGTTTTACCTGAACCTTACATTGAGAAAATGCCTTTCCCAGTTAAGGTAAAGGAACATTCTATGATAGCTAGTATGGTTAATGAAAGTATGAGTAAAGCTATTGAACCTGATAAACAAATGGTAGATGAACCTATAATAGCAAATGTGAAAGACTTTTTCACCAAGTATGAAAAAGAGGGACACCCTATCCTTTGTAAGGATACCTCTAATATTGTTTCACAAAGTAGTGTTATGAGAGCTAGTATTCCCGTGTTTTCTGTTAGAATAAGTGATCATTGCTATGATGGTCCTTGTGATAGATATATTGTTAAGTTTATGCATGATACTGAAAGCTACTATGAGAGAGAGAAAAATGTTCTTATGTATCTCAATAATATCAAGTTTCCTCGCTTTATGCTGAAAGTTTTTATGTTGCACTTCTTTTGCCTTCTTATGCAAGTTGCCTCTGGTTTCAACAACTTGTTTGTTTACAAAATTCCCTTGCATAGGAAGTGGGTTAGACTTAAATGTGTGTGTGTTTTTGCTTCTTAATGCTCTCTTTCACTTCAATTCATATCCCTATGAGAGCTTCTTCAAAATTATCATGCCCATCTTAAAGGCTATAAAGAAAGAGTTTTATGGGAGACAACCCAATTTGTTTTTGCTTTTAGTTTGTTTTTGTTTCTTTGAGTCTTGGAAGTTATTACTTCGGTAATAACCACTCCTTATCCGTTTTTTTTGGTTTTTGTGTCAAGATCAACCTCTAATGAGAGAAAAGTAATATTTGGGGAAGTTGCTGTCCCGAAACAGATTTTTTGTGCTTCGCCATAAACATTCGTGAGAGATCTCTTTATGTCGGATTGAGCTGTAAGTTTTTGTGCTTCTGACCCAGGTTGTTATTTAAATTTCGTTAGTTTTGCACTTTTTGATTTGAGCAACAGAAGATTTTCAGAAAAATTGATCTTTACCTGCTGGTCTGTTTTGACAGATTTTGCCACTCTTGCATTTTCTTCTTTATTCGAGTTCCTTTTTGAATTCTTTTTGGGTTTTCGGAAGGAGTTGTTTCAGTAGCTTTTGTTTGATGGTTTTCAGTTGAAGTTGGACTCAAAAGGTTTTATCACTTCACTTATACTAATGTTGCTAATGAGAATTGTGTGAAGTTTTGTGTGAAAGAAATTTCCAGGAAGTGGAGACAATGGTGTAATAAGGAAGAGAAGGGTTTTATGACTCAAGTAATAAGTGTATGAAGATGAAGATATTGATGTTATTCAAGTGGTGACTCCGGAAGAATCTACTAGATACCAAATTCAGAGACTTGCAGAGTCTGTTTTCAAATAGGTAACAGTTCTGGTAAGAAAAGTTCCGCGAAAATACAATCCAACTATATTTTGCAGTTTTTAGTCAATAAGGAAAGCTACGAAGCGAAAAAGGGACAGAAACGGAGCCAGGGTGGCTCACACCACCCTGTGGCGCGGGCCCACCCCTGGCCGCACCACCAGGTGGTGAGTCCACCCCAGACTCCGCCTCCGACTCGTTTTCTCCCAGTACCTTCCTTTTGATATGAAACTTCGTAATATATAACCCCCGGATCCCCCGAGGTTCGTATATCGTGTTTTCGTCGTGTTCTTGTTTCGAGTTGTTTCTGTCAGGACATACTCTTTGAAAGCTTAGAAGCACAATGGTGTCCGCCAAGGATAAAGGGAAGGAGCCTATGGAGGAAGACCTCCAAGACTTCGGGAAGGAGAAGGAGATCAAGAGTGAAGGTGAAGAGGAGCAAGGCCAACATCCGCATGTCGGCACTACCATTGCAAGCATTGGAGTGGTGAAACCTGCCAAGGTCAGAAGGACAGCACGAATGTAGACTGGGGGGAAAGCTCCTCGTCACAGTTTGGCTCCACGGTCACTTCCTCCACGCACCAGGAATCCTTTCCATACCCTTATCCATGAGCATCAATACCAGAATATGCCCAAGGAGAAATTACCCTCCATTTGGGATTTGCCTCGTTCTAGCTATGCAGGAAAAGAAGACTTCAAGGAGGAAGAGTGGGGAAAGAATAGCAAGAGCTGGAATTCTCAACCCGACATGATCATGAGCCGCATTGAGCAAAACTCGCAGCTTATTCGTAATCTCACCTTTGAGATTGAGGATTTGGGGAAACTTATCAGAGAGCTCATCGAGAGGATACCACCACCACCTAAGGAGTAATTCATCATCAGATTTGGCATCCCCTTGGTTTGTTCCAAGCTTGGGGGAGTGTCGCGATATCACATCACTATCTTCTATCTTTTTACCTTATTAGTAGAGTCATATCATGAATAGAGGAGTTATTATGTAGTATGGTTTGCATTATGGAAGTGTCCCCTCTCTCGTTAGATATGTATCCCTTGGTGTGAGTTTCTGTTATGGAATATTAATGAGCAGTTCTATCATTCACTCTTTTGCATAGCTTATATTAGTTTTGAATTCGTGGTTATATGATTGATCTTGTTGTTAGTATTGGTAGCACTTTGGGATCATTGAGTTAATTTAGTTGGTTTTGGCAAACCTGGCTCGGTCAGTAGCAACACTATTTTTGGGAGTTGAATGAAAAAGATAGAAGTACTCTAAAGAGAAAAATAATTTCATCATCTTTCTTTCTTGATTTGCTCATAAGTCTAGTATTCTCTAGTTAAGATCTTTTGTGCTTCCAAGTAAGATTGCATGTTTGTCTTTATCACTTGTATGTTTGTTTGTCTCCCTCAACTCTTATACTTGCTACCCAGCCTTGCTAGCCAAAAACCTGTACTGAGAGGGTATTCTTCTCGTGCATCCACCTCCTTTAAACCAAAACCTTCGCTATTTGTGTCCACCATACCTACCTAGCAGCAGCATTGCTATTACAAGTAAATTCTTGTTTTATCTACCTCCCAAATTAAACTTGTTATGTGAAAATTAGTGATTAAAGCTCTCACGAACTTGATGGCACACTTTACTTTCTTGCATTTAATAAACTTGAACCATTGGGTCCTTCTTTGTTGCGTATATGCTTGCGCTTTATGAGTTGAAGTTAGCTGAACCATGTATCATGGGGACCGCTTTCAACACTTCATTGGTACTTTTACCTAGTTGATATCATGTTCTTTTGCTTATGGATCCCGGCGGTGTGAAATAAAAGTGGAACTTGTAAGATCATGGAGTTTATATGTGTGTTAGAGAAACGCCTGGGCCGCTAGCCTAAGCCATGCTGAATCATGGTGGAAACTTGTAGCATAACTATAGTGATCATTCTATGAAGCATCCTCAATAAAAACCTATGCAAATAGCAAATAAAATGATCGCTGAGATTCTCACTGTCTGCTTGCCTTGTCATTTTGATTATGGGATAACTCATGTGTCATGTGCAAGGGGTACCCCGTTGGCAGTTCTCAATGATACGCATGTATTTACAATGACAAGAGCTTGCTCGTGACTGAAGTTGAGTAGCATGAGGATCGGTACTCATAAGTAAGGGGCGTGAGATTTCAACTTATAACTTGTCAAGCATATCCTCTTAGTTGTGTCACTTTAACCTTAATCACCTAAATATGCCTATGATAGGGGCAATGAGAGCTGAAAGCTAGTAAGTATCATAATTTTTGGGAGCTCTTTATGAGACTTGCAATCCCTGCTTCCCTCTTTGAAGGGCCTTTCTTTTACTCTGTAGTTGAGTCAGTAAACCCACTCCCTTCTATCTCAGCAAATATTTTGAGTTGTTGTGTTTCATTCATTCATATGTTCATTTATTCAATCATGTTTCTTATGTTCCTTGTTTTGCACATTGCTCTTATCTTGATGTTTACTACTTTGAAAGCTATCATTGAAAAACCAGTTATTTGTGAACTCCAGCAAATTATCAACTATTCTTCGACCAAGAGCTAAGTTTGCCATTACCAATTATGATTCACTTTATGTATCTTTATTGTGTGTCCTTTACTTATTACAAGTTGAGTTATATAATAGTGAGTTGTCTTCTATTATGATCTATGTATTTGATGAATGTGATGCTTCTTGTCTGTATTCTTTTATCGACTCTTCACTCCATAAACCTGAGGCCATGTTTATTGAGCTCAGTTTCGCTTGGGGACAAGCGAAGTCTAAGCTTGGGGGGAGTTGATACGTCCATTTTGCATCACTATTCTATGTCTTAATTCACTATTATTCATTGATATATTTCATATTGAGAGGTGATACTTATGTTATTTCATCTATTTTTGCATGGTTGATGACTTTTGGAGCATGGACCGCTGCAGTCAGGATTCTGATGGAAAAGGTGCTGTTTGGAGGCAAAATTCGCAAAGATCAGAAAATCCAGGAAAAATATATGGAAAATCCTATTTTTCCAGAAGACTAAGGATGCCAGAAGATGGAGTGGAGGTGGGCCACAGGGGGCCCACACCACCCCCTGGCGCGGGAAGCCCTAGGTCGCGCCAGCAGGTGGTGTGGCCGCCCTAGCCCATCTCTAGCTCTCCCCTCTGGCGTATATCATCCTCCCGAAACCCTAAGACTCGGGGAGCGGACACAGAAAGATTCCACCGCCTCTGCGGGGTGGAAAACACCGATAGAGAAAGATCTCTCCGGCAGACAGATTTCTGCCAGGGGGAATTCCTTCCCAGAGAGGGGAGATCGTCGCCATCAACAACACCATCAAGCTGGACTTCATCGGGATCATCATCATCATCACCATCAGCACCCTCATCACCATCTCCATATTGCTGTAACAATTGCGTTGAATCTTGCATTAGTTCATAGGGGAAACTTTCCCGGTGTTGATTACTCTTTGTAGTTGATGCTATTGAGTGAACCGTTGAATTATTGTTTATGTTCAGATTGTTATACATCATTATTCCATCTGTGATCATGATCCATATGATGTCTTGTGAGTAGTTCGTTTTGTTCTTGAGGACATGGGAGAAGTCTTGTTGTTAGTAGTGGAGTTGCGTTGAGAAAGATTCAGTAGATTGTTATTTAAGTTGTGGTGTACTTCTTCTAGTGGGGTCATGTGAACGTCGACTACATGAAACTTCACCTATATGGGCCTAGGGGAATGCATTGTGTATTTGGCTACTAATCGTAGGGGTTGCCAGAGTGACAGAAACCTGAACCCCCATTAGGAAACCATTGCACAACGGACGTAAGGGTCTTAGAGTTTAAAGCTATGGTTAGGTTTCTACCTTAAATACTTTCTTGTACTTACAGATGTTTGCAAGGGGTATAATCACAAGTATGTATTAGTCTTGGATGGGACGGTACATTAGCATAGGTTCACCCACACAACACTTAGCAAGCTAAAGAAGATTAATCAACTATATGAAGCGAAAGCAATTGACAGTCTTCCCATGTGTCCTCGAGAATGTTTGGTCATCTTAAGTAATACAACAGGCTTGTCCTTTGCTGCATAAAGGATTGGGCCACTTGCTGCATTTCTTCCCACTGTCTTTTATTTACTTGTACTTTGTTTGCTTGCTTTATCAAAAAACCCTAAAATCCGTTTGTTAAGTATTTGTAGAGAATTCCTGATCCATACCACTAGCCAGCACCTTCTTCTCCTCGTTGGGTTCGACACTCTTACTTATCAAAAATACTGCGATACACCCCCTATACTTGTGGGTCATCAACATGCAATGACACTGGTGGATCCATATATAGTTAATGAAAAGAACACACATGCAATGACACTGGTGGATCCACATGTGGTTTGTGAAAAGAACACACATGCAATGACTCTAGCTGTTGTTAATGAAAAGAACACACATGCAATGAAACTGGTGGATCCATATGTGGTTCGTGAAAAGAACAGAGATCCAGTGACTCTAGCTGTGGTTTATTAAAAGAACACACATGCAATAACACTGGTGGTTCCATGTGGTTTGTGAAAAGAACACGCATGCAATGACTCTTGTGGATCCATATGTGGTTTGTGAAAAGAACAGAGATCCAGTGACTCTAGATGTTGTTTATTAATAGAACACACATGCAATAACACTGGTGGCTCCATGTGGTTTGTGAAAAGAACAAACATGCAATGACTTTAGCTGTGGTTAATGAAAAGAATAGAGATGAAATGACACTGGTGGATCCACATGTGGTATGTGAAAAGAACACACAGGCAATGACTCTAGCTGTTGTTAATGAAAAGAACACACATGCACTAAACACTGGTGGATCCATATGTGGTTTGTGAAAAGAACAGATATCCAATTAACTCTTGTGGATCCATAAGTGGTTTGTGAAAAGAACACACATGGAATGACTCTAGTTGTGGTTAATGAAAAGAACACACATGTAATGACACTAGGGGGTCCATATGTGGTTTGTGAGAAGAACAGACATGCAATGACACTGGTGGATCCATATGTGGTTAATGAAAAGAACAAACATGCAATGACACTGGTGGATCCACATGTGGTTTGTGAAAAGAACACACATGCAATGACTCTAGCTGTTGTTAATGAAAAGAACACACATGCAATGAACTCTGGTGGATCCATATGTGGTTTGTGAAAAGAACAGACATGGAATGAACTCTTGTGGATCCATATGTGGTTTTTGAGAAGAACACACATGTAATGACTCTAGTTGTGGTTAATGAAAAGAACACACATGCAATGACACTAGGGGATCCATATGTGGTTAATGAAAAGAATAGACATGCAATGACACTGGTGGATCCATATGTCGTTAATGGAAAGAACACACATGCAATGCCACTGGTGGATCCACATGTGGTTTGTGAAAACAACACACATGCAATGACTCTAGCTATGGTTAATGAAAAGAACACACATGCAATGAAACTGGTGGATCCATATGTTGTTTGTGAAAAGAACAGAGATCCAGTGACTCTAGCTATGGTTTATTAAAAGAACACACATGCAATAACACTGGTGGTTCCTTGTGGTTTGTGAAAAGAACACACATGCAATGAGTCTTGTGGATCCATATGTGGTTTGTGAAAAGAACAGAGATCTAGTGACTCTAGCTGTGGTTTATTAAAAGAACACACATGCAATAACACTAGTGGCTCCATGTGGTTTGTGAAAAGAACAAACATGCAGTGACTCTAGCTGTGGTTAATGGAAAGAATAGAGATGAAATGACACTGGTGGATCCACATGTGGTTTGTGAAAAGAACACACATGCAATGACTCTAGTTGTTGTTAATGAAAAGAACACACATTCAATGAACTCTGGTGGATCCATATGTGGTTTGTGAAAAGAACATGCATCCAATGAACTCTTGTGGATCCATATGTGGTTTGTGAAAAGAACACACATGGAATGACTCTAGTTGTGGTTAATGAAAAGAACACACATGTAATGACACTAGGGGATCCATATGTGGTTTGTGAGAAGAACAGACATGCAATGACACTGGTGGATCCATATGTGGTTAATGAAAAGAACACACATGCAATGACACTGGTGGATCCACATGTGGTTTGTGAAAAGAACACACATGCAATGACTCTAGCTGTTGTTAATGAAAAGAACACTCATGCAATGAACTCTGGTGGATCCATATGTTGTTTCTGAAAAGAACAGACATGCAATGACTCTAGTTGTGGTTAATGAAAAGAACACACATGCAATGACACTAGGGGATCCATATGTGGTTAATGAAAAGAATAGACATGCAATTACACTGGTGGATCCATATGTGGTTAATGAAAAGAACACACATGCAATGACACTGGTGGATCCATATGTGGTTTGTGAAAAAAAAACACATGCAATGACTCTAGCTGTTGTTAATGAAAAGAAAACACATGCAATGAAACTGGTGGATCCATATGTGGTTTGTAATAAGAATAGACATGCAATGACACTGGTGGATCCATATGTGGTTAATGAAAAGAACACACATGCAACGCCACTGGTGGATCCACATGTGGTTTGTGAAAAGAACACACATGCAATGACTCTTTCTATTGTTAATGAAAAGAACACACATGCAATGAAACTGGTGGATCCATATGTGGTTTGTGAAAAGAATAGAGATCCAGTGACTCTAGCTATGGTTTATTAAAAGAACACACATGCAATAACAGTGGTGGTTCCATGTGGTTTGTGAAAAGAACACGCATGCAATGACTCTGGTGGATCCATATGTGGTTTGTGAAAAGAACATACATGCAATGACTCTAGTTGTGGTTAATGAAAAGAACTGAGATACAATGACTCTAGATCGGGGTTTATTGAAAGAACAAACATTCTATGACTCTGGTGGATCCATATGTGGTTTGTGAAAAGAACACACATTCAATGACACTGGTGGATCCATATGTGGTTCATGAAAAGAACACAGATGCAATGACACTGGTGGATCCACATGTGGTTTGTGAAAAGAACACACATGCAATGACCCTGGTGGATCTATGTGGTTTATCACAATAACACACATCCAGTGACACTAGTTGTGGTTTATTAAAAGAACACACATGCAATAACACTGGTGGTTCCATGTGGTTTGTGGAAAAAAAACACATGCAATGACTCTGGTGGATCCATATGTGGTTTGTGAAAAGAACATACATGCAATGACTCTAGTTGTGGTTAATGAAAAGAACTGAATTGCAATGACTCTAGCTGGGGTTTATTGAAAGAACACACATTCAATGACCCTGGTGGATCCATATGTGGTTTGCGAAAAGAACACACATTCAATGACACTGGTGGATCCATATATGGTTCATGAAAAGAACACACATGCAATGACACTGGTGGATCCACATGTGGTTTGTGAAAAGAACACACATGCAATGACGCTGGTGGATCTATGTGGTTTATCACAATAACACACACCCAATGACACTAGCTGTGGTTTATTAAAAGAACACACATGCAATAACATTGGTGGTTCCATGTGGTTTGTGAAAAGAACACACATGCAATGACTCTGGTGGATCCATATGTGGTTTGTGAAAATAACATTAATGCAATGACTCTAGTTGTTGTTAATGAAAAGAACACACATGCAATGACTCTGGTGGATCCACATGTGGTTTGTGAAAATAACATACATGCAGTGACTCTAGTTGTGGTTAATGAAAATAACTGAGATGTAATGACTCTAGCTATGTTTATTGAAAGAACACACATGCAGTGAATCTGGTGGATCCATATGTTGTTTGTGAAAAGAACACACATGCAGTGACATTGGGGATCCATATGTGGTTCATGAAAAGAACACAGATTTCAATGACACTGGTGGATCCACATGTGGTTTGTGAAAAGAACACACATGCAATAACACTGGTGGATCCATGTGGTTTATGATAATAAGAAACATCTAGTGACTCTATCTGTGGTTTATGAAAAGAACACACATGCAATAACACTGGTGGATCCATGTGGTTTGTGAAGAGAACACACATGCAATGACTCTGGTGGATCCATATGTGGTTTGTGAAAAGAACAGACATGTAATGACTCTAGCTGTTGTTAATGAAAAGAATAGAGATGCAATGACACTAGCTATGGTTTATTGAATGAACACAAATGCAATGTATTTGGTGGATCCATATGTGGTTTGTGAAAAGAACATAGATCCAGTGACTGGTGGATCCATATGTGGTTAATGAAAAGAACAGACATGCAATGACACTAGTGGATCCATATGTGGTTAATGAAAAGAACACACATGCAATGACACTGGTGGATCCACATGTGGTTTGTGAAAAGAACACACATGCAATGACTCTAGATGTTGTTAATGAAAAGAAAACACATGCAATAAAACTTGTGGATCCATATGTGGTTTCTAAGAAGAACAGAACTGCAATGACACTGGTGCATCCATATGTGGTTAATGAAAAGAGCACACATGCAATGACACTAGTGGATCCACATGTGGTTTGTGCAAAGAACACACATGCAATGACTCTAGCTGTTGTTAATGAAAAGAACACACATGTAAGGAAACTGGTGGATCCATATGTGGTTTGTGAAAAGAACAGAGATCCAGTGACTATAGCGGTGGTTTATTCTAAGAACACACATGCAATAACACTAGTGGTTCCATGTGGTTTGTGAAAAGAACACACATGCAATGACTCTGGTGGATCCATATGTGGTTTGTGAAAAGAACAGAGATCTAGTGACTCTAGCTGTGGTTTATTAAAAGAACACACATGCAATAACACTGGTGGCTCCATGTGGTTTGTGAAAAGAAGAGACATGCAATGACTCTAGTTGTGGTTAATAAAAAGAATAGAGATGCAATGACACTGGTGGATCCACATGTGGTTTGTGAAAAGAACACACATGCAATGATTCTAGATGTTGTTAATGAAAAGAACACACATGCAATGAACTGGTGGATCCATATGTGGTTTGTGAAAAGAACAGACATGCAATGAACTCTTGTGGATCCATATGTGGTTTCTGAAAAGAACACACATGGAATGACTCTAGTTGTGGTTAAAGAAAAGAACACACATGCAATGACACTAGGGAATCCATATGTGGTTTTTGAGAAGAACAGACATGCAATGACACTGGTGGATCCATATCTGGTTAATGAAAAGAACACACATGCAATGACACTGGTGGATCCACATGTGGTTTGTGCAAAGAACACACATGCAATGACTCTAGCTGTTGTTAATGAAAAGAACACACATGTAATGAAACTGGTGGATCCATATGTGGTTTGTGAAAAGAACAGAGATCCAGTGACTATAGCGGTGGTTTATTCTAAGAACACACATGCAATAACACTAGTGGTTCCATGTGGTTTGTGAAAAGAACACACATGCAATGACTCTGGTGGATCCATATGTGGTTTGTGAAAAGAACAGAGATCTAGTGACTCTAGCTGTGGTTTATTAAAAGAACACACATGCAATAACACTGGTGGCTCCATGTGGTTTGTGAAAAGAAGAGACATGCAATGACTCTAGTTGTGGTTAATAAAAAGAATAGAGATGCAATGACACTGGTGGATCCACATGTGGTTTGTGAAAAGAACACACATGCAATGACTCTAGATGTTGTTAATGAAAAGAACACACATGCAATGAACTGGTGGATCCATATGTGGTTTGTGAAAAGAACAGACATGCAATGAACTCTTGTGGATCCATATGTGGTTTCTGAAAAGAACACACATGGAATGACTCTAGTTGTGGTTAAAGAAAAGAACACACATGCAATGACACTAGGGAATCCATTTGTGGTTTTTGAGAAGAACAGACATGCAATGACACTGGTGGATCCATATCTGGTTAATGAAAAGAACACACATGCAATGACACTGGTGGATCCACATGTGGTTTGTGAAAAGAACACACATGCAATGACTCTAGCTATTGTTAATGAAAAGAACACACATGCAATGAACTCTGGTGGATCCATATGTGGTTTGTGAAAAGAACAGACATGGAATGAACTCTTGTGGATCCATATGTGGTTTGTGAAAAGAACACACATGCAATGACTCTAGCTGTTGTTAATGAAAAGAACACACATGCAATGACAATAGGGGATCCATATGTGGTTAATGAAAAGAACAGACATGCAATAACACTTGTGAATCCATATGTGGTTAATGAAAATAACACACATGCATTGACACTGGTGGATCCACATGTGGTTTGTGAAAAGAACACACATGCAATGACTCTAGCTGTTGTTAATGAAAAGAAATCACATGCAATGAAACTAGTGGATCCATATGTGGTTTGTAAGAAGAACAGACATGCAATGACACTGGTGGATCCATATGTGGTTAATGAAAAGAACACACATGCAATGACACTGGTGGATCCACATGTGGTTTGTGAAAAGAACACACATGCAATGACTCTAGCTGTTGTTAATGAAAAGAACACACATGTAATGAAACTGGTGGATCCATATGTGGTTTGTGAAAAGAACAGAGATCCAGTGACTCTAGATGTGGTTTTATAAAAGAACACATATGCAATAACACTGGTGGCTCCATGTGGTTTGTGAAAAGAACAGACATGCAATGACTCTAGTTGTGGTTAATGAAAAGAATAGAGATGCAATGACACTGGTGGATCCGCATGTGGTTTGTGAAAAGAACACACATGCAATGACTCTAGCTGTTGTTAATGAAAAGAACACACATGGAATGAACTCTGGTGGATCCACATGTGGTTTGTGAAAAGAACAGACATGCAATGAACTCTTGTGGATCCATATGTGGTTTCTGAAAAGAACACACATGGAATGACTCTAGTTGTGGTTAATGAAAAGAACACACATGCAATGACACTGGTGGATCCACATGTGGTTTGTGAAAAGAACACACATGCAATGACGCTGGTGGATCTATGTGGTTTATCACAATAACACACATCTAGTGACACTAGCTGTGGTTTATTAAAAGAACACACATGCAATAACATTGGTGGTTCCATGTGGTTTGTGAAAAGAACACACATGCAATGACTCTGGTGGATCCATATGTGGTTTGTGAAAATAACATTAATGCAATGACTCTAGTTGTGGTTAATGAAAATAACTGAGATGTAATGACTCTAGCTATGTTTATTGAAAGAACACACATGCAGTGAATCTGGTGGATCCATATGTTGTTTGTGAAAAGAACACACATGCAGTGACATTGGGGATCCATATGTGGTTCATGAAAAGAACACAGATTTCAATGACACTGGTGGATCCACATGTGGTTTGTGAAAAGAACACACATGCAATAACACTGGTGGATCCATGTGGTTTATGATAATAAGAAACATCTAGTGACTCTATCTGTGGTTTATGAAAAGAACACACATGCAATAACACTGGTGGATCCATGTGGTTTGTGAAGAGAACACACATGCAATGACTCTGGTGGATCCATATGTGGTTTGTGAAAAGAACAGACATGCAATGACTCTAGTTGTGGTTAATGAAAAGAATAGAGATGCAATGACTCTAGCTATGGTTTATTGAAAGAACACAAATGCAATGACTCTGGTGGATCCATATGTGGTTTGTGAAAAGAACATAGATCCAGTGACTGGTGGATCCATATGTGGTTAATGAAAAGAACAGACATGTAATGACACTAGTGGATCCATATGTGGTTAATGAAAAGAACACACATGCAATGACACTGGTGGATCCACATGTGGTTTGTGAAAAGAACACACATGCAATGACTCTAGATGTTGTTAATGAAAAGAAAACACATGCAATAAAACTTGTGGATCCATATGTGGTTTCTAAGAAGAACAAAACTGCAATGACACTGGTGCATCCATATGTGGTTAATGAAAAGAACACACATGCAATGACACTAGTGGATCCACATGTGGTTTGTGAAAAGAATACACATGCAATGACTCTAGCTGTTGTTAATGAAAAGAACACACATGTAATGAAACTGGTGGATCCATATGTGGTTTGTGAAAAGAACAGAGATCCAGTGACTATAGCGGTGGTTTATTCTAAGAACACACATGCAATAACACTAGTGGTTCCATGTGGTTTGTGAAAAGATCACACATGCAATGACTCTGGTGGATCCATATGTGGTTTGTGAAAAGAACAGAGATCTAGTGACTCTAGCTGTGTTTTATTAAAAGAACACACATGCAATAACACTGGTGGCTCCATGTGGTTTGTGAAAAGAACAGAGATGCAATGACTCTAGTTGTGGTTAATAAAAAGAATAGAGATGCAATGACACTGGTGGATCCACATGTGGTTTGTGAAAAGAACACACATGCAATGACTCTAGCTGTTGTTAATGAAAAGAACACACATGCAATGAACTCTGGTGGATCCATATGTGGTTTGTGAAAAGAACAGACATGCAATGAACTCTTGTGGATCCATATGTGGTTTCTGAAAAGAACACACATGGAATGACTCTAGTTGTGGTTAAAGAAAAGAAAACACATGCAATGACACTAGGGAATCCATATGTGGTTTGTGAGAAGAACAGACATGCAATAACACTGGTGGATCCATATCTGGTTAATGAAAAGAACACACATGCAATGACATTGGTGGATCCACATGTGGTTTGTGAAAAGAAGACACATGCAATGACTCTAGCTATTGTTAATGAAAAGAACACACATGCAATGAACTCTGGTGGATCCATATGTGGTTTGTGAAAAGAACAGACTTGCAATGAACTCTTGTGGATCCATATGTGGTTTGTGAAAAGAACACACATGCAATGACTCTAGCTGTTGTTAATGAAAAGAACACACATGTAATGACAATAGGGGATCCATATGTGGTTAATTGAAAGAACACACATTCAATGACCCTGGTGGATCCATATGTGGTTTGCGAAAAGAACACACATTCAATGACACTGGTGGATCCATATATGGTTCATGAAAAGAACACACATGCAATGACACTGGTGGATCCACATGTGGTTTGTGAAAAGAACACACATGCAATGACGCTGGTGGATCTATGTGGTTTATCACAATAACACACACCCAGTGACACTAGCTGTGGTTTATTAAAAGAACACACATGCAATAACATTGGTGGTTCCATGTGGTTTGTGAAAAGAACACACATGCAATGACTCTGGTGGATCCATATGTGGTTTCTGAAAATAACATTAATGCAATGACTCTAGTTGTTGTTAATGAAAAGAACACACATGCAATGACTCTGGTGGATCCACATGTGGTTTGTGAAAATAACATACATGCAATGACTCTAGTTGTGGTTAATGAAAATAACTGAGATGTAATGACTCTAGCTATGTTTATTGAAAGAACACACATGCAGTGAATCTGGTGGATCCATATGTTGTTTGTGAAAAGAACACACATGCAGTGACATTGGGGATCCATATGTGGTTCATGAAAAGAACACAGATTTCAATGACACTGGTGGATCCACATGTGGTTTGTGAAAAGAACACACATGCAATAACACTGGTGGATCCATGTGGTCTATGATAATAAGAAACATCTAGTGACTCTATCTGTGGTTTATGAAAAGAACACACATGCAATAACACTGGTGGATCCATGTGGTTTGTGAAGAGAACACACATGCAATGACTCTGGTGGATCCATATGTGGTTTGTGAAAAGAACAGACATGCAATGACTCTAGCTGTGGTTAATGAAAAGAATAGAGATGCAATGACTCTAGCTATGGTTTATTGAAAGAACACAAATGCAATGACTCTGGTGGATCCATATGTGGTTTGTGAAAAGAACATAGATCCAGTGACTGGTGGATCCATATGTGGTTAATGAAAAACAGACATGTAATGACACTAGTGGATCCATATGTGGTTAAAGAAAAGAACACACATGCAATGACACTGGTGGATCCACATGTGGTTTGTGAAAAGAACACACATGCAATGACTCTAGATGTTGTTAATGAAAAGAAAACACATGCAATAAAACTTGTGGATCCATATGTGGTTTCTAAGAAGAACAGAACTGCAATGACACTGGTGCATCCATATGTGGTTAATGAAAAGAACACACATGCAATGACACTTGTGGATCCACATGTGGTTTGTGAAAAGAACACACATGCAATGAATCTAGCTGTTGTTAATGAAAAGAACACACATGTAATGAAACTGGTGGATCCATATGTGGTTTGTGAAAAGAACAGAGATCCAGTGACTATAGCGGTGGTTTATTCTAAGAACACACATGCAATAACACTAGTGGTTCCATGTGGTTTGTGAAAAGATCACACATGCAATGACTCTGGTGGATCCATATGTGGTTTGTGAAAAGAACAGAGATCTAGTGACTCTAGCTGTGGTTTATTAAAAGAACACACATGCAATAACACTGGTGGCTCCATGTGGTTTGTGAAAAGAACAGACATGCAATGACTCTAGTTGTGGTTAATAAAAAGAATAGAGATGCAATGGCACTGGTGGATCCACATGCGGTTTGTGAAAAGAACACACATGCAATGACTCTAGCTGTTGTTAATGAAAAGAACACACATGCAATGAACTCTGGTGGATCCATATGTGGTTTGTGAAAAGAATAGACATGCAATGAACTCTTGTGGATCCATATGTGGTTTCTGAAAAGAACACACATGGAATGACTCTAGTTGTGGTTAAAGAAAAGAACACACATGCAATGACACTAGGGAATCCATATGTGGTTTGTGAGAAGAACAGACATGCAATAACACTGGTGGATCCATATCTGGTTAATGAAAAGAACACACATGCAATGACACTGGTGGATCCACATGTGGTTTGTGAAAAGAAGACACATGCAATGACTCTAGCTATTGTTAATGAAAAGAACACACATGCAATGAACTCTGGTGGATCCATATGTGGTTTGTGAAAAGAACAGACATGCAATGAACTCTTGTGGATCCATATGTGGTTTGTGAAAAGAACACACATGCAATGACTCTAGTTGTTGTTAATGAAAAGAACACACATGTAATGACAATAGGGGATCCATATGTGGTTAATTGAAAGAACACACATTCAATGACCCTGGTGGATCCATATGTGGTTTGCGAAAAGAACACACATTCAATGACACTGGTGGACCCATATATGGTTCATGAAAAGAACACACATGCAATGACACTGGTGGATCCACATGTGTTTTGTGAAAAGAACACACATGCAATGACGCTGGTGGATCTATGTGGTTTATCACAATAACACACACCCAGTGACACTAGCTGTGGTTTATTAAAAGAACACACATACAATAACATTGGTGGTTCCATGTGGTTTGTGAAAAGAACACACATGCAATGACTCTGGTGGATCCATATGTGGTTTGTGAAAATAACATTAATGCAATGACTCTAGTTGTTGTTAATGAAAAGAACACACATGCAATGACTCTGGTGGATCCACATGTGGTTTGTGAAAATAACATACATGCAATGACTCTAGTTATGGTTAATGAAAATAACTGAGATGTAATGACTCTAGCTATGTTTATTGAAAGAACACACATGCAGTGAATCTGGTGGATCCATATGTTGTTTGTGAAAAGAACACACATGCAGTGACATTGGGGATCCATATGTGGTTCATGAAAAGAACACAGATTTCAATGACACTGGTGGATCCACATGTGGTTTGTGAAAAGAACATACATGCAATAACACTGGTGGATCCGTGTGGTTTATGATAATAAGAAACATCTAGTGACTCTATTTGTGGTTTATGAAAAGAACACACATGCAATAACACTGGTGGATCCATGTGTTTTGTGAAGAGAACACACATGCAATGACTCTGGTGGATCCATATGTGGTTTGTGAAAAGAACAGACATGTAATGACTCTAGCTGTTGTTAATGAAAAGAATAGAGATGCAATGACTCTAGCTATGGTTTATTGAATGAACACAAATGCAATGACTCTGGTGGATCCATATGTGGTTTGTGAAAAGAACATAGATCCAGTGACTGGTGGATCCATATGTGGTTAATGAAAAGAACAGACAAGCAATGACACTAGTGGATCCATATGTGGTTAATGAAAAGAACACACATGCAATGACACTGGTGGATCCACATGTGGTTTGTGAAAAGAACACACATGCAATGACTCTAGATGTTGTTAATGAAAAGAAAACACATGCAATAAAACTTGTGGATCCATATGTGGTTTCTAAGAAGAACAGAACTGCAATGACACTGGTGCATCCATATGTGGTTAATGAAAAGAACACACATGCAATGACACTAGTGGATCCACATGTGGTTTGTGCAAAGAACACACATGCAATGACTCTAGCTGTTGTTAATGAAAAGAACACACAGGTAATGAAACTGGTGGATCCATATGTGGTTTGTGAAAAGAACAGAGATCCACTGACTATAGCGGTGGTTTATTCTAAGAACACACATGCAATAAGACTAGTGGTTCCATGTGGTTTGTGAAAAGAACACACATGCAATGACTCTGGTGGATCCATATGTGGTTTGTGAAAAGAACAAAGATCTAGTGACTCTAGCTGTGGTTTATTAAAAGAACACACATGCAATAACACTGGTGGCTCCATGTGGTTTGTGAAAAGAAGAGACATGCAATGACTCTAGTTGTGGTTAATAAAAAGAATAGAGATGCAATGACACTGGTGGATCCACATGTGGTTTGTGAAAAGAACACACATGCAATGACTCTAGCTGTTGTTAATGAAAAGAACACACATGCAATGAACTCTGGTGGATCCATATGTGGTTTGTGAAAAGAACAGACATGCAATGAACTCTTGTGGATCCATATGTGGTTTCTGAAAAGAACACACATGGAATGACTCTAGTTGTGGTTAAAGAAAAGAACACACATGCAATGACACTAGGGAATCCATATGTGGTTTTTGAGAAGAATAGACATGCAATGACACTGGTGGATCCATATCTGGTTAATGAAAAGAACACACATGCAATGACACTGGTGGATCCACATGTGGTTTGTGAAAAGAACACACATGCAATGACTCTAGCTATTGTTAATGAAAAGAACACACATGCAATGAACTCTGGTGGATCCATATGTGGTTTGTGAAAAGAACAGACATGGAATGAACTCTTGTGGATCCATATGTGGTTTTTGAAAAGAACACACATGCAATGACTCTAGCTGTTGTTAATGAAAAGAACACACATGCAATGACAATAGGGGATCCATATGTGGTTAATGAAAAGAACAGACATGCAATAACACTGGTGAATCCATATGTGGTTAATGAAAATAACACACATGCAATGACACTGGTGGATCCACATGTGGTTTGTGAAAAGAACACACATGCAATGACTCTAGCTGTTGTTAATGAAAAGAAATCACATGCAATGAAACTGGTGGATCCATATGTGGTTTGTAAGACGAACAGACATGCAATGACACTGGTGGATCCATATGTGGTTAATGAAAAGAACACACATGCAATGACACTGGTGGATCCACATGTGGTTTGTGAAAAGAACACACATGCAATGACTCTAGCTATTGTTAATGAAAAGAACACACATGTAATGAAACTAGTGGATCCATATGTGGTTTGTGAAAAGAACAGAGATCTAGTGACTCTGGATGTGGTTTCATAAAAGAACACATATGCAATAACACTGGTGGCTCCATGTGGTTTGTGAAAAGAACAGACATGCAATGACTCTAGTTGTGGTTAATGAAAAGAATAGAGATGCAATGACACTGGTGGATCCACATGTCGTTTGTGAAAAGAACACACATGCAATGACTCTAGTTGTTGTTAATGAAAACAACACACATGGAATGAAACTAGTGGATCCATATGTGGTTTGTGAAAAGAACAGAGATCCAGTGACTCTAGATGTGGTTTTATAAAAGAACACATATGCAATAACACTGGTGGCTCCATGTGGTTTGTGAAAAGAACAGACATGCAATGACTCTAGTTGTGGTTAGTGAAAAGAATAGAGATGCAATGACACTGGTGGATCCACATGTGGTTTGTGAAAAGAACACACATGCAATGACTCTAGTTGTTGTTAATGAAAAGAACACACATGGAATGAACTCTGGTGGATCCATATGTGGTTTGTGAAAAGAACAGACATGCAATGAACTCTTGTGGATCCATATGTGGTTTCTGAAAAGAACACAAATGGAATGACTCTAGTTGTGGTTAATGAAAAGAACACACATGCAATGACACTAGGGGATCCATATGTGGTTTGTGAGAAGAACAAACATGCAATGACACTGGTGGATCCATATGTGGTTAATGAAAAGAACACACATGCAATGACACTGGTGGATCCACATGTGGTTTGTGAAAATAACACACATGCAATGACTCTAGCTATTGTTAATGAAAATAACAGACATGCAATGAACTCTGGTGGATCCATATGTGGTTTGTGAAAAGAACAGACATGCAATGAACTCTTCTGGATCCATATGTGGTTTCAGAAAAGAACACACATGCAATGACTCTAGCTGTTGTTAATGAAAAGAACACACATGCAATGACAATAGGGGATCCGTATGTGGTTAATGAAAAGATTAGACATGCAATAACACTAGTGGATCCATATGTGGTTAATGAAAATAACACACATGCAATGACACTGGTGGATCCACATGTGGTTTGTGAAAAGAACACACATGCAATGACTCTAGCTGTTGTTAATGAAAAGAAAACTCATGCAATGAAACTGGTGGATCCATATGTGGTTTGTAAGAAGAACAGACATGCAATGACACTGGTGGATCCATATGTGGTTAATGAAAAGGACACACATGCAACGACACTGGTGGATCCACATGTGGTTTGTGAAAAGAACACACATGCAATGACTCTAGCTATTGTTAATGAAAAGAACACACATGCAATGAAACTGGTGGATCCATATGTGGTTTGTGAAAAGAACAGAGATCCAGTGACTCTAGATGGGGTTTTATAAAAGAACACACATGCAATAACACTGGTGGCTCCAAGTGGTTTGTGAAAAGAACAGACATGCAGTGACTCTAGCTGTGGTTAATGAAAAGAATAGAGATTGAATGACACTGGTGGATCCACATGTGGTTTGTGAAAATAACACACATGCAATGAGTCTAGCTGTTGTTAATGAAAAGAACACACATGCAATGAACTCTAGTGGATCCATATGTGGTTTGTGAAAAGAACAGACATGCAATGAACTCTTGTGGATCCATATGTGGTGTGTGAAAAGAACACACATGGAATGACTCTAGTTGTGGTTAATGAAAAGAACACACATGAAATGACACTAGGGGATCCATATATGGTTTGTGAGAAGAACAGACATGCAATGACACTGGTGGATCCATATGTGGTTAATGAAAAGAACACACATGCAATGACACGGGTGGATCCACATGTGGTTTGTGAAAACAACACACATGCAATGACTCTAGCTGTTGTTAATGAAAAGAACACACATGCAATGAACTCTGTTGGATCCATATGTGGTTTGTGAAAAGAATAGACATGCAATGAACTCTTGTGGATCCATATATGGTTTGTGAAAAGAACACACATGTAATGACTCTAGTTGTGGTTAATGAAAAGAACACACATGCAATGACACTAGGGGATCCATATGTGGTTAATGAAAAGAACAGACATGCGGTGACACTGGTGGATCCATATGTGGTTAATGAAAAGAACACACATGCAATGACACTGGTGGATCCACTTGTGGTTTGTGAAAAGAACACACATGCAATGACTCTAGCTGTTGTTAATGGAAAGAAAACACATGCAATGAAACTGGTGGATCCATATGTGGTTTCTAAGAAGAACAGACATGCAATGACACTGGTGGATCCATATGTGGTTAATGAAAAGAACACACATGCAATGACACTGGTGGATCCACATGTGGTTGTGAAAAGAACACACATGCAATGACTCTAGCTGTTGTTAATGAAAAGAATAGAGATTGAATGACACTGGTGGATCCACATGTGGTTTGTGAAAATAACACACATGCAATGACTCTAGCTGTTGTTAATGAAAAGAACACACATGCAATGAACTCTAGTGGATCCATATGTGGTTTGTGAAAAGAACAGACATGCAATGAACTCTTGTGGATCCATATGTGGTTTGTGAAAAGAACACACATGGAATGACTCTAGTTGTGGTTAATGAAAAGAACACACATGAAATGACACTAGGGGATCCATATATGGTTTGTGAGAAGAACAGACATGCAATGACACTGGTGGATCCATATGTGGTTAATGAAAAGAACACACATGCAATGACATGGGTGGATCCACATGTGGTTTGTGAAAAGAACACACATGCAATGACTCTAGCTGTTGTTAATGAAAAGAACACACATGCAATGAACTCTGCTAGATCCATATGTGGTTTGTGAAAAGAACAGACATGCAATGAACTCTTGTGGATCCATATATGGTTTGTGAAAAGAACACACATGTAATGACTCCAGTTGTGGTTAATGAAAAGAACACACATGCAATGACACTAGGGGATCCATATGTGGTTAATGAAAAGAACAGACATGCAATGACTCTGGTGGATCCATATGTGGTTAATGAAAAGAACACACATGCAATGACACTGGTGGATCCACTTGTGGTTTGTGAAAAGAACACACATGCAATGACTCTAGCTGTTGTTAATGAAAAGAAAACACATGCAATGAAACCGGTGGATCCATATGTGGTTTGTAAGAAGAACAGACATGCAATGACACTGGTGGATCCATATGTGGTTAATGAAAAGAACACACATGCAATGACACTGGTGGATCCACATGTGGTTATGAAAAGAACACACATGCAATGACTCTAGCTGTTGTTAATGAAAAGAACACACATGGAATGAACTCTGGTGGATCCATATGTGTTTTGTGAAAAGAACAGAGATCCAGTGACTCTAGATGTGGTTTTATAAAAGAACACATATGCAATAACACTGGTGGCTCCATGTGGTTTGTGAAAAGAACAGACATGCAATGACTCTAGTTGTGGTTAATGAAAAGAATAGAGATGCAATGACACTGGTGGATCCACATGTGGTTTGTGAAAAGAACACACATGCAATGACTCTAGCTGTTGTTAATGAAAAGAACACACATGGAATGAACTCTGGTGGATCCATATGTGGTTTGTGAAAAGAACAGACATGCAATGAACTCTTGTGGAGCCATATGTGGTTTCTGAAAAGAACGCACATGGAATGACTCTAGTTGTGGTTAATGAAAAGAACACACATGCAATGACACTAGGGGATCCATATGTGGTTTGTGAGAAGAACAGACATGCAATGACACTGGTGGATCCATATGTGGTTAATGAAAAGAACACACATGCAATGACACTGGTGGATCCACATGTGGTTTGTGAAAAGAACACACATGCAATGACTCTAGCTATTGTTAATGAAAAGAACAGACATGCAATGGACTCTGGTGGATCCATATGTGGTTTGTGAAAAGAACAGACATGCAATGAACTCTTCTGGATCCATATGTGGTTTCTGAAAAGAACACACATGCAATGACTCTAGCTGTTGTTAATGAAAAGAACACACATGCAATGACAATAGGGGATCCATATGTGGTTAATGAAAAGATTAGACATGCAATAACACTAGTGGATCCATATGTGGTTAATGAAAATAACACACATTCAATGACACTGGTGGATCCACATGTGGTTTGTGAAAAGAACACACATGCAATGACTCTAGCTGTTGTTAATGAAAAGAAAACTCATGCAATGAAACTGGTGGATCCATATGTGGTTTGTAAGAAGAACAGACATGCAATGACACTGGTGGATCCATATGTGGTTAATGAAAAGGACACACATGCAACGACACTGGTGGATCCACATGTGGTTTGTGAAAAGAACACACATGCAATGACTCTAGCTATTGTTAATGAAAAGAACACACATGCAATGAAACTGGTGGATCCATATGTGGTTTGTGAAAAGAACAGAGATCCAGTGACTCTAGATGGGGTTTTATAAAAGAACACACATGCAATAACACTGGTGGCTCCATGTGGTTTGTGAAAAGAACAGACATGCAATGACTCTAGCTGTGGTTAATGAAAAGAATAGAGATTGAATGACACTGGTGGATCCACATGTGGTTTGTGAAAATAACACACATGCAATGACTCTAGCTGTTGTTAATGAAAAGAACACACATGCAATGAACTCTAGTGGATCCATATGTGGTTTGTGAAAAGAACAGACATGCAATGAACTCTTGTGGATCCATATGTGGTTTGTAAAAAGAACACACATGGAATGACTCTAGTTGTGGTTAATGAAAAGAACACACATGAAATGACACTAGGGGATCCATATATGGTTTGTGAGAAGAACAGACATGCAATGACACTGGTGGATCCATATGTGGTTAATGAAAAGAACACACATGCAATGACACGGGTGGATCCACATGTGGTTTGTGAAAACAACACACATGCAATGACTCTAGCTGTTGTTAATGAAAAGAACACACATGCAATGAACTCTGCTGGATCCATATGTGGTTTGTGAAAAGAATAGACATGCAATGAACTCTTGTGGATCCATATATGGTTTGTGAAAAGAACACACATGTAATGACTCTAGTTGTGGTTAATGAAAAGAACACACATGCAATGACACTAGGGGATCCATATGTGGTTAATGAAAAGAACAGACATGCAGTGACACTGGTGGATCCATATGTGGTTAATGAAAAGAACACACATGCAATGACACTGGTGGATCCACTTGTGGTTTGTGAAAAGAACACACATGCAATGACTCTAGCTGTTGTTAATGAAAAGAAAACACATGCAATGAAACCGGTGGATCCATATGTGGTTTGTAAGAAGAACAGACATGCAATGACACTGGTGGATCCATATGTGGTTAATGAAAAGAACACACATGCAATGACACTGGTGGATCCAAATGTGGTTGTGAAAAGAACACACATGCAATGACTCTAGCTGTTGTTAATGAAAAGAACACACATGTCACGAAACTGGTGGATCCATATGTGGTTTGTGAAAAGAACAGAGATCCAGTGACTCTAGATGTGGTTTTATAAAAGAACACATATGCAATAACACTGGTGGCTCCATGTGGTTTGTGAAAAGAACAGACATGCAATGACTCTAGTTGTGGTTAATGAAAAGAATAGAGATGCAATGACACTGGTGGATCCACATGTGGTTTGTGAAAAGAACACACATGCAATGACTCTAGCTGTTGTTAATGAAAAGAACAGACATGCAATGAACTCTGGTGGATCCATATGTGGTTTGTGAAAAGAACAGACATGCAATGAACTCTTGTGGAGCCATATGTGGTTTCTGAAAAGAACACACATGGAATGACTCTAGTTGTGGTTAATGAAAAGAACACACATGCAATGACACTAGGGGATCCATATGTGGTTTGTGAGAAGAACAGACATGCAATGACACTCGGTGGATCCATATGTGGTTTGTAAGAAGAACAGACATGCAATGACACTGGTGGATCCATATGTGGTTAATGAAAAGGACACACATGCAATGACACTGGTGGATCCACATGTGGTTTGTGAAAAGAACACACAAGCAATGACTCTAGCTATTGTTAATGAAAAGAACACACATGCAATGAAACTGGTGGATCCATATGTGGTTTGTGAAAAGAACAGAGATCCAGTGACTCTAGATGGGGTTTTATAAAAGAACACACATGCAATAACACTGGTGGCTCCATGTGGTTTGTGAAAAGAACAGACATGCAATGACTCTAGCTGTGGTTAATGAAAAGAATAGAGATTGAATGAAACTGGTGGATCCACATGTGGTTTGTGAAAATAACACACATGCAATGACTCTAGCTGTTGTTAATGAAAAGAACACACATGCAATGAACTCTAGTGGATCCATATGTGGTTTGTGAAAAGAACAGACATGCAATGAACTCTTGTGGATCCATATGTGGTTTGTGAAAAGAACACACATGGAATGACTCTAGTTGTGGTTAATGAAAATAACACACATGAAATGACACTAGGGGATCCATATATGGTTTGTGAGAAGAACACACATACAATGACACTGGTGGATCCATATGTGGTTAATGTAAAGAACACACATGCAATGACATGGGTGGATCCACATGTGGTTTGTGAAAAGAACACACATGCAATGACTCTAGCTGTTGTTAATGAAAAGAACACACATGCAATGAACTCTGCAAGATCCATATGTGGTTTGTGAAAAGAACAGACATGCAATGAACTCTTGTGGATCCATATATGGTTTGTGAAAAGAACACACATGTAATGACTATAGTTGTGGTTAATGAAAAGAACACACATGCAATGACACTAGGGGATCCATATGTGGTTAATGAAAAGAACATACATGCAATGACACTGGTGGATCCATATGTGGTTAATGAAAAGAACACACATGCAATGACACTGGTGGATCCACTTGTGGTTTGTGAAAAGAACACACATGCAATGACTCTAGCTGTTGTTAATGAAAAGAAAACACATGCAATGAAACCGGTGGATCCATATGTGGTTTGTAAGAAGAACAGACATGCAATGACACTGGTGGATCCATATGTGGTTAATGAAAAGAACACACATGCAATGACACTGGTGGATCCACATGTGGTTATGAAAAGAACACACATGCAATGACTCTAGCTGTTGTTAATGAAAAGAACACACATGTAATGAAACTGGTGGATCCATATGTGGTTTGTGAAAAGAACAGAGATCCAGTGACTCTAGATGTGGTTTTATAAAAGAACACATATGCAATAACACTGGTGGCTCCATGTGGTTTGTGAAAAGAACAGACATGCAATGACTCTAGTTGTGGTTAATGAAAAGAATAGAGATGCAATGACACTGGTGGATCCACATGTGGTTTGTGAAAAGAACACACATGCAATGACTCTAGCTGTTGTTAATGAAAAGAACACACATGGAATGAACTCTGGTGGATCCATATGTGGTTTGTGAAAAGAACAGACAGGCAATGAACTCTTGTGGGGCCATATGTGGTTTCTGAAAAGAACACACATGGAATGACTCTAGTTGTGGTTAATGAAAAGAACACACATGCAATGACACTAGGGGATCCATATGTGGTTTGTGAGAAGAACAGACATGCAATGACACTGGTGGATCCATATGTGGTTAATGAAAAGAACACACATGCAATGACACTGGTGGATCCACATGTGGTTTGTGAAAAGAACACACATGCAATGACTCTAGCTATTGTTAATGAAAAGAACAGACATGCAATGAACTCTGGTGGATCCATATGTGGTTTGTGAAAAGAACAGACATGCAATGAACTCTTCTGGATCATATGTGGTTTCTGAAAAGAACACACATGCAATGACTCTAGCTGTTGTTAATGAAAAGAACACACATGCAATGACAATAGGGGATCCATATGTGGTTAATGAAAAGATTAGACATGCAATAACACTGGTGGATCCATATGTGGTTAATGAAAATAACACACATGCAGTGACACTAGTGGATCCACATGTGGTTTGTGAAAAGAACACACATGTAATGACTCTAGCTGTTGTTAATGAAAAGAGAACTCATGCAATGAAACTGGTGGATCCATATGTGGTTTGTAAGAAGAACAGACATGCAATGACACTGGTGGATCCATATGTGGTTAATGAAAAGGACACACATGCAATGACACTGGTGGATCCACATGTGGTTTGTGAAAAGAACACGCATGCAATGACTCTAGCTATTGTTAATGAAAAGAACACAAATGCAATGAAACTGGTGGATCCATATGTGGTTTGTGAAAAGAACAGAGATCCAGTGACTCTAGATGGGGTTTTATAAAAGAACACACATGCAATAACACTGGTGGCTCCATGTGGTTTGTGAAAAGAACAGACATGCAATGACTCGAGCTGTGGTTAATGAAAAGAATAGAGATTGAATGACACTGGTGGATCCACATGTGGTTTGTGAAAATAACACACATGCAATGACTCTAGCTGTTGTTAATGAAAAGAACACACATGCAATGAACTCTAGTGGATCCATATGTGGTTTGTGAAAAGAACAGACATGCAATGAACTCTTGTGGATCCATATGTGGTTTGTGAAAAGAACACACATGGAATGACTCTAGTTGTGGTTAATGAAAAGAACACACATGAAATGACACTAGGGGATCCATATATGGTTTGTGAGAAGAACAGACATGCAATGACACTGGTGGATCCATATGTGGTTAATGAAAAGAACACACATGCAATGACACGGGTGGATCCACACGTGGTTTGTGAAAAGAACACATATGCAATGACTCTAGCTGTTGTTAATGAAAAGAACACACATGCAATGAACTCTGGTGGATCCATATGTGGTTTGTGAAAAGAACACACATGCAATGACTCTAGCTGTTGTTAATGAAAAGAACACACATGTAATGAAACTGGTGGATCCATATGTGGTTTGTGAAAAGAACAGAGATCCAGTGACTCTAGATGTGGTTTTATAAAAGAACACATATGCAATAACACTGGTGGATCCATGTGGTTTGTGAGAAGAACAGACATGGAATGACTCTAGTTGTGGTTAATGAAAAGAATAGAGATGCAATGACACTGGTGGATCCACATGTGGTTTGTGAAAAGAACACACATGCAATGACTCTAGCTGTTGTTAATGAAAAGAACACACATGTAATGAAACTGGTGGATCCATATGTGGTTTGTGAAAAGAACAGAGATCCAGTGACTCTAGATGTGGTTTTATAAAAGAACACATATGCAATAACACTGCTGGCTCCATGTGGTTTGTGAAAAGAACAGACATGCAATGACTCTAGTTGTGGTTAATGAAAAGAATAGAGATGCAATGACACTGGTGGATCCACATGTGGTTTGTGAAAAGAACACACATGCAATGACTCTAGCTGTTGTTAATGAAAAGAACACAGATGTAATGAACTCTGGTGGATCCATATGTGGTTTGTGAAAAGAACAGAGATCCAGTGACTCTAGATGTGGTTTTATAAAAGAAAACATATGCAATAACACTGGTGGCTCCATGTGGTTTGTGAAAAGAACAGACATGCAATGACTCTAGTTGTGGTTAATGAAAAGAATAGAGATGCAATGACACTGGTGGATCCACATGTGGTTTGTGAAAAGAACACACATGCAATGACTCTAGCTGTTGTTAATGAAAAGAACACACATGGAATGAACTCTGGTGGATCCACATGTGGTTTGTGAAAAGAACAGACATGCAATGAACTCTTGTGGATCCATATGTGGTTTCTGAAAAGAACACACATGGAATGACTCTAGTTGTGGTTAATGAAAAGAACACACATGCAATGACACTGGTGGATCCACATGTGGTTTGTGAAAAGAACACACATGCAATGACGCTGGTGGATCTATGTGGTTTATCACAATAACACACATCTAGTGACACTAGCTGTGGTTTATTAAAAGAACACACATGCAATAACATTGGTGGTTCCATGTGGTTTGTGAAAAGAACACACATGCAATGACTCTGGTGGATCCATATGTGGTTTGTGAAAAGAACAGACATGCAATGAACTCTTGTGGATCCATATGTGGTTTCTGAAAAGAACACACATGGAATGACTGTAGTTGTGGTTAATGAAAATAACACACATGCAATGACACTAGGGGATCCATATGTGGTTTGTGAGAAGAACAGACATGCAATGACACTGGTGGATCCATATGTGGTTAATGAAAAGAACACACATGCAATGACACTGGTGGATCCACATGTGGTTTGTGAAAAGAACACACATGCAATGACTCTAGCTATTGTTAATGAAAAGAACAGACATGCAATGAAATCTGGTGGATCCATATGTGGTTTGTGAAAAGAACAGACATGCAATGAACTCTTCTGGATCCATATGTGGTTTCAGAAAAGAACACACATGCAATGACTCTAGTTGTTGTTAATGAAAAGAACACACATGCAATGACAATAGGGGATCCATATGTGGTTAATGAAAAGATTAGACATGCAATAACACTGGTGGATCCATATGTGGTTAATGAAAATAACACACATGCAATGACACTGGTGGATCCACATGTGGTTTGTGAAAAGAACACACATGCAATGACTCTAGCTGTTGTTAATGAAAAGAGAACTCATGCAATGAAACTGGTGGATCCATATGTGGTTTGTAAGAAGAACAGACATGCAATGACACTGGTGGATCCATATGTGGTTAATGAAAAGGACACACATGCAATGACACTGGTGGATCCACATGTGGTTTGTGAAAAGAACACACATGCAATGACTCTAGCTATTGTTAATGAAAAGAACACAAATGCAATGAAACTGGTGGATCCATATGTGGTTTGTGAAAAGAACAGAGATCCAGTGACTCTAGATGGGGTTTTATAAAAGAACACACATGCAATAACACTGGTGGCTCCATGTGGTTTGTGAAAAGAACAGACATGCAATGACTCTAGCTGTGGTTAATGAAAAGAATAGAGATTGAATGACACTGGTGGATCCACATGTGGTTTGTGAAAATAACACACATGCAATGACTCTAGCTGTTGTTAATGAAAAGAACACACATGCAATGAACTCTAGTGGATCCATATGTGGTTTGTGAAAAGAACAGACATGCAATGAACTCTTGTGGATCCATATGTGGTTTGTGAAAAGAACACACATGGAATGACTCTAGTTGTGGTAAATGAAAAGAACACACATGAAATGACACTAGGGGATCCATATATGGTTTGTGAGAAGAACAGACATGCAATGACACTGGTGGATCCATATGTGGTTAACGAAAAGAACACACATGCAATGACACGGGTGGATCCACACGTGGTTTGTGAAAAGAACACATATGCAATGACTCTAGCTGTTGTTAATGAAAAGAACACACATGCAATGAACTCTGGTGGATCCATATGTGGTTTGTGAAAAGAACACACATGCAATGACTCTAGCTGTTGTTAATGAAAAGAACACACATGTAATGAAACTGGTGGATCCATATGTGGTTTGTGAAAAGAACAGACATCCAGTGACTCTAGATGTGGTTTTATAAAAGAACACATATGCAATAACACTGGTGGCTCCATGTGGTTTGTGAAAAGAACAGACATGGAATGACTCTAGTTGTAGTTAATGAAAAGAATAGAGATGCAATGACACTGGTGGATCCACATGTGGTTTGTGAAAAGAACACACATGCAATGACTCTAGCTGTTGTTAATGAAAAGAACACACATGTAATGAAACAGGTGGATCCATATGTGGTTTGTGAAAAGAACAGAGATCCAGTGACTCTAGATGTGGTTTTATAAAAGAACACATATGCAATAACACTGGTGGCTCCATGTGGTTTGTGAAAAGAACAGACATGCAATGACTCTAGTTGTGGTTAATGAAAAGAATAGAGATGCAATGACACCGGTGGATCCACATGTGGTTTGTGAAAAGAACACACATGCAATGACTCTAGCTGTTGTTAATGAAAAGAACACACATGGAATGAACTCTGGTGGATCCATATGTGGTTTGTGAAAAGAACAGACATGCAATGAACTCTTGTGGAGCCATATGTGGTTTCTGAAAAGAACACACATGGAATGACTCTAGTTGTGGTTAATGAAAAGAACACACATGCAATGACACTAGGGGATCGATATGTGGTTTGTGAGAAGAACAGACATGCAATGACACTGGTGGATCCATATGTGGTTAATGAAAAGAACACACATGCAATGACACTGGTGGATCCACATGTGGTTTGTGAAAAGAACACACATGCAATGACTCTAGCTATTGTTAATGAAAAGAACAGACATGCAATGAACTCTGGTGGATCCATATGTGGTTTGTGAAAAGAACAGACATGCAATGAACTCTTCTGGATCCATATGTGGTTTCTGAAAAGAACACACATGCAATGACTCTAGCTGTTGTTAATGAAAAGAACACACATGCAATGACAATAGGGGATCCATATGTGGTTAATGAAAAGATTAGACATGCAATAACACTGGTGGATCCATATGTGGTTAATGAAAATAACACACATGCAATGACACTGGTGGATCCACATGTGGTTTGTGAAAAGAACACACATGCAATGACTCTAGCTGTTGTTAATAAAAAGAGAACTCATGCAATGAAACTGGTGGATCCATATGTGGTTTGTAAGAAGAACAGACATGCAATGACACTGGTGGATCCATATGTGGTTAATGAAAAGGGCACACATGCAATGACACTGGTGGATCCACATGTGGTTTGTGAAAAGAACACACATGCAATGACTCTAGCTATTGTTAATGAAAAGAACACAAATGCAATGAAACTGGTGGATCCATATGTGGTTTGTGAAAAGAACAGAGATCCAGTGACTCTAGATGTGGTTTTATAAAAGAACACATATGCAATAACACTGGTGGATCCATGTGGTTTGTGAAAAGAACAGACATGGAATGACTCTAGTTGTGGTTAATGAAAAGAATAGAGATGCAATGACACTGGTGGATCCACATGTGGTTTGTCAAAAGAACACACATGCAATGACTCTAGCTATTGTTAATGAAAAGAACACACATGTAATGAAACTGGTGGATCCATATGTGGTTTGTGAAAAGAACAGAGATCCAGTGACTCTAGATGTGGTTTTATAAAAGAACACATATGCAATAACACTGCTGGCTCCATGTGGTTTGTGAAAAGAACAGACATGCAATGACTCTAGTTGTGGTTAATGAAAAGAATAGAGATGCAATGACACTGGTGGATCCACATGTGGTTTGTGAAAAGAACACACATGCAATGACTCTAGCTGTTGTTAATGAAAAGAACACACATGGAATGAACTCTGGTGGATCCATATGTGGTTTGTGAAAAGAATAGAGATGCAATGAACTCTTGTGGATCCATATGTGGTTTCTGAAAAGAACACACATGGAATGACTGTAGTTGTGGTTAATGGAAAGAACACACATGCAATGACACTAGGGGATCCATATGTGGTTTGTGAGAAGAACAGACATGCAATGACACTGGTGGATCCATATGTGGTTAATGAAAAGAACACACATGCAATGACACTGGTGGATCCACATGTGGTTTGTGAAAAGAACACACATGCAATGACTCTAGCTATTGTTAATGAAAAGAACAGACATGCAATGAAATCTGGTGGATCCATATGTGGTTTGTGAAAAGAACAGACATGCAATGAACTCTTCTGGATCCATATGTGGTTTCAGAAAAGAACACACATGCAATGACTCTAGCTGTTGTTAATGAAAAGAACACACATGCAATGACAATAGGGGATCCATATGTGGTTAATGAAAAGATTAGACATGCAATAACACTGGTGGATCCATATGTGGTTAATGAAAATAACACACATGCAATGACACTGGTGGATCCACATGTGGTTTGTGAAAAGAACACACATGCAATGACTCTAGCTGTTGTTAATGAAAAGAGAACTCATGCAATGAAACTGGTGGATCCATATGTGGTTTGTAAGAAGAACAGACATGCAATGACACTGGTGGATCCATATGTGGTTAATGAAAAGGACACACATGCAATGACACTGGTGGATCCACATGTGGTTTGTGAAAAGAACACACATGCAATGACTCTAGCTATTGTTAATGAAAAGAACACAAATGCAATGAAACTGGTGGATCCATATGTGGTTTGTGAAAAGAACAAAGATCCAGTGACTCTAGATGGGGTTTTATAAAAGAACACACATGCAATAACACTGGTGGCTCCATGTGGTTTGTGAAAAGAACAGACATGCAATGACTCTAGCTGTGGTTAATGAAAAGAATAGAGATTGAATGACACTGGTGGATCCACATGTGGTTTGTGAAAATAACACACATGCAATGACTCTAGCTGTTGTTAATGAAAAGAACACACATGCAATGAACTCTAGTGGATCCATATGTGGTTTGTGAAAAGAACAGACATGCAATGAACTCTTGTGGATCCATATGTGGTTTGTGAAAAGAACACACATGGAATGACTCTAGTTGTGGTAAATGAAAAGAACACACATGAAATGACACTAGGGGATCCATATATGGTTTGTGAGAAGAACAGACATGCAATGACACTGGTGGATCCATATGTGGTTAACGAAAAGAACACACATGCAATGACACGGGTGGATCCACACGTGGTTTGTGAAAAGAACACATATGCAATGACTCTAGCTGTTGTTAATGAAAAGAACACACATGCAATGAACTCTGGTGGATCCATATGTGGTTTGTGAAAAGAACACACATGCAATGACTCTAGCTGTTGTTAATGAAAAGAACACACATGTAATGAAACTGGTGGATCCATATGTGGTTTGTGAAAAGAACAGACATCTAGTGACTCTAGATGTGGTTTTATAAAAGAACACATATGCAATAACACTGGTGGCTCCATGTGGTTTGTGAAAAGAACAGACATGCAATGAATCTAGTTGTGGTTAATGAAAAGAATAGAGATGCAATGACACTAGTGGATCCACATGTGGTTTGTGAAAAGAACACACATGCAATGACTCTAGCTCTTGTTAATGAAAAGAACACACATGGAATGAACTCTGGTGGATCCATATGTGGTTTGTGAAAAGAACAGACATGCAATGAACTCTTGTGGAGCCATATGTGATTTCTGAAAAGAACACACATGGAATGACTCTAGTTGTGGTTAATGAAAAGAACACACATGCAATGACACTAGGGGATCCATATGTGGTTTGTGAGAAGAACAGACATGCAATGACACTGGTGGATCCATATGTGGTTAATGAAAAGAACACACATGCAATGACACTGGTGGATCCACATGTGGTTTGTGAAAAGAACACACATGCAATGACTCTAGCTATTGTTAATGAAAAGAACAGACATGCAATGAACTCTGGTGGATCCATATGTGGTTTGTGAAAAGAACAGACATGCAATGAACTCTTCTGGATCCATATGTGGTTTCTGAAAAGAACACACATGCAATGACTCTAGCTGTTGTTAATGAAAAGAACACACATGCAATGACAATAGGGGATCCATATGTGGTTAATGAAAAGATTAGACATGCAATAACACTGGTGGATCCATATGTGGTTAATGAAAATAACACACATGAAATGACACTGGTGGATCCACATGTGGTTTGTGAAAAGAACACACATGCAATGACTCTAGCTGTTGTTAATAAAAAGAGAACTCATGCAATGAAACTGGTGGATCCATATGTGGTTTGTAAGAAGAACAGACATGCAATGACACTGTTGGATCCATATGTGGTTAATGAAAAGGGCACACATGCAATGACACTGGTGGATCCACATGTGGTTTGTGAAAAGAACACACATGCAATGACTCTAGCTATTGTTAATGAAAAGAACACAAATGCAATGAAACTGGTGGATCCATATGTGGTTTGTGAAAAGAACAGAGATCCAGTGAATCTAGATGGGGTTATATAAAAGAACACACATGCAATAACGCTGGTGGCTCCATGTGGTTTGTGAAAAGAACAGACATGCAATGACTCTAGCTGTGGTTAATGAAAAGAATAGAGATTGAATGACACTGGTGGATCCACATGTGGTTTGTGAAAATAACACACATGCAATGACTCTAGCTGTTGTTAATGAAAAGAACACACATGCAATGAACTCTAGTGGATCCATATGTGGTTTGTGAAAAGAACAGACATGCAATGAACTCTTGTGGATCCATATGTGGTTTGTGAAAAGAACACACATGGAATGACTCTAGTTGTGGTAAATGAAAAGAACACACATGAAATGACACTAGGGGATCCATATATGGTTTGTGAGAAGAACAGACATGCAATGACACTGGTGGATCCATATGTGGTTAACGAAAAGAACACACATGCAATGACACGGGTGGATCCACACGTGGTTTGTGAAAAGAACACATATGCAATGACTCTAGCTGTTGTTAATGAAAAGAACACACATGCAATGAACTCTGGTGGATCCATATGTGGTTTGTGAAAAGAACACACATGCAATGACTCTAGCTGTTGTTAATGAAAAGAACACACATGTAATGAAACTGGTGGATCCATATGTGGTTTGTGAAAAGAACAGACATCTAGTGACTCTAGATGTGGTTTTATAAAAGAACACATATGCAATAACACTGGTGGCTCCATGTGGTTTGTGAAAAGAACAGACATGCAATGAATCTAGTTGTGGTTAATGAAAAGAATAGAGATGCAATGACACTAGTGGATCCACATGTGGTTTGTGAAAAGAACACACATGCAATGACTCTAGCTCTTGTTAATGAAAAGAACACACATGGAATGAACTCTGGTGGATCCATATGTGGTTTGTGAAAAGAACAGACATGCAATGAACTCTTGTGGAGCCATATGTGATTTCTGAAAAGAACACACATGGAATGACTCTAGTTGTGGTTAATGAAAAGAACACACATGCAATGACACTAGGGGATCCATATGTGGTTTGTGAGAAGAACAGACATGCAATGACACTGGTGGATCCATATGTGGTTAATGAAAAGAACACACATGCAATGACACTGGTGGATCCACATGTGGTTTGTGAAAAGAACACACATGCAATGACTCTAGCTATTGTTAATGAAAAGAACAGACATGCAATGAACTCTGGTGGATCCATATGTGGTTTGTGAAAAGAACAGACATGCAATGAACTCTTCTGGATCCATATGTGGTTTCTGAAAAGAACACACATGCAATGACTCTAGCTGTTGTTAATGAAAAGAACACACATGCAATGACAATAGGGGATCCATATGTGGTTAATGAAAAGATTAGACATGCAATAACACTGGTGGATCCATATGTGGTTAATGAAAATAACACACATGAAATGACACTGGTGGATCCACATGTGGTTTGTGAAAAGAACACACATGCAATGACTCTAGCTGTTGTTAATAAAAAGAGAACTCATGCAATGAAACTGGTGGATCCATATGTGGTTTGTAAGAAGAACAGACATGCAATGACACTGTTGGATCCATATGTGGTTAATGAAAAGGGCACACATGCAATGACACTGGTGGATCCACATGTGGTTTGTGAAAAGAACACACATGCAATGACTCTAGCTATTGTTAATGAAAAGAACACAAATGCAATGAAACTGGTGGATCCATATGTGGTTTGTGAAAAGAACAGAGATCCAGTGAATCTAGATGGGGTTATATAAAAGAACACACATGCAATAACGCTGGTGGCTCCATGTGGTTTGTGAAAAGAACAGACATGCAATGACTCTAGCTGTGGTTAATGAAAAGAATAGAGATTGAATGACACTGGTGGATCCACATGTGGTTTGTGAAAATAACACACATGCAATGACTCTAGCTGTTGTTAATGAAAAGAACACACATGCAATGAACTCTAGTGGATCCATATGTGGTTTGTGAAAAGAACAGACATGCAATGAACTCTTGTGGATCCATATGTGGTTTGTGAAAAGAACACACATGGAATGACTCTAGTTGTGGTAAATGAAAAGAACACACATGAAATGACAATAGGGGATCCATATATGGTTTGCGAGAAGAACACACATGCAATGACACTGGTGGATCCATATGTGGTTAATGAAAAGAACACACATGCAATGACACGGGTGGATCCACACGTGGTTTGTGAAAAGAACACATATGCAATGACTCTAGCTGTTGTTAATGAAAAGAACACACATGCAATGAACTCTTGTGGATCCATATGTGGTTTGTGAAAAGAACACACATGCAATGACTCTAGTTGTTGTTAATGAAAAGAACACACATGTAATGAAACTGGTGGATCCATATGTGGTTTGTGAAAAGAACAGAGATCCAGTGACTCTAGATGTGGTTTTATAAAAGAACACATATGCAATAACACTGGTGGCTCCATGTGGTTTGTGAAAAGAACAGACATGGAATGACTCTAGTTGTGGTTAATGAAAAGAATAGAGATGCAATGACACTGGTGGATCCACATGTGGTTTGTGAAAAGAGCACACATGCAATGACTCTAGCTGTTGTTAATGAAAAGAACACACATGTAATGAAACTGGTGGATCCATATGTGGTTTGTGAAAAGAACAGAGATCCAGTGACTCTAGATGTGGTTTAATAAAAGAACACATATGCAATAACACTGGTGGCTCCATGTGGTTTGTGAAAAGAACAGACATGCAGTGACTCTAGTTGTGGTTAATGAAAAGAATAGAGATGCAATGACACTGGTGGATCCACATGTGGTTTGTGAAAACGACACACATGCAATGACTCTAGCTATTGTTAATGAAAAGAACACACATGGAATGAACTCTGGTGGATCCATATGTGGTTTGTGAAAAGAACAGACATGCAATGAACTCTTGTGGAGCCATATGTGGTTTCTGAAAAGAACACACATGGAATGACTCTAGTTGTGGTTAATTAAAAGAACACACATGCAATGACACTAGGGGATCCATATGTGGTTTGTGAGAAGAACAGACATGCAATGACACTGGTGGATCCATATGTGGTTAATGAAAAGAACACACATGCAATGACACTGGTGGATCCACATGTGGTTTGTGAAAAGAACACACATGCAATGACTCTAGCTATTGTTAATGAAAAGAACAGACATGCAATGAACTCTGGTGGATCCATATGTGGTTTGTGAAAAGAACAGACATGCAATGAACTCTTCTGGATCCATATGTGGTTTCTGAAAAGAACACACATGCAATGACTCTAGCTGTTGTTAATGAAAAGAACACACATGCAATGACAATAGGGGATCCATATGTGGTTAATGAAAAGATTAGACATGCAATAACACTGGTGGATCCATATGTGGTTAATGAAAATAACACACATGCAATGACACTGGTGGATCCACATGTGGTTTGTGAAAAGAACACACATGCAATGACTCTAGCTGTTGTTAATAAAAAGAGAACTCATGCAATGAAACTGGTGGATCCATATGTGGTTTGTAAGAAGAACAGACATGCAATGACACTGTTGGATCCATATGTGGTTAATGAAAAGGGCACACATGCAATGACACTGGTGGATCCACATGTGGTTTGTGAAAAGAACACACATGCAATGACTCTAGCTATTGTTAATGAAAAGAACACAAATGCAATGAAACTGGTGGATCCATATGTGGTTTGTGAAAAGAACAGAGATCCAGTGACTCTAGATGGGGTTTTATAAAAGAACACACATGCAATAACGCTGGTGGCTCCATGTGGTTTGTGAAAAGAACAGACATGCAATGACTCTGGCTGTGGTTAATGAAAAGAATAGAGATTGAATGACACTGGTGGATCCACATGTGGTTTGTGAAAATAACACACATGCAATGACTCTAGCTGTTGTTAATGAAAAGAACACACATGCAATGAACTCTAGTGGATCCATATGTGGTTTGTGAAAAGAACAGACATGCAATGAACTCTTGTGGATCCATATGTGGTTTGTGAAAAGAACACACATGGAATGACTCTAGTTGTGGTAAATGAAAAGAACACACATGAAATGACAATAGGGGATCCATATATGGTTTGTGAGAAGAACACACATGCAATGACACTGGTGGATCCATATGTGGTTAATGAAAAGAACACACATGCAATGACACGGGTGGATCCACACGTGGTTTGTGAAAAGAACACATATGCAATGACTCTAGCTGTTGTTAATGAAAAGAACACACATGCAATGAACTCTTGTGGATCCATATGTGGTTTGTGAAAAGAACACACATGCAATGACTCTAGCTGTTGTTAATGAAAAGAACACACATGTAATGAAACTGGTGGATCCATATGTGGTTTGTGAAAAGAACAGAGATCCAGTGACTCTAGATGTGGTTTTATAAAAGAACACATATGCAATAACACTGGTGGCTCCATGTGGTTTGTGAAAAGAACAGACATGGAATGACTCTAGTTGTGGTTAATGAAAAGAATAGAGATGCAATGACACCGGTGGATCCACATGTGGTTTGTGAAAAGAGCACACATGCAATGACTCTAGCTGTTGTTAATGAAAAGAACACACATGTAATGAAACTGGTGGATCCATATGTGGTTTGTGAAAAGAACAGAGATCCAGTGACTCTAGATGTGGTTTAATAAAAGAACACATATGCAATAACACTGGTGGCTCCATGTGGTTTGTGAAAAGAACAGACATGCAGTGACTCTAGTTGTGGTTAATGAAAAGAATAGAGATGCAATGACACTGGTGGATCCACATGTGGTTTGTGAAAACGACACACATGCAATGACTCTAGCTGTTGTTAATGAAAAGAACACACATGGAATGAACTCTGGTGGATCCATATGTGGTTTGTGAAAAGAACAGACATGCAATGAACTCTTGTGGAGCCATATGTGGTTTCTGAAAAGAACACACATGGAATGACTCTAGTTGTGGTTAATGAAAAGAACACACATGCAATGACACTAGGGGATCCATATGTGGTTTGTGAGAAGAACAGACATGCAATGACACTGGTGGATCCATATGTGGTTAATGAAAAGAACACACATGCAATGACACTGGTGGATCCACATGTGGTTTGTGAAAAGAACACACATGCAATGACTCTAGCTATTGTTAATGAAAAGAACAGACATGCAATGAACTCTGGTGGATCCATATGTGGTTTGTGAAAAGAACAGACATGCAATGAACTCTTCTGGATCCATATGTGGTTTCTGAAAAGAACACACATGCAATGACTCTAGCTGTTGTTAATGAAAAGAACACACATGCAATGACAATAAGGGATCCATATGTGGTTAATGAAAAGATTAGACATGCAATAACACTGGTGGATCCATATGTGGTTAATGAAAATAACACACATGCAATGACACTGGTGGATCCACATGTGGTTTGTGAAAAGAACACACATGCAATGACTCTAGCTGTTGTTAATAAAAAGAGAACTCATGCAATGAAACTGGTGGATCCATATGTGGTTTGTAAGAAGAACAGACATGCAATGACACTGGTGGATCCATATGTGGTTAATGAAAAGGGCACACATGCAATGACACTGGTGGATCCACATGTGGTTTGTGAAAAGAACACACATGCAATGACTCTAGCTATTGTTAATGAAAATAACACAAATGCAATGAAACTGGTGGATCCATATGTGGTTTGTGAAAAGAACAGAGATCCAGTGACTCTAGATGGGGTTTTATAAAAGAACACACATGCAATAACGCTGGTGGCTCCATGTGGTTTGTGAAAAGAACAGACATGCAATAACTCTAGCTGTGGTTAATGAAAAGAATAGAGATTGAATGACACTGGTGGATCCACATGTGGTTTGTGAAAATAACACACATGCAATGACTCTAGCTGTTGTTAATTGAAATAACACACATGCAATGAACTCTAGTGGATCCATATGTGGTTTGTGAAAAGAACAGACATGCAATGAACTCTTGTGGATCCATATGTGGTTTGTGAAAAGAACACACATGGAATGACTCTAGTTGTGGTTAATGAAAAGAACACACATGAAATGACACTAGGGGATCCATATATGGTTTGTGAGAAGAACAGACATGCAATGACACTGGTGGATCCATATGTGGTTAATAAAAAGAACACACATGCAATGACACGGGTGGATCCACACGTGGTTTGTGAAAAGAACACATATGCAATGACTCTAGCTGTTGTTAATGAAAAGAACACACATGCAATGAACTCTGGTGGATCCATATGTGGTTTGTGAAAAGAACACACATGCAATGACTCTAGCTGTTGTTAATGAAAAGACCACACATGTAATGAAACTGGTGGATCCATATGTGGTTTGTGAAAAGAACAGAGATCCAGTGACTCTAGATGTGGTTTTATAAAAGAACACATATGCAATAACACTGGTGGCTCCATGTGGCTTGTGAAAACAACAGACATGGAATGACTCTAGTTGTGGTTAATGAAAAGAATAGAGATGCAATGACACTGGTGGATCCACATGTGGTTTGTGAAAAGAACACACATGCAATGACTCTAGCTGTTGTTAATGAAAAGAACACACATGTAATGAAACTGGTGGATCCATATATGGTTTGTGAAAAGAATAGACATGCAATGAACTCTTGTGGATCCATATGTGGTTTGTGAAAAGAACACACATGGAATGACTCTAGTTGTGGTTAATGAAAAGAACACACATGAAATGACACTAGGGGATCCATATATGGTTTGTGAGAAGAACATACATGCAATGACACTGGTGGATCCATATGTGGTTAATGAACAGAACACACATGCAATGACACGGGTGGATCCACATGTGGTTTGTGAAAAGAACACACATGCAATGACTCTAGCTATTGTAAATGAAAAGAACACACATGCAATGAACTCTGCTGGATCCATATGTGGTTTGTGAAAAGAACAGACATGCAATGAACTCTTGTGGATCCATATATGGTTTGTGAAAAGAACACACATGTAATGACTCTAGTTGTGGTTAATGAAAAGAACACACATGCAATGACACTAGGGGATCCATATGTGGTTAATGAAAAGAACAGACATGCAATGACACTGGTGGATCCATATGTGGTTAATGAAAAGAACACACATGCAATGACACTGGTGGATCCACTTGTGGTTTGTGAAAAGAACACACATGCAATGACTCTAGCTGTTGTTAATGAAAAGAAAACACATGCAATGAAACTGGTGGATCCATATGTGGTTTGTAAGAAGAACAGACATGCAATGACACTGGTGGATCCATATGTGGTTAATGAAAAGAACACACATGCAATGACACTGGTGGATCCACATGTGGTTGTGAAAAGAACACACATGCAATGACTCTAGCTGTTGTTAATGAAAAGAACACACATGGAATGAACTCTAGTGGATCCATATGTGGTTTGTGAAAAGAACAGACATGCAACGAACTCTTGTGGAGCCATATGTGGTTTCTGAAAAGAACACACATGGAATGACTCTAGTTGTGGTTAATGAAAAGAACACACATGCAATGACACTAGGGGATCCATATGTGGTTTGTGAGAAGAACAGACATGCAATGACACTGGTGGATCCATATGTGGTTAATGAAAAGAACACACATGCAATGACACTGGTGGATCCACATGTGGTTTGTGAAAAGAACACACATGCAATGACTCTAGCTATTGTTAATGAAAAGAACAGACATGCAATGAACTCTGGTGGATCCATATGTGGTTTGTGAAAAGAACAGACATGCAATGAACTCTTCTGGATCCATATGTGGTTTCTGAAAAGAACGCACATGCAATGACTCTAGCTGTTGTTAATGAAAAGAACACACATGCAATGACAATAGGGGATCCATATGTGGTTAATGAAAAGATTAGACATGCAATAACACTGGTGGATCCATATGTGGTTAATGAAAATAACACACATGCAATGACACTGGTGGATCCACATGTGGTTTGTGAAAAGAACACACATGCAATGACTCTAGCTGTTGTTAATAAAAAGAGAACTCATGCAATGAAACTGGTGGATCCATATGTGGTTTGTGGGAAGAACAGACATGCAATGACACTGGTGGATCCATATGTGGTTAATGAAAAGGGCACACATGCAATGACACTGGTGGATCCACATGTGGTTTGTGAAAAGAACACACATGCAATGACTCTAGCTATTGTTAATGAAAAGAACACAAATGCAATGAAACTGGTGGATCCATATGTGATTTGTGAAAAGAACAGAGATCCAGTGACTCTAGATGGGGTTTTATAAAAGAACACACATGCAATAACACTGGTGGCTCCATGTGGTTTGTGAAAAGAACAGACATGCAATGACTCTAGTTGTGGTTAATGAAAAGAATAGAGATGCAATGACACTGGTGGATCCACATGTGGTTTGTGAAAAGAACACACATGCAATGACTCTAGCTGTTGTTAATGAAAAGAACACACATGGAATGAACTCTGGTGGATCCATATGTGGTTTGTGAAAAGAACAGACATGCAATGAACTCTTGTGGAGCCATATGTGGTTTCTGAAAAGAACACACATGGAAAGACTCTAGTTGGGGTTAATGAAAAGAACACACATGCAATGACACTAGGGGATCCATATGTGGTTTGTGAGAAGAACAGACATGCAATGACACTGGTGGATCCATATGTGGTTAATGAAAAAAAAACACATGCAATGACACTGGTGGATCCACATGTGGTTTGTGAAAAGAACACACATGCAATGACTCTAGCTATTGTTAATGAAAAGAACAGACATGCAATGAACTCTGGTGGATCCATATGTGGTTTGTGAAAATAACAGACATGCAATGAACTCTTCTGGATCCATATGTGGTTTCTGAAAAGAACACACATGCAATGACTCTAGCTGTTGTTAATGAAAAGAACACACATCCAATGACAATAGGGGATCCATATGTGGTTAATGAAAAGATTAGACATGCAATAACACTGGTGGATCCATATGTGGTTAATGAAAATAACACACATGCAATGACACTGGTGGATCCACATGTGGTTTGTGAAAAGAACACACATGCAATGACTCTAGCTGTTGTTAATGAAAAGAAAACTCATGCAATGAAACTGGTGGATCCATATGTGGTTTGTAAGAAGATCAGACATGCAATGACACTGGTGGATCGATATGTGGTTAATGAAAAGGACACACATGCAACGACACTGGTGGATCCACATGTGGTTTGTGAAAAGAACACACATGCAATGACTCTAGCTATTGTTAATGAAAAGAACACACATGCAATGAAACTGGTGGATCCATATGTGGTTTGTGAAAAGAACAGAGATCCAGTGACTCTAGATGGGGTTTTATAAAAGAACACACATGCAATAACACTGGTGGCTCCATGTGGTTTGTGAAAAGAACAGACATGCAATGACTCTAGCTGTGGTTAATGAAAAGAATAGAGATTGAATGACACTGGTGGATCCACATGTGGTTTGTGAAAATAACACACATGCAATGACTCTAGCTATTGTTAATGAAAAGAACACACATGCAATGAACTCTAGTGGATCCATATGTGGTTTGTGAAAAGAACAGACATGCAATGAACTCTTGTGGATCCATATGTTGTTTGTGAAAACAACACACATGGAATGACTCTAGTTGTGGTTAATGAAAAGAACACACATGAAATGACACTAGGGGATCCATATATGGTTTGTGAGAAGAACAGACATGCAATGACACTGGTGGATCCATATGTGGTTAATGAAAAGAACACACATGCAATGACACTGGTGGATCCACACGTGGTTTGTGAAAAGAACACACATGCAATGACTCTAGCTGTTGTTAATGAAAAGAACACACATGCAATGAACTCTGGTGGATCCATATGTGGTTTGTGAAAAGAACACACATGCAATGACTCTAGCTGTTGTTAATGAAAAGAACACACATGTAATGAAACTGGTGGATCCATATGTGGTTTGTGAAAAGAACAGAGATCCAGTGACTCTAGATGTGATTTTATAAAAGAACACATATGCAATAACATTGGTGGCTCCATGTGGTTTGTGAAAAGAACAGACATGCAATGACTCTAGTTGTGGTTAATGAAAAGAATAGAGATGCAATGACACTGGTGGATCCACATGTGGTTTGTGAAAGGAACACACATGCAATGACTCTAGCTGTTGTTAATGAAAAGAACACACATGGAATGAACTCTAGTGGATCCATATGTGGTTTGTGAAAAGAACAGACATGCAACGAACTCTTGTGGATCCATATGTGGTTTCTGAAAAGAACACACATGGAATGACTCTAGTTGTGGTTAATGAAAAGAACACACATGCAATGACACTAGGGGATCCATATGTGGTTTGTGAGAAGAACAGACATGCAATGACACTGGTGGATCCATATGTGGTTAATGAAAAGAACACACATGCAATGACACTGGTGGATCCACATGTGGTTTGTGAAAAGAACACACATGCAATGACTCTAGCTATTGTTAATGAAAAGAACAGACATGCAATGAACTCTGGTGGATCCATATGTGGTTTGTGAAAAGAATAGACATGCAATGAACTCTTCTGGATCCATATGTGGTTTCAGAAAAGAACACACATGCAATGACTCTAGCTGTTGTTAATGAAAAGAACACACATGCAATGACAATTGGGGATCCATATGTGGTTAATGAAAAGATTAGACATGCAATAACACTGGTGGATCCATATGAGGTTAATGAAAATAACACACATGCAATGACACTGGTGGATCCACATGTGGTTTGTGAAAAGAACACACATGCAATGACTCTAGCTGTTGTTAATGAAAAGAAAACTCATGCAATGAAACTGGTGGATCCATATGTGGTTTGTAAGAAGAACAGACATGCAATGACACTGGTGGATCGATATGTGGTTAATGAAAAGGACACACATGCAACGACACTGGTGGATCCACATGTGGTTTGTGAAAAGAACACACATGCAATGACTCTAGCTATTGTTAATGAAAAGAACACACATGCAATGAAACTGGTGGATCCATATGTGGTTTGTGAAAAGAACAGAGATCTAGTGACTCTAGATGGGGTTTTATAAAAGAACACACATGCAATAACACTGGTGGCTCCATGTGGTTTGTGAAAAGAACAGACATGCAATGACTCTAGCTGTGGTTAATGAAAAGAATAGAGATTGAATGACACTGGTGGATCCACATGTGGTTTGTGAAAATAACACACATGCAATGACTCTAGCTGTTGTTAATGAAAAGAACACACATGCAATGAACTCTAGTGGATCCATATGTGGTTTGTGAAAAGAACAGACATGCAATGAACTCTTGTGGATCCATATGTGGTTTGTGAAAAGAACACACATGGAATGACTCTAGTTGTGGTTAATGAAAAGAACACACATGAAATGACACTAGGGGATCCATATATGGTTTGTGAGAAGAACATACATGCAATGACACTGGTGGATCCATATGTGGTTAATGAACAGAACACACATGCAATGACACGGGTGGATCCACATGTGGTTTGTGAAAAGAATACACATGCAATGACTCTAGCTATTGTAAATGAAAATAACACACATGCAATGAACTCTGCTGGATCCATATGTGGTTTGTGAAAAGAACAGACATGCAATGAACTCTTGTGGATCCATATATGGTTTGTGAAAAGAACACACATGTAATGACTCTAGTTGTGGTTAATGAAAAGAACACACATGCAATGACACTAGGGTATCCATATGTGGTTAATGAAAAGAACAGACATGCAATGACACTGGTGGATCCATATGTGGTTAATGAAAAGAACACACATGCAATGACACTGGTGGATCCACTTGTGGTTTGTGAAAAGAACACACATGCAATGACTCTAGCTGTTGTTAATGAAAAGAAAACACATGCAATGAAACTGGTGGATCCATATGTGGTTTGTAAGAAGAACAGACATGCAATGACACTGGTGGATCCATATGTGGTTAATGAAAAGAACACACATGCAATGACACTGGTGGATCCACATGTGGTTGTGAAAAGAACACACATGCAATGACTCTAGCTGTTGTTAATGAAAAGAACACACATGGAATGAACTCTAGTGGATCCATATGTGGTTTGTGAAAACAACAGACATGCAACGAACTCTTGTGGAGCCATATGTGGTTTCTGAAAAGAACACACATGGAATGACTCTAGTTGTGGTTAATGAAAAGAACACACATGCAATGACACTAGGGGATCCATATGTGGTTTGTGAGAAGAACAGACATGCAATGACACTGGTGGATCCATATGTGGTTAATGAAAAGAACACACATGCAATGACACTGGTGGATCCACATGTGGTTTGTGAAAAGAACACACATGCAATGACTCTAGCTATTGTTAATGAAAAGAACAGACATGCAATGAACTCTGGTGGATCCATATGTGGTTTGTGAAAAGAACAGACATGCAATGAACTCTTCTGGATCCATATGTGGTTTCTGAAAAGAACGCACATGCAATGACTCTAGCTGTTGTTAATGAAAAGAACACACATGCAATGACAATAGGGGATCCATATGTGGTTAATGAAAAGATTAGACATGCAATAACACTGGTGGATCCATATGTGGTTAATGAAAATAACACACATGCAATGACACTGGTGGATCCACATGTGGTTTGTGAAAAGAACACACATGCAATGACTCTAGCTGTTGTTAATAAAAAGAGAACTCATGCAATGAAACTGGTGGATCCATATGTGGTTTGTGGGAAGAACAGACATGCAATGACACTGGTGGATCCATATGTGGTTAATGAAAAGGGCACACATGCAATGACACTGGTGGATCCACATGTGGTTTGTGAAAAGAACACACATGCAATGACTCTAGCTATTGTTAATGAAAAGAACACAAATGCAATGAAACTGGTGGATCCATATGTGGTTTGTGAAAAGAACAGAGATCCAGTGACTCTAGATGGGGTTTTATAAAAGAAAACACATGCAATAACACTGGTGGCTCCATGTGGTTTGTGAAAAGAACAGACATGCAATGACTCTAGTTGTGGTTAATGAAAAGAATAGAGATGCAATGACACTGGTGGATCCACATGTGGTTTGTGAAAAGAACACACATGCAATGACTCTAGCTGTTGTTAATGAAAAGAACACACATGGAATGAACTCTGGTGGATCCATATGTGGTTTGTGAAAAGAACAGACATGCAATGAACTCTTGTGGAGCCATATGTGGTTTCTGAAAAGAACACACATGGAAAGACTCTAGTTGGGGTTAATGAAAAGAACACACATGCAATGACACTAGGGGATCCATATGTGGTTTGTGAGAAGAACAGACATGCAATGACACTGGTGGATCCATATGTGGTTAATGAAAAAAAAACACATGCAATGACACTGGTGGATCCACATGTGGTTTGTGAAAAGAACACACATGCAATGACTCTAGCTATTGTTAATGAAAAGAATAGACATGCAATGAACTCTGGTGGATCCATATGTGGTTTGTGAAAATAACAGACATGCAATGAACTCTTCTGGATCCATATGTGGTTTCTGAAAAGAACACACATGCAATGACTCTAGCTGTTGTTAATGAAAAGAACACACATCCAATGACAATAGGGGATCCATATGTGGTTAATGAAAAGATTAGACATGCAATAACACTGGTGGATCCATATGTGGTTAATGAAAATAACACACATGCAATGACACTGGTGGATCCACATGTGGTTTGTGAAAAGAACACACATGCAATGACTCTAACTGTTGTTAATGAAAAGAGAACTCATGCAATGAAACTGGTGGATCCATATGTGGTTTGTAAGAAGAACAGACATGCAATGACACTGGTGGATCCATATGTGGTTAATGAAAAGGACACACATGCAATGACACTGGTGGATCCACATGTGGTTTGTGAAAAGAACACACATGCAATGACTCTAGCTATTGTTAATGAAAAGAACACAACTGCAATGAAACTGGTGGATCCATATGTGGTTTGTGAAAAGAACAGAGATCCAGTGACTCTAGATGGGGTTTTATAAAAGAACACACATGCAATAACACTGGTGGCTCCATGTGGTTTGTGAAAAGAACAGACATGCAATGACTCTAGCTGTGGTTAATGAAAAGAATAGAGATTGAATGACACTGGTGGATCCACATGTGGTTTGTGAAAATAACACACATGCAATGACTCTAGCTGTTGTTAATGAAAAGAACACACATGCAATGAACTCTAGTGGATCCATATGTGGTTTGTGAAAAGAACAGACATGCAATGAACTCTTGTGGATCCATATGTTGTTTGTGAAAACAACACACATGGAATGACTCTAGTTGTGGTTAATGAAAAGAACACACATGAAATGACACTAGGGGATCCATATATGGTTTGTGAGAAGAACAGACATGCAATGACACTGGTGGATCCATATGTGGTTAATGAAAAGAACACACATGCAATGACACTGGTGGATCCACACGTGGTTTGTGAAAAGAACACACATGCAATGACTCTAGTTGTTGTTAATGAAAAGAACACACATGCAATGAACTCTGGTGGATCCATATGTGGTTTGTGAAAAGAACACACATGCAATGACTCTAGCTGTTGTTAATGAAAAGAACACACATGTAATGAAACTGGTGGATCCATATGTGGTTTGTGAAAAGAACAGAGATCCAGTGACTCTAGATGTGATTTTATAAAAGAACACATATGCAATAACACTGGTGGCTCCATGTGGTTTGTGAAAAGAATAGACATGCAATGACTCTAGTTGTGGTTAATGAAAAGAATAGAGATGCAATGACACTGGTGGATCCACATGTGGTTTGTGAAAGGAACACACATGCAATGACACTAGGGGATCCATATGTGGTTAATGAAAAGAACAGACATGCAATGACACTGGTGGATCCATATGTGGTTAATGAAAAGAACACACATGCAATGACACTGGTGGATCCACTTGTGGTTTGTGAAAAGAACACACATGCAATGACTCTAGCTGTTGTTAATGAAAAGAAAACACATGCAATGAAACTGGTGGATCCATATGTGGTTTGTAAGAAGAACAGACATGCAATGACACTGGTGGATCCATATGTGGTTAATGAAAAGAACACACATGCAATGACACTGGTGGATCCACATGTGGTTGTGAAAAGAACACACATGCAATGACTCTAGCTGTTGTTAATGAAAAGAACACACATGGAATGAACTCTAGTGGATCCATATGTGGTTTGTGAAAAGAACAGACATGCAACGAACTCTTGTGGAGCCATATGTGGTTTCTGAAAAGAACACACATGGAATGACTCTAGTTGTGGTTAATGAAAAGAACACACATGCAATGACACTAGGGGATCCATATGTGGTTTGTGAGAAGAACAGACATGCAATGACACTGGTGGATCCATATGTGGTTAATGAAAAGAACACACATGCAATGACACTGGTGGATCCACATGTGGTTTGTGAAAAGAACACACATGCAATGACTCTAGCTATTGTTAATGAAAAGAACAGACATGCAATGAACTCTGGTGGATCCATATGTGGTTTGTGAAAAGAACAGACATGCAATGAACTCTTCTGGATCCATATGTGGTTTCTGAAAAGAACGCACATGCAATGACTCTAGCTGTTGTTAATGAAAAGAACACACATGCAATGACAATAGGGGATCCATATGTGGTTAATGAAAAGATTAGACATGCAATAACACTGGTGGATCCATATGTGGTTAATGAAAATAACACACATGCAATGACACTGGTGGATCCACATGTGGTTTGTGAAAAGAACACACATGCAATGACTCTAGCTGTTGTTAATAAAAAGAGAACTCATGCAATGAAACTGGTGGATCCATATGTGGTTTGTAAGAAGAACAGACATGCAATGACACTGGTGGATCCATATGTGGTTAATGAAAAGGGCACACATGCAATGACACTGGTGGATCCACATGTGGTTTGTGAAAAGAACACACATGCAATGACTCTAGCTATTGTTAATGAAAAGAACACAAATGCAATGAAACTGGTGGATCCATATGTGGTTTGTGAAAAGAACAGAGATCCAGTGACTCTAGATGGGGTTTTATAAAAGAACACACATGCAATAACACTGGTGGCTCCATGTGGTTTGTGAAAAGAACAGACATGCAATGACTCTAGTTGTGGTTAATGAAAAGAATAGAGATGCAATGACACTGGTGGATCCACATGTGGTTTGTGAAAAGAACACACATGCAATGACTCTAGCTGTTGTTAATGAAAAGAACACACATGGAATGAACTCTGGTGGATCCATATGTGGTTTGTGAAAAGAACAGACATGCAATGAACTCTTGTGGAGCCATATGTGGTTTCTGAAAAGAACACACATGGAATGACTCTAGTTGGGGTTAATGAAAAGAACAGACATGCAATGACACTAGGGGATCCATATGTGGTTTGTGAGAAGAACAGACATGCAATGACACTGGTGGATCCATATGTGGTTAATGAAAAAAAAACACATGCAATGACACTGGTGGATCCACATGTGGTTTGTGAAAAGAACACACATGCAATGACTCTAGCTATTGTTAATGAAAAGAACAGACATGCAATGAACTCTGGTGGATCCATATGTGGTTTGTGAAAATAACAGACATGCAATGAACTCTTCTGGATCCATATGTGGTTTCTGAAAAGAACACACATGCAATGACTCTAGCTGTTGTTAATGAAAAGAACACACATCCAATGACAATAGGGGATCCATATGTGGTTAATGAAAAGATTAGACATGCAATAACACTGGTGGATCCATATGTGGTTAATGAAAATAACACACATGCAATGACACTGGTGGATCCACATGTGGTTTGTGAAAAGAACACACATGCAATGACTCTAACTGTTGTTAATGAAAAGAGAACTCATGCAATGAAACTGGTGGATCCATATGTGGTTTGTAAGAAGAACAGACATGCAATGACACTGGTGGATCCATATGTGGTTAATGAAAAGGACACACATGCAATGACACTGGTGGATCCACATGTGGTTTGTGAAAAGAACACACATGCAATGACTCTAGCTATTGTTAATGAAAAGAACACAACTGCAATGAAACTGGTGGATCCATATGTGGTTTGTGAAAAGAACAGAGATCCAGTGACTCTAGATGGGGTTTTATAAAAGAACACACATGCAATAACACTGGTGGCTCCATGTGGTTTGTGAAAAGAACAGACATGCAATGACTCTAGCTGTGGTTAATGAAAAGAATAGAGATTGAATGACACTGGTGGATCCACATGTGGTTTGTGAAAATAACACACATGCAATGACTCAAGCTGTTGTTAATGAAAAGAACACACATGCAATGAACTCTAGTGGATCCATATGTGGTTTGTGAAAAGAACAGACATGCAATGAACTCTTGTGGATCCATATGTTGTTTGTGAAAACAACACACATGGAATGACTCTAGTTGTGGTTAATGAAAAGAACACACATGAAATGACACTAGGGGATCCATATATGGTTTGTGAGAAGAACAGACATGCAATGACACTGGTGGATCCATATGTGGTTAATGAAAAGAACACACATGCAATGACACTGGTGGATCCACACGTGGTTTGTGAAAAGAACACACATGCAATGACTCTAGCTGTTGTTAATGAAAAGAACACACATGCAATGAACTCTGGTGGATCCATATGTGGTTTGTGAAAAGAACACACATGCAATGACTCTAGCTGTTGTTAATGAAAAGAACACACATGTAATGAAACTGGTGGATCCATATGTGGTTTGTGAAAAGAACAGAGATCCAGTGACTCTAGATGTGATTTTATAAAAGAACACATATGCAATAACACTGGTGGCTCCATGTGGTTTGTGAAAAAAACAGACATGCAATGACTCTAGTTGTGGTTAATGAAAAGAATAGAGATGCAATGACACTGGTGGATCCACATGTGGTTTGTGAAAGGAACACACATGCAATGACTCTAGCTGTTGTTAATGAAAAGAACACACATGGAATGAACTCTAGTGGATCCATATGTGGTTTGTGAAAAGAACAGACATGCAATGAACTCTTGTGGATCCATATGTGGTTTCTGAAAAGAACACACATGGAATGACTCTAGTTGTGGTTAATGAAAAGAACACACATGCAATGACACTAGGGGATCCATATGTGGTTTGTGAGAAGAACAGACATGCAATGACACTAGTGGATCCATATGTGGTTAATGAAAAGAACACACATGCAATGACACTGGTGGATCCACATGTGGTTTGTGAAAAGAACACACATGCAATGACTCTAGCTATTGTTAATGAAAAGAACAGACATGCAATGAACTCTGGTGGATCCATATGTGGTTTGTGAAAAGAATAGACATGCAATGAACTCTTCTGGATCCATATGTGGTTTCAGAAAAGAACACACATGCAATGACTCTAGCTGTTGTTAATGAAAAGAACACACATGCAATGACAATAGGGGATCCATATGTGGTTAATGAAAAGATTAGACATGCAATAACACTGGTGGATCCATATGTGGTTAATGAAAATAACACACATGCAATGACACTGGTGGATCCACATGTGGTTTGTGAAAAGAACACACATGCAATGACTCTAGCTGTTGTTAATGAAAAGAAAACTCATGCAATGAAACTGGTGGATCCATATGTGGTTTGTAAGAAGATCAGACATGCAATGACACTGGTGGATCGATATGTGGTTAATGAAAAGGACACACATGCAACGACACTGGTGGATCCACATGTGGTTTGTGAAAAGAACACACATGCAATGACTCTAGCTATTGTTAATGAAAAGAACACACATGCAATGAAACTGGTGGATCCATATGTGGTTTGTGAAAAGAACAGAGATCCAGTGACTCTAGATGGGGTTTTATAAAAGAACACACATGCAATAACACTGGTGGCTCCATGTGGTTTGTGAAAAGAACAGACATGCAATGACTCTAGCTGTGGTTAATGAAAAGAATAGAGATTGAATGACACTGGTGGATCCACATGTGGTTTGTGAAAATAACACACATGCAATGACTCTAGCTGTTGTTAATGAAAAGAACACACATGCAATGAACTCTAGTGGATCCATATGTGGTTTGTGAAAAGAACAGACATGCAATGAACTCTTGTGGATCCATATGTGGTTTGTGAAAAGAACACACATGGAATGACTCTAGTTGTGGTTAATGAAAAGAACACACATGAAATGACACTAGGGGATCCATATATGGTTTGTGAGAAGAACAGACATGCAATGACACTGGTGGATCCATATGTGGTTAATGAAAAGAACACACATGCAATGACACGGGTGGATCCACATGTGGTTTGTGAAAAGAACACACATGCAATGACTCTAGCTATTGTTAATGAAAAGAACACACATGCAATGAACTCTGCTGGATCCATATGTGGTTTGTGAAAAGAACAGACATGCAATGAACTCTTGTGGATCCATATATGGTTTGTGAAAAGAACACACATGTAATGACTCTAGTTGTGGTTAATGAAAAGAACACACATGCAATGACACTAGGGGATCCATATGTGGTTAATGAAAAGAACAGACATGCAATGACACTGGTGGATCCATATGTGGTTAATGAAAAGAACACACATGCAATGACACTGGTGGATCCACTTGTGGTTTGTGAAAAGAACACACATGCAATGACTCTAGCTGTTATTAATGAAAAGAAAACACATGCAATGAAACTGGTGGATCCATATGTGGTTTGTAAGAAGAACAGACATGCAATGACACTGGTGGATCCATATATGGTTAATGAAAAGAACACACATGCAATGACACTGGTGGATCCACATGTGGTTGTGAAAAGAACACACATGCAATGACTCTAGCGGTTGTTAATGAAAAGAACACACATGTAATGAAACTGGTGGATCCATATGTGGTTTGTGAAAAGAACAGAGATCCAGTGACTCTAGATGTGGTTTTATGAAAGAACACATATGCAATAACACTGGTGGCTCCATGTGGTTTGTGAAAAGAACAAACATGCAATGACTCTAGTTGTGGTTAATGAAAAGAATAGAGATGCAATGACACTGGTGGATCCACATGTGGTTTGTGAAAAGAACACACATGCAATGACTCTAGCTGTTGTTAATGAAAAGAACACACATGGAATGAACTCTGGTGGATCCATATGTGGTTTGTGAAAAGAACAGACATGCAATGAACTCTTGTGGAGCCATATGTGGTTTCTGAAAAGAACACACATGGAATGACTCTAGTTGTGGTTAATGAAAAGAACACACATGCAATGACACTAGGGGATCCATATGTGGTTTGTGAGAAGAACAGACATGCAATGAAACTGGTGGATCCATATGTGGTTAATGAAAAAAAAACACATGCAATGACACTGGTGGATCCACATGTGGTTTGTGAAAAGAACACACATGCAATGACTCTAGCTATTGTTAATGAAAAGAACAGACATGCAATGAACTCTGGTGGATCCATATGTGGTTTGTGAAAATAACAGACATGCAATGAACTCTTCTGGATCCATATGTGGTTTCTGAAAAGAACACACATGCAATGACTCTAGCTGTTGTTAATGAAAAGAACACACATGCAATGACAATAGGGGATCCATATGTGGTTAATGAAAAGATTAGACATGCAATAACACTGGTGGATCCATATGTGGTTAATGAAAATAACACACATGCAATGACACTGGTGGATCCACATGTGGTTTGTGAAAAGAACACACATGAAATGACTCTAGCTATTGTTAATGAAAAGAGAACTCATGCAATGAAACTGGTGGATCCATATGTGGTTTGTAAGAAGAACAGACATGCAATGACACTGGTGGATCCATATGTGGTTAATGAAAAGAACACACATGCAATGACACTGGTGGATCCACATGTGGTTTGTGAAAAGAACACACATGCAATGACTCTAGATGTTGTTAATGAAAAGAACACACATGCAATGAAACTGGTGGATCCATATGTGGTTTATGAAAAGAACAGAGATCCAGTGACTATAGCTGTGGTTTATTAAAAGAACACACATCCAATAACACTGGTGGTTCCATGTGTATTGTGAAAAGAATACACATGCAATGACTCTGGGGGATCCATATGTGGTTTGTGAAAAGAACATACATGGAATGACTCTAGTTGTGGTTAATGAAAAGAACTGAGATGCAATGACTCTTGCTAGGTTTATTGAAAGAACACACATGCAATGACTTTGGTGGATCCATATGTGGTTTGTGAAAAGAACACACATTCAATGACACTGGTGGATCCATATGTGGTTCATGAAAAGAACACACATGCAATGACACTGGTGGATCCACATGTGGTTTGTGAAAAGAACACACATGCAATGACGCTGGTGGATCTATGTGGTTTATGACAATAACACACATCTAGTGACACTAGCTGTGGTTTATTGAAAGAACACACATGCAATAACAATGGTGGTTCCATGTGGTTTGTGAAAAGAACACACATGCAATGACTCTGGTGTTTCCATATTTGGTTTGTGAAAATAACATACATGCAATGACTCTAGTTGTGGTTAATGAAAATAACTGAGATGTAATGACTCTAGCTATGTTTATTGAAAGAACACACATGCAGTGAATCTGGTGGATCCATATGCTGTTTGTGAAAAGAACACACATGAAGTGACAATAGGGGATCCATATGTGGTTCATGAAAAGAACACAGATTTCAATGACACTGGTAGATCCACATGTGGTTTCTGAAAAGAACACACATGCAATAACACTGGTGGATCCATGTGGTTTATGATAATAAGACACATCTAGTGACCCTAGCCGTGGTTTATTAAAAGAACACACATGCAATAACACTGGTGGATCCATGTGGTTTGTAAAGAGAACACACATGCAATGACTCTGGTGGATCCATATGTGGTTCGTGAAAAGAACAGACATGCAATGACTCTAGTTGTGGTTAATGAAAAGAACAGAGATGCAATGACTCTAGCTATGGTTTATTGAAAGAACACACATGCAATGACTCTGGTGGATCCATATGTGGTTTGTGAAAGGAACAGAGATCCAGTTACTCTAGTTCTAGTTTATTAAAAGAACACACATGCAATAACACTGGTGGTTCCATGTGGTTTGTGAAAACAACATACATGCAATGAATCTAGCTGTGGTTAATGAAAAGAATAGAGATGCAATGACACTGGTGGATCCACATGTGGTTTGTGAAAAGAACACACATGTAATGACTGTAGCTGTTGTTAATGAAAAGAATACACATGCAATGAACTCTGGTGGATCCATATGTGGTTTGTGAAAATAACAGACGTGCAATGAACTCTTGTGGATCCATATGTGGTTTGTGAAAAGAACACACATGGAATGACTCTAGTTGTGGTTAATGAAAAGAACACACTTGCAATGACACTAGGGGATCCATATGTTGTTTGTAAGAAGAACAGACATGCAATGACACTGGTGGATCCATATGTGGTTAATGCAAAAGAACACACATGCAATGACACTGGTGGATCCACATGTGGTTTGTGAAAAGAACACACATGCAATGACTCTAGCTGTTGTTAATGAAAAGAACACACATGCAATGAACTTCGATGGATCCATATGTGGTTTTTCAAAAGAACAGACATGCAATGAACTCTGGTGGATCCATATGTGGTTTGTGAAAAGAATAGACATGCAATAAACTCTTGTCGATCCATACGTGGTTTGTGAAAAGAACACACATGAAATGACTTTAGTTGTGGTTAATGAAAAGAACACACATGTAATGACACTAGGGCATCCATATGTGGTTTGTGAGAAGAACAGACATGTAATTACACTGGTGGATCCATATGTGGTTAATGAAAAGAACACACATGCAATGACACTGGTGGATCCACATGTGGTTTGTGAAAAGAACACACATGCAATGACTCTAGCTATTGTTAATGAAAAGAACACACATGTAATGAACTCTGGTGGATCCATATGTGGTTTGTGAAAAGAACAGACATGCAATGAACTGTTGTGGATCCATATGTGGTTTGTGAAAAGAACACACATGCAATGACTCTAATTGTGGTTAGTTAAAAGAACACACATGCAATGACACTAGGGGATCCATATGTGGTTAATAAAAAGAACATACATGCAATGACACTAGTGGATCCATATGTGGTTAATGAAAAGAACACACATGCAATGACACTGGTGGATCCACATGTGGTTTGTGAAAAGAACACACATGCAATGACTCTAGCTGTTGTTAATGAAAAGAAAACACATGCAATGAAACTGGTGGATCCATATGTGATTTGTAAGAAGAATAGACATGCAATGACACTGGTAGATCCATATGTGGTTTGGGAAAAGAACACACATGCAATGACACTGGTGGATCCACATGTGGTTTGTGAAAAGAACACACATGCAATGACTCTAGCTATGTTAATGAAAATAACACACATGCAATGAAACTGGTGGATCCATATGTGGTTTGTGAAAAGAACAGAGATACAATTACTCTAGCTGTGGTTTATTAAAAGAACACACAGGCAATGACACTGGTGGTTCCTGTGGTTTGTAAACAGAACACACATGCAATGACTCTGGTGGATCCATATGTGGTTTGTAAAAAGAACAGAGATCTAGTGACTCTAGCTATGGTTTATTAAAAGAACACACATGAAATAACACTGGTAGTTCCATGTGGTTTGTGAAAAGAACAGACATGCAATGACTCTAGCTATGGTTAATGAAAAGAATAGAGATGCGATGACACTGGTGGATCGACATGTGGTTTGTGAAAAGAACACACATGCAATGATTCTAGCTGTTGTTAATGAAAAGTACACACATGCAATGAAACTGGTGGATCTATATGTGGTTTGTGAAAAGAACAGTGATCCAATGACTCTAGCTGTGGTTTATTAAAAGAACACACATGCAATAACACTGGTGGTTCCATGTGGTTTGTGAAAAGAACACACATGCAATGACTCTGGTGGATCCATATGTGGTTTGTGAAAAGAAAAGAGATCCGGTGAGTCTAGCTATGGTTTATTAAAAGAACACACATGCAAATAACACTAGTGGCTCCAAGTGGTTTGTGAAAAGAACAGACATGCAATGACTCTAGTTGTGGTTAATGAAAAGAATAGAGATGCAATGACACTGGTGGATCCAAATGTGGTTTGTGAAAAGAACACACATGCAATGACTCTAGCTGTTGTTAATGAAAAGAACACACATGCAATGAACTCTGCTGGATCCATATGTGGTTTGTGAAAAGAACAGACATCCAATGAACTCTTGTGGATCCATATGTGGTTTGTGAAAAGAACACACATGCAATGACTCTAGTTGTGGTTAATGAAAAGAACACACATGCAATGACACTAGGGGATCCATACGTGGTTAATGAAAAGAACAGACATGCAATGACACTGGTGGATCCATATGTTGTTAATGAAAAGAACACACATGCAATGACACTAGTGGATCCACATGTGTATTGTGAAAAGAACACACATGCAATGACTCTAGCTATTGTTAATGAAAAGAAAACATGTGCAATGAAACTGGTGGATCCATATGTGGTTTGTAAGAAGAACAAACATGCAATGACACTTGTGGATCCATATGTGGTTAATGAAAAGAACACACATGCAATGACACTGGTGGATCCACATGTGGTTTGTGAAAAGAACACACATGCAATGACTCTAGCTGTTGTTAATGTAAAGAACACATTTGCAATGAAACTGGTGGATCCATATGTGGTTTGTGAAAAGAACAGAGTGTTGGAATTATGCCCTAGAGGCAATAATAAATATGTTATTATTATAATTCTTGTTCATGATAAATTTTATATTCCATGCTAGAATTGTATTAAGCGGAAACTTTAATACTTGTGTGGTGTGTGAACAACATCGTGTCCCTAGTACGCCTCTATGGACTAGCTCATTGATCAATGATGGTTAAGGTTTCCTAACCATAGACATGAGTTGTCAATTGATAATGAGATCATATCATTGGGAGAATGATATGGTGGACAGACCCAAACTAAGCAAAGCTATTAGATCGTTTCATCGTGTTCGTCTTTGCGAAGCTTTTCTCATGTCAAATATTGTATTCCTTAGACCATGAGATAATACAACTCCCTGGTATCGGAAGAAGGCTTTGAGGTCATCAAACGTCATCCTATGAGAGGGTGATCATAAAGGTGTCTCTCAGGTGATCGGAAAGTATCTGTTGGGTTGTATGTATCGAGATGGGATTTGTCCCTCCCAAGTCGGAGAGATATGCTTCGGGCCCACTCGGTAATCGATATCAACACTGCTTGCAAGCATGTGGTTAAGGAGTTAATCACAAAGTGATATCGGATTACGGAACGAGTAAAGTACTTGCTGTGAACGAGATTGAACTAGGTATGACGATACCGACGATCGAATCTCGGGCAAGTAAAATATCGCGAGACGAAGGGAATATATATATGGGATTGATTGAATCTTGGCATCGTGGTTCATCCGATATGATCATCGATGAATGTGTGGGAGTCAATATGGGTGCCCATACCCCGCTGTTGATTATTGATAGAAGATCATGTCTGCATATTCTCGAACCCGCAGGGTCACACACTTAACGTGTCTCGACGCTAGGATAGATTGGATAATTGGTTTATGAATTTTTTGTTTGGAGTCTCGGATGGGATCTGGGATATCACGAGAGGTTCCGGAATGGTCCGGAGAATAAGATTCATATAAGGCAGTGCAGTTTTTGGAGTTCGGAATAGTTCCGGGTTAATCGGTATTGTACCGGAAGCTTCTAGAACCTTCCGGAAGGGGACCAACGTGGCCCCACCTTCCGCGAGGGGGCATGGGCCTATGAGGGAGTGTCCTGGCCGCATTGGGCCAGGGGCACAAGGCCCCATAGGGCCCAGCCGATCCTAGATAAGTTTAAATCATTTAAACTAGAGATAAGATAGGGTTTCTAGAAGGGAGAGTTTAAATCGTTTAAACTAGAGATAGACTTGGAGGATGGGCAAGGGCTGGCCGCACCCCCCCCTCTATATATAGAGGGCTGGTGCGCCCCCTTCCCCCCGACACACCTTCCTCCAAACCCTAGTTGCCCTGCTGCCCTCCTCTCTCCCTCCCGACTGTTTGTGGGCGAAGCCCTGCTGCAGAAATTCTCCAGCATATACACCACGCCGTCGTGTTATAGATCCAATCCATCTCTCCACCATACTTGCTGGTCCGAGGAAGGAGGAGACGTCGAGGTGCTGCACGTGTGCATCTCACGGAGGCACCGCCACTTGTGGTGCTAGATCGGATCGGATCGCGAGGAGGAGAAGCGAGTACGACTACATCACCCACGTTCCGACGAACGTTCCGTTGTGTGAATCTTCAAGCGTATGAAGATCTAATCCAATCTCTCTCGTTGTTTGCATCTCCTAGATTAGATCTTGGCTTTCCCTCTGTTCGCTTCCGTAGAAAATTTTGATTTACTATGCTGCGAAACCCTTCAGTGGTATCAGAGCTAGATCTATGCGTAGATGTGATTCACGAGTAGAACGCAACATGGTTGTTGCGGGCGTTGATGTTTTCTGTTGCAAGCCTCTTGTTTGTGTTCTTCTTATGACGCGGGATAGTGAGATTGAAGCGGTCTAGGCCAACCTTACGCGACGTCGTTCGCGAGACCGGCTCCGCACTTGACGTGTGGCTTGTACCACACATGCGGCTGGTGGATGTCAGTTTCTCTGACTATAGTTGTCATGGGATTAACACCGGAGTTTGGCAACCATAATATCACCGTTGTGGCTTTCCGTAGGTAAGAATCGTTCTTAGCATCTACTCCCATAAGCCACGTAAAACATGCAACAACAAAGTAGAGGCGTCTAACTTGTTTTTGCAGGGAGTGTTTTCTGTGATATGGTATGGCCCAAGATGTGATGTGTATATTGTATGCGATGATCATGTTTTGTAATGTTTCACGACTTGCATGTCGATGAGTACACAACCGGCAGGAGCCATATGGTTGTCTTTATAATTGTGTATGACCTGCGAGTCAACTTCTTATACGCCATGTAATAGCTTTACTTTATCGCTAAGTAGTTAGCAATAGTTGTAGTTGCTATTCGTGGTGGAGGCAATCATGGTGGAGTGATGGAGATCATGCCGGAACGCACAAGATGGAGATCATTGCGCGAAGATTGGCTATACCATGTCACATAAAGTTATATGCATGTGATGTTTATCCTTTTATGTATCTTATTATGCTTAGATCGCGACGGTAGAATTATAAGATGATTCCTCACTTAAAGATCAAGATAAAAACTGTGTTCTCCCCAAGTATGCACCGTTGCGAAAGTTCGTCGTGTCCAAGCATCACGTGATGATCGGGTGCTATAGACTCTACGCTCACATACAACGGGTGCAAGCCAGTTTTGCGGAAATACTTGGGTCTAACTTGACGAGCCTAGCATGTACAGACATGGCCTCGGAACACAAGAACCGAAAGGTTAAGCATGAGTCATATGAATGATATGATCGACACTTCGTTGTCCACCATTGAAACCACATCTCTTCTCGTGATGATCGGATTAGGTGTGGTGAATTTGGATCGTGTTCACTAAACAACTTGAGGGATGTTGAATTTAGTGGGAGTTCATCTAGTAATTTGATTAAGTTGAACTATTTATCATGAACATAGTCTAAATTGTACTTGCAAATACTGTAGATCACATGGCCAAGTCTAACTTCAACTTCAACGTTTTGGCTGAGAAACAATGGGTCTAACTTCACCAACTGGTTCTGCAATCTAAGAATCATTCTGTCTGGCGGACAAAAGGACTATGTCCTTGGGAAAGCATTAGGTGACCCCCCTGCTGCAACTGCGCCGGCTGATGAGAAAGTTGTCTATCAGTCGCGCAAAGATGATTATGGTGTGATTAAGAGCACCATGTTGTTTGCTATGGAACCGGAACTTCAAAATCGTTTTGAAAACTATCCTGGGCCCCTTTGAGATTCTCGAGGAGCTGAAAACCATGTTTCAGACTCAGGCCCGTTCTGAGAGATATGAGATCTCCGAGAAGTTCTTTAACTGCAAGATGGAGGAAGGGAGTTCCGTTAGTGAGCACGCCATAAAGATGTCGGGCTACACTCAACGCCTTGAGCAACTGGACTGCAAGATTCCAGAGGAGCTCAAGATTGACAGGGTTCTGCAATCACTCCCTCCCAGCTACAAAAGTTTTGTAGTGACTCATAATCAGATTGGTTCCACTGATACGATCACCGAGCTCTTCGCAAAGCTGAAGGCTGCGGAGGTGGACATCAAAAAGGATAATCATGTGTTGATAGTCAACAAGCCCTCCTTTAAGAAAGGTAAGGGTGCAAAGAAGCCCTTCAAGAAAGGAGGCGGCAAACGTGTTGCCCCTGCTAAGAAGAAGCTCAAGTCTGGACCCAAGCCAGAAACTGAGTGCTTCTATTGCAAGGACAAGGGTCACTGGAAGCGCAACTGTCCGAAGTACTTAGCGGACAAGAAGGCTGGCACCATCAAAGGTATATTTGATATACATGTTATTGATGTTTTCCTTACTAGCCCTCGTTGTAGTGCCTGGGTATTTGATACTGGATCGGTTGCTAATATTTGTAACTCGAAACAGGAGCTACGGAATAGACGGCGGCTTGCGAGGGATGAGGTGACGATGCGCGTTGGCAACGGATCAAGAGTTGATGTGATGGCCGTCGGCACGCTCTCCTTAGTTTTACCTTCGGGATTAGTTTTAAACCTTAATAAATGTTATTATGTGCCTGCGTTGAGCATGAACATTATTTCTGGATCGTGTTTATTGCAAGACGGTTATTCATTTAAATCGGAGAATAATGGTTGTTCTATTTATATGAGTAACATCTTTTATGGTCATGCACCTCTTGTGAATGGTTTATTTCTTCTAAATCTCGAAAGGGATGAAACACACATCCATAACATTGAGGCTAAGAGATGCAAAGTAGATAGTGATAATACTACTTATTTGTGGCACTGTCGTCTAGGTCATATTGGTGTAAAGCGCATGAAGAAACTCCATTCTGATGGACTTTTGGAGTCTCTTGATTTTGAATCATTTGACACATGCGAACCATGCCTCATGGGCAAGATGATCAAAACCCCGTTCTCCGGTATGATGGAGCGAGCAACGGACTTGTTGGAAATCATACATACCGATGTATGCGGACCGATGAGTGTTTCGACGCGCGGTGGATATCGCTATTTTCTCACTTTTACCGATGACTTAAGTAGATATGGGTATATCTATTTAATGAAACATAAATCTGAAACATTTGAAAATTTCAAAGAATTTCAGAATGAAGTGGAGAACCATCGTAACAGAAAGATTAAGTTTCTACGATCCGATCGTGGGGGCGAATATTTAAGTTATGATTTTCTCACGCATCTCAAAGCAAGTGGAATCGTTTCACAACTCACGCCACCCGGAACACCACAGTGCAATGGTGTGTCTGAACGCCGGAATCGAACCCTATTAGATATGGTCCGATCGATGATGTCTCTTACTGATTTGCCGTTATCATTTTGGGGTTATGCATTAGAAACCGCTGCATTCACTTTAAATAGGGCTCCATCTAAATCCGTTGAGACGACACCGTATGAACTGTGGTTTGGTGCTAAACCTAAGTTGTCGTTTCTTAAAGTTTGGGGATGCGAAGCTTACGTCAAGAAGTTGATGCCGGACAAGCTCGAACCCAAAGCGGAGAAATGCGTCTTCATAGGATACCCTAAGGAAACTATTGGGTATACCTTCTATCACAGAACCGAAGGCAAAGTGTTTGTCGCAAAGAACGGTTCCTTTCTTGAGAAGGAGTTTCTCTCGAAAGAAGTGAGTGGGAGGAAAGTAGAGCTAGACGAGGTTTTTGAACCTTCTCTTGAATTGGAGAGTAGCGCAGCACCTGAAATTGTTCCAGTGCCGCCTGCGCCAACAATAGAGGAAGCTAATGACAAGGATCATGAAGCTTCGGACGATGCTGCTACTGAACGTCGCAGGTCGACAAGGTCGCGTGCCCCTCCTGAGTGGTACGGCAACCCTGTCTTGACTGTCTTGTTAGTAGAAGACAGCGAACCTACGAACTATGAGGAAGCGATGATGAGCCCAGACTCTGAGAAATGGCTAGAAGCCATGAAATCCGAATTGGGATCCATGAGCGAAAACCAAGTATGGACTTTGGTGGACCCTCCTAGCGACCAAAAGGCCGTTGAGTGCAAATGGATCTTCAAGAAGAAAACGGACGCGGATGGTAATGTTACCGTCTATAAAGCACGGCTTGTTGCGAAAGGTTTTCGACAAGTTCAAGGTGTTGACTACGATGAGACCTTCTCTCCCGTAGCGATGTTTAAGTCCATTCGGATTTTATTAGCAATTGCTGCGTTTCATGATTATGAAATATGGCAAATGGATGTCAAGACTGCTTTCCTCAATGGCAACATTGATGAAGAGTTGTATATGATGCAACCCGAAGGTTTTGTCGATCCTAAGGATGCTGATAAAGTATGCAAACTTCAGCGTTCCATTTATGGACTGAAGCAAGCATCTCGGAGTTGGAACCTTCGTTTTGATCAAGTGATCAAGAGCTTTGGATTTGTTCCAAATTGCTACGAAGCTTGCAGCTACAAGAAAGTGAGTGGGAGCTCGGTGACGTTTCTGGTACTATATGTGGATGACATATTGATTATTGGAAATGACATCAACATGCTTAACGATGTGAAGAGTTATTTGAACAAGTGTTTTTCAATGAAAGACCTAGGTGAAGCTGCTTATATATTGGGCATCAAGATCTATAGAGATAGACAAATACGCCTGATAGCTTTAAGCCAGAGTACATACCTAGACAAAGTTCTGAAAAGGTTCAGAATGGATAAGGCATTGAAAGGTTCAGTGCCTATGTTGTCAGGGAAGATATTGAGCAAGGCTCAGTGTCCAGCTACGGTAAATGATAGGGAAGCTATGAGCAAAGTGCCTTATGTCTCGGCCATAGGTTCCATCATGTATGCCATGCTGTGTACTAGACCGGATGTGTCCAATGCTCTTAGTTTGACGAGCAGATATCAAAGTGATCCAGGAGTGGAACACTGGACAGCCGTGAAGAACATCCTAAGGTACCTAAATAGGACTAAAGAAATGTTCTTAGTCTATGGGGGTGATGAACAGCTCGTCGTAAAAGGTTACGTCGATGCTAGTTTCGACACCGACAAGGATGATTGTAAATCTCAGACAGGGTACGTGTATATTTTGAATGGAGGAGCTGTGAGCTGGAGAAGCTGCAAGCAAAGCGTGATCGCGGGATCTACAGTAGAAGCGAAATACATGGCTGCTGCAGAAGCGTCAAGTGAAGGAGTTTGGATCAGGAACTTCATCACTGAGCTTGGCGTGGTTCCAAGTGCATTGGACCCACTGGAGATATTGTGTGACAACACTGGCGCCATAGCACTCGCTAAGGAACCAAGATATCATCCAAAGACCAAGCATATCAACCGCAAGTTTCATATAATCCGAGATTATATAGCAGATGGAGATCTGAAGATCAGCAAAGTACATACAGATCTGAATGTCGCAGATCCATTGACTAAACCTCTTCCACGTGTAAAACATGATCAGCACTTCAGTGCCATGGGTGTGAGATTGTTGCCAAATGTAAACTAGATTATTGACTCTAGTTCAAGTGGGAGACTGTTGGAATTATGCCCTAGAGGCAATAATAAAGATGTTATTATTATAATTCTTGTTCATGATAAAGTTTATATTCCATGCTAGAATTGTATTAAGCGGAAACTTTAATACTTGTGTGGTTTGTGAACAACACCGTGTCCCTAGTACGCCTCTATGATCTAGCTCATTGATCAATGATGGTTAAGGTTTCCTAACCATAGACATGAGTTGTCAATTGATAATGAGATCATATCATTAGGAGAATGATATGGTGGACAGACCCAAACTAAGCAAAGCTATTAGATCGTTTCATCGTGTTCGTCTTTGCGAAGCTTTTCTCATGTCAAATATTGTATTCCTTAGACCATGAGATAATACAACTCCCTGGTATCGGAAGAAAGCTTTGAGGTCATCAAACGTCATCCTATGAGAGGGTGATCATAAAGGTGTCTCTCAGGTGATCGGAAAGTATCTGTTGGGTTGTATGTATCGAGATGGGATTTGTCCCTCCCAAGTCGGAGAGATATGCTTCGGGCCCACTCGGTAATCGATATCAACACCTCTTGCAAGCATGTGGTTAAGGAGTTAATCACAAAGTGATATCGGATTACGGAACGAGTAAAGTACTTGCTGTGAACGAGATTGAACTAGGTATGACGATACCGACGATCGAATCTCGGGCAAGTAAAATATCGCGAGACGAAGGGAATATATATGGGATTGATTGAATCCTGGCATCGTGGTTCATCCGATATGATCATCGATGAATGTGTGGGAGTCAATATGGGTGCCCAGACCCCGCTGTTGATTATTGATAGAAGATCATGTCTGCATATTCTCGAACCCACAGGGTCACACACTTAACGTGTCTCGACGCTAGGATAGATTGGATAATTGGTTTATGAATTTTTTGTTCGGAGTCTCGGATGGGATCTGGGATATCACGAGAGGTTCCGGAATGGTCCGGAGAATAAGATTCATATAAGGCAGTGCAGTTTTTGGAGTTCGGAATAGTTCCGGGTTAATCGGTATTGTACCGGAAGCTTCTAGAACCTTCCAGAAGGGGACCAACGTGGCCCCACCTTCCGGGAGGGGGCATGGGCCTATGAGGGAGTGTCCTGGCCGCATTGGGCCAGGGGCACAAGGCCCCATAGGGCCCAGCCGATCCTAGATAACTTTAAATCGTTTAAACTAGAGATAAGATGGGGTTTCTAGAAGGGAGAGTTTAAATCGTTTAAACTAGAGATAGACTTGGAGGATGGGCAAGGGCTGGCCGCACCCCCCTCTATATATAGAGGGCTGGTGCGCCCCCTTCCCCCCGACACACCTTCCTCCAAACCCTAGTTGCCCTGCTGCCCTCCTCTCTCCCTCCCGACTGTTTGTGGGCGAAGCCCTGCTGCAGAAATTCTCCACCATATACACCACGCCGTCGTGTTATAGATCCAATCCATCTCTCCACCATACTTTATGGTCCGAGGAAGGAGGAGACGTCGAGGTGCTGCACGTGTGCATCTCACGGAGGCACCGCCACTTGTGGTGCTAGATCGGATCGGATCACGAGGAGGAGAAGCGAGTACGACTACATCACCCACGTTCCGACGAACGTTCCGCTGTGCGAATCTTCAAGGGTATGAAGATCTAATCCAATCTCTATCATTGATTGCATCTCCTAGATTAGATCTTGGCTTTCCCTCTGTTCGCTTCCGTAGAAAATTTTGATTTACTATGCTGCGAAACCCTTCACAGAGATCAAGTGACTATAGATGTGGTTTATTAAAAGAACACACATGCAATAACACTGGTGGTTCCATGTGGTTTGTGAAAAGAATACACATGCAATGACTCTGGGGGATCCATATGTGGTTTGTGAAAATAACATACATGGAATGACTCTAGTTGTGGTTAATGAAAAGAACTGAGATGCAATGACTCTTGCTAGGTTTATTGAAAGAACACACATGCAATGACTTTGGTGGATCCATATGTGGTTTGTGAAAAGAACACACATTCAATGACACTGGTGGATCCATATGTGGTTCATGAAAAGAACACACATGCAATGACACTGGTGGATCCACATGTGGTTTGTGAAAAGAACACACATGCATTGACGCTAGTGGATCTATGTGGTTTATGACAATAACACACATCTAGTGACACTAGCTGTGGTTTATTAAAAGAACACACATGCAATAACAATGGTGGTTCCATGTGGTTTGTGAAAAGAACACACATGCCATGACTCTGGTGTTTCCATATGTGGTTTGTGAAAATAAAATACATGCAATGACTCTAGTTGTGGTTATCGAAAATAACTGAGATGTAATGACTCTAGCTATGTTTATTGAAAGAACACACATGCAGTGAATCTGGTGGATCCATATGTTGTTTGTGAAAAGAACACACATGTAGTGACAATAGGGGATCCAGATGTGGTTCATGAAAAGAACACAGATTTCAATGACACTGGTGGATCCACATGTGGTTTCTAAAAAGAACACACATGCAATAACACTGGTGGATCCATTTGGTTTATGATAATAAGACACATCTAGTGACTCTAGCCGTGGTTTATTAAAAGAACACACATGCAATAACACTGGTGGATCCATGTGGTTTGTAAAGAGAACACACATGCAATGACTCTGGTGGATCCATATGTGGTTCGTGAAAAGAACAGACATGCAATGACTCTAGTTGTGGTTAATGAAAAGAACAGAGATGCAATGACTCTAGCTATGGTTTATTGAAAGAACACACATGCAATGACTCTGGTGGATCCATATGTGGTTTGTGAAAGGAACAGAGATCCAGTTACTCTAGTTCTGGTTTATTAAAAGAACACACATGCAATAACACTGGTGGTTCCATGTGGTTTGTGAAAAGAACATACATGCAATGAATCTAGCTGTGGTTAATGAAAAGAATAGAGATGCAATGACACTGGTGGATCCACATGTGGTTTGTGAAAAGAACACACATGCAATGACTGTAGCTGTTGTTAATGAAAAGAATACACATGCAATGAACTCTGGTGGATCCATATGTGGTTTGTGAAAATAACAGACGTGCAATGAACTCTTGTGGATCCATATGTGGTTTGTGAAAAGAACACACATGGAATGACTCTAGTTGTGGTTAATGAAAAGAACACACATGCAATGACACTAGGGGATCCATATGTGGTTTGTGAGAAGAACAGACATGCAATGACACTGGTGGATCCATATGTGGTTAATGCAAAAGAACACACATGCAATGACACTGGTGGATCCACATGTGGTTTGTGAAGAGAACACACATGCAATGACTCTAGCTGTTGTTAATGAAAAGAACACACATGCAATGAACTTCGATGGATCCATATGTGGTTTGTCAAAAGAACAGACATGCAATGAACTCTGGTGGATCCATATGTGGTTTGTGAAAAGAATAGACATGCAATAAACTCTTGTGGATCCATATGTGGTTTGTGAAAAGAACACACATGAAATGACTCTAGTTGTGGTTAATGAAAAGAACACACATGTAATGACACTAGGGCATCCATATGTGGTTTGTGAGAAGAACAGACATGTAATTACACTGGTGGATCCATATGTGGTTAATGAAAAGAACACACATGCAATGACACTGGTGGATCCACATGTGGTTTGTGAAAAGAACACACATGCAATGACTCTATCTATTGTTAATGAAAAGAACACACATGTAATGAACTCTGGTGGATCCATATGTGGTTTGTGAAAAGAACAGACATGCAATGAACTCTTGTGGATCCATATTTGGTTTGTGAAAAGAACACACATGCAATGACTCTAATTGTAGTTAGTTAAAAGAACACACATGCAATGACACTAGGGGATCCATATGTGGTTAATGAAAAGAACAGACATGCAATGACACTGGTAGATCCATATGTGGTTAATGAAAAGAACACACATGCAATGACACTGGTGGATCCACATGTGGTTTGTGAAAAGAAGACACATGCAATGACTCTAGCTGTTGTTAATGAAAAGAAAACACATGCAATGAAACTGGTGGATCCATATGTGATTTGTAAGAAGAATAGACATGCAATGACACTGGTAGATCCATATGTGGTTTGTGAAAAGAACACACATGCAATGACACTGGTGGATCCACATGTGGTTTGTGAAAAGAACACACATGCAATGAGTCTAGCTATGTTAAAGAAAATAACACACATGCAATGAAACTGGTGGATCCATATGTGATTTGTCAAAAGAACAGAGATACAATTACTCTAGCTGTGGTTTATTAAAAGAACACACATGCAATAACACTGGTGGTTCCTGTGGTTTGTAAACAGAACACACATGCAATGACTCTGGTGGATCCATATGTGGTTTGTGAAAAGAACAGAGATCTAGTGACTCTAGCTATGGTTTATTAAAAGAACACACATGCAATAACACTGGTAGTTCCATCTGGTTTGTGAAAAGAACAGACATGCAATGACTCTAGCTATGGTTAATGAAAAGAATAGAGATGCAATGACACTGGTGGATCCACATCTCGTTTGTGAAAAGAACACACATGCAATGACTCTAGCTGTTGTTAATGAAAAGAAAACACATGCAATGAAACTGGTGGATCCATATGTGGTTTGTAAGAAGAATAGACATGCAATGACACTGGTAGATCCATATGTGGTTTGTCAAAAGAACACACATGCAATGACACTGGTGGATCCACATGTGGTTTGTGAAAAGAACACACATGCAATAACTCTAGCTGTGTTAATGAAAAGAACACACATGCAATGAAACTGGTGGATCCATATGTGGTTTGCGAAAAGAACAGAGATACAATTACTCTAGCTGTGGTTTATTAAAAGAACACACATGCAATAACACTGGTGGTTCCATGTGGTTTGTGAAAAGAACACACATGCAATGACTCTGGTGGATCCATATGTGGTTTGTGAAAAGAACAGAGATCTAGTGACTCTAACTATGGTTTATTAAAAGAACACACATGCAATGAACTCTGGTGGATCATATGTGGTTTGTGAAAAGAACTGACATGCAATGAACTCTTGTGGATCCATATGTGGTTTGTGAAAAGAATACACATGCAATGACTCTAGTTGTGGTTAATGAAAAGAACACACATGCAATGACACTAAGGGATCCATATGTGGATAATGAAAAGAATAGACGTGCAATGACAGTAGTGGATCCATATGTGGTTAATGAAAAGAACACACATGCAATGACACTGGTGGATCCACATGTGGTTCGTGAAAATAACACACATGCAATGACTCTAGATGTTGTTAATGAAAAGAAAACACATGCAATGAAACTGGTGGATCCATATGTGGTGTGTAAGAAGAATAGACATGCAATGACACTCGTGGATCCATATGTGGTTAATGAAAAGAACACACATGCAATGACACTGGTGGATCCACATGTGGTTTGTGAAAAGAACACACATGCATTGACTCTAGCTCTTGTTAATGAAAAGAACACACATGCAATGAAACTGGTGGATCCATATGTGGTTTGTGAAAAGAACAGATATCCAGTGACTCTAGCTATGGTTTATTAAAAGAACACACATGCAATAACAATGGTGGTTCCATGTGGTTTGTGAAAAGAACACACTTGCAATGACTGGTGGATCCATATGTGGTTTGTGAAAATAACAGACATGCAATGACTCTAGCTGTGGTTAATGAAAAGAATAGAGATGAAATGACACTGGTGGATCCACATGTGGTTTGTGAAAAGAACACACATGCAATGACTCTAGCTGTTGTTAATGAAAAGAACACACATGAAATGAACTCTGGTGGATCCATATGTTGTTTGTGAAAAGAACAGACATGCAATAAACTCTTGTGGATCCATATGTGGTTTGTGAAAAGAACACACATGAAATGACTCTAGTTGTGGTTAATGAAAAGAACACACATGTAATGACACTAGGGGATCCATATGTGGTTTGTGAGAAGAACACACATGCAATGACACTGGTGGATCCACATGTGGTTTGTGAAAAGAACACACATGCAATGACTCTAGCTATTGTTAATGAAAAGAACACACATGTAATGAACTCTGGTGGATCCATATGTCGTTTGTGAAAAGAACAGACATGCAATGAACTCTCGTGGATCCATATGTGGTTTGTGAAAAGCACACACATGCAATGACTCTAATTGTGGTTAGTTAAAAGAACACACATCCAATGACACTAGGGGATCCATATGTGGTTAATGAAAAGAACAAACATGCAATGACACTGGTGGATCCATATGTGGTTAATGAAAAGAACACACATGCAATGACACTGGTGGATCCACATGTGGTTTGTGAAAAGAACACACATGCAATGACTCTAGCTGTTGTTAATGAAAAGAAAACACATGCAATGAAACTAGTGGATCCATATGTGATTTGTAAGAAGAATAGACATGCAATGACACTGGTAGATTCATATGTGGTTTGTGAAAAGAACACACATGCAATGACACTGGTGGATCCACATGTGGTTTGTGAAAAGAACACACATGGAATGACTCTTGCCGTGTTAATGAAAATAACACACATGCAATGAAACTGGTGGATCCATATGTGGTTTGTGAAAAGAACAGAGATACAATTACTCTAGCTGTGGTTTATTAAAAGAACACACATGCAATAACACTGGTGGTTCCATGTGGTTTGTGAAAAGAACACACATGCAATGACTCTGGTGGATCCATATGTTGTTTGTGAAAAGAACAGAGATCTAGTGACTCTAGCTATGGTTTATTAAAAGAACACACATGCAATAACACTGGTAGTTCCATGTGGTTTGTGAAAAGAACAGACATGCAATGACTCTAGCTATGGTTAATGAAAAGAATAGAGATGCGATGACACTGGTGGATCGACATGTGGTTTGTGAAAAGAACACACATGCAATGACTCTAGCTGTTGTTAATGAAAAGAACACACATGCAATGAACTCTTGTGGATCCATATGTGGTTTGTGAAAAGAACTGACATGCAATAAACTCTTGTGGATCCATATGTGGTGTGTGAAAAGAACACACATGGAATGAATCTAGTTGTGGTTAATGAAAAGAACACACATGTAATGGCACTAGGGGATCCATATGTGGTTTGTAAGAAGAACAGACATGCAATGACACTGGTGGATCCATATGTGGTTAATGAAAAGAACACACATGCAATGACACTGGTGGATCCACATGTGGTTTGTGAAAAGAGCACACATGCAATGACTCTAGCTATTGTTAATGAAAAGAACACACATGCAATGAACTCTAGTGGATCCATATGTGGTTTTTGAAAAGAACAGACTTGCAATGAAATCTTGTGGATCCATATGTGGTTTGTGAAAAGAACACACATGCAATGACTCTAGTTGTGGTTAATGAAAAGAACACACATGCAATGACACTAAGGGATCCATATGTGGTTAATGAAAAGAACAGACATGCAATGACACTAGTGGATCCATATGTGGTTAATGAAAAGAACACACATGCAATGACACTGGTGGATCCACATGTGGTTTGTGAAAAGAACACACATGTAATCACTCTAGATGTTGTTAATGAAAACAAAACACATGCAATGAATGTGGTGGATCCATATGTGGTTTGTAAGAAGAACATACATGCAATGACACTCGTGGATCCATATGTGGTTAATGAAAAGAACACACATGCAATGACATTGGTGGATCCACATGTGGTTTGTGAAAAGAACACACATGCAATGACTCTAGCTGTTGTTAATGAAAAGAACATACATGCAATGAAACTGGTGGATCCATATGTGGTTTGTGAAAAGAACAGAGATCCAGTGACTCTAGCTATGGTTTATTAAAAGAACACACATGCAATAACACTGGTGGTTCCATGTGGTTTGTGAAAAGAACACACATGCAATGACTCTGGTGGATCCATATGTGGTTTGTGAAAAGATCATACATGCAATGACTCTAGCTGTGGTTAATGAAAAGAATAGAAATGCAATGACACTGGTGGATCCACATGTGGTTTGTGAAAAGAACACGCATGCAATGACTCTAGCTGTTGTTAATGAAAACAACACACATGAAATGAACTCTGGTGGATCCATATGTGGTTTGTGAAAAGAACAGACATGCAATAAACTCTTGTGGATCCATATGTGGTTTGTGAAAAGAACACACATGGAATGACTTGTAACACCCTCGAATCGGCCCTATGCAAGTTTCAGCACTTCCCGCCAAACCCGCATAGAAACGATTCAAGGACGCCCACCAGGCACTTTCGTGCGGGTGGAAAACGAAGTAATACCATTACACATTAGTCCACGATGGAACCCACATAACATATATATACAACAACGACTCCATGAGTCAAGAATACAGATGTAATATACAAAGATCCAAATCACCTTGAAAACGATAGAGCGTCCGACTACGGACAAGATGCAAATGGGGCTATGAGCCCTAAAGAATAACCAATGGCGTCCATAACCCTGCCCAGGCCAAGCCGGAATTGTAACCCTGCTAACGACGTCGATCTCAAACCTGCTAAAACAAAAAGGGGTGACGACAAAGGGCAAAGGAAAAAGAGGAGCGTCAGTACTGAGGCCAGTACACGGCGAGGCTAGAATTTGGCGGCTCTCGCCTACGTAGGTATGGTGGACTGATGCGGTAGTGCAGCGGCAATAAACAACCTATAGAGACTCGGTATCACTGGCGGCTATTACAGAGGGGTAAGAAAGACCTATTCGGATACTACCTGATACTAACACCAAACATACCCATCCTGGCATTTCCCCCTCGATACCAAATCGAGGAAGTCAAACCGAGGAACTCACACGGTTGGCAGTTTTATTCATTCCATTATAGTTGAAGCTTTTACTAATCAGATATAGATAGCATGAGTCATCCTGAAGCATAAGTAGTGGGCAGTTTTAATCACCATTCCATTATAGTTGGAACATTTACTAGTCAGATATAATTGTCCAGAGGAATCCCAAAACCCAGCAGTTGTTGGCACTTTTATCACATTCCATTGGAGTTGTAATACTTACTAGGAAGGTATAGTATGACACAGATCACCACAGATCCACCAGTTGTTGGCATTTTTATTATCCATTCCATTATAGTTGCATCTGCTTACTAGTCACATATTAAGTCAAATTTATAACACTACTTTAGTTATGCTTGTCTATGATCGAGATACTGTGCTCCAAGTCGTCCATAATCGCGGACACGGCTTTCAGAAAGTTTTACCCTGCAGGGGTGCACAAATAGCAACACACACTCGATCAACCTCGGAAAAACCAACTCAAAACCCAACGAGGCTTTCACGACAAAGCAATCACAGGATTCATAAATATTTTAGGGGGCCACCCCACTAAGCTACCCGCAACAAAGTTGACTGGCTCCGGAACGGACCTAGGGTTTGTGTGGACGGCTATAAACGACTGGGAACCCGAAAGTGTGACTGGGCTTGTCGATACAGTGAAAACGTGTCATGATCCTAAACAATACAGGTGCTCCACGCATAATCGTAAATAAAGCAGTAAAGCATGGCATAAGTACAGGATAGTAATAAAGCCCCAAACTAGTTTGTGGCCCCAAGAAATAGAAATGAATCAAGCTCTGGCTCAGGGGGGGTCCATAAGGCCTCCCGGATGTGGATAGTGCGAATAGTCAAGGAACAGGTATCAAGTACTCGGGGTCCTACGGGACACAAGTGAGCGTGGAAGAACCAAATAACATCTATTGCCCACTGATGCCTCTGCATTAGTTATATTTAGCAGTTTAATAGTTGTAATTAAAGACATGATCCTCTCCACCATAAACATCTGCCAACATTCCAACAACTGTGGTACTCGACAACACGACACCGCACCTGAGCAAGCAACTACGACTCGCAGGGCCAGCTATCTACCAAACAACAGGTATTAGGAGGTGTCCATGGCAATATAGAGGCTACATGGGATATAACTAGTGCACGAAAACTAAAGCATCGAGACACGAATAGCAATAGATCAACAGGAGGGAATAAAGACTATAAATGCAAAATAGGTAGAAAGGGGGAGATGCTCGCCTGGGAAACATGCCGGAGATTCATATCCGGAGAACTTGTCGATACTCGCATCAACTCATCGGCCTAATCCGCGAAGAAGCAAACACTAGAAGAAACACCGGATGCAATATTTAATGAAAGGGTTTCGCAGCATAGTAAATCAAAATTTTCTATGAAAGCGAACAGAGGGAAAGCCAAGATCTAATCTAGGAGATGCAAACAACGAGAGAGATTGGATTAGATCTTCATACAATGAAGATTCGCATAGCGGAACGTTCGTCGGAACGTGGGTGATGTAGTCGTACTCGCTTCTCCTCCTCGCGATCCGATTCGATCTAGCACCACAAGTGGCGGTGCCTCCGTGAGATGCACACGTGCGGCACCTCGACGTCTCCTCCTTCCTCGGACCAGCAAGTATGGTGGAGAGATAGATTGGATCTACAGCACGACGGCGTGGTGTATATGGTGGAGAATTTCTGCCGCAGGGCTTCGCCTACAAACAGTCGGGAGGGAGAGAGGAGGGCAGCAGGGCAACTAGGGCTTGGAGGAAGGTGTAGGTCAGGGGGGAGGGGGCGCACCAGCCCTCTATATATAGAGGGGGGTGCGGCCAGCCCTTGCCCATCCTCCAAGCTTATCTCTAGTTTAAACGATTTAAACTCTCCCTTCTAGAAACCCTATCTTATCTCTAGTTTAAACGATTTAAACTTATCTAGGAACGGATGGGCCCTATGGGGCCTTGTGCCCCTGGCCCAATGCGGCCAGGACACTCCCTCATAGGCCCATGCCCCCTCCCGGAAGGTGGGACCACGTTGGCCCCCTTCCGGAAGGTTCTAGAAGCTTCCGGTACAATACCGATTAATCCGGAACAATTCCGAACTCCAAAAACTGCACTGCCTTATATGAATCTTATTCTCCGGACCACTCCGGAACCTCTCGTGATGTCCCGGATCCCATCCGAGACTCCGAACAAAAATTCATAAACCAAGTATCCAATCTATCCTAGCGTCGAGACACGTTAAGTGTGTGACCCTGCGGGTTCGAGAATATGCAGACATGATCTTTTATCAATAATCAACAGCGGGGTCTGGGCACCATATTGACTCCCACACATTCATCGATGATCATATCGGATGAACCACGATGCCAGGATTCAATCAATCCCATATATATATCCCTTCGTCTCGCGATATTTTACTTGCCCGAGATTCGATCGTCGGTATCGTCATACCTAGTTCAATCTCGTTCACAGCAAGTACTTTACTCGTTCCGTAATCCGATATCACTTTGTGATTAACTCCTTAACCACATGCTTGCAAGCGGTGTTGATATCGATTACCGAGTGGGCCCGAAGTATATCTCTCCGACTTGGGAGGGACAAATCCCATCTCGATACATACAACCCAACAGATACTTTCCGATCACCTGAGAGACACCTTTATAATCACCCTCTCATAGGATGACGTTTGATGACCTCAAAGCTTTCTTCCGATACCAGGGAGTTGTATTATCTCATGGTCTAAGGAATACAATATTTGACATAGGAAAAGCTTCGCAAAGATGAACACAATGACACGATCTAATTGCTTCTCTTAGTTTGGGTCTGTCCACCATATCATTCTCCCAATGATATGATCTCATTATCAATTGACAACTCATGTCTATGGTTAGGAAACCTTAACCATCATTGATCAATGAGCTAGTCCATAGAGGCGTACTAGGGACACGGTGTTATTCACAAACCACACAAGTATTAATGTTTCCGCTTAATACAATTCTAGCATGGAATATAAACTTTATCATGAACAAGAATTATAATAATAACATCTTTATTATTGCCTCTAGGGCATAATTCCAACAGTCTCCCACTTGCACTAGAGTCAATAATCTAGTTTACATTTGGCAACAATCTCACACCCATGGCACTGAGGTGCTGATCATGTTTTACACATGGAAGAGGTTTAGTCAATGGATCTGCGACATTCAGATCTGTATGTACTTTGCTGATCTTCAGATCTCCATCTGCTATATAATCTCGGATTATATGAAACTTGCGGTTGATATGCTTGGTCTTTGGATGATATCTTGGTTCCTTAGCGAGTGCTATGGTGCCAGTGTTGTCACACAATATCTCTAGTGGGTCCAATGCACTTGGAACCACCCCAAGCTCAGTGACGAAGTTTCTGATCCAAACTCCTTCACTTGACGCTTCTGCAGCAGCCATGTATTCCGCTTCTACTGTAGATCCCGCGATCACGCTTTGCTTGCAGCTTCTCCAGCTCACAGCTCCTCCATTCAAAATATACACGTATCCTGTCTGAGATTTACAATCATCCTTGTCGGTGTCGAAACTAGCATCGACGTAACCTTTTACGACGAGCTGTTCATCACCCCCATAGACTAAGAACATTTCTTTAGTCCTATTTAGGTACCTTAGGATGTTCTTCACGGCTGTCCAGTGTTCCACTCCTGGATCACTTTGATATCTGCTCGTCAAACTAAGAGCATTGGACACATCCGGTCTAGTACATAGCATGGCATACATGATGGAACCTATGGCCGAGGCATAAGGCACTTTGCTCATAGCTTCCCTATCATTTACCGTAGCTGGACACTGAGCCTTGCTCAATATCTTACCTGACAACATAGGCACTGAACCTTTCAATGCCTTATCCATTCTGAACCTTTTCAGAACTTTGTCTAGGTATGTACTCTGGCTTAAAGCTATCAGGCGTATTTGTCTATCTCTATAGATCTTGATGCCCAATATATAAGCAGCTTCACCTAGGTCTTTCATTGAAAAACACTTGTTCAAATAACTCTTCACATCGTTAAGCATGTTGATGTCATTTCCAATAATCAATATGTCATCCACATATAGTACCAGAAACGTCACCGAGCTCCCACTCACTTTCTTGTAGATGCAAGCTTCGTAGCAATTTGGAACAAATCCAAAGCTCTTGATCACTTGATCAAAACGAAGGTTCCAACTCCGAGATGCTTGCTTCAGTCCACAAATGGAACGCTGAAGTTTGCATACTTTATCAGCATCCTTAGGATCGACAAAACCTTCGGGTTGCATCATATACAACTCTTCATCAATGTTGCCATTGAGGAAAGCAGTCTTGACATCCATTTGCCATATTTCATAATCATGAAACGCAGCAATTGCTAATAAAATCCGAATGGACTTAAACATCGCTACGGGAGAGAAGGTCTCATCGTAGTCAACACCTTGAACTTGTCGAAAACCTTTCACAACAAGCCGTGCTTTATAGACGGTAACATTACCATCCGCGTCCGTTTTCTTCTTGAAGATCCATTTGCACTCAACGGCCTTTCGGTCGCTAGGAGGGTCCACCAAAGTCCATACTTGGTTTTCGCTCATGGATCCCAATTCGGATTTCATGGCTTCTAGCCATTTCTCAGAGTCTGGGCTCATCATCGCTTCCTCATAGTTCGTAGGTTCACTGTCTTCTACTAACAAGACTATCAAGACAGGGTTGCCGTACCACTCAGGAGGGGCACGCGACCTTGTCGACCTACGACGTTCAGTAGTAGCATCGTCTGAAGCTTCATGATCCTTGTCATTAGCTTTCTCTATTGTTGGTGCAAGCGGCACTGGAACAATTTCAGGTGCTGCGCTACTCTCCAATTCAAGAGAAGGTTCAATAACCTCGTCTAGCTCTACTTTCCTCCCACTCACTTCTTTCGAGAGAAACTCCTTCTCAAGAAAGGAACCGTTCTTTGCGACAAACACTTTGCCTTCGGTTCTGTGATAGAAGGTATACCCAATAGTTTCCTTAGGGTATCCTATGAAGACGCATTTCTCCGCTTTGGGTTCGAGCTTGTCCGGCATCAACTTCTTGACGTAAGCTTCGCATCCCCAAACTTTAAGAAACGACAACTTAGGTTTAGCACCAAACCACAGTTCATACGGTGTCGTCTCATCGGATTTAGATGGAGCCCTATTTAAAGTGAATGCAGCGGTTTCTAATGCATAACCCCAAAAAGATAACGGCAAATCAGTAAGAGACATCATCGATCGGACCATATCTAATAGGGTTCGATTCCGGCGTTCAGACACACCATTGCGCTGTGGTGTTCCGGGTGGCGTGAGTTGCGAAACAATTCCGCTTGCTTTAAGATGCGTGAGAAAATCATAACTCAAATACTCGCCCCCACGATCGGATCGTAGAAACTTAATTTTTTTGTTACGATGGTTCTCTACTTCATTATGAAATTCTTTGAACTTTTCAAACGTTTTAGATTTGTGTTTCATTAAATAGATATACCCATATCTACTTAAGCCATCGGTAAAAGTGAGAAAATAGCGATATCCACCGCGCGTCGAAACACTCATCGGTCCGCATACATCGGTATGTATGATTTCCAACAAGTCCGTTGCTCGCTCCATCATACCGGAGAACGGGGTTTTGATCATCTTGCCCATGAGGCATGGTTCGCATGTGTCAAATGATTCAAAATCAAGAGACTCCAAAAGTCCATCAGAATGGAGTTTCTTCATGCGCTTTACACCAATATGACCTAGACGACAGTGCCACAAATAAGTAGTATTATCACTATCTACTTTGCATCTCTTAGCCTCAATGTCATGGATGTGTGTTTCATCCCTTTCGAGATTTAGAAGAAATAAACCATTCACAAGAGGTGCATGACCATAAAAGATGTTACTCATATAAATAGAACAACCATTATTCTCCGATTTAAATGAATAACCGTCTTGCAATAAACACGATCCAGAAATAATGTTCATGCTCAACGCAGGCACATAATAACATTTATTAAGGTTTAAAACTAATCCCGAAGGTAAAACTAAGGAGAGCGTGCCGACGGCCATCACATCAACTCTTGATCCGTTGCCAACGCGCATCGTCACCTCATCCCTTGCAAGCCGCCGTCTATTCCGCAGCTCCTATTTCGAGTTACAAACATTAGCAACTGAACCGGTATCAAATACCCAGGCACTACAACGAGGGCTAGTAAGGAAAACATCAATAACATGTATATAAAATATACCTTTGATGGTGCCAGCCTTCTTGTCCGCTAAGTACTTCAGACAGTTGCGCTTCCAGTGACCCTTGTCCTTGCAATAGAAGCACTCAGTGTCCGGCTTGGGACCAGACCTGAGCTTCTTCTTAGCAGGGGCATTGCGCTTGCCGCCGCGCTTCTTGAAGGGATTCGTTGCACCTTTACCTTTCTTAAAGGAGGGCTTGTTGACCATCAACACATGATTATCCTTCTTGATGTCCACCTCCGCAGCCTTCAGCTTTGCGAAGAGCTTGGTGATCGTATCAGTGGAACCAATCTGATTATGAGTCACTACAAAACTTTTGTAGCTAGGAGGGAGTGATTGCAGAACCCTGTCAATCTTGAGCTCCTCTGGAATCTTGCAGTCCAGTTGCTCAAGGCTTTGAGTGTAGCCCGACATCTTAATGGCGTGCTCACTAACGGAACTCCCTTCCTCCATCTTGCAGTTAAAGAACTTCTCGGAGATCTCATATCTCTCAGAACGGGCCTGAGTCTGAAACATGGTTTTCAACTCTTCGAGAATCTCAAAGGGCCCGGGATAGTTTTCAAAACGATTTTGAAGTTCCGGTTCCATAGCAAACAACATGGTGCTCTTAATCACACCATAATCATCTTTGCGCGACTAATAGACAGCTTTCTCATCAGCCGACACAGTTGCAGCGAGGGGGTTACCTAACGCTTTCTCAAGGACATAGTCCTTTTGTCCGCCAGACAGAATGATTCTTAGATTGCGGAACCAGTTGGTGAAGTTAGACCCATTGTTTCTAAGCTTTTCTTTCTCAGCAAAAACGTTGAAGTTGAAGTTGGACTTGGCCATGTGATCTACAGTATTTGCAAGTACAATTTAGACTAGGTTCATGATAAATAGTTCAACTTAATCAAATTACTATATGAACTCCCACTAAATTCAACATCCCTCAAGTTGTTTTAGTGAACACGATCCAAATTCACCACACCTAATCCGATCTTCACGAGAAGAGATGTGGTTTCAATGGTGGACAACGAAGTGTCGATCATATCATTCATATGACTCATGCTTAACCTTTCGGTTCATGTGTTCCGAGGCCATGTTTGTACATGCTAGGCTCGTCAAGTTAGACCCAAGTATTTCTGCGTGTGCAAAACTGGCTTGCACCCGTTGTATGTGAGCGTAGAGTCTATAGCACCCGATCATCACGTGATGCTTGGACACGACGAACTTTCGCAACGGTGCATACTCGGGGAGAACACAGTTTTTATCTTGATCTTTAAGTGAGGAATCATCTTATAATGCTACCGCCGCGATCTAAGCATAATAAGATACATAAAAGGATAAACATCACATGCATATAACTTTATGTGACATGGTATAGCCAATCTTCGCGCAATGATCTCCATCTTGTGCGTTCCGGCATGATCTCCATCACTTCACCATGATTGCCTCCACCACGAATAGCAACTACAACTATTGCTAACTACTTAGCGATAAAGTAAAGCTATTACATGGCGTATAAGAAGTTGACTCGCAGGTCATACACAATTATAAAGACAACCATATGGCTCCTTCCGGTTGTGTACTCATCGACATGCAAGTCGTGAAACATTACAAAACATGATCATCGCATACAATATACACATCACATCTTGGGCCATACCATATCACAGAAAACACTCCCTGCAAAAACAAGTTAGACGCCTCTACTTTGTTGTTGCATGTTTTACGTGGCTTATGGGAGTAGATGCTAAGAACGATTCTTACCTACGGAAAGCCACAACGGTGATATTATGGTTGCCAAACTCCGGTGTTAATCCCATGACAACTATAGTGAGAGAAACTGACATCCACCAGCCGCATGTATGGTACAAGCCACACGTCAAGTGCGGAGCCGGTCTCGCGAACGACGTCGCGTAAGGTTGGCCTGGACCGCTTCAATCTCACTATCCCGCGTCATAAGAAGAACACAAACAAGAGGCTTGCAACAGAAAACATCAACGCCCGCAACAACCATGTTGCGTTCTACTCGTGAAACACATCTACGCATAGATCTAGCTCTGATACCACTGAAAGGGTTTCGCAGCATAGTAAATCAAAATTTTCTACGGAAGCGAACAGAGGGAAAGCCAAGATCTAATCTAGGAGATGCAAACAACGAGAGATATTGGATTAGATCTTCATACCCTTGAAGATTCGCACAGCGGAACGTTCGTCGGAACGTGGGTGATGTAGTCGTACTCGCTTCTCCTCCTCGCGATCCGATCCGATCTAGCACCACAAGTGGCGGTGCCTCCGTGAGATGCACACGTGCGGCACCTCGACGTCTCCTCCTTCCTCGGACCAGCAAGTATGGTGGAGAGATAGATTGGATCTACAGCACGACGGCGTGGTGTATATGGTGGAGAATTTCTGCCGCAGGGCTTCGCCTACAAACAGTCGGGAGGGAGAGAGGAGGGCAGCAGGGCAACTAGGGCTTGGAGGAAGGTGTAGGTCAGGGGGGGAGGGGGTGCACCAGCCCTCTATATATAGAGGGGGGGTGCGGCCAGCCCTTGCCCATCCTCCAAGCTTATCTCTAGTTTAAACGATTTAAACTCTCCCTTCTAGAAACCCTATCTTATCTCTAGTTTAAACGATTTAAACTTATCTAGGATCAGATGGGCCCTATGGGGCCTTGTGCCCCTGGCCCAATGCGGCCAGGACACTCCCTCATAGGCCCATGCCCCCTCCCGGAAGGTGGTACCACGTTGGCCCCCTTCCGGAAGGTTCTAGAAGCTTCCGGTACAATTCCGATTAATCCGGAACAATTCCGAACTCCAAAAACTGCACTGCCTTATATGAATCTTATCCTCCGGACCACTCCGGAACCTCTCGTGATGTCCCGGATCCCATCCGAGACTCCGAACAAAAATTCATAAACCAAGTATGCAGACATGATCTTCTATCAATAATCAACAGCGGGGTCTGGGCACCCATATTGACTCCCACACATTCATCAATGATCATATCGGATGAACCACGATGCCAGGATTCAATCAATCCCATATATATATCCCTTCGTCTCGCGATATTTTACTTGCCCGAGATTCGATCGTCGGTATCGTCATACCTAGTTCAATCTCGTTCACAGCAAGTACTTTACTCGTTCCGTAATCCGATATCACTTTGTGATTAACTCCTTAACCACATGCTTGCAAGCGGTGTTGATATCGATTACCGAGTGGGCCCGACGTATATCTCTCCGACTTGGGAGGGACAAATCCCATCTCGATACATACAACCCAACAGATACTTTCCGATCACCTGAGAGACACCTTTATAATCACCCTCTCATAGGATGACGTTTGATGACCTCAAAGCTTTCTTCCGATACCAGGGAGTTGTATTATCTCATGGTCTAAGGAATACAATATTTGACATAGGAAAAGCTTCGCAAAGATGAACACAATGACACGATCTAATTGCTTCGCTTAGTTTGGGTCTTTCCACCATATCATTCTCCCAATGATATGATCTCATTATCAATTGACAACTCATGTCTATGGTTAGGAAACCTTAACCATCATTGATCAATGAGCTAGTCCATAGAGGCGTACTAGGGACACGGTGATATTCACAAACCACACAAGTATTAATGTTTCCGCTTAATACAATTCTAGCATGGAATATAAACTTTATCATGAACAAGAATTATAATAATAACATCTTTATTATTGCCTCTAGGGCATAATTCCAACATTTAATACTACGGCAGAAGATCCGGCATGATTATGATATGATGCAGATGCGGTGCAATTAGGCAATATTAAGCGCAACCGGGGTCCCGACAATTGATTACACGGTTCAAGTTATTTAGAAACCCCGCAATTTAAATATTGTATTAACATGGCATAACATGGCATTGGTTCGCTACACAGATTTAAATGGAGTCCGGAATACGACTAGAATCGCCCGCATATAGTCTCCATATTTAATTTAGGTGAATCGACTATTTAACCCAACCCACCAGATGACATGTATGCAAGCATGATGATTTAATGATGAGACAGGTCTATGTCATATTATAAAAATAGAGGCTTAGGGTCACACATCTGGGTTCGGAAGATCTTGGTTCTGGGGGTTCGGGGTTCGACAAGGAGGAACGGTTCAACGGGATCGGTCTCGGACAACAGAGTAGATCTTGGTGTTCCAGGAAGAAGGACTTGGTTTGTCGTCGGGGGCGCATCGGATTCGCCCTGGTCGGTGTCGATCTTGTCATCACGAAGATCTTGTCGGGTCCGCGTATCGGGTCGGTCTTGGCGTTCGGGATGAAGAACTTGGCATTATGGTGGCGATCTTGGCGGTCTTCGGATCCGGGTCTCTCATCCGGGAAGGAGTACTTATCGCATCTGTGGTCTTCGGGTTCGGTCTTCGGATCCGTGTTGGCGCGCTCGAGATCTCGGCCATCGGACCCGTGACGAAGCACTTGGCGGTCTTCGGGTCGCTGAAGGAGATTGTGCCGCTCAGGCTCGGAGATCTTGTCGATTCCATGAAAAAAGTCCTGGGGTTGCAACTTGTCACGTTCAAGCAACTCCAAGGCGACACCGGGACGAGCTTGCCAAGACAGAGATCCGTTGCTTGAGCTCCTGCGGGTACGCACACGTACCAGGGACAGAAAACAGACAGAGGGCCTTGTTGTACAGCGAGCAGGTCCTTGACCAACAGGAACACGTGCGAGAGCTTCAAGGCCAACTCGCGTAGGGCCCAGCAGAGCTGCAGAGGCGGCATGCTTGGGCGGCCCGCAGATGGAAGGAGGGCGACACGGCGGAGGGGGCTCCAGGTGAAGGCGCCGTCGAGGCGAGCGGCCGGGGAGACAAAGGCCCTGGCCAGGGAGGAGGGTCGCCGGTGAGGCAGAGGACGGCGTGCGACGGCGGCGGTGGTCGCTGGCCTCCGGGACCGAGCGACCCGACGAGGACGGGCAGCGGACGGAGGTGGGGAAAGCGGCCGACGATGCTAGGAGGCAGAGGCGGCGCTGAGGTTGAGGAGGAACGGCAGGGCGACGGAGCCCCCGGGCAGCCAGATGCAGAGGGGAGAGCTAGGGTGCAAGGTTGCTGGCGATGGCGACACGCGCTCGCGGGAAGTGGGAGGAGGGGACCACACTGGCGGGGCACCACGGAGGAGCTCCAGGTGAGGTCTGGCTCGAGGAGAGCCGCGGACAGAGCGGCGGCCGGAGGAGAGGAAGGCGCGGGGAAGACAGAGGGGAGGAGGTGGCGGCCGACGGCGGCTTCGGCCCTAGCGGCGGAGATGGAGGTGACGGGGCAGCGAGGAGGGGCTCTCCGGCCGGGGCAGAGAGGAAGGCGGCCGGGGGAGACCTGGCGGCGGCGGACACGCGGTGGTGGGTGGGGTGAGAGGCGAGCGGGGAAGGAGGCGTGTCGAGGAGAGAGAGAAGGCTAGAGCGGCACGCGGGGCGTGTCGGCCAAGGTGGGGCCGGGCGGAGATCCCGAGGCTAGCAGGTGGTAGGTGGGAGCGGGGATTTGGGGGATGGTTGGCGGCTCGATCGGGCAGGGGCGAGCGGGAGCGTGACGCGGTCGGTCGGGTCGAGTCGCAGGCGTGCGGTGCAACGCGCGCGTGGCTGCGTGTGGGTAGCCAGCTGCAGGTGTGCGTGCGTCTGGTTGTTTCCAGGGGAGGCACGTAGAGGATGAGACAGGTGGGCGGGAATCGGCAGGGGAGTGGGGTAGGACAGGATGGGGCCAGGGTGTGGGGGAGCGGGCCGGCGGGGGGTCAGCTGCATGCGGGGTTGGCGGTGGGAGCAGGTGGCCAGGTGGGGCCGGTGGGATGAGGTGGCAGGGTAGGAGTGGACGGGATTAGGTGGCGGCTGGGCCAGGTGGAGGGAAGAGGCCAGGCGGGGTGAGAAAGAGAAAGAGAGAGAGAGGCGGCGACGGAGTGTGCCTGTGGTCGGCTGAGGGTTGGGGTAGAATAGGGTTTGTTTAGGGTTAGGTCTAGGTAGATTTAGTTTTAGGGTTTGGAGGTGGCCGGCCGGGCTTTCGGGCCTGGCGGGCTGCCTCCTAAAAATAATTAAAATAAATTATTTACTTCAAACAAGGCTTTTAGAAGCCGTTTGTAGATGAAACGAAATAATCCGAACAAGCCCAGGTTTTAATTTGAAATAAAGACGGGGCATTTAGAAAACAAAACCAGGCTTTTCAAAAATAGCTTTTGGCAAACCATGCATGATGATGACGATGCTCAAATGCAATGTGGCATGATGACATGAGCATGCGGTCATGATGATACAATGCACAAAAACACCGCGATTTGCTAGTAGTGATTTTTGCGGGATACCACACAACTCTAGTTGTGGTTAATGAAAAGAACACACATGCAATGACACTAGGGGATCCATCTGTGGTTTGTGAGAAGAACAAACATGTAATTACACTGGTGGATCCATATGTGGTTAATGAAAAGAACACACATGCAATGACACTAGTGGATCCACATGTGGTTTGTGAAAAGAACACACATGCAATGACTCTAGCTATTGTTAATGAAAAGAACACACATGTAATGAACTCTGGTGGATCCATATGTGGTTTGTGAAAAGAACAGACATGCAATGAACTCTTGTGGACTCATATGTGGTTTGTGAAAAGAACACACATGCAATGACTCTAATTGTGGTTAATTAAAAGAACACACATGCAATGACACCAGGGGATCCATATGTGGTTAATGAAAAGAACATACATGTAATGACACTGGTGGATCCATATGTGGTTAATGAAAAGAACACACATGCAATGACACTGGTGGATCCACATGTGGTTTGTGAAAAGAACACAGATGCAATGACTCTAGCTGTTGTTAATGAAAAGAAAACACATGCAATGAAACTAGTGGATCCATATGTGGTTTGCAAGAAGAATAGACATGCAATGACACTGGTAGATCCATATGTGGTTTGTGAAAAGAACACACATGCAATGACACTGGTGGATCCACATGTGGTTTGTGAAAAGAACACACATGCAATGAATCTAGCTGTGTTAATGAAAAGAACACACATGCAATGAAACTGGTGGATCCATATGTGGTTTGTGAAAAGAACAGAGAGACAATTACTCTAGCTGTGGTTTATTAAAAGAACACACATGCAATAACACCGGTGGTTCCATGTGGTTTGTGAAAAGAACACAAATGCAATGACTCTGGTGGATCCATATGTGGTTTGTGAAAAGAACAAAGATCTAGTGACTTTAGCTATGGTTTATTAAAAGAACACACATGCAATAACACTGGTGGTTCCATGTGGTTTGTGAAAAGAATAGACATGCAATGACTCTAGCTATGGTTAATGAAAAGAATAGAGATGCAATGACACTGGTGGATCCACATGTGGTTTGTGAAAAGAACACACATGCAATGACACTAGCTGTTGTTAATGAAAAGAACACACATGCAATGAACTCTTGTGGATCCATATGTGGTTTGTGAAAAGAACTGACATGCAATAAACTCTTGTGGATACATACATGGTTTGTGAAAAGAACACACATGCAATGACTCTAGATGTTGTTAATGAAAAGATAACACATGCAATGAAACTGGTGGATCCATATGTGGTTTGTAAGAAGAACAGACATGCAATGACACTGGTGGATCCATATGTGGTTAATGAAAAGAACACACATGCAATGACACTGGTGGATACACATGTGGTTTGTGAAAAGAACACACATGCAATGACTCTAGCTATTGTTAATGAAAAGAACACACATACAATGAACTCTGGTGGATTCATATGTGGTTTGTGAAAAGAACACACATGCAATGAACTCTTGTGGATCCATATGTGGTTTGTGAAAAGAACACACATGCAATGACTCTAGTTGTGGTTAATGAAAAGAACACACATGCAATGACACTAAGGGATCCATATGTGGCTAATGAAAAGAACAGACATGCAATGACACTAGTGGATCCATATGTGGTTAATGAAAAGAACACACATTCAATGACACTGGTGGATCCACATGTGGTTTGTGAAAAGAACACACATGCAATGACTCTAGATGTTGTTAATGAAAAGAAAACACATGCAATGAAACTGGTGGATCCATATGTGGTTTGTAAGAAGAACAGACATGCAATGACACTCATAGATCCATATGTGGTTAATGAAAAGAACACACATGCAATGCCACTGGTGGATCCACATGTGGTTTGTGAAAAGAACACACATGCATTGACTCTAGCTGTTGTTAATGAAAAGAACACACATCCAATGAAACCGGTGGATCCATATGTGGTTTGTGAAAAGAACAGAGATCCAGTGACTCTAGCTTTGGTTTATTAAAAGAACACACATGCAATAACACTGGTGGTTCCATGTGGTTTGTGAAAAGAACACACATGCAATGACTCTGGTGGATCCATATGTGGTTTGTGAAAATAACAGACATGCAATGACTCTAGCTGTGGTTAATGAAAAGAATAGAGATGCAATGACACTGGTGATTCCACATGTGGTTTGTGAAAAGAACACACATGCAATGACTCTAGCTGTTGTTAATGAAAAGAACACAAATGAAATGAACTCTGGTGGATCCATATGTGGTTTGTGAAAAGAACAGACATGCAATAAACTATTGTGGATCCATATGTGGTTTGTGAAAGGAACACACATGGAATGACTCTAGTTCTAGTTAATGAAAAGAACACACATGTAATGACACTAGGGGATCCATATGTGGTTTGTGAGAAGAACAGACATGTAATTACACTGGTGGATCCATATGTGCTTAATGAAAAGAACATACATGCAATGATACTGGTGGATCCACATGTGGTTTCTGAAAAGAACACACATGCAATGACTCTAGCTATTATTAATGAAAAGAACACACATGTAATGAACTCTGGTGGATCCAAATGTGGTTTGTGAAAAGAACAGACATGCAATGAACTGTTGTGGATCCATATGTGGTTTGTGAAAAGAACACACATGCAATGACTCTAATTGTGGTTAATTAAAACAACACACATGCAATGGCACTAGGGGATCCATATGTGGTGAATGAAAAGAACAGACATGCAAGGACACTAGTGGATCCATATGTGGTTAATGAAAATAACACACATGCAATGACACTAGTGGATCCACATGTGGTTTGTGAAAAGAACACACATGCAATGACTGTAGGTGTTGTTAATGAAAAGAACACACATGCAATGAACTCTGGTGGATCCATATGTGGTTTGTGAAAAGAACAGACATGCAATGAACTCTTGTGGATCCATATGTGGTTTGTGAAAAGAACACACATGCCATGTCTATAGTTGTGGTTAATGAAAAGAACACACATGCAATGACACTAAGGGATCCATATGTGGTTAATGAAAAGAACAGACATGCAATGACACTAGTGGATCCATATGTGGTTAATGAAAAGAACACACATGCAATGACACTGGTGGATCCACATGTGGTTTGTGAAAAGAACACACATGCAATGACTCTAGATGTTTTTAATGAAAAGAAAACACATGCAATGAAACTGGTGGATCCATATGTGGTTTGTAAGAAGAACAGACATGCAATGACACTCATGGATCCATATGTGGTTAATGAAAAGAACACACATGCAATGACACTAGTGGATCCACATGTGGTTTGTGAAAAGAACACACATGCATTGACTCTAGTTGTTGTTAATGAAAAGAACACACATCCAATGAAACTGGTGGATCCATATGTGGTTTGTGAAAAGAACAGAGATCCAGTGACTCTAGCTATGGTTTATTAAAAGAACACACATGCAATAACACTGGTGGTTCCATGTGGTTTGTGAAAAGAATACACATGCAATGACTCTGGTGGATCCATATGTGGTTTGTGAAAATAACAGACATGCAATGACTCTAGCTGTGGTTAATGAAAAGAATAGAGATGCAATGACACTGGTGGATCCACATGTGGTTTGTGAAAAGAACACACATGCAATGACTCTAGCTGTTGTTAATGAAAAGAACACAAATGAAATGAACTCTGGTGGATCCATATGTGGTTTGTGAAAAGAACAGACATGCAATCAACTCTTGTGGATGCATATGTGGTTTGTGAAAGGAACACACATGGAATGACTCTAGTTCTAGTTAATGAAAAGAACACACATGTAATGACACTAGGGGATCCATATGTGGTTTGTGAGAAGAACAGACATGTAATTACACTGGTGGATCCATATGTGCTTAATGAAAAGAACACACATGCAATGATACTGGTGGATCCACATGTGGTTTCTGAAAAGAACACACATGCAATGACTCTAGCTATTCTTAATGAAAAGAACACACATGTAATGAACTCTGGTGGATCCAAATGTGGTTTATGAAAAGAACAGACATGCAATGAACTGTTGTGGATCCATATGTGGTTTGTGAAAAGAACACACATGCAATGACTCTAATTGTGGTTAATTAAAAGAACACACATGCAATGACACTAGGGGATCCATATGTGGTGAATGAAAAGAACAGACATGCAATGACACTAGTGGATCCATATGTGGTTAATGAAAATAACACACATGCAATGACACTAGTGGATCCACATGTGGTTTGTGAAAAGAACACACATGCAATGATTGTAGGTGTTGTTAATGAAAAGAACACACATGCAATGAACTCTGGTGGATCCATATGTGGTTTGTGAAAAGAACAGACATGCAATGAACTCTTGTGGATCCATATGTGGTTTGTGAAAAGAACACACATGCAATGTCTCTAGTTGTGGTTAATGAAAAGAACACACATGCAATGACACTAAGGGATCCATATGTGGTTAATGAAAAGAACAGACATGCAATGACACTAGTGGATCCATATGTGGTTAATGAAAAGAACACACATGCAATGACACTGGTGGATCCACATGTGGTTTGTGAAAAGAACACACATGCAATGACTCTAGATGTTTTTAATGAAAATAAAACACATGCAATGAAACTGGTGGATCCATATGTGGTTTGTAAGAAGAACAGACATGCAATGACACTCGTGGATCCATATGTGGTTAATGAAAAGAACACACATGCAATGACACTGGTGGATCCACATGTGGTTTGTGAAAAGAACACACATGCATTGACTCTAGCTGTTGTTAATGAAAAGAACACACATGCAATGAAACTGGTGGATCCATATGTGGTTTGTCAAAAGAACAGAGATCAAGTGACTCTAGCTATGGTTTATTAAAAGAACACACATGCAATAACACTGGTGGTTCCATGTGGTTTGTGAAAAGAACACACATGCAATGACTCAGGTGGATCCATATGTGGTTTGTGAAAAGAACATACATGCAATGACTTTAGCTGTGGTTAATGAAAAGAATAGAGATGCAATGACACTGGTGGATCCACATGTGGTTTGTGAAAAGAACACACATGCAATGACTCTAGCTGTTGTTAATGAAAAGAACACACATGAAATGAACTCTAGTGGATCCATATGTGGTTTGTGAAAAGAACAGACATGCAATAAACTCTTGTGGATCCATATGTGGTTTGTGAAAAGAACACACATGGAATGACTCTAGTTGTGGTTAATGAAAAGAACACACATGTAATGACACAAGGGAATCCATATGTGGTTTGTGAGAAGAACAGACATGTAATTACACTGGTGGATCCATATGTGGTTAATGAAAAGAACACACATGCAATGACACTGGTGGATCCACATGTGGTTTGTGAAAAGAACACACATGCAATGACTCTAGCTATTGTTAATGAAAAGAACACACATGTAATGAACTCTGGTGGATCCAAATGTGGTTTGCGAAAAGAACAGACATGGAATGAACTCTTGTGGATCCATATGTGGTTTGTGAAAAGAACACACATGCAATGACTCTAGTTGTGGTTAATGAAAAGAACACACATGCAATGACACTAAGGGATCCATATGTGGTTAATGAAAAGAACAGACATGCAATGACACTCGTGGATCCATATGTGGTTAATGAAAAGAACACACATGCAATGACACTGGTGGATCCACATGTGGTTTGTGAAAAGAACACACATGCATTGACTCTAGCAGTTGTTAATGAAAAGAACACACATGCAATGAAACTGGTGGATCCATATGTGATTTGTGAAAAGAACAGAGATCCAGTGACTCTAGCTATGGTTTATTAAAAGAACACACATGCAATAACACTGGTGGTTCCATGTGGTTTGTGAAAAGAACACACATGCAATGACTCAGGTGGATCCATATGTGGTTTGTGAAAAGAACATACATGCAATGACTTTAGCTGTGGTTAATGAAAAGAATAGAGATGCAATGACACTGGTGGATCCACATGTGGTTTGTGAAAAGAACACACATGCAATGACTCTAGCTGTTGTTAATGAAAAGAACACACATGAAATGAACTCTACTGGATCCATATGTGGTTTGTGAAAAGAACAGACATGCAATAAACTCTTGTGGATCCATATGTGGTTTGTGAAAAGAACACACATGGAATGACTCTAGTTGTGGTTAATGAAAAGAACACACATGTAATGACACAAGGGAATCCATATGTGGTTTGTGAGAAGAACAGACATGTAATTACACTGGTGGATCCATATGTGGTTAATGAAAAGAACACACATGCAATGACACTGGTGGAGCCACATGTGGTTTGTGGAAAGAACAAACATGCAATGACTCTAGCTATTGTTAATGAAAAGAACACACATGTAATGAACTCTGGTGGATCCAAATGTGGTTTGCGAAAAGAACAGACATGGAATGAACTCTTGTGGATCCATATGTGGTTTGTGAAAAGAACACACATGCAATGACTCTAGTTGTGGTTAATGAAAAGAACACACATGCAATGACACTAAGGGATCCATATGTGGTTAATGAAAAGAACAGACATGCAATGGCACTAGTGGATCCATATGTGGTTAATGAAAAGAACACACATGCAATGACACTGGTGGATCCACATGTGGTTTGTGAAAAGAACACACATGCAATGACTCTAGATGTTCTTAATGAAAAGAAAACACATGCAATGAAACTAGTGGATCCATATGTGGTTTGTAAGAAGAACAGACATGCAATGACACTCATGGATCCATATGTGGTTAATGAAAAGAACACACATGCAATGACACTGGTGGATCCACATGTGGTTTGTGAAAAGAACACACATGCATTGACTCTAGTTGTTGTTAATGAAAAGAACACACATCCAATGAAACTGGTGGATCCATATGTGGTTTGTGAAAAGAACAGAGATCCAGTGACTCTAGCTATGGTTTATTAAAAGAACACACATGCAATAACACTGGTGGTTCCATGTGGTTTGTGAAAAGAACACACATGCAATGACTCTGGTGGATCCATATGTGGTTTGTGAAAATAACAGACATGCAATGACTCTAGCTATGGTTAATGAAAAGAATAGAGATGCAATGACACGTGTGGATCCACATGTGGTTTGTGAAAAGAACACACATGCAATGACTCTAGCTGTTGTTAATGAAAAGAACACACATGAAATGAACTCTGGTGGATCCATATGTGGTTTGTGAAAAGAACAGACATGCAATAAACTCTTATGGATCCATATGTGGTTTGTGAAAGGAACACACATGGAATGACTCTAGTTCTAGTTAATGAAAAGAACACACATGTAATGACACTAGGGGATCCATATGTGGTTTGTGAGAAGAACAGACATGTAATTACACTGGTGGATCCATATGTGGTTAATGAAAAGAACACACATGCAATGATTGTCACATCCCAAGATTTTCCAAATCTTGTAATGTGAAAATTAAATAAACAAAATAAATCTTTGTTGAAAATCAGAGTGAAAAGAAACTTTTGTTTCTAAAAGGAAACTGAAAATCCCATCCTGAACATACTTTGGTTAAAGTTTGAATTCAACAAATCGAAATCAAGTAAAATGCATTCGTCAATGAATGAATCTGGAAATTTGAACATTTGGAAAATAAATCCCTAAACCCTAATGGAAGGAAATCATTTCCAAAGTTACCCCAAATCTATGGATTTGATCCATATCAAAGTTGATCAACAAATATTCACAAAGGATCAAGAAAGACCATAGAGATTGGTTTCACTTAATTTGGATCCATAAACAAATCTTATGGATTTAATAAAGAATTGAATTTCCAAAGCCATTAAAGCCCTCATCTAAAATCCAAACCAATTGGTGAACAAATAATCCTAAAGGGATTTATAAGGATAAACATTTATCAAAGGAAAATAAATTGTTTTGGAAACACTAATTTAGATCTTTTAATAAAAGACTTTGTTATCAAATGAAAAGGTGAGCCAAATTAATTTTGGCCAAGCTTTTATAATAAAATATTTTGTTTTGATAAAATGAGTAAAGTTTATTTAAATAAAATAATAAGGATTTAAATATCCAATTTTATTTAAGTAAAGGTTTTCCCATTTTAAATGAACACCAAGTATTTTATTACTACCTTGAAATCTTTTATTAAAAGGTTTTGCTTTGATTAAAATGAGTAAAGGATTATTTAAATAAAAAAATAAGGATTTAAATATCCAATTTTATTTAAGTAAAGGCTTTCCCATTTTAATTAAAACACCAAAACTTATTTATTTATTTAAATAAGTTTCCAAGTATTCTTTTATTTTTCAAATAAAACCTTCTGGTTGGTTTTGAAAATAATTGGATTTCAAATGGAAATTTTATTTAAATAAATCAAACCCTATTTTATTAAATAACTAAAGATCCATTTTATTTAATTATTAAATGGATCCTAAATTAAATAAAAATATTATTTTATTTTGAGATTTGGAATATGTTGAAAAACAGAACCAAATTCAAGTACAAAGTTGAGTGTTTGATTGAATTGGTTTGATTGTTTGAAATATTGTTTGGAAATTCAAAACAGAAAAAGAATTAGAAAAAGAAAAAGATTTAGACAGAAAAAATAGAGCAACCCACTAAAGCCCAGCAGCAGCCCACCTAGCCCACCTCTCTTTTCCCTCAGAAAAACTTTTCGCACCAGATAATTAACCCGCACAGAGAGTGACAGCCTGGACCCACTTCTTCCTCTCTCCCTCTCGCTGACAACAGACCCCACCTCTCTCTCGCACACCCCGAACCATTTTTCTTCACCGCAGAAAGAACCCGTTAAGCGACTGACTGGTGGACCCAATCCCTTTCTTTTGCTATCGCTGACGAGACGACCCCACACCACTGTGCTTCGTCCTCACCCGCGCGACCCTGTCTCCCCCAGACCTCGCTGCCATTGCTGCCATTCAAGCCGCGATCAATTCGCAGTAATGCCGTGATTTAAACCTCGCCGTGACAACGCCCATTAAACCGCCTGCTCCTCCTCTTCCATTTCTCCCAGACACCGTCTCCCCTCTGCCTCCAGGCCGCTCCAATTTCTCCCCGAACCGCCGCTGCCCCGACGACTTCCCTCACCGATTCCGGCCAACTCCGACCACCCCTCTGCCTCTACTTCATGCGTGTGGACTCCTCTCGACCTCACGCATCTCCTAGTACTCCTGGTTCGACCGCGCGTGACCCAGAACACCGTCTTCGACAAGCTCGACTCGCTGCCGCCGTCTGCTTCCTCTCCGGCGAAGCCCACAGGTAGTTTCCGGCCGCCCCTTTACCTCTCGTTCACGCACATGACTCTGTCTTGACCCTGTGAATCTAACTGAGTCTTCGCCTTGCCTTGGGGTGATCCACAGCGACGTCCACGACGACCACCCGACGCACCCGATGCCGTCCTCCACTCCGGCGAGCAATCGCAGTCGTGCCAGAGCGCCCCTCGTCCGAACAACACCTCCCCGAGCATCGCCGTGACCCCCTGAGCCCGGTGAGCAACCCCTTCTTCTCCCTCGCTACCTGCATCATCGGCAACGTCATCGACCGACCGCTCCGCCGCTGGTATCCACCGCAGCGCCGCTAGCTTTAGGTCAAGCCTGCCGAAACCGTTCGATCTCGATCCATTGGTTAGGATAGAGCCACTTAGTCGCGAAGAGGTATGATCTCTGTACCGTGCGATTTAACTTAGATCCAACGCTCCACAGCCATGATCCGGCCGAACCGGTATCGACCAATGATATCACGCTGTGTGTCGCCTGTTAGGTTTAAAACAGAATTTGAAAACATAAACTTTTGCAAACTTCAAACCCTTGTATCTTTGGATCCACACGTCCAAAAATTACAAATTTGATGTCGTTGGAATCAGCAAGTCAAGCTCTAACCAACCCTACCCTTAGTTTAGCAAATAGTATTGGATAGATTGGTTGATTATGCAGAAACATTTGAGTGCTTGCTAACATTAGAAAAATTGTTTAAAAATGGTTTTAAGGTTAAAACCTTTGCCAATTAGTTTGTTGTGACCCTACTGACCCTAGGAACCAACCCATGGTTTTGAAAATGATTTTGGAAAAGAATAGAATGGATTAATTAGTTTAGTCCATTTCTAGCTAATCAAAATCTATTGTTTTGGTTATGAAAATGTTTTTGTAAAAGAAAACTTTGAGAAAATGGTTTGGACCAAACCTACTAACCCAAACACCAAGTTTTGCAATAGCAACTCATTTGGTGAACCCTATAGGTTAAGGCCTTAGGAAAAATATTTCTTCACCCCATAAAATAACACTTTGTTTTGAAAATGGTTTTGAGGTGAAACCTTCTGCTAACAACTTTGCCACTTTGGTAAATGACCAATTTGGATCTTACAAAGTTTAGGAATCTAATAGAGACCCTCTTGCAAATGACTTTGCCACTTTACAAAATGACCATTAGGTGTACCCAAATGTTTATGACCCACTAGGAACCACTTTTTCAAACAAAGGAAAGCTTGGCATGCTTGCATGCATTTCTTTGACTTTGCCATTTTGATAAATGACAAATTTGGAACTTACAAAGTTTAGAAGCCTAGTGAAGACCATCCTTACAATAGAACCAACCTTTGCATGCTTATGCATGACTTAGATCCCATTACTTTGTGTGTGAGAAATTGTTTGTTTGACTTTGGTTTGGAATGTGAATTGAGTTGTACCTTGCTTGATTGAATTTTAGTGACTTGAAGAGTGTGATTGTTGCAAGGACAAGGAGTGAACCTATACCCTCTACCAAAAAGGCAAGTGATGCTTCATATCTTTTGTCCCATTACTTTCACTATGCATTAGTGTTTTGCTAAGTAGGACTTGCATGGATTTTTGCTAAGTATAAACTATGCTATGGGAAAACCTATTAGGTGAAACCTTAGTGAAAATTACCTAAGTCAAGATTCCTATTACTAATATGCTTAGCCTAGCTACTAGAAAACAAGGGTGGTTTATATATTCACTATGGAAAAATATTCTAAGTCTAAGGACTTATGTTTTTATTTAACAAAAATAACTAAGTTAATGAATCACCTGGGTGGAAATGGAAGGAATGGTTTATGTTGAGTGGTTACTCAGGGCCCATTAAATGGACTACCCTGGTGTATCACACTTGTGGATGGCCACCCAGGAACAAAGAGATTTGAGTTGTCAAATGTTGAGAAGCTTCAAGTGCAACCACTTGGCAATATGGGCTCTGCCATGATCTTAGGTTGCTAGAACTTAGTCTCTTGGACAGTTGGTGGTAGAGGGAATGATAGGTTGGAGCGCGTCCATTTGACTAAGGAAAGGCTTCTGAAGGATCTTGTCTTGGGAAACCAAGTCTTGTGGGGAAAATGCACCACCTCTGCAGAGTGTAAAACCTAAGTACTTAGCCATGTCCCTGGTAAAGGACAAGTTGAGCATCAAGACATGGAAACTTCAAGAATCTCATCACTCCAATTTCTAAATAAAACTTGTGGGTGAACAAGGGTTAAAAGGATCTTCAGTCTTTGATTGGTAGATGCCCTGAGTGGATCTTCAGTCTTTGATTGGTAGATACCTTGGGTGTTTTTGCCAAGTAAATCTTCAGTCTTTGATTGGTAGATGCCTTGAGAGGATCTTCAGTCTTTGATTGGTAGATGTCTTGGAAAGTTTTTGCCAAACAAAACTTAGTATTTTCAAAAATATAGGAAAAATCTATTTTGAGCAAAGCAAGCCTCAACTCCACCTAGCCAAAATGCATATAGATGATAGATTCCACTATACTACCAAAGTATCACTTGCCAATACAATTCAAATGTATTGACCCTTGTGGCTGTAACTTGTAATGTTGCAGGTTTGATTGATTTTAGTGAAGATTGATTGATTAGGATTACAAAGTCTACAACCAACATCTGCCTGTGGAACTTGAAGATGAAGGACCCACGACTATAGTTATTCCGCTGCAATGTAATGTAATAGCCATATGAGCTATGTATGATGTAATAAAACTATGTTATTCCTGGTTATAAAGTTATATTATGACCTTTGTTTCTTGATATCACATCTAAACTGTGGATGCTAGCTATTGATCCAGGGACTAGCATTGTAAACACAGGGGACCCTACCTTATTAAAGGCAGGGGATGCTACAATGATACTGGTGGATCCACATGTGGTTTGTGAAAAGAACACACATGCAATGACTCTAGCTATTCTTAATGAAAAGAACACACATGTAATGAACTCTGGTGGATCCAAATGTGGTTTGTGCAAAGAACAGACATGCAATGAACTGTTGTGGATCCATATGTGGTTTGTGAAAAGAACACACATGCAATGACTCTAATTGTGGTTAATTAAAAGAACACACATGCAATGACACTAGGGGATCCATATGTGGTGAATGAAAAGAACAGACATGCAATGACACTGGTGGATCCATATGTGGTTAATGCAAATAACACACATGCAATGACACTAGTGGATCCACATGTGGTTTGTGAAAAGAACACACATGCAATGACTCTAGGTGTTGTTAATGAAAAGAACACACATGCAATGAACTCTGGTGGATCCATATGTGGTTTGTGAAAAGAACAGACATGCAATGAACTCTTGTGGATCCATATGTGGTTTGTGAAAAGAACACACATGCAATGTCTCTAGTTGTGGTTAATGAAAATAACACACATGCAATGACACTAAGGGATCCATATGTGGTTAATGAAAAGAACAGACATGCAATGACACTAGTGGATCCATATGTGGTTAATGAAAAGAACACACATGCAATGACACTGGTGGATCCACATGTGGTTTGTGAAAAGAACACACATGCAATGACTCTAGATGTTGTTAATGAAAAGAAAACACATGCAATGAAACTGGTGGATCCATATGTGGTTTGTAAGAAGAACATACATGCAATGACACTCGTGGATCCATATGTGGTTAATGAAAAGAACACACATGCAATGAAACTGGTGGATCCACATGTGGTTTGTGAAAAGAACACACATGCATTGACTCTAGCTGTTGTTAATGAAAAGAATACACGTGCAATGAAACTGGTGGATCCATATGTGGTTTGTGAAAAGAACAGAGATCCAGTGACTCTAGCTATGGTTTATTAAAAGAACACACATGCAATAACACTGGTGGTTCCATGTGGTTTGTGAAAAGAACACACATGCAATGACTCAGGTGGATCCATATGTGGTTTGTGAAAAGAACAGACATGCAATGACTCTAGCTGTGGTTAATGAAAAGAATAGAGATGCAATGACACTGGTGGATCCACATGTGGTTTGTGAAAAGAACACACATGCAATGACTCTAGCTGTTGTTAATGAAAAGAACACACATGAAATGAACTCTAGTGGATCCATATGTGGTTTGTGAAAAGAACAGACATGCAATAAACTCTTGTGGATCCATATGTGGTTTGTGAAAAGAACACACATGGAATGACTCTAGTTGTGGTTAATGAAAAGAACACACATGTAATGACACTAGGGGATCCATATGTGGTTTGTGAGAAGAACAGACATGTAATTACACTGGTGGATCCATATGTGGTTAATGAAAAGAACACACATGCAATGACACTGGTGGATCCACATGTGGTTTGTGAAAAGAACACACATGCAATGACTCCAGCTATTGTTAATGAAAAGAACACACATGTAATGAACTCTGGTGGATCAAATGTGGTTTGTGAAAAGAACAGACATGCAATGAACTCTTGTGGATCCATATGTGGTTTGTGAAAAGAACACACATGCAATGACTCTAATTGTGGTTAATTAAAAGAACACACATGCAATAACACTAGGGGATCCATATGTGGTTAATGAAAAGAACAGACATGCAATGACACTAGTGGATCCATATGTGGTTAATGAAAAGAACACACATGCAATGACACTGGTGGATCCACATGTGGTTTGTGAAAAGAACACACATGCAATGACTCTAGATGTTGTTAATGAAAAGAAAACACATGCAATGAAACTGGTGGATCCATATGTGGTTTGTAACAAGAACATACATGCAATGACACTCGTGGATCCATATGTGGTTAATGAAAAGAACACACATGCAATGACACTGGTGGATCCACATGTGGTTTGTGAAAAGAACACACATGCATTGACTCTAGCTGTTGTTAATGAAAAGAACACACATGCAATGAAACTGGTGGATCCATATGTGGTTTGTGAAAAGAACAGAGATCCAGTGACTCTAGCTATGGTTTATTAAAAGAACACACATGCAATAACACTGGTGGTTCCATGTGGTTTGTGAAAAGAACACACATGCAATGACTCAGGTGGATCCATATGTGGTTTGTGAAAAGAACAGACATGCAATGACTCTAGCTGTGGTTAATGAAAAGAATAGAGATGCAATGACACTGGTGGATCCACATGTGGTTTGTGAAAAGAACACACATGCAATGACTCTAGCTGTTGTTAATGAAAAGAACACACATGAAATGAACTCTAGTGGATCCATATGTGGTTTGTGAAAAGAACAGACATGCAATAAACTCTTGTGGATCCATATGTGGTTTGTGAAAAGAACACACATGGAATGACTCTAGTTGTGGTTAATGAAAAGAACACACATGTAATGACACTAGGGGATCCATATGTGGTTTGTGAGAAGAACATACATGTAATTACACTAGTGGATCCATATGTGGTTAATGAAAAGAACACACATGCAATGACACTGGTGGATCCACATGTGGTTTGTGAAAAGAACACACATGCAATGACTCTAGCTATTGTTAATGAAAAGAACACACATGTAATGAACTCTGGTGGATCCAAATGTGGTTTGTGATAAGAACAAACATGCAATGAACTCCTGTGGATCCATATGTGGTTTGTGAAAAGAACACACATGCAATGACTCTAATTGTGGTTAATTAAAAGAACACACATGCAATAACACTAGGGGATCCATATGTGGTTAATGAAAAGAACAGACATGCAATGACACTGGTGGATCCATATGTGGTTAATGAAAAGAACACACATGCAATGACACTGGTGGATCCACATGTGGTTTGTGAAAAGAACACACATGCAATGACTCTAGTTGTTGTTAATGAAAAGAAAACACATGCAATGAAACTGGTGGATCCATGTGTGGTTTGTAAGAAGAATAGACATGCAATGACACTGGTAGATCCATATGTGGTTTGTGAAAAGAACACACATGCAATGACACTGGTGGATCCACACGTGGTTTGTGAAAAGAACACACATGCAATGACTCTAGCTATGTTAATGAAAAGAACACACATGCAATGAAACTGGTGGATCCATATGTGGTTTGTGAAAATAATAGAGATACAATTACTCTAGCTGTGGTTTATTAAAAGAACACACATGCAATAACACTGGTGGTTCCATGTGGTTTGTGAAAAGAACACACATGCATTGACTCTGGTGGATCCATATGTTGTTTGTGAAAAGAATAGAGATCTAGTGACTCTAGCTATGGTTTATTAAAAGACCACACATGCAATAACACTGGTGGTTCCATGTGGCTTGTGAAAAGAATAGACATGCAATGACTCTAGCTATGGTTAATGAAAAGAATAGAGATGCAATGACACTGGTGGATCCGCATGTGGTTTGTGAAAAAAACACACATGCAATGACTCTAGCTGTTGTTAATGAAAAGAACACACATGCAATGAACTCTTGTGGATCCATATGTGGTTTGTGAAAAGAACTGACATGCAATAAACTCTTGTGGATCCATATGTGGTTTGTGAAAAGAACACACATGGAATGACTCTAGTTGTGGTTAATGAAAAGAACACACATGTAAGGGCACTAGGGGATCCATATGTGGTTTGTAAGAAGAACAGACATGCAATGACACTGGTGGATCCATATGTGGTTAATGAAAAGGACACACATGCAATGACACTGGTGGATCCACATGTGGTTTGTGAAAAGAACACACATGCAATGACTCTAGCTATTGTTAATGAAAAGAACACACATGCAATGAACTCTAGTGGATCCATATGTGGTTTGTGAAAAGAACAGACATGTAATTAACTCTTGTGGATCCATATGTGGTTTGTGAAAAGAACACACATGCAATGACTCTAGTTGTGGTTAATGAAAAGAACACACATGCAATGACACTAAGGGATCCATATGTGGTTAATGAAAAGAACAGACATGCAATGACACTAGTGGATCCATATGTGGTTAATGAAAAGAACACACATGCAATGACACTGGTGGATCCACATGTGGTTTGTGAAAAGAACACACATGCAATGACTCTAGATGTTGTTAATGAAAAGAAAACACATGCAATGAAACTGGTGGATCCATATGTGGTTTGTAAGAAGAACAGACATGCAATGACACTCGTGGATCCATATATGGTTAATGAAAAGAACACACATGCAATGACACTGGTGGATCCACATGTGGTTTGTGAAAAGAACACACATGCATTGACGCTAGCTGTTGTTAATGAAAAGAACACACATGCAATGAAACTGGTGGATCCATATGTGGTTTGTGAAAAGAACAGAGATCCAGTGACTCTAGCTATGGTTTATTAAAAGAACACACATGCAATAACACTGGTGGTTCCATGTGGTTTGTGAAAAGAACACACATGCAATGACTCAGGTGGATCCATATGTGGTTTGTGAAAAGAACAGACATGCAATGACTCTAGCTGTGGTTAATGAAAAGAACACACATGAAATGAACTCTAGTGGATCCATATGTGGTTTGTGAAAAGAACAGACATGCAATAAACTCTTGTGGATCCATATGTGGTTTGTGAAAAGAACACACTTGGAATGACTCTAGTTGTGGTTAATGAAAAGAACACACATGTAATGACACTAGGGGATCCATATGTGGTTTGTGAGAAGAACAGACATGTAATTACACTAGTGGATCCATATGTGGTTAATGAAAAGAACACACATGCAATGACACTGGTGGATCCACATGTGGTTTGTGAAAAGAACACACATGCAATGACTCTAGCTATTGTTAATGAAAAGAACACACATGTAATGAACTCTGGTGGATCCAAATGTGGTTTGTGAAAAGAACAAACATGCAATGAACTCTTGTGGATCCATATGTGGTTTGTGAAAAGAACACACATGCAATGACTCTAATTGTGGTTAATTAAAAGAACACACATGCAATAACACTAGGGGATCCATGTGTGGTTAATGAAAAGAACAGACATGCAATGACACTGGTGGATCCATATGTGGTTAATGAAAAGAACACACATGCAATGACACTGGTGGATCCACATGTGGTTTGTGAAAAGAACACACATGCAATGACTCTAGCTGTTGTTAATGAAAACAAAACACATCCAATGAAACTGGTGGATCCATGTGTGGTTTGTAAGAAGAATAGACATGCAATGACACTGGTAGATCCATATGTGGTTTGTGAAAAGAACACACATGCAATGACACTGGTGGATCCACACGTGGTTTGTGAAAAGAACACACATGCAATGACTCTAGCTATGTTAATGAAAAGAACACACATGCAATGAAACTGGTGGACCCATATGTGGTTTGTGAAAAGAACAGAGATACAATTACTCTAGCTGTGGTTTATTAAAAGAACATACATGCAATAACACTGGTGGTTCCATGTGGTTTGTGAAAATAACACACATGCAATGACTCTGGTGGATCCATATGTTGTTTGTGAAAAGAATAGAGATCTAGTGACTCTAGCTATGGTTTATTAAAAGACCACACATGCAATAACACTGGTGGTTCCATGTGGTTTGTGAAAAGAAGAGACATGCAATGACTCCCAGCTATGGTTAATGAAAAGAATAGAGATGCAATGACACTGGTGGATCCGCATGTGGTTTGTGAAAAAAACACACATGCAATGACTCTAGCTGTTGTGAATGAAAAGAACACACATGCAATGAACTCTTGTGGATCCATATGTGGTCTGTGAAAAGAAGTGACATGCAATAAACTCTTGTGGATCCATATGTGGTTTGTGAAAAGAACACACATGGAATGACTCTAGTTGTGGTTAATGAAAAGAACACACATGTAAGGGCACTAGGGGATCCATATGTGGTTTGTAAGAAGAACAGACATGCAATGACACTGGTGGATCCATATGTGGTTAATGAAAAGGACACACATGCAATGACACTGGTGGATCCACATGTGGTTTGTGAAAAGAACACACATGCAATGACTCTAGCTATTGTTAATGAAAAGAACACACATGCAATGAACTATGGTGGATCCATATGTGGTTTGTGAAAAGAACAGACATGCAATGAACTCTTGTGGATCCATATGTGGTTTGTGAAAAGAACACACATGCAATGACTCTAGTTGTGGTTAATGAAAAGAACACACACGCAAAGACACTATGGGATCCATATGTGGTTAATGAAAAGAACAGACATGCAATGACACTAGTGGATCCATATGTGGTTAATGAAAAGAACACACATGCAATGACACTGGTGGATCAACATGTGGTTTGTGAAAAGAACACACATGCAATGACTCTAGATGTTGTTAATGAAAAGAAAACACATGCAATGAAACTGGTGGATCCATATGTGGTTTGTAAGAAGAACAGACATGCAATGACACTCGTGGATCCATATATGGTTAATGAAAAGAACACACATGCAATGACACTGGTGGATCCACATGTAGTTTGTGAAAAGAACACACATGCATTGACTCTAGCTGTTGTTAATGAAAAGAACACACATGCAATGAAACTGGTGGATCCATATGTGGTTTGTGAAAAGAACAGAGATCCAGTGACTCTAGCTATGGTTTATTAAAAGAACACACATGCAATTACACTGGTGGTTCCATGTGGTTTGTGAAAAGAACACACATGCAATGACTCAGGTGGATCCATATGTGGTTTGTGAAAAGAATAGACATGCAATGACTCTAGCTGTGGTTAATGAAAAGAATAGAGATGCAATGACACTGGTGGATCCACATGTGGTTTGTGAAAAGAACACACATGCAATGACTCTAGCTGTTGTTAATGAAAAGAACACACATGAAATGAACTCTAGTGGATCCATATGTGGTTTGTGAAAAGAACAGACATGCAATAAACTCTTGTGGATCAATATGTGGTTTGTGAAAAGAACACACATGGAATGACTCTAGTTGTGGTTAATGAAAAGAACACACATGTAATGACACTAGGGGATCCATATGTGGTTTGTGAGAAGAACAGACATGTAATTACACTAGTGGATCCATATGTGGTTAATGAAAAGAACACACATGCAATGACACTGGTGGATCCACATGTGGTTTGTGAAAAGAACACACATGCAATGACTCTAGCTATTGTTAATGAAAAGAACACACATGTAATGAACTCTGGTGGATCCAAATGTGGTTTGTGATAAGAACAAACATGCAATGAACTCTTGTGGATCCATATGTGGTTTGTGAAAAGAACACACATGCAATGACTCTAATTGTGGTTAATTAAAAGAACACACATGCAATAACACTAGGGGATCCATATGTGGTTAATGAAAAGAACAGACATGCAATGACACTGGTGGATCCATATGTGGTTTATGAAAAGAACACACATGCAATGACACTGGTGGATCCACATGTGGTTTGTGAAAAGAACACACATGCAATGACTCTAGCTGTTGTTAATGAAAACAAAACACATCCAATGAAACTGGTGGATCCATGTGTGGTTTGTAAGAAGAATAGACATGCAATGACACTGGTAGATCCATATGTGGTTTGTGAAAAGAACACACATGCAATGACACTGGTGGATCCACACGTGGTTTGTGAAAAGAACACGCATGCAATGACTCTAGCTATGTTAATGAAAAGAACACACATGCAATGAAACTGGTGGATCCATATGTGGTTTGTGAAAAGAACAGAGATACAATTACTCTAGCTGTGGTTTATTAAAAGAACACACATGCAATAACACTGGTGGTTCCATGTGGTTTGTGAAAAGAACACACATGCAATGACTCTGGTGGATCCATATGTTGTTTGTGAAAAGAATATGATCTAGTGACTCTAGCTATGGTTTATTAAAAGACCACACATGCAATAACACTGGTGGTTCCATGTGGTTTGTGAAAAGAACAGACATGCAATGACTCTAGCTATGGTTAATGAAATGAATAGAGATGCAATGACACTGGTGGATCCGCATGTGGTTTGTGAAAAAAAAACACATGCAATGACTCTAGCTGTTGTGAATGAAAAGAACACACATGCAATGAACTCTTGTGGATCCATATGTGGTCTGTGAAAAGAAGTGACATGCAATAAACTCTTGTGGATCCATATGTGGTTTGTGAAAAGAACACACATGGAATGACTCTAGTTGTGGTTAATGAAAAGAACACACATGTAAGGGCACTAGGGGATCCATATGTGGTTTGTAAGAAGAACAGACATGCAATGACACTAGTGGATCCATATGTGGTTAATGAAAAGGACACACATGCAATGACACTGGTGGATCCACATGTGGTTTGTGAAAAGAACACACATGCAATGACTCTAGCTATTGTTAATGAAAAGAACACACATGCAATGAACTCTGGTGGATCCATATGTGGTTTGTGAAAAGAACAGACATGCAATGAACTCTTGTGGATCCATATGTGGTTTGTGAAAAGAACACACATGCAATGACTCTAGTTGTGGTTAATGAAAAGAACACACATGCAATGACTCTAAGGGATCCATATGTGGTTAATGAAAAGAACAGACATGCAATGACACTAGTGGATCCATATGTGGTTAATGAAAAGAACACACATGCAATGACACTGGTGGATCCACCTGCGGTTTGTGAAAAGAACACACATGCAATGACTCTAGATGTTGTTAATGAAAAGAAAACACATGCAATGAAACTGGTGGATCCATATGTGGTTTGTAAGAAGAACAGACATGCAATGACACTCGTGGATCCATATATGGTTAATGAAAAGAACACACATGCAATGACACTGGTGGATCCACATGTGGTTTGTGAAAAGAACACACATGCATTGACTCTAGCTGTTGTTAATGAAAAGAACACACATGCAATGAAACTGGTGGATCCATATGTGGTTTGTGAAAAGAACAGAGATCCAGTGACTCTAGCTATGGTTTATTAAAAGAACACACATGCAATAACACTGGTGGTTCCATGTGGTTTGTGAAAAGAACACACATGCAATGACTCAGGTGGATCCATATGTGGTTTGTGAAAAGAACAGACAGGCAATGACTCTAGCTGTGGTTAATGAAAAGAATAGAGATGCAATGACACTGGTGGATCCGCATGTGGTTTGTGAAAAGAACACACACGCAATGACTCTAGCTGTTGTTAATGAAAAGAACACACATGAAATGAACTCTAGTGGATCCATATGTGGTTCGTGAAAAGAACAGACATGCAATAAACTCTTGTGGATCCATATGTGGTTTGTGAAAAGAACACACATGGAATAACTCTAGTGGTGTTTAATGAAAAGAACACACATGTAATGACACTAGGGGATCCATATGTGGTTTGTGAGAAGAACAGACATGTAATTACACTAGTGGATCCATATGTGGTTAATGAAAAGAACACACATGCAATGACACTGGTGGATCCACATGTGGTTTGTGAAAAGAACACACATGCAATGACTCTAGCTATTGTTAATGAAAAGAACACACATGTAATGAACTCTGGTGGATCCAAATGTGGTTTGTGATAAGAACAAACATGCAATGAACTCTTGTGGATCCATATGTGGTTTGTGAAAAGAACACACATGCAATGACTCTAATTGTGGTTAATTAAAAGAACACACATGCAATAACACTAGGGGATCCATATGTGGTTAATGAAAAGAACATACATGCAATGACACTGGTGGATCCATATGTGGTTAATGAAAAGAACACACATGCAATGACACTGGTGGATCCACATGTGGTTTGTGAAAAGAACACACATGCAATGACTCTAGCTGTTGTTAATGAAAAGAAAACACATGCAATGAAACTGGTGGATCCATGTGTGGTTTGTAAGAAGAATAGACATGCAATGAAACTGGTAGATCCATATGTGGTTTGTGAAAAGAACACACATGCAATGACATTGGTGGATCCACACGTGGTTTGTGAAAAGAACACACATGCAATGACTCTAGCTATGTTAATGAAAATAACACACATGCAATGAAACTGGTGGATCCATATGTGGTTTGTGAAAATAATAGAGATACAATTACTCTAGCTGTGGTTTATTAAAAGAACACACATGCAATAACACTGGTGGTTCCATGTGGTTTGTGAAAAGAACACACATGCATTGACTCTGGTGGATCCATATGTTGTTTGTGAAAAGAATAGAGATCTAGTGACTCTAGCTATGGTTTACTAAAAGACCACACATGCAATAACACTGGTGGTTCCATGTGGCTTGTGAAAAGAATAGACATGCAATGACTCTAGCTATGGTTAATGAAAAGAATAGAGATGCAATGACACTGGTGGATCTGCATGTGGTTTGTGAAAAAAACACACATGCAATGACTCTAGCTATTGTTAATGAAAAGAACACACATGCAATGAACTCTTGTGGATCCATATGTGGTTTGTGAAAAGAACTGACATGCAATAAACTCTTGTGGATCCATATGTGGTTTGTGAAAAGAACACACATGGAATGACTCTAGTTGTGGTTAATGAAAATAACACACATGTAAGGGCACTAGGGGATCCATATGTGGTTTGTAAGAAGAACAGACATGCAATGACACTGGTGGATCCATATGTGGTTAATGAAAAGGACACACATGCAATGACACTGGTGGATCCACATGTGGTTTGTGAAAAGAACACACATGCAATGACTCTAGCTATTGTTAATGAAAAGAACACACATGCAATGAACTCTGGTGGATCCATATGTGGTTTGTGAAAAGAACAGACATGCAATGAACTCTTGTGGATCCATATGTGGTTTGTGAAAAGAACACACATGCAATGACTCTAGTTGTGGTTAATGAAAAGAACACACATGCAATGACACTAAGGGATCCATATGTGGTTAATGAAAAGAACAGACATGCAATGACACTAGTGGATCCATATGTGGTTAATGAAAAGAACACACATGCAATGACACTGGTGGATCCACATGTGGTTTGTGAAAAGAACACACATGCAATGACTCTAGATGTTGTTAATGAAAAGAAAACACATGCAATGAAATTGGTGGATCCATATGTTGTTTGTAAGAAGAACAGACATGCAATGACACTCGTGGATCCATATATGGTTAATGAAAAGAACACACATGCAATGACACTGGTGGATCCACATGTGGTTTGTGAAAAGAACACACATGCATTGACTCTAGCTGTTGTTAATGAAAAGAACACACATGCAATGAAACTGGTGGATCCATATGTGGTTTGTGAAAAGAACAGAGATCCAGTGACTCTAGCTATGGTTTATTAAAAGAACACACATGCAATAACACTGGTGGTTCCATGTGGTTTGTGAAAAGAACACACATGCAATGACTCAGGTGGATCCATATGTGGTTTGTGAAAAGAACAGACATGCAATGACTCTAGCTGTGGTTAATGAAAAGAACACACATGAAATGAACTCTAGTGGATCCATATGTGGTTTGTGAAAAGAACAGACATGCAATAAACTCTTGTGGATCCATATGTGGTTTGTGAAAAGAACACACATGGAATGACTCTAGTTGTGGTTAATGAAAAGAACACACATGTAATGACACTAGGGGATCCATATGTGGTTTGTGAGAAGAACAGACATGTAATTACACTAGTGGATCCATATGTGGTTAATGAAAAGAACACACATGCAATGACACTGGTGGATCCACATGTGGTTTGTGAAAAGAACACACATGCAATGACTCTAGCTATTGTTAATGAAAAGAACACACATGTAATGAACTCTGGTGGATCCAAACGTGGTTTGTGAAATGAACAAACATGCAATGAACTCTTGTGGATCCATATGTGGTTTGTGAAAAGAACACACATGCAATGACTCTAATTGTGGTTAATTAAAAGAACACACATGCAATAACACTAGGGGATCCATATGTGGTTAATGAAAAGAACAGACATGCAATGACACTGGTGGATCCATATGTGGTTAATGAAAAGAACACACATGCAATGACACTGGTGGATCCACATGTGGCTTGTGAAAAGAACACACATGCAATGACTCTAGCTGTTGTTAATGAAAACAAAACACATCCAATGAAACTGGTGGATCCATGTGTGGTTTGTAAGAAGAGTAGACATGCAATGACACTGGTAGATCCATATGTGGTTTGTGAAAAGAACACACATGCAATGACACTGGTGGATCCACACGTGGTTTGTGAAAAGAACACACATGCAATGACTCTAGCTATGTTAATGAAAAGAACACACATGCAATGAAACTGGTGGATCCATATGTGGTTTGTGAAAAGAACAGAGATACAATTACTCTAGCTGTGGTTTATTAAAAGAACATACATGCAATAACACTGGTGGTTCCATGTGGTTTGTGAAAATAACACACATGCAATGACTCTGGTGGATCCATATGTTGTTTGTGAAAAGAATAGAGATCTAGTGACTCTAGCTATGGTTTATTAAAAGACCACACATGCAATAACACTGGTGGTTCCATGTGGTTTGTGAAAAGAACAGACATGCAATGACTCCCAGCTATGGTTAATGAAAAGAATAGAGATGCAATGACACTGGTGGATCCACATGTGGTTTGTGAAAAAAACACACATGCAATGACTCTAGCTGTTGTGAATGAAAAGAACACACATGCAATGAACTCTTGTGGATCCATATGTGGTCTGTGAAAAGAAGTGACATGCAATAAACTCTTGTGGATCCATATGTGGTTTGTGAAAAGAACACACATGGAATGACTCTAGTTGTGGTTAATGAAAAGAACACACATGTAAGGGCACTAGGGGATCCATATGTGGTTTGTAAGAAGAACAGACATGCAATGACACTGGTGGATCCATATGTGGTTAATGAAAAGGACACACATGCAATGACACTGGTGGATCCACATGTGGTTTGTGAAAAGAACACACATGCAATGACTCTAGCTATTGTTAATGAAAAGAACACACATGCAATGAACTATGGTGGATCCATATGTGGTTTGTGAAAAGAACAGACATGCAATGAACTCTTGTGGATCCATATGTGGTTTGTGAAAAGAACACACATGCAATGACTCTAGTTGTGGTTAATGAAAAGAAGACACACACAATGACACTATGGGATCCATATGTGGTTAATGAAAAGAACAGACATGCAATGACACTAGTGGATCCATATGTGGTTAATGAAAAGAACACACATGCAATGACACTGGTGGATCCACATGTGGTTTGTGAAAAGAACACACATGCAATGACTCTAGATGTTGTTAATGAAAAGAAAACACATGCAATGAAACTGGTGGATCCATATGTGGTTTGTAAGAAGAACAGACATGCAATGACACTCGTGGATCCATATATGGTTAATGAAAAGAACACACATGCAATGACACTGGTGGATCCACATGTGGTTTGTGAAAAGAACACACATGCATTGACTCTAGCTGTTGTTAATGAAAAGAACACACATGCAATGAAACTGGTGGATCCATATGTGGTTTGTGAAAAGAACAGAGATCCAGTGACTCTAGCTATGGTTTATTAAAAGAACACACATGCAATAACACTGGTGGTTCCATGTGGTTTGTGAAAAGAACACACATGCAATGACTCAGGTGGATCCATATGTGGTTTGTGAAAAGAACAGACATGCAATGACTCTAGCTGTGGTTAATGAAAAGAATAGAGATGCAATGACACTGGTGGATCCACATGTGGTTTGTGAAAAGAACACACATGCAATGACTCTAGCTATTGTTAATGAAAAGAACACACATGCAATGAACTATGGTGGATCCATATGTGGTTTGTGAAAAGAACAGACATGCAATGAACTCTTGTGGATCCATATGTGGTTTGTGAAAAGAACACACATGGAATGACTCTAGTTGTGGTTAATGAAAAGAACACACATGTAAGGGCACTAGGGGATCCATATGTGGTTTGTAAGAAGAACAGACATGCAATGACACTGGTGGATCCATATGTGGTTAATGAAAAGGACACACATGCAATGACACTGGTGGATCCACATGTGGTTTGTGAAAAGAACACACATGCAATGACTCTAGCTATTGTTAATGAAAAGAACACACATGCAATGAACTCTGGTGGATCCATATGTGGTTTGTGAAAAGAACAGACATGCAATGAACTCTTGTGGATCCATATGTGGTTTGTGAAAAGAACACACATGCAATGACTCTAGTTGTGGTTAATGAAAAGAACACACATGCAATGACACTAAGGGATCCATATGTGGTTAATGAAAAGAACAGACATGCAATGACACTAGTGGATCCATATGTGGTTAATGAAAAGAACACACATGCAATGACACTGGTGGATCCACATGTGGTTTGTGAAAAGAACACACATGCAATGACTCTAGATGTTGTTAATGAAAAGAAAACACATGCAATGAAATTGGTGGATCCATATGTGGTTTGTAAGAAGAACAGACATGCAATGACACTTGTGGATCCATATATGGTTAATGAAAAGAACACACATGCAATGACACTGGTGGATCCACATGTGGTTTGTAAAAAGAACACACATGCATTGACTCTAGCTGTTGTTAATGAAAAGAACACACATGCAATGAAACTGGTGGATCCATATGTGGTTTGTGAAAAGAACAGAGATCCAGTGACTCTAGCTATGGTTTATTAAAAGAACACACATGCAATAACACTGGTGGTTCCATGTGGTTTGTGAAAAGAACACACATGCAATGACTCAGGTGGATCCATATGTGGTTTGTGAAAAGAACAGACATGCAATGACTCTAGCTGTGGTTAATGAAAAGAACACACATGAAATGAACTCTAGTGGATCCATATGTGGTTTGTGAAAAGAACAGACATGCAATAAACTCTTGTGGATCCATATGTGGTTTGTGAAAAGAACACACATGGAATGACTCTAGTTGTGGTTAATGAAAAGAACACACATGTAATGACACTAGGGGATCCATATGTGGTTTGTGAGAAGAACAGACATGTAATTACACTAGTGGATCCATATGTGGTTAATGAAAAGAACACACATGCAATGACACTGGTGGATCCACATGTGGTTTGTGAAAAGAACACACATGCAATGACTCTAGCTATTGTTAATGAAAAGAACACACATGTAATGAACTCTGGTGGATCCAAACGTGGTTTGTGAAATGAACAAACATGCAATGAACTCTTGTGGATCCATATGTGGTTTGTGAAAAGAACACACATGCAATAACACTAGGGGATCCATATGTGGTTAATGAAAAGAACAGACATGCAATGACACTGGTGGATCCATATGTGGTTAATGAAAAGAACACACATGCAATGACACTGGTGGATCCACATGTGGCTTGTGAAAAGAACACACATGCAATGACTCTAGCTGTTGTTAATGAAAACAAAACACATCCAATGAAACTGGTGGATCCATGTGTGGTTTGTAAGAAGAGTAGACATGCAATGACACTGGTAGATCCATATGTGGTTTGTGAAAAGAACACACATGCAATGACACTGGTGGATCCACACGTGGTTTGTGAAAAGAACACACATGCAATGACTCTAGCTATGTTAATGAAAAGAACACACATGCAATGAAACTGGTGGATCCATATGTGGTTTGTGAAAAGAACAGAGATACAATTACTCTAGCTGTGGTTTATTAAAAGAACATACATGCAATAACACTGGTGGTTCCATGTGGTTTGTGAAAATAACACACATGCAATGACTCTGGTGGATCCATATGTTGTTTGTGAAAAGAATAGAGATCTAGTGACTCTAGCTATGGTTTATTAAAAGACCACACATGCAATAACACTGGTGGTTCCATGTGGTTTGTGAAAAGAACAGACATGCAATGACTCCCAGCTATGGTTAATGAAAAGAATAGAGATGCAATGACACTGGTGGATCCACATGTGGTTTGTGAAAAAAACACACATGCAATGACTCTAGCTGTTGTGAATCAAAAGAACACACATGCAATGAACTCTTGTGGATCCATATGTGGTCTGTGAAAAGAAGTGACATGCAATAAACTCTTGTGGATCCATATGTGGTTTGTGAAAAGAACACACATGGAATGACTCTAGTTGTGGTTAATGAAAAGAACACACATGTAAGGGCACTAGGGGATCCATATGTGGTTTGTAAGAAGAACATACATGCAATGACACTGGTGGATCCATATGTGGTTAATGAAAAGGACACACATGCAATGACACTGGTGGATCCACATGTGGTTTGTGAAAAGAACACACATGCAATGACTCTAGCTATTGTTAATGAAAAGAACACACATGCAATGAACTATGGTGGATCCATATGTGGTTTGTGAAAAGAACAGACATGCAATGAACTCTTGTGGATCCATATGTGGTTTGTGAAAAGAACACACATGCAATGACTCTAGTTGTGGTTAATGAAAAGAAGACACACGCAATGACACTATGGGATCCATATGTGGTTAATGAAAAGAACAGACATGCAATGACACTAGTGGATCCATATGTGGTTAATGAAAAGAACACACATGCAATGACACTGCTGGATCCACATGTGGTTTGTGAAAAGAACACACATGCAATGACTCTAGATGTTGTTAATGAAAAGAAAACACATGCAATGAAACTGGTGGATCCATATGTGGTTTGTAAGAAGAACAGACATGCAATGACACTCGTGGATCCATATATGGTTAATGAAAAGAACACACATGCAATGACACTGGTGGATCCACATGTGGTTTGTGAAAAGAACACACATGCATTGACTCTAGCTGTTGTTAATGAAAAGAACACACATGCAATGAAACTGGTGGATCCATATGTGGTTTGTGAAAAGAACAGAGATCCAGTGACTCTAGCTATGGTTTATTAAAAGAACACACATGCAATAACACTGGTGGTTCCATGTGGTTTGTGAAAAGAACACACATGCAATGACTCAGGTGGATCCATATGTGGTTTGTGAAAAGAACAGACATGCAATGACTCTAGCTGTGGTTAATGAAAAGAATAGAGATGCAATGACACTGGTGGATCCACATGTGGTTTGTGAAAAGAACACACATGCAATGACTCTAGCTATTGTTAATGAAAAGAACACACATGCAATGAACTATGGTGGATCCATATGTGGTTTGTGAAAAGAACAGACATGCAATGAACTCTTGTGGATCCATATGTGGTTTGTGAAAAGAACACACATGGAATGACTCTAGTTGTGGTTAATGAAAAGAACACACATGTAAGGGCACTAGGGGATCCATATGTGGTTTGTAAGAAGAACAGACATGCAATGACACTGGTGGATCCATATGTGGTTAATGAAAAGGACACACATGCAATGACACTGGTGGATCCACATGTGGTTTGTGAAAAGAACACACATGCAATGACTCTAGCTATTGTTAATGAAAAGAACACACATGCAATGAACTCTGGTGGATCCATATGTGGTTTGTGAAAAGAACAGACATGCAATGAACTCTTGTGGATCCATATGTGGTTTGTGAAAAGAACACACATGCAATGACTCTAGTTGTGGTTAATGAAAAGAACACACATGCAATGACACTAAGGGATCCATATGTGGTTAATGAAAAGAACAGACATGCAATGACACTAGTGGATCCATATGTGGTTAATGAAAATAACACACATGCAATGACACTGGTGGATCCACATGTGGTTTGTGAAAAGAACACACATGCAATGACTCTAGATGTTGTTAATGAAAAGAAAACACATGCAATGAAATTGGTGGATCCATATGTGGTTTGTAAGAAGAACAGACATGCAATGACACTCGTGGATCCATATATGGTTAATGAAAAGAACACACATGCAATGACACTGGTGGATCCACATGTGGTTTGTGAAAAGAACACACATGCATTGACTCTAGCTGTTGTTAATGAAAAGAACACACATGCAATGAAACTGGTGGATCCATATGTGGTTTGTGAAAAGAACAGAGATCCAGTGACTCTAGCTATGGTTTATTAAAAGAACACACATGCAATAACACTGGTGGTTCCATGTGGTTTGTGAAAAGAACACACATGCAATGACTCAGGTGGATCCATATGTGGTTTGTGAAAAGAACAGACATGCAATGACTCTAGCTGTGGTTAATGAAAAGAACACACATGAAATGAACTCTAGTGGATCCATATGTGGTTTGTGAAAAGAACAGACATGCAATAAACTCTTGTGGATCCATATGTGGTTTGTGAAAAGAACACACATGGAATGACTCTAGTTGTGGTTAATGAAAAGAACACACATGTAATGACACTAGGGGATCCATATGTGGTTTGTGAGAAGAACAGACATGTAATTACACTAGTGGATCCATATGTGGTTAATGAAAAGAACACACATGCAATGACACTGGTGGATCCACATGTGGTTTGTGAAAAGAACACACATGCAATGACTCTAGCTATTGTTAATGAAAAGAACACACATGTAATGAACTCTGGTGGATCCAAACGTGGTTTGTGAAATGAACAAACATGCAATGAACTCTTGTGGATCCATATGTGGTTTGTGAAAAGAACACACATGCAATGACTCTAATTGTGGTTAATTAAAAGAACACACATGCAATAACACTAGGGGATCCATATGTGGTTAATGAAAAGAACAGACGTGCAATGACACTGGTGGATCCATATGTGGTTAATGAAAAGAACACACATGCAATGACACTGGTGGATCCACATGTGGTTTGTGAAAAGAACACACATGCAATGACTCTAGCTGTTGTTAATGAAAACAAAACACATCCAATGAAACTGGTGGATCCATGTGTGGTTTGTAAGAAGAATAGACATGCAATGACACTGGTAGATCCATATGTGGTTTGTGAAAAGAACACACATGCAATGACACTGGTGGATCCACACGTGGTTTGTGAAAAGAACACACATGCAATGACTCTAGCTATGTTAATGAAAAGAACACACATGCAATGAAACTGGTGGATCCATATGTGGTTTGTGAAAAGAACAGAGATACAATTACTCTAGCTGTGGTTTATTAAAAGAACATACATGCAATAACACTGGTGGTTCCATGTGGTTTGTGAAAATAACACACATGCAATGACTCTGGTGGATCCATATGTTGTTTGTGAAAAGAATAGAGATCTAGTGACTCTAGCTATGGTTTATTAAAAGACCACATATGCAATAACACTGGTGGTTCCATGTGGTTTGTGAAAAGAACAGACATGCAATGACTCCCAGCTATGGTTAATGAAAAGAATAGAGATGCAATGACACTGGTGGATCCGCATGTGGTTTGTGAAAAAAAAACACATGCAATGACTCTAGCTGTTGTGAATGAAAAGAACACACATGCAATGAACTCTTGTGGATCCATATGTGGTCTGTGAAAAGAAGTGACATGCAATAAACTCTTGTGGATCCATATGTGGTTTGTGAAAAGAACACACATGGAATGACTCTAGTTGTGGTTAATGAAAAGAACACACATGTAAGGGCACTAGGGGATCCATATGTGGTTTGTAAGAAGAACAGACATGCAATGACACTGGTGGATCCATATGTGGTTAATGAAAAGGACACACATGCAATGACACTGGTGGATCCACATGTGGTTTGTGAAAAGAACACACATGCAATGACTCTAGCTATTGTTAATGAAAAGAACACACATGCAATGAACTATGGTGGATCCATATGTGGTTTGTGAAAAGAACAGACATGCAATGAACTCTTGTGGATCCATATGTGGTTTGTGAAAAGAACACACATGCAATGACTCTAGTTGTGGTTAATGAAAAGAAGACACACGCAATGACACTATGGGATCCATATGTGGTTAATGAAAAGAACAGACATGCAATGACACTAGTGGATCCATATGTGGTTAATGAAAAGAACACACATGCAATGACACTGGTGGATCCACATGTGGTTTGTGAAAAGAACACACATGCAATGACTCTAGATGTTGTTAATGAAAAGAAAACACATGCAATGAAACTGGTGGATCCATATGTGGTTTGTAAGAAGAACAGACATGCAATGACACTCGTGGATCCATATATGGTTAATGAAAAGAACACACATGCAATGACACTGGTGGATCCACATGTAGTTTGTGAAAAGAACACACATGCATTGACTCTAGCTGTTGTTAATGAAAAGAACACACATGCAATGAAACTGGTGGATCCATATGTGGTTTGTGAAAAGAACAGAGATCTAGTGACTCTAGCTATGGTTTATTAAAAGAACACACATGCAATAACACTGGTGGTTCCATGTGGTTTGTGAAAAGAACACACATGCAATGACTCAGGTGGATCCATATGTGGTTTGTGAAAAGAACAGACATGCAATGACTCTAGCTGTGGTTAATGAAAAGAATAGAGATGCAATGACACTGGTGGATCCACATGTGGTTTGTGAAAAGAACACACATGCAATGACTCTAGCTGTTGTTAATGAAAAGAACACACATGAAATGAACTCTAGTGGATCCATATGTCGTTTGTGAAAAGAACAGACATGCAATAAACTCTTGTGGATCGATATGTGGTTTGTGAAAAGAACACACATGGAATGACTCTAGTTGTGGTTAATGAAAAGAACACACATGTAATGACACTAGGGGATCCATATGTGGTTTGTGAGAAGAACAGACATGTAATTACACTGGTGGATCCATATGTGGTTAATGAAAAGAACACACATGCAATGACACTGGTGGATCCACATGTGGTTTGTGAAAAGAACACACATGCAATGACTCTAGCTATTGTTAATGAAAAGAACACACATGTAATGAACTCTAGTGGATCCAAATGTGGTTTGTGATAAGAACAAACATGCAATGAACTCTTGTGGATCCATATGTGGTTTGTGAAAAGAACACACATGCAATGACTCTAATTGTGGTTAATTAAAAGAACACACATGCAATAACACTAGGGGATCCATATGTGGTTAATGAAAAGAACAGACATGCAATGACACTGGTGGATCCATATGTGGTTAATGAAAAGAACACACATGCAATGACACTGGTGGATCCACATGTGGTTTGTGAAAAGAACACACATGCAATGACTCTAGCTGTTGTTAATGAAAACAAAACACATCCAATGAAACTGGTGGATCCATGTGTGGTTTGTAAGAAGAATAGACATGCAATGACACTGGTAGATCCATATGTGGTTTGTGAAAAGAACACACATGCAATGACACTGGTGGATCCACACGTGGTTTGTGAAAAGAACACGCATGCAATGACTCTAGCTATGTTAATGAAAAGAACACACATGCAATGAAACTGGTGGATCCATATGTGGTTTGTGAAAAGAACAGAGATACAATTACTCTAGCTGTGGTTTATTAAAACAACACACATGCAATAACACTGGTGGTTCCATGTGGTTTGTGAAAAGAACACACATGCAATGACTCTGGTGGATGCATATGTTGTTTGTGAAAAGAATATGATCTAGTGACTCTAGCTATGGTTTATTAAAAGACCACACATGCAATAACACTGGTGGTTCCATGTGGTTTGTGAAAAGAACAGACATGCAATGACTCTAGCTATGGTTAATGAAAAGAATAGAGATGCAATGACACTGGTGGATCCGCATGTGGTTTGTGAAAAAAAACACATGCAATGACTCTAGCTGTTGTGAATGAAAAGAACACACATGCAATGAACTCTTGTGGATCCATATGTGGTCTGCGAAAATAAGTGACATGCAATAAACTCTTGTGGATCCATATGTGGTTTGTGAAAAGAACACACATGGAATGACTCTAGTTGTTGTTAATGAAAAGAACACACATGTAAGGGCACTAGGGGATCCATAGGTGGTTTGTAAGAAGAACAGACATGCAATGACACTAGTGGATCCATATGTGGTTAATGAAAAGGACACACATGCAATGACACTGGTGGATCCACTTGTGGTTTGTGAAAAGAACACACATGCAATGACTCTAGCTATTGTTAATGAAAAGAACACACATGCAATGAACTCTGGTGGATCCATATGTGGTTTGTGAAAAGAACAGACATGCAATGAACTCTTGTGGATCCATATGTGGTTTGTGAAAAGAACACACATGCAATGACTCTAGTTGTGGTTAATGAAAAGAACACACATGCAATGACTCTAAGGGATCCATATGTGGTTAATGAAAAGAACAGACATGCAATGACACTAGTGGATCCATATGTGGTTAATGAAAAGAACACACATGCAATGACACTGGTGGATCCACCTGCGGTTTGTGAAAAGAACACACATGCAATGACTCTAGATGTTGTTAATGAAAAGAAAACACATGCAATGAAACTGGTGGATCCATATGTGGTTTGTAAGAAGAACAGACATGCAATGACACTCGTGGATCCATATATGGTTAATGAAAAGAACACACATGCAATGACACTGGTGGATCCACATGTGGTTTGTGAAAGAACACACATGCATTGACTCTAGTTGTTGTTAATGAAAAGAACACACATGCAATGAAACTGGTGGATCCATATGTGGTTTGTGAAAAGAACAGAGATCCAGTGACTCTAGCTATGGTTTATTAAAAGAACACACATGCAATTACACTGGTGGTTCCATGTGGTTTGTGAAAAGAACACACATGCAATGACTCAGGTGGATCCATATGTGGTTTGTGAAAAGAATAGACATGCAATGACTCTAGCTGTGGTTAATGAAAAGAATAGAGATGCAATGACACTGGTGGATCCACATGTGGTTTGTGAAAAGAACACACATGCAATGACTCTAGCTGTTGTTAATGAAAAGAACACACATGAAATGAACTCTAGTGGATCCATATGTGGTTTGTGAAAAGAACAGACATGCAATAAACTCTTGTGGATCAATATGTGGTTTGTGAAAAGAACACACATGGAATGACTCTAGTTGTGGTTAATGAAAAGAACACACATGTAATGACACTAGGGGATCCATATGTGGTTTGTGAGAAGAACAGACATGTAATTACACTAGTGGATCCATATGTGGTTAATGAAAAGAACACACATGCAATGACACTGGTGGATCCACATGTGGTTTGTGAAAAGAACACACATGCAATGACTCTAGCTATTGTTAATGAAAAGAACACACATGTAATGAACTCTGGTGGATCCAAATGTGGTTTGTGAAAAGACCAAACATGCAATGAACTCTTGTGGATCCATATGTGGTTTGTGAAAAGAACACACATGCAATGACTCTAATTGTGGTTAATTAAAAGAACACACATGCAATAACACTAGGGGATCCATATGTGGTTAATGAAAAGAACAGACATGCAATGACACTGGTGGATCCATATGTGGTTAATGAAAAGAACACACATGCAATGGCACTGGTGGATCCACATGTGGTTTGTGAAAAGAACACACATGCAATGACTCTAGTTGTTGTTAATGAAAACAAAACACATCCAATGAAACTGGTGGATCCATGTGTGGTTTGTAAGAAGAATAGACATGCAATGACACTGGTAGATCCATATGTGGTTTGTGAAAAGAACACACATGCAATGACACTGGTGGATCCACACGTGGTTTGTGAAAAGAACACACATGCAATGACTATAGCTATGTTAATGAAAAGAACACACGTGCAATTAAACTGGTGGATCCATATGTGGTTTGTGAAAAGAACAGAGATACAATTACTCTAGCTATGGTTTATTAAAAGAACACACATGCAATAACACTGGTGGTTCCATGTGGTTTGTGAAAAGAACAGACCTGCAATGACTCTAGCTATGGTTAATGAAAAGAATAGAGATGCAATGACACTAGTGGATCCACATGTGGTTTGTGAAAAAAACACACATGCAATGACTCTAGCTGTTGTTAATGAAAAGAACTGACATGCAATAAACTCTTGTGGATCCATATGTGGTTTGTGAAAATAACACACATGGAATAACTCTAGTTGTGTTTAATGAAAAGAACACACATGTAAGGGCACTAGGGGATCCATATGTGGTTTGTAAGAAGAACAGACATGCAATGACACTGGTGGATCCATATGTGGTTAATGAAAAGAACACACATGCAATGACATTGGTGGATCCACATGTGGTTTGTGAAAAGAACACACATGCAATGACTCTAGATATTGTTAATGAAAAGAACACACATGCAATGAACTCTGGTGGATCCATATGTGGTTTGTGAAAAGTACAGACATGCAATGAACTCTTGTGGATCCATATGTGGTTTGTGAAAAGAACACACATGCAATGATTCTAGTTGTGGTTAATGAAAAGAACACACATGTAATGACACTAAGGGATCCATATGTGGTTAATGAAAAGAACAGACATGCAATGACACTAGTGGATCCATATGTGGTTAATGAAAAGAGCACACATGCAATGACACTGGTGGATCCACATGTGGTTTGTGAAAAGAACACACATGCAATGACTCTAGATGTTGTTAATGAAAAGAAAACACATGCAATGAAACTGGTGGATCCATATGTGGTTTGTAAGAAGAACAGATATGCAATGACACTCGTGGATCCATATGTGGTTAATGAAAAGAACACACATGCAATGACACTGGTGGATCCACATGTGGTTTGTGAAAAGAACACACATACATTGACTCTAGCTGTTGTTAATGAAAAGAACCCACATGCAATGAAACTGGTGGATCTATCTATGGTTTTTTGAAAAGAACAGAGATCCAGTGACTCTACCTATGGTTTATTAAAAGAACACACATGCAATAACACTGGTGGTTCCATGTGGTTTGTGAAAAGAACACACATGCAATGACTCAGGTGGATCCATATGTGGTTTGTGAAAAGAACAGACATGCAATGACTCTAGCTGTGGTTAAGGAAAAGAATAGAGATGCAATGACATTGGTGGATCCACATGTGGTTTGGGAAAAGAACACACATGCAATGACTCTAGCTATTGTTAATGAAAAGAACACACATGAAATGAACTCTAGTGGATCCATATGTGGTTTGTGAAAAGAACAGACATGCAATAAACTCTTGTGGATCCATATGTGGTTTGTGAAAAGAACACACATGGAATGACTCTAGTTGTGGTTAATGAAAAGAACACACATGTAATGACACTAGGGGATCCATATGTGGTTTGTGATAAGAACAGACATGTAATTACACTGGTGGATCCATATGTGGTTAATGAAAAGAACACACATGCAATGACACTGGTGGATCCACATGTGGGTTGTGAAAAGAACACACATGCAATGACACTAGCTATTGTTAATGAAAAGAACACACATGTAATGAACTCTGGTGGATCCATATGTGGTTTGTGAAAAGAACAGACATGCAATGAAGTCTTGTGGATCCATATGTGGTTTGTGAAAAGAACACACATGCAATGACTCTAATTGTGGTTAATTAAAAGAACACACATGCAATAACACTAGGGGATCCATATGTGGTTAATGAAAAGAACAGACATGCAATGACACTGGTGGATCCATATGTGGTTAATGAAAAGACTACACATGCAATGACACTGGTGGATCCACATGTGGTTTGTGAAAAGAACACACATGCAATGACTCTAGCTGTTGTTAATGAAAAGAAAACACATGCAATGAAACTAGTTGATCCATATGTGGTTTTTAAGAAGAATAGACATGCAATAACACTGGTAGATCCATATGTGGTTTGTGAAAAGAACACACATGCAATGACACTGGTGGATCCACATGTGGTTTGTGAAAAGAACACACATGCAATGACTCTAGTTGTGGTTAATGAAAAGAACACACATGCAATGACTCTAGTTGTGGTTAATGAAAAGAACACACATGCTATAACACTGGTGGTTCCATGTGGTTTGTGAAAAGAACACACATGGAATGACTCTGGTGGATCCATATGTGGTTTGTGAAAAGAACAGAGATCTAGTGACTCTAGCTATGGTTTATTAAAAGAACACACATGCAATAACACTGGTGGTTCCATGTGGTTTGTGAAAAGAACTGACATGCAATGACTCTAGCTATGGTTAATGAAAAGAATAGAGATGCAATGACACTGGTGGATCCACATGTGGTTTGTGAAAAGAACACACATGCAATGACTAGCTGTTGTGAATGAAAAGTACACACATGCAGTGAACTCTTGTGGATCCATATGTGGTCTGTGAAAAGAACTGACATGCAGTAAACTCTTGTGGATCCATATGTGGTTTGTGAAAAGAACACACATGGAATGACTCTAGTTGTGGTTAATGAAAAGAACACACATGTAATGGCACTAGGGGATCCATATGTGGTTTGTAAGAAGAACAAACATGCAATGACACTGGTGGATCCATATGTGGTTAATGAAAAGAACACACATGCAAGGACACTGGTGGATCCACATGTGGTTTGTGAAAAGAACACACATGCAATAAACTCTGGTGGATCCATATGTGGTTTGTGAAAAGAACAGACATGCAATGAACTCTTGTGGATCCATATGTGGTTTGTGACAAGAACACACATGTAATGACTCTAGTTGTGGTTAATGAAAACAACACACATGCAATGACACTAAGGGATCCATATGTGGATAATGAAAAGAATAGACATGCAATGACAGTAGTGGATCCATATGTGGTTAATGAAAAGAACAGACATGCAATGACACTAGTGGATCCATATGTGGTTAATGAAAAGAACACACATGCAATGACACTGGTGGATCCACATGTCGTTTGTGAAAAGAACACACATGCAATGACTCTAGATGTTGTTAATGAAAATAACACACATGCAATGAAACTGGTGGATCCATATGTGGTTTGTGAAAAGAACAGAGATCCGGTGACACTAGCTATGGTTTATTAAAAGAACACACATGCAATAACACTGGTGGTTCCATGTGGTTTGTGAAAAGAACACACATGCAATGACTCAGGTGGATCCATATGTGGTTTGTGAAAAGAACAGACATGCAATAACTCTAGCTGTGGTTAATGAAAAGAATAGAGATGCACTGACACTGGTGGATCCACATGTGGTTTGTGAAAAGAACACACATGCAATGACTCTAGCTGTTGTTAATGAAAAGAACACACATGAAATGAACTGTAGTGGATCCATATGTGGTTTGTGAAAAGAACAGACATGCAATAAACTTCTGTGGATCCATATGTGGTTTGTGAAAAGAACACACATGGAATGACTCTAGTTGTGGTTAATGAAAAGAACACACATGTAATGACACTAGGGGATCCATATGTGGTTTGTGAGAAGAACAGACATGTAATTACACTGGTGGATCCATATGTGGTTAATGAAAAGAACACACCTGCAATGACACTGGTGGATCCACATGTGGTTTGTGAAAAGAACACACATGCAATGACTCTAGCTATTGTTAATGACAAGAACACAAATGTAATGAACTCTGGTGGATCCATATGTGGTTTGTGAAAATAACAAACATGCAATGAACTCTTGTGGATCCATATGTGGTTTGTGAAAAGAACACACATGCAATGACTCTAATTGTGGTTAACTAAAAGAACACACATGCAATGACACTAGGGGATACATATGTGGTTAATGAAAAGAACAGACATGCAATGACACTAGTGGATCCAGATGTGGTTAATGAAAAGAACACACATGCAATGACACTGGTGGATCCACATGTGGTTTGTGAAAAGAACACACATGCAATGACTCTAGCTGTTGTTAATGAAAAGAAAAAACATGCAATGAAACTGGTGGATCCATATGTGGTTTGTAAGAAGAATAGACATGCAATGACACTGGTAGATCCATATGTGGTTTGTGAAAAGAACACACATGCAATGACACCGGTGGATCCACCTGTAGTTTGTGAAAAGAACACACATGCAATGACTCTAGCAATGTTAATGAAAAGAACACACATGCAATGAAACTGGTGGATCCATATGTGGTTTGTGAAAAGAACAGAGATACAATTACTCTAGCTATGGTTTATTAAAATAACACACATGCAATAACACTGGTGGTTCCAGGTGGTTTATGAATAGAACACACATGCAATGACTCTGGTGGATCCATATGTGGTTTGTGAAAAGAACAGAGATCTAGTGACTCTAGCTATGGTTTATTAAAAGAACACACATGCAATAACACTGGTGGTTCCATGTGGTTTGTGAAAAGAACAGACATGCAATGACTCTAGCTATGGTTAATGAAAAGAATAGAGATGCAATGACACTGGTGGATCCACATGTGGTTTGTGAAAAGAACACACATGCAATGACTCTAGCTGTTGTTAATGAAAAGAACACACATGCAATGAACTCTTGTGGATCCATATGTGGTCTGTGAAAAGAACAGACATGCAATAAACTCTTGTGGATCCATATGTGGTTTGTGAAAAGAACACACATGGAATGACTCTAGTTGTGGTTAATGAAAAGAACACACATGTAATGACACTAGGGGATCCATATGTGGTTTGTGAGAAGAACAGACATGTAATTACACTGGTGGATCCATATGTGGTTAATGAAAAGAACACACATGCAATGACACTGGTGGATCCACATGTGGTTTGTGAAAAGAACACACATGCAATGACTCTAGCTATTATTAATGAAAAGAACACACATGTAATGAACTCTGGTGGATCCATATGTGGTTTGTGAAAAGAACAGACATGCAATGAACTCTTGTGGATCCATATGTGGTTTGTGAAAAGAACACACATGCAATGACTCTAATTGTGGTTAATTAAAAGAACACAGATGCAATAACACTAGGGGATCCATATGTGGTTAATGAAAAGAACAGACATGCAATGACACTGGTGGATCCATATGTGGTTAATGAAAAGAACACACATGCAATGACACTGGTGGATCCACATGTGGTTTGTGAAAAGAACACACATGCAATGACTCTCGCTGTTGTTAATGAAAAGAAAACACATGCAATGAAACTGGTGGATCCATATGTGGTTTGTAAGAAGAACAGACATGCAATGACACTGGTAGATCCATATGTGGTTTGTGAAAAGAACACACATGCAATGACACTGGTGGATCCACATGTGGTTTGTGAAAAGAACACACATGCAATGACTATAGCTGTGTTAATGAAAAGAACACACATGCAATGAAACTGGTGGATCCATATGCGGTCTGTGAAAAGAACAGAGATACAATTACTCTAGCTATGGTTTATTAAAAGAACACACATGCTATAACTCTGCTGGTTCCATGTGGTTTGTGAAAAGAACACACATGGAATGACTCTGGTGGATCCATATGTGGTTTATGAAAAGAACAGAGATCTAGTGACTCTAGCTATGGTTTATTAAAAGAACACACATGCAATAACACTGGTGGTTCCATGTGGTTTGTGAAAAGAACTGACATGCAATGACTCTAGATATGGTTAATGAAAATAATAGAGATGCAATGACACTGGTGGATCCACATGTGGTTTGTGAAAAGGACACACATGCAATGACTCTAGATGTTGTGAATGAAAAGTACACACATGCAATGAACTCTTGTGGATCCATATGTGGTTTGTGAAAAGAACTAACATGCAATAAACTCTTGTGGATCCATATGTGGTTTGTGAAAAGAACACAGATGGAATGACTCTGGTTGTGGTTAATGAAAAGAACACACATGTAATGGCACTAGGGGATCCATATGTGGTTTGTAAGAAGAACAGACATGCAATGACACTTGTGGATCCATATGTGGTTAATGAAAAGAACACACATGCAATGACACTGGTGGATCCACATGTGGTTTGTGAAAAGAACACACATGCAATGAACTCTGGTGGATCCATATGTGGTTTGTGAAAAGAACAGACATGCAATGAACTCTTGTGGATCCATATGTGGTTTGTGACAAGAACACACATGCAATGACTCTAGTTGTGGTTAATGAAAACAACACACATGCAATGACACTAAGGGATCCATATGTGGATAATGAAAAGAATAGACATGCAATGACAGTAGTGGATCCATATGTGGTTAATGAAAAGAATAGACATGCAATGACACTAGTGGATCCATATGTGGTTAATGAAAAGAACACACATGCAATGATACTGGTGGATCCACATGTGGTTTGTGAAAAGAACACACATGCAATGACTCTAGATGTTGTTAATGAAAAGAAAACACATGCAATGAAACTGGTGGATCCATATGTGGTTTGTAAGAAGAACAGACATGCAATGACACTCGTGGATCCATATGTGGTTAATGAAAAGAACACCATGCAATGACACTGGTGGATCCACATGTGGTTTGTGAAAAGAACACACATGCATTTACTCTAGCTGTTGTTAATGAAAAGAACACACATGCAATGAAACTGGTGGATCCATATGTGGTTTGTGAAAAGAACAGAGATCCAGTGACTCTAGCTATGGTTTATTAAAAGAACACACATACAATAACACTGTTGGTTCCATGTGGTTTGTGAAAAGAACACACATGCAATGACTCAGGTAGATCCATATGTGGTTTGTGAAAAGAACAGACATGCAATAACTCTAGCTGTGGTTAATGAAAAGAATAGAGATGCAATGACACTGGTGGATCGACATGTGGTTTGTGAAAAGAACACACATGCAATGACTCTAGCTGTTGTTAATGGAAAGAACACACATGAAATGAACTCTAGTGGATCCATATGTGGTTTGTGAAAAGAACAGACATGCAATAAACTCTTGTGGATGCATATGTGGTTTGTGAAAAGAACACACATACAATGACTCAGGTGGATCCATATGTGGTTTGTGAAAAGAACAGACATGCAATGACACTGGTGGATCCATATGTGGTTAATGAAAAAAACACACATGCAATGACACTGGTGGATCCACATGTGGTTTGTGAAAAGAACACACATGCAATGACTATAGCTGTGTTAATGAAAAGAACACACATGCAATGAAACTGGTGGATCCATATGTGGTCTGTGAAAAGAACAGAGATACAATTACTCTAGCTATGGTTTATTAAAAGAACACACATGCTATAACTCTGGTGGTTCCATGTGGTTTGTGAGAAGAAGACACATGGAATGACTCTGGTGGATCCATATGTGGTTTGTGAAAAGAACAGAGATCTAGTGACTCTAGCTATGGTTTATTAAAAGAACACACATGCAATAACACTGGTGGTTCCATGTGGTTTGTGAAAAGAACTGACATGCAATGACTCTAGCTATGGTTAATGAAAAGAATAGAGATGCAATGACACTGGTGGATCCACATGTGGTTTGTGAAAAGGACACACATGCAATGACTCTAGGTGTTGTGAATTAAAAGTACACACATGCAATGAACTCTTGTTGATCCATATGTGGTTTGTGAAAAGAACTAACATGCAATAAACTCTTGTGGATCCATATGTGGTTTGTGAAAAGAACACACATGGAATGACTCTGGTTGTGGTTAATGAAAAGAACACACATGTAATGGCACTAGGGGATCCATATGTGGTTTGTAAGAAAAACAGACATGCAATGACACTTGTGGATCCATATGTGGTTAATGAAAAGAACACACGTGCAATGACACTGGTGGATCCACATGTGGTTTGTGAAAAGAACACACATGCAATGACTCTAGCTGTTGTTAATGAAAAGAACACACATGCAATGAACTCTTGTGGATCCATATGTGGTCTGTGAAAAGAACTGACATGCAATAAACTCTTGTGGATCCATATGTGGTTTGTGAAAAGAACACACATGGAATGATTCTAGTTGTGGTTAATGAAAAGAACACACATGCAATGACACTAAGGGATCCATATGTGGTTAATGGAATGAACAGACATGCAATGACACTGGTGGATCCATATGTGGTTAATGAAAAGAACACACATGCAATGACACTGGTGGATCCACATGTGGTTTGTGAAAAGAACACACATGCAATGACTCTAGATGTTGTTAATGAAAAGAAAACACATGCAATGAAACTGGTGTATCCATATGTGGTTTGTAAGAAGAACAGACATGCAATGACACTCGTGGATCCATATGTGGTTAATGAAAATAACACACATGCAATGACACTGGTGGATCCATATGTGGTTTGTGAAAAGAACACACATGCAATGACTCTAGCTGTGTTAATGAAAAGAACACACATGCAATGAAACTGGTGGATCCATATGTGGTTTGTAAAAAGAATAGAGATACAATTACTCTAGCTGTGGTTTATTAAAAGAACACACATGCAATAACACTGGTGGTTCCATGTGGTTTGTGAAAAGAACACACATGCAATGACTCTGGTGGATCCATATGTGGTTTGTGAAAAGAACAGAGATCTAGTGACTCTAGCTATGGTTTATTAAAAGAACACACATGCAATAACACAGGTGGTTCCATGTGGTTTGTGAAAACAACAGACATGCAATGACTCTAGCTATGGTTAATGAAAAGAATAGAGATGCAATGACACTGGTGGATCCACATGTGGTTTGTGAAAAGAACACACATGCAATGACTCTAGCTGTTGTTAATGAAAAGAACACACATGCAATGAACTCTTGTGGATCCATATGTGGTTTGTGAAAAGAACTAACATGCAATAAACTCTTGTGGATCCATATGTGGTTTGTGAAATGAACACACATGGAATGACTCTGGTTGTGGTTAATGAAAAGAACACACATGTAATGGCACTAGGGGATCCATATGTGGTTTGTAAGAAGAACAGACATGCAATGACACTGGTGGATCCATATGTGGTTAATGAAAAGAACACACATGCAATGACACTGGTGGATCCACATGTGGTTTGTGAAAAGAACACACATGCAATGACTCTAGCTATTGTTAATGAAAAGAAAACACATGCAATGAACTCTAGTGGATCCATATGTGGTTTGTGAACAGAACAGACATGCAATGAACTCTTGTGGATCCATATGTGGTTTGTGAAAAGAACACACATGCAATGACTCTAGTTGTGGTTAATGAAAAGAACACACATGAAATGACACTAAGGGATCCATATGTGGTTAATGAAAAGAACAGACATGCAATGACACTATTGGATCCATATGTGGTTAATGAAAAGAATACACATACAATGACACTGGTGGATCCACATGTGGTTTCTGAAAAGAACACACATGCAATGACTTTAGATGTTGTTAATGAAAAGAAAACACATGCAATGAAACTGGTGGATCCATATGTGGTTTGCAAGAAGAACACACATGCAATGACACTCGTGGATCCATATGTGGTTAATAAAAAGAACACACATGCAATGACACTGGTGGATCCACATGTGGTTTGTGAAAAGAACACACATGCATTGACTCTAGCTGTTGTTAATGAAAAGAACACACATGCAATGAAACTGGTGGATCCATATGTGGTTTGTGAAAAGAATAGAGATCCAGTGACTCTAGCTATGATTTATTAAAAGAACACACATGCAATAACACTGGTGGTTCCATGTGTTTTGTGAAAATAACACACATGCAATGACTCTGGTGGATCCATATGTGGTTTGTGAAAAGAACAGACATGCAATGACTCTAGCTGTGGTTAATGAAAAGAATAGAGATGCAATGACACTAGTGGATCCACATGTGGTTTGTGAAAAGAACACACATGCAATGACTCAAGCTGTTGTTAATGAAAAGAACACACATGTAATGAAACTGGTGGATCCATATGTGGTTTGTGAAAAGAACAAAGATCCATTGACTATAGCTATGGTTTATTCTAAGAACACACATGCAATAACACTAGTGGTTCCATGTGGTTTGTGAAAAGAACACACATGCAATGACTCTAGTGGATACATATGTGGTTTGTGAGAAGAACAGAGATCCAGTGACTCTAGCTGTGGTATATTAAAAGAACACACATGCAATAACACTAGTGGCTCCATGTGGTTTGTGAAAAAAACAGACATGCAATGACTCTAGCTCTGGTTAATGAAAAGAATAGAGATGCAATGACACTGGTGGATCCACATGTGGTTTGTGAAAAGAACACACATGCAATGACTCTAGCTGTTGTTAATGAAAAGAACACACATGAAATGAACTCTAGTGGATCCATATGTGGTTTGTGAAAAGAACAGACATGTAATAAACTCTTGTGGATCCATATGTGGTTTGTGAAAAGAACACACATGGAATGACTCTAGTTGTGGTTAATGAAAAGAACAGACATGTAATGACACTAGGGGATCCATATGTGGTTTGTGAGAAGAACAGACATGTAATTACACTGGTGGATCCATATGTGGTTAATGAAAAGAACACACATGCAATGACACTGGTGGATCCACATGTGATTTGTGAAAAGAACATGCATGCAACGACTCTAGGTATTGTTAATGAAAAGAACACACATGTAATGAACTCTGGTGGATCCATATGTGGTTTGTGAAAAGAACACACATGCAATGACTCTAATTGTGGTTAATTAAAAGAACACACATGCAATGACACTAGGGGATCCATATGTGGTTAATGAAAAGAACACACATGCAATGACACTAGTGGATCCATATGTGGTTAATGAAAAGAACACACATGCAATGACACTGGTGGATCCACATGTGGATTGTGAAAAGAACACACATGCAATGACTCTAGCTGTTGTTAATGAAAAGAAAACACATGCAATGAAACTGGTGGATCCATATGTGGTTTGTAAGAAGAATACACATGCAATGACACTGGTAGATCCATATGTGGTTTGTGAAAAGAACACACATGCAATGACACTAGTGGATCCACATGTGGTTTGTGAAAGGAACACACATGCAATGACTCTAGCTATGTTACTGAAAAGAACACACATGCAATGAAACTGGTGGATCCATATGTGGTTTGTCAAAAGAATAGAGATACAATTACTCTAGCTGTGGTTTATTAAAAGAATACACATGCAATAACACTGGTGGTTCCATGTGGTTTGTGAAAAGAACACACATGCAATGACCCTAGTGGATCCATATGTGGTTTGTGAAAAGAACAGAGATCTAGTGACTCTAGCTATGGTTTATTAAAAGAACATACATGCAATAACACTGGTGGTTCCATGTGGTTTGTGAAAAGAACAGACATGCAATGACTCTAGCTATGGTTAATGAAAAGAATAGAGATGCAATGACACTGGTGGATCCACATGTGGTTTGCAAAAAGAACACACATGAAATGACTATAGCTATTGTTAATGAAAAGAACACACATGCAATGAACTCTTGTGGATCCATATGTGGTTTGTGAAAAGAACTGACATGCAATAAACTCTTGTGGATCCATATGTGGTTTGTGAAAAGAACACACATGGAATGACTCTAGCTGTTGTTAATGAAAAGATAACACATGCAATGAAACTGGTGGATCCATATGTGGCTTGTAAGAAGAACAAACATGCAATGACACTGGTGGATCCATATGTGGTTAATGAAAAGAACACACATGCAATGCCACTGGTGGATCCACATGTGGTTTGTGAAAAGAACACACATGCAATAACTCTAGCTGTTGTTAATGAAAAGAACACACATGCAATGAAACTGGTGGATCCATATGTGGTTTCTAAAAAGAACAGGGATCTAGTGACTCTATCTGTGGTTTATTAAAAGAACACACGTGCAATAACACTGGTGGTTCCATGTGGTTTGTGAAAAGAACACACATGCAATGACTCTGGTGGATCCATATGTGGTTTGTGAAAAGAATAGACATGCAATGATCTAGCTATGGTTAATAAAAAGAATCAAGATGCAATGACTCTAGCTATGGTTTATCGAAAGAACACACATGCAATGACTCTGGGGGATCCATATGTGGTTTGTGAAAAGAACACACATTCAATGACACCGGTGGATCCATATGTGGTTCATGAAAAGAACTCACATGCAATGACACTGGTGGATCCACATGTGGCTTGTGAAAAGAACACACATGCAATAACGCTGGTGGATCTATGTGGTTTATGACAATAACACATATCCAGTGACACTAGCTGTGTTTTATTAAAAGAACACACATGCAATAACACTGTTGGTTCCATGTGGTTTGTGAAAAGAACACACATGCAATGAATCTGGTGGATCCATATGTGGTTTGTGAAAATAACATACATGCAATGACTCTAGTTGTGGTTAATGAAAAGAATAGAGATCTAATGACTCTATCTATGGTTTATTGAAAGAACACACATGCAGTGACTCTGGTGGATCCATATGTTGTTTGTGAAAAGAAGACACATGCAGTGACACTAGGGGATCCATATGTGGTTCATGAAAAGAACACACATTTTCAACGACACTAGTGGATCCACATATGGTTTGTGAAAAGAACACACATGCAATGACACTGGTGGATCCATGTGGTTTATGACAATAAGACACATCCAGGGACTCTAGCTGTGATTTATTAAAAGAACACACATGCAATAACACTGGTGGATCCATGTGGATTGTGAAGAGAACACACATGCAATGACTCTGGTGGATCCATATGTGGTTTGTGAAAAGAACATACATGCAATGACTCTAGCTGTGGTTAATGAAAAGAATAGAGATGCAATGACTCTAAATATGGTTTATTGAAAGGACACACATGCAATGACTCTGGTGGATCCATATGTAGTTTGTGAAAAGAACACACATTCAATGACAATGGTGGTGGTTCATGAAAAGAGCAGACATGCAATGAAACTGGTGGATCCACATGTGGTTTGTGAAAAGAACACACATGCAATGACACTGGTGGATCCATGTGGTTTATGACAATAACACACATCCAGTGACACAAGTTGTGGTTTATTAAAAGAACACACATGCAATAACACTAGTGGACCCATGTGGTTTTTGAAAAGAACACACGTGCAATGAATCTGGTTGATCCATATGTCGTTTGTGAAAAGAACAGACATGCAATGACTTTAGTTGTGCTTAAAGAAAAGAACAGAGATGCAATGAGTCTAGTTGTGGTATGAAAGAACACACATGCAATGACTCTGGTGGATCCATATGTGGTTTGTGAAAAGAACACACACATAGTGACACTGGGGGATCCATATGTGGTTTGTGAAAAGAACACACATTTCACTGACACTGGTGGATCCATATGTGGTTTGTGAAAAGAACTGATACGTTACTAACATATCCATAAGTTTTGATGTTACATGCTTGGTTTTATCTAATTTCTTATGTTTTGTCCACACTTTGGAGTACTTTTCATATGATTTCTTGGACTAACCTATTAACAAGAGCCACAGTGCCAGCTACCTGTTTTCTGCTATTACGGTCTATGTATAATGTTGTAGTGCCCAATCGAATCTCAAAGGATTCAATATGATTAGTATATGCTTGTATGCTTTCTCGATGTTTGTCAATTGCCTCGCTATAATTTGTTCACCCAACATGTCATCTATCTTAAGGAGAGCCACCACTAGTGAACTATGGACCCCGGTCCTTTCTTTTAGCATCAATCTACAATCAACTGTTTACTGCTTTCTGTTTACTTTCTGTAAACTACTAATTTCTTGCACTCGTTACGTTTAATCCTTTGTTTTCAGCAAAACCGGTGAGATTTACAACCTCATCATAAGTTGGGGACAGAGTTCTGTGGTTGTGTTGTGCAGGTCTCCACGTTGCTGCTGGCACCGGTAGTGCGCCCTGCCAAAGTCCAGCTAGCAACACCTTTGAGGTGTTTCCTTGCTCCTACTGGATTGATAACCTTGGTTTCATAACTGAGGGAAACTTACTGCTGTGCTCATCATACCTTCCTCTTGGGGTTCTCCAACGAGCTCGTTAGTACACGAGTCAGCAAGTTATTTTCTGGCGCCGTTGCCGGGGAGTCAAGGACATCTTCACAAGGGGAGTCCCTCATAACCAATCTCTTTACTTTGTTATTTTTGTTTTTCTTAGTTTACTGTTGCTTTGTTTGCTTGTTTCTTTATCAAAAATACAAAAAAAACTTAGTTCCTACTATAGTTCTTATTTTCGTTGTTCTGTTATTGTCTTGCTTTATCATGCTTTCTATAATGGTTGGTTTCTTTGAAACTGAATCATAAGGGGGGGGGTTCACGGAAGAACAAAAATATTATTATAAGGAACACCGCTTGTCACAAAAAGGGAAACACTTATGGGAACAAATTGATAAATTGTATACCATTGCTAGAAACGTGTGCTCTACTTATAATGTTACTTATTGCTTTGATAAATCTTGTTGCTGTAAGAGGTATAAACACCTCCCTTTTCAATGTAAGTATAATGATGATGTTACCATATCTTCTTATGTTAAGGGAAATTATGACTTTTATGATGTGGAACAAATTGAAGAATTTATTTCTTGGAAGGGTGCATTCGAACTAGCTTATTTGCTTGAAAATACTGATGATGCATCTTATAAATATGAGGTTTATGATATACTTCAATTTTGCTTTGATAATTACAAGGAAGAAAATGGCTATATCTTGAATATCTTAATAGATTCTCTCTACCAGCGGAAGAAACTAATGCCTTGCCGGAGCCTATGGAAGAAGAAATTACTGAAACTAGAAGCTCATTGGATGAAAAATAGGAGGAGAGTGATGATCAAGAGGAGGAAGAATGGATCAACCCAATCCTACCTTCTAATGAGAGTAACTCTTTATCCCTTACATTATTTGATTATCCCCCATGCTTACCAAAGGAGGACGAATGTCATGTTCCTGAGGATTCTTTTGAAAATGTTTATAATAAAGCTCTAGTGTTTGTAAATCATGAAAAACATTTTTTATGTGATAGTTATGTTGTTGAGTTTATTCATGAGGATACTGATAATTATTATGAGAGAGGAAAATATGGTTGTAAAAGTTTTAATGGTACTGAAACACCTCTCTATTTGCTGAAAGTTTTGAAGTTACTCTCGTTTTATCTTCCTATGCATGTCACTTTGTTCTTTGTGAATTTATATGCATACAAGATTCCTATGCATAGAAAGTGGGTTAGACTTAAATGTGTTTTGAATTTGCTTCTTGATGCTCTCTTCTACTTCAATTCATATTTCTTATGTGAGCATCATCGAAATTATCATGCCTAACTTAAAGGCGTTAAAGAAAAGTACTTATTGGGAGATAACCCAAAAAGTTTAGATGAGTCTTGAAAGTTATTGCTTCAGTAATAACCTCTCCTTAACCTTTTTATTTGCTTTTTGTGCCAAGAGTAACCTCTAATGAGAGAGAAGTAATGATTGGGAAAGTTGCTGTCCTGAAACAGATTTTTGTTCTTCACCGTAAAAATTCGTGTAAAATCTCTATACGTCGTTTTGAGGCGTGAATTTTTGTGCTTCTGCCCCAGGTTGTTATATAACTTTCATTAGTTCAACACTTTTCGATTTGAGCAACATAAGATCTTCGAAAAAATTCTTCTTTACCTGATGGTCTGTTTTGACAAATTTCTACCATTATTTGCGTTTGCTTCTTGTTGGTTCCTTTTTGAGTTCTTTTGGAGAATTGAGCTTTTTGAGGGAAGTGCTACAGTAGCTTGTGTTTTAATGGAAGTTTTATTGGTTTTGGAACTGAACCTAAAGACTTATTATCTTGAGTGCACTAATGTTGCTAATAAGATTGTGTGAAGTTTTGTATGAAGGAAAAAATTTCAGGTGTATGGAAGGAATGAGTAATGAGATAAAGGATGGACTAAAACTCAAGCTTGGGGATGCCACACGTGTCACCCCAAGAAATATCCAAGAAGTACAAGCTTCGAAGCTTGGGGATGCCCAAGGCATCCCCTTCTTCATCAATAAAAATCCCAGGTTTCTTCCAAACACTTTATTTTTATTGTTTCATGCATAGTTGTGTTGTTCTTGGAGCGTCTTATTTTTCGTTTTCATTTTGGTTTTGGTTTACTTGGTTTTATTATTTTTCTGAATAAATTGGTTGGACCCCCTCTTTCTTAAATTGGTTTTCAAATAGTTTGGTTTGGACTGGAAAAGAGTAGGAAAAGTTCATGCTTAAGTGGTAAAGAGAGTTTGTTTTTCACTGTGGCCCATGCTTTATCATGAAATGCTTGATATTGTTTTGGCTTTATGCTTAGTATTCTTTGGTGTATCATGACTTGTTATGAACAATTGAGATTGCTTAATGTGCCTTGGAAGAATCATGCGTTGTTTTAGCATATTAAAGCATAGTATTGTGGTATTCTCCTTTGATGCTTTATTTGGGTTGACTTGGCGCATGCTCACACCATGTTATGACTATCCCAAGTCACAATAAGCCTTTATGATCTTTTAGTTTTCAACTTGTAGTATCACTTTATGCTTTTATTAATGATGTTTTGCCGCTCTGCATGATTATGGCCATTATTGCTCTCTTAGTTGGTCGCTCCCAGTCTTTTGCTAGTCTCCATAACCAAATATGAGTTCCACTCATGCATCCAACTCCTAAAACCAAGTTATTCCAAAGAGTCCACCATACCTACCTATTAGCATATGCTATCCCAAGTATATTCATGTTTTTGTCTATCTTCCGAATTAAACTTGTTATGAGAAAACTAGTGATTAAAGCTCTCACGAACTTGATGGCACACTTTAATTTTTTTGCATTTAATAAACTTGAACCATTGCGTCCATCTTTGTTGCGTATATGCTTGCGCTTTATAAGTTGAAGTTAGCAGAACCATGTATCATGGGGAACGCTTTCGACATTGCACCTGTACTTTGTACCCCGTTGATATCATGTTCTTTTGCTTATGGATCTCGGCGGTGTGAAAAAAAGGGGAACTTGTAAGATCATGGAGTTTGTATGTGTGTTAGAGAAACGCCTGAGCCGCTAGCCTAAGCCATTCCTAATCATGGTGGAAACTTGCAGCATAACCATAATGAGCACTCTATGAAGCATCCTCAATAAAAACCTATGCAAATAGCAAATAAAAAGATCGCCGAGATGATCATTGTATGCTTGCCTTGTCATTTTGATTATGGGATAGCTCCTGTATCATGTGCAAGGGGTACCTCGTTGGCGGTTCTATATGATACATATGTACTTACAATGACAAGAGATTACTTGTGACTAAAGTTGAATAGCATGAGGTTCGGTCTTCATAAGTAAGGGGCATGAGATTTCGGCTTATAACTTGTCAAGCATATCCTCTTAGTTGTGTCACTATAACCTTAATCACCTTCAAGATGCTTATGTAGTGGAAATGAGAGCTGAAAGCTGATAAGTACCATAATTTTTGGAAGCTCTTTATAAAACTTGAATCCCTACTTCCTTCTATGAAGGCCTTTCTTTTACTTTTATATTGAGTCTCCACCTTGTATCTTTATGCACCTACTTTGAGAGCATAGTGGCCATTATTAGTTCTATCTGCATTGTCCCAAGACTTGTTAACTGATGCATAGTTTTTATATTGCTTGTTTTAAACTATTTGTATCTAGTCACTCTTATGAACTTTGAAGGTGTCCTATGCATTTATGTTTGCTACTCTATGAGGGACAAGTTGAATGCCACTATGCTATGTTTTCTTTATGTGAAACAAACAAACGTCTTGCAAAGCATTGTTATTCATTAATCTTTTGTTTGTGCCTTTTCATGTTGCAACATAGTTGCTTTGTCTTATTGCTATAACTTTGTCTTTCATGTTATGATTGAAGTACTATGATCCCAGCTATCAATGTTTTACAAATACTTTGATCAAGTTTATGATAGTGCATGTCACCTAAAAAATTATTCTTTCTTTTTATCACTTACCTACAAGACGACAAGCAGGAGTTAAGCTTGGGGATGTTGATACGTTGCTAACGTATCCATAATTTTTGATGTTCCATGCTTGGTTTTATCTACTTTCTTATGTTTTGTCCACACTTTGGAGTACTTTTCATATGATTTCTTGGACTAACCTATTAATAAGAGCCACAGTGCCAGCTCCCTGTTTTCTGCTGTTTTTAGTTCCAGGAAAGTCAGAAAATGAATATTCTCGGAATTGGACGAGACAAAAGCCAAAGTCAGTTTTTTAACCGAGGGGCACCAGGAGCCAGAATACGAGACGGAGAGGGGCTGGGGCCCGGCCACACCACCTGGCCGCGCGGCCAGGCCTGGCCCGCGCCAGGGGGTGGTCTGGCCGCCCCAAGCACCCCCTCGGTCTCTCATTTCTCCTATATATTGCCTTCGATACACAAACCCTAAGTACCCGATCAAAATTCCACGAAAGAGTCTGTAGCCATCGTCATCTCCATCCCTAGATCGGGAGGGATTTGAAGCTCTTCCCGGCACCCTGCCGTAGCGAAGAATTCACCCTGGAGGCCTTCTTCATCACCATGCAAGCCTCCGGTGTGATGCGTGAGTAGTTCATCTCTGGACTACGGGTCCATGTAGTAACTATATGGCTGGTTCTCCTCCTTTGTGCTATCATGTTTAGATCTTGTGAGCTCCGTTCATGATCAAGATCATCTATTTGTAATTCCTATATGTTGTGTTTGTGGGGATCCGATGGATATTGAGATGCTATTTCAGATTGATTATTGATTCTATCATGTCTTTGTTATTTGTGATCTTGCATGCTTTCCATTGTTAGTAGCTATCTTGGCCAAGTAGATGCTAGCAACTCCAAGACTTAGTATTTATGCTCGATAGTGGGTTCATGCCTCTAGTAATCTGGGGAAGTGACAGAAATCTCTAAGGTACTAGATGTGATGTTGCTACTAGGGAGAAAACAGCAATCCTTTGTTCATAGAACAATCGTATCCTTTACTTTACACGCAATGCGTAATGCAATTATCCGTTGCTTGCAACTTAATACTGGAGGGGGTTTGTATGATAACCTGAAGGTGGATTATTAGTCATAGATGAAGTTGGATTACGGTCTATGTATAATGTTGTAATGCCCAATCGAATCTCAAAGGAGTCAAGATGATTAGTATATGCTTTTATGCTTTCTCGATGTTTGTCAATTGCCCCATTGTAATTTGTTCACCCAACATGTCATCTATCTTAAGGAGAGCCACCACTAGTGAACTATGGACTCTAGTCCTTTCTTTTACCATCAATCTACAATCAACTGTTTACTGCTTTTTGTTTACTTTCTGCAAACTACTACTTTCTTCCACTCATTACGTATAATCCTTTGTTTTCAGCAAAACCGGTGAGATTCACAACCTCATCGTAAGTCGGGGACAGAGTTCTGTGGTTGTGTTGTGCAGGTCTCCACGTTGCTACTGGCATCGGTAGTGCGCCCTGCCAAAGTCCAGCTAGTAACACCTTTGAGGTGTTTCCTTGCTCCTACTGGATTGATAACCTTGGTTTCATAACTGAGGGAAACTTACTGCTGTGCTCATCATACCTTCCTCTTGGGGTTCCCCAACGAGCTCGTTAGTACACGAGTAAGCAAGAACATACATGCAATGAACTCTGGTGGATCCATATGTGGTTTGTGAAAAGAACAGACATGCAATGAACTCTTGTAGATCCATATGTGGTTTTTGAAAAGAACACACATGCAATGACTCTAATTGTGGTTAATGAAAATAACACACATGCAATGACACTAGGGGATTTCATATGTGGTTAATGAAAAGAACAGACATGCAATGACACTGGTGGATCCATATGTGGTTAATGAAAATAACACACATGCAATGACACTGGTGGATCCACATGTGGTTTGTGAAAAGAACACACATGCAATGACTCTAGCTATGGTTAATGGAAAGAACACACATGCAATGAACTCTGGTGGATCCATATGTGGTTTGTGAAAAGAACAGACATGGAATGAACTCTTGTGGATCCATATGTGGTTTGTGAAAAGAACACACATGCAATGACTCTAGTTGTGGTTAATTAAAAGAGCACACAAGCAATGACACTAGGGGATCCATATGTGGTTCATGAAAAGAATAGACGTGCAATGAAACTGGTGGATCCATATGTGGTTAATGAAAAGAACACACATGCAATGACAATGGTGGATCCACATGTGGTTTGTGAAAAGAACACACATGCAATGACTCTAGCTGTTGTTAATGAAAAGAACACACATGCAATGAACTCTGGTGGATCCATATGTGGTTTGTGAAAAGAACGTACATGCAATGACTCTAGCTATGGTTAATGAAAAGAAAAGAGATGCAATGACTCTAGCTGTGGTTTATTGAAAGAAAACACATGCAATGACTCTGGTGGATCCATATGTGGTTCATGAAAAGAACACACATGCAATGACACTGGTGGATCCACATGTGGTTTGTGAAAAGAATACACATGCAATGACACTGGTGGATCCATCTGGTTTATGACAATAGCACATATCTAGTGACCCTAGTTGTGGTTTATTAAAAGAACACACATGCAATAACACTGGTGGATCCATGTGGTTTGTGAAAAGAACACACATGCAATGACTTTAGTGGATCCTATGTGGTTTGTGAAAAGCATAGAAATGAAATGACTCTAGCTGTGGTTAATGAAAAGAACAGAGATGCCATTACTCTAGCTGTGGTTTATTGAAATAACACACATGCAATGACTCTGGTGAATCCATATGTGGTTTGTGAAAAGAACACACGTTCAATGACACTGGTGGATCCACATGTGGTTCACGAAAAGAACACACATGCAATGACACTGGTGGGTCCACATATGGTTTGTGAAAAGAACACACGTGCAATGACACTGGTGGATCCATGTGGTTTATGACAATAACACACATGCAATGACTCTAGCTATGGTTTGTGAAAAGAACACACATGCAGTGACACTGGGGGATACATATGTTGTTTGTGAAAAGATCACACATTTCAATGACACTGGTTGATCCATATGTGGTTTGTGAAAAGAACATACATGCAATGAACTCTGGTGGATCCATATGTGGTTTGTGAAAAGAATAGACATGCAATGAACTCTTGTGGATCCATATGTGCTTTGTGAAAAGAACAAAGATGCAATGACTCTAGTTGTGGTTAATGAAAAGAACACACATGCAATGACACTAGGGGATCCATATGTGGTTAATGAAAAGAACAGACATGCAACGACACTGGTGGATCCATATGTGGTTAATGAAAAGAACACATATGCAATGACATTGGTGGATCCATATGTGGTTTGTGATGTAACATCCCAATTTTAGCAACCCTGATTAGTTGTCCAGAATGCAAAAATCAGGGGGAACAAAAACGTTTTCTTGTTTAGGGATAAAGTGTTTGCCTGTTGTTGACTATGTTTATGATTATGATTGTGTATTTTTTTGAGGGTAAAACACTAGGGCAAAAGACCCCACTTCAATTTTTATATATTGTAGAGAGTTACAAAAGAATATTTACAATACTCATTCCACCTCAAAGAAGAGGGATAAACTCTAATCAGCTATCTCCTGTCTAAATTGGTTTCAATCCAAACCTTAAGGCTCTGATAATACTTCTTCTTAATTCTAAAAAGGACCCATCTAAATTCCTGGGCTACAATAGCCTTCCAGGTCTCAATTGATGCATGCTGATTATTGAAAATTTCATTATTCCTGCAAATCCAAATGCCCCAAGTTCCAAGTAGCAGAATTTCCATTGCAAAAGGGACATTGAGGTCTTTTTTAATACTGACTAACACTTCAAAGATAGTTGGATCAGCCAAATTGACCTGAGAAATTTCAGCCCAGCAGGCTCTTGCAAAAGAACATTCCCAAAACAAATGTAGGCTGGTTTCTTCATTATTGCAGCCCTGGAAGACACAGTCATAAGATGCCAGCAAGAAACATTTCCTTTTCAGAAGGTTTCTAGTGTTGAGTCTATCAAGCAATAAGAGCCAGAAGAAGAATTTGTGTTTTTGCTGACAAGAAGATTCCCATAACCAAGAGAAATGTGGCTGAACCGGCTGGTAACCAGCTAAGGAGCAGTAAGCCTTTTTCACCGAATAATTACTGCCCCAAATGTAAGACCAACAATCAGAATCCCCTTCCCTGCCAGAATTGAGAATTTGTTGAAGACTTTGATATTCCTGATAAGCCTGCTGTGACAAAGGAAGGTAAAAAAGGTCCTGAGTATTTGGGGTATGCAGGAACTCACTGATAGAGATGTGAGGTTTTTTTTGCATAAGAGAGGAGGTGAGGAAGCTTATGTTGGAGGCAGCTATCATTCCACATATCAGACCAGAAGAGTGTGGTTTTCCCATTTCCAACCAAGCACTTTGCAAGTCCTTTATGATTGTGTATTAGAATATATACTCCTTACATCAACACCAGTTGACAAAAGCTACTTCCCAAAACTATCTTGGTCTAATTTCCATATTCTCAAATGTTCTGGCATTTCAAAACCTGAGCCAAGAAGGCTTTGCAAACCAACTATTTTAGTAGCTTCTATTTCCATAAACTATGGAGAGCAACCTATTATAATCTCCTTATGTTTTATAGACAGAACCTTCAACCATTCTTATCTCTAGGTTCCCAAAAAACCTCCTTTTAAAGCTTTTGAATTCTACTCTTGGTAGAGATACCAAGGACTCTCACCTTATACAAACCACCACCTTTTCAAAATACCCATCCTTAACTCGAGCTAGGCTTGATGGTAACCCTAGTAGTAGGTTTGCTTAGTTTATCACATGAATTGCCTTGATCTGATGCCTGATGAATTGCCTTGATCTGCTGCCTGATGAATTGCCTTTATCTGCTGCTTGATTTGTCTGCTTAGGAGATAGTATGAGCTACTCTAGGAGCTCATCACTAGGATCAAGAAGTTTCCAAATCACCACACCCTAAGCAAGAATACAAAGCAGGATCTAATCTCTAGATACTAGGTGATCATCTAAAACCCTTAACCAGATCAATTCTTTCTAGAAGCTTCCAAGTCAATGAAGACCAATATCAAGCAAGGATCATTTCTACTCAACCTACACCTCAACACCATCCCCTTTATGATGCTTTGGTATCTTGCTATCCATCAAAAACCTCCTCTCTCATAATCTAGTCAAAAACCCTAAATCTGCCCAATTTGGCTAAGTCTGGAATCTGTTTCAACATCACCTTTTTGAATGTCTCCTTTTCTCGACCCTTGCGCATCTTTGAAAATTCAATTGCACCATCTTGTTAACCATACTAAGGACTACCAAGTCCCAGTCTTTACCTTGGTTATATCATCCTCCAACCCACTTGTTCCTGATGGTTTTGCAGGCAAGAAAATAACTTTTCCTGCAAATCTTATCAACTTGCCTACTTTGACAGAAGTTCACACCATCATCCAACCTTCTACTGACCAACTCTTTGCATGCTTGTGATATAATCATATAGGTATACTAATACCTACTTCACTTGATCCAATTGGATCTTGGTGCTTCTTAAACCCACCTAGTTTTGAAGGCTATCTGATAATCTTCTTTGGCAGGCTTTTTTTTTCAAAGTTTGAAAGCCTGTCTTCATGAGCTCAAGCAGGATCAAGCTCAAACCTATACACCCTTGTGATCTACATCACTTGGTCTATCCATCCATATATCCCATGCCCCAAGGGGAGCTATGATCTCCAAGATCCAACAAGGTTTTGGTGGCATGAAAACAATCTTACCCAAGATCCTTAAATCTCTAGTTTTCACCAAAATCAACTTGGATTCTCCAATACCAAGGTTGAAAATGCTTATTAAACCTTGTATACATCATCTACCTTGATCATAAGGATTTATCAAATTTTATCCATATTTATTATGGACCAAATCTATTTAATTCCTTTAATAGACAAAATCTCCAAAACTCCTTTCCCAATGGAAAGTTTGGTTTTTGCCAAAACACTTCCCCAACCTTTTGCTCAACTGAGGTCAATATATCATACCCTACATTCTCATCTCAAAAATAAATATTTTTGAGATCCTTTATTACTCCTTTTTGCCCTTTTTCTCAAATGGCAGAAATAAAATAATTGTTTTAAATACTTTTCATCCCCAATAAATCTTGGGAAAATCACCATAGTGTGAATTCATATGTATGACCATCTCCCATCAAAATCCAACCTGGTCCCATGTAAAAATATCAAATGAGCTCCAAAACTTCACTTCTACAGTTTTTGAATAAATGGATTTAAGTGGACTAAAACTCCTTTGAAAAATCTCAAATAATTCTAGGAGGGGTACCTTGACTGTATCTACCCACTAGTACCACTCCCTCATTTTATAAAGACTACATCCCTGTACTTCCTTCATAACCATTAAATTGACCAATTATGCCAACTAATCAAATCCACTACTCAAACCACCTCCAACCCTCATCAAAAGCTTGACCAGCACCTCTCTCTAGCACCCATCACACCCCTGGTCGTGATCCCTGTAGCACTACACTGTAGCAAGGCCATCCTTTTGTCTTTAGCTCTTGGAGCAAGCAAGTGAGAGAAACACCATATCTTGCATATCTTGTGGAGTAATCACCACAGAAGCTGCAGCACGCCTCACTCCCTCTCTAGTCAATTCATGACCCCACTCCCCTCCCCTCTGCACCACTGAAAGCTTCCCTAGATCTCCCTAGCCTCCTACCACTCCCCTCCTTTCTTTTCACCCGAGGAGAAAAATGTGGAGCATCCAAGGCTCCTGGGTTAGATACACGGCTCCTCCTCTGGTCCCTGGCACCACACCCTCCTCTCCACCTCCCTTGATGCCCAATAGCTAACCACCACCCCTCCCCTTTTCCCCCAAATGAGCCTAGTCCACCATGGACTACCCCCTCTCAGTTTAAAAGGCCAGAGGCCACCCCACGCCTCCCTCTGCCCCTCATTCCACTCCTCTCGCTCCCACTTACCACCCCAAAGCTCCCCATCCTCTTCCCTTCTCTGCCTCTCCCAGGAAAAGGAGGAACTCACCTCTCGGCCATTGACAAGAAGATGAGCTAGACCCCCTCTCCCTTGCTCATCTCCCTCTGAATGTCACTGCAATGTGACCCCCTTCTCCTCCTCTATCTAATCCTACTCTTCTTTTGGCCAGGGACTACCCCTACCGTCGCCGCAGTCGAGCTCCGACGAGATCGCTCTCAGGCGTCCTCGCGCAAGCCAGATCCCGACGTCAAACCCAGCCTTGCCGCCCATCACTAGGACCGTCGTCGAGCGTGGCGTCGCCTCCGCCCATCCTCGCCTCCTCTCGGCGCCCCAGGTGAGCTCCCCGCCGCCCGACGCGCCTAGGGTTAGCCCCGCGCTGCCGCCTGGACATACGTGGACAACGAACCCCGTCTGTCGATCCTCACTTGATCCGACGGACGGCAGCCCCTCCATACCCCTTCGCGGGTCTCCCCTCACTAACGGGTGGATCCCACCCGTCAGGTTCGAAACCGCCTCCTCCCGCGCGAAGAGAAGACGGGTGGGCCGGCTTCGTTGCTAGGCGGCCCGCGGTCGCCAGATTCGGCCCAGCAGCCCCTGCCTCATTTCGTTTCTTTGTTTTTCTTTAAACATTTTGCCAGATCTGTTAAACAGCTGTCAAGTTTAAATCTATATGAAAATGGAAAATGGGGTACTCTGTCCAAATAGAATTTGTATCATGTTCATGTGTGTTTTCTGCAAGATGCAGAACTGTTCTTTTGCCAAAAGTAATTTTCATTATTTACTGGAAATTAATCTACAAAAAGGTAGCTTTATCACTAAATAAATTCCTCACAGAGTTATACATACCCATCTGGGATGAATCAGAGTTCTCCTGGAAGGTAATTACTATACCCATTAATTAGCATATGCCTCATGTCAAGGTGAACTATGTTTTAACATTGGTAAAAATAACAAAATCCCTCCAGTTCTGACTTTAGAAAATTCCCTAGGCATATTACAACACCTATTAGGCTAATTCCGACTCCCAGAGAAGTGGCCCATCAATACCTATCCAAAACCAGGAGATAAGGATTTATAGACCCTCTTCTGAATTTTAGTGAATTAAATACTTCTGTAAGTGGTATTATCGCTAGATAAATCATTCCAGGAGTTTGACAACTCCAAAAAGAGTGAATCCAATTCCTACAGAAAGGTATTCTAAATACCTACCATTTTCCCTTGGAATCAACTAAAAAGCTACTGTAGACTAAATCTGGTGAAAAAGACAAAAAACCTCCAGAACTGGCTTTGGGAATTTCCTGAGGGCATTCTGGTGAATAATTGGACATGATTCCAACTCTATTTGGATCAGTACATAAAACCCTACTGAACCATACAAGGAAATAATTTTTGGAGCTCCAGAACTTTTCTGGTAAATTATTCCCTAAAACTAGAGCTTTTATCACTAGATTATTCATAAGAAATTAAAGAAAAGTGATAAAATAGTGAAACCACTTCTGTTGGTTTCATTATATCAACACCTATCTGTTGGGATCATTTTTACACAATGGTATCATAAAGAATATGTCCTTGGTCCAAAACCCCTCTTAAGTAGTCCCTCGACTATAAACCCTAAGGAATGTTCATCCCCTTCTCCAAGGCCATCTCCACCTTCTAAATTAAATCTTCTCAAAACCCTCTAAATCTTAGTTTGGTATTATTTAATTGCTTGTTGTATTGTGTTGGTGCTTGTATGCCTTGTGTTGATTGTGGCTCGGTTTGTTTGCATGTGATGTCTGGACGACGATAGTTGCGATGAAATCGGAGAGCAGAAGAAGTGGTATTTACTATTGGTATTTTTGGGTATTCGAAGAAGAAGTACAGGGACATATATTGCCATATTGCTGATCATCAGGCAAGCCACATTCTTGCTCATAAGCCTTGTCCTACTGTTTTACTTATGCATGTTTATCTTCTGTTTATTAAAAATGCACTGTTTTACTATATGTTGATGTATATATATGGTAGTGGTTTGGATCCTCCGAACTATTACACTTTGTTACTACCAAGTACAACCCCCTTGACGATACCTACTTGTCACTAGTATGGTAGATGGTGTAATACACCATACCCCTTTTTGGAGACCCTGTTTTAGCCAAAGGAAAGCTAGAGGATGGGAAGACCCCGGAAAAAGTTTTACCAAATGTTTTATGATAAAACTTTGGTGAGGTGGGACCTCCCAAGAGATGTTGAGAAAGAAAAAGGTTTTTGTTTTACAAAATGCTGAAGGAAAGCTGGAGGAAAAAGGTTTACAAAAACACACCCGGTTCTTTGCAGTTTAGCTATAACAACTTAACCCTGTGCAACCACATTACTCTGGAATGGGACAGGGCTAGATTTGATGTTTGTCTATTCCGGTATAAGTTGCCTCGCAACTACTACATGGGGATATAACAATCCCTGGAGGGTGGGCCTTCTCTGGCAGGGTCCATGTAAAACATCGACCGGGAGAAGGAACAAAGGGTCTGCTGGCCTCCACGCGTTACTATGAGCCCCTCATTGAAAGCGCACACTTGGGAAGTGGAAAAATGCGCTCCGTTTGGTCATCGGTACTCGACGTCCCGGTTTTGAGGGGAGTAACACTCATAGGGTAGGCAATTATATTGGAGTGGGCATCCAGAGAGTCTTGATCGGTTACTCGACCCACGATCAGTGTAGATCAGGGTAGTGTAACCGGATGGTGTGGGTAAAGTGTACAACCTCTGCAGAGTGTAAATCTATTCGAATAGCCATGTTTGCGGTTATGGACGGGTTGGACAAACTTCTGTAGAGTGGTGTTGGTTTTGTTTTCAAAAAGGATTTCGGAAAAGAAATGGCTTTGGAAATGTTTTGTCCATGGGATGGTCATAAAGGAGAAAGGTTTTGACCATGGGATGGTCATAAAGGAGAAAGGTTTTGACCATGGGATGGTCAGGAAGGAGGAGAAAGGAGTTTGGTCGTGGGACGACCTGAAGACGGGAACAAATGGGTACCACAATCCTTGTGTTTACAAAACTTTTCCAGAGGTTTCCAAAATGGTTTACAAAAGTTTTCAACAAAGATATGTAGATGTTATATCTACAAGAGAAATTATTTGAGAAAAGAACCTCTCCTGAAGCCCTCCTACTACCACAGCCATATTGCATATCCTCCTGTTATCATTATTTTCTTGAGGTGGTTTGCGAGTACATTCAGAGTGCTCACTAGCATTGTCCCAGGCTATTAACTTGGTCAGATATCAAGAAGAGGATGAAGTTGACGGCTAAGCGAGCTAGGACGTTCTCTCAGTCAGTTGCCTGTAGGTTAAGGCATGGCTCGGGCTCTACGCTTGACGAAGTTCCACTGACGATTATTGATGTAGCCATAATGGCATGTAAGGTATGACATGTATCCGCTTAAGTAATGGATGTTTACTTTGATACCTGTCTGTTATGTGCCACGACTAACTGATCATGGGATCATGGTTGTATGCATAACATGGATTCTCGTAGGATTAATCCGGGGGCCCCACAGACTTGGTATTAGAGCCATCATGACTGTAGGAGAACTTTAGTTAGCATGGTCGTTAGGCAGGAACCTTATTTTGAAAACCCCGGCTTTCGAAAAGTATTTTCTCAATGAGTTTCAAAAAGTTCTAATTCTTCTCTTACTCTAAGTAAATGCTTTCGAAAATGGTTTCCTCTAACTCTCGTCCAAACTTTAAACCTACAGACTTTAAATAACTAGGACCTAGAAACCGGTCAAGACAATGAGAACAAGATGAGGACAAGCAACTACTAGAAAACACAAGGAGACTACAATATCGCCCTACCAGCGGAATCCTCACAATTAGAAGACATTAGGTGTTGCACTATCAAGAAGTGTCCAAGATACGACGAAGGATTTATCGGCAAGATAGTGACTCCGACCTGAAGAAAGACGGTATCTAGGGTCAATAGTCCTAAGAATAGGATTCCCCTACATCACGAATTGTTAACTCCTTGGTCCCTAGCGTTGACCGTGTTTGCTTGCCTAAGTGCATCCTGTGTTGCTTGATGTGTGTTGTTTGTGGAGGACATTGCGAGGCCTCGCTCTGTTTGCCTTGTTTGTATGTTCTGGTTTGCCTTAACCTCCTTAAAAATGTGACCCGAGGAGCGATAACCCACCTAGTAACTCAGGAAACCCCTGTGTTAGATGTCGGTAATGAGACCCAGACTAACCTCGAGAGGATATAAGAGGAAAAGCATCGCAATAACCAGGAGTGCGACATCGTCAAGTCAGAATCAACTCGAAGATTTCACCTCAGCAGGATGGCATACCTCGTCAAACTCACCTTGCAAGACTTGTCAATAGCACCACACTCCCTTGTTCCTCAGTCTACTATAGCAAGAATCCCGTTGAAGCCAGAAGTCGATTCCTGAAGGATCCTCAATATCCACAAGAAACCACCCGATAAGTCAACCAAGACAAGAAGTGAAGACCTAACCACACTAACCTTTAGTTTATTAGAGCTTCTGACTGCCTCGGGGGACTAACTAATCTAGTCGAACCTACCCAAACCGACGGGAAGTTCCTTCCTAGAAGGTCAGAACTACCCCTGAAGTTACATAATTAGGAAGTGTGAAGACAACGAGTCCACTCTGCCATCAAGCGGAAGCAACGCAAGAAATGCCAATGAAGACAACTTACCCGACGCTGACTGCTTCAACCCTGACTAACTACTAGCAAGAAGAGACCTAAACCGCTAACTTGTGTTGAGCTAACTCCTTAAAGCTTCATTAAGAAACCACCCCCGATAAGGCTTAGGCGATAAGACGTCACTCGAAGACCCCAGCTCAAGACTCCGGGAAGATACAACCTTCCTCTAACATCAGGTCAGTACTCCAAGACTGAAGATCCGCACCCCTTCCGAAGCACCTTAGTGAAGTTCTAAGGTGGAAAGACTGCGTCTTTCCACTCAATCTTCAGAAGACTATCTACCTGAGGATACTCCATAAAGACCGCTAGATTTGACGCCTTCTCACCAAACAACAACCCGTGAGACATCAGAGGCGAAACTAACTGAAGATTCTACGAAGTCCCTCTACTGTATCAGCTAAAACCTATCCGAACAACCACATGATTGCTAACCACTCAATTCCAATCACTTAGAGGACGTGAGACTCCAAGACTCCCATAGGCGAAGTACGAATACGAGTAGTATATATAAGCCCCGTAAGACATAGCTTCATGGACACCATCTGAAGATTCCAACCCCATGAGAAAAATTGACACCAGTCTTCAAAACATCAATCCACGACTCCAAGAAGAAAGGAATGTGTTATCCCCGAGCTTCCCTAGTCTAATCCTAAGGGGGAAAGACTGCATCTTTCCCACAAAAATAGGGTAACCCTTCACCGGAGCAAACTCAGGAGTCCCGACCCTAAAATCGTTAAATAGGATACGCTACGCCCCTAAGGAAGAGCCATGGACCCTTATAGAGAGGTACTCCTAGCTGTAGATTCTATCCTCTGACGAGTACTCCATGAAGTTTAGAATCGAGGTTGTCTGCCTAGCCTGAGCCCTCGAGATATCGAGCCCTGAAGGAATATAAGATTATCCCTCGCAATCAGGGCCGGACTCTGCTCAACTCTCCGTGCATCCCGGAAAAATGAAGCTCAACCTCATCGACAGAGTAGTCACTTCCAAGGACGGGTACCGTAAGATAGTACGCGTAAGACACCTAGTATCACCTCGACTCAAAATCCCCTAACCCTACTCTCCTGAATCTCGGGATGAGATTCTTTTAAAGGGGAAAGGTCTATAACATCCCAGTTTTAGCAACCCTGATTAGTTGTCCAGAATGCAAAAATCAGGGGGAACAAAAACTTATTCTTGTTTAGGGATAAAGTGTTTGCCTGTTGTTGACTATGTTTATGATTATGATTGTGTATTAGAAGATATACTCCTTACCTCAACACCAGTTGACAAAAGCTACTTCCCAAAACTGTCTTGGTTTAATTTCCATATTCTCAAATGTTCTGGCATTTCAAAACCTGAGCCAAGAAGCCTTTGCAAACCAACTATTTTAGTAGCTTCTATTTCCCTAAAGTATGGAGAGCAACCTATTATAATCTCCTTACGTTTTATAGATAGAACCTTCAACCATTCTTATCTCTAGGTTCCCAAAACCTCCTTTTAAAGCTTTTGAATTCTACTCTTGGTAGAGATACCAAGGACTCTCATCTTATCCAAACCACCACCTTTTCAAAATACCCATCCTTACCTCGAGCTAGGTTTTATGGTAACCCTAGTAGTACGTTTGCTTAGTTTATAAGATGAATTGCCTTGATCTGATGCCGGATGAATTGCCTTGATCTGCTGCCTGATGAATTGCCTTGATCTGCTACTTGATTTGTCTGCTTAGGAGATAGTATGAGCTACTCTAGGAGCTCATCATTAGTATCAAGAGGTTTCCAAATCACCACACCCTAAGCAAGAATACAAAGTACGATCTAATCTCTAGATACTAGGTGATCATCTAAAACCCTTAACCAGATCAATTCTGAAGATATCCCTTCTAGAAGCTTCCATGTCAATGAATACCAATATCAAGCAAGGATCCTTTCTACTCAATCTACACCTCAACATCATCCCCTTGATGATGCTTTGGTATCTTGCTATCCATCAAAAACCTCCTCTCTCATAATCTAGTCAAAAACCCTAAATCTGCCCAATTTGGCTAAGTCTGGAATCTGTTTCAACACACCTTTTTGAATGTCTCCTTTTCTCAACCCTTGTGCATCTTTGAAAATTCAATTGCACCATATTGTTAACAATCCTAAGGACTACCAAGGCCCACTCTTGACCTTGGTTAGATCATCCTCCAACCCACTTGTTCTTGACGGCTTTGCAGGCAAGAAAATAACTTTTCCTGCAAATCTTATCAACATGCCTACTTTGAGAGAAGCTCACACCATCATCCAACCTTCTACTGACCAACTCTTTGCATGGTTGTGATCTAATCATATAGGTATACTAATAAATACTTCACTTGCTCCAATTGGATCTTGGTACATCTTAAACCCACCTGGTTTTGAAGGTTATCTGATAATCTTCTTTCGTAGGCTTATTTTTTTCAAAGTTTGAAAGCCTGTCTTGGTGAGGTCAAGCAGGATCAAGCTCAAACCTCTACACCCTTGTGATCTGAATCACTTGGTCTATCCAGCCATATATCCCATGCCCCAAGGGGAGCTATGAGCTCCAAGATCCAACAAGGTTTTGGTGGCATGAAAACAATCTTACCCAAGATCCCTAAATCTCTAGTTTTCACCAAAATCAACTTGGGTTCTCCAATCCCAAGGATGCAAATGCTTTTTACACCTTCTATACATCATCTACCTTTATCATAAGGATTTATCAAATTTTATCCATATTTATTATGGACCAAATCTATTTAATTCCTTTAATAGACAAAATCTCCAAAACTCCTTTCCCAATGGAAAGTTTGGTTTTTGCCAAAACACTTCCCCAATATTTTGCTCAACTAAGGAAATATATCATACCCTACATTCTCATCACAAAAATAAATATTTTTGAGATCCTTTATTACTCCTTTTTGCCCTTTTTCTCAAATGGCAGAAATAGAATAATAATTGTTTTAAATACTTTTCATCCCCAATAAATCTTGGGAAAAATCACCATAGTGTGAATTCATATTTAGGACCATTTCCCATCAAAATCCAACCTGGTACAATGTAAAAATATCAAATGAGATCCAAAACTTCACTTCTGCAGTTTTTGAATAAATCGATTTAAGTGGACTAAAACTCCTTTGAAAAATCTCAAATAATTCTAGGAGGGGTACCTTGACTGTATCTACCCACTAGTACTACTCCCTCATTTTATAAAGACTACATACCTGTACTTCCTTCATAACCATTAAATTGACCAATTATGCCAACTAATCAAATCCACTACTCAAACCACCTCCAATCCTCATCAAAAGCTTGACAAGAACCACTCTCCAGCACCCATCACACCCCTGGTCGTGATCCCTGTAGCACTACACTGTAGCAAGGCCATCCTTTTGTCTTTAGCTCTTGGAGCAAGCAAGTGAGAGAAACAGCATATCTTGCATATCTTGTGGAGTAATCACCATAGAAGCTGCAGCACGCCTCACTCCCTCTCTAGTCAATTCATGACCCCACTCCCCTCCCATATGCACCACTGAAAGATGCCCTAGCTCTCCCTAGCCTCCTCCCCTTCTTTCTTTTCACCCGAGGAGAAAAAGGTGGAGCATCCAAGGCTCCTGGGTTAGATACACGGCTCCTCCTCTGGTCCCTGGCACCACACCCTCCTCTCCACCTTCCTTGATGCCCAATAGCTGACCACCACCCCTCTCCTTTTCCCCCAAATGAGCCTAGTCCACCATGGACTACCCCCTCTCGGTTTTAAAGGCCACAGGCCACCCCGCGCCTCCCTCTGCCCCTCATTCATTTCCTCTCGCTCCCACTTACCACCCCAGAGCTCCCAATCCTCTTCCCTTCTCTACCTCTCCCAGGAAAAGGAGGAACTCACCTCTCGGCCATTGACAAGAAGATGAGCTAGAACCCCTCTCCCTTGCTCATCTCCATCTGCATGTCACTGCAATGTGACCCCTTCTCCTCCTCTATCTAATCCTACTCTTCTTTTGGCCAAGGACTGCCCCTACCGTCGCCGCCATCGAGCTCCGACGAGATCGCTCTCGGGCGTCCTCGCACGAGCCAGATCCCGGCGTCAAACCCAGCCTTGCCGCCCATCGCCGGGACCATCGTCGAGCACCACGTCGCCTCCGCCCATCCTCGCCTCCTCCCGGTGCCCTAGGTGAGCTCCCCGCCACCGCCCGAAGCGCCTAGGGTTAGCCCCGCGCTGCCTCTTGGACAGAGGTGGATGACGAACCCCGTCTGTCGATCCTCACTTGATCCGATGGACGACAGCCCCTCCATACCCCTTCGCGGGTCTCCCCTCACTAACGGGCGGATCCCACCCGTCTGGTTTGAAACTGCTTCCTCCCACACGGAGAGAAGCCGGGTGTGCCGACTTCGTTGCTGGGCGGCCCGCGGTCGCCAGATCCAACCCAGCAGCCCCTGCCTCGTTTCTTTTCTTTGTTTTTCTTTAAACATTTTGCCAGATCTGTTAAATAGCTGTCCAGTTTAAATCTATATGAAAATGGAAAATGGGGTACTCTGTCCAAATAGAATTTTTTATCATGTTCATGTGTGTTTTGTGCAACATGCAGAACTGTTCTTTTGCCAAAAGTAATTTTCATTATTTACTAGCAATTAATCTACAAAAAGGTATCTTTATCACTAAATAAATTCCTCAGGGAGTTGTACATACCCATCTGGGATGAATCAGAGTTCTCCTGGAAGGTAATTACTATACCCATCAATTACCATAGGCCTCATGTCAAGGTGAACTATGTTTTAACATTGGTAAAAATAACAAATTCCTTCCAGTTCTGACTTCAGAAAATTCCCTAGGCACATCTACAACACCTATTAGGCTATTTCCAACTCCTAGAGAAGTGGCCCATCAATACCTATCCAAAACCAGGAGATAAGGATTTATAGACCCTCTTCTGAATTTTAGTGAATTAAATACTTCTGTAAGTGGTATTATGACTAGATAAATCATTCCAGGAGTTTGACAACTCCAAAAAGAGTGAATCCAATTCCTACAGAAAGGTATTCTAAATACCTACCCTTTGCCCTTGGAATCAACTCAAAAGCTACTATAGACTAAATCTGATGAAAAAGAAAAAAACCATCCAGAACTGCCTTTGGGAATTTCCTAAGGGCATTATGGTAAATAATTTGACATGATTCTAATTCTATTTGGATCAGTACATAAAACCCTACTGAACCATCCAAGGAAATAATTTTTGGTGCTCCAGAACTTTTCTGGTAAATTATTCCCTAAAACTACAGCTTTTATCACTAGAATATTCATAAGAAATTAAAGAAAAGTGATAAAATAGTGAAACCACTTCTGTTGGTTTCATTATATCAACACCTATCTGTTTGGATCATTTTTACACAATGGTATCATATAGAATATGTCCTTGGTCCAAAACCCCTCTTAAGTAGTCCCTCGACTATAAACCCTAAGGGATGTTCATCCCCTTCTCCAAGGCCATCTCCACCTTCTAAATCAAATCCTCTCAAAACCCTCTAAATCTTAGTTTGGTATAATTCAATTGCTTGTTGTATTGTTTTGGTGCTTGTATGCCTTGTGTTGATTGTGGCTCGGTTTGTTTGCATGTGCTGTCTGGACGATGATAGTTGCGATGAAATCGGAGAGCAGAAGAAGTGGTATTTACTATTGGTATTTTTGGGTATTCGAAGAAGATGTCCAGGGACATATTATTTCCTTATTTCTGATCATGAGGCAATCCACTCTTGCTCATAAGCCTTGTCCTAATGTTTTACTTATGAATGTTTATCTTCTGTATATTAAAAATGCACTGTTTTACTATATGTTGATGTATATATATGGTAGTGGTTTGTCTCCTCCGAACTATTACACTTTGGTACTACTAAGTACAACCCCCTTGACAATACCTACTTGTCACTAGTATGGTAGATGGTGTAATAAACCATACCCCATTTTGGAGACCTTGTTTTAGCCAAAGTAAAGCTAGAGGATGGGAAGACCCTGGAAAAAGTTTTACCAACTATTTTATTATAAAGCCTTGGTGAGGTGCGACCTCCCAAGAGATGTTGAGAAAGAAAAAGGTTTTTGTTTTACAAAATGCTGAAGGAAAGCTGGAGGAAAAGGGGTTATAAAAACGCACCCGGTTCTTTGCAGTTTAGCTATAACAACTTAACCCTATGCAACCACATTACTCTAGAATGCGACATGGCTAGATTTGATGTTTGTCTATTCCGGTATAAGCTGCCTCGCAACTATTACAGGGGGATATAACAATCCTTGGAGGATGGGCCTTCTCTGGCAGGGTCCATGTAAAACATCGACCGGGAGAAGGAATAAAGGGTCTGCTAGCCTCCACGCGTTACTATGCGCCCCTCATTGAAAGCACACACTTGGGAAGTGGAAAATGCGCTCCGGTTGGTCCTCGGTACCCGACGTCCCGGTTTTGAGGGGAGTAACACTCATAGGGTAGGCACTTATATTGGAGTGGGCATCCGAAGAGTCTTGATCAGTTACTCGACCCACGATCAGTGTAGATAAGGGTAGTGTACCCGGATGGTGTGGGTAAAGTGTACAACCTCTGCAGAGTGTAAATCTAATCGAATAGCCGTGTCCGCGGTTATGTACGGGTTGGACAAACTTCTGTAGAGTGGTGCTGGTTTTGTTTTCAAAAAGGATTTTGGAAAAGAATTGGGTTTGGAAATGTTTTGACCATGGGATGGTCATAAAGGAGAAATGTTTTGACCATGGGATGGTCAGGAAGGAGGAGAAAGGAGTTTGGTCGTGGGACGACCTGAAGACGGGAACAAATGGGTACCCCAATCCTAGTGTTTACAAAACTTTTCCAAAGGTTTCCAAAATGGTTTACAAAAGTTTTCAACAAAGATATGTAGATGCTATATCTACAAGAGAAACTATTTGAGAAAAGAACCTCTCCTGAAGCCCTCCTACTACCACAGCCATATTGCATATCCTCTTGTTATTATTATTTTCTTGAGGTGGTTTGTGAGTACATTCAAAGTACTCACTGGCATTGTCCCTGGCTATTAACTTGGTCAGATATCAAGAAGAGGATGAAGTTGACGGCTAAGCAAGCTAGGACGTTCTCCCAGTAAGTTGCCTGTAGGTTAAGGCATGGCTCGGGCTCTATGCTTGACGAAGTTCCGCTGACGATTATTCATGTAGCCATAATGGCATGTAAGGTATGACATGTATCCGCTTAAGTAATGGATGTTTACTTTGATATGTGTCTGTTATGTGCCACGACTAACTGATCATGGGATCGTGGTTGTATGCATAACAAGGATTCTCTGAGGATTAATCCGGGGGGCCCACATGTGAAAAGAACACACATGCAATGACACTGGTGGATCCATATGTGGGTTGTGAAAAGATCACACATTCAATGACACAGGTGGATCCATATGTGGTTCATGAAAAGAACACACATGCAATGACACTGGTGGATCCACATGTGATTTATGAAAAGAACACACATGCAATGACACTGGTGGATCCATGTGGTTTATGACAATAACACACATGCAATGAACTCTAGTGGATCCATGTGGTTTGTGAGAAGAACACACATCCAATGAACTCTAGTGGATCTATCTTGGCATAATTTGATGTATGCCACGATGTATTTCATTGTACAAGATGCTCACTTTCCATTTTTTATACTACTCAGTTTTGCCCTTGGTTTTTTGATACTACTCAGTTTTGCCCCCCCCCCTCTCTCTCTTTCATAGAAGCCCAAACCTGTGCTCACTCTGTCTGCTACGTCCTGATTGGTTGTCACAGTTGTCACATGGATCGTGGGCACCAACAGTTGATCCTGCGTGATCCAATGAGGATCGTTGCACACGTCGTGCCCTTCACAGTACAACGTGAGACAACATGAATGTCTCCCTCAGCGAGACTTCTACAAGAAGGAACACGAAGACGTCCATGGAAAAAGTCGTCGACTGGTCATGTCATGTTTAATCAAGTCTGAAAAGCCTACGACTGCTACTACTACGCCATAACACATGAGTCATAGAGTGCACGGTCGTCGACGGGCAGCTGCAATTTATTGCCACTTCATTTTACTAAGACATATCCCATTTTTTACGCAGTGGCTCTCAATCTCACTTCCAACTGGGCCCCACCATAAGAAACTTCCACGCGTTAGCCAGAGGCCAAAGAGCTGAGCTCGACGAGACCTAATGTCTCCGCCTTCATCGAGTCACTCGCAGTCATCAATATATCCCTCTACCCGATCTAGCACAACCCCACAAATCTCACCGTATAGCCACCTACCTTCTCCTCTACATTTCCCCTTTTAATTATTGCCAATTTTATGGCCGTGTCAAACTTCATACATACAAATTGTGTATGCGCCCTTTACATGCGGCTCAATACAGAACTTCCATGCATGGCCCGGGAAAAAACGTGACGTACCGTGCGCATGTCGTGGTGCACGGTGCAGTAGCCTACGCGGAGCGTTGCACGGTGGTGCAACGAAACGTGCCTTGCGTCCATTCACCTTAACTATAGAGCCCCTCTCCGCACACCCACTCTCACTCTCACTCACTCTCCTCATGCAACCCTCTCCACTTTCCCACCAGCTTATGCAAACTCCCGAGAAAACCCCGTCCGCACCGGTGATGGCGGAGGAGGATACGGTGGCCACCGTCGCCTCCAAGGCCACCGGCGAGGAGGCCCCCGTCTCCATCCTGGTCCCCCACGACGTGTTGAAAGTAGCCGCCATTCCCGTCCTGGACCCCGTCCTTGCTATCGACGTAGTCGTCGGCGAGGATCCCCCCGCCGGCGAGGAGGCCCCTGCCGGTCATGAGCATATCCAGCTCTTCTGGGACCCCTATGATCCAGAGGAGTACATCACTTTGGTGAGCCCCTACAACACCGGCATCGATGACCCATGGTCAGAGGTAACTAGGGTTTTCTCCCCTTCCCTGGTTTTTCTCCCGTTCCCATCGTTGGATGCTAGATCTTGGTTTATTAGGATTCGCTTGTTCGCATTTTGATTGCTCGCTCTTCTTACATCATCTAATCCTCCATTTTCCTTTTCTTCCAATAGGTTTACGGCAGTGACGTATGCAGCGATGACGAGTCCAGGTACACCAAGACTCATCAGGTGCCGAGGAGGCTGTAGGCCGGCCAGTACGACGCCTTCTTCGCTGGCGACGTCTACAGTTGCCCCTTCTGCAGGACGAGTCTCTCCGGCACCGACTTCAACTGCGTCGTGATGCATGCAGAGGGCCCGAGCTCTGGCACCCCCAAAGTCAGCCAGACCATGAACATCAACGCCTACATCGCTGAACACTAGTCTCTCGGCATTTGATACGTTGCAAACGTTTCTATAATTTTTGATGTTCCATGCTTGTTTTATATCTACTTTCTTATGTTTTTTCCACACTTTGGAGTATTTTTATACACTTTCTTGGACTAACCTATTAACAAGATGTCATAGTGCCAGTTGCCTATTTTCTGCAGTTTTTGGTTCCAGGAAAGCCAGAAAATGAATATTCTCGGAATTGGACGGGACAAAAGCGAAACTCAATATTTCACCGAGGGGAACATGGAGCCAGAATACGAGACGGAGAGGGTCCAGAGGCCGGCCACACCACCTAGCCATGCAGCCAGGCCTTTCCCACGCCAGGGGGTGGTGTGGCCGCCTAGGGAGCCCCCTCGGCCTCCCCTTTCGCCTATGAGAAGCCTCCGATACAGAAACCCTAAGTACTCGATGAAAATTCCACGAAAGAGTCTATAGCCACCGTCATCTCCATCCCTAGATCGGGAGGGATCTGAAGCTCTTCCCGGCACTCTGCCGGAGGGGAGAATTCACCCTGGAGGCCTTCTTCATCACCATGATTGCCTCTGGTGTGATGCGTGAGTAGTTCATCCCTGGAGTACGGGTCCATGTAGTTGCTAGATGGTTGGTTCTTCTCCTTTGTGCTACCATGTTTAGATCTTGTGAGCTCCGTTCATGATCAAGATCATCTATTTGTAATCATATATGTTGTGTTTGCAGGGATCTGATGGATATTGAGATGCTATTTCAGATTGATTATTGATTCTATCATGTCTTTGTTATTTGTGATCTTGCATGCTCTTTGTTGTTAGTAGTTATCTTGGTTGAGTAGATGCTAGCAACTCCAAGAGGGAGTATTTATGCTCGATAGTGGGTTCATGCCTCAAGTAATCTGGGGAAGTGACAGAAATATCTAAGGTACTAGATGTGCTATTGCTACTAGGGAGAAAACAACAATCCTTTGTTCATAGAACAATCGTATTGTTTACTTTACACAGAATGCTTAATGCAATTATCTGTTGCTTGCAACTTAATATGGGAGGGGGTTCGGATGATAACCTGAAGGTGGATTATTAGTCATAGATGCAGTTGGATTACGGTCTATGTATAATGTTGTAATGCCCAATCAAATCTTATAGGAGTCAAGATGATTATTATATGCATGTATGCTTTCTCGGTGTCTATCAATTTCCCCGCTGTAATTTGTTCACCCAACATGTCATCTACCTTAAGGAGAATCACCACTAGTGAAGTATGGACCCCGGTCCATTCTTTTACCATCAATCTACAATCTATTTACTGTTTTCTGTTTACTTTCTGCAAGCAATTACTATCTTCCACACAATACGTTTAATCCTTTGTTTTCAGCAAAACTAGTGAGATTGACAACCTCACTGTAAGTTTGGGGCAAAGTTCTGTGGTTGTGTTGTGCAGGATTCCAAGTTGGAAACAACACCTTGGAGGAGTTTCCTTACTCCTACTGGTTCGATAACCTTGGTTTCATAACTGAGGGAAAACTTGCTGCTGTGCTCATCATACCTTCCTCTTGGGGTTCCCCAACGAGCTCGAATATATTTTGAGCCATCAGCATTCACCTCAGAAACCTCCAGCGGGTGACCATCGAAGAGGGTCGCATGCCTCCGATCAAGCCCAAGGCCCCCCAAGATCAAGGGACTGGGCAGCAAGAAGTGGAGGAAGTTCTAGAGGGAGGAGGCGGAGACGCAGGCGCATGCAAGGAGAGGTTGAACGTGTCTGCTGCTGCTAAGCAACTTGTTTTGATTTTCTATATTTTGCTTGTATCCTATTTCTGCACACAAGGAGGGGTTGAATGTATCGAACCTCTTTAAGAATCCTACTTTCTATCGTTATATCCTATTTAGCTGCACACAACTATATCTACATTTTTTTCTGAATGAATGTATTCTGCCTATTGTGATTTTCTGCTCTAGATTTGCAACCAGATCGGAAGAAAAAAGAGGTCCAAAAGGGAACGAATTATCGAAGAGAGAAGTTTATCTAGATTTGCTACCAATTTTGGCAAACTAAAACATATCTGTTTAGCGAGAGAGGAAAAGGGTACTCTTTCAAACTGTCAGTTAACGAGCTACCATCTTGACAAGCTATCAGACACATATAGAAACATAACACAAAGAAGTAAAATTTATTTTACTACTCTCACTTGAGGCGCTAGCCATCTTGACAAGCTAACTGAGTTCTACAAAACAGAAACATAACATAAAGGAGTAAAATTTAATTCACTTCTCATCAGACCACTTGAGGCGCTTGACATCGTTCCTAGGCGACCAACTGCGATCATTCTAGGAGGATCTTATATTATTGGCACTCCACAGCTCACGAAATGCAAGTTCGTCCCACCTGGGATCTGACTTGGCTTCCCTATCTTTAGCATCCTGCGACACAATTAGCGGTGCATCATAGGCCTGATTGTTGCCGCTAGAAGATGTTGCCTCTCTGTTTGCTGCTTCAGTTGTTGCCTCTCTGTCAGCTGCTTCTGCAGCCTTTCTGTCGGCTTCTTCAGATGCAGCCATTTTCTTTGCATATGCAGCTTCAAACTCAACTATTCTGCATTTTCTACAAAGGTCTCTCCTAAGCTCGTCTTCCCTCTTGCAAATAGGGCAAAACACGAGGTAACATAGAAATAAATGGATCTTCTTGTACAGCTGGTAGGTCACGTAAGCATCTATGGCTGCATACTTCAGGTTTATATCAGACAACGGCCACTCCTTCCAGAAATCGTGCCTATCCATAGGGAAATTTTCCTTTATTTTATCGTACGACTCATCGAGGATTCTAGTTGCGAGTGATGCCATTCCATCCTTCCTCGAGCCCCCTATGATCTTGACAAGACTCTGAATATCGATCCAGTTGTGCACAGAAATTGTAATTCCCTCTTGATGAAATTTCCAAAATCACTTGTATTGTCGGCAGTGCAGAAAACAATTCCTTTTTTACAAGGAACTGGTGCAGCGCCGGACAATTCCTGTCAGTCCTGAAAGTATGTAGTTTGTCATCACCAAAATTTGTAACTACAAATATTTTGTCAATACAAGATCATCATCTGAATATAATTTTAAAAAGTTTAGTAAATACAAGACTCTCAATATTGTCTTGTCATAATTTATTTGGTCCTAAATAAAATTCAGAAGTTGCAAGATGAGCAAATGGATAAAGAACAAGAGGAGAAAAACCTAAAAGCGGTTAACTACAGAGAGCAGATCTACAAACCGGGAGAAGTGATAGACGATAACGTGTTTCCTCATGGCCAGTTGAACAACGACGACTTTATTCCCTTCATATGTCTCCTCCGGGGTGTACTCGAGGTCCAATCCCACAAACTTGTCCTCGTCTTTCTCAAGCCAAGCCTCGTACATCCTCAGGACTCGCACCACTGTCTCCTCCTTGTTGGTGTAGACGACGTCTATCTTCTTATTGGCATGGGTAGTGAAGCTTGTCTCTAGAGTGCGACGATCTTCCATGGAGGCAAGGAGAAAACGGGAAGAAGACAGATGTCAGAAAGAAGAAGATTGGTTTCTGCGAGACAGGGGAACAGTGGAACCGTCAATGCGTTTCTAAGGTACTGGTTAATGACAAGGACGGAAGTCCAAAGGAGAGACACGTGGCGGTGACCGTTCCAGTTTCTGAGTAAACAAAAAATAATTATAACGATGATATATGTGCCCTGTTTTGTCACGTCAATACACTGGGCCGGTCGTGTTGTCCTATCCACTGTGTCAGCGCTGCAAGCCTACGTGACAGCCACCACGCCTAAGCGACAGGAGTGACATAACGGCAAAAACTGACAGGAGACCCAACTTAACGGTCGTTAGCCTGGTATTTTGTATTGAAACGTAAAGTTAAATTCATGCCGAAAAAGACCTTCTGAGTAATTAGCACACTAACTGTAGTCATCGCGGCTGATTACAGGCATTTGGGTATCGCGTTGTCTGGACGCCCCAACTTTCAGGTCGCAAAATGATATTCTCCTATATACGCCCAGTTCCCCGGTATGTTTCACATTCAATCATTTTAGTTACACTCTACTCGTATTTAGAATTCCATAGCTACGTGTATGGGTATTTAGCTAATGTATAAATTGTTGAGCAGTGTGTTACAAGGATGCCAATAAACACCGTGTATGGAGTTCTTTACATTTAATTGTTTTTTTCGTTGGTCCATCTTTTTTTAAGAACACACAAGTTGTGTGTCTTCTGTATTAAGATAGAAAAGAACTTGTACAAAGCCATCAAATGGAAACCACTTCACGCATGCCCACTCAAGCCACAAATCATGCTAGAGGCTTACAACACACTCCTGAACACAAAACGAAGGCTCGTCTCATCCAAACTCCAGCGGCTACACGAAGAGACCGGACACGGAGCCTCAAATCCGCGTCTCAACCAACACCAGCAGCTTCACACCACGACCCCAAACCAAGACGACGCGGATCAACGTACCAACCACCCAAACCCTAGAAGAGTCGGCGAGTGTTCGGCAGAACCTAACCAACTTGGAGGAAAGCACCGTCGAGGAGACGCCGGTGCTTGTGTACATTACGCCCTGGAGACCCATGCTCAAAGCAGCGTCTACCGGTGACTCTAACTGCCCCAGGGACACCAAGAGCAGCCCATGCGGCGCCTCCAACGAGGGAACGACACTGGTGCCGCCGCCGTCTGATCCAAACTGGATCTAGGGTTTCCTCCGACGCTCGTGGCGGGTAGTGCGAAAGGGAGCAAGACAATGCCTCCAACGAGGAGACGGCGCCCACAGGCGTTGCCATTGTCAGCAAATTGCGGATCTTTCACCACGGCCCAACCGCTAGCCCTGTAGGTCCATAGGACAGTACCAAGCACACAAAAACACCGCTCCGAGAGGCGAGCCATACCTCGTCGCCGAGGAGCAGGAAGCGTTAACCACCACCATGCCTGCCCACCACCGACAACCTAGATGACGCAGGTCCAGGCCGCCGCAGCCATGCTGACCGTCGGCTCCACAGCAGCTCCGACGCAGTGCCTAGCCTCCCGCTGCTCGACTCCAGCTCCACCGCAGTCTGCCCTACACCTAGCGCCTCTGGCCTGCCAAAGCCCATCGGCGTGCTCTCGGCCCCGACCAGCCCTGCCGTCGCGAGCGCAGCCTGGGCGCGTAGCAACACCGCCTCCGCTTTCGTCGAGCCGCACGCCAGGCACCACGCATCGCCGCTGGAAGCCGCTCATCTCCGCCGCCGGCAGCCGCTCCACTCTCAACCTCCGCCAGCCCTACTCTCCTCTAGCGCGAAAGAGGGGAAGAGCCCCCCCCCCCCCCCACCGCCTTCACCGACCAGGCTTTGCCCAGCGGTGGGACATGGCGACGGCAGGGGAGGGAAGGGGAAGGGGAAGGAGGGTTGTGCCGCCCGTGTCGCCTAACCTAGGCGACGTGGGGGCCTGTGTCATCAGCTGCAATCAAAACAGAAGACCAACATGAAGTGCTGAATTCAACATCTCACACAGCCTCTTCTCCTGTGATGGTCCATCACCGGCATATCTAATTCAAATTTGTTTTCAATTAGCTCCAATCCAAGCCTCATCGATCATCGATCACTCGATGCCGGCGATCTCCGTCTTGATGCTCTCCACGACCTCCGGCGCCGCGGGGGCCGCGGTGACCGTGACCTGGGTGGTGCCATCTCCGCGCCGCGTCACCGTGGCCGCCAGGAACTCCACCCCGCGCCGGTCGAAAGCGTCCAGCACGCGCGTAAGCGTGCCCGGTCGCGTCGCCGGCGGCGGCAGCAGCGCGGCGAAACAGACAGCCTCTCGGGACGCCACCTCGACGTCCGCGCGGCGGCGCCCGGTCTCTTCGCCGCGCTGCAGCGCCCTGTACGCCTCCAGCACGGCCACCGTGTCCTCCAGCACCTTCAGGTGCGCCACCGCCGCGTCCAAGATCTCTACCTGGGTCGCCTGCATTCGTCCGTCAATCAGGCTAGCTGTCAGAGATGAGAAAACGATGTGTGCTGCCATTGCCAAGAATTGACGAGACCAGGAGGAGGCGAGAGGGCACGTGCGTACCCGACGGGGAATGCCGGGGAGCAGCGCGGCCAGCTCGGCGTATTGCCCAGACGTGGAACGCCGCCTCCATGGCGCCTCGGCATCCTCCCCCGGCGAGTCGGCGCCGGTGAGGAACAGCTGCGGTGGTGAACGCTCTGCGGCCATGGGAAAGTCTTGGACTCACGGTGCTGTTGGGAAGAAGCTGCTGCCGTCTTGGGTTGCGGAGGGAAGATGCTTTGTAGGTGCGAGCCGAGCTCTAAAGTGCCATGTGAAGAGGCAGCAGCAGCAGCTGCTGCTTTGTGGGAGGAGAGCTGTTTGGTTGGTGGTGACAGCGAGAGAGGCCAGGAATGGCAACTGCGGCCATGGCTAGGCAGAGGGCAGAGACCAAAGAAATTCCCTGTTCGGGGAAGGCGGGTCCTGGTCAGCAGCTGGGTCTTCACAAGAGACAAGGACACAAGATCACATGCCTCCCTTCTTCCTTTTATCTTCTTTTTGTGTACTCCTACTATTATTTGCCTCCGCAATTTATGATTTATCTGAAATGCCCATTTGATCAAATGAGCAAATTAAAGTGGGTCGATTTTTTCCCTAAAAAAGGATCATTTTAGTCATTTCAAAGTAAATGTTCAATTTGGGGAAAATGCTAGACCCACGGGCATCACCAGCGATACAGACCAAGGTCGTGATCCAAACGTACGGGTTGGCGCGAACAGACGCATTTATGGCCTAAATTTGGGATCGAAATGTGGTGCCGCGAACACTACGCGGACGTCAGATAACCACGTTTTTTTTCATTTAGATAGTTATTACATTGATAAAAACTATCCTAAACTTCGTCTCACGTCTAGTGCTGGCGTCCTGTCCTACGACGACATCGTCTACTCCACGCCATCCTTGGCCCCAGTGTGGCCAGAGGAGATGGCCTCTTCGTCGACTTATCGCTTCTTAATGGCATGACGCGTCACCACCATTGCCGCCTCCACCACCTGCTCCATCGGGCGTCACTCTGTCTCAGCACGGCAACACTGAGCCCTGTCGTTCGTTAAGCGGGCTCTTGGGGCCTCCAGCTCATCTCTTGGGCTCACTGGGGCCGCGTCCATGTCGGCAATATAGTGCCCCTCACCTCCAGCTCCAGCTCACGGTTCTCATCGTCCACGTCCTCCTATCGGCTCCTCCTTGCCCGTACCATCACCTCGCGTGCCTGGCGGTGCAACTCCGCCAAGGATGGCGTGGCGCATCTGGCCGCCGCGGTGGCCCTCTCTGAGAGGATGCCCTGTAGGGCCTACCGTGAAGGGGTCCAGTGCCAGAAAACAAAAAAAATCCAATACAGAACACACCTAGCCAGTATCTATCTATGAGTAAAGCTGTAACGGAGAAGGTTCCTGTAACACACCCTTGTAGACCAAAAGTGTTTGACGAGGTAGTCGATACCGTAGCCGACCTCAAGGTCACGAAACTCCTCGCAAGTCACCCCTTGTCCCGGTCCTTACACGACAACCTAGGTGCCACTAGTGGTAGCACCTCCGAGTTTTCGCACACGTGTCGTGTACGATGACAACTTTCGGTTCCTTGATCCCTGCCAGGAGTGCGGAACTAGATCTCTGGCTGGAATCTCTGCAACACCTCCATGTGCCATAGCGAAGTACTCCTTTTGCGCGTGAAAGATCACGGATGTCGCTTAGAGGGGGAGGGTGAATAGGCGGTTTAAAACCTTTACGAGATGGGCTGAACGATGGCGTAATAAAACTAACGTTTTCTTTTGTCAAGCACAAAGCATAGATATACTAAGGTTCACCTATGTGCACCAACAACTTATACAAGCAACAATATGATAGCAATATATTACTTCAAAAACGAAGGCTATCACAATGTAAAGTGCATAAGTAAAGAGCTCGGGTATAGAGATAACCGAGGCACACGGGGACGACAATATTTTACCGAGTTCCTCCCAAAAAGGGAGTACGTCACGTTGGAGGGGTGGGAGGTACTAAGACCACGAATGCCACAAGATGCCTCACCCTATTCTCCCGAGTACCCACCACGCGGTAAGCACCCGTTCCACTATGGTACATTTGAGGGCGGTCACCAAACCCGTACAAGATTGGGACAATCTCCACAACTTAATTGGAGGCTCCTAATAATTGCCACCAAGGTCTCAATCTTGGGGAGGGCTTCACAACTTAATTGAAGGCCCCAAGAACTTGCCACAAAGGCCACACAACCGTCTAGGGTTCCAAGAACCCAAGAGGGACAAGCTTCTTGATTTCACCAAGCAAATCCTTCGGGGAGGACTCAAACCGATGCACCTAATGCAAATGGCAAGAACACCACAAAGATGCTCTAATCCTTCACTCTCAAGTTCCCAAAAAGCTACTAAAGAATTGGGGGGAACAAGAGAGGAAGAACACAAGGAGAACACAAAATCCCCCAAGATCTAGATCCCAAAGATTCACTCATAAAGAGATGATTTGGTTTGGTCAAAATGTAGATCTAGATCTCCTCGATCTTCCTCTCAAATATTGACAAGAATCATTGGAGGGGAAGAAAGGAATAGCTCAAAGAGATTAGAACAATGGGGCAAAGACTTGAAAAAAGAGAGGAAGAAGCAGCCCTAAAAAAATAGGAGAGAGGGGGCTTAAATAAAGGGCCCAGAAAAACTATCCGATGGGCAACAGCCGGACTGGGCCAGTAGTACCGCTGTTAGGCCGGTACTACTGGTCCAAGAACCAGCAGCGCCATGAGCCAGCGTGGGAGGCACGCGCAGATGATCAGCGAGCAACACGCGCGATGCAGGTCAACGCGGGCGGCAGGTGCGCAGCGAACTGGCGAGCGAGAGGGGATCAGGAGGGCGAGCCGACGAGAGTGGATTGAGCGGCACGCTGTGGAGCAGGCTACGCGAGCGAGAGTAAGGGCGAGCAGTTGGGCGAGCTGGGAGTGGGTCGGCCCAATAGTACCGGCCGGCGGTACTACCGCCTTGGTACGGTACTACCAGCCAAGAAAGCTTCACAGTTGGGCCGAAAGAGCAGGACGCGAAAAAGCATTCGGTACCGCCCGGTACTGCGTGCGGTAGTACCGGTTGGGCCTAGAAAAAAAACCTTTTTCTTTTTTCCTTTTTAAATCAAAGAAGAGGCAAAATACAAATGGCAATAACTTGAGTTAGGAAACTCCGATTGACCCGAAACCAATTTTGTTGGAAAGAGGACAACAAGAGATACCCAACAAAAAGTGAGAATGTATCAAGTATTATAATGTGAGATACCTCACTTCATGAGGATCCAGAAAAACTCCAAGAACAAAATTGCAATAAGATATAAAAGGGAGATTCAATTTTTATGATCTATAGCTTGTAATGAACACAAAAAGGCCCAATGTCCTTGGACAAAGCTTCTTCATCTTCATTGCTTCCACCTTGAATCCATCACATGGTCCAAGCGAAGCCAATGGACAAATCCTACAAGTGCAACTTAACACAAACATTAGTTCATAGAGATTGTCATTAATTACCAAAAACACACATGGGAACCCACATGCTCTTTTAGCATGCATAACCCTAATAGGGGGCCGTAGTTGCAAGAGAGAAAGAGAGAGAGGGATAGAAAGATCCTTGGTACATTGCAAATGTATCTATAATTTTTGATGTTCCATGCTTGGTTTTATCTACTTTCTTGTGTTTTGTCCACACTTTGGAGCACTTTTCATATGATTTCTTGGACTAACCTATTAACAAGATGCCACAGTGCCAGTTGCTTGTTTTCTGTTGTTTTTGGTTCCAGGAAGTCAGAAAATGAATATTCTCGGAATTGGACGGGACAAAAGCCAAAGTTCCTATTTTATGGGAAGACTCACGGAGCCAGAAGGAGAGTCGGAGAGGGGCCACAGGGTGGCCACACCACCCCATGGCGCGGGTCCAGCTAGGTCGCGCCAGGGCATGGTGTGGGCCCCCTGGCCGGCCACCAACCTTGCCTCCTTCGCCTATAAGAGCCTCTCGATACCAAAACCCTAAATCGTCAATCAGAAATCCACAAAAAGTTCCGTTGCGCCGCTGCCACCGAAGGGGACATTCGGGGGATAGAAAGTCTCTGTTCCGGCACCCTGCCGGGACGGGGAAGTTCCCCCGGAGTCATCTCCATCGATCTCCACCACCATCTCCATCACCATTGTTGATTCCCATGATGAGGAGGCCATGATGAGGAGGGAGTAGTTCTCTCTCGAGGCTAAGGGTTCTACCGGTAGCTATGTGTTCATCTCTCTCTATGCATGATCTTATTGAGATCATGAGCTTGTAATCTATAGATCCACCTTGCTACTCAAGTTCTTTAATAGATCTCTGCTCTCCCCATGTGTGTGAAGTTGAAAGTGTGCACACCATGGTGGCACTTAGGCTAGAGATTACAAATACTTGTTATGAGTTATATTTCCAGTTGGATATCTTTATGAAATTGTGGTGTTTGTTGGAACCATCTAGTGCTCAAGGTGACAGTGTGGGGTTATCTAGATGGGGAAAGTTAACTTTGAGGTGTGCTGTTATAGCCCTACCATCGATTAGAGTGTTCAATCGGAGAGTAGTTAAGAGTAGTATCATAAAGAGAAGATATTTATATGAGAGTGTTCACTAGTGAAAGTATGATCCCTAGGCCTTGTTTCTAAGCACTGAAACACCGTTTGCAACTAGATCTGTTACATGTTTGCTTGCTTCCATCTTTATTTCAGTTTTACTTTAGTCTTTTCCACGCCATCAAGCTACTTTCTATCACCGTTACCACTTATAGTTATCTATACCACTTGTATTTCACTATCTCTTCGCCGAACTAGTGCACCTATACACCTGACAAGTGTATTGGGTGTGTTGGGGACACAAGAGACTTCTTGTATCTTGATTGCAGGGTTGTTTGAGAGGGGATACCTTTGACCACTTCCTCCCTGAGTTCGATAAACCTTGGGTGATCCACATCAGGGAAAACTTGCTGCTGTTCTACAAATCTCTACACTTGGAGGCCCAACAACTGTCTACAAGAATAGAAGTTCGTAGACATCAATCCTCTAAGGAATATTGCATTAGAGAAAATCCTATTTTTCTGATGTGTTATTTTCCCACCAATATAGACCCCTTTATATAGGTGAAAAGGGAGGACTCCCTTCCCTAAAGTCCCGGGGTGGGACTAAAGGAAAAAAAAGGAAAATAGGAGAGGTAGCTAGCTGGGCTAGAGGCAGTGGCCAGGTGGGCCACCCGTGCGAACCAGCCCAGCAATGGCAGCTAGCAGCGGTGGTCAGATGAGCCTTGCACACCCCACCTGCGCGCTAGCATCTGCGCACGCCCACGTGGGTTGGCGCGCCAGTTCTTGTCCACTAACACTCACGTGCGCCCCTGCATGCTAGCGCCCGCTCTCCCACGTGGGCCAGCTTGGCCTGCATGCTAGCCCACCAACGATCGCCTGCGTCAGCGACTGCTCGCGTGCGCGTGGGCCAGTCTTGGCCGGTGGGGCCCAGCTGTAGCGGTTGTTTGCTTCCCTTTTGGGGTGGCTTCCCACTGGGCCCTTTTCCTCCGAGGATTTGGCCTAGTAGAGGAAGTCGCTCATTTAATATTAATTTTAAATATTTATTTAATATATTAATTTTCTATTAATATATAAATGCATATTATAAAATCTCGATTAATCTGAAACACCTTTCGGCTTCTTTCCTTCTCTGAACTACTTCGGATCCTCTTCGGAACTATTCTGGCATCCTCTCTTTTATACTTCATTGATTGTGTCCAACCAAGAGATCTACAAATATCATCGTACCCTTAAGTGTGTTACCCCTACAGTTCGATAACATCATAGACATGATTGAGACCTCTGTCAGATCAATGATCATTAGTAGGACTGGCCCATAATGACTCCTGTGTATTCTACGATGTCTTGTGTCATTTGAACCATAAAAGCCGAGTCCAAATCTATTTTTTACTTTGATACATGACTGTTCCGAGATTTGTATCATTAGTATCTTCATACCTTGTTCAATCTCATTACCGACAAGTGTTGTTTTTACTCATTTCGTGATATTCCATCCCTATGATCTAGTCACATGTTGCACAACATTTATGGATGCAATCTCACTGAGTGGGCCAAGTGTATCTTCCTGTCACGCAAGTGAACAAATTCCGATCTTGATGCATAGGCCTCAACTATTCCTTTGGAATACCCACCATACATCTTTATAGCAACTCAGTTACGGTAATGACGTTGGATGTAGTGAAAGCAGTCTCGGGTGATAATGATTAGTATGCTCTCATGGTCAAAGGACTAGGATACTTCGTTTCTAACTATTGCAATGATGAACATGTGTATTGATCATGCTGCAATACTTATATTGGGTAATGTTTACCACATAATTCACAAATGATATGACTTTATTGTACAGTCTACATAAATACACCATGATTAGGAAACCTTGATCATCAACTTCCTAATGAACTAGTTAAATAGAGGCTACTAGGGACTCTGGTTTGTTTAATATCACATATATATCAATGTTTTTGCTTGATACAATTATTGCATGATACAAAACTATTATGAACTTATTGAGATATGATAATAAACACCCTTTATTATTTGTCTCTAGGGTATATCTCCTTCAGTCTCCCACTTGCACTAGAGTATAAATTATCTAGTTGGCATTTGTTACTAATCATGAAAGCATATCATATGCGTTTATTGATTATGCCTGCTCATGGAGAAACCTTTATTATCATTTGATATGCATTACCATATCCTTATGTTCTCTGCACATCATTGATGTCTTGTAATTGACATCTACACCATTATCTCATAATGCGTCAAAGCATTTATTTTGGTGACAGAGTGAGACTTTATTTTCTAGTATTTACCATGATGGTCGATCAGTCAAAACGAACGTTCACTATTGTCATGTATACCATAAACACACTTAGTTGAAGTCCAACTTCTTTTAATCCATAAAAAATGTATCAGCCATTTCTGAAATAGCTATATACTTCTATATCTATGCAGATCCTAACTGAAATTGCATTGATGCAACTTCTACATCCAACCATACTTATTGTAGGATGAAAAGATAAACTCAACTCCACTCCAATGGTTTAATCAGAATTTACTTCTGAGCACATGTTCTTTACAACTAAGAAATTGTTCTTTTCTAACAACAGACTATGGGTTACATTATATCAAATTCACAATATGATTATATGGAAGAACCTATGACAAAATCATAGAAATTTTTACACATTTATTTTCTTTCCTTTTAACCATGATTGTTTTAGACTGAGTCAAACTCAATGTTTCATCTAGTTTTACAAGCAAGAATCGTTTTCTTCCTTTTCTATTCTAAACTCTTTCAGAATCCAAACTATAGTATTCTGAACTCTTTCAGAATCTATTTCATGATAATAATATTCATTAAATGAATCAATATATCTCGATAGGTTTTCAATGTTTAATGTTTTGTTCAAATTTCATCGTATATTCATATATTCCCATGTTACAGCACTCCCACTCAAAATGTCATCCACATATGAGATCAGGATTCCTTCTTAACTGCCACTCAAAATATGTCATACTCATATTGAGGTAAAACTACTTAGCTCCCACTCAATTTTGTCTAAATGCAGGATTTCTCAATATTTTGGCAAGTTCCAAAATTCCTTGATCATTTATCAACCGGAGAATTCCTACTACGAGACATTCTGAAATTACCTGATTGTGAAACCTTCCTGTTATACCAGTTACAACTTAGTTTCGACAATCTTACTACCAATTACCAAACTGGAGTAATTGCTTATGTAAATCCAACAGACTTAGGTATCGCTACTTAATGTAGTAAATCCCTTGAATTTTCCAAAAACATATTTGTGACAAATCGATCCTTTAAATTCTTTCTTTAAGTTTCATTTCTCCTTATGACTTTGCAGTCATCCAGAACACATAAGTAAACATCGTTTACTTAATAAGATCGAGTAACATATTACTCCGCAATCTTAAATGTAACTCAATACCAGATTTTATGATTCTTAATCTTTCTCGTACTTGGGTCCATCACGTTTCTTTGTAGTTCGTAGGTTTGTCATGTTCCGTTAAGTGAAAATTGAACCAACATATTATCCTTCAAATTTTAGAATATATTTTGAATCATACTTTCCTTAGTAGAAGTATCACCCAAAACATTATGATCTCTATCATTAGTTTCCCCTTGAATTATAGAGTCTGGCATCTAGAAAATATTCCATTGGGCTACTCTGATAATTGAAGGTGAGGTCAAATACCTCGTTTGAACTTTCACTTTCTTCCTACTAATGTCCTCTATGAGAAAACCTTTTCTTGATAGAGTACCATGTCAGGCAATACCAGTTTTACCTTTTTTCGGTTTTAGTATGGAAGATGTATTAATAGTTTCCTAATAATACACTACAAAAACTTGTTTGTTCGCCACAACTTAGATATTATCGAAATCTCCAGAAACTCGAACATGTCATATCCTTTATGGTGTTGTTTCCATAAATATTCAGATGTTCCCTATGAGTGTTTGCTATTTCTAATGCTAACTCTAAACGATAATCTAACCCTAGTAAGAGATTAGTTCTAGACCATATGTATCTAATATAGTATGATTATGATGTCTTTGACATATCAACAACTTTGATATATCCAAACTTCATAATTTCTGAGAACACTTTCACAAGTCTTCATGCCACAATTCTTAACTAAAATGGTAAGTCATTTTGATCAAATCTCCAAGACTTTGGCATTCTAGTTAATTTAATATCCAACTACATTCTGAATTGATTTGAACATTTCAAGTAGCTCTTGATTCGTGTTTCTCCTTTTAAATGTCGTATTTGCTTGGATTCAACATGGTATCAACTATTTTGTTGAATTCCAATCATCATATGATATTCAACAAACCAATTATTCATAAATGAGTTTATCAATAAACTTTGGATATATTTTGGCATTTTATTTATAAATGTTTTAAGTAATTATCATCAAGCCCAATAATAAGAATAGTCAATTCATAATCAGGATGAGACCATAAAAGTTTTTATTCATAAGATCATTAGAACTTACTTGTTATAAGCTTATTGAATAATCTCCCTGTTCAAAGCAAGACATACTAATAAGGTCTTCAAACTCACTATGATTACAAACTTTATTCAAATCCATCAATCTAAATGATGAATGCAGAGGGAGCATGTTCGTTGGTCATCAACTAGCTTGAATGTCTTCAACACGCGACTATCGCCTCTTCAACAAGCTATTTAAGTAGATGATTTTGTAATCACAAACAGAACAAGTATCAATATACTTGGTAAACTGCAATAAGTGTTTGCATGAAACATTTATAACTTTGTATATCAAATATACCTTCATCTTCATCCATGGAATCATCATCGATGGATACTACCAGAGTTCTCAACTCGGTCACAAACTCATGAAAGGTAAATAATTCTCCTATCATGATGTGGTATGTGACGACGTTCTTGTAGCTGGGAGGAAGCAAGCGCAACACCCCACCTATCGCAAGTTCATCCATCATATGGTAGTCCACATCGCTTGCAAGTCATTCATGCAACCTATGCATGACCGATAAGTGACTCTGTAAGCATCCATCCTCTCTCATTTTGCATGAGAGGAACTTGTCCATCAGGTCATATTGCATGATCATGACTTGTTGTGCAAAGAGCGTCTTCAACTCATGATCATCTGATATGAATCGGTGTTGAAGAAACACAGTCTTAGCTCATTTTCCATTGATGTTAGCATGGCACACTAGACAAGGATGGAGAGGTCATGTCGAGCTAGATAATACTTATTCTCTTGATCACTTGCTGATCCATCAGGGCGATCTCCTAGTGGCTCTTGTATCACATGGAGTAGGTCATTTATGTTAAGGGTATCCCGGAGGTGCTCAAACCAGTCTATGAAATTTGACCCGTCTACTTTAAGTTCCACATCATGTAGGAAGGGCCCAAATTCAAAGAATCCGTACATGATCTACAAGGATATTTGCAAAGAGTTTTAGACTAAGTTCATAATACGATTTCAATGTTGCAATCGATTAAGCAGTTGAGCTCCCACTAAAACTATCATTCCTAAGATAGTTTTAGAGATCGCACGATCCTTTTACACTATATCATCCCCGATCATCATGGCCTTTGATATAGTTGCCAGGGTAGACTACACAATATCAATCACAACATTGTGACTCATGTTTGATCTTCCAATCTTCATGTGTTCCGAGGCCATGTATGTACGTTCTAGCATCGCCAACTCAACCTTAGTGTATTCATTGTGCATACAAGGCTTGCACCCATCGTATGCGAATGTCGATATGTTGTCCAACACCCGATCGTCATGGCCTACTTCATAACAATGGACTTTCTTGGTGGTGCGCACTAAAGGGAGAACACTACTTTTGGTATTCAATAGGGATCATCTTATTTAATGCTAACCTTAGTGTATATAATACTAGCACAAGATGTATAAGCAATAAACATCATATTCAGATATAGTGATATGATATGGTCTTATTCATGTGCCTTGATCTTCATCGAGCGCTCCAGCATGATCTCCATCTTGCCACCGGTATGGCGTCAAGTCAATGATGCCACCGGTACATAGTTCATCGCGAAGATGACTATTACTATACTACTTAGAAATATAAAGTAAACTACTTTACCTTTGCTACAAATAGGACCATATCACATCTTATGTGCCTCCTGCAAAACTAAACTAGACGCCTCTACCTTATCTTTTGCAAGTTTTACGTGTGAAAGGATCGTATGGGCACCTAGAGGGGGGGGGGCGTGAATAGGTGCTACTTCAAATTTTACTCCTTTTCATGTTAGGGTTTGACACAAAAGGTAAATTCTCTAGATATGAAACTAAGGTGAATTTACCTATATGCCTCACTAGCACAACTAACTAAGCAAGATAAATATACAAGTAAGCTGCGGTAAAGGATAGAAGTAACCGAAATGAAGCACGCAGAGACACAAGGATTATTTCCCGCAGTTCCTTCCTTTTGAAGGGAAGTACGTCTGCATTTGGAGAGGGGGTGGTATCAAACCACCAACGCCATGAGAGGCCTCCCTTGTTCTCCGGTGAATCTCACCCCAAGGGGATCGATTCACGCTTCCACTATATGGGTAACCTTCAAGGTGGTAGCCGGCACCCATACAACAAGTTTGAGGCACACATCCACAACTTAATTGGAGGCTCCCGAATCCAAGCAAGTTGTCACACAATCAAAGACAAGCTTGTAAGAACCAAAATAAGGCCGATGGTTTCCAATGAAACCCTAGAGCAAGGGGCCCTCAAGTGAATGAGGGATAAATGAGGATCTCTATTGGTGAAGCTGTAGATCAAGGCCTCCTCCTTCGATTCCCCAAAGATCAGTGACTTTGGTTGGTTGGATGAAGAGATCTTGGAGTTTTGGTGGCTATAATGGTGATGCTTTTATTTTCTGGAACGATTAGCTAGAGGTAGAAGATGAGGTCCTCTATTTATAGCCTCCACTGTTGCTCACCGTTTTCTGCTTGTTGGAGAACTTCCACACCGGAGACTTCGGTCTTGTGGACCGGAGACTCCGGTCTACACCGGAAACTCTGGCCCATCTCCGGTCCAACTTCGGACCACCATACTGTATGACATGGTACTTGTCTTGTCGCTCAGTCCCGGGACTTTGGCAGGAACACCGGAGACTCTAGTGTTTCCACACCGGAAACTCCGGTCTGGGATACCACACCGGAGATTCCGGCCAACATCTGGTCTTCCTCCGGACCCCCACACAGAATGACCCAGGGCTTCTCCTTGAATCCACTCCGGAGACTTGTGGGGAAGCTCCAGACCACACCGGAGACTCCAGTCTGGACACACCAGAGACTCCGGCCTGGATTCTCCAGGAAACATTAGTTTTATCCAGGGATATTCCCACAAAGTTATGGCCTTTTCTCTTTTCATTAGATTGACCTGTAGACATTAACACATAGTAAAATGAACCTCATGTTGTTAACGAACACCAAAACAGATTAGGACGGTAAATGTCCTTTCAATCTCCCCCTTTTTGGTGTTCGATGACAACAAGAAGTTTTGCATGCAAATTTTAAACAACCTAGCTAAGCTCCCCTGACGATGTGCAGCAAGATATACATGTAACACAAATTCACGTCAGGAACATAGGGAGTAAAGGCCTATGCATCATATAGAATTTCACCTGAGCCTTTACCTTTACCATTACAATAATAACCAGGCATAGCATGTCCATATGTAACAGATAGTCTCACACAAGAAAAAACAAAGCAAATGCAAATGTTCGAAATTTAAGATACATGGGCATAAGCAAATAAGAAGCATCCTATGCTAATGCCCATCCCATGAAAACCCCCGGATGATCCTAATAGACAACTTCTCCCCCTTTGGCATCGAAACACCAAAAAGGGAAAAGTCCAAGCTAACGCCCCAAAGGTATCAGTCGGAGTCCACGTCATCATCATCATCCTCATCGTCATCATAGTCATCATCAACAGTAGGAGTCTGAGGGCCTTTGCCATGAGGGCGAGAGGAGGATGTGCCCTGTGGAGAAAAACTAGAAGTAACCTCTGAGAAAGTCTGCGAATCAACTAAGCTTGCATTCATTGCATTCCAAGCACCAAAGGAGAGTGTGTGATCTAACTCTGCAGAAGGTTCAACCCCATGCTCATCATTGTATTCGGACTCCCCTTCTTCTTCTTATCCTTGATCCTTGATTTCCTTGAGGAGCTTTTCAACTATGTGGTTGATCTTATAGGAGTCATGCTATCCCATGCGGATGTCCACATTCATGCAGCAAAGTGTCTTCTCCCAGAAAGATGCCTTCTTGACCTTCTCCTGAACAAACTCACATGTGATAGGAGCCATGGGAGAATTGGAGGCATTCTTCCTCCTAGAGCCCCTTGGTTGAGTGGGAGCCCGCTCAGCCTCAGAAATCTCATCATGTTCACTCTCAAACGGATGCGTAGGATCTAGATCCATTCTCCCTTTATTTTGAAGACATACCGGGGCATGCTCCATAAGGTTGGGAGGAAGGGCAAGAGGTGAACCATGGGCTTGAGTATTGATAAGCCTCATCACAAGAGCAGCATATGGGGGAGATTTCTTGAAGAGAATAGCATGGTGCATCTCCTTAAAAATAAAATCCATAATGTCAATAGCATATCCTTCAGCATCAGGGCCAGCACATTATAGCTTGTGAGCATGATGGAGTAAGTTGACAAGGCCACACCTAATAGCATCATCATTGCCAACACTGGGGGAAATGTTGTGGTGAACTATCCTCAATAGTAAGTTGTAGAGAGGCTTGAGGCCCTTGGCCTCAATGACGATAGCATTTTTGCCATAGAGGGGAGCCAACTTGTTCTTGTTCTCGCCAAGATCAGCGTCATGCATACGGTGCCCAACATGAACAGACACACCCTGGAAAGTCTCATTGATGACCCTGGCAAAGTCAAATAAGTTAGCGGTGCAACGGACATTTCTAGCCATCCAACTCATGGTCCTTGCCTGATCAATCCCAAACACAACAGTTGCATAGAATTGCTGAACAAGAGTAATGCTGTAATTTTCTCGGAGCTCTGTGAGCCCATGCATGCGAAGTTTCTCAGTAATCCATAGAGCATCTTCAAAGTAGTTTTTGGCACGCATGTACTCGAGGTCCGTATACCTTTGAGGGAAAACAGGGGACTTGGTGAGCTTGATATAGATATCAGTCATGAACACTTTCTACTCCTTCCTCCAATAACATGGGTCATCACTTGTCCTGGACAACTCATAGAAGTTTGTCTTGCGCAGGTCCTGGTCATGTGGGCAAGGGATTGCAAATTGTCATACTTAGCCCTCTTGGCACGGTTTTCCTCCTCTAAGCGCTCTTGGTTCCTTCTCATATATTTAGCATCTCCGAGCTGCTGCCTACGGTTGGATTGCAGGATCACATACTGACCAGCTTCCTCATCAAATCGAGGATCCGCCCTTTTGGACTTGGCTTTGGTGCGACCACAGCGAGACCCAGAGCCACCTATGAAAAATAGAGTGAGGGGGTAGCATGGAGGTAAGCACATATGTCCCGGAGATAAAAACAAGACCCTCAAAACTTTGCAAGATGTGCTAGAAACAAGCAAAACCGGAGTCTCTAGAGTGCAACACCGAAATCTCCGGCCTAGACCGGAGTTTCCGGTCAGATGGACCGGAGTCTCCGGCCTGGGCTGGAGTCTCTAGAATGATGAACCGGAATCTCTGGTCTAGAAATTTCGGGTTTGCATAGGGAGATTGCACGAGGGCTTGATTCTAGAAGATCAGGCAAGGTAATGAGACTAATGTGATAGAGTGCATGCAAGAATGTGTTTCCAATGGGAAAAATTAGTACAAAAACTCAAAATAAACGAAGGGGATGAACCCTAGGTTCATGGTGAGAGGGAGAGTACTAGATCTGTCCATTGGAGTGATTCCACCGGTGGGGAACGTCCCAGGGGTGGAGAGGGTGGAGTTGGTCGGTGGCATGGCGAATCCTAGTGGCAAAATAGCCTCCAAGTGGCAGTTTCGGAGGAGGAGGCGACGGGTGTGAGGGTGGGAGTCAGGGGTGGAAGATAGAGTCCTATGTGACTCTTTCATCCCGGCTCCCTTAAGTCATTGCCTAAAACTGTCCCATACTAGAGACTCCGGTCCGATAGACTGGAGACTCCGGACTGACTGGAGACTCCTGTGTATGCACACCAGAATCTCCGGCCCTCTTTGACCAAAACTACCAGCTTCAAATTTGCGACATATATGATAGATGGAATGTGTTTAGGGTAGAGTAACAGGATTAGGTTTAGATTCCAAACTGTGAAGAACTAAATAGGCAAATAAATCCAAATTAAAAGTCAAGTGAAACTCCAAATCAATAGAACCAACCCTTCATAATGAAGGGGGCGGTGGCCAAGGCCACCATGTAAGAGTGTGAGTCATGAAACCACAAAGAATTATCCTTGGGTTCATAACCTCTACTCATCAATGAAGCTCACTGATGGCTCTGAAATATAGCCATCTACGTCCACATTTAAACTAGATATTACTCATATTCTTGATGAAATATCTCTCTAAACCCTGCCACTAATGCTAATATTTAGAGGGGTATGCAATCCTTTCTTTTATATTTTTCCTGCACAGATAATGTCATTTAAAGGAGAGAATCACTACATTAAAATCAAAGATACGAGATTTCCAACAACCAAAAGAATCCAGGAGCTGTACAATGGATGTAGACGCTTTAACGACCAACTATACGACCGGAGCAGAAATTTCGGCCGTATAGCTCCGTTCGTATAGTTGGCGCCGCCACCGTTAGGTCAAACAGAACAACTTTCGTGAAGGGACCCCTATATAAAGAAGCCTCGAGCAACGAGAAAACCCGCGCATATAGAAGCTAGACCTCGCCAAAAAGTCTCTACCACAGATCACCAGCCGCCTCTAGATCTCCAAACCCTTCTCCATCTCCATAGCCATATTCCACCACTTGTAATAGTAGATCTCTTCTCCGATTGGCGACATTGTAAGACTATTGCTATCAATCTTATGATTTTCATTACAATGTTTGTGATTGTTGATCTCATCTCTATGTGTGAGTAATTCTCCTTGGGCTAAGGGCTTCGGCCTAGCCATGTAGCAATTGAGCATGTTATCTATCATGGATGGGATCGTGTATTAGTTTGTATGACATGATTATTATTGTATCCTCTCTTGCCTCAATCCAAGGACTTGTCAGGTACCCAAGACCCCGAGAGTTAAGCCAAGTATAGGGAGTATGAGTGATGACTGATCTGCAGGTTAGGAACCCTAGTGATAGAAGGGGTAGTACGGCTGTATGTGAGGGATTTGCTTGGGATTAATGGTGACATCACTATGCATTTCATTAGTTCTCTTTCTTCTATGGATGAGACTAGTAGGTTATTGCTATAAGCGATTGCGGAGGCAATAGCAATTATGGATGCACTGCCCACATATAATTTATCTTGATGTAACAAGTACATGATACTTTATTTCTATCTTTTATTCCCATCAGATGTTTTGCATAGCTACAGGTGAAACCAAACACCCTAGGCCCTCTCTCTCCATCATCGACAACAACAAAAAGGCGCAAGCTATTGGTCCGGTAAAAACACAAAAGGAATTCTAAAACTCCCGAAGGTCCGTTAAATTAACTTCACCACGCATGCGCTTCCCGAGGATTCAATAACCTAGGTCTACTAGGGAAAAAGAAGCTATACTACATCCGTAATCCGGATCGAAGGTATCAATCCTTTTTCTGGCGCTATTGTCGGGGAAGCAATAGCTACCCTAGTGAGGTTATTAGGAACCTTGCTAGTTTTAATTCTTTTTTAAAATTTGTGTTTGTATGCTTTCACTCTTTATTTGATAAACCGAAAAAATAGTTAGCCTTTAAATTCTTTATTTTACTATTATAATTCTTTGTTTAAGAAAACCCAAAAGCATAGGAAATATGGCGGAAAAGAAGCTTGGGGAGTTTGCTACTCCCAACAATGATTATTTGTGTACTCCTATTACTCAGCCAGCAATTGCTGCTGATGACTATGAAATTAAGCCCCATTACTTAAGTTTGGTTCAACAAAATCAATTTGGAGGCTCTGCTATTGAACACGCAAGTATGCTCTTAAATACTTTCACTTAAATATGTGATATGATGTGTATTAAATATGTTGACCCTGATGCGGTTAAATTGAATTTATTTCGTTTCTCTCTAAGAGGAAGAGAAAAATAATGGTTGCTATCTTTGCCTATAAACACTATTACATCATGGGTGGGATGTACTTCTTTATTTATGACTAAATTTTTCCCACCTGCAAAGACTATGCAACTCTGATCTAATATTATTGGTTTTAGACAGGAAGAGCGTGAGCCACTAGGGCTTGCATGGGATAGGATGAAAGAATGCTTCAGAAACTTTCCTAGTCATGGGATGGAAGATTGGTTAATCCTCCATTTATTTTATAATGCTCTTAATCCTGTGTCTAAGTCTATGCTTGATACTGCAGCTGGAGGAACGTTTATGGGTAAACATATTACCAAAGCAAATCAGCTACTAGACAATATGCAAGACAACCATTCCCAATGGCATGTGGAAAGATACAACACGAAGAAGGTGAACTTTATTTCACCACAAGCAAACGAAGAACTGAATGCCAAATTGGATGAGCTCATACTAGCCGTAAAAGGTAAGGAAACCCAGGTAAGAGCCACCCCTGAAAAAAATATTGAAGAAATAGACTTCGTAGCTTGTAATGATTATAACCCTGCTTGGAAGAAGAGTTACAATCCTAACTTTTAGAAACATTATGCTAGTCCTACTGGTAACTCTAATAATAATATGGGAACTAGTAATGGTAATCTCCAAGAAACAATTAAGTCTTTCATAGACTCACAAAATGAACAAAATAATATTCTTGTTAAAATAACGGAGAACCATGATGCCATTCTTGGTAAATTATCTAACCAAGCTGTTAGTTTGAGAAATGATTTGCAGGCCCTCCAAGAAAGAACGAGGATCGTTGAGGCACAGCTAGGTAAGATAACTGAGAGTCAAACTCTCATTCTAGCTAAATTTGTAGGTAAAGCTGAGCCCAATCCTATTGAAGAACTCAAAATGATGAGGATCCAAAGGAAGGAGCCTGAAGAACTTGACTATAGTAATGCTCCTTCACCAAGCTACACCGTTGAATATCTCGTAAAAAGGATCAACGCCAAGATTCTGATAAGTGAAGGCAGTGAGGAAGCTATGTACCAACAATTTGTCAATCAAGTAGAAATAAAGGTACGCGAGCTTGAGGAAGAATACAAGAAAATTGCTGAAAAATTACCTGTTAAACTAGATGACATATTTGAGCCTACTATTAAGATTAAAATTGGAACCAATGAGATAGCTGCACTTTGTGATCTAGGTGCAAGCGTCTCAACAATTCCAAAGAGTCTTTTTAACAAGTTAAATCTTGGCTCCTTTGAAATTACTGAGTTAAAATTGCATCTAGAAGATTCTACCTAGAAACAAGCTGTAGGAATTAAGGAGAACACTTTAGTATACATTAAAGGCTGTCCTGCTCTCATTGATTTTGTTATTGTTGACATGCCTGAATATGCTACTGCTCCTATTATTTTAGGCCGTCCTTTCTTAAGAACTATTAAGGCTTTGATTAATCTGCATGAAGGAAACATAAAGCTGCAATTACCTTCGCAGGATCCGTTTGTTATTCATTTTCCTAGGAAGAAGAAAGCCAAGCATGATGAAAACGAGGCCATCACCTTGAAGGCCAATTATTTTGGAGTGGGTGTTCCACTCATTTGGCCCAAGTGAGTATCGTCAAGGTCAAGCTATTGACCATAAAAGAGTGCTTCATGGGAGGCAACCCATGTGAAATAAAGGTTTGAGTGAAGTTTTTAGTTTTAGTTTAAGTTTATGTTTAATAAAGAGTGCTAGAAAAGTCCATTTGAGGAGAAGAAGTTCGGTAGTACTTGAAATTCTGCTTTATTCATTCTATTGTTGGTCGACAATATTTACTATCAATTTTCTGTCAAAAACAAGGTATATGACTAAGTTAAAGGAAAAGAAATAGTTTTCGAAGAAACATATTTTTTTTGATGCACACAGAGAGTTTAATGACCAACTATACGACGGGAATAAAAAATCCAGCCGTATAGTTCTGTCCATATAGATATCTTTGCCATCGATAAAATTCTTTTCGTATGTACTGAGAGTTTAACGACCAACTATATGGTAGGAATAAAAATTCCGTCCGTATAGCTTCGGCCATATAGATATTGGTGCCTCCATACATTTTCTTTTCCAATGTTCTGAGAGTTTAACGACCAACTATACGGTGGGAATAAAAATTCCGGTTGTATAGTTCCGATCGTATAGATGTCGATGCCTTTGTATATTTTCTTTCACAGGGAGAGACAGTTTAACGACCAACTACACGGTGGGAACATTTTGTTCCGATAGTTGCATCCGTATAGCTACGACGCTAGGAGGAAACCCTAAAATTTTGACAAAAGGCCAACTATATGGCCGGAACACATTGTTCTGGCCGTATAGTTCTGCCTGTATAGTTGCATCCGACCAAAAAAACGCACGGGGAGGTACTTCCAACTCCAAAACTTCAATCCTTTTTCTTTCTTATACCTCCAAACTCTCTCAAAACCTCAAGAGATCTTCATCTCTGCTCAATTTTGTTCGATTTCCTCGCACACGAGTGATCTATGGTATGTTTCTCCTCTGATCCCCCAATTACTTTTTGCAAATTCATCTTCGATCTATTGTCATTATCAATCTAGGGTGAGACCTACTATGATCAAATTGCCATGATTTCCTTGCCTAGATTATTATCTTGAGGAGATTCTTTAGTGTGTCTTGATGAGGAATATATTATACTTACTGTTGTTGGATCAAAAAGTTTTATTTTTGCCTTTCTTCAATGTTTTAGATGATGAACACAAGGAGACAAACTAGTGCTCGTGCCACCGCTAGCGCTTCCTGGGCTGCCGCTCAGGAACACATGGGGATATAGTTCAGGGATGAGGCCCATCGTGATCGCTTCAACAGGATCAAGAACCACGAAGTGAAGGCCACCAAGTGGGCTTGCACCATTATATTGAACCAACACGGTATTTCTGATGAATTTAATTTACTTTGCAATAGAGCTGGCCTACAAAAATTGGTGTACAATGATGTACCTACTTATCGCTGCATAACCATTGAATTTCTAAGTTCGTTGCAAAGCACCGTTAAACAATGGCAAGGAGAGGATACTATTTCTTTCCGTCGAATGAACAACGACTACACCTTAACATTAGATGAATGGTGCGCATGTTTTAATTTGCCAAACAATGATATTCATGCCTTACGCACATCCTTTACTGGCTTAGAACCTACCCCCGAACAATACTATAATGGAATGAGTTTTACTAGTAGAGTGAACAAGGGGAAGAATATTCAACATCCTGCAATCCGCTATTTGTTCTATGTTATTGCTAACACCTTGCAAGCACGTAATGAGTTCACGAGACTCAACAAGGAGGACATCCTAGTCCTCGCAAAGGCTACTTACATCAACTACAAGTTGTCACTCAACTTGGGCGCTATCCTTGTGCGCTACTTAGATTACCATGCCTCCCAAAGTCAAGAACCAATCATAGGTGGAGGCGTCATCACCGTGCTTGGAACTGCCCTAGGCATCGACCTAGGTGAGTTGCAACCCGTGCTAGGTGAGACACGTGTTGGTTTCTCCACTTTGAGAGCCTATAGAATGCTCACTAGGAGAGGTGGTGCTTATTACCTGCATATTGCTGGAGCTGGGTGTATCTACCCCGCTCCTATGCCTAATGGTATTTTCCCTATCAAGGAAGGACGTTTGCTATATGATCCGTAGGTTGAGAAACACCAACCCAATGAGGAGATTCTAGAAGAGGATGAGGACTAAGAGGAGGAGCAAGAAGTTCCTTATCAAGAGGAGCAGCCACAAACCCGGTTTGCCACATACCAAGATTTCCAAGGACTTGGAGGGACTGTGGAGAGGATGCATAGCCTCTCTTTGAACCTCCGAGAATCAACAAGTAACCTCTCAACTCAATTTGTGAACTGGAGTAACGACTTTTTGTCGCCACCACAATGATCTGAAGGGCTTGCAAAAGCCTAAGCTTGGGGAAGTTTCCTCATGTATCTTTATTTGGCGTTTATTTGCTTTTATTTATTTAAAGGTTGTGTTTTTATTTGAGTTTATAAGCACTCGTGTTGGTTTCCCCAACACATTATTTTTAGTTCTTTCTATTTGCTTTCAAAATTTTCTAGCCAAGCTTTGCTACCAATTTTCTATTCTTTGAAGTCCCTCTCTTAAAATCACAAAAAGATTTCTCCATTTTTCCTTATTTTCCCTCTTTCTTTTCTTTCCGCCTCGAGGTCTTCATATATTTTCAGGAGAGTGATCGACTGCGAGTTTCCAAGAAACAAATAAAAAAGGAAGAGAGAAGTGGAACCAAACATGAGAGGTATGCCTTATGACTCCTCACTTTTGAAGTTTGAGAAACCCATGCTAGTTAATAGTAAATCACTACAAGGAATTTGGGCTTCTATGACCCTCCATTTTCATCACAGAATCGTCACAATAGTCCATCTGTTACGATCTTATGATGAAAATGAGATCGTCGAAAGCTGGGCGTCGCAAATAAACTATAACGACAATTTTGGTAAAATCGTCATAACCATCTATGACGATATTGGATCGTCATAACCTTTATGACGATCTAATATCGTCATGAGCAAACTGGCATGGCCAGGTCAGATCCTACGTGGCGAATCCTACATGGCAAAATTGTGATGAAATAAAATCGTCGTAGTGTGAATTCAGCCCGGTCCATTTTGGTTGCTTACATGGGCCAAGCCCATTAATTCAACCTTTTTCCTTCAAGGCGTGGCCTTTCTAGGATGATTTTTTTTGAGGTTTTGGCCCTTTTACGTCAATTCATTTTACTATTATCAATTCATTTTACTATTATGAGCCTTTTTATTGAGAATTGTATGGGTCTCAGCCTCGTAGGCCTGATTGCAGAACTAGTCCAATAAAATACAGATGTGGCCATTTAATAGTGCAAATACTATTTGGGTCTTGGCCTCTTTAGTTTCAATAGCCCAATTAAAAGAACACACACATATATTAAATAAGATAATTTTCCCAGTAGGTATACAATGAAACAGCAGATAGAATATAAACAACTATAAATATTTGACAACAACATTTGAATTCCAGAACACCATGACGTAGAGCTAGGTTCCCAGGTCACCACAAACAATATTATTACACATCGAAGTACTCCCTCCGTTCGGGATGGATCCTCGAAACTCACGGGTTAGCTGGATAGATCCCAAGTAGCTCGCTGGCAGCCGAGATGGATCCTCGAAATGCACGGGTGAGCTAGATCGATCCCCAGTAGCTCGCCGGCAGCCTGCCCCCACCAGTAGCTCGTCCGAATCAACCGTTGGCAGCTCTCCCCACCCAGAAGGGGCAGACCATCCACTAGGGCACCAGAGAGCACCTCCAGATATACTCCACAAGAAAGCAACACAGGTATACTCCCGGACCTGAATTTGGCAATCAGGAATTAACCAAGTTAATGCAATAGTTGAGACATTATATTGGTGGAGTGAGTCTTTGTATTGTAGTAAGATTTTCGTTTGTATGGGTATTTAATTGGGTACGTTTTGTTTCAGCTCTCGTAATTAACCAAGTCTTGCCTAAAAATTGCTAAACAATCGTAATAAGAAAAAGTCTCACAATTGAAGGCTTGGGTGTTGTAGTGCTTAGTCTTGAAGGTTTATTTGTAGAGACACTCGACACCACTGAAAATATTGATTGACTTAATAGCTCTTTTTGAAAGGATTTGTTTGATTGAATTAATGTTTAGCGGTTTTGTGAGCATTCTAAAGTTTGACTTGTTAATCGTAAGAATAATATAGCTTTACGCGTGTCAAACTTCATGGGATGCCAACAACTCCGCTAGCCTACGAACGATCCTCATGGAGGAAACTCCTAGATTTCGGCTATGAGTCGATTAAACACCTGTAGCAGCAGTGCTATAGTGGGTAAGATTCTTGGCACTCCCGGGTAGCTATAATCATGATGGAATCACTCCTCTGGCTGTTATAAAAAATCATTATGGAAAAGGAACAAAACATTAGTGATGCCACGAGTGTCCATCACAGCCCGATAAACTAATATTTTTTTGGTATGCTCTCAGTTACTTAAAAATTGAAATTCTTGAAGGACAATGAATAGAAAAGTAGTGCTTGAAAAGTCTAGATTTATTGATGTGGGAGAATTGAGATACTCTAGTGTATATGCTTTTCATGACAACTCTCACACTCTTAATTTACATGATTATATTTTACTATTCAAAGGCAAGCCTATGAGTTGATTACTTGACATTGAATAAAGTTTACTCATTTGAATCATCCATGTTTACAATGATTTTGCTGCACTTTAAGGATGCATGAAACCCGTATGATATGCTTGCCATTACTCTATCTATGCTAAAGTTTTTTTAGATTTATGAAGTGGAGGAAACATGAGACTACTAATCATGAGTAAGATCACCATCTCATTATTTTAGTTTAAATGATGAGTTCCTTTTTTATTTTGGTTTTCTTTCTCGGGACGATCAAGTTTAAGCTTGGGGAGGTTGATGGCTATGAAATATAGCCATCTACGTCCACATTTAAACTAGATATTACTCATATTCTTGATGAAATATCTCTCTAAACCCTGCCACTAATGCTAATATTCAGAGGGGTATAAAATCCTTTCTTTTATATTTTTCCTGCGCAGATAATGTCGTTCAAAGGAGAGAATCACTACATTAAAGTCAAAGATACGAGATTTCCATCATCCAGAAGAAACCAGGAGCCGTACAACGGATGCAGACGCATTAACAACCAACTATATGACCAGAGCAGAAATTTTGGCCGTATAGATCCGGTCTTATAGTTGGCGCCGCCACCGTTAGGTCAAACGGAACAACTTTTGTGAAGGGACCCCTATATAAAGAAGCCTCGGGTGACGAGAAAACCCGCGCATACAAAAACCAGACCTTGCCAAAAAGTCTCTGCCACAGATCACCCACCGCCTCCAGATCTCCAAACCTTTCTCCATCTCCATAGCCATATTCCACCACTTGTAATAGTAGATCTCTTCTCCGATTGGCAACATTGTAAGACTATTGCTATCAGTCTTATGATTTTCATTACAATGTTTCTGATTGCTGATCTCATCTCTATGTGTGAGTAATTCTCCTTGGGCTAAGGGCTTCAGCCTAGCCATGTAGCAATTGTGCATGTTATCTATCATAGATGGGATCGTGTATTAGTTTGTATTACATGATGATTATTGTATCCTCTCTTGCCTCAATCCAAGCACTTGTCAGGTACCCAAGACCCCAAGGGTTGAGCCAGGTATAGGGAGTATGAGTGATGACTGATCTGCAGGTTGGGAACCCCAGTGACAGAAGGGGTAGTACGGCTGTATGTGAGGGATTTGCTTGGGATTAACGGTGAAATCACTATGCATATCATTAGTTCTCTTTCTTCTATGCATGAGACTAGTAGGTTATTGCTATGAGCGGTTGCGGAGGCAATAAAAATTATGGATGCACTGCCCACATATAATTTATCTTGCTCTAACAAGTACATGCATACTTTATTTCTATCTTTTATTACCATCAGATGTTTTGCACAGCTACAGGTGAAATCGAATGCCCTAGGCCCTCTCTCTCCAACATCGACAACAACAAAAAGACGCAAGCTATTGGTCCGGTAAAAACACAAAAGGAATTCTAAAACTCCCAAAGTTCCGTTAAAGTAACTTCACTACGCATTCGCTTCTCGAGGATTCGATAACCTAGGTCTACTAGGGAAAAATAAGCTATACTACATCCGTAATCCAGATCGAAGGTATCACTCACATATCACAAAATGATGTTAAGGGATTAATTTTATTAATTTTGGCATTATGGGGGGAGGGATAGCCCAATAGATTAGGACCACACTCCCCTATCTCCATGCCTGCACCTAAACCACATAATGATCAAGTAATAGGTGTGCATGTAAGATGCTCAAGTCAAACTCCTTGAATCTACGATATTTAGCTCATTCCTCCAATAGCAAAACCTTGCTTCATCAAGTGGCTTCGTGAATATATCTGCAAGTTGGTCTTTGGTTGACACATAAGATAGCTCAATATCTCCTCGGGCAACATGATCTCTAATGAAATGATGATGGATCTCAATATGCTTTGTCCTTGTATGATCCACCGGATTGTAGGCAATCTTGATAGAACTTTCATTGTCACATAAAAGAGGCACTTTGTTTCAATGGACACTATATTCCTTTAAAGTTTTCCTCATCCATAACAATTGGGTGCATGCACTAGCAATAGCCACATATTCAGCCTTGGCGGTGGAGAGAGATATATACAATTTTTCTTCTTAGAAGACCAACACACCAAGGACCTACCAAGGAATTGGAAAGCCCCGGAGGTTGATTTTCTATCATCCTTATCACCAGCCCAATCTGAATCAGTGTATCCACAAAGATAGAATGTTGAGCCCCTAGGATACTACACACCATAGTTTGGGGTATGAACCAAATATCGAAAGATTCTTTTGACCACCATCAAGTGGATTTCTTTAGGAGCCGCTTGATATCTTGCACATACTCCTACACTTAACACAATATCGGGTCTAGATGCACATAGGTAAAGCAAAGAACCAATCATGGATTGGTATACCTTTTGATCAACGTCTTTACCATTTGGGTTAAGTTCAAGATGAGTCTTGGTCTCCATGGGAGTAGGAGCTCCATTTAGTTCTTTCATGTTGAACCTCTTGAGCATGTCTTGAGTATATTTGGCTTGATTGAAGAAGGTTCCTGCTCTTATTTGCTTGACCTCAAAACCAAGGAATACCCTCAACTCCCCCATCATAGACATCCTAAACCTGTCAGTCATAAGCTTTGAGAATTCATCATTAAAAGCTCTGTTAGCCGAGACATAGATAATATCATCAACATATATTTACAAATGAAAACCTCCCCATTAACCTTCTTAGTAAAAAGAGTGGGATCAATTTTCCCAGCCTCAAATCCATGGTCTAACAACAACTCTCTAAGGTGCTCATACCAAGTACTTGGAGCTTGTTTAAGTCCATAGAGTGCCTTATCAAGTTTGTAGACATGGTTTGGGAATTTGGGATCCTCGAAACCCGGGGGTGGCTTAACATAAACCAACACATGCAAAGGACCATTTAGAAAAGCACTTTCCACATCCATTTGTTGTAATTTAAAATTATGATGTGCAGCATATGCAAGAAGGATACAAATGGACTCAAGGCGAGCCACGGGAGCATAAGTCTCTCCATAATCAATGCCTTCAATTTGAGAGAACCCTTGTGCTACCAATCTTGCCTTGTTCCTCACAACAATACCATGTTCATCTTGCTTGTTCTTGAATATCCATTTAGTGCAAATAACATTGCGGTACTCCTTGAGCTCTTTGTGCATTTCTTCTAGCCAATCTGAATCTTCAAGAGCTTCCCACACTTTCTTTGGCTCCACCATGGATATATGAGCTTGATGCTCAACAAAATGCTTCAATTGGGATCGAGTGGACATTCCACTCCTTAGATCACCAAGAACATTCTCAAGAGTGTGCTCTCTTCTTTCTAACATTCTGTCCACTCTAGCTTAGCGATGAGTTTTGATCTCCTTGTTGTTTCTTGTGGGGATCTCTTCATCATTTTGGTCCTCGTCTTGACCATAATTTTGACCTTGATCAACAATGGGTTTAGCTTCATCAACATGAGGTACATGTTAATCTTGGTCTTGATCAGGCAAGCTACTTAAAAGGCTTCAAGATGATCTTGTAGATTACTGGATAAATCTACCTTGAGCAACTGACTACACAGGGTTGGACAATCCAGTCAGTGGAGAGACTGGACCATCCAACCTGGAGCTTCCTGCCTAATTAACATGGTGAGGGTTCACAGCTTGTCTTTGGCTTGGGTCATCATTACCCTCAATAATAGGAGCTTGTTAAAGTTGTGAAGATGAGGGCTCCACTTGAGTAGAGCATAGTTCTTCTCGATCCACCACAAGGGGTTCCTCAAAGGGGTAGATGAATCCCGCACCCATTCTTCTTATGGCATCTTGAGGTATTTCATCATCTACATCACAAACATCAACATGCCCTGCTGATGTCTACGCACTTCTATTCTTGTAGACAGTTGTTGGGCCTCCAAGTGCAGAGGTTTGTAGAACAGCAGCTAGTTTCCCTTAAGTGGATTACCCAAGGTTTATCGAACTCAGAGAGGAAGTGGTCAAAGGTATCCCTCTCAAGCAACCCTGCAATCAAGATACAAGAAGTCTCTTGTGTCCCCAACACACCCAATACACTTGTCAGGTGTATAGGTGCACTAGTTCAGCGAAGAGATAGTAAAATACAAGTGGTATGGATAAAAGACAACGGTGCCAGAAAATAGCTTGATGGCGTGGAAGAGACTAAAGGCAAACTGAAATAAAGATGACATCAAGACAACATGTAACAAATCTAGTTGCAAATGGTGTTTCAATGTTTAGAAACAAGGCCTAGGGATCATACTTTCACTAGTGAACACTCTCATATAAATATCTTATCTTTATGATAACACCTTGAACTACTCTTAGGTTGGACACTCTAATCCATGGCAGGGCTATAACAGCACTCCTCAAAGTTCGCTTTTCCCATCTAGATAACCCCACACTGTCACCTTGAGCACTAGATGGTTCCAACAAACACCACAATTTCATAGAAACATCCAACTCCAAATATAACTCATAATAAATATTTGTAATCTCTAGCCTAAGTGCCACCATGGTGTACACGCTGTCACTTTCACACACATGGGGAGAGCAGAGATCTATTAAAGCACTTGAGTAGCAAAGTAGATCTACTTGATTACAAAGCTCATGATCACAATATGATCATGCATAGAGAGAGAGAGATGAACACATAGCTACCGGTAGAACCCTTAGCCTCGAGAGAGAACTACTCCCTCCTCATCATGGGAATCAGCAACGGCAATGGAGATGGCGGTGTAGATCGATGCAGATGGCTCCGGGGCACTTCCCCGTCCCGGTAGGGTGCCGGAACAGACTTTCTGTCCCCTAAATCTCCCCTTCGGTGGCGGCGGCGCTACGGAACTTTTCGTGGCTAGAGGCTGTTCCAAGCAACCCTACAATCAAGATACAAGAAGTCTCTTGTGTCCCCAACACACCCAATACACTTGTCAGGTGTATAGGTGCACTAGTTCAGCGAAGAGATAGTAAAATACAAGTGGTATGGATAAAAGAAAACAGTGCCAGAAAATGGCTTGATGGCGTGGAAGAGACTAAAGGCAAACTGAAATAAAGATGACATCAAGCAAACATGTAACAGATCTAGTTGCAAACGGTGTTTCAATGTCTAGAAACAAGGCCTAGGGATCATACTTTCACTAGTGAACACTCTCATATAAATATCTTATCTTTATGATACTACCCTGAACTACTCTCCGGTTGGACACTCTAATCCATGGTAGGGCTATAACATCACTCCTCAAACTTCGCTTTTCCCATCTAGATAACCCCACACTATCACCTTGAGCACTAGATGGTTCCAACAAACACCACAATTTCATAGAAACATCCAACTCCAAATATAACAAATAATAAGTATTTGTAATGTCTAGCCTAAGTGCCACCATGGTGTACACGTTGTCACTTTCACACACATGGGGAGAGCAGAGATCTATTAAAGCACTTGAGTAGCAAAGTAGATCTACTTGATTACAAAGCTCATGATCACAATATGATCATGCATATAGAGAGAGATGAACACATAGCTACCGGTAGAACCCTTATCCTCGAGAGAGAACTACTCCCTCCTCATCATGGGAATCAGCAACGACAATGGAAATGGCGGTAGAGATCGATGGAGATGGCTCCGGGGGCACTTCCCCATCCCGGTAGGGTGCCGGAATAGAGACTTTCTATCCCCTGAATCTCCCCTTTGGTGGCGGCGGCGCTGCGGAACTTTTCGTGGCTGGAGGCTGTTCAATTTAGGGTTTATGCATCGGGAGGCTTCTTATAGGCGAAAAGGCAAGGTCCGTGGGCGACCGAGGGGCCCACACCACCAGGTGGCGTGGCCAGGGGTCACCCGCGCCACCATATGATGTGGCCAGGCCCTGGCCCTCCTCCGTCTCTGCTTTGGGCTCGGTGAGTCTTCCGGTAAAATATCGACTTTGGCTTTTGTCCCGTCCAATTCCGAGAATATTCATTTTCTGACTTTTCTAGAACCAAAATTGCAGAAAACAGGCAACTGGCACTGTGGCATCTTGTTAATAGGTTAATCCCAGAAAGTGTATAAAAATACTCCAAAGTATGGACAAAACATAAGAAAGTAGATATAAAACAAGCATGGAACATCAAAAATTATAGATACGTTTGCAACGTATCACCCGCTTGGGGCCATCATATTCTTCGAAAACCACACTACAAGATTCTATGAAAATTCCGGAGAGTTTAGCATAGATTCTATAAGTGTGGGAGTCGAAACCATAGCCAACAAAAATTCCCTCTAAAGCTTTGGAATCAAACTTACAACCAAGCACCCAGAAGTATGAAATATTGGGCTTGTTACCGGTAAGTATTTTGATATGGATTCTTGATCAATTCTTTCTGGAGGTAGAGCCGGTTTGATGCATGGCATGCGGTGGAGATTGCCTCCACCCAAAAGTTGTATGGAGACATAAACTCAGCCAACATGGACCTTGCCATATCCAATGTCCAGTTCTTCCTCTCAACTACACCATTGTTTTGAGGGGTATATGTAGTGGAATATTGATGTTTTATCCCTTCATCACTAAGAAAACCATTTAATGTGTAGTTCTTGAACTCGGAGCCATTGCCACTTATTATTGTTAGCATGGGCACATTTTTTTGACCCTGGACTATGAGGCAAAAGCCCCACAGCTAAAATTTATTCAAATATATTAAAAAGCTGTACAAAATACAAACTAGAAAAGAAACTAGAGAAAGACCTACCTAAAATTACAAGAAACCCCTCAGGGCAGACTATCTATCCACGTTTTCAAACTATCCAAATGTTGAGCCTCGGGGCACGGGCACATTGTATTGACGTTGAAGCATATTGATGAAGTCGATGAAGCATTGTTGGGTCTCACTCTTCAACTTGAAGAAGTATACCCATGAATATCTTGAGTAGTCATAAACAATCACCAAGCAATATTTCTTCCCACCAAGGCTAGCATGAGATGGAGGACCAAAGAGATCCACATGAAGGAGCTCCAAGATTCTCTTCGACTTTATAATGTTATTTGTCTTGTGGGGAGAATCATGCATCTTTCCTTCAATACAATCCCTGCAAACACGATCTTTGGCAAAAAAAACTTTGTCCTTTAGTCCCACAATATGGCCACCCTTGTGCAGGCTTTGCAAAGTTCTCATATTGACATGGGCTAGTCGGCGATGCCATAACCAACACACATCGGCCTTTCCGAATAAGCACATCGCACTTGTAGTGGTTTTCCCTGAAAAGTCCACCACATACAAGTCATTTTCGACGTACCCAACGAAAGCGACCTTTAGAGTCTTGCTCCACAAGAGAACCACAATATCATTATCAATAAAGACGGCAAAACCCATCTTGCCACGGGAACAGACTGAAAATAAATTATAGCCAAGAGTCTCAACAAGCATGACGTCCACGAGAGTAACATAGTGTGCAACCACAACTTTGTTGAGACCCATTACCTGAGATTTTGACTTATCGACATATGTGACGGTTATATGATCTTGATTTGCCCTTATCTCCATCATTATTTCTTTGCTTCTGGTCACATGACTTGTGCAACCACTATCAAGCACCCACTTTGACCCACCAGAAGCATAGTTCTACAAAAGATCAAGCTAGTTTTTAGGTACCCATTTTTCAATGGGTCCTCTTTTGTTAGTGACAAGGGTCTTTGGAACCCAAATAGACCAAGAAATATAACCATCAAATGAATCAACATATTGTGCATAAACATCACCATAATAATTATGGATTAAGAAATAGTGAGGGTTAACACTTCCCACAAAGTCATCTTTTGACATAGTTTTGCCACTTGGGGTATTACTACCCATAATGTCTTGTCTTTTGCTTGTGCGGGTTTGGCCTTCTTATTCTTGTTGTTCTTCTTCTTGGCTTTGGATACATAGCCAAGACCTCTTTTCTCATTATTTGGCCTTTGCTTACTCAAAAGTTCATCAAGAGACTTGTTACCTTTGGGGAAGGTTGCCTTTGCAAGCTTCCCCTTCAACCTAGCATTTTCTTCAAGGATGTTCGTACTACTAGAGGGAATGGAAATACTAGGTAAAGAAACATTAGTCAATTGAGTTTGAAGTTGTTCAAGAGACTTTGTGAGAGTCAAGAGTTCACTTTCAAAGATCTTGTGAGTCTTGTTAAGCTTCTCATAATCCTCAGCAAGTTTTTCATGAACAACACCAAACTCAATCTTGTCCTTTTTAGCATTTTTATACTTAGAAATGGCATGATCACGTTCTTTAATGAGTTTAGCTACTATTTGATCATTTGCCTCATCGAGGCCTTCAAGTTTTTCTTCAAGATACTCCCTAGTCTCATGTTCTTCTTCTAGATCATTAGTTAGAGCATCCATCTCAAGAACATGATCTCTCCCAAGTTTACATCTCTCATCAATGATCTCTTGTGTGTGAGCAAGTTGGTTCAAGAGATTTACAAAATGCTTCTGTGTTCCCCTTGCAAGTTAGTCATATAAGCGTTGAATGAAACTAATTCGTCCTTCACCTCAAGAGTTATATCATCATTCAAATTGGCATTGATAATAGGGTTGAGAGAGGATATGATGATACCTCTGATGCTCTTGCCATAAGGCAAGTGACGTTCTTGTTGGAGATGTTCTCATTTGGGGAATCGAAGAGGGAGAAGGTGGATGTGGAGGTAGTGGTAATGGCAGCCACACCATTCGTTGTTTATTCTTCCTCCTCCTCATCATCATTGGAAGAGAACTCTTCATGTGTTATCAATGCAATGTGTCGTGGTATTGCCGACGAGTACGCCATGGAGGGGTCCTCACAGTGCGTGTTTAGAGACATGGGGTAAGGTGGAGAGTTGGCGGGTACGAGGTAACATAGCTTACCTAGGTTCAAGTCCCACAATGTTGTGGACCTCTACTCCTGCTATAAATCACTATAATGGCAATATGCCAAGTTACAGAGATAGGTTCGTTGTGCAAGGTGTTGTGCGTTGTACGCAGCAATCCAGGTTGTCTTATCTACCGTCAAGGCTCCCATATGCCGGCTTATAAAGGCGCCAAGACCTAGGGTTTACAGGGAAAGGTCCTTGCCGGACAAGGTAAAGAGTCCTACACTAATACGAACTAGTCTTCCGTGTCTTGTACTACAAGGCTCCGAGTATGTCGGTGACTCCTGTGTAGCCTTTATCCGACATGGGCCTCCCTTCTGGATCTGTCTAACTGGGTCTCCCAACAGGACATAGGCCTTGCTACCAACTATGGGCCACCCGGGTTAGGCGGATTGGTGACATCTATGAGGGTACCCATTTGGCATATCCCCAATAGTAGCCCCCGGAGGACTTTGAAATCTTGTGCCGTCCTGCCCACTGAACTTTGAATATCCCGTCTAAGTGATGTTGGCAATTCGTCAAGAAATATCTCAAAGGTCTCCCAAAGAACCCTGCAATCCTCTCTGGCTTCGCAATGTAGCCGGAGATTCCTTGAGTCTTTGTTTCTAGAGTCGGACAGTCTCTATCTTTGATGGAATATTTGGACACGACCCTTCACTGCAACTGTCAGGAGGATGATGTAGGGTACAACCTACGCTACCTCAAAACTCATAGAAACAGAGAATTAATCATCATCTATTTTCACGCGTGCGAAATCCGAAATGGCGGAGCGGCAAAGACGGAGGACGTGGTGAAATTAGCACGCACGTTCACTTCCACGTTAGCAACGTTCCATCCATTAGATCCCTTTGCACGAATCTTGACACGGATCTATATATTTTCACCGCGGTCAATTTATTCTTTTTCACCCGCATTCGCTTCCTAGTCTTTGTCTTCCTCCAGCCGCGCGACCGTTCGAGCTCTTCTGCGAAAACCCTAGCCAGAGACCTTCTTTCCTCCACCTTCTCCCCCATCGTAATGGCCTCCAGCAGCTCCATCCCTTCAACAGCGGCGACCCCCGAGGCTACCTCACAGCCATCTCAGGGAGTGACCGTCCAACCAGAGGGGGTGGTTGTCCATGTCAACACCATCGTGGAAACCACCGACGATGACCAAGAACGAGCAGCACCCAAAGCTGCTGAAGAATAAAAAGACTCCCACAAGGGGGTGTGGAGAGGCTCTGACCTCTCCACCGAAGATCTGCAGGAGCTGGTCGCTGAGGGGTATCCCCCCGCGGTGAAGGAGTTGGCCTGGCAGGCGGCGCTGGTCGGCGAGGTGGTCCGTTCTCCCCAAGCCGGAGAGAAGGTGTACCTCAAGGCCCAGCTGGTACGAGTCATAAGCGTGCCATTCTCCTACTTCTTCTTGGATGTCCCCTGACACTTCCGGGTACTTCCCCACAATCTCTCTCCCAATAGCATCTTAGTCCTTAGCAACTCCGTAGCCTTGTGCGAAGGATTCCTAGGCATTAAACCTAGGTTAGATCTGAAGGGAATATGCCCGAGAGGCAATAATAAAGTGGTTATTATCTTATTCCATGTTTATGATAAATGTTTATTTTACATGCTAGAATTGTATTGATCAAAAACATCAATACATGTGTGTTTAATAAACAAAAAGGGTTCCTAGTTATGCCTCTCTTATAGACTAGCTTGTTGATTAACAAGATGATCAAGGTTTCCTGATCATGGACATTGGATGTTGTTAATAACAAGATCACACCATTGGTGGAATGATGTGATGAACATTCATCCAAAGTATAGCATTACGATCAAAGTCATTATGTTTATATTGCTATAATATCATACGAAGTAATATTTATCCTTAGACCATGAGATCATGTTAATTGCTAACACCGGAAGAGTATCTTGATAACATCAAACGTCACACCGTAACAGGGTGACTATAAAGGTGGGTTCAGTGCTATGAAGGTGTTATGTTGAGGCTCATGGATCAAGAGTGGGATTTGTCCATCCCGATGAAGGATAGATATACTCTGGGCCCTCTCGGTGATATCACATTGAAATAGCTTGCAAGCAAGTGATGTGATCACTAGAATGTTATATCACGGGAACGAGAAAAGAGTGCATGTCGGTAACGAGATCAAACTAGGTATGGAGATACCGATGATCGAATCTCGGACATGTAATATATCGAGAAACAAGTGTCATACAGGACAAAGTAACCAGCAAGAGAATGAGTGATGATGTTCATCGAGAAAGTAACAAGTGTCATACAGGACAAAGTAACCAGCAAGAGAATGAGTGATGATGTTCATCGAGAAACAAATAAAGTGTTATTGTGTTTTTCGTTGTCATCAAACCAAGCCTTCAAGATTTGTTTAAATAATTGTTATTTTGTTCCAGTATCATGAGAACAATGGCTGTTTAAATAATTACCGTATTCCATAAAGGATGGATGAACTTTTACAAGTCTAGTTGGAGAAATCACATCCATAAACACTATTTCTAAAATGTCGCAAGACAAATGATTGAAAGATCACTTATGAAGTGACATCGCTGTTTAAATTATATTTGAAAGAAAACATGAAGAAACTCCATGTTGATGGATTTTTGGAGCCTTTGATTTTGTTCAATTGACGCATGTGAGACTTTCCTCGAGATAATTGAAACTCCGTCCATAGGCCAGAGAGGAACGGATGACTAGCTTATTGGAAATTGTGCATGCTGATGTGCATAGTCCATTATGTGTAGCCATATGCGATGGATCTTTTTGCTTCATATGCTTTCTCCGAAAATTTGAGTGAATATATCTGTATATTTACTTAATAAGGAAGAAGTATGAAACATTTGAAAATTGTTCAAATACTTTCAAGATGAAGTGGAAAATCATTGTAACAAGAAAATAAAGAGTTTATGATTCGATCATAAAGGAAGATATTTAAGTTACATGTTTATCAAAAACACCTAAGACTTGAGGAATTGTTCCATGATTTGTCTTTCCCAATAAACCATAGGAGTATGGCATATTCAAGAGATAAAATCAAACCATGTTTGACATGGTAAGATCAAGGGTGTCATTTATAAAACTGCCATTATGTTTTAAGGATTGAAGCTTTAGAGACTACCGCTTTTACATTGAAAAGAGCAACATCGTGATCCATTGAAATGACACCATATGAGTTATGGTTTGGGATAAAACCCGAATTGTCTTTTCTTAAATTTTGGTATGCTATGCATAAGTAAAATGTTTACAACCAAAGTCGGATAAGCACATCTTTGTAGGTTATCCCAAAGAATTTGTTGGGAATTTCAACATAACACCAAGGACAAAAGAGTTTGTTACTTGGAACGTCAAGTTTCTTGAGAAGGAAATTTTCGTGAAAAGTGAAGTGGGAGGACAATAGAACTTTGATAAGGTTGTTGAACCTTAGCTATATGTGCTAAGTAGCGCAGCGCTGGAAAGTGTCCCGGTGACGGCCACAATGCTCATGGCTCGTGATTACAAAAGGTGTGATCTCGGAGATTAGAGTTCCTATAGAACCGTGTGGGTCGGTAAGAATCAAATAGTAAGATTTGATAAGCAAGTCGTTATTGTTTTGACAATGATGAACCGACTACATGCAAAGAAGCGATGATGGGCCCTGACTCCATAAAATGACTAGAAGTCATAGAATCCGTGATAGTATCCATACACGAGAAAACAAGTTTCTGAACTTGGAAGACCCTCCGGAAAGGCATGAAGCCTATCAGTCGTGTTTGGATCTATAAAGAAATAAGACATGGATGTTTAACATCTATGAAATAGTCGACATGTCGGAAAGAAGTTTATGACAATGTTCAAGGAGTTGACTATGACAAGATTTGATCTTTCATAGCGATATATAGTCTTGACGGATTAATGTAGCAACCACTACATATAATTTGGTATATGGTAGTTGAATAAACAAAACAAGGTTTTTCTAATAGAACGGTAACCTAGGACATGTACATGACATGGTCCAAAGGGTTTTGTTAATTCAAAGGGTGCTAAAAGGGCATGTAAACTTCAATAGTTGAAGTAAGCATAGCGGAGTTGGAATCTTCACCATGATGAAACAATTAAAAGAGTTTAAATTCATCGGAGATGATGAAGATGCTTGCATTTGCAAGAAATTAAGTGGGAGAGCCGAGACATATTTCTAATACATTATGTAGAGGAAATATTGTTGATTGGAAATGATGTATCTTGTATTGACACAAGTTAAGAATTTCATTAAAATAAGATTTCGATGAAAGACTTGGGCAAACCCGGAATATTAGGCATCAATATTTATATGGATAGATTAAGGCGCTAATATGGTTGTGCCAGACATACATATATGAGATATTGAAAGGGTTCAATATGGAAACAACAAGAAAGGTTCTTGCTGCATGGAAAGGATTGTATCAAAATTCAAGTGTTTCAACACTTGGTGAGTAAAATCACATGAAGATTTTGATCGATTATACCATGATATGTATATATCCAGAATGTCCTATGCTCTAAATGTTATGAGCATATACCAGAATGATTCATAAGATGATCATTGGACAATAGTAAAGATATTCTTATGAGCTTTGGAAGAATTAAGAATATATAATGTATAAGTGACAAATAGTTAAAGGTAGTTCATCGTAAAGTGTTACATTGATACTAGTTTTGTCACAAGATACAAATTAAATTTATCTCAATTTAGACTATGGGTGGCACAATGTAATGGAAAGGATGTTCCATGATGGATTTGGATGAGTTCCAAAGTTGAGATATTGTGACGGATACTACAACAAAAGGCTAAGTATATGACTGCTATAGTAGCAGCAAAGGAGGGCATTTGTGTTAAGTAGTTTGTTATCAAACTAGGTGTGGTTCAAAGTGGGCTAATACTATGAAGATATATTGTGTGACAATAATATCAACATATTTTGAGCCGAACGAACTAAAGGTCTCACCAAAGGACCAAATCTTTACAATGCCATCTCATTTGAGAATGAGTGATGCGTAGAGACACAGAGACATGCAAATACACACGGACCTGAAACTGTCAGATCCAGAGATTATGTTAACCACTAGCAATAGCATATATGCAACACCAGAAAGCCATAGGTGTTCAATACGCAAAGTTTTCAAACTAGATTATTGACTCTAGTGCAAGTGGGAGACTGAAAGGAATATGCCCGAGAGGCAATAATAAAGTGGTTATTATCTTATTCCATGTTTATGATAAATGTTTATTTTACATGCTAGAATTGTATTGATCGGAAACATCAATACATGTGTGTTTAATAAACAAAAAGGGTTCCTAGTTATGCCTCTCTTATAGACTAGCTTGTTGATTAACAAGATGATCAAGGTTTCCTGATCATGGACATTGGATGTTGTTAATAACAAGGTCACACCATTGGTGGAATGATGTGATGAACATTCATCCGAAGTATAGCATTACTATCAAAGTCATTATGTTTATATTGCTATAATATCATATGAAGTAATCTTTATCCTTAGACCATGAGATCATGTTAATTGCTAACACCGGAAGAGTATCTTGATAACATCAAACGTCACACCGTAACAGGGTGACTATAAAGGTGGGTTCAGTGCTATGAAGGTGTTATGTTGAGGCTCATGGATCAAGAGTGGGATTTGTCCATCCCAATGACGGATAGATATACTCTGGGCCCTCTCGGTGATATCACATTGAAATAGCTTGCAAGCAAGTGATGTGATCACTAGAATGTTATATCACGGGAACGAGAAAAGAGTGCATGTCGGTAATGAGATCAAACTAGGTATGGAGATACCGATGATCGAATCTCGGACATGTAATATATCGCGGGACAAAGGGATTTAGTTACTAGCGTTAAAGGTTCTCACGATCACAGAAGTCATCGTTGAATGTGTAGGAGTCAGTATGGATCTCCAGGTCCCGCTGCTGATTATTGATCGGAGAGGGGTCTCGATCATGTATGCATTATTCGCGAACCGTAGGGTGACACACTTAAGGGATACCGACACCATTTGGAGCAAATGTGTTTCAGATAAAGATTTAAGAAAGCGCTAGAATTATTTCAATAGACACCGAAACTGTTTCGGGTGAAAATGCTGAAACTGGTTCTGCATGTAATATTGAAATGTTGTAGGGGGTTTTATGTGAATGTTTGTTAATTAAAGTAATTAACAAAATTCTGAATAAAAATAATGAAAGAGTTTTATTAAATGAGAGAGCATTAAATTTGGAGAAATTTAATGCATTTAAAGTGGAGACTTTAAAAGAGAATGTGAAGGGGCATTTTAATGTGGAGGGGTTACCACCAAATGAATGGAGGAGGTGAAGGGTCACCCCCTCCATGCGCCGGCCATGAAGGAGGGGCACCCCCCTCCTCCTATAAAAGGCCACCCCCTCCTCACTTCTCAAACACACCTCCTTGTTTAGGATCTCTCTCCCCCTCTAGTATTATTCCCCCATGGTCTCAGATTAGCGAGATACATGTTCCCGGTGGCTTTATCTGGAAAGGAGTTGCTGCTTCCGCTTCTTTTCTGGAGCAAGGGACGGAGGTTGTCGGGGTACCGAATGTGTCTGCGATCACGGATGCACCGCTGCTTTGCGGTGCTGGACTTGGTGGTGCTGGAGCTAGATCTAATGGACGTGCTGGAGCCAGACCTGCTGGACTTCATCACGATCTTGAGATCGGCAAGTGTACGAATACATCAACCACGAGTTCCTAATCGTTAACAAAGCTCGTTGTCTATGAGGGTAAGTTCTCGTTGGATGTTTGTCCACCCGTTGATAGATCTTGGCGTGTAGTTCACACCGTAGGAAATTTTTTGTTTTCTATGCTGCGGACCCAACAAGATCTGTTTGTGTACTTCTTTACCATCAAGAGGGAGTTAGTAGAGTCCAAGGACGAATTGCGGATCTGCGGAACCATCAACTTCAAGATCTGGCCTAGCCGGCGCTTCCCCGACATCGTAGGGCATGAGTCATGCAAGAACTGGCAGCGCACGTACTTCTACGGCCCAGATATTCCTCTGCCTGACCGCCTTGAGACTTATCCCGACTTCGTCGATGGAGCCGCCACCGAGGTGCCCGCATGGCGTACCCCAGCCTCCCTTCCCTCTGACGACGAGGCCAATCGCGCCGTAAGGCGGATTGAATGGCTCGTAGACGGAGGTCTGGCGGGCTTGGATCTTGCCATGTGCTGGTTCATTAGGCGGATCCAGCCTCTGCAGCACCGCGCGGAGTTAATGTGTAAATACACTCAAGATAGGAGGGATCCCATGTGAATTTCGTGGGATAACTTCTCTACTGACTCCATCAAACTCCGGCTTAAAGACATCGTCAAGGTGAAGGACAGGAAGCGTGGCTTCAAGATCACCTACGACATGTTCGATTGGAGCAAGTGCCCAGAGGTAGGTTCTGTTTCCTTTTTTGCTCGTTACATGCTCTAAGGTTTTTCCGATTTGAAGTTGTCAATCTAACACTCCTCTGTATCCTAGCTGGCGACCTTGGCGGCGAATCAAATGGCCTCCCAGGTCTATGATCCTAAGTTGAAGGATATCCAGGTGGTGTCGGACGATGACGCCCCCCAGGATCAACCAGCTCTAGCAGCGCGGAAGCGGAAGAGGTCCACCTCTAACGCTGCTGCCGAGGCCAAGAAGAAGAAATCAGAGAGTGGAGTCTCCAAATGATCCACTGCCGCCTTAGAGGCAGAGAAGAAGAAGAAATCCACCGGCATTTCCCTTACCAAGGCTCCTGCCATGAAGTATTTTCATTCTCTGACTTATGCTTTTTAGCTCATACCTTTTTTCAACTCTTGTACTTATACTTCGTATGTTTCAGGAGGAAAGCCGATGTTAGTTTGAAGCGATCCTCCAAAGATGTTGGAGGGTCAAAAAACATTCGTGACATGCTGACCAGGGACGTGGCCGCCAAGCCCTCTCCCACTACTGCTCCCCCCACTCCTGCCGCCAAGCCTTCTACTGGCCCTGCTGGGCCTTCCTCCCCCGTCATCCCTGAGATCTCCACCATGGAGACAGATGCCAATCCAATCCTTGATATCTCAGGCTCTGTCGAGGCAGATGTTACTCCCAGTGGCCAGGCGACACAGGATAGCACTTCCACTAAAATGGCTGAAGCTCCGGCTAAGGATGCCACCGAGAAAGGGAAGCAAGTGGTGGAAGAGGTGGATGCAGAAGCAACGGTCCAGGCGGGAGCCTCTGAGCCATCATCTATCTTGAAAATGCAAGAGACGGCTAGGGCATCATCCATGCCTTCGGGTTCAACTTCTCCATTGTCTACGACTCCTCCGACGTTGTGCTTGGATGACCTCATCATGCAGGCCAACACAATTTATAACAACGCCCAGACCTTCCATGACTCCTCTGCTCATCTGGCCAACAATCTTAGGGTCATTGCCATCATAAATCTTTTGAACTTCACTTCTTTTGATTTGTAATATATCCTACTATATCCCTCAAGCTCTTAGGCAAAAAAACCAATAGTTTTGGCCTAAGTTCTCCAAAGAACTAAGTGTAGAACTTGTCCGTGAAGCCCCCGAGCGTTTAGTTGAAACTGGATAGTTCGGAATAGATGCTCTAGAGAAACTAGCTTATTTTAAAATCTTATACTGTAGCCCCCGGGAGTCTAGTTGAAACTTGGATAGTTCCGACTAGATGCTCTAGAGAAACTAAGCATGTTATCATCTTATGCAGAATGAGAATAAACGGAGGATAGCCGCCAATGAGAGGTTTGCTGCTTTGCGGAAGGAACTGGACCTTGAATAGGGTAAAACAGCCTTCCTGAAGCAACAGATCAAAAATAGCCAGAGTCTATTTCTTGTAACAACTCCTTGCTTTTCCTCATGGATTCATTTCTTCTGTCTTCTTATAGTACTTTTTTCATTTCCACCTTACAGAAGCCATTGCCAAGGCCAAGAGCATCGTCGAGCAATCCAAGCATATCCAGGATCTCGATGATGAGAATAAAATTTTGAAGAAGGACCTCGCCGATGCTGTTAAGGGCCATGAGGAAGCGATGAAGGTGCTGCAAGAGTTTGCTAACGCCGAGATGCAGTGCCTGAAGGATGAAATTGCGCAACTCAAGGAGAAGTAATAGGCTGCCAAAGAGTAGAATGCTAGGAACCTTGAGGTGTACAAGACAGTCTAGAAGGAGCTCGATGTCTTGGTGGAGACATGCAAGCAAGCGGAAACGAGCATCTTCGGTAACCTTTCTCCGTCTTGGTCATCTCCCATTGGCTTAGCCAACTTGGGTGAGGGTGGTCCGGATCCCAAGGAACGCATGATTCTTGCCGGCAACTTCGTCAGCACCGCCATCACCCAGGCCAAGGAGATAGCCCAGCCTCTAGGGATTTACATCAAGGCGGCAAACTCAGTGGCCAAGTACGCAGAGATCCTGCGCCGAGCTCCTGAGAAGGTCAAGGACTGGAAGGCCTCTTGCGTCCGGGTTGGTGCTAGGATGTCTCTGTCTCTGATCAAGGCGCACTATGACAACGCTGACATCGACCTGGGGACCTCCGGCTTTCCCAAGCTGGATGAGGAAGGGAGGGAAATTGATAGCGATGCTATTTGGAATTCCCTTGCCCGCCTTGACACCAGGATTACCAAGATGGTTAACACAGATGTCTTCGTGCTTGTCGAGATCCTTGATGAAGACATGGCTTCGTCTGAGTATAGCCCATCTCCTTCCGAGTTTTACAAGCTCGCCCGGCCTGGCTTTCCTGACGATGCCACCACAAAGCCCCCTGCAGCAGAGCCATAAAAAACAACGTTTGTATTAAATGTGTCTCTGCAATGTATATGCGGAAAAAACTTATGTTTTGCTAGGGCGGAAAAACTTGTACTCAAGTTTCCTGCTACTTATCTGTTTCCAGCATGTGTATATTTTTTAAGCAAGTGCTGGCTTATCCATTATTCTATTTCATATGTTTGACCTTTCGTGAGATGGAAGACTCGCAACACAGAACTATGCCCTTAGGTGATGATGCTTAATAGCACTGTCAAGAACCTAAGAGCAAAATCGCCGGCTTTGAGTGCCGAGAAGTCACTACTCCGGAATCCACATAAAAACTTTAGAAAACGTGTAGACTAGAAAACTTAAGCTAACACCCATAGGCGGAATTTTCACAAGTGCAAAATGCAAACTTGCGCATAAAGGGTTTATATGATCCAAAAATGAAAAACTAAAGGAGATAAAAGACTCAAAGAATATGAGTGAACCAAATGCTTTATTTCATTGATCATATAAGAAACTTATTACATAATATAAATGTGCTAAGTGTAAAAGGGATGTAGTTGTGCTATATTCCATGGCCGATCTGTCTCCGGGTAATCATCATCAGAGTCACGTTGCTTGCGCTTGTGATTTTTTGGCCTATCTTTCAACTCGCGAATATCAACGAGGTAATAGGAACCATTGAGCAATGCTTTGCTTATGACGAACGGTCCTTCCCAAGGTAGGGATAGTTTGTGTGATTTCTCCTGCTTGAGTCTAAGAACAAGATCCACTTCTTTAAACGAGCGATGCCTTACGCGGCGACCATGGTAGCCACACAACTTCTGCTGGTAGATGGCGGATCTTTGGCATGCCAGCACGTGCTCTTATTCAAGTAGGTCCACAGATAGGCGTCTGGATTCTTCAGGATCATCCTCCTTGTAGGCAGAAACTCTTGGTGCATCGTGGAGGATGTCGGATGGGAGGATTGCTTCTGCTCCATAAACCATGAAGAAAGGAGTCAAGCCGGTGGATCCGTTGGGTGTTGTTCGTAAACTCCATAAGACAAATGGTAATTCCTCCGTCCAGGCCCTAACTGCTCTACGTAGCGGTGCCTCTAAGCATGGCTTGATTCCGTGCAAAATTAGTCCATTGGCCCTTTCAACTTTCCCAATTGATTGTGGGTGTGCCATAGATCCTAGGTCATGGCAGATGCCATTTTCATGATAGTACTCCTCAACTTCTCCGAGAGATAAATTTCTACCATTATCGGTGATGATGTTGTGTGGGAGACCAAATCTCACCACTAGATCCTGGACAAATTCTAGGGATGTTTCCCCATCAAGCTTTCTAATGGGTTTAGCTCCAAACCATTTTGTGAATTTGTCCACTACTACTAGCAAGTGTGTGAATCCACAGGATGTTGTCTGCAAAGGTCCCACCATGTCCAGCCCCCAGACTGCAAACGGCCAGGTTATTGGTATTATTCACAATTCTTCAGCTGGAACACTTGGTTGTCTTGCATAGAACTGACACCCAAGGCATGTTTCTACCAACTTGTCAGTGTCCTCCTTGGTAGTTAACCAGTAGAATCCTTGTCGGAAGGCCTTATCCACCAATGACCGGGGAGCGGCATGGTGCCCGCAATCTCCGATATATATTTCTCCAAGGATTTTGATACCTTGCTGCTGGGAGATGCATCGAAGGAAAACTCATGTGGTACTTCTTTTGTAGAGCTGGCCATCAATGATGACGTAGCCTTTTGCTCTTTGTACTATTTGCCAGCTTTCGACTTCGTCAGCGGGCAAAGTTCTGTCTTGTAGATAGTCCATGAACGGTTTTTTCCAAGCCGGAGAGGTCACTATTACTGTATTAACAAATGAGTCCACCCTATCCGGGTTGTCGGGGTCCGCTCCCTTCACGGATGGGGTCCATAAATGTTCTAGGAAAACGCCTGGCGGAATTGGTCGACGAGCTGATCCAAGCTTTGACAGCAGATCTGCCGCCTCATTCTCCTCCCTTTTTACGTACTTGACTTCATAGCAATCGAAGCACTTGGCTATTTTGTCTACTTCGTATCGATATACCGCCATCATAGGGTTCCGCGCATTCTTGGTGCCAACTACTTGCTGGGCAACCAAGTCAGAATCTCCACATCAAACTATGCGCTTGATGCCAATATCCTTAGCTACGCGAAGTCCGCGAATGAGGGTGTCGTGGTGGTGTCACGGCATATGCCATGGATAGGCTAAAGGTGGGGACTAAATGCACTAGGGGAATCCAGGGAGGGATAGTGTGGTGATTCCACACACAGTAGCTTTGATTTCAATTCACTTCCAAGGTTTACAAGTGCTCCTTGAGCTGTATTGGAGAGAGGAGGAAGAAGGAGCTCTCTTACTCTCACCGCTAGCTAGCCCTCAGGAACCAAGTAAAATCTAGCCAACTAGCCTTCTACCCAATAGAGCTCAACCCAATAGAGATCAACCCTTTCTACAGAGGCCCTAGCCCTCCTTATATAGGGGTGGCTAGGTCTCCAATTAGGGCATACATGGAGGCATATTCCAGGGAATATGCCTCCTCCCGAAATAGTAAGCCGACCGGGTTGCTTTTCCCCCACGTCATCCATGCAGAGGCTACGTGAGCCTCTGCGGCGCCCGCGTCAGCCGACATTGGCATCGCCACCTTTGTCAGCCACACATCGGTGGTCCTGCCTCTGTCCGCTTCGCTCATGCTCTGCGTACAGGGGTCACCTTTGACCAGCGAGATACCTTCCTTCTCCCACAAGCTTGATATGACCCGAATCATACATAGTTGATCCGGCCACACCTGTTCTTGCATATGAGTTAGATTCATCTGTCTGACTTACGGCTTAAGTCGGTTGAGACCCAGTTAGGTGGACATCTCCTGGTCCGGGTTACCCCGTGATTCGTCCTGCCTTGAGGTGACTCGGCCAGCATTTGCTTTGACCTTGCCGTACCTCGGCTAACTCGGCATTTATACCCCGGTGTGACCCTACCCGGGGGTATCCCCCCAACATTAGTCCCCGAAGCTGGTGTGGTCTTAGCTGCCTTGGCCGCTAAGGCCACAGCAGGTTCAATTTCACCGAGCTTTGAGTTCCTTTTCCGAGTTACCTCCTTATCTCGGATTCCATGGGTTTCCTTTCCCTTGGCACATTTCAAGTTTTCACTTGCTAGCCGGGTTACCACATTCTCATCCGGGTCGTTCTTCCTTATCTCGTACGCTTCCCCACGTGGAGGCTAATCATTAGTTTGCCTCATTTTAAGGGCTAGCAACATTAACCGCCGCAGTTATTGTCAGGAGTTACTGTGCGCATGTTACGTCACGCCTGCCTCCTCGTTAACTGTATCAATGCGTCGCGTCATGGGATCCGCTACGCCCTGTGGTCCTTCGTCTGGCTCATCGCTGATTGGTCAATCCGGGTTATACACGGCCACACCGTGTGGCACACCCGCATAACACGATCCCACTACCCCCTCGAGGGAGTGGTTAAATAGGGGAGGGGTGCGCCCCTTGGGTCTTTTCCCCACTTCCGCGCCCCTCTGCCTCTACTTCTTCTTCTTCTTCTCCCGCGATAGCACCGCCGCCATCGTGCCTGAGTAGCAGCACCGCCGCTGCACTGCCTCCACGCTCACCAGCATCGCCGCCGCCTCCACGCGTCTCTTCCAGCATGAGTCGCTCCCAGTCTAGGCCACTACCACCCACCGCCGCTAGTGCCAGTGAGGGCAGTGAACTCGAGATGACTGAGGAGGAGCTCGCCGTTGCTGAGCAGGAGATGGAGGAATATGCTGCGAGCGCCGATCGCGGCGCGTGGGTAGGCTCCTGGGTCTGCCAGGATGACCTAGATTGGCTCTACCACACCAGGCGCATCCCGGAGGGTGACACCGCACGCCTCGCTTCCTCCGAGCTTGCCCCCTCACCCAATCCGGGTGAGTATGTGGTGTTCCTATCTCATTTTCAACGCGGATTTGGTCTGCCAGTGAGCGACTTTTTCCACGACTGGTTAAACACATACGAACTCCAGCCGCACCACCTTCCAGCCAATGCCATCACATCTCTCTCCGCCTTCGCCTCCACCATCGAAGGTTATGCCGGACTATGGCCTACGAAGGAGCTCTGGATCCGGTTCTTTGGCCTTCGCCGGAACGTGATTCCGAACATCTAGCTTGTCCCGGAGGACAAGCAGCTCACGCAGTTCGGTGCTGCGTCAATTTCTCCTTGGAGGTTGTCCGTCTTCCCCCGAGTCACTGGGCTAGACTCTTGCAAGGGATGGGCCTGGACTTTCTTCTATGTCCGGAACGACACTACTGAGGATCTGATCCGGCTGCGCCTTTATGCTCCGGGTCCTCCCAATCCAGAGCTATAGGATGTAGTCCCCAAGAAGCCCACCATCCTGGCGAACCAGGTCAACAAGAGGTTCCAGGAGTTGAAGGACCTCGGATTGCGCAACGAGGACGCCATGATCACATTTGTCCGCAAGGACTTCTCCTCTGAGTGGACGTGGGGAATGGAACATTATTGCCGAGATAGGCTTCCTCCCGTGGTAAGCTTCATGCCGCAAACTTTCTCCGAATTAAATCATATGTCGGTCGCTGTTGTATACTTAACTCTTTTGTCTTTTCTTTCCCTTAGCAATTCCTTCAGCAAACTATCAAGGATGGCACCGAGCCCTCCCTCAAATGGGCGCCTGACCGGGATAGCTCTGACAAGGAGGAACCGGATCAGGAGATGTTCCTTCCAATGGCTGACGCGACCAAGTGACCCACCGGTAAACTCTCTTCCATTAGAGATTGGCCCGACGATGAAGATGACTCAGATGTTGAGGTGATGGAAGCATTTGACGCTGTCCCCCTTTCTTATGCTTTTCTAGCATCAGCTAACCCCGGTGGGCAGATCCATGAGGACCCTCCCCTTGCCATGGGTGATCCTGTTCCGGTTGCGCCGAAGAAGAAAAGGGGAGCCGCATCAACTTCTTCCTTCGGACCTTCTCAGCCAGCCAAAAGGCAAAAGAAGTCCAGGGACAAAACTGCCACCAAGCCTGCAACCAAGGCCCCAGCACGAAGGGCTCGGAAGACCAAGGAGCCCCTGACCTCGGATGAGTAAGCCTCTTTTCCCTCTGTCATTTACTTCTTCTTCTATTGTTATAGTTTCTCATCCGACACTGTTCGATTCGGCAGGGCCGCGGTGGAGGTCCCACAGAGTGGATCCGGCATTGCCTCTCCGCTCCGACACAGCCCTTCTCCCCCTCGTGGCGATGATTCACGCCCACTGAGCCCAGTCCCGGAGGGTTCAGCGGCTGCTCCGGGTTCTAGCCCACCTCGTCAAGAAGAGGGCAACCCTAGAGCGGGGGAGACTGGCTCTGCCGAGGCAGCGGCCACCACTACTTCGGCTCTGCCGCAAGCAGCTACCACCGAGGTTACCTTAGCACCTCCACCGAAGAAGAAACCAGCACCAGCACCAGCACCAACTCAAGCACCAGCAGCAAAAGCAACAGCAACAGCACCAAGCCCCTCCGCCTCATCCGAGTCTTCCCAGTCTCAGCGAGAAAGCACCAAGGCAGCTCCCAAGGGTAAATCTACTGCAACAACTTGCACTTCTTAGCAGCAACCAAAGGGCAAGAAATCCCCTGACGCCACCAGTGCAACATCCATCGAGGTTGGACAACGCACACTCATGTCCATGCTTTCGAAGAAAACTCCACCACCAAAGGACGCCCCTACTGAGCTAGCTGACGCGCAACTCGTTTTGCACACCAGCCCGGCCCTTGCCCAGGTTGAGAGGAGGGAGGCGCATGCCAAGGGTTTGGTGGCGCCCCATATGCTCAGCGGCGAACGATACCCTCCGACCTTGATCGAGTTCGTGAACAACTAGAACAAGGCGGAGTTCGTCCACAATGACGATCTCCCTGAGAAGTTCGGTCCCGCCGAATTTGCTGCTCAAATGAACACAGCCGCTAAGGAAATTAACCTTGCGGGTCGGATGATGGAGGTACGTTACTTCACCTTTTCCTTCGCATGTTGTAGATATTAGTGATATAACCATTAGTACCCGAGCCTCCGGGGGAGTAACTTGTTATTCGGCTGGATGCTCCTTAGAAAACTAACGTAGCTCCTTGATAACTTCGAATATGCACACACCTAGAGCCGGGTTAAGTTCCACTTGGCCCGGATTTTGTACACTTCGAATATGCACACACCTAGAGCCGGGTTAAGTTCCACTTGGCCCGGATCTTGTACACTTCGAATATGCACACACCTAGAGCCGGGTTAAGTTTCATTTAGCCCAGATTTTATACACTTCGAATATGCACACACCTAGAGCCGGGTTAAGTTCCACTTGGCCCGGATCTTGTACACTTCGAATATGCACACACCTAGAGACGGGTTAAGTTCCACTTGGCCCGGATCTTGTACACTTCGAATATGCACACACCTAGAGCCGGGTTAAGTTCCACTTGGCCCGGATTTTGTACACTTCGAATATGCACACACCTAGAGCCGGGTTAAGTTCCACTTGGCCCAGATTTTGTACACTTCAAATATGCACACCCCTAGAGCCAGGTTAAGTTCCACTTGGCCCGGATTTTGTACACTTCGAATATGCACACACCTAGAGTCGGGTTAAGTTCCACTTGGCCCGGATTTTGTACACTTCGAATATGCACACACCTAGAGCCGGGTTAAGTTCCACTTGGCCCGCATTTTGTACACTTTGAATATGCACACACCTAGAGCCGGTTTAAGTTCCACTTGGCCCGGATTTTGTACACTTCGAATATGCACAAGGCTAAGCTATCATTTTGCACTCTTTTCAGGTGACCACCAACTGCCGGAGCGCCGAATTTCAGCGTCTCCTGGACACTCACAAGATGCTGCGTGCAAAACATAATACACTTCTCGCTGAATATGAAAAAAGGGGTAAGCTTGCTCCCTTGGCATGTTTCCGTTTTTCTTCATCCTTTTCCGCGGAACTAATCCATCGTTCGGATTTCGCAGCTGAGGTGGAAGCTGAGAACATTATCATGAGGAAAAACCTAGACCAGATCAAGGGTAAGTCGTTTTGGCTCAACTTTGCTATCTCCTTTTCTCCTTGGCTCGGCAAACATTCATACCTCGGCTTTGCCGGGACAACAAACTATTTCAGCATCTCTTGAAGATAGTGTGCCCTTGCCTGATATGATGCTGCATTTTCTCGAACAAGCAGGGCAGCATCAGGCAGAGCTCAAAAAGAAAGATGATGAGCTTGCTCTCCTCTAAGCCAAAGATGATGAATTTGCCAAGCTCAAAGCAGATATGAAAAAACTGAAAGCACAACATCAAACCGAACTTCAAAAAGCTGGCCAGCACTATACTGAAGAGCGCGAGCGCCTCAATCTTCAGATTTCCAAGGACCGAGACCTTCTCCAGGAGGCCGATGTCAAACTCGAGTCGGCGAACATTGAACTTGTGCAGCTTCGCAAAAGGCGTGATGACTGTACCAAGGAGTTGACCCGGATCCACAGCCAATCTGGCAGGAGAATGATCGGCTAGAGACGATTTTCCTCTTGATCACCCTCCCCAACTTGCCTCTGCGCATGTAGACGAGAAGCGCTCTCAGTAAATTAGCAAGTCTTGTGGTATTTGACGTAAGCTCCTTTCCCTCATCCGGCATATTTCTCCGGGTTACTTCACATGTCTTTTCTTTACCCGCTTCTCTTGTCTTGTTTTCAGGCAAATTTCTAGAGGGCAATGCCATTGCGAGCACAGCTGTTGCTAAGTTCCGCCGAGAGAGGGGTACCCCTGTTGCTCCTGACGCTGAAGAGATTCCCTATGACATGGAGGACATGTTGGTCAGCTTGTCTTCTCGCGTGGAAATCGTGAAGAACTATGGCAAGGATATCCTTGACGTTGCAATCCGAATCTTCAATAATTTTTGGCCGGCAGAAGACACTCCGGAGGGGACCGCAGTTCTTGCTGATAAGTTGATGGAATGCGAGACCCAGCTCGACCTTTGGAGGGAATCCGCTGGACGTGCCAGAGCTGAGACCGTTCTCCACTACGTGCTTACGTGGTACGAGAAGATCGACCTTAACTTTCTAGCGCACGTACGCACCGGATCCAAATGGACCAGTGACCCGGAGTGGGTAGCTCGGTGCAAGGCTTGTGCCCATAGCCTCATCGAATATGCTCCCATTCATGAATGGAATGAGGGTCCAAGCTTCCTTGGTGGCGCGGATGATGAAAACGCTGAGAATGTCGAAGATGTCGAAGATGGACGATGCCTCGGACATCAAAGACAGCGAAGATGATGCCGAACTTCCTCCTCCTGCTGCTCCTTGAGTGAAAAAACTTTAAAGTTTATCAGATCCTCGGTATGCCGGGTGGAATTGTATCCAGTACACAAGTGATATTTTGCTACTAAGTTTTTATGCCGGATTAACTTGGGCGCAGTCCCCGAGTTTCATTTTCTTGTTCTTCCAATCTTCTGGCTCGGCTCGTGTCTACCTTGATTCGGTTTTACGACTTACGAGTCCAAGTTTCAAAAATTGTCTTAACAATACTTGGAAACTTTAGGATTAGCTCAAAATAATTCAGCATAATAATTCGAAAGTAAACACAAGGTTAGTCCGAAAAACAAACGTCGGCTCGATTAAGTTCCTTTCCTTAGTCGTTTTTCATGTGCTACGCAATTCCAAACTTGTTCTCTTGCTTGCCATGAAGCCAATTCTTGTTGGACAGCAGCATGTCGAAGAGTTGGGTTCTTGGTGCTCACACATTACTAATCCGGCCTAAGTAGAACAACTTACGCCAGCCGACGTATAAACAATAAATACATAAGACAACAAAGATTATTAAGGCAGTCCCGAGTTACTGCTCAAGGTGCCAATATTTCATTAATAAACTCATTGCCAGCATACACACCGACATATGAGAGACTCGGATACATACACTCCTCTTCTAAGTGTAGAAAGGACGAAGAAGAGCTACATTCCATGGACGCTTAGATTCCTCGCCGGACCTGTCCGCCTTGTCCTTTTCCTGTGTTTTTGCATCGATAAGATAGTAAGAATCATTGTGCAATGCTTTGCTCACAATGAATGGCCCTTCCCATGGGGGGATAACTTATGCATGTCAGCAGTACGTTGTACCAACCGGAGTACCAGATCACCTTCCCGGAAGACTCGGGGGTTTACTTTCCGGCTATGATAGCGTCGGACATTTTGCTGATATATGGCGGATCTGGACAATGCCAATTCTCTCGCTTCTTCCAGCAGATCAACATCATTTTGCCGGGCTTCTTGCACTTCGGCTTCTGTGTATTGGGTAACCGTAGGCGAGTCATGCTTTATGTCGGCTGGTAATACAGCTTCTGCCCCATATACCAGAAAAATGGCATATAGCCTGTTGATCGATTCAGAGTTGTTCTTAAACTCCATAATACCGCTGGTAGTTCTTCTATCCAGCACCCCGCTGATCTTTGCAGCGGCTCAATGAGCTGGGGTTTTATCCCGGATAGACTAATCCGTTGGATCTTTCCACTTGTCCGTTTGATGCAGGATGGGCTACCGAGGCAACGTCCATCCGGATCTTCTTATCTCGGCAAAATCACGCAAATGCTCCTTCAGCAAAATTTGTTCCATTATTAGTTATGATACTGTGAGGATAACCGTATCTCAAGATGATGTCTTTGAGAAATGTCACGGCGGTAGCTCCATCACATTTTCTTATTGGCTTTACTTCCATCCACTTTGTAAACTTATCCACCATGACCAAAATGTGAGTCATATTTCCCCTTGCTGGTTTGAACGGGCCAACCATGCCCAAATACCATATGGCAAATGGCCAAGTGATTGGTATGGTCTTGAGTTCCGACATTGGCATATGTGTCTTGGTAGCGTACCTCTGACAACCATTGCATTTTCTTACCAAATCCTCTGCTTGTTCTAAGGAACTTGGCCAGTAGAATCCATGCCGGAAAGCTTTTGCTACCAAGGCTCTAGACGAGGCATGATGCCCACATTCCCCTTGATGTATATCTCGGAGGATGTCAAGCCCTTCTTCCGGGTCAACGCATCGCTATAGGATATTGGTCACACTCCTTTTGTATAGCTCGGAATTGATGATTGTGTATGCCTTTGCTCTCCTCTGAGTTTGCCTGGATAGCACCTCCTCAGTGGGTAAAGTTCCATCTTTCAGGAATTGAAATATAGGTAGTGCCCAAGCTGGTATCGCTCGTACAGGGAACACATCCTCATCAATTTCCATCTGATCTACCGACATAACTTCAACCGGATCACGCTGAGCAGTCCTCGGGTCTTGTGAAGCAGTCCCCGGGTTTGCCGAGGCAGTCCCCGGGTTTGGCGCACCACCTCCCATGTCAATGTCCATGGGCACAACTCCGGACTCCAGATCCTCCGGGACATAGACTGAGTCGGTTTCTGGGGACGGTCTGATAGATGGTTTTCTGAGGTGTTCTAATGCTACACCCAGTGGAATTGCTTGTCGGGTTGATCCGAGCTTCGACAATACGTCGGCAGCCTCATTTTCCACCCGGGGTACATGGCGAAATTCGCATCCCTCAAAATAACCAGATATCTTCTGCACATGGAATCTGTATAGTGCCATGTTTGGATCAAGAGCGTCCCACAGCCCCGAGACTTGCTGAACTACCAAATCCGAGTCGCCAAAGCATTGGATCCGACGTATCCCAATTTCTTTTGCCACTTTGAGCCCATGCACAAGTGCTTCATATTCGACGACATTATTTGATGCTGCGAAATGGATCTGTAGCACATACTTCAAATGGTCATTCTTTGGCGAGGTAAGCACAACTCTGGCGCCTAAACCGGTTTTTGTTTTTGACCCGTCAAAGTGCATCCTCCACTAGTTCGGATCTCGTAGAAGTGGTTCATATTGTACCTCGGCCCAGTCCACAAAAAAGTCGGCCACCGCCTAAGACTTGATTGCTTCTCTTCTATCATACTGTGGCGCATAAGGAGCTAGCTCAATTACCCATTTCGCAATCCTGCCATTTGCATCCTTGTTACTTGTAACTACCTCGGAGAATTACGCTCCTAGTTATGAGCCTGGATGAGTAGAAATGGTTGAAATAGTACGGTGGGGCCCAAATGCCACTCACAGGTAGACCTTTCGGCCGTCCCAACCATTTCTAAACATCGGGACAAGAACGGGCGGCGTAATCGGCAGGCGAAGGGATCAACTACATACACAAATGAGTATGTATGAAAGCCACCATACAACAGTACATCAGAGCCATTCCATCTAAAAAGAAAGGAAATATAGCAACGCCATACGGCAAGATCCAAATATCCTAGATAGATATAATAGTTTAGGATATCTCCTCATACATCAATCAACAGAGTATCAGGCGGAAGCGGAAGACACAATCCGAGTACGGATAAGAAGCAAATCGGCATAAGATGCCCCATAAATAAGCAGATCCCGCCCACAGATCTCACGGATCCCCGTTCCCGGAATCTCTACACCGAATGATCGTTGCGCACATCGTCTGTCTCCTCCACCCAGTATCCATCTTGTGAGTGTACCTGTTCATCTGAACCAATAATTTATCGTGTGAGACCCTAGGGGTACTCAGAAAGACTTTATGCCTCTAAAGGGGACACAACCTGGGGTGACGCAATTGCAGCAAAAGATAAACCCTAAAAATTCTATAGATACTCGCTAACCATCCGCCTAACCAGAGATAGACGGATGTCCGTGAATTAATAACAACAGTTATGACGGTAATCTTAACAGATCCATCCTCCTCCCCGCTTACCGACGAGGAAGCGGACGAACAACCCCCCATCCGTTGGCAGTTTTATTATCCATTCCATGAGTGTTGCACTATTTACTAGTCAGTTACTTAGTCAAATTAAAAGCGGTACTTTAGTTATGCTTGTCTATGATCGAGAAACTGTGCTCCAAGTCGTCCATAACCGCGGACACGGCTTTCATAAAGTTTTACCCTGCAGGGGTGCACAAATAGCAACACACACTCGATATGCCTCGGAAAAACCAAATCAAAACCCAACGAGGCAGTCACGACAAAGCGATCACAGGATTCAGAAATATTTCAGGGGGCCACCCCATTGAGCTACCCGCAACGAAGTTAGCTGACTCCGAGACAGCCTCAAGGTTTGTGGAGCCGGCTGTAAACGACTGGGAACCCGAAAGTGTGACTGGGCTTGTCGATACAGCGAAAACGGGTCACGGACCTAAACAGTACAGTGTGCATTACCTCGCACAATTTAAATTAAAGCAGTAAAGCATGGCATAAGTACAGGATAGTAAATAAAACCTCAAACTAGTTTGTGGCCCCAAGAAATAAGAATGAATCAAGCTCTGGCTCAGGGGGGTTCATAAGCCTCCCAGATGTGGATAGCGCGAATATTCAAGGAACAGTAATCAAGTACTCGGGGTCCTACGGGACACAAGTGAGCCTGAAAAACCAAATAGCGAATATGGCTCACCGATGCCACTTTCATTAGTTATCCCATAACTACTCAGGTTAAGTTGTTTAGGTACCTCGTTATCCATCAGACACTCACATACCCTACACATGTTGTTCTACGACTCGCATGGCTCAAGCAACTCCTGTAGTAATGGCTCATGGGATGGAGGAACAAGCTTCAATGGGGTTTAAAAATAAAGGCTATGCAATACTTGGGATTCAGTTTAATGCAATCGCGACTCAATGATGCAAGAATAAGATAGAGGAAATAGGTACTATATGTATGCAAGCATGTGGTAGTGCTTGCCTGGCAGCTCAGTTGAAGCGAGAGAAGGATCTGGGTAGTGCTCCTGGTTCTCTTGGTATATCCCCTGCTCAGCGTCTATTCGAAGAAGAACCAAACAAACAAGGGCCAACAATACCCCAAAAATACTAGTCCATATGGAGAAGGGTCCACTCATCCATAATAATCCATATGGAAGCTAGGAAAAGGGTCCACTCACAAGGCATGCAAAGGTGGCCATGTGGCTCTCATATATCAATAATGTGAAAACAACATGATGCCAAGATGAGAGCATGTGGAAAAGAATTGGATCCATCCCAACCCACATGAGCTAGAGGTAAAACCAATAAGTGCCAAGCTCATATTTAGTTGGATGGTGGAATTATAAGGTGGTGAAAGAAAGGTGGTGGAGTTAATAAAAGATATGCCCCCAACTCAACTTGGGCATTTAAACAATATATCAACAACCAAATACAATATCAAGAGGCAAATACAATATATCTACCATGATTACTGCACTTACAACTCGGTTGGTTGCGGCTATATAGAGCAACATTGGCTCCTTTAATAGTGGAGAGGCTAACACTGGTGCAGTGGCTAACATTTCTTTAATTGTATAAAGGCTTCATTGGCCTGCGGCGTTCAAATGAACTTGTTCGACTTTTTCATGAGTTGATAGAGAGGCAATGCCTTTTCTCCCAACCGACATACAAACCGACTTAACGATGCCAGGCAACCAGTGAACTTCTGGACGTCGTTAAGACACTTCGGGAGTTCCATTCGCTCAATGGCCTGGATTTTAGTTGGATTGACTTCGATACCTCGGCTGGAGACAAGGAATCTGAGTAATTTTCCAGCCGAGACACTGAAGGTACATTTTTCCGGGTTAAGCTTCATCCGGAACCTTCTTAGGTTCGTGAATGTCTGCCTGATATCGTCAAGGAGCGTTTTGCTTTCCTTCGTCTTGATAACCACATCATCCACATACACCTTTACATTTTGACCAATTTGGTCGTGCAAACATTTCTGCATACATCTTTGGTACGTTGCGCCTGCATTACGTAAACCAAATGGCATGGTGCGATAGCAATAAGCCCATACGGGGTGATAAATGCAGTTTTTATTTGATTATCCAGATTCAGGGGTATCTGGTGGAAACCAGAATATGCATCAATGAATGACAACAGTTCACACCCAGCAATTGAATCTATGACCTGATCTATCCTTGGCAGTGGAAATGGATCTTTTGGACACGCCTTGTTCAGGTTTGTGTAATCGATACACATACGCCAAACCACTGCCACATTCGGATCATCCTTCTTCTTCACCACCAGCATCAAATTAGATAGCCAATTCGGGTAAAGAACTTCCATGATAAATCCTGCAGCTAGTAACTGAGCTATCTCATCTCCAATGACTTTTCTCCTATCCTCGGCGAAGCGGCGGAGAGGTTGCTTCACCGGCCTTTCTCCGGGTCTCACATTCAAAGAGTGCTCGGCCAACTCCCTCGGAACACCTTGCAAGTCCTGTGTGGACCAAACAAAAATATTCCGATTCTCACGGAGGAAGTTGACAAGCTCGCTTTCCTATTTATCATTCAACCCGGCACCAATTGTTACGGTGCACTCTGGGAACATATCATCAACATGCACTTTCTTGGTATCCTTTGTGGCTTGGAACGAAACACTATCATGCGGATTACTCAACGCCGACATATATTGCTGCGTGGACTGAGCCAACGCTGCCACCTCTTGGATTTTTCTTTTCTCTTGCGCAATCACGAGTGACTCGGCTAGGTTAGAACCGGCTGACGCACACTCAGAACGTCGGAAATCTCCAACAATGGTAATCACTCCATTTGGCCCCGGAAGCTTCATCTTTAGATAACTGATGTGGCAGCTTGCCATGAACTTGTTCAGTGCTGGTCTTTCGAGTAACGCGTGATACAGACTTTCTAAGTTCACCACTTCAAACTCCAAATTCTCAGTTCGGCAATTATCTCTCGTGCCGAACAATACGTCAACCCGGACCTTGCCTATGGGCTCGCAAGAAATGCCTGGCACAATGCCATGGAAAGTTGTCCTTGTAGCTTGGAGCATGTTCTCCGTGATACCCAACTTGCATATTGTATCCTCATAAATGATGTTAATGCTACTGCTATTGTCAATTAGTACCTTGGAGAACCTCACATTGATGTTAGGCCCAATGAATGTCGGGTCCAGCACTAGCGCATATGAACCAGGACTCGGCATAAGCTTGGGATGATCTTTGATGCTCCAGGTAATTTCCTGGTCCGACCAAGGCATATACCTCGTCACTGCTGGCATTACCGCATTCACCTCCATGTGTCGGCGCTGCAAACTCTTTCCATCTGTTTCCTTAGTGGTAAACACATAGTAACTCTGATGATGCTCTCTGTACTCATTCCTCCCCTCATTTCCGGGGTACCTCTGATCTGGTTGATGCTGGTCTTCCACTTGATGCACCACATCCCTTCTCTCATGGTTATCATACCTCGGCGGAGGGGGAGGCAACATTAGCTGTTGCGTGTTCGCTCCGGAGAGCAATTGCTGTCGGGGTAACTCCTGCCAAGGTTGATCGTTCCGAGGTGCCTGAGCATTCCCCAAACCACCTTGTTCTATCTTATGCATCCACTCACACCGCCTCGTTGTATGACCCGCTGGGTTACTCGGATTTGGCGTGTGAAATTTACACGGCTGATCCAACATTGACTCATAAGTATACCTCGGACGGTCCTTCTTTTCTTGCCACTATTTCTTTTGCTCTGGCATCCAAGTTTTCTTGCCATCATTTCTCGGCGTCCATTGTTGGCCTCTAGTTTTCTGACGTTGATTTCCCCCTGCTCCGGGCTGATCTTGATTCACAGCAGCAACTTGTTGCGAATTATACCGGTAATCCGGTCTGTCATCTCTTCTTTTACCCCAGTAGTCATTCCTCCGGGATGACCCGGCTCTATCTTTCTAGTGGCACTCCTCATTTGACTCGTTTGACACGAGCCTAGGTTGAGTCGGATCACCCAAAGCATACGAATCAGCAATCCGGATCGTCTCTGCCAATGTAGTTGGCATATCTCTTTGCAATCTTTGCCACAACATGCTTGCATATCTGCATCCTTGCGCAAACCATGCTATGGCCTGTGACTCTATCACACCCTCACACGAGTTTCTCACGGTACACCACCGGGTTAAAAACTCCCGGTCCATCTCGTTCGGTCTCTGCTTGCACATAGCTAGGGTCTGTGGCCTATTTGGCCTGTGATACGTACTTGAGAAATTGCTGATAAACATTTCCTCAAAATCGATCCAGCAGTTAATACTTCCGGGTGGCAAATTGTTTAGCCATACCCTTGCTGGCCCCTCCAACATCCGGGGTACGTATCTCACAGCCCATCTCAAGTTGCTTGTAGCAATTTTCACAGCTGTAGCATAGTTTATCAATCAATCTTCCGGCTTTGTACTGCCGTCATACTTCTTTGTGCCTCTAGGTAACTGGAAGTTAGGTACCGGAGGCTCCTTCATGATCCGGGGCCCAAAACACGCAGGACCCGGGGGACCTTGACATTCAATCTGCTCCGACCTATACAGCCGATCCAGTTTTAATCTGGCATCATCAGGCATCAAATCCCTGCTTCCCAATCTTGACCCTATCACATGATAGTCCGGCCTTGGGTATCCAGCGTTCACCATTTCTGAGTCACCATCGTTATACCGGTCTTGCTCTCGTGGAGCACCTCTCTGTTGCATACCTCGGACGGCACTTTGCTCTTGCCTTGGTATATTCCGCTGCTGCGAGTTTCGCTGTCCTGCATTGCCATTTACAGCATTTCCTTGACCGGCATTTCCTTGGTCACGGTTACCTCGGCCAGCTTCACCTCGGCTCACACTTCGTCGATCGTCATTTCTCTGTACTTCTTTTCCTTTCCCTGCCCTTGTCGGGTCATACGGGACGATCTGTTTGTTCCTCCTGGCCGAGGTTACTACCTCTTCTCTCCTAGGTCTACCATGAGGAGACGATGCAGCTCCAGCAGATTTGTCCGGGTTAGGCACCATCGAATGAACGATCTTGGAGGCCCCAACTCTCTCCGGGTTAGCCCTGAGCAATTCCTCATTTTGCCTGTTCGCGATCCAAACCAACTCATTGACCCTATCTTGTTGTCTCTGACGGGCTTCACCCGTTAAACCCTCTAACTCGGACGCAGCTGCATCCACTGCTCTAAGTTTTTTGCCGGGGTACTATACTTCGGCAGCCCCACGGACAAACAGTTCTCTAACTCCTCAATCCTAGTATCACCCTCTTTGTTCATTTCACTCATGAGATTTCTCCCCTTCACTTTTACAACATCTACTTTATTTGCCTTTGTGTACTCACGCAGTGTCATGTTCAATGACTGCTGAGTCGCGGCTATCTTTTTCGCACCCTCTAATTTTTTTTGCCTAGTTTCCTCTAGCTCGGCCTGTGCCTGAGCCGGATCTACCACTGCTGCTACAGGGTTTGCCAAGCTATCCATCGCTTCCCGCGGCACATTCTCTGGCCTCTCTAGTGGAGGACCTCTACCTTTCCTCGGTGCCTTAGGCGTTACCTCCGGATCTGGTGCCGGATCTTTGCTTGCGCCAGCACGGTCTAGGGAGCGAGTGATACGCTCCCCGTGAACCACGCTAAGGGGTGGCTCGCCTGCCTCGACGACGTGCCGTGGATGAACGCATGACGCATCGACAACAACGTAGACCTTGTGCGCCTCGAGCTTGACAAAGAGGCCGTTGCGGGGAAGAGGGCGCTTGCCGAAGCAGCCAACGTTATCGCTGACAAAGTCCAGCGCTCCAAAGCGTTGAACGAGACCGAAGACGATGCATTCGCCGGTTCCGATGAGGTTTCCCGTCCGGATCTTGACCCCTGTTAGCGCCGCTAACTGCACGGTGGGCGCCAACTGTCGTGGTGGTGTCACGGCAAATGCCATGGATAGGCTAAAGGTGGGGACTAAATGCACTAGGGGAATCCAGGGAGGGATAGTGTGGTGATTCCACACACAGTAGCTTCGATTTCAATTCACTTCCAAGGTTTACAAGTGCTCCTTGAGCTGTATTGGAGAGAGGAGGAAGAAGGAGTTCTCTTACTCTCACCGCTAGCTAGCCCTCAGGAACCAAGTAAAATATAGCCAACTAGCCTTCTACCCAATAGAGATCAATCCAATAGAGATCAACCCTTTCTACAGAGGCCCTAGCCCTCCTTATATAGGGGTGGCTAGGTCTCCAATTAGGGCATACGTGGAAGCATATTCCAGGGAATATGCCTCCTCCCAAAATAGTAAGCCGACCGGGTCGCTTTTCCCCCGTGTCATCCATGCAGAGGCTACGCGAGCCTCTGCGGCGCCAGCGTCAGCCGACATTGGCATCGTCACCTTTGTCGGCCACGCGTCGGTGGTCCTGCCTCTGTCCGCTTCGCTCATGCTCTGCGTACAGGGGTCACCTTTGACCAGCGAGATACCTTCCTTCTCCTACAAGCTTGATATGACCCGGATCGTACATAGTTGATCCGGCCACACCTGTTCCTGCATATGAGTTAGATTCATTTGTCCAACTTACGGCTTAAGTCGGTTGAGACCCAGTTAGGTGGACATCCCCTGGTCCGGGTTACCCCGTGATTCGGCCTTCCTTGAGGTGACTCGGCTAGCATTCGCTTTGACCTTGCCGTACCTCGGCTAACTCGGCATTTATACCCCGACGTGACCCTACCCGGGGGTATCCCCCCAACAGAGGGCCTCATACTCCACCATGTTGTTGGTAGCATTGAAGTGAATCTGCGGGACGTATTGCAACTTTTCTCCTATTGGTGATTGTAACAATACACCAGCCCCCGAGCCATTGAAGATCTTTCATCCGTCAAAGTGCATGACCCAGTATTCTGGCTCTAGCACAGGAGTGTCTTCTGGCAGTTCTTTCCAATCTGCAAGAAAATCCACCAATGCTTGTGATTTGATAGTGTCGCGTCTCTTGTAGGTGATTTCAAAGGCGGCAAGTTCAATGCCCCACTTTGCCACTCTCCCTATAGAATGATGGCTCTGAAATATAGCCATCTAACGTCCACATTTAAACTAGATATTAGTCATATTTTTGATGAAATATCTCTCTAAACCGTGCCATTAATGCTAATATTTAGAGGGGTATGCAATCCTTTGTTCTTGTATTTTTTCTGTGCAGGTAATATCGTCTAAAGGAGGGAATCACTACATTAAAGTCAAAGACACGATATTTCCTTCGACCAAAAGAAACCAGGAGCCGTCCAGCGAAAGCAGACGCTGTAACAACCAACTATATGGCCAGAGAAAAAATTCTGACCGTATAGCTCCGGTCGTATAGTTGGCGCCACCACCGTTAGGTCAAACAGAACAACTTTCGTGAAGGGACCCCTATATAAAGAAGCCACAGGCGACGGGAAAACAGAGCCAGACGCGTCCTCTAGTTCCTCCAGCATATCTCGCTCCGCCAAAAAGCCGCCGTAGATCCCCAAACCCTTCTCCATCTCCATAGACATAGTTCACCACTTGTAATAGTAGATCTCTTCTCCGATTGGCGACATTGTAAGACTATTGATATCAATCTCATGATTTTCATTACAATGTTTGTGATTGTTGATCTCATCTCTATGTGTGAGTAATTCTCCTTGGGTTAAGGGCTTCAGCCTAGCCATGTAGCAAATGTGCATTTGAATTATCGTAGATGGAATCATGTATTATTTTGTATGACATGATGATTATTGTATCCTCTCTTGCCTCAATCCAAGGACTTGTCAGGTACCCAAGACCCCGAGGGTTGAGCCAGGTATAGGGAGTATGAGTGATAACTGATCTGCAGGTTGGGAACCCCAGTGACAGAAGGCGTAGTACGGCTGTATGTGAGGGATTTGCTTGGGATTAGCGGTGACATCATGATGCATATCATTAGTTCTCTTTCTTCTATGGATGAGACTAGTAGGTTATTTATATAAGTGGTTGCGGAGGCAATAGCAATTATGGATGCACTACCCACATATAATTTATCTTGCTCTAACAAGTACACACATGCTTTATTTCTATCTTTTATTTCCATGAGATGTTTTGCACAGCTACAGGTGAAACCGAACGCCCTAGGCCCTTTCTCTCCATCATCAACAACAACCAAAAGACGCAAACTACTGGTCCGATGAAAACACAAAAGGAATTCTAAAACTCCCGAAGGTCCGTTAAAGTAACTTCACTACACATTCGCTTCCCGAGGATTCGATAACCTAGGTATACTAGGGAAAAAGAAGCTATACTACATCCGTAATCCGGATCGAAGGTATCAACCCTTTTTCTAGTGCCGTTGCCGCGGAAGCAATAGCTGCCCTGGTGAGGTTTTTAGCAATCTTGCTAGTTTTAATTCTTGTTTTTAATTTTGGTAGTTTGCTTTTAGTCTTTATTTGATAAACCAAAAAAATTAGTTAGTCTTTAAATTCTTGGTTTTACTGTTATAATTTTTAATCTAAGAAAACAAAAAAAACATAGGAAGTATGGCTGAAAAGAAGCTTGGGGAGTTTGCTACTCTCAATAATGAGTATTTGCGTACTCCTATTACTCAGCCAACAATTGTTGCTGATGATTATGAAATTAAGCCCCATTATTTAAGGTTGGTTCAACAAAACCAATTTGGAGGCTCTACTATTGAAGACGCAGGTATGCACTTAAATACTTTCACTGAAATATGTGATATGATGCGTATAAAATATGTTGACCCTGATGCGGTCAAATTACGTCTATTTCCTTTCTCTCTAAGAGGAAGATCTAAATAATGGTTGCTATCTTTGCCTAAAAATACTATTACATCATGGGTGGGATGTACTTCTTTATTTATGACTAAAATTTTCCCACCTGCAAAGACTATGCAACTCCGATCTAATACTATTGTTTTAGATAGGAAGAGCGTGAGCCACTAGCGCTTGCATGGGAGAGGATGAAAGAATGCCTAAGAAACTTTCCTAGTCATAGGATGGAAGATTAGTTAATCCTCCATTTATTTTACAATGCTCTTAATCCTATATGTAAGTCTATGCTTGATACTGCAGCAGCAGGAACATTTATGGGTAAACATATTACCAAAGCAAAGTAGATGCTAGACAATATGCAAGACAACCATGCCCAATGGCATGTGGAAAGATCAAACACGAAGAAGGTGAACTCTGTCTCACCACAAGAGAATGAAGAATTCAATGCTAAGTTGGATGAGCTCATACTAGCCGTAAAAGGTAAGGAAACTCAGGTAAGAGCCACCCCATAACAAATACTGAAGAAATAGACTTCGTAGCTCGTAATGATTACAATCCTATTTGGAAGAAGAGTTATAATCCTAAATTTCAGAAACACTATGCTAGTTCTACAGGAAACACTAATAATAATATGGGAAATAATAATGGTAGTCTCTAGGAAACACTGAAGTCTTTCATAGACTCACAAAACGAACAAAATAATATTCTAGTTAAAATTACAGAGAACCATGATGCCATGCTTGGTAAACTATCTAACCAAGCTGTTAGTTTGAGGAATGATTTACAGGCCCTTCAAGAAAGAACAAGGATCGTTGAGGCACATCTAGGTAAGATAACCGAGAGCCAAACTCTCATTCTAGCTAAGTTTACAGGAAAAGCTAAGCCCAATCCTGTTGAGGAACTCAAAATGATGAGGATCCAAAGGGAGGAGCCTGAAGAAATTGATTATAGTAATGCCCCTTCACCAAGCTACACCATCGAACATCTCGTAAAAAGGATCAACGTCAAAATTCTGGTAAGTGAAGGTAATGATGAAGCCATGTATCAACACTTTGTTGATCAAGTAGAAATAAAGGTACGTGAGCTTGATGAAGAATACAAGAAAATTGCTGAAAAATTACCTATTAAACTAGATGACATATTTCAGCCTGCTATTAAGATAAAGATCTGAACCAATGAGAAAGCTGCACTTTGTGATCTAGGTGCAAGCGTCTCAACAATTCCAAAGAGTCTTTTTAACAAGTTAAATCTTGGCTCCTTTTAAATTACTGAGTTAAAATTGCATCTAGTAGATTCTACCTACAAACAAGCTGTAGGGATTAAGGAGAACACTTTAGTTTACATCAAAGGTTGTCATGATTTAATTGATTTCGTTATTGTTGACATGCTTGAAGATATAGTTGCTCCTATAATTTTAGGTCGTCCTTTCTTAAGAACTATTAAGGCTTTGGTTAATCTGCATGAAGGGAACGTGAAGTTGAAATTTCCTTCACGGGATCCTTTTATTATTCATTTCCCCAGTAAGAAGAAAGCTAAGAATGACGAAAAGGAGGCCATCACTTTGAAGGCCAATTACTTTGGAGTGGGTGTTCCACTCATCTGTCCCAAGTGAGTACCATCAAGGTCAAGATATTGACCGTAAAACAGTGCTCCATGGGAGGCAACCCATGTTAAATATAGGTTTGAGTTAAGTTTTTAGTTTTTGTTTAATAAAGAGTGCTAGAAAACTCCATTTGAGAAGAAGAAATTTGGTAGTACTTAAAATTCTTCTTTATTCATGCCATTGTTGGTCGACAATATTTACTATCAATTTTCTATCAAAAACAAGGTATATCACTAAGTTACAGGAAAAGAAATAGTTTACGAAGAAACAGAATTTTTTTGACATACACAGAGAGTTTAACGACCAACTATACGGCGGGAATAAAAATTCCGGCCGTATAGTTCCTGTCGTATAGTTATCTTTGTCATTGAATTTTTTTCTGCAATATGTACTGAGAGTTTAATGACCAACTATATGGCGAGAATAAAAAATTCCGGCCGTATAGCTCCGGTCGTATAGATATCAATGCCTCTGTACAATTTCTTTTCATATATACTGAGAGTTTAACGACCAACTATATGGTGGGAATAAAAAAATTATTGCCGTATAGCTCTGGTCGTATAGATATCTATGCCTTTGCAAATTTTCTTTCGCATGGACAGATAGTTTAATGACCAACTATATGGCCGGAATATTTTGTTCCGCCCGTATAGTTGCGGGCGTATAGCTGCGCTGCCAGGAGGAAGACCTAATATTTTTGCAGAACGCCAACTGTACGACCGGAATGCATGTTTCGCCCATATAGTTGCGTCCGACCACAAAATCGCACGGGAAGGCACTCCCAACTCCAAAACTTCAATCCTTTTACTTTCTTCTACCTCCAAACTCTCTCAAAACCTCAAGGGATCTTCATCTCTACTCAATTTCATTCGATTTCCTCGCACACAAGTGATCTACGGTATGTTTCTCCTCCGATCTCCAATTACTTTTTGCAAATTCATATTCAATCTATTGGCATTATCAATCTAGGGTGAGACCTACTATGAACCAATTGCAATGCTTTTCTTACCTAGATTATTATCTTGAGGAGATTCTTTAGTGTGTTAAGATGAGGAATATATTATACTTAATGTTGTTGGATCAAAAAGTTTTATTTTTGCATTTCTTTAATGTTTTTAGAAGATGAACACAAGGAGCCAAACTCGTGCTCATGCCACCGCTAGCGCTTCTCAGGCTGTCGCTCGGGAACGCATGGGATACGGTTCAGGAATGAGGCCCATCGCGAACGCTTCGACAAGATCAAGAATCGCGAAGTGAAGGCCACCAAGTGGTCTTGCCCCCTTATATTGAACCAACTCGGTATTTCTGATGATTTCAATTTACTTTGCAATAGAGCCGCCTACAAAATTTTGTGTACAATGATGCACTTACTTATGGCTGCTTAACCATTGAATTCCTAAGCTCATTGCAAAGCACCCTTAAACAATGGCAAGGAGAGGATACTATTTCTTTCCGTGTGATGAACAACAACTAGACTCTAACATTAGATGAATGGTGTGTATGCTTTAATTTTCCAAACAATGATATTAATGCTCTACGTGCATCCTTTACTGGCTTAGTTCCTTCGCCCAATCAATACTATAATGGAATGAGTTTCACTAGTAGAGTGAACAAGGGGAGGAATATTCAACATCCTGCAATTCGCTATTTGTTCTATGTTATTGCTAACACTTTGCATGCACGTAATGAGTTCACGAGACTCAACGAGGAGAACATCTTAGTCCTTGCAAAGGCTGCATACATCAACTGCAACTTGTCACTCAACTTGGGCGGCATCCTTGTGCGCTACCTGGAGAACCAAGCCTCCCAAAGCCAAGGGCCAATCACTAGAGGAGGTGTCATCACCATGCTTGCCACTCCCCTAGGTCTCGACCTAGGTGATTTGCAACCCGTACTTGGTGAGACACGTGTTGGTTTCTCCACCTTGAGAGCCTATGGAATGATCACTAGGAGAGGTGGTGTTTATTACCTACATATTGCTGGAGCTGGACGTATCTACCCCGTTCCTTTGCCTAATGGTCTTTTTTCTATCGAGGAAGGACGTTTGCTATATTATGTGCAGGTTGAGCAGTACCAACCCAAGGAGGAGATTCCTGAAGAGGATGAAGACCAAGAGGAGGAGCAAGAGGTTCATCATCAAGAGGAGCACCCACAAACCCGGTTCGCCACATACCAAGATTTCCAACAACTTGGAGGGACTGTGGAGAGGATGCACAACCTCTCTTTGAACCTCCGAGAATCAACAAGTAACCTCTCCACTCAATTCGCGAACTAGTGTAACGACTTTTTCCCGCCACCACAATGATTTGAAGGGCTTGCCAAAGCCTAAGGTTGGGGAAGTTTCCTCATGTATCTTTATTTGGCGTTTATTTGCTTTTATTTTTCGAGGTTACTTTTTTATTTGAGTTTATAAGCACTCGTGTTGGTTTCCCAACACTTTATCTTTAGTTCTTTTTATTTGCTTTCAAAATTTTCTAGCCCAGCTTTGCCGCCAATTTTCTATTCTTTATTTCCCTCTCTTAAAAATCACAAAAAGATTTCTCCATTTTTCCTTATTTTCCCTCTTTCTTTTCTTTCTCCCTCGAGGTCTTCGTATGTTTACGTGAGAGTGATCGACTTCGAGTTTCCAAGAAACAAATTAAAAAAGGAAGAGAGAAGTGGAACCAAACATGAGAGGTATGCCTTATGACTCCCCACTTTTGAAGTTTGAGAAACCCATGCTAGTTAGTAGTAAATGTTGAGATATTACATTAGTGGAGTGGGTCTTTGTATTGTTAAAAGATTGTCATTTGCTTGGGTATTTAATTGGGCTCATTTTGTTCCAGCTCTCATAGTTAACCAAGTCTTGCCTAAAAATTGCTAAACAATTGTAATAAGAAAAAGTCTCACAATTGAAGGCTTGGGTGTTGTAGTGCTTGAGACACTCGACACCACTGAAAATAATGATTGACTTGATAGCTCTCTTTGAAAGGTTTGTTCGATTGAATTAATGTTTAGCGGTTTTTGTTAGCATGCCAAAGTTTGACTTGTTAATCATAAGAATGATATAGCTTTATGCGTGTCAAACTTCATGGGATTCCGACAACTCCACTGGCCTATGAACGATCTTCATGGAGGAAACTCCTAGATTTCGATTATGAGTTTATTAAGCACTTGTAGCAGTAATGCATAGTGGGTAAGATTCTTGGCACTCCCGGGTAGATTTAAACAAGATGGAATCAATCCTCTGGCTGTTATGAGAAATCATTGTGCAAAAGGAGCAAAACCTTAGTGAAGCCACGAGTGTCCATCACAGCCCGATAAACTATTTTTTTGGCATGCTCTCAATTACTTAAAAATTGAAATTCTTGAAAGATAATGAAAAGAAAAATAGTGCTTGCAAAGTCTTGATTTATTGATGTGAGAGAATTGAGATACTCTATTATATATGCTTTTCATGACAACTCTCACACTCTTAATTTACATGATTATACTTTACTGTTCAAAGGCAAGCCTATGAGTTGATTACTTGACATGGAATAAAGTTTACTCATTTGGATCATCCATACTTGAAATAATTTTGCTGCGCTATGAGGATGCATGAAACCCATATGATATGCTTGCCATTACTCTATCTATGCTGAAGTTTTTTAGATTTACAAAGTGGAGGAACCATGAGACTACTAATCATGAGTAAGATCACCATCTCGTTATTTCAGATTAAATGTTGAGTTCCTTTTTGATTTTGGTTTTCTTGCTCGAGACGATCAAGTTTAAGCTTGGGGAGGTTGATGGCTCTGAAATATAGCCATCTAACGTCCACATTTAAACTAGATATTAGTCATATTTTTGATGAAAATATCTCTCTAAACCCTGCCACTAATGCTAATATTCAGAGGGGTATGTAATCCTTTGTTCTTGCATTTTTTCTGCGTAGATAATGTCGTTTAAAGGAGGGAATCACTACATTAAAGTCAAAGATATGATATTTCCTTCGACCAGAAGAAACCAGGAGCCATCCAGCGAAGGCAGACACCATAACGACCAACTATACGGTCGGAGCAAAAATTCCGACCGTATAGCTCCGGTCGTATAGTTGGCGCCGCCACCATTAGGTCAAACAGAACAACTTTCGTGAAGGGACCCCTATATAAAGAAGCCTCAGGCGTCGGGAAAACAGAGCCAGACGCGTCCTCCAGTTCCTCCACCATCTCTCGCTCCGCCAAAAAGCTGCCACAGATCTCCAAACCCTTCTCCATCTCCATAGCCATACTTCACCACTTGTAATAGTAGATCTCTTCTCCGATTGGCTTCATTGTAAGACTATTGCTATCAATCTCATGATTTTCATTACAATGTTTGTGATTTTTGATCTCATCTCTATGTGTGAGTAATTCTCCTTGGGCTAAAGGCTCTGGCCTAGCCATGTAGAAATTGTGCATGTGAATTATCGTAGATGGGATCATGTATTAGTTTGTATGACATGATAATTATTTTATCCTCTCTTGCCTCAATCCAAGGACTTGTTAGGTACCCAAGACCCCGAGGGTTGAGCCAGGTATAGGGAGTATGAGTGATGACTGATCTGCAGGTTGGGAACCCCAGTGACAGAAGGGGTAGTATGGCTGTATGTGAGGGATTTGCTTGGGATTAACGGTGACATCACGATGCATATCATTAGTTCTCTTTCTTCTATGGATGAGACTAGTAGGTTATTGCATTAAGCGGTTGTGGAGGCAATAGCAATTATGGATGCACTTCCCACATATAATTTATCTTGCTCTAACAAGTACACGCATGCTTTATTTCTATCTTTTATTTCCATCAGATGTTTTGCACAGCTACAGGTGAAACTGAATGCCCTAGGCCCTTTCTCTCCATCATCAGCAACAACCAAAAGACGCAAAATACTGGTTCGGTGAAAACACAAAAGGAATTCTAATACTCCCGAAGGTCCGTTAAACTAACTTCACTACGCATTCGCTTTCCGAGGATTCGATAACCTAGGTCTACTAAGGAAAAAGAAGCTATACTACATCCGTAATCTGGATCGAAGGTATCATAGCGTCGTTGTTGTTGATGATGTCGGATAGTGGAGCTTTCATCACCACTGTAATAGGGTGCTCCTGGAAATAATGCCTCACCTTGCATGAAGCAAGGAAAACTCCATAAGCTATCTTCTCGTAGTGCTGGTAACGTTGTTTGGATTCCATCAAGACCTCGCTTACATAGTAAACGGGCTGCTGAACTCCGTACTCGTGCATTGGCTCCTTGCGCTCCACCATGATGACGATGCTGATTACTCGGTTGGTTGTCGCCATGTAAAATAACATAGGCTCCCTTGACACCGGTGCCGCAAGTATTGGTGGGGAGGAGAGTATTCTCTTCAACTCCTGGAGTGCGGCGTTAGCCTCGTCCGTCCATGTGAATCTTTCCGCCTTCTTGAGCAACTTGTAGAGCGGCATAGCCTTCTCGCCAAGTCGGATGATGAAACGGCTTACAGCTGCGACGCAGCCTGTGAGCCTTTGTATGTCCTTCAGGCATGTCGGACGTTTGATGTCGAGGATCGCCTCGATTTTCCTCGGGTTCACCTCGATTCCGTGATGCGAAACGATGAAGCCCAACATGTTGCCGGAATGTACCCTGAAGCCGCACTTCTTGGGGTTCAACATCATGTTGTATTTATAGAGATTGTTGAAGGTTTCCTGCAAGTCAGCGATAAGATCATTTGATTTCTTTGACATTACCGTGATGTTGTCCACGTAAGCATGTACGTTGCAACCTATTTGGTCATGTAGGCAACGTTGCATTGTCTGCTGGTAGGTATCACCGGCGTTTTTCAACCCAAAGGGCATCGTGACGTAGCAATACATGTCGTAGGGTGTGGTGAACGAAGTGGCTAGTTGGTCCGACTTTCGCATCCGGATCTGGTGGTATCCTGAGTAGGCATCAAGAAAACACAGAAGTTCGAGCCAGCCGTCGAGTCAATGACTTGGTCAATGCGAGGCAAAGCAAACGGATCCTTCAGACACGCTTTGTTCAAGTCGGTGTAATCAACACACATTCTTAATTCATTGGTTCCCTTTTTAGGCACAAGTACAGGATTTGCCACCCATCGGGTGTGAATAACTACTCGCATAAAGCCAGCCTTAAGTAACCTAGCTATTTCTTTGCCTATAGCCCTTCGTATTTCATCACCAAAGCGTCGTAGAGGTTGCTTCACCGGTTTGGCATTAGGATTAATATTCAAGCTATGCTTGGCAAGTTCCCTAGGTACACCTTTCATGTCAGCAGGTTGCTAGGAAAAGATGTCCCTATTCTCACTGAGGAACCCGACGAGCGTGCTTTCCTATTTGGGATCCAGGTCCGTGCCAATGGTGGTGGTCTTGGAGGAATCTCCTTCAACAAGCTCCACCGGCTTGGTCTTGATGGTGGCCTTGAATGCGGGTTCGGCAACATTGATCTACTTCTTCGAAGCTAGCATCTCCGAGGCATCGACCTGGTTCTAGATCTCCTTGAACTCCTCACCAGAGAGGACTGCTTCAGTGAAGGCGGCCTCACTAAGCTCGCACTCCCGTGCCTTGGTGAAGCTTCCGTCAATGGTGATGACACCGTTTGGTCTGGGACTCTTGAGCTTGTTGTAGACAAAGCAAGGCCCTGCAAGGAAGGAGTGGAAGATGTCGCGTCCGAAGATGACGTGGTACACGCTCTGGAAGGGCACCACTTCAAAGGTCATGCATTCTTGGCGGTAATTGTTAACATCACTAAAAGCGACCGGAAGGGTGATGCAGCCCAGAGAATTTTCTTGGCGGCCGGAGACAACCCCATGGAACACGGTGTTGCTCTTCCTTAGGTGGGTTTCCATCAAGTTCATCTTGTGCAGTGTATCCAGGTACATGATGTTGATGCTGCTTCCACTGTCCACGAGGCACTTGGTGAACTCTGTGCCATAAATCAAAGGGTTGATGACCATGGCATACTGGTTCTCTGTTTGGATATGTTCTGGGTGATCCTTCCTATCCCAAGTAATTGGAATTTCTGACCACCTGACGTACTAGGGAACCGGAGGGATGGTATGCATTAGTATCCAAAGAGAGGTTTTCTAGGCACGGACGGTGGGGGTGCCAAGGAAGGTATGGTAACATGGGGCCTTCTTTTTGAAGGGATTTTCCCTTTATCCTCTCCCTTTTAGAAGATTTTGGGTCCACGTCTTCATCCATATCGCTTGATTCCTTGGTCTCTTCCTCCTTCTTCTTCCATTTTCCCTTTATGCGGGGTCTATTCTTCCGACTTCGCTTGTAGCCGGACTTAGGGTCCTCCTTGAGGTCGTTGAAATTTTTTCATTGGCGATTAGTGTGGGTGGCCTTGCCATTTCCGTCAAGGTGGAAAAACATGGCATATCACGGTACTCTTCGTACATTTGAGGAATGCGGGGCGCTGAGGGTGTAGTATCACTCCTCTACTGGCCACTGCTAGCCCCCCGGCCATGTCCATGCTATCCGCCTCTGCCTCTGCCAGTGAATGTTGTGGCGACCATGTCGGCTACTTGCTTCTCTTCGGGTAGATTTTTCCGCTTGTTATTGTTGTTTTTTATGGCCTAGGTAGGGATTGCTATTGCCGGCAGTGATCCACGTGCGTTGTCATCAGCAGCGGCGAACCCGCTAGCCATGCAATCATTGCGTTGAGGGTGAGCTCATTGTTGTATTGCTTGCGCTTCAACTTATGGCGAAGCAAAGTTCCCTTTTCCAGACCGTCGATGAAGGTGGCCATAGCGGTCTGATCGTGCACCCCTGCGCATGAATTTTTCATATCCAGCTAGCAAGAGAGGTAGGCACGAGAGGTTTCATCCTTTTCTTACACACATCGCTGTAGGTCTCCGACAGTGCAGGGATGTTTGTATGTGCCCTCGAAATTTTTGGTGAATGCTTCATGCATGTCCAACCAATTGCATATTGATTTCTCCGGTAAGTCATCGATCCATTGTCGGGCAGTGCCAGTCAACATGAGTAGGAGGTACTTGACGGTGACATTGGGGTTTCCCCCTATGATGTGAATTACTTTGCTGTAGTCCAGCAACCACGTTGCTGGCCTAGCAGTGTCGTTGTAGGGCTTGATGGTCTTGTCTATCTAGAGGCCCTTGGGGTAAGTGGTGACCCGTATTACTGGTCCAAAACAACGTGGCCCAAGGTATGGGAGCTCCCAAGATTCTTGGATCTTGTCCAGCCGTGAACGTGCGTCATATGGCTCTGGCTGCTTCCCTTTTCTGTCATGGGGAGGGGAGTTGTGGCGCGATTTGTGCGATCCGCCATGTCCTCCACCATGATGGAAGCTAGGTGGCGATGGTGGCGGTGGAGGCGGTGGGTTAGCCTTCTTGCTATGGCCCTCCAGCGACTCTTCACGCTTGTCGCGGTTGCTTGTCGGACGTGGCGGTTCCTTATGGGACCTTCTCCTATGTCCTTCACTTCCGCTATGCTCTCCGGCATGCCGGGGCTGCTCACCCTGGTCGCGTATAACGATACTGGCCTAGGGACGCCTTGGTGGTGGCATGCTTGTACGGTGGCATGGCTCTGGTTCCTCGTGATGCCGAGATGGTGGTGGAGGTGGCGACTGGCAGGGACGAGCCTTTTCTCCGTGATTGAAAGATATGGGTATGGCGTCAGTCCTGTTGCGTGCCTCCTTCCGTCTTTGCTCTATGGAGCCTGTGTGGGATCCCTCGTCGCGGGGAGATTTTGGCCTTCTGCAGCTGTTTAGGGTTGACTGGCAAAGCTCCGGGTTGGAATCAAGCCTCTTCGAGGTAGCCTTTTCCTGTTGCTTGCATGCCTTAGCGACGAGGTCGTACAACTGAGCAACTGCTTCTAGCGACCTGTCCTGCTCCAGGAGGGTCTTGGCGACGGCGATGTTGAGGGCGGGCGTTGGCATGACTTGCCTCCCCTCTGAATCAATGTAGGGGTGGCTTTTATCGGCTTGGACCCATCATATCCCAACCTGCGCTGAACGTCGGGATCTTCAACGACATGAGCTAGCACTTTCTTTGCCTTTTGCTTTAATAGCAATTGCTTGTACTCAGCCTCCATAGCTCTTGCCACCTTAATGGATTGCTACGCCTTAGCCATGTCTTCGTCCAGCTTAGTGCCCTGCTCCGCGATGCACTTGGCCTCCGCCAAGGTTGCCGCGCGCTTCTCATCAAGATTTGTAACACTCTGGATATGGGCGACGGTGATAGGCTCAACGAGGAGTGTGCCATAAATTGCCTTGTCGGCGGGAGTAGCTAGTGGGTTACCAGGTACAGACGTTGACGAGGGCATTGGCAGCTGATTTGATTGTCGGGCAGTACTGGGGGGCGTCGTGAGTTCCTGCACCGGTTGCGGGCGGATGACTGGAGGAGGCATAGCTTTGGCTGGAGCCAGAGGCTCGGCGGCTTTCTTAGCTGCTGCTGCTCTGGTAACCGCTGGCGTGGGTGGAGCTCTCTCGTGTTCCGGTTCCTGTCTGTCTTCTTCCATCACGCTCCCAATGGCGACTAGCACCTGGTGGGAAGTGTTGGTCTTCTCGGCGCGCTCCTCCTTCTTGATCTCCTGCTCGATCTCCCTCATAACAGCATCGTATTCTTCCGAGTTAGCGTCCAAGCCACCGCCATCCATATTGATGTCGGTGTATAGCACGTCGAGGACAGAGTCGGAGTCGGCTTCGGTGTTGGCGATGGCGGATGTGGAGGGTGATGGAGGCGGGTCGTTGTTGTTGTTTCCTCCTCCGGCCATGACGAAGATCACTGTTTCAGCCTCTTCGTTGGCTTCCGCGTATTCGTTGACAATGGTGACCATCTCACCAAGGGTGAGAGGTCCTGCAGCCTGCCGCCTTCGAAGGGTATGCCGGAGGAGTGTTCCAGGTGTGAGCCCTTCCACGAAGTGGTATACGAGCTCATCGGTGCGGTCGCCCTCTAGGGTTTCCCTCACCCTCATCCATCTGATGAGGTATTCACGGGGAGGTTCTCCATCCCTCTGAACGCATCTGGCCAGATCGAAGATGGTGACTACACCGACAAAGTGAGACCTAAGCATATCTAACGCTCGAGGAAGCCAAGCGGATTTACGGGGTACTTCCACCTTTATATCCTGCACAGGGGCAGTTTGGGTGGGCCTTGAATTTTCCTGATCCGAGCCACCATACTCCAAAGAGAGGTATGGCCAGATCCTTCCGCGAACATGTCCTACTTAGAGGCGGTCCGTGCGGGGCTTGATGGGTTTTCGACATCCTAGGAGCTAGGACCCGAGTCGGTTTTGCCGATGAAGATGTGGATGTCTCCAAAGGGGATGACGGAGCAGTGCGTAGGGTTCGTCTTCACCGGCACCCAAAAACATCCGGAGGGACGATTGGGACGTTACCGGAGAAGAGAACACGTCCAATGGCTACGGTGTCACTGATTCCCGCGAAGAGATTGGATTGCCCGGTGTAGAGCTCGAAGCGCCTCTTGCCCCACGGTGGGCGCCAACTGTCGTGGTATTGCCGATGAGTATGCCATGGAGGGGTCCTCACAGTGCGTGTTTAGAGACGTGGGGTAAGGCGGAGAGTTGGCGGGTACGAGGTAACACAGCTTACCCAGGTTCAAGTCCCACAACGGTGGCAGAACTCTACTCCTGCTATAAATCACTATAATGACAATACGCCGAGTTATAGAGATAGGTTCGATGTGCAAGGTGTTGCGTGTTGTACGCAGCAATCTAGGTTGTCTTCTCTACCGTCAAGGCTCCCATAGGCCGGCTTATAAAGGCACCAAGACCTAGGGTTTATAGGGAAAGGTCCTTGCCGGACAAGGTAAAGAGTCCTACACTAATAGGAACTAGTCTTCCATGTCTTGTACTCCAAGGCTTCGAGTATGTCGGTGACTCCTGCGTAGCCTTCCTTTATCCGGCATGGTCATCCCTTCTTGATCCGTCTAATTGGGCCGCCCAGCAGGCCATCGGCCTTGCTCCTAGCCACCGAGGTTAGGCAGATTGGTAACATGCTATGAGGGTACCCATTTGGCATATCCCCAACACAATGTCACCAGACTTCTTGTTGGTGGCATTCTTGTTGTTAAAAGGCTTCTTGAAAGGGGCCTTTGTATTTTTCTTCAATATGAGTGCACCACCATTATCTTCTCTCTTCTCATATGGACATCCGGCAACAAAATGATAGTGGTCACCACAGTTGAAGCAAGTTCTCAGTATTGAGGCATTTTCTTTTCTGCCACTTGGGTTGCTTCTTTGTTGCATCTCCATCTTGTCCTTGGTGGGATCTTTCCAAAAGTTTCTCACATAGAAGGCCATGTATTCAACATGAGCCACCTTGACATCTTTGGGGTGGCTCATGGAGAGTGCATCATCACTTCCTTCTTCTTCATACTCCACAACTTTTCCCTTCAAGGTAAGATTGACACCACTACTCATTCCAATGGCACGTGCCCGGGCATCTTTGGCATTCTTGGCAGCACCCTTGAAGGCAGACATTTCTTGCATAACTTCATTTGAGGTTATGAGATGGTAGTTGTGTCTTCCTTGAAGACTCTAGAATTTAGTGGGATCGAAGGGCATGAGCGCACTCACATACTTCCTCTTAATCCAAGCATCATCAATATGAGAGGCACCAACATTTCTGAAGGTGGTAGTGGATTTGAGTCTTTGATACATGTCTTCATGATCCTCACCATCCTTCATAAAGAAAGCTTCAGCTTCATTGACCAAGGCATCATATCTATTTCTTCTCATGCTCTCATTTCCAACAAACAAGTCAATGAGAGCATCCCAAGCTTCCTTGGCGGTATTGAAATGCTCAATGTGGGGCAAGTCCTTTGGTCCCACACCAAGTTGAATCATGTGCAAGGCGATGGCATTGAGTTGACAATTGACCACTTCTCTTCTTGTCAAGTTGGTTGGATCCTCAATTTTGAGTCCTTCTTCAATTATGTTCCACAAGTCAATGCAAGAGCTGCGCACATGAGATTTCATCAAAACTTGCTATTGAGCAAAAGTATGTGCAGCTCTAGTATTTATATGGGGATGAGGGATTGGAGGATAGGGAGAGTACCATCCGGGAACCGCATGGTGCTCTTCCTTCCCATCACCCTTTTTGGTGGTGGAGTTAGTGGAATTATGTTCATCCCCCACTACTTCGCCCATTGGCTTAGCCGGAGCATTTGCCTTAGGGTTAGGAGGTGTTTCCTCTTGAGAGGGAGGTGGTGAGGCTGACTTTTCCTTAACAAGTTGCTCGACTAGTTGACGCAACTTTTGGATTTCGTTGCCCAAGGTAGAGCTCAAGCTTGTGTCCAACTTCTTGAGATCTACCATGGTCACCGAAGTGCTAGCCTCACCCTCTCCACCTTCATCTGGGTTGCCCATATTCTCTTAGGAGGTTAAGCCCGAATAAAGAGTCGAGGCTCTGATACCAATTGAATGGATTGTATGGGAACCTAGAGGGTGGGTGAATAGGTTCTACTTCAAAATTTACTCTTTTTCAAGTTAGGGTTTGAGACAAAAGGTAAATTATCTAGATATACAACTAAGGTGAATTTACCTATATGCCTCACTAGCACAACTAACTAAGCAAGAACAAGATACAAGTAAGGTGCAGTAAAGGATAGAAGTAACCGAAATGAAGCACGCGGAGACACAGGGATTATTTTCCGCAGTTCCTTCCTTTTGAAGGGAAGTACGTCTGCGTTTGGAGAGGGGTTGGTATCAAACCACCAATGCCATGAGAGGCCTCCCTTGTTCTCTGGTGAACCTCACCTCAAGGGGATCGATTCACACTTCCACTATATCGGCAACCTTCAAGGTGGTACCCGACACCCTTACAACAAGTTCGAGGCACACATCCACAACTTAATTAGAGGCTCCTGAATCCAAGCAAGCTGTCACACAATCACAGACAAGCTTGTAAGAACCAAAACAAGGCCTAGGGTTTCCAATGAAACCCTAGAGGAAGGGGCCCTCAAGTGAATGAGGGGAAAATGAAGACCTCTCTTGGTGAAGCTGTAGACCAAGGACTCCCCCTTCAATTCCCCAAAGATCAGCGACTTTGGGTGGTTGGATGAAGAGATCTTGGAGTTTTGGTGGATCTAATGGTGATGCTTTTATTTTCTCGAACGAGCAGGCACATGTAGAAGATGAGGTCCTCTATTTATAGCCTCCACTGCTGCTAACCGTTTTCTACCCGTTGGAGAACTTCTACACCGGAGACTCCGGTCTTGCAGACCGAAGACTCCAGTCTACACCGGAAACTCCGGCCCATCTACGGTCCAACTCCGGACCACCATAACGTATGACCTGTCCTTGTCTTGTCGCTCACTCCGGGGACTTTGGAAGGAACTTTCGACCAGGGATATTGGAGACTCCGGTGTTTCCACACCGGAAACTCCGGTCCAGGATACCACACCGGAGATTCTGGCCGACATCCGCTTTGCCTGTAGACCCCCACACAGAATGCTGATACATTGCAAATGTATCTATAATTTTTGATGTTCCATGCTTGGTTTTATCCACTTTCTTGTGTTTTGACCACACTTTGGAGTACTTTTCATATGATTTCTTGGACTAACCTATTAACAAGAGCCGCAGTGCCAGCTGCCTGTTTTCTGCTATTTTTGGTTCCAAGAAAGTCAGAAAATGAATATTCTCGGAATTGGACGGGACAAAAGCCAAAGTGCCTATTTTTCAGGAAGTCATCAGATGCCAGAATACGAGACGGAGAAGGGCTGGGGGCCGGCCACACCACCTAGCCATGCGGCCAGGCCTGGCCCGCGCCAGGGGGTGGTCTAGCCGACCCCAGCACCCCCTCGGCCTCTCCTTCCGCCTATAAGATTCCCTCGGGACGAAAACCCTAAGTACCCAATCAAAAATTCAAGAAAGAGTATGTAGCCGCCGTCATCTCCATCCCTAGATCGGGAGGGATCTGAAGCTCTTCCCGGCACCCTGCCGGAGAGGGGAATTCACCCTGGAGGCCTTCTTCATCACCATGCAAGCCTCTGGTGTGATGCGTGAGTAGTTCATCTTTGGACTACAGATCCATGTAGTAGCTAGATGGCTGGTTCTCCTCCTTTGTGCTTTCATGTCTAGATCTTGTGAGCTCCGTTCATGATCAAGATCATCTATTTGTAATTTTTTATGTTGTGTTTGTAGGGATCCGATGGATATTGAGATGTTTCAGATTTATTATTGATTCTATCATGTCTTTGTTATTTGTGATCTTGCATGCTTTCCATTGTTAGTAGCTATCTTGGCCAAGTAGATGCTAGCAACTCCAAGAGTTAGTATTTATATTCGATAGTGGGTTCATGCCTCTGGTAATCCGGGGAAGTGTCAGAAATTAGATGTGTTGTTGCTACTAGGGAGAAAACAACAATCCTTTATTCATATAACAATTGTATTGTTTACTTTACACGCAATTCGTAAAGCAATAATCTGTTGCCTACACCTTAATACTGGAGGGGGCTCGGATGATAACCTGAAGGTGGATTATTAGTCATAGAAGAAGTTGGATGACAGTCTATGTATAATGTTGTAATGCCCAATCGAATTCCAAAGGAGTCAAGATGATTAGTATATGCATGTATTGCTTTTCGATGTTTGTCAATTGCCCCGCTATAATTTGTTCACCCAGCATGTTATCTATCTTAAGGAGAGCCACCTCTAGTGAACTATGGATCCCGGTCCTTTTTTTACATTCAATCTATAAACTGTTTACTGCTTTGTGTTTACTTTCTGCAAACTATTACTTCCTTCCATTCGATACGTTTAATCCTTTGTTTTCAGCAAAACCGGTGAGATTGACAACCTCATCGCAAGTTGGGGACAGAGTTCTGTGGTTGTGTTGTGCAGGTCTCCATGTTGCTACCGTTCAGCCATCGTTCATCTAGCTACACCTTTGAGGTGTTTCCTTGCTCCTACTTGATTGATAACCTTGGTTTCGTACTGAGGGAAAACTTGCTGCTGTGCTCATCATACCTTCCTCTTGGGGTTCCCCAACGAGCTCGATATATTTTGGGCCATCAAATGCCCCAGGGATTCTCCTTGAATCCAATCCGGAGACTTGTGGGGAAACTCCGGACCACACCGGAGACTTCGGTCTAGACACACTGGAGACTCCGGTCTGGATTCTCTAGGAAACATCAATTTTATCTAGGGATTTTCCCACAAAGTTATGGCCTTTTCTCTTTTCATTAGATTGACCTGTAGACATTAACACACATTAAAATGAACCTCATCTTGTTAATGAACACCAAAACAGATTAGGATAGTAAATGTCCTTTCAACGTGGTTGTTAGGATTTCGAGACAGAACCATTTGTACCTACGAACTTCCAACCACAACATGGATTAGACAGTTGCCTCTACTACACCCCTTCTAGGGGCCTCCATTGTAAATGGCATATCATATATTGAATGAGACACAGACACTCGCTAGACACTTTTACGGCACAAGACGTATATTGAACATGGAACCAGTCTCGTGTAAGGTTATGTGTAAGGTCGATCCGGGCCGCTTCATCAAACAATGTCGTGATATAAACAAGTACACGTAAGAGAGTAACAACTTAGGATCAATGCCCACACAATCAACATGTGTATTGGCCATACAACAATACTACACTTAGATCGGCTCTGATACCACTTAAGGTGTTCCATGGTAGAAAAAAAAATCCTATGCAGAACACACCTAGCCAGGATCTATCTATGAGTAAATCTATAACGGAGAAGGTTTCGGTAAAGTGTTTGACATTCCGAGAGGAACATGGATGAGGTATTCAATAGTCATCCATTTCGGTAAAGTGTTTGACATTTCGGTAAAGTGTTTGACAATCCTGAAGGTCGCGAAGCTCCTCTCAAGTCACCCCTTGTCCTGGTCCTTGCACGAGAACCTAGGTGCCACTAGTGGCAACACCTCTGAGGTTTTGCACATATGTGGTGTATGATGACGACTTCCAGTTCCCTAATCCCTGTCGGGAGTGCGGAAGTAGATATCCGACTGGAATCTCTGCAGCACCTCCACGTGTCGCAGTGAAGTACTCACTTTGCGTGCATAGCCCTAATAGGGGTCCTTAGTTGCAAGAGAGAAAGGGAAAATCCAAATTTTCTGTTGTCTTATTTTCCCACCAATATAGACCCCTTTATATAAGTGAAATGGGAGGACTCCTTTCTCTAAATTCCTAGGGTGGGACTAAAGGAAAATAGGAAAATAGGAGAGGCAACCAGCTAGGCTAGAGGCGGTGGCCGGGTGGCCCATCTGCGCGTTCATGTCTGTCCATGTGCGCCCGCGCCCGCCTACACCAGCCCGACAACACCTGCCCACTAATGCTCATGTGTGCGACTGCATGCCAGCGCCTGCCCGCCCGTGTTGGCCGACTTGGCTTTCACCCTAGCCAACCAGCGACGGCTTGCGCCAGTGATAGCTCATGCCCATGTGGGCCGGTCTGGCTGGTGGGGCCCAGTTGCAACGGCTATTTGCTGCCCTTTTGGGGTGGCTTCCCTTTGGACCCTTTCCCTCCGGGGATTTGTCCCAGTAGAGGAAGTTTCCCTTTAATTTTAGATTTTATTTAATATATTAATTCAAAATTAATATAAAAATGCTTATTATAAAATCTCTATTAATCTAAAACACCTTTCAACTTCTTTCCTTCTCTGAACTACTTCAGATCCTCTTCAGAACTATTCTAGCATTCTCTCTTTCATACTTCACTGATTCTATTTAGTCAAGAGATCTAAAAATATCATTGTACCATTAAGTGTGTTACCCTTACGGTTCCGGAACATCACAAACATGATCTAGACCTCTCTCGGATCAGTGATCATTAGCGGGACCGGGATGCCCATAATGGCCCCTGCGCATTCCACAATGTCTAGTGTCGTTTGAACCATAAACGTCAAGTCCAAATCCCTTTGTTACTTCGATACATGACTTGTCTGAGATCTGATCATCGGTATCTTCATACCTTATTCAATATCGTTACCGACAAGTGTTGTTTTTACTCATTCTGTGCTATTACATCCCTATGACCTAGTCACATGTTGCATAGCATTTATGGATGCAATATCACCGAGTGGGCCCAGTGTATCTTCCTGTCACGCGGGGTGAACAAATCCTGATTTTGATGCATATGCCTCAACTATTTCTGTGGAATACCCAACATACATCTTTATAGCCACCCAATTATGGTCATGCCGTTTGATATAGTCAAACCAGCCTCGAGTGATAGTGATTAGTATGCCTCTCATGATCAAAGGACTAGGATACTTTTTTTCTAACTATTGAAACCATGAACATGTGACTTGATCGTGCTGTAATACTTATATTGGGTAATTTCCATCACATCATTCACCAATGATATGACTTCATTGTTAGTCGACATAAATGCACCATGATCAGGAAACCTTGATCATCAGCTGCCCAATGAACTAGTTAAATTGGAGCCACTAGGGACTCTAGTTTGTTTAATATCACATTGATACAGTTATAGCATGATACAAAAATATTATGAACTTATTGAGATATGATAATAAACACCATTTATTATTTGCCTATAGGGCATATCTCCTTCATGCCACTCGTCAACCATGCTCTTGCAGCCAGAGATTTCGCGGTGGGTTGTCTAGAAGGACACGAGAAAATCCTGCTACTCGCCCCAAATGTCTCGTGCATTGACCTCATCATCGTCATTTCCAGGCCTGCTGCATGGTTGTCCAAGAAGTTTGTATCGGCCGCGGCCACCTACCCCGCCTCGGCCCCCACCTCCTCGCGGTACGGACCAAATGCCTCCTCATGGTCCTGAAGGAGATATGCCCTAGAGGCAAATAATAAAAGGGTTTTATTGTCATATCTCATTAGTTCATAACAGTATTATATCATGCTAAAACTGTATCAACCGGAAACATTGATACATGTGTGGTATACAAACAACTCAGGTCCCTAGTAGCCTCTATTCAACTAGTTCATTGGGCAGACGATGATGAAGGTTTCCTGATCATGGGCTAAACAAAAGTCCCTGACAATAAAGTCATATCATCTGGTATGATGTGACGGACACTTCCCACCAATGATTGTTGCAACACAATCATGTCACTTAGTTCACTTTGCAATTGTCAAGAAACAGATTGTCCTAATTCTTAGACCGTGAGATCATATCAATCACTGTTACCGGAGGATTCTTTGACTGTATCAACCGTCATCTCGTGACAGGGTGGCTATAAAGGTACACATTGGGTATCCGAAGGAGCATGTTGAGGCAATATGCTTCAAGAGCGGGAATTGTTTTCCAGTGTGACGGGAAGATACAACTGGGCCCACTCGGTGAATTACATATATGTTGCGCAACACATGACTAGGTCATGGAGATCGTATTTTACAAAAACGAGTAAAACAGTACTTGATGGAAACGAGATTGAACGAGGTATCGTGATACTGATGATCAAATCTCGGACAAGTCTTGTCTCGTGAACAAGGGAATTGGATATATCATTCTAGGTTCGACACAATGGGAGTGCATAGGGGTCAACATGGGCATCCCAGTTCCTCTATTGATCATTAATATGGATCATGTCTATAACATTCCCGAACCAAGGGTAACACGCTTAAGGGCGATACGGTGCTTAGAGATCGTCCTGCTAGATGGAATCATGAAAGAGAGAAAAATCAGAATCGTTTTGGAGAGATCTAAAGTTGTTCGGAGAAAGAAGGAAAGGAAAAAGGACTGAAAGGAGTTTCAGATAAATGGGAATTTTAATATGTATTTACTATATGTTAATTATGAATTAATGTATTCTAAATAATATTTAAATTAAGATTTATAAAAGTAACTTTCTTATTAGGCAAAACCCTAGAGGGATTTGACCTAGAGGAGAAATCACAGCAAAAAGGAAAACAAGCGGAATGGGTCATTTTGACCGGCCCATGGGCGGACAGCACTCCACGCCACGCGGGGGTGCAGCGGCCAACTGGCTACCGCGCCTGGACTGCGTCCTACCAAGCCCACCCCGGAGGAGGCGGTCGCCAGCGCGCAGGCCGCGTCGCCCCACCCGGACATGCACCCGGGCCGCTAGTCCGCCTGACCACCTTGCACCTCTGGGCCGAGGGCAGCGCGCGGGCCACTAGGGGTGCTCCGGTCCACCCGGGGCAGCTGCTGCCCTGTTACCTTGTGCCCGCGAGTTGGGCCTGCGGGTGGCACCCAGGCCCACCCGGGATTGTCCCCTGTGCTGTGTTGGGCTGGTCTATTTCAGAGCATCTGGCTGGGACAAAATTGCTGGCATTTTTCCTTTATCTTTAGTCCCACATAGGGCACCTAATGGGGAGGTGCCTATGGGAGGACTAAAGGACACCCAATAAGCTATTCTCTGAGGCGTTCTTCCTCGGAGAATACCCCCTTCTCTCTAGTTGCCTTCGCCGTGGTGTGGTCCCAAGTTAGGACTGTGCGTGCAAAGTCAACGCATCCTTGGCACGCTGTTGTGCTACGAGGATTCCGCTAGGGGATCTACTTTTTCAACCCCAATAGGGATCAAGGAGTTCGGGAGTTGTCGCCTTGCACTCTACGCATGTGATAACTCGGTGGGGATATTGAAGCTTCTAGGCCATCATACAAGAACCTGGACAAGGGGCGACGTGTGAGGATCTTCGTGACCTTGAGGTCAGACGGGTACGATTACATCATCCACACTCCTGCATGAGCGTAACGCTTTATCGGTTTTCAAGGGTACGTTATCGCTGTCTTCCTCCATTACTTCATTACTTCTAGATAGGTCCTTGGGTGTTCAGGGTATTTCGGGTAGTAAATTTTTTGTTATTGCTGCCGAAACCCTACAGGTCCTCCATCTCCGTGTATTCTACGATCTCTACCACCTTTGCCGCCTCCCTCATGGTCATCACATGTGACCTAGTGCCCTTAAAATAGCTCGCGCGCCATCTTGTTAACTAGGTGGTGATCTTGGGGTGAAGCATTGTTGGTGGTTGTCTAATGTTTGGCCGTCTACCTCGTCGTGCCATCCTTTTTATAGCCCACGATAAGGGAAAACAAAGCACTGGCCACACACAGGAAACGAGCGTCCGAGGGGAAGCCAATGGGGCGGTTGGTGACAAGACATACTGACTTCATTCATCGTCCATGGAAGTGGGGGCAAGGATAAATGTGTTGGCCCGGTGGACACTCTCTTAGAGAGGATGCCCTGCAGGGCCTCTCGCTCATCAACCATGAACTGGAGGCTAGAGGTGTCGCGGCGAGCGGTCTAGAAGGACGTGAGCATAGCCCTCTACTCATTGCTCACGCTTGGTGCGTCGACCTCGTCGTCGTCATCATCCATCTCCACAGTGTCCGTGGGGTTGTCCAATATGTTTGTACCAGCAACGATCACCACCTCGTGCATTGCCTCTGCCTTGGCCCCCACTTCCTCACGGCACAAACCAACCGCCTCCTCGCAGTCCTCTGTCGCCACATACTCGGCGATCTCCATCGCCTCTACTGCCTCCCTCATGAAGATTGCATGTGACTCAGCATCCTCGGAGGAGCTAGCGTGCCATTTCGCTGATCCTAGACTAGTTGTTGATCTTCCGGCGAACCATTGCTGGTGGCTGGCTAGGGTTTGGCCATCCACCTCACCGTGCCATCCTTTTTATAGCCCACAGGAAGGGCGAAAAGAAGGCACTAGCCATGGACGGGAAACAAGCGGCTAGGGGGAGAGAATCTAACAAGGCGGTTGGTGATAGGAAGTGCTGACTTCGAGCATCGTCCATGGCAACAAGGGAAAGCATAAATGCGTTGGCCCGGTGGGAACACTCCTTTCAGTGATGGGTGGAATCAGGCATGTACTTGACATGGGCCTAAACTTACGATTCCTGCCCATGGCAACCTCTGGTGGTCAAGGACCTGAAGACCTGCATCCAGAATCTCTCAAACCGACCTAACCTCAACCTACCTAACCTGTGGGGCTGCAAGATGGCTCTTTGAAGATACCGAAGACCATATGCGCAAACAGGGAAGATATGGAGATCACGATTACATGCAAGAAAAGATGAAGACCTGATGTGACTAAGAAGGGATCGGCTACCATTGATGCCTAAGTACCCGAAGACATTCACCTGAGAAGGACACACCATAATCGCCCAAGTCTTCGCCATTAGCCTTAGCCATATGTCTAGATTCATCTCTCTTGTTGGGCGTCATTAAGCCCACCGAGATCATCTTGTATACACATTGTATGATCTCTTGATCGCCTTATGAATAAAGTCTAAGGGATTCCTCCTATTCTCTACATACCTTTGTCTTTAAGATCCAAACTTGTTGGCCCAAGCAGTCCACCAAACAAACAAAATCTCTTATGTTCCTCCGAAGCGAGACTATGGAGGGATCGTGAAAACTATCCTTTGTTAGTTGGCGCACCACGCAGGGGGAGCCCGCATCATGCAGAGCGGATCTGCTGAAGAGGTCTCGCCAGCGGCTCCTTCCCTAGGGGCGCGATCTATCACGGGACCCTCACCACCATAAGATGGACATGGAAACGGGCATGACACAGAGTCGCCCTAGGATAATAAACCTCACCCCCGCAATGACCGCTACCAGGACGCCGAGGAGGTGTTACACGTGAAGGGGCAAGGAGGTTCTCCATGACCGGAATGCAGATGAAGGACTCATGTCGGGTTGCGCTCACATCAAGACCTCTCATTATCAAAGCATGTGGATGGAGCCTAAAATCATGTTCTCGGAGTTAGATCACCCAAAAGGGGGAGGAACAATCGGTGGTTCAATGTTACTCGTCTCAACAGTAATCTCCAACATCCTGGTCAGCTAGGTCCTGATTGATGGGGGATGTTACTGCGCTCTCATCATGGTGTGTGTTCCCTGAATCGTCTCCAGATCCTGTGGGGGAGGTGCAGGCACCCCCCTCGGAATAATACTAGGAGGTGCAGGCACTCCGCTCAGACAAGTGATGTCGGCCGTGATGTTCGGAACTAGGAACAACTTCTGGATGAAGATCTATCTGTTCGGAGATGTCATAAAATGCGATCATCGGATGACTGCATCTCGCTTAGTTCCTAGCCATACCTCTCGATTCGTACTAGATCCTAAAGCTCTTGGGGACATGGGGTGATTACTATTCATGGAGAGCCCTGCCATAATGACTCGGGTGTCGATAGGAGATCTGGGGTAATCTACCCAGCATGGGTCACTCCCATAGGAACAAAGAGTGTAGGCCCCATCGAGCCATGGGACGGGGACACTACCCACCAGATGTCAAGACCGGGACTAGCGGTCTGACTAGTGGAGTAGGCACGGGTGTCGTCGGATTGATGACAAGTACGCCATGAGGGGGTCCTCGAGGCATGCGAAAGAGAGGGGTGTGAGACGTATGGTGTTCTGGGATGGTGAGCACACAAGTTTACCCAGGTTCGAATCTGCCGGCTTTGGACGGATCCTACTCCTGCTAGAAATCCAGTAATACGGCGAAGCCGGAATATGGGTTACAAGGGTTCGCCTGTGCGAGTTGAGATTGTAGACTATTGGGTGCCCTAAAGGCTCTCCCTAGGACGGCTTATATAGATATCTGGCCTAGGGTTTACAGGAGAGATCTATCCGGCTATGACTAAGAGTCGGTTACAGAGTACATCTTGAACTACAAGTAACACAATGGGCCTAAGTCGGTAAGTCTTCTGGGCCTTCCCGTAGTCGGACTGGACTCCGTTTCTTCTCCCTGACTGGGCCGCCCGTGAAGCAAAGCTCTAACCCGAAGTGGGCCACCCTGGTCAGTGAGGAACTGTGAGGATACCCGGAAAGTATATCCCCAACAGCAGCCCCCGGAAGTCTCCAAGATCCAAAGTCGGATTCATCATCGTCTAGCTTGATCCTCGGCTTGCAGAATATTGAAGGGTTCCTGAAACTTCAAAACAAAAGATATGATCCGGGTCTCAAAAGTAAGTCAGACCTATCAGTATGTTATTCGGATTTTCCAGCCTGATATTCAAACTAAGCTGGAACTTGGTCTCTGACGCCATCTAAGAATGGTCATGGTCAAGTCACATGACTGACAAACATCCTATCAGCATGACCGAGGCGCTGTTTCAATGTGTACGCAGAGATCGAGTCGACGTAATAATCGCGTGGGACCTTCCCAGTTCCTTCCACGACGCGTGGCGTTTACACTATGGTTTTTGCACGAATCTTGGCGCGGTTAGGTGGTTATAAAGGGTGAGGATTCTCTTTTCCCCATCTTCACCTATTCCTCTTGTCATTTCCTCTCCTCCAGTTCTCCCACACGCACAGAATCCCCTGCTACCCCGATTCCCAGTGCTGCCCATCTAAGGTCACCGGCGCACCGGAGGAATGGCTTCATCTTCATCATCCGGCTTGGCTAGATTCACAGCGGCGGTGACGGAGAAAGAAAGCAACCGCGGGGTCTGGATCCCATTCCTCCTCGACGACGAGAAGCTCCGCGGCGTGGAGAATGAAGGGCTCCTTCGCGCCGGTGACTGGCGGAGCGGTTTCGGCGAAACCATCCCCAACCCGCACGCTGACGAGCGGGTACACTTCGGCACTCACCTCGACAGATGTTTGTCTTTCCCTCCCTCGGAATTCTTTTTCGAGGTGATAGATCATTACGGTGTTCAGCTTAACCATCTTCCTCCGAACTCCATCTTAGAGATGAGCTCTTATGCAGCTTTGTGTGAGGGATATCTCGGCATTAGGCCGAGTCTCACTTTGTTCCGGTTTTATTTTCATGTCCAGAGAAACTCCATCACTGCCGGTAATCCTTATATTACCGGAACTATTAGCCTTTCAGTTAGGCGCGAGCGTGTTTATCCTCGCATTTTAGCTTAGTGAGTCGGTCAAACAATGGTCGGCCACCTTCTTTTATCATAAGGATATTCCTGCTCCCGACAAAGCCACTTCTTTGCAGGCTTTCATTGGTGGAGCCGCCACGGACCTAGCGTCTTGGGACGAGGCTCCTCCGGCTCTCAGTGACGATCTGATCCGCGCCAAGAGGAGGATTGAATATCTGATAAAACACAAGGGCCTAAGAGGGTCCGACTTGGTCCAATGCTGGGTGGCACGCCGGATCCAGCCTCTCTAGCATCACGGCGACCGACTGATGCATTCCATCACGGCGTCGAAAAATGACTCCTTCCGCATCAGTCCCAAGGCTTTAAAGCCACAAGATTACATAAGCCAGATTAAATGGCTAATCAAGGAGCGGACTGAGAGAAAGATTTCGGACTTGTCCCTGGACATGCACACAGCGAAAGACCCTATAGTGCCAGTAAGCTTTTTAGCAGTAAACTCTTTTTATGTGTTTCACCTTTAAGTTACTTTGCAATACTGAGATATTATCTTTTTTTCAGCTTGCCGATCTCCCTGAGTCGGAGTTTGCTCCTATCGAGGGCTATCCTCCCGAGTTTTCTCAGGAAGAGGAATTGGTCCCACTGCTGGACGTTGTGCCCAAGAAGCGCAAAGCTCTGACAGTGGCCATCGGCACAAAGGAAGTGCCAGTTGTGAAGAGGTAACTTTCCACACAACTTCCGCCTTTGCACCTTACTCATAATTTCTTCCGAGCTATAATGTTTTCCATTCTATTACATTCTCAGAGCTAAGCAGCTCATCAAGGGTAAGGGGAAGGGAACTTCTTCGAAGCCCCTACGGCAGACGAAGCTGACTATGGCTTCTCCTGCCACGGCTCCTCCGACTCCTTCCCCTCAACCTTCTGCAACACTGTGATTACTCCATCGCCGGTTGTCGCAGAAGATCTGGCTCCCTCAACAGGGCCAGCGACCCTTGAGTCGCAGACTGATGCCACCATGGGTGGCTTAGGTTTTGATAAGGGTGAACCCTCTTCTAGCAATGATCCCTCGGCAAAGACCTTCGCCGAAAACCTCCTGAACAATCGAGGACTTGCCAAATTTGGCTTGTCTCGGAAATCTATAGAGGAAATCCAGCTGCTGGCCCGGCAATGCCTGGAAAGCCAAAATCTCTCTGCCGAAGAAGAAGCACAAGAAGCGGAGGACGTCAAGTACTTCGATCTTCTTGAACAAGTCCGCCTTCATGACAAGGGATTAAGAGCTGGTGTACTTCCACCACCTCTGGTTATTCCACTCACCCTCGCCGAGAAGGTTACCACTGAGGTGAACATGTGCCTGAGCAAGCTCACACATGAACATCATGTGAGTCGGAATTCCAACTCACGTTTTTCTTTGTTGTACTTTATATCATATCCTCTAGCCCCCAAGCATGAAGTTGGATATACAATCCGGGTTTATGCTTCCTTATGATGCCAAAGAATGAACTAGTGTAGCCCCAAGGCTCGTGCTGATATTAGCTACAATATTAGCCCGAGTCTTTAGTAGACCTCTGACTCTAGGTATTCTGACTTACAGAAAGTTAATTCATGTAAGCGGAGAGAGATCAAAGCTCTCCGACTTAAAAATGTTGAGCTTAAAGTTTCCAAGGATAAGGCCGAATGTAAACATTCCGAGACTCAAACCTTTTCTTGTGTTTTCATAGTCGAATATTTTTGCTAAACTGCTATTCTTTTTGACTTACAGCACTGATAAAACAGTCCTGTGCTATGATCAAAGAGGTCAAGAATCTGAAAACCCTGGTGGTGGAAAACAAGGATCTCCGTCGAGAGCTAGACCAACTTAAGGCGGATCATGAGAAGAGCATTGCTCAAGTTCCCGAATCCTCCTCCATGGCCACCGTGGAACGTGATCGCAAGATCACACTCCACGAGCAGAAAATCTCGGATCTCAATAATGAGTTTTGCAGAGAGAAGGACCTTTCCGAGGCGCTCCAAGCTGAACTCCGGAGTCTTCGTGAAGAGAAAACCAAGGTTGGCGATGTCATCTTTGGTATGTTTTCCAACTTTATGACTTGTTTTACATTCTTCGACTCTTTCGATGTCGGATTTACTTAACCATTTTGCATTTATATGCATAGGTCCTCTGAACTTGACGGACTCCACCTCTGCCGAGCGTCGCACCCACCGGCTTACCCAAGTCGGTGATTTGCTTCATGACTTCCGCCAATCCATCGAGCATATTGGCAAAGTACTCATGGTTCCGGACATGCATAGCATGTCCGACTTTCAGGTGCGAGACAAGGCAAAGGAGATGCCGCAGCTTGTCCAGGACTGGAACATGTCCTACGCGCGATCCGCAACGTAGAACGCTCTCACCATGGTCATGAGCCACCATGGAACCATGGAAATCTGGCAAGTGACCAGAGGGTATTCTACTGTGGATGAAGACGGCCAGGAGCAAGATATTAAAGCCATCATGGATTCCACGCTGGATATGGGTGCCGTGTAGCTGACTTGACCAGGTACGACACTCCCTTGTTCAACCGCATGGACACGCCGCCTCCGGCTCCGGAAGAAGCAGCCGAAGTTTACTATGATGGACAAACCATGTCGGATTTGGACATCTCAGATCGTTATCAAGCCGAGGGCGATGCATCCAGCGAGCTGGCTGCTCCTACCTCTTCTCCTGCATCATAGATTATCAGAGATAAATGTGTTATTCTGAAAACATTATGGGTCTGTAAATATGCAGTATGATACTTTTGCTAGTGCCAAGTTTTAATCTATTCAGCACTTTTGGCTTAAATTTTTGTGTGCCTGAAATGTTTGCACAAGCACTTGTACTTTTTTGTCTATACTTATCATTTTTATGGCTTTCCGCCTCGTCCCTTTCGTGAGCCGGCCAAACTTTTAGCACGGAAACTTTGTCGAGCAACGGAGCTCAATTGCTAAACCAGTTTAAACTCGAAAACAAAGCTGGCTTCAAGTACCAACAATTCACTACTCGGAAAATGCCCGCAGCTGGCAATCAGACAAATAACCAAAGTATAGACTAGAAACATTAGAGTTATACCCGAAGGTAGAATTTTTAGAATCGGAAATCTAAACCAGAACAAACATGAGCATAAAGTACTTTCAAGTATTATGGGATTTTTGACTATGACATGATCATTCCGAAATAAGATGGTAAAAACTTCTTAGAAATTTTTTGAGGTAACCAAGACTTTTATTTCTCACAGAACATGTACATATGTATGATTACAAAGAAGGAAAACTAAGAATAAAAGGGACGTAGCTGAGCAATATTCCATGGTCTGTCTAACTCATCCGGATTTGTACTGCCTCCAGCTCTCTTTCTCTTCTTAGTAGTAGGTCTTTCTTTGACTGGCCTCATATCAGTTAAGTAGTACGAACCATTGTGCAATACTCGACTAACTAAAAATGGCCCTTCCCATACTAGGGAAAGTTTGTGCTTTCTTTGTTGCACAAGCCGGAGAACTAAATCGCCCTTATTGAAAGATCTGTTTCTGACTCTCTGGATATGATACTTGCGTAACTTCTGCTGATAGACTGTTAATCTCATTTCAGCAACGACGCAAACTTCTTCGACTAAGTCAAGATCATTTTGTCGAGAAATCTCGGCATCTTCTTCGATATACGTGGACACTCTAGGAGAAGTGTGAATCAAATCACTCGGAAGAACTGCTTCTGTGCCATAGACCAAGAAGAAAGGTGTGTATCCGGTTGACCTATTCGGAGTTGTTCGTAAACTCCATATTACAGAAGGTAATTCCTCTGCCCAAGCCCCTGCAGCACATCGTAGTGGTGCTTCGAGTCTCGGCTTCAGGCCTTGTAGGATTAAACCATTTGCTCTTTCGACTTGTCCATTAGCTTGTGGATGTGCGACTGACGCAATGTCAAGCCGGATATTTTGTTCGTTGCAGAATTCGGCCAATACTCCCATAGAGAAATTACTCCTGTTGTCCGTGATAATACTATGCGGATAACCATACCGGATTATAACATCCTCGTCAAATGTTTTGGTTGTTGCTCCATCGCAACTAGTGACGGGTTTAGCCTCGATCCATTTGGTGAACTTATCCACCATCACTAAGAGGTGAGTAAATCCACTTGGAGCCCGTTTAAACGGTCCTACCATGTCAAGCCCCCAGACCACGAAAGGCCATGTTATAGGTATTGTTCGCAGCTGATCAGCCGGAACATGAGGTTGTTTGGCGTATTTTTGGCAGCCCTTGCACGTCTTGACTAGCCATTCGTCATCTGCCTTGGCTGTAAGCCAGAAAAAACCGTGTCTGAAAGCTTTTGCCACTAGAGATTTGGCTGCAGCATGGTGACCACACTCGCCTTCGGGGATTTCTCTTAAGATTTCCACTCCTTCCAGAGATACGCAGCGCTGAAAGACCCCAGACACACTCCACTTATAGAGCTCACCTTTAACTATAGTATAGGCCTTCGCTCGTCGGATAATCTGCCGGCTCAGAACTTCGTCTTCAGGTAATTTTGCATCTACCAGATAGTCAAGGTAGGGTTGAGTCCAGCTGGGAATTATAGCCAGAACTTCTATTAGAGGTGAGTCGGATTTGGTCGGATATTCCTCATCCACTCCCTTTATTGAGGGAACTTTGAGGTGCTCTAAAAAAGCGCCATCTAGGACCTCTTTCCGTACGGAGCCTATTCGAGATAATGCATCTGCTTCCTCATTTTCTGATTGAGGGATGTGTTGAACCTCAAACCCTTCGAACGATTTAGATAAATCATCGACGACAGCTTTATATGCTGCCATGTGCTTATTTGCATTACAAATATCCGACACTTGCTGAGCAACAAGATCCGAATCTCCGTAACACATCAAACGTCGGATGCCGATATCCTTAGCAATCCGGATTCCATGTAGCAGTGCTTCATACCCGGCAATATTATTTGTCGCTGTGAAGTGGATCTGCAACACGTATAAAAGTTTATCTCCTTGGGGTGATTTGAGCACCACGCCAGCCCTCGAGCCCCCGCGAGCCTTAGACCCATCAAAATATAGGGTCCAATATTCCGACTCAGGGAGGGTCATATTCTCTTTCGTCTCTGTCCAATCAGCAACAAAGTCGGCAAGGATTTGGGATTTGATTGCTGTCTGAGGTTTGTACTCAATATCGAAAGCTGAGAGCTCTATGCCACATTTGGCGACACGTCCTGTGGCGTCACTGTTATTGATTATATCTCTCATGGGAGCTGTGCTCACCACGGTAATTGGATGCTCCTGAAAATAATGTCGTAGCTTACGAGATGCTAAGAACACACCATAAGCCAGCTTTTGATAGTGCGAATACCGCTGTTTCGATTCTGTCAGGACCTCACTGACAAAGTAAGTTGGACGGTGCACCAAGTGTTCCTGATTTTCCTCCGGTCTCTCCACTACCATAATGATACTGACGACTTTGTTTGTCGCAGCAAGATAGGGCAACATCGGTTCCTGTGGCTCCGGCGCAGCAAGGATAGGAGAAGATGAGAGCACTTTCTTTAGGTCTTGTAGTGCGGCTTCAGCTTCGTCGGTCCACACAAAATCCTTGGTCTTTTTCAGGAGTTTGTATAATGGTGCGGCTCTTTCACCGAGGCAGCTTACAAACCGACTGACTGCAGCTATGCAACCAGTTAGTCTTTGTACGTCCTTCAGGCGAGTTGGCCTGGAAATATTGAGTATAGCCTTGATATTGTCTCGGTTCACCTCTATGCCTCTTTGGGAGACGATGAAACCTAACAATTTTCCAGCTAGGATTCCAAAGAAGCATTTCTTTGGATTAAGCATTATGTTGTATTTTCGTAGATTGGCAAATGTTTTCTCCAAGTCGGAAATCAGTGTTTCCTTCTTTTTGTACATCACCGCAATATCATCCACATATGCATGTACATTGCGTCCGATTTTATCGTGGAGGCAACGCTGCATTGTGCGTTGGTACGTAGCTCCTGCGTTCTTCGGCCCAAAGGGCATCGTAACAAAACAGAAGGTTTTGAAGGGGGTTATGAATGAAGTTTTGACTTTGTCAGATTCCTTCATCCGGATTTGGTGATAACCGGAATATGCGTCGAGAAAACAGAGGAGTTCCGAGTCTGCCGTAGAATCGATAACTTGATCAATCCTAGGCAGAGCGAACGGATCTTTGGGGCAAGCCTTGTTCAAGGCAGTATAATCAACACACATCCTTAAATAAGTGGTGTCCTTTTTAGGGACCATTATAGGATTGGCCGTCCACTCAGTGTGGATGACCTCTTCTATGAATCCGGCTAACTCGAGCCGTGCTAGTTCCTTAGCTATTGTCTTATGCTTTTCATCGCCAAAACATCATAAGGAATGTTTGACGGGTTTACCATTCGGGTTTACATTTAAAGAGTGCTCGGCAAGTTCCCTAGGTACTCCGGTCATGTCAGATGGCTGCCATGTGAAGATATCTTGATTTGCTTTGAGGAACTTGACGAGCGCGCTTTCCTATGCGCTATCTAGGCCTACGCCTATCTGGGTCACCTTGGAGGGGTCATCATCCTTCAATGGCATCTTCTTCGTCTCTTTTGATGCCTTGAACTCCGGATTCGTCTTTGTCACCTCCTTCTTCGTTGCGGGCATCTCGGATGGATCTATGCTCTTCTTGATCTCCTGGTACTCCTGGGCGTGTAGCACGGCTTTAGCAAAGGCGGCATTTCCATCCTCGCACTCTCGCGCTTTCTTCGGGTCTCCCCTGATGGTGATCATGCTGTTGGGACCTGGAATTTTCATCATATTGTAAATGTAACACGGACGAGCCATAAAATCCCAGTAAGCCACACGTCCAAATATAGCGTGGTACACGCTCTTGAACGGGACCACTTTGAAGGAAAGTGCCTCCGTCCGATATTTCTTTGGAGTTCCAAAGGTAACATCCAAAGTGATTTCTCCCAGGGAATTTGCTTGTCTTCTTGGGACAAATCCGTGAAAGATCACAGAGCTATGGTTCAACTGGGTCTCCAAGATCTTCATCCGGGGTAGTGTTTCGACATACATAATATTAATACTGCTGCCACCGTCCATGAGAGTGTTGGAGAAACCATAACCGTCAATAAGTAGATTGACGATTAAGGCGTATTTTCCTCGCCTGTGTAACTTAGGCAGATGATCAGCACGGTCAAATGTGATTGCCACCTCCAACCAGTCCAAGAATTGAGGGACAGCCGGAACTGTTGCATTGAGCTCATGTAGCACTGCCTTTTTGACCTTTGCTGGTAGATCCGAGGAAGGTGACATAAGTGTATTTCTTGGTCGGAAAATTTTCCTTCCCTTCCGGCTTGGGATTTGAAGCATCAGCTTCCTCCATGTCGGAATCTTCCTTGGTCTCTTTATCCTCTTTGGGATTCTTCTTTCCCTTCTTCTGCTTAGCTTTGTAGCCAACGGTATCGTCTCTCTTCATGTCGTCATTGAAATGACACTTGGTGTTTGTGTGGGACGAGCCCCCATTGGAATCTAAGTGATGCACCCATGGGTTATTGGCAATGTCCGCCCAAGAGTAGGTTTTTCCGAGTTGCTGGTCTCCTCTACCCTAGACTCTTGATGTCCCACGACCGCGGCCACGGCCACCGCCACATCCTCCAGACCCGAAAGTAGCAGTGACCACTGCTGTTTCCGCATTGGGTTTCTCTTCCGAGGTATTCTTGCGCTTCTGAGCTTGTTGCTTTGGTTGTTTTGCCGATAGTGGCACAGCCAGGGCGTTGAGTAATCCCTCTGCATCGTCGTCAGCATCTGCATACTTGCTCGTTGTTTCTATCATCTCTCCCAGATTAGTGACCTTGTCACACTTCAAATGATGACACATTAAACTGATGGGTTCGTAGCATGGAAAACAAAAAAATTCTACCGCAAGAATGAACAAAACCCAGATCTAATCTAGATAAAAGCCAAGATCTAATATATTAGACATGTGCAACGAGATAGATCTGTACTAACCCTCGTAGAACCGAAAGCATTACGAGATTAGATCTCGGGGTTGATGTAGTCGATCACTTGCCGATCTCAAGATTGTGTGGATGATCCTTCCGGCGCCGCGTTCTGGCAGCGCTTTCGCAGTCGGTCACACGTGCGGAGTCGAAGCAGACCTTCCTCTCCCCATTCCAGCAAGCAGTAGAGGTAGTAGATCTTCTCCACGGAATCCCAGCAGCACGACGGTGTGGTGGTGGTGGTGGAGTAGAGAATTCTGCAGGGCTTCGCCTAAGCCTGAGCAGAGGGAAGGAGGAGGAGAGAGGCGGTGTCTAGGGTTTGATGTGGAGGGGGCAAGGGGGTGGAGCCACCACCCCTCTATTTAAAGGAGGGAGGCGCCATGGGAGGGGGAGTCCTAGTAGGACTCCCCACCCTCCTTGGCCGGCGGATTGGGAGGGGGGGAGGAGTCATCCTCCCCCACGACTCCTTGTCTTACCCCACAAGGACTCCTTGATCCTTTCTTGGTTTTCAAGCAAACTCCAAGAAATCTCCTAGAACCTTCTAGAACATTCCGAAACCTTCTAGAATCTCCATACAAACACTCCGGAACATTTCCTAACTTAGAAAATGATCCCCAATATATGAATCTTATTCTCCGGACAATTCCGAATCTCCTCGTGATGTCCTGGATCCAATCCGAGACTCCGAACAACATTGGGTCTCCAATGCATATTTTATATCTACTTAAAACAACTTCGAACCTTAAGTGTGTCACCCTACGGTTCGTGAATATGCAGACATGATGGAGACACCTCTCCGATCAATAACCATTAGCGGGATGTGGAGATCCATAATGGCTCCCACATGCTCAACGATGACTTTGTGATCGATAGAACCATTAACATACGAAACCAATTCCCTTTGTCACGCGATATTCTACTTATCCGAGGTTTGATCGTCGGTATCTCCATACCTAGTTCTACCTCGTTACTGATAAGTACTCTTTACTCGTTCCATGTTATGTCATCCCTTGTGACCTAGTCACATGCTTGCAAGCTAACTAGATGACATTCCACCGAGAGGGCCTAGAGCATATCTATCCGTCATATGGATGGACAAATCCCAATCTTGGTCCATGCACTTCAACACATACTTTCAGAATACCCAATGACACCTTTATAACCACCCAATTACGAAGCGGTGTTTGATGTCATCAAAGTACCCATCCGGTGATGGTGATTAACATAACCTCATGGTCGAAGGATTAGGTTACTATGCATTTGAAAGCTTACAGCAATACGAACTTAATGACTTGATCTTATGCTACGCTTACTATGGGTGTGTGTCCATTACATCATTCTCCTAATGATATAACCTTGTTATTAATGACATCCAATGTCCATGATCAGGAAACCATGATCATCATTTAATCAACAAGCTAGTTCCACAAGAGGCTTACTAGGGACTCTTTTATGTTTACAAAACACACATGTATCAGTGTTTCCTTATAATACAATTATAGCATGGGATGTAAACATTCATCATAAACACAAAGATATAATAATAACCACTTTTATTATTGCCTCTTGGGCATATCTCCAACAGTCTCCCACTTGCACTAGAGTCAATAATCTAGATTACATGGTAATATACCTAACACCCATGGCGTTCTAGTGTTGGTCATGCTTTGCTCTAGGGAGAGGTTTAGTCAACGGATCTGCCACATTCAGATTAGTGTGTACTTTGCAAATCTTTATGTCACCATCTCGGACATACTCGCGAATAGCATGGAAACGTAGCTTGATGTGCTTCAGCTTGCTATGTGACCTTGGCTCCTGTGCATTAGCTATGGCACATGTGTTGTCACAGTAGATTGCCATCGGGTCCAACGCACTGGGAACCACGCGAAGTTCAGTAATGAACTCCTTCATCCATATGGCTTCTTGTGCAGCCTCCGAAGCAGCTATGTATTCCGATTCAGTTGAAGATTTTGCCACAACGCTTTGCTTGGCACTCCTCTAGCTCACTGCAGCACCATTCAAAATAAATACGTATCCAGACTATGACTTCGAGTCATCTGGATCGGTGTTCCAACTAGCATCAGTGTAATCATTTACAACAAGTTGTTCATCACCTCCATAAGAAAAAACCATATCCTTAGTCCTATTCAGGTACTTTAGGATATTCTTGACCGCTGTCCAGTGTTCCATTCCAGGATCACTTTGATATCTGCTAGTCAAACTAACAGCATGTGCTATATCTGGTCTTGTACACAGCATGGCATACATGATAGAACCTATGGCCGAGGCATAGGGAATATTATTCATCTTTTCTCTATCTTCTGCCGTAGGCGGACTTTGAGTTTTACTCAAGGTCTTACCTGACAATATGGGCACGAACCCTTTCTTGCTCTCTTCCATTCTAAACTTCTTTAGAACTTTGTCTAAGTATGTACTTTGTGAAAGCACTATTAGGCATCTTGATCTATCTCTATAAATCTTGATGCCTAGAATATATGCCGCTTCGCCAAGATCCTTCATTGAAAAACTATTATTCAAATAGGTTTTGACGCTATTAAGAAGTTCTATATCATTCCCAATCAACAATATGTCATCTACATATAGTACTAGGAATGCTACAGAGCTCCCACTCACTTTCTTGTAAATACAAGCTTCTCCATAAGTTTGTATAAACCCAAAGTTTTTGATTACTTTATCAAAACATTGATTCCAACTCCGGGATGCTTGCTTCAGTCCATAAATGGAGCGCTGAAGTTTGCATACCTTGTCAGCATCACTAGGATCGACAAAACCCTTGGGTTGTACCATATACAACTCTTCCTCAATGTCACCATTAAGGAACGCCGTTTTGACATCCATCTGCCAAATTTCATAATTGAAATATGCAGCGATTGCTAACAAAATCCTCACAGACTTTAGCTTCGCTACTGGTGAGAAAGTCTCATCATAGTCAACTCCTTGAATTTGTCGGAACCCTTTCGCGACAAGTCAAGCTTTATAGACGGTAACATTACCACACTACTAGGAAATGGGCCTTTAGTGGCGCACCTGGAATCATCATCCATGGCGCACTAGCAGTGCGCCACGGGCCTTGCGCTACGGCTATCTCCAGCCGTGGCGCACTGCCTAGTGTGCCACGGTTGTGTAGGGACAGGCGTAGCGCACCTGCTAGTGTGCCACAGATGTTTGGGCAGGTGCGCTACCCCTGGGATCTTCTGTGGCGCACTACCAAGTGTGCCACTAAACTTCCATAGTGCGCTTTAGGTGTAGTGCGCCACAGAAGGTAGACCATGTGCGCCACAGATGTATTTTTTGTTTTTTTTAATTTCCGAGCCAGATTATATGCAATACAGATTATATAAAATATTACAGCAGATATACACACACAGATACAAGATATACAATTATATATATAAATACTCAATATGAAAAACAAGATTGAAACAAATACATATAGATAAGTCTCATACATGAATACATAGTCTAAGTTAATTACATTGTTTCGATCATGTTACAAAGTAGTAGTTGGTGACATGCGAATACATGTGTCGATCGAACAAGTTAGAGCTCGGAAGCTCGCCTAGACATCTAAACTAGCTAGCTAGACACAAATGCGGGATAAATAACCAAAGAAGATAAGCATGATCACCGCCGCGACGAAGGTGTAGGTCTTCATCCGGTTCCTTGTCCTAACTCTCGCTAGATAGCGCGTGTATCTAGCTTCCGCCTCCGCCATAGTGTTGTACCCTTTGTAGCTATTGCCGCTGAAACGGTGCACCTGTCTCTGGCAGTCTTCCCAATCATCGTAGAATCCGGGAACCCGTCCCTTGTACACGACGTACCACGTCATCTATAAGTTGACAATAATAATTAACCGACTATTGAAAAAAACATATATAATTAAAGTCGCATATGAAGATACACTTATAGAAAGTACTCCTAAATCAAAAAGACCAAACTCAAAAAGCATGCCTCACATATAACTAGGTTGTTCGACACAGGAATATGCTACGATGGAACTGTCCGCCAAGTAGGATGCACAACACCTGGACCTATGCATAGCACAAGGCGGACAATCCCATCGCAGCACATTCACATATAGTCTGCCACGACATTTCAATCATCGGCATTATTCTCGAAAAATACCAAAGTAACTCAAAAAGCATGTCTCATATATATACATAGGTCGTTCGACACAGGAATATGCTACGACGGAACGGTACACCAAGTAGGATGCACAACACCTGGACTTGTGCATAGCACAAGACGTACAATCCCATCGTAGCACATTCACATATATAGTGTGCCACGACATTTCAATCATCGGCATTATTCTCGAAAAATACCAAAGTAACTCAAAAAGCATGCCTCATATATATACATAGGTCGTTCGACACAGGAATATGCTACGATGGAACCGTACGCCAAGTAGGATGCACAACACCTGGACTTGTGCATAGCACAAGGCGTACAATCCCATCGTAGCACATTCACATATATAGTGTGCCACGACATTTCAATCATCAGCATTATTCTCGAAAAGACCAAAGTAGCTCGAAAAGAATGCCTCATATATAACTAGCTAGGTCGTTGGACACAGGAATATGCTATGACGGAACAGTTAGCCAAGTAGGATGCACAATTCCTGGACTTGTGCATATCACAAGGCTAACTATCCCGTCATAGCACATTCACATATATATTGTGCCACGACATTTCAATCATCGGCATATTCTCGAAAAAGACAAAAATAACTCGAAAAGAATGCCTCATATATATACATAGGTCGTTGGACACAGGAATATGCTACGATGGAACGGTGAGCCAAGTAGGATGCACAAGACCTGGACTTGTTCATATCACAAGGCTCACAGTCCCATCGTAGCACATTCACATATATAGTGTGCCACGACTTTCAATCATCGGCATTATTCTCGAAAAAAGAGTAAGGAAAAAAAGAAGGACCAAATTGAGCAAAGGACCAAAGAGTAAGCAAAAAAACCAAGCATTGATTGATATATAATAATAATAAGCAAAATAAGTTCACTTGTCGTCCACACACACACAAAGGTCATCTATAGTTTGTAACTACAACTAGGCCAACATCAAGCCTTCTGACTCGGCTTAGGGAACGGGAGGACGCCCTGTCTCGTCATGAACTTCCTATAGTCACCCTGCATCTCTAGGCAATCTTCTATGTCACGGTTATTCGGGATATTTCCTCCGTAGAAGATCCCCCCCGAAGTCATGACATCACGAAAGATGATTACCCCAAACTGCTGCTGGATGCGATACATCTCTTGTCTAATATCCGAATCATTGATCTTGGCCTTTGCTTCGGCCCACTGTTTGAGATGATCTGGCAGCATAGAATTCTGCTGGTCAAGTAGGAACGCCCTCATGTGATGGAGTGCGTAGTAGGCTTCCTTCTTACCGTTTTCCGGCTGCTTCACGCAGGGGAACTCCGTTACGTGGTTGAAGACGTGCCTGCCGAACTTGACCTTCTTACGCACGAAGCTGGTGCCTTCCGTCGAGGAAAAGCCAGTGAGAGCATCATCCAGAACTTCCTTGATCTTGTCGTAGTTTTTCTTCTTTTCTAGACTCCCCGAGTCGAAATACGTGGCGTGGGAATGCTTCGGCGATAAGGAGATGAGCGTGCAGTGTTCATCTCTGCGCAAAAAATTCAAATGGAATGTGTTGGAAAAATAATGATGATGATCTAATAAAGCCAATCGACGGTGGCGAGTGAATAACGACTTACTCGGGAAAGTAAGGCACGAGAATGTATTCCTTTGTCTTGTTCGCCACGAGGATTCTTTTTAGGTATGAGGCCACGATACGTCGTTCGGCGGGGGAACCCAAGCAGCCATCACGCATGTAGTAGGGGTCCACTATAGCGATGCCCGGTGTCTTCTCTTTAATGATCTGCGTGGCCAGGCTGAGAGAAAACAGACGGACCATGGTATAGTGCAGCGGGTATAGGTGGAACATATTGAAGATGTCCTCGAACCGCAGGAAGAACAGATCCGCGGGGGCAGTGTCGACGAAGCCCAAGCCTGGTGGCACCTTAACCACGAATACCGGGTGCGAGGGATCTTTCTCCGATAGAAGGCGTCTCTCTATCGTCAGCACGCTGTCATGCACACTCTGCAGTTCCGAACTGGCGAGCTTCCGCAAATTCTTAGGTAGCACGGGCTCACCCGCCACATGAATCCTCCACATAATACCCTCGGGTCTTGGTGGCCCGTCCCGAAACCTGATCGGATTCGCAGTTGTTGACGCCACCGGCTAGCTCGAGCTGCTAGATTTTCTTTTCCTGCCCTTTTTTTCTTTTGGAGAGCGGGCAGGCAACACAATCTGAGAACTGGCCCCCCTATGTAGTGTGTCAGGGCTTAGAATAAAGGGCCGCTTGGTTGTATCAGCTGGCTCTGTAAAGGCGCAAGCTAGAGGCGTCTCCTGAGAACCAAACAGACGCTTGGTGATAGTGGCTTTCTCTGTGGGGCCACCAGCTTGGTCTTCTTCGTTGCCAAACTGAGTGCTGAAGAAGTGATCATTCCAGTCTTCGTCGTCCTCGGCCGGATCCTGCGCCATGTGCATATCATCAACATGATCATCCGACCCACCGCGTGGAGGTGACGGCGAGGGCGGTAAGGGGGCCTTGCCACCGCTTGTCGCTGGCACGATAGGCGGTGCTATTGTCTGTGGCGTGATGGCCCCCGCCGTCCCCAAACGGATCATGCTCTTTGGCCATAGCAAGAATAAGCCGAAGCAACTTCTAAGGACAGACGGCTCTTCTTCATCCGCTCCTAGGGGTTGAATGGGAGGTTCCAGGTCGTCGCAGCCCCTTAGCACCCGACTAATTTTAACCCTGTGCACGCTATCTGGCATCGGCTTTGAGTGGAACGTGCGCTGCAAGGGTTGAACGATGGTACCCTTGGCAACATCCCTCAGCTCGTTGTTCACGTAGCATAAGAGAGTGCAAGGAACATCCGTCTGCGGAAAACATGTACGGCGTCGTCAGAGCGAGATGCCATAAGAGTAATAGATGGCATGAAAGGCGGTAATTAAAGCAATTTGTTTACCGTGATGGCGTCGAGATCGGCTAATGTCGACGCACCACATACGGCGACAGGCGTGCAAGAGATGGAAGGGCTGCTTGATGGCGCGGTGCTGGCCGCCGGTGTATTCTCCCTACCGACGGGTGCTTGGAGCTCTGGTGCCGCCGCGACGATGGCAGGGGGGCACCAACATGTACTCCGGCGCCGCGGTGATGGCAGGGGGAGTCACCAACACTTGCGGCGCCGCGGTGCTAGCTGGCGGAGTCACGAACACGTAGTTCGCCTGATTCGTTGGCGCCGTGTTGTTCGAGTGGCTGCTGACCATGCTTGGAATCGGGCACGGCCCTACTCGACCACCCACACTCCAGTTCCCTATTGACTCCACCAAGGTAGGCAGGAAGGACGTGAGGGTGATTGCCACATTGTCTTGGACGATCTGCGGGATCCGCGCCACTTGTGCCTTAAGTTCTTGAACCTCTCGGTTTTCCTCCTCGCTCCTTCCCGACGGCGCCACATGCGTCCTCGGCGGTGGACCAAAATGATCCACCCAATTCTTACCCCCGAGGCCGGCCAGACGGCCAGCCGACGACGGCTTCTTCGTAACCAGCTCTATTTTCTTGGCCCGGTTCATCGCCCTGTTAAAAGGGTTATCCCACCGGGTGGCCGCCGTCGACCCCTGGGATGAGGAACCCTGGGATCCATGACTAGAACCAATTTCCTCCTCCTGCAGAAGAAGTAACAGTGAATCATTTAGATCATCGATTAGATTGCAATCGTGTTGATCCGCGATAATTAGATTATACTTACCACAATTTCCTCGAATTCCTTCACCGCAGGATCCGCGGTGAGTTGTTTGGTTTTTGGGTCCACATGGTAACGGGCCCTGATGAAGTTTCGAACCTTCCCGGGTTCGAATTTAGCAAAGGGGTTTTCTATCCCCTTGGATCTATACTCTTCGTCCTCCTTATTCCATTTGGCCTCCTCGGTTCTGTATCCACCAGATCCGAGATGGTGATGACCTATATTCATCGCCTGCAGCGCCTTTCCCCGATTACTATTGGCCAGGGCTCTTTCGGATTCACACCTCTCCTTGAACTCCCGGAACTGATCTTCGGTGATCTGCGGGTCAATCTTTTGGATCTCCTCGAGACTTTTGCCTTCTTTATAGATCTTCTTCTTTATCCGGGTTCTCCAGCTGGCCAGGGCGGTGCTCATCTTTGTGAGGGCGGATTTGTTTACTTCGTTCCCATGATAATTTGTGTTCTGATACTTAGCGGGGAACTTGTATCTTGCGTGCAGCTTCTCGAAGAGGAGTGTGCGCAAGTGGCCATTATCTTTATGCCGGAGATTCTTGGTGTTGATCGAGATGGTTGTCCGGGTGATCGCCGCCACTTTCCCACCGTACCCTTTGACGACAAGGGTGGGCTCCAAAGGAACCCCTGATGGGCTCACTTCGGTAATTTCCTCCCTGACCGTGCCGACCGTGTTCGGGCGCCGGTCCTTCGGCTTCTTATTCTTCTTAGGAGGGTTGCTACCACTCCCTGTGCCCTCGCCGCCATCAGTGGTTTCATCGTCCGCCGTTCCTTCGGCTTCTTCCTTCGCGTCTTCCATCTCATCATCCTCGCTCTCCTGGGGATGGTATTCTTCATCGTCTTCTAGACGCTGGGCCGCCTCCCAGAATGTCAATTGTTTATTCGGAGGTCTGAGTTCTCCTTCAGCGCTGATGCACTTAGAACATCCAGCCTCGTCGTTGTCACACATCTTTGCACTAATAAAAAACAAATAATTGGTTAAATGCACGGAAAAATCCGGCATGACCTTTGCTAATTTTCTTAAACTAGGAGTGCCCGATTTCTGCCGAAACGGAAGTTAATCAACATTCCGGCAAAAATCGGGACTCATTTCATACAAGAACCTGCATACACGACATAATAAAGTGCCTCATACAAGCACAATCACAATTTCAAGTGCTACAATTATATCACCACAGATTATATCACCTGTCATTGATGATAGCAAGCAAATACATGCAGATTATAGCACCTGTCATTATATGACAGCAAGCAAATACAAGTTTATATGACAACAAGTAACTTATATGACAACAAATAACTTATATGACATCAAATATGACAGCAAATATGGTCATATTATATGACAGCAAGTTTTCACCATGTATTTTCAAACCAGGAGCATTTTAAACCAGGAGCATTTTAGATCAGCACTAGCAAATATGGTCAGATTATCAGGAGAAGGAGTAGCTGGTCATATACAAGTATCAGGAGAAGGACAGCAAGGGCATTTTCCAGGGCACAAGAGACCAGGAGGTGCAGGCCAAGATCAAGCCAGCAAGAACCAGTCCACAAAATCAAGCCAGAAAGAACCAGTCCACAAGCTCAATCCACAAGCAACACCATCACAACAGCAGCAAACAACCTGTGTGGTGAGTTATACAAAACCATCACATGCTAATTCTCAGATGAGCATGTGTTGTTTTATACATGATCCTCTCAGATTCACCCGACTGGGGTGTATCCATCATAGAAGGATAGCAAGGGCATGTTCCAGGGCACAGGAGACCAGGAGGTGCAGGCCAAGATCAAGCCAGCAAGAACCAGTCCACAAAATCAAGCCAGAAAGAACCAGTCCACAAGCTCAATCCACAAGCAACACCATCACAACAGCAGCAAACAACCTGTGTGGTGAGTTATACAAAACCATCACATGCTAATTCTCAGATGAGCATGTGTTGTTTTATACATGATCCTCTCAGATTCACCCGACTGGGGTGTATCCATCATAGAAGGATTTGAATTCAAGACAACCAGTTAACCTTTGCAAACAATACCAAGATCTCAGCCTATGCATCATTGATCTTGGAGAATAAAACATGCTTATCCAAAGGATGGCAGCACCTCAGAAATTAGTTCATATTAAAGCTCTATAATACACATCATGGTTTAGCAAATCATTTTCTTAAAGGCTATGAGAATCATTGTTCTAAACTGAGTACCAAACCACACTTGAGAGGGACACCTTAGATAAAAACATTAGTTTCTATCTAGTATTGCCTCAGACCAGCATCACATGCATAATGAAATTATTGAGTATCATAGGCCAATATAGCCAGCAGGAGTTTTCAACTCATTTTATTCAACATAGGTAGAATAAGTGGTGATATATGCCATACAAGTTTTTTTTTGTTTTTAAAATACTTTTAAATATTCCAAAAATGCCCAAAAGTGGTGATATATGTCATAAAAGTGGTGATTCAAAGTATAACTAAATTTCATAATAATTTGTCCATTAATATTACAATCTTTTTCGACCACGCGTTTTACAATATTTTTTGAGCTAGCGTTTTACAATCTTTTTTCCCTTCTTTGTCGCGGTTAAATAATTTAGCCCCGGCACTTTAATGTTTCTTCTTTCGAACGGGCTACCTTTTTTGGGTAGGGTTGTCCTTTTTCTTCTTGTGATGTATGTTGCTGCATCGTAGTCGTCGTCATCTTCAATCTTTGGATCGCCGTACTGGTCGAAGTCTTGCTCGTTGGCGACTCCATCCATTCCGATGATGTTTCTTTTTCCTCTCCTCACGACAACACGGCTAGGCTTTGTCGGGTCGGTAATGAAAAAACATTGGTCCACTTTGGTAGCCAGTACCCACGGTTCATTTTTCGCGGCCACGTTTGCACCGGCGGCCTTGGATTTGGCTGCTTCGGGTATAACCATGGTTGTGAAATATCGGTCTTCTCTTTCGACGCTCTTTGCCCATCTGACATGGAACATCGGCACCTTTTCTCCACAGTAGTCGAGCTCCCAGATCTCCTCGATTCTTCCGTAGAATCTTTCCTTCACGTTGTCATCGGTGTAGAATTCCGACGTTACGCCTGAGTTCTGATAATCACACTTGTTGTCCTTTTCCTCCGTGTAGAATGTGTAGCCGTTGATATCATACGCCTAATATGTCACCAAGTTTTGCATCGGTCCCTGCGACAAGGTGAATATGATCCTTTCCGTGTCAGAAGAATGCGAGCGCGGGGGATTATCAAGGAGCGTCTGCCTAAACCAACGCGTGAAATCTAAGTTGTGCTCTTTGATTATTTCTCCCTGCGTCCTCTGTATGCCCCGGTCACTGTACTTCTTCTCGATTAACCTTTTGTGCTTATGTACCCAAGGATCGACCAGTTATAAATGCTGTAGCGCGACGAGGTTTGCTCGATCAAAGTCTGCACGTCGAAAATCAAAGTCTGCATGCAGTATGCGACGACCCTCTCGGTGACCAGATCCGTCGAGCTTGCCAAGGTGTCTGTTGACGGGAAGACCGACAGGGTTCTCGATGTCTAGATAATTCGTGCAGAAAGACATGCACTCTTCGGCCAGAAAGCCCTTGGCTATGCTTCCATCTGGACGGGACCTGTTGCGAACGTATCCTTTGATGTGTCCGTTCATCCTTTCGAACGCCATCATGCTGCGGAGGAACATCGGCCCGAGTTGTACGATGTCCTCCACGACATGGACCAGCAGATGCACCATAATGTCGAAGAATGCGGGTGGGAAGTAGACCTCAAGCTCACATAGTATCACCACGATCTCCTCCTGTAGCCTTCCGAGCTGATTCAAGCCAATCGACTTCCTAGAGATGACGTCGAAAAACTTGCATAGGCCAAATAACGTTTCACGGACGTGCTCGTCCATTATCCCTCTAAGTGCGACCGGAAGTACCTGCGTCATTAGCACGGCACAGTCGTGAGACTTCATGCCACTGAACCTCTGCTTTGCCTCGTCTAGGTATCTGCTTATCTTGCCCGCGTAGCCGTAAGGAAATTTGACTCCTAGAAGGCACTTGAAAAACTGTTTGATCTCATCCTGGCTTAGAGTGAAGCAAGAAGGAGGGCAGTAATATTCGTTCTTCTTGAACTTTTTACCCTTCCGACGACCTTGTGTCATCTCCGACTCATGATCATCGTCATCTTCCTGATCATCAGGAGTAGTGCGTCCTCCGTGAAGCTCCTTCCGGATACCCAAGCATATCAGGTCGTGCCTTGCTTTCGGACCATCTTTCGTCCTATCTGGCATGTTGATTATGGTGGCGACCAGACTCTCGCACACGTTTTTCGTGATATGCATGATGTCGAGGCTATGAGGCGTGCGGAGAAACTTCCAGTATGGCAACTCCCAGAAAACAGACCTTGTTTTCCATACCTTCATCAGCGGCTTGTCTTGTTGCTGCCTCTTTCGCTTCTTTCCATGCTTAGGACAATCTTTCCAGTTTTTCAGCAACTCTTCCACTTCTTCGCTGCTCCTATGCTCTGGGATTCCTCGGGTCTCTGATTTGCCATCGAACAGGTCTCCACATTTTCTCCATGGATCATTCTTGCCGAGCCACCTCCGGTGCGCCATGAACACGGTTTTCGTTGACCCTGGATCTTTCTCTAGTTGGAGATAGCTTGTGTTATCCATGCACCTAACGCATGCGCAGAATCCTTGGATAACCTGCCCCGAGATATACCCGCAACCTGGATAGTCTTGCACCGTAGTGACCAACGCGGCTCTCATAGTGAAATAATCTTGTGCGACGGTGTCGTAAGTATTGGCTCCAGATTCCCATAACGTGGATAGCTCCTCTTTCAACAGCCCGAGATACAGATTGATGTCGGTAGGTTGTTTCGGCCCTTGAATTAGCATACTCATTTGTATGTACTTCTTCTTCATGCACAACCATGGAGGGAGGTTGTACATCCATACAAACACGGGCCAAGTGCTGTGCGTGCTGCTCTGGCTACCAAACGGATTGAGTCCATCGGTGCTCGCACCAAGCCTGATGTTCCTCGAATCTCCACCGAATTCTGGGAATTCGAGGTCCAATGCTTTCCACTGGCTAGCATCTGAAGGGTGCGTCAGCAGCTCGTCCTTTTCGGGGTCATCATCATCTCCTGGCTTCTTCCTTTCCGCATGCCATCGCATGAGCTTCGCTTCCTTAGGGTCCGCGAAATAGCGCTGCAGACGAGGAGTGATAGGAAAGTACCATACCACTTTTCGAGGTGCTTTCTTCCCTTTCTTGTATCGACTCACGCCGCACACCGGACATGTGGTTTTCTCCGTGTCCTCGCCCCGATAAATGATGCAATCGTTGATGCATACGTGATATCTAACGTGCGGTAGATCGAGAGGACAGACGATTTTCTTGGCATCCTCGATACTAGTTGGACATGTGTTCCCCTCCGGGAGACGATCGTGCCAGAATGCCATCATATCGTCGAAGCTTGCGTCGCTCAATTTGTGCTTTGCCTTCATCTCCATAGCCTTGAGCGTTACATTCAACCGGGTATCATCGGGCCTGCATCCTTCATACAATGGAGTAACCGCGTCTTTCTCAAGTTGCGCAAGCTTGGCTTTCTCTCTAGCGGCATCCCTGGCGTTACTCGTCTGCTTGAGAAGCAGCTCTTGCACATAAGGGTCCCGCACCCAGCCTGACGTTGTTCCATCGTCGTCTGCTCCTCCGGCATCTAGATCATCATCATCCCGGTCTGCTTCCGCACCTTCACCATCTCCAGGAGACTCTTCATCATCTCGCCGGTTCTCGCCGTGATGATGATCATCGTCATGTTGGCCACCTTCTTCACCGTCTCCATCATCTACGTCATCGCTTATCCAACGAGTGTATCCATCCATGAAACCATGGCGGAGCAAGTACGCCTGCAGATTCCCGAAATCTGGGTCGATCACCCAGTTGAGTTTGCATCTCCTGCACGAACATCTTATATCTGTCTTGTTATTTCGTATCATGTCGGCCGTCGCACATTTCAAAAATCTAGCCACAATGCCTTCGCTCATTATGCGGACCATTTTTGCCTGCACGATGTACACGGTACAATTTTGAAGTCTATTAGAACCACATAATGAATGCATGCATGCAATGGTCGATAGAAAATTTCGGCATAACCTATCCTAAAATTAGGACCTTTGCGAAATGCCAAAGTCTTGCCAAAATGGAAATGAATCAACATTTTGGCAAAACAAATGGCAACTTGTTCACATACAAACACAAGAGAGAGAGAGAGAGACCGATCCATACACACATGAACATATCATTATCCTCTCCATACACACATGCATGAGCATCATCGATACTCTCCATATACACACACATATGACCATCGATCCTTTCCACATACACACATCATGAGCATCGATCATCTACATACATATGAGCACAGCATCATCCATATACACATGAACACATCCTTACATGGACAACTTACCGATCGCGAGAAAGATGGAAAGGAGAGGTGCGCGCGTCGACCGGAGAAGGATAGATGAGAGACCGGAGACCTCCTCTATTACTTATGTAACATCCAAAACAAGTTTTACATGCTAAAAATGGTGAATGTGTGGAGAAATTGAGGTGGGAAGGAGAAGATCCCAACTAGATCTAAGGAGGAAGAAGAAGGGGAAAGTGAAGTGTGGGGTGGTGGATGTGGTCACACATGTGCACATAAAGTGTTGTCCTAAAGAAATCGACACATCCGTGGCACACACGGCCCTAGTGCGCCACAGGGAGTACAAACATCTGTGGCGCACTGTGCCATGTGCGCCACGGATGCTCCTACTCCCTGTGGCGCACTAGGCCGTGTGTGCCACAGAAGTTTGTGGCCGTTTCAGAGCAGAGGGGGCATGCTCTTAGGCGTAGCGCACCAGCCCCATGTGCGCCACAGATGACCCTAACAACCGTGGCGCACATGACTATAGTGCGCTACAGATGTTTGGCGTGCGGCCAACAGGGCCCTGGCCCACACACATCTGTGGCGCACTATAGTCATGTGCGCCACAGTTGTTCTAGTTATTAGTAGGGCACTGCCCACAGGTGAGCCACGCCTGTTTTAGCCGTGGGGCACTTCAACCATGTGAGCCACGGATGTGCTGATTACCTATAGCCGTTTTCCTAGTAGTGCCATCAGCATCTGTTTTTCTTTTGAAAATCCATTTGTTCTCGACAGCCTTACGGCCATCCGGTAAGTCCACACTTGGTTTTCGTACATGGATCCCATCTCGGATTTCATGGCTTCTAGCCATTTGTCGGAATCTGGGCTCACCATAGCTTCTTCATACGTCACAGGGTCATCAGTGTTGTCAACATGACGTTCAAGGCAGAGTCATACCAATCAGGAGAGGTACGAACTCTCGTTAACCTGCGAGGTTCAGTAGTAACTTCGTTCGAAGTTTCATGATCACCATCATTAGCTTCCTCTCCTATTGGTGCAGGCGGCACAAAAACATCTTCCGGTGCTGCGCTACTCTCAACTCCGAGAGAAGGTTCAATAACCTCGTCGAGTTCTACTTTCCTTCCAGTCACTTCTTTCGAGAGAAACTCCTTCTCAAGAAAGGATCCATTCTTGGCAACGAAAACTTTGCCTTCGGATCTATGATAGAAGGTATACCCAATTGTTTCTTTAGGGTATCCTATGAAGACGCATTTCTCCACTTTGGGTTCAAGCTTATCAGGCTATAACTTCTTTACATACGCTTCGCAACCCCAAACTTTAAGGAACGACAACTTAGGTTTCTTACCAAACCACAATTCGTACGGTGTCGTTTCAACGGATTTAGATGGTGCCCTATTTAAAGTGAATGCGGCTGTCTCTAATGCATAGCCCCAAAACGATAGTGGTAAATCTGTAAGAGACATCATAGACCGAACCATATCTAAGAGAGTTCCATTACGACGTTCGGACACACCATTATGCTGTGGTGTTCCCGGCGGTGTCAACTGCGAAAGTATTCCACATTTATTTAAATGCACGCCAAACTCATAACTTAGATATTCACCTCCGCGGTCAGAACATAGAAATTTAATCTTCTTGTTATGATGATTTTCTACTTCACTTTGAAATTCCTTAAAATTCTCGGAAGTTTCGGACTTATGTTTCATAAAGTAGATATACCCATACCTACTTAAGTCATCCGTGAAAGTGAGAACATAGCGATATCCACCACGCGATGCTACACTCATTGGACCGCACACATCAGTATGTATTATTTCCAATAAGTCTATAGCTCGCTCCATTATTCCAGAGAATGGAGTCTTAGTCATTTTTCCCATTAGACATGCTTCGCATCTTTCAAGTGATTCAAAATCAAGTGATTCAAGAAGTCCATTAGAATGGAGTTTCTTCATACGCTTCACTCCAATGTGACCAAGACGACAGTTCCACATGTATGTAGAATTATCATTCAATTTTATTCGTTTAGCATCTATGTTGTGAACATGTGTATCACTACTATCGAGATTCAATAAGAATAAACCATTCATCTCAGGTGCATTACCATAAAAGATATTACTCATATAAATCGAACAACCTTTATTCTCAGACTTAAAAGAGTAACCGTCTCGCAATAAATCAAGTTGCTTCCATAGTTCTTAAGCTTTTCTTTCTCTAGGAACGCATTGAAATTGATGGAGAGGTTCGCCATAATCTACAACAAATTTGCAAGTAGTTTAGACTAAATTTATGATAAATTGAGTTCAATTTTAATTCTTAAATTAACTAGGTGAACTCCCACTCAAAACAACATCCCTCACATTGTCTTGGTGATTACACGAACCAAGTCCACTACACCAAGTCCGATCTTCACGAGAGAAGATGTAGTTTCATCGGCGAACAATCTTCATGTTCATCATATCACTTATATGATTCATGCTATACCTTTCGGTATTCCGTGTTCCGAGACCATGTCTGTACATGCTAGGCTCGTCAAGATTAACCTTAGTTTCCGCATGTGCAAATCTGGCTTGCACCCGTTGTATGCACACGTAGAATCTATCACATCCGATCATCACGAGATGCTTCGAGACGATGAGTCTTAGCAACGGTGCCAACTAAGGACGAACACTTTATTACTTGAAATTTAGTGAGAGGGATCATCTTATAATGCTACCGTCACGATCTAAGCAATACAAGATGCATAAAGGATTAACATCACAGGCGATTCATAATTAGTGTGATATGATATGGCCCTTTCTTCTTATGCCTTTGATCTCCATCTCTAAAGCATGGACATGATCTCCATCATCACCAGCATTGCGTCAAGGTCAGTGGCGCCGCTTCATGGTTGTCCATCATCACCAGCAACTATTACAACTACTTGGAATAAAGCTATTACAAGATGAATAGACACGCAGGTCTTAACAGAATTAAAGACAACCATTAGGCTCCTGCCGGTTGCCATATTACAACAAGGATCATTGCATACATCAAATATAATCACAATCACATGATGGCCATATCACATCACAAAACCCCTGCAAAAACAAGTCAGACACCTCTAATTTTCTTTGCATGTTTTACGTGGTTTGGGGCTTTCGAATAAGAACGGATCTTACCTACGAAACTGAACCACAACGTTGATACAAGTGCTATCGAGTGCAAAGTGTAGATTGGATCTATACTATGGTGGGAGAGACAGACACCCGCAAAGCCACTTGTGCAAAGCAAGTTACACGTCAAGCGTGGATCAAGTCTCATGTGCGATGACATGTAAGGTTAGCCCGAGCCGCTTCATCCCACCATACCGCAAGATGCAAAGTACACAAAGCAAAAGACGGCACGAGCACCAACGCCCACAAAACCATTGTGTTCTACTCGTGCAATAGATCTACGCATAGACAAGGCTCTGATACCACTGATGGGTTCGTAGCATGGAAAACAAAAAAATTCTACCGCAAGAATGAACAAAACCCAGATCTAATCTAGATAAAAGCCAAGATCTAATATATTAGACATGTGCAACGAGATAGATCTGTACTAACCCTCGTAGAACCGAAAGCATTACGAGATTAGATCTCGGGGTTGATGTAGTCGATCACTTGCCGATCTCAAGATCGTGTGGATGATCCTTCCGGCGCCGCGTTCCGGCAGCGCTTCCGCAGTCGGTCACACGTGCGGAGTCGAAGCAGACCTTCCTCTCCCCATTCCAGCAAGCAGTAGAGGTAGTAGATCTTCTCCACGGAATCCCAGCAGCACGACGGTGTGGTGGTGGTGGTGGAGTAGAGAATTCTGCAGGGCTTCGCCTAAGCCTGAGCAGAGGGAAGGAGGAGGAGAGAGGCGGTGTCTAGGGTTTGATGTGGAGGTTGCAAGGGGGTGGCGCCACCACCCCTCTATTTAAAGGAGGGAGGCGCCATGGGAGGGGGAGTCCTAGTAGGACTCCCCACCCTCCTTGGCCGGCGGATTGGGAGGGGGGGAGGAGTCATCCTCCCCCACGACTCCTTGTCTTACCCCACAAGGACTCCTTGATCCTTTCTTGGTTTTCAAGCAAACTCCAAGAAATCTCCTAGAACCTTCTAGAACATTCCGAAACCTTCTAGAATCTCCATACAAACACTCCGGAACATTTCCTAACTTAGAAAATGATCCCCAATATATGAATCTTATTCTCCGGACAATTCAGGATCTCCTCGTGATGTCCCGGATCCAATCCAAGACTCCGAACAACATTCGATCTCCAACGCATATTCCATATCTACTTAAAACAACTTCGAAGCTTAAGTGTGTCACCCTACGGTTCGTGAATATGTAGACATGATGGAGACACCTCTCCGATCAATAACCATTAGCGGGATCTGGAGATCCATAACAGCTCCCACATACTCAATGATGACTTCGTGATCGATAGAACCATTAACATACGAAACCAATTCCCTTTGTCACGCGATATTCTACTTATCCGAGGTTTGATCGTCGGTATCTCCATACCTAGTTCTACCTCGTTACTGATAAGTACTCTTTACTCATTCCATGTTATGTCATCCCGTGTGACCTAGTCACATGCTTGCAAGCTAACTAGATGACATTCCACCGAGAGGGCCCAGAGCATATCTATCCGTCATATGGATGGAAAAATCCCAATCTTGGTCCATGCGCTTCAACACATACTTTCAGAATACCCAATGACACCTTTATAACCACCCAGTTATGAAGCGGTGTTTGATGTCATCAAAGTACCCATCCGGTGATGGTGATTAACATAACCTCATGGTCGAAGGATTAGGTTACTATGCATTTGAAAGCTTACAGCAATACGAACTTAATGACTTGATCTTATGCTACGCTTACTATGGGTGTGTGTCCATTACATCATTCTCCTAATGATATAACCTTGTTATTAATGACATCCAATGTCCATGATCAGGAAACCATGATCATCATTTAATCAACAAGCTAGTTCCACAAGAGGCTTACTAGGGACTCTTTTATGTTTACAAAACACACATGTATCAGTGTTTCCTTATAATACAATTATAGCATGGGATGTAAACATTCATCATAAACACAAAGATATAATAATAACCACTTTTATTATTGCCTCTTGGGCATATCTCCAACATAAACCAACTGGGAGACCTGCAACGAAAGCTTCAATCGCAGTTTGGTCATTTACTCCTTCACAGGAGTTCTTGGTGTCGATCCATCATCCGAGATAGTCCCGGCAAGTTTCTTCGGCTTTCTGGGTGCAACGTTGTAGGTCTCCGACCGTACAGGGCCTCCGGTATGTGCCTTTGAAATTCCGAAAGAACGCACTTTGCATGTCATACCAGTTGTGGATGGTGTTCTCCGGAAGTTCATTGAGCCATGATCGTGCCGTCTTCCGCAACATAAGTGGGAGATATCGGATTGCGACCAGGCTATTTCCGCCTTTGGCGTTGCAGCAAGCTTGGAAGAAATCCCGGGCCAAGTATCTGGCGGAGCTATGCTGTCATAGGCTTGAATATGTCTTGAGATAGCAAATCCTTCCGGGAATCTTGTAGCTCTTATGCGTGGTCCAAAGCACTTTGGACCCACGTATATGTCGTCATTTTCATAGCGTCGCGCTTCTATATTGGAGTTTCTCATGTGCCTTGCGTCATTTGAGGATAGAGATCGTCCCGAGTGACGGCTATGGCTGCGGTGCCTTGGAGCCAGACTTCGGCTTCTGCCACCACCTCCTCCACCATGACGCCCTCCTTGGCCTCCTTGGGAGCCATTGTGATGGCTACTTGGTGGAGAGGGTGGAGCAGCTGGGTTATTTCCGGCTGATCGCCGGCCTCCATCTGGACCATCATTATTCCGGTTCCAGGGAGGGTCTTCATTGTGACGAGCCCCCTACCGGATTGACTCGGCATGGTGTCCGTCGTTCCTTCGCCCGTCATCCGAATGACTTGCATGTCTAGGAGGTGGCATTCTTTGTCGGTCCTCCTCCCGACGTTTCTCTTTATCTTCTTCCCCTGCGGTCCTTTGACTCTCGCCGGGGAGGGTTCCTCGGATTCAGCACAACAATTTCCTCTTGCTCTGCAACTGGGTTAACGTTACGCCAGTCACGATCAGCTTTGTGGTGTTGTCCTGAAGATCCGGTTCTTGAGTGGTTGTCTTCCCGACGGTCAGAACGATGTTGCTATTCCGGAACACGTTGGGGTCTTACGTCAGCCCATGCCGGATTTGTGCGACATTGGTCAGAATCTGAGACCAGTTTTTGACTTCCGGATAGGGCGACCTTTTGCTGCTCCAGTCTTTTGTTGAATAGTTTAATTCCCAACCAGATCTGCTCCGAGCCTAGATTAGCCGATAGGATTTCTCGAGTCGCAACGGTGTTCTGTACTGGCGCTGGATACACCCAATCTCTATTGCTGTCATGTCGAGGCATACCAAATTCTCCTCCAAAAAGGACTTTGTGAATCTGCGGGAATTGCTTGTCATCAGTATGACGTTTCCTGGTCTTCTGGTGTTGCCTGGAGTTGTATTTTTCCGTAGATGCCATGTGTTTATTTTCCTCCTCAATGTTTGTGGCTTCATCGAGGAGTACTTGATGATGCGCTTCTAGGGCCTGTGCCCTCTCGTCCAGCTCTTCAGCAGTAAGTTCTGCAGCTGTAGGAATAGGTGTGGTTAATGCAACATCGATGAGTTTACACGCACCTTCAGTGATCACGTGTCCATCCACCGACTCTTCTTTTTTGGGCTCGTCTCGGATAAGTGCTCCATTTTATTCTTCCTTGTATTCCTCGGCGATCACCTCCTCTGCCGGAGGGTCTTTCGCCGGGGTCTTTTTCTTCTTCTTTGCCTTCTTGGCAGCGCCGGTAGCAAAGATGGCTTTGGGTCCGTTTCCCAGAGTCAAGCTCTGATTGGTACTTTCGGACATCTGGACCTCGGGATTATCTCCGATTTCCAAGTCACCCTATGCTTTGGGAGAGTTTTCCCCGGATCCTTCATCCATGGCTTCTTCTTCCTCTGCAGCTTTGGAGTTATACTCCTCTTCGTACTCCATGGAGAACTTTCGGAAATCTGCTGACGTCATCGATTCATCCGAGGATGCGGGTATGTCGGCGTTTGTTCCGATCGCCTCCAGCATAGAGTCGGTGTTGGCTCCAACATTGGCAATGCCGGATCCAGATCCCATATATCTGACAAAGTGCGACGCGTGCCTCCTGAGATAGCTGCAGCTCTCGTGGTCAGCTTCCTCGAAACGATTGATGGTCTCGAGAATATCGTCTATGCTTGCATGTTGCATCATCATGAGTCTTAGCGTGTATCTCAGGAAAGGCCAGTCTGTTCCAGCATCGCTAGAGCCGGAACCGTCGTTGTTGCTATGCTCCTCTTGTATTTCGACTTCAGTGGGTGGGTCGATCTAGGATTCGGTCTCTTCAGGAAGATCCACTCCAGATTTGACTTGGACCGCCAGATCTGCTTCAGGCTCGGATTTCTCCACTTTCTCCACAACTGGTGCGGGTTAGGTGGGATTAGGGTTTTCTGAGATCCGAAACTCTGCCACCTCCGCGGACAAAGGGGACCCATAAATTTCTTTTGCCTCTATCATCACCGCTAGGGTGGGTGGGGCAGGTTCAGCAAAACTGATGTAAACATCGATATCGCCAAAAGACATAATGGTGTAGGCAGTCACAGCCTCCCTAGCCGGAATCCAGGTCTCGTCGAGAACGATGAGAGGGACGTCGCTGGCATAGAGGATGCGACCGACGACGATGGTTTCACCGATTCTGATTCTTGCAGATTCCGATCGGAACGCAGATCCGAAGCTCACTTGCCCCATGGTGGGCGCCAACTGTCGTCGGATTGATGACAAGTACGCATGAGGGGGTCCTCGAGGCGTGCAGAAGAGAGGGGTGTGAGACGTACGGTGTTTCGGGATGGTGAGCATACAAGTTTACCCAGGTTCGAATCCACCGGCTTTGGACGGATCCTACTCCTGCTAGCAATCCAATAATACGGCGGAGCCGGAATATGGGCTACAAGGATTCGCTTGTGCGAGTTGAGATTGTAGATTATTGGGTGTCCTAAATACTCTTCCTAGGACGGCTTATATAGATATCCGGCCTAGGGTTTACATGAGAGATCTATCCGGCTACGACTAAGAGTCGGTTACAGAGTACATCTTGAACTACAAGTAACACAATGGGCCTAAGTCGGTAAGTCTTTTGGGCCTTCCCGTAGCCGGACTGGACTCTATTTCTTCTCCCTGACTAGGCCGCCCGTGAAGCAAAGCTCTAACCCGAAGTGGGCCACCCTGGTCAGTGAGGAACTATGAGGATACCCGGAAAGTATATCCCCAACAACAGGCATTCCCACTCAATTCTAATGACGAGAAAAGGACGGTCCTCATCAGATTAATCCTCAAACTGGAGATCATGGCCACGTCGGTCGCCTTCTTGCGTGAGAACACCAATGTCTTCACCTCGGAGAGCTCTGATGTGCCAGGGATACCACGAGACCTCGCTGAGCACCGCCTTAACAATTATATGCACACAAGACTGGTAACACAGAAGCTTAGGAGGTTCATCCACAAGAAGAAGGAATTCATGAAACGGAAGGTCGAGGAGCTCCTCGTTGCTAGACAGATCAACAAAATCGACTACCTGACCTAGGTGGATAACCCTGCTATTGCTCAGAAGGAAGGGAGAGGACAACGAATGTGCATGGACTTCACTAGCCTAAACAAAGCTTGCCCGAAGGACTACTTCCCCTCCCGAGGATAGACTAGATCACCGTCTCCACTGTAGGTAGCAAGCTACTGTGTCTCTTGGATGCGTACCCCGGCTACCATCAGATCCATCTACGGAAGGAGGACATCGCCTGCACGGGCTTCATCACACTTGATGGGACCTATTGCTACAAGACGATGCCCTTCATACTCAAGAACGCAGGAGCCACGTACTGTGCACCATGCACACGGCCTTTTCATATTAGATTGGGAAAAATATGGAGGTCTACATCGATGATCTAATCATAAAATCCAAGGATAAAGAGGACCTCATATCAGATCTGGAGCATACCTTCTACAGCCGCCTCAAGTATTGGATTATGTTAAACCCAACGATGTGCGTGTTGAGGTAGATGGAGCCAAGATACTCAGGGTGATTGTCTCACACCGCAGGATCGAGGCCAACTCCAAGAAGATAAGCGCGATCCGGTGCATGGAGTCACCCAGAACTGTTCATAGATTTAGAAGCTGGAAGGGCACATGGTATTCCTTAGACGGTTTGTCTCCAAGATGGGGGACAAGTCCCTCCCTTCTTAAAGATCCTCAGGAACCATAGGGGCTTTGTTTGGACCGAAGAGGCGGAGCTGGCCTTCAAGACCTTGAAGACATACCTCTCTGAGCCGCATGTTCTGACATCGCCTCACGCGGGGGAAAACTTATACCTCTATGTGTCATGTGGTCCCAGGGCGGTCGCCACCGCTCTCGTCATCGAGAGATCAGAAAAGGGAAAGACGGAGAAAATTCAGCGGTCGGTGTATTACGTCAGTGAGATCATGCACAGCTCCAAGGAAACCTCCTCTACATGGTCCTTCTCACAACCTACAAGCTTAAGCATTCCTTCTACATGCACCAGGTCATCACCTACATGGACTTCCCTCTCGGGGAACCAAGAAAACATGGGGAGGATCGCACAGTGGGGCATCGAGATTGCCAACTATGGGATCCAATTCACCCCGCGACTAGCAATCAAGGGGCAGACACTTGCTGATTTCGTGGTAGAATGGATAGATGAGATGGCCCACATGGGCGAACCCGACGACTACACGGAGGTCTAGACACTACTCTTCGATGGCTCCCTCACCATACAAGAATGTGGTAGAATAGGAGGGACTACTCGTATGTCTGAGGGTGGACTCGTCCCTGAAGATAAAAACCTTAAGGTCATGGGGGACTCGTAGATGGTGATAAAACATGTGAACATGGGGTATAGGACCACTGATGACACCATGGATGTCTACTTCTAGGAATTCCACAAGCTCGAATCCCATTTCAATAGGATCGAGTTCCACTACATCCCAAAGGGGGAAACTGTTTGGAGGATACTCTCGCTACACAGGCCTCCTCGAAGGGCCTCGGGACAGCAAGAGTGTTCGTCGAAAGGTCGTCTTAGCCATCGTTGGAACACGAGGAAGATCTCTCTAGAGGAAAGGAGGTGGATCCAGACAACCTCCCGCGAGACCTACCACACGGTATCGCCATAGAGATCATTGCAGTAATCACTAGGTCTTAGGCAGCCAAGAGACAACTCGAGGCGGAGGAGCCACTACCGGTCTTCACTACACATACTACCCCTGGTGCTAATGCGTAGGGCTTGCCGATAATGTTACCATGGGAGGTGGAGTGGCACCAGAGGGATAGTCCTCGCACCGGGCAAACCATTTGCCAAAGGCGATACCTAGAAGGGTCTTTTGGTGTACTATTTAGAGAACAACTAAATGCCTCATGAGAAGGAGGAGGCCAAAAAGATCACCAGCCTGGCCTGGAGGTACACACTCGTTGAGGGCGAGCTCTACAGGAAAGGAGAGCTCGGAGTCCTTAGCGGGTCCATCACTACGAAATAGGGGCGTTCCCTTCTGGAAGATATACATGGTGGCTTGTGCAGCTCACACGCCTCATTTTGCATCATCATGGGGAAGACCTTCAGGTAGGGCATCTACTAGCCCACTGCATGTCAAGACGCTAGTGACCTCGTCAAGAAATTCTAGGCATGCCAGTTTCATGCAAGGAAGATCCACCAACCCGTTCAGTCCCTACAGACCATAACTCTATCAGGTCCATTAGTGACTTGGGGGCTAGACCTCCTGGGACCCTTCTCTAGGGCACCTAGGGGCTTCACCCACCTCGTGCTCATGATTGACACGTTCACCAAATGGATTTAGGTGGATCCCTTAACCACCATTACAGCGACTAGGGTCATGAGCTTCATCCTGAGAAACATCTTCACGCATTTTGGAGTACCTAGTAGGATCATCATGGATAATGGGAACCAGTTTCCTAGCTAAGCCTTCATTAACTTCCCCAAAGAATATGGGGCAAGACTATGCTTTGTGTTAGTCTCTCACCCAAAGTCCAACGAATGGGTTGAGAGGGCGAACGGGTTGGTCCTCTAGGGGATGAAGAGAAGGGTGGGGGACATAATCCATGACACTAGAAAAACATGGGTAACACCGATCTCCACTGTCCTGTGGTCTATTAGGACCTCCCAGAGTAGGGCTACACGTGAAATACCCTTCTTCCTTGTTTACTGAGCCAACACCATGCTCCCCGAGGAACTAAGACTGAAGTCGACCAGTGTATGGCTTTTCCGGAAATCTGATCAGGAACAACAACAGATAGATGACCTCAACCTCTTTGAGGAGGATAGAGGGGTAGCCCGCATACGGGCTACTAGGTATCAATAGTCACTCTAGAAGTACTATGAAAAGAATGTTCGAATAAGGACCTTCTAGATCGGAGACCTGGTCTTGCGGCTGATACAGACCAATGTGGGCGAGAATAAGCTCAATCCAAAGTGGGAAGGACCTTATCAGATCGTAGGAAACCCCTGATCTAGGGCCTACCTTATAGAAAAAGATGGAGCAGCTTACTCCAACACATGGAATGTCTCACTACTACAGAAGTTCTACACCTAAAGGGCCTCCGTGGGGTAGCACGCCCGGATGTAATATATAGGAAGTGAAAGGAACTTAAAGGAAATCGCCTCCTCCATGTGTTGTCAACCTGTTAATTTTTGTGAAAGCTCTGGCAAAGGACGTCCGACCGACACCGTATTCCACTCCACCTCCTGAACGCCCGTGGGATGGGAGTAGAAGGACACAAGGACACCCATCAAAGGTAATTCTCCCTTTTAAACACATTCGTTCCATGTTATCACTTAGATATCAGGTAGGAGCACCTTACCTAGCTGCTCACACGCCCCCATTTCCGGTTCGACCAAATGGGCACACTCTAGGGAAGCGACAATCTTGTGCATCATTATTTAATGCCACCCGCCACTAAAATCGGAGGCCTAAAAAACCTCTGAAACAGGCATCGGTCGTCCATGATGGTAGTCGGGGGGAGTTCCTGGTTAAACTCATGCATGTAATCACCGAAGTATTCACTATATGGGAACAAGCAAAGCAAGGTCTATGGCTAGAACTCTCGGATCCTCGGAGAATGTTGGCAGCGAGACATAGGCAGATGGCTTACATACGAGTAAGAGTACTCGGGGATAGGTGAAACTCAGACCCACCTTAAACACGCCAGCAAATGCATTCAAGACCATGAAAAGAATAAGATACCACCCTTGGTCCCAGGGGTAATACACTCTCATACACAAGCATCCCCGTAAGATATGAGCCTCCTGGTCGCACCCTGAAAGCAGAAAATGGCGACTTAAGATATACGGAGGGATAATTCAGACAGAGCAAGGTATATACATTACAGTCCTACCCCAGGGAAGGGGCAATGGTGGCTAAGTTACGAGCAAATATGGATCAATGGATGATGAGCTCTCAGCTCACTCCACCGTGGATCTCGGGAGCTACAGCTAACACGTAACAAACGCCAAGGCTTTCTCCTCCCACATAGTGAGGGGAAGGTCCTCCCCACCAGGTCCGAGGTCTTCTGGCATCGGCGGAGCAAGTGGCTCTAGACAGTCTGATTCAAGACCTTTGCACTCTGTGAGCTTGGCTAAAGAACTAGACAAGACCTTCACGGTCATCTCTTTCACCATGTTCTAGTTAGAACCGTCGGTGGAAATCTCTGACATCGCCTTTCGAGGACCTCCTCGACGCATCTTTCAAAGAAGAATGGTACCTTGGGCTAGAAGGAGGGTAACCGCGTGGCTATCAAAGGGTCAGTGGCCTGGAGCACCCTGAGAAGTGTGGTCCGGGCAAAGCCGGTGCCTTCCTTCAAAGTCCGCGCCTCGGCCATGGCCTCCTCCCAAAGCTTCAGCGCTCGGGAATTATCCTTTGGGGCCTGGGAGAACTACCCCATCGTGGCCATGACCTCTTCCTATAGCTTGCTCTTCTCTACCATGACGACAACGTAAGACCCCTAGACTCACCTATTTTCTTCCTAGAGGGTCAGAACCTTTAGACTTAGGCCATCGAGCTTGGCTATGACTGCCGCCTCGACACGGGTGCTCACCTGGTCAGAGGACAACACTTCTCTCTAGGACATCAAGGAAAGGAGTCGTTAGAATCAAGTTTTTTGGAGTAAGGTTGGGAAATATCAACGCCCCCATCGTTGCATACTCAATAATAGTGGATGCCAGTACTATGACAGCCTTCCCCATTACTTGGAATGCAACCACCTTGGTCGGAGCAGGGTTCACTGCTATGGAAGACTGGGACTTCCTATGGCGCTTGGAACCAGAGGAAGGATCCCAATGGGTTGCCTAAGCCTGGAGGATTCGTCAATTGGAAAATGAAGGAATAAAGGGACAAGCGGATAGAAAAGCTATCAAGGGGTGGCCCCGACGGATTATACTAACCTGGCATGCGTGTTGATGGACTGCAGTGTCCCTTGGGTATCGTCGGGCTAAGATCTGGTCGGCACCGACTCAGTGATGGCAACACGGACCCGTTTCTTCAACGATATTCCATCCATCATTGGAGAATCCTTTCTCTGTGAAAGCTCACCACTAGACGTCTCGACCGAGTCCTACTAAAGAATGGAAGACTATTAGAACAGATGAACAGGGAGATCGGTTACTCTTATTCCTCTAGTGAAAGAGTAAGGTAAGTCTTACAATCGCTTGACCTCTTATAACTTTGGACGATCGATCATGCCCTTTGAACAAGTACGAGATCCGGGATTCAACACGCTTGTCAATCAGGGGAGCAACAACTATGAGGAAGAAGAAGGAGTCAGTCGAGACTATACAAGAAAAAGAATAAATAGAGAAGAGAAGGGTGTGTTTAAAAGGAAAGGTGGAGGCCCACCAGGGCTTGTATGTAACTCATGAGTGGGATCGAAGGATTGGTCACTAAGGGGAAACCGCTGGTGACGCAAGAACTCTGCCACCACTGCTTCTCCTATCACCCCTTGATCCCTTAGGGAATCCACCTTCTCAGCAAGGTTTGGTACTTCGTCACTGGAATTGGGAGAAGAAGTCCACCCGGCAGAGGCCATCGGGGTAGTATCAACGAACGATGGGTAGGATCTCCCAATAGGTCCGATCAGCCACTTAGCCAGCAGATTGGTCAATGATTCCTATAGTTCGAAGGGAATATAGGATTTGGTGAGCCTGGGGCAAATACAGAGATAGACGCTGGCACACAGTCTGCTCGCCGTGTTGTTGGAGTATTTGAGGTGGTAGAAATGGAGAAACAAATCAAGCTAAGGGTCTATCCCAAGAAAGGACCGGTAGAGATGCGAGAATATCGAAAGGATGGTGAAGGAATTAGGATTCAAGTGGAAAAACTGGATCTATAAGTGACCAAGAACCTCCAGGACGAAGGAGGATTGAGGGAACGACACCCCGCAGATAAGGTGGTCTAGCAGCATCACCGTCTCCCCCTCCTGCAGAACAGGAAAGGAATACCCTAGCATGGTTCTTAGATCATGGTTCACCGGGATCCGCCCGTCATGGACAAGGTCTTCAAGCTGACCAAAGGTGTTGAGGCACATCGACCACTTCTCAGACCTCTTCTCCTTAAGATCTATGGTAAGTGAGTCCATTGGTGGAGTCTTAAACTCGAGGTTGAGAAGATGGTGGAAATACTCCATGGTCTTGGTGTCTGTAAATAGAGAGGTGTAAAGGGCTCTAGGAGAATCGGGAGATCCGACCATGTCTAAGCTCTGAGAAATACACAAGGGGAAGTTGCCTTTGCTCGGATAAAGGACCGATTTTATGATGTGGGCAGTGAGGAAAGAAGCATCCTTGCTGTTCACAAGAATTGCCGGTTGTCCTCATGGGCAGGAATGTCATTATGATCATGATACGTTGCAAATGTATCTATAATTTTTGATTTCCATGCTTGTTTTATATCTACTTTCTTATGTTTTGTCCACACTTTGGAGTATTTTTACACATTTTCTGGAACTAACCTATTAACAAGATGCCACAGTGCTAGTTGCCTATTTTCTACTATTTTTGGTTTCAAAAAAGCTATTAAGGAAATATTCTCAAAATTGGACCGGACAAAAGCCCAAGTCAATATTTCACCAGAAGGAATACAGAGTCCGGAGGGGAGACGAAGAGGGGAACCAGGGCGGCCACACCTGGTGGTGGCGCGGCCAACCCTAGCCGCGCCACCAGGGGGTGTGGCACCCATGCTACTCCACCGACCTTGCCCCTTCGCCTATATATTGCCTCCGGGGCGAAAACCCTAAAGACCCGTTCAAAATTCCACGAAAGAGTCTGTAGCCGCTGCCATCTCCATCCCTAGATCGGGAGGGATCTGAAGCTCTTCTTGGCACCCTGTAGGAGGGGAGAGATCACCCTGGAAGCCTTCTTCATCACCATGACTACCTCCAGTGTGATGCATGAGTAGTTCATCCCTGGACTACGGGTCCATGTAGTAGCTAGATGGTCGGTTCTTCTCCTTTGTGCTACCATGTTTAGATCTTGTGAGCTCCGTTCATGATCAAGATCATCTATTTGTAATCATACATGTTGTGTTTGCGGGGATCCGATGGGTATTCAGATGCTATTTCAGATTGATTATTGATTCTATCATGTCTATGTTATTTGTGATCTTGCATGCTTTCCATTGTTAGTAGCTATCCGTGCCGAGTAGATGCTAGCAACTCCAAGAGGGAGTATTTATGCTCGATAGTGGGTTCATGCCTCTAGGAATCTGGGGAAGTGATAGAAATCTCTAAGGTACTAGATGTGCTGTTGCTACTAGGGAGAAAACAACAATCCTTTGTTCATAGAACAATCATATTGTTTACTTTACACACTTTGCTTAATGCAATTATCTGTTTCTTGCAACTTAATACTGAAGGGGGTTCGGATGATAACCTGAAGGTGGATTATTAGTCATAGATGCAGTTGGATTATGGTCTATGTATAATGTTGTAATGCCCAATCAAATCTTGTAGGAGTCAAGATGATTAGTATATGCATGTATGCTTTCTCGGTGTTTGTCAATTGCCCCGCTGTAATTTCTTCACCCAACATATCATCTATCTTAAGGAGAATCACCTCTAGTGAACTATGGACCCCGGTACATTCTTTTACCATCAATCTACAAGCTATTTACTGTTTTCTGTTTACTTTCTGCAAGCAATTACTATCTTCCACACAATACGTTTAATCCTTTGTTTTCAGCAAAACCGGTGAGATTGACAACCTCACTGTAAGTTGGAGGCAAAGTTCTGTGGTTGTGTTGTGCAGGATTCCAAGTTGGAAACAACACCTTGGAGGTGTTTCCTTGCTCCTACTGGTTCAATGGTTTCATAACTAAGGGAAAAATTGCTGATGTGCTCATCATACCTTCCTCTTCGGGTTCCCCAACGAGCTCGATATATTTTGAGCCATCAAGCTTTTTTCTGGCACCGTTGTCGGGGAGTCAAGGACGTCTTCACAAGGGGAGTCCCTCATAACCAATCTCTTTACTTTGTTTTTTGTTTTGCTTAGTTTATTTCTGCTTTGTTTGCTTGTTTCTTTTACCAAAAACAGAAAAAACTAGTAGTTCTAGTTTGCTTTCTTTATATCAAAAACACAAAAAAAATAGTTTTTATTTTAAGTGGCTGTTATGTCTAGCATTGGTCCAATCACTATGTCACCTGAGGAAATGATTTTTACTTTCAAACAAGGAATTGAAGAGAGTTTCAAAAAAGCTTGGTCTAGGATATCTAAATTACATGAAAAAACTGAACCTAAAATGACTCTAAGCTTGTTTCTTAGCAGTTTTTACTTTGGAACTGCTCTTTTCTATAGATATGCTTTGGATGCGGTAGTAGGAGGAGATTTCCTCCAATGCAATGAGGGTGAAGCTTTTCATGCCATAAAAAAGTTGGTTGCAACATATAACTTGCCTAGCAAATCTGATTCCTCCTTCATAAACATATTTGCTAGATTAAACACTCTTGAAACCAACACAACTAGTTTAAAAGATTGCTATAACATGCTTAGGGAGCATCATGAATATGTTCCAATAAATTCCGAACCCTCAAAATGGTTTCCTATAGTAAAATTTGTTATAAATAATGAAACTTTTTATGCTTGTTGTAATATCATGTCTGAATTCTGCCTTATGCCTAAAGATATCTATGAATCTTTAAATCTTTGGGGACTTTCTGAAGGGGGAGAAGAGATATATCTTGCTAATAATGCCACAATATTATCTATTGGAATAGCAGAAGGAGTGTTTACAAATATTCTAGGGAAAGTGGTGTCTACTGGTTATCTTGTTATTGAATGTGTAGGAAAAGGACAAATTACACTTGGAAGATCCCTACTTAAACTCCTTGGAACAATAATAGATGTGGAAAAGGGCATCATGCATTTTGCTTCTCCACCAAACAATCGTACGTTCCCCAAGGATAAGAACAAAAGTAAGAAAGGTAAGGGCATAAAATTTGATCTTAATGTTTCTTCATTTGAGAATATTTGATTCTTTTCTTGCTTCTTATGTCTAGCTCAAAGGCGTTAAAGAATAGCACTTATTGGGAGATAACCCAAATTTCGTTAGGAATCTTTTGTTGAGTTTTGGAAGTTATTGCTTCAGTAATAACCTCTCCTTATCATTTTTGTGTGGTTTTTGTGCCAAGAGTAACCTCTAATGAGAGAGAGGTAATGCTTGGGAAAGTTGCTGTTCCGAAACAGATTTTTGTGCTTCGCTGTAAAAATTCGTGAAAAATCACTGTATATCGGTTTGAGCTGTAATCTTTTGTGTGTCTGCCCCAGGTTGTTATCAAACTTTCGTTAGTTCAACACTTTTAGATTTGAGCAACAGAAGGTCTTCGAAAAAATCGGTTTTTACCTGCTGGTCTGTTTTGACAGATTTCTGCCATTATTTGCATTTGCCTCTTAATCTCTTTCTCTTTGATCATTTGAACTTTTTAAAGGAAGTGCTACAATAGCTTATTTTTTAATGGAAGTTTTACTTGTGTTGAAACTGAACCAAAAGACTTATTATCTTGAGTACACTAATGTTGCTAATAAAGATTGTGTGAAGTTTTGTATGAAGGAGATTTTAAAGTGTAGGGAAGAGTAATGTGATAAAATGAAGTATGGACAAAAGCTCAAGATTGGGGATGCCACCCATGTCACCCCAAGAAATATTCAAGAAGTACAAGCATCAAAGCTTGGGGATGCCCAAGGCATCCCCTTCTTCATCAATAAAAATTCCAGGTTTCTTCCAAACACTTCATTTTTATTGCTTCATGCACAATAGTGTTGTTTTTGGAGCGTCTTCGTTTTGTTTTTAGTTTTCATTTGTTTAGTTTGCTTAATAAATTGGTTGGACCCCCGTATTGATACATTAATTTTCAAATAAGTTAGTTTGGATTGGAAAAGAGTAGGAAAGTTCATGCTTATAAGTGGTATAAAAGGAGCTTGTTTTTGACTGTGACTTAGACTTTATCATGTCATGCTTGATATTGTTTTGGCTTTATGCTTAGTGATTATTGCTATAGCATGACATGTTATAAACCATTGAGATTGCTTAATGTGCCTTGAAAGAATCATGCGTTGTTTTAGCATATAAAAGCATAATATTGTGGTATTCTCCTTTAATGCTTTATTTGGGTTGACTTGGCGCATGCTCACACCATGGTAAGACTATACCAAGTCACCATAGCCTCTATGATCATTTAGTTTTCAACTTGTAATATCACTTTATGCTTTAATTAATAATGTTTTGTTTCTTTGCATGATTATGGCCATTATTGCTCTTTTAGTTGGTCGCTCCCAGTCTTTTGCTAGCCTCCATACTAAGTATGATTTCCACTCATGCATCCAACTCCAAATAAAAACAAGTTATTCCAAAGAGTCCACCATACCTACCAATTAGCATTTGCTATTCCAAGTATATTCATGTTTTTATCTACCTTCCAAATTAAACTTGTTATGTGAAAATTAGTGAATAAAGCTCGCACGAACTTGATGGCACACTTTACTTTTCTTGCACTTAATAAACTTGAACCATTGTGCCCATCTATGTTACGTATATGCTTGCGTTTTGTAAGTTGTTGATTAGCAGGACCATGCTATCATAGGGAACGCTTTCAACATTGCACTTTATTTAGTTGATATCATGTTCTTTTGCTTATGGATCCCGACGGTGTAAAATGAAAGGGGAGCTTGTAAGTCTCATGGAGTTTGTATATGTGTTAGAGAAATGCCTGGGCGGCTGGTCTAAAAGAAGCCTATGCAAATAGGAAACAAAAAAAGAGAAAGCAAAAAAAGAAGAGATACATATGCAAATAGGAAATAAAAGGATGTTGAGATGCTCATTGTCTGCTTGCCTTGTCATTTTGATATGGGGATTCTTCCGTATCATCGGGCAAGGGGTACCCCGTTGGCGGTTCTCTATGATACACATGTACTTACAATGACAAGAACTTCCTTGTGACTAAACTTGAGTAGCATGAGGAACGGTACTTGTAAGTAAGGGGCATGAGATTTTCAGCTTATAACTTGTCAAGCATATCCTCATATTTGTTCACTTTAACATTAATCACCTAAAGATGCTTATGATAGGGGAAATGAGAGCTGAAAGCTAATAAGTACCATAATTTTTGGAAGCTCCTTATGAGACTTGAATCACTGCGGCCTTCTATGAAGGCCTTTCTTTTACTTTATGTTGAGTATCCATCTTCTATCTTAATGCACCTATTTAAAGAGCATAGTGGCCATTCTTAGTTTAATGTGCATTGTACCAAGACTTGTTGATTGATTCATAAGTTTGATATTGCTTGTTCTTAAATTATTTGTATCTAGTCACCCTTGTGAACTTTAAAGGTGTCCTATGCATTTATGTTTTGCTACACTATGAAGGAAAGCTGAATATCATTCTCATTATGTTTTATATATGTGAAACAAACAAACGTCTTTCAAAGCATTGTTATTCATGAATCTTTTGTTTGTACCTTTTCATGTTACAACATAGTTACTATGTCTTATTGTTAGAACTATATCTTTCATGCTATGTTAAAGTACTATGATCCCAGCTATCAATGTTTTACAAATACTTTGATCAAGATTATGATGGTGCATGTCACCTCAAAAATTATTCTTTTTTATCACTTACCTACTCGAGGACGAGCATGAGTTAAGCTTGGGGATGTTGATTGATGACCCACAAGTATAGGGGGTGTATCACAGTATTTTCGAGGGAAGTGAAACCCAATTTATTGATTCGACACAAGGGGAGCCAAAGAATATTTATAAGCCTTAACAACTAAGTTGTTAATTCATCTGCACCTGGAAACAATCTTGCTCACAGCAGTTTATCAATAGTAACAGTTTTGTAGTAGCAATAGTAAAGTAATAATAGTAGTAAAAGTAAAGATAGTAGTAACAATTGCAGCAAACAGTAGGATTAAAGCGCGGTAGGCATAGGGATGGATGGATGGGCATTGCATGGACAAGACAATTCACATGGCAATCAAGACATAGGGCATTTGCAGATAAATAAGATAAAGTATCCAAGTACTAAATAATCATAGGCATGTGTTCCAAATATAGTCATACGTGCTCGCAATGAGAACTTGCACAACATCTTTTGTCCTGCTAGCCCGTTTGCAGCAGGGCCTCAAGGGAACTACTGGCAATTAAGGTGCTCCTTTTAATAGAGCACCGGAGCAAAGCATTAACACTCCTTTAACACATGTGGTCCTCACATCAAAGCCATTCCCTCTGGTTATACCGATTGCTATCAATTCGGGGCCATTGGTTCCGGATAATAACATGTTTAAACAACTTGCAGGTAAGACCATAAACAATACTATCATAATGAATCAATAACATGTTCAGATCTGAAATCATGGCACTCGGGCCCTAGTGACAAGCATTAAGCATAACAAGTTGCAACAAAGTCAAAAACCACAAATAGTAGATACTAGGCACCATGCCCTAACAATCTGATGCCATTACATGAATGATCTCATCCAATCCCTACCATCCACATAGCCTATAGTGGGGGATTACTCACTCATAGATGGGGGAAACATGGATGGTCGATGGAGAAGCGATGGTGATGATGATGGCAATGATCTCCTCCAATTCCCTGTCAGAACAGAGTTTCTGGTTCCGAATCGCGGAATCTGGTGGTGGCGGCGCAGCGGAACTCTTTCTGGAAAAACGTCGACCCCCCCTGGGTTTTTAGGTCAGGAGGCAACTTATAGGTGAAGAGGGAGACCGAGGGGGTGCCTGGGGCGGCCAGACCACCCCTGGCGCAGCAAGGCCTAGCCCGCGCGGCCAGGTGGTGTGTCCAGGCCCCAGCCCCTCTCCATCTCGTATTCTGGCTCCTTAAGTCTTCTGGTGAAATAGGATTTTTGGCATATTTTCCGGGATTTTTCCTGATAGTTGATTTTGTGCACAAAAACTAGACACCAAGGTAATTCTGCTGAAAATAGCGTCAGTCCGCGTTAGTTGTATCCAAATCACACAAGTTTAGAGGAAAAACAATAGCAAAAGTGTTCGGGAAAGTAGATACATTTTGGACGTATTAACTCCCCCAAGCTTAGCTTATTGCTTGTCCTCAAGCAATTCAGTTGAAAACTGAGTGCGATAAAAGAAACTTTCACGAACACATTTGCTTCATATGATGTATATATTCTCAGCATGTGATCAACTACTTAGGCAATTCATAATAGGCAGTATGCAACTAAGTTTACTTAATAGTCATTGCAAGCTATGAAGAGATTCCAACTCAAAAATAATAAGTAGGATGAAACATAAACATAAGCAACATTGTAATGTTCATAAAAAGGTATGATAGAGTGGTATCTCGCTTGCCTTTGATTGTAGAGAAAACATAAATGCCAAGGCACCTCTGCAGTTCAAGTGAAGACTAGAAGTAAAGATATCAAAGATACAAGCATCAAAGTCATACCACAAATAGTCAAGTTTTGAGACAAGCATATTACACTAAGAATGACAACTATGCTCTCAAGCAAGTGCTCAAAGAATATGTGGAGACTTAACAAAGAAATGAAAAGGTTTTGAATAGTTTGAAAGGCTTCCAAATGCTGAAAGTATGGTACTCATTAGCTTTGAGCTCTCATTGCTCCTATCATAAGCATCTTTAAATGGTTAAGGTTAAAGTGACACAAGTAAGAGGATATGTTTGACAAGTTATAAGCTAAGATCTCATGCCCCTTACTTACGAGTACCGGACCTCATGCTACTCAACTTCAGTAACAAGTACGCTCTTGTCATGGTAAGTACATATGTATCATAGAGAACCGCCAACGGGGTACCCCTTGCACATGATACAGGAGCTATCCCATAATCAAAATGACAAGGCAAGCAGACAATGAGCATCTTAGCGATCTTTTTATTTGCTATTTGCATAGGTTTTTATTGAGGATGCTTCATAGAATGCTCATTATGGTTATACTGCAAGTTTCCACCATGATTAGGCATGGCTTAAGCTAGCGGCCCAGGCGTTTCTCTAACACATATACAAACTCCATGATCTTACAAGTTCCCCTTTTATTTCACACCGTCGGGATCCATAAGCAAAAGAATCATGATATCAACGAGGTACAAAGTATGCAATGTTGAAAGCGTTCCCCATGATACATGGTTTTGCTAACTCCAACTTATAAAGTGCAAGCATATACGCAACAAAGATGGACGCAATGGTTCAAGATTATTAAGTGCAAGAAGGTAAAGTGTGCCATCAAGTTCGTGAGAGCTTTACTAACTAACTTTCTCATAACAAGCAAAAAATTTATTCGGAAGAAAACAAGGCATACTAAGCATGCACGAAATAGCAAATGATGCTAATAGGTAGGTATGGTGGACACTTTTGGCAATATTTGGTTTTAGTGAGTTGGAAACATGAGTAACGCTTATACTTAGTGCAGGTGAAGGCTAGCAATAGCGAGGGAGCGACAAACTAGAGAGCAATAGTTGTCATAATCATGCTTGCAACAAAACAAGACTAATCATGGCATGAAAGCGATTCAAGACCCCTGAGGCAAAATAATTCATCGAGGCTTAACTGATTATTGTTTCAGTCATATGCATGCATGAGAATGTGCCAAGTCAATTCAAGTGAAACATTCAAAGGATGATACCACAGTGTCATACCAATTTAAGAATAGAGCAATGCAAGCAAACATTCATATGACAAGCTACAAACTATTAGCGAGCTGGAGCTAATCATAAGAAAGCAAGAACTACTAAGAATCCATAAATAACATACACCCTACATGAACAGACTAAGCATGCCCACAATGATGAGTATACGTACAAAAATGAAAACAAATAGAGTTCGTTAACAGCCTCTTACCACACCTCAAGTTGTCATTAATCCTCATTATTGCCCTTCACTTGTGTGACTTTATTAATAACATGAAACCAGATTCCACTGAGGACTGCTGAACCCTGCAACAAACTCACAAAATCAAAGAAGAACAACAAATATTTTTGGTGTTTTCGATTTTTAAAAGCAAGAACCTAAAAGGAAGAACAAAGCAAAGCAAAATCTTTTTGGGTTTTTTCGAATAGTTCAAACAAAGAAAAAGGGAAAAGCAAACCAAGGCAAAAAGAAGCAAACAAAGAGAAACAACAAAAATATTTTTGGTCTTTTTGTGTTTTAGAAAGCAAAAAACAAAGAGAGAACAAAAACTAAAAAGAGAACGAAACATGAATATACAAAGTACCGACAAAACATGATATGGAGATGAGTGTGCTATTGGTGTACCTCCCCCAAGCTTAGGCTTTTGGCCTAAGTGGGTATGAATCCCAAGCTGGCCAAGATGGCGCGCCTCCGTAGTACGGTGAGGAGGTACCCTCGTCCTGGTGCGAGCTCGAGGACGCCCCACCGTAGTGCGCAGAGTAATTGTAGGAGGGCACATCCTCCTAGTGCTGCCTGTGGAAACCAAGCAAGTGGAGCTGCTTGTCCACCTCCTCCTTGGAGCGCGACCATGGCTTCCTATGAACACTAAACAAAGTAGATTGCGGCAAAGGAATCTCCCTTTCGTCCCCGTCAGTAAACAACATCATGTATACTAGACTGTCCATATCAGAGTCAGCAGTGACGAAGTGATGTGTCTTCATGGAAGTAAGGTCAAGCCTTTGTGGTGCCAATATAGTATCATTAGGATCCACAGAAAGCTCTAACACAGTAACCATACGTGAGGCAATAATGCCCCCATAAATAGGTCCCCTAGCTGCTAGGCGGCGAGCAATGAGAGAGCCTAGATTGTACCAAGTATCATTATTAAGTGCAGCAGCGAGGAAGGCTAAATGATAATTGGAGATATTACTCGTATTATCCCTACCAAGAATTCTAGTAGCAAGATAATAAGCAAAGTATCTAAGAGCTGGGAGTTGGATGTTTCTTATCTTCCCGTGCTGAGCCAGACGATCATCGTTATTGTTCACACCTCGATAGAGCTCCAGCAAATCAGCGGGTCGCCCTTGAATCTTCTTCACGGTCCCTGTCATGCCTATACCTATAATGCTGCAAAATCTTTCCAATGGCATGGTAAACGGTAGATTATAAATTCTGAAAGAAACAGTTGACTGATAGGGGGGTGTTAGTGAAAATGAAACTCTCAACAAAAGTTTTGGTGAGCATGGCATATTGCTCACTCTCGTCTTCCATGTATGAGGTCAAACCAACCCTCTAAATCAATAGTAAGAAATCATCGAAAATCCCTGTAGCTTGCAAGATGGTATAACAAGGAAAAGTAGATGGGTGAGCATCCCCCTCATCTCCTTCATTGCCAAAGCGTGGTGCAATGAGATCTTTGTTGTATGAAGCCTAAACTGAGAGGCTGATCTTGAAGGCCTTGACCTCCTAGGTGTGTCCCTCTCAAATATCTCTCCAAAGGTGTGGTTGTTCATCTTTGGTATTCTGAAATTTAAACATCCATTAAACAAGTGATTGCAAAGTGAATATATAATGAAGGGCACTACTCATAGGGACTTGCAAGAGGCTTAAACATGCATCAAAACAATATCTCTAAGCATTGAACAAGCTTACAAGCTCTCATAACCTGTCACCTACAGCAGCAAAATACTCAATATATAAACCACTAAACACAAATCTACTTGGACAAGCGGAGGAGCCACATACCGGAGAACAAATGCTCCAAATTTCAGCAGCAAAGATGGGCTGAGCAAGGAGATCGAAAAATCATGGGCAAGAACAACAAGAACGTCATTTCGAGCAAAGAACTGATATTTTCTCGGTAGAGAGAAGAAAGTGGGAAGTGAGAGAGTGAGTGGAGGGCCAGGTGTGGCCCACACCATGGCCAGGCGCGCCTGATGGCTCGGTGTTGATGTAGAGCTTGTTCGGAATCCCAAGAGGACGGTATGATGAGCACAGCAGCAAGTTTCCCTCAGTTACGAAACCAAGGTTTAATCGAACCAGTAGGAGCAACGAAACACCCGAAAGGTGTTGCTAGCTGAGCCTTGGCAGGGCGCACTACTGGTGCTAGTAGCAACGTGGAGACCTGCACAACACAACCACAGAACTCTGTCCCCAACTTGCGATGAGGTTGTCAATCTCACCGTGTTTTGCTGAAAACAAAGGATTAAACGTATCGAATGGAAGCAAGTAATAGTTTGCAGAAAGTAAACATAAAGTAGTAAACAGTTTGTAGATTGTATGTAAAAGACAAAGGACCGGGATCCATAGTTCACTAGAGGTGGCTCTCCTTAGATAGATAACATGTTGGGTGAACAAATTACAGCGGGGCAATTGACATACATCAAGAAAGAAATACATGCATATACTAATCATCTTGACTCCTTTGAAACTTGATTGGGCATTACAACATTATACATAGACCGCCATCCAACTGCATCTATGACTAATAATCCACCTTCAAGTTATCATTCGAACCCCCTCCAGTATTAAGTTGCAAGCAACAAATTATTGCTTTAAGAATTGCGTGTAAAGTAAACAATACGATTGTTCTATGAACAAAAGATTGTTGTTTTCTCCCTAGTAGCAACAACACATCTAGTACCTTAGAGATTTCTGTCACTTCCCCAGATTGCCAGAGGCATGAATCCACTATCGAGCATAAATACTAACTCTTGGAGTTGCTAGCATCTACTTGGCCAAGATAGCTACTAACAACAGAAAGCATGCAAGATCACAAATAACAAAGATATGATAGAATCAATAATCAATCTGAAATAGCATCTCAATATCCATCGGATCCCCACAAACACAACATGCAGAATTACAAATAGATGATCTTGATCATGAACGGAGCTCACAAGATCTAAACATGAAAGCACAAAGGAGGAGAACCAGACATCTAGCTACTACATGGATCCGTAGTCCAAAGATGAACTACTCACGCATCACACCAGAGGCTTGCATGGTGATGAAGAAGGCCTCCAGGGTGAATTCCCCTCTCCGCCGGGGTGCCGGGAAGAGCTTCAGATCCCTCCCGATCTAGGGATGGAGATGACGGCGGCTATAGACTCTTTCATGGATTTTTGATTGGGTACTTAGGGTTTTCGTCCCGAGGGCAATATATAGGCAGAAGGAGAGGCCGAGGGGGTGCTAGGAGCGGCCACACCACCCCCTGGTGTGGGCCAGGCCTGGCCGCGCGGCCAGGTGGTGTGGTGGCCCCCTGGCCCCTCTCCGTCTCGTATTCTGGCACTTGATGACATCCGGAAAAATAGGCACTTTCGCGTTTGTCCCGTCCAATTCCGAGAATATTCATTTTCTGACTTTCCTGGAACCAAAAACAGCAGAAAACAGGCAGCTGGCACTGTGGCTCTTGTTAATAGGTTAGTCAAAGAAATCATATGAAAATTACTCCAAAGTGTGGACAAAACACAAGAAAGTGGATAAAACCAAGCATGGAACATCAAAAATTATAGATACATTTGCAATGTATCAACATCCCCAAGCTTTACTCCTGCTCATCCTCGAGTAGGTAAGTGATAAAAAGAAAGAATAATTTTTTAGGTGACATGCACCATCAAAGACTTGATCAAAGTATTTGTAAAACATTCAAAGCTGGGATCATAGTACTTCAATCATAACATGAAAGACAAAGTTCTAGCAATAAGACAAAGAAACTATGATGCAACATGAAAAGGCACAAACAAAAGATTCATGAATAACAATGCTTTGCAAGACGTTTGTTTGTTTCACATAAAGAAAACATAGCATAATAGTATTCAGCTTGTCCCTCATAGAGTAGCAAATATAAATGCATAGGACACCTTCAAAGTTCATAAGAGTGACTAGATATAAATAGTTTAAAACAAGCAATATCAAGTTATGCATCAATCAACTATTCTTGGGACAATGCACATAGAACTAAGAATGGCCACTATGCTCTTAAAGTAGGTGCATAAAGGTAGAAGGTGGAGACTCAATATAATGGTGGAAGAAAGGCCTTCATAAAAGGAAGTAGGGATTCAAGTCTCATAAAGAGCTTCCAAAAATTATGGTACTTATAGCTTTCAGCTCTCATTGCCCCTATCATAAGCATCTTGAAGTGATTAAGGTTAAAGTGAACAAACTATGGTGTACATGCTTGACGAAGTATAAGTTAGAAATCTCATGTCCCTTGTATACGAGGGACGCTCCTCATGCTACTCAAGTTTAGTCACCGGTAAGTTCTTGTCATTGTAAGTACATGTGTAACATAGAGAACCGCCAACGGGGTACCCCTTGCCCGATGATATGGAAGAATCCCCGTATCAAAATGACAAGGCAAGCATACAATGAGCATATCAGCAATCTTCTTATTTACCATGGGAATATGGTGTTTTTTTCTCTCTTTCCTCTTTTCATAATCTTTTTTTTTCTTTTTCTCTTTTTTCTCAACATAGGGACTCTTTTTTTATAAGAAGAATGCTTCATAGACAGCTCATTATGGTTACGCTCCAGGTTTGCACCATGTCAGCATGGATTAGACCAGCGGCCCAGGCGTTTCTCTAACACATATACATAACTCCATGGACTTACAAGCTCCTCTTTCATTTCACACCGACGACATCCATATACAAAAGAGCATGATATCAACTAGGTACAAGTACCAAGTGCAATGTTGAAAGCATTCCCCATGAAAGCATGGTTCTGCTAATTCCCAACAAATAAGTGCAAGCATATACAACATAGACGACACAATGGTTCAAGTTTATTAAGGGCAAGAAAAGTAAAGTGTGCCATCAAGTTCGTGAGATCTTTAATCACTAGTTTTCTCATAACAAGTTTAATTAGGAAGGTAAACAAAAGCATGAATATACTTGGAATAGCATAAGCTAGTAGGTAGGTATGGTGGACTCTTTGGAATAACTTGGTTTAGGGAGTTGGATGCATGAGTGGAACTCATACTTGGTTGTGGAGGCTAGCAAAAGACTGGGAGTGACAAACTAAGAGAGCAATAATGGCCATAATCATGCAGAGCGATAAAACATCATTGATCAAAGCATAAAGTGATACTACAAGTTGAAAACTAAAGGATCATAAAGGCTATGGTGACTTGAGATAGTCATAACATGGTGTGAGCATGCGCCAAGTCAACCCACATAAAGCATCAAAGGAGAATACCAATATACTATGCTTTAATATGCTAAAACAACACATGATTCATCTAAGGCACATTAAGCAATCTCAATTGTTTATAATAAGTCATGCTACAACAAAGAATACTAAGCATAAAGCCAAAACAATATCAAGCATGGCATGACAAAGCATAGGCCACAGTCAAAAACGAGCTCTTTTTACCACATAAGCATGAACTTTCCTACTCTTTTCCAAACCAAACCAAACTATTTGCAAACCAATGTATGAAAGAGGGGGTCCAACCAATTTATTCATAAAACTAAGAAAACAAAAGCAAACGAAAAAACAAAATGTAAACGAAAAAGAAGACGCTCCAAGAACAACACAATTGTGCATGAAACAATAAAAATGAAGCGTTTGAAAGAAACCTAGAATTTTTATTGATGAAGAAGGGGATGCCTTGGGAATCCCCAAGCTTTGACGCTTGTACTTCTTGGATATTTCTTGGAGTGACACGCGTGACATCCCCAAGCTTGAGCTTTAGTCCATCCTTCATCTTATTACTCATTCCTTCCATACACCTGAAATTTTTCCTTCATACAAAACTTCACACAATCTTTATTAGTAACATTAGTGCACTCAAGATAAATAAGTCTTAAGGTTCAGTTCTAACACCAAATAACTTCCATTAGAACACTAGATACTGTAGCACTTCCCTCAAAAAGCTCAATGCCCCAAAATAACTCAAAAAGGAACCCACAAGAAGCAAATGCAGAAAATGGCAGAAATCTCTCAAAACAGACCAGCAGGTAAAGAAGAATTTTTTAGAAGACCTTCTATTGCTCAAATAAAAAAGTGTTGAACTAACGGAAGTTAGATAACAACATGGGGCAGAAGAACACAAATTCACACCTCAAAAAGACGTTCAGAGATTTTACACGAATTTTTACGGTGAAGCACAGAAATCTGTTTCGGGACAGCAACTTTCTCAATCATTACTTCTCTCTCATTAGAAGTTACTCTTGGCACAAAAAGAAAATAAAAAGGATAAGGAGCGGTTATTACTGAAGTAATAACTTCCAAGACTCATCTAAAACTTTTGGATTATCTCCCAATAAGTACTTTTCTTTAACGCATTTAAGTTAGGCATAAGAAGCAAGAAAGAATCAAGTGTTCTCAAATGAAGAAGCATTAAGATCAATACCAGAAATATTTTCAAAAAGGCAAGGTATATCATCCAAATAAGTTCTAGAGGATCCTCTCTCAATGCTCTTAGGTTCACTATTTTCATCAAAAGGGTTTTCAGGAACAATCCAATCAAGATTTTTTTCTATGGCTTCATGTATTGCTGCTAGTTTAAAGGGTATTGGTATCTTAGGTTCCTCCCCATTAGGTTCGGTTTTGTTCATCTTTTCTCTAGTACCAACAACATCTACACATGAGCCTAGCAGATTGAAATGTTCAAAGACTTTTCTAGCTTCTTTGGCAACATCATAGAATTCCTTAAACAAAGTTTCTAGGATAAAATCCCTCTTTTCAGGCTCCTCAATTTCTTTAAGCTTAAGAAACATTACTTGCATTAAGGGGTTGAGGTTAACAAACCTAGCTTCTAACATGTGAATTAAAGAAGCTACAGCAATCTCATAGTTTGGAGCAAGTTCTGCAAGGGATCTATCCTCAGTATCCTCATGTTTACTAACATGATTAAAGAATTATTCAATATTATCTTTCCCAATTATAGAACCACTGCCAATCGAAAGGTCTTTCAGGGTGAATTTAGGGATCAACATGGTGAGCTAAGGAAGATGTGACAACTAAAGGAGACTTAATTTTTTTGTTTTTTTGGTAAAGAAAGCAAACTAATAAAACTAATTTTTTTGTGTTTTTGATAAAGAAACTCGCAAACAAAACAAAAAGAAACTAAGCAAAAAAAAATAACAAAGTAAAGCGATTGGTTATGAGGGACTCCCCTTGTGAAGATGTCCTTGACTCCCCGGCAACGGTGCCAGAAGAATGCTTGATGGCCCGGTGTTGATGTAGAGCTCGTTGAGAACCCCAAGAGGAAGGTATGATGAGCACAACAACAAGTTTCCCTCAGTTATGAAACCAAGGTATAATCGAACCAGTAGGAGCAAGGAAAGACCCCAAAGGTGTTGCTAGCTGAGCCTTGGCAGGGCGCACTACCGGTGCTAGTAGCAACGTGGAGACCTACACAACACAACCACAGAACTCTGTCCCCAACTTGCGATGAGGTTGTCAATCTCATCGTGTTTTGCTGAAAACAAAGGATTAAACGTATCGAATGGAAGAAGTAATAGTTTGCAGAAAGTAAACACAAAGCAGTAAACAGTTTGTAGATTGTATGTAAAATACAAAGGACCGGGATCCATAGTTCACTAGAGGTGGCTCTCCTTAGATAGATAACATGTTGGCTGAACAAATTACAGCAGGGCAATTGACAAACATCGAGAAAGCAATACATGCATATACTAATCATCTTGACTCCTTTGAAACTTGATTGGGCATTACAACATTATACATAGACCGCCATCCAACTACATCTATGACTAATAATCCACCTTCAGGTTATCATCCGAACCCCCTCCAGTATTAAGTTGCAAGCAACAGATTATTGCTTTACGAACTACGTGTAAAGTAAACAATACGATTGTTCTATGAACAAAAGATTGTTGTTTTCTCCCTAGTAGCAACAGCACATCTAGTACCTTAGAGATTTCTGTCACTTCCCCAGATTGGCAGAGGCATGAACCCACCATCGAGCATAAATACTAACTCTTGGAGTTGCTAGCATCTACTTGGCCAAGATAGCTACTAACAACAGAAAGCATGCAAGATCACAAATAACAAAGACATGATAGAATCAATAATCAATCTAAAATAGCATCTCAATATCCATCGGATACCCGCAAACACAACATGCAGAATTACAAATAGATGATCTTGATCATGAACAGAGCTCACAAGATCTAAACATGAAAGCACAAAGGAGGAGAACTAGCCATCTAGCTACTACATGGATCCGTAGTCCAAGGATGAACTACTCACGCATCACACCGAGGCTTGCATGGTGATGAAGAAGGCCTCTAGGGTGAATTCCCCTCTCCGGCAGGGTGCCGGGAAGAGCTTCAGATCCCTCCCGATCTAGGGATGGAGATGACGGCGGCTACAGACTCTTTCGTGGATTTTTGATCGGGTCCTTAGGGTTTTCTTCCCGAGGGCATCTTATAGGCGGAAGGAGAGGCCGAGGGGGTACCTGGGCTGGCCACACCACCCCCTGGTGCAGCCAGGCCTGGCCCGCGCGGCCAGGTGGTGTGGTGGCCCCCTGGATCCTCTCCGTCTCGTACTCTGGCATCTGATGACTTCCGGAAAAATAGGCACTTTGGCTTTTGTCCCGTCCAATTCCGAGAATATTCATTTTCTAACTTTCCTGGAACCAAAAACAGCAGAAAACAGGCAGCTAGCACTGTGGCTCTTGTTAATATGTTAGTCCAAGGAATCATATGAAAAGTACTCCAAAGTGTGGACAAAACACGAGAAAGTGGATAAAACCAAGCATGGAACATCAAAAATTATAGATACATTTACAATGTCTCAGCGCCCCTGGGCTGGCCATGCCACCAGGTGGTGTGCCTGCCTGGTGGGCCCCCTAGTACTCTCCAGGCTCTTCTCTGCCCCTTTTTTCATGTAAAAATTTAATATGAATTTTCTAGAATTTTTCAAAACACTTTATTTTTGAGCAATTTTCAGGCATAGATAAATGATTTTCTGACAGAAAAAAAAGTTTCTAGAATGATGCAATGACAAAACAAAGCTAAACTTCAGAAGTTCTAAGACACTCTAAAATGCAAGCAATCTAAAAACAGAAAAGTAAACTAAACGAAAGCAAAAACTAAAATGGATAAATAAAAGTAAACAGGGATAATCAAGGTGAAGACATTGTTTTGTTCATTAAAATCCCTTTGTTAACAAGGTTGATCAAGTTTTGTTACCAAATTTTTTTTATATGAAACAAAACTTTGTATTCCACTAATGATTATGTTACCTCAACCTTGATAGCAATGGTCCCAATCATAATGGTTTCATATTTTTCTCGTGGTATGGGACAATATATTTCTCTAACTTGGATGCCCTCAACATGTTTAATTGAATATAAGCCATAAGTCCTATCAATCTTCTTGGGGAAATAGACAGGATGCTCCTTGTCATTAACATTGAAAGTCACCTTTCCTTGATTACAATTTATAACAGCTCCTGCAGTATTAAGAAAAGGTCTCCCAAGAATAATAGACATATTATCATCTTCAGGCATTTCAAGCACAACAAAATCATTTAATATCAAGCAATTATGAGCCACTTGAACAGGTACATCCTCACATATACCAACAGGAATAGTAGTAGATTTATCAGCCATTTGCAAAGATATATCAGTTGGTATCAGTTTTTCTAGTTGAAGTCTCTTGTAGAGAGAAAAAGGCATAACACTAACTCCTGCTCCCAAATCACACAAAGCAGTTCTAACATAACTATTTTTAATAGAGCAAGGAATAGTTGGAATCCCTGGGTCTCCAAGTTTCTTTGGAACCTTACCATTAAAGGAATAATTAGCAAGCAAAGTAGAAATTTCTTCATTAGAGATCTTCCTTTTATTCGAGCCAATATCCTTCATATACTTTGAATAAGGAGGCAATTTAATAGCATCAGTCAAAGGAATTTGCAAGAATAAAGGTTTCATCCACTCACAAAACTTATTATAGTGTTCATCTTCCTTTGACTTGTGTTTCTTATCAGGGAAAGACATAGGTTTTTGGACCCAAGGCTCTCTTTCACTACCATGTTTCTTAGCTACAAAATCATATTTAGTGTATTTAGTATTCTTGGTGTGCCTTTCAGGTTATTCTTCAACTTTTTATTTATTAGGAACACCATTTTCTTCATTACCACTTCCAGTTTCAGCATCAGAGACAGATATACTATTAGGATCTTTAGCAGGTTCAGAAGGTTCTACAATAGTTTTATGTTTCTTCTTTCTTTTCTTAGGAGTAGTACCATTATTTTTCAGCTTGTTGAGAATCCTGCTCAATTCTTTTAGCATGCCCCTCAGGATATAGAGGATCCTGGGTGGCAGCACCACTTCTAGTTCTAATTTCATAAGCATGTTTTTCTTCAGCAGCATTAACTAGCAAGTCTTTTTGCACTTTAATAAGTTGATCTATTTGAGTTTGAACCATTTGGAAATGTTTAACAAGCATTTTAACATCATTAGAGGTTCTTTCCACAATATCTTTCAACTCAATAATAGCTCTAGTGTTTTCCATTAGATGATTTTGCACCCTTTTATTAAAATTATCTTGCTTAACAATAAAATATCGAATTCTTCTAAGCATTGATTAGAAGGTTTAGAATAAGGGATATCACCTTCATCAAAATGTTGGAGATAGTGTACCTCAATAGTGGATGAGTGGGGAATTGGCTTACATAATTCTTCTATAGGAGGTAAATTCTTGACATCAGCAGCTTTAATTCCCTTCTCCTTAAAACATTTTTTAGCTTCCTTCATCACTTCATCATTTAGTTCAGTAACTCCCCTCTTCTTCAACGTTGGTATAGGCGCAGGTATAGCTGGTTCAGGTATAGTTGTCTTAGGTATAGCTGGTTCAGGAGGAGTCTAGTCTTCATAATTCTTGCTTATTTTAGCCATTAATTCCTCAGCTTCCTTGGGAGTCCTATTCCTGAAAACATAATCAGCACAACTATCCAGGTACATCCTAGATTCTTCAGTTAGTCCATTATAGAATATATCAAGAAGCTCATTCTTAGGTAATGGACTTCCAGCCTGTGCATGAATCAAAGCACAAAACCTTGCCCATGATTCAGGCAATATCTCTTTTTCTCCCTGTTTAAAATCAAAAAATTCCTGCAAAATAGCATGTCTAGCACTAGGAGGAAAATATTTCTGCAGGAAAGTACTAATCAAGCAATCAGGGCTATCAATAGATCCAGGAGGTAAATTATTAAACCAAGTTGTAGCTTCTCCTTTCAGTGAAAAAGGGAAAATTTTAGCAACAAAGTAGGTGCGCATCTTAATATCATCAGAAAACAGGACACTCATGGTAGAAAGCTCAGTCATATGTGCTACCGCACTTTCATTCTTATTCCCACAAAAGGGTTCTTTCTCAACAATAGCTATGTAAGATAGATTAAGAGAGAAATCATAATCCTTATCTTTAATGTTTATGAGAGATGCAGCAAACTTAGCATTAGGAGACAATTTGGGTTTTATAGTACGCCTCTCAAGGAGACTCTTAATAGCACTCCTATCATGGGTGTTTTGACATTCTTTAATAAATTCATCGGTCATCTCTATATAACCGTCTTCAATATCATAGCTCTCTCTAGACTCAGGTGAACTGACAGGTCTAGTAGTGTCTTCATTAGGAGTTTCAGTATTTCCAGCTATAGTTCTAGCAATCGTAGCATCTAGGAAAGGACCTAATGAACCACTCTTATCAAGCATAGTAGAAGTAGCATCATAAGTATCCGAAGTTTCAGATTCAGCAGTAGTAGTAGTGTGTGCAGCATGTGTGTGTGGTGGTGTAAGGAACTTACTCATAACAGATTATGAATCAAGAGCAACAGAGGTGTTAAGAACCGTACCTATTCTTGTAGTGGATGGTAAAATAGGGACCTTGCCATCACGAGACTTACCCATGATGTATGGATGGGATCGAACAATAATGATTCCAAGTGGACTTGATAAATAAAGCTAATGTCCCTGACAACGGCGCCAGAAAATAGTCTTGATAACCCACAAGCATAGGGGGTGTATCGCAGTATTTTCGAGGGAAGTGAAACCCAATTTATTGATTCGAGACAAGGGGAGCCAAAGAATATTTATACAACTGAGTTGTCAATTCAGCTGCACCTGGAAACAATCTTGCTCACAGCAGTTTATCAGTACTAATAGTTTTGTAGTAGCAATAGTAAAGTAATAACAGTAGTAAAAGTAAAGACAATAGTAACAATTGCGGAAAACAGTAGGATTAAAGCACGGTAGGCATAGGGATGGATCGACGGGCATTGCATGGACAAGACAATTCACATGGCAATCAAGACATAGGGCATTTGCAGATAAATAAGATAAAGTATCCAAGTACTAAATAATCATAGGCATGTGTTCCAAATATAGTCATACGTGCTCGCAATGAGAACTTGCACAACATCTTTTGTCCTGCTAGCCCGTTTGCAGCGGGGCCTCAAGGGAACTACTGGCAATTAAGGTGCTCCTTTTAATAGAGCACCGGAGCAAAGCATTAACACTCTGTGAACAAATGTGATCCTCACATCAAAGCCATTCCTCTGGTTATCCCGATTGCTGTCACTTCGGGGCCATTGGTTCTGGACAATAACATGTGCAAACAACTTGCATGTAGGACCATAAACAATACTATCATAATGAATTAATAACATGTTCAGATCTGAAATCATGGCACTCGGGCCCTAGTGACAAGCATTAAGCATAACAAGGTGCAACAAAGTCAAAAAGCACTAATAGTAGATACTAGGCACCATGCCCTAACAATCCGATGCCATTACATGAACGATCTCATCCAATCCCTACCATCCCCATAGCCTACAGCGGGGGATTACTCACTCATGGATGGGGGAAACATGGATGGTGGATGGAGAAGTGATGGTGATGATGATGGCGATGATCTCCTCCAATTCACCATCCCGGCAAGGTGCCAGAACGGAGTTTCTGGTTCCGAATCGCGGAATCTGGTGGTGGCGGTGCAACGGAACTCTTTCTAGAAAAACGTCGAACCCCCTTGGGTGTTTAGGTCAGGAGGCAACTTATAGGTGAAGAGGGAGACCGAGGGGGTGCCTGGTCAGCCAGACCACCCCCTGGCGTGGCCAGGCCTAGCCCGCGTGGCCAGGTGGTGTGGCCAGGCCGCAGCCCCTCTCTGTCTCGTATTCTGGCTCCTTGAGTCTTCTGGTGAAATAGGATTTTTGGCATATTTTCCGGGAATTTTCCTAATAGTTGATTTTCTGCGCAAAAACTAGACACCAAGGTAATTATGCTGAAAACAGCGTCAGTCCGTGTTAGTTGTATCCAAATCACACAAGTTTAGAGGAAAAACAATAGCAAAAGTGTTTAGGAAAGTAGATACGTTTTGGACGTATCATTGATACGTTGTGAACGTGTCTATAATTTTTGATGTTCCATGCTTGTTTTATATCTACTTTCTTATGTTTTGTCCACACTTTGGAGTATTTTTACACATTTTCTAGAACTAACCTATTAACAAGATGCCACAGTGCTAGTTGCTTGTTTTCTGCTGTTTTTGGTTTCAGAAAAGCTAGTAAGGAGATATTCTTGGAATTGGACCGGACAAAAGCCCAAGTCAATATTTCACTAGAAGGAATACCGAGTCTGGATGGGAGACGAAGAGGGGAACCAGGGCAGCCACACCTGGTGGTGGCGCGACCAGCCCTAGCCACGCCACCAGGGGGTGTGGGCCCCCTGGTACTCCACCGACCTTGCCCCTTCGCCTATATATTGCCTCCGGGACGAAAACCCTAAGGATCCGATCAAAATTCAACAAAAGAGTCTGTAGCCGCCGCCATCTCCATCCCTAGATCGGGAGGGATCTGAAGCTCTTCTCGGCACCCTACCGGAGGGGAGAGATCATCCTGGAGGCCTTCTTCATCACCATGACTACCTCCGGTGTGATGCGTGAGTAGTTCATCCCTGGACTATGGGTCCATGTAGTAGCTAGATGTTTGGTTCTACTCCTTTGTGCTACCATGTTTAGATCTTGTGAGCTCTGTTCATGATCAAGATCATCTATTTGTAATCATACATGTTGTGTTTGCGGGGATCCCATGGATATTGAGATGCTATTTCATATCGATTATTGATTCTATCATGTCTATGTTATTTGTGATCTTACATGCTTTCCGTTGTTAATAGCTATCTTGGCCGAGTAGATGCTAGCAACTCCAAGAGGGAGTATTTATACTCGACAGTGGGTTCATGCCTCTAGGAATCTAGGGAAGTGATAGAAATCTCTAAGGTACTAGATGTGCTATTGCTACTAGGGAGAAAACAACAATCCTTTGTTCATAAAACAATCGTATTGTTTACTTTACACACTTTGCTTAGTGCAATTATATGTTGCTTGCGACTTAATACTGGAGGGGGTTCGGATAATAACCTGAAGGTGGATTATTAGTCATAGATGCAGTTGGATTACGGTCTATGTATAATGTTGTAATGCCCAATCAAATCTCGTAGGAGTCAAGATGATTAGTATATGCATGTATGCTTTCTCGGTGTCTGTCAGTTGCCCCGCTGTAATTTGTTCACCCAACATGTCATCTATCTTAAGGAGAATCACCTCTAGTGAATTATGGACCCCGGTCCATTCTTTTACCATCAATCTACAAGCTATTTACTGTTTTTTATTTACTTTCTGCAAGCAATTATTATCTTCCACACAATACGTTTAATCCTTTGTTTTCAGCAAAACCGGTGAGATTGACAACCTCACTGTAAGTTGGGGGCAAAGTTCTATGGTTGTGTTGTGCAGGATTCCATGTTGGAAACAACACCTTGGAGGTGTTTCCTTGCTCCTACTGGTTCGATAACCTTGGTTTCATAACTGAGAGAAAACTTGCTACTGTGCTCATCATACCTTCTTCTTAGGGTTCCCCAATGAGCTCGATATATTTTGAGCCATCAGATCACCATCTTCAATTTCGTCGGATGGAGTAGATTCCCACGTGGCAGATACGGCTCTGGGAAGCAACAATTAATGGAAAGACCTCATCAATCGGTTCTGATTCAGATCCTCACGACCTCTAGAAAGTTCCTCTCAGCAAACCTCCTCAGGTCACATAAAAAGTTAAGGCATCAGACTGCGTCATTGATTATGTCATTCTGTACTAGACCTAAATCCAACTACGACCTCATTGTGTCATATGGGTCCGCATGCGAAGTTCCAACATGATGAGAATAGAAATTACGGATACCCTCTCGACCTCTCAGTTCGGTACTCCATGTCACATACGGGACCTCTCCCTCAGACCTCCTCTGGTCTTTAAGGTACTCGCACCACAACACAAGAGAATCATTTTCTTCCCTTTTTATTAACCCTTTTGCAGGACCTCGTCGTTACCCTGGGACATCTATGATGGAAAGGCTCATCAGACCTACACTGAGAACGGGCATATGGAAAGGTCTGCGCGATCGAGATGTTTGCACATGCTAGGAGACCCTGCACCAGGACCTTGACCATTCATAAGGACCTCACGCCTCAAGATCAAGAGGAAGTCATCGAGCTCACCGGACAGAGATTGAGTACGAGCTACAACAACTCTGCTACAAGGAAGGCCATCTTATTAAAGGTACTGATCGTTGGCTTGTCAGTGATGAGTGAACTCAGACCTATACTCGACATGGGCCTGAGCCCACGATTCTTTCCCATGGCAACCTCTGGCGGTCAAGGACCCGAAGACCTGCATCTAGAAGCTCTTGAACCGACCTAACCTCAATCGACCTGGCCTTTGGGGCTGCAAGATGGCTCTCTGGAGATCCCGAAGACTATACGAACGTACAGGAAGATCTGGAGATCAGGATTACGTGTAAGGCAAGATGAAAAACTTGACGTGACGAAGAATGACTCGGCTACCATCGATGCCTACAAGTACCCGAAGATATTCACCTGAGAAGGACATGCCATAATCGCCCAAGTCATCGCCATTAGCCTTCGTCATAATTCTAGATTTATCTCTCTCGTCCGGCGTCATTATAAGTCCACCGAAATCATCTTGTAGACACATTGTATGATCTCTTGATTGCATTATGAATAAAGCCTCAGAGATTCCTCCTATTCTCCACATAACTTTGTCTCCTGTTGGCCTGAGCCGTCCGCCGAACAAATAAACTCTCTTTTGTTTCTCGAAAGCGAGACTATGTTCGTGTGCCGATTTGTACGCAAAAAAGTGGACAACATTTCATGTCTGAATGGGCCGGCCCATTCGATATGCTCTAAAGTGGGGCATGACAACAAATAGGCCCAACTTTTGCCATCCTTCTGATCACATGATTGCTACTTATTGTCAAAATCGTCATGTGAGAACACTGTACTCTCAATGAGAATTTCCCAAGTTCAGTTTACCGATCGGCTATTTTCAGTGCTCCACCGTCCGTATCATGGTAATCAATATGTGGGTCTGATCATTTCAGTTCGAGTTTTCTTTGTGACGCTATACGACTTATGGCTCGCGCGCAACTTAATATCAAGGCTAGTGAGTATTGGATTAAGGGTCATGAAACTGCTTGCCGGCTGAAATTTAGGATTCCTTTGTGACGAGGTGGCGCACAACACAACTACAATTCCATCCTCGATTGAGGTTCCCATCCTTTGGTTGTCCTCCAATCCAGCAATCCCTGTAATGAGGCATCAGTTTTGTTTTAAGGCAATGTATCGAAGAGCATCTCTAGCAGATCCCATAAATCCAAGTACACTCAGATTTGTATGTATTAATCTCTTGTGTGAATAATACTTTCTCCGTTTCAAAATATAAGATGTTTTAGTTTTTTGAGTGTATCTAGACTCTTTTTAGTGTATAAGTTCATATAGGTTTGAAGTGAATCTACACACTAAAAGGGGCTTAGATGCACTCCTTTTATAAAGCCAAAACATCTTATATTTTAAAATAGAGGGAGTAATAATTAGTTAAGGTATGTGTTTGTTTATGTGTGTGTGCGCCTGATATCTGAATCGTCAAGATCGATTGTCAACGTCCACTTGGCCCAGTCCAACACTCAGCCTACGTTTTGGACGTTCATGCGCTCACGGCCCAACTATAAGAAGAGAGCCCACTCCATCTCAAAAGCCCGGACTAAAGGGAGGAAGAAATCTCTCTCTTATAAGATGGATGTGGCCTCCTTCCATAGGCGAGATGGGACTAAACTTTGTGTAGCCTTACCGGTCAACAGCAGCCTAACATCCCATCCCTCTGAGAAGCCCCTCAGGAAGGCATGACGATCGCTAGCTCTGATACCAGATGTTAGCGTCCACTTGGCCCAGCCCAACACTTAACCTACGTTCTGGACGTTCATGCGCTCACATCCCAACTATAAGAAGAAAACCCACTCTATCCCAAAAGCCTGGACTGAAAGGAGGAAGGAATATCTCCCTTATAAGGTGGGTGTGGCCTCCTTTCGTATGCGAGGTGGGACTAAACTTCGTGTAGCCTCACCGGTCAACAGCAGTCTAACATCCCATCCCCCTGAGAAGCCCCTCAGGAAGGCATGGCGATCGCTAGCTCTGATACCAGATGTTAGCGTCCACTTGGTCCAGCCCAGCACTCAGCCTACGTTCTGAACGTTCATGCACTCACAACCTAACTATAAGAAGAAAGCTCACTTCATCCCAAAAGCCCGGACTGAAAGGAGGAAGGAATCTCTTCCTTATAAGGTGGGTGTGGCCTCCTTCCGTAGGCGAGGTGGGACTAAACTTCATTTAGCCTCACCGGTCAACAGCAGGCTAACATCGATCACCTCACTACTCAAACTTCATTTACCCTTCCCATTTCCAGTATATTGGTTTAGTTTCAAAATTGTGTTGTAGAGCGGCCGTGCTTTCTCGTTGTTTCACCATGTTTTTTTAAAATTCCTCTGATCTATTACTAATTATCAACAATAGTATAAAAGAATCTAAAAATAATAAAAATTATAAATGACCTAACAATGACTACATACACTAGCACGAGACGAAGACGTGGCACCGTCATCATTACTCCCTCACTGGAGTTAGACAAAGTTTTTTGTAGCAGACACACGAGGAGTTGTCGTGCTAGGGCCAGCGCACCATAACAGTAAGTCAGTAATCATCGCCGAAGATGATAATCATAGATCAAAAGCACACCAACAAATACAAAAAAATGACAGGATTCTAGGAGATCCGCTGAACACACGGCTCCACGTGTCCTTCGTCGGCGCTAGGCGCACCATCGGAGGTGAGGATAGAGCAGAAAAGACTGTATTCTGACTTTAGGACGTAGTCGTCGCCTCAACACTCCGAAGAAGACATTGAAAACAGTCAATAGAGAACGTGAACTTTCCTGCTGGCGAGTGGCTATAGTTCGCCACACCTCCCAAGCATCAAGGCCCCCAGAGACGGAATGGGTCGGCGGCATCACCAGCAAGTGGAACCAAATACTAGATAGATTTTACAGTCACCGACGCCTCTCCCCTGCCCTCTTACATTCACCGATGCCTCTCTCTCCTGCGTGTACCGGTTCAGTATTGTCGTTGCACCACGTTGATCTAATACAACTAGCACGACAGTATGGCATGTACAATGCGATAATGTCAGCCTTTTTCTTATTGAAAGAGTATGAGTTTGCGGAATATGATGGATATATTATTGAGCCTCATGGACGAGTATATATAGGCGTATAGAGGATTATCTTGGAGTACGAGTCAAGTTAGAACTGTACGTAAACAGATCTTAACTCTATCTAAACTCCATAACAACTGTATATACCTAATACTCTAACATTCCCCCGCAGTGGTAGTGGTAGCGTCATGAACAACTGAAACATCGCGGACGGTCAGACTGAAGATAAACTGAAGTAGCGTCCAGTAGGCTGACATCCCCCCGCAGTCATAGCGGGAACGTTGTGGACGGTGTCGCGTCGCAGTTGCTTGGACTATAGAGGAAGCTGGTGATGCTCAAGTGAGGTGGTAACCCTTGTGCCGATGTCGAGGGAGCCGAGAGCGTTGGGCGGTGCCGTGGTCGAAGTAGTGGTCGATGTCGTGGTCGGGGATGTCGGTGTCGAGGAAGCCGCACGTGAAGCCGCATGTGTATAGTGCGCGAGGAGGATGACGGAGACGCGTCGAGGCAGTTGTCGAGGGTGTCGATGCCGAAGCCGATGCAGTCCGAGCCATCGAGGACGAGGTGCGGCCATAGTTTTGCCAGAACTAGGCGCACGTCTGGGACGAACGCACACTCCGGTTTTGCTAGAATCGAGTATGCAAAGAAGAACTCGTCGGTGACGCGGTCGAGGTAGTCATAGAGGGGTCAATGCCGAATAAGACGTAGTTGAAGCCAATGAAGACAAGGCGCCGATCCGAGCTTGCCAGACTCGGGAACGCGTCGAGGATGAAGGCACTCCCGGTGTTGCCAGTACCAGGCGTGCGGGGGCAGGGACCATCATGAACTTGCCACCATGTCATAAAGACTAGTAGAGGAAGCCTCCACAGCGGTTGCAACGCGCAGAGAAGCGAAGGGAGAGATGTCGGCGCTGTCCGCGGTAGTCGGAGTAGAGTAGCAGGTGGTGTAGTCGGAGATGAGGCGATGACGCTGGCGGCGAAATTGTAGTGGATGAAGACATAGAAGGCGGCGAAAATAGTGGCGACCTAGGGTAGTCATGCTGGATACCTGGAGTGGCGATGGGGTAGTCGACGGGACCTACGACGGCGAGAGGGCGCCCTGCAGGTTACCTTGTGAAGCGCGGCGGTGATGCTCGAGGTAGGCGAGGAAGACCCGGTGACGTGACGAAGACCATGTGCAGACGGTGGCAATCCGCACCGTAGGAGATGGCACGGTGAAATCCGAGGCCGCCGATGCAGGAGGATGGCAAAGTAGACTGTGTGCAGCCACACTACGACCCGAGGGGGCGGCATAGCTGCAGGGCACAAGTCGGTGCAGCAGCTGGGAGACCACCAGCGACGTACACCCCAAGGAAGGCGCGTTGGAAGTCGGTAGCGTGGACTAAAGGCGGCGGCGCTGCAGCCCGACAAGGCGACACAACGGCAGCCCGTAGCTCGATCGGTGGTAGGCGCGTGCTCGGGGACGTGCTTGACGTAGATAGGCGTGAGATCGGTTGATTAGACCGACGGTGCACCGTATACGCCATGACTGTTGGGGATATGCCTAAGAGGCAATAATAAAGTGGTTATTATTATATCTTTATGTTTATAATAAATGTTTACATCCCATGCTATAATTGTATTAACCGGAAACATTAATACTTATGTGTTTTGTAAACATAAAGAGTCCCTAGTAAGCCTCTTGTTAAACTAGCTTGTTGATTAATAGATGATCATGGTTTCCTGATCATGGACATTGGATGTCGTTAATAACAAGATCATATCATTAGGAGAATGATGTGATGGACACACACCCATAGTAAGCATAGCATAAGATCAAGTTATTAAGTTCGTTTTGCTACAAGCTTTCAAATGCATAGTAACCTAATCCTTCGACCATGAGGTTATGTTAATCACCATCACCGGATGGGTACTTTGATGACATCAAACGCTGCTTCGTAACTGGGTGGTTATAAAGGTGTCATTGGGTATTCTGAAAGTATGTGTTGAAGCGCATGGACCAAGATTGGGATTTGTCCATCCATATGACGAATAGATATGCTCTGGGCCCTCTCGGTGGAATGTCATCTAGTTAGCTTGCAAGCATGTGACTAGGTCACAAGGGATGACATAACATGGAACAAGTAAAGAGTACTTATTAGTAACGAGGTAGAACTAGGTATGGAGATACCGACGATCAAACCTCGGATAAGTAGAATATCGTGTGACAAAGGGAATTGGTTTCGTATGTTAATGGTTCTATCGATCACGAAGTCATCGTTGAGTATGTGGGAGCCGTTATGGATCTCCAGATCCCGCTGATGGTTATTGATCGGAGAGGTGTCTTCATCATGTCTGCATATTCACGAACCGTAGGGTGACACACTTAAGGTTCGAAGTTGTTTTAAGTAGATATGGAATATGCGTTGGAGACCGAATGTTGTTCGGAGTCTCGGATTGGATCCGGGACATCACGAGGAGATCCAGAATTGTCCGGAGAATAAGATTCATATATATTGGATCATTTTCTAAGTTAGGAAATGTTCCGGAGTGTTTGTATGGAGATTCTAGAAGGTTTCAGAATGTTCTGGAAGGTTCTAGAAAGATTTCTTGGAGTTTACTTGAAAACCAAGAAAGGGTCAAGGAAACCTTGTGGGGGCTAGACACGGATTCGTGGGGGAGGAGGACTCGTCCCCCCTTCCCAACCCGCCAGCCAAGGAGGGGAGTCCTACTAGGACTCCCCCTCCCATGGCGTGCCTCCCTCCTTTAAATAGAGGGGAGGGGGCGCCCCCTCTTAGACCTCTCCCATAACAAGCTCTAGCCGCCGCCTCTCTCCTCTTCCTTCGCTCTGCTCCGGCTTAGGCGAAGCCCTGCAGAATTCTCTCCTCCACCACCACCACCACACCGTCGTGCTGCTGGGATTCCGTGGAGAAGATCTACTACCTCCGTTGCTTGCTGGAACGGGGAGAGGAAGGTCTGCTTCGACTCCGCACGTGTGACCGACTGCGGAAGCGCTGCCGGAACGCGGCGCCGGAAGGATCGTCCACACGATCTTGAGATCGGCAAGTGATCGACTACATCAACCCCGAGATCTAAGCTCGTAACGCTTTCGGTTCTACGAGGGTTAGTACAGATCTATCTCGTTGCACATGTCTAATAGATTAGATCTTGGCTTTTATCTAGATTGGATCTGGGTTTTGTTCATTCTTGCGGTAGAAATTTTTTGTTTTCCATGCTACGAACCCATCAGTGGTATCAGATCCAGGTTTATGCGTAGATCTGTTGCACGAGTAGAACACGATGGTTTTGTGGGCGTTGGTGCTCGTGCCGTCTTTTGCTTTGTGTACTTTGCATCTTGCGATATGGTGGGATGAAGCGGCTCGGGCTAACCTTACATGTCATCGCACATGAGACTTGCTCCACAGTTGACGTGCAACTCGTATTGCACAAGTGGCTTTGCGGGTGTCTGTCTCTCCCATCATAGTATAGATCCAATCTACACTTTGCACTTGATAGCACTTGTATCAACGTTGTGGTTCAGTTTCGTAGGTAAGATCCGTTCTTATTCGAAAGCCCCAAACCACGTAAAACATGCAAAGAAAATTAGAGGTGTCTGACTTGTTTTTGCAGGGGTTTTGTGATGTGATATGGCCATCATGTGATTGTGATTATATTTGATGTATGCAATGATCCTTGTTGTAATATGGCAACCGGCAGGAGCCTAATGGTTGTCTTTAATTCTGTTAAGACCTGCGTGTCTATTCATCTTGTAATAACTTTATTCCAAGTAGTTGTAATAGTTGCTAGTGATGATGGACAACCATGAAGCGGCGCCACTGACCTTGACACAATGCTGGTGATGATGGAGATCATGTCCGTGCTTTGGAGATGGAGATCAAAGGCATAAGAAGAAAGGGCCATATCATATCACACTAATTATGAATTGCCTATGATGTTAATCCTTTATGCATCTTGTATTGCTTAGATCGCGACGGTAGCATTATAAGATGATCCCTCTCACTAAATATCAAGTAATAAAGTGTTCGTCCTTAGTTGGCACCGTTGCTAAGACTCGTCGTTTCGAAGCATCTCGTGATGATCGGGTGTGATAGATTCTACGTGTGCATACAACGGGTGCAAGCCAGATTTGCACATGCGGAAACTAACGTTAATCTTGACGAGCCTAGCATGTACAGACATGGTCTCGGAACACGGAATACCGAAAGGTAAAGCATGAGTCATATGGATGATATGATGAACATGTTGATTGTTCGCCTTTAAAGCTACATCATCTCACGTGATGATCGGACTTGGTGTAGTGGATTTGGTTCGTGTAATCACTAAAACAACTCGAGGGATGTTGTTTTGAGTGGGAGTTCTTTTGTAATTTGGATTAGTCGAACTCAATTTATCATAAACACAATCAAAGTGAATTTGCATAGTTTTTTGTAGTCATTGGCATCCGTTCACCACCTTACGCTTAGTTATAGTTGAGATAGTGGAACTATAGAAATTCTGGATATTTGCTTTATGAACTGGTATCGTATTGTTTTGGGTGTCAATCTAAAGTTTAAAAGTCCCGTTGCAAACTTTCAGCAAACTCCGTTTACTCTGTGAAGTTTAATAAATAGCATTAAATCAAGAGTAACAATTCCAGTGTTAGTATCTAATGTATCATGTTTGCCTCCATGATTCTTGATACTCAAAAGATTGTTTTTAATATCAAGTTTATCTAAGAGATGAAAGCAATGTTTCAGAAACCATCATATGTGAAAGGTATTGCGATATCTAAAACAATGTGTTGGTTACAACATGATAGAGTATATGTCCTCATATTTGATGGGAATTTGTGAAGGTTGGAGACGCTGGTCGTCCTAATCCTCCAAAAGGTTTTGTAAAAGAAACATTATACTCGCAATTCACCTTTATAAGCTATAACAGCTTGATCATTAAATTTGTGATGATAAGGATGAATAGAAGATGTAAGTAAAATGTTTACTACACTAAAAGATTACTAAAGAATGGAACTTTGAAAGAATGCCAAACATTTGATGAAGGTGATCCACTTCAAAGTGCAAGTCCAAAGGTATTAGTATTTAACTATACACACTTTGTACTATGTGTCATGTGAATGACACCACTATTGATGTTGATAGATTCTTTTAAAAGAAAAGGAATTGTTGAAAGAGAATCTATAAAATATTTGGCAGAAAAGAAAAGATTGGAGATGTCCAACTTAGGTATATAGAAGATACATGTTATGGTTGTATTCCTTGCTTGTTAAACAATGTGGTTCTGCAGTATTGGATACCGAATTGGTTGGTATGAAGTGTCATACAGGACAACACAATTCATGAACTGCAAATGCCTAAGTAACTAGCAAGAGAATATGTGATGATGTTCATCGAAAACAAACAAAGGGTTGTTGTGTTGGTCGTTAACATCAAAGCTTACCTTCAAGATTTGTTTCCATAATTGTTATTTTGATCAGGTATTATGACGACAAAAGGTTGTTCAAATAATTACCGTATTCCATAATAGATGGATGATATACAAGTCTGGTTGGAGAAATAACGACCATAAAACTAATGCTAAAATGTCGCAAGACAAATGATTGAAAGATCACTTGCGAAGTGACATCACCGTTTAAATTATATTAGGGATACATGAAGAAACTCCATGTTGATGGATTTTTGGAGTCTTTGATTTTTATCAAATGACGCTTGTGATACTTTCCTAGAGATAATTAAAACTCCGTTCGTAGGCCAAAAGAGGAACGGACGACTAACTGATTGGAATTTGTACATATTGATGTATATAGTCCATTATGTGTAGTCGTGGGCGATGGATTTCAACTTCATATGCTTTCTCCGAAGATTTGAGTGAGTATATGTATATACTTACTCAATAAGGAAGAAGTATGAAACATTTGAAAATGTTCAAAGACTTTCAAGATGAAGTAGAAAATTATTGTAAACAGAAAATAAAAAGGTTTATGATTGGATCATAAAGATGTTTGAGTTACAAGTTTAGCAAAACACCTAAGATTTGAGGAATCGTTCCATGGATTTGCATTTCCCAAAACACCATAGGAGTATGGAGTGTTCGAGATATGTAATGAAACCTTGTTTGACATGGTAAGATCAAAGGTGTCATTTATAAAACTGCCATTATATTTTAAAAGATTAAAGCTTTAGTGACTACCGCTTTTACACTAAAAAGAGCTCCATCGTGATCCGTTGAAATGACACCATATAAGTGATGGTTTGGGATAAAACCCAGGTTGTCCTTTCTTAAATTTTTTGGTATGCTAGGCATAAGTAAAGTGTTTACAACCAAAGTCGGATGAGCATGTATTTGTAGGTTATTTCGAATAACCATTAGGTATTCCTCCATAACACCAAAGACAAAAGTGTTTGTCGCTTAGAATGTCGAGTTTCTTGAGAAGGAATTTTTGGTGAAAAGTTAAGTGGGAGGACAATAGAACTTTGACAAGGTTGTTGAACCTTGGCTAATATGTGCTGAGTTGCGCAGCGTCGGTAAGTGTCCCGGAGGTAGCAACAATGCTCATGGCTCACGTGCCTTAAAGGTTGTGGTCACAGAGATCTAAGTTACTATTGAACCAAGTAGGTCGGGTAAGTAATCAAATGCCAAGATTTGAGAGTTAGATCATTGTTGTTTGACAATGATGAACCGACTACATGCATATAATCAATGATGGGCCCTGACTTCGTTAAATGGCTTGAAGCCATAAAATCCGTGATAATTCCATACACGAGAAATCAAGCTTTGAATTTGAAAGACCCTCTGGAAAGGTGCAAGACCTTACAGTCGTATATGGATCTATAAAGAAATAGACATGGATGTTTCACATCTATGAAATAGTCGACATGTCGGAAAGAGTTTACGACAATGTTCAAGGAATTGAATATGATAAGATTTGATCTTTCATAGCGATATTTAGTCTAGACAGATTAATGTAGCAACCACTACATATATTTTGGTATATGGTAGTTAAACAAACAAAACAAGTTCTTCTAATAGAATGGTTACCTAGGATGTGTCCATGACATGATCCAAAGGGTTTTGTTAATTCAAAGGATGCTAAAAGAGTATGCAAAACTTCAATGGTTGAAGTGAGCATCACGGAGTTGGAATCTTCACCGTGATGAAACTGTTAAAAGGTTTAATTTCATCAGAGACGATGAAGATGTTTGCATTTTGCAAGAAATTAAGTGGGAGCGCTAAGACATATTTCTAATACATTATGTGAAAGACATATTGTTGATTAGAAATGATGTATCTTTTATTGACACAGGTTAAGAATTTCATTTCGATGAAATACTTAGGCATAACCCAAGAATTAGGCATCAATGTCTATATGGATAGATTGAGGCGCTAATATGTTTTTGCCAAATGTACATAGATAAGATGTTGAATGAGTTCAATATGGAAACAACAAGAAAGGTTCTTGACGCACGGAAAGGACTGAATCAAGATTCAAGTGTGTTGACACGAGATTCAAGTGTTTTGACACTTGGTGAAATCACAAGAATATTTTGATCAATCATTTCTTTGAGATGTACACATCCAGATATGTCATATGCTCTAAATGTTATGAGCATATACCAGAATGACTCATAAGATGATCATTGGACAATAGTAGGGATATTCCTATGATCTTTGGAAGAACTAAGAATATATTATTTATATAGTGATGACAAATAGTTCATTGTAAATTGTTGCATTGATACTAGTTTTGTCACAAATTAAGTTTATCTCAATTTAAACTATGGGTGGCACAATGTAATGGAAAGGAAGTTCCATAACGGATTTGGTTGAGTACAAAAGTTAAAACATTGTGACAGATACTACAACAAAAGGCTAAGTATATGACTACTATTGTAGCAGCAAATGAGGGCATTTGCGTCAAGTAGTTTGTTATCAAACTAGGTGTGGTTCATAGCGGGATAATACTATGAAGATACATTGTATGACAATTGTATCAACATGATTTAATCTCAAGGAACTAAAGGTCTCACCAAAGGACCAAATTTATACAATGCCATCTCATTGGAGAATGAGTAATGCGTAGAAACGCAAGGACATGCAAATACACACGGACCAGGAAGTGTCAGATCCGAAGATTATGTTTACCACTAGCAATAGTGTCTATACAACACCAGAAAGCCATAGGTGTTGAATGCACAAATTTTTAACTAGATTATTGACTCTAGTGCAAGTGGGAGACTGTTGGAGATATGCCCAAGAGGCAATAATAAAGTGGTTATTATTATATCTTTATGTTTATGATAAATGTTTACATCCCATGATATAATTGTATTAACCGGAAACATTAATACTTGTGTGTTTTGTAAACATAAAAGAGTCCCTAGTAAGCCTCTTGTTAAACTAGCTTGTTGATTAATGGATGATCATGGTTTCCTGATCATGGACATTGGATGTCGTTAATAACAAGATCATATCATTAGGAGAATGATGTGATGGACACACACCCATAGTAAGTATAGCATAAGATCAAGTTATTAAGTTCATTTTGCTACAAGCTTTCAAATGCATAGTAACCTAATCCTTCGACCATGAGGTTATGTTAATCACCATCACCAGATGGGTACTTTGATGACATCAAACGCTGCTTCGTAACTGGGTGGTTATAAAGGTGTCATTGGGTATTCTGAAAGTATGTGTTGAAGCGCATGGACCAAGATTGGGATTTGTCCATCCATATGATGGATAGATATGCTCTGGGCCCTCTCGGTGGAATGCCATCTAGTTAGCTTGCAAGCATGTGACTAGCTCACAAGGGATGACATAACATGGAACGAGTAAAGAGTACTTATCAGTAACGAGGTAGAACTAGGTATGGAGATACCGACGATCAAACCTCGGATAAGTAGAATATCGTGTGACAAAGGGAATTGGTTCCGTATGTTAATGGTTCTATCGATCACGAAGTCATCGTTGAGTATGTGGGAGCCGTTATGGATCTCTAGATCCCGCTGATGGTTATTGATCGGAGAGGTGTCTTCATCATGTCTGCATATTCACGAACCGTAGGGTGACACACTTAAGGTTCGAAGTTGTTTTAAGTAGATATGGAATATGCGTTGGAGACCGAATGTTGTTCGGAGTCTCAGATTGGATCCGGGACATCACGAGGAGATCCGGAATTTTCCGGAGAATAAGATTCATATATATTGGATCATTTTCTAAGTTAGGAAATGTTCCGGAGTGTTTGTATGGAGATTTTAGAAGGTTTCAGAATATTCTGGAAGGTTCTAGAAAGATTTCTTGGAGTTTACTTGAAAACCAAGAAAGGGTCAAGGAAACCTTGTGGGGGCTAGACACGGATTCGTGGGGGAGGAGGACTCGTCCCCCCTTCCCAACCCGCCAGCCAAGGAGGGGAGTCCTACTAGGACTCCCCCTCCCATGGCGTGCCTCCCTCCTTTAAATAGAGGGGAGGGGGCGCCCCCTCTTAGACCTCTCCCATAACAAGCTCTAGCCGCCGCCTCTCTCCTCTTCCTTCGCTCTGCTCCGGCTTAGGCGAAGCCCTGCAGAATTATCTCCTCCACCACCACCACCACACCGTCGTGCTGCTGGGATTCCGTGGCGAAGATCTACTACCTCCGCTGCTCGCTGGAACGGGGAGAGGAAGGCCTTCTTCGACTCCGCACGTGTGACCGACTGCGGAAGCGCTGCCGGAACGCGGCGCCGGAAGGATCGTCCACACGATCTTGAGATCGGCAAGTGATCGACTACATCAACCCTGAGATCTAATCACGTAACACTTTCGGTTCTACGAGGGTTAGTACAGATCTATCTCATTGCACATGTCTAATAGATTAGATATTGGCTTTTATCTAGATTAGATCTGTGTTTTGTTCGTTCTTGCGGTAGAAATTTTTTGTTTTCCATGCTACAAACCCATCAATGGCATGGACTACGCATAGATCGGATTCGATGGCGGCGTTGTCGGTGAAGTCCTGGACGATGACGACGAACAGGATCCGAGGGGAGCGGTCGTGGTAGCCTTCCGAGGAAGGCGTAGCAGCCGTCCATGGTGCGCGGCAGCCTACCGTGAGGCCGTGACAGCCTGCCGAGGCAGGCGCAGTAGCGGAGGGCAGGCACACGGACGCGATGTAGATCCTCGATGCCGATGGTCGGAGTAGAGGTGCGGTGATGACGACGGCGGTGGGTGACTCAATCCGATCTAAGATCGGTAAACCAAAAAATAAAACCGATCAAGAGATCGGAAAAATAGACTTACAGGACAGCCGATCACGGATCGGCGGACGAATCCTGCGTACGGGTTACACGGCCCCCGACGGAGATCATGGAGATCGACCTCCCCGGGGGCGGTGCTATGCAGAAGCATGTGCGGCGGCTAGCGCGACGCCATCGCGGGCTGCGACACTAGGGTTTGGTGGCGGTGGTGTCGACGGTGCCTGGGGGAGGGAGAGCGGTGACTAGTGTAGTTGAATCGTGGCTAGGGTAGTTGAAAGAGTATGAGTTTGGCGAAATATGATGGATATATTATTGAGCCTCATGGACGAGTATATATATAGGCGTACAGAGGATTATCTTGGAGTACTAGTCAGATCCTAACTCTATCTAAACTACCATAACAACCGTATATACCTAATACTCTAACACTTATGCTTGCCATATTGGATTTTTGCTTAGTTGGATGAGAGAGAAATAATAAAGAGAAGGTTGTCTTCCCTTAGCTAAGGGGTGATCTCTTATAATAGACTATTTTCTCCATTATACCATATGTCTTCACTTAGCCGACCAATTTCTTACTAAAAATAACTAATTCTCATTAATTGATAGAGATAGCAATAAGAGATAATACACTGTATAAGTTATATATTATGTCTTTTCTAAATAATGTGAAAAGCTAAAAGGCATGCCTTCCGTAGCTTTGTACATGCCCTTGTACACCACCATCCACCAACAATAAACACATTTTGCTTATTTGCACCACAGCGGCTTCCTTAATACAAGAAAACTCTAATCATCTACACCGTAGATGTATCTTACCCTAGCTTCCTCAGGTGCCACCTGCAATAAATAGAAAGATAATAAGACACAATCCAAGTTGACCACCAGTTTTAGTATGATCAACGTTTTAGCATGTAATCTTCCTTAGACCATGTCCACGTGTTGGGATGGCTTCTATGCCCACAACATGGCGAAGTACATCCAAGTGACCAACCAACCCCCAGGGCGACACCAGCCTGATCTTGCGCCGCCGCCTCTAGACCACCTCGTATGGGCCCCGTCTCCGCCACTGTCGCTGACGTTGGCCATGGTGGCAGCGCCCCTGGTGCCTAAGGTGCTTGGGGAAGGGTGGATGCAGTGGCTACTTCGATGGGGCGGCATCATCGAAGATGCTTGTGGGCGATGGTCGGGGAGGAGATCCCAGCCAGGCGGTGGCCGTTGTTCCCGCTTCTGCTGATTGCAGGTGGTGGCAACATGTCGTGGGCCTAGGGTGCCCGCCTAGCCCCGTCGTCTTCCAGGCGATGCAGATCGAGGGCTTGTGAAGGAGGTGTCGTGGTGGCTGCTATGGATGCGATGACCTTCTCAGCGACGTTGACGTGTGGCCGCCATGGCAGGCGGTGGCTGCATCGGGCCTGGCCCAGATCTGATCCGTGCCTGTGGCTACGGAGGCAGTTGTGTGCTGCGTGTTATGGTCTAGCGGGCTGCTTTGGGGGCTGGCCCGATGATACGTTGCTAACGTATCCATAATTTTTGATGTTCCATGCTTCGTTTTATCTACTTTCTTGTGTTTTGTTCCAACTTTGGAGTACTTTCTATACACTTTCTTGGACTAACCTATTAATAAGTGCCATGATACGTCCATTTTGCATCACTATTCTATGTCTTAATTCACTATTATTCATTGATATATTTCATACTGAGAGGTGATTCTTATGTTATTTCATCTATTTTTTCATGGTTGATGACTTTTGGAGCATGGACCGCTGCAGTCAGGATTCTGATGGAAAATGTGCTGTTTGGAGGCAAAATTCGCGAAGATCAGAAAATCCGGGAAAATATACGGAAAATCCTATTTTTCCAGAAGACTAAGGATGCCAGAAGATGGAGTGGAGATGGGCCACAGGGGGCCCACACCACCCCATGGCACGGGTAGGCCTAGGCCACGCCAGGAGGTGGTGTGGCCACCCTGGACCACTCCAGCCTCTCCCCTCTGGTGTATATCATCCTCCCGAAACCCTAAGACTCGGGGAGCAACCATAGAAAGATTTCGCCGCCTCTGCGGGGCGGAAAACACCGAGAGAGAAAGATCTCTCCGGCAGACAGATTTCTACCGGGGGAATTCCTTCCCGAAGGGGGAAGATCGTCGCCATCAACACCACCATCAAGCTAGTCTTCATCAGGATCATCATCATCATCACCACCATCATCACCATCAACACCCTCATCACCATCTCCATATTGCTGTAACAATTGGTTGAATCTTGCATTAGTTCATAGGGGAAACTTTCCCGGTGTTGATTACTCTTTGTAGTTGATGCTATTGAGTGAACCATTGAATTATTGTTTATGTTCAGATTGTTATACATCATTATTCCATCTCTGATCATGATCCATATGATGTCTTGTGAGTAGTTCGTTTTGTTCTTGAGGACATGGGAGAAGTCTTGTTGTTAGTAGTGGAGTTGAGTTGAGAAAGATTCAATAGATTGTTATTTAAGTTGTGGTGTACTTCTTCTAGTGGTGTCATGTGAACGTCGACTACATGACACTTCACCTATATGGGCCTAGGGGAATGCATTGTGTATTTGGCTACTAATCGTAGGGGTTGCCGGAGTGACAGAAACCTGAACCCCCGTTAGGAAACCATTGCACAAGGGACGTAAGGATCTTAGAGTTTAAAGCTGTGGTTAGGTTTGTACCTTAATTACTTTCTTGTACCTACAGATGTTTGCAAGGGGTATAATCACAAGTATGTATTAGTCATGGATGGGGCGGTACATTAGCACAGGTTCACCCACACGACACTTAGCAAGCTAAAGAAGATTAAACAACTATATGAAGCGAAAGCACTTGAGAGTCTTCCCATGTGTTCTCGAGAATGTTTGGTCATCTTAAGTAATACAACCGGCTTGTCCTTTGCTGCATAAAGGATTGTGCCACTTGCTGCATTTATTCCTACTGCCTTTTATTTACTCGTACTTTATTTACTTGCTTTATCAAAAACCCCTAAAAATTCGTTTGCTAAGTATTTGCAGGGAATTCCTGATCCATACCACTAGTCAGCACCTTCTGCTCCTCGTTGGGTTCGACACTCTTACTTATCGAAAATACTGCGATACACCCCCTATACTTGTGGGTCATCAAGACTATTTTCTGGCGCCGTTGCCGGGGAGTGAAGCACTATTGGAGAGTGGAACTGGTAAAGGAAACTTCTACTGTGAGTATTGTTTACTACTGCTAGTTGCTTTATTTTCGTTATGGATAATTCGCTGAGTTTCTTATTTGGTAATGCTACTACCACTGCTAAGGTAGTAGATAAGCCACCACCTGCTGAGAATGATGTTTTCAAAATACCTACAAGAATTATTGATCGTGTTATGGATAACTACTATGTTGGGGATGGAACTGTCCATCCCGGTGATCATTTACTCTTTATACATGAATTATGCGGGTTGTTCAAGTGTGCAGGTATTACCAAAGATCAAGTTAAGAAGAAGTTATTCTCATTATCGCTGAAAGGAAGAGCTGAGGAATGGTATAAGCTGCTGAAGAATGGTCAAACTCTGGAATGGGAGGAAATAGTGCCTCTCTTTTATTCAAATTTTTATCCTCCTAGTGAGATTCATAAAGATCGGAATCAAATATACAACTTTTGGCCTCTTGATGGAGAGAGTATAGCTCAAGCTTGGGGGAGATTGAAGTTACTAATGCTCAGATGTCCCATCCATGAGCTCCCCAACAATATTATTATCAATAACTTTTATGCAAGGCTCCCTCTACATGATAAAGATTTATTGGATGCTTCTTATGCTGGATCATTCACTTGTATGGAAGAAGAAGCTAAATGGGATCTTCTGGACCATATTCAAGACAATGCTGAAGCTTGGGAGAATGACAAAGGTAGAAAGTCAGGTATAAATTATGATTATGAATGCATTGAATCTTTTATGGGAACTGGTGACTTTCAAAATATTAAAAATTCTTATGGTCTGGACTCTCAAGCTATTGCTTCTTATTTTAAGGCTTTTGCTTCCTATATTGAAGTGCCTAAAAAGAAGTGGAATAAGTATCATGAACCTTATAAAGATATTGCTAAGAGTGTTCCTTCAACAAATACTGAAGTTTATACTGCTTATCATGTTTTACCTGAACCTTATATTGAGAAAATGCCTTTCCCAGTTAGGATTAAGGAACATTCTATGATAGCTAGTATGGTTAATGAAAGTACAAGAAAAGCTGCTGAACCTGATAAACAAATGGTTGATGAACCTATCATAGCAAATGTGAAAGACTTTGTTACTAAATATGAAAAAGAGGGACACCCTATCCTTTGTAAGGATACCTCTAATATTGTTTCGCATAGTAGTGTTATGAGAGCTAGTATTACTGTGTTTTCTGTTAGAATAAGTGATCATTGCTATGATGGTCCTTGTGATAGCTATATTGTTAAGTTTATGCATGATACTGAAAGTTACTATGAGAGAGGGAAAAGTGTTCTTATGCATCTCAATAATATCAAGTTTCCTCGTTTTATGCTGAAAGTTTTTATGTTGCACTACTTTTGCCTTCTTATGCAAGTAGCCTTTGGTTTCAACAACTTGTTTGTTTACAAAATTCCATTTCATAGGAAGTGGGTTAGACTTAAATGTGTGTGTGTTTTTGCTTCTTAATGCTCTCTTTCACTTCAATTCATATCCCTATGAGATCTTCTTCAAAATTATCAAGCCCATCTTAAAGGCTATAAAGAAAGAGCTTTACGGGAGACAACCCAATTTGTTTTTGCTTTCAGTTTGTTTTTGTTGCTTTGAGTCTTGGAAGTTATTACTTCGGTAATAACCGCTCCTTATCCGTTTTGTTTGGTTTTTGTGTTAAGATCAACCTCTAATGAGAGAGAAGTAATATTTGGGGAAGTTGTTGTCCCGAAATAGATTTTTGTGCTTCGTAAAAATTCATGAGATATCTCTGTATGTCGGATTGAGCTGTAATTTTTTGTGCTTCTGTCCCAGGATGTTATTTAACTTTCCTTAGTTTTGCACTTTTTGATTTGAGCAACAGAAGATTTTCGAAAAAATTGATCTTTACCTGCTGGTCTGTTTTGAAAGATTTTGCCACTCTTGCATTTGCTTCTTTATTCGATTTCCTTTTTGAATTCTTTTTGGGTTTTAGGAAGGAGTTACTTCAGTAGCTTTTGTTTTGATGGTTTTCAGTTGAAGTTGGACTCAAAAGGTTTTATCACTTCACTTATACTAATGTTGCTAATGAGAATTGTGTGAAGTTTTGTATGAAAGAAATTTCCAGGAAGTGGAGACAATGGTGTAATAAGGAAGAGAAGGGGTTTTATGACTCAAGTAATAAGTGTATGAAGATGAAGATATTGATGTTATTCAAGTGGTGACTCCGAAAGAATCTACTAGATACCAAATTCAGGGACCTGTAGAGTCTGTTTTCATATAGGTAACAGTTCTGGTAAGAAAAGTTCCGTGAAAATACTATCCAACTATATTTTTTCAGTTTTCAGTCAATAAGGAAATTTACGAGGTGAAAAAGGTATGGAAATGGAGCCGGGATGGCCCACACCACCCCATGGCGCGGGCCCACCCCTGGCCGCGCCACCAGGTGGTGAGGCCACCCAGGACTCCGCCTCCGACTCGTTTTCTCCCAGTACCTTCCTTTTGATATGAAACTTCATAATATATAACCCCCCGGATCCCCCAAGGTCCGTATATCGTGTTTTTGTCGTGTTTTTGTTTCGATCTGTTTTTGCCAAGTAAAATCTCAGATTTGTAGCCTCAATGTCTTCCACTGGATCAGTTAAGGGAGATTCCTTGGAAGATATCATCAACCCATACATGAGAGAATTGAAGATTCATCCCAATGAGTTATTGCTCGAAGGTGGGGAGGTTTGGATTAAGGAGGTTCAAGGCCCTAAAGGTGAAGGAAGTCTGGAGGACAGGATGGAAGCATTGGAACAAGAAGTCTTTAAGTACAAGAAGATGGCGGAGCGCGAAGTGGATATCATCCATAAGATTTGTTCCAAACTCATCACTGAGCACCAAAAGGAGACTGCTGAACTCAAAGACGAAGTCCTCGCACTCCGCGAAACAACCAATGAACTGCAAGCACAGTTCTATGACGTTCAAAATCAAAACTGTGAGTATGAGGCTAGATTTAAACTCATAAGTGCTGCTGCAAATTTCAGGATGTTGGAAACCACGATGTCCTTTGTTGATGGGAAGCCTTTACCTTGGAAGACGGACGAAGATGAGAGTATACCACCACCACCTAAGGAGTAATTTGTCATTAGGTTTGGCATCCCCTTGGTTTGTTCCAAGCTTAGGGGAGTGTCGTGGTATCACATCACTATCTTCTATCTTTTTACCTTTTTAGTAGTCATATCATGAATAGAGGAGTTATTATGTAGTATGGTTTGCATTATGGAAGTGTCCCCTCTCTCGTTAGATATGTATCCCTTGGTGTGAGTTGCCGTTATGTAATATTAATGAGAAGTTCTATCATTCACTCTTTTGCATAGCTTATATTAGTTTTCAATTCGTGGTTATATGATTGATCTTGTTGTTAGTATTGGTAGCACTCTCAGATCATTGAGTTAATTTAGTTGGTTTTGCCAAACCTGGCTCGGTCAGTAGCAACACTAGTTTTGAGAGTTGAATGAAAAAGATAGAAGTACTCTAAAGAAAAATAATTTCATCGTCTTTCTTTTTTGATTTGCTCATTAGTCTAGTATTCTCTAGTTAAGATCTTTTGTGCTTCCAAGGAAGATTGCATGTTTGTCTTTATCACTTGTATGTTTGTTTGTTTCCTTCAACTCTTGTATTTGCTACCCAGCCTTGCTAGCCAAAAACCAGTACTGAGAGGGTATTCTTCTCGTGCATCCACCTCCTTTAAACCAAAACCTTTGCCATTTGTGTCCACCATACCTACCTATTAGCATTATTGCTATTCCAAGTAAATTCTTGTTTTATCTACCTCCCAAATTAAACTTGTTATGTGAAAATTAGTGATTAAAGCTCTCACGAACTTGATGGCACACTTTACTTTCTTTCACTTAATAAACTTGAACCATTGTGATCACCTATGTTGCGTATATGCTTGCGCTTTTTAAGTTGTGAATTAGCAGAACCATCCTGTCATGGGGAACGCTTTCAACATTGCACTGGTACTTTGTACCAAGTTGATATCATGTTCTTTTGTCTATGGATGTCGTCGGTGTGAAACGAAAGGGGAGCTTGTAAGTCCATGGAGTTATGCATGTGTGTTAGAGAAACGCCTAGGCCGTTGGTCTAATCCATGCTGACGTGGTAGAAACCTGCAGCGTAACCATAACGAGTATCTATGAAGCATTCTTCTTATAAAAAAAGAGATAGAGATTGAGAAAAAGAGAAAAGAAAAAAGGGAGAAGAAAAAAGAGGTTATGAAAAGAGGAAAGAGAGAAAAAAGCACCATATTCCCATGGTAAATAAGAAGATTGTTGAGATACTTGTTGTCTGCTTGCCTTGTCATTTTGATATGGGGATTCTTCCGTATCATCGGGCAAGGGGTACCCTGTTGGCGGTTCTCTATGATACACATATGCTTACGATGACAAGAACTTACCGGTGACTAAACTTGAGTAGCATGAGGAGCGACCCTCGTATTCAAGGGACATGAGATTCTCAACTTACAACTTGTCAATGTGTATCCTCATTTTTGATCACTTTAACCTTAATCACCTAAAGATGCCTATGATAGGGGCAATGAGAGCTGAAAGCTAGTAAGTATCATAATTTTTGGGAGCTCTTTATGAGACTTGCAATCCCTACTTCCCTCTTTGAAGGGCCTTTATTTTACCTTGTAGTTGAGTCAGTAAACCTACTCCTTTCTATCTCAGCAAGTATTTTGAGTTGATGTGTTTCATTCATTCATATGATGATTTATTCACTCATGTTTCTTATGTTCCTTGCTTTGCACATTGCTCTTATCCTGATGTTTACTACTTTGAAAGCTATCATTGAAAAACCAGCTATTTGTGAACTCCAGCAAATAATCAACTATTCTTCGACCAAGAGCTAAGTTTGCCATTACCAATTATGATTCACTTTATGTATCTTTATTGTGTTTCCTTTACTTATTACAAGTTGAGTTATATAATAGTGAGTTGTCTTCTATTATGATCTATGTATTTGATGAATGTGGTGCTTCTTGTCCGTATTCTTTTATCGACTCTTCACTCCATAAACCTGAGGTCATGTTTATTGAGCTCAGTTTCGCTTGGGGACAAGCGAAGTCTAAGCTTGGGGGGAGTTGATACGTCCATTTTGCATCACTATTATATGTCTTAATTCACTATTATTCATTGATATATTTCATACTAAGAGGTGATTCTTATGTTATTTCATCTATTTTTGCATGGTTGATGACTTTTGGAGCATGGACCGCTGTAGTCAGGATTCTGATGGAAAAGGTGCTGTTTGGAGGCAAAATTCGCGAAGATCAGAAAATCTGGGAAAATATACGGAAAGTCCTATTTTTCCAGAAGACTAAGGATGCCAGAAGATGGAGTGGAGATGGGCCACAGGGGGGGGGCCACACCACCCCATGGCGCGGGTAGGCCTAGGCCGCGCTAGGAGGTGGTGTGGCCACCCTGGCCCACTCCAGCCTCTCTCCTCTGGCGTATATCATCCTCCCGAAACCCTAAGACTCGGGGAGCAACCATAGAAAGATTCCGCCGCCTCTGCGGGGCGGAAAACACCGAGAGAGAAAGATCTCTCCGGTAGACAGATTTCTGTCGGGGGAATTCCTTCCCGAAGGGGGAAGATCGTCGCCATCAACACCACCATCAAGCTGGTCTTCATCGGGATCATCATCATCATCACCACCATCATCACCATCAGCACCCTCATCACCATCTCCATATTGCTGTAACAATTGGTTGAATCTGAAGGAAATATGCCTTGAGAGGCAATAATAAAGTTGTTATTATATATTCCTTATATATGATAGATGTTTATTTTACATGCTAGAAATGTATTGATTCGGAAACATCAATACATGTGTGTTTAATAAACAAAAAAAGGGTTCCTAGTCATGCCTCTCTTATAGACTAGGTTGTTGATTAACAGGATGATCAAGGTTTCCTGATCATGGACATTGGATGTTGTTAATAACAAGGTCACACCATTGGTGGAATGATGTGATGAACATTCATCCGAAGTATAGCATTACGATCAAGTCATTATGTTTATATTTCTATAACATCATACGAAGTAATCTTTATCCTTAGACCATGAGATCATGTTAATTGCTAACACCAGAAGAGTATCTTGATAACATCAAACGTCACACCGTAACAAGGTGACTATAAAGATGGGTTCAGTACTACGAAGGTGTTATGTTGAGGCTCATGGATCAAGAGTGGAATTTTTCAATCCAGATGACTGATAGATATACTCTGGTCCCTCTCGGTGATATCACATTAGGATAGCTTGCAAGCAAGTGATGTGATCACTAGAATGTTATATCACGGGAACAAGAAAAGAGTGCATGTCGGTAACGAGATCAAACTAGGTATGCAGATACCGATGATCGAATCTTGGACATGTAATATATCTAGAGACAAAGGGATTTAGTTACAAGCGTTAAAGGTTCTCACAATCACAGGAGTCATCGATGAATGTGTAGGAGTCAGTACGGATCTCCATGTCCCGCTGCTGATTATTGATCGGAGAAGGGTCTCGATCATGTCTGCATTATTCGCGAACCGTAGGGTGGCACACTTAAGAGTTACCGGACACCATTTTGGAGCACATATGTTTCAGACGAAAGAATTGCAAAGCGCAGGAATTGTTTCAATAGAAACCAGAAATTGTTTCGGGTGAAATTGCAGAAGGTGGTTCTGCATGTGATATTGAAATATTGCAAGGGGCTATATGTGAATGTTTGTTAATTAAAGTAATTAACAAAATTCTGAATAAATTTAATAAAAAGAGTTTTATTAAATGAGAGAGCATTAAATTTGGAGAAATTTAATGCATTTAAAGTGGAGACTTTAAAAGGGAATGTGAAGAGGCATTTTAATGTGGAGGGGTTACCACCACATGAATGGGGGAGGTGAGGGGTCACCCCCCATGCGCCGGCCATGGAGAGAGGGGGCACCCCCCTCCTCCTATAAAAGGCCACCCATTCCTTCCTTCATCCTCACACCTCCTTGTGAAGGATCTCTCTCCCCCTCTAGAATTATTCCCCCATGGTCTCGGATTAGCGAGATACATGTTCCCGGTGGAATTTCGTCTGGAAGGAGTTGCTGCTTCCGCTGGATCGCTGGAGCGAGGAGGTGGAGGTTGTCCGGTAGCTTTAACGTGTGTGCGAGTGCGGATGCGCTGCTGAGTTGCGGCGCTCGGACTTCCTCAAGATCTTGTGATCGGCAAATGTACGACTACATCAACCACGAGTTCCTACTCGTTAACAAAGCTCGTTGTCTACGAGGGTAAGTTCTCGTTGGATGTATGTCCATCCGTTGCTTTGTACCTAGTAGATAGATCTTGGCGTGTAGTTCACACCGTAGGAATTTTTTTGTTTTCTATGTTGCGGACCCAACAGAATCTTGCATTAGTTCATAGAGGAAACTTTCCCGGTGTTGATTACTCTTTGTAGTTGATGCTATTGAGTGAACCATTGAATTATTGTTTATATTTAGATTGTTATACATCATTATTCCATCTCTGATCATGATCCATATGATGTCTTGTGAGTAGTTCGTTTTGTTCTTGAGGACATGGGAGAAGTCTTGTTGTTAGTAGTGGACTTGAGTTGAGAAAGATTCAATAGATTGTTATTTAAGTTGTGGTGTACTTCTTCTAGTGGTGTCATGTGAACGTCGACTACATGACACTTCACCTATATGGGCCTAGGGGAATGCATTGTGTATTTGGATACTAATCGTAGGGGTTGCCAGAGTGACAGAAACCTGAACGCCCGTTAGGAAACCATTGCACAAGGGACGTAAGGGTCTTAGAGTTTAAAGCTGTGGTTAAGTTTCTACCTTAATTACTTTCTTGTACTTACGGATGTTTGTAAGGGGTATAATCACAAGTATGTATTAGTATTGGATAGGGCGGTACATTAGCACAGGTTCACCCACACGACACTTAGCAAGCTAAAGAAGATTAATCAACTATATGAAGCGAAAGCACTTGATAGTCTTCCCATGTGTCCTCGAGAACGTTTGGTCATCTTAAGTAATACAACCGGCTTGTCCTTTGCTGCATAAAGGATTGGGCCACTTGCTGCATTTATTCCTATTGTCTTTTATTTACTCGTACTTTGTTTACTTGCTTTATCAAAAACCCCTAAAAATCCGTTTGCTAAGTATTTGCAGAGGATTCATGATCCATACCACTAGCCAACACCTTCTGCTCCTCGTTGGGTTCGACACTCTTACTTATCGAAAATACTGCGATACACCCCCTATACTTGTGGGTCATCATGCCACAGTGCCAGTTACCTGTTTTCTACTGTTTTTGGTTCCAGGAAAGTAAGAAAATCAATATTCTCGGAATTGGACTGGACAAAAGCCAAAGTCAATATTTTATCAGAAGACTCACAGAGCCAGAAGACGAGACGGAGAGGGGCCACAGGGTTGCCACACCATGTGGTTGCGCGGGCTAGCCCTAGCCACGCCACCGGGTGGTGTGGGCCCCCTGGCCGGCTGATGACCCACAAGTATAGGGGGTGTATCGCAGTATTTTTGAGGGAAGTGAAACCCAATTTATTGATTCGACACAAGGGGAGCCAAAGAATACTTATAAGCCTTAACAACTGAGTTGTCAATTCAGCTGCACCTGGAAACAATCTTGCTCACGGCAGTTTATCAGTAGCAACAGTTTTGTAGTAGGAATAGTAAAGTAAAGACAGCAGTAAAGTAAAGACAGTAGTAACAATAGAAGTAAACAATGGGATTCGAGTGCGGTAGGCATAGGGATGGATGGACGGGCGTTGCATGGACAAGACAATTCACATAGCAATCAGAACATAGGGCAATTGCAGATAAATAAGATAAAGCATCCAAGTACTAGATAATCCTAGGCATGTGTTCCATATATAGTCATACGTTCTCGCAATGAGAACTTGCACAACATCTTTTGTCCTGCCAGCCCGTTTGAAGCGGGGCCTCAAGGGAACTACTGGCAATTAAGGTGCTCCTTTTAATAGAGCACCGGAGCAAAGCATTAACACTCCGTGAACACATGTGATCCTCACATCAAAGCCATTCCCTCCGGTTATCCCGATTTCTGTCACTTTGAGGCCATTGGTTCCGGACAACAACATGTGTATACAACTTGTAGATAAGACCATAAACAATACTATCATAATGAATCAATAACATGTTCAGATCTGAAATCATGGCACTCGGGCCCTAGTGACAAGCATTAAGCATAACAAGTTGCAACAAAGTCATAAAGCACTAATAAAAGATACTAGGCACCATGCCCTAACAATCTGATGCTATTACATGAACGATCTCATCCAATCCCTACCATCCCCATAGCCTACGGCGGGGGATTACTCACTCATAGATGGGGGAAACATGGATGGTCGATGGAGAAGCGATGGTGATGATGATGGTGATGATCTCCTCCAATTCCTCGTCCCGGCAGGGTGCCAGAACGGAGTTTCTGGTTCTGTTTCGTGGAATCTAGTGGTGGCGGCGGAGCGGAACTCCTTCTAGAAAAATGTCGAACCCCCCTGAGTTTTTAGGTCAGAAGGCAACTTATAGGCGAAGAGGGAGACCGAGGGGCAGCCTGGGGCGGCCAGACCATGCCCTGGCGCGGCCAGGCCCAGCCCGCGCCTGGGGGTGGTGTGGCCAGGCCCTGGCCCTCCTCCGTCTCGTATTCTGGCTCTGGGAGTCTTCTGGTGCAATAGGATTTTCGGCATATTTTCCAGGATTTTTCCTGATAGTTGATTTTCTGCACAAAAAGTAGACACCAAGGTAATTCTGCTGAAAACAGCGTCAGTCCGCGTTAGTTGCATCCAAATCACACAAGTTTAGAGGAGAAACAATAGCAAAAATTTTCGGGAAAGTAGATACGTTTTGGACGTATCAACTCTGCCCAAGCTTAGCTTATTGCTTGTCCTCAAGAAATTCAGTTGAAAACTGAGTGCGATAAAAGAACTTTCACGAACACCTTTGCTTCATATGATGTATATAATCTCAGCATGTGATCAACTACTTAGGCAATTCATAATAAAGAGTATGCTACTGAGTCTACTTAATAGTCATTGCAAGCTATGAAGAGATTCCAACTCAAAAATAATAAGTAGCATGAAGCATAAACATAAGCAACATTACAATGCTCATAAAAAGGTATGATAGAGTGGTATCTCGCTTGCCTTTGATTGTGAATGTCAAGGCACCTCTGAAGTTCAAGTGATGACTAGAAGTAAAGATATCAAAGATACAAGCATCAAAGTCATAACACAAATAATCAAGTAATGGGACAAGCACAAAGAAAGACAACTAAGCTCTCAAGAAGGTGCTCAAGGAATATATGGAGACTCAACAAGTAAAAGAAAAGGTTTTGAATAATTTGAAAGGCTTCCAAATGCTGAAAGTATGGTACTCATTAGCTTTGAGCTCTCATTGCCCCTATCATAAGCATCTTTAATGTGATTAAGGTGAAAGTGAGGTCCAATCTGAGTTATATGCTTGACAGACTATAAACTGAAAATCCCATGTCCCTTGAGTACGAGGGCCGCTCCTCATGCTACTCAAATTTAGTTAGCGGTAAGTTCTTGTCATGGTAAATATGTGTGTATCATAGAGAACCGCCAACGGGGTACCCCTTGCCCGATGATATGGAAGAATCCCCATATCAAAATGACAAGGCAAGCAGACAATAAGTATCTCAGCAATCTTCTTATTTACCATGGGAAAATGGTGCTTTTTTCTCTCTTTCCGCTTTCATAAATCTCTTTTTTTTCAATAGCTATCTCTTTTTTTATAAGAAGAATGCTTCATAGATATCATTATGGTTACGCTGCAGGTTTCCACCATGTCAGCATGGATTAGACCAGTGGCCCAGGCGTTTCTCTAACACACATACATAACTCCATGGACTTACAAGCTCCCCTTTTATTTCACACCGACGACATCCACATACAAAAGAGCATGGTATCAATTGGGTATATATTTACAAGTGTTGAAAGAATTCCCCATGACAGCACGGTTCTGCTAATCCCCAGCCTATAATTTGCAAGCATATAACTTTAATGGACAGTCACAATGGTTCAGGTTTATTAAGTGCGGAAAATAAAGTGTGCCATCAAGTTCATGAGAGCTTTACTAACTAACTTTCTCATAACAAGCAAACATTTTATTCGGAAGAAAACAAGGCATAATAAATATGCACGGAAGTAGCAAATGATGCTAATAGGTAGGTAAGGTGGACACTTTGGAAATATTTGGTTTAGGGAGTTAAAAACTTGAGTAAAACTCAGTGTAAGTGAAGGCTAGCAATAGTAAGGGAGCAACAAACGAGAGAGCAATAGCTGTCATAATCATGCTTGCAACAAAACAGGACTAATCATGGCATGAAAGCGATTCAAGATCCTCAAGGCAAAATAATTCATCGAGGCTTAACTGATTATTACAGTCATATGCATGCATCCAAAGATAACATACACCCTACATGAACGGACTAAGCATGCCCATAGTGATGAGTATATGTACAAAAATGAAAACAAATAGAGTTCGTTACCAGCCTCTTACCACGCCTCAAGTTGTCATTATCCTCATTATTGGTCTTCACTTGTGTGGCTTGAATAATAATATGAAACCAATATCCTGAGGACTGTTGAACCCTGCAGCAAACTCACAAAACCAAAGAAGAATGACAAATATTTTTGTTGTTTTCGATTTTTTTAAACAAGAACCAAAGAGGAAAAACAAGCAAAGCAAAATCTTTTTGGGTTTTTCGAATAGTTCAAACAAAGCAAAAGGGAAAAGCAAACCAAGGAAAAAGAAGAAGCAAACCAAAGAGAAACAACAGAAATATTTTGGGTCTTTTTGTGTTTTAGAAAGCAAAAACAAAGAAAGAACAAAAAACTAAAAAAGAGAACGAAACATGAATATACAAAGTACCGACGCAAAATGAGATGGAGATGAGTGCGGTGTCGGCGTACCTCCCCCCAAGCTTAGGATTTTGGCCTAAGTGGGTATCAATCCCAAGTCGGCCAGGATGAAGTGTCACCGTGGTACGACGAGGAGGTACCCTCGTCGTGGTGCGAGCTCGAGTACATCCCTCCGTAGTGTGCGGAGTAGTCATAGGAGGGTACATCCTCCTGGTGCTGCTCGTGGAAACCCAGCAAGCGAAGCTGCTCATCCACCTCCTCCTTGGAGCACGACCACGGTCTCCTGTGAACACTAAACAAAGAAGGCTGTGGCAAAGGGATCTCCCTCTCATCCCCGTCAGTGAAAAGCATCCTATATACTAGACTGTCCAAATCAGAGGTAGCAGTAACAAAGTGATGGGTTTTCATAGCAACAAGGTCAAGCCTCTGTGGTGCCAGTACAGTATCATTGGGGTCCACTAAAAGGTCTAATGCATTGACCATACGCGAGGCAATGATGCCCCCATAGATAGGCCCCCTAGCAGCTAGGCAGCAAGCAATAAGCGAGCCAAGGTTGTACCGAGTATCATTGTTAAGCGCAGCAGCAAGGAATGCTAAATGATAGTTGGAGATATTACTTGTGTTCTCCCTACCCAGTACGCTAGTAGCAAGATAATATGCAAAGTATCTAAGAGCAGGGAGTTGGATATTTCTTATCTTTCCGCGTTGTGCCACGTGGTCATCATCATTGGTCACCCCTCGGTAAAGCTCCAGGAAATCAGCGGGTCGCCCTTGAATTTTCTTCATGGTCCCTGTCATGCTCACACCTACAATACTGCAAAATCTTTCCAAAGGCATGGTGAAGGGCGGATTATAAATTTTGAAAGAGACAGTCGACTGATAGGATGTGTTAGTAAACGTGAAGCTCTCAACAAAAGTTTTGGTGAGCATAGCGTATTGCTCACTCTCATCTTGCATATATGAGGTCAAACCAACCCTCACAATCGGTAGCAAGAAATCATCAAGAATACCTGCAGCTTGTAAGAAAGTAAAACAAGGAAAAGTAGATGGGTGAGCATCCCCATCATCCCTTTCATTACCAATACGAGTTGCAATGAGATTTTCGTTGTATGATGGCCTAAACTGAGAGGCTGATCTTGAGGGACTCGACCTCCTAGGTGCATCACTCTCAAATATCTCTCCAAAGGTATAGTTGTTCATGCTTGGTATTCTGAAATTTAAACACCTATTAAACAAGGGATTGCAAAGTAAATATAATGAAGGATTCTCCTCATAGGGACTTGTAAGAGGCCTAAACATGCATCAAAACTATATCTCTAAGCATCAAAAAAGCTTACAAGCTCTCATAATCTGTCACCTACAACAGCAAAATACTCAAGATATAATCCACTAAACACAAATCTACTTGGACAAGGGGAGGAGTCACTTACCAAGGAACAAATGCTCCAAATTTCAGCAAGAAAGATGGGCTGAGCAAGGAGATCGAAAAAATCGAGAGCAAGCACAGCAAGAACGCGATTTTGAGCAATGAACTGGAGCTTACTCAGGAGAGAGAAGAAAGTGGCAGGTGAGAGAGTTAGTGGAGGGCCAGGGGTTGCCCACACCATGGCATGGCGCCACCCAGGGCAGGCCGCGCCACCAGGTGGTGTGCCTGCCTGGTGAGTCCTAGGCATTCCTCTGCCCCTTTTTTCACGTAAAAATTTAATATGAATTTTCTGGAATTTTTCGAGACACTTTATTTTTGGGCAATTTTCAGGAATAGAAGAATGATTTTCTGACAGAAAAAGATTTTCTGGAATGATGCAATGACAAAACAAGGCAAGAACTACAGAAGTTCTAAGACACTCTAACATGCAAGCAACTAACAACAAAGAAAACTAAACGAAAACAAAAACTAAAATGGATAGAATAGGAGTACACGGAGATAATCATAGTGAAAACATTGTTTTGTTCAATGAAATCGTTTTGTTAACAAGGTTGATCAGGTCTTGTTACCAAAACAATTCCATATGAGACAAAACTTTGTATTCCACTAATGATTATGTTACCTTAACCTTGATAGCAATGGTCCCAATCATAATAGTTTCAAATTTTTCTCTTGGTATGGGACAATATATTTCTCCAACTTGAATGCCCTCAACATGTTCAATTGAATTCAAACCATAAGTCCTTTCAATATTTTTAGGGAAATAGACAGTATGTTCCTTGTCATTAACATTAAAAGTCACCTTTCCTTGATTACAATTAATAACAGCTCCTGAAGTATTAAGAAAAGGTCTCCCAAGAATAATAGACATATTATCATCTTCAGGCATTTCAAGCACAACAAAATCAGTTAAAATCAAGCAATTATGAGCCACTTGAACAGGTACATCCTCACATATACCAACAGGAATAGTGGTAGATTTATCAGCTATTTGCAAAGATATATTAGTTGTTATTAATTTTTCTAGTTGAAGCCTCTTATAGAGAGAGAAAGGCACAACACTAACTCTAGCTCCCAAATCACACAAAGTAGTTCTAACATAACTATTCTTAATAGAGCAAGGGATAGTTGGAATCCCTGGGTCTCCAAGTTTCTTAGGAACCTTACCATTAAAGGAATAATTAGCAAGCAAATTAGAAATTTCTTCATTAGGGATCTTCCTTTTATTCGAGACAATATCCTTCATATACTTTGACTAAGGAGGCAATTTAATAGCATCAGTCAAAGGAATTTTCAAGAATAAAGGTTTCATCCTGATACATTGCAAATGTATCTATAATTTTTTATGTTCCATGCTTGGTTTTATCCAATTTCTTGTGTTTTGTTCCAACTTTGGAGTACTTTTCATATGATTTCTTGGACTAACCTATTAACAAGAGCCACAGTGCCAGCTGCCTGTTTTCTGCTGTTGTTGGTTCTAGGAAAGTCAGAAAATGAATATTCTCGGAATTGGACGGGACAAAAGACAAAGTGCCTATTTTTCCAGATGTCATCAAGTGCCAGAATACGAGACAGAGAGGGGTCAGGGGGCCACCACACCACCTGGCCGCACGGCCAGGCCTGGCCCGCGCCAGGGGCTGGTGTGGCCGCTCCCGGCACCCCCTCGGCCTCTCCTTCCGCCTATATATTGCCCTCGGGACGAAAACTCTAAGTACCCGATCAAAAATCCAGTAAAGAGTCTGTAGCCGCCGTCATCTCCATCCCTAGATCGGGAGGGATCTGAAGCTCTTCCCGGCACCCTGCCGGAGAGGGGAATTCACACTGGAGGCCTTCTTCATCACCATGCAAGCCTCCGGTGTGATGCGTGAGTAGTTCATCCTTGGACTACAGATCCATGTAGTAGCTAGATGGCTGGTTCTCCTCCTTTGTGCTTTCATGTCTAGATCTTGTGAGCCCCGTTCATGATCAAGATCATCTATTTGTAATTCCGCATGTTGTGTTTGCGAGGATCCGATGGATATTGAGATGCTATTTCAGATTGATTATTGATTCTATCATGTCTTTGTTATTTGTGATCTTGCATGCTTTCCATTGTTAGTAGCTATCTTGGCCGAGTAGATATTTCTCGATGTTTGTCAATTGCCCCGCTGTAATTTGTTCACCCAGCATGTTATCTATCTTAAGGAGAGCCACCTCTAGTGAACTATGGATCCCGGTCATCTTTCTTTACATACAATCTATAAACTGTTTATTGCTTTGTGTTTACTTTCTGCAAACTATTACTTCTTTCCATTCGATACGTTTAATCCTTTGTTTTCCGCAAAATACGGTGATATTGACAACCTCATCGCAAGTTGGGGACAAAGTTTTGTGGTTGTGTTGTGCAGGTCTCCACGTTGCTACTAGCACCGGTAGTGCGCCCTGCCAAGGCTCAGCTAGCAACACCTTTGGGGTGTTTCCTTGCTCCTACTGGTTCGATTAAACCTTTGTTTCATAACTAAGGGAAACTTTCTGCTGTGCTCATCGTACCTTCCTCTTGGGGTTCCCAACGAGCTCTACATCAACACCGCCATCAAGCATTTTTCTGGGCGCCGTGCATTGAGCCATCAAGCATTTTTCTGGCACCGTTGCCGGGGAGTCAAGGACATCTTCACAAGGGGAGTCCCTCATAACCAATCTCTTTACTTTGTTGTTTTTGTTTTGCTTAGTTTGCTTGTTTTATTATCAAAAACACAAAAAATTAGTTTTACTAGTTTTCTTTCTTATTTGAAAAACACAAAAAAAATCAGTTCCTATCTTGAGTGCCACTATGTCTAGCCTTGCTCCAATCACTATGTCACCCGAGGAAATGATTTTTACTTTTAAACAAGGAATTGAGGAAAGTTTTAAAAAATCTTGGTCTAGAATCTCCGATCTACATGAAAAAACTGAGCCTAAAATGACTCAAAACTTGTTCCTTAGCAGGTTTTACCTTGGGATTGCTCTTTGCTATAGATATGCTTTAGATGTTGTTGTGGAGGAGATTTCCTCCAATGTAATGAGGATGATGCTATTAATGCTATAAATAAATTGATCCTCACTTACAACATGCCTAGCCAAACTGATATTTTTTTCGCAAAAATATTTGCTAGCTTGGACACTCTTGAGACTAGCACTACTAGCTTAGAAAGTTGCTATAATACGCTTAGGGAGCATCACAATTATGTTCCAATAAACTCTGAACCATCAAAGTGTTTCACTACAGTAAAGATTGAGATGAACACTGAAACTTTTCAAGCTCGCTGTGTTATCATGTCTGAATTTTGTCTTATGCCCAAAGATATTTATAAATCACTGAATACTTGGGGGATCACTAAAGGAGGAAAAGGAATATCTCTTGCTAATAATACTACCATATTACCACTTGGAATAGCTGAAGGAGTGTTTACAAAGATCCTTGGGAAAATGATTTCTATTGATTATCTTGTTATTGAATGTGCAGGAAAAGGACAAATTACACTTGGAAGATCCCTATTAGAACTCCTTAGAGCAATAATAGATGTGGGAAAGGGGACCATGCACCTTTCTTCTCCACCAAACAATCATACTTTCCCCATGGTTAAGAATAAAAATAAGAGAGGTAAGGGCAAGAAATTTGGTCTTAATGCTTCTTCATTTGAGAACACTTGATTCTTTCTTTGCTTCTTATGCCTAACTTAAAGGCATTAAAGAAACATACTTATTGGGAGATAACCCAAAAAATTTAGATGAGTCTTGGAAGTTATTACCTCTGTAATAACCTCTCCTTATCCTTTTTATTTGCTTTTTGTGCCAAGAGTAACCTCTAATGAGAGAGAACTAATGATTGGGAAAGTTGCTGTCCCGAAACAGATTTTTGTGTTTCACCGTAAAAATTCGTGAGAGATCTGTATGTCGGATTGAGCTGTAATTTTTTGTGCTTCGGCCCCCGGTTATTATCTAACTTTCTTTAGTTCAACAATTTTTAATTTGAGAAATAGAAGGTCTTTGAAAAAATTCGTCTTTACCTGCTAGTCTGTTTTGACAGATTTCTGCCATTTTCTGCATTTGCTTCTTGTTGGTTCCTTTTTGAGTTCTTTTGGGGAATTGCGATTTTTGAGGGAAGTGCTACAGTAGTTAGTATTCTAATGGAAGTTTATTTGGTGTTAGAACTGAACCTTAAGATTTAGTTATCTTGAGTGCACTAATGTTGCTAATAAAGATTGTGTGAAGTTTTGTATGAAGAAAAATTTCAGGTGTTTGGAAGGAATGAGTAATGAGATGAAGGATGGAATAAAGTTCAAGCTTGGGGATGCCACACGTGTCACCCCAAGAAATATCAAAGAAGTACAAGCGTCAAAGCTTGGGGATGCCCAAGGCATCCCCTTCTTCATCAATAAAAATTCTAGGTTTCTTCCAAATGTTTCATTTTTATTGTTTCATGCACAGTTGTGTTGTTCTTGGAGCGTCTTCTTTTCGTTTTTGTTTTGGTTTTTCATTTGCTTTTGTTTGCTTAGTTTTCTGAATAAATTGGTTGGACCCCCTCTTTCATACATTGGTTTGCAAATAGTTTGGTTTGGTTTGGAAAAGAGTAGGAAAGTTCATGCTTATGTGTTAAAAAGAGCTCGTTTTTGACTGTGGCCTATGCTTTGTCATGCCATGCTTGATATTGTTTTGGATTTATGCTTAGTATTCTTTGCTGTAGCATGACTTGTTATAAACAATTGAGATTGCTTAATGTGCCTTGGATGAATCATGCGTTGTTTTAGCATATTAAAGCATAACATAGTGGTATTCTCCTTTGATGCTTTATTTGGGTTGACTTGGCACATGCTCACACCATGTTATGACTATCTCAAGTCACCATAGCCTTTATGATCCTTTAGTTTTCAACTTGTAGTATCACTTTATGCTTTGATCAATGATGTTTTGTCGCTCTACATGATTATGGCCATTATTGCTCTCTTAGTTTGTCGCTCCCAGTCTTTTGCTAGCCTCCACAACAAAGTATGAGTTCCACTCATGCATCCAACTCCCTAAACCAAGTTATTCCAAAGAGTCCACCATACCTACCTACTAGCTTATGCTATTCCAAGTATATTCATGCTTTTGTTTACCTTCTAAATTAAACTTGTTATGAGAAAACTAGTGATTAAAGCTCTCATGAACTTGATGGCACACTTTACTTTTTGCATCTAATAAACTTGAACCATTGGGTCCATCTTTGTTGCGTATATGCTTGCGCTTTATAAGTTGAAATTAGCAGAACCATGTTTCATGGGGAACGCTTTCAACATTGCACTTGTACTTTGTACCAAGTTGATATGATGTTCTTTTGCTTACGGATCCCGGCGGTGTGAAATAAAAGTGGAACATGTAAGATCATGGAGTTTGTATGTGTGTTAGAGAAACGCCTGGGCCGCTAGCCTAAGCCATGCCTAATCATAGTGGAAACTTGCAGCATCACCATAATGAGCACTCTATGAAGCATCCGTAATAAAAAACTATGCAAATAGCAAATAAAAAGATCCCTGAGATGCTCATTGTTTGCTTGCCTTGTCATTTTGATTATGGGAAAGCTCCCGTATCATGTGCAAGGGGTACCCCGTTGGCGGTTCTTAATGATACACATATACTTATAATGACTAGAGCTTACTCGTGACTGAAGTTGAGTAGCATGAGGATCGGTCTTCCTAAGTAAGGGGCATGAGATTTCGGTTTATAACTTGTCAAGCATATCCTCTTAGTTGTGTCACTTTAATCTTAATCACCTTAAAGATGCTTATGATAGGGGCAATGAGAGCTGAAAGCTGTAAGTGCCATAATTTTTGGAAGCTCTTTATGAGACTTGAATCCCTACTTCCTTTTAAAGGTCTTTCTTCCACCATTATATTGAGTCTCCACCTTCTATCTTTATGCACCTACTTTGAGAGCATAGTGGCCATTCTTAGTTCTATGTGCATTGTCCCAAGACTAGTTGATTGACGCATAACTTGATATTGCATGTTTTAAACTTTTGTATCTAGTCACTCTTATGAACTTTGAAGGTGTCCTATGCATTTATATTTGCTACTCTATGAGGGACAAGCTGAATGTCGTTATGATATGTTTTCTTTATGTGAAACAAACAAACGTCTTGCAAAGCATTGTTATTCATGAATCTTTTGTTTGTGCCTTTTCATGTTGCATCATAGTTTCTTTTGCTTATTGCTAGAACATTGCCTTTCATGTTATGATTGAAGTACTATGATCCCAGCTTCGAATGTTCTACAAATACTTTGATCAAGTATTTGATGGTGCATGTCACCTCAAAAATTATTCTTTCTTTTTATCACTTACCTACTCGAGGACGAGCAGGAGTTAAGCTTGGGGATGTTGATACATTGCAAATGTATCTATAATTTTTGATGTTCCATGCTTGGTTTTATCCACTTTCTTGTGTTTTGTTCCAACTTTGGAGTACTTTTCATATGATTTCTTGGACTAACCTATTAACAAGAGCCACAGTGCCAGCTGCCTGTTTTCTGCTGTTTTTGGTTCCAGGAAAGTCAGAAAATGAATATTCTCGGAATTGGACGGGACAAAAGCCAAAGTGCCTATTTTTCCGGATGTCATCAAGTGCCAGAATACGAGACGGAGAGGGGCCAGGGGGCCACCACACCACCTGGCCGCGCGGCCAGGCCTGGCCCACACCAGGGGGTGGTGTGGCCGCTCCTAGCACCCCCTCGGCCTCTCCTTCTGCCTATATATTGCCCTTGGGACGAAAACCCTAAGTACATGATCAAAAATCCACGAAAGAGTCTGTAGCCGCCATCATCTCCATCCCTAGATCGGGAGGGATCTGAAGCTCTTCCCGGCACCCTGCCGGAGAGGGGAATTCACCCTGGAGGCCTTCTTCATCACCATGCAAGCCTCCGATGTGATGCGTGAGTAGTTCATCCTTGGACTACGGATTCATGTAGTAGCTAGATGGCTGGTTCTCCTCCTTTGTGCTTTAATGTTTAGATCTTGTGAGCTCCGTTCATGATCAAGATCATCTATTTATATTCATACATGTTGTGTTTGCGGGGATCTGATGGATATTGAGATGCTATTTCAGATTGATTATTGATTCTATCATGTCTTTGTTATTTGTGATCTTGCATGCTTTCCGTTGTTAGTAGCTATCTTGGCCGAGTAGATGCTAGCAACTCCAAGAGTTAGTATTTATGCTCGATAGTGGGTTCATGCCTCTGGTAATCTGGGGAAGTGACAGAAATCTCTAAGGTACTAGATGTGTTGTTCCTACTAGGGAGAAAACAACAATCCTTTGTTCATAGAACAATCGTATTGTTTACTTTACACACAGTTCGTAAAGCAATAATCTGTTGCTTGCAACTTAATACTGGAGGGGGTTCGGATGATAACCTGAAGGTGGATTATTAGTCATAGATGCAGTTGGATGGCGGTCTATGTATAATGTTGTAATGCCCAATCAAGTCTCAAAGGAGTCAAGATGGTTAGTATATGCATGTATTGCTTTCTCGATGTTTGTCAATTGCCCCGCTATAATTTGTTCACCCAGCATGTTATCTATCTTAAGGAGAGCCACCTCTAGTGAACTATGGATCCCGGTCCTCTTTCTTTACATACAATCTATAAACTGTTTACTGCTTTGTGTTTACTTTCTGCAAATTATTACTTCTTTCCATTCGATATGTTTAATCCTTTGTTTTCCGCAAAACACGGTGAGATTGACAACCTCATCGCAAGTTGGGGACAAAGTTCTGTGGTTGTGTTGTGCAGGTCTCCACGTTGCTACTAGCACCGGTAGTGCGTCGTGCCAAGGCTCAGCTAGCAACACCTTTGGGGTGTTTCCTTGCTCCTACTGGTTCGATTAAACCTTGGTTTCATAACTGAGGGAAACTTGCTGCTGTGCTCATCATACCTTCCTCTTGGGGTTCCCAACGAGCTCTACATCAACCATGCACCAACACTTTTCTGTGCGCCGTGCACTGAGCCATCACATCCACTCACAAAACTTATTATAATGTTCATCCTCCTTTGACTTGTGTTTCTTATTAGGGAATGGCATAGGTTTTTGGACCCAAGGTTCTCTTTCACTACCATGTTTCTTAGCAATAAAATCTTCTTTGGTGTATTTAGTATTCTTAGTGTGGTTTTCAGGTTCTTCTTCAACTTTTTCTTCACTAGGAACTTCATTTTCTTCATTACCACTTTCAGTTTCTGCATCAGAGATAGATATACGATTAGGATCTACAGCAGGTTCAGAGGGTTCTACAATAGTTTTATGTTTCTTTTTCCTGTTCTTACGAGTAGAACCACTATTTTCAGCTTATTGAGAATCCTACTCAATTCTTTTGGGATGCCCCTCAGGATATAGAGGATCCTGGGTAGTAGCACCACTTCTAGTTCTAATTTCATAAGCATATTTTTCTTTAGCAGCATTAACTAACAAGTCTTTTTGCACTTTAACGAGTTGATCTATTTGAGTTTGAACCATTTGAAAGTGTTTAACAATCATTTTAACATCATTAGAGGTTCTTTCCATAATATCTTTCAACTCAACAATAGCTCTAGTGTTTTCCATTAGATGATTTTGCACCCTTTTATTAAAATTATCTTGCTTAACAATAAAGATATCAAATTCTTCTAAGCATTGATCAGGAGGTTTAGAGTAAGGCATATCACCTTCATCAAAGTGTTGGAGAGAGTGTACCTCAATAGTGGATGAGTAGGGGATAGGCTTACATAATTCTTCTATAGGAGGTAAATTCTTGACATCTGCAGCTTTAATTCCCTTCTCCTTAAGACATTTCTTAGCTTCCTTCATCACTTCATCATTTAATTCAGTAACTCCCCTCTTCTTTGATGTTGGAATAGGCTCCGGAATAGTAGGTTCAGGTACAATTAATTCAGTATAGCTTGTTTAGGAGGAGTCCGATCTTCATAGTTCTTACTTATTTTAGCCATTAATTCCTCACCTTCCTTAGGAGTCCTATTCCTAAAAACACAATCAGCACAACTATCTAGGTATGTCCTAGATTCTTCGGTTAGTCCATTATAAAATATATCAAGAAGCTCATTCTTAGGTAATGGACTTTTGACTTGTTGATACATTGCAAATGTATCTATAATTTTTTATGTTCCATGCTTGGTTTTATCCACTTTCTTGTGTTTTGTTCCAACTTTGGAGTACTTTTCATATGATTTCTTAGACTAACCTATTAACAAGAGCCATAGTGCCAGCTGCCTGTTTTCTGCTGTTTTTGGTTCCAGGAAAGTCAGAAAATGTATATTATCGGAATTGGACGGGACAAAAGCCAAAGTGCCTATTTTTCCGGAAGGGATCAAGTGCCAGAATACGAGACGGAGAAGGGCTAGAGGACGGCCACACCACCTGGCCGCGCGACCAGGCCTGGCCCGTGCTAGGGGTGGTGTGGCCAGCCCAGGCACCCCCTCGGCCTCTCCTTCCGCCTATATATTGCCCTCGGCACAAAAACTCTAAGTACCCAATCAAAAATCCACGAAAGAGTCTGTAGCCACCGTCATCTCCATCCCTAGATCGGGAGGGATCTAAAGCTCATCCCAGCACCCTACCGGAGAGGGGAATTCACCCTGGAGGCCTTCTTCATCACCATGCAAGCCTCCGGTGTGATGCGTGAGTAGTTCATCCTTGGACTACGGATCCATGTAGTAGCTAGATGGTTGGTTCTCCTCCTTTATGCTTTCATGTATAGATCTTGTGAGCTCCGTTCATGATCAAGATCATCTATTTGTATTCATACATGTTGTGTTTGCGGGGATCCGATGGATATTGAGATGCTATTTCAGATTGATTATTGATTCTATGATGTATTTGTTATTTGTGATCTTGTATGCTTTCCGTTGTTAGTAGCTATCTTGGCCAAGTAGATGCTAGCAACTCCAAGAGTTAGTATTTATGCTCGATAGTGGGTTCATGCCTCTGGTAATCTGGGGAAGTGACAGAAATCTCTAAGGTACTAGATGTGTTGTTGCTGCTAGGGAGAAAACAACAATCCTTTGTTCATAGAACAATCATATTGTTTACTTTACACGCAGTTCGTAAAGCAATAATCTGTTGCTTGCAACTTAATACTGGAGGGGGTTCGGATGATAACCTGAAGGTGGATTATTAGTCATAGATGTAGTTGGATGGCGGTCTATGTATTATGTTGTAATGCCCAATCAAGTCTCAGAGGAGTCAATATGATTAGTATATACATGTATTGCTTTCTCGGTGTTTGTCAATTACCCCGCTATAATTTGTTCACCCAGCATGTTATCTATCTAAGGAGAGCCACCTCTAGTGAACTATGGATCCCGGTCCTTTTTCTTTACATACAATCTATAAACTGTTTCTTCTTTGTGTTTACTTTTTGCAAACTTTTACTTCTTTCCATTCGATATGTTTAATCCTTTGTTTTCCGCAAAACACGGTGAGATTGACAACCTCATCGCAAGTTGGGGACAAAGTTCTGTGGTTGTGTTGTGCAGGTCCCCACGTTGCTACTAGCACCGGTAGTGCACCCTGCCAAAGCTCAGCTAGTAACACCTTTGGGGTGTTTCCTTGCTCCTACTGGTTCGATTAAACCTTTGTTTCATAACTAAGGGAAACTTTCTGCTGTGCTCATCGTACCTTCCTCTTGGGGTTCCCAACGAGCTCTACATCAACACCGCCATCAAGCATTTTTCTGGGCGCCGTGCATTGAGCCATCAAGCATTTTTCTGGCACCGTTGCCGGGGAGTCAAGGACATCTTCACAAGGGGAGTCCCTCATAACCAATCTCTTTACTTTGTTGTTTTTGTTTTGCTTAGTTTTATTTTTGCCTTGTTTGCTTGTTTTGTTATTCAAAAACACAAAAAAAATTAGTTTTACAAGTTTGCTTTCTTATTTGAAAACCCAAAAAAATGACTACTCTTGAAAACACTAAGTTGTGTGACTTCACTAGCACCAACAACAATGATTTTATGAGCACACCTATTGCTCCACCTGTGGCTAAAAATACTTTCTTTGAGATAAAACCTGCTTTACTCAATCTTGTTATGAGAGAGCAATTTTCTGGTATTGGTAATGAAGATGTTGCTTCCCTTCTAAATAACTTTGTTGAACTTTTTGAGATGCAAAAGCATAGGGATATAGATGGTGATATTATTAAACTGAAATTGTTTCCTTTCTCTTTGAGAGGAAAAGCTAAAGAATGGTTGAATTCCTTAACTAGGAATAGTATTGATTCTTGGACTAAGTGCAAAGATGCTTTTATTGGAAAATACTATCCTCCTGCTAAGATTATATCCATGAGAAGTGAAATAATGAAGTTTAAACAACTTGATAATGAGCATGTTGCTCAAGCTTGGGAAAGAATGAAATCTTTGGTAAAGAATTGTCCCACTCATGGACTGACTGCTTGGATGATCATCCAAACTTTTTATGCAGGATCGAACTATTATTCAAGGAACCTATTGGATTCTGCTGCTGGAGGTACCTTTATGACCATCACTTTGGGTGCTGCAACAAAACTTCTGGACAATATGATGGTTAATTATTCTGAATTGCATACTCAGAGAGGTCCACAAGGTAAGAAGGTAAATTCTGTTGAGGAAACCCCCTCCTTGAGTGATAAGATTGATATAATTATGTCTATGCTTGTTAATGGGAAAGCCCATATTGATCCAAATAATGTTCCTTTAGCCTCTTTGGTTGCTCAAGAAGAGAAAGTTGATATGAACTTCATAAGAAATAACAACTTTGGCAACAATGCTTATGGTAATAACAATTATAGGCCCTACCCTCCTAATAATACTTATGGCTATAATGGTAAACCTGGATTACCTAGTGAAGGAAGAATTTTAGAAGTTGAAAGAGCCACTAAAAACTTCATGCAAATGCAATATGAGCAAAATAAACTATTCACTAAAACTATGGAGGAACAATCTACCATTTTGAAGAACATTAGCCATCAACTTGAGAGTCTAAATAGGGAAATTCCTAGTTTACAATTGAAACTCTCTAATAGTGAAAGAAATATATCATCTTTGTCTGAAGCTCAATCCTCTTTGACCAAAAAAATGGCTGCTAAACCCGAAACTAATGATAATCTCTTTGCAGCTACCAATGCCATACAAGTAAGAATTGATGAAAATGTTAGACTATTAGCTGAATTACATGCTAAGTGGGAAAGAGAAGATGAAATTGCTAGAAACATTAGTGTTTCTACTATCACCACCACTAGTGTTGAGGCTAGTAATAGTTCTACTACTTTAGATGATAAAGTTGATTTTGATCTTGATGGTTGCAATATCTCTAAAGTTATTGAGTTCCTACAAAAGCTTGCTAAAAGTCCTAATGCTAGTACTATGAACATGGCCTTTACAAAACACATTACTGATGCTCTCATAAAGATTAAAGAAGAAAAGATGAAACATAAAGCTTCTATTCCTATAAAACAAGAGGATGGTTGGGAACCCATCATTAATATGAAAGTGAATGACTTTGATTTCAAAGCTTTGTGTGATCTTGATAGTAGTGTTTCTATTATGCCTAGAAGGATTTATGATATGCTTGATTTGCCTCCTCTTGAAGATTGTTATTTGAATGTCCCACTTGATGATAATGCTAAAAAGAAACTCATGTGGAGTCTTAATGATGTTCTTATTATGGTTAACGATGCCTATGTCCCCGTTGATTTCTATGTTTTGGATGTTGAATACAATGCTTCTTGTCCTATTACTTTGAGAAGACCTTTTCTTAGAACTGTTGGTGCCATCATTGATATGAAAGAAGGCACCATTAAATATCAAGTCCCATGCAAGAAAGGTATAGAACACTTCCCTAAAAAGAGATAAAATATTTCTTTTGCTTCTCCTATGAAAACAAAATTTGGTCTTAATGCTTCTTCATTTGAGAACACTTGATTCTTTCTTGCTTCTTATGCCTAACTTAAAGGCGTTAAAGAAAAGTACTTGTTGGAAGATAACCCAAGAGTTTTAGATGAGTCTTGAAAGTTATTACCTCAGTAATAACCTCTACTTATCCTTTTTATTTGCTTTTTGTGCCAAGAGTAACCTCTAATGGGAGAGAAGTAATGATTGGGAAAGTTGCTGTCCCGAAACAGATTCTTGTGCTTCACCGTAAACATTCGTGAGAGAGCTCTGTATGTCGAATTGAGCTGTAATTGTTTGTGCTCCTGCCCCAGGTTGTTATCTAACTTTCGTTAGTTCAACACTTGTTAATTTGAGCAACAGAAGGTCTTCGAAAAAATTCGTCTTTACCTGCTGGTCTGTTTTGATAGATTTCTGCCATTTTCTGCATTTGCTTCTTGTGGGTTCCTTTTTGAGTTCTTTTGGGGAATTGAGCTTTTTGAGGAAAGTGCTACAGTCGCTAGTGTTCTAATGGAAGTTTATTTGGTGTTAGAACTGAACCTTAAGACTTATTTATCTTAAGTGCACTAATGTTGCTAATGAGATTGTGTGAAGTTTTGTATGAAGGAAAATTTTTAGGTGTATGGAAGGAATGAGTAATGAGATAAAGGATGGACTAAAGCTCAAGCTTGGGGATGCCACGTGTGTCACCCCAAGAAATATCCAAGAATTACAAGCGTCAAAGCTTGGGGATGCCCAAGGCATCCCCTTCTTCATCAATAAAAATTCCAGGTTTCTTCCAAACGCTTTATTTTTATTGTTTCATGCACAGTTGTGTTGTTCTTGGAGCGTTTTCTTTTTCGTTTTCGTTTTGGTTTTTACTTTTGCTTGGTTTGCTTAGTTTTCTGAATAAATTGGTTGGACTCCCTCTTTCATACTTTGGTTTGCAAATAGTTTGGTTTGGTTTGGAAAACAGTAGGAAAGTTCACACTTTTGTGGTAAGAAGAGCTCGTTTTGACTGTGGCCTATGCTTTGTCATGCCATGCTTGATTTTGTTTTGGATTTATGCTTAGTATTCTTTGCTGTAGCATTACTTGTTATAAACAATTGAGATTTCTTAATGTGCCTTGGATGAATCATGCGTTGTTTTAGCATATTAAAGCATAGTATAGTGGTATTCTCCTTTGATGCTTTATTTGGGTTGACTTGGCGCATGCGCACACCATGTATGATTATCTCAAGTCACCATAGCCTTTATGATCCTTTATTTTTCAACTTGTAGTATCACTTTATGCTTTGATCAATGATGTTTTGTCGCTCTGCATGATTATGGCCATTATTGCTCTCTTAGTTTGTCGCTCCCAGTATTTTGCTAGCCTCCACAACCAAGTATGAGTTCCACTCATGCATCCAACTCCCTAAACCAAGTTATTCCAAAGAGTCCACCATACCTAACTACTAGCTTATGCATTCCAAGTATATTCATGCTTTTGTTTACCTTCCACTTGTTATGAGAAAACTAGTGATTAAAGCTCTCACGAACTTGATGGCACACTTTACTTTTTTTCCTCTAATAAATTTGAACCATTGGGTCCTTCTTTGTTGCGTATATTATTGCACTTTATAAGTTGAAATTAGCAGAACCATGTACCATGGGGAACGCTTTCAACATTGCACTTGTACTTTGTACCCCGTTGATATCATGTTCTTTTGCTTACGGATCCTGGCGATGTGAAATAAAAGTGGAACATGTAAGATCATGGAGTTTGTATGTGTGTTAGAGAAACGCCTGGGCCGCTATCCTATGCCATGCCTAATCATGGTGGAAACTTGCAGCATCACCATAATGAGCACTCTATGAAGCATCCTCAATAAAAACCTATGCAAATAGCAAATAAAAAGATCCCTGAAATGCTCATTGTTTGCTTGCCTTGTCATTTTGATTATGGGAAAGCTCCCATATCATGTGCAAGGGGTACCCCGTTGGCGGTTCTTAATGATACACATATACTTACAATGACAAGAGCTTACTCGTGACTTAAGTTGAGTAGCATGAGGATCGGTCTTCGTAAGTAAGGGGCATGAGATTCGGTTTATAACTTGTCAAGCATATCCTCTTAGTTGTGTCACTTTAACCTTAATCACCTGCAAGATGCTTATGATAGGGGCAATGAGAGCTGAAAGCTATAAGTACCATAATTTTTGGAAGCTCTTTATGAGACTTGAATCCCTACTTCCTTTTACAAAAGGCCTTTCTTCCACCATTATTTTTGAGTCTCCATATTCTATCTTTATGCACTTACTTTGAGAGCATAGTGGCCATTCTTAGTTCTATGTGCATTGTACCAAGACTAGTTGATTGATGCATAACTTGATATTGCTTGTTTTAAACTATTTGTATCTAGTCACTCTTATGAACTTTGAAGGTGTTCTATGCATTTATATTTGCTACTCTATTGAGGGACAAGCTGAATACTATTATGCTATGTTTTCTTTATGTGAAACAAACAAACGTCTTGCAAAACATTGTTATTCATGAATCTTTTGTTTGTGCCTTTTCATGTTGCATCATAGTTTCTTTGCTTATTGCTAGAACTTTGTCTTTCATGTTATGATTGAAGTACTATGATCCCAGCTTTGAATGTTTTGCAAATACTTTGATGAAGTCTTTGATGGTGCATGTCACCTCAAAAATTATTCTTTCTTTTTATCACTTACCTCCTCGAGGACGAGCAGGAGTTAAGCTTGGGGATGTTTATACATTGCAAATCTATCTATAATTTTTGATGTTCCATGCTTGGTTTTATCCACTTTCTTGTGTTTTGTTCCAACTTTGGAGTACTTTTCATATGATTTCTTGGACTAACCTATTAACAAGAGCCACAGTGCCAGCTGCCTGTTTTCTACTGTTTTTGGTTCCAGGAAAGTCAGAAAATGAATATTCTCGGAATTGGACGGGACAAAAGCCAAAGTGCCTATTTTTCCGGAAGGGATCAAGTGCCAGAATACGAGACGGAGAAGGGCCAGAGGGTGGCCACACCACCTGGCCGCGCGGCCAGGCCTGGCCCGTGCCAGGGGTGGTGTGGCCAGCCCAGGCACCCCCTCGGCCTCTCCTTCCGCCAATATATTGCCCTCGGGACGAAAACCCTAAGTACCCGATAAAAAATCCATGAAAGACTCTGTAGCTGCCGTCATCTCCATCCTTAGATCGGGAGGGATCTAAAGCTCTTCCCGGCACCCTGCCGGAGAGGAGAATTCACCCTGGAGGCCTTCTTCATCACCATGCAAGCCTCCGGTGTGATGCGTGAGTAGTTCATCCTTGGACTACGGATCCATGTAGTAGCTAGATGGCTGGTTCTCCTCCTTTGTGCTTTCATGTTTAGATCTTGTGAGCTCCGTTCATGATCAAGATCATCTATTTATATTCATACATGTTGTGTTTGCGGGGATCTGATGGATATTGAGATGCTATTTCAGATTGATTATTGATTCTATCATGTCTTTGTTATTTGTGATCTTGCATGCTTTCCGTTGTTAGTAGCTATCTTGGCCAAGTAGATGCTAGCAACTCCAAGAGTTAGTATTTATGCTCGATAGTGGGTTCATGCCTCTGGTAATCTGGGGAAATGACAGAAATCTCTAAGGTACTAGATGTGCTGTTGCTACTAGGGAGAAAACAACAATCATTTGTTCATAGAACAATCGTATTGTTTACTTTACACGCAGTTCGTAAAGCAATAATCTGTTGCTTGCAACTTAATACTGGAGGGGGTTCGGATGATAACCTGAAGGTGGATTATTAGTCATAGATGCAGTTGGATGGCGGTCTATGTATTATGTTGTAATGCCCAATCAAGTCTCAAAGGAGTCAAGATGATTAGTATATGCATGTATTGCTTTCTCGGTGTTTGTCGATTGCCCCGCTGTAATTTGTTCACCCAACATGTTATCTATCTAAGGAGGGCCACCTCTAGTGAACTATGGATCCCGGTCCTTTTTCTTTACATACAATCTATAAACTCTTTCTTCTTTGTGTTTACTTTCTGCAAACTTTTACTTCTTTCCATTCGATACATTTAATCCTTTGTTTTCCGCAAAACATGGTGAGATTGACAACCTCATCGCAAGTTGGGGACAAAGTTCTGTGGTTGTGTTGTGCAGGTCTCCATGTTGCTACTAGCACCGGTAGTGCGCCCTGCCAAAGCTCAGCTAGTAACACCTTTGGGGTGTTTCCTTGATCCTACTGGTTCGATTAAACCTTGGTTTCATAACTGAGGGAAACTTGCTGATGTGCTCATCATACCTTCCTCTTGGGGTTCCCAACAAGCTCTACATCAACACCGCCATCAAGCATTTTTCTGGGCCCCGTGCATTGAGCCATCACTTGTCAATGAATCAAAGCACAAAACCTCGCCCAAGATTCAGGCAATACCTCTTTTTCTCCCTGTTTAAAATCAAAAAGTTCCTGCAAAATAGCATGTCGAGCACTAGGAGGAAAATATTTCTGCAGGAAAGTACTAATCAAGCAATCAGGGCTATCAATAGATCCAGGAGGTAAATTACTAAACCAAGTTTTAGCTTCTCCTTTTAGTGAAAATGGCAAAATCTTGGCAACAAAGTAAGTACGCATCTTAATATCATCAGAAAACAAGCCACTCATGGTAGAAAGTTCATTCATATGTGCTACCGCACTTTCATTCTTAGTCCCACAAAAAGGTTCTTTCTCAACAATAGCTATGTAAGATAGATCGAGAGAGAAATCATAATCTTTATCTGTAATGTTTATGGGAGAAGCAGCAAACTTAGCAATAGGAGACAATTTGGGTCTAATAGTACGCCTCTCAAGAAGACTCTTAGCAGCGCTCCTATCATGGGTGTTTTTACATTCTTTAATAAATTCATCGGTCATCTCAACATAACCGTCTTCAATATCATAACTCTCACTAGACTCAGGTGAACTAACAGGTGTGGTAGTGTCTTCATTAGGAGTTTCAGTATTTCCAGCTATACTTCTAGCAATCGTAGCATCTAGCACAGTAGAAGCAGTATCATAAGCATCAGAAGTTTCAGATTCAGCAGTAGTAGCAGTGTGTGTAACATGTGTATGTGGTGGTGTAACGATCTTATTCATAAAAGACGGTGAATCAAGAGCAATAGAGGTGTTCAGAACCGTATCTCTTCTTGTAGTGGATGGTAAAATAGGAACCTTGCCATCACGAGACTTACCCATGATGGTGGGATAGCAGCGAACAATAGAGAATCCAAGTGAACTTGATAAATAAAGCTATGCTCCCCGGCAACGGCGCCAGAAAATAGTCTTGATAACCCACAAGTATAGGGGGTGTATCGCAGTATTTTCGAGGGAAGTGAAACTCAATTTATTGATTCGACACAAGGGGAGCCAAAGAATACTTATAAGCCTTAACAACTGAGTTGTCAATTCAGCTACACCTAGAAACAATCTTTCTCACAGCAGTTTATCAGTAGAAACAGTTTTGTAGTAGGAATAGTAAAGTAAAGACAACAGTAAAGTAAAGACAGTAGTAACAATAGCAGTAAACAGTGGGATTCGAGTGCAGTAGGCATAGGGATGGATGGATGGGTGTTGCATGGACAAGACAATTCACATAGTAATCAGAACATAGGGAAATTGCATATAAATAAGATAAAGTATCCAAGTACTAGATAATCCTAGGAATGTGTTCCATATATAGTCATACGTGCTCGCAATGAGAACTTGCACAACATCTTTTGTCCTACCAGCCCGTTTGCAGCGGGGCCTCAAGGGAACTACTGGCAATTAAGGTGCTCCTTTTAATAGAGCACCGGAGCAAAGCATTAACACTCCATGAACACATGTGATCCTCACATCATAGCCATTCCCTCCGGTTATCCCGATTTCTGTCACTTCGGGGCCATTGGTTCCGGACAACAACGTGTGTATACAACTTGCAGATAAGACCATAAACAATACTATCATAATGAATCAATAACATGTTCAGATCTGAAATCATGGCACTCGGGCCCTAGTGACAAGCATTAAGCATAACAAGTTGCAGCAAAGTCATAAAGCACTAATAAAAGATACTAGGCACCATGCCCTAACAATCTGATGCCATTACATGAACGATCTCATCCAATCCCTACCATCCCCATAGCCTACAGCGGGGGATTACTTACTCATAGATGGGGGAAACATGGATGGTCGATGGATAAGTGATGGTGATGATGATGGCGATGATCTCCTCCAATTCCCCGTCCCTGCAGGGTGCCAGAACGGAGTTTCTGGTGCTATTTCGTGGAATCTGGTGGTGGCGGCGGAGTGGAACTCCTTCTAGAAAAACGTCAAACCCCCTGAGTTTTTAGGTCAGAAGGCAACTTATAGGCGAAGAGGTAGACCGAGGGGCAGCCTGGGGCGGACAGACCATGACCTGGCGCGGCCAGGCCCAGCCCATGCCTGGGGGTGGTGTGGCCAGGCCCTGGCCCTCCTTCGTCTCGTATTCTGGCCCTAGGAGTCTTCTGATGAAATAGGATTTTCGGCATATTTTCCGGGATTTTTCCTGATAGTTGATTTTCTGCACAAAAAGTAGACACCAAGGTAATTCTGCTGAAAACAACGTCAGTCCGCGTTAGTTGCATCCAAATCACACAAGTTTAGAGGAGAAACAATAGCAAAAGTGTTCGGGAAAGTAGATACGTTTTGGACGTATCACCGGCCACCGACCTCGCCCCTTCGCCTATATATTCCTCCCGATACAGAAACCCTAAATAATCAAGCCTCCAGCCACGAAAAGTAACGCAGCACCGCCGCCACCGAAGGGGAGATTCGGGGGACGGAAAGTCTCTGTTCCGGCACCCTGCCGGGACAGGGAAGTGCCCCCAGAGCCATCTCCATCGATCTCCACCACCATCTCCATCACCATTGCTGATTCCCATGATAAGGAGGGAGTAGTTCTCTCTCGAGGCTAAGGGTTCTACTAATAGCTATGTGTTCATCTCTCTGTCTATGCATGATCTTATTGAGATCATGATCTTGTAATCTATAGATCTACCTTGCTACTGAAGTTCTTTAATAGATCTCTGCTCTCCTCACGTGTGTGAAGTTGACAGTGTGCACACCATGGTGGCACTTAGGCTAGAGATTACAAATACTTGTTATGAGTTATATTTGGAGTTGGATGTCTTTATGAAATTGTGGTGTTTGTTTGAACCATCTAGTATTCAAGCTAACAGTGTGGGGTTATCTAGATGGGAAAAATGAACTTTGAGGTGTGCTGTTATAGCCCTACCATGGATTAGAGTGTCCAACCGGAGAGTAGTTCAGCGTAGTATCATAAAGAAGAATATATTTATATGAGAGTGTTCACTTGTGAAAGTATGATCCCTAGGCCTTGTTTCTAAGCATTGAAACACCGTTTGATCCGTTACATGTTTGCTTGCTTCCATCTTTATTTCAGTTTGCCTTTAGTCTTCTCCATGTCGTCAAGCTATTTTCTATCACTGTTACCACTTATAATTATCCATACCACTTGTATTTCACTATCTCTTCGCCGAACTAGTGCACCTATACACATGACAAGTGTATTGGGTGTGTTGGGGACACAAGAGACTTCTTGAATCTTGATTGCAGGGTTTCTTGAGAGGGGATACCTTTGACCACTTCCTCCCTGAGTTCGATAAACCTTGGGTGATCCACTTAAGGGAAAACTTGATGCTGTTCTACAAACCTTTGCACTTGGAGGCCCAACAACTGTCTACAAGAATAGAAGTGCGTAGACACCAAGCTATTTTCTGGCGCCGTTGCCGGGGAGGTAAGGTAAAAGGTACTCACATCCTCCGGTGTGAGTGCTCGAAGTTATTTCCTTTAGATTTTGCAATTTTGTATTTTTGTTTCTTGTTTTCACTAGTTAGGCTTAATGGAAAACAACAACAAAATTAGAGAGCTTTATAGTATTTATCTTGAGTTAGGACATGAAGTGTTTGAAGAGAAAATTAAAAAACCTATGGAACTTTATTTGCATGCTAATAGCAATGTTGTTAGTATGAATTCTTTGGACACCATTATTGCTAATGCTATGGAAAAGTCTAAACTCGGGGAAGCTAGTTTTTATGAAAATGATCTTTTTAGTTCCCCAGCTTTGGAAGATAGCTATTCAATTGCTTATGATGATACCAAACCTGCAATATATGATGATTACAATGATGAATATGATATTTTCAGTCCACCTACTATTGAGGAGAAAATTAATTATGATTACAATATGCCTCCTATATTCGATGATTATGGTGATGAGAATAATAATGATAGTTATTTTGTTGAATTTGCTCCCACTACAATTAATAAGAATAACTATGCTTATGTGGGGAGTATTAATTCTTTTATGCATGTGGCTCATGATAAGAATGTTTTATGTGATAGTTATATTGTTAATTTTATTCATGATGCTACTGAAAGTTATTATGAGAGAGGGAAACACGGTTTTATGTATCTCAACAATATTAAGTTTCCCCTCTTTATGTTGAAAGTCTTGAAGTTGTGCTTGTTTTACTTTCCTATGCTTGTTTCTTTATGCTTTCATGACTTGTTTCTTTACAAGATTCCTATGCATAGGAAGTGGGTTAGACTTAAATGTGTTTTGAATTTGCTTCTTGATGCTCTCTTTTACTTCAATTCATATTTCTTATGTGAGCATCTTCTCACACTATCATGCCTAACTTAAAGGCATTAAAGAAAAGTACTTATTGGGAGATAACCCAAAAATTTTAGTTGAGTCTTGGAAGTTATTGCTTCAGTAATAACCTCTCCTTATCATTTTTTTGTGGTTTTTGTGCCAAGAGTAACCTCTAATGAGAGAGAAGTAATGCTTGGGAAAGTTGTTGTCTCGAAATAGATTTGTGTGCTTCACCGTAAAATTTTGTGTAAAATCTCTGTACGTCGTTTTGAGGCGTGAATTTTTGTGTTTCTACCCCAGGTTGTTATCTAACTTTCGTTGGTTCAACACTTTTCTATTTGAGTAACAGAAGGTCTTCGAAAAAATTGGTTTTTACCTACTGGTCTGTTTTGACAGATTTCTGCCATTATTTGCATTTGCTTCTTGTTGATTCCTTTTTGAGTTCTTTTTGGGGAATTGAGCTTTTTGAGGGAAGTGCTACAGTAGCTTGTGTTTTAATGGAAGTTTTATTGATGTTGAAACTGAACCTAAATACTTATTATCTTGAGTGCAATAATGTTGCTAATAAAGATTGTGTGAAGTTTTGTATGAAGGAAAAATTTCAGGTGTATGGAGAGAATGATGTAATGAGATGAAGAATGAACTAAAGCTCAAGCTTGGGGATGCCACCCCGTGTCACCCCAAGAAATATTCAAGAGGTACAAGCGTGAAAGCTTGGGGATGCCCAAGGCATCCCCTTCTTCATCAATAAAAATCTCAGGTTTCTTCCAAACACTTCATTTTTATTGTTTCATGCACAGTTGTGTTGTTCTTGGAGCGTCTTCTTTTTTGTTTTCGTTTTGGTTTTTCGTTTGCTTGGTTTGCTGAATAAATTGGTTGGACCCCCTCTTTCATACATTGGTTTTCAAATAGTTTGGTTTGGATTGGAAAAGAGTAGGGAAGTTCATGCTTAAGTGGTAAAGAGAGCTTGTTTTTGACTGTGGCCTATGCTTTGTCATGCCATGCTTGATATTGTTTTGGCTTAATGCTTAGTATTCTTTGCTGTAGCATGACTTGTTATAAACAATTGAGATTTCTTAATGTGCCTTTGAAGAATCATGCGTTGTTTTAGCATATTAAAGCATAGTATTGTGGTATTCTCCATTGATGCTTTATTTGGGTTGACTTGGCACATGCTTACACCATGTTATGACTATCCCAAGTCACCATAGCCTAGATGATCCTTTAGTTTTCAACTTGTAGTATCACTTTATGCTTTGATTAATGATGTTTTGTCGCTCTGCATGACTATGGCCATTATTGCTCTCCTAGTTGGTCGCTCCCAGTCTTTTGCTAGCCTCCATAACCAAGTATGAGTTCCACTCATGCATCCAACTCCTAAAACCAAGTTATTCCAAAAGAGTCCACCATACCTACCTACTAGCATATGCTATTCCAAGTATATTCATGTTTTTATCTACCTTCCAAATTAAACTTGTTATGAGAAAACTAGTGATTAAAGCTCTCACGAACTTAATGGCGCACATTATTTTTTTGCATTTAATAAACTTGAACCATTGTGTCGTCTATGTTGTATATGCTTGCACTTATTTGTTGGAGATTAGCAGAACCATGCTATCATGAGGAATGCTTTCAACATTGCACTTGTACTTTGTACCTAGTTGATATCATGCTCTTTTGTCTATCGATGTCGTCGGTGTGAAATGAAAGGGGAGCTTGTAAGTCCATGGAGTTATGTATATGTGTTAGCGAAACACCTGGGCCGCTGGTCTAATCCATGCTGTCATGGTGCAAACCTGCAGCATAACCATAATGAGCTGTCTATGAAGCATTCTTATAAAAAAAGAGTCAGATATTTAGAAAAAAGAGAAAAAGAAAAAATATGAGAAAAGAGGAAAGAGAGAAAAAAGCACCATATTCCCATGGTAAATAAGAAGATTGCTGAGATGCTCGTTGTCTGCTTGCCTTGTCATTTCATATGGGGATTCTTCCGTATCATTGGGCAAGGGGTACCCCATTGGCTGTTCTCTATGATACACATGTACTTACGATGACAAGAACTTACCGGTGACTAAACTTGAGTAGCATGAGGAGCGACCCTCGTATTCAAGGGACATGAGATTTCCAACTTATACTTTGTTAAGCATATACACCATAGTTCGTTCACTTTAACCTTAATCACTTCAAGATGCTTATGATAGGGGCAATGAGAACTGAAAGCTATTAAGTACCATAATTTTTGGAAGCTCTTTCTGAAACTTGAATCCCTACTTCCTTCTATGAAGGCCTTTCTTTTACTTTTATGTTGAGTCTCCACCTTCTATCTTTATGCACCTACTTTGAGAGCATAGTGGCCATTCTTAGTTCTATGTGCATTGTCCCAAGACTTGTTGATTGATGCATATCTTTGATATTGCTTGTTTTAAACTATTTGTATCTAGTCACTCTTATGAACTTTGAAGGTGTCCTATGCATTTATGTTTGCTACTCTACGAGGGACAAGCTAAATGCCACTATGCTATGTTTTCTTTATGTGAAACAAACAAACGACTTGCAAAGCATTGTTATTTATGAATCTTTTGTTTGTGTCTTTTCATGTTGGAACATAATTGCTTTGCCTTATTGTTAGAACTTTGTCTTTCATGTTATGATTGAAGTACTGTGATCGCAGCTATCAATGTTTTACAAATACTTTGATCAAGTTTATGATGGTGCATGTCACCTCAAAAATTATTCTTTCTTTTTATCACTTACCTACTCGAGGACGAGCAGGAGTTAAGCTTGGGGATGTTGATACGTTGCTAACGCATCCATAATTTTTGATGTTCCATGCTTGGTTTTATCTACTTTCTTGTGTTTTGTTCCAACTTTGGAGTACTTTCTATACACTTTCTTGGACTAACCTATTAACAAGTGCCACAGTGCCAATTGCTTGTTTTCTGCTATTTTTGGTTCAAGGAAAGTCAGAAAATCAATATTCTTGGAATTGGACCGGACAAAAGCCAAAGTCGATATTTTATCGGAAGACTCACGGAGCCAGAAGACGAGACGGAGAGGGGCCACAGGGTGGCCACACCATGTGGTGGCGCGGGCTAGCCCTAGCCGGCCACCGACCTCGCCCCTTCGCCTATATATTCCTCCCGACACAGAAACCCTAAATTATCAAGCCTCCAGCCACGAAACGTTCCACAGCGCCGCCACCAAAGAAGGGGAGATTCGGGGGACAGAAAGTCTCTGTTCTGGCACCCTGCCGGGACGGGGAAGTGCCCCAGAGCCATCTCCATCGATCTCCACAACCATCTCCATCACCATTGTTGATTCCCATGATGAGAAGGGAGTAGTCCTCTCTCGAGGCTAAGGGTTCTGCCGGTAGCTATGTGTTCATCTCTCTCTATGCATGATCTTATTGAGATCATGATCTTGTAATCTATAGATCTACCTTGCTACTCAAGTGCTTTAATAGATCTCTACTCTCCCCATGTGTGTGAAGTTGACAGTGTGCACACCATGGTGGCACTTAGGATAGAGATTACAAATACTTGTTATGAGTTATATTTGGAGTTGGATGTCTTTATGAAATTGTGGTGTTTGTTTGAACCATCTAGTACTCAAGGTGATAGTGTGGGGTTATCTAGATGGAAAGATGAACTTTGAGGTGTATTGTTATAGCCCTACCATGGATTAGAGTGTCCAACCGGAGAGTAGTTCAGCGTAGTATCATAAAGAAGAATATATTTATATGAGAGTGTTCACTAGTGAAAGTATGATCCCTAGGCCTTGTTTCTAAGCATTAAAACACCGATTACAATTAGATCTGTTACAAGTTTGCTTGCTTTTATCTTTATTTCAGTTTGCCTTTAGTCTTTTCCACGTCATCAAGCTATTTTCTATCACCGTTACCACTTATAATTATCCATATCACTTATATTTCACTATCTCTTCGCCGAACTAGTGCACCTATACACCTGACAAGTGTATTAGATGTGTTGGGGACACAAGAGACTTCTTAAATCTTGATTGCAGGGTTGCTTGAGAGGGGATACCTTTGACCACGTCCTCCCTGAGTTCGATAAACCTTGGGTGATCCACTTAAGGGAAAACGTGTTGCTGTTCTACAAACCTCTGTACTTGGAGGCCCAACAACTGCCTACAAGAATAGAAGTGCGTAGACATCACCGGACCATCTTCTCCTCTACCTTCGGCTAGTGGTGTGGGGGCTGCTCGCACGGTTTGAATAAAGGAGGTGGTCATAGGGTTGTTCTCAAGCTAAGAAGAAGATGCACTTGATGTTTGTCTTCATTGATCAGATTTCTGTGTCGGCTTTTGCAAGGCTCCAACGGCGAACTCCATAAGTATGTTCATGCCGAGAGATTGCTGGATCGGGTGGGATTCGGTCATGCGCATCCATATTTTTCTCTGAGCGTTTGGGTTCAGAGGGAGCGCTTCGAAGCTCTATTGGCTGTTAATATCATGGGGCATGTTCTCGTTCCATGGTGCTGACGGAGAATGTCATGGAGACCGAGATCTGAGGACTGACAATGGTGGTTCGAGTCTGGGTGATGATGAGGAATTGTTTTGGTGACTCGTGAATTGGAGCAGTGGCATGCAAGTGGGGGCGACTGCAGAGGAGAAGTTCATAGTCTTATCTTTAAGGGTGAAAACTCAGGGTCTGGCCATAACTGGCTATGCCTGGCAATGGCCTTGGTGAAGGTATTGTTTTAAGAGCGTGCACTTTCTTCAGGGTAAAAACCTAAGATCTATGATCGGATGATGATGGTGTTTGTGTACTGTTTTCTTCTTGGAGGCGTCACTTTTGGAGAAGATGGCCTTCTGGTGTTGTCTTGGTGATGGTAGTACTGTTATTTCAAGGAATAGATCACTGTAGCAGGACTTTTTTTTTAATTTTTTTGTGTGCATCCGTAAAGCCGCTAGGGCAATACGTTGTTGCAGAGGCTGGGTGTCATTGATATCTTGCGATATTAATATATGCTCCTTCAAAAAAAATTAACCAACCAGAGTATGCATTCATATCAATAACTCCATCATCTATGCAACCATAGCAGTGGCCTTCATTAAAAGAGATGAATAAAAACAGGGAACTGTTATACCTCCGTCATATGATGGAGGCATGGAGCGAGTATAAAATTTATCAAGATGCAAGTTAAGATTTTTGAAATTAATGAATTTCCTTTCTGAATTCAAACAAGAGTGGAACAAGAAAGGATGCACAACTTTTTCTGTTTGCGTGAATCTTTCTAGCTTCTGTCGGTACTTACCATTTTCGCCGGATTCAATCTTGCAGAAACAATTGGACACTAATTCATCGTCTCTTTCATCTGTCACTTCAGCAAAGAAAAGTTCCTCAATTCCACCTTTAGTCTTCGTAGTGAAATTGAAATGCTTGTACCACATATAGCCTTCACAAATTGATTGCAAGTGCAAAATATCCCTGAATTCGTATGCAAGATCCTAAAAAAAGTGGGCGGGTCAGCAATCATCACATGAAAGGAAAAAGGAAATAACGAGATGAGAGAGCGAGAGAGATAGCCCAAAAAGATTGCGATCCTCGTTATACTTGCCCAGTAAAGCTTGAAGCATTGAACTCGTTTGCTCATGGGTATGCTCCACTACTTGCTTGTCACATTTCCTTGTTCTGCCATCAGGCCAGTAAAGAGCCTTTTTTATAACGATGTCCATCCCAGAATCCCCATCTTACTCGTTCCACTACAAGTGTACCATTAGGTACATTTTCAGACCCTAAGAGCATCTCCACTTGGGTGCTCTAAAGCTCCTCTTAAATGGCTATAGAGGTACCGGCGCTCAAAATCTCGTTCAGTCCGACCACCCCCCTCCCCCCCCCCCCCTCCCTCCCAAACTTTTTTTCCGCCGGCGCTGCCCATTTTGTCATCCGGCGTTCCTAGACTGAACCCAACCCACGGGGGCTAGCGAGGGCGCCGGATGGAGCTGAAAACGACGTGAGGCAGTCCTGGTAGTGAGATAGATGGCTCGTCTCCCGAGCGTCGTCCTGTCACCGGCCACGTGTTCTCCTGCCATGTCCTTCCCGCATTTTCCACCGCTTCCCGTCCGGCCTTCTCGCCCTTTTCTCGCTATATGTAGGCGCGGCCATCACCATTGCAGATCTACATCTATACCATGCCCATACCCGTAATTCTTCGCACAACCTGCCCGCAATCTTTACCGTCGAAACCATAGCCAAATCCCTGCCGCCGATGAAGCATTTTCTAGAAGATGGGGCCTCCCTCAACGTCTATGTGCGGAGGTGCCTGCGCGTCCAGGAGGCGGAAGTGCTCTAGGACGCCAAGTACCCAGTCCCTCCAGACACTCGGTTGTCGAGGGGATGGGTGCTCAGCACTGGCGGCCTGCTGGTACCTCCGATGCCGGTCGGCGTGGCCCTATCCGCGGCCATCTTCGCCCACTTCTAGTCTGGTCTCACGCCGAAGGAGAGGGATGATCCCCAATGGCATCCTGACAACCACCATGGGTGGACGATCTTCTTCGAACAGTAGCACGCGGGCCGCATCATCGCCTACGGCGCCGGCCGCCGCCGCAGGACAACAATTTCGACGGCCGACGACGATGGTGGAGCGCACCAGAGCGCATGCTTGACTGAGTGCTCGACTACATGGCCGCCGGAAAGCACCCGTGTCTGGATTAAAAGTCTCTAGGCTTGCGCTTGGTGCCAGAATCGACCTCCTCCTCATGTCCATCTAGTCGTGGCCCTCAGTAGTTCCCTTTTTTCTCTTGTTTGTTAAAATATATGAAACTTGTTTCAACTATCTATCAAGTCGATGTTAATTTCATATTTGGCTATTATTTCGAATGTTTAAAGTTTTTGTATGGGGGGCATGGCTGGGAGCTAGCGTCCCCCCAAATCTGTGATCTATCCGGCGATCTCCAATACGGATAAAAAACGGCCACGCTAGACGCCATATTGAGCATCTCCACTCGTCCCCCATATGAGGTCTATCTGGAGCGTTTTTTTGCACGAATGGAGAGGGTGCCAAACAACTTCTGAATTTGGGGGGGGGGGGGAGGGGGGGGGCGGGGGGGTGGAGGCTAGCCAGTCACACCCCCGATACCAAAAACCTATTAGCTCTGTCATTTTCGCAAACACCCCGAGGGTGTAGGGCGGCGAGATGGTGAGGCACGCGAGCTAAACGGAGACGGTTGCAGGGCAGCCATCATGCGTGATGGCTCCAGGGCGGCCACGGGGCGACGGTCGGCGGGCGTGCATAGTAGGGCCGCGGGGCGGCTCGCACGGATGGCGGGGTGGGGCGGCAGTGCTGAGCAGCTGCAGGCGTCTCGCGGCAAGACGCCCATGTACATCTTGGAGAGCGGTTGCACGCGCAAGCTGCACAGAGAGTGTCCGCTAGTGCCCGCTCAGTGGCCAACACACTCCTCACACTCTACGCACGCGCATGTCGTCTCTCGGCTGCTGAGGTGGCGGGGCTGAGCTCCTGTGCGGTGCACGAGGCGGCGGCGCGGCGAGGCGGTGGTGCACGGCAAGGCGGCGGGACGGCACGTCGAGGCTAGAGGTGGGGTGGCACATCGGGCCAGAGGCAGGGCAACGGTGTGGGAGGTAGGTGGAATGGGCAGGAGAGAGAGAAAGGAGAGGTAGGGGAGAGAGAAACGTGTGGGTTGTGGTCCCGGATGTGTGGCATGATTTTCGCTAGGGTGGAGTTAGTCGGCGCCCCCGATTGACTCCCTTTGTCCAGGGGATGGCATGGAGTCGCCGGATGTATAAAACGAGGACGCCGGACAAAAATTAAAATGAAAAAGACGGCTAAGAGTCGATTTTTTCACAGACGCCCCTATATTTCATTTGGGAGGGCTTTAGGGCCCTCCAGTAGAGATGCTCTGATCACCATTGTCTTGTAACAAAAGGTATCAGTGCTAGATGGGTGTCCCAAGTAAAAGCTAGCCAATTGTATAGTATGTCTACAATAGAAAAAGCAGCAGCGCGTATAAGTACTTTTGTTAATTTTGAGCTAATACTTGCAAATTATGCACTAGTTCAAGCCGTTGAGTTAACTTCGAGGAATTCCACGACATGAACTTGCCAAAAAGACCAACTATATGCTACCTTTTTAAAATTAATTATATATATTAATATCATGAGATACAAATTACACTTAGTCTCTGCAATATGGCATGGCCTAGTACCCTTACGGATGCACACAATCTAGAAAAAAAAGAATTACAAAAAGAAAAGTCTCGCTACAACGACACTAACACCACGAGTAGTCCAACCACTTCAATAGCGACACCTTTAAAAAGGAAACAATGCACAAGTGTCATAGTTTTTCATCCTGAAGAAAGTTCTCACTCGCAAAACAATGCCTTCGACAAGATCATTGCTAAACAGAAACAATTAAGACCAGACCTTAGATTTTCACCCTGCAAGGTAAAACTGAGAACTCCTCCTGTTTTATCGCTCCCACGAACAGTCGTTGTTGTAAGTCAAAGATCACGCAGCCAGTTCCTCGTCGCCACAAAGATTCAAATCACCATAGCTTCCCTGATGTTCCAGCATTTTTGACTATCTCTGCATCTGATTTTACCATGGATCGTCGAAGACATGACACATAATGGTAACATATATCAGAGCTTCATAACGCGCCTACTGAAACCAAACGGCCAGAAAAAACATAGGTACGTCCGACTGAATTCAATCTGATCCAGCAATCTCCAGGCATAGTCGCCCATGGGAGTCCGCGGCAGAGCCTTCCGGAACATGCCTCTCTAGAATCGATCATCGAGGATAGGCAGCCAGCAGATCTTCGTCTTCGCATGGAAGGAACCCTAGGACCGCCACCATTATTTAGGCCGATCCAGTAGTCCGCACACCATCAGCCGGCTTCCGGCGAACGGAACGAGCGGGTCAACTTTCAGCCCTTTCGAAGCCATGGCTGAACCCACAGATCGGTTAGAAAGAGACCGAGATGTTAGGAATAAGCACGAGTTCTGGCACCGGCAAAACGCCATATGCTCTGATGTATACAGTTGGTATACGTGACGATATAGGTGTCTGTTTCATGTACATGCATGTACTCGGGTAGGACTAGGAGTTAGTCACCGATTAGGTTGCTAGTCTAAATCGAGTTAGCTGATTCTTGGCATATATATATACATGTATCCTGGCTTGTAAATCACCACCGTGAGTTGAAGCAATAGAAGAGAAACACAGGCTCTAGACGGGCCTATAGCAATCTTATTGTTTTTTGCGTGTGCGTGCGTGAGTTATACTAGCCTGATCAAAAGAATCGACCATCTAGAAGTACGTGCATCTCGACAGAAGTTAACGGGTACGTACGTGTCATCTCGTCGGAACTTCATCATCGGTGTCGTTGGAAAGTACTCGGCGGCAGGAGTTGTGCCAACAATTGGTATTAGAGCCTGAGGTTCTTCGTCCGTGATCTGCTGAAAGTACAAGGAGGTCATGGCGTTGGTCAAGGCAGGCGAGAGCTCGACAGCGGCACCGGTGACGGAGACGGTGGGGGCGGCTTTGTATCCACGCCTCGATCGCAAGGACTACGCGCTATGGGCACTCAACATGGAGGTGGCCATGGAGGCTCGGGAGGTTTGGGAGGCCGTCGATCCAGGAGGCGATGAGTATGTCAAGGGAGGCGCGAAGTACCGGAAGGATCGCCAAGCGTTAACGATGCTCTATTCCGTCGTGCCGAAGGATGTGATGCAGCACATCATTGGAAAGAAATCAGCGAAGGATACATGGGATATGATCAAGATCTTGCACCAAGGTCATGCCCGCGTGAAGGAAGCGCATCTTCAAACTTTGACGAAAAGCTATGAAGATCTGAAGATGGAGGAGAGCAAGATGGTTGATCAGTTTGCCGCCCGTTTCGTTACCCTCGTGAACGCAATCAGGGGATATGATGAGAGATTGGACGAGGTCAAGAACGTCAGAAGGTTCCTACGTGCGGCACCGGCGCTACATGTAGATCATCACATCGATCGAACAATGTCTCGACCTAAATACGCTGATGATTGAGGATCTCGTTGGAAGATTCAAGGCACACGACGAGAGAATTCGGATCACCTTTGGTGATCCAGAACAGGTTGAACATCTGATGCTCACGAAGCAGCAGTGGATGACTCTTTTGAAAGAAAAGCAAGGAGGCTCCACGAGCGGCAAGGAGAAGCAACGCCTAGCGAAAAAGTACATCACGGGGAAGGAGGACGAAGATGACGCCCCGCCACAGAGGAAGTTTGATATAAAGAAAGTAAGGTGTCATAACTGCGGCGAGATCGGTCACTTCAAGGCTGATTGCCGGAAACCACCAACAGAAAAGGAGAGGGCTCTCATTGCCCAGGAAGGAGATGATGGACTGATGATGCTGATGCTCGAAGTAAATGAGCTGAAGGATGAGGAGGATCCTCCATCACCAGTGATGTCTACGCACTTCTATTCTTGTAGACAGTTGTTGGGCCTCCAAGTGCAGAGGTTTCTAGAACAGCAGCAAGTTTTCCCTTAAGTGGATTACCCAAGGTTTATCGAACTCAGGGAGGAAGTGGTCAAAGGTATCCCCTCTCAAGCAACCCTGCAATCAAGATACAAGAAGTCTCTTGTGTCCCCAACACACCCAATACACTTGTCAGGTGTATAGGTGCACTAGTTTGGCGAAGAGATAGTGAAATACAAGTGGTATAGATAATTATAAGTGGTAACGGTGATAGAAAATAGCTTGATGGCGTGGAAGAGACTAAAGGCAAACTGAAATAAAGATGGAAGCAAGCAAACATGTAACAGATCTAATAGCAAACGGTGTTCCAATGTTTAGAAACAAGGCCTAGGGATCATACTTTCACTAGTGAACACTCTCATATAAATATCTTCTCTTTATGATACTACTCTTAACTACTCTCCGGTTGAACACTCTAATTGATGGTAGGGCTATAACAGCACACCTCAAAGTAAGCTTTTCCCATCTAGATAACCCCACACTGTCACCTTGAGCTCTAGATAGGTCCAACAAACACCACAATTTCATAAAGACATCCAACTCCAAATATAACTCATAACAAGTATTTGTAATCTCTAGCCTAAGTGCCACCATGGTGTGCACGCTGTCACTTTCACACACATGGGGAGAGCCGAGATCTATTAAAGCACTTGAGTAGCAAGGTAGATCTATAGATTACAAGCTCATGATCTCAATAAGATCATGCATAGTGAGAGAGATGAACACATAGCTACCGGTAGAACCCTTAGCCTCGAGAGAGAACTACTCCCTCCTCATCATGGGAGTCCGCAACGGTGATGGAGATGGTGGTGGAGATCGATGGAGATGGCTCCTGGGGCACTTCCCCGTCCTGGCAGGTTGCCGGAACAGAGACTTTCTTTCCCCCAAATCTCCCCTTCGGTGGCGGCGGCGCTGTGGAGCTTTTCGTGGATTTCTGATTGACGATTTAGGGTTTATGCATCGGGAGGCTCTTATAGGCGAAATAGGCAAGGTCAGTGGCCGGCCAGGGGGCCCACACCATGCCCTGGCGCGTCCTGGGCTGGCCCGCGCCAAGGGGGTGTGGCCACCCTGTGGCCCCTCTCTGACTCTCCTTCTAGCTCCGTGAGTCTTCCGAGAAAATAGTAAGTTTGGCTTTTGTCCCGTCCAATTCCGAGAATATTCATTTTCTGACTTCCTGGAACCAAAAATAGTAGAAAACATGCAACTAGCACTGTGGCATCTTGTTAATAGGTTAGTCCAAGAAATCATATGAAAAGTACTCCAAAATGTGGACAAAACATAAGAAATTAGATAAAACCAAGCATGGAACATCAAAAAATATGGATACATTTGCAATGTATCAACATCCCAAGCTTAACTCCTGCTCGTCCTCAAGTAGGTAAGTGATAAAAAGAAAGAATAATTTTTGAGGTGACATGCACCGTCATAAACTTGATCAAAGTATTTGTAAAACATGCAAAGCTGGGATCATAGTACTTCAATCATAACATGAAAGATAAAGTTTTAGCAATAAGACAAAGAAACTATGTTGCAACATGAAAAGGCACAAACAAAAGATTCATGAATAACAATGCTCTGCAAGACGTTTGTTTGTTTCACATAAAGAAAACATAGCATAATAGTATTCAGCTTGTCCCTCATAGAGTAGCAAACATAAATGCATAGGACACCTTCAAAGTTCATAAGAGTGACTAGATACAAATAGTTTAAAACAAGCAATATCAAGGTATGCATAAATCAACTAGTCTTGGGACAATGCACATAGAACTAAGAATGGTCACTATGCTCTCAAAGTAAGTGCATAAAGATAGAAGGTGGAGACTCAATATAATGGTGGAAGAAAGGCCTTCATAGAAAGAAGCAGAGATTCAAGTTTCATAAAGAGCTTCCAAAAATTATGGTACTTATAGCTTTCAGCTATCATTGCCCCTATCATAAGCATCTTGAAGTGATTAAGGTTAAAGTGATCAAACTATGGTGTATATGCTTGACGAAGTATAAGTTGGAAACCTCATGTCCCTTGAATACGAGGGCCGCTCCTCATGCTACTCAAGTTTAGTCACCGGTAAGTTCTTGTCATCGTAAGTACATGTGTATCATAGAGACCTGCCAATGGGGTACCCCTTGCCCGATGATACGGAAGAATCCCAATATCAAAATGACAAGGCAAGCAGACAACGAGCATCTCAGCAATCTTCTTATTTACCATGGGAATATAGTGCTTTTTTCTCTCTTTCCTCTTTTCATAATCTTTTTTTTTCTTTTTCTCTTTTTTTCTCAATATAGGACTCTTTTTTTTATAAGAAGAATGCTTCGTAGATAGCTCATTATGGTTACGCTGCAGGTTTCCACCATATCAGCATGGATTAGACCAGCGGCCAAGGCGTTTCTCTGACACATATACATAACTCCATGGACTTACAAGCTCCCCTTTAATTTCACACCGACGACATCCATATACAAAAGAGCATGATATCAACTAGGTACAAGTACCAAGTGCAATGTTGAAAGCGTTCCCCATGAAAGCATGGTTCTGCTAATTCCCAACAAATAAGTGCAAGCATATACAACATAGACGACACAATGGTTCAAGTTTATTAAGGGCAAGAAAAGTAAAGTGTGCCATCAAGTTCGTGAGAGCTTTAATCACTAGTTTTCTCATAACAAGTTTAATTTGGAAGGTAAACAAAAGCATGAATATACTTGGAATAGCTTAAGCTAGTAGGTAGGTATGGTGGACTCTTTGAAATAACTTGGTTTAGGTAGTTGGATGCATGAGTGGAACTCATACTTGGTTGCGGAGGCTAGCAAAAGACTGGGAGCGACAAACTAAGAGAGCAATAATGGCCATAATCATGCAGAGCAACAAAACATCATTGATCAAAGCATAAAGTGATACTACAAGTTGAAAACTAAAAGATCATAAAGGCTTAGGTGACTTGAGATAGTCATAACATGTTGTGAGCATGCGCCAAGTCAACCCAAATAAAACATCAAAGGAGAATACCACTATACTATACTTTAATATGCTAAAACAACACATGATTCATCCAAGGCACATTAAACGATATCAATGGTTTATAACAAGTCATGCTTCAGCAAATAATACTAAGCATAAAGCCAAAACAATATCGAGCATGGCATGACAGAGCATAGGCCATAGTCAAAAACAAGCTCCCTTTACCACTTAAGAATGAACTTTCCTACTCTTTTCCAATCCAAACCAAACTATTTATAAACCAATGTATGAAAGAGGGGGTCCAACAAATTTATTCAGCAAACTAAGCAAACCAAGAAAATGAAAAACCAAAATGAAAATAAAAAAGAAGACGCTCCAAGAAAAACACAACTGTGTATGAAACAATAAAAATGAAGTGTTTGGAAGAAACGTGGGATTTTTATTGATGAAGAAGGGGATGCCTTGGGCATCCCCAAGCTTTTATGCTTGTACTTCTTGGATATTTCTTGGGGTGACACGCGTGGCATCCCCAAACTTGAGCTTTAGTCCATCCTTCATCTCATTACTCATTCCTTCCATACACCTGAAATTTTTCTTTCATACAAAACTTCACACAATCTTTATTAGCAACATTAGTGCACTCAAGATAATAGGTCTTAAGGTTCAGTTCCAACACCAAATAAACTTCCATTAGAACACTAGCTACTGAAGCACTTCCCTCAAAAAGCTCAATTCCCCAAAAGAACTCAAAAAGGAACCAACAGGAAGCAAATGCAGAAAATGGCAGAAATCTGTCAAAACAGACCAGCAGGTAAAGAGAAATTTTTTCGAAGACCTTATGTTGCTCAAATCAAAATGTGTTGAACTAACTAAAGTTAGATAACAACTTGGGGCACAAGGAAAAAAATTCACGCCTCAAAAGGACGTTCAGAGATTTTACACGAATTTTTACGGTGAAGCACAGAAATCTGTTTTGGGACAGCAACTTTCCCAAGCATTACTTCTCTCTCATTAGAGGTTACTCTTGGCATAAAAAGCAAATAAAAAGGATAAGGAACGGTTATTACAGAGGTAATAACTTCCAAGACTCATCTAAAACTTTTGGGTTATCTCCCAATAAGTACTTTTCTTTAACGCCTTTAAGTTAGGCATAATAGTTTGAGAAGATGCTCACATAGGAAATATGAATTGAAGTAAAAGAGAGCATCAAGAAGAAAATTAAAAACACATTTAAGTATAACCCACTTCCTATGCATAGGAATCTTGTAAAGAAACAATTCATGAAAGCACAGGAAAGCAAAACAAGTGCAACTTCAAAATTTTCAACATAAAGAGGGGAACTTAATAATGTTGAGATACATAAGACCATGTTTCCCTCTCTCATAATAACTATCAGTAGCAACATGAATAAAATTAACAATATAACTATCACATAAAACATCCTTATCATGATCCATATGCATATAATAATTATTACTCTCCACATAAGCATAGTTATTCTTATTAATTGTAGTGGGAGCAAATTCAACAAAATAACTATCATTATTATTCTCATCACCATAATCATCAAATATAGGAGGCATATTGTAGTCATAACTAATTTCCTCCTCAATAGTAGGTGGACTGAAAATATCATATTTATCATTGTAATCATCATATATTGGAGGTTTGGTATCATCATAAGCAATAGAATAGCTATCTTCCAAAGCTGGGGAACTAAAAAGATCATTTTCATAGGAACTAGCTTCCCCAAGCTTAGACTTTTCCATAGCATTAGCAATAATGGTGTCCAAAGAATTCATACTAACAACATTGATATTAGAATGCAAATAAAGTTCCATAGGTTTTTTAATTTTCTCTTCAAACACTTCATGTCCTAACTCAAGATAAATACTATAAATCTCTCTAATTTTTTGTTGTTTTCCATTAAGCCTAACTAGTGAAAACAGGAAACAAAAAGACAAAATTGCAGAATCTAAAGGAAATAACTTCGAGCACTCACACCGGAGGATGTGAGTACCTTTTACCTTACCTCTCCGGCAACGGCGCCAGAAAATAGGCGTTTGCCGTGGGAGGTTCTTCTTCTTTAATCCTCTGGTGTGAATACCTTTTACCTTACCTCCGCGGCAACGGCGCCAGAAAGTAGCTTGATGTCTACGCACTTCTATTCTTGTAGACAATTGTTGGGCCTCCAAGTGCAGAGGTTTGTAGAACAGCAGCAACTTTTCCCTTAAGTGGATTACCCAAGGTTTCTCGAACTCAGGGAGGAAGTGGTCAATGGTATCCCCTCTCAAGCAACCCTGCAATCAAGATACAAGAAGTCTCTTTTGCCCCCAACACACCCAATACACTTGTCAGGTGTATAGGTGCACTAGTTTGGCGAAGAGATAGTGAAATACAAGTGGTATAGATAATTATAAGTGGTAACGGTAATAGAAAATAGCTTGATGGCATGGAAAAGACTAAAAGCAAACTGAAATAAAGATTGAAGCAAGCAAACATGTAACATATCTAATAGCAAATGGTGTTTCAATGTTTAGAAACAAGGCCTAGGGATCATACTTCAACTAGTGAACACTCTCATATAAATATCTTCTCTTTATGATACTACGCTGAACTACTCTCCGGTTGGACACTCTAATCGATGGTAGGGCTATAACAACACACCTCAAAGTAAGCCTTTCCTATATAGAAACCCCACACTGTCACCTTGAGTACTAGATGAGTCCAACAAACACCACAATTTCATAAAGACATCCAACTCCAAATATAACTCATAACAAGTATTTGTAATCGCTAGCCTAAGTGCCACCATGGTGTGCACACTATCACTTTCACACACATGGGGAGAGCAGAGATCTATTAAAGCACTTGAGTAGCAAGGTAGATCTATAGATTACAAGCTCATGATCTCAATAAGATCATGCATAGAGAGAGATGAACACATAGCTACCGGTAGAACCCTTAGCCTCGAGAGAGAACTACTCCCTCCTCATCATGGGAGCCAGCAACGGTGATGGAGATGGTGGTGGAGATTGATGGAGATGGCTCCGGGGGCACTTCCCCATCCCGGCAGGGTGCCAGAACAGAGACTTTCTGTCCCCCGAATCTCCCCTTCGGTGGTGGCAGTGTTGTGGAGCTTTTCGTGGATTTCTGATTAACGATTTAGGGTTTATGCATCGGGAGGCTCTTATAGGAGAAAGAGGCAAGGTCGGTGGCCGGCCAGGGGGCCCACACCATGCCCTGGCGCGTCCTGGGCTGGCCCGCGCCAAGGGGGGGTGTGGCCACCCTGTGGCTCCTCTCCGACTCTCCTTCTCGCTCCGTGAGTCTTCCAGGAAAATAGTAACTTTGGCTTTTGTCCCGTCCAATTCCGAGAATATTCATTTTCTAACTTCCTGGAACCAAAAACAGCAGAAAACAGGCAACTAGCACTGTGGCATCTTGTTAATAGGTTAGTCCAAGAAATCTTATGAAAAGTACTCCAAAGTGTGGACAAAATATAAGAAAGTAGATCAAACCAAGCATGGAGCATCAAAAATTATTGATACATTTGCAATGTATCAACCAGCTACAGAGATTGTGGCAGAAGTGGATCACCATCTACCGTGTGAGGATCACGAGGAACGGAGTGCCCCGTTTCCATGTGAAGCCACCTTTGAGGCAAGTGAAGCCTCAAAACTTGTTCATGGTGATCTATGCGTTGGAATTTCACCTGCAACTCTGTCCGGCAATAAGTTCTTCATGCTTGTGGTGGATGATCATAGTAAATACATGTGGATTGTGTTGCTGAAAAGGAAGGATCAAGCTCAACAAGAATTCGAGAAGATCAAGGAAGCCGAAGAGTTCAAGGTGGAGGCAAAGATAAGAGCCCTACGCATTGATCGGGAGGGTGAGCTGCATCAAACTGTGTTGACCATGGCACGGAGCATGGTGAAGAGTAAAGGCTTGCCAGGAAAATTCTAGGGCGAGGCAGTCAATACGGCTGTGTATTTGCTGAACATGGAGCCAACTGAGAGTGGAGTTGGTACAACACCGTACGAAGCATGGTACGGATGGAAACCCTCGGTTGATCATCTTCGCACTTTTAGGTGCGTGGCGCATGTCAAGACGGAGTCCGACCATAAGGGTAAATTGGCGGATCAGAGGACTCCAATGATCATGACATGCTATGAGAGCTCAAAGACATAGCGCTTATGCAATCCTTATACCAATAAGGTGGTTGCCAGGGGCGACGTAATCTTTTAGGAAGGCGAGTCATGGAATTGGGGCTACAACGAACCGGGATATCTAACTTTTCACGTCACGTGGGATCTTGAGTATGAAGAAAATATGGATCAACCAAGCTTATCCCTGTCAGCATGTTCGGTCCCAAAAGACGTTGAAGGCCTAGGGGGTGCTCCATGCGTGGACACCAGGCCAGAAGCACTAGGGATTCTCCTAGAAGACAAAGAGTTTGAAGAAAAGGCTAGTCTGTGACCAGAAGATACAGAACTGGAAGGGTGCGCAGATGCATGCACAGTGATACCTGCACTTGTTTTCCCACCAATTATAAGAGGAGGGCGAGTTGAAGCGAGCCCAGCAAACAGGTCAGCAAGGCCAGAAGGAAACGGTCCAAGAGTGTGGACTGGTGGCCAGACAGATGGAGAAGACCGAACAATAGGGGGTGCAGATCCATCAAGAGGCTTTTCACGTGGTATAGAGAAGCTAGAAGGAAACATGCCAGAAAGAGATTCAAAAGGAAAAGACTAATCACTACAGGTAGGCAAGTTGTGTCGTGTTACTCCAGACGAGCCAAAAGATGGCGTTGGTCAGGAAGAGGTAGAAGTCAGAATTGCTAGTCACGAGCTAGCTTTGCTAGTCAACCAACGTGAGCTAGCTCCTATATATTTTTTCTATTGCATCCAAGGGTATCGACAAGCAGAAGATCAAATATGCGAGGCATCAATGAGAAAGTACTTCGTCGAACCAAGTATAATGTCTCAAGGCACGGACAAAAAGGACTGTCGGTGTGAAGACGTGGAGAAGGGTGTGGACAAAAAGGACTGTCGGCATGAAGCCACGGAGAAGCCGACAAAAGCAAATTCGGTGACATGGGTGCTGAGAAAGAGAGCGGCGAAAGCAATATCATGGATGACGTCCGAGAGGAGCAGCTGGCGTATCTGGGATCCAGGTCGAGGTGAAGCACATGTCGTGCTTAGGGGGTGATTGTTAGGAATAAGCACGAGTACGACACCGACACAGTGCCATACGCTCTGATATATACAGTTGATATACGTGACGATGTAGGTGTCAGTTTCATGTACATGCATGTACTCGGGTAGGACTAGGAGTTAGTCACTGACTAGGTTGCTAGTCTAAATCGGTTAGCTCATTCCTAGTCCTACCCGAGTACATGCATGTACATGAAACAGACACCTACATCGTCACGTATACCAACTATATACATCAGAGCGTATGGTGATGTGCCGGTACCGGACTCGTTCTTATTCCTAACAATCACCCCCTAAGCACGACATGCGCTTAATCTCGACCTGGATCCCAGATACACCAGCTGCTCCTCGCAGGCATCATCCATGGCATTGTTTTCGCCGCTCTCTTTCTCAGCACCAATGTCACCGACTTTGCTTTTGTTGGCTTCTCCATGGCTTCACGCCGACAGTCCATTTTGTCCGCGCCCATCTCCTCGTCTTCACGCCAACAGTCATTTTTGTCCGCGCCTTGAGATATTATATTTGGTTCGATGAAGTACTTTCTCATCGATGCCTCGCATATTTGATTCTTGGCATATATATGCATGTATCCTGACTTGTAAATCACCACCTTGAGTTGAAGCAATAGAAGAGAAACGCAGGCTCTAGACAGGACTGTAGCAATCTAATTGTTTTTTGCGTGTGCGTGCGTGAGTTGTAGTAGCCTGACTAAAATAATCGATCAGCTAGCAGTACGTGCATCTCGGCGGAAGTTAACGGGTATGTACGTGTCATCTCGTCGAAACTTCGCTATCGGTGTCGTCGGAAAGTACTTGGCGGCAGGGGTTGTGCTAACACGAGATGCAGCATCGCCGCCTAAGACAACCACCACGCCGCTTCCAAGTCTACACCATTACCCCCATCTTCTTCCCCGCGCCTCCCTTCCAAGCTGCTGGCAAGCGCCGCCCAGGCAAGCACCGCCGCCTGCCGCTTGGATCTACCGGCACCTTCCCTTGGTGTCCACCCCCTAGCGTGAAGAGGATCGACGGAGCCGTGCAGATCGCCTGCCGCCTTCGGCAGGCTAGGCGTGGCCGCCACCGCCAGCGCAGGCGGCGACAATGGCCGGTGGGGGAGCGAGGGTGGCGACTGGTTAGAGTTTGGAGGGGGCGCCCCGGGGTCGCCTCGGGCGAGCGACCCAGGAGCGGTTGGGAGGTAGCAGGTCAGGGTTTTTTCGGCTAGCAATGATGTGATCAGCTAAAGAGCTAGAAGGAGAAGGGCTTTCTTTCTAAAGAAAGATGCTAATTTGATTAATATCAGGAAATGGAATGAATTTATGCTTCACTAATTCAATGATAAATGACTCTTATATGGTCTTTCTTATCCGAGGGAAAATAATCAAGTGCAGATGCAAGGAAGAAATAGAGAAGAAAACAAGACGGGAAGAAGTCGAGATTTGAGAAACCATACAGCGTCTTATGCTGCCTGTCATCAAGATAGAGCTCAATACCCTTTTCAACCCCCTCTAAGCTCTTGAATGGTCCACCGAGATGAGGATACGTGTGGAAAGATCCTGAACGATCGATCCTGATGTAAATACCGAAGTACTGTACCAACTAGGGGGTTTGTTGACATAAACGGTTGACTTGGGTGGCGGGGTCTCAGCTACAGCCTGCAGGGAGGATGAGGCAGCGGCAGTGTCCTTAAATGTTGTAGTGCCGAGCAACTCGCTCAAGTACGAGACAGACGGTTGTGACTCCGTCCGTGGAGATGGAAGCTCAGTCACATCACATGATCTTGGCACCTGAATTAAGTGAACCGATGAGTAGAAGAAATCTCTTCTTCTTGTTTTATAAAGAAGATTGAGCATTGCAAGAGCAGCATTGTTCAGTATCCCTAAAGAAACACGGGGGGAGGGGGGTGGCTGGCAGCAATGTTACGGTGACAATTCATATCATTATCATCACCATTGCCATGGACAAAGCTTGACAGGAGAAACGTTTTTTTTGGCTGATTTGTGTACAAGTTGATACATTTGCTGTTACAACCATCAGACGAACTCTCTAGCTAGCTTTTTATCGAAATGGGGTTGTAACCCCGGCCTCTGCATCCAAGGATGCACACAGCCCTTTATTAGGAAAGTATCCAAAGTATCTAAAGTAAACTTATTACAACTCAAGCATCAGAAAGGGTTGATACAAACACCAACCAACGGAAAAAAGGTCTAAAATCGCGAGGCATAAGGAAGTTAGAAATCTCTCATTCTACTAGAATGCCGCCACGAAGCCTGGCAGGAGATATCCTGTGCGATCGTCACCAGACGGTTGCATCCATAAACCATCTTGGCGCGCTGGTGCTCTGGGAGGAGAAGAGCCCAAAACTGAATCCAATGGGACGCCGAGATAATAACCTGCAAGAAAGATTGAACTCGAGCCTTGTTAAAAATAATATTATTGTGACATTTTCAAATGGACCAACATAAAGCCGATATCCCTATACGTACTCTAGCTTTGTTTGTCCTATGCATCCCATTTAACCAATTCCCAAACATATTAATAATATTGGTCGGAGGTGGAAGATCATATGTGAAAAAAACAATGCGCCATATAATTTTTGCAAAGGGGCAAGAAGGAAGAGATGCTCAATAGTTTCGTCTCCATTACAAAAGCAACATTTCATGCAACCTACCCAATTTCTTCTTATAAGGTTATCTTTAGTCAACAAGACCTTTTTATTAAGGAACCACATGAAAATCTTAATCTTTAAAGGTATTTTTAATTTCCATAGATATTTGGTAGGGAAATTCTGATGCTCCTTCATGAGATCCTCATACATAGATTTAACAGTGAAAACATCATCCATGGTCAGTTTCCATTGAAAAGAGTCAGGATCATCAATTAAGTTTAGTTGAATTAATCTCTGACATAAATACAACCATGCATCCCATTTAGTCCCAATTAAATTCCTCCTAAAACCAATATTTAGAGAATTATGAGATAAAACATCATGAACAGAGATATTTTTCCTATGAGCAATATTATAAAGAGACGAATATTATTGAGCTAAACATGTGTCCCCTAACCAAACGCCTTCCCAGAAACGAGTACCTAACCCATTCCCAACATTGAAAGACCCATGTTTAAAGAAACTATCTTTAACTTCCATTAGGCCTTTCCAGAACGGAGAGTCTGTTGGTTTGGCATGAACAAGAGTTAATGTTTTGTTTTTTATATACTTATTGTGAAGCAATTCTTGCCATACCCCTTTCTCGGACAGAAGTTTGTATAACCATTTACTAAGTAGGCACATGTTTTTGATTTCTAAAACCTCTATTCCAAGGCCACCTTGGTCCTTAGGTCTACAAATAATATTCTATTTAGTCAGTCTATATTGTTTCTTATGATCAGTACTTTGCCAAAAGAATCGTGATCGATAATAATCTAATCTTTTCCGAACACCCTTTGGTATTAACAGAAAAGAAAGCATAAACATAGACATGCTAGTCAAAACAGAATTGATTAACACTAATCTATCCTCGTATGACAAAAGCGTTCCTTGCCAACATCCCAATTTCTTTCCAAAACGGTTCTCAACCAAATTCAATTCAGAATTTGTTAACCTTCTATGATGAATAGGTACCCCAAGGTACTTAAAAGGAAAAGTGCCAGATTCACAACCAAATATATCTCTATACTGTTGTTCAGACTCCTTTGCATTACCAAAACAGTAGAGTTCACTTTTGTAAAAATTAATTTTAAGACCTGACGGTTGTTCAAAGATACACAAAATTAGCTTCATGTTAATTGCCTTAGCAATATCATGCTCCATAAAAAGAATCGTGTCATCTTCATATTGTAATATAGATATCCCTCCCTCAACCAGATGAGGAATTAAAGATCCTACTTGACCTTCTTCCTTAGCTCTAGCTATAAGAATGGCCAACATGTCCGCGACAATATTAAAAAGAAGGAGATAGAGTATCTCCTTGTCTCACCCCTTTTCTTGTCTGAAAAAAATGACCAATATCATCATTCACTCTAATCCCAACACTCCCTCCTCGAATAAAATTACTAATCCATTTGCACCATGAAGGATCAAAGCCCTTCAAACGAAGGACCTATTGTAAGAAAGACCATTTAACTTTATCATATGCCTTTTCAAAATCAATTTTGGAAAGCACACCATCCATTTTTTCGTATGGAGTTCATGTATAGTTTCATGTAAGATAACTACCCCTTCTAGGATATGTCTCCCAGGCATAAAAGCCGTTTGAGTAGGGCGGATAACCTGTAAGCAATCACAGATATTCGGTTTGTGGCAACTTTAGTAAAGATTTTAAAACAAACATTTAATTAAAAAAATTGGCTTGTATTGTTGAATTTGAATCGCATTCTCTTTCTTGGGAGGAGTGTGATCACACCAAAGTTTAGCTTGTGTAAAGGTAACTCGTCTGTTTGCAGCTGTGCAAACAAACCCATCAAGTCCTCTTTAATAACAGCCCAAAAAGTCTGATAAAATTTCGCTGGAAATCCATCAGGACATGGTGCTTTGTTGTGTTCCATAGAAGAAATTGCATCAAGCACTTCTTTCTCGGAAAAAGACGAAGTTAAAATTGTGTTTTCCATAGCAGAAACTTGCGGAATATCAAGATTCGTTTCCTCCATAATTGAAAAGCTATTTGGTTCTGGATAACCAAAAAGATTTTTATAATATTCAGAAATATATGTTCGTAAATTCTCGTCCCCCGCGATAGTACCTTCATCCTGCTCTAATTGGAAGATATTCTTCTTCCGATGTTTACGATTAGCAATTAAGTGAAAATACTTAGTATTATTTCCCCCTTCCTGAATATGCTTGACTGTAGCCCGTTGAGCCCACTTGCTCTCTTCCTCCCGTCTCACTTCGATACTTGATCGTTTGCTAATTGGAGTTTATTTCTCTCGGCTTCCGACAAAACACTTGTCTCAGCCTTGATGTCAAGTCTATCAATAATACCTAGAAGACGATCTTTTTCTTTCTTATATTTTCCACTCTAGTTCTTAGCCCAACCATGGAGAAAGCACCTCAAATGCCTGATTTTGTTTTGCCATCTCATGATTGGTGTAACACCATGTGTTACCGTTAACCACTCATCCACTACCATCTCATAGAAACCCTCTTGTTGTAACCACGATAATTCAAATGAAAATCTTGGGTTATTACCAAGATGGGCTCTAATCCCTGAATCAATCAGAAGAGGCGTGTGATCCGACCCGAAATGAGTAAGATCCCGAACAGTCACTAAAGGAGTTTTTTTGTTCTCATTCAACACTCGACAGGATTCGATCAAGTTTCTCATAAGTCGGGGTTTCTCTATGATTAGCCCAAGTGAATTGTCTACTAGAGAGAGCAATCTCCCATAGGTTTAGACTTTCAATAATTGCATTGAAAACATATGGCCATCTAGAATTAAACCGGTCATTGTTCTTCTCCCGTTTACATAGAATGTTGAAATCTCCACCCACTAACAAAGGGAGTGAAACATTTTCACATATCCGAACTAGTTCAGCCAAGAACTCATGTTTGTGACTATCCTGGGACGCACCATAAGCTGGTACGAAAACCCATTCAAAACCATCATTACGACACGTCATATACAATTTGACACAGAAGTCCCCCGTTTCCACTTTATTAACTTCCAAAGTTAAGGTATTTATACCAACTAGAATACCACCAGAACGACCATGGGGAGGTAAGCAGAACCATGCAAAATCCTCCCCAGGAGTCAAATGTTGAAGAAAAGAAACTGTAAAATTAGATCTCCCAGCTTCTAACAAAGCGATAAAATCTAACCTATGTTCCTTGATTACTTCAGAAGTGAAATTATGCTTAGCAGGATCCCTAAAACCATCACTATTCCATATTAGACCTCTCATGTCTTGCCTTAATAACTTTTTTTAATCCTTACTCTAGTACCTCTCCGAACACTAGCAGTATCATACTGTTTTCTCTTATATTTGCGGGGTTTTTGACCTCAAGGTCAGCCGCATCCTAATCACACTCAAGAGACTCCATCTCTTCAGCGGCAATATCTTCACAAAGATTAGATACTTTAGAAACAAAAAGATTAGCCGGTGCACAATCTTGTAATTTTTGATTTGTGTTGTGTTCAAGCATAGTTAAAGTCCTACAAAATTCATCGTCTTTTATTAACTTTGCTGCCACATTCCTTTGTTCAGACGTCTCCCCTAACGAAACCCCTAACTTCTTAGCCCTCCCAATAATAATATCATTCGATAATGACAAAACGGAAGCTTTAGAATTCGAGAAAATACCCTGTTCCCTGTTGCGACGCTTGGCCAACTCCGCTGCTCGCTCTAACTGTGTAGCATCTGCATTGGGTTGAGAAACAATTCGATCACTCGACCGAACAGAATTAATCGTAGATAGGGGTATACCACCAAAAGCAATTACCTCAGCAAGCGTCGGGGGAGTTTTTGCAATGACGCTCCTTCTTTCATTCTCTTGCCTCGAAATCAACACTGATCCCCCAATCCTATGAATAGGGGACATAGGGAATGAAGAGCCTTTGACCACCGGAGAGGCAAGAAGAATAGCCGACACATCCCTAAGAGGATCTTCCTTGACCGGGCTACCTAGCACGGCAGAACGATCCTGCTGTGAGTTCGATCCCGCCTCAACCGAATCAAAACCATGCACGCTCGGTGGAGACTCGATACTCTAGTCTGCAACCAAGGTGTCCATATCACCCTCACATGCGATGACAGCAGATTCAGTGCACATCTATGACTCAACCACAGCCAGTCGAGTAGGCACAACGGAAGGAAAAAAACTTCCTGATTATGATACAAATCATTATTAGATACGGACCCAAAATGTTGATTTTTAGATGCAGCATCATTGTTAAAAAAAAAGGTACCTCGTCCCTTGCCAACAGGTTCAAAACCCCTTAACACTTGTTGCCGTCAGGTGCAGCTAGCACCTGTGTCTCAGCAGCATCATTGCGAGGATGCACAATAAGAGGAAAAACAACTTCCTGTGTATGTGGCACCACATTATTAGATTCAGAGCAAATATCGATCTTTTTAAGAATATCATCATTGTGAAAAGTAGGTACCTTGTGATTAAACATAGCAAAAGCTCCCACATGAAATAGTGGTTCTCTAGGCATCGCTGCCTGTTTACCGCCACCACTTGGAGCGCTAACCCCTCCAGCAAACATATTATCTGAATTATTCCTAGACTTTTTATTAATTAAATCTTATTCCATATTTGAACTCTCCTTATTCTCCTCATTACCCTCTCCGTCTTTGTCTTTACAAGGATCTTGTTCACTAGGCCGACTACCATGATCCGAGGCTTCGTTTGGTTTCTCAACCAAAAAGGCTAGTCGGAAGAATCCTTTCTTGATCCAAACATCAAGGTGAGTTGGAATGAGTTTAGGATCAACGCACTGAACCTGAACACGAACAATTCTATGAAGCCTAGTGAACGGCATGTCTACTGCACATGTCTGGCCAAAGATGGATCCAATCCCCCAAAGTGACAAGCAATCCCTTCTCACATCTTTAGGTACCCCAGTGATGCCTACGCACTTCTATTCTTGTAGATAGTTGTTGGGCCTCCAAGTGCAGAGGTTTGTAGAACAGCAGCAAGTTTTCCCTTAAGTGGATCACCCAAGGTTTATCGAACTCAGGGAGGAAGTGGTCAAAGGTATCCCCGCTCAAGAAACCCTGCAATCAAGATACAAGAAGTCTCTTGTGTCCCCAACACACCCAATACACTTGTCAGGTGTATAGGTGCACTAGTTTGGCGAAGAGATAGTGAAATACAAGTGATATTGATAATTATAAGTGGTAATGGTGATAGAAAATAACTTGATGGCGTGGAAAAGACTAAAGTAAAACTGAAATAAAGATGGAAGCAAGCAAACATGTAACAGATCTAGTTGCAAACGGTGTTTCAATGCTTAGAAACAAGACCTAGGGATCATACTTTCACTAGTAAACACTCTCATATAAATATATTCTTCTTTATGATACTACGCTGAACTACTCTCCGGTTGGACACTCTAATCGATGGTAGGGCTATAACAACACACCTCAAAGTTCATCTTTCCTATCTAGAAACCCCACACTGTCACCTTGAGTACTAGATGAGTCCAACAAACACCACAATTTCATAAAGACATCCAACTCCAAATATAACTCATAACAAGTATTTGTAATCTCTAGCCTAAGTGCAACCATGGTGTGCACACTGTCACTTTCACACACATGGGGAGAGCAGAGATCTATTAAAGCACTTGAGTAGCAAGGTAGATCTATAAATTACAAGCTCATGATCTCAATAAGATCATGCATAGAGAGAGAGAGATGAACACATAGCTACCGGTAGATCCCTTAGCCTCGAGAGAGAACTACTCCCTTCTCATCATGAGAATCAGCAATGGTGATGGAGATGGTGGTGGAGATCAATGGAGATGGCTCCGGGGGCACTTCCCCGTCCCGGCAGGGTGCCAGAACAGAGACTTTCTATCCCCCGAATCTCCCCTTCGGTGGCGGCGGCGCTGCGGAACTTTTCGTGGATTTCTGATCGACTCTCTAGGGTTTTGGTATCGGGAGGCTCATATAGGAAAAGGAGGCAAGGTCGGTGGCCGTCCAGGGGGCCCACACCATGCCCTGGCGCGGCCTGGGCTGGCCCGTGCCAAGGGGGTGTGGCCACCCTATGGACCCTCTCCGACTCTCTTTCTGGCTCCATGAGTCTTCCGGGAAAATAGTAACTTTGGCTTTTGTCCCGTCCAATTCCGAGAATATTCATTTTCTGATTTCCTGGAACCAAAAACAGTAGAAAACAGGCAACTGGCACTGTGGCTCTAATAGGTTAGTCCAAGAAATCATATGAAAAGTACTCCAAAGTATGGACAAAACATAAGAAAGTAGATAAAACCAAGCATGGAACATCAAAAATTATAGGTACATTTGCAATGTATCATCATCCCCAAGCTTAACTCCTACCCGTCCTCGAGTAGGTAAGTGATAAAAAGCAAGAATAATTTTTGAGGTGACATGCACCATCATAAACTTGATCAAAGTAATTGTAAAAAATTCGAAGCTGGGATCATAGTACTTCAATCATAACATGAAAGACAAAGTTCTAGCAATAAGACAAAGAAACTATGTTGCAACATGAAAAGGCACAAACAAAAGATTCATGAATAGCAGTGCTTTGCAAGACGTTTGTTTGTTTCACATAAATAAAACATAGCATAGCGGCATTCAGCTTGACCCTCATAGAGTAGCAAATATAAATGCATAGGACACCTTCAAAGTTCATAAGAGTGACTAGATACAAATAGTTTAAAACAAGCAATATCAAGTTATGCATCAATCAACAAGTCTTGGGACAATGCACATAGAACTAAGAATGGCCACTATGCTCTCAAAGTAGGTGCATAAAGATAGAAGGTGGAGACTCAATATAATGGTGGAAGAAAGGCCTTCATAGAAGGAAGCAGTGATTCAAGTTTCATAAAGAGCTTCCAAAAATTATGGTACTTAATAGCTCTCAGCTCTCATTGCCCCTATCATAAGCATCTTGAAGTGATTAAGGTTAAAGTGAACAAACTATGGTGTACATGCCTGACGAAGTATAAGTTAGGAATCTCATGACCCTTGAATACGAGGGTCACTCCTCATGCTACTCAAGTTTAGTCACCGGTAAGTTCTTGTCATCTTAAGTACATGTGTATCATAGAGAACCACCAACGGGGTACCCCTTGCCCGATGATACGGAAGAATCCCCATATCAAAATGACAAGGCAAGCAGACAACGAGCATCTCAACAATTTTCTTATTTACCATGAAAATATGGTGCTTTTTTCTCTCTTTCCTATTTTCATAATCTCTTTTTTTTCTTTTTCTCTTTTTTCTCAATATAGGACTCTTTTTTTATAAGAAGAATGCTTCATAGACAGCTCATTATGGTTACGCTGCAGGTTTCCACCATGTCAGCATGGATTAGACCAGCGGCCCAGACGTTTCTCTAACACATATACATAACTCCATGGACTTACAAGCTCCCCTTTCATTTCACACCGACGACATCCATAGACAAAAGAGCATGGTATCAACTAGGTACATAGCACCCGTGCAATGTTGAAAGCGTTCCCCATAACAGCATGGTTCTGCTAATCCCCAACAAATAAGTGTAAGCATATACAACATAGACGATACAATGGTTCAAGTTTATTAAGGGAAAGAAAAGTAAAGTGTACCATCAAGTTCGTGAGAGCTCTAATCACTAGTTTTCTCATAACAATTTTAATTCGGAAAGTAAAAAAAACATGAACGTACTTGGAATAGCATATGCTAGTAGGTAGGTATGGTGGGCTCTTTGGAATAACTTGGTTTAGGGAGTTGGATGCATGAGTGGAACTCATACTTGGTTGTGGAGGCTAGCAAAAGACTAGGAGCGACAAACTAAGAGAGCAATAATAGCCATAATCATGCAGAGCGACAAAACATCATTGATCAAAGCATAAAGTGATACTACAAGTTTAAAACTAAAGGATCATAAAGTCTTATGGTGACTTTGGATAGTCATAACATGGTGTTAGCATGCGCCAAGTCAACCCAAATAAAGCATTTAGGAGAATACCACAATACTATGCTTTAATATGCTAAAACAATGCATGATTCATCCAAGGCACATTGAGTAATCTCAATTGTTTATAACAAGTCATGCTACAGCAAAGAATACTAAGCATAAAGCCAACACAATATCAAGCATGGCATGACAAAGCATAGGCCACAGTCAAAAACAAGCTCTCTTTACCACTTAAGCATGAACTTTCCTACTCTTTTCCAATCCAAACCAAACTATTTGAAACCTATGTATGAAAGAGGGGGTCCAACCAATTTATTCATCAAACTAAGAAAACCAAGCAAACAAAAAACCAAAATGAAAAAGAAAAATAAGACGCTTCAAGAACAACACAACTGTGTATGAAACAATAAAAATGAAGTGTTTGGAAGAAACCTGGGATTTTTATTGATGAAGAGGGGGATGCCTTGGGCATCCCCAAGCTTTGATGCTTGTACTTCTTGGATATTTCTTGGGGTAACACGTGTCTCATCCCAAAGCTTGAGCTTTAGTTCATTCTTCATCTCATTACATCATTCTCTCCATACACCTGAAAATTTCCTTCATACAAAACTTCACACAATCTTCATTAGCAACATTAGTGCACTCAAGATAATACGTCTTTGGGTTCATTTTCAACACCAATAAAACTTCCATTAAAACACAAGCTACTGTAGCACTCCCCTCAAAAATCTCAATTCTCCAAAAAGAACTCAAAAAGGAACCAACAAGAAGCAAATGCAAATAATGGCAGAAATCTGTCAAAACAGACCAGCAGGTAAGGATGAATTTTTTCGAAGACCTTCTGTTGGTCAAATCAAAAAATTCACACCTCAAAACGACGTATAGAAATTTTACACGAATTTCTACGGTGAACCTCAAAAATCTGTTTTGGGACAACAATTTTCCCAAGCATTACTTCTCTCTCATTAGAGGTTACTCTTGGCACAAAAAGCAAATAAAAAAGGATAAGGAGAGGTTATTACTGACGTAATAACTTCCAAGACTCATCTAAAACTTTTGGGTTATCTCCCAATAAGTACTTTTCTTTAACGCCTTTAAGTTAGGCATGATAGTTTGAGAAGATGCTCACATAAGAAATGTGAATTGAAGTAAAAGAGAGCATCAAGAAGCAAATTCAAAGAACATTTAAGTCTAACCCACTTCCTATGCATAGGAATCTTGTAAAGAAACAAGTCATGAAAGAACAAAGCGACAAGCATAGTAAAGCAAAACAAGTGCAAATTCAAAATTTTCAACATAAAGTGGGGAAACTTAATATTGTTGAGACACATAAAACCATGTTTCCCTCTCTCATAATAACTTTCAGTAGCATCATGAGTAAAATTAACAATATAACTATCACACGAAACATTCTTATCATGAGCCACATGCATAAAAGAATTAATACTCCCCACATAAGCATAGTCATTCTTATTAATTGTAGTGGGAGCAAATTCAACAAAATAGCTATCATTATTATTTTCATCACCATAATCATCAAATATAGGAGACATATTGTAGTCATAATTAATTTTCTCCTCAATATTAGGTGGACTAAAAATATCATATTCATCATTGTAATCATCATATATTGGAGGCATAGTGTCATCAAAGTAAACTTTCTCCTCCATGCTCGGGGGACTAAAAAGATCATTTTCATAAAAACTAGCTTCCCCAAGCTTAGAATTTTCCATAGCATTAGCAATAATGATGTCCAAAGAATTCATACTAACAACATTGCTATTAGCATGCAAATAAAGTTCCATAGGTTTTTTAATTTTCTCTTCAAACACTTCATGTCCTAACTCAAGATAAATACTATAAAGCTCTCTAATTTTGTTGTTGTTTTCCATTAAGCCTAACTAGTGAAAACAAGAAACAAAAAGGCAAAATCGCAGAATCTAAAGGAAATAACTTCGAGCACTCACACCGGAGGATGTGAATACCTTTTACCTTACCTCCCTGGCAACGGCGCCAGAAAATAGCTTGATGTCTACGCACTTCTATTCTTGTAGACAGTTCTTGGGCCTCCAAGTGCAGAGGTTTGTAGAATAGCAACAAGTTTTCCCTTAAGTGGATCATCCAAGGTTTATCGAACTCAGGGAGGAAGTGGTAAAAGGTATCCCCTCTCAAGAAACCCTGCAATCAAGATACACGAAGTCTCTTGTGTCCCAAACACACCCAATACACTTGTAAGGTGTATATGTGCACTAGTTCGGTGAAGAGATAGTGAAATACAAGTGATATTGATAATTATAAGTGGTAACGGTAATAGACAATAACTTGATGGCATGGAAAAGACTAAAGTAAAACTGAAATAAAGATGGAAGCAAGCAAACATGTAACAGATCTAGTTGCAAACGGTGTTTCAATGCTTAGAAACAAGGCCTAGGGATCATACTTTCACTAGTGAACACTCTCATATAAATATATTCTTCTTTATGATACTACGCTGAACTACTCTCCGGTTGGACACTCTAATCGATGGTAGGGCTATAACAGCACACCTCAAAGTTCATCTTTCCCATCTAGAAACCCGACACTGTCACCTTGAGTACTATATGAGTCCAACAAACACCACAATTTCATAAAGACATCCAACTCCAAATATAACTCATAACAAGTATTTGTAATCTCTAGCCTAAGTGCCACCATGGTGTGCACACTGTCACTTTCACACACATGGGGAGAGCAGAGATCTATTAAAGCACTTGAGTAGCAAGGTAGATCTATAGATTACAAGCTCATGATCTCAATAAGATCATGCATAGAGAGAGAGATGAACACATAGCTACCGGTAGAACCCTTAGCCTCGAGAGAGAACTACTCCCTCCTCATCATGGGAATCAGCAATGGTGATGGAGATGGTGGTGGAGATCGATGGAGATGGCTCCGGGGGCACTTCCCCATCCTGGAAGGGTGCCGGAACAGAGACTTTCTGTCGCCCGAATCTCCCCTTCGGTGGCGGCGGCGCTGCGGAACTTTTCGTGGATTTCTGATCGACTCTCTAGGGTTTTGGTATCGGGAGGCTCTTATAGGCGAAGGAGGCAAGGTCGGTGGCCGGCCAGGGGGCCCACACCATGCCCTGGCGAGGCCTGGGCTGGCCCGCGCCAAGGAGGGTGTGGCCACCCTATGGCCCCTCTCCAACTCTCCTTCTGGCTACGTGAGTCTTCCGGGAAAATAGTAACTTTGGCTTTTGTCCCGTCCAATTCCGAGAATATTCATTTTCTGACTTCCTAGAACCAAAAACAGCAGAAAACAGGCAACTGGCACTGTGGGTCTTGTTAATAGGTTAGTCCAAGAAATCATATGAAAAGTACTCCAAAGTGTGGACAAAACATAAGAACGTAGATAAAACCAAGCATGGAACATCAAAAATTATAGGTACATTTGCAATGTATCACCCAGCAAATTGAATCCAAACAAGCGGGAGGGAGAATATTGGTTCCTCAACCATGCCCCAATCCTCAAATTTCAAGAGGATCTGAGTGTCTGGAATCTGATAATGTCTGAGCTCTTTCATACGCATCACTTCTGCCTTTGTAGGAAATTTTACTTTGAAGATATTCTTTTGAAACTCAAGCACTTCCCAAACATAATTATCTGAACGGATAAGTTTCTTTAGTTGTTCAGTAACTTGGGCCACGGACAAGGAACCTCCATCAACCAGCACTCTACCCACCCTAGAATTCTCAATTCTTGGTTTGAAAGTTTCTGTAGTTGGCAATTCCAGGAACATCAGTTGTTCACTGCCAAACCCATGCACTACCATTGTTGTCTTAGGAGCACTCAAAAGAGTACAAGAAGTAGTAATATGTTGCGAAGACTCACAATTGTCACAAATGACCACCAAGCAGTCCTCATGAAAATGCCCAGTTTGCTCACATCTAAAACACCTTAACTTGTCAGATTTCTTTGCCTTTTTATTGGGACCATCAGCCTCGGCCATCTCGAGATCAACAATGAAGCCATGCTCAACCTGGGTGCCACCTGTAGGGGTTCCGTGTATGAAAACAATAAATTTTACCCTACGCCCCTGAACCCCTGATGCTGCTAGGACCTACCTATTAGTAATACAATAACGAGAGGGGCTTTTCGCGAACTTACCCTTGAAGACCGAAAAGCGTTGTCAACACTCAGGAGAGCGTTGTTGTTGTAGACGAGCCGAAGCTGACCTCAAGGTCGCGATGAAGTCCTTGCGCTCCAACGGCTCCAACGACTTGAGTGCCTCAAGTGTGACACCTCGCAGCGAGTTACACACGTCTGGTGCCTGACGTTGACTCCTGCTTCCCCGATCCAGCAGTAGTTGCGGAAGTAGAGCTCCTGGATCCGAATCCCGCAGCACAACGGCGCTCCGTAGTGAAGATATATCTCGTTCGTGCAGTTCAAACTTCGGACCACGGTCATGAGAGAGAGAGAATATCAATTGGAGGTTTTCCCAAAAGTGAGAAGACCTTTATTGAAGATTGTGTGTATTTACCTGGCCATATACCCCCACTATATATAGGGGGAGGAGGGGGTACACCCTCCCTCAAAGTCCCAGGGTGGGACTAATCATGGGGAAGGGGTGGGGAGGCACGCTGGCCAGCCCCCACCGATGGGCCCCACATGGGGCAGGCCCATTAGGGCTGCCAGACACCCCCTAGGCCTCTCCTAGGGGTGTGGTCCCCTCTTGGGCCTTTTCCCTTCCAGGAATTGGCCCATTAATCCCTTTGACCATTTAATTGATTTTCTCTTTTATTAAATAATTATGAATAAATGATTAAATCAATATTTAACATTCATTCACATATTATTCAACCTCCGTGGCTATGGAACACCTTCCACCTCCACTCCGTACATCCTCCGGACTTACCGAAACCCTTCCGATTTTCTCTCTACTATTCTTCGGTGATTCTACCGATCCTATAAACACTCTCTAAGCATCATCAAACCCTTAAGAGTGATACCCTATGGTTCGGGAACACTCCAGAAATGGTCGGGACACTCCCGGACCAATGACCAACAGAGGGACCTGGATGTCCATGCGACCCCTATGCGTTCCACGAAGATCTTTCGTCGTTTGAACCAGGACGGTCGTGTCTTATTCCTTTTGTCTCTTGATACTTGCATTGCCCGACATCTAATCAATGACATTACCATGTCATGTTCAATCTCGTTACCGATCAATGCTACTTGACTCGTTCCGACAAGTGATATCCCTGTGATCAAATCACACGCTGCGTAGCTATTGGATATAACCTCTCCTGAGTGGGCCCTTAAGTATCTTTCCATCGGATGGACGGACAAATCCCGCTCTTGACATATATTGCCTCTATGGTTTCCTTCGATTACCTGAACACACCTTTATAACCACCGTATTACCAGATGGCACTTGATGCTATCTAAGCACTCTCGGGAGACAGTGATTGATATAGCCTCACGGTCTAAGGAATAGTCTACGAGGATCCATTTCTAATCATCATAACTTGAACTTCGTGACATGATCGGGTCACGATGTTTAGGTTGGGTATTGGTTCATCATCTCATTCTCAGAATGAGTTAACTCCATTTCCAAGTGGCATAAATGCCACATGATCAGGAAACATGATCATCTGTTGACCAATCAACCGGTGACTAGAGTTTCACTAGGAACCCCTGGTTGTTTATATATCACATGTGTATTGATGTTTCCACTCAACACAGTTATAGCATGATATAAAACTTAATCATAAACTATATGAAATATGATAATAGTCCTTATAACTATTTGTCTCTAGGGCATATTTCCAACAGTCTCCCACTTGCACTATAGTACAAATAAACTAGCTGCATTTGTTCTTAATCATTGGCACCATATCCGGTACCCTGAACATGCTTGCTCATGGAAGAGGTTGAGTCTTGGGACTGTACTTTATAGTCCCAAATCCTTTGCAACTTACTAATGTCACCTTGATTGACATTAATACTTTATCATCACATGATAACATCTGTGTGTCTGCATCTTCTCTATTGCAGTAGAACAAGGCCTGATTCTAGGAGCCTACAGTGACTTTAGATCAACCTCGAGGGCTTAACTAGCCCTGGGACACATCATTCTATGTGAAAAGCTAACTAGCCCCTCTATAACTTTATACAACACTTTAGATGGTACCCTTATCTATTATAAATGTATTCATCGAAACACTAGTGCACCCTGTGCATCTTTCGATGTTTTGTTCACCTCGCTTCCTACTTGACTTTAATCGGTATTTACAGGAGTTTCCAACATATTCCCTATAACATAACTCTTTATGTTTTAAGATATGTCATCCTTTATGGATTTGGAAAACATGTCTGCAGTTCTCTATTAGACACCGCGGACAAACTTAGCTCAACATTCCGTGATTCAAACTTAATCACTTTTAAACATTCCTTATTGGATCATATATTATGCTAAGTTATCAGCATGGTTTTCTAAGATAGAACCTATGTCTCAACATAGTGGATGATGATCATCCTTTTCTTTCTTTCAACCATTGATGTTAAACTTAATACTATTCCTAACTTGAGTTATCAAGGACTAGTTCCTCAATTAACTTCTATTCTAAAACCCTTTTCAGAATCCCTTAAGGAATACTATATAATATCATAATAAACTTATCATCAACTTCTACCCCTTATAAATCATTATTTGTCGGTACTTGCGCTTTTATTCTTAACATCCTTAAGAATCACTCTATAAGCTCCCACTCAAAATATGTTCCTAACATATTTGGGTATGAGTCACTACTCTTACTCAAACTATGTTCCTACATATTTGAATTTGAGACTTATATTGCTCCCACTCAAAAATATGTCATTCACATTTTTAGGAAGACTTTTATAGCTCCCACTCAATTTCATGCAAAATTGCATATCTACTCACTATTTTGAACAACTTCAAAATCTTTGATCAAATATCAAGCTTGGAGATTTACTATGAGATACTAGTACTTTTACTAGTTTTAAATCCACTAGACATTCAACACACTTGAATCAAATTCATTTGAATTCGTCCAATACTTGACAAATTGTGCTTTTGTTATTCACCCCTTTTTCCACTATAGCTTTGCAGTCATTTGGGAAAATTCAAGTAACTCCTTTTACCATTATTGCTTTCTAATCTCAAGGGAATTTTGCTTCTAGGATTTCTCATAACTTTAGCTTACCATTATTTCCTTAGTAGTTCGTAGGTATGTCATATTCCAAGAATCATGGCAAATGATTCATAAAAGTCTCCATACAAGATATGGATTACATTTTGAATCCTACTTCATGTAGTGAAAACACCAGTGAGGAAGAATACAATGATCATTATCATTTATTCTTTCCTTTATGAAGAGATCGTTCAGGAACGTTTTCCGTTGCGCTTCTCAACACACTGATGCGGGGTTTTGAATCCTCACTGTGTTTTTCACTATCTTCCATTTGCTCCATAAACGATAAATATCACTAAAAGTGAACTTTCTCAAGAATGCACCAAAAACCAAGCAACACAAGTTTTTCTTCTCTTTTGGTATCAGCTATGGATTTCGTATTCAAAGTTTCCAATGAATACTCTACATGGACTTATTCGCTATTGTTTTGGTTATATCGAATAACCCCAAAATTTTACGATGATCCATACCAGATATGGAGCCGCTTTCACGAATCCAAATGGGTCACTATATATTCTAATTGAGTGCTAACTATTTCTAACTAATGTTCTCTACATCTACACGACAACGATTTATTTGGCGCCTTGTATTCACCCACTTTGATATCTAATATCACATTGTGATGCTTTGCATTTTAACGTTTCAAAACGCTTTGCATTCCACAATTTCTTTTATGCCAATCTTATAAAGTTGAATTTCATTACTATTGATCAAATCGTAGTAATTAGATTCTCTTTTATATTTATACCCTTTATTGATGAAACACATCGATCATATCAAATAGTTTCATACTTATGTTTCCTTTCGTAAACTTATTTACACATTTAAACAATCATATAATGATAATTACCATTTTGTTAAAACACAATACATCGAATATGTATTTACTTTTAAGAATTCATTAAAACACTTTGTATTCAAGTAATACACGGTGTTCAAGTTATTTTGCCGAACTTAGGCATGATTTATATGTGATAAGAAATCAAATGACTTTCACATATTATCACATAACTTTGAATTCAAACAATGGTTTCATTCATTAATGAATATATCATTAATTTGGGTATTTTAAGGCATTTCAATATTTTACAAATGTTCATGCATTATCAATTAGTTTCAAACAACAAGGATAATATAATCAAACAAGATATGAACACAAATAGAAATCATTCATAAAAGTTGAACAACCGTTTGTTACAAACTGATATGAATAACCGTCTCACAAAGTGTGAGACACACTAAAGAAGTTCACAATCTTTTGATTACAATAACTATCCAAAACATAAACTAAATGATAAATGTTGAGGGAGAGCGTCGTTGGCCATCATCATCATGCTCGCCATCAACACGCAACGTCACCTCCTCTCCAGCAAGCACCTCTCATGCAGAAGGACCTGTTTTCAGCAAAACAGAACAAGTATCAAATATACTTAACACTGCAAATGTGTTTGCAAGATTATAACATTTATAAAATTGTATATCAAATATATACCTTTGTCATTGATGACCTCAGCGACAACTGGTTCAACCAACACATTCCTGAGATGTGATACGAACCGGTGGAACTCCATTGATTCTGCGTCGCCTCTCATAATGCAAGTCCTGACTTGTGCTTGGTAGCTTGGTGGCAGCGATCACAGCACAATGCCATTTGCAAAAGAGCCCGTCATCCAGCTATCCAGGAAGTATGCAGGCCTTAGGTACACATCATGCATGCGCTCCAAGTGGTCATCAAGTGATGAGTTTTCTTCCATCTTAATGGAGAGGAAATCTCCCATCAGCTCATGCTCCCATATGCGTGCTTGTTCCATGAAATGTGTCCTAAGCTGTAGCATTATCGTATGAGGGTTGGCATTACCCACGACAGGCCACAGCTCGTCCACCATTCCGAAACGCATTGTAACTGAAATGAAGGAGGCCATCTCCTGACACTGATAGCGGTCTTCCCGCTGCTCTAGGGTCTCTAGGTCAATGGGCTGATCCAAATCTATCCCGTCGAGTATGTAGTCGACCACGTCATTCTCGCTAAGGAGAACGTGGAGACGCGCAACCCATATAGAGAAGTTTGATCCATCTAATCTGAGCTTCTCTCCTTCTAACCAATCAATCGTCAACAGGAAATGTGACATCAGGGAGAATTTTTCTACATTTTCAATTGCAAAAGGAATTTAGACTAAGTTTATAATTAAATGAGTTAATAATAACTCCACTCAGAAACACCTATCCCCAGAAGAGTTCCTAGTGATAACACGACCCCTATTAGCCAAATCTCCCCCGATCATCACGGCCATCAATGTGGGTTCAAGGGTGGACGCTAAACGTCGGTCACATCATTCATGCGACTCGTGCTCGATCTTTCGACCATCCGCGTTCCGAGGCCACGTCTCTGTAACGTGCTAGGCTCGCCAACTCAACCTTAGTGTATTCGTTGTGCAACATGGCTTACACCCACTGTATGCGGACGTAGATATGTCTGACACCCGATCATCACGGCCTGCCTCATACCGAAGAACTTTCTTGGTGGTGCACACTAAGGGGGAACACAATCATTGGTAATTTTAACAGGGATCATCTTATTAGGCTACCATCGAGTATCTAATACTAGCACACAATAAGATATACAAACAATAACATTGAATGTAAATGCGATGTGATATGGTCCTTCATGTCGTGATCTCCATCCGTCGTCACCGGATTCCGGCGCCAGGGTTCCGGTGTCGTAGACACCAGGGTACCGGTGTCTTTCCGGCGTGGTAGTCCGTCACCTCCGTGACTATCTACTACTACGTAACATAAGGTAATCACTTTACCTTTGCCACAACCATATCACAAAGCAACACCCCTGGAAAACAAAGTTAGACGCCTCTACTTTATCTTTGCATGTTTTACGTGGCTGAATGGGCTTTCGCACAAGAACCGTTCTTACCTACGAACCTTCAGCACAACGCTGATCAAGTTGTTGTCTCTACTACACCCCTTCCAGGGCCCTCCGTTGCAAATGACATACCAACTAATGCGAGAGAGACGGACACCCCTAAGCCACTTTATACGGTACAAGCCGTATGTCAAGCGTGGACCAGTCTCGCGAATGAACACGTAAAGTCAGTTGGGGGCCGCTTCATCAAGCATTACTGCGGTATACACAAGTACACGTGGGAGGGTAAAAAGTAAAAGATCAATGCCCACATGCTACATCTCGTGTGCTCTACCCATACTAGCATTACTAAGCATAGATCTAGCTCTGATACCACTATAGGGGTTCCGCGTATGAAAACAATAAATTTTACCCTACGCCCCTGAACCCCTGATGCTGCTAGGACCTATTAATTAGTAATACAGTAATGGGAGGGGTTTTCACGAACTTACCCTTGAAGACCGAAAAGCATTGTAAATGCTCAGGAGAGCGTGGTTGATGTAGACGAGCCGAAGCCGACCTCAAGGTCGTGATGATGTCCTTGCGCTCCAACGGCTCCAACGACTTGAGTGCCTCAAGTGTGACACCTCGTGGGGAGTTACACACATCCGGTGCCTGACGATGACTCCCGCTTCCCCGATCCAGCAGCAGTTGCGGAAGTAGAGCTCCTAGATCCGAATCTCGCGGCGCGACGGTGCTCCGCGGTGAAGATGTCTCTCGTTCGTGCAGTCCGAACTTGGGACCATGGGAGAGAGAGAGAGAGAATATCAATTGGAGGTCTTCCTAAAAGTGAGAAGACCTTTATTGAATATCGTGTATATTTACCTGGCCAAATACCCCAACTATATATAGGGGGAGGAGGGGGTACACCCTACCTCAAAGTACAAGGGTGGGACTAATCATGGGGAAGGGGTGGGGAGGCGCGCCTGCCAGCCCCCACCCATGGGACCCACGTGGGGCAGGCCCATTAGGGCCGCCAGCCACCCCCTAGGCCTCTCCTAGGGGTGTGGTCCCCTCTTGGGCCTTTTCCCTTCCAGGAATTAGCCCATTAAGCCCTTTGACCATTTAATTGATTTTCGCTTTTATTAAATAATTATGATTAAATGATTAAATCAATATTTAACATTCATTCACATATTATTCAACCTCCGTGGCTATGGAACACCTTCCACCTCCACACCGGACATCCTCCGGACTTACCGAAACCCTTCCGGTTTTCTCTCTACTATTCTTAGGTGATTCTACCGATCCTATAAATACTCTCTAAGTATCGTCAAACCCTTAAGCGTGATACCCTACGGTTCGGGAACACTCCAAACATGGTCGAGACACTCCCGGACCAATGATCAACAGAGGTACCTGGATGGCCATGCGACCCCTGTGTGTTCCATGAAGATCTTTCGTCGTTTGAACCGGGACGGTCGTGTCTTATTCCCTTTGTCTCTCGATACTTGCATTGCCCGAGATCTGATCAATGAAATCACCATGATGTGTTCAATATTGTTACCGAACAATGCTACTTGACTCATTCCGACAAGTGATATCCCTATGATCAAATCACACGTTGTGCAGCTATTGGATATAACCTCTCCTGAGTGGGCCCTTAAGTATCTTTCTGTCACATGGACAAACAAATCCCACTCTTGACATATATTGCCTCTACGGTTTCCTCCGAGTACCTGAACACACCTTTATAACCACCATATTACCAGATGGCGTTTGATGTTATCTAAGCACTCTCGGGAGATAGTGATTGATATAGCCTCACGGTATAAGGAATAGTCTACAAGGATCCATTTCTAATCATCGTAACTTGAACTTCGTGACATGATCGGGTCATGATGTTTAGGTTGGGTATTGGTTCATCATCTCATTCTCAGAATGAGTTGACTCCATTTCCAAATGGCATAAATGCCACATGATCAGGAAACATGATCATCTGTTGACCAATGAACCAGTGACTAGAGTTTCACTAGGAATCCCTGGTTGTTTATATATGACACGTGTATTGATGTTTCCACTCAACACAGTTATAGCATGATATAAAACTTAATCATAAACTATATGAAATATGATAATAGTCCTTATAACTATTTATCTCTAGGGCATATTTCCAACACCACCCGCTGCCGCGGCAGGAAAAAGCACCACGGCAGGCTGCCGTGGTGCCTCGGCAGCGAGCCTAGAGTCTGCAGCAGACAAATTCTGTGCCCAGGCAGATTGTGCCGTGGCAGAAGGCTGAACCGCGATCCGTTGCTGAATGTTGCTCGCGCTTGGCACTGCACCTCCTACGGCTGGCTGAGCCAAACCTACGCCACTCGGCACCACCGCATATTGCATCGCAGAAGACTGTTGGGGTAAAATCAAAGCACCGTTTTGTGCAGCAGCAACAACCGCGTCAACCACTTGGTTGATCAAGCTCTGATTCATAGAGTTCCTAGAGCTATTCTGCCGCCCAAAATTGTTTACTGTGCGAATTCCTATTTCCAAAGCCAAAATTAAATCTACCTCCATAACCTCCTCTGTTCCAATTGTCTCCTCTTGAAGCCCTGAATTCGTATCGGCGTCAATTCTGATAGCCAGTATCATTACCAGAAGCACACCCATTGTCATTGAAACCAGATCCACCATGAAAGCTTCCAAAAACCCAACCACGAGAGTTGGACTGGTTGACAAAGCTAGAAAACTGATTACCAGGTTCATATCTAGGATCCATATCCCTTCCACCTGCAGAGCCGCTGGATTCCCCGGTCACAAAATTTCCTCCAAAACCCTCATTGGAATTAGAGTTATTCTAGAACCTTCCACCATGGCCACGGCCACTATTGTTGTTGAAGAAGTGACCCCCACCATGGCCGCCACCACGCCCATAAGCGCCACCACCACCATTACCTTGCATCTCCCTCAGGTCTAGCCGCCGTCCCTCTAGGGTTTTAGATTTTTCCCAAGTGAGACCGAAGAGATGGCGAAAGGAGCGTCCAGCCCCAAAAACAGCGTCATTCGGGACCGACCTTGCCCGGTCCAAACGTGACAAAGGCCCAGGTCCAATCACAGCATGATCCGGCATATCCAACGTCTTTGGTACAAACCAAACTAGAGGACCCAAATGACCCGGTCCAAAAGCCCGAGAATTTAAATTAAGCGGAAAATTAGGCTGCCTAGATCTGACGCTAGACGACACCGATGATCGCATCTCCGGTGAGGCTCTCCGCCGGGATACCAGAGTCCACTCGGACTCATCATCGTCGCCATAGTCAGAAAAACAGATGCATCCAGCACTGGATGTTTGAACTAGCGAATCAATAAACTAGATTTCAATCCACGCCCTTTCTGCCGATTAGATGACAAACATAAAACGAAAAATAGCGGGCATACTAGTTGGGCCCGCTCGGTGGCACTTACCCATGATGTCGTGTCGTTTGGTTTTGCATGTCGACAACGAGCTAAGAGCATCTCCACCAGTAGCGCTATATGCTAGCACTGTAAATCTAGTTTGCAGAGCACTGCACTAGGATAGAGCATGCGGCCGCCAGATGCTTCATTTTGCAGCGCACACAGCTACGCCAAAAAAAGGCTCCCTCACCTGGCGCTGCAAACTACAACGCACGTCGCTATTGCAAACAACAACCACAATGAACTATTATGTCCAAAGATCAAAATGGATCAGAAAATCAAGAACAAATGGCTCTAAAATCTCCAAATGTCAACCTAATGGCATAGTTTGACTCAATAACATAGTTCAATACAAAGGACAATTCCACTCAAACAAATTCATCACAAATGAGCCTCAAGCATTCACACACATCATCACTTGTCAACATCTTCAGTCATTGTTATCTCCATTTTGTGCTCCTTGATCGGAGTCTTGGACGATAGTGTTGGTAGACGATGGTGGATCAACCATGGAGGCCATGACTCCCCACGGTAGTGCTCCCATGCCTCCATGCCATCCATGCCACCCGAAGTGCCTCTCATCCCACCCATGCTTTCAAGTCGTATGCGTCCATAGCCTCCATATGCTCCCGGTGTTGCTCACATGCCTCCATATGGTGCCGGTGGTGCTTTCATGTCTCCATATGGTGTCGGTGGTCCTCCCATGCCTATGTAGCCTCCCGGTGGTGCTCTCATGCCTCCATATTGTGTCGGTGAAGCTCCCATGAATCCATAGCATCTAAATCCTCCCATGCCTCCATAGCCACCTGAAGGGCCTCCCATGCCACCCATTTCTCCATGCCACCCAGGTGCATTCATCCCATCATTATTCCCTTTCAAAAAGTTTGCCGGTTTTCTTTTTTTGTCCAACACTTCATCACGAGCAAGGTTGATGTACTCCATTTTTCTTTTATCCATGTTGGAAGTGTCCATAAAAAAGAGGTTTCTCTCTTCTTCCACTAGACGTTGATGGTCCTCATTGGCCAACTTCTTCTCCTCCAATGCCAACCTCCTCTCCTCGGCGGCCGCCAACCTCTCCTCCAATGCCACCCTCTATTCCTCGGCCTCGGCCACCATGGTCCTAGACAACTTCTTATCCTCGTTGTAGTCCATCCTTGCATTGGTCATCCTCTCCATAGATTATTCTTTGTCATCATCACCGGCCTTCCTCCCCTTCATATCTTTGGCGGTCTTCTTTCCAAGCACCAATCTTTTTGTGTTGGCAACCGAGTGAGGAGTGGAGCTTATATTCTTATCCTCATCACCACTTGATGCACCATCATCTATGATAGTTACCTCAGCAGTTGCATGAATTGTCATTGATGGCACATCCATCCCATGGGTCTTCCACTTCTCCTATTGACCGAGCACATCATAGCAATGATGCAAGGTAAATGGTTTCCCAAGAATCTTCTTTTCCTTCTTTCCCACATCTCGGTACAAGCCTTGACCCATGGTAAGCTATATTGTGAACAAAATAGAGTAAATGAGTAATGTAGATCAACAAACATGTGCACATCTCCACGAAATAGTTGGACACAATAGAAGAACTTACCCTATCCATGTCATTGGTGCCACTTGGGTTGATTTCATCAACATCCTTTTGCACACCCGCCCACTTTTGACAATCGATGTTGATGACCGACCAACGGGACCAAAGAGAGCGGTCGCCCTACAGGCACCTACACTTGGCCTACCTGGTGTAGCCCGACGGAAGGCCCACTCGAAGGTATATCAAGATCCATGAAGCCCATATGGACACGGACTCCCAAACGCACAAAACAAGGAAAGCTCAAGACTAGAGTTCGAATCCAACTTGTAATCGACTCGTATTGGTACCTGAGACCTAGTGTCCTCATATATAAATGTTAGGAGTTGCCGTCGAGGAGGAGATGTATACAATACAACAGATCTAGACAACACCCGTAGCATATACACCCGCCATATCTAATCTGCACATCCACTGCCATCGACGACATTGTAACCTTTGGTTCTTCATCAATCAAGAGCAGACAAGCAGGAGTAGGGTTTTCCCTCCGGGGGCCTGAACCTGGGTAAACATCGGGTTAGCCAAACGAGATCTCCAGTGCACCCATCTTCCTCTAAACCCAAGTCCATAAAAATGGGCATTGATGAGTCAACTCCTCGTTAGTACTCCTTCATTCTCATCCAATATGTTTCTCTACTTTGGTCTATGCCAACCGACGGATCCATGCCAATTTTCACCCAAGTCCTGCAAAGCAATTGATCCTCCTCAACGGTGTAGTTTGCCTTCCTATCACTCGGCGCTTCAACCATACCCTTGCCTTCCTCATCAACCTCAAACTCCTCTTGTTCCTCTTTTTCTTGAACATATGTGACGATGGGTAACCTCGGCAATTCCCATGATGATGGACTTGGGGTTTTTCGGAAAAGAGAACGCTGGGTATTTTGTCAGATGTTAGTAAAATAATGAAGACAAAGTCGCCTGAATATTGGGAAAACACACTATTACAAGTTATCCTCTAGATTTTGATACCCTCGCTTGGGCTTCTCCCGTCCTATATATAATAGGCCGGGTATCAAAGCTGTATGCGGATAGGTTTCATACATGCGTGATTACAATACCAACATAATGTTGGTTCATAGTTTCTTTCCTAATACAATCAAAGTCTTTGTCGGTTGCTTCCTTGGACTGTCATCTGTAATCTTCATGGGTCGTAGGCCTTTTACCCAATGTAGGGTAACCATTTATAAGCTTCCGAGTAATCATACCTATGTCAGTAGCCCTCGAGACTCTACCTGAACCACAGTTTCAGGTTGAGTCTCAAAGTTTCTTTTTCCTTTATCTTTGTCGCTTTTTACATTTTGTAGGGTTTTGGTACAATGAGTCTGATGCTTCCGACGGATCAAGAATCAGTTAATTGCTCCAGGGAAAAAAGAAGGTTGACCTACATCAAATTCAAGTCCCCGGGTTCGAATCCGGAATTTGTTACTGGCGTAATTCAGTTCGAGCCGCTGAGGTCTTACCAAATACCGAATTCCTGATACGTTGCTAACATATCTATAATTTTTGATGTTCCATGCTTGTTTTATATCTACTTTCTTATGTTTTTTCCACACTTTGGAGTATTTCTACACATTTTATGGAACTAACCTATTAACAAGATGCCACAGTGTCAGTTGCATGTTTTCTTCTGTTTTTGGTTCCCGAAAAGGCAGAAAATCAATATTCTCGGAATTGGATGGGACAAAAGCCGAAGTCAATATTTTACCGGAAGACACATGGAGTCTGAAGGATATACGAAGGGGGGCAACACCCCCCCTTGGCGCGGGCATCCCTAGGCCGCGTCAAGGCATGGTGTGGGCCCCCTGGCCAGCCACCGACCTCACCTCTTCATCTATAAGAAGCCTCCCGATCCAAAAACCCTAGGGAATCCAGCCTCCAGCCACGAAAAGTTCTGCAGCACCGCCGCCACCGAAGGGGAGATTCGGGGGACAGAAAGTCTCTGTTTCGGCACCCTGCCGGGACAAGGAAGTGCCCCCGGAGCCATCTCCGTCGATCTCCACCACCATCTCCATCGCTGTTGCTGATTCCGATGATGAGGAGGGAGTAGTTCTCTCTCGAGGATAAGGGCTCTACCGGTAGCTATGTGTTCATATCTCTCTCTATGCATGATCTTATTGAGATCATGAGCTTTGTAATCTATAGATCTATTCTGCTACTCAAGTGCTTTAATGAATCTCTGCTTATCCCCATGTGTGTGAAGTTGACAGTGTGCACAACCGTGTGGCACTTTGGCTAAGGTTACATAAATACTTGTTATGAGTTATATTTGGAGTTGGATGTCTCTATGAAATTCTGGTGTTTGTTGGAACCATCTAGCGCTCAAGGTGACAGTGTGGGGTTATCTAGATGGGGAAGGCGGACTTCGAGGAGTGTTGTTATAGCCCTACCATGGATTAGAGTGTCCAACCGGAGGGTAGTCCAGAGTAGTATCATGACCAAAAGATATTTATATGAGAGTGTTCACTAGCAAAAGTATGATCCCTAGGATCTCAATAATATGAGAGAGGGAAACATGGTTTTATGCATCTCAATAATATTAAGTTTCCCCTCTTTATGTTGAAAATCTTGAAGTTGCACTTGTTTTGCTTTCCTATGCTTGTTGCTTTACAAGATTACTATGCATAGGAAGTGTGTTAGACTTAAATTTCCTTCTTTATGCTCTCTTTTACTTCAATTCATATTTCTTATGTGAGCATGTTCTCAAACTATGAAGCCTAACTTAAAGGCGTTAAAGAAAAGTACTTATTGGGAGATAACCCAAAAGTTTTAGTTGAGTCTTGGAAGTTATTGCTTCAGTAATAACCTCTCCTTATCATTTTTGTGTGATTTTTGTCCCAAGAGTAACCTCTAATGAGAGAGAAGTAATGCTTGGGAAAGTTGTTGTCCCGAAACAGATTTTTGTGCTTCGCTGTAAAAATGCTTGAACAATCTCTGTACGTCGGTTTGATCTGTAATGTTTTGTGCTTATGTCCTAGGTTGTTATCTAACTTTTTGTTAATTCAACACTTTTCAATTTGAACAGCAGAAGATCTTCGAAACAATTGGTTTTTACCTGCTGGTCTGTTTTGACAGATTTTTGCCATTATTTGCATTTGCCTCTTAATCTCTTTGTCTTTGAGCTCTCTTTGATCACTTGAACTTTTTAAAGGAAGCGCTACAGTAGCTTGTGTTTTAATGGAAGTTTTACTTGTGCTGAAACTAAACCCCAGAAGTTTATTACCTTTTGAATGCACTAATGTTGCTAATGAAGATTGTGTGAAGTTTTGTATGAAGGAAATTTTCAGGTGTATGGAGAGAATGATGTAATGAGATGAAGAATGGACTAAAGCTCAAGCTTGGGGATGCCACCCCGTGTCACCCCAAGAAATATCAAAGAAGTACAAGTGTCAAAGCTTGGGGATGCCCAAGGCATCCCCTTCTTCATCAATAAAAAATCTCAGGTTCTTCTAAACATTTCATTTTTATTGTTTCATGCACAGTTGTGTTGTTCTTGGAGCGTCTTTGTTTTTGTTTTTGGTTTTCTTAGTTTGCTTGGATAAATTTGTTGGACCCCCTCTTTCATACATTAGTTTTCAAATAGTTTGGTTTGGATTGGAAAGGAGTAGGAAAGTTCATGCTTAAGTGGTAAAGAGAGCTTGTTTTTGACTGTGGCCTATGCTTTGTCATGTCATGCTTGATATTGTTTTGGCTTTATGCTTAGTGATCTTTGCTGTAGCATGACATTTTATAAACAATTGAGATTGCTTAATGTGCCTTGAAAGAATCATGCGTTGTTTTAGCATATTAAAGCATAGTATTGCGGTATTCTCCTTTGATGCTTTATTTGGGTTCACTTGGCGCATGCTCACAACATGTTAAGACTATACCAAGTCACCGTAGCCTCTATGATCATTTATTTTTCGACTTGTAACATCACTTTATGCTTTAATTAATGATGTTTTGTCGCTTTGCATGATTATGGCCATTATTGCTCTCTTAGTTGGTCGCTCCCGGTCTTTTGCTAGCCTCCATAACCAAGTATTAGTTCCACTCCAAATAAAACCAAGTTATTCCAAAGAGTCCACCATACCTACCTATTAGCATTTGCTATTCCAAGTATATTCATGTTTTTATCTACCTTCCGAATTAAACTTGTTATGAGAAAACTAGTGATTAAATCTCTCACGAACTTGATGGCACACTTTAATTTTCTTGCCCCTAATAAACTTGAACCATTGTGTCATCCATGTTGTATATGCTTGCACTTATATGTTGGGGATTAGCAGAACCATACATTGTACCTAGTTGATATCATGCTCTTTTGTCTATGGATGTCGTCGGTGAGAAATGAAAGGCGAGCTTGTAAGTCCATAGAGTTATGTATGTGTGTTAGAGAAACGCCTGGGCGGCTGGTCTAATCCATGCCTAATCATGGTGGAAACCTGCAGCGTAACCATAATGAGCAATCTATGAAGCATTCTTCTTATAAAAAAGAGATAGAGATTGAGAAAAAAGAAAAAAAGATGAGAAAAGAGGAAAGAGAGAAAAAAGCACCATTTTCCCATGGTAAATAAGAAGATGCTGAGATGCTTATTGTCTGCTTGCCTTGTCATTTTGATATGGGGATTCTTCCGTATCATCGGGCAAAGGGGTACCCCGTTGGCGATTCTCTATGATACACATGTACTTACTATGACAAGAACTTACAGGTAACTAAACTTGAGTAGCATGAGGAGGGGCCCTCGTATTCAAGGGACATGAGATTGCCAACTTATACTTTGTCAAGCATATACTCCATAGTTTGTTCACTTTAACCTTAATCACTTCAAGATGCTTATGATAGGGGCAATGAGAGCTAAAAGCTAATAAGTACCATAATTTTTGGAAGCTCTTTATGAGACCTGAATCCCTGCTTCCTTCTATGAAGGCCTTTCTTTTACTTTTATGTTGAGTCTCCATCTTCTATCTTTATGCACCTATTGAGAGAGCATAGTGGTCATTCTTAGTTTAATGTGCATTGTCCCAAGACTTGTTGATTGATTCATAACTTTGATATTGCTTGTTCTTGAACTATTTGTATCTAGTCACCCTTATGAACTTTGAAGGTGTCCTATGCATTTATGTTTTGCTACTCCATGAGGGACAAGATGAATGCCACTATGTTATGTTTTCTATATGTGAAACAAACAAACGTCTTTCAATGTATTATTATTCATGATCTTTGTTTGTATCCTTTCATGTTGCATGCATAGTTACTATGTCTTATTGTTAGAACTTCATCTTTCGTGCTCATGTTTAGAGTACTTTGATCCTAGCTTTCAATGCTTGCAAATGGTTTGATCTTGATTGTGATAGTGCATGTCACCTCAAAAATTATTCTTTCTTTTTATCACTTACCTACTCGAGGACGAGCAGGAGTTAAGCTTGGGGATGTTGATACGTTGCTAACGTATCTATAATTTTTGATGTTCCATGCTTGTTTTATATCTACTTTCTTATGTTTTGTCCACACTTTGGAGTATTTCTACACATTTTCTGGAACTAACCTATTAACAAGATGCCACAGTGCCAATTGCCTGTTTTCTTCTGTTTTTGGTTCCAGAAAAGGCAGAAAATCAATATTCTCGGAATTGGACGGGACAAAAGCCAAAGTCAATATTTTACCGGAAGACACATGTTGTCCGAAGGAGAGACGAAGGGGGGCCACAGGGCAGCCACACCCCCCCTTGGCACGGGCAGCCCTAGGTCGCTCCAGGGCATGGTGTGGGCCCCCTGGCCAGCCACCTACCTCGCCTCTTTGCCTATAAGAAGCCTCCCAATCCGGAAACCCTGGGGAATCCAGCCTCTAGCCACGAAAAGTTCCACAGTGTCGCCGCCACCGAAGGGGAGATTCAGGGGATAGAAAGTCTCTGTTCCGGCACCCTGCCGGGACACGGAAGTTCCCCCGGAGCCATCTCCATCGATCTCCACCACCTTCTCCATCGCCATTGCTGATTCCCATGATGAGGAGGGAGTAGTTCTCTCTCGAGGCTAGGGGCTCTACTGGTAGCTATGTGTTCATCTCTCTCTCTATGCATGATCTTATTGAGATCATGAGCTTTGTAATCTATAGATCTATTCTGCTACTCAAGTGCTTTAATGAATCTCTACTTATCCCCACGTGTGTGAAGTTGACAGTGTGCACACCGTGTGGCACTTTGGCTAAGGTTACATAAATACTTGTTATGAGTTATATTTGGAGTTGGATGTCTCTATGAAATTGTGGTGTTTGTTGGAACCATCTAGCGCTTAAGGTGACAGTGTGGGGTTATCTAGATGGGGAAGGCGGACTTTGAGGAGTGTTGTTATAGTCCTACCATGGATTAGAGTGTCCAACCGGAGAGTAGTTCAGAGTAGTATCATGAACAGAAGATATTTTTATGAGAGTGTTCACTAGCGAAAGTATGATCCCTAGGCCTTGTTTCTCAACATTGAAACACCGTTTGCAACTAGATCTGTTACATGTTTGCTTGCTTCCATCTTTTTGCCTTTAGTCTTTTCCTCCCGTCAAGCTCTTTTCTGGCACCATTGTCTTATATCCATACCACTTGTATTTCACTATCTCTTCGCAGAACTAGTGCACCTATACACCTGACAAGTGTATTGGGTGTGTTGGGGACACAAGAGACTTCTTGTATCTTGATTGCAGGGTTGCTTGAGAGGGATACCTTTGACCAATTCCTCCCTGAGTTCGATAAACCTTGGGTAATCCACTTAAGGGAAACTTGCTACTGTTCTACAAACCTCTGTAATTGGAGGCCCAACAATTGTCTACAAGAATAGAAGTGCGTAGACATCAATTCTAGTTTTCTATTTTTATCGGGTATCCAACACGTCCATCAATATTTTTCATCGTATCGTTGATACAGAATTTTTACTAGCAGAGCACATTCTTGTGCGATTACCAGGCCACACAAATTGAATCCTGGGGTCTTACCTTCATGTTTCTGAACACGGCATTCGGATTTTTTGTCGTGTCTAAGCGTGATCTGAGGTTTTTGGCTTTATTGGCGGTTGGCCTGATAGACCGCCAATCTTTCTGATTATATCAGATAGTTTTATTATTTTATACTATCTCCCGATGGGAGTAACACCTTTTTGAGGATACACTAGTGTAAGACTCAAAAAGGTTTTTGCAATTATCAATATACTTCATACATAACTAAATTTCTATCGGGTGCGTGCTAGTGCTCCCGATGGGAGTAGCCCCCGAGGCTATGTTCGGATGCCTATATCTGGACATAGGCTCATAGTTGCTATTAGCTTGATGGAAAGTATTGACCTTTGGAATAAAAAGATTAAGGTACAAATAACTTATCTCCTTATATATAAGGAGAAAATCGACGGCACATTATTCTTTGAGAGGATGGTTGTTAGCCTTTGTCCTAGACATCTTGGCTTAATAAGCCGAACTATAATTTTTATCATATTGCAAATAATCTTATGCGTAAAAACGTCATAGTTGTGCTACGTTCCATGGATTTGAGTAATTTACTCCTGTCTTTTTGTCTTGTAGTCGATATGCTCCTCTAGGAATTACTTCGGTGACGATGTATGGTCCTTCCCATGGCGATTCTAGCTTCTTGTGACCATCTTGCTTGAGGCGAAGGACCTAGGCCGCAATCTTTTGCTATGGTAATTGCGCAGGTTTTGCTGGTACATAGTTGCTCTTTGGAGGGCTTCATCTCGAGCTTCATCAAGCGCATCTACATCATCTTCAAGTGCTTCTCTTGATTCCTCTTTATTATATGCAGCTACTCTTCGCGATTCGTGTGATACCTCAACTAGGAGCACGGCTTCCGCACCATGGACGAAAAAGAAAGGCATCTCTTGTGTTGAATTATTTGGAGTTGTACGTAAACTCCATAATATGGATGGCAATTCATCCACCCATGCTCCTTTTGCTCTGTCAAGTGGTGCCAGTAGTCTTTGTTTGAGTCCAGCGGTAATTAGTCCATTAGATTTTTTGACATGTCCATTTGTTTGCGGGTGAGCTACCGAAGCATAGCTTATTTTGATGCCCATGTCCTGGCAGTACTCCTTAAACTCATTGGAAGTAAAGTTGGTCCCATTATCCATGATGATGTTGTTCGGTACGCTAAACCAAAATACTATGGATTTGATAAAATTCACAGCCGAAGTTCCATCTTGGTTGGTGACAGGCATTGCTTCAATCCATTTAGTAAATTTGTCGACTGCTACTAGCAGAAAGACGTGTCCTCCTAGCGATAATTTGTGAAGTTTTCCCACCATGTCGAGTCCCCACTGAGCAAAAGGCCAAGCCAAGTGTATGGAATTCAGCTCAGCGGCGGGTGCTCCAGGCTTTGTTGCGAATCGTTGACATGCCTCAGATGTTCTGACAATGTCTTTTGCATCTTGTACTGAAGTTAGCCAATAAAATCCTGCCCTGAATGCTTTTGCAGCAATTGCTCGGCTACTAGCATGGTGACCACAAACTCCTTCTTGTATATCTTTCAGTATAATTTTTCCTTCTTCGGGTGTTACACAACGTTGCAACACACCCGAAATACTTCTTTTGTATAGTTCTCCTTTTATTATCCTGAAGGCCTTCGATCGTTGGGTGATTCGCCGGGCTTCTATCACATCCTCTGGTAGCTCTCCTTTAGTCATATCTGCTATATACGGCTGCATCCAGGTTGGTTCAATTAGCATGACCTCTTCAATTTCTTGTTCTTCTTCTTTGATGGCTTCTTCTATGTTCTTGGTTTCTGAAGGATCCCCCGACTCTTTTTGTGGATGTTTCTTTTTCCCTGTTTTTGGTGCTACAACCTCGAAGACTCTTTTCGCTTTGATTGATCACTCCACTATCTTCTCCCAAAAACTCCTGGTGGTATTGGTAAACACAATGATCCAATGTTTGCTAGATTGTTGGCTTCCTCATTGCTTGCTCTTCTTATATGTGATACTTCACACCCATCAAATTGAGCCTCCATGATGCTATATAAGTCGCGATAAGTAATCGTATTTTCGCTGACAGCATCACACTTGTTCATTGCCTATTGTGCCACAAGATTGGAATCTCCAAATATTTTGATGTGAGTTGCATCGCAAGCTTTGGACATTCGCATGCCATGCAACAGGGCCTCATATTCTGCTTTTTTATTGGATGCGTTTGTAAAGCTCATCCAAAGAATATAGTGCATTTTGTTGCCTTGAGGTGATATTAGTACGACTCCTGCTCCTGCTCCCTCTGTTCTTTTTGATCCATCAAAGTACATTTTCCAGGCACTAGAAAGGTCTGGTGGACCCACACATTGCAACTCCGTCCACTTTTTGATGAAATCTAGCAGAACTTGTGACTTAATTGCTTTTCGTTTCTCATAAGTGATATCTCGAGGGGATAATTCGATGCCCCATAGAGAAACACGCCCAGTTGCTTCTGGCTTGTTGAGGATGCTTGACAAAGGCGCTTCGTTGACCACTATGATCAGGTGCTCCAAAAAATAGTGGCACAGTTTTCGTGCTATCATAAATACCCCGTATGCTAGTTTTTGATAGTGTGGGTACCTTTGTTTAGATGGCGATAAAACCTTGCTCAGGAAGTAAACTGGCATTTGCACGCCGTGTGTATTTCCTTCTTCGGGTCACTCTACGACCAGGACCGTGCTGACCACCTGATGTGTGGCAGCGATATAAAGGAGTAAAGGTTCCTTCTCTTTCGGCGACACGATGACAGGGGATGTCAAAAGTGTTCTTTTAAGATCTTCAAAGGCATGCTGAGCTTCATCTGTCCATTCGAATTTCTCTGATTTCCTCATGAGGGCGTAGAATGGCTGCGCTTTTTCTCCTAACCTCGCAATAAAAAGACTTAACGCCACCACTCGTCCCGCCAGTTGTTGTACACCACATATATTTGTTTGCTTCTTCATTGTGAGGATTGCTTGTATTTTTTCGGGATTAGCCTCAATTCCTCTAGCTGATACCAAATATCCGAGGAGTTGCCCTGTCGGGACTCCAAAGGAACATTTCTTCGGGTTCAGTTTGATTCTAAACCTGTCAAGATTTCTGAATGTTTCTTCTAGGTCCTTCATCAGCGCAGATCCTTAACCTGTTGTAACTATGATGTTATCAATATACACTTGCATGTTTGTGCCTATTTGGCTTCCCAGGCACTTCTGCATCATCCGCTGATATGTTGCTCTAGCGTTCTTGAGGCCAAACGACATTGTTGTGTAGCAGAATACGCCATAAGGCATGATAAACGTTGTTTTCTCCTGATCTTCTTATTTCATCCTAATCTGGTGGTATCCTGAGTAAGCGTCCAAGAAAGAAAGACATTCGCATCCCGTGGTTGCATCGATGATTTGGTCGATTCGCTGCAATAGGAAGTGATCTTTTGGGCAATGCTTGTTTAGTATAGTAAAGTCGATGCACATCCGAAGTTCTATGGTGTTTTTCTTTGGAACACATACTGGGTTTGCGAGCCACTCTGATTTCATTAGTTCTTTGATGAAATTGGCATCAGTTAGGCGATGGAGCTCCTTTCCAATGGCCTTGTGCTTTGGTTCTGTGAAGCATCGAAGCGGTTGCTTTACTGGCTTCACCTTTGGATCTAGATTTAATGCGTGCTTAGCAAGTTCCCTAGGGATTCCCGGCATGTAGAAGGTAGCCATGCGAAAATCTCCCAGTGCTCACGAAGGAACTCGATGAGCATGCTTTCCTATGCGAGATCAAGGTTAGAAGCCATGAATGTTGTTTCCATCGGGTCGGCGGGGTGGATCTGTACTTCTTTTGTGTCTTTTGCCGTGTCCAAAGCCTGATCAGGATTGACACATGTTACTTCCAGAGGTTGTGCGTTTGCTGAGTTTTTGAGTTGCTCAGACTCCGTTGCCATCCCGAAAGATTCCGAAATTTTGTTGAACTCTCGATCACAGCTGTCGGCACATGCGAAGCTTCCTTGTACCGTGATAATTCCCTTTGGTGCTGGCATTTTCATTACTAAGTATGCATAATGCGGTACTGCCATAAACCGTGCAAAGGTTGGTCGTCCCAGGATTGCATGATATTGTGATGGCCAATCCATGACTTCAAATTCGAGTCTTTCTCGCCTGAAATTTATCTTGGAACCAAAAACAACATCAAGAAAAACTTTGCCTAAAGGGATTTCGGCTTTACCTGGTACTATTCCGTGGAAAGATGTTTCTGTTGGGGCGAGATTATCCAGGGGTAGCCTATTGTTCTCAATGTTTTTGCGTAGATCAGATTTATGCTACTTCCTGCATCCATGAAGACCTTGCTCATATCGAACCCGCCAATTTGTGCTTCGACTATCAGGGCTGAGTGACCCGGTCGTGCGACCCGAAGTGGGTGATTGGCTCTGTTGAATGTGATTTCTTTCTCTGACCAATGGAGATATTCAGGCGTAGCTGATGTTGCTGTTTCTGCCATATTGATTTGTCTTATGATGAGCTTCTGAACTTTGTTGGATGGACGCCCTTTCTGAATCATAGACATTGCTCCTTTTGATCTGGGGTACTCGTTGTTTTGATTTTTTGTGTTTTGTGGTGGTGCCGCTGGTGGTGGTGGTGGTGGTGCACCGATGGCTAGTGCACCAGGCGTGGATGTGTATCCTCGATTTGCTGCTTCGGTTGCCTTTGTGTTGCACAATTCCTGCATCTTCAGGAATGTTCGACAGTCTTTCATCAGGTGATTGGATTGTCGTCTGCCTGCTGAGTCAATATAAAAATGCATATTACAGGGCCCTTCCAGCATTTGCATTGCGGACATAGGTGGGTCTCATGCTCTTGGCTGATACTGTTGTGCAGACTAGCTTCCTCCGACGTCATCCCTGTTCTGGCTGTATCCACCGTTGTGGTCGTTGCTTCTGTTGTTACCTTCACCCGAAAAACCTGCTGCGACGTAACTTGGTCCCGTGTTTCCATCATTGTTCCTTCTTCTTCTATCATTGCCGCGTTTATCCCTATCTTCCTCGGGTGACTGTGCGTGCTTATTATGTAGCGCGTCCTCTCCATCAGCCCAGCGGTTTGCTATCTTCATTAACTGTGATACTGTTTTTGGTTTAACACGTCCTAGTTCTTCTATGAACTCTCGGCGACGGAGGCCATCGTTGAAGGCGTCGATGGCCCTTTCGTCGGATATGGATTCGGCTAAGTTTATGATAATATCCCACCACTGTATGAACGCTCTTATTGACTCCAGATTTTTGTTTGCACACTCGTGACTGCTCCAAGGATGTTGGTGGTTTGAACATAGAATGGAAATATCGGATGAATTTATCTTCCAGGTCATTCCAGCTAACAATTGATTCTTTGGGTAACTGCTTGATCCATGATCTTGTGGCGCCAGTGAGATGTAGTTGTAGACTTTGCATTGTGGTAGTTGTGGAGCCACCCTGTAATTTGACGGTGGCTAAATAGTCTGCTAACCAAGCTTCGGGTTCTTGGAGTCCATCGTATTTATGTTGGTTGTGTGGAAGTTTGAAGTCCTTGGGTACTGAGGCCTTGCGAATCCTCTGCGTGAAATAGCTGGCCCCGTAGAGCTCATGGTCATCTTTGTCATATCCATCTTGATATCGCCGGGTGCTCTTTTCATCTCTGGGTCCACTACTCCTATGTTGGGTGTTATCGTTTCTTGTAAATCTTCGCGGCTCGGATCCTACAAGATGTGCCTGTTGTGGTGATCGAGACCGTCGGGTGTGTCCTACTTGCCGAGGACTGTTGTGACAGCGTGGGGATCTATGTGTGAGTCCTTGTTCTGCTTCCGCGAGTGAGGATGCTACCATGCCCAGGTTCATCAGGGCGGAGCGATGAAGGGCTGCGCGCGGATCGTTGGGTGTGGGTTGAGTGGTGATTAGATATGTTTGCGCAGCCACAATGGCTGCCTGAGCTATTTATTCCTTGATGTTTCCTGCTTGATCAATTGACATGAATGATAAGTGGAGATCTCGGATGATTCCACTTCTTTCTGCTTCGGGGATATTCTGTAGTCGAGATGTTGCCCTTCTCGGTGGTGCTGCTCCTGTTACACTCCTTGATCCTCATGTGAAACTGGATTCGTCGGCTAATCTTTTTATTTCATCGAGTTGCCTTTGCATCCGAAGTAGGTCTCTCTTCTTGTGCTGGAGCAGATATTGGTATGCCAATAGATCCTCATGTGAAGCATCCTCTATCATTGGGACTGCTCCCGAAATTGCCTCCCTTGCTTTTTGCCATGCCGACGCTGGTAGCCGAAGTCCTTGTCTCTCTCCTATGTGAGGTTCTCCGCCTCCTCCTTAGATTATGCGATTATCTGTTATTCCTCCTCCGTTTCTGCGTTCTCCTTCGTTTTCGTGGTTTCCTGCATGGTCATCTGATAAAATATCATCAGGGTTGAGGATGGGATTACCGTTTTCGTCGCGTGGTGTTGAGGTATCTCCATTGATCATGTAGACTTGGTGTCGTGTTACGCGTGGCCTAATGGCATCGTATTTTGCTTCTGCGGGTGTATTAGTAGCACTCCGAGATCGTAGTTTTGGATAGATTTTCGCCATCCTTTCTTCAAATTCGACGTTTTCACTGCTTTCTTCGGGTTCTAAGTTTGTCGGGTTTGCTTTGTGTGGTGGGATTGGCTGGTGACCTTCTTCTCCTGCTTTGATCTATGTTGTGATGTCCGTGGAGGATCCAACGGAAGATGCTGGTATAGCTTTTCCCACCGACGGTTCTGATGCGATCAGGGCCGAAGGGTGTTATTCTTGCATGTTGTCTGCTTGGAAGTGGAGGCTTCCAATGATTAGATCAGATCCACCGTTGAAATCGGTGGGTACCAATACAAGGGTGGGCAGGCGTGGATCTGTTTTTGTCGAGTTGATGCTTGGTGGAGAGTGTTCCGCCGAATCCGTGTTTCCAGCGTTCAGGTTTCCCATAGACGGCGCCAATTGACGAGGGGTAACCTCGGCAATGCCCATGATGATGGACTTGGGGTTTCGCGGAAAAGAGAACGCTGGGGATTTTGTCAGATGTCAGGAGAATGATGAAGACAAAGTCGCCTAAATATTGGGAAAACACACTATTACAAGTTGTCCTCTAGATTTCGATACCCTCGCTTAGGCTTCTCCCGTCCTATATATAATAGGCCGGGTATCAAAGCTGTATGCGGATAGGTTTCATACACGCGTGATTACAATAAACATAATGTCGGTTCATAGTTTCTTTCCTAATACAATCAAAGTCTTTGTCGGTTGCTTCCTTGGACTGCCATCTGTAATCTTCATGGGCCGTAGGCTTTTTACCCAATGTAGGGTAACCAATTATAAGCTTCCGAGTAATCATACCTATGTCAGTATGTTTGTGAGAAAGAGGAGCCAACATTCATAGCGTCCAAGAAACTTTCATCATCAACACTACAATGCACGAACACATGTCACAATCCTACTATAATTTCATCTATCTCAAAAATACAACAAAAAAGAGAAATGTTTACCTTGTTTCCATTTCACCGAGCATGTTACATGCGCTGACGGTCGCAGCCATCGCCGTCGGACATGGAGGACGCGGAGCGGAGGCGGAGCAGAGGCGGCTGTCCCCTGGGGGTTGGGCGGATGTTGGCCGCGCCGAGCCGCGCTCGTCTTGGCCAACTTGGGCTTGGGAACTTGGCCACCCGCCGGCGCCGAGCGCTTCAGGACGGCGGTCCTCCCTTTCGGCGGTGCCATTGGAGGGAGCTGCCAGCGCCACCACCGGTGCTTGTCCGCGGAGGCACGAAGAGGGTGCGAGTGGGGGCGGAAACGCTCCCTGCGACGGAACTTTTCCCTGTGACGGCGCTAGGGTTTGGCGTAGGCGGCGACAGGACTGGAGCACCGATGGCAGCGGTAGTGAGGGACAGAGTACGGAGGAGTCGGTTGCATGCCGGAGGTCCTGTCCATCGCCGGAATAGCACCGGCAGCCGCGTGGAGCGGGAAGTTGGTGGTGCAGGTCGCGGGCGCGGGGGTGAATTTTCCTAGCGGTTTCTCTTTCGCGTGCGAGCCGAGCGATAGCACGCACTATAACTAGAGCTGGAGATATCCATAGCGCAAAATGGACCGATGCGCTAAAAATTTGCGGCGCGTGCTAAGATGCAGGGCCTAATGGAGGGCGCGCACACGCGCTCGTGCGGTATATTAGCGGTTTATTTAGCGCTGTGCTATAATAGCGCCACTGCTGGAGATGCTCTGAGGGTTTCCCTTTTCGTTGGAGAGGGGAAGAGAACCGAGGGTGTTTGGTGTTGTTTTTTATGAAGCCATTGAAGGGTCTTATGTAAGTAGCGCTAACCTTCATTTTGATCAGATCAGCCTTTTTCTTTTCGATATTTCCTCGATCCTAATAAAAACCAAGTAGATGAGAGATAGATGGCACTTACATATATCATTCAAGAAGAGCGATGAGATGCGGGTGCATGACCCTACAATCGGCATGGACAGCATGCTCCTCAACCCAAACATGACAGCGAATAGCCCGAGAGCTGCATTCCAGCCGATAATAGTCTAGCACTAGATGGACCTAGCGCGCTTTGCCGCGCCATCCTCTACTAATGGTATTTAAATTCTTTAGTAGAGACAGTTGTTTGCTGAAGTATATAATATTTTCTATTTGGTCCGTTTTGCTCTAGGATTGTTCCATTAGAATCACCCATAGCTAACCCCACTAACATGGATCACATCACAGAAAACCAAGGGCGCCGATAGCAAAAACACTTCGCAAAGCAGTAGCGAACCCAACCAAACCAAGAACAACAAATACGAGAGACGCATGACCACCCTAAGCTGACTCATCTAGCGGTGCAACCGAATAACCACTGGAGATCATCGCTACCGCATAACACAATATGCAAGCACCAATTTATATAAACAACCAACAAGATACGTGATGAAACTGATAAGAAAGACATGCAAAAGGCAATCACCATCGTATAAAATATCAACACGAAACATGGGGATGTGCGACGTCCATCCAACACGGAAACAAATAGACGACCCTGTGCACACCAACCCCAAATCTTTCTCAGAAGGAACAACAACAAAACTCAGAGCACGCCAACATCAAGATGATGCACACATTGAACCACCAATGGCGCACACACAACCCACTCACAATGACATGAACTAACTCGCCGTATGAATTGAAATGAAATCGAACCTGCAACCCACAACCCCGTGGACCCCAACCATACACGCGTGCTGACCAAAACAATAACATAAAACAAAATATCACAGCAACTAAAGAAAATCGCTCACAAATTGCATCTAAGACACCCCAAAATCAAGAAACTCGCACCACATCTATGCACCTACCTCGACCAGCTATCAACCGCCTTAACGACCGCCACCAAAGATCCACATCACACATGCCCAAACATGGAACACACCACGTGAACCGTGCCATTGGAATCAGTCCCCACAACAACATCAAAGAAAAACACGAAGTAGAGAGCAAAGGAAATGAACCCAGGTGGGAAGGAGCCCCGAAGAACACGCACGAACGCAACAGCCACCCCCAAAACCAGCCCGCACCGATGAAGCCTAGGAAGCAGAGAAGGAGGAAATCACCACATCACCAAAGAAAAACTACCACTACAGCAAGATGAGCAAAAGAGAAATCAACCCAGCAATCAACGCACCAATGAATCGACCCCACGCCCTGCGCCTCCCTTCCACGTAGAAAACATGCAGTTGCACATGGCATGCCGTCATGCCCCCCCCCCCCCCCCTGCACACACGCACACACGCACACACGTACACACACATACACGCACACGCACATGCCTGCACACACGCATACACGCACACGCACGGTCATGTAGACAGGAAGGCCCGCACCAAACCATTACATCCATCAGAGGGATTACATGCCAACAGTTGGGGCCCAACAGAAAGGACAAAAGTGAAACAACCACAATAACCCAATTCCACCGATAGGGAAGCGGTAACACACTGATAGGCATGCCCTAGATGTTGGGACACAGCTCATCCAACCACTAGGCACCAATCCAATGGACAGCGAAATGTAACCACTATATGTCGCTTATAGCAAGGTGGAACACCGACTCACCCTAACCAACAACCTCCCACATGGACTGTCCCAAGTTCTTTCTTCGTGTCACTATTTTATTTCAGATATTCGTGTTGCACGCTCGTTCTGGTGGTACACCTTCCCGTTTGAATTTCTTTAGGACATTTTCTACTTTCTTTTATTTTCTATCTTTGTTTCTTACTTTCTTCTAGCGTGTCTCTTCAATTTGTCATGGTTTTTTATTTTTGATTTCAGTTTCCACTAAAATTTTACTTTATTTTGTTTTTCTTTCTTCATTTTTCCCTTTTTTCATGTTTTCTTTTCTTTTTTCTCCCTTTTAATCATATTTTTATTTTAAAAATATAGAAATATTTGTTGTCGAACACATGAAAGTCTTTTTAGTCTTATGAACGACATGAACATTTTTCAGACCAATGAATATTTTTTAAGACCAATGAACATTTTTTAAATGGGTGAACATTTTTCAAACCGGTGAGCAAATTTTGAAATTACGTGAACTTTTTTTTCGGACCCATGAGAAATTTTAAGACCAACGAATGATTTTTTTCAAACCCACGAATGCTTTTCAAGAATTATGTGAACATCTATTTTCAGACTCATGAGAAATTTTAGACCGTTGAACATTTTTTCAGACCTGTGAAAAGTTTTTAAAATTATGCAAACATCTTTTGCGGACATGTGAGAAGTTTTCTAAAGCGATAAACATCTTTTTTCAATCTCGTGGATAATTTTTAAAATTACGTGAACATCTTTTTTTTAGACATGTGAGATTTTTTATAATCGATGACCATTTTCAAAAGTATGTGTATTTAATATTTTCTAAGTGAACAATTTTATCGGTAGATGTGAACACACTTCGTGTTCTCAGAATGAATATTTATGTAATTGTTAAACAATTAACATACTTATGTTAGCTAATCAGTTTTATAAGATAAATACAAATAATATAATCGTACATATATGTGTATATTTGGATGAGGCGGACGGCCGGACTCACCAATCTATTATGCACATGCCATTTGCTCAGAGGCCCCTAAGAACACATCATGAGCAAGGAGAAACCCTCAATTCAAGAGAGATTAGATCTCTTCAAAGATTTTGGATCATGCAAAAAAGGTCATGGATCAACTCGTGAGTACTACAGAGAAGCAGCCTGCAGCAGAGCTCGCACATGAAGTGTACTGAAAACTTGAGAGTTATGCTCGCTGTATTACTCACTAGGTCATGACATCTCTTTAGGCCTCGTTCGGCAGGCCGGTTTTAACAGGTTTTAAGGTGTAATTTTCTGGCCCAATTCAAGACACGCTAAAACACTTGATCGACCGTTTGGTAGACGGGTTTGGGATGCCGGAGAAAGTATCCAATGGAAACCTGTTTTTGATAGAAACTTGGAAACCCAGACGTGGACCATCAGATGTGAAACGTACGACTGAGAAGAATCACAAGTCAGTTTAGCACATTTTTGCAAACAAAGCCCCCGCCCTTCTTTATAGACAAGTTAAATGTCCATACGTTACCACGGGTCATCAAATTTTATTTTATACATCATCGCTCTTAGTAAAACATAAAACCTTCTGCGGGTCATCAAAGTTTCTTTCATCGTTGCATATATTAACATCATTATGGATCTTCCCATCTGTAGTAAAATATGCAACAGCAAAGGCCCGACAAAGATGCATCTATCTTATCATCTCGTTTCCCATAGCCCCCTAGTTTCACCACTTTAACCATCGTGTCGTTATTCTGCTTTGTACTCACCCAACCACATCAAGACCACAATACTTTGTTAGTAACCCCACCCCAGCGCCGCGTAGCGCAGCATTTTTTTCTCCGACTTTGGCAAATCTCCATGGCCATTTCCATTGCCCGTGAGTTGGGAGACACCGCATAAATAATCCTATGAGTTTCGGCAATAGTAAAAATCGTGTTGGCTTTTTACCATGCCTCGGGTTGTAAAATACTCCCTCAGTCCTGAAATAACTAACTTGGATTTGTCTAGATTCGAATGTATCCATACACTAAAATATGTCTAGATATATTTGAATGTAGACAAAATCTAGATAAAGGGGGTGTGTACTATCAATTTTTTAAAGTAATTTCTCTCGAAAAAATTCCAAAGTAATTCGGAAAGTTCACAAGGCCCAAAGGAGGGGCTATTTTCCTCTCGTTCCCTTTTTCTGAACTCCTTCCAAATTTTAAACATAGCATTAGAGCTTGGAGTTCAACTTATAAAAAAACTACTAACTCATGATTAAACTAACGCATAAAAAATAATGACATGCAGTAGTTTAATGTCCTAGTAGTATTTGTTTTGTCCATCGAGACTCTCCCGTCCAAATATATTCTTCGGTACCTAGACACATTTGAGATTACTGTTATTTTATAAATAAACAAACTGGGAGGAAATTGATGCAAATAAGATTTTCCTTTCAAATATAACTTCCATATACATCACCCTACTATGTACAAACTCGTATGACTATGTTAGGCTTGGGACTCACCCGGTTACACTTCGCCTCAATGTCTTCGATTGCTTGTCCTGTCATCTGTCCCACAGATCATGTAAGCATAATGACATAAAATAATCAAAACTCTGATTACGAGAGAGCATTACTTGAGATGATAACCTAAACTCTCAACAACTACATGATCAATGAGATCGTGGGCTCCCCGGATTATTCCTCCGAGAAGTCCTTGTTATGCATACATCCACGTTCCCATGATCAGTGAGCCGTGGAACATAACCGACAGGTATCATTATAACATCCGAAACATAACGAATTACAAGACTTACATAACTGCCATTATGGCTACAACATCATTAGCAGCGGAACATCGTCAAGCGTAGAGCCCAATCGTGCCTCAACCTACAGGCAGCTGACTGGGAAGATGGCCTAGTTCGCTGGACGTCACCTGAATCTTCCGATGCCGAATTTCTGAAACTCTGGCCAAGTAAATAGCCAGGGACAAAGCCGTGGGTACTTTTGAATGTACTCGCAAACCACCAAGATAAGTGAAACAAGGAAAGGCAATTCTGGCTATGGCGAGGTAGCTCTATCTGGGGTTGCTTTTGAAAATCCTAAACTAAATTTTGAAGTTATGGAATCTCCATATCTTTGTTGAAAAAGAGGTTGGAAAACATGCTTTTGTTTTATAAATCAAGACATCTCCATATCTTTGTTGGAAAAAAAGAGTTTTGAACACAGTTTTATAGTTAAAACCCTTTTTAAACATCTTCGACCCCTCGGGTCAAAACAAAGCATTTCGAACTCGGGTTCCCCCGGAACCTTCGTCCACCTCGTGCTTGTGTCCCACACAAGCACAGTTTGGGTACTCCTAGCCAACACATTTCCAACCGTCCTTGACCGTGGACATGGCTATTCGAATAGGTTATACTCTGCAGACTTTGCGCACTTTCCCCACAAGAATCAATACATCCGTCGGGATACAACCACGGCCCACTACCACTGTAGATGGGGGTCCGGATAATCAAACTTAACCTTTCGCTTGTCTACCCTAGAAAAGGCATGCTTTTCCTCTTGGGTTTGTTCTCCCCGGCAACGAGTATGTGGCTCCCAGCCATAGTCCTTCCTTCCGTACACGCGCATACCCAAGCCGCAACTTGGCGTATACCTTAAATCTGGTGACTCCACTTTCTTCCGTACTCCAAGTCATACCGTCCACGGGAGACCCAATTGTTGCACCGGCCTCCTGCCAGTTCAGGCTCACTCTTGCTGAAGCAAGCGACAGGCTTCAGATCCTTGATCTGGTGGCGCCTGCCCGGACTTCTAGGGATCTCTCCCTATAAGCATTGTAGAAGCTGCCTCGGCTAATGTGGACAAACTACGAGCTAAACCCCAGTACCTGGGGTGATGTGGTTGCGCGGATAAAAATTGTTCCGGTAAAGGCGTAGAACATCCCATCACATTCTCACTTCTCATCATCACCATTTCTTTTGTTAAAACATCCGTTGGGAATGATGCCTCTTCCCAAGGGTTTTACAAAACAATTTTTGAAACATTTGTAGTGGGATAAATCCCAAAACAGTTTATCTTCTCAAAACCGGGGTTTCCAAGGAGGTAGGATGCTAACCATCGTACTCTCGGTTTAAAGGGGATAAAATGATAGGTTCAATGGGGTGGTGCCTCGAAGGACATGAAATCATAACTTGGAGGAGCCAAGTTACTATCGTAGTATTTGTAAAACAAAACATGCAGGTAGATAATGCAATTGATAAAGAGGATATAAAACAGGTAAAAGAGAATAGGACATATATCAGAGTTTCAGGAATGATGGCTTGCCTGTGGTCAGCAATAAGTCCCTGGACTTCTTCAGATGACCAAGAATACCCAATAACAATTAATAAGAATTCACTTCCTTCTTGTCGTCAGACACTCACACTATCGTCATCATCGAATATATATGCAAGCAGACAATACCCCAATCAATACAAGGAAGACAAGCATCAAATCATACAGCAATCAAACAAAAGGATTACTACTGAACTTGGGAGGGGTTGGGGATGTTGGGTGTTGATAGTGGAATTACTAATTTGCCACTGTAGTGTTGCTCTCTTGGAAGATAGGTGTCTAGAATAGGTTTTGACAAAACAAAAACATCACAAGTGGTTTCACTTGAAAATCAATTTCCTAGATTTAATTAGGATTTCTATAGTGGAATAAACTCTAGTTTAAGGAAATAATTCACCAGACATTATCTGGAGCTTCAAAAATTATTTCCTTGGATGGTTTGGTAGTACATGCTGTACTGAACCACCCAGAGTTGGAATTCAGTCAAAAGAATTACCAGAATGCCCTCAGGAAATTCCCAAAGGCAGTTCTCTCTGGTTTTTCTCTTTTTCACCAGATTAAAACTACAGGAGATATTGAGTTGGTTCCAAGGGCATGTGCTAGTAACTTGAAGTATCTTTCTGTAGGAATTGGATTCACCCTTTTTGGAGTTGCCAAACTCCTGGAGTGATTTATTTGGTGGAAATACCCATCACAGAAGTTTTTAAATCACTAAAATTCAACCAGAGCTCAACAAATTCTGAGCTGCTAGGATTTGATATATATTGATCCTAGTAGGCATTGGGACTTGGAATAAGGTCAATACCACACTTTGTTTGACCTGGAGAAATTATATAGGGCAAATATTTGCTGTTTTTGTTATTTTTGTTAAAGGCAGCATACTGTTCAACTTGGCATGGGACCTGTGCTGGATGATAGGTATGTCAAATACCTCTCAGAGGAGCTTTGGTTCATCTCAAATGAACGTGTAAAACTCTCTGAGAAAATTAATTAGTGTAAGGTATACTTGTCAGCAGAATAATTACCAGTAATTAAAGAAAATTATTTTGAACTTGGGATTGCCTCTGCATGTTTGAGAAAACATCAGAGTACCATCAGAAAATTAAATCTAGGCATTTGGACTTGTTTTCCTATTTTATTTGGATTTAATCCTAGCACGAGCTTTTCTGGAATAATAGGTTAGCTAAAAGAAATAGAAAAAGTGGTGCGGTGGGCCGGATCTGGGGTGAACTGGGCCGCACAGAGGCAGGCCGGCCCAAGGTGGGGCAACGCGATGTGCGGGAGCCCGCACTTAAACCTGACAAGCGGGGCCCAACGGTCAGTGGTGGAGGGCGCCGAAGCGGTACCGACAGATCCCAGCCGTCCGTTTAAGGTGCGATGGACGGCCCATGCTCATCGTCGTCACAGCGACAGAGCACCAGGGACAGAACCCTAGGGAGTAGCGAAACTCGGCAGGGAGGCTCACCTGGGGCTCGAGGGAGGTCGTGGAGGTGGCAGGGTGACGCGGTGGTCGACGACAAGCCGAACGAGGGGCGACATGGGGTGGTCTGACGCCGGGAGGTAGCTTGCGCATCGGAGGCCGAGAGTAGACTCGTCGGAGCTTGACGGCAACGGCGGAGGAGCTGGTCCTGGGCAAAAACTAGACCAGGGTTAGGTAGAGGAGGGGTAGGGGATCTTGTGGGTGGACATGCAGTAGAAATGGAGCAGGGGAGGAGGAGTCTTGCTCGATTTTCTTGAGGAGGCCGAAGCTTCTCCTACTTCCTCTCCCAGGCAGATCCGAGCAGGGGAGATGGAGTGGAGCTGGGGGAGGGTGAGTGGAGGTGTGAGGGGGCAAATGAGGGGCAGAGGGCTGGCTGGGGGATGCCTGCTGGCTTTATACCCAGAGGGAGGAGTAGATGATGCAAATTACCCGTTTGGACATGGGGAGAGGGTTGTTGGCCAGTGATTGGTCCAGGACTGGGTGGGGAGGGGCAGTAGTGGTATTTGGTCATGCTGGACCAGAGAGGGAGGGGGTGACATCAGTGGTAATTAATGGTGGCAAATCCTTATAAGATTTGGGGTTATCTCTCTCTCTCTTACTACTAGTACAAGGGCAAAATGGGGATTTGTTGGGGTGGTGTTATAGTGCTGGTCGACCAGTGGGGTGTCCTAGTGCTAAGGATGATCTTTGATCAAGATTGAATGAGATTTGGAAGTGATTTGAGTAGCGGTTTGCTTAATGGACAATTTTAATCAAACTAGAGGGTTATGAAGGAAGTCCAAAAACTTGCATTGGACCAGGAGAGAAAAGGGCACTGGTAGATAGATGAGGTCAAGGTAGACTCCTAGGATTTATTTGAGATTTTTATAAGGGTTTTTAATCCTTATAAATCCAATTATTCAGAAAGGGCAGAAGTGGATTTTAGAAGATCTTTTGATAAATTTCCATTGGACAAGGTTGGGTTTTGATGTGGGAGGGTCCCAGATGTGAATACACACTTAGGGGAATTTTCCCAAGATTTATTGAGGCATAGAAGTATTTAAAACGTTTATTATTCCAATTCAGCCATTTAAGAAAATGGGCAAAAAGAAATAATAAAGCTTCTAAAAAATATTTATTTTTGAGATGGAAAGATGGAGTATGATATATGGAACTCACAGAAGTCAAAAGTTGGAGAGGTGTTTTGGCTAAAAACAAACTTTCCTTTATGAAGGGAGTTTTGGAGATTTTGACTAGTAAAGCAATTAAATAGTTTTGGGGCCAAAATCATTATGGATAATTATTGATAAATCTTGAGGGTCAATGTAGATGAGATAGACAAGGTTTAGCAAGCAGTTGCAATCTTGTGGAATGAAATTCCAACTTGAAAAGGATAGAAAGCAAGGAGTTGATGATCTAGGGTGATGTTATTTTTATACCACCAAAACATGCTTGCATGTTGGAGCTCAGAGCTCACCTTGGTGCAAGGGATAGATGTGCAGGTATACCAAGTCATATAGATGATCATGGCAGGAGGAGTTTGAATTAATAGCATATGAGGTGATCTAGAAGTGATGGCAAACTTTGTTGAAATTAAGGCTGCCATGCAAAATGAGTCATGATGCCTTATAAACCATGTGGGTTTAATCAGCATAGAGATCCACTTGGGGAAAGTGGAGTAGGTTTTGGTAGACATAAATGAGTAGATCAAAACCATGCAGAGGGTTGGTCCATAGGAGGTGGTATGAGAATGTGAGCTTCTACCAAAGTAGGCATGATGACTAGTTTTGCAGGAAATGTTATTTTCTTGTCTGCAAAACCATCAAGAACAAGTAGGTTGGAGGATGGTCAAACCAAGGTAAAATGTGGTCCTTGGTAGTAATTAGGATGGTTATAAAGATGGTTCAGGTCCATCTCCAAAACTGCAGATGGTTTGAGAAAAGGAGGCATTCAAAAAGGTGATGTTGAAACTGTTTCCATACTTTGTCAAATTTGGCAGTTTTGAGGATTTTGACTAGAGTATGAGAGGGAATGATCTTGGAGGAGTTGCAAGGTATCAGAGCATCAACAAGTGGGTGATGTTGAAGTGTAGATTGAGTAGAAAAGATCCATGCTTTATATTAGTCTTTATGGACTTGGAAACCTCTAGAATGGGGATCCTCAGAATAGATCTGGTTAAGGGTTTTAGATGATCACCTAGTGGCTAGGGATCATCTCTAGGTTTGTATTCTTGCTTAGGGATTGATGATTTGGAAACATCTTGATCCTAGTGATGAGATCCTAGAGTGGCTCATACTACTTCCTAATCAAACAGCAGATCAAAACAACTCATCTTATAAACAAATCAACTACTCTAGGGTTACCATCAAGCTTAGCTTGAGGTAAGGTTGGGGCATTTTGAAGAGGTTGAGGTTTGAATAAGGTGAGAGTCCTTGGTATATCTACCAAGAGTAGAATTCAAATGCTTGGGAAATATGTTTTGGGGAAACTAGAGATAGATTAGGGAAGTGTTCTGTCTTGAAAACATAAGGAGATTGTAGTATATATCTCTCCATAGTTTTGTCAATAGAAGCTACCAAGAATAGTTTTGGTTACATAGGCATCTTGGCTCATGTTTTGAAATGCCAGAACGTTTGAGAATATGTAAAGTAAGCCAAGATAGTTTTGGTAAAAAGGTAAGGAGTATCATAAGATACACTCTCTAAGGCACAAGTGCAAACAAACAACAAGCAAGCACTGCACCAAAGCACAAGAAAAAGTTTTTGTTCCCCCTGATTTTTGCATTCTGGATAACAAATCAGGGTTGCTGAAATTGGGATGTTATAGACCTTCCCCCCTTAAAAGTATCTCGTCCCGAGATTCAGGAGAGTAGGGTTAGGGGATTTGTCTTAGTGCTATGAGTTTCTTGTGTACTAACTTGTCTACTTTGCCTTCAAAAGGAAACACCTTGACAGCAAGGTTGCACTTCAATCTTCTTGAAACTCGAGGGTCGAGCTGGCTTCAACCATGATTGCAGGGAGGAATCGTCCTTCTGTAAGGGTCTACGGTGCTTCTCTTAAGTGGGTTGTTGCATCCAAGTCTGTTTCTAAAAACCTGGGTCTTCGGGTCCCACGGTTGGATTTTCTTTTTGCAGAGAGGTAATCTATATTTGCGGGAAAGACGTAGTCTTTCCCCCTTGGATTGGACTTGGGTAGAGCAGAGAATTACCAGTCGGGGGCATCATCATAAGGGTGGAAAAAGACGGTTGTTAAGGTAGCGGACATCGACTTAAGAGAGGGTAGCATTATAGGTGTCTTTCTAGGGGGAGGGGATATGGCTAGGTTTATTACAAGTTGCACGCGTTGACTTTCGGGGAGTCCTAGGGTGAGTTAAAGAGCTTCTCTCTTGACCTTTATTTCCACGGGGTGTTGTCGCCTATCGAAGCGCGGGACATCTTCAGTCTTGAGCTGCGGGGCAGCAAGCGGTAAGGTGGCCATCTTTTATGAGGGAGGGGACCTTGGTTGTCTTCGAGCTTCTCTTCCGAGGAAGTCTTGACGGGTTTACCCTCAGGGCATTCTCGGCTGAAGTGACCGGGTAGTCCACACGTGAAGCAGGGGCTCTTCTTCCTTCGTGGATGAGTTGACGACTTTTCCAGGCTGACGTCGGGAGGTTGGAACGCCTTGCCAATGAGGGGATATATTGGGCATTTGATGGGGACATGGTATTGGCCTTCGCAGAGGAAACAAGTGATAAGTCGAGTTGGGCAAACTTTGGGCGAATGGGGTGCTCCGCAATTGGGGCAGTGGCTGGAACATCTGTTGGCTTGGTGCCCTTCGTCTCCGCAGTGGCTACATGCCTTCTTCGAGCTTCCGGACTCCATGGCCATATTGGGGAAATCTCCGGTTGAGGGTACGTGTTTCGGGCTTGGGTCTGGTGCAACGACTTGGGTAAAACACGCAAAAAGGAACAATTCAAGCGAGCATAGCAATTCAAGAAAGTCATTACAAACCAACCAGTCTACACCCGAAGGTGTCAGCAGTACTTAAGCATTACAAAACGCGTTCAGGAACGATACATGACTCTACCCTATTACTGGTTGGGCGAGTACCTCGACGCGGGTGATTACTCGGAGGGTGCATCTGTGGGGTCGTGGCTAGCTTCTGGCAGGTCAGTGGAGGTTTCATGCGCCTTCTTGAGGGGCTTGAACCTACGGAGGTATTGACTGGCGGTGGTGCACTTCCTGCTTTTCCTGGAGGCGGCTTCCCTCGAGGTTCCTGCAGTCACAATTGTTCGTGCTTGATTCCTTTGCAGGGTTTCCAGAGCTTCTTTACGGGTGAGAATGGTTTGCAGGCGACGGAGCTCCATCTGGGAGTGGCAGTATTCGTCAATAACTGTTGTTAACGCCTCATTGCTAGAGTAGCTATAACGGGTCTGAAAGGAGAGAGCAGGATACGCCAGGCTGGGGTCTTGAGTTCCTCCGGTGCAGTCGACATTTCACTTCATGGGGAGGTAGAAGGTTATGGGTTGTCTCATCTCTGGGAGGGAACTTCGGATGCGCATCAAAGCTTCCCTGGCTACCAAGTCAACAACAAGTACGGGACTAGGCATCCGAGGTCCTGTGAAGTAGATAGGGCTTCCATTGGTTCCTGGCTTGGCTAGTATGACAATCTGTCCCACATAATCTCCTGATTCCAGTCCCTTGTGGAGGGTGTAGGTAGGTTTCTGCTACTAACCACACAGTTGCATCGAGTCCCATAGGATTTGGGGAAATCCCATCTTCAGCCACTCGTCATCAATAAGCTCCATCTATAGAAGGGTTTAGGTTCAGGTTGGGTTAGTGACAGGTGTGCAGTATTTTGGGGGTTATGAAAATCATATTAATGCAAGTAGTTTTTCGAAATAGAGGGGGAGAAGACATAAGCACTTTTGCAAATAGTCATCATTTGTCCCTTGTCTTTTGGAAAATAGGTTTGTCGTTTCCTGTCTACGTCCAAGCTAACTAAGGTCTCCTACAGTCAAGATGGCTCTGATACCAAGTCTGTGGGCTCCCCGGATTATTCCTCCGAGAAGTCCCTGTTATGCATAAATCCACGTTCCCATGATCAGTGAGTCATGGAACATAACCGACAGGTATCATTACAACATCCGAAACATGACGAATTACAAGACTTACATAACTGCCATTATGGCTACAACATCATTAGCAGCGGAACATCGCCAAGCGTAGAGCCCAATCGTGCCTCAACCTACAGGCAGCTGACTGGGAAGATGGCCTAGTTCGCTAGACGTCACCTGAATCTTCCGATGCCGGATTTCTGAAAGTCTGGCCAAGTAAATAGCCAGGGACAAAGCCGTGAGTACTTTTGAATGTACTCGCAAACCACCAAGATAAGTGAAACAAGGAAAGGCAATTCTGGCTATGGCGAGGTAGCTCTATCTGGGGTTGCTTTTGAAAAGCCTAAACTAACTTTTGAAGTTATGGCATCTCCATATCTTTGTTGAAAAAGAGGTTGGAAAACATGCTTTTGTTTTATAAATCAACACATCTCCATATCTTTGTTGGAAAAAAAAGAGTTTTGAACACAGTTTTGTAGTTAAAACCCTTTTTAAACATCTTCGACCCCTCGGGTCAAAACAAAGCATTTCGAACTCGGGTTCCCCCGGAACCTTCATCCACCTCGTGCTTGTGTCCCACACAAGCACAGTTTGGGTACTCCTAGACAACACCTTTCCAACCGTCCTGGACCGTGGACACGGCTATTCGAATAGGTTATACTCTGCAGAGTTTGCGCACTTTCCCCACAAGAATCAATACATCCGCCGGGATACAACCACGGCCCACTACCACTATAGATGGGGGTCCGGATAATCAAACTTAACCTTTCGCTTGTCTACCCTAGCAAAGGCATGCTTTTTTCCTCTTGGGTTTGTTCTCCCCGGCAACGAGTATGTGGCTCCCAGCCATAGTCCTTCCTTCCGTACACGCGCATACCCAAGCCGCAACTTGGCGTATACCTTAAATCTGGTGACTCCACTTCCTTCTGTACTCCAAGTCATACCGTCCGCGGGAGACCCAATTGTTGCACCGGCCTCCTGCTAGTTCGGGCTCACTCTTGCCGAAGCAAGCAACAGGCTTCAGATCCTTGATCTGGTGGTGCCTGCCCAGACTTCCAGGGATCTCTCCCTATAAGCATTATAGAAGCTTCCTCAGCTAATGCGGACAAACTACGAGCTAAGCCCCAATACCTGGGGTAATGTGGTTGCACGGATAAAAATTGTTCCGGTAAAGGCGTAGAACATCCCATCACATTCTCACTTCTCATCATCACCATTTCTTTTGTTAAAACATCTGTTGGGAACGATGCCTCTTCCCAAGGGTTTTACAAAACAATTTTTGAAACATTTGTAGTGGGATAAATCCCAAAATAGTTTATCTTCTCAAAAACGGGGTTTCCAAGGAGGTAGGATGCTAACCATCGTACTATCGGTTTAAAGGGGATAAAATGATAGGTTCAATAGGGTGGTGCCTCGAAGGACACGAAATCATAACTTGGAGGAGCCAAGTTACTATCGCAGTATTTGTAAAATAAAACATGTAGGTAGATAATGCAATTGATAAAGAGGATATAAAATAGGTAAAAGAGAATAGGACATATATCAGAGTTTTAAGAATGGTGGCTTGCCTGTGGTCAGCAATAAGTCTCTGGACTTCTTCTGATGACCAAGAATACCCAATAACAATTAATAAGAATTCCCTTCCTTCTTGTCGCCGGACACTCACACTATCATCGTCATCGAATATATATGCAAGCAGACAATACCCCAATCAATACAAGGAAGACAAAGATCAAATCATATAGCAATCAAACAAAAGGATTACTACTGAACTTGGGAGGGGTTGGGGATGTTGGGTGTTGATAGTGGAATTACTAATTTGCCATTGTAGTGTTGCTCTCTTGGAAGATAGGTGTCTAGGATAGAGATCTTGAACTTAGATTGGGGTTCTGAGGTATGTAGTATACCAATGAGGTTCTCGGATAGGTTTTGACAAAACAAACCATCACAAGTGGTTTCACTTGAAAATCAATTTCCTAGATTTAATTAGGATTTCTATAGTGGAATAAACTCTAGTTTAAGGAAATAATTCACCAGACATTATCTGGAGCTCCAAAAATTATTTCCTTGGATGGTTTGGTAGTACTTGCTGTACTAAACCACCCAGAGTTGGAATTAAGTCAAAAGAATTAACAGAATGACCTCAGGAAATTCCCAAAGGCAGTTATGTCTGGTTTTTCTCTTTTTCACCAGATTAAAACTGCAGGAGCTATTGAGTTGGTTCCAAAGGAATGTGATAGGCACTTGAGTTATCTTTCTTTAGGAATTGGATTCACCCTTTTTGGAGTTGCCAAACTCCTGGAGTGATTTATTTGGTGGAAATACCCATCACAGAAGTATTTAAATCACTAAAATTCAACCAGAGCTCAACAAATTCTGAGCTGCTAGGCTTTGATAGATATTGATCCTAGTAGGCACTGGGACTTGGAATCAGGTCAATACCACACTTGGTTTAACCGGGAGAAATTATCTAGGGCAAATATTTGCTGTTTTTGTTTTTTTTTTGTTAAAGGCAGCATACTGTTCAACTTGGCATGGGACCTATGCTGGATGATAGGTATGTCAATTACCTCTCAGAGGAGATTTGGTTCATCTCAAATGTAGGTGTAAAACTTTCTGAGGAAATTAATTAGTGTAAGGTATACTTGTCAGCAGAATAATTACCAGTAATTAAAGAAAAATATTTTGAACTTGGGATTGCCTCTACATGTTTGAGAAAACATCAAAGTACCATCAGAAAATTAGATCTAGGCATTTGGACTTGGTTTCCTATTTTATTTGGATTTAATCCTAGCAAGAGCTTTTCTAGAATAATAGGTTAGCTAAAAGAAATAGAAAAAGAGGTGCAGTGGGTTGGATCTGGGGTGAACTAGGCCGCACAGAGGTAGGCTGGCCCAAGGCAGGGCAACACGACGCGCGGGAGCCCACGCTTAAACCTGACAAGCGGGGCCCGGCGGTCAATGATGGAGGGTGCCGAAGCAGTACCGGCAGATCCTAGCCGTCTGTTTAAGGCACGATGGACAGCCCGCGCTCATCGTCGTCGCAGCGGCAGACCACCAGGGACAGAACCCTAGGGAGCGGCGGAGCTCGGCCGGGAGGCTCACCTGGGGCTCGAGGGAGGTCGAGGAGGCGGCAGGGCGACATGATGGTCGACGACGAGTCGAACGAGGGGCGGCACGAGGTGGTCTGATGCCGGGAGGTAGCTTGCGCATCGGAGGCCGAGAGTAGACTCGTCGGATCTCGATAGCGACGGCGGAGGAGCTGGTCCTGGGCAAAAACAAGACCAGGGTTAGGTAGAGGAGGGGTAGGGGATCTCGTGGGCGACATGCAGAAGAAATGGAGCAGGGGAGTGATACATTGGAAATGTATCTATAATTTTTTATGTTCCATGCTTAGTTTTATCCACTTTCTTGTGTTTTGTCCATACTTTGGAGTACTTTTCATATGATTTCTTGGGCTAACGTATTAACAAGAGCCACGGTGCCAGCTGCATGTTTTTTGCTGTTTTTGGTTCCAGGAAAGTCAGAAAATGAATATTCTCGGAATTGGACGGGACAAAAACCAAAGTGCCTATTTTTCCAGAAGACTCCAGGAGCCAGAATACGAGACGGAGAAGGGCCAGAGGCTGGCCACCACCACCCCCCCCTAGGCGTGGGCTAATGATATTGATCATGAAACTCCGAAAGAGGACACTACCAAACCTCGCAGGTCAAGCAGGACACGTACAGCTCCTGAACTTTACGGCAATCCTATTATGAATTTCATGATTGATGAAATAGATGACCCTGCAACGTATGAGAAGAGATGATGAGCCCTGATTCCATCAAATGGCTAGAAGCCATGAAATCCTAGATGGAATCCATGTACGAAAACCAGGTTTGGACCTTGGTGGACTTACCTCACGATCGAAAGGCCGTTGAGAATAAATGGATTTTCAAAAGAAAAACAGATGCTGATGGTAATGTAACCATCTATAAGGCTTGAATTTTCGCAAAGGGGTTTCGACAAATTCAAGGAGTTGATTACGATGAGACATTCTCTCCCGTAGCGATGCTTAAGTCGGTTAGGATTATGTTAGCAATTGCTGCATATTTCGATTATAAAATATGGCAGATGGATGTCAAAACTGCGTTCCTCAATGGTAATATTGAAGAAGAGTTGTATATGATACAACCTAAGGGTTTTGTCGATCCTAAGGATGCTGATAAGGTGTGCAAACTTCAGCGATCCATCTATGGACTGAAGCAAGCATCCCGGAGTTGGAATCTCCGCTTTGATGAGGTGATCAAAGAGTTTGGATTTGTCCAAACTTATGGAGAGGCTTGTATTTACAAGAAAGTGAGTGGGAGCAATGTGGCATTTCTGATATTATATGTGGATGACATATTATTGATTGGAAATGATATAGATCTTTTAAACAGTGTTAAAAGTTATCTAAACATCAAATTTTCGATGAAGGACCTTGGTGAAGCTTCATATATATTAGGCATTAAAATCTATAGAGATAGATCAAGACGCCTAATTGGGCTATCGCAGAGTACATACCTTGATAAGATATTAAAGAAGTTTAATATGGACGGAAGTAAGAAGGGGTACTTACTTATGTTGCAAGGCAAGACATTGAGTAAGACTCAAAGTCCGGCTACGGCGGAAGAAAGAGAGATAATGGATAAGATCCCCTATGCCTCAGCCATAGGCTCTATAATGTATGCCATGCTATGTACAAGACCGGATGTGGCACATGCTATTAGTTTGACTAGTAGGTACCAATCTGATCCAGGTTCGGAACACTGGATAGCGGTCAAAAATATCCTTAAGTACTTGAGAAGAACTAAGGATATGTTTCTTGTATACGGAGGTGAAGAAGAGCTAGTCGCTAAGTGTTATGTCGATGCTAGCTTTGACACTGATCCGGATGACTCTAAGTCTCAATCCGGATACGTATTTCTCTTGAACGGAGCAGCAGTTAGTTGGAGGAGCTCCAAACAACATGTGGTGGCTGGATCAACGATGGAGACGGAATATGTTGCTGCTTCAGAAGCGGCGCAGGAAGCGGTTTGGATGAAGGAGTTCATAAAGGAACTAGGTGTGGTTCCTAGTGCGTTAGACCCAATGGTGATCTATTGTGACAATAATGGAGCCATAGCCAACGCCAAGGAACCAACGTCTCACAAGAATTCCAAGCATATTAAGCGCCGGTTTCACTCCATCCGCGAGCATGTCAAGGATGGAGATATAAAGATTTGTAAAGTGCACACGGACCTGAATGTAGCAGATCCGTTGACTAAAGTACTCCCTAGGGAAAAACATGATCAACACTAGAACTCCATGGGTGTTAGATTTATCACTATATAAACTAGATTATTGTCTCTAGTGCAAGTGGGAGACTGAAGGAAATATGCCCTGAGAGGCAATAATAAAGTTGTTATTATGTATTCCTTGTATATGATAGATGTTTATTTTGCATGCTATAATTGTATTGATAGGAAACATCAATACATGTGTGTTTAATAAACAAAAGGGTTCCTAGTTATGCCTCTCTTATAGACTAGCTTGTTGATTAACAAGATGATCAAGGTTTCCTGATCATGGACATTGGATGTTGGTTAATAACAAGGTCACAGCATTTGTGAAATGATGTGATGAACATTCATCCGAAGTATAGCATTACGATCAAGTCATTATGTTTATATTTCTATAACATCATACAAAGTAGTCTTAGTCCTTAGACCATGAGATCATGTTAATTGCTAACACCGGAAGAGTATCTTGATAACATCAAACGTCACACCGTAACAGGGTGACCATAAAGGTGGGTTCAGTGCTATGAAGGTGTTATGTTGAGGCTCATGGATCAAGAGTGGAATTTGTCAATCCCGATGATGGATAGATATACTCTGGGCCCTCTCGGTGATATCACATTAAGATAGCTTGCAAGCAAGTGATGTGATCACTAGAATGTTATATCACGGGAACGAGAAAAGAGTGCATGTCGGTAACGAGATCAAACTAGGTATTTGGATACCGATGATCGAATCTCGGACATGTATTGTATCATGAGACAAAGGGATTAAATTGCTGACATTAAAGGTTCTCACGATCACAGAAGTCATCGTTGAATATGCAGGAGTCAGTATGGATCTCTAGGTCCCGCTTCTGATTATTGATCTGAGAGGAGTCTCAATCATGTCTGCATTATTCGCGAACCGTAGGGTGACACACTTAAGGGTTTCCGGACACCATTTAGGAGCACATATGTTCCAGACAAAAGGTTTGTAAAGCGCAGGAAATGTTTTGATAGAAACAGGAATTGTTTCGATAGAAACCGGAATTGTTTCGGGTGAAATTGCAGAAAGTTGTTCTGCATGTGATATTGAAATGTTGCAAGGGGTTTTATGTGAATGTTTGTTAATTAAAGTAATTAACAAAATTCTGCATAAAATAAATAAAAGAGTTTTATTAATTGAGAGTTGCATTTAATTTGGTGGAAATTAAATACATGTGAGTGGGATTTTGGGTGGAGGCCATGTTTATGTGAGTGGAGGTTCACCACATGAATGAAGGAGGGGAGGAGTCCCCCCCCCCTCATGCACCGGCTATGGGAGGGGAGGGGTCTCCCTCCCTCCTATATAAAGCCCCCCTCTCCCCTCTCACAAACCACACCTCCTCGTGAAGGATCTCTCTCCCCCTCTAGATATTCCCCCATGGTCTCGGATTAGCGAGATACATGTTCCCGGTGGCCTTGCGTCTGGAAGGAGTTGCTGCTTCCGCTGATTCGCTGGAGTGAGGAGGTGGAGGTTGTCCGGTGGCTTGAACGTGTGTGCGAGGACGGATGCGCTGCTGATTTGTGGCGCTCGGACTTCCACACGATCTTGAGATCGGCAAGCGTACGACTACATCAACCACGAGTTCCTACTCGTTAACAAAACTCGTTGTCTTCAAGGGTAAGTTCTCCATGGATGTATGTCCACCCGTTGCTCTGTATCTAATAGATAGATCTTGGCGTATAGTTCTCATCGTAGGAAAATTTTTGTTTTCTATGTTGCGGACCCAACAGTGGTATCAGAGCCTGATCTATGCGTAGGTGCTTTGCACGGGTAGTACACATATGTTTATATGTGGGCGATGATGATCATGTTATTGCATCTTCTATGTACTTTGGATATTGGTGGCATAGTGGGATGAAGCGGCCCGGACCAACCTTACATGTCATCGTACATGAGACCAGTTCCACGACTGACATGCAACTAGTTTTGCATAAGTGGCTAGCGGGTGTCTGTCTCTCCTACTATAGTCAATATCTGATTTACAATGAGTTGCTAATAACTTGTTTATCCTCGTGGTGGTTCATGTTCGTAGGTAAGACCGGTTCTATCTCCGAAAGCCCTAAGCCACGTAAAACTTGCAATTGATAAATTAGAGGCGTCTAGTTTAGATCGTTGCTGGGTTAGTGTCTTGATATGGTATTGTTGTAAGTAGATGTATTATAGATACTCTTACAACTCACTTAACGTGTAAGTTCCATAGACCTTGGCCTTACACACAAAGGAATGATAGAGATCATACCACGATGCAAATGATAGAGATCAAATGCATGGACCATATCACCTCACTTCACACATTAGATGTTAGCATCTTATATTGCTAGTTTGGCGCTTTTGGTAGCATTATAAGATGATCCCTCATTTAGATATCAAGATAAAATGTTCTTCCTTAAGTATGCACCGTTTTGTGGATCGTGTTTTGAGGCATCACGTCATGATCGGGTGTTCTCGACTCTACGCTTTCATACAACGGGTGTAAGACAGTTTTACACACGTGAATACTAAGGTTCTTACTTGACGAGCCTAGCATGTATAGACATGGCCTCAGAACACAGACCGAAAGGTTAAGCATGAGTCATATAGTTGATATGATGCCCATATAGATGCTCGCCTTTGAAGCTACACCGACTCACGTGATGATTAGACTTGGTGTAGTGGATTTGGTTCATGTAATCACCAAAAGGACACGAGGGATGTCGTTTTTGAGTGGGAGTTCATTAGTAATTTGGATTAGTTGAACTCAATCTATCATAAACTTAGTCTAAATATATTTTACAAATTTTGTTGTAGATGGCACCACCTACTTTTAATTTCAATGTGTTCATGGAGAAAGAGAAGCTTGCTGCAAATGGTAGCAACTTCACCAACTGGGCTATGAATTTGAGGATTCTCCTCACTGCTGCACAAAAGCAATATGTGCTAGAGGCGCCGCTAGGCCCCCCACCAGCTCCTGATGCCCCTAACAAGGAAAAGAACGTCTATATAACTCGTCAGGAGGACCACAACTTAGTTCATTGCGGCATACTGTATGGGATAGAGCCAGAACTTCGAAAACGTTTCGAAAATGGCAATGCCTTTGATACCATGGGAGAATTGAAAATGATTTTCGATACCCATGCTGCCGTAGAGAGTTATAATGCTTCTGAAAAGTTCTTTAGCTGCATGATGGAAGAGAACAGCTCCGTTAGTGAGCATGTACTCAAAATGTCTGGGTACGCCGATAAGCTTGTGTCCTTGGGAATAACGATTCCCATTGACTTAGGCATACATCGTGTTCTCCAATCTCTGCCACCTAGCTACAAGAGCTTCGTGATGAACTTTAATATGCAGGGCATGAAGAAGTCTCTTCCCGGGCTTCTGTCGATGCTTAAGACTGCAGAAGTGGAGATTAGGAAAGAACATCAAGTGTTGATGATCAATAAGACCACCGGTTTCAAGAAGGACAAGAAAGGAAAGCAGAAGGGAAAGAAGGGCGGCAAATCTGTTGCCGCGCCTGAAAAGAAACCCTGAGCTAGCCCTAAGTCTGACACCGAGTGCTACTATTGCAAGGGGACTGGCCATTAGAAGCGCAACTACCCCAAGTATTTGGCGGACAAGAAGGCCGGCAAGGCAAACAAAGGTATATGTGATATACATGTTATTGATGTGTACTTGACTAGTACTCGCAGTAGCACCTGGGTATTTGATACGGGATCGGTTGCTAATATATGTAACTCGGTTCAGGGGCTGTGGAACAAGCGACAAATAGCAAGGGATGAGGTCACGATCGGGGCGGCAATGGATCAAGAGTTGATGTGATCGCCGTCGGAACGCTGCCTCTCCATATGCAATTAGGATTAGTTATAAACCTGAATAATTGTTATTTGGTGCCTGCACTGAGCATGAACATTGTATCCGGATCGTGTTTGATGCAAAGTGGTTATTCGTTTAAGTCTGAAAACAATGGTTGTTCAATTTATATGAATAATATCTTTTATGGTCATGCACCTGTGTTGAATGGTTTATTTCTGTTGGATCTTGATAGTAGTATTACGCATATTCATAATGTTGATGCTAAAAGGATTAAACTTGATAATGATATATATGCATCATATTGGCGTTAAACGCATGAAGAAACTCCATTCTGATGGACTTTTGGAATCACTTGATTTTGAATCATTTGATACATGTGAACCATGCCTTATGGGCAAGATGACTAGAACGCCATTTTCCGGTTCAATGGAACGGGCGATAGATTTATTGGAAACCATACGTACTGATGTGTGTGGACCAATGAGTGTGTCGACGCGAGGTGGATATCGTTATTTTGTTACTTTCACGGATGATTTGAGTAGATACGGGTGTATCTATTTAATGAAACATAACTCTGAAACCTTTGAAAAGTTCAAAGAATTTCAGAATGAAGTGGAAAATCATCATAACAGAAAGATCAAATTTCTGTGGTCTGACCGTGGAGAGTATCTTAGTTACGAGTTTAGCACACATATGAAAGACTGTGGAATAGTTTCACAACTCATGCCTACCGGAACACCACAACGTAATGGTGTGTCAGAACGTCGTAATCATACTTTATTGGATATGGTTCGTTCTCTGATGTCTCTTACTGACTTGCCACTGTCATTTTGGGGTTATGCACTGGAAACCGCTGCATTCACTTTAAATAGGGAACCATCTAAATCCGTTGAAAAGACACCGTATGAATTATGGTTTGGAAACAAACCTAAGCTGTCATTTCTTAAAGTTTGGGGATGCGATGTTTATGTGAAGAAACTTCAACCAGATAAACTCGAACCCAAAGCGGAAAAATGCGTCTTCATAGGATACCCTAAGGAAACGATTGGGTATACCTTCTATCATAGATCCGAGGGAAAGGTCTTTGTTGCCAAGAATGGATCCTTTCTTGAGAAGGAGTTTCTCGCGAAAGGTGTGAGTAGTCGGAAGGTAGAACTCGAAGAGGTTATTGAACCTTCTCTTCATGAAATGGCGAGTAGCGCAGCACCGGAAGTTGTTTCGGAGTTGACTTCACCTAATGAAGAGAGAGCTAATGATATTGATCATGAAACTCCGAAAGAGGACACTATCGAACCTCGCAGGTCAAGCAGGACACGTACAGCTCCTGAACTATACGGCAATCTTGTTATGAATTTCATGATTGATGAAATAGATGACCCTGCGACGTATGAAGAAGCGATGATGATCCCCGATTCCAACAAATGGCTAGAAGCCATGAAATCCGAGATGGAATCCATGTACGAAAACCAGGTTTGGACCTTGGTGGACTTACCTCACGATCGAAAGGCCGTTGAGAATAAATGGATTTTCAAAAGAAAAACTGATGCTGATGGTAATGTAACCATCTATAAGGCTCGACTTGTCGCAAAGGGGTTTCGACAAATTCAAGGAGTTGACTACGATGAGATATTCTCTCCCGTAGCGATGCTTAAGTCGGTTAGGATTATGTTAGCAATTGCTGCATATTTCGATTATGAAATATGGTAGATGAATGTCAAAACTGTGTTCCTCAATGGTAATATTGAAGAAGAGTTGTATATGATACAACCTAAGGGTTTTGTCGATCCTAAGGATGCTGATAAGGTGTGCAAACTTCAGCGATCCATCTATGGACTGAAGTAAGCATCCCGGAGTTGGAATCTCCGCTTTGATGAGGTGATCAAAGAGTTTGGATTTGTCCAAACTTATGGAGAGGCTTGTATTTACAAGAAAGTGAGTGGGAGCAATGTGGCATTTCTGATATTATATGTGGATGACATATTATTGATTGGAAATGATATAGATCTTTTAAATAGTGTTAAAAGTTATCTAAACAGCAAATTTTCGATGAAGAACCTTGGTGAAGCTTCATATATATTAGGCATTAAAATCTATAGAGATAGATCAAGACGCCTAATTGGGCTATCGCAGAGTACATACCTTGATAAGATATTTAAGAAGTTTAATATGGACGGAAGTAAGAAGGGGTACTTACCTGTAACATCCCAAAACTTTAATCCAAGCTTATCAAGATCAAATCATCCAAAAATGAGGTTAACAAAAACTTTTCCAAATTTAAAATGAAAGCATTCATATATGTGTGCATTTAAAATAGGAGTTGTTTGAATTGCCATGATTGATTGATCCAATTCTTGTAAAATGTTTCTTAGGTGATTTAAGCATCATCTACATCATTCCCAAACTTTTCCTAAAGAAAATCAAATCAAAAAGAAGTAAAATGAAGGAATGGTCATTTTGACAAATTTAACTCTCATGCCTACTTTGGCTATTCCTAGTACTCAAATCTTAACAGAAACAATTCTTGATCTTTGCACCCCTTGCTAGTACACATAATGAGGTACCAAGGCCCACCTTTTGATCTACTAAAAACATTCTGGAAATTATTTTAAATGACAGTTTCAATTGAATCTAATGCATATGCATAGATCACCCCTATTTAAAAAACCATCTATTTAAGCACCATTTTCAAAACCCTTGCAACCAGAGACTACCTAGCACTAGTGGAGATCACCCAAAAATTTTGAACTCAAAATTCAAAACTTTTTCTCTTGCGGCCATTTCATCAAACACTTGGCAGGCAGAATCACACCTCTAATCCTAGCTCACTGTTTTGAACAGAGTTTTGCCCCCAATTGATCTCCGTTTAATCTCTATATCCCCCTCTGATCAAACCATGCCATTTGCAACCCATCCCCTACACCCTAGTGGCAAGGCACAGCCATGCCGAGCACCACCCTGGCTGGCCGAACTTGCCCCGCTGCAGCAGACCACCTCCTCGTTCCTCTCCATGTCTAGGAGGTAGCCAGCACCGCACCGCCCCTCTCTATCCCTTGCCCGAGCCAAGAGCAGCCATGGACCACAGAGAAGAACCCGCGCCCAATGCCACCGAACCATGCCGACGCCGCCCGCAGAGCGCGTATTGTCCCCGCTCGCACTGACCGCCCCTTGGCACCAGCCCGCGCCCACCGCTCCGCCTCGACCTGGAGAACACCCCAGACACCTCCGTTCGCCGCCCAAAGCCCCACAGCCACCGCTCGCCGTGGACACCGCCGCTTCGGCCGCGCAGAGCGCCACCTCGCCCCGACCGCGTGCCACCGCCCCTACGGCCGCATTGAAGCACTAGAGCACCGCCAGGGAACCGCCCACCGATCGCAATCCCCAGCCATGCCGCTAGCTTGCCGTAGCCATGTCACCACCGTCGACCGCCCATCCCGCTCGGTCTCAACGTCGAGCCTATAAAAGGAGCCCTCCCCAGCACCAAAGACTCACACCATTCCACTCCCCTCACCTCTCTGAACCTCACCCACCTCTCGCCGGAGCAAGTGGAGCAGCAGTTCTCTGGAATTGGAGCCGGAGCCGCCGCCTCTGGAGAAGAAGGGTGTCGTTGATTCCGGCCACCCCAAGCTCCGCCGCGACCACGCCTCGCCTCGCCGTCGTCTTCCACTTCGTTCGCCCGCATCACCGATCCTGCTGGAGCCCTGGTACACCCCCAGTAGACCCCCACCGAGCCGCTAGGGTTCGAGCTCGCCGGCGACTTGTCCATCGTCGGCGACGACCCTTAGCCGTAGATCTAGCCTCTAATCGCACGGCCCACAGCGCGCGTACCGTTTCGCGTTTTAAGTGCCGCTGACAAGTGGGACCCCCCTGTCAGCTGAGCCCCGTGCCGCGTAGCGCCACTGGGCCGGCCCATTTCTTTTCCCGCGCGAGCCCGTAGATTCAAATCGGGAATTTCTTTTTAGTTAGAATATAGTTTTTGTCCAGTGTTTCAAAATTCAATTCTGTGAGTTTGACAAATCCAAATTACATGAAACTAATTTTGTCTGAAAGGTATTGAAATGCTCTATCCAAGCCCATTGGATTTAATTCATTTAGAGTTATAGATTTCTCCTAATAAAAATAAGAAGACAGAAGCTTTTACAACTTGAAACATTTTTGTAAAATCAACCAAGTTAGCTTTTGAGTTGATTCCAACTCTCAAAAATCACATTTCATCATATCTATCCAAATATGTAATAATATTAAGGTATACAGGCAGTGCCTTTGGACTAGTATCAAAATAATGCTATATAGGCATTTCTAGTCACTTTAAATCATTAAATAATAAACTTAAACCAAAGTAATATTGATCCAACCTTTAAATATCATTCCCACATGTTAGAATATGTGGTGAGGACATGTGTCCACATGATCCTATATTTTGGTGGTGAATATTAAATTTTAGTTAATTTTTCAATGAGTAGAAATTACTTTTCCAAAATAAAAAGGTTGAAACTATTGAATTAAACTTGTGATGTTTGGGATGATAATAGATCATCAGTTGTATGGTTTAGAATACTAATTAGCCTAGTTAAGTATTGTTTGGTGATTGTGCACTCCCTATGTATTTCTAGATGATAGTACCGACCAAGCCTTCGAGGAGGAGGAGTTCTACCAAGAAGAAGAAGAAGAAGAAGAAGAAGAAGAAGAAGAAGAAAACTTCAACCACTGCACCAACCAAGGCAAGCTATTAGTGGCAAGCTAACCCTTGCAAACATGCTTTAGTAAGCTATTGTTAGCAAGCTAGAATAAAACTAGATGGTTTAGTAATGATGCCTTAAGCATACTTTGATCACACCCCTTTAACTATTAGTACCCCAAGTCTTATTGACAAGTTTTACCTCCCTTAGTTTACACAAAGTTCTTTAATTAATTTTGAAGGTAGCATAAAGAGTATAAAACTTGACCTACTTAGAAACCTTTAGATGTCATTCTATGGCATGAGATTGATCCCATCTTTCCACCTTAGTGAACACTCTTAACTTAGTACTTTAGAATAGCTCAAAAACTTGAGTCACTTTAGATGGGAACACTTGGTGAAAATGAGTTATGAAAACCTTGGAATGAAGAGTCATTCTATTGAGATGTTTTGACATGTGTTGAGAAACACAATTGGTTTATGATGATGAAAATGATGAGGCATGAGCCTTAACCCTTTTATAAAACTGATGGTTGGATTCAGATGCGATACCATTACAAAATTACCGTACAACCACATTACCTGAATTGGGTAAGGCTTAGCTGGAAATTTATATGCATTAGTATTAGTTCCATCACGGGAGAGGTTTGAGCTGAGGCTACCTCTCAATGATGTCCACCTATGCAGTGCCCAAGATGACTGATGGTCATGGTTGGGAGGCCATGCTCATAGGAGAGGTGCTTGTACTAGGGTGTGTAAAGGGAAGGTTATGTTTGATTATCTGCATACTAAGTATGATGATTCAGGGTTATCCCTGATAGATGTATCGAATCTTGTGGTGAAAGTGTACCACCTCTGCAGAGTGTCAAACTATTCGAATAGCCGCGTACGCGGTTATGGACAGTTGGAATGGCCATACTGTTTCGTTGTCAGATGTTTTCTAAATAACTTGAAATGAATGATGACCTTTGACTTGACCACAACAGGGTTGTGTTAATGAAATTAGCTTCCCAACTTAAGTGATTCTAGAACTTTACTTTATCTTTTCTTGCTTTAGAACTCATCTTAGGTTTCAAACTTAACTTGATAGTTATTCTTTAAATTCAGCACTTTAACTTAGAATTACAATCCTTGTTAGTAGTAGTTTGCGAGTACTTAAAGAGTACTCATGGCTTTTGTCCCTGGCTATTATCATGGCCAGACTATGAAGGAGATTATCAAGATGATGGTCAGCAGGACGGCTATGATAACTAGGACTATCTGCCTTCGTCAGCATTGCCTGTGCCCCTGAAGATGGACCCCACCGCTACGCTATCGTTTATTTCCGCTGCTTGTTGTATTAAAGACTGGATCATGAGATCCTTATTTGTGTAAAACCTTATGTATGGTTTGTAATGGATGATGTACTATGATATCCAATCCGTTATGTCTCGCAAAAATGGTAATCCTGGGATTGCGAGGTATGGCATAACGGGCATCTGGGATTAAAAATCCGGGTGTTGACATTACCTATGTTGCAAGGCAAGACATTGAGTAAGACTCAAAGTCCGGCTACGGCGGAAGAAAGAGAGATAATGGATAAGATCCCCTATGCCTCAGCCATAGGCTCTATAATGTATGTCATGCTATGTACAAGATCGGATGTGGCACATGCTATTAGTTTGACTAGTAGGTACCAATTTGATCCAGGTTCGGAACACTGGATAGCGGTCAAAAATATCCTTAAGTACTTGAGAAGAACTAAGGATATGTTTCTTGTATATGGAGGTGAAGAAGAGCTAGTCGCTAAGTGTTATGTCGATGCTAGCTTTGACACTTATCCGGATGACTCTAAGTCTCAATCCAGATACGTATTTATCTTGAACGGAGCAGCAGTTAGTTGGAGGAGCTCCAAACAACATGTGGTGGCTGGATCAACGACGGAGGCAGAATATGTTGCTGCTTCAGAAGCGGCGCAAGAAGCGGTTTGGATGAAGGATTTCATAACGGAACTAGGTGTGGTTCCTAGTGCGTTGGACCCAATGGTGATCTATTGTGACAATAATGGAGCCATAGCCAACGCCAAGGAACCAAGGTCTCACAAGAATTCCAAGCATATTAAGCGCCGGTTTCACTCCATCCGCGAGCATGTCAAGGATGGAGATATAAAGATTTGTAAAGTGCACACGGACCTGAATGTAGCAGATCCGTTGACTAAAGTACTCCCTAGGGCAAAACATGATCAACACCAGAACTCCATGGGTGTTAGATTTATCACTATATAAACTAGATTATTGTCTCTAGTGCAAGTGGGAGACTGAAGGAAATATGCCCTGAGAGGCAATAATAAAGTTGTTATTATGTATTCCTTGTATATGATAGATGTTTATTTTGCATGCTATAATTGTATTGATAGTAAATATCAATACATGTGTGTTTAATAAACAAAAGGGTTCCTAGTTATGCATCTCTTATAGACTAGCTTGTTGATTAACAAGATGATCAAGGTTTCCTGATCATGGACATTGGATGTTGTTAATAACAAGGTCACAGCATTTGTGAAATGATGTGATGAACATTCATCCGAAGTATAGCATTACGATCAAGTCATTATGTTTATATTGCTATAACATCCTACAAAGTAGTCTTAGTCCTTAGACCATGAGATCATGTTAATTGCTAACACCGGAAGAGTATCTTGATAACATCAAACGTCACACCGTAACAGGGTGACCATAAAGGTGGGTTCAGTGCTATGAAGGTGTTATGTTGAGGCTCATGGATCAAGAGTGGAATTTGTCAATCCAGATGACGGATAGATATACTCTGGGCCCTCTCGGTGATATCATATTAAGATAGCTTGCAAGCAAGTGATGTGATCACTAGAATGTTATATCACGGGAACGAGAAAAGAGTTCATGTCGGTAACGAGATCAAACTAGGTATTTGGATACCGATGATCAAATCTCGGACATGTTTTATATCATGAGACAAAGGGATTAAATTGCTGACGTTAAAGGTTCTCACGATCACAGAAGTCATCGTTGAATATGCAGGAGTCAGTATGGATCTCCAGGTCCCGCTTCTGATTATTGATCTGAGAGGAGTCTCAATCATGTATGCATTATTCACGAACCGTAGGGTGACACACTTAAGGGTTGCCAGACACCATTTAGGAGCACATATGTTCCAGACAAAAGGTTTGCAAAGCGCAGGAAATGTTTCGATAGAAACAGGAATTGTTTCGATAGAAACCGGAATTGTTTCGGGTGAAATTGCAGAAAATGGTTCTGCATGTGATATTGAAATGTTGCAAGGGGTTTTATGTGAATGTTTGTTAATTAAAGTAATTAACAAAATTCTGAATAAAATAAATAAAAGAGTTTTATTAATTGAGAGTTTCTTTTAATTTGGTGGAAATTAAATATATGTGAGTGGGATTTTGGGTGGAGGCCATGTTTATGTGAGTGGAGGTTCACCACATGAATGAAGGAGGGTAGGAGCCCCCCCCCCCTCATGCGCCGGCTATGGGAGGGGAGGGGTCTCCCTCCCTCCTATATAAAGCCCCCCTCTCCCCTCTCACAAACCACACCTCCTCGTGAAGGATCTCTCTACCCCTCTAGATATTCCCCCATGGTCTCGGATTAGCGAGATACATGTTCCCGGTGGCCTTGTGTCTAGAAGGAGTTGCTGCTTCCACTGATTCACTGGAGCGAGGAGTTGGAGGTTGTCCGGTGGCTTGAACGTGTGTGCAAGGACGGATGCGCTGCTGATTTGCGGCGCTCGGACTTCCACACAATCTTGAGATCGGCAAGCGTACGACTACATCAACCACGAGTTCCTACTCATTAACAAAACTCGTTGTCTTCGAGGGTAAGTTCTCCATGGATGTATGTCCACCCGTTGCCCTATATCTAGTAGATAGATCTTGGCGTATTGTTCTCATCGTAGGAAATTTTTTGTTTTCTATGCTGCGGACCCAACACGTATGACTATATATGGAACACATGCCTAGGATTGTCTAGTACTTGGATGCTTTATCTTATTTATCTACAATTGCCCTATGTTCTGATTGTTATGTGAATTGTCTTGTCCATGCAACACCCGCCCATCCATCCCTATGCCTACCGCACTCGAATCCCACTATTTACTGCTTTTGTTACTACTGTCTTTGCTTTACCACTTCTGTTACTTTACTATTCCTACTGATAAACTGCTGCGAGCAAGATTGTTTCCAGGTGCAGCTGAATTGACAACTCAGTTGTTAAGGCTTATAAATATTCTTTGGCTCCCCTTGTGTCGAATCAATAAATTGGGTTTCACTTCCCTCGAAAATACTGCGATACACCCCCTATACTTGTGGGTCATCAGGGAGGAGGAGTCTTGCTCAATTTTCTTGAGGAGGCCGAAGCTTCTCCTACTTCCTCTCCCAGGAAGATCCGAGCAGGGGAGCTGGAGTGGAGCTGGGGGAGGGTGAGTGGAGGTGTGAGGGGGAAAATAAGGGGCAGAGGGCTGGCTGGGGGAGGCCTCCTGGCTTTATACCCAGAGGGAGGAGTAGATGATGCAAATTACCCCTTTGGACATGGGGGATAGGGTTGCTGGCCAGTGATTGGTCCAGGGCTCGGTGGGGAGGGGCAGTAGTGGTATTTGGTCGTGCTGGACCAGAGAGGGAGGGGTGGCATCAGTGGTAATTAATGGTGGCAAATCCTTGTAAGATTTGGGGTTATCTCTCTCTTACTACTAGTACAAGGGCAAAATGGGGATTTGTTGGGGTTGTGCTACAGTGCTGGTCGACCAGTGGGGTGTCCTGGTGCTAAGGATGAGCTTTTATCAAGATTGAATGAGATTTGGAAGTGATTTGAGTAGTGGTTTGCTTAATGGACAATTTTGATCAAACTAGAGGGTTATGAAGGAAGTCCAAAAACTTGCATTGGACCAGGGGAGAAAATGACACTGGTAGATAGATGAGGTCAAGGTAGACTCCTAGTATTTATTTGAGATTTTTATAAGGGTTTTTAATCCTTATAAATCCAATTATTCAGAAAAGGCGGAAGTGGATTTTAGAATATATTTTGATAAATTTACATTGGACAAGGTTGGGTTTTGATTTGGGAGGGTCCCAGATGTGAATACACACTTAGGGGAATTTTCCCAAGATTTATTGAGGCATAGAAGTATTTAAAACGTTTATTATTCCAATTCAGCCATTTAAGAAAATGGGCAAAAAGAAATAATAAAGCTTCTCAAAAATATTTATTTTTGAGATGGAAAGATGGGGTATGATATATGGAACTCACAGGACTCAAAAGTTGGAGAGGTGTTTTGGCAAAAACCAAACTTTCGTTTATGAAGGGAGTTTTGGAGATTTTGACTAGTAAAGCAATTAAATAGTTTTGGGGCCAAAATCATTATGGATAATTATTGATAAATCTTGAGGGTCAATGTAGATGAGATAGAAAAGGTGTAGCAAGCAGTTGCAACCTTGTGGAATGAAATTCCAACTTGAAAAGGATAGAAAGCAAGGAGTTGATGATCTAGGGTGATGTTATTTTTATACCACCAAAACATGCTTGCATCTTGGAGCTCAGAGCTCACCTTGGTCCAAGGGATAGATGGGAAGGTAGACCAATTCATATAGATGATCATGGCAGGAGGAGTTTGAATTAATAGCATATGAGGTGTTCTAGAAGTGATGGCAAACTTTGTTGAAATTAAGGCTGCCATGCAAAATGAGTCATGATGCCTTATAAACCATGTGGGTTTAATCAGCACAGAGATCCACTTGGGGCAAGTGGAGTAGTTTTTGGTAGACATCAATGAGTAGATCACAACCATGAAGAGGGTTGGTCCATAGGAGGTGGTATGAGAATGTGAGCTTCTACCAAAGTAGGCATGATGACTAGTTTTGCAGGAAATGTTATTTTCTTGTCTGCAAAATCATCAAGAACAAGTAGGTTGGAGGATGGTCTAACCAAGGTAAAATATGGGACTAGGTAGTACTTAGGATGGTTATCAAGATGGTTCAGGTGCATCTCCAAAACTACACATGGTTTGAGAAAAGGAGGCATTCAAAAAGGTGATGTTGAAACTGTTTCCAGACTAAGTCAAATTTGGCAGTTTTGAGGATTTTGACTAGAGTATGAGAGGGAATGATCTTGGAGGAGTTGCAAGGTATCAGAGCATCAACAAGTGGGTGATATTGAAGTGTAGATTGAGTATAAAAGATCCATGCTTGGTATTAGTCTTTATGGACTTGGAAACCTCTAGAATGGGGATCCTCAGAATAGATCTGGTTAAGGGTTTTAGATGATCACCTAGTGGCTAGGGATCATCTCTAGGTTTGTATTCTTGCGTAGGGATTGATGATTTGGAAACATCTTGATCCTAGTGATGAGCTCCTATAGTGTCCCATACTACTTCCTAATCAAACAGCAGATCAAAACAACTCATCTTATAAACAAATCAACTACTCTAGGGTTACCATCAAGCTTAGCTTGAGGTAAGGTTGGGGCATTTTGAAGAGGTTGAGGTTTGAATAAGGTGAGAGTCCTTGGTATCTCTACCAAGAGTAGAATTCAAATGCTTGGGAAAGATGTTTTGGGGAAACTAGAGATAGATTAGGGAAGTGTTCTGTCTTGAAAACATAAGGAGATTGTAGTATATATCTCTCCATAGTTTTGTCAATAGAAGCTACCAAGAATAGTTTTGGTTACATAGACATCTTAGCTCATGTTTTGAAATGCCAGAACGTTTGAGAATATGTAAAGTAAGCCAAGATAGTTTTGGTAAAAAGGTAAGGAGTATCATAAGATACACTCTCTAAGGCACAAGTGCAAACAAACAACAAGCAAGCACTGCACCAAAGCACAAGAAAAAGTTTTTGTTCCCCCTGATTTTTGCATTCTGGACAACAAATCAGGGTTGCTGAAATTGGGATGTTACAGAGATGATAACCTGAACTCGCAGATAGTAGGTTGAACACAATAAATATATATATAAAAGAATTCATAAGCCGTAATTGTAACAAATATATTCTAAATCACATCAGCCGTGCTACATTCAATAAAATTCAAGAAGCAAGACATACATGCAAATAACAAGACTGAATTTACCATCATATTGACAAAATGACCTTTTTTCCGTATATGGCATTCTGTTGTGCTTGTAGTTTTTTTTTGAATAGTACATTCCAGTTCAAATTGTTCATCAGAACTGAGTGGATTATGTTCTATTGAATCTTCATTTATGTACAAAGATGAAACGTCTTAGGGAAGCTCTTGGAGACATAAAATAGGCTTCAGCTCTGATATTAATGCAACCTATAGGCCCAAACTCACTCCAATACGAAATACATTGAAGCCATGATGGAGATTCAGGAATGAGACATGTAGGGTGTGTAAAAATACATGATACGCCATGTAAACCTTGATTTAGTCCGAAGATGCAAGAGGTTGATCAAGAATAGAACAGATGGACACTTTGCAAGTTGCATGCATGGAAAAAATAATTTACATTTTTAAGAATATAATGGCACACATTTGCACCATCAACATAGAATATGAGCCTATGTAACTATCTATGCATATGTATCTTCAAAAGTCACAATGGAGGGGGAAACATATTACTTGACATGGTTGGATCTCTGTATATGAATGCCACCATAGGGTTCTCAAAAGCTCCATAGCTTCCTCCACCTCTGCAATAAAAATATAAAACAAGGGAACATAGACTCTACAATATTTACAAAGCAAAAGATTGGAGAATTAACAACTATAATGATAAATAATAAAATATGCTTTTTACATTCTGAACCAAAGTGAAGTGCATGAACAACCCATGTTATTCCTTTCAGGATTATCAAATGTGCAACAAACTTAGATTCAGTCATATGGTTTAGAAAAGCTTGTGGTTCAGTTAGTAATACCATCTTAGCATATTGAACAACGGATGGGGTAAACTATGACAGAGGGAGCATAATAGCTTCTTCTCTACTTGTTGCTAGCAGAGCTTCACATGGGATAGTCCAATTACATGTTGACCCTATCCAAAATCTATGCTAGCTTGTCGATGTTACTTTTTTTTGAAACCTTTACTGTGGGGGAGCCCCCACAGCCTCACTTTATTGAAAACCAAGACAGACTTAAAATAGAGGGGAACGGAGAACTATGTACAGAGCAATGTACAAGGAGAAAAATAATAAAAAATTAAGGAGATTGTCAATCCATGATGACAACAGGGAAATAAGTGCATTCTTCACCCTATGCTTAAGCAAGGTGACTTCCTGAAAAAAGTAGCTCTCCATCCTCTAAAAGTAGGTCGAATTCCCTTGAAAATACAACCATTTCTCTGCTTCCAAATGCACCAGCAGGAAACAATAACTATTTCAGAGAAGCAAGGACCATGCAAACTCCTTCTAGCCTGCTGGATTCATTCAGTATGAGTCCCTGGATGCCAGGGGATTTGAAGATAGTTACAGACTCCTTCTAGGCAATTCGGATATTTTCCGATGTTACTTTCTCTTACACAAGTACTAACTATCAGAAAAGATATAACTATGATTTCTTTCTACACATATACCTAATTGCCTAGCTTGTCGATGATACATTGTCTTAACTATCATAAATACATAATACTATTTCTTAAACATTTGGGCAGTTCGCAGGTTCCTCGACAACAGTCACACCTTTCTTGATATTTTGTTGCATCAATCATTAACACTGGAAGAATACTGAACAAAAAGAAAGAACTGAGGAATAAACAAACCAACCTGAAATTTCCAAGCATAAACTCTACCGTCTTTTTGCCTTCCAAGGAATGTCCCACAGAGAACCGAGAAGATCTGACAGAGGTGGCTCCACAAATGAAACCAACTCACCATGATCAACTCCTGATGTTGCAAGAATCATCCATGCAACCAGAATTAGTTTATTCATTATTTGAAGCAAGAAAATTAATAAACATGAGATTCACGTATCCAAGCGCTAAATCGGAATCAATTGTGATTGTTATATAAAATCAATTATTTACTAACATTCAGATGTCATTCAATCTTCAAACAATCGAAATTTAGTGCATGTGAAACCTAGAAAACAAAAAGTTTATGACATTGGGAATCCTCTTCGATGATCCTGGTTATGACCTGTAGTAGGCGAGATGCGGCAACCGGATGGGGCGGGGAAAAGACGACGCGCAGTGTGACATGAGTGCGAAGAACTCATGGTTTTTAGCATAGACATCACCATTTAAATATTGTAATTACCTATCTTCTTCAATCAATGAAGTAGTAGGAGACTCGCACAGTGAATTATCAAAAATAGATGCATCTACCGTCTGTATTTCAAAATCACACATATATACATGGAACACTATTTTCCACGACTTCTATTTTTTGTGCTTTAGAAATCAACTGAATGCCTTCTAATAATGGAAAATAATGACCATGCTTGGAAAGCAAGATATTAGCAAATTGTATTTCAATTTATAAACGAAAAGTACAAATTCTTACTAAATAAAAAGGATTTTCTCAACTTCATTGATGAATAGTTGAATATGATGTACCAAACCAGTATGTATACATATATCGGGTCAAGGCTTAATATGATACTTGTAATTTCTAGAAGCGAACAATAAGAAGTTAATAAATGGGAAGCACAAATCCTTAATAAATAACAATTTTTTCATTGATGAATATGACGTACCAAATTAGTATGTACATAGGGTCAAGGCTTAGTATGACAAATATTCAATGTTAGTGAAAGGACATTTACTGTCATAATCACTTTTGCTGTTCGTTAACAACTAGTAGACCTTTTTACAGTTTTCTATTGTCTACAGGTTTATATTTTACAAAGAGAAAAGGACCATTGGCCTGCAGAACATTCCCTGCATTTTTACTTGTCTTTTGGGAATTCCAGACCGGAGTCTCTGGTCTACCAAGACCGGAGTCTCCGGTGTGGTCCGGAGTTTCCCCAGGAGTCTCCGGAGGGGGCTTCTGTTTTCCTGCCTGGGTCAGCCAAAGAGGTGGTCCAGAAGTTGGTCCGGAGTCTCCGGTCCGTGCCTCAGGCCGGAGTCTCCGGTGTAGAGGAACCAGAGTCTCTGGTCCACTTGGCTCTCAAGTGGGCTGGGTCATTCTCTTTAACGGTCCGGAGGCTACTCCAAAGATTGACCGGAGTCTCCGGTGTGTTGACCGGAGTCTCCGGTCTAACTCTTCTCCAACGGTCAGAAAACGGTTCACTGGTGCGAAGGGCTATAAATAGAGGACCTTATCCCCTTCCTCCAGTTGCTCGTCCACCTCAAGAACACCATGTCCATTTGAGCCACCAAATTAACAAGATCTCTTCATCCAACCATCAAAAGTCTTTGATCTTTGTAGAATCGAAGGAGGAGGCCTTGATCTATAGCTTCACCAAGAGAGATCTTCATTTCCCCCTCATTCACTTGAGGGCCCCCATGCTCTAGTGTTTCGTTGGAAACCCTAGGTTTTGATTTGGTTCTTACAAGCTTGTCTTTGATTGTTTGACAGCTTGCTTGTATTTAGGAGCCTCCAATTAAGTTGTGGATGTGTGCCCCGAACTTGTTGTAAAGGTGCCGGCTTCCACCTCGAAGGTTGCCGTATAGTGGAAGAGGTGAATCGAACCCCTTGAGGGGGAGGTTCATCGGAGAACAAGGGAGGCCTCTCGTGGCATTGGTGGTTTGATACCACCCCCTCTCCAAACGTAGACGTACTTCCCCTCAAAAGGAAGGAACTACGGGAAACAAATCCTTGTGTCTCTGAGTGCTCCACTTTGGTTACTTCTATCCTTTACCGCACTTTACTTATCTAGTTCTTGCTTAGTTCTTGTGCTAGGTTGACATATAGGTAAATTCACCTTAGTTGCATAATCTAGAGAATTTACCTTTTTGTGTCAAACCCTAAATTGAAAAGAGTAAAATTTGGAGTAGCACCTATTCACCCCCCCCCCTCTAGGTGCCCATACGATCCTTTCAATTGGTATCAGAGCCTCGGCTATTTATTCGGGCTTAACCGCCTAAGAGATTATGGGCAACCCAGAGGAGGGAGAAAGTGAGGCTAGCCATTCGGTGACCATGGTAGATCTCAAGAAGTTGGAAACAAGCTTGAGCTCTACCTTGGGCAATGAAATCCAACAGTTGCGTCAACTCGTTGAGCAACTTGTTAGGGATAAGCAAACCTCACCTCCTCCCTCTCTAGAGGAAACACCACCAAACCCAAAGGCTAATGCTCCGGCTAAGCCTTTGGAGGAAGTGGTGGTGGATGAACATAATTCCACTAACTCCACCACCAAAAAGAGTGATGGGAAGGAAGAGTTCCATACGTTTCCGGATGGTACTCTCCCGACCCTCCTATCCCTCATCCACATATAAATAATAGAGGAGACCCACCTAAGTTAGCTGCACATACTTTTGCTCAATGGCAAGTGTTAATGAAATCTCATGTGCGCAGCTCTTGCATTGATTTGTGGAATATTATTGAAGAAGGACTCAAAATTCAGGATTCAACCAACTTGACTATAAGAGAAGTGGTCAATAGCCAACTCAATGCGACTACCTTGCACATGATCCAACTTGGAGTGGGGCCAAAGGACTTTCCCCACATTGAGCACTACAACACCGCCAAGGAAGCTTGGGATGCTCTCATTGACTTGTTTGTTGGCAATGAAAATATGAGAATAAATAGATATGATGCCTTAAGCAATGAGGCCAAAGGTTTCTTCATGAAGGATGGTGAGGATCATGAAGACATGTATCGAAGACTCAAATCCACAGCCACCGCGTTCAGGAATGTTGGTGCCTCTCACAATGATGATGCGTGGATCAAGAGGAAGTATGTGAGTGCACTCATGCCTTTCGAGCCTACTGACTTGAAGAGTCTCCAAGGAAGACACAACTACCATCTCATGACCTCCAATGAAGTGATGCAAGAGATGGCCGCCTTCAAGGTTGCTGCCAAGAATGCCAAAGACACCCGCGCTAGTGCCATTGGAATGAGTAGCGGTGTCAATCTTGCCTTAAAAGCCAAGGTTGTGGAGTATGATGAAGATGAAGGAAGTGAAGAGGGACTCTCAATGAGTCACACCGAAGATGTCAAGGTTGCTCATGGTGAATACATGGCCTTCTATGCAAGAAACTTTTGGAAAGATCCCGCCAAGGCCAAGATGGAAATGCAACAAAGAAACAACCCCAATGGGAGAAGAGATAACGGATCCAAGCTGAGAACCTGTTTCAACTGTGGTGACCGCTACCACTTCGTGGCAGCTTGTCCCTATAAGAAAAGAGAAGATCATGGTGGCAAACTTGTGTTGAAGAAGACCTCCAAAGCTCCCTACAAGAAACCCTTCATCAAAAGGAACTCAACCAACAATAAGCCAGGAGAAATTGTCTTGATCACACATGAAGAGTACTCTTCCGATGATGATGATGAAGAGGAAGAAGAGGATACATCAAATGGTGTGGCAGCTCTTGCTACTACCTCTACTCCATTCTCACTCTTCGACTCTCTAAATGAGAATATCTCCAACAAGAATGTCACTTACCTTATGGCAAGAGGAACAGAGGTATTGTCATCATCACACTCCACCTCCTTAATCAATGATGATTTTGATGATGAGTTATCTCTTGAGGTCAAAAAGGAATTAGTTGCTTTTGATGTGTTCATGAATAACTTGCAAGGGGAACACAAGAAACATGTTGTGGACCTCTTAAATCAACTTTCACACACACAAGAACTTCTAGATGAGAGATGACAATTAGGAAGAGAGCACATGATTGAGGTAGAAGCTCTTAATAATGCTCTAGAAGAAGAACAAGAAACTAGAATTTCTCTTGAAACTAAACTAGAGGGTCTGGATGAAGCTAATGATCTCATTATTAATAAACTCATCAAGGAACGTGATCATGTTATTGCTAAATACAAAAAGGCTAAAAAGGACAATATTGATTTTGATGTTGTTCATAAAAAACTTACCGAGGACTTTAGGACACTTGACAAGGCTCACAAGGCCTTGGAAAGTGAACTCGTGTCACTCACAAAGTCTCGTGAAAAGCCTCAAACTCAATTGATCAATACTACCTCACCTAGTACGTTCATTCCGTCTAGTTGTACAAATACTCTTGAAGAACATTCTAGGTTGAAGGGGAAGCTAGCTAAGACCTCCTTTCCCAAAAGAAACAAGTCTATTGATGACCTCTTAAACAAGAAAAAGGTCAAATGGTGAAAAGGGGGGCATTGGCTTTGTCTCTAAAGCCAAGAAGAAAAAGAACAACAACAAGAAGAAGGTCGAGCCCGCCCAAGAAGGGAACAAGGCCATTGTGGGAAGTAAGACCACAAGTGGAAAAACTATGTCTCATGATGATTTTGCGGGTAGTGCTAACCCTCACTATGTCTTAATGCGTGATTATTATGGTGATGTGTATGCACAATATGTTGGCCCATTTGATGGTTATATTGCATGGTCTATTTGGGTTCCCAAGACCCTTGTTGCTAACAAAAGAGGACCCATTGAAAAATGGGTACCTAAAAACTAGTTTGATCTTTTGTAGACCTATGCTTCTGGAGGGTCAAAATGGGTGCTTGATAGTGGATGCACAAGTCATATGACCGGAAGCGCGTCTAGTGTCAAGGAGTTGAGACCAAATGTTGATCAAATATCTGTGAGATATGCTGACAAATCAAAGTCTAAGGTAATGGGTTTCAGCAAAGTTGTGGTTGCACACGATATCACTCTCGTGGACATCATGCTTGTTGAGACCCTTGGCTATAATTTACTTTCAATCCGTGCTCTAGGAAAGATGGGTTTTGCTGTCTTTATTGATGTTGATATTGTGATCCTCCTGTGGAGCAAGTCTCTGAAGGTTGCTTTCATTGGGTACGTCGAAGATGACTTGTATGTGGTGGACTTCTCCGGGAAAACCACTACAAGTCCGATGTGCTTATTTGGAAAGGCCGACGTGGGTTGGCTATGGCATCGCCGCGTAGCCCATGTCAACATGAGAACTTTGCAAAGTCTCCACAAGGATGGTATATTGTTGGACTAAAAGAAAATGTTTGCTTTGCCAAAGATCGTGTTTGCAGGGCATGTGCTGAAGGAAAGATGCATGATTCTCCCCACAAGCCAAAGAACTACATCAAGTCCAAGAGGATCTTGGAGCTTCTTCATGTGGATCTTTTTGGTCCTCCGTCTCATGCGAGTCTTGGTGGGAAGAAATATTGTTTGGTGATTGTTGATGACTACTCAAGATACACTTGGGTATATTTCTTCAAATTAAAAAGTGAGACCCAAGAAAACTTCATTGACTTCATCAACATGGCTCAACTCAACACAATGTCCTAGTATTAACAATAAGAAGTGACAATGGTACCGAGTTCAAGAACTACACATTGAATGGATTTCTTAGTGATGAGGGAATAAAACATCAATATTTCGCTGCCTATACCCCTCAACAAAATGGTGTAGCGGAGAGAAAGAACCGGACTCTTATTGATATGGCAAGGCCTATGTTGGCGGAATTCAAATCTACATACAATTTTTGGGCTGAAGCTATCTCCACCGCGTGCCATGCATCAAACTGTCTCTACCTCCGCAAAGAATTGATCAAGACTCTATCTGAAATCCTTACCGGTAACAAGCCCAATGTTTCTTACTTTCGGGTGTTCGGTTGTAAGTGATTTTATCGCATTAAGGGCATCCGTTTATCCAAGTTTGATTCCAAAGCATTAGAGGGTATTTTTGTTGGTTATGGTCTTGAATCCCACACTTATAGAATCTATGACAAGCTCTCAGGAATTGTCATAGAATCTTGTAGTGTGGTGTTTGAAGAATATGATGGTCCCCAAGCAGGGCGTGCTGATGTCTGTGATGTAGATGATGAAATGCCTCAGGATGCCATAGGAAGAATGGGTGTGGGCTTCATCCGCCATGTTGAGGAACCCCTTATGGCGGATCGAGAAGAACTATGCTCTACTCAAGTGGAGCCCTCATCTTCACAACATCAACAAGCTACTGTCGAGGAGGACAATGACCCATGCCAAAGACAAATTGTGGACCCTCAACCTACTGATCAAGAAGATGCCTCCAGCCAAGAGGTGATTGAGTATCCATTTTCCCGGATGTCCAGTGGTGCTAAGGCCATTACACAAGCAAGATCTATACAAACTTCCATAAGTACAGCTGAATACCTGGCCAGTTGTGGGCTTGATCAAGACCAAGGTTAATCTTTGCCTCCTATAGAATAGAATATTTCCAATAATGATCAAGGTCAAATTAATGGTCAAGGCGAGGACCAAAATGATGAAGTGATCCCCCCAAGAAACAACAAGGAGATCGAAACTCGTCACCAAGCTAGAATGGACAGAATATTGGAATTAAGAGACCACACTCTTGAGAATGTGGTAGGAGATCTAAGAAGAGGGATATCTACTCGAGCTCAATTAAAGAACTTTGGTGAGAACCAAGCACACATTTCCATGGTGGAACCAAAGAAAGTAAGGGAAGCTCTTGAAGATTCGGATTGGTTGGATGCAATGCACAAAGAGCTCAACAACTTTGAGAGAAACAAAGTATGGAAGTTAGTGGAAAAGCTAAAAAATTGCCGCAATGTTATAGGCACCAAGTGGATTTTCAAGAACAAACAAGATGAGCATGGAATTGTGATAAGGAACAAGGCAAGATTGGTTGCACAAGGGTTCTCTCAAATTGAAGGCATTGATTATGGAGAGACTTATGCACCCGTGGCTCGCCTTGAGTCCATCTGTATCCTTCTTACTTATGCGGCACATCATAAATTTAAACTACAACAAATGGATGTAGAAAGTGCATTTCTTAATGGTCCATTGCATGAGTTGGTATATGTGAAACAACCCCTGGGATTTGAGGATCCCAACTTTCCAAACCACATATACAAACTCGATAAGGCACTCTATGGGCTCAAGCAAGCCCCACGCACGTGGTATGAGCATCTTAGAGAGTTGTTGTTAGATCGTGGGTTTGAGGTTGGGAAAATCGATCCCACTCTTTTTACCAAGAGGGTCAATGGGGAACTTTTTGTATGCCAAATTTATGTAGATGATATTATCTTTGGCTCTTCTAACAAAGCTTTTAATGATGAATTCTCAACGCTTATGACTGACAGGTTCAAGATGTCTATGATGGGAGAATTGAGAGTATTTCTTGATTTTGAGATCAAGCAAGTGAGAGGAGGAACATTCTTCAACCAAGCCAAGTATACTCAAGATATGCTCAAAATATTCAACATGAAATACCTAAATGGAGCTCCCACTCCCATGGCAACAAAGACTCATCTTGAACTAAACCCAAATGGTAAAGATGTGGATCAAAAGGTATACTGGTCCATGATTGGCTCTTTGCTTTACCTTTGTGCATCTAGACCCGATATTGTGTTGAGTGTAGGAGTGTGTGCAAGATGTCAAGCGGCTCCTAAAGAAGGCCATTTGATGGCAGTCAAGAGAATCTTTTGATATTTGGTTCATACCCCCAAACTATGGTATTTGGTATCCTAGGGGCTCAACTTTCTCTCTTTGTGGGTACACGGATTCAGATTGGGCTGGTGATAAGGATGATAGAAAATCAACCTCTAGGGCTTGCCAATTCCTTAGGAGGTCCTTGGTGTGTTAGTCTTCTAAGAAGCAAAATTGTATATCTCTTTCCACCGCCGAAGCCGAGTATGTGGCAGCTGTTAGTGCTTGTACACAATTGCTATGGATGAGGCAAACTTTAAAGGAATACGGTGTCCTTTGTGACAAAGTGCCTCTTCTATGTGACAATGAAAGTGCTATCAAGACTGTATATAACCCAGTGGACCATACAAGAACAAAGCATATTGAGATTCGTCATCACTTCATTAGAGATCATGTTGCCCGAGGTGATATTGAGCTATCATATGTGTCAACCAAAGACCAACTTGCAGACATTTTCACGAAGCCACTTGATGAAGAAAGGTTTTGTTATTTGAGGAATGAACTAAATATCATGGATTCTAGGAGCTTGACTTGATTACCTTGCATACTCACCTATGTCTTGACATATATTTGGTGTAGGTGCAGGCATGGAGATAGGGGGAGTGCGGTTCTAATTCATTGGACTATCCCTCCCCCCCATAATGCCAACATTAAGAAATTCAATTCTCTTAGTATCATTTAGTGATATGTGAGCGCCATTGATGAGTAGTGGCCATGAACCCAAGGATAATTCTTCGCGGTGTCATGCCACAAACTCCTACATGGTGGCTTCGTCTACCACCCTCTTCTCAGTTGAAGAATTGGTTCTTAGTTCGGATTTATTTGGCGCATTGATGAACATTTGAATAGATTTCTGTGGTTTTCTTGACTTCTCACAGTATGTCATCTTAACCCAAGCCCTCTCTTTCCTGAAAACTCTCTCTATCTAATATATGTCCCCATACACATACCTTGGAGTATTTGGTCGAGGAGGACCGGAGTCTCCGGTGTGTTCACACGGGAGTCTCCGATGTAGGCCGGAGTCTCCGATGTAGACCGGAGTCTCCGGTCCAGACGGTTTCTGTCCACTTAAAGGGGGGGCGGGGTGAACTGAAACAGCAGTTTCATTCATGCACCCCCTTCCTCCCCTCTCTACCCCTTCGCCTCCTCTCCCAAATCTCCTCCCCGGAGGTCAAGAAGTCCCCAGGATCCACTGTGCTGCCGGCCAATCATCTCCTTTCCACCATTGGGTGATTCCCACCGGTGGAATCAATCCCATGGATAGATCTAGTACCTCTCCTCCTCTTTTATCGCCTAGGGTTCTTCCCTTGCTTTGTTTTTGAGGATTGGTAGTAGTTTTGGCCACGGGAATCCCTTGTTTGCGTGCACTTCAGTACTTTACCCTTGTTACCCTGCCTGATCTGTTGGATTCAACATCATTGGAGCCTTCCTGATCTTCCCCCGAGTCTCCTAACCGGAGACTCCGGCCCCACGGGCCGGAGACTCCGGTCTGAGCTGGAGACTCTGTTGTGGACCACGGAGACTCCGGTGTGGTTTGATTCTGACATATCTTGCAAGGTCTCAAGGGTCCTGTGCTGCCTCCATGGGACATATATACTTACCTCCATGCTATCTCCCTCGCTGCTTTTCACAGGTTCTGGCTCCCGTCGTCCTCCTCGCACCAAGGCCAAGATGAAGAGAGGGGATCCTCGCTATGATGAGTCGGAGGGTCAGTACATTGTGCCCCCATCCAACCGTAGACAGCAAGCCCGTGATGCAGCCTATATGCGGAAGGAGCAGGAAAGGGTTGAGGAAGAGAACCGTGCCAAGAGAGCAAAATACGACAACCTTCAGTCTTTGGCCCGCATGTCTAAGCAGGAGTACCGTGAGCTGCGGAAGACTAACTTCTATGCCTTGTCTCGCACCAGTGATGACCCATGCTATTGGAGGAAGGAGCAAGCTGTCTTCATGAAAGACATTTACAGCATGCTCAAGAGATCCCCCGTATGCCCCCAAAAGTACTTGAGTGTTGAGCAAATGAGGAAGATCCCCTACTTCTCTGATGCACTGTGGATTAGTGAGAAGTTGGGGTTGTTCAACTTGATGGAGCTCCGTGAAGACTACAACATCACCCTTGTGTAGCAGTTCTATGCCACAGTTATGTTTGGGACTGACCAAGCCAGGACTATGACTTGGATGACTGGTAACCACCACTATTCTGCAACTTTCTATGACTTTGCTGAGGCCATCTTCGAGACATTCCAGGGGGTATCTACTCATGTTGGAGTTCGCATGCACTCAACAGCTCTTGGGGTGAACAAGAACAAGCTTGCCCCTTTATATGGTATTGAGGGTGTTGTGGGAGGGTCCAAGGGACTCAAGCCTCTCTACAATCTGATGTTGAGGATCTTCCGCCAGACCATTTCCCCTAGTGCTGGGAATGATGATGCCATCAGATGTGGTTTGGTCAACTTGTTGTATCACACCCACAAGATTTACATGGCTGGCCCCGATGCAGATGATGATCCTATTGATGTGATGGACTACATATTTGAGGAGATGTACCATGCCATCTTATACAAGAAGGCCCCACCATATGCACCACTGGTCATGAGACTCATCAACACTCAGGAACATGGTTCTCCGCTTGCTCTGCTTCCCAACCTTACCGAGCACACTCTCGTATCTCTGCAGCAAGGGGAAATGAAGGCTCCTCCTAGACGCTCCCATGCACATGTGGAGGAGGAGATCTCAAAGACCAACAGGGCCCCCTCTCCTCCTAGGGCTCGGAGGAAGAACGCTTCAAATGCACCTCTTCCTCCCATGACACGTGACTATGTACATGAGAAGGTCAAGAAGGCCTCATTCTGGGAGAGGACCCTGTGCTGCATGAATGTGGACATCCGTAAGCAACAGCATGCTTCCTACAAGAGCAACCGTCGTATCGAGAAACTACTCAAGGAGATCAAGGCTCAAGGTGAAGCATATGATGAGGATGGTGAGGATGAGTACACTGATGAGGATGGCGCTCAGCCATCCACCGAGTCAGATCACACTCTTTTGTTTGGGGCATGGAATGCCCAACAGGACAGCTTGGTGGATTGGAAGACCTTTTCTGATGTCACTTCTGGATTTGGGTACCAAGGTACATCCTCTTCTCGCCCTCACGGCAAAGGACCTGCAGCTCCAGATGGTGATGAGGACTATGATGATGATGATGAGGATCAGGAGATGGATGAGGAGGACGAGGAGGATGATGACGAGGACTACTGGTCCGTTGGGATGCTAGCTTAGGTCTTTTCCCTTTTTTGGTGTTTCGATGCCAAAGGGGGAGAAGACATTGTCATCGGGATTTGCATGGGCTTGGGCTACTTGATTCTTATTTGCTATCTCAACTTTCGTATATATTTGCCTTATGTTATTACGAGACACTTTTTGCTATTTGTGTGTGACTCTGTGGGTGCTCCTACATTATTGTAACTCGTGTGAGAACTATGTGTTTTATCCATGTTCTACCTACCATGCTTGTTTTACATGTTTATCTTTGAGCACATAGGCAGGGGGAGCATGTCCATACTCTGTCATAAGTCATTGCAAACTATTTTTTCATGCAAAATCACTAGTTGTCATCAAATACCAAAAAGGGGGATATTGAAAGGACATTTACTATCATAATCACTTTTGGTGTTCGTTAACAACTAGTAGACCTTTTTACAGTTTTCTATTGTCTATAGGTTGATATTTTACAAAGAGAAAAGGACCATTGGCCTGCGGAACATTCCCTGCATTTTTACTTGTCTCTTGGGAATTCCAGACTGGAGTCTCTGGTGTGGTCCGGAGTTTCCCCAGGAGTCTCTAGAGGGGGCTTCTGTTTTCCTGCCTGGGTCAGCCAGAGAGGTGGTCTGGATCTTGGTCTAGAAGTTGGTCCGGAGTCTCCGGTCCGTGCCTCAGGCCGGAGTCTCCGGTGTAGAGGAACCGGAGTCTCTGGTCCACTTGGCTCTCAAGTGGGCTGGGTCATTCTATTTAACGGTCCGAAGGCTGGTCCGGAGATTGACTGGAGTCTCCAGTGTAGACCGGAGTCTCTAGTGTGCTGACCGGAGTCTCTGGTCTGACTCTTCTCCAACGGTCAGAAAACGGTTCACTGGTGCGAAGGGCTATAAATAGAGGACCTTATCCCCTTCCTCCAGTTGCTCGTCCACCTCAAGAACACCATGTCCATTTGAGCCACTAAATCAACAAGATCTCTTCATCCAACCATCCAAAGTCTTTGATCTTTGGAGAATCGAAGGAGGAGGCCTTGATCTACAGCTTCACCAAGAGAGATCTTCATTTCCCCCTCATTCACTTGAGGGCCCCCATGCTCTATGTTTCGTTGGAAACCCTAGGTTTTGATTTGGTTCTTATAAGCTTGTCTTTGATTGTTTGACAGCTTTCTTGTATTTGGGAGCCTCCAATTAAGTTGTGGATGTGTGTCCTGAACTCGTTGTAAAGGTGTCGGCTTCCACCTCGAAGGTTGTCGTATAGTGAAAGAGGTAAATCGAACCCCTTGAGGGGGAGGTTCATCGGAGAACAAGGGAGGCCTCTTGTGGCGTTGGTGGTTTGATACCACCCCCTCTCCAAACGTAGACGTACTTCCCCTCAAAAGGAAGGAACTACGGGAAACAAATCCTTGTGTCTCTGAGTGCTCCACTTTGGTTACTTCTATCCTTTACCGCACTTTACTTATCTAGTTCTTGCTTAGTTCTTGTGCTAGGTTGACATATAGGTAAATTCACCTTAGTTGTATAATCTAGAGAATATACCTTTTTGTGTCAAACCCTAAACTGAAAAGAGTAAAATTTGGAGTAGCACCTATTCACCTCTCTCTCCTCTAGGTGCCCATATGATCCTTTCAGTTAGTACTTGCAATCTATAGAACCGAGAAATAAGAAATATCTGAGATCATGTTACTTGCATTAGCAAATACCTGAAATAATATTATTTTCATTTGTCATGACGCTCGTTATCCATCGGAGGTCTCTCATATGTCCTTGTCACTGTTGTTGGCCACTGTCGTCGATTTTGGCGTTTGTGCCGTCATTGACGCCATGCTCATCACCTTGCAAGTCTGCCCCATCCCTTCTCCTCATCTTTCTAATGTGCATCTTCTCTTCATCTCCATGGTTAACCTGACTTTCTCGTTTTGATTTTTTGTGGTCAAGAATGCACACGTCTGGAATGTGTAGACTCTATTTAATAGTAGAGATAAACTCTGAGACATGCTTCGACGCATGTTAAAGAAAAAAACAAATAGAAGGTAGATGAATATGTCATTGATTTGCTGATGGAGCACCACAACCACCGGATCTAGTCAACGATTCTACCAACCCTGTCCCGCCGATGATGTGCTTTGGCGTGGGCGAAGTCTTCCCGGCACCGGCTCGGAGGGTGATGACGAAATCGTGGTTCAAGCACCCCCCCGCCTAGGAGGCTCCCCTGGATATGGGATGCTGCAGATCAGCCTCGGCGCATGCAATGTCTCTGTCCTTGCCTCCTCGGCATGGCTTCTCGGGAACGACCGCAATAGTGGAGGCTCCCTCATGCAGATCGTGGTGGTCACGGTTTGCTGGACCTCGGAGCGGAGGCGGTGCTAAGACTGAGAGTGGTCAACGGCGCGGGGCGGTGGAGCCCTAGCTTGGAGACACGGGGGTCGACGGCTCGGATGTCTCTCGTATGTACTTGCCACTGCTGTTGGTCCATCGTCGACTTCGGCACTCGTTCCATCATTGGCGCCAAGTTCATCACCATGCAAGTCTGCCCCTCCTCCACTTCTCCATCTTTCCTTTCTACCTCAATTCTCGTCATCTCTGTGGTCAACAAGACATGTTGCCCTTATTCCCTTGTGGTTACAATGAACACAATTAATGAATTAGAAAAATGTTGTACCACTGTCGCTAGTCACGTTTAACCGATGGACACAATTGCAAAAAAAATAGAAAGTAAATGACCTCTCCTCTTTGATGTTCCCTTCCTCCTCCAGCCTACCTCTGTATTTTTTGAACTTGTTGACACCAAATCTGATAAGTCAACAAAGACACCGGAGCTAGATCAAGAAATATGATAAATCAAATAATATGCTGATGTCAGATAACCTGGATCAAGAAATGAAGAAATAAAAAGGCATCGAGAATTTGAGATGGAGCAAACCTTGAAAGCTCGACGTAGATGAAGTGGTGAACTGCCTCGGCGGGCTTGAGCCTAAAGTTTAGGTGCCCGGACGCCATTGCTGCTGCCGCCTCCGGCCTGATGTTGACCAGAGTAAGCGGTGGCGTAAAGTTAAGGTCTGCAATGAATAGCACGAAGTAATGCAGTCCCGATCACAATTCTGCTTCATATATACATCTTCTGTCGCTTTGGAAAAAAGCAAATAAACCTGCAGTACATAATGACGGAGACAGAGGCACTTCTGCTTTATTTGCATCTTCTGCTTTATATGCATCTTCTCTCAACTCTGAAAAAATGAAATAAACCTGCAGTACATAACGATGAACACGGACGCACGGAAACTGAACGCCCCCACCTGGATGACAAACAACGGGAGCAATGAAGAGTTTCTGAGCCCTGGTCAATGCTCGATGTAAATATACCTGATCCAAGTGTAAATAAAATCTATCTGTTCGGCCGCCCGTTGATGCGCTCCACCCCGCTAGGGTTCCTGCTGATTGATCCGCGGTCCTCGATTCTATTTGAATTCTCTGCTCCTTGTGTGGTTCCTCGGACATGTACGGCGGTGGTGCTGTGGCACGGGCAGGGGAAGTGGTGGTGTTGGGTATCAAGGGGGCGGCTGCGGTGGTGCTGGGAGGAGCGCTTATGACGTCGAGGGGATGACATTTTTTGTGCTTTGATGAGGACGCGTTAATTTAGGGAGTGGTAGTTCGCGGGCCAAGCGAGGCGATGACGGGATAGTCCGCCGAAGGACGCATCACGTAATGCCGCTATTAATTGCCGCTATTTTTATTGGGAAGTCCTGCACGTACAAATCAGGGACATGGCGCAATGTCATTGGAAAATCCTAGAGCGTTAGATCTGATAGATTTGAAAGCCGAGATCAATTATTTCTACCTAGTTGGAAAAAACAGAGTAAATTCCTTCTTTTTAGATAGTAGAGATAGAGATAGTCTTCTGCTAAACTCTATGCCCAATTCGGTAAAAACAAATTGCGTCTAGATGTGCCGCATGTCCGTCTTCCCCGCTGCTCGATTTGTAGGTGAAGCGTCGCCGGATCAGGTATTTTTTCACCGTATCCTCGTGGCTGTTTGATTTCTCATAAAATCTTTGTTAATCCTCGTGGCTGTTTGATTTCTCGTCAAATCTTTGTTACTGCTTGTATGGGTATGGACGTATGGCAACACATTGGAAGCTAGGTTGCTGGACGGCAAATCTATTTGCAGCAAAAAGAATCGAAACTATTTGACAGGAACACTAAGAACTTTCGTGCAGCTTCCATGGTAGCAGATCGACGTTTGGTCGCGTCCTGCCATCGAGGGCGAGATTGAAGTGATCGCGTGGATGCCAAGCTGCTGGACCGCAAATCTATTCGCAGTGAATTCGTTGGATTCCTAGTCCTGATCTTCTCTTACATGTTGTACATCCTTTGTTACTCTCTGAAAATTGTTGCTCGATTCGTGAGGGCCAGATCTGAACCTCAACCTCCAAGCTATTTCATTTGTTCATGAGTCTTCGTTTCTGATTTACCTCAGATCCAAATTTACTGCTACTACATCGTTTCAGAGTAGTTAGTATAAAAAGAATAACAATGAGCGTGTTTGTGCGAAACAACAACCAGCAAAGTGGGTGCTCTTTTGCAAAAGCCGTCGAGGACATGCTTGCTTGATCTGCAACGTACATCTGGAATTCAATGGTCCATGTGTTGGTTCCAGGTTTCCATTGAAAACAGGTTTTCACCGGATACTTTCTCGGGATGCGGCTGAGCCCCGTCAATCCCCTGGATACTCGTCGGATCAAAGGGGATTGAAACACCCCATACACCTCGCGTTTTTGGCCGCTAGACTCGCTGCTTCACGTTTTTTTAGGATGTTTTCACCCAAAACACTAGGGATAATACTCTAAATACACATTAATTCCTTCATGCCAAACAAGGCCTTAGAGATCAAGATTAAACTCAATCGGATCTGTGAGACGCAGAAAGGACGAATATTTTCTAAGTAATCATTTCATTGTTTCAGCAGGGGATTGAGACACCCCATGCATCTCGCGTTTTTGGCCGCTAGACTCACTGCTTTGCGTTTTTTAGGGGATAATACTCTAAAATACACACTAATTCCTTCCTGCCAAACAAGGCCTGAGAGATCAAGATTAAACTCAATCGGATCTGTGAGACACGAAAAGGACGAATATTTCCTAAGTAATCATTTCATTGTTTCAGCCAAGTTTTTGTTTTGTTTTTATCTTCATCTCACACTGCAATTGAGTTTGATAGAAGTTTTGCAAAGCATATAGGTTATTCCCTACCTTCTGTCCATATTGTAGTTTCATGAGAATATAAAAGAAACTCTAAATGTTTTTATGATTTGTTTGGCATTTATTTTCCTTGATGTATTATTAGTTGAAGATGGCTTCTTGATGTGTATGTGCATTAGTTTTACACTTGCTTCTATCCATTGGCAATTTAAGCATTGTATAGCAGCATAGTAATAAATAAAGCTCCAATAACAATTTGCGCCCTTCAATTATGTTTTGCAAATGTGCAAGTCTAAAACGTATGAAAGGCCAAAAACCACCTCTTGCTGGGCTTATAGTGTTGTGGCCAGGGTGTCAGGTGGGATCCCGCCAAAATCCCATTTTTAGTTCATTTGCTAAAATCTAGTTCAATTTTTTGCTCAAAATTTACACTAGATTTTGACAAATGAACTAGAAGTGGGATTTAGGTGGGATCCCACTTGACACCCTAGTTGTGGGGCATACCTCTACTCATCGGTGTTCAAATCATAGTGTTCGACAAAATAATGTATGAAGTAGTACAGTTTACAATACCACCAGTCCACCACATTGAAACAAAAGTTCTGTACATGCCTAACAGGAAAATCACCAAGTATGTGATGGAAATTTCATACTTTGTCAATCTTTGACTTGAGCACGACCATGACATGACTACTATCTAAAAAGTAGGAAGGTGTTGCACTACGTCGTTCCGTGCTTCCGTCGTCCGCATCCTCGTGATTGCCCGTAGAGGCGTAGAGCATTGCAAAAGAAAAAAACAGACGAGGAAACATAACACGTCTCTCACACCCTATCTCAATCCCACGCCTAACCCTCGCGTATGGCCAGCCCCAAACGCCGCCGCCGCCCTGCTCGTCGCGTCCATGTACGCGTGTACTCGCCGCCGCCCTGCAGGATTGGCCGCGCCATCAACTTCCGCCTCGCCGTCTCCGGCATCTCGTCGACCCGGATTGTGCTGTCTCCAAGGAGATCAGGGCCAAACAACCCAAGATCGATCGAACCCCTGACCCTATTTTCTCCTCTCGCTGTGGCGACGACGCTACATCGAAGTTCACCGCTGGCCGGACCTAGTGCGACCACAAAAGCAGCTGGGGGCAACGGAGGTGGCCCATTTTCACATGCTCGTCGATGTTATCATGTCCGGAAATGGATGTTGGAGATATGCCCAAGAGGCAATAATAAAGTGGTTATTATTATATCTTTATGTTTATGATGAATGTTTACATCCCATGCTATAATTGTATTAACCGGAAACATTAATACTTGTGTGTTTTGTAAACATAAAAGAGTCCCTAGTAAGCCTCTTGTTAAACTAGCTTGTTGATTAAATGATGATCATGGTTTCCTGATCATGGGCATTGGATGTCGTTAATAACAAGATCATATCATTAGGAGAATGATGTGATGGACACACACCCATAGTAAGCATAGCATAATATCAAGTCATTAAGTTCGTATTGCTATAAGCTTTCAAATGCATAGTAACCTAATCCTTCGACCATGAGGTTATGTTAATCACCATCACCGGATGGGTACTTTGATGACATCAAACACCGCTTCGTAACTGGGTGGTTATAAAGGTGTCATTGGGTATTCTGAAAGTATGTGTTGAAGCGCATGGACCAAGATTGGGATTTGTCCATCCATATGACGGATAGATATGCTCTGGGCCCTCTCAGTGGAATGTCATCTAGTTAGCTTGCAAGCATGTGACTGGGTCACAAGGGATGACATAACATGGAACGAGTAAAGAGTACTTATCAGTAACGAGGAAGAACTAGGTATGGAGATACCGACGATCAAACCTCGAATAAGTAGAATATCGCGTGACAAAGGGAATTGGTTTCGTATGTTAATGGTTCTATCGATCACGAAGTCATCGTTGAATATGTGGGAGCCATTATGGATCTCCAGATCCCGCTGATGGTTATTGATCGGAGAGTTGTCTTCATCATGTCTGCATATTCACGAACCGTAGGGTGACACACTTAAGGTTCGAAGTTGTTTTAAGTAGATATGGAATATGCGTTAGAGACTGAATGTTGTTCGAAGTCTCGGATTGGATCCGGGACATCACGAGGAGATCCGGAATTGTCCGGAGAATAAGATTCATATATTGGGGATCATTTTCTAAGTTAGGAAATGTTCCGGAGTGTTTGTATGGAGATTCTAGAAGGTTTCAGAATGTTCTGGAAGGTTCTAGAAGATTTCTTGGAGTTTGCTTGAAAACCAAGAAAGGGTCAAGGAATCCTTGTGGGGCAAGACAAGGATTCGTGGGGGAGTAGGACTCTCCCCCCACCTCCTTGATCCGCCGGCCAAGGGAGAGGGAGTCCTACAAGGACTCGACCTCCCCATTGCGCCTCCCTCCTTTAAATAGAGGGGAGGGGGCGCCACCCCCTAGCACCCTCCACTTCAATCCCTAGCCGCCGCCTCTCTCCTCCTCCTTCGCTCTGCTCAGGCTTAGGCGAAGCCCTGCAGAAATCTCTACTCCACCACCACCACCACACCGTCGTGCTGCTGGGATTCCGTGGAGAAGATCTACTACCTCCGCTGCTCGCTGGAACGGGGAGAGGAAGGTCTGCTTCGACTCCGCACGTGTGACCGACTGCGGAAGCGCTGCCGGAACGCGACGCCGGAAGGATAGTCCACACGATCTTGAGATCGGCAAGTGATCGACTACATCAACCCCGAGATCTAATCTCGTAACGCTTTCGGATCTACGAGGGTTAGTACAGATCTATCTCGTTGCACATATCTAATAGATTAGATCTTGGCTTTTATCTAGATTAGATCTGGGTTTTGTTCGTTCTTGCGGTAGAAATTTTTTGTTTTCCATGCTACAAACCCTTCAGTGGTATCAGAGCCGTGTCTATGCGTAGATCTGTTGCACGAGTAGAACACAATGGTTTTGTGGGCGTTGGTGCTCGTGCCGTCTTTTGCTTTGTGTACTTTGCATCTTGCGGTATGGTGGGATGAAGCGGCTCGGGCTAACCTTACATGTCATCGCACATGAGACTTGCTCCACAGTTGACGTGCAACTCGTATTGCACAAGTGGCTTTGCGGGTGTCTGTCTCTCCCATCATAGTATAGATCCAATCTACACTTTGCACTTGATAGCACTTGTATCAACGTTGTGGTTCATGTTCGTAGGTAAGATCCGTTCTTATTCGAAAGCCCCAAACCACGTAAAACATGCAAAGAAAATTAGAGGTGTCTGACTTGTTTTTGCAGGGGTTTTGTGATGTGATATGGCCATCATGTGATTGTGATTATATTTGATGTATGCAATGATCGTTGTTGTAATATGGCAACCGGCAGGAGCCTAATGGTTGTCTTTAATTCTGTTAAGACCTGCGTGTCTATTCATCTTGTAATAGATTTATTCCAAGTAGTTGTAATAGTTGCTAGTGATGATGGACAACCATGAAGCGGCGCCATTGACCTTGACGCAATGCTGGTGATGATGAAGATCATGTCCGTGCTTTGGAGATGGAGATCAAAGGCATAAGAAGAAAGGGCCATATCATATCACACTAATTATGAATTGCCTGTGATGTTAATCCTTTATGCATCTTGTATTGCTTAGATCGCGACGGTACCATTATAAGATGATCCCTCTCACTAAATATCAAGTAATAAAGTGTTCGTCCTTAGTTGGCACCGTTGCTAAGACTCGTCGTTTCGAAGCATCTCGTGATGATCGGGTGTGATAGATTCTACGTGTGCATACAACGGGTGCAAGCCAGATTTGCACATGCGGAAACTAAGGTTAATCTTGACGAGCCTAGCATGTACAGACATGGTCTCAGAACACGGAATACCGAAAGGTAAAGCATGAGTCATATGGATGATATGATGAACATGTTGATTGTTCGCCTTTAAAGCTACATCATCTCACGTGATGATCGGACTTGGTGTAGTGGATTTGGTTCGTGTAATCACTAAAACAACTCGAGGGATGTTATTTTGAGTGGGAGTTCTTTTGTAATTTGGATTAGTCGAACTCAATTTATCATAAACACAATCAAAGTGAATTTGCATAGTTTGTTGTAGTTATTGGCATCCGTTCACCACCTTACGCTTAGTTATAGTTGAGATAGTGGAACTATAAAATTCTGGATATTTTCTTTACGAACTGGTATCGTATTGTTTTGAGTGTCAATCTAAAGTTAAAAGTCCTGTTGCAAACTTTCAGCAAACTCCGTTTACTCTGTGAAGTTTAATAAACAGTATTAAATCAAGAGTAACAATTCTAGTGTTAGTATCTAATGTATCATGTTTGCCTCCATGATTCTTGATACTCAAAAGATTGTTTTTAATATCAAGTTTATCTAAGAGCTGAAAGCAATGTTTCAGAAACCATCATATGTGAAAGGTATTGCGATATCTAAAACAATGTGTTGGTTACAACATGATAGAGTATATGTCCTCATATTTGATGAGAATTTGTGAAGGTTGGAGACGCTAGTCGTCCTAATCCTCCAAAAGGTTTTGGAAAAGAAACATTATACTCACAATTCACCTTTATAAGCTATAGCAGCTTGATCATGGAAATTGTCATGATAAGGATGAATAGAAAATGTAAGTAAAATGTTTACTACACTAAAAGATTACTAAAGAATGGAATTTTGAAAGAATGCCAAACATTTGATGAAGGTGATCTACTTCAAAGTGCAAGTCCAAAGGTATTAGTATTTGACTATACACACTTTGTACTATGTGTCATGTGAATGACACCACTATTGATGTTGATAGATTCTTTTAAAAGAAAAGGAATTGTTGAAAGAGAATCGATAAAATATTTGGCAGAAAAGAAAAGATTGGAGATGTCCAACTTAGGTATATAGAAGATACATGTTATGGCTGTATTCCTTGCTTGTTAAACAATGTAGTTCTGCGGTATTGGATACCGAATTGGTTGGTATGAAGTGTCATACAGGACAACACAATTCATGAACTGCAATGGCCTAAGTAACTAGCAAGAGAATATGTGATGATGTTTATAGAAAACAAACAAAGGGTTGTTGTGTTGCTCGTTAACATCAAAGCTTACCTTCAAGATTTGTTTTAATAATTGTTATTTTGATCAGGTATTATGACGACAAAAGGTTGTTCAAATAATTACCGCATTCCATAATAGATGGATGATATACAAGTCTGGTTGGAGAAATAACGACCATAAAACTAATGCTAAAATGTCGCAAGACAAATGATTGAAAGATCACTTGCGAAGTGACATCGCCGTTTAAATTATATTGAAAGGGATACATGAAGAAACTCCATGTTTATGGATTTTTGGAGTCTTTGATTTTGATCAAATGACGCTTGTGATACTTTTCTGGAGATAATTAAAACTCCGTTAGTAGGCCAAAAGAGGAACGGGCGACTAAGTGATTGGAATTTGTACATATTGATGTATATAGTCCATTATGTGTAGTCGTGGGCGATGGATTTCAACTTCATATGCTTTCTCCGAAGATTTGAGTGAGCATATGTATATACTTACTCAATAAGGAAGAAGTATGAAACATTTGAAAATGTTCAAAGACTTTCAAGATGAAGTGGAAAATTATTGTAACAAGAAAATAAAAGGTTTATGATTGGATCATAAAGATGTTTGAGTTACAAGTTTAGCAAAACACCTAAGATTTGAGGAATCGTTCAATGGATTTGCATTTCCCAAAACACCATAGGAGTATGGAGTGTTCAAGATATGTAATGAAACCTTGTTTAACATGGTAAGATCAAAGGTGTCATTTATAAAACTGCCATTATATTTTAAAGATTAAAGCTTTAGTGACTACCGCTTTTACACTGAAAAGAGCTCCATCGTGATCCGCTGAAATGACACCATATAAGTCATGGTTTGGGATAAAACCCAGGTTGTCCTTTCTTAAATTTTTGTTATGCTAGGCATAAGTAAAATGTTTACAACCAAAGTCGGATGAGCATGTCTTTGTAGGTTATTTCGAATAAACATTGGGTATTCCTCCATAACACCAAAGACAAAAGTGTTTGTCGCTTAGAATATCGAGTTTCTTGAGAAGGAATTTTGGTGAAAAGTTAAGTGGGAGGACAATAGAACTTTGACAAGGTCGTTGAACCTTGGCTAATATGTGCTGAGTTGCGTAGCGTCGGTAAGTGTCCCGGAGGCAGCAACAATGCTCATGGCTCACGTGCCTCAAAGGTTGTGGTCACGGAGATCTAAGTTACTATTGAACCAAGTAGGTCGGGTAAGTAATCAAATGCCAAGATTTGAGAGTTAAATCATTGTTGTTTAACAATGATGAACCGACTACATGCAAAGAAGCAATGATGGGCCCTGACTTCGTTAAGTGTCTTGAAGCCATAAAATCTGTGATAATTCCATACACGAGAAATCAAGCTTTGAATTTGAAAGACCCTCTGGAAAGGTGCAAGACCTTACAGTCGTATATGGATCTATAAAGAAATAGACATGGATGTTTCACATCTATGAAATAGTCGACATGTCGGAAAGAGTTTACGACAATGTTCAAGGAATTGACTATGATAAGATTTGATCTTTCATAGCAATATTTAGTCTGGACGGATTAATGTAGCAACCACTACATATATTTTGGTATATGGTAGTTGAACAAACAAAACAAGTTCTTCTAATAGAATGGTTACCTAAGATGTGTCCATGACACGATCCAAAGGGTTTTGTTAATTCAAAGGATGCTAAAAGAGTATGCAAAACTTCAATGGTTGAAGTGAGCATCGCGGAGTTGGAATCTTCACCGTGATGAAACCATTAAAAGGTTTAATTTCATCAGAGACAATGAAGATGTTTGCATTTTGCAAGAAATTAAGTGGGAGCGCTAAGACATATTTCATAGAAATGATGTATCTTTTATTGACACAGGTTAAGAATTTCATTTCGATGAAAGACTTAGGCATAACCCAAGAATTAGGCATCAATGTCTATATGGATAGATTGAGGCGCTAATATGGTTTTGCCAAATGTACATAGATAAGATGTTGAATGAGTTCAATATGGAAACAACAAGAAAGGTTCTTGACGCACGGAAAGGACTGAATCAAGATTCAAGTGTGTTGACACGAGATTCAAGTGTTTTGACACTTGGTGAAATCACAAGAATATTTTGATCAATCATTCTTTGAGATGTACACATCCAGATATGTCCTATGCTCTAAATGTTATGAGCATATACCAGAATGACTCATAAGATGATCATTGGACAATAGTAGGGATATTCCTATGATCTTTGGAAGAACTAAGAATATATTATTTATATAGTGGTGACAAATAGTTCATTGTAAATTGTTGCATTGATACTAGTTTTGTCACAAATTAAGTTTATCTCAATTTAAACTATGGGTGGCACAATGTAATGGAAAGGAAGTTCCATAACGGATTTGGTTGAGTACCAAAGTTAAAACATTGTGACAGATACTACAACAAAAGGCTAAGTATAAGACTGTTATTGTAGCAGCAAATGAGGGCATTTGCGTCAAGTAGTTTGTTATCAAACTAGGTGTGGTTCGTAGCGGGATAATACTATGAAGATACATTGTATGACAATTGTATCAACATGATTTAATCCCAAGGAACTAAAGGTCTCACCAAAAGGACCAAATTTATACAATGCCATCTCATTGGAGAATGAGTAATGCGTAGAAACGCAAGGACATGCAAATACACATGGACCTGGAAGTGTCAGATCCGAAGATTATGTTTACCACTAGCAATAGTGTCTATACAACACCAGAAAGCCATAGGTGTTGAATGCAGAAATTTTTAACTAGATTATTGACTCTAGTGCAAGTGGGAGACTGTTGGAGATATGCCCAAGAGGCAATAATAAAGTGGTTATTATTATATCTTTATGTTTATGATGAATGTTTACATCCCATGCTATAATTGTATTAACCGGAAACATTAATACTTGTGTGTTTTGTAAACATAAAAGAGTCCCTAGTAAGCCTCTTGTTAAACTAGCTTGTTGATTAAATGATGATCATGGTTTCCTGATCATGGGCATTGGATGTCGTTAATAACAAGATCATATTATTAGGAGAATGATGTGATGGACACACACCCATAGTGAGCGTAGCATAAGATCAAGTCATTAAGTTCGTATTGCTATAAGCTTTCAAATGCATAGTAACCTAATCCTTCGACCATGAGGTTATGTTAATCACCATCACCGGATGGGTACTTTGATGACATCAAACACCGCTTCGTAACTGGGTGGTTATAAAGGTGTCATTGGGTATTCTGAAAGTATGTGTTGAAGCGCATGGACCAAGATTGGGATTTGTCCATCCATATGACGGATAGATATGCTCTGGGCCCTCTCAGTGGAATGTCATCTAGTTAGCTTGCAAGCATGTGACTGGGTCACAAGGGATGACATAACATGGAACGATTAAAGAGTACTTAACAGTAACAAGGAAGAACTAGGTATGGAGATACCGACGATCAAACCTCGGATAAGTAGAATATCGCGTGACAAAGGGAATTGGTTTCGTATGTTAATGGTTCTATCGATCACGAAGTCATCGTTGAATATGTGGGAGCCATTATGGATCTCCAGATCCCGCTGATGGTTATTGATCGGATAGGTGTCTTCATCATGTCTGCATATTCATGAACCGTAGGGTGACACACTTAAGGTTCGAAGTTGTTTTAAGTAGATATGGAATATGCGTTAGAGACTGAATGTTGTTCGGAGTCTCGGATTGGATCCGGGACATCACGAGGAGATCCGGAATTGTCTGGAGAATAAGATTCATATATTGGGAATCATTTTCTAAGTTAGGAAATGTTCCGGAGTGTTTGTATGGAGATTCTAGAAGGTTTCAGAATGTTCTGGAAGGTTCTAGAAGATTTCTTGGAGTTTGCTTGAAAACCAAGAAAGGGTCAAGGAATCCTTGTGGGGCAAGACAAGGATTCGTGGGGGAGTAGGACTCTCCCCCCACCTCCTTGATCCGCCGGCCAAGGGAGAGGGAGTCCTACAAGGACTCGACCTCCCCATGGCGCCTCCCTCCTTTAAATAGAGGGGAGGGGGCGCCACCCCCTAGCACCCTCCACTTCAATCCCTAGCCGCCGCCTCTCTCCTCCTCCTTCGCTCTGCTCAGGTTTAGGCGAAGCCCTGCAGAAATCTCTACTCCACCACAACCACCACACTGTCGTGATGCTGGGATTCCGTGGAGAAGATCTACTACCTCCGCTGCTCGCTAGAACAGGGAGAGGAAGGTCTGCTTCGACTCCGCACGTGTGACCGACTGCGGAAGCGCTGCCGGAACACGGCGCCGGAAGGATCGTCCACACGATCTTGAGATCGGCAAGTGATCGACTACATCAACCCCGAGATCTAATCTCGTAACGCTTTCGGATCTACGAGGGTTAGTACAGATCTATCTCGTTGCACATATCTAATAGATTAGATCTTGGCTTTTATCTAGATTAGATCTGGGTTTTGTTCGTTCTTGCGGTAGAATTTTTTTGTTTTCCATGCTACGAACCCTTCAATGGAAGGAGCTCGTCGGCAGGAAAGAGGCAGCGATTCCCGCTGGTGATGTCCGGCGATTCGGCAGGTAATCGCTCTCCTCTCTTCCTCGTGTCCAGTAATGGTGGGTATGCACTCTTCTCTGTTCCTTATGTTCCTCTATTCCTCAAGCTCTGAATTTTCGGTCTTTCTTTGCCGATTATGCCTGATGAAAGCACTGAAATGCAGATACATTTGGTGTAAATTGTTTTGCTGCTCAAAGCTTTAGTGCTCGGTGAATCTGGTGAGCAAATAATGAACAATTTATCCCCAGAATATATGAGATAATATTGAGCAGGCACATAACCGTCATATTTTTGCCTGGATTTTCAATATCCCATAGGTCTCATGCTCTGATCTCCTAGGGACCATGGTGCACGTCCTCCTCTTGGCCTGGCTCGTACTGCATGGTATTCGCCATGACACTTGTTGTTCATGTCCTCGCTCGTGTACATCGCTGCCCCCGTGCTGTAACCATCATAGTCGTGGTGGTGGCTGGTGAGCATGTGCGGGATGAAGAAGGCTAGGGAGGTGCTACAGATGTTAAGGGACTGGAGGACGTAGATGGCACTCAAAGGGCCTCGTGTCCGGCGGCGTCACCGCCATCTCCGAATACATCGTCGGATCAGCGCCTATCACTGGAGATGAGGATGAGCTCGGAGGAATGTCCGGTGGTGTCACACTGCATGGGCTGGAGCACGGGATGTCATGGGTGGCGCAGCCTGTGCTGCTCAACCGGCAGGGAAGCATGCTCGGCCACATCGGCTTGCTCGACAGTGCCATGGGCTCTCGCGGATGGGCAACATGCTTGACAACCCCGCCATCACCCTCCTCGGCGGCCTACACAAGATGAACAAGTCCAGAGTGCATCGAAGCCTGGAGCACCGTGATAGGAGCTGCTGGAGCCGAAGGGCATCATCGGGCCGGACGGGACCCAATCCTGTCCCACGTCAGCAAAATGGTGTAAGGACTGACATACACATTGTTGGTGACTTTAAGGGTTGTAGATGCAAATTACTCTCTATTTTATCTCATGTTTATTCTCTCTCTGGTCAAACGAGCAGCGGTTCCGTCACACTTTTATGGTCACAAGGTGACCTGAGGCTATGCGGGCTGGCATCAATAGGCGTGGGGTTGAGAGTCTAAGAACACACGAGCCTGAAAGTGTTGGGCAGCTTTTCCGTGAGGTCGCGGTCCTCGCCTGCATGGCCGCTGAAAAGGTAGAACAGTTGATTTCGTAAGGTTTTCTATCCCGGTGTGTCAGCTGCACTATCTGGGTGTCTTTACTTTTTACTGCTTTCGTCCGCCGTTTGTCTTTCTGAGTAAGTTCTTCTACAACAGCAAAATTTTCGGCAACGTCATGGTTCCTTCAGGTGGCGTCGGCGGTGGCACCACTGCCCTTAAGTAATAGTTGATGGTAATTTGATTTTGGTGAAATGTCGTGTGTGAACAACCTAAATTAAACCCTATTCGTTTATCTATTATCTTTTTATATCAAAATCTTCTGTCTCATATATAGGATTAAGAGCTGATTCTGTGCTTACATAGTATTCGGCCTTATACATGCTAATGATTCAAATGTTGGCAAAGAACCCTTCCATGCGTGCATGTTTCAAGACAAAAAATGGAGACTTAGATAAATGAGAAAATATTTCTTTCATATATGAACGCAATTTTTTTAAGGAATGAGTGTTTTGTTTACCACATATCACGTCAATTGATTTGCTCTTTGAGCATTAAGTTCTATATTATTCATCTGATTTTTCTCTTAAAATAATGTTCATGTGACTAGAACCCTTCTGAAAAAATGGTGTAATATAGACATTGTCAATGACTTTGAGGACTGTAGATGCATTTTACTCTCTATTTTATCTCATGTTTATTCTCTCACTAGTCAAACGAGCAGCAGGGCCATCAGACGGCTATGGTCACAAGGTGGCCTGAGGCTACGCGGTCTGACATCTATAGGTGCGGGGTTGAGGGTCTAAGAACACATGAGTCTGAACTTGTGGGGCAGGCTTTCCGTGAGGTCTTGGTCCTCGCATGCATGACCGCTAAAAAGGTGGAATAGTTGATTTCCTAAGGTTTTCGATCCTCTCTGACAGTTGCACTATCACGGTGTATTTTCTTTTTACTGTTTTCACCTGCCTTTTGTCTTTCTGACTAAGTTCTTCTCAACAGCAAAATTTTCGGCAACGTCACAGTTTATTCCAGTGGCGTCGGCGGTGGCACCACTGCCTGTAGCTGATAGGTGTACTTCTCCTATGCTTACCTTAGATGTTTCTTCTTATCGTCCCTTAAGTAATAGTTGATGGTAATTTGATTTTGGTAAAATGTGGCACATGAACAACCTAAATTAAACCCTATTCATTTATTTATTATCTTCTTATATCAGAAACGTCTGTCTGATAGATAGAATTAGGAGCTGATTCTGGTATTACATTGTATTCAGTCTTATACATGCTAATGATTCAACTGCTCGCAAATAACCCTTCCATGCCTGCATGTTTCAAGAAAAAAATGGAGAATTAAATAAATGAGAACATATTTTTTCCATATCTGAATGCAAATTTTTAAGGAATGAGTGTTTTTGTTTACCACATATCACGTCAGTTGATTTGCTCGTTGAGCATTAAGCTCTATATTATTCATGTTATTTTTCTCTGAAAATAATGTTCATGTGATGCAGCAATACAAACTATATCAAATGTTGGAGCTGCTGGTCTGTTAGTAATTTATACCATGTAGTTTTACTTATATCGCTTTAGTAGGTACTATTTTTATGGATATTTAATGAACTCTGTAATATTGTGTTATAGCCAATACATGTGAGGTATGAAATAACCAACTTGTGGTACATCTCTTCTAACGTTTCAAGTGTCTACTGTAAGGATATTGGGCAATACATGTGAGATGTTTAATGAACTCTGTAATATTGTGGTATAGCTAATACATGTTGAATACAGTCTATTGTTAGGATATTGGCAACTATAGTTCAATGCTCATGATTAGGTAATGTTCAAAGGTTGTTTGCCTCCATACATATTGCATGTTACATCAGTCATGGCCTCTTACATGAGATGATCAATATAGTGTGTGTTAGCTCAGTTTCCTAATATGTAGATCTATATGTCCAATAACCAAATACTAATTCAGGTTGTGTTATGCAGCCTTAGTTCAGAAAGAGGACATAAGAATAGAATATGCACATACATGGCTTTGAAAGGATCTGGACTCTGTTCTTATCCACAAGGTATACAATCCAATGCTTTTAATGTCTTTTCCCTGAATAGTTGCATATAGAGGAAACGTCACACATGAAAAAGAATTAGTTCTCCCCTGCCAAGGAGAACAGCTAAGTTGGTAGGTATAATGAGCTGAATTATGATGTGTTTTCTTTTGATTTGTTTGAGGTGCATCTGACTTCCATAGATTTCCATGTGATTGGATGATGTACTTGCCTCAAATTACCGTTGATTTCTTGATCAATATGTCCAAATACTAATTCATGTTGTGTTATGCAGTCTTAGTTCAGAAAGAGGACATAAGAACAGAATATGCACATACATGGCTTTGAAAGGATCTGAACTCTGTTCTTATCCACAAGGTATACAATCCAATGCTTCTAATGTTTTTTTCCTTAAACAATTGCATATAGAGGAAACGTCACACATGAAAAAGAATCAGTTCTCCCCTGCCAAGGAGAACAACTGCGTTGGTAGGTACAGTGAGCTGAATTATGATGTGTTTTCTTTTGATTTGTTTGAGGTGCATCTGATTTCCGTAGATTTCCATGTGATTGGATGATGTACTTGCCTCAAAATACCGTTTCTTTCTTGATCATTGTAGGTTCTGCAAGTGCTTGGAATATAATTGTTGGATTCATTCTCTACTTTTTACATTTTTTAACCTTAGTGTGAACTAGCTCGGTCAAATGCCATACAGAATAATACATGCTCCTTCTTGAAGTGCAGATACTGCCTTTCTTACCAGATTTTATGTTAAGTTACTCGGTGTATTTTTAGCGAAGAGGCACCCAAAGGACAAAAGTAGAAGTAAAGATAAAATACAATAATGATGTGGGTTTTCTGAACCATTAAGTGCATACGAACAGTGGACATATAGCTCTTCCACAATACAGTGTTAGTACATATTGCCAAGGCTGAATTTTTTGCAAAGGTACTATGGGGAAGAACTGTTTAAAAATAGAACCACATGAAGCATTGAATTTAGTTTACCAACGTAGTGACAAATTTGGAACATTTTTTAGTTGACATAAATCATGGGAGAATTTGATGGTTTTATTTGTTCATTGGCTAATATTATAAGAGTAATGAGAGCACACATCATGGATGAAAGGCGGAGGCATAGCTGATGGGGGAGTGAAGAGGGCCACAAAAGCGGAAAATAAATCTGATATTCCCTTGAGCAGGAGAGGTTATGCATACAGAAGTACGCATTGTGGGGTTATTTTTGCAGCGGTTAGATATTTTAGAAGTATTTTTTTTGAATAGTACCATAGCAACTAAATGAAATGGAATTTTGCTCATTTCACTATTATTTACATCTTCTTATCTATTTTAAAACACTTACTGTGGTTGGTCAAAGAACATTTGTACTGCCGACCCATTGCACTAATTGTACCGTTTCATCCTCATCGAAAAAAGCAGTGCGTGATACAAGTAATGGAGCTGGTGATATACCAAAGACTGAGAATCAGTTGGAATAATCATCAATATTTGGTGTATTCTATCTAGCCTCAAATTTTATATGAATTTGTTTAGTGGAATATTCTCCGTATATTTCTTTTTCCCTCGCAGTCTGGTCTATGTCTCTAGCCTTAGACCAACCTTTTAATCTTTGATGGTAGTAATGTAATTTTTGATGTTCATGCTTTTTTTTATGTTTCAATATCAGCCGTCTTAAGGATGGGAAGATAGTTGAAAATTTTAGAGAAAAAATGATTGAAAATACAAATATTGAAAAGTAACTAAATGCGTCAAAGTGTGCTCAAATATGTATCATGCTGAGTGGTTTGGGTTTCTAATGATATTTTTCTCTCCCGTCGCAACGCACGGGCATATTTTCTAGTACAAGTTTAATTTCTCGAGCTTATGTTAAGATCGAGCATCACATGAAGTATTAATACTTAAACTGGTTAGCAACTAAAGTCAAATAATGATTCCACACGAAGCAACAGTAAGCCGGAGTTATAGCAGAATATTTCCACACATACCAGATGCAATGCGTTCTTGAGGAAGAATGAATTGCATCAGAACATTTCTGAAAAGATGACTATAGTTCAATCATTAAATACTGTATAATAAATAGTGCTCGCAGCTCTTCTGAAAATCAGGTGCAACTTGGCTAGTCAACAGGTTGATAATCTGCCTTTGTTAGTCAACTTTGCTATACGTTAGCATACTAAGGCCACGTACAACGCTGGTGCTTAGGCTAGGTGCTTAAGAGAAAAACCGGGTTTTTTTTGCCACATAGGAGTCACCGGGTGCTTGCGGGAGGCAGAGGGTGCCAAGTTTGGCATCGATGCCCATCGGGTGCTTAAGAAAATAACTGCATTTTTCTGTGTACGGGGAGTAGACCAGACCCACTTGACGTTTCATCCCTCTCTCTCCTTAAGCACCTCTAATTAAGCACCGTGCGATATACATGTCCTAAGAAGACCAGGGTCATCTCTACAAAGGAAGAAGACATCAAGAACAGGCCAAGTCAATTCTTCAATTGAAAAAAACACAGACATGAGGCAGCTAGATTGCTAACTATTGAGTATAGAGAAGATCAACAGATAAAGAAAAACAAACAAAGCCAATTCTTCATTCAAGAAAACTGAGGCATGAAGCAGATCATTTGGCGAACACTTCAAAGACTGACAAAAATGACACTGTAAATTAGCATCGACACACATGGCAGACACTTCAGAACAAAAGAATATTCATAGGAATATAACACAACCACGTAACGATCAGAGCTTCTGGATCATAATTTTTTATACATCAACATAACATGATAGTGGTGGATACACTTCATTCATATTGCAGCTCACGAGGATAGAAACAGCTAGGCCTTTAAGAAGCACCACCACACTGAAGACTGAACAGCCTTGGGATGAAAGGCTAAGTATTAACAACATTATTCTCTTGTGAGATAAAAGGCCAAGTATTCACAAGATAACCCTCTAGTGCTGGAAAGAAGGTATGCGGAACCAGAGATTGTTTGAGACGAAGTTGAGTAGGACCGAGTAATTTGCGATAGAAGCTGGCAACCAACTTGCCATCGATGCCGATCTGAACTAGCCACTCGCCAAATTGGACCAGAATGAGCACATCATCACCCCAAGACGAAACTAGCAGAGCTGAAGATTTCACAACTCCAAACTGCTCGGTGAGGTCTGCAACCGGTAAATCAACCCGGTATCTCAAGGCCCATACCTCGCTGTCATAGTCCTGCATCATCCAGATATCAATGGTTGTCACTGCATCATTAAAGCCGGCGATGCCGAGCATTCCATCCATCTCAAACAGGTCAGCAGCGCCAGGAACAGCCGGAGCGCGCATCTGCCTGAACAACTCGGCCGTGGTATCGAATACCATTATCATGTTGGTCGCGCCCTCATCCTTCTCTATGTGCCAATGCAGGCTGCCATGGAAAAGGACAGGCACAGATCCATGAATCGCTGCCCCCGCCTGAGGCCACCCGATGTGCCTCGGCGGCAAGCAGGAGCCCAATGCAGAAACGTAGCAAGCATCTTCAGCGACAGGTGCTAGTTCATCGTGCGCGTCAGGGTACAGCAGTAGCCGGTACTCACCTGTAGGAGGGTCCGGGTACATTCCCAAGGGGGTGAAGCCACTAACCAGCGGAAGGGGAGCGTACTGACGAGTGGCCGGGTTGCAGACGGAGAAGCGGAAGCTATAGCTGTAACACGAACGAGTAGTGGAGAGGATGAGGAGGCCGTCGCAGCAGGCCTCGTGATCCATGTAGGTAACAAGCCTGGCGATGGAATAGAGCTGGTCGGCGGCGGCGACCCCCTCCCGGTGCTCCAAGGGCATGATGTCTAGGGACGGTCTGACACCGTCTTTGTACTCGTAGATGAGGGGGAGAGCGGGCTGGCGGCCGTGGTGGGCGAGGAGGAAGCCGCGGGAGGAGGTGGCGAGGCGCCAGGCGCGGCAGACGGCGCGGCAACGAAGGAGGGATTTGGGGGGCAGGCGGACGAGGATCTCCCAGATGGCGATCTCATCCGGGAGGCCGCGGTGGAGAGGCGCCGCTCCTGCTCTTGCGGCCTCCGCCATGGCGGTGGACTAGTTGCGGTAGTGCTGACTTTTTCTCCTGACGGCGGAAGGTTCTCGCGGAAGGTTAGCTACAGTAGATCTTCTAAGGGTTAATAGAAATGGATTTGGGCTGTGATGGGCTTAGCCCAGAAGGAGGTAACGGGTGCTTTTTTTTCCCACTGTGTAGATTATTCGTCACAAGTCACAGCGATGCGGTTCTTGGCTCTCCATTGCCGCCAACACTAAATTTTGGACGACCAGAAATTTTACTCCATGTTCTTTTTCTAATTCCCCTAAAAATATGTTTTTCCTAATGATTCGTGTTTAATCTTTACGTGAACACACGATATACACCTAATTCAGGGTAAATGGAATTGATATATGTTCAGCCGTGGGAAATTAAATCCCACAAATTATAGTAGTGGGATGTTGCCTGCGTTTCTATCATCTGCTTACTAATCTGGCCTAATTAGTTGTGAATTTAGAGATTACAGGTGTTGAATTCACATGGACAAGCAATTCAATAAAACTCGACCAACACAGATTAGCACTCATCTCAAGCTTCCACACGTGAAACCGCGCGCACATATACTGTACAAGTTTTGCCAGAAATTCATCTGTCTTGAATCATCTTATATGAATCATTATGGTCGGTAACGTGGCATATGTGCTCCCTCAGGCTTGCACCATATCCGGATCCCTATGTGTAGGGCAAAGCTATCCTGGACAAGGTACTACGTTTGTCCTACCTTGAATTTTGGCAAAACATTGCATATAGGTATGCATCTCTTGATATATAATTTCTTTTAGAATGACTTGCTCACTTATTAATCAACGACGAAGTTTACATGTATTAACATCAAATCATGGGGTTATGCCACATGTGGTGACCCCGGTATAATGAAAGAGCATAACGAGCTAAATTATGAGCTCCAGTGTTCGACTTCCTTCCCTCGTGAACAAACTTTGCAATGGAAAAATCCTTTCGATGTCTATCAATCTCCTTGATAGCTGGTGCATAGCATCCTCTGTCCACTTCTGCAATATCACCAATGACTTGCTTACAATCACTTGCGACCCTAATTTTGTTCATCGCCAAATCTATAGCAATAGCTAGAGCCTCTCTACAAGCAACTGCTTCTAAGATTGTTGGATCTGTTACACAGATGATCCCATGTATGCACCCTCCTTGTCTATGAGGATTACCGCCATAGCACCAGTCCTATTATTCCTCGAAACAACCACATCAACATTAATAAAATCATCAGGAGGTGGAATCCATTTAGGTGGACGGCTAGTATGAACTACCAGAGAGATACCAGACTGGAGTATGTGGGTGACGAGGGGTTTACTTGCCAATGCCCATAGATGGACTTGGGTTTGAGGAAGTGGGGAGCGCTAGAGGCATCGATCGGCTAGCAAACAAGCACATCAGGGACACACGGTTTACCCAGGTTCAGGCCCTCAGAAGGAACCCTACTCCTGCTTGTCTGCTCTTTGTTATTGATGAAATCGAGAAGTATAGGGGTGCACAGATGCAATCTGGCGGTGTGTAAACTAGGTTGTGGATTGTCCTCCTCGACGCCTCCTCCTAGTCTTTATATAGGGAGACTAGGTCTTGGGATAGTAGGTCGAATCGGTTACAGATTAGGGTTTTCCCTTTAAGTTTCCTATCTACACTTTGCCATTTTCCCCAAGGAGTCGCATCTCCCTAGACTTGGGCCATCTGAACCTCCTTGGGCTTTACCGTGGGCTTCTCTTGAGCTACACCGTATAGGCTAAACCTGGGTGCCCGTGGGGCATACCCATGTCAGTAGCCCCAGGTGTCCCTCCGAATACATTCGGAGGGAGACTATGAAGTCTTTGAGTGCTCATCCGAATGTTATTGGGTGTCTGCTTATGTCATAGGGATAGTTGATATGCGTGCCTGATTCATCGGACGGATCGGGATCAGTTAACTGCCTTAGGGCAAAACAACGCTATCTACTCAAACTCGAGTCCCTGGACTCGAATTCGGAAAGTTGCTGACGTAATTCGACTCATGCCGCAGAAGCCTTATAGAGTCGAATTCCAGTGTTTTATGTGTGCACTCGACGCGTCCGTCGAGGATTTTTCATCATACCTGTAGGCACGGCATGTTTCTGGCAGAGCGCAGCAGGTGCGTTGCCAGACCATTGGATTGTATCTGTAGGTCTTATCTTCACATTGTAAACGCGACATCCGATTTTTTACCACCGCGGAGGTGTTTCGAGTGGCCCAGGAGACGTTATCTCTTTGCAAGGTTGGTAAGAGGCAAAGTCGCCTAATTCTTCGAATGCTTATGATGTGGGCATGGTCAATGCACCTTTTCAGGAGTAATTTATCTTTTCATAGGGTGCGCGACCAGATCTCCCTATGTGATTAGCCCCGAGTGCTTATTTGAGTCGTAGACTCAAGTGGGAACTTTGAATTTTTGCGACTGCTGGCGATGGCCGTGTTTTGTCGATTGCGCTTCCAACGCTCCCTATGGGAGTAGTCCCCCGAGTCTGTAATTGAATCGTAGATTCGAAGAAGGGATCGAGGCGTCGTAGTCTTGGATTTGCATTTGCATTTGGATGGCGTAACACTGGGCTCATAAGATCTTCGGGGTGTGCAACCAGCTCTCCTGTTAGGAGTAGCCCCCGAGTGTTTCATCGAGTCGTAGACTCGAGCAAAAACTGAGTAAGTCGAAGAAAAGTTACCATTATGTAATTCCATGTCGAACTTCTAATAGTATGATTGCTGATGACGTCAGTGCTGACGATTTGATGAGCTCAGCCGCCGGTGTGAGCGGTGCTGATGGGACTAGATGGTCATGGGCCCTAATGTTTGACCAGGATTTGACCAGTCACACATAAATTGGTTTTTTTTAACTACATCTCCTCGATTTCCGTGTTGAGTGGGGATCATGCTTGAACCTGGCACACGTAAGCATCGATGCACACCACGCGGCAGATTGGAAGGTTTCTGACCATAGGATATCATCTCTTCGGTGCTTAAGTATCAAACCGTGGCAATATTTTTGACACTTTGTCTCTTCTTCCTGTTTGCCCCGCTGCCATTGTCACTCTTCTCCTCTCCATTCCTTGTCGCCTATTCGTTGCACTGGACGTGCTTAAGGCATTTCCGATCTACTTCATGTGGTCACTGCGCTAGAAAAGGATGGGAAGAAAAAGTCCGTCGCTGATGCTAGATCCGGCCCTGCCGCTACTGCTCCCAAGAAGAAGGGGACTCGATCCCGTGTTACCAACGGGTCCTGGCGGCGCTCGACATTGAGGGCCCACAAGCTCCATCCTGATCGCCAGGCTAGCATCATTCCAGCCAAGGAGGATGATTACCGAATCCCCGGACCAGAAGTAATCCCTGATCCTCCCGTTGGATTTCACGTCATGTTCCTCGCTTTATTCCTTCGAGGTATCTCTCTGCCTCACCATGACTTCGTGTGTGGATTGCTTTGCTTCTATGGGATTCAGCTTCACCAGCTAACTCCCAACTCTATTCTTCATATCGCCTGCTTTATCACCTTGTGTGAGTGCTAGCTTGATATCGAGCCACACTTTGGCCTCTTCAAAAAGTTGTTCAGCGTGAAGAGGTAGTCAGGGTTGAAACATATAGTGTACGACCTTGGTGGATGCGGTATATCCGTAAGTCCCCAGGTCCAGTACTTTAGCCTCAACTACATCGACTCTGCTCAAGGATGAAGGGACAAGTGGTTCTACATCCGAGACCAGAAGGTGGGGGAGCAAAGGTTCGTCCTTGCCCCTTTTGACCCAAATGCGGAGCTGAAGAGGAAGAGGTCCTGGAAGAATGTCATGATGCCAGGTGAAGCCGACGATGTGGAGATCTTGTACAAGCGAGTGTAGGACCTTCAGCTTATCTGAGGCAAAGAGGTTATAGGCATGGACCTTCTTCGAACCTAGCTGCGATGCCGAGTACAACCACTATAGGCTAGGGCTTACCCGATGTGCCTCTAGACTAGCGTGTTGGATCCGACACACATTTGCCTGAAAGATATGTCCTTGGGGGAGCTCGAGAATAAAATTAGGTCGTTGACCAGGCTCACCAAGAAGGAGGCTCTTCCTGCCGAGTCGAACACCAAGCCGTTCCGTGCCACCTATCCTGTGCCGGCGGTAATTTCCTATTGATTGTTTTCCCTTGTCCGTAGGACAGTTTTAGTGTAGACCTGATGGGCTTATCTTTTTTTCTAGAGGAGTGGAATGTTGAAAGCTCAACGCCTCCTCAACTGGAGGGCATTGTTCCTCCTGAGGCTGGACAGGAAGACGAATCAGACTCGACTATGCTTGTTACCGAGGCACATTGAGACCCCAAGTCTAGCGAGAGTAGGTCTTGCAAGCGGGAGCGGAGCGAGGATTCGGATACCTCCATGCCGGAGACGCCAAAAGATCTTGCTCCTGAAGAGGGTGCCCGTCCATAGCATGCGTCCCCTGCCTCAGAAGAAGCAAAAGCGGGATGAAGTTTTTAACCTCGACAGATTTGATGGATGGGCATCTTCCCCTTTTGTGATGTTTTTAGATTGCTCCTCTCATTGCTTTCCTTGCTGTATCTGATGAAGTGTTACGGCGTCATGTTCATCCGACACTGACCAGGACCTGGAGGATGAAGGAGTTGTGGATTCTAGAGGCAAGGGCGCGGAACAACTCGAGTCCTCCCCAAAGACAGTGGCCACCTCCAGCGCGAGCTCCTCAAGTTCCTCCAAGCTAGGGGAACACAGGGTTCTCACCCGAACGACCAGAAGGGAACCTTCAGGGTCTTCGAGTGATCACGTAAGTGTATGTTTAGTCATTCAAGGGAGTCCCTGAGTTCTTTTTGTGTCATCTAACATAAAATCTGTTGTGGCCCTTTCTTTAGAACATGATTCGCCTTGGCCTGGAGCATGTGCGACTAGATGCTGACCACCTATAGCTTCAAAGTAAAATCCTTTGTTTCTTTGAGTGATCCACACGAACATGGGATCAACTTATGACTAATGTGTCTTTTTGTTGCCAGAGGAAAACAATCAGAATCTTCATCAACTGATCTCTCTTGAGAAGAGTCTCAACACGAATGAGACGAAGAGAAAAGATGCGGTCGACGCCCTCGAGCGCTATAAGGTGGAGTCACAATAGTGTGAGGAAGACCAGGCAGCAGTCGCAACTAAAAGAGAGAGGGTGTTCGCAGAACAACTTCTGGCAGCTGCCCATGCTCTATCTGGTGGGTTTTCTGGTTTGACTTGCCTTTAGTGCTATGTCTTCTTTGACTCCTTTTCTGCTTGACCATTAATTGCTATGGTTTCACAAATGTAGCCAGTATTGATTTCTACCATCAAGCACTGACCCGCGAGGACCTCTTGGCTAGCGTCATGGCTATGATCGAAGACCGCAGCATTTCTGCCAAGGATGCGCTCTAGAAGGCCAAGGCTATGATCGGATGTCTTTGAGAGGAGATGATGCCGAAGGACAATGCCGTGGAAGACATTGGTGGTCTTGCTAAAGCTTTCGCCGAGGGGGTGCCTGCAGACTACACGTAGATGGAGAAAGGAGGGGTGCTTCCCTTGGGATAGCCATGGCGTAGGCCTGCGGCGCTGGGCTGAACATCAGCAAGGTCACGTCGAAGATGTCGGTGACCGTGGAAGGTAAAGAGGTAGCATTTGCGCCTTTTGCTATTCACTATCAGAAATATGGACCTTGGCTTATTGAAATGCTCGTGAAGTATTCCGCAGAGCAGAAGCGGCTAAACACGGCAAAGGCCATGGTGTCGAGGGTTGTTGCCACAAAGGCTACTGCTTCAAGGGATGCCACAAAGTCTGTGAAGCCCGCGGATGCCGCTGCATAGGCCTGGTTGTGATCTTGCTTATTCTTTTGTTGTATAGTCATGCTAGGATCTCGTGGTATCATCGAGTACTTTTGTGGGCGTGACCCATTAAGAACAATTGAAGTCCTATGCATATATTGGTTGCTTGATGCTTCTCTTGTTTCTTAGAACTTGCATTCCTTGATCGGTAGTGCTTATCCTTCGATTGTTTGATTTGCTAGGGGTTTGCGAGTGGCGCGCAGGACGTGCCGTCTTTGTCTGTGTCCTTAGATCTGCCACACTCGAGGGTGGACAAGTCAGCTCAGCTCCCTCGCATGCACGGCCGCATGAAGGAGTTGGAGAGAAACGTGATGATCGTCCGCGACAATGCTGATATGTGGAAGTCGAAGGTGGAGAAAGCTACTGAGCAAGAGAAGTATCTGCTTGGCAAGGTTGCTTAGATCAACAAACAACTATGATGTGAGCATCATTCGACTAATTGGTATTCGTTTTGGCTTGTTACGATGTTGACTGACGTGTCTCGTCTTGTATGTGTAGTTGTGAATCTCATTCCCCGGGAAGAGAAGGAATGTATCGACATGCGACTGAATTGCCTAACTCAGGCAGAGCTGGAAGCTAGAGGGTTCTTCTGGACCAATCGGAATTGGACAACCGTGTTGGTGACATTACAGGATCGCGTTGTGTAGGTGATACACTTCTTGAAGAAAGCACAATCGTCCTTTAAGCATATTTTCAGTGCGATGTTCCCTCTAGACATGGTCCCTGCAAGTTTGTTGGCGTTGCTACGGAAGTTCCATGATGTCGGTGATGTACGTGAGTGCGTGCACCAGCAACTTGTCATGGGTGCAAAGACTTCTTTGGCATTTGTGCATTTGCAACATCCAGATGTGGACCTGGATGCTATTGCTGAAGGACTGTCGGCACCTCCGGATGGTATGGCGTGGAACATGGTTCCACACTACTGGGCAATCGCCTAGCCAGTAGAGAACATCATTCATTTATTCGATGAGCGAACCAACGTCCTCCTTCAGCGTCAGTAGAGTAGTTTCTAGCCTGCACAGGACATATAAGTCTTGTAAAGCCATATAGTTTTGATTGGGCATTTGTGGCCCTTGTAATTTTGTTAACTTGTTAGCTTGTATATGTTCCGGTGTGATTATGCGACGCCTTTTTGTTAGCCTGATGCTTCTAGATCTTGGCACCTGCTAATCTATCAGTTAGGCTATAACTGGGCTGGAGTTTTCAACGGTTCGATTGTAAGTAGAATCAGCTACTCGGGCAATCGCGGTGTTCAGTTGTAGGTGTGATGAGGTCGTCGGGGAGGCGCAGCCCCTAGTGCAAAATGCATAGAAAGAAAACATAATAAAACACACAGTTGAGGCACTTAGCTTTATTTATTGGAGAATACCAGGAGGTTTTTTTTGGCTAAGTAGCCTTATTGTAAAGGAGATAGAGAAAAAATCTAAGGGTAAAAATGTCGCAGCTGCATGACGTTTCATGGGTTGGAGTATGCGACTCTAGTATCCAAGTCCTTGAGGCGATAAGCGCCACCTGGGATCACTTCGGTGACCATATAGGGTCCTTCCCATGGAGATTAGATCTTGAGGTGCCCTTTATGCTTTAGTCGTAGGACGAGGTCACCTTCGATGAAGGACCTTGGGCGTAGCAGTCGGATGTGGTAAGTGTGGAGGCTCTGTTGGTACATAGTTGACCGTTCCACGACAATTTCACGCGCTTCGTCGAATAGATTGATAGAGTTCTCGAGTGTGGTCGTAGATTCAGCCTCGCTACACAGGACGAACCTTGGCTTTGTAGCGCACCTCAGCTGGTAGTACTGCCTCAGCACCATGGACCATGAAGAATGGTGTGTAGCCTGTGGTGCTGTTTGGTGTTGTGCGTAGGCTCCATAGCACGGAGGGCAATTCGTCGGCCCAACATTTGGCTGCTCATTCGAGGGGCTTAAGGAGTCTCTTTTTGATGCCATCACAGACTAGGTCGTTGGCCTTTTCGACTTGACCGTTGGTCTGAGGGTGTGCCACAGAAGCATAGTTGATGTTGATGCCCAGGTTTTCGCAGAAATCCTGGAATTCGTTCGAGGTGAAATTTGTCCTGTTGTCGGTGATGATGTTGTGCGGCACCACGAACCTGAAGATGATGGACTCAAAGAACTTGACGGCGGTGGCTCTAGTTTGGTTGGTCACCGACATGGCCTCGATCCACTTAGTGAAATTGTTGACTATGACGAGGAGGAAGACGTATCCTCCAGGCGATGATTTCTACAGCTTGCCGACCATGTTGAGACCCCACTGCGTGGAGGGCCAAGCCACGAGTATTGTCCTAAGCTTCACTCCTGGTGCGTGCGGCTTATCCGTGAATCTCTGACAGGCATTGCATCTCTCGACGATGTCTTTGGCATCGCACATCGCGGTGGGCCAATAGAAGCCAGCTCGTAGAGCTTTGGCGACAAGAGCGCGACTGCCGGCGTGATGTCCATAGGTGCCTTCGTGTATTTCTAGGAGGATGCCCTTGCCATTGTTGTTGGTGACGCATCGTTGGAGGACGCCTGTGATGCTTCTCTTGTACAACTCGCCATTGATGATGGTGAAGGCTTTGGGACACCGAGCGATGTGTCACGTGTTCGTCGGGTCATCTGGCAGCTTCTTGGTGAGAAGGTACGTGATGTACGGCTGATTCTAGGATGGCTAGATGAGCATGACCTCCATGGGGCCCTCAGGTACAGGTCCTTGTTCTGCCTCGCTGGATCCTTCGGTTTCTTCGGGTGGCGTAGCCCTGAGTGTGTTGCTGCTAGAGGTGGCCCTGCAGTAGGATTTAGCTTGATGGATCATTCTCAGATTTGCTCCAAGAATACACCTGGAAGCACCGGGGCGCATGTGGAGCCTATGTTGGCAAGCGTGTCGGCCTCCTCATTGCTCTCACGGCGGATGTGCCGTAGTTCACAGCCATCAAAGTCCCCTTCGAGTGTGTTGTAAAAGTCACGGTATGCGATCATGTTGTCACTCAAGGCATCACACATGTTCATGGTTTTTTGTACCACGAGGTTGGAGTCGTCGTAAATGACAAGTTGTGTTGTGTCGCAATCCTAGGCCATCCGCATCCCGTGGATGAGGGCCTCATACTCCGCTTCGTTGTTGGATGCGTGAAACTTCATCTGCAACACATACCACATCTTGTCACCTTGAGGATATGTCAGGATGACACCGGCACCAGCTCCCTCTTGACGCTTGGATCCGTCGAAGTGCATTGTCCATAGGAAGGACATATCCGGTGTATCTGGGAGCTCGTTTTCCATCCAGTGGATGAGGAAATATAGTAGTACTTGCGACTTGTTTGCTGTCCGCCGCTCGTAGGTGATGTCTCATGGAGATAGTTTGATGCCCCAAAGGGCGACTCACCCCGTTGCTTTGGAGTTATTGAGGACATGGCTTAGTGGAGTATCATTCACCATGAATATTGGGTGCTCTTGGAAGTAGTGGCACAACCGCCATGCTGTCATGAATACGCCATAGGCCAACTTTTGGTTTTGTGGGTGTCGGCACCTTGCTGAGGTAATACACCGGACATTGCACCCCATGGACTTTGTTCTCTTCGACTCATTCAACCACAAGCATGGTACTGATCACCTGGTTGGTAGCGGATATGTATAGCAGCATTGGCTCCTTATCCCTAGGGGTCACCAGGACGAGCGAGGTGGAGAGTAGGCGCTTGAGATCTTCGAATGCTTCTTGCGCCTCGTCTGTCCACTCAAACTTGTTCGTCTTGCGGAGGAGTTGGTAGAAAGCTATTGCCTTCCCGCCCATCTGACTGATGAATCGATTGAGTTCTGCAATTCGCCTAGCTAACTGATGGATGCCCTTGACATTCTTTGGCTTCTCAATGGTCAGTATGGCCTTTATCTTTTTCAGGTTAGCCTCTATTCCCCTAGGGGAGATAAGGTACCCGATTAATTGCCCGGATGGGATGCCGAAGGAACACTTCTCTGGATTTATCTTGATCCGGTAGCACTCGAGGTTGTTGAAGGTCTTGGGGAGATCATCGATAAGTGTAGTTTCCTCTTTTGTCCTTGACCACTATGTCATTGACATAGACCTGGATGTTGCTGAAGGGTTCCGCAGCAGAAAACAAAAAAATTCCTACGTTGGAACCTCCTAAACTGCCCAAGATCTATCTATGTAGTAACGCGGTAACGGCCGAGCGTATAGAATACATACCCTTGTAGATCGTACACATTAACATTTCGAGGGTAACGTGGTTGAAGTAGTCGAACCCGTAGCCGACCTCAAGGTCGTGGAGCTCCTCGCAGGTCACCCCTTGCTCCTTCTTCACCGTGCAGCAGCTCCGGCTCACGATATCCAAGGTGCCTCAAGTGAGGACCCTCGTGGTTTCATACACATATGGTGTATGATGACGACCTCCGGCTCCTTGATCCCTGCCGGGAGTGTGGAATAGATCTCCGGCTTGGAATCCCTACAGCGCAACAGTGTGCTGTAGGTGCGGTGTCTCTTGCATGGACAATCCTTACTTGGGACCGTACCAACACATGGAGACGAGAGAGAGAGGGAAGGAGAAAGTCAACCAAAAGACTTCTCCAAATATTGGTGTGTTTAATCCGACCCATGGGCGCCCCTTTATATAGGGGGAGGGAGGTGTGCCCTCCCCTTTGGGTTTCCCATGTGGGAATATTCAAGGGAGAGGGGGAGGCGCCATGGGCCTCATGGGCCAGCCGGCCAGGGGTGGGCCCCACCCCACGCACAGCCCTAGGCTGGCCGGGTGGGCCCCCTTGAGGCGGCTAGGCTTTGGCCCTTTGGCCCTTCCCTCCTTCGGTTTTCCCTCATGGGCCCTTTTTCCCTAAGAAGTTTGACCCATTAGCGGAATACCCCTTCAAATTAGATTTTAATATTATATTTAATATTAATTACATTAATTAATATGTAAATACATACTACAAAATCCGATTTGACCTAAAACACCTTTCGGTTCCCTTTCGATTTCCTCCGAACGACTTGGATCTTTCCCGGAACGATTCTAGTTCTCTCATGGAACTTTCCGGTTTCCTTTTCTCTTTCATATGGTGATTCCAACTTATAGAGGATCTCTAGCTCATTGTACCCTTAAGTGTATTTCCCCACGGCTCGGGAATGGCACATACATGATCTCCATCAATGATCAATAGCGGGACCGGGATGCCCATAATGACCCCTGTGCATTCCACGATGATAATGTTGTTTGAACCATAAACAGTCGTTTCCCATTCCCTTTGCCACTTGATACCTAGTTCACCCGAGATTTGATATCGTTACCAATGAACTTGTTTTCTTGTTTCCGTGCTATTGCATTCCGTGACCCAATCACACGCTTGCAAGCTTCATTAATGCAACGTCACCGAGATGGCCACATATGTATCTATCCGTTACATGGATTGGCAAATCCTGGTCTTGATATGTACTCCTCTACGTGCTCCTTTGGGAAACCCGAGTAGAACCTTTTCGATCACCCAGTCATGGTGTGATACTTGATAACCATCTAAGCTCCCTCCAGAATGGTGATTTGCATTATCTCACAGTCTAAGGATTAGGTTGCGATGTTTCCTTAGTTTATCATTAATGGTGAACTTTGTAACTAGATCTCATTAAGATACAACTGGTTGGGTTGTTTGTCTATCACATCATTCAACTAATGACGTGACCTCATTGTCAATTGGCGTAAATGCCCATGATCTCGAAACCCTAGATCATCCTCATGACCAATGAACTAGTTCGCTAGAGGTAACTATAGACCACACGTGTATTAACGTTTCGTATTAATACAGTTATAGCACAATATGAAACTATTTTGAACTAATTGCGATATCATAATAAAAACCTATTTATTATTTGCCCCTAGACGAATTTAGTGATCACATGATCCCAATCCTCTGCACCTCCCCCGATTGTCTCGGCCATCAGTGTAGTATCAAAGGTAGACATTCCCTAATGTCAATCACATCATCCATGTGATGCATGCTCGATCTTTCGATCTCTTGTGTTCCGAGGCCATGCCTACACATGCTAGGCTTGCCAAATCTAACTTGTGTGTATTTGCTATGCAACATGGCTTACACCCACTGTACGCGAATGTAGATATGTCTAGCCCCCGATCGTCATGACCGGCTTCATAACGGCAAACTTTCTTGGTGGTGCACACACAAGGCGAACACTATCATTGGAATTATATAGGGATTATCTTATTTGCTATCGTTGAGTATCTAATACTAGCATATAATAAGATATAAAGTAGGTATCAACATCACATGTGTATTTGTGATATGATATGGTCCTTCTTCTTGCGACTTGATCTCCATTGAGCACTCTGGCATGATCTCCATCTTGCCCCTGGTTTGATGCCAAGTCCACGACACCACCACCCGGTCGTCCATCAGAATGATGACTATTACTATACTACTTAGTAATAGAAAAGTAAACTACTTTACCTTTGTAACGACCAATGCCATATCATAACACAAGCCCTCCTGCAAAATAAAGTTAGACGTCTCTACTTTATCTTTTGCAAGTTTTACGTGGTTGTTAGGGCTTTTGCAATAGAACCGTTTCTAAACCATGAACTTTCCAACCACAACATGGATCCAACAGTTGTCTCTACTACACCCCTTTTGGGACCCTCCGTTGTAAATGCTATATCAACTATTAAATGAGAGATAGACACCCGCTAGCCACTTATATGGAACAAGACGTATGTCGAGTGTGGAACCAGTCTCGCGTACGAATACGCGGAAGGTCGATCCAGGCCGCTTCATCAAACAATGGCACGATATAAACAAGTACACGTTAGAGGGTAACAACTAAGGGATCAATGCCCGAACAATACTTGTGCGTACTAGCCATACATCACTCCTACGAATAGATCGGCTATGATACCACTAAAGGGTTTCGCAACAGAAAACAAAATTATTCCTACGTTGGAACCTCCTAAACTGCCCAAGATCTATCTATGTAGTAATGCAGTAACGGCCGAGCGTATAGAATACATACCCTTGTAGACCATACGCGGTTAACGTTCCGAGGGGAACATGGTTGAAGTAGTCGAACCCGTAGCCGACCTCAAGGTCGCAAAGCTCCTCGCAGGTCACCCCTTGCTCCTTGTTCATCATGTAGCAGCTCCAGATCATGACATCCAAGGTTCCTCAAGTGAGGCCCCTCGTGGTTTCATACACATACGGTGTACGATGGCGACCTCCGGCTCCTTGATCCCTGCCGGGAGTGCGGAAGTAGATCTCCGACTTGGAATCCCTGCAGCGCAACGGTGTGTTGCAGGTGCAGTGTCTCTTGCATGGACAGTCCTTACTTGGGACCGTGCCAATGCATGGAGACGAGAGAGAGAGAGGGAAGGAGAAAGTCCACCAAAGGACTTCTCCAAATATTGGTGTGTTTAATCCCACCCATGGGCACCCCTTTATATAGGGGGAGGGAGGTGTGCCCTCCCCTTTGGGTTTCCCATGTGGGGCTATTCAAGGGAGAAGGGGAGGCGCCATGGGCCAGTTGGCTAGAGGTGGGCCCCACCCTGTGCATAGCCCTAGGCTGGCCGGGTGGGCCACCTTGAGGTGGCTAGGCCTTAGCCCTTCCCTCTTGAGGTTTCCCCTCATGGGCCCTTTTTTCCTAGGAAGTTTGGCCCATTAGTGGAATACCCCTTCAAATTAGATTTTAATATTATATTTAATATTAATTACATTAATTAATATGTAAATACATATTACAAAATCTGATTTGACCCGAAACACCTTTCGGTTCCCTTTTGATTCCTCTGAACGACTTCGGATCTTTCCCGGAACGATTCCGGTTCTCTCACCGAAGTTTTCCGGTTTCCTTTTCTCTTTCATATGGTGATTCCAACTTACAGAGGATCTCTAGATCATCGTACCCTTAAGTGTATTTCCCCATGTCTCGGGAATGGCACATACATGATATCCATCAATGATCAATAGCGGGATCGGGATGCCCATAATGACCCTTATGCATTCCACGATGATAATGTCGTTTGAACCGTAAATAGTCATTTCCCATTCCCTTTGCCACTTGATACCTAGTTCACCCGAGATTTGATCTAGGTATCTCCATACCTTCGTTCGATCTTGTTACCGATGAACTTGTTTTCTCGTTTCTATGTCGTTGCATTCCGTGACCTAGTCACACGCTTGCAAGCTTTGTTAATGCAACGTCACCGAGATGGCCACATATATATCTATCCGTTACATGGATTGGCAAATCCTGGTCTTGATATGTACTCCTCTACACGCTCCTTTTGGAAACCTGATTAGCACATTTTCGATCACCCAGTCACGGTGTGATACTTGATAACCATCTAAGATCCCTCAAGAACGGTGATTTGTTCTTATAGTCTAAGGATCAGGTTTCGAGGTTCCTTAGTTTATCATTAATGGTGAACTTTGTAACTAGATCTCATTAAGATACAACTAGTTGGGTTGTTTGTCTATCACATCATTCAACTAATGACGTGACCTCATTGTCAATTGGCATAAATGCCCATGATCTCGAAACCCTAGATCATCCTCATGACCAATGAACTAGTTCGCTAGAGGTAACTAGAGACTTGGTTTGTTTACATACCGCACGTGTATTAACGTTTCATATTAATACAGTTATAGCAGATTATGAAACTATTACGAACTAATTGAGATATGACAATAATAACCTATTTATTATTTGCCTCTAGGGCATATCTCCTTCAGTTGCGACCAAGCTGGTTCTTGAGGTAGGCCTGCAGGCACCGTTGGTAGGTGGCTCCTACATTCTTCATCCTGAAGGGCATCGTGATGTAGCAGTAGACACCGAAAGGCTTGATGAAGGTCGTTTTTTCCCGATCTTCCACTTTCATCCGAATCTGGTGATAACCGTAGTAGGCGTCGAAGAAGCATAGATGCTCACATCCCGTGGTGGATTTGATTATTTGATTGATTCACGATAATGGGTGGTGGTCCTTCGGGCAGTGCTTGTTGAGGGAGGTGAAGTCATTCACAGGATGTCTGTGTCCTTCCTTGGAATGAGCACAGGATTAGCTACCCAGGTGCTTTCCTTGATCTCGCGTATGAAGTCAGTGTTGAGGAGTCTGTTGACTTCCATGCAAACCGCTTTTTCCCTTGGTTCTAACATTCGATGCATCGACTACTTGACGGGTCTTGCATCTGGGGACATGTTGAGTGTATGCTCGGTGAATTCCCTGGTAACTCCTGGCATGTCTGCAGGACACCAGGCGAATATTTCCGAACGATCACGCAGGAATTCGACGAGCGTGAGTTCCTATGCGAGACTCAGGTTGTTGACGATGAGGGTTGTCTTGGTCGGGTCCATGCTATTCGCGAGTATGTCCAAGGTGGTGACATAAAGATTTGCAAAGTACACACTGATCTGAATGTGGCAGATCCATTGACTAAACCTCTCCCTAGAATAAAACATGACCAACACCAAAACGCCATGGGTGTTAGGTACATTACAATGTAATCTAGATTATTGACTCTAGTGCAAGTGGGAGACTATTGGAGATATGCCCAAGAGGCAATAATAAAGTGGTTATTATTATATCTTTGTGTTTATGGTAAATGTTTACATTCATGCTATAATTGTATTATTAGGAAACACTAATACTTGTGTGTTTTGTAAACATAAAAGAGTCCCTAGTAAGCCTCTTGTTAACACTAGCTTGTTGATTAATAGATGATCATGGTTTCCTGATCATGGACATTGGATATTATTAATAACAAGATCATATCATTAGGAGAATGATGTGATGGACACACAACCATAGTAAGCATAACATAAGCTCAAGTCATTAAGTTTGTTTTGCTACAAGCTTTCATATACATAGTAACCTAATCCTTCGACCATGAGATTGTGTTAATCACCATCACCGGATGAGTGCTTTGATGACATCAAATGCCACTTCATAACTGGGTGGTTATAAAGGTGGCATTAGTTATTCTGAAAGTATGTGTTGAAGCGCATGGATCAAGACTGGGATTTGTCCATCCATATGACGGATAGATATGCTCTGGGCCCTCTCGGTGGAATGTCATCTAATTAGCTTGCAAGCATGTGACTAGGTCACAGGGAATGGCATATCACGGAATGAGTAAAGAGTACTTATCGGTAACGAGGTAGAACTAGGTATGGAGATACTGATGATCAAACCTCGGATAAGTAGAGTATCGCGTGACAAAGGGAATTGGTTTCATATGTTAATGGTTCTATCGATCACGAAGTCATCGTTGAGTATGTGGGAGCCATTATGGATCTCTAGATCCCGCTGATGGTTATTGATCGAAGAGGTGTCTCGATCATGTCTACATATTCGTGAACCGTAGGGTGACACACTTAAGGTTTGATGTTGTTTTAGGTAGATATGGAATATGCGTTGGAGACCGAATGTTGTTCGGAGTCTCGAATTGGATTCGGGACATCACGAGGAGATCCGGAATTGTCCAGAGAATATGATTCATATAATGGAGATAAATTTCTAGGTTTCAGAAATGTTCCGAAGTATTCTATGGAGCTTCTAAAAGGTTTCGAAAAGTTTCGGAAGGTTCTGGAAGGTTGCACGAAGTTTGCTTGAAAACCAAGAAAGGAAAGGGGGAAACTTTGGGGGAAGAAATCTCCCCCTCCCTTGGTGCGCCGGCCCTAGAGGGCCAAGGGGGCCAGCCCTAGGCCGCACCCCCTCTATATAAAGAGGGGTGGGGGCGCCTCCCCCTTGCTCCTTCCACCCAAAACCCTAGCCGCCTCTCTCCTCCACCATCCTCCTGCTCCGGCTTAAGCAAAGCCCTGCAGAAATCCTTCTCCAGCACCACCACCACGCCATCATGTTGCTGGGATTCCGTGGAGATCTACCACCTCCGCTACTCGCTGGAACAGGGAGAGGAAGGTCTACATCGACTCCGCACGTGTGACCGACTACGGAAGCGCTGCCGGAACGCGATGCCAGAAGGATCGTCTACTCGATCTTGAGATCAGAAAGTGATCATCTACATCAACCATGAGATCCGATCTCGAACAAGGCATTGGATCTACAAGTTTTAATATAGATCTATCTCGTTGCACTTATCTCATAGATTAGATCTTGGATTTTCCATAGATTAGATCTTGGTTTTGTTCATTCTTGCGGTAGAAAATGTTTGTTTTCCCTGCTACGAACCCATCAGTCACTAGTAGAAAAAGGGCCTCCAGTCCCGGCCCGTAAGGGGCTTTAGTCTCGGTCCTGGTAACCGGGACTAGAGGGGCGGGACTAAAGGCCCCCCCACTAGTCCCGGACCACTTACCATCCGGGACCAATGGGTATCCACGTGGCCGTCTCTGCGGGTGCTGGGTGCCCCCCATTAGTCCCGGTTCATATTACGAACCGGGACAAATGGTTCTCTGCCGCGGTAGAAGTTTAGGCACTTTCTCTGCCGCGGCAGAGAATTCAATTCGTATCTTTTTTCTCTTTTTCATTTCCAAATAGTTTTCTATGCTACCACATACCGTACACGTTCGTGCACACATAAGATAACTTCTCTTAAGATCGAGCATACAAATATATACATGATCATGATAGTTACATGGAGATCACAATTCGACGATTTAATTACACGGTTAGGGATCATCGGTAGCGCCTATTCACGCTAAATTCCCCGGTGTCATCTATCATCTCGTTCATCAAGAATCCTGCCAGTTCTTCAGCAATTCCTAGTATGCGTTGCTCTGGTAGGAGCTGATCCCGCACTCTCTCGAACTATATAAGAAAAGGAGATCAATATGAATATCAATCATGATAACAAAAAGTGACGGTAATAAAATAATGTTGTGAATGTATTGCTTACGTCGACTCTATTATCATTGTGCTTAGTGGTAAACGTGCGAATGAACTCGCAAACGTAGTATCCACATAGATTCGTCCCCTGTGGCTGCCTCGTGCACTTTACGAGAATAAAATTCAATCAAAATTATAATCTAGCATCATAATTGTCTTGAAACTAGAAGTAAAGAGATGCGTGAACATATCACGTATTACTTACTGAGACCGGAGTAAACGTCAGCTCCTTACTAAAGGAACCCTTAACCCTACTCTTGAACATGCTCCAAACCCTGCCCGGCAAAGAAAATGAATGAATGAGTTATTTATTACGTGATATCTCAGGAAATCAAATAAAGAGACCGATGTAGCACGGAAATTACCTCTGGAGCATGTCCTGCATGTCCCTAAACTGTTCTAGGGGTCTCTTCAATGGGTCCATGACTTCAACTCTTCCCTTATCAAGTTGAATGTCCATGAGAATCCAGTGGAAACTGCACATGTTTATATATACATCAGTAACTCATTAATTACATTTAACATCAAGTAAGAAAAAGTGAATGTGTACAACATAGTAAGACCCTCACCGGAAATTGTAAGGAAACAGTATGTGGTCATAGAAATGTTGCTCTGTTAGAAACCTTAGAAGGTTTTCCTGCGTCTCCTCGGGTTTATCCTTTAGCGTCTTACAATGTATTTTATCTGGGTCAATGAACCCAACACTAAAGAGTGACCTTCTTTTACATTCCATGATCTTCATTCTGCATAATAATAGAGTACAAAAGGAAATAATGAGGATAATTATATGCAATGAACTGAACAACTGAAAAAATGAACAACTTATATATAGACAATGAATTCAACAACTTACAGACAATAGCAACTCATGAGACTTTTGTCGAGGGCGTCGAAACTGTATAACCGGAAGAGTTCTGGAAACTCAACATGGACCTCTTCTTCTCGGAAGTAGTAGTCATGTGGGACTTTCGCCACGATAATTATTCTCTCCTGCTTTATGGCTTTCAAGTACTAGTTATGTAAACTCCAGATTTGTGTTGGTAGTTGTTGGAACTGCTCAAAGGTGACCAGAGGCTTCCCTGGGACATATGTAGGGACTACCTAAGCCTTGGGTAACTTGTCGTCCTGGGAACCTAGCAATTCCTCAACAGTCACATTCATAGCGGCCGCAAGCTTCTTAGCTTCTTGCATATCCTGCTGGGGAGTGTCATAGGATAACACCTGGAGGGGTGGGATCGATTTTTTGGCCTGTTTCCCGAGCTGGGGGACGTCCATTCTTTTCCCGGTTGCACTTTGACCTGATGATTTGCTCCCGCTTGCACTTCTACTTGATTTGCTCTTCTTTGCTTCCTTCCGAAGTGTGCGTACATAGTCATCTGGCTTATGGTGCAACTCATACTGCGATTTTGTGTTCAGAAAAGAATGTGCATACGCTTTTTTCTTCTCGGTGTATACCGGGGCAGGCTCAGGTTTCTTCTTTTGAAAATGCGCATCACAATGGGCCTTTGTGATTTCTGCATTTTCCTCGTCAGTACGATCGTAAGGTCTAATGGGAAGATTCTTATGAGGTACTCTTGGGAGGGGCGACATTTGTCGTTTTGGGCTGCTGCATCGTTTAGTACTAATCGGAGGCTGCGGCGGAGATCGAGATGGACTCGGGCTGTGGTGGTCGTAGTCATGGGGTGGGCTTCTTGGAGGTGATGGAGGTGAAGGTGACATGCGACGACTCGGAGGTGGTGTTGGCTTTGGCGTCCAGCCTGGAAGCTTGATGTTGTTCTTGTCCCATAGAATGATACCACCCAGTACTTCTCCGAGTGTCCTCTCACCTTTAGGTCCAGGGATGTCAAGCTCCATTGAGTCCCACCCCATTGCGATTTCATCCACAACAACTTTAGCATAGCCAGCTGGAATCTCATGGCCATGCCAGCGTGCGCCAGGTGGACAAGGTAAAGCACATCTAACCACCACCTTGATGGATAGGTTCTTCACCTTCTGATGGAGCTCACAAGATGCCTGCTCCTTGATTCCATCCACGGGGTAACCGGGACCACCATCTATCATACGTGCATCGTCAAAAGGGACCTCCGATTCAGCCACGCTGCTTCTCCGCTGAGATGGGACGGCGGTAATATCAAGTACATGATCTTGCAGGCGCGCTGCTCCTTGAAGTTCGTCAATCTATTGCTGATGCATTCGAAGTGTTCCTAGCAACTCAGTGAACCTGTCTCCCTCCTCCTCCTGCCGTCGCCTCTTTGCTCTCTCTCGGCTCCTATAAGTATCTCTGTCTTTGGGAAACCCCATCTCCCACGTATAACTAGGGCCAAGGCCTCGTACACGTCCTCCGCATTCGTCATTCCCGAGGACCTTTGGCATCACTGCAAATAAGGTCACTGCAAATAAGTTCCCGTCACTACAAATAAGGCCCCCTGTACTTTCGTCATACTCACTCCCATGCCCAAGGAACCAATTCCTTGCCCTCAGATCCCATTCTTCACGTATTGGTTCTGGAGTGATCCCTTTAGCAAGCATCTCATTCTCTTTAGCATCCCACTTTGGCATGGCAGCCGCATAACCCCTGGCCCCAGGTGATGGTGATATTTCTTCATCACGGCATTTTTCTTGTTTTTTTCCGACTTTTCCATAGCAGGTTCTGACTCCTTATACTTCACAAATGCATCCCAGTTAGCCTGCTACTTTGTTAGATAGCATTCAAATTTAGGAGGAGTCTTCGTCTTCTGATACTTTTGCCATAATGCTTTCTTCCAGTTCTTGAATAGTTCGGCCATCTTCGTAAGAGTCCACTGCTTGACTTTCTTCCTCAATGCACATGTGTCGGCTTCATCCTCACATTCTGGCAGGGTGAAATGTGCCATAAGGTCATTCCAAAGACCCTCTTTGTACCTGTCGGCGACATACTCACCCTCTTCCGCCCCTTTGGTCTTATTCCACTCTCGAACGGTGATCGGGATGCGATCCCTAACCATAACTCTGCATTGTTGTACAAATACACTTTTAGCCTTTTCAGGTTCCAACGGTTCACCCCGTGCTGATACCAGCGTAATTGTATAACACGTAGATGCGTCCAACTTTTTGGCCGGGCCTCGTTTGGAATATTTTTTGCTCGATGTGGAGGCCTAAGAGAAGAAACATTCGTCAATTTATATATATACAACTCAGTTAATGCATCTACTGATCACCAGACTTCATATGTATACCTCGCTGGACTTCGTTAAGGGTCCACCGAAGCCGTCGGCTTCTCCACCACCAGAGCCGTCGTCTTCTCCACCACCGGAGCCGTCGGCTTCTCCTTGATCATTTCGGTCGACCTCCTCTCCCTCACCAGAGGGGTTCAGATAAATCGACGGAGATTCGGGTGGATCAACATGGGGGGTGTCGTTGATCATATCCTCGAGAATTTCTTCCTGTGCTAGGTCTCTCTAGATTGGATCCATAGTTTTCTACAAAATGCACACAATAACATTTTTCATTCAATATTGCTGCATAAAATAATACTAAACAATAATATGAACACGCAATTTTCTACAATAATACTAAACAATAGCAAAATTCTAGTGATGCCCTAACCCTAACCCTAAGTCCGGGCGGCCCGCAAGCACCACCACCCTAACCCTATCTCCGGGGGCCCACGAGCACCACCACTCTAACCCTAAGTCCGGGGGCCCGCGAGCACCACCACACTAACCCTATCTTCGGGGGCCCGCGAGCACCACCACTCTAACCCTAAGTCCCGGGGCCCACGAGCACCACCATCCTAACCCTATCTCCGGGCGGCCCGCGAGCACCACCACCCTAACCCTAAGTCCGGGGGCCCGCGAGCACCACCACCCTAACCCTATCTCCGGGCGGCCCGCGAGCACCACCGAGTCATCGACGCATCATCGACAACCGGTAGTGCCGTTGGCCTCTCACCATCACCATAGCCTCTATGATACTACTAAGTACTAGAAAAAAATACACTAAGACTATGATACTACTACATACTAAGTACTAGAAAAAAAATACACTAAGTACACTAAGACTATAAAAAAATACACTAAGACTATAAATACACTAAGTACACTAAGACTATAAAAAAAATACACGAAGTACACTAAAACTATAAATACACTAAGTACACTAAGACTATAAAAAAGTACACTAAGACTATAAAAAATACACTAAGACTATAAATACACTAAGTACTAGAAAAAATACTAGAAAAATACTAAAAAAACACTAGAAAAAAACTAGATGGATTACCTGCGCGGGGCGGCTCCGCGGTGGCGCGGTGGCGGGGTGGCGGCGGGGTGGCGGGGCAGCGGCGCGGTGGCGGCTGGAGGTGGGGCGGCCGGAGAGGGAGGACGAGGTGGTGGCGCGGTGGCGGCTGGAACTGGCCGACGGATGGAGGTGGTGGCGCGATGGCGGCTGGAACTAGCCGACGCGGATGGAGGTGGTGGCAGCGGCGGCGGCTGGAGGTGCAGCGCCCGGAGAGGAAGGACGAGGTGCGGCGGTGGCCGGAGGCGCGGACGTCGACGGAAAATTTCGGCATCCTGGAGGCACTCTGGTGTGCTCCTCGCGATTGCTCCCGGTCGATGGATTCGACCGGGGGAAGAAGGGGGCGGTTATATACCCCCGATCCTTTAGTCCCGGTTCGTGGATGCAACCGGGACTAAAGGGGGGTCTTTAGTCCTGGTGCGTGCCACGGGCCGGGACCAAAGGGTCTTCGGCCACGCGTGCCAAACGGCACCCCTTTAGTCCCGGTGCATGCCACGGGCCGGGACCAAAGGGTTTTCGGCCACGCGCGCCAAACGGCCACACGCGCCAAGTTTATGAATTAATACCCTTTTTGGAATATTACTGTAAGTATTTGTCGTGATTATTTAAATAGGATTAATACCCTTTTTGGAGTAATAAATTCATAAAAAAATAATTACTAATCAGAAAATTGCAAATAATATGACTACGGAATCACAAGAAAGTTTAGAACCTGTTTATGAATTAAAATTGCAAGTTTACTGTAAGAATATCCTACGACAACTGTTAGGGTTTCGGGTTTCGGCCCACATATGTATCTCAACATGGAAATCAATGTCATATTTGTTCCCCTTTAGTCCCGGTTTCGGGTTTCGACCGCATTTTTTTATTATCTTATTACAAAAAATAAGCCCCTTTAGTCCCGGTTGATAAAAAATTCGCGCGAAACCGATACTAAAGGTCTGTTTCTTCCCGCTTTATTTCTTCCCGCCTTATTTTTTCCCGCCCATTTTCTTTCCGCCTTTTCCACCGCTTCCCTCCTCTGACTTCCCGCCATTTCTCACTATATATATGTAGGCTTGGTCGTTGCCATAGCACATCTAGACTCATGTCTGCCGCCTCTCTCCACTCTCTCCCATGGCTTCCACCATACCTCTAACCCCCAGGGAGGCGGAGGCGCTTTGCACCTCGAACTACTCCTGCCCACCGGGCTACCGCGTCCCCACAGGCTAGATACTGAGCGCCAGAGGCGTGCCGGTCCCTCCTATACCTCTAGGTGTGGAGCGCCGGATGGCCATCACGAACCACTACTACCTCGAGCTCATGCCAGAGCAGCGGAGGAATCCCAACTGGCATCCCGACTTGGGAAGCCTTCTTCATCAATCGGCATGAGAGGGTGCTCGCCAGGCACGAGGAGGACGACCCACCTCCTTCGAACTTCAACGAGGCCGGCCATCGGCTGTGGTGCCGCGGCCGGACTCTCCAGAGTGTCATGGCCTACAACACGACCGGCAATAACCCTCGCCTGCGGTACCCTCAAATCCAGCCCACGCGTGCCCAACCTTCAAGGTTCGACTATGGCGACCCCGACGACGATAGAGACGACGGCGCCGACGACTACGACGACTATAGTGGCGCGTATTACAGGGCTAGGCAGGAGGATGACTGAATCACTCCAACATTAGGCATGTTTCTTAATTTTCAGTTGTGCTATGTATCTTAATTTTCAGTTGTGCTATGTATCCTTAGTGTTTGTGGGTTCCTTATCTTGTGATGGTTCCTTCTCTTTGGGTGATCACCTCCCGTGGCTCAGAACCCGGTCATCAACGTCTAGTTTGATTGAGCAAGATGTATTACATGAAAGGGGACCTTTATGTCTCAAATAAAAGGTTTAATACATTACATAGATTTATGTCTCAAATAAAAGGTTTAATACATTATTACACATCACCAACATCTAGTGTCGTGGTTTTCTTTTGCACCGTAGCCATGAAGAATCTTCATCATTTAACAGGATGCTTGGGTCAGTTTTCACTTTGAAGGGCGGAATTTCATGAAACTTATTGTAATCTTCTGACATGTCTGTCTTGTCATCCACTCCCATGATGTTTCTTTTTCCTGAAATAACTATGTGGCGCTTTGGCTCATCGTACTCTGTATTCTTTTGCTTATCTTTCCTTTTTCTTGGTTTGGTAGACATGTCCTTCACATAGAAAACCTGAGCCACATTGTTGGATAGGACGAATGGTTCATCCATGTACGCAAGATTGTTGAGATCCACTGTTGTCATGCTGTACTTTTGGTCTATATGTACCCTGCCTCCTGTCAGCTTGACCCATTTGCACCGAAACAAAGGGATCTTAAAAGTAGGTCCATAGTCAAGTTCCCATATCTCCTCTATGTACCCATAATATGTGTCCTTCTTCCCATTGTCATCTGTTGCATCAAAGCGGACACCACTGTTTTGGTTGGTGCTTTTTTTTATCTTGGGTGATCATGTAAAATGTATTCCCATTTATCTCGTACCCTTGGAAAGTACATATAGTCGAAGATGGTAACCTGGCCAACAAGTACAACTCATCTCCAACAATGGTGTTATTCATGAGATGTGTCTGCAACCAACTGCCAAAATTCTTCTCGTGTTCCCCTTTAATCAAGGTTTCAGGCTTCCCCGGGTTTTCGGAGCGTAGAATATTCTTGTGTTTCTCGATATACGGAGCCACCACAGTGGAATTGTGTAGAACTGTGTAGTGTGCTTGAGTGAAAGAATGCCCGTCCCTACATACCATTGATTTCCTTCCTAGTGTGCCTTTTCTAGTCATCCTCCCCTCATACCGAGATTCAGGAACACCAATCGGCTTAAGGTCAGGAAGAAAGTCAACACAAAACTCAATGACCTCCTCTGTTCCATAGCCCTTGGAGATGCTTCCTTCTGGCCTAGCACGGTTATGAACATATTTATTTAAGACTCCCATGAACCTCTCGAAGGGGAACATATTGTGTAGAAACACAGGACCGAGAATTCTAATCTCTTCGACTAGGTGAACTAGGAGGTGCGTCATAATATTGAAGAAGGATGGCGGGAACAACAACTCGAAGCTGACCAGACATTGGACCACATCAATCTGTAACCCTGATAGACTTTCCCGATCGATTACCTTCTGAGAAATTGCATTGAGGAATGCACATACCTTCACAATGGCTAGTCGAACATTTTCTAGTAGAATTCCCCTCAATGCAACCTAAAGCAATTGCGTCATAAGCACGTGGCAGTCATGAGACTTTAGGTTTTGAAATTTTTTCTCTTTCATATTTACTATTCCCTTTATATTCGACGAGAAGCCAGACGGGACCTTGATACTGAAAAGGACTTCAAAAAAGATTTCCTTATCTTCTTTGGTAAGAGCGTAGCTGGCAAGCCCTTGAAACTGCCCTGGATGCTTACCGTCTCGTCCTTTATGATGTTGCTGGTCCTCCCGTGCTGCCGGGGTATCTTTTGACTTCCCATACAAGCCCAGGAAGCCTATAATATTCACGCAAAGATTCTTTGTCAGGTGCATCACGTCGATTGCAGAGCGGACCTCATGCACTTTCCAATAGGGTAACTCCCAAAATATAAATTTCTTCTTCCACATGGGTGCGTGTCCATCGGCGTCTTTCGGAACAGGTTGTCCTCCAGGACCCTTTCCAAAGATTACATCCAAATCCTTGACCATACCAAATACATCAGCACCACTACGGGGGATAGGCTTCGTCCGGGTTTCTGCCTTGCCATTGAAATGCTTGCCTTTCTTCTTTAAGGGATGACTGGCGGAAGAAAACGATGATTGTACGGGTACACATTCTTTCTACATTTATCCAGATATATACTTTCAGTCTCATCTAAACAGTGCGTGCATGCATTGTATCCTTTGTTCGTCTGTCCTGAAATGTTACTAAGAGCAGGCCAATCATTGATGGTTACGAACAACAACGCTTGTAGGTCAAATTCCTGCTGTTTGTGATCATCCCACACACGTACACCTGGTTTGGCCCACAACTATAGAAGTTCATCAACTAATGGCTTAGGTACACACCAATGTCGTTGCCGGGTTGCTTCAGGCCTTGGATGAGCACTGGCATCATAATGAACTTCCGCTTCATGCACAACCAAGAAGGAAGGTTGTAGATACATAGAGTCACGAGCCAGGTGCTGTGACTGCAGTTCTGCTCCCCAAAAGGATTCATGTCATCGGTACTTAGACCAAACCATAAGTTCCTTGCATCACCAGCAGAGTCCAGGAAGTCTCTCTTGATTTTTCTCCACTACCGACCATCAGCAGGGTGCCTCAACATCCCGTCTTTCTTACGGTCTTCCATGTGCCATCGCAACAACTTGGCATGCTCTTTATTTCTGAACAAACGTTTCAACCGTGGTATTATAGGAGCATACCACATCACCTTGGCAGGAACCCTCTTCCTGGGTGGATCGCCCTCAACATCACCAGGGTCATCTTTTCTGATCTTATACCGCAATGAAGTGCATACCAGGCATTTATCCATATTCTCGTACTTCTCACCGTGGTAGAGGATGCAGTCATTAGGGCATGCATGTATCTTCTGCACGTCTAATCATAGAGGACGGGCAAGTTTCTTTGCTTCGTACGTACTGGAGGGCAATTGGTTATTTCTTGGAAGCAGCTTCTTCATTATTACCAGCAACTTTTCAAATCCCGAGTCAGTCATACCGGTCTCTGCCTTCCACTTCAACAATTCTAGTGTGCTACCCAGCTTCTTCTGGCCATCTTCACAAGTGGGTACAACAATTTGTTGTGGTCCTGTAACATCTGCTTGAACTGCAACCTCTCCTTTTCTGTGTCGCAGTCTCGCCTTGCATCACTAATGACCCGAACAAAATCATCAACGGGCTCAACTGGTTCCCGTTCTTCACCCCCTTCTTCTTCATTATCTTCAACTGCGGTATCATCATATTCAGGGAACATAGATTGGTAGTTGTCATCATCGTTCTCTTCTTCATCGCCGTCTTCCATCATAACCCTCCGTGCTTGGTCCAAACATTATAGCCAGACATGAAACCAGACCGAAGCAGGTGGCTTTGAATGACTCTTGAGGAAGTGTGAGCCTGCTCATTCCGACATTCAACACATGGACAACACATAAAACCATCCTGCCGCTTGTTCGCCTCGACCACAAGGCGAAAAGAACGCACGCCTTCTCTGTAAGCGTCAGAGCGTCGGTCACCGTACATCCATGGGTGGTTCATCTGCATCATACAACCATGCATATATATCAAACGCAATCACGATGCTTAAATTAGTACCGCGCGGTCAAAACGAGAAAATAGTTGCTAACCTTTTAGAACACTTCAAAACAAAGAGGAGAAACCTTAAGTGTCGCTCTGGCACCTCATATCATGTTTTGTCTTGTGTGAACTCAAGTGGCATCGCTCTAACAGGCATTTCACCGAACACCTCTAGTGCATATGAAGAAAAAAAGTTAGCACAAAGTTATACCCACCTCACATAGGAAAAAACAGGAGAGAGTGGAGGGTTGGGTGCATATATGTAGGGCCAGACCATTAGTCCCGGGTTGAGACACAAACCGGGACTAATGGTTCTGCCAGGACCACGCGGGCATGCCCAGACCCACTAGTCCTGGTTTGTGTCTCAAACCGGGACTAGTGGACTCTTACGGACCGGGACACAGAATTCGACGACCTCGGGCCGTCCGGTTCGGACCATTAGTCCCGGCCCCAGCCATGACCGGGACTAGTGGCCCGAACCAAAGGCCCTTTTTCTACTAGTGAGTGGGTATCAGAGCCGTGTCTATGCGTAGATCTGATGCTTTTGTTATCCTTGTCTTCATGTGTACTTTGCATCTTGCGGGATGGTGGGATGAAGCGGCTCGGGCTAACCTTACATGTCCTCGTATATGAGACTTGCCCCATGCTTGATGTGCAACTTGCATTGCACAAATGGCTTTGCGGGTGTATGTCTCTCCCACCATAGTTAAGATTCAATTTACAATTAGCATCTGACAACACTTGTATCCGTGTTCTGGTTCTTGTTCGTAGGTAAGATCGGTTCTTATACGAAAGCCCCAAACCATGTAAAACATGCAAAGAAAATTAGAGGCATTGAACTTGTTTTTGCAGGGGCATGTGATGTGATATGGCCACGATGTGATTGTGAATATATTTGATGTATGCAATGGTCCTTATTGTAATATGGCAACCAACAGGAGCCTAGTGGTTGTCTTTAAATTCTGTTAAGACCTGCGTGTCTATTCATCATTTAATAGCTTTATTCCAAGTAGTTGTTATAGTTTCTATTAGTGATGGACAACCATGAAGCGGCGCCACTGAACTTGACGCTATGCTGGTGATGATGGAGATCATGTCCGTGCTTTGGAGATGGAGATCAAAGGCACAAGAAGAAAGGCCATATGATGTCACATATTATGAATTGCATGTGATGTTAATCCTTTTTGCATCTGTATTGCTTAGATCATGACAGTAGCATTATAAGATGATCCCTCTCACTAAATATCAAGTAATAAAATGTTCGCCCTTAGTAGGCACCATTGCTAAGACTCGTCGTTTCGAAACATCTCGTGATGATCGGATGTTATAGATTCTACGTGTGCATACAACGGGTGCAAGCCAGATTTGCACATGCAGATACTAAAGTTAATCTTGACAAGCCTAGCATGTACATACATGGTCTCCGAACATGAAATATCGAAAGGTAAAGCATGAGTCATATGAATGATATGATGAACATGTTGATTGTTTGCCTTTGAAGCTACATCTTCTCTCGTGAAGATCGGACTTGGTATAGTGGATTTGGTTTGTGTAATCACTAAGGCAACATGAGGGATGTTGTTTTGAGTGGGAGTTCACTTAGTTAATTTAAGAATTAAATTTGAACACAATTTGTCATAAACTTAGTCTAAACTCTTTGCAAATATGTTGTAGATCATGGCGACCCCCTCCATCAATTTTAATGCGTTCCTAGAGAAATAAAAGTTGAAAAACAATGGAAGCAACTTCACGGACTGGTTCCGTGGATTGAGGATTGTCCTCAGCACTGGTCAATTGACGTATGTGCTCGATGCACCGCTAGGTGACCCACCTGTAGAGGATGCTTCCGATGATGTGAAAAATGTTTACGTCACTCGGAAGAACCACAACTCCATAGTTCAGTGTGCCATCCTGTACGGTTTAGAATCGGAGCTTCAGAAGCGCTTTGAGCATCGTGACCCTTTTGAGATTATCAATGAGCTCAAGCTGATCTTTGAGACTCATGCGGCCATGGAGAGCTATGAGGCCTCCGAGAAGTTCTTTAACTGTAAAATGGAAGAGGGAAGCTCTGTTAGCGAGCACGTGCTCAAAATGTCTGGGCACGCGAACAGGCTCCAAGAATTGGGAATAACGATTCGTAATGCGTTAGGGATTCATCGTGTCCTCCAATCACTGCCACCTAGTTACAAGAACTTTGTGATGAACTATATATGCATTGCATGAACAAGACATTTCCAGAACTCTTCTCCATGCTAAAAACTGCTGAAGTGGAGATTAAGAAGGAGCACCAAGTGTTGATGGTCAATAAGACCACCAATTTAAAGAAACAGGGCAAGCCTAAGAACAAGGGCAACTTCAAGAAGGACGGCAAGAAAGCATCCGCACCTGCTAAGAAGCCCAAGGCTGGTCCTAAGCCTGATACTGAGTGCTTCTACTGCAAGGGTGAAGGTTACTGGAAGTGCAACTGCCCCAAGTACCGGGCAGATCTGAAGAACGGCAACATCAAGAAGAAAGTTATATTTGATATACATGTTATTGATGTGTATCTTACGAGTAATCGTAGTAGTGCCTGGGTATTTGATACTAGTTTGGTTGCTCATATTTGTAACTCGAAACAGGAGCTGCGGAATAAACGAAGACTAGCGAGAGACGAGGTGACGATGCGTGTTGGAAATGGCTCCAAGGTTGATGTGATCGCCGTCGGCACGCTCCCTCTTCATCTACCTTCGGTATTAGTTTTGAACTTGAATAATTGTTATTTGGTGCCTGTGTTAAGCATGAACATTATTTCTGGATCTTGTTTATTGCGAGACGGTTACTCGTTTAAGTCTGAGAATAATGGTTGTTCGATTTATATGAGTAGTATTTATTATGGTAATGCACCTGAGATGAATGGTTTATTCTTGTTGAATCTCGATAGTAGTGATACACATGTTCACAACATAGATGCTAAACGAATAAAAATGAATGATAATTCTACATACATGTGGCACTGTCGTCTTGGTCACATTGGAGTGAAGCGCATGAAGAAACTCCATTCCGATGGACTTCTTGAATCGCTTGATTTTGAATCACTTGAAAGATGTGAAGCATGTCTAAATGGGAAAAATGACTAAGACTCCATTCTCTAGGATAATGGAGCGAGCTATGGACTTATTGGAAATAATACATACCGATGTGTGCGGCCCAATGAGCGTAGCATCACGTGGTGGATATTGTTATGTCTTACTTTCACGGATGACTTGAGTAGATATGGGTATGTCTACTTTATGAAACATAAGTCCAAAACTTTTGAGAAGTTTAAGGAATTTCAAAGTGAAGTAGAAAATCCTCGTAACAAGAAGATTAAGTTTCTGCATTCTGACCGTGGAGGTGAATATCTAAGTTACGAGTTTGGCATGCATTTAAAGAAATGCGGAATACTTTCGCAGTTGACACCGACGAGAACTCCACAGCGTAATGGTGTGTCCGAACATCGTAATCGAACTCTCTTAGATATGGTTCAGTCTATGATGTCTCTTACATATTTACCGTTATCATTTTGGGGTTATGCATTAGAAACAACCGCATTCACTTTAAATAGGGCACCATCTAAATCTGTTGAAACGACACCATATGAATTATGGTTTGGCAAGAAACCTAAGTTGTCGTTCCTTAAAGTTTGGGGCTGCGAAGCATATGTAAAGAAGTTACAACCCGACAAGCTTGAACCCAAAGCGGAAAAAATGCGTCTTCATAGGATACCTTAAAGAAACAATTGGGTATACCTTGTATCATAGATCCGAAGGAAAAGTTTTCGTTGCTAAGAATGGATCCTTTCTTGAGAAGGAGTTTCTCTCAAAAGAAGTGACTAGAAGGAAAGTAGAACTCGATGAGGTTGTTGAACCTTCTCTTGGATTTGAGAGTAGCGCAGCACCAGAAGATGTTTTTGTGCCTCCTGCACCAATAAGAGAGGAAGCTAATGATGATGACCATGAAACTTCGAATGAAGTTGCTGCTGAACCTCGCAGGTCGACGAGGGTCCGTGCCAGTCCTGATTGGTATGACCCTGCATTGAATGTCATGTTGGTGGACAACATCGACGACCCTGCGACGTATGAGGAAGCTATGATGAGGCCAAATTCCGACAAATGGCAAGAAGCCATGAAATCCAAAATGGGATCCATGTACGAAATCCAAGTATGGACTTTGGTGGACTTACCGGATAGCCGTAAGGCTGTCAAGAACAAATGGGTCTTTAAAAGAAAAACAGATACTGATGGTAATGTTACTGTCTATAAATCTCGACTTGTCGCGAAAGGGTTCTGACAAATTCAAGGAGTTGACTACGATGAGACCTTCTCACCGGTAGCGAAGCTAAAGTCTGTGAGGATTTTGTTAGCAATCGCTGCATATTTCGATTATGAGTTTTGGCAGATGGATGCCAAAACAACGTTCCTTAATGGTGACATTGAGGAAGAGTTGTATATGGTACAACCCAAAGGTTTTATCGATCCTAAAGATGCTGACAAGGTGTGCAAGCTTCAGCGCTCCATTTATGGACTGAAGCAAGCATCCTGGAGTTGGAATCAACATTTTGATAAGGTGATTAAAAACTTTGGATTTATACAAACTTATGTAGAAGCTTGTATCTACAAGAAAGTGAGTGGGAGCTCTATAGCATTCTTAATACTATATGTGGATGACATATTGTTGATTGGGAATGATATAGAACTTCTTGAAAGTGTCAAGGCCTATTTGAATAATAGTTTTTCAATGAAGGATCTTGGTGAAGCGGCATACATTTTAGGCACAAAGATTTATAGAGATAGTTCAAGATGCTTAATAGCGCTTTCACAAAGTACATACCTGGACAAGGTTCTAAAGAGATTTAGAATGGAAGAAAGCAAGAAAGAGTTATTGCCCATGTTGCCAGGTAAGACCTTGAGTAAGACTCAAAGTCCAGCTACGGCAGAAGATAGAGAGAAGATGAGTAGAATCCCCTATGCCTCGGCCATAGGCTCTGTCATGTATGCCATGTTGTGTACATGACCGGATATAGCACACACTGTTAGTTTGACTAGCAGATATCAAAGTGATCCTGGAATGGAACACTTGACAGCGGTCAAAAATATCCTCAAGTACCTGAAAAGGACTAAGGATATGGTTCTTTATTATGGAGGTGATGAACAACTTGTTGCAAACAGTTACACCGATGCTAGTTGGAACACCGATCCGGATGACTCGAAGTCACAGTCTGGATACGTATTTATTTTGAATGGTGCTACAGTGAGCTGGAGGAGTGCCAAGCAAAGCATTGTGGCGAAATCTTCAACTAAATTGGAATACATAGCTGCTTCGGAGGCTGCACAAGAAGCGATATGGATGAAGGAGTTCATTACTGATCTTGGTGTGGTTCCTAGTGCGTTGGACCCGATGGCCATCTATTATGACAACATAGGTGCCATAGCCAATGCACACGAGCCAAGGTCACACAGCAAGCTGAAGCACATCAAGCTATGTTTCCATGCTATTCGCGAGTATGTCCAAGATGGCGACATAAAGATTTGCAAAGTACACACTAATCTGAATGTGGCGGATCCATTGACTAAACCTCTCCCTAGAGCAAAACATAACCAACACCAAAACGCCATGGATGTTAGGTACATTACAATGTAATCTAGATTATTGACTCTAGTGCAAGTGGGAGACTGTTGGAGATATGCCCAAGAGGCAATAATAAAGTGGTTATTATTATATCTTTGTGTTCATGATAAATGTTTACATTCATGCTATAATTGTATAATTAGGAAACACTAATACTTGTGTGTTTTGTAAACATAAAAGAGTCCCTAGTAAGCCTCTTGTTAAGATTAGCTTGTTGATTAATAGACTGGGATTTGTCCATCCATATGACAGATAGATATGCTCTGGGCCCTCTCGGTGGAATGTCATCTAATTAGCTTGCAAGCATGTGACTAGGTCACAGGGGATGACATATCACGGAACGAGTAAAGAGTACTTATCGGTAACGAGGTAGAACTAGGTATGGAGATACTGATGATCAAACCTCGGATAAATAGAGTATCACGTGACAAAGGGAGTTGGTTTCGTATGTTAATGGTTCTATCGATCACAAAGTCATCGTTGAGTATGTGGGAGCCATTATGGATCTCCAGATCCCGCTGATGGTTATTGATCAGAGAGGTGTCTCGATCATGTCTACATATTTGTGAATCGTAGGGTGAAACACTTAAGGTTCGATGTTGTTTTAGGTAGATATGGTATATGCGTCGGAGACCGAATGTTGTTCGGAGTCTCGGATTGGATTCGGGACATCAGAGGAGATCCGGAATTGTCCGGAGAATATGATTCATATAATGGAGATAAATTTCTAGGTTTCGGAAATGTTCCAAAGTATTCTATGGAGCTTCTAGAAGGTTTCGAAAGGTTCTAGAAGGTTCCACAAAGTTTGCTTGAAAACCAAGAAAGGAAAAGGGGAAACTTGGGGTGGAAGAAATCTCCCCCCCTCCCTTGGCGTGCCGGCCCTAGAGGGCCAAGGGGGGCAGCCCTAGGCTGCACCCCCTCTATATAAAGAGGGGTGGGGCGCCTCCCCCCTTGATCCTTCCACCCAAAACCCTGGTCGCCTCTCTCCTCCACCATCCGGTTGCTCCAGCTTAGGCGAAGCCCTGCAGGAATACTTCTCCACCACCACCACCACCATGCCATCGTGTTGCTGGGATTCTGTGGAGATCTACCACCTCCACTGCTTGCTGGAACAGTGATAGGAAGGTCTACATCGACTCTGCACGTGTGACCGACTGCGGAAGCGCTGCCAGAACGCGGCGTCGGAAGGATCGTCTACTCGATCTTGAGATCGGCAATTGATCGTCTACATCAACCACGAGATCCGATCTAGAACAAGGCCTTGGATCTACAAAGGTTAGTACAGATCTATCTCGTTGCACTTATCTCATAGATTACATCTTGGCTTTTCCATAGATTAGATCTTGGTTTTGTTCGTTCTTATGGTAGATTTTTTTTGTTTTCCCTGCTACGAACCCATCACAATCAACCACCTCGAACTCAATACGCTCATATCGAAAGTTTTTGGGTGTGCCAAAGATTACGTCCAACCAGATTTTACCCAGGGGTATATCCCCTTTCCTAGTACTATGTTGTGGAAGGTCATCTAGGATGCTTCCAAGGTCGAGATGGGGATCCGCATTGCTCGTAAGGTGCTAGCGAACATGAGGTTGATGTCGCTGCCTCCGTCCATGAAGAATTTGCTTATCTCGAAGCCGCCGATATGTGCCTCGAGCACCAGGGAAGAATGGCTTGGGCGAGGAACCTGGCGCAGATGATCGGTCCTGTCAAAGGTGATGAACTACTTGGACCCACCGAGGTACTCAAGGGTTAAAGGTGGAGCGGTTACCGCTAAGTTGATTTGGCGGGTGATTGTCTTCTGAGCCCTTTTGGAGGGATGACCTTTCTGGATCATGCCCATGTTGCCCAACGGGGGAGGGTATTGCTCTCCCCCATTATTCCACACCGACGCAGACGCAGGCTATGCGGGTGTTCCATGTGGTGGCGGTGGAGCTCCGTATGCTATAACGCCTGGTGCGGATCTGTACCCCTGGTTTGTCGCATCGCGATGCAGCTGCGTGTATGCTTCTTGGAGCTTTTGGAACTCGTGCAGTCCTTAAGAAGGTGGCTTGATTTCTTTTTGTCGTCATGCTTTTCCACCTAGAAGTGGACGTTGCATGGTCCCAATATCCTCTCCATGACGCTAGGTACGTCATCACGGGTGCAGCGCTACCACACTTGCGTTGTTTTACCGCTCTTGGGGTATCTGCTTCTTCGATATCCGTTGTTGCAGTTGTTATCATCATGTTTGTTGGCGTAGCCAGTTGTGACCATGTCGACTTCCTCGCGGTCTTCGTAACCACGCATCCGACGCTTCCCTCGGCGATCGCGTCTACGGCCAAGGTCATCTTCGTCGTCTGAGCAAACGCGGTTGTTATTTACCGAGTTTTCTCCATCAGCCCACCAGTTCGCAATATCCATCAAGTGGTCGATGGTTTTGGAATTGCTGTGCCCTAGCTCCTCTGTGAGCTCTCGACGATGTACGCCATCGTTGAACGTGTTGATTGTGGCTCCTCGGAAATTTCCTCAGCTGAGTTCTTGATGATGGACCATCTTTAGATGTAGAGTGAAGGGATTCACTCGACTTTTGGCAGCAGTCCTTGAGCTCTTCGATTGATGCGGGTCGCTTATAGGTGCCCTTGAAGTTGTAGATGAAATTGTAGACTAGCTCCTCCCAGCTGCGGATCGAACCGCGAGGTGGATTATTTAGCTAGGATCGGGCGGCACCCTGCAGCTGCAGCTGGAGACACTGCATGGCTGTGTTCTTGCTCCCCCCATGCAACTTGACTGAGGAGATATGGTCATCCAGCCAGATCTTCGGCTCCTGGAGACCGTTGAACTTAGGGTTATCTGAAGGAAGTTTGAAGCCTTTTGGCATTCGAGTTTACCGTATGGCTCTGCTGAAGCAGCTGGCGCCGTAGAGCTCGATTTCTTCATCTTCGGACTATATTGAGTAGGCGCATTTGGCACGCATCTTGTCGACTTTGCGCTGCATGATCTCATCATGCGCATATAGTAGCGGCTGTATTGCCGCGAGCAGCGGCATCGCCGTGACAGGTTATGGTCCTATTCACTCAAGGATGATGAACACCTCTTCACGGATGGCGCCTTTAGGTTTTTTGGCTCCTGTGTTGGCTCCTTGGCAAGCGCAGCTTCTACCAGTCTGAGTCCTGTGATGGTAGACCGGTGCACGAAAGATCGTGGATCTCTAGCTGGTGGTGATGGGGCCGACGAAGCAGCAACATCAACACTCTCGGTTCCCACAGACAACGCCAATTAATAAGGGGTTAACTCGCCAATGCCCATAGATGATGGACTTGGGTTTGAGGAAGTGGGGAGAGCTAGAGCCATCGATCGGCTAGCAAAGAAGCACATCAGGGAAACGTGTTTTACCTAGGTTCAGGCCCTCAAAAGGAACCCTACTCTTGCTTGTATGCTCTTTGTTATCAATAAAATCGAGAAGTATAGGGGTGCGCAGATGCAATATGGTGGTGTGTAAACTAGGTTGTGGATTGTCCTCCTCGATGCCCCCTCCTAGCCTTTATATAGGGAGGCTAGGTCTCAGGATAGCAGGTCAAGTCGGTTATAGATTAGGTTTTCCCTTTAAGTTTCCTATCTACACTTTGTCGTGTTCCCCAAGGAGTCGCATCTCCCTAGACTTGAGACACCCAAACCTCCTTGGACTTTACCATGGGATTCTCTTCAGCTGCACCGTATAGGCTAAACTTGGGTGCAAGTGGGCATACCCATGTCAGTGGGATTAGAGATATAGATCAGATAAATAAATCCGAACAATAAATAATTCAACAATGGACTTTGAAAATCCCCTTCACAGATTGCCTTCCACCTCCCTATCCATATAGCTCACAAGGTGACCAAGACTCTGATGAACTCCTGATGCGGTATTGACTCCATCATTACAAAGATTTAGTTTTTGCATTAACCTCGATTGTGGCACTCAGATACTCCACAATCTCCTCGTCCTCGAAAGGCCATACACGTCTAGCAATGGGGCAATCAAGGACCACTTTTTATCATAAGAAACAACTTTTACTTGCTTGCACCTGCCTTTATATTTTTAGCATTAATTAATTTTGAAAATAGAAAAATATCTTTACTTCTTGCAACTACAACAAAAAAAACCCAAAACATCTTTATTACTTGTTTTAGTTTACTTTCTAGTTTTAGTTTTCTTTCTAGTATTTTATTTATTGATATTTTACTTTACTAATACTGAAGCCTTGTGCTTGACAACCACACGGTGGAGTTGGGGGAAAAATACAAAGACTTTTTGCTTCGCAAGTTGCTAGACGAGGTTGGAATAAGCTTCTCCTTTGTTCCGAGAGTTCGATATAAACCCCAAGTCACCCTTGTGGGGAAAATTTCTCTTACTGCATCACTCTGCACTTGGAGTCCCAATGAATTGACACACTTGATGTAGTATCATCAAGACATTTTCTCGCGTCGTTCCGAGGGAATAAGCAAGCAACACTCCAACTGCAATTCCCATAGCACAGTCAGACATTTTTTGGCACCTTGCAATTTCTCAAGCTTAGGGATGTTGCACCACTGTGAGTTCTTATTTTCCTTTAGATTTGCAAAGTATTTTTCTTTGTTTTGTTTTTATCTTTATTTTAGTTGTTTCCTTTCAGCTTTGTCTTTACTTTTCCTATACACAAAAACCCATAAAAATTAGTGTAACTTTTAATACGTGTGCTAAATCATGGAGAAAGATATTGATAAAAGTTTGGAAGCCTACTATGAATATAGAGAAACTAAAGAAGGAAAAAGAATGGATGGATTTCTTAAACATATTAATAGTATGGCTATTGATTTTTGTGAACTACATGATGTAACTTGTTTCAATAGAGAAGTCTATAAATACCTCACTATCAATGTAAGCATAATAGTGATCGTATAATTCCTCCTTACCAAAAGTGTAGACTTAGATGAACAAGTTGAGAAATATATTTCTTATATTTTAGCCCATGAGATAGACTCTCCTATTAATGAAAAACTTGAAACTAGTTATGGAGCTCGTATGTTTAAATGCCACATGGCTCTTACCCTCAAAATTTGCATAGATGAATTTAGTGATAATTCTTATGTTCTTAAATATAAATAAAGAACTCTTGCTGCCATGGAAAGTACTAATAATTTGTAAGAAGAAAATTATGAAATCATAAGCTTGCATGAGGAAGTATGTGAAAAGAATAATTAAGAATATATAGTCCAACCTAAGCTTGGGGATGTATGGGAACCTCTCAAAAATGATAGTAACTCTCAAACTCAAAATTCATTTGTCATTTATGAGAACCCATGCTACGATAATTGTCCAACTAAAAACTCTATGGTCATTTATGAAAATCCATGCTATTATGATAAAACTAATAATGCTCCTTTACTTGCTAGTAATGCTACTATTAAAATTATTGATAATAATGAGGAGTGTTGTTTTGATATGCTATATGATAATGCTTTAGATGATGGACCTATGCTTATTGATAATCCTCCCTGTATAATAAATGAGAATAGAAATGATGTACTTGTTGTTCATGATGATACTCTTATTAGTAGGAGTCCTACTATATTTTTGAGTTCTCCTCATTACACCGTACATGAGAAATATGATTATGTTGAGAAATACTTGTGTGGTTTGCAAGTAGCTTTATTTCCAAATTATTGTTGTAGCCATGATTTCAAAGTTAATAGACATTCTAGCAACTATTTTGAAAGAGGAAAGCATTATAATAAATACCATAATAATTCTAATGATCCTCACTATATTTTTTTTACAAAGTTGCATGCTTCCAATGGTTATATTGTTGAATATATATCTAATGCGTGCAACAACTATGAAAGATGAGGTGACAAGTCTCCTATTTATGTTACTAATGATTTTAAGTTGCAAGTAACTACTATTAATATGCATTGGTATACTCGTGTTTGTTGTAGTTCATTCATATATAAAGTTCCAATGCATAGAAAGAAAGTTAAGATTCATGATTACTTGATTCATGCTTTATGGTGTGTCCTATTATGTTTTAAAGTTTGAAGTATCTTGTTTGGATTGATCAAACCATGGGATCCTGGTATTTTTCTATCTTGTTTTCTTTTCTAATAATGAGAAGGGGAGAATCAAGAGGCATTACTCACACAAAATGTGCCCCTCCTAAATACAAAGGTATGCATCCTAGTTATATGGCTATAAAGAAAGCGCTTTACGGGAGGCAACCTGGTGTTTTTGTTTTGTTTATGTTTTCTTTTGTTCTCTTGATCTTGCAAGAGAGTTTTTATTTTGTGCTCTTGCTGTAGTAAGATAGTTTGTTTTGGTTTGTTCTCTGTAGTTAGTAATAAAGGGCCAAGTTTTACCCATCTTGGATGTTTTAAAGTTGTAATACATATAAGGACTTGCTAAATTCTGCACGCTGCTGTTTAGTGCATGATTTTTATAATTTTTCTGGTAGCTCCTAAAATCAAGAAAACAATACTGAAGCTAAGCTTTACATCCTCTATAAGCACAAAAATCAGCAATAATTCCTGACATGTTTAAGGGGCCGAAATAAATTCATTATGCTGCTGCTGTTTTTTGGACAAATCCTGTCTTTTGTTCTTTTAAGCATTCTTTTGAGAATCAATTTGATTTTTTATGAGTCCTTTGATATTTAATGAATGATAGGAACTTAATACACTATCTGGACATCATTTACCAAATTTTATTTGAAGGTTTTATGGTAGCATGTATATTATCTTTTGTGCCCACTAATGTCATCCACTTAGAAAAGAGATGGGAAAGAGTTTTGTGGTGAAGTTTTTTCATAGGGAAGGAAGGACTATCAAACAAGGAGTCATTCAAGTAATAGTAAACACCATAAGCTTGAGGATTCCCCATGGCACCCCACTGGACATATCAAACACTCGGCTTGCACACCTTTCAACTTTGTTTTTTGGGCACCATTCTACTTTTGCATAAACTTGGAGCGTTTGTGTCTAGTTTTTATGTTTTTCTTTTGCATATTTTGTTTTCAATAAAAAGACGAACACCTGTAGGAGTGTTTAATGGATATAAACATGTGTATGGTTTATGAACTATGCCATACCCCAACCAAACCCACATGATTATTTCTGTCAGTAGTACCCAAACCAAACCCCTTCAATTCTATTTTCACCCCAACCAAAACCGTTCAATTTTCCATCCAAACCAAACTGAATTGAATGCATAACCGTGGGTCAAAAACATTTACTAAGATGGGTTTAAAACCGTTTGCTCCAATGGGTTGATGCGCAAGTGTGATTACAAGTGCACAGATCAATTGTAGCTAGTTTCGAAGTAAAAGTATCGAAGCCACAGAGAGCTATTGTTAAAGGTCTTTATGCCCCTCGTTACTATCTACCAAAGGATACTTGTAAGCTGCATTTTATCTCAAGTAAAGGGTGTTTGAAAGGTTTTTGACTGTTTGCAGAAAAGTAATTAAAACGAGTAAAAGAAAACAAGTAACAAGGTTGTGTGAAAGCGTGGTTGAATTCAATATGGCTAACACATTCTCAGGGATGTAGGATACACCACTAGCATATTATTATTAATTAAGATAATATACTTTTTGTGCCATGATATGTGTGGAGATAGCTCCATAATAAGATGTTCACTACAAGGCTTGTAGGAAGTCACTTTGTTGAGCCAAGAGCGAGGTCACCTCTAAATAACTACTGTGATGTCTGAGAGCAATCACCCATACAAACCACCGCAATTAAGGGTCTCCCGTGGATATCGTAATTAGCTTAGGGAGTCTCTCTTTATCCTCCTTTGACCATGTAGATTACGAGTTGGTGCCAATTGTCACGAAGCTATACCGGGAATGATCCCAAACACATACAAAGGATTTATCCCTCCCTTTAGTCCCGAGGGAAAATGATATGTGTCTTACTACACATACCATCAAAAGAGAGAGATCAAACATGAATCATAAATATATCATAGACCGGCCTGTCATACGAACACAAGAATATATCATCTTTATTGCAAGTTTATAATAGTGCTAGGTTTTCTCCATCTCCCCAAGAACAAAGGAACTACTCACACATGGAAGCAATGAACAACATCATCATAATCAAATGGATGGATAAATGTACGGAGGTAGATCTAATGCAAACCACAATTGAATCTAGAATTACAACAAGATCTAATGGATGAGAGATGGGGGTAGTGATGGTGATGGAGATGCGGTGATTGATGGTGAAGTGGATGATGCGGTGTCCTCCAATGATCAGTGAAGCAGCAGGGATTTGACCCCAGCCAAGTTCCTCCTTCATATCCCTTTCAGATGTGGTTTTTCGTGGTTTCTGGTGGCTGTGAATGTCGGATCTCCCTGCCGTCTTTGCCAGGAGAAAGTATTTGACGAGGCAGACACGCTTCCACTCAGTATGGGTGGAAGGTACGGGCGGGCTCCGCCCATACCACTGGTCGTTATCGGTTCTAGTGAATTCTCCTTGTTTGGTGTTCTCCCAGGAGTGAAGGCAAATCCATAAAATGACTTTTATCACTTAAAATATCATATTATAGCATAATATGATAGTTTCAATTGATACGTTCATATACGACTTAATTATTCAGGATCATGTCGAAACAAGGACAAAAAGGTGCGCGCAAACACAGTGAAATACAAAAGTACCTACTCTATTTATCCAAAAAATGAAAGGTAAATATGCTTCAATTTTGGACTCATCAACTCCCCCAAGCTAGAATGTTGCTCGTCCCTAAGAAAGATGGTGGCTTATGGACAAGATCATCATGTTCATGAGGCATGAGTCGTTACAATAAATGAGGTAGAAATTTAAACAGGAATACAATATCGGATGTAGAGATACTTCGGGGGTATTATCATAACCTTACACATCACATGACTTAGAGGCTTCCACACCCTTTTAGTATTAATGTAGTTATAAGAAGCTTCTAGTAATTTAACTTATCATATAATCATAAAGTTTAAAGTAATGAAGCACTTGATTTAGTAATGAAGATTCATGATCATTCTTTTTCTTTCATATTTTCTTTCTACTTTTTGATTCTTTTGATAGCTGCTTTTCTTATTTCTTTCTTTCTTCCCTTTTTCTCTCTCTCTATTTTTTACTTTATTTTTCTTTATCTTCTTCTCTTTTTTAATACAGCTATTTGATATGCTCACTACTTTTATGGCTTTAAAAACTCGTGACTATAATATGCTACCAAAATTGTTCTTCTCATAGCCTAATCAATAATTTTATTGGTGTGGAAGTTTGTAAAATCATGACAGCTATACAAGTATCTTAACACTCAACCTAGTTCAATCATCTAACATAGGAATCATGAAACAAAAGACAACTTCAAATATCATAAAATCTCGCAACTCAATGGATATAAATCTTCTCTTGAACAAAAGGGAACTTGAAGTTGATGCAACTAATGCAATTTCTGGAATTAAAACCTAACATGCATGCAAGAAAGTAAACATGATGAAACTATAAGAATAGATTACAAGGTCCTCACAGATCCCCCCAGGCTTGGAATCAAACTGGGTGGATCAAATAATTCCTTGCGATTGTTTGATACTGGGGTGCTTCTTTAGTTTGTAGGACGAGAAACCCAGGAATTACGAAGTCTTGCATGCAACGTCTTGTTCGATGCTTCCAAGATCAAGATGCGGATTCGGCGTTGCTGGCCAATTCTGTCCAATTGATCCACAAGAGCTTTGTACATCTCTATTGTCTGCTTTTGTGCGTTGATGGACCGAAGGCTGATATCGAGATTCGCTTCTAGCCCTTTCATTATCTTTAGATCCATTTGGTCCAGATAATGATGCAAAAGTTCAATATGCTTAGAAGACCCTGGAGATTTTACCTCAATTTTCTTAATGCGGGGGTCAAGTTATTCCAGGGATGCTTGGATATCCTCCCCTTATTTCTTCACCCTTTTCAAGTAAGATTCCCCATCTTCTTCTAAATCAAGTTGAACTTCTTCAAAGTCGCCTTCTTTAGCCACACCGAGGCTGAACACCTTATGCCCATCTTTCATTGCTTCCATCAGTTGGAATCCATCCTCTACTTCTAACTCCTTTTCCTTTAGCGTAACAACTTTGACCCCTTTTGTATCCCTCGAGGATGATCCGCAGAGATCCTCCTGCTCTTGAGCGATATCCCATGGGTAGGACATGGTTCCAAAGTTCTCGAGAAGGAAGAGTGATGTGGAGAAGATCGGTTTTGTCAAAAGAAGAATAGAGACCTTTTGGAAGGCTTATAAAGGGTTAGAAGCAGGGAAAAACTCATACTAGAAGGAAAAGGATCGTCCAAGAAAAGAATCCCAACAAATATGGAAAGAAATAAGTGAAAAAGGAAGAAATCACGATCGTAATGACCAACTAGTACGGGTGGATGCCCATACGGCATGCCCGTACCGGGTCGTTTACAAAAATTCGACGGGCGGAAGGCGGTAACTAGTTAATCGACTAAGTGGTACGAGCAGGTCCCTCCCGTACTGCCCATCCGTACTGACTTCTGACTTCAGTTTTTTACGGGAATACGAAATGAACAAAGAACAGATGAAAAGGCACATAACTGATAGCGACCAACCGTACGAGGGGAATGCGCTCGTACTGCGCGGTCATACCAATATACGAAAACAAAGCGAAGGTCACTGCCGCCTTAACGACCAGTGGTACGAGCGGAGCCGGCCGTACCGCCCGCCCGTACCGACCTAGTAAGACCGGCAATGAACTCAGAAAAACAAAGGGAATACACCTATGCAAAAAGAAAAAGTAGAAAATCGTCCAGAACAAATATGTGTTCGAGATTTCATGCGCTTCGATAATCAAGAAAACATGAGTTTATTCGGGTACCTTCTCCTTTTTGGATCAACCTTTTCTTCTTCCCTTTGAACAAGGTCAGTTGCAGAAAATCACCAAGACCATTGCAAGGAGAAGTCGAGAACTTTCTTTTCGGAATTGTAGTTCCCACAGGTATGTAAATGGATGACACCGCCTCAGGTGGATCATCCTTTTGAATGTCCATGGGTGCTTCCTCTAGCTCTTCTTTTCTTTGGAGAATCTGCAGATCAAATTCTTGCAAAAGTAGAGTCCAATGGATCATTCTTGGCTTAACGTCGGTCCTTTCAAGTATCTCCTTTAAGCCAACACGATCAGTATGTACTCTTACTTTAGAGTCAATGATATAAGATCTAAACTTGTCACAGGAGAAAACCATAGTGAATTTTTTTTTGCCATAGGGTATTTCTTTTGGGCCCCGTTTAAGGTGCGACTAGCTTGATGAATGATATTAAGTTCATCACCATCATACTGGCAAGGAATTTCTCCTACAGATTCATGGCTAGCCTCATAGAATGACTCAAAAGGTTTCTTACAATTAGGCGGTTTTATAATGGTGGCTTCAAGGAGGGATCATTTTAATACGTTGAAAGCAGTGAGACACTTTTCATCAAAATTAAAACAACCATCCTTTTGAAGAAGGTTGGTTAAAGGTCTAGCAGTTTTTGAAAAATTCTTAATGAACCTTCTATAAAATCCAGCATGGCCTAAGAAACTCCTTATACCTTTTACATCTCAAGGAGGGAGAAGTCTTTCTATTGCTTCAATCTTTGCTTTATCAACTTCTATACCCTTACCTGAGATTTTGTGACCAAGCACTATATCTTCTTGAACCATAAAATGACATTTTTCTCAGTTCAAGACTAAGTTAGTGTCTTCATATCTCTGCAAAACTTTATGAAGATTATGGAGACTATGATTAAAGGAAGTTCCATAAATAGAGAAGTCATCCATGAATACTTACATAATAATTTCAACATAATCGGCAAATATAGCAAGCATACACCTTTGAAAGGTGGCGGGAGCATTGCAGAGACCGAAAGGCATACGGCCATAGGCATAAAGACCATAGGGACAAATAAAAGTTGTTTTAAGTTGATCATCATGGTGAATAACAATTTGAGAAAAACCAGAATAACCGTTTAAGTAACAAAAATGAGAATGCATAGCAAGCCTTTCTAAAGTTTGATCTATAAACAGTAAAGGGTAATGATCCTTCCTAGTTTCCTTATTAAGTTTTCTATAGTCAATGCACATCATGTGGCCAACAACAGTTCTAGTAGGTATCATCTCATTATGTTCATTTTCAACAACAGTAAATCCACCTTTCTTAGGAACACAATGGACATGACTTACCCATTCACTTTCTTCTACATGAAATATAACCCCTGCATCTAGCAGACATATTATTTATTTCCTTAACTCTTCTTTCATGTGAGGTTTGAGTCACCTCTAAAAGTCTGCGACCAGCTGGGCTCCTTCTTCCATGAATATTCTATGGGTGGCTATTGAGGGCTAATCCCTTTCAAGTCACTCATCGAATACCCAAGAGCATTCCGATGCATCCGGAGAACCATCATCAAATTTTACTCCTCTTTTTCTGCAACGTTAGAACTTATAATAATAGGAAAATTGTTCGTTTCATCAAGAAACATGTATTTTAATTCCCTGGGCAAAGTTTTGAGGGTAGGAGGCGGAGGTGCCTTATCTCCCTTCCTTATGGGTTCTTCATAATTTTGGTTAATCTTGGCATCCACCTCAGGTGTGGAATCAAGATAATCATCCATTTCAATTTTTTCTATGTCTTGAAGGATATTATTATTGTTGACTAAGATTCTTGTTAAGTCATCATCAGGAGTCTCTATGACTACTGAGGCTAGATTAATGATATTACCTTCTTCCTCTCATTCATACTCATCATCGTCTAGATCTTCAATAGCTGGCTTATGGTCAAATTTGGAGAAGTGAAAGTCCATTTTCTCTTCACCAAACTTGAGAGACATGGTTTGTCTCTTGCAATCAATGTTTTCTCTTGCGGTATTTAAAAAGGTTCTTCCAAAAATGATGGGACAATAAACATGAGTAGGCATATCAATTAGCACAAAATCAATGGGGTATTTGTATGGTCCAACACAAATTGGATCATCTCTAATTACTCCCATAGGAACTCTAAGTGTCTTATCTGCAACCATTATAGTCATGTCAATATCCTCTAATTCAGCTGGTGTTAGTTCATTCTGGATTTTCAAATAAAAATTAAAAGGGATTATGTTAACAGCTGTTCTGATGTCGTAGAGGCCATAATAGGAAGTCCCTCCAAAAGTACAAGGGATAATATGTTTACCAACTTATTTAGCCTTTACCTTTCCTTTGACGAACTGTGAAGCTTCGGTGTCTAGCTCTATCATGTTGCAGTGTGCAAACATGGTCAAACTATCCTACTTTGCTAGTTCCCTAGTCTCTTGTACACTTACTTCTTCAGTTTTTATTTTTTGTGCCTCTTCTTCCAGTGTTTTGAGGAATAGCATTTCTTCCTCACGTTGATCTTCGATATGTTGAGCCATCATATGTTTTCTCGCCATCCTTGGGAAAGGAAGGGGGTCAACATATGGGGATACTTCCCTTAATGGCTCAATAGGAGCTATGATTATTGGATCATCTTCTACAACTGGTTTGCTCGGGTGGCGGAGTGTAATGAAGCCAATCCTTCTTAGGGGCCTCAATGTGTTCTGTAAAAGACTAAAGGATTTGCAAAATCATATCATCATCAAGTTGAAGTTCATCAACAGTTTCCTTTACTTTACCGGATTCTTTATAAGCATTGAGACAATCATATTCAATTTGTATACCTCCTTCACCGCCTAAATCAAATCCCCATGTTTCTCTATTATGGTGAATTCGTTCTAAAAGTTCCCAAGCTTTTATTATAGTTAACTCTATAAAGGATCCTCCTGAATTTGTGTCAAGCTCATGCTTAATTTCTTGATTAAGTTCCCCATAGAAAATATGTAAAACGTACCATTCAGGTAAATCATGATGGGGACATTTATTAAGTAGAGACTTATACCTTTTGAAGGCCCTTACCAAGCCTTCACCAGGGTGGTTCTTGAAGTTTGTAATTTCCCTTCTTACTTCAGCGGTTTTACCTTAGGAAAGAATCGAAATACAGATTCTCCTTTGAGTTTTTCTGAGGGTATCAATTTCTCTCTAGGGCAAATTCTATACCAAGCCAATAGTGTTGGTTGGAGATTGGCTAAACAGTTTAAGTTTCAATTCATCATTAGAATAGCCTCTCAATTTAACTATCCAACATAGCTCGATAAAATGCATTAAATGAGTGTAGGGATCCTCGTCGGGACCATCTCCTGCAAAAGTCTATTCTTTAATAATAGCGATAAAGCGAGGGTTAACCTCGTATTCTAGTTCACTCCCACTCGGAAATTCTTTGACGAGTCCTCTATTGAACTTCCCAAGGTATTTAGTTGCATCGAGCTGATTCATCAGTCCGAGTGCAGTCATGGTGCTTACCTGAAACTAGTAAGCAACTTTAGTAAAACAATTAGTAGAATAAGCAACTAAGAACAAATACAAAAAGTGCTTTGCTCCCTGGCAACAACGCCAAAAATTGCTTGATGACTGCAAGTGGACAAATCAATTGTAGCTAGTTTTGAAGTAAAAGTATCGAAGGCACATAGAGCTATTGGTAAACGTCTTTATGCCCCTCGTTACTATCTACCAAAGGATACTTGTAAGCTGCGTTTGATCTCAAGTAAAGGGTGTTTGAAAGGTTTTTGATTGTTTGTAGAAAAGTAATTAAACGAGTAAAAGAAAACAAGTAACAAAGTTGTGTGAAAGGTGGTTGAATTCAATAGGGCTAAAACATTCTCAGGGATGTAGGATACACCACTAGCATGTTATTATTATTATTAATTAAGATAATATACTTCTTGTGTCATGATATGTGTGGAGAGAGCTCCATAATAAGATGTTCACTACAAGGCTCGTAGGAAAGCCACTTTGTTGAGCCAAGAGCGAGGTCACCTCTAAATAACCACTGCGATGTCTGAGAGCAATCACCCATACAACCACCGCAATTAAGGGTCTCCTGTGGATATCATAATTATCTTAGGGAGTCTCTCTTTATCCTCCTTTGACCATGTAGGTTATGAGCCGGCGACAATTGTCACGAAGCTATTCCGGGCACGATCCCAAACACGTCCAAAGGATTTCTCCCTCCCTTTAGTCCCGAGGGAAAATGATATGTGGCCGACTACACATACCATCTAAAGAGAGAGATCAAACACAAATAATAAATATATCATAGACCGACCAGTCATATGAACACAAGAATAGATCATCTTTATTGCAAGTTCATAATAGTGCTAGATGAAAGGACATTTATTGTCCTAATCTGTTTTGGTGTTCGTTAACAACATAAGGTTCATTTTACTGTGTGTTAATGTCTATAGGTCAAACTATTGAAAAGAGAAAAGGCCATAATAGTGTGGGAAAATCCTTTGATAAAACTGAGCTTTCCTAAAGAATCCAGATAAGAGTCTCCGGTATGCAGACACCGAAGTCTCCGGTGTGGTCTGGAGTTTCCCCGAAAGTCCCAGGAATGGACTCAAGACACTACCCAAGGTCATTCTGTGTGGGGGTCCGGAGACAGACCAGATGTTGGCCAGAATCTCCGGTTTGGTATCTCAGACCGGAGTTTTCGGTGTGAAAACACTGGAGTCTCCGATGTCCCCAGACCGGAGTTCCTGGCAAAGTCTCCGGAGTGGTGTCAAGACATAGGCCAGGTCATTCGGATAGCCTGTCCGGAGATGGGCTAGAGTTTCCGGTGTAGACCGGATTCTCCGGTCTACCAGACCAGAGTCTTCAGTTTGGAAGGTCTCCAACAGGCAGAAAATGGTCAGCAGCTGTGGATGCTATAAATAGGGGACCTCATCTTCTACCTCAAGCTGCTTGTTCCATAAAAGAAAAGCATCACCATTAGAGCCACCAAAACTCCAAGATCTCTTCATATAACCAACCAACTTCGCTGATCTTTGGGGAATAGGAGGAGGAGGCCTCGATCTACAGCTTCACCAAGAGACATCTTCATTCCCCCTCATTCACTTGAGGGCCCCTTGCTCTAGGGTTTCATTGGAAACCCTATGCCTTGTTTTGGTTCTTACAAGCTTGTCTTTGATTGTTGTGAAAGCTTGATTGGATTCGAGAGCCTCCAATTAAGTTGTGGATGTGTGCCTTGAACTTGTTGTAAGGGTGCCGGCTACCACCTTGAAGGTTGTTGATATAGTGGAAGTGTGAATCGATCCCCTTGGGGTGAAGTTCACCATATAACAAGGGGGGCCTATCATGGTGTTGGTGGCTTGATACCACCCCCTCTCCAAACGCAGACGTACTTCCCCTCAAAAGGAAGGAACAGCGGGAAATAATCCTTGTGTCCCCATGTGCTTCACTTCGGTCACTTCTATCCTTTACAGCACCTTACTATATCTTGTCCTTGCTTAGTTAGTTATGCTAGTGTGACATATAGGTAAATTCACCTTAGTTTCATATCTAGAGAATTTACCTTTTCTGTCAAACCCTAACTTGAAAAAGAGTAAAATTTGAAGTAGCACCTATTCACCCCCTCTAGGTTCCCATACGATTGTTTCAATTGGTATCAGAGCCTCGGCTTTTTATTTGGGCTTAACCGCCTAAGAGATTATGGGCAACCCAGAGGAAGGGGAAGAGGGTGAGGCTAGCACTTGGGTGACAATGGTAGATCTCAAGAAATTGGAAACATGCTTGAGCTCTAACTTGGGAAACGAAATCCAATAGTTGCATCAACTTGTTGAGCTACTTGTTAAGGAAAAGTCAGCCTCACCACCTCCCCCTCAAGAGGAAACACCTCCTAACCCTAAGGAAAATGCTCTGGCTAAGCCAATAGGTGAAGTGGTGGGGGATGAACATAATTCCACTAACTCCACCACCAAAAAGGGTGATGGGAAGGAAGAGCACCATGAGGTTCCTAGATGGTACTCTCCTGACCCTCCGATCCCTCATCCTCATATAAATAATAGAGGTGACCCACCTAAGTTAGATGCACATACTTTTTCTCAATGGCAAGTTTTAATGAAATCTCATGTGCGCAGCTCTTGCATTGACTTGTGTAACATTATTGAAGAAGGACTCAAAATTGAGGATCCAATCAACTTGACAAGAAGAGAAGTGGTTAATAGTCAACTCAATGCCACCACCTTGCACATGATTCAACTTGGAGTGGGGCCAAAGGACTTTCCCCACATTGAGCACTACAATACCTCCAAGGAAGCTTGGGATGCTCTCATTGACTTGTTTGTTGGAAATGAGAGCATGAGAAGAAAGAGATATGATGCCTTCAGCAATGAAGCTGAAGGTTTCTTTATGAAGGATGGTGAGGATCATGAAGACATGTATAGAAGACTCAAATCCACAGCCACCGCCTTCAAAAATGTTGGTGCCTCTCACATTGATGATGCTTGGATCAAGAGGAAGTATGTGAGTGCACTCATGCTCTTCGAGCCCACTGACTTGAAAAGTCTCCAAGGAAGACACAACTACCATCTCATGACCTCCAATGAAGTTATGCAAGAGATGGCCGCCTTCAAGGTTGCTGCCAAGAATGCCAAAGATGCTCGAGCTCGTGCCATTGTAATGAGTAGTGGTGTAAATCTTGCCTTGAAGGCCAAAGTTGTGGAGTATGATGAAGAAGAAGGAAGTGATGATGCACTCTCTATGAGTCAACCCGAAGATTTCAAGGTGGCTCATGGTGAATATATGGCCTTCTATGCGAGAAACTTTTGGAAAGATCCCGCCAAGGCTAAGATGGAGATGCAACGAAGAAGCAACCCAAGTGGTAGAAAAGAAAATGCTTCAAGATTGAGAACTTGCTTCAACTGTGGTGACCTCTATCATTTTGTTGTCGGATGTCCATATGAGCAGAGAGAATATAATGGTGGTGCACTCATATTGAAGAAAAATCCAAAGGCCCCTTTCAAGAAGCCTTTTAACAAGAAGAATGCCACCAACAAGAAGTCCGACGACATTGCATTGATAGCACATGAAGAGTTCTCTTATGATGATGAGGAGGAGGAAGAAGAAGAAACAACAAATGGTGTGGATGCCATTGCCACTACCTCTAATCCCACCTTCTCCCTCTTTGACTCCCCAAATGAGAACACCTCCAACAAGAACGTCACTTGCCTTATGGCAAGAACATAGGAAGTATCACCATCTCCTCTCTCCACCTCTACTATCAATGATGAATAGAATGATGACATAAATCCTGAGGTAAAAAAAGAATTAGTTGCTTTTGATGCTTATATGACTAACCTACAAGATGAGCATAAGAAGCATTTTGTAAATCTCTTGAACCAACTTTCTCACACACAAGAGCTCCTTGATGAGAGATGTAAGCTTGGGAGAGAGCATCTACTTGAGATGGATGCTCTAACTAATGCTCTAGAAGAAGAGCAAGAGACTAGGGTGTCTCTTGAAGAAAAACTTGAAGGCCTTGATGAGGAAAATGATCGAATTATTTCTAAACTCATTAAGGAACGTGATCATGCCATTTCTAAGTACAAAAAGGCTAAAAAGGACAAGATTGAGTTTGGTGTTGTTCATGACAAGCTTGCCGAGGACTTTGAGAGGCTTAACAAGACTCACAAGGTCTTAGAAAGTGAACTCTTGACCCTCACAAAGTCTCATGAACAACTTCAAACTCAATTGACTAATGTTGCTTCACCTAGTATTTCCATTCCCCCTAGTAGTACGAATATCCTTGAAGAAAATGCTAGGTTGAAGGGGGAGCTTGCAAAGGCAACCTTCCCCAAAGGTAATAAGTCTCTTGATGACCTTTTGAGTAAGGAAAGGCCAAATAATGAGAAAAGAGGTCTTGGCTATGTTCCAAAGCCAAGAACAAAAAAAACAACAAGAAGAAGGCCAATCCCGCACAAGCAAAAGACAAGACCATTATGGGTATTAATACACAAAGTGGCAAAACTATGTCACAAGATGTTTATGCACAATATGTTGGTCCATTTGATGGTTATATTTCTTGGTCTATTTGGGTTCCAAAGACCCTTGTCACTAACAAAACATGACCCATTGCAAAATGAGTACCTAAAAACTAGCTTGATCTTTTATAGAACTATGCTTCCGGAGGGTCAAAGTGGGTGCTTTATAGTGGTTGCACAACTCATATGACTGGAAGCAAAGCTATAATGACAGAAATAAGGGCAAATAAAGATCATATAACTATCACATATGCCGATAAGTCAAAATCTTAGGTAATGGGTCTTGGCAAAGTTGTGGTTGCACACAATGTTACTCTCGTGGACGTCATGTTTGTTGAGACTCTTGGTTATAATTTACTTTCAGTCCATGCCCTAGGCAAGATGGGTTTTTCCTTCTTTATTGATAATTATATTGTGGTCCTCTTGTGTAGCAAGACTCTAAAGGTTGCTTTCGTTGGGTACGTCAAAAATGACTTGTATGTGGTGGACTTTTCAGGGAAAACCACTACAAGTGCAATGTGCTTATTTGGAAAGGCCGATGTGGGCTAGTTATGGCATCGCCGACTAGCCCATGTCAATATGAGAACTTTGCAAAGCCTCCACAAGGGTGGTCATATTGTGGGACTAAAGGATAATGTTTGTTTTGCCAAAGATCGGGTTTGCAGGTCTTGTGTTGAAGGAAAGATACATGATTCTCCCCACAAGCCAAATAACAGTATAAAGTCAAAGAGGATCTTGGAACTCCTTCATGTGGATCTCTTTGGTCCTCCATCTCATGCTAGCCTTGGTGGGAAGAAATATTGCTTGGTGATTGTTGATGACTACTGAAGATATTTGTAACATCCCAATTTCAGCAACCCTGATTAGTTGTCCAGAATGTAAAAATCAGGGGGGACAAAAACTTTTTCTTGTTTAGTGATGAAGTGTTTGCCTGTTGTTTGACTATGTTTATGCTTATAATTGTGTATTAGAAGATATACTCCTTACCTCAACACTAGTTGACAAAAGCTACTTCCCAAAACTGTCTTGGCTTCATTTACATATTCTCAAATGTTCTGGCATTTCAAAACCTGAGCCAAGAAGCCTTTGCAAACCAACTATTTTAGTAGCTTCTATTTCCCCAAACTATGGAGAGCAACCTATTATAATCTCCTTATGTTTTATAGATAGAACCTTCAACCATTCTTATCTCTAGGTTTCCCAAAACCTCCTTTTAAAGCTTTTGAATTCTACTCTTGGTAGAGATACCAAGGACTCTTACCTTACTCAAACTTCAACCTTTCAAAATTGCCCATCCATACCTCAAGCTAATCTTGATGGTAACCCAAGTAGTAGTTGATTTGTTTGTAAGATGAGTTGCCTTGATCTGCCGTTTGACTTGATTGCTTAGAAGTAGTATGAGATACTCTAGGAGCTCATCCACTAGGATCAAGATACTCTAAAATCACCAAAACCTAAGCAAGAATACAATCTGGACCTAATCTCTAGATACTAGGTGATCATCTAAAACCCTTAACCAGATCAGCTTTGAAGTGATCTAATTCTAGAAGCTTCCAAGTCAATGAAGACCAATATCAAGCATGGACCCCTTCTACTCCATATACAATTCAACATCATCCACTTCATGATGCTTTGGTACTTTGCAACCCATCAAAAACATCCCCTCTCATAATCTTGTCAAAAACCCTAAACATGCCAAATTTGGCTAAGTCTGGAAGCTGTTTCAACATCACCTTTTTGGATGCCTCCTTTTCTCAACCCATGTGCATTTTTGAAAGTGCATTTGTACCGTATTGTTAAACATACTAAGGTCTACCAAGGCCCACTCTTGCCCTTGGTTAGAGCATCCTCCAACCCACTTGTTCTTGATGGTTTTGAAGGCAAGAAAATAACTATTCCTGTAAATCTAGTCAACATGCCTACTTTGATAGAAGCTCACACCAGCATCCCACCTGCTATGGACCAACTCTTTGCATGGTTGTGTTCTACTCATATAGGTATATCATTACCTACGTCACTTGTTCTAATTGGATCCCTGTGCTGCTTAAACCCACAAGGTTTTGAAGGCCAGTTGATAATCTGCTCTGGTAGGCTTATTTTATTCAAAGTTTGGAAACAATCCTTGGAGAGCTCAAACATTATCAAGACCAAACTTCTATACCATGATGATCTACATAACATGGTCTATCCATCCATATACCCCATGTTCCAATGGGAGCTCTGAGATCCAAGATACACCCATGTTTTGATGGTATGAAAATAACATCCCCCTAGATCCACAACTCCTTGTTTTACAGCTAATTCAAGTTGGTTTTCCAATTCCAAAGGTTGCAAATTCTTGATACACCTTGTCTACATCATCTACCTTGAGCAGAAAAATTTATCAAATATTATCCATAATTATTATGGCTCGAAAACTATTTAATCTCATTAATAGACAAAATCTCCAAAACTCCTTCCATAAAGGAAAGTTTGGTTTTTGCCAAAACACTTCCCTAACTTTAAGCAAAATTTAGTCCTATATATCATACCCTATCATCCCACTTCAAAAATAAATATTTTTGAAGAGTTTCAATAATTCTTTTTGCCTATTTTCTTAAATGGCAGAAATGGAATAATAATAGTTTTAAATACTTCTAATCCCCAATAAATCATGGGAAAATTCGTCAAAAGTATGGATTCATATTTAGAATCATCTCACATCAAAAACCAACTATGTCCAATGTAAATTTATCAAATGATCTTCTATAAACCACTTCTGCACTTTTTGGATAAGTGATCAAAAATGCCCTAAAAATCATCTAAAAATCTCAATAAATTCCTGGAGGTGTATATTGACCTCACCTACCTACCAACTGAAGGAAATATGCCCTGAGAGGCAATAATAAAGTTGTTATTATGTATTCCTTGTATATGATAGATGTTTATTTTGCATGCTATAATTGTATTGATAGGAAACATCAATACATGTGTGTTTAATAAACAAAAGGGTTCCTAGTTATGCCTCTCTTATAGACTAGCTTGTTGATTAACAAGATGATCAAGGTTTCCTGATCATGGACATTGGATGTTGTTAATAACAAGGTCACAGCATTTGTGAAATGATGTGATGAACATTCATCCGAAGTATAGCATTACGATCAAGTCATTATGTTTATATTGCTATAACATCATACAAAGTAGTCTTAGTCCTTAGACCATGAGATCATGTTAATTGCTAACACCAGAATAGTATCTTGATAACATCAAACGTCACACCGTAACAGGGTGACCATAAAGGTGGGTTCAGTGCTATGAAGGTGTTATGTTGAGGCTCATGGATCAAGAGTGGAATTTGTCAATCCCGATGACGGATAGATATACTCTGGTCCCTCTCGGTGATATCACATTAAGATAGCTTGCAAGCAAGTGATGTGATCACTAGAATGTTATATCACGGGAACGAGAAAAGAGTGCATGTCGGTAACGAGATCAAACTAGGTATTTGGATACCGATGATCGAATCTCGGACATGTATTATATCATGAGACAAAGGGATTAAATTGCCGACGTTAAAGGTTCTCACGATCACAGAAGTCATCGTTGAATATGTGGAGTCAGTATGGATCTCCAGGTCTCGCTTCTGATTATTGATCTGAGAGGAGTCTCAATCATGTCTGCATTATTCGCAAACCGTAGGGTGACACACTTAAGGGTTGCCGGACACCATTTAGGAGCACATATGTTCCAGACAAAAGGTTTGCAAAGCACAGGAAATGTTTCGATAGAAACAGGAATTGTTTCGATAGAAACCGGAATTGTTTCGGGTGAAATTGCAGAAAGTGGTTCTGCATGTGATATTGAAATGATGCAAGGGGTTTTATGTGAATGTTTGTTAATTAAAGTAATTAGCAAAATTCTGAATAAAATAAATAAAAGAGTTTTATTAATTGAGAGTTGCATTTAATTTGGTGGAAATTAAATACATGTGAGTGGGATTTTGGGTGGAGGCCATGTTTATGTGAGTGGAGGTTCACCACATGAATGAAGGAGCGGAGGAGTCCCCCCGTCATGCGCCAGCTATGGGAGGGGAGGGGTCTCCCTCCCTCCTATATAAAGTCCCCCTCTCCCCTCTCACAAACCACACCTCCTCGTGAAGGAGCTCTCTCCCCCTCTAGATATTCCCCCATGGTCTCGGATTAGCGAGATACATGTTCCTGGTGGCCTTGCGTCTGGAAGGAGTTGCTGCTTTCACTGATTCGCTGGAGCGAGGAGGTGGAGGTTGTCCGGTGGCTTGAACGTGTGTGCGAGGATGGATGCGCTGCTGATTTGCGGCGCTCGGACTTCCACACGATCTTGAGATCGGCAAGCGTACGACTACATCAACCACGAGTTCCTACTCGTTAACAAAACTCGTTGTCTTCGAGGGTAAGTTCTCCATGGATGTATGTCCACCCGTTGCTCTATATCTAGTAGATAGATCTTGGCGTATAGTTCTCATCGTAGGAAATTTTTTGTTTTCTATGATGCGGACCCAACAGTGGTATCAGAGCCTGATCTATGCGTAGGTGCTTTGCACGGGTAGTACACATATGTTTATATGTGGGCGATGATGATCATGTTATTGCATCTTCTATGTACTTTGGATATTGGTGGCATAGTGGGATGAAGCGGCCTGGATCAACCTTACATGTAATCGTACATGAGACCGGTTCCACGACTGACATGCAACTAGTTTTGCATAAGTGGCTAGCGGGTGTCTGTCTCTCCTACTATAGTCAATATCTGATTTACAACGAGTTGCTAATAACTTGGTTATCCTTGTTGTGGTTCATGTTCGTAGGTAAGACCGGTTCTATCTCCGAAAGCCCTAAGCCACGTAAAACTTGCAATTGATAAATTAGAGGCGTCTAGTTTAGATCGTTGCTAGGCTAGTGTCTTGATATGGTATTGTTGTAAGTAGATGTATGATAGATACTCTTACAACTCACTTAACGTGTAAGTTCCATAGACCTTGGCCTTACACACAAAGGAATGATAGAGATCATACCACGATGCAAATGATAGAGATCAAATGCATGGACCATATCACCTCACTTCACACATTAGATGTTAGCATCTTATATTGCTAGTTTGGCACTTTTGGTAGCAGTATAAGATGATCCCTAATTTAGATATCAAGATAAAATGTGTTCTTCCTTAAGTATACACCGTTTTGTGGATCTTGTTTTGAGGCATCACGTGATGATCGGGTGTTCTCGACTCTACGCTTTCATACAACGGGTGTAAGACAGTTTTACACACGTGAATACTAAGGTTCTTACTTGACGAGCCTAGCATGTACAAACATGGCCTCGGAACACGTACCGAAAGGTTAAGCATGAGTCATATAGTTGATATGATGCCCATATAGATGCTCGCCTTTGAAGCTACACCGATTCACGTGATGATCAGACTTGGTGTAGTGGATTTGGTTCATGTAATCACCAAAAGGACACGAGGGATGTCGTTTTTGAGTGGGAGTTCATTAGTAATTTGGATTAGTTGAACTCAATCTATCATAAACTTAGTCTAAATATATTTTACAAATTCTGTTGTAGATGGCACCACCTGCTTTTAATTTCAATGTGTTCATGGAGAAAGAGAAGCTTGCTGCGAATGGTAGCAACTTCACCAACTAAGCTATGAATTTGAGGATTCTCCTCACTCCTGGAGGCGCCGCTAGGACCCCCACCAGCTCCTGATGCCCTTGACGAGGAAAAGAACGTCTATATAACTCGTCAGGAGGACCACAACTTAGTTCATTGCGGCATACTGTATGGGCTAGAGCCATAACTTCGAAAACCTTTCGAAAATGGCAATGCCTTTGATACCATGGGAGAATTGAAAATGATTTTCGATACCCATGCTGCCGTAGAGAGTTATAATGCTTCTGAAAAGTTCTTTAGCTGCATGATGGAAGAGAACATCTCCGTTAGTGAGCACGTACTCAAAATGTCTGGGTACGCCGATAAGCTTGTGTCCTTGGCAATAACGATTCCCATTGACTTAGGCATACATCGTGTTCTCCAATCTCTGCCACCTAGCTACAAGAGCTTCGTGATGAACTATAATATGCAGGGCATGAAGAAGTCTCTTCCCGAGCTTCTGTCAATGCTTAAGACTGCAGAAGTGGAGATTAAGAAAGAACATCAAGTGTTGATGATCAATAAGACCACCGGTTTCAAGAAGGACAAGAAAGGCAAGCAGAAGGGAAAGAAAGGTGGCAAATCTGTTGCCGCGCCTGAAAAGAAACCCCGAGCTGGCCCTAAGTCTGACACCGAGTGCTACTATTGCAAGGGGACTGGCCATTGGAAGCGCAACTGCCCAAGTATTTGGCGGACAAGAAGGCCGGCAAGGTAAACAAAGGTATATGTGATATACATGTTATTGATGTGTACTTGACTAGTACTCGCAGTAGCACCTGGGTATTTGATACGGGATCGATTGTTAATATATGTAACTCGGTTCAGGGGCTGTGGAACAAGCGACAACTAGCAAGGGATGAGGTCACGATGCGGGTCGGCAATGGATCAAGAGTTGATGTGATCGCCGTCGGAACGCTGCCTCTCCATATGCCGTCGGGATTAGTTATAAACCTAAATAATTGTTATTTGGTGCCTACACTGAGCATGAACATTTGTAACTACCTCGGTGAATTACGCTCCTAGTACAAGCCTGGATGTTCAGAAATGGTTGAAATAGTACGGTGGGGCCCAAATGCCACTCACAGGTAGACCTTTCGGCCGTCCCAACCATTTCCAAACATCGGGACAAGAACGGGCGGCGTAATCGGCAGGCGAAGGGATCAACTACATACACAAATGAGTATGTATGCAAGCCACCATACAACAGTACATCAGAGCCATTCCATCTAAAAAGAAAGGAAATATAGCAACGCCATACGGCAAGATCCAAATATCCTAGATAGATATAATAGTTTAGGATATCTCCTCATACATCAATCAACAGAGTATCAAGCGGAAGCGGAAGACAAAATCCGAGTACAGATAAGAAGCAAATCGGCATAAGATGCCCCATAAATAAGCAGATCCCGCCCACAGATCTCACGGATCCCCGTTCCCGGAATCTCTACACCGAATGATCGTTGCCCACATCGTCCGTCTCTTCCACCCAGTATCCATCTTGCGAGTGTACCTGTTCATCTGAACCAATAATTTATCGTGTGAGACCCTAGGGGTACTCAGCAAGTCTTTATGCCTCTAAAGGGGACACAACCTGGGGTGACGCAATTGCAGCAAAAGATAAACCCTAACAATTCTATAGATACTCGCTAACCATCCACCTAACCAGAGATAGACGGATGTCCGTGAATTAATAACAACAGTTATAACTGTAATCTTAACAGATCCATCCTCCTCCTCGCTTACCGACGAGGACGCGGACGAACAACCCCCATCCGTTGGCAGTTTTATTAATCATTCCATGAGTGTTGTACTATTTACTAGTCAGGTACCTAGTCTAGTCAAATTAAAAGCGGTACTTTAGTTATTCTTGTCTATGATCGAGAAACTGTGCTCCAAGTCGTCCATAACCGCGGACATGGCTTTCAGAAAGTTTTACCCTGCAGGGGTGCACAAATAGCAACACACACTCGATATGCCTCGGAAAAACCAAATCAAAACCCAACGAGGCAGTCACGACAAAGCGATCACAGGATTCAGAAATATTTCAGGGGGCCACCCCATTGAGCTACCCGCAACGAAGTTAGCTGACTCCGAGACGGCCTCAAGGTTTGCGCCAATGGCTGTGAACGACTGGGAACCCGAAAATGTGACTGGGATTGTCGACACCGCGAAAACACTACGCTTTCCTAAACAGTACAGTGTGCTCCTCGCACAATTTTAAATAAAGCAGTAACGCATGGCATAAGTACAGGATAGTAAATAAAACCTCAAACTAGTTTTTGGCCCTCAAGAAATAAGAATGAATCAAGATCTGGCTCAGGGGGGGTTCATAAGCCTCCCAGATGTGGATAGCGCGAATATTCAAGGAACAGGAATCAAGTACTCGGGGCCCTACGGGACACAAGTGAGCCTAAAAACCAAATAGCAGATATGGCTCACCGATGCCACTTTCATTAGTTATCCCATTACTACTCAGGTTAAGTTGTTTAAGTACCTCGTTATCCATCAGACACTCACAAACCCTACACATGCTGTTCTACGACTCGCATGGCTCAAACAACTCCTGTAGTAATGGCTCATGGGATGGAGGAACAAGCTTCGGTGGGGTTTAAAAGTAAAAGCTATGCAATACTTGGGATTCAATTTAATGCAATCGCGACTCAATGATGCAAGAATAAGATAGAGGCAATAGGTACTATATGTATGCAAGCATGTGGTAGTGCTTGCCTGGCAGCTCAGTTGAAGCAAGGGATGGATCTGGGTAGTGCTCCTGGTTCTCTTGATATATCCCCTGCTCAGCGTCTATTCGAAGAAGAACCAAACAAACAAGGGCCAACATAAATAAAGTGCACAAGCATATGAATAAATGCATCAAGCAAACAATCATGCCATGTTGAATGATGCACAATTTGCATGGCATTAAGGTAGCATGGCATGGGTGAGGTGTGGAAACAATAATAAAGCATTTTATTTAGTTTTGGCCCCAATTTATTCTCATATTAGTTGCTGTATACTTTATATTTATATGATGCATGCCTCAATTCAAACCATGGAAAGCATAAACGGAAAGGTCTCGTCGAGCTAATCATTTTAGACATATCATTTGTTGAATTTGGAGTTATAAAACAAAAGTTATTAATTATTTAAGTCAAAAGGGCAATTTATTGTAATTTAAATAAACTTGGAATTTTAAATGTCCAAAGTATATTTTGGAGGCCATATTTGAATTCCTCACATTTCTCTGATTTGAAAACATATATTATTTGTATCAATTGGATTAATATTTTAAAAGTTATTTAAAAACAGAAATAAATTTGAATTTGAATTAATTTGGAAAAGATTTGAATTTAAACAGGAAAGCAGAAAAACTTTTTATACTTAGCTCAGTTATACCCACAGTCAGTGACAGGTGGGACCAACTGCTGACTGGGCGCAGTGAGCTAGCGAAGGAGGGGTGGGGTGTTCTCTGGATTTTCTCACCGAGGGGAATCCCAGCCACCGAGGCTGACGTGCGGGCCCAGCGGTTGGCAGGGCCACATCGCGCGCGACCCAGCCAGGGCGTGACACGTGGGCGATCCTGCGCGCGAGGGGGAGGGACTGATCTGTGGTGTCCAGGCTTCTCCGGGGTCTACTTGCAAAGCTGCAACGAGGCTGGCAGGTGGGGACGCGGGGACCGCGGGTTTAGGCGGGAAAAAGGCCGGGGTGTTTTGCGCAAAACTGCCAGCGAGCTGCTGCTGTCGCTGACGGACGCGACACTGACGGCGGTGGATCCGGCTGCTTCCCGTCGACGATGGCGACGCCCCTGCTGCGCGAAACGTGACGCGGCTAAGATGAAAGACGAAGAGGAACCCTAGGGCTACAACTTTCGTTCGGAGCACAAGCACTGAGGTAGACTACCGCGCGCGGGGCACAGCGCGATACAGAGGGCAGAACGAACGCTGCAGCTGCTGCTGACGCGCACGCTGGCGGTGACTGCGGCGACGCGCGCGCACGCAGGGTGCTCGACGCCGGGCGGCGACGTTCTACGGCGAGAGGGGAGTAGGGGCCTTGTCTAGGAGATCGAGGAGCTCACCTAGGTGCCTCTGGCGTGGGCGTTGGCGCTGGGTTGGAGGGGATCTGGCGGCGAGCTCGCGGACAGGTTGCTCGGTTCTTCCCAGCCATGGCGGCGGCATCGTCTGCTCCGGCGGTTCCCGGTGGCTTCCAGCGGGGCTAGGCGATGAAGAGGAAGCAGAGGACGCCCTGGTGCTCCCTGGATCGCCTTGGTGAGCTTCAGATCGACGAGGCCAGGAGGTAGATGTCTAGGGTTTGGGCTCGGCATGGTAAGGACATGGCCATGGCCAGGATGTGGTGGGGAGGAAGGAGAGGGGTTGGCTTCGCCCAGATGGGATCTGAGAGGAGTGCTAGGTGGTTGGGGTTGGAGAGGGATGGAAGGAGCACATGGGGTGGTTGCTTTTGCCAAAAGGTGAGGGAGGAGGGATCGGGCTAGGGCTTCTCTTTCCTTTGTCTTGTAGCCAAAGGAAAGGGGGAGGGCAGAGAGGCTGCTAGGTGGTCAGGTGGGCCAGCAAAGAAGAGAGAAGAGAGAGGCTGAGAGAGAGGGAGAAGGGAGAGGGGTAGCTCGGGCTAGGTAGTTTAGGGCTCGGGTTAGGGTTTGGAGGGATGGGGTAGATCATGGTTTTAGATTAGGTGGGGGGGTGTGGTTATAGAGAAAAAGATGAGGCCTAGGATTAGAGTTGAGATAGGATTAGAGGTAGAAAAAGAGAGAGGGGAGCTTAGAGTTTAGAGAGAGGTGGAGTTGGTGATGATGGGGTAGGTGATATGGGTGGCATGGTTTAGGGCTAGAGATAGATGGAGTGGCTTTCCTTTGACAAAACCAAGCTAGAACAGGACAAGCTTCAACAAGATCAAGGCAAGAAAAGAGGGGGATGTGATGATAGGGTTTAAGCTAGATCACTAGAACCAAGCCAAAAGAAAGGATAGAGATAGAGATGATCCATTTTAAAATCAAACAAAATCCAAATAACAAGCAAAAAAGTGGTACTTGCATGGCCCATGCAAGTATTTAATGCCATGTTGATTCCTGTGAAAACAATATTATTACATGGCATTATTATTTTGCATTCCCAAAATTGGATTAAAGACCAAGCAAAAAGAATTAAAAGGATGCCCCATGTGAAGTAGTTGGAGATGGCCATGTTTGAAATAAAATGGGACATGCTAGTGTGTATGTTCCACTAGATGATCAATAGTCCCAAAAATATCCCAACATGAGCATAATCCATAATAATCCATGTGGAAGCTAGGAAAAAGGGTTCCACTCACAAGTCATGCAAAGGTGGCCATGTGGCTCTCATATATCAATAATGTGAAAACAACATGATGCTAAGATGAGAGCATGTGGAAAAGAATTGGATCCATCCCAACCCACATGAGCTAGTGGTAAAACCAATAAGTGCCAAGCTCATATTTAGTTGGATGGTGGAATTATAAGGTGGTGAAAGAAAGGGTGGTGGAGTTAACCAAAAGATATGCCCCCAACTCAACTTGGGCATTTAAACAATATATCAAGAACCAAATACAATTAATAATGCATATGAGATAAGATCCAAAGCAAAAAGGGTTTTATATGATGCTCAAATGCAAGGAGGCATGATGACATGAGCATGATATAATGATGATGCAACAATTATATATTTGAAGTAGCCATTATATAGACTAGGCTAGTAGCATTGCAATTGTTAGACAATTGGGATGCTACAACTCTCCCCCACTAAACAAGAATCTCGCCTCGAGATTCCTAGGAAAAGAAAACAACACAAGGAGAGACGGGTGTTCGGAACGAAGGTGACCCTCACATTCCCAAGAAGATGAAGAACGGAATGGTGCGACCACTACACCTTGCAAAACTTGCTAGACTTGTTGCGAGTCTTGCGTTTTGCTTGCGAAACAACGGGTTGGAAGAGTTGAAGGATTGTCGAGAGACCAGAAGGATAGGATGGACATAGCTTCGGTTTTCTCAAGAAACATGATAAGCGAACAGAACCGCTTGTGAAAGAAAAGAAAAGATGATGGATCATGAATAAGAGAAACACGCCGTTAAGATTAAAGATTTACTGATACTAGAGAGGATGAATCTTTGTCTCGCCGGAAGAAAAGAGCTAGATTAGAGAGGTTTTGAAGCACTATGACAATAGCATCGTATCTTCTCTCGGATTTGAGAAATGAAGTACGGAAACAATATTGCCTTCAAACAATAGAGTCCCTTGATATCAACAGAAAGATTTGGTTAGACATTGTCGGATTAGATTCTTCTTGCGCCGGTAGGACCCAAAGGATCACGCAATTGAGGTGCGCGGATATAACTTCCAGAGACGGATGTGAAGCCAGATCATGGTGGAATCCCGAGAAGCAAAGAATAGGGAGGATCTGGGGTTTATTGTAGAGATACTTATTGCTTTCTTTAGCCTTGAGGCTAACGCAATAGATTCGTGGCTGATGGCATCAACCATAAATGGCTTTACCACAGGAAAAGAATTGATGAAACAAAGAGAGATAGTTTCCTTCCATCTTGTGTGGGGATGTAGAGCACCGGTAGAAAGACGAGGATAGAAAAGAGTTTGCATTTGTTTCCACCAGATAATTGAAGATTTGCTCCGTGTAGGAAAAGACGAGATCACCAACAAGAGATTATTGATTACTTTCTTCGAGAGAGCCCTCCGGAAAAACAAGGACGGAAGTAAAAGTATCAAGGGATAAAGGCCACTTCTAACTTCCGTGGAATGAGTGAAATCACATTAGTTCACCAATTCAATGTACAAAAGCGAATGATAAGAGTAGTGGTATGGTAGCTACTCCATCCCGCACTCAAAGCATTACTCCGCACATGAATAAGAAAACCATGCAACCCAACTACCGAAACAGACTGAAGGTATAGACAAAAACTCATGCAACTTCGTTAGAAAACAAGGATAGATGCAAACGATTCGCCGGATTCATAGATAGATAAACATGATGATGTTGTTGTCATGTCGGAAAGACCAAGCCACCAGAAAGATATGAAGGAAGATCACGGAGACAACTACAAGATCCCACAGATAAAGAAAAAGATAGCACCACTTGAACATAAGGATTACAAAAGATCTGGAAAATCTTCATGGCCTCCGGTGGATTGAGCATAGACGATAGAGCGAGAGGGTTTCAAGAGATTACTTGATGAGACTGAGGTGAAAGAACTCCATGTTCTTCTTGAAAATATTGAGAGAGATTTAGCAGTCTTGATGAAATCTTCGGCGGAACGACGATGATAACTTGCCAACAAGGAACAACTCCGGATTGGTTGAAGATGGAGGATGGAATTAACAATGGACTTGCTGATTCCGGAGTTGAAGCGATCTATTTAGCAGAAGGACGTGGCCGAGATAGGTGACTTAAAAAAGTCAGAATTCTCACTTTGAGACTTTGCACACAGGCAGTGTTCACGAAGCTTGAGAGAAAGAGACACAGATGATCTTCCATGTCCTTCCATTGATATCGAATAGGCAAGCATATTATCAACATATACCACCATGGATTAACAGGATATTCCCAGAATATCAAGTTTAAGAGGCGGGAGAAACGAACAAATGCTCGAAACACTTTCTGAGCTCAATGCTCTTTGAAAGATCAATATTAAGAGCACGGGTTCGTGTTGAAGAAGATGCACTGGAAGAATAGATTATCTGGTCCTTCAGAAGAAAAAGAGATGTCACCTGGTTCACATTGTCGATCGGATCGCCGGTTACAAAGATAAAGAGATCTTGGGCAAAGAAGAGATGATAGATCATACCTTAAGCAAGCTATCAGAGACGAAAAGATGCAATTCCCTCGTCTCAAAGAGAATTTTGCAGATATGGAGTTCAGAAGATGTGCCGCATGATGAACAAATGATAGACCGCCGTAGTGCCTTGAGAAACTCCGCATTGCCAAAGATACTTGAATATGCAGAGATATGATCACGGTGTACTCAAAATCACAGGAGATAACCTTATCCTCCAGATGGTGACGGTTGATAGCATTTTCCATATTCCAATCGACACTTATCATGAGTGGAATATAGCTATGCCGAGAGCCAAATTACAATCACCAGCATCGGATCGACACATGTTATGTAATTAGCCCAAGAGAAAAAAAAGGAGATGAAAAGGAACTCCAGGATTAAGCGCCGGTGACGAAAGAATGAGCTAGCATGGACATGCTGATAAAAGGAAGATAGATAATGTTTCACACACGACTGGAAAGGAGTGTAGAAACACAGATGTATCAAAGAAAATTTTTCCGCATTTTTCGGCATTAAAATACCAATAGATGCGCAAAATCACTTAGCAGATAGAGATTAGCAACAGATGCTTGCACAGAACGAGGAGTTGCTAGAAGGAAGAACACCCTTAAGAAGATGGCACCGGTCAACAAGGAGTCAGATAGATCGCGCCGGTTTTCAAAAGCCTGTCAATATGGAATGTACCAACAGTTGATAACCAAAGGCAGATTGTGACAACAAAAAGATGCAACAGATAGACAAGGAATTACACACACACGCACACACACACACTTTCTATGGTACTACGGAAACCCAGAACACGTGAATCCTAGTTTGAATTTAAGAAGAGGATTGAAAATGTTACACTTCCTTACCAGAAAAGGGCGGTGGGTGGGTAAGAAGAAAAGTGGAAGCAGTCCTACTCTCGTGTTTTGTTTTTCCCTAGTATACATAGCTACCAAAAATATTTGCTAGACAGACAACGACCATTTGGCTGAGACCCTGAAGGTCGGGATGGCTCTGATACCAATTGTAACTACCTCGGTGAATTACGCTCCTAGTACAAGCCTGGATGTTCACAAATGGTTGAAATAGTACGGTGGGGCCCAAATGCCACTCACAGGTAGACCTTTCGGCCGTCCCAACCATTTCCAAACATCGGGACAAGAACGGGAGGCGTAATCGGCGGGCGAAGGGATCAACTACATACACAAATGAGTATGTATGCAAGCCACCATACAACAGTACATCAGAGCCATTCCATCTAAAAAGAAAGGAAATATAGCAACGCCATACGGCAAGATCCAAATATCCTAGATAGATATAATAGTTTAGGATATCTCCTCATACATCAATCAACAGAGTATCAAGCGGAAGCGGAAGACAAAATCCGAGTACGGATAAGAAGCAAATCGGCATAAGATGCCCCATAAATAAGCAGATCCCGCCCACAGATCTCACGGATCCCCGTTCCCGGAATCTCTACACCAAATGATCGTTGCCCACATCGTCCGTCTCTTCCACCCAGTATCCATCTTGCGAGTGTACCTGTTCATCTGAACCAATAATTTATCCTGTGAGACCCTAGGGGTACTCAGCAAGTCTTTATGCCTCTAAAGGGGACACAACCTGGGGTGACGCAATTGCAGCAAAAGATAAACCCTAACAATTCTATAGATACTCGCTAACCATCCGCCTAACCAGAGATAGACGGATGTCCGTGAATTAATAACAACAGTTATAACGGTAATCTTAACAGATCCATCCTCCTCCTCGCTTACCGACGAGGACGCGGACGAACAACCCCCATCCGTTGGCAGTTTTATTAATCATTCCATGAGTGTTGTACTATTTACTAGTCAGGTACCTAGTCTAGTCAAATTAAAAGCGGTACTTTAGTTATTCTTGTCTATGATCGAGAAACTGTGCTCCAAGTCGTCCATAACCGCGGACACAACTTTCAGAAAGTTTTACCCTGCAGGGGTGCACAAATAGCAACACACACTCGATATGCCTCGAAAAAACCAAATCAAAACCCAACGAGCCAGTCACGACAAAGCGATCACAGGATTCAGAAATATTTCAGGGGGGCACCCCATTGAGCTACCCACAACGAAGTTAGCTGACTCCGAGACGGCCTCAAGGTTTGCGCCAATGGCTGTGAACGACTGGGAACCCGAAAATGTGACTGGGCTTGTCGACACCGCGAAAACACTCCGCTTTCCTAAACAGTACAGTGTGCTCCTCGCACAATTTTAAATAAAGCAGTAAAGCATGGCATAAGTACAGGATAGTAAATAAAACCTCAAACTAGTTTGTGGCCCTCAAGAAATAAGAATGAATCAAGCTCTGGCTCAGGGGGGGTTCATAAGCCTCCCGGATGTGGATAGCGCGAATATTCAAGGAACAGGAATCAAGTACTCGGGGCCCTACGGGACACAAGTGAGCCTAAAAACCAAATAGCAGATATGGCTCACCGATGCCACTTTCATTAGTTATCCCATTACTACTCAGGTTAAGTTGTTTAAGTACCTCGTTATCCATCAGACACTCACAAACCCTACACATGCTGTTCTACGACTCGCATGGCTCAAACAACTCCTGTAGTAATGGCTCATGGGATGGAGGAACAAGCTTCGGTGGGGTTTAAAAGTAAAAGCTATGCAATACTTGGGATTCAATTTAATGCAATCGCGACTCAATGATGCAAGAATAAGATAGAGGCAATAGGTACTATATGTATGCAAGCATGTGGTAGTGCTTGCCTGGCAGCTCAGTTGAAGCAAGGGATGGATCTGGGTAGTGCTCCTGGTTCTCTTGATATATCCCCTGCTCAGCGTCTATTCGAAGAAGAACCAAACAAACAAGGGCCAACATAAATAAAGTGCACAAGCATATGAATAAATGCATCAAGCAAACAATCATGCCATGTTGAATGATGCACAATTTGCATGGCATTAAGGTAGCATGGCATGGGTGAGGTGTGGAAACAATAATAAAGCATTTTATTTAGTTTTGGCCCCAATTTATTCTCATATTAGTTGCTGTATACTTTATATTTATATGATGCATGCCTCAATTCAAACCATGGAAAGCATAAACGGAAAGGTCTCGTCGAGCTAATCATTTTAGACATATCATTTGTTGAATTTGGAGTTATAAAACAAAAGTTATTAATTATTTAAGTCAAAAGGGCAATTTATTGTAATTTAAATAAACTTGGAATTTTAAATGTCCAAAGTATATTTTGGAGGCCATATTTGAATTCCTCACATTTCTCTGATTTGAAAACATATATTATTTGTATCAATTGGATTAATATTTTAAAAGTTATTTAAAAACAGAAATAAATTTGAATTTGAATTAATTTGGAAAAGATTTGAATTTAAACAGGAAAGCAGAAAAACTTTTTATACTTAGCTCAGTTATACCCACAGTCAGTGACAGGTGGGACCAACTGCTGACTGGGCGCAGTGAGCTGGCGAAGGAGGGGTGGGGTGTTCTCTGGATTTTCTCACCGAGGGGAATCCCAGCCACCGAGGCTGACGTGCGGGCCCAGCGGTTGGCGGGGCCACATCGCGCGCGACCCAGCCAGGGCGTGACACGTGGGCGATCCTGCGCGCGAGGGGGAGGGACTGATCTGTGGTGTCCAGGCTTCTCCGGGGTCTACTTGCAAAGCTGCAACGAGGCTGGCAGGTGGGGACGCGGGGACCGCGGGTTTAGGCGGGAAAAAGGCCGGGGTGTTTTGCGCAAAACTGCCAGCGGGCTGCTGCTGTCGCTGACGGACGCGACACTGACGGCGGTGGATCCGGCTGCTTCCCGTCGACGATGGCGACGCCCCTGCTGCGCGAAACGTGACGCGGCTAAGATGAAAGACGAAGAGGAACCCTAGGGCTACAACTTTCGTTCGGAGCACAAGCACTGAGGTGGACTACCGCGCGCGGGGCACAGCGCGATACAAAGGGCAGAACGAACGCTGCAGCTGCTGCTGACGCGCACGCTGGCGGTGACTGCGGCGACGCGCGCGCACGCAGGGTGCTCGACGCCGGGCGGCGACGTTCTACGGCGAGAGGGGAGTAGGGGCCTTGTCTAGGAGATCGAGGAGCTCACCTAGGTGCCTCTGGCGTGGGCGTTGGCGCTGGGTTGGAGGGGATCTGGCGGCGAGCTCGCGGACAGGTTGCTCGGTTCCTCCCAGCCATGGCGGCGGCATCGTCTGCTCCGGCGGTTCCCGGTGGCTTCCAGCGGGGCTAGGCGATGAAGAGGAAGCAGAGGACGCCCTGGTGCTCCCTGGATCGCCTTGGTGAGCTTCAGATCGACGAGGCCAGGAGGTAGATGTCTAGGGTTTGGGCTCGGCATGGTAAGGACATGGCCATGGCCAGGATGTGGTGGGGAGGAAGGAGAGGGGTTGGCTTCGCCCAGATGGGATCTGAGAGGAGTGCTGGGTGGTTGGGGTTGGAGAGGGATGGAAGGAGCACATGGGGTGGTTGCTTTTGCCAAAAGGTGAGGGAGGAGGGATCGGGCTAGGGCTTCTCTTTCCTTTGTCTTGTAGCCAAAGGAAAGGGGGAGGGCAGAGAGGCTGCTAGGTGGTCAGGTGGGCCAGCAAAGAAGAGAGAAGAGAGAGGCCGAGAGAGAGGGAGAAGGGAGAGGGGTAGCTCGGGCTAGGTAGTTTAGGGCTCGGGTTAGGGTTTGGAGGGATGGGGTAGATCATGGTTTTAGATTAGGTGGGGGGGTGTGGTTATAGAGAAAAAGATGAGGCCTAGGATTAGAGTTGAGATAGGATTAGAGGTAGAAAAAGAGAGAGGGGAGCTTAGAGTTTAGAGAGAGATGGAGTTGGTGATGATGGGGTAGGTGATATGGGTGGCATGGTTTAGGGCTAGAGATAGATGGAGTGGCTTTCCTTTGACAAAACCAAGCTAGAACAGGACAAGCTTCAACAAGATCAAGGCAAGAAAAGAGGGGGATGTGATGATAGGGTTTAAGCTAGATCACTAGAACCAAGCCAAAAGAAAGGATATAGATAGAGATGATCCATTTTAAAATCAAAAAAAATCCAAATAACAAGCAAAAAGGTGGTACTTGCATGGCCCATGCAAATATTTAATGCCATGTTGATTCCTGTGAAAACAATATTATTACATGGCATTATTATTTTGCATTCCCAAAATTGGATTAAAGACCAAGCAAAAAGAATTAAAAGGATGCCCCATGTGAAGTAGTTGGAGATGGCCATGTTTGAAATAAAATGGGACATGCTAGTGTGTATGTTCCACTAGATGATCAATAGTCCCAAAAATATCCCAACATGAGCATAATCCATAATAATCCATGTGGAAGCTAGGAAAAAGGGTTCCACTCACAAGGCATGCAAAGGTGGCCATGTGGCTCTCATATATCAATAATGTGAAAACAACATGATGCTAAGATGAGAGCATGTGGAAAAGAATTGGATCCATCCCAACCCACATGAGCTAGAGGTAAAACCAATAAGTGCCAAGCTCATATTTAGTTGGATGGTGGAATTATAAGGTGGTGAAAGAAAGGGTGGTGGAGTTAACCAAAAGATATGCCCCCAACTCAACTTGGGCATTTAAACAATATATCAAGAACCAAATACAATTAATAATGCATATGAGATAAGATCCAAAGCAAAAAGGGTTTTATATGATGCTCAAATGCAAGGAGGCATGATGACATGAGCATGATATAATGATGATGCAACAATTATATATTTGAAGTAGCCATTATATAGACTAGGCTAGTAGCATTGCAATTGTTAGACAATTGGGATGCTACAACATTGTATCCGGATCGTGTTTGATGCAAAGTGGTTATTCATTTAAGTCTAAAAACAATGGTTGTTCGATTTATATGAATAATATCTTTTATGGTCATGCACCTGTGTTGAATGGTTTATTTCTGTTGGATCTCGATAGTAGTATTACACATATTCATAATGTTGATGCCAAAAGGATTAAACTTGATAATGATATATCTGCATATATGTGGCACTGCCGTCTAGGTCATATTGGCATTAAACGCATGAAGAAACTCCATTCTGATGGACTTTTGGAATCACTTGATTTTGAATCATTTGATACATGTGAACCATGCCTTATGGGCAAGATGACTAGAACTCCGTTTTCCGGTTCAATGGAACGGGCGACAGATTTATTAGAAATCATACATACTGATGTGTGTGGACCAATGAGTGTGTCGGCGCGAGGTGGATATCGTTATTTTGTTACTTTCACGGATGATTTGAGTAGATACGGGTATATCTATTTGATGAAACATAAGTCTAAAACCTTTGAAAAGTTCAAAGAATTTCAGAATGAAGTGGAAAATCATCGTAACAGAAAGATCAAATTTCTGCGGTCCGACCGTGGAGGAGAGTATCTTAGTTACGAGTTTAGCACACATATGAAAGACTGGAATAGTTTCACAACTCACGCCTACCGGAACACCACAACGTAATGGTGTGTCAGAACGTCGTAATCGTACTTTATTGGATATGGTTCGATCTATGATGTCTCTGACTGACTTGCCACTATCATTTTGGGGTTATGCACTGGAAACCGCTGCATTCACTTTAAATAGGGCACCATCTAAATCCGTTGAAAAGACACCATATGAATTATGGTTTGGAAACAAACCTAAGCTGTCATTTCTTAAAGTTTGGGGATGCGATGTTTATGTGAAGAAACTTCAACCGGATAAACTCGAACCCAAAGCAGAAAAATGCGTCTTCATAGGATACCCTAAGGAAACAATTGGGTATACCTTCTATCACAGATCTGAGGGCAAGGTTTTTGTTGCCAAGAATGGATCCTTTCTTGAGAAGGAGTTTCTCGCGAAAGGTGTGAGTAGTCGGAAGGTAGAATTCGAAGAGGTTATTGAACCTTCTCTTCATGAAATGGCGAGTAGCGCAGCACCGGAAGTTGTTTCAGAGTTGACTTCACCTAATGAAGAGAGAGCTAATGATATTGATCATGAAACTCCGAAAGAGGACACTACCGAACCTCGCAAGTCAAGCAGGACACGTACATCTCCTGAACTGTACGGCAATCCTGTTATGAATTTCATGATTGATGAAATAGATGACCCTGTGACGTATGAAGAAGCGATGATGAGCCCTGATTCCAACAAATGGCTAGAAGCCATGAAATCCGAGATGGAATCCATGTACGAAAACCAGGTTTGGACCTTGGTGGACTTACCTCACGATCGAAAGGCCGTTGAGAATAAATGGATTTTCAAAAGAAATACTGATGCTGATGGTAATGTAACCATCTATAAGGCTCGACTTGTCGCAAAGGGGTTTCGAAAAATTCAAGGAGTTGACTACGATGAGACATTCTCTCCAGTAGCGATGCTTAAGTCGGTTAGGATTATGTTAGCAATTGCTGCATATTTCGATTATGAAATATGGCAGATGGATGTCAAAACTGCGTTCCTCAATGGTAATATTGAAGAAGAGTTGTATATGATACAACCTAAGGGTTTTGTCGATCCTAAGGATGCTGATAAGGTGTGCAAACTTCAGCGATCCATCTATGGACTGAAGCAAGCATCCTGGAGTTGGAATCTCCGCTTTGATGAGGTGATCAAAGAGTTTGGATTTGTCCAAACTTATGGAGAGGCTTGTATTTACAAGAAAGTGAGTGGGAGCAATGTGGCATTTCTGATATTATATGTGGATGACATATTATTGATTGGAATGATATAGATCTTTTAAACAGTGTTAAAAGTTATCTAAACAGCAAATTTTCGATGAAGGACCTTGGTGAAGCTTCATATATATTAGGCATTAAAATCTATAGAGACAGATCAAGATGCCTAATTGGGCTATCGCAGAGTACATACCTTGATAAGATATTAAAGAAGTTTAATATGGACAGAAGTAAGAAGGGGTACTTACCTATGTTGCAAGGCAAGACATTGAGTAAGACTCAAAGTCCGGCTACGGCAGAAGAAAGAGAGATAATGGATAAGATCCCCTATGCCTCAGCCATAGGCTCTATAATGTATGCCATGCTATGTACAAGACCGGATGTGGCACATGCTATTAGTTTGACTAGTAGGTACCAATCTGATCCAGGTTCGGAACACTGGATAGCGGTCAAAAATATCCTTAAGTACTTGAGAAGAAATAAGGATATGTTTCTTGTATACGGAGGTGAAGAAGAGCTAGTCGCTAAGTGTTATGTCGATGCTAGCTTTGACACTGATCCGGATGACTCTAAGTCTCAATCCGGATACGTATTTCTCTTGAACGGATCAGCAGTTAGTTGGAGGAGCTCCAAACAACCTGTGGTGGCTGGATCAACGACGGAGGCGGAATATGTTGCTGCTTCAGAAGCGGCGCAGGAAGCGGTTTGGATGAAGGAGTTCATAAAGGAACTAGGTGTGGTTCCTAGTGTGTTGGACCCAATGGTGATCTATTGTGACAATAATGGAGCCATAGCCAACGCCAAGGAACCAAGGTCTCACAAGAATTCCAAGCATATTAAGCGCCGGTTTCACTCCATCCGCGAGCATGTCAAGGATGGAGATATAAAGATTTGTAAAGTGCACACAGACCTGAATGTAGCAGATCCGTTGACTAAAGTACTCCCTAGGGCAAAACATGATCAACACCAGAAATCTATGGGTGTTAGATTTATCACTATATAAACTAGATTATTGTCTCTAGTGCAAGTGGGAGACTGAAGGAAATATGCCCTGAGAGGCAATAATAAAGTTGTTATTATGTATTCCTTGTATATGATAGATGTTTATTTTGCATGCTATAATTGTATTGATAGGAAACATCAATACATGTGTGTTTAATAAACAAAAGGGTTCCTAGTTATGCCTCTCTTATAGACTAGCTTGTTGATTAACAAGATGATCAAGGTTTCCTGATCATGGACATTGGATGTTGTTAATAACAAGGTCACAACATTTGTGAAATGATGTGATGAACATTCATCTGAAGTATAGCATTACGATCAAGTCATTATGTTTATATTGCTATAACATCATACAAAGTAGTCTTAGTCCTTAGACCATGAGATCATGTTAATTGCTAACACCGGAAGAGTATCTTGATAACATCAAACGTCACACTGTAACAGGGTGACCATAAAGGTGGGTTCAGTGCTATGAAGGTGTTATGTTGAGGCTCATGGATCAAGAGTGGAATTTGTCAATCCCAATGACGGATAGATATACTCTGGGCCCTCTCGGTGATATCACATTAAGATAGCTTGCAAGCAAGTGATGTGATCACTAGAATGTTATATCACGGGAACGAGAAAAGAGTGCATGTCGGTAACGGGATCAAACTAGGTATTTGGATACCAATGATCGAATCTCGGACATGTATTATATCATGAGACAAAGGGATTAAATTGCTGACGTTAAAGGTTCTCACGATCATAGAAATCATCGTTGAATATGCAGGAGTCAGTATGGATCTCCAGGTCCGGCTTCTGATTATTGATATGAGAGGAGTCTCAATCATGTCTGCATTATTCGCGAACCGTAGGGTGACACACTTAAGGGTTGCCACACACAATTTAGGAGCACATAGGTTCCAGACAAAAGGTTTGCAAAGCACGGGAAATGTTTCGATAGAAACAGGAATTGTTTCGATAGAAACCGGAATTGTTTCGGGTGAAATTGTAGAAAGTGGTTCTGCATGTGATATTGAAATGTTGCAAGGGGTTTTATGTGAATGTTTGTTAATTAAAGTAATTAGTAAAATTCTGAATAAAATAAATAAAAGAGTTTTATTAATTGAGAGTTGCATTTAATTTGGTGGAAATTAAATACATGTGAGTGGGATTTTGGGTGGAGGCCATGTTTATGTGAGTGGAGGTTCACCACATGAATGAAGGAGCGGAGGAGTCCCCCCGTCATGCGCCAGCTATGGGAGGGGAGGGGTCTCCCTCCCTCCTATATAAAGCCCCCCTCTCCCCTCTCACAAACCACACCTCCTCATGAAGGATCTCTCTCCCCCTCTAGATATTCCCCCATGGTCTCGGATTAGCGAGATACATATTCCCGGTGGCCTTGCATCTGGAAGGAGTTGCTGCTTCCGCTGATTCGCTGGAGCGAGGAGGTGGAGGTTGTCCGGTGGCTTGAACGTGTGTGCGAGGACGGATGCGCTGCTGATTTGCGGCGCTCGGACTGCCACACGATCTTGAGATCGGCAAGCGTACAACTACATCAACCACGAGTTCCTACTCGTTAACAAAACTCGTTGTCTTCGAGGGTAATTTCTCCATGGATGTATGTCCACCCGTTGCTCTGTATCTAGTCGATAGATCTTGGCGTATAGTTCTCATCGTAGGAATTTTTTTGTTTTCTATGCTGCGGACCCAACACCAGCATCATTACCTCAACCCGCCAAGGTCAAGTTTTGAAACTTGCTTCATGATCCAAAGTTTGGCGAACATTTGAAATCCTTCAAGCTATCTTTCAAATCCCTTTTCAAACCCTCACCAAACCCTCTCCAATGTTTCTCCACAGCAACCACCATCACCCTCTGGTCGAAATACTGTAGCATCACCCTTCCCCATGCCCTTTACCCCTTAAAAGGAGGAAAAGCTATGCCATTTATTGGTGTCCCTCCTTACATCAAAAGCTGGGCAGCAACCTTCCCTTGTCTCTCTCTGCTCGAACCCAGGACCCTGCAGCACTCCCTTACCCCACATATTAGCCTCCATGGCTAGCCCTAGCCCTCCTCCTCTCCATTTCTTTTTTTGGGCCGAAGGATAGAGAGAGGTCCCATCCTCTCAGTACAAGGCCGTACAGCCACCTCTGTACCACCCTTGACCTCTCAACCGACCTCTCCACCACCCCTGCTGCCGAATGGAAGGCCAGCTTCGTCCCCATCCCCTCCTTGGACCAAATCCACCATGGACCGATCCACCTCGAGTTAAAAAGGCCACAGGACACCCCAGCCCTCCCTTCCTCGTTCATTCACTCCCTCTGCTCCCCACTCACCTCCCCAGAGCTCCTCTCTCTCCCCTGCCCTGTGTAACTCGAGAAAGGAAGAGAGGAGAGCTTCGGCCTCCTCCATGAAATCGAGCTACGCCCCCTCTCCCGTGTTCCCCCTCTTTTGCATGTCACCTTACTAGACCCCACTTGCTGTACCGCATCTTCTCATCCCCTTGTTTCTGACATGCAGCAACCCCAGGAGCAGCTCCAGCAAGAACCAAAGGTCGGCGTTGCCGTGGCTCCCGCGCGAGCGTCATCCCGGCGTCAAACCCGCCACTGTAGCCATCGCCGGGACCGTCGTCGACCGCTGCTCCTCCTCCGTCATTCCCTGTTTGCTGGAGATCCACCGGTAAGCCTCCCCCACGCCTCCCCGGCCCCTCCTAGGGTTTCTTCCCTGGATCCCTATCGCGAGAAGGAAGACGGCTGCCAGCCGTCGATGCAGCCCTAATCGGACGGCCCCAGATAGCCGGTACCTCTTCGCCGCCATGTCTCCCTGACCAGCGGGCCCCACGTGGCCGGGTTTGAACGCGATCCCATGCTCCTTCCCGCGCCCGGCTCGCCCCGGGTGGGCCGATTTCCCCCTGCGCTGCCCGTTTCCCCTCCAGATCTGGCCCGCGAAGCCCCTTCTTCTTTTTCTTTTTCATATATTCCCAGATCTGTTCAAAGGATGTTTGGTTTAAATCTTTTTGAAAATGAAAACCCCCATCAAATGCCCTGATCTAAAATTCATGATGTCCAGGAATGTTTTCTTAAACATGCTGCATCATTGGTTGCTCCGAATAGGATCCAGAACAAGCCTAATAAAACCCTTACCCAAAGGTATCCTTTTTCACTAATAAAATCATCCTATGAGTTTTACATCTCCAATTGGAGTAAAACAAAATGCCTCTGATAGGTATTTGAGATACCCATATGTGGGAATTTGTCTCATGCGAAGTTGAACTATAGTTTGACTGCAGGAAAAATAATAAAAACAGCTTATTTTTGTCTTTAAGAAATTCCCTAGGTCAAACAAACAGAGGTATTGGCCTAATTCCAACTCCTAGTAAAACTCCATATCAAACCCTATCAAACCCCAGCAGCTCAAATTTTATTGAGCTCTGGTTCAATTATAATGAATTAAACTATTCTGTGTAGGCTCATTTCACTAAATAAACCACTCCAGTAGTTCTTGATATCCAAACTAGGTAGTTCCAATTTCTACGGAAAGGTATTCTAAATTCCTACCATGTGTCCTTGGAATCAAATCAAAATCTACTGTAGATTAAATCTGGTGAAAAAGACAAGTTGTCTACAGAATTGCCTTTGGGAATTTTCTGAGGGCATTCTGGTAATTATTTTGGAGTGATTCCAACTCACAGTGAATCAGTACATCAAACTAGACCTGACCGTCCAAGGAAATAATTTTTGGAGCTCCAGAACATTTCTGGTGAATTATTTCCTAAAACTAGAGCCTTTATCACTAGAAAATTAATAAGAAATTAAAGAAAAGTGATAAAATAGTGAAACCACTTTTGTTGGTCTCAATTTATCAACTCCTATCTGTTGGTATCATTTTTACAAAATGGTATCATACAGAATGTGTCCTTGGTCCAAAACCCCTCTTAGGTAGTTTCTAGACTATAAATCCTAAGGGATTTTCTTCCATGTTTCCAAGACAAGGCCAATCTTATTAAATACATTCTTCCTAAGACCTACTGATTTGTAAACTTGTATTTCTCATTGCTTGCTGATTGTAATTCTGCTTGTATGCCTTGTTTTGATTGTGGTCTTGCTTGTTTGCATGTATACTCGATGACGGCGATAGTTGCGCTTGTATTGACTCTGAGAAGAAGAGATCTTATTATTATTGGTATTGGTATTCTAGGTTATCTAAAGAAGAAGTCCAAGGACATATGTCCATATTGCTGATCATCAGGCAAGCCACCTTCCCGATCATCAGCCTTGTCCTACTATTTTACTTATGCATGTTTAATCTACTGTTTATCAAAAGGTTTACGAAAACGCACCCGGTTCTTTGCAGTTTTGCTAGAATAATTAACCATGTGCAACCACATTACTCTGGAATGGGACAGAGCTGGATTTGATGTTTGTCTATTCTGGTATAAGCTGCCTCGCAACTACTACAGGGGATCGTGATCCCCGGAGGCTGGGCCTTCTCCCTTTAAGGTCCATGTGGGACATCGACCTGGAGAAGGAACAAACTGTCTGCTGGCAGCCAGGCGTTACTATGAGCCCCTCATTGAAAGCGCCCACTCTGTGAAGTGTAAAATGCGCTCTGGTTTGTCCTCGGTACTCGACGTCCCGGGTTTGAGGGGAGTAACACTCATAGGGTAGGCACTTATATTGGAGTGGGCATCCGGAGAGTCTTGATCGGTTACTCGACCCACGATCGGTGTAGATCAGGGTAGTGTACCCGGATGGTGTGGGTAAAGTGTACAACCTCTGTAGAGTGTAAATCTATTCGAATAGCCGTGTCCGCAGTCATGGACGGTTGGGAAGGTTGCTGTAGAGCGGTGCTGGTTTTGATTTCAAAAAAGATTTCGGAAAAAGAAATGGCTTTGGAAATGTTTTGACCATGGGATGGTCGTAAAGGAGAAAGGTTTTGGTCGTGGGACGACCTAAAGACGGGAACAAATGTGTACCCCAATCCTAGTGTTTACAAAAGTTTTCAAAAGGTTTCCAAAATGGTTTACAAAAGTTTTCAACAAAGATATGCAGATGCTATATCTACAAGAGAAACTATTTGAGAAAAGAACCTCTCTTGAATGCCCTCCTACTACCACATCCCTAATGCATACCCTCTTGTTATTACTGTTATCTTAAGGTGGTTTGTGAGTACATTTGAAGTACTCACTAGCATTGTCCTTGGCTATTAACTTGGTCAGATATCAAGAAGAAGGTGACATTGACGACTATGCGAGCTAGGCCATCCTCCTAGTCAGTCGCATGTAGATTGAGGCATGATTGGGCCCTGCATGTGATGAAGCTCCACTAATGAAGGTTATGTAGCCATAATGGCAACTATGTATGTCTTGTATTTGTTATGTTTCGGATGTGTAATGATACTTGTCGGTTATGCTCCACGGCTCACTGATAATGGGAACATGGATATTTACATAACAAGGATTTCTCGGATGATTAAATCTGGGGGACCCCACAGACTTGGTATCAGAGCCATCCTGACTGTAAGAGAACCTTAGTTAGCATGGTCGTTAGATAGGAACCTTATTTTGAAAACCTCGGCTTTCGAAAACTAGTTTCTCAATGAGTTTCAAAAAGTTCTACTTCTTCTCTTACTCTAAGTAAATGATTTTGAAAATGGTTTCCTCTAACTCTCGTCCAAACTTCAGACTTACGGATTTTAAATAAGTAGGACCTAGAACCCGACGAAGACAATGAGAACAAGATGAAGACAAGCAACTACCAGCAAACACAAGGAGACTATAATATCGCTCTACCAGCGGAATCCTCACAATCAGAAGACATCGGGTGTTGCACTATCAAGAAGCATCCAAGATACGATGAAGGCTTCATACACAAGATAGTGACTCCGACCTGAAGAAAGACGATATCTAGGGTCGATAGTCCTAAGAATAGGATTACCCTACATCGCGAGTAGTTAACTCCTTGGTCCCTAGTGTTGACCATGTTTTCTTGCCTAAGTGCATCCTGTGTTGCTTGATGTGTGTTGTTTTCCGAGGACATTGCGATCCCCTCTCTCTGTTCGCCTTGTTTGTATGTTCTGGTTTGCCTTGACCTCCTTAAAAATGTGACTCGAGGAGTGATAACCCACTTAGTAACTCAGGAAACCCATGTGTTAGTTGTCGGTAATGAGACCCAGACTAACCTCGAGAGTATATGAGAGGAAAAGCATCGCAAGAACCAGGAGTTCGACATTGTCAAGTCAGAATCAACTCGAAGATTTCACCTCAGCAGGATGGCATACCCCGTCCAACTCACCTCTCAAGACTCGTCGATCACATAGCACTCTGTTATTATCGGTCTATTACAGCAAGAAATCCTGTTGAAGCCGAAAGTCAATTCCCGAAGGATCCTCAATACCCACAAGAAACCACCCGATAAGTCAACCAAGGCAAGAAGTGAAGACCTAACCACACTAACCTTTAGTGTATTAGAGCTTCCAACCACCTCAGGAGACTAACTATTCTAATCGACCCTACCCAACCCAACGGGAAGTTCCTCACCAGAAGGACAAAATAATCCAAAAACCCGAAGACGAGGATGCATGAAGACAACGAGTCCACTCCGCCCTCAAGCAGAAGCAATGCAAGAGATTCAAGTGAAGACCTCTTCTCCGACGCTGACTGCATCAACCCTGACTGAAGACTAGCCAGGAGAGTCATAAACCGCTAGCTTGCCCTGAGCTAACTCCATAAGGCTGCGTTAGGAAACCATCCCGCCAAGGTTGATAAAGTAGGGCGTTGCTCGAAGATCTCAGCTCAAGATTCAGGTAAGATATATCCTTCCCCTAACAGCAAGTCAGCCTTCCAAGACAGAAGATCCAAACCCTTCTCGATGAACCTTAGTGAAGCTCTAAGGTGGAAAGACTACATCTTTCCACTCAATCTCTAGGAGACTGTCTACCGGAAGATACTTCAGAAAGGATCCCTAGATTCAACGTCTTTTCGCCAAGTAGCAACTCACGGTTCATCAGAGGAGAAACAAACCGAAGATTCTATGAAATCCCTTCGCTACGTCAGCTGAAAACTCATCCGAAGGACCACATGATCGCTAACTGCTCAGTTCCAATCGCTTAGAAGACATGAAACTCCAACGACTTCAACAGATTAAGTACAAATAATCGTAGTATATAAGCCCCGTAGGACCTACCTTCGTGGACGTCATTGGAAGATTCCAACTCTAGGAGAAAGAGTGACGACAGTCTTCAAAATATCAATCCACGACTCCAAGAAGGAAGGACTATGTCAATTCTCCGATCTACCCCAGCTTAATCCTAAGGGGGAAAGACTGCGTCTTTCCCACCAAAATAGAGTAACCCTTCCCTAGAAGCAAACCCAGGAGTAGAAACCATAAAAATTGTTAATTCGGATACGCTACGACCCTAAGGAAGAGTTGTGAATCCTTAGAGAGAGGTACTCCGAGCTGTAGATTCTATTCTCCGACGAGTACTCCATGAAGTTCAGAATCGAGGCAGTCTTCCTAGCCTAATTCCTCGAGATATCGAGCCCCGAAGGAATATAAGATCATCCCTCGCAACCAGGACTAGAATCTGCTCAACTCTTCGTGCATCCTGGAAGACTGAAGCTCAACTTCATCGATGTAGTAACCACTTCCCAGGCCAGGTACCGTAAGATAGCCCGCTTGAAACCAGTAGCGCTAACCTTGACTCAAAATCCCCTAACCCTACTCTCCTGAATCTCGGGATGAGATTCTTTTAAGGGGGAAAGGTCTGTAACATCCCAATTTCAGCAACCCTGATTAGTTGTCCAGAATGTAAAAATTAGGGGGAACAAAAACTTTTTCTAGTTTAGTGATGAAGTGTTTTCCTGTTGTTTGACTATGTTTATTCTTATAATTGTGTATTAGAAGATATACTCCTTACCTCAACACTAGTTGACAAAAGCTACTTCCCAAAACTGTCTTGGCTTAATTTCCATATTCTCAAATGTTCTGGCATTTCAAAACCTGAGCCAAGAAGCCTTTGCAAACCAACTATTTTAGTAGCTTCTATTTCCCTAAACTATGGAGAGCAACCTATTATAATCTCCTTATGTTTTATAGATAGAACCTTCAACCATTCTTATATCTAGGTTTCCCAAAACCTCCTTTTAAAGCTTTTTAATTCTACTCTTGGTAGAGATACCAAGGACTCTTACATTACTCAAACTCAAATCTTTCAAAATTGCCCATCCATACCTCAAGCTAAGCTTGATGGTAACCCAAGTAGTAGTTGATTTGTTTGTAAGATGAGTTGCCTTGATCTGTTGTTTGACTTGATTGCTTAGAAGTAGTATGAGCTACTCTAGGAGCTCATCCACTAGGATCAAGATACTCTAAAATCACCAAACCCTAAGCAAGAATACAATCTGGACCTAATCTCTAGATACTAGGTGATCATCTAAAACCCTTAACCAGATCAGCTCTGAAGTGATCTAATTCTGGAAGCTTCCAAGTCAATGAGACCAATATCAAACATGGAACCATTATACTCCATATACAATTCAACATCATCCACTTCATGATGCTTTCGTACTTTGCAACCCATCAAAAACATCCCTCTCATAATCTGGAAGCTGTTTCAACATCACCTTTTTGGATGCCTCCTTTTCTCAACCCATGTGAATTTTTGAAAGTGCATTTGTACCATATTTTTAACCATCCTAAGTACTACCAAGGACCACTCTTGCCCTTGGTTAGAGCATCCTCTAACCCACTTGTTCTTGATGGTTTTGCAGGCAAGAAAATAACTATTCCTGCAAATCTAGTCAACATGCCTACTTTGATAGAAGCTCACACCACCATCCCACCTACTATGTACCAAATCTTTGCATTGTTGTGTACTACTCATATAGGTCTATCATTACCTACGTCACTTGTTCCAATTGGATCCCTGTGCTGCTTAAACCCACAAGATTTGATGGCCAGTTGATAATCTGCTCTAGTAGGCTTATTTTATTCAAAGTTTGGAAACAATCCTTGGAGAGCTCAAACATGATCAAGTCCAAACTTCTGTACCATGATGATCTACATAACTTGGTCTATCCATCCATATACCCCATGTTCCAATGGGAGCTCTGAGCTCCAAGATACACCCATGTTTTGATGGTATGAAAATAACATCCCCCTAGATCCACAACTCCTTGTTTTACATCTAATTCAAGTTGGTTTTCCAGTTCCAAAGGTTGCAAATGCTTTTTACACCTTGTCTACATCATCTACCTTGAGCATCAAAATTTATCAAATATTATCCATAATTATTATGGCTCAAAAACTATTTAATCGCATTAATAGACAAAATCTCCAAAACTCCTTCCATAAAGGAAAGTTTGGTTTTTGCAAAACACTTCCCTAACTTTAAGCACAATTGAGTCCTATATATCATACCCTATCATCCCACTTCAAAAATAAATATTTTTGAAGAGTTTCAATAATTCTTTTTGCCTATTTTCTTAAATGGCAGAAATGGAATAATAGTAGTTTTAAATACTTCTAATCCCCAATAAATCATGGGAAAATTCCTCAAAGTATGGATTCATATTTAGAATCATCTCACATCAAAAACAAACTATGTCCAACCATGTGCGGATAGGTATTTGAGGAAAATTCCTCAAAGTATGGATTCAAAGTTTTACATCTCCAATTGGAGTAAAACAAAATGCCTCTGATAGGTATTTGAGATACCATATGTGGGAATTTGTCTCATGCGAAGTTGAACTATAGTTTGACTGTAGGAAAAATAATAAAAACAGCTTATTTTTGTCTTTAAGAAATTACCTAGGTCAAACGAACAGAGGTATTGGCCTAATTCCAACTCCCAGTAAAACTCCATATCAAACCCTATCAAACCCCAGTAGCTCAAATTTTATTGAGCTCTGGTTCAATTATAATGAATTAAACTATTCTGTGTAGACTCATTTCACTAAATAAACCACTCCAGTAGTTCTTGATATCCAAACTGGGTAGTTCCAACTTCTACATAAAGGTATTCTAAATTCCTACCATGTGCCCTTGGAATCAAATCAAAATCTGCTGTAGATTAAATCTGGTGTAAAAGACAAGTTGTCTACAGAACTATCTTTGGGAATTTTCTGAGGGCATTATGGTAATTATGTTGGAGTGATTCCAACTCTCAGTGAATCAGTACATCAAACTCTACCGGATCATTCAAGTAAATAATTTTTGGAGCTCCAGAACATTTCTGGTGAATTATTTCCTAAAACTAGAGCCTTTATCACTAGAAAATTAATAAGAAATTAAAGAAAAGTTATAAAATAGTGAAACCACTTTTGTTGGTCTCATTTTATCAACTCCTATCTGTTGGTATCATTTTTACAAAATGGTATCATACAGAATGTGTCCTTGGTCCAAAACCCCTCTTAGGTAGTTTCTAGACTATAAATCCTAAGGGATTTTCTTTCATGTTTCCAAGACAAGGCCAATCTTATTAAATCCATTCTTCCTAAGACCTACTGATTTGTAAACTTGTATTGCTCATTGCTTGCTGATTGTATTGCTTCTTGTATGCCTTGTTTTGATTGTGGTCTTGCTTGTTTGCATGTATACTCGATGACGGCGATAGTTGCGCTTGTATTGACTCCAAGAAGAAGAGATCTTATTATTATTGGTATTGGTATTCTTGGTTATCTAAATAAGAAGTCCAGGGACATATGGCCATATTGCTGATCATCATGCAAGCCACCTTCCTGCTCATAAGCCTTGTCCTATTATTTTACTTATGCATGTTTAATCTATTGTTTATCAAAACTGCATTGTTTACTATATGTTGATGTATATATGGTAGTGGTTTGGCTCCTCCGAACTATTACACTTTGGTACTGCTAAGTACAACCCCCTTGACTATACCTACTTTCCCCTAGTATGGTAGATGGTGTAATACACCATACCCCTTTTTGGAGACCCTGTTTTAGCCAAAGAAAAGCTAGAGGATGGGAAGACCCCGTAAAAAGTCTTACCAAATGTGTTATGATAAAACCTTCGTGAGGTGGGACCTCCCAAGAGATGTTGAGAAAGAAAAAGGTTTTGTTTTACAAAATGCTAAAGGAAAGATGGAGGAAAAAGGTTTACGAAAACGCACTCGGTTCTTTGCAGTTTTGCTAGAACAATTAACCTTGTGCAACCACATTACTTTGGAATGGGACAGAGCTAGATTTGATGTTTGTCTATTCTGGTATAAGCTGCCTCGCAACTACTGCAGAGTGTAAATCCATTCGAATAGCCGTGTTCATGGTCATGGACGGTTGGGAAGGTTGCTGTAGAGCGGTGCTGGTAATGATTTCGAAAAAGATTTTGGAAAAAGAAATGGCTTTGGAAATGTTTTGACCATGGGATGGTCGTAAAGGATAAAGGTTTTTGACCATGGGATGGTCAGAAGGAGGAGAAAGGAGTTTGGTCATGGGACGACCTGAAGACGGGAAAAAATGGGTACCCTAATCCTAGTGTTTACAAAACTTTTCAAAAGGTTTCCAAAACTGTTTACAAAAGGTTTCAACAAAGATATGCAGATGCTATATCTACAAGAGAAACTATTTGAGAAAAGAACCTCTCTTGAATGCCCTCCTACTACCACAGCCCTAATGCATACCCTCTTATTATTATTGTTATCTTAAGGTGGTTTGCAAGTACATTCAAAGTACTCACTAGCATTGTCCCTGGCTATTAACTTGGTCAGATATCAAGAAGAAGGTGACATTGACGACTATGCGAGCTAAGCCGTCCTCCCAGACAGTCACCTGTAGATTGAGGCATGATTGGCCCTACATGTGATGAAGCTCCATTGTTGAAGGTTATGTATCCATAATGGCAACTATGTATGTCTTGTATTCGTTATGTTTCGGATGTTGTAATGATACTTGTCGGTTATGCTCTGCGGCTCACTGATCATGGGAACGTGGATATTTACATAACAGGGATTTCTCGAATGATTAAATCCGGGGGACCCCACAATATTCATGGGTATACTTATTCAAGTTGAAGAGTGAGACCTAGAAATACTTCATCGACTTCGTCAATATGGTTCAACATCAATACAATGTGCCCATGCTAACAATAAGAAGTGACAACGGCACCGAGTTCAAGAACTACACTCTAAATGGTTTTCTTAGTGATGAGGGGATAAAACATCAATATTCTGCTGCGTATACCCCTCAAAAAAATGGTGTAGCTGAGAGGAAGAACCGGACCTAAATGGATATGGCAAGGTCTATGTTGGTGGAGTTTAAGTCTCCTTACAATTTTTGGACAGAGGTAATCTCCACCGCTTTCCATGCATCAAACCGACTCTACCCCCGCAAAGAGTTGAACAAGACGCCATATGAAATACTTACCGGTAACAAGCTCAACATTTCATACTTCTGGGTATTTGGTTGTAAGTGTTTCTATCTCATAAAAGGTGTGCGTTTGTCCAAATTTGATTCTAAAGCTTTAGAGGGTATTTATGTTGGCTATGGTCTCGATTCCCACACTTATAAAATCTATGATAAACTCTCAAGAATTGTCATAGAATCTTGTAGTGTGGTTTTCGAAGAATATGATGGCCCCCAACCGGGGGCATGTTGATGTTTGTGATGTAGATGATGAAATACCTCAAGATGTCATAAGAAGAATGGGTGCGTGATTCATCCGCCCTGTTGAGGAACCCCTTGTGGCACATCGAGAAGAACTATGCTCTACTCAAGTGGAGCCCTCATCTTCACAACTTCAACAAGCTCGTGTCATTGAGGGAAATGATGACCCAAGCCAAAGACAAACTGAGAACCCTCACCATGTTGATCAGGAAGGTTGCTCCCGGCTGGATGGTCCAGTCTCTCCACTGACTGGCTTATCCAGCCCTACACAGTCAGTTGCTCAAGGCAGATTTATTTATTCATTCGAAAGATCATCTCAAAGCCCTTCAAGTAGCATGCCTGATCAAGACCAAGATCAATCTATACCTCATGTTGATGAAGCTGAACCCTTTGTTGATCAAGGTCAAAATTATGGTCACGACGAGGACCAAAATGATGAAGAGATCCCCACAGGGAACAACTTGGAGATCAAAACTCATCACAAAGCCAGAGTGGACAAAATGTTAGAAAGAAGAGAGCACTCCTTGAGAATGTGCTTGGTGATCTAAGGAGTGGAATGTCCACTCGAGCACTACAAGAAATATGGTGACTAGTGACCTTTTCTTAACGACCATGGGTTTTTTGCTCATAGATCTATGACCATTCCGGACCATCTGGTCATAGGGAATTTGGGAGGGTCCAAACCTTGAAAAATAACGACCAAATTAGCCAAGAAGGTCATAATATCCTAAAATGAAATGGTCATAGATGGATAACATAGGTTTAGAGCCTTGTATCTGGTCGACTATGACTAATTTAGATGGTCATATCATGTAATAAAATATAGGTTTAAGTACAAAGTGGGTGACTGGACCGCCACCTAAGCAATCCATCTATGTGTCATGTGACATGTGGCACGCTGACAAATGGACCCACTATGGCATAATTAAACGCAAAAACGGAGACAGCAAGAGTCGAACCCATGCCCTCTTCGTCTCTCACCAAGGAACCGAACCACTCCAGCAAGGTCACGCTGTTGTAAAGACTACCCACATGCACCTATTCTATCAGGAGAAACAGCAGTCGGCTCACGCGCAAAAATGGGAGGAAGCAAGAGTCGATCCCACGCCCTCTTCGTCGAAACGAACCACTACACCAAATACTTGCATTGGATCTCTGATAAAACAGCATATTATGAGTCTAAAAATGATTTTTCCAAAAAATCATGAGCATTATATAATGTACATTTAGTTCAAATCGGACCCACTTCCTATCGATCGGTAGACATTTGTATTTTTCGCCAAGGATGGACGGAAAGGTTTTAGATACCCCACTTTGGACACTGTTAATGTAAGGTGGTCTAGTATTTTTGCAAAATGGGGTGGTGCTATTTTGAAACTTTGATTTGGTGGTTGCTTCACAAAACGCCCCGATTTTGGCATTCCGAAAATGGAAAATGCATTTTCTGTTCGACAAAAAGGAAAACTTCCTCCTACAATATTGTTCTCCATCCCAAGATGCACATACATGTACAATATGGGCATATTATCACAAACTATGTTGCGATTCTGGCCATAACATTTGTCATTTGACCTAAAAGCCATGAAACCTCGAACATGATAGGTCATTTTCTGTGAAGGATTTTTCGAGATGTTTGCAATATACCAACTTTGGTATTTTTCCTTGCAAATTGTCACATAATATGACACCACGCGAAGGATTTACCTCGTTTGGACCGTTTTTGAATTTCTTCTGCCCGTTTCCAAATTTCCCTGTTTCAAGCTATGGTCAAAATAGCAGGCATGAAGATAGGGGATGAGCCTCGCTAAAACTTGCATTGTATCTCTGAATAAACATCATATTGTGAGTATAAAAATGATTTTTTCAAAAAATCAAGGGCATTAGATCATGTACCTGTAGTTCAAACCAGACCCACTTCCTACTGATCCGGCAGACATTTGTGTTTTTCGCGAGGGGTGGACAAAAAGGTTTTAAAATCCCCGGTCGGGACACTGTTAATGTAAGATGGTCTAGTATTTTTGAAAAATGGGGTGGTGTTATTTTGAAACTTTGATTTGGTGGTTGCTTCACAAAATGCCCTGTTTTTGGCACTCGGAAAATGGAAAATGCGATTTCTGTGCGACGAAAAGGAAAACTTCCTCCTGCAACATTGTTCTCCATCCCAAGATGCACATACGTGAACAATATGGGCACATTATCACAAACTGTGTCGCGATTCTAGCCATAACATTTGTCGTTTGACCTAAAAGCCATGAAACCTCGAACATGATAGGTCATTTCTGTGAAGGTTTTTTCGAGATGTTTGCAATATACCAACTTTGGTATTTTTCCTTGCAAATATGTCACATAATATGACACCACGCGAAGGATTTACCTCGTTTGGACCGTTTTTGAATTTCTTCTCCCCGTTTCCAAATTTCCCCGTTTCAAACTATGGTCAAAATAGCGGGCATGAAGATAGGGGATGAGCCTCGCTAAAACTTGCATTGTATCTCTGAATAAACATCATATTGTGAGTATAAACATGATTTTTTCAAAAAATCAAGGGCATTAGATCATGTACCTGTAGTTCAAACCAGACCCACTTCCTACTGATCCGGCAGACATTTGTCTTTTTCGCGAGGGGTGGACAAAAAGGTTTTAAAATCCCCGGTCGGGACATTGTTAATGTAATATGGTCTAGTATTTTTGAAAAATGGGGTGGTGCTATTTTGAACCTTTGATTTGGTGGTTGCTTCACAAAATGCCCCGTTTTTGGCACTCAGAAAATGGAAAATGCGTTTTCTGTACGACGAAAAGGAAAACTTCCTCCGACAACATTGTTCTCCATCCCAAGATGCACATACGTGTACAATATGGGCACATTATCACAAACTATGTCGCGATTTTGGCCATAACATTTGTCGTTTGACCTAAAAGCCATGAAACCTCGAACATGATAGGTCATTTCTGTGAAGGTTTTTTCGAGATGTTTACAATATACCAAGTTTGCTATTTTTCCTAGCAAATATGTCATATAATATGACACCACGTGAAGGATTTACCTCGTTTGGACCATTTTTGAATTTCTTCTGCCTGTTTCCAAATTTCCCCGTTTCAAACTATGGTCAAAATAGCGGGCATGAAGATAGGGGATGAGCCTCACTAAAACTTGCATTGTATCTCTGAATAAACATTATATTGTGAGTATAAAAATGATTTTTTCAAAAAATTAAGGGCATTAGATCATGTACCTGTAGATCAAACCAGACCCACTTCCTACTGTTCTGGCAGACATTTGTCTTTTTGCGAGGGGTGGACAAAAAGGTTTTAAAATCCTCGGTCGGGACACTGTTAATGTAAGATGGTCTAGTATTTTAGAAAAATGGGGTGGTGCTATTTTGAAACTTTGATTTGGTGGTTGCTTCACAAAATGCTCCATTTTTGGCACTCAGAAAATGGAAAATGCGTTTTCTGTGCGACGAAAAGGAAAACTTCCTCCTGCAATATTGTTCTCCATCCCAAGATGCACATACGTGTATAATATGGGCATATTATCACAAACTATGTCGTGATTCTGGCCATAACATTTGTCATTTGACCTAAAAGCCATGAAATCTCGAACATGATAGATCATTTCTGTGAAGGTTTTTTCGAGATGTTTGCAATATACCAACTTTGGTATTTTTCCTTGCAAATTTGTCACATAATATGACACCACGCGAAAGATTTACCTCGTTTGGACCATTTTTGAATTTCTTCTGCCCGTTTCCAAATTTCCCTGTTTCAAGCTATGGTCAAAATAGCAGGCATGAAGATAGGGGATGAGCCTCGCTAAAACTTGAATTGTATCTCTGAATAAACATCATATTGTGAGTACATTAGATCATGTACCTATAGTTCAAACCAGGCCCACTTCTTAGTGATCCGGCAGACATTTGTCTTTTTCGCGAGGGGTGGACAAAAAGGTTTTAAAATCCCCGATCAGGACACTGGTAATGTAAGATGGTCTAGTATTTTTGAAAAATGGGGTGGTGCTTGAAGCTTTGATTTGGTGGTTGCTTCATAAAATGCCCCGTTTTTGGCACTCGAAAAATGGAAAATGCGTTTTCTGTGCGACGAAAAGGAAAACTTCCTCCTGCAACATTGTTCTCCATCCCAAGATGAACATACGTGTACAATATGGGCACATTATCACAAACTATGTCATGATTCTGGCCATAACATTTGTCGTTTGACCTAAAAGCCATGAAACCTCGAACATGATAGGTCATTTCTGTGAAGGTTTTTTTGAGATGTTTACAATATACCAACTTTGGTATTTTTCCTTGCAAATATGTCACATAATATGACACCATGTGAAGGATTTACCTCGTTAGGACCGTTTTTGAATTTCTTCTGCCCGTTTCCAAATTTTCCCGTTTCAAACTATGGTCAAAATAGCGGACATGAAGATAGGGGATAATCCTCACTAAAACTTGCATTGTATCTCTGAATAAACATTATATTGTGAGTATAAAATTGATTTTTTCGAAAAATCAAGGGTATTAGATCATGTACCTATAGTTCAAACCAGACCCACTTGCTACTGATCCGGTAGACATTTGTCTTTTTCGCGAGGGGTGGACAAAAAGGTTTAAAATCCCCGGTCGGGACACTGTTAATGTAAGATGGTCTAGTATTTTTGAAAAATGGGGTGGTGCTAGTTTGAAACTTTGATTTGGTGGTTGCTTCACAAAATGCCCCGTTTTTGGCACTCGGAAAATGGAAAATGCGTTTTCTGTGCGACGAAAAGGAAAACTTCCTCCTGCAACATTGTTCTCCATCCCAAGATGCACATACGTGTATAATATGGGCACATTATCACAAACTATGTCACGATTCTGACCATAACATTTCTCGTTTGACCTAAAAGTCATGAAACCTCGAACATGATAGGTCATTTCTGTGAAGGTTTTTTCGAGATGTTTGCAATATACCAAGTTTGGTATTTTTCCTTGCAAATATGTCATATAATATGACACCACGCGAAGGATTTACCTCGTTTGGACCGTTTTTGAATTTTTAATGCCCATTTCAAACTGTGGTCAAAACAGCGGGCATGCAGGTTCTTAGGTAGGGGTTGATCCTCACTAAACTTGAATTGGATCTCTGATAAAACATCATATTTTGAATCTAAAAATGATTTTTGAAAAAAAATCACGGACATTATATCATGTACATGTAGTTCAATTCTAACCCACTTCCTACGATTCAACAGATATTTGTCTTTTTCACGGGGGTGGACAAAAAGGTTTAAGATACCATGGTTATGACATTGTTCATGTAATATGGTCTAGTATTTTTGAAAAAATAGGGTGGTAGCATTTTGAATTAGTCCTTTGGTGGTTTCTTTACAAAACGCCCCGGTTTTTGCGCTCCGAAAATGGAAAAATTCTTTTCCGTGCAACTAAATGGAAAACTTCGCCCTGCAACATTGTTCGCCATCCCAAGATACACGTGCGTGCACAATATGGACAAATTATCACGAACTATGTCACGATTCTGTTCATAACATGAAACTTGAAGAAAATTAATTTTTTGTGCAGTAGAGCCAACCAATCAGAACAAAGTATCAACCTACCCACGGATCACCCTAGAAAACCAGATCTCAGCCGTTTATTCAAATCCAACGTCCAGCTTCTCCTGCAAATGACCTACCCACGGATCTCAGCCTTTTGACCAAAATGACCGAGACACCCCCATAAATCCCAGTCGCTTTGTCAAAATATCCAGGGGTTTTTTCATCAAACAATATTTTGACCCTAAGCCTACACTAGGTGCCAGAACTCCCGAACCCTAAAGCATCTCTTCTCCCTGCCGCCGCCACCCCTCCCACCCTTCCCCCACCCCATCGAACCATAATCCCATACACGCCGCGCCGCGGCCTACCTCCCACACGCGTGGCGCCGCGGATCACCGCAGCCCCTCCGGCCACCATCTCTACCTCGCGCGCGCGCAACAGCCCCTACCCCCCTCCGTCTCATTCCTCCATAGCTAGGTCACCTGAACGAGATTCTGGCGAACGCCGTCGACCCGGAAGCGCTGGACAAGATCTACCGCTATGACGAGAAGGCCAACGCGGAGGTGCTCGGCCGCGGGAGCGTGAGGACGACGTACAAGGCCGTGCTCGATGGCCGGCTCATTAGGAGGAGCTGGTAGCGTCCACATCAGCAGGCAACAGGATGGGAGAGCCAGGCGTCCAGGGACGGCGTCGTCTCCATCCTCGGCCCCTTCGACAACCGCCTCTCCGCGCTCTACGCTGCCATGTGCCCCATCCATCTACGGACGCACGCCGTCCACACCATGCACGAGAACATCGACCGCATCCTCCGCTCTCCTGACGCCATCCTCATCGAGTTCAACCGTACCAGAGAGGTAACGCCCGAGCTCCTAGGCCCGATCTTTTTTGTTTTCTCTCTGAATTTCAATGTACATGCCTACAATATGTTCAGTTTAATCTTCCAACAAATACTCATATCATACCATGGATTGTTCTTTGCACATGATTTCCCCCAAATAGAGCAGATTGTTTAAGCCTGACCACGCTAGATTGATTCTGATCTATAGAGCATGATTTAGTTTACTATCTTATTATTCCTGTGATGGTGTTAGGTTTACTGATTCTAATCTGTAGCACATGATTTAGCTTACTGTATCTTATTATTCCTGCTAGAGAAGAAAATACGCTTTTCTGTTGGGCCTTTTGTTTATTTCACTTGCATGCTGGTGGGTGTTAGCTGGGAGAATAGAGTGTGGGATGGTCTCAAGAAAACCTTATGTTTGAATCATGGTTTGTGTTCACCGTAGGGACAGCTTGTACGGGGACTCGTTGCTCTAGGAGCAACCTTGACATGATGTTGGTGAATGATTCTATTATGAAGAAAATATCATTAGGTCTCCTAGTGATTCAGTTAGGAGTTCTATCTTGTATTTTGTTTTTGCTTTTGTTTTCATCACATAATGAACAAAAAGCATTTTACAATGTCTAAGAATAAAAAAACTAATGTTTTGCACCTCTTCAGTACTTCCAATTTAACTGATGTCTTACCTTTTACTCAACCAGGACTTATAGGAGAACTATGACATCTGAGTGTTTGTTGCTTCTGATTTTAGTGTCACTTCACTTTGCAGATGCCAGGTAGAATTATGGCAATGGGTGGCTTAATCGATCAAGTATCATGTTGTATGGTGGAACTAGTAAGGCAATGTTTCCTCTGTTTTTTTGCTATTAAATGTACTGGCTACTGATGCAGTAATGCTCTTTGTTTCAACAGGCTTGATAACTTTGTAGAATGACTCATAGCTTTGATAAAAAACAAGTCCAGCTGGGGAGGATCCTAGATGAATTTCTGTGTGTATGCTGTTAGGTATCACTCACCTGTAGACAAGAAATATTTGTGCGTATGCTACTGGATGCTTAGCAAATGTTAGCCAGAATTATAATCCTCAAGATATTAAATAGCACTGTGCTGGCAAATTGGTTCATGTTCCTGACAATTCTGTCCACAAACTTCCTTATAGGCTCATAATGTGGCTTGGCTTTCCAATCTCATCATTTTATTGATTTAATTTTGACATTTAGATATGTTTTGAGCATGTTGTGCTGACTAGTATACTTCTATGTTCCGCGTCCAGTAGTTGTTATGCAAGTGTGAATTCCTATTTTTATTACTCCTCCATACTATAAGTCTATGTTATGATTGTCATCTTGGCTCGATAATAAAATGGAGCCTCAAGTGTTATGGTAGCAACCTTGTTAGGTTTTGTGTGTGCTTGCCTGTAAATATGCTTCATAGTTTTTACTTGTTTTCCCTTGCTGTGACAGCGTGATCCTGGAGGAAGAACCACAGCCTGGGAACGAGCGAGCTAACTGTGATCATGAGCAGAAGGGGAGCCACTCTAACATCAGCAGGATTTTGTTTTAGTTTATTTGTATACGAGACGCGACATACTTGCTGTGATGAATCTAGTATTTTGATTGCCGAGTACCTGATGACATGACTGTAATCTATTTTGTTTCGTGCTAGATGAAATATTATGATTTTATTGGATCTGTTTGAATGAAATTAATGGTTATTGCACAAATGAAAAGTGATGAGTCTGACCCGTGTAGAATTTGTACCTGATATTTTCTAGTACGAAACTGGTACTAACAGGTAGGCCCCATCGGACATGTGGGATCTGCTGTGACGTAAAATTTGAAAAACAAAAATGTTGGGCTGGAGCAAACGCTAGAAATTAATAATATATGGGCTTAAGTTTTGGGCTTGGCCCATGAAATACCTAGACGGTAAAAGATAGGCTTAGAAACCAAAAGGCTAGAATTGTTGGGTTTGGCCCATGTAAAGCACTGAACTGGACTAGGCTGAATTTGCTGCCACGTCAGATTCCACGTTGGATTGGCTTACATGGACAGGCCAGAATACCATGACCAAAATTTTGGTCAAGAACACTATGACCATCTATTTTGGTCATAGTAGTCCATGACCAATTCAAAAAAAGGTCGTTAGTTGTCTATAGTGACCCTCGTTATGTGACCTACTACTTTTGGTCATAGAAAGGTCATAGATGGATTAATATGACCTTTCTATGACCAATATTTGGGGGCACTAGTTAGCATATTCCTTGTAGTGGAGCCCAATTGAAACATTTTGGTGAGCATCAAGCACATATATCCATGGTGGAGCCAAATAAAGTATGGGAAGCTCTTGAAAATTTAGATTGGCTAGAAGCAATGCACAAAGATCTCAACAACTTTGAGAGAAATAAAGTAAGGAAGTTAGTAGAAAAGCCAAAGGAGTGTCGCAATGTTATTGACACTAAATGGATATTCAAGAACAAGCAAGATAAACATGGTATTGTTGTGAGGAACAAGGCAAGATTGGTTGCATACGGGTTCTCTCAAATTGAAGGCATTGATTATGGAGAGACTTATGCTCCTATAGCTCGCCATGAGTCCATCCTTATCCTTCTTGCATATGATGCACATCATAAATTTAAATTACAACAAATGTATGTGGAAAGTGCTCTTCTAAATGGTCCATTGCATGAGTTGGCTTATGTCAAGCAACCCCCGGGTTTCAAAGATCCCAACTTCCCAAACCATATCTACAAACTTGGTAAGGTTCTCTATAGACTTAAACAAGCTCCAGTACTTAGTATGAGCGCCTTAGAGAGTTGTTGTTAGACCGTGGATTTGAGGCTGGGAAAATTGATCCCACTCTTTTTACTAAGAAGGTTAATGGGGATCTTTTCGTTTGCCAAATATATGGTGATGATATTATCTTTGGCTCATCTAACAAAGCTTTTAATGATGAATTCTTGAAGCTTATGACTGACAGGTTCAGGATGTCTATGATGGGAGAGTTAAGGGTATTTCTTGGTTTTGAGATCAAGCAAATAAGAGGGGGGCCTTTTTCAATCAAGCCAAATATACCCAATACATGCTCAAGAGGTTCAACATGAAATAACTAAATGGAGCTCCTACTCCCATGGCAACCAAGACTCATCTTGAGCTTAACCCAAATGGTAAAGATGTTGATCAAAAGGTATACCGATCCATGATTGGTTCTTTGCTTTACCTATGTGCATTTAGACCCGATATTGTGTTAAGTCTAGGAGTGTGTGCAAGATATCAAGTGGCTCCTAAAGAAAGCCACTTGATGGCGGTCAAAAGAATCTATCGATATTTGGTTCATACCCCAAACTATGGTATATGGTATCCTAGGGGCTCAACATTCTCTCTTTGTGGATACACTGATACAGATTGGGCTGGTGATAAGGATGATAGAAAATCAACCTCCGGGGCTTGCCAATTCCTTGGTAGGTCCTTGGTGTGTTAGTCTTCTAAGAACCAGACTGTATATCTCTGTCCACCGCCGAGGCTGAGTATGTGGCTGCATCTAGTGCTTGCACTCAATTGTTATGGATGATGCAAACTTTAAAGGAATATGGTGTCTGTTGTGACAAAGTGCCTCTTTTATGTGACAATGAAAGTGTTATCAAGATTGCCTACAATCCAGTGGATCATACAAGGACAAAGCATATTGAGATCCATCATCATTTCATTAGAGATCATGTTGCCTGAGGAGATATTGATCTATCTTATGTACCAACCAAAGACCAACTTGCAGATATTTTCATGAAGCCACTTGATGAAGCAAGGTTTTGCTATTTGAGGAATGAGCTAAATATCATAGATTCAAGAATTTTGACTTGATCATCTTGCATACACACATATTACTTGATTATTATGTGGTTTAGGTGCAGGTATGGAGATAGGAGGAGTGCGGTCATAATTATTGGGTTATCCCTCCCCCCCCATAATGCCAAAATTAACAAAAATCAATTCTCTTACTATCATTTTGTGATATGTGAGCTTCATTGATGAGTAGAGGTCATGAACCCAAGGATAATTCTTCACGGTTTCATGCCTCACACTCTTAAATGGTGGCCTCGGCCACCACCCCCTTCATTGTGAAGGGTTGGTTATTGGCTCTATTTTGATTTGGAGTTTTACTTGTCATTTAATTTGGATTTCATTGCATATTTGGTTCTTCACAGTTTGGAATCTAAACCCAGGCCTTAAACTCTCCCCTGAACACATCCCATCCCATATATGTCCCCAAACTTGAATCTGGCTGGTTTTGGTCAAAGAGGGCTGGAGATTCTGGTGTGCAAACACCGGAGTCTCCGGTCTAGGACGGTTTCAGGCAGTGACTAAAGGGGGTCGGGCGATAGACTCACTCAGACTCTATCTTCCACCCCCGACTCCCACCTCCACACCCGTCGCCTCCTCCTCCAAAACTACCAGCCGGAGGCCATTTTGCCGCCGGGATCTCCCGTGTCACCGGCCAACTCCACCCTCTCCACCCCTAGGACATTCCCCACTAGTGGAATCACTCCAATGGACAGATCTGGTACCTTTATCCTCACCATGAACCTATGGTTCCTCCCCTATGCTTATTTTGAGTTTTGTATTGATTTTTTCCACTGGAACAACATGCCTACGTGCACTTTATCACATTAGTCTCATATCCTTACCCAATCTACTAGAATCAATCCCACCTGCAGTCGCCCTGTGCAACCCGAAACCTCTAGACCGGAGATTTCGGTTGGCCAGGCCAGAGACTCCGGTCTGTCTAATCGAAACTCCGGTCCAGGGCAGAGATTCCGTGTTGCACACCGGAGACTCCGGTGTTGATTGCCTCTAGAACATCTGGTAATGTTGTGAGGGTCTTGTGTGTTTCTCCGAGACATATGTGCTTACCCCCATGCTATCCCCCTCACTCTCTGTTCACAGGAGGCTCTAGTTCTCGTCGTGGTCGCACCACGGCCAAGTCCAAGAGGGCATGATACGTCCATTTTGCATCACTATTCTATATCATAATTTACTGTTATTCATTGATATATTTCATATTAAGGGATGATACTTATGTTATTCCATCTATTTTTGCATGATTGATGACTTTTGGAGCATGGACCGCTGCAGTCAGGATTCTGATGGAAAAGGTGTTGTTTGGAGGCAAAAATCGCGAAGATCAGAAAATCCAGGAAAATATACGGAAAATCCTATTTTTCCAGAAGACGAAAGAAGCCAGAAGGAGGAGTGGAGATGGGCCACAGGGGGCCCACACCACCCCCTGGCGCGGGCCAGCCTAGGCCACGCCACCAGGTGGTGTGGCCGCCCTGGTCCACCCCTGGCTCTCCCCTCTGGCGTATATAATCCTCCCGAAACCCTAATACTCGGAGAGCGACCACAGAAAGATTCCGCCGCCTCTGCAAGGCGAAAAACACCGAGAGAGAAAGATCTCTCCGGCAGACAGAATTCTACCGGGGGAATTCCTTCCAAGAGAGGGGAGATCGTCGCCATTAACACCACCATCAAGCTGGACTTCATCGGGATCATCATCATCATCACCACCATCACCATCACCAGAACCATCATCACCATCTCCATATTGCTGTAACAATTGGGTTAAATCTTGCATAGTTCATAGGGGAAACTTTTCCGGTGTTGATTACTCGTTGTAGTTGATGCTATTGAGTGGAACCATTGAATTATTGTTTATGTTCAGATTGTTATACATCATTATTCCATCTCTGATCATGATCCATATGATGTCTTGTGAGTAGTTCGTTTTGTTCTTGATGACATGGGAGAAGTCATGTTGTTAGTAGTGGAGTTGTGTTGAGAAAGATTCAATAGTTTGATATTTAAGTTGTGGTGTACTTCTTCTAGTGGTGTCATGTGAACGTCGACTACATGACACTTCACCTATATGGGCCTATGGGAATGCATTGTGTATTTGGCTACTAATGATAGGGGTTGCCGGAGTGATAGGAACCTGAACCCCCGTTAGGAAACCATTGCACAAGGGACGTTAGGGTCTTAGAGTTTAAAGTTGTGGTTAGGTTTCTACCTTAATTACTTTCTTCTACTTACAGATGATTGCAAGGGGTATAATCACAAGTATGTATTAGTCCTAGGAAGGTCGGTACATTAGCACAGGTTGACCCACACAACACTTAGCAAGCTAAAAAAGATTAATCAACTATATGAAGCGAAAGCACTTGACAGTCTTCCCGTGTGTCCTCGAGAACGTTTGGTCATCTTAAGTAATACAACCGGCTTGTCCTTTGCTGAATAAAGTATTGGGCCACTTGCTGCATTTATTCTTATTGTCTTTTATTTACTCGTACTTTATTTACTTGCATTATCAAAAACCCATAAAAATCCGTTAGCTAAGTATTTGGAGAGAATTCCTGATCCATACCACTAGCCAGCACCTTTTGCTCCTTGTTGGGTTCGACACTCTTACTTATCAAAAATACTACGATACACCCCCTATACTTGTGGGTCATCAAGACTATTTGTTGGCACCGTTGCCAGGGAGTGAAGTGCTATTGGAGAGTGGAACTGGTAAAGGAAACTTCTACTGTGAGTATTGTTTACTTATATTAGCTGCTTTATTTTCATTATGGATAATTCGCCGAGTTCCTTATTTCGTAATGCTACTACCACTGCTAAGGTAGTAGATGAACCACCACCTGCTGAGAATGATACTTTTAAAATACCTACAAGAATTACTGATCGTGTTATGGATAACTATTATGTTGGGGATGGAACTGTCCATCCCGATGATCATTTGCTCTTTATACACGAATTATGCGGGTTGTTCAAGTGTGTAGGTATTACTACAGATCAAGTTAAGAAGAAGTTATTCTCATTGTCACTGAAAGGAAGAGCTGAGGAATGGTATAAGCTGCTGAAGAATGGACAAGCTCTTGAATGGGAGGAAATAGTACCTCTCTTTTATTCAAAGTTTTATCCTCCTAGTAAGATTCATAAAGATCAAAATCAAATATACAACTTTTGGCCTCTTGATGGAGAGAGTACAACTCAAGCTTGGCGGAGATTGAAGTTATTAATGCTCAAATGTCCCATTCATGAGCTCCCCAACAATATTATTATCAATAACTTTTATGCAAGGCTTTCTCTTCATGATAAGGATTTATTGGATGCTTCTTCTGCTGGATCATTCACTCGCATGGAAGAAGTTAAATGGGATCTTCTAGACCGTATTCAAGACAATGCTGAAGCTTGGGAAAATGACAAAGGTAGAAAGTCAGGTATAAATTATGATTATGAATGCATTGAATCTTTTATGGGAACTGATGACTTTCAAAATATTAGTAATGCTTATGGTCTTGATTTACGAGTTATTACAAATTGTTTTAAGGCCTTTGCTTCTTATATTGAAATCCCAACAAAGGGATGGAGCAAGTACCATGCACCTTATAAAGATATTGTTGACTGTGTTCCTGTTGGGAGTACTGAGTATTGCACTATTGATCATGTTTTACATGAACCTTACATTGAGAAGATACCCTTCCCAGATAAGGTAAAGGATCATCCTATGATAACTAGTGTAATCACTAAAAGTGAAAAGAGAACTGTAAAACCTGATGAACAAATAAGCATTGAACCTGTTGTAGCAATTGTTAAAGATCTTGTGACCAAAAGTGTAGAATATGGACACATAGTCTTTTGTGAGGACGCTTCTAATATTGTCTCACATCCCAATAGAACTAAAAAGGCTAGTGTCCCTGTGCTTTCTGTTAGAATTGGTGATCATTGCTACTATGGTTTGTGTGATATTGGTGCAAGTTCAAGAGCTATTCCTTATGAGCTTTATAAAGAAATTATGCATGAAATCAGTCCCTGCGAGTTGGAAGAGATTGATGTGGTTATTCGCCTTGCTAATAGAGAGACCATTTCTCCAATTGGTATTGTGCGGGATGTAGAAGTTCTTTGTGCTAAGATTAAATATCCTGCTAATTTTCTAGCACTTGGTTCAGCTGCTAGTAAAACGTATCCCATCATTTTTGGTAGACCTTTCTTGAGTACTTATGGAGCTATTATAGATTGCAAGAGGGAGAAAATCTTGACTAGGTTTGATGGGGAATCTTATGAGTAATTTTTCGAAATTTACTAAAGAACCTTGTGAAAATGAAACCCATAATGAGGATTTTCGAGTTGAACAACTTGCGTCTATTTCTCTTGCTCCTGACAACGCTTTGCAGCAATTTATGGAAGACCATGAAAGTGAGATCTTCATGGAAGAAAGGAATGAGATTGATGAGATTCTCCGTCGTCAACCCAAGATGCTTAAGCATAACTTGCCTGTAGAAGACTTGGGTACCACGTTGCCACCTAAAAAATATCCGATCTTCGATCTAAAACCTCTCCCTGATGATCTTAAATATGCTTACATTGATGATAAAAAAGATACATCATGTTATTATTAGCTCTAAACTTTCAGGGAAGGAAGAGGAACGATTATTGGAGGTTTTGAAAGGGATTTCTCCTACTATATGTCAGCATTCTATCAACATAGAACCAGATGCAAAGCTAGTAGTAGAGCACCAACGGTGGCTGAATCCTAAGATGAAACAAGTGGTAAGAAATGAGGTATTAAAACTCCTTGATGATGGTATTATTTACCCTATTGTTGATAGTGAATGGGTTAGTCCTATTCATTGTGTTCCTAAAAAAGGAGGAATAACCGTTGTTCCTAATGACAATTATGAGCTTATTCCCCAAAGAATAGTAGTGGGCTATAGGATGTGCATTGATTTCAGGAAAGTTAACAAAGTTACTAAGAAAGATCATTACCCACTTCCCTTTATTGATCAAATGTTAGAAAGGTTGTCTAAAAAGACCCATTTTTGTTTTCTTGATGGATATTCTGGTTTCTCTCAAGTTGCTGTTAAACAACGAGATCAAGAAAAAACTACGTTTACATGCCCTTACGGAACCTATGCTTATAGACGTATGCCTTTTGGTTTATGTAATGCTCCTGCTACTTTTCAAAGATGCATGTCTGCTATCTTTCATGGTTTTTGTGAGGAAATTGTGGAAGTGTTCATGGATGACTTCTCCATCTATGGAACTTCTTTTGATAATTGTCTGCACAACCTTGATAAAGTTTTGCAGAGGTGTGAAGAAACTAATCTTGTTCTTAATTGGGAGAAATGCCACTTCATGGTTAATGAAGGGATTGTCCTTGGGCATAAGGTGTCCGAAAGAGGCATAGAGGTGGATAGAGCTAAAGTTGAGGCAATTGAGAAAATGCCTTGCCCAAGAGACATCAAAGGTATTTGTAGTATCCTTGGTCATGCTGGTTTTTATAGAATGTTTATTAAAGATTTCTCTAAAATATCAAAACCCTTCACTAATCTTCTTCAAAAAGATATACCCTTTGTTTTTGATGATGATTGTAAGGAAGCTTTTGAAACTCTTAAGAAGGCTTTAACTACAGCTCCTATTGTTCAGCCACCTGATTGGGGCTTACCCTTTGAAATAATGTGTGATGCTAGTGATTTTGATGTAGGTGCTGTCCTTGGGCAACGAATTGATAAAAAGTTAAACGCTATTCATTATGCTAGTAAGACTCTGGATGTTGCTCAAAGGAATTATGCTACTACTGAAAAAGAATTTCTAGCTGTCATCTTTGCTTGTGATAAGTTTAGACCTTATATTGTAGACTCAAAAGTCACCATTCATACTGATCATGCTGCTATTAAGTACCTTATGACGAAGAAGGATGCTAAGCCTAGGCTTATTAGATGGGTGCTACTTTTACAAGAGTTTGATCTGCATATTGTAGATAGGAAAGGTGCTGAAAATCCTGTAGCTGATAATTTATCTCGATTGGAAAACATCTCTTTTGATCCTATGCCTGTTAATGATAGCTTCCCAAATGAATAGTTGGCGGCAGTAGGGTGAGCTCGCGAGGGAGCCCTTGGTATGCTGATTATCCTAACTTTATTGTCTCCAAGTATTTGCCTCCAACTTTCACAGCTCAGCAAAGGAGGAAGTTCTTTTACGATTTGAGGAATTATTTTTGGGATGACCCACACTTATATAAAGAATGAGCGAATGGTATTATGCGAAGATGTGTTCCAGAATATGAACAAAAGGAGATATTGCGTAAATGTCATGGTAGTGCTTATGGAGGACATCATGCAGGAGATAGAACTGCACAAAAGGTGCTACAATTAGGTTTCTACCGGCCTACCCTTTTTAAAGATGCAAGGAAATTTGTTTTATCTTGTGATGAGTGTCAGCGTGTGGGTAATATTTCTAGACGCAATCAAATGCCTATGAACTACTCTCTAGTTATTGAACCCTTTGATTGCTGGGGATTTGACTTTATGGGTCATTTTCCTCCCTCGAAAGGTTATACTCATATTCTTGTTGCAGTTGATTATGTTACTAAGTGGGTAGAGCCATCCCTACGAAGAGTGCTGACGGGGAGACCTCTCTAAAAATGCTTAAGGATGTTATCTTTCCTAGGTTTGGAGTGCCTAAGTATCTCATGACTGATGGAGGTTCTCATTTCATTCATGGTGGTTTTAGAAAGACCCTGACTAAATATGATGTTAATCATAGAATTGCTTCGGCTTATCACCCCCAAACTAGTGGAAAAGTAGAGTTATTAAATAGAGAAATTAAATCCATCTTGCAAAAGACTGTTAATAGATCTAGAAAAAACTGGGCTAAAAAGTTGAATGATGCTTTATGGGCTTATAGGACTGCCTATAAAAACCCTATGGGGATGTCTCCTTATAAAATGGTTTATGGGAAAGCTTATCACCTACCTTTAGAATTAGAACACAAAGCTTATTGGGCAGTTAAAGAACTCAATAGAGATTGTAAGCTTGCTGGTGAAAAAAGATTATTTGACTTAAGCTCTTTTGATGAATGAGGAGTGAAGCTTATGAGAATGCTAGACTCTTTAAAGAAAAAGTTAAAAGATGGCATGATAAGCGAATACTTAAGAGAGAATTCCATGTTGGTTAAAAAGTTCTATTGTATAGGTCTCGTCTCAGATTTTTTGCAGGAAAACTACTGTCAAAATGGGAAGGACCTTTCGTTATTGAAGAAGTGTACCATTCAGGAGCAATAAAAATTTCTTCTTTAAAAGATAACACTACACAAGTGGTGAATGGGCAGCGACTTAAGCATTACATTGCTGGGGATTCTTATAATGAAGATATTGATGCTTTTCAAGTTATAACTCCAGAAAAATTTATCAAAGACCTGCAGAGTCTGTTTTCAAATAGGTAACAGTTCTAGTAAGAAAAGTTCCGCGAAAGATCTGTCCAATTATATTTTTGCAGTTTTTATCCAATAAGGAAAGCTACGAAGCGAAAGGGGGACGGAAACGGGGAGAGGGTGGCTCACACCACCCTGTGGCGCGGGCCCACCCCTGGCCACGCCACCAGGTGGTGTGGCCACTCCGGACTCCGCCTCCGACTCGTTTTCTCCCAGTACCTTCCTTTTGTTGTGAAACTTCGTAATATATAACCCCTCGGATCTCCCAAGGTTCGTATATCGTGCTTTTGTCGTGTTTTCGTTTCGATCTGTTCCAGACAGGTAGAGTCCCAGATTTGGAGCCACAATGTCTTCCTCGGGATTAGCTAAGGAAGATTCCTCAGAAGATATCATCAACCCATACATGAGGGAGTTGAAGATTCATCCCAAGGAGTTGTGGCTTGAAGACAGGGAAGTTCGGATAAAAGAAGTTCAAGGCCCTAAAGGTGAAGGAAGTCTGGAGGACAGGATGGAATCACTGGAGCAAGAAGTCTTTAGGTACAAGAAGATGGTGGAACGCGAAGTGGATATCATCCATAAGATTTGTTCCGAACTCATCGCCGAGCACCAAAAGGAGACTGCTGAGCTCAAGAATGAAGTCCTCTCACTCTGCCAAACAACCAACAAACTACAAGCATAGCTCTACGACGTTCAAAATCAAAACTGTGAGTACGAGGTTAGGTTTAAACGCATAAGTGCTGCTGCAAGTTTCAGGATGCTGGAGACCACGATGTCCTTTGTTCATGGGGAGCCTTTACCCTGGAACTCGGATGATGATGAGAGGATACCACCACCAAAGGAGTAATTCGTCATCAGGTTTGGCATCCCCTTGGTTTGTTCCAAGCTTGGGGGAGTGCCGCGGTATCACATCACTATCTTCTATCTTTTTACCTTTTTAGTAGAGTCATATCATGAATATAGAAGTTATCATATAGGATGGTTTGCATTATGGATATGTCCCATCTCTCGTTAGATATGAATCCCTTGGTGTGAGTTGCCGTTATGGAATATTAATGAGAAGTTATATCATTTACTCTTTTGCATATCTTATATTAGTTTTCAATTTGTGGTTATATGAGTGATCTTGTTGTTAGTATTGGTATCACTTTGGGATCATTGAGTTAATTTAGTTGGTTTTGGAAAACCTGGCTTGGTCAGTAGCAACACTATTTTTGAGAGTTGAATGAAAAGATAAAAGTACTCTAAAGAAAATATAATTTCATCATCTTTCTTTCTTGATTTGCTAATAAGTTTAGTATTCTCTAGTTAAGATCTTTTGTGCTTCCAAGGAAGATTGAATGTTTGTTTTTATCACTTGTATGTTTGTTTGTTTCCTTCAACTCTTATACTTGCTACCCAGCCTTGCTAGCCAAAACCTGTACTGAGAGGGAATTCTTCTCGTGCATCCATTCCTTAAACCAAACCCATGCCATTTGTGTCCACCATACCTACCTATTAGCATTATTGCTATTCTAAGTAAATTCATGTTTTTATCTACCTTCCAAATTAAACTTGTTATGTGAAAATTAATGATGAAAGCTCTCATGAACTTGATGGCACACTTTACTTTCTTGCATTTAATAAACTTGAACCACTGTGCCCATCTATGTTGCGTATATGCTTGTGCTTTGTAAGTTGTGAATTAGCAGAACCATGTTGTTGTAACATTCCAAAACTTTAATCCAAGCTTATCAAGATCTAAATCATCAAATATATGGTTAACAAAAACTTTTCCAAATTTAAAATGAAAGCATTCATATGTGTGTGCATTTAAAATAGGAGTTGTTTTGAATTGCCATGATTGTGTGATCCAGTGCTTGTAAAATGTTTCTTAGGTGATTTAAACATCATCTAAATCATCCCCAAACTTTTCCTAAAGAAAATCAAATCAAAAGGAATTAAAAAGGAGGAATGGTCATTTTGGCCATTTTAATCCACTACACTAGTTTGGCTATTCCTAGTACTCAATTCTTAACAGAAACAATTCTTGATCTTTGTACCCCTTGCTAGTACACATAATGAGGTACCAAGGCCCACCTTTTGATCTACTAAAAACATTTTGTTAACTATTTTAAATGACAGTTTAAAATTGACTCGAATGCATATGCATAGATCACCCCTATTTCAAAAACCATCTCTTTGAGCTCCACTTTCAAAACCCTTGCAACCAGAGACTACCTAGCACTAGTGGAGATCACTCAAAAAATTTCAAACCAAAATTCAAACCTTTCTTTCATGCGGCCATTTAATCAAACACTTGGCATGCATAATCTCTACTCTAATCCTAGCTCACTGTTTACTACAGGGTTTTGCCCCCAAATGATCTTCATTTATCTCCTATGTCCCCTCTTGATCTAACCAAACCCCTAACACCCCTCTCCCTTGTCCCTAGTCCCCATGCCATGCCATGCCGAGCCATGCCTCGCCGGCCAACCATTGCCCCGCTCCAGCAGACCATTCCCTCTTCCCTCGCCATGTCTAGGAGGTAGCCAGGAGCTCACCGCCACCCCCTGTCCCTTGCCCGAGCCAAGAGCAGCAGTGGACCACCGAGCACAAACCGCGCCCAGTGCCACTGCACCATGCCAGTGCCGGCCCCAGAGCGCACTCGGTCCCCGCTCGCACAGACCGCCCCTTTGCAGCAGCCCGCGTCCGCCGCTCCGCCTCGACCTGGAGAACACCCCAGACACCCTCGCTGGCCACCCAAAGCCTCACAGCCACCGCTCGCCGTGGACACCGTTGCCTCTGCCTCTCAGAGCGCCACCTCGCCTAGATTGCATGCCACCGCCCCTACACTCGCATTCAAGTTCTAGAGCATCGCCAGGGAACCACACATCGATCGCCACCAGCAGCCATGCCTCTACCCCGCCGTAGCCATGTCGCCACCTTCGACTGCCCATCCTGCTCGGTCTCACCGTCGGGCCTATAAAAGGAGCCCTCCCCACCCTCTTCTCTCCACACCATTCCACTCTCCTCACCTCTCTGAACCTCACCCACCTCTAGCCGGAGCAAGGCGAGCTCTGCCTCGCCGGAATTGGAGCCGGAGCAGCCGCGACAGGAGGAGAAGGGCGTCGTTGATTGCGACCACCCCAAGCTCCGCCGCAACCGCGCCTCGCCTCGCCGTCGTCTTCCATGTCATTTGCCCGCCTCGCTGACCCTGCTGGAGCCCTGGTACGCCCCCAGTAGACCCCCACCGAGCCGCTAGGGTTCGAGCTTGCCGGCGACCTGTTCGTCGTCGACGACGAACCTCAGCCGTAGATTCCTATTCTAATCCTACGGCCCACAGCACGCGTACCGTTTCGCATTTTAAGTGCCGCTGACAAGCGGGACCCCCTGTCAGCTGAGCCCCGCACCGCGGAGCGCCACTATGCTGGCCCATTTCTTTTCCCGCGCTAGCCCACCCGTTCAAATCTAGATTTTTCTTTTTAGTTTGAATCTAGTTTCTGTCCCCTAGTTTGAAAATCAATTCAGAGAGTTTTATAAATCCAAATTGCATGAAACCAATTTTGTATGAAAGGTATTAAAATGATCTATCCAAGCCCGTTGGATTTAATTCAATTGGAGTTATAGATCACAACTAATAAAAATAACAAAACAGAAGCATATGCAACTTGCAACATTTTTATAAAATCAACCAAGTTAGCTTTTGAGTTGATTCCAACTCTCAAAAATCACATTTCATCATATATATCCAAATATGTAATAATATTAAGGTTTACATGCAGTGACCTTGGATTAGTACCAAAATAATGCTATATAGGCATTTCTAGTCACTTTAAATCATTAAATAATGAACTTAAACCAAAGTAATATTAATCCAACCCTTAAATCTCATTCCCACATGTTAGAATATGTGGTGATGACATGTGTCAACATGATCCCATCTTTTAAGTGGTGAATATTAAATCTTAGTTAAATTTTCAATGAGTAGAAATTACTTTTCTAAAATAAAAAGAAAGAAACTATTGAATTAAACTTGTGATGCTTGTGATGATAATAGATTATCAATTGTGTGTCTTAGAATGCTATCTAGCCTAGTTAAGTATTGTTTGGTGATTGTCTACTCCGTATGTATTGTTATAGAAGATAGTACCGACCAAGCTTACGAGGAGGAGGAGTGCTATCAAGACGAAGACGAAGAAAACTTCAACCACTGCACCAACCAAGGCAAGCCACCATTAACAGTGCAAACTACCCTTAGCAAGCTAGCAATACCCAAGATTTAACTCTTGCAAGTTTAGTGCTTAGCAAACTAGAAACAAACTAGATGGTTTAGCAAAGATGCCTTAAGCATGCTTTGATCACCCCCCCCCCTTTTTAACTATTAGTACTATAAGTCTTATTGACAAGTTTTACCTCCCTTAGTTTACACAAAGTTCTTTACTTGTTTTGAAGGTAGCATAAAAAGTATAAAACTTGACCTACTTAGAAACCTTTAGGTGTCATTCTATGGCATGAGATTGATCCCATCCTTCCACCTTAGTGAACACTCTTAACTTAGTATTTTAGAGTAGATCAAAAACTTGAGTCACTTTAGATGGGAACAATTGGTGAAAATGAATTGTGAAAACCTTGGAATGATGAGTCATTCTATTGAGATGTTTTGACATGTGTTGAGAAACACAACTGGTTTATGATGATGAATATGAGGAGGCATGAGCCTTAACCCTTTTTTAAAACTGATGGTTGGATTCGGATGCGATACCATTCCAAATTTACCGTACAACCACACTACCTGAATTGGGTAAGGCTTAGCTGGAAATTTATATGCATTAGTATTAGTTCCCTCACGGGAGAGGTTTGAGCTGAGGCTACCTCTCAATGTTGTCCACCTATGTAGTGCCCAAGATGACTGATGGTCATGGTTGGGATGCCATGCTCATAGGAGAGGTGCTTATACTAGGGTGTGTAAAGGGAAGGTTATATTTGATTATCTGCATACCAAGTATGATGATTCAGGGTTATCCTTGACAGATGTATCGAATCTTGTGGTGAAAGTGTACCACCTCTGCAGAGTGTCAAACTATTCGAATAGCCGCATCCGCGGTTATGGACAGTTGGAATGGCCATACTGTTTCGTTGTCAGATGTTTTCTAAATAACTTGAAACGAATGATGAATATTGACTTGACCACAACAGGGTTGTGTTTATGACAATAGTTTCCCAACTTAAGTGATTCTAGAACTTTACTTTACTTTTCTTTGCTTCAGAACTCAACTTAGGTTTCAAACTTAACTTTATAGTTAAACTTAGATTTAGCACTTTAATTTAGAACTATAGTACCTGTTAATAGTAGTTTGCGAGTACTTAAAGAGTACTCATGGCTTTTGTCCCTGGCTATTCTCATGGCCAGACTATGAAGGAGACTATCAGGAGGATGGTCATCAGGACGGCTATGATAACTAGGACTATCTGCCTTCGTCAGCATTGCCTGTGCCCTTGAAGATGGACCCCACCGCTACGCTTATCTTTTATTTCCGCTGCTTGTTGTATTAAAGACTGGATCATGAGATCCTTATTTGTGTAAAACCTTATGTATGGTTTGTAATGGATGATGTACTGTGATATCCAATCCGTTATGTCTCGCAAAAATGGTAATCCTGGGATTGCGAGGTATGGCATAACGGGCATCTGGGATTAAAAATCCGGGTGTTGACAAGTTGGTATCAGAGCCATCCTGACCATAGGAGACCCTAGTTAGAATGGACGTTCACACAAAAACTTAGTTTCAAAACCAAAGTGAGTATTTCTGAAAAACTATTTCCCCTCTTACCCTTGTGAACTCATTCTTTCTCAAAAATTCATGTACCTCAAAATTCTTACATTACTACTTAAAATTTGACACACTTGATCACTTCACTAACTTCCTCATCCTTAATCCTTGTAGATGGAGACTCAGTTCAGCAAGTTTTACCAGTTGGGAAACGGAGGTCAGCTGATCTTCGAGAGGAATCTAGATTCACTATCAGAGTTACTGGGACGCCCACATGCAGAGTTTCTTGGAGCTCAACTTCCAGGACCCCTAGGAGGAGACCTACAGTGGCTAGTCACCACGGATCTTCGAGGAAGCATCGAAGCACCAACTTCCGGGAGAATTTAGTTCTCCGTGAGAGAGAACAACTGGCTAGATGGATTAGCCAGGGCAATGCATGAAGCTCTCGCACGTCTATGTGCCCTTAGCGTCAACAAGACCCAAGGAACCCGTTTTTCCCACTATGCAAGACGTGACTTCATGGGAATGCTGATGGAGATGCCAAGTCACCCAGAGTTGAGGCGTCAAGTGGAGAACCTTGACTTCTTGCTTCACGACAGATAGCAGGAACTGGACAATGCTAGAGAGTTAGCCAACCAGCACCGTGCCATTGCCGACCAGAAGGCCCAGACTTTCGCACTACTTGTCCAAGACCGTCAGTCTCTTTGCCGCCAGCGTGCAAAGAAGGATCGCACCATCGCCCGTCTTCGCAAGAAGGTGGCCGACCTTGAGAAGACCGTCAAGGAGCAGGAAGCTCAGCTTGCCGCCAAGGAAGAAGAAGATGAGGGTGAAGACATCTAGGGAGATATGGATTCTTACTTCAGCAGATTTTTTGGAAGAAGATGCTGTGGACTTCTACACTGATGATGAAGACTCCGACTTCATCGACGATGAGTAGATGCACTAGAGCACTGTCGTAGCATGAGATGTATCATCTCATTGTATCGTAGCTTGCAGAATGGTTCTTCAAACCATCTGTTTTCCCCTTTGATTGTTGTGGTGTGTGTTGTATCGGGTGCTTGTTTGCATGAATGAAAATGAAGTTAGTTGAAAAACCTGAGTCTAACTCAATGTTTTAGCTTTGAAAACCCAAAACCATGAACCTTAGAATTTCCCTCTTACCCCTATATCTATCTCAATCTTTAGATGACTCGTGGAAACCAAGGAGGGAGCAGCTCGTCGCAGGACCCAATACTGCAGATCTTGCAGAATCTCATCGCGGACCGTGAAGCAAGCAGGGCCGAGCGTCAAGCCAACTTAGCAACATTGCAGCAGATCGCCCAAATGGCTCTCAACAACCAAGGACATGGAAATCAGGATCACCATGGATCCAAACTCAAAATTTTCAGAACACAAATCCCCCAATCTTCAACCAATCTGAGAACCCATTAGATGCCGATGACTGGTTACAAACCATGGAAAAGAACCTTGAAGTTGCAGGAGTTGATGAAAATGAGAAAGTTCTCTTCGCCACCCACTATCTGGCAGGAGATGCAAGAGCTTGGTGGAATAGCATCCGCAATATGAACCATGGCCAGGTGATGACCTATGAAGCATTCAAAGTCAAGTTCAGCCGCACCCACGTGTCGCAAGGTCTCGTCAACAGGATGAGAGATGAATTCCGCGAATTGAAGCAAGGAAGAATGACTGTGGTGGAGTACCGTGACAGATTCTTGTCACTTGCCAGATATGCACCGGATGAGATCAACATGAAGGCCAAGAAGAAGGAGAGATTCTTAAACAGACTGCATGATGAGATGCAGACTGTCCTCGTCAACATCCGTTTCCAGGATCTCGAAGAGCTAGTCGACTCTGCCATTCAGATGGAAGGGAAGATTAACCAGGCAAACTACAACCGCAAGCGTCGTATGATGCAGCAGTCTGGATCTAGTAGTCACCAGAAGTACCATCCCAACCCCTCACCAGGATATGCACCAAGGAACAACCGACCCCCAAATTCTCGCCCAAGCTACCCCAACCGTAGCGGAGGCAATGTGAAGTCCATAGGAAACAATCACAACTCTGGCAATGCCAACAATTTCAACCGTGCCCCTCCCAAGAGCAACAACAACAACACTGCACCCAGAACTGGCAGCAATGTTGTACCTATCGCTGTCAAGGACAAGTCCCAGATCACTTGTTTCGAGTGTGGAGTGAAGGGTCACTACTCCAATGAGTGTCCCAAGAAGACTACCGCCAATGCCCCTGTGAATGCCCCAGCTCAGCAGCAGCGTCGTGTTCAACCAGGAAGGAGATTTTCCCCAGGGAACCCGCACAACCGCAACGGTCGTCTCTTTCACATGAACGCAGAAGAAGCCCAAGAAGCGCCAGATGTAGTGATGGGTATGTTTTCTGTCAACTCAGTTTTAGCAAGAGTATTGTTTGATTCTGGAGCATCGCATTCATTTGTCAGCGAAGAATTTGTATGCACTAGTAAGATTCACCCAACCAACCTGAAGCATGTCATGATAGTTCAAATCCCCGGTTCAACTACAAAAGCTAGGAAAATTTGCAAAGCTGTACCTATCAGAATACATGGGATAGATTTTTATGCCAACCTAATTGTACTTGGAACCAAAGGATTGGAAGTAGTACTAGGTATGACTGGATGTCAAGGCATAAAGGATTGATAGACTGTGCTAAGAAAGCCATCACCATGACCAGTAGTTCTGGAGTAACAGTAGAGCATATCTCTGAAACCTTACCCCGTCAATTCAAGTGCAACAAGAGTGTAGCCCTGCCCACCATTGACCAAGTCAGAGTAGTCTGTGAATACCCCGACGTATTGCCAGATGAATTTCCAGGTATGCCCCCGGATAGGTATATTGAGTTCATTATCGAACTAATCCCCGGAAACGGACCTATAGCCCAAAGACCCTATACCATGAACCCCTCAGAGTTAGTGGAACTGAAAAAGCAGTTGGATGCCATGTTAGCCATAGGCTTGATTCAGCCAAGCGCATCGCCATGGAGATCACCAGTGTTATTTGTCGACAAGAAAGATGGAGGCAACCATCTGTGTACAGATTACAGAAAGTTGAATGACGTCACCATCAAGAACAAGTACCCTTTGCCAAAGATAGAGGATCTATTTGATCAGTTGACTAGAGCCCAGGTATTCTCAAAGATTGATCTTACGACTGGTTATCACCAACTTAAGGTTCATGCAACAGATATTCCGAAGACCGCCTTTACTACTCGCTATGGTTTATACGAGTATACGGTTATGTCTTTTGGATTAACCAATGCCCCTGCTTATTTCATGAATCTCATGAATAAGATCTTTATGAATTTCCTAGATAAGTTTGTAGTTGTGTTTATCGACGACATCCTTATCTACTCCAAGTCAGAAGAAGAGCATGAGCAACATCTGAGAATCATCCTAAAAACCCTGAGAGAGCATCAGTTATATGCCAAGTTCAGCAAGTATGAGTTTTGGCTGAAAGAAGTAGGATTCCTAGGACATATTGTGTCTGCCGGAGGAGTCTCTGTTGATCCCACCAAGATCAAAGATGTCGAAGAATGGGAAGCCCCAACCAATCAAACCCAAGTTCGTTCATTTCTCGGATTAGCAGGATATTACCGCAAGTTCGTAGAAGGCTTCTCGAGCATAGCCTGACCAATGTCCCAATTGTTGAAGAAGGACAAGAAGTTTGAATGGACAGACAAGTGTGAAGCCAGTTTCCAAGAGCTGAAGAAGAGATGGATATCCGCCCCAATTTTGATCATGCCAGACATCAAGAAGCCGTTTGATGTGTATTGTGATGCATCCAAGATTGGTCTAGGATGTGTATTGATGCAAGAAGGCAAAGTCATCGCTTATCTGTCTCGACAACTGAAGCAGCATGAGCAGAACTATCCGACCCATGATCTTGAGCTAGCAGCTGTAGTCCTAGCACTGAAGACATGGCGTCATTATTTGATGGGCAATCGCTGTGAGATTTACTCAGACCATAAGAGCTTGAAGTATATCTTCACTCAGAAGGAGCTAAATATGAGACAAAGAAGATGGATAGAGTTAATCAAGGATTATGACCTTGACATTCACTATCACCCCGGCAAAGCCAATGTGGTAGCGGATGCTCTTAGCAGATTGCCGTGTAGGCTTAACACCATGATCAAGGAGAAGCAACCAAGTTTGTATGAAGAGTTGGAGCAGTTCAGGACTGAATTAGTTAGCAAAGGATTCCTAGCTAGCATTGAACTTCAACCCACTTTGATTAGCCAAATCAAGGAAGCCTAGAAGGGAAATGAAAGTATCGACAGAATCAAACGTCGTATTGGTACAGGAAAGGTACCTGGATTCACCGAAGACGAAGAAGGAGTACTATGGTACAAGGGACGTATCTGTGTTCTAGCAGATTCGGAGCTGAAGGAAGTTATCATGAAGGAAGCTCATGATACTCTTTATTCTATCCACCCCGGAGGAACAAAGATGTATCAGGATTTGAAAGAGCAATTTTGGTGGCACAAGATGAAGAGAGAGATCAGAAGATACATCGCCAAGTGTGACATCTGCCAAAGAGTCAAAGCAGAGCATCAGAGACCTGTAGGACTGTTGCAACCATTGCAGATTCCGGAATGGAAATGGGATTCCGTCGGAATGGACTTTATCACTGGTTTACCTACTTCTAATAGGGGAAACTGACTCAATCTGGGTCATCGTTGATAGATTGTCCAAGGTAGCCCACTTTATACCTGTCAAGACAACTTACCAGAGTGCAAAGTTAGCAGAGCTATACATTGCTAGGATTGTTAGTCTGCATGGAACCCGCAAGACCATCGTATCAGATCGAGGAACCCAGTTTACCTCGAGATTTTGGCAGAAAGTCCAAGAAGGATTAGGAACCAAGTTGAACTTCAGTACCGCATATCACCCGCAAACAGATGGACAGACTGAGAGAGTCAACCAGATCCTAGAGGATATGCTTAGAGCTTGTGTGTTGGAATATGGATCAAAAATGGGAAGACTGCCTGCCTTTCGCAAAATTCTCATATAACAATAGTTATCAAGCTAGTTTGCAGATGGCACCATTTGAATTCCTTTACGGAAGAAAGTGTCGTACCCCTTTGAATTGGTCGCAAGTAGGAGAGAGTCAGATCTTTGGACCCGACATTCTCCGAGAAGCAGAAGAGAAAGTTCACAAAGTCCATGAGCACCTCAAGACCGCCCAATCCAGACAGAAGAGCTATGCTGACAAGAGAAGGAGAGACCTGACTTTCAATGTCGGAAATTTCGTATATCTCAAGGTTTCACCATTGAAGGGAACTCAACGCTTTAGTCTAAAGGGAAAGTTAGCCCCTAGATATATCGGACCTTTCAAGATTCTGAACCGCCAAGGAGAAGTATCGTATCAACTGGAACTGCCTGAAGAGATGTCAGCCATCCACAATGTGTTCCATACCTCGTTACTTCGCAAATGCTTGGAAGTGCCTGAGAAGACTGAAGTTTTCAAGAATATCGATCACAGAGCTGTGGAAATCAAAAATGACCTGACCTATCGGGAAGTGCCCATCCGTATCTTAGAAGAAGCCTACAGAACCACCAGGACTAGGAGTATCAAGTTTCTCAAGATTCAGTGGAGCAACCATACCGAGGAGGAAGCTACTTGGGAGCGCGAAGATTACATTAGGACAGAGTTCCCAGATCTCTTTAGTTCCTAGTTTTCTTTGTAAATCTCGGGACGAGATTTTGTTTAAGGGGGGAAGGTTTGTAACATCCCAAAACTTTAATCCAAGCTTATCAAGACCTAAATCATCAAATATAGGGTTAACAAAAACTTTTCCAAATTTAAAATGAAAGCATTCATATCTGTGTGCATTTAAAATAGGAGTTGTTTTGAATTGCCATGATTGTGTGATCCAATGCTTGTAAAATGTTTCTTAGGTGATTTAAACATCATCTACATCATCCCCAAACTTTTCCTAAAGAAAATCAAATAAAAAAGAATTAAAAAGGAGGAATGGTCATTTTGGCCATTTTAATCCACTACACTACTTTGGCTATTCCTAGTACTCAATTCTTAATAGAAACAATTCTTGATCTTTGTACCCCTTGCTAGTACACATAATTAGGTACCAAGGCCCACCTTTTGATCTGCTAAAAACATTCTGTTAACTATTTTAAATGACAGTTTAAAATTGAATCTAATGCATATGCATAGATCACCCCTATTTCAAAAACCATCTCTTTGAGCTCCACTTTCAAAACCCTTGCAACCAGAGACTACCTAGCACTAGTGGAGATCACTCAAAAAATTTGAAACCAAAATTTAAAACTTTCTTTCATGCGGCCATTTAATCAAACACTTGGCATGCATAATCTCTACTCTAATCCTAGCTCACTGTTTACTACAGGGTTTTGCCCCCAAATGATCTTCATTTATCTCCTCTGTCCCCTCTTGATCTAACCAAACCCCTAACACCCCTCTCCCTTGTCCCTAGTCCCCATGCCATGCCATGCCGAGCCATGCCTCGCCGGCCAACCATTGCCCCGCTGTAGCAGACCATTCCCTCTTCCCTCGCCATGTCTAGGAGGTAGCCAGGAGCTCACCGCCACCCCCTATCCCTTGCCCGAGCCAAGAACAGCAGTGGACCACCGAGCACAAACTGCGCCCAGTGCCACCGCACCATGCCAGTGTTTCCCCAGAGCGCGCTCGGTCCCCGCTTGCACAGACCGCCCCTTTGCAGAAGCCCGCGCCCGCTTCTCCGCCTCGACCTGGAGAACACCCCAGACACCCCCGCTGGCCGCCCAAAGCCTCACAGCCACCGCTCACCGTAGACACCGCCGCCTCTGCCTCTCAGAGCGCCACCTCGCCCAGACCGTGTGCCACCGCCCCTACGCTCGCATTCAAGTTCTAGAGCACCGCCAGGGAACCACACATCGATCACCACCAGCAGCCATGCCTCTACCCCGCCGTAGCCATGTCGCCACCGTCGACTGCCCATCCCGCTCGGTCTCACCGTCGGGCCTATAAAAGGAGCCCTCCCTAGCCTCTTCTCTCCACACCATTCCACTCCCCTCACCTCTCTGAACCTCACCCACCTCTAGCCGGAGCAAGGCGAGCTCTGCCTCGCCGGAATTGGAGCCGAAGCAGCCGCGGCAGGAGGAGAAGGGCGTCGTTGATTGCGACCACCCCAAGCTCCGCCGCAACCGCGTCTCGCCTCACCGTCGTCTTCCACGTCATTTGCCCGCCTTGCCGACCCTGTTGGATCCCTGGTACGCCCCCAGTAGACCCCCACCGAGCCGCTAGGGTTTGAGCTCGCTGGCGACCTGTTCATCGTCGATGACGACCCTCAGCCGTAGATTCCTATTCTAATCCTACGGTCCACGGCGCACGTACCGTTTCACGTTTTAAGTGTCGCTGACAAGCGGGACCCCCCTGTCAGCTGAGCCCCGTGCCGCGGAGCGCCACTGGGCCGGCCCATTTCTTTTCCCGCGCTAGCCCACCCATTCAAATCAGGATTTTTCTTTTTAGTTTGAATCTAGTTTTTGTCCCCTAGTTTGAAAATCAATTCAGAGAGTTTTGGAAATCCAAATTGCATGAAACCAATTTTGCCTGAAAGGTATTAAAATGATCTATCCAAGCCCGTTGGATTTAATTCAATTAGAGTTATAGATCTCTCCTAATAAAAATAACAATACAGAAGCATTTGCAACTTGCAACATTTTTATAAAATCAACCAAGTTCGCTTTTGAGTTGATTCCAACTCTCAAAAATCACATTTCATCATATCTATCCAAATATATAATATTAAGGTTTACATGCAGTGACTTTGGACTAGTACCAAAATAATGCTATATAGGCATTTCTAGTCACTTTAAATCATTAAATAATGAACTTAAACCAAAGTAATATTGATCCAACCCTTAAATCTCATTCCCACATGTTAGAATATGTGGTGATGACATGCGTCAACATGATCCCATATTTTAAGTGGTGAATATTAAATATTAGTTAAATTTTCAATGAGTAGAAATTACTTTTCTAAAATAAAAAGAATGAAACTATTGAATTAAACTTGTGGTGCTTGTGATGATAATAGATCATCAATTGTGTGTCTTAGAATGCTATCTAGCCTAGTTAAGTATTGTTTGGTGATTGTCTACTCTGTATGTATTGTTATAGAAGATAGTACCGACCAAGCTTACGAGGAGGAGGAGTGCTATCAAGACGAAGACGAAGAAAACTTCAACCACTGCACCAACCAAGGCAAGCCACCTTTAATAGTGCAAACTACCCTTAGCAAGCTAGCAATACCCAAGATTTAACTCTTGCAAGTTTAGTGCTTAGCAAACTAGAAATAGTCTAGATGGTTTAGCAAAGATGCCTTAAGCATGCTTTGATCACCCCCCCTTTAACTATTAGTACTTCAAGTCTTATTGACAAGTTTTACCTCCCTTAGTTTACACAAAGTTCTTTACTTGTTTTGAAGGTAGCATAAAAATTATAAAACTTGACCTACTTAGAAACCTTCAGATGTCATTCTATGGCATGAGATTGATCCCATCCTTCCACCTTAGTGAACACTCTTAACTTAGTATTTTAGAGTAGATCAAAAACTTGAGTCACTTTAGATGGGAACAATTGGTGAAAATGAATTGTGAAAACCTTGGAATGATGAGTCATTCTATTGAGATGTTTTGACATGTGTTGAGAAACACAACTGGTTTATGATGATATATATGAGGAGGCATGAGCCTTAACCCTTTTTTAAAACTGATGGTTGGATTCAGATGCGATACAATTCCAAATTTACCGTACAACCACACTACCTGAATTGGGTAAGGCTTAGCTAGAAATTTATATGCATTAGTATTAGTTCCCTCACGGGAGAGGTTTGAGCTGAGGCTACCTCTCAATGTTGTCCACCTATGCAGTGCCCAAGATGACTGATGGTCATGGTTGGGAGGCCATGCTCATAGGAGAGGTGCTTATACTAGGGTGTGTAAAGTGAAGGTTATGTTTGATTATCTGCATACCAAGTATGATGATTCAGGGTTATCCCTGATAGATGTATCGAATCTTGTGGTGAAAGTGTACCACCTCTGCAGAGTGTCAAACTATTGGAATAGCCGCGTTCGCGGTTATGGACAGTTGGAATGGCCATACTGTTTCGTTGTCAGATGTTTTCTAAATAACTTGAAACGAATGATGAATCTTGACTTGACCACAACAGGGCTGTGTTTATGACAATAGTTTCCCAACTTAAGTGATTCTAGAACTTTACTTTACTTTTCTTTGCTTCAGAACTCAACTTAGGTTTCAAACTTAACTTTATAGTTAAACTTAGATTTAGCACTTTAATTTAGAACTATAGTACCTGTTAATAGTAGTTTGTGAGTACTTAAAGAGTACTCATGGCTTTTGTTCCTGGCTATTCTCATGGCCAGACTATGAAGGAGACTATCAGGAGGATGGTCATCAGGACGGCTATGATAACTAGGACTATCTACCTTCGTCAGCATTGCTTGTGCCCTTGAAGATGGACCCCACCGCTATGCTTATCTTTTATTTCCGCTGCTTGTTGTATTAAAGACTGGATCATGAGATCCTTATTTGTGTAAAACCTTATTTATGGTTTGTAATGGATGATGTACTGTGATATCCAATCCGTTATGTCTCGCAAAAATGGTAATCCTGGGATTGCGAGGTATGGCATAACGGGCATCTGGGATTAAAAATCCGGGTGTTGACAGCTGTCATGGGGAACGCTTTCAACATTGCACTAGTACTTTGTACCAAGTTGATATCATGTTCTTTTGTCTATGGATGTCGTCGGTGTGAAATGAAAGGGGAGCTTGTAAGTCCATGGAGTTATGCTTGTGTGTTACAGAAATGCCTAGGCTGCCGGTCTAATCCATGCTGTCATGGTGGAAACCTGCAGCGTAACCATAACGAGCATCTATGAAGCATTCTTCTTATAAAAAAGAGATAGAGATTGAGAAAAATAAAAAAAAGATATTATGAAAAGAGGAAAGAGAGAAAAAAGCACCATATTCCCATGGTAAATAAGAAGATTGCTGAGATGCTTGTTGTCTGCTTGCCTTGTCATTTTGATATGAGGATTCTTCCGTATCATCGGGCAAGGGGTAACCCGTTGGCGGTTCTCTATGATACACATGTGCTTACTATGACAAGAACTTACCAGTGACTAAACTTGAGTAGCATGAGGAGCGGCCCTCGTATTCAAGGGACATGAGATTCTCAATTTACAACTTGTCAAACATATCCTAATATTTGATCACTTTAACCTTAATCACCTAAAGATGCCTATGATAGGGGCAATGAGAGCTGAAAGCTAATAAGTATCATAATTTTTGGGAGCTCTTTATGAAACTTGAAATCCCTGCTTCCCTCTACGAAGGGCCTTTCTTTTACTTTTTACTTGAGTCAGTAAACCTATTCCCTTCTATCTCAGCAAGTATTTTGAGTTGTTGTGTTTCATTCATTCATATGATGATTTATTCAATCATGTTTCCTATGTTCCTTGTTTTGCACATTGATCTTATCTTGGTGTTTACTACTTTGAAAGCTATCATTGAAAATCAGTTATTTGTGAACTCCAGCAAATTGTCAACTATTCTTCGACCAAGAGCTAAGTTTTCCATTACCAATTATGATTCACTTTATGTATCTTTATTGTGTTTCCTTTACTTATTGCAAGTTAAGTTATATAATTGTGAGTTGTCTTCTATTATGATATATGTATTGATGAGTGTGATGCTTCCTGTCCGTATTATTTTATCGACTCTTCACTCCATAAACCTGAGGCCATGTTTATTGAGCTCAGTTTCGCTAGGGGACAAGCGAAGTCTAAGCTTGGGGGGAGTTGATACGTCCATTTTGCATCACTATTCTATATCATAATTTACTGTTATTCATTGATATATTTCATATTAAGGGATGATACTTATGTTATTCCATCTGCTTTTGCATGATTGATGACTTTTGGAGCATGGACCGCTGTAGTCAGGATTCTGATGGGAAAGGTGTTGTTTGGAGGCAAAATTCACGAAGATCAGAAAATCCGGGAAAATATACGGAAAATCCTATTTTTCCAGAAGACGAAGGAACCTAGAAGGAGGAGTGGAGATGGGCCACAGGGGCCCACACCACCCCCTGGCGCAGGCCAGCCTAGGTCGCACTACCAGGTGGTGTGGCCGCCCTGGTCCACCCCTGACTCTCCCCTTTGGCGTATATAATCCTCCCGAAACCCTAATAGTCGGAGAGTGACCATAGAAAGATTCCATCGCCTCTGCAAGGCGAAAAACACCGAGAGAGAAAGATCTCTCTGGCAGACAGAATTCTGCCGGGGGAATTCCTTCCTGGAGAGGGGAGATCGTTGCCATCAACACCACCATCAAGTTGGACTTCATCGGGATCATCATCATCATCACCACCATCATCAACATCAGCACCATCATCACCATCTCCATATTGCTGTAACAATTGGGTTGAATCTTGCATAGTTCTTAGGGGAAACTTTTTAGGTGTTGATTACTCTTTGTAGTTGATGCTATTGAGTGGAACCATTGAATTATTGTTTATGCTCAGATTGTTATACATCATTATTCCATCTCTGATCATGATCCATATGATGTCTTGTGAGTAGTTCGTTTTGTTCTTGAGGACATGGGAGAAGTCATGTTGTTAGTAGTGGAGTTGTGTTGAGAAAGATTCAATAGTTTGATATTTAAGTTGTGGTGTACTTCTTCTAGTGGTGTCATGTGAACGTCGACTACATGACATGTCACCTATATGGGTATAGGGGAATGCATTGTGTATTTGGCTACTAATCGTAGGGTTTGCTGGAGTGACAGAAACCTGAATCCTCGTTAGGAAACCATTGCACAAGGGACGTCAGGGTCTTAGAGTTTAAAGCTGTGGTTATGTTTCTACCTTAATTACTTTCTTGTACTTACGGATGTTTGAAAGGGGTATAATCACAAGTATGTATTAGTCCTAGGAAGGTCAGTACATTAGCACAGGTTCACCCACACAACACTTATCAAGCTAAAGAAGATTAATCAACTATATGAAGCGAAAGCACTTGATAGTCTTCCCGTGTGTCCTCGAGAACGTTTGGTCATCTTAAGTAATACAACTGGTTTGTCCTTTGCTGAATAAAGGATTGGGCCACTTGCTGCATTTATTCTTATTGTCTTTTATTTACTCATACTTTATTTACTTGCATTATCAAAAAACCCTAAAAATCCATTTGCTAAGTATTTGCAGAGAATTCCTGATCCATACCACTAGCCAACACCTTCTGCTCCTCGTTGGGTTCGACACTCTTACTTATCGAAAATACTGTGATACACCCCCTATACTTGTGGGTCATCAGGGCGGATTCTCGATTTGATGAGGAAGTTGGTCAGTATGTGATCCCCCATCCAACCGCAGGCAGCAGCTCAGAGATGCTGAATACATGAGAAAGAACCAAGAGCGCTTAGAGGAGTAAAACCGTGCCAAGAGGGCTAAGTATGACAATTTGCAATCCCTTGCCCACATGACCAAGAAAGAGTTATGTGACCTATGCAAGACAAACTTCTATGAGCTGCCCAGGACCAGTGATGATCTTTGTTATTGGAGGAAGGAGCAGAAAGTGTTCATGACTGACATCTATAGCAAGCTCACCAATTCCCCTATTTGCCCTCAAAGGTATATGGATCTTGAGTACATGCGTGCCAACAAATTTTTTGAAGATGCTCTGTGGATTACTGAAAATCTTGGATTACATGGTCTCATAGAGCTCTGAGAAAATTACAGCATTACTCTTGTCCAGCAATTCTATGCCACGGTTGTGTTTGGGACTGATCAGGCAAGGACCATGACTTGGATGACTGGCAATGTCCGCTATACTGCTAACTTGTTTGACTTTTCTAGGACCATCAATGAGACTTTCCAGGGTGTATCTGTTCAAGTTGGGTGCCGTATGCATGATGCTGCTCTTGGCGAGAGGAAGACCAAGTTGGCACCCCTCTATGGCAAAAAGGCAGTCGTCGGTGAGTCCAAGGGCCTCAAACCTCTCTACAACTTGTTTTTGAGGATATTTATCCACAACATTTCCCTCGGTGCTGGCAATGATGATGCCATCAGGTGTGGCCTTGTCAACTTGCTCCACCATTCTCACAAGGTATACTATGTTGGCCCTGATGCTAAAGGATATGCTATTGATGTTATGGATTTCATCTTTGAGGAGATGCACCATGTTATTCTCTTCAATAAGTCTCCCCATATACTGATCTTGTGATGAGGCTTATCAATACTCAAGCCCATGGATCACCTCTTGCCCTTCCTCCCAATCTTACAGAGCATGTCCTGGTGTGTCTCCAAAAGAAAGGGAAGATGGTTCCAACTCCTAGGAAGTCGTTTAAGAGTGAGGATGATGAGATCTTTGAGGCTGAGCATGCTCCCACACCTCCTAGGGGCTCTAGGAGGAAGAATGCCTCCAATGCACCTATGGCTCCTGTCACTCGTGAGTTTGTTCAGGAGAAAGTCAAGGAGGCATCTTTCTGGGAGAATACTTTGTGATGCATGAATGTGGACATCCGCAAGGGACAGCATGACTCTTACAAGATCAACCGCAGAATTGAGAAGCTCCTCAAGGAAATCAAGGCTCAGGGAGAAGAAGAAGAGGAAGGGGAGTCTGAGTACAATGATGTGCATGGGGTTGAACCTTCTACCGAGTCTGATCACACACTCTCCTTTGGTGCTTGGAATGCTATGAATGCGAGCTTAGTTGACTGGCAAACTTTCTCAGAGGTTACTTCTGGTTTTGCTCCACGGGGCACCTCCTCCTCTCACCCTCATGACGAAGTCCCACAGACTTCTGCTGCTGATGAGGATGAGGATGAGGATGATTACGAGGACTCCGACTGATTCCTTTGGGGCGATAGCTTGGACTTATCCCTATTCGGTGTTCCGATGCCAAAGGGGGAGACGTTGTCCATCATGAGCATCGGGATTTGCATGGGTTGGGGTGTGTCATATCTTTATATTTGAACATTTTCTTTCATTTGGTTCTTGTGAGACTTATTTGGTTCATGTGAAACTATCTATGTGTGTGGACATGTCTATGCCCGTCCCCTTATTGTAATAGTTAAACCTTCCCATGTTTAGTATCTATTACCTGACTTGCATGTATTACATGATTATCTTGTTGCACATCGTTAGGGGGAGCATAGTTATGTCTCGTATTAAAATTTCCATGCAAAACTTCTTGTGGTCATCGAACACCAAGAAGGGGGAGATTGAAAGGACATTTATTGTCCTAAGGGGTCTCCGATGTGGTCCAGAGTTTCCCCGAAAGTCCCCGGAGTTGATTCAAGAAACTTCCCAAGGTCATTATGTGTGGGGGTCTAGAGACAGACCGGATGTTGGCCGGAATCTCCGGTGTGGTATCTCAGACCGAAGTTTCCGGTGTGAAAACACCGAAGTATCTGGTGTCCCCATACCGGAGTTTCTGGCAAAGTCTCCAGAGTGAGCAACAAGACATAGGCCAGGTCATTCTGATAGCCTGTCCGGAGATGGTCCGAGGATGGGTCGGAGTTTCTGGTGTAGACCGGAGTCTTCGGTGTGGAAGGTCTCCAACGGGCAAAAAACGGTAAGAAGTTATGGAGGATATAAATAGGGGACCTCATCTTCTACCTCAATCTGTTCATTCCAGAAAATAAAAGCATCACCATTAGAGCCACCAAAACTCCAAGATCTCTTCATCCAACCACCCAAAGTCGCTGATCTTTGGGGAATCAGAGGAGGAGGCCTCAATCTACAGCTTCACCAAGAGAGATCTTCATTTCCCCCTCATTCACTTGAGGGCCCCTTGCTCTAGGGTTTCATTGGAAACCCTAGGCCTTGTTTTGGTTCTTTCAAGCTTGTCTTTGATTGTTGTGACAACTTGCTTGGATTCGGGAGCCTCGAACTTATTGTAAGGGTGTCGGCTACGACCTTGAAGGTTGCCGATATAGTGGAAGCTTGAATTGATCCCCTTGGGGTGAAGTTCACTGGAGAATAAGGGAGGCCTCTCATGGTGTTGGTAGTTTGATACCACCCCCTCTCCAAACGCAGACGTACTTCCCCTCAAAAGGAAGGAACTGCAGGAAATAATCCTTGTGTCCCCGTGTGCTTCACTTCGGTTACTTCTATCCTTTACAGCACCTTACTTTATCTTGTTCTTGCTTAGTTAGTTGTGCTAGTGTGACATGTAGGTAAATTCACCTTAGTTGCATATCTAGAAAATTTACCTTTTGTGTCAAACCCTAACTTTAAAAAGAGTAAAATTTGAAGTAGCACCTATTCACCCCTCCCCCTCTAGGTGCCCATACAATCATTTCACTAGGGTTTCTCCATCTTGCCAAGAACAAAGGAACTACTCACACATGGAAGCAATCAACAACATCATCATAGTCAAATGGATGGATAAAAGTATGGAAGTAGATCTAATGCAAACCACAATTGAATCTGAAATTACAACAAGATCTAATGGATGAGAGATGGGGGTAGCGATGGAGATGGAGATGCAGCGGTTGATGTTGAAGGGGATGATGCGATGTCCTCCAATGATCTGTAAAGTAGCAGGGATTTGACCCCAGCCAAGTTCCTCCTTCAGATCCCTTCCAGATGTGGTTTTTCGTGGTTTCTGGTGGCTGTGAATGTCGGATATCCTTGTCGTCTTTACGAGGAAGGTATTTTCACGAGGTGGACACGCTGCCACTCAGTACGGGCAGACGGTACGGGTGGGCTCCGCCCGTACCATTGGTCGTTATCGGTTCTGGTGACTTCTCGATTGGTGTTCTCCCAGGAGCAAAGGCAAATCCATAAAGTGACTTCTATCACTTAAAAATATCATATTATAGCATAATATGACAGTTCCAATTGATGCATTCATATAATACTTAATGATTCGGGATCTAGTCAAAACAAGAACAAAAAAGTGTGTGCAAACGCAGTGAAATAGAAAAGTTCCTACTCTATTGATGCAAAAAAACGAAAGGTAAATATGCTTCAATTTTGGACGCACCAGCAGGCACGTAGGGCGTGTTTGGTAGCCTGCGTACCCTCCGGGAAGGCCGGCGGGAGACGAAAGTGGGCCGTTTGGTTTCCTGCACGAGGCGTTGGGTTGTGCTAGCGCGAACCGTAAAGCAGCCTGGAGCTAGGCCCAGGTGCTACACCCGAATCGACCGTTTCCAACGAGCCACCCTCGTCGTGCGCCTGCTGGATGCAAAAGTGGCGCTCCCCTGCACGAGCTTGTTTGACAATGGTGTAGGTGGGGTCTAACCGCTGGCCTGGAAAACGGGTGGGCTCCTTGCCCTCACCTCCTGTCAACACCCGGATTTTTAAGTCTAGATGCCTGTTATGCCGTACATCGCAATCCCAGGATTACCATTTTTGCGAGACATAACAGAAGTGGTATCATAGTACATCATCCATTACAAACCATAATAAGGTCTTACAAATAAAGGATCTCATGATCCAGTCTCAATACAATCAAAGCAGCGGAAAGTAAACATAGCGAGGCTTCATCTTCAGGGTCACAGGCAATGCTGACGATGGGAGATGATCCTAGTTGTCATAGAACTCCTGTTATCCATCTTCCGGGTAATCCTCCTCATAGTATGGCCATGGGAATAGCCAAGGACAAAGCCATGAGTACTCTTTAAGTACTCGCAAACTACCACTAGTATAAGTAAAAGTAAAGCTAGTAGGAATCATAAGCTCTAGGTTTGTTTGCAAAAAGCCAGGTTTATTTCATAAAGCTTCAAGAGTAAAGACCTAATTTAGTTCTCTACATTACTTAAGTGGGAACTTAGATCTCATGTCCACAACTCTGTTGTGGTCAAGTCAAAGTCATCTTTCAAGACATAAATCATTTTGAAAACATCTAACAACGGAACAGTATGGCCACTCCAACTATCCATAACCGCGGACGCGGCTATTCGAATAGTTTGACACTCTGTAGAGTGGTACACTTTCACCACAAAATTCGATACATCCGTCAGGTATAATCCAGAATCATCATACTTGGTATGCGGATAATCAATCTTAACCTTTCAATTACACACCCTAGTATAGGCACCTCCCCTATGAGTTTGGCCTCCCAGCCATGGCCATCTGCCATCCTGGGTACTGCATAGGTGGACATTCATCGCGAGGTAACCTTAGGTCAACCTCTTCCACAAGGGAACCCATACTAAGACTTATAAACTTCCAGTCAAGCCCTACCCAACTCAGGTATTTTGGTTGTATGGTAAAATTGGAATGGTATCGCATCCGAACCCAACCATAAGTTTTTATTAAAGTCAAGGCTCATGCCTCATCAGTTTCATCATCAAACCATTGTGTTTCACAACACATGTCAAAACATTTCAATAGAATGAATCTTCATTCCAAGGTTTTCATAATCATTTTCAACAAGTATTCCCATCTAAAGTAATCAAGTTTTGGCTTATCACTAGCCACTAATGTTGAGGGTATCACTATTGGGGGTGCTAATATAGTATAAGTATCCAAGATTAGTCATATGATCTTGATAGGATCCAATCTAATTTCCACTAATCACAATTCATTACTAAGTAAGAAACTGTAGTAAAGGGGAAAGTAAAGCTTGAAGTAAAACTGGGAATTGGTAAAGTTGCATCTCAAAGTGTGTATAGGGTATCTGTACAAGTTAGCTTGCATAGCTAAACTTGCATGGATAGCTTGCATAGTGGGCTTGCCTTGAGTAGGGCAGTTGTTGTAGTCGTTGAAGTTCTCTTCTTCCTCCTCGAAATACTCCTCCTCGTTGTAGCTCAGGTTGGTACTAGCGTCTATAAACACATTCAATGTACACAATCACCAAACAACACTTCTCTACTTCTACTTAGCACACAAGGGATCATACTATATGATCTAGCATCATTTCTATCATTATGTGGAATATTCACATTTTATTATTCTTCTTATTTTAGAAAATTAATTTCTAGTCATTTTAAATCCTTAAGATTTAATATTCTCCAATTAAAATAGTGGATCATGTTGACACATGTCATCACCATCTATTCCAATACTTGGGAATGTGATTTAAAATGGTGATCATATATTACAAGATTTAATATTACTATTTAATAATATTCAAGTGACTAGAAATGCCTATATAGCACTCTTTTAATACTAAGCCATGTTTCATATTTGTAAAACCAATTTGTTTTACATATTCAGGTAGAGCATGGCAAATGTGATTTTCCAGAGGTGGAATCATCTCAAAAACATTTTTTTGTTTATTTTAGAAAAACGTTTGAAGTGTCAAAAGGCTCTGTCTTGTTATTTTTGGTAGAGATGATCTATAATTCGATATGGTTTGAATCCAACGGGAGTGGATAGATATTTTCAGTACCTTTCTAACAAAATTGGAATCATGCACTTTGGTTCAGTGAATCTCTTTGAATTGAATTTTGAATCTACTGACAGAATCTGGTTTTAACTAAAATGGAAAAATATTATTTGAATCAACGGGCTCTACGCGGGAAACTAATTGGGCCGGCCCAACTGCACAGCGCTGGCACAGCGGGCTGCTGACAAGCGGGTCCTACTCGTCAGTGGCTCATTCTAAACTGAAACGGTATCTAGCAATCCTAGCCCTACGATTAGAACTAGATCCTACGGCTGAGGTTTGTCGTCTCCGTCGAACTGCTCCGGCGAGACGCGAACCCTAACACGGCGGTGGGGGTCGCTGGGGACTTACCGGGGCTCCAGATAGGGTCGGCGATGGGGGCGAATGGGGTGGTCATCGGTGGCAGTTCAATTGGCAGTCACGACAGCTCCTGGGGTGGCTCCAATCGCTGGCCTCCTTCCTCGACTACGGCAGCGGGTTCCGGTCAAATTCCGGTGGGATGGTGCTCGCCTTGCTCTAGGGAAAGGTCTGGGAGGTTTTTGAGAGAGAGAGGAGTGAATTGGTGTGGAGAATGAGGGCTGGGTGGCCTCTATTTATACACCAGGGGTAGAGGCAGTGTGGCATTGTCGGGCTTCTCCGGTGACATCGCTACAGGTCATGTTCGTCATGGCGGAGGGCATGGGTCAGTGTAGTGGACTATGCAATCATCACGCGAGTGACGGCATCCATCGGTCGGGCAACGTCGGTGCTCTGTTCGGGTACGCGTGCGTTTGTCACTTGGTACAGTGGTCACGGGGCGCGAGGCGGTGAACGGTCATGTCTGGAAGGTCACTAGTGCTACGGCGATCGCGGGTATGGGCGGAGAGAGCGTGGCACGGCGTGTGCGTGCGAGGCAGTTGTGGTGCTCCGTTGTGCGCTCAACATGGCAGAGGTTTAAATGGGCGTGGCTGGTCTGGCTCCTTCTCGCCTAGCCGTTGGTCAAGGGATGGACAGGGGGTGGCGGTGAGGTCATGGTGAATTGCTGGACATCGTGGGTGAGGGTAGTGTGGCGTGCTGCGAGTGGTTCATGCTCGACCGGCATGGCCGGCTCGGTATGGGTGTGGCACTGGTTAATGTGGCCAGTGATGCCTCTCCTTTGCACGGCCAAGTACCAGGGATGATCTAGGACAATTCAATGTGTTGATTGCAGTACAAAAGCTGAGAATTTGATAGCTCCAAATAGTGTATAGTTGGTGAGGTTGTACTGTGTCTGCCAGGTGTTCGATCAAATGGCCGCATGAATTCAACTTTCAAATTTTTGAATGAATTTTGGTGAGTGATCTTATTGATTGCTTAGTAGTGTGTGGCTGCTGGGAATTATCAAGAGGAATTGATTTGAATGGTTTTTGAGAAATGAGGATCTATACATATGAACTTGATTCAATTTTGCAATGCCTCTTAAATAGATTTAGAAATAGTTTCTACAACTTTGTAAAGTTTGCTTGTATTCACTTTTACTTGGTCTAGCAAGGGGTGAAAAGAATTGGAATTGTTTCTGTTGAAAATCCTTTACTAGGAACACTCAAAGTGGTCTAGTGGATAAGTTTGGCCAAAATGACCATTTGATCATATGATCTATATTTGATTTTCTTTTCATTTGATTTTGCTTGGGAATGATCTAGATGATGAAAGTATTCATATTTAAACCAATCCTTATTATTAGTAACCATCAATCATGGCAATTGCAAGCATTCATACACTAATGCAAATCACACATGCACTCATATTAATTTTAATAATAAAAGTTTTTGTTAACCCTAAACTTGGGTGATTAGAGCTTGATAAGCTTGATCAATATTTTTGGGATGTTACAAACCTTCCCTCCTTAAATAGGATCTTGTCCCGAGATTCAGGAAAGACTAGGAACTAAAGAGATTTGGAAACTCAGTCCTAATATAATCTTCTCGTTCCTAGGTGGCTTCTTCTTCAGTATGGTTACTCCATTGGATCTTGAGAAACTTGATACTTCTGGTCCGGTTGGTTCTAAATGCTTCTTCTGATATACGGATGGGCACTTCACGATAAGTTAGATCCTTGTCGATATCTATGGCTCTTTGGTCAATGTTCTTGAAAACTTCGGTCTTCTCCCGAACTTCTAAGCATTTGCGAAGTAACGAGATATGGAACACATTATGCACGGCTGACATCTCCTCAGGCAGTTCCAGTTGATATGATACTTCTCCTCGGCGATTCAAAATCTTGAAGGGTCCAATATATCTGGGGGCTATCTTTCCTTTTAGACGAAAACGCTGCATTCCCTTCAAGGGTGATACTTTGAGATACACAAAATCTCCGACATTGAAGGTCAAGTCTCGACGTCTTTTATCCGCATAACTCTTCTGTCTGGATTGAGCGGTCTTGAGGTGCTCACGGACTTTGTGAACCTTCTCTTCGGCTTCTCATAGAATGTTAGGTCTGAAGATCTGACTCTCTCCTACTTGCGACCAATTCAACGGGGTACAACACTTTATTCCATATAAGAACTCAAATGGGGCCATTTGTAAACTGGCTTGATAACTATTGTTGTAAGAGAATTCCGTGAAAGGCAGACAATCTTCCCACTTGGATCCATACTCTAGCACACAAGCTCTCAACATATCTTCTAAGATCAGGTTGACTCTTTCAGTTTGTCCGTCAGTTTGTGGGTGATAAGTTGTGCTGAAATTCAGTTTGGTTCCTAATCCTTCTTGGACTTTCTGCCAGAATCTTGAGGTAAACTGGGTTCCATGCAAACTGACTATTCTAGCGATATACAACTCCGCTAGCTTCGAACTTTGATAGGTTGTCTTGATGCGTATGAAATGGTCTACCTTGGACAGTCTGTCTACTATGACCCAAATAGAGTCATTTCCCCTACTAGATGTAGGCAAACTGGTGATAAAGTCCATTCTGACAGAATCCCATTTCCATTCCGGAATCCGTAATGGTTGCAAAAGTCTTGCGGGTCTCTAATGTTCCGCTTTGACTCCCGGACAGATATCACACTTGGCTATGTAGCTTCCGACTTCTCTCTTCATTTTGTGCCACCAAAATTGCTCCTTCAAATCCTGATACATCTTAGTTCCTCCCGGGTGGATAGAATAAAGGGTATCATGAGCTTCTTGCATAATGACTTGTTTCAACTCCGAATCTACTGGAACACACATACGTCCTTTGTACCACAGAACTCCTTCTTCATCTTCAGTGAATCCGGGTACCTTCCCTATCTTGATACGACGCTTGATTCCATCGATACTTGTGTTCCCTTTATGGGCCTCTTTTATCTGACTAATCAAAGTGGGTTGGAGTTCTATGCTAGCTAAGAATCCTTCACTAACTAGCTCCACTCTGAAATTCTCCATCTCCTCATGCAGACTTGGCTGGGATTTATTTATCATGGTGTTTAATCTACACGACAATCTGCTAAGAGCATCCGCTACCACATTGGCTTTGCTAGGGTGATAGTGAATGTCAAGGTCATAATCCTTGGTTAACTCAATCCATCTCCTTTGCCTCATATTTATCTCCTTCTAGGTGAAGATATACTTTAGACTCTTGTGATCTGAATAAATCTCACAGCAGTTACCCATAAGGTAATGACGCCAGGTATTCAAAGCTAAGACTACGGCTGCCAGTTCTAGGTCATGGGTAGGATAATTCTGCTCATGTTGCTTCAGTTATCTGGACAGATAGGATATAACTTTGCCTTCTTGCATAAATACACATCCGAGACCAATCTTGGATGCGTCACAATACACATCAAAAGGCTTCTTGATATCTGGCATGATCAAAATTGGGGCTGAAATCAATCTCTTCATGAGGTCTTGAAAACTTGCTTCACATTTGTCAGTCCATTCAAACTTCTTATCTTTCTTCAACAACTGGGTCATCAGTCTTGCGATGCTCGAGAATCCTTCAACAAACTTGCGGTAGTATCCGGCTAATCCAAGAAATGCATGGACTTCTGTTTGGGTGATCGGGGCTTTCCATTCTTCAACATCTTTGATCTTGGCGATCGACAGCGACTCCTCCTGATGACAGGATATGGCCTAGGAATCCTACTTCTTTTAACCAGAATTCACACTTGCTAAACTTGGCATACAGCTGATGCTCTCTAAGGATTTCAAGGATGGTTCTCAGATGTTGCTCATGGTCCTCTTATGATTTGGAGTAGATCAGAATGTCGTCGATAAACACAACGACAAACTTATCCAGAAATTTCATACAGATCTTATTCATGAGGTTCATGAAATAAGCGGGGGCATTGGTTAATCCAAAATACATGACATTGTACTCATACAATCCATATCTGGTGGTGAAGGAAGTCTTTGGGATATCTGTTGCACGAATCTTCAGTTGGTGATAACCAGTTCTAAGGTCAATCTTAGAAAAAACTCTAGCTCTAGTCAGTTGATCAAACAAATCTTCTATCTTCGGCAAAGGGTACTTGTTTTTGATGGTGACGTCATTCAACTTCCGATAATCCGTACAAAGACAGTTGGCACCATCCTTCTTATCAACAAACAAGACGGGTGATCTCCATGGCGATGCACTTGGTTGAATCAGTCATTTTCCCAGCATATCATCAAGTTGCTTCTTCAGCTCCACTAGTTCAGATGGGTTCATACTATAGGGTCTCTGAGTTATGGGTTCGGTTCCAGGGATTAGTTCAATGATAAACTCGATATCCCGATCTGGGCGCATACCGAGCAATTCATCTGGGAACAAATCGGGGTATTCATAGACTACTCTAACTTGGTCAATGGTGGTCTTGGCTAGACTCTTGTTGCACTTGAATTGACGGGGCAAAGTCTCAGATACATGTTCTACTGATACTCCGGTGCTACTGGTCATGGTTATGGCTTTCTTACCACAGTCGATTAATCCTTGATGTTTCGACATCCAATCCATCCCTAGCACTACTTCCAAACCTTTGGTTCCAAGTACTATGAGATTGGCATAGAAATCTATCCCATGTATTCTTATAGGTACGGCCTTGCAAACTTTTCTAGCTTTGGTGGTTGAACCAGGGATTTGAACTATCATAACATGCTTCAGATTGGTTGGTTGAATCTTACTAGTGCATGCAAATTCTTCTGTAACAAACGAGTGCGATGGTCCAGAATCAAACAACACTCTTGCTAGAACTGAGTTAACATAAGCATACCCAGCACGACATCTGGCGCTTCTTGGGCTTCTTCAGCATTCATGTGGAACAGACGTCCATTACGGTTGTGCGGGTTTCCTCGGGTGAAGCTCTTTCCAGGCTGGACACGGTGTTGTTGTTGGGCAGGTGCATTCACATTGGTTGCTGCGGCAATCTTCTTGGGGCACTCGTTTGAGTAGTGACCCATGACTCCGCATTCAAAACAAGTTATCATTGACTTGTCTTTCCCTGCAACAGGCACACCATTGCTTCCAGTCCTTGGGGCAGTGTTGTTGTTGTTGTTGGACTTGGACGGTGCACGGTTGAAATTGTTGGAGTTGTCGGGGTTGTTGTTGTTTCCTCCGGGCCTTGGGTTACCTCCTCCACGGTTGGGATAGTTCGGACGGTAAATTGGGGGTCTGTTGTTTCTGGGTGCATAACTTGCAGATGGGTTGGGGCGATACTTCGGGGTATGGTGGGGTCCTGGTTGATGCATCATCCTACGCTTGCGGTTCTCACTGGCCTGGTTGATCTTGCCTTCCATCTGAATTTCAGAATCCACTAAGGCTTCAAGGTCATCAAATGGAATGTTGACTAGCACTGTCTGCATCTAATCATGCAGACCATTCAAGAATCTCTCCTTCTTCTTGCCTTTGTTGTCAATCTCATCAGGTGCATACCTAGCTAGTGATAGAAATTTGCCACGGTACTCAACCATAGTCGTCCTTCCTTGCTTCAAGTCTCTGAATTCATCTCTCATCCTCTTGATTAGACCCAGGGGCACATGGGTCCTGCTGAACTTGAGTTTGAACTCCTCCCAAGTCATTATCTGACCTCCGTTCAACGTACGGGTACTATTCCACCATAATCTGGCATAGCCGGAAAGATATTGGGTGGCAAACAACACCTTCTCATTAGCATCAACTCCTGCAACTTCCAGATTGTTTTCCATGGTTTGCAGCCAATCATCAGCATCTAGAGGCTCCTCGGACTTACTAAACATGGGTGGGTTGGTATTCTGGAAGTTCTTAAGTCTGGATCCATGGTGATCTTGGTTTCCATGGCTTTGATTATTGTGGGCCATCTGGGGTATCTATTGAATAGTGGCTAAGTTGGCTTGACATTCAGCTCTTCTAGCTTCACGGTCAGAAACTAACATTTGCAGAATCTGCAGCATCGGGTCCTGAGATGAACTGCTTCCTCCAGGATTTCCATGAGTCATCTGAAGATTGAGATAGATAGTGAGACAAGAGGGAAATTTCTAAGGTTCATGGGTTTGTTTTCAAAACTTTAAGCATTTGAGTATGACTCGGGTTTTGCAAACTAACAACTTTTTTTTCATTCATTCATAGCACACAATACCAACACACATCACAACAAGGAAACAGATGGTTTTAAGAACCATTCCGTGAAGCTACGATACAGTGGGACCGGGTACAACTCACACCTACGATGGTGCTCATGTGCGACTAATCATCATCAATGAAGGCAGCATCATCCTCATCAGTGTTGTCCTCCATGGCTTCATCCTCCAGGTAGTCATTGCCATCACTGAGGTAAGAGTGAATATCCCCACGGATGTCTTCACCCTCCTCCTCCTGCTGTTCCAACAGCTGGATCTCCTGGTCATGGATGGTCTCCTCCAAGGTGGCTATCTTCTAACGAAGACGGGTGATGATGCGATCCTTTTTGTCGCGTTGACTTTGAAGCGACTTACATTCCTTGGCAAGGATGCGATGGTTTCCTTCCTTTCAACAGCTGTAGCATTGCTCTGGTTGACGTGATCGCGTGCATTGTCCAACTCCTTTTGTGTCTCATGTAGCATGAAGTCCATGTGGTCCATGTGGTGCTTCAACTCTGGATGGGCTAGCATGGATAGAGGCTATCCCATTGAGTCACGTCTTACATAGTGAACAAAATGGGTGCCGATGATCTGGTTGAAGTTCTAAGCACACAAGCGAGCGAGAGCTTCTTGCATAGCCCTGGCTAATCCATCTAGCCAGTTGTTCTCCCAAACGTTGAACTGAATCTTGTCAGAAAGAGGTGGCTCCATTCTACCTCTCAGGTCGGCAACAATCAGCCACTGTAGCTCCCCTCCAGCATGGTCCTTAAGTTGTTCTACGAAGAACTCCGGGTGATGGTGCTCAAGATACTCTGAAAGCGAATCCATATCCCTCTCAAAGATACGCTGTCCTCCGTTGCCCAACTGGTAAAACTTGGTGTATTTGACCTCCATCTATAAGCAATTAAGATGATTAAGTTAGTGGAGTGATTAAGTGTGTCAAGTTTTATGTAGAATTGTATTCGAGGAACAAGTGATTTCTTTTTGAAAGGATCTCAAGGATAAGAATGATAATAGGTTTTTGTAAATACTCACTTTCTTTGTCTTGAAACTAGATTTTTTGCAGGCATCCACTCTAACTAGGGTCTCCTATGGTCAGGATGGATCTGATACCAACTTGTCAACACCCGGATTTTTAAGTCCAGATGCCAGTTATGTCGTACATCGCAATCCCAGGATTACCCTTTTTGCGATACATAACAGAAGTGGTACCACAGTACATCATCCATTACAAACCATAATAAGGTCTTACAAATAAAGGATCTCATGATCCAGTCTTAATACAATCAAAGCGGCGAAAAGTAAATGTAGCGGGGCTTCATCTTCAGGGTCACAGGCAATGCTAACGATGGGAGATGAACCTAGTTGTCATAGAACTCCTGTTGTCCATCTTCCGGGTAATCCTCCTCATAGTCTGGTGATGTCTACGCACTTCTATTCTTGTAGACAGTTGTTGGGCCTCCAAGTGTAGAGGTTTGTAGAACAGCAGCAAGTTTTCCCTTAAGTGGATTACCCAAGGTTTATCGAACTCAGGGAGGAAGTGGTCAAAGGTATCCCCTCTCAAGCAACCCTGCAATCAAGATACAAGAAGTCTCTTGTGTCCCCAACACACCCAATACACTTGTCAGGTGTATAGGTGCACTAGTTTGGCGAAGAGATAGTGAAATATAAGTGGTATAGATAATTGTAAGTGGTAACGGTGATAGAAAATACCTTGATGGCATGTGGTTGACGTGGGAAAAGACTAAAGGCAAACTGAAATAAAGATAGAAGCAAGCAAACATGTAATAGATCTAATAGCAAACGGTGTTTCAGTGCTTAGAAACAAGGCCTAGGTATCATACTTTCACTAGTGAACACTCTCATATAAATATCTTCTCTTTATGATACTACTCTTAACTACTCTCCGGTTGGACACTCTAATCCATGGTAGGGCTATAACAGCACACCTCAAAGTAAGCCTTTCCCATCTAGATAACCCCACACTATCACCTTGAGTACTAGATGGTTCCAACAAACACCACAATTTCATAAAGACATCCAACTCCAAATATAACTCATAACAAGTATTTGTAATCTCTAGCCTAAGTGCCACCATGGTGTGCACGCTGTCACTTTCACACACATGGGGAGAGCAGAGATCTATTAAAGCACTTGAGTAGCAAGGTAGATCTATAGATTACAAGCTCATGATCTCAATAAGATCATGCATAGAGAGAGATGAACACATAGCTACCGGTAGAACCCTTAGCCTCGAGAGAGAACTACTCCCTCCTCATCATGGGAATCAGCAATGGTGATGGAGATGGCGGTGGAGATCGATGGAGATGGCTCTGGGGGCACTTCCCTGTCCTGGCAGGGTGCCGGAAGAGAGACTTTCTGTCCCCTGAATCTCCCCTTCAATGGCGGCGGCGCTGCGGAACTTTTTGTGGATTTTTGATTGATGATCTAGGGTTTTTGCCTCGGGAGGAATATATAGACGAAGGAGGCAAGGTCGGTGGCCAGCCAGGGGGCCCACACCATGCCCTGGCGTGGCCTGGGGGTACCCGCGCTTGGGGTGTGTGTGGCCAGGCCCTGGCCCTCCTCCGTCTCGTATTCTGGCTCCGTGAGTCTTCCGGTAAAATAGGAACTTTGTCTATTGTCCCGTCCAATTCTGAGAATATTCATTTTTTGACTTTCCTGGAACCAAAAACAGCAGAAAACAGGCAACTGGCACTGTGGCACTTGTTAATAGTTTAGTCCAAGAAAGTGTATAGAAAGTACTCCAAAGTTGGAACAAAACACAAGAAAGTAGATAAAACCAAGCATGGAACATAAAAAATTATAGATACATTTGCAATGTATCAACATCCCCAAGCTTAACTCCTGCTTGTCCTCGAGTAGGTAAGTGATAAAAAGAAACAATAATTTTTGAGGTGACATGCACCATCATAAACTTGATCAAAGTATTTGTAGAACATTGATAGCTGGGATCATAGTACTTCAATCATAACATGAAAGACAAAGTTCTAGCAATAAGACAAAGAAACTATGATGCAACATGAAAAGGCACGAACAAAAGATTCATGAATAACAATGTTTTGCAAGACGTTTGTTTGTTTCAAATAAAGAAAACATAGCATAATAGTATTCAGCTTGTCCCTCATAGAGTAGCAAACATAAATGCATAGGACACCTTCAAAGTTCATAAGAGTGACTAGATACAAATAGTTTAAAACAAGCAATATCAAGGTATGCATCAATCAACTAGTCTTGGGACAATGCACATAGAACTAAGAATGGCCACTATGCTCTCAAAGTAGGTGCATAAAGATAGAAGGTGGAGACTCAATATAATGGTGGAAGAAAGGCCTTTATAGAAGGAAGCAGAGATTCAAGTTTCATAAAGAGCTTCCAAAAGTTATGGTACTTATTAGCTTTCAGCTCTCATTGCCCCTATCATAAGCATCTTGAAGTGATTAAGGTTAAAGTGAACAAACTATGGTGTACATGCTTGACGAAGTATAAGTTAGAAATCTCATTTCCCTTGAATACGAGGGTCGCTCCTCATGCTAGTCACCGGTAAGTTCTTGTCATCGTAAGTACATGTGTATCATAGAGAACCTCCAACGGGGTACCCCTTGCCCGATGATACGGAAGAATCCCCATATCAAAATGACAAGGCAAGCAGACAACAAGGATCTCAGCAATCTTCTTATTTACCATGGGAATATGGTGCTTTTTTCTCTCTTTCCTCTTTTCATAATCTCTTTTTTTTCTTTTTCTCTTTTTTTCTCAATATAGGACTCTTTTTTTATAAGAAGAATGCTTCATAGACAGCTCATTATGGTTACGCTGCAGGTTTCCACCATGTCAGCATGGATTAGACCAGCGGCCCAGGCGTTTCACTAACACATATACATAACTCCGTGGACTTACAAGCTCCCCTTTCATTTCACACCGACGACATCCATATACAAAAGAGCATGATATCAACTAGGTACAAGCACACGTGCAATGTTGAAAGTGTTCCCCATGACAGCATGGTTCTGCTAATTCCCAACAAATAAGTGCAAGCATATACAACATAGATGACACAATGGTTCAAGTTAATTAAGGGCAAGAAAAGTCAAGTGTGCCATCAAGTTCGTGAGAGCTTTAATCACTAGTTTTATCATAACAAGTTTAATTTGGAAGGTAAACAAAAACATGAATATACTTGGAATAGCATATGCTTATAGGTAGGTATGATGGACTCTTTGGAATAACTTGGTTTAGGGAGTTGGATGCATGAGTGGAACTCATACTTGGTTGTGGAGGCTAGCAAAAGACTGGGAGCGACAAACTAAGAGAGCAATAATGGCCATAATCATACAGAGCGACAAAACATCATTGATCAAAGCATAAAGTGATACTACAAGTTGAAAACTAAAGGATCATCAAGGCTATGGTGACTTGGGATAGTCATAACATGGTGTGAGCATGTGCCAAGTCAACCCAAATAAAACATCGAAGGAGAATACCACAATACTATGCTTTAATATGCTAAAACAACGCATGATTCTTCAAAGGCACATTAAACAATCTCAATTGTTTATCACAAGTCAAGCTACAGCAAAGAATACTAAGCCTAAAGCCAAAACAATATCAAGCATGGCATGACAAAGCATAGGCCACAGTCAAAAACAAGCTCTCTTTACCACTTAAGCATGAACTTTTCCTACTCTTTTCCAACCCAAACCAAACTATTTGAAAACCAATGCATGAAAAAGGAGGTCCAACCAATTTATTCAGAAAACTAAGAAAACAAAGCAAACGAAAAACCAAAACTAAAACGAAAAAGAAGACGCTCCAAGAACAACACAACTGTGCATGAAACAATAAAAATGAAGTGTTTGGAAGAAACCTGGGATTTTTATTGATGAAGAAGGGGATGCCTTGGGCATCCCCAAGCTTTGACGCTTGTACTTCTTGGATATTTCTTGGGATGACACGCGTGGCATCCCCAAGCTTGTTCTTTAGTCCATTTTTCATCGCATTACTCATTCCTTCCATGCACCTGAAATTTTTCCTTCATACAAAACTTCACATAATCTTTATTAGCAACATTAGTGCACTCAAGATAATAGGTCTTTAGGTTTAGTTCCAACACCAATAAAACTTCCATTAAAACACTAGCTACTGTATCACTTCCCTAAAAAATCTCAATTCCCCAAAAGGACTCAGAAAGGAACCAACAAGAAGCAAATGCAGAAAATGGCAGAAATCTGTCAAAACAGACCAGAAGGTAAAGACGATTTTTTTTGAAGACCTTCTGTTGCTCAAATCAAAAAGTTTTGAACTAACGAAAGTTAGATAACAACCTGGGACAGAAGCACAAAAATTCGCGCCTCAAAACGACGTACAGATATTTTACACGAATTTTTACGGTGAAGCACAGAAATCTGTTTCGGGACAGCAACTTTCCCAATCATTACTTCTCTCTCATTAGAGGTTACTCTTGGCACAAAAAGCAAATAAAAAGGATAAGGAGCGGTTATTACTGAAGTAATAGCTTCCAAGACTCATCTAAAACTTTTGGGTTATCTCCCAATAAGTACTTTTCTTTATCGCCTTTAAGTTAGGCATGATAGTTTGAAAAGATGCTCACATAAGAAATATGAATTGAAGTAAAAGAGAGCATCAAGAAGAAAATTCAAAGAAAATTTAAGTCTAACCCACTTCCTATGCATAGGAATCTTGTAAAGAAATAAGTCATGAAAGCACAAAGCAACAAGCATAGGAAAACAAAACAAGTGCAACTTCAAAATTTTCAACATAAAGAGGGGAAACTTAATATTGTTGAGACGCATAAAACCATGTTTCCCTCTCTCATAATAACTTTCAGTAGCATCATGAATAAAAGTAACAATATAACTATCACAAGAAACATTCTTATCATGAGCCATATGCATAAAAGAATTAACACTCCCCACATAAACATAGTCATCCTTATTGATTGTAGTGGGAGAAAATTCAACAAAATAGCTATCATTATTATTTTCATCACCATAATCATAAAATATAGGAGGCATGTTGTAATCATAATTAATTTCCTCCTCAATAGTAGGTGGACTGAAAATATCATATTCATCATTGCAATCATCATATATTGGAGGTATAGCATCATCATAAGCAATAGAATAGTTATCTTCCCAAGTGTGTTCATTTGTAAACATATCATCATTGGAAGGATCATGGATAGAACTAATAGTATAGCAATTATTAATATCATCATTGAATTGGTACCGAAGAGATTTTCAATATCAAAAGTAGTGTGCTTTTCCCAATCATGATCACTACTATAGGTAACAGGCATAGGAACATCATCGAGTTCAGACTCATCAAAACTATAATAGGAGCAACATGCTTAGGGGAAAATATCGTTTCCTCTCTCCTTTTACTCCTCCTTTTCTTCTTTTTATTCTTCTCTTTAGTAGGGAGAGGCTTGAAAGGAATCTTCTCCATATACCCTGGTTCATTGTTAGAGACAATAGAAGAAACTTTGGAGGATTCCTCCTTTTCATTAATAAGACCAAAACACATATTAGTCATGTCATATTTTGGTAAGATCTCATCTTTTATAATATTTTGTATGTAAGTATTTATGTGGCAATTATCAACACAATAAAGATGACAACAATGCATGACACTATTCATATCAAAAGCACCCATATCTACCAAAGAGGTTTTTTTTGATAACTCTTCACACCCCAAAAATAATGTAAGTTCATCATGCTGATTAGGAGTGATCATGTCATCACAATACAAACTTGCAGTACCCATTGGATTAGAAGGGCTATTATTATGGTCTGAGCATTGAAAATTGAAATGACCCACTTCAAAGCAAAGTTCACAAATAAAAGGATAGAGGGCACAAACTTTTTTACCAAGATCATTTAGAGCCCTATACCACATTCTAGTTTTTTCATTCCTGTGGGTGATACAATATTATTCTTCAATTTGATTATTCTCACAAGGTCTATGTATTCCACAAAAATTAACATGCTTATAAGAAGTAGTACTTTTAGAGGTTTGAGCATGTTTATTGCTATCATTAATAACAATTTCATTTTCCATGCAAGTGTCTTTATAAGGCTCATGATACATGTCCCATTTTTCTTTAGGAGCATTAATATGAGAAGCAAAGGTTCTATAACAATCAACAAGAATTTGAGGATCAAGACCATATTTAGCACTAAGCTCTTGAAAATCAATAGTTTCAGCAAAAGACTTAATGCAATCATACTCATAGTTTATACCTGGTTCTTTACCTTTGTTGTTATCCCAATCTTCGGTATTGCTTTGAATTGTTTCAAGAAGATCCCACTTAGCTTTGACCTCCTTACTTGTGAAATATCCCTCTAAACAAGTATCTAGATAGTCCTTGTAATGTCCTGAAAGCCTTGCATAGAAATTATTAATAACAATATTACTGGGAAGCTCATGAATGGGACATTTGAGAATTAGTGACTTCAATCTCCCCCATACTTGGGCATTACTTTCTCCATCATGTGGATGAAAATTATAAATGTAATTCCTATCTTTATGAATTTCATGAGGAGGATAAAATTTAGAGTAAAAGAGAGATTCAAGTTCCTTCCACTCAAAATGATGAGGATCATCTAGTAGCTCATACCACTCCCTTGCTATGCCCTTAAGTGAAATAGGGAATAGCTTCCTCCTAACTTGGTTCATTGAAATACCTGCACACTTGAACAACTCGCATAATTCATGTATAAGGAGTAAATGATCACCAGGACGGACAGTTCCATCTCCAAAATAGCAGTTATTCATAATACGTTCAACAATTTTTATAGGTAGTTTAAAAGGGATGCTTTCAGTATGTGGGTTTAAAATATCACAAGTATCATCAGAATTACCACAGATGGGAGATAAAGTATCATCAGAGCAAATTTTCTCCTTTAAAGTTGGGGAACTAAAAAGATCATTTTCATAAAAACTATCTTCCCTAAGCTTAGACGTTTCCATAGAATTAGTAGCACAGGTGTTCAAAAGATTCATACTAATAACATTGCTATTAGCATGCAAGGAAAGTTCCATGGTTTTTTAATTTTCTTTTCAGACAATTCAAGTTCTATCTTAGGAAAAATACTAACAAGATCTCTAATTTTTTTGTTGTTTTCCATTAAGACTAACTAGTGAAAACAAGAAACAAAAAGACAAAATGCATAATCTAAAGGAAATAACTTCGAGCACTCACACCGGAGGATGTGAGTACCTTTTACCTTACCTCCCCGGCAACGGTGCTAGAAAATAGGCGTTTGCCGTGGGAGGTTCTTCTTCTTCTCCGGTGTGAATACCTTTTACCTTACCTCCCCGGCAATGGTGCCAGAAAATAGGCATTTGCCGTGGGAGGTTCTTCTTATTTAATCCTCCAGTGTGAATACCTTTTACCTTACCTCCTCGGCAACGGCGCCAGAAAATAGCTTGATGTCTATGCACTTCTATTCTTGTAGACAGTTGTTGGGCCTCCAAGTGCAGAGGTTTGTAGAATAGCAGCAAGTTTTCCCTTAAGTGGATTACCCAAGGTTTATCGAACTCGGGGAGGAAGTGGTCAAAGGTATCCCCTCTCAAGCAACCCTGCAATCAAGATACAAGAAGTCTCTTATATCCCCAACACACCCAATACACTTGTCAGGTGTATAGGTGCACTAGTTCGGCGAAGAGATAGTGAAATATAAGTGGTATAGATAATTGTAAGTGGTAATGGTGATAGAAAATAGCTTGATGGCATGTGGTTGACGTGGGAAAAGACTAAAGGCAAACTAAAATAAAGTTAGAAGCAAGCAAACATGTAATAGATCTAATAGCAAACAGTGTTTCAGTGCTTAGAAACAAGGCCTAGGGATCATACTTTCACTAGTGAACACTCTCATATAAATATCTTCTCTTTATGATACTACTCTTCGGTTGGACACTCTAATCCATGGTAGGGCTATAACAGCACACCTCAAAGTAAGCCTTTCCCATCTAGATAACCCCACATTGTCACCTTGAGTACTAGATGGTTCCAACAAACACCACAATTTCATAAATACATCCAACTCCAAATATAACTCATAACAAGTATTTGTAATCTCTAGCCTAAGTGCCACCATGGTGTGCATGCTGTCACTTTCACACACATGGGGAGAGCAGAGATCTATTAAAGAACTTGAGTAGCAAGGTAGATCTATAGATTACAAGCTCATGATCTCAATAAGATCATGCATAGAGAGAGATGAACACATAGCTACCGGTAGAACCCTTAGCCTTGAGAGAGAACTACTCCCTCCTCATCATGGGAATCAGCAATGGTGATGGAGATGGTGGTGGAGATCGGTGGAGATGGCTCCAGGGGCACTTCCCCGTCCCGGCAGGGTGCCGGAACAGAGACTTTCTGTCCCCCGAATCTCCCCTTCGGTGGCGGTGGCGTTGTGGAACTTTTCGTGGATTTCTGATTGATGATCTAGGGTTTTTGCCTCGGGAGGAATATATAGGCGAAGGAGGCAAGGTCGATGGCCATCCAAGGGGCCCACACCATGCCCTAGCGTGGCCTGGGGGTACCCGCGCCTGGGGAGGGTGTGGCCAGGCCCTGGCCCTCCTCCATCTCGTATTCTGGCTTCGTGAGTCTTCCGGTAAAATAGGAACTTTGGCTTTTGTCCCGTCCAATTCTGAGAATATTCATTTTCTCACTTTCCTGGAACCAAAAACAGCAGAAAACAGGCAACTAGCACTATGGCACTTGTTAATAGGTTAGTCCAAGAAAGTGTATAGAAAGTACTCCAAAGTTGGAACAAAACACAAGAAAGTAGATAAAACCAATCATGGAACATCAAAAATTATAGATACATTTGCAATGTATCATCTGGCCATGGGAATAGCCAGGTACAAAGCCATGATTACTCTTTAAGTACTCGCAAACTACCACTAGTATAAGTAAAAGTAAAGCTAGTAGGAATCATAAGCTCTAGGTTTGTTTGCAAAAAGCCAGGTTTATTTCATAAAGCTTCAAGATAAAGACCTAATTTAGTTCTCTACATTACTTAAGTGGGAACTTAGATATCATGTCCACAACTCTGTTGTGGTCAAGTCAAAGTCATCTTTCAAGTCACAAATCATTTTGAAAACATCTGACAACGGAACAATATGGCCACTCCAACTGTCCATAACCGCGGACACGGCTATTCGAATAGTTTGACACTCTGCAGAGGGGTACTGACGAGGGTTCAACTCGTCAATGCCCATTGTTATGTACTTGGGTTTTTGAGAAGGAGGGAGCACTGGAGGCATCAATCAGCGAGCAAATAAGCACACAGGGACGCAAGTTTTACCCAGGTTCAGGCCTCGTAGAGGTCCCTACTCCTGCTTGTCTGCTCTTGGAATTAACAAAGGAATCCAAGATTACAGGAGCGCGCAGATGCAATCTGGCGAGAGTTGTGGAAACTAGGGTTGTGATTGTCCTCCTCGCCGCCCCCTCCTAGCCTTTATATAGATAGGCTAGGTCTCGGGTGGCAGGTCGAGTCGGTTATAGATTAGGGTTTGCCCTTTGAACTTTCTATCTTAAGCTTCTTCTTGTCTCGCAAGCAATCAAGAGTCCATGGGCCACTCGAATTCCTTATTGGGCCTTGGCAACACCGTGGGCTTCTGTCATATCTGGACCGTATATGCCAAACTCGAGTACCTGTAGGGTATACCCATGTCAGGTACACTTTCACCACAAAATTCGATACATCCGTCAGGTATAATCCTGAATCATCATACTTGGTATGCGGATAATCAATCTTAACCTTTCAATTACACACCCTAGTATAGGCACCTCCCCTATGAGTTTGGCCTCCCAGCCATGGCCATCTGCCATCCTGGGTACTGCATAGGTGGACATTCATCGCGAGGTAGCCTCAGCTCAACCTCTTCTGCAAGGGAACCCATACTAAGACATATAAACTTCCAGTCAAGCCCTACCCAACTCAGGTATTTTGGTTGTACGGTAAAATTGGAATTGTATCACATCCGAACCCAACCATCAGTTTTTATTAAACTCAATGCTCATGCCTCATCAGTTTCATCATCAAACCATTGTGTTTCACAACACATGTCAAAACATTTCAATAGAATGAATCTTCATTCCAAGGTTTTCATAATCATTTTCACCAAGTATTCCCATCTAAAGTAATCAAGTTTTAGCTTAGCACTAGCCACTAAAGTTGAGGGTATCACTATTGGGGGTGCTAATATAGTATAAGTATCCAAGACTAGTCATATGATCTTGATAGGATCCAATCTAATTTCCACTAATCACAATTCATTAATAAGTAAGAAACTGTAGTAAAGGGGAAAGTAAAGCTTGAAGTAAAACTGGGAATTGGTAAAGTTGCATCTCAAAGTGTGTATAGGGTATTTTTACAAGTTAGCTTGCATAGCTAAACTTGCATGTATAGCTTGCATAGTGGGCTTGCCTTGAGCAGCGCAGTTGTTGCAGTCGTTGAAGTTCTCTTCTTCCTCCTCGAAGTACTCCTCCTCGTTGTAGCTCAGGTTGGTACTAGCGTCTATAAACACATTCAATGTACACAATCACCAAACAACACTTCTCTACTTCTACTTAGCACACAAGGGCTCATACTAGATGATCTAGCATCATTTCTATCATTATGTGGAATATTCACATTTTATTATTCTTCTTATTTTAGAAAAGTAATTTCTACTCATTTTAAATCCTTAAGATTTAATATTCTCCAATTAAAATAGTGTATCATGTTGACACATGTCATCACCATCTATTCCAATACTTGGGAATGTGATTTAAAATGGTGATCATATATTACAAGATTTAATATTACTATTTAATAATATTCAAGTGACTAGAAATGCCTATATAGCACTCTTTTAATACTAAGCCATGTTTCATATTTGTAAAATCAAATATTTTTACATATTCAGGTAAAGCATGGAAAATGTGATTTTTGAGAGGTGGAATCATCTCAAAAACAGTTATAGTTTATTTTCGAAAAATATTTGAAGTGTCAAAAGGCGCTGTCTTGTTATTTTTGGTAGAGGTGATTTATAATTCTAAATGGTTTGAATCCAACGGTAGTGGATAGATATTTCCAGTACCTTTCTAACAAAATTGGAATCATGCACTTTGGTTTAGTGAATCTCTTTGAATTGAATTTTGAATCTGCTGACAGAATCTGGTTTTAACAAAATGGAAAATCTTATTTGAATCAACGGGCTCTGCGCGGGAAACTAATTGGGCCGGCCCAACTGCACAGGGATGGCGCAACGGGCTGCTGACGAGCAGATCCTACTCGTCAGTGGCTCATTCTAAACCGAAACAGTATCTACCAATCCTAGCCCTATGATTAGAACTAGATCCTACGGCTGAGGTTTGTCGTCTCTGTCGAACTGCTCCGGCGAGACGCGAACCCTAACACGGTAGTGGGGGTCGCTGGGGACTTACCGGGGCTCCAGCTAGGGTCAGCGATGGGGGCGAATGGGGTGGTCGTTGATGGCGGTTAGATTGGCGGTCACGGCAGCTCCTGGGGTGGCTCCAATCGCTGGCCTCCTTCCTCGACTACGGCGGCGGGCTCTGGTCAAATTCCGGCAGAATGGTGCTCGCCTTGCTCCAGGGAAAGGTCTAGGAGGTTTTTGAGAGAGAGAGAGAGAGAGAGGAGTGAATTGGTATGGAGAATGAGGGATGGGGTGGCCTCTATTTATACACCAGGGGTAGAGGCAGTGCGGCATGGTTGGGCTTCTCTGGCTACGTCGCTACAAGTCGCGTTTATCACGGCGGAGGGCATGGGTCGGTGTAGTTGACTATGGCGATCATCACGCGAGTGACGACATGGAAATGGGTGGTCTCCATCGGTCGGGCAACGTCGGTGCTCTGTTTGGGTACGCGGGCGTTTGTCACTTGGTACGGTGGTCACGGGGCACGAGGCGGCGAATGGTCATGTCTGGGAGGTCACTGGTGCTACGGCGATTGCGAGTACGGGCAGAGAGAGCGAGGCGCGGCGTGTGCATGCGAGGCAGCTGCGGTGCTCTGTCGTGTGCTCGGCATGGCAGAGGTTTAAATGGGTGCGGCTGGTCTGGCTCCTTCTCGCCTCGCCGTTGGTCAAGGGATGGACAGGGGGTGGCGGTGAGGTCACGGCGACTTGCTGGAAACCATGCGTGAGGGCGGTGCGGCATACTGTGAGTGGTTCATGCTCGACCAGCATGGCCGGCTTGGTACGGGCGTGGCACTGGTTAATGTGGCTAGTGATGCCTCTTCTTTGCATGGCCAAGTACCAGGGATGATCTAGGACAATTCAGTGTGTTGATTGTAGTACAAAAGCTGAGCAATTTATAGCTCCAAATAGTGTATAGTTGGTGAGGTTGTACTATGCCTGCCAGGTGTTCGATCAAATGGCCACATGAATTCAACTTTCAAATTTTTGAATGAATTTTGGTGAGTGATCTTATTGCTTGCTTGGTAGTCTGTGGTTGCTAGGAATTGTCAAGAGGAATTGATTTGAATGGTTTTTGAGAAATGAGGATCTATACATATGAACTTGATTCAATTTTTCATTTAGAAATAGTTTCTGCCACTTTGTAAAGTTTGCTTGTGTTCACTTTTACTTGGTCTAGCAAGGGGTGAAAAGAATTGGAATTGTTTCTATTGAAAATCCTTTACTAGGAACACTCAAAGTGGTCTAGTGGATAAGTTTGGCCAAAATGACCATTTGATCATATGATCTATATTTGATTTTCTTTCCATTTGATTCTACTTGGGAATGATCTAGATGATGTAGTATTCATCTTTAAACTAATCCTTATTATTAGTAACCATCAATCATGGCAATTGCAAACATTCATAAACTAATGCAAATCACACATGTACTCATATTAATTTTAATAATAAAAGTTTTTGTTAACCCTAAACTTGGGTGATTAGAGCTTGATAAGCTTGATCAATATTTTTGGGATGTTACACCTCCCGCCAAGACACACCCTGCCCGCTCACCTCCGAAACCAGATCCACCTTTTCCCCCTTCTCCTTCCCCGGTAAAATCTGGCGACCGGCGGCGACAACGACAATGCCCCCGGCAAGAGAAAATCGGCAGGACGAGCGCCATGCCTAGCTGAAATGATGGCGACAGCTCCTGTGAGTCCTATCTCGAGGTAAGTCCACTTTCCCCCAATTCTTTTATAGGGTTAGGGTTCGGTAGAGAGTTAGGAATCCTCAATTTACAATCGGATGAACTGGATTTTGTGTGCTAGGACATCACGGACATGGACTATGCTCATGACTTGTATGAGGATCCTAGCTTCTGCAGTATAGCGAAAGATTGTCCTGAGCTCTGCCACATCCACAAACTTGAGCCAGTTAGGTGTGTTGCATTTGAAGGAACCAATACACGCCGCAGATTCTACCTCTACCAAGTTCAGAACGTAGGTTCTTAGATCCTTGTATCGCCATTCCTTTTCTAGCAAGCATTAGGTTTGCCAACAAATTTCTAACCTGTAGGAGGTCAAAAACTATGGGTTTGTTGCTTGGGTGGACAATGAATGTCCAAATGCTATGAAGAATGCACTTGCAAAAATATGGGGGGTGTATGATGATACAAGCAGTGCAAGAATTGATGAAAAGGTTGAGAATGCAAAGCTGGTGAAGCAACTGCCTGATGAGAAGAACAAGCTTGACAAAAAGTACTCAACTCTGCTGATTGATGTGAAGAAGTTCATTGAAGAAACAAAGAAGAAGGCGTTGGAGGAGAACTTGTCTAGGTTGAATGATAGCAATGAGTGATCTTAGGAGATAATTTCCAAGCAGACTGGAGCATTGAGGAATGAGGTTGAGATGCTGAAGACCATGCAGAAATCCCAGGCTAATGTAATAAAAGAGAAACAGAAGCAATGGGATGAGGACCGGATGATCTTCAAGGAGGAAAAGAAAAAACTAGAGTACGCACTCTATGAACTGTTCAAATCCAATGACGCTAACAAGGAGAAGTTGAAGAAGATCAAGGAAATTTGTGATGGTTGACTTTGTCGTTGCACCTAGTTGTACTACTAACGGTGAACTGGTGGTGGTGGTGGTAGGATGACATCCACTTTGGAAACGATCATGCTTGTTAGGACTAATTCGTACTTGTGTTATTTCTGCAGAGGGTGTTCATTTGTTCATGGTCAATTGTGATCCCCTTTTGCTTGTGTTCTTCATGCTTGTGAGGTTCATGTTTTGTGTTCTTCAGGCTTGTGTGAGGATCATGCTTACGGAGATCATGCTTTCAGGCGAAGGCATCATGCTTGTCATTCTATTGTTCCAGAGTGTGAGAGAATCATGCTTTCTGATTTCAGTTTGTGTGTTCTTCTTCTCTCATGTGTATGGTGTTTCTCTCCATCTGGTGATGGTAACCTCACCATAAGGAAGTACAAGGTGACCACAACAAGTCTTGCATGTGAACCAAACAATGGGAAAATGCATGACAAGGATCAAAAGCGCAATGTGCAGGCAACCAAACAACATACACTTATTGTTGACCTCATGCACAAACTCTTCATGCAGACTACCAAACGGAATGCCAAAGGTGGCTCAGCGCCTGTATGTGTGTGGCACTGTTGGCTGTGGAGATGCTCCGGTGATCCCAAATGTGATGCAGGCTACCAAACACGCCCGTAGAGTACTCACCAAGCCTAGAGTGTTCGACTTGAGGTGCTCTGGAAGCCTGAGTTCCTAAAGTGCATGCAGCTGCAGCGGTGCTTGTTAGGATTTTAGCAGGTGGACCGGAAGTAGGCGGGTGATGTCTGCAAGTGCACAGATCGTTTGTAGCTAGTTTCGAAGTATAAATATCGATCCCACAGGGAGCCCAAAGGTAAGTGTTTATGAGTGAAGTCTCTGTCACACCCAAAGTTGTCACAGGTCTTCGAGTGAATTGACTGCAAGTGTAAAAATGAGAATGGAATTTGGATTAAACTGGTTGTATTTAAATAAAAGTAAAATGTAAACTTCAGAAATAAAAAGCATAAAAGTAAAGAATGATTTGGTTGTTTGTTATTTTCTACAGATGGCGAAAGAGGCACGGGGAGATATAGTTCATGGTGATAGTGACTGTACCAGGTGAACGGATGATAAGTGTAACAATTATAATCTTATAAGTATATGTGTAGGCGAGCAACCCATAATAGTCGAAACTTCTCTTGGTAGATTTCGTCCCAACTTCAATAATCCTACTAGTCTGTTACCAAAACCATGGTCAGACACTAGACGATTAAGACCCTTCAGGTTTCTTAGCAATTAAGCTCCTTGGATAGGACTAATGCAATAAGCACAGTGGTTCCTCGTTATCCTCGAGTCTACTAGTTTTCCATTGATATCCCCGTGTCACTCGGGAGTCGCCAGTCTGCTAGCGAACAAGATCCTATCTATGTAGAACAAAGCATCATGTTATCTAGGCCCTTAATTGGACAACAAGCATTAGGCATCCCACAGATAGTCAAACACACATAATATAGTAATTAAAATCAACCACAAACTAATGGAAAATGTATGGAGACAGATCACATCTCACCAATCCCTTACATCTCCCACGCCCAAGGAACTTACTCGCACATGAGAGAAGAAAGCATCATCGATATAATTAAACAAAGGGAGTTCTTCTCAATATTACCGTGGAATTAAAAAAGTAATCCAACACAATTCAAGATAGGAAGAAACAATATCAAACCCTAGTCTTGCAAGGTGAAGATCTCTATCTCTCTCTCAAGTAGAAGTAATGGCTATGGGGCGTATTGGCTAGGAGGTCGAAGATCATGGAGCGAGATGAAGAACGTCTTCCCCTTCTTCTCTAGATCTCTTCTTTCTCCTTTTTGGATGGGATGGCGGCTGTTGTGTTGTGTTTTCGCGTCTGGCCTCTTCATGGAAGTTGTCCCTTTTAACAAGACAGAGGTGGCAGCAGCTATACGGCGGGAACTATAGGGCCGGAAAAATGTTCCCGTCGTATAGTTGCTCATTAAAGCCTCTGTATGCTTCCCTCGGTTGCTTCCAAGCAGAGACTTGCTTGTTTTCGCCTGAATATTGTGTTTCTCTAGTTAAAACCTTCTGTTGACGTTCAGAACCTGAAACACACATTAAAAACCAAATTTTCTTTGCTACCAAAGTATTAGCGTTAGGTAAAGCTAGAAAACGATCAAACCCGGGAGAAAAACATCAAAAATGTGTCGAATCTCACAGCTATCAACTCCCCCAAGCTTAGATGTTGCTCTCCCTCGAGTGACAAGGAAATAAGGAAGAATAGCAGAGATTCAAGACTGAAATAAAAGAACTTACAAGCTTGAATTGGTGTCAAATTCTTTTCTTCACAATCCCTGCAATCTTAAACATGATCATACAAGTATTCACAAGATTGCACTGAGTCCACTTCCTAACCACGTATATCTTGCTAGCAAATAAATCATATGCCTGAGAAAGTGTCAAAAGTTTAGATAGGAAACTGTGACAAATTCTTTTGGTGTGTCTCTTTGTTGTGAGATGAAAACTTTTTGCTCTTGTTTCTTTAATCAATCAAGAGTACTCAAGTTGGAACCAAAACAATCAATTTAAGAACAACTCATCTATTCCCATGTCAAAATTTCAAGACTCTCAAAGCACCTTTTTCCTTTCCTTGTCTTTCAAAAACTTCAGCTCTTTCATAGAGAAATCATGCCACTATTTTTAACATGTTAATTGGGACTGTGTTGTGCACTCGTGACCATGCCAATAAATAATTGTTGAGAAATAATGGGTCAGAGGAGTACTACAACTTCACTTGGAACGTGAAACCACAAGGAGACTAAAATTTTACCCGTCATAGCATTGTTGCTATAGATGTTTACATAACTTAATAGCCGAAATCAAGTGGTTTCCCACATTTAGATCGTTTGTTGGCCAGCAGAGTTAATAGTTCCCCATGGAGCATGACAGTGTTGTAGTGACACGTGTAAAGCAATATCTTACGTTAATTATTAGAAAAATCAATGGCATAATCTCTACTACTTCGAAGCATCCATTTTATCAAACAATTTCATTCAATGGTACTATCGAGTTTATTTATATTAAGCTCAAATGGGATGGAGTGGTTCTAAAATCAAATTCTTTGGGCTAAACACGGAATCAAGTCATCTTTTGGATGCTTTTTCTTGTTGTAAAAATGTAGGAAATATTTTTAACCAAGTTCATTGCTCATTGTTTCAAAGCTAAGAAGGAGACACTAGCAAAGGAATAGAATTTATAGGATAAGAAGCTAAGTGGTGAGTAAGTCCAGTGCAAACGAGTAAATAATTGTAGGATCAATTTAAGGTTGCAGAAAAGGTGATGAAAGGAATGTGATACCTCCTCTTGCTTGCTTCGTTATTGTATTTGAGTCGAACCCCCTCTGTATTTCCATATTGCCAAGTCACCTGAAATTGAGCAATCTCCGAGAGAAACAAAGAAACGAACTTGTAATAAAAGTTACAACTATTTTTTTTGTATTTTTGGTTTAACAATGCAAACTGAAAGTAAACATGCAATTTTGAAGAAATAAAATAAATAAAAAGAAGAAATAAAAATATGAATGCAAGGTTTGGAGATTTTCAAACCTCCCCCAAGCTTAGGCTATTGCCAGGCTCAGTTGTTGCCGTCATTCGGCGGCTGGTGCGGATACTACTGGTAGTAGTAGGGGAAGTTGGTCATGAAGTGACTAAAGTTTTGAGTTAAGGCACGCACGTCTTCATTCACTCCTTGTAGAGGGTGGTCAATCTCCCCAACGCGCTGGTTGAGCTACTGAAATTCTTGATAGGGTACGTAGTTGGACCCCTGCTGTGGCTGGTTGGGCCATGGGTCCCAGGGTCCCCCCTGTTGCTGTTGTCCCTCCCAAGCAGGGTTGTATCCCTTCGCATCCTCATGCTCCTGCTCATCCTCATCGTGCTACTCTCCTTATTCATCTTCCTCTTAATCAGGCTAGAGTTCAACCAAGATCTCCATCACTTGATCCTTGGTGAGGATCCAAGTGTCCTTCTCCACAATCGAGAAGGCTTGTGGACAGGGCAACACACCTGCTCACCCTGTGCATCACCAAGATAACCAAACTGATATGCTCGGAGCCTCCTATTAGCTTGGTAAACACCAAGGAAGCTACAAGCAGTTAAATACTTGACGTCCATAAGTTTGGAGTTGTCAACAGGTTGCATAACAGGTAATGTAATATTTAATGCATGGGCAAGGTGGGATGCGAATGTCACCTTTTGTCTTGTTGCTTTGGTGACGAAAATGCTAGATGAGTAGAGCTACGGGATTGGGGCTTTGTGGTGCATTGGGGAAGAGCGCCTTGGTGATCATGGCCATGTCCGCATTACCCATGGAACCGGTATCACCTCTTCCCAGCAGTGTGTTGGCGAGGAACAAGGTGTAGTAGAAAATTGTTGGGTTCTAAATGGTGGACATATTCTTCTAGTACAATTCACTACCACCATTAACAGAAATAACCTCCCAAGTTTCTCCACTTGTGATGCTGTAGAGGTTAGTAATAGTTGACTCCCCAACATGAGGGAAGCCGAAAGCATCACAAAATTGTTCAAAATTTATTTCACAGTGTTGTCGGTTCATGGTGAAGCTTACCGTGCATGCATTACCTTTCTCTCTATGGTCGTCGTAGAAGGAGGCAAGGAACTCATAGGTAAACTCGGCGTAGGTGTTGTGGCTTGCGTAGCCGAGTACTGTTAGCCTGGCCTTGTTACACATAAGGTCGAAGTCCTCCTTCAACCCCACCACGGTGAGAAAGCTATGGTTGGCCCAACGTGTGGGCAGCACCCTCCTTGATGAAACTGTGGCCAACTTGGGGTTGATCTCGGTCCTTTGCCCCGAGATCTCGCCACATTGGCGCTTGCTCTTATGACAAATATTACCAATTTTGTTCATCTTGATGCACTGAAAAATTTCACCATAATACCTTAGGCATATAGTTTCTACATGATATACGAACGATTCTACGTGGAAAAATTTAATCCTAACATGAAAAATCAATAGAAAAAATGAAAAAAGCTTGAGTTCATCCACTAGATCAATGTGAGAGTTTCAACCATGGAAATCTGAAAATAAAGCATGGATAGGGAGAGAAACATACCGATATGTTGATTCCCCCACTCAAACAAATGAAATCTGCGAAGAATCAAGAGTTCTAGGTGGGTTTTGAGAGGTTTGGAGAGAGAATATGAGAGAAAAAGTAAGGAGGGAGAAGAAACCTAGCCACCCCGGTGTGATTATATGGTCGCACCGAACTATACGGTCGCAACTATATGGGCGGGATATGTTGTTCCCACCGTATAGTTATGGCGGCGCCGCCAATTAGGGTTTCTTTATGCAGAACACAGCTATACAGATGCAACTATACGGACGGACCATAACAATCCTGCCGTATAGTTGGTCATTAAACCGTCTGTACCCTCGAGATGAATTTTCTAAAACGGGCATCGATATCTATACGGCCGGAACTATACGGCCGGAATTTTTATTCCCGCTGTATAGTTGGTCGTTAAACTGTCAGTACCTTTGAGAAGAAATTGTACGAAGGCATCGATATCTATACGACCGGACCTATATGGCCGGAATTTTTATTCCTGTCATATAGTTGGTCATTAAATTCTCTGTTCCTTCAAAAAAAAATTGTTGATGGCAAAGATATCTATACGGCCAAACTATACGGCCAGAATTTTTATTCCTACCATATAGTTGGTCGTTAAACCATCAGTAGTCATCAAAAAAATTCTATTTCTTCTAGAATACCTTCTTATTCCGAAACTTAGCGAAGCACCTTGTTTATGACAGAAAAATGATAGTAGAAACAGTCGACCAACATTAGCATATGAAGAGTAGAATTTAAATACAACCTAATTTCTTCTCCTTAACTAGAGATTTACTTCTTAGTCTCAACTAAATGATGGAGCTAGACTTTGAATATAAAACTCAAACTTTACTTTTATACTTATTCTACACTCGTTCAATTGATGTTTCTACTACTTTTTGACAGCTGCATCTTCACGGGCGCGCTTCCGCAAGAATGTCTATGAAAAAGTTGTAGGAATGTGATGAAGTTTTTATTATTTATTTTATTTTATTGATGTGATGGGTTGACTCTCATTAAGCATTTTATTAAGAATGGTTTAATAACTCAACCCCTTCTCTATTCTCGAATTCTTACCTTGGGTTGCCCCTTATCAAAGGGACTTACCACATGAACACATTTTGCCGGTGGAATATATCTTTCTCCTGCTTCTAGCTTCTTTGGAAAATACTGGATGATTTCAACATCATAAACATTGAAGATTATTTTTCCCTCAGCACAATCAACTGATGCCCCTACAGTACTAAGGAAATGTCTTCCAAGTATTATGGATAATTTTTCATCTTCTGGCATCTCAAGAATAATAAAATCAGTGGGAATAACATGCTCATCTATTCTAAGTAGAACATCCTCAATCATACCAATGGGTTGTTTAGTGGACTTGTTAGCCATCTGTAAAGTGATAGTAGTAGGGGAATACTCCCCTAATCCTAACCTTTTATAGAGGGAATATGGCATTACACTAACTCCTACACCTAAATCATACAAGGCATTGTGAATATCAGTTTTTCCTATTGAGCATGAAATAGTTGGTATTCCGGGATCTCCCGATTTAGACAACAGCTTCCCATTAGCAGGATAACTAGTCACCATGGCAACAGTTTCAGTTATCTCTTTCTTTCTACTAAGAATATCACGGAGGAATTTAGAATAGGTAGGAACTTTGATTGCATCCGCAAATGGAATTTCTAGACGAAGGTCACCAAGTGCATTTGTAAAAGAATCATAGATTACCTGATATGGTGCTTTCTTTTTCGATCTGAATAAGGAAGCTTTTGCTCACCTTTATTATTCTTGTCTTTTACCTTTTGTGGGGGGGTCAGGCTCTTTTGTTGCTTTCTTTTGTTGTTGCTTATCGCTTTTCTTCTTTTCTACTACAACAACTTCATCTTCATTGCTTATCTCTTTTCTTCTCTTGGATCAACCGTCTCTGCATCGGAGTCATAACGGTCATCCTGTGCATCATCTTGGTCCTTCTTGGTTTGATCTTGTGTTTCTTGAGTAGTTTCATCATGAGGATCCACCAGTGTAACATCTTCTTGGCTTGCTTTGAGTAAGTCTTTTTCCTTTCACTCTTTTTTAGCTTCATATTCTGGTGGTCCTAATGGTCCTGTAACAACTACACCTCTTCTTGTAACAACATTAGTAGAAACAGGAATATTAATATCATCTCGAAGAAAATTTTGATAACCAGATGCTATTTGTTCACACTGGGTTTCAATCATACTAAGATACTTGTGAAACAATTTTATTTCTTGGCTAATCTCATCATAATTTTCCATGAGTTCTGCCAAAATCTTTTTATGTTTTTGAAAGTGCTTATGCAGGTTATTATGAGATTTTGCTTGTCGATGTTTTAATTCTTGAAAAACTTTCCTAGTTTCATCTTCTTCAATTAAAACTTGTAACAAGTCTACTTTGTTTTCCTTACCAAGTTCAGAAGGTATACCTTTTTGTTTCATTGTTTTGCATACTTCAGGCATAAGATCAGGAGTTATCTGAAGTATCCCTTTTTCCAGCTTAGTGCCGAAATCAGGATTATATAAAGAATCATTCTTATCCCTAGTAGACATCAATTCCAAACATTCTTTAATAGCTAAAGTATTTATCGATCCTCCTGCTGAGAAGTCAAGCAACTCTCTACATTGAGTATTAAGACCGTGGTAAAATAATTGGCAAATAGTTGATTTAGAATAGCCATGATTAGGAATACTATTGATCATTCCAAAGAATCTATCCTAGGCTTGTGGGAGTTTTCTCCCATGTTCTGACTAAAGTTTCCTATATTCTTTCTTATTTTAGTTATCTTTTTAAAAGGATTAAACCTGTTTATGAATTCAACAGTTTTCCCAACATTTAGTGTAATGGCGAGGGAGAGAATATAACCAGTCTAGAGCCTTACCTTTAAGAGTCCAACAAAATAATTTTAGACGAGAGAAGTCTCTTGGCAAACCTTTTGGTCCAAGTGATGTTATCACATCGTCGAACTCTCTAAGATGTCTTCCTGGGTCTTCATCTTTCCTTCCACTGAAAGCTTTTTCCTGCAAAATTTTAATAATTCCACCATCAATTCGATATTCTCTAACTCCATGATTAGGGAATTCTATTGGTTGTTTAAGAAATTCAAAACTTGGAGCATTGTATTCTCTGAGAGTTTTATCAGGTTTCTTGGGAGTTATCATGTAAATAGATATGATTTCCATAATATCACTTTGGTTTTCAACTTCAACTTTATTCGATCTTAAAAAAATTCAATAATTTCCTCACGCCTTTGAGCAGGCACGTGCTCAATATAATCTGGTAAATAGGTCCTACCAGAGCATGTAGACCCTTTTTCTCCTAGGGAGAACATTTTGTAGTAGTAACACCTGAAATGTCAAGAGAGAAACACTTAGTGCTTAGCTCCCCGGCAACGGCGCCAGAAAATAGCTTGATGTCTGCAAGTGTACATATCATTTGTAGCTACTTTCGAAGTTTAAGTATCGATCCCACAGGGAGCCCAAAGGTAAGTGTTTATGAGTGAAGTCTATGTCGCACCCAAAGTTGTCACAGGTCTTCGAGTGAATTGACTACAAGTGTAAAAATGAGAATGGAATTTGGATTAAACTGGTTGTATTTAAATAAAACTAAAATGTACACCTCATAAATAAAACGCATAAAAGTAAAGAACGATTCGGTTGTTTGTTGTTTCCTACAGATGGCGAAAGAGGCGCGGGGAGATACAGTTCATGGTGATAGTGACTGTGCCAGGTGAACGGATGATAAGTGTAACAATTATAATCTTATAAGTATATTTGTAGGCGAGCAACCCATAATTAGCCGGAACTCCTCTTGGTAGTTTCCGTGCCAACTTTAATAATCCTACTAGTCTGTTACCAAAACCATGGCCAGAAACTAGACAATTAAGACCCTTCAGGTTGCTTAGCAATTAATCTCCTTGGATCAGGCTAATGCAATAAGCACGGTGGTTCCTCTTATCCTCGAGTCTACTATTTTTCCATTGATATCCCCGTGTCACTCGGGGGCCTCCCTTCTGTTAGCGAACAAGATCCTATCTATGTAGAACAAAGCATCATGTTGTCTGGGCCCTTAATTGGACAACAAGCATTAGGCATCCTAAAATAGTCAAGCACACATAATATAGTAATTAAAATAAAGCACAAACTAATGGAAAATATATGGAGACACATCACATCTCACCAATCCCTTACATCTGCCACGCTCAAGGAACTTACTCACACATGAGAGAAGAAAGCATCATCGATATAATTAAACAAAGGGAGTTCTTCTTAATATTACCATGGAGATCCACAATAAGAATAGAAAAGTAATCCAACACAATTCAAGATAGGAAGAAACAATCTCAAACCCTAGTCTTGCAAGGTTAAGATCTCTCTCTCTCTCTCAAGTACAAGTAATGGCTATGGGGGTGTATTGGCTAGGAGGTCAAAGATCATGGAGCGATATGAAGAACGTCTTCCCTTTCTTCTCTGGATCTCTTCTTTCTCCTTTCTGGATGGGATGGCGGCCGATGTGTTGTGTTTTAGCGTCTAGCCTCTTCATCAAACTTGTCCCTTTTGACAAGACGGAGGCGGCAGCAGCTATACGGCCGAAAAATTGTTTCGCACTATATAGTTGGTCGTTAAAGCCTCTGTATGCTTCCCTCGATTGCTTCCAAAGAGAGACTTTGTTTGTTTTTGCCTGAATATTGTGTTTCTCTAGTTAAAACCTTCGGTTGACGTTCCGAACCTAAAACACACATTAAAAACCAAGTTTTCTTTGCTACCGAAGTATTAGAGTTAGGTAAAGCTAGAAAATGATCAAATCCGAGAGAAAACCATCAAAAATATGTCGAATCTCACAACTATCAGCGGGTGAGGAGATAGGCGGTGCAGGCCCGTGCGTGCGCAATATATAGCAGAACACTGTTGGAAATATACCCTAGAGACAAATAGTAGTAAGGACTATTATCATATTTCATATAGTTTATGATTAAGTTTTATATCATGCTATAACTGTATTGAGTGGAAACATCAATACACGTGTGATATACAAACAACCCAGGGGTTCCCAGTGAAACTCTACTAACTGGTTCATTGGTCAACAGATGATCATGTTTCCTGATCATGTGGCATTTATGCCAGTTGGAAATGGAGTCATCTCATTCAGAGAATGAGATGATGAACCAATACCCAAGCTAAACATCGTGACTCGATCATGTCACGAAGTTCAAGTTATGATGATTAGAAATGGATCCTCGTAGACTATTCCTTAGACCGTGAGGCTATATCAATCACTGTCTCCCGAGAGTGCTTAGATAGCATCAAACGCCATATGGTAAAACAATGGTTATAAAGGTGTGTTCAGGTACTCGGAGGAAACCGTAGAGGCAATATATGTCAAGAGTGGGATTTGTCCGTCCATGTGACAGGAAGATACTCAAGGGCCCACTCGGAGAGGTTATATCCAATAGTTGTGCAGCATGTGATTTGATCACGAGGATATCACTTGTCAGAACGAGTCAAGTAGCATTGTTCAGTAATGATATTGAACACGACATGGTGATGTCATTGATCAGATCTCGGGAAATGCAAGTATCGAGAGACAAAGGGAATAAGACACGACTGTCCTGGTTCAAATGACGAAAGATCTTCGTGGAACGCACAGGGGTCACATGGCCATCCAGGTCCCTCTGTCGATCATTGGTGCGGGAGTGTCCCGACCATGTCTGGAGTGTTCCCGAACCGTGGGGTATCACGCTTAAGGGCTTGATGATGCTTAGAGAGTGTTTATAGGATCAGTGGCATCACCAAAGAAGAGTAGGGAGAAAATCGGAAGGGTTTCAGTAAGTCCGGAGGATGTCTAGAGTGGAGGTGGAAGGTGTTCCATAGCCACGGAGATTGAATAATGTGTGAATGAATGTTAAATATTGATTTAATCATTTATTCATGATTATTTAATAAAGAGAAAAATCAATTAAATGGTCAAAGGCTTAATGGGCCAATTCCCGGAGGGGAGAGGGCCCATTAGGGAAGGCAAGAGGGAAGAAGGGGCCATGGGGTGGCCGGCGGCCCTATTGGGCCAGCCCCTCACGTGGGGCCCATGAGGGGGTGGCCGGCGGCGCCTCCCCCCTCCCCCTCCTCTCCTTTAGTCCCACCCCGGGACTTTGAGGGAGGTAGTACCTCCCCTCCCCCTATATATAGCGGGGTATTTGGCCAAGATAAATACACCAATAATCAATAAAGGTCTCCCCACTTTTGGGAGGACCTCTAATTGATATTTTCTCTCTTCCCCTCTCTCTCGTGATCGTGGTCCCAAGTCTGGACTGCGCGAGCGAGAGACATCTTCACCGTGGAGCGTCGTCGCGCTGCGGGATTCGGATCCGGGAGCTCTACTTCCGCAACTGTTGCTGGATCATGGAAGCGGGAGTCATCGTCAGGCACCGGACGTGTGTAACTCCCCGCGAGGTGTCGCACTTGAGGCACTCAAGTTGTTGGAGCCATAAGGAGCGCAAGGACTTCATCACGACCTTGAGGTCGGCTTCGGCTCGTCTACATCAACCACGCTCTCCTGAGTGTTGACAACGCTTTTCGGTCTTCAAGGGTAAGTTCACGAAAATCCCCTCCCGTTACTGTATTACTAATAGATAGGTCTTGGCAGCTTCAGGGGTTCAGGGGCGTAGGGTAAAATTTTATTGTTTTCATGCGCCGAACCCCTACAGTGGTATCAGAGCTAGATCTATGCATAGTAATGCTAGTACGGGTAGAACACACGAGATGTAGCGTGTGGGCGTTGATCTTTTAGTTGTTACCCTCCCACGTGTACTTGTGCATACCGTAGTAATGCTTGATGAAGCGGCCCACAACTGACTTTACGCGTTCATTCGCGAGACTGGTCCACGCTTGACATACGGCTTGTACCGTATAAAGTGGCTTACGGGGGTGTCTGTCTCTCTCGCATTAGTTGGTATGCCATTTGCAACGGAGGTCCCCGAAAGGGGTGTAGTAGAGACAGCTACTTGATCAGCGTTGTGCTGAAAGTTCGTAGGTAAGAACGGTTCTTGTGCGAAAGCCCATTTAGCCACGTAAAACATGCAAAGATAAAGTAGAGGCGTCTAACTTTGTTTTGCAGGGGGGCGTTGCTTTGTGATATGGTTGTGGCAAAGGTAAAGTGATTACCTTTTGTTACGTAGTAGTAGATAGTCACGAAGGTAACGGACTACCATGCCGGGAAGACACCGGTACCCTGGTGTCTACGACGCTGGAACCCTGGCGTCGGAACCCGGTGACGGTGGATGGAGATCATGACGTGAAGGACCATATCACATAGCATTTACATTCAATGTTATTGTTTGTATGTCTTATTGTGTGCTAGTATTAGATACTCGACGGTAGCCTAATAAGATGATCCCTATTAAAATTACCAACGATTGTGTTCCCCCTTAGTGTGCACCACCAAGAAAGTTCTTCGGTATGAGGCGATCCAGGGTTACAGGCATGGGCGTCAGACATATCTATGTTTGCATACAATGGGTGTAAGCCATGTTGCACAGCGAATACACTAAGGTTGAGTTGGCAAGCCTAGCAGGCTAGAGAAGCGTGGCCTCGGAACACGGACGGTCGAAAGATCGAGCACGAGTCGCATGAATGATGTGACCGACATTTAGCGTCCACCCTTGTACCCACATTGATGGTCGTGACGATCGGGGGAGATGTGGCTGATAGGGTTCGTGTTATCACTAAGAACCCTTTTGGGGATAGGTGTTTCTGAGTGAAGTTATTACTAACTCATTTAATTATAAACTTAGTCTAAATTCCTTTTGCAATTATAAATGTAGATGGGACCTTTCGTGTTGACAATTGATTGGTTAGAAGGAGAGAAGCTCAGATTAGATGGATCGAACTTATCCATATGGGTTGCCAGTCTCCATGTTCTCCTTGGCGAGAACGACGTGGTCGACTACATACTCGACGGGATGGATTTGGATCAGCCCACTGACCTTGAGACCCCAGAGGAGCGGAAAGACCGCTATCTCCGTCATGAGATGGCCTCCTATATTTCAGTTGTGATACGTTTTGGAATGGTGGACGAGCTGTGGCCTTTCGTGGGTGATGTCAACCCTCGTTCGGTAATGCTATAGCTTAGGACACATTTCGTGGAGCCGACACGCATTTGGGAGCATGAGCTGATGGGAGACTTCCTCTCCATTAAGATGGAGGAGAACTCATCACTGGAGGACCACTTGGAGCGCATGCATGATGTGTACATGAGGCATGCATACTTCCTAGACGTCTGGATTACGGGCTCTTTTGCAAACGCTGTTGTGCTGCGGTCGCTACCACCAAGCTACCAAGCACAAGTCAGGACTTGCATAATGAGGGGCGACGCGGAAACAATGGAGTTCCACCGGTTCATGACACATCTCAGGAATGTGTTAGTTGAACCAGATGTCGCTCGGGTCGTCAATGACAAAGGTATATATTTGATATACAGTTTTATAAATGTTATAATCTTGCAAACACATTGCAGTGTTAAGTATATCTGATACTTGTTCTGTTTTGATGAAAACAGGTCCTTCTGCATGAGAGGTGTTTGCTGGAGAGGAGGTGACATTGCGTGTTGATGGCGAGCATGATGATGATGGCCAACGACACTCTCCCTCAACATTTATCATTTAGTTTATGTTTTAGGATGATTATTGTAATCAAGAGATTGTGAACTTCTTTAGTGTGTCTCACACTTTGTGAGACGGTTATTCATATGAGTTTGTAACAAATAGTTGTTCTACTTTTATGAATGATTTCTATTCGTGTTCATATCTTGTTTGATTACTTGTGAATTATCCTTGTTGTTTGAAACTAATTGATAATGCATGAACATTTGTAAAATATTAAAATGCCTTGTTTAAAATACCCAACTTAATGATATGTTCATTAATGAATGAAAAACCATTGTTTAAATTCAAAGTTATGTGATAATATGTGAAAGTCATTCGATTTCTTATCACATATAAATCATGCCTAAGTTCGGCAAATTAACTTGAACACCGAGTATTACTTGAATACAAAGTGTTTAAAGAATTGTTAAAAGTAAATATTCGATGTATTGTGTTTTAACGAAAATGGTAATTATCATTATATGATTGTTTAAATGTGTAAAGTAGTTTACCAAAGGAAACATGAATATGAAACTATTTGATTTGATCAAAGTGTTTCATCAACAAAGGGTATAAGTATAAAAGAGAATCTAATTACTATGATTTGATCAATATTAATAAGATTCAAATTTATAAGAATGGCATAAAAGTAATTGTGAAATGCGAAGTATTTTGAAACGTCAAAATGCAAAGCATCACAATGTGATATTAGATATCAAAGGGGGTTGAATAGAAGGCACCAAATAAATCGTTGTAGTGTAGATGTAGAGACCATTATCTTAGAAATAGTTAGCACTCAATTAGAAGGTAGTGAACCATTTGAATTCATGAAAGTTTTGGGGTTATTCGATATAACCAAAACAATAGCGAATAAGTCCTTGTAGAGTATTCATTGGAAACTTTGAATACGAAATCCATAGCTGAAACCAAAAGGAAAGCAAAACTTGTATTGCTTGGATTTTGGTGCATTCTTGAGAAAGCTCACTTTTAGTGATGATTCTCAATTATGGAGCAAATGGGAAATAGTGAAAAACACGATGAGGATTCAAAACCCTGCATCAGAGTGTTGAGAAGCGCAACGGACAACATTCCTAAACGATTCTCTTCACAGAAGGAAAGAATCAATGATAATGATCATTGTGTTTTTCCCACTAGTGTTTTCACTACATGAAGTAGGATTCAAAATGTAACCCATATCTTGTATGGAGACATTTGTGAATCATTTGTCATGATTATTAGAATGTGACATACCTACAAACTACAAAGGAAATAATGGTAAACTAAATTATGAGAAATCCTAGAAGTAAAATACCCTTGAGATTAGTAAGCAATTCGTTGCTGAATCTCACAAATAAAAGGAGTTGCTTGGATTTTCCCAAATGACTGCAAAGCCATAGTGGAAAAAGGGGTGAATGACAAAAGCACAATTTGTCAAGTATTGGATGAATTCAAATGAATTTGATTCAAATGTGCTAAATGTCTAGTGGATTTAAAACTAGTAAAGTACTAGTATCTCATAGTAAAATCTCCAAGTTTGATATTTGATCAAAGGATTTTGAAGTTGTTCAAAATAGTGAGTGGATATGCAATTTGCATAAAATTGAGTGGGAGCTATGAAAGTCTTCCTGAAACAATATGTGATTGACATATTTTTGAGTGGGAGCAATGTAAGTATCAAATTCAAATATGTAGGACATATTTTGAGTGGGAGCTTATAGGAGTAATTCTTAAGTATGTTAAGAATAAAAGCACAAATACTTATAAATAATGATTTATAAGATGTAGAAGTTGATAATAAGTGTATTATGATATTATGTAGTATTCCTTAAGGGATTCTGAAAAGTTTTTCGGAATAGAAATTAATTAAGGAACCAGTTCTTAATGACTCAAATTAGGAATAGTATTAAGTTGAACATCAATGGTTGAAAGAAAGGAAAAGGATGATCGTCATCCACTATGTTGATACATAGGTTCTTTCTTAGAAAACCATGATGATAACTTAGCATAATATGTGATCCAAAATAAGGAACGTTTGAAACTGATTAAGTTCGAATCACAGAACATTGAGCTGAGTTCTGTCCACAGTTTCTAATAGAGAACGGTAGACATGTTTTCCAAATCCATAAAGGATAACATATCTTAAAACATAAAGGTTATGTTATAAGGGAATATGTTGGAAACTCCCATATGTACCAATTAAAGTCAAGTAGGAAGCGAGGTGAACAAAACATCGAAAGTTGCACAGAGTGCACTAGTGTTTCGATGAATACATTTATAATAATAGATAAGGGTACCATCTAAAGTGTTGTATAATGTTATGGCGGGGCTAGTTCGCTTTTAACATAGAATGATGTGTCCTAGGGCACAGTGCCCATGAGAAAGCCCTCGAGGTTGATCTAACATCATTGTAGGCTCCTGGAATCAGGCCTCGTTCTGCTTCCATAACGACGATGCATTCACACAGATGCTATCATGTGATGATAGAGTATTAATGTCAATCAAAGTGACATTAGTAAGTTGCAAAGGATTTGGGACTGTAAAGTATAGACCCAAGACTCAACCTCTTCCATGAGCAAGCATGTTCAGGGTACCGGTTATATGGTGCCAATGATTGAGAACAAATGCAGCTAGTGTATTCGTACTCTAGTGCAAGTGGGAGACTGTTGGAAATATGCCCTAGAGACAAATAGTAGTAAGGACTATTATCATATTTCATATAGTTTATGATTAAGTTTTATATCATGCTATAACTGTATTGAGTGGAAACATCAATACACGTGTGATATACAAACAAACCAGGGGTTCCCAGTGAAACTCTAGTAACTGGTTCATTGGTCAACATATGATCATGTTTCCTGATCATGTGGCATTTATGCCAGTTGGAAATGGATTCATCTCATTCAGAGAATGAGATGATGAACCAATACCCAAGCTAAACATCGTGACTCGATCATGTCACGAAGTTCAAGTTACGATGATTAGAAATGGATCCTCGTAGACTATTCCTTAGACCGTGAGGCTATATCAATCACTGTCTCCCGAGAGTGCTTAGATAGCATCAAACGCCATCTGGTAAAACGGTGGTTATAAAGGTGTGTCCAGGTACTCGGAGGAAACCGTAGAGGCAATATATGTCAAGAGCGGGATTTGTCCGTCCATGTGACAGGAAGATACTCAAGGGCCCACTCGGAGAGGTTATATCCAATAGTTGTGCAGCATGTGATTTGATCATGAGGATATCACTTGTCAGAACGAGTCAAGTAGCATTGTTCAGTAACGAGATTGAACACGACATGGTGATGTCATTGATCAGATCTCGGGCAATGCAAGTATCGAGAGACAAAGGGAATAAGACACGACTGTCCCGGTTCAAACGACGAAAGATCTTCGTGGAACGCACAGGGGTCACATGGCCATCCAGGTCCCTTTGTTGATCATTGGTGCGGAAGTGTCCCGACCATGTCTGGAGTGTTCCCAAACCGTGGGGTATCACGCTTAAGGGCTTGATGATGCTTAGAGAGTGTTTATAGGATCAGTGGAATCACCGAAGAAGAGTAGGGAGAAAACCGGAAGGGTTTCGGTAAGTCCGGAGGATGTCCATAGTGGAGGTGGAAGGTGTTCCATAGCCACGGAGATTGAATAATGTGTGAATGAATGTTAAATATTGATTTAATCATTTATTCATAATTATTTAATAAAGAGAAAAATCAATTAAATGGTCAAAGGCTTAATGGGCCAATTCCCAGAGGGGAGAGGGCCTATTAGGGAAAGGCAAGAGGGAAGAAGGGGCCATGGGGTGACCGGCGGGCCTATTAGGCCATCCCCCCACGTGGGTCCCATGAGGGGGTGGCCGGCGGCGCCTCCCCCCTCCCCCTCCTCTCCTTTAGTCCCACCCCGGGACTTTGAGGGAGATAGTACCTCCCCTCCCCCTATATATAGTGGGGTATTTGTCCAAGATAAATACACCAATAATCAATAAAGGTCTCCCCACTTTTGGGAGGACCTCTAATTGATATTTTCTCTCTTCCCCTCTCTCTCGTGACTGTGGTCCCAAGTCTGGACTACGCAAGAGAGAGACATCTTCACCGCGGAGCACCGTCGCGCTACAGGATCCGGATCTTGGAGCTCTACTTCCGCAACTGCTGCTAGATCGGGGAAGCGGGAGTCATCGTCAGGCACCGGACGTGTGTAACTCCCCGCGAGGTGTCGCACTTGAGGCACTCAAGTCGTTGGATCCATAAGGAGCGCAAGGACTTCATCACGACCTTGAGGTCGGCTTCGGCTCGTCTACATCAATCATGCTCTCCTGAGCATTGACAACACTTTTCGGTCTTTAAGGGTAAGTTCGCGAAAAGCCCCTCCCATTATTGTATTACTAATAGATAGGTCCTGGCAGCTTCAGGGGTTCAGGGGCGTAGGGTAATTTTTTATTGTTTTCATGCGCGGAACCCCTACAAACACAACCACACCTAGCAGCTCGAGCAAAATGCTTGAAAAAAAGTAGTGCAAACATCCCTGGTCGAAGTACCCCCATCAGAAATAAATTACTCCATCGGTCTTAAAATAGATTTCTCAGATTTTTCTAAATTTAAATGTATCTAATACTAAATAGTATCCAGATACATCCAAATTTACACAAATTTTGACATCTATTTTGAGATGGAGTGAGTAGCATATTAATAAATCTCTTCTCCAATTTTTGACATTGTTCTAGATTCACCATGGCGTTAGGCTATCCCAAACGGGCGACCATATTCAAACAAACAATGTCCATTTTGGGCCTCGTGGACAGGAGGACATGAAAACCAGACCCAACAGGGCACCACAAACAGTCCCACAGGCTCTGGACAGAGCATTCTCGGTCCAAATCGAGGTAGGGTTTGCGATGCTGCCTTTCCCACCCGCTCGCCACGCCATTTCCTGCCCAACCGCTTCCTTCCCGCCTTTATTTCGACCTCCTGGCCAACCGTCACAAAAGGCCAAAGCCGTAGCGAACTGCGCGACGATGGAGGCCTCGGTCGAATGGGCCACATAGGTGACCTGGAATCATCGAGCGGTGACGACGGCAAGGGAGAGGGAAAGGTTGTCCCTCGCCAGGATGCGGAGGAGGAACGAGGTGGACCAGTGGCACCGCCAGGCGAAGGAGGCCACCGTGGACCATGCGGAGGTGGCCGTGTGGTGGTGACAGCACATAGATGGCGACGTTTCCACGTGGACGCGTGCGCGGAGGCGATGGCCGTTCGGGCTTCACCGAGAGGAGCTGCCATGACGTGAAGCGCGGCAAGGTAGAAGTCGTCGCCGAGCTGGAGGAGTACGAGGCCAATGCCTATGAAGAAGACGAAGGCCCCACCATCCTATTTGGTAGCCACGAGCTGCCACGGCAGTGGAAGAGGGAGGCCGGCCTTGTCACCGGGTACTGGAGACGTGGGTAGTTACCACCCTCGATGTGCTCGAGGATGGCCGTGGGAGTGCGCCCCGGCACACTCCACCAGAGCCGGCGACCAGCGCTCCCTCGTACGCCGCCATCTCTCGGGCGTGGCGGTCCTGGAAGTACGCGCGTCAGCTCGCATGGTTATCGAGGTGCCAACAGGGATCTTCCCTATCCTCGTGCGTCATGCTAGCAAGAACGGCTTGGATCTCAACGACCATGGCGACGCCTTCTGAAGGTGGGAGGATAGGGATGCCGCCCGCGTCGAGCCTCCAGGTCAACGGCGCGCGGAAGTCTGGCGATGCAGGGTAGCCGACCTCGTAGAGGAGGCATCCCTCCCACTCACTAAGGGAGCACAGACCAAACCCATTCTCCTCCATGTCGTAGCCAGGGTACCGCTCCGCCATGGCTGCATCGAGGTAGGTATTGGTGGTTTTGGAGGCAAGAGGCTTTGCTGGGTGAGGAGGTGTGAGGACGGTGATAGAAGGGCCCCGATTTTATTGCGCGGGAGGGGACAAGGCGGGAGGGGTGTCGATGGGGCGGGATTGCACTGGAAGCTGAGTAAATGCTTCCAGTGACCACTTAACTCGTGCGCGGGGCTGAGGAGATGAGGACGACACCGCTCTCTCGCCAATAGGACGAGGCCACCTAGTGGGGAGGGTATTTCCCGTGTTTTTTCTTTCATCCGACCTAGGATAACCCGGTGCACTAGGTTCATCTTGTGTTCGACGGATGGATTTTAGGACCAATCTGGCCAAAAATGAGGCATTGGAGTCTGAGTGGGTCGTTTTTCGCCGTCTAGATGGGAAAAAGTGTCTTTGCAGGGCTTTTATGGGGCCTAAGTGGAGACGCTCTAGTACCTAGAATATCCCGAGAATGAAAAAAGAGATAGTACTCCCTCCGTTAAGAAATAAGTTACTTTCATTTGTCTAGATTTATATGTATCTATACACTAAAATGTGTCTAGATACATCCGAATCTAGAAAAATCCAAATCAGTTATTCCCGGGCGGAGGGAGTAACTACCTGGACACGACCTTCATCTGAACTATATACGAAGTATCTTAAGGTCATGTCTACATATACTATGCAGGCAAAGCAATTCTGGTCCTTAACCTAAATGAATCAAAGTTGCAGAAATTAACACAACCATCACGGGCATGGAATGGGCTAGCGAGCGTCGCCTGATGCAGTGGCAGAGGAGTGGTCAGAGAAAAACCAATATCAAAACTGGGTCCGGACCATGGGTTTGGACTGTCTGGAACCATAACCGGTGGAACCCATATCTGATTATACCCAACCATTAGCTATACAAAACTGAACTAAACTAAACTATTTACAAAATCAATCCGTTAACACCCAAACCATACAAGCCCACATGGAAAAACCAACCAAGCACAATTGGTTATTGCATAACCATCCTAAGATTTAAATGTATATGAATGATCTACTGAATATAATGAAAGTTTAAGTTGGATGCTAGTAAAGAAAAGTGAAAAAAAAATAGTTGTCTTATATGTTATGCATGTTATCACATTCTTGTTGGACTGTTTATTTTCTTCAAATGGTGATGGTATGTAAGTGTCATATATAATGCTAGTTCTTATTTACAGCATATATGGTTTGCTCTAAGTTGGTCTTACTTATTAATGAATCAGTAGTACTATGGACACATTAACATGCATGCATGTAGATGGTCAACTATTCCTCCCCTTGCTAGCCCAAAATTTAATGAAGCAAGCAAAAACTCCCTTGAGCCTATTTGCATTTAGTAGTGTCAGCCATATCTATTACCTATCAAGTATATTGTATTAATCTATATTTGGAAGTAAGAAGTGAGGTTAATCCAGAAGAAGCACAATTGCTTGAAATAACATGAACAATTAATATTGTGAAATGTGATATGTTAGTTATATGCATGACATGTTATGAGTTTATTGTTATCAGAATCATGTTGGCATGGGGAACGTTTTCAACTCAAGCACCATATGTTGATATCATGTAATTTTAGCCATGGTTGTCTAACGGTGTGAAATGCACTAGTGTAATCAATATCATTTGAGTAGGCATACAGGTTAGAGGGATCATTGGGCCACCAATCTAAGCCATATGTCATGGTGGAAATTTATAGCATGGGCATTTACATGAAACTGATCTAAATAAAAAGCTATGCAAATAGTAAATAAAAGTGAGACGTGGAGGATGCCCATTTGTCTGTTTGTCATGTCATTTAAGTATGGATGATCAATCTTTGAACATAAGTTTTAAGAACCACTTGTACAAGGGGGCAGCAGGTACCTCAGTGCCACCTCATTTGGAGCTATTTGCATACTAGGACGGACATCTTGTGGCCTAAGTTGAGTAGCATGTGGTCTAGGCAATTGTGTTCAACGGGCATGAGACACTTTACTTAGAACATGTCAAGCATATAAGGAGTATATTTACTTTCACTTTAACACCACAATCATACCTGGAACCACCCTCTTGCTTACTAATGTTTTATCCAAAGTTTTAGTTCAATGTATATTAATGCTTGTAGATCCTTGTTCAAAGAATCAAAAATAAAAGTAAACTTAAGATTCTATGACCAAAGTAGGAAATCTTGCATTTGCATTTTTATTCTTTACATGTTTCATTGTTCATAGTACTTTGTGCATTTGTTCTTACACAAGCTTGACATATTGGTAAACATATATGAAGTTTATAAGATATATCACTTTATATATGCTTACTTGTTGTTATTATTTATAGAGTAATTTTTTTGACTTGTTGTGTTTCAATTACCATGACTTATAATGTTAAACAACAACAAACTCCAAAGTTCATGTTAGTTTTATCACCTTTATGATCGAGGACGATCATAGGTTAAGCTTGGGGATGTTGATGCATGTAAAATGCATACATGAACTTTATAGTTTATTGTCATATATTCCAACATATTTGCATGTTATATTCATGTTTTGCATTGATTTATGGGCATTTTCCATTGATACCCTTTCATTGGTTTATAACTCTACAGAACAGGAAACCCCTATTTTGTGTATATTTAAGTCTCAAGGGCCTTACGGAACTCAAACAGAGCGAGGATTTTCCTAGACTCAATATTTTTCCCAGAGACACAATATGAGAAGAAGAAGAAGTACCGGAGGGGGCCCCCTCGAGGCGCTCTCAGAAGGAGGCGGCTAAGAAACATGAAAACCACGAAACTAATGTTGAACCTGTGAAGATTGAATGGGGAAACACTGTCGGAGCCATCCCCGGTTGCATCTCCCCCCTCTCCAACATCATCAGCACCGCCACCATGATGAAGAGGGAGTAGTCCACCTCTGGACTATGGGTTTGTGGCAGTATCTCGATCTCTCTCTCTCTCTCTAGGGCTATGTGGTTTAGATTCCATATGAGCTGCCTATCATGATTATGACCATATTTTTAATTCCTATATGGTGGATATTTTGTTTTATTGGATGATCTATGAGATCTGAATCTTTATTGTATTATTGATGTATTAATAAATGCACATTGTTACCCTGTTCTTTATTACTTGTTCTGATCAAACTTGTATGCAAGAGCATATGTGGGGGATGGTATGTATTAGACGGAGTAACATGGCGGTAGTAATGAGTTGTGACAACGAGCTTCATATCTACTATGGTATTACCAATTCTTTTTGTTACCTCACTAGGGATAAAGTGAATGCATGTTTTTCCATTTACTTTCTCCTTCTCTCTTTTGTAAAACCATTTCAAAAATGCCAGAGCTTTATAAATAGTTTATAAACAATGCAGGGGCCCTTAGGACTATTTGGGATCCATAACTTTTGTAGTTTTCAAAACCTTTTGAAAGGGTTTAGAAGAAAGGACAAAATTAGGTTTAGGGTTTATTTTGTTTTCTTGTTGGCATTTTGCCTAGCATAATATGATCCACCCTCCTACCCTTAGACAACGGCATCACACCAAACTCCACGAAGGGGAATATAGACCTAGTCCTACTGCTACTATATACAGCTCGCGCTACACCACCTCCTCCACACCGCCCAACAACGCTGCTAGAAAGGAGAGGGAAGCGAGCTAGGAGCTCTCGGAGGTCGACTCTCAAGGGGGCGGGAGGAGTGGATAGGGAGAAAGGAAGTTGTTTCGTGGTGGATTTTCTATCTCAGCCCTTTTGGAAGGAGTTGGAGATACTGAGGAGGAATATAGCAGTTTACAAGTATCCATCAATGGTTCATTTGTGCACTTGTGCATGTTTCTTTCGGTAGCGCTCGGGCAGGAACAAGCACAAACTTGTGTGGGCTGGCTGTTGTTGTACTTTTGGAATTCACCTTTGTCTGTTGAATAGCGCTTGGGTCAATTGGCTGGACAGGTGCTACAGCCTGGGTAGCACTGGTCACAACTCCACCTCTGATGAGTGATGTTGCCTAATGGATCAAATCCATATGGTTGACCTAATCAAATCGGTCTATTATGGGTACTCGCTAAATCGACCTTATAGAGTATCCAGTCACGGTGGGGGCAGAAAGTACAGTAGGATAGTATGGTTCAGCTCTGCCACATGAGACAAGGGAGAGAAGCAGGGGTCAGAGAAGAAGAAGAACCCATGCTCCATACGACAACGATGGTTCAATGGCAGAGATGAAGAAGATGAGCTTGTCGTGCAGACGACAATGATGATCTGATACTGGCGTAGAGCTGCATCCCTGTCGCCATCGTTATCAAAGGGGAAACTGAGTTTTTTTGGTATGTGCAAATATCGAGAGATCACCAAATGGAGGAGGTGGGCCCAAGCTTTGCCATGGGACGAAGGATGGATTTCACGGTCTCCCGCCATCTTGCACCGAGCTCCCGCGTACACGACGTTCCCGCTTTTCACACCTCCACGGTCTGCCCATGAAAAAACTATCAATTTGGGCGTTCCTCTAGGACCAAGCCTGGAAGTGCTTTAAGCAGATCGTGCGGGCCAATATGAGGATCAAGGCCAACCATCCAATCAACCGGTTCTAGCATCCAGCAGGTCTGTCCGAAAGGGATGCAACCTACCAAACACGCATCATATGTGATATGTGTTTCTCTTACATGTTTACACTTACCTTTTTTGGAGGGAAAACAACCATGGCTAGCTTTATTGATTTCATATAAGGTTACTGTTGAGTTTAAGAGCAATTTACCCAAGATAAATGCTAAATAAAACATGAATAGAATAACAAAAGTTAAACTAATCATATGATTTAGCGGATACAAATTAAGGCAGATATCGAAGAGAATTGCAAAGCATAATGTAACTACCTCGGTGAATTACGCTCCTAGTTACAAGCCTGGATGAGCGGAAATGGTTAAAATAGTACGGTGGGGCCCAAATGCCACTCACAGGTAGACCTTTCGGCCGTCCTAACCATTTCCAAACATCGGGACAAGAACGGGTGGCGTAATCGGCAGGCGAAGGGATCAACTACATACACAAATGAGTATGTATGCAAGCCACCATACAACAGTACATCAGATCCATTCCATCTAAAAAGAAAGGAAATATAGCAACGCCATACGGCAAGATCCAAATATCCTAGATAGATATAATAGTTTAGAATATCTCCTCATACATCAAACATCAGAGTATCAGGCGGAAGCGGAAGACAAAATCCGAGTACGGATAAGAAGCAAATCGGCATAAGATGCCCCATAAATAAGCACATCCCGCCCACAGATCTCACGGATCCCCGTTCCCGGAATCTCTACACCGAATGATCGTTGCCCACATCGTCCGTCTCCTCCACCCAGTATCCATCTTGCGAGTGTACCTGTTCATCTGAACCAATAATTTATCGTGTGAGACCCTAGGGGTACTCAGCAAGTCTTTATGCCTCTAAAGGGGACACAACCTGGGGTGACGCAATTGCAGCAAAAGATAAACCCTAACAATTCTATAGATACTCGCTAACCATCTGCCTAACCAAAGATAGACGGATGTCCGTGAATTAATAACAACAGTTATAATGGTAATGTCCACAGATCCATCCTCCTCCTCGCTTACCGACGAGGAAGCGGACGAACAACCCCCCCATCCGTTGGCAGTTTTATTAACCATTCCATGAGTGTTGCACTATTTACTAGTCAGTTATTTAGTCAATTTAGAAGCGGTACTTTAGTTATACTTGTCTATGATTGAGAAACTGTGCTCCAAGTCGTCCATAACCGCGGACACGGCTTTCAGAAAGTTTTACACTGCAGGGGTGCACAAATAGAAACACACACTCGATATGCCTCGGAAAAACCAAATCAAAACCCAACGAGGCAGTCACGACAAAGCAATTACAGGATTCAGAAATATTTCAGGGGGCCACCCCATTAAGCTACCCGCGACGAAGTTGGCCGACTCCGAGACGGACTCAAGGTTTGCGCCAATGGCTGTGAACGACTGGGAACCCGAAAATGTGACTGGGCTTGTCGACACCGCGAAAACACTCCGCTTTCCTAAACAGTACAGTGTGCAGTACCTCGCACAATTTAAATAAAGCAGTAAAGCATGGCATAAGTACAGGATAGTAAATAAAACCTCAAACTAGTTTGTGGCCCCAAGAAATAAGAATGAATCAAGCTCTGGCTCAGGGGGGTTCATAAGCCTCCCGGATGTGGATAGCGCGAATATTCAAGGAACAGGAATCAAGTACTCGGGGTCCTACGGGACACAAGTGAGCCTGAAAAACCAAATAGCGAATATGGCTCACCGATGCCACTTTCATTAGTTATCCCATTACTACTCAGGTTAAGTTGTTTAGGTACCTCGTTATCCATCAGACACTCACATACCCTACACATGCTGTTCTACGACTCGCATGGCTCAAACAACTCCTATAGTAATGGCTCATGGGATGGAGGAACAAGCTTCGGTGGGGTTTAAAAGTAAAGGCTATGCAATACTTGGGATTCAATTTAATGCAATCGCGACTCAATGATGCAAGAATAAGAAAGAGGCAATAGGTACTATATGTATGCAAGCATGTGGTAGTGCTTGCCTGGCAGCTCAGTTGAAGCAAGGGATGGATCTGGGTAGTGCTCCTGGGTGTCTTGATATATCCCCTGCTCAGCGTCTATTCGAAGAAGAACCAAACAAACAAGGGCCAACATAAATAAAGTGCGCAAGCATATGAATTAAATGCGACAAGCAAACAATCATGCCATGATGAATGATGCACAATTTGCATGGCAATAATGTAGCATGGCATGGGTGAGGTGTGGAATACAAGAAGAAACCGTTTTATTGAGTTTTGGTCACATTTTATCCTCATATAAGTTGCTGTACCCATTATATTTATATGATGCATGCTGCAAAACAGATAAAGGATTGCATAAACAGAAAGATCTCATCGAGCTAATCATTTTAGACATATTATTTGTTAAATTTGGAGTTATAAAACAAAAGTTATTACTTAATTAAGGTAAAAGGGCATTTTGTTGTAATTTAAAACAACTTGAAATTTTAAATGTTCAAAATATATTTTGAAAGGCATATTTGAATTCCTCACATTTTTCTGATTTCAAAACATATATTATTTGTTTAATTTGGAATTATATTTAAAAAGTTATATTAAAACAGATTTGAATTTTAAATTTGAATTAAATTTGAAAAGATTTGAATTAAAACAGAATAGACAGAAACTTTTCTCACTTGCACAGATCTAGCCAACGTCAATGACAAGTGGGCCACTGCTGACTCGGTCACACGCGCTTAGGAAAAACTTCTGTCACCGCAAGCTATCCTAGCCCCAGCGAATGACAGGTGGGGTCACGGCACACGCGGACCCACACGCCAGTGGGCGAGTGCGGGGCTGCCACACGGCACGGCGGGGGACTGCGGGTTGATGGAAAATAGAGTGCAGGAACCTTTTTGTAAAAACGCCAGAGAGACCGACAGGTGGGGTCAGAGGGGAGCGCGGGTTGAGCAACAAAAATGCGCAGGGGGGTATGCGCAAAAGGGCGCCCGATGCACTGTTGTTCTTCTCTGCGCCGCGCGACAGATCGGTGCGCGACAGCGCGGGGCGGGGGTTCGAACCTGGGACGCGGGCGAGCGCGCGGGGGGAACGGAACCAGTGCGGTGGCTTCCAGGTTGGTGACAGAGGAGCGGGCGAGGCCTAGCTAAGTCGCTGCGCGGCGTAGCAACGCAGGAACGACGTCGGCCGCCGCGCACCGAGGCTGCTCGACGATATGACCGGCGAGCACAGGCGACGACAGCGAGGCGAAACATGTCCAGGAGGGTTAGGGGCTCACCGGGAGGCTGTCGGTGGCGTCGGATCGGGCAGGGGAGCGGTCGATCGGCGACGAGGCAGACGGCCAGAGGATCTAGGGTTTCGCTCGGGCGGTGACGGTGTTCAGCGTCCTGGGGCTCCTCCTTCACTTCTGCGGGTACCGGGCGAAGCAGGGGGTCCTCCTTGTACTCCTCGATCACCTCCACGTCCCGCTCGTCGCCTGGTTCGGTGTAGCCGAGAGGAGGCCGAGGGTTTGCCGGCGAAGGTGTAGACGGTGGCGATGGAGAAGAGAGGGGAGAGGGCAGGGCGCCTCGGCCAGATCTGGAGAGGCCAGAGGAGAGCCGAGAGGGAGTGGTTAAAGCAGAGAGGGAGAGGGGGTGCCGTAGGGAGCAGGTAGATGTAAAAAGGTGGCTCGGCCTCCTTTTTCCTCCTCTCCTACTCACGTGCTCGGGCAGGGGCAGGAGCAGGACGAGGTGGTGAAGGGGCTGCCAGGTGGGGACGGTAGGTACGGTGGAGGAGGGGTCTGGCTCGGGTGCCCCTTGTGGCAGAGAGAAAAGGAGAGGGGAGGCTCGGTTTAGCTAGGGTAGAGGAATGGGTGGCTCGGGTTAGTGCTTGGGTAGAGGGTAGCTAGGGCAGGGGGTGGTCAGGTGGGGCCAGCTAGGTAGAGAGAAGGGAGGCCGAGGGAGAGGGGGTATGGTAGCTAGGGTGGTTAGGTTAGATGAGGAGAGGGGTATGGGTTTAGATGGGGGTGTGGTTTAGAGGGGGGGTTAAGAGAGATGAGAGGAATGGTAGCTAGGGTTGCTTTTGTCAAGATCAAGCTAAGCTCATGCCAAGCTCCCACAAGATCAAGACAAGAAAAGAGGGATGTGGTGATAGGGTTTAAGCAAGATCAACATAGATCAAGCCAAAACGAAAGGATAGAGATAGAGATGATCCACTCAAAAATCAAATAAAATCCAAATGACAAGCAAAAGGTGGTACTTGCATGGGCCATGCATAATAATTAATACCATGCTTATTTTGTGAAAACAAGATTATTTACATGGCATTATTCTTATGCATTCCAAAATGTGGAGTAAGGCCTAAGCAAAAGAATTTAAAAGAAAGTCCCAAGTGGAGTAGATGGAGATGATCACATTTGATTATAATTGGGACTTGCTAGTGTGTATGGGCCACTAGATGCTTAATAGTCCCAAAAATATTCCAACATGAGCATGATTCCATGATAATCCATATGGAAGCTAGGAAAAATGGTTCCACTCACAAGGCATGCAAAGGTGGCCATGTGGCTCTCATATATCAATGATGTGAAAACAACATGATGCTAAGATGAGAGCATGTGGAGAAAGAATTGGATCCATCCCAACCCATATGAGCTAGAGGTAAAACCCAAAGGAAAAACAATTGCAAGCTCATGGGTAATGGAATGGTGGAAAGATGGGGTGATGACAAGAAAGGTGGTGGAGTGGAATAAAAGATATGCCCCAACTCTACTTGGGCATTTAAACAATATATCAACAACCAAATACAATATCAAGAGGCAAATACAATTTACAATGCATATGAGATAAGAACCAAATGAAAAGGGTTTTATATGATGCTCAAATGCAAGGTGGCATGATGACATGAGCATGATATATTTATGATGCAACAATTATATATATAAAGTAGCCATTATATAGACTAGGCTAGTAGCATTGCAATTGTTAGACAATTGGGATGCTACACATACAACTTGAGATAAGATCAAAGCAAGATCTATAGCAAACCAAAGGAAACGACATACTATTTGACTAAGATAAACAAGATTAAGTAAGAGGATGTACATCACAGCAGAGGGACCGCTGGAGGAACTATCAGTGTTGGTGTTGGCATCGTTGTCAGCCATGTCATCGAGGAAGAGGTTGCTGATGTTGGGGAAGAAGTCCTCGTTGGGGAAGATATCATTGGCGCAGTCGTTATCCGTGAAGGAGTCCGTTGTGAAGCCGGTAGTCGCGCCGATAGCGCTCCCTAAAAACCTTATCGCCCTTCTCCCGTACATGACTCGAAGCAGCGGGGTCTCGGAGGCCTACTGTCCCGGCTAGCAGTGCACGCTGCAAGACAGGATGGGGAAGAACGGAGCGGCAGTGTAATGCTCTAGAACTGGAGGCGAAGCGTGTAACAGGAGAGGAGCGACCTCTCACTCTTATAGGCACAGGCGAACGGGCAGCGTCGGGAGAGGAAACAGCCTCCATTAAGTTCGAATTAAACCTCAGAGGAAACATCTGAATTAAATCTCAGAGGAAATGTCCGACTTAATTATCAGAGGAAACGTTCAAATTAAATCTCTATTGAGTGCATATTAAACACCCACTTACGCAAACTGTTCAGATTATTAATCCATTCATGCGCGGCAAAAAGAAAGGGAAGCTCTCGGCTTAAGGCATTCCCGCAACCAGCGGCGCGCGCGCGTTGTGACGAGGCAAGGCGGGCGGCGGAGGAGAAGGAGGAGCGCGCGTGTACGTCTCTTTTCTTCTCATCATTTTACCAAGTGGCGAAAGAACCCCCCCCTTATAAGGTGGTGAAATATTCCTTCAACTAGCAATGTGGGACTAAACATTTGTCCCACCTCTTGCCATACATGAATGGGACATATGAGCCTCTAGGATTTTCAGGAATTATTAAAATGGAATATGGGCTGGCCTATTTAGGCAAGAATTCCAACAATCCCCCACCAGATCCCAGAGGCACATGAAGTTTGCCTTTGGTTCCAAAACATTGTTTATATACCGGTACTATAGTGGAGACTGTTAATTTGAACTTCCACCTAGAATTTTATGCTACACTAAGCTGCAACTTGTATAGTGGACTATGCCTTGAACTACAAGTTTGCTGCAAACCTAGATTCACACAAAGTCTTGACCGATACTAGGCTACTACGGTACTTCCCCGCGGGTGGAGCTTATGCGTCATACTCCATGGCCTTTCATGAGTTTATTAGAGAGAACCCTACTCTCATAGACTGCGATGTTTAACAGTCAAACTCATATAGGTGTGTTCTTCAAAAGATGTTCTGCAGGATAACATCTCTGCTTAAGATAAACCACTTAGAACACATTAAGGTAATAAATCAACATGACATGTAGAATATGAAAGTATTGCATCTTCATGGAGTGGTGTTCATTAAAGTATGGATACTTTCCTCTCAGCTAATCAACAGCTTGTCTCCCAATTCTAATTCACGAGATTTCTAATCATATAGACTGGTTTACCACTGTGAAAAACTCATATTGTGGGTCTCATACCCATCTCCTTCGATGCATTTTCTATCACATTGTGTGATAGACCCTTTGTGAAGGGATCTGCCAAGTTTTTAGATATTTGGATATAATCCAATGCAATAACTCCAGAGTTTCTCATTTTCCTAATAGATTTCAGTCTCCTCTTCACATGTCTTGATGACTTCATATTATCCTTAGAACTATTCACTTTGAAAATAACTGTTTGATTATCGCAATTCATAAGGATTGCGGGTATTGGTTTTTCAACCACAGGCAAGTTCATCAAGAGTTCATGAAGCCACTCTGCTTCAATTGTGGTTGTGTCTAATGTTGTGAGTTCTGCTTCCATAGTTGACATCGTTAAGATGGTCTGCTTGCAAGACTTTCAAGAAACAGCGCCACCACCAAGTGTGAATACATATCCACTCGTGGCCTTTATCTCATCAGCATCATATATCCAATTTGAATCACTATAACCCTCTAGTACCCTTGGATACCCGGTATAGTGAATGTCGTAGCTCGCAGTGCCTTTTAGATAGCGCATAACTCTCTCAAGAGCATGCTAGTGTTTATCTCCTGGATTTGAAACAAATCGACTAAGTCTGCTTACAGCAAAAGCGATGTCAGGCCTCGTGGTGCTAACTAAATACATAAGCGAGCCAATAATTTGAGAGTATCTCAGTTGGTCTCTAGTATTTCCTCGATTCTTTCGAATCATCACACTAGAATCATACGGTGTAGGAGAAGACTTGTAGTCGCTATACCCGAAATGACTCAAGACCTTTTCCACATAGTGAGACCGAAGCAATGTAATCCCACCATCATCATCTCTCAGTAGCTTGATGTTTAGGATAACATCAGCTACACCCAGATCTTTCATCTCAAAGGAACGAGATAAGAAATCCTTGACTTCCTTAATTGCATTAAGGTCGGTTCCGAAAATCAGTATGTCATCAACATACAAACAAAGGATGACTCCTTCACCCCCACCATGGCGATGGTACACACATTTGTCAGCTTCATTTACAATAAAGCCTACAGCAGTTAAAGTTCTTTCAAACTTCTCATGCCACTGCTTAGGGGCTTGTTTTAGGCCATATAAAGATTTCAACAATTTGCACACCTTTCCTTCTTGACCATTTACCACAAAGCCATCTAGCTGATCCATGTAAATTTCCTCATCCAACTCTCCATTTTGGAAAGTTGTCTTACCATCCATTTGATGAACGAGAAGACCATGAGAGGCAACCAATAAAAGTAGTACTCGAATGGTGGTCAATCTGGCAACAGGTGAGTAAGTGTCAAAGAAGTCTTCACCTTCTTTTTGAGTGTATCCCTTGGCCACAAGCCGTGCCTTGTACTTCTCAATAGTACCATCAGGCCTAAACTTTTTCTTGAACACCCGTTTACATCCTATAGGTTTGCACCCATAAGGACGATCAGTGATCTCCCATGGTCCATTGGCTAAGATGGAATCCATCTCACTACGGACGGTTTCCTTCTAGTAGTCAGCATCAGAAGATGCATAGGCTTCTGAAATAGAAGTGGGAGTATCATTCACAAGGTACACAATGAAATCATCACCAAAGGACTTTGTAGTCCTCTGTCTCTTGCTCCTTTTAGGAATTTCATTATCATCCTCCTTAGGATTTTCAACATGTTTAATTGGAGTGGTAGGTTCAGAATTTGTAGCAAATTCCTGACTGGATGAACTAGGCATCTCCTGATTTGATGAGCTAGGTATATCCTTCATAGGAAAGATATCTTCAAGGAAAATCGCATTAGTCGACTCCATAATTGTACCGACATGCATGTCAGGTACCTTAGATTTTACTATCAAAAATCTATAACCAATGCTATGAAAAGCATAATCTATAAATACATAGTCAACAGTTTTTGGTCCAAGCTTACGCTTCTTGAGAATTAGCACATGAACTTTTGCCAAACATCCCCAAGATCTTAGGTAAGAGAGTTTTAACCTTCTTCTCCCATTCTTCAAATGGAGTAATTTCTTTGTTCTTCGTGGGAACTCGGTTTTAGGACATGACACGCAATCAATAGAGCATCCTCCACCATTTCTTAGATAGACCCGATGTATCTAATATGGCGTTAACCAAATCTGTTAAAGTATGATTCTTCCTTTCAGCTACACCATTTGACTGAGGTGAATAGAGAGGTGTCCTCTCATGGATTTTACCATGTTCCGCACAAAAGGAATTAAACTCGTTAGAAAAATAATCTCCACCACGATCAGACCTAAGTCACTTAATCTTTCGATCAAGTTGGTTTTCTGCTTCAGCTTTATAGATTTTGAAGAAACTCAGAGCCTCATCTTTTGATTTCAGAAGATACACATGACAATATCTCGTAGAGTCATCGATCAACGTCATGAAATATTTATTTCCACCTTTTATCAACACACCATTCATCTCACAAAGATCAGAATATATAAGCTCTAGTGGTGTTAAATTTCTCGCTTCTGCAGTCGTATGTGACTTGCGAGGTTGTTTTGCTTGCACGCAGACTTGGCACTTAGATCCCTTAACAGTAGTGAAATCAGGTATTAAATTCATTTTGGCTAGTCGTGTCATACAACCAAAATTAATATGGCAAAGACGAGAATGCCAGACATTTGATTCAAAATTCATATAAATATGATTAACAACTTTATTACAAACGTCTGACAGAGATAAGCGGAACAAGCTTACACACTCATAACCTTTACCAACAAAGGTTCCATACTTAGAAATTATAAATTTATTGGACTCCAATACAATCTTGTAGCCGTCTCGACACAGAAGAGATCTACTAATAAGATTTTTATTTATTGAGGGAACATGATGCACGTTCTTCGGACGCACGGTCTTTCCCGTATAGAACTTCAGATCGACTGTATCAACACTATGAACAGAAGCATGCGAGCCGTTCCCCATCAGCATAGTTTGAGTCCATATGAAGAAAACATGGAGATATCATAATAGACATGTACATTAGCGCTTGTGTCAATCCACCAATCAGGAGAATAACATAATGAAAGAACAGTAGGTAATATACCATACCCAACAACTTTCATCTTAACGTCGCTCATGACAACATTAGCAGTCTTGCTGCCCTTCCCATGCTGGCGCTTGTCAAAGTGGTTGGGACAAGCAGGAGTCCAATGATCAGGATCACCGCACACATGACAAGCACCTTTTTTCTTATCAGTCTTGTTCTTCAAGCTGGTAGACTGTGAAGCCTTATTCTTTCCATCGAACTTCCCTTTGCCATCAAACTTATCCTTGTTCTTGAACTTGTTAGGCTGGAAGTTCCTTTTATGTACCAGATTGGCATTAGAACCTCCCTCAGTACCTCGAACACGTGTCTCTTTTGCTCTCGTCTTCTCTTCCACATCAAGAGTCCCAGTGAGATCCATCACGGAAAACTCTTGTCTCTTGTGCTTCAGAGAAGTAGCAAAATTTCTCCATGACTGGGGAAGCTTGGCAATAATGCCTCCGGTGTTGGCGTTGGCACCGTTATCAGCCATGTCGTCGAGGAAGAGGTTGCTGATGTCAGAGAAGAAGTCGTCATTGGGGAAGACGTCATCGGCGTAGTCACTATCCGTGAAGGAGTCCGTGATAAAGCCAGTAGTTGTGCCGATAGCGCTCCCTAAAAACCTTACCGTCCTTCTCCCGTACAGGACTCGAAGCAGCGGGGTCTCGGAGGCCTACTGTCCCGGCTAGCAGTGCACGCCGCAAGACGGGATGGGGAAGAACGGATCGGCAGCGCAATGCTCTGGAACTAGAGGAACTGGAGGCGAAACGTGTAACAGGAGAGGAGCGACCTCTCACTCTTATAGGCACAGGCGAACAGGCAGCGTCGGGAGAGGAAACAGTCTCCATTAAGTTCGAATTAAACCTCATAGAAAACGTCCGAATTAAATCTCCAACCCGTGGCGCGCGCGTGTCGTGACGAGGCGTGGTGAGGAGAGCAGCGGAGGAGGAGGAGCGCGCGTGTACATCTCTCTCCTTCTCGTCCTTTTACCAAATGATGGAAGAACCTCCTTTATAAGGTGGTGAAATCTTTCTTCAACTAGCAATGTGGCACTAAACATTTGTCCCACATCTTGCCATGCATGAATGTGCCACATGGGCCTCTAGGATTTTCAGGAATTATTAAAATAGAATATGGACTGGACCATTTAGGCAAGAATTCCAACAGTTACATCGTTCAGAAGAATTTGGCGTAAAAAGGTAGGAGGTTCATCGACCCAATAGCAAGATGATTTTGAAATAAAACAATTTCTAGCTATCTCACGAGCTGCTAAATTAGTATCTCTGCCGCAATGCATAAACTCAACCATCCCAACACTTCCAGCTTGTGAAAAAAATCCGCATATATGGCTGCACTTTCATTCCATATCCTCTCCTTCCCGGAGGAAAATTGAATAACTTCAAGTGAGTCTGGTTCCGCTTTGATCGCATCGCAACCAATTGAACTTGCCAGCGACAGTCCGTTTAGCATGGCCAAAGCTTCAGCCATGGCAGCTGATGAACCTGAGGTATAATAGAAGATGAAGCAGCGAAAAAACCTCCTACGCTATCGCGCAGAACAGCACCAGATGCTCCTCTACAGAAAACGCTGCAGCATCCACATTGAGTTTAATGGTGTTTGCACCTGGTCTTAACCAAACTTTCTTCTGCACAACAGTCTGAACATTCGACCGAGATGCATTGGCCGCAATTGCTCTGATTCAATTTACACAGCTTTTGAACCGGTGGAATTTGTTGATAGACCAACTACTGTTTTGTTCCTCTTACTGAGTGGTGCTAATAGGGCATTTGAAGGCACGTGCTTTTCTGGACAAGTGTGAAGTTCTACTGGAGTAGACCAGAGCTGGACATTGTTATATACGCAATGTTGAAATACTCCTATTATAGCTTTCAATTTGTCACTTGGTTTATCAATTTTATCTCCTTAATCAGCGTATAACTTATACCTTTGGTGTAAAATGAGTGTAAGGCTGTTAGCAGGAAAAAAGGACGATGTATTTATCTATATATAGTTTGTCAAAAATAGCTTGAAGAGTGGGCACGGTTTGGTTCTCTAGAGAGTCAGTGCTGGACCAAAACCATCCATCATCTACTACCAGCATGGCGAAGCATAATTACCCGCATTTTCAGTTATACAGTGACGTGATTAGACACATATGTAAACCGACCACGCCGACCATGAAGTGTCGGAACGAAACCAGCTATTACCGGCATGGCCAAAACCAGCTATTACCGGCACGCCGACCACGGTTTGGTTCTCTAGAGAGTAAGTGGTTGACCAAAACCAGCTATTACCGGCATGGCGAAGCATAATTACCCATATTTTCAGTTGTACAATCGTTAGTGATGTGATTAGAAACATATGTAAAACCACCACGTGACCATGAAGTGTCGGAACGACTGTAGGCAGCGAGGCGAAACTCGCATTTTTCCACTAGTTGGATATGTATGCCTGATTTTGATTTTGCCCTTTTAACCCCTCTAGCTTGTTTCTTATGTAAATATGAATATTATTTATTGAAACTTTCTCCGATGGTAATGAAGAATTAGATATGCATGCCTGGTTGTTTTAAGAATATTTTGGGATACTACGAGTTTTTTTAAAGTAATTCTTTTTGCACCGGGTGCACTGCTGCCCAGGAGGCAAAAGTCTGCACTCGCTGAGATATCAATATCATCAATGATACTGGTCAAATAGGAATAGCATATCATTCACTCCACGCAACCCCGTTCAACCCCGGTCAGAGAATCATCTTCTTACTGCATTTTGATTTTTCTTCGTTACCTTCACGGCTGTCGTGCTTCTTCGTTGCCTCCTCCTCTCCATGGCCTTTATCAAGAGTGCGTACATATAATTGGATCTTCAAAAGATGTCAACCAAAATAGTTGATTACTCATATCACCGGTCGACAACTCTGCTGTCTTCATTTGTACTGTACCCAAGAAGTATCATTGTTGACCCCACAGATGGATCGGTGGGAGATCGGCGAGAGACATTGCCGCTCTGGTTTTCAGTCCTGTGAACACGAGGTTTCTCAATAAGCGGCGCTCAGTTGCAGAGGCAACTGATTTCAGATGGGTGGCTGACATATCACCAAACCTGACAATTCAAGGTCTAATACGATTAGTTAAGTTTAGGGATGCCATTGATGCTGTGGAAAACTCGGCAAGTTCTACTTATAAAATGCTTTGACAAACGCACTATCAGGTTGTCAGGAGATGCTTGTATTTGGAAGAGCTGGGCACCATAAAACTGCATACCGCCGCATCACCTTATGTTCTACTGTACAAGTCAACTCTAGGGCTTTAGGTCAATCGGAGATAAATCATCAAAGATATTAGTCAAAGAGAATAATTCAGACCATGCATCATCATTCAACTCCACACAACTCGCACTTCGGATTTTTCCTCGTCACATTTCCACGGCCTTCCTGCATTGAACAGGTCAATAGCGTGGTGCTGTTGCCCTGTGTTTTTTCAAGACTATAATTGCTCTTCAAAGCATGTCAATCAAAAGCTTTAGATTACTCACATCACCAGTCAACAAACCGGCTGTCTTCATTTGTTTCTCGCGAAGTATCAATCATTCACATGGTAAGTCCCTCAGATCCACCAAATACCTTCTGTTTTCTCTAAGCTTTTCACCTTGCGCTTCTTGTTTTCCGAATTATGTCTCTTATGGTTGCCATGCCTCTTCTGCCTTTCAGTATATGTACATCAGAATCCAGACCGCCATCTGATTTACTTTAGACAGAGGAAGAGGGCCAGGATCTCCCTTTCAGAGTGCAAAGGCTCTTCTTCATCATAAGTATAGCAAATGATTAAGCGGCATTTCAACATGGTGAATTCCAACATTTTCCTTCTTGCCTTTTTTGCTATCGTGCCCACAGTTGTTGCCTACCCCTCCACTGCAGCTCCCTCAAATCTCTGGAAAATCTCTGATATGCAAAGGAGAGCAGACATGTCAGGAAATTCTAGTGCCCTTGTCGCCTCGTACCGGATATTTTTTGGCTACTACACCATGGACGGTCATGCATTCACTCTCTCTGCCTTGCTCTTAGGGCCCCAGGCTCCAGTCATCTGGTCTGCAAACCCTGATAATCCTGTAAGCCAAGACGCCATCTTGAACGTCACCAAAGAAGGGAATCTGCTGCTCAAAGACGGTGATGGCACCACGATCTGGTCCACAGACACGAAGAGCAACTCAGTCGCAGGCATGCGCCTAGATTTTTCAGGAAATCTTGTGCTGTTCGATCAGAACAACTCCTCTTTCTGGCAGTCGTTTGACACCCCGACAGATACATTGGTCCTGGGGCAATCTCTCTGTAGGGGCATGAACTTAAGCGTAAAACCTTCCAACACAAAATGGCCATCTGCTCGGATTTATCTTTCTGCAGAGTTTGAAGGGCTCAAGTATTCGTACCAACCAGCAGCCTATTCAAAACTGATCACTGACACTGCTAGCACCACACCAAATTGTTATGCATTTGTCAATGGCAGCTTTGGATTCCCAAATCAGGTCTTCTCACTGCCACCAACAAGATCATTGCAATACATACAATACATGCGGTTAGAGTCCGATGGGCATTTGAGGCTTTACGAGATGCAGGGCTACGCAGACCCACGGCTACTGTTTGATGTACTAAGCGTAGCCATGAAATTCTGTGATTACCCAATGGCCTGCGGTGATTATGGTGTTTGCAGTGATGGACAGTGTTCTTGCCCTAGTTTGAGCTATTTTAGGCCCCAAAATGAACGGCATCCAGATGCCGGGTGTACACTCTTAACCACTATTTCCTGCGACCATGCACATGAGCACCAGTTGCAACCACTCACCAATGTTTCTTACTTCAGTGACAGCATGTTCCAGTCATTAGCCACTTCAGGTCTATCAGAAGAGGTCTGCAAGCAATCTTGCTTAACGGATTGCTCTTGCAAGATTGCCCTTTTCCAGTACTATGGTAATGGTGCGGGTGGTTACTGCTTGTTGTTATCAGAGCAGAAGCTAATTTCTCTTGTAGAAGGTTCGTCGTCGTACCTCCTTTCAGCATACATCAAGATACAGGGCAAACAATCAATAAAAGGGAGGATCAGATCTATAGTTGGCTCAATAACTGCAGGTTTTTCTGCACTTGCGATCTTATTCTCCATTATCATATGGAAATTGTGTAAGAAAGAGGACGAACAGCTCTTTGATAGCATACCTGGGACACCAAAGCGTTTCTCCTTTCACGAGTTGAAGGTAGCTACCAGCAATTTTTCTGTGAAGCTTGGAAGTGGTGGCTTTGGATCAGTCTTCAAAGGCAAGATAGGAAGTGAAACAATCGCCGTCAAACGCTTAGAAGGTGTAGCACAAGGAACTGAGGAGTTCTTAGCAGAGGTAATGACAATTGGCAGAATGCATCACCTCAATCTTGTCAGGTTGATAGGGTTTTGTGCTCAGAAATCGCACAGGCTTCTTGTCTATGAGTACCTTTGCAATGGTTCATTGGATAAATGGATATTTCATGCAAGCCCAGTTTTCACTCTGTCTTGGAAAACTAGACGTAACATCATAATGGCCATTGCCAGGGGTTTATCTTACCTCCATGAAGAATGCAACGAAAAGATTGCACACTTGGACATCAAGCCACAGAACATTCTCCTTGATGATAGGTTCAGTGCAAAGCTTTCTGACTTTGGATTATCCAAAATGATAAACAGGGACCAGAGCAAAGTTATGACTCGAATGCGAGGCACTCGTGGATATCTAGCTCCCGAGTGGCTGGGCTCAAAGATCACAGAGAAGGCTGACATCTACAGTTTTGGCATCGTGGTGATGGAAATCATCTGTGGCCGACAGAGTTTGGACGAATCGCTGCCTGAAGAGAGCATCCATCTGATAAGCCTGCTCGAAGAAAAGGCAAGGTCTGGTCAGCTGCTCGACTTAGTGAATAGTGGCAGCAACGATATGCAATTTCATATGGAGGAGGTCATGGAAGCGATGCGGCTTGCAATGTGGTGCTTGCAGGTTGATAGCAGCAGAAGGCCCTTGATGTCAACGGTCGCAAAGGTGCTGGAAGGTGTGACAAGCTTGGAGGCTTTACCTGACTACAGCTTTGTCCCTAGTTTTGCATCAAACCACGTTGGTGCTGCAGGGTCAAGTTCTTCCTATGTACCATCAGGATCATATTTATCAGGGCCTAGATGAAAGCTTACTTCTGCTTTCCATAATCTAACTATGAAAATGGATAACTTTTGCATCCTTTCATTTTTCCAAGAAATATTTTGTCAAGAATTTGGTGCATCATTATCCACGGCTCATAAATTTTATACAGCATATATTAATAAACATTGTAAGAAAGTGTGGAAAGACAGATAACATGTACTTTGCCACATGCTCACAACAATAAGAGGTTTATGTATCATGTTTATGCTTTGGAATGAAAATAGTGATGATTTACCTGTATCATGTCTACTGCTATTGCACTCACAGCGGACATAAACGAGGAATTACAATGTACTCTTGGACCTGGTTTGGGATTAAATATCTGACAAGTTTCATGTCATTGTTTTAGATACTTTTGCATGCAACTGAGGAATGGAATATTGAAATTTTGGATCATGTGCACTCAAAAGGAAGAAAAATATCAAGAACAACTTGTTGACTAAGAAAATAGCATACTACATATGTTTTGTGTAGATGAGTACTTGTAATTTTGAATTGCATAGTTGTGCCTCTCGATCAAATTCCAGAACAATTGGTATGGAACATGTTAGGACAGTGTGCTGTACAAAACAGTCCGTGCTTCTTGCGTGTGTAGTGTCGATGGGTTCATGTTTCCAAACAGAGATATTCAAGTGTGCAGCTATGCAAGTGTGCAGCTGGCATTAGTCCGTGCAATCATTCTATTCTCTATCTAAAAAATTAGTGCCGGTTCATAACTTCATATTAGTGGTTGTGTTGGTTGGCCCAATTATCTTGGCATTGATTCGTTTGATAAGTAAACCTTCTTGCATAAGATAAGAATGCCATCTCATTCTTATCAAGTACGTAATGTAGTAAGGGTGTGATGCAAGAAGAACGAACTGCAAGGAATGGTGCAAATATTTGTCTGAAAATTAAGTAAACAAATGTGTACAGATTCCGGTCTTCTATAAGAATGTCCGGCATAGTTCAGGGCCTTCACAGCCGCACAGGGCTCGAGAACCGCAGCACGGCAACATCATAGCCACCACTACAATTGGAGGGCGCACGGATTGCCAGTCTCTGTATCCCTATATGATTCGGTTGGAGGTCAGCCAAAGCCTCAGTAGATCGAGGATTGATGTGCACTACCTCGCCAGGAAGATGTCCAGACTACGGTTCAAAGAAACCTGAAGTCCTGAACAGTAGAAACTGTCATCAACCCCTACATTATTATCTGAAAGAATGGTCCAGTTTTATCAACTTGTATACTCTCTATGCATTTCCCTTTTCCTTAATCCGCATGGTAGTTGGAAACATAGATGTGGGACTATGCAGCAATGTCATGATTCATGGATCAATAATTTTTGAACCCTTAGGAATCACAACTCGCGATTGCATGGTAGTATCAAACAATCAATGCACCGAGCGAACTGAGATGATCAAACCCAAGTATACATTGCCAAGAGCCCAATATGTATAAACTGAAGCGACAGAAGTAAATTAAGATTTTAAGACATACTTATCATTGCATAGAACTGGAAATTCTACATTAGTCTTAGCGCATATCATCACTCACTTGTTTGAGCTTTCTATTGCAGTCTCCAAGAGATGCTCGATTCTGTACTTCATCACAGGCTGCCCAGATCTTGTCCTCTTAAACATCTTCTCCTTCAGCTCTTTCCGCTTTGCTTCGGACTTCTCCCGCTCCTCCTTCTTTGCCTGGATTATCACATCACGCTCCTTCTTTGCCTTCTCGTCCTCCAAACGTTTCTTCTCATACTCTACTTTCAAGCTTTGTGAAGTGCGCTTCTTCGTCTTATCATGTGGCTTTAACGTATCCTTTGCATCATCACCTCCTTCCTACAATTAAAGATTGCATAGGATATAAAACATTGCAACTTTCTATCTTTATGTCCACTTTGCAGTACTAATACTGTATAATGTAAAGTTATGACCAAGTCTGTGCTATGGCCTTATCCTATAAAAATAAAAGAATGTAAAAGCTGATTATAACTTCGGCGCCAACATGTCATTCACTTGGTCAAATTAGAACAAATAGAAAAGCAATCATGGTACTGAAGTGGAATTACCTCACGAATAGGAAAATGTGGAGGACAGTTTGACGTATCCTGTTGCTTCCTTGTCTTTCTGTACTTGCTTATCAATTTAGCATTCCTGTAGAACTCTTTCTGCTTTTCTGCAGATGAGAGCAATGGTTAAAAACAAAATATTTATGTTGATGACTTGGGCCATTGTTGTAACTGAAACTAGATGACAAAGGAATCACTCAATCACATATAAATATAATACTATAGTAGACATGATAAATGAACAGAATGTTTATGATAAATAAGTCAAAAAAATAATGGCAAAGTTTACATCAAGCTATCACTCCTCTATTAAGCATCACCTACCAGCATGAGTTCAAACATGTTTACACTCACTACATGCTTTGCATTATGAGGTAACTGGGACTTATTTTGAGTAAGACATAACAAGCTATATAAAGCATATGAAAAGGTTATTGTACTCCCTCCGATCCGAATTAATGTTCTCAGATTTGACTAGAGTCAGATGTATCTAGCACTAAAACATGACTAGATACATTTGAATCCACACAAATCTGGGAACAATAATATGGATCGGAGGGAGTAGTAAATTTTCTACAAGAATAAAACTTTAGCTGAAAGGCTATTGTTATAATCACATTATAATTTTACATCTTCTAGAATCAAACTTTTATAAGGGAAAGGTGATACTTCCAATTCAACTGGCATTGATCTTTGTATTGAAAATGGAGCTGAGTATCTCACACGATGAAACTTTCTTGAAAAATAGGAAACTTGGCCTCGTGACAGTCACTCCATTGTTTTACAATATTGCTGAAAGACCACACTATTGAAAACATAATTTTTGTCCAAATCTATATCACCTTTTCTTCTTCCATTTATTCAATATGTCAAACTGAAGCATTCAATTCCTATTACACTTAATTCATATCCAACCAGCGCAGGACGATTATTTACTAACTATGCAATAAGCTTTAGCCTATGTTCCAAGAACAAATCCAGGGGACGGACTATTCCTACCATCAAATTCCAATAAGAAGCAGCATTTACTCGGTAAAGCCATGAAGAAGAATACAACATAATTGATCTTTTCTATTATGCACCACAAATTATAACAAATCCTCGAGCATTTGGGCACCAGCAAGACCAATGTTCTTCTATATAAACCGGAGAGGAGAAATTCCACGTAATAGCACACAAACAGGAACGGGCTTTTTCTTCGAATAAGAAGCCAAACAAGCTATAGTAAAGCCTGTTTCTCCACCCGGATCAAGGCTCGAAGACAACAGGTACTTACTGATGACTGCCGGGTTGTAGCCGGTGTTTCTGGACTTGGCGTTGGCGAAGGCCGCGAGGGAGAGCGCCCCGCCGTTGCCTCCCAGCCGCTGCTCGTTCCGCTTTTTCCCGCCCCACCTTCCCTTCCCCTTGTTAAACCCTCCTCCGCGGCCGTCCCCGCTGCTGCCCGCCGCCGCCGCGTCGTCGCGTGGTGGTGGCCGTTTCATGGTGACGGTGGTGATGGGCTAGTGGGTCGTGTCCTTGCTCAAACCCTAGGCGTTCGATTCCTCCGGGGACCCAAGTGCCCAAGGGAAGAAGAAGAACTAACAGATAGACTTTGGGCCAGCTACGATCGCCTGCTCGGCCCAGCATGACTAGTTCATGTTTTTATTCTATTTTTTGAATTTTGTGAATGAACCATTAATTTATTTCCAAAATGGATAAATCTATTCATAATAATAATTTCTGCATTTTCAGAGAAATTAGCTTATCCATATTTTAAACCTTTGCAATAAATAGACTAAAATACAAAAATATGTGTGCAAAAAAATGTCCATGTAAAAGTAGAGGGGATTTTTTACTTTGATAAAAGTGTAAATTTCTATTTTCTCTTTTTATGTAGGCCATATACGATCTTTTGCATGAGTAAGTATCAAGATAATACATACGTGTATGACTTATTTCATATATTTTTGAAACTTTGAAGTATGATTTTGAGATTATTTGAAAATCAGGTCCACCTAGACCCATGTTCTTCCTGGTCCTGGTATTTTCGGGCAGCTAAGGGCCCTTTGGCAAAAGGTTTTCATATGAACTTTCAATTATTCTGATATTTAGTAGTTCTGCCTTTTGAGTCTTTTTTTTCTGTGAAATTCTATCAATCTATTAATAATCATTAATAGTAGTATAAAAAAATTAAAAATAATAAAAATTACAAATAGGTCATAGAACCACCTAGCAACGACTACCAACATTAGCGCGAGAAAATGTCTCGAGCTATGGCAAATCTATCCGCAGATCATACTGCCATCCATGTCGGGAGAAAATATCTCTCGCCGTGTCGTCCAATCGCGTACACTCCTCCGTAAACAAGTCGCGAAACTCCATACGTTGGAGAGTAGTCCATGATCGGAGGATAGTCGTGGCACGGTAGATCACCTGTAGAGAAGAAGACACAATGTTATTAAAAATCTTGCCATTTCTACAGAGCCAAAGTGATCAAATAATGGCAGACGCTCCCACCCTAAACAAATATTTATCATGTATCCTGTACAACCAGTTACCAAATACATTGGCTACCGAGCGTGGAGGGGATAAACCCGAAGCTACTTGGATGATTGATCATATAGTACGAGCAAATTTGCACTGGAAAAATAAATACCGGATTGTCTCATTATTATGATAAAAAACGCATTATGTACTTCCATGCCAATTCCTCTTAACAAGATTATCTTTCGTTAGAATGACCCCTTTAAGAAGATACCAAGCGAAAACTTTCGTTTTAAGGTATTTTTATCTTTTAAATTTTAGAATTCATCAACCGGAATATCAGGTTGGATCAACGCTCTATACATTGACTCAACAGAAAATTTATCACTCTTCAGTAGTTTTCATTTGAACTCATCCATCCCCTCTGACAGCTGTAACGTGGATAATCGTAATAAAAAATTGTTCAATAATATGAGTCGAGGACCTATGAGACTGCGTTGAAAGACACATTAGAAGGATCAGATCCTGTTACTGTAACCTTTGTGCCTAACAATCAAATACAGAGCTGGATATGTTCTCGAAGAGAAGTTTGGCCAAGTCATTTATCTTCCTAGAACTTAATTTGCGCTCATTCTTAATATTGAAAACACCAAAATAGAAAAAATATTTTTTAGACGCCATTATTTCAACCAAAAGTATGAATCACAGGGTTTTCAAACCATTTGAGACACAGCTTTGAAGCCAACATATTTCCTCCGTAAAATGGTTTAACAGAGACCTTCCGATAGTAATTTGAAAAGCCATTAGCGCAGTGTTTTTGCCGGTACCGGTTAGCTTCCATCACATTTCTACGGGAATGCTTCGTTCATATGCTCTCACGAGGAATTTAATAATGAGACCAAACAACATACAGTACTACCTTCCCGTTAAAAAAACTTACTACCTCTGTTCTGATTTATTAGATGTTCTATGAAGTTATTTTACCTTACCAAAACGTCTTATAATCTAGGAGGGAGGGAGTACATAGAAGTAACGTTTTTCCTATGAGTAAAAATTGCGTTTTGGAATCATGTACGAATTCACAAAACATGACATCTGAATTCATATTTTTTTACCATTTATGTGTTACAGTTCAAGCGATGGTGGTACTTCCTCCAGTCCAAATTAATTGATTTAGATTTATCTAAATTCAGATGTATCTAGTACTGAAACATGTCTAGATACATCCGAATCTAGACAAATCCAAATCAATTAATTTAGATCGGAGAGAGTATATAAAACTCTTGAATTTTAGGAGTACTAAACTGAAAAACTAAACTAAACCCCGAGCGAAGGGTCTCAACCGCTAAAATCAGCAACCTCCATCTCCACTCTCTCTTCCTCTCTCTCCAGATCTCGCTCGCCATGGACCTCCTCGACGCGGGCCACCGCCACTCGTCAGAACTTTCCGCCGCCGGCGCCGACATGGACGGCGCCTCCGTGCTCCCGCTCTCCGGAGCCGCCTACCAGCCCTACGTCTCCGAGCTCCTCTCCTTCTCAATCGAGCGCCTCCACAAGGTACGCCCACGAGACCACTCCCTGTTCCGGCGCCCCATAATCCTTACTATGATCGACGGTGGTAGTGATCTAGTGATGTGTTGATGCTGGTGTTCGTGTCGGCGCAGGAGCCGGAGCTGCTGCGGGTGGACGGGGAGCGGGTGCGGCGGCAGATGCAGGAGGTGGCGGTGGAGAACTACGCCGCCTTCATAGCCGCCTCCGAGGCGCTCTCCTTCGTGCGGGCGCATCTCGAGGGGTTCGACAAGCACCTCGAGGCACTGGTAATGTCAGCTGATCTCGGCTCGTAGCAGTCTGCCCTGTACAATTCTGTATGCCCCTTAGCGTCAGAAACATCTGTTGCTTTATGCGATGAATAAGTAGATCTCAACTTGACTTTCTCTATTGTGAAAAAATCGAACAATGCTAGGTGGAGTGGTCCGCTGAATGCTGCAATTTGAGGTGGAGTGATCTAGGCATAGCTAGTAGACCTCATTTTGATATTCAACGAGAAATTTGAGGTGTAATTTTTTCTGCGTGTTCATCTAGAAATGTGATCATGCTGTCATTTGTGAGTGCTGGTGAGCTGAGAGGCATGATGAGATAATCCAGTTCCGCCCACTGTTGATTCATCGGCTTGTCCTGTCAGGTTGTGAATACAACTAGTCACATGAGGGATTTTTTCCTTATTTCCGTCGAACATCAGTTAAATCATTCATGCTGTTTGTTGCCTGTCTATAATGAATGGAAATGGATCTCTGCTATGCATCTGCTTCTCATGTGATTGATTTTAGCTGTAGTCGAAATCATCTAGTCCACATACAGACTTATTGATGTCATTGCATCACCTTGCTCTGAAAATAACCACCATATGTCTGTCTGCTGTATCAATGTTTCTCATTAATACTACAAAATTGAAACTATGGAAGTGGTGTTCATTTCAAACTACCAACAGTAGTAGGTGAAATTAATCACATGTTCATTGTTATGCAGCTTTTACTTCATTCTAGTGCAATATTATATTCATACAAGATTTAGGCATGTTGGAAGTAGGAAAATGAAATATTTGACAGTATTATTTTTTACTTATTGTAGGTAGAGGAGATACCAAATTTAACATCTGGTTGCACCGAGTTTGTTGAGTCCGCACATCAAATTTTGGAAGAGAGGAAGCTCAATCAGACATTACTAGCCAATCACAGTACCTTGCTTGACCTACTTGAAATCCCACAACTTATGGACACGTATGTGACATGTTTCTTAGTGTTTCCTTGGGATATTTTGTTCATATTTGAGTTGACTAATGTTGTTGATGTTTCATTTGGTTTTTGTTTATCTTGCATAGACTGTTTACCATATTATTGTCCCGTACTGTATAGTTTCAAGTGCCGTATCAATGATGAATCATGTGTAACAAGACTAACAACTAAAATGTTACTGCTTACAGATGCATACGGAATGGAAACTATGATGAGGCACTTGATCTAGAAGCTTTTGTTAGTAAAATTTCAAAGTTACACCCAGAGTAAGTCATGTAACATAATACATGTTGTGGTCCATCATTGAATATCATTAACCATTTGCTATTTCAATTGAAGTTTACCTGTCATCCAAGGATTGGCTGTCGAAGTCAAGAAGACGATACAATCACTAATTTCACAGCTTCTCCAGAAACTTCGATCAAATATTCAGGTGATGATGTTGGTTGACTAAACTTATTAATGTCTGGCACAGTTTTCATATTTTACACTGGCCCATATTGTGCTATATTGCCTAATGTGTAGTCGACTTATGTAAATTTTATATTCTGATGTAGTGGTGAAATGTATTTCCTTGTCTTGTGTCATTTCTTGCCCCAAATTGTTTGATCTGTCTACTCTCTTCAGCACATATGTATCTAAGTCTTTTTCATTTATTGCCTGCAGTTACCAGAATGCCTTCGTATTGTTGCACATTTGCGCCGTATTGGTGTGTTCAGTGAATCCGAATTGCGCTTACAGGTATTTTTTCATGTGATGTTAATAAAATTCTGTTTCAACTTTAGATACTGCTTTTCCATACAATCAAATGTATGACTAGTTTTGTTGGTTAACATGTCTCCAAGTATCCAAGTTAGATTTCTAAGATTTTATTTATGACCTTGCAGTTCTCTTTTTTTCATAGGTCATACTCATAGCAGTAGTTAGAATAATTTGGTTGTCTTTACCTCCTAATTCTGATGTAAGTTTTAGTTCCTGAGATGTAGGGAAGCATGGCTTTCTGGCATTCTCGATGATCTGGACCAAAGGAATGTATATGATTATCTAAAAGGCATGGTGAGTTGCCACAGGACACATCTATTTGATGTTGTCAATCAGTATCGAGCGATATTCAACAATGATAAATCCGGAAGTGAAGAGAATAGTGATGGTGGGCTGCTTTTCAGCTGGGCAATGCACCAAGTTAGTAATCACCTCACCACTCTTCAAGTTATGCTGCCAAACATAACGGAAGGTGGCTCCCTGTCAAACATTCTTGAACAGTGCATGGTGAGTAGTTACCTTTGCTTGTTTTTGTTGCTGAGTAACAGTTCATAGATACAAAAATTTGGTACCAAAAGTTCGAATAATTTGTAATTTTCTATCACTTGATATTTTGCAGTATTGTGCAATGGGTCTTGGCTTGGTTGGACTGGATTTCCGTGGTCTTCTTCCACCAATTTTTGAAAAGTAATTAGTATTTAATTATTAGAATTTATTGTCTTTGCTGGAAAGGGGCTGTGTTTGCTGATGTTATCTACTTCTTGCAGTGCGGTTTTAAATTTGTTCTCAAAGAATATGAGTATGGCGGTTGAGAATTTTCAGGTAAGCATTTGCACACTACGTGTGTTAACTATTGTGGCTATGCTATTTCGTTCTTCTGTAGATAACCATAGCATGAATTCGTATTATAAGGTCCCTGGTACTTAACCAACTGGTTTTGCTCTTTTGAATCATACTCTGCAATCCTCTAGGCTCAAATATTACTGTAGCACCGTAATTGGTACCACTATAATATTTTCTAATCATGCTAGGTTGTCTTGGATTCACATCGTTGGGTTCCGATGCCATCTATTGGCTTTGTCACGAATGGAGTTGTGGATGATACTTCTGATGATGTGACACCACCTTCTGTTTTAATGGAACATCCACCTCTTGCAGTGTTTGTTAATGGTAAGTTTTACTTGTATTATTTTCAGGAATAACTTCTATTTCATCATGTGTTGACTCTAAATGGTGCTAGCGAGTATACAAGCTGACATTGTCCATGTTTCAAACCCTTGGATGCAGGTGTTTCGGCAGCAATGAACGAGCTAAAACCATGTGCACCATTGAGCTTGAAGCATGTCCTTGCTCAGGAGGTGGTGAAAGGATTGCAAGCGGTTTCTGACTCCCTAGTCAGATACAATGCCATGCGGATGCTGCGTGGGAATGAGTCCTCCCTTTTCATCTCACTTTGCCAGGCATTTATTGAGGTAACTTTAGTTTCGTATAATAAAGCACTTCTTACGGAAATAGCAAAAGAGAAAAAAGTGTGCCTCGGCAAGGATAGAAAACAGAATGTGTTCAATGCCCCAAACCCATGCGATCTAAATTGCATTCGGTAATATTTTTCTTTCAACTCAGAGAAGTCTCAAATATAAACTGCCCATCTCATCTCAGGTCGCATATCCTTACTGCGCTGCATGTTTTGGACGATGCTATCCCAATGGAGGAGCGCTGATCACAGAGTGCCGGAGCACATTTGATTCTGTCAGCCAGCTTTTGACTGTACCTTCAAGGTCAAGTTCAGGGATCAGCAGCCTTGATCGAAGGCAGTCAGGCGTCATCGAAAGAAGGCAGTCTGGAGGCATCGAGAGAAAACTGTCTGGAGGTATCGAGAGAAAACAGTCTGGAGGCATCGAGAGAAGGCAGTCGGGAGGCATCGAGAGAAGGCAGTCGATCGAGGGTGCTGGAACTACGGCCTCCGAGAATGGACATCTAACTGATGGCCCAGAGCCAGAGGTGACTAGTGATGCCGGAACCACTCCCGCACCAGCCGGGGCTAACACGCTAACCGATCCACCCACAAACACATAGCTTGGACCTTGTTCATGAACTCTGTCGAAGTTCTGGTTATCATCAGGTAGCAAGGAGCCATTTCTGCCAGACTATGTTCATCGACAGTTTGGTTCTTATCTTTGCTCGTGGTCTTACAATGTACACACAAGAATCTCATCTCAGGGTGTTTGGTGTTGATCTGTACAATACACCATTGGAGTTTTAGTTGTTCATCTCTAGCCCATGTACCTAGATGTTTTAGATGGAAAGATTGTTTCGAACTGACGACAATAAGTTGATAATATGAAGCGAGTGCCCTACATTGTTGACTGCACCATTTGGTATTGAATGTCCTTTCGGAAGCTCTACGCCCGCTCGGCCGTCTTCTTGCCCACCTGTTTGGAATACAGAAATTTTGTGCGGAAAATTCGTTGGGAGTGACTGATTTTTAGTCAACTGAGAATTAACTTAAGTCTACATAACCAATCTCAATTGCAACCCATACTGCAACTCATGACTAGCACGATCACAAAACAATTCAATAGTCTGGGTAAATCTCGCGACACAATATCTAACGGTCCAGGAGTAAACTGAGATCTAAGTATGCTGTCAAAAAAATCTCATCAATTTTGTAGTATATGTTAAAGATCAGCATGAGGCGTGAAGAGGTGCGAGAGTGCATGGGCTAGAACGAATTGAACGAATAAAGAACCGAAGCCGGCAGAGCAGGAAGGAGGAAGCTGCAAGAAACATAGAAAAGAAGATGCACCTCCGGCTCCTCTGCTGGCGTGCCGGTACCAAGGCGTGCGTGCGGCCCATGCCATGTGCACGCACAACTCATCACCCCCTTTATTATCTTCATTGGCAAGTTGACATGGACTGATCAACGAACGAATCAACGTCGTAATGGCGCTCCTTGACAAACCATAACATGATAATAATGCAGTGGGTGGGTCTACGTAGGACTGGCCTAACACAACACTGTTCTCCACCTGAATTCCACTATTCCATTCCTTCTGTCCTGAATCCAGGAAATGCATACACCGACGAGAGTGCTTGAAAATGATCCGTATTAAGAAATGTGTATTAAGTTTTTCATGTCGAACCGATCTTTTTTTTTTTTTTGAACGATTAAGGGTGCAAAGCACCCAAATTTTATAAGCTGCAAGATACAATTGTGGCAGGAGAAAAATACATGGAGGACCCCGGCAACACTCGCAAAAGGACCTAAATTCGAAGATAAGGCCTCCACCTAATCAGACAACACCGAAGCTGAAAAGTAAAATGCAATCAGGCCCACGGTGCCTCTGCCACCAACGCTGGCGACCTCGGAGGCAAGCCAGCATCAAGGTCTGAGTAGAGGGCTCGACCAAACTCGAACCGGCTAGAAGAGCCTCCGCAACCGACCACCTCCAAAACTCCGGGGACAAACCACTTGGAGAAGAAGAGCTGACGAACACCAGCGCAGAGGAAGAGAAGCGGTAGAGCGGCATCCCTACTGCCATAAAGTATGACACAGTGATGGAGCAAAGCCACCAAAACACGTCGGATGGAAGCTCCAAAACAACACAACACCATAGCACCTCTTAGGCAGAAGCCAATGAAGATGGACGCAGCCCGAAGCAGAACCACGACAGCCACCCTCCTCGCCACCTCGGCAGGCCAGAGACAGCTGCAGCTTAGCTCACACCCGCATCAACCGACATCGGCGCAGAACCGAGCAGAACCTCCAATGCAGCATCTCATCCCAACTTGCCCTCGCCGCCACGGCCGGCCGCAAGCCAGAAGAAGAGCTGGACCCGAAGTTCCACAAGAGAATTGCGAGCAGATCAACCGAGCTGCAAAACGAAGCAACCTCCAGGCGCTGCTCCAGCACACCAAGAGTAGCTCGGCATCAGCCACCGCCAAAAGCCAGTTGCACCATTGACGGCTTCACCCTTTCCCTCGCCACCCCGGCCGGCCAAGAGAGCAGAGTCGACAAACCGACAATAGTGAAGGCGATGGAGGCGCTTATTCGGGAGGCTCGCCGCCGAGAAATACGCAGCCGTCCTCCACGAAGGAGGCACAACACCCAAGCTCGAAAGCAATCCCTGCCGCCATGCCAAGCACCGCAGGGAAGCTAACCCGGCCAGCACCCATCTCCGCTTCACACCCCCGCCTCTCGTCACCATGGCCGACCGACATGGAGGGAAGAAAGAAGGGAGCACAACACCAGGACTAGGCCAAGGCCTTATTCATGGGGGCTGAAGGTTCCATCCACTCTCGTCTCCGGCCATTGGAGCACCACAAGCGGAGCTCAAGCCACAACGACCGCCGCCACATCTCGGCCACAGAGGGGCGGACACCCCGACGACACACAGCCACCAAAACTGGGGACAAAGCCCCAAAACGAAGCCTACATCCTACTATACAAGGGCCGCCCCACCTCAGCCCATCTCAACCGGCGGTGCCGACGGGTAAGGCCTTGGGGTGGCACGATGCAAGGAGGCGGGCGGGCGGCTACTGTAGCAGAGGGGAGGAGGAGAGGATAAGGTTCACGAGATGTCCAGCTCCCGAACAATCGGTTTGAAGTATGAATATACGATAAATGTGATGGGGTAGCTAGGGTGTATTGCTTGTGTGTTGCACCTACTTGTTCTGCTTATATAAATTCATACAAAGTTTACGATGAAATATTCATATACTTTTAAAGCATTATAACTTAATACTCGTTTCCGGTCATAGTTATGCAATCAACCAAATGATAATTTCATGCATGGATGCGGATGGAGGAGAGACGATACGACGAAGTTGAGGGTGAGAGACCTGCAAAAAAAAGTTGAGGGGCATGGATGTAGTTCATTGAATGATTGTTTGGGGCTGAAAGTGATCATTTCCATTTTAACGGGGAAGATCTTTACGTTTCATTGAATGAGAGGAGAAAATTAGGGCAGCCTAGGCCAAATAAAAAATAAAACATATTACTACATCACATGCCCCATTTCTAAAAAAAACTACATCACATCATATCCCATCTCCTCACAAAGTTATGCCAAAACTATGACACCTGTCGCGCTAGGTGTTTTTCCGTGCGAGGATCCAGGCTCTTCCTTCATCTTTGATTTTTGCTAGCACCATTGAAGGCATGGAAGAGGTGTATTTTTGTTCAATAATTAAACAAATTAACTTGACGGAAGAGAATTAATAACCAAGCTAGTATCTGATAGAGCCAACATTTACATGAAAGTTATTCAGAGTCATCATCTCTAACTCTATCTTTCGGATCTAAACTTTCTCAGTTTTAAGTGTACGATGTGTGATAAAGTGCCACAGTGGTAGGCTATTGTTTATGTTTTGGACATACTTGTCATGTTTAAATTCATAAAGGAGGTTACATGAAATCTTCATACATTTCTATTGAAAATTATCCATTAATATTATGTTTCATGTAGTCAATATGCTTCTTCTTTTTTGCATCATGGTGATCCTAATAACCATTTCATTAATAAACTTACAACTTTTCCTACTTTTACTCACCAAGGAAAGTAACAAGTGTTTACTTTTTCAATTTAAAGGTACATAGTTTTTGAGTACCATTCAAAATTTTAGAGTCAAATTTGACTTTTACTCATCTAGAAATTTTAAATGATTTTCTAGTTACAACAATTTTATTGAAAATATACCCCTTTCGTTATAAAATATAAGATGTTTTAACTTTTATGAAACCAGTGTACCCTGACATCTTTTAGTGGGTAGGTTCTGAGTGAAATTACAGACTAAAAAAAGTCTAAATACATCCGTTTTATAAAAGATAGTATAATAGATATAATAAGTGTGGCTGATTTAGTACCAAAACCATCAACCTTTATTATGGATCCAAGAAAGTACCAAAATTCCTATCCACAATTTATGAGATCATAGGGGGACAGTTAGCAATTAAGGCAGCAGGCGCAGCCCCCGGCTTGCTGACGGCCCTTTCCTCTTCCGGACCAATAAAAGAAGAGAAAAACCGGAGGCTACCTTTGGCCGCCTTCTCCATCCAATCGATCCATTTTTACCCATAGGCCCCTCAGTTTCCTTCCTTTCTAGTACAACCCTGACACCGACTCCTCCCCCTTCCCCACCGCCGCCGCCGCCGCCCGCCGGGGATGGGAGGAACGCACTTCCCCGTCGACGACGTTACCGTAGACGGAGAGGGGGACCGTCGTGACGTGGGCAAGATGGAGCACGGGTTAGGCAGCATCCCCTCTCTAGCTCTCTCCCCCCATTTTGTTGGGATTTGTTCTTCTCGGGGATCGAATTTGCTCGATTCCGTGCGATTGCCCCGTCTTCCCCTTGCTCTGCGCGCGCTTCTTGTTGCGATTTCGCTCCTTTGCTCGGTCGGATAGGTTCCTTCCTTTCCCCGCAAAAAAATTAAAATTAAATAAAAGATAGGTTCCTTCATTGTCTCGTTGGACTTCGTGATCCATCGCTGGTCTCCCCTCGAAGTTTCATCTGTCGGAGCCGATTCTAACTCGTCCCTTCTACTGCGCAGGTGCGAGCATTACCGGCGGAGATGCAAAATCGTGGCACCGTGCTGCAAGGAGGTGTTCCCATGCCGCCATTGCCACAACGAGGCCACGGTACGGTAGCGTTTTTTTTTTGTTTGCTCACGACCGTAGTGCAATTATTAGCTTGTCCATCCATGTAGAAGGTAACTCGCCTTGTCGTGTGATATTGTGATTATCACCCACTCGCTCCATGTAGTGTTTCCTTGGGATGTTAAACTATTTAGCTAGGAGTAGTGCGGTATCACCTACTTCTGTTTGTAGCGGGGGAAAGAAGATGTATGGCCAGTTTGTGCCCGAGAGGTAACAAAAGACGCCATCATCCAAACTCTAAACATCAACCTCTTCCATGGAACCTCACAAGTTGAGTTGGTTCATCAATATCGAATTTCTAGTATAGCATGGCTCTGTAAAATTGTGTCTGTTTTAGATATAGATTTTGTTCTTTTAATCCTTTCGAACAACTAGTTTGGTTGAAACTTGTGCACGATAAGTGGCCTTGTGAAATTTCAATGACTGGTAGAATGTAATATTCAGGGTGCTGGCAAAATAAATCTGGAACACAAGTTATTCTTAATAGATCAAACTGCAAATTAACAGCATGAGGACTTGATACTTCTGACTCATTTGATAATAGTTACTCGTATTGGAGTTTCAACATTCCCTTGGAAAAAATAAATCTGTTACATGTCAATAGTTTGCATAGAGCAGCTAATGAGCAACAAACTGCATTTACCGAGTTTAACTAGTTTTGATGGCATCGTCTTCATTGTAGGCTTTGGGTGATCGGCATAGTATATGTCGCCAGGATGTCGAAAAGGTACACCTCTCGCTCCCTTTCCTTTTCTATTCAATCAGTAGGCTTCAGAAATTCTGAATGATTGGTTTCCTTCTTTGCTACAGGTAGTATGTCTACTCTGTGATACTGAACAACCGGTATGACTTATACACTGCAAACTTTTAACATGGGTAATCATGTCACATAGGTTATCATTGTGCTCAAACTAAAACTCTTTTTGTTGTTCAGGTGTCACAAGTGTGCACAAGCTGTGGAGTCAATATGGGAGAATACTTCTGTGATGTATGCAAGTTTTATGATGACGACGTAGGTTTCATTTTTGTTTTCTATGGTTATGTACTCAGTGTGTTTCCTATCAGCTGATGCATTGTCTTCTGCTACAGACAGAGAAAGGGCAGTACCATTGCCATGATTGTGGCATATGCAGGTGAGAATTAAACACTATGTTTCACGTGTACATTATTAATTATTATTAAGCAAAGTACTAAACCTTAATGCATTCAAATTCAACCAGGGTTGGTGGCAAGGAAAACTACTTCCACTGTGCAAAGTGTGGTATGCTTTGATTATTTTGGCTTTGTGTTAACTGTTGTTCCTGTCTTCCAGACACATGATGCAGTAGCATGCCCAATTACTTCTTCCTGAAGCTGTTCTTTCTCCTGCTGGAACTGGAAATTAACCTTTTTATGGCAACTAAATGGTTCATCAGGCCTTAATAGTTATGTGAAGCAAGTGGGATAATCTAAGCCTATTAGTATACAATTAATGAGTCCACTATCTAGTCTTAATCATGTAATGTCAGGTTATAGAAAGTTTAGCGATGAACAGTGATCCCTGCATAAGTTGCAAAGTTATCTTGGTTCAATTATAAACCTGCGGACAATACGAATGATGTATAGAACGAAGTCTTGCCTGTAATACTCATATCAATATGTTAAATTTCTTACTTATTTGTTGTGCAATAAACAGGGTCTTGCTACGCTATTGCGTTGCGTGATAACCATCAGTGTGTCGAGGACTCGATGAGACAGAACTGCCCAATCTGTTATGAGGTATCATCAAGAGCTTTTACCGTTTCACTTATTGGAACTATTGAGATGTTAAAGTGGAATTTTCTGTGTAGTATCTATTTGATTCATTAAAAGGGACAAGAGTTCTTTCCTGTGGACACACCATGCACATGGACTGTTTTTCTGAGATGGTGGAACATAATAAGTAAATCTCTTCCCTCGTTTTAACCTGGAGATACCTGTGTGGTTAGTTATTCCTTTTTTTTAATCCTCTGATGCGGTGGCATTTGTAGTAACTATTTATTGGCTTATGATGCTACAGATATTCTTGTCCAATATGCTCAAAGACAGCTCTTGACATGACACATCACTGGGGCATGTTGGATCAAGAGGTATATCATTTATTTTCTAAATATAATATATTGCAACGTGTGAGTTAGAATCAACGCTATCTGTTCCTAATGCAATGCTATGCAATAAATAAGCTGTAAACTTTATCGGAGTAAAACAAAACTTGTTCTATCAGGAAACGGATAGAATAAAGCTTGCAACAATCACTCCACAAGTACTCACCATATTCTGACTTTGTGATCCATTCATGTTCTTAACAGCTTAATATTTAGATATATTTTGGAGCTTGCTTCAATAATGAATGGTTTTTTCTATGTAGATCGAAGCAACAATTATGCCTCCTGTGTACCGTTACAAGGTATTTTCTTGCAACTGAACTATATAGTCTAACAGGCATGGCTTTGCATTACCAAAGTTGTTTATGCTAGTGCATGAGCAAATGTTATGTTGCTCATTGATATACATATATACATTCAAACCATCTTCACTGGCCACACTTGCAGAACCCAGCTGGGAACTTTTTTCTGCCACCTACCATATTGAAAAATTAGCTATTCCACAGAAGTCATACCATGTTTCTGATCTAAATCTCAATGTTTGAAGACATGAGAAGCCCTTGTCATGCCAACTCTCATGCATTAGTCAGACTTTTTGTGGGACACTTAGTTAACAGTGGTCTGTCCTTGTGCTAAAACATCCAGGTTTGGGTTCTTTGCAACGACTGCAACAAAGTCTCGGAAGTGGACTTCCACGTGATTGGCCACAAATGCAGCCACTGCAGCTCATACAACACTCGATCGACCTCGCGGCCTGCAGATTTATCAGGAGGCAGTTCTCCGTCGACAACAGACTCGTCTGAAAACAACTTGTAGATACGTTGCCCTGGTGTCTCACCTGGTCTGTGCAACCAAAGCCAGAACCATACACATAGAAGAAGAAGAAGAAGAAGCATTGTTTCGCGGCATTGCATGTCTAGTGTCAGCTTCACCCTTGAGCTCTTTGCCGCTTTACCAATTGTACTAAGATTCAATTCATCTCTTGAATCTCAGCTACTAGTGTATTACTGCCGCAAGACGAACAGTCGGTTATCATGAGCACCCGGATGTCTGTCTTACAATCTTACATATATATGTATAACACCATCACGACTTTATGTACTACCAATGTGGGTGAAGCCCATCATGTTATATTCTTCAGGAGTTGGATTCTGATGCTACTGTTATCTTCTTGGAAACTTGAGAGGAGTATGTGATCTTGTACATTGTTTCAGAATCAATCCTAATCATTTGTATGCATTCAAAGAAGGTCTTGAGACACAAAAATCTAAATAGCGTAGAAACCATGACAACATTTTGTAAGCAAGATAGAAGCATGCAAACTGGATGTCCTCAACGTAAGGTGAAAGGATGATGATAGATATAGATAGAGTTATTACCGTGTTGCTGTCCATATCCAGAACTGGAATCTAAATCCTTAAAACTGGGGAATAGAGGACAGAACATGATATGTTCGGATCAGATGAGGCTGCACACTGATTTGACATGGATGGTATTGGTTGTTGTCATGGTTTTAGGTAATTTAGGCAGGCCCATCGTGCTCATGCATATCGAACAATAAAGAGCCAAGGCATAAGATCCTCTTAGGTGTCGGCACATCAAGGCTGGCATATGTACAGCAGCAATGTAGCTAGGTTAGGTCTTGTGATGAACATGCCAGGACATAATGTCAGCGAATTAATCGTGCACAGGCTACATACAGTACTGTTTAACTCTCTAGCTGTATTGTTTTAGAGAAAACCTCTCTAGTTGCATTTCAAAATTATTTTCCGCGTGTCCGAAAAATACGAACTAAGTTGTACACCAAATGCAGTGGTACTCTTGCTGTCAGCATGCCACACATGTGAAATTCAGAATATTCTTTTCTTTTTGCAATGTGTGGTTACATCATAGATTTGATCTGAAAAGCTGCACTACACGTTATTCTCGCAGGAAGGATAGCCCTTGAGAAGGCGAGGAGCCAAGATTTAGTGAAGAAGTGAAGAACCATAATAAGATTCTTCAGGAGCTATGGAGATTGCTCAAGTAACAGAACACTTGGCCTTTTCTTTCATGGCAGGTCTAGAGGATAAGAAAATCTCTACCAGGACATATATCCATTCGTACGTGCCGGACCGTTTGCGTCATGCATTAAAACCGGAGAAAAATAATGAAAAAAATATATCTGACTTTCGGTAGATGCTTGCAACATGTAGCAACTGTGTGGTGCCACATGCAGAATCCCTCTCTCGTTCTCTCAACTTTCCTTGCTTCAGCAGAGCTTTGTAGGATCAATTCGGTGATGATGTCAAAGGAAAAGCAAGGATTGCGCCGTCCTCGGTATCGCCACGCCTCATATCTGATACTACCAGGCTGCTGCTGATGGTGGAGGGTTCCACAAAGCAGGAGCAGCTAAATCTTCAGAGGAAAAGCAGCCAAGTTGGACAGATTCTGTACCTACAGATAATGCAGTGTGTGTGTGTGTGTGTGTGAGTGATGAGAGATCGAGAGCTCTGCCGATGCTATTCTCTGAACCTGTGGCGACTCATCGCCGGTTACCCAGAAACAAGCTGCGCTAGCTGGTCGACCGGAATAGGTTCCTTATCAAACCGAAGCGCACTGGCCGTACCATATGGGCATTCCGCATCGTTGTCGACATGGTTCTTAGAGTTTCAGTGGTATTTTTCAGGCTGGTGGAAAGTCCTGGGACTTCACCGGGGCAAATCTTAACTATCGATTCATAGCTGCACAGCCACCGAATGCAATCTTCAGTTTTCTAGCATATGCAATCCTGATCATCTATATACTTCAGTGAAACTGACAGGAGCACTGCCTTTCAGTTAAGTAGAAAAGTGTGAACCTAATAAATAGCAACTGACACTTTATGTCATGTGATACCCATGTTTACATACATGATAGTTTAAATGGTAGCAAAAATAACTACTAATTTTACAAAAAACCTAAAAAAAGAGTTTTTTAAATAAAATCTTAAATGCAGCTAAATAGTCAAAGAAACTATTGAAAGTTTTAAATAAACTACCAACCATTGAATAGCTTGAATATAAGTACGTTATATCATTTACTGAATCTTGGATTATTCCATCGACCATATAACATGATTTTATAATAGTTTTGAAATGTTGCTAGTATATATTTTTTTACCAAATTTATGACTATTTTACTATCTTCATGAATTTGCATTCTTCAAACTCGATTACCCATTGTTGTTTCCCTTTCCCCAAAATTTTCCTAATTAATCACGTTTTCTTCATCTACTTTGTATATGTAACTTTTCCACACAATCTGGGTTAAGCTAATTCAACTTTCTTCCTTCCATGAACATTAAAGTCACTACAAAATTGATACTTAGGCTCCACATCTAAACAATTGGGTTTGATAAAAGGGAAAAAGTAAACGATTTTGAGATGCACTCCCTCCGTCTCAAAATAGATGTCGCAGATTTGTCAAAATTTGGATAAATCTAGACATTATTTAGTATATAGATTCATCGAAATTTTGATAAACCTGCGACATCTATTTGAGATGGAGGGAGTACTTAACTCTAAACAAAATGACAAAATCAAAATCAGACATTTTGGGCGCTCAAACTCAATCATCATACATAAAAAGAATCTACATGGAAACTTATAAGTGTGCACAAAATTCACTAGTTATATGCATAGCTGACTCTGAGGAAGTTGCAGCAGTCAAGATAGACCACTCCTCCTTGGAAGTTCTTCAAGTTGTCCTCAAGATTAAGTTGCATGCATGTTGATGCATGCTTAAAGGGCCAACCAGATATCGAAAGGATCATATATATGTGACCATATATGTGAGATTCCCTGTTGATCAACACAAAAGGAATTATTCCAACAGTGATGAAAAGACGGCTCCAGACATTATCCAATCTGATCTCCTGCATATCAATGGCATGCAATGTATGCATGGTCCTATAGCTAGGAGCTTCTTCATTTTGATTTTCTAGAAAAATCCAAAGTACTCTAGTATACAATATATGCATACCGGTCATTTCCAAACAATTCCTGATCGTACTCGCACCTTAGATTCCAACTCTGGTGGATAGAAACACACCTTTGCATCTCTATAAAAGGGAGCCACCCCTTGTGCTACAAAACCATCCAAGTTTCCTCTTCAGCACAAGGTCTCAACAGAAAGATATAGCCATCCTGTTCAAGCCAAGAACGCTTAGAGATCCGTACGTTCAGGCACACGAACCATCCGAAGGTGGATATGGACCGTGTGATGAAGCTGGTGTCGGAGCGTGCCGTGGTGATCTTCACTCAGAGCTCCTGCTGCATGTGCCACACTGTGGCTCGGCTCTTCTGTGACCTCGGGGTGAATGCGCTGGTGCACGAGCTAGACCAGGACCCTAGGGGAAAGGAGATGGAGAGAGCTCTCCTCAAAATGCTGGGGAAAGGCCCGTCTGTTCCAGTGGTGTTCATCGGCGGGAAGCTAGTCGGCGGGACAAACAGGGTCATGTCTCTGCATCTCAGCGGCGAGCTGGTCCCAATGCTGAGGAGTGCTGGCGCCCTCTGGCTATAGGATGGAAAGAGAGAGGGTTTTAGAGACCAAGCTCTGGTGCCACTTCCAAAATAAATTTTTGTCAAAGAGTGAAGTTTATGCATTCTAATTTCCTAGAATAACCTAACGACCTAGTTTATGCCGAGCATGGTTTTTAATCATGTTCCGAGAATGACTAGGTTTCTTTGTAAGGCAGACAACATGCCAGAGGTTTCTTGCTCGCTAGGAGTGAGTTACGTGCATGCTTTATGTAAGTTGTAACTCAGACTTTATTTGTGCGTTTTTCAGAAAGCTAGTTAATAACAATATGTATTCATAGTCCGTTGTTATATATATCAATGACAGTGATATGTGTATACATTTAGCGTTTAATTTTTGTAAATGCATTGATCATCTTCATCTTACCAGGTTGTTCTTAGTTATTTGGAGATAACATCGATATTTTCTTCACTTAATATTGGCATTTGCCAATCCAGGACCTGAGTCTCAAGATGGCAACGGGGTGGGTTTGGAGGGCTATTTACTATCTGGTCCGTAAGTTATGCATGGGTTGCCGGTGCCTACCCATGAAAATCTATAGGCATGAAATATCCTCCAAACCTGTGTCCAACGAGCAAGATATCTATGAAGTGGCGGAGTCATGTTTCAAACAATGGGTGTACGGCCAACCTCACTTTGGCCCTAAGTTTCTATTAAAGAGCCCTTCCTTTGATAGCGGTGTCACTACAGGAAACAAGCGCTACGCCGACGACATAGCCCCGATTGTCGTCGGCGTAGCCCTGCCGGCGTAATACAGCGTCGGCTAAGCCTCCGATGCCGTCGGCATAGAGGAAGTCGTCGGCGTAACTCGTGGGCATCTCGGAGCTTCTGTGCACATATCCTAGGGCACATGCAAGATTAGGTGGCATCCCAGCGCTCCGGTACTCGGTTTCCAGCCAAACCCTAGACCGTGGGCCACATAAATCTAGCCCCCTAGATTTTTTTCATACAAGGGTTGACCAATGGACTTTTATATTTGTTTAGGTTAGGTTAGACCATAGCAACATAGCAGAACAAATCTGAGCCCAAGATTCCATAAGCTTTCCCTCCGGTTGACCGTGGTGGGAGTTCTGGGAACAGGCTCACACCCGGGGGCTAGACACTAAAAGAAATATTTCCATCCGCAAAGATTTGGTCCGTCAGTCGTCGTAGAAGGCACTCTTCCGTGATGATTTTTTTTCGCTCGACCGTGGCCGATGAATTTTTTTCTCAGTTTCGCGGTACTCTACTACGACGAAACCGCTAAAAACATGGATGAAACTCGGCCGACGCATGGCAGAAGTAACATTTTCGGTTCCTCGCGCGATGTTGTCTTGATGAAATCTTTTGAGCCATGTGGGCCCCGGATGTCAGTGTCTCTAGCGGGCCATACTTTTCGGTCGTGCCTCCCTGATTTGAACTCGATAATGTTGCTCGAGACATCTGCCGTTTAGTCTGGGTCCCGCATATCAGCCTCTCATTAGAAGAATCGTGTGTATGATAGAATTTTTTTTCTTTGCTCGTGCTACCCTATTCTGAACTTGATAGCGATGCTCGATGCATGTGCCGTTTAGTCAGGCTGATGGGTCCCACATGTCAGCCTCTAATTAGAAGAATCGTGTGTATGACGGATTTTTTTTTCTTGGCTCATTCCTCCCCGATGTGAACTCGATAACGTTGATCGATGCATCAATCGTTTAATCAGGCTGGTGGGTCCCCATGTCAGCCTCTTATTACAAGAATCACGTGTATGATGGAATGTTTTTCTTTGCTCGCACTTCCATGTTTTAGACTTATAGTGTTGCTCGATGCATCCACCGTTTTGGTCACGCTGCTGGGTCCCACATGTCAGTATCTCATTAGAAGGAACGTGTGCATGCTGGACTTTTTTTCTTCACTCGCGCCTCCCTGTTTTGAACTTGATAACATTGATCACTGCATCAGCCGTTTATTCAGGTAGCTGGGTCCCACATGTCAACCTCTCATTATAAGAAACATGTACATGGTGGACTCCTTTTTTGGCTCATGCCTCCCTGATGTGAACTTGATAACATTGCTCGCTGCATCAACCGTTTATTCAGGCTACTGGATCCCACATGTCAGCCTCTCATTGGAAGAAACGTGTGCATGCTGAGTTTTTTCGGTCGCGTCCGTTACTTTGATATTCTTAACATATCTCGATGCAGCCATGTATGTCCTGGATGGTGGGTCTCTGATGCCAGCATTTTTGTACAAGTACTTAATTTTTTTCCAAACCCGCCCATTAAATTCGAGGGACGCTGTAGTGGGTCCGTGATGTTAGCCTCACTGTAAAGCAACATTGCTACAAAAAATGTAAACCCAAGATATGTACGCACAGAAGATTCGAACTCAATACTTTCAATAGATGTAAACCGAGTGCGTCACCACTACGCCAAGGATATCTCTATAAAATTTACCGTTAAAGGTTTATTAGTACATATAACTTATGTATTAGTCTTCTTAAAAAGATTTTATGTGTCCATATTTATCTCTTCTAAAATAAAAGGACAACACTCCTGGCATATCAATTTATTAAATGTAACATAATAGAGTAGTATCTTAAAAAAATGGGTTGACAGTTTTTTTAAGACATGGGGCAATGCCCAACAGGCCGAATTGAAAAGATTTTGGCTATTCTACATGGGCTATGCTTCACGGGGTCTATTCTCAAATTTTACTGGGATGTTCTCAGCAATCCCCTGACCCCGAAAAGGCCAAAATAGAAGATTTTAGGCTAAAGAGGGACTGAATGAGCTAGATTTCATTTGATCATTAGTAAAAAAATGCATTGTACTATGGCTCGGCCGGATTTGAAAAAATACCTCGCCAAGGGAGGAAAAAAAGAGATACTCCCTTTATTCACAAATAAGTGAGTCAGATTTATCTAAATTCGAATGTATCTAGACAAGTTTTAGTGTATAGATACATACGAATCTAGACAATCCCAAGTCACTTATTTCCAGACCGAGGGAGTACTTCTTTTGATAGATATTCATGTACTCCCTCCGGTCCATATCAATGTTTTCAAGTTTGTCTAGATTCGTATGTATCTAGTTAAGTATTTAGACTAGATTCATTTGTATCTGGACAAAGTTGAGAACACTAATATGGACCGGAGGGTGTATAAAAACTGTTCAAAGAGAATCCGTTGTTTCAGCTCTAAAAAACTTGGTGCACGATCAGTTTGTCCCTTATAGTTCAATCTACGTATTCCCTAGCAGCCCATGGCCAACATACAGATTAATATCGAACACAATCAATTTCATAATAGTTGGTCATATACGGAACCGTCATATAGATACAGATATACCATACCAGTATAGACTAGTCATAGCTCCAATCCAGCAAGAGGTCGTCACAATTACCACCTATATATGAACAATGGAGATAAGACAACCACATAATTAATTACAAAAGCATGTGACCAAAGAGCTAGACAGCTAGGAACTTCGTGACCAGAGTGAGAAATTCAGGGCAGCGAGATATATCGACCTTGACCATTATTCCGATGGTAAGTTTGGCTGCTTTCTTGAACTTGATCCACCTAGAAGTAGCTGCTAAGCGCCCATCTATCCAGTTAATGGCACAACGTCCCTCAATTTGCACTACTTCGCTCTGCATCTTGAAGACTATTGTGCCAGTTCGTGTGGCCTAGAGTTGCTTTGTGGCACTCTTAGGCAATTTCTGAGTCAAATCAAGAGATAGATGCACAATTAATAAGAGCAATGAACTGAATCATGTGAAACTTAAGAAAAAGACATTCATGGCAGTTTATTTGCCGCCATATACTCACAAACATTGTCCTATGTGACCTGGTGAGCACACATGTGTAGGATAAAATGTGACAAGGCAGTGCCCGGGCTGAAGCAGGAGCTTGTGCTGGTGCATGTGCTGGGGCTGGTGCCGGTGCTGGTGCTAGTGCCTGTGCTAGGGATGGTGCGGTAGCTAGTTCTGGTGCAGGAACAAATACTGGTGTAGGAGATGGTGCCGATGTAGTTATTTGTAGGATGGATGGTGCAGGAGATGGTACCGGTGCTGGCGCCAACAACTTGATGGTTGATTTCTTCTGAGGGGTAGGTAAGCTGACTACAAGAGTGGTAGAGGCATATGAGATGTGTACAAGCAAAGTGCTCTCTTATACAACAATTACTCGCAAGACAGTGATCAGAGGATATGATGAGTATACAAGCAAATTAGTTTACTACCTCTATTCTTTCTCCTTACGTCAACAAGTGCCAGTGTAGGAACTAGGGTCAGTGCCAGTGCGGGTTCCGGTGCAAGCAACTTGATGCTGGTTACCTTCTAGGCGATGGGTAAGGGGACTGCAGGAGTGGTTAGAGAGGCATATGAGATGTGTACACGTAAAATGGTTTCTTATACAACAGTTACTCTCAAGGCAATGATCAAGGGATATGATGAGTATACAAGCAAATTTAGTTACTACGTCTATTCTTTCTCCTAATTAGGTCAACAGGTGCCATTGCAGGAACTGGGACCGCTACCGGTGCTAGCAGCTTGATGATGGATTCCTTCTTGGGGGTACATAAGGGGAAGCGGACTACAGAAATGGTCAGAGTCATATGATGAGTACAAGACAATGGCGCAGAACAGTTACTCGCAAAAAAGTTATCAGAGGTTGTGATGAGTATAGAAGCATATTAAGTTTGTCCTATCTCTGTTCTTGGTCCTTAGGTGAACAAGTGTACAATGCTTGCAAGCATCTGCCCAGGCTTGCTATAATCAAGGGCCACCACATCCCCTGCTTCAGATCATTCTCACTAACATACTTGGACCAACCTTGTCCACCCAAATAGGTGGTGGCCATCATCTGGGAGACATCCACATCATATAGTTGCTGTGTGCCTTTAGGACCCTCGCTATATAGAGTCAGAAACTTGTCATTTACGCACATCTTGTTTATAATGGGGCGAGCAACACAAGGGACAACCTTCATGAAAATTGATAGAGAAGTAAGACGACAACAAGAAAAGTGAGAAACACGATCTTACATAAAGCCGTGCTAAACCACTTGGAAACCATACCTGATACCATGGGTACCCTTCGCGAAGGGTGGCCATGCACCATTTTTCTTCCCTCTGCCTTTTTAAGGACATACATGGCCCCCCTTTCAACCCACAAGCTTGACAAGAGGATGGTAGAACAAAGGGATGCGCAGCTGGTGCGTCATACTAAATGAATTAAGTGGAAATGTTAAATTATATAGAGAGCATGTAAATCTAATAATATCAGACAGAATCATTGCATGTAAAGCAAACCAATTTGATGTTTGTGAACTTCTGATAAGCGTAAAGATAAAGCTGATAACAATAACACAGAAAATCATAACATGTGAAATTGTGGATTTCCAAATTATACCTATTTCTTAGAGAGGTCACCGCCCACCTAGGTACTATGTTTGTGCTTCCTTGACGTGTAGACTATGTCCACTTTTGGTGGGGGCATCAGCAATCTACTAGCCTCTACAACAACCTCAGCCTCTGAAACAACACCTTCAAGCTGCATAAATAGCAACAGAGCTCAACAATTTAATACAGTAGTAGTCATATGATTGTATGAGATAGTCAAATAGAGAAACAGATCTAGATCTAGATTCACATAAACACAATGCCAGAATTAATAAAATCACACATATGTTTCTAAACATCTGATAAGCATGCATGAAACCAAGCGGCTAATAATTAAATCAGACTACACCACGGTAAGTGGATTAAGAAAAAAATACCCTTATCTTTAAGTTGGGCCCTCCCAGCTGGGCAATGGCCTTGTGCTTGTTTGGTGAGTAGTAGCATTGTCCGGATCCTGCGGCATGTGAGGGTATCATCATGTTTGCCGCACTTGGAGGACCACCCATTCACATGTATGTACCACACTGCTACAATAAATAAAGAAGAAGATGGTGTCATAGAGGCTTTCGCAAAAATAGGATGCAGTCAGAGACACCTTTTATAACACATCGATACATCCAAGTTGCAGACAACCATATTCAGCATGGAAAAGAATGGAAGAACACAAGAGATATACTGCTATAGTACCTTTTTCAGGCAACTTTTTAGGGAACTGACGGGACCATCCCTGTCTGTAGTGGCCATGTGTGCCACTGACCCATAGTTCTCCATACAGAATCTGACGCAAAATGCACTAAACATTACTAGTAAAAATTAAAGGTTACAGTAGTCAGTAGAGAGAGAAGAATACCCAGATCAAACCCGACCAAATGCTCCAATCAGAACAACGGTGACCATGCCCCGATCTCCAATCCATACGAAATACCAGTGTCCTAATCGATCAAAGCAGAGGAGGCAAAATACCCTGATTTGGTGATTCCGAGGTGAGCACTAACCCCCCACCCCACCTATCTAAGAAGCAAGAACTCCACGAGCAAAGCATACTGAATAGAACACCGGATGGCCCAATCGAAATCAATCAAAGCCGATTTTCGAGGTGACGAAATACACCCACCTATCCGAGATAAGCAAGAACTCCCCAATCGGAGAAAATTGGGAAAAAGAATCCTTGCACTAGTTCCGACACTTGCTTCCTTTGCTGGATGAGAGCTAGCTAGTGGTGGTTTCTCTAGTCAGTAGAAAGCCATGCTGGGCATGGGAGATAAAAAAGAGGAGTACTACTTATTTTCTATAGTAAAAGTTTAAGGGGCAGCGGTGGGAACTTTTTCCCGCGTTTGGTTCAAAATTTCAACACCCAGCTTTCACGTGGTGGCCTATAGCTATTTCAAGGAGGTGAGTTAAAGCAGGACCCACGTCGAGATAAAAAACTTGACCGATCCAACCTTCTCCTTCCCTTCGTGTGAGTTCTTTCGTGTTCCACTCCCAGGACCAAGAAAATCGCCCCTCGCGAATCAAATTGATCCCAGCTTATCCTCTTGATTCAGCTCATGGAGCATTGAGGAAGGGGAAGGGATGGCAGAGGACAAGACATCGGTAGTTGTAGCTTAGGGCACCGACGATGGATGCCTCAAAAACTGTTTGGGAACCGATAAAAGCACACACACACGGTATAGTTTCCAATTACAGTTCTACTAACAAAGCCCTACAAATCATAAGGTAGCTCCATATTACAGTACTACGACAGTAGCGAACCGATCATGAGATAGCTTTACATATATTAGAGAGATCTTAGGTGCACCCCAAGAGTTTTCCAGCTGGGATAGTGGTCATGAGACTACCTAGGCAGCACAAAAAGTACACCCCTGATTATCAATAGCCCTGCATCAACTCCATCCATAGGCAGTGTACCCGATCCACAACCTCTTGAAGGATCCATAAACTCAGGTGCAGGCTCATCTTTAAGTAATAAAGTGCCCTTTATCAAAAAGGTGCAGGCTCATCAATGAATGGGTCATCAACATTACCATCAAAGTCCTCTTGGTTGTCTACTTCTGCGATTAGTAGATTAATAGATAATGTACATTTATAGAGAAATATCTAAGACACACAACCTGAACATTCGTCATTCTATAGATATATCTTGCCATCTGGCATTGCAGAAGTACCAGAAATGAAACATATTTCATGCATCTTGCACTTTTTCTCTCCTCCCCTTCTCCCAGTTGATCTAGATACTCAGGAGCTTCCTCTGTCAGTTGATCTAGATGATCAACATCTGCTTCTCCTACTTGATCTGGATAAAAAATATGTGCTTCCCCTGGTTCATATGGAGGATCCTATGGTTCACCATGAAATACCCATCTGACATATGTTCGCAGCATTCTAAAATTAAATAAATGTTCTTCCACTATACTTTGAGGAAACACCATATGATTCACACACATACAGCAGGGGCAATGAACTTTTGAGTTGTCACAATGAGCTCTAACAAAATCCATAAATCATAGAACACCACAAATATGTTTAGCGTTGATTAATGGAGCAACCTCTATACAAAACATGTCCATCTGAAAAAATATGAAATACATGATTGGATCTTATCGAAAGAAAAGCAGGAAACATATATATAGAGTACAAAACTATATATGCCTATGCATTTCAGCAAACATATTGACAACAAAACTCAGCAAAGGTATTTCAAAAAATAGATCAAGCACATAATCAACTATGCCCATGCAGACTGAGTACAAACTAAACTATGTATTTGAGGAGGCAGATCGGGTGAAAGGGCAATAAAATGCCAACCAGATCAAGCTCAGAAAATAGATCAAGCACAGAATCAACTATGCCCATGCAGATTGAGCACAAACTAAACTACGTATTTGAGGAGGTAGATTGAGTGAAGGGGCAATAAAATGCCAACCATATTAAGCTAGAGATAGAAGGACTACCGTGGGATCAACTTGACCATCGATGCACCTCGAGAGAACCGATGGGTAGGGAAAGCTTCTTCGCACGCATGGTGGTGATGAGGAGCAGTAGTGAGTGCGTCTGTTTTGCCGGGCAAGGGGCTGAGCATCTGCGTGGCGGAGGATGGATGTTTGTATTACAATGCCAAGGGATGGGGAGGGATAACTTTGGAAATTCTAAGCTACCCTGCTTTGGGGCACCACCGTATAGGTGGCCCACATGTTAGTGACCATAGTTCAAAATTGACCCATTTTTGTTAAACCGAGATAAACTGGTTCAAGTGGCAAAATCAGCACGGTAACTTGGAAATTCATGAAACTCGTGCATTGCCCGTTAAATATAATATATTACTCTTTGTGAAATTTGGGAAGGTAGAATTTTGAGTCGTATTCTCTGTAGTTGCTTCACATCAAAAGCAACTGTTGTCACTTGAAAAGTTCAAAATAAGTTCAATTTTGGAAGCTCCTTTGTAAACAATGTTTGAAATGCCAATATGCACCAAACTACCTACTATGGGCATGTTATCATAAACTATGCCAAGTATATGTCCATGACTTGGTCTCGTTTGAAATTCATGAATTCATATAACGTACGCCACACTGTGAAGAATTTTTTTCAAAAGTTTTCAATTACAAGTTTATATTTTATCATGGAAACTAATGCACATAGCATGGAACTTTGCGAATGAATGTCTTTATTTCAACTTATATTTAATTCCGTCCCTATTTTTTCTAAAAGGGGTCAAATTTGGCTACATTAGCTTTAAGATCGAGATGTCGAATCTTGCAGAACTCTTGGTGGTTATCCCTTATTTCGTACGCGGAAACCTTCGATAGGTTTAAAAGGCACATGTGCTAGCTATAATGCACTTGTGGTTCCAATTTTCAGATACTTTCAGCAAATTTCCATAAAAGCCAATTTATTGCACGAATATATATATGGGATTTCTATTTTCGTGCCCCTGGTTCGTTATACTTAGTTTTCCCTATCCGCTTAGTTTTTCCTCACTTTGCCCCTTCATCTATTATGAAACCCTCATAGGCCCTCGGATGGGGGGATGCCGTCAGGTCAAAGGCTTGACCGTTACATGGTGACAGGTGGGACCACGTTGGGGTAGGTCCTACGTTTAGCGTTATATTACGTCGCCTCGACCGTGACATGCTGACAGGTGGGGCCAGGATACACGGCGGACCAACCATCCGTCTCTCGCTGACTTGTGGGCCCAGTTTTTCCTAATTATGTGTCCGGTGTAGCCAATGACAAATGGGGCCGTTCTATGGGGCCGTCAAAGCCAATGAACGATGGGGCTGCTATGTGGAGCCATTCTATGGGGCCGTCGTAGCCAATGACCGGTGCAGCCGTCATGTGCGGTTGGAGGGGGGATTTGCATATTTGCCATGTTTTACTTTGCAACTTGCATATTTGCCATTTTGTGTGTCGTTGACATGTGCTGGTCATGTGGCAAATATGCAAATTTTAAATAAAAAGTTTGGCAGATATGCAAAATTGGCAAATAGGAAAAAATTGACAGGTAGGGTCGTGTATGACACGTCGGCTCTCTCTCTCATACGTTCCCAGCCCCCAGCCGCGAGCAGCTCCTATCCCACCAGCGAACAGAGTAGCCATCGTCGGTGCTGCACCTCAACCGTGGCTCCGACACCTGTTTCGTCTGCATGCATTGTACGTTGAGGCAGTACCGACCACAGGTTGGTCTATCGCCCACGACAATCGGGATTTGGTTCCGCCGCCATAGATTGACGAACAGTCGCATCAATTGCTAGTAGTGCTTGCTAAGACCTCCACTTCTGCTCCACCCACCCTAATCTATTCGGTTCTCGTAATTTCCTCGATATTGTAGGTGCAAATTAGTCCTCAATGTCTGGTCGTAGTAGGTACACCAGCGAGGGTGGGGAATCGATCATGTCGTGGCCACATTCTCCTTCTCCTACCACATCGGAAGTGCATGTAGCTTCTTCTCTTTGTACTACCGTTGAATTTGAAGTGCTGACATGGCCTATTGTACTGATTCCAATTTGGTTTGTTTTGGGATTGTTACAGTGTGCTATGCAGGCCGATGATCCATGGTACATTGCATACCAAGATGAATCAACCCAGTGGTCTAGCCATAGGATGTATTTGGAGGAGATGATTGCCAAGTTAGGTGATGAATTAGCCTGTAAAAATCTATTGATATTCGAGCTGAAGCATACTGTCGAAGAAGAATTCAGAACTTATTCACAAAGAGAAGTTGACACATGAGGCGGATCTTGCCATATCTGATCAAGTCGTAGAAAATCTAAAACATGAACTTAAAGTGAAGAGGGGGGGGAGAATAGTAGATTCATGTGGGCAGTTTTAGTAGTTGTCATCCGCGTCCTAGCAGTTACAGCATGCGGTTGTGGTGAAGGGTGGCATGTGTAATGATTAGTTGAATAGATAGCTAATTTAGAGAGTAGAATTTTTATTCAATAGATGGTTGTGAGTTCCTGCTAATTTAGTCACTTTGCGGTCCCAAAGTTGTCGAGAGAATGCATTGCGGTGCCCGAGTTGCTTGCCATTGGATCTAGCAGTCCCAAAGTGGTCGAGAGAATGCATTGCGGTACCCGAGTTGCTTTCTATTGGATCTAGCAGTCCCAAAGTTGTCGAGAGAATGCATTACAGGGCCCGAGTTGCTTGCCATTGGATCTAGCTGCCCATAGTTGGCATGCCAAATGCCTAGAGGGTCAAGTTGGGGTCTATCAGTTTTGACTATTCTGTCACTGCCATCGTGGCTGCCATGTAGATTTGCAGCATTGGCGGCAACATCCATTTCCCATTCCAAATTAGTGGCTGAGATTGTCAATCTAAGTTAGTTGACTCAAATTCCTCAAGATACAATCGAATCTAGACAAATCTAAATCAACTAATTTGGGTTGGAGGGAGTACTACTTATGAACCATCTTTAAAGCATATCCACCATCCTCACTACTCAAATACATATCAAATTTATTCAAATCATACATATATTTTAAGTCATAGAATTTTGGTTCAAATTGGGCTTAAATTTGTCGCAATTTAAGTGGACGATGAGCTAGCCGCCCTCCCTGCCGTATGTGTACTCCAAGAAGTACGGGAAAAGTGCTCCCATCCGGCCTTCACCGTCAAAGTGCACCTCGACGTGCCAGCCGTGGCCACGGCCTGCCTCCCACAGCTTTAGTTCACGAGGGCTTGATCTGTGTTGTCGTAGTGATGTTGTGGATGATGGCTTCAATTGTCTTTGCATCGATGCCCACTATCGGCACCACAACCGTAGATGTTGCGGATGATGGCTTCCATCAGTGTCTTTCATCGATGACCACTATCGGCACCACCGCCGTCGCACTGATGTTGTGGATGATGGCTTCCATCGGTATCCTTCATCAGCAACGGATCTGAGGATGTTAACGGAAGTGAGACAGATAGAGACAGAAATTTCAGACGGTTAGATCCTTACCGCCACACGCCATTATAGCAGCCGCACTTATATCCGCGCCGCCGCAAGCCGTTCCAACCCCCACGGGTAGGTTCGCGCCGTCGCACGTCGTTCCGACCGCCACGCTTAGGTCCACGCCTCCGCACGCTGTTCGGACCAACGGGAGAGAGATACCTCCAGCATGTCGGATCATGATGTATCCAATAGTGGTTGTCCAAGATCCGTGTGACATACATCTTGACCAATCAGAGAGCATCTAAACTGAGCACTAGTTGATGCGGCTGGTATACGTGCGCCAGCGAAAGGGAGAGGCATCCAGCCTGTCGGGCTCTCCTCACCGTACAAGGTTCGGTGCACCCATCGAGAGAGAGAGACCTCCAGCCCATCGGATCATGATGTATCCAACGGTGGTTTGCCAAGATCCGTGTGACATACATCTCGACCAATCAGAGCGCAGCCAAACTGAGACATGAGAGAGGGGAAAAGTGAGGAAAAATTTAGCGGGAGGGGAAAACTGAGGAAAACTTTAGTGGGAGGGGAAAAGTGAGGAAAATTTTAGCGGGAGGGGAAAACTGAGTAGAGCTAAGGAAAACAAGGGCGCTCAAATAAAAAATGACTAAGGGAAATTCAAGCTTTTGGCATAACAAATGGAAAATGTGTTATTTGAACAAAATAATCCATCTTGGCCGACATTATATTGTTTACAACTTAAAGATACACAAGTGTGCCAAATTTGACCTCATTTAGACAAAGTATGTTTTGGGATGGGTTATCTTGGAGGTTGACTGAGTAGAAAGCCATGCATCTTCATAGCTAGTAGCTCATTCCAAGAAGGATTTAAGAAGTGGTTTAGGGGAGAAGTCAATTTCTCTTTATTTCCTTTTCCTTTATTATTCATGCTAGGTTGTAGGTAACATAACAAGACTCTATATGAAAGTTGCATTATGTTTTGACTTCTTTTTTGAATTAAACTAACCCTAAAACCATTTATTTGAATTTAATCACCTAGAAAAATAAAAATGTGGATGATTATAAGTAAATCCAAAATTTCCAATTTCATATGATAAATCAATCCAAGATACACAAGTGTGCCAAATTTTGGATCAATTGGTCAACGTTTGCTATGGTTTAAGCCATGAACTAGCTAAACCCCATGTATTGACCATATGTCGAGGGCAAAACTGAGCAGTGCTAAGCAACTAGGTGGATGACAATAGAAACTTGCAATAACACATACATTATGGGGTTATCCAACATACAAACTTGGAAGCATCACACTAGTTCAAATTCAATACAAACATTGATAGTAGTTCAAATTCATCATACAAATTCAAATTAATGATTCAAATTCATTTTTTTCTTGCTCCTAGTGTTTTTCGCTAGAATATTCTTGGAGTTCACCACCTTGCTCCGAGTGATCCTGGCTGGAATATTCTTGGAGTCCACCATCAACTTCTTCCGTTTGTTCCCTTTGTTCTTTTTCTCTACATCCAATGAATCAAGTGGTTCAGTCTGTCGTACAATTGGTTCAACCACGTTTCGATTCATTGGTTCATACGGTTCAAAACACATTGGCATCATTTCTTTAATATCTTCTTGTGTAATTCTTTTACTTTTGAACTTTGTTTCTAATGAATAAATTGCTTCAATCTCGCATGCATTTGGTGCAATCTCCCCTTCATTTGGTTCAATATCCTCTCGATCCATTGGTTCAATATCCCCTGCATTTGTTTCAATCTCCCATGCATTTGGTTCAATCTCCTCTCGATCCATTGGTTCAATATCTCCTGCATTTGTTTCAATCTCCCCTACATTTGGTTCAATCTCCTCTCGATCCATTGGTTCAATCTCCCCTGTATTTGGTTCAATCTCCCTGCATTTGGTTCAATCTCCCTGCATTTGGTTCAATCTCCTCTCGATCCGTTTGTTCAATCTGCAATGTATCCATTTCTTCATTCTCCTCTCATTTAAATACTTCATTCTCATCTGCATTTGCTGCTCCCGCCTGATCATCCATTCCATAAGCTGGTTCCACTGCATTTTTACAAAGCCTAGCAATGTGCCCTAGGATCCCACAACGTTTGCACTTAAGTTGCCAATGTGGTGCACCACCCTCTGCACTAGCTCTCATCCTATTCTTCAATTGTTTTGCCCTGGCATGCAAAGCCTTAATCAAATATGGGAGGATGAGATGGCCAACATATACTGTTGATGCAATTCTTTGACGCAAATCGATCTTTATCATGATCATCTACCTAATCTTATCAAATATTTGCCACAGCATAAGCCCTTTCAATGACTTGACCTTTGCATTGAAACTCTCTGCAAGGTTACTTGTCACATAGTCTACCTTGCAAATTCCATTGAATTGGCTTCTTGATCACACCATTCCATGATGTGCATCCAAGTACTCCTTCATCGTAGGTTTTTGTTTATACAACACTTCCAAATGATACAAATGCTTCCTCAAACTGCATGTGTATGAAGCTGGCCATAGGTTGCCAGTATAAAATTTACCCTTGAATTTCTTTGTAAAATTCTGCACTAAGTGTCGCATACATTACCTATGCTCCACTCTGGGGAATACTGCTTTTACAGCTTACGCCAAACCTTTGCAAGCGTCCGTGTGGATAGTAAGTCCTGGTGGATGACCTATAAGGTCGCACAAATTCTCCAGAAACCAAGTCCAACTTTCCTCTGACTCAATCTGCAAAACTCCAAAAGCAACGGGGAACATCCAATTGTGGCCATCTACTGCAGCAACAGCTACTAGCTGTCCTTTAAATCTGCCATGAGAGCTGTTGCATCCACGACCAAATAAGGCCTACAACCATCCAGAAACCCTTGCTAGCAAGTTTTGAAACAAAGAAAAGCCCTTCTAAAGCATTCCTTCTCCATCATCTTCCCTCTTATTTTGTACTGAACTGTATGCCTGTCTATGTATACAACACTACCTAGACTAGCCATCTCCGCTTCAGCTTTGAAGCTGTAAAGCAACTAAAAACTTTCATTCCGTGGACCATTGATCCTATCAAGAGCCATTTCCTTTGCATAGAACATCCTCAGGTAAGGTACTGTAATATTAAACTTTTCAGAAACTTTTTTATGAGCGCTATTGCACCAAGTGATGGGTTTGCTCTCATCCAATCCATACTTGCATCTGCCAACCACCTAGTCTTTGCTAGTTTTGTTTTGTCCTTTGGGTGTCCCTCTTGAGGTGGACAAGAATGTTCAAACCGGTTACCTTTTATCTGAAACATAATCAAAATGTGAGGAATGTTAACAAATTCTACACAATGATCTAAAATACACAACTGGTTGTAATACCTGAACCAAACTGCTCCTGAGCATAGTGGATGCATGCATCCTCCACCTACACCTCTTGTATGGGCACTTCACTGTGAACCTTGCTGGCTCACTCTTAATAACAACATAATCATTATTGGTGCAGATGCAATATGTAGTAAGGGCATTACGGCAGTCCTGCATCGTTTCAAATAAGGTTCCTTTTGAAATCTTAGGATCGTTCCTGTCCTCCTCAATTACTGGCAAGTGCTCACCATCGTACTCGGCTAAAGTGAGACTGTCATTGTTCTCCTCGTTCTCTTCTTCATCAGTGTCATCAAATCTAGCACCGTGGGCCAATTCCTCCATGTATTGATCCTCTAGTGCCTGTTTACTGAATCTATCTACCAATTCAGGAAACATCAACTCATCCTCATCATCTAGTGGAGGCGCTCCCTCGGTAGCCTCTGCTTCCTCTTCCACATCGGCCGCATGAGCGATTTGGCTTACACTTGTAGTGCGAATAGATTGTACTGCCGTGGACCTACAAGGAGCATGGGGCGCACACTATTAGCAGAGACAATATAGACACATGATACCCGACCACCTGATGATGCCTGACCACCAGGTGATGCTTTAGCCCTCTTTCCCGTGTGTTCAACTTTAGGTTGCACATGGAGACAAATTCGACCAAAACTTTCGGCAGCATTCAAAGAGAAAAGCATTACCATATCAGCTTCGCTAGTTAGTGGGAGGAATCTTTGCTCGCTAATGTTGAAATATTGCAAATCAACTGAATCTCCATTGCTCTAGGGGAATTTAGAATATATTTTATCTTTCAAATCTCTGAGAGTTATGGAGGTTGCAACCACCACTAGGAAGTAAAATCCAGAGATATACCATTCACAACCACGAATTACGCTAGTATCCAGTTTAACTGCTAGCCGAAATGCCAGCGCTGGATCAATCCTATTCAAAAAGCATGGTAGTTAGCTGAGCACCGGCTATTCGCGCTCAATTACTACCTATAATCAATCCACAAAGGTAAAATACTTACCCAGATGGAATCCATGCGTTAGATCCCTCCGAATCCACACAATCTTCTCCACGATCGACAAGGAGGACCGGTACACCTGCCAGCATCGCATACTGTTCCGTGAAAGGGGTAGATCTAGAAGGGGAGGAAGCGGAGCCGAAGTGGGCTCCACGGCTAGGGGGAGGAGGTGGCTCGAGGGCCGAGGATGACATAAGGTAGGAGGGGCTCTTAGGTAGGAGGGCACGATGATGGGGGAGCGGAGGGGCAGTGTGGGAGCTGGTCTAGGCTCAGAGCAAGAATGGCTGATCCGACGTGTCTCCATGCGACCCCACCCTTCACCACATATGCAGGACCCGTCCCAACATGGCCCTACCTGTCAGCATGTAACGGTCGAGGCGACGTAACGTAACGCTCAACGCAAGACCCGCCCCAACATGGTCCCACCTGTCAGCATGTAACGGTCAAGCCTTTGACCTGATGTCACCCCCCGTCTAAGCGCTTGTGAGGGTTTCAGAATGGAGGGAGGGGAAAAGTGAGGAAAAACTAAGCGGCTGGGGAAACTGAGTACAACTAACGAACCAAGGGCACTAAAATAGAAATCCCTATATATAGCTTGAAAACTTGAAAATTTATGAAACCTAGGTAATATCCATGAAATAGGTTTGGGTAGTGGCATTTTAGTCATGTACCTTCTTGTAGTTGCTTCACGCAAAAAACATTGTTGTCACTTAATTTGAAAACTGAAAATAACTTCAAATTTTGAATTACCTTTGTAAATAATGCTTGAAATGCCAATATGCACTACCACACCAAAAGTATTGACATGTTGTCGTAAACTATGGAAATTTTATGGCCGTGACCTAGGTAATCTAGTTTGAAAGCCATGAATGTGTCCACACATGCTAGCTAGGCCAAAATATCTTGCAAAACTCTTAGTGGTTTTGCATATTTTAGTACTCCCTCCGTTCGGAAGCTTAAGGCTTATATTTTTTTCAAAAGTCAAACTATGTAAAGTTTGAACAAGTTTTTAGAAAAATAAATAAATAATTACAATATGATATCCATACACTTGATACATGATGAAACATATTTTCACATGGTATCTATATAATATCATAGTTCTTGATAGTTTTTTCTAAAATTTTGGTAAATTTTTTCCGTAGCTTGACTTTTTTTTATAATAATATAAGCCTTAAGCTTTGAGACTGAGGTAGTACTTGGGTACCTTCAAATATCTTCAAACTTGGAATCTCCCTTTGTAAACATTGCTTAAAATATCAAGATGCACTAATCTACCCAATATGGACACACTATCATAATGTATGGCAAAGATATGGCCGTGATGTTGGTTTTCTAGTTTGAAAGACATGATTGTGTTCATACATGCCAGACCAAACACTGCGAAGCAAGATTTTTCAAAGGTTTTCAAATTTTACGTTTTATCATTTTTATGGAAACTAGTGCACATAGGAAGATACCAGGATAATAGAATGGGTGCTTTCAATTTATATTTAGTTTTTTGTGTTTCTTCCAAAAAGAACCCAAATTTGGAGGCATTAACATTCATATCAGTAAGTTGAATGTTGCAAAACTCTTAATGGTTCTCCCATATCTGACTAATTGGGTACCTTCAATTGATTATTTTAAAAAAAATCAAGAGCAACCTATCTCGCACATGCAGAACAAAATATTGACATACTTTCTGTAAATTGCCATAAAGTGAATGTATTGCAAGAATTTAGCCAGTAATCTTGAATGTGCGTTATCCATTAAATAGGTTAATTTTTGTGAAAATTGCCATGATGGAATATTGAGCCATAATATTACCACTCTATTATGTACGGATAACTTTAGATATTGACCGTTGGATTAAGACTGGAAAATCCCAGCATTGTTAACCATTGGATCTTCTTTACGATTGCAGCATCTAGAATATTCTATTGATAGTCTTAAGCACAATGAATGCTACGCATGTACAAATCTCAAAATACACTTATCCATCGTTATAGAATCTTCTCTGTCATTTTCTCTAGAGCATGTTACCAATTTTTTTGAGTATTAGGGTGCTAAAAGTGAAAGTGAATTTCTACATGATATAAAGTACAAGAAGCAAATATACAACCGATATTTTACGAATATCATGTTGCTCAATATTATAATTATGTTTTGAGATTTGTATATTATAATTGTATATAGTGATGATATGTTGTACTTCTTTAATCCGAGTCTCACGTGCAACTTACTAGCCTTTGTAGTTTCTTCACAAGAAAAGCATTGTTGTCACTTGGAAAATTTAAAAAACTTCAAATTTGGATTATATTTATAAAAATTGCTTGATTTACCAAAGATGCACCAATGTACGGAGTACAAAACATGTACATGTTACCAGAAACTATGGTTGTTACCTTGGCCATCTTGTTTGAAAGCCTAGAATGTTCATCAATTTTTTTTCGCAAATCAATGTTCATCAATTTCGGCAGCTGTCTCATTAATTGCTAGAAAGTATACCACCTGTGGCGTTTGGGTCTATCTGACAGGGGAAACATCTTAGCGGTGCCAAGTGGGAGTAGGGTACCTTAGAATGTTCAACTTTAAAATTTTGGCTGAGCGCCAAAATATCCCACGCATCCATTCAAACATCCAGCCCAAAAATCAATCTATTGCAAAAATTTAGCCAGGAAGCTTGAAAGAGTGTTATACAATAAATCGTATATACTTTGTGTGAAAATTGGGGTGGTGGAATTTTGAGCCATCATCTATGTAGTTGCTTCACAACCAAACACATTGTTGTAACTTGGAAATTCGACAAAAGACTTCAAATTTGGAACCAGAAACATTGATTGATTTGCCAAGACGCATCGATCTACTACTACCAAATATAGACATGTTATCATTAACTATATTCATGACCTTAGTCATCTTTTGAAAGCCTTGAATTGTTCGACAATTCCAGAAAATTCCTAGAAACTCATTTGAATCCTGGAAAGCATACTGTCACTGGCGTGTGGGTCTAGACAGAGACATCATCTGAGCGGCCCCTCGTCGGAGTAGCGTAAGATTCAACCTCAAAATTTTAGTACATCACCCACATCGCGTGCATCTATTAAAATATCTTGTGCATCCATTCAAACATACTTCACATTTTTTTAGAATGCAAAATTCCTCTTCTATCCCTGGTCCAGAAACAAGAACCTGAGGAGCACCACAATAATAGAGGGATACATGTGGTAAATTTGCGATCTCCCACCTACATCACCCCATCGCCGCTTCCCTGTCCTTCCTCAATAATTATCCGCCTACCCACTCCGACATGTACTGACTTTTCTGGACCCACCATCCGCATGACCCGCATGTCAGTGACTTAGAGTTATGGCAGGCAGAGATTCCCATCATTTCCAGTTTGAAATTCACACGATTTTCGCTATATCGAAATAAACTTGTTAAATTCGGCCAAACTAGCTCAGAAGCTTGAAAGTTCATGAAACTTTGGGCATTATCTACAAAATATCTTATACTTTGTGTGCAAATTGGGGCGGTGGGTTTTGAGCCATATTTTTTGTGGTTGCTTAAAAAAACCATTGTATCACTTGGAAAATAGAAAATAACTTCAATTCTAGAAGTTTCCTTTGTAAAAAATGTTTGAAATGCCAACATGCACTAATCTACCAGATATGAACAGGTTATCATAGACTATCACAAACATATGCACCAATTTAAGTATACTTTTTCATAGAAACTAGGTAGTGCGTATAGCAAGACACCGTGTGAAATAAATACATTGCTTCAATTTATATTTAATTTTCACGGGCACTAGGTAGTGAAATAGTAAGACACCATGTGAAAGAAAGGCATTAATTTAAATTATATTTAGTTTTCTTGATTGTTTTCATTCACAAGACCCAAATTTGGTGGCATTAGAATTCATATCAAGAAGTTGAATCTTGCATAACTCTTGGTGGTTCTCTCTTGTTTTACTACTTGGGTACCTTCAAATGAATTTATAAAAATCATGAGCAAGCAGGTATCATGCACTTGCATACCAAAATTTCAGACACTTTCATTAAATATCCATAAAGTCATTCTACTTCACGAATATGGCCATAAAACTAGGCTTGTTTGTTTGCGGCCCCAAAGTTCCTAGGCGAGTGCATCGTGGGGCCCGACTTGCCTATAATTATAACATTTCACAAAGTTGGGCTGCCAACTACCGCGAGGGGCAATTTCAAGGCAAACTCATCTCACCCCTACCAAATTCAAACATTCCGTTAAACTTCCCCGTGAAGTAGACGGTCGGGACCCACATGTCAGTAATCTATTCGTGACGTGAGCGCCAATGTGGCAACCTCTTAGGCAAGTCGAGGAACTAAGGGGCTTAGTGCACTGACCAAATTCACAAATCCACTCCCTCCTTTACCCTAGCACCGGCGGCGTCGAAATCCACCCTCTAAGAAGAACGATCCCTTCAGACATTTGACTTCCGGCGCCAAGTTGTTGCGCCCATTCGTTGATCCCAAGATCCAATGCCGCATGCCATAGCCGCCGTTGCGAGGCTCTAGCCCACCTCCGCCACCGACGAGCTGAGTAGCACGGAGGATGACAGATCCTACTACCAAGGAAGAAGAAGTTCTGGCTACATGCGGGTGAGCTACTCTTATCTTTGCTATTCACACTAACTATAATTACTAGCTTTGAACCTAGAATTTTTTGCTAGCCCAATGCTAAAAAACAATTTTTGTCCATAGTTTTCTGTCAAGTGGGATCTCCATGGACCACCCTTACCTGGCCACGGTAGCCCTCTTCAGCTACGACTCTAAATCAGAAGGGGTGAAGGGCAAGTGGTATGGACACCATTATCTCACGATGGAAGAAGCACCTGCGCAGATCTGCACTATCCTTGATATAGTTGATGCTCTACGTAAACATGCTGAAATAGGGCCGAAGCAGACTACAAAGGTTAGCTTCATGGATGAACAAGGCATCACGGTTCCTCTAACGTGTGACAGTCAGCTAATTGGGTTGACGAAAAGGTATGCTTCAGCTTGCATCTTTACGCTGAATTGTGATGTACTGGATGTGGAAGCTGCTGCAACTAGGAGTCGCCCTGCTATTCTTGGACAGGGTGGTCACTCGAACCCTTGCTCATGGTAAGCAAAAGTCTATTGGGGTTCACATGTTTGTACTGAATTGTAATTTTTGTTTTGTTTACTCTGTAGATATTAGGCAGTTATGCAAAAATCCTTTCTTTGGTAGGAAGCGTTGTAAGGTTAGAAACATGACTTCCTAGTCAGTCATTTTGCTGCCGGAAGAAAATAAAAATGAGTAGAATGAATATGCTGGACACGATTGTGGTGCTGATTGTCCCGACGAGGAAGAGGAAGAAGGCAGGAAATGAAGAAGCTAGTGGACGTGACGGTTTGGCACCCAGGTAGGGGAAGAAGGCTGCTGGCAATGAAGATGCATAATAATGTGTTGAACTTGAACCTATATATGTAATTCGGTTAAATTCTGGAGCTTTGTGTGTGGAACTTGTTGAGCGAAACAATCTACCCACGTTCACGCAGTAAAATGTATCACGACTTGAGGCTTGGAAATGGCCAAGTCACTAGTTTAATACGAAATTCTGATTGTGCCACTACTATCTAAAAACACGTAGCAATGGTTTCACGATTGCTGAAGGGCAGAAGGTCTCCAAATTCGACGGAATGTTAGTGACATAGAAATAATTTATTTAAGCTGTTACACTCCACAAAGAAGCAAGTTATTTCAGCTGCTAGACAATGACATGAAAATATAAACAACAATGGCAACCGATAATGCCTTGATAATGAGGAAACCAGTACCACTTTCTGGCATAATCTTGAGCCCATCTATCTCACCACCTCCTCGCTCCTGCATCCCATGCATCTGGCGAAGCTCCCAGATCTCCAGTAACAGGGTGTACGTGCTTCCACTTTAAAATTATGGCTGTGCCATTTGCATGCGGCAGAATCTATTTAGATTACGTTTAAACAAACCACCAAAGTCAGAATGCCACCATCATCAGACAAAAGGAAGTAATGGAGGGCTAAGACAGATTAACGGGCGACCAATTTCTCTCTCTCAGGACTCCAAGACCACTAGTTTAGACCGCTAGGTCAACAAGTACTACTATTACAATTAAAAGAGTATGGAGCTCAAGTTAAATAGAACTAGTTATCACACATCTCCCTGACCTTCCTAATATTAGCCCGATGTGCATCTTCCTAGGAGAGCAAGGATCGAATCATCTTCTCCGTCCTTTTAGCATCTCCCTTGTACATCTTTAGTTGTTTCTCTACATTTATCCTCATGCACTTGTCAATACTTGTAGTTATGAACTGCAGGACTTTGTCCTAGTGAAGTTCATTCCTTGCTTGAGTCAGTTCTTGCTCTACTTTAGCCTTCAAGGCCAACGCCACGTCCCTCTCCTTCTCGACTTTGCTAACCTTGTATTGCACCCTCCTGAGATCTCAGTAAAGCTTGGTCCTGTCAACATGGTCAAACAAGTTCATCTCAGCACTCTCAAGAATTGAGCTGACTATGGATTCTTTCAACTCAACAGTCATATCCCATAGTTTCTCCACCGTTTGCTGCATCCATTTGGGCCACTTTGGATCTACCCATTTGACAACACCACAACTTCTATGTGGCAACATTGCACCATGTCCTTGACACCCTAAAAACCTCCGGCCTACATTTCGTCCTTCGAACGCTCCAAATTTAGCGGGCACATATCCATGTTCACTGATGTCAATGCACTTCTATTCTTGTAGACAGTTGTTGGGCCTCCAAGTGCAGAGGTTTGTAGAACAACAGCAAGTTTCCCTTAAGTGGATCACCCAAGGTTTATCGAACTCAGGGAGGAAGTGGTCAAAGGTATCCCCTCTCAAGCAACCCTGCAATCAAGATACAAGAAGTCTCTTGTGTCCCCAACACACCCAGTACACTTGTCAGGTGTATAGGTGCACTAGTTCAGCGAAGAGATAGTGAAATACAAGTGGTATGGATAATTATAAGTGGTAACGATGATAGAAAATAGCTTGAAGGCGTGGAAAAGACTAAAGTAAAACTGAAATAAAGATAGAAGCAAGCAAACATGTAATATATCTAATAGCAAATGGTGTTTCAGTGCTTAGAAACAAGGCCTAGGGATCATACTTTCACTAGTGAACACTCTCATATAAATATCTTCTCTTTATGATACTACTCTTGACTATTCCCCGGTTGGACACTCTAATCAATGGTAGGGCTATAACAACACACCTCAAAGTAAGCCTTTCCCATCTAGATAACCCCACACTGTCACCTTGAGCACTAGATGGTTCAAACAAACACCACAATTTCATAAAGACATCCAACTCCAAATATAACTCATAACAAGTATTTGTAATCTCTAGCCTAAGTGCCACCATGGTGTGCACGTTGTCACTTTCACACACATGGGGAGATTAGAGATCTATTAAAGCACTTGAGTAGCAAGGTTCTATACATTACAAAGCTCATGATCACAATATGATCATGCATAGAGAGAGAGATGAACACATAGCTATCGGTAGAACCCTTAGCCTCGAGAGAGAACTACTCCCTCCTCATCATGGGAATCAGCAATGGTGATGGAGATGGTGGTGGAGATCGATGGAGATGGCTCCGGGGGCACTTCCCCGTCCCAGCAGGGTGCTGGAACATAGACTTTCTGTCCCCCGAATCTCCCCTTTGGTGGCGGTGGTGCTGCGGAACTTTTCGTGGATTTCTGAATGATGATCTAGGGTTTCTGCCTCGGGAGGAATATATAGGCGAAGGAGGCAAGGTCGATGGCCGGCCAGGGGGCCCACACCATGCCCTGGCGCGGCCTAGGGTTACCCGCGCCTAGGGGGGTGTGGCCAGGCCCTGGCCCTCCTCCGTCTCATATTCTGGCTCCGTGAGTCTTCCGGGAAAATAGGAACTTTGGCTTTTGTCCCGTCCAATTCCGAGAATATTCATTTGCTAACTTTCCTGGAACCAAAAACAGTAGAAAACAGGCAACTGGCACTGTGGCTCTTGTTAATAGGTTAGTCCAAGAAATCATATGAAAAGTACTCCAAAGTGTCCACAAAACACAAGAAAGTAGATAAAACCAAGCATGAAACATCAAAAATTATAGATACATTTGCAATGTATCAAAGTTTTCATAAACATTTCTTCAAAGATTGATTTTATTATAAAAAACTATGCCCATCAGCCTTCATAGGTTGACCAAAACTTCATGGAGTTCCTTTCCTGCCGCGTTCATAGCTCCTTCCCGGAACAGGGAGTAACAAGTTACAGTTCTTACACTCTATAGAGGTGTGTTGCTTTACCCATGAGAGATCAACTCCTTGTTGCACAACCGGGCATACTTTCCCATCCACAATTCCGTGATGTGGGGCCCAGTAGGTGATACAAGCGAACCGCTGCCCTCTCCACGATCCCATATGTCTGCACGATCCTCCGGGCCGAGATCCATCTCTGTTAAGCCCCTAATTTAGGGCAAGCTATAACCCTAATGAGTTCCCGAAGACTCTATGAGCTGGTGATGCCCCTGGCAAGCTCCATAAAGGTCCGACTATACCTCCGGCAGCCACTCATAGATAATCTAGACACCAAAATTGTGGGGCCTAAGGGTGCCCACCCATATGTTGGATCCACACCGGGAATCCCAACATCACAATAAGGTCATCTTGCCTCCATATGAAAGGAAGAAGATACAGCTGACTTATCCGTCCCATTCCAAAACTCATGGTTAACGCATAATATACGGCGCTAGAATCACTGATGTCATGGGTTGTTAAACCTATGTGACTTATGCAATTGGAACCCTAAGTTCCATTGCCAATGTTTAACATCACTTAGGATGATAACTACATCTTATTTATTAGAGAAGATAACATTTTCTTTTTCCAGTTCATAGATGATAACACACAATTTGCAATACCTTAGATAAAGACTCTTCAAAGGACATGGGCAAGTTATGAACTTGCCTTGTGACTACAAGGTAGTGAAGTCGGATGCTTCCACTTGACCTTGAGCTCCGGTTTCTACAAAGAACCATTATTGCTCGGTAAGGACAATATTTAAAGAAGCAATATGCAATGCATAGTAATGTCATGCAATGATTTATTATCCACTTCTTTGCGTGTTTTACCCTCTTAGTAAAAGTTTACTATTTTCTTTGATTAATAAAAGAAAAATATTATTAAAAACATGAACTTACTTATTTCTTTCTCTATTAAATATTTACTAAAATTCCTTTAAGATTTAGTTTGTATCACACTGAATTTACTTTTCAAAAATACAAGTTAATATTTTTCTATAATAGTAAATTCATTTAGGATCTTAAAAGTGTATTTTATTCAATTTTAAGTGTTTCATATATTTTTATAAAATTCAAAAGTAATTGGCATCCTATTAATAATAGCCCTAAATTTTAGCTGCCAAAAATTCTATTGTTTATTTTTACTCAGTAAAAAATATTTTTGTGAGTTCATAGATATAATATTTGTATTTTTAAGATTTTTATTTATTTATCTAGAGTTGTTTCTATTTCAGGGGCATATTTGTAATTATTTCCTTTTAAATAACCCTATTAACGTACGGGCCTGGCCCACTGGGTTGGCCCGACCCAACCTAACCCAGCCCACTTGGCCCGGTTACACCCACCAGGGTAGTACTGGGCTGCTCACAGGCCCAGTACCCCCACACACTCACACTCCTCTCTCTTCTCTCTCTCACTCGCTCACGCGATCACCTCCACCGCCTGCTGCCGGCGCCGCGCACGATTCCGACCAGGTCCGGCCACCGCTGCCGTCGCCACGGTGCAGGATGGCTAAGTCGACAACGCTGCTCCATTCTGTCCGAACAGATTCGCCGCTAGGGCTCTCTCCTGGCCGCGCTAACCCCTACCGAGGCTAGGGTTAGGGTTTGGCCACCCTGGAGCATCAGCGATGGTGTGCGGTTTCTCATGGCGTACTCCCCTCTTCTCCGACGGATCTGACATGATGTAGGTGTGGGTTCTAGCGCCCCTTCAGGGTGCTCCCCATGCCGCCGCTTCTGCTCCGCCGCCGGCTAGTCCTCTGCTTCCTATTCGGTTATTTTTGCGAGGACCTTGAGTAAGTCTGACTACTCCCCTTTTGAGCTCCTCTCTGGTGCTCTAGCTACTTCCTGGGCATGACAAACATGAGTAATCCCCATGTCTAGGGTTCATCTCTAACCCTAGAGTTCATACTTTGCAGAATATGTTGTTTAGCTGCTCTGGTTACTCCTACCAGTGATACCCTTCTAGTATCTTATTTGGGCTAGTGATATTTGTTGCATGCTATTGGTTCTAGCCAATTGTTCTACCTTCTATCAGTTGGTACTCTGCTGAATACTCGTTACCATCTTGTTCTCTGTCAGAGAACCCCTTGTAAATATATACTGAACTCTATGTGATCACCCTTGTTGCCTCTGTGATGATTTCATTTTGTTGAATTGAAACACACTGTGATGTCTAAGTTGGAATACTCTTTGTTAATAATTCTTCTGTGAAATATGATTTCCAATTGAAGTATTGGGAAGATGATTAACTGTTAGTTGGCCTAGATTATGTAATCAGTGGGTAAGCTTTGCTTGGTTAGAACAAATCCTGGTGACACCTCTTAAGAATGGTACACAGGATTTGTTTTGGTACTAGCTTTGGGTTTACAAATGTTCCAGAATTGTCTAGATGCTTAATTGCTCTAGAAATCCTTGCTGTATATGTGGGTTTAATATCCAACAACTATTTCATGCCTATGATGTGGTTCTGAGGCCTAGGATTTGTTTTCCTAACTTGCTGTCTCTAATAGATGATTTCTAGTATTGATACCAGCTACTCATCTTGGATTTAGTAGATTTTGGGGTGCTACTCTTTTAAGAGATGTGCCCAGAATCCATACCTTGGGCTCATTTAATCTGGAATATAGCTTTTATCCAGGATCAGTGATGCTGGTCTGAGATCCTGGTGCTATTTGCACTAATATATTACTTTGCTTTAACTCTGATTTCTCTATGATGGATACACCCCACTTGGGTGATTTCTGAGAGATTTAGGATAGAACAACACATGATTTCTTACCTGGATTGGATCATGTGAAGGTTTTATCTTACTTACCACAATATTGGAGTGGTTGATGTTGTTGCTAGTTGATCTGGTGGCTTGATTTTTCTATCCTATTCTGCTGGTTGGATCTTGGCCTGCACCTCCTGGTTCTGTGCCTGCTTCTCCTCTTCTTCTGTGATCAGGATGATGCCCTTGCTATCCTTCTGCACTACCCCATCCTTATGTCATCATGCTATGGTGAAGTGGTGGTTAATTTGGTGTAGTGGCTGGGAATTTTGTGGATGCTTTGTTGAGGTCGGTGAAGTTAGAGTGTGTGCTAGAGAAGGAAAAATGTTGCTGGCTGTGGATGAGCCTTGGCTTCGTGGTCTCCTTGAGTGCTAGTACTGCTATTGCTGCTTGGACAGCACATAGCATGCATTTAGGTGACTCACCTGTGTGTCTGTGTGAGCGGCTTGTGTGGACCAGTTCAAGTAATCTGACTTTTACTTTTACCTAATTACTTGTTGTTGGCCTGGTGAAACTTACCTCTCTCCACTTGGCTTCTAATGTGGCATCTGGCTGTTTACTTAAAAGAACAGATACTGCACTTTTGGTGAAACTTGCCCCTTTATTATTTACTCAATGAGGTAATATGAACAGTGCGCTTCACTGTTCCCCACTGAGAGTAAACTAAACTAACCACTAACTCTTTCTTTCATTTATTTGTTTTTTTCTTATTTGCAGGAACAAGATCTGGACATACAAGATCTACTATAGGAGTAGATATGTAGTATAGGTTTCAATTGTAACCTTCTTTTAATTCCTTTTTGTAAAGAATCTTGTAAATATGTGATTATAAATTAATAAAGTTTGTTTTTGTATTATTTAGTGTTTTTGGTGTATATAACACGATTTGTGTTATTATCCTTTAATCAGGAAATATGATTCCCTTTCTTATTTCATTTTCCTTGTCTTAAATCCTTATTAGTTTCTATTATCTAAAATTTAACCAAATAATATAAATAAGGAATTTTGGAAAATCAAACCAATAATACAACTTCTAATTTTCAAATTCTTTTCAAATTGATTTAAATTTTGAATTTGAATTCAAAGTAACTTCCCCAAAAGCTTAATAATGCCCAAAGGTCATGTCAAAATTCATAACAACCACTAACCAGAGCTATCCCTACCTCCAGTTAGCGAAAGAAACTCAGATCCCTTTAGGTTTTTGTTTGGCGAATTTGTTTCCCTGATTTGACAGATGTATGCATGCACAAACTTATATTCCTATTTCTACCCATCGTTGGATCCTAATGCTGGGATGTTACAGACTTCTCCCCTTAAATTAAATTTCGTCCCGAAGTTTGCGGATATGTACCTGAATAGTTCTGGATATGCTTCCCTCGAGTCATCCTCTTTCTCCCATGTGGCTTCTCGCTCTGGGTGATGCTCCCATTGCACCTTGCAGTATTTGATTGCCCTGTTTCTCAACCTTTTCCAGTTCTCCTCTAAAATCTTACATGGTTTCTCGACATAAGTCAAATCTGCTTGTAACTCAATCTCTTGATGTGTGATGGCATCATCTAGAACTTTAAGACATTTTCAGAGCTATGAAACATGGAAAACATTATGAACTTGAGATAGACTTTTTGGTAACTCCAAAGCATAAGCTATTGTTCTATTCTGAGTCCGTATCTTGAATGGTCCAATATATCTTGGGCTTAGTTTCCCTTTGACTCCGAATCTTTTTACTCCCTTCACCGGACTTACTTTGAGATATACCATATCCCCCACTTCTGGATGCCATGATCTCCGGCTTTGATCAACATAACTCTTCTGTCTACTTTGAGCTATTTTCAATCGATCCCTGATAATATCAATGATATCTTGCTTTTCCTTAATATAGTCTGGTGCAAATTCCTTGCTACTACCAGGTCCATACCAACATATAGGTGATCTACACTTCCTTCCGTATAGGACTTGGTAAGGTGCTGCCTTCAGACTACTTTGATAGCTATTGTTGTAGGAGAATTCTGCCAATGGTAGATGATCTTCCCACGAACCTCCAAAATCTAATGCACAAGCTCTAAGCATGTCCTCTAAAATTTGATTGGTCCTTTCTGCCTGGCCTCCAGTTTCTGGATGATAAGCTGTGCTAAAATCCAACTTTGAACCAAGTGCTGCATGTAATTGTTTCCAAAATGCTGATGTGAACACATATCCTCTGTCTGACACAATCTTCTTGGGTACTCCGTGCTTACTCACAATCTCTTTGATATAGATTTCCACTAATTTCTCAGCATTATCCTTTTGATTTACTAGAATAAAATGAGCACTTTTTGTGAGTCTATCAACAATCACCCATATCATATCCTTCCGCTTCGGTGTCATGGGTAATCCTGAATCCATACCGATTTCTTCCCACTTCCATTCTGGAATTTCCAAAGGCTGTAATGGTCCTGCTGGACTTTGATGTTCTGCTTTTACCCTTTGGCAAGTATGGCATTCAGATACATATTTTGTAATATCTCTTTTCATATTATTCCACCAGAACAACTCTTTTAAATCCATGTACATCTTTGTACTACCCGGATGTATGGAATATGGTGTTTCATGGGCTTCTCGAAGTATCACTTCTCGAATCTCTAGCACATCAGGTACACAAAGACGGTTTTGAAACCATAAAGATCCATAATCTCCTAGATGAAAGACTGATGTTTGACCTTGAGAGATTCTTCGAAGTTCTTCAGCAATAAAAGGATCTTCATCTTGATGTCTAAAGATTTCATGTCGAAGATCACTACTTTGCTCTTCAATTACCCGCATGGTAGCTAATCCTCCAAGAACTGCTGTACTTATAATTGTATCTCCATCCTTTCCAAATCCATTTGTAATTCTTTTGGCAATTCTCTATGCATAGGTTGCATCTGTGCTTTTTCGACTTAAAGCATCTGATACAACATTTGCTTTTCCAGGAGTATAATTGATTGCTAGATCATAATCTTTAATCAACTCCAGCCAACGCTTCTGTCTCATATTTAATTCCTTTTGAGTGAAGAAATATTTGAGACTTTTGTGGTTAGTGTATGTAGCATCCCAATTGTCTAACAATTGCAAGGCTACTAGCCTAGTCTATATATATGCTACTTCCTACATATAATTGTTGCATCATAATTATATCATGATCATGTCATCATGCCACCTTGCATTTGAGCATCATATAAAACCCTCTTGCTTTGGTTCTTCTCTCATATGCATTATTAATTGTATTTGCCTCTTGATATTGTATTTGGTTATTGATATATTGTTTAATGCCCAAGTTGAGTTGGGGGCATATCTTTTATTCCAACTCCACCACCTTTCCTTGTCACCACCTTATACTTCCACCATTCCAAATACCCATGAGCTTGTAATTCTTTTCTTTTGAATTTTTAATCTAGCTCATGTGGATTGGGTTGGGTCCAATTCTTTTATCTTTTGCTTGGCCTTTATTCCATATTTTGGTAATGCATGGGAATCATGCCTTGTTAATTATTTTGTTTGTACAAGATTAAGACATGGCATTTAATACCCATGCATGGGCCATGCAAATCTCACCAACTTTCCCTCCTTTGGGTTTTTCATGTGTTTTGCAAGTGTAGCATGGATCTTTGAGAGTCCATCTCATGTTGGCCCTATTCCTTTGCTTTTGACTTTAAAAACCTCTCCTTCCTCTCCTTTTCACCTCCATCCAGGCATCATCAAGGATGATATAGCTATGCCCTACCCTAAACCCCCCTCTCTCCTTTCCTATCTCTAAACCCTACCACCACCATGATCTACTCCAACAACCCTCACCACCTTTTTCATCTCTTCTACTCCTTTGACTAGATCTTGTTTGATATTTGCTTGAGATTGCTTGATCTTGTCAAAAACACTCCACCTCACCCCCTCCCTCCAAAACCCTAAACCTAACACCTCATCTAATCTAACCCTAGTTACACCCCTCTTCCCCCTCACCTCACCTCTCCTCTCACCATGCCGAGCCTCCCCTTGATGGCCCCACCTGGCCACCCCTCCCTAGCTATCTAACCAACCCAGGTCGAAGCCCTACCCCAACCCTAAAACCCTAACCCGACCCTAGCTCCATGCCACCCTCCTCTCTCTCTCTAGCTCTCTCCCTGCCACAGCAGCCCCACCCGAGCCTACTCCTCCTTGGCCTCGCCCTGACCCCACCTGGCAGCCTCTACCCTACCCTGCCCTTGCCCCTGCCGTCCAGCCCGAGCACGTGAGGAGGAGGGAAAAGGTGGCACCCGAGCCACCTTTTTATCTACCCCTGCCACAGCTGGTCTCTCCCCTCTCCCTCCGTTTCCTCCTTCCCCACGCCTCTCCAGCATCTCCCAGATCTGTCCCGAGCCGCGCCCTTCCCCCTCTTCCTCCCCTTCTACCACACATCCACCTCGTCGGCCACCGTCGGTACCGATCACCAACTCCTCGTATCAGCCGGCGGGCGCGGTGCTCTGGTTGTCAAGGAAGGCCGTGGAGAACCCCTGCATCACCCTGTACACGCCGTCGCGGAGGAGAAGCAGCAGAGCCGAATATCACCGTCGCCACCGACGCCAAACCCTAGAACTCCGGCCGTCTGCATCGTCGCCGATCCCCTGCGTCCCAAGCCGTTCCGCCACCACCGACCCACTCTCGGTGAGCGCCCGAACCTCCCAGACACCTCTGCTAGCCGATCGGTTGCCTGTTCGCGTTGTGCATTTCGTCGAGCGCTCTCGGCGCGGCGAGCTCACGTCGTCGAAGACCGTCCTCTCGTCGCGAGAACCTACCTAGCCGCGCCACAGCAACCTCCCAACAACCCCCAAGCCACCGCAGCGGTAGCCGCCCCCGCGCGTGCGCGCGAGGTCGCCAGATCGAGCCCCGCCGCGCCTAGTTTCGCGTCTTCAGTTTCGTCAGACAACCCAGGAAGAAAAACAGTACCGCGTGGCGTCTTTCAGAAAACCTCCCACCTTTTTGATTCCTTAACCCGCGCTCCTCTCGGTCCCACCTGTCTGCCTCCGCGGGAGTTTTGCAGAAAAGCACCCCTGTTTCCAGAACCTTAACCCGCGCTCCAGTTCGGTCCCACCTGCCAGCTTCTGCGAGATCGTTCACTGTCACGTGGGCCTCAGCCGGTTGGTCCCACCTCGCAGTCGCACGGGCTAGGCAGGCCGCGGTGAGAAAAACCTGTTCTGCGCACTGTGTCGCCCAGTCAGCCTGACCCCACCTGTCTGTGGCTGTGGCTAGATCTGGGTGAGTAGCAAAAGGATTTCAGTCTGTCTGTTTTAAATAAACCTTTTCCAAAAATGTTTTAAATTCAAAATTCAAATCTGTTTTTAAATAACTTTTAATTTTCAAATCCAAATAATACAAATAATATATGTTTTGAAATCAGGAAAATGTGAGGATTTCAAATATACCCTTCAAAATATATTTTGAACACTTTAATTTTTGAGTTGATCAAAATTACAATAAAATGCCCTCTTTCTTAATTAATTAATAACTTTTGTTTTATAACTCCGTTTTTGACAAATGATATGTCTAAAATGATCAGCTCGACGAGACCTTTCTTTCTATGCATTCCATGTTCTGAATTGCAGCATGCATCATATAAATATAAAGTATACAGCAACTTATTCGAGTATAAAATGTGGCTAAAACTCCATAAAATGCCTTATTCTTGTATTCCACACCTCACCCATGCCATGCTACTTTATTGCCATGCAAATTGTGCATCATTCATCATGGCATGATTGTTTGCTTGTCGCATTTTATTCATATGCTTGTGCACTTTATTTATGTTGGCCCTTGTTTGTTTGGTTCTTCTTCGAATAGACGCTGAGCAGGGGATATATCAAGAAACCCAGGAGCACTACCCAGATCATTCTCTCGCTTCAACTGAGCTGCCAGGCAAGCACTACCACATGCTTGCATACATATAGTACCTATTGCCTCTATCTTATTCTTGCATTCCCAAGTACTGCATAGCCTTTACTTTTAAACCCCACCGAAGCTTGTTCCTCCATCCCATGAGCCCTTACTACAGGAGTTGTTTGAGCCATGCGAGTCGTAGAACAGCATGTGTAGGGTACGTGCGTGTCTGATGGATAACGAGGTACCTAAACAACTTAACCTGAGTAGTAATGGGATAACTAATGAAAGTGGCACCAGTGAGCAATATCTGTTTTTTTGGTTTTTCATGCTCACTTGTGTCCCGTAGGACCCCGAGTACTTGATTCCTGTTCCTTGAATATTCGCACTATCCACATCCGGGAGGCTTATGAACCCCCCTGAGCCAGAGCTTGATTCATTCTTATTTCTTGGGGCCACAAAGTAGTTTGGGGCTTTATTACTATCGTGTACTTATGCCATGCTTTACTGCTTTATTTAAGATTGTGCGAGGATCACCTGTACTATTTAGGTAAGCGGAGTGTTTTCGCGGTATCGACAAGCCCAGTCACACTTTCGGGTTCCCAGTCGTTTACAACCATTGACGCAAACCTTGAGTCCGTCTCGGAGCCGGCCAACTTCGTTGCGGGTAGCTTAATGGGGTGGCCCCCCTGAAATATTTCTGAATCCTGTGATCGCTTTGTCGTGAATGCCTCGTTGGGTTTTGATTTGGTTTTTCCGAGGTTGATCGAGTGTGTGTTGCTATTTGTGCACCCCTGCAGGGTAAATCTTTCTGAAAGCCGTGTCCGCGGTTATGGACGACTTGGAGCACAGTTTCTCGATCATAGACAAGTATAACTAAAGTACCGCTTTTAAATTGACTAAGTACCTGACTAGTAAATAGCGCAACTCCCATGGAATGGATAATAAAACTGCCAACGGATGGGGGGTTGTTCGTCCGCTTCCTCGTTGGTAAGCGGGGAGGAGGATGGATCGGTTGATATTACTGTTATAACTGTTGTTATTAATTCACGGACATCCGTCTATCTTTGGTTAGGCGGATGGTTAGCGAGTATCTATAGAATTGTTAGGTATTATCTTTTGCTGCAATTGCGTCACCCCAGGTTGTGTCCCCTTTAGAGGCATAAATACTTGCTGAGTACCCCTAGGGTCTCACACGATAAATTGTTTGATTCAGATGAACAGGTAAACTCGCAAGATGGATACTGGGTGGAGGAGACGGACGATGTTGGCAACGATCACTTGGTGTAGAGATTTCGGGAACGGGGATCCGTGAGATCTGTGGGCGGGATGTGTTTATTTATGGGGCATCTTATGCCGATTTGCTTCTTATCCGTACTCGGATCTTGTTTTCCGCTTCCGCCTGATACTCTGATGTTTGATGTATGAGGAGATATCCTAAACTATTATATCTATCTAGGATATTTGGATCTTGCCATATGGCGTTGCAATATTTCTATTTCTTTTAGATGGAATGGCTCTGAGGACTGTTGTATGGTGGCTTGCATACATACTCATTTGTGTATGTAGTTGATCCCTTCGCCTGCCGATTACGCCGCTCGTTCTTGTCCCGATGTTTGAAAGTGGTTAGGACGGCCGAAAGTCTACCTGTGAGTGGCATTTGGCCCCACCGTACTATTTTAACCATTTCCGCTCATCCAGGCTTGTAACTAAGAGCGTAATTCACCGAGGTAGTTACAATTGGTATCAGAGCCATCCCGCCCTTCAGGGTCTCAGCCAAATGGTCGTTGTCAGTCTAGCAAATATTTTTGGTAGCTATGTATACTAGGGAAAAACAAAACGTGAGAGTAGGACTGCTTCCATTTTTCTTCTTACCCACCCACCACCCTTTTCTGGTAAGGAAGTGTAACGTTTTCAATCCTCTTCTTAAAATTCAAACTAGGATTCACGTGTTCTGGGTTTCCGTAGTACCATAGAAAGTGTGTGTGTGTGTGTAATTCCTTGTCTATCTGTTGCATCCAATTTGTTATCACAATCTGCTTTTGGTTATCAACTGTTGGTACATTCCATACTGACAGGCTTTTGAAAACCGGCGCGATCTATCTGACTCCTTGTTAACCGGTGCCATCTTCTTAAGGGTGTTCTTCCTTCCAGCATGCTTTCACAGAATGTGGAGTTGCTAATCTCTACCTGATAAGTGATTTTGCGCATCTATTGGTATTTTAATGCCGAAAATGCGGAAAAAATTTCTTTGATACATCTGTGTTTCCACACTCCTTTTCAGTCGTGTGTGAAACATAATCTATCTCCCTTTTATCAGCATGTCCATGCTAACTCATTCTTTTGTCACCGGCGCTTAATCCTGGAGTTTCATTTCATCTCCAATTCTCTTGGGCTAATTACATAACATGTGTCGATCCGATGCTGGTGATTGTAATTTGGTTCTCGCATAGCTATATGACACTTATCAGGAGTGGAATATGGAAAATGCAATCACCACTATCCTCCAAATGGTGACGGTTATCTCCTGTGATTTTGAGTACACCGTGATCATATCTATGCATATTCAGGTATCTTTGGCAATCCGGAGTTTCCAAGGCACTACGGCGGTCTATCATCTGTCCATCATGCTGCACATCTTTTTGAACTCCATATCTGCAAAATTCTCTTTGAGACGAGGGAATTGCATCTTTTCGTCTCTGGTAGCTTTGCTTGAGGTATGAGCTATCATCGTTTCTTTATCCAAGATCTCTTTATCTTTGTAACCAGTGATCCAATCGACAATGTGAACCAGGTGACATCTCTTTTTCTTCCGAAGGACCAGATAATCTATTCTTCCGGTGCATCTTCTTCAACACGAACCCGTGCTCTTAACATTGATCTTTCTAAGAGCGTTGAGCTCAGGAAGTGTTCGAGCATTTGTTCGTTTCTCTCGTCTTTTGAACTTGGTATTCTGGGAATATCTTGTTAATCCATGGTGGTATATGTTGATAATATGCTTGCCTATTCCATATCAATGGAAGAACATGGAAGATCATCTGTGTCCCTTTCTCTCAAGCTTTGTTAACACTGCCATGTGCAAAGTCTCAAAGTGTGAACTCTGACTTTTTGAAGTCATCTATCTCGGCCACGTCCTTCTGCTAAATAGATCGCTTCAATTCTGGAATCAGCAAGTCCGTTGTTAATTCCAGCTTCCATCTTCAATCAAACCCGGAGTTTTCCTTGTTGGCGAGTTATCATCGTCGTTCCGCTAAAGATTTCCTCAAGACCGCTAAACCTCTCTCAATCTTTTCAAGAACAACATGGAGTTCTTTTCACCTCTATCTCGTTAAGTAATCTCTTGAAACCCTCTCGCTCTATCGTCTATGCTCAATCCACCGGAGGCCATGAAGACCTTCTAGATCTTGTATTCCTTCTGTTCAAGTTGGTGCTATCTTTCTGTAGCTGTAGAATCTTGCAGTTCTTCTCCGTAATCTTCCTTCATATATTTCTGGTGGCTTGGTACTTCAGACATGACGACAACATCATCATCTTTATCTATCTATGAATCCGGCGAATCGTTTGCATCTATCCTTGTTTTCTAACGAAGTTCCATGAGTTATTGTCAATACCTTCAGTCTGTTTCGGTAGTTGGGTTGCATGGTTTTCTTATTCATGTGCGGAGTAATGCTTTGAGTGCGGGATGGAGTAGCTACCATACCACTACTCTTATCATTCGCTCTTGTACATTGAATTGGTGAATTAATGTGATTTCACTCATTCCACGGAAGTTAGAAGTGGCCTTTATCCCTCGATACTTTTACTTCCGTCTTTGTTTTTCCGGAGTGCTCTCTCGAAGAAAGTAATCAATAATCTCTTGTTGGTGGTCTGTCTATTCTAGATGGAGCAAAATCTACAATTATCTGGTGGAAACAAACGCAAACTCTTTTCTGTCCTCGTCATTCTACCGATGCTCGGCATCCCCAAACAAGATGGAAGGAAACTATCTCTTTCTTTGTTTCATCAATTCTTTTTCTGTGGTAAAGCCAATTATGGTTGATGCCATCAGCCGCAAATCTATTGCGTTAGCCTCAAGGCTAAATAAAGCAATAAGTATATCTACAATAAACTCCAGATCCTCCATATTCTTTGCTTCTCGGGGTTCCACCATGATCTAGCTTCACATCCGTCTCTGGAAGTTATATCCGCGCACCTCAATTGCGTGATCCTTTGGTTCTTACCGGCGCAAGAAGAATATAATCCGACGATGTCTAACTAAATCTTTCTGTTGATATCAAGGGACTCTATTGTTTGAAGGCAATATTGTTTCTGAACTTCATTTCTCAAATCCGATAGAAGATACGATGCTATTGTCATAGTGGTTCAAACCTCTCCAATCTAGCTCTTTTCTTCCGGCGAGACAAAGATTCATCCTCTCTCGTATCAGTAAATCTTTAATCTTAACGGTGTGTCTTTCTTTATCCATGATACATCATCTTTTCCTTTTCTTTCACAAGTGGTTCTAGTCTTTTATCTTGTTTCTCGAAAAACCGGAGCTATGTTCATCCTATCCTTCTTGTCTCACGACAATCCTTCAACTCTTCTAACCGTTGTTTCTCAAGCAACACGCAAGACTCGCAACAAGTCTAGCAAGTTTTGCAAGGTGTAGCGGTCGCACCTTTCCGTTGTTCATCAACTTGGGAACGTGAGGGTCACCTTCGTTCGAACACCCGCCTCTCCTTGTGTTGTTTTCTTTTTCTAGGAATCTCGGGGCGAGATTCTTGTTTAGTGGGGGAGAGTTGTAGCATCCCAATTGTCTAACAATTGCAATGCTACTAGCCTAGTCTATATATATGCTACTTCCTACATATAATTGTTGCATCATAATTATATCATGCTCATGTCATCATGCCACCTTGCATTTGAGCATCATATAAAACCCTCTTGCTTTGGTTCTTCTCTCATATGCATTATTAATTGTATTTGCCTCTTGATATTGTATTTGGTTATTGATATATTGTTTAATGCCCAAGTTGAGTTGGGGGCATATATTTTATTCCAACTCCACCACCTTTCCTTGTCACCACCTTATACTTCCACCATTCCAAATACCCATGAGCTTGTAATTCTTTTCTTTTGAATTTTTAATCTAGCTCATGTGGATTGGGTTGGGTCCAATTCTTTTATCTTTTGCTTGGCCTTTATTCCATATTTTGGTAATGCATGGGAATCATGCCTTGTTAATTATTTTGTTTGTACAAGATTAAGACATGGCATTTAATACCCATGCATGGGCCATGCAAATCTCACCAACTTTCACTCCTTTGGGTTTTTCATGTGTTTTGCAAGTGTAGCATGGATCTTTGAGAGTCCATCTCATGTTGGCCCTATTCCTTTGCTTTTGACTTTAAAAACCTCTCCTTCCTCTCCTTTTCACCTCCATCCAGGCATCATCAAGGATGATCTAGCTAAGCCCTACCCTAAACCCCCTCTCTCCTTTCCTATCTCTAAACCCTACCAACACCATGATCTACTCCAACAACCCTCACCACCTTTTTCATCTCTTCTACTCCTTTGACTAGATCTTGTTTGATCTTTGCTTGAGCTTGCTTGATCTTGTCAAAAACACTCCACCTCACCCCCTCCCTCCAAAACCCTAAACCTAACACCTCATCTAATCTAACCCTAGTTACACCCCTCTTCCCCCTCACCTCACCTCTCCTCTCACCATGCCGAGCCTCCCCTTGATGGCCCCACCTGGCCACCCCTCCCTAGCTATCTAACCAACCCAGGTCGAAGCCCTACCCCAACCCTAAAACCCTAACCCGACCCTAGCTCCATGCCACCCTCCTCTCTCTCTCTAGCTCTCTCCCTGCCACAGCAGCCCCACCCGAGCCTACCCCTCCTTGGCCTCGCCCTGACCCCACCTGGCAGCCTCCACCCTACCCTGCCCCTGCCCCTGCCGTCCAGCCCGAGCACGTGAGGAGGAGGGAAAAGGTGGCACCCGAGCCACCTTTTTATCTACCCCTGCCACAACTGGTCTCTCCCCTCTCCCTTCGTTTCCTCCTTCCCCACGCCTCTCCTGCATCTCCTAGATCTGTCCCGAGCTGCGCCCTTCCCCCTCTTCCTCCCCTTCTACCACACATCCACCTCGTCGGCCACCGTCGGTACCGATCACCAACTCCTCGTATCAGGCGGCGGGCGCGGTGCTCTGGTTGTCGAGGAAGGCCGTGGAGAACCCCTGCATCACCCTGTACATGCCGTCGCGGAGGAGAAGCAACAGAGCCAAAGATCACCGCCACCACCGACGCCAAACCCTAGAACTCCGGCCGTCTGCATCGTCGCTGATCCCCTGCGTCCCAAGCCGTTCCGCCACCACCGACCCACTCTCGGTGAGCGCCCGAACCTCCCAGACACCTCTGCTAGCCGATCGGTTGCCTGTTCGCGTTGTGCGTTTCGTCGAGCGCTCTCGGCGCGGCGAGCTCATGTCGTCGAAGACCGTCCTCTCGTCGCGAGAACCTACCTAGCCGCGCCACAGCAACCTCCCAACAACCCCCAAGCCACCGCAGCGGTAGCCGCCCCCGCGCGCGCGCGCGAGGTCGCCAGATCGAGCCCCGCCGCGCCTAGTTTCGCGTCTTCAGTTTCGTCAGACAACCCAGGAAGAAAAACAGTACCGCGTGGCGTCTTTCAGAAAACCTCCCACCTTTTTGATTCCTTAACCCGCGCTCCTCTCGGTCCCACCTGTCTGCCTCCGCGGGAGTTTTGCAGAAAAGCACCCCTGTTTCCAGTACCTTAACCCGCACTCCAGTTCGGTCCCACCTGCCAGCTTCTGCGAGATCGTTCACTGTCACGTGGGCCTCAGCCGGTTGGTCCCACCTCGCAGTCGCACGGGCTAGGCAGGCCGCGGTGAGAAAAACCTGTTCTGCGCACTGTGTCGCCCAGTCAGCCTGACCCCACCTGTCTGTGGCTGTGGCTAGATCTGGGTGAGTAGCAAAAGGATTTCAGTCTGTCTGTTTTAAATAAACCTTTTCCAAAAATGTTTTAAATTCAAAATTCAAATCTGTTTTTAAATAACTTTTAATTTTCAAATCCAAATAATACAAATAATATATGTTTTGAAATCAGGAAAATGTGAGGATTTCAAATATACCCTTTAAAATATATTTTGAACACTTTAATTTTTGAGTTGATCAAAAATACATTAAAATGCCCTCTTTCTTAATTAATTAATAACTTTTGTTTTATAACTCCGTTTTTGACAAATGATATGTCTAAAATGATCAGCTCGACGAGACCTTTCTTTCTATGCATTCCATGTTCTGAATTGCAGCATGCATCATATAAATATAAAGTATACAACAACTTATTCGAGTATAAAATGTGGCTAAAACTCCATAAAATGCCTTATTCTTGTATTCCACACCTCACCCATGCCATGCTACTTTATTGCCATGCAAATTGTGCATCATTCATCATGGCATGATTGTTTGCTTGTCGCATTTTATTAATATGCTTGTGCACTTTATTTATGTTGGCCCTTGTTTGTTTGGTTCTTCTTCGAATAGACGCTGAGCAGGGGATATATCAAGAAACCCAGGAGCACTACCCAGATCATTCTCTCGCTTCAACTGAGCTGCCAGGCAAGCACTACCACATGCTTGCATACATATAGTACCTATTGCCTCTATCTTATTCTTGCATCATTGAGTCGCGATTGCATTAAACTGAATCCCAAGTACTGCATAGCCTTTACTTTTAAACCCCACCGAAGCTTGTCCCTCCATCCCATGAGCCCTTACTACAGGAGTTGTTTGAGCCATGCGAGTCGTAGAACAGCATGTGTAGGGTATGTGCGTGTCTGATGGATAACGAGGTACCTAAACAACTTAACCTGAGTAGTAATGGGATAACTAATGAAAGTGGCACCGGTGAGCAATATCTGTTTTTTTGGTTTTTCATGCTCACTTGTGTCCCGTAGGACCCCGAGTACTTGATTCCTGTTCCTTGAATATTCGCGCTATCCACATCCGGGAGGCTTATGAACCCCCCTGAGCCAGAGCTTGATTCATTCTTATTTCTTGGGGCCACAAAGTAGTTTGGGGCTTTATTACTATCCTGTACTTATGCCATGCTTTACTGCTTTATTTAAGATTGTGCGAGGAGAACCTGTACTATTTAGGTAAGCGGAGTGTTTTCGCGGTATCGACAAGCCCAGTCACACTTTCGGGTTCCCAGTCGTTTACAGCCATTGACGCAAACCTTGAGTCCGTCTCGGAGCCGGCCAACTTCGTTGCGGGTAGCTTAATGGGGTGGCCCCCTGAAATATTTCTGAATCCTGTGATCGCTTTGTCGTGAATGCCTCGTTGGGTTTTGATTTGGTTTTTCCGAGGTTGATCGAGTGTGTGTTGCTATTTGTGCACCCCTGCAGGGTAAATCTTTCTGAAAGCCGTGTCCGCGGTTATGGACGACTTGGAGCACAGTTTCTCGATCATAGACAAGTATAACTAAAGTACCGCTTTTAAATTGACTAAGTACCTGACTAGTAAATAGCGCAACTCCCATGGAATGGATAATAAAACTGCCAACGGATGGGGGGTTGTTCGTCCGCTTCCTCGTTGGTAAGCGGGGAGGAGGATGGATCGGTTGATATTACTGTTATAACTGTTGTTATTAATTCACGGACATCCGTCTATCTTTGGTTAGGCGGATGGTTAGCGAGTATCTATAGAATTGTTAGGTATTATCTTTTGCTGCAATTGCGTCACCCCAGGTTGTGTCCCCTTTAGAGGCATAAAGACTTGCTGAGTACCCCTAGTGTCTCACACGATAAATTGTTTGATTCAGATGAACAGGTAAACTCGCAAGATGGATACTGGGTGGAGGAGACGGACGATGTTGGCAACGATCACTTGGTGTAGAGATTCCGGGAACGGGGATCCGTGAGATCTGTGGGCGGGATGTGTTTATTTATGGGGCATCTTATGCCGATTTGCTTCTTATCCGTACTCGGATCTTGTTTTCCGCTTCCGCCTGATACTCTGATGTTTGATGTATGAGGAGATATCCTAAACTATTATATCTATCTAGGATATTTGGATCTTGCCGTATGGCGTTGCAATATTTCTATTTCTTTTAGATGGAATGGCTCTGAGGACTGTTGTATGGTGGCTTGCATACATACTCATTTGTGTATGTAGTTGATCTCTTCGCCTGCCGATTATGCCGCTCGTTCTTGTCCCGATGTTTGGAAATGGTTAGGACGGCCGAAAGGTCTACCTGTGAGTGGCATTTGGCCCCACCGTACTATTTTAACCATTTCCGCTCATCCAGGCTTGTAACTAAGAGCGTAATTCACCGAGGTAGTTACAGTGTATAACTCATACCTTGCCCCATAAAGAAAATGCCTCCATCCTTTTAAAGCAAAGACTATTGCGGCTAACTCTAAATCATGAGTTGGATAATTCACTTCATGTGGTTTCAGTTGTCTAGATCCATAAGCAATTACCTTACGGTCTTGCATAAGTACACAACCTAAACCTTCTTTGGATGCATCATAGTATACTATATAATCTTTTCCTAGTTCTAGAATTGCTAGGATTGGTGCTGTGGTTAATCTGATTTTCAATTCCTGAAAACTCGCCTCGCACTTCTCATCCCATATGAAAGGTGTATTCTTTCTTAATAATTTGGTCATTGGTCCAGCTATCTTGGAAAACCCTTCTATGAATCTCCGATAATAACCAACCATGCCTAAGAAACCTCGTATTTGCTTAACATTGGTTGGTGCCTTCCATTCCAATACTGATTGAACCTTGGATGGATTTACAGCAATTCCACCCTTACTGATCACATGACCAAGAAACTCTACTTCATCCAACCAAAATTCACACTTACTGAACTTAGCATAAATCTTGTGTTCTCTTAGGATTTGCAATGCTATTCTCAAATGCTCTGCATGCTCTTCTTTATCTTTAGAGTATATCAAAATGTCATCAATGAATATTATGACAAATTTGTCCAAGTACGGCATGAAGATTTTGTTCATCAAATTCATGAATATTGCTGGGGCATTGGTCAGCCCAAAAGGTACGACTAAATACTCATGATGTCCATACCTTGATACAAATGCTGATTTAAGAACATCTTCAGGTTTAATTTTTATTTGATGGTAACCTGATCTTAGATCAATCTTGGAGAATACTCCAGCTCCATTGACTTGGTCAAATCAATCTTGGATTCTTGGTAGTGGGTACTTGTTATTGATGGTGACATTGTTGAGATTTCTGTAATCCCCACACATTCTTCATCCTCCATCTCGTTTATCCACAAAGATCACCGGAGTTCCCCACGGAGATACACTCTCCTGAATAAATCCTTTTCTGGCTAACTCATTAATTTGTTCTTTAAGTTCTTTCAATTCTTTTGTCACCATATTATATGGTGCTTGAGCTATTGGTGCTGTACCAGGTATCAAGTCAATAGTGAACTCTATTTCCCGATCAGGTGGCATTCCTGGTAACTCTGCTGGAAAAACATCTTGAAACTCCTTCACCACCGGAATATCTTCTAATTTGACCTCCTTCATTGAGTTCAACTACAGATCTACCATGATATGACTATGTTTATCCGCCTGATAGACTATCCTTCCTCCACTTGGAGACCTGATTGAAACTGTTTTATCCTCACAATTGATTTGAGCTCCATAGTCCATCATCCAATCCATTCCCAGCACTACTGCTATTCCTTTTAATGGGATCACATAAAGATCCGCATAATAGGTTTGAGCACAGATTGAAATGACTTGGTTTAGTTTTATATTTCTAACTACCACGATCCCTCTGGCGGTAACTATGGTCATAGGTTTATCTAACGGTGCCCTTCTAATCCGGAATTTATCACAAAACTCTTCAGATATGAAAGAAGTATTTTCACCAGTATCAAATAAAACTATTCTGGGATTTGTGAGAATATTGAGCGTACCTAACACTGCTTGATCCGAGTTATCCACCTCCTCCAAGGTTGCGCAATTCAGCTTTCCAGTAGGTCTACCTCTCTTGCCATTATCATTTTTGCCATAGCTTCCACCTCTATTCGGTGGTCCACCTCCGCCTCCACTGGCTTGACCTCCACTCTTGGTGGGCCAACCACCAGGTGGCTTACTTGGGCATTCTGGCTTGATATGACCCTTTTGACCACAACCAAAACAAATAATCAATGGTTTCTGGCAACCCTTACTAATATGTCCCGGGAGTTTGCAATTATGACATATGACATTCCTTCTAGGATTGAATTGTCCCCCAGTGTTGTTTCTACCCCTGTTGTTGTTGTTGTTGTTGTTGTTAAAGGGTCTACTTCTTGGTTGAAATTCCAGGATGGTCTTGGGTTTACTTGGCTGAATCCTCTTTGTTTCCTTCTTTGCTCTCTTCCCGCGCTCCTCTTGGACATTCTTGTAATCATCCTCAAAGGTTATAGATGCATCAAGCAACTATTGAAAAGTTTGGGTGTTGGCAAGCCTCAACTACATCTTCACAAATGGATTTAGTCCATGCATGAACCTCTTCTTCCTTTTCGCCTCCGTGCTAACTTCTTTAGTAGCATAACGAGATAAATCACTGAACTCCTGGATGTACTTCATGACACTGGAGTACCCTTGTTGCAGTTCTTCAAACCCCCTATGCTTCAACTCAATGATACTTTCTGGAACATGGTATTCCCGGAATCTTTGCTTGAACTCCTCCCAGTTATACTCTCTTCCTAGAAGTTGCATAGCTAACTAACCCTCCCACCATGCTGCTGCAGGTCCGGTCAGTAGATGAGTTGCATATCTCAACTTCTCTTCCTCATTGCATCCTACAGTTTTCAACTTTCTTTGAGTATCTTCTAACCAATCCTCTGCATCCATTGGTTCTGGAGCGGATGCAAAAGGTAAAGGCCTGGTATCCTGGAAATCCGAGAGGCTAACACCACGTCCTTGAGGTGCCCTCGGCTGTCCCACACGGTCTACTAACCCCTCCATGAATTTGTTCTGGGACTCTTGCATCATTTGCATGTACTGCATAAAGTTCTTCTCCATCAGTGGCCTCATTGGTGGTGGTGGTAAATTCTCTTGCATTATGGCGTCTTCATCCACCTTTTCATTGGCTTTGCCCTCCATGCGCTGCTGCTCAGTCTCGTTTTCTACACCCGTTTCCATACCCCCTAGTCCTGTAACATAAAGTGAATACTCATAATTACATCATGCATATGTGTTCTGAGCTCAACTTCATGCACATAACTAGTCACACAATGGAAAACAAGATCCAAATAAGAACCAAATATGCATTACACACATATTCTACATTACAAACAATATAATTTATACATCGTGATTACAAGCCCTTACTAATTAAGCATTACAAGCTCATGTGGTACCATCCCACTTATTTATTTACATTAAGTCCTCCGACTCTAACTCTGTATCCTACAGAGATACTACTAGTCAAAGTCACACACCCCAGAAGTTGCGTCGTTCATCGTACATACCCGGAGTGCAACCGTGCTGACGTGAAGTACGGCGTACCATCTGTGGAACGACTTGCCTCTTTGACGGACGATATTCAGTATCAGAAGTCTCCAGACTTGACACATCATTCAACTGAAGTGCATCCATACCTTCCAATTCATCTGAAGTATCTACCGAATCATCCTCATCACTTTCTTCTTCATCCATCTCTTGCATCCCGATTCTAGAGGAATCAACAGAATATTCCCCTTCTGGTGCCCACCAAATACTCTGTTGAGTATGATAGTCCTTAGCTATGATTGGGTAGTGCATGTTATCCGGAGTTGGATAATGTTCTAATGACTCAAACACCCTTTCTTTTGGATCTTCCTCATCAGACTCTACGTCTTCCACATGGACATCTCTTCCATCAGCGGAATAAGATCTCATGCCCATGCGACTAGTCTGTCCGATATCTCCAACTGAATCTTCCACAGGAATAGGATTCCCGCCAGATCCATCCATCAATCCGTACCTCCATCCTTCGGAATTTCCAATAGGTAGTTCTGAGTCTTCAGTTCCCCAAGAACCCTATGGTACTGGATGACTAGTGCCCTCATCAGGATATCTGGTAGGTTCTGGTATAGGTGAGTAAGGATATGGTGTAAAAGATGCTGGATCTATAGGTATATCCTTGAAAACTGGGTTAACCCTATCCACTGCTTCATTCTCCAGTTTAGATGCTAACTTCTCCCTTATTTCAAGATTCGTTAAATCCTCTATCATATCAACCTGATCTTCTACAATAACCTGATGTGTCTTATACAAAGACCCAACCATCAGTCGATACAGATGCATAAACTTAGAAGCTAGTTTTGGATGCTTCCTTACTAAAGTAAGATGATCCGGTTCAGGTTCCTCGTCTATAGAGTCATGAGGAATCACAGAATATGTGCTTCCAGCTAACTCTTCTACTTTGTGTTCCCGAACATTGGCTATCGCCTCCACAATAGCAACATGATATGCTGCTAGGTGACTTCTACCTTCCCCCATAGGTAAATTGTGATATAAACCGAGTTTCTTTGGTAGTTGGATGCTACCACGATATTTGGCTAACATTCGCCCATCATGGTATGTCATGGTATTGACTGGGATATTAGTTGTGCAACCAAAAACCCTCAAAAGTTCTTGAAGATGTTTAGTTAAAGCCCCCTGGTAGTCATCGAGAGTCTCTTCTTTACTTGCCAAAGTCTGTTTTGGAAACTTTGGTCCCATTCCACTGTATAAAAATAGATATAATTATAATTAGTATCCATTAGTCATAATGATGCATCATAATAAAGAATTATCGCACTAAAGAATATAACGAAATATTCCCAATTGAATATTCATCATATAATCTAGAGAACTCTTTACTGTTGCTCCTAGACTCCTACAGTTATTTCCCTTTACTAGGTTTCCAACCTAAGGTCAAAGCAATTGCTCTAGTACCAGCTGTGGTGACCCAACATACCACTACATGTGTAGTACACTATAGTCATTGACATGACATCTACAGAACATTGTTCCATAAATATCACATCCCTCAGAGTGGTACAATAGAAACATTACGGGTCCATATTACAAACATACACACTTCATTATTATTACAAACTAGAAATTCCAACTTTAAGTGTTACCAAATTACAAACCAAACTTAAGTAGTTTCAGCGGAAGATATAAGATTCTAACTCAAACTCTAAATTGAGCTCAACAACTTATTCTATAAAGGTCATGCTGCTCGGCTCAATTGTTTACTAATACTAAGACCACTACTCTGACTCGTTGCCCTGCACTCCATAGCGTATCTCGTAGTCCACCCCTTCAAAGCCTCGGGACAGGTGTGGCTCTTCATAGTATACATCCTCTTGTCCTTCAGCTGCGTACATTGATGGGTCTTCTAGATTCTCAGAGTCTAAGCAGGGGTTCAAAGGAAAGAGTGAGTAACAACGTTACCCAGCAATTTCATTATATGCACGGTGGGAAGTTTGATGCTCCATCTACCACCTCAGACGATACGTCCTTGGTACTATGCAGTTTTCATAAACATTTCTTCAAAGATTGATTTTATTATCAAAAACTATGCCCATTAGCCTTCATAAGTTGACCAGAACTTCATGGAGTTCCTTTCCTGCCGCGTTCATAGCTCCTTCCCGGAACAGGGAGTAACAAGTTATAGTTCTTACACTCTATAGAGGTGCGTTGCTTTACCCATGAGAGATCAACTCCTTGTTGCACAACTGGGCATACTTTCCCATCCACAATTCCGTGATGTGGGGCCCAGTAGGTGATCCAAGCCAACCGCTGCCCTCTCCATGATCCCATATGTCTGCAAGATCCTCCGGGCCGAGCTCCATCTCCGTTAAGCCCCCAATTTAGGGCAAGCTATAACCCTGATGAGTTCCCGAAGACTCTATGAGCTGGTGATGCCCTGGCAAGCTCCATAAAGGTATGACTATACCTCCGACAACCACTCATAGATAATCTAGACACCAAAATCGTGGGGCCTAAGGGTGCCCACCCATATGTTGGATCCACACCGGGAATCCCAACATCACGATAAGGTCATCTTGCCTCCATATGAAAGGAAGAAGATACACCTGACTTCTCCGTCCCATTCCAATCTCATGGTTAATGCATAATATACGGTGCTAGAATCACTGATGTCATTGGTTGTTAAACCTATGTGACTTATGCAATTGGAACCCTAAGTTCCATTGCCATACATTATCATCACTTAGGATGATAACTACATCTTATTTATTAGAGAAGATAACATTTTCTTTTTCTAGTTCATAGATGATAACACATAATTTGCAATATCTTTGATAAAGACTCTTCAAAGGACATGAGCAAGTTATGAACTTGCCTTGTGACTATAAGGTAGTGAAGTTGGATGCTTCCACTTGACCTTGAGCTCCGGTTTCTACAAAGAACCATTATTGCCCGGTAAGGACAATATTTAAAGAAGCAATATGCAATGCATAGTAATGTCATGCAATGATTTATTATCCGCTTCTTTGCATGTTTTACCCTCTTAGTAAAAGTTTACTATTTTCTTTGATTAATAAAAGAAAAATATTATTAAAAACATGAACTTACTTATTTCTTTCTCTATTAAATATTTAGTAAAATTCCTTTAAGATTTAATTTGTATCACACTGAATTTACTTTTCAAAAATACAAGTTAATATTTTTCTATAATAGTAAATTCATTTAGGATCTTAAAAGTGAATTTTATTCAATTTTAAGTGTTTCATATATTTTTATAAAATTCAATTGTAATTGGCATCCTATTAATAATAGCCCTAAATTTTAGCTGCCAAAAATTCTATTGATTATTTTTACTTAATAGAAAATATTTTTGTGAGTTCATAGATATATTATTTGTATTTTCAAGATTTTTATTTATTTATCTAGAGTTGTTTCTATTTCAGGGGCATATTTGTAATTATTTCCTTTTAAATAACCCTATTAACATACGGGCCTGGCCCACTGGGCTGGCCCAGCCCAACCTAACCCAACCCACTTGGCCCGGTTACACCCACCAGGGTAGTACTAGGCTGCTCGCAGGCCCAGTACCCCCCACGCACACACACTCCTCTCTCTTCTCTCTCTCACTCGCTCACGCGGTCACCTCCACCGCCTGCTGCCGCCGCCGTGCACGATTCCGACCAGGTCCGGCCGCCGTTGCCGTTGCCACTGTGCAGGATGGCTAAGTCGACGACACCGCTCCATTCTGTCCGAACAGATTCGCCACTGGGGCTCTCTCCTGGCCGCGCTAACCCCTATCGAGGCTAGGGTTAGGGTTTGGGCGCCCTAGAGCATCGGCGATGGTGCGCCGGGTTTCTCACGGCGTACTCCCCTCTTCTCTGGCAGATCAGACGTGCGGTAGGTGTGGGTTGCAGCGCCCCTTCGGGGGCTCCCCGTGCTGCCGCTTCCGCTCTGCCGCCGGCCAGTCCTCTGCTTCCTCTTCGGTTATTTTTGCGAGGACCTTGAGTAAGTCTGACTGCTCCCCTTCTGTGCTCCTCTCTGGTGCTCTAGCTACTTCCTGGGCATGACGAACATGAGTAATCCCCCTTTCTAGGGTTCATCTCTAACCCTAGGGTTCATACTTTGCAGAATATGTTGTATAGCTGCTCTGGTTACTCCTATCAGTGATACCCTTCTAGTATCTTATTTGGGCTAGTGATATTTGTTGCATGCTATTGGTTCTAGCCAATTGTTCTACCTTCTGTCAGTTGGTACTCTGCTGAATACTCGTTACCATCTTGTTCTCTATCAGAGAACCCCTTGTAAATGTATACTGAACTCTATGTGATCACCCTTGTTGCCTCTGTGATGATTTCATTTTGTTGAATTGAAACACACTGTGATGTCTGAGTTGGAATACTCTTTGTTAATAATTCTTCTGTGAAATATGATTTCCAATTGAAGTATTGGGAAGATGATTAATTGTTAGTTGGCCTAGATTATGTTTTGGTACTAGCTTTGGGTTTACAAATGTTCTAGAATTGTCTAGATGCTTAATTGCTCTGGAAATCCTTGCTGTATATGTGGGTTTAATATCCAACAACTGTTTCATGCCTATGATGTGGTTCTGAGGCCTAGGATTTGTTTTCCTAACTTGCTGTCTCTAATAGATGATCTCTGGTATTGATACCAGCTACTCATCTTGGATTTAGTAGATCTGTAGATTCTGGGGTCTACTCTTTTAAGAGATGTGCCCAGAATCCATACCTTGGTCTCATTTAATCTGGAATATAGCTTTTATCCAGGATCAGTGATGCTGGTCTGAGATCTGGTGCTATTTGCACTAATATATTACTTGGCTTTAACTCTGATTTCTCTATGATGGATATACCCCACTAGGGTGATTTCTGAGAGATTTAGGATAGAACAACACATGATTTATTATCTAGATTGGATCATGTGAAGGTTTTATCTTACTTACCACAATATTGGAGTGGTTGATCTTGTTGCTAGTTGGTCTGGTGGCTTGATTTTTCTAGCCTGTTCTGCTGGTTGGATCTTGGCCTGCACCTCCTGGTTCTGTGCCTGCTCCTCCTCTGCTCCTATGATCAGGATGATGCCCTTGCTATCCTTCTGCACTACCCCCTCCTTATGCCACCATGCTAAGGTGAAGTGGTGGTTAATTTGGTGTAGTGGCTGGGAATTTTTTGGATGCTTTGTTGAGCTCGGTGAAGTTAGAGTGTGTGCTAGAAAAGGAAAAATGTTGTTGGCTGTGGATGAGCATTGGCTTCATGGTCTGCTTGAGTGCTAGTACTGCTATTGCTGCTTGGACAACACATAGCATGCATTTAGGTGACTCACCTGTGTGTCTGTGTGAGCTGCTTATGTGGATCAGATCAAGTAATCTGACTTTTACTTTTACCTGATTACTTGTTGTTGGCCTGGTGAAACTTACCTCTCTCCACTTGGCTTCTAATGTGGCATCTGGCTGTTTACTTAAAAGAACAGATACTGCACTTTTGGTGAAACTTGCCCCTTTATTATTTACTCAATGAGGTAATATGAACAGTGCACTTCACTGTTCCCCACTGAGAGTAAACTAAACTAACCACTAACTCTTTCTTTCATTTATTTGTTTTTTTTCTTATTCAAAGGAACCAGATCTGGACATACAAGATCTAGTATAGGAGTAGATATGTAGTATAGGTTTCAATTGTAACCTTCTTTTAATTCCTTTTTGTAAAGAATCTTCTAAAGATGTGATTATAAATTAATAAAGTTTGTTTTTGTATTATTAAGTGTTTTTGGTGTATATAACACGATTTGTGCTATTATCCTTTAATCAGGAAATACGATTCCCTTTCTTATTTCATTTTCCTTGTCTTAAATCCTTATTAGTTTCTATTATCTAAAATTTAACCAAATAATATAAATAAGGAATTTTGGAAAATCAAACCAATAATACAACTTCTAATTTTCAAATTCTTTTCAAATTGATTTAAATTTCGAATTTGAATTCAAAGTAACTTCCCCAAAAGCTTAATAATGCCCAAAGTTCATGTCAAAATTCATAACAACCACTAACCAGAGCTATCCCTACCTCCAGTTAGCGAAAGAAACTCTGATCCCTTTAGGTTTTTGTTTGGCAAAAAATTTACCCTGATTTGACAAATGCATGCATGCACAAACTTATATTCCTATTTCTACCCTTCGTTGGATCCTAATACTGGGATGTTACAGGGGTAACCCTTGCCCGATGATACGAAAGAATCCCCATATCAAAATGACAAGGCAAGCAGACAACGAGCATCTTAGCAATCTTCTTATTTACCATGGGAAAATGGTACTTTTTTCTCTCTTTCCTCTTTTCTCATATCTTTTTTTTTCTTTTTCTCCTTTTCTCAATATCTGACTCTTTTTTTATAAGAAGAATGCTTCATAGACAGCTCATTATGGTTACGCTATAGGTTTCCACCATGACAACATGGATTAGACCTGCGGCCCAGGCGTTTCTCTAACACACATACATAACTCCATGGACTTACAAGCTCCCCTTTCATTTCACACCGACGACATCCATAGACAAAAGAGCATGATATAAACTGGGTACAAAGTACAAGTGCAATGTTGAAAGCGTTCCCCATGACAACATGGTTATGCTAATCCCCAACATATAAGTGCAAGCATATACAACCTAGATGACACAATAGTTCAAGTTTATTAGGACAAGAAAAGTAAAGTGTGCCATTAAGTTCGTGAGAGCTTTAATCACTAGTTTTCTCATAACAAGTTTAATTCGGAAGGTAGATAAAAACATGAATATACTTCGAATAGAAAATGCTAATAGGTAGGTATGCTGAACTCTTCGAAACAACTTGGTTTTAGGAGTTGGATGCATGATCGGAACTCATACTTGGTTATGGAGGCTAGCAAAAGACTAGGAGCGACCGACTAAGAGAGCAATAATGGCCATAAGCAACAAAACATCATTAATTAAAGCATAAAGTGATATTACAAGTCGAAAACTAAAGGATCATCAAGGCTATGGTGACTTTGGATAGTCATAACATGGTGTGAGCATGCGCCAAGTCAACCCAAATAAAGCACCAAAGGAGAATACCACAATACTATGCTTTAATATGCTAAAACAACGCATGATTCTTCTAAGGCACATTAAGCAATATCAATTGTTTATAACAATTCATGCTACATCAATAATCACTAAGCATAAAGCCAAAACAATATCAAGCATGGCATGACATAGCATAGGCCACAGTCAAAAACAAGCTCTCTTTACCACTTAAGCATGAACTTTCCTACTCTTTCCAATCCAAACCAAACTATTTGAAAACCAATGTATGAAAGAGGGGGTCCAACCAATTTATTCAAGCAAACTAAGAAAACCAAGCAAACTAAAACCAAAAACGAAAACAAAGACGCTCCAAGAACAACACAACTGTGCATGAAACAATAAAAATGAAGTGTTTGGAAGAACCTAAGATTTTTATTGATGAAGAAGGGGATGCCTTGGGCATCCCCAAGATTTGACGCTTGTACTTCTTGGATATTTCTTGGGGTGATACATGTGGCATCCCCAAGCTTGAGCTTTAGTCCATTCTTCATCTCATTACATCATTCTCTCCATACACTTGAAATTTTTCCTTCATACAAAACTTCACACAATCTTTATTAGCAACAATAGTGCACTCAAGATAATAAGTCTTTAGGTTCAGTTTCAACACCAATAAAACTTCCATTAAAACACAAGATACTGAAGCACTTCCCTCAAAAAGTTCAAATGATCAAAGAGAACTCAAAGAGAAAGAGATTAAGAGGCAAATGCAAATAATGGCAGAAATCTGTCAAAACAGACCAGCAGGTAAAAACCAATTTTTTCGAAGACCTTCTGTTGCTCAAATCGAAAAGTGTTGAACTAACGAAAGTTTGATAATAACCTGGGAAAGAAGCACAAACAATCACAGCTCCAACCGATGTACAGAGATTTTACACGAATTTGTACAGCAAAGCAAAAAAATCTGTTTTAGGACAACAACTTTCCCAAGCATTACTTCTCTCTCATTAGAGGTTACTCTTGGCACAAAAAGAAAATAAAAAGGATAAGTTATACGTCCAAAACGTATCTACTTTCCCGAACACCTTTGCTATTGTTTTTCCTCTAAACTTGTGTGATTTGGATGCAACTAACGCGGACTGACGCTGTTTTTAGCAAAATTGCCCTGGTGTCTACTTTTTGTACAGAAAATCAACTTTCAGGAAAAATCCCGGAAAAGATGCCAAAAATACTATTTCACCAGAAGACTCCAGGAGCCAGAATACGAGACGGAGGGGGGCTGGGCCCAGGCCACACCACCTGGCCGCGCGGGCAAGCCCAGGCCGCGCCAGGGGGTGGTCTGGCCGCCCCAGACTCCCCCTCGGTCTCCCTCTTTGCCTATAAGTTGCCTTCTGACCTAAAAACTCAAGGGGGTTTGACGTTTTTCCAGAAGGAGTTCCGCTCTGCCGCCACCACCAGATTCCACGAAACTACACCAGAAACTCCGTTCTGGCACCCTGCCGGGATGGGGAATTGGAGGAGATCATCGCCATCATCATCACCATCACTTCTCCATCGACCATCCATGTTTCCCCCATCTATGAGTGTTAATGCTTTGCTCCGGTGCTCTATTAAAAGGAGCACCTTAATTGCCAGTAGTTCCCTTGAGGCTCCGCTGCAAACGGGCTGGCAGGACAAAATATGTGGTGCAAGTTCTCATTGCGAGCACGTATGACTATATATGGAACACATGCCTAGGATTATCTAGTACTTGGATAATTTATCTTATTTATCTGCAATTGCCCTATGTTCTGATTGCTATGTGAATTGTCTTGTCCATGCAACGCCCGTCCAAACATCCCTATGCCTACCACACTCTAATCCTACTGTTACTGCTATTGTTATTGCTGTCTTTACTTTACTACTGCTGTTACTTTACTATTCCTACTACAAAACTGTTGCTACTGATAAACTACTGTGAGCAAGATTGTTTCCAGGTGCAGCTGAATTGACAACTCAGTTGTTAAGTCTTATAAATATTCTTTGGCTCCCCTTGTGTCGAATCAATAAATTGGGTTTCACTTCCCTCGAAAATACTGCGATACACCCCCTATACTTGTGGGTCATCAATAAGGAGCGGTTATTACAGAGGTAATAACTTCCAAGACTCATCTAAAACTTTTGGGTTATCTCCCAATAAGTACTTTTCTTTAACGCCTTTAAGTTAGGCATGATAGTTTGAGAAGATGCTCACATAAGAAATATAAATTGAAATAAAAAAGAGCACCAAGAAGCAAATTCAAAACACATTTAAGTCTAACCCACTGCCTATGCATAGGAATCTTGTAAAGAAACAAGTCATGAAAGCACAAAGCAATAAGCATAGTAAAGCAAAACAAGTGCAACTTCAAGACTTTCAACATAAAGAGGGGAAACTTAATATTATTGAGATGCATAAAACCATGTTTCCCTCTCTCATAATAACTTTCTGTAGCATCATGAATAAAATTAACAATATAACTATCACATAAAACATTATTATCATGAGCCACATGCTTAAAAGAATTAATACTCTCCACATAAACATAGTCATTCTTATTAATTGTAGTGGGAGCAAATTCAACAAAATAGCTATCATTATTATTCTCATCACCATAGTCATCAAATATAGGAGGCATATTGTAGTCATAATTAATTGCCTCCTCAATAGTAGGTGGACTAAAAATATCATATTCATCATTGTAGTCATCATATATTGGAGGCATAGTATCATCAAAGTAAATTTTCTCCTCCATGCTTGGGGGATTAAAAATATCATGCTCATCAAAACTAGCTTCCCCAAGCTTAGACTTTTCCATAGCATTAGCAATACTGGTGTTCAAAGAATTCACACTAATAACATTGCTATTAGCATGCAAATAAAGTTCCATAGGTTTTTTAATTTTCTCTTCAAACACTTCATGTCCTAACTCAAGATAAATACTATAAAGCTCTCTAATTTTGTTGTTGTTTTCCATTAAGCCTAACTAGTGAAAATAAAAACAAGAAACAAAAAGATATAATTGCAGAATGTAAAGGAAATAACTTTGAGCACTCACACACCAGCAACAGTACTAGAAGATAACTTAGTAGCTAGAGGATGTGAGTACCTTTTACCTTACCTCCCCGGCAACGGCGCCAAGAAATAGCTTGACGTCTACGCACTTCTATTCTTGTGGACAGTTGTTGGGCCTCCAAGTGCAGAGGTTTGTAGAACAACAACAAGTTTCCCTTAAGTGGATCACCCAAGGTTTATCGAACTTAGGGAGGAAGTGGTCAAGGGTATCCCCTCTCAAGCAACCCTGCAATCAAGATACAAGAAGTATCTTGTGTCCCCAACACACCCAATACACTTGTTAGGTGTATAGGTGCACTAGTTCGGCGAAGAGATAGTGAAATATGTGGTATGGATATCAGACAACGGTGCGAGAAAATAGCTTGATGGCGTGGAAGAGACTAAAGGCAAACTGAATAAAGATGGCAGCAAGAAATCATGTAACAGATCTAGTTGCAAACAGTGTTTCAATGCTTAGAAACAAGGCCTAGGGATCATACTTTCACTAGTGAACACTCTCATATAAATATCATCTCTTTATGATACTACTCTGAACTACTCTCCGGTTGGACACTCTAATCCATGGTAGGGCTATAACAACACACCTCAAAGTTCGCTTTCCCCATCTAGGTAACCCCACACTGTCACCTTGAGCTCTAGATGGTTCCAACAAACACCACAATTTCATAGAAACATCCAACTCCAAATATAACTCATAACAAGTAATTGTAATCTCTAGACTAAGTGCCACCATGGTGTGCACGCTGTCACTTTCACACACATGGGGAGAGCAGAGATCTATTAAAGCACTTGAGTAGCAAGGTAGATCTACTTGATTACAAAGCTCATGATCACAATATGATCATGCATAGAGAGAGAGATGAGCACATAGCTACTGGTAGAACCCTTAGCCTCGAGGAAGAACTACTCCCTCCTCATCATGGAAATCAGCAACGACGATGGAGATGGTGGTGGAGATCGATGGAGATGGCTCCGGGGGCACTTCCCCATCCTGGCAGGGTGCCGGAACAGAGACTTTCTGTCCCCCAAATCTCCCCTTCGGTGGCCGTGGCGCTGTGGAACTTTCGTGGCTCCAGGCTTTCTGACTTTCGTGGTGTGGAACAGAGACTTTCTGACTTTCGTGGTGTGGAACAGAGACTTTCTGACTTTCGTGGCTCGAGGCTTGACGATATAGGGTTTTTGCATCAGGAGGCATCTTATAGGCGAAGAGGCAAGGTCAGTGGGCGGCCAGGGGGCCCACACCACCTGGTGGCGCGGCCAGGACTAGCCCACGCCACCATATGGTGTGCCCAACCTGGTGTGCTACTCCGTCTCTACTTCGTGTTTCCGTGTTGCTTCGGGAAAAATAGGCGTATTGGCTTTTGTCCCATCCAATTCCGAGAATATTCATTTTCTGACTTTCTGAAAACCAAAAGCAGCAGAAATCAGGCAACTAGCACTATGACATCTTGTTAATAGGTTAGTTCTAGAAAATGCATAAAAGTATATCCACATGTAGACAAAACATAAGAAAGTAGATATAAAACAAGCATGGAACATCAAAAATTATGGATACGTTAGCAACGTATCATTCATATAGTGGAGGACTATCTTCCTCTACTAAACCGTGATATTCAGAGTCATACAACGTCTGGTTGGCCTAACACATCATACGTGCATGAGTAATCAGAGTAGATCTAGATCAAAATAGATAAATGGCCACAAATGTTAGAGATGAGACAACTCACATCGAAATCACCATCTCTATTGTCATGATGTGTTTCCTCACCGTCTCCCCTTGAACCCATGGCGAAAGGGAGGTGGGGAACTGGGGTGGCTGCGGGAGAGATCACTGTCGGGGGGATGACCCCCCGGATAGCCTAGCTGGACAAGAATAAAGGCGAGAAGGTAACGGCCGGCTAGCAGATCCTAGCCGAACGCAAGCACCAGATGATAACCCACAAGTATAGGGGATCGTGTGTAGCCTTTTCGATAAGTAAGAGTGTCGAACCCAACGAGGAGCTAAAGGTAGGATAAATGTTCTCTCAAGTTCTATCAAGCACTAATACAACTCTATGCACACTAAACGTTTGCATTATCTAGCAAATAAAACTAGAGCAACAATACGAGTACTAAAGATAGCTTTGCATGATAATAAATAACAAGAAAGTAAAGCTAGTTGCTGCAGCAATAAAATACACTAAACTAACAGAACCATGAGTGTGGAATAGTGGTGGTAATTGTGGTGGCTTTGTCCAAGTTTAAATAGCGAATAGATTGGGTTCATTGTCTTTGATGCAGTTTTCTATGTGGGAGAGGCTAAATATACATGCGCTTCACTACTTGGAATTACATGCACTATATGATTGGGTTGTTATCAAACATCCGTAACTACTAACAATGCATTAAGGTTTCCCCAACCATAGCCTTAAGTTTAATGATCCTCTTACTCCCATACGTGCAACGTTTCGGTTCGTGTCCTTAGGTTTCTGTCACTCCGGCAAAACCCCCCTTCCTTTTACACATACTACAAACCCTATGATGTTTAATCCATGCGCGCACCAATATAATGGACACCAAAGGACTATACCATATCAACATACAACTCTAATGAACCAAAGACGTTCGACCATTCAATCTAAGAACAAAGAAACAACACAAACATGATATAGATCATAGGATTATAACTTATAGCATCAAACACCATGTTTACATAGGACGATACAGAGGTGTGTGGGAGGATGAACCGCTGCATACTAGGAGGATTAGGTGATGGAGATGGCGGTGAAGATGGTGAAGAGGGCGGCGGTGGTGCTGACGGCGGCGCGGGGGACTCCTTCCCCACCGCCGGTATCATGGGGGAGCACTGCCCCTTAGTCAAAAACATGGCTTTGGCGGCTGCAAATTCGTGGGTGGAGGTGTCTTAGGCGAATTAGGTTTCCTCACCCCATCTTAGGCTGCAGTAAATCGGGCCTAGCAGGCCCGTCCGGACTTGGAATCAGCTAAATTTTATGTCCAGAATGTTTGTCGCGAAATTTCCAACAACTTTGTAGTTGAAGAGTTTTCCGTTTGACGCATTATTTGACCCGAAACGTGACCATCTTAAAAAAGCATTCTGAAACAGATTTCTGGAAAAATCCCAATTTGACTCCAACAAGGTTTCCACTTGTATTCTTGGTAATTCCTACACATTAAAGTGTAAAACAAGAACATTGTGCACTTTTGCAACTATTAGTAGGTTAGTCCAAATAAATCATAAACTTTATACAAAAAGGAGTGTCAAAAACATATTATTAGCATAAAACCATCAAAAATTATAGATACGTTATGGACATATCACCAGATGACACAGAAGGTAGCCGGATTAAGGAAGGCAGGCAAGAACCGGATCCGGCTATACGACTGTAGCCAGACGCAATCAAGACGGAGGCAAGGCGACATGCTGCAAAGTGCACGGTATGGCCTGGTACAACGACAAGACCACAGGAGGACGAGGACCATGCCAAAGACTTTGTGGCTGACGGGGGCATAGTGGCCGACTGCTGACGCCAGACTCGCATGACGTTCACTGTGCCCACGGCAACCCTCATGGCGTGTATCTTCGACAAGACCTGCCACTTCTTGGTACTGTAGATGACCAGCCGGCTGGGACCTGCCTGTGGGACCCACCAGCCGGACTAGCCAGTAAGATCGCTACCACTAGCCTATATAAGGGGGGGGGCAAGGCTCTCGTAGCAAGGGTTGGCATTTGAGTAGCTAGACAGTTCACACAACTTGAGGAGCAAGTTGTATCCCACATATCATACTTAGTCAGATCGGTAGGAGTAGGGGTGTTACCTCCACACGAGGGCCCCGAACCTGGGTACTTCTTGTGTCATGCTATGCTTGCTAGTATCCAATCCCGCCCACGGATGCTATCGATATGTTCCCTGCCGTTTGCCCACACCTCTATCTAGCTTGTTCAGGCACTGCCATTTCTAATACAACAACAACCGCTGGAGGCACCGTCGGCGTGCGACTATGGTAGGATGGAAGAGAAGTGGGGAAAGTGGCTTAGAGGGGATGGAAGAGAAGTATGTGGAGGAAGAGAAGTAAAGGGGATGTGAGACTAGCAGGTGGGCCCACGGAACACATGACATTGGCAAGTGGGAGTGCGTGGTGTTACCAGTTTGTCCAAAGCAAGCAGACAGTAAGCATGTCCAATCATGTCGTAGAACAACCTACACGCGGATCACTCTTACGAAGAACCATCCCAATCGTCTAAGCGCCCCGATTAAACAATCTGTAACAATCATCATGAAGAACAAGTGTCTTGGGGCATGTATTCTACTAGACTCGATCTAACAGCCACCATTGGGGGATAAGGTTACGATCTAACAGCTACCACGCACACACACACTAGATGTCATTGCATGTGTTCTTTTCCAAAACCACAATGATGCACACTAATACACACACACATCCAAGTGGGTGTGGTGATGAAGCATCTTTCAAACTGGTGATACAATGCATGTTGCAGTTGAATCCCAGCATATTGCTAGGGTTCCTGGACATGTTTGGACATATGCTGGAGTGGCATCATTGCATGTGTTCTTTTCTAAAACCACGATGATGCACACTTATACACACATATCCAAGTGGGTGTGGTGATGCAGCATCTTTCAAACTGGTGGTAGAATGCATGTTGTAGTTGAATCCTAGCATGCTGCTAGGGTTCCTGGACATATTTGGACACATGCTGGAGTGGCGTCATTGCATGTGTTCTTTTCTAAAACCACAATGATGCACACTGATATACACACACGCTTCCAAGTGGGTGTCATGGTGCATCATCTTTCAAACTGGTGATACAATGCATGTTGCAATTGAATCCTAGCATGCTGCTAGGGTTCGTGGACATGGTTGGACACCACATGCTGGAGTGGCATCATTGCATGTGTTCTTTTCCAAAACCCAAATGATGCACACTGACACACACACATCCAAGTGGCTATGGTGATGCAACATCTTTCAAACTGGTGATAGAATGCATGTTGGAGTTGAATCCCAGCATGCTGCTAGGGTTCCTGGACATGGTTGGACACATGCTAGAGTGGCATCATTGCATGTGTTCTTTTCCAAAACCACAATGATGCACACTGATACACACACACATCCAATGACTCTAGTGGATCCATGTGGTTTATGAAAAGAATACACATGCAATGACATATAGTGGATCCATGTGGTTTAGGAAAAGAACACACATGCAATGACATCTAGTGGATGCATGTGGTTTATGAAAAGATCACACATGCAATTACTCTAGTGTATGCATGTGGTTTAGGAAAAGAACACACATGCAATGACATCTAGTGTATCCATGTGGTTTATGAAAAGAACACACATGCAATGACATCTAGTGGATCTAGGTGGTTTATGAAAAGAACACACATGCAATGTCATCGGTTGAATCCCAGCATGCTGCTAGGGTTCCTGTACATGGTTGGACACATGCTGGAGTGGCAACATTGCATGTGTTCTTTTCCAAAACCACAATGTTGCACACTGATACACACACACATCCAAGTGGGTGTGGTGATGCAACATCTTTCAAACTGGTTGTAGAATGCATGTTGCACTTGAATCCCAGCATGCTGCTAGGGTTCCTAGACATGGTTGGACACATGCTGGAGTGGAATCATTGCATGTGTTGTTTTCTAAAATCACAATGATGCACACTGATACACACACATCCAAGTGGGTGTAGTGATGCAACATATTTCAAACTGGTGATACAATGCATGTTGCAGTTGAATCCTAGCATGCTGCTAGGGTTCCTGGACATGGTTGTACACCACATGCTAGAGTGGCATCATTGCATGTGTTCTTTTCCAAAACCACAATTATTCACACTGATACACACACACACATCCAAGTGGGTGTGGTGATGCAGCATCTTTCAAACTGGTGGTAGAATGCATGTTGCAGTTGAATCCCATCATGCTGCTAGGGTTCTTGGACATGGTTGGACACATGTTGGAGTGGCATCATTGCATGTATTCTTTTCCAAAACCACAATGATGCACACTGATACACACACACATCCAAGTGGGTGTGGTGATGTAGCATCTTTCAAACTGGTGGTAGAATGCATGTTGCAGTTGAATCCTAGCATGCTGCTAGGATTCCTGAACATGGTTGGACACATGTTGGAGTATGGTGATGTATTTAATTGTATAAGACACTCACTTTCCATTTTAAAATCTCTTTCTATTTTCTATTGAATCCCTTAGTCTATTTTGTCCTTGGTTTTTTGATACTACTCAGTTTTGCCCTCTCTCTCGGTCACAAATCACATAAAAGCCCAAACATGTGCTCACTCTGGCTTCTACGCTCGGATTGGTTGACACAGTTGTCACGCGGATCGTGCGCACCAACCGTTGATCCTCTGTGATCCAACGCGCGTGTCTTGTGCCACTGTCGCACAACATGGGATGCTAACAACTCCACTGGCCTTTGGATAATCCAAAAAGAGGAAACTCTTAGAGTTTGGCTATGAGTTGCCCAACATATGTAGCAAAAATGCTATATTTGGGTATGCATTGGTATTCTCATGGGCCCGCGTTAAAAGCAAAAGTCGGAATACTCCTCTGACCGTTATGAGAAATCATTATATCAAAAAGGGAAACCTTGGGAATGGTCATGAGTGTCCTTCCTAGCCTACATAGTCTCGATTGAACATACACCACTCTTTTGGCATGGTCTCGTTACTAAGAAATATATTTTCTATGAGCTCAACAATCGAAGTTTGCACTTGAGAGACTTCAATAGATGGCATGACTGGGCATCATTGGAAAACTCTATTTCTATTTATGATTGACAACTAACCGTGTTCATCTTTGCCTTATACAAATAAAAATACAAAAATACAATAAAGTGCGTATAGAAGGATCACGAGTTTACTTGCAAGCTAGATTTAACTTTGACATGGGGCATATAAGTTTTTGACTAATCTCTAGTGGTTTGGAATAATATAACTAAGCTTATATTGCCTTGTATGATTATGCGCTCTCTTGCTTTAAGCTTGTAGGAAAAACAAGGATGGAGTGATTGATTTCCAATGATTAGCAAGATCACATCCATTAAGTTATCGATCCCTTTTGCTCGAGGACGAGCAAGATCTAGCTTGGGGAAGTTGATGGCTGTGATAATACAACACTTTTTAGCAATATAAATTGTGTCATTTGCCTATCATATCATGCTCCATCTAACTATTGCTATGCCTGATATGCATGATTACTTGTTTTTTATGAAATTCAATATGAGCTTTGCACATTTAGTAGTTTAGGTATAATTTTATCCCTCTTCCTTGTCTTTGACATGTGTGTAGGTGTTGATGATGATTATGGATAAAACAAAGGCAAAAGGAACAAAGAGAGCATAGTATGAAGGAGCTGCAGGGACCAGACTTAGCCATTTGAGGTGTTGGAAAAGTGAATTTTTCCAACTTCTCAAAATAAAGATCGAAGACAACAGGGTTTTATCCCTCGACGAGATGAATTCAACGAGCCCAAGAACACCCAAAACGGTGTTCGTATGAAGAAATAGCGACCACAATACTAAAGAACACCGAAGGTTTAACGACCAACTATACGACGGGAGCAAAAATTCCGGCCGTATAGCTCCCGCCGTATAGTTACCAAAAAGGTCGAAAACAACGGGATTTCGCCCTTCGGAAGCTCAAGAACCTTCCCTAAGTCATATGACGGTATTGGGGGAACCCTAGGGCACCCCAAGGCCTATATAAAGGAGGGAGGAGTCAAAGAAGAGAGGAGTAAGCCACCATACACCATATACAAGATCTAGATCCCATCTACTGCCTCCATGGCGGCGCTTTGCAGCCGTCCCGCCTCCATAGCCTCTACAACCCCACCAAGATACGATCTCCATCAACACCATCAAGCCATCCAAGCAAGACGAGGAGGAGAAGGAGGACACCGCCATCACCATGCCGATGCCACCATCACTGTGCCGTCATCACCATCTCCATCGCTACTACTCCTTCATACTTCCCCATCATGATCTCCGTGATGGGATGTAACATGGCTTGAACCCCTTTTATTAATGTTATGATGATTTGAGTAATTGAAGTGTGGTGTGTTCTTGTTAATTAATATGTTTGTGCTTTCTCTTTACATTGTTCTATTCATGATATTATTCTAGTGATTGGAGACATCCAATCCATTTTTGAGGAATTTACTAGGGATTCACGGAGTGTCACAAAACTTATCATTAGTCTCTTCTCTTCCATGTGTAGAACTAATAGGCTATTTGCCATAAGTGATTTGCGGAGGCAATAGCAGCTTAGGATGCACCGCCAAGAGTTCCCTCAAGATCACTCATGATATAGATATGTATAGTGTTGCCAATTGCTTGACCCCAAAGTTACGGATGGGATATCTTGTGACTAACACACTTGCTTACGAATATGGTTATCCATAGAACTTAATGCCTTTTCTCTGGTTTAGCTTGATTAGTCTTGTTACCTTAATACACTATTCTCTTACGAGATGACCCATGTCCGAAGAGGGTGTGGACAATTGAGTTGTCTAGTTGCCACTTACCAACGCTAGGAGACAGCAGTATATGAGGGCCCACCACAATTATAGTTAACAACTATTCCATAAGCACTTATCATGTACACTGGTATACACAACATTACTTGAGGAATCATAGAATTACATCTCATTGCATTCATGTCTTTTCAGTTTTACTTTTGTTCTACTTTTCTTCCAGTCCTAGTAGTAGTTATTACAAAACATCTTAAATTCATTTATCCTAGCAACTTATAGAATAGCCTATTTCCAAACCACGGTTTGGGTGCGAACATGGTCGCATTGACAACGTGGCTACGGGGTCGTGTTCGCCAAGCTCCCATCGGGACAAACTCTTTAAATATTTACTGCTACAAGTACTGCAATAACCCTGTTATTGGTGCACGAACCTAGTCATCAGTACGCCATATCGTCTGACAAGTTTTTTTTCGAAATTGTAAAAATTTAAGTTCAACATGCAAACTAGCTAGTGCAATGCTAAGACACCATGCGAAAGAAAGGAATTACTTCAAATTATATTTAATTTTCTTGATTGTTTCATTCATAAGACCCAAATTTGCTTAGTAGCTATAGCATTCACATATCAAGCAGTTGAATCCTGTGGAACTCTTGGTGGTTCTCCCTTGTTTAACTACTTGTATACCTTCAAATGAATTTAACAAAATTATGAGCAAGCAAGTATCATGCACTTGTAGATCCAGATTTGAGATACTTTTGTTAAATTTCTGTATCGTGATTCTATTATAGAAATATAGGCATAAAGCTTCAAAAATATTGAAACTTGGGAATTATCAATTATAAATAGGATATACTTTGTGTGAAAATTGGGACCGTGGGATTTTGAGCCATATTTTTGTAGTTGATTCACGATAAAAGCCATTGTATTGTTGTCACTTGGAAAATTGAAAATAACTTCAAATTTGGAAGATTTGTTTGTAAACAATATTTGAAATGCAAATATGCACGAATCTATCAAATATGGACAGGTTATTATAAATTATGACAAAGATATTGCCATGAACTTGGTCATATGGTCTGAAAGCCATGCATATATATTCATACATGGTATACCATATCAGCTGACAAGTTTTTTCAAATTTGTCAAATTTTAAGTTTAAATGTTTTCATGGAAACTAGCTAGTGCAATAGTAAGACACCATGTAAAAGAAAGGAATTACTTCAAATTATATTTAATTTTCTTGATTCTTTTCATTCATAAGGCCCAAATTTGGTGGCATTAGCATATTCATATCAAGAAGTTGAATCTTGCAGAACTCTTGGTGGTCCTCCCCGGATTTACTACTTGGGTACCTTCAAATGATTTAAAAAAAATGAGCAAGTAGGTATCATGCACTTGCACACCAAATTCTAAGACACTTCCATTAAATAGCCATAAAGTCATTCTATTGCACAAATATAGCCATAAAACTTGAGAATTATCAATTAAATAGGTTATACTTTGTGTGAAATTGGAGGGTGTGCTTTCGAGCCATAATATTTGTGGTTGATTCATGACAAAAGCCATTGTTGTAAATTAGAAAATTTAAATTAACTTCAAATATGGAAGCTCTTTTTGTAAACAATGTTTAAATGCCAATATGCACCAATCTACCAAATATGGTTCATTATCATAAAGTTTGGTAAACATATGGCCTTGACATTGGTCATCTAGATTGAAAGACCGGAATGTTCATACATGGTACACCATATTGTGAAACAAGTTTTTTCAAAATTATCAAATGTTAAGTTTAAATGTTTTCATGGAAAGTAGCTAGTGCACAAAGTGAGACACTAAGAGAGTAGAATGGTAGTATTTTGTTTCATATTTTGTTTCTTTGTATATTTTAAAAAATGGACCAAATTTGGCGTCATTACCATTCATATCAAGAAGTTGAATCTTGCAAAACTCTCGGTGATTCTCTGACATTTGACTACTTGGATACCTTTCAATTATTAAAAATAATAATTCAAGAGCAAGCTATATCACACACTTTGTAGTTCAAAATTAGACACACTTACTTTAACTCATGAAAAAGTCATTTTATTGCATAAATTGAGCTAGGAAATTTCGAAATTCATGGAAGTAGGGCGTTGTCGAGCAAATATGGATTCACATTTTATAAACATTGCTTGAAATGCTAAGATGCATCGATCTACCAAATATGGACACGTTATCAAAAACTACGACAGATATATGCCGTGACCTTGGTCATCTTGTTTGAAAGCCTTCAATAATGTTTATCAATTTTGGTGAATGTCTGGAAACTCATTTAAATGCTGGTAAGCACACTGTTGCTAGCGTGTTAGTCTAGACGTGGCCAACACCTGAGGAGCGACCACGCATCAGAGTAGTGAACCTTGGAAGCTCCAACCTCAAAAATTTTGTAGAGAGCCGAAACATCCCGTGGATACATTCAAATATCCCGCGCATCTATTCAAATATCCCACCCTGTTTTTTGCGTATGCAAAATTACTCTTCTATCCCTGGTGCGAAACAAGAACCGGAGGAACACCATAATAATAGAGGGGTATAGGTGGTAAATGGGCATCATCCAATCTATATCCCCCATCGCCTCTTCACTGCCCTTCCCCAAAATTTACCCACCCACACCCTCCGCCCTCCACCTTCCCCCACCTGCTTCACCGCTGGCCCTCTCATCAACACTGGAGATCCTTCACCACTGGAACGCTCTTCCACATGGGTGCTTCTTAATCGCCTTTGTTGTCCATGCACCGGATCCACCTCTCACGATCCTCGTCCACCACAACCGTTCTACATCACCGAATCCCGCGTCGTGGACACCAGAACTATTGACTCCCTGCCACATCGGATATGCTTCACAATGTCGTCGTCTATTGCATGGGGGGCGTTTTGCCGAATCACTCGTTCACTAACCCCGAAATGCCAAGTCACCGCCCCCACGACCCTCTTTCCCGTCCCAGCTGCCCCGCCGCAGAGTGGTAATTTCTCTTGGCTGTTTGATTTTTTGGTACTCTTAAGCTACAAAAGTGTTAGAATGTTGCTCAATATCCTGCCTGCTATTGCCATTTCATTTGCACCCACATCTGGTTGGTCGAATCCACATTATTATCTTCTCGCTGTTTTTTCTTTTATTACATTGTCACACTATATAACCCTACAACACTAACTTGTAGATGCTATTATTTCTGAGCGCTCACTTGGGTCATGCAAATTGCTCGTAGAGTATCCAACACTGATAATCTAACACCAAGCAAGGTTGAAGTGTGAGGTTTTTGTGTGTTACTTAGGCCAGTTCCTTATCATGTTAATAACTCATATAACTTATATGCATAATAAGTTAATAAGTCATTCTACCTAAAACCTTTCCCTAACATTTCCATTCATGTTTTATTGTCTTTCTATCTGCGAATGCTTTGATTAATTCACAGAATGTCCATCTATTTTAAATCATACATCTGGTCATTTTTGTGCTATCTTTTTGGAGTTTTCAACTACTTCCATCCTCCCAAACTAGCTAGTAAGTTTAAATCATACATCTGGTCAATTTTAATGCTATCTTTTTGGTGTTTTCAAGTGCTTTCATCCTTCCAAACCAGCTAGTTAGTTTGAATCATACATCTAGTCAATTTTAATGCTATATTTTCTGGTGTTTTCAACTTATTTTATCCTTCCGAACTAGCTAACTCGGTTTTAAATGTCATGCCTTAATGCATAGAAAGGACAAAGGAGTATAAGGACTAGAGTTCCAGTTGCTCAACTTAGATTGTACTGACAGATTGACCAGGATTCACACCTGCTTGAGAAGGAACTACTGTGAGCCTGAACGAGCTACTGTAAGTTCATACTTACTTAAATGATCTATACTTATATAATACATGTTTCCCTTGATCTTTGTTTTAACCCCTTTCACCATATTTTATCAGACTACAGTTAAAACCAAGGAGTCCTTGGAAGGTAGGGCTGAAAGTTGTCATCCCTCTTCCCATTCATCGTCCCATTGCATTTTTTAAGGAAACAACGTTGTTAATAGTCTACCTAGAACAAGTCCTACAGGTGATATATATATAACGGCTGTATTGCATGCAAAAAGAAAGAGTGTAACTACTCTTAGATTTGTAGTTGAAATGTTGAAGAAGAGGATAGATGATACGATGAAGTGCATCACCATGTACTGAACTCGTATTGATGATGCAAACTCTTCTTTGTGATCTTTTAAAATGCGGATCTTGTCTAATGATCTGTTGTAATTTTCAATCTCGAGAGACCAACTTTTATCATTGTGTAATAAGTAGTTTGAATTTCTCATTTCTTGAGAGAGGAGTTTAAATTTCACATGTTTATTAATCAGCTTGTTGGCATTCCTGTGTTGTTCTGCAAAATGTGGATGCTGCTCAAAATGCCGAAATAGTAACACGCCATACAGTGAAAGGCCAAACAGAAATAGACTGATAAAGGAAATGCCGTGATTGGTCAAACATGGATGGAGTTATATGAATAGTAAAAGGCCTGAATAGTAAGATGCCTAAATAGTAAATGACCTAAACAATGAACATCCTAAACAGTAAAAGGCCAGAAAGCAGTAACGGGCCTAAGCAATAAAAGTTCTGATTCATGACATGCCGAACAGTAAATGGCTAGAAAGTAGTAGCAGACCAAAACAGTAACAAGCTAGAACAATAGCAGGCTAGAACCGTAATATGCCAGAATAGTAACAGGCTGGAATAGTGAAAGGCTAGGTTGGAAGAGGTCCTGAACAGTAATAGGCCTTCCTACAAAAAGGCCCACAACAAACAGAAAGCGACGTGATTTATGCACAGTGATGGGCCTAGGGCAGGCCTTAACAGTACCGACCGACGTGGCACATGCCGCTAATGGGCTACACAGTGTTAAACTGAGCTTGGCCTTAAGTAGGCCGAAACTGTAACAGACCTAAAAGTTAACATGCCGTAGCTAGGCTGCAAAGTTGTGGGCCCCATTAAAGCATGGCAAGCCTCCAGTAGGCCAAAACAGTAATGGGACATATTCTTATTGGGCTTCTCTCCTTGGCCGGCCCACTAAATGGTTAGCAGGCCTTGGATGGGCCTTAGCTTCCACCATGGTTTTTGTGACCGTTAACGGCAGTAACTGGGCATTAACGATGCTTGCCACGTGGTAGGTTCCATGACATCAGCAATCAATAGAGCCGGGAAACCGATCTATGACATCACAAATTTCAGTGGCTAAAAGGTGCAATCTGCCATGGTCACGAAAAAACCATGGTAGATTCTTTGGTGATGGGGATTTACCACGAAGGCCATCCGTCACGGAAGACTTTTCCACCACGAAAAACAGGCCTTTAACCACGAAAATCGTCCGTTGTAAAAGCCAACTTTTCTGGTAGTGAGATATTGTAATTCTCAACATCCCACCACACTTCTTCACATATCCTAGGGACAAATGCAAGATTTGGTGGCATCCCGATGCTCCGGTGCTCGATTTCCAGCCAAACCCTAGACCATGGGCCTCGTAGAACTACCCCCTAGATTTCTTTGTACGATGATTGACCAATGGAATTTTATCCTTGTTTAGGTTAGGTTAGGTAATAGCAACATGGTAGACCAAGTTTGAGCCTGATAACTGCAAGTGCACATATCGATTGTAGCTAGTATCGAAATAAGAGTACCGATCCCACAGAGAGCTATTTTGTTTTGGTATTTATGCCCTTGTCACTTTCTACCAAAGGATACTTGTAAGTTGACTTTGATCTCAAGTAAAGGCTTTAAAGAAAGGTGTTGTTTTTGAGTGCAAGAAAGTAAAGAATGCAATAAAGTAAACAAGTGACTAGTGCGTTCGGATTGGTGTTGGAACTCAATAAGGCTAAGATGTTCTCGGGGATGTAAGATACACCACTAGCATATGTAATTTACTTATGATTAGGATAATATATATCTTTTTTCATGACATGTGTTGATAGAGCTCCATAATAATATGTTCACTACAAGTCCAGCGAGCAGCCATTTTTACGAGTTAAGTATTGAGGTCATCTCTAAATAACCACTGCGATGCCTGCGAGCAAATCACTTCTACAAACCACCACAACTAAGGGTTTCCCCATGGATATCGTAATGAGCTTAGTGAACCGCTCTTTATCCCCATTTGACCCTATAGGTCATAAGCCAATTCTTACAGTCACAAAATAGCACTGGACATACTTCCATACATGTCCCAAGGGTAGCTCCCTCTCTTTAGTCCCAAAGGCAAATGCTATGTGGTCGACTTCACATACCATCTAAAGAGAGAGATCTAACACAATATCATAAATCCTTAGATCAAGGACAACGTTATAGATCATCTTTATTTCATTTCGTAACAATGCTAGGGTTTCTCCATCTCCCCAAGAACAAAGGGAACTACTCACACATGGAAGCAATCAACAATATCATCATATTCATATGAATGGATCGAAAGTGCAAAGGTGAATCAAGTGCAAAACCACAATTATATTTTGAAATTACAACAAAGTCGAAATGGATGAGATAGAGGGGATAATGGCGATGATGGAGATGCAGTGGTTGATGGTGAGGGGGATGATGCGTTGTCTCCTGATGATCCGTGAAGCAGCAAAGATTTGCCCTTCTCTAAGTTCCTCCTCTAGATCCCTTCCTGGCATGGTGTTTCATGGCTGGATGTGTCTGTGAATGTCAGATCTCAGATCTATCTTCGAGGGTGAGAGTATTTGATGAGGAGGACATCCTGGCAGGACGTATGGGCGGACGGTACGGGCAAACTCCTCCCGTACCGCATGTCGTTAAGCTAGCAGTAGGTTCTCCTTGCATCCTCTCTTCTCCCAGGTGCGTGGAAAATCATTTAAATGACATTTATCACTTAGATATATATATCATATTATTACATAACAAGATAGTCCCAATTGATATATTCACAAAAGACTTAACAATTCAGGATCCTGTTGAAACGAGGGAAAAAGGTGCACGCAAGCAACATAAAATACCAAAATCGTAACTCTACTTATGCAAAAACATAAGGTAAATCTGCCTCAAAAATGGACTCATCAACTTCCCCAAGCTAGACTCTTGCTCGTCCTTGAGCAGGGTAGTGACTTGTGGACAAAGTCATCATGTTCACGAGGCACGAGTCGTTACAATACATGAGGCAATTGAAGCATAATTACAATATCAGATATAGAACTTTCACACAACTCATGACTTAGAGGCTTCCACACCTTTTGTATCAATAACTTATGTGAAGTTTATAGATTTTAGCAGATTATAAAATCATCAAGTGTATCTAGATGAGCGCTCGATTAAGCAGGTAATAGTCTATGATCACTGTTTGAGCACTTTTTTTGCTAACTTGTACTTTTCTTTCTTTTGATTCTTTGATGTCATAGTTTTTCATTTGTTTCATCAACAAATTTGTATCATGTTAATATCACTTTATGGCTCTTATCGATCTTAAACCAATGACTATAACATGCTATCAAAGTTTCTTCTCATAACTTATCAATACTTTATTGGTGTGGAAGTCCCTAAAATCATAACGGTGGTACAAGTATCACAAAACTCAACCTAATTCATACATCTAATACAATAATCATAAACCAAAATTACTTTGAATTTCATAAAGTCTCAAAATCAATGGATATAACTCTTTCCTTTGACTAAGGAAGTTGATCATGCAACTAATGCAAACTGTGGAATTAAAAACCTAACATGTACGCAAGAAGGTAAACATGCTAAAAACTGAAAGGTAGATTACAAGGTTCCAATAGATCTCCGCAAGCTTAGAATCAAGCCAGGAGGGATCACATAACTCCTTGTGAATACCTATTTCTTTTTCAGGGTGAAGAAGTCATCACCCTCTTCATCTCCTCCTTTTTGAGGACGCATGCATGTGCAATACACACAAAGGGAGTGGATAGTTCGATGATGCTAGCATGTTGCTCTTTTACTATTTTTCAAAGTAGCTTCCTATCTTCAGCCATCTCAACAACAATCCTATTTAAAAATTGCATTCTACCATCGATGACATCGACTTTTTTCTCATGGTCTTTAACCATCATCTAGTAGGAGTCCAACCCCTCACTAATGGTTTCAACACAAGCTTTGTAGACTTTTTGAGACTTGCGATCTTCTCCCTAATCTCATCTTGGGGAAACAGGAGAAGATTTGAGACATGATTCATGAAGGTTATACTTGTAAGGATTTGATGGATATTCCTCTTTGTTCCTCCGTTGTTCGACATGCCTAATAATCTCCAGCTTGCATGGGAACATGTCCTCCTAGTTGGGAAGTGGCACCACTTGAGATAGTCCTTGAGTTGACGAGGATGAAGAGCCTTCTTCGGACTCCTTTTTGGTTCTTGCCACATGAGCCTCCTCCTTCTTTGTCCAGATCTATTTGATATGAAAAGGATGCATAACTCTAGGATGATCAAGTGAGATTTGATGTGTGAAGACAATTGAGATGGAAGAGGCAAGATTTAGGAAAAAACACTAAATCTTAGAGGCAAAATGGAAAAAAGGATGGAAGAGAATATAAATAAAATAGAATCATCTTCAAAAAGGGACAGCCGCCTTCGGTGCCGAGCGTCGGTACGGGCAAGATTCCCCTGTACTGTGCACCCGTAGCAGCGGTTACCAACATTTTTGAGGCGGTAATTTTTTTTTAACAAAAATCCAAACGAGAGAAGCAAAACAAAAGTTTACAGAGAGTTTAACGGACTGGCGTAGGGGGGAGCCGCCCGTACCGTCTCGTCATATCGATATGCGAAAAAGAGCAAAAGTGAGGCTGAGGTACTATGACTTTAATGACCTATGGTATGGGAACGTCCGATCGTATGGTCTACCCGTACCGGGTCAGGAAACATCCCATCCCAACCCGAAGAATGAGAGAAAGGAGAAGAAATCATTTGTGAAGGAAAATTGAGACTCAGAAAAGCATCAAAGAAAGAAAAAGATCAACAAGAATCTGACTCATCATACCTTTGTGTAGGGTGGATGATCCTAGGTACCCTAGACTTTGCCATTTAATTCATGAGTAGATGAAGAAAGTCATTTGATATAGATAACAGTCCATAGGCAAATAAAAAAGAGATCCTGGAAGGATCTAGGCCGACATTGGCCAAAGTGGACCTGAGAATAGAGCAAACTGCTCCTCATGGGTCGCCATATGCCCCAAGTGGGACAACATACCTATCCCGGCCAGCCAGGCCGACATATATATCATGTCCAGATAGGCCGACATTCCTTATCGCGGGCTGACTTAGTTTCCCGGCTGGGCTGCCACGTTCCCAGCTGGCCTACCTTGCTCCACCTCACTAAATACACATCGAGCCGACATCGCTTCCATATCGGCTAGGCCACACACTCCTAGTCGACCCACCTCTACCTTGATCACTTCCTCGTCGATGTTTCCACGCCTAGGCCGACTTTGCCCTTCCCTGCTAGGACGACCTCGCCACCCTTTATCAGCCCGCTTTGTGCCATCTCGGCTGGGCATGTTCGCCACCTCGCCCCGCTTCCTCCTAAGCCACCTCTACGCCACCCACATCACCCCCAGGTCGCTGTCACCACCTCGATCAACTGTCGTAGCCACCTTATGTCGGCGCCCTTTCATCAGGATCAAGCGACCAAGACCAAGCTACCTCGATGTTGCTACACTACAACGACACCTCGACACCCATCCTTTCTACCTCGTTCAACACCAAGCCACCACCAAGTTCTTACTCCCGTGTCAGTCTTGGGATGCTCCTGGCTCAGACCGGCACACGCTACATCAACTCAGGCTACCAGATGCTGCTTATCTGAAGGAGAGGATAAGAGCGATGACTAGGATATGCCGAGGACAAGGACAAGACCAAGAACAAACAAGGCCTACCAAGACAATGCTTAGCAGCATGGATATAGTAGGACAAGACCCCAATAGTCATATCAGCAATAGTTGACAAGACCCCAGTAGTCAACTGATGAACAGTGTGTGTATAGAAATGCGGGGCACCCCTGTCCCCTAGGCTCCCTTTATAAGGAGAACCAGGGGGATCGATCACCCTAGCACCCCTCTGGGGCTTATATCTTCCTCATCTAACATACGAGCTCTCTATTCTTCCTCTAGCTCTTTAGCATACAGAGAAGGCCTCTCATCAGCATAGGTCACATAGCTCAAGGAGCATCATTGTAGCTACATATATAGCTCATCAAACAAGCAGGAGTAGGGGTTTTACCTCCTCACGAGGGCCCTGAACCTAGGTAGATCGTTGTGTTTGCAGTATTCTTCCATGTGCGGTCTTCACCACATCATCCCTCCTCGGATCCTCTAGTGTCCATTAGGCCCCAACTTAATCCTACCCCAGACATCTACTATGTTACCACCACAAAAGTTGGCGCCCACCATAGGGCCAGCAGCGACTCTGGCTAGAGTTTTCATCCAGATAGGACTGTCTTCATCAACCTCTGCATCATTGTCATTGATGTAGCTTCATATTCTTATTCACCACCGTCAGCATTCAACAAATCCCTAGGGTTGGCATGCAAGCCTCCCCTCAACATATGATGGTCTCAATGTCATCACCAACAATACTCATGTAAGGATATACGGTCTACTCGCACATGAGGATAACCCCGAATGTCACTAGGGGGCTATCACCCTTCATCACCTCTTTAATTGTTTACCCTGAGAAATAGATGTCTCAACCTGGGGATTGCCAGCTAATCCAGTATAGAACCTCACATAGGCAGGAAAAGTATATTGGGGTCTCGGATAGTACTTAGCTAGCATCCCCATGCATATAACTGTTGCTTAAGTAAGCATTCACTGTATATAGGGTATGCCATTTTCTATGCCTTCGAAGTATGTCGTTTGCTATGCCTTTAATGTATGTCTTATGCTTTGTCTTTACTTATGATCTTTGCTATGTCTTCTGACGCAACTACCACTATGTCTTCTGGTATGTCTGCAAGTATGTCAACTGCTTTATGTCTATAACTATGTCTTTTGATATGACCACTGCTAAGGTTGAACACCCATTATATGTATTCGTTGACTAACTATGTCATTTGAAATATCTATTGCTGAGGAAAACTTATTGCCAAGTCATCATGGTGTCGTAAAGTATCTCTAATCACCATTTATGTCGGTTTGCCAGGATATCATGGCATCATTATAAAATTATCTCAAATCACCGTCTATGTCGGTTTACCAAGATATCATGGCATCATCATATCATATCTTAAATCACCATTTATGTCGGTTCACCAAATAATCCTAGCATCATAATGTATCTCAAATCACCCTCTATGTCAGTTTGCCAAGATATCAAGGTATCGTCCATATCTCAAATCGTCAAGTATCATGACATCGACATGTATGTCAGATCTCTCATATCAAGTATCGCCACGAATCATGGAATTGATGGCATTGTCGTGTATGTTGGATTATCACATATATGTCGGCTCGTCAAGTATCCTAGCTCTCAAAGTATCTTGGCTTGTTGAGTATAATGTATGTCAAATTTTCCCATGCAAGCCATATGTAAAATTTGCCCATGCAGGCTATATGTCAAATTTTCCTATGTAGGCCATATGTCAAAATTTTCCCATGCAGGATATATGTCGAATTTTCCCATGCATGCTATATGTCAAAGTTTCCCATGCAGGCTATGTGTCAAATTTGCCCAAGTAGGCCATATGTCGAGTTTACCAAAGTAGGCTATATATGACTTCAGTAACGTCCAAGCAGGCAATACACTGATATATAACAATGCCCAAGTAGGCTATATGTCGAACAAGCCCAAGCAGGAAATATATGACTTCGGTAACGCCCAAGAAGGCAATACACCAATATATGACAATGCCCAAGAAGGCTATATGTTGAATAAGCCCAATCAGGCAATACATGATTTCGATAATGGCCAAGCAGGCAATACACCAAAATATGACAGTGTCCATGCAGGCTATATGTCAAATGCGCCTATCCAGGCCAAATGTCAACCAAAGCCAATTAAGGTAATATATGATACTGACACAACCCTTACAGGTTATACGTCGTTGAGACAATGCCAAGTTAGCTATATATATGGTTTCCAATACCGGGAATCTTGACTATATGTCGACTCTGATGATGATATTTGATTAAAGTAAAGAGCCTATGCACGACTCTACGAGTCCTACATAGTCTCCGAGGCTAATGTAGGGGGATGACCCTGGGTACCCTAGAGTTAGACATTTAATTGATGAATAGAAGTAGAAAGTCATTTGATATATATAATAGTCAGTAGGCAAATAAAAAAGAGACCCTGGAAGGATCTGGGCCGATATTGGCAAAAGTCGGCCTGAGAATAGAGCAAACTGCTCCTCGTGGTCCGGCATATTCCCTGAGTGGGCTGGCATACATATCCCGGCCAGCTAGGCCGACATACATATCTCGGCCAGCCAGGCTGGCATTTATATCTCAGTCAGCCAGGCCGACATTCCTCACCGTGGGCAGACTTTGTTTCCCGGCTAGGCCGCGACGTTCGCAGCCGATCCACCTCACTCCACCTCATTGGATCCACCTCGGTCCGACATCGCTTCTATCCCGGCTGGGCCACGCACTCCCAGCCGACCCACCTCTACCTCAACCACTTCCTCCTCGTTGCTTCCCCACCTAGGCCGACTTTGCCCTTCCCGGCTGGGGCGACCTCGCCACCCTTCACCGGCCCGCTTTAACCCTTCCCGACTAGGCCTTTTCACAACCTCACCCTGCTTCCTCCTGTGCCACCTCGACACCACCCACATCGCCCCAGGTCGCTGTCTCCACCTAGATCACCTATAACATCCACCTTATGTCAGTGCCCTTTCATTAGCGAGTCAAGACCAAGCGACCAATACCAAGCTACCTCGAGACCCCTGCACTTCAACAACACGTCGACACCCATCCTCACTACCTCGTTCAATGCCAATCCACCGCCAAGTTCTTCCTCCTATGTCGGTCTTGGGACGCTCCTGGCTTAGACCAGCACACACTATGTCAACTGAGGCTACCAGATGCCGCTTATCCTCAGGAGAGGATAAGAGCGATGACTAGGAGATGCTGAGGACAAGCACAAGAGGACAATACCAAGGACAGATAAGACCTGCCAAGCCCATGCCTAGCAGCATGGCTATAGTACGACAAGACCCTAGTAGTTATATCAACAACAGTTGACAAGACCCCAATAGTCAACTCAAGAATAGTGCGTGTACAGTGTATGTGGGGCATCCGTTGTCCCCTGGGCTCCCTTTATAAGGAGAACCAGGGGGATTGATCACCACAACACCCCTCTAGGTGATCATTTCTTCCTCAGCTCATATACAAGCTCTCTCTTCTTGCTCTAGCTCTTTAGCATATAGAGAAGGCCTCTCATAGACATATGTCACACAACTCAAGGAGCATCATTGTAGATACATATACATCTCATATGCAGTCAGACAGGCAGGAGTAGGGGCTTTACCTCCTCACGACGGCCATGAACCTGGGTAGATCATTGTGTTTGCAGTGTTCTTCCATGTGTGGTCTTCACTGCATCATCCCTCCCCGAATCCTCTAGTGTCCATTCGCCCCCAACTTAAGTCTACCCCAGGCATCTGCCATGTTACCACCACGACACTTTGTTTGATGAATTCCACAACTGTGATTAAATAAGTTAGCTCCATTACATTTACCTCTCCAACTCTATAGTGCTTCAGGCGCTGCCTATTAACAATCCAAGATGAAGAAGGGGTATGGCCTTTCAATCTCACTTCCCTAAGGGGTATGCCTCATCAACTTCGTATGGTCCTTCCTTTGGATCTCAATTTCCCTGCAAAGACCTTAAGTCGAGAATTGTAGAGAAAAACTCTATATCCAGTCTTAAATTCCTTATTCTCTATTTTTCTATCATGCCATATTTTGACTTTCTATTTAAATATTTTAGCATTTTCATAGGCCTCACCCCTTTTTTATTTTAAATTTTAAATACCCGCTACCTAGGGATAGAAGAGTAGGACAAAATATGTGGCGTGCAATAGAAAAAAATTTGAACTATTTCCTTCCTCCATCCATATTCTAAGTTCATCTGGAGCAGGAATGTCTAAGAGGCGCTTCTCTCCTGCATCCTTGAAATCATAGTTTAAGCTTTAAGTTTTAATGGCCCAATAAGTTTTAATGGCCCAATAAGGAAGATGGCAAGCCTTACCGTAGACCATTTTATATGGTGTCATCCCCATATATAGTATTCTTATAAGAAGTCCGATATGTCCATAATGTATTATTTAACTTCATAGCCCAATCCTTCCTTGACTTTTGTATTGTCTTCTGAAGTATGAATTTAATTTACCAGTTTGAAAGCTCCACTTGCCCACTAGTTTGTGGGTGATAAGGTGAGGCTATATGATGCTCAACCCCATACTTATGAAGAATTTTCCTGAAAGTACCTTTCATAAAATGAGACCCACCATCAGTAATTAGAAATCTAGGAACTCCGAACCTGGGAAAAATAATGTCCTTAATCATCTTGATGGAAGTGGCTGCATCTGCATGATAAGTGGGTGTAGCTTCAACCCATTTAGCAACGTAATTAACAGAAACAAGAATGCGAGTGTATCCATTAGAATATGGGGATGGCCCCATGAAATCCATTCCACACACATCAAATGGTTCTATTATAAGGTTATAATTCATGGTCATTTCTTGTCTTTTCCCTATGTTACTCATATGTTGACAAGCATCACAATTCTTAACATATTGTTGAGCGTCTTTACAGAAAGTAGGCTAGTAGAATCCTGATTGCAAAACTTAGCGGCTATATGGTCGCTAGCATGATGCCCTCCATAAGGACTATCATGGCAGGCTTTCAATATAGCATTCATTTCGTGATCAGGTAGACACTTCCTTAGCATCCCATCAATCCTATGCCTATATAAATAAGGATCATCCCAAAAGTAATATTTCAAATTGTTGAAGAATTTCTTCCTCTGATTATAATTCATTCCATTTGGTAGAAACTTTCCTACAAGAAAATTAGAAGAATATTCAAGCCATGGGTCATGCGGTTCTAAGGTGGCAAGGTACTCCCCAGGCTACGATCATCAATTATGGGGTAGGATCATCAATTATGCCCTCCATATGTGATAAGTGGTCAGCTACCGGATTATCTTTGCCTCTACTATCTACTATTTGTAAGGCATACTCTTGTAATAAAAGGACCCAATTAATCAAACGTGGCTTCACATCTTTCTTTGCTAAGAGAGTTCTTAAAGCTAGGTGACCGGTGTTACTTTGGAGTTTATAATATACTGTCTGAATTTATCATAGTCAAAAAGAATGACTAGGAATTCCTTCTTAGTTGTGGCATAATTCTTTTGATCATCATTAAAAACACGACTAGCATATTAAATAACATTTAAGTTTAGGCCTTCTTTTTATACAAGAATGTCTCCAATTGCATAGTTACTAGCGTCGCACATAATTTCAAACGGTTGAATAATAGGTGTAGAAACTAGAGCTTTTTAAGTTATTTGAAAGAGGTGAAACAAATATTGTCAAAACAAAAGGGATATATTTATGCAACAAATAAGTCAAAGGAGCAGCTAGTTTGGAAAAATCCTTAATAAAGCACCGGTAAAAACCTGCATGTCCAAGATTTTTTTACGCCTTTTATGTCTTGGGTATAGGTAATATTTCTAAGGCAACAATGCTAGAATCATCAACCTCAATACCTTTTTATGAGATTTTGTGTCTGAAAACTATACATTCTCTTACCATGAACCGACAATGCTCCCAATTGAGGACCAATTTGGCTTTCTTGCAATGCTGCAATACTCTGTTAAGGTTACAGAGACATTGATCGAAAACTATTCTGTAAACAACAAAGTCATCCATAAGGACCTCCATAGAGTCTTCAACGAAATTGTCAAATATTTTTAAAGCACATTCTTGAAAAGTTGTTGCTGCATTACACAAATCAAATGGCATAAATCTATAAGCGTAAGTGCCATAAGGGAAAGTAAACGTTGTCTTCTCTTGGTCTTCAAGTTGAAAAGAAATTTGAGAATACCCTGAAGAACCATCAAAAAAACAAAAGTATGAACTGCTAGTTATTATTTCTAAAATTCTCTCCATAAAATGTATAGGTTTGTGATTTTTCTCCATCTCCTTGTTTAATTTTCTATAGTCTATGCATATTTTATACCTTCTATAGTCCTTGTGATAATTAGCTCATCCTCATTAATATTAATTATGGTTATACATCCTTCTTTAGGTATGCAATGAGTTGGACTAACCCACTTATTATTAGAAATTGGGTAGATAATACCAGTGTCTAGCAAACATATTACTTCTTTTCTCACTACTTGTTTCATTCTAGGATTTAGTATCTTTTGAGTATCTACAAAAGGTTTAGCATCCATAATCATAGGTATCTTGTGAGTATTTATGGAAGGATCTATGCCTTTTATATCACTAAGAGTATATCCAAAAGCTTCATGTTGCTTGACAAGTACTTCTAGTAATTTATCACTTTGTTCCTTAGAAAGTTGATCATTAATGATTATGGGACACTTACCTTTCTTGTCTATGAATTCATACCCAAGCCCCGGTGGAAGGGTTTTAATAATAATAGAGGTGGATCCTCGTCTTCCTTCCTTTCCAGCTCCTCAAATTCACTCTTATGAAGATTTTCCACTTCAAGCGTAGTATTAAGGATATTATCAAGATATTCTTTTGCTTTATCACTTGGGACTGAGTCATTATTGGTTAGGATTCTCTCTAATTCAGTTTGCGGAGTACCAAAATAGATTGCAGCCAACTCTTCAATAGTATTTCCTTCCTTTATCTCAGTTTTCTTTTCATACAACAACTTCTTGAATTGATTGAAATCAACCGTTAAATTCACTTCTCCAAACTTAAGGACATAACTCCTTTCTTGTCATTAATATCAGTGTTTACAGAATTGTAAAATGGACTCCCCAAAATGATAGGACAGAAAAAATTGATTTGCATATCAATAATATTAAAGTCAATGGGATGGACAAACACTCCTACTAAAATGCACGCATTGTGACGAACCCCATGAGATCTCTATAAGGTTCTGTTGGAGAGAATTATAGCTACGTCAGTAGGTTCATATTCTGGGTCATTGATACGTTGCAAACGTATCCATAATTTTTGATGTTCCATGCTTGGTTTTATCTACTTTCTTATGTTTTGTCCACACGTTGGAGTACTTTTCATATGATTTCTTGGACAAACCTATTAACAAGAGCCACAGTGCCAGCTGCCTGTTTTCTGCTATTTTTGGTTTCAGGAGAGTCAGAAAATGAATATTATCGGAATTGGACGGGATAAAAGCCAAAGTTAGTTTTTCACCGAGGGACACCAAGAACCAGAATACGAGACGGAGAGGGGCTGGGACCCGACCACACCACCTGGCCGCGCGGGCTAGGCCTGGCCGCGCCAGGGCGTGGTCTGGCCACCCCAGGCACCCCCTCGGCCTCCCTCTTCGCCTATAAGTTGCCTCCTGACCTAAAAACTAGGGGGTTCGACGTTTTTTCAGAAAGAGTTCCGCTGCGCCGCCACCACCAGATTCCGTGATTCGGAACCAGAAACTCCGTTTTGGCACCCTGCCGGGTCGGGGAATTGGAGGAGATCATCGCCATCATCATCACCATCGCTTCTCCATCAACCATCCATGTTTCCCCATCTATGAGTGAGTAATCCCCCGCTGTAGGCTATGGGGTGGTAGGGATTGGATGAGATCATTCATGTAATGGCATCAGATTGTTAGGGCATGGTGCCTAGTATCTACTATTAGTGCTTTTTGACTTTGTTGCAACTTGTTATGCTTAATGCTTGTCACTAGGGTCCGAGTGCCATGATTACAGATCTGAACATGTTATTGATTCATTATGATAGTATTATTTATGGTCTTACCTGCAAGTTGTATACACACATTGTTGTCCGGAACCAAAGGCCCCGAAGTGACAAAAATCGGGATAACCGAAGGGAATGGCTTTGATGTGAGGATAACATGTGTTCACAGAGTGTTAATGCTTTGCTCCGGTGCTCTATTAAAAGGAGCACCTTAATTGCCAGTAGTTCCCTTGAGGCCCTGCTGCAAACGGGCTAGCTGGACAAAAGATGTTGTGCAAGTTCTCATTGCGAGCACGTATGACTATATATGGAACACATGCCTATGATTATTTAGTACTTGGATGCTTTATCTTATTTATCTACAAATGCCCTATGTTTTGATTGCTATATGAATTGTCTTGTCCATGCAACGCCCGTCCATCCATCCCTATGCCTACCGCGCTTTAATCCTACCGTTTACTGCAATTCTTACTACTGTCTTTACTTTTACTACTGCTATTACTTTACTATTCCTACTACAAAACTGTTGCTACTGATAAACTGATGTGAGCAAGATTGTTTCCAGGTGAAGCTGAATTGACAACTAAGTTGTTAAGGCTTATAAATATTCTTTGGCTCCCCTTGTGTCGAATCAATAAATTGGGTTTCACTTCCCTCGAAAATACTGCGATACACGCCCTATACTTGTGGGTCATCAAGACTATTTTCTAGCGCTGTTGCCGGAGAGCATAGCTTTATTTATCAAGTTCACTTGGAATCACTATTGTTCAAGCATAATCATAACCAATCTCTTTACTTTGTTATTTTTATTTTGCTTAGTTTATTTCCGCCTTGTTTGCTTGTTTCTTTATCAAAAATACAAAAAAATTAGTTCCTACTCTAGTTGTTATTTTCATTGGTCTGTTATTGTCTTGCTTTATCATGCTTTATATCAATGGTTGGTTTCTTTGAAACTGAATCTTATTGGCAAGGTGGGTTCACGGAAGAACAAAAATATTATTATAAGGAACACCGCTTGTCACAAAAAGGGAAACACTTATGGGAACAAATTGATAAATTGTATACCATTGCTATAAACATGTGCTCTACTTATAATGTTACTTATTGCTTTGATAAATCTTGTTGCTGTAGGAGGTACAAACACCTCCCTTTTCAATGTGAGTATAATGATAATGTTACCATATCTTCTTATGTGAAAGAAAATTATGACTTTTATGATGTGGAACAAACTGAGGAATTTATTGCTTGGAAGGGTGCATTTGAACTTGCTAGTTTGCTTAAAAATATTGATGATTCACCTTATAAATATGAGGTTTATGATATACTAAAATTTTGCTTTGATAATTACAAGGAAGAAAATGGCTATATTCTTGAATATATTAATAGATGCTTTCCACAAATGGAAGAGACTAATGCCTTGCAGGATCTTATGGAAGAAGAAATTGATGAACCTAAAAGCTCATTAGATGAAAAAGAGGAGGAGAGTGATGAAAAAAAGGAGGAAGAATGGATTAGCTACCCATGCCTACCTTCTAATGAGAGTAACTCTTTATCCCTTACATTATTCGATTGTCCCCCATGCTTACCAAAGAAGGATGAATGTTATGCTCATGTTATCTGTGATAATCCTTTATTTGTGCCTAACTTCGAGATGCATGGTACTAAAGAGTTTTTCTTAGAAATTGTTTATGTTAAATCTCTAGACGATGGTCCTATATTGAATGATCAGTAATCTTGTTATAGAATTGTTAAAAGTGTGTTTAAAGGTTTTAATCCCACTATTTTTGAGCTTGATAAAAATTATGTTTTTGTAGAACATGAAAAGCATGTTTTATGTGATAGGTATATTGTTGAGTTTATTCATGAGGCTACTGAAAATTATTATGAGAGAGGAAAATATGGTTGTAGAAGTTTTCATGGTATTGAAACACCTCTCTATATGCTGAAAGTTTTGAAGTTACTCTTGTTTTATCTTCCTATGCCTGTCACTTTGTTCTTTGTGAATTTATTTGCATACAGGATTCCTATGCATAGGAAGTGGGTTAGACTTAAATGTGTTTTGAATTTGCTTCTTGATGCTCTGTTTTAGTTCAATTCATATTTCTTATGTGAGCATCCTCCCAAACTATCATGCCTAACTTAAAGGCGTTAAAGAAAAGTACTTATTGGGAGATAATCGAAAAGTTTTAGATGAGTCTTGGAAGTTATTACTTCAGTAATAACCGCTCCTTATCCTTTTTATTTGTTTTTTGTTCCAAGAGTAACCTCTAATGAGAGAGAAGTAATGATTGGGAAAGTTGTTGTCCCGAAACAGATTTCTGTTCTTCACCGTAAAAATTCGTGTAAAATCTCTGTACGTCCTTGTGAGGCGTGAATTTTTGTGCTTCTGCCCCAGGTTGTTATCTAACTTTCTTTACATCAACACTTTTTGATTTGAGTAATAGAAGGTCTTCGAAAAAATTCGTATTTACCTGCTGGTCTGTTTTGACAGATTTCTACCATTATTTGCATTTGCTTCTTGTTGGTTCCTTTTTTAGTTCTTTTGGGAAATTGAGCTTTTTGAGGGAATTTCTACAGTAGCTTGTGTTTTAATGGAAGTTTTGTTTGTGTTGGAACTGTACCCAAAGACCTATTATCTTGAGTGCACTAATGTTGCTAATAAAGATTGTGTGAAGTTTTGTATGAAGGAAAAATTTCAGGTGTATGGAACGAATGAGTAATGAGATGAAGGATGGACTAAAGCTCAAGCTTGGGGATACCACGCGTGTCACCCCAAGAAATATCCAAGAAGTACAAGTGTCAAAGCTTGGGGATGCCCAAGGCATCCCCTTCTCCATCAATAAAAATTCCAGGTTTCCTCCAAACACTTCATTTTTATTGTTTCGTGCACAATTGTGTTGTTCTTGGAGCGTCTTCTTTTTCGTTTTCGTTTTGGTTTTTCGTTTGCTTGGTTTTCTTAGTTTGCTGAATAAATTGGTTGGACCCCCTCTTTCATGCATTGGTTTTCAAATAGTTTGGTTTGGATTGGAAAAGAGTAGGAAAAGTTCACGCTTAAGTGGTAAAGAGAGCTTGTTTTTTACTATGGATTATGCTTTGTCATGCCATGGTCGATATTGTTTTGGCTTTATGCTTAGTATTCCTTGTTGTATCATGACATGTTATAAACAATTGAGATTGCTTAATGTGCCTTGGAAGAATCATGCGTTGTTTTAGCATATTAAAGCATAGTATTGTGGTATTCTCCTTTGTTTCTTTATTTGGGTTGACTTGGCGCATGCTCACACCATGTTATGACTATCACAAGTCACCATAGACTTTATGATCCTTTAGTTTTCAACTTGTAGTATCACTTTATGCTTTGATTAATGATGTTTTGTCGCTCTGCATGATTATAGCCATTATTGCTCTCTTAGTTGGTCGCTCCCAGTCTTTTGCTAGCCTCCATAACCGAGTATGAGTTCCACTCATGCATCCAACTCCTAAAACCAAGTTATTCCAAAGAGTCCACCATACCTACCTATTAGCATATGCTATTCCAAGTATATTCATGTTTTTATCTACCTTCCGAATTAAACTTGTTATGAGAAAACTAGTGATTAAAGCTCTCACAAACCTGATGGCACACTTTACTTTTCTTGCATTTAATAAACTAGAACCATTGCATCCATCTTTGTTGCGTATATGCTTGCGCTTTATAAGTTGAAGTTAGAAGAACCATGTATCATGGGGAACACTTTCAACATTGCACTTGTACTTTGTACCCCGTTGATATCATGTTCTTTTTCTTATGGATCCCGGTGGTGTGAAATAAAAGGGGAACTTGTAAGATCATGGAGTTTGTATTTGTGTTAGAGAAACGCCTGGGACGCTAGCCTAAGCCATGCCTAATCATGGTGGAAACTTGCAGCATAACCATAATGAGCATTCTATGAAGCATCCTCAATAAAAACCTATGCAAATAGCAAATAAAAAGATCGCTGAGATGCTCATTGTCTGCTTGCCTTGTCATTTTGATTATGGGATAGCTCCTGTATCATGTGCAAGGTGTACCGTGTTAGCAGTTCTCTATGATACATATGTACTTACAATGACAAGAGCTTACTTGTGACTAAATTTGAGTAGCATGAGGTTCGATCTTCGTAAGTAAGGGGCATGAGATTTCGGCTTATAACTTGTCAAGCATATCCTCTTAGTTGTGTCACTTTAACCTTAATCACCTTCAAGATGCTTATGATAGGGGCAATGAGAGCTGAAAGCTAATAAGTACCATAATTTTTGGAAGCTCTTTATGAAACTTGAGTCTCTACTTCCTTCTTTGAAGGCCTTTCTTTTACCTTTATGTTGAGTCTCCATCTTTTATCTTTATGCACCTACTTGAGAGCATAGTGGCCATTCTTAGTTCTATGTGGATTGTCCCAAGACTTGTTGATTGATGCATAGCTTTGATATTGCTTGTTTTAAACTATTTGTATCTAGTCACTCTTATGAACTTGGAAGGTGTCCTATGCATTTATGTTTGCTACTCTATGAGGGACAAGCTGAATACCACTATGCTATGTTTTCTTTATGTGAAACAAACAAACGTCTTGGAAAGCACTGTTATTCATGAATCTTTTGTTTGTGTCTTTTCATGTTGCAACATAGTTGCTTTGTCTTATTGTTAGAAATTTATCTTTCATGTTATGTTGAAGTACTATGATCCCAGCTATGAATGTTTTACGAATACTTTGATCAAGTTTATGATGGTGCATGTCACCTCAAAAATTATTCTTTCTTTTTATCACTTACCTACTCGAGGACGAGCAGGAGTTAAGCTTGGGGATGTTGATACGTTAAAAACGTATCCATAATTTTTGATGTTCCATGCTTGGTTTTATCTACTTTCTTATGTTTTGTCCACACTTTGGAATACTTTTCATATGATTTCTTGGACTAACCTATTAACAAGAGCCACAGTGCCAGCTGCCTGTTTTTTTACCATAAAACAGTAGGAGGGGCTCCTACTGTGGTACTATATTAATATAAAAGAATGTTACAGAATGATGCATGAAGCATCACATTACAAGGTAGAACAAACTAGATTCTGTCTATATACAAGTTTATAATGTTTTCCAGGTTTTGGTTAACCCTAAACCTAAGTAAATTCAAATCCGCCTTGACTCTAGTCCTCCAGGAATCTATAGATTGCCTGATTCCTTTGAATATTAAGTTGTTTCTTTCTTTCCAAATACCCCAGGCTGTTATAACAACGATCTCAAAGAATAGATGATTTTGAAAATCTTCTCTTGCTCGGCTAAGCAAATAGAATCTGCAGGTAGAATCATCCCATGCAATGTTCAGTCTATTCCAGCATGATTTACTAAATGGGCAGGAGAAAAATAGATGCATAATAGTTTCCTCCACTCCCATAGTACATAGAGGACAGTCATAATTCTGACCTTGACCCACATTAAGATGCCTACGTCTCAGCATATTCTTTGTGTTGAGCCTGTCTGATAATAGAAGCCAAGAGAAAACCTTCAATTTAGACCAAAGTTTCGATTTCCATATCCATGTAAACTGTACTGGAGGCTCAAGCAATCTAAAACAATAGTTGTAGTACTTCCTGGAAGTGAATTTATCTCCCCATTTATAAAACCATTTGTCATTCTCTTCCTCTTGGAACTCAACTGAATCCAATTGCAACTGTATTTGCTCGTATTCAAATAAAGCTTCAAATGATAAAGGACAAAAGAATAACTCTTGCACACTAGTACTTGCTGCAAAACTCTGAACTGTGATATCTTCATTCATCGCATAGGAAAAGATTCTTGGGTATTTCTCTTGGCGTATTGCATCGTTCCATTCATCTTTCCGAAATAGTACTTTATCACTTTTTCCAATAGTGCAAGAGGCTAAGCCTCGGAATAAAGGAGATAATTTCATAACAGATTTCCACCAAAAAGATCCAACCGTGCTAGATGCATGAGGTACAGACTGTTGATAATATGTGTCCCAAATAAGTTTGACCCAGGGTATATCTCTTCTGTTATAGAATTTATCCAGAAATTTTAACAACAAGCCTTGATTTTGAATTTTCATGTTTAATACACCCAGTCCACCTTTATTCTTTGGCTTGCAAACCATGTCCCATGCCGCTAAAGATAGGCACTTTTTACCATTATCTGTCTTTTTATTCCATAGACATCTTCTCCTAATCTTGTCAATATATTCTCTGATTTTAGGGTGGATCTCAATGGTACACATGGTGTACGTAGCAATGGAAGTCAGGATAGCATTAACATCAGCCAATTTTCCAGCATGAGACATTAAAAGAGTTGCACTTGTCATTTTCTTTCAATTCTGTCTACCAAAGGCATTAGATCAGTAACTGAAGGTTTAGTCGCACCCATGGGCAAACCTAGGTAAGTAAAAGGCATAGTTGCTATAGAACAACCAAAAATGGATGCCAACTCTTGAGCTTTGTCATTAGAGATATTTATAGGAATAAGGCTAGATTTCTGGAAATTTATCTTTAACCCAGTTGAGTTTGCATATTCTAGCAGAATATTTTTGAGATGAGCCACTTCCTCACTCCTAGCTTGTAGTACCATAATTGTATCATCTGTGTATTGAATAATTGGGAATTTACCACCACAAGGAATATGAAGATGTAGCCTATCCTCCATCAATTCTCTGTTAATTACCACTTGTAAAAGTTCAGAAGCTAAAACAAAGAGTAGGGAGGACAGAGGGTCTCCCTGCCTTACCCCTCGTTTACAATGAAATGTTTTCCCAGGAACTCCATTTAGAAGGATTGATGAGTGACCTGAAGATAGTAGACATTTTATCCATTGTAACCAAAGCTCACTGAAACCCATATGTCTCAGAATATCAATAATGGTGTCATGCTCAATCATGTCGAAAGCTTTCTCAAAATCTAGTTTTAGAACAATAATTTCCCTTTTTGACTGCTCACATTGATGAAGAAACTCAAAAGCCCATCCTAAACAATCTTGGATAGATCTCCCTCTTATAAAACCATATTGGTTCTCACTCACCAATTGTAAAATCCACTTCTGTAATCTGTCAGCTAATAGTTTAGTGAGGAGCTTGAGACTAGTATTCAGCGAAGAAATTGGTCGATAATCATTAACTGAAGTTGGTGCAGACTTATTTGGAATTAATGTGATCAAAGAGCTATTAATACTATCTAGGATCACATTTCCTTCAACAAAGGAATCGCAGAGCTTATAGAAATCTGGGGCAACTATATCCCAACAAGTTTTGAGAAAGCAACCATTGAAACCATCTGGACCAGGACTCTTGTCAATTGGTATTTTTTGCACTGCCTTATCAGTCTCCTCTTTAGTGAATGGTGCTTAAATAGCCTCTAATCCTATAGTAGCTGAGAATAAATTTTGTATATTGAATCTCATAGTATGATCATCAGAAATACCTAGTCTTTGTGTGTAAGCTTCAAATAGAAGCTGAGCTTTACCATCATGATCTTGTATAATATTTTCTTCAGAGTTAGTAATAGTAGCAATAGCATTTTTCCTGTGTCTTTCTGTTGCTACACGATGAAAAAAAATTGTATTTTCATCACCATATTTTATCCATCTTTCTGTACACCTCTTTTTCCAGTATTGTTGCTTGTAAGATAACAGTCTAGTGATATGGTTTTTCAGGATTTTCCTAAAATTCCACTCTGTAGTTGTCAAGTGCCTTATTTGTTCCAACTTATCCACTTGTTCTAACAATTTTTGACAATTATCAATTAAGAAGGATAGTTTGGAGATAGACTTACTCCACCTTTTTAGAGCTCGTCTAGTGTTTTTAAACTTATAATTGAGAGCTGATGCTGGGTTTTTCTTACCCACGGGGATTTGCCAAGCCACAGCCACAGTTTCTTTAAAACCAGGATGATTAATCCAAAAATTCTCAAATCTGAAAATTTTGGTCCTTGGAATAGAAGACTGAATAGATACCAAGCAAGGCATATGGTCTGAAACTGGTCTAGATAAAACCTTTACACTTGTATTTGGAAATGCAGATGTCCAGTTATTAGATGTGAGAAACCAATCTAACCTTTCCCATAATGGTTCTGATTGCATGTTACTCCAAGTATAAGGAGAACCTTGAAGAGGAAAATCAACCAAATGCTGAGCTCTAATTATGTCATTAAACAGGAACATATCATCAATATTGCCCCCTTCTCTATTTCTATCATTTTGAGACCTATAGAAATTATAGTCTCCAATCAGCAATCAGTTAACATCATCATTGATTTCTAGATCGTAAAGCCAATGCACAAAATTCTGTCTCTCTACCCCCGACATGGACCATAGATGTTAGACAATAACCAGCTACAATTTGATTGTGTTGAAGAAAATTTAATAGTTATGGTCCAGGATACATTTTCTATTAACTTCCCTTCAAAAACAACACTATTCCAGATAACTAGGATACCTCCAGAATTTCCTTCTGATGGAAAGTACACAAATTTATCAAATGTGCGTGGACAAAATTTCCTGATGTACGAGTGATCAAAACTCTCCCTTTTAGTCTCCTAGAGACAAATAATTGCACATCCACAAGAATCAATATGTGACCGCAAAGCATTTTGTTTGGCCTCTGAATTTAAACCCCTAACATTCCAACATAAAATATGTCACTGCCTTAAAGTTGAATTCATGACTATCTTAAGCTAAAGAATTGAATGAAATAGACGAGTAACAGAGATGAGGAACATACTGATACAGACTGACGACAAAGCAAATAGTTCAAACAAACTGAACTAAGGAATAAATAATTTATTGCTATCCTGATAGAACTAAGTCTCAGCTTCCTCATCTTCCTTTTCCAGCTTGTCGTCCTCCAACTCTGCAGATTATAACTGGGAACAATGATATAGCTGAATCTTCTGCTCAAGGTGCAACAAGGGCACTAAGGGCTAACAGTGCTCAAGATGAAGAAATCTCACCTATATTCATGATTGCAAGATCTGTTCTAATAAATTGGCAGATGCCAAACATGTTCACTAGATCAACTTCTTTATTTGGACCAATAATACCTCCTGCATGTTTGATAAAAACCTTTTTCAGAGAGGAAAAGGATTCTGAACCTGAGTTTTCTTCACTGAACCGTAGAGTGGCAAGGAAACTTTCCTTTGATGATACCCCTAGTTCTGAATCTCCTCTGATGATTTGTGAGGTTCCAAATCCTGATTCAGCTGAAGCTTCTGCTCAGGGGTTGGGTGAAGCGGTGCAGGCATCAAAAAGGGCACGTAAAGCAAAGGGCAAATGAAAGGTGCCAACACATGATGTTGTAGTGCGTAGAAGCCCAAGAAATTACATCTACAATGGTTTCAAAGTGGAGATGCCGACTGACTCCAGGAAGAGGAAATCCAAAGTCAAGAGCAGAGTGGTTCCCTCAATCACCATGACAAGCAACAGTACTAGCTCTGATGGCTCTGATGTGACTGATCCAACTTCCCCTGTATCGCCACCTACACCTATCTCTATTCTGCCGAGGATTGGTACAAACATCTGCGGCATTCCCTCAGCTGCCTGTTTTTTGTTGTTTTTGGTTCCACGAAAGTCAGAAAATGAATATTCTCGAAATTGGATGAGACAAAAGCCAAAGTCAGTTTTTCACCGAGGGACACCAGGAGCCAAAATACAAGACGGAGAGGGGCTGGGCCCCAGCCACACCACCTGGCAGCGCGGGCCAGGCCTGTCCGCGCCAGGGGGTGGTCTGGCCGCCCAGGCACCCCCTCGGCCTCCCTCTTCACCTATAAGTTGCCTCCTGACCTAAAAACCAAGGGGGGGTTCGACGTTTTTCCAGAAAGAGTTCGCTATGCCGCCACCACCAGATTCCACGATTCGGAACCAGAAACTCCGTTCTAGCACCCTAGCAGGACAGGGAATTGGAGGAGATCATCGCCATCATCATCACCATCACTTCTCCATCGACCATCCATGTTTCCCCCATCTATGAGTGAGTAATACCCCATTGTAGGCTATAGGGATGGTAGGGTTTGGATGAGATCGTTCATGTAATGGCATCAGATTGTTAGGGCATGGTGCCTAGTATCTACTATTAGTGATTTTTGACTTTGTTGTAACTTGTTATGCTTAATGCTTGTCACTAGGGTTCGAGTGCCATGATTACAGATCTGAACATGTTATTGATTCATTATGATAGTATTGTTTATGGTCTTACCTGCAAGTTGTATACACACGATGTTGTCCAGAACCAAAGCCTCGAAGTGACAGAAATCGGGATAACCGGAGGGAATGGCTTTGATGTGAGGATCACATGTGTTCACGGAGTGTTAATGATTTGCTCCAGTGCTCTATTAAAAGGAACACCTTAATTACCAGTAGTTCCCTTGAGGCCCCGCTGCAAACAGGCTGGCAGGACAAAAGATGTTGTGCAAGTTCTCATTGCGAGAACGTATGACTATATATGGAACACATGCCTATGATTATTTAGTACTTGGATGCTTTATCTTATTTATCTGCAAATTCCCTATGTTTTGATTGCTATATGAATTGTCTTGTGCATGCAACGCCCGTCCATCCATCCCTATGCCTACTGCGTTTTAATCCTACCGTTTACTGCAATTCTTACTACTGTCTTTACTTTTACTACTGCTATTATTTTACTATTCCTACTATAAAACTGTTGCTACTGATAAACTGCTGTGAGCAAGATTGTTTCCAGGTGCTGCTGAATTGACAACTCAGTTATTAACGCTTATAAATATTCTTTGGCTCCCCTTGTGTCGAATCAATAAATTGGATTTCACTTCCCTCGAAAACACTGTGATACACCCCCTATACTTGTGGGTCATCAGTCATCAAGATAATATCGTAGTCCCTCATAGATAGAGTAGGGCATAATGTTTTTGGAAGAACTGATGGGGTTCGTAGCATGGAAAATACAAAAATTCCTACGCGTGAACCACTATCTAGCCAAGATCATCTACGAGATGGTAGCAACGAGTAACTCACCCTCAAAGACCATAAGCGGGATTACATTCCCGCAAAAACATTGTTGATGAAGGTGTACACGTGACAATCTCAAGATCGGGTAGTCACGGTGCCACAACCGACATCACCTCCATACTCGGTCACACGTGCGGCTCAATGACGTCCTCCACGCCCTTGGTCTAGCGGGGCAACGGAAGAAGGGACCCACCGAAAAATCCTACTCCACTTCTCTAAGTGTATACTTTGAACTATTTTGCGGCAGAGCTTCGCTAAGCAATGGCAATGGTGGAGCAACAAGGGAGGGAGAAGAAGGAGGATCAAATGTGTAAAGTAAGAGACAAGAGACGTCCACCTTTTATAGGAGAGGAGGGGACAACCCCTAGGGGGTGCGCCAGCCCCTAGAGTTGCAACCTCCCCCTCTTCATGGTGGTAACCCCCTCTTCATGGTGATAACCTCCTTCATCAAGTACGTACCCCCTGTCTTATTCTCTTTTTAATTGCATGACATTAATAACAATTAAACAATACTTATGGAATTAATAAAACATTTTTATTTATTTAACATTTGTTAATTCATTCAATTAACAAATATTAACAATTACCCCATGTGTTATTTCGATATTCTGAAACAGTTTTGACGCTTTTCCAAATCAAACCCCGTGATGTCCAACAATTCAGTCGGAGTTCCAAATCCAGTTAAAACGCGTCAGAGAACCTTAAGTGTGTCACCCTATGGTTCATCAATAATAATAGACATGATCGAGACACCTTGCCGATCAATAATCATCACCAGGATCGTGCGATGACTTCCGCAATGACTTCCATTTATTCAACGATGAATCTAGTGATCGTGCGAACCTTTTTCTTAGTAACTATTTCCTTTTGTCTCGCAATATTTTACTTATCCGAGATCCGATAATTTGGTATCATCCGTACCTCGTTCGATCTCATTACCTACAAGTACTATTTTACTCGTTCCGTGATATAACATTCCTTGTGATTAAATCACTTTCTTGCAAGCTGTTATCAATGTGATTTCACCAAGAGGGCTTAGAGTATATCTCTTTGTCATCGGGATGGACAAATCCTACTCTTGATCCACCAGCCTCAACTAATACTTTCTAAGTACCCAATGACATCCTTATAATCACCCTGTTATGGTGACGTTTGATAGAATCAAAGTACTCTTCCAGTGTTAGTGATTGACGTGATCTCATGGTCTAACGATTAGTGTTACTTTGAGTGAGACAACAATATAAACTTTGAAGACATGATAGTATTTATAAACCTACTATGGGTGAATGTTCATGACATCATTCTCCAATGATATGACCTTGTTATTAACAACATCCAATGTTCATGATCAGGAAACCTTGATCATTCGTTAATCAACAAGGTAGTGTAATGAGATGCATTACTACGAACCCTTTCTTTGTTTATTAAACACACAAATATTAACGCTGGTTAACACAATTATATCATGAGAAAGAAACATTTATTATAAACATGGAATAATATAATAACCACCTCAGTATTGCCTCTCAGGCATATTCCCTTCAAGAACTTATATCACAAAGTCTCACATAAGTAGATTTACCTAAACGGAAAGGGAATTTTTGGTTGTATCTATACTTACCGTTAGGCTTCCCCTCAATTTTCTCAGAGGACTCCCTACTTACCATCATTACCTCATTTTCAATATCTCCGGGGCTCTCGAAGTTCTTTCACTATTCCAATATTCTTCTTGATAGTTCCCAGATTTCTGGTTAGCTTTCCTATCCTCCTTGTACCTTCATTATCACTATTTTCTATTTTTGTTAGGATTGGTTCATCTTCAACTAGTATCCTCTTCTCTACTCGCGTAAGGTTATTCTTTAGAACAGACTTCTGGAGTTTTTCGTCACAAGATTGCTTGTAACATTCCCACTCCTTCACTATTTGCAAATAATTAGCATATGTTTTAACAATTTGAACAATCATACAAGGATTGAGGTTAAAGTTTCCAAGCAATTTTTCTACTTTACTAAATGCTAGAAATTTTCTTAAACAGTTATGTTCTATAGGATTTTCTTGTTCATGAAGTTCAATACCATGATAAGCTTCTCCAATCTTATGAACTATATCTAGCAAGTTCCAGGCTCTTTCAACACTAAAATCAATAAATGATCCATTACAATTGGAATCTAATTCATTTCTATTATCTGTGTTTAGCCCTACATAAAAGGTGTGCACGACTAGCCAAGATGGGAAGTCGTGGTGAGGGCACCGATTGAGAAGCTCCCTAAACCTTAAATACCATTGATGAAGGCTTTCCCTAGAGCCTACTTTGAAATTAGTGATCATGCGTCTGGCTCCAAGGGATTTCGTCCTAGGGAAGAAATCAATTAAGAATGAAAAAGATAGCTTCTACCATGAGTTAATAATCTTTGTAGGATATTCAATATACCAAGAATGGGCTTTATCAATAAGAGTTTGACAAAATAGAGTCGATTTAACCTCATCCTCAGTAAAGATATTAAGGTGAAACGTCCCACATGTATCTTCAAAAAACTCCACATGCTCATATTGGTCCTCCGTACCGTCTCCTGCAAACATTTTAGCATGCAAAAGATCCAACAGAATGGGGTTAATTTCATAACCATCATGGTTGTTGGATTTTAAATAAGCGTCCATGGGTGGACCAGAATTTTAAGTACTCGCCCATGGTGTTTACCTGAAACTAGTAAACAACTTTAGTAAAACAACTAATAGATTTACCAACTAAAGACAAAGACCAAAAGCGCTTAGCTCTCTGACAAAGGTGCCAGAAAATAGCTTGATGACTGCAAGTGCACAAATCGATTGTAGCTAGTTCCAAATAAGAGTATCGAACCCACAGAGAGCTATTTGGTTTGGTATTTATGCCCCTTGTCACTTTATACCAAAGTATACTTGTAAGTTGCCTTTGATACCAAGTAAAGGGTTTTTAAAAGGGTGTTGTGTTTGAGTGCAAGAAAATAAAGAATAAAATAAAGTAAACACGTGACTAGTGCATTGGGATTGGTGTTGGAACTCAGTAAGACTAAGATGTTCACGGGGATGTAGTATACACCACTAGCATATGTAAATTACTTATGATTAGCATAATCTATATATTTCTTCATGACATGTGTGGAGATAGATCCATAATAAGATGTTCACTACAAGTCTCGCAAGCAGCTGCTTCTACGAGTCAAGTATTGCGGTCATCTCTAAATAACCACTGTGATGCCTACGAGAAAATCACTTTTATAGACCACCACAATTAAGGGTTTCCCTGTGGATATCATAATGAGATTAGTGAATGTCTCTTTATCCCCTTTGTCCATGTAGGTTATAAGCCAATGCTTACAGTCACAAAATAGCACTAGACATACTCCCATACACATCCCAAGGGTAGCTCCCTCTCTTTAGTACCGAAGGAAAATGCTATGTGGTCGACTTCATATACCATCTAAAGAGAGAGATCTAACACAATACCATAAATCAATAGACCAAGGACCAAAATTGCAGATCATCTTTATTTCATTTCATAATAATGCTAGGGTTTATCCATATCCCCAAGAACAAAGGGAACTACTCACATATAAAGAAATCAACAACATCATCATATTCATATGGATGAATTGAAAGTGCAAAGGTAAAATCAAGTGAAAAAGCAAAATTGTATTTTGGAATTACAACAAGATCTAAATGGATGAGAGAGGGGATAATGGTGATGATGGAGATGCAGCGGTTGATGGTGAGGGGGATGATGCATTGTCTTCCGATGATCCGTGAAGAAGCAAGGATTTTCCATTCTAAAAGTTCCTCCTCCAGATCCCTTCCTGGCATGGTGTTTCGTGGATGGAGGTGTTTGTGAATGTCGGATCTTAAGATCCGTCTTTGCCTTGTGAGAGTATTTGACGAGGCGGACGTCCTGGTAGGTCATACGGGCGGTCGGTACGAGCAAACTCCGCCTGTACCTAATACGTATTTCACTATTCTATGTCTTAATTCACTATTATTCATTGATATATTTCGTATTAAGAGGTGATACTTATGTTATTTCATCTGTTTTTGCATGGTTGATGACTTTTGGAGCATGGACCGCTGTAGTCAGGATTCTGATGGAAAAGGTGCTGTTTGGAGGCAAAATTCGCGAAGATCAGAAAATCCGAGAAAATATATGGAAAATCCTATTTTTCCAGAAGACTAAGGATGCTAGAAGACGGAGTGAAGATGGGCCACAGGGGGCCCACACCACCCCTGGCGCGGGCAGCCCTAGGCCGCGCCTAGAGGTGGTGTGGCCACCCTGGCCCACTCCAGCCTCTCCCCTCTGGCGTATATCAACCTCCGGATACCCTAAGACTCGGGGTCGACCATAGAAAGATTCCGCCGCCTCTGTGGGGCGGAAAACACCGAGAGAGAAAGATCTCTCCGGCAGACAGATTTCTGCTGGGGGAATACCTTCCTAGAGAGGGGAGATCGTCGCCATCAACACCACCATCAAGCTGGACTTCATCGGGATCATCATTATCATCATCACCACCATCATCACCATCAGCACCCTCATCACCATCTCCATATTGCTGTAACAATTGGTTGAATCTTGCTATAGTTCATAGGGGAAACTTTCCCGGTGTTGATTACTCTTTGTAGTTGATGCTATTGAGTGAACCATTGAATTATTGTTTATGTTCAGATTTTTATACATCAGTATTCCATCTCTGATCATGATCCATATGATGTCTTGTGAGTAGTTCGTTTTGTTCTTGAGGACATGGGAGAAGTCTTGTTGTTAGTAGTGGAGTTGTGTTGAGAAAGATTCAATAGATTGTTATTTAAGTTGTGGTGTACTTCTTCTAGTGGTGTCATGTGAACGTCGACTACATGACACTTCACCTATATGGGCCTAGGGGAATGCATTGTGTATTTGGCTACTAATCGTAGGGGTTGCCAGAGTGACAGAAACCTGAACCCCGTTAGGAAACCATTGCACAAGGAACGTAAGGGTCTTAGAGTTTAAAGCTGTGGTTAGGTTTCTAACTTAATTACGTTCTTGTACTTACGGATGTTTGCCAGGGGTATAATCACAAGTATGTATTAGTCTTGGATGGGGCGGTACATTAGCACAGGTTCACCCACATAACACTTAGCAAGCTAAAGAAGATTAATTAACTATATGAAGCGAAAGCACTTGACAGTCTTCCCATGTGTTCTCGAGAACATTTGGTCATCTTAAGTAATACAACCGTCTTGTCCTTTGCTGCATAAAGGATTGGGCCACTTGCTGCATTTATTCCTACCGTCTTTTATTCACTCGTACTTTGTTTACTTGCTTTATCGAAAACCCCTAAAAATCTGTTTGCTAAGTATTTGCAGAGAATTCATGATCTATACCACTAGCCAGCACCTTCTGCTCCTCGTTGGGTTCGACACTCTTACTATCAAAAATACTGCGATACACCCCCTATACTTGTGGGTCATCAAGACTATTTTCTGGCACCGTTGCCGGGGAGTGAAGCGCTATTGGAGAGTGGAACTGGTAAAGGAAACTTCTACTGTGCGTATTGTTTACTTCTGTTAGTTGCTTTATTTTCGTTATGGATAATTCGCTGAGTTTCTTATTTGGTAATGCTACTACCACTGCTAAGGTAGCAGATAAGCCACCACCTGCTGAGAATGATGTTTTCAAAATACCTACAAGAATTATTGATCGTGTTATGGATAACTACTATGTTGGAGATGGAACTGTCCATCCCGGTGATCATTTGCTCTTTATACACGAATTATGCGGGTTTTTCAAGTGTGCAGGTATTACTACAGATCAAGTTAAGAAGAAGTTATTCTCATTATCGCTAAAAGGAAGAGCTGAGGAATGGTATAAGCTGCTGAAGAATGGTCAAGCTATGGAATGGGAGGAAATAGTGCCTCTCTTTTATTCAAAGTTTTATCCTCCTAGTGAGATTCATAAAGATTGGAATCAAAAATACAACTTTTGGCCTCTTGATGGAGAGAGTACAGCTCAAGCATGGGGGATATTGAAGTTACTAATGCTCAAATGTCCCATTCATGAGCTCCCCAACAATATTATTATCAATAACTTCTATGCAAGGCTCCCTCTACATGATAAAGATTTTGTTGGATGCTTCTTGTGCTGGATCATTCACTCACATGGAAGAAGAAGCTAAATGGGATCTTCTGGACCGTATTCAAGACAATGCTGAAGCTTGGGAGAATTACAAAGGTAGAAAGTCAGGTATAGATTATGATTATGAATGCATTGAATCTTTTATGGGAACTGATGACTTTCAAAATATTAAAAATGCTTATGGTCTAGACTCTCAAGCTATTGCTTCTTATTTCAAGGCTTTTGCTTCCTACATTGAAGTGCCTAAAAAGAAGTGGAATAAGTATCATGAACCTTATAAAGATATTGCTAAGAGTGTTCCTGCAAGAAATACTGAAGTTTATACTGCTAATCATATTTTACCTGAACCTTATATTGAGAAAATGCCTTTTCCAGTTAAGGTAAAGGAACATTTTATGATAGCTAGTATGGTTAATGAAAGTACAAATAAAGCTATTGAACCTGATAAAAAAATGGTTGATGAACCTATAATAGCAAGTGTGAAAGACTTTGTCACTAAATATGAAAAAGAGGGACACACTATCCTTTGTAAGGATACCTCTAATATTGTTTCACATAGTAGTGTTATGAGAACTAGTATTCCTATGTTTTCTGTTAGAATAAGTGATCATTGCTATGATGGTACTTGTGATAGCTATATTTTTAAGTTTATGCACGATACTGAAAGTTACTATGAAAGAGGAAAAGGTGTTCTTATGCATCTCAATAATATCAAGTTTCCTCGTTTTATGCTGAAAGTTTTTATGTTGCACTTCTTTTGCCTTCTTATGCAAGTTGCCTCTGGTTTCAACTACTTGTTTGTTTACAAAATTTCCTTTCATAGGAAGTGGGTTAGACTTAAATGTGTGTGTGTGTTTTTGCTTCTTAATGCTCCCTTTCACTTCAATTCATATTCCTGAGTGAGCATCTTCACAATTATCATGCCCATCTTAATGGCTATAAAGAAAGAGCTTTATGGGAGACAACCCAATTTGTTTTTGCTTTCAGTTTGTTTTTGTTTCTTTGAGTCTTGGAAGTTATTACTTAGGTAATAACCGCTCCTTATCCATTTTGTTTGGTTTTTGTGTCAAGATCAACCTCTAATGAGAGAGAAGTAAGATTTGGGGAAGTTGCTGTCCCAAAACAGATTTTTGTGCTTCACCGTCAAAATTTGTGAGAGATCTCTGTATGTCGGATTGATCTGTAATTTTTTGTGCTTCTGCCCCAGGTTGTTATTTAACTTTATTTATTTTTGCACTTTTTGATTTGAGCAACAGAAGATTTTCGAAAAAATTGATCTTTACCTGCTGGTCTGTTTTGACAGATTTAGCCAATCTTGCATTTGCTTCTTTATTCGATTTCCTTTTTGAATTCTTTTTGGGTTTTCGGAAGGAGTTGCTACAGTAGCTTATGTTTTGTTGGTTTTCAGTTGAAATTGATCTCAAAAGGTTTTATCACTTCACTTATACTAATGTTGCTAATGAGAATCGTGTGAAGTTTTGTGTGAAAGAAATTTCCAGGTAGTGGAGATAATGGTGTAATAAGGAAGAGAAGGGTTTTATGACTCAAGTAATAAGTGTATGAAGATGAAGATATTGATGTTATTCAAGTGGTGACTCCGAAAGAATCTACTAGATACCAAATTCAGAGACCTGCAGAGTCTGTCTCCAAATAGGTAACAGTTCTGGTAAGAAAGGTTCCGCGAAAATACTATCCAACTATATTTTTGTAGTTTTCAGTCGAGAAGGAAAGTTACAAAGTGAAAAAGGGACAGAACCGGAGCCAGGGTGGCTCACACCACCCTGTGGCACGGGCGCACCCCTGGCCGCACCACCAGGTGGTGAGTCCACCCCGGACTCCGCCTCCGACTCGTTTTCTCCCAGTACCTTCCTTTTGATATGAAACTTCGTAATATATAACCCCCCAGATCTTCCGAGGTTCGTATATCGTGTTTTCGTCGTGTTTCTGTTTCGATCTGTTTCTGCCAGGACATACTCTTTGAAAGGTTAGAAGCACAATGGTGTCCGCCAAGGATAAAGGGAAGGAGCCTATGGAGGAAGACCTCCAAGACCCCGGGAAGGAGATTAAGAGTGAAGGTGAAGAGGAGCAAGGCCAACATCCACATACCGACACTACCATTGCAAGCATTGGAGTGGTGGCAAATCCAGCCATTGGAGGGAAGCCTCCTCATCACCGTTCAGATCCCTGGTCACTTCCTCCACGCACCAAGAATCCTTTCCATACCCTTATCCATGAGCATCAATACGAGAATATGCCCAAAGGGAAATTACCCTCCAATTGGGATTTGCCTCGTTCTAGCCATGCAAGAAAAGAAGACTTCAAGGAGGAAGAGTGGGGAAAGAATAGCAAGAGCTGGAATTCTCAACACGACATGATCATGAGCCGCATTTAGCAAAACTCACAGCTGATTCATAATCTCACCTTCAAGATTGAGGACTTGGGGAAGCTGATTAGAGAGCTCATCGAGAAGATACCACCACCACCTAAGTAGTAATTCGTCATCAGGTTTGGCATCCCCTTGGTTTGTTCCAAGCTTGGGGGAGTGCCGCGGGATCACATCACTATCTTCTATTTTTTATCTTATTAGTAGAGTCATATCATGAATAGAGGAGTTATTATGTAGTATGGTTTGCATTATGGAAGTGTCCCCTCTCTCGTTAGATATGTATCCCTTGGTGTAAGTTGCCGTTATGGAATATTAATGAGAAGTTCTATCATTTACTCTTTTGCATAGCCTATATTAGTTTTCAATTCGTGGTTATATGATTGATCTTGTTGTTAGTATTGGTATCGGTTTGGGATCATTGAGTTAATTTAGTTGGTTTTGGCAAACCTGGCTCGGTCAGTAGCAACACTAATTTTGAGAGTTGAATGAAAAAGATAGAAGTACTCTAGAGAAAAAACAATTTCATCATCTTTCTTTCTTGATTTGCTCATAAGTTTAGTATTCTCTAGTTAAGATCTTTTGTGCTTCCAAGGAAGATTGCATGTTTGTCTTTATCACTTGTATGTTTGATTGTTTCCTTCAACTCTTATACTTGCTACCCAGCCTTGCTAGCCAAAAACCTGTACTGAGAGGGTATTCTTCTCGTGCATCCAACTCCTTTAAACCAAAACCCACGCCATTTGTGTCCACCATACCTACCTAGTAGCATTATTGCTATTCCAAGTAAATTCTTGTTTTATCTACCTCCCAAATTAAACTTGCTATGTGAAAATTAGTGATTAAAGCTCTCATGAACTTGATGGCACACTTTACTTTCTTGCACTTAATAAACTTGAACCATTGTGCTCACCTATGTTGCGTATATGCTTGCGCTTTGTAAGTTGTGGATTAGCAGAACCATGCTGTCATGGGGAACGCTTTCAACATTGCACTGGTACTTCGTACCTAGTTGATATCATGTTCTTGAAGGAAATATGCCCTGAGAGGCAATAATAAAGTTGTTATTATGTATTCCTTGTATATGATAGATGTTTATTTCGCATGCTATAATTGTATTGATAGGAAACATCAATACATTGTTGGGTCCGTAGCATAGAAAACAAAAAAATTCCTACGGTGTGAACTACACGCCAAGATCTATCTACTAGGTACAAAGCAAACGGGTGGACATACATCCATAGAGAACTTACCCTCGAAGACAACGAGCTTTGTTAACGATTAGGAACTCGTGGTTGATGTAGTCGTACACTTGCCGATCTCAAGATCGTGAGGAAGTCCGAGCGCCGCAACTCAGCAGCGCATCCGCACTTGCACACACGTTCAAGCCACCGGACAACCTCCACCTCCTCGCTCCAGCGATCCAGCGGAAGCAGCAACTCCTTCCAGACGAAATGCCACCGGGAACATGTATCTCGCTAATCCGAGACCATGGGGGAATAATTCTAGAGGGGGAGAGAGATCCTTCACAAGGAGGTGTGAGGATGAAGGAGGGAATGGGTGGCCTTTTATAGGAGGAGGGGGGGTGCCCCCTCTCTTCATGGCCGGTGCATGGGGGGGTGACCCCTCACCTCCCCCATTCATGTGGTGGTAACTCCTCCACATTAAAATGCCTCTTCACATTCCCTTTTAAAGTCTCCACTTTAAATGCATTAAGTTTCTCCAAATTTAATGCTCTCTCATTTAATAAAACACTTTTATTAAAATTATTCAGAATTTTGTTAATTACTTTAATTAACAAACATTCACATATAGCCCCTTGCAATATTTCAATATCACATGCAGAACCACCTTCTGCAATTTCACCCGAAACAATTTCCGGTTTCTATTGAAACAATTCCCGCGCTTTGCAATTCTTTCGTCTGAAACATATGTGCTCCAAAATGGTGTCCGGTAACTCTTTAAGTGTGCCACCCTACGGTTCGCGAATAATGCAGACATGATCGAGACCCTTCTCCGATCAATAATCAGCAGCGGGACCTGGAGATCCGTACTGACTCCTACACATTCAACGATGACTCCTGTGATCGTGAGAACCTTTAACGCTTGTAACTAAATCCCTTTGTCTCTCGATATATTACATGTCCGAGATTCGATCATCGGTATCTCCATACCTAGTTTGATCTCGTTACCGACATGCACTCTTTTCTCGTTCCCGTGATGTAACATTCTAGTGATCACATCACTTGCTTGCAAGCTATCCTAATGTGATATCACCGAGAGGGCCCAGAGTATATCTATCCGTCATCTGGATTGACAAATTCCACTCTTGATCCATGAGCCTCAACATAACACCTTCGTAGCACTGAACCCATCTTTATAGTCACCCTGTTACGCTGTGACGTTTGATGTTATCAAGATACTCTTCCGATGTTAGCAATTAACATGATCTCATGGTCTAAGGATAAAGATTACTTCGTATGATGTTATAGCAATATAAACACAATGACTTGATCGTAATGCTATACTTCGGATGAATGTTCATCACATTATTCCACCAATGGTGTGACCTTGTTATTAACAACATCCAATGTCCATGATCAGGAAACCTTGATCATCCTCTTAATCAACAAGCTAGTCTATAAGAGAGGCATGACTAGGAACCCTTTTTGTTTATTAAACACACATGTATTGATGTTTCCTATCAATACAATTATAGCATGCAAAATAAACATCTATCATATACAAGGAATACATAATAACAACTTTATTATTGCCTCTCAGGGCATATTTCCTTCATACATGTGTGTTTAATAAACAAAAGGGTTCCTAGTTATGCCTCTCTTATAGACTAGCTTGTTGATTAACAAGATGATCAAGGTTTCCTGATCATGGACATTGGATGTTGTTAATAACAAGGTCACAACATTTGTGAAATGATGTGATGAACATTCATCCGAAGTATAGCATTACGATCAAGTCATTATGTTTATATTGCTATAACATCATACAAACTAGTCTTAGTCCTTAGACCATGAGATCATGTTAATTGCTAACACCGGAAGAGTATCTTGATAACATCAAACGTCACACCGTAACAGGGTGACCATAAAGGTGGGTTCAGTGCTATGAAGGTGTTATGTTGAGGCTCATGGATCAAGAGTGGAATTTGTCAATCCCGATGACGGATAGATATACTCTGGGCCCTCTCGGTGATATCACATTAAGATAGCTTGCAAGCAAGTGATGTGATTACTAGAATGTTATATCACGGGAACGAGAAAAGAGTGCATATCGGTAACGAAATAAACTAGGTATTTGGATACCGATGATCGAATCTCGGACATGTATTATATAATGAGACAAAGGGATTAAATTGCTGACGTTAAAGGTTCTCACGATCACAGAAGTCATCGTTGAATATGCAGGAGTCAGTATGGATCTCCAGGTCCCGCTTCTGATTATTGATCTGAGAGGAGTCTCAATCATGTCTGCATTATTCGCAAACCATAGAGTGACACGCTTAAGGGTTGCTGGACACCATTTAGGAGCACATATGTTCCAGACAAAAGGTTTGCAAAGCGCAGGAAATGTTTCGATAGAAACAGGAATTGTTTCGGGTGAAATTGCAGAAAGTGGTTCTGCATGTGATATTGAAATGTTGCAAGGGATTTTATGTGAATGTTTGTTAATTAAAGTAATTAACAAAATTCTGAATAAAATAAATAAAAGAGTTTTATTAATTGAGAGTTGCATTTAATTTGGTGGAAATTAAATACATGTGAGTGGGATTTTGGGTAGAGGCCATGTTTATGTGAGTGGAGGTTCACCACATGAATGAAGGAGGGGAGGAGTCCCCCCCTCATGCGCCGGCTATGGGAGGGGAGGGGTCTCCCTCCCTCCTATATAAAGCCCCCCTCTCCCCTCTCACAAACTACACCTCCTCGTGAATGATCTCTCTCCCCCTCTAGATATTCCCCCATGGTCTCGGATTAGCGAGATACATGTTCCCGGTGGCCTTGCATCTGGAAGGAGATGCTGCTTCCGCTGATTCCCTGGAGCGAGGAGGTGGAGGTTGTCCGGTGGTTTGAACGTGTGTGCGAGGACAGATGCGCTGCTGATTTGCGGCGCTCGGACTTCCACACGATCTTGAGATCGGCAAGCGTACGACTACATCAACCATGAGTTCCTACTCGTTAACAAAACTCGTTGTCTTCGAGGGTAAGTTCTCCATGGATGTATGTCCACCCGTTGCTCTGTATCTAGTAGATAGATCTTCGCGTATAGTTCTCATCGTAGGAAATTTTTTGTTTTCTATGTTGCGGACCCAACAGTTCTTTTGTCTATGGATGTCGTCGGTGTGAAATGAAAGGGGAGCTTGTAAGTGCATGGAGTTATGCATATGTGTTAGAGAAACGCTTGGGCCGCTGGTCTAATCCATGCTGACATGGTGGAAACCTGCAGCGTAACCATAATGAGTATCTATGAAGCATTCTTCTTATAAAAAAGAGATAGAGATTGAGAAAAATAGAAAAGAAAAAAAGAGATATTATGAAAAGAGGAAAGAGAAAAAAAGCACCATATTCCCATGGTAAATAAGAAGATTGCTGAGATACTTGTTGTCTTCTTGCCTTGTCATTTTGATATGGGGATTCTTCCGTATCATCGGGCAAGGGGTACCCCATTGGCGGTCCTCAATGATACACATATGCTTATGATGACAAGAACTTACCAGTGAGTAAACTTGAGTAGCATGAGGAGCGGCCCTCGTATTCAAGGGACATGAGATTCTCAACTTACAACTTGTGAATGCATATCCTCATATTTGATCACTTTAACCTTAATCACCAAAAGATGCCTATGATAGGGGCAATGATAGCTGAAAGCTAGTAAGTATCATAATTTTTGGGAGCTCTTTATGAGACTTGCAATCCCTGCTTCCCTCTGCGAAGGGCCTTTCTTTTAATTTGTAGTTGTCAGTAAACCTACTCCCTTCTACCTCAGTAAGTATTTTGAGTTGTTATGTTTCATTTCATTCATATGATGATTTATTCAATCATGTTTCTTATGTTCCTTGCTTTGCACATTGCTCTTATCTTGATGTTTACTACTTTGAAAGCTATCATTGAAAACCAGTTATTTGTGAACTCCAGCAAATTATCAACTATTCTTTGACCAAGAGCTAAGTTTGCCATTACCAATTATGATTTACTTTATGTATCTTTATTGTGTTTCCTTTACTCATTGCAAGTTGAGTTATATAATAGTGAGTTGTCTTCTATTATGATCTATGTATTTGATGAATGTGATGCTTCTTGTCCGTATTCTTTTATCGACCCTTCACTCCATAAACATGAGGTCATGTTTATTGAGCTCAGTTTCGCTTGAGGACAAGCGAAGTATAAGCTTGGGGGGAGTTGATACGTCCATTTTGCATCACTATTCTATGTATTAATTCACTATTATTCATTGATATATTTCGTATTGAGAGGTGATACTTATGTTATTTCATCTGTTTTTGCATGGTTGATGACTTTTGGAGCATGGACCGCTGCAGTCAGAATTCTGATGGAAAAGGTGCTGTTTGGAGGAAAAATTCGCGAAGATAAGAAAATCCGGGAAAATATACGGAAAATCCTATTTTTCAGAAGACTAAGGACGCCAGAAGACGGAGTGGAGATGGGCCACAGGGGGCCCACACCACCCCTGGCGCGGGCAGCCCTAGGCCACGCCTAGAGGTGGTGTGGCCACCCTGGCCCACTCCAGCCTCTCCCCTCTGGCGTATATCAACCTCCCGAAACCCTAAGACTCGGGGAGCGACCATAGAAAGATTCCGCCACCTCTGCGGGGCGGAAAACACTGAGAGAGAAAGATCTCTCCGGTAGACAGATTTCTGCTGGGGGAATTCCTTCCCGGAGAGGGGAGATCGTCACCATCAACACCACCATCAAGCTAGACTTCATCGGGATCATCATCACCATCATCATCACCATCAGCACCCTCATCACCATCTCCATATTGCTGTAACAATTGGTTGAATCTTGCTATAGTTCATAGGGGAAACTTTCCCGGTGTTGATTACTCTTTGTAGTTGATGCTATTGAGTGAACCATTGAATTATTGTTTATGTTCAGATTGTTATACATCATTATTCCATCTCTGATCATGATCCATATGATGTCTTGTGAGTAGTTCGTTTTGTTCTTGAGGGCATGGGAGAAGTCTTGTTGTTAGTAGTGGAGTTGTGTTGAGAAAGATTCAATAGATTGTTATTTAAGTTGTGGTGTACTTCTTCTAGTGGTGTCATGTGAACATCGACTACATGACACTTCACCTATATGGGCCTAGGGGAATGCATTCTGTATTTGGCTACTAATCGTAGGGGTTGCCAGAGTGACAGAAACCTGAACCCCCGTTAGGAAACCATTGCACAAGGGACGTAAGGGTTTTAGAGTTTAAAGCTGTGGTTAGGTTTCTAACTTAATTACTTTCTTGTACTTACGGATGTTTGCAAGGGGTATAATCACAAGTATGTATTAGTCTTGGATGGGGTGGTACATTAGCACAGGTTCACCCACACAACACTTAGCAAGCTAAAGAAGATTAATTAACTATATGAAGCGAAAGCACTTGACAGTCTTTCCATGTGTTCTCGAGAACGTTTGGTCATCTTAAGTAATACAACCGGCTTGTCCTTTGCTGCATAAAGGATTGGGCCACTTGCTATATTTATTCCTACTATCTTTTATTTACTTGTACTTTGTTTACTTGCTTTATCAAAAACCCCTAAAAATACGTTTGCTAAGTATTTGCAGAGAATTCGTGATCCATACCACTAGCCAGCACCTTCTGCTCCTCGTTGGGTTCGACACTCTTACTTATCGAAAATCCTGCGATACACCCCCTATACTTGTGGGTCATCATTACCACAAGTCGTTAAGCTTGCAGTAGGTTATCCTTGCATCCTATTTTCTCCCAAGTGCATGGAAAATCATTTAAATGAGATTTATCACTTAGAAATATCATATTATTACATAACATGACAATCCCAATTGATATATTCACAAAAGACTTAACAATTCAGGATCCTATTGAAACAAGGGAAAAAGGTGCGACCAAGCGCCTAAAATACCAAAATCCTAACTCTACTTATGAAAAAACATAAGGTAAATATGCTTCAAAAATGAACTAATCAGAGCACAAGATTCCACAGGTTTCCCCTCTAGTTGACCGTGGGAGTTTTCGGTTACATGTGCATAACCTTTCTCAGTGTCATTGCATGCTTCTAAACTGGCTCGCACCCGGGGCTAGATATTGCAATTCTCAACATCCCACCACACTTTTGCACATATCCTAGGGACACATGATTTGGAGGCATCACGACGCTCCGGTGCTCGGTTTCCAGCCAAACCCTAGGCCATGGGCCCCACAGATCTATCCCCCTAGATTTCTTTGTACGATGGTTGACCAATGTAATTTTATCCTTTTTATGTTAGGTTAGGCCATAAGAACATGGTAGATCAAGTTTGAGCCCAAGATTCCAAAGGTTTTCCCTCCGGTTGACTGTGATGGGAGTTTTCGGCTACAGGTACAGAACCTTTCTAAGTGTCATCACATGCTTCTAAATAGGCTTGCACCCAGGGACTAGATATTGCAATTATCAACATCCCACCACACTTTTGCACATATCCTAGGGACACATGCAAGATTTCGAGGCATCCCAGCACTCCGGTGCTTGGTTTCTAGCTAAACCCTAGTCCATGTGCCCCACAGATCTACCCCTAGATTTCTTTGTACGAGGGTTGACCAATGGACTTTTATCTTTGTTTAGGTTAGGTCAGGCCATAGAAACATGGTATAACAAGTTTGAGCTCAAGATTCCACATGTTTTCCCTCCGGTTGATCGTGGTGGGAGTTTTCGGCTACATGTGCAGAACCTTTCTAAGTGTCATCTCATGCTTCTGAATGCAACCCTAGGGCTAGATAGTGCAATTATCAACATCCCACCACACTTCTGCACATATCCTAGGTACACATGCAAGATTTGGGGGCATCCCGATGCTCGGTTTCCAGCCAAACCCTATATCTAGTTAGTGTGTCCTGGAGATACCTTATAGTCTTGTCCTGAGATTTCTCTTTGTCTTGGAGATGCATACAACAACCAACATGGCCAGGAAGATGCCTCTTTCGTCCTAAGAGATGAGCAAGACTTGGGTACTGCAAATTGTGTTGCATCTACGTTAGTCGGCAAGCGTAGTTCAACAAACAACATATATAACTAGATATTGTAAAATCCAGCTGCATACATCATCACAAGTGTTGAGAAAATGGGATGATTCCTAAGCGTTCCCAAACTTTGTAAGTGTGGACTGATTTGACTGAGATAGATACTGCAAATGCAATGCAACACAGTAAATTGGTAAGAATATCTTAGCAAGTAGCACAACATAAATGAAGGTGAATTTAGCTATGTACATCATTGCAATGGTTCATCTCACTAGATGCCTCTGCAGATATGATCTGAGCCTGATAATAAATAAAATACAGTAAAACCAGCTTATTGCACATATCACAACTTCAGTTTCACCAAATTGGCTAACTTAAATGCGCAAATCACCTCTACATTATTCATTTGCAAAGGAATGGACGGTCCGATGAGGAAATGATTTGAAAATCCCATATCAGCGAGGATTTTATTGTTCCTAAAAATTCTTACTTTACGCTTAAACTCGTAATTTGCGAGAACAGCTGAATCTATTGACACAATATACAAGTTGTCCTAAAGAATATTATTTTAGCGATCCCCATGTCATTCCCTACAGATCTATATACCAATACCAAGTATCCAGTAAAATATTGTCCTTAGGTAGGGGGACGTATCAGCGAACACGGCCATGGGACTAGGATCTGTACGACAACGGTGGAAGCAGGCGGCGGGAAAGGGATCTGCACGGCGACAGTGGAAGCGAATGCGGAAGGACAGGGCAACAACGGTGGAAGCATGCAGCGGGACATGGATCTACACGGTGACGGTGGAAGTATCACGGCGGGACATGGATCTGCATGACAAGCTTGACAGCACCGATCGAAGCTCGGACAAGGAGTAATTGCTGGAACTGGTGGTGATATTTTTGAGAGAGACAATGAGCCAAGTGCGGGAAATAGTCTGAATATTTTGCTAAGTGCGGGAGCGGTGAGCTAGGTCTGAAAATTTGGAAATTTTCTCGAAAATAATACATACATATATATAAACACATGGGAAATACAAACCACACTGTCAAGTGCTACAAACTAGATAATTAGCATAGTAATCCACAATTAGTTAGTATATAATACAAGATTAACTACCCAATTATGTTAATTAGAGGGCATCTAGCCTGGCCGTAACTAAGCACATTGTTTTAGAGATATCAGTTAAGCTGGTCCTCATCGCATCCATCTCATCGCCATACATCTATTGAAGCTCATATTTTCCCCTTCGAGCTCATACTTTGCTACCTCTAGGCTGCCAAAGTATTTGTGATCATGCAGCTCATTTCCAAGCTCGTGCTTCCACCACAACGCCATTATGAAGCGGTGCATCAAGAGTGAGTGTGCCGGGTCATACCACTAGACGAACGAGCACTTTGCACGTTCGAAATTGCAACCCAAGAACCTACGGCTGAGGTTCGTTCCCTCGAACACCACGCGACAACGCGGAGTCCAGCCACATAGCACTGCGTCTTCGTATGTGTGTATATGCCGCGCCAAATAGGGTCCGATATATACAAAGCAAACATCATCATAGAATCACGAGAGCATCCAAATGGGGAAAACATAAATTTAGGTAAAATACGAGAAATAAAATTAACTAGTCTGGGATTGCCGTACCTTGATCGGTTGGCCGTTTAGGCTGGTGGTGGTTCCCCGCAGCGGGCCAAGCCTAGGAGGCATGCGCGCCTCCATTGACAGCTTCGTGATCATGCTCGCTATTAGAATGAACAAAGTTTGGGAAGAAGAAGTGATAACAAAGATGGGGGACGGCTACTCTTATTCTAACTGCTAGCTGAGATGGGACACACCAGTCAGCAAAACACGTGTCATGACTTAGCAAACTGAAATATGGCCCTATCTACAATACACTACGGCGCATTATACCGCAGTGCAAGGTATAATACGACTATTTTAATATAAAAACTTAACATAATTGCACTTAAACATCCTTTTATACATACTGATAACAAAAGGTAGAATAAACATTACAAAATATTAATATAAAACTACATTGATGGTGGTAACCCCTTTCTTTTTGCATGTCAGCCGCCAACACTAGAGCGATTGACCATCCTATGGTGATCGGCCGTGCACGCCTATACTAATGCTACCGCAGGAAACGGGCAGTGGCCAACTCCATCTCCATCTCGAACTACACGTCCTCCTAGGATTTCTTCACGCCGGATTCCATCTTCGATAACTGCTCCACCACCGCAAGGAGCTGCGCTTCTAGAGGATCATCCACCTCGCCCTCCCCCTCTGCCGTCTCGGTAATTGGGTGAAGGGGATCAGAGGAGGAGCGGCCACGGGAGGAGCGTGCCCTGGAGGAGGAGGGGCCGGGATCCCATGGCGCAGTGCAATGATCTTGACCATCGTGGTTGGGCGAAGGCGCTTGCGGATGTGACGGTAGAGCGGCTTGGGGTGGAGGCGCGACCGTTGGAGTAGCGCTAGCCACCTCGACATTGCAGCATTTAGGCGCCGTGGTGCACGACGAGGGGCACACATGCTTGATATTCCTCGAGCCATGCTCTCTTGCTCAAGACGATGACGATGATCGATGTCGAATAACGAAGAATCAGAAAGAGGATATGAGGATCTAAGTGATGTGCACAATGATGATGGAGATGCGGAGGAGAGGAGCGTACGCGTATTTTGTAAACTGGTGGTGGAAGATGAACGCGGTGGGCAATGAAGTCTGACAGGGCTGTCGAGGCAGAACGGATGCGGCAGACGAGTGGGCAAGGGCGCATCTTTTTGGCCAGTCTTTCTACTTTGTGTGGAAGGAACCAAAACTAGACCCACCAGTCAGTGACACAAATTTGAATAATTAATGTGAAGTACGTCACAACCACCCCACATGGGAATCCATGACACGGTAATTTCTTCCTCCGTTGAATTACGACACCAGTGAAATGTGCCGCTATTCATTACCGCATTTGACGACACAATTACATAATGGTATGGGCTCTGCCACGGCGTAAAAGAGCCTGCCACGAAAAAATGGTGCCGCGAATGCCTAACCATCGGCTATCTGACTTTAGCCGGTTCTTTTTGCTTATGCCTCCCTAAAAATTAGCTGGGTATGAGGGTGTTATTTTATAGTGTTTCTAAGTGTCGTCGCATGCTTCTGAATAGGCTTGCACCTGAGGGCTAGATATTGTAATTCACAACATCCCACCAAAATTTTGCACATATCCTAGGGACACATGCATGATTTGGTGGCATCCCAACGCTCCGGTGCTCGGTTTCCAGCCAAACCCTATATAGTGGGACCCATATATCTAACACCTAGATTTCTTCGTACGATGGTTGACCAATGCACTTTTATCCTTGTTTAGGTTAGATTAGGTCATAGAAACATGTCAGAACAAGTTTGAGCCCAAGATTCCACAGGTTTTCCCTCCGACAAGGTTTGTCTAACTCCGGTGTTGGGGGTGGGGGCGAGGATGGCGACGCATCTTCAGCTCATGCTAGTATCTATAATCATCCCTAGGTAGTACAATGACCTATTTGTAATTTTTATTAATTTTAGAGCAGATTGGTGGAATTTTTGAGCAACATTACCGTAGGGAAGCCCCTACGGCGTAGATTTTTAATTACTTATAGCCAAGTGTACAAACCCAAAAGTCTATAGTCCAATGAGGAAATTATATCAAGGAGAAAAGAAATGAGCTAAAAAATAAACCATTATACAAAGATACTTAAGAGCCAGTCTACTAGGGGTTGAAACAGATAAGCCTTCACTCTAAAATGGTGTATCATTAAATCATTTTGGAATCTAACTCTCCATCAAGCAACCCAAGGCTGTTGTCCTTGAAAAATGAGGTCTTTCGTTCCTTTCAAATATTCCATGCAGCACAAACTATCACCTCCATGAAATAAGGACATGTAAACTCTCTCCTTGATTGAATGAAGCGTTCAGAGAACTGAAGAGAAGTGTCCCAAACTATGGCGAGTTCCCCCCAATAATGGTGAGCAAAAGAACAGTCAAAAAATAGGTGGTCTCTCGATTCAAACAGAGCCCGATTCAAGGTGCCAATTTTTTCTAACCATCAATTCTCTAGTATTCAATCGGTCAAGCATAACAAACCACACGTACACCCTTAACTTGGGCATGGCACGAGGCTTCCAGATGGCGTTCAAAGCAGGATCTTTTGGGAGCTATGCAAACAATAAATTGTAGATTTTTTATGCTGCATAAGTAGAGCTTCCCCAAACAAATATCAACAAATATCACCTGATCTTGAGCCGAGGTATTAATAGGAAGATCATCAATGAGCTGAGTGACCTTCTGATGTCTCCGCAGATAGTGGCAACGCAAAACATGAACCAAGATGCTGCACCGTGGATATTTCTGCAACTAACATATCCTCATCAAGAGCATACGAGAAGAGTCTAGGAAATTTGTCACACAAGAGCTCATTCTTCTCCCAAAAATCTTTCTAGAAAAGTATAGAAGTACCATTGCCCACTGAACATTTTGTTACACTTCTGTAGTCTTCTACAAAACTGAATATGTCACGCCACTAAAATGATCCACGCTTGGACTAGGCACGAGGGACATGATTTCCATAAAGAGACCAAACAAGTTTCACCTAGGGGACATTTTATTTCATGTAAAATTTAGGATTAATTATTGGTTTGCCACTAGCCGTCATATGCTCACTTTTGCCACTACCTCGAAATGGTCCTCGGTTTTATCACTATTTCGGGCGCAACTGCTTGGCGACGCCAACCGGCCAGTTTAAATGAGCATAACAAATTCAAAAAAAATAAAAAAAAATGAAAACCCCACGCACATAGTCTTATTATGTCATGTACTCACGATTCAAGTTGATAAACATGGTCTACATACATTAAAACGAAAAAATCATGAATACATGATAAACAAGGTCTACATACATGAATACATGATTTTTTGTTTAAATACATGTAGACCTTGTTTATCGACTTGAATCGTTAGTATAAGACATAAGAAAATTGTGTGCAAGTTTTTGATTTTTTTTTTAAATTTGTTATGCTCATTTAAACTGGCCAGTTGGCGTCGCCATAGCAGCTACGCCTAAAATAGTGGCAAAACAGAGCACCATTCCGCGCTAGTGGCAAAACCGAGCATACGTCGGCCTCTAGTGGCAAACCAATAATTAATCCTAAAATTTATATAATTGTTTGATTAGCATTGCCTTAGAGAATCTCCAAAGGCCGTGGTATATAGCACCCCTGCGCTAAAAACAGCCAATATAAATCGCCGCGCTTGCAAACACGCTCTCCAGCAGGCTCTGTAAACTAGCGCGCGCTGCAAATAAGATAGTGCGCGCAACATTTTTCCCCAACCCACACCCCAAATTTGCTACGCCGGCTACCGCGTGCTCCATCTCTCTAACTCTCGCGTGCATGCCCAACCGCCGCACTGAAATCTCCGCGCGCACACTAGCAATGGATGGTTTTTCCGGCACTCCTCTGAACCCGCCGTACTCGGCCGGCCACCCCCCGCTAGAGGAGCACTTCCGCCGCTGCATCCCGGGGCAAACCCTAGCGCCAGTGTTGGCGCAAGCTCTAGCGGCAGCCTGGTCTGCAGCCTCTTCATGTCGCCACCGCCAAACGCTAGGCAGGGAAGGAAAGGCGCGTCGAAGCGCCTGCCTACCGTGCCGACCGATGCAATAAAGAAGCAAAAGATGACCTCCACCCAGCGCACTCACCCTCCACCGCCACCTCCTCCGGCACATACCCCCGCGCCTCACAGTCCTCCTGCAGCTCCTGCGCCTCCTACGCCTCCGCAATAGCCGTCACCGAGCGCCGCCGGTTTGGGCGCTCACAACGTGTTTGAGAAAAATACCGCAAGGTAAAATTCATTCTTTTTTCGCATTGTTTCGAGTTAGATGGTGTAGCATCAATGATGTTAACTTGTATTCATTGCAATGTATTTTTGATGATGAGACTTTCATGTCTACTATGAATATTGGTTCCTCATTTGATCAAGATTACTTGTCTCAACCAATTGCCCAACAAGAGGGATAAGAGGAGTTTGAAGTGGATTAGGATGGTGAGTGTTTGATTGAGCCGCCAAGAGGGAGAATGACCAACTTCACCATGGATGAAGACAAGTTGTTTTGCCAAGCATGGTTGAATACAATCTTGGATGCCATGGTTGGCATGGACCAAAATCGGTGCACCTATTGGACAAGAATGAAGGAATACTTTGATAAGCACAACACAAGTGGAAATGACCGCACCGATCGATCACTTCGCTCTCGTTGGACGCTCATCAACCATGATTGTAAAAAATGGGCGGGTGTTTTGGCCACGGTTGATAGGATAAACCCGAGTGGCACAAATGCAAAATATAGGGTAAGTTTGTTCATCTACATGAATCAATCTTTGTTTTGTTTGATTCGATGCGCAAGTATTTGTTGATCTACATGGCTCATCATTTCCTTCTTTGCCCATTGTAGCTCACCATAGCTCAAAATTTTTTCAAAGAAGAGAAGAATACCAAGAGGGGCAAGAAAGTTCCCGGGAGATGATTTGCTTTGTCCCATTGCTACGCGGAGCTAGAGCATGAAGAGAAATGGAAAAACCAGGATGTGTTGGAAGTGTCATCCAACTACAAGACCTACAATGCAACAATCATAGAATATGCTAAAGTATCAAGTGATTATGGGAAGAGAAGCTCCACTCCTCACTCGGTTGCAACTACAAAGAGGCCCGGAGGAAGGAGGAACACAAAATACATGAAGGGGAAGAGGGCCAGAGATGATGAGATTGCACAAACCATGCACACAATGGTGAATGCAAGAAAGGAAGAAAATGAGGAGAGGAAGGTTTCCTGCGCCAAGGAGGTGGAGGCCGATGCATGGAGGGTGGCATTGGAGGAGAGGTTGGCGGCCACCGAGGAGAGGAAGCTTGCATTGGAGGAGAAGAAGATGGCTATGAAAGAGCATCAATGCCTACTTGAGGGAGAGAAATCTCTCTTCTTTATGGACACGTCCAAGATGTATGAAACACAAAAGGAGTATATCAAGCTTCGTGGTGATGAAGTGTTGCTTCAAAAAAGAATAATGGCAAGCTATATAAAGGGAGAAAATGGAGGGATGAGTGCACCCATGGGTGTCTTTGGAAGCATGGGATTGATGACTGCACCCATGGGTGGCTTTGGCGGCATGGGAGGAGTGGGTGCACCGATAGGAGGCTTTGGAGGCATGGGAGGGGTGGGTGCACCGATGGAAAGCTTCGGAGGGGTGAGTGCATCAATGGGAGGCATCGGTGTGTTGATGTGAGGCTTTGGTTCCATGAGTGCATCGATGGGAGGCTTTGGAGTCATGGGAGGGGTGAGTGGTATGAGTGCACCTCCGGGAGGCTATGGCATGGGTGGCATGCCACCATCAAGTGGATTCATGGCCTCTATGGTGACTCCAATTCCTCCTAGAAGTGAAGATGGATACGGTGATTCAACGGTTCATGGCAACACGGTCCAAGTTTCAAATGGAGAAGAAGAGGAAGAAGAAAATGGAGATGACAAGGAGGACTACAATGATGTTGATCATTGATATGTTTATCTATGCGTGAACTTGAATTTGTATTGAACTTGGTTGTGTGGATTATCATTTGCTTTTTGACTATGTCAAGAATTTAAAACTGCTATGTTGGTTGTCATATTGAATTTGCGTATGCATTTGTGTATCTTGTGGAAACTTGGGGTTTTGCTAGCGCCAGCGACTTGAGAGCACTTCTTTTTCGTGTTTGTAGCGTGCTGGAATGTAGCGTGCTCAGTGAAGTGCTAGCATTTGCAGTGCGCTGTATGCGCAAAAGTGGCGCTGCAAACTAGTTTTACAACGGGCGCGTATACCGCGGCTGTTGGAGATCCTCTTATTATGCAACTCCAAGTTCAAAACTCCCAGACCACCATGCTTCTTTGGTTTACACACTAGGGACAAAGATGCAAGTGAATTTGGTGAGGATGCATCATATTTCTTGTCCCAAAGGAAATGTCTATGAGATCTGTCACAAACATTCATGATAGTCTTCTGGATTTTTAGAGAGCACAGAAAGAAGTCGGTAAAGAGGAGAGCACCTATTTCACAAACTGTAGCCTTAAACTGTAGTTAAGGAATCTAGCATTTCCATATAGTTTTGTTTCCTCCATGCCAACAAGATGAGACATATCTTCAATTGTAGGCTTTGTTGTACCAAGTGGAAAACCAAGGTAAGTAAAAGGGAGCTGACCTAGAGTACACCCAAAGGCAGTAGCTAGCTCATGCAAACGTTGATGAGATACATTTATATTCATCATGGCGGATTTAGCATAATTAACACGAAGACCAGTGGCTTGTACAAAATTGACTAGAAGGTGCTTGAGAGCTAGGAGTTGATTAGACAATCTTGCATAACCAGGAGTGTATCATCTACATATTGGACAATAGGAAAGTCTGTATCAGGAATGGGGAGTGGCGCTTGTAACACTCCATCATGGAAAAGAACATTGACCATACCTTGTAGAAGCTCAACAATACCAACAAAAAGTAATGGCGAGAGAGGATCTCCTTGTCGTACTCTTCTTCAACATGGAATTTTTTTCTCCGGGACACCGTTAAGCAATATCGAGGATGTACCAGAAGACGTCAACATATGGAGCCATTTTGGATCGAACCCTTGTGCAAGAAAGAATTTCATAATCGCCTCGTGCTCCACTATATCAAAGGCTTTGGCAAAATCAAGCCTCAAAATTATAGACTACTATGTTTACTGTTTGCACTAGTGAATGTATTCATATGCCCATCCAACACAATCCTGAATCATCCTTAACTTCAAACAAATGTTGAGGAGGAAAACATGCCGATAATCATTGGGTCCCTCAGGAGATATAATTTTAGAAATGAGAGTAAAGAAAGAGTCATTAATACTCTATAAATTATCTGTGCATTTCCAAAACTTCCGACATAAGCGATAGAAATCATATTTTATGACTGGCCAACAAGCTTTTAGAAATATCCCATAGAAGCCATCAGCTCTAGGAGATTTTTCACTTGGCATCTGAGCAACAACCTTATCGATCTCCTCATGAGTGAAGGGGCTGAGAAAGAGAATCAAGACCATCCAAGGGTGAAAATAAATGAGTAAACTCTATAGCATCAGATATGGGCAGAGAGAGACCTAATCTGTCTCGAAAGGAGTGCCATAGCACACCTGCCTTATCTTCATGATCCACTGCTAAAGAACCATCCTCATGCCTGAGAGAAGCAACTGTATTTTTCCTGTAAAGTATTGTTGCCATTCAATGAAAAACACTTGTGTTTTCATCCCCTAACCGAGCCCATCGAGCCATGCACCTTTTCCTCCAATAGTCTTGCTTATGGAGAAGAATATGTTGCAATATGTTTTTAACAATGTTTCGGAACTTCCATACTGAAATGTGTAGGGATCTTTGTTCCTCATAACTATCGACACTACTAGGAAAATGCTTATCCATAGATTGATATCTAGTGGTGCATGAATAGGGTGGTGCGCTGTAGGTAAATTCCCTATGGCGCATGTGGTAAAGATTCACCATAGATAAGTAAAATATCCATGGCGCATGGCCAACAGGTAGGCCGCAGATAAGTCTGGATAGTCGCAGCTCCCACTTATGGATGACCCCTGACATATCCGTGGCACATGTCATGTCCGTGTGCCACGGATATTTCCATTACCTTTGGCGCACCGCACGGGAATGCGCCAGGATATGTCAGGGGCATCCATAAATGGCAGATATAGATGGGGTCTAACATATCCGTGGCGCATGTCCATGCGCATGCTCCACTGACATTCCTGTTATCCGTGGCGCATCCTGTGTACATGCGCCACTGATATGTCGCCCACCATTTATATCATCTAGCCACCACCTTTTCTACTTGGTGCAGTTCCCTCCACTCACTTTCCCCTCTAGCCTAAGACCATATATGGTCATGTTCTTCCTCCTCCCCACCTCATTTCTCCCATGAATTCACTCATTTTAGCCATCTAAAACTATTTTGGATAGTAGATTTGTAAAAGGAAGGCTCTCCAAAGTTGTAGATCTACTAAACCACCGATTCGCTTTCCTCCTCCTCCATTGTTTACTAGGCAAGTAGATGCATGGAAGGACACGCATGTTTGTGTATGCGATGAAGCTTGTGATGCATGATTGCGTGGGCGAGATATTGTTGTTGCGTGTTATATGAATGTTTGTGTATGTAACAAAGTTTGTGGTGTGTGTTGGCATGGTGTATGCATGTTTGTCAAAATGTTGATTAATTTCTGTTTCGGCAAATCGTTTGCACTACGCGTATGTCCCTTTTTAGGAGAGGTCATGCCAAAAATATTTGGTGACCATGCATGCATGTGTGTGCATGTTCTAAAATATTCTCTTGCTCTATACCGCGCAGGCGATCATGGTCATCAAGATGAGAGAAAGCCTCCTGGCTAGATATTTGAAAGGCGCGATGGCCAAATGATCCAGAACAGCGAGACTCGGATAAGATGTTTGTGTCGCAAATTAAGGCTCAGGGGCTTGATGAACCCTTGTTCTAGAGTATTGTAGAACCACCTGCTCGTGCATGGTTTCATGTATGGCTTTACTCGTTGGATCAGTGACGAAGATGACATTAATGGGACTATAGTAAATGAGGAAGGGCGACATGATAACGAGCGAGAAGACGAAGAGCCTCCTGAACATGATCATCACGAAGGAGATGCCGGACATGATCAAGAAGAAGGAGATGCAAGGAATGATCATCACGAAGGATATGTGAGGGAAGATGATGGAGAAGACGCGGACATGCATATGCTGCAAAGAGCCTTGCAGGACCCTCATATTGAACAACTGCTCCTTAAGGAGACGAGCAACCCCAAAGCTGACGCTAGAGAGAAATCCAAGATGGTGCAACTAGAGGTAGATAGGAGTACTCCATTGTATGAAGGATGTCGGCCCGAGGATACCCGCTTGAATGTAACTTTTAAGGCTCTGAAGATGAAGGCGAAACACAACTAGACCGACACAAGCTTCAATGATATGATTAGATTTTGGCATGACTGTCTTCCCAATGGGAACACTTGTCCAACAAGTATCGAGGAGGCGAAGAAAGTCATGTGCCCTCTCGACCTACTGCACGTTAAATACCACACATGCATCAATGATTGCATCATTTATCGGAATGAGTACGCGGAGAGAACCACATGTCTGTTGTGTGGCCATGCACGATACAAGAGAGGGAATAAAGTCTACTAAAAGTGGTATTGTACTTTTCAATCACTCCTCGTCTATGGCGGTATTTCATAGACCCTAAAGAAGCAAAGCTTATGTGCTGGCATACAGAAAGGCAGAAGCTAGAAGATGATCTAGATAAGGAGAAGATGCTAACACACCCTTCAGACGCTTGCCAGTGGAATGCAATGGACATCGAGTTCCTGTTTTTTGGGACGATCCAAGGAACATTAGACTAGGTATGAGCACCAATGGATTAAATCCATTTGGAAACCAGAGCAGCACACACAGCACCTGACCCGTATTTGTATGGCCGTACAACTTCCCTCCATGGCTGTGCACAAAGAGGAGGTACATACACATGAGTATTCTTATTCAGGGGCCAAAACAACCAGGTATCGACATCCATATGTATCTTGGGCTATTAAAAGAGGAGCTAGCCACGTTGTGGGAGACATCAGGGAATACGTGGGACGCCTTTTTAGGAGAATATTTTCCTCTTAGAGCCTCGTTGCTCACGACGGTGCAAGACTATCCTGGTTACGCATATGTCTCGTGCCAGGTGGGCCACGGATACTACGCATGTGTCAAGTGCATGGAGCATACGTCGCATCTCCAACTGGAAAAGGATCCAGGGTCTTCGAAAACCGTGTACCTAGGGACTCGAAGGCGGCTTCGCAAAGATGACCCGTGGAGAAAAAGTAGAGATCTATTCTATGGTAAATCCAAGCACGGAATAGTCCCATGTCCGAGGAGCAGGGAAGAAATCGAGGAATTGTTGAATAATTGGACAGAGTGCCCTGCAAGGGTTCATCAAGCGTGCCAAAACCGCTGATGAATGTATGGAAAGCGAGGTCTGTTTTTTGGGACCTGCCATACTAGAAGATCCTCCATACACCCCATAGCCTTGATTTCATGCACATCACGAAGAACGTGTTCGAGAGTCTAGTTGGCACGCTTCTCAACATGCCAGAGAGGACCAAAGATGGGCCGAAAGCAAGAAGAGGCGAATAATCGTCATCCTTCAAATATCTCAACTCTCTTCTCGAACTGAGATAAGTGATTCATCCGACTAACTCTTAGTCGACCACCTCGGTTAACACTTAACCGAGCCGTGCATGGCCATGCTTTATGAATCATATCTTCTGAGAGGTCCTAGAGAATATCTCTCTAGTCGGAGGGGAAAAATCCCATCTTGGTCATCCACATCACGTAGCTTGATTCTTAGTCGACCTGAACTCTGCCTTTATAACTGCCTAGTGACAGAACATCATTTGATAGAACCTAAGTCGGCGATCCTCAACTCGGATTATGCAATAACCTCAGGTCTAAAGATTATATCGATTGAGACATACAAATGGCAACTTGTTCATTATATCTTAGTATGGGTCAATATGACTTGCTAAACTCTTTAGCCAAATTCGTGTAAGTCGAAATAGCATCACCGTGCCCATAACAACTGGAACCGAGTCATCAACCGACTTTCACATTAGTCTAAGTTGTGTGTACAGCACAACCTCAATGACCATGGACATTTAGTATCAACAACATGAATATATAGTTCCACAATCGAATCATATAATCAATGATACATATCAGCAGTTCATACAAGGACATTAACTTTATGAATACATTGGGAGTAACATCATACATGATTGCCTCTAGGGCATATTTCCAATAGTCTCCCACTTGCACTAGAGTCAATCATCTGACATCACATGTCTAGACATCTAATGCCCATAGCTCTCAGGTGCGCCTCATGATTTGGCTGTGGTAGCAGCTTTGTCAATGGATCCGCAATATTTGCATCTGTGTGTACCTTGCATAACTTGATATCACCTTGATCCACGAACTAGCGAATCAGGTGGTACCACATGAGTATATGTTTGTTCTTCTCGTGTTGTCTAGGTTCCTTGGCTTGTGAAATAGCACCGTTATTGTCACAATACAGGTCTAATGGATTGGACGAGCCCAGAACCACACCAAGATCCATGAGAAAATTCCTCATCCAAACGGCTTCCTTTGCCGCATCCGAGGTGGCAATATACTTAGCCTCTGTCGTAGACACAGACACAGTCTCTTGCTTGGAACTATTCTAGCTCACAGCCCCTCCATTTATAACAAACACATATCCGGATTGCGAATGAGAATCAGCCGAGTCAGTGAGATAACTCACATCCATGTAACCCCTTACACTAATTTCATCCTCACCTCCATAAACTAGGAACATATCCTTAGTCCTTCTCAAGTACTTGAGGATATTTTTAGCCGCTGCCTAGTGGATTTCTCCAGGGTCAGCCTGGTATCTGCTCACAACACTTAGAGCATAGGAAACACCTAGCCTTTTAAATCATAGCATACATGATGGATCCGACTGCTGAAGCATATGGAATCGCACTCATCTGACTTCGCTCATCAGTTGTCGAAGGACACTGAGTCTTGCTAAGTTTTATGACATGGGACATCGGTAAGAACCCCTTCTTAGATGATTCCATGTTGAACTTTTTCAACACTTTGTCCAAATATGTACCCTGGCTCAATCCAATGAGCCGCCTTGATCTATCTCTATAGATCCGGATTCCTAGTATGTAAGTCGCCTCACCCAAGTCCTTCATTGAAAAACTCGTTTCCAATGATTCCTTGGTTTCTTGCAACATCTGGACATCATTTCCAATCAGTAATATGTCATCCACACATAAGATCAGAATGTTTACTTTGATCCCACTAAACTTCTTGTATAAACAAGAATCATGATCACTTTTGATGAAGCCAAACGATTTGACTACTGATGTCTACGCACTTCTATTCTTGTAGACAGTTGTTGGGCCTCCAAGTGCAGAGGTTTGTAGAACAGCAGCAAGTTTTCCCTTAAGTAGATCACCCAAGATTTATCGAACTCAGGGAGGAAGTGGTCAAAGGTATCCCCTCTCAAGCAACCCTGCAATCAAGATACAAGAAGTCTCTTGTGTCCCCAACACACCCAATACACTTGTCAGGTGTATAGGTGCACTAGTTCGGCGAAGAGATAGTGAAATACAAGTGGTATGGATATAAGATAGCGATGCAAGAAAATACTTTGATGGTGTGGAAGAGACTAAAGGCAAACTGAAATAAAGATGGAAGCAAGCAAACATGTAACAGATTTAGTTGCAAACGGTGTTTCAATGTTTAGAAACAAGGCCTAGGGATCATACTTTCACTAATGAACACTCTCATATAAATATCTTCTCTTTATGATACAACTCTTAACTACTCTCCAGTTGGACACTCTAATGCATGCTAGGGCTATAACAGCACACCTCAAAGTAAGCCTTTCCCATCTAGATAACCCCACACTGTCACCTTGAGTACTAGATGGTTCAAACAAACACCACAATTTCATAAAGACATCCAACTCCAAATATAACTCATAACAAGTATTTGTAATCTCTAGCCTAAGTGCCACCATGGTGTGCACACTGTCAACTTCACACACATGGGGAGAGCAGAGATCTATTAAAGCACTTGAGTAGCAAGGTAGATCTATAGATTACAAGCTCATGATCTCAATATGATCATGCATAGAGAGTGAGATGAACACATAGCTACCGGTAGAACCCTTAGCCTCGAGGAAAGAACTACTCCCTCCTCATCATGCGAATCAGCAACGGTGATGGAGATGGCGGTGGAGATTGATGGAGATGGCTCCAGGGGCACTTCTCCGTCCCGGCAGGGTGCCGGAACAGAGACTTTCTGTCCCCCGAATCTCCCCTTCGGTGGCGGTGGCACTGCGGAACTTTTCGTGGCTGGAGGCTTGACGATTTAGGGTTTCTATATCGGGAGGAATATATAGGTGAAGAGGCAAGGTCGATGGGCGGCCAGGGGGCCCACACCACCTGGTGGCGCGACCAGGGCTAGCCCATCCCACCACATGGTGTGGCCACCCTGTGGCCCCTCTCCGTCTCGTCTTCTGGCTCCATGAGTCTTTCGGTAAAATATCGACTTTGGCTTTTGTTCGGTCCAATTTCGAGAATATTCATTTTCTGACTTTCCTGGAACCAAAAACAGCAGAAAACAAGCAACTAACATTGTGGCACTTTTTAATAGGTTAGTCCAAGAAAGTGTATAGAAAGTACTCCAAAGTTGGAACAGAACACAAGAGAGTAGATAAAACCAAGCATGGAACATCAAAAATTATGGATACGTTAGCAACGTATCAACTACCTCATCAAAATGAATGTTCCAACTCCGAGAAGCTTGCTTTAAACCATAAATGGATTTCTGAAGTTTGCAAACTTTGTCAGCATTAGCCGGATCAACAAAACCCTCGGGTTGTATCATATACACGTCCTCGGTTAAATTTCCATTAAGGAAAGCCGTCTTGACATCCATCTGCCATATCTCATAGTCAAAATAGGTTGCTATAGCTAACTTGATCTGAACCGACTTAAGCATCGCTACGGGTGAGAAAGTCTCATCATAGTCAACTCCTTGAACTTGTCGGAACTCCTTCGCGACAAGCCATGCTTTATAAATAGAAACATTTCCATCCATATCAATTTTCTTCTTAAAGACCCATTTGCACTCGACAGGTCTTGCATCGTCTGGCAGATCAACCAAGTTCCAAACTTGATTTTCATCCATGGAATTTAACTCGGACCTCATGGATCCAAGCCATGACTTAGAATCAGATCCCACCATCGCTTCCGAATAAGTTGTTGACTCATCACTGTCCAATAGTAATACAACACGAACACTTCGCAATCTGGCCAATCTTCACAGTGTCGGTGCAGTTCCGGCTCAGCCACCATGACCGGCTCAACCTCCAAGGCTTTTGCCAACTCGCTACTGACCAGTTCCACTCGAATTTCTTTGAGATACACCGTGCTCCCACTAACTCCCTGACTGAGAAACTCTTTCTTATGGAAGTCACCGTTCCGAGCGACAAACACTTTGCCCTCTTCTCGGTTGTAAAAGTAGTAACCCAAGGTTTCCCTCGGATTTGGCTATAAGCTTGTCCGACTGAAGTCGCTTGACAAATGCTTCACAACCCCAAATCTTAAGAAAATACAGACTTGGCTTCTTGCCAGTCCACATCTCATGCGGTGTATTCTCTACCGACTTTGATGGTACTCTGTTTAGTGTGAATGTTGCAGTTTCTAGACAATAACCCCAAAATGATAAAGGCAGATCTATTCGACTCATCATTGAACATACCGTGTCCAACAAGGTCTGATTCCTGCTTTCCGACACACCGTTTCTCTGCAGCGCTCCCGGAGGAGTGAGCTGGGGAACTATCCCACAACTCTTCAGATGGTCATCAAACTCATGGCTCATGTACTCGCCTCCTCGGTCCGACCGAAGAAACTTTATTTTCTTGCCGATTTGATTCTATACCTCATTCTGGAATTCCTTGAACTTTTCAAAGGCTTCCGACTTATGTTTCATTGACTAGATATATCCATACCTACTCAAATCATCAGTGAAGGTAATGAAGTACTCATAACCACCTCTGGCTATCGTGCTCATTGGGCGACATACATCACTATGTACTAATCCCAATAAGTCGGACGCCCTTTCACAACTCTTTGCAAAAGGTGTCTTGGTCATCTTGGCTCGTAGGCATGATTCGCATGTCTCGAACAACTCCAAGTAGAACGAAGTTAGGAGTCCATCATCATGAAGCTTCTTCATGCGTTTCCAACTTATATGACCAAGCCGACAGTGCCAAAAGTAAGTCATATTCAGATCATTTGGTTTAAACCTTTTCACATTTATATTATAGATAGATTCACCATCAAGATTCAAAATAAATAACCTGTCCTGGACGGGTGCAAAGTTGTGAAACATATCATTCAAATACAAAGAACAACCATTATTATTTATATTCGACTCACCTTGTCTCATCAAACATGAGGCAGAAATAATGTTTTGACTAAGCACTGGAACATAATACAATTATTCAGCTCCATTAAGATCCAAAAGGTAAGTGAAGTTGCATCATGCCGACTTCCAACACAGCGACTCTTGCTTTGTTGCTGAGTCGAATTTCAACCTCGCATATCGCCATGTTCCTAGTTCTTACCAGTCCCTGCAACAAGTTGCAGACGTGAATAACTGATCTAGTATCATATACCCAAGAACTATTAGGTGCATTAGCAAGATAAATGTCTATAACATTGCAAACAAGAGTACCTGAGCCAGAAGTCACACCGTCACTCTTGGCTTTATCAGCCAGATACTTGCTGCAATTCCTCTTCTAGTGGCCATCCATCTTGCAATAGAAGCAAGTGGATCCAGCTGAAGGAGATGGCTTAGTCCCTGAGGAAGCGCTTTGGACCAGGTCCTTAGCCTTACCTCCCGACTTTGCCTTCTTCTTCTTAGTCCAAGAACTCTTCTTGAACTTAGCCTTATTCTGCACCATCAACACTTGACTGGCACCTTTCTTGAGATCCGCCTCAGCCAGCTTGAGCATCCCATGTAATTCAGTGAGCTTCTTATCCATACCATGTATGTGGTAGTTCGATATGAACTGACCATACGCACTAGGAAGAGAGTTCATAATTATGTCCCTAGTGAACTCTTCGCTAATGGGATAGCCAAGACTTTCTAGAGACTGCACGTAACCAACCATCTTGATCACATGCGTACTCATCGGATCGCCATCCTTAAGCTTACAACTCAACAAATCTTGAGAGACTTGATACCTCTCGGTCTTTGCCTGAGCCTGGAACATACTTTTGAGGCTTTTGATCATATCGTAGGCCTCAACATTCTCGAACTGCTGCTGCAAGTCCAGTTCCATGTGAGCAAGCATAAGACAACTAATCTCTGTAGACTCATCACAAGTCCAATGGTAGGCATTAGTGGCTGCGACAGTCTCATTCTCATTCGGCTCATCTAGAAGTGGGTTGTCTAGGACATGGTCCCTATTTTATTGCTTGAGAACAATTCTCAGATTACAATACCAGTTGGTGAAGTTAGTTCTATTTAGCTTATCTTTCTCTAAGAGGGTTCTTAAAGCAAAACTGGAAATCTAAGGGAGACTGCTAGGTGCCATTGATCTACAACAGAAAAATATGCAAAACACTTAAGACATGTATCCATAAAAGAGCAAGCATATTAAACACTTTAATAATTATGCTCCCACTAGAACCAACACCTCTCTGATGGTTACCTAGTGATTCAGGATCCTAAATAAGCAAGCCGACTAGTGAGATTTAGCATCACCGCTAGTCGTCAAGTGATCTAGGTAGACAACTCCTTGTCAATCGGTCGGGTGGTATCATATGCCCCGGCTCCTGTCCTAATTTTCCCCGAGTCCCAAAACCGTTATGATAGACCCGTCTAGATTACCGAGTGCTTCCGCTGTAAGAGTTCGACTCGAACCCACCTAGTTAGAAAGAATCGATAGCACCACAATTTTATGAGCCCACTACAAAAACTGTCTGACTTGTGATGGTACATCACTAGCGGGGAAACCGACTAGACCTTCTTAGAGGGATTACATTCTACCAACTATCTAATAGAGGTAAAATAGAGACATAAACATAATACAAATAATGCAATTATAATGTGAAATGGTATGGATCTCTTCATGGTGATCTTCATCTCCATAAATCTTGTAATTAGACTCGTGCCAACTCTTGTCACGTGCCGCCTTACTCCATGTAGCCGACTTGTATATCAACTTGCATGCCATCCAGGTTCTCCAAACATCTACACTAGCTAGTAAAATAAATTACATAGAGAATCCGACATGCAGGTCATTATACACTAATATGACAACACCTAGGCTCTAGCCGACTGACAAAAACCATAATACGCAGATCACGTATGGATTACACACATCACATGCACATAAGCCATACCATTCACAACATCATCCTACAAAAAAAGTTATGCATAGATATGATTTCTACCGGCGTTGTGAAACTCGCAACGATATCTAAGGCGCTACGACAGGGCGAAGCCGCCCGGTAGGGGTATGTCGTTCCACGACCTTAGCAGTATGATCAAGGAAACTAGATCATCCAATTCCCCGAGTATAGTTGATCTAATCAACCTCATACAAAATCAATCTATCTCATAGATCGACCACCAAACATCAATTAGATCCAATCTAACTCCAACCACATATCATATATGCACGATCTCGAGTCTAAAACTAGAAACTAACGCTCTGATACTATTGTTGGGCCACGTAGAGATAACAAAACTTTTCCCCCTATGCGGTGATCCCAAGATCTAGCCGAGGTAGAAGGCCATGAGAATAACGACTAGATGCGTAGTTGTGGAATTGATGAAGCACGTCACTTGATGTAGTGTATTCCTCATGATCCAATCGTCGAAGTGCTGAACATACAACACCTCCGCTAGTATCCATACGTATGAGGAGGAGTACCGGTAGTGGATTGCTAGGTCCGATACGGTGGCATGATTGAACTGACTGGACCTAGGGTGATACATCTTGTCAAGCTACAGGAGAATAATCGCCATCCTTCAAATAGCTCAACACTCTTCTCGATCCGAGATAAGTGATTCATCTGACTAACTCTTAGTCGACCGCCTCAGTTAACACTTAACTGAGTCGTACATGGCCATGTTTTCCGAATCATATCTTCTGAGAGGGCCCAGAGAATATCTCTCTAGTCGAAGGGGAAAAATCCCATCTTGGTCATCCACATCACATATCTTGATTCTCAATCGACCCGAACTCTGCTTTTATAACTACCCAGTGACAAAACATCATTTGACAAAACCTAAATCGGTGATCCTCAACTCGGATTATGCAATAACCTCAGGTCTAAGGATTACATTGATTGAGACATACAAATCACGACTTGTTAATTGTATCTCAATATGGGTCAATCCGACTTGCTAAACTCGTTAGCCGAATCCGTGTAAGTCGGATTAGCATCACCATGCCCATGACAAGTGGAACCGAGACATCAACCGAATTTCACATTAGTCTAAGTTGTGTGTCCAGCACAACCTCAAAGACCAAGAACATTTAGTATGAATAACATGAATATATAGTTCCACAATCAAATCACATATTTCATGATACATATCAACAGTTCATACGAGGACATTAACTTTATGAATACATTGGGAATAACACCATACATGATTGCCTCTAGGGCATATTCCCAACATTTCTGTGTACAACATAAGTATGAGGCCCTATAGTACTTGATGTTTATAGTTTTGGTTCTTATTTTTGTTGCAACGGCCGATGATTAAAATGCTAGGGCGCCACTACAGGTGTGCCTTGATTTTGGATGTGATCCTGATGGTGGTGTCAGCGAGCTTTCTGATATGCACATATACATCTTGTGCATCCTACATGGCTCACTGACACCATCCCTGTGATTTTCTGTGTCCAACATAAGTATGAGGCCCTATAGTACTTGATATTCATAGTTTTGGTTCTAATTTTTGTTTCAACAGCCGATGATTAAAATGCTAGGGCACCACTATAGGTGTGCCTTGATTTTGGATGTGATCCTAGGGGCGGTGTGAGTGAGCTTTGTGATATGCACATATACATATCTTGTGCATCATACATGGCTCACTCATGCCGTCCCTATGACTTTCTATGTTCACTCTAAGTATGATGACACCCTAGTTCATATTTGTTGCAATGGCTCGATCTGCATGATGTTTATTTTATTATTTTGTAGTTTTTATGAACATGCATTATGTCAACCATTGGCTTTTCGTTGCATAATATTATATCTGCCTTGTGTACACAGATGGTAAAGTGGTATATGGTGTACAAGGGTGTCGTTCCAGGAGTCTACAGCGAGTGGAAGGACTGTCTGAAACAAGTGAACAGTTTCAGAGACAACAGGTACAAAGAATACAAGACTAGAGAGATGGTGGAAGCTATATGGAGGAACCACCTGCGAGAGGAAGCTAGGTGGAAGAACCTGATGAAGTCCTTGGTCGTGGTCCCCGTCGTTGCGGTTCTACTATACTTAATCGTAATTTAATTTAGGTGAACATTCGATATGTAATGTGATGACCAACTTGCTACTTGATCGGTCTCGGGACCTCAATTTGTGCAACAATCTGTTTCTTACTCGATCGGTCTTGGATTCTAATTAGTGTTATTAAGTATTATCATTGTCATTGTGTGTACATATGCTTGTATAATATCTGTATAATACCTATACAATACCCATACAAATACAAGGACAACATATAGAAAAAATATTTGTAAACATATCAGTGGTGCACCTTTGAGCCATCGGTGGCGCACCAGGTCAGTGGAGCATGTCTCTGGGGTGCACCACGGATAAGGCCCCAGTATCCGTGGGATGTGAATTATCCGTGGCGCACAGCCTGTGATGCACCACTGATATTTGAACTGCGCCACGGATAGCTAAATCAATGTGTCACTGATAGGCAAATCTGTAGTAGTGCCAAAAGTAGAATCAACTCATTACAGTTATCAATCTGCAAATTAAGAGATGACATGCTGATGCTCCACTTTTTGAGACCTTTATGTAGTAATTTGAGTTTAGCCAAGATGCATTTAGCACTATCACCCGAGCAGTTAATATCCCAAATAGTTTTGACCACATCCAAAAACCCGGGCAACCAGATCCAATGATTTTCAAAGCGTAAAACCTTAGGTTTAGGCAGGGCTGGCTCTGGGGCATGGCAACCTTGTGCAACGGCCAAGGGCCCATGCCGACATGGGGCCCATTACTACTTAGTTCTCTGTATTATATTCTACATATCCGTAAAAATAATAGAAGTCCCAATGAAACCGGTCGCAACCAGAAAGGAATCTCGTGCTACCTCCGACCCAAATTAGTTGACTTAGATTTGTCTAGATTTGATTGTATCTAGACATGATTTAGTACTAAATACATTCATATCTCGATAAATTTGATTCAACTAATTTGGGTTGGAGGGAGTACAAAATTTCCCTTTGCACCTTTTGGAACATAGGATTTGGGCATAGAAAAACTACAGACAAGTTTCCTGCAGTAACGATTTCATAGGAAACCATTCAGTCCAGCCTCCATTTGCTTTTCCTTAGAGTCTGACGAGGCAAATCAACCATCAAGACTGCTATTATAATAGCCATTAGACAAGACGTTTCTGCTCCATTCTGTACCCCAAGTTCGGTCTTTTTTTTCAAAGGAACGACAGAGATGAGAGATTAGTAGGATAACATGTAGACATATAGTTGGAGACATTAGATCAACGGTTCACTAGGCCCGCCAATTTGTAAGGGTTGGGTGGACATCATTGTTAATTGTGATGTGGATATATTGGAATGAACTCTTGTTTTTAATTAAGATAATTAACCCCTTATATTAAGCTGCTACTTAATTGGAGTAAAATATTTTCTTATGGAGTTTCCTATGTTATTCCTGTTCCTTTAATCCATATGGATTCCTATCCTATTCCTCTGTGTTTCTTATTCCCGCAATTTTCATGTCCCGCCTTCCAAACGGAGCCTTATCTGAGATAATCAAACTAGCAATAATAGCAATTGTCTACTTCTTATACTTTGAGACTAAGAATGTGTGGTAAGTAAAAGTAGATACATATTTATCTATATTTCTAGATATACATTAACCTTAGGGGCTCATGCCTCAACGTCGCACAAGGGCCCTGTAAAACATAGAGTTGTCCCTAGTTTAGGAATAGAGGTGCCAATTGACACAACACACAACACATGATCCGGTATAGGTTTAGCAAGAGGCTTAACACAACTGTATAGAGTCCAAGCAACGGACGTGAAGAACCGGTCCAACTGAACTAATAATGACTCACTTTGCATGTTGCTCCAAGTATACGAGCGTCCCTTCAAAGGTAATTCCACCATATTATGGTAACTAATAATTTCATTGAAAGTAGCAATACTTGTCCTAAGAAGATATTTCTAATCCAAAGCACAAGCAAGCCCCGGAAGCTCCATCCGACGAAATGTAAGAAAATTTATCAAAACGTCACAAGGCAAATCCTTTTATAAAGCTAGCGTCAAACTCTCTGTTTTTGGTTTCTTGCAAACAGATAATAGTGGCATTGCTTTCTTCTATCTTGTTACGAATAGAGCCATTTTTCAGACCTATTAAGACCATGCACGTTCCAATTTAACACATGCCAAAAGCGGTTTGATAAACACGTAATAATTTTCGAATAAAAGGTCGTCAACACAGCGGACACCCGATCACTTCGGGCGACCCTACATCAGGGGCTCAACAGTGAGCTCTTCTGGGTCAATCTAACATTTATCCACGCCTAGACGCTGCGTCTCACTGATTTGCAGGATTTCTGGTGGGCTAGCTTTGCGTGCAACAGTCTTGCGGCGAGGCGGTTGATCAACCAGAGCTTGTTCCTCACAGCATCTCCACTAGCATTCCAGAGGACCTCCACAGGACATTTTTTACATCCGGAGGACGAAATTTCGCCCAGTCATATTCCCAGACGCCCACTGTTCGCCGGACTTGGCACAGTTTTTATCCAGGGTTCCCAGGCCAAACCCGGGGCACCGGGAACTGTCTGGGAACACCGGATGAAGCGAAAGAATGGGTGGGCCAACCCTGTCGGCGACACAAGGACGAGCTCCTGCCTTTATTCTCCCCCTCCAGCCTTTCTTCTCCATTCCCCGCCACATCTCCCGCCAGTTCCTTGAGATCCCGCCCGCCATGCCGCCCAAGGGTTTCGTCAAACCCCAATCCACCGTCGGCGTACCAAAGGTGAAGAAGTCGAGGAAGCCAAGGAGGCCGACGCCGAGACCGGATGGCTTGACGAACGCCGAGTGGTTGAGTGATTGCCGGTGGAGAAAGATTGAAACAGACAACCGTAGGGATATGACGGCAAGGTCGGAGGAGGCGCATGCGATCATGGCGAGGGAGGCGTCCGAGCGCGGTGCACGTACAACCATGTCACGTCCGACGCCTCTCGTCGGCGTGTAGTACGACGTGCCGTGGGGGAAGCCAACCAAGCGTCGGATCTGCGGCCGGGTTCTCGCCGATCTTGCCGGCCATGTACCAGGAGAGCCAAGCGAATTTGCGCCAGAGGTTCTCGTCCTCCCCCTTCCCCCCCCCCCCCCCCCCGAGTTCGACAGCGGGTTCGACCCGAATGTGCTCTTCTCCTACCCCGCACCTCGCCCTCCGGCCTTCAACGTCGACATCAACGTCCCCTATGCCAGCTCTCCAGCGTACGCCGGTTCTTCGCCGGCCATGAGCCGCGGTCCTCTTCAGTTCACTGGCAGTAGCTCCACGCCCACCCAGTTCAGCGATATGGACGCCCGCAACCTGTTCGGCGGAAGTACTTGTGAAGCGTGCATGGTGGACATGATCGCCTCTGGTTCTGCGGCGTCCGGGAGCTTGTTCTCCACTCAAGAGCAGTCCCGCGCCGAGGCCGAACATGGATTGGAATCCCAAGATTTTGCTGAATGCCAGGCCGAAGACCAGACACAAGATGATGATGGGGAGGAGGTCGAAGAGGACGCCTTAGCGGCGGCGAAGGGCAAGGGGAAGAAGTAGAGGAATGCGACGCCGGAGCCTCGCATCAAGTGGACGAACCTTGAGGACAAGTGCCTCGCCGAAGCATGGAAGTCGGTGAAAATAGATCCCGGTGCAAACCAAAACTCGGAGAATCAATGGGGGCGTATGAAGCTGGCGTTCGATGAGCGCAACCTATTGGACCCGGTGTACAACAAAGTTCATATGGAGCGCGGCGAAAAGGCCATGATATGGAGTCGTGCAGCAAGCGTGAAGCAAGTGACATGGCATTCTCGAAGAAATTGAGCGCATACCAGTCAGCGGCGCAAGCCTGGATAGCAATGTAGTTAGCCGATCTCAAGCCAAAACTATGCCGATTTCATGCCTTTCTTGACTTGCGCCGTGCCTTGCCTTCGCAGCTCGTGCGTGCACTCGGCATGTACCGCGACGACACCAAGACGGAGTTCAAATTTCACCATGTGTTTGACCAAATCGAGAACTGCAAAAAATGGGCGGACACTCGCGTGAGCCTCGCCAAGAACAAGGACGACACGTACAACCCCGAGGCTCCACCCCCAGCTCTCGGCGAAGGAAGGCCGGAGCTCGGCCAGAAGAAAGCGAAGATGTTGAAAGCTACAAGACATCCCGCCGAACGACTCCACGCGTCCATCGAGAAGTGCATTGCGGATTCCAAGGCCCATGCCGAGAAGAGGGAGGAAAAGGCCGAGGAGAGGTGGACGCAGCTGCTACAAAACTAGGACAAGAAACTCAACCTACTCAAGGTGAACTTTGCCACCAAGAAGAGAAACACAGGCCTCCAGTTCCTCATGGGCGGCGAAGACACCTCGACGATGAGCCCCCGGGTCAAGGTTTGGTACATGGCGCGCATCAACGTCATCCTAGACGAGGACGTCCCCGTCAGCACGCCGAGCACTATGACGACCGTCTCGGCTAGCACTCCTTCCCCCAGCTCGGCCTCCACCTCTTCCAACCCGTTGATGTGCCCTGTCCTGTTAGAGGAGCCCATCCCCGTCGCACCAGACAAGGCAGAGGAGCCCATCCCCGTAGACGAATGATCATCGTGTTTCATCCTGTTTTCTAATAATTTTGGTCGCTGAACCTCATTTGGGCAAATTTTTGTTGAACTTTTTGGAAGGTTTTCCGTCGAACACTTTTGGGCGAGATTTCGCTAGCTCAAAAAAAAAAATGCCGCCAATCTTGTCTTGTCTGGGAACCTCTCCTGAGAACACGGGTAGAAAAATGACCGTTCCCAGGCCGAAAATCACATCCATCTGGCGCTAAATAGCACCAGATTTCAGCCTAGGAACGCCGAACGAGTGGAGATACTCTTATACCCTTCTTTGTTCTGACGAGTGCAGGGTCGAGGTGCACCACGACGCACAGAAGATTCAACGAGCGGAGTCTCTTGCTTGTGTGGAATTTTCGAAATTGGAATCTAAATCCTTAAAAAAACTGGGTAGGATGTCGTTGCCGAATGGAGGATAGAATGTGATATATTAGGATGTGATGAGATGCGTACTGATTTGACATGGATGTATTGGTTGAGGTTATGGTTACAAGTAAATCAAAGGCTAGGCAGGCTCATCATGTGCTCAATGCACATAGAACAATAAAAGGCCAATCTGCCAATGCATAAGATCCTCTTAGGTGTCGGCACATCAAGGCTGGCACATGTACAACAGCAATGTAGCTAGGTTAGGTCTTGTGATGCACATGCCAAAACATACTACCAGAGAATTAAATGTGTATTTCAAAATTTTGTGTCGTGTCTCCAAAAATATCCAACTAAGTTTACATAGGGTTGCAAACGGGTTCCTATGAATGTCCCGCTTCTAATTCATTTTGGGGTTTTCTACTTTAACTTTTCTCAAAAAAAAATTGTACTAGAAAATCTTCAAATAAAATAGAAGCGGGATTTTTACGGGATCGCGCTTGCAGCCCATAGTTCTACACAAAATTCAGTGGTTCACTTCAGACATTTTTTTCACAATGTGGGGTACATATAATAGATTTGATCCGAAGAGCTGCACTACAGATTCTTCTCGCAGGAGCCAAGGCTAGCCTTTGAGAAGGTCAGGAGCCAAGAATGAACTAAGAACCATAAGATTCTTGAGGAGCTATGCAGATTGCTCTAGTAGCAGAACACTAACCTTTTCTTTCCAGGTGAAGAGTATCCTGGCAGATCTGAGGGATAAGGAAATCTCAATCAAGACATATATCTGTTTTTACACACTGCGCTGTTCGTTGTGCATTAAAACTGAAGGAAAACAATGAAAATAAATCTGATAATGTATATCTTACTTTCTATAGATTCTTGCAACATGTAGCAACTGTGGTGCCACATGCATCATCTTTCTCTCTCTCTCGCTCTCTGGACTTTCCTTGCTTCAGCAGAGCTTTGTAGGATCGATTCGGTGAGGATGTCAAAGAATAAGTAGGGATTGCACCGTCGTCGGCATCGCGACGCCTCATATCTGATACGGGCCAGGCTTCTGCTGCTGATGTTTTTTTTTTGCAAAGCTGAAGCAGCTAAATCTTGAGAGGAAAAGCAGACAAGTTGGACAGATTCTGTACCTTCAGATAAGGCTGATGAGAGACTGAGAGCTCTGCCGATGCTATTCTCTGAACCTGTGGCGACTCATCGCCGGTTACGCAGAAACGAGCTGTGTTAGATGGTCGGTTGGAATCTGTTCCTTAGAGCATCCCCACTCGTTGGTCGTTCTCAGACCGAAATCCAGACCTAAATAGCGTCAGACGGACGAAGATTTCGGTCTGAGAATGGCCGATTTCCCACTCGCGTTCCCAGGACGAGTTCCCAGACGAAGTAAAAACAGCGACATACTTAAATTTTCTTGTTCCCGCGGCGAAATCTTGGCCATAGGGTGTTCGGCAGAAGTACGTCCAAAATAGTTCGACCATCATATTATTACAGAACAAGATAAAATGGGTCGGCGATCAGTCGTCGATAGGAGTGATCTCCTCCGGTGTGTCCGGTGCGATGGGGATGGGTTCGTCGGTGTTCCTGCCGGCCGACTGGTTGGAGGAGGTCGAAGCGGAGCTCGGCGAGGGCACGACGGCGAAGGTGTTCGGCGCAGAGCTTTGCGCGTTCTCGGTGTTGTCCTCCTCGAGGATGTCCTTGCGTCGGGCCAGATACCAGGCCTTGACCGGCGAGCTCATCGCCGAGGTGTCTTCGCCGCTCATGAGAAACTGCAGATCCGTGTTCCTCTTCTTGGCGGCGAAGTTCGCTTTGAGGAGATCGAGCTTGCGGTCTTGGTTCTATAGCAGTTGCGCCCATCTCTGCTCGGTCTTCTCCTTCCTCTTCTTGGTATGGGCCTTCGTGTCGGCGATGCACCTCTCGATGGATTCCTGGAGGCGCTCGGTGGGAGGTCCTGTGGCTTTGAGCATCTTCGCCTTCTTCTGGCCGAGCTCTGGCCTTCCTTCGTCGGCAGAAGGTGGAGGTGTCGTCGGGTTGTACATGCCGTCCTTCGTCTTGGCGAGTGTCAGCAGAGTATTCACCCATTTCTGACATTTCTAAATCGAAGGAAACACGTGATGGAACTTGAACTCCGTCCTGATGTCATTCCGGTACATGCCGAGTACGCGGAGGAGCTGCAAAGGCAAGGCAAAGTGTGTCAGGATAGGCATTACCAAGTACCTTCGGCTAGTGTTCGACGAATTACCTTGGCATCCATGCTCTCGCCGCTGACGGGTGTGCGTTCGTCCTCCTCGAGAAGGCTGTGCCACTTGCTGCACGCCTGCTGGATGAGCCCACAGTGGTTGGTCATGGCTTTCTCGCCCCGCTACATGTGAATTTTGTTGTACTTCGGGTCGCAAAGTTTGCGTTCGTCGAACGCTAGCTTCACGCGCTTCCAGTAGTTGTCCGAATTTTGGTTGGTGCCAGTGATGGGATCCATGCTCACCGATTTCCAGGCGTCGGCGAGGAAAGGTCCTCAAGCGCCGTCCATTTGATCCGGGCCTCCGTCCCCGAGGTGCTCACCTTCTTCCTGCCTTTGCCCTTCGCCGGAGCTAGGCCAGCGCCTTCATCTTCCTCCTTGGTCTGGGTCTTCTCGAAGAAATCCTGAGACTCGATGCCGTGTTCGGCGTCGGCCCGGGACTGTTCTTGAGTGAAGAAGCTGGCATTGCCGGCCGCAGTGGCCCCCGACCCTTCGGCGATCATGCCCTGCATATAGGCTTCGCTCGACATTCCGCCGAACATGTTCTGGGCATCGGCCTCGCCATGCGACGAGCTCCCGGCGAACGGCAGAGAGCGGCGGCGCGCCGTCGAGGAGGCGTCGTACGCCGGAGAGGAGGAGTATGGGGCGTTGATGTCGATGCTGAAGGCCGAAGGAGGACGTGGTGCGGGGTAGGGGAAGACGGTGTTCGGGTTGAATCCGCCGTCAAACTCAGGGGAGGAGGAGTACCTCTGCCATGGGTTCGCCTGGTTCTCCTGGAACATCGCCGGCGAGATCGGCGAGAAGCCGACCGGTGAGTATCCGGCAGGCGAAGCGACGCTTGGCTGGCTCCCCCAAACGTCGTCGTACTGCGCACGCAACGACGTCGCTGCCGCCGCTTCCCTCATCGCCTAGGCCTCAGCCGCCACTTCCCTCATCGACTGAGCTTCGGCGAGCTCCTGCGCCTGCTTGGCCCTCGCCTTCCTGTCCCTACTGTTGTCCGTATCGAACATTCTCTTCGTGGATAGAGCCAACTAGACGGGGGCGCTTATGCCTTCAGGTCTCGGCATGGGCGCTCTCGGCTTCCTCACCTTTTTCTCCTTTGGTTCGCCGGCGGCGGATCGGGGTTTGGCGAAAGCCTTGGGCGGCATGGCGGGCGGGAGCTCGGCGGACTGGCAGGGGATGTGGGGGATTGTGGAGGGAAGGCGGGAGGGGAAGAAGAAAAGGGCGGGAACTTGGCTTCCTCTCGCCGACAGGGCTGGCCCACCCTCATTTTCTCTCCATCCGGCGTTCCCAGACCGTTTCCGGCGTCTTGGGTTTGGCCTAGGAACGTCGGACCAATTTTGGACCAAATCCGGACGAAACCGACGTCCTGGGAACATGACTGGACGAAATTTCGCCGTCCAGACGAAAAAATAGGCGCTGAAAACGCCTTTTTGGGAACGCGGGTGAAAATGCTCTTACAAACAAAGCATTGGCCGTACCATATGTCGTTGTCGACATGGTTGTTGTCGTCGTGGACACGTTTTTCCACAAACATTCACTGGTAATTTTCAGGTTGGCAGAAAGTTCAGGGACTTCACCAGGGCAATCTTTACCATTGCATTGGCACCGAATGTCATTTCAGTTTTCTAGCATATGCAATGCAGTTCATTTATACTACTTGAGTGAAACTGACAGGACACTGCCTTTCAGTTATTAGAAAAGGGTGATCTTAATACGAACGAAAATAGCTAGAACGGGGTTCATCTATCGGTTGCACTAATATACTAATCACTACTAGATATTACATTTTAGCCGAGGGTCAAATTACCGTCGAAAATTTTAGTTAACCATCGGATACATGTATACCCGACAGTACACTGTCGGAGATCTCCCGTCGGCTATGCTCGGTCGGCCATTACACTAATAGCCGACAGTACAGTCGGATAATATATTTACCTACAGTACAAAGACGACGGTGAGCCGTCGGGCAAGCTATGACCACCAGCTGCATCACAACACTTTTAGCCGAGGGTTACCCATCGAGTATTACTTTTTCGACAGTTGTTGTCTCTGTTTTCTTGATATTTGATGGTATATTGGACCGGTCGGCTTAGTTATAACCAAGAGGGGAGACAAACCGTGAGTAATATGATTACTGAAAATGGCTACATCTCGTAATTCATTCCAGTAGCTGAGAGGTCAAACCATTACTGATGGTCTATAGTCCCAGTGAGAACATTTTGTAATTAAGAAGTTTGCTTCACCATGGAGCCGTAGTCACCCCATGGTGCTTTCATAGAGAACAATGAATTGTGATACACGGTGAAAAGTTTTTGAATATTAACATTTAAAAATTCTCATAACTACACACAACCACACATAATCAAAGAACAAATATCATGTTCATCAGATCCTCATGAAGTATTTGATCCATCTAGGAAGTGTCGTAGAAAACATAATGGTTCAAACATTTTGCATAATTAAGCTAAAATTGTCCAAACTTCAGAACCTCGCTTTGTTGCATGACTTGAAGGTCGTCACTACACTCATCGCCAATCCTCACCACCATCACTATAGATATCAGTACCCATCACGATATGGATCATGGCGCTCATTGCAATAGCCATCATAATAACCCTTGCCATAGAGATAATCTCCCTGGTTGCCATAGGTGTCATCCTCATCATCATGATCAATCTCACGACTCAAATTTCCTGCAGTATTGCTTCCCATTCCCTAAGAAATAAGACTGGTTGTAAGAGATGAAAAATAATGTAATATTGTTGAAATATATTTGAGCTAGATAGACCAACTTAATTGTTCTGGAATCATCTACACAGGGACAAACCTAATCATGTGTTAGTATTGGAACTAATGCAAGTGTACAACAAGTACAAGTGCACCAGTACTTCACTCGTCTACTAACCATACATGCAGATACGGCAAATATTTCAGGTCATGTCAGTCTAGCAATTGCATTTCAATTTAATCACTCTAATTATGCTAGCAGTTACTAAGAATCATGTTGTTTACCAGCCAAGACGTTTTAGGAATCTACTTAATTTCTCCGCAGCAGCTAGAGGAGTTCGCATAAAGAATGAAATACAAGAGACTAACTAAAGAACGGTAAATATTTTAACAATTCTAAAAAGATATTACAGCAGTTTAATTATGTACTTGTGTAGCACCTTTGAAAAGTGGCCATTCCGGATAAGCTAGCTCAGTCAATTTTTAAATGGCTGATTGCAACCTTTTAGTGTCAACTATAAATTGCCATTCCAGTGTGCCATTAAGCCGAACTGATTCACTGTCAATGGCGCCATCTGCCATGGCAAAACGACCATGTCACTTTTCCCTTGTCGGTTCATACGTAACCTAAGACAAAGGAACCATGACCAAGTCAGCATCTTCGCATTCATCTGGACAATAGCCTCATCATGTTGTTCATGTAAATACAACATTTCAGGTTTGTGTATATGCATATACAAAATTACCAAACTGGAAAGCTAGTGATAGATTAACTATAAGTGAACAAAGGAATTTGACATGCACAAAATCTGACAAACAAACCACCGGGTTACATATGAAAGAATGACATGACTTGCAAATATATTCAAAACAGGACGGGGCAAACTTAAAGGACTTCAGAATTCTGTGATAGAGCAAATGTACAGAAAGCTCACATTAAAAAGCCGGAAGGGGTAAATTTTGGCTTCTTTTTACGTCCGATACCTTTGCAAGTATGCTCCTTTCTTCAGAGCAGTGCTGGCCTGCAGTAACAGTGGGAATAAGGTTGTATCTAGCATCAAATATCAAGTGTCAAATAAATATTCTACCAAACTAGATCAGAAAAACATGCTCTGAAGTGCCCATTATTGTTTCCTTTTTTAACTTGGATTTCAAGCAGTCCAGGTAAATTTAGAAATGGAAAAGGAACATGATATTATAAGGCTGTAATACCACTCAATTAAGATGAGAGAGATCAATCGAGGATAAGTACACAGTTCAAGACAATGCTTGAATAATTTCATGGAACAATTGCAAAACATTCAGGAACATGTATTAAGTTGTACCTCGTGTGTCTCCGGAGGTACAAATATAGTACCGGATCGGTATGGTACAAGAGCTAGCTGAACTCACAGAGAGGGCCTCAATCTCAAGCCCATTTTGTAACTTGTAGCAGGTTGGGAGAAGCCAGCGGAGAGACGTGGCCCCTGGAGCAGTCCACTGCCCCGACAATCTCGTCGTCCCTCCGCGCGGCCAGCAGATGGGACAGCTGGGATCTGGCAGACACCACTGGCTCTGGCTGCCTTAGGGTGCGGCTGCTGCTGTCGCGCAGGTCTAAGCAGATGGCAGTTCGATCTAGGGTTAGGTGTTGGGTGAGTTTTAGGCGGAGGCTGGAGGAGATAGTTGTATGAACGGAGAGAGCACATGGAAAGGAGGCCAGATTTGTGTAGATAAATGGACGGGGCCCCGGCCACCCATGTTGGCAGATCGGAGCGGCGGCATGGCCTGGAGAGGGAGAGCTAGAGGTTGAGGGCGAATCAATTTTGGAGGAGAAAGACTAGCTGCGGTTATGGGATATTTAAGATAGAACGTGGTGGAGGCTATCGCACTAGTCAATCATCTGTTTTGGCCCTTGCGCGCGCAAAGGGCGCACAAATACGCGCGATAAAGACGCAAAGTTAACAACCGGTTGGTCACTCGGTTAGACCACTCCCCTTGAAATGTTCAAAAAATGAATCAATCGCAGGTCTGGACAAGATCACTAATCTCAAGTCTCAACCATGTGAGCAAAGTACAGATTGTATTGTATATTACGTTTTGACACATTAACTCATGAACATATGAGGGCCAAAATGCCATCTGATAACAGTATAGACTAAAAACATAGACAACAATACACCACATGATGTTGATACTCGGTCATACCCCAACACGGACCTTTATTTGCCCCTCCTTCAATTGAATAACATAACCGACTGTCAACCTTTATCGTCAGCTATTACAATTCTTCCTCGTGTATTTCCATTTATTACCGAGGGTTATAAATCGACCGTCGGCTATTGTCATGTATACCTGAGGGTTACTTATGAACCGTCGGCTATGTAACCTAATAACCGATGGTGGAAAATACACCGTCGGGTATTACTATAAACCGTAAGTTATTACCCGTTGATAGTCCACCGTTGTTTTCTAACCGTCGGTTATTTTAAAACACCGTCGGTTAGGCCAGATCATAGGCTAGCGGTTACCTAAAACCGTCAGCAATTAGTTGCACCGTCGGTCATTAGAGTAATAGCCGACAGGCCGTCGGCTATTAAGATTCACCGTTGGAAATAAGGGGATTTCTAATAGTGAATACTACTGAACGAAAATAGCTAAAAGGATGATTATATAACAGAGATTAGTGCAACTTGCCTCTTGGACAATGTTGAGTTTAGTACTCAACCTTTTGCATAAATACTACTTAGAATTCATCCTTCTACTATCAAAAGCCCTTTGCGTACATCGCTTTTGGTAATATGGTATTTTTGAATGTAACAACACTACGCATAAATAATGTTGATAAAAAACTAACAGTAAGAAATCAGAGCAAAATTTAAGGAGAAAAGGGATTAAAAAATAGCTAAGTATTCAGAGAAGCTATAAATAGTTTTAACAAATAAATTGCCAATAGTTGAATATCTTGAAAATAAAATGTCATCGCAATTTATAAATCCTTGGACTTATGCTATAGACCAAAAATAATAATTTTGTCATAGTTTTCAAATACTAATATCCTTTTTTGAAATGTTACTATTTCTGTAGTTCATATGAATTTATGTTCTTCGAACTCTATTTTCCCTTTATTTTACCATTTCCATAAAATTTCTTTATTAATCATGTATTTTCTTCATCGATCATTTTATTTAACTTTGCCACAAAATATGGATAATGCTAATTCAACCTCTTCCTTCCCCATGAGCACTATACTACTCATAATTGACCTTTAGGCTCCACATTTACTAAAAAAACCTGGTTTATTTAGGAGTAAAATAAATGATTTTGTAACAGGGACGGCTGAACATTACACATTGGTCTAGTCACGGGTGTAATGTTTACTTATCTCTAAAAAAATGATGATATAATAATGCACTCTTTGGGCCCTGATCTCAACCATATATAAATAGTTGTACATCAGAATTCTATAATGTGTACTATACAGAATGCTGAGACAATTTCTTTAATGGGAAGTAATTCACGACATTTTTTCCGATAGGAGAACAGAGTCCCGGTCTCTGTATCAATTGATGCATGCAGCCCGTTACTTGTTCAGAGTAATTCACACGGCATACATGACAGACCTAACTCTCAGGAAGTAGTTGTAGGAGTCAAGATCGACCACTCCTTGGAAGTTCTTAATTATATCTCGACCCTCAAAATTATTTCCATATGTCAACAGGAATTATTCCAATATAATGTTTTTGGGCCCTGTTGATGAAAATTAAAGAGACGGGTCCAGGCATCATCCAGTCTGATCTCCTCCATACCAATATGCTTTCAACCAAAACCAATTACACATATCATGCATTGTGTCTATGCATGGTCCTATTGCTAGGAGCCTTGATTTGTTTCTCTAGAAAAAACCCAAAGTATACACTTGTACGATGTTAAAGATGGCTAGCTAGATCACGCTAGTCTTTTCCAAACAATTCCTGATCGTACTTGCACCGGAGATTCCCATTCGTGAAGGATGCCCTAGTTGATGGAAACACACCTTTTGCGCTTCTATAAAACGGAGCCAGCCCTTGTTCTCTCAACCCATCCAAGTTTCCTCTTCCGGTAGCAACAACAAGCTATCTTTGATAAGTCCAAAGTGCTCTTCAAGCCAAGCACACGTCCTTATTCAAAGTTCTCCACCTGTCCTCTTCAAGCCCAGCACGCACACATCAAAGTGTAGAAGGCAGATATGGACCGTGTGATGAAGCTAGCGTCGGAGCGTGCGGTGGTGATCTTCACTCTCAGCTCCTGCTGCATGTGCCACACCGTGGAACGGCTCTTCAGTGACCTTGGGGTGAATGCGCTGGTGCACGAGCTGGACCAGGACCCTAGGGGCAAGGATATGGAGAGAGCTCTCCTCAAAATGCTGGGGAAAGGGCCGTCTGTCCCAGTGGTGTTCATTGGTGGGAAGCTTGTCGGCGGGACAAACAAGGTCATGTCTCTGCATCTCAGCGGCGAGCTGGTCTCAATGTTGAGGAATGCAGGCGCCCTCTGGCTATAGGGTGAGCAAAGGGCTGCCACTTGAAAATAAAATTTTGTCAAAAGGATTTAAATTTCCTAGAATAACCTAATGACCTAGTTTATGTCGAGAAAGGATTTTTATCCTGTTCCGAGAATGACTAGGTTTTTTTTGTCAGGCAGACAATTTGTAACAAATGGATTCCCCCTCGCCAGGAGTGGAATGAGTTACGTGCATGGTGTATGTACTTTTTTTGGATGTTTATGTTGTAAGTTGTAACTCGAGTGCATATTTGTGTACATGTACTCTCACAAGTTTTAAAGCGGCAATTAATAACTACATGTATTCACGGTTTTCTAGTTGTTTTTAGTTATCTGGAGATCACAAATGCATTGATAAATAACTAAATACTTGTATCTGCCAATTCAGCTCGGAGCCTCAGGATGGCAATGTGGCCATTCATTCACATTTAAACCCATTTTAAACAAGCACAATATGGTTTTTTTCGAAACGGAGGCAAAGCCCTAGCCTCTGCATCAAAACGATGCATACGAATTTTTTACTGTATTATTAAAAAGAGTCTCAGACTCAAGTCTCAAAACAAGAAATAAACATCAAGGGACACAAAGGGTGAATATGCGAATCAGCCACATAAAATAACTAACATATGCGGTGCCATCGGAAAGCAATTCTAAGATCAGATCGTCACCCACACCGGCTGAACAAATCCTACGTAGCCGTCTCCAATAGGTTGCATTCAGTAAGCATAGCTTGACGGTCCTCTACGGGCTGGACAAGCGACCAAGCCCGGACGCCTACCACGTAATCGAAGGAACACAAGCCGATGCCTCAGGCGCAAACGAGGTATGTGAGCATCGACATTGTGTTCTGTGTGCAAACTATGATCTTAGTCTTACACAACCTTTTAGTTAATGTTCATAGACGGATCATGGTTCCACCACCATGAATGATATGATCAATAAGCCCATCAGTGCCACACGACATCATTGATATGGATGCCCGGTAAGCCTATTTACCAGGGGTGCTTAGGAAACTCAAAAACCAGCCGGTAACCAGATTTACTGACCGGTACAGTAACCAAATCGTGATGCACATGCCAAAGCATATTGTTAAAATATACGCCATTTTCATACCTCTCTAGTTGTATTTCAAAATTATTTCTTATGTTTCCAAAAAATATTTGAACTAAGTTGTATAGAAAAGGCAGTAGTAGACTAGTTGTCAGCCCGCGCACTTGAAAATTCAGTTTTTTTTGCAATGCATGGTTGACATGGGTATACCTTACAGGTACTCGAGCTTGGTATATACGGTCCAAGTACGTCTAGACCCACGGTGTCGCCAAGGCCTAGATAGAAGGACTCGAGTAACCTGCGGACTCTCGATTGCTTGAAGATCAAGAAAAAGCTAAAGATAGAAAGTTTGAAGGGGAGAACCCTAACTTGTAACCGACTCGACCTGCTATCCGAGATCTAGCCTATCTATATAAGGGCTAGGAGGGGCGGCGAGGAGCACACACGCAACCCTAGCTTCCACAAACCCTCGCCAGATTGCATCTGCGTACCGTTGTAACTTTCGACTCCCTCAATAATTCCACGAGCAGACAAGCAGGAGTAGGGACCTCTACGAGGCCTGAACCTGGGTAAATCCTTTGTCCCCTGTGTGCTTGTTTGCTAGCCGATAGATGTCTCCAGCGCTCCCTCCTTCTCCAAAACCCAAGTCCATAACAATGGGCATTGATGAGTTAAACCCTCGTCAATTGGCGTCGTCTGTGGGAAAAGGGAGTGCTGATGTTGCGGCTTCTTCGGCCCCATCAACTGTGATCTACAACTCCGCAACAGCGGAGATTCGCCAGCTCTTCGGCGCCTTCGACTTCACCGTCCATACACCGGCCACTTGCCTGGCCTTCGAATCCGTGGGCGACGGAGTCAGCTTGGCGATTGGGAGCTTCCGCTTCCAAGTTGGATAGATGGGCACGCTTCGCATGCCTGATCAGCCGACAGCACCGGTGATTGCCCCGGCATCATGGTTCCCCCCATTGATCGGCACCCTCAGCGAGCTCAATGCTCCGGTGACAGTTGGGAACACGGTCAGCGACAGCAGTCGCGACTCCGATCTAAGCGATCTGGCCACTGAAGATGGAACCTACGGTTCCGGATCTGAAAGTTGTGGAAGCAACAGCTTCCCTAATCACTTCATGTGCGCCGTCATCAACGCGGGTGACACCTCCGCCAACCGCGGTAACGGTGGCAACACCGGCAACGGCACCGATCCACCCAATCGCGGCAACGGTGGTAACACCGGCAACGGCACCGACCCACCCAACGGCGGCAACGGTGGCAACGGCGGAAACAGAGGAGTGGTCGAACCTCCTAGCATGATCAGCGAGCAAACCAGCGAAGGCGTCGTGATCAGGCTCAACGAGCAAGAGTGGGATCGCTGCCACGAAGCCCTACGAGGTGCACCTCTACCCTTCGGGTCCCCGCAGGAACTGCTGATGGGCTACCACTGGCTCCTAAAAAAGGAATTCAAGCGCCAGAAACAAGCAATCGCGCAACTTGAGGCACGTAAAAAGGCGGCGGACGAGTCGAGCCTTCGTCGCGCCGGGCTCTCCTCCTACGGAGGATCCTCCTCAAGAGGCAACGAGTACCTCGCCAAGAAGAGGCAGTCACGGATGGCTCACCTCACCGAAAAAGAGCGCATAGATGCCGCGAAAGTCCTCGACTTCGGCTCTATGACAGTCGACACGAGAGGCAACGTGGTTCCCAGGACACCACAGGCCGTGGTGACAGCAGGCACCATGTACCTTCTCAATAACCAGCCACTAGCTGGAGATCCCCGAACGGCCATGCACCGATCTACGATCGCGGACCTGGGGCTAATCGAGGCCGCCCTTGACAAGGAACCGGTACCAGACCCAAAAAGGGTAAAGCACTAGCAAAGCGCTACTCCTCGCCCTCGTCCAGCGATGACAGTAACGACCTATCTCGTCGCCGTCGCTCACGGCGACACGATCGCAACTACGATGCACGCGACGAACTCACGCAGCGCAAGATCGACAAGTCAAGGGAACGACGTGCTCGGTCGACTGACTCGGAAGAAGAAGATGGGGAGCTCTACGGCGCCAGATGCTTCAGCAGATCCATCAGGCAAAAGCGAATGCCTAAAGGGTTTAAACTCCCATCGGAGCACCCGAAATTTGACGGTCTGCGGGACCCCAAGATCTGGTTGGAGGACCACATCTCCTCCGTCAGGCTACATGGAGGCAGTCGAAGTACTACGATGCAATGCTTGCAGCTACAGCTGCAGGGCGCCGCCCGGGCATGGCTCAATAACCTTCCACGCGGATCCATTCGCAGCTGGGATGAGCTGGTCTACAGCTTCGTGCACAACTTTAAGGGCACGTACAAACGTCCTGCCTCAATCGAAGAACTGAGATGCTGCCAGCAAAGATCTGGCGAATCGCTGCGCTCTTACATCCAAAGGTGGTCCATCATCAAGAACTCCGCGGAAAACATCTCGGAAGACCGCGCGATTGACGCATTCAACGGTGGTGTCCGCCGCATGGAACTCAGGGAGGAGCTAGGCCGCTCAAAGCCCCAGACCATCGACCACCTGATGGAGATCGCGAATTGGTGGGCCGATGGAGAAGATTCGGTGAAGAATCGCGTTCACTCTGATGAGCAGGCAGAACTCGAACGAAGAAGCGACCGCCGGAGTAAGCGTCGCATGCGCATCTATGACGATCGCGATGACGTCAACATGGTCGCAGCTGGCTACGCCGATAGACGCGACGATAACCGCAACAGCGGATACCGCAGCGGCGGATACCGCGACTCCGGGAAAACCACGCAAGTGTGGCAACACCGCACTCGCGATGAAGCACCCGCGACCTCCATCGAGGACAAACTGTCTAGGCCATGCACGGTACACTTCTACATCGACAAGCATGATGGCAAGATAAAGTCCATCCGCCTCCTCAAGGACTGCCGCGAGTTCCTCAAGCTACACGAGGGATTGGTTCGGATGAACCGCAATGCAGTCGAAAGAGGCTACGGAGCCGCTCCAGGCGCCGTGGCACATGGCGCACCACCACCACCACCTAGTCCACCCCCGAACGGAGCTGCACCGGACCAGCACCACGGAGGCGAACCGTACCCACGGGCCATGGGTACCATGATGATCCAAAAGGGGCGCCCCTCCAATAGGGTGCAGAAGGCCATCACTCGCCAAGTCAACTTGGCCATGCACTCGCCACCATCCACCACTGAGTACCTCAGTGGTAGTGAGTCGTGCATTACCTTCGACAAACGCGATCACCCGCCTCAAGTACCTCGCCCAGGTCATTGCCCCCTCGTACTAGAGGCGCAAATTGGAGGCTTCGACATGAGTCACGTCTTCATAGATGGCGGAAGCGGCATCAACCTCATATTCGCGAGTACCTTGCGAGCAATGAGGATCCCTCTAACCTGCTTGGAGGCATCGGACACAACGTTCCACGGCATCATCCCAGGGAAAGGCGTATACCCCCTGGGCAAAATCAACCTCGACGTCATATTTGGCACGCCAAGGAACTTCCGGCGCGAGCGCATCGACTTTGAGGTCGTCGACTGGCTCTCACAATACCACTGCATCCTCGGACGCGTCGCGCTCGCTAGGTTCATGGCGGTACCCCACTACGCCTACCTGCAGATGAAAATGCCAGGTCCCAACGGCGTCATCACGATCAATGGGAGCTTCGAGTGATCTGACAGTTGCGATAGGGAATTCAACAGAATCTCCCAGTCCTTCGGCATGCAGGAGGAGCTCGCGCGATTGAAGGAAACGACAGACAACAGTCTGCCTCCCCTGAGTAGGCCAAGCTCACCTGACCTCTCCTTCGACTCATCCGTGCACACAAAGAAGATGCAGGTCCATCCATCAGATCCCGCTAAAACGGCCCTCATTGCCAACAACTTGAGTCCCGCATAGGAACTCGCGCTCGTCGAATTCCTCTGTGAGCACTGAGAAATTTTTGCCTGGTGTCCTACGGACATGCCAGGAGTTCCCAGGAAATTCGCCGAGCACGCACTCAACGTCAACCCCGACGCAAGGCCAGTCAAGCAAACAATCTGGCGATTGTCTGAGCCACGAGCGCAGGCAGTCGGAATGGAGATCAACTGACTCCTCGAGGCCAAATTCATACGCGAGATCAAGGAAAGCACTTGGCTCGCCAATACGGTGCTGGTATCAAAAAAGGACACGGATATCCTATGGATGTGCGTGGACTTCACTTCTTTAAACAAGCACTACCCAAAAGATCACTTCCCGCTACCACGGATCGATCAAATCATCGACTCCACCGCTGGATGCGAGCGCCTCTGCTTCCTCGATGCCTACTCAGGCTATAACCAAATTCGAATGAAGGAGGAAGACCAGGAGAAGACAGTGTTTACAACGCCCTGCGGTGTGTTCTGCTACAACACAATGCCCTTCGGGCTAAAAAACGCGGGAGCCACATACCAACGGTGCATGCAGGCTTGCCTCAGAGAGCAACTGGGTCGCAACATCCAAGTCTATGTCGACGACATAGTAATCAAAACCAAGGGAGAAGCCTCTCTAATCGATGACCTGCGTGAAACCTTCGCCAATCTCGATCGTTACCGGATAAAGCTCAATCCGGACAAATGCGCCTTCGGCGTACCATCTGGGCAGCTGCTCGGGTATCTCATCTCCGCGAGAGGGATTGAAGCAAACCCGAAAAATATAAAGGCCATACTGGCCATGGAGAAGCCAAAGAACATAAGAGGCGTCCAGCAACTAGCCGAACGAATCGCGACCCTCAGTCGATTTATCAGTCGAATGGGAGAAAAGGCGCTGCCCTTCTATCAGCTCCTCCGCAAAGCTGACAAATTCGAGTGGACCAATGAAGCGCAAGAAACATTCGAAGATCTCAAGCGCTTGCTATCCACCTCGCCAATATTGGTGACTCCACGAGAAAGGGAACCACTACTGCTGTACATCTCCGCTACCAACCAAGTGGTTAGCACAGTGCTCGTCGTCGAGCGGGCCGAGGAAAACAAGGTCCACGGCGTACAACGCCCGGTATACTACCTCAGCGAGGTCCTCACGCCAACAAAACAGCGGTACCCGCACTACCAGAAGCTGGCGTACGGCGTCTTCATAACCGCCCGGCGACTGCGTCATTACTTCCAGGAACACCCAATCATGGTAGTCAACGACGCCTCATTGGGACATATCCTCAATAACCCCGACGCCACGGGGCGAGTCGCGCTTTGGGGAATCGAACTGTCTCCACGAGATATCACATACGAAAAGCGTGACACAATCAAGTCGCAAGTTCTCCCTGACTTCCTCGTGCATTGGATGGAAAACCAACTCCCGGACAAGCCAGATATGTCCTACCTCTGGACAATGCACTTCGATGGGTCCAAGCGGAAAGATGGAGCAGGAGCAGGTGTCATACTGACATCACCTCAAGGGGACAAGCTGAAATACATCCTGCGAATGCAGTTCACAACCTCAAACAACGAGGCTGAATACGAGGATCTGTTGCACGGGATGAGGATGGCAAAAGCCTGCGGCACAAAGAGGCTCATCATATATGGCGACTCCAAGCTGGTCGTCAACCAAACAATGCACGAGTGCAACGCACTGAACGACAACATGATCGCATACCGCGACCTCTACGACACACTCGAAGGAGACTTTGATGGTTGCGAGTTGCGACACATAGGTCACGAAAGCAACGAGGAGGTGGACACACTCGCCAACATAGGCTCCACCTGCGCCCCCATACCACCTGGGGTGTTTCTCGAGCGCATATGCGAACGCTCCATCAGGCCAAAGGCCGCAGAGAAGAAAACAAGCGCAGCAACGGACTCGGGGGCTACGCCACCCAATGAGCCAATGGCACTCGATGACTTGGAGCTAGACACAGGACTCGAGAGACCAATGAGCATCATGATGATCGAACAATCCTGGACGCAGCCGTACATTACGTACCTCCTTAGAAAGCGCCTACCGGACGACCCGACAGACACACGACACATCGCGCGACGCTCCAAGGCATCGCCGTTATCAATGGCGAACTGTATAAACGCAGCATCACAGGCGTGTTACAACGATGCGTCTCCCTAGCCGATGGAAGAGCAGTCCTCCTCGACATCCATGAAGGGACCTACGGGCACCATGCTGGCAGTCGTGCCCTCGTTGCCAAAGCTCTATGAGCTGGATTTTACTGGCCCACGGCCATGCGCGACGCCAAGGACATAGTCCAAAAGTGCAACGCTTGTCAGCGATTCGCGGACAAACCACACGCACCAGGCGCAGAACTACGGCCCATTCCGTTGGCCTGGCCCTTCGCACAATGGGGGCTTGACATGGTGGGCAAGCTCCCAAGGTCCTCGCAAGGAGGCTACGTCTACCTCTTGGTCGCAGTCGACAAGTTCACCAAGTGGATTGAGGCCATGCCAGTGACCAAGCAATCAGGGCACAACGCGGTCAAGTTCTTCGAATCCATTGTATACCGCTTCGGCGTGCCGCACAACATCATCACTAACAACGGGACGAACTTCACATCCAAGGAGTTTCAAGAATTCCGCGGAAACCTGGGTATCAACATCATTTACGCCTCAGTCACGCATCCACAGACCAACAGTCAGGTGGAAAAAGCAAACGGGCTCGTCTGCAGCGGCATCAAGAAGCGACTCCTTCGACCACTCGAGCAAGCCGCGAGTTGCTGGCCAGATGAGCTCCAATCCGTACTTTGGAGTCTACGAACAACTCCAAACAGCGCCACGGGCTACACGCCATTCTTTATGGTACACGGAGCAGAAGCAGTACTACCCGCCGAAGTGCGATACAAGGCGCCACGCGTAGTCGCTTACAGCGAACAAGAGTCATCTCTTGCACTCGAAGACTCCGTCGACCTCCTCGACAACGCAAGAGAAATCGCCGCAGAAAGATCCACGATCTACCAGCAGAACCTGCGCAACTACCACAGCAGAAGGCTTCGCCCCAGATCCTTCATCGAAGGTGACCTGGTCCTGCGACTGAAGCAGTAGGGGCATCTCAAGCTCGAGTCCCCCTGGGAAGGACCGTACGTGATTACAGAAGTAATCCCAGGTGGCGCCTATCGCCTTCAAGATTTAGAGACAGGAGTCGCATACTCCAACCCTTGGAACGTCGCACAACTGCGACGCTTCTACCCCTAGTTGTTTTACTTTTTACATCGCAAATAAGGTTACTCAGCCAAGGCTACTTAGCCACACATTGTACCTCGTACCGCTCTTCAAATAAATAAGAGCTAAGTGCCCCAAAACTCTGTGTTTTCTTTCACTTTTGTCAATTTTACACTCGAGGGCTACGTCACCCTATCTACATCTGTTCTTCGAACCAATAAACGCGATATCCTGAGTAGCTCGCACATCAATCAAACCCCTTAACGCAAACTCAACCCAGCCGCAACGCGCCTGGCAGGTTGACAAAGGGATGGCCAGGCTAACGAAAAGGAATCGCATAGTGCAACGCACCTGACGTTGACAAAGCTGTTTGTACACATTCAACAATAAATTATCTACAAATATATATGAACTTTACAACACAAGTACACTTATGTGCAGGATACAAATCTAGCTACTGCTGCAATAGAAGAACATTGGTTTGTTCCTCGAAGAAGTCGACAATCTCCTCTGCTGGACGGTCCACCGCCTGATAGTGTGGTACCATATTCCAAGCAGATCCGGCCGGCGGCACTGGCGGCCCGGAAGCAATGGCGGCGACATCCACGTCAGGCCTATGCAATCGCACCATCGAGAGGGCAGCCTTGGCACCAGCCACCAACTGCTGCCTCACGCACTCGCGAACCGCGGACATATCTTGAAATTTGGCCAGGAGAGCCAGCAGGCTTGATGGAGTGTCATCCAACGGGAACATCGCCCGATAGATGTTCTTCAAACACGACTGCGACTTCTTCAGGAAGAGCAGCACTCATGAAGCGCGATCTTGCAGGGTCGCCAATGCAATCGCACGATCATGATCTATCTAGAAGTATCCACTCCCTTGAAGTTGCTCCTGGGTGAGATCATGAAGGCGGATGGCAATCCTATCCTTCTCCTCCTGCGGACGGCGTGCGCTAACAACCACACGAAGCAGCACCAACAGTATGAGTACAACGTTCCATTGCGACTAACTACAAAGGAAAAGATGAGGACAAGCAAACTAACACTTAAACTGGTCGCCCAGCCGCATCACCTCGCCAAGAAGATATTGCTCGCGGGCGGCGGATTTTTCCTCTTTCGACTTCCACACGTCTGTATTACCACGGATCAGGGGCAACTCACGCTCCAGCTGCTTCACGCGATCACGAAGTCGCGACAGCAGGGATAACTCCTCTACCCTGGAGCGCGGTGGTGCCACTGTCTCATCAAGAGATGGCGAATCCTGGTTTCCCCCCACAGGACCACTCGATGTGCCCTACCACAAGTCAAGACAAAAGCAAATAAGGCGAAAAAATTAACATAAAGGGAAGGAGAACAGACGCATTCAACATAAGCATAAGTGTTTACAAACACACTCGCCAGCAGACACGTCCTTAGGCTACAAAGGCAACTGATCAATCATTACAACAAGCTAACTACGGAGCAGCTGGCTTCTTCGACTTTGATGGCTTCGGGGGCTTCATCAAGTCCGTGGCAGTATTAGATGCCACTGACTTTCCGCCGGCCCCTGAGGCCGAAGCTTTCGCCGTCTTCTTCTCACGTTGAAGCTCCTCAGAATACTTGGCAACAATATTTATCAAGGAATGGCCATATTTGGCACAGGCAGTCACAAAGGGAGCGAATATTACTTGCTGACCATCCGCGCCAACAGGTATCGTCTTCGACACCGCAGAAGGATCTATTTCGACTCCGTGGGCTTGCACCATGGCAAGAGACAAGGTCGCGCCAGCCGCGTGGAGGGAGTTCTTGTACGTGGCAGGCACACCCCCGGCTAGCGACTCCACCAGCTCTTCCACATTGTCGACCAGCTCCGCCTTCGGCATCAACTCCTCCCAGAGGCGACTAAGGGTAACCTTGGCCTTGGACAACGTATTTTGGACAGCGGCGCTACGATCCTCGACCGCAGACACCACGCCCGCCAGAGCGTCATTGCGACAAAGGGCTTGCGGATCAAAACTCAAGTCGCCAGCATCTACACCGAAAATACACACATGGATCAAACTTCTAGTGCCATCGGCAAAAACTCTAGATGCAGAGAAGAACATCAATAAAATATCTACCAGTAAAGGTACATGAGAGGGCCTTGGCGATTGAGAACAGTTGCTCTTCGAACAACTTCTCCCTGGCCGCAAAGGAGGCGCGCAGATCCTCTTCACGCTTCTGGGCATCATCACGAGCCGCGATTGCCTCGTCGCGCCCCTTCACAGCTGCGGCTAATGTCTTCTCCAACGTGGCGACATTGCGCAGTAAAGCGTTATGCTCAGCTACATGGCAGTCAATAATTGACTATCAGTCGATTATACCAAAACAGAGAGAAGACAAAAGGAGTAAGTGTAGAGCACTCACTTTCGACCACGCGCTGACGCGTCTCCAGCATTGCATGCTGGCGACCCATCGCCATCACCTGCTCTGCCACCTGCGCGGCTTCCTTTACAAGGAGCTGTCACACAAAACAAGGAGTCAGAAGAGGGCAGTAGAAGGCGTTGACTACCACATTAAAAAAGAAGGAACGATATACTTACATGGTCCTCTAGCGACTCCGAAGAAGTCTGCTGAACCGTCATCCGAGCAACCACTCGATGCTCCCCTACGTGAGGAGAGCTCGAAGAATTGTGCCCGGAGTGGGCCGCCGCCGGAGGAGAAGGAGCACGCTCGACCTCTACCTTGGCCCTTGAAGTCGCGACTCCCGATTCTTTCAAAAACTCGACGTCGCCAGAAGATGACGACGCCTCTTGACTACAAGACTAAGTCCACATTGAGAAAAGGGCAAACTCCAGGGCAAAACCAACAAGAAGAAAACAGAAAAGAATGAACGACCCAGCAAACTTACCAGTTAAAATTGTCAAGATCAAACGTGGCAGCTGCCGATTCTGACGAAGACTCCTTGGGCAATCGTATCTTCTTGCGAGAAGACGGTGCCACAGCCCTCACAGGAACGACTGGAATTGGCGACTCCGCGCCAACAGCCGCGCCTCCTGGAGTCGAAGGAGTCGACGTGTCGGAGTCCTCGCTACGCGAACGCTAGCGAGTATCCGGGCTCTCGGACTCGGGGGCTTCCTCTTCGACATCAGAAGGGATAGTCGACTCAGACTCGTTCTCTTCCAAAGCTTCGCGAGGAATAACCCCCTCAGGGAGAGGAGGCATACAAGACGACACCGCCCAATCCTGCATACAAACAGTGAAGATCAGCAAACATAACAGGTAAGCAACAGAAAATGCAATCGCGAAAATAAGCTACTGCATAGCACAACTGTACCCCAGGAGGAGGATTCGAAGCATCGAAAGGAGGAACGACTGGCTCGTTCGGAAGCACATCCTTGAAGGTGTACTTCGTAACCAGTCGCACCCTCTTATCTACCTCACTCGTGGACATGCCATCAGCCGACACGCGAGTGGCATCATCAATGCCACCCCATTGAAATATGGGATGGACTCTGGCCTGGAGAGGCTGGACGCGACGACGCAGCCAAGTCCTGACAAGGGCGCAGCCTCCCTCTTCTGCGCCTATGCGACTCTCGAGGTCGCAGACGCGTTGTAGTACGTCTGTCTCCACGAGTTCGGCAAGCATGACCACGTTCTTCCAAGAACGCATCTTCTTGCAGGGAGTCGCGGGATCGAAAGGCGCGAGTCCAAAGTGCTCGTCCTTGGCCTTCTGGTCGCGAACATAGAACCATTTGTCCCTCCATCCCTGGACGGACTTGGCAAGCTTGATGTCGAAGTAGGTGGCGGATGGGTCGACATGGATACCGCAACCACCTACGTCATAAACTAAAGAGCTAGAGGCGGACTGGCACTTCAATTTAAACAAGCGCTTGAAAAGGCCAAAGTGCGGCTCGATTCCGAGCCAGCACTCGCAAAGAGTAATGAAACAAGTGATGTGGAGAATCGAGTTTGGGGACAGCTGATGGAGCTGGAGCCCGTAGAAACAAAGGAGACCCCTAAGAAAGGGGTGGAGAGGCAAAGAAAGGCCGCGAATGACGAATGCAAGAAACATCACTCGAAAACCAGCGGGAGGCACAGGAATGATCTCACCGCTGGGGACACATGAATCGGCGACTGCTGCAGAAATAACTCCGTCTTGGCGAAGAAGACGGAGATCCGACGCCTTGATGATAGAAGGGCGCCATGCGCCATTGGTCACGCGGGTGCCCGCGACCTTCTTTTTCCGCCGGCGGCGGCGCTGGTGCACGCAGCAGCGGAGCCACCTTTCTTCTTCGTCGCGGCAACGGTGGCCACGGATTCAGCGGCAGCGCCTCCTTTCTTCTTTTCCATTGCGCGACGGCGATGAGAGCGAAGAAAATAAGTTGGAAACGAACGGAGGTGGTCCAGAGTTGAGGAGAAGATGAGCGCAGGGAAAAGCAGATGAGCAGCAACAATGGCGATGGCAGCGAGGAAGAAAAGAGTGCAGATTGAAAATTACCGCCATAGCGCCGCTACTTAACCCCTAGGAGATGCAATCCAACGGCTCACAAAAACCCTACTGGACGCGTGGCGTGCATCGCGCTCGACACGTGGAGAAGAGGAAGCGCGAACCGTCACTCCACTGCTCCCATTACGCGCGGAAATCGAGGAGGCACAGTTAATAATAAGATTATGCATGCACAGTCAAATTAAAGTCAGAAAGTGGGACCCATCGCTCGTCACGTCCCGTCAAAATCGCTCACGCGGGCAACTGAGGTCATACAAACGTCAGCACTGACGTCACCAAGGCTACGCAGTGGAAAACTTCGACTATTTTTAGTCCTTGCTGGAGTCTTCGACTCCATCAAACACTCGGGGGCTACTCCCATAGGGAGCGCTGGCCGCGCACCCTACACCTTTTTCTTTTCTTGTTACAGGCACGAAGACAATCACAAAAGCAAACCCCACCACTCGAAATACAGTTCGCTTATGGACATGGGTTACTCCCATAGGGAGCGCCCAGAAACAAATTCGACTGAAACAAGCACGCAAAAGACGACAGCAGTCACGAAAATATTTAGTCCCTGCCTGAGTCATCGACTGAAACAAATAAGCAAAAAGACGACAGCAGTCGCAAAGGTTCTTTAGTCCCTGTCTGAGTCGTCGACTCAACCAGGTACTCGGGGGCTACTCCCATAGGGAGCGCTGGTCGCGCACCCTATGATTATTTGCACAAAAACTGTGTGTTGATAACATCCGCACTCGCAATCTTTGGCGACACCGCCTCACAAATTTTCCCTATAAAAAGACTACGTCTCCTGGAACGTTCGAATCCTCTCCGCGATGATAAAATTCGGATGCCACGCTTACGGCGTAAAGGTAAGACCTGAATAAGGCCTGGCAACGCATTTAACTGCGCACTACCAGAAATGTATCCGTGCCTACAGGCATGATGAACATGCCTTGACGGACGCGTCGAGTGCTCACACCCATATAACTGGAATTCGACTCCTGTAAGACCTCCGTGGCCTGAGTCAAATTACACCAGCACGTTTTCGGATTCGAGTCCAGAGACTCGAATTTGAGTAGATTGCGTTGTCTCATCCTAAGGTGGTTAACTGATACCGATACTTCGGTTATATCAGGCACGTATATCAACAATTCCTATGACATAAATAAAAACAGTCGAAAATGTACTCATTCAGGTATTCGAAGACTTCAAAGAAGTCCCCAGTCGAATCTGCGATTCCACTGGACACTCGGGGGCTACTGACATGGGTATACCCTACAGGTACTCGAGCTTGATATATACAGTTCAAGTACGTATAGGCCCACGGTGTCGCCAAGGCCCAGATAGAAGAACTCGAGTAACCTGCGGACTCTCGATTGCTTGAAGATCAAGAAAAAGCTAAAGATAGAAAGTTTGAAGGGGAGAACCCTAACTTATAACCGACTCGACCTACTACCCGAGACCTAGCCTATCTATATAAGGGCTAGGAGGGGGCGGCGAGGAGCACACACGCAACCCTAACTTCCACAAATCCTCGCTAGATTGCATCTGTGCACCGTTGTAACTTTCGACTCCCTCAATAATTTCACGAGCAGACAAGCAGGAATAGGGACCTCTACGAGGCCTGAACCTGGGTAAATCTTTTGTCCCCTGTGTGCTTGTTTGCTAGCCGATAGATGTCTCCAATGCTCCCTCCTTCTCTAAAACCCAAGTCCATAACAATGGGCATTGATGAGTTAAACCCTCGTCAATGGTACATCAGAAATGTTATCTATTTGCCGATGGATTTTACATATATATATTCCATCTTTGCACTTCTGTTTTGGGAAATAAGACGAAAGGACTTGGGTGTCTTGATATCTCACCATGACGCAAGTGTTTTTCTGATTGTTATGTCCTATATTTGCAGGTATGTAGATGAGTCTAATCCTCTCTATACATGATGATACAGAGTACAGCCAGGGACTAGCTAGCCCTCGAGAGGGTGAGGGGCTAAGAATGAACGAAGAACCATAAGATTCTTGAGGAGCTATGGAGATTATTGCTCTAGTAGCAGAACACTAACCTTTTCTTTCCATGTGAATAGTATCATGGCAGATCTGGAGGATAAGGAAATCTCAATCAAGACATATATCTGTTTTTACGCACCACACTGTTCGGGTCGTGCATTAAACTGAAGGAAAAGAATGAAAACAAATCTGTAATATACTCCATCTGACTTTCTATAGAATTAACGAAGAACCATAAGATTCCTGAGGAGCTATGGAGATCGCTCTAGTAGCAGAACACTAGAGATCTCTTTCCAGGTGAAGAGAGTATCATGTCAGATCTAGACGGTAAGGAAATCTCTATCAAGCATATATCCATTCGTACGTGCCGGACTGTTTGCGTCATACATAAAGCTGAAAAAATATAGTACGAAAAGAAATCTGATTATATATTGATACGTAGATGCTTTCAACACCATACATGCAGCAACGGTGTGATGCCACATGCATGCTCCCTCTGTCTCACACTGTAAACTTTGCAGGATCGATTCGGTGAGGATGTCAAAGAAAAAGCATGGATTGCAGCGTCGACGGTATCGCGGCGCCTCATATATGATACCACCAGGCTGATGACGATGATGGGGTTTTGCAAAGCTGAAGCAGCTAAATCTTCGGTGGAAAAGCAGGCAAGTTGGAAAGATTATGTGCCTAGAGATAAAGCTGATGAGAGATTGAGAGCTCTATTGATGCTATTCTCTGAACCTGTGGCGACTCATCGCCGGTTACACAGAAAAAAGCTGCGCTAGCTGGTCGACCAGAATCGGTTCCTTACAAGCAAAGAACTGGCCGTACCTTATGGCCATTCCGCATCGTTGTCGACATGGTTCTTCTGTTGCGGACACGTTTTTTAGCCGCAGAGAGTTTCAGTAGTATTTTTCATGCTGGTGAAAAATGCAGGGACTTCACCAGGGAAAATCTTTACCGTTACATTTCCACCGAAAGGAACCTTCAAGTTTTTTTTTTTTGCATATGGAATGCAGCTCATCTATACTCCAGCAAAACTGACAGGAGCACTGCCTTAAACTTTATATCGAAAAGGGGCGACCCTATTTATTAACGAAAACTTACAAAAACCAAGTTTTTCATCCGTCAGTAGACATGCATGTGCTTTTTTCTCAGTAAGTTGATTTAACAAGCAAGGAGATAGACCAACTGTGAGATTAGTAGATAAAAGAGATTCGTGAACATTACCTCATGAACCATGATCCAAGTTTAATATTCAATCCATTGCATATTTGGAAGTCATCCTTCAACTATCAAAGCCATTTCCTCTCTTCTACAAACGAGGTGGTTTAGCTAATTTGGAATCGATGCGTACATTTTATAATTATAACTTAAATGGCAATGATAAAATATCCTATAAATTTAGAGAATATCTAAATTCGTAAAAACCGCAATGGTAAATACAAAGTTTTTATAAAATCTAAAGAAAGAATAATGAAAAACTATTAGTTTCAATAAATAACCTACCAATTGTTGAATAACCTCAAATAATATGTGATTACACTTTATGCATCCTTGGACTTGTGCATCAACCAAAAACATGATTCTAAATTATTTTTGGAATGTTTCGTTTTTAGAAAACTTTATGATTACTTCACTATGTTGTATGAAATTATACTCCTTAAAACTCCATTTCCCCTATATTTTTATATTACCCCAAAATTCCCTAATTAATCATTTTTTATTCATCTATTTTTTCTAGAATTTCCTAAAAATCAAGATTATGCTAAGTCACCCTTCCCTTCCCCTTGAACAACAATGTCACTACAAAGATTGACACTTACACTCCACATACAAAAAACAACCGCTTGTTGAGAGAGGGGTGAAGTAAATGATTTTGAGACACAGATAGTAGAACATTACCCTTTGGTCATTTTTTGATAAAGAGTATACATTAATATCGCAAATATACCAATTACATCCAGTCTCTGCAATAACGTATTGTCCTGGCCGCCTTACGGATGCATATAACCCAAAAAATAAGAATAATTACGATAAAATGAACGTCCCACTACTGTGATTTATTCCTTGTTGCAGCAGTACTAACACCACCAAGACAACACCAGGAGTCTAGATCCTTCAAAAGCAACGTCTCCAAGAAGGAAAAAGTACACAAGCGCTGTCATTGCCCGATCTTAGATATTAGGTTTTCACCCTAGTGGAAGTCCTCGCTCACAAAAAAATGCTTTCAACAAGGCCATTGTCAGACACAACCAATTAAGACCAGACCTTGGATTTTCACACTGAAAGGTAAAACTTTGAACTTCTCCTATGTTGTCGCCCCACTTACGATGCTGCTGCTCCAAGTCACGAATCACCAAGACAATTCCTCTTTGCTACAAAGACTTTAATCACCATTGTTAGTTCTCAGATCTCAGCTTCCATGACATTCTCTACTAGTTGACTTCACCATGGAACGAGAAAGCGTGCCCCATGATGGTAATAGCTAGCAGAGCTTCGCAGCGCTCCCTCTGAAATAAAGCGGGAAGAGAAAAAATGGGTGTGTACGACCGAATCCCACCCAATCCAGCAATCTCTAGGCATGAATCTCCTAGGAGAATTCACCGACAGAGCCTTCCGAAACACGACACGTGAGGCAGATCGATGGGGACATGCATATGACAAATCATCATACTGGCGTGAGTTGGAACCCTAGGACCGCCACCTTTATTCAAGTAGAGCCAGTAGCCCCCACGCCACCCGCCGGTGCCCAGTTGGATCTGCCGCTCTGAACCTCACCGGCTAGGCTAGCATCGAGGAATTAGGTGGCATACTAGGTGTGATCTTCCGTGGGATCCGGCCAAATCGCATAGCGAGGAGGAACCCCTGCCACCGATCAGCGCACCGCCGTGGAAAACCTCCACCACCACCTGCGTTCCACATGAGCCTCCTGGGTGATGACCTTCCTCATGCGTAGGAGACCGTCGGAGCTCTCCCGCCCTCAACCCCCATCTTTTACAGGCTAGGCGTGGCCTCCACCACCGATGCAGACGACAACATCGACTATAGGGAGTAGATCAAGCGATGACTCGCTAGGGTGGGAGAGGAGCCTCCGGAGTCGCCCCGGGAGGATAGTGAAGTGAGGAGAGGAGGGAGGCGATAGGCGGTGAGCTGGTGGCAGCGGTGTTGCATCCCCATGTTTGTTTCGCTAGTGGCGACCACATGATAATGTTTAATTTAAGTAAAATTACAATATAACAATTGGACTCCTTGGACCCTCGATCCCAACCATATTTAAATGGCCATACATGAGAGAGACTTATAATGTGTGGACATAGGCGTGAGTCGATTAATCATTTACCTGTGATTAATTTACTACATATATACATAGCTGACTCTAGGAAGTTGCAGGAATCAAGATCAACCACTCCTTGGAAGTTGCTAAATTAGTAGTACTCGTGAGCTGCATGCATCCAGTGCAAGCTTAAACAGCCAAATAGATATCTACTATTAAATGAAGTACCTCCTCCACATGCACATATAAGATTACATGAGATTCCCTCTAGGTCAACATAGTGTTTGGTTCCTGTTGATGAAAAGACGGCTCTAGACATATCCAATCTGATCTCTTGCATGACAATATGCTTTCAACCAAAATCGATGGCAGCTGGCAATTACATACCCCCTGCATGCATGGTCCTATAGCTAGGATCTTTCTTTTTTTTCAAGAAAAATCCAAAGTACTTTTGCTAAATGTTACAAGTTGCTGGTTAGATCACACTGGTCTTTTCCAAACAATTCTTGATCGTACTTGCATCGTAGATTCCAATTCACGTAGATTCCAATTCATGAAGGACGCGCTAGTGGAATGAAACACACATTTTTAAAGACCTATAAAAGGAAGCCACACCCCTTGTGCTATCTAACCATCAAAAGTTGCTCTTTTGCACAAGATAGGTACGTACCAGAAACAAGATATAGCGATACTCGAAGCAGGCTTAGAGAGCCGTGCACACACGCTAACCATTTGAAGGAAGATGGATCGTGTGATGAAGCTGGCGTCGGAGCGGGCGGTGGTGATCTTCACTCTGAGCTCTTGCTGCATGTGCCACACCGTGGCGAGGCTCTTCTGCGACCTCGGGGTCAATGCACTTGTGCACGAGCTAGACCAGGACCCTAGGAGAAAGGAGATGGAGAAATCCCTCCTCAAACTGCTCGGGAAAGGCCCATCTGTCCCGGTGGTGTTCATTGGCGGTAATCCTGTAGGTGGCACAAACAGGGTCATGTCTCTGCACCTGAGCGGTCAATTGGTCCCAATGCTGAAGAATGCAGGTGCCCTCTGGCTATAGGATGAGCAAAGGGTTTCCACGTGGAAATAAATTTTGTCAAAGAGTGTGAAGTATATGCATTTTAATTTCCTAGAATAACTGTTATGCCGAGCTGGTTTTTTTATCCACTTCCAATAATGACTAGGTTTCTTTGTGAGAAAGACAATGACAAAAGGTTTCTTGCACGCTAGGCGTGAGTTACGCCCGTGCTTTATGTAATACATTCGTTATGTGTATGTTGTAAGTTCTATAACTCTAGTCACTATTTATGTGTACGTGATTTGTAATGGTGCTACTTTGAACTTTGAACTTTTAATAAAGAGGGCTGTGTGCATCTTTTGGATGCGGAGGCCGGGATACACCCCATTTCGAAAGAAAAAATGTATACGTGTACTCTCAACCTTTTTAAAGAGGCAATTAGTAACAATGTGTATTAATAGTCCGTTTTCATATATCAATGATATGTGCATATCTTCATTGTTCAATTTTCATATATGCATTGATCATACATTCATTTATTCTTGTTCCCGTAGAGGTCACATGTCAATTGAAAATTTCTACACTAAAATATTAGGATGGCAACGCGGTGTGTTTAGTTAGTAGAGCTCCTCCAGATCCATATCAGTATTCAATTGCCTGACCAACTACTTCCCATGTGGCAAAAAAATTACCATGCCATAAGTGCTCGATATTCGGCTATTCATGGAGAAAATAGAATAGTATCAAAAGTTATTTGTGCATCGACAACATCAACTAAAAGCCCCACACCTAGTCCCCAATTGGGCAGAGGCAGAGGGGTGACTAGGCGAGGCTTACATTAGGCCATGCCGATGGCCTTTGCGGACTAAGGGTTACAGTTTGCGGAATGTCCCTATGGTACCTACCCACACAATCACACATGTCAGATAGGTATCCAACGGGTATCCAGGGAGCAAAATATACCCATGTCTGAATGTGACTTCATTGTATATGCCCACAAAAATTCGTAGGCAAATACCCTCCAAACCCGTGTCCAACAAGCGGAGTATTTACGGGTACATGTATCTACAAATAACATTGGCACCCTTATCTGGGTGTTAGTGTCGATACAGGGGCATGTCAAGCTACATCTACTATACCCTGGATGATTTATGTTTCACCTATATTAATCATAGTAAACTTTTTGTCCATAGCTTATTAATAATACCATGAAGCTAAAGTCGACCCTCCATGCATGTGTTATTATGCATTTTATGATATATAGATGGATATAAAGGCATGAATGCATGCTGCTGTCATGGATTCACATTGTAAAAGCATGTATGCAGTATGCGGCGAGCACCGGCATGCGAGAGAGAGAGAGATAGAAAGATATTGATGCCTCTCTATAGCTACTTGCATTGGTGACCAGCTACTTTATTATCTTTTACATCTTCATCCATCAATGTCTTTGTCTAACATATTCCCGAAAGCACATTAAAAAATCATGAATATGTTCGGCTGAGAAAGGTATCTAATGTGTGTACCGCTGGGTGCCACATTATGAGCATGTATACACGATATAACAATTTAAATAAATTAATTTTAGTTGTTTTTATTTTTGCTCTCGCCTTATTTTGCTGGATCTAATCATAGTCCAACTGTATTAGTCAATGAACAATGACATAGACGCAGGAACGCATAATACTTTGACAGTATCCTACCACAGATTTTGTGCGTGTGTGCTTTAACTCTTTCCAGCACATCAACTCTGCTAGATACATGCGCTGCCACACAGCTATATAGCAAGACAACATGTTACAGATAATTTTTTGGTGCAAGCTATCGATCAAATCAAACAAATATAGTAGATCCAAACCGTCCAAATTTTCCTTCAAGTTACAGTAATTTAATGCAAAAATTTATTTAGCAGCTTTACTTACTACTACCTCCGTTTTAAAATATAAACATTTCCAGTAGTTCGGTTAGAACTGCTAGCCTTACATTATGGATCGGGGTAGTAGTTTAAATTGCTTTAAATTCTCTCTCCATCGCTTAACAATAATTCTAGTATAGGTTACTTAGAGCATCTCTAATAGATGATGTATAATCGGTGTGGTGATATAACAATCTAACTTTTACATCACCGGAGGCCAAAATGCCTCTCAAACAGATGATGTATCACGCTTTGGTGATGTATAATTTTTACATCGCGATGTAAAATTGGTCCTGGTGAACTAAATATACATCACTTGGGTTGGTGATGTAAAACCAAAATGCGTGCACGCGAGCCACCAACTGCCATCCTGAAGCGTCCCCGCTTCCTTCCGCCCGCGTGCCACCTACCCCCGCCCACCGCCGGCGCCAAAAAGCCAGGCTCCACCGACCCTCCCGTCGTCTCTCCAAAGCCCTCCCATGTAGGTTAGTGTCGCGCTGCCGATTTGAATCGATCGCCGCACCGCGCGGCCGCCGGTTGATCCCGCCGATGAAGCTGCTCCGCGTCGACCACTCCATCCCCGCATCCTAGGGTGCTCCCCCAAGCCGCCGCCGTCTATCTCTTACCCGACATTGACCCTACCGCCGCTGCTCGATTTTGGCGGCCAACACCATCCTCCTAGCATATGTGGGCAAGCAGGAGCTCCGCTGACGCCAGCTGCTTTGCCTAGCGACCGGAGCGTGGCTTCCGTCCACCGCTCGACGAAGCACATGCTGGCGCCCGCGCGGTGTTTGCTCGAAGGTATGTTCTTCAACAAAGTTTTTGTTACAAATTCGACCGGTTTAATTTTATTTTTATATAGCATATTGTTTCGTAGATGGTTGTGTTCGACTACACCTCTCCGACGAGGGGATTGAGATGGAGGAGGATGTGACTATGATTGTGCTTATACATCGGAATAAGAGGCCAAAGCATGGCGCTTCCGTATGGGGTCGTGAGTACATTCAAAGAGGTGAGTACATTCAAAGAGTCTGGGCGGATGCGGACCTCAAACTCACGATCAACTACTTATCCGTGACCCCTATGTTTAAGGATAAGTATTTTCACCACCGGTTCCAGATGTCTTTGGATTTTTCAAGCACATTTCTGAGTATGTCAAGCTTCATGACAAGTTATTCAAGCAAAAAAGGAATTGTGCTGGAGATATTGGGCACAACACCAACCATAAGGTGACAGTCACATTGCCCATGATGGAATAAGGAATTCCGGCAGATCTTGTCGATGACCACTTGGCCATGAGTGAGAGCTATCTAGTGCATCAAGTGTGTCAATCGTTTTGCAAAGGAGGTTGTCCATGTGTTTGGGCATGAGTATTTGAGATCACCCACTGCTCAAGATATCATTTTTTTCTGGAGCACAATGCAGCACGAGGCTTTCCAGGTATGCTTGAGTCCATTGATTGTATGGACCCGAGGTGGAAGACCTGTCTAGCAGCATGGCATGGACAGTTCAAGGGGCACAAGAAGGATTCCACCATCATCTTGAAGGTGGTTGCTGATTATGAGACATGGATTTGCCATGATTGTTTTGGTATGCCTGGGTCTTGCAATGACATCAACGTTCTCCAACAATCACCTCTATTTTCCAAGGTTGCCAATGTTGTCTCGTCCTATTTCTTTTCAAGCAAATGGTCACATATATGACATGGGATATTATCTTGCGGATGGAATATATCCGAAGTGGAGTACATTTGTGAAGCCAATTCATTACCCCAAGGTAAGAAAGAACTCCAATTCCATAATGGTCAAGCTATGGCAAGGAAAGATGTGGAGCGGTCATTTGGGATATTGCAAGCTTAATTTGAAATTGTGAGAGGACCGGCGAGGTTTTGGAAGAAAAGGATTCTTTGGTACATCATGCAAGCGTGCGTGATCATGCATAACATGATCATTAAGAATGAGAGAGGAAAGTATGAGGTGTACGGTGGGTATGACTTAATAGGGAGACCGATGCAGCCACGTAGAGGTGGTGATCGAGTGGAGCGCTTCATCAAGGCATACCACCACAATGGAGATGCGGATGTGCACGATGATCTATAGAAGGATCTCATCGAGGAGTGGTGGAAGTGGAATGGAGAGCAAACCCGCTAGATGCGATGAACTCTATGTCATGGTGTTGTATTTGAGAACTCTTATGTTATTTGTATGTTACTTGTTGAACCATTGGATGAACTATTTGAATTTTCATGTAATAATTGAGTACTATTTGATTTCAATTAATTTTGATCAATTTTAGACGAAGTTTCATAGTAATTGTTTCATATATCCTTATGATGATCATTGTCTTAGTTAACAATGGGGAGTGGAAATAGGTGATCTATTTTACATCACCAGCTGCCATGGCACAGGTGATCTATTTTGCATCATCTAGAAATGATAAAGTTGACATGTGGCTGAAAACACCCATTTTGATGATGTAAAACTTTTACATCACATGTTTTGGGTGCCCTATTCTATATCATCTGTTAGAGATGATTTTAAAACTGCTTTGATGTTTGTTGTGTATATATATGAACTGATATGATATGGAGTGATGGATGGATATTAAATCATGCGTTGACACATGCACAATATATTTATTTATATGCTTCAACTGATTGGTCTCGATATGCTGCATCACATGCATTGTATGTATATACTCCACGCTGTCAACCCGATGAGGTAAGCCATCGACGAGCACCTACAAGAGAGAGATAGATAGATAGATATCGATGCTTTTAGCTACTTGCACTTGGTGACTCCTATTTTAATTATCTTTTTTCATCTGGGTGCATCAATACCTTCAAGTTTCTACATATTTTAAAACCATAAGTCACAAGTGGAAATACATGGATAGATAAGACAGAACAAGGTATCTACCCATATCCAAACACGTGGACTGTTGGGTACCGCATTTCCAAGCATCTATGGTAGCTCAATATTTATATATGTTCTGACTGAAAGAGTATGAGTTTGACGGAATATGATAGATATATTATTGAACCTGATGAGCGAGTATATATAGGCGTATAGAGGATTATCTTGGAGTACGAGTCAAGTTAGGACTGTACGTAAACAGATTCTAACTCCATCTAAACTACCATAACAACCGTATATACCTAATACTCTAACACTCCCCCGCAGTCGTAGCGGTAGCGTCGTGAACGGCTGAAACATCGCGGACGGTCAGACTGGAGATAAACCGAAGTAGCATTCAGTAGGCTGACATCTCCCCGCAGTCCGAGCGGGAACGTCGTGGACGGTGTCGCAACGCGGTAGCTTGGACTGTAGAGGAAGCTGATGATGCTCAAGCGAGGTGGTAGCCCTTGTGCCGATGTCGAGGGAGCCGATAGCGTGAGGCGGTGCCATGGTCGAGGTAGCCGTGCGATGGGTCACCGTGGTCGATGTCGTGGTCGGGGGTGCCGGTGTCGAGGTAGCCGCACGTGAAGCCGCATACGCACAGTGCGTGAGGAGGATGACGGAGACACGTCGAGGCAGTCGTCGAGGGTGTCGATGCCAAAGCCGATGCAATCCGAGCTGTCGAGGACGAGGTGCGGCTATAGTTTTGTCAGAACTAGGCGCACGTCGGGGACGAACGCACACTCCAGTTTTGTCAGAACCGAGTATGCAAAGAAGAACTCGTCGGTGACGCAGTCGAGGCAGTCGTAGAGGGGTCTATGCCAAAGAAGACGTTGTCGAAGCCGATGAAGACGAGGCGCTGATCTGAGTTTGCCAGACTCGGGAACGCATCGGGGACGAAGGCACTCCCGGTGTTGCCAGTACCAGGCGTGCGAGGGAAGGGACCATCATGAACTTGCCGTCATGTCAGAAAGGCTAGCAGGTGGTGTAGTCGGGGATGAGGCGATGACGCTGACGGTGAAATTATAGTGGACGAAGACGTAGAAGACAGCGAAACCAGCGGCGACCTGGGTTAGTCATGCTGGATGCCTACAGTGGCAATGGGGTAGTCAGCGGGACCTGCGATGGCGAGAGGGCGCCCTGTAGGTTACCTTGTGAAGCGCGGCGGCGGTGCTCGAAGTAGGCGAGAAAGACCCAGCGACATGACGAAGACCATATGCAGACGGCGGAGATCCGCGCTGTAGGGGGTGGCGCGGTGAAAGCCAAGGCCGTCGATGCACGAGGACGGCGAAGCAGACTGTGTGCAACCACGCTACGATCCGATGGGGCGGCATAGCTGCAGGGGGCAAGTCGGTGCAGTGGCTGGGAGACCACCAGCGACGTACACGCCAAGAAAGACGCGTTGGAAGCCGATAGCATGGAACAAAGGCGGCGGTGCTGTGGCCCGATGGGGCAACACAGCGGCAACCGTAGCTCGATCGGTGGTAGGCGCGTGCTCGGGGACGTGACTGGCGTAGACAGGCGCGGGATCGGTTGATCAGACCGTCGGTGCACTCTATGCGCCATGGCGTGGACGACGCGTAGATCGGAGTCGATGGCGGCATTGTCGGTGAAGTCCTGGCCGATGACGACGAAGAGGATCCGAAGGAGGCGGCCGTGGTAGCCTTCCAAGGAAGGCGTAGCAGCCGTCTGCGGTGCGCGGCAGCCTGCCATGAGGCCGCGACAGCCTGCCGAGGCAGGCGCAGCAGCAGAGGGGGCAGGCGCACGGACGCGATGTTGATCCTCGATGCCGATGGTCGAAGTAGAGGCGCGGCAATGACAACGGCGATAGGCGACTCAATCCGATCTAAGATCGGTAAACCAAAAAAGAAAACCGATCAAGAGATCGGAAAAAAAGACTTACATGGCAGCCGATCACGGATTGGTGGACGAACCCTGTGTACGGGTTGCGCGGCCCGGCGGAGATCATGGAGATCGACCTCCCCGGGAGCGGCGCGGCGCGGCACGGAAACGTGTGCGGCGGCTAGGTCAAGGATCTTGCCGCTCTGATACTATGAAAGAGTATGAGTTTGACGGAATATGATGGATATATTATTGAGCCTCATGGGCGAGTATATATAGACGTACAGAGGATTATCTTGGAGTACGAGTTAAGTTAGGACTGTACGTAAACATATCCTAACTCTATCTAAACTATCATGACAATCGTATATACCTAATACTCTAACAATGACTTATTTTCTAGTATATATTATCTACTTTTCGAATCTGCTATTTTGTGGAATCCAATGATTTTGTACTGTACATGCAACAACTGGTCCATGCATGGAAATAGAGTCATACGGCAGTTTTTCTTCGGTACGATTGTTGATGTATATTTTCCGCGTTGTCTATTTCGTCCGATATGTTCAGCGATGGCAAGGCTGTACATACATTATTGTCGAAATAAGTTAAAGTTTTCTGGAAGTATATATGATCGAATGGGAAAGCACATATCCTTAAATTGATTTATGAGACATTTCTCTAATGTACTAAAGTCCTCCTTATGAAAATTCAGGGAAGTTCTTTTAGAGGAAATTTAGTAAGTTAAATGTCATTAACTACATAAAACAATTTCACGTATTACACAAAATTAACATACCAATATATGTTAGTGTTTTAACTGATAAAAGGGATCAATCACTACAATTTTTTGTAACTACAATTAATTCAGGCTATGTATATATATAAGCATTTTTAGAACATGTTGGATCACTGGCAAATATTGGCATCCAATGGTGGCTTCGATTGGAAAAGACGGGAGGGGCCCTTGAAGCTCCGTGGGATTCCACTTTTTTGTGATGGGCATCTGAAGTATTCCCACAATATCTTGCTATCTATCCGCGTTTAAAGTTATTTCAAAACTTTATCCCTGTATGCCGCCTATCATCGTCTTTATCAAATGATGAACATGTACACACAGAGACATGTACTTTAAAACAATGGAATGTGAAAGTACTGCATTCAATTTAAGGGCAATCTAGTGATCTCGGCAAAACAGAAATTACTGACAAATCATTTGTCATGGTAATATGACGTCACATTCTCTCGGTATTTACAAGTATGACACAAGTACTGTATATCCGCTGTCAGTCAAACCAGTATTTTCTCTTTAGATAGCAAATAATGCTGCTTTGTTATTCTACCCTAAATATGTAACAAATTATGAAGATAAAGTTGTAGGGATGTAGTTTATGCTATAACGTCCTTAGAACCTGCAATTTCGTACGAAGTAGATGATCAGTTGTTACCCCCTCTCGCTGTTTGTTGTTGTAGTGTACTGACTCGAATGTTAATACATTATTCTAATGAAAATCTTGCAAGTTCACTAAACTCTCCACCGATATATAGTACTCACCCTCCTTTTTAAAATATAAGATGTTTTAGCTTGATGATTAGACTCCTTTCATCAAGCTAAAACATCTTATATTTTGACGAAAAGCCGGAGCGCATCCTTTTTTTTAACACAAGAGAGGGGTCGCGAAGGACCCCAATGCTGTCATTAATATTCAGTCGGTGGGTACATTTTACATGCAGGACCTCTACAAACATAAAATTGCAGAGCAGTCCTGCGAATAAGCAAGATGGTCCCTAAATAAATTCCTGGAAACGCAATCAGGTCCTTGGAACCCTCCACCGTTGATGTGCTAGCGCCGCCGGCCATCTCAATCCCGCCGGGGACGAACCACTTGGCCGGAAAGAGCTGGTGAAGCCCGATGCGCAGCACCCAGTAGGCCCCCGTCTTGGAGGTTGAGATCACGCCCTCGCGACGTGGAAGAAGGCCTTCAAAGGCATGGATTCCGGTGGCAATCGATACCACCGCGCTAGAAGCACGAGGAGGCAGCAAGGCAACACGAGCAACAACATCATCAAGGCCTACCTCTTCTCCCTCCTCGCCACCTTGGCTGGCCAGGTTGAAGAAGACGCCGTTGATGTCGCTGGGTCGTCGCCACAGGCGCTTATGAAGGGGTCCTGCAAGAGGAACCTCCACCGCCGACTCCCACCATGAGAGCTCAACGGTGAGATTCGTCGGCAAGCTACTGGTGCAGCGCCGATGCACCAGAGCATAGGAACCACCCTCCACCTTCTTCACCACTGCAGCACTCCAGCCTCTCACTCCCCCTGCCGCCATGGCCGGCCAGAGTGAGAAGACAAAGGAGGCCCTAGCAGAAGAAGATGAAATGGCGACACAGGGGCTTATTTGCGGAGATCCCTGGAGTTGCGCCGTCCTCCAGCACCTCCGACCACCGGAGTTCGCCGCCACCACGCCACCACCACCAGATGCGGCGAGACCGGGCCCAACCGCTCGACATCCTACTCCAATCTACCGGCATCTCGCCAAGACTACTACATCTAATCCTAGCATCTACTCCGGCACCTCCCCCTCCCTATATCCGCACGACAAAGCCGTTGGAGATGGGTCGGGATCGGGCCAATTTTCACCGGTCAACGGCCAAACACGGGAGGTACGTGCCTCTCTATTCGTGCGAAATAAAGCCTCGCCCCCACTCACTCCGGCGTGTGGTCCTCATTGACCATAGAGGAAAGGTACGAAGTACCAAGTACAGAGAAAGAAGCTTTAAAAAGCTTTAAAACAAAGCTGACAAAAGAGATCTACACTAAGCTAGACTAAGGAAGGTACAGCGGCCAGCTAGTCAGGTTCTCTTGGTCGATGCAGCATATCACTTGCTCCGTTGCGTCCGGCCCTTGACCAGTTAGCAGCATCAAGGAAGATGGTAGCTTGGATATCTGTCATCTGAGCAGCCTGACCTTGGAAGATCCGCTTGTTTCTTTCCTTCCACGAGGTCCACCATACTAGCTGGGCAAGGGAGTTTCAGCTCCTTATCTTGCACTTGGGCAGCATTAGTCTGGTGTTCGTCAGCCAGTCGATCAACAGGCCCCCTCAGGTGGCAGGAAGCTCGGAGGTAGGCGTGCGAGCGGCAGGAGCTCGCACCACAGCTGGATTGTCAGGGGGTAATTAGCCAGGAGATGGCCTGCTGTTTCATTCTGCTCAGAGCAGAAGGTACAGCCGTCGTTGTGCTCAGAGCAGAAGGTACAAACATCTTATATTTTGAAAAGGATATAGTACTAATAAGCTGGCCAATTTGAGCGTCCAATACAGAGACGTCCCAGATTCTGATGCGCACACCACTACTGCAATCTCTCTCTCTCACATTCTCTCTCATCTGGATTGGCATATCATGAATACTATAAAAAGGGCCTCGGATCACACCCCTACAACCACAGATAATACGAACAACGGACATTACAGCGGTCCCTATACTAACACTAGACTAGATCGTTCACTCGCGAGCAAGAAACAAGACAAGAACTGTTGAGCGATGGAGAGGGTGACGAAGCTGTCGGCGGAGAAGGCCGTGGTGATTTTCACGGCAAACGTTGACTGCCCGATGAGCCACGCGGTGACGAGCCTCTTCTCCGGCCTCGGCGTGGGCGCGGTGGTGCACGAGCTGGACAAGGACCCACACGGCCGCGACATGGAGCGGGATCTCGCCCGCCGGCTCGGCCGAAATCCGCCCGTCCCTGCCGTCTTCATCGGAGGCAAGCTCGTCGGATCCACCGACAGGATCATATCCTTGCATCTCGGCGGCAAGCTGGTGCCCATGCTCAAAGCCGCTGGAGCCATGTGGCTGTGATCCGGAGGCTCACAGCCACATCGGCTAAATTTTGTTTGACGAAACATCATCGGCTAGTTTCAGTTTTGGCGATTTTTGCACCTCGCGTGCATGCATGTAATCCATGCGTGCTTAACTTACAGTATGAGAGATTACCTTTTCAAATAAAGGATTACGAGGCATTCGGGTTGTACAACTAATTCTTGAAGAGAGCATAGCATTGTTTCCAAGAGAGTGAAAGGAGAGCACAAGACGTTTTGTCCTGCCGCTAGGCGTTTGCTATATCCAGGGCCTGATGCAGGTAATGCATGAGTTCTTTGCTAGAGGGCATTTCGTGGTTAGGAATAGTTTAAGTACTAGGTTTTGGGAGGATACATGGTTGAGAGATTCCCCTTTAGCACAACAATATCCATCTCTTTACAACATTATACAACGGAAAAATGATACCGTAGCACATGTGTTAACCCAGGTACCCCTAAATATCGGGTTTAGGCGAGTACTAACCGGTAATAGATGGAATGTTTGGCTAAACCTATGTCAAAGACTCATGATGGTTCAGTTATCAATGGATCATGATAAGTTTATGTGGAACTTGACATCATCTGGGGTATTTTCAGTAAAATCTATGTATGAAGACCTAATGAATGATCATACGGTGTTCCTGCGGAAATATCTTTGGCAATTAAAAATTCCACTAAAGATTAAGATTTTTATGTGGTTCCTCAATAATGGGGTTCTTCTTATAAAAGACAATCTTGTAAAGGTAAATGGAAAGGGTGTACAAAATGTTGTTTCTGTGGGTCGCAGGAAAAAATAGAGCATTTGTTTATATCCTGTCCTTTTGCTCGCCTTTTGTGGCGTATTATTCACTTCGCATATGACTTACCCCCTCCTGCTAATGTAACATATATGTTTGGAAACTGGTTGAATGGTTTTGATAAATCATCTAAAGCTAGAGTTCGCATTGGTGTCTCAGCCTTGTGTTGGTCTATCTGGAGATGTAGAAATAATATCATTTTTAACAGATAAAAAACTTTCAATCTTTTGCAGGTTTTACATATGGTGGCCCATTGGGTGCAGCTATGGGCACTCCTATCGCCGCAACACCAGCGGGATATTATGGCTACTGGGTGCAACCATCTCTTGATGGTTGCTGGGCACATCTTCAGCCAATCTGGTTGGCTACGTTTTAATAGACTGAAGAATGATGCTTAGTCCTTTGTTTCATATTTTTCGCTGGTTGATCTTTATCTCGACCTTATGTGATCACTGAACTTGTAATACTTTTGAATTATGTGTTTTAATAAAAGGGTTGTGTGCATCAACCGATGCAGAGGCCGGGGTTTTATTCCCCTTTTCGAAAAAAGGCGTTTGCTATATTTGAATGAACTGATGCTACTACTCCCTCGGCTCCAAAATATAAGATGGCTTAGCCATTTTTTTATAGAACATGTACCTAGACTTTTATACCGTTCACTTATTTTGTTCTGAGTCTACAAACTAAAATATTTTTAGGCACATGCATTTTAGGAAAAGACTAAAACATCTTATATTTTGCAACAGAGGGAGTATTTTCCTAATGGACGCCTAACAACACCTCTACCGACCGGGTCACCATCTAGGGTAACTAGGGAGGACGACCCCGCGCCGCCACCCAAAGCCCCCCTTCTACGCCGCCCCTCCACGATGTCGTCGCTGGAGAAGGCTTCCTTCCAGAATAAAACCGATCTATCTTGGCGACTCTAGCATTTTATGCCACCACCGACATGTACGCCCTCTTCCCGCGGCGCTAGGTCAGATCGAGGTGGGGATGGCTCATGGCTGGCCACGGTGCACCTCCTGCTGATTCTGGTGCTAATCGGGCGACTATATATGCTTCTCGCGTGCTGCTCCGGTCAGGTCAAGCACACATCACCAAGGAGGCATACATGCTTGAATCTCCATGCGTTAGATTGCATATGTGGTAGAGAACACGACTAGCTTTTAGCTTGTTCTGCCCACGCCACGGGAGTGTGGCCTGAAGTGAAGACCTTTCCCATGGCTAGTGGAGACCTCCGATCCATCCACTTTGGTCAGCCTCGGCAACTCCATAACCAAAGTGTTGATGGGGGGGATCATGGTGGTCATGTGTGAAGAAGACCAGATAGGCTGAGTGTAGCTGATGTTATCTTGATATTAATAATATTCCATATATGAAAGAAGAAGCTTGTGATACTGTAAATTCAGTTAGAATTCATTATCTCACCACTGCGTTTTTTGTAAATATAGTTAGAATTCATTATCTCACCACTACATATCACTATAAATTGTCCTTTCTTTTCTTTGCTCTTACCTCATTTAGTCATGCACATTTTCTTTATATCATTTATTCTCACCTCTGATAATTACATTAAGTTATGTAATATTTAATTTAACTTATATAGTAAATTAGATTCAAACTCTCAACCATGAATTCTAAACAAATGAATATTAAATCATTCTGATGATATTTACCCGACCAGCTGCTAAACCAGATTGATATTTCATTAGCCAAATGAGTTGTACCTTCCTGCTTAGCATGGTTAGCAATTTTGCTATATGCATAAAATTTCCATTCATCTACCTGACGAAGTTCAGCTTGCTTTCGAAGCATTCAGATGGACTGCACATCTATTGCCAATGAAAACTATAGTATCTATTTTGTCCTAAACTTCTTGCTATAGTTTCCACAACTGAACAATAGCATGCATTTATACACATCACAGGGGTGTCCTATTTTACCCCATCGCTATAGTGACGCCTTGTGACACTTTTTGTAAAGTGTGTTTTGGATAGTGTAGCTGAAATGACATATAGCAGTGATGATGTCTATTTTTTATTGGAAGTGCACAAAAAGATCAACTGAATCTTCAGCCCATGAAATACTCCTTTGATGATTCGTAACAAGACCTAGAACTATGCAAAATACTCTTTTGAGGACTAGTATGAGCATTATGTCATTTCTCATTGCCAATAAAATCATATATATCATAATGATGTCTTGTTTGTCCTCTCAGTTTCCCTAAACTGGGTGTAATTCTTATGAACTAGTTACATGCAATAAAGAGAGATACATGCATCAATCGATTCGGAGGCCAGGGTATTCCTCTTTATTTTAAAAGTATATGACTAATAACTTAAATATTTACTTTGTCCCAATAACCTAAGTTCTTTTTGGTTATTGTTGTATTGCTACCACCGTTGGTGGATCTGATCATTGGAAGATTACTCTTCATTGGAGAATGGATCTAGAGAGGAAACGTGGGATAATGTGATGACAATAGGGTTGCGAGGATATGGACGGGAGAGCGATTGGTTGGCAATGTTGGACATCGCAAGGACTGTTCGTTGTAGTCCACTTTCAAGCGGCTTTAGTGTTATATGTTGATCCAAATTCTACAAAGTAAAGGCCATCTTCTGACGGAGCGGAGCGAGGCTCGTCGCCGGAGGCTTGGGCCGAAGCGGTACGGTAGGTTACCACTGCTATATAAACCTCTTGTAAGCCGCCGGCTGGAATAAGTCGCATCTGAGAAAACCCCCGGCGTTGTGTAAACACTCCTCGATATAGTGAAGTTTCGCTCGCTGGCGCCAGTGGTTTTTTCCTCTCTTTGTTGGAGAGGTTTTTCCACGTTAAATTTGTGTCCCCTTTACTGTGATTTCTTTATCGTTCTTCGTTATTTGATTGTCGCAAAATTAACAAGTGGTATCAAAGCCCCAGGTTCTAATCTAGGGTTTGCGACATGCCGTCATTGAAGTTCGATCTACCGCAGCTGGACTACACCACAAGGGTCTTGTTGTGGCATGAGAAGATGCGGGTGATTCTCGCTCAAACTTTAGATCTGGATGAAGCGCTAGAAGGATTCGGGAAAAAGGATGCTAAGAGATGGTCCGACGAAGAGAAGCGGAAGGACCGTAAGGCTTTGTATTTGATTCAACTTCATCTATCCAATAATATTTTGCAGGAAGTGTTGGCAGAGAAATCTGCTGCTGCCCTTTGACTGAAACTGGAATCGATCTGCATGTCAAAGGATCTAACCAGTAAGATGCATGTGAAGATGAAGTTGTTCTCGCATAGATTGCAAGAAGGTAGATCAGTAATGAATCACTTATCTATTTTCAGAGAGATCGTTTCTGATTTGCAATCTATGAAAGTAAAATATGATTATGAGGATCTAGCCCTATTACTATTATGCTCGCTACCTAGTTCTTATACACACTTCCGTGATACAATATTGTTGAGCCGTGATGAACTAACCCTTGATGAAATACAAGAGGCCCTCAAACAGAGGGAAAATATGAAAACTATGGTGCAGGCAGATGTGTCGTCATCCAAGGCTGAAGCTCTGCATGTTCGTGGCAAAACCGAGCAGAGATTTAATAACTATGGAAACCGAGATAATAGCAAGGACGGCAGAGGTCGTTCGAAGTCCAAGGGAAAGTACAAGTTTTGCGGGTATTGTAAGAAATCTAATCATATTATTGATGATTATTGGAAGCTGCAGAATAAGGATAAAAGGAACGGAACTTACCAACCGAAAGATAAGGATCAAGGTACTGGTAAGTCTGCTGTTATTTCTGGTGATAGTTCTGACGGTCAATGTTTAGCCTTTTTGCTGCTTGTGCTTCTCGTTATGATGAATGGATACTTGATACTGCATGTTCATTTCATATTTGCTGTAACAAAGATTGGTTCAGTTTATATGAGTCTGTGCAGACTGAAGATTTTGTACGTGTGGGGAATGATAACCCATGCTATATTATCGGAGTTGGATCTGTTAAGGTTAGGACACATGATGGCGTGATACGTACGTTGACTGAGGTGAAGCACATACCAAGCATGGCCAGAAATTTGATCTCCCTGAGTACCATGGATGTTGATGGATACAAGTACGCCGGTGGGCGTAGATTGTTAAAGGTATCAAAAGATTCTCTTATTCACATGATAGGTGATATAAATTCTGCTAAGTTATATGTTCTTAGAGGTATCACTTTGCCTGGTATTGCTGCTGCTGTTACTTCTAATGATTCTGATGATTGTGGTAAAACAAATCTGTGGCATATGCGTCTTGGGCATATAGCGAACATGGCATGGCAGAGTTGGTTAAGAGAGAGCTGATTGATGATTGCAACTTGGGTAAGTTTGAGTTATGTGAGCACTGCTTTTTTGATAAGCATAAAAGAGTTAAATTCAATGCTTCCGTCCATACCACCAAAGGCATATTAGATTATGTGCATACTGATGTATGGGGACTGTAACATCCCAATTTCTGCAACCCTGATTAGTTGTCCAGAATGCAAAAATCAGGGGGAACAAAAACTATTTATTTTTAGTGATGTAGTGTTTGCTTGTTGTTTGCTTGTGCTTGTGCATATGAATGTATTCTAGATGATATACTTCTTACCTCACCAATAGTTGATAAAAGCTATTTAACCAAAACTTTCTTGGCTCATTTTATATATTCTCAAATGTTCTAGCATTTCAAAACCTGAGCCAAGATGACTTTCCAACCCTAACTATCCTAGTAGCTTCTATTGCCAAAATTATGGAGATCTATAAGACATAATCTCCTTATGTTCTCAAGACAGAACCTTCAAAATACTCTTACCTCTAGGTTTCTCTAAAACCTTTTATAAAGCTTTTAAATTCTACTCTTGGTAGAGATACCAAGGACTCTCACCTCATTCAAACTCCAACATTTTAAAATACCTATCTTTACCTCAAGCTAGGCTTGATGGTAACTCTAGTAATAGCTTGACTTGCTTGTTAAGATGAATTGCCTTGATCTACTGTCTGATGATTTTCCTTGAACTGTTGTCTGACTTGTTTGCTTAAGAATTTGTATGATCTAACCTAGGAGCTCATTCTCTAGTATCAAACTAAAGTAAGTTTATAAACCCTAAGAAAATTCCCTAAGCCTGCCATTTCATCTAGGCACTAATGTGATAATCTAATCCCTTAACTAGATCACCTTTTAATTCATTCCTTCTAGAAGCTTTCAAGTCTATAAAGAGAAATATCAAGCATGGATCCTTCCTACTCCATCTACACTTCAACATCATCAATTTGATGATGCTTTGGTACCTTGCAACCAATCAAAAACATCCCCGCTTGTACTCTAGTCAAAAACCCTAAATCTGCCAAAATATGACCAAGTCTGGAAACTGTTTCAACATCACTTCTTTGAATACCTCTCTTTCTCAACCCTTGTGCATTTTAGGAAATGCACTTGAACCATATTGTAGAAAATATTAAGGACTACCAAGGACCACTCTTTCCCTTGGCTAGATCATCTTTTAACCCACTTGTTCTTGATGGTTTTGCAGGAAAGAAAATAATATTTTCTGCAAATCTTCTCAACTAGCCTACTTGGTCAGAAGCTCACACCTTCATCCTACCTTCGTTGGACCAAATCTTTGCATGATTGTATTGTACTCATAAAGGTCTAGCAATAACTACTTCACTTTTCCAAATGGACCCTTTTACTTCAAAAACCCACAAGGTTTTGAAGGCTATTTGATAATCAGCTTTGGCACCCTTATTTTATTCAAGGTTTGAAATCAACTCCTAGAGCACTCAAGCATGATCAAGATCAAAATCTTGTACCATGGTGATCTACTCAACTTGTTCTAACTATCCATCTACCCCTTGCATCAAGGTGAGATCTGAGCTCACTAATCCAACCGTGTCTAGGTGGTATAAAAATATCAATGCCCTAGATCCTCTAATCCTTGCTCCCTTCTAAAATCCATCTTGTTTTGAAAAACCCAAGGTTGCCAATGATGGATACATTAAGTTTACATCATCCAATTTGGATATAATTATTTTCCAAATAATTTTCATAATTATTGGAACCTAAAACTATTTAAATTCCATACTTGGCAAAATCCTAGAAACCTTGTCTATAAAGGCAATTTTGTTTTTCTCCAAATAAATTTTCCAACTCAATGCACATTTGAGTTATATACATCATACCCTACCTTCCCATATCAAAAATAAATATTTTCGAGATTCTTTATTAATTCTTTTTACCTTTTTTCTTAATAGGCAGAAACAAGAAATAATTCCTTAAAAATACTTTTCTTTCCAAATAAATCTTGGGAAAATTCTACAAGGTATGAAATCACATTTGGGACCATCTCAAACCAAAAACATTCTCTATCCAATTCAAATTTATCAAATGAATTCAATAAAACCCATTCTACACTTTTTGAATAAATGGTTGTAAGTGGACTTTAACTCCTTAGAAAAATCCCAAATATCTCCGTAGGGTATATATTGACCCTACCCATCAACCAGTAACCTTACCTCACCTTGCCAAGAACAAATTTTAAGACTTTGCTTAGTAATCATCATTATATCAAAACTTGACACTTTTCAAAATCATAAGCCAAACTCCATCAAACCCTCATAAAACTGGGCTAGTACTCCTCTCGAGCACTAGTAGCGCCCCTCTGGCCGTGCATCACTGTAGCAGGGCACTGTTCACCTTTGTCCCTTGTGTGTGGAGCCAAGCAATAAAAATGGGACAACCATATATTGCCAATATATCTTCAAAGTTGGTACATTAGCTGCCATCCCTCCCCTCTGACCGACCAGAGCCTCTCCACACACTCTCCCCACTGCCCCTGAGAGCCAATCCCTGGTCACCTCCTCCTCACAAGCCCTTACATGAGCATAGTCCACCATAGACCTTGACTCTCTCAAATAAAAGGGCAGAGACCATCCCAGCCTCCCCACTCCCCTCATTTCACTCCTCTCCCTAGCACCCACCATCCCCGAGCTCCTCACCCTCTCCTCTGCCTTATCCTAGCTAGGAAAACGAGGAAGAACACCTCTCGGCCTTTCTCATGATCTACTCGAGGTCCTCTCCTCTCTGCATCTCCCCTCATGCTAAACCTGCTTCTCCCTTTGTCCAGGGCACCCTATAACGGCACCACCATCAAGCTCCGTCAAGCCCGCCTCGGACACCTTCACGCAAGACCGCCCCCGATGCAGAACCCTAGGGTGCCGCCCATCTCTGAGGTCGTCGCACCGTGTCACTCCTCCCCCACCGGTCCACCGATGCTAGCGAGCCACCGGTAAGCCCTCCCGCAACCTCCCCGAGCTCAGCCCCTCGCCCTAGGGTTCCCTTCGCCTATTCTTCATCGCCGGGAGGACGATGCTCCACGGTCGTCAATCTAAGCTTGATCAAATGGCCGAGGGCAACGCGTACCACTTCGGCGCGGTGGGGCACTAGCCAGCGGGCCCCGCCCCACGGGATTCAAATCCGGCTTCCCGCCCGTGATGGTGCCTAACTAGGCTGGCCCGGCACTGGCGGTCTACCTCTCCTTAGATCTGGCCCATGCCCTCTCTATTCCCTCTTTCTTTTTCTATTACTCAAGATCTATTATATAACTGCTCAGTTTTAATTCAAATAAAAATGGAAGCAACCGTATTTTGTCCAGATCTAAATTTTTTTCATGTACCCTGAAGTTTTCCTAAACATGCAGAACTAGATTCTAGTCCAAATAGTAATATGGATTTTGCCTAGAATTTAATCTGCCAAAAGATGCCCCTTTTACTCAAAAATGTATTCCAGGAGTTCTGTAAACCTAAATGGGGTGAAAATAGTTTCCACTGTTAGGGTTTCCTCATACCTATAGTTTCACTATGGTCCCACTTGGAACAATTCTTTTAGGGATTTAGAACATTCTCTAGGCCAATATATGAAATGTCTGGACCTAATTCCAACTCTCAGTGATGAGTTATGTCAATACCTATCAAAACCCATGAGCTCACTATTTACTGCACTTCTGTTAAATTTTGGGGAATTAAATCCTACTATCCAGGATTGTTTCACTAGATAAATCACCTCTGTAGTTATACAACTCCAAAAATAGTGATTCAGATTCCTAAAGAAAGGTATTGGTGACACCTATCCAAGGCCCTTACAGAACTGACTTTCGAATTTTCCCAAGGGCAACCTGGTCATTATTTTTAGGTGATTCCAACTCTCAAAAATCAAAAACTCAATATATAACATACTCCGAGCACAAATTTATTTGAATTATTCAACTAAACTAGGGGGTTTTCCACTAAAATAATCCTAACTAATTAATGAAAAATGATAAAATCATGAAACCACTTTTGTTGGCCTTGTTATTTCTATATCTATTTGTTGATATCATTTTTGTATATTGATATCATCCATACCCTAGTCGGAGTTCAAAACTCCTTCTTTAGGTGGTATTTGACAAATAAATCACAAAAGCAAATCCACAAAGGCAATTAAAGTATTTCCAAATGCTATGATCTCAATCAATCAAAATCTACTGAAGTGAATAATGTGTGGTATGTTTGGTTGATGTATGGTATTGGTGATTGTATGCCTTGTGTTGATTGTGCCCTTTGTTTTCTTGCATGTGATCCATAACGACGATAGATGCGGTTATATCGAAGACCAGAAGAAGATGGTTGTTATTATCGGTTATTATGGTATTCTAAGAAGAAGTCCATGGATATATATTGCCAGTTTTCTGATCTCGGGCAAGCCACCTTCTTGCTCATAAGCCTTGTCCTACTGTTTTACTTATGCATGTCTTACCTACTGTTTTATGAAAGCTGCATTTTTTTACTATATGATGATGTATATCTAGTAGTGGCTTGTCTCGTCCAATACCATTACACCCTTGTACTGCTAAGTACAACCCCCTTGACGACACCTACTTGTCCCTAGAATGGTAGGTGGTGTATAACACCATACCCCTTTGGAGACCCCATTTTTGCCAAAGCAAAACTAGAGGATGGGAAGACCCGCGAAAAAGTTTTACAAATGTTTATGGCAAAACCTTGGTGAGATTTGACCTACCAAGAGAAGTTTGAGAAAATAAAAAGGTTTTTGTTTTACAAAATGCTGAAAGAAAGAGGAAGGAAAAAGGTTTATAAAAACGCACCTAGTTCTTTGCAATTTTGCTAGAACAATTAACCCGTGCAACCACATTACTCTGGAATGGGACATGGCTAGAGTTGAAGTTTGCTACTCTGGTGTGGGAATTCTCACAACTGCTTATAAGGGATCATCTCCCTCTAATCCCGGGCTTCCTTTACAAAAAGGGTCAACTGTTAGACAGTCACCTGGAGGAAGCAGGATCACCCATGCGAGTGACCGGGCGATACTATGCGCCTCTCATTGAAAGTGCCCACTCTGGAGGAGTCGGAATGCGCTCCGGTTGGTCTGTAGCCCTGGCGTCCCAGTATTGAGAGGAATAACTCATAGGGTAGGGCCTATACTAGAGTGGCATCCGGAGAGTCTTGATCGATTACTCGACCCACGATCAATGAGGATCAGGGCAAGGTACTCGGTTGGTGTGGGTAAAGTGTACAACCTATGTTTTACAAAAGTCTTCAACAAAGATTTGTAGATGCTATATCTACAAGAGAAACTATTTGAGAAAAGAACCTCTCTTGGAGCCCCCTACTACCACAGCCATATTGCATATCCTCTTATTAAGAAACAGTAAAACTCACCTAGTTAGGCCCTCTCGCACCGATTTTGCTTCCTAAACCGTCAGATCTGATCATCCAAGGGTCCAGATCACCCCATTAGTCCCGAACCGTCGCTAAACTCGTCTCGTTGGTCGAACTGCGCCAAAAGGGTCTGGCTGTCTTTATCGGGCTGCTACTCCACAGGCCGAGTTAGGCTACTCCTGGTTAATCGGGATACCGAATGTTCATATGGGCCAGACACCTACATTTCACTTGTTTGGTTCGGACGAAAGCGGGTGTAGAAGACGCATAGTGAAAAAAATCCTCCTTCTCTCCTCACGGTTCCTACCGCCGCTGCCTCCTCATCTATCTTTCCCCAATGCCACGCCGTTGCGTCCGACTGAAGCAATGGATGGTGGAGGCGCGGTGCCTCGACCCTACCTCTCAATGGACGATGAAGCGACCACGATGGCGCATGGCTGCATCGGTCGTGCGCGTATATTGAATCGACCATTGACTCATCGAGGGCAGCCACGAGGAGTGTAGGTAGTCCGCCTTATGCCTTTGCTCCCGTGAGTCCTTTATTCAGTAAATCTCACATGCACACTGTTCCTTTATTAAGAAACTCTCCACGACAATGTTAGATGGCAGGGAGGAAGGCAGAAGTCAACATAATTCCCATCCTTTCAGAATTATTCGGTGGATTTTGATCCTCCCCTCCTGTAAGCATCAAGGGCATCCTCACTGCACCCATATGATGAAACTTTAGAAGTCTTATCTGGAGGCAAAGGCAGAGCTCAATTTAGCACTATTAACCCACTGATTGACACATGACAAGATCATCTCTCTAAATTGCTTCTGGTAATTAGTTACCAGTTTGATGGGCCCCCTATACACATGCAGGTAACAAATGGTATTATATGGATTATATTTTTGTCAGCAAGAGATGCAGCCAAAGAAATAGGTAAGAAGCTGGTTTCATATATTGCAACTTGAACTCGCCAGGAAGCCCTTCTAGGTGCTACTCCACAGTGTAAGATGAAGCTTGATTCTAGGACCGATGCTTTTTAGTTCACATTATATTGTTTCGTGCCTTCATTATTTGCATATATTCCCTACCCGAATTGAATGCAGAGAATAAGACATGTGTATGATCTATGGGAGTAAAATATTCATCCACTCCAACATAGCTAGTTAGAATTATTTGTGCATATGACATATTGTTCTTTTCACATTCAGACAAATTCTATAGCATGGATGCTAAAGTTATTATAGGTAAATCAGAAGCTGTTGGACTGGGAGGTCAAATTTGGTAGTGCATTGTAGCAGGGACTATTATCCTGAATGCAACTCGATCTAAGAATTTGTTCAATATGATGAGTTTGATTCCAGTAAGCTTTGTGTCGTAAATAGCCTATCCCTTTTTGTATTGCACATATTATTTAGCATTTGTGTGGTAAAAGGCTCGATGAATGGAGTTAGTTAATTAGATAAAGGATACGTAAAAGTGGAATGTTAGTGCCCCTGAAATCTGCACAATGCTGATACATGTATTCCTTTTCTATTGAAGGAAAATAATATTATGGTTAGTTATGTCATCTTGAGATGAACAATGGTACAAGTGTGCTGCCAGATCTTCAAAAATGTCTTCTACATGAATGTTTGGAAGCACATAAAGTATGCAAATCTATTCTCTATATTAGTAAAATCTCAACAAAATGTTTAAAAGGACGATTTCAGTTTGATATGTAAGTCTACTTACCATCTTGCACTAAATTTTATACTCGCGATCTGACCAATAAAATTACTAAATGTACTAATTGATGTTGTTCCGCCATTCTTAATGTAGACCAGCTAGATTCTATTGTGACATAGCTATGACTCCAAGTATCATTCCATCATTTAAGTATATAAGCTCAGTTTCATTTGCCCAAAAGAGCTGCAAGTTACACCTAAAGTTTCCTCACTCATCTATAGGTCCTCTTGCAGGCAGTTACGCAGATCAAATTGAATATCATCTCATGGGAGATGGAAGAAAATATTTTACACATGTAAAGACTACCAAGGGAAGTACATATTCCAACGTTTTCTTCACATACTATCTTTTCGGTAGGGTGGCACTGAAATGAACTGTGCTACTGCTGATGGTGTAGGCGTCCTTACATTTTGGAATGATTCTTCAGCTCCATTGAGGAGGAGGAAGTAACATCTATTTAGTTTGGAAGATTACGGGAGCCGGTGCACTCTAAAATCAAATTACTTATGGAAGATAAATTCATTATGTACTGGATCAGAAGTGGCTCATTTTCTTGAGCAAAAGCATAAAACCGTGTGTTTTCCTTTATCTTGTTCAACTTCCAGGTAGGGAGGTGAGCATAAGACTTTCTCCTATAGGTTATGGTGGTGGCGGCTGATACGTCCAAAACGTATCTACTTTCCCAAACACTTTTGCTATTATTTCTCCTCTAAACTTGTGCGATTTGGATACCACTAACACGAACTGACGTTCTTTTCAGTAGAATTATCTTGGTGTCTAGCTTTTGTGCAGAAAATCAACTATCAGGAAAAATCCCGGAAAATATGTCAAAAATCTTATTTCACCAGAATGCTCACGGAGCCAGAAGACGAGACGGAGGAGGGCCACGAGGGGCCCACACCACCTGGCCACGCGGGCCAGGCCAGGTCGCGCCTGGGGGTGGTGTGGCCGCCTCGGTCACTCCCTCGGCCTCCCTCTTCGCCTATAAGTTGCCTCTTGACCTAAAAACCAAGGGGTTCGACGTTTTTCTAGAAAGAGTTCCGCTACGCCACCACCACCAGATTCCGCGATTCAAAACCAGAAACTCCGTTCTGGCACCCTGCCGGGACGGGGAATTGGAGGAGGTCATCGCCATCATCATCACCATCGCTTCTCCATCGACTATCCATGATTCCCCCATCTATGAGTGAGTAATCCCCCGCCGTAGGCTATGGGGATGGTAGGGATTGGATGAGATCGTTCATGTAATGGCATCAGATTGTTAGGGCATGGTGCCTAGTATCTATTATTAGTGCTTTTTGACATTGTTGCAACTTGTTATGCTTAATGCTTGTCACTAGGGCCCGAGTGCCATGATTTCAGATCTGAACATGTTATTGGTTCATGATGATAGTATTGTTTGTGATCTTACCTACAAGTTGTATACACATATTGTTGTCCGGAACCAAAGGCCCCGAAGTGACAATAATCGGGATAACCAGAGGGGATGGATTTGATGTGAGGATCACATGTGTTCACGGAGTTTTAATGCGTTGCTCCGGTGCTCTATTAAAAGGAGCACCTTAATTGCCAATAGTTCCCTCGAGGCCCTGATACGTCCATTTTGCATCACTATTTTATATCATAATTTACTGTTATTCACTGATATATTTCATATTAAGAGATGATACTTATGTTATTTCATCTATTTTTGCATGGTTGATGACTTTTGGAGCATGGACCGCTGCCATCAGGATTCTGATGGAAAAGGTGCTGTTTGGAGGCAAAATTCGCGAAGATCAGAAAATCCGGGAAAATACATGGAAAATTCTATTTTTCCAGAAGACGAAGGTTGCCAGAAGGGGGAGTGGAGATTGGCTACAGGGGGCCCACACCACCTCCTGGCGCGGGCCACCCCAGGCCGCGCCACCAGGTGGTGTGGCCGCCCTGGTCCACTCCTGGCTCTCCTCTCTGGCGTATATTATCCTCCCGAAACCCTAAGACTCGGGGGAGTGACCACAGAAAGATTCCGCCGCCTCTGTGGGGCGGAAAACACCGAGAGAGAAAGATCTCTCTGGCAGACAGAATTCTGTCAGGGGAATTCCTTCCCGGAGAGGGGAGATTGTCGCCATCAACACCACCATCAAGCTGGACTTCATCGGGATCATCATCATCATCATCACCACCATCACCAGCACCATCACCACCACTTCATACCGCTGTAACAATTGGGTTGAATCTTGCATAGTTGTTAGGGGAAACTTTCCCGATGTTGATTACTCTTTGTAGTTGATGCTATTGAGTGAACCATTGAATTATCGTTTATGTTCAGATTGTTACACATTATTATTTCATCTCTGATCATGATCCATATGATGTCTTGTGAGTAGTTCGTTTTGTTCTTGAGGACATGGGAGAAGTCATGTTGTTAGTAGTGGAATTGTGTTGAGAAAGATTCAATGGTTTGATATTTAAGTTGTGGTGTATTTCTTCTAGTGGTGTCATGTGAATGTCGACTACATGACACTTCACCTATATGGGCCTAGGGGAATGCATTGTGTATTTGGCTACTAATCGTAGGGGTTGCCGGAGTGACAGAAACCTGAACCCCCGTTAGGAAACCTTTGCACAAAGGAGTTTAAAGCTGTGGTTAGGTTTTTACCTTAATTACTTTCTTGTACTTGCGGATGCTTGCAAGGGGTATAATCACAATTATGTATTAGTCCTAGGAAGGTCGGTACATTAGCACAGGTTCACCCACACAACACTTAGCAAACTAAAGAAAATTAATCAACTATATGAAGCGAAAGCACTTGGTGATATTCCCATATGTCCTCGAGAACATTTGGTCATCTAAAGTAATACAACCGGCTTGTCCTTTGCTAAAGAAAGGATTGGGCCACTTGCTGCATTTATTCTTATTGTCTTTTATTTACTCGTACTTTATTTACCTGCATTTTCAAAAACCCCTAAAAATCCGTTTGCTAAGTATTTACAGAGAATTCCTGCTCCTAGCCACTCACCAGCATCTTCTGCTCCTTGTTGGGTTCGACACTCTTACTTATCGAAAATACTGCGATACACCCCCTATACTTGTGGGTCATCAAGACTATTTTCTAGCACCGTTGCCGTGGAGTGAAGCGTTATTGGAGAGTGGAACTGGTAAAGGAAACTTCTACTGTGAGTATTATTTACTTCTATTAGTTGCTTTATTTTAAATATGGATAATTCGCTGAGCTTCTTATTTCGTAATGCTACTACCACTTCTAAGGTAGTAGATGAACCACCACCTGCTGAGAATGATACTTTTAAAATACCTACAAGAATTTTTGATCGTGTTATGGATAACTATTATGTTGGAGATGGAACTGTCCATCCTGGTGATCATTTGATCTTTATACACGAATTATGCGGGTTGTTCAAGTGTGCAGGTATTACAACAGATCAAGTCAAGAAGAAGTTATTCTCATTATCACTGAAAGGAAGAGCTGAGGGTTGGTATAAGCTGCTAAAGAATGGTCAAGATCTTGAATGGGAGGAAATAGTACCTCTCTTTTATTCAAAGTTTTATCCTCCTAGTGAGATTCATAAAGATCGGAATCAAATATACAACTTTTGGCCTCTTGATGGAGAGAGTACAGCTCAAGCTTGAGGGAGATTAAAGTTACTAATGCTCAAATGTCCCATTCATGAGCTCCCCAACAATATTATTATCAATAACTTTTATGCAAGGCTTTCTCTTCATGATAAGGATTTATTGGATGCTTCTTGTGCTGGATCATTTACACGCATGGAAGAAGAAGCTAAATGGGATCTTCTAGACCGTATTCAAGATAATGCTGAAGCATGGGAGAATGACAAAGGAAGAAAGTCAGGTATAAATTATGATTATGAATGCATTGAATCTTTTATGGGAACTGATGACTTTCAAAATATTAAAAATGCTTATGGTCTAGACTCTCAAGCTATTGCATCTTATTTTAAGGCTTTTGCTTCCTATATTGAAGTCCCTAAAAAGAAATGGAATAAGTATCATGAACCATATAAAGATGTTGCTAAGTGTGTTCCTGCAAGAAATACTGAAGTTTATACTGCTAATCATGCTTTACCTGAACCTTACATTGAGAAAATACCTTTCCCGGTTAAAGTAAAAGAACATTCTATGATAGCTAGTATGGTTAATGAAAGTACGAATAAAGCTGTTGAACCTGATAAACAAATGGATGATGAACCTATAATAGCAAATGTGAAAGACTTTGTCACTAAATATGTGGAAGATGGACACACTATCCTCTGTAAGGATATCCCTAATATTGTTTCACAAAGTAGTGTTATGAGAGCTAGTGTCCCTATGTTTTCTGTTAGGATAAGCGATCATTGCTACAATGGTTCTTGTGATAGCTATATCATTAAATTTATGCATGATACCGAAAGTTATTATGAGAGAGGAAAGACTATTCTTATGCATCTCAATAGTATCAAGTTTCCTTGTTTTATGCTGAAAGTTTTTATGTTGCACTTCTTTTGCCTTCCTATGCTAGTAGCCTCTGGTTTCAACAACTTGTTTGCTTACAAAATTCCCTTGCATAGTAAGTGGGTCAGACTTAAACATATGTATTTTTGCTTCTTAATGCTCTCTTTCACTTCAATTCATATTCTTATGTGAGCATCATTGAAATTATCATGCCCATCTTAATGGCTATAAAGAAAGAGCTTTTGGGGAGACAACCCAATATATTCTTGCTTTCAGTTTGTTTTTGTTTCTTTGAGTCTTGGAAGTTATTACTTCCGTAATAACCTCTCCTTATCCTTTTTGTTTCGTTTTTGTGTCAAGATCAACCTCTAATGAGAGAGAAGTAAGATTTGGGGAAGTTGCTGTCGCGAAACAGATTTTTGTGCTTCACCGTAAAAATTCGTGAGACATCTCTGTATGTCGGATTGAGCTGTAATGTTTTTTGCTTCTGCCCCAGGTTATTATTTAACTTTCGTTAGTTTTGCACTTTTTGATTTGAGCAACAGAAATATTCGAAAAAATTGATCTTTACCTTTTGGTCTGTTTTGACAGATTTTGCCACTCTTGCATTTGCTTCTTAAGTCGATATCCTTTTTGAATTCTTTTTGGGTTTTCAGAAGGAGTTGCTACAGTAGCTTATGATTTGATGGATTTCAGTTGAAATTGGACTTAAAAAGTTTATTACCTCGCTTACACTAATGATGCTAATGAGAATTGTGTGAATTTTTGTGTGAAAGAAATTTCCAGGTTATTGGAGAAAATGGTGTAATAAGAAAGTGAAAGGTTTCAGGACTCGAGCAATATGAGTATGAAGATGAAGATATTGATGTTATTCAAGGGGTAACTCCGGAAAAATTTATCAAAGACCAAATTCAGAGACCTGGAGAGTCTGTTTTCGAATAGGTAATAGATCTGGTAAGAAAAGTTCCACGAAAATTCTATCCAGTTGTATTTTTGGAGTTTTTATCCAACAAGGAAAGCTACGAATCGAAAGAGGGACGGAAACGGAGCCAGGGTGGCTCACACCACCCCCTGCTGCGGCCCCCCGCCACGCCACCAGGTGGTGTGGCCGCCCCGGACTCCGTCTCCGACCCGTTTTCTCCCAATACCTTCCTTTTGTCGTAAAACTTCATAATATATAATCCCCCTGATCCCCAGAGGTTAGTATATCGTGTTCTCATCGTGTTTTCGTTTCGATCTGTTTCTGACAGGTAGAGTCCCAGATTTGGAGCCACAATGTCTCCCTCTGGATCAACCAAGGAAGATTCCTTAGCGGATATCATCAACCCATACATGCGAGAGTTGATGATTCATCCCAAGGAGTTGTTGCTTGAAGATGGGGAGGTATGGATAAAAGACGTTCAAGGCCCTAAAGATGAAGGAAGTCCGGAGGACAGGATGGAAGCGCTGGAGCAAGAAGTCTTTAGGTACAAGAAGATGGCGGAACGCGAAGTGGATATCATCCATAAGATTTGTTCCGAACTCATCGTCGAGCACCAAAAGGAGACTGCTGAGCTCAAGGATGAAATTCTCTCACTCCACCAAACAACCAACCAACTGCAAGCATCACTCTACGATGTTCAAAATCAAAACTATGAGTATGAGGTTAGGTTTAAATGCATAAGTGCTGCTGCAAGTTTCAGGATGCTGGAGACCAAGATGTCTTTTGTTGATGGGTAGCCCTTACTTTGGAAGTCGGACGATGACAGGAGAATACCACCACCACCGAAGGAGTAATTCGTCATCAGGTTTTGGCATCCCCTTGGTTTGTTCCAAGCTTGGGGGAGTGCCACGGTATCGTATCACTATCTTCTATCTTTTTACCTTTTTAGTAGAGTCATATCATGAATAGAGAAGTTATCATGTAGGATGGTTTGCATTATGTAAGTGTCCCCCCTCTCGTTCGATATCTATCTATCCCTTGGTGTGAGTTGCCGTTATGGAATATTAATGAGAAGTTCTATCATTTACTCTTTTGCATATCTTATTTTAGTTTTCAATTCATTGTTATATGATTGATCTTGTCATTAGTATTGGTATCACTTTGGGATCATGGAGTTAATTTAGTTGGTTTTGGCAAAACTGGCTCGGTCAGTGGCAACACTATTTTGAGAATTGAATGAAAAAGATAAAAGTACTCTTAAAAGAAATATAATTTCATCATCTTTCTTTCTTGATTTGCTCATAAGTTTAGTATTCTCTAGTTAAGATCTTTTGTGCTTCCAAGGAAGATTGCATGTTTGTTTTTGTCACTTGTATGTTTGTTTGTTTCCTTCAACTCTTATGCTTGCTACCCAGCCTTGTTAGACAAAAACCTGTACTGAGAGGGAATGCTTCTCGTGTATTCACTCCTTAAACCAAAACCTATGCCATTTGTGTCCACCATACCTACCCACTAGCTCTATTGCTATTCCAAGTAAATTCATGTTTTTATGTACCTTCCAAATTAAACTTGTTATGTGAAAATTAGTGATTAAAGCTCTCACGAACATGATCGCACACTTTACTTTCTTGCATTTAATAAACTTGAACCATTGTGCCCATCTATGTTGCGTATATGCTTGCTCTTTGTAAGTTGTGAATTAGCAGAACCATGCTGTCATGGGGAACGCTTTCAACATTGCACCGGTACTTTGTACCTAGCTGATATCATGTTCTTTTGTCTATGGATGTCGTCGGTGTGAAATGAAAGGGGATCTTGTAAGTCCATGGAGTTATGTGTGTGTGTTAGAGAAACGCCTGGGCCGTCGGTCTAATCCATGCTGTCATGGTGGAAACCTGCAGCGTAACCATAACGATCTATGAAGCATTCTTCTTATAAAAAAGAGATAGAGATTGAGAAAAAGAGAAAAAGAAAAAAGAGAGATGGGAAAAGAGGAAAGTGAGAAAAAAGCACCATATTCCCATGGTAAATAAGAAGATTGCTGAGATGCTTGTTGTCTGCTTGCCTTGTCATTTTGATATGGGGATTCTTCCGTATCATCGGGCAAAGGGTACCCCGTTGGCGGTTCTCCATGATACACATGTACTTACTATGACAAGAACTTACCGGTGACTAAACTTGAGTAGCATGAGGAGCGACCCTCGTATTCAAGGGACATGAGATTTTCAGCTTGCAACTTGTCAAGCATATCCTAATATTTGATCACTTTAACCTTAATCACCTAAAGATGCCTATGATAGGGGCAATGATTTTGCCACCATCCTCTGATATTCTTGGGACTTCTCATGTTCATGCGTGCAAGGGTGACGATTTGAAACTTATGTGGCACGTTACTAGCTCTACCTTGTCTTCTGATGTTTTGGACAATGCCCCTGGATTTCTGGTCCTGTATACTATTGCTAAGCGGATTGTGTTACTAAATTGTGACAAGGTGGTTATTGATGCTAGATTCCTACTTCAAGATGAGAAAGTTTCATCTGGTGTTATCTTGGATCTTGTTGTCAAAAGGGTGATGGTAGGTGAACAAATCATTGGTGAGCTCAATTCATCAACCAAACACAAATACTTTTCTGTGGATTTTTCTAAAGGGAGGATGTTTGAGGATAATATGTTCAAAAAATTTGGTCACCACATCAATTTCTCAGGAGGATTTCGTAGAAGACCATTCTTCCTTGTTGGTTCATTTGGCCGTGCAAATTTTAAGATTGATATTCATACAATTGGCATTGTTCTTCAAAGTTGTTTTGGGGGTCTTGCATCAAAATATCAAGTCAAAATCCTCTAGGACAGAACCTTTAGATTCTCGGTGGCATCAAGAGCTGTGGGTTTTGAAATATATAATTCTGGTTCTTTCACTGATGATTCATTCATACTGAAGATAAAACTTTGGGGCGATGGAGGCCCAAATTGGAAATTCGAAGAGAAGGAATATTACAAAGAATTGGACAAGGATTGGACAACTGTTTCATACAAAAAGAAACAAATCCTCTGTTTTTGACTGTATTGGCTCTTCAACGTCACAGGTACCATGCAATAACGGTCAAAATAATGATGACATTACTCATGTCGTAACAGGTGCATCATTTGCGGATATTGTGATTAATGGCAAAGGTATTATAGCGAAGAAAACTGCAGTCAACAAATCTCCTACAATTAATTTGCCTGGTCTTTTACCATTTTTGAAATTTCCCACTTTCCCTTCTTGTCCCTAGCCCGACAAATCTTACCTGAATTGGTTCAAGGCCCATGTTATGCCACAAGTTTTGCGGCCCAGGGTGTATGACTGTCTTAAGGATTTTATTCTTGCCCAAAAAATTAATTCGGCTGAAACCCCTGTCTCCTCAACTCCCTCGCCTGGAGAAACCCCAACTGCCTTGCTCCGCTCGTCGCCGGTGACAACCACCGACACAATGGCCAATATTCCACTTGACCCTCAGCCATTTCTTCCCCATGGTTTCGAGATTATGCAGGTGGCTGGCAGGAATCAAGTCAAAAGGGTGGTGGTTCCTCGCCGACCAAGAACTCATGAACAGTATGCCATTGCGCACATCCATCCCCTTCCCCTGGTCCTGTCCCATTTGGTAATATCAGGGATGTGTTGCAAGATTTCTTTATCAATGATGCACATGTTGAATTTCGTGATATTCAAGATTGCCCATTTGGTTCTGCATATGTTCAATTTGCAAATGTCAGTGACCATGACCGGTTAATTGCTACGGGTCATATTCCCTTCCAAGATGTTGCTATTTCATTTGATAGGCATAATGAAGGAATTAACTGGCGTAGGACTCAGTTTAACAATGAATGTTGGGTTATGCTCCTGGGTCCTCCACTTGATCACTGGAACCATGATGACCTGAATGCTGTATTCTCTGACATTGGTAAAGTTCTGCTCTGGGAGAGGGACCCTGAGCACAAGGGCAGGATACGTGCAAAACTCAGAGTCACTGATCTCCTAGATGTTCCTAAAAGTGTTAGATTCACCATTGGAGACCTGGTGGAAACGGAATCATGGACCTTTTCTGTGGAAATATTGAACAGCAATCTCATGGGGGGGCACCTGATGAGGACCCACTACCTGATGATGGTGCTGACCCACACCCTCTACCTATGGTGGGACCCATATTTGGGCCCCCTTCTCCACCTCCTCCACCACAACCTGAAGGGGACATTGATGGATGGGACCAATGGATTGACCCTGCCCCTCGGAATAATGCTGGCTGGGGCAACTGGAATGCTGTCCAAGGACCTGTATTTGCTGAAGGTGTTGACATGCCCATTGACAACCAGGATTTGCCACCATAGGAGGCTGACAGTGCTGTTACTGGATCTATACCTGGAGTAAATGTTTCATCTGACAGTGACAAGGCATCTGTCCATGGTGCAGAGGATAATGAGGTGGTGCAAAATATTACTGATGCAGATCAGGAAATGGGCATGGGAGAAGGACTTCTTAACATTCTGCAGAATTACCAAGATGAGGAGGAGGACACCAACCATGTTGATGAGGATAACATGCAAGATGACTGGATGTTGGAGGACACTAATCTCCTCTCTCCAAATGAGGCACAGCTCCAAGTTGGAATGGCCATTATTCCTTTTGTCAACTCATCTAAGATACTCTCTGCTAGGAATTCTTTCTCTAAGCAAGGTCTAGAGCTATGGGACAGATTCTTTGCTCCACACATGAACCCATCACCTGACAAAGGCAAACTACAACGTGACATTCCTGTAAGTTGGTTTAATTTTATCACTCTAATGCTCATCACACCTGAGAAATTCAGTTGGATTAGACATTTTCTCACATCACCCCTATGGGAGATAATTAAAGAGCCAATTACTGATGAATCTACTTTCACCTTCATTATACCTGATGAATGTGTTGGACAGATTCCACCCCATTGCCTGAATGATTCCCCATCAAACATGATGGTACCAAATGCACCTACTAAGAGGAGGAGGGGCAAAGAACCACTGGTGGAATCTGAGGTGAGAAGGAGCCCCAGAATTGTGGAACTTAATGGGGGTTTTAAAAGCCATTTAAATTGCACTGATCATAATTGCCTCTCTTGCAATGCTGCTCCACCCTGTCTCAGTAATAAGGTTGTTAAGAATCTTGCTGAATCATTTTGCAAGGTTAAAGAGGGGGAACTAGAGAAAAGATTGCTGGAGAAGGGCAGGATCAATGATTTGATCATCAAACCACTAGGAAAGACTGGAGCTAAGACGAATGATCCTGAACCATACCTTTCAAACAAGAATAAGGGAGGTGCTGCTGAATCTTGTGGATAGCAGTCTAAGAAGAAAGCTCCTAAATAATGTGGTTAATGTTTACAAAAACCTTGCCTTTTGTGATTGGACAAATTACCTTTCATATCTGTTATGAGTTGTTGCAGAACTATTTGATGTTGGACATGCTTATGAATTCAGTAACCTATGATATGTCCAATCTTATTTGTGTGACTACAAAATTTGGGTCACCCCATGGATCACCCAATTGGTTTATAAATGAGTAACAACAGAAACTGGAAGATTCTGAACTGGAACCTCAGGGGAATTAACTCTGAGAAAAAATGGTTAGCACTAAAAAGCAAGATCATGGAATCTGAATGTGACATTATCTGTCTTCAAGAAACCAAGAGAGAAAACTTTGATATCAATTATTTAAAAAAAAAATGTCCAAATAAGTTTGACAGTTTTGATTTCTTACCATCAATTGGTGCTTCTGGAGGAATTATTACCATCTGGAATAGTACTTTATTCAATGGTACCAGGGCTTTCCAAAATGATTTCTCAACTTCTGTTACCTTCACCTCTCAATTATCAAATGATACCTGGACTCTCACTAATATCTATGGTCGTTGTCAAAATGATAGAAAGATGGATTTCTTAGACTGGTTTTCAAACATCACTATGCATGATAATATGGATTGGCTAGTGTTAGGAGATTTTAACCTTATCAGAAGTCTCACTGATAGAAATAAAAGTGGGGGAGATATTAATGAAACTATGCTCTTCAATGATGTTATCTGCAATCTGGGCCTTATTGAGTTGCCACTAAAGGGTAGAAAATTCACCTGGAGTAACATGCAGAAAGATCCTCTCCTGGAAAGACTGGACTGGTTTTTTACATCTAGTTCTTGGACAACCAAGTTCCCACACACTATGGTTACCCCACTATCCAAACCTACTTCTGATCATCTCCCCTGTGTCATATCCATTGGAACTAGCATCCCCAAGGCTCAAATCTTTAGATTTGAAAACTACTGGCTTCATCATTCTGATTTTAAGATGATTGTACAAAATGCATGGAACATTCCTGTGAATTATCAGGACATGGCAAAAAGAATTTGTGCCAAATTAAAAAATGTGAGGAGAGGTATCAAGATTTGGGCAAAACAGTTACCTTGCTTAAAGGATCAAATTGCTAAGGTGAATGACACAATTGATCTCCTGGACCTACTTGAAGAATCTAGAACACTAACCATCAATGAGTGGCACCTCAGAGATATCCTGAAGTCCCATATTATCTCCCTTCTTCAGAACCAAAACACCTATTGGAAACAAAGAGGGAAAATCAAATGGGTAAAACTTGGAGATGAAAACACTAAGTTTTTCCATTCCAAAGCTACCATCAGTTATAGACATAACTATATATCAATGATCAAGAATGAATCTGGATAGGAATTTACAAATCACTATGACAAGGCTGATATCTTATGGAATGACTTCAGGGCAAGAATGGGCACATCAGTCAAAACTGAGATGCAATATAATCTTGCAGACTTCTATGGAGATGGAATGACTGAGGAGATGAAGGATTCACTTGAAAAACCTTTCCTTGACAAGGAAATTGAGGATGTTATCACTGAACTACCAAATGACAAGTCACCTGGTCCTGATGGATTTAATAATGAATTTATCAAAAGTTGTTGGTCTATCATTGGATATGATATCAAATTACTGATTCATGAGTTCTTCAATGAGAAAGTGTCCCTTGAAAGCATTAACTCTTCTTATATTACACTCATACCAAAGTCACTTGCCCATCTACATCAGCTGATTTCAGACCAATCTCTCTATTGAACTATATATTCAAAATTATTACCAAACTTCTTGGAAATAGACTACAATCTATCATTCTGAAATTGGTACATAAAAACCTATATGGTTTTCTCAATAACAGATCTATTCAAGATTGCATTGGTTGGGCATTTGAATACTTATTCCAATGTCACAAGTCAAAGGAGGAAATTTTAATTATCAAACTTGATTTTGAGAAGGCATTTGATATAGTTGATCACTCTGCCATCATTAATATCCTTAAAGCTAGAGGATTTGGGAGAAAATGGATTAGGTGGATTGAAATGATCTTTGAATCTGGAACTTCTGAAATTCTTCTCAATGGTGTACCTTGTAAAAAGTTCTACTGCAGAAGAGGTGTTAGACAAGGAGACCCACTTTCACCATTACTATTTGTCCTTACTGCTGACCTCCTACAAGCTGTTCTAAACAAGGCCATGCATAGAAATCTTCTAACTCCACCTATTGTGGGACCACCCAACAGTGACTTCCTAGTTATTCAATATGTTGATGACACTTTGGTGATTCTTAAAGCTGATGCATCTCAATTATTATGCTTGAAAGCACTGCTTCAAATATTTGCTGTTTCAACTGGTCTCAAGGTCAATTACCTGAAATCTAGCATGATGCCAATAAACATTTGTAATGATAGACTTATGCATTTTGCTATGACAATCAACTGCCAAACTGGATGCCTCCCTTTTACCTACCTTGGGCTTCCATTAAGCATTACAAAGCCATCTATGGAACATTTTCTTCCCATTGTTCAGAGAGTGGAAAGAAGATTATGTGGAATTGCCGACTTCTTGAATTATGGAGGCAAACTGCAAATGGTCAAATCTATTCTATCCTCACTTCCTCTATTTTATATGAGCTGTTTGGAGGTACCAATAGCCATCAAGGATCAAATCATTAAATATATGAGATATTGTCTATGGAGAAAGAAAACTGATGATGTACAAGCAAAAGGACAAGCTCTTGTCTCATGGGACAAAATCTGCCGTCCTAAAAACCAAGGGGTTTAGGGGTACTGAACCTACAGATTCAGAATAATGCCCTCCTTCTGAAAAATTTGGACAAATTCTACAACCACCAAGACATACCTTGGGTTCATCTCATATGGGAGACTTATTACAAAAATGGAAAGTTACCTGGAAGAAGCATGGAGGGATCTTTCTGGTGGAAGTCACATATCAAATTAATTGATAACTATAAAGGCATGGCCAAATGCAATATGAATTCAGGCAAATCTGCTTACTTCTGGACTGACCTTTGGCATGAGGAGTGCTTTATGAATAAATTCCCTCACCTTATGTCCTATGCTAAGTCTACTACCATCAATGTTCATGATTTCCTTCATGCTGAATTCCTTGAAGATAACTTCCACCTACCTCTCTCTCATCAGGCTTTCTCTGAGTTTTTAGACCTAGAAGAAAAATGCCAGGAATTCAGACATGACACCCAGGACACCCATGATAATTGGAACTATATATGGGGAACAGATAAGTTTGAAGTTAAAAAGGCATACTCAGCCATGATTGGACACTCACCATCACCACCACACTTTTCCTGGGTTTGGGCAACCTCCTGTCAAAATAAACACAAGTTCTTTTTCTAGCTTTTGTTACTAGACAGATTGAATACAAGAAACCTACTGATGAGAAAGAATTTCAACCTTCCTGATTACAATTGTGTTACATCAAACTGCATCATAGAAGAATCAGCAAATCATCTTTTCTGGGATTGTCCATTTGCAAAAAAATGTTGGGACCATATTTCTAGCAACAGAACTGCAAATCTAACAGGATTAGAAGCTATTTCAAACATCAAAGAAAAGTTACATCTACCATTTGCAATGGAAATCATTATCATGACATCCTGGGGTATCTGGATTTGCAGAAATGAGAAGATTTTTAATGACAAAAGACCCACTTTTGATAGATGGAAAGCAATTTTCTAGCAGGAAATGAGATGGATACAATTCAGAATCAAAGGAAGATACAAGGAGAAATTCAAAGCCTGGTTCAGTCAGCAATTAGATCAGGGATAGAATAGATTGTTTCAATTTAAATAATTGTTTATGATCTACCTTAGATCATTTTCTCATTGTAACATACATATATAATAAAAAAATTGCAGTAGGGATTTTCCCTACTGTTTCACCTCAAAAAAAAATAGGGGCAATGAGAGCTCAAAGCTAATAAGTATCATAATTTTTGGAAGCTCTTTATGAAACTTGAAATCCCTGCTTCCCTCTGCGAAGGGCCTATCTTTTACTTTTGAGTTGAGTCAGTAAACCTATTCCCTTCTATCTCAGCAAGTATTTTGAGTTGTTGTGTTTCATTCATTCATATGATGACTTATTCAATCATGTTTCTTATGTTCCTTATTTTGCACATTTCTCTTATCTTGGTGATTACTACTTTGAAAGCTATCATTAAAAACCAGTTATTTGTGAACTCCTGCAAATTGTCAACTATTCTTCGACCAAGAGCTAAGTTTGCCATTACCAATTATGATTTACTTTATGTATCTTTATTGTGTTTCCTTTACTTATTGCAAGTTAAGTTATATAATAGTGAGTTGTCTTCTATTATTACTTATGTATTGATGAATGTGATGCTTCTTGTCCGTATTATTTTATCGACTCTTCACTCCATAAACCTGAGGTCATCTTTATTGAGTTCAGTTTTGCTTGGGGACAAGCAAAGTCTAAGATTAGGGGGAGTTGATACGTCCATTTTGCATCACTATTTTATATCATAATTTACTGTTATTCATTGATATATTTCATATTAAGAGATCATACTTATGTTATTTTATCTATTTTTTCATGGTTCATGACTTTTGGAGCATGGACCGCTGTAGTCAGGATTCTGATGGAAAAGGTGTTGTTTGGAGGCAAAATTCACGAAGATCAGAAAATCCGGGAAAATACATGGAAAATTCTATTTTTCCAGAAGACGAAGGTTGCCAGAAGGGGGAGTGGAGATGGGCCACAAGGGGCCCACACCACCTGTAACAACCTCGGATCCTACTCTCTAAGTTCAAGCCTGGATGAACCAAAAGTGGTTAAAGTTATACAACGGGGGCTCAGGGCCACCCACGTGTAGGCCCGTCAGCCGCCCTAACCACTTCCAAGAACATCGGGACAAGAGCGAGCGGCGTAGGCAACAGGCGAAGAGATCAAATGCGTACACAAGTGGGTATGTATGCAAGCTACCTTACAACAGTTCTCAGAGCCATACCATCTAAAAGAAATAGAAATATTGCAACGCCATACGACAAGATCCAAATATCCTAGATAGAGATAATAGTGTAGGATAGTTCCTCATACATCAAACATCAGAGTATCAAGCGGAAGCGGGAAACAAGATCCGAGTACGGATAAGAAGCAAATCGGCATAAGATGCCACATAAATAAGCACGTCCCGCCCACAGATCTCACGGATCCCCATCCCCAGAATCTCTACACCGAGTGATCATTGCCAACATCATCTGTCTCCTCCACCCAGTATCCATCTTGCGAATACACCTGTTCATCTGAATCAAACAATTTATCGTGTGAGACCCTAGGGGTACTCAGCAAGTCTTTATGCCTCTAAAGGGGACATATACTTGGGGTGACGCAATTGCAGCAAAAGATAATAACTAACAAGTCTATAGATACTCGCTAACCATCCGCCTAACCAATGATAGACGGATGTCCATTAATTAGAAACAACAGTTATAATAGTATAAAGTAACATATCCATCCTCCTTCTCGCTTACCAACGAGAAAGCGGAGGAACAACCCATCTGTTGGAAGTTTTATTAACCATTCCATGAGTATTGCACTATTTACTAATCAGGTATTTAGTCAAATTAAAAGCGGTACTTTAGTTATACTTTTCTATGATCGAGAAACTGTGCTCCAAGTCGTCCATAACCGCGGACACGGCTTTTAGAAAGATTTACCCTGCAGGGGTGCACAAATAGCAACACACACACGATCGACCTCGGAAAAACCAAATCAAAACCCAACGAGGCTTTCACGACAAAGCATTCACATGATTCATAAAATATTTCAGGGGGCCACCCCATTAAGCTACCCGCAACGAAGTTGGCCGGCTCCAAGACGGACCCAAGGTTTGTGTCAATGGCTGTAAACGACTGGGAACCCAAAAGTGTGACTGGGCTTGTCGATACCGCGAAAACATTCAACGATCCAAAACAGTACAGGTGCTCCACACACAATCTTAAATAAAGCGGTAAAACATGGCATAGGTACAGGATAGTAATAAAGCCCCAAACTACTTTGTGGCCCCCAAAAATAAAGTACCAATCAAGCTCATGCCAAGGGGGATTCATAGAGTCTCCCGTATGTGGATAGTGCGAATAGTCAAGGAACAGGAATCAAGTACTCGGGGTCCTACGGGACACAAGTGAGCATGAAAAACCAAATAACAAATATTGCCCACCGGTGCCTCTTTTATTAGTTATCCCATTACAACTCAGGTTAAGTTGTTTAGGTACCTCGTTATCCATCAGACTCTCACATACCCTACACATGCTGTTCTACGACTCGCATGGCTCAAACAACTCCTGTAGTAATGGCTCATGGGATGGAGGAACAAGCTCGGTGGGGTTTAAAAGTAAAGGCTATGCAGTACCTAGGATTCAAATTAATACAATCGCGACTCAATGATGCAAGAATAAGATAGAGGCAATAGGTACTATATGTATGCAAGCATGTGGTAGTGCTTGCCTGGCAGCTCCGTTGAAGCGAGAGATGCATCTGGGTAGTACTCCTGGGATTCCTGATATTTCCCTTGCTCGGCGTCTATTCGAAAGAAGAACCAAACAAACAAGGGCCAACATAAATAAAGTGCACAAACATATGAATCAAGTGCGACAAGCAAACAAGCATGCCATGATGAATGATGCACAATTTACATGGCATAGCGTAGCATGGCAAGGGTGAGGTGTGGGAACAAGAATAAATCATTTTATTAATTATTTGGTCAAGTTTTATGGCCATAAATAGTTCTGATTTTCAATAATGACATGATGCATGCTTCAATTCATATCATGGAATGCATAAACAGAACAGGCTCGTCTCTTTGATCGATTTAGACATATTATTTGTCAATTTTCGAGTTATAGAAATAAAGTTATTTATTAATTAAGAAAAGGCATTTTTATTGCAATTAAACAATTTCAAAAATTTAAAAATAGTCAAGCATTAATTTGGATGGCATATTTGAATTCCTCACATTTTCCTGAGTCATAAACATATATCATTTGTATTATTTGGATTTATTAATAAAACGTTATTAATTTCTGGATATTAAAAACATATTTGCATTTTTCTGGAATTATGTTTATTTGGAAAAGGCTCACAAAAACTTTTTGTACTCAGGTGGGTCTAGCCCGAGTCACTGACGTGCGGGGTCAGCGCTGAGTCAGCGCCAGCTGACGCAGCGGTTTGGTCCGGCCTTTTCTCACCCACGGGGAGCTTACTCGCAGCCAATGACAGACGGGCCCGGCAGGAGGCGGGGCCTCACGCGCGCGCGGCCGGCGGGCGTGGGACACGTGGGCGCGGCTGGGGCGCGAGGGGTCTGTCCGTGATGAACAGAATCTGCCGGGGGGGTTTGTGCAAAAGTCCAGCGAATCTGAATTCGATCCAATTACAAGAGCTAGCTCGTCTAATCTTCGGAAGATGGTGGCGAGCAAACCTTTGGGAATTTTGCGATGCCGCAAAAACCAAAGTTGTAGCTAGGATGAAGATATACAATTTTTGTTCATATAGGTTTACCGAAGAAGGGCTGTGTCAGGCGGGAAATGAGGAGGAACAGAGGCGGACAACACGGTTCTGAACCGTCTGTTTTCGTTAGACTTTCAGTGAGATCGATCTAACTTCGTTAGACGATTGCGAGGCCGTTTCTTGTTGGATCGGGGCGCGGTTTGGTTCTAGGGCGAGAGGGGACATCCAGCTATAGGTTTTGTTCAGCAAGACTCTCCGGAGAAACGCTATTTTAGAGTGGGGATTGAAGGGAACAGTGCGGCTGCGAAGGGCGCGTTGCTGTTAGTGCTGGGGCTTACGTGCGGCTGCGCTGCTGCATGCACGGAACGGCGAGCGGCGGCGACTACGGCGAGTCGGCGTTGATGCAGGGTGTTGCCAGGGAGATGGGGCGATGTGGAGGCTCGCTGGGAGAGGGCTGATGACGGCGGTTTGCCTGCCGGGCTGGGAGCGACGGCGAGCGTCGGCGGGACGCCGGGTGCGCGAGACAGCGTGGTTGTTCTGCAGCACCTCCTCCTCGCTCCAAGTACTAAGCAGCACCAGAAACGTTGCGCGGAACTCCAAGCACGACCGCTTGGCTTCAGAGGCACCAGGTCGTCAGTGTGCGGAAGGTCGGCGACATGGCGGCGACAGAGAAGCGTGCGTCCGACACGGCGAGCGACAGAAAGGTTGTGGCCATGGTCGCCTATGCGTGCAAGAAAAGGGAGCGAGGATGGAGACCGAGATCCCGACCTGGGTGGTTGTTGAAGGATAGGGACGACAGCTAGGTTGGGGATGGCTTTATGCAGGGAGGGAGCGAGAGCACACGCGAGGTGTGGGCACGGGGTTGGGCTACCGCACGTGATTGTGAGGAAGAGAAACAAGAGGGGGAGATGTGCGCGTAGCTGCTGCGGAGAGGGTGTGGCTGCACCAGGTTTTGTGAGGGGGCGCCAGGCTGGCTGCGGCTGGAGCTGCTGCGCCTGCTGGTGCCAACGGACCAGGCCGGGCAAAGGCATGCGGCGGCTGGCTCTGCTGCGCCAAGTCGCACTCGGCAGGGAGGAGCGCGCTGCTTTCGGTTCGGCACAGGGAAAAAGAGAGGGAGGGCTCGGTATGGATAGCCAGGGACCCTAGGTTAGGATGTTAGACTAAGGTTTAGGCTAGGTTGAACCAAGGGGATTAGACTAGGTATTGTCCTAGTTAGCTAGGGTTTAAGAGGAAGAGGGAGAGAGAGAGATAGGGTGTAACATGTGTGCACAAGAGATTTTAAACATAGATGAGAGACTAGGATTAGAACACATTTTTAAAATTAAGCAAGAATTCAAAAGGCTTTTAAAACAAGAGAGAAAGCCGCATAGGGGCATGCCATTTTATGTGACTAGAGTGGCTTATTATTGCATGCAATAAAGGAGTACATGCATGTGGCATTTTTGTGAAAACAAAAATGTATATGCATGTATGTGAGGTAAGGGTGGCAATACAAGAGTTGCAATAATACAAGAATTGAGGAGGACATGATACATGGCATAAAATCTAGGTTTGGATCAACCCATATGCATGCATGTGTATGAATAGAATTTGGGAGCCCTATTTATATGGGTGGCTTGAATTAAAAACCAAGACAACAATAAAATGGCCACACTCATATACATGGTAGAAGTAGGATGGGATAGCAAGGGAGTTGCCATGTTAGTAGATAGAAAGAATTTAAAACATATACCCCAACTCAACTTGGGCATGAAGCATTAATCAAGAACCAAATACAATGTATCAAGAGGCAAATACAATTAATGGTGCATATGAGATAAGAACCAAATGAAAAGGGTTTTATATGATGCTCAAATGCAATGTGGCATGATGACATGAGCATGATATAATTATGATGCAACAATTATATGTAGGAAGGTAGCATATATATAGACTAGGCTAGTAGTATTGCAATTGTTAGACAATTGGGATGCTACAACTCTCCCCCACTAAACAATAATCTCGCTCCGAGATTCCTAGGAAAAAGAAACCAACACAAGGAGAGGCGGGTGTTCGGAACGAAGGTGACCCTCACGTTCCCGAGTTGATGAACAACGGAATGGTGCGACCACTACACCTTGCAAACTTGTAGACTTGTTGCGAGTCTGCGTTTGCTTCAAGAAAGAAAGGGTTAGAAGAATTGAAGGATTGTCATGAGACAAGAAGCATAGGATGAACATAGCTCCGGTTTTCTCGAGAAACATGATAAAAGAATAGAACCACTTGTGAAAGAGATAGAAAGGACGATGTATCAGGGAGAAAGAAATGACACACCATTAAGATTAAAGATTTACAGATACAAGAGAAGATACAAGAGAAGATAAATCTTTGTCTCGCCGGAAGAAAAGAGCTACTTTGGAGAAGTTATCAACCACTATGAAAATAGCATTGTTTCTTCCCTCGGATTTGAGAATTGAAGTCTAGAACAATATTGCCTTCAAACAATAGAGTTCCTTGACATCACGGAAAAGATTTGAGTTAGACGTTGTCGGATTAGATTCTTCTTGCACCGGTAAGAACCAAGGATCACGCAATTGAGATGCGCGGATATATCTTCTAGACAAGGAGGTGATGCTAGATTATGGTGGAATCCCGAGAAGAAAAGAATATAGAGGATCTGGAGTTTATTGTAGAGATACTTGTTGCTTTTTTTAACCTTGAGGCTAACGCAATAGATTTGTGGCTGATGGCATCAACCATAATTGGCTGTACCGAGAGAAAAGGATTGACAAACGGAAGTCAGATATATCTTCCACCCTTATTGATTGACGATGTGGTGCTCCTGTAGAATGAAGAGTAACTGAGATGATAACAACATTTGCTTCCACCAGATAATTGATGATTTGCTCTGTGTAGAAAAGACGAGATCACCAACAAGAGATTATTGGTTATCTTCTTCTTCGAGAGTACTCCGGAAAACAGGGACGGAATAGAAGTATCAAGAATAAAGGCCACTTCTACATCCGTGGAATGAGTTAAATCGCATTAGTTCACCAATTCAATGTGCAAGAGTGAATGATAAGAGTAGTGGTATGGTGGCTACTCCATCCCGCACCCAAAGCATTACTCCGCACATGAATGGAAAACCATGCAACCCAACTGCCGAATAGACTGAAGAACTTGATAAAACTCATGGAACTCCATAGGAAAACAAAGATATGATGCAAATGATTCGTTGGATCCAGAGTAGATAAAGATGATGATGTTGTCGTCGTGTCGAAAGATCCCAAAACACCGGCAAGGATATGAAGAAAGATTATGGAGAACAGCTGCAAGATTCGGTAGATAAGGAAAAGATAGCAACAACTTGAACAGAAGGATTACAAAAGATCTAGAAATTCTTCATGGCATCCGGTGGATTGAGGATAGAAGATGGAACGAGAGGATTTCAAAAGATTACTTGACGAGACAGAGGTGAAAAGAACTCCATGTTCTTCTTGAAATGATTGAGAGAGATTTAGCAGTTGATTGAAGGTGGAGGATGGAATTAACAATGGACTTGCTGATTCCAGAATTGAAACGATGTATTTAGCAGAAGGACGTGGTCGAGATAGGTGACTTCAAGAAGCCAGAATTCACACTTTGAGAACTTTGCACACAAGCGGTGTTCTTGCAGCTTGAGAGAAAGAGACACAGATGATCTTCCATGTTCTTCCATTGATATAGAATAGTCCAGCATATCATCAAGATATACCACCACGGATGAACAAAATCTTCCAAGAATATCAAGATCAAGAGGCGGGGGAACGAACAATGCTCAAAACACTTTCTGAGCTCAACGCTCTTTGAAAGATCGACGTTGCAAGCAAGGATTCATGTTGGAAAGATGCACTGGTAGAATAGATTATCTGGTCCTTCGGAAGAGAACAAGAAATTCCACTTGGTTCACATTGTCGATTGGATCACCGGTTACAAAGATAAAGAGATCTTGGATAAAGGAACGATGATAGCTCGTACCTTAAGAAAAGCTATCAGAGGCGAAAAGATGCAATTCCCTCATATCAAAGAGAATTTTGCAGATATGGAGTTCCAAAAAGATGTGAAGCATGATAAACAGATGATAGACCACCATAGTGCCTTGAGAAACTCCGGATTGACAAAGATACTTGCATATGAATAGATATGATCATGGTGTAACTCAAAATCATAGGAGATAACCGCCATCATTTGGAGGATTGTGTCGATAACATTGACCATACTCCACTCATGATAAGTGTCATATAGCTTTGCCGAGAACCAAATTACGATCACAAGCATCCGATCGACACATGTTATGTATTTAGCCCAGAAGAATTGATGATGAAGTAAAACTCCAGGATCAAGTGCCAGTGACAAAAGAATGAGTTAGCATGGACATGCCGATAAAAGGAAGATAGATAATGTTTCACACACAACTGAAGAGGAGTGTGGAAACACAGATGTATCAAAGAAAAATTTTCTGCATTTTTCGGCATTAAAATACCACTTATCAGATAGGGATTAGCAACTGCACCTTTTTTGAAAGCATGCTGGAAGGAAGAACACCCTTAACAAGATTGCGCCGATTAACAAGGAGTCAGATAGATCATGTCGGTTTACAAAAGCCTGTCGGTATGGAATGTACCAACAGTTGATAACCAAAGGCAGATTGTGACAACAAGGTTGGATGCAACAGGTAGACAAGGAATTACACACACACACAACCTATGGTACTACGGAACCCAAAACACGTGAATCCAAGTTTGAATTTTTAGAAGAGGATTGAAAACGTTACACTTCCTTACCAGAAAAGGGTGGGTGGGTAAGAAGAAATATGGAAGCAGTCCTACTCTCACGTTTTGTTTTTCCCTAGTATACATAGCTACCAAAATATTTGCTAGACTGACAACGACCATTTGGCTGAGACCCTGAAGGGCGGGATGGCTCTGATACCAATTGTAACAACCTCGGACCCTACGCTCTAAGTTCAAGCCTAGATGAACCAAAAGTGGTTAAAGTAGTACAGCGGGGGCTCAGGGCCCCCCACGTGTAGGCATGTCGGCCGCCCTAACCACTTCCAAGAACATCGGGACAAGAGCGAGCGGCGTAGGCAACATGCGAAGAGATCAAATACATACACAAGTGGGTATGTATGCAAGCTACCTTACAATAGTTCTCAGAGCCATACCATCTAAAAGAAATAGAAATATTGCAACACCATACGGCAAGATCCAAATATCCTAGATAGAGATAATAGTGTAGGATAGCTCCTCATACATCAAACATCAGAGTATCAAGCGGAAGCGGGAAACAAGATCCGAGTACGGATAAGAAGCAAATCGGCATAAGATGCCACATAAATAAGCACGTCCCGCCCACAGATCTCACGGATCCCCATCCCCGGAATCTCTACACCGAGTGATCGTTGCCAAAATCATCTGTCTCCTCCACCCAGTATCCATCTTGCGAATACACCTGTTCATCTGAATCAAACAATTTATCATGTGAGACCCTAGGGGTACTCAGCAAGTCTTTATGCCTCTAAAGGGGACATATACCTGGGGTGACGCAATTGCAGCAAAAGATAATAACTAACAAGTCTATAGATACTCGCTAACCATCCGCCTAACCAATGATAGACGGATGTCCGTTAATTAGAAACAACAGTTATAATAGTATAAAGTAACAGATCCATCCTCCTTCTTGCTTACCAACGAGAAAGCGGACGAACAGCCCATCTGTTGGAAGTTTTATTAACCCTTCCATAAGTATTGCACTATTTACTAGTCAGGTATTTAGTCAAATTAAAAGCGGTACTTTAGTTATTCTTGTATATGATCTAGAAACTATGCTCCAAATCGTCCATAACCGTGGACACGGCTTTCAGAAAGATTTACCCTGCAGGGATGCACAAATAGCAACACACACATGATCGACCTCGGAAAAACCAAATCAAAACCCAACGAGGCTTTCACGACAAAGCATTCACAGGACTCATAAAATATTTCAGGGGGCCACCCCATTAAGCTACCCGCAACGAAGTTGGCCGGCTCCGAGACGGACCCAAGGTTTGTGTCAATGGCTGTAAACGATTGGGAACCCGAAAGTGTGACTGGGCTTGTCGATACCGCGAAAATATTCCATGATCCAAAACAGTACAGGTGCTCCACGCACAATCTTAAATAAAGCGGTAAAACATGGCATAGGTACAGGATAGTAATAAAGCCCCAAACTACTTTGTGGCCCCAGAAATAAAGTACCAATCAAGTTCATGCCAAGGGGGATTCATAGAGTCTCCCGTATGTGGATAGTGCGAATAGTCAAAGAACAGGAATCAAGTACTCGGGGTCCTACGGGACACAAGTGAGCATGAAAAAACAAATAACAGATATTGCCCACCGGTGCCTCTTTCATTAGTTATCCCATTACTACTCAGGTTAAGTTGTTTAGTTACCTCGTTATCCATCAGACTCACATACCCTACACATGCTGTTCTACGACTCGCATGGCTCAAAAAACTCCTGTAGTAATGGCTCATGGGATGGAGGAACAAGCTCGGTGGGGTTTAAAAGTAAAGGCTATGCAGTACTTGGGATTCAAATTAATGAAATCGTGACTCAATGATGCAAGAATAAGATAGAGGCAATAGGTACTATATGTATGCAGGCATGTGGTAGTGCTTGCCTGGCAGCTCAGTTGAAGCGAGAGATGGATATGGGTAGTACTCCTGGGATTCCTGATATTTCCCTTGCTCGGCGTCTATTCGAAAGAAGAACCAAACAAACAAGGGCCAACATAAATAAAGTGCACAAACATATGAATCAAATGCGACAAGCAAACAAGCATGCCATGATGAATGATGCACAATTTACATGGCATAGCATAGCATGGCAAGGGTGAGGTGTGGGAACAAGAATAAATCATTTTATTAATTATTTGGTCAAGTTTTATTGCCATAAACAGTTCTGATTTTTAATAATGACATGATGCATACTTCAATTCATATCATGGAATGCATAAACAGAACGGGCTCGTCGCATTGATCGATTTAGACATATTATTTGTCGATTTTGGAGTTATAGAAATAAAGTTATTAATTAATTAAGAAAAGGCATTTTTATTGCAATTAAACAATTTCGAAAATTTAAAAATAGTCAAGCATTAATTTGGATGGCATATTTGAATTCCTCACATTTTCCTGAGTCATAAACATATATCATTTGTATTATTTGGATTGAATAATAAAAAGTTCTTAATTTCTGGATATTAAAAACATATTTGCATTTTTCTGGAATTATGTTTATTTGGAAAAGGCTCCCAGAAACTTTTTGTACTCAGGTGGGTCTAGCCCGAGTCACTGACGCACGGGGTCAGCGCTGAGTCAGCGCCAGCTGGCGCAGCGGGTTGTTCCGGCCTTTTCTCACCCACGGGGAGCTTACCCGCAGCCAATGACAGACGGGCCCGGCCGGAGGCAGGTCCACACGCGCGAGCAGCCCGCGGGTGTGGGACACGTGGGCACGGCTGGGGCGCGAGGGGTCTGTCTGTGACGGACAGAATCTGCCGGGGGGTTTTGTGCAAAAATCCAGCGAATCTGAATTCGATCCAATTACAGGAGCTAGCTCGTCTGATCTTCGGAAGTCGGTGGCGAGCAAACCTTTGGAAATTTTGCGATGCCGCAAAAACCAAAGTTGTAGCTAGGATGAAGATATACAATTTTTTTTCATATAGGTTTACCGGAGAAGGGCTGTGTTAGGCGGGAAACAAGGAGGAACAGAGGCGGACAACAAGGTTCTGAACCGTCGGTTTTTGTTAGACTTTCAGTGAGATCGACCTAACTTCGTTAGACGGTTGCGAGGCCGTTTCTTGTTGGATCGGGCGCGGTTTGGTTCTAGGGCGAGAGGGGACATCCAGCTATAGGTTTTGTTCAACAAGACTCTCCGGAGGAACGCTATTTTAGAGTGGGGATTGAAGGGAACAGTGCGGCTCCGAAGGGCGCGTTGCTATTACTGCTGGGGCTTACGTGCGGCTGCGCTACTGCATGCACGGAACGGCGAGCGGCAGCGACTACGGCGAGTCGGCGCTGATGCAGGGCGTTGCCAGGGAGATGGGGCGATGTGGAGGCTCACCAGGAGAGGGCTGATGATGACGGTTTGCCTGTCGGGCCGGGAGCGACGGCGAGCGTCGGCGGGACGCCGGGTGCGCGGGACGGCGTGGTTGTTCTTCAGCACCTCCTCCTCGCTCCAAGTACTAAGCAGCACCAGAAACGTTGCGCGGAACTCCAGGCACGGCCGCTTGGCTTCAGAGGCACCAGGTCGTCGGTGTGCGGAAGGTCGGCGACATGGCGGCGACCGAGAAGCGTGCGTCCAACACGGCGAGCGACAGAAAGGTTGTGGCCATGGTCGCCTATGCGTGCAAGAAAAGGGAGCAAGGATGGAGACCGAGATCCCGATCTGGGTGATTGTTGAAGGATAGGGACGACAGCTAGGTTGGGGATGGCTTTATGCAGGGAGGGAGCGAGAGCACACGCGAGGTGTGGGCGCGGGGCTAGGCTACCGCACGTGATTGCGAGGAAGAGAAACAGGAGGGGGAGATGTGCACGTAGCTGCTGCGGAGAGGGTGCGGCTGCACCAGGTTTTGTGAGGGGGCGCCGGGCTGGCTGCGGCTGGAGCTGCTGCGCCTGCTGGTGCCAACGGACCAGGCCGGGCAAAGGCATGCGGCGGCTGGCTCTGCTGCGCCAAGTCTCACTCGGCAGGGAGGGGCGCGCTGCTTTCGGTTCGGCACAGGGAAAAAGAGAGGGAGGGCTCGGTATGGATAGCCAGGGACCCTAGGTTAGGATGTTAGACTAAGGTTTAGGCTAGGTTGAACCAAGGGGATTAGACTAGGTATTGTCCTAGTTAGCTAGGGTTTAAGAGGAAGAGGGAGAGAGAGATAGGGTGTAACATGTGTGCACAAGAGAGATTTTAAACATAGATGAGAGACTAGGATTAGAACACATTTTTAAAATTAAGCAAGAATTCAAAAGGCTTTTTAAACAAGAGAGAAAGCCACATAGGGGCATGTCATTTTATGTGACTAGAGTGGCTTATTATTGCATGCAATAAAGGAGTACATGCATGTGGCATTTTTGTGAAAACAAAAATGTATATGCATGTATGTGAGGTAAGGGTGGCAATACAAGAGTTGCAATAATACAAGAATTGAGGAGGACATGATACATGGCATAAAATCTAGGTTTGGATCAATCCATATGCATGCATGTGTATGAATAGAATTTGGGAGCCCTATTTATATGGGTGGCTTGAATTAAAAACCAAGACAACAATAAAATGGCCACACTCATATATATGGTAGAAGTAGGATGGGATAGCAAGGGAGTTGCCATGTTAGTAGATAGAAAGAATTTAAAACATATACCCCAACTCAACTTGGGCATCAAGCATTAATCAAGAACCAAATACAATGTATCAAGAGGCAAATACAATTAATGGTGCATATGAGATAAGAACCAAATGAAAAGGGTTTTATATGATGCTCAAATGCAATGTGGCATGATGACATGAGCATGATATAATTATGATGCAACAATTATATGTAGGAAGGTAGCATATATATAGACTAGGCTAGTAGCATTGCAATTGTTAGACAATTGGGATGCTACACCACCCCCTGGCGCGGGCCACCCCAGGCCGCGCCACCAGGTGGTGTGGCCGCCCTGGTTCACTCCTGGCTCTTCCCTCTGGCGTATATTATCCTCCCGAAACCCTAAGACTCAGGGAGTGACCACAAAAAGATTCCGCTGCCTCTGCGGGGCGGAAAACATCGAGAGAGAAAGATCTCTCCGGCAGATAGAATTCTGCCGGGGGAATTCCTTCCCGGAGAGGGGAGATCGTCACCATCAACACCACCAGCAAGCTGGACTTCATCGGGATCATCATCATCATCACCACCACCATCGTCATCACCAGCACCATCACCACCACTTCATACCGCTGTAACAATTCGGTTTAATCTTGCATAGTTCTTAGGGGAAACTTTCCTTGTGTTGATTACTCTTTGTAGTTGATGATATTGAGTGAACCATTGAATTATCGTTTATGTTCAGATTGTTACACATCAATATTTCATCTCTGATCATGATCCATATGATGTCTTGTGAGTAGTTCGTTTTGTTCTTGAGGACATGGGAGAAGTCATGTTGTTAGTAGTGGAATTGTGTTGAGAAAGATTCAATGGTTTGATATTTAAATTGTGGTGTATTTCTTCTAGTGGTGTCATGTGAACGTCGACTACATGACACTTCACCTATATGGGCCTAGGGGAATGCATTGTGTATTTGGCTACTAATCGTTGGGGTTGCCGGAGTGACAGAAACCTGAACCCCTGTTAGGAAACCTTTGCACAAGGGGCGTCGGGGTCTTAGAGTTTAAAGTTGTGGTTAGGTTTCTACCTTAATTACTTTCTTGTACTTGCGGATGCTTGCAAGGGGTATAATCACAAGTATGTATTAGTCCTAGGAAGGTCGGTACATTAGCACAGGTTTACCCACACAACACTTACCAAACTAAAGAAGATTAATCAACTATATGAAGCGAAAGCACTTGACGATATTCCCATATGTCCTCAAGAATGTTTGGTCATCTTAAGTAATACAACCGGCTTGTCCTTTGCTAAAGAAAGGATTGGGCCACTTGCTGCATTTATTCTTATTGTCTTTTATTTACTCGTACTTTATTTACCTGCATTATCAAAAAACCCTCAAAATCCGTTTGCTAAGTATTTACAGAGAATTCCTGCTCCTAGCCACTCGCCAACACCTTCTACTCCTCGTTGGTTTTGACACTCTTACTTATCAAAAATACTGCGATACACCCCCTATACTTGTGGGTTTTCAGGCCCCGCTGCAAACGGGCTGGTAGGACAAAAGATGTTGTGCGAGTTCTCATTGCGAGCACGTATTACTATATATGGAACACATGACTATGATTATTTAGTACTTGGATGCTTTATCTTATTTATCTGCAAATGCCCTACGTCTTGATTGCTATATGAATTGTCTTGCCCATGCAACGCTCGTCCATCCATCCCTATGCCTACCGTGCTTTAATCCTACTGTTTACTGCAATTGTTACTACTGCTATTACTTTGCTATTGCTATTACAAAATTGTTGCTACTGATAAACTATTGTGAGCAAGATTGTTTCCAGGTGCAGCTGAATTGACAACTCAATTGTTAAGGCTTATAAATATTCTTTGACTCCCCTTGTGTCGAATCAATAAATTGGGTTTCACTTCCCTCGAAAATACTGCGATACACCCCCTATACTTTTGGTTCATCAGCGGCCTCCACGTTAGAGGTGCGGACGGTATGGGGCTGGTGTGGTGGATCTTGGGATCCCACACCGATCCTCACGGCGACATGTGTGTGGCCATGGCGTCGGCCACGCAGCGATGCGCTCTCCTCCAACTTTGGCTGCTCATTGGTTTAAAGGTCTGGTCGGGTGGGTGCTGCCTCGCGGCGACTTCTCAGTGATGGATCAAGTTGAGGAGGGGATGGTGAACGGACTGCTGAAGCAGGGTGAACATGCCAACATCGATGGCGGTGCCCGAGGGTGTCGTTTTCCTCGTTGGAGGCGAAGGTGGGGGCTTCCCTCGTTCTATTGTTTCCAGGGATACCTCAGATCTGGGGGAGGCTACCATTGACGGTGGCACCCATGGGCATTGTAGCCCTTGTTGGAGGCATTGTAGGGCCCTCCTGGATCAGATGATGGCGACGTCTTCATTGTCACCCCAGTGGGGCATCATCTTTGGAGACATTCAGTAGCTGGACGAGCATGTGGGCATCTTGGTGGTTAGGCGTCATTCTCCACGTATTTCTTGCGTGGGGACCAAGTGGAGCGGATTTGTCTTGCACGGAGCTTCGGCGGCAAAGTCGAGTCATGCCTGATCGACAGGTGCTACGCTGAGTCATGCATGTTCGGCAGGTGCTAAGCACGATAGATCCTCCTGAGACTTCAATCTTTGGCTGGTGGTACTTAGTGGCATGGTGCTGTGGGGTACTAGTGGCGATCGTGACGTGCTTTGGATATAGTGCACAGGGAGGTGGTGCTACTTGGCACCGCGGTGGTGTCGGTGGATGGTGTGGCAAGAGTCAGCGCATCGATCTACATGATGGAGATGGTTTTGTAGAAGATAGTGGAGGCAGCGAGATCCGGAGCGAGTGCGTGGGCACCATTTCGTGGATAAGCTGGGCGGATCTGGGCTCCTGGCTATGAGGCAGTTGGGTGTTTGCTAGCTCTCGTCGGGAAGCTGGCGATATGGTTATCGTTATGCTTGGTGTTTTGTTTTGGCGGTCTTTGTTATATGATCTTTGTAATGGTTTTTGCCAGACTTTTGTTGTTCGAATAATGAATAAAGGTTGCATGCATCGCTTGATGTAAAGGTCGGGGCTTCGCTCCCCATTTCGAAAAAAGGTTAAGCTGATTTTCACTGTGTCATTTTTTTCATCCAATGCTGACCATTATATCCAATTATTGGGAGCTTAAAATCAGGAAAAAAAATCTTTCCTTGTCAGATATTTATTTAGTTTTTTGTTTCTCTTGTTTCAGAAGTGACGTTCATGCTTTCTACCACTGGCGCTTCAGTTGTAGAATGTAACTAACCTGACATTGCACTTGGTGAGCTGAGTACTGCCATTGTTTCAATCAAAATAGAGATATTTTATTTTCTATGCTTGAATGCTATATATATGTTAGATACCTGTCGTGCAGGCTTGGGATGTGTTATAGCTTGGGATGTGAGTGGCCAAAGTCGAGTTCGTAGGGTAGAAAGCTATTCCTGTAAATGCGTATGCAAGATCATGCTTCTATGTAGGTGGGCAAGCTGAATGTGTGGATGATCGGTGCAACATGTGATGGAGGCGAGGTTCCATTCTTCAGGAATGATGGATAGTAATTATGTATGATGTGATTTCGTTTCGGCATTATCTTAGAAATTAGTATGTCTATAACTTAAATACTTACAGACTTGGTAGCCTAGCATTAGGTGAAATCAAATTAGCATACTGAGTAAAAGGATATTGAAAAATTAATGCGTGCTTTCGGACAAAGGCTATTCCATCGAATCCTTCCCATTAATCTCCAATGTGGCTAGGTTTTATTGTTTGTTCTCAATTCCCAGCAATTGTATGTTATTTTCCAGGTTTCATGCCATCACATATTTACATGAATACTATATATACGGACCCAAATTCTATTGAAGAATGGACGGGCGCGGCAACACGTGCTATCATGGTCTAGTTGTTATTCTTTTAAGATGGTTTGCGAGTACATTCAAAGTACTCACTGCCATTGTCCCTCGTTATTAACTTGGTCAGATTCGAAGAAGAAGGTGATTTTGAAGACTATGCGAGCTAGGACGTCCTCCCAGTCAGTTGCCTGTAGGTTTTGGCATGGCTCGGGCTCTACGCGTTATGAAGTTCCACTGATGTTGATTGTGGCATCCCGTAAAACCACTACTAGAAAATCATGTTATTTTTGTGCATTGCATCGTCATGACCGCATGCTCATGTCATCATGCCACATTGCATTTGAGCCCCCACCCAGCCCTACCTACCGCCACGCACACCACCCTGCCACCTCACCTGAGCCACTCCTGGCTCGCCACCTCAGCCCCCCACCTAACACACACACAGGAGCATGCCACCAACCCCTCCGCCTGGCTCTCTCCCGTCCACGCACGTTCCCCCACGCCGCCTGCACTCGCCCCCACAACCACCTGGCCCACCCGCGCACCCCCGCCTCCTCTTGCACACCCCGTCACCACCTATCGCCCCCTGATCGACCGAGTCGGGCCCCACCCTACCACCTGCCCAGCTCCCTTCCTGGCCCCACCACAACGCACGCACAACCCCACCTACCTCGAACCAGGCTCGTCTCTCTCCCCGCTCGATGCGCCGCCGCCTACCTCGATCCCCCTCCCTCGTTGTAGCTGCGAGCTCCACCTCGCCGCGAGCCACGTCAGCGCGGACCACCTCTCCGCCTCTCCGCCTCTCGCCTCTCTGCCGTCGCCGCCTCAACCTTCTGGAGGGCCCGCGCTCGACCTCCTCCATCCTCCTTTCCGACGGCGTCTCTGCGCTGAGCTCCTCACCGCCCCGACTCCGCTCGGCTCCTCCTCTACGCGCGCCCGCTGCCCGAGCACCTCGCCGCCCGGCGTCCTGGCATCGAGCCCACCGCTACCAGGCGCGGTCCTGCTCCTCCAAGGTCTGCGCTGCCGTCGGCCTAGTCGCCGCCTCGAGCCTGGCCGTCCTCTACAGAAGCTCACTCGCGTGAACTCTGCCCGCCACTACATCATTAAGCTCTGTCGCCTCCCGCCGGCTCGCCCAGGTCCATGTCGCCTCGGCTTTGAGCTGCCTTGCTGCATGTTCTTAGCATCGCACGGCCCCGAGCGCCACCCTCGCCCTCCTTCTCTGGCAGCCAGCTGCTAAGGACGCCATCGTCCGTGCTCCCCACCTTGGCCGCCCATGTCCTGAGCTCAGCACGGTGCTCTCCTCTCTATCTGCTACAGCGGCGCCGCGCCTCCTGCCGACCTTGCCGCTTTCTCGATGTTGCGTCCCTGCTCTGTTGCCTGTTTCTCGGAGATCGAGCTCTGCCTCAAGCCACTGGTGCCCTCTTCAGGTCAAGCCAGGGCCGCGTCTGTGTTGGAGATATGCCCAAGAGGCAATAATAAAGTGGTTATTATCATGTCTTCACACTTATGATAAATGTTTACATACCATGCTATAATTGTATTAACCGGAAACATTAATACTTGTGTGATTTGTAAACTAAAATAAGAGTCCCTAGTAAAGCCTCTTGTTAAACTAGCTTGTTGGATAATATATGGTCATGGTTTCCTGATCATGAACATAGAGATGTTATTAACAACAGGATCATATCATTAGGAGAATGATGTGATGGACATACTCCTATAGATAAGCGTAGCATAAAGATCAAGTCATTTCAATAGTTCAATTGCTATATGCTTTCTGATACATAGTAACCTAATTCCTTCGACCATGAGATCATGCATATCACCTTTACCGGATGGATGCTTTGATGTCATCAAACACCACACCGTAACAGGGTGGCTATAAAAGTGGCATTGAGTGTTCGGAAAGTATTGGTTGAAACACATGGATCAAGAGTGGGATTTGTCCATCCACATGACGGATAGATATTCTCTGGGCCCTCTCGGTGAAATGTCATCCAATTAGCTTGCAAGCATGTGACTTGGTCACAAGGGATCACATATCACGGGAACGAGAAAAGAGTACTTATCAGTATCGAGGTTGAACTAGGTATGCAGAGATACCGACGATCATAACCTCGGATAAGTAAACTATCGTGAGACAAAGGGAAATTGGTATCGTATGTAAGTGGTTCATTCGATCGCAAAGTAATCGTAGAAATATGTGGGAGCCATATGAATTTCCAGATTCCTCTATTGGTTATTGTTCGGAGAAGTGTCTCGATCATGTCCGCATAATTCACGAACCGTAGGGAGACACACTTAAGGATTCGACGTTGTTTGAGTAGTTATGGTATTATGAGAAAGAGACCGAATGTTGTTCGGAGTCTCGGATGGGATCCAGGATATCACGAGGTGATCCGGAATGGTCCGGAGAATAAGATTCATATAAGGAAAGTCCCGTTTCGGAGTTCGGGAATGATTCCGGTGTTTTCATCGGGGAACATTCTAGAAGGTCCCGGAATGTCCGGCACTCCGGAAGGGGAAGGGTACATGAATGTGTCATTGCATGTTGGAATGATTGCATCATGTACTAAGTGTTCTCGCTGTCCAAAATAAAGGGTTTATTTAAATCCTAAATTGAAAAGTCAAACGGCTAGTTTGAAAGTCAAACGGCAAGTTTTTGGAAAGTGGAAAGAGGAGGAAAAGAGGGAAACCGAGTTGGAGAGGGAGACCTCCTCCAACCGGCGGCCAACTCCAATGCCGAGTTGGGGAGGGACTCCACTCCCTCCCCCTGGCGCGCCAGCCCCCTCCCACCTATATAAGGAGGGGCAGGGCTCCCCTCCACATACACACAAGTTTCCTATCCTCTAAACTAAACCCTAGATCTAGACCCCGGTTTAGAGCTATTCGGTTTAGAGCCTTCTAATTGGTTTAGAGCCTTCTAATTGGTGTGTCTAATTACTAGACCACTAATAGCCTCTCTCATAAGCTCCACCATACTCGCACCGGCTTAAGGCGAAGCCCTGCGGGATTTCCCCTCTACCTCCGGTACCACGCCGTTGTGCTGCCGGAATCGCGAGGAGAGTGCTACAACCTCCGCTGCCTGCTGGAACAAGGGAGAGGAAGGTCTTCGTCGAGTACCGAACGTGTGACCGACTACGGGAGCGCTGCCGGAACGTGGCGCCGGAAGGATCGTCTACACGATCTTGAGATCGGAAAGAGTACGACTACATCACCCACGAGAATCTGCTCTCGTTAACCGCTTTGGAATCTTCGAGGGTAAGTTATTCCATCGACTCGTTGCTACAATCTAGTAGATAGATCTTGGCTTGTTTGTTTGTATGCGATAGAAAATTTTTGTTTTCCATGCTACGAACCCCTACAGTGGTATCAGAGCCGTGTCTATATGTAGATCTGTTGCACGAGTAGAACACAATGGTCATTGTGGGCGTTGATGCTTTTATTGTAGATTGCTTTTTGTGTACTTTGCATCTTGCGGTATGTTGGGATGAAGCGGCCCGGGCTAACCTTACATGACATCGTTCATGAGACTTGCTCCACGCTTGACATGCAACTCGTTTTGCATAAGTGGCTTTGCGGGTGCCTGTTTCTCCTAGCATAGTTAAGATCCAATTTACAACGGGTAATCAACAATGCTAGTATCAATGTTGTGGTTCTTGTTCGTAAGTTAGAACGACACTTATGGAAAGCCCCAAACCACGTAAAATATGCAAAGAAAGTAGAAGCGTCTAATTTTGTTTTGCAGGGGTGTGCAGTGATGTGATATGGCCATGATTGTGATTATATTTGATGTATGCAATGTTCCTTATTGTAAGTTGGCAACCGGCAGGAGCCATATGGTTGTCTTTAATTTCTGTTAAGACCTGCGTGTCTATTCAAAATAGTTGTAATAGTTGATGCTGGTGGACGACAACCATGAAGAAGCATCATTGACCTTGATGCTATGCCGGTGATGATGGAGATCATGTTCGTGCTTGAAGATGGAGATCGAAAGCACAAAGAAGAAAGGCCATATCATATCACATATTATGAATTGCCTGTGATGTTAATCCTTTATGCATCTTGTATTGCTTAGTAGACGACGGTAGCATTATAAGATGATCCCTCATGCACATAAATTTCAAGTTCTAAAGTGTTCACCCTTAGTATGCACCGTTGCCAAAGCTTGCTGCTTCGAAGCACCACGTGATAATCGGGTGTCTTTGATTCCGCGGGTGAATACAACGTAAGCAAGCCAGATTTGCTTATGCGGTAGCTAAGGTTTGATCTTGACGAGCCTAGCATGTACAGACATGGCCTCAGGAACACGGATTACCGAAAGGTAGAGCATGAGTCATATAGTAGATATGATGAACATGTTGATTGTTCGCCATTGAAGCTATATCAATTCTCGTGATGATCGGTTTTGATGTGGTGAATTTGGTTCGTGTGATCACTAAAACAATGTGAGGGATATTGTTTTGAGTGGGAGTTCACCTAGATTAATTTAATTATTAATTAGAACTCAATTTATCATAAACTAAATCAAAGTGAAATTGCATAGTTGTTGTAGTCATTGGCATCCGTTTACCACCTTGCGCTTAGTTATAATTGAGATGATAGAACTATAGAATTCTGGTTAGATACTTTACGAACTGGTATCGTATTGTTTTAAGTGTTAATCTAAAGTTTAAAAGTCCTATTGCAAACTTTCAGTAAGTTCCGGTTACTCCATGAAGTTTAATAATTAGTATTAAATCAAGAGTAACAATTCCAAGTGTTAGTATATAAGTATCATGTTTGTATCCATGATTCTTGATATTCAAAGGATTCCCTTAATATCAAGGTTATCTAGGATCTGAAAGAGTTGTTTCAGAAACCATGATGTGTGGAAGATATTGTGATATCTGAAACGAAGTTTTGGTTGCAACATGATAGAGTATAATATAGCAAAAGTCATGTTCTCATATTTGATGAGAATTTGCAAAAAGGTTGGAGACACTTGTTGTCCTAATCCTCCAAAAGGTTTTGGATAGCAACATTATACTCATAATTCATCGTTGTAAGCTAAAAGTAGCTTGATCATGGACGATTCCATGATAAGGGTGAATATTTGATGTAGGTAAAATGTTTACTACACCAAGAGATTACTAAAGAAAGGAATTTGAAAGAACACCAAATATTTGATGATGGTGATCTACTTCAAAGTGCAAGTCCAAAGACATTGGTATTTAATTATACACGCTTTGGACTATATGTCATATGTATGACTCCACTATTGATGTTGATAGATTCTTTCAAACTGAAAAGGAAATACTGAAAGAGAATCTCATAAATATATGGCAGAAAAGAAAAGACTAGAATTGTTCAGTTTAAGTATATAGATGATATACATGTTATGGCTATATTCTTTGCTTATTAAACAATGTGGTTCTCAAGTATTTGATACTGAATTTGTTGGTGTGAATCGTCATACGAAACAACACAATTCATGAACTACAATGGCCTAAGTAACTAGCAAAAGAATATGTGATGATGTTTATCGAGAACAAATAAAGGGTTATTGTGTTGCTCGTTAAACATCAAAGCTTGCCTTCAAAGATTTGTTTTATCAGGTATTATGAGAACAAAAGGGTTGTTCAAATAATTGCCGTAATCCATAAAAGATGGATGATTCACAAATCTCGTTGGAGAAATCACATCCATAAAACTAGTGCTAAAATGTCGAAAGACAAATTGATTGAAAGATCACTTAGGAAGTGACATCGCTGTTTGAATTATATTGGAAAGATAACATGAAGAAACTCCATGTGGATGGAATTTTGGAGTCTTCTGATTTTTGATCAAATGACGCTTGTGAAACTTTCCTAGAGATAATTAAAACTTCGTTCATAGGCCAAAAGGGAACGAATGACTAGCTTATTGGAACTTGTACATATTGTTGTACGAAGTCCGTTATGTGTAGTCAAGAGCGATGGATTTCAACTTCATATGCTTTCTCCGAAAATTTGAGTGAATATATGAATATTTACTTAATAAGGATGAAGTATGAAACATTTGAAAAGTTCAAAGACTTTCAAGATGAAGTGCAAAATCATTGTAACAAGAATATAAACAGTTTATGATAAAGATCATAAAGGAAGATATTTGAGTTACAAGTTTAGCATAATACCTAAGATTTAAGGAATCGTTCCGTGGATTTGCATTTTCCCGAAACACCATAAGAGTATGGAGCGTTCGAGATATGTAATTAAACCTTGTTTGACATGGTAAGATCGAAAGGTGTAATTCATAAAACTGCCATTGTATTTTAAAGATTAAAAGCTTTAGAGATTACCGTTTTTCCACTGAAAAGAGCTCCATCATAATCCGTTGAAATGACACCATATAAGGTTATGGTTTGGGATAAAACCCAAGTTGTCCTTTCTTAAACATTGGTATGCTATGCATAAGAAAGATGTGTGCAACCAAAGTCGGATGAACCTGTCTTTGTATAAACTGTTCCTCCATAAAACACCGGAGACAAAAGTGTTTGTTGCTTAGAACGTCAAGTTTCTTTGAGAAGAAATTTTTCGTGAAAAGTTAAGTGGGAGGACAATAGAAACTTTGATAAGGTTAAAAGAACCTTAGCTATATGTGCAGAGTTGCGCAGCACCGAAAAGTGTTTCGAAGGCAGCAACAATGCTCATGGTTCACGTACCTCAAAGGTTGTGGTCACGGAGATCAAAGTTCCTATTGAAACAAGTAGGTCGGATGAACATTCAAATACCAAGATTTGAGGGTTGAATCATTATTTGAGAATAATGAACCGACTACATGCAGAGAAGCGATGATGGGCCCTGACTCCGTCAAATGGCTTGAAGCCATATAATCCGTGATAGTTCCATACACGAGAAATCAAGTTTTGAACTTGAAGGACCCTCGAGAAAGGTGTAAGACCTTATAGTTGTGTCTGGATCTATAAAGAAATAGTCGACATGTTGGGAAAGAGTTCACAACAATGTTCAAAGGTTGACTATGACAAGATTTGATCTTTCATAGTGATATTTAGTCTAGACGGATTAATGTAGTAACCACTACATATAATTTTGTTATATGGTAGTTGAATAAACAAAACAAGTTCTTCTAATAGAATCGTTACCTAGGACATGTGCATAACACGGTCCATAGGGTTTTGTTAATTCAAAGGATGCTAAAAGCATATGCAAACTTCAATGGTTAGAGTGAGCATAGCGGAGTTGGAATCTTCACTATGATGAAACTATTAAAAGAGTTTAATTTCATCGGAGACAATGAAGATGCTTGCATTTGCAAGAAATTAAGTGGGAGCGCTAAGACATATTTCTAATACATTATGTGGAGGACATATTGTTGATTAGAAAAGATGTATCTTTTATTAACACATATTAAGAATTTCATCCTGATGAAAGACTTAGGCAAAACCCAAATATTTGGCATCAATAGACGCTAATATGGTTGTGCCAGAAGTACATAGACAAGATATTGAATGAGTTCAATATAGAAACTACAAGAGAGGTTCTTGTTGCACAGAAAGGATTGAAAGAGTTCAATGTTGATGATATATTCAAGTGTATTAGCACTTGGTAAGTGAAACAAAGATTCAAGTATAGATTGATACTTGATGTATGAAATCACAAAGAGTATTTATATCAATCATACTGTGATATGTACAAATCCAGATATGTCCTATGCTCTAAATGTTGAGAGCATATACCAGAATGATTCGTAAGATGATCATTGGACAATAGTAAGGATATTCTTATGATCTTCTGAAAGAACTAAGAGTATAATATTTGTAGAAGTGACAAATAGATGGTTAGTTCATTGTAAAAGTACTACATTGATACTAGCTTTGTCACAAAGTACAAATTAAGTTTATCTCAATCTAAACTAAGGTGGCACAATATAATGGAAAGTGAGTTCCATAATGGATTTGGATGATTTCCAAAGTTAAGACATTGTGACAGATACTACAACAAAAGGCTAAGTATATGACTGCTATTATAGCAGCAAAAGAGGGCATTTGTGTCAAGAAGTTTGTTATCAAACTAGGTGTAGTTCACAGTGGGATAATACTATGAAGATATATTGTGCGACAATATTATCAACATGTTTTTAACCCCAAAGAGCTAAAGGTCACACCGAAAGACCAAATTTATGCAAAGCCATCTCATTAGAGAATGAGTGATGCGTAGAGACGCAAAGACATGCAATTACACACGGACCTGGAAGTGTCAGATCCGGAGATCAGTTGACCACTAGCAATCGTGTACATACAACACCGTAAAGCCATAGGTGTTGAATACACAAAGGTTCGAAACTAGATTATTGACTCTAGTGCAAGTGGGAGACTGTTGGAGATATGCCCAAGAGGCAATAATAAAGTGGTTATTATCATGTCTTCACACTTATGATAAATGTTTACATACCATGCTATAATTGTATTAACCGGAAACATTAATACTTGTGTGATTTGTAAACTAAAATAAGAGTCCCTAGTAAAGCCTCTTGTTAAACTAGCTTGTTGGTTAATATATGGTCATGGTTTCCTGATCATGAACATAGAGATGTTATTAACAACAGGATCATATCATTAGGAGAATGATGTGATGGACATACTCCTATAGATAAGCGTAGCATAAAGATCAAGTCATTTCAATAGTTCAATTGCTATATGCTTTCTGATACATAGTAACCTAATTCCTTCGACCATGAGATCATGCATATCACCTTTACCGGATGGATGCTTTGATGTCATCAAACACCACACCGTAACAGGGTGGCTATAAAAGTGGCATTGAGTGTTCGGAAAGTATTGGTTGAAACACATGGATCAAGAGTGGGATTTGTCCATCCACATGACGGATAGATATTCTCTGGGCCCTCTCGGTGAAATGTCATCCAATTAGCTTGCAAGCATGTGACTTGGTCACAAGGGATCACATATCACGGGAACGAGAAAAGAGTACTTATCAGTATCGAGGTTGAACTAGGTATGCAGAGATACCGACGATCATAACCTCGGATAAGTAAACTATCGTGAGACAAAGGGAAATTGGTATCGTATGTAAGTGGTTCATTCGATCGCAAAGTAATCGTAGAAATATGTGGGAGCCATATGAATTTCCAGATTCCTCTATTGGTTATTGTTCGGAGAAGTGTCTCGATCATGTCCGCATAATTCACGAACCGTAGGGAGACACACTTAAGGATTCGACGTTGTTTGAGTAGTTATGGTATTATGAGAAAGAGACCGAATGTTGTTCGGAGTCTCGGATGGGATCCAGGATATCACGAGGTGATCCGGAATGGTCCGGAGAATAAGATTCATATAAGGAAAGTCCCGTTTCGGAGTTCGGGAATGATTCCGGTGTTTTCATCGGGGAACATTCTAGAAGGTCCCGGAATGTCCGGCACTCCGGAAGGGGAAGGGTACATGAATGTGTCATTGCATGTTGGAATGATTGCATCATGTACTAAGTGTTCTCGCTGTCCAAAATAAAGGGTTTATTTAAATCCTAAATTGAAAAGTCAAACGGCTAGTTTGAAAGTCAAACGGCAAGTTTTTGGAAAGTGGAAAGAGGAGGAAAAGAGGGAAACCGAGTTGGAGAGGGAGACCTCCTCCAACCGGCGGCCAACTCCAATGCCGAGTTGGGGAGGGACTCCACTCCCTCCCCCTGGCGCGCCAGCCCCCTCCCACCTATATAAGGAGGGGCAGGGCTCCCCTCCACATACACACAAGTTTCCTATCCTCTAAACTAAACCCTAGATCTAGACCCCGGTTTAGAGCTATTCGGTTTAGAGCCTTCTAATTGGTTTAGAGCCTTCTAATTGGTGTGTCTAATTACTAGACCACTAATAGCCTCTCTCATAAGCTCCACCATACTCGCACCGGCTTAAGGCGAAGCCCTGCGGGATTTCCCCTCTACCTCCGGTACCACGCCGTTGTGCTGCCGGAATCGCGAGGAGAGTGCTACAACCTCCGCTGCCTGCTGGAACAAGGGAGAGGAAGGTCTTCGTCGAGTACCGAACGTGTGACCGACTACGGGAGCGCTGCCGGAACGTGGCGCCGGAAGGATCGTCTACACGATCTTGAGATCGGAAAGAGTACGACTACATCACCCACGAGAATCTGCTCTCGTTAACCGCTTTGGAATCTTCGAGGGTAAGTTATTCCATCGACTCGTTGCTACAATCTAGTAGATAGATCTTGGCTTGTTTGTTTGTATGCGATAGAAAATTTTTGTTTTCCATGCTACGAACCCCTACAGTCTGCTCGTTCGGCATCGCGCATCACTGCCTCTCCTTGCCGCGTGTGTTGCTACCCTTGCGGTCCTCCTTTGGGAACATGCGTGTATACCAGTGGTATTGGTGCGATGGCAGTACATCAACCACCTGGCAACCATGGCTATGTTCACCTACGTTCAGCCATGTGGGCACTATGTTGTGCGCATAGACAAGATCATCCGCCTCGTCCCTGTATGACCGAGTACAATACCTTCCATCAAGGTCTCCGAAGGGGTGCACGCCAAGTTCTTCCCGGAGACACATGTGTCGACTCAAGTCCGTCATCGACCACCGAAGCCGGTACCCGAACATCCTCTTCACGGATGCGACAAGGCCCCTTCTCAGACCCGAAGACCCCGGGTGCACCGACACGGATCCGATGAACAAAGATCTTCTACACGGTTCCGAGACCCTGATCCCGATGTCCGAAGACCGTCCCCCACACGAACCCTCGACACGCCAAGATCTCCTTCACAGATCCGATGACCGAGACCCTAAAGACCGATCCCGTCGAACCCCTTGGTGAACCCCAAGATCTCCGAATTGACATGTATGACCCCTTTTCCGAGTCCTATTTTATAAATTGACATCTATATAAATTGTTGCATATCATTTATACATGCTAGCATACATATTTTGCGGGTCTGGGTTGTATAGTCAAATCACATCATAATTAAATATGGAGTATATATGCGGACAAATATAGTCTTATACCGCCTCCATTTAAATTTGTGTAGAGAACCGATGCCATGTTTTGTCTTGTCAATACAACATTTAATTGCGGGGGTTCTACATAACTTCAACCGTGTAATTAATTATCGGGACCCCGGTTCCGCTTCATATTGCCTAATTGCACCGCATCTGTGCCATGCCATGCATCATATCATAAGCATGCCGGATCTTCTGCCGTAGTATTAAATATTGCATCCGATGTTTCTTCTAGAGTTTGCTTCTTCACGGATTAGGCCGATGAGTTGATGCGAGTATCGACAAGTTCTCCGGATATGAACCTTCGGCAGTGTTTCCCAGGCGAGCATCTCTCCCCCTTCTACCTATTTTGCATTTTTAGTCTTCATTTCCTCCCGTTGATCTATTGCTATCCGTGTCGCGTTGCTTTAGTTTTCCGTACACCAGTTATATCCCGTGCAGCCTCTATATTGCCTTGGACACCTCCTATTACCTGTGTTTGGTAGATAGCCGACCTTGCGAGTCGTAGATGCGTGCTCAGGTGCGATATCGTGTTGTCCAGTACCACAGTTGTTGAAATGCTGGCAGATGTTTACGGTGGAGTTGATCATGTCTTTAATTACAACTATTAAATTGCTAGATATAACTAATGCAGAGGCACCGGTGGGCAATAGATGTTATTTGGTTCTTCCATGCTCACTTGTGTCCTATAGGACCCTGAGTACTTGATACCTGTTCCTTGACTATCGCACTATCCGCATATGGGACCATGAATCCCCTTAGCCAGAGCTTGATTCATTCTTATTTCTTGGGGCCACAAAGTAGTTTGGGGCTTTATTACTATCCTGTACTTATGCCATGCTTTACTGCTTTATTTAAGATTGTGCGTGGAGCACCTGTACTGTTTTGGAACGTGGAATGTTTTCGCGGTATCGACAAGCCCAGTCACACTTTCGGGTTCCTAGTCGTTTACAACCATTAACACAAACCCTGGGTCCGTTCCAGAGCCGGCCAACTTCGTCCCGGGTAGCTTAGTGGGGTGGCCCCCTGAAATAATATATGAATCCTGTGATTGCTTTGTCGTGAAAGCCTCGTTGGGTTTTGATTTGGTTTTTCCGAGGTTGATCGTGTGTGTGTTGCTATTTGTGAACCCCAGCAGGGTAAATCTTTCTGAAAGCCGTGTCCGCGGTTATGGACGACTTGGAGCACAGTATCTCGATCATAGACAAGCATAACTAAAGTAGTGTTATAAGTTTGACTTAATATGTGACTAGTAATTCAGCTTCACTACAATGGAATGGATAATCAAAATGCCAACAACTGGTGGATCTGTGGTGATTTGTGTCATGCTGTACCTGCCTAATAAGTATTGCAACTCCAATGGAATGAGATAAAAGTGCTAACAACTGCTGGGTTTTGGGATTACTCAGGACAATTATATCTGACTAGTAAATGTTCCAACTATCACGGAATGGTTAATTAAAACTGCCCACTACTTATGCTTCAGGATGACTCATGCTATCTATATCTGATTAGTAAGAGCTTCAACTATAATGGAATGAATAAACTGCCAACTGTGTGAGTTCCTTTGTCCGACTTCCTTGTTTGGTCTCGAGGGGGAAATACCAGGATGGGTATGTTTGGTGTTAGTATCAGGTTGGATCCGAATAGGTCTTTCTTATCCCTCTGTAATAGCCGATAGTTGAATCGAGTCTCTATAGGTTGTTTAGTGCATGCTGCGCTGCCGCTTCATTCCACCATACCTATGTAGGCGAGAGTCACCGAATTATAGCCTCGCCGTGTACTGGCCTCAGTACTGACGCTCCTCTTTTTCTTTTGCCCTTTGTCGGCACCCCTTTTGTTTTAGCAGGTTTGAGATCGACGTTGTTAGCAGGGTTACCCTTCCGGCTTGGCCTAGGCAGGGTTATGGACGCCATTGGTTATTCTTCAGGGCTCTTAGCCCAATTTGCATCTTGTCCGTACTCGGACACTGTATCGTTTTCAAGGTGATTTGGATCTTTGTACTGTATATCTGTATTCTTGACTCGTTGAGTCGCTGTTGTATATATATCTGTTCTGTGGGTCCCATCGAGGACTGTTGTGTAATGGTATTACTTTGTTTTCCACCCGCACGAAAGTGCCTGGTGGGCGTCCTTGAACCGTTTCTATGCGGGTTTGGCGGAAAGGGCTAAAACTTGCATAGGGCCGATTCGAGGGTGTTACAGAGTGGTATCAGACCTCAGCAGTTGCTATACCCCACAAGTCCAGCCTGTAGGATAACCTAGCTAACGGCCGATGTAGAGTGTCAAAACTATTTTGGAAAATCGGTTGGATAGATCTAATTAGGTCTGCTTTTACTCCTTATCCCTCTGTTGATCTCCTCTTACCTCTGCGTGTTTTAAATCTGCTCTCTTACCTTCTTCTAGTCCAGGATTTCTTGTGGGTGGGTTTTCCATCGTACCTTCAGGGTTTCGCTTCCTCCTTTGGTAACGTTGTTTGTACATCCGGTCTTCGTGCTATCTGAGGAATCCTTCCTCTGTTGGACTTCTCTCTGTTCCTTCTTGTGACTTCCGGTGTTTTCCGATGCGACGACATCATCTACGCCAGATCCGATGCAGAGCCTGCATCACTCCTTTATTCCGAACCTCACTTGTCGAGATCTTCAGTCTGATTCCGAGAATGGATGCGCGCTTTTCTACTGATTGTGCGGAATAATAGTTTGGGTGCGTGATGGATTGGCCCCCATGCCGACTACTCATTCTATTTGCTCTCGTACATTGAAGTGGATTGGAATGTGTCGTTTCTCTCCTTCCGTCGAAGTTAGAGGTGGCTTTATTTGTTGATACCTTTATCTTCGTCCTTTGTTCCTGGAGTGTTTTCTCGACGATCACGGACAACGACCTCTTGTTAGTGGTGTCGCGAGGATCTACCTGAAGCGTGAAGGTTCAGATCGCTGGCTTTCTTCCCGGTACCATGAGGCGGATCTTGAGGGCGAGATCGCTTGTTAGTGGTGTCGAATTGTGGCATCCCGCAAAACCACTACTAGAAAATCTCGTTGTTTTGTGCACTGTATCGTCATAACCGCATGCTCATGTCATCATGCCACATTGCATTTGAGCATCGTCATGTCATCATGCATTTGTTTGTCTAAAACTATTTTTGAAAAGCCTGGTTTTGTTTTCTAAACACCCCGTCTTTATTTCAAATTAAAACCGGATCTCCGGATTATTTTGTTTCGTCTACAAACAGATTTCAAATGCCCCGTTTTAAACAAATAAAAAATTTATATTATTTTTGGGAGGCAGCCCGCTAGGCCCGAAAGCCCGGCCGGCCACCCCCAAACCCTAGCTAAAACGCCCCACCCAAACCCTACCCAATCCCCACCTATCCTACCCAGCGCCGCCGCCAGCCTGTCCTACACGCACTCGCGCGCCCCCACCCAGCCCTACCTACCGCCACGCACACCACCCTGCCACCTCACCTGAGCCACTCCTAGCTCGCCACCTCAGCCCCCCACCTAACACGCACACACATAGGAGCACACCACCAACCCCTCCGCCTGGCTCTCTCCCGCCCACGCACGTTCCCCCACGCCGCCTGCACTCGCCCCCACAACCACCTGGTCCACCCCCGCCTCCTCTTGCACACCCCGCCACCACCTATCGCCCCCTAACCGACCGAGTCGGGCCCCACCCTGCCACCTGCCCCGCTCCCTGCATGGCCCCACCATGACGCACGCACAACCCCACCTACCTCGAACCAGGCTCGTCTCTCTCCCCGCTCGATGCGCCCCCACCTACCTCGATCCCCCTCCCTCGTTGTAGCTGCGAGCTCCCCCTCGCCGCGAGTCGCGTCGTCACGGACCACCTCTCCGCCTCTCCGCCTCTCGCCTCTCTGTCGTCGCCGCCTCAACCTTCTGGAGGGCCCGCGCTCGACCTCCTACATCCTCCCTTCCGACAGCGTCTCTGCGCTGAGCTCCTCACCGCCCCGACTCCGCTCGGCTCGTCCTCTACGCGCGCCTGCTGCCCGAGCACCTCGCCGCCCGACGTCCTGGCATCGAGCCCGCCGCTACCAGGCGCAGTCCTGATCCTCCAAGGTCTCTGCCGCCATCGGCCTAGTCACCGCCTCGATCCCGGCCATCCTCGTCAGAAGCTCACTCGCATGAACTCTGCTCGCCACCACATCGTCAAGCTCTGTCGCCTCCCGCCGGCTCGCCCAGGTCCATGTCGCCTCGGCTTCGAGCTGCCCTGCTGCATGTTCTCGGCGTCGGATGGCCCCGAGCGCCACCCTCGCCCTCCTTCTCTGGCAGCCAACTACCAAGGACGCCGTCGTCCGTGCTCCCCACCTTGGCCGCCCATGTCCTGAGCTCAGCACGGTGCTCTCCTCTCTATCTGCTACAGCGGTGTCGTGCCTCCTGCTGACCTCGCCGCCTTCCCGACGCTGCGTCCCTGCTCTGTTGCCTGTTTCTCGGAGATCGAGCTCTGCCTCAAGCCACTGGTGCCCTCTTCAGGTCAAGCCGGGGCCGCGTCCGCACGTCCGGCATTGCGCATCACTGCCTCTCCTTGCCGCATGTGTTGCTGCCCTTGCGGTCCTCCTTTGGGAACATGCGTGTATACCAGTGGTATTGGTGTGATGGCAGTACATCAACCACCTGACAACCACGGCTATGTTCACCTACGTTCAGCCATGTGGGCACTATGTTGTGCGCATAGACAAGATCATCCGCCTCGTCCCTGTGTACCGAGTACAATACCTACCATCAAAGTCTCCGAAGGGGTGCACGCCAAGTTCTGCCCGAAGACACATGTGTCGATTCAAGTTCGTCATCGACCACCGAAGCCGGTACCCGAACATCCTCGTCATGGATGCGAGAAGACCCCTTCTCGGACCCGAAGACCCCAGGTGCGCCGACACGGATCCGATGAACAAAGATCTTCTACACGGTTCTGAGACCCTGATCCCGGAGTCCGAAGACCGTTCCCGTCACACACGAACCCTCAGCACGCCAAGATCTCCTTCACAGATCCGGTGACCGAGACCCTAAAGACCGATACCGTCGAACCCCTTGGTGAACCCCAAGATCTCCGAATTGACATGTGTGACCCCTTTTCCGAGCCCTATTTTATAAATTGACATCTATATAAATTGTTGCATATCATTTATACATGCTTGCATACATATTTCACGGGTCTAGGTTGTATAGTCGAATCACATCATAATTAAATATGGAGTATATATGCGGACAAATATAGTCTTATACCGCCTCCATTTAAATTTGTGTAGAGAACCGATGCCATGTTTTGTCTTGTCAATACAACATTTAATTGCGGGGGTTCTACATAACTTCAACCGTGTAATTAATTATCGGGACCCCGGTTCCGCTTAATATTGCCTAATTGCACCGCATCTGTGCCATGCCATGCATCATATCATAAGCATGTCGGATCTTCTGCCGTAGTATTAAATATTGTATCCGGTGTTTCTTCTAGTGTTTGCTTCTTCGCGTATTAGGCTGATGAGTTGATGCGAGTATTGACAAGTTCTCCGGATATGAACCTTCGGCAGTGTTTCCCAGGCGAGCATCTCTCCCCCTTCTACCTATTTTGCAATTTTAGTCTTTATTTCCTCCCGTTGATCTATTGCTATCCGTGTCGTGTTGCTTTAGTTTTCCGTACACCAGTTATATCCCGTGCAGCCTCTATATTTCCTTGGACACCTCCTATTACCTGTGTTTGGTAGATAGCTGACCTTGCGAGTCGTAGATGTGTGCTCAGGTGCGATATCGTGTCGTCTAGTACCACAGTTGTTGAAATGCTGGCAGATGTTTACGGTGAACTTGATCATGTCTTTAATTACAACTCTTAAATTGCTAGATATAACTAATGCAGAGGCACCGGTGGGTAATAGATGTTATCTGGTTCTTCCACGCTTACTTGTGTCCCGTAGGACCCCGAGTACTTGATACCTGTTCCTTGACTATCGCACTATCCGCATATGGGACCATGAATCCCCTTAGCCAGAGCTTGATTCATTCTTATTTCTTAGGGCCACAAAGTAGTTTGGGGCTTTATTACTATCTTGTACTTATGCCATGCTTTACTGCTTGATTTAAGATTGTGCGTGGAGCACTTGTACTGTTTTGGAATGTGGAATGTTTTCGCGGTATCGATAAGCTCAGTCACACTTTCGGGTTCCCAGTCGTTTACAGCCATTGACACAAACCCTGGGTCCATTCCGGAGCCGGCCAACTTCATTGCGGGTAGCTTAGTGGGGTGGCCCCCTGAAATAATTTATGAATCCAGTGATTGCTTTGTCGTGAAAGCCTCGTTGGGTTTTGATTTGGTTTTTCCGAGGTTGATCGTGTGTGTGTTGCTATTTGTGCACCCCTGCAGGGTAAATCTTTCTGAAAGCCGTGTCCGCGGTTATGGACGACTTGGAGCACAGTATCTCGATCATAGACAAGCATAACTAAAGTAGTGTTATAAATTTGACTTAATATGTGACTAGTAATTCAGCTTCACTACAATGGAATGGATAATCAAAATGCCAACAACTGGTGGATCTGTGGTGATCTGTGTCATGTTGTACCTGCCTAGTAAGTATTGCAACTCCAATGGAATGAGATAAAAGTGCCAACAACTGCTGGGTTTTGGGATTCCTCGGGACAATTATATCTGACTAGTAAATGTTCCAACTATCACAGAATGGTTAATTAAAACTGCCCACTACTTATGCTTCAGGATGACTCATGCTATCTATATCTGATTAGTAAGAGCTTCAACTATAATGGAATGAATAAAACTGCCAACTGTGTGAGTTCCTTGGTCCGACTTCCTCGTTTGGTCTCGAGGGGGAAATACCAGGATGGGTATGTTTGGTGTTAGTATCAGGTTGGATCCGAATAGGTCTTTATTATCCCTCTCTAATAGCCAACAGGTGAATCGAGTCTCTATAGGTTGTTTAGTGCATGCTGCGCTGCCGCTTCAGTCCACCATACCTATGTAGGAAAGAGCCGCCGAATTCTAGCCTTGCCGTGTACTAGCCTCAGTACTGACGCTCCTCTTCTTCTTTTGCCCTTTGTCGGCACCCCTTTTGTTTTAGCAGGTTTGAGATCCACGTCATTAGCAGGGTTACCCTTCCGGCTTAGCCTGGGCAGGGTTATGGACGCCATTGGTTATTCTTCAGGGCTCTTAGCCCAATTTGCATCTTGTCCACACTCGGACGCTGTATCGTTTTCAAGGTGATTTGGATCTTTGTATTGTATATCTGTATTCTTGACTCGTTGAGTCGCTGTTGTATATATATCTGTTCGGTGGGTCCCATCGAGGACTGTTGTGTAATGGTATTACTTTGTTTTCCACCCGCACGAAAGTGCCTGGTGGGCGTCCTTGAATCGTTTCTATGCGGGTTTGGCGGAAAGGGCTAAAACTTGCATAGGGCCGATTCGAGGGTGTTACATTGATCGATGTAGCCATAATGGCAAATAAGGTATGACATGTATCCTCTTAAGTAATGGATGTTTACTCTGATAATTGTCGATTATGGGCCACGACTAACTGATCATAGGATCGTGGTGTATGCATAACAGGGATTCTCGGAGGATTAATCTGGGGGCCCCACAGGGACGTTCCCATAAGACATCTATTGGTGGTGCTAATTACATGCTTACTATAATTGATGACTACTAAAGAAAAGTGTGGCCATTTTTCCTGAAACATAAACTGATGTTTTTGATGCTTTTAAGAAGTGGAAAGTTATGGTTGAAAAGCAAACTGAAAAGAAGGTAAAGGTACTATGTAGTAACAATGGTATGAAATTCTGTTCTAATGAGTTTGAGGAGTTTTGCAGTAATGATGGTATGATCAGGCACCACACCAGTCCTTATACTCCTCAGCATAATGGCGTGGCTGAGCACATGAATAGAACCATCATCTCGAGGGCTCATTGTATGTTGTCCAATGAAGGATGCATAGACGTTTCTGGGCTGAAGCAGCCAACACAGCGTGCTACGTCATCAACAGGTCACCTTCTATTCCACTTGATAAGAAAACTCCCATTGAGGTATGGTCAGGTTCGCCTGCTGATTATTCACAGTTGAGAGTTTTTGGTTGCACTACTTATGCTCACATTGATAATGAAAAGTTAGAGCCTAGAGCTGTTAAGTGCATATTCCTTGGTTATGGTTCAGGAGTTAAAGCATATAAACTATGGAATCCTGAAACTAAAAAGATTTTTTGAGTAGGAATGTTGTTTTCAATGAATCCGTTATGTATCATGATATCTTGCCATAAGATCCCTCTCCTATTGCTATTGGAGAGGAGGGAGTTAGTGTGCAGGTGGAGCACCTACAAAAACTGTTGATAATAATGTTCTGGCTGATGATACTCATGAGGAAAATGTTGATGATCACGTTGTCCAGCACTCAGATACTATTTTGCAGCAACCACAGGAGTCTATTGTTACTGATAGACCGAGGCGTAACATAGTTCCACCTCGTTGTTTAATTGAAGAATGTAATATTGCTCATTATGCCTTGAGTTGTGTTGAATAGGTGGAGCATGATACTGAACCTGCTACATACAATGAAGCTATTACATCCGTTGACCACGACAAGTGGGTTTCTTCTATGCAAGAAGAGATGCAATCGCTTGAAAAGAATGGCACATGGGATGTTGTGCGTTTCCTAAGCAAAAGAAGGTTGTCCGCTGTCAGTGGATATACAAGAAGAAGGAAGGTTTGTCTCCTAATGAGCCTCCATGGTTTAAGGCAAGGTTAGTAGCAAAAGGTTTCAGCCAGATTCCAGGTATTAACTATAATGATGTTTTCTCTCTAGTTGTGAAGCATAGCTCTATTAGTACTTTCTTTGGTATTGTTTCTATGCATGATCTTGAGCTAGAGCAGCTATATGTAAAGACTGCTTTTCTGTATGGTGAACTGGAGGAGGATATTTACATGGACCAACCTGAAGGGTTCATAGTTCCTGGAAAAGAGGATTTTGTGTGCAAATTGAAGAGATCGCTTTATGGTTTGAAGGAATCTCCAAGACAGTGGTACAAAAGGTTTGATTCATTTATGATCTCACAAGGTTTTAAGAGGTCTCAGTTTGATAGCTGTGTTTATATGAAATTTGTTAATGGATCACCTATATACTTGCTATTATATGTTGATGATATGTTAATTGTTGCTAAGAGCATGAAAGAAATGACTACTTTGAAGGCACACCTAAGTAGTGAATTTGAGATGAAAGATCTTGGTGCTGCTAAAAAAATCCTAGGTATGGAAATTAAACGGGACAGAAAATCTAGCTTGCTATTTCTTAGTCAGCAAAGTTACATTGAGAAAGTTCTCCAACGTTTTAATATGCATGGTGCAAAGTCCGTTAGTACTCCTGTTGCTCCTCATTTTAAATTGCTAGCATTGCAATGTCCTAGTTCTAATGAAGATGTTGAGTACATGTCACGAGTTCCTTATTCAAGTGTTGTTGGTTCCTTGATGTATGCCATGGTTTGTTCTCGCCCTGATTTATCATATGCTATGAGTTTGGTGAGTCGTTACATGGCTAATCCTGGTAAAGAACATTGGAAAGTTGTTCAGTGGATTTTCAGGTACCTCTGTGGCACATCCAATGGTTGCTTGAAGTTTGGCAAGATTGGTGAGGGGCTCGCATGCTATGTGGATTCAGATTTTGCTGCCGACTTGGATAAGAGGAGGTCCCTCACAGGTTATGTGTTCACGATAGGTGGATGTGCCATCAGTTCAAAGGCAACGCTGCAACCAGTTGTTTCTCTATCTATAACCAAAGTAGAATATATGGCTGTTGCTGAAGCTCGCAAAGAGTCTGTTTGGTTAAAAGGTTTCTATGCTGAGCTTTGTCAGGATGATTCTTGCATTAACATGTTCTGTGATAGTCAAAGTGCTATATACCTTACTAAGGATCAGATGTTCCATGAGAGAACAAAGCACATTGATATCAAGTACCATTATGTTTATGATGTTGTTGCACAAGGTACACTAAAAGTATGCAAGATAAGCACTCATGATCCTGCTGATATGATGACAAAGCATGTTCTTGTTGCTAAGTTTGAGCCATGCTCAATCTTAGTTGGTATAACTAAAGGAGATATGCCCTAGAGGCAAATAATAAATAGGTTTTTATTGTCATATCTCAATTAGTTTATAATAGTTTTATACTATGTTATAACTGTATTAATAGGAAATGTTAATACACGTGTGGTATATAAACAAACCAAGTCTCTAGTTACCTCTAGCAAACTAGTTCATTGGTCATGAGGATGATCTAGGGTTTCGAGATCATGGGAATTTATGCCAATTGACAATGAGGTCACATCACTAGTTGAATGATGTGATAGACAAACAACCCAACTAGTTGTATCTTAATGAGATCTAGTTACGAAGTTCACCATTAATGATAAACTAAGGAAACCTCGCAACCTGATCCTTAGACTATGACATAATGCAAATCACCGTTCTGGAGGGAGCTTAGATGGTTATCAAGTATCGTACCGTGACTGGGTGACCAAAAAGGTGCTACTCAGGTTTCCCAAAGGGGTGCGTAGAGGAGTACATATAAAGACCAGGATTTTCCAATCCATGTAACGGATAGATACATATGTGGCCATCTCGGTGACGTTGCATTAACGAAGCTTGCAAGCATGTGACTGGGTCATGGAATGCAACGACACGTAAACGAGAAAACAAGCTCATCAGTAACAAGATCGAACGAAGGTATGGAGATACCGTAGATCAAATCTCGGGTGAACTTGGTATCAACTGGCAAAGGAAATGGGAAACGACTGTTTACGGTTCAAACGACATTATCATCATGGAATGCACAGGGGTCATTATGGGCATCCCGGTCCCGCTATTGATCATTGATGGAGATCATGTTTGTGCCATTCCCGAGCCGTAGGGAAATACACTTAAGGGTACGATGAAATAGAGATGTTCTACAAGTTGGAATCACCATATGAAAGAGAAAAGGAAACCGGAAAAGTTCTGTGAGAGAACTGGAATCATTCCGGAAAAGTTTCGATGGCGTTCGGAGGAAATCAAAAGGGAACCGAAAGGTGTTTCAGGACAAATCGGATTTTGTAATATCTATTTACATGTTTATTAATGTAATTAATATTAAAATATAATTTGAAGGGGTATTTCACTAATGGGCCAAACATCCTAGGGAAAAAGGGCCCATGAGGGAAAACCGAAGGAGGGAAGTGTTGGCCAAGGACTAGTCGCCTCATGGGGGCCCACTCGGCCAGCCTAGAGTTGTGCGCGGGGTGGGGCCCACCCCTGGCCGGCTGACCCATGAGGCCCATGCGCCTCCCCCTCTCTCCCTTGAATAGTCCCACATGGGAAACCCAAAGGGGAGGGCACACCTCCCCCCCTATATAAAGGGGTACCCATGGGTGCGATTAAACACACAATTTGAGATGTTCTCTAAGGCATTTTCCTTAGAGAATTCCTCCGTCTCTCTCTCTACATAGTCGTCTCCACGTGTTAGCACGGTCCCAAGAAAGGAATATTCCTGCAAGAGACGACACACCTGCAGCACGCCGTTGCGCTCCAGGGATTCCAAGCCGTAGTACCTCCGCACTCCCGACAGGGATCAAGGAGTTGGAGGTCGTCGTCATACACCGTATGTGTACGAAACCACGAGGGGTCTCACTTGAGGCACCTTGGATGTCGTGAGCTAGAGCTGCTACACGATGAAGAAGGAGCAAGGGGTGATCTGCGAGGAGCTTCGTGACCTTGAGGTCGGCTACGAGTTCAACTACTTGAACCACGTTCCCCTCGGAACGTTAACTGCGTATGGTCTACAAGGGTATGTATTCTATACGCTCGGTCGTTACCGCATTACTACATAAATAGATCTGGGATAGTTTAGGAGATACCAACATAGGAAATTTTTTGTTTTCTGCTGCGAAACCCATCAGTGGTATCAGAGCTGATCTATGCGTAGGAGTGTTGTGCAGCCAGTACGCACAAGTATTGTGCGGGTATTGATCCCTTAGTTGTTACCCTCTAACGTGTACTTGTTGATATCGCGGTATTGTTTTATAAAGCGGCCTAGACCGACCTTACGCGTATCCGTACGTGAGACTGGTTCCACGCTCAATATATGGCTTGTACCGTATAAGTGGCTAGCGGGTGTCTGTCTCTCATTCAATAGTTGATATAGTATTTACAACGGAGGGCCCCGAAAGGGGTGTAGTAGAGACAACTGTTGGATCCATGTTGTGGTTGGAAAGTTCATAGTTTAGAAACGGTTTTATTACGAAAGCCGTAACAACCACGTAAAACTTGCACTAGATAAAGTAGAGGCGTCTAACTTTATTTTGCAGGAGGGCATGTGATTATGATATGGTATCGGTCGTTACGAAGATAAAGTAGTTTACTTTTATGTTACTAAGTTATGTAGTAATAGTCATCGTTCCGATGAACGACCGGGTGGTGGCATCGTGGACTTGGAGTCAAACCAAGGGAAAGATGGATATCATGCCGGATCGCTCGACGGAGATCAAGGTGCAATAAGAAGGACCATATCATATCACAAATATACATGTGATGTTGATACCTGTTTTACATCTGATTGTGTGCTAGTATTAGATACTCAACGGTAGCAAATAAGATAATCCCTATTTAATTCCAATGATCGTGTTCCCCTTGTGTGTGCACCACCAAGAAAGTTCTTTCTTATGAAGCCGGCCGTGACGATCGGGGGCTAGACATATCTACGTTCACATATAGTGGGTGTAAGCCATGTTGCACAGCGAATACTCACAAGTTAGATTTGGCGAGCCTAACATGTGTAGACATGGCCTCGGAACACAAGAGATCGAAAGGTCGAGCATGAGTCACATGGATGATGTGATTGACATTAGGGAATGTCTACCTTTGATGCTTCACTGATGGCCGTGACGATCAGGGGAGGTGCAGAGGATTGGGATCATGTGATCACTAAAATCGTCCAGGGGATGATAATTTTAGTGGGAGATCAATTATAAATTGAACTCTTATTATGAACTTAGTCTAGATGTCTATTTGCAAATATCTTAGTAGATCATGGCCTATCCCATTGAGGTCTTTTGCGACCATGGGAAATTTATTGCTTGACATGGAACTTAGCGAAAGGGTCTAACTTCATAGATTAATACCACCGCCTGAGGGATATCCTCGTAAAAGGTGATCTTCTCTTCTTGACACAATAACCATTAGGAGATAATTCGATGACTCCGAAAAGTTTGGGTTTTCTCCCTAATCATCAAATAATCCATTCTCCATTCGATGGAGAGTTAGGCTACATTTTGTATTCTGCGGAATAAGGCACATAGCCTATGAGCCGTTGGATGAGTTTTCTTCCATGATGGATGGAAAAGAGAATATTTGGAAAAACACTTACCATTCTTGCATTAGAGTTATGAACTCTTAGAAGGACTTGATTGCAATGGAGGTCATGGATGAAAAGGGTATATGTAAGATATACAAATTATAAATATGGTTCTTGCAAAACTCGCTGTAGTTTGGAAAGTATTTGATACTTGTCCTGCTTTGTGAAAACATGATGATTTGTTTGAGAATTGCTGGATTTGAGGCAATATGACTTGATGACGGCAAGAAAAATAATTGATGGCCGACATCACCCCTTTCCTCAAGGTTCATAATTTGGATTAGTGTACTTTAATATAATTTTGTAATCCTTGTTTGTGTGTCTTGCTTTTAGCAAGACAATTATTCATATGAACGAGTTATAAGACAGTTGTATTATTCTTATGAACAATACCGTTGTGGTCACATTACGATTATAAATGAGTTATTCTCATCACTATGTTACTGATAATAGTTTAAACATTTATAAAGGATTAGAAATCTAAAAGATATCCAAAGTTTTAGTAATGACATGACACTATAGTTTAAGTCATTTTGGTTACTGCATGTTCTTCATTCTAAATGAAAATCGGGGTCCTAGATGCTTAATCTAGAGACTTTGCAAAACCATGCCTCTTGGGCAGAATGACTAAAACTCTGCATTCTGGTAAAACAGTGATATGCGAAGAAATGTTGAATCTTATACATAGTAATGTATCGTATTTTCAACAAGTAGTGGAAATCATTAGTTAATTATGGACTTAAGTGAATAAGCATATTTACTTAATAAAACATACGTTTGAAATGATTTGAATTGTTCAAATGAGTTCACAACAAAGAGGGATATTGAACAGAAATATAAAGTCTCTTCGATTTGATCGACATGACTAAAGTATTTAAGTTAATTTTAGCATAAAAGGACTTGTGAAAGATGTTTCACAAATTATGATAATTGGACAGTTTCAAACAGTGTTGAAATGCCTGAACATCATAATCATTTCGTATTAGACACATATGATGTAATATTATCTCTTATTAGGGTCATTGTTGTCATTTAGAGTTAGGGATCAAAATAAGCAAACACTCGTTTGAAATACATAGGAACATCTAAAAGATTCGTGGAAACAACACCATAAGAGTTATAACACGTTCGAGTTTCTGGAGATTTTGATAAGTCGAAATCGTGGCGAATAAACAAGTCTTTGTAGAGCATTCTTAGGAATCTATGAATGGATCTTCTAAAAAGGGGCAAACCTCCTGTTGTCCAAAGTTGACATGTCTTGATGAAGATAAAGGTGGAAGAAAGTGAAAGATCAAAACAAGGTATCTGACCTTGACTCCGAATTGTTGAGTGGCGCAGCGGAATTTGTTTCATGAAACCGAACTCTACAAATAAAGAGAAACTAATGATAATGATCATAAAAGTTTCAGCGAATACTTTTTACTAAAGAAAGTAGGATTAAACTATATATTCTACAAGTTTATGGAATTATATTGTTGATTCACTTGTCATGTTATAAACAAGACATACCTACGAAATACAAAGAAGCGTGATGGACCTAAGTGCGAGAAATGAATGGTCATTGAAATCTCGTAAGTGGAATTCTCGAATTGATGGTGATCAAGGAATTTTGGAATATCCAAAATTATCGAGAGGATCTGTTTTTGAGTGGGAGCAAATCAGCTTGGCTAAATCATAATATGTATCTGACATATTTTGAGTGGGAGCTAAGTGAAATCCCTGGATCTTAAATATGGATGTCATATTTGAGTGGGAGCGTGAAATCATTCTAGGATATGTGAACGACATATATGAATGATGTGATTGGTGTTAGTAACATTTAAGTAGGTAAACAAGGATGAAGTTGAAAGTTATTAAACAATGAGATCTATCGAGATAGATTGGTAAGTTTAATAAAAATCAAATGTCGAATGCTTCGTGGACTTGATTCTGAAAGATGTTCAGAATGTCCTAAGCAAGATTCTGAAGAAGTTCAGAATGGAACAAGTAAGAAAGAAGTTCTTACTATGTGAAGCATTGAGTTAGTGTTTCAACTATGGTTAAAATAAAGAAAGAGATGTGTTGCATCTCCTATGCCTCAGCCATAGGTTCTTCCATACAACCATGTTGAATGCTCGACGTAATGTGACCCGAGGGTATGGTTGGAAGGACAAGCTCTTAACTGTAAGAACATGTCTTGAAGTGATTCCTGAGTTAATCACTGAACCAGAATTAAGTTTGTACTTAAATGGCAAGAAGCAAAGTAAGTGGCATAGTTGCATTTCATGCACTGGTATCTACATAGATATAGAAGTATAAAGGCTCCATCTGATTTGATGTATATTGTTATGGCGGGACTAGTTCGTCTTTAACGTAGAATAATGTGTCCCAGGGCACAGTGCCTATGAGAAAGCCCCTGAGGTTGATCTAAAGTCACTGTAGGCTCCAGGAAACCGACCTCGTTCTGTTGCCATAACTGCCATATATACACAAGGATTGCAAAATGTGTTTCAAAGTTTTGATGACAACAGTGAAAACGGCCGTCATTATAAATACTAGAAACAAAGTCTCACTTTGTCGCCGAATGAATATTCAACCCATTATGAGATAAGTATGAATGTCAAAGTTAGGAAGACATTAACGATTTGTAAAGACATAATGATCTGGTAAAACAGAACATGAACATGATATTTCCCGTGAGAATGCATGATCTATAAACTCATATGTTATATGGTTTATGATGAGTAAAATGCGAGCTAGATTATTTATAGTCTAGTGCAAGTGGGAGACTGAAGGAGATGTGCCCTAGAGGCAAATAATAAATAGGTTTTTATTGTCATATCTCAATTAGTTTATAATAGTTTTATACTGTGCTATAACTGTATCAATATGAAACGTTAATACACGTGTAGTATGTAAATAAACCAAGTCTCTAGTTACCTCTAGCGAACTAGTTCATTGGTCATGAGGATGATCTAGGGTTTCAAGATCATGAGCATTTATGCCAATTGACAATAAGGTCACATCATTTGTTGAATGTTGTGATAGAAAAATAACCCAACCAGTTGTATCTTAATGAGATCTAGTTACAAAGTTCACTATTAATGATAAACTAAGAAAACCTCGCAACCTGATCCTTAGATTGTGAGATAATGCAAATCACCGTTCTGGAGGGAGCTTAGATGGTTATCAAGTATCATACCATGACTAGATGATCAAAAAGGTTCTACTCAGGTTTCCCAAAGGGGCGCTTAGAGGAGTACATATCAAGACCAGGGTTTGCCAATCCATGTAACGGATAGATACATATGTGGCCATCTCGGTGCCGTTGCATTAACGAAGCTTGCAAGCGTGTGACTGGGTCACGGAATGCAATAACACGTAAACGAGAAAACAAGTTTATCGGTATCGAGATCGAACGAAGGTATGGAGATACCGTAGATCAAATGTTGGGTGAACTAGGTATCAAGTGGCAAAGGGAATGTGAAACGACTGTTTACGGTTCAAACGACATTATCATCATAGAATGCACAGGGGTCATTATGGGCATCCCAGTCCCACTATTGATCATTGATGGAGATCATGTCTGTGTCATTACCGAGCCATGGGAAAATACACTTAAGGGTACGATGAGATCCTCTGTAAGTTGGAATCACCATATGAAAGAGAAAAGGAAACCGGAAAAGTTCCGTGAGAGAACCGGAATTATACCAGAAAAGTTCCGAAGGCGTTCGAAGGAAATCGAAAGGTGTTTCAGGTCAAATCGGATTTTGTAATATGTATTTACATGTTAATTAATGTAATTAATATTAAATATAATATTAAAATCTAATTTGAATGGGTATTCCACTAATGGCCTAAACTTCCTAGGGAAAAGGGGCTCATGAGGGAAAATCGAAAGAGGAAAAGGACAAGGCCTAGCCGCCTCATAGGGGCCCACCCGGACAGCCTAGGGCTATGCGCGGGGTGGGGCCCACCCCTGGCCGGCTAGACCATGAGGCCCATGCGCCTCCCCCTCTCTCTCTTGAATAGTCCCACATGGGAAACCCAAAGGGGAGTACAAACCTCCCTCCCCCTATATAAAGGGGTGTCTATGGATGGGATTAAACACACAATTTGAGATGTTCTCTAAGACATTTTCCTTAGAGAATTCCTCCCTCTCTCTCTATATATATATAGTCGTCTCCACGCGTTGGCACGGTTCTAAGAAATGACTGTTCGTGCAAGAGATGGCACACCTGCATCACGCTGTTGCGCTGCATGGATTCCAAGCCAGAGATCTACTTCCATACTCCCGGCAGGGATCAAGGAGTCGGAGGTCGTCGTCGTACACTGTATGTGTACGAAACCACGAGGGGCCTCACTTGAGGCACCTTGGATGTGGTGAGCTGGAGATGCTACACGATGAAAAAGGAGCAAGGGTGACCTGCGAGGAGCTTCGTGACCTTAAGGTTGGCTATGAGTTCGACTACTTCAATCACGTTCCCCTTGGAACGTTAATCCGTACGGTCTACAAGGTCATGTATTCTGTACGCTTGGCCATTTCTGCATCACTACATAGATAGATCTTGGGCAGTTTAGGAGGTTCCGACGTAGGAATTTTTTTGCTTTCTGCTGCGGAACCCATCAATAACTACTTAGCCCAAGTGGCTATTGGCGCCAAAAGTGTTTTCTTTGATTGTTCAGGGAGATGATTACTGTTGATGCTACAAGCAGGAATTTGTCTGAAAGGTGGAGTTTGTTATATGTTAATCCAAATTCTACAAAGTAAAGGCCAACTTCTGATAGAGCGGAGCGAGGCCCGTCGCCGGAGGCTTGGGCCGAAGCGGTACGGATCGTTGATGACCTAGGTTACCACCGCTATAAAAAGCTCTTGTAAGCCGCCGGCTGAAATAAGTCGCATCTGAGAAAATCCCCGGTGTTGTGTAAACACTCGTCGATATAGTGACGTTTTGCTGGCTGACGCCCATGGTTTTTTCCTCTCTTTGTTGGAGAAGTTTTTCCACGTTAAATTTGTGTCCCCTTTGCTATGATTTCTTTATCGTTCTTTGTTATTTGATTGTCGCAAAGTTAACATTTAGCTCGTGCGTGAAGTTGGGACAAGTTTCTCAACTTTCATTTGCACAAAATCTTTCATCCGCATAAAATGAATCATGTAGTACATATTTGCATGAATTTCAGAAAACATTTTTAGGTGGAAATATTTAGGCCACCCTTGACCACATAAAAAATTGTTTTATGTTCAAAGATATCGGATATTCCTGATCGTACTCGTCTGCTCATGGCTATCAAAGATTAAAAAAATCTTTGTCCTCTATTTTCATAATTAACTAATGGAATAATATACTCTCAATAGTTGGCACAACATGGCAGACATATAGCCAGAATGTAGTAAATTAAGAGCGTCTTATGTCTTGTGATGCTCCCATCAAAGAGTCTACCATGATATTTTTGAACTTGTTTACCATGATATTCACAAGAAAGGGAATCTACCATAGGTGCCAATGAAAGTATAGCATATTTGTATTTCTACTTAGGGTATACGAGACCAAAATAGTAGGTCTAATTCAAAGAGCTGGAAATTCTAGCTCCAGGAATAGTATGGTCTTCTATTTTTCTTACATAAGCCGATTTTATTGGTTAGCAATCCTAGGAATTCTATAATAATGAATTATATATATGGGGATGTATGCATGGATCAACACAGAGACTGGGAGTTATCCTCCTATACAAAATAAAAGTTATACATAATCCACAGTTGCTTCCAGCCTTCAACTAACAATGAACAAATAAGTTTTCTAAAACAAACCACACTTGCTCTCACTAATGCAAATTTCAGATGTCCTGTTTTGTAGGGAGGGGTAGTGCAAAGATTTGATTGAAGAGCTAATGGAATGAAGTTGCAGGAGCCAAGAGCCCAATACTACCCCTTGAGAAGGTGAGGAGCAATTCGCTGGGAATCTTAAGATTCTGGAGGAATGGAGATTGCTCTAGAGGATACTACATTTTTCGTTCTCACGAGATACCTCTTTTCTTTTCCACCGGAAAATCAACCATTCTCTGATTGTGCCAGGTTATTTGTAAGTATTAACAATGAAAAACAGAAAGAAGGAAGATCGGGTAATATATATCTTACTTTTTGGAAAAGCTTGCAATACCAAAATTTTGCAGGAACAAGCATCTTGATATGAACTTTTTTTAGGAGAATTTGATGGGGATAAAGATAAAGCCAAGGATTGCACCATACTCAGATTGTGGCGTGAAGACGCCTCCACATATGATACGGTCAGGCTGTCGATGATGATGTGGTTCACAAAGTAGAATCATAACTAAATACGCAGAGGAAAAAGCACCAAGGTTCGATGTATTCGGTGCCTACAGATAAGTGATGAGAGGCGATATGTGGATGCTATTCCGAAACTGAGGTGACTCGTCACTGGTTCCGCATAAACCATCTCAGCTAGTCGGTGCGGAATCCGGCCCTGGCAATGCATTAGCCGTACCGTATGGTATTCCTCATCATTATCGACATGGTTCTTGTCGTTGCTGATGCGTTTTCTGCAAAATTTCAATTGAAAAATATTTCTGACGTAGCTATGCTGAATTTTAGTTTTTATTTCGGCTAATGAATATATTTATATCATGAAGGACTGAAAATCTTACTCGAATTCTGTAGAAATCCAAGCAAAAGTTTTGGGTGTACATTGATTTCTGAGTACTACCATATTAGCTGAAATATTTTGACAGACACACCACTATTTTTGTATGAACCACAAGGAAGACTAAACATATTGAAATTTTGATGAAATTTACTGAAGTGATAAGTACATGACCAACGGTAGTATTATTGAGGAGTGCATGCATGCATTCAGCCACTGAAAGGTATGTACAAAAAAATTAGGTTCACAGTGCATATTTGCATAGGACTCCTGCTACACAATTGTTGTCCCAGTTAATGCATATTTTACTCTCGATTCCTATTTGCGTTCATGTATTACTAATAACGTCGAGATATTGCATGACTGTGTTTTGATTTCAGTTATCAGTAATGGTGCATGATTTATATGAGGAGGTTCTCTACTATGCTCTAATTGCTTTCAGGCTTCTCCAGAGATGAAAACAGAGAAAGTATTAGCAGTCTGAACTGTAATATAGTTCCCATTTGCTTATACAATTTATTATTGAAACTCTCCGTGTGGATTCATGAAATAAGTAAAAGAGTGATATTAAATATATTTGCTGTCTAACTAATCTCCAGACATATTTTCTTACTGGTGGTATGTAGGTTCATTTCAAGGTATTTAAAGGGGCTTTAGCACACATGGACTTTTCGCAAGAATTTGTGGATGATACTTAACTACTACAGAGAAAAATCTTAAAATATTTTTTAGCTGAAAAATTTGCATGATTCAAAACCACTATCCATCTTCGAAAAGAGGCTACGATACTGCCCATAATATGACTGACACCGCCCAAAATATTCAAAAATACTTTTTTTTTGACAATACCGCGACAGATTGAAAATTCCAAACATTTCATATACATCTGTTCCTCTACAGGCCAGCACAAGAAAGTAACTGAAAATTATTTCAGTCCCCCCTGAAAGGCGAATACATTTTCAACTGATTGCGTCATATATACATTAAAACAAAGAGAAAGAAAGGAAAACATCTTATTACGTATATCTTACTTTCTATGGAGATGTTCCAGCATCATGCAAGTAGCATGTATATGTTGACAGCACCACAGAACTTTCCTTGCTTTCGTTGAGTTTTGTTGGATCAAATTCGGTGAGGATGTCAAAGCAAAAGCAAAGATTGCAGCGTCGTCGGATCATGGCGTCGCGATGCATCAATATCTGATAAGGCCAGGCGCGCTGTGGTTTACCAAAGAAGAAGTATCAAAATATTCAGAGAAAAAGCAGGCCACTTGAACAGATTCTCTGCCTATAGATAAGTGATGAGAGGACCTGTCTGGATGTTATTCCGAAACTGGGACGACTCATCGCCGGTTGCTTAGCCGGTCGAAACCAATTCATTGGCTGTACGTACCGTATGGGTAATTTGGACCATCTGGTATACCCTGTCGTTGTCGACACGATTCTTGTCGCTGCGGACACATTTGCTGCAGGATTCGCTACTTGGTAGTTCTCCCTCAATTTCAAAATATAAGATGTTTTAGCTTTATGAAAAGAGTATATATAGACCTCTTTTAGTGTGTAGGTTCACTTCAAATCTAAATTAACGTACACACTAAAAGAGGTTTAGATACACCTCTTTCATCACTAGAACTCGTTTCGTTTGAGTTCGTGCCGCCGTGCCAAGACACTCCAGCTTTTCTTGGCGAGTAGCAACAGTGTGGGTAACCAGACGGGTCGAAACAGGTAGATAAGGGGTCTGATAGAACTCGTTGGGGAGCTGGCGATACAGTTATCGTTTTTTCTCAGTGTTTAGTTTTGGTGGTCTGGTTTGTATGATCTTTGTAATGGTTTTGCCAAACAATGTGATTCTAATAATAAATAAAGGTTATGTGCATCGCTTGATGCAGAGTTCGGGCTCCGCTCCCCATTTCAAAAAAAAAACTTATTTCACAAAGCTAAAATATCTTACATTTTGAAACAAGGGAGTAGTAAAGTATGGCCAAGTTGTAGCTATTAGACACATGGCCTCACTGGGAAAATCCATGTAAAAAAGGGAGATGCCCTGTTAGGCATATCTCTAGCATAGGTGGACACGGGAAAATATTCCAAAGTTGATTGGATCCAAATGAAAAGCCATATGGGAGCAATATTCAGATTGATCTGATGAATACCAACTCTTTTAACAGAACGTAACGAACCATTGTGACCCTATAAAAGGAAACCCACTCCCTTGCTACCATACCATCCCCAAATTTCCTTCCATACGAACACATAGAGTCAACTGCCTAGCTACTAACACGCTCTCTAGCTAGTTAGCACGTTAGCAGCAAAGCTCAACACTACTGTATTTACTAACAGGTTGCCATCGAGGTTCGTGAAGGCACATTAGACAGCACATATGGATCGTGTCATGAAGCTGGCGTCAGAGAGGGCGGTGGTGATCTTCACCATGGACTCGTGCTGCATGTGCCACACGGTGACCCGTCTCTTCCGCGATCTCGGCGTCAATGCCCTAGAGCATGAACTAGACAATGATCCCAAGTGCAAGGAGATGGAGAAGGCGCTCGTCAAGCTTCTCGGGAGGGGGCCGCCTGTTCCGGCGGTGTTCATCAGTGGGAAGCTTGTTGGCGGCACCAACAAGATCATGTCTCTCCATCTCAGTGGCGAGCTTGTCCCCATGGTACGGCATGCAGGTGCCCTGTGGCTATAGAGGGCACAGACGGATAAATAAATAGCCAAAGAGTGTGACATGTTTTCCGAGCATGACATAGTGGCCTATCGTCAGTACAGGTTTTTTCAATCCTGTTCTGTTATGTGGACAACCAAGTCTTAGATCATTATAACTAGTGACCAATTAGTGTGCATGGTTTTATGCATGTTGTACCTTTCCGATGTATTTCTTCATACCTCCATCGATGTACACATTTGTATCAGGTTGGCTTTCTGGTGTATGAGCCAGCGAGACCCCTTAATTTTATCAAATGTTTTTTTCTGGATCAGGCTGTATTTGCTGTAAACAAGAGATCTTGAGTTGGACAGTACTACAAATCGGTTGACGCCATATTGGCAGGCGACCAAATTCCCAAGCCTATGTGCATATGCTTTCTTTGCCAGCGCTCCCATGTACTCCTTCTCTCTCAAATTAGATGCCAAAGTTCTGTTTAGATTTGCTGGGTATCCTCCTCATGTGATCTATGAGATGGCCTACAGAAGTCTTTTAGACTGCTTAAACAAGTGCAAAAGCCGATTGCCCATTAGGTTATGAGCGAGAGACATTTTAGACATTGCAAACGAGAGAAAAGAGAGGATAAGCCTCCTATCCAGCCGGTGGTGTGACAAAAATCACAGATTAGCTTCTATTGGAGAAGAAAATCAATAGAAAAGGGAAGAGAAACAAGTTGAATGAAGAACTTGTGATCAAGCACCAGACGTTGTCTGCAAGGTTGTGAATACTAGATCTACTATCTTATTTTCTTCAAGTTATGGTTCCATCATCTTTGGTGAGATTGTTTCAATCTCTTGCTCTTGTGTATAAAATGTTGTTTTTTGGCATTCAAGATCCATTGTCTATCTTGATGTATGACATCATCTAATACTCTCTAGATAAGAACAAGTTGAATCTCCATTTTATAAAAGTGAAAAAATTATTTCAGTGGCTTTAGATTGAGGGTTTTCCTATCAAGTTAAGAGGTTTTCCACGTAAAAAGGATTGTCATCCATGTGTTTTTCTACTGCAGTTCTCACTTCTGAAATCCTATGTACTATTTCATACATTAGCTCTAGAATGTTTGGTCAAGTGGTTAGACTATTTCTCCATATATGTTGTTGCATATGTTTCATTTCGTGAAGAGCAACGATATGTGAGTTGTATACTTTTTTTGGAAAAAAAAAGTATACAAGTGGTGCTGAAATTTACATTTATTATTTATTTCGCTTCGTACTTTCAGATCACATTAAGAGTGTACTAATCACAAGGTTGGGTTAATCTCTCTCTTCCGTTTTTACCAATAAGATTCGCATGTATTTAGACGTGTTTTAGTGTACAAATACAGGTGAATCTAGACAAATCTATGACATACGAGAGTATCAAGTTTGTAACAAATGCACGATTGTTTTGCGAACACAAACACCACTTTTTCACCAATAGTATAGCGGTTTTCGTTCTCCACCAACTGTTGTAGTCGTTGGCCTCCACTTCGACATCAACAGTGATGCCAAACATGCGGCAAGGTCATACACGCCGCACAAAGGGACCCCCTTACTGTGTCGGAGCCATCTACCATCGTCCACGTAGTTTCTAAAGCCAGTCTATCTCTGCCACCATATATCGTGATGGCTACAACAGTACCTCTATTGACTCGGCAGGGTTTACACACCTTGGATGATCAACAAAACATGCATGCAAAAATCACCACGGATCGAGCAGCGGGCTGCCACTGTATTACTCTTGGGTCGTAGTGTTTCCTTTCTTGGTCCTGGCTTCAAGCTGTCCGAGGGGATGAGTATATATCAATCTTTCTACCAAAGTTCCTTTCCAGGCGCATAGATTGTCGGTGGTCATTCTTGTGGTTTCACCAACATGCTAGCTTCATATATGTCACATCCTCGGTCCATAGAATCACCCCATTATTGGGGCTTAATCTCTTGGCACCTTTCTTCTTCTTTTTCAAAATCGGGGAACATCAACTCGTCCTATATATCCAAGAGATACACACAACACCTTTCTTCTACCTCGAGAGTTTACTAAACTCACAAAACAACACAATGGAGACAAGAGTATTTTGGCATTGGATTGCCTCCCACACCCCAACCTTTTCTCTTTACTCAATCTCTCAAATAAACCTGGTCCTTACATGTACCTACCTAGGCCATGCACACACTAACTCAAGACACACACCATAGTGGCCACTAAGAGTTGAACAGGACAAACACATGCACATGAATCGGCTAACTAACTTCCATGCAGGTACATAACACACTAACTAGACCACACCGAGTAACTCGACACACACTGGAGCAGCCACATGAGTCCATTGCTACTGACTGACCGAGGTGTAACAAAGGTTCTCGTCCTCGTTTAATTGAAGAGTGTAATCTTGTTGATTATGCTAAATAGATGGAGAATAACTATGAACCTGCTACATATAATGAAGCTGTTGCATCTGTTGACCACAAGAAGTGGGTTTCTTCTATGCAAGAAGAGATACAATCGCTTGAGAAAAATGGCACATGAGATGTTGTGCGCTTGCCTAAACAAAAGAAGGTCGTTTCGCCGTGATTGGATATTTAAGAGAAAGGAAGGTTTGTCTTGTAATGAGTCTCCAAGGTTTAAGGGAAGGTTAGTAGCAAGAGGTTTCAACCAGATTATAGGTATTGATTATATTGTTGTATTCTCTCTAGATGTAAATCATAGTTTAATCCGTATATTCTTTAGTATTATGGTTATGCGTGATCTTGAGTTTGAGCAGTTAGATGTAAAGACTGCTTTTTTGCATGGATAGCTTGAGGAGGAACTACGCATGGATCAACCAAAAGGGTTCATAGTGCCCGGTAAATATAATTTTGTGTGCAAGTTAAAGAGATCGCTTTATGGTTTGAATCATTCTCCAAGATAGTGGTACAACAGGTTTGGTTTATTTATGATCTCACATGGTTTTGGGAGATCTAAATATAACATTTGTGTCTACATTAAATTTGTTGATGGATCACCTATATACTTGTTGTTATATATTGATGATATGTTAATTGCTACCAAGAGCAAGAAAGAAATCACCACTTTCAAAGCACACCTAAGTAGTGAGTTTGAGATGAAGGATCTTGGTGCTGCTGAGAAAATATTAGGTATGGAAATTATAAGGGATAGAAAATCTAGTTTGTTGTCTTTTAGTCCATATTCTTAATATGCATGGTTCAAAGCCAGCTAGTACTCCTATTGCTTATCATTTTAAGTTATCAGTTTCTCAATGTCCTACTACGGTTGAAAATTTTGAGTACATGTTAAAGGTGCCATATTCTAGTGTTGTTGTTTCTTTGATGTATGCTATGATTTGTTCTTGTCCCGATTTATCATATGCTATGAGTTTGATAAATAGATATATTGCTAATCCTGGTAAAAAACATTGGAAGGTTATTCAGTGGGTTTTCAGGTACCTTCATGGCATTTCCAATGCTTGTTTGAAGTTTGGTAGGACCCATGAGAGACTTGTTGGATATGTGACTTCAGATTTTGCTGCCAATTTGTATAACAGATGATCCTTCACAAGTATGTGTTTAATGTTGGTTTTGTGCTCTTAGCTAGAAGGCAACGTTAAAGGATGTTGTTGCCCAATCTACCATTGAAGCCAAATACATGGCTATTGTTGAAGCTTGCAAAGAATTTGTTTGGTTGATGGTTTATTTGCCGAGCTTTGTGGAGATGATTCTTGTATTACTTTGTTTTGTGAGAGTCAAAGTGTCATATACCTTACAAAAGGTTAGATGTTATATGAGAGAATAAACTACATTGATGTCAGGTACCATTTTGTCAGAGACATTGTTGCTCAACGTAAATTAAAGGTATGCAAGATCAACGCTCATGATAATCATGCTATTATGATCACTAAAATTGTTCCTGTTGCTAAGTTTGAGCTTTGCTCAAACTTAGTTGGTTTAAATGATTAGCCCAAGTGGTTTTTGGTTTCGAAAGTATTTTCTTTGTTGTTTAAGGAGATGTTTGCTGTTGATACTACAAGAAGAAATTTGTCTCAAGGTGAAGTTTGATCCAAATATGTAGGCTAAATTATGACGAGCGGAGTGAGCCCCGTTGTCGGAGGCTAGGGCCAAGTATAGCTCATAGTATGTTTAACATGGATGCCCGGGGGGGGGGGGGGGGGTGGTGGTACAGATTGTCGAAGATCTAGGTTTTCACTTTTATATATACCTCTTGTAAGCTACCGGCTGAGATAAGTTGCATTTGTAAAATCCCCGTTGTTGTGTAAACACTTCCCGTATAGTAAAGTTTTGCTGACTGGCCTCGTGTTTTTACTTCTCTTTGTTGGAAAGGTTTTCTACGTTAAATCATGTTTCCCTGCTATGATTTCGTTTTCTTTCTTCGTCATTTGCTTGTTCCATTTATAACACACTGCATACAAGAATATACATTCTATTTATCTAGGTTTAGGGATTCAAATTCAAAATTTTCAAAAAAATCTTGCGAGTTTTGCTAGCAAGCCTATTTACCGGGGGTGCTTGGGAAACTCGGTTACGAGTCGGTGACCGGATTTACCAAATTGTAATGCACATGCCAAATCATATTGTTTAAATGTACGCCCTTTTCAGACCTCTCTAGTTGTATTTCAAAATTATTTCTTATGTTTCCAAAACATATTCAAACTAAGCCGTATAGAAAAAAACTGTAGTAGACTAGTTGTCAGCCAGTGCACCGGAAAATTTAGATTTTTTTTGTTGCAATGCACGGTATATCACAAATTTTATCTATTTGCCGACGGATTTTACATGTATTCCATCTTTGCTCTTCTGTTTTGGGAAACAGGACGAAAGGACTTCGGCGTCTTGATATCTCACCATGTCGCAAGTGTTTTTCTGCTTGTGATGTCCTATATTTGCAGATATATAGATGAGTCTAATTCCCTCTATACACGATGATACAGAGTACAGCCAGGTAGTAGCTACCCTTGAGAGGGCAAGGAGCCAAGAATGAACGAAGAACCATAAGATTCTCGAGGAGCTATGGAGATTGCTCTTGTAGCAGAACACTAACCTTTTCTTTTCTTTAGCAGATCTGGAGGATAAGGGAATCTCAGTAAAAACGTATATCTGTTTTTACACACCGTGCTGTTCACGTCATGCATTAAAACTTAAGGAAAAGAATGAAAATAAACCTGATAAAATATATCTGACTTTCTATAGAATTAATTCCTGACGAGCTATGGAGATCGCTCTAGTAACAGAACACTAGACATTTCTTTCCAGGCGAAGAGAGTATCATGTCAGATCTAGACGGTAAGGAAATCTCTATCAAGCATATATCCATTCGTACGCGCCGGACTGTTTGCGTCATGCATTAAAACTGGAGAAAATATAATGGAATCTGATTATATATATAGATACGTAGATGCTTTCAACGCCATACATGCAGCCTCCCTCTGTCTCACGCTCTAAACTTTGCAGGATCGATTCGGTGAGGATGTCAAAGAAAAAGCAAGGATTGCAGCGTCGACGGTACCGCGGCGCCTCATATATGATCCCGCCAGGCAAAGCTGAAGCAGCTAAATCTTCAGTGGAAAAGCTGGCAAGTTGAGCAGATTCGGTGCCTAGAGATAAGGCTGATGAGAGATCGAGAGCTCTGCCGATGCTATTCTCTGAACCTGTGGCGACTCATCGCCGGTTACTCAGCTGAAACAATCTGCGCTAGCTGGTCGACCGCAATAGGTTCCTTACAATCAAAGAAATGGCCGTACCGTGTCCTCGTCGCCATGGTTCTTGCTGTTGCGGACACGTTTTTTCGCTACAGAGAGTTTCAGTGGTATTTTTCATGCTGGTGAAAAATGCAGGGACTTCACCAGGGAAAATCTCTACCGTTACATTTCCACCCAAAGGAACCTTCAGTTTTTTTGCATATGCAATGCAGCTCATCTATACTCCAGCGAAACTGACAGGAGCACTTCCTTAAACTTTATGTCGAAAAGGGGCGACCCTATTTATTAAGGAAAACCGACAAAAACCAAGTTTTTCATCTATCAGTAGGCAATTGAATCAATTGCAACCGACCCTAGTAAGATATGTATGTGATTTCTTCTCGGTAAGTTGATTTATGTGAGGAGCATCTCAATTGCTTTTCTTTTGTCCTTGGACATGGCCAAACAAGCAAGGTGATAGACCAACCGTGAGATAAGTGGATAAAAGAGATTAAAAGATATTCGTGAACATTAACTCATGAACCATGATCCAAGTTTAATATCCAATCCATTGGATAATTACTAATTGGAAGTCATCCTTCAACTATCAAAGCCATTTCCCCTCTACAAACGAGGTGGTTTTAGCTAATTTGGAATTGATGCGCGCATTTTATGATTTTTACTCATGTATTAATTATAATTTAAACGGCAACAATAAATTATCCTATAAATTTAGAGAATATCTAAATTTGTAAACACCGCAATGGTAAATACAAAGTTTTTATAAATTCTAAATAAAGAATAATGAAAAACTATTAGTTTCAATAAATAACCTAACAACTGTTGAATAACCTCAAATAATATGTGACCACACTTTATGCATCCTTGGACTTGTGCATCAACCAAAAACATGATTCTAATTTATTTTAGAATGTTGCTTTAAAAAAAATATGATTACTTCGCTATGTTGTATGAAATTATACTCCTTAGAACTCCATTTCCCCTGTATTTTTATATTTCCCCAAAATTCCGTAATTAATCATTTTTTCTTCATCTATTATTGTTTTCTAGATTTTCCTGAAAAATCAGATTATGCTAAGTCACCCTTCCCTTCCCCTTGAACAACAGTGTCACTACAAAGATTGACACTTACACTCAACATACAAAAACAACCGCTTGTTGATAGAGGGGGTGAAGTAAACCATTTTGAGACACAAATAGTAGAACTTTATCCTTTGGTCATTTTTCCATAAAGATCATATGTTAATATCGTGAAGATATCAATTACACTCAGTCTCTGCAACAACACATTATCCTAACGGCCTTATGGATGCACACAACTCTTATAAGAAGAAGAATTACGATAAAATAGAAGTCCAGCTACAGTGATATATTCCTTGTACAAGTGTCGTCATCGTATAATCATACATATTAGGTTTTTACCCTAGAGGAAGTCCTCTCTCACAGAACAATGCCTTCAACTGTTGGGTTCGCAACATAGAAAACAAAAAAATTCCTATGATGAGAACTATACGCCAAGATCTATCTACTAGGTACAGAGCAACGGGTGGATATACATCCATGGAGAACTTATCCTCGAAGACAACGAGTTTTGTTAACGAGATGGAACTCGTGGATGATATAGTCATACACTTGCCGATCTTAAGATCGTGATGAATTCCAGCAGGTCCGGCTCCAGCACGTCCTTCAGATCCAGCTCCAGCACCACCAAGTCCAGCACCGCAAAGCAGCGGTGCATCCGTGATCGCACACACGTCCGGTACCCCGACAACCTCCGCTCCAGCAAAGCAGCGGAAGCAACAACTCCTTTCCAGATAGGGTCACTGGGAACATGTATCTCGCTAATCCGAGACCATTGGGGAATAATACTAGAGGAGGAGAGAGATCCTTCACGAGGAGGTGTGAGGAAGAAGGGGTGTGAGGGGGGCCTTTTATAGGAGGAGGGGGTACCCCTCCCCCATGGCCAGCGCCCCATGGGGTGACCCCTCACCTTCTCATTCATGTGGTGGTAACTCCCTCCACATAAATTTGCCCCTTCACATTCCCTTTTGAAGTCCCCACTTTAAATGCATTAAATTTCTCCAAATTTAATGCTCTCTCATTTAATAAAACTCTTTTATTAATTTTATTCAGAATTTTGTTAATTACTTTAATTAACAAACATTCACATAAAACCCCAATCAACATTTCAATATTACATGCAAAACCAATTTCAGCAATTTCACCCGAAACAGTTTCGGTGTCTATTGAAATAATTCCAGCGCTTTCTTAAGTCTTTATCTGAAACATATTTGCTCCAAATGGTGTCGGTATCCCTTAAGTGTGTCACCCTACGGTTCGCGAATAATGCAGACATGATCGAGACCCTTCTCAGATCAATAATCAGCAGCGGGACCTGGAGATCCGTACTGACTCCCACATATTCAACGATGACTCTTGTGATCGTGTGAACCTTTAACGCTCGTAACTAAATCCCTTTGTCTCGTGATATATTACATGTCCGAGATTAGATCATCGGTATCTCCATACCTAGTTTGATCTTGTTGCCGACATGCACTCTTTTCTCGTTCCCGTGATATAACATTCTAGTGATCACAACACTTGCTTGCAAGCTATCTTAATGTGATATCACCGAGAGGGCCCAGAGTATATATATCCGTCATCGGGATGGATAAATTCCACTATTGATTCATGAGCCTCAACATAACACCTTTGTACACCTTTATAGTCACCCTGTTACGGTGTGACGTTTGATGTTATCAAGATACTCTTCCGGTGTTAGCAATTAACATGATCTCATGGTCTAAGGACTAAGATTACATCGTATGATGTTATAGCAATATAAACATAATGACTTTGACCGTAATGCTATACTTCAGATGAATGTTCATCACATCATTCCACCATTGTTGTGACCTCGTTATTAACAACATCCAATGTCCATGATCAGGAAACCTTGATCATCTTATTAATCAACGAGCTAGTTTATATGAGAGGCATTACTAGGAACTTTATATTTTGTTTATTAAACACACATGTATTAACGTTTCCAATTAATACAGTTATAGCATGAAAAATAAACATTTATCATAAACATGAAATATGATAATAACCACTTTATTATTGCCTCTCAGGCATATTCCCTTCAGTCTCCCACTTGCACTAGAGTCAATAATCTAGTTTGAGAAACTTTGCGTATTGAACACCTATGGCTTTCTGGTGTTGCATATACGCGATTGCTACTGGTTAACATAATCTCCGGATCTGACAGTTTCAGGTCCATGTGTATTTGCATGTCTTTGCGTCTCTACGCATCACTCATTCTCAAATGAGATGGCATTGTATAAATTTGGTCCTTTGGTGAGACCTTTAGTTCGTTCGGGTTAAAATATGTTGATATTATTGTCATACAATATATCTTCATAGTATTAGCCCACTTTGAACCACACCTAGTTTGATAACAAACTACATAACACAAATGCCCTCCTTTGCTGCTACTATAGCAGTTATATACTTAGCCTTTTGTTGTAGTATCCGTCACAATATCTCAACTTTGGAACTCATCCAAATCCATCATGGAACATCCTTTCCATTACATTGTGCTATCCATAGTCTAAATTGAGATAAATTTAATTTGTATCTTGTGACAAAACTATTATCAATGTAACACTTTACAATGAACTACCTTTAACTATTTGTCACTTATACATGATATATTCTTAGTTCTTCCAAAGCTCATAAGAATATCTTTACTATTTTCCAATGATCATCTTATGAATCATTCTGGTATGTGCTCATAACATTTAGAGCATATGATATTCTGGATATATACATATCACGGTATAATCGATCAAAATCTTCATGTGATTTTACTCACCAAGTGTTGAAACACTTGAATTTTGATACAATCCTTTCCATGCAGCAAGAACCTTTCTTGTTGTTTCCATATTGAACCCTTTCAATATCTCATATATGTATGTCTAGCACAACCATATTAGCGCCTCAATCTATCCATATAGATATTGATGCCAAATATTCCGGTTTTGCCCAAGTCTTTCATCGAAATCTTATTTTAATGAAATTCTTAACTTGTGTCAATACAAGATACATCATTTACAATCAACAATATGTTCTCTACATAATGTATTAAAAATATGTCTCAGCGCTCCCACTTAATTTCTTGCAAATGCAAGCATCTTCACCATCTCCGATGAATTTAAACTCTTTTAACAGTTTCATCATGGTGAAGATTCCAACTCCGCTATGCTCACTTCAACTATTGAAGTTTGCATGCCCTTTTAGCACCCTTTGAATTAACAAAACCCTTTGGACCATGTCATGTACATGTCCTAGGTAACCGTTCTATTAGAAGAACCTTGTTTTGTTTATTCAACTACCATATACCAAATTATATGTAGTGGAAGCTACATTAATCCGTCAAGACTAAATATCGCTATGAAAGATCAAATCTTGTCATAGTCAACTCCTTGAACATTTTCGTAAACTTCTTTCCGACATGTCAACTATTTCATAGATGTTAAACATCCATGTCTATTTCTTTATAGATCCAAATACGTCCGATAGGCTTCACGCCTTTCCGGAGGGTCTTCCAAGTTCAGAAACTTGATTTCTCGTGTATGGATACTATCACGGATTCTATGACTTTTAGTCATTTTATGGAGTCAGGGCCCATCATCGCTTCTTTTCATGTAGTTGGTTCATCATTGTCAAAACAATAACGACTTGCTTATCAAATCACACTATTCGATTCTTACCGACCCACACGGTTCAATAGGAACTCTAATCTCCAAGATCACAACCTTTGTAATCACGGGAGCCATGAGCATTGTGGCCGTCACCGGGACACTTTTCGGCGCTGCGCTACTTAGCACATATAGCTAAGGTTCAACAAACTTATCAAAGTTCTATTGTCCTCCCACTTAACTTTTCACGAAAAATTCCTTCTCAAGAAACTTGACGTTCCAAGTAACAAACTCTTTTGTCCTCGGTGTTATGGAGAAATTCCCAACAAATTCTTTGGGATAACCTAAAAAGACGTGCTTATCCGACTTTGGTTGTAAACATTTTACTTATGCATAGCATACCAAAATTTAAGAAAAGACAATTCGGGTTTTATCCCAAACCATAACTTATATGGTGTCATTTCAACGGATCATGATGTCTACGCACTTCTATTCTTGTAGACAGTTGTTGGGCCTCCAAGTGTAGAGGTTTGTAGAACAGCAGCAAGTTTTCCCTTAAGTGGATCACCCAAGGTTTATCGAATTCAGGGAGGAAGTGGTCAAAGGTATCCCCTCTCAAGCAACCCTGCAATCAAGATACAAGAAGTCTCTTGTGTCCCCAACACACCCAATACACTTGTCAGGTGTATAGGTGCACTAGTTCGGTGAAGAGATAGTGAAATACAAGTGGTATGGATAATTATAAGTGGTAATGGTGATAGAAAATAGCTTGATGGCGTGGAAGAGACTAAAGGAAATCTGAAATAAAGAAGGAAGCAAGCAAACATGTAATATATCTAATAGCAAATGGTGTTTTAGTGCTTAGAAACAAGGCCTAGGGATCATACTTTCACTAGTGAACACTCTCATATAAATATATTATCTTCATGATATTACTCTTAACTACTCTCCGGTTGGACACTCTAATCGATGGTAGGGCTATAACAGCACACCTCAAAGTAAGCCTTTCCCATCTAGAAAACCCCACACTGTCACCTTGAGTACTAGATGAGTCCAACAAACACCACAATTTCATAAAGACATCCAACTCCAAATATAACTCATAACAAGTATTTGTAATCTCTAGCCTAAGTTCCACCATGGTGTGCACGCTGTCACTTTCACACACATGGGGAGAGCAGAGATCTATTAAAGCACTTGAGTAGCAAGGTAGATCTATAAATTACAAGCTCATGATCTCAATAAGATCATGCATAGAGAGAGAGATGAACACATAGCTACCGGTAGAACCCTTAGCCTCGAGAGAGATCTACTCCCTCCTCATCATGGGAATCAGCAATGGTGATGGAGATGGCGGTAGAGATCGATGGAGATGGTTCTGGGGGCACTTCCCCATCCCGGCAGGGTGCCGGAACAGAGACTTTCTGTCCCCCGAATCTCCCCTTCGGTGGCGGCGGCGCTGCGGAACTTTTCGTGGCTGGAGGCTTGATGATTTATGGTTTACGCATCGAGAGGCTTCTTATAGTCGAGAGGGCAAGTTCGGTGGGAGGCCAGGGGCCCATACCATGCCCTGGCGTGGCCTAGGTGGACCCGCGCCTAGGGGTGGTGTGGCCACCCTGTGGCCTGATACATTTCAAATGTATCTATAATTTTTGATGTTCCATGCTTGGTTTTATCCACTTTCTTGTGTTTTGTTCCAACTTTGGAGTACTTTTATTATGATTTCTTGGACTAACCTATTAACAAGAGCCACAGTGCCAGCTGCCTGTTTTCTGTTGTTTTTGGTTCCAGAAAAGTCAGAAAATGAATATTCTCGAAATTGGACGGGAAAAAAAAGCCAAAGTGCCTATTTTTCCGGAAGGGATCAAGTGCCAGAATACGAGACGGAGAAGGGCTGGGGGCCGGCCACACCACCTGGCCACGCGGCCAGGCCTGGCCCGTGCCAGGGGGTGGTCTGGCCAACCTCAGCACCCCCTCGGCCTCTCCTTCCGCCTATAAGTTGCCCTCGGGACGAAAACCCTAGGTGCCCGATCAAAAATCCACGAAAGAGTCTGTAGCCGCCGTCGTCTCTGTCCCTAGATCGGGGGATCTGAAGCTCTTCCCGGCACCCTGCCAGAGAGGGAAATTCACCCTGGAGGCCTTCTTCATCACCATGCAAGCCTCTGGTGTGATGCGTGTGTAGTTCATCCTTGGACTACAGATCCATGTAGTAGCTAGATGGCTGATTTCTCCTCCTTTGTGCTTTCATGTCTAGATCTTGTGAGCTCCGTTCATGATCAAGATCATCTATTTGTAATTCATACATGTTGTGTTTGCGGGGATCCGATGGATATTGAGATGCTATTTCAGATTGATTATTGATTCTATCATGTCTTCGTTATTTGTGACCTTGCATGCTTTCCGTTGTTAGTAGCTATCTTGGCCAAGTAGATGCTAGCAACTCCAAGAGTTAGTATTTATGCTCGATAGTGGGTTCATTCCTCTGGTAATCTGGGGAAGTGACAGAAATCTCTAAGGTACTAGATGTGATGTTGCCACTAGGGAGAAAACAACGATCTTTTGTTCATAGAACAATTGTATTGTTTACCTTACACGCAGTTCATAAAGCAATAATTTGTTGCTTGCAACTTAATACTGGAGGGGGTTTAGATAATAACCTGAAGGTGGATTATTAGTCATAGATGCAGTTAGATGGCGGTCTATGTATTATGTTGTATTGCCCAATCAAGTCTCAAAGGAGTCAAGATGATTAGTATATGCATGTATTAATTTCTCGGTGTTTGTCAATTGCCCCACTGTAATTTGTTCACCCAGCATGTTATTTATCTAAGGAGAGCCACCTCTAATGAACTATGGATCCCGGTCCTTTACTTTACATACAATCTACAACCTTTTACTGCTTTGTGTTTACTTTCTGCAAACTTTTACTTCTTTCCATTCGATACGTTTAATCCTTTGTTTTTCGCAAAACAAGGTGAGATTGACAACCTCATCGCAAGTTGGCGACAAAGTTCTGTGGTTGTGTTGTGCAGGTCTCCACGTTGCTACTAGCACCAGTAGTGCGCCCTGCCAAAGCTCAGCTAGTAACACCTTTGAGGTGTTTCCATGCTCGTACTGGTTCAATTAAACCTTGGTTTCATAACTGAGGGAAACTTGCTGCTGTGCTCATCATACCTTCCTCTTGGGGTTCCCAACGAGCTCTACATCAACACTACACGCCAGCAAAGATTTTCTGGGCGCCGTGTATTGAGCCATCAAGCGATTTTCTGGCGCTGTTGCTAGGGAGTCAAGGACATCTTCACAAGGGGAGTCCCTCATAACCAATCTCTTTACTTTGTTGTTTTTGTTTTGCTTAGCTTCTTTTTGCTTTGTTTGCTTGTTTTGTTCTTCAAAAAACACCAAAAAGTTAGTCTTACTTGTTTGCTTTCTTATTTGAAAACCCAAAAAATGACTACCCTTGAAAACACTATGTTGTGTGACTTCACTAGCACCAACAACAATGATTTTATGAGCACTCCTATTGCTCCACCTATGGCTGAAAATACTTTCTTTGAGATAAAACCTGCTTTGCTCAATCTTGTTATGAGAGAACAATTTTCTAGTATTGGTAATGAAGATGCTGCTTCCCATCTAAATAACTTTGTTGAACTTTGTGAGATGCAAAAGCATTGGGATATAGATGGTGATATTATTAAACTGAAATTGTTTCCTTTCTCTTTGAGAGGAAAAGCTAAAGAGTGGTTGAATTCCTTAACTAGGAATAGTATTGATTCTTGGACTAAGTGCAAAGATGCTTTTATTGGAAAATACTATCCTCCTGCTAAGATTATATCCATGAGAAGTGAAATAATGAAGTTTAAACAACTTGATAATGAGCATGTTTCTCAAGCTTGGGAAAGAATGAAATCTTTGGTAAAGAATTATCCCACTCATGGACTGACTGCTTGGATGATCATCCAAACTTTTTATGCAGGATTGAACTATTCTTCAAGGAACCTATTGGATTCAGCTGCTGGAGGTACCTTTATGACCATCACTTTGGGTGATGCAACAAAACTTTTGGACAATATGATGGTTAATTATTCTGAATGGCATATTGAGAGAGCTCCACAAGGTAAGAAGGTAAATTCTGTTGAGGAAACCTCCACCTTGAGTGATAAGATTGATATTATTATGTCTATGCTTGTTAATGGGAAAGCCCATATTGATCCAAATAATGTTCCTTTGGCTTCTTTGGTTGCTCAAGCAGAGCAAGTTGATGTGAACTTCATAAGAAATAACAATTTTGGCAACAATGCTTATGGTAACAATGCTTATAGGAACAATTTTGGTAACAACAATTATAAGCTATATCCTCCCAACAATGGTAATGCTTATGGAAATTCCTGCAACAATAATAAAAGTGCTCCCTCTGAACTTGAAGTTATGCTTAAAGAGTTTATTAGTAAACAAACTGCTTTCAATAAAACTATTGAGGAAAAACTCTCTAATGCTAAAAGAAATATAGCATCTTTGGCTGAAGCTCAATCTTCTTTGAATAAAATGGCCGCTAAACCTGAAACTAATGAGAATCCCTCTACAGATACTAATGCCATACAAGTAAGAATTGATGAAAATGTTAGACTATTAGCTAAATTACATGCTAAGTGGGAAAGAGAAGATGAAATTGCTAGAAACATTAGTGTTTCTACTATTACCACTACTAGTGTTGAGGCTAATAATAGTTCTACTACTTTAGATGATAAATTTTCTTTTGATCTTGATGGTTGTAACATCTCTGAAGTTATTAAGTTCCTATAAAAGCTTCCTAAAAGTCCTAATGCTAGTGCTATGAACATGGCCTTTACAAAACACATTACTGATGCTCTCATAAAGATTAAGGAAGAAAAGATGAAACATAAAGCTTCTATTCCTATAAAACAAGAGGATGGTTGGGAACCCATCATTAATATGAAAGTGAATGACTTTGATTTCAAAGATTTGTGTGATCTTGATAGTAGTGGTTCTATTATGCCTAGAAGGATTTGTGATATGCTTGATTTGCCTCCTCTTGAAGATTGTTATATGAATGTCCCACTTGATGCTAATGCTAAAAAGAAACTCATGGAGAGTATCAATGATGTTCTTATTATTTTTAATGATTCCTATGTCCCCGTTGATTTTTATGTTTTGGATGTTGAATACAATGCTTCTTGTCCTACTACTTTGGGAAGACCTTTTCTTAGAACTGTTGGTGCCATAATTTATATGAAAGAAGGCACCATTATATATCAACTCCTACTCAAGAAAGGTATAGAACACTTCCCTAAAAAGAGAGAAAATATTTCTTTTGCTTCTCCTATAAAAACAAAATTTGGTCTTAATGCTTCTTCATTGAGAACACTTGATTCTTTCTTTGCTTCTTATGCCTAACTTCAAGGCGTTAAAGAAAAGTACTTGTTGGGAGATAACCCAAGAGTTTTAGTTGAGTATTGGAATTTATTACCTCTGTAATAACCTCTCCTTATCCTTTTTTTTTGTGCCAAGAGTAACCTCTAATGAGAGTGAAATAATGATTGGGAAAGTTGCTGTCCCGAAACAGATTTCTGTGCTTCACCGTAAACATTCCTGAGAGAGTTCTGTATGTCGGATTGAGCTGTAAATTTTTGTGATCCTGCCCCAGGTTGTTATCTAACTTTCCTTAGTTCAACACTTTTTTATTTGAGCAACAGAAGGTCTTCAAAAAAATTCGTATTTACCTGCTGGTCTGTTTTGACAGATTTCTGCCATTTTCTGCATTTGCTTCTTGTGGGTTCCTTTTTGAGTTATTTTGGGGAATTGAGCTTTTTGAGGGTAGTGCTACAGTAGCTAGTGTTCTAATGGAAGTTTATTTGGTGTTATAACTGAACCTTGAGACTTATTTATCTTAAGTGCACTAATGTTGCTAATGAGATTGTGTGAAGTTTTGTATGAAGGAAAATTTCAGGTGTATGGAAGGAATGAGTAATGAGATGAAGGATGGACTAAAGCTCAAGCTTGGGGATTCCACGCGTGTCACCCCAAGAAATATCCAAGAAGTACAAGCGTCAAAGCTTGGGGATGCCCAAGGCACCCCCTTCTTCATCAATAAAAATTCCAGGTTTCTTCCAAACGCTTCATTTTTATTGTTTCATGCATAATTGTGTTTTTCTTAGAGCGTCTTATTTTTCGTTTTCTTTTTTTTAGTTTGTTTGGTTTGTTTAGTTCTCTGAATAAGTTGGTTGGACCCCCTCTTTCATACTTTGGTTTGCAAATAGTTTGGTTTGGTTTGGAAAAGAGTAGGAAAGTTCATGCTTTTGTGGTAAAAAGAGCTCGTTTTTCACTGTGGCTATGCTTTGTCATGCCATGCTTGATATTGTTTTGGCTTTATGCTTAGTATTATTTGCTGTAGCATGACTCGTTATAAACAATTGAGATTTCTTAATGTGCCTTGGATGAATCATGCGTTGTTTTAGCATATTAAAGCATAGTATAGTGGTATTCTCCTTTGATGCTTTATTGGGGTTGACTTGGCACATGCTCACACCATGTTATGACTGTTACAAGTCATCATAGCCTTTATGATCCTTTAGTCTTTAACTTGTAGTATCACTTTATGCTTTGATCAATGATGTTTTGTCGCTCTGCATGATTATGGCCATTATTGCTCTCTTAGTTTGTCGCTCCCAGTCTTTTGCTAGCCTCCACAACCAAGTATGAGTTCCACTCATGCATCCAAGTACCTAAACCAAGTTTTTCCAGAGAGTCCACCATACCTACCTACTAGCTTATGCTATTCCAAGTATATTCATGCTTTTGTCTACCTTTCACTTGTTATGAGAAAACTAGTGATTAAAGCTCTCACAAACTTGATGGCACACTTTACTTTATTGCCTCTAATAAACTTGAACCATTGGGTCCTTCTTTGTTGCGTATATTCTTGCGCTTTATAAGTTGAAATTAGCAGAACCATGTACCATGGGGAACGCTTTCAACATTGCACTTGTACTTTGTACCCCGTTGATATTATGTTCTTTTGCTTACGGATCCCGGCGGTGTGAAATAAATGAGGAACTTGTATGATCATGGAGTTTGTATGTGTGTTAGAGAAACTCCTGGGCCGCTAGCCTATGCCATGCCTAATCATGGTGGAAACTTGCAGCATCACCATGGTGAGCACTCTATGAAGCATCCTCAATAAAAACCTATGCAAATAGCAAATAAAAAGATCGCTGAGATGCTCATTGTCTGCTTGCCTTGTCATTTTGATTATGGGAAAGCTCTCTTATCATGTGCAAGGGGTACCCCGTTGGCGGTTCTTAATGATACACATATACTTACAATGACAAGAGCTTACTCGTGACTGAAGTTGAGTAGCATGAGGATCGGTCTTCGTAAGTAAGGGGCATGAGATTTTGGTTTATAACTTGTCAAGCATATCCTCTTAGTTGTGTCACTTTAACCTTAATAACCTTCAAGATGCTTATGATAGGGGCAATGAGAGTTGAAAGCTATAAGTACCATAATTTTTTGGAAGCTCTTTATGAGACTTGAATCCCTACTTCCTTTTACAAAAGGCCTTTCTTCCACCATTATATTGAGTCTCCACCTTCTATCTTTATGCAATACTTTGAGAGCATAGTGGCCATTCTTAGTTCTATGTGCATTGTCCCAAGACTAGTTGATTGATGCATAACTTGTTGTTGCTTGTTTGAAACTATTGTATCTAGTCACTCTTATGAACTTTGAAGGTGTCCTGTGCATTTATATTTGCTACTATATTGAGGGACAAGCTGAATACTATTATGCTATGTTTTCTTTATGTGAAACAAACAAACGTGTTGCAAAGCATTATTATTCATGAATCTTTTATTTGTGCCTTTTCATGTTGCATCTTAGTTTCTTTGCTTATTGCTAGAACTTTGTCTTTCATGTTATGATTGAAGTACTTTGATCCCAGCTTTGAGTTTTGCAAATACTTTTGATCAAGTTTTTGATGGTGCATGTCACCTCAAAAATTATTCTTTCTTTTTATCACTTACCTACTCGAGGACGAGCACGAGTTAAGCTTGGGGATGTTGATACATTGCAAATGTATCTATAATTTTTGATGTTCCATGCTTGGTTTTATCCACTTTCTTGTGTTTTGTTCCAACTTTGGAGTACTTTTATTATGATTTCTTGGACTAACCTATTAACAAGAGCCACAGTGCCAGCTGCCTGTTTTCTGTTGTTTTTGTTTCTAGAAAAGTCAGAAAATGAATATTCTCGGAATTGGACGGGACAAAAGCCAAAGTGCCTATTTTTCCGGAAGGGATCAAGTGCCAGAATACGAGACGGAGAAGGGCTGGGGGCCGGCCATACCACCTGGCCGCACGGCCAGGCCTGGCCCGCGCCAGGGGGTGGTCTGGCCGACCCCAGCACCCCCTCGGCCTCTCCTTCCGCCTATAAGTTGCCCTCGGGACGAAAACACTAGGTGCCCGATCAAAAATCCACGAAAGAGTCTATAGCCGCCGTCGTCTCTGTCCCTAGATCGGGGGGATCTGAAGCTCTTCCCGGTACCCTGCCGGAGAGGGGAATTCACCCTGGAGGCCTTCTTCATCACCATGCAAGCCTCCGGTGTGATGCGTGAGTAGTTCATACTTGGACTACGGATCCATGTAGTAGCTAGATGGCTGGTTTCTCCTCCTTTGTGCTTTCATGTGTAGATCTTGTGAGCTCCGTTCATGATTAAGATCATCTATTTGTAATTCATACATGTTGTGTTTGCGGGGATCCGATGGATATTGAGATGCTATTTCAGATTGATTATTGATTCTATCATGTCTTTGTTATTTGTGATCTTGTATGCTTTCCGTTGTTAGTAGCTATCTTGGCCAAGTAGATGCTAGCAACTCCAAGAGTTAGTATTTATGCTCGATAGTGGGTTCATGCCTCTGGTAATCTGGGGAAGTGACAGAAATCTCTAAGGTACTAGATGTGATGTTGCCACTAGGGAGAAAATAACGATCTTTTGTTCATAGAACAATTGTATTGTTTACCTTACTCGCAGTTCGTAAAGCAATAATCTGTTGCTTGCAACTTAATACTGGAGGGGGTTCGGATGATAACCTGAAGGTGGATTATTAGTCATAGATGCAGTTGGATGGCGGTCTATGTATTATGTTGTATTGCCCAATCAAGTCTCAAAGGAGTCAAGATGATTAGTATATGCATGTATTGCTTTCTCGGTGTTTATCAATTGCCCCGCTGTAATTTGTTCACCCAGCATGTTATTTATCTAAGGAGAGCCACCTCTAGTGAACTATGGATCCCGGTCCTTTACTTTACATACAATCTACAATCTTTTACTGCTTTGTGTTTACTTTCTGCAAACTTTTACTTCTTTCCATTTGATACGTTTAATCCTTTGTTTTCCGCAAAACACGGTGAGATTGACAACCTCATCGCAAGTTGGGGACAAAGTTCTGTGGTTGTGTTGTGCAGGTCTCCACGTTGCTACTAGCACCGGTAGTGTGCCCTGCCAAAGCTCAGCTAGTAACACCTTTGAGGTGTTTCCTTGCTCCTACTGGTTCGATTAAACCTTGGTTTCATAACTGAGGGAAACTTGCTGCTGTGCTCATCATACCTTCCTCTTGGGGTTCCCAACGAGCTCTACATCAACACTACACGCCAGCAAAGATTTTCTGGACGCCGTGTATTGATCCATCATGGCCCCCCTCCGGCTCTCCTTCTGGCTCCGTGAGTCTTCCGGGAAAATAGTAACTTTGGCATTTGTCCCGTCCAATTCCGAGAATATTCATTTTCTGACTTCCTGGAACCAAAAACAGCAAAAAACAGGCAACTGGCACTGTGGCATCTTGTTAATAGGTTAGTCCAAGAAATCATATGAAAAGTACTCCAAAGTTGGAACAAAACACAAGAAAGTAGATAAAACCAAGCATGGAACATAAAAAATTATAGATACATTTGAAATGTATCAACATCCCCAAGCTTAACTCCTGCTCGTCCTCGAGTAGGTAAGTGAGAAAAAGAAAGAATAATTTTTGAGATGACATGCACCATCAAAGACTTGATCAAAGTATTTGTTGGGATCATAATACTTCAATCATAACATGAAAGACAAAGTTCTAGCAATAAGCAAAGAAACTATGATGTAACATGAAAAGGCAGAAACAAAAGAATCATGAATAACATGCTTTGCAAGATGTTTGTTTGTTTCACATAAATAAAACATAGCATAAAAGTATTCAGCTTGTCCCTCAATAGAGTAGCAAATATAAATGCATAGGACACCTTCAAAGTTCATAAAAGTGGCTAGATACAATAGTTTCAAACAAGCAATAACAAGTTATGCATCAATCAACTAGTCTTGGGACAATGCACATAGAACTAAGAATGACCACTATGCTCTCAAAGTAGGTGCATAAAGATAGAAGGTGGAGACTCAATATAATGGTGGAAGAAAGGCCTTTTGTAAAAAGGAAGTAGGGATTCAAGTCTCATAAAGAGCTTCCAAAAATTATGATACTTAAAGCTTTCAGCTCTCATTGCCCCTATCATAAGCATCTTGAAGTGATTAAGGTTAAAGTGAACAAACTATGGTGTACATGCTTGACGAAGTATAAGTCAGAAATCTCATGTCCCTTGTATACGAGGGCCGCTCCTCATGCTACTCAAGTTTAGTCACCGGTAAGTTCTTGTCATTGTAAGTACATGTGTATCATTGAGAACCTCCAACGGGGTACCCCTTGCCCGATGATACGGAAGAATCCCCATATCAAAATGACAAGGCAAGCAGACAACGAGCATCTCACCATTCTTCTTATTTACCATGGGAATATGGTGCTTTTTTTCTCTCTTTCCTCTTTTCATAGTATCTTTTTTTTCTTTTCTCTTTTTTTTTCTCAACATAGGACTCTTTTTTATAAGAAGAATGCTTCATAGACAGCTCATTATGGTTACGCTACAGGTTTCCACCATGTCAGCATGGATTAGACCAGCGGCCCAGGCGTTTCTCTAACACATATACATAACTCCATGGACTTACAAGCTCCCCTTTCATTTCACACCGACGACATCCATATACAAAAGAGCATGATATCAACTAGGTACAAGTACCAAGTGCAATGTTGAAAGCGTTCCCCATGAAAGCATGGTTCTGCTAATTCCCCACAAATAAGTGCAAGCATATACAACATAGACGACACAATGGTTCAAGTTTATTAGAGGCAAAAAGTAAAGTGTGGCATCAAGTTCGTGAGAGCTTTAATCACTAGTTTTCTCATAACAAGTGGAAGGTAAACAAAAGCATGAATATACTTGGAATAGCATAAGCTAGTAGGTAGGTATGGTCGACTCTTTGGAATAACTTGGTTTAGGGAGTTGGATGCATGAGTGGAACTCATACTTGGTTACGGAGGCAAGCAAAAGACTGGGAGCGACAAACTAAGAGATCAATAATGGCCATAATCATGCAGAGCGACAAAACATCATTGATCAAAGCATAAAGTGATACTACAAGTTGAAAACTAAAGGATCATAAAGGCTATGGTGACTTTGAATAGTCATAACATGGTGTGAGCATGTGCCAAGTCAACCCAAATAAAGCATCAAAGGAGAATACCACTATACTATGCTTTAATATGCTAAAACAACGCATGATTCATCCAAGGCACATTAAGCAATCTCAATTGTTTATAATGAGTCATGCTACAGAAAAGAATACTAAGCATAAAGCCAAAACATTATCAAGCATGGCATGACAAAGCATAGGCCACAGTCAAAAACGAGCTCTTTTTACCACATAAGCATGAACTTTCCTACTGTTTTCCACACCAAACCAAACTATTTGCAAACCAATGTATGAAAGAGGGGGTCCAAACAATTTATTCAGAAAACTAAGAAAACCAAGCAAACTAAAAACTAAAACAAAAACGAAAAAAGAAGACACTCCAAGAACAACACAACTGTGCATGAAACAATAAAAATGAAGCGTTTGGAAGAAACCTGGGATTTTTATTGATGAAGAAGGGGATGCCTTGGGCATCCCCAAGCTTTGACGCTTACTTATTGGATATTTATTGGGGTGACACACGTGGCATCCCCAAGCTTGAGCTTTAGTCCATCTTTCATCTCATTACTCATTCCTTCCATACACCTGAAAATTTTTCTTCATATAAAACTTCACACAATCTCATTAGCAACATTAGTGCACTTAAGATAAATAAGTCTCAAGGTTCAATTCTAACACCAAATAAACTTCCAGTAGAACACTAGGTACTGTAGCACTTCCCTAAAAAAAATCTCAATTCCCCAAAAGAACTCAAGAAGGAACCAACAAGAAGCAAATGCAGAAAATGGCAGAAATCTGTCAAAACAGACCAGCAGGTAAAGACGAATATTTTTAAAGACCTTCTGTTGCTCAAATCGAAAAGTGTTGAACTAACGAAAGTTAGATAACAACCTGGGGCAGAAGCACAAAAAATTACAGCTCAATACGACATACAAATATCTCTCATGAATTTTTACGGTGAAGCACAAAAATCTGTTTCGGGACAACAACTTTCCCAATCATTACTTCTCTCTCATTAGAGGTTACTCTTGGTACAAAAAGCAAATAAAAAGGATAATGAGCGGTTATTATAGAGGTAATAACTTCCAAGACTCATCTAAAACTTTTGGGTTATCTCCCAACAAGTACGTTTGTTTAACGCCTTTAAGTTAGGCATGATAGTTTGAGAAGATGCTCAAATAAGAAATATATTGAAATAAAAGAGAGCATCAAGAAGCAAATTCAAAGCACATTTAAGTCTAACCCACTTCCTATGCATAGGAATCTTGTAAAGAAACAAGTCATGAAAGCACAAAGAAACAAGCATAGGAAAGCAAAACAAGTGCAACTTCAAAATTTTCAACACAAAGAGGGGAAACTTAATATTGTTGAGACACATAAAACCATGTTTCCCTCTCTCATAATAACCTTCAGTAGCAACATGAATAAAAGTAAAAATATAACTATCACATGAAACATTCTTATCATGAGCCACATGCATAAAAGAATTAATACTCCCCACATAAACATAGTCATTCTTATTAGTTGTAGTGGGAGCAAATTCAACAAAATAGCTATCATTATTATTCTCATCACCATAGTCATCAAATATAGGAGGAATATTGTAGTCATAATTAATTTCCTCCTCAATATTAGGTGGACTGAAAATAACATACTCATCATTGTAATCATCATAAATCGGAGGCATAGTATCATCAAAGTAAATTTTCTCCTCCATGCTTGGGGGACTAAAAATATCTTGCTCATCAAAGCTAGCTTCCCCAAGCTTAGACTTTTCCATAGCATTAGCAATAATGGTGTTCAAAGAATTCATACTAATAACATTGCTATTAGCATGTAAATAAAGTTCCATAGGTCTTTTAATTTTCTCTTCAAACACTTCATGTCCTAACTCAAGATAAATACTATAAAGCTCTCTATTTTTGTTGTTGTTTTCCATTAAGCCTAGCTAGTGAAAACAAGAAACAAAAATACAAAATTGCAGAATCTAAAGGAAATAACTTCGAGCACTCACACCGGAGGATGTGAGTACCTTTTACCTTACCTCCCCGGCAACGGCGCCAGAAAATAGGCGTTTGCCGTGGGAGGTTCTTCTTCTTTAATCCTCCGGTGTGAATACCTTTTACCTTACCTCCCCGGCAACAGCGCCAGAAAATAGCTTGATGTCTACGCACTTCTATTCTTGTAGAAAGTTGTTGGGCCTCCAAGTGGAGAGGTTTGTAAAACAGCAGCAAGTTTTCCCTTAAGTGGATCACCCAAGGTTTATCGAACTCAGGGAGGAAGTGGTCAAAGGTATTCCCTCTCAAGCAACCCTGCAATCAAGATACAAGAAGTCTCTTATGTCCCCAACACACCTAATACACTTGTCAGGTGTATAGGTGCACTAGTTCGGCGAAGAGATAGTGAAATACAAGTGGTATGGATAATTATAAGTGGTAACGGTGATAGAAAATAGCTTGATGGCGTGGAAGAGACTAAAGGAAAACTGAAATAAAGAAGGAAGCAAGCAAACATGTAATAGATCTAATAGCAAATGGTGTTTCAGTGCTTAGAAACAAGGCTTAGGGATCATACTTTCACTAGTGAACACTCTCATATAAATATATTATCTTCATGATACTACTCTTAACTACTCTCCGGTTGGACACTCTAATCGATGGTAGGGCTATAATAGCACACCTCAAAGTAAGCCTTTCCCATCTAGAAAACCCCACACTGTCACCTTGAGTACTAGATGAGTCCAACAAACACCACAATTTCATAAAGACATCCAACTCCAAATATAACACATAACAAGTATTTGTAATCTCTAGCCTAAGTGCCACCATGGTGTGCACGCTGTCACTTTCACACACATGGGGAGAGCAGAGATCTATTAAAGCACTTGAGTAGCAAGGTAGATCTATAGATTACAAGCTCATGATCTCAATAAGATCATGCATAGAGAGAGAGATGAACACATAGCTACCGGTAGAACCCTTAGCCTCGAGAGAGATCTACTCCCTCCTCATCATGGGAATCAGCAATGGTGATGGAGATGGCGGTGGAGATCGATGGAGATGGCTCTAGGGGCACTTCCCCGTCCCGGCAGGGTGCCGGAACAGAGACTTTTTGTCCCCCGAATCTCCCCTTCGGTGGCGGCGGCACTATGGAACTTTTCGTGGCTAGAGGCTTGATGATTTAGGGTTTACACATCGGGAGGCTTCTTATAGGCCAGAGGGCAAGGTCGGTGGGAGGCCAGGGGGCCCACACCATGCCCTAGCGTGGCCTAGGTGGACCCGCGCCTAGGGGTGGTGTGGCCACCCTGTGGCCCCCTCCTTCTCTCCTTCTGGCTCTGTGAGTCTTCCGGGAAAATAGTAACTTTGGATTTTGTCCCGTCCAATTCCGAGAATATTCATTTTCTGACTTCCTGGAACCAAAAACAGCAGAAAACAGGCAACTGGCACTGTGGCATCTTGTTAATAGGTTAGTCCAAGAAATCATATCAAAAGTACTCCAAAGTTGGAACAAAATACAAGAAAGTAGATAAAACCAAGCATGGAACATCAAAAATTATAGATACATTTGCAATGTATCAGATCATGATGGTGCTCTTTTCAATGTAAAAGCGGTAGTCTCTAAAGCTTCAATCCTTAAAACAAAATGGCAGTTTTATAAATGACACCTTTGATCTTACCATGTCAAACATGGTTTGATTTCATCTCTCGAATATGCCATACTCCTATGGTTTATCGGGAAACACAAATCATGGAACAATTCCTCAAATCTTAAGTGTTTTGCTAAACATGTAATTTAAATATCTTCCTTTATGATCAAATCATAAACTCTTTTATTTTCTTGTTACAATGATTTTTCACTTCATCTTGAAAGTCTTTGAACAATTTTCAAATGTTTCATACTTCTTCCTTATTAAGTAAATATATAGATATATTCACTCAAATTTCTGGAGAAAGATATATGAAGCAAAAAGATCCATCGCATATGGCTACACATAATGGACTATGCACATCAGCATGCACAATTTCCAATAAGCTAGTCATCTGTTCCTCTTTGGCCTATGAACGGAGTTTCAATTATCTCGAGGAAAGTCTCACAAGCGTCAATTAATCAAAATCAAAGACTCCAAAAATCCATCAACATGGATTTTCTTCATGTTTTCTTTCCAATATAATTTAAACAGCGATGTCACTTCATAAGTTATCTTTCAATCATTTGTCTTGCGACATTTTAGCAATAGTTTTTATGGATGTGATTTCTCCCACTAGACTTGTAAAAGTTCATCCATCCTTTATGGAATACGGTAATTATTTGAACAACCATTGTTCTCATAATACCGGAACAAAATAACAATTATTAAAACAAATCTTGAAGGCTAGGTTTGACGACAACAAAAACACAATAACACTTTATTTGTTTTCGATGAACATCATCACTTATTCTCTTGCTAGTTACTTAGGTCGTTGCAGTTCATGAATTGTGTTGTTCTGTATGACACTTCACACCAACCAATTCGGTATCCAATACCTTAGAACCACATTGTTTAATAAGCAAGGAATACAGCCATAACATGTACATCTCCTATATACCTAAGTTGGACATATCCAACCTTTTCTTTTCTGCCAAATATTTTATAGATTCTCTTTCAAGAATTCCTTTTCTTTTAAAAGAATCTATCAACATCAATAGTGGTGTCATTCACATGACACATAGTACAAAGTGTATATAGTCAAATACTAATACCTTTGGACTTGCACTTTGAAGTGGATCACCATCATCAAATGTTTGGTGTTCTTTCAAAAATCCATTCTTTAGTAATCTATTTGTGTAGTAAACATTTTACCTACATCTTATATTCATCCTTATCATGACAACTTTCATGATCAAGCTACTATAGCCTATAAGGAAGAATCGCGAGTATAATGTTAGTTCCCAAAAACCTTTTTGGGAGATCCGGATGCCTAGCATCTCCATCCTTTACAAATTCTCATAATATGAGAACATGTATTTTGCTAAATTATACTCTATCATAATGCAACCAAAAATATTGTTTCAGATATCACAATGTCTTCCACACATGATGGTTTCTGAAACAATCTTTCAGCTCCTAGGTAATCTTGATATTAAAACAAATTTTGAATATCAAAAATCATGGAGGCAAACATGATACTTTAGATACTGATATTGGAATTCTTACTCTTGATTTAATACTACTTATTAAACTTCATGGAGTAAATAGAGTTTGCTGAAAGTTTGCAATAGGACATATAAACTTTAAATTGACATTCAAAACAATACGATACCAGTTCGTAAAGTAAATATCCAGAACTCTATAGTTCTATTATCTCAATTAAAACTAAGCATAAGGTAGTGAACAGACGCCAATGACTACAACAAATTATGCAAATTCACTTCGATTTAGTTTATAACAAATTGAGTTCGACTAATCCAAATTAGAATGAACTCCCACTCAAAAATGACATCCCTCGTGCCTTTTTGGTGATTACATGAACCAAATCCACTACACCAAGTCCGATCATCACGTGAGTTGATGTAGCTTCAAAGGAGAGCATCTATATGGGCATCATATCAACTATATGACTCATGCTTAAGCTTTTGGTCCGTGTTCCGAGGCCATGTCTGTACATGCTAGGCTCGCCAAGTAAGAACCTTAGTATTCACGTGTGTAAAACTGTCTTACACTCGTTCCTATGAAAGCGTAGATTCGAGTACACCTGATCATCACGTGATGTCTCGAAACACGATCCACGAAAAGGTTCATACTTAAGGAAGAACACATTTTTATCTTGATATCTAAATGAGGGATCATCTTACAATGCTACAGAAAGCGCCAAACTAGCAGTATAAGATGCTAACATCTAATGTGTAAAGTGAGATGATATGGTCCATGCATTTGATCTCTATCATTTGCATCGTGGTATGATCTCTATCATTCCTTTGTGTGTAAGGCCAAGGTCTATGGAACTTACACGTTGAGTGGGTTGTAAGAGTATCTATCATACATCTACTTACAACAATACCATATCAAGACACTAGCCCAGCAACGATCTAAACTAGATGCCTCTAATTTATCAATTGCAAGTTTTACGTGGTTTAGGGCTTTCGGAGATAGAACCGTTCTTACCTACGAACATGAATCAAAACGAGGATAACCAAGTTATTAGCAACTCGTTGTAAATTAGATATTGACTATAGTAGGAGAGACAGACACCCGCCAGCCACTTATGCAAAACAAGTTGCATGTCAGTCGTGGAACCGGTCTCATGTACGATGACATGTAAGGTTGGTTCGGGCCGCTTCATCCCACTATGCCACCAATATCCAAAATACATAGAAGATGCAATAACATGATCATCATCGCCCACATATAAACATATGTGTACTACCCGTGTAAAGCACCTACGCATAGATTAGGCTCTGATACCACTGTTGGGTCCGCAGCATAGAAAACAAAAAATTTCCTACGATGAGAACTATACGCCAAGATCTATCTACTAGGTACAGAGCAACGGGTGGATATACATCCATAGAGAACTTACCCTCGAAGACAACGAGTTTTGTTCACGAGATGGAACTCGTGGATGATGTAGTCGTACACTTGCCGATCTCAAGATTGTGATGAAGTCTAGCAGGTCCGGCTCCAGCACGTCCTTCAGATCCAGCTCCAGCACCACCAAGTCCAGCACCGCAAAGCAGCGGTGCATCCGTGATCGCACACACGTCCGGTACCCCGACAACCTCCATCCCTCGCTCCAGCAAAGCAGCGGAAGCAGCAACTCCTTTCCGGATAAAGCCACCGGAAACATGTATCTCGCTAATCCGAGACCATGGGGGAATAATACTAGATGGGGAGAGAGATCCTTCACGAGGAGGTGTGAGGAAGAAGGGGTGTGAGGGGGCCTTTTATAGGAGGAGGGGGGCACCTCTCCCCCATGGCTGGCGCCCCATGGGGTGACCCCTCACCTTCTCATTCATGTGGTGGTAACTCCCTTCACATTCTCTTTTAAAGTCCCCACTTTAAATGCATTAAATTTCTCCAAATTTAATACTCTCTCATTTAATAAAACTCTTTTATTAATTTTATTCAGAATTTTGTTAATTACTTTAATTAACAAACATTCACATAAAATCCCCTGCAACATTTCAATATTACATGCAGAACCAATTTCAGCAATTTCACCCGAAACAGTTTCGGTGTCTATTGAAATAATTCCGGCACTTTCTTAAATCTTTATCTGAAACATATTTGCTCCAAATGGTGTCGGTATCCCTTAAGTGTGTCACCCTACGGTTCGCGAATAATGCAGACATGATCGAGACCCTTCTCAGATCAATAATCAGCAGCGGGACCTGGAGATCCGTACTGACTCCCACATATTCAACGATGACTCTTGTGATCGTGTGAACCTTTAACGCTAGTAACTAAATCTCTTTGTCTCGCGATATATTACATGTCCGAGATTCGATCACCGGTATCTCCATACCTAGTTTGATCTCGTGCCGCATGCACTCTTTTCTCGTTTCCGTGATATAACATTCTAGTGATCACATCACTTGCTTGCAAGCTATCTTAATGTGATATCACTGAGAGGGCCCAGAGTATATCTATCCATCATCGGGATGGACAAATTCCACTTTTGATCCATGAGCCTCAACATAACACCTTTGTAGCACTGAACCCACCTTTATAGTCACCCTGTTACGGTGTGACGTTTGATGTTATCAAGATACTCTTCCGGTGTTAGCAATTAACATGATCTCATGGTCTAAGGATTAAGATTACTTCGTATGATATTATAGCAATATAAACATAATGACTTTGATTCATTCCACCAATGTTGTGACCTCGTTATTAACAACATCCAATGTACATGATCAGGAAACCTTGATCATCTTGTTAATCAACGAGCTAGTTTATATGAGAGGCATTACTAGGAACTTTATATTTTGTTTATTAAACACACATGTATTAACGTTTCCAATTAATACTGTTATAGCATGCAAAATAAACATTTATCATAAACATGGAATAAGATAATAACCACTTTATTATTGCCTCTCGGGCATATTCCCTTCATCAACATGGCCATTGCCAGACACAACTAATTAAGGCCAGACCTTGGATTTCCACCCTGAAAGGTAAGACTTTGAACTTCTCCTCTGTTGTCGTCCCTACTTATGATGCCACTGCTCCAAGTCACGAATCACCAAGCCAATTCCTCATCACCACAAAGACTTGAATTACCATTGCTAGTCCTCATATTTCGGCTTCCATGATATTCTCCACCAGCTAACTTCACCATGGAAAGAGAAAGCGTTCCCTGTGATGGTAACTGCCAGGAGAGCTTCACAGTGCTCCCTCCGAAACCAAATGGTCAGAGAAAAAATAGGTGAGCACGACCGAATCCCACTCGATCCAGCAATCTCCAGACATGAATCTCCTAGGGGAGTTCGCCGGCGGAGCCTTCCGGAACACGACGCCCCAGCCAGATCGATGGGTACAGGCATACGACAGATGATCATCTTGGAGCAAGATGGAACCCTAGGACCCCCACCTTTATTCAAGTCGAGCTAGTAGCCTCCACACCACCCGCCAGAACCCTGTTGGATCTGCTGCACCGAATCTCACCGGTCAGGCCAGCGTCAAGGAAGAAGACAACAGAACATGGGTGATATTCCGTCGGATCCAGCTGAATCGCGTAGCAAGGAGGAGCCCCTGCCACCGGTCAACACACCGATGTGGAAGACCTCCACCACCACCCGCGTTCCACATGCGCCGCCCTGGTGGTGGCCTCCCTCGTGTGTAGGAGACCGTCAGATCTCGCACGCCCTCACCTCCCATCTTTGATAGGATGGGCGTGGCCGTCACCGTCGACAAAGATGACGGCATCGACCGTGAGAAGTAGATCAAGCGACGGCTCGCTAGGGTGGGAGAGGAGCCTTCGGAGTCGCCTCGGGAGAAAGGGGATGGGAGGGGAGGAGGGAGGCGAAAGGCGGTGGGCTGGTGGTGGCGGCGCTTCATCCACGTGTTTGTTTTGCTAGTGGCGGCCAAAGGGTATTGTGTAATTTAAGTAAAATGACAATATAACAATTGGACTCTTTGGACCCTCGATCTCAACCATGGACGGATGATCCAGCATGGGTCATGGGTGTTCAGCCGAACACCCAAAATTTTCTAGAAAAAAATCCTATATATAATCTATAGTAAATACGTATATCAGTTGGCACATGTATGAAGCTTTTCTAGTCTAGATATCGTCCAGGAAAAAAAGCTCAAACCTCAAATTAGTATTGGGGATGGTGTCTACGTCCGTGCAGCCCAACTGAACCAATAGCAATTAGCAAAGCAGCCATGATCCACTGCCTACCGCAACTCCCGGTCGACACTTGTTTGACGGGAAAAAAAGGCGGACATATGTAAAGATACTAAACCTAGAGGCTTGAGAGGATCCAGGACCTCTCCTTTATTGAAAACCGAACTAGTAGCCCCCATGCCACCCGCCAGAAACTAGCAGGATCCGCCGCTTGATGGCAAGACCACCCGGCCGATCACTCCGACGAAGAAGGAGATCACCACCACTATGTTGGGACAGATGCCCCACGCACCCTAGTGTCGCGAACATGGCCCGGGGAACCTGGGCGCCGGCATCGAGGGCGACGAACGGAGCAGATCGTGGCCCATCTAGGCCTGAATCCCCGCTGCCGCTTGCTGCCATCTGGGCCGAGGACCTCCAGCTGTCGCCAGCCACGACACCGTCGTCGAACCAGCCAGGTGTGAGCGCCGCCACCTTTCCCCACCGAATCGCAGCCAGGGTCACCGCCGTCGCCTCCACGCCACCAGGTCTTTGCTCGGCGACGAACCGGGCGGCGGTGGTGGGCGGGGAGATCGTGGGAGGGAGGACGAGGCCGGGGAGGGGTGGGATCCGCCCGGCGCGGCGCGGCCACTCATGAGTAACTATTTGGTTATATTTATTGAGTGGGAGTTCTTCTTATAGGTGAAAGATGACGTCGTCGTATATCGCTTCCATGCTATGACCGAACGAATGATCGTGTTGTAATTTTCTTTATTATTTTGCATGTTTAGTAGTCTTTTGAGATACTGTTGCTATAATGGCTAATTTGTATTTTTATTGGCATGCAGAAATGGATCATTTTCATTTTTTTCTCCTTTATGTTTTTTGTTGGAACACCCGAAGTTAAATTCCTGGATCCATCCCTGATCTCAACCATATATAAATGGACATACATGAGAGAGGCTTACAATGTGTCTACATAAGTCATTTATCTGTGAGTAATTCACGACATATATACATAGCTGACTCTAGGAAGTTGCAGGAGTCAAGATCAAGCACTACTTGGAAGTTGATAAATTAGTAGTACTCATGATTTGCATGCATCCAGTGCAAGCTTAAACGGCCAAATAGATATCAACTATTAAAGGCAGTACCTCCCCCACATGCATATATAAGACTACATGAGATTCTAGACATATCCAATCTGATCTCTTGCAATAGTGTTTGGTTCCTGTTGATGAAAAGACGGCTCTAGACATATCCAATCTGATCTCTTGCATAACAATATGCTTTCAACCAAAATCGATGGCAGATGACAATTACAAACCCCCTGCATGCATGGTCCTATAGCTAGGAACTTTCTTTTCTTTCAAGAAAAATCCAAAGTACTTTTGCTAAATGTTACAAGTTGCTGGTTAGATCACACTGGTCTTTTCCAAACAATTCTTGATCGTACTTGCACCTTAGATTCCAATTCATGAAGGACGCCCTAGTGGAATGAAACACACATTTTTTAAAGACCTATAAAAGGAAGCCACACCCCTTGTGCTATCAAACCATCAAAATTTGCTCTTTTGCACAAGATTGGTACGTAGCAGAAACAAGATATAGCGATACTCGAAGCAGGCTTAGAGAATCGTGCACACCCGCCAACCATTTGAAGGAAGATGGATCGTGTGCACTAGTGGAAACGAGGCCTTTGGTTGAGCCTGGAAATGGGCTTTAACACCGGTTCTAAAGGGGAGGCCTGTACCAGCGTGGCCCGTGCAGTAAAAAGGAGCCCCCCTTTAACACCGGTTCGTGGCACGGACCGGTGTTAAAGGCCCCTGCAGCAGTGGCCCGCGCAGCCCCCTCCCTTTAACACTGGTTCGTGGCTTGAACCGGTGTTAAAGGGGGGCTATATAAGACACCGCAGCCCACACCTCACTCTTCCATTTTTTCACTATCTCATTTTGGAGCCTAGCAAGAGGGTGTGAAGTGTGCTAGTTTGTGTTTTTTTCGTATGCACAAGAGGTGTTCGGTGAAATGCCCGAGAGCTCAAAATAAGTTTTCTCGTTGCTCTTTCCTTCTCGGTCGAGGTCGGCAACTATCCTTTCATGTGTCATTGATGTACTATATATAAATGGTCATCTCCCTATTATTTTTTGATATATACTATATATTAATGCAGATGAACCGGCAATGGATGTACGGTGACCGCCGCACTTCCGAGTACATTACGGGCCTCCAAAATTTCATCGTTGTGGCTAATGCAAACCGTGGTCACAATGGTTTTATGTGCTGTCCGTGTGTTCACTGTCAGAACAAGAAAAACTACTCAAATACCAGAACCATTCACGCCCACCTGCTTCGATCTGGTTTCATGCCCAGCTATAATTGTTGGACCAAGCACGGAGAAAAAGGGGTTGTGATGGAAGACAACGAAGAAGAAGAGGATGATGACAACTATCATAATATGTATCCTGAATATGATGATACTGCAACAGGGGTAGATAATGAAGATCAAGAGGCAGCAGATGGGCCTGCTGATGACGATCTTGGTTGGGCCATTACTGATGCAAAGGAAGAATGTGAAACTGAAAAGGAGAAGGAGAGCTGGAGCAGATGTTAAAGGATCACAAAACATTGTTGTACCCAACTTGCGAAGATGGCCACAAAAAGCTAGGTACCACACTGGATTTGCTGCAATGGAAGGCAGAGAATGGTGTGACTGACAGCGCATTTTCAAAGTTGTTGGTAAAAATGAAGAATCTTCTTTCAAGAAATAATGAGTTGCCCGACAGTACATACCAAGCAAAGAAGGTTGTCTGCCCTCCAGGATTAGACGTGCAGAAGATACATGCCTGCATTAATGACTGCATCCTCTACCGCGGTGAGAAGTACGAGAATTTGGATGCATGCCCGTTATGCACTGCACTGCGGTATAAGATCAGACGAGACGATCCTGACGATGTTGAGGGTGAGGCCCCTAGGAAGAAGGTTCCTGCCAAGGTTATGTGGTATGATCCTATAATACCACGGTTAAAACGTCTCTTCAGAAATAAAGAGCATGCCAAGTTGTTGCGATGGCACATGGAAGACCGTAAGAAAGACGCGATGTTGAGACACCCCGCTGATGGGTCACAGTGGAGAAAAGTCGAGCGAGTGTACCCGGACTTCGCACGTGACGCAAGGAAGTTAAGGTTTGGTCTAAGTACAGATGGCATGAATCCTTTTGGTGAGCAGAGCTGTAGTCACAGCACCTGGCTTGTGACTCTATGTATCTATAACCTTCCTCCTTGGTTGTGTATGAAGAGGAAGTTCATTATGATGCCAGTGCTCATCCAAGGCCCGAGGCAACCCGGCAACGACATTGATGTGTACCTAAGGCCATTAGTTGAAGAACTTTTACAGCTGTGGGCCAAACCAGGTGTACGTATGTGGGATGAGCACAAAGGGGAGCCATTTGACCTACGAGCATTGCTTTTCGTAACCATCAATGATTGGCCTGCTCTTAGTAACATTTCAGGGCAGACAAACAAGGGATACAATGCATGCACACACTGTTTAGATGAGACTGAAAGTGTATATTTGGATAAATGTAAGAAGGTTGTGTACCTAGGGTATCGTCGATTTCTTCCGAACCTGCATCCAGTAAGAAAGAAAGGCAAGCATTTCAAACGTCTGGCGGAACCCCGGAGGAAGCCTGTCCTCCGTACCGGTGAGGAGGTATTTGGTATGGTCAAGGACCTAGAAGTAATCTTTGGAAAAGGTCCTGGCAGTCTATCTGTTCCGAATGACGATGCCGGACACGCGCCCATGTGGAAGAAGCAATCTATATTTTGGGACCTACCCTATTGGAAAGTCTTAGAGGTCCGCTCTTCAATGACGTGATGCACGTGACGAAGAATGTTTGCGTGAACCTGCTAGGCTTCCTAGGAGTGTATGGGAAGACAAAAGATACACCGAAAGCACGGCAGGACCAGCAACGTCTGAAAGACCCTGAAGAGCCCATGCATCCTAAGAGCGAGAAGGGTAAACGATGCCACTTAACTCCTGCCAGCTACGCTCTTACTAAAGCAGAGAAGGAAATCTTTTTTGAATGCCTGAGCAGTATCAAGGTCCCGTCTGGCTTCTCGTCGAATATAAAGGGAATAATAAATATGGCAGAGAAAAAATTTCCAAAACCTGAAGTCTCATGACTGCCACGTGATTATGACACAATTGCTTCTGATTGCATTGAGGGGGCTTCTACCTGAAAATGTTCGAGTACCCATTGTGAAGCTATGTGCATTCCTCAATGCAATATCTCAGAAGGTAATCGATCCAGAAAGCCTACCAGGGTTATAGACAGATGTGGCCCAATGTCTTGTCAGCTTTGAGTTGGTGTTTCCACCATCCTTCTTCAATATTATGATGCATCTCCTGGTTCACCTAGTAGAAGAGATTGCCATTCTCGGTCCTATATTTCTACACAATATGTTCCCCTTTGAGAGGTACATGGGAGTCTTAAAGAAATATGTTCATAACCGTGCTAGGCCAGAAGGAAGCATCTCTAAGGGTTATGTAACAGAGGAGGTCATTGAGTTATGTGTTGATTTTATTCCTGACCTTAAGGCGATTGGTGTTCCAGAATCACGACATGAGGGGAGACTGCGTGGAAAAGGCACCCTAGGATGTAAAGCAATGATATGTAGGGACGGCCATTCTCTCAATCAAGCACACTACACGGTTTTACAAAGATCTATCTTGGTTGCCCCGTATATCAATGAACACAAGAATTTAATATGCCTCAAACACCTGAGGCAGTCTGATGAATGGATTATAAGTGAACACATGGCGAGTTTTGGCGGCTGGCTGCAAAGACTTCTCACGAATAACACCACTATTGGGGATTAGCTGTACTTGTTGGCCAGGACACTATCTTCGACTGTATGTACTTTCCAAGGGTACGAGATAAATGGGAATACATTTTACACGATAGGCCAAGATAAAAAGAGCACCAACCAAAATAGTGGTGTCCGCTTCGATGCAGCAGAAGACAACGGGCAAAAGACCACGTATTATGGGTTCATAGAGGAGATATGGGAACTTGATTATGGACCTAATTTTAAGTTCCCCTTGTTTCAATGCAAATGGGTCAAGCTAACAGGAGGGGGGGTTGAGGTAGACAAGAAGTACGGAATGACAACGGTGGATCTCAACAATCTTATGAAGGTAGACAAGAACTTAGACGAACCATTCGTCTTAGCCAATGATGTGGCTCAGGTTCTCTATGTGAAGGACATGTCTACCAAACCGAAAAAAAGAAAAAATAAGCAAACAGATACATCACACTATGAGCCAAAGCGTCACATAGTTCTTTTAGAGAAAAGAAACATCGTGGGAGTGGAGGACAAGACAGACATGTCATAAGATTATAATAAGTTTGATGAAATTCCGCCCTTCAGAGTGAAGACTGACCCAACCATCCTGTTAAACGGTGTTGATACTCCATGGTTACGGCCGACGCGATCATAAGATTGACTATATGTATTAATTGAGCCATTTTTGGCACACATATGTATCTCAACATGGAAATCAATGTCATATTTCTTCTGTTAACAGTATATGTATTAAATGAGCCATTTTTCTTCCTTCTATTTCTTCCCTCCATTTTTCTCCCCGCCATTTTTTCCCGCCATTTTTCTTCCCGCCATTTTTCTTCCCGCCATTTTTCCCTCCATTTTTCCCGCCGTTTTTCTTCCCGCCATTTTTCTTCCCGCCAGTTCTTCCCGTCAGTTCTTCCCTCCAGTTCTTCCCGCCAGTTCTTCACTATAAATATATGTAGGGTTGGCCTCCATTGTCATTGCACATCTCTAGACTCATATCTGCAACCTCATCACTCTTTCCCATGGCTTCAACCGTAGCACTAACCCCCAGGGAGGCGGAGGCGCTTTGTGCCTCGAACTACCCCTGCCCGCCGGGCTACTGTGTCCCCGTCGGCTGGATGCTGAGCGCCGGAGGCGTGCCGGTTCCTCCTGTCCCTCTAGGTGTGGCGCGCCGGATGGCCATCACGAACCACTACTACTTCGAGCTCACGCCGGATCAGCGGAGGAATCCCAGATGGCATCCCGACTATTTCCCTACTTGGGAAGCCTTCTTCGTGGATCGGCGTGAGAGGGCGCTCGCCAGGCACGAGGAGGATGACCCACCTCCTCCGAACTTCAACGAGGCCGGCCGTCGGCTATGGTGGCGCGGTCGGACTCTCCAGAGCGTCATGGCCTATGACACTTCCGCTGACTCTAACCCCCGTCTGCGCTACCCTCAAGTCCAGCCCACGCGTACTCAACCTTCAAGGTTCAATTACGGCGACCCCAACGACGACAGCGATGACAGCGGCGGTGAGTACGACGACTATAGTGGCGAGTATTACAGGTGTAGGCAGGAGCATGACTGAATCACTCCAACATTCCGAAACAAGTTCGGCCGATTGTTACTTAATCTGGCCATGTATCTTAATTTTCAGTTCTTTTATGTATCTTAATTTTTAGTCGTGCTTTATGTAACTTACTATTAGTTGCATTCTGTATTTTAATTCCAGTTCTATCTCCTTCACAAAATGAGCTATCTCATTCGAGGTTTCTTGGCTTTCGGGTCAAATGACCAATGTTATGGCTAGAATCAAGGCAGAGTTTGTGATAATATGGCCATATTGTGCATACATGTGCATCATGGCATGGCAAACAATGTTGCAAGAGGAAGTTTTCCTTTTTATCGCACCAAAAAGGCATTTTCCATTTTCCGAGCATAAAAACCGGACGGTCTTGTGAAGCAACCACCAAATGGCTAATTCAAAAAACCACCACCACATTTTACAAAAATACTAGACCACCTTATATGGACAATGTACCAACAGGGGGATCTGAAACCTTTCCGTCCACCTCTGGTGAAAAAGACAAATTCCTGCCGAATCGGTAGGAAGTGTGTCAGATATGAACTACAGGTACATGATACGATGCTCATGATTTTTTACAAAAATCATTTTTAGGTTCACAATATGCTATTTTATCAAAAATCGAATGCAAGTTGAGCGAGGCTTTGTCAGATTTTAGTGTATACAAAAGATGCGGCATTTAAATATCTAATCAATTCAAAAATGTTAATACAAAATAAAATATGATTTGCTCTAATAAAATAGGGTTAGATTCCTTTTTAGATGCTTAATATTTCTTATGTTCAAAGTTTTAGGATTTGACAATTTATTTTTGTTTGAATTGAATAATCAAAATTTATATGTAAGTGTTTTAATCATTTTGAAAATTTTCATCTAAAGTAAATATAAAATGTTTTTACATGAATGGATAGATATTATTTTTCTGAAAATTATGATATATTATTCATATTTTTCTGAGTTGAAATGAATAAGATATGAATTTTCTAAATTCATATCCAATTTTTTGAATTATAAATGCCCCCACCCCTTTAATGCATGAAATAAATGCCCCCCCTTTCACACCGGTTCCAGCCACGAACCGGTGTTAAAGGGGGGGCGCATTTATTTCGTTTCGCACGCGCACACCCCCCCTTTACCATCGGTTCGTGGCTGGAACCGGTGTTAAAGGGGGGGTGCGGGCGCGAAACGAATTCCTCCCCTTTAACACCGGTTCTAGCCACGAAACGGTGTTAAAGGGGGGGTTATAACGCGCGCCTTCCCCTTCCTTCTTCCCCCCAGCCAGATCGAAAGCGCGCACGCCGAGAAAAGCGCCATCCAGCCGTCGCCGTCCAGCCCTCGCCGTCGCCGCCCTCGCCGTCGCCATCCCGCGGGAGCGCCGTCGCCCCCCTCCCCGCGCGCGAGCCGTCGCCATCGCAGTCGACGCCCCCCGCCGCGCCAGCACCATCCGCCACCGCGCGCGCCCGCGTCGGCCGCCACCCCCGTCGCCGCCGCTCGGATCCGCCAACTCGGAGCCGCCGCCAGCCGCCGCTTTCTGTTAGTATTAGTAGTTTAGTGTTAGTATTAGTAGTTTAGTATTAGTAGTTTAGTGTTAGTATTAGTAGTTTAGTGTTAGTAGTATTAGTAGTTTAGTGTGTATTATTAGTAGTTTAGTGTTAGTATTAGTTTAGGGTTATTAGTTTAGGGTTTATTTAGTTTAGGGTTATTTATTTAGTTTAGGGTTATTTAGTTTAGGGTTATTTATTTAGTGTAGTTTAGTGTATTTAGTTTAGGGTTATTTAGTGTATTTTATAGTTTGTATTAGTTTAGGGTCGCACCTCGCTGCTCTGCAAGCGCCGCCGCTGGTCGTCGTCGTTAACGTCGCTCCGGTGACCCCTAGGTAGTGGCGCCGCCCGTTTTAGGTAGGCCGCATCATGCTAAGGCGAACCCGCTACCTCGCGCGCCCTAGGTCGCTCTCCAGCGCCGCCAGCCGCCGCTTTCTGGAGCATCCTCCGGTCAGCCACTGTAGCTAGCCCCTCTCATATGCATCCGGGATTTCTCCGAATTAGGGTTTGGACCCCTCGGAACTCGTTTAAAATGATCAAGCATCCTTAGGGTTTTAATTTCATTTGTGTATTTATTTGTGTATTTTTGTATGAATAATATGTATATTTGTGTATGAATCCAAGTCCACTTGAATGTTTACTCTCTTACTCTAGATAATATTATTGTTTTAGAAACTATGGATACACTTAGTAGAAACCTTGAAGAAGAAATAATGGAGAACATTATCGATGAGGACACCTCACAATATCTGAACTTGGAGGGACATGATGACAACTCAAGTAGTCATGGAGAAGATGAAGACTCCGGTGAACGCAATTTAGTGATTACAAAGTCCGACGAGGTATATGCATTGATTAAGCCTCTGCTGACTTCCACCAACAATCTTCTTCTACATGTATTAATTAACGCTTCTTTCTTCTTTTAGCCCTCTGGATCGACCAGCCAGCAACCATCTTCTTCTACGAAAAAGAGCAAGCGAGGCGCGAGCCATCGGTTGAAAGATCGTGCAAAGTTCACGATCGAAGCAGGCCGATGGAGCCTAAGAAGGCCGCAGACAAATTTGTACGTCAGGCTGGAGTTCTTGTTAGGGACCAAATCCCAATCATAATTGAATATTGGAATAAGCCAAAGAAGGGCGACGGTACCTTTATCGATGAAAGATCCAAAGAAACGCTTTGGAATTCGCTGTTGGTAAATTTCATCCTTCCGCCAGAGAAGGATGAAAACAAACAGGTTATAAACGAAAAGGTCAAAGAGTGGACTCTAAAGAAGATGGCTGACGCTTTCCGCAACTGGAAGACAAAATTGAACAAATTTGTCAAAGCTCGCGAGACTCCAGATTTCAAAGACGCATATTATGCGAAGATAAGACCTCACTGGCGCGAATTTGTGGCATACAAGGAAGGTGCTATAGCTACAAAGAGGTCAGAAACCAATACGCTAAATGCCCAGAAGAAGGAATATCACCAGAGGACAGGGTCAGGTGGCTACATATCTCAGAGGCCTAAGTGGGAGGAAGCTGAGAAGGCCCTGCGCGACAGAGGGATCACACCCCAGACACATGGGTGGGACCTACGTGCAAAGACTTGGTTCTACGGAATCGGGGCAAGGTTGGACCCAGAAACAGGATTGTGTATCTTCCCAACCCTCCTTGCCAAATCCATCACTGAACTCATCACGGCATACGAGGAAATAGCCGCCAGGACCTTCCATCCCGATAGAGAGAATGACCAGCTCACACGCGCCATCGGTAAAAACGAACACCCTGGACATGCACGAGGCACAGGGGGTATGACGTGGAAGGATGGGTTTGCCGAGTGGAGCGACTCTTACAGATGGCGCGGCAGAAAAGAAAAAGAGTGTACAGAGCGGATGACACAGATAGAACATGCACCTGTGGCGCTGAAGGCGCAAGTGAATGCACAATAGAGCCATCAAGCTACCGGCCCATCTCAGCGACACGAAGAGCTTGCATTGGAAGCTGCCGGCGGTCCAGACTCTGCGCGGAAAAGCAGCGTGGCTTCCACGGAGAACGTGCAGCCCAAGCTTGAAATGGCGGGTCCTCGATACCCCGTGGATGAGATCATGGAGAGCGAACACGCTGAGATGCATGTGAGATTAATGGGCTTATCCATTAAGGTGGCTGTCGGCTATGCTTTACCTCCTTTAGCTGGTGGAACTTAACACTGCCGACCGATTCTAGATGGCTATGCTATTGTCGGGGTGGATGAGGTTGTGAAGGAATATGAGGAAGCACAGCTTGACCATGCTACAGGTGAAGGGGAAACTCAACTCAAATTTGCAGTGAAAACAACCATTCTTTGGAAGAAGGAACACATCGTGCTTCCAAATTGGAGGCCACTAGCACCCCCGCCGTCTCCGCAGCGTCAGCAGTCTGAGCTGCTTCAGCCATCTCCTGCGCGGCAGCCATCTCCGGCGCTTCAGCCATCTCCTGCGCGGCAGCCATCTCCGGCGCGCCAGCCATCTTCGGCGCTTTAGCCATCTCCTCAGCGTAAGCGGAAGAGCACTGCCACGAAGAGCATCACTAGCACTGCCACAAAGAGTTCAAAAAACTACGTCCCGTAGCCTTCCGCCAAGCCATTGACGGTTTTACCGTGGAATCGCAGCGACGAGGAGACCAATAGGATCTCGGAAGAAGAGGTCAAGAAATTCTTTGCACCTAGACGGGCCGAGCCAAAGGAGAAAATAGATCCGGCGGTGGTGGAGAAGTTTTACAAAAATCTTTTGAAACCTGAAACCCCACTTGTGCCGGACTACTAGCGCCAGATTTTGAAGGCGGATGCAAGGCGCCGTAGGGAGACTGAAAGTAGCAGTCGTGCGGCACCCCAGAAAATAGTTCCCATGCTCGGAGAGCAGGAAAACCAATCATGCGCCCCGCTCCAAGTGTTCGACACACGGGACGCTCCTCCCGTAAATGATTACGAGGCAGAGCTACAAAGAAAGGCCAATGAGATGGGGATGACTTACATTGCATACTTGAACATCATGGGAGACAACTTGCCCAAATGCGATGCCAACCCCATACAGCCATGGAAGTATGGGAAGAATCTCGTCAAGAAAGAGGAGCTCAAGAATCTACCAATAAAGATGCGAAGATTGCACAAGTGGTACCTTGATTTCTGCAAGACGAGAAAGGAAGAATGGATCACGGCGCATATAAGAGATGAGGTTTTCTTGTGCGGAGACGACGAGATCGACTTCAACATTCAAGACTTGCATTTTCTATTCAATCAGAAGGAACTCGACAAAGCTGCCATCAGCCTTTATTGTGTGTAAGTACTATTTCTATATTTTCTATCTCATCTCATTCACTTCATTAATTGCATGTATATATATATGCTCACCATATATGTATATACTATTATGCAGGAAAAAGGTTATGGAATGCATGAAAGGAGGACCTTTTGACATTGGGTTCGTTGACCCAAATAGAGTTCATGAAGAAGTGGTAAGAACCAAACCCAGGCAAACAGAAGATTTATTGCTAAGGTCTTTACTAAGACAACAAACCAAAAGGGAAATACTATTGCCTTACAACTTCTCGTGAGTACTGTTACCCTCTCTTGTACACATTCTGTTTCGGCTTACTCGATGTTAAGTGTAACTGATGATGAGTTTTGCGTTATTCTGCTAGTCATTCAACCTGACTCAGGAAAAGTCCTTGTCATGGACTCGTTACAAAAAGAAAAAGAGCTATGGGCAGACTTTATAGAGATGCTCCAGAGGTAATTTCAATCATATTATCGCACTAGATCGGCAACTTTCGTGACAACAAGTAATTAATTACTCCTTTATCCATTTTCTTTGCCGGACAGGGTTTGGAAAAGGTTCACGGGCAGGGCCGTGGGTGAATGGTCAGAAGAACTAAAATTTGTAGACCAAAATGTAAGTAATACTAGCTAGCTAGGTCTGCGTATCTCTTTGATTCTGCTTCCAATTCCATTATATCATGCTTTATTGATTATTACTTTGATTGAACTCTCTATTTTCGTAAAGTGCGCGCATCAGGGACACGGCAATAACTTATGTGGGTACTATGTTTGCAAGTTCATTCGCAACACGATATGTGCGACGGGCCAAACCGCACTAGAACAACTTAGAGTAAGTAAACAAAGTATACAACATTATTTTATTACCATCAATTGTGTTGAGTTTTATTCTTATATATAAATTGACCCCATTCTTCATATATATTCAGATCGAACGGATGCGGGACCAACTCCTACCATTTGACCGCATACGAGCCATTCAAGAGGAATTGGCGGGGTTCATACTTGATGAGGTCGTCACGCCTGACGGAGAAATCTTTAGATATCCACCAAAATGAACGTTGTATATATGCTTGAACGTGTTTGTCTTGTACTTGATGCTTCAACGTTTATGGAGAATACCACACAATGACGATGTTGTGTATAATAATAGTTGCTTAATTATTCATGTACTCGTATGTACCGATGACGATGTATGTGTATACCGCTCCCGATCGATTCCCCCTCCCCCCCTCCCCGTCCCCTCCGCGCCGCAGAAATACGCCCAGAACGGGGCAGGGGCAGAACTCTGCCGCGGCAGAGATTTAGGCCGTTTTCCTGCCGCGGCAGAGATTTATCTCCTTTTCCTGCCGCAGCACAGAACCTTTAACACCGGTTCGTGTTACGAACTGGTGTTAAAGGGGGGCCATGAGCCCTGCGGCAGCCCCACGTGCGCCACCCTTTAACACCGGTTCGTATAAGAACCGGTGTTAAAGGGGGGGGCCCTCTAACACCGAACGCTCAACAGCGGTTCTACAACCGCTGTTAGAGGGCCCTCCAAACCGGTGTTAGAGGGGGGGGTGCACTAGTGGTGATGAAGCTGTCGTCGGAGCGGGCGGTGGTGATCTTCACTCTGAGCTCCTGCTGCATGTGCCACACTGTGGCGCAGCTCTTCTGTGACCTCGGGGTCAATGCACTCGTGCGCGAGCTAGACCAGAACCCTAGGGGAAAGGAGATGGAGAAATCCCTCCTCAAACTGCTCCGGAAAGTCCCATCTGTTCTGGTGGTGTTCATTGGCGGTAAGCTTGTCGGTGGCACAAACAGGGTCATGTCTGCACCTGAGCGGTGAATTGGTCCCAATGCTGAGGAATGCAGGTGCCCTCTGGCCATAGAATGATCAAAGGGTTGCAACATGGAAATAAATTTTGTAAGAGTGTGAAGTATATGCATCATTTTAATTTCCTAGAATAACTGAAGGACCTAGTTTATGCCGAGCTGGTTCTTTTATCCTATTCCAATAATGATTAGGTTTCTTTGTGAGACAAACAATGACAAAAGGTTTCTTGCTCGCTAGGCGTGAGTTACGCCCGTGCTTTATGGAATTTTTTTTTGAAACGGGCAAAAAAGCTTTTGCCCTATATTGAAATAGGAGAAGCAAACAGGGGTATGGCAAGAGCCATAAAAACAACAAAAAAAGGAGAGGAAGGGGGCGAACACCGCCCCCGACAAACGGAAAATAGGATCAACCAACAAGTTCCGCCAGATTTTTAGCACCGGCGAGGATCCAGTCCTTCCCCTCCTCCCTAATCTTATGCATGACAACCGATGGCAGGAAGGACTTATTGTTGAAAACTCGTTCATTCCTCTCTTTCCATATCTCCCAAGTGATGAGCGTGATAGCCGAGCGCAACCCTTTTGGGGAGGAGGTGGTGGTCTTCGAAACGGCCAGACAATAGTCCACGACTTTAGGCCTACCCTCCCCGAGGCTGCTGATGAGGTCTGGACAAGACAGCCAAGAGGCCGCGGCCGTCTAGATACGCCTGGAGAAGCAGCGCTCAAAAAGAAAGTGTCGTGCCGTCTCAGGGGAGGTACGACATAGCTGGCAAGTAGGTTCGTGCGGCCAACCGCGTTTCGCCAAGCGATCAACGGTCCATAAGATGTTCTGGACAGCGAGCCAGGCGAAGAAACGGCACTTTGGAGGGGCCCAGGTCTTCCACACGATGTTCCCAAACTGGCAGGACAAAGAGGCAAGGAACTGGACTTTGTAGGCGGAGCTGGCCAAGTAGCGCCCATTGGGGGTCAAGGACCAGGTAATGGAGTCCTCAGTGTCAGGATGTAGCTGGATATCCGACAGGAGCTCCCAGAGGCGGACATATTGTTCCATGTGTTCGATAGTGAACGCACCCACTGCAATGTCCGAGATCCAGTTGTTATCAGCGAGAGCGTCCTGGACCGTCCGATTCTTCCTCTTGGAAGCCTTGAAAATAAGGGGAGCCAGGTCTTTTGGCGGGGCGCCATGGAGCCATGAAGACGACCAGAAGGAGGCCTTGGCGCCATTCCCGATGGTGACACGAGTAGCCGCATTGAAGAGGTCAAGGTCGGAGGCGTCATTGGGGTTTTCGGAGCCCACCCATGGCTTCTCAGGAGCCTTCCACTCATACCATAACCAGCGAAGTCTCAGGGCCCAGGAGAACTTCTCCAGGTCCAAAACCCCCAAACCACCGAGCTCCTTGGGGCGGCAGACCTTTTGCCAGTTGACTTTGCATTTCCCTCCACTAACCGCCTCTTGACAGGCCCATAGCATGCCGCGACTGATCTTCGCAAAGTCCTTGAGGATGCCTTTGCCAGCCTTTAAAGCCATCAGCAAGAAGATTGGCATGGAGGAGAGCACGGACTTAACCAGAGCAGTGCACCCGGCACGATTCAGGAACTTTCCTTTCCACGGGGTAAGACGAGCCACCGCCTTGTTGATGTAGGGTTGAAGGTCCACACACCTAAGTCTTCTGAGGGAGAGGGGTAACCCCAGGTACTTAATGGGGAAGGGGGACATAGTCACCGGGAAGTTCGCCAGAATGTCCTCCAAGTTGATGTTGGCGCATTGGATGGGGCGATGGAGCTCTTGGTCACATTTTTCACGAGGCCAGATACTTCGCCAAAATTCTGCAGTATGCTAGCAAGGCCTTCCACATCATGTGTCATGGGGGATAGAAAAATGGCAGCGTCGTCCGCATAGAGGGAGACCCTGGGGCCCTGAATACCTCCAGGCATAGCAGACAGCAGGCCGGATTCCGTAGCCTTTTCCAGAAGTCTATGAAGTTGGTCGATGGCGATGTCGAATAGGAGGGGTGAGAGGGGATCGCCCTGACGAAGACCGCGTCCATGCAAGATGTCCTTCCCAGGGATTCCGTTGAGGAGAACCCTAGAGGAGGCCGTGGAGAAGAGAGTCGTTAGGAGAGCCCGCCATCTTTGAGGAAAGCCAAGGCATTGCAAAAGATTCAGCATGTAATCCCAGCGAACAGTGTCGAAGGCCTTGGCGATGTCCAATTTGATGAGAAGGGATGGAGTTTTGCTGTGGCGTAACTGGCGGGCGGTGTTCCTGACATACATGAAATTGTCGTGGATAGTTCTAGACTTGATGAAAGCGCTCTAACTGCGGGAAAAAATGTCGTTCATCTTTGGGCTGAGACGACATGCCATAGCTTTGGCGATGATCTTCGGGACCACATGGATGAGACTGATGGGCCTGAAATCCGATATGGACTCCGCACCGTCCTTCTTGGGCAGAAGCACGAGATTGGCACGTTGATGATGTGGAAATTGGATGCTAACAGATCGGAGAAGGCATTGATGGCGGTCATAAGGTCATCCTTGATTATATCCCAGCAAGAGCGAAAGAAGGCGATAGAAAAACCGTCAGGGCCCGGAGCCTTATCCACGGGCATATCATCAATAGCTTCCTTTATCTCATCCTTAGAGAAAGGCAGGCCCAGGTCCTCCAGGGGGTGGGTGGTGGGGTTCAGGGCGCCCCAGTTGAAGTCCAGCATACGAGGAGGAGGCCTACCTAGAGCACGGGAGAAGTGGTCGAAGATCAGCCCGACTTCATCATCGTGAGTCACAGCCCAGCCAGTGTTATGCTTGAGTCTCAACATGTGATTTTTTGCATTTCCTCGCATTAACTCGTAGATGGAAAAAAATGGTGTTGGCATCGCCCTCGCGGAAGTAGCGAATTCTGGAGGCTTGACGTTTGCGGGATCTTTCCAGAGCAGCGAGACCCTTAACCCGACGTTTCAGGTTAGCACGGAGCCATCTTTCGTCCTAGGAGAGTGCGCGGGACTCTTGAGCAACATCCAGCTGCAGAATGACATCCAGGGCCATGAGGAGTTGTAACTTGCCATCAGAGAAGAGGCCTTTGCTCCAAGATCCGAGCCCATGCGCCGTGGCCTTGAGCTTGTGATTGATGACATGGACCGGCTGAGAGTGCGAGGAGGGCGCAGACCAAGCTTGTTGGACCACCTCCTTGAACCCCGGCATTTTGGTCCAGAAGGACTCGAAGCGAAAGACAGGCGGTTTTCACGGGCCACTCTGGTTGGAAAGGAGGAGGGGGCAGTGGTCCGAGAGGGACGAGGACAGGGCATGTAGCACATGATTCTCGAACATGAGGTCCCAAGCAGCATTGCAGAAAGCCTGGTCCAGACGCACAAGAGTAGGGTCTCCCTTTCGCTGCTCCAAGTAAACCTCCGGTTCTGCAGCTTCAGCTCCTTAAGCTGACAGTTGGTGAGGGCTCTTCTGAAGAGACCGATCAGGCGGAAGTCTAGGTTGTTGTTGTTCTTGTCCTCCGCTTGGTAGATAAGGTTGAAATCCCCAATGATGAGCCATTTTGAGTCATCAGAAGGCTTGGCGGCGATAGCTTCTGCGAGAAAGGCTTCTTTCTTGGCGTGATCTGTAGGACCATAGACCGTAGTGAGCTTGAAGGAGGTACCACATGCGCGACTGGAGACGCTAGCCGAGATCAAGTGAGTGTCGAGGTGAACGTTGGAGACCTCCACATGATCCTCATTCCAGAGTAAGAGGATGCCACCCCGGGTGCCGATGGCCGAGCGAAGTCTAAGACCGCCGATATAAGAAGCTGTTTGTTGATTGATGTGGTCGAGCTTGGTCTCTTGGATGCAATCAATATGACAGCGGGTATCAGCGAGGAAGGCGTGGACGGTGTCTTTGCGACCTTGGTCGTTTAGCCCGCGAGTGTTCCAGACAGCGATGGAGAGATCAGGTCCGATCATAGTGACAGCAGCCAAGGTGAGGTGATAACTTAAAAGACGAACACAGAGACTTGTCCACAAAGTGATACAGTTGACGAAACGCAGCAAGAAAGCAAGGAACTAAATAGTCACGTCCTGGGCATCTAGATTGCACCCTCCTGGACCTCCCATGGTAATGAGCGACTCGTCCGCTTCGGCCATGCTGCGGATGTTGAGCTTGAAGAGCTTGGTTAGAACTTCAATCGCCTTGTCCATAAGCGGGGTGCTGAACTTGTCGACGTAAACTTTCCTCGCATCCAGCAGAGGGACTCCTTCAGCAGCAACACCCATCTTGGTGTTCAGGACATGGACGGCCTTATCCATGCCGTGCATCTTTGGCTTGTTGATCAAACGGGCACTACGCCTGGTTTTAGAAGTGGGCTGCACCTCGGGCTGCTTAGGCATCAGCAGTGCAGGCGCAGGGCACGGCAGGAGAGGTGCCTGAGGGCGCACAAAAAGGTTGTTGTCGGGGGTTGGAGCGTGTTCTTTGGCCACAGGGTCGCCAAGGACCTGTCTGGCCTCGTCCTCAGCGGCGTCCCCAGTGGCGTCTTCCCAAGAGTCCGACACCACAACCGGTGAGAGCAGCGGAGATAGATCCGCGTGTATGAGTGGCGAGGCGGGGGCGTTGCCGAGTCGTCCATCATGTCGTCCAGCCAAGCGCTAGGGAGGGGAGGCTCGTTGTGCGCTTGTGGTGGGGGCGAGGCGAGCCGCGAGAAGCCCATGGTGAAGGCCGGCGGCAGCACCTTGATAGCGGACGTCCAGTCCGTGCAAGCCGCGTCACATGCAATGACGGAGGAGAGTTTCTTCCATGCCAGGGAGTCTCCGGCCAGGCTGCTAGGAGTAGAACTGCGCTGCTCGATGAAGTGGCGACATTGACCATCATGGTGGCCAGAGGAATGACCCAAACTACAGCCATAGGAGCGACCCCTCCCTTCGTCACGGTGATGGCCCGCAGACTTGGCGCGGGAGGAGTGAGAGGAGTTGCGACATGAGGACTCGCGGCGAGGCCCCCGGAGTTCCTCGTCGTCGTCGTCTTCCCGGTGGTGGCGTTTGCGCGTCACCCTATCATCGCAGCGAGAGCCGTGGCGTGAGCGGCTGCGACGATGATCCTTCGTCTCCACAGAGCGTGAACGGCGTCGGCCCGAGGCCCTGGAGAGGGAGCGATGAGACGCGCGTCGTTCTTCCTCCCACGGCCGTGCGTGAGGCGGGTCGTCGAGCTCGCCACGAGTGACAGAGAGGGCCCACCCAAGTCGATCTTCGTTGTCGTGGCGTCGATGGTAGGCCGGGCCGAGCTCGCCCAAAGCTGGGATAGGGGCCGTGAAGGATGGAGCCTGAGCCCTCACCAACATGCCGACCGTCAATGGTGCCCAGGTGGCATTGCGGCAGGGAGTGCGAAACGGGCCTGAAGTTGGTGAGCGGCTCGCCGCCGTCCAAGACCGGAGCTCCAGTGAAATCCTCCACGCGGTCGACGTGGAGTAGGATGCGGAACGAGACGCCTCTCTTCCATTGATCATGATAGTTTGGATGTAGACCAAGGCATGGACCACACCTGAACAAGTCCAGTCCATGGGTCGTGCGGAGGTCGCCATGTCGGAGCCGATGGTGGTGCTGTCGGGGGCGCCGTAGGTGGAGCAAGATCAGTTGGTCGAGGTTGAGGTGGTTTGTACGTGGGATTCTTCCCGCGATAATTTGGACTTGGACGCCATCCAGGTGGGGGCTGCGGGGCAGCGTGGGGAGGGCCGGTGGAGGGGGCTGGAGTGGGAGGCCGAGCCGCCGTGTGGAACACCTGAGCTTGAGTGGGGCGCGATGCTTTGCGAGCTTGCGTCGTGGCCTCCAGTTGGATAAGAGATCGGACTTCAGCGAAAGTGGGACGCGGGCGCATCATCGGAATAAAGGCCACCTGCTTGTCGAATTGCTCGCCGAGGCTGACGAGGAGAGCATTGATGAGTGTGCGATCTTCAACAGGGTCGCCAAGCTCACGTAATTCGTCGCTGATAGCCTTGATCTTCTGGGATAGAATGGTGACATAGGCGTCTCCTTGAGATATGGTGTGGAGCTCGGTATGTACGGCATTGATGCGGGCGTCGCTATTATCCTGGAAAAGCTGTTGAAGAGAGGCCCATAGATGCGCGGCGGTAGCATCGTCGTTGGAGACGCGATTGAAAAGCTCGGTGGATATGTGGGTGTAGATCCATTGTATAATTGCTAGATCATCTTGGACCCAGCGAGGATCGGCAGGACGAGGCACCGAGTTCGGATCGACGTGATCACGAAGACCACATCGGCCGAGATGAACATGAAATAAGTGGCGCCAATGGTAGTAGTTGTGAAGTGCAAGATCTAGGGTAATAGGTATGAACGGAGAGACGTCGGAGATTGAGGAGGTGGAGGAGGAGGGTTTCACGCCGGCGGCGCGAGCTTCCGCCGCGGTCCAGAGAGGACCTTTCGGCGGCGGCGGTGGAGTAGGCGGAGCCATCTAGATGTGGAAAAACCTAGGCGTCTGATACCATGATAGTTTGGGAGAGAAATAACTTGTATTGATTTAGAAAATATTACAACGTTTATATAGAAGAGAGGAAGAGTCGGCCGGCCTAGGGTTGGACCCTAAACCGACTTAGGCTAGAGTTCTACTCCAATACAAAACAAACTCTAATAGATCAGGGCGATCCTCCTCGATGCGGACCTTGGAGGAGAGGCCACCCGCACCCTTGTTCACCAGCGTGCACCACAACACCTTGGGGATGCGATGGGGAGAAGGCGTCCATGCCCATAGGACGAAGGAGGAGGTATCCTCCATGGTGGTGAAGCCGTCGTTGAGGCGTTGGACCGCGCACTTGCGGCCAACGAGCTGGTCCACCACTTCCGGCCTCCAAGCGAAAGGAGGGAGGCCTTCGACGACCACGTGGACGCGGAAGTGGAGATCGATGTTGTAGGCGTGAGAGATGGCGCGCCATGGCTGGAAGTGGATGTCGAGGCCGTCGAGCTTGAAGTTGCAACGCTCCGTATGCATGACCTTGTCGCGCAGCTCAGCGGAGGAGAACTTCACGAGGTACTATTCCAGGAAGTGAGAGCTCACCACCAGCTCCGACGCCCGCAGGCGGTACTTGCGGCGGAAGACGTCCTCGACATCGGTGCGGTCCGTCCCCTACGGCGCAGCGATAACCCACGCCACGATGGCAGTGCTCTCCTAGTCCAGGCGCTCGCGGTCGAGGTCATATGAAGTCGTGATGTAGCAAGTGTCCTCCTCCTCGCGCGTGGATGGGTGGCCGAGGAAGGACATGGTCGCCGAAGGTGGAGAGGACACGCACGGCTGCCGCGTCCTGCTAGCTGGAGTAGGGTGTTGCTGGGAGCGACGGCTTCGTGGGCGGGACCAAGAGGCAACCAGGTGGCTAGAAGAGCTGCAGCAGAAGCAAAACCTAGCCCCAGCCTTTGTAGACAAAGGAGATGGAGGGCCGACGCCTCGGGTAGAGGAGAAGAGTCGACGGCGGCTCCCGCTGAGTGGGGCAGCGACCCTTCGGGCTTCACGTCGCGCGCGGCGGGTCATAACTGTAGTCCATCCATCTTCCGAGGAAGCGGTGGTCGGGTCCATGCACGCCGAAAAACGTGGAGGAAACGAAGCGTCTTGGCGACGCAAGTGGAGGTGCCCCCCCTGGGAGCTATCGGACGTCGATGGAGGCAGGTTGAACCGCACGGCTTTGCGCGGGCCTTGCCGCGCCGGAGCACCTGGAGCAGAAGAGGCACGGAGGATCCCCACCGAAGTGGTAGAGGACGCCGGGGTGGGCGACGAGACCGCGTGGCGCCAGGCGGACAGAGAAGCGCAGATGGCATCGCGCTCCCTGCTCGACGGCTCATCGAGAGGGGAGCGCCCGACGACCCCTAAGCTTTATGTAATTCATTCGTTATGTGTATGTTGTAAGTTCTAACTCAAGTCACTATTCGTGTGTATGTGTACTCTCAACTTTTTAAAAGAGAAAATTAGTAACAATCTGTATTCATAGTCCGTTTTTATATATCAATGATATGTGCATACTTTCATTGTTCAATTTTCATAGACGCATTGATCATACATTCATTTATCCTTGTTCCCGTTGACTTAATTATCTAGAGGTCCGACGTGCATTGAAAATTTCTCCACTAAAATATTAGGATGACAATGCGGTGTGTTTAGTCAGTAGAGCTCTCGAGATCCATATCCGTATTCAATTTCCTGACCAACTACTTGTCCATGAAGACAACCATGAGGCAAAAAAAATTATCATGCCATAAGTGCTCGATATTCGGCTATTCTTGGAAAAAATAGAATAGTGTCAAAAAATTATTTGTACATCGACAACATCAACTAAAAGCCCCACACCTAGGCGAGGGTTAGATTAGGCCACGCCTATGGGCTTTGCGGACTAAGGGTTACGGTTTGCGGAATGTCCTTACAGTATCCTCCGTTTTAAAATATAAGATGTTTTAGCTTTATAAAATAAGTGTATCTAAATCACTTTTAGTGTGTAGGTTCACTCTAAATCTAAATAAACCTACGCACTAAAAAAAGTCTAGATACACTACTTTTACAAAGCTAAACCATTTTATATTTTAAAACGGAGGGAGTATATGCCTACGAAAATTCATAGGCAAATACCCTCCAAACCTGTGTCCAAAGACCGGAGTATTTATGGGTACATGTATCTATAGATAATATTGGCACCCTTATCTGGGTGTTAGTGTCGATAGAGGGCCATGTCAAGCTACATCTACTATACTACCCTTGATGATTTATGTTTCATCTTCATTAATCACAGTAAACTTTTTGTCCATGTCTTATCAATAATACCATGAAGCTGCAGTCGACCCTCCATGCATGTGTTATTGTGCATTTATGATGTATATAAAGGCATGCATGCATGCTGTTGTCATGGATTCACATTGTAAAGGCATGTATGCACGCTAGTAGAAAACAGACCTTTGGTTTAGGGGTATTAGTTCCGATTTTGCTATAAATCGAGACTAATGCCCCGATCCTAACGGCTAGATCTGGCCTCAAGGGTGGCAGGTACTAGCCCCGGTTCGAACGGGACCTTTAGTCTCAGTTCGTGTAACAAACCGGGACTAAAAGGTTTTAGGCAGGCTGGGTCGGGCGCTAGACCCTTTAGTTCCGATTTGTTATATGAACCGGGACTAAAGGTCTGGCTATATCTTCTTCCCCCACCTGCCCGAGCCACCATTTTAAGTTGGTGGCTCCTCTCTCTCTTTCTTGCTTCAAGCTCGAGTTCATGCCCAATTTTCTTTCAAGATTTGTCTATATTTTGTGGTGCCCCATTTATCCAAAGGTTCTAAAAGGTGAGCAACTTCATCATTTGAACTTTCATTGCTATATTAGCTCATTTCATGCTCTATCTTGTAGATGGATTTGTGGATTTAGTTTGGTAGTAATTTTTCGCAATGACAATATGAGATTGATGTTTAGATTGTATCTATCTTGTATTAATGTAAGGAACTTTAAGGTAAATATCACAATATGTGGATTCTATCTATATATCTTGTTTTGGCACATAGTCTCGAAATTTGATTTTAGAAGCACACACATGCGTGAGTTCATCATTCTAACTAGTTGGGCAAAATATCCGTCTTCGTCTACCTGCGTTTAATAAACTAAAAAAATTGTAACAAAGATAGGGTTAATTCATAAAATCTTGATAAGAAGACATCACAGTATATCTTCGAAAATCTCCTCTATGGCGAGCTCCTCGAAGATGTCTGAGGATAGGATCCTAAGACATCTTCGAGAGAAGCTCCGCCGTAGTGGTGTCCCTCTCGCACCATCTTGGAGTTAATAACTTCTCTAGCTATAGATTAATACGCCGGGTAACTAAAACAATTCACATATTAGGGAGTGCCTCTATGGCGAGCTCCTCGAAGATGTCTGAGGACGGGATCCTAAGACATCTTCGAGAAGCTCTGCCGTAGTGGTGTCCCTGCTCTCGCACACCATCTTTCAGTTTATATCTTCTCTAGCTAGATCAGTATGCTGGTGGAGCTAACTAATTTCACATATTAGAGAGTGTCTCTACGGCGAGCTCCTCGAAGATGTCTGAGGACGAGGTCCTAAGACATCTTCGAGAAGCTCCGCCGTAGTGGTGTCCCTGGTCTCGCACACCATTTTGCAGTTCTTCACAAGAATGCATACCTATTTATAGATTAAGCAGCACAACATAGTGTTGGGAACTGGTGATATAATGTCGACACACTCATCCCTGGCATAGTGCTGGCATCCACCCAAAATAGTGCCGTCATTTACTGGCTTAGTGCTGCCCACTGAGGACATAGTGTCGACATGTTGTCGCCACATCCACATTTAGTCCCGGTTGGTGCCTCCAACCGGGACTAAAGGTTCATCATATCTTTAGTCCCGCTTGCTGGCTTTAATTTTGTTTTTAGATTAGTACTAATTAATTATGATTATGTTTGATGTACTTAATTAATTAAATAATGCAGATGAGCCGGCAATGGATGTACGCTGACCGACTCTCTAGCGAGTTTATTAAAGGCGTGCATTCTTTTCTCCTTGTGGCCGAGGCAAACAAGCGGAATGGTTTTATGTCTTGTCCATGTGGTGTCCATGTGGCGAGATTGTTGCAGCCAAAGAAGTTTCTTCACTCAAGAATGAACTTATTAAAGTGATAAAAGAGGCTGAAGAGGAAAAGTTTGTTCCTGACAGAGAGAACAATGAGCTGACAAAGGCTCTCGGGAATCCTAAAAAGGCTGGACGAACAAGAGGGTTCGGACCTTCTTGTCCATGGGTTATCGGGTTTCCCGAGGACCTTGACATGTACAGAAGCCGATCGAGAAAAACAAAGCGGCAAAAAGAGGAGGATGCAGAGCGGTTCGCGAGGTTTGAAGCCATGCTGCAGGAGCATCGCCAGGAGCTTAATGAACTTAATGGACTCAGACAGCAAGATCCTGCACCAGACAGTGCGGTCAGCCCATCGCAACGGAAAAGAACCGTGGCTTCCACGGAGGACCACGGTAATGATGCAACGATGGATGTGTACCCCGTGGATGCAATTAAGGAGAAGACTAGTTGTGAGCTGCATGTTGAACTGAAGAACATATCCATGAAGGTGGCGGTCGGCTTTTCTTTACCTTCTGCACCGGGAGCGACCTACCATTGCAATCCGATTTCAGCTGGCTATGCTCGTGTCGGTGTGGATGAAGTTCAATCGATGTGTCATTCACTACAGCTTGACATCCCTAGAGGTGAAGGAGAGATGACACTTGGAGAAGTCACGAGTGGCTTTATTCTTTGGAAAAAAGAATACATCAAGTTTCCAGGCTCGACACCAAGGCCACCTTCTCCACCGAGAAAAAATCCATCACCTCCAAGGCCACCGTCTCCTCCCAGTAAAAGTCCACCTCCAAGTCCACCTCCCATGGTACCGTCTCCTCCCAGTAAAAGTCCACCACCTCCATGTCCAATCCATGACCCCAACATGAGTCCATCTCAATCTACGCAGCCACCTCCACCCACTAAGGGCCAAAAGTGGAAGAATAGCACCGCTCCGTCGAGCGATAACCGACGTCCAAAGCGACAGTTATCGCCCCTCCCAAGAGTACCGTTGGTTCCTCCTAAGAGGGCTTACGACCTGACCGATGAGGAGACCGATGCGGTCATATGGGCCGAAGTGGATGCTCATTTTAAAAAGAAACAACCTGAGCCAGAGGTCCAAATAAAACCGGAAACCAAGGAGCACTTTAGGAAATTACTGACGCGGCCATCCCAAGCTCAGTTAAATGCGCCAGATAACTATACACGATGTCTTCAGAAGACACTGAAACAGAAGAGATCAAGCGGTAGAGGAAGCATCACAAAAGAGGTTCCCCAGTAGGGGGAACAAGCAAAACAATCGATTGGTAGTGGAAGCATCAGAACGGATGTCCCCCAGCTGGGGAAACAAGAAAAACAATCGAGTGGTAGCTGAAGAACCAAAAGAGACGTTCCCCAGCTGGGGAAAGAAGCAAATCAATCGCTCTCCCTGCTCCAGGTGCACATACCCGAACCTCAACTATATGAGGGAGAACCTATGGATCCGGAAACGGCTAATATATTGGTCGAGCAATGTAATATGTTTATTCATGACATTATTCACGGCGATATGCCCAAGGCTGAAGTAGCACCCAAATTTGTTCAGGGGATCCTCTGGTCAGTTTTGAGAGGCTTCGGGATATGCCAACAAAAATGCGACGATTCCATGAATGTACATGAAAGCATCAAAAGAAGAGCGATATTGGCTCATACTGAAAGTTCGAAAATCGCATTACTTCGCTGAAGACGAGGTCCCTGTTGAATTTAAAGAATTATTTCAGTTATTCAATCTAAAGGAACTCGACAAATCTATCCTCAGTTGCTATTGTCTGTAAGTGATTACTTTATTTATGTAATTAAGTCTCTATCTCAGCTTGTTCAATTTATTGCCGGTAAGTATACTCACTATATATAATGATACAGAATGAAGATTCTCGGATGTAAAAGAAAGACTATCAATGGATTTGGGTTCATTGACCCACATCGAGTTAATGGATCTATGCTAAAGGATAAGCCACTGGAGACCGAGCAAAACTTGCTCCAGTTTCTCACGAACCAGTATTTCTGTAATAAAATACTATTTCCTTACCACGACGGCAAGTGAGTTCTTGTACACATTAATTTTTGCTTACTCGATGTTTAGTATAAATGATGTGTTACTGATGTATGTAAATCTTGCGTAGGTACCACTGGATTCTTCTAAGCATTTCAGTTGACTTGGGAAGAGTTCACATCATGGACTCACTAAACAAAGACATTGAAGACTACTGCAGCATTATCGATATGCTTCAGAGGTAATTTCAACCATTATCGCACTATATCGGTTTCTTTCGTACATTTTTTGGGATATCAAGTAGTTATTAACTCACACATTCATTTTCTTTGTCGGGTAGGGTTTGGACAGGGTTCAAGAACAACGTCCGCCGTCAATGGCGCGAGGAGCTATTTTTTAAATCGGTCTCGGTAAGTAGTACGGGCTAAGTCCACGCATCTATTTAATTTTAATTTATGTGCATTTATCATGCCAGAGTTATTATTTGATTAAATTCTATTCTTGTAAAGTGCGCGAGGCAGCCACGGGGACTAATCTATATGGATTCTACGTGTGCGAGTTCATTCGCATCACTACTGAGAAGTCCTTGGAAAATGTTCGAGTAAGTAAACAATATATTCACCCTTTATTTTTATTATAAAAAGTTGTGTTGAGTCTAATTCATACGATCTCCTTCTTTATAGTTGGACGCGATGCGGGACAAGTTCCTACTAGAGGACCGCCTAATAGCAATCCAAGAGGAAGTTGCTGGATTTTTTGTCGACGGGGTCATAGATCTACACGGAGAATACTCTCTAGATAGACCCTAAAGCATCCATGTAATGATCTCCATGTAATCAAATAGACAAGCTCTGGACCCGGTTGGGACTCTATGTATGCTTATAAGAGAAATTATATTATATATTGCATCAATGTGTACAAGTACTGTGTAGTAGCATTCTGTATGTATAAGAAAACTTGTTTCTAATAAAAATATAGAATAAAAATAATTAAACACAAAACACAAAATGAAAAGAAAAACACAAAACCTAAAACCCCATCTCCTGCCACGGCAACCAAATGACCCAAAACGCTGCCGCGGCAGGGAACCTTTAGTCCCGGTTCGTGTTACGAACCGAGACTAAATGTCCTCCTATCGCGGCTCGCGGGGCCTCGTGGTGGACCTCTAGTCCCGGTTCGTAACAGAACCGGGACTAAAGACAGGACCTTTAGTCCGGCTTTGACAGTCCTGACTCGTATTCCGAGACTAAAGGTCCTTACGAACCGGGCCTAATAGCCTGGTTTCTACTAGTGGCAGTATGCGGCGAGCACCTGTATGCTAGAGAGATAGAAAGATACCGATGCCTCTCTATAGCTACTTGCATTGGTGACCAGTTACTTTATTATCTTTTACATCTTCATCGATCAAAGTGTTTGTCTAACATATTCCCCAAAGCACATAAACAAATCATGAATATGTACGGCTGAGAAAGGTATCTAATGTGTGGACCGCTAGGTGCCACATTGTGAGCATATAAACACGATATAACAATTTAAACAAATTAATTTTAGTTTTTTTAATTTTTGCTCTGGCCTTGGATCTAATCATAGTTAAACTTTATTAGTCAATGAACAATGACATAGACTCAGGAACACACAATACTTTGGCAGTATCCTACCACAGATTTTGTGCGTGTGTGCTTTGACTCTTTCCAGGTTCCAGCACATCAACTCTGCTGGATACATGCGCCTACACATCAACTCTGCTAGATACATGCACTGCCACACAACGATATAGCAAGACAACATGTTACAGATATTTTTTTTTGTGCAAGCTAACAATCAAATCAAACAAATATAGTAAATCCAAACCGTCCAAATTTTCCTTCAAGTTACAGTAATTTAATGCAAAAGTTTATTTAGCAGCTTTACTTACTACTACCTCTATTTCAAAATATAAACCTTTTTAGTAGTTCAGTTAGAACCGCTAGCCTTACATTATGGCTCGGGGTAGTAGTTAAATTGCTTTCAATACTCTCTCCATCGCTTAACAATAATTCTAGTATAGTTTACTTAGAGCATCTCTAATAGATGATGTATAATGGGTGTGGTGATGTAAAATCTAACTTTTACATCACCAGAGGCCAACAATGCCTCTCCAACAGATGATATATCACTCTTTGTTGATGTATAATTTTTACATCGCGATGCAAAATTGGTCCTTGGTGATCTAAATATACATCACTTGGGCTGGTGATGTAAAACCAAAACGCGTGCACGCGAGCAACCAACCACCATCCTAAAGAGTCCCCGCCTCCTTCCGCTCGCGCTTGCCACCTACCCCTGCCCGCCGCCGATGACGAAAACGCCTCCCCGGCCACCGGGATCGAGCCGCCATCCTCCACCAACCCTCCTGTCGTCTCTCCGAAGCCCTCCCATGGAGGTTCATGTCGCACTGCTGATTTGAATCGATCGCCACACCGCGTGGCCACAGGTTAAGCTTCTCCGCTCTGACCCCTCCATCCCCGTGTCTTAGGGCACTCCCCCAAGCCGTCGCCGCCGCTTGTCACTGACCCGGCCCTGACCCCGCCGACGCCGCTCGATTTTGGCAGCCAACACAGTCCTCCTAGCATCTGTGGGGGAGCAGGAGCTAGACTGACACCGGCTGCATTGCCTAGCAACCGGAGCGTGGCTGCCCTCCACTGTCCGCCGAAGCACCTGCCAACGCCCGCACGGTGTTTGATCGAAGGTATGTTCTTCAACAAAGTTTTTGTTACAAATTCGACAGGTTTAATTTATTTTTTTATATCATATTGTTCCATAGATCGTTGTGTTCGACTGCACCTCTTCGGCGAGGAGATTGAGATGGAGGAGGATGAGGATGTGACTTTGATTGTGCTTATGCATCGGAACAAGAGGCCAAAGCATGGCGCTTCCATATGGGGTCACCAGTACATTCGAAGACTCTGCACAGATGCAAACCTCAAACTCATGATCAACTACTTCTCCGCAACCCCTATGTTTAAGGAGAAGTATTTTCGCTGCCGGTTCCAGATGTCTCTGGATTTTTCAAGGACATTTCAGAGTATGTCAAGCTTCATGACAAGTTATTCAAGCAACAGAGGAATTGTGCTGGAGATCTTGGGCACAACACCAACCATAAGGTGACAGTCACATTCCACATGATGGCATATGGAATTCTGGCAGAAAATTGTCGATGATCACTCGGCCATGAGTGAGAGCTAGCCAGAGTATCAAGTGTGTCAAACATTTTGCAAAGGAGGTTGTCCGTGTGTTTGGGCCTGAATATTTGAGATCACCCACTGCTCAAGACATCATGTTTGCTATAGCAGAATGCAGCACGCAGCTTTCCAGGTATTCTTGAGTCCATTGATTGTATGCACTCGAGGTGGAAGAACCGTCCAACACCATGGCATGGATAGTTGAAGGGGCACAAGAAGTATTCCACCATCATCTTGGAGGCGGTTGCTGATTATGAGACATGGATTTCCCATGATTTTTTGGTATGCCTGCGTCTTGCAATAACATCAACGCTCTCCAATGATCACCTCTATTTTACAAACTTGCCAATGATGTCTCCTCCTGTTTCTTTTCGAGCAAATGGTCACATATATGACACGTGATATTTTCTTACGGATGGAATATATCCTAAGTGGAGTACATTTGTGAAGCCAATTCATTGCCCCCAAGGTAAGAAAGAACTCCAATTCCATAATTCTCAAGCCATGGCAAGGAAAGATGTGGAGCGAGCATTCGAGATATTGCAAGCTTAATTTGCAATTGTGAGAGGACCAATGAGGTATTGGAAGCAAACAATTCTTTGGTACATCATGCAAGCATGCGTGATCATGCATAACATAATCATTGAGAATGAAAGAGGCAAGGATGAGGTGTACGATGGGTATGACTTAATAGGGAGACCGGTGTAACCACGTAGAGGTGGTGATCGAGTAGAGCGCTTCATCGAGGTGTACCACCACATTGGAGATGCCGATGTGCACGATGATCTATAGAAGAATCTCATCGAGGCGTGGTGGAAGTGGAATGAAGAGCAAACCCGCTAGATGTGATGAACTCTATGTCATGGTGTTGTATTTGAGAACTCTGATGTTATCTGTGAGCTACTTGATGAATCATTGGATGAACTATTTGAATTGTCATGTAATAACTAAGTACTATTTGATTTCAACGTATTTTGATCAATTTTAGATGAAGTTTCATAGTAATTGTTTCATATATGCTTGTGATGATCATTGTCTTAGTTAAACATGGGGAGTGGAGATTGAAATAGGTGATCTATTTTACATCACCAGCTGCCAGGGCACAGGTGATCTATTTTACATCATCTGGAAATGAGAAAGTTTACATGTGATGTAAAACACTCATTTTGGTGATGTAAAACTTTTACATCACATGTTTTGGGTGCCCTATTTTATATCATCTGTTAGAGATGCTTTTAAAACTGCTTTGATGTGTGGTGTATATATGAACTGATATGATACAAAGTGATGGATGTATATCAAATCATGCGTTGACACATGCATGATATATTAAAATATAGCTTAAGCCTCAGCAAAAGAAAGCCATCTGAGGCCATCTGCCACGTGCTGGTTTCTGACAGTCTGATTTTCACTCTAAATCATCTCAACCGTGCAGTTTCAGTTGTTAACCGAAGTCTTACGAGTTGGTCCCTCCCGTCCCTACCCCTACCCCGTCCCATCTCGATCACGTTCCCCTCCACCCGCACTCCCGCCCATCCCAACCCCTCCTCCGTCTCCCCCAGCAACCTGCACCGCCCCTTTCGCTCCCGACCTCTCCCTCTCACATCCGATCCCTCCGCCCCCTCCACTCACGAGGTCACCGCCTCCCGTCCAACTCCCGCATCCAGCGCCAGACATGTCTGCTTCCTGCCTTGATGGCTCGGTGTTGATGTAGAGCTCGTTGGGAACCCCAAGAGTAAGGTATGATGAGCACAGCAGGAAGTTTCCCTCAGATATGAAACCAAGGTTTAATTGAACCAGAGGGAGCAAGGAAACACCCCAAAGGTGTTGCTAGCTGAGCCTTGGCAGGGCGCACTACCAGTGCTAGTAGCAACATGGAGACCTGCACAACACAACCACAGAACTTTGTCCCTAACTTGCGATGAGGTTGTCAATCTCACCGGTTTTGCTGAAAGCAAAGGATTAAACGTATTGAATGGAAGGAAGTAATAGTTTACAGAAAGTAAACACAAAACAGTAAACAGTTTGTAGATTGTATGTAAAAGAAAGGACCGGAATCCATAGTTCACTATAGGTGGCTATTGGGTCCGCAGCATAGAAAACAAAAAATTTCCTACAGTGTGAACTACACGCCAACATCTATCTACTAGGTACAAAGAAGCGGGTGGACATACATCCAATGGGAACTTACCCTCGTAGACAACGAGCTTTGTTAACGAGTAGGAACTCGTGGTTGATGTAGTCGTACACTTGCCGATCTCAATATCGTGAGGAAGTCCGAGCGCCGCAACTCAGCAACGCATCTGCACTCGCACACACGTTCAAGCCACCGGACAACCTCCACCTCCTCGCTCCAGCGATCCAGCGGAAGCAGCAACTCCTTCCAGACGAAATGCCACCGGGAACATGTATCTCCCTAATCCGAGACCATGGGGGAATAATTCTAGAGGGGGAGAGAGATCCTTCACAAGGAGGTGTGTGGATGAAGGAGGGAATGGGTGGCCTTTTATAGGAGGAGGAGGGTGCCCCATCTCTCCATGGCCGGCACATGGGGGGGTGACCCCTCACCTCCCCCATTCATGTGGTGGTAACCCCTCCACATTAAAATGCCTCTTCACATTCCCTTTTAAAGCCTCCACTTTAAATGCAATGCTCTCTCATTTAATAAAACTCTTTTTATTAAATTTATTCAGAATTTTGTTAATTACTTTAATTAACAAACATTCACATATAGCCCCTTGCAATATTTCAATATCACATGCAGAACCACCTTCTGCAATTTCACCCGAAACAATTTCCGGTTTCTATTGAAACAATTCCTGCGCTTCGCAATTCTTTCGTCTGAAACATATGTGCTCCAAAATGGTGTCCGGTAACTCTTAAGTGTGCCACCCTATGGTTCACGAATAATGCAGACATGATCGAGACCCTTCTCCGATCAATAATCAGCAGCGGGACCTGGAGATCCGTACTGACTCCTACACATTCAACGATGACTCCTGTGATCGTGAGAACCTTTAATGCTTGTAACTAAATCCCTTTGTCTCTCGATATATTACATGTCCGAGATTCGATCATCGGTATCTCCATACCTAGTTTGATCTCGTTACCGACATGCACTCTTTTCTCGTTCCCGTGATATAACATTCTAGTGATCACGTCACTTCCTTGCAAGCTATCCTAATGTGATATCACAGAGAGGGCCCAGAGTATATCTATCCGTCATCTGGATTGACAAATTCCACTCTTGATCCATGAGCCTCAACATAACACCTTCGTAGTACTGAACCCATCTTTATAGTCACCCTGTTACAGTGTGACGTTTGATGTTATCAAGATACTCTTCCGGTGTTAGCAATTAACATGATCTCATGGTCTAAGGATAAAGATTACTTCGTATGATGTTATAGAAATATAAACATGATGACTTGATCGTAATGCTATACTTCGGATGAATGTTCATCACATTATTCCACCAATGGTGTGACCTTGTTATTAACAACATCCAATGTCCATGATCAGGAAACCTTGATCATCCTGTTAATCAACAAGCTAGTCTATAAGAGAGGCATGACTAGGAACCCTTTTTGTTTATTAAACACACATGTATTGATGTTTCCGAATCAATACATTTCTAGCATGTAAAATAAACATCTATCATGTATAAGGAATATATAATAACAACTTTATTATTGCCTCTCCGCGCATATTTCCTTCAGTGGCTATCCTTAAGATAGATAACATGTTGGGAACAAATTACAGCGGGGCAATTGACAAACATCGAGAAAGCAATACATGCATATACTAATCATCTTGACTCCTTTCGAACTTGATTGGGCATTACAACATTATACATAGACCACCATCCAACTTCATCTATGACTAATAATCCACTTTTAGGTGATCATCCGAACCCCCTCCAGTATTAAGATGCAAGCAACAGATTATTGCTTTACGAATTGCGTGTAAAGTAAACAATATGATTGTTGTTTTCTCCCTAGTAGAAACATCACATCTAGTACCTTAGAGATTTCTATCACTTCCCCAGATTACTAGAGGCATGAACCCACTATCGAGCATAAATACTAACTCTTGGAGTTGCTAGCATCTACTTGGCCAAGATAGCTACTAACAATGGAAAGCATGCAAGATCACAAATAACAAAGACATGATAGAAACAATAATCAATCTGAAATAGCATCTCAATATCCATCGGATCCTCGCAAACACAACATGCAGAATTACAAATAGATGATCTTGATCATGAACAGAGCTCACAAGATCTAGACATGATAACACAAAGGAGGAGAACCAACCATCTAGCTACTACATGGATCCGTAGTCCAAAGATGAACTACTCACGCAAAACACCGGAGGCTTGCATGGTGATGAAGAAGGCCTCCAGGGTGAATTCCCCTCTCCGGCAGGGTGCCGGGAAGAGCTTTAGATCCCTCCTGATCTAGGGATGGAGATGACGGCGGCTACAGACTCTTTCGTGGATTTTTTATCGGGTATTTAGGGTTTTCGTCCCGAGGGCAATATATAGGCGGAAGGAGAGGCTGAGGGGGGTGCCTGGGCTGGCCACACCACCCCTGGCGCGGGCCAGGCCTGGCCGCGTGGCCAGGTGGTGTGGCCGCCCTCTGGCCCTTCTCCGTCTCGTATTCTGGCACTTGATCCCTTCCGGAAAAATAGGCACTTTGGCTTTTGTCCCGTCCAATTCTGAGAATATTCATTTTCTGACTTTCCTGGAACCAAAAACAGCAGAAAACATGCAGCTGGCACTATGGCTCTTGTTAATAGGTTAGTCCAAGAAATCATATGAAAAGTACTCCAAAGTTGGAACAAAACACAAGAAAGTGGATAAAACCAAGCATGGAACATCAAAAATTATAGATACATTTGCAATGTATAAACATCCCCAAGCTTAACTCCTGCTCGTCCTCGAGTAGGTAAGTGATAAAAAGAAAGAATAATTTTTGAGGTGACATGCACCATCAAAGACTTGATCAAAGTATTTGCAAAACATTCAAAGCTAGGATCATAGTACTTCAATCATAACATGAAAGACAAAGTTCTAGCAATAAGCAAAGAAACTATGATGCAACATGAAAAGGCACAAACAAAAGATTCATGAATAATAATGCTTTGCAAGACGTTTGTTTGTTTCACATAAAGAAAACATAGCATAATAGTATTCAGCTTGTCCCTCAATAGAGTAGCAAATATAAATACATAGAACACCTTCAAAGTTCATAAGAGTGACTAGATACAAATAGTTTAAAACAAGCAATATCAAGTTATGCATCAATCAACTAGTCTTGGTACAATGCACATAGAACTAAGAATGGCCAATATGCTCTCAAAGTAAGTGCATAAAGATAGAAGATGGAGACTCAAATATAATGGTGGAAGAAAGGCCTTTTGTAAAAGGAAGTAGGGATTCAAGTCTCATAAAGAGCTTCCAAAAATTATGGTACTTATAGCTTTCAGCTCTCATTGCCCCTATCATAAGCATCTTGCAGGTGATTAAGGTTAAAGTGACACAACTAAGAGGATATGCTTGACAAGTTATAAACCGAATCTCATGCCCCTTACTTACGAAGACCAATCCTCATGCTACTCAACTTAAGTCACGAGTAAGCTCTTGTCATTGTAAGTATATGTGTATCATTAAGAACCGCCAACGGGGTACCCCTTGCACATGATATGGGAGCTTTCCCATAATCAAAATGACAAGGCAAGCAAACAATGAGCATCTCAGCGATCTTTTTATTTGTTATTTGCATATGTTTTTATTGAGGATGCTTCATAGAGTGCTCATTATGGTGATGCTGCAAGTTTCCACCATGATTAGGCATGGCTTAGGATAGCGGCCCAGGCGTTTCTCTAACACACATACAAACTCCATGATCTTACAAGTTCCACTTTTATTTCACACCGCCGGGATCCGTAAGCAAAAGAACATGGTATCAACGGGGTACAAAGTACAAGTGCAATGTTGAAAGCGTTCCCCATGGTACATGGTTCTGCTAATTTCAACTTATAAAGCGCAAGAATATACGCAACAAAGAAGGACCCAATGGTTCAAATTTATTAGAGGCAAAAAAGTAAAGTGTGCCATCTAGTTCATGAGAGCTTCAATCAATAGTTTTCTCATAACAGGTGGAAGGTAAACAAAAGCATGAATATACTTGGAATAGCATAAGCTAGTAGTTAGGTATGGTGGACTCTTTGGAATAACTTGGTTTAGGGAGTTGGATGCATGAGTGGAACTCATACTTGGTTGTGGAGGCTAGCAAAAGACTGGGAGCGACAAACTAAGAGAGCAATAATGGCCATAATCATGCAGAGCGACAAAACATCATTGATCAAAGCATAAAGTGATACTACAAGTTGAAAAATAAAGGATCATAAAGGCTATGGTGACTTGAGATAATCATATATGGTGTAAGCATGCGCCAAGTCAACCCAAATAAAGCATCAAAGGAGAATACCACTATACTATGATTTAATATGCTAAAACAACGCATGATTCATCCAAGGCACATTAAGAAATCTCAATTGTTTATAACAAGTCATGCTACAGCAAAGAATACTAAGCATAAAGCCAAAACAATATCAAGCATGGCATGATAGAGCATAGGCCACAGACAAAAACAAGCTCTCTTTACCACTTAAGCATGAACTTTCCTAATCTTTTCCAAACCAAACGAATGTATGAAAGAGGGGGTCCAACCAATTTATTTAGAAAACTAAGCAAACCAAGCAAACAAAAAACCAAAACAAAAGCAAAAAAGAAGACGCTCCAAGAACAACACAACTGTGCATGAAACAATAAAAATGAAGCGTTTGGAAGAAACCTGGGATTTTTATTGATGAAGAGGGGGATGCCTTGGGTATCCCCAAGCTTTGACGCTTGTACTCTTTTATATTTCTTGGGGTGACATGTGTGGCATCCCCAAGCTTGAGATTTAGTCCATCCTTCATCTCATTACTCATTCCTTCCATACACCTGAAATTTTTCCTTCATACAAAACTTCACACAATCTTTATTAGCAACATTAGTGCATTCAAGATAATAAGTCTTAAGGTTCAGTTCTAACACAAATAAACTTCCATTAGAACACTAGCTACTGAAGCACTTCCCTCAAAAATCTCAATTCCCCAAAAGAACTCAAAAAGGAACCAACAAGAAGCAAATGCAAAAAATGGCAGAAATCTGTCAAAACAGACCAGCAGGTAAAGACGATTTTTTTTGAAGACCTTTTGTTGCTCAAATCAAAAAGTGTTGAACTAATGAAAGTTATATAACGACCTGGGGCAAAGCACAAAAATTCACGCCTCAAAAAGACGTTCAGATATTTTACACGAATTTTTACGGTGAAGCACAGAAATCTGTTTCGGGACAACAACTTTCCCAATCATTACTTCTCTCTCATTAGAGGTTACTCTTGTCACAAAAATCAAATAAAAATGATAAGGAGTGGTTATTACATAGGTAATAACTTCCAAGACTCATCTAAAACTGTCGGGTTATCTCCCAATAAGTACTTTTCTTTAACGCCTTTAAGTTAGGCATAAGAAGCAAAAAGAAGAATCAAGTGTTCTCAAATGAAGAAGCATTAAGACCAAATTTTGTTTTCATAGGAGAGGCAAAAGAAATCTTCTCTCTCTTCTTAGGGAAGTGTTCTAACCTTTCTTGAGTGGGAGTTGATATTTAATGGTGCCTTCTTTCATATCAATAATGGCACCAACAGTTCTAAGAAAAGGTCTTTCCAAAGTAATAGGACAAGAAGCATTGCATTCAACATCCAAAACATAGAAATCAACAGGGACATAGGCATTGTTAACCATAATAAGAACATCATTAATACTCCCCATGAGTTTCTTTTTAGCATTATCATCAAGTGGGACATTCAAATAACAATCTTCAAGTGGAGGCAAATCAAGCATATCATAAATCCTTCTAGACATAATAGAAACACTACTATAAAGATCACATAAAGCTTTGAAATCAAAGTCATTCACTTTCATATTAATGATGGGTTCCCAACCATCTTCTTGTTTTATAGGAATAGAAGCTTTATGTTTCATCTTTTCTTCTTTAATCTTTATGAGAGCATCAGTAATGTGTTTTGTAAAGACCATGTTCATAGCACTAGCATTAGGACTTTTAGCAAGCTTTTGTAGGAACTTAATAACTTCAGAGATATTACACCCATCAAGATCAAAATCAAATTTATCATCTAGAGTAGTAGAACTATTACCAGCCTCAACACTAGTGGTGGTAATAGTAGAAACACTAATGTTTCTAGCAATTTCATCTTCTCTCTCCCACTTAGCATGTAATTTAGCTAATAGTCTAACATTTTCATCAATTCTTACTTGTATGGCATTAGTAGCTGCAAAGGGACTATCATTAGTTTCAGGTTTAGCAACCATTTTATTCAAAGAAGATTGAGCTTCAACCAAAGATGCTATATTTCTTTCAGCATTAGAGAGTTTTTCCTCAATAGTTTTATTGAAAGCAGTTTGTTTACTAATAAAGTCTTTAAGCGTAACTTCCAGTTCAGAGGGTGCACTCCTATTATTGTTGTAGGAATTTCCATAAGCATTACCATTGTTGGGAGGATATGGCTTATAATCGTTGTTACCAAAATTACTCCTATAAGCATTATTACCAAAATTATTGTTTCTTATGAAGTTCACATCAACTTGCTCTTCTTGAGCAACCAAAGAGGCTAAGGGAACATTATTTGGATCAATATGGGCTTTCCCATTCACAAGCATAGACATAATAACATCAATCTTATCACTCAAGGAGGAAGTTTCCTCAACGGAATTTACCTTCCTACCTTGTGGAGCTCTCTCAGTATGCCATTCAGAATAATTAACCATCATATTGTCTAGAAGTTTTGTTGCAGCACCCAAAGTGATGGTCATAAAGGTACCTCCAGCAGCAGAGTCCAATAGGTTCCTTGAAGAATAGTTCAATCCTGCATAAAAAGTTTGGATGATCATCCAAGCATTCAGTCTATGAGTGGGACAATTCTTTACCAAAGATTTCATTCTTTCCCAAGCTTGAGCAACATGCTCATTATCAGATTGTTTAAACTTCATTATTTCACTTCTCATAGATATAATCTTAGCAGGAGGATAGTATTTTCCAATGAAAGCATCTTTGCACTTAGTCCAAGAATCAATACAATTCCTAGTTAAGGAATTCAACCATTCTTCAGCTTTTCCTCTCAAAGAGAAAGGAAACAATTTCAGCTTAATAATATCGCCATCTACATCCCTATGCTTTTGCATCACACAAAGTTCAACAAAGTTATTTAGATGGGCAGCAGCATCTTTATTACCAATACCAGAAAATTGTTCTCTCATAACAAGATTGAGTAAAGCAGGTTTTATCTCAAAGAAAGTATCTTTAGGCAAAGTTAGAGCAAGAGGTGTGCTCATAAAATCATTGTTGTTGGTGCTAGTGAAGTCACACAACTTAGTGTTTTCAAGAGTAGTCATTTTTTTGGGTTTTCAAATAAGAAAGCAAACTAGTAAAACTAATTTTTTTTTGTTTTTGATAAAGAAACTAAGCAAAACAAAAAATAACAAAGTAAAGAGATTGGTTATGAGGGACTCCCCTTGTGAAGATGTCCTTGACTCCCTAGAAACGGCGCCAGAAAAATGCTTGATGGCTCGGTGTTGATGTAGAGCTCGTTGGGAACCCCAAGAGGAAGGTATGATGAGCACAGTAGCAAGTTTACCTCAGTTATGAAACCAAGGTTTAATCGAACCAGTAGGAGCAAGGAAACACCCCAAAGGTGTTGCTAGCTGAGCCTTGGCAGGGCACACTACCGGTAGTAGCAATGTGGAGACCTGCACAACACAACCACAAAACTTTGTCCCCAACTTGCGATGAGGTTGTCAATCTCATCAGTTCTGCTGAAAACAAAGGATTGAACGTATCAAATGGAAGGAAGTAATAGTTTGAAGAAAGTAAACACAAAACAGTAAACATGTGTAGATTATATGTAAAAGAAAGGACCGGGATCCATAGTTCACTAGAGGTGGCTCTCCTTAAGATAGATAACATGCTGGGTGAACAAATTATAGCGGGGCAATTGACAAACATCGAGAAAGCAATACATGCATATACTAATCATCTTGACTCCTTTGGAACTTGATTGGGCATTACAACATTATACATAGGCCGCCGTCCAACTGCATCTATGACTAATAATCCACCTTCAGGTTATCATCCGAACCCCCTCCAGTATTAAGTTGCAAGCAACATATTATTGCTTTAAGAATTACGTGTAAAGTAAACAATACGATTGTTCTATGAACAAAGGATTGTTGTTTTCTCCCTAGTAGCAATAGCACATCTAGTACCTTAGAGATTTCTGTCACTTCTCCAGATTACCAGAGGCATGAACCCACTATCGAGCATAAATACTAACTCTTGTAGTTGCTAGCATCTACTTGGCCAAGATAGCTACTAACAACGGAAATCATGCAAGATCAAAAATAATAAAGACATGATAGAATCAATAATCAATCTAAAATAGCATCTCAATATCCATCAGATCCTCGCAAACACAACATGTAGAATTACAAATAGATGATCTTGATCATGAACAGAGCTCACAAGATCTAGAGATGAAAGCACAAAGGAGGAGAACCAGCCATCTAGCTACTACATGGATACGTAGTCCAAAGATGAACTACTCACGCATCGCACCGAAGGCTTGCATTGTGATGAAGAAGGCCTCCAGGGTGAATTCCCATCTCCGGCAGGGTGCCGGGAAGAGCTTCAGATCCCTCCCGATCTAGGGATTTCGTGGATTTTTGATCAGGCACTTAGGGTTTTCATCCTGAGGGCATCTTATAGGTGGAAGGAGAGGCCGAGGGGGTGCTGGGGTCGGCCAGACCACCCCCTGGTGCAGGCCAGTCCTGGCCGCGCGGCCAGGTGGTGTGGCCGGCCCCTAGCCCTTCTCCGTCTCGTATTCTGGCATCTGATGACTTCCAGAAAAATAGGCACTTTGGCTTTTGTCCCGTCCAATTCCGAGAATATTCATTTTCTGACTTTCCTGGAACCAAAAACAGCAGAAAACAGGCAGCTGGCACTGTGGCTCTTGTTAATAGGTTAGTCCAAGAAATCATATGAAAAGTACTCCAAAGTGTGGACAAAACACAAGAAAGTGGATAAAACCAATCATGGAACATAAAAAAATTATAGATACATTTGCAATGTATCACGCCTCGAATCTACCCAGTACCAATTCAACATCACCCCCGACCTTGCGCACCTGTCCACCGCCATGCTTTGCCGGTGGTGAGGAAGATAAGGAGGAGGTGAGCGCGTGGAAGCGTGAGGGTGAGAGAGAGGGGGCGGCGTGGGTAGATATGCTCCTATGTGGGACTACAGAAAGATGTCTCATCATCCTTACCGCTTTGACTGGAAAAATCAGGGACGGGTGCTGGAAAAAAGGAATTGAAAAGGAGAAGGCCCCTCCGCTCCCGATCTCTCCTATCACCTCCACTCCCTCCGCCCCATCCACTCAGGAGGCCACAACCTCCCGTCCAGCTCCCACACCCAGCGTCATCCTCCTCTGCTTCCCCGCCTCGAACCTTCCAGTACCTATTCAATGTTGCCCCCGACCTCGTGCACCCGTCAGCTGCCACGCTTTGCCAGTGGTGAGGAATATAAGGTGAGGTGAGCACGTGGGATGGTGGGGTTGAGAGAGGGGGCGGCACAGGTAGAGACGATCCTATGCGGGACTAGCGAAGATGTTGCATAATTCTCATTGCTTTGTTTGGAAAATTCAGGGACGGATGGCGGAAAAAAGAAATTGAAAAGGAGAAGGCCCCTCCGCTCCCAAGCTCTCCCTCTCACCTTCGCTCCATCATCCCCATACACTAACGAGGCGACCTACTCATGTCCAGCTCCCACATCCAGCGTCGGCCGCCTCTACTTCCCCGCCTCGAACCTTCCCAATATAGATTCAACATCGCCCCAAACCTCGCATACCCGTCCGCCGCCACGCTTTGCAGGTGGTGAGGAAGATAAGGAGGAGGTGAGCATATCGGATGTTAAGGGTGAGAGAGAGGGGCAGGGCAGGTAGAGACACTCCTATGCGGGAGTAGCGAAGATGTCTCATCATTCCCACTGCTTTGACTAGAAACATCAGGGACGAATGGCGGAAAAAAGGAATTGAAAAGGAGAAGGCCCCTCAACTCCCAAGCTCTCCCTCTCACCTCTGCTCCCTCTGCCCCATCCACTCACGAGGCCATCGCCTCCTGTCTAGATCCCACATCCAGCATCGGCCACCTCTGCCTCCCCGCCTCGAACCTTCCCTCTATCAATTCAACATCGCCCTGACCTCGCGCACCCATCCATCACCACGCTTTGCCAGTGATAAGGAATACAAGGAGGAGGTGAGCGTGTGGATTGGTAGGGGTGAGAGAGAGGGGGCGGAGCGGGTAGAGATGCTCCTATTCAGGACTACACGAAGATGTTGCATCATCCTCACCTCTTTGACTAGAAAAATCAGGGATGGATGGTGGAAAAAAGGAATTGAAAGGAGAAGGCTCGTGAGACATACGATGACACAGTGCAGAGATATTGGCCAGAACCAGGAATCTATAATAACCAAATGGATGAATCGATGAACGGAAAACATGGAGAACTAACATGCGAGAAATGGTCGCGCCTTGCGTGAAACGATCGTGTTTCATGTCACTTCAACAATTAACATGTATCTATTCCTGAAACAAAGTAGAACAAGCTGATTTTGACCCCCTCTTAGGCTCTGCAACTGAATTTTCTTTTGAATATATTAGCATATCTCGAAAATACATGAGATGCTTGTGTAAATTGATACATGTTCTATGTTGTTCTACAATTTCTACACGAATTAACAAAAAAATAGTGCCCTTGACTTGGAGCATGCTCTATGATTAATGAACAAGCAGGTTCCATCGACTAAGTTGGTCCAAAAAAATGTCATAACTTCTATTTTTCATTTTGATGTACAGAAATTATCAAACTTGATTACATATTAGATCTTGCTTTTAAGATTCATGGCAACTTCCAGCCATGCCTTCTCTTTTAAATTTTATTAAACCAGTGAATAATTTGGAATATATCAAGTATAACTCCTACATTTTTTTTCAAAATGGGGAGCGGATCACAATGTTTGGCAAAGGCCATTACAAATATCATACAAACCAAAACCGCCAAACAAAACACTGAGCAAAAACGATAACCGTATCGCCAGCTCCCCAATGAGATCTATCAAACACCTATCTACCTGTTTCGACCCCGCCCAATGGTCACTCACACTATTGCCACTCACCAAGAGAAGCTGGAGCGCCTTGGCGCGGCGGCTCGAACACAAGCAAAAGGAGCACTAGAACCGCACAACATATCCACGGAGCGATGCCCACGCACACGCTCCGGATGTTGCTCCCTTCACTATCTTCCACCAACCATCTTCAGCGTGTAGATCGATGTGCCGACTCTTGCCACAGCAGCCAACACCACCACCACGGTGCCAAGAAGCACCACCCCCCGCGCTAGCCGCTCCACCTCTCCTGCCAGTTCCATCCAACGCTGCTCCATAGGCGATGCTCCCAGGAGAGAATGCGATACTGACACCGCAGCACCGCCATCGCCTGACACGAAGATCTTAGGGTTTCCCCCGGAGTAGCACGATTGAGGTCGACACAAGGTGCACAGCGATGCCTTCATCAAGGTAATGATGTGGTAACGCCGCCATCGCATACCAATGACTCGGCTTTCACCGGCACCTAGGTCTCCCCGCCTCACTGCTGGGACTGGAAGACGGATCACGAGATCTGCAAATCCTGCCACAGGCCGGCCACCTTTGACGGAGAAGATGTCCACCTCCACCAAACCCAGGTCCTCCACCCCAGGCTCCCTCATGATGCAAAGTAGGACATAGAATACCTTCGGACGACACTGGCCAACGTCGAGGAGCCGAAGACGTCACCGATCTAGGAACCCTAGATCTCAACATCATCCCCCGCCCCACCGCCCAGGGACCACTGCCATTAGAGCTCACTGGCCACCGCCCACCCGCCATCATGGCTGGAGATCCGCTGGAGCGCCGCCACCGATGCCTGGATCTCGAGCCGCCGTCGCCATGGAAGCGACGTAGGAGAGGGCTAGGGCCGCGCCGCTGGAGCTTTGTCCGGCGACGGAACCGGCGGCGACAGAGAGGAGGGGCGTGCGGGAGGGGGTGGCTGGCCGGGGGCGAGGGTGGCGACCCGGTGCGGCGGCGGCGCCGCACGGGATCGACAGAAGGAGGGGCTCGGGAGGGATTACATATCTCAAAGCAGATGAACTATCTATAAATGGAGGGAGGATTTCACTTCCCCGGCCTCTGCACCAACTAGGGATGCACACAACCATTATACAAGAGTATTAGGAATTTTAAACTTAGTTAAGTACCAAGCCTGGTACTGAGGATAAATTGCATGAGTACCAGGAGAGCCTGATCCTCAAGTATAAATAGGAATCTTAATTCGCTTCTGTGAGGATTTGAACTCAGGTGTTGGATTTGTACATCCACTTCCCCAACCAGTTGAGCTAGGCTCACTCCCCAAGTATAACTCCTACATAGAATTAGTATATATGTAATCTGGTTGTCTATATTGACTAAACTAATATTTAATAATCTAGCCACTATAAGTGTTGAATATAAAGTTGTGCCTTCCCTTGGAGCTGCGCAATCCAAATAGCTGCAAGCATCAATTTTGAGGCAGTCAAACAAGGTTACCGTGTGATCTGCATAAGTTAGCTTATTTTGACATTATTAGTTTTTTACCTTGATCATGTACTTAACTTGGTCTATTGCTTGATGTATTTTTGTTTGAAGATTCCTCGATGTACCTTTTTGTTTACTTGAAGAAACACTGGTATGTTGTTTATGAGCTTCAATACGAAATAAGGGTCCGCTTCTGGCGTCTAAGGTCAGATCTCTCTGTTTCAGACATGTAACACGTAAATGACACATTTGTCTACCGATTAAAACACTTAACCCGCACATGCTCATATTTTTCATTTATGATAACAGAAACAAAACAAAATATATTACCAACAGTGAATACAACACCTAGCGCGGCGAAGCGTGATGTTCACCTAGTTTATTTATATGCTTCAACTGATCGGTCTCGATACGCTGCATCACATGCACTGTATGTATATACTCCAAGCTGTCAACCCGGTGAGGTAAGCCATCGACGCGGGAGAGAGAGTGAGAGAGATGCCTTTAGCTACTTGCACTTGGCGACTCCTACTTTAATTATCTTTTTCATCTGGAAGCATCAATGCCTTCAATTTTCTACATATTTTAAAACCACAAGTCACAAGTGGAAATACATGGATAGATAAGACAGAACAAGGTATCTAGCCATATCCAAACGCGTGGACTGTTGGGTACCGCATTTCGAAGCATCTTTGGTAGCTCAATATTTATATATGTTCTGACTTATTTTCTATATATTACCTACTTCTCGAATCTGCTATTTTTTTTGGAATCCAAATGATCTTGTATTGTACATGCAACAACTATTCCATACGGCGGATTTTATGCCCACTTCTAATTTTTCTTCGGTATGATTATTGCTATGATTGTTCCTGTATATTTTCCGTGTTGTCTATTTCGTCCAATTTGTTCAGCGATGGCAGGGTTGTACGTACATTGTTGTCGTTGTACATACATTGTTGTCGAAAGAAGTGAAAGCTTTCTGGAAACATATATGATCGAATGGTAAAGAACATATCCTTAAATTGATTTATGAGACATTTCTCTAATGTAGTAAAGTCTTCCATATGAAATTTCAGGGAAATTTTTTTAGGGGAAATTTAGTAAGTTAAATTTCATTAACTACATAAAACAATTTCACGTATTACACAAAATTAACATGCCAATATATGTTAGTGTTTTAACTGATAAAAGGGCTAATCACTACAATTTTTTGTAATTCAGGCTATGTATATATAAGCATTTTTTAGAACATGTTGGATCACTGACAAATATATGGAATCCAATGGTGGCTTCGACTGAAAAAGGAGGGACCCTTGAAGCTCTGTGGGATTCCACTTTTTTGTGATGGGCATCTGAATTATTCCCGCAATATCTCGCTATCCCCATTTAAAATTATTTCAAAACGTTATCCCTGTACGCCGCCTATCATCTTCTTTATCAAATGATGAACATGTACACACACATGTACTTTAAAACAATGGAATGTGAACGTACTGCATTCAATTTAAGGGCAGTCTAGTGATCTCGGTAAAACAAAAATTACTTGTCGTCGGATTGATGACAAGTACGCCATGAGGGGGTCCTCGGGGCGTGCGGAAGAGAGGGTGTGAGACGTACGGTGTTCCGGGACGGTGAGCACACAAGTTTACCCAGGTTCGAATCCGTCGGCTTTGGACTGATCCTACTCCTGCTAGCAATCCAGTAATACGGCAGAGCCAGAATATGGGTTACAAGGATTTCGCCTGTGCGAGTTGAGGGTCTAAAGTATTGGTGTGCCCTAAAGGCTCTCCCTATGACGGCTTATATAGATATCCGTCCTAGGTTTACAGGAGAGATCTATCCGGCTACGACTAAGAGTCGGTTACAGAGTACATCTTGAACTATAAGTAATATTATGGGCCTAAGTCGGTAAGTCTTCTGGGCCTTCACGTAGCCGGATTGGACTCCGTCTTTCTCCCTGACTGGGCCGCCCGTAAAGCAAAGCTCTAACCCGAAGTGGGTCACCCTGGTCAGTGAGGAACTGTGAGAATACCCAGAAAGTATATCCCCAACAGCAGCCCCCGGAGGCCTCCAAGATCCAAAGTCAGATTTATCATCGCCTAGCTTAATCTTCGGCTTGCAGAATCTTGAAGGGTTCCTGAAACTTCACAACAAAAAATACGATCCGGGTCTCAAAAATAAGTTGGACCTATCAACAGGTTACTTGGATTTTCCAACTTGATATCCAACAATACCGGAATTTGGTCTCTAACGCCACCTAACACAGGTCATGGTCAAGTCACGTCATCTGACAGGCATTTCGTCAGCACGACCGTTGGTGGGATCGCGGTTCGCGAAACCGAGGCGCCGTTTCAATGCATGCGCGAAGATCGAGGCGACGTAATCATAGCATGGGTCCCTCCCAGTTCCTTCCACGACGCGTGGCGGTTACACTGTAGCGTTTTCACGAATCTTAGCTCAGTTAGGTGGATATAGGGGGTTATGATTTTCTCCTTCTCCTCTCACCTGTCCTTTGCCTTTTCCTCTTCTTCCAATCTCTCTGCGTGCACAGAGTTCCCCCGTTCCTCCCACAAAAACTCCCAGCGCCGCCCCTTTTAGGTCAACTGCTCGCCGGAGAAATGGCTTCATCTTCCTCTTTCGGCTTAGCGGCAGCGGCGGCGGTGGCGGCGACGGAAGCGGTGGCGGAGAAAGAGAGCTTCCGTGGGCTCTGGATCCCCTACGCGCTCAACGACGAGGGTCTCGAGAACGTGGAGAAAGAAGGGCTCCTATGCACCGGCGACTGGCGGAGCGGCTTCGAGGAGACCGTCCCCAACCCGCGCGTCGGCGAGCGAGTCCATTTTGGCACCCACCTCGACAGAGGTTTGTCGTTTCCTTCCTCGGAGTTCTTCTCCGAGGTCATCGATCATTACGGAGTTCAACTCCATCATCTTCCTCCCAACTCTCTCTTAGAGATGAGCGCGTACGCTTCGTTGTGCGAGGGCTTTCTCGGTATTAGGCCGAGTTTGACTCTATTCCGGTACTATTTTCATGTCCGGAGAAACTCCATTACCGCCGGTGTTCCTTACATCACCGGCACTATTAGTTTTTCGCTTAGACGCGAGCGCGCGTATCCCAAAATTTTAGCTAGTGACGTGGTCAAACAATGGCCAGCCACGTTCTTCTATCATAGGGATATTTCGGCTCCCGGCAAAGCCACCGCTTTGCCGGCTTTCATCGACGGAGCTGCCACGGCCCAACCATCCTGGGACGAGGCTGCTCCGGCTCTCACCGACAATCTGATCCTCGCTAAAAGGTGGATCGAATACTTAATCAAACACAAAGGACTGAAGGGATCCGACTTAGTCCAATGCTAGGTCTCACGTCGGATCCAGCCCCTTCAGTACCACGGGGATCGACTGATGCACTCCATCACTGTAACACCCTCGAATTCGGCCCATTCAATTTTTAGCCCTTTCCGCCAAACTCGCATAGAAACGATTCAAGGACGCCCACCAGGCACTTTCGTGCGGGTGGAAAACGAAGTAATACCATTACACGACAGTCCTCGATGGGACCCACAGAACAGATATATATACAACATGACTCCAAGAGTCAAGAATACAGATATACAATACAAAGATCCAAATCACCTTGAAAACGATACAGCGTCCGAGTACGGACAAGATGCAAATTGGGCTAAGAGCTCTGAAGAATAACCAATGGCGTCCATAACCCTGCCCAGGCCAACCGGAAGGGTAACCTTGCTAACGACGACGATCTCAAACCTGCTAAAACAAAAGGGGTGCCGACAAAGGGCAGAGGAAAAAGAGGAGCGTCAGTACTGAGGCCAGTACATGGCGAGGCTAGAATTCGACGGTCCTCGCCTACACAGGTATGGTGGGCTGGAGCGGCAGCGCAGCGGCACTAAACAACCTATAGAGACTCGAGACAATTGGCGGTTATCAGAGAGGGGTAAGAAAGACCTATTCGGATCCAACCTGAAGCTAACACCAAACAAACCCATCCTGGTATTTCCCCCTCGAGACCAAACGAGGAAGTCGGACCAAGGAACTCACACAGTTGGCAATTTTACTCATTTCGTTATAGTTGCAGCATTTACTAATCAGATATAGATAGCATGAGTCATCCTGAAGCATAAGTAGTGGCCAGTTTTAATTAACCATTCCGTGGTAGTTGGAACATTTACTAGTCAGATATAATAGTCCTGAGGAATCCCAAAAACCCAGCAGTTGTTGGCACTTTTATCACATTCCATTAGAGTTGCAATACTTACTAGGCAGATATAACAAAACAACCAAGTCCACCAGTGGTTGGCATTTTTAATATCCATTCCGTTATAGTGAAGCTAATTACTAGTCAGATATATTAAGTTAAATTTATAGCACTACTTTAGTTATGCTTGTCTATGATCGAGATACTGTGCTCCAAGTCGTCCATAACCGCGGACACGGCTTTCAGAAAGTTTTACTCTGTAGGGGTGCACAAATAGAAACACACACTTGATCAACCTCGGAAAACCAACTCAAAACCCAACGAGGCATTCACGACAAAGCGATCACAGGATTCATAAAATATTTCAGGGGGCCACCCCACTAAGCTACCCGCAACAAAGTTGGCCGGCTCCGGAACGGACCCAGGGTTTGCGTCAATGGCTGTAAACGACTGGGAACCCTAAAGTGTGACTGGGCTTGTCGATACCGCGAAAACACTCCGCAATCCTAAACAGTACAGGTGCTCCACGCACAATCTTAAATAAAGCAGTAAAACATGGCATAAGTACATGATAGTAATAAAGCCCCAAACTAGTTTGTGGCCCCAAAAAATAGAAATGAATCAAGCTCTGGCTCAGGGGGGTCCATAAGGCCTCCCGAATGTGGATAGTGCGAAAAATCAAGGAACAGGTATCAAGTACTCGGGGTCCTACGGGACACAAGTGAGCGTGGAAGAACCAAATAACATCTATTGCCCACCGATGCCTCTGCATTAGTTATATCTAGCAATTTAATACTTGTATTTAAAGTCATGATCATCTCCACCAAAAACATCTGCCAACATTCCAACAACTGTGTTACTTGACAACACGAGATCGCACCTGAGCACGCAACTACGACTCGCAAGGCCATCTATCTACCAAACACAGGTAATAGGAGGTGTCCAAGGCAATATAGAGGCTGCACGGGATATAACTGGTGTACGGAAACTAAAGCATCGCGACACGGATAGCAATAGATCAACAAGAGGAAATAAAGACTATAAATGCAAAATAGGTAGAAGGGGGAGAGATGCTCGCCTACGAAACACTGCCGAAGGATCATTATCCGAAGAACTTGTCGATACTCGCATCAACTCATCGGCCTAATCCGCGAAGAAGCAAGCACTAGAAGAAACACCGGATGCAATATTTAATACTACGGCAGAAGATCCGGCATGATTATGATATGATGCAGATGCAGTGCAATTAGGCAGTATTAAGTGGAACCGGGGTCCCGTCAATTAATTAGACGGTTCGAGTTATTTAACTACCCCGCAATTTAAATGTTGTATTAACAGGGCGAAACATGGCATCGGTTCGCTACACAAATTTAAATGGAGTCCGGAATAAGACAAAAGTGTCCTGCATATCGACTCCATATTTAATTATGAGGTGAATCGGCATGATGCCCCCAAACCCCATGATATGTGTGCAAGCATGACAATTTAATATGCAACAAGTTTTATATATAGCATTTATAAAATAGGGGCTCAGGAAAAGGTTCACACATCTGGGTTCGGAAGATCTTGGGTGCCGGTGGGGTTCGGGGTCCGGTCTCAGGGTCCAGGGTTCAACGAGGAACAGGATCGGCGAGGTTCAGATACAAGATGGAGAACTTTTCATGTCGTGACGGAGAACTTGGGTGCCAAGCGGTCGATCTTGGCGTCGATGGCGAACTTGAGTGGATCGGGTACCGGGGTCTTCGAATCCGTGTAGACGGTCATGGCGTCCGGGAATCTTCGGGTAGGAGATCATGCCGCTCGGACTTGGAGATCTCATCGGTTCCATCTTGTCATACTTGGCATTCTTGTCGAAGTCCTCGGGTGATGGTGTCGGTCTTGGGTCTTGGCGCCGGAAGTTCTTGGTGTTCCTTGTCGGAGAACTTGGTTTACGGGGTCTCGACGGGATCGGGACGGAGATCTTGATGGTCGACGTCCTTGGTTCCCTGTCGACGAAATTGTTATCCATGATGGAGTACTTAGGTCTTGGCTTTGCGTGATGATGACGGACTTGGTTCGGCACTGTGGTCTTCGGATGCATTTATTCCTGATGTGAAGATCTTGATGAGGTCGATGAGGATAAAGCCAGAGGTGTGGTTACTAGGTGCAAAGATCTCGAACATGGGCATCGCACAACCTGGCATGCATTAGGCAAAACGATGGAATACTGCCTGTAGGAACGTTCCCCTGCGGCTGAGCCCCTCGGACACGCACGATTAGCACCAGAACCAAAACAAAAAAAACAGAAACACAACAAGGACAACAGAGCCCGAGCGAAGGGACGGACGATGACTCGCAAGGCTTGGAGGCACCGACGCCGGAGATGGCTGGCACGAAGGGCTCGGACGCAGCGGCAGGGGTCCGGGAGGCGGGCTCGAGGTGGAAACGCCTGCGACGACAGTGGCTGGTGGTGATGGCGCTCGAGCGGCGACGGGGTTGGCGTCTGCAGAGGACGCGCGGGGCAAGCGGTGGAGGAGCTTGCCATCGAGGGAGGAAGGAGAGGCGGGGGAGGCGGTCGATGGAGGACGTCGAGAAGGAGGCCTGCCCGCGGCGGCACGTCTTGGTGACGAGCAGGGCGCAAGGAGAGGCGGCTACGAGTGAGCGAGACCCGGTGGCGGCTTGCAGAGGCGCATGGATAGGGGTGCTGGCGGCGGCTGCTGCTCGCAGGAGGCCGCGACGGTGGCGGGAGAAGCCGGCGGCGCTGACGGGGTTCCGGTGAGGCCAGACAGAGAGGAAGGACGCGGAGACGGAGGCGCCTGGGCGAGCTCGGGCGGCCGTGGCTGCGGAGGGCGCAGGTGGGGTCGGCGTGGCCTCGGGGTGGGGGCGGCTGACGGCCGGCGACGCGGTGAAGTCAACGGCCGGGCCGTCGAGGAGTCCGTGTAGAGGGTGGAGGAAGCTCGGGCCCCAGGCGAGCAGCGGAGGGGTCGACGACGAGGAGGTTGGTGACGGCGAGCTCGGAGGAGCGGACGACGACCGGCGACGAGGGAGCGCGGGCCGGGCGGCGAGGGGCGAGGTGGAGCTAGGCGGCGCAGGGAAGAGGGCGAGAGCGAGGGGAGAGAGGGGCGAGGGGAGAGAGAAGGAGGCGCGGGGCGCGTCGGTAGGGGTGGGCCCGCGAGGGAGGGGATCGAGAGGGCATCAGGAGGCGGTAGGTGGGGGTGGTTGGTCCAGGGGAGGTGGTTGGCGGCAGGAGGGATGGGTGGCGTGCCTAGGTGGGGCTGGGGGAGTCCCGAGGTGGTGTGGGGCCGGGCATGGGAGCTGCACGCGCGGGTGTGGCTCTGCTTGCTGCGTCGCACGCGCGTGTGTGTGTGCGATCGGGGTGGGTTGCACGTTGCGTGCGGGAGGTGAGGCCAGCTAGCGGCGGGGCGTGGCGGGGTGGAGCAGGAGCGGTTGGTGGTGAGTGTGCACTACGTGTGAGCTAGCTGGAGACAGGCGGCAAGAGTTGGAGGAAGAGAGGGAGGGAGTTGGTTAGGATAGGGTTAGGCTAGGGTTTTATTTGGAGGTGGCCGGCTGGGCTTTCGGGCCTGGCTGGCTGCCTCCTACAAAAATAATATAAATTTGTTTATTTAAAACGGGGCTTTTGTAAACCGTTTTTAGACAAAACAAAATAATCCAGAAGACTGGTGTTTATAGTTTGAATAAAAGACGGGGCGTTCAGAAAACAAAACTAGGCTTTTTGAAATAGTTTTTAGACAAAACCCTGCATGATGATGACGATGCTCAAATGCAATGTGGCATGATGACATGAGCATGCGGCCATGATGATGCAATGCATAAAAACACAGCGATTTTCTAGTAGTGGTTTTAGCGGGGTGCCACAATCACGTTATCCAAGAAAGACTCCCTCCGCATCAGCCCCAAAGCCTACACCACACAGGGATACATAAGCCAAGTCAAGTGGCTTATTAGGGAGCGGATCGAGAGGAGAATCCCGGAGGTATCTCTGGATATGCACACGGCGGACAATCCCGTAGTGCTGGTAAGCTTCCATCAGTACACCTTTTTATGTGTTTCAATATTTGAGTTATACACTGCAATGCTGATATGTTTTCTTCTTTTCAGCTTACTGACCTCCCCAAGTCAGAACTTGCTCCACTCGAAGGATATCCTCCGGAGTTCTCTCAGGAGGTAGAAGTGATCCCATTGCCGGATCTTGCGCTCAAGAAGTGCAAAGCTCCGACAGTGGCTGTCGACACAAAGGAGGTGCCTATCGTGAAGAGGTAACTTTCAATCACAATTTCCGCCTTTGCACCTTACTCGAATTTCTTTCTTAGATGTAATGTTTCCGACTTTACTACATTCTTAGAGCAAAACCGCTCATCAAGGGCAAGGGGAAGGGGATTTCTTCGAATCCCCTGCGACAGACGAAGCTCACCATAGCTTCTCCTGCCGTGGCTCCTCCGACTCCTGCCCCTCAACCTTCTGCAACGCCGGTGACCATACCTTCTCTGGTCGTCGTAGAAGATCCGGCTCCTTCGATGGAGCCTGCAATCCTTGAATCGCGAACTGACGTCACCATGGGTGAGTCAGATCTAGATAAGGGTGAACCATCTTTGGGTAATGTTTCCTCAGCAGAAACCTTCGCCGAAAACCTCATGAGCAATCCGGGACTTGCCAAGTTTGGCTTGTCCTGGAAATCTGCTGAAGAAATCCAGCGGCTAGCTAGGCAATGCCTGGAGAAAAGAATCTTATCTGCCAAAGAAGAAGCGCAAGAAGCAGAGGACGTCAAGTTCTCCAACCTTCTCGCCCAGGTGCACCTTCGTGACGAGAGGATTAGGACTGGTGAGCTTCCAACAGCCCCAGTGATTCCTCTGACTCTTGCCGAGAAGGTGGCCGTTGAAGTGAACGCGAGTTTGGATAAACTCACTCACGAACAATATGTAAGTCAGGATTCTAACTCCTGTTTATCCTTTATTTCATATCATATCCTCTAGCCCCCAAGCATGAAGTAGGATAAACAATCCGAGTTTATGCTTTATTAGGATGCCAAAGAATGAACTAGTGTAGCCCCCAAGGCTCGTGCTAATATTAGAAAAAATATTAGCCCGAGTCTTTAGTAGCTTTCTGACTTTGGGTATTCTGACTTACAGAAAGTATGTTCCTATAATCAGGATTTATTGAAGAATGTCTGCGATAAGCAAAGAGAGATCAAGGCTCTCCGACTTAAAAATGCTGAACTTAGAGTTGCCAAGGATGAGGCCGAAGGTAAACATTCCGAGACTCAAACCTTGTATTTGTATTTTCAATGTCAAATTTGTTCTTGAACTGTTGTTCTTTTTGACTTTCAGCGCTGGTGAAACAATCCTGCGCCATGATTGAAGAGGCCGAGAACCTCAAGACCTTGGTGGTGGAGAACAAGGAGCTTCGCCAAGAGCTGGATCAGCTCAAGGCAAATCATGAAAAAAGCATTGCTCAAGTCCTTGAATCCTCCTCCATGGCTACTGAAGAGCGTGATCGCAAGATCGCTGCTCAAGATAAAACAATCTCAGACCTCAAGAATGAACTTAGCAGAGAGAGGGACCTGTCACAGGCGCTCCGGGCTGAACTCCAGAGTCTCCGAGAGGAGAAGACCAAAATTGACGACGTCATTTTCGGTACGTTCCATCTGTCTCACTTGTTTTTTTCTTCGACTTCTATCAATGTCAGATTTTTCTTAACTTGTTTTGTGTATAGGTCCTCTGAACTTGACGGACTCTTCCTCCACCGAGCCCCGCACCCACCGGCTTACCCAAGTCGGTGACCTGCTTCATGACTTCCGCCAGTCCCTTGAGGACATCGGCGAAGCTCTCAAGATTCCAGAAATGCACAGCATGTCGGATTTTTAGGTGCGGGACAAGGCAGAGGAGATGCCGCAACTTGTTCAGGATTGGAACATGTCCTACGCGCGGACTGCGGCGCAGAACGCTCTCACCATGGTCATGAGACACCATGGAAACATGGAAATATGGCAAGTGACCAGAGGGTACTGCAAAGTAGATGAAGACGGCCAGGAGCAGGACCTTCAAGCCATTATGCACTCTTGCACCGGATATGGGTGTCGCGTGGCTGACCTGACCAGCTATGAGATCCCTTTCTTCACCCGCGTGGACACACCGCCTCCTCCTCCAGAAAAATCAGCAGAAGTTTCCGACGATGAACGCACCACCTCGGATGCGGACATCTCGGAACGCTATCAAGGCGGCACATCCAGCGAGCCGGCAGCTCCTTCATCTCCTCCTGCATCATAAATTGCCAGAAATATTTGTATTATCCTGAAAAAACATGATGCATCTGTAAATGTAAAGTACTATGATTTTGCTAGTGCTAAGCTTTTGATCTATTCAGCACTTTTGGTTTTAATTTTTTGTGTGCCTGAAATGTTTACATAAGCACTTATACTTTTTCGTCTATACTTATCATTTATCTGGCTTTCCGCCTTGTCCCTTTCGTGAGCCGGTTAAACCTTCTGCCGGAAACTTTGCCGAGCAATGGAGCTCAATTGCTAAACCAGTTTAAACTCGAAAAACAAAGCCGGCTTCCAGTACCAACAATTCACTACTCGGAAAATGCCCGCATCCAACAATCAGACAAATAACCCAAGTAAAGACTAGAAACTTTAGAGTTATACCCGAGGGTAGCAATTTTAGAATAGGAAATCTAAACCAGAACGAGCATGAGCATAAAGTACTTTCAAGCATTCTGGGATTTTCGACTATGACATGATCATTCAGAAATAAGATGGTAAAAACTTCTCAGAAAAGATTGAGGCAACCAAAACTTTTATTTCTCACAGAACATGTATATATATATATATGTTTACAAAGAAGGATAAACTAAGAATAAAAGGGACGTAGCTGAGCAATATTCCATGGTTTGTCTAACTCATCCGGATTTGTATACTGCCTCCAGCTCTCTTTCTTTTCTTAGTAGCAGGTCTTTCTTTGACTGGCCTCATGTCAGTTAAGTAGTACGATCCATTGTGCAATACTCGACTAACTAAAAAGGGCCCTTCCCATACCGGAAAAAGTTTGTGCTTTCTTTGTTGCACAAGCCGGAGAACCAAATCACCTTTATTGAAAGATCTATTTCAGACTCTCTGGCTATGATACTTGCGTAACTTCTGCTGATAGGTTGTAGATCTCATTTCAGCAACGACGCGAACTTCTTCGACCAAGTCGAGATCATTTTGTCGAGAAACCTCGGCATCTTCTTCAATATACGCGGCCACTCTAGGAGAAGTGTGAATCAAATCACTAGGAAGAACTGTTTCTGCACCATAGACCAAGAAGAAAGGTGTGTATCCGGTTGACCTGTTCGGAGTCGTTCGTAAACTCCATATTACAGAGGGTAATTCCTCTGCCCAAGCCCCCGCAGCACGTCGTAGTGGTGCTTCGAGTCTCAGTTTCAGGCCTTGTAGGATTAAACCATTTGCTCTTTCGACTTGTCCGTTAGCTTGTGGATGTGCGACTGACGCAATGTCAAGCCGGATATTTTGCTCGTCGCAGAATTAAGCTAATTCTCCCATAGAGAAGTTACTCCCGTTGTCCGTGATAATGCTATGTGGATAACCATACTAGATTATAACATCCTCGACAAATCTTTTGGCTGTTGCTCTATCACAACTAGTGATAGGTTTAGCCTCAATCCATTTGGTAAATTTATCCACCATCACTAAGAGGTGAGTAAATCCACTTGGAGCTCGTTTAAATGGTCCTACCATATCAAGCCCCCAGACCACAAAAGACCATGTTATAGGTATTATTCGCAGCTGATCAGCCGGAACATGAGCTTGTTTGGCGTACTTTTGGCAGCCTTTGCACGTCTTGACTAATTGTTCGGCATTTGTCTGAGCTGTAAGCCAGAAAAATCTATGTCTAAAAGCTTTTGCCACTAAAGATTTGGCTGCAGCGTGGTGACCACACTCGCCATCGTGGATTTCCCTTAAGATTTCCACTCCTTCTTCCGGAGATACACAACGCTGAAAAACGCCAGAAACACCCCGTTTATGGAGCTCACCTTTAATAATAGTATAGGCTTTTGCTCATCGGATAATCTGCCATCTACCAAGTAATCGAGGTAGGGTTGAGTCCAGCTGGGAATTACAGCGAGAACTGCTATCAGAGGTGAGTCGGATTTGGTCGGATATTCCTCGTCTACTCCCTTTATTGAGGGAACTTTGAGGTTCTCTAAAAAAGCGCCATCCGGGACCTCTTTCCGTCCAGAACCTATCCGAGATAGTGCGTCTGCTTCCTCATTTTCTACTCGAGGGATGTGTTGAACTTCAAACCCTTCGAACGATTTAGATAGATCATCCACGACAGCTTTATACGCTGCCATGTGTTTATTTGTGTTACAAATATCTGACACTTGTTGAGCAACAAGATCCGAATCTCCGTAACACATCAAACGTCGGATGCCAATATCCTTAGCAATCCGGATTCCATGCAGCAGTGCTTCATACTCGGCAATATTGTTTGTCGCTGTGAAGTGGATCTGCAACACGTATAAAATTTTATCTCCTTGGGGTGATTTGAGCACCACGCCAGCCCCCGAGCCCCCTCGAGCCCTAGACCCATCGAAAAAGAGGGTCCAATATTCTGACTCAGGGAGGATCATGTTCTCCTTCGTCTTTGTCCAATCAGCGATAAAGTCAGCAAGGGTCTGGGATTTGATTGCTGTCCGAGGTTTATACTCAATATTGAAAGCTGAAAGCTCTACGCCCCATTTGGCGACGCGTCCTGTGGCGTCACTATTGTTGATTATGTCTCTCATGGGAGCTGTGCTCACCATGGTAATTGGATGCTCCTGAAAGTAGTGTCGTAACTTACGAGATGCTAGGAAAACACCGTAAGCCAATTCTTGATAGTGCGGATACCGCTGTTTTGACTCTGTTAGGACTTCATTGACTAAGTAAGTCGGACGTTGCACAAGGTGCTCCTGATTTTCCTCCGGTCTCTCCACTACCATGACGATACTAATGACCTTGTTTGTCGCGGCAAGATAAAGCAACATCGGTTCCTGAGGTTCCGGCGCTGCAAGGATAGGAGCAGATGAGAGTACTTTCTTCAGGTCTTGTAGTGCAGCTTCAGCTTCATCAGTCCAAACAAAGTCCTTGCTCATTTTCAGGAGTTTGTATAATGGTGCGGCTCTTTCGCCAAGCCGGCTTACAAATCGACTGACTGCAGCGATGCAACCAGTTAATCTTTGTATGTCCTTCAAGCGAGTTGGCCTAGAAATATTGAGTATAGCCTTGATTTTGTCCCGGTTCACCTCTATGCCTCTTTGAGACACGATGAAACCTAACAATTTTCCGGCTGGTATTCCAAAGAAGCACTTCTTCGGGTTAAGCATGATGTTGTATTTTCGTAAGTTGGCAAATGTTTCCTCCAAGTCGGAAATCAGCGTTTTCTTCTTTTTAGACATTACTGCAATATCATCCACGTATGCATTGACATTGCGTCCGAGTTGGTCATGGAGGCAACGCTGCATCGTGCGCTGGTACGTAGCTCCCGCGTTCTTCAACCCAAAGGGCATCATAACAAAACAGAAGGTTCTGAAGGGGGTTATGAATGAAGTTTTGAATTTGTCAGATTCCTTCATCCGGATTTGGTGATAACCGGAATATGCGTCGAGAAAATAGAGGAGTTCTGAGCCTGCCGTAGAATCGATGAATTGATCAATTCTAGGCAGAGCGAACGGATCTTTTGGACAAGCCTTGTTCAAGGCAGTATAATCAACACACATCCTTAAATCAGTGGTGTCCTTTTTAGGGACTATTACAGGATTGGCCGACCACTCGGTGTGGATGACCTCTTCTATGAATCCGGCTAACTCGAGCCGTGCTAGTTCCTTAGCTATTGCCTTACGCTTTTCATCGCCAAATCATCGTAGGGACTGTTTGACGGGTTTAGTGTCCGGGTTTACATTTAGAGAGTGCTCGGCAAGTTCCCTAGGTACTCCGGTCATGTCAGATGGCTGCCATGCAAAGATATCTTGATTTGCTTGGAGGAACTTGACGAGCGCGCTTTCCTATGCGCTACCTAGGCCTACGCCTATCTGAGTCACCTTGGAGGGGCCATCATCCTTCAACGGCGTCTTCTTCATCTCTTCTGATGCCTTGAACTCCGGATTTGTCTTTGTCACCTCATTCTTCGTTGAAGGCATCTCGGACGGATCTATGCTCTTCTTGATCTCCTGGTACTCCTGGGCATGCAGCACGGCTTCAGCAAAGGCGGCATTTCCATCCTCGCACTCTCGCGCTTTCTTCGGGAATCCCCTGATGGTGATCACGCCGTTGGGACCTGGAATTTTCATCATATTATAAATGTAACACGGACGAGCCATAAAAGCCCAGTAAGCCGGACGTCCGAATATAGCATGGTACGCGCTCTTGAACAGGACCACTTCGAAGGAAAGTTCCTCCGTCCGATAGTTCTTTGGAGTTCCAAAGGTAACATCCAAAGTGATCTCTCCCAGGGAATTAGCTTGTCTTCCTGGGACGACTCCATGAAAGATCACAAAACTATGGTTCAGCTGAGTTTCCGAGATCCTCATCCGGCGTAGTGTTTCGACATAGAGAATATTGATACTACTACCACCGTCCATGATGGTCTTGGAGAAACCATAACCGTCAATTAATGGATTGATGATTAAGGCGTATTTTCCTCGCCTATGCAACTTAGGTGGATGATCAGCGCAGTCAAATGTGATTGCCACTTCCGACCAGTCCAGATATTGGAGGACAGCCGGAACTATTGCATTGAGTTCGTGCAGAACTGCTTTCTTGACCTTTGCTAGTTGAGATCCGAGGAAAGTGACATAAGTGTCCTTCTTGGTGGGAAAAGTTTTCTTCCCTTCCGGCTTGGGATTTGAAGCATCAGCTTCCTCCATGTCGGAATCTTCCTTGGTCTCTTTTACTTTTTCGGGATTCTTCTTTCCCTTCTTCCGCTTGGCTTTGTAGCCCGTGGTGTCATCTCTCTTGATGTCGTCATTGAAACGACATTCGGCGTTGGTGTGGGACGAGCCCCCATTGGCGTCTAGGTGATGCACACATGGGTTGTTGGCAATGTCGGCCCAAGAGTAGGTTTTGCCTGGTTGTTGTTCTCCTCTACCTTGGACCCTTGAAGTCCCACGGCCATGCCCGCAGCCTCCGCCGCGTCCTCCTCGTCCTCCAGACCCGAAAGTAGCAGTGACCACTACTGTTTCCGCGTTGGGTTTCTCCTCCGAGGTATTTTTTCGCTTCTAAGCTTGTTGCTTTGGTTGTTTTGCCGACTGAGGTACAACTAGGGCATTGAGCAATCCCTCTGCATCGTCGTCAGCATTTGCATACTTGCTCGCTGTTTCTATCATCTCCCCCAAGTCAGTAACCTTGTCACACTTCAAGCGGTGACGTAGTAAACCAATTGAGAGTCCTGCGATGAAAGCTTCAATCGTGGTTTGATCGTTTACTCCCTCACAGGAGTTCTTGGTGTCGATCCATCGTCCGAGGTAATCTAGACAAGTTTCTCCGGCCTTCTGGGTGCAGCGTTGTAGGTCTCCGACCGTACAGGGCCTCCGATACGTGCCTTCGAAATTCCGAAAGAACGCACTTTGCATGTCATACCAGTTATGGATGGTGTTCTCCGGAAGTTCATTGAGCCATGATCGTGCCGTCTTTCGCAACATAAGTGGGAGATATCGGGTTGCGACCAGGCTGTTTCCGCCTTTGGCGATGCAGCAAGCTTGGAAGAAATCCTATAGCCATGTATCTGGCCGAGCAATGCTGTTGTAGGCTTGGATATATCTTGAAATAGCAAATCCTTCCGAGAATCTTGTAGCTTTGATGCGTGGTCCAAAGCACTTTGGGCCCATGTAGATATCATCGTTTTCATAGCGCCGCGCCTCTATGTTGGAGTTGATCATGTGCCTTGCGTCGTTCGGGGATAGTGATCGTCCCGAATGTCAGCTATGGCTGCGGTGCCTTGGAGCTAGACTTCGGCTTCTACCACCACCTCCTCCACCACGTCGTCCTCCTTGGGAGCCGTTATGGTAACTGCTTGGTGGAGAGGGTGGGGCAGCTGGATAATTTCCGGCTGATCGCCGGCCTCCGTCCGGAGCGTCATTATTCCGGTTCCGGGGAGGGTCTTGACTACGACGAGCCTCCTGTCGGCTTGTCCCGGCATGGTTTCCATCGTTCATTCGTCCGTCGTTCCCACTACGGTGAGGCTCAGCCGGACGGCTTGCATGTGTAGGAGGTGGCATTTTTTGACGATCCTCCTCTCGACGTTTGTCTTTATCTTCTCCCCTTCGATCGTTAGACTCTCGTCGGGGAGGATTCCTCGGATTCAGAGCAGCGATGGCCTCTTTCTCGGCCGCTGGGGCGACGTTGCTCCAGCCACTCGTAGTCTTGCGGTGTTGTCCTGACGATCCGGTTCTTGAGTAATTGTCTTCCTGGCGTTCCGTGCAGTAGTGCTGCTCCGGGACGCGCTGGGGTCTTACGTTAGCCCATGCCGGATCTGTGCGACATTGGTCGGAATCTGAGACCAATTTTTGACTTCCGGACATGGCGACCTTTTGCTGCTCCAGCCCTTTGTTGAGTAGTTTGATTCCCAACTGGATTTCCTCCGGTCCTGGATTAGGCGATAGAATTTCTTGAGCCGCTACGGTATTCTGTACTGTGGTTGGATATACCCAATCTCCTTTGTTATCTTTCCGTGTCTTCCCCATCTCATCTCCGAAAAGGACGGCACGGATGTGTGGGAATTGGTCGTCATTGGTGTGACGCTTCCGTGTCTTTTGGTGCAACTGAGACATGTAATCCTTAGTTGCCATGCGTTTCTTCTCCTCCTCGATGTTTTTGGCTTCATCCAGGAGTTGTTGACGACGCGCTTCTAGGGCTTGGGCCCTTTCGTCCAGCTCTTCACCAGTAAGTTCTGCAGCTGTAGGGATAGGTGTGGTTAATGCAGCATCGATGAGTTTACACGCACCTTCTGTGATCACATGTCCGTCCACCGATTCTTCTTTTTTCGGCTCTTCTGGGATAAGTGCTCCATCCGAGTCTTCTTCGTATACCTCGGCAATCACCTCCTCAGCCAGAGGGTCTTTTGCCGAGGTCTTGTTCTTCTTGTTCTTCTTCTTTGCCTTCTTGGCAGCGCCGGTAGCAAAGACGGCTTTGGGTCCGTTTCCCGGAGTCAAGCTTTGATCGGTACTTTCGGACATCTGGACTTCGGGATTATCTCTGACGTCCATGTCATCCTACGCTTTGGGAGAGTGTTCCGTGGATCCTTCATCCATGGCTTCTCCTTCTTTTGCAGCTTTGGAGTTATACTCCTCTTCATACTCCGCGGAGAACTTTCGGAAATCTGCCGACGTCATCGATTCATCCGAGAATGCGGGTACGTCGGCGTTTGTTCCAATTGCCTCCAGCACAGAGTCGGTGTTTTCTCCAGCATCGATAGAGCCGAATCCGGATCCTATGTATCCGACAAAGTGCAATGCGTGCTTCCTGAGGTATCTGCGGCTTTCACGGTCAGCCATGTCGAAACTTTTGATGGTCTCGAGGATTGCATCTGCGTTTGCATCTTGCAGTAACATACGTTGCAGTGTGTACCTGAGGAAAGGCATGTCTGTCCCGGCGTCATCAGAGCTGGAATCAGTGTCGTTGACTAGCTCCTCCTGAATTTCGACTTCCACGGGTGGGTCGATCTGGGATCCGGCTCCTCCAGGGAGATCCACTCCAGATTCGACTTGGACCGCTAGGTCTTCTTCAGGCTCGGATTTCTCCACTATCTCCACAACTGGTGCGGGCTGGGTGGGTTTAGGGTTTTCTGAGATCCGAAACTCTGCCACTTCCGCGGACAAAGGGGACCCAGAAGATTCTTCTGCCTCTATCATCACCGCTGGGGTGGGTGAGACAGGTTCAGCGAAACCGATATAAACATCGATCTCGCCAAAAGACATGATTGTATAGGTAGTCACGACCTCCCTAGCCGGAATCCAAGTCTCGTCGAGAACGATGAGAGGGACGTCGCTGGCGTAGAGGATGCGACCGATGGCGATAGTCTCGCCGATTCCGATTCGTGCAGATTCCGCTCAAAAGGCTGATTCGAAGCTCACTTGCCCCACGGTGGGCGCCAACTGTCGTTGGATTGATGACAAGTACGCCATGAGGGGGTCCTCGAGGCGTGCGGAATAGAGGGGTGTGATACGTATGGTGTTCCGGGACGGTGAGCACACAAGTTTACCCAGGTTCGAATCCGCCGGCTTTGGACGGATCCTACTCCTGCTAGCAATCCAGTAATACGGCAGAGCCGGAATATGGGTTACAAGGGTTTCGTCTGTGCGAGTTGAGGGTCTAAAGTATTGGTGTGCCCTAAAGTCTCTCCCTAGGACGGCTTATATAGATATCCGGCCTAGGGTTTACAGGAGAGATCTATCCGGCTACGACTAAGAGTCGGTTACAGAGTACATCTTAAACTACAAGTAACATTATGGGCCTAAGTCGGTAAGTCTTCTGGACCTTCCCGTAGCCGGATTGGACTCTGTCTTTCTCCCTGACTGGACCGCCCGTGAAGTAAAGCTCTAATCCGAAGTGGGCCACCCTGGTCAGTAAGGAACTGCGAGTATATCCGGAAAGTATATCCCAACATTACTTACACATCATTTGTCATGGTAATATGACGTGACATTCTCTCGGTATTTTCTAACAAGTATGACACAAGTATTGTATATCCACCGTCAGTCAAACCAGTATTTTCTCTATAGATAGCAAATAATGCTGCTTTGTTATTCTACCCTAAAGCTGTAAAAATTTATGAAGATGAAGTTGTAGGGATGTAATTTATGCTTCAACGTACTTATAACCTGCAATTTTGTATGAAATAGATGACCAGTTGTTACCCCCTCTCGCTGCTTTTTGTTTTTAGTGTACTGACTCGAATGTTCCTAGTACATTATTGTAATGGAAATCTTGAAAGGTCACTGGACTCTCAACCGATATTGGGCGGGGCGCTAACAATACCGTTCATTTGTGTGCTAAGCAAACTAGTAGCAATAGGAGGAGATGCCTGTGGACACGGGCGGACACAGCGTCCCTCCTACCCGGCGCTTACCGACGCTCGCCTCGTGCAGGCGCAAACTCGTGGGCAACTAGGCACGATCAGGTTGGTGGGCCTTGAGGTCAAGCCACATGGGTTGGGCTGTGCGGTTGTGCCTCGCAGTAGGAAACGAAACGACAGCGAGCGCGGCAGCAGCTAGCCAATCCTTCCCAATTCCCAATCGACCAGGTCCTGTTTCCGCCGTTCCCCAACCCGTAACCAAATGAGGACACTGCGATTAGCCCCCCAAGGAAAAAACGATCAGCTAGCTCAGTACATTATAAGAAACACACAGATTATACATTCCTTCACTCGGATCTACTCATAAGAATATCCATGGATATTACAGAGATAATTAATACTTCCCTGTCCATAAATAACTGACTTTAATTTTATCTAAATTCGAATATATTTACGGAGTATATACTAAAATACGTCTAGATACATTTAATCTAGACAACCTAAAGGCAGTTATTTCTGGACGGAAGGAGTACCACTTTTTTCATGTAAAAACCATTTAAGAGCCTGGGTCTTGAACTCTGCTTATTTCTTCAAGATATTTAACATCATCTTAAACGCATAGGTTGCTTCTTCAACTCAATTGTGCAAGAAAAACTTACTCCCTCTGTTTCAAAATATAAAATGTTTTAATTTTTGTGAAAGAAGTGTATTTAGATGCATTTTAATGTGTAGATTCACTCCGAACCTATACACTAAAATACGTCTAGATGCATTCCTTTCACAAAATCTAAAACATCATCTTATATTTTAAAATAGAGGGAGTAGATTTAGAATAACAATAATCTGGTCCTTTCATCCTGAAAAGGAGAAATCTGCGGTATCTTTTTAAAACGGAGGGAGTAATAAAATCTGAAGGTTTTATCAAAACCTAGCAATATCTCTAAGTCCAGCCAATTATCTGTACTGAAAATGTTTCTTTCATGATTTTCTATTCGCATAGACCATCTCAAATTCTCAATAGTATTTATACTGCACATAAATTAGTTAGCTTGCAAGTACCGACTTTGAAAGAAAATAAGAGAATTGGATCGATAGTAAATAGCCTTGTCACAGTGGTGTTATTTCAACGGTTTCAAGCCATGAAGAAGAGAAGGAAACATTTATCTACGGCTCATTAGCATATCATTGGTAATATATTGGTATATTTTTTCTTTGTCTTCATAAATGAAGATGAATATATTTTGAAGGTATTTTCATATGATTTAGTAATCCACGTTTCCTTTTATATCATCATGTAGAGTCTTATTGTGGGTGAATTTGGACATTTGAATTCTCGTTGTCGATCATCAGAGTTTTACTAGCCTTTTGGAAGTTCTTGCTAAGTCCTATCACATCTAATATTAGCGCAATTAGCATTTCAATATGTTGTAAACTTGACAACATTTGAGTGTGTTGTGAACTCGTGAACCTTGGAATGTGTTGTGAATAGGTAATATATCGTACTTGTGTTTCCACACTAAACTATCATGAAAACTATGTTTACCCCATATGAAGCTTATATTTGTCTGAGAAAAATTTTAGTTGCCTTGCAGCGCGTCCAGGCTTCGATAAATTTCTGGGTCCGCCTCTACCTGTGGATCAACTATAACCCTAGCTTCCTTATTGACACTCTCACAAGTGATTGTAATCCTGTTGCGTAATCAATAAAACCCTTAATTCGTAAAAAAAATAAAAAATAAGGATGAAAGTGGGTAAACTTTAGGTACCCTCTACACTCTTTTATAAAAAAATGAACTAAATTTTCGTAAATCATAACTACCCTAAAGGTTCCAAACTGCCATCTCAAAGTAATAAGCTGTCCAATTTAAGCGTGCGATGCAGACGTCCCAGATTCTGATGCGCACACCGCTACTGCAATCTCTCTCTCTTACACATTCTTTCTCATCTGGATTGGTATATCATGAACACTACTATAAAAAGGGCCTCGGTTCACACCCCTACAACCACAGATAATACGTATACGAACAACGGACATTACAGCGGTCCCTATACTAACACTAGACTAGATCGTTCACTCGCGAGCAAGAAACAAGACAAGAACTGTTGAGCGATGGAGAGGGTGACGAAGCTGTCGGCGGAGAAGGCCGTGGTGATCTTCACGGCAAACGTTGACTGCCCGATGAGCCACGCGGTGACGACCCTCTTCTCCGGCCTCGGCGTGGGCGCGGTGGTGCACGAGCTGGACAAGGACCCACACGGCCGCGACATGGAGCGGGATCTCGCCCGCCGGCTCGGCCGAAATCCGCCCGTCCCTGCCGTCTTCATCGGAGGCAAGCTCGTCGGATCCACCGACAGGATCATATCTTTGCATCTCGGCGGCAAGCTGGTGCCCATGCTCAAAGCCGCCGGAGCCATGTGGCTGTGACCCTCTCACGGCCACATCGGCTAAATTTTGTTTGACGAAACATCATCGGCTACTTTCAGTTTTGGCTATTTTTGCACCTCGCGTGCATGCATGTAATCCATGCGTACTTAACTTACAGTTCTTCCGGAGAGATTACCTTTTCGAATAAAGGATTACGGGGCATTCGGCTTGTACACCCTGTTCTTCAGGTCGATCGTCACGTGAGCATAGTATTGTTTCCTCCTCGAATCAGGCTTTCGTCCCGCTATATTAATATAGCAAACCACCGATACAAACGAGTGTACTATTGGGGCAAACAGCACAAAGCAAGCCCAAAGGAAAGAAAAAAAAAGAAAAAGAGAAAATAATGCCGACAACGACGGCCCGACGAAAACGATGATGACGTGCAACCGCTGCACCCACCGGATGATGACCACCACGCTCCTCGCACTCCGACGCACCTCGTACCAAGCAACACCTCCAAGAAGGACCGCGACGATAACGACGCTGTTGCCCGGACTAGTCCTAAGGTATTCTCCGGTACGCTGCAGAGGTAGCGAAAGGAAACACCTGACGCCCTTCAGGAAGGATGGTGGCACCCGCAGGCGTCACCGCGTCGGGGCCGGCAAGGCCGACAGGGATTTCGCCCGACCCCAAAACCCCAACCTCGGGCAAGCCGGAGCACACCCCCAACCACACCAACCACCAACATGCACGCCACGGTGTTGCCATCATCATCACTATCGCACCACGACACCCGCTGCGAGATCGATCAGACCGAAAGGGAGCAGCCGAGGGTAAGGGTCAGCGGTACCACCACTAGGCGGGAGGGAGCAACCTCCATCGTCAGAAACGGTAACCGACCGGACGCCACGGCCCGAGCATACCAAGACACAAGCAACCGGAGGGCCGCAGATGCCGAGCCACCTAGAGGACTTCCTCCACCGCCAATGGCGGGTGCCAACCAAACACAGCCGCAAGAAAACACCCGGATGAGGAGGCCCGGCCGAGCCCTGGATGAGCTCGTAGAGTCCTTGCCGCCACATTGTTGCATGTAGGGCTCCGCCGCCGCTACCCTCAAAGAAGACATAGGTCCGTCCGGGCCAGAAGGGTCGGAGAAACTCCACTGCCGTGCTGTAGAAGGCATGGTATCAGCACTGCCAGCCCCGTCCCAAGGCGCTCCTCAGTATGCATGAGGCACCGTTGCTCGAACCATCCCACTCAGACCCAGATCGGACCCAAAGGGTCCAGATCTGCGCCGGAATCGCCGGCCACTGCAGGTGCCCGCTGCCAAGGACAGCACCCCGTCGCCATGTTGCCTAGGTCCGCTAGACCGCTGCCAGCCGAGCAACACCGCCGCTAGCCGACACCCCCGGTAGAGGCGCTCGCGCGCGGGGAGAAGAGCCGTTGCCGCCGCCGGCACACCGCGAGCGCCGCCCGGACGGCGCCCAACAGCGACAGCGGGAGATGAGGACGAGGCGGGGGGGGGGGGGGCGGGGGCGGAGCGCCTGCGGGGGAGCCCCGGCCGCCCACACGGGGCGGCAGCGCGGGGGCCAAGAGGAGGGGAGTCGCGAGCTTCTCTTTCTCGCTGGGTCTCTGTCGCTTTGGCCTCTGTCCAGCATAGCATTGTTTCAAGAGAGTGAAAGGAGAGCAGTTCGTCCTGCCGCTAGCAATGGCGGTTAATATCGCAAAAATACCAATTACACCCGGTCTCTACAACAACACACCGCCATAAAAGCATTACAGATGCACAGAATCCTAAAACAAAGAAGAAAAAATAAAAAAGAAAGCCAGCTACAGTGATCTATTTCTTGTAGCAGAAGAACAAAATACCATATGAAGTCCAAATCCTCCAAAAGCAACGCCTTCGAAAAAATAGTGCACAAGCCACCTAATCGCTCAATCGAAGATAATTGTTTACACCCGAGAGAAAGTTTGCATTCTCAAAACAATGCCTTCAACACGACCATTGCTAGACACAATCAATTAAGGACAGGCCTTGGATATTTATCCTGAAGATAAGACTTTGTACTTCTCGTGTGTTGCCGCCCCTACTTTCGGATGCCGCTGTTAAGAGTCACGAATCACCGAACAAATTCCACATCGTCTCAAAGACTCGAACCACCATTACTAGTTATAAGATCTCAGCCTCCATGACATTCTCCATCTCTGACTTCACCATGGAACACAAAAGACATGTCCCATGATGCCAACAGACCGTGAAGCTTCGCATCGCTCCATGCTGCAACTGAATGGTACAAAAACAAGGGTGCGCAAGACCGAATCCCATCTGATCCCGTAATCTCCCGGCATGAGGAGCCCAATGGAGATTGTCGACAAAGCCTTCCGAAACTCGTCACAAGCCAGATCAGTGTGTGCAGGCTTCAAGAAGAACATCGTATGTCGCAAGAAGAACCCTAGGACCCCCTGTTTATTGAGCACACCAGCAGGCCCCCACACTACCGGTTAGATCAGCCAAGGTAAAGGCATCAGCAGTCCATCCTCGCCCGCATCCTCCATAGTAGAGAAAATCGAACCCTAACGCCCAGAACGCCGCCATCGATGAAGATGCATGCCAGAGATCCACGCCATCCTCCACCCTCCTGCTGCTCCGGCTTCTAGGCCCCGTCCTCCCAGTCATGCCATCTTGTGCTACCACTAGCTCCCCACCAATTTCCGCGGGAACGCTGGCACGACACACTCTCACCCCTCCAACATTTGGCGAGAGAGGGGATGCTACCACCACCGGCATGGATCAACTAACTCGAAGTCACTCGGGTGGGAAGCGAACCAGGAGGTTTTCTAATACTAATATCTAAATGTGTATCCTGTATGCGAATGAACTTACACTACTAGTTTCCTAATGGGTTAGGCTTAACAACACCTAGGTCTTCCTCCTGGGTCGCCATCTAGGTTGACTAGGGAGGACGAGCCCCGCGCCGCCACCCAAAGCCCCTTCCATGCCATCCCTCCACCCTATCGCCGCTGGAGAAGGCCATCGTAACAGTGGTGGTGGGGCACCCCTCCTGCTATAGCAAACCGATATATCTCAGTGACGATAGCATTCTATGCCACCACCTACATGCAGGCCCTCTTCCCGTGGCACCAGATCGGATCACGGCTGGCCGAGTGCACCTTCTACTGATACTGGGGCTAATCGGGCAACTCTATGTTTCCTCACAGGCTGATCTGGCCAAGGCAAGTGCACATCACCAAAGAGGCATGTGTGCTTGACTGTTCATGCATCAGATTGCATATGTGGTATACAACACGAGTGGCTCTTCGCTTGTTCTCCCCACACCATGGGAGTGCGACGTAACATGAAGATTTTCCCATGGCTAGTGGAGACCTCCATTCACTTTGGGTCAACTTTGGAAACTCCATTGCGGTGAAAACCAAGGTGTTGATGGGGGGTCATCATGGTCATGTGTGAAGAAGACCAGATAGCTCTGGAATTCCATATCGCATACTCGTGTCCATTCGGGAAGATCCTAGGGAGTACTCACAGTGGATTTGGAGAAGTATCTGTGTCGGACGACCGGCATTTTGCATGTGTTCTCGACGAGTGAAGTGGTGACACTGGTAGAGATTTTGTTCTTGGCTATGCTCTTGGAGTTCGATGTCTTAGTTTTCGGCATGAAAACCCTAGGCCCGACCTTCGGTGGTTGTACCTGGCAACTGTGACTCCTTAGTAATTGATGGCTCAATACACGGTGCCCAGAAAAGTGCTTGGTGCGTGGTGTTGATGTAGAGCTTGTTGGGAACCCCAAGAGGAAGGTATGATGAGCACAGCAGCAAGTTTCCCTCAGTTATGAAACCAAGGTTTAATCGAACCAGTAGGAGCAAGGAAACACCTCAAAGGTGTTACTAGCTGAGCTTTGGCAGGGCGCACTACCGGTGCTAGTAGCAACATGGAGACCTACACAACACACCCACAGAACTTTGTCACAAGATCTAAACATAAAAGCACAAAGGAGGAGAAACCAGCCATCTAGCCACTACATGGATCCGTAGTCCAAGGATGAACTACTCACGCATCACACCGGAGGCTTGCATGGTGATGAAGAAGGCCTGCAGGGTGAATTCCCCTCTCCGGCAGGGTGCCGGGAAGAGCTTCAGATCCCCCCCGATCTAGGGACGGAGATGACGACGGCTACTGACTCTTTCATGGATTTTTTGATCGGGTACTTAGGGTTTTCGTCCCGAGGGCAACTTATAGGCGGAAGGAGAGGCCGAGGTGGTGCTGGGGTCGGCCAGACCACCCCCTGGCATGGGCCAGGACTGGCCGCGTGGCCGGGTGGTGTGGCCGGCCCCTAGCCCCTCTCCGTCTCGTATTCTGGCACTTGATCCCTTCCGGAAAAATAGGCACTTTGGCTTTTGTCCCGTCCAATTCCGAGAATATTCATTTTCTGACTTTTCTGGAACCAAAAACAACAGAAAACAGGCAGCTGGCACTGTGGCTCTTGTTAATAGGTTAGTCCAAGAAATCATAATAAAAGTACTCCCAAGTTGGAACAAAACACAAGAAAGTGGATAAAACTAAGCATGGAACATCAAAAATTATAGATACATTTGCAATGTATCAACAACCCCAAGCTTAACTCTTGCTCATCCTCGAGTAGGTAAGTGATAAAAAGAAAGAATTTTTGAGGTGACATGCACCATCAAAGACTTGATCAAAGTATTTGCAAAACATTCAAGGCTGGGATCATAGTACTTCAATCTTAGCATGAAAGACAAAGTTCTAGCAATAAGCAAAGAAACTAAGATGCAACATGAAAAGGCACAAACAAAAGATTCATGAATAACATGCTTTGCAAGACGTTTGTTTGTTTCACATAAAGAAAACATAGCATAATAGTATTCAGCTTGTCCCTCAATAGAGTAGCAATTATAAATGCATATGACACCTTCAAAGTTCATAAGAGTGACTAGATATAATAGTTTCAAACAAGCAATAACAAGTTATGCATCAATCAACTAGTCTTGGGACAATGCACATATAACTAAGAATGGCCACTATGCTCTCAAAGTAAGTGCATAAAAATAGAAGGTGGAGACTCAATATAATGGTGGAAGAAAGGCCTTTTGTAAAAGGAAGTAGGGATTCAAGTCTCATAAAGAGCTTCCAAAAATTATGATACTTATAGCTTTCAGATCTCATTGCCCCTATCATAAGCATCTTGAAATGATTAAGGTTAAAGTGAACAAACTATGGTGTACATGTTTGACGAAGTATAAGTCAGAAATCTCATGTCCCTTGTATACGAGGGCCGCTCCTCATGCTACTCAAGTTTAGTCACCGGTATGTTCTTGTCATCGTAAGTACATGTGCATCATTGAGAACCGCCAACGGGGTACCCCTTGCCCGATGATACGGAAGAATCCCCATATCAAAATGACAAGGCAAGCAGACAACGAGCATCTCAACATTCTTCTTATTTACCATGGGAATATGGTGCTTTTTTCTCTTTTTCCTCTTTTCATAGTATCTCTTTTTTCTTTTCTTTTCTCCTTTTTTATTCAATATAGGACTCTTTTTTATAAGAAGAATGCTTCATAGACAGGTCATTATGGTTACGCTGCAGGTTTCCACCATGTCAGCATGGATTAGACCAGCGGCCCAGGCGTTTCTCTAACACATATACATAACTCCATGGACTTACAAGATCCCCTTTCATTTCACACCGACGACATCCATATACAAAAGAGCATGATATCAACTAGGTACAAGTACCAAGTGCAATGTTGAAAGCGTTCCCCATGAAAGCATGGTTCTGCTAATTCCCAACAAATAAGTGCAAGCATATACAACATAGAAGACACAATAGTTCAAGTTTATTAGAGGCAATAAAGTAAAGTGTGCCATCAAGTTCGTGAGAGCTTTAATCACTAGTTTTCTCATAACAAGTGGAAGGTACAAAAAGCATGAATATACTTGGAATAGCATAAGCTAGTAGGTAGGTATGGTGGACTCTTTGGAAAAACTTGGTTTAGGGAGTTGGATGCATGAGTGGAACTCATACTTTGTTGTGGAGGCTAGCAAAAGACTAGGAGCGACAAACTAAGAGAGCAATAATGGCCATAATCATGCAGAGCGACAAAACATCATTGATCAAAGCATAAAGTGATACTACAAGTTGAAAACTAAAGGATCATAAAGGCTATGGTGACTTGTGATAGTCATAACATGGTGTGAGCATGTGCCAAGTCAACCCAAATAAAGCATCAAAGGAGAATACCACTATACTATGCTTTAATATGCTAAAACAACGCATGATTCATCCAAGGCACATTAAGCAATCTCAATTGTTTATAACAAGTCATGCTCCAGCAAAGAATACTAAGCATAAAGCCAAAACAATATCAAGCATGGCATGACAAAGCATAGCCACAGTCAAAAATGAGCTCTTTTTACCACATAAGCATGAACTTTCCTACTCTTTTCCAAACCAAACCAAACTATTTGCAAACCAAAGTGTGAAAGAGGGGGTCCAACCAACTTATTCAGAAAACTAAGCAAACCAAGCAAACTAAAAACCAAAACAAAAATGAAAAAGAAGACGCTCTAAGAAAAACACAACTATGCATGAAACAATAAAAATGAAGCATTTGGAAGAAACCTGAAATTTTTATTGATGAAGAAGGGGATGCCTTGGGCATCCCCAAGCATTGACGCTTGTACTTCTTGGATATTTCTTGGGGTGACACGCGTGGCATCCCTAAGCTTGAGCTTTAGTCCATCCTTCATCTCATTACTCATTCCTTCTATATACCTGAAATTTTTCCTTCATACAAAACTTCACACAATCTCATTAGCAACATTAGTGCACTTAAGATAAATAAGTCTCAAGGTTAAGTTATAACACCAAGTAAACTTCCATTAGAACACTAGATACTGTAGCACTTCCCTCAAAAATCTCAATTCCCCAAAGGAACTCAAGAAGGAACTAACAAGAAGCAAATGCAGAAAATGGCAGAAATATGTCAAAACAGACCAGCAGGTAAAGACGAATTTTTTCGAAGACCTTATGTTGCTCAAATCAAAAAGTGTTGAACTAACGGAAGTTAGATAACAACCTGGGGCAGAAGCACAAAACATTACAGCTCAATCCGACGTACAGAGCTCTCTCAGGAATTTTTACGGTGAAGCACAGAAATCTGTTTCGGGACAGCAATTTTCCTAATCATTACTTCACTCTCATTAGAGGTTACTCTTGGCACAAAAAGCAAATAAAAAGGATAAGGAGAGGTTATTACAGAGGTAATAACTTCCAAGACTCAACTAAAACTCTTGGGTTATCTCCCAACAAGTACTTTTCTTTAACGCCTTTAAGTTAGGCATAAGAACCAAAGAAAGAATCAAGTGTTCTCAAATGAAGAAGCATTAAGACCAAATTTTTTTCTCATAGGAGAAGCAAAAGAAATATTTTCTCTCTTTTTAGGGAAGTGTTCTATACCTTTCTTGAGTGGGAGTTGATATTTAATGGTGCCTTCTTTCATATCAATGATGACACCAACAGTTCTAAGAAAAGGTCTTCCCAAAGTAATAGGACAAGAAACATTGTATTCAACATCCAAAACATAGTAATCAACGGGGACATAGGAATCATTAACCATAATAAGAACATTATTAAGACTCCCCATGAGTTTCTTTTTAGCATTAGCATCAAGTGGGACATTCAAATAACAATCTTCAAGAGGAGGCAAATCAAGCATATCATAAATCCTTCTAGGCATAATAGAAACACTACTATCAAGATCACACAAAGCTTTGAAATCAAAGTCATTCACTTTCATATTAATGATGGGTTCCCAACCATCTTCTTGCTTTATATGAATAGAAGCTTTATGTTTCATCTTTTCTTCTTTAATCTTTATGAGAGCATCAATAATGTGTTTTGTAAAAGCCATGTTCATAGCACTAGCATTAGGACTTTTAGAAAGCTTTTGTAGGAACTTAATAACTTCAGAGATGTTGCAACCATCAAGATCAAAATCAACTTTATCATCTAAAGTAGTAGAACTATTACTACCCTCAACACTAGTGGTGGTAATAGTAGAAACACTAATGTTTCTAGCAATTTCATCTTCTCTTTCCCACTTAGCATGTAATTCAGCTAATAGTCTAACATTTTTCATCAATTCTTACTTGTATAGCATTAGTGGCTGCAAAGGGATTCTCATTAGTTTCGGGTTTAGCAGCCATTTTATTAATACAAAGATGATATATTTCTTTCAGCATTACAGAGTTTCAATTGTAAACTAGGAATTTCCCTATTTAGACTCTCAAGTTGATGTCTAATGTTCTTCCAAATGATAGATTGCTCCTCCATTGTTTTAGTAAATAGTCTATTTTGCTCATATTGCATTTGCATAAAGTTTTTAGTGGCTCTTTCAACTTCCAAAATTCTACCTTCACTAGGTAATTCAGATTTACCATTGTTGGGAGCATATGGCTTATAATTGTTGTTACCAAAATTGTTCCTATAAGCATTATTACCACAAGAATTGTTGCCGAAGTTGTTATTTCTTATGAAGTTCACATCAACTTGCTCTTCTTGAGCAACCAAAGAGGCTAAAGGAACATTATTTGGATCAATATGGGCTTTCCCACTAACAAGCATAGACATAATAATGTCAATCTTATCACTCAAGGAAGAGGTTTCCTCAACAGAATTTACCTTCTTACCTTGTGGAGCTCTCTCAGTATGCCATTCAGAATAATTAACCATCATATTATCCAATAGTTTTGTTGTAGCACCCAAAGTGATGGTCATAAATGTACCTCCAGCAGCTGAATCCAATAGGTTCCTTGAAGAATAGTTCAATCCTGCATAAAAAGTTTGGATGATCATCCAAGCAGTCAGTCCATGAGTGGGACAATTCTTTACCAAAGATTTCATTCTTTCCCAAGCTTGAGAAACATGCTCATTATCAAGTTGTTTAAACTTCATTATTTCACTTCTCATGGATAAAATCTTAGCAGGAGGATAGTATTTTCCAATAAAAGCATCTTTGCACTTAGTCCAAGAATCAATACTGTTCCTAGTTAACGAATTCAACCATTCTTTAGCTTTTCCTCTCAAAGAGAAAGGAAACAATTTCATCTTAATAATATCACCATCTATATCCCTATGCTTTTGCATCTGACAAAGTTCAACAAAGTTATTTAGATGGGAAGCAGCATCTTCATTACCAATACCCAAAAATTGCTCTATCATAACAAGATTGAGCAAAGCAGGTTTTATCTCAAAGAAATTATTTTCAGCCACAGGTGGAGCAATAGGAGTGCTCATAAAATCATTGTTGTTGGTGCTAGTGAAGTCACACAACTTAGTGTTTTCAAGAGTAGTCATTTTTTTGGGTTTTCAAATAAGAAAGCAAACAAGTAGAACTAATTTTTTTGTGTTTCTGAAGAACAAAACAAGCAAAAAGAAACTAAGCAAAACAAAAACAACAAAGTAAAGAGATTGGTTATGAGGGACTCCCCTTGTCATGATGTCCTTGGCTCCTCGGCAACGGCGCCAGAAAATCGCTTGATGGCTCAATACACGGCGCCCAGAAAAGTGCTTGGTGCATGGTGTTGATGTAGAGCTCGTTGGGAACCCCAAGAGGAAGGTATGATGAGCACAGCAACAAGTTTCCCTCAGTTATGAAACCAAGGTTTAATCGAACCAGTAGGAGCAAGGAAACACCTCAAAGGTGTTACTAGCTGAGCTTTGGCAGGGCGCACTACCGGTGCTAGTAGCAACGTGGAGACCTACACAACACAACCACAGAACTTTGTCCCCAACTTGCGATGAGGTTGTCAATCTCACTGTGTTTTGCGGAAAACAAAGGATTAAACGTATCGAATGGAAAGAAGTAAAAGTTTGCAAAAAGTAAACACAAAGGAGTAAAAGATTGTAGATTGTATATAAAGAAAAGGACCGGGATCCATAGTTCACTAGAGGTGGCTCTCCTTAGATAGATAACATGCTGGGTGAACAAATTACAGCGGGGCAATTGACAAACAACGAGAAAGCAATACGTGCATATACTAATCATCTTGACTCCTTTGAGACTTGCTTGGGAATTACAACATAATACATAGACCGCCATCCAACTGCATCTATGATTAATAATCCACCTTCAGGTTATCATCCGAACCCTCTCCAGTATTAAGTTGCAAGCAACAGATTATTGCTTTACGAACTACGTGTAAAGTAAACAATACAATTGTTCTATGAACAAAAGATCATTGTTTTCTCCCTAGTAGCAACAACACATCTAGTACCTTAGAGATTTCTGTCACTTCCCCAGATTACCAGAGGCATGAACCCACTATCGAGCATAAATACTAACTCTTGGAGTTGCTAGCATCTACTTGGCCAAGATAGCTACTAACAACGGAAAGCATGCAAGATCTCAAATAACAAAGACATGATAGAATCAATAATCAATCTGAAATAACATCTCAATATCCATCGGATCCCCGCAAACACAACATGTATGGATTACAAATAGATGATCTTGATCATGAACGAAGCTCACAAGATCTAAACATGAAAGCACAAAGGAGGAGAATCCAGCCATCTAGCTACTACATAGATCTAGTCCAAGGATGAACTACTCACGCATCACACCGGAGGCTTGCATGGTGATGAACAAGGCCTCCAAGGTGAATTCTGTAGGGGTTCGTAGCATGGAAAACAAAAATTTTCTATCGCATACAAACAAACAAGCCAAGATCTATCTACTAGATTGCAGCAACGAGTCGATGGAATAACTCACCCTCGAAGATTCCAAAGTGTTTAACGAGAGCAGATTCTCGTGGGTGATGTAGTCGTACTCTTTCCGATCTCAAGATCGTGTAGACGATCCTTCCGGCGCCACGTTCCGGCAGCGCTCCCGTAGTCGGTCACACGTTCGGTACTCGACGAAGACCTTCCTCTCCCTTGTTCCAGCAGGCAGCGGAGGTTGTAGTATTCTCCTCGCGATTCCGGCAGCACAACGGCGTGGTACCGGAAGTAGAGGGGAAATCCCGCAGGGCTTCGCCTTAAGCCGGTGCGAGTATGGTGGAGCTTATGAGAGAGGCTATTAGTGGTCTAGTAATTAGACACACCAATTAGAAGGCTCTAAACCAATTAGAAGGCTCTAAACCGAAATAGCTCTAAACCGGGGTTTTAGGTCTAGGGTTTAGTTTAGAGGATAGGAAACTTGTGTGTCTGTGGAGGGGAGCCCTGCCCCTCCTTATATAGGTGGGAGGGGGCTGGCGCGCCAGGGGGAGGGAGTGGAGTCCCTCCCCAACTCGGCATTGGAGTTGGCCGCCGGTTGGAGGAGGTCTCCTTCTCCAACTCGGTTTCCCTCTTTTCCTCCTCTTTCCACTTTCCAAAAACTTGCCGTTTGACTTTCAAACTAGCCGTTTGACTTTTCAATTTAGGATTTAAATAAACCCTTTATTTTGGACAGCGAGAACACTTAGTACATGATGCAATCATTCCAACATGCAATGACACATTCATGTACCCCTTCCCCTCCGGAGTGCCGGACAATCCGGAACCTTCTAGAATATCCCCGATGAAAACACCGGAATCATTCCCGAACTCCGAAACGGGACTTTCCTTATATGAATCTTATTCTCCGGACCATTCCGGATCACCTCGTGATATCCCGGATCCCATCCGAGACTCCGAACAACATTCGGTCTCTTTCTCATAATACCATAACTACTCAAACAACGTCGAATCCTTAAGTGTGTCTCCCTACGGTTCGTGAATTATGCGGACATGATCGAGACACTTCTCCGAACAATAACCAATAGAGGAATCTGGAAATTCATATGGCTCCCACATATTTCTACGATTACTTTGCGATCGAATGAACCACTTACATACGATACCAATTTCCCTTTGTCTCACGATATGTTACTTATCCAAGGTTATGATCGTCGGTATCTCTGCATACCTAGTTCAACCTCGTTACTGATAAGTACTCTTTTCTCGTTCCCGTGATATGTGATCCCTTGTGACCAAGTCACATGCTTGCAAGCTAATTGGATGACATTTCACCGAGAGGGCCCAGAGAATATCTATCCGTCATGTGGATGGACAAATCCCACTCTTGATCCATGTGTTTCAACCAATACTTTCCGAACACTCAATGCCACTTTTATAGCCACCCTGTTACGGTGTGGTGTTTGATGACATCAAAGCATCCATCCAGTAAAGGTGATATGCACGATCTCATGGTCGAAGGAATTAGGTTACTATGTATCAGAAAGCATATAGCAATTGAACTATTGAAATGACTTGATCTTTATGCTACGCTTATCTATAGGAGTATGTCCATCACATCATTCTCCTAATGATATGATCCTGTTGTTAATAACATCTCTATGTTCATGATCAGGAAACCATGATCATATATTAACCAACAAGCTAGTTTAACAAGAGGCTTTACTAGGGACTCTTATTTTAGTTTACAAATCACACAAGTATTAATGTTTCCGGTTAATACAATTATAGCATGGTATGCAAACATTTATCATAAGTGTGAAGACATGATAATAACCACTTTATTATTGCCTCTTGGGCATATCTCCAACAGTCTCCCACTTGCACTAGAGTCAATAATCTAGTTTCGAACCTTTGTGTATATAACACCTATGGCTTTCCGGTGTTGTATGTACACGATTGCTAGTGGTCAACTGATCTCCGGATCTGACACTTCCAGGTCCGTGTGTAATTGCATGTCTTTGCGTCTCTACGCATCACTCATTCTCTAATGAGATGGCTTTGTATAAATTTGGTATTTCGGTGTGACCTTTAGCTCTTTGGGGTTAAAACATGTTGATAATATTGTCGCACAATATATCTTCATAGTATTATCCCACTGTGAACTACACCTAGTTTGATAACAAACTTCTTGACACAAATGCCCTCTTTTGCTGCTATAATAGCAGTCATATACTTAGCCTTTTGTTGTAGTATCTGTCACAATGTCTTAACTTTGGAACTCATCCAAATCCATTATGGAACTCACTTTTCATTATATTGTGCCACCCTTAGTTTAGTTTGAGATAAACTTAATTTGTACTTTGTGACAAAGCTAGTATCAATGTAGTACTTTTACAATGAACTAACCATCTATTTGTCACTTCTACAAATAATATACTCTTAGTTCTTCCAAAAGATCATAAGAATATCCTTACTATTGTCCAATGATCATCTTACAAATCATTCTGGTATATGCTCACAACATTTAGAGCATAGGACATATCTGGATTTGTACATATCACAGTATGATTGATATAAATACTCTTTGTGATTTCATACATCAAGTATCAATCTATACTTGAATCTTTGTTTCACTTACCAAGTGCTAATACACTTGAATATATCATCAACATTGAACTCTTTCAATCCTTTCTGTGCAACAAGAACCTCTCTTGTAGTTTCTATATTGAACTCATTCAATATCTTGTCTATGTACTTCTGGCACAACCATATTAGCGTCTATTGATGCCAAATATTTGGGTTTTGCCTAAGTCTTTCATCGGGATGAAATTCTTAATATGTGTTAATAAAAGATACATCTTTTCCAATCAACAATATGTCCTCCACATAATGTATTAGAAATATGTCTTAGCGCTCCCACTTAATTTCTTGCAAATGCAAGCATCTTCATTGTCTCTGATGAAATTAAACCCTTTTAACAGTTTCATCATAGTGAAGATTCCAACTCCGCTATGCTCACTCTAACCATTGAAGTTTGCATATGCTTTTAGCATCCTTTGAATTAACAAAACCCTATGGACCGTGTTATGCACATGTCCTAGGTAACGATTCTATTAGAAGAACTTGTTTTGTTTATTCAACTTCCATATAACAAATTATATGTAGTGGTTGCTACATTAATCCGTCTAGACTAAATGTCACTATGAAAGATCAAAATCTTGTCATAGTCAACTTTTGAACATTGTTGTGAACTCTTTCCCAACATGTCGACTATTTCATAGATGTGAAACATCCATGTCTATTTCTTTATAGATCCAGACACAACTATAAGGTCTTACACCTTTCTCGAGGGTCCTTCAAGTTCAAAACTTGATTTCTCGTGTATGGAACTATCACGGATTTTATGGCTTCAAGCCATTTTACGGAGTCAGGGCCCATCATCGCTTCTCTGCATGTAGTCGGTTCATTATTCTCAAATAATGATTCAACCCTCAAATCTTGGTATTTGATTGTTCATCCGACCTACTTGTTTCAATAGGAACTTGGATCTCCGTGACCACAACCTTTGAGGTACGTGAACCATGAGCATTGTTGCTGCCTTCGAAACACTTTTCGGCGCTGCGCAACTCTGCACATATAGCTAAGGTTCCTTTAACCTTATCAAAGTTTCTATTGTCCTCCCACTTAACTTTTCACGAAAAATTCCTTCTCAAAGAAACTTGACGTTTTAAGTGACAAACACTTTTGTCTCCGATGTTATGGAGGAGTACTTAACAGTTATTCGAAATAACATACAAAGACAGGTTCATCCGACTTTGGTTGCAAACATCTTTCTTATGCATAGCATACCAATGTTTAGGAAAGGACAACTTGGGTTTTATCCCAAACCATAACCTTATATGGTGTCATTTCAACGGATTATGATGGAGCTCTTTTCAGTGGAAAAAACGGTAATCTCTAAAGCTTTTAATCTTTAAAATACAATGGCAGTTATATGAATTATACCTTTGATCTTACCATGTAAAACAAGGTTTAATTACATATCTCGAACGCTCCATACTCTTATGGTGTTTCGGGAAATGCAAATCTACGGAACGATTCCTTAAATCTTAGGTATTATGCTAAACTTGTAACTCAAATATCTTCCTTTATGATCTTTATCATAAACTGTTTATATTCTTGTTACAATGATCTTGCACTTCATCTTGAAAGTCTTTGAACTTTTCAAGTGTTTCATACTTTATCCTTATTAAGTAAATATTCATATATTCACTCAAATTTTCGGAGAAAGCATATGAAGTTGAAATCCATCGCTCTTGACTACACATAACGGACTTCGTACAACAATATGTACAAGTTCCAATAAGCTAGTCATTCGTTCCCTTTTGGCCTATGAACGAAGTTTTAATTATCTCTAGGAAAGTTTCACAAGCGTCATTTGATCAAAAATCAGAAGACTCCAAAATTCCATCAACATGGAGTTTCTTCATGTTTTCTTTCAAATATAATTTAAACGGCGATGTCACTTCCTAAGTGATCTTTCAATCAATTTGTCTTTCGACATTTTAGCACTAGTTTTATGGATGTGATTTCTCCAACGAGATTTGTGAATCATCCATCTTTTATGGATTACGGCAATTATTTGAACAACCCTTTTGTTCTCATAATACCTGATAAAACAAATCTTTGAAGGCAAGCTTTGATGTTTAACGAGCAACACAATAACCCTTTATTTGTTCTCGATGAACATCATCACATATTCTTTTGCTAGTTACTTAGGCCATTGTAGTTCATGAATTGTGTTGTTTCGTATGACGATTCACACCAACAAATTCAGTATCAAATACTTTAAGAACCACATTGTTTAACAAGCAAAGAATATAGCCATAACATGTATATCATCTATATACTTAAACTGAACAATTCTAGTCTTTTCTTTTCTGCCATATATTTATGAGATTCTCTTTCAATATTTCCTTTTCTATTTGAAAGAATCTATCAATATCAATAGTGGAGTCATACATATGACATATAGTCCAAAGCGTGTATAATTAAATACCAATGTCTTTGGACTTGCACTTTGAAGTAGATCACCATCATCAAATATTTGGTGTTCTTTCAAATTCCTTTCTTTAGTAATCTCTTGGTGTAGTAAACATTTTACCTACATCAAATATTCACCCTTATCATGGAATGGTCCATGATCAAGCTACTGTTAGCTTGTAACGATGAATTATGAGTATAATGTTGCTATCCAAAACCTTTTGGAGGATTAGGACAACAAGTGTCTCCAACCTTTTTGCAAATTCTCATCAAATATGAGAACATGACTTTTGCCATATTATACTCTATCATGTTACAACCAAAACTTCGTTTCAGATATCACAATATCTTCCACACATCATGGTTTCTGAAACAACTCTTTCAGATCCTAGATAACCTTGATATTAAGGGAATCCTTTGAATATCAAGAATCATGGATACAAACATGATACTTATATACTAACACTTGGAATTGTTACTCTTGATTTAATACTAATTATTAAACTTCATGGAGTAACCGGAACTTACTGAAAGTTTGCAATAGGACTTTTAAACTTTAGATTAACACTTAAAACAATACGATACCAGTTCGTAAAGTATCTAACCAGAATTCTATAGTTCTATCATCTCAATTATAACTAAGCGCAAGGTGGTAAACGGATGCCAATGACTACACCAACTATGCAAATTCACTTTGATTTAGTTTATGATAAATTGAGTTCTAATTAATAATTAAATTAATCTAGGTGAACTCCCACTCAAAACAATATCCCTCACATTGTTTTAGTGATCACACGAACCAAATCCACCACATCAAAACCGATCATCACGAGAATTGATATAGCTTCAATGGCGAACAATCGACATGTTCATCATATCTACTATATGATTCATGCTTTACCTTTCGGTGATCCGTGTTCCTGAGGCCATGTCTGTACATGCTAGGCTCGTCAAGATCAAACCTTAGCTACCGCATAAGCAAATCTGGCTTGCTTACGTTGTATTCACCCGCGGAATCAAAGACACCCGATCATCACGTGGTGCTTCGAAGCAGCAAGCTTTGGCAACGGTGCATACTAAGGGTGAACACTTTAGAACTTGAAATTTATGTGCATGAGGGATCATCTTATAATGCTACCGTCGTCTACTAAGCAATACAAGATGCATAAAGGATTAACATCACAGGCAATTCATAATATGTGATATGATATGGCCTTTCTTCTTTGTGCTTTCGATCTCCATCTTCAAGCACGAACATGATCTCCATCATCACCGGCATAGCATCAAGGTCAATGATGCTTCTTCATGGTTGTCGTCCACCAGCATCAACTATTACAACTATTTTGAATAGACACGCAGGTCTTAACAGAAATTAAAGACAACCATATGGCTCCTGCCGGTTGCTAACTTACAATAAGGAACATTGCATACATCAAATATAATCACAATCATGGCCATATCACATCACTGCACACCCCTGCAAAACAAAGTTAGACGCTTCTACTTTCTTTGCATATTTTACGTGGTTTGGGGCTTTCCATAAGTGTCGTTCTAACTTACGAACAAGAACCACAACATTGATACTAGCATTGTTGATTACCCGTTGTAAATTGGATCTTAACTATGCTAGGAGAAACAGGCACCCGCAAAGCCACTTATGCAATACAAGTTGCATGTCAAACGTGGAGCAAGTCTCATGAACGATGTCATGTAAGGTTAGCCCGGGCCGCTTCATCCCAACATACCGCAAGATGCAAAGTACACAAAAAGCAATCTACAATAAAAGCATCAACGCCCACAATGACCATTGTGTTCTACTCGTGCAATAGATCTACATATAAACCTGGCTCTGATACCACTGTAGGGGTTCGTAGCATGGAAAACAAAAATTTTCTATCGCATACAAACAAACAAGCCAAGATCTATCTACTAGATTGCAGCAACGAGTCGATGGAATAACTCACCCTCGAAGATTCCAAAGTGTTTAACGAGAGCAGATTCTCGTGGGTGATGTAGTCGTACTCTTTCCGATCTCAAGATCGTGTAGACGATCCTTCCGGCGCCACGTTCCGGCAGCGCTCCCGTAGTCGGTCACACGTTCGGTACTCGACGAAGACCTTCCTCTCCCTTGTTCCAGCAGGCAGCGGAGGTTGTAGTATTCTCCTCGCGATTCCGGCAGCACAACGGCGTGGTACCGGAAGTAGAGGGGAAATCCCGCAGGGCTTCGCCTTAAGCCGGTGCGAGTATGGTGGAGCTTATGAGAGAGGCTATTAGTGGTCTAGTAATTAGACACACCAATTAGAAGGCTCTAAACCAATTAGAAGGCTCTAAACCGAAATAGCTCTAAACCGGGGTTTTAGGTCTAGGGTTTAGTTTAGAGGATAGGAAACTTGTGTGTCTGTGGAGGGGAGCCCTGCCCCTCCTTATATAGGTGGGAGGGGGCTGGCGCGCCAGGGGGAGGGAGTGGAGTCCCTCCCCAACTCGGCATTGGAGTTGGCCGCCGGTTGGAGGAGGTCTCCTTCTCCAACTCGGTTTCCCTCTTTTCCTCCTCTTTCCACTTTCCAAAAACTTGCCGTTTGACTTTCAAACTAGCCGTTTGACTTTTCAATTTAGGATTTAAATAAACCCTTTATTTTGGACAGCGAGAACACTTAGTACATGATGCAATCATTCCAACATGCAATGACACATTCATGTACCCCTTCCCCTCCGGAGTGCCGGACAATCCGGAACCTTCTAGAATATCCCCGATGAAAACACCGGAATCATTCCCGAACTCCGAAACGGGACTTTCCTTATATGAATCTTATTCTCCGGACCATTCCGGATCACCTCGTGATATCCCGGATCCCATCCGAGACTCCGAACAACATTCGGTCTCTTTCTCATAATACCATAACTACTCAAACAACGTCGAATCCTTAAGTGTGTCTCCCTACGGTTCGTGAATTATGCGGACATGATCGAGACACTTCTCCGAACAATAACCAATAGAGGAATCTGGAAATTCATATGGCTCCCACATATTTCTACGATTACTTTGCGATCGAATGAACCACTTACATACGATACCAATTTCCCTTTGTCTCACGATATGTTACTTATCCAAGGTTATGATCGTCGGTATCTCTGCATACCTAGTTCAACCTCGTTACTGATAAGTACTCTTTTCTCGTTCCCGTGATATGTGATCCCTTGTGACCAAGTCACATGCTTGCAAGCTAATTGGATGACATTTCACCGAGAGGGCCCAGAGAATATCTATCCGTCATGTGGATGGACAAATCCCACTCTTGATCCATGTGTTTCAACCAATACTTTCCGAACACTCAATGCCACTTTTATAGCCACCCTGTTACGGTGTGGTGTTTGATGACATCAAAGCATCCATCCAGTAAAGGTGATATGCACGATCTCATGGTTGAAGGAATTAGGTTACTATGTATCAGAAAGCATATAGCAATTGAACTATTGAAATGACTTGATCTTTATGCTACGCTTATCTATAGGAGTATGTCCATCACATCATTCTCCTAATGATATGATCCTGTTGTTAATAACATCTCTATGTTCATGATCAGGAAACCATGATCATATATTAACCAACAAGCTAGTTTAACAAGAGGCTTTACTAGGGACTCTTATTTTAGTTTACAAATCACACAAGTATTAATGTTTCCGGTTAATACAATTATAGCATGGTATGCAAACATTTATCATAAGTGTGAAGACATGATAATAACCACTTTATTATTGCCTCTTGGGCATATCTCCAACAAATTCCCCTCTCCGGCAGGGTGCCGGGAAGAGCTTCAGATCCCCCTGATCTAGGTGAGCTGGGGTCGGCCAGACCAGCCTCTGGCATGGCCCAGGCCTGGCCACACGGCTAGGTGGTGTGGCCGGCCCCTTGACCCTCTTCGTCTCGTATTCTGGCACTTGATCCCTTCCGAAAAAATAGGCACTTTGGCTTTTGTCCCGTCCAATTCCGAGAATATTCATTTTCTGACTTTTCTGGAACCAAAAACAATAGAAAACAGGCAGCTGTCACTGTGGCTCTTGTTAATAGGTTAGTCCAAGAAATCATAATAAAAGTATTCCCAAGTTGGAACAAAACACAAGAAAGTGGATAAAACTAAGCATGGAACATCAAAAATTATAGATACATTTGCAATGTATCAGTAATTTCCTTGTTGAAGTCATTGTGCCTAAAGATTTGATATTTTCCAAGGTGAAACCCCATGATTCGACCATGTTGGTTAGACCAATTGATAATGGTTCTTGTGTACTATTGGATCTTTTGGAATCTAGGTGTCATCACCACTAGTGGTTCTATTATTGCGGCGAGTCTCTGACTACTTCAGGGGTCTTTGCTTTTTGTTCTCTTCTTTTTTCGTAGATCTCGCGTCTCGCCTACGCTGACATCGGGTGAATAGGGGTAACCTTGGCAATGTACATGGTGAAGGACTTAGGGTTTCGCGGAAAAGAGAACGTTGGGGATTTCATCGGATGTCAGGAAAACAATGGAGTCAAAGTCGCCTGAATATTGGGAAATCGCACTATGAGAAATTGTCTAGGAGATTTCGATACCCTCACTTGGGCTTCTCCCGTCCTATATATAATAGGACGGGTCTCAAAGCTGTATGCGGATAGGTTTTACATACGCGCAATTATAATACCAACACAATGTCGGTTCATAGTTTCTTTCCTAATACAATCAAAGTCTTTATTAGTTGCTTCCTTGGGCTATCATCTGAAATCTTCATGGGCCGTAAACCTTTTACCCAGCATAGGGCAGCAAATCATAAGCATCCGAGTAATCGTACCTATGTTAGTAGCCCCCGAAACTCTACTTGAACCGTAGTTTCAGGTTGAGTCTCAAAGTTTCTTTTTTCCTTCTTTTCCTTTATTTTTATCTCTTTTTATGTTTTATAGGGATTTGGTACAACAAGTCTGATGCTTCCGACGGATCGGGAATCAGGTAATTGTTCCTGGGAAAAAACAAGGTTGTCCTACTTCAAATTCAAGTCCCCAGGCCTGAACTCGGAATTTACTACTAGTGTAATTCAGTTCGGGTTGCTGAGGTCTTATCGAATACTGAATCCAAGTTTTATTTTATCGGGTCCCAACGCATTTATCGGGATTTTTCATCGTATCATTGATACGGATATTTTACTGGCAGAGCGCATTCTTGTGCGATTACCAGGCCACACAGGATGAATCCTGGGGTCTTACCTTCATGTTTCTGAACATGGCATTCGGATTTTTGTCGCATTTGGGCGTGATCCGAGATTTTTTGGTTTTCTGGCGGTTGGCTTGCCGAGCTGCCAATTTCTCTGACTTTTGTCAGATAGTTTTAATGCTTTATGCCGGCTCCCGATGGGAGTAATCTTTTTTGAGGATACCTTTTGAGGATACATCAATGTAAAACTCATAGGTGTTTTCAATCATGAACATTTTGGTTGTGATCATATATAATTGAATTTCTATCGGGTGTGCGCCAGCGCTTCCGATGGGAGTAGTCCCCGAGGCTATGTTTGGATGCCTGTATCTGGACATAGGCTCATAGTTGCTGTTAACTCGATGAAAAAACATAGATCTTTTAAACGGATATAATCAATAAAGAACTTAAGGAACGAAAAACTTATCTTTTATACATAAGGCGAAAAACCGATGATACATTATTTTTGGCGGATGGCGCCTAGCCGTTGGCCTGGATATTCTGGCTTAAGAAACAGAACCGTAAATCTTATCATATTTCAAGTAATTTTATGCATAAAAGCGTCGTAGCTGCGCTACGTTCCATGAATTGGAGTATTTGACTCATGTCTTCTTGTCTTGTACTCAGTATGCTCCTCCGGGATAACTTCTGTGACAATGTATGGTCCTTCCCATGGCGATTCTAACTTTCGGTATCCATCTTGCTTGAGGCAAAGAACTAGGTCCCCTACTACGAAGGACCTAGGACACAATCGTCGGCTGTGGTAATTGCCAAGTTTTGCTGGTACATAGTTGCTCTTTGTAGGGCTTCATCTCGAGCTTCATCAAGTGCATCCACATCATCTTCGAGTGCTTCTCTTGATTCCTCTTCATCATATGCAGATACTCTTGGGGATTCATGTGACACCTCAACAGGAAGCACGGCTTCTGCGTCGTGGACCAGAAACAAAAGTGTCTCTTGTGTCGAATTATTTGGGGCTGTACGTAAACTCTATAAACAGATGGTAATTCATCAACCCATGCTCCTATTGCTCCGTCGAGTGGTGCTAGTAATGTTTTCTTGAGTCCAGCAGTAACTAATCCATTGGCCTTTTCTACTTGTCCATTTGTTTGCGGGTGAGCTACCGAGGCGTAGCTTACTTTGATGCCCATTTCCTGGCAGTACTCCTTGAACTCATTGGAAGTGAAGTTAGTCCCATTGTCTGTGATGATGCTGTTAGGCATGCCGAACCGAAATACTATGGATTTAATGAAATTCACAGTCAAAGTTCCGTCTTGGGTGGTGACAGGCATTGCTTCTATCCATTTAGTAAATTTGTCAACTGCTACTAGTAGAAAGATGTGTCCTCCTAGCGATGATTTGTGAAGTTTTCCCATCATATCGAGTCCCCACTGAGCGAAGGGCCAAGCCAGAGGTATAGGATTTAACTCAGTGATAGGTGCTCTAGGCTTTGTTGCAAACTGTTGACATACTTCACATGTTCTGACGATATCTTTTGCATCTTGAACTGCGGTGAGCCAGTAAAATCCTGCTCTGAATGCTTTGACAGCAATTGCTCGGGTACTAGCATGATGACCACAAACTCCTTCATGTATATCTTTGAGTATGGTTTTTCCTTCTTCCGGTGTCACGCAGCGCTGCAACACACCCGAAATACTTCTCTTATACAACCCCCCTTTGATTATTCTGAAGGCCTTCGATCTTCGGGTGATTCGCCAGGCTTCTATCACATCTTCGGGTAGTTCGCCCTTAGTCATATATGCTACATACGGCTGCATTTAGGTAGGTTCAATTAGCATGACCTCTCCAATTTCCTGTTCTTCTTCTTCGATGGCCTCTTCTATATTCTTGGTCGTCGTTGGAGCCCCCGAGTCTTTTTGCGGATGTCTCTTTTTCTCGTTTTTGGTACTACGACCTTGGAGACTCTTTTAGCTTTGATCGATCGCTCCGTTACCCAAAAAACCCCAGGTGGCACTGGTAAGCACAAGGATCCGATGTTTGCTAGATTGTCGGCTTCTTCATTGCTTCCTATGTGCGATACTTCACATCCATCAAATTGAGCTTCCATAATGCCATATAGATCACGGTAAGCAATCATATTATCGCTGACGGTGTCGCACTTGTTCATTGCTTGATGTGCCACAAGATTGGAATCTCCAAAGATTTTGAGGCGAGTTGCACAACAAGCTTTGGCCATTTGCATGCCGTGCAACAAGGCCTCGTATTCAGCTTCATTATTGGATGTGTTTGCAAAGCTCATCCGAAGTATATAGTGCAATTTTTTGCCTTGTGGTGATACTAGTATGACTCCTGCCCCTTCTCCTTCTGTTCTTTTTGATCCATGAAAGTACATTGTCCAGGCACTAGAAAGGTCAGGTGGACCCGCACATTGCAATTCTGTCCATTCTGTGATGAAATCTAGCAAAACTTGTGACTTGATTGCTTTGTGCTTCTCATACGTGATATCTCGAGGGGATAATTCGATGCCCCATAGAGAGACACACCCAGTCACTTCTGGATTGTTGAGGATGTTTGACAAAGGTGCTTCATTAACCACTATGATCGGATGTTCCGAAAAATAATGACGTAGCTTTCGTGCTATCATAAATAACCCATATGCTAGTTTTTGGTAATGTGGGTACCTTTTCTTGGATGGCAATAAGACCTCACTCCGGAAGTAGACTGGCCTCTCTACACCATGGGTTTTCCCTTCTTCGGGTCGCTCCACGACCAGGACCGTGCTGACCACCTGATTTGTGGCAGCGATATAAAGCAGTAAGGGATCCTTCTCCTTTGGAGACACGACAACAGGAGATGTCGAAAGTGTCCTTTTAAGATCTTCAAAGGCGCATTGAGCTTCTTCCGTCCATTCTAATTTGTCCGATTTCCTCATGAGGGCGTAAAAAGGCAACACTTTTTCTCCTAGTCTTGCAATGAAACGACAGAGTGCCGCTACTCGCCTCGCCAGCTGCTGTACGCCACGTAGATTTGTTGGATTCTTCATTGTTAAAATTGCTTGTATTTTCTCGGGATTAGCCTCGATTCCTCTTGCTGATACCAAATATCCGAAGAGTTGCCCTGCCGGGATTCCAAAGGAACATTTTTTCGGGTTCAGTTTGATGCTAAACTTGTTGAGATTTTTGAATGTTTCTTTGAGGTCCTTGATGAGTGTGGATCCTTGTCTTGTCATAACTATAACGTCATCGATGTATACTTGTACGTTTGTGCCTATTTGGCTTCCCAAACATTTCTGCATCATCCACTGATATGTTGCTCCGGTGTTCTTGAGGCCAAAGGGTATTGTTGTGTAACAGAATACATCATAAGGCGTGATAAACGCTGTTTTCTCCTAATCTTCTTCCTTCATCCTAATCTGGGTTAAGCATCCAAAAAAGAAAGACGTTCGCATCCCGCAGTTGCATCGATTATTTTGTCGATTCGCGGCAATGATAAGTGATCTTTTGGACAATGTTTGTTCAGTATAGTAAAGTTGATGCACATCCGAAGTTCTGTTGTATTTTTCTTTAGAACACATAATGGGTTTGCGATCCACTCTGCTTTTGTTAGTTCTTTGATAAAGTTGGCGTAAGTAAGGCAATGGATCTTCTTTCCAATGGCTTTAAGCTTTGGTTCTGCGAAGCGACGAAGCGGTTGTTTTACTAGCTTCGCCTTTGGATCCAAATTTAATACGTGCCCTGGGAATCCCCGACATGTCAGAAGGTAGCCATGCGAAGATCTCCCAGTGCTCACGGAGGAACTTGATGAGCGCGCTTTCCTATGCGGGACCAAGATTGGAAGCCACAAATGTTGTTTTCGTTGGGTCGACGGGGTGGATCTGTACTTCTTTTGTGTCCTTTGCCGTGTCAAAAGACTGATCGGGATTGACATGTGCTACTTCCAGTGGTTCTGCGATTGCTGAATTTTTGAGTTGTTCGAATTCCGTTCCCATCCCGAAAGATTCAGAAATTTAGTTGAACTCCCGATCGCAATTGTCGGCACGTGTGAAGCTTCCTTTTACCATGATGATTCCTTTTGGTGCTGGCATCTTCATGACTAGGTACGCATAATGTGGAACTGCCATGAACCGTGCGAAAGCTGGTCGTCCCAGGATCACATGATATTGTGATGGATAGTTCATGACTTTGAATTCGAGTTTTTCTCGCCTGAAATTTACTTTCAAACCAAAAACAATGTCAATAAATACTTTTCCTAAAGGAATTTTGGCTTTACCTGGTACTATTCCGTGGAAAGATGTTTCTATTGGCACGAGATTGTCCAGAGGGTAGCCCATTGTTCTCAGTGTGTTTGCGTAGATCAGATTTATGCTGCTTCCTGCATCCATGAAGACCTTGCTCATATCGAACCCGCCAATTTGTGCTTCGACTATCAAGGATGAGTGACCCGGCCGTGGGACCCGAAGCGGGTGGTCAGCTCTGCTGAATATGATTTCTTACTCTGACCAGTGGAGATATTCGGGTGTGGTTGATGTTGATATTTCCGCCATATTGATTTGTCTTGTGATGAGCTTTTGGGTTCTATTGGATGGACATCCTTTCTGAATCATGGATATTGCTCCTTTTGACCTAGGTATTCATTGCTTTGGTCAGTTGTATTTTGTGGTAGTACTGCTGGTGATGGTGGTGGAGGTGCGCTGATGGTTAATGTGCCAGGCGTAGATGCGTATCCTCGGTTTGCCACTTCAGTTGCTTTTGCATTACATAGCTCCTGCATCTTCAAGAATGTTCGGCAGTCTTTCATGAGGTGGTTAGATTGTTGTCTGCCTGCTGAGTCGATGTAAAAATGCATATTATAGGGTCCTTCCAACATTTGCATCGCGGACATGGGTGGGTCTCGTGCTCTTGGCTGATACCGCTGTGCTGACTGACTTCCTCCGACGTCATCCCTGTTCTGGCAGTATCCGCCATTGTAGTCATTCCTTCTGTTGTTACCTTCAACCGAAAAAACTGCTGCGACGTAACTTGGTCCTGTGTTTCCATTTTTGTTCCTTCTTCTTCTATCGTTGCCGCGGTTATCCATGTCTTCTTCGGGTGATCGCGTATGCTTATTATGCAACGCGTCTTCTCCATCAGCCCATCGATTTGCTATTTCCATTAATTGTGAGATTGTTTTGGGTTTAACCCATCCCAATTCTTCTATGAATTCGAGGCGACAGAGGCCGTCGTTGAAGGCATCAATGTCCCTTTCATCGGATATGGACTCAGCTGAGTTTTTTATGATATTCCATCATTGGATAAATGCTCTTATCGATTCCCTAGATTTTTGTTTGCATGCCCAAAACTACTCCAAGGATGAAGGTCGTTTGAACGTAGATTGGAAGTGTCAGATGAACTTATCTTCCAGGTCGTTCCAGCTACCGATGGAATCTTTGGGTAACTTTCTGAGCCATGATCTTGTGGCACCGGTGATATGCAGTTGTAAGCTTTGTATCGCGGTAGTTGTGGAGCCGCCTTGTAATTTGGCAGTGGCCAGTTAATCTACTAACCATGCTTCGGGTTCCTAGAGTACATCATACTTGTGGCGGTCGGGCGGAAGTTTGAAGTCCTTGGGTACTGAGGTTTTGTGAATTTGCTGAGTGAAACAGCTGGCCCTGCATAGCTCATAATCGTCTTCGTTGTATCCATCATGGTATCATCAGCTGCGGTTTTCATCTCTTGATCCATCGTTCATGTGTTGCGTGTTGTCGTTTCTTGTGTTGCTTCCCGGCTCGGGTCCTACGAGGTGTGCCTGGTGTGGCGATCGAGATCGTTGGGTGTGTCCCACTTGTCGAGGGCTACTGCGATGGTGTGGGGATCTATCGGGCTGTCGCGTGGTTCCTTGCTCTGCTTCCGCGAGAGAGGCTCCCACCATGCCAAGGTTCATCAGGGCGGAGCGATGGAGGGCCGCACGCGGATCGTAGGGTGCGGGCTGAGTTGTGATCATATATGTTTGCGTGGGCACAATGGCCGCCTGAGCCGTTTTTGCCTTGATGTTTCCTACTTGGTCAATCAACATGAATGATAGGTCGAGATCTCGGATAAGTCCACTTCTTTCTGCTTCAGGGATATGCTATAGTCGAGATGTTGCCCTTCTTGGTGGTGCTCCTCCTGTTATGCTCCCTGATCCTCGGGTAGAGCTTAACTGTGCCCGTCGTAAGCTGGATTTGTCGGCTAATCTCTTTCTTTCATCGAGTTGCCTCTGCATCCTAAGTAAGTCTCTCTTCTTGTTATGAAGCAGAGACTGGTATGCTAATAGATCCTCGTGTGAAGCATCCACTGTCATCGGAATTTCTCCTGAAATTGCTTCCCTTGCTTTTTTCCATGCCGATGTTGGTAGCCGAAGAGTTTGCCTCTCTCCTCCGTGCGGTTCTCCGCCTCTTCCTTGAACTATGCGGTTATCTTTCGTCTCTCTTCCGTTTCCATGGTCCCCTTCATTGTTGTGGTTTTCTGCATTGTCATCTGATAAAATATCATTGGGGTTGAGGATAGGATTACCGTTAGAGTCGCGTGGTGTTGATGTATCCCCGTTGATCATGCACACTTGGTGGCGTGTTATGCATGGGACGATGGCGTTATCTTCTGCTTCAAAGGATGTACTCATAATATTCTGAGATTGTAGTTCTAGATAGATCTTCGCCATCCTTTCTCGAAGTAGACATTTTCGCTGCTTTCTTCGGGTTCTGAATTTGTCAGGTTTTCTTCGCATGGTGGAGTTGGATGAGGACCTGACCCAAGGGAGATATTACCATGAAGGCCATCAAGGTCCCCCAGATCCATCTCGATTTGCTTGCTTTCCTCGCCTGCTTTGATCTGTGCTATGACATCCGTGGAGGATCCAACAAAAGATGCTAGTACCGCCGTAGGCATAGGTTTTTGCACCGACGGTTCTGATGTGATCAGGGTCGAAAGGTGCGATTCTTGCGGGTCTTCTACTTGGAAGTGGAAGCTTCCGATGATTAGATCGGATCCGCCGTTGAAATCGGCGGGTACCAATACAGGGGTGGGCAGGCGTGGATCTGCTTTCGTCGGGTTGGTGCTTGATGAAGAGTGGTCCACCGAATCCATGGTTCCATCGTTCAGGTTTCCCATAGACGGCGCCGATTGATGAGAGGTAACCTCGGTAATGTCCATGGTGAAGGACTTAGGGTTTCGTGGAAAAGAGAATGCTAGGGATTTCATAGGATGTGAAGAAAACAATAGAGTCAAAGTCGCCTAAATATTGGAAAATCGCAGTATTACAAATTGTCTAGGAGATTTCAATACCCTCGCTTGGGCTTCTCCCGTCCTATATATAATAGGTCGGGTCTCAAAGCTGTATGCAGATAGGTTTTACATATGCGCAATTACAATACCAACACAATGTCGGTTCATAGTTTCTTTCCTAATACAATCAAAGTCTTTATCAGTTGCTTCCTTGGGCTATCATCAGAAATCTTTATGGGCCGTAAGCCTTTTACCCAACATAGGGCAGCAAATCATAAGCATCCGAGTAATCGTACCTATGTCATCGGGGATGTTGGACACCCCCTATTTGTTCGGTAGTTGGCATGAAGGCATTCCGGCCTCAGTGTCGGCGAATGAACCTGCTAATACGAACACATAGCACACGCGGACATTTTTTACCCAGGTTCGAGCCGCCCTTCGGCTAAAAACCTTATGTCCATCTTTGGTGGATTATTTGGGGTGGATCGTTGTACAAGAAGATGATCTCTACGGTGCCGGGGAGATGCTTTCTCTCTAGCTTCTACACTCCCCGGGCTTCCTCTTTCTTTCTTTCCTCACCTCCTTGCTTTCTCCCTCCAAATCTCTAATTTCTAAGGAATCCAACCTTTGGCTGGGAAACCCTTTCTACCTCCAAAACCTTTCTTCCTGCAAACTCCAAAACTCCCCGAAAAGCTCTCCTAAGCCTCTCCGAAACCTCCTCTAAAGCCTCTCTCCAAAACTCACCCAAAAACCTCCTCTAAAGCTCTCCCCAAGTGCCCCCTTTTATACTCCAAGGGGTCACTACAGGGCCGACATGGAGCACCATCCGAGGAGTTCCCAGGCTCAATCGCGGGGTGCCACACGGTCTTCTGGTAGATGGGCAGCGCTTGTGGCCAATGGATGGCCAGGGGAGGTGCACAGGTGCACTCGATGGTCGAGTGACAGCTCAGGCTCTGAGCTATCACTCCTGTCGGTGGGGCACCGCAGTGGACCGCAGCGCCATGATGTTGTCCGATAGTGCTGACGCATCGCCGGTTCCCAAGGCTGGGCCTGACACGCCTTGTCAGACTCAGTTGACTCTGGTTCCCGGGTCGCGCCTGGCCTAGGAGGGGTGCTCCCATGGTCCTTCTGGGGCTCGGTCGAGGCCGCTCCTCGGCCTCGCTGTGGATCGTTTGATGTCTAGACTGCTGTAGTTATAGTATTAATGTAGAGTATGAGTGTAATTGATATAATATTGATATTAATATATTCCCTATATCGTAATAAAAGAAACTTGTGATACTGTAAATACATTCATAATTCATTATGTCACAATTGATATTTTGTGTATATACATTTAGAATTCATTATCTCATCATTATATATCCATAGGAGGATCTAGGGGGACGAGGTGGTGCCAGACCCCTACCATGGTTCGGCCACCCCAACCGTATGCAGTAGGGACTAGTACTAGTAGTCAGGCCATTAGAAATGTATAGGCCTAATCCTAAGTTCCCAACATGCTGAAACCTGAATGGGTCAAGCCCAAAATAATTAGCTATCAATAGACAAGGCCACAATAGCATCTAGGTACTGATCCATCGGATCAAAAGTATATAGGCACAATTCCTAAATCCTAATTGGACTAATCGGCTGATCCATCTAAGGTATTACCTCATTCATACTATTGATGATATAGATGTTGCAATTGCCGCTTGATTTTTCGTTATCCAGTCTAATACTCATTTACTCGTTATATGAATCGTACCAGCAAATCAAACATAGAGTTCTTGCTATTTGCTAGTTCTATGAATCATATAGTATTACTTATTTTGTACTAACTAAAATAGTATTAATGCTTAATTCATGATAAGGAAGACCCCCACTAATAAGTAATAATTTTAAGCTGGTTAGTTTATTCTTCAACTTTATAGTTGAAAATACAAATGCAACAATCACAAAGTAATATATCATACATAATGTTGCCAAGAAAACTTCTCATCAACATTTTGAGTCATTTGTCCAAATCCTAGAATAATATGGAATCGAAAGCACACCATATGAGCGATACCCCAGAAAAATACTTTTGATACTTGATATATTACCCCCTATGCTCAAATTCTGGATCTTCCCTTGTATATATTACTATAAATTATCCTTCCTATTCTTTGCTCTTACCTCGCTAGTCATATACATTTTCCTTGTATCATTTATTCTCACCTCTGATAATTACATTAAGTTATGTAATATTTAATTTAACTTACATAGTAAATTAATCCAAATTCCCGACCATAAATTCAAAGTAAGTTAATATTAAGTCATTCTGATGATATTTACCAACCAGCTACAAAACCATATTGGTAATTCATTAGGCGCTGAGCTGTACCTTCCTGCTTAGCATTTTGCTAACCATAATATGCATGAAATTCCCATTCATCTACCTAATGAAGTTCATCTTACTTTTGAAGATTCGGATGGACTGCTCATCTGTTGCCAATGAAAATTATATTATATGTTTTGTCTTAAATTTCTTGCTATAGTTTTTACAACTGAACAATATCATGCATTTATGCATATAACAGGGGTGTCCTACTTTACCCCATCGCTATAGAGATGCCGTGTAACACTTTTTGTAAAGAGTGTTTTGGATACATGTAACTGAACTGACATAGCAATGGATGCTCTATTTTTTTGCACTGCACAAAAAGATCAGCTGAACCTTTAGCCCATGAAATTTTTTTCCTTTGATGATTCCTAAGAGGGCCCATGCAAAATACTCCTTTGATGATTAGTATGAGCATTATGCCATTTCTCATCGACAATCAGAATGATGTATTGTTTGGCCTCTCGATTTCCCTAAAGCGGGTGTAAATAATCTTATGAACTAGTTACATGCAATAGAGAGAGCTATGTGCATCAATTGATGCGGAGGTCAGGATATTGCCCTTCTTTAAAAGAAGTATGACCAATAACTGACATATTTACTTTGTCCCAATGACCCTAGTTCTTTTTGGTAATTACTCTATTGCTACCACCGTTGGTGGATCTGATCGCTAGAAGATTACTCTCTACATTGGAGAATGGATCTAGAGAAGAAACATGGGATAACGTGACGACAATAGGGTTGCGAGGCAATGGACGGCGAGAGAGATTGGCTCGCAATGTTGGATATCGCAACGACTGTTCGTTGGAGTTCACTTTCAAGTGGCTTTAGATCCTAGGATAAAGTAGGGGCAAGTTTCTCAACTTTCATTTGTACAAAATCTTTCACCCACATAAAAAAATCATGTAGTACATATTTTCATGAATTTCACAAAACATATTTAGTTGGAAATATTTAGGCCACCCTTTACCACATAAAAAATGTTTTTGGTTCAAAGATATCGTGTATTTCTACCGTGCTTGTCATGTTCATGGCTATCAAAGATAAAACAATAACCGCGTTCTATTTTCGTAATTAAATGTCATAATATCCTCTCAAGAGTTGTCACAACATGGCAGAAATATAGCTGGAATGTAGTAAATTAAGAGTCTTATGTCTTGTCATGCACCTATCAAAGATTCTACCATGATATTTTTTTAACTTTTTTATCATGACTTTCACTAGAAAGGGAATCTACCATAGGTTCTAATGGAAGTAACTGTAGCATATTTGTATTTCTTCTTGGTGAATACGAGACCAAATAGTAAGTCTAATTCAAAGTGCTGGAAATTCTAACTTCGGGAATATTATGGTATTCTATTTTAGCCTAATTTTATATTATTTTCTATAAAAATGAATAATATATATATGGATGCATGCATGAATCAACATAGAGGCTCGGAGTTATCCTCCTGTAAAAAATAAAAGTTATACATAATTCACGGTTGCTTTGAGCCTTACACTGAGAATGAACTAATAGGTTTTCTTAAACAAACTACACTTTCTCTCACTAATGCAAATTTCAGAATTTCGCAAAAAAAAATACAAATTTCAGAAGTCCTCTTTTGTGGGGAGGGGCAGTGCAAAGATTTGATTGAAGAGCCAATGGAATGCAGTTGCAGGAGCCAAGAGCCCAGTACTACCCCTTGAGAAGGTGAGGAGCCAATAATTTGGTAGGAATATTAAGATTCTCGAGAATGGAGATTGCTCCAGAGAATACTACATTTTTCGTTCTCACGAGATACCCCTTTTCTTTTCGGAAAATCTACCCTTCTCTGATTGTGCCAGGTTATTTGCAAGTATTAACAATGAAAAAACAGAAACAAGGTAGATCGAATAATATATATCTTACTTTTTGGAAAAGCTTGCAATACCAAAATTTTGCAGGAACAAGCATCTTGATATGAACTTTTGTTAGGAGAATTTGACGATGATAAAGATAAAGCCAAGAATAGCACGCTAGTCAGATCGTGGCATCAAGGCACCTCCACATCTGAAGGTCAGGCTGTCGATGATGATGTGGTTCACAAAGTAGAATCATAAGTTCATAACTAAATACGCAGAGGAAAAAGAAGCAAGGTTCGATGTATTCGGTGCCAACAGATAAGTTATGAGAGGCGATATGTGGATACTATTCCAAAACTGAGGCGACTCGTCACCGGTTCCTCGGAAACCATCTGAGCTAGTCGGTGCGGAATCCGGTCCTAGCAATGCATTAGCCGTACCGTATGGTATTCCTCATAATTATCGACGGGGGTTCTTGTCGTTGCTGATGCATTTTCTGCAAAATTTCAGTTTTAAAAATATTTTGGCCGTAGCTATATGTCAGTTTTCATCTTGGTTAGAGGAATGAAAATATTACTCGAATTATATTGAAATCCAAGCAAATTTTGGGAATTAAATGGATTTATGAGTACTACATATTAGCTGAAATATTTTGACAGACACGCCATTGTTTTTGTATAAACCATAATGACTAAACGTATTGAAAATTCTCTGAAATTTATTGAACTGAGAAGTACATGACCAACGGTAGTACACTATTCAGGCTGAAGTGCATCAATTCCTTCAGCAAAATTGCTGTCTCTGTTAATGCAACTTTTAGTTTCGATACCTATTTGCGGTCATATATCAAGATATCGCATGCCATTGATTTTATTTTCAGTTCTTAGTAATGGTGTGTGATCTATGCGAGGAGCTTCTCTACTATGCTCTAATTGCTTTCAATTTTCTCCGGAGAATCAAAACAGAGAAACTATTAACAGGGTGAACTGTAATATAGTTCCCATTTTCTTATACAATTTCTTATTGAAACTCCCCTGTGGATTCATGGGTTAAGGAAAAGAGTGATATTAAATATCTTTTCTATCTAACTAATCCTTAGACATATTTTCTTACTTAGTGGTATGCACGGGTTGCAGGATCGGAACCCGTTGCAAGCGGCAACGATCTAAAGGCTTGAATCCAACAGTATGTAGGTTCATATCAAGGTATTAAAGGGGCTTTAGCATACATGGAGTTTTCACAAGAATTTGTGAATGATTCTTAAATACTACAGAGAAAAATCTTAAACAATTTTTTACCCGGAGAATTTGCGTGAGTGAAAACCACTGTCTGAGAAAAGAGACAACGATACTGCCCATAATATGACTGACACTGCCCAAAATATTCCAAAATGCTTGGGTCAGCACGAGAAAAGATTCCAAACATTTCATATACATCTGTTCCTCTACAGGACAGCACAAGAAAGTGTCCGAATTTTTTTTAGTCACCCTGAAAAGGTGGATACATTTTCAACTGATTGTGTCATATATACATTAAAACAAAGAGAGAAAGAAATGAAAACATCTTATTATGTATATCTTACTTTCTATGGAGATGTTCCAGCATCATGCAACTAGCATGTATATGTTGGCAGCACCACAGTTGCTTTCGTTGAGTTGTGTTGGATCAAGTTCGGTGAGGATGTCAAAGCAAAAGCAAAGATTGCAGCGTCGTCGGATCATGGCGTCGTGATGCCTCAATATCTGATAAGGCCAGGCGCGCTGTGGTTTACCAAAGCAGAAGTATCAACATATTCAGAGAAAAAGCAGGCCACTTGAACAGATTCTGTGCCTATAGATAAGTGATGAGAGGACCTGTCTGGATGTTATTCGGAAACTGGGCGACTCATCGCCGGTTGCTTAGCGGGTCGGAATCGATTAAATGGTCTGTCGTTGTCGACACGGTTGTTGTCGTTGCAGACACATTTGCTGCAGGATTGTGCTAGCAAGTACTCCCTCCGTTTCAAAATATAAGATGTTTTAGACTTTGTGAAGCGAATGTATCTAGACATTTTTGGTGTGTAGGTTCTCTCCGATTCTACACACTAAAAGATGTCTAGATGCATTGTTTTTACAAAAGCTAAAACATCTTATATTATAAAACGGAGGTAGTACTTGATAGTAGTGGCTAGGTATGGCCAGGTTGCAGCAATTAGACACATGGCCTAACCGGCCAAATCCATGTAAAAAAGGGAGATGCCCTATATGCATATCAGAGATTTCTCTAACATAGGTGGACACAGGGAAATATTCCAAAGTTGATTGGATCCTAATAAAAAGCCATATGGCAGCAATATCCAGATTGATTTGATGAATAAAAAGCCATATGGCAGCAATAGCTAGCACGGTAGCAGCAAGCACAGATTGCCAGAAGGCACATTAGACAGCACAGATGGAGCGTGTGATGAAGCTGGCGTCAGAGAGGGCGGTGGTGATCTTCACCTTGGACTCGTGCTGCATGTGCCACACGGTGACCCGCCTCTTCCGCGACCTCGGCGTCAACGCCCTAGAGCATGAACTAGACAATGATCCCAAGTGCAAGGAGATGGAGAAGGCGCTCGTCAAGCTTCTCGGAAGGGGGCCACCCGTGCCGGCGGTATTCATCGGTGGAAAGATTGTCGGCGGCACTAACAAGGTCATGTCTCTCCATCTCAGTGGCGAGCTTGTGCCCATGATTAGGAATGCAGGTGCCCTGTGGCTATAGAGGGCACACGCGGTCTAGGGAGAGGAGAGTGAGCGTAACTCCAGTACCACCCGGAAAAATTAATAGGCAGAGACCAGAGAGTGTGACATGTTTTCCGAGAATAACATAGTGGCCTAGCTAAGTCAGTACAGGTTTTTTCAATCCTGTTCTGTTCTGTTATAGCTAGTGGCAACCAAGTTTTGGATCGTTATAACTAGTGACCAGTTACGTCCATCGATGTGTACATTTGTATCAGGTTGTCTTTCTGATGCAAGAGAGCCGATGAGACACGTTAGTTTATCAAATGTTTTTTTTTTGATCAGGTTGTCTTTCTGACGCATGACCAAATGAGTCCCGTTAATTTATCAAAGGAAAATGATAAGAATCCTCCGGACGATGGAACGATTCCATCGTCCGGGTCGCTCCCTCTGCTTCGGACAGTCATATCACGCACGTGTTCCCAACGATAGGAAAAAACCACCGCGACAGCTTCTTACGCTACTACGTGGTCTATTATTTTCTCCAACCAGACCCTGGTTTCCTCCAGCCTCAGCAACCTTCACCCATCTCCTCCCTGCGCTGCCGCAAGAGACGCGCCACCACGGCCGCAAATCGCAGCGCGTGCTGCCGAAAGCTATTGCCGCTGCCATCGCTTCCGTTGCTTCCGTAGTCGGCCGGTGCTTCTGCCTACTCCAGGCACCGCCGGATCTGTGTGTTACCAGCATTGACCCACTCCCCAACTCGTACTGCCATCTCTCTCTTCTCGGAAGCCACCGACAGCTTGTTGCCAATGCCCTCCGCCTTTGCTACGAACGCTGGTCGTGGCAACTGCAATTGTTGGTCGCCGGTGCTACAAGGATCCTCCGCTGCCGACCGTTTTGCTGCAAACGCCTGCTGCCGCTGCCTCCTTGCTACATGAGCCAACCGCCGCTGCTACATACTCCGGCTGCCGCTGCCTCCTCACTATAGGAAAGAACTGAGGCGTCGACGGCCGGCCGGCTATGCCGACGGCCAAATGTCGGGGCCGTCGGCGTAGCTGCCTCCCCCGGCCAGCCGACCAGCCCGGCCGTCGGCGTAGATGACGGTGCCGAGGGTAGCCCTCGGCGTAGCGTGGCCGTCGACGTAGTAGAGAGGGTTGTGCCGATGGTGGCCCTCGGTGTAGGTACAGCCCTCGACGTAGCTCGAGTTTAGACACGGTGACGGAAACGGCGTTAGGTAGCCAGGCTGTGCCGACGGCCTGGCCGTCGGCACAGCTCTTTGGAGAAAATTGTTTGGTCTGTGCCGACGGCTTTTCCATTTAATTTTAGCCATAGCCATTTTTTCTTTTACCTCATTAATTTTTAAAAAATCATAACTAAATCATTCTAATTCATAAAAATATAAATAATATATTAAAATTTGCAGAAAAATAAGATCTATCTATCTACACTCAAATATTATATATTTGTAAACAAAAATTAAGTGAAACATAAAAAATTATATATAGATTAAAACGGGCATTAGAAATTCAAAGACGATCCAAACAATGCGAAACCTTCGCGTGGTGTCATATTATGTGACATAGTTAGAAGTAAAAATATCAAACTTGGTATATTGATTATGTCTAAAAAACCTTCACAAAATGACATATCTCGTTCGAGGTTTCTTGACTTTCGGTCGAATAAAGGCATAGTTTGTGATAATGTGTCCATATTATGCATACATATGTATCATGGGATGGCGAACAATGTTTCAGGAGGAAGTTTTCCTTTTCGTCGCACAAAAAAGCCGTTTTCCATTTTTCGAGTGTACAAAACGGACGGTTTTGTGAAGCAACCACCAAATGGCTAATTCAAAATGCTATCATCACATTTTTCAAAAATACTAGACCATCTTACATGGATAATGTCATAACAGGGTGATCTCAAACCTTTCCGTCTATCCCTGGTGAAAAAGACAAATTCCTACCGAATCTGTAGGAAGTGGGTCAGATATGAACTACAAGTACATGATTGTATGCTCATGATGTTTTACAAAACAATTTTAGGTTAACAATATGTTGTTTTATCAGAGATCCACTTCAAGTTTAGCGAGTCTCAGCCCCGAGCTAAGAATCTTTATGCCCCCCTTCGACAAAGTTTAACCATAGTTTAAAACGGGTATTAGAAATTCGAAAACTATCCAAACAATGCGAAACCTTCGTGTGGTATCATATTATGTGACATAGTTAGAAGAAAAAATATCAAACTTGGTATATTGATTATGTCTCAAAAAAACCTTCACAAAATGACCTATCTCGTTTGAGGTTTCTTGACTTTCGGATCGAATGACCAATGTTATGGCTAGAATAAAGGCATATTTTGTGATCATGTGTCCATATTGTGCATACACGTGCATCATGGGATGGCGAACAATGTTTCAGGAGAAAGTTTTCCTTTTCGTCGTACCAAAAAGCCGTTTTCTATTTTCCGAGTGCAAAAAATGGCCGGTTTTGTGAAGCAACCACCAAATGGCTAATTCAAAATGCTACCATCACATTTTTCAAAAATACTAGAACACCTTACATGGATAATGTCATAACAAGGGGATCTCAAACCTTTCCGTCCATCCTTGGTGAAAAAGACAAATTCCTGCCGAATCGGCACGAAGTGGGTCAAATATGAACTATAGATACATGATCGGATGCTCATGATTTTTTACAAAAATCATTTTTAGGTTCACAATATGTTGTTTCATCAGAGATCCTCTTCAAGTTTAGCGAGTCTCAGCCCCGAGCTAAGAATCTCCATGCCCGCCCTTCGACAAAGTTTAACGATAGTTTAAAACGGGCATTACAAATTCAAAAACGATCCAAACAATACGAAACCTTCGCGTGGTGTCATATTATGTGACATAGTTAGAAGGAAAAATATCAAACTTTATATATTAATTATGTCTCAAAAAACCTTCACAAAATGACCTATCTCGTTCGAGGTTTCTTGGCTTTATGGTCAAATGACCAATATTATGGCTAGAATGAAGGCATAGATTGTGATAATATATCCATATTGTGAACACATGTGCATCATGAGATGGCGAACAATGTTTCAGGAGAAAGTTTTCCTTTTTGTCGTACCAAAAACCGTTTTCCATTTTCCGAGTGCAAAAAACAGACGGTTTTGTGAAGCAACCACCAAATGGCTAATTCAAAATGCTACCATCATAGTTTTCAAAAATACTAGACCACCTTACATGGATAATGTCATAATAGGGGGATCTCAAACCTTTCCGTCTATCCCTGGTAAAAAAGACAAATTCGTGCCGAATCGGTAGGAAGTGGGTCAAATATGAACTACATGTACATGATCGGATGCTCATGATTTTTTACAAAAATCATTTTTAGGTTCACAATATGTTGTTTCATCAGAGATCCACTTCAAATTTAGTGAGTCTCAGCCCCGAGCTAAGAATCTTTATGCGTGCCGTTTTAAATGGGCAAATGAAATTATGATAAGAATCACGGCATAGTTTGTGATAAGTTGACATTGATATCATATTTGGATTCCTCTCATTTTTCTAATCAATTTATACATATTATTTGCCGAATTCTGATTTACAGATTTAAAGATATTAATTATTCCATATTAAATAAAAAATACAAAAAAATCATTATATTTTTATTTGAATTTAATAATATTTTTACTTATTCATTATTGTTTACTTAAATAATTGCTTTTAATTTCAAAAAATACAACCATGTGATATGATGATATAAGAGTTAATAGGATTGATATCATAGTATTGACAATAATGTGTAAATTGCTTTGCGGAAAAAGATTTTGAAGGAATGAGAAAGTTAAGCATGCTGGAGTTAGAATAGTGTTAGGATGGGTGACCGACCGGGAAGTTTGACTAAAACTGCAATTTAATCAATTATTGATCAAAACGAGAGATTAACGAGTCAAACAATTCAATTTTTTTTAAAGTTAAAAAAGTATTTTATGCGCATAGCTCCATTTCCGTGCCGACGGCCTAGCCGTCAGTGTAGCTCCAGGCTGGGCCATTTCGTAACGGCGGATTTCGTAACGGCGGTCGCCTGATATCGTGGGGCCCGCTGCGATTGCTATGCCGAGGGGCTATGCCTGTGCCGACGGACAAGAGGATGTGCCGTCCAGGAGCTACGCCGACGGCCACCGTCGGCACAGCCTGTGCGGACGGCGCTCGGCCGTCGATGCCTCAAATCTTTCCTGTAGTGCCTTGCTACATGAGCCAACCGTCGCTTCTACGTACGCAAGTCGACGCTTCTACATACTCCGGCTGCCGCTGCCTCCTTGCTACATGAGCCAACTGCCGCTGCTACATATGCAAGTCGACGCTGCTACATATGCCGGCTGTCTCTGCTACATATTCTTGTGGCCATGCTACAAACTCCGGCCGCTGCTACCTCCTTGCTACATATGCCAACCGCCGCTGCTGCATACTTCGACTGCCTCTGCTACATATGTCTATGGCCGCTGCTACACATGCATGCGGCCGCAGCTACATACTCCGGCCACCGCTGCTAGTTACGCCCGCGGCCACTGCTACATACTCCGGCAACCACTGCTGCATATGCCTACGGTCGCTGCTACCTACGTACATTCGACCGCCGCTGCTCTAATGGTCATGGCGGAAGCTGCAAGTAGGGGCGTTGATGCTTCCAGCAGGTGGCGTGATGCTGCAGGCCAGAGTGAGCTCAAAGGCAGGGCACCGGCGACATGCGAGTTCAGGAAGGAGCGGCGGCTCCTACGCGAAGCTGTGCAAAATTAGGATGGTCTCTGCTATTGATGGAGGTGCTGCGCTGGCGATACTACGAGGCAGAGCTACGACGGCGACGGACCTGCCATGTGGAGCGGTGCCGGCGACATGTGCTTGTGTGTTGGGACGCGAGCGGAGCGAAACCTGCTTGGGCGCTTGGGCATCGTGGGGAATTTCTCCCTATCCTCACAGAGCGGTGTGCTGAGCTAGACGATGTAGTCAACATTGAATCTTGGACGTTCACTCTAGAGGATCCGATGGTTCCGGAGGCGGGGGATCGTTTGCATCGATCCACCGGGGGACGCGCAGCATCGTCCTTTATCAAATGTCTTTTGGATTAGGTTGGCTTTCTGATGCATATCCAATGTCGTTTGGATCAGGTTGGCTCTCTGATGCATGTGCCAATCGGACCCGTTAATTTATCTGGTAATTTTTTTAGCAGATTGCCTTTGCTGCAAACAAGAGATCCATTTGAGTTAGGCTAGCTGGGCTAAAAACGGGTTTAGGACGGATCAGTTGACATTCATGCGTACCTTTTCCTTGCCATGTGATTGTACATGTTGAAGTTGTGTAAAATAGGCAACCGTTGAAATTGGACCGTTCGGGTAGGTTACATGTTCAAGTCGAACTGTGTAACCTGGGCCACTGGTCGCCAGATAGACTAGATGCTAGCTAGGTTAGACACAAGGTTAGTTTTCGACGACGATCCGACACCCATGGAAGGGGCGCCGAAATGGCTTGGTGTGATCTTATGTGTCTGTACACCATGACGGACTTGTCATCGATGATACTATGATGAGTATCTAGGGAGGAGCGCCCGTAAATCATGCCCCGCCGATGTAGGCTTTTATCGCTGACCTGCGTTACCAAACATCATGTCCGCGTCTACTTTTTGCAATGATCCGATCGCGTATTATGCTAACAAGTAGTATTAGAGCGTCATGTTATAGACTGACTTCATGACGCAGATGATCTAGAGGAAGGAGAGGAGATGATGGTTCTGGTGGGAGGCGGGCTTCTATTGGAGGGGAGGCCGGCAGAGTGAGGACACAATCAACAACGGATTACATTCATCGTGAGTGTGACAACGCGTGGTGCATATGTCGTCGAAGCAGATACGATTGTCAAGCACGATTGGTTGGATGGATTAGCGCGCAAGTTGGGGACCGGTCGGTCGTACTGACAGATGCGGAGAAACATGTTCGAGCAGTCAGACCGGTCGGTTCAACCGAAGAGGCCAACTCGACGAGCCGAGACCATGTGCAGTTCCACAAGGACCCGACGAGTTTTGATGTCGCCATGGTTGTGGTCTTTGATGCACGTACAACAAGCAAGCTCGTGTGGCTAGAGGATTCGGATTATCTAGAAAAAAGCGTGAACCGACTTATTTTTAGGTGCGCATAACGGAACAACGGAAGAACGACTTGGATGATGCAAGGCGTGACTTGGAGCTAAAGTAATTCACCTGGGGTTAGATTGAAGGTAGAGATAGATCCGAACTATCTCAAGGGCAATAAAACAAGGCCTATAGGCTGCAACGGAAAGCGCTGACGAGTTTCCTAGCCTTAAATCTCAAGCACAGTATTTCAGAAGCGACGTGGTGTGTGTTAGAAGCTTTTGCGGAATCGAATGAGAGATTCAGTTTGATCCTTTGACCTAAACAATCTGAATAGAGGATTTTCTTAGGAGAGAAGCGGGAGGACGAGATGTATTCCACATCCAAGTTTGACCTGACGAAGTTCGATGGTATGAGAAACTTCCTGCTATGGCAATTTAGGATCAAGGATTTTCTTGGCTAGTAGGGACTCTTGAAGACAATCAAAGCTGATGTGAGGAAGCCTATCAAGATGGATGCTCATGACTGATCTCAAATGCAAATAAGGGGCGCTGGTTCTGTATGGGTGAGTCTAGCGATCAAGTCTTATATCATGTGATGGACGAGTCACCAAGTGTAATATAGAAGGCGTTGGAGGAGCCGTTCCTAGACAAGACCACACCCAAGTTGTATCTAAAGCATGAATTGTATGGCATGAGAATGCAAGAAGGGATGGACCTTAATGAACACATCAATGCCTTCAACCGTGTGGTATCATACTTGGAAAGTATTGGGGACAAGGTGGAGGACGAGGATATGGCTTTTCTCAAGCATCACTTCAAGTGAGGTACAAACTGCGGTGTTATCTTATGATTATTGAGAAAAGGAAACTTGTGAAGAAGGTGCTTCTGTTGGTGCTAGTGATGGATAGGTGTCGATGGTCAGAAACATTCATGGTGGAAAATCTAGTAAGAACAAGAAGGACAAGCCCCAATGTTTTCATTGTAAGGAGCAGGTTCACATCAAGAAGAACTGTCCAACATACCATAAGACTGATGGAGCTGCAAATATTGCAATTGACTCTAAAGTTGATTCTGATAGTGAAATTCTAACCTCAATAAGCGAATTGTTTGATGAAGTGTGGGTGCTGGATTCGGGGATCTCTTATCATGTGACCACTAATAAGATCGGAGTTGTTTGACACCTATAAGCCTAGTGAGTTTGGACCTGTCTATCAAGTAGATGGTGTGCCACAATGCATTGTGTGCATGGTAGATATCAAGATCCATACTAAAAATAGTGATGAACTGGTGCTCCATGATGATAGTGTAGGGTTGCAGATAACAAAAAATTTACTACGTTGAATGCCCTGAATATCCATTGATCTATCTAGAAGTAATATAGTAACGGAGGAAGACAATGGTAATGTACCCTTGAAGACCTAAAGTGTTACACTCATGCAGGAACGTGGATGATGTAGTCGTACTCGTCCGACCTCAAGGTCGCGAAGCTCCTCGCAAGTCACCCTTTGGCCAGGTCCTTGCATGATGGTCCGGTCACTGCAACTATAGCTCCCCCGAGTTATCACACACATAGGGTGCAATACAACGACTCCTGAACTTCTTGATCCCTGCTTAGGTTGCGGAAGTAGACCTCCTGGTGGAATCCCTGCAGTACAATGGCGTGCCACATATGCGTTGATTTTGCGCGTACAGTCCTTTCTTGGCACCGTGTCACGGCAAAGGCAACTGAGAGAGAGGGAGATTTTCTCTAAGGAAAGACGCCTTAGAGAATATATGTTTGGTGTGTGTGTTTAATCCCACCCATGGGCATCCTTTTATATAGAGGGACGGAGGTGTACCCTCCCCTTTAGGTGTCCTATGTGAGACTAATAATTAAAAGGCAAGTAGGGAAATTCGGCTAACAGCTGACTGGGCCTCAAAGCCATAACCCAATTGTAGCAAAAAGCAACCAGGCGCCAGCCAGGATGGCCAGCCTGCCCTCCCGCGGCCCAGCTGGACGGCGGCTAGTGTCAGCACGCGGGAGGCCCGCGTGGGCCGGTGCTGCCACCCTTGGCCCATAGCGCGCTCCCGCGCGATGCGGCAACGAAGGTGGGGTGAGGCGGCCAAGGGAAGCGGCCCGGGTGGGCTGATGTCTGCTAGTGGCCCAGCAGCGAGGTGGAGAGGAGGATCGACCCTGGGATGGGCCGGCTTGGTGCGGCGGCCCACACTACCTAGCGCTCTGCATGGTACTTAGTACCCGCCGCCTGCTCGTCCGCCTACCCACGCGTGGGACGCCTAGAGGTGGCCCAATAATGGCTGCAGTGCTATTTTCTTTTGCCTTTTTCCGCAGTATTTCTTCTAGGTCAATTCCCTCCAGTGTTTTGGCCTAATAAGAAAGTTGCCTTTATAAATCTTAATTTAAATATTACATAAAATATATTAATTCACAATTAACATATAATAAATGTATATTATAAATTGCCATTTATCTAAAACTCCTTTCGGCATTTTCCCTTCCTTCTTTTTCCAAACAACTTCAGATCTCTCCAGAACGATTCTTATTTCTCTCTCTTTCATGATTGCATCTTACAGGAGGATCTCCAAGTGTCGTATCGCCCTTAAGCGTGTTTACCTATGGTTCAGGAATATCATAGACATGATCTCTATCAATGATTAACAATGGGCCCAGGATGCCCATGTTGACCCCTATGCACTCCACGAATCATCATCGTGTCGAACCTGAAACAATATGTCCAATTCCCTTTGTTACATGATACAAGACTTGTCCGAGATTTGAGCATTGGTGACCTTGTTCAATTTCGTTTCCAACAAGTATTGTTATACTTGTTCCTATGAAATTTCATCCCCATGACCTAGTCATGTGTTGGGCAATATGGATGTAATTCACCGAGTGGGCCTAGTTGTATCTTCCCGTCACATGGGAGAACAAATCATGATCTTGATGCATAATGCCTCTACATTCCCCTTTGGATACCTAAACACACCTTTATGATCACCGTTTAACCTAGTGATGTTTGATGCTATCTAAGTATCCTCCGGTAACAGTGATTGATATGATCTCACGGTCTAAGGATTAGGACACTCTGTGTCTGACAATTGCAACATGAACTAAGTTACATGATTGTGTTGCAACAATCATTGGTGAGAAGTGTCCATCACATCATTCCATATGATATGACTTTATTGTTAGTTAGCTTTTCTTTCATAGCACCATGATCAGGAAACCTTGATCATCATCTGCCCAATGAACTAGTTGAATAGATGCTATTAGGGACCTGGGTTTGTTTATATATCACACAAGTATGAATGTTTTCGCTTGATACAGTTATAGCATGATATAAAACTATTATGAACTAATGAGATATGACAATAAAACCCTTTTATTATTTGCCTCTAGGGCATATCTCCTACAGTCTTCCACTTACACTAGAGTACAAATAATCTAGCTGTATTCATACTAATCATAAACCATACCTCATATGCATTTATTGATCATGCTTGCTCATGGAGAACTTCTTGTCTTAAATCTATTTCACCAGATTCATAAGGTTCTATTTTGCAAATCATTAATGTCAACCATTTTGAAATTCACACCATTGTCATATAACGTGTTGTAGCATTTTGGTGACAAATTGAGACTTTTGTTTTCTAGTATATGCAATGAAAATATATCAGTCAATAGAACTTTCAAGATGTCATGTATAACTATTAAACACACTTAGTCGAAAGTCGAATTTTCTCTAGACAAAAATTGTACTTGCTAACATTGAAGTATCCTAATACTTCTATATCTATGTAAATTCATATCAAAGTGCAATACTTTCACTTTGATGTCCAGCCACGCTTTCACTGCATTCAAACTTAACTCTAATTCATTGATTAATTCAGATTTCACTCCTGAATCATTGTTCTTTACAACTAAGAACATGAGTCACATTATGTCAAGTATGAACAACATGGGTTTTATCTTGGAAAAAATATGGCTAAGGCATAGTTAATGCAGTGCATCCCTTTTCCCTGTTCTAACCATTGTCGTAAATACCTGAGTCATTACTCAATACTTCTCCTAATTGTTCAAGTAAGAAAAATTCTTTGCTTGAATCCATTCTGAACTCTTTTCGAAATCTCAACTAGGTCCTTCTGAACACGTTCAGAATTCTCCAACATTTTTGACATTTTAATGTTCATTAAACTTCCCGATCTAATCACATAGATCCACTATAATTAATATATGCTTAGTTTCATACATCTAATGATCTAATCATTCCTAATATCAAACACATTGTTCACTAATATGTCGATTACAAATTCAAGAATATTGCCACGCTCCCACTCAAATATTTCATCAATATTTGATATTATAGGATGTCACTCATCTCCCACTCAAATATGTCGTCCATGTATTCAGTTTGGACAACTTATAGATCCCACTCAACTTGTAGAATTTTCTCGATAATCCTGGCAATCTAAAATTTATTAATCTTACATCAAATTGAGAATTTTCTGCTGCAAGACTTTAGCAATTTCAGATTGGTCATAACTTCCTTGATGTACTAGTTACAACCTTTTCTTCAAACTTTTGAAGACTTTGCAGTTTTGATCAGTCCTTTGATAACTTCATGATTCTAAGTCATTTCTTGTACTTCTGTACATCCATATTTTTTGTAGTTCGTAGGTATGTCTTATTCCAATAATAGGACAAGCGAATCAAGAATAAAATTCTGCAAATGGAAGAACAAATTCTTGAATACTACTCTTAAAGTCTTAGCTGAAACTTCAGCTTACACTTATACCCTTCCACTAACACTTGTATGAGAAAACTATTTCTCAAAGAATTACCATGCTAAGACAATACAAACTTTGTCTTCTTCGGGTATTAGTTCAGAATTTTATTCACAATCTTACTAAGAATGTACCACACATACTTACTATTTGCAACGATCTTGAACTATCGAGGTCTCTAGAAACTCGAGCTTGCCACATCACATATGGTGTTGTTTCCATAAATCTTTAGATGTTTCTAAATGTTTCGAGTGTTTACTAATTCAATCTCTAACTCTAATTCCTAACATTAATCCATCTGAAGATCATTTGGACCATATGTATCTTATATACTATGATTATGATGTATTAGACATATCAATACTATTTGATTAGTCCAATCACCATAATTTGTGAAACTGTTTTTCATAAGTCCCTTACATGCCAATTTGCTATTAACTTGAGTTCATAATCACTTTGATTAAATCACACGGATTTTGAATTCTTCTTAATTTTATTTCCATTTCATTCTGAAATCATTTGAACAATTAAAATAGTTGCAAACTTGTGTTTCATTAAGCAAATACACATATTTACATAAACTCACAAATAATAATTTCCACTATCTGTTGAAAATATGATACATCATATGTATAAAATTCAATAATTCTTTGCATATAACCGTTTTACCAGAATGCGGAGTTTTAATCTTCTGCCCAATGAGGCATGGTTTTGCAAAGTATCTCGATCAAATATCTAAGACCCTGATTTTCATAAACATGAAAAACATGCAGTAACCATAATGACTTAAACAATAACATTATTCAATATTTAAACTTTAATATATTTTGGCAATTTTCATAAACATCCTTTTATCATACTGGTAAAGACTAGAATAATTTGTTTACAATCCCAATGTGAATCATAAAAGAGATTAATTCATAAAAATAGAACAACTGAATTGTTTGTTATTAATATGAATAACCGTCTTGCAATAACTAAGACACATAATAAGTTTCACAAACTTGCTTTTATTCAAATCTACTAATATTAATGATAAACTTTGAGGGAAGGAGTGCCAGCGGCCATCAACTAGCTTGCTTGCCATCATCATGCCATCAGTGCCTCGTTCCATTCTGTAACTCTCACGCAGAGGGTCATGTTTTCTATAAAACAAGATTAAGTATTCAATACTTGAAAACCTGCACAAGTGTTTCATGGACACGCTTATTACTTGTGTATCACATATACACTTTCCATCGACGATGATACCATCTTTTGGGTTCGAACATGTCGAAGGTATCACGACGGTCACGAAGAGTCGTATCTTCTCCATCGTCGGATTCATCAGGGAAATCTTCCATGGGTTCACAAAGGATGTAGAGGAGATGGTTTTCTATGAGGATCCTATTTAGGCATTGGTACCAGTCGATCAAATTGAACCCATCTAACTTAAGTTTCTCCCTGTTCATTAATGGACTAATGGTGTCTTTAACTAATGAATGACCATAATCTACAAGATATTTGCAAAAATGACTTAGACCAAGTTCATAATATGGAGTTTAGATTTGTAATCGAGCTCCCACATAAGCTATCATCCCTAAAGATAGTTTTAGTGATTACATGACCCCTTTTCACCACATCATCCTCGATCATCATGGTCTTTGATGTGGCTGCTAGGGTGGACTATATTGATCACATCATCCATGTGACTCGTGCTTGATCTTTCGATCACTGTGTTCTGAGGCCATGCCTGCACATGCTAGGCTCGCCAACCCAACCATAGTGTATTCATTGTGCATAAACCCACCATATGCGAACGCAGATATGTCTGACAACCGATCGTCACGACCCGCCGCACAACGGAGAACTTTCTTGCTATTGCACACTAATGGTAGAACACTTTCGTTGGTATTTAATTAGGGATCATCCTATTTAAAAGCTACCGTTGTGTATCTAATACTAGCACTCAGACAAGATGCATACAAAGATTAAATCATATCTAATCTAAATGTGACGTGACATGGTTGTCTTCCCGCTCCATGATCTCTATCAGGTACTCCGGTGTGACGCCAAGTCCATAATGCCACTATTCTTGTCGTTCATCATTGCGATGACTACTACTATACGACTTAGTAATAGGAAAATTAAACTACCTTACCTTTTCACGACTTGCAACCATATCACATCAAAAATCCTTTCCTGCAACAAAAAGTTAGACGTCTCTACTCTATCTATTGAAGCTTTTACATGGTTGTTGGGATTTTTGTGATAGAACCGATACCTACGAACTTCCAACCACAACATGAATAAAATAGTTGTCTCTACTACATACTTTTTGGGGCCTTCCTTTGTATATTCCATATTAACTACTGTGAGAGAGAAAACACCCGCTAGCCACTTATACAGTACAAGTTGTATGTCGAGCATGGAACCAGTCTCGTGTAGGATTACGTGTAAGGTCGGTTCGGGCCTCTTCATCTCATAGTACCACGATATAAACAAATACATGTGGGAAGGTAACAACTAGGGTATCAATGCCCACATTTTGCATGTGTCTATCCGTACTAGTATACTAACCATAGATCAGGCTCTGATACCACTTTTAGGTTTCCGTAGTAGATAATAAAAAATTTACTACAAGGAACGTCCTGAATGCCCAAGCATCTGTCTAGAAGTAATGCCGTAACGGAGAAAGATAGTGGTAATGTACCCTTGAAGAACAAGAGAGCGTTACGCTCATGCAGGAGCGTGGATGATGTAGTTGTACCCGTCCGACCTCAAGGTCGCGAAGCTCCTCGCAAGTCACCCCTTGTCCAGGTCCTTGCATGATGGACCGGTCGCTGCAAGTGTAGCTCCCCCGAGTTATCACACACATACTGTGCAATACAACGACTCCCGAACTTCTTGATCCCTGCTGAGGTTGTGGAAGTAGACCTCCTAGCGGAATCCCTGCAGCACAACGGCGTGCCATAGATGCGTTGACTTTGCACGTATAGTCCTTTTTTGGCACCGTTCCACGACAAAGGAAAGTGAGAGAGAGGGGATTTTCTCTAAGGAAAGACGCCTTAGAGAATATCTGTTGGATGTATGTTTAATCCCACCCATGGGCACCTTTTTATATAGGGAAGGGAGGTGTGCCCTCCCCTATAGGTTTCCTATGTGGGACTAATAATTAAAAGGGAAATAGGGAAATTCGGCTAATAGACGACTGGGCCTCAAAGACACAGCCCAACTGTAGCAAACATCAACCAGGTGCCAGCCGGGTGGGCTGGCGTGCCCTCTCGCAGCACAGATGGACGACGGCTAGCACCAGCACGCGGGAGGCTCGGGTGGGCCAGTGCTGCCACCCTCAGCCCATAACGCGCGACTGTGCGGTACGGCAACAAGGGAAGGGTGAGGCGGCCAGGGGAAGCGGCACGGGTGGGATGGCGTCCGCCAGTGGCCCAATGGTGAGGTGGAGTGGAGGATCGGCCCCGCGGTGGCCAAGCTTGGCACCGCGGCCGAGCGCGGTGCCCCGCTGCCCAGGCGCGGTGGCCCGCACTGCCTGGCGCTCTGCGCGGTACTTAGTACCCGCCGCCCACTCAACCGCCTACCCACATGTGGGCCGCCTAGAGGTGTCCCAGTAATGGCTACAGTGTTATTTTCTTTTGCTATTATTCGCAGTTTTTCTTCTAGGTCAATTCCCTCCGATTTTTTGGCCTAATAAGAAAGCTGCCTTTATAAATCTTAATTTCAATATTATTTAGAATATATTAATTCACAATTAACATATAATAAATATATATTATAAATTTTCATTTATCTAAAACTCCTTTCGGCCTCTTCCCTTCCTTATTTCTCTGAACAACTTCGGATCTTTCTAGAATGATTTTGATTTCTCTCTCTTTCATGATTCCATCTTACAACAGGATTTCCAAGTGTTGCATCGCCCTTAAACGTGTTTCCCTATGGTTCAGGAATGTCATAGATATGATCTCTATCAATGATCAACAACAGGACCGGGATGCCCATGTTGACCTCTATGCACTCCACGAATCATCATCATGTCGAACCTGAAACGATATGTCCAATTCGCTTTAATACACGATACAAGAGTTGGCCAAGATTCAATCATTGGTGTCACGATACCTTGTTTAATCCCGTTTCCAAAAAAGTATTGTTTTACTCGTTCCCGGGAAATTTCATCCCCATGACCTAGTCATGTGTTGCGCAACATGGATGTCATTCACCGAGTGGGCCCAGTTGTATCTTTCCATCACACAGGAGAACAAATCTCGATCTTGATGCATAATATCTCTACATGACCCTTTAGATACCTGAACACACCTTTATGATCACCGTTTAACTGAGTGATGTTTGATGCTAGCTAAGTATCCTCCGGTAACAATGATTGATATGATCTCACGGTCTAAGAATTAGGACACTCTATTTCTGACAATTGCAAAGTGAACTAAGTGACATGATCGTGTTGCAACAATCATTGGTGGGAAATGTCCATCACATCATTCTAGATGATATGACTTCATTGTTAGTTAGCTTTTGTTTCATAGCACCATGATCGAGAAACCTTGATCATCATCTGCCCAATGAACTAATTGAATAGAGGCTACTAGGGACCTAGGTATGTTAATATATCACACCTGTATCAATGTTTCTGCTTGATACAATTATAGAATGATATAAAACTATTATGAACTAATTATATATGACAATAAAACCCTTTTATTATTTGCCTCTAGGGCATATATCATTCAGATAGATATGTGCCAATGGCTCGGAACAACCTAATATCACTATTCGAAGTCCCATGGCACAAATTATGTCTATCGTGTTCACAGAGACAAGTTAATCATGAGAGTCAAGAAGGACAATAAGCTCATGTTGAAGGGCAGAAGGGTTAAGAATTACATGTACAAGGTGCCTGTAAGCATCATTCTAGGTGGAGCTGTAGAGGAAGCGGTGGCAGGATCAGCCTAGGCAACAGAGTCCGATGATGACTCAGACATCAGCTCATACAGGTCAGTAACAAGAAAAATCCAAGTTCAACATAACACCGGATATTCAAGTGAGCAACAAGAAAAATCCAAGTTCAACATAGAATGGTCTACGCTCGCTGATGACGATTTACAAGTTGGCAACATATTCATCAAAATGGAGATTGTTGAAGTTGTGCATAATATGTGTATAGTCTAGTATTGGACTTGTAATATTCCGATAGGTTACGTGTTGGAATTAAACACTGTAACCTAGGCTTAATATATTAAGACACCTGGGATAGCGAAAATAGATTAGACGCAAGCTACATTAGACACAAGGTCGAGTTTTCGAGGATGATTTGGTGCCCATGGCAAGGGCACAGGATTGTTGTGGCATTATAGATCTGATGTGTCTATACATCTTGGTGGACTTGTCGTCGACGTTACTATGGTGAGTACCTGGGGAGGAGCGCCTGTAAAGCATGTCCGAAGATATATGCATTTATTGTGGAACTACGTTACGAAACATCATCTCCCCACTAATGCCTTAATCTAGTCCTTTTCATTGACATCCGCGCATCTTGTTCCCACGACCTCATGGTGTTTTCCTGCACATGCGCACTCACATGCAACTACCTCGACATTGGCAACCTGACCATGCCATCAACCATGGTTTCCCATTTCATAGCTACCACATGCTACATTTCCCCATGTTCCCGACTACATCAACATCGGCACAAAGGTCTATGAATTTTGGTGAGCACCTGATCAGCTTCATACGTCGTGAAGGTCTGTGATTCAACACTATCCATGATGATCCCGCTACAACAACGGTGGGTTGTTAGTGTTGGGCCACGTAGAGATAAACAGAACTATTCCCCTACGTGGTGCTCCCAAGATCTAGCTTAGGTGATAGGACACGCGATTTACCACTAGACGCACATATGCGCATTATTGATGAACCGCGTTAGTTGATGCTGTGACAAATGATCCCACGTACATCACATACAGATCTCCACGAACACATTTGTCTCAAGTGCCGTATGTGCAATTCCTCTACCGGTATCCACACCTACAGGGAGGAGCTCCAGGAAGAGGACTGCTAGATCCTGTCTAGCCCAAAATGGGAGTGGAGAAAGTGACGGCTGGGTCAGGGAATTATCCATTGTCACTCTACTTATATACACTCCAAGATAGGCTCAACTCTTGAGGCCCATCTAGGCCATATCCCAATCTCCACATGGATAAAATCCACATGGACTCATTTTCCATAAGTGTGTGACCATGTAGGCTCACATACACTTGGACACGGCATGAGTCACCACTCTGAGTCGATAGTTGGTAGTGGCATCTAGCAAGATGTGCCAACTCCCAAGCATCATAAAGTCAAAAGACAAACCTTTCTCAATGTGAATTTTGTCCAAGTCCCTTTGTCTCACGATATACCTTGTCAAACTATAGCCGAGTAGTTGCCATCCCTTTAACATCTCAACTCTCTCTTCTCATTCCATAATATGTGATTCACTGGACTAACACTTAGTACAACTCCTTGGTTAACACTTAACCAAGTCGCGTATGGCTATGCTTCCGAATCATATCACACGAGAGGGCCTAGAGAATATCTCTCCATTACGGAGGGGCAAATTCCATCTTGGTAATCCATGTCACACAACTTGATTCACAACTAGCTCGAACTCTACCTTTATAACTTCTCATTTACAGAACAGCATTTGATAGAACCTAAGCTAGCAATCCACAACTCGGATCATGCGATCACCTTAGGTCAAAGGATTCCATTGCTTGATACTGCAAATGACAACATGCTCATTGCATCTCAAATATGGGTTAGTCTGACTCGCTAAAATATTTAGCCAAATCCGTGTAAGTCGCAATAGCATCACCATGCCTATGACAAGTGGAACCTAGTCATCCACTGACTTTCACATTGGTCTAAGCTGTGTGTCCAACAGAACCTCAACGACCAAGGACATCTAATATAAACAGCATGAATATATAGTTCCATAATTGAATCACATATTCAATGACATATATCTGATGTTCATACTAGGACAACTTAATAACTTTATGAATATATTGGGAATTACATCATATATGATTGCCTCTAGGGAATATTCCCAATAGTCTCCCACTTGCACTAGAGTCAATCATCCCGACAACGCATGTCTAGGCATCTAATGCCCATGGCTCTTATGGGCACCTCATGCTTAGGATGTGGAAGCGGCTTTGTGAACGGATCCACAACATTTGCATCCATGTGTACTTTGCATAACTTGATATCACCTTGATCCACGAACTGGCGAATCAGGTGGTACCTCATGAGTATATGTTTGTTCTTCTGGTGTTGTCTATGTTCCTTAGCTTGCGAAATAGCATCATTGTTATCACAATACACGTCTAATTAATTGGACGAGTTCCTGATCCAAACTTCTTCCTTCGCCACCTTCGAGGCGGCAATATACTCAGTCTCTGTTGTAGATGTAGACATAGTCTCCTGCTTGGAACTCTTCCAGCTCATAGCCCCTCCATTCATTACAAACACGTATCCAGATTGTGAACAAGAATGATCAGAGTCAGTAAGATAACTCGCATCCGTGTAACCCTTTACATCGAGTTCAACGTCACCTCCATAAACTAGGAATGGATCTTTAGTCCTTCTCAAGTACTTAAGAATATTCTTAACCGCTGGGACATCGGTAAGAACCCCTTCTTAGATGATTCCATGTTGAACTTCTTCAACACTTTGTCCAAATATGTACTCTGACTCAATCCAATGATCCGCTTGGATCTATCTCTATAGATCCTGATTCCTAGTATGTAAGTTTCCTCACCCAAGTCCTTCATTGAGAAACTCATTTCTAATGACTCCTTGGTTTCTTGGAACATCTAGACATCATTTCCAAATAGTAATATGTCATCTACATATAAGATCAGAAAGTTTACTTTGCTCCCACTAAACATCTTGTATAAAAAGAATCATGATCACTCTTGATGAAGCCAAACGATTTGAATACCTCATCAAAGCGAATGTTCCAACTCCAAGATGCTTGCTTTAACCCATAAATGGATTTATGAAGTTTGCATACCTTGTCAGCATTAGCCAGATCAACAAAACCCTCGGGTTGTATCATATACACGTTCTTGGTTAATTTTCCATTAAGGAAAGCCGTCTTGACATCCATCTGCCATCTCTCATAGTCGAAATAGGATGTTATAGCTAACATGGTCCGAACTGACTTAAGCATCGCTACGGGCAAGAAAGACTCATCATAGTCAACTCCTTGAACCTGCCGGAACCCCTTCGTGATAATTTGTGCTTTATAGACAGAAATATTTCCATCCATATTAGTTTTCTTCTTAAAGACCCATTTGCACTCGACGGGTATTGCACCGTCTAGCAGATCAACCAAGTTCCAAACTTGATTTTCATCCATGGAATTTAACTCGGATCTCATGGCTCCAAGCCACTTCTCAAAATCGTATCCCACCATCGCTTCCAAATAAGTTGCCGGCTCATCACCGTATAACAATAATACATCATGAAGACTTTGCAATATGGCCAATCTTCACAGTGTAGGTGCAGCTATCGGCTCAGCTGCCACGACCGGCTCGACCTCCAAGGCTTTTGATGACTCGCTACTGGCCGGTTCCTCTTGAATTTCTTCGAGCTGCACTGTGCTCCCACTGACTCCCCGACTGAGAAACTCTTTCTCAAGGAAGACACCATTCCGAGTGATAAACACTTTGCCCTCTTCTCGGTTGTAGAAGTAGTAACCCAAGGTTTCCCTTGGATACCGCACGAAAATACACTTACTAGACTTGGTCGTGACCTTGTCTGACTGAAGTCGCTTAAAAATTGCTTCACAACCCCAAATCTTAAGTAAAGACAAACTCGGCTTCTTGCCAGTCCACATCTCATGCAGTGTTTTCTCTACCGACTTTGATGGTACTCTATTTACTGTGAAGGCTACAGTTTCTAACAATAACCCCAAAATGGTAAAGGCAGATCTGTCCGACTCATCATTGATTGTACCATGTCTAACAAGGTCTGATTTCGCTGTTCTGAGACACCGTTTCTCCGTGGCATTCCCGACAGAGTGAGTTGAGGAACTATTCCACAACTTTTCAGATGGTCATCAAACTCTTGGCTCATGTACTCGCCTCCTCAGTCCGACCGAAGAGACTTTATTTTCTTGCCAAGTTGATTCTGTACTTCATTCTGGAATTCTTTGAACTTTTCAAAGGCTTCCGACTAATGTTTGATCAAGTAGATATATCCATACCTACTCAAATCATTAGTGAAGGTAATGAAGTACTCATAACCACCCCTGACTGTCGTGCTCATTGGACCACATACATCACTATGTACTAGTCCCAACAAGTAGGACGTCCTTTCACAACTCTTTGAAAAATGTGTCTTGGTCACCTTGCCGAGTAGGCAAGATTCGCATGTCTTGAACAACTCCAAGTCGAACGAAGTTAGGAGTCCATCATCATGGAGCTTCTTCATGCACTTCCAACTTATATGACCAAGCTGACAGTGCCAAAAATAAGTCATATTCAGATTGTTTGGTTTCAACCTTTTCACATTTATGTTATAAAGCGATTCACCATCAAGATTAAAAATAAATAACCTGTCCTGGATGGGTGCAATGCCGTGAAACATATCATTCAAATATAAAGAACAACCATTATTCTTAATATTTGACTCATAGCCCTGTCTCATCAAACATTAGGCAGAAATAATGTTTTCACTAAGCACCAGAACATTGATGGCCCAAGATATCTCGAGCTCGTTGGGGAACCCCAAGAGGAAGGTATGATGAGCACAACAGCAAGTTTCCCTCAGTTATGAAACCAAGGTTATCGAACCAGTAGGAGCAAGGAAACACCTCCAAGGTGTTGTTGCCAACTTGGAATCCTGCACAACACAACCACAGAACTTTGCCACCAACTTATAGTGAGGTTTTCAATCTCACCGGTTTTGCTGAAAACAAAGGATTAAACATATTGTGTGGAAGAAAGTAAAAGTTTGTAGAAAGTAAACAGAAAGCAGTAAACAGTTGTAGATTGATGTTAAAAGAAAGGACTGGGGTCCATAGTTCACTAGTGGTGGTTCTCCTTAAGATAGATGGCATGTTGGGTGAACAAATTACAATGGGACAATTGACAAACATCGAGAAAGCATACATGCATATACTAATCATCTTGACTCCTATGAGATTTGATTGGGCATTACAACATTATACATAGACCGTAATCCAACTACATCTATAACTAATAATCCACTTTCAGGTTATCATTTGAACCCCCTCCAGTATTAAGTTGCAAGCAACAGATAATTGCATTACACATTGCGTGTAAAGTAAACAATACGATTGTTCTATGAACAAAGGATTTCTGTTTTCTCCCTAGTAGCAACATCACATCTAGTACCTTAGAGATTTCTGTCACTTCCCCAGATTACTAGAGGCATGAACCCACTATCGAGCATAAATACTCCCTCTTGGAGTTGCTAGCATCTACTCGGCCAAGATATCTACTAACAACGGAGAGCATGCAAGATCACAAATAACAAAGACATGATAGAATCAATAATCAATCTGAAATAGCATCTCAATATCCATCGGATCCCCGCAAACCCAACATGTATGATTACAAATAGATGATCTTGATCATGAACGGAGCTCACAAGATCTAGACATGGTAGCACAAATGAGAAGAACCAACCATCTAGCTACTACATGGACGCATAGTCTAAGGATGAACTACTCACGCATCACACCGGATGCTTGCATGGTGATGAAGAAGGCCTCCAGGGTGAATTCTCCCCTCCAGCAGGGTGCCGGGAAGAGATACAGATCCCTCCTGATCTAGGGATGGAGATGACGGCGGCTACAGACTCTCTTGTGTAATTTTGATCAGGTACTTAGGGTTTCTGCATCGGAGGCATCCTATAGGAGAAAGGGGAGACCGAGGGGGTGCCCTAGGCGGCCACACCACCCCCTGGCGCGGGCCAAGCCTGGCCGTGTGACCAGGTGGTGTGGTGGCCCTCTGGCCCCTCTCTGTCTCGTATTGTGGCTCCATGTCCCCCTCGATGAAAAACTGACTTTGGCTTTTGTCCCGTCCAATTCCGAGAATATTCATTTTCTAACTTTCCTGGAACCAAAAACAGCAAAAAACAGGCAACTGGTACTGTGGCATCTTGTTAGTAGGTTAGTCCAAGACAGTGTGGGTAAAACATAAGAAAGTAGATAAAAATCAAGCATGGAACATCAAAAATTATAGATACGTTTGCAACGTATCAAACATAATAACAATTTTCTAGATCCATTATGAATCATGAAGGTAAATGAAGTTGCATCATGCCGACTTCCAACATAGCGACTCTCCCTTTATTGCTGACTCGAATGTCAACCTCGCCTCTTTCCATGCTCCTAGTTCTTACTAGTCCCTACAACGAGTTGCAGATGTGTATTGAAGGGAATATGCCCTAAGAGGCAATAATAAAGTTGTTATTATGTATATTCCAAGTATATGATAGATGGTTATTTTGCATTCTATAATTGTATTAATATGGAAATGTTGATACATGTGTGTTTAATAAACAAATGGAAAGTTCCTAGTTATGCCTCTCTTTAAACTAGCTCGTTGATTAACAAGATGATCAAAGTTTCCTGATCATGGACATTGGATGTTGTTAATAACGAGGTCACAACATTGGGGAAATGATGTGATGAACATTCATATGAAGTATAGCATTACGATCAAAGTCATTGAGTTTATATTTCTATAACATCATACGAAGTAATCTTAGTCCTTAGACCATGAGATCATGTTAATCACTAACACTAGAGGAGTATCTTGATAACATCAAACGTCACACCGTAAAAGAATGACTATAAAGATGGGTTCAGTGCTACGAAGGTGTTATGTAGAGGCTCATGGATCAAGAGTGGGATTTGTCCATCCCGATGACGGATAGATATACTCTGGGCCCTCTCGCTGATATCACATTGAGAATACCTTGAAAGCAAGTGATGTGATCACTAGAATGTTATATCACGGGAACGAGAAAAGAGTGCATGTCGGTAATGAGATCAAACTAGGTATTTGTATACCGATGATCGAATCTCGGACATGTAATATATCGTGAGACAAAGGGATTAAGTTACTAGCATTAAAGGTTCTCACGATCACAGAAGTCATCGTTGAATGTGCAGGAGTCAAAATGGATCTCCAGGTCCCGCTTCTGATTATTGATCTGAGAGGAGTCTCAATCATGTCTTCATTATTCGTGAACCGTAGGGTGACACACTTAAGGGTTGCCAAACCCCATTTGGAGCATATATGTTTCAGACAAAAGAATTGCAAAGCGCTGGAATCATTTCGATAGAAACCAGAATTGTTTTGGGTGAAATTGCAGAAACTGGTTCTGCATGTGATATTGAAATGTTGCAAGGGGTTTTTTGTGTATGTTTGTTCATTAAAGTAATTAACAAAAATCTGAATAAAATAAATAAAATAGTTTTATTAAATGAGAGTTTCATTAAATTTGGTGGAAATTTAATGAATGTGAGTGGATGTGTGAGTGAAGGCATGTTTATGTGAGTGGAGCTTCCACCACATGAATGAGGAAGAGGTGGGGGCACTGATGGCTCGTGATTAATGATCTCGCTGGGGAACCCCAAGAGGAAGGTATGATGAGCACATAAGTAAGTTTCCCTCAGTTATGAAACCAAGGTTATCGAACTAGTAGGAGCAAGGAAACACCCCAAAGGTGTTTCTAGCTGAGCCTTGGCCGGGCGTACTACCGGTGCTAGTAGCAACATGGAGACCTGCACAACACAACCACAGAACTTTGTCCCCAACTTGCGATGAGGTTTTCAGTCTCACCAGTTTTGCTGAAAACAAAGGATTAAACGTATCGAATGGAAGGAAGTAATAGTTTGCAGAAAGTAAACACAAAGCAGTAAACAGTTTGTAGATTGTATGTAAAAGAAAGGACCGGGATCCATAGTTCACTAGAGGTGGCTCTCCTTAAGATAGATAACATGCTGGGTGAACAAATTACAGCGGGGCAATTGACAAACATCGAGAAAGCATACAAGCATATACTAATCATCTTGACTCCTTTGAGACTTGATTGGGCATTACAACATTATACATAGACCACCATCCAACTGCATCTATGAATAATAACCCACCTTCAGGTTATCATCCAAACCCCCTCTAGTAATAAGTTGCAAGCAACAGATTATTGCTTTATGAATTGCGTGTGAAGTAAACAATACGATTGTTCTATGAAAAAGGATTGTTGTTTTCTCCCTAGTAGCAACAACACATCTAGTACCTTAGAGATTTCTGTCACTTCCCCAGATTACCAGAGGCATGAACCCACTATCGAGCATAAATACTAACTCTTGGAGTTGCTAGCATCTATGTGGCCAAGATAGCTAATAATAACGGAAAGCATGCAAGATCACAAATAACAAAGACATGATAGAATCAATAATCAATCTGAAATAGCATCTCAATATCCATCGGATCCTCGCAAACACAACATGTATGATTATAAATAGATGATCTTGATCAGGAACGGAGCTCACAAGATCTAGACATGAAAGCACAAAGGAGGAGAACCAGCCATCTAGCTACTACATGGACCCATAGTCCAGAGATTAACTACTCACGCATCACACCGGAGGCTTGCATGATGATGAAGAAGGCCTCCAGGGTGAATTCCCCTCTCCGGCAGGGTGCCAGGAAGAGCTTCAGATCCCTCCTGATCTAGGGATGGAGATGACGGCGGTACAGACTCTTTTGTGGATTTTTTATCGGGTACTTAGGGTTTTGGTATCAGAGGCAATATATAGGCGGAAGGAGAGGCCGAGGGGGTGCCTGTGCTGGCCACACCACCCCCGGCGCGGCCAGGCCTGGCCCGTGCGGCCAGGTGGTGTGGCTGCCCCCTGGCTCCTCTCCGTCTCGTATTCTGGCTCCAGATGTCTTGCGGTAAAATAGTGACTTTGGCTTTTGTCCCGTCCAATTCCGAGAATATTCATTTTCTGACTTCCTGGCACCAAAAACAGCAGAAAACAGGCAGCTGGCACTGTGGCTCTTGTTAATAGGTTAGTCCAAGAAATCATATGAAAAGTACTCGAAAGTGTGGACAAAAAGAAAGTAGATAAAACCAAGCATGGAACATCAAAAATTATAGATACATTTGCAATGTATGAAAATCCCCAAGCTTAACTCCTGCTCGTCCTCGAGTAGGTAAGTGATAAAAAGAAAGAATAATTTTTGAGGTGACATGCACCATCATAAACTTGATCAAATTATTTGTAGAACATTCAAAGTTGGGATCATAGTACTTCAATCATAACATGAAAGATAAAGTTCTAGCAATAAGATAAAGAAACTATGTTGCAGCATGAAAAGGCACAAACAAAAGATTCATGAATAACAATGCTTTGCAAGACGTTTGTTTGTTTCACATAAAGAAAACATAACATAATAGCATTCAGCTTGTCCCTTATAGAGTAGAAAGTATAAATGCATAGGACACCTTCAAAGTTCATAAGAGTGACTAGATACAAATAGTTTAAAACAAGCAATATCAAGTTATGCATCAATCAACTAGTCTTGGGACAATGCACATAGAACTAAGAATGGCCACTATGATCTCAAAGTAGGTGCATAAAGATAGAAGGTGGAGACTCAATATATAAGTGGAAGAAAGGCCTTCATAGAAGGAAGCAGGGATTCAAGTCTCATAAAGAGCTTCCAAAAATTATGGTACTTATAGCTTTCAGCTCTCATTGCCCCTATCATAAGCATCTTGAAGTGATTAAGGTTAAAGTGAACAAACTATGGTGTACATGCTTGACGAAGTATAAGTTAGAAATCTCATGTCCCTTGAATACGAGGGCCGCTCCTCATGCTACTCAAGTTTAGTCACGGTAAGTTCTTGTCATCGTAAGTACATGTGTATCATAGAGAACCGCCAACGGGGTACCCCTTGCCCGATGATACGGAAGAATCCCCATATCAAAATGACAAGGCAAGCAGACAACGAGCATCTCAGCAATCTTCTTATTACCATGGGAATATGGTGCTTCTTTCTCTCTTTCCTCTTTTCATAATCTCTTTTTTTCTTTTTCTCTTTTTTCTCAATATAGGACTCTTTTTTTATAAGAAGAATGCTTCATAGACAACACATTATGGTTATGCTGCAGGTTTCCACCATGTCAGCATAGATTAGACCAGCGGCCCAGGCGTTTCTCTAACACATATACATAACTCCATGGACTTACAAGCTCCCCTTTCATTTCACACCGACGACATCCATATACAAAAGAGCATGATATCTACTAGGTACAAAGTACCCGTGCAATGTTGAAAGCGTTCCCCATGACAGCATGGTTCTGCTAATCCCAACAAATAAGTGCAAGCATATACAACATAGACGACACAATGGTTCCAGTTTATTATGGGCAAGAAAAGTAAAGTGTGCCATCATGTTCGTGAGAGCTTTAAACACTAGTTTTCTCATAACAAGTTTAATTTGGAAGGTAAACAAAAACATGAATATACTTGGAATAGCATAAGCTAGTAGGTAGGTATGGTGGACTCTTCGGAATAATTGGTTTAGGGAGTTGGATGCATGAGTGGAACTCATACTTGGTTGCGGAGGCTAGCAAAAGAATGGGAGCGACAAACTAAGAGAGCAATAATGGCCATAATCATGCAGAGCGACAAATCATCATTGATTAAAGCATAAAGTGATACTACAAGTTGAAAACTAAAGGATCATAAAGGCTATGGTGACTTGAGATAGTCATAACATGGTGTGAGCATGCTCCAAGGCAACCCAAATAAAGCATCAAAGGAGAATACCACTATACTATGCTTTAATATGCTAAAACAACGCATGATTCATCCAAGGCACATTAAGAAATCTCAATTGTTTATAACAAGTCATGCTACAGCAAAGAATACTAAGCATAAAGACAAATCAATATCAAGCATGGCATGACAAAGCATAGGCCACAGCCAAAAACGATCTCTCTTTACCACTTAAGCATGAACTTTCCTACTCTTTTCCAAACCAAACCAAACTATTTGAAAACCAATGTATGAAAGAGGGGGGGGGGTCCAACCAATTTATTCAGCAAACTAAGCAAACCAAGCAAACGAAAAACCAAAACTAAAACGAAAAAGAAGACGCTCCAAGAACAACACAACTGTGCATGAAACAATAAAAATGAAGCGTTTGGAAGAAACCTGGGATTTTTATTGATGTAGAGGGGGATGCCTTGGGCATCCCCAAGCTTTGACGCTTGTACTTCTTGGATATTTCTTGGTGTGACACGCGTGGCATCCCCAAGCTTGAGCATTAGTCCATCCTTCATCTCATTACTCATTCCTTCCATACACCTGAAATTTTTCCTTCATACAAAACTTCACACAATCTTTATTAGCAACATTAGTGTACTCAAGATAATAAGTCTTTAGGTTGAGTTCTAACACCAATAAACTTCCATTAGAACACTAGCTACTGTAGCACTTCCCTCAAAAAGCTCAATTCCCCAAAAGAACTCAAAAAGGAACCAACAAGAAGCAAATGTAGAAAATGTCAGAAATCTATCAAAACAGACCAGCAGGTAAAGACGATTTTTTCGAAGACCTTATATTGCTCAAATCAAAAAGTATTTAACTAACAAAAGTTAGATAACAACCTGGGTCAGAAGAAAAAAATTCATGCCTCAAAAGGACGTATAGAGATTTTACACGAATTTTTACGGTGAAGCACAGAAAGCTGTTTCGGGACAGCAACTTTCCCAATCATTACTTCTCTCTCATTAGAGGTTACTCTTGGCACAAAAAGCAAATAAAAGGATAAGGAGTGGTTATTACTGATGTAATAACTTCCAAGACTCGTCTAAAACTTTTGGGTTATGTCCCAATAAGTACTTTTCTTTAACGCTTTTAAGTTAGGCATAAGAAGCAAGAAAAAGAATCAAGTGTTCTCAAATGAAGAAGCATTGAGACCAAAATTTGTTTTCATAGGAGAGGCAAAATAAATCTTCTCTCTCTTCTTATGGAAGTGTTCTATACCTTTCTTAAATGGGAGTTGATATTTAATGGTGCCTTCTTTCATATCAATAATGGCACCAACAGTTCTAAGAAAAGGTCTTCCCAAAGTAATAGGACACGAAGCATTACATTCAACTTCCAAAACATAGAAATCAACAGGGACATAGGCATTGTTAACCATAATAAGAACATCATTAAGACTCCCCATGAGTTTCTTTTTAGCATTATCATCAAGTGGGACATTCAAATAACAATCTTCAAGTGGAGGCAAATCAAGCATATCATAAATCCTTCTAGGCATAATAGAAACACTACTATCAAGATCACATAAAGCTTTGAAATCAAAGTCATTCACTTTCATATTAATGATGGGTTCCCAACCATCTTCTTGTTTTATAGGAGTAGAAGCTTTATGTTTCATCTTTTCTTCTTTAATATTTATTAGAGCATCAGTAATGTGTTTTGTAAAGGCCATGTTCATAGCACTAGCATTAGGACTTTTAGCAAGCTTTTGTAGGAACTTAATAACTTCAGAGATATTGCAACCATCAAGATCAAAATCAAATTTATCATCTAAAGTAGTAGAACTATTACTAGCCTCAACACTAGTGGTGGTGATAGTAGAAACACTAATGTTTCTAGCAATTTCATCTTCTCTCTCCCACTTAGCATGTAATTTAGCTAATAGTCTAACATTTTAATCAATTCTTACTTGTATAGCATTAGTAGCTGCAAAGGGATTATCATTAGTTTCAGGTTTAGCAGCCATTTTATTCAAAGAAGATTGAGCTTCAACCAAAGATGCTATATTTCTTTCAGCATTAGAGTTTTTCCTCAATAGTTCTATTGAAAGCAGTTTGCTTACTAATAAAGTCTTTAAGCATAACTTCAAGTTTAGAGGGAACACTCTTATTATTGTTGTACGAATTTCCGTAAGCATTACCATTGTTGGGAGGATATGGCTTATAATTGTTGTTACCAAAATTATTCATGTAGGCATTGTTGCTAAAATTGTTATTTCTTATGAAGTTCACATCAACTTGCTCTTCTTGAGCAACCAAAGAGGCTAAAGGAACATTATTTGGATCAATATGGGCTTTCCCATTAACAAGCATAGACATAACAATATCAATCTTATCACTCAAGGAGGAGGTTTCTTCAACAAAATTTACCTTCTTACCTTGTGGAGCTCTTTCAGTATGCCATTCAGAATAGTTAACCATCATATTATCCAGAAGCTTTGTTGCAGCACCCAAAGTAATGGTCATAAAGGTACCTCCAGCAGCAGAGTCCAATAGGTTCCTTGAAGAATAGTTCAATCCTGCATAAAAAGTTTGGATGATCATCCAAGCAGTCAGTCCATAAGTGGGACAATTCTTTACCAAAGATTTCATTCTTTCCCAAGCTTGAGCAACATGTTCATTATCAAATTGTTTAAACTTCATTATTTCACTTCTCATAGATATAATCTTAGCAGGAGGATAGTATTTTCCAATGAAAGCATCTTTGCACTTAGTCCAAGAATCAATACGATTCCTAGTTAAGGAATTCAACCATTCTTTAGCTTTTCCTCTCAAAGAGAAAGGAAACAATTTCAGCTTAATAATATCACCATCTATATCCCTATTCTTTTGCATCTCACAAAGTTCAACAAAGTTATTTAGATGGGCAGCAGCATCTTCATTACCAATACCAGAAAATTGATCTCGCATAACAAGATTGAGTAAAGAAGGTTTTATCTCAAAGAAAGTAGCTTCAGTCACAGGTGGAGCAATAGGTGTGCTCATAAAATCATTGTTGTTGGTGCTAGTGAAGTCACACAACTTAGTGTTTTCAAGAGTAGTCATTTTTTTGTGTTTTTGATAAAGAAAGAAAACTTGTAAAACTAATTTTTTTGTGTTTTTGATAACAAAATAAAATAAGAAAAACAAAAATAACAAAGTAAAGAGATTGGTTATGAGGGACTCCCCTTGTGAAGATGTCCTTGACTCCCCGGCAACGGCGCCAGAAAAATACTTTGATGGCTCGTGATTGATGAGCTCGTTGGGGAACCCCAAGAGGAAGGTATGATGAGCACATAAGTAAGTTTCCCTCAGTTATGAAACCAAGGTTATCAAACCAGTAGGAGCAAGGAAACACCCCAAAGGTGTTGCTAGCTGAGCCTTGGCAGGGCGCACTACCGGTGCTAGTAGCAACATGGAGACCTGCACAACATAACCACAGAACTTTGTCCCCAACTTGCGATGAGGTTGTCAATCTCACCGGTTTTGCTGAAAACAAAGGGTTAAACGTATCGAATGGAAGGAAGTAATAGTTTGCAGAAAGTAAACACAAAGCAGTAAACAGTTTGTAGATTGTATGTAAAAGAAAGGACCGGGATCCATAGTTCACTAGAGGTGGCTCTCCTTAAGATAGATAACATGCTGGGTGAACAAATTACAGCAGGACAATTGACAAACATCGAGAAAGCATACAAGACTATACTAATCATCTTGACTCCTTTGAGACTTGATTAGGCATTACATCATTATACATAGACCGCCATCCAACTGCATCTATGACTAATAATCCACCTTCAGGTTATCATCCGAACCCCCTCCAGTATTAAGTTGCAAGCAACAGATTATTGCTTTATGAATTGCGTGTAAAGTAAACAATACGATTGTTCTATGAACAAAGGATTGTTGTTTTCTCCCTAGTAGCAACAACACATCTAGTACCTTAGAGATTTCTGTCACTTCTCCAGATTACCAGAGGCATGAACCCACTATCGAGCATAAATACTAACTCTTGGAGTTGCTAGCATCTACTTGGCCAAGATAGCTACTAACAACGGAAAGCATGCAAGATCACAAATAACAAAGACATGATAGAATCAATAATCAATCTAAAATACCATCTCAATATCCATCGGATCCTCGCAAACACAACATGCAGAATTACAAATAGATGATCTTGATCATGAACGGAGCTCACAAGATCTAGACATGAAAGCACAAAGGAGGAGAACCAGCCATCTAGCTACTACATGGACCCGTAGTCCAGCGATGAACTACTCATGCATCACACCGGAGGCTTGCATGATGATGAAGAAGCCCTCCATGGTGAATTCCCCTCTCCGGCAGGGTGCCGGGAAGAGATTCAGATCCCTCCTGATCTAGGGATGGAGATGACGGCGGCTACATAATCTTTCATGGATTTTTAATCGGGTACTTAGGGTTTTGGTATCGGAGGCAATATATAGGCGGAAGGAGAGGCCGACGGGGTGCCTAGGCTGGCCACACCACCCCCTGGCGCGGCCAGGCCTGGCCCGCGCAGCCAGGTGGTGTGGCCGCCCTCTGGCTCCTCTCCGTCTCGTATTCTGGCTCCAGATGTCTTCCGGTAAAATAGCGAATTTGGCTTTTGTCCCATCCGATTCCGAGAATATTCATTTTCGGACTTCCTGGAACCAAAAACAATAGAAAACAGGCAGCTGGCACTGTGGCTCTTATTAATAGGTTAGTCCAAAAAATCATATGAAAAGTACTCCAAAGTGTGGACAAAACACAAGAAGGTAGATAAAACCAAGCATGGAACATCAAAAATTATAGATACATTTGCAATGTATCAGGCACCCCCCCTTAGGCGCCGGTCATGGGGAGGGGAGAAGCCCCCCTCTCTTATAAAAGGCCCCCCTCTCCTCCTCACAAAGCACACCTCCTCGTGAAGGAACTCTCACCCCTCTAGATATATTCCCCATGGTCTCGGATTAGCGAGATACATGTTCCTGATGGATTTTCGTCTGGAAGGAGTTACTGCTTCCGCTGATTCATTGGAGAGAGGAGGTGGAGGTTGTTTGGTGGCCTGAACGTGTCTGCAAGGATGGATGCGCTGCTGATTTGTGGCGCTAGGACTTCCACATGATCGTGAGATCGGCAAGCGTTCGACTACATCAGCCACGAGTTCCAACTCGTCAACAAAGCTTGGTTGTCTTCGAGGGTAAGTTCTCCATGGATGTATATCCACCCGTTGCTTGTATCTAGTAGATAGATCTTGGCGTATAGTTCCCATCGTAGGATTTTTTTTGTTTTCTATGTTGCGAACCCAACAGTGGTATCAGAGCCTGATCTATGTGTAGGTGCTTTGCACGGGTAGTACACATATGTTTATATGTGGGCGATGATGATCATGTTATTACTTCTTTCATGTATTCTGGATATTAGTGGCATAGTGGGATGAAGCGGCCTGGACCAACTTTACATGTCATCACACATGAGACCGGTTCCACGATTGACATGCAACTAGTTTTGCATAAGTGGCTGGCGGGTGTCTGTCTCTCCTACTATAGTCAATATCTGATTTACAACGTGTTGCTAATAACTTAGTTATCATCATTGTGGTTCCATGTTTGTAGGTAAGATCGGTTCTATCTCTGAAAGCCCTAAGCCACGTAAAACTTGCAATGGATAAATTAGAGGCGTCTAGTTTAGATTGTTGCTGGGCTAGTGTCATGATATGGTAATATTGTAAGTTGATGTATGGTAGATACCCTTAACAACACACTTAACGTGTAGGTTCCATAGACCTTGGCCTTCCATACAAAGGAATGATAGAGATCATACCACGATGCATATGATGGTGATCAAAAGCATGGACCATATCATCCCACTTTACACATATGATATTCACATCTTATATTGCTAGTTTGGCGCTTTTAGTAGCATTATAAGATGACCCCTCATTTAGATATCAAGATAAAAATGTGTTCTTCCTTAAGTACGGACCGTTTATATTTCGCCGCTTCCACGATCATATTTTGGGTGTAAGATAGTTTTACAGACGCGAGTACTAAGGTTCTTACTTGGCGAGCCTAGCATGTACAGACATGGCCTCGGAACATGGACCGAAAGGTGAAGCATGAGTCATATAATTGATATGATGCCCATATTGATGCTCGCCTTTGAAACTACACCGACTCACGTGATGATCGGACTTGGTGTAGTGGATTTGCTTCACGTAATCACCAAAAAGACACGAGGGATGTTGTTTTTGAGTGGGAGTTCATTTGTAATTTGGATTAGTTGAACTCGATCTATCATAAACTTAGTCTAAACTTTACAAATTCTGTTGTAGATGGCACCTTCTTTTAATTTAAATGTGTTCATGGAGAAAGAGAAACTTGCAACGAATGGTGGCAACTTTACCGACTGGGCCATGAAATTGAGGATTCTCCTCTCTGCTGCACAAAAGCAATACGTGCTAGAAGCGCCGCTAGGCCCCCCCCACCAGCTCCTGATGCCCCTAACAAGGAAAGGAACGTTTATCTGACTCGTCAAGAGGACCACAAATTAGTTCATTGCGGCATAGTGTATGGGCTAGAGCTAGAACTTCCAAAGCGTTTCGAAAACGGCAATACCTTTAATACCATGGGCGAATTGAAAATGATTTTCGATACCCATGTTGCTGTAGAGAGTTATAATGCTTCTAAAAAGTTCTTTAGCTGGAAAATGGAAGCGAACAACTCTGTTAGCAAGCACGTACTCAAAATGTCTGGGTACGCCGATAGGCTTGTGTCCTTGGGAATAACGATTCCCATTGACTTAGGCATACATCGTGTTCTCCAATCTCTCCCACCTAGCTACAAGAGCTTCGTGATGAACTACAATATGCCAGGCATGAAGAAGTCTCTCCCCGAGCTTCTGTCAATGCTTAAGACTACTGAGGTGGAGATCAAGAAAGAACATCAATTGTTGATGATCAATAAGACCACCAGTTTCAAGAAGATAGGAAAGGTAAGCAAAAGGGAAAGAAGGGCGGCAGATCTGTTGCCGCACCTGAAAAGAAATCCCAAGCTGGCCCTAAGTCTGATACCGAGTGCTACTATTGCAAGGGGACTGGCCATTAGAAGCACAACTACCCTAATTACTTGGTAGGCAAGAAGTCTGGCAAGGCAAAAAAGGTATATATGATATACATGTTATTGATGTGTACTTGACTGGTACTCGCAGTAGCACCTGGGCATTTGATACTGGATCGGTTGCTCATATATGTAACTCGAATCAGGGGTTGCGGAACAAGCGACCACTAGCAAGGGGTGATGTCAAGATGCGTGTCGGCAATGGATCAAGAGTTGATTTGATCGCCATCGGAATGCTGCCTCTCCACCTACCATCGGGATTAGTTATAAACTTAAATAATTGTTATTTGGTGCCTGCACTAAGCATGAACATTATATCCGGATATTGTTTAATGCGATGTGGTTATTCGTTTAAATACGAAAACAATGGTTGTTCAATTTATATGAATGATATCTTTTATGGTCATGGACCTATGATGAATGGTTTATTTCTATTATATCTCGATAATAGTGTTACACATATTCATAATGTTGATGTTAAAAGAATTAAACTTGGCAGTATATCCGCATATATGTGGCACTCCCGGTTAGGTCATATTGGTGTTAAATGCATGAAGAAACTCCATTCTGATGGACTTTTGGAATCACTTGACTTTGAATCATTTGATACATGTGGGCATGCCTTATGGGTAAGATGACTAGAACGCCGTTTTCCGGTTCAATGGAACAGGCGACAAATTTATTGGAAATCATACATATTGATGTATGCGGTCCAATGAGTGTGTCGGCGCGTGGTGTTATTGTTCTTTTGTTACTTTCACAGATGGTTTGAGTAGATACGAGTATATCTATTTGATGAAACACAAATCTGAAACCTTTGAAAAGTTCAAGGAATTTCAGAATGAAGTGGAAAATCATCGTAATAGAAAGATCAAATTTCTACGGTCTGACCGTGGAGGTGAGTATCTAATTTACGAGTTTAGCACACATATGAAAGAGTGTGGAATAGTTTCAGAACTCACACCTGCCGGAACACCACAACATAATGGTGTGTTGGAACGTCATAATCGTGCTTTATTAGATATGGTTCAATCTATGATGTCTGTGGCTGACTTGCCATTGTCATTTTGGGGCTATGCACTGGAAACTGCTGCATTCACTCTAAATCGGGCACCATCTAAATCCGTTGAAAAGACACCATATGAATTGTATTTTGGAAACAAACCTAAGCTGTCGTTTCTTAAAGTTTGGGGTTGCGATGTTTATGTGAAGAAACTTCAACCAGATAAACTCGAACCCAAAGCGGAAAAATGCATCTTCATAGCATACCCTAAGGAAACTATTGGGTATTCCTTCTATCACAGATCTGAAGGCAAGGTTTTTGTTGCCAAGAATGGATCTTTTCTAGAGAAAGAGTTTCTCGCAAAAGGTGTGTGTAGTCGAAAGGTAGAACTCGAAGAGGTCATTGAACCTTCTCTTCATGCAACGACGAGTAGCACAGCGCCGGAAATTGTTCCGGAGTTGACTTCACCAAATGAAGAGGGAACTAATGATAATGATCATGAAACTCCGAAAGAGGACACTACCGAACCTCGCAGGACGAGCAGGACACGTGCAGCTCCTGAACTATATGGCAATCCTGTTATGAATTTCATGGTCAATGAAATAGATGACCCAGCGATGTATGAAGAAGCGATGATGCGCCTGGATTCCAACAAATGGCTAGAAGCCATGAAATCCGAGATGGAATCCATGTACGAAAACCAGGTCTGGACCTTGGTGGACTTACCTCATGACCGAAAGGCTGTTGAGAATAAATAGATTTTCAAAAGGAAAACTGATGCTGATGGTAATGTAACCGTCTATAAAGCTCAACTTGTCACAAAGGGGTTTCGACAAATTCAAGGGGTTGACTACGATGAGACATTCTCTCCTGTAGCGATGCTAAAGTTAGTTAGGATTATGTTAGCAATTGCTACTTATTTCTATTATGAGATATGGCAGATGGATGTCAAAACTGCATTCCTCAATGGAAACATTAAAGAAGAATTGTATATGATACAACCAAAGGGTTTTGTTAATCCTAAGGATGCTAACAAGGTGTGCAAGCTTCAGTGATCCATCTATGGACTGAAGCAAGCTTCACGGAGTTGGAATCTCCACTTTGATGAGGTGATCAAAGAGTTTGGATTTATCCAAACTTATGGAGAGGCTTGTATTTACAAGAAAGTGAGTGGGAGCAATGTGGCATTTCTAATATTATATGTGGACAATATATTATTGATTGGAAATGATATAGATCTTTTAAATAGTGTTCAAAGTTATCTAAACAGCAAATTTTCGATGAAGGGCCTAGGTGAAGCATTATACATATTAGGCATAAAGATCTATAGAGATAGATCAAGGCGCCTGATAGGGCTATCACAAAGTTCATACCTTGATAAGATTTTAAAGAAGTTTAAAATGGACGGAAGTAAGAAGGGGTTCTTACCAATGTTGCAAGGCAGGACATTGAGTAAGACTCAAAGTCCGGCTACGGCGGAAGAAAGAGAGATAATGGATAAAATCCCCTATGCTTCGGCTATAGGCTCTATAATGTACGCCATGCTATGTACAAGACCGGATGTAGAACATGCTATTAGTTTAACTAGTAGGTACCAATCTGATCCAGGTACAAAACACTAGATAGCAGTCAAGAATATCCTTAAGTACTTAAGAAGAACTAAGGATATGTTTCTTATATACGGAAGTGAAGAAGAGCTGGTCGTCATGTGTTATGTCGATGCTAGCTTTGCACTGATCCGGATGACTCAGTCTCAATCCGGATACGTATTACACTTGAACGGAGCAGCAGTTAGTTGGAGGAGTTCCAAACAACCTGTGGTGGCTGGATCAACGATGGAGGCGGAATATATTGTTGTTGCAGAAGCGGCGCAGGAAGCGGTTTGTATGAAGGAGTTCATAACTGAACTAGGTGTGGTTTGTGACAACATTGGAGCCATAGCAAACACCAAGGAACCAAGGTCTCACAAGAATTCCAAGCATATTAAGCGCCGGTTTCAATCCATTCGAGAGCATGTTAAGGATGGAGATATAAAGATTTGTAAACTACACATGGATCTCAATGTTGCTGATCCGTTGACTAAAGTTCTCCCTAGGGAAAACATGATCAACACCAGAACTCCATGGGTGTTAGATTTATCACTATGTAACTAGATTATTGTCTCTAGTGCAAGTGGGAGACTGAAGGGAATATGCACCGAGAGGCAATAATAAAGTTGTTATTATGTATATTCCAAGTATTTGATAGATGTTTATTTTGCATGCTATAATTGTATTAATACGGAAACGTTAATACATGTGTGTTTAATAAACAAATGGAAAGTTCCTAGTTATGCCTATCTTTAAACTAGCTCATTGATTAACAAGATGATCAAAGTTTCCTGATCATGGACATTGGATGTTGTTAATAACGAGGTCACAACATTGGGGAAATGATGTGATGAGCATTCATCTGAAGTATAACATTACGATCAAAGTCATTGAGTTTATATTGATATAACATCATACGAAGTAATCCTAGTCCTTAGACACTGAGATCATGTTAATCACTAACACTAGAGCAGTATCTTGATAACATCAAATGTCACACCGTAAAAGGGTGACTATAAAGATGGGTTCAGTGCTACGAAGGTGTTATGTAGAGGATCATGGATCAAGAGTTGGATTTGTCCATCCCGGTGATGGATAGATATACTATGGGCCCTCTCGGTGATATCACATTGAGAATAGCTTGCAAGCAAGTGATGTGATCACTAGAATGTTATATCACGGGAACGAGAAAAGAGTACATGTCGGTAACGAGATCAAACTAGGTATCTGGATACCGATGATCGAATCTCGGACATGTAATATATCGTGAGACAAAGGGATTAAGTTAATAGTGTTAAAGGTTCTTACAATCACAGAATTCATTGTTGAATGTGCAGGAGTCAGAATGGATCTCCAGGTCCTACTTCTGATTATTGATCTGAGAGGAGTCTCAATCATGTCTGCATTATTCGTGAACCATAGGGTGACACACTTAAGGGTTGACAAACACCATTTGGAGCATATATGTTTCAGACGAAAGAATTGCAAAGCGCTGGAATCATTTTGATGGAAACCGAAATTGTTTCGGGTGAAATTGCAGAAACTGGTTCTACATGTGATATTGAAATGTTGCAAGGGGTTTTTTGTGTATGTTTGTTCATTAAAGTAATTAACAAAAATCTGAATAAAATAAATAAAATAGTTTTATTAAATGAGAGTTTCATTAAATTTGGTGGAAATTTAATGAATGTGAGTGGATGTGTGAGTGAAGGCATGTTTATGTGAGTGGAGCTTCCACCACATGAATGAGGAAGAGGTGGGGGCACTGATGGCTCGTGATTAATGATCTCGCTGGGGAACCCCAAGAGGAAGGTATGATGAGCACATAAGTAAGTTTCCCTCAGTTATGAAACCAAGGTTATCGAACTAGTAGGAGCAAGGAAACACCCCAAAGGTGTTTCTAGCTGAGCCTTGGCCGGGCGTACTACCGGTGCTAGTAGCAACATGGAGACCTGCACAACACAACCACAGAACTTTGTCCCCAACTTGCGATGAGGTTTTCAGTCTCACCAGTTTTGCTGAAAACAAAGGATTAAACGTATCGAATGGAAGGAAGTAATAGTTTGCAGAAAGTAAACACAAAGCAGTAAACAGTTTGTAGATTGTATGTAAAAGAAAGGACCGGGATCCATAGTTCACTAGAGGTGGCTCTCCTTAAGATAGATAACATGCTGGGTGAACAAATTACAGCGGGGCAATTGACAAACATCGAGAAAGCATACAAGCATATACTAATCATCTTGACTCCTTTGAGACTTGATTGGGCATTACAACATTATACATAGACCACCATCCAACTGCATCTATGAATAATAACCCACCTTCAGGTTATCATCCAAACCCCCTCTAGTATTAAGTTGCAAGCAACAGATTATTGCTTTATGAATTGCGTGTGAAGTAAACAATACGATTGTTCTATGAAAAAGCATACCTCCTCGTGAAGGATCTCTTACCCTCTATATATATTCCCCATGGTCTCATATTAGCGAGATACACGTGCCCGGTGGCTTTTCGTCTAGAAGGAGTTGCTGCTTCCGCTGATTCGCTAGAGCAAGGAGGTGGAGGTTGTTCGGTGGCCTGAACGTGTGTGCGAGGACGGATGCGCTGCTGATTTGCAGCGCTAGGACTTCCACACGATCTTGAGATCGGCAAGCGTTCAACTACATCATCCATGAGTTCCAACTCGTTAACAAAGCTTTGTTGTCTTCGAGGGTAAGTTCTCCATGGATATATATCCACCCGTTGCTTGTATCTAGTAGATAGAACTTGGTGTATAGTTCCCATCGTAGGATTTTTTTTGTTTTCTATGCTGCAAACCCAACATGTATAACTGATCTGGTATCATATACCCAAGAACTATTAGGTCCATCGGCAAGATAAATGTCATAAAATTGCATACAAGTGTACCTGAGTTGGAAGTCACACCTCCACTCTTGGATTTGTGAGCCAAATACTTGCTGCCATTCCACTTCTAGTGGCCACCCGCCTTGCAATAGAAGCAAGTGGATCCAGCTGAAGGAGATGGCTTAGTCCCTGAGGAAATGATGGGGATCGAATCCTGAGCATTACCTCATGACTTAGCCTTGTTCTTAGTCCAAGAACTCTTCTTAAACTTAGCCTTATTTTGTACCATCAACACTTGAATGGCACCCTTCTTGACATCATCCTCTACTTGCTTGAGCATACCATGTAATTCAGTGAGCTTCTTATCCATACCATGCATGTGGTTGTTTGATATGAACTGACCATATGCACTAGGAAGAGAGTTCAGAATTATGTCTGTAGCGAACTCTTCGCTAATGGATAGCCCAGCCTCTCTAGAGACTGCACGCAACCAACCATCTTAATCACATGCAAACTCAGTGGATCACCATCCTTAAGCTTACAACTCAGCAAAGCTTGAGAGACTTGATACATCTCAGTCATTGCCTGAGCCAAGAACATATTTTTGAGGCTTTCGATCAGATCGTAGGACTCAACATTTTCGTACTGCTCTTGAAAATCTGGTTCCATGTGATCAAGCATAAGACAGCTAATTTTCATGGACTCATCACAAGTCCTATGGTAGGCATTGGTTGCAACAACACTTGCATTCTCATTCGGCTCATCTAGAAACGGGTTATCTAGAACATGGTCCCTCTTTTCTTGTTTGTGAACAATTCTCATTATGATACTAGTTGGTGAAGATAGTTCTATTAAGCTTATATTTATCTAGGATTGTTTTCAACGCAAAACTAGATATCTAAGGGAGACTTCTGCTAGGTGCCATGGATCTACAACAGAAAATGCAAAACACTTAAGACATGTATCCATAAAAGAACAAGCATATTAAACATTTTAATACTTATGCTCCCACTAGAACCAGAACCCCTATGATGGTTACTTAGTGATCCAGGATCCTAAATAAGCAAGCCTACTAGTGAGCTTTAGCATCACTGCTAGCCGTCAAGTGATCTAGGTAGGCAACTCCTTGCCAATCGCATCTCATGCGACTCCTGTTGGTCGGGTGGCATCACATGCCCCGTCTCTCGACTGACCTCTCCCCAAGTCCCACAACCGTTGTGATAGACCCGTATAGCTTACCAAGTGGTTCCGCTGTAAGAGTATGACTCGAACCCACCTAGTCGAAAAGAATTGGTACCACCTCAATTTTATGAGCCCACTACCAAGAATGTCTCATTTGTGATGGTGCAGCACCGGTGGGGAGACCGACTAGACCTTCTTTGAGGGATTACTTTCTACCAACTGTCTAATAGAGATAAAACAAAGACATCTACATAACACAAAATAAAGAAATTATAAATGTGAAATGGTATGGCTCTCTACATGGTGATCTCCATCTCCACAAAGCTTGAAAGTCAACTCGTGCCAACTCTTGTCACGTGCCATCTTACTCGTTGTCACCGACTTGTACATTGACTTGCATGCCATCTGTGTTCTCCAAAAAGCTACACTAGCTAAGTAAATAAAATTACATGGAGAATCCGACACGTAGGTCGTAATACAATAAAATGGCAGCACCTAGGCTCTAGCCGGCTGACAAAAATCGTGATATGCAGATCATGTATGGATTACAAACATCACATGCACATAAGCCATACCATTCACAACATCATCCTGCAAAAACAAGTTATGCATAGATACGATATCTATCAATGTTGTGAAACTCGCATTGACATATAAGGAGATACAACAGGGCAAAGCTAGTGGTCCCACTAGCCAGATAGCGGGAGGGGATAAAAGGTGCAGCGCCCGAAGATTTTCTCAGAAAACGCAGATCTCATCTGCATTCCGAACATGGATTTCCTCATTGGATAAAACAATTTTACCCAAATCTGATCCGTACTCTGATTCGCTCAAACTCTTTGATCTTCGATCACCGCATCTGCATTTATGTGTCACAGTCTACCCCGATGGTGGAAGCCAACCGGTAGGGGTATGTTGTTCCACGACCTCGGAAGTATGATCATGGAAACCGTATCATCCATTCCTCGAGTACAGTTGATCCAATCAACCTTGTACAAAACCGATCTATCTCATAGATCGACTAGCAAAACAACAAATAGATCCAATATAATACCAACCGCATATCACATATGTGAGATCTCGAGCCTAAGACCAGAATCTATCGCTCAGATACCACTGTTGTGTTGAGTAAAAGAGCAACTTACCAAGAGAATTAACCATAATAAAAGGTAGGTAAAACATGAATAGAATAATAGAGATTAAACTAATCCTGTGATTTAGCGGATAACCTATTGCAAAACATAAGATATGATGGACTATCTGATTGAGATAAATAAGATTGAGAAAGATGGTATACATCATAGCAGAGGAACCTCCCATGTTGGCATTCGTACCTTCGATAGCCATGTCATTGAGGAAGAGGTTGTTGATGTCGGGGAAGAAGTCGTTGTTGGCGAAGACGTCGGTGTTGTCGCTATCCGTGAAGGAGTCTGTGATGATGCTAGCAGTCACGCTAATAACGCTTCCCAAAAACCTTATCACCCTTCTCCCATATAGGAATTTAAGTAGCCGGGTCTCGGAGGCCTACTGTCCCAGCTCGCGGTGCACGCTGCAAGACGGGATGAGGAAGATCCTGTAAGAAGCAGAATGCTCTGAACTGGAGCTGGAGTGCACGGATGTGTATGAGGAGTGTATGAGGAGAGGAGCGACCTCTCTCTTATATGCACGAGTAGACAGGCGGACAATCAGCGCTGGGAGAGGAAATGCACAGGCATCGACCGAAGCAGAACAACCTCCACTAAGTTCCAATTAAATCTCTCCACTGAGTTCAACACCCACTCATGTGTTGGGAGAGGAAACGAACAGGCATCGACAGAAGATGAATAACCTCCACTAAGTTCAAATTAACTCACTCAGACTATTCAGATTATTATCCATTCATGCGTGGCAAAAAGAAAGAGAATCTCTCGGCTCGAGGCATTCCCGCAACCAGCATCGTGACGAGGCGTGGCGTGGCGTGGCGAGGCAGGCGGCGGGGGAGGAGGAGTGCGCGTGTATGTCTCTCCTTCTTATTATTTTACCAACTGGTGGAAGAGCCCTCCTTATAAGGTGGTGCAACCTTCCTTCAACTAGCAATGTCGGACTAAACATTTGTCCCACCTCTTTCCATGCATGAATGGGTCATATGGGCCTCTGGGATTTCATGAATTATTAAAATGGAAATATGGGCTGGGCCATTTAGGAAAAAATTCCAACAATCCCCCACCAGATCCCAGAGGCATATGAAGTTTGTCTTTGGTTCCAAAACCTTATTTATATACCGATATTGCAGTGGAGACTATGAAGTTGAACTTCCACCTAGAGCTTTATGTTATACTAGGCTGCAACTTGTATAGTGGACTATGCCTTGAACTGCAAGTTTGCTGCGAACCTAGTTTCACACAAATTCTTGATTCATACTAGGCTACCATGGGACTTCCTCGCGGGTGGATCTTATTCGTCATACTCCATGGACTTTCATGAGTTTATTAAAGAGCACCATACTATCATAGACTGCGACGTTTAACAGTTAGACTCATATAGGTGTGTTCTTCAAAAGATGTTTTGCACGACAACATCTCTACTTAAACTAAGCCACTTAGAACACATTAAGATAATAAATCAACATGCCATGAAGAATAGGAAAGTATTGCATCTTCATGGAGTGGTGTTTATTAAAGTAGGGATACTTTCCTCTCAGCTAACCAATAGCCTGTCTCCTAATTCTAATTCACGGGATCTCCGATCACATAGAGTGGTTTACCACTATGGAAAACTCATATTGTGGGTCTCATACCCATCTCCTTCAATGCATTTTCTATCACGTTGCGTGATAGACCCTTTGTGAAGTGATCTGCCAAGTTTTTAGATGTTTGGATACATTCCAATGCAATAACTCCAGAGTTTCTCATTTTTCTAACAGATTGCAGTCTCCTCTTCACATGTCTTGATGACTTCATATTATCCTTAGAACTATTTACTTTGAAATTCATAGTTTGATTATCGTAGTTCATAAGGATTGCGGGTATTGGTTTTTCAACCACAGGAAAGTTCATAAAAAGTTCACAAGGCCACTCTGATTCAACAGAGGTTGTGTCTAATGCTATGAGTTCTGCTTCCATAGTTGACCTCATTATCTGCTTGCAAGACTTCCAAGAAACAACGCCACCACCAAGTGTGAATATGTATCCAATCGTGGCCTTTATCTCGTCAGCATCAGATATCCAATTTGAATCACTATAACCCTCTAGTACCCTCATATACCTGGTATAGTGAATGCCATAGCTAGCAGTGCCTTTTAAATAGCACATAACTCTCTCAAGAGCATGCCAATGATCATCTCCTAGATTTGAAACAAATCGATTGAGTTTGCTTATAGCAAAAGAGATGTCTGGCCTCGTGGATCTAGCTAAATACATAAGCGAGCCAATAATTTGAGAGTATCTCATTTGGTCTCTAGCATTTCCTTGATTCTTTTGACGCAACACACTAGGATCATACGGTGTAGGAGAAAACTTGCAATCGCTATACACGAAACGACTCAAGACCTTTTGCACGCAGTGAGACTGAAGCAATGTAATCCCACCATCATCATCTCTCAATATCTTTATATTCAGGATAACATCATCTACTCCCAGATCCTTCATCTCAAAAGAATGAGGTAAGAAATCCTTGACCTCCTTAATTGCATTAAGGTTGGTTCCAAAATTCAGTATGTCATCAACATACAAAGAAAGGATGACTCCCTCGCCCCTCATAGTGACGGTACCCACACTTGTCAGCTTCATTTACAACAAAGCCTGCAATAGTTAAAGTTCTTTCAATCTTCTCATGCCACTGCTTAGGGCTTGTTTTAGGCCATATAAAGACTTTAAAAACTTGCGCACCTTTCCTTCTTGACCACTTACCACAAAGCTATCTGGCTGATCCATGTAAATTTACTCATCCAACTCTCCATTTAGGAAAGCTATCTTAACGTCCATTTGATGAACGAGAAGACCATGTGAGGAAGCCAATGAAAGTAGTACTCGAATAGTGGTCAATCTGGCAACAAGTGAGTAAGTGTCAAAGAAGTCTTCACCTTCTTTTTGAGTCTAGCCCTTGGCCACAAGCCGTGCCTTGTACTTCTCAATAGTACCATCTGGCCTAAGCTTTTTCTTAAACACCCACTTGCAGCCTACAGGTTTGCACCCATAAGGGCAATCGTGGTCTCCCATGTTCCATTAGCTAATATGGAATCCATCTCACTATCGAAGACTTCATTCTAGTAGTCAGCATCAGGAAATGCATAGGCTTCTGAAATGGAAGTGAGAGTGTCATCGACAAGGTACACAATGAAATCATCACCAAAGGACTTTGTAGTCTTCTGTCTCTTGCTCCTTTTAGGAATTTCATTATCATCCTCCTTAGGACTTTTAGAGTGTTCAATTGGAATGGTAGGTTCAGAAATTCTAGCAAATTCCTGATTAGATGAACTAGATATCTTCGGATTTGATGTGTTAGGTTTATCCTTCATAGGAAATATATCCTCAAAGAAAGTCGCATTAGTCGACTCCATGATTGTAGCAACATGTATGTCAGGTACTTCAGATTTTACTATCAAGAATCTATAACCAATGCTATGGAACGCATAGCCCAGAAAAACATAATCAATGGTTTTTGGTCTTAGCTTCTGTTTCTTGGGGATTGGTACATTAACATTTGCCAAACAACCCCAAGTACATAAGTGAGAGAGTTTTAACCTTTTCTTCTCCCATTCTTCGAATGGAGTAATTTCTTTTTTCTTTGTGGGAATTCTATTTAGGACATGACACACAGTCATTAGTGCGTCCCCCCACCATTCCTTTGAGAGACCTAATGTGTAAAACATGGCATTAACCAAATTTGTTATAGTACGGTTCTTTCTTTTGGCTACCCCGTTTGACTAGGGTGATTAGGGAGGCGTCCTCTCATGAATTATACCATGTTCTGCACAAAAGGAATCAAACTCGTTGGAAAAATACTCTCCACCACGATCAGACCTAAGTCTCTTAATCTTTCGATAAAGTTGGTTTTCTGCTTCAGCTTTATAGATTTTAAAGAAACTCAAAGCCTCATATTTTGATTTCATAAGATACACATGACAGTTCTTGTAGAGTCATCGATCAATGTCATGAAATATTTATTTCCACCTTTTGTCAACACACCATTCATCTCACAAAGATCAGAATGTATGAGATCTAGTGGTGTTAAATTTTTCATCCCCACAGTCGTATGTGACTTGCAAGGTTGCTTTGCTTGCACACAAACTTGGTATTTAGATCCCTTGACAGTAGTGAAACCAGGGATTAAATTCATTTTGGCTAGTCACGTCATACAACCAAAATAAATATGACACATACGAGAATGCCAGGCATTTGATTCAAATTTTTTGTAAATATGATTACCGATTTTATTACAAATGTCTGATAGGGATAAGCGGAACAAGCCTCCGCACTCATAACCTTTACCAACAAAGGTTCCATACTTAGAAATTACATGTTTATTGGACTCGAATACAATCTTGTAGTCGTCTCAACACGGAAGAGATCCACTAATAAGTTTTTAATTTATTGAGGGAACATGATGCATGTTCTCCAGGCGCACGGTCTTTCCCGAAGTGAACTTCAGATTGACCATACCAACACCGTAAATAGGAGCATGCGAGCCATTCCCCATCAACATGGATTGAGTCCCTCTGACCTGATATGAAGAAAACATGGAAATATTAGAACAAACATGTATATTAGCGCTCGTGTCAATCCACCAATCAGAAGAATGACATAATGTAAGAACAGTAGGTACTATACCATACCCAACATCCTTCATCTCAACGTTGCCCATGACAACATTAACAATCTTGCTGCCTTTCCCATGATGACGCTTGTCAAAACGGTTGGGGCAAGCAGGAGCCCAATAATCAGGATCACCGCACACATGACAAGCACCTTTATTTTTATCAGTCTTCTTCTTGAAACTGCTAGTCTGTGAGGCTATGTTCTTCCCATCGAACTTTCCTCTGCCATCAAACTTTCCCTTATTCTTGAACTTGTGAGAATGGAAGTTCTTTTTCTATACCAGGCTGACACTTGAACCTCCCTCAGCACCTCGAGCACGTGTGTATTTTCTTCTTGCCTTCTCTTCCACATCAATAGTTCCAATGAGATCCGATATGGAAAAATCTTGTCTCTTGTATTTCAGGGAAGTAGCGAAGTTCCTCCACGAAGGGGGAAGCTTGGCAATAATGCCCTCGGCAACGAACTTGTCTGGTAACAGACAAGGAAAGTTCTCAAGCTCCTTGGCTAGTGACTGTATCTCATGAGCATGCTCAACCACGGAGAGGCCACCAGTCATCTTGTAGTCATAGAATTGCCCATAACATATAGTTCACTGCCATTGTTCGAGACCCCAAACTTGGCCTCGATCATAGCCCACATGTCCTTGCCATTATCAAATGACATATAAGGTTCAACAATGTTTTCCCCAATAATAGACAATAGAGCAGCCCGGAACAAGATATTAGTTTTCTGAAAAACTTGCTCCTGAGCAGGAGTAATCTCCCCCTTAGGCTTGCCAAGAGTGGTCTCATAGTAGTTCATGTTCCGAAACCATAGAACTGCTCTCACACGCCATCTCTTATAAAGCGTACCCTCAAAGATTTGTGGCTTCATAGATGCAATGGAACCACTTGGAGAAAACTGCCTATAATAAAGTTTTTGGATTGTGGAGTAAAAGAGAAAATTACCAAGAGAATTAACCATGATAAAAGGTAGGTAAAACATGAATAGAATAATAGAGATTAAACTAATCATGTGATTTAGCGAATAATCTATTGCAAACCATAAGATACGACGGATTATCTGACTGAGATAAACAAGATTAAGAAAGATGGTATACATCACAACGGAGGAACCGCCCATGTTGGTGTTGGTACCATCGTTATCCATGTAGTTGAGGAAGAGGCTGTTGATGTCAGGGAAGAAGTCGTTGTTGGGGAAGATGTCGATGTTGTCGCTATCCGTGAAGGAGTCCGTGATGAAGCTAGTAGTCATGCTAATAGCGCTCCCCAAAAACCTTATCGCCATTCTCCCGTACAGGACTCGAAGTAGCAGGGTTTTGGAGAACTACTATCCTAGCTCGCGGTGCACACCGCAAGAGGGGATGGGGAAGATCCTATAGGAAGCACAATGCTCTAGAACTGGAGCTGGATTATAGGGATGTGTCTGAGGTGTTTCTGAGGAGAGGAGCAAATTCTCGCTCTTATAGGTAGGAATAGATAGGCGAACAATCAGTGTTGGGAGAGGAAATGAACAGGCATCGACCGAAGGCGAATAGCCTCCACTAAGTTTTAATTAAATCAGGCATCGACCAAAGCAGAATAGCCTCCACTAAGTTCATTAACTCACATGGACTGTTCATATTATTATCCATTCATGGATGACAAAAAGAAAGAGAACCTCTCGCCTCGAGGCATTCCTGCAATCCGCGGCGCGCGCGTCATGATGAGGCGAGGCGGGCAGCGGAGGAGGAGAAGCGCGCGTGTATGTATCTCTCCTTCTTATTCTTTTACCATGTGGTGGAAGAGCCCTCCTTATAAGGTGGTGAAACCTTCCTTCAACTAGCAATGTGGGACTAAATATTTGTCCCACGTCTTGCCATGCATGAATGGGTCACATGGGCCTCTAGGATTTCAAGAATTATTAAAATTGAAATATGGGTTGGGCCATTTACGCAAAAATTCCAACATGTTGGGCCACGCAGATGTAAATAAAACTTTTCCCCTACACGGTGCTCTAAAGATCTAGCTAGGTGATAGGCCACGAGATTTACCATTAGACGCACAGTTGCGGATTATTGATGAAGCGCATCTATTGATGTCATGCCGAACGATCCCACATTCAGCACGTACTCCCCACGAACTCCTTGTCTCCAGCACCGCATGTGCAATGTCTCTACCGGTATGCACACGTATAGGAAGGAGCTCTAGACAGAGGACTGCTAAATCCTGTCTAGCCCGAAATAGTAGTGGAGAAAGTGACAGCTAGGTCAAGGAACTATCCCTTGTCACTCCACTTATATACACTCCTAGCTGGGCTCAACACTTGAGGCCCATCTAGGCCGTATCCCAATTTGCACATGGATCGAATCCATATGGGCTCCTTTCCCTTAAGTGTGTGACCATGTAGGCTCACGTACACCTAGGCACTACATGAGTCATCACTTCGAGTCGGTAGTTGCTAGCGGCCTCTAGCAAGATGTGCCAACTTCCAAGCACCGTAAAGTCAGAAGACAAACCTTTCTCAATGTGACTTTTGTCCAAGTCCCTTTGTCTGACGATATACATTGTCAAGCTATAGGCAAGTAGTTGTCATCCCTTTAATAACTCGACTCTCACTTCTTGTTTCATGATATACCATTCAATAGACTAAAAGTTAGTCCGACTTCTTGGTTAACACTTAACCAAGTCGTGCATGTCCATGCTTTCAAATCATATCACACGAGAGGACCCAAAGAATATCTCTCCATTACGGAGGTGCAAATCCGATCTTGGTAATTCATGTCATGCAGCTTGATTCACAACTAGCCCGAACTCTACCTTTATAACTATCCATTACAGACAAACCTTTCCGTCCATCCTTGGTGAAAAAGACAAATTCCTGCCAAATCGGCACGAAGTGGGTCAGATATGAACTACAGATACATGATCGGATGCTCATGATTTTTTACAAAAATCATTTTTAGGTTCACAATATTTTGTTTCATTAGAGATCCCCTTCAAGTTTAGCGAGTCTCAGCCCCGAGCTAAGAATCTCCATGCCTGCCCTACGACAAAGTTTAACGATAGTTTAAAACGGGCATTACAAATTCAAAAACGATCCAAACAATACGAAACCTTCACGTGGTGTCATATTATGTGACATAGTTAGAAGGAAAAATATCAAACTTGATATATTAATTATGTCTCAAAAAACCTTCACAAAATGACCTATCTCGTTCGAGGTTTCTTGGCTTTATGGTCAAATGACCAATATTATGGCTAGAATGAAGGCATAGATTGTGATAATATATCCATATTGTGAACACATGTGCATCATGAGATGGCGAACAATGTTTCAGGAGGAAGTTTTCCTTTTTGTCGTACCAAAAGCCGTTTTCCATTTTCCGAGTGCAAAAAACAGACGGTTTTGTGAAGCAACCACCAAATGGCTAATTCAAAATGCTACCATCACAGTTTTCAAAAATACCAGACCACCTTACATGGATAATATCATAACAGGGGGATCTCAAACCTTTTCGTCTATCCCTGGTAACAAAGACAAATTCGTGCCGAATCGGTAAGAAGTGGGTCAGATATGAACTACATGTACATGATCGGATGCTCATGATTTTTTACAAAAATCATTTTTAGGTTCACAATATGTTGTTTCATCAGAGATCCACTTCAAGTTTAGTGAGTCTCAGCCCCGAGCTAAGAATCTTTATGCGTGCCGTTTTAAACGGGCAAATGAAATTATGATAAGAATCACGGCATAGTTTGTGATAAGTTGACATTGATATCATATTTGGATTCCTCTCATTTTTCTAATCAATTTATACATATTATTTGCCGAATTCTGATTTACAGATTTAAAGATATTAATTATTCCATATTAAATAAAAAATACAAAAAATCATTATATTTTTATTTGAATTTAATAATATTTTTACTTATTCATTGTTGTTTACTTAAATAATTGCTTGTAATTTCAAAAAATACAACCATGTGATATGATGATATAAGAGATAATAGGATTGATATCATAGTATTGACAATAATGTGTAAATTGCTTTGCGGAAAAAGATTCCGAAGGAATGAGAAAGTTAAGCATGCTGGAGCTAGAATAGTGTTAGGATAGGTGACCGACCGGAAAGTTTGACTAAAACTGCAATTTAATCAATTATTGATCAAAACGAGAGATTAACGAGTCAAACAATTCAATTTTTTTTAAAGTTAAAAAAGTATTTTATGCGCATAGCTCCATTCCCGTGCCGACGGCCTAGCCGTCAGCGTAGCTCCAGGCTGGGTCATTTCGTAACGGCGGATTTCATAACGGCGGTCGCCTGATATCGTGGGGCCCGCTGCGATTGCTATGCCGAGGGGCTATGCCTGTGCCGACGGCCAAGAGGATGTGCCGTCCAGGAGATACGCCGACGGCCACCGTCGGCACAGCCTGTGCGGACGGCGCTCGGCCGTCGATGCCTCAAATCTTTCCTATAGTGCCTTGCTACATGAGCCAACCGTCGCTTCTACGTACGCAAGTCGACGCTGCTACATACTCCGGCTGTCGCTGCCTCCTTGCTACATGATCCAACCGCCGCTGCTACATATGCAAGTCGACGCTGGTACATACGCCGGCTGTCTCTTCTACATATTCTTGTGGCCATGCTACAAACTCCGGCCGCTGCTACCTCCTTGCTACATATGCCAACCGCCGCTGCTGCATACTTCGACTGCCTCTGCTACATATGTCTATGGCCGCTGCTACACATGCATGCGGCCGCAACTACATACTCCGGCCACCGCTGCTAGTTACGCCCGCGGCCACTGCTACATACTCCGGCAACCACTGCTGCATATGCCTACGGTCGCTGCTACCTATGTACATTCGTCCGCCGCTGCTCTAATGGTCATGGCGGAAGCTGCAAGTAGGGGCGTTGATGCTTCCAGCAGGTGGCGTGATGCTGCAGGCCAGAGTGAGCTCAAAGGCAGGGCACCAGCGACATGCGAGTTCAGGAAGGAGCGGCGGCTCCTATGCGAAGATGTGCAAAATTAGGATGGTCTGTGCTATTGATGGAGGTGCTGCGCTGGCGATACTACGAGGCAGAGCTACGACGGCGACGGACCTGCCATGTGGAGCGGTGCCGGTGACATGTGCTTGTGTGTTGGGAGGCGAGGGGAGCGAAACCTTCTTGGGCGCTTGGGCATCGTGGGGAATTTCTCCCTATCCTCACAGAGCGGTGTGCTGAGCTAGACGACGTAGTCAACATTGAATCTTGGACGTTCACTCTAGAGGATCCGATGGTTCCGGAGGCGGGGGATCGTTTGCATCGATCCCCCGGGGGACGCGCAACATCGCCCTTTATCAAATGTCTTTTGGATTAGGTTGGCTTTCTGATGCATATCCAATGTCGTTTGGATCAGGTTGGCTCTCTGATGCATGTGCCAATCGGACCCGTTAATTTATCTGGTAATTTTTTTAGCAGATTGCCTTTGCTGCAAACAAGAGATCCATTTGAGTTAGGCTAGCTGGGCTAAAAACGGGTTTAGGACAGATCAGTTGACATTCATGCGTACCTTTTCCTTGCCGTGTGATTGTACATGTTGAAGTTGCGTAAAATAGGCAACCGTTGAAATTGGACCGTTCGGGTAGGTTACATGTTCAAGTCGAACTGTGTAACCTGGGCCACTGGTCGCCAAATAGACTAAATGCTAGCTAGGTTAGACACAAGGTTAGTTTTCGACGACGATCCGACACCCATGGAAGGGGCGCCGAAATGGCTTGGGGTGATCTTATGTGTCTGTACACCGTGACGGACTTGTGATCGATGATACTATGATGAGTATCTAGGGAGGAGCGCCCGTAAATCATGCCCCGCCGATGTAGGCTTTTATCGCTGACCTGGGTTACCAAACATCATCTCCGCGTCTACTTTTTGCAATGATCCGATCGCGTATTATGCTAACAAGTAGTATTAGAGCGTCATGTTATAGACTGACTTCATGACGCAGATGATCTAGAGGAAGGAGAGGAGATGATGGTTCTGGTGGGAGGCGGGCTTCTATTGGAGGGGAGGCCGGCAGAGTGAGGACACAATCAACAACGGATTACATTCATCATGAGTGTGACAACGCGTGGTGCCTATGTCGTCGAAGCAGATACGATTGTCAAGCACGATTGGTTGGATGGATTAGCGCGCAAGTTGGGGACCGGTCGGTCGTACTGACAGATGCGGAGAAACATGTTCGAGCAGTCAGACCGGTCGGTTCAACCGAAGAGGCCAACTCGACGAGCCGAGACCATGTGCAGTTCCACAAGGACCCGACGAGTTTTGATGTCGCCATGGTTGTGGTCTTTGATGCATGTACAACAAGCAAGCTCGTGTGGCTAGAGGATTCGGATTATCTAGAAAAAAGCGTGAACCGACTTATTTTTAGGTGCGCATAACGGAACAACGGAAGAACGACTGCGATGATGCAAGGCGTGACTTGGAGCTAAAGTAATTCACCTGGGGTTAGATTGAAGGCAGAGATAGATCCGAACTATCTCAAGGGCAATAAAACAAGGCCTATAGGCTGCAACGGAAAGCGCTGACGAGTTTCCTAGCCTTAAATCTCAAGCACAGTATTTCAGAAGCGACGTGGTGTGTGTTAGAAGCTTTTGCGGAATCGAATGAGAGATTCAGTTTGATCCTTTGACCTAAACAATCTGAATAGAAGATTTTCTTAGGAGAGAAGCGGGAGGACGAGATGTATTCCACATCCAAGTTTGACCTGACGAAGTTCGATGGTATGAGAAACTTCCTGCTATGGCAATTTAGGATCAAGGATTTTCTTGGCTAGTAGGGACTCTTGAAGACAATCAAAGCTGATGTGAGGAAGCCTATCAAGATGGATGCTCATGACTGATCTCAAATGCAAATAAGGGGCGCTGGTTCTGTATGGGTGAGTCTAGCGATCAAGTCTTATATCATGTGATGGACGAGTCACCAAGTGTAATATAGAAGGCGTTGGAGGAGCCGTTCCTAGACAAGACCACACCCAAGTTGTATCTAAAGCATGAATTGTATGGCATGAGAATGCAAGAAGGGATGGACCTTAATGAACACATCAATGCCTTCAACCGTGTGGTATCATACTTGGAAAGTATTGGGGACAAGGTGGAGGACGAGGATATGGCTTTTCTCAAGCATCACTTCAAGTGAGGTACAAACTGCGGTGTTATCTTATGATTATTGAGAAAAGGAAACTTGTGAAGAAGGTGCTTCTGTTGGTGCTAGTGATGGATAGGTGCCGATGGTCAGAAACATTCATGGTGGAAAATCTAGTAAGAACAAGAAGGACAAGCCCCAATGTTTTCATTGTAAGGAGCAGGTTCACATCAAGAAGAACTGTCCAACATACCATAAGACTGATGGAGCTGCAAATATTGCAATTGACTCTAAAGTTGATTCTGATAGTGAAATTCTAACCTCAATAAGCGAATTGTTTGATGAAGTGTGGGTGCTGGATTCGGGGATCTCTTATCATGTGACCACTAATAAGATCGGAGTTGTTTGACACCTATAAGCCTAGTGAGTTTGGACCTGTCTATCAAGTAGATGGTGTGCCTCAATGCATTGTGTGCATGGTAGATATCAAGATCCATACTAAAAATAGTGATGAACTGGTGCTCCATGATGATAGTGTAGGGTTGCAGATAACAAAAAATTTACTACGTTGAATGCCCTGAATATCCAATGATCTATCTAGAAGTAATATAGTAACGGAGGAAGACAATGGTAATGTACCCTTGAAGACCTAAAGTGTTACACTCATGCAGGAACGTGGATGATGTAGTCGTACTCGTCCGACCTCAAGGTCGCGAAGCTCCTCGCAAGTCACCCTTTGTCCAGGTCCTTGCATGATGGTCCGGTCACTGCAAGTATAGATCCCCCGAGTTATCACACACATACGGTGCAATACAACGACTCCCGAACTTCTTGATCCCTGCTTAGGTTGCGGAAGTAGACCTCCTGGTGGAATCCCTGCAGTACAATGGCGTGCCACATATGTGTTAATTTTGCACGTACAGTCCTTTCTTGGCACCGTGTCATGGCAAAGGCAACTAAGAGAGAGGGGGATTTTCTCTAAGGAAAGACGCCTTAGAGAATATATGTTTTGTGTGTGTGTTTAATCCCACCCATGGGCATCCTTTTATATAGAGGGACGGAGGTGTACCCTCCCCTTTAGGTGTCCTATGTGAGACTAATAATTAAAAGGAAAATAGGGAAATTCGGCTAACAGCTGACTGGGCCTCAAAGCCATAACCCAATTGTAGCAAAAAGCAACCAGGCGCCAGCCAGGATGGCCAGCCTGCCCTCCCGCGGCCCAGCTGGACGGCGGCTAGTGTCAGCACGCGGGAGGCCCGGGTGGGCCGGTGCTGCCACCCTTGGCCCATAGCATGCTCCCGCGCGATGCGGCAACGAAGGTGGGGTGAGGCGGCCAAGGGAAGCGGCCCGGGTGGGCTGATGTCCGCTAGTGGCCCAGCGGCGAGGTGGAGAGGAGGATCGACCCTAGGATGGGCCGGCTTGGTGCGGCGGCCCACACTACCTGGCGCTCTGCATGGTACTTAGTACCTGCCGCCTGCTCGTCCGCCTACCCACGCGTGGGACGCCTAGAGGTGGCCCAGTAATGGTTGCAATGCTATTTTCTTTTGCCTTTTTCCGCAGTATTTCTTCTAGGTCAATTCCCTCCAGTGTTTTGGCCTAATAAGAAAGTTGCCTTTATAAATCTTAATTTAAATATTACATAAAATATATTAATTCACAATTAACATATAATAAATGTATATTATAAATTGCCATTTATCTAAAACTCCTTTCGGCATTTTCCCTTCCTTCTTTTTCCAAACAACTTCAGATCTCTCCAGAACGATTCTGATTTCTCTCTCTTTCATGATTGCATCTTACAGGAGGATATCCAAGTGTCGTATCGCCCTTAAGCGTGTTTACCTATGGTTCAGGAATATCATAGACATGATCTCTATCAATGATTAACAATGGGACCAGGATGCCCATGTTGACCCCTATGCACTCCACGAATCATCATCGTGTCGAACCTGAAACAATATGTCCAATTCCCTTTGTTACACGATACAAGACTTGTCCGAGATTTGAGCATTGGTATCACGATACCTTGTTCAATTTCGTTTCCAACAAGTATTGTTATACTTGTTCCTATGAAATTTCATCCCCATGACCTAGTCATGTGTTGCGCAATATGGATGTAATTCACCGAGTGGGCCTAGTTGTATCTTCCCGTCACATGGGAGAACAAATCCTGATCTTGATGCATAATGCCTCTACATTCCCCTTTGGATACCTAAACACACCTTTATGATCACCGTTTAACCGAGTGATGTTTGATGCTATCTAAGTATCCTCTGGTAACAGTGATTGATATGATCTCACGGTCTAAGGATTAGGACATTCTGTGTCTAACAATTGCAACATGAACTAAGTTACATGATTGTGTTGCAACAATCATTGGTGGGAAGTGTCCATCACATCATTCCATATGATATGACTTTATTGTTAGTTAGCTTTTCTTTCATAGCACCATGATCAGGAAACCTTGATCATCATCTGCCCAATGAACTAGTTGAATAGATGCTATTAGGGACCTGGGTTTGTTTATATATCACACAAGTATGAATGTTTTCGCTTGATACAGTTATAGCATGATATAAAACTATTATGAACTAATGAGATATGACAATAAAACCCTTTTATTATTTGCCTCTAGGGCATATCTCCTACAGTCTTCCACTTACACTAGAGTACAAATAATCTAGCTGTATTCATACTAATCATAAACCATACCTCATATGCATTTATTGATCATGCTTGCTCATGGAGAACTTCTTGTCTTAAATCTATTTCACCAGATTCATAAGGTTCTATTTTGCAAATCATTAATGTCAACCATTTTGAAATTCACACCATTATCATATAACGTGTTGTAGCATTTTGGTGACAAATTGAGACTTTTGTTTTCTAGTATATGCAATGAAAATATATCAGTCAATAGAACTTTCAAGATGGCATGTATAACTATTAAACACACTTAGTCGAAAGTCGAATTTTCTCTAGACAAAAATTGTACTTGCTAACATTGAAGTATCCTAATACTTCTATATCTATGTAAATTCATATCAAAGTGCAATACTTTCACTTTGATGTCCAGCCACGCTTTCACTGCATTCAAACTTAACTCTAATTCATTGATTAATTCAGATTTCACTCCTGAATCATTGTTCTTTACAACTAAGAACATGAGTCACATTATGTCAAGTATGAACAACATGGGTTTTATCTTGGAAAAAATATGGCTAAGGCATAGTTAATGCAGTGCATCCCTTTTCCCTGTTCTAACCATTATCATAAATACCTGAGTCATTACTCAATACTTCTCCTAATTGTTCAAGTAAGAAAAATTCTTTGCTTGAATCCATTCTGAACTCTTTTCGAAATCTCAACTAGGTCCTTCTAAACACGTTCAGAATTCTCCAACATTTTTGACATTTTAATGTTCATTAAACTTCCCGATCTAATCACATAGATCCACTATAATTAATATATGCTTAGTTTCATACATCTAATGATCTAATCATTCCTAATATCAAACACATTGTTCACTAATATGTATTACAAATTCAAGAATATTGCCACGCTCCCACTCAAATATTTCATCAATATTTGATATTATAGGATGTCACTCATCTCCCACTCAAATATGTCGTCCATGTATTCAGTTTGGACAACTTATAGCTCCCACTCAACTTGCAGATTTTTCTCGATAATCCTGGCAAATCTAAAATTTATTGATCTTACATCAAATTGAGAATTTTCTGCTGCAAGACTTTAGCAATTTCAGATTGGTCATAACTTCCTTGATGTACTAGTTACAACCTTTTCTTCAAACTTTTGAAGACTTTGCAGTTTTGATCAGTCATTTGCTAACTTCATGATTCTAAGTCATTTCTTGTACTTCTGTACATCAATATTTTTTGTAGTTCGTAGGTATGTCTTATTCCAATAATAGGACAAGCGAATCAAGAATAAAATTCTGCAAATGGAAGAACAAATTCTTGAATACTACTCTTAAAGTATTAGCTGAAACTTCAGCTTACACTTATACCCTTCCAGTAACACTTGTATGAGAAAACTATTTCTCAAAGAATTACCATGCTAAGACAATACAAACTTTGTCTTCTTCGGGTATTAGTTCAGAATTTTATTCACAATCTTACTGAGAATGTACCACACATACGTACTATTTGCAACAATCTCGAACTATCGAGGTCTCTAGAAACTCGAGCTTGCCACATCACATATGGTGTTGTTTCCATAAATCTTTAGATGTTTCTAAATCTTTTGAGTGTTTACTAATTCAATCTCTAACTCTAATTCCTAACATTAATCCATCTGAAGATCATTTGGACCATATGTATCTTATATACTATGATTATGATGTATTAGACATATCAATACTATTTGATTAGTCCAATCACCATAATTTGTGAAACTGTTTTTCATAAGTCCCTTACATGCCAATTTGCTATTAACTTGAGTTCATAATCACTTTGATTAAATCACACGGATTTTGAATTCTTCTTAATTTTATATCCATTTCATTCTGAAATCATTTGAACAATTAAAATAGTTGCAAACTTGTATTTCATTAAGCAAATACACATATTTACATAAACTCACAAATAATAATTTCCACTATCTGTTGAAAATATGATACATCATATGTATAAAATTCACTAATTCTTTGCATATAACCGTTTTACCAGAATGCGGAGTTTTAATCATCTGCCCAATGAGGCATGGTTTTGCAAAGTATCTCGATCAAATATCTAAGACCCCGATTTTCATAAACATGAAAAACATGCAGTAACCATAATGACTTAAACAATAGCGTTATTCAATATTTAAACTTTAATATATTTTGGCAATTTTCATAAACATCCTTTTATCATACTGGTAAAGACTAGAATAATTTGTTTACAATCCCAATGTGAATCATAAAAGAGATTAATTCATAAAAATAGAACAACTGAATTGTTTGTTATTAATATGAATAACTGTCTTGCAATAACTAAGACACATAATAAGTTTCACAAACTTGCTTTTATTCAAATCTACTAATATTAATGATAAACTTTGAGGGAAGGAGTGCCAGCGGCCATCAACTAGCTTGCTTGCCATCATCATGCCATCAGTGCCTCGTTCCATTCTGTAACTCTCACGCAGAGGGTCATGTTTTCTATAAAACAAGATTAAGTATTCAATACTTGAAAACCTGCACAAGTGTTTCATGGACACGCTTATTACTTGTGTATCACATATACACTTTCCATCGACGATGATACCATCTTTTGGGTTCGAACTTGTCGAAGGTATCACGACGGTCACGAAGAGTCGTATCTTCTCCATCGTCAGATTCATCAGGGAAATCTTCCATGGGTTCACAAAGGATGTAGAGGAGATGGTTTTCTATGAGGATCCTATTTAGGCATTGGTACCAGTCGATCAAATTGAACCCATCTAACTTAAGTTTCTCCCTGTTCATTAATGGACTAATGGTGTCTTTAACTAATGAATGACCATAATCTACAAGATATTTGCAAAAATGACTTAGACCAAGTTCATAATATGGAGTTTAGATTTGTAATCGAGGTCCCACATAAGCTATCATCCCTAAAGATAGTTTTAGTGATTACATGACCGCTTTTCACCACATCATCCTCGATCATCATGGTCTTTGATGTGGCTGCTAGGGTGGACTATATTGATCACATCATCCATGTGACTCGTGCTTGATCCTTCGATCACTGTGTTCTGAGGCCATGCCTGCACATACTAGGCTCGCCAACCCAACCATAGTGTATTCATTGTGCATAAACCCACCGTATGCAAACGCAGATATGTCTGACAACCGATCGTCACGACCCGCCTCACAACGGAGAACTTTCTTGCTATTGCACACTAATGGTAGAACACTTTCGTTGGTATTTAATTAGGGATCATCCTATTTAAAAGCTACCGTTGTGTATCTAATACTAGCATCAGACAAGATGCATACAAAGATTAAATCATATCTAATCTAAATGTGACGTGACATGGTTGTCTTCCCGCTCCATGATCTCTATCAGGTACTCCGGTGTGACGCCAAGTCCATAATGCCACTAGTCTTGTCGTTCATCATTGCGATGACTACTACTATACGACTTAGTAATAGGAAAATTAAACTACCTTACCTTTTCACGACTTGCAACCATATCACATCAAAAATCCTTTCCTGCAACAAAAAGTTAGACGTCTCTACTCTATCTATTGCAGCTTTTACATGGTTGTTGGGATTTTTGTGATAGAACCGATACCTACGAACTTCCAACCACAACATGAATAAAATAGTTGTCTCTACTACATACTTTTCGGGGCCTTCCTTTGTATATTCCATATTAACTACTGTGAGAGAGAAAACACCCGCTAGCCACTTATACGGTACAAGTTGTATGTCGAGCATGGAACCAGTCTCGTGTAGGATTACGTGTAAGGTCGGTTCGGGCCTCTTCATCTCATAGTACCACGATATAAACAAATACATGTGGGAAGGTAACAACTAGGGTATCAATGCCCACATTTTGCATGTGTCTATCCGTACTAGTATACTAACCATAGATCAGGCTCTGATACCACTTTTAGGTTTCCGTAGTAGATAATAAAAAATTTACTACAAGGAATGTCCTGAATGCCCAAGCATCTGTCTAGAAGTAATGCCGTAACGGAGAAAGATAGTGGTAATGTACCCTTGAAGAACAAGAGAGCGTTACGCTCATGCAGGAGCGTGGATGATGTAGTTGTACCCGTCCGACCTCAAGGTCGCGAAGCTCCTCGCAAGTCACCCCTTGTCCAGGTCCTTGCATGATGGACCGGTCGCTGCAAGTGTAGCTCCCCCGAGTTATCACACACATACTGTGCAATACAACGACTCCCGAACTTCTTGATCCCTGCCGAGGTTGTGGAAGTAGACCTCCTAGCGGAATCCCTGCAGCACAACGGCGTGCCATAGATGCGTTGACTTTGCACGTACAGTCCTTTTTGGCACCGTTCCACGACAAAGGAAAGTGAGAGAGAGGGGATTTTCTCTAAGGAAAGACGCCTTAGAGAATATCTGTTGGATGTATGTTTAATCCCACCCATGGGCACCTTTTTATATAGGGGAAGGGAGGTGTGCCCTCCCCTATAGGTTTCCTATGTGGGACTAATAATTAAAAGGGAAATAGGGAAATTCGGCTAATAGACGACTGGGCCTCAAAGACACAGCCCAACTGTAGCAAACATCAACCAGGTGCCAGCCGGGTGGGCTGGCCTGCCCTCTCGCAGCACAGATGGACGACCACTAGCACCAGCACGCGGGAGGCTCGGGTGGGCCGGTGCTGCCACCCTCGGCCCATAACGCGCGACTGTGCGGTACGGCAACAAGGGAAGGGTGAGGCGGCCAGGGGAAGCGGCACGGGTGGGATGGCGTCCGCCAGTGGCCCAATGGTGAGGTGGAGTGGAGGATCGGCCCCACGGTGGCCAAGCTTGGCACCGCGGCCGAGAGCGGTGCCCCGCTGCCCAGGCGCGGTGGCCCGCACTGCCTGGCGCTCTGCGCGGTACTTAGTACCCGCCACCCACTCAACCGCCTACCCACATGTGGGCCGCCTAGAGGTGTCCCAGTATTGGCTACAGTGTTATTTTCTTTTGCTATTATTCGCAGTTTTTCTTCTAGGTCAATTCCCTCCGATTTTTTGGCCTAATAAGAAAGCTGCCTTTATAAATCTTAATTTCAATATTATTTAGAATATATTAATTCAAAATTAACATATAATAAATATATATTATAAATTGTCATTTATCTAAAACTCCTTTCGGCCTCTTCCCTTCCTTATTTCTCTGAACAACTTCGGATCTTTCTAGAATGATTTTGATTTCTCTCTCTTTCATGATTCCATCTTACAACAGGATTTCCAAGTGTTGCATCGCCCTTAAGCGTGTTTCCCTATGGTTCAGGAATGTCATAGATATGATCTCTATCAATGATCAACAACAGGACCGGGATGCCCATGTTGACCTCTATGCACTCCACGAATCATCATCATGTCGAACCTGAAACGATATGTCCAATTCGCTTTAATACACGATACCTTGTTTAATCCCGTTTCCAAAAAGTATTGTTTTACTCGTTCCCGGGAAATTTCATCCCCATGACCTAGTCATGTGTTGCGCAACATGGATGTCATTCACCGAGTGGGCCCAATTGTATCTTCCCATCACACAGGAGAACAAATCTCGATCTTGATGCATAATATCTCTACATGACCCTTTAGATACCTGAACACACCTTTATGATCACCGTTTAACTGAGTGATGTTTGATGCTAGCTAAGTATCCTCCGGTAACAATGATTGATATGATCTCACGGTCTAAGAATTAGGACACTCTATTTCTGACAATTGCAAAGTGAACTAAGTGACATGATCGTGTTGCAACAATCATTGGTGGGAAATGTCCATCACATCATTCTAGATGATATGACTTCATTGTTAGTTAGCTTTTGTTTCATAGAACCATGATCGAGAAACCTTGATCATCATCTGCCCAATGAACTAATTGAATAGAGGCTACTAGGGACCTAGGTATGTTAATATATCACACCTGTATCAATGTTTCTGCTTGATACAATTATAGAATGATATAAAACTATTATGAACTAATTATATATGACAATAAAACCCTTTTATTATTTGCCTCTAGGGCATATATCATTCAGATAGATATGTGCCAATAGCTCGGAACAACCTAATATCACTATTCGAAGTCCCATGGCAACAATTATGTCTATCGTGTTCACAGAGACAAGTTAATCATGAGAGTCAAGAAGGACAATAAGCTCATGTTGAAGGGCAGAAGGGTTAAGAATTACATGTACAAGGTGCCATTCTAGGTGGAGCTATAGAGGAAGCGGTGGCAGGATCAGCCTAGGCAACAGAGTCCGATGATGACTAAGACATCAGCTCATACAGGTGAGTAACAAGAAAAATCCAAGTTCAACATAACACCGGATCATTCAAGTGAGCAAAAAGAAAAATCCAAGTTCAACATAGAATGGTCTACGCTCGCTGATGACGATTTACAAGTTGGCAACATATTCATCAAAATGGAGATTGTTGAAGTTGTGCATAATATGTGTATAGTCTAGTATTGGACTTGTAATATTCCGATAGGTTACGCGTTGGAATTAAACACTGTAACCTAGGCTTAATATATTAAGACACATGGGATAGCGAAAATAGATTAGACGCAAGCTACATTAGACACAAGGTCGAGTTTTCGAGGATGATTTGGTGCCCATGGCAAGGGCACAGGATTGTTGTGGCATTATAGATCTGATGTGTCTATACATCTTGGTGGACTTGTCGTCGACGGTACTATGGTGAGTACCTGGGGAGGAGCGCCTGTAAAGCATGCCCGAATATATATGCATTTATTGTGGAACTACGTTACGAAATATCATCTCCCCACTAATGCCTTAATCTAGTCCTTTTCATTGACATCCGCGCATCTTGTTCCCACGACCTCATGGTGTTTTCCTGCACATGCGCACTCACATGCAACTACCTCGACATTGGCAACCTGACCATGCCATCAACCATGGTTTCCCATTTCATAGCTACCACATGCTACATTTCCCCATGTTCCCGACTACATCAACATCGGCACAAAGGTCTATGAATTTTGGTGAGCACCTGATCAGCTTCATACGTCGTGAAGGTCTGTGATTCAACACTATCCATGATGATCCTGCTATAGCAACGGTGGGTTGTTAGTGTTGGGCCACGTAGAGATAAACAGAACTATTCCCCTACGTGATGCTCCCAAGATCTAGCTTAGGTGATAGGACACGCGATTTACCACTAGACGCACATATGCGCATTATTGATGAACCGCGTTAGTTGATGCTGTGACAAATGATCCCACGTACATCACATACAGATCTCCACGAACACATTTGTCTCAAGCGCCGCATGTGCAATTCCTCTACCGGTATCCACACCTACAGGGAGGAGCTCCAGGAAGAGGACTGCTAGATCCTGTCTAGCCCAAAATGGGAGTGGAGAAAGTGACGGCTGGGTCAGGGAATTATCCATTGTCACTCTACTTATATACACTCCAAGATAGGCTCAACTCTTGAGGCCCATCTAGGCCGTATCCCAATCTCCACATGGATAAAATCCACATTGACTCATTTTCCATAAGTGTGTGACCATGTAGGCTCACATACACTTGGACACGGCATGAGTCACCACTCTGAGTCGATAGTTGGTAGTGGCATCTAGCAAGATGTGCCAACTCCCAAGCGTCGTAAAGTCAAAAGACAAACCTTTCTCAATGTGAATTTTGTCCAAGTCCCTTTGTCTCACGATATACCTTGTCAAACTATAGCCGAGTAGTTGCCATCCCTTTAACATCTCAACTCTCTCTTCTCATTCCATAATATGTGATTCACTAGACTAACACTTAGTACAACTCCTTGGTTAACACTTAACCAAGTCGCGTATGGCTATGCTTCCGAATCATATCACACGAGAGGGCCTAGAGAATATCTCTCCATTACGGAGGGGCAAATCCCATCTTGGTAATCCATGTCACGCAACTTGATTCACAACTAGCTCGAACTCTACCTTTATAACTTCTCATTTACAGAACAGCATTTGATAGAACCTAAGCTAGCAATCCACAACTCGGATCATGCGATCACCTCAGGTCAAAGGATTCCATTGCTTGATACTGCAAATGACAACATGCTCATTGCATCTCAAATATGGGTTAGTCTGACTCGCTAAAACATTTAGCCAAATCCGTGTAAGTTGGAATAGCATCACCATGCCTATGACAAGTGGAACCTAGTCATCCACTGACTTTCACATTGGTCTAAGCCGTGTGTCCAACAGAACCTCAACGACCAAGGACATCTAATATAAACAGCATGAATATATAGTTCCATAATTGAATCACATATTCAATGACATATATCTGATGTTCATACTAGGACAACTTAATAACTTTATGAATATATTGGGAATTACATCATATATGATTGCCTCTAGGGAATATTCCCAATAGTCTCCCACTTGCACTAGAGTCAATCATCCCGACAACGCATGTCTAGGCATCTAATGCCCATGGCTCTTATGGGCACCTCATGCTTAGGATGTGGAAGCGGCTTTGTCAACGGATCCACAACATTTGCATCCATGTGTACTTTGCATAACTTGATATCACCTTGATCCACGAACTGGCGAATCAGGTGGTACCTCATGAGTATATGTTTGTTCTTCTGGTGTTGTCTATGTTCCTTAGCTTGCGAAATAGCATCATTGTTATCACAATACACGTCTAATGAATTGGACGAGTTCCTGATCCAAACTTCTTCCTTCGCCGCCTTCGAGGCGGCAATATACTCAGTCTCTGTTGTAGATGCAGACATAGTCTCCTGCTTGGAACTCTTCCAGCTCATAGCCCCTCCATTCATTACAAACACGTATCCAGATTGTGAACAAGAATGATCAGAGTCAGTAAGATAACTCGCATCCGTGTAACCCTTTACATCGAGTTCAATGTCACCTCCATAAACTAGGAATGGATCTTTAGTCCTTCTCAAGTACTTAAGAATATTCTTAACCGCTGGGACATCGGTAAGAACCCCTTCTTAGATGATTCCATGTTGAACTTCTTCAACACTTTGTCCAAATATGTACTCTGACTCAATCCAATGATCCGCTTGGATCTATCTCTATAGATCCTGATTCCTAGTATGTAAGTTTCCTCACCCAAGTCCTTCATTGAGAAACTCATTTCTAATGACTCCTTGGTTTCTTGGAACATCTAGACATAATTTCCAAATAGTAATATGTCATCTACATATAAGATCAGAAAATTTACTTTGCTCCCACTAAACATCTTGTATAAAAAGAATCATGATCACTCTTGATGAAGCCAAACGATTTGAATACCTCATCAAAGCGAATGTTCCAACTCCAAGATGCTTGCTTTAACCCATAAATGGATTTATGAAGTTTGCATACCTTGTCAGCATTAGCCAGATCAACAAAACCCTCGGGTTGTATCATATACACGTTCTTGGTTAATTTTCCATTAAGGAAAGCCGTCTTGACATCCATCTGCCATCTCTCATAGTCGAAATAGGATGTTATAGCTAACATGGTCCGAACTGACTTAAGCATCGCTACGGGCAAGAAAGACTCATCATAGTCAACTCCTTGAACCTGCCGGAACCCCTTCGCGATAATTTGTGCTTTATAGACAGAAATATTTCCATCCATATTAGTTTTCTTCTTAAAGACCCATTTGCACTCGACAGGTATTGCACCGTCTAGCAGATCAACCAAGTTCCAAACTTGATTTTCATCCATGGAATTTAACTCAGATCTCATGGCTCCAAGCCACTTCTCAAAATCGTATCCCACCATCGCTTCCAAATAAGTTGTCGGCTCATCACCGTATAAAAATAATACATCATGAAGACTTTGCAATATGGCCAATCTTCACAGTGTAGGTGCAGCTATCGGCTCAGCTGCGACAACCGGCTCAACCTCCAAGGCTTTTGATGACTCGCTACTGGCCGGTTCCTCTTGAATTTCTTCGAGATGCACTGTGCTCCCACTGACTCCCCGACTGAGAAACTCTTTCTCAAGGAAGACACCATTTCGAGTGACAAACACTTTGCCCTCTTCTTGGTTGTAGAAGTAGTAACCCAAGGTTTCCCTTGGATACCGCACGAAAATACACTTACTAGACTTGGTCGTGACCTTGTCTGACTGAAGTCGCTTAAAAATTGCTTCACAACCCCAAATCTTAAGTAAAGACAAACTCGGCTTCTTGCCAGTCCACATCTCATGCAGTGTTTTCTCTACCGACTTTGATGGTACTCTATTTACTGTGAAGGCTACAGTTTCTAACAATAACCCCAAAATGGTAAAGGCAGATCTGTCCGACTCATCATTGATTGTACCATGTCTAACAAGGTCTGATTTCGCCGTTCTAAGACACCGTTTCTCCGTGGCATTCCCGACAGAGTGAGTTGAGGAACTATTCCACAACTTTTCAGATGGTCATCAAACTCTTGGCTCATGTACTCGCCTCCTCAGTCCGACCGAAGAGACTTTATTTTCTTGCCAAGTTGATTCTGTACTTCATTCTGGAATTCTTTGAACTTTTCAAAGGCTTCCGACTAATGTTTGATCAATTAGATATATCCATACCTACTCAAATCATTAGTGAAGGTAATGAAGTACTCATAACCACCCCTGACTGTCGTGCTCATTGGACCACATACATCACTATGTACTAGTCCCAACAAGTAGGACGTCCTTTCACAACTCTTTGAAAAATGTGTCTTGGTCACCTTGCCGAGTAGGCAAGATTCACATGTCTTGAACAACTCCAAGTCGAACGAAGTTAGGAGTCCATCATCATGGAGCTTCTTCATGCACTTCCAACTTATATGACCAAGCTGACAGTGCCAAAAAGAAGTCATATTCAGATTGTTTGGTTTCAACCTTTTCACATTTATGTTATAAAGCGATTCACCATCAAGATTAAAAATAAATAACCTGTCCTGGATGGGTGCAATGCCGTGAAACATATCATTCAAATATAAAGAGCAACCATTATTCTTAATATTTGACTCATAGCCCTGTCTCATCAAACATTAGGCAGAAATAATGTTTTCACTAAGCACCAGAACATTGATGGCCCAAGATATCTCGAGCTCGTTGGGGAACCCCAAGAGGAAGGTATGATGAGCACAACAGCAAGTTTCCCTCAGTTATGAAACCAAGGTTATCGAACCAGTAGGAGCAAGGAAACACCTCCAAGGTGTTGTTGCCAACTTGGAATCCTGCACAACACAACCACAGAACTTTGCCGCCAACTTATAGTGAGGTTTTCAATCTCACCGGTTTTGCTGAAAACAAAGGATTAAACATATTGTGTGGAAGAAAGTAAAAGTTTGTAGAAAGTAAACAGAAAGTAGTAAACAGTTGTAGATTGATGTTAAAAGAAAGGACTGGGGTCCATAGTTCACTAGTGGTGGTTCTCCTTAAGATAGATGGCATGTTGGGTGAACAAATTACAACGGGACAATTGACAAACATCGAGAAAGCATACATGCATATACTAATCATCTTGACTCCTATGAGATTTGATTGGGCATTACAACATTATACATAGACCGTAATCCAACTACATCTATAACTAATAATCCACTTTCAGGTTATCATCTGAACCCCCTCCAGTATTAAGTTGCAAGCAACAGATAATTGCATTACACATTGCGTGTAAAGTAAACAATACGATTGTTCTATGAACAAAGGATTTCTGTTTTCTCCCTAGTAGCAACATCACATCTAGTACCTTAGAGATTTCTGTCACTTCCCCAGATTACTAGAGGCATGAACCCACTATCGAGCATAAATACTCCCTCTTGGAGTTGCTAGCATCTACTCGGCCAAGATATCTACTAACAACGGAGAGCATGCAAGATCACAAATAACAAAGACATGATAGAATCAATAATCAATCTGAAATAGCATCTCAATATCCATCGGATCCCCGCAAACCCAACATGTATGATTACAAATAGATGATCTTGATCATGAACGGAGCTCACAAGATCTAGACATGGTAGCACAAATGAGAAGGACCAACCATCTAGCTACTACATGGACCCATAGTCTAAGGATGAACTACTCACGCATCACACCGGAGGCTTGCATGGTGATGAAGAAGGCCTCCAGGGTGAATTCTCCCCTCCAGCAGGGTGCTGGGAAGAGATACAGATCCCTCCCGATCTAGGGATGGAGATGACGGCGGCTACAGACTCTCTTGTGTAATTTTGATCAGGTACTTAGGGTTTCTGCATCGGAGGCATCTTATAGGAGAAAGGGGAGACCGAGGGGGTGCCCTAGGCGGCCACACCACCCCCTGGCGCGGGCCAGGCCTGGCCGCGTGGCCAGGTGGTGTGGCGGCCCTCTGGCCCCTCTCTGTCTCGTATTGTGGCTCCATGTCCCCCTCGATGAAAAACTGACTTTGGCTTTTGTCCCGTCCAATTCCTAGAATATTCATTTTCTAACTTTCCTGGAACCAAAAACAGCAAAAAACAGGCAACTGGTACTGTGGCATCTTGTTAATAGGTTAGTCCAAGACAGTGTGGGTAAAACATAAGAAAGTAGATAAAAATCAAGCATGGAACATCAAAAATTATAGATACGTTTGCAACGTATCAAACATAATAACAATTTTCTAGATCCATTATGAATCATGAAGGTAAATGGAGTTGCATCATGCCGACTTCCAACGTAGCGACTCTCCCTTTATTGCTGACTTGAATGTCAACCTCGCCTCTTTCCATGCTCCTAGTTCTTACTAGTCCCTACAACGAGTTGCAGATGTGTATTGAAGGGAATATGCCCTAAGAGGCAATAATAAAGTTGTTATTATGTATATTCCAAGTATATGATAGATGGTTATTTTGCATTCTATAATTGTATTAATATGGAAACGTTAGTCCATGTGTGTTTAATAAACAAATGTAAAGTTCCTAGTTATGCCTCTCTTTAAACTAGCTCGTTGATTAACAAGATGATCAAAGTTTCCTGATCATGGACATTGGATGTTGTAAATAACGAGGTCACAACATTGGGGAAATGATGTGATGAACATTCATCTGAAGTATAGCATTACGATCAAAGTCATTGAGTTTATATTTCTATAACATCATACGAAGTAATCTTAGTCCTTAGACCATGAGATCATGTTAATCACTAACACTAGAGGAGTATCTTGATAACATCAAACGTCACACCGCAAAAGAATGACTATAAAGATGGGTTCAGTGCTACGAAGGTGTTATGTAGAGGCTCATGGATCAAGAGTGGGATTTGTCCATCCCGATGACGGATAGATATACTCTGGGCCCTCTCGCTGATATCACATTGAGAATACCTTGAAAGGAAGTGATGTGATCACTAGAATGTTATATCACGGGAACGAGAAAAGAGTGCATGTCGGTAACGAGATCAAACTAGGTATTTGTATACCGATGATCGAATCTCGGACATGTAATATATCGTGAGACAAAGGGATTAAGTTACTAGCATTAAAGGTTCTCACGATCACAGAAGTCATCGTTGAATGTGCAGGAGTCAGAATGGATCTCCAGGGCTCGCTTCTGATTATTGATCTGAGAGGGGTCTCAATCATGTCTTCATTATTCGTGAACCGTAGGGTGACACACTTAAGGGTTGCCAAACACCATTTGGAGCATATATGTTTCAGACAAAAGAATTGCAAAGCACTGGAATCATTTCGATAAAACCAGAATTGTTTTGGGTGAAATTGCAGAAACTGGTTCTGCATGTGATATTGAAATGTTGCAAGGGGTTTTATGTGTATGTTTGTTCATTAAAGTAATTAACAAAAATCTGAATAAAATAAATAAAATAGTTTTATTAAATGAGAGTTTCATTAAATTTGGTGGAAATTTAATGAATGTGAGTGGATGTGTGAGTGGAGGCATGTTTATGTGAGTGGAGCTTCCACCACATGAATGAGGAAGAGGTGGGGGCACTGATGGCTCGTGATTAATGAGCTCGCTGGGGAACCCCAAGAGGAAGGTATGATGAGCACATAAGTAAGTTTCCCTCAGTTATGAAACCAAGGTTATCGAACTAGTAGGAGCAAGGAAACACCCCAAAGGTGTTGCTAGCTGAGCCTTGGCAGGGCGTACTACCGGTGCTAGTAGCAACATGGAGACCTGCACAACACAACCACAGAACTTTGTCCCCAACTTGCGATGAGGTTTTCAGTCTCACCGGTTTTGCTGAAAACAAAGGATTAAACGTATCGAATGGAAGGAAGTAATAGTTTGCAGAAAGTAAACACAAAGCAGTAAACAGTTTGTAGATTGTATGTAAAAGAAAGGACCGGGATCCATAGTTCACTAGAGGTGGCTCTCCTTAAGATAGATAACATGCTTGGTGAACAAATTACAGCGGGGCAATTGACAAACATCGAGAAAGCATACAAGCATATACTAATCATCTTGACTCCTTTGAGACTTGATTGGGCATTACAACATTATACATAGACCACCATCCAACTGCATCTATGAATAATAACCCACCTTCAGGTTATCATCCAAACCCCCTCTAGTATTAAGTTGCAAGCAACAAATTATTGCTTTATGAATTGCGTGTGAAGTAAACAATACGATTGTTCGATGAAAAAGGATTGTTGTTTTCTCCCTAGTAGCAACAACACATCTAGTACCTTAGAGATTTCTGTCACTTCCCAGATTACCAGATGCATGAACCCACTATCGAGCATAAATACTAACTCTTGGAGTTGCTAGCATCTATGTGGCCAAGATAGCTAATAACAACGGAAAGCATGCAAGATCACAAATAACAAAGACATGATATAATCAATAATCAATCTGAAATAGCATCTCAATATCCATCGGATCCTCGCAAACACAACATGTATGATTACAAATAGATGATCTTGATCAGGAACGGAGCTCACAAGATCTAGACATGAAAGCACAAAGGAGGAGAACCAACCATCTAGCTACTACATGGACCCATAGTCCAGACATTAACTACTCACGCATCACACCGGAGGCTTGCATGATGATGAAGAAGGCCTCCAGGGTGAATTCCCCTCTCCGGCAGGGTGCCAGGAAGAGCTTCAGATCCCTCCTGATCTAGGGATGGAGATGACGGCGGTATAGACTCTTTCGTGGATTTTTTATCGGGTACTTAGGGTTTTGGTATCGGAGGCAATATATAGGCGAAAGGAGAGGCCGAGGGGGTGCCTGTGCTTGCCACACCACCCCCGGCGCGGCCAGGCCTGGCCCGTGCGGCCAGGTGGTGTGGCTGCCCCCTGGCTCCTCTCCGTCTCGTATTCTGGCTCCAGATGTCTTGCGGTAAAATAGTGACTTTGGCTTTTGTCCCGTCCAATTCCGAGAATATTCATTTTCTGACTTCCTGGCACCAAAAACAGCAGAAAATAGGCAGCTGGCACTGTGGCTCTTGTTAATAGGTTAGTCCAAGAAATCATATGAAAAGTACTCGAAAGTGTGGACAAAAAGAAAGTAGATAAAACCAATCATGGAACATAAAAAATTATAGATACATTTGCAATGTATGAAAATCCCCAAGCTTAACTCCTTCTCGTCCTCGAGTAGGTAAGTGATAAAAAGAAAGAATAATTTTTGAGGTGACATGCACCATCATAAACTTGATCAAATTATTTGTAAAACATTCAAAGTTGGGATCATAGTACTTCAATCGTAACATGAAAGATAAAGTTCTAGCAATAAGATAAAGAAACTATGTTGCAACATGAAAAGGCACAAACAAAAGATTCATGAATAACAATGCTTTGCAAGACGTTTGTTTGTTTCACATAAAGAAAACATAACATAATAGCATTCAGCTTGTCCCTTATAGAGTAGCAAGTATAAATGCATAGGACACCTTCAAAGTTCATAAGAGTGACTAGATACAAATAGTTTAAAACAAGCAATATCAAGTTATGCATCAATCAACTAGTCTTGGGACAATGCACATAGAACTAAGAATGGCCACTATGATCTCAAAGTAGGTGCATAAAGATAGAAGGTGGAGACTCAATATATAAGTGGAAGAAAGGCCTTCATAGAAGGAAGCAGGGATTCAAGTCTCATAAAGAGCTTCCAAAAATTATGGTACTTATAGCTTTCAGCTCTCATGGCCCCTATCATAAGAATCTTGAAGTGATTAAGGTTAAAGTGAACAAACTATGGTGTACATGCTTGACGAAGTATAAGTTAGAAATCTCATGTCCCTTGAATACGAGGGCCGCTCCTCATGCTACTCAAGTTTAGTCACGGTAAGTTCTTGTCATCGTAAGTACATGTGTATCATAGAGAACCGCCAAGGGGTACCCCTTGCCCGATGATACGGAAGAATCCCCATTTCAAAATGACAAGGCAAGCAGACAACGAGCATCTCAGCAATCTTCTTATTACCATGGGAATATGGTGCTTTTTTCTCTCTTTCCTCTTTTCATAATCTCTTTTTTTCTTTTTCTCTTTTTTCTCAATATAGGACTCTTTTTTTTATAAGAAGAATGCTTCATAGACAACACATTATGGTTATGCTGCAGGTTTCCACCATGTCAGCATAGATTAAACCAGCGGCCCAGGCGTTTCTCTAACACATATACATAACTCCATGGACTTACAAGCTCCCCTTTCATTTCACACCGACGACATCCATATACAAAAGAGCATGATATCTACTAGGTACAAAGTACCCGTGCAATGTTGAAAGCGTTCCCCATGACAGCATGGTTCTGCTAATCCCAACAAATAAGTGCAAGCATATACAACATAGACGACACAATGGTTCCAGTTTATTATGGGCAAGAAAAGTAAAGTGTGCCATCATGTTCGTGAGAGCTTTAAACACTAGTTTTCTCATAACAAGTTTAATTTGGAAGGTAAACAAAAACATGAATATACTTGGAATAGCATAAGCTAGTAGGTAGGTATGGTGGACTCTTCAGAATAACTTGGTTTAGGGAGTTGGATGCATGAGTGGAACTCATACTTGGTTGCGGAGGCTAGCAAAAGAATGGGAGCGACAAACTAAGAGAGCAATAATGGCCATAATCATGCAGAGCGACAAATCATCATTGATTAAAGCATAAAGTGATACTACAAGTTGAAAACTAAAGGATCATAAAGGCTATGGTGACTTGAGATAGTCATAACATGGTGTGAGCATGCTCCAAGGCAACCCAAATAAAGCATCAAAGGAGAATACCACTATACTATGCTTTAATATGCTAAAACAACGCATGATTCATCCAAGGCACATTAAGAAATCTCAATTGTTTATAACAAGTCATGCTACAACAAAGAATACTAAGCATAAATCCAAATCAATATCAAGCATGGCATGACAAAGCATAGGCCACAGCCAAAAACGATCTCTCTTTACCACTTAAGCATGAACTTTCCTACTCTTTTCCAAACCAAACCAAACTATTTGAAAACCAATGTATGAAAGAGGGGGGGGGGGTCCAACCAATTTATTCAGCAAACTAAGCAAACCAAGCAAACGAAAAACCAAAACTAAAACGAAAAAGAAGACGCTCCAAGAACAACACAACTGTGCATGAAACAATAAAAATGAAGCGTTTGGAAGAAACCTGGGATTTTTATTGATGAAGAGGGGGATGCCTTGGGCATCCCCAAGCTTTGACGCTTGTACTTCTTGGATATTTCTTGGTGTGACACGCGTGGCATCCCCAAGCTTGAGCATTAGTCCATCCTTCATCTCATTACTCATTCCTTCCATACACCTGAAATTTTTCCTTCATACAAAACTTCACACAATCTTTATTAGCAACATTAGTGTACTCAAGATAATAAGTCTTTAGGTTGATTTCTAACACTAATAAACTTCCATTAGAACACTAGCTACTGTAGCACTTCCCTCAAAAAGCTCAATTCCCCAAAACAACTCAAAAAGGAACCAACAAGAAGCAAATGCAGAAAATGTCAGAAATCTGTCAAAATAGACCAGCAGGTAAAGACGATTTTTTCGAAGACCTTATGTTGCTCAAATCAAAAAGTATTTAACTAACAAAAGTTAGATAACAACCTGGGTCAGAAGAAAAAAAATTCATGCCTCAAAAGGACGTACAGAGATTTTACACGAATTTTTACGGTGAAGCACAGAAATCTGTTTCGGGACAGCAACTTTCCCAATCATTACTTCTCTCTCATTAGAGGTTACTCTTGGCACAAAAAGCAAATAAAAGGATAAGGAGTGGTTATTACTGATGTAATAACTTCCATGACTCGTCTAAAACTTTTGGGTTATGTCCCAATAAGTACTTTTCTTTAACGCTTTTAAGTTAGGCATAAGAAGCAAGAAAAAGAATCAAGTGTTCTCAAATGAAGAAGCATTGAGACCAAAGTTTGTTTTCATAGGAGAGGCAAAATAAATCTTCTCTCTCTTCTTAGGGAAGTGTTCTATACCTTTCTTAAATGGGAGTTGATATTTAATGGTGCCTTCTTTCATATCAATAATGGCACCAACAGTTCTAAGAAAAGGTCTTCCCAAAGTAATAGGACACGAAGCATTACATTCAACTTCCAAAACATAGAAATCAACAGGGACATAGGCATTGTTAACCATAATAAGAACATCATTAAGACTCCCCATGAGTTTCTTTTTAGCATTATCATCAAGTGGGACATTCAAATAACAATCTTCAAGTGGAGGCAAATCAAGCATATCATAAATCCTTCTAGGCATAATAGAAACACTACTATCAAGATCACATAAAGCTTTGAAATCAAAGTCATTCACTTTCATATTAATGATGGGTTCCCAACCATCTTCTTGTTTTATAGGAGTAGAAGCTTTATGTTTCATCTTTTCTTCTTTAATATTTATTAGAGCATCAGTAATGTGTTTTGTAAAGGCCATGTTCATAGCACTAGCATTAGGACTTTTAGCAAGCTTTTGTAGGAACTTAATAACTTCAGAGATATTGCAACCATCAAGATCAAAATCAAATTTATCATCTAAAGTAGTAGAACTATTACTAGCCTCAACACTAGTGGTGGTGATAGTAGAAACACTAATGTTTCTAGCAATTTCATCTTCTCTCTCCCACTTAGCATGTAATTTAGCTAATAGTCTAACATTTTAATCAATTCTTACTTGTATAGCATTAGTAGCTGCAAAGGGATTATCATTAGTTTCAGGTTTAGCAGCCATTTTATTCAAAGAAGATTGAGCTTCAACCAAAGATGCTATATTTCTTTCAGCATTAGAGTTTTTCCTCAATAGTTCTATTGAAAGCAGTTTGCTTACTAATAAAGTCTTTAAGCATAACTTCAAGTTTAGAGGGAACACTCTTATTATTGTTGTACGAATTTCCGTAAGCATTACCATTGTTGGGAGGATATGGCTTATAATTGTTGTTACCAAAATTATTCATGTAGGCATTGTTGCTAAAATTGTTATTTCTTATGAAGTTCACATCAACTTGCTCTTCTTGAGCAACCAAAGAGGCTAAAGGAACATTATTTGGATCAATATGGGCTTTCCCATTAACAAGCATAGACATAACAATATCAATCTTATCACTCAAGGAGGAGGTTTCTTCAACAAAATTTACCTTCTTACCTTGTGGAGCTCTTTCAGTATGCCATTCAGAATAGTTAACCATCATATTATCCAGAAGCTTTGTTGCAGCACCCAAAGTAATGGTCATAAAGGTACCTCCAGCAGCAGAGTCCAATAGGTTCCTTGAAGAATAGTTCAATCCTGCATAAAAAGTTTGGATGATCATCCAAGTAGTCAGTCCATAAGTGGGAAAATTCTTTACCAAAGATTTCATTCTTTCCCAAGCTTGAGCAACATGTTCATTATCAAATTGTTTAGACTTCATTATTTCACTTCTCATAGATATAATCTTAGCAGGAGGATAGTATTTTCCAATGAAAGCATCTTTGCACTTAGTCCAAGAATCAATACGATTCCTAGTTAAGGAATTCAACCATTTCTTTAGCTTTTCCTCTCAAAGAGAAAGGAAACAATTTCAGCTTAATAATATCACCATCTATATCCCTATTCTTTTGCATCTCACAAAGTTCAACAAAGTTATTTAGATGGGCAGCAGCATCTTCATTACCAATACCAGAAAATTGTTCTCTCATAACAAGATTGAGTAAAGCAGGTTTTATCTCAAAGAAAGTAGCTTCAGTCACAGGTGGAGCAATAGGTGTGCTCATAAAATCATTGTTGTTGGTGCTAGTGAAGTCACACAACTTAGTGTTTTCAAGAGTAGTCATTTTTTTGTGTTTTTGATAAAGAAAGAAAACTTGTAAAACTAATTTTTTTATGTTTTTGATAACAAAACAAGCAAATAAAACAAAAAGAAACTAAGAAAAACAAAAATAACAAAGTAAAGAGATTGGTTATGAGGGACTCCCCTTGTGAAGATGTCCTTGACTCCCCGGCAACGGCGCCAGAAAAATACTTTGATGGCTCGTGATTGATGAGCTCGTTGGGGAACCCCAAGAGGAAGGTATGATGAGCACATAAGTAAGTTTCCCTCAGTTATGAAACCAAGGTTATCAAACCAGTAGGAGAAAGGAAACACCCCAAAGGTGTTGCTAGCTGAGCCTTGGCAGGGCGCACTACCGGTGCTAGTAGCAACGTGGAGACCTGCACAACACAACCACAGAACTTTGTCCCCAACTTGCGATGAGGTTGTCGATCTCACCGGTTTTGCTGAAAACAAAGGGTTAAACGTATCGAATGGAAGGAAGTAATAGTTTGCAGAAAGTAAACACAAAGCAGTAAACAGTTTGTAGATTGTATGTAAAAGAAAGGACCGGGATCCATAGTTCACTAGAGGTGGCTCTTCTTAAGATAGATAACATGCTGGGTGAACAAATTACAGCAGGGCAATTGACAAACATCGAGAAAGCATACAAGACTATACTAATCATCTTGACTCCTTTGAGACTTGATTAGGCATTACATCATTATACATAGACCGCCATCCAACTGCATCTATGACTAATAATCCACCTTCAGGTTATCACCCGAACCCCCTCCAGTATTAAGTTGCAAGCAACAGATTATTGCTTTATGAATTGCGTGTAAAGTAAACAATACGATTGTTCTATGAACAAAGGATTGTTGTTTTCTCCCTAGTAGCAACAACACATCTAGTACCTTAGAGATTTCTGTCACTTCTCCAGATTACCAGAGGCATGAACCCACTATCGAGCATAAATACTAACTCTTGGAGTTGCTAGCATCTACTTGGCCAAGATAGCTACTAACAACGGAAAGCATGCAAGATCAAAAATAACAAAGACATGATAGAATCAATAATCAATCTAAAATACCATCTCAATATCCATCGGATCCTCGCAAACACAACATGCAGAATTACAAATAGATGATCTTGATCATGAACGGAGCTCACAAGATCTAGACATGAAAGCACAAAGGAGGAGAACCAGCCATCTAGCTACTACATGGACCCGTAGTCTAGAGATGAACTACTCACGCATCACACCGGAGGCTTGCATGATGATGAAGAAGCCCTCCATGGTGAATTCCCCTCTCCGGCAGGGTGCCAGGAAGAGATTCAGATCCCTCCTGATCTAGGGATGGAGATGACGGCGGCTACATAATCTTTCATGGATTTTTAATCGGGTACTTAGGGTTTTGGTATCGGAGGCAATATATAGGCGGAAGGAGAGGCCGAGGGGGTGCCTAGGTTGGCCACACCACCCCCTGGCGCGGCCAGGCCTGGCCCGCGCAGCCAGGTGGTGTGGCCGCCCTCTGGCTCCTCTCCGTCTCATATTCTGGCTCCATATGTCTTCCGGTAAAATAGCGACTTTGGCTTTTGTCCCGTCCGATTCCGAGAATATTCATTTTCCGACTTCCTGGAACCAAAAACAATAGAAAACAGGCAGCTGGCACTGTGGCTCATATTAATAGGTTAGTCCAAAAAATCATATGAAAAGTACTCCAAAGTGTGGACAAAACACAAGAAGGTAGATAAAACCAAGCATGGAACATCAAAAATTATAGATACATTTGCAATGTATCAGGCACCCCCCCTTGGGCGCCGGTCATGGGGAGGGGAGAAGCCCCCCTCTCTTATAAAAGGCCCCCCTCTCCTCCTCACAAAGCACACCTCCTTGTGAAGGAACTCTCACCCCTCTAGATATATTCCCCATGGTCTCGGATTAGCGAGATACATGTTCCTGATGGATTTTCGTCTGGAAGGAGTTGCTGCTTCCGCTGATTCGCTGGAGAGAGGAGGTGGGGGTTGTTTGGTGGCCTGAACGTCTGTGCGAGGATGGATGCGCTGCTGATTTGTGGCGCTAGGACTTCCACATGATCGTGAGATCGGCAAGCGTTCGACTACATCAGCCACGAGTTCCAACTCGTCAACAAAGCTTTGTTGTCTTCGAGGGTAAGTTCTCCATGGATGTATATCCACCCGTTGCTTGTATCTAGTAGATAGATCTTGGCGTATAGTTCCCATCGTAGGATTTTTTTTGTTTTCTATGTTGCGAACCCAACAGTGATATCAGAGCTTGATCTATGTGTAGGTTCTTTGCACGGGTAGTACACATATGTTTATATGTGGGCGATGATGATCATGTTATTACTTCTTTCATGTATTCTGGATATTAGTGGCATAGTGGGATGAAGCGGCCCGGACCAACTTTACATGTCATCACACATGAGACCGGTTCCACGACTGACATGCAACTAGTTTTGCATAAGTGGCTGGCGGGTGTCTGTCTCTCCTACTATAGTCAATATCTGATTTACAACGTGTTGATAATAACTTAGTTATCATCATTGTGGTTCCATGTTTGTAGGTAAGATCGGTTCTATCTCTGAAAGCCCTAAGCCACGTAAAACTTGCAATGGATAAATTAGAGGCGTCTAGTTTAGATTGTTGCTGGGCTAGTGTCATGATATGGTAATATTGTAAGTTGATGTATGGTAGATACCCTTAACAACACACTTAACGTGTAGGTTCCATAGACCTTGGCCTTCCATACAAAGGAATGATAGAGATCATACCACGATGCATATGATGGTGATCAAATGCATGGACCATATCATCCCACTTTACACATATGATATTCGCATCTTATATTGCTAGTTTGGCGCTTTTAGTAGCATTATAAGATGATCCCTCATTTAGATATCAAGATAAAAATGTGTTCTTCCTTAAGTACGGACCGTTTATATTTCGCCGCTTCCACGATCATATTTCGGGTGTAAGACAGTTTTACAGACGCGAGTACTAAGGTTCTTACTTGGCGAGCCTAGCATGTACAGACATGGCCTCGGAACATGGACCGAAAGGTGAAGCATGAGTCATATAATTGATATGATGCCCATATTGATGCTCGCCTTTGAAACTACACCGACTCACGTGATGATCGGACTTGGTGTAGTGGATTTGCTTCACGTAATCACCAAAAAGACACGAGGGATGTTGTTTTTGAGTGGGAGTTCATTTGTAATTTGGATTAGTTGAACTCGATCTATCATAAACTTAGTCTAAACTTTACAAATTCTGTTGTAGATGGCACCTTCTTTTAATTTAAATGTGTTCATGGAGAAAGAGAAACTTGCAACGAATGGTGGCAACTTTACCGACTGGGCCATGAAATTGAGGATTCTCCTCTCTGCTGCACAAAAGCAATATGTGCTAGAAGCGCCGCTAGCCCCCCCCCCCCCACCAGCTCCTGATGCCCCTAACAAGGAAAGGAACGTTTATCTAACTCCTCAAGAGGACCACAAATTAGTTCATTGCGGCATAGTGTATGGGCTAGAGCTAGAACTTCCAAAGCGTTTCGAAAACGGCAATACCTTTAATACCATGGGCGAATTGAAAATGATTTTCGATACCCATGTTGCTGTAGAGAGTTATAATGCTTCTAAAAAGTTCTTTAGCTGGAAGATGGAAGCGAACAACTCTGTTAGCAAGCACGTACTCAAAATGTCTGGGTACGCCGATAGGCTTGTGTCCTTGGGAATAACGATTCCCATTGACTTAGGCATACATCGTGTTCTCCAATCTCTCCCACCTAGCTACAAGAGCTTCGTGATGAACTACAATATGCCAGGCATGAAGAAGTCTCTCCCCGAGCTTCTGTCAATTCTTAAGACTACTGAGGTGGAGATCAAGAAAGAACATCAATTGTTGATGATCAATAAGACCACCAGTTTCAAGAAGATAGGAAGGGTAAGCAAAAGGGAAATAAGGGCGGCAGATCTGTTGCCGCACCTGAAAAGAAATCCCAAGCTGGCCCCAAGTCTGATACCGAGTGCTACTATTGCAAGGGGACTAGCCATTAGAAGCGCAACTACCCTAATTACTTGGTAGGCAAGAAGTCTGGCAAGGCAAAAAAGGTATATATGATATACATGTTATTGATGTGTACTTGACTAGTACTCGCAGTAGCACCTAGGAATTTGATACTGGATCGGTTGCTCATATATGTAACTCGAATCAGGGGTTGCGGAACAAGCGACCACTAGCAAGGGGTGATGTCAAGATGCGTGTCGGCAATGGATCAAGAGTGGATTTGATCGCCATCGGAATGCTGCCTCTCCACCTACCATCGGGATTAGTTATAAACTTAAATAATTGTTATTTGGTGCCTGCACTAAGCATGAACATTATATCCGGATATTGTTTAATGCGATGTGGTTATTCGTTTAAATCCGAAAACAATGGTTGTTCAATTTATATGAATGATATCTTTTATGGTCATGGACCTATGATGAATGGTTTATTTCTATTATATCTCGATAATAGTGTTACACATATTCATAATGTTGATGTTAAAAGAATTAAACTTGGCGGTATATCCGTATATATGTGGCACTCCCGGTTAGGTCATATTGGTGTTAAATGCATGAAGAAACTCCATTCTGATGGACTTTTGGAATCACTTGACTTTGAATCATTTGATACATGTGGGCATGCCTTATGGGTAAGATGACTAGAACGCCGTTTTTCGGTTCAATGGAACAGGCGACAGATTTATTGGAAATCATACATATTGATGTATGCGGTCCAATGAGTGTGTCGGCGCGTGGTGTTATTGTTCTTTTGTTACTTTCACAGATGGTTTGAGTAGATACGAGTATATCTATTTGATGAAACACAAATCTGAAACCTTTGAAAAGTTCAAGGAATTTCAGAATGAAGTGGAAAATCATCGTAATAGAAAGATCAAATTTCTACGGTCTGACCGTGGAGGTGAGTATCTAAGTTACGAGTTTAGCACACATATGAAAGAGTGTGGAATAGTTTCAGAACTCACACCTGCCAGAACACCACAACATAATGGTGTGCTGGAACGTCATAATCGTGCTTTATTAGATATGGTTCAATCTATGATGTCTGTGACTGACTTGCCATTGTCATTTTGGGGCTATGCACTAGAAACTGCTGCATTCACTCTAAATCGGGCACCATCTAAATCTGTTGAAAAGACACCATATGAATTGTATTTTGCAAACAAACCTAAGCTGTCATTTCTTAAAGTTTGGGGTTGCGATGTTTATGTGAAGAAACTTCAACCAGATAAACTCGAACCCAAAGCGGAAAAATGCATCTTCATAGGATATCCTAAGGAAACTATTGGGTATTCCTTCTATCACAGATCTGAAGGCAAGGTTTTTGTTGCCAAGAATGGATCTTTTCTAGAGAAAGAGTTTCTCGCAAAAGGTGTGTGTAGTCGGAAGGTAGAACTCGAAGAGGTCATTGAACCTTCTCTTCATGCAACGACGAGTAGCACAGCGCCGGAAATTGTTCCGGAGTTGACTTCACCAAATAAAGAGGGAACTAATGATAATGATCATGAAACTCCGAAAGGGGACACTACCGAACCTCGCAGGACGAGCAGGACACGTGCAGCTCCTGAACTATATGGCAATCCTGTTATGAATTTCATGGTCAATGAAATAGATGACCCAGCGACGTATGATGAAGCGATGATGAGCCTGGATTCCAACAAATGGCTAGAAGCCATGAAATCCGAGATGGAATCCATGTACGAAAACCAGGTCTGGACCTTGATGGACTTACCTCATGACCGAAAGGCTGTTGAGAATAAATAGATTTTCAAAAGGAAAACTGATGCTGATGGTAATGTAACCGTCTATAAAGCTCAACTTGTCACAAAGGGGTTTCGACAAATTCAAGGGGTTGACTACGATGAGACATTCTCTCCTGTAGCGATGCTAAAGTTATTTAGGATTATGTTAGCAATTGCTACTTATTTCGATTATGAGATATGGCAGATGGATGTCAAAACTGCATTCCTCAATGGAAACATTGAAGAAGAATTGTATATGATACAACCAAAGGGTTTTGTTAATCCTAAGGATGCTAACAAGGTGTGCAAGCTTCAGTGATCCATCTATGGACTGAAGCAAGCATCACGGAGTTGGAATCTCCACTTTGATGAGGTGATCAAAGAGTTTGGATTTATCCAAACTTATGGAGAGGCTTGTATTTACAAGAAAGTGAGTGGGAGCAATGTGGCATTTCTAATATTATATGTGGACAATATATTATTGATTGGAAATGATATAGATCTTTTAAATAGTGTTCAAAGTTATCTAAACAGCAAATTTTCGATGAAGGGCCTAGGGGAAGCATTATACATATTAGGCATAAAGATCTATAGAGATAGATCAAGGCGCCTGATAGGGCTATCACAAAGTTCATACCTTGATAAGATTTTAAAGAAGTTTAAAATGGACGGAAGTAAGAAGGGGTTCTTACCAATGTTGCAAGGCAGGACATTGAGTAAGACTCAAAGTCCGGCTACGGCGGAAGAAAGAGAGATAATGGATAAAATACCCTATGCTTCGGCTATAGGCTCTATAATGTATGCCATGCTATGTACAAGACCGGATGTAGCACATGCTATAAGTTTAACTAGTAGGTACCAATCTGATCCAGGTACAAAACACTAGATAGCAGTCAAGAATATCCTTAAGTACTTAAGAAGAACTAAGGATATGTTTCTTATATACGGAGGTGAAGAAGAGCTGGTCGTCATGTGTTATGTCGATGCTAGCTTTGACACTGATCCGGATGACTCTAAGTCTCAATCCAGATACATATTACTCTTGAACGGAGCATCAGTTAGTTGGAGGAGTTCCAAACAACCTATGGTGGCTGGATCAACGACGGAGGCGGAATATGTTGTTGTTGCAGAAGCGGCGCAGGAAGCGGTTTGTATGAAGGAGTTCATAACTGAACTAGGTGTGGTTTGTGACAACATTGGAGCCATAGCCAACACCAAGGAACCAAGGTCTCACAAGAATTCCAAGCATATTAAGCGCCGGTTTCACTCCATTCGAGAGCATGTTAAGGATGGAGATATAAAGATTTGTAAAGTACACATGGATCTCAATGTTGCTGATCCGTTGACTAAAGTTCTCCCTAGGGAAAAACATGATCAACACCAGAACTCCATGGGTGTTAGATTTATCACTATGTAACTAGATTATTGTCTCTAGTGCAAGTGGGAGACTGAAGGGAATATGCACCGAGAGGCAATAATAAAGTTGTTATTATGTATATTCCAAGTATATGATAGATGTTTATTTTGCATGCTATAATTGTATTAATACAGAAACGTTAATACATGTGTGTTTAACAAACAAATGGAAAGTTCCTAGTTATGCCTCTCTTTAAACTAGCTCATTGATTAACAAGATGATCAAAGTTTCCTGATCATGGACATTGGATGTTGTTAATAACGAGGTCACAACATTGGGGAAATGATGTGATGAGCATTCATCTGAAGTATAACATTACGATCAAAGTCATTGAGTTTATATTGCTATAACATCATACGAAGTAATCCTAGTCCTTAGACACTGAGATCATGTTAATCACTAACACTAGAGCAGTATCTTGATAACATCAAATGTCACACCGTAAAAGGGTGACTATAAAGATGGGTTCAGTGCTACGAAGGTGTTATGTAGAGGCTCATGGATCAAGAGTGGGATTTGTCCATCCCGGTGATGGATAGATATACTATGGGCCCTCTCGGTGATATCACATTGAGAATAGCTTGCAAGCAAGTGATGTGATCACTAGAATGTTATATCACGGGAACGAGAAAAGAGTACATGTCGGTAACGAGATCAAACTAGGTATTTGGATACCGATGATCGAATCTCGGACATGTAATATATCGTGAGACAAAGGGATTAAGTTACTAGTGTTAAAGGTTCTTACAATCACATAATTCATTGTTGAATGTGCAGGAGTCAGAATGGATCTCCAGGTCCTACTTCTGATTATTGATCTGAGAGGAGTCTCAATCATGTCTGCATTATTCGTGAACCATAGGGTGACACACTTAAGGGTTGACAAACACCATTTGGAGCATATATGTTTCAGACGAAAGAATTGCAAAGCGCTGGAATCATTTTGATGGAAACCGGAATTGTTTCGGGTGAAATTGCAGAAACTGGTTCTACATGTGATATTGAAATGTTGCAAGGGGTTTTATGTGAATGTTTGTTAATTAAAGTAATTAAAAAAATTCTGAATAAAATAAATAAAAGAGTTTTATTAAATGAGAGTTTCATTAATTTTGGTGGAAATTTAATGCATGTGAGTGGATGTGTGAGTGGAGGCATGTTTATGTGAGTGGAGCTTCCACCACATGAATGAGAAAGAGGTAGGAGCACCCCCCCTTGGGCTCCGACCATGGGGAGGGGAGAACCCCCCTCTCCTCCTCACAAAGCATACCTCCTCGTGAAGGATCTCTTACCCTCTATATATATTCCCCATGGTCTCAGATTAGCGAGATACATGTTCCCGGTGGCTTTTCGTCTAGAAGGAGTTGCTGCTTCCGCTGATTCGCTAGAGCAAGGAGGTGGAGGTTGTTCGGTGGCCTGAACGTGTGTGTGAGGACGGATGCGCTGCTGATTTGCGGCGCTAGGACTTCCACACGATCTTGAGATCGGCAAGCGTTCAACTACATCATCCACGAGTTCCAACTCGTTAACAAAGCTTTGTTGTCTTCGAGGGTAAGTTCTCCATGGATATATATCCACCTGTTGCTTGTATCTAGTAGATAGAACTTGGTGTATAGTTCCCATCGTAGGATTTTTTTGTTTTCTATGCTGCGAACCCAACATGTATAACTGATCTGGTATCATATACCCAATAACTATTAGGTCCATCGGCAAGATAAATGTCATAAAATTGCATACAAGTGTACCTGAGTTGGAAGTCACACCTCCACTCTTGGATTTGTGAGCCAAATACTTGCTGCCATCCCACTTCTAGTGGCCACCCGCCTTGCAATAGAAGCAAGTGGATCCAGCTGAAGGAGATGGCTTAGTCCCTGAGGAAATGATGGGGATCGAATCCTGAGCATTACCTCATGACTTAGCCTTGTTCTTAGTCCAAGAACTCTTCTTAAACTTAGCCTTATATTGTACCATCAACACTTGAATGGCACCCTTCTTGACATCATCCTCTACTTGCTTGAGCATACCATGTAATTCAGTGAGCTTCTTATTCATACCATGCATGTGGTTGTTTGATATGAACTGACCATATGCACTAGGAAGAGAGTTCAGAATTATGTCTGTAGCGAACTCTTCGCTAATGGGTAGCCCAGCCTCTCTAGAGACTTCACGCAACCAACCATCTTAATCACATGCAAACTCAGTGGATCGCCATCCTTAAGCTTACAACTCAGCAAAGCTTGAGAGACTTGATACATCTCAGTCATTGCCTGAGCCAAGAACATATTTTTGAGGCTTTCGATCAGATCGTAGGACTCAACATTTTCGTACTACTGTTGAATGTCTGGTTCCATGTGATCAAGCATAAGACAGCTAATTTTCGTGGACTCATCACAAGTCCTATGGTAGGCATTGGTTGCAACAACACTTGCATTCTCATTCGGCTCATCTCGAAACGGGTTATCTAGAACATGGTCCCTCTTTTCTTGTTTGTGAACAATTCTCATATTATGATACTAGTTGGTGAAGATAGTTCTATTAATCTTATATTTATCTAGGATTGTTTGCAACGCAAAACTAGATATCTAAGGGAGACTTCTACTAGGTGCCATTGATCTACAACAGAAATTATGCAAAACAATTAAGACATGTATCCATAAAAGAACAAGCATATTAAACATTTTAATACTTATGCTCCCACTAGAACCAGAACCCCTATGATGGTTACTTAGTGATTCAGGATCCTAAATAAGCAAGCCTACTAGTGAGCTTTAGCATCACCGCTAGACGTCAAGTGATCTAGGTAGGCAACTCCTTGCCAATCGCATCTCATGCGACTCCTGTTGGTCGGGTGGCATCACATGCCCCGTCTCTCGACTGACCTCTCCCCAAGTCCCACAACCGTTGTGATAGACCCGTATAGCTTACCAAGTGCTTCCGCTGTAAGAGTATGACTCGAACCCACCTAGTCTAAAAGAATTGGTACCACCTCAATTTTATGAGCCCACTACCAAGAATGTCTCATTTGTGATGGTGCAGCACCGGTGGGGAGACCGACTAGACCTTCTTTGAGGGATTACTTTCTACCAACTGTCTAATAGAGATAAAACAAAGACATCGACATAACACAAAATAAAGAAATTATAAATGTGAAATGGTATGGCTCTCTACATGGTGATCTCCATCTCCACAAAGCTTGAAAGTCAACTCGTGCCAACTCTTGTCACGTGCCATCTTACTCGTTGTCACCGACTTGTACATTGACTTGCATGCCATCTGTGTTCTCCAAAAGCTACACTAGCTAAGTAAATAAAATTACATGGAGAATCCGACACGTAGGTCGTAATACAATAAAATGGCAGCACCTAGGCTCTAGCCGACTGATAAAAATCGTGATATGCAGATCACGTATGGATTACAAACATCACATGCACATAAGCCATACCATTCACAACATCATCCTGCAAAAACAAGTTATGCATAGATACGATATCTATCGATGTTGTGAAACTCGCATTGACATATAAGGAGATACAACAGGGCAAAGCTAGTGGTCCCACTAGCCAGATAGCGGGAGGGGATAAAAGGGGCAGTGCCTGAAGATTTTCTCAGAAAACGCAGATCTCATCTGCATTCCGAACATGGATTTCCTCATTGGATAAAACAATTTTACCCAAATCTGATCCGTACTATGATTCGCTCAAACTCTTTGATCTTCGATCACCGCATCTGCATTTATGTGTCACAGTCTACCCCGATGGTCGAAGCCAACTGGTAGGGGTATGTTGTTCCACGACCTCAGAAGTATGATCATGGAAACCAGATCATCCATTCCTCGAGTACAGTTGATCCAATCAACCTTGTACAAAACCGATCTATCTCATAGATCGACTAGCAAAACAACAAATAGATCCAATATAATACCTACCACATATCACATATGTGAGATCTCGAGCCTAAGACCAGAATCTATCGCTCAGATACCACTGTTGTGTTGAGTAAAAGAGCAACTTACCAAGAGAATTAACCATAATAAAAGGTAGGTAAAACATGAATAGAATAATAGAGATTAAACTAATCCTGTGATTTAGCGGATAACCTATTGCAAAACATAAGATATGACGGACTATCTGATTGAGATAAATAAGATTGATAAAGATGGTATACATCATAGCAGAGGAACCTCCCATGTTGGCATTCGTACCTTCGATAGCCATGTCATTGAGGAAGAGGCTGTTGATGTCGGGGAAGAAGTCGTTGTTGGCGAAGACGTCGGTGTTGTCGCTATCCGTAAAGGAGTATGTGATGATGCTAGTAGTCACGCTAATAACGCTTCCCAAAAACCTTATCACCCTTCTCCCATATAGGAATTTAAGTAGCCGGGTCTCGGAGGCCTACTATCCCAGCTCGCGGTGCACGCTGCAAGACGGGATGACGAAGATCCTGTAAGAAGCAGAATGCTCTGAACTGGAGCTGGAGTGCACGGATGTGTATGAGGAGTGTATGAGGAGAGGAGCAACCTCTCTCTCTTATATGCACGAGTAGACAGGCGGACAATCAGCGCTGGGAGAGGAAATGCACAGGCATCGACCGAAGCAGAACAACCTCCACTAAGTTCCAATTAAATCTCTCCACTGAGTTCAACACCCACTCATGTGTTGGGAGAGGAAACGAACAGGCATCGACAGAAGATGAATAACCTCCACTAAGTTCAAATTAACTCACTCAGACTATTCAGATTATTATCCATTCATGTGTGGCAAAAAGAAAGAGAATCTCTTGGCTCGAGGCATTCCCGCAACCAGCATCGTGACGAGGCGTGGCGTGGTGTGGCGAGGCAGGCGGCGGGGGAGGAGGAGTGCGCGTGTATGTCTCTCCTTCTTATTATTTTAACAACTGGTGGAAGAGCCCTCCTTATAAGGTGGTGCAACCTTCCTTCAACTAGCAATGTCGGACTAAGCATTTGTCCCACCTCTTTCCATGCATGAATGGGTCATATGGGCCTCTGGGATTTCATGAATTATTAAAATGGAAATATGGGCTGGGCCATTTAGGAAAAAATTCCAACAATCCCCCACCAGATCCCAGAGGCATATGAAGTTTGTCTTTGGTTCCAAAACCTTATTTATATACCGATACTGCAGTGGAGACTATGAAGTTGAACTTCCACCTAGAGCTTTATGTTATACTAGGCTGCAACTTGTATAGTGGACTATGCCTTGAACTGCAAGTTTGCTGCGAACCTAGTTTCACACAAATTCTTGATTCATACTAGGCTACCGTGGGACTTCCTCGCGGGTGGATCTTATTCGTCATACTCCATGGACTTTCATGAGTTTATTAAAGAGCACCATACTATCATAGACTGCGACGTTTAACAGTTAGACTCATATAGGTGTGTTCTTCAAAAGATGTTCTGCACGGCAACATCTCTACTTAAACTAATCCACTTAGAACACATTAAGATAATAAATCAACATGCCATGAAGAATAGGAAAGTATTGCATCTTCATGGAGTGGTGTTTATTAAAGTAGGGATACTTTCCTCTCAGCTAACCAATAGCCTGTCTCCTAATTCTAATTCACGGGATCTCCGATCACATAGAGTGGTTTACCACTATGGAAAACTCATATTGTGGGTCTCATACCCATCTCCTTCGATGCATTTTCTATCACGTTGCGTGATAGACCCTTTGTGAAGGGATCTGCCAAGTTTTTAGATGTTTGGATACATTCCAATGCAATAAATCCAGAGTTTCTCATTTTTCTAACAGATTGCAGTCTCCTCTTCACATGTCTTGATGACTTCATATTATCCTTAGAACTATTTACTTTGAAATTCACAGTTTGATTATCGTAGTTCATAAGGATTGCGGGTATTGGTTTTTCAACCACAGGAAAGTTCATAAAAAGTTCACAAGGCCACTCTGATTCAACAGAGGTTGTGTCTAATGCTATGAGTTCTGCTTCCATAGTTGACCTCATTATCTGCTTGCAAGACTTCCAAGAAACAACGCCACCACCAAGTGTGAATATGTATCCAATCGTGGCCTTTATCTCGTCAGCATCAGATATCCAATTTGAATCACTATAAACCTCTAGTACCCACATATACCTGGTATAGTGAATGCCATAGCTAGCAGTGCCTTTTAAATAGCACATAACTCTCTCAAGAGCATGCCAATGATCATCTCCTAGATTTGAAACAAATCGATTGAGTTTGCTTATAGCAAAAGAGATGTCTGGCCTCGTGGATCTAGCTAAATACATAAGCGAGCCAATAATTTGAGAGTATCTCATTTGGTCTCTAGCATTTCCTTGATTCTTTTGACGCAACACACTAGGATCATACGGTGTAGGAGAAAACTTGCAATCGCTATACACGAAACGACTCAAGACCTTTTCCACACAGGGAGACTGAAGCAATGTAATCCCACCATCATCATCTCTCAATATCTTTATATTCAGGATAACATCATCTAATCCCAGATCCTTCATCTCAAAAGAATGAGGTAAGAAATCCTTGACCTCCTTAATTGCATTAAGGTTGGTTCCAAAATTCAGTATGTCATCAACATACAAAGAAAGGATGACTCCCTCGCCCCTCATAGTGACGGTACCCACACTTGTCAGCTTCATTTACAACAAAGCCTGCAATAGTTAAAGTTCTTTCAATCTTCTCATGCCACTGCTTAGGGATTGTTTTAGGCCATATAAAGACTTTAAAAACTTGCGCACCTTTCCTTCTTGACCACTTACCACAAAGCTATCTGGCTGATCCATGTAAATTTACTCATCCAACTCTCCATTTAGGAAAGCTATCTTAACGTCCATTTGATGAACGAGAAGACCATGTGAGGAAGCCAATGAAAGTAGTACTCGAATAGTGGTCAATCTGGCAACAAGTGAGTAAGTGTCAAAGAAGTCTTCACCTTCTTTTTGAGTCTAGCCCTTGGCCACAAGCCGTGCCTTGTACTTCTCAATAGTACCATCTGGCCTAAGCTTTTTCTTAAACACCCACTTGCAGCCTACAGGTTTGCACCCATAAGGGCAATCGTGGTCTCCCATGTTCCATTAGCTAATATGGAATCCATCTCACTATCGACGACTTCATTCTAGTATTCAGCATCAGGAAATGCATAGGCTTCTGAAATGGAAGTGAGAGTGTCATCGACAAGGTACACAATGAAATCATCACCAAAGGACTTTGCAGTCTTCTGTCTCTTGCTCCTTTTAGGAATTTCATTATCATCCTCCTTAGGACTTTTAGAGTGTTCAATTGGAATGGTAGGTTCAGAAATTCTAGCAAATTCCTGATTAGATGAACTAGATATCTCCGGATTTGATGTGTTAGGTTTATCCTTCATAGGAAATATATCCTCAAAGAAAGTCGCATTAGTCGACTCCATGATTGTAGCAACATGTATGTCAGGTACTTCAGATTTTACTATCAAGAATCTATAACCAATGCTATGGAACGCATAGCCCAGAAAAACATAATCAATGGTTTTTGGTCTTAGCTTCTGTTTCTTGGGGATTGGTACATTAACATTTGCCAAACAACCCCAAGTACATAAGTGAGAGAGTTTTAACCTTTTCTTCTCCCATTCTTCGAATGGAGTAATTTCTTTTTTCTTTGTGGGAATTCTATTTAGGACATGACACACAGTCATTAGTGCGTCCCCCCACCATTCCTTTGAGAGACCTAATGTGTAAAACATGGCATTAACCATATTTGTTATAGTACGGTTCTTTCTTTTGGCTACCCCGTTTGACTAGGGTGATTAGGGAGGCGTCCTCTCATGAATTATACCATGTTCTGCACAAAAGGAATCAAACTCGTTGGAAAAATACTCTCCACCACGATCAGACATAAGTCTCTTAATCTTTCGATCAAGTTGGTTTTCTGCTTCAGCTTTATAGATTTTAAAGAAACTCAAAGCCTCATATTTTGATTTCATAAGATACACATGACAGTTCTTGTAGAGTCATCGATCAACGTCATGAAATATTTATTTCCACCTTTTGTCAACACACCATTCATCTCACAAAGATCAGAATGTATGAGCTCTAGTGGTGTTAAATTTTTCATCCCCACAGTCGTATGTGACTTGCAAGGTTGCTTTGCTTGCACACAAACTTGGTATTTAGATCCCTTGACAGTAGTGAAACCAGGGATTAAATTCATTTTGGCTAGTCACGTCATACAACCAAAATAAATATGACACATACGAGAATGCCAGGCATTTGATTCAAATTTTTTGTAAATATGATTACCGATTTTATTACAAACGTCTGATAGGGATAAGCGGAACAAGCCTCCGCACTCATAACCTTTACCAAAAAAGGTTCCATACTTAGAAATTACATGTTTATTGGACTCGAATACAATCTTGTAGTCGTCTCAACACGGAAGAGATCCACTAATAAGTTTTTAATTTATTGAGGGAACATGATGCATGTTCTCCAGGCGCACGGTCTTTCCCGAAGTGAACTTCAGATTGACCATACCAACACCGTAAATAGGAGCATGCGAGCCATTCCCCATCAACATGGATTGAGTCCCTCTGACCTGATATGAAGAAAACATGGAAATATTAGAACAAACATGTATATTAGCGCTCGTGTCAATCCACCAATCAGAAGAATGACATAATGTAAGAACAGTAGGTACTATACCATAGCCAACATCCTTCATCTCAACGTTGCCCATGACAACATTAACAATCTTGCTGCCTTTCCCATGATGACGCTTGTCAAAACGGTTGGGGCAAGCAGGAGCCCAATAATCAGGATCACCGCACACATGACAAGCACCTTTCTTTTTATCAGTCTTCTTCTTGAAACTGCTAGTCTGTGAGGCTATGTTCTTCCCATCGAACTTTCCTCTGCCATCAAACTTTCCCTTATTCTTGAACTTGTGAGAATGGAAGTTCTTTTTCTATACCAGGCTGACACTTGAACCTCCCTCAGCACCTCGAGCACGTGTGTATTTTCTTCTTGCCTTCTCTTCCACATCAATAGTTCCAATGAGATCCGATATGGAAAAATCTTGTCTCTTGTATTTCAGGGAAGTAGCGAAGTTCCTCCAGGAAGGGGGAAGCTTGGCAATAATGCCCTCGGCAACGAACTTGTCTGGTAACAGACAAGGAAAGTTCTCAAGCTCCTTGGCTAGTGACTGTATCTCATGAGCATGCTCAACCACGGAGAGGCCACCAGTCATCTTGTAGTCATAGAATTGCCCATAACATATAGTTCACTGCCATTGTTCGAGACCCCAAACTTGGCCTCGATCATAGCCCACATGTCCTTGCCATTATCAAATGACATATAAGGTTCAACAATGTTTTACCCAATAATAGACAATAGAGCAGCCCTGAACAAGATATTAGTTTTCTGAAAAACTTGCTCCTGAGCAGGAGTAATCTCCCCCTCAGGCTTGCCAAGAGTGGTGTCCTAGTAGTTCATGTTCCGAAACCATAGAACTGCTCTCACACACCATCTCTTATAAAGCGTACCCTCAAAGATAGGTGGCTTCATAGATGCAACAGAACCACTTGGAGAAAACTGCCTATAATAAAGTTTTTGGATTGTTGAGTAAAAGAGAAAATTACCAAGAGAATTAACCATGATAAAGGTAGGTAAAACATGAATAGAATAATAGAGATTAAACTAATCATGTGATTTAGCGAATAATCTATTGCAAACCATAAGATACGATGGATTATCTGACTGAGATAAACAAGATTAAGAAAGATGGTATACATCACAACGGAGGAACCGCCCATGTTGGTGTTGGTACCATCGTTATCCATGTAGTTGAGGAAGAGGCTGTTGATGTCAGGGAAGAAGTCGTTGTTGGGGAAGATGTCGATGTTGTCGCTATCCGTGAAGGAGTCCGTGATGAAGCTAGTAGTCATGCTAATAGCGCTCCCCAAAAACCTTATCGCCATTCTCCCGTACAGGACTCGAAGTAGCGGGGTTTTGGAGAACTACTATCCTAGCTCGCGGTGCACACCGCAAGAGGGGATGGGGAAGATCCTATAGGAAGCACAATGCTCTGGAACTGGAGCTGGATTACAGGGATGTGTCTGAGGTGTTTCTGAGGAGAGGAGCAAATTCTCGCTCTTATAGGTAGGAATAGACAGGCGAACAATCAGCGTTGGGAGAGGAAATGAACAGGCATCGACCGAAGGCGAATAGCCTCCACTAAGTTTTAATTAAATCAGGCATCGACCAAAGCAGAATAGCCTCCACTAAGTTCATTAACTCACATGGACTGTTCATATTATTATCCATTCATGGATGGCAAAAAGAAAGATAACCTCTCGCCTCGAGGCATTCCTGCAATCCGCGGCGCGCGCGTCATGATGAGGCGAGGCGGGCAGCGGAGGAGGAGAAGCGCGCGTGTATGTATCTCTCCTTCTTATTCTTTTACCATGTGGTGGAAGAGCCCTCCTTATAAGGTGGTGAAACCTTCCTTCAACTAGCAATGTGGGACTAAATATTTGTCCCACGTCTTGCCATGCATGAATGGGTCACATGGGCCTCTAGGATTTCAAGAATTATTAAAATTGAAATATGGGTTGGGCCATTTAGGCAAAAATTCCAACATGTTGGGCCACGCAGATGTAAATAAAACTTTTCCCCTACACGGTGCTCTAAAGATCTAGCTAGGTGATAGGCCACGAGATTTACCATTAGACGCACAGTTGCGGATTATTGATGAAGCGCATCTATTGATGTCATGCCGAACGATCCCACATTTAGCACGTACTCCCCACGAACTCCTTTGTCTCCAGCGCCGCATGTGCAATGTTTCTACCGGTATGCACACGTATAGGAAGGAGCTCTAGACAGAGGACTGCTAAATCCTGTCTAGCCCGAAATAGTAGTGGAGAAAGTGACAGCTAGGTCAAGGAACTATCCCTTGTCACTCCACTTATATACACTTCTAGCTGGGCTCAACACTTGAGGCCCATCTAGGCCGTATCCCAATCTGCACATGGATCGAATCCATATGGGCTCCTTTCCCTTAAGTGTGTGACCATGTAGGCTCACGTACACCTAGGCACTACATGAGTCATCACTCTGAGTCGGTAGTTGCTAGCGGCCTCTAGCAAGATGTGCCAACTTCCAAGCACCGTAAAGTCAGAAGACAAACCTTTCTCAATGTGACTTTTGTTCAAGTCTCTTTGTCTGACGATATACATTGTCAAGCTATAGGCAAGTAGTTGTCATTCCTTTAATAACTCGACTCTCTCTTCTTGTTTCATGATATACCATTCAATAGACTAAACGTTAGTCCGACTTCTTGGTTAACACTTAACCAAGTCGCGCATGTCCATGCTTTCAAATCATATCACACGAGAGGACCCAAAGAATATCTCTCCATTACGGAGGTGCAAATCCGATCATGGTAATTCATGTCATGCGATTCACAACTAGCCCGAACTCTACCTTTATAACTATCCATTACAGAACAACGTTTGATAGAACCTAAGCTGGTGATCCATAACTCGGATCATGCGATCATCTCAGGTCAAGGGATTCATTACTTGAGACTACAAATGACAACATGCTCGCTGCACCTAAACTATGGGTCAGTCTGACTCGCTAAACTCTTTAGACGAATCCGTGTAAGTCGGAATAGCATCGCCATGCCCATGACAAGTGGAACCTAGGCATCAGCCGACTTCACATTGGTCTAAGTTGTGTGTCCAGCACAACCTCAACGACCTAGGACATCTAGTATAAATAGCATGAATATATAGTTCCACAATTGAATCACATATTTAATGACATATATCTGATGTTTATACTAGGACAACTTGATAACTTTATGAATACATTAAAAATTACATCATACATGATGTCCTCTAGGGCATTAGCCCAACAGTTAGCCCGTTAGTTTCTACCTTCGTTTCTTTTCTAATTTGATTGTCTACGATGCTCCTACTTCTCATTCCTCTTTCCCGAGATTACATACCGACTGTTGTTTGAAGATCATAACCAATATTCTTGTAGAACATCTTACATAAAATAGATCTTGCACATCGTAGATACAAATAATTACATACACATTAGAGGATGTACCAACCATGATATATTTTTCTACCATCAACAATAGGGTATCGAGCTACATAATTTATCTATTTAACAAATAGTTCTAGATAGTACAAAGAGGTTAAATGTAAATGATTAAGATAGATTACTGAGCCATATTGTCATAGATTATTTTTGTTGAGATTTAATATGTGCATAAGATAAGGGAATTTGTGTTGAAAGGAAGAAGTCCAAGATTAAAAGTATGAATATAATCAATCATAATATGGAAGCAACACAAGATGCACTATCCAAGATTGCCGCGCCTAGCGATTAGTTCTTACATAAATGGAATTCCTCCGAAAGAGAGATTATGATCATAGAAATAGACTTGCAAAGTGCTTAGCCACCACATAACATCCCAGAGTCGTAGCACACATGAATTATTATAAAATATGCCTTATGTACATGAAGCTTATCTTTAACTCTGGTATGCCATACATTTTTCTCATTGGATTTTTTAGGAATTTTTTTTCGGTGACTTGGTGTACATCAAGATGATCAATTACATCCGCATGTTTTCTCTTAGGTCATGTATAATAATGGGGTTATTCTAACAATGCCACATAGGATAATTACTAAGTTGGGGGAGATAGAAACGAAAAAAGAGAAATGCTCTCTCTTTATAAATAGTTAAAGAAGACTAAAATACAATCATCGTATAGCATGCTTGTTACCTTCTCCAGACGACATACACTTCATAAGATATAAGATTATCTTGGCAGCCACTATACATGCACGTAGATTAAGAACTCCAACATACTCTTGTTCACTATGCTCGCCTAGAGGGGCTTTTGAGAACTACCCAACCAACTACCAAATAATATGACATCATTAAGTAAGGGGATGCTATTATTTTTCTATTATTTTCGTTGCAAATTCTTGCATGCCACTTACTCTCTAGAATCTTCCAAACATACTCAATGAATATGCGAGATTTACAGGCTGAAAATTACCTATCATGATCAGTGATGTACAACCAGACAGAGGGTTATACCTGGTTAGGAGCAACTCTAGAAAATCACATAATAGCAACAGTGACACTAAAACTGCTAATGTATGGAACAAGATCACTGTGGTAGATTCTATAGCAGTCCATGTCCCTATATTGTTTAGTCACGCGCTAACACCCACCGTAACCCTCAAGGTTACAATAGAGTTTGCTACCTCAAGGCTCAAGAAATAGTTAGTAAAGACATAGTCAAAAAGCATTTGGGGATGGATCATGACAACATGGCTAATATTACATAACATAATAACAAACGATGAGTTTGTCCAAGAGGAGAACTTTGAGTACAAATTGTGGCAACAAGTGTGATCCTGAGAGGATTACTAACAGACTCCAAAGATTTCGTGAAGGAACCTGTGGATCTTATAATATTTGTGGAAGTGGAAGATCTAGCATGTTTATTCTATCATAAGCATGACCATGATGACCGATTTTTGAGTGAAAACAAAAGCATCACATAACTATAATCAGATATCCTCTAACATTTTGGCACCCCTTATGTCGTATCCTAGGGCGACACCAGGGTTGAAACCCTAGCACAGCCAGAATCTCCCCCTCTCCGGGTCCCCTCGTCGCCACTGCGGATGGCCGTATTTGTGTTGGCAGTGGGCCCAGCATCCAAAGGTGGCTAGGGTCGGTGGTGCGTCATGGGAAATCGCAGGAGATTCTAGGGCTATGACGGTTGTCCACAGCGATGATCAGGGAGGCTCCCCTGCGTCAGGGTGGCGGTAGTGATCCGTAGTGGCGCCGATCTGGTGGTGGAGGTGCATGGCTCTAGGGGATCTTTGCAAAACCTAGGTCTTGGCCTTGCCAATGCCCTTCGATTGTCGTCGGGAGAACATGGCGCAGTCTCCCATGGCCATTCTGGCCATGGTCTAGCGCGAGCCAGAGCAGCAAGCAAGGGGCGTGTGTTGTGATGCCTTGCATAGTGAAGCTCCAGCGGCAGCGGCAGGCAAACCGCTCCGCAATTGCCTTCTCCTCCGATGTTCTGAATGGCTACATGGGGGGTCTTCTTGTTTTTCTTTGCTTAATGGTGGTGGTCCTAGGATTCTTCTTGCTCCAAGATGATGTTCTGGTCGATGCCTTCTCTCACTGACATGGCCATTGACGAGTTCCAATATTGCATGCCGGAGATCACCATTGGGTGCTTAACGCCTGTAGATTTCTTGGTCAGATGGATTTGGTCGTGTGTGCCCCCTTTTTAAGTTGTTAGGCTTCAAGAGGGCATGACGTGAAGCTTCATTGTTTGTTGACATCGTGGGACATGTCGGTGGTTTGATTTCCATGATGAATATAGGGATAGAAAATGTGATGGTGGCTGAGGTATGATGCCTAGCAATAGCGGATCGAGTCTTCGAGGCGATGAAGACTTTGCTTGCTGATTTGTAACTTGTAGGAGTGGCATCGACAAATGGGGACAATAGTACATGAGGAGTACATAGTCTTATCTTTTAGAGTGAAAACCCAAGGTCTGACCTTAATTGCTTGTGCCTGGTAATGGTCTTATTGAAGGTATTGTTTTGAGAGTGTGGTCTTTCTCTAGGGTGAAAACCTAAGATCTATGATTGGGCAATGACAATATTTGCGCATTGTTTCCTTCTTGTTGGAGGTGTCACTATTGGAGAATTTGGAATTCGGGTGTTGTCTTGGCGGTGGTTAGTGCTGCAGCTACAAGGAATTCAGACTAGACTTTTATAGGTCTCGATTTTTTTGGCAAAGTGTTGAGAATAAAAGAGAATATAAATTAACAAAATGGAACATAAATTGTAGACAAAAGATCAAGGTGATCTAGGTATTGAGGTGTTGGAAAGTAAAAATAGATGTTTATTGAGCAAATGGGTTTTTAATCTAATTAATGAAGGAGTGTGGCAAGAATTGTTACATAACAATTATCTAAGTTACAAAACATGGTCTGAAGTCCAAGCGAAACTAACTAATTCTCCATTTTGGAAAGGACTTATGCGGGTAAAAATGGGTTCTTTGCTAGATCTCATTTGAAGATTGGGGAGAGTTCAACTACTAGGTTTTGGAAGGATATATGGTTGGGAGATACACATTTATCTCAACAATATCCATCTTTGTACAATATTCTACAACGAGATAATGTTACCGTGGTACAAGTTTTAGCTCAAGTACCGCTAAACATTGGTTTCAGGGGTACTTAGTGGTAATAAGTGAACTGCTTGGTTACACTTATGCCAAAGACTTGTGATGGTGCAACTATTGGAGGATCAAGATAAGTTTGTGTGAAACTTAATAGTATCCAGGGTGTTTTCAATGAAGTCCATGTATGAAATTTTATGAACGATCATATGATCTTTCTTTGCAAATAGCTTTAGAAATTAATAATCCCACTTAAGGTTAAAATATTTATGTGATTCCTAAATAAATAAGTGATTCTTACACAGGTTAATCTGCTTAAAAGGAATTGGGTAGGGTGTACCAAGTGTTGATTTATGGGTCACATTAAACCATAGAATATTTGTTTATACCATGCCCGTTTGCTCGCCTCTTGTGGCACATTGTTAATTTTGCTTATGATCTACCCCTCTGACTAATATAACAAATATGTTTGAAAATTGGTTGAATGGAGTTGACAAAACTTCTAAGTCTAGAATTCACAACAGTGCTTTGTCCTTACGTTGGTCTATTTGAAGATGCAGAAATGACATAATCTTTAACAAAATAAAAATTAATTTTTTATAGGATAATCATATGGTGACACATTGGATGCAGTTTTGGATGCTTCTACAACCACATGACTAACGTGATATTATGGCTACTAGGTGCAGCCGTTCCTGATGGTCGCTCGGGATATCTTCGACCAGTTTATTTGCAGCTTTTTAGTCAACTACCGGATGATTAGTGGTCGCATACTTCATATTTTTCGCTGGTTGATTCGTGTATCAACTTGAACCTATCAAAATGTAATACTATTGGATGATGAATTTATAATAAAATGTTGTGTGCATCAACCAATCCAGAGGCTGGGGTTATACTCCCCTTTTCGAAATAATAAGGAATTGACTCCTGCAACGGGATCCTTTTTTGGAGGAGGGGGGGGGGGGTGCACGCATCCCTAATGTCTTAGGACATTTCGTTGTTACGGAGACGGGATGTAATTGGTATTTTCATGACATTAATATTTTTTTTATAAAAAACAATCCTCTAACATGTCGCAAGTTTTATACATCCATTTTTTTTTATGTTTTTCCGTGATTCATAGACCCCTCGAGTTTTGCTTTGGAGAGAGTTAAGTCCAAATTCATAAGTATTCCCTCTGTTTTACATTACAAGATGTTTTAGATATTTCATTCTGGTCTACATACAGATTGAAATGAGTGAATCTACACACTAAAAAATGTTTAGATACATGCGTTTAAGAAAAAGCTAAAACAACATATAATTTGAAATGGAGGGAGTACTAATTATCATGTGAGAGACAATTTCAACCGCATTTTCAAATGAATTCAATGGCTTTAAGATTCGGTTTGAAGATTGACTAAATTTAGAATTTGTTTCCCCGCTAAACACTGAAAAGATTTTATCTGAAGAGCTAGTAGCTATGCTTTCTATTGCTGGAGCCAGGAATACCCTCTGAGAAGGCGAGGAGCCAAATAATTATCGAGAATCATAAATTTCCTGAGCTCTGAAGATTACTCTACACAGCGCTAGCTTTTTCTCTCATCCTGATTTCCTCTCTTCTTTCCATGTGACAACTGTCATATCAGAGCAGATACACAAGACAAGCATATATCTATCCCTATCCTAGATTCCATATCCCTCGCGCGTGGCCGCAGTCTGTACATGCGTCATGTACCAGAAATGAAGAAATACAAGGGGGGAAATCCAGATAAACATCTTTACTTTCTGCAGATGCCGCACCATCAGACAGGTAACAACTGTGCGTCTGTTCTTCAGCATCTTTCTCTCTCTCTCTCTCTCCTTTTGGTGCAAGGATGAGAATGTTGAAGGGAAAGACGAAGGATTGCACTGTCATCGGATCTTGGCATCACGGCGCCTCATATTTGATAACGCCACGTCGACGATGATGGAAGCAGGCAGCAACTTGGACATGATTCTGTGCCTACAGATAAGTGATGGGAGGAGCTCTGTGGATGCTATTCTGAAATTGAGGCGACTCGGCACCGGTTCCTGTGAAACCAGCTCGATGAGCTGGGCGGAATCGGTTTCTTGAAAAGAAATGGCCGTACCACGCCTGTGCTTGTCCAGCTTGCCGACACGGTTAATGTCAGTCGCTGACGCCTTTTCTTGCAGATGCTGTGCTAGTATTTTGCAGTAGTAGATAGCATCAGTTGTAAATTCTAAGTAGACAACTCTTGAATTTTGAACCTAAAATTCTTCAATGCATGTCTTATTTATCTGAGCAGATTCTTTGCTACATAAGAGAACACTTATTCATTAATTAACCAACAAAAGAAATTTATCTACTGCTAAGTGCATCCTCCTGGAATTAAATGGCTGAAGTGGAGGGTCTAGTTGGCCGTAGGGGTGTTAGTTTTATGAAAACTATTAGTGATCAAAATAGAGTTGCCCATAGTCTAGCTAATTATGGAAGAACCGGGGGGATCACCGCTTGTTGGTTGCGCCATGCACCAGAATTCATCAAACAGCTTGTGTTAGCTGAATGTAACTCTATTACTATGCAATAAAATACGAAGTTCACCCGAAAAAAAGTATATCCTCTAGGCAGTACAAAAATTGGTACCATGTGAACCGCTCCCTCCCCTCCCCTCCCCTCCCGTGGCGCACCACAGGGCGCCGCCGGGCGGCTCCCCTTCCCGTCGCCGACACCTCCCCCCTCCCCGATCTACCTCCCCTCCGCCGATGGCCGCCGTGGCGGCGGACCTGGAGCCGAAGGGGCCAGGGAGAGTACATCGCGGTGGCGGCGAGACCGGCGCCGAAGGGGCCGGGGAGAGAAGATCGTGGCGGCAGTTCACTGGTGATGGCTGGGGACGACGCTGGTGGTTCGGCTGCGCGCGGCGCCCCTGGTCGCGTGGCGGCGGTGGATGCCCCCTGGGCATGAGATCCCATGGTGGAGGTCGTCTGCTTGCGGTGGCTGGGCCAGTGCCCGGGTCATGTAGCGGTGGCGGCTTCCCCCTCAGGCGTCGGCACATGGTGTGGAGATTATGGTCGTAGATCTAGGCTACTGCCTAGATCCGCCATCGGCCTGGCCTTTTGGTTGCCCGGAGGTGTGTGGGAAGGCCGCGCGATTCTTCTTGCTCAGGCCGGCAAGCCGGCAGGGGCGCGTGGTTCTCGAAAGTTTGTCTCCTCTTCCACCGGAGGGGGCGGGCGGTGGATGTTGGCATGGGGGCATGTTGTTCTGTCCAATAAAGGCGGGCGGTCATAGGGTTCTGTCAGCGCGAAGACGAAGATATGCTTGTTTCCTATCCTCGTTGATCTGGCATGGAGAGGCAAGTTCCGGAAGGCTCCGCCGGCGAACTCCCACGGACGCATCATGCCTGGAGATTGCTAGATCGGAAGATATTCGGTCGTGCGTACCCATGTTTTTTTGGCCGTTTGGTTTCAGCGGGAGCGTTGCAAAGCTCTGCTGTTTGTTGCCATCATGTGTGATGTCTTCGACGGTCTATGATCCATGGTGACGTCAGATGCGAAGAATGTCAGGAAAGCAAGAATATGAGAGCAGCGATGGTGATTCGAGTTTTTATGGTGACGAGGCACTGACTGCGTGATCTGTGACTCGCAGTTGCGACTATTTATGGGGATGACCACCCATGATGAGTTCCCAGTCTTACCTTGCAGGGTGAAAATCCAATATGTGACCTTAATTGGTTGTTCTTGGCAATGGCCTTATTGAAGGCATTGTTTGCGAGCGAGAACTTTCTCTAGGGTGGAAACCTATGATCTTTGATCGGGTGACAACGATGCTTCTGTATTGTTTCCTTCTTGAATGCGTTGCTATTTGGAGTGGTCGGACTACTGGTGTTTTTCTAGTGGTGTTAGTTTTGTTGTTTTGAGGAATCGTTCTCTATAGCAGGATTTTTTAAATTCTTCTCTCTTTTTTATGGGTTGTGTGCATCCGTAAGGCCGCTAGGGCATGCGTTGTTGAAGATGCTGGGTGTAATTGGTATCTCTGTGATATTAATATATACTATTTTCCAAAAAAAAACAAATATAATAGTTTGCATATCAGTCTAATCGGTCCCAACCCTAGCCGCACGCTTCCATCGCGCCGCCCCCGGGTGATCGATCTCCATGATCTCCGCCGGGGGCCGCGCGATCCGTACGCAGGGTTCGTCCGCCGATCCGTGGTCGGCTGTCCTGTAAGTTTTTTTTCCGATCTCTTAATCGGTTTTCTTTTTTGGTTTACCGATCTTAGATCGGATTGAGTCGCCCACCGCCGTCGTCATTGCCGTGCCTCTACTCCGACCATCGGCATCGAGGATCTACACCGCGCCCGTGCGCCTGCCTCCTCCGCTGTTGCGCCTGCCTCGGCAGGCTGTCGCAGCCTCAGGGCAGACTACCGCGCACCACAGACGGCTGCTACGCCTTCCATTGGAAAGCTGCCGCGGCCACCGCGATCTACGCGTCGTCCACACCCTGGCGCATACAGCGCACCGTCAGTTTGATCAACCGATCCCGCGCCTGTCTACGCCAAGCACGTCCCCGAGCACGTCCAATGCGCCTTCCTTGGCGTATACGTCGCTGGTGGTCTCCCACCCACTGCACCGACTTACGCCCTGCACCTATGTCGCCCCCTCGGGTCGTAGCATGGCTGCACGCAGTCTAGTTCGCCGTCCTCGTGCATCGATGGCCTCGGCTTGCACCGCGACGTCTCCTACGGCGCAAATTGCCGCCGTCTGCACATGGTCTTCGTCACGTTGCCGGGTCTGCCTCGCCTACTTCGAGCACCGCCGCCGCGCTTCACAAGGTAACCTGCAGGGCACCCTCTCGCCATCGCAGGTCCCACCGACTACCCCGTTGTCACTCCAGGCATCCAACATGACTACCTCAGGTCGCTGCTGTTTTCGCCGCCTTCTAAGTCTTCGTCCACTACAACTTCGTCGCTAGCGTCATCGCCTCATCCCCGACTACACCACCTGCTACTGTACTCCGACTACCGCGGACAGCGCCGACATCTCTCCCTTCGCCGCTTTGCGCGTCGCAACCGCTCTGATACAATGAAAGAGTATGAGTTTGGAGGAATATGACGGATATATTATTGAGCCTCATGGACGAGTATATATAGGCGTACGAAGGATTATATTGGAGTAAGAGTCAAGTTAGGACTGTACGTAAACAGATCCTAACTCTATCTAAACTATCATAACAACCGTATATACCTAATACTCTAACAAGAACCCCTTCTTTTTCTTTTGTACTCCAAGTATACATATAACCCGTTCGAGAAATTGTAAGACTTTTGCAGTAACCCTATGTGTTTGTCGTGTATTCTTCCTTACATTAACATTGTGTTAAACTCTAGTGGGTGAAGAATAGGCATTGTAGTGCGTTGCCAAGGCTAGGGTTGGCGTGCCGCCTGAGAGGATGAGGTGGGGGCTGATGGGATATTTCTTCAATGTTTGTATACCCGTAAAAAGAAGGAATTAGACCTTGTTTGATACTGGAGTATTTGTGGGGTTTAGAGAGGATAATCCCACCGAACCCTAAATTCCCACTTATTTCAAATCGTATGTCTGATTTTAGAGTATTGGACTAATTCAATCTCCACTTTTCCCCAAGTTCTAGTGTATTTTTTCTAATATTCAATACACTATCTCGATCTACCCAGTGGATTGGGGTTTTGTGGGGATTAGAGAGGTTTAGGTGAAGGTGGGGTTTTTACCCAATCCCTTTTGAGATTATCCCCTCCAAGCCCCGCTAAAACTCTAGTACCAAACAAGGCCTTAGTGAACTATAATTCAAGCTTAACCAGCCAAGTCTATGCATGTGTGTCCGCACGGTCGACCTTTTCTTAGGAGAGAGTGAGGTGGGCCTTGACACCCAAAGCTTAATGATCGCCATATATAGGTGTATGTAGCATGTCCCTCTCAAGGTCAACCCAGAAAATATTCCAACATTTATGCTTTGGGACCTATTGAACAAAAGACGGTCCGATGCATATATTATCCAAACTGATCTCCATCCATACCAACTATTTCACACTAGTGGCAGGTGCCACTTGGATTTTGTAGATTGGACCCATAACTATCCGTTCTTACAATGTGACGAGCGCATGTAGATTTCTTCTAAGTTTTTTTTCAGTACAATAATGTTGAATATATCAAGACCCAGGCGCTTGCAATCTGGCATGTTCAAAACACTTCCTTTGGACCCCCCAACCCGTTAAAGGAAACCATGACCTTTCCACCTATAAAAGGAAGCACATCTCCATGCTACCAAAACATCCCAAGTCTCCTTGCTCACTAGCTCGCTTGTAGGTTTGTGCACGTAGATCACACATATTAGCTAGACGAGAAGATGGACCGTGTGATGAAGCTAACATCTGAGCGCGCAGTGGTGGTCTTCACCCTAAGTTCTGATTGCATGTGCCACACTGTGGAGCGTCTGTTTAGTGACCAGCTCGGCGTCAATGCACTGGTGCACGAGCTGGACCAGGACCCTAGGGGCAAGGAGATGGAGCGAGCACTCCTCAAGATGCTTGGGAGAGGACCCTCCGTGCCGGCGGTGTTCATTGGCGGGAAGCTTATTGGTGGGACCAACAAGGTCATGTCTCTACACCTCGGTGGCGAGCTAGTCCCCATGCTCAAGAATGCCGGTGCCCTCTGGCTATAGACAGGAACACACGACATAACATGAAGAATAACATATGGTCGACGAAGAGTACATGTGGAGTACAATTTTCCCTAGAATAACCTAACTAACCTGGTATGCATCAAGGAAGGCTTTTTCAATCCTTTTGCCTTGATAATTACATGGTTTGAGCGATCCAGAGTGATGTGTGTTATTTTTGTTATTTTTGTTCCCATCGATGTATGCCGATTTGTTTACCTTTTTTAATACCCAGGGTAATGAATACTAGACTACATGGCGGTGTCACGGAGCATGGTTGCTACAATGCATTTGACGACGATAAACATTTCAACTTTTTTTGAATATTTTACTTGTATTGTGGCGCCGCGTGTGGTTATTTTGATTAGCTATGATAATCGGATCTTGTTGATTTTATGGGTGAACCATGCAAATTAGATCATCTAAATATTTTGGGTGAACAATGGCGATCATTAGCGGAAAGCAAGCATTCGGTGGTCACATGTATAGAAAGCAAAGTTTGTGCTATCGAAAGGATAGTACACTACAAGAGGCAAATCTGATTTTGTAGATAGGTAATCCTAATATAAACAATGAAGTAGACTTAGAAACAACAAAAATCAGCAAGCATCGGTACGATCATAGCTAATTTGACAGCAGATTTAGGACACAACAAAGGTGGAGTTCAATGTTGTTAGACAAGAATTTAGTACATAAGAGTTTAGTGCTCGGGTTTAGGGTTGCGGTTCTAGAAAACCAAACTGTTCACTCTCTGTTAACAGCCATAACTAAGATATGGTTCGGTACATAGATCGTATGTGACTTTCGTTCGCTTTCACGGTGCACCTTCTTTTTTTCTTATCACCATGTGTGCTGATGTTCTGGTCTCCTAGATGTCTACTCCTCTAAACCTGCGATTTTATATGGAAAAATAGCACACGATCAGTAGTCACAGGTATGAAATGAAGATTCGGTGAATAATAAAAAAGGTCACACAAATACGTTACCAATCATAACTTTCTTTTATCACCAAAGTACTCCCTCCGTTTATAAAATAAGTATCGTGCAACTAAAATCAAGACATTTTTTCCACGAAAACACAACAGGCTGTTGCGTTTCATTTCATTGTGAAGGTAGGAGAGTCAGGGTACAAACGCCTTCGTGAGAGGTCACAGGGAACTAAACAAAGGTTATAACAATGAACATCCCATGTCGTTATTTCGAAACAGAGTAGCAAGTAACACTGAGAAGGATTATAAGCAGAAAAGAGTTCACTCACTTGGAGTTTCATACATCTATTCTAGAAAGGAACAAAATAAGAGAGCAATAGATTTCTTGATTATTCAGTTTCTTTGAGGCGGAAGGTAGCTATGAGAAAGGAGAAATCCGAAGAAATATCACTTACATGACTGCACAGGGATGGTCATAAAGGCATATTGCCACACCAATAGGAAGCACAAGGCAAGCAGAAGTTAATGACATGAAAATTAGGATCACTTAATTCACACATATGTTCATGAAAATCAAAATAAGTAAATTCATCAACTAAGCCAAGATGGCAACACAACAGCACTACATTTTCTATAAAACACTGTGTGATTTACTTTACTGAAAACTTAACTTTCTGATATATCATAGACAATAATCATATAATTAGTGGATATATGTATGCACATAAATAAAAAATATTAACCTTAATCGGCTGCCAATTTGTAGAGTAAGATCATATATTTTAGACAGTACACTTTAGCATTTTGGACTCCAGCTCTAAGACATAGATGATTGTCCTGATATATTTTCTCTTAGATACGTGCAAATAAATTTCAGACTGAGGTTACATATTTGACCTACGAAGTTATTCCTATCAAGCATACTGAATTCACTATCGTTACAAACTGGATGGCTTAAAATCTATAACCTCAACTACTAATTGATGTTGTACCAGAGGGCTATACATCAGAAACCTAATTGTTTAGACCATGCCTCATATAACACAAAACATGGTGTAATACCAAAAGAATAGGCTAAAACCTATGAAATCTCTGGTATCGTGGATGTGAGAGCTAATCATTCCTACTTGTTGTGAAGATACATGGGATATTTCTCAAAGTTGTGGTTCTTCTTAAGATTAATCTGTTTGTGAAGTAATAAACACAGGACATGCAAACTTTCAGTATTCTAAAATCGACTTTCACATTTTTAGAGGAAAAAATTAATAGCCCAAGCTTGAAAAACGAATGCTATTATAATCACACAATAGACAAAGATTAGTAATATCATCACTATTTGAGCTCTATGTATGGTCGCAATCACATGAGATAGAACTTCTAAGATTCTTATATGTGTTATCAATTTATCAAATATACAGAATAATAATAGACCAGAATTTTGTTCTGTTAAATAGGGACAATGTTAACTATAAGTCCTATCAGTTGGAGCAACATCCGACGGAATGGCATGCACGGGTCGTAAGTGGCACACCTTATGATCATTCTTTTGTAATGCACTGTCACGATTGACATACTGATATTAATAGTTCTATCCATTGTACTATTATATCGGTATATCCTCCTCCCTGCAGTGGCAAAAATAAAATGAAAAAACTCAATGTTGCCATTGTCCATCACAACAAAATTTGTGGAACAAACACTGAAATAATGGGCATATCTATCTAGGAACAAAAACACATCAAGCTGCTAATAATTTAAAATATTTACACATACAGGACTCCACTGTTTTATAAACAAGGTATATATCATCATTTCTGAGCCATTAACTTGAAGTAATGGGAAATACTGAGATCACCTTATGACATCTATATCATGTTAAGATTTATGTTCTCTATATCTGAAAATACCAGCTATATTATGCACATGCCTAATTTCAACATTTAATATTTTTTAACCAAAAAATGTTATTATATAAGAGATAAAATCTTTGATGTTGAAAACCACGCTAAATAATGAAAGTGAATCTTATGAGATGCAGCATCCGACACACTTTCTTCCTGGAATGGTCAGCAAGACAATATGATTGACTGCACTTATTTCCTATCTCCTTTATTTCCAAATTACTAAATGTTAATAACACTAATTTGCTTTTAACACTGGGGAAAATCTCATAAAACAAATTGATCGAAGCAAAAAACATGTATATTCATTCGCACTTGCAATCTGCTTAGACTACCATAAAACAGCTTGCAACCAAAATAGAAAGCCCGCACAAAAAGAGATGCAATAACACATGTCGTTCAGACCAAATCTAAGATGGTCAGAAAATCCTGATCAAGCGAAGAAGCAATGCAATAAATACAATCACCTTCAAAATCAATAAATTCAAAGGAATTAGGGATTGATGAATTAAGATAAATACCTGAACCAGTATGGTTAAGTTGTAGACAACTTTATGAGTATCAGATGAAAATTGATCAGAAGTTGAAATGATAAATAAAGGTGTAGTATATATTATCCTCATACAATAATGAACTCCATGGTACAAAGGAATCTTTTCACTAAATTTTTTAGAATAAAAAGATCGACAACTTACTTTCCATGTCGAAGTCGTACTTCAGCTTCATATCTGGAACCACCCTAGTGGTTACACATCAATTTGTCTTTCTAGTTACTTGTAAAGTCTCCCACCAATTCCACATCCTCACCCTGTAGAAAATTTGTGGCGTTCAATTCCGTCATGTTAGTGATTAGAAAGATCAACGTAAAAATTAAGTCACTGAAAACATGGCTAAATGATATATTTTGCTGTGAATCGAACTGACCTCCCGACCACTGTTCCAAACAAAGAACACTGAATGTGTAGGAGTACCACCATGTTTTCCATTTTCAAATAATGCAATGAGATCCCTAGTTGCCCAAACAATTGCAGCTCTGCATATTTAAAGAAAAATTAAGCCCCAAAACAATAGCCACGACAACAAATCTATTAATGGATTATTAGAGGAACCATAATCCTCTTTCAGTTAGGTCAATTCAAAAAGATTAAGACAAAATTGTTAGCTAAAACTACCTAGCTCTACAAGAGTGCAACCAAGTGATAAACTTGTGAGCAGTGTGAAGCGGTGTATCTTGAACCCAATGTAGATATGCAATCATGCATGCTGGTGATCTATGGTACAAGTCACATATATACGGTAGTTATTCCTTATAAGGCGCAAAAGAAGACCAACACAAAAGGGAAGCTTCTTCCTTAGGTCCAAGGAATCAACCTCTCTAAAATAATAAAGAAAATAAATGGTGTATGTAGTTGAACGACAATCAGATTACATTGAAAGTAGCGAACATATAGCAGTGCGGTGATGTTTATTTCCTAAACTGAAAAGAACAAAAGTACACATCGAGCATCTACTTATGTACCAGCCAATATCTACATGATAATTAACCTCCACAATAAACTCCATGGTCCACTTTGGCAGTCAAACCCTACCTACTGTGACTACAGAATAAAGGAAGAATACATATCTATTTTAAAATAAAAAAGGCTAATGCAATCACCCAGACAAACGATAATAGATTCAAGCACTTTTGACATTTCTACTGTAAGGCCCGGTAGGTTTTCATTAAAAAGAAAATCCTACCGTATAGGATAGTTAATCATCAAGATATTATTCTGATGACAAGAATTGTTGATCGCCTCAGAATTGATTCTCCAATTGACGTGCTCACTTTCACTTTGGAAATTTAGGACAACAATAATACCCTGAAGCCTTTTGTAATATCAGAAACTTGAATAAACTGTAAAAGGCCTATAAACTGAACAAATAAGGTTTCTGCTCACAGTAATATGTTAGAAACCTACCATAGTTTTTGATAACATCTTCACATCATTTTATATTTGTATGCATGATCCAACAAATATTTTTTCAGTAATCTGGTAGAAGAGTACATCAAATGATTGCTATGCTTATGGATGTAATAATCAGAAGTTGTGAAAGGAAATCATGATTGGCGAATTTACCTTATTGACAAAAAAGGTATAGGCAAATGATAAGGAAGAGAAAATGTAGATTGTCGCTCGATTCGGTGAAGGTAATCAACAGAATAAGCGGTGAAAACTTGGCAATCATGCTCATTCAGAACTCTACAAAACTGCTAGAATCAGATAGGAATCTATGGATATATTTGCAAAATTATGGGCATGATCTCAACACGTGTTATAAATTTCTTTGTTTGTGGAACTACTGCCTTGCACTAACCATAGCTACTCAACAACAACTTTTGATAGAATTGTGCAATACATATGGGTAAAAAACTTGATGTTGAGCAATATATACGGTACCGACCTTAGGGAATAGAACTATCCATTCAGGAGAGTTCCCTTGTTTACATGTGCCATTAGGTCAGACAATTCTCTAGCGATTAAGACTTCCACATATGATATACCATAAAATTATAAGAACTATAGATTTACCACGAAGATTAGTGAGAAGTATTAGTTCCATATATATTCCATAATTTATAAACCACACAAAGTTAACCTAACAATGAACATGCTTCCTCCAAAAAAAATTCACCACAAATGCATATGACATAGTCCAGTGCAAACTCAAATTTGAACTAATCTTAACTATAATGTACTATATTAGCATGACCTACTTCGTGGTATTGACTAACCCAAAATATAGACAAACAAATAAGGAAAATTGTAGTGTTTTAGGAAGATGGCAGAGAGTCATACTTGGTTTTCTGGTGGTCTCGTGAACCACATGAGGAAGATGAGGATAAGAGAAAGCCATGCCAGTTGCATTTTTTGTGTGGAGATTTGCCGATTCTGCTTGCTTCTCTCTTTCTCTTGTTCCCAACAACGTGTTCATGTTCCTCGTGCTCTTTTCTTCGCTACTGATCACGGCAAGCCAAATACTCATCAAAAACGAAGCGGGAGAGGGCAAAACAAATAAAAAGCGATCAAACTTGAACAGGAAAGCAACAGTAAGGATCAACAACCAGGAAGAACATATCTTGAAGGCCCCAAACGGCCAAAGATAGCAGAAGCACAGGCAGCACCCACGGGAGAAACGCCCCTCCCAGCCGTCGATAGCAGCAGCGAGCAGCGCAAACGGGTAGACCAAACGCCACCGAGAGAAGGGTCACCGGCAGAAACAGTCCAAATCAACCCCCACCAGTAAAAGGCACCGTGAAACCCAGGAGAAGGAGAAGGAACCCGCACTGCCTGTGAAAAAAAGCGAGCGGCGTTGCTTCGCCTCAAACACCGATGAGGGTGAGCTCCAGGAAAGTCACCCTTCGGCAAGAATACACGGTGGCACGTAGAAGACAATCGGTCGTCGACCGGAACAGAAGGAGTCCAGGCCTCTCCAAGAAGGCACCAGATTTGAGTACTGAACTGATCTCGATCTTGAATCCTCCTCTCCTTCTTCTTCTAGAACATTGGACCTAGCGAGCTTATTAACGGAGATTCCGACGGCACACTCCCGCAGAAGCTCGGCCTAGCAGGCAGAGAACCTTCATTCTACAAGTTGAGGTTGGTTCAGAGAACCCAAACCCAAGTTCAGAACAGAGAAAAAATAAAAATAAAGGGTATGGTCACGCCACCAGGATTTGATCCCTGGATCTCTAGGTTGAACTCTCAATGGACAACACAATGCTATGCATCGATTGTTGTATGATAATATATAGATCGGATTTTTTTTAAGTGGTTTGACCGGAATTCGGAATTAACAAACTGAGTATATCCAACAACCGCAAGGTTTCCTTCGTCAGGGTTCGGAGAATAAAAGACGTAATCGATATAATTTGGAACTCCAGGCTCTTGGGAGCACACAGACGGATCAACCAAAGAAGATACCTCGCTGTGGTTGTGTACCGAAGGTAGCACAGGCTCCATTTTACAAGAATCAAGGTCGGGTACAGGTTACTGTCGAAACTGAAAGAAAAAGACTGATATGCCAACTGCTTGCACACGCACGCGGCGATGGCGGACAGACGCAGGCGACGACGAGCTGGGTCGGTCTAGACGGGCAAGGCAGGGATTCAGGAGAGGAGCTCACTGTCAGCCGATTGAAAACGATGTTATGGCCGGAGGAGGTCGGGGGCGGCGCTACTGCGGCGAGGTGCTCGGCACGGATGACCTTGCCGACGGGAAGAAGTCATGTGTTGGTCCGGCTCCTCCCTCTGGGGCGCTCCTCTACCTCTCGGTCATTGGCGGCGGCAACGGCGGCGTGAAGCATGCCAAGGTGGTGACCATGGAGATGGCGGCGCCCACGGTCTCTCGCAGGGGAAGAAGGTTCCCTGGAGAGGGGGGAAAGAGGAGGCGCATGCGGGCAGCATGACAAGATAGGGGGAGGAAGCGATGGGCGTCGACGACTCGCAATGAGCTCTCTGGAAGGGAGGCGAGGGGAAAAGTCGAACGCGTGTGGAAGAAACCGGCCACCGCCCACGACCTGCGTGCGCCAGCTAGGTCCCACGCGCAAAGCCGGCCCACCCTCAGCGGAACACATGCAACAAAGCACCACACGATGCTATTAGCTTTGCGACAAGTAAATAACGAAGAATGAAAATAAAATTGTAGCGAGGGGGACACAGATTTAACGTGGAAAACCCTCTCCAACAAAGAGAGGGGAAAAACCACGGGCGCCAGCCAGCAAAACTTCACTATATCGGAGAGTGTTTACACAACGCCGGGGATTTCACAGATGCAACTTATTCCAACCGGCGGCTTACAAGAAGTATATATAGCGGTGGTAACCTAGGTCATCAACCTCCGGCGACGGGCCTCGCTTTGCTCCGTCAGAAGTTGGCCTTTACTTTATAGAATTTGGATCAACATATAACAAACTCCACCTTGAGACAAATTCCTTCTTGTAGCATCAATAGTAAATTATCTCCCTGAACAAACAAAGAAAACACTTTCGGTGCAAATAGCCACTTGGGCTAAGCAGTTATACCAACTAAGCTTGAGCATATCTCAAACTTAGCAACAGGAACAGGCTTTGTCATCATATCAGCAGGATTATCATGAGTGCTTATCTTGCATACCTTCAGTGTACCTTGTGCAACAACATCACGAACATAATGGTACTTGATATTAATGTGCTTTGTTCTCTCATGGAACATCTGATCCTTAGTAAGGTAAATAGCATTTTGACTGTCACAGAATAGGTTAATGCAAGAATCATCCTGACAAAGCTCAGTATACAAACCTTTCAACCAAACGGACTCTTTGCAAGCTTCAGCAACAGCCATATATTCTGCTTCGGTTGTAGATAGAGCAACAACTGGTTGCAGCGGCCTTCCAACTCACGGCACATCCACCTACCGTGAACACATAACCTTTGAGGGACCTCCTCTTATCCAAGTCGGCAGCAAAATCTGAATCCACATAGCCTGCGAGTCCCTCATCAGTCTTGCCAAACATCAAGCAAGCGTTGGATGTGCTACGGAGGTACCTGAAAATCCACTGAACAACTTTCCAATGTTCTTTACCAGGATTAGCCATGTAACGACTCACCAAACTCATAGCATATGATAAATCAGGGCGAGAGCAAACCATGGCATACATCAAGGAACCAACATCACTAGAATAAGGAACTCGAGACATGTACTCAATATCTTCATCAGAACTAGGACATTGCAATGCTGACAATTTAAAGTGAGGAGCAACAGGAGTACTAACTGACTTTGCATCATGCATATTAAAATGTTGAAGAACTTTCTCAACGTAACTTTGCTGACTAAGAAATAACAACCTAGATTTTCTGTCTCGTTTAATTTCCATACCTAGGATTTTCTTAGCAGCACCAAGATCTTTCATCTCAAATTCACTACTTAGATGTGCCTTCAAAGTAGTGATTTCTTTCATGCTCTTGGCAGCAATTAACATATCATCAACATATAACAACAAGTAAATAGGTGATCCATTAACAAACTTTATGTAAACACAGCTATCAAACTGAGACCTCTTAAAACCTTGTGAGATCATAAATGAATCAAACCTTTTGTACCACTGTCTTGGAGATTGCTTCAAACCATAAAGCGACCTCTTCAATTTGCACACAAAATCCTCTTTTCCAGGAACTATGAACCCTTCAGGTTGGTCCATGTAAATCTCCTCCTCTAGTTCACCATGCAGAAAAGCAGTCTTTACATCTAGCTACTCAAGCTCAAGATCATGCATAGCAATAATACCAAAGAAAGTACGAATAGAGCTATGCTTCACAACCGGAGAGAAAACATCATTATAGTCAATACCTGGAATCTGGCTAAAACCTTTTGCTACTAACCTATCCTTAAACCTTGGAGGCTCATTAGGAGACAAACCTTCTTTTCTCTTATATATCCACTTACAGTGGACGGCCTTCTTCTGTTTAGGCAAGCGCACAACTTCCCATGTGCCATTCTTATCAAGCGATTGCATCTCTTCTTGCATAGCAGAAAACCACTTCTCGCGGTCAATGGATGCAACAGCCTCATCATATGTAGCAGGTTCAGTATCATGCTCCACCTGTTCAGCATAACTCAAAGCATAATGAGCAAGATTACACTCTTCAATCAAACGACGAGGTGGAACTATGTTACGCCTCGGTCTATCAACAGCAATAGATTCCTGTGGTTGCTGCAAAACAGTAGGTTAGTGCTGAACAACATCATCATCAATATTTTCCTCATGAGTATCATCAACAACAGCATTATTATCAACAGTTTTCTGCAGGTGCTCCACCTGCACACGAACTCCCTCCTCTCCAATAGCAACAGGAGAGGGATTTGATGGCAAGTTGTCATGATACATAATGGATTCACTGAAAACAACATTCCTACTCAACAAAATCTTTTTAGTTTCAGGATTCCATAGTTTATATGCCTTAACTCCTGAACCATAACCAAGGAATATGCACTTGACAGCTCTAGGCTCTAACTTTCCATTATCAACATGAGCATAAGCAGTGCAACCAAAAACTCTCAACTGTGAATAATCAGCAGGCGAACCGGACCATACCTCAATAGGAGTTTTCTTCTCAAGTGGAATAGAAGGTGACCTATTGATAAGGTAACACGCTGTGTTGGCTGCTTCAGCCCAGAAACGTCTATGCATACCTGCATTGGACAACATACAGCGAGCCCTCGAGATGAGGGTTCTGTTCATGCGCTCAACCACGCCATTCTGCTGAGGAGTGTAAGGGATGGTGTGGTGCCTGATCATACCATCATTACTGCAAAACTCCTCAAATTCATTAGAACAGAATTCCATACCATTGTCCGTACGTAGTACCTTTACCTTCTTTTCAGTTTACTTTTCTATCATAACTTTCCATTTCTTAAAAGCATCAAAAACATCAGATTTGTGTTTCAGAAAATATGGCCACACTTTTCTTGAGTAGTCATCAATAATAGTAAGCATGTAATTAGCACCACCAAAAGATGTCTTACGGGAAGGTCCCCATACATCAGCATGCACATAATCTAAAATGCCTTTGGTGGTATGAACAGAAGCATTAAATTTAACTCTTTTGTGCTTACCAAAAACGCAGTGCTCACAGAACTCAAACTTACCCAGGTTGCAACCATCAATCAGCTCTCTCTTAACCAATTCTGCCATGCCATGTTCGCTCATATGCCCAAGGCGCATATGCCAAAGATTTGTTTTACCACAATCATCAGAATCATTAGCAGTAACCGCAGCAGCAATACCAGGCAAAGTGCTACCTCTAAGAACATATAACTTAGCAGAATTCATATCACCTATCATGTGAATAAGAGAGCCTTTCGATACCTTTAACAACCTACGCCCACCGGCGTACTTGTATCCATCAACGTCCATGGTACTCAGGGAGATCAGATTTCTGGCCATGTTTGGTATGTGCTTCACCTCATTCGACGTACGCGTCATGCCATCATGTGTCTTGATCTTAACAGATCCAACTCCGACAATATGGCACGGGTTGTCATTCCCCACACGTACAAAATCTTCAGTCTGCACAGACTCATATGAACTGAACCAATCTTTGTTACAGCAAATATGAAACGAACATGCAGTATCAAGTATCCATTCATCATCATGAGAAGCACAAGCAGCAAAAACGGCTAAATATTCACCGTCAGAACTATCACTAGAAACAACAGCAGCCTTACCATTACCTTGATCCTTATCTTTCGGTTGGTAAGTACTGTTCCTTTTCTCCTTATTCTGCAGCTTCCAACAATCATCAATAACATGATTAGATTTCTTACAATACCTGCAGAACTTCTCCTTTCCCTTGGACTTCGAACGACCTCTGCCGTCTTTTCTCTTATCTCGGTTGCCATGGTTGTTAAATCTCTGCTCGGTCCTGCCACGAACCTGCAGAGCTTCAGCCTTGGAAGACGCCCCATCTGCCTGCACCATAGATTTCATCTTTTCCCTCTGTTTGAGGGCATCTTGCACTTCATCAAGGGTTATCTTATCACGGCTCAACAACATTGTATCACGAAAGTGTGTATAAGAACTAGGCAACGAGCATAAGAGTAATAGAGCTAGATCCTCATCATCATATTTTACTTCCATAGATTGCAAATCAGAAATAATCTCTCTGAAAAGAGATAAGTGATTCATTACCGATCCACCTTCCTGCAATCTATGCGAGAACAACTTCATCTTCACATGCATCTTACTGGTTAGATCCTTTGACATGCAGATCGATTCTAGTTTGCCCCAAAGGGCAGTAGCAGATTTCTCTGTCAAGACTTCCTGCAAAATATTATTGGATAGATGAAGTTGAATCATAGACAAAGCCTTATGGTCTTTCCGCTTTTCTTCGTCAAACCAGCCCTTAGAATCCTTTTCCCCGAATCCATCCAGTGCATCATCTAGATCTGAAGTTTGGGCGAGAATCGCCCGCATCTTCACCTGCCACAAGCAGAATCTTGTGGAGTAGTCCAGCTGTGGTAGATCGAACTTCAATGACGACATGTCGCAAACCCTAGATTAGAACCTGGGGCTCTGATACCACTTGTTAGCTTTGCGACAAGTAAATAACGAAGAACGAAAATAAAATTGCAGCGAGGGGGACACAGATTTAACGTGGAAAACCCTCTCCAATAAAGAGAGGGGAAAAACCACGGGCGCCAGCTAGCGAAACTTCACTATATCGGATGGTGTTTACACAACGCCGGGGATTTGACAGATGCAACTTATCCCAACCGGCGGCTTACAAGAAGTATATATAGCGGTGGTAACCTAGGTTATCAACGATCCGCATCGGCCCAAGCCTCCGGCGACGGGCCTCGCTCCGCTCTGTCAGAAGTTGGCCTTTACTTTGTAGAATTTGGATCAACATATAACAGACGCATCTCAGGAGCGCTGAGAGAGATCCCTTTATCTCAGGCTTAAGTCTTTAGATAATATAAGTCAAGATAATATGATATGTGCACGTAAAGTGTTATGTGTGTGTTTTACATACGTTGTTATATTTCCATCTAATTCATACACACATTGCTTGGTCGATTTCTACGCTAACTCCAACAAAATTGTGCAAGGACTTGTATGGAACCAAAGAGATAACCCTAACACTTTACAAAAGATGACATTTCTGATGGTAGCCCGCATAATGCAATCGATATTCTAATTTATGTTGTGTTGACTCCAGAAATGTTAGAGCAAACATACCAAGGCGGGTCTAAATATTGTAATATTACAAAAGGTTTAAAGTCAACACCCAAAATAGAACTAAAGTCAACACCCAATAAGATGGCCACTAGTTAATCAGCGATATAATATGATATAAGAACATGAAAAAAGTTAAGATAATGATGAACACAATTCATCACTTACGGTAGAAAATGCTTTTGCATTTTGAAGGCGTCAAAATGGTATGCAAAAATGCATTTTGAACCGCGGAAGATAGAGAGTCCATGTGAAGGGTGTTCATCTCTTGGTTTCTAAGCCGTTGTGGATAAAGAACATACAAGGGGACTGAAAGCAGAGAAACACATTGGGTGATTATTTGTTTTTACGCAGTTAAATCATCTCAGCGTGCGATCTACTTTATTCACCGGTGTTAGCCACTCGGGAGCATCACAACCACACACTAGTAGAAAATGGGCCTTTGGTTCAGGCCACTAGTCCCGGCCGTGGCTGGGGCCGGGACTAATGGTCCGAGCCAGACGGCCCAAGGACGTCGATGTCCTTTGTCCTGGCCCGTAAGGGACCATTAGTCCCGGTTTGAGATACAAACCGGGACTAATGGGTCTGGGCACGCCCGCGTGGTCCTGACAGAATTATTAGTCCCGGCTTGTGTCTCAAATCGGGACTAATAGTCTGATCCTATATATACTGCACCCAGCCTTCCACTATCTCCTGTTTTTTCCTATGTGAGGTGGGTATAACTTTGTGCTAATTTTTTCTTCATATGCACTAGAGGTGTTCGGTGAAATGCCCGTTAGTACGATGCCATTTGAGTTCACACAAGACCAAACATGATATGAGCAGAGCCACACTTAAGTTATCTTATCTTTGTTTCCAGGTGTCCTAAAAGGTTAGCAAGTATTTTCTCGTTTAGACTGCGCGGTAGTAATTTTATCATCGTGATTGCGTTTAATATATATGGTTGTATGATGTAGATGAGTCATCCATGGATGTACGGTGACCGACGCTCTGACGCTTACAGAGAAGGCGTGCGTTCTTTTCGCCTTGTGGCCGAGGCGAATAAGCGGCAGGATGGTTTTATGTGTTGTCCATGTGTTGAATGTTGGAATGAGCAAGCTCACACTTCCTCAAGAGTCATTCAGAGCCACCTGCTTCGGTCTGGCTTCATGTCCGGCTATAATGTTTGGACCAAGCACGGAGAAAGGGGGGTTATGATAGAGGACGACGATGAAGAAGAGAACGGTGATGAAAACTACCGATCTATGTTTCCCGAGTACGCTAATACCACAATGGAAGATAATGAAGAAGAACGGGAACAAGATGAGCCAGCTAATGATCTTGGTCGGGTCATTTCTGATGCAAAGCGAGACTGCGCCAAAGAAAAGGAGAGGTTGCAGTTCGAGAAGATGTTACAGGACCACAACAAATTGTTGTACCAACTTGTGAAGATGGCCAGAAGAAGCTGGGTAGCACACTAGAATTTCTGAAGTGGAAGACAGAGACCAGCGTGACTGACTCGGGATTTAAAAAGTTGCTGGTAATAATGAAAAATCTGCTTCCAAGAAATAACAAATTTCCCTCCAGTACGTACGAAGCAAAGAAGGTTGTCTGCCCTCTAGGATTAGACGTGCAGAAGATAGATGCATGCCCTAATGACTGCATCTTCTATCGCAGTGAGAAGTACGAGAATATGGATAAATGCCCGGTCTGCACTGTATTGCGTTATAAGATCAGAAAAGATGACCCTGGCGATGTTGAGGGTGAGCCACCCAGGAAGAGGGTTCCAACCAAGGTGATGTGGTATGCTCCTATAATACCACGGGTGAAACGTTTGTTCAGAAACAAAGAGCATACAAAGTTATTGCGATGGCACATGGAAGACCGTAAGAAAGAGGGGAAGTTGAGGCACCCTGCTGATGGTCGGCAGTGCAAAAAAATTGAGAGGGACTTCCCGGACTTTGCTGGTGATGCAAGGAACTTATGGTTTGGTCTAAGTACCGATGGCATGAATCCTTTTGGGGAGCAGAACTTCAGTCACAGCACCTGGCCCGTGACTCTATGTATCTACAACCTTCCTCCTTGGTTGTGCACGAAGCGAAAGTTCATTATGATGCCAGTGCTCATCCAAGGCCCGAAGCAACCCGGCAATGACATTGATGTGTACCTAAGGCTATTAGTTGATGAACTTTTACAGTTGTGGGCCAAACCAGGTGTACGTGTGTGGGATGAGCACAAACAGCAGGAATTTGACCTACAAGCATTGCTATTCATAACCATCAATGATTGGCCTGCTCTTAATAACATTTCAGGACAGACGAACAAATGATACAATGCATGCACACACTGTTTAGACGAGACTGAAAGTATATATCTGGATAAATGTAGGAAGAATGTGTACCCGTACAATCGTCGTTTTCTTCCGCCAAGTCATCACTTAAGGAAGAAAGGCAAGCATTTCAATGGAAAGGGAGAAACACGAACGAAGCCTGTCCCCTGTACTGGTGCTGATGTATTTTGTATGGTCAAGGATTTAGATGTAATCTTTGGAAAGGGTCCTGGAGGACAACCTGTTCTGAAAGACGCCGACGGACACGCACCCATGTGGAAGAAGAAATCTATATTTTGGGAGCTACCCTATTGGAAAGTGCACGAGGTCCGCTCTGCAATCGACATGATACACCTGACGAAGAATCTTTGCATGAATATTTTAGGCTTCCTGGGCTTGTTTGGGAGGTCAAAAGATACCCAGGAAGCGCGGGAGGACCAGCAACATCATAAAGGACGAGATGATAAGCATCCAGGGCAGTTTCAAGGGCGTTCCAGCTACACTCTTACCAAAGAAGAGAAGGAAATCTTTTCTGAAGTCCTTTTCAGTATCAAGGTCCCGTCTGGCTTCTCGTCGAATATAAAGGAAATAGTAAATATGAAAGAGAACAAAATTCAAAACCTAAAGTCTCATGACTGCCACGTGCTTATGACGCAATTGCTTTCGGTTGCATTGAGGGGAATTCTACTAGAAAATGTTCGACTAGCCATTGTGAAGGTTTGTGCAGTCCTCAATGCAATTTCTCAGAAGGTAATCGATCAAGAAAGTCTATCAGGGTTAAAAATGGTTGTGGTCCAATGTCTGGTTAGATTCGAGTTGTTGTTCCTGCCATCCTTCTTCAATATTATGACGCACCTCCTAGTTCACCTAGTCAAAGAGATTAGAATTCCCGGTCTTGTGTTTCTATACAATATGTTCCCCTTCGAGAGGTTCATGGGAGACTTAAAGAAATATGTTCATAACCGTGCTAGGTGTAACATCCCAAAACTTTAATCCAATCTTATCAAGATCAAATCATCCAAAAACAGGGTTAACAAAAACTTTTCCAAATTTAAAATGAAAGCATTCATATGTGTGTGCATTTAAAATAGGAGTTGTTTGAATTGCCATGATTGAATGATCCAATGCTTGTAAAATGTTTCTTAGGTGATTTAAACCTCATCTACATCATTCCCAAACTTTTCCTAAAGAAAATCAAATCAAAAAGAATGAAAAAGGAATGGTCATTTTGGCAAATTTAACTCTCTCATGCCTACTTTGGGTATTCCTAGTACTCAATTCTTAACAGAAACAATTCTTGATCTTTGTACCACTTGCTAGTACACATAATGAGGTACCAAGGCCCACCTTTGGATCTGCTAAAAACATTCTGTTAGCTACTTTAAATGACAGTTTAAAATTGAATCTAATGCATATGCATAAATCACCCCTATTTCAAAAACCATCTATTTGAGCTCCACTTTCAAAACCCTTGCAACCAGAGACTACCTATCACTAGTGGAGATCACTCAAAAATTTTGAACTCAAAATTCAAAACTTTTTCTCTTGCGGCCATTTCATCAAACACATGGCAGGCAGAATCAAACACAAATAGTTAGCTCACTATTTCTACAGAGTTTAGACACCCATTTGACCACAAAACACTCCCTCTGTCTCCACTTGATCAAACCATGCCATTACCACCCCAACCCCTACACCCTAGTGGCCAGGCCAAGCCATGCCGAGCACCAACTCGCCGGCCAAACTTTCCCTCACTCCAGCAGACCACCTCCTCCTTCCTCTCCATGTCTAGGAGGTAGCCAACACCTCACCGCCCCTCTCTGTCCCCTGCCCGAGCCAAGTGCTGCCGTGGACCACCGAGGAGAGCCCGCGCCCAGTGCCACCGCACCATGCTAGTGCCGCCTCCAGAGCGCGCCTTGTCCCCGCGTGCACAAGTCACCGCACGACCGTAGCCTGCGCCCGCCGCTTCGCCTCGACCTGGAGAACACCCCAGACATCCCCATTCACCGCCCAAAGCCTCACAGCCACCGCTCGCCATGGACACCGCCGCTTCGGCCGCGCAGAGCGCCACATCGCCCAGACCGCGTGCGACCGCCCCTACGGACGCATTTAAGTCCTAGAGCACTGGTAGGGAACCGCCCATCGATCGCCATCCCCCGCCATGCCGCTAGCTCACCGTAGCCATGTCGCCACCGTCGACCGCCCATCCCGCTCGGTCTCACCGTCGGTCCTATAAAAGGAGCCCTCCCCAGCCATTCTTCTCCACACCATTCCACTCCCATCACCTCTCTGAACCTGACCCACCTCTAGCCGGAGCAAGTGGAGCAGCAGCTCGACGGAATTGGAACCGGAGCCGCCGCCTCTGGAGGAGAAGGGTGCCGTTGATTTCGACCGCCCAAAGCTCCGCCGCAACCGCGCCTCGCCTCGCCATCGTCTTCCACTTCGTTTGCCCGCCTTGCCGACCCCACTAGAGCCCTGGTACGCCCCCAGTAGACCCCCACCGAGCCGCTAGGGTTCGAGCTCGCTGGTGACCTGTTCGTCGTTGACGACGACCCTCAGCCGTTGATCTCGCTTCTAATCGCACGGCCCACAGCGCGCGTACCGTTTCACGTGTTAAGTGCCGCTAACAAGCGGTAAACCCCTGTCAGCTGAGATCCGCGCCGCGGAGCGCCACTGGGTCGGCCCATTTCTTTTCCCACGCTAGCCCATAGATTCAAATCTGGTTTTTCCTTTTTAGTTAAATCTAGTTTCTGTCCCCTAGTTTAAAAATCAATTTAGAGAGTTTTAGAAATGCAAATTGCATGAAACCAATTTTGTCTGAAAGGTATTGAAATAATCTATCCAAGCCCGTTAGATTTATTTCAATTAGAGTTATAGATCTCTCCTAATAAAAATAACAAAATAGAACCATTTGCACCTTGCAACATTTTTATAAAATCAACCAAGTTAGCTTTTGAGTTGATTCCAACTCTCAAAAATCACATTTCATCATATCTATCCAAATATGTAATAATATTAAGATTTACATGCAGTGACTTTGGACTAGTACCAAAATAATGCTATATAGGCATTTCTAGTCACTTTAAATCATTAAATAATGAACTTAAACCAAAGTAATATGGATCCAACCCTTAAATCTCATTCCCACATGTTAGAATATGTGGTGAGGACATGTGTCCACATGATCCCATATTTTGGTGGTGAAAATTAAATTTTAGTTAAAATTTTAATGAGTAGGAATTACTTTTCTAAATTAAAAAGAAGGAAACTATTCAATTAAACTCGTGATGCTTGTGATGATAATAGATCATCAATTGTGTGTTTTAGAATGCTACTTAGCCTAGTTAAGTATGGTTTGGTGATTGTCTACTCCCTATGTATTTATAGACGCTAGTACCGACCAAACTTTCGAGGAGTAGGAGTTCTACCAAGAAGAAGAAGAAGAAAACTTCAACCACTGCACCAACCAAGGAAAGCTATTGTTAGCAAGCTAGATTTAAACTAGATTGTTTAGCAAAGATGCCTTAAGCATGCTTTGATCACACCCCTTTAACTATTAGTACCCCAAGTCTTATTGACAAGTTTTACCTCCCTTAGTTCACACAAAGTTCTTTACTTGTTTTGTAGGTAGCATAAAAAAGTATAAAACTTGACCTACCTAGAAACCTTTAGATGTCATTCTGTGGCATGAGATTGAAACCATCTTTTCCACCTTAGTGAATACTCTTAACTTATTATTTTAGAATAGATCAAAAACTTGAGTCACTTTAGATGGGAACACTTGGTGAAAATGAATTGTGAAAACCTTGGAATGATGAGTCATTCTATTGAGATGGTTTGACATGTGTTGAGAGACACAACTGGTTTATGATGATGAAAATGACGAGGCATGAGCCTTAACCTGTTTATAAAACTGATGGTTGGATTCGGATGCGATACCATTCCAAATTTACAGTACAACCACATTACCTGAATTGGGTAAGGCTTAGCTGGAAATTTTTATGCATTAGTATTAGTTCCCTCATGGGAGAGGTTTGAGCTGAGGCTACCTCTCAATGTTGTCCACCTATGCAGTGCCCAAGATGACTGATGGTCATGGTTGGGAGGCCATGCTCATAGGAGAGGTGCTTGTACTAGGGTGTGTAAAGGGAAGGTTATGTTTGATTATCTGCATACTAAGTATGATGATTCAGGGTTATCCCTGGCAGATGTATCGAATCTTGTGGTGAAAGTGTACCACCTCTGCAGAGTGTCAAACTATTCGAATAGCCGCGTCCGCGGTTATGGACAGTTGGAATGGCCATACTGTTTCGTTGTCAGCTGTTTTCTAAATAACTTGACATGAATGATGAACTTTGACTTGACCCCAACAGGGTTGTGTTGATGATAATAGCTTCCAAACTTAAGTGATTCTAGAACTTTACTTTATCTTTCTTTGCTTCTGAACTCAGCTTAGGTTTCAAATTTAACTTGATAGTTAACTTCGATTCAGTACTTTAACTTAGAATTATACCCCTTGTTAGTAGTAGTTTGCGAGTACTTAAAGAGTACTCATGGCTTTTGTCCCTGGCTATTATCATGACCAGACTATGAACGAGATTATCAAGATGATGGTCAGCAGGACGGCTATGATAACTAGGACTATCTGCCTTCGTCAGCATTGCCTGTGCCCCTGAAGATGGATCGCACCACTACGCTATCGTTTATTTCCGTTGCTTGTTGTATTAAAGACTGGATCATGAGATCCTTATTTGTGTAAAACCTTATGTATGGTTTGTAATGGATGATGTACTGTGATATGCAATCCGTTATGTCTCGCAAAAATGGTAATCCTGGGATTGTGAGGTATGGCATAACGGGCATCTGGGATTAAAAATCCGGGTGTTGACAAGTTGGCATCAGAGCCATCCTGACCATAGGAGTGATGGGTTCGTAGCATGGAAAACAAAAAATTTCTACCGCAAGAACGAACAAAACCCAGATCTAATCTAGATAAAAGCCAAGATCTAATCTATTAGACATGTGCAACGAGATAGATCTGTACTAACCCTCGTAGATCCGAAAGCGTTACGAGATTACATCTCGGGGTTGATGTAGTCGATCACTTGCCGATCTCAAGATCGTGTGGACGATCCTTCCGGCGCCGCGTTCCGGCAGCGCTTCCGCAGTCGGTCACACGTGCGGAGTCAAAGCATACCTTCCTCTCCCTGTTCCAGCGAGCAGCGGAGGTAGTAGATCTTCTCCACGGAATCCCAGCAGCACGATGGTGTGGTGGTGGTGGTGGAGTAGACATTTCTGCAGGGCTTCGCCTAAGCCGGAGCAGAGCGAAGGAGGACGAGAGAGGCAGCGGCTAGGGTTTGTTATGGAGGGTGCAAGGGGGTGGCGCCCCCACCCCTCTATTTAAAGGAGGGAGGCGCCATGGGAGGGAGAGTCCTAGTAGGACTCCCCTCCCTCCTTGGCCGGCGGATTGGGAGGGGGGAGGAGTCCACTTCCCCCATGAATCCGTGTCTTGCCCCACAAAGAATCCTTGATCCTTTCTTGGTTTTCAAGCAAACTCCAAAAAATATTCTAGAACCTTCCAGAACATTCCGAAACCTTCTAGAATCTCCATACAAACACTCCGGAACATTTCCTAACTTAGAAAATGATCGCCAATATATGAATCTTATTCTCCGGACAATTCCGGATCTCCTCGTGATGTCCCGGATCCAATCCAAGACTCCGAACAACATTCGGTCTCCAACGCATATTTCATATATACTTAAAACAACTTCGAACCTTAAGTGTGTCACCCTACGGTTCATGAATATGCAGACATGATGAAGACACCTCTCCGATCAATAACCATCAGCGGGATCTGGAGATCCATAATGGCTCCCACATACTCAACGATGACTTCGTGATCGATAAAACCATTAACATACGAAACCAATTCCCTTTGTCACGCGATATTCTACTTATCTGAGGTTTGATCGTCGGTATCTCCATACCTAGTTCTACCTCGTTACTGATAAGTACTCTTTACTCGTTCCATGTTATGTCATCCCTTGTGACCTAGTCACATGCTTGCAAGCTAACTAGATGACATTCCACCGAGAGGGCCCAGAGCATATCTATCTGTCATATGGATGGACAAATCCCAATCTTGGTCCATGCGCTTCAACACATACTTTCAGAATACCCAATGACACCTTTAAAACCACCCAGTTACAAAGCGGTGTTTGATGTCATCAAAGTACCCATCCGGTGATGGTGATTAACATAACCTCATGGTCGAAGGATTAGGTTACTATGCATTTGAAAGCTTACAGCAATACGAACTTAATGACTTGATCTTATGCTACGCTTACTATGGGTGTGTGTCCATCACATCATTCTCCTAATGATATAACCTTGTTATTAATGACATCCAATGTCCATGATCAGGAAACCATGATCATCATTTAATCAACAAGCTAGTTCCACAAGAGGCTTACTAGGGACTCTTTTATGTTTACAAAACACACATGTATCAGTGTTTCCTTATAATACAATTATAGCATGGGATGTAAACATTCATCATAAACACAAAGATATAATAATAACCACTTTTATTATTGCCTCTTGGGCATATCTCCAACAGTCTCCCACTTGCACTAGAGTAAATAATCTAGATTACATGATAATATACCTAACACCCATGGCGTTCTGGTGTTGGTCATGCTTTGCTCTAGGGAGAGGTTTAGTCAACGGATCTGCCACATTCAGATCAGTGTGTACTTTGCAAATCTTTATGTCACCATCTCGGACATACTCGCGAATAGCATGGAAACATAGCTTGATGTGCTTCAGCTTGCTATGTGACCTTGGCTCCTGTGCATTAGCTATGGCACCTGTGTTGTCACAGTAGATGGCCATCGGGTCCAACGCACTGGGAACCACGCCAAGTTCAGTAATGAACTCCTTCATCCATATGGCTTCTTGTGCAGCCTCCGAAGCAGCTATGTATTCCGATTCAGTTGAAGATTTCGCCACAACGCTTTGCTTGGCACTCCTCCAGCTCACTGCAGCACCATTTAAAATAAATACGTATCTAGACTATGACTTCGAGTCATCTGGATCGGTGTTCCAACTAGCATCAGTGTAACCGTTTACAACAAGCTGCTCATCACCTCCATAAGAAAGAACCATATCCTTAGTCCTATTCAGGTACTTTAGGATATTCTTGACCGCTGTCCAGTGTTCCATTCCAGGATCACTTTGATATCTGCTAGTCAAACTAACAACATGTGCTATATCCGGTCTTGTACACAGCATGGCATACATGATAGAACCTATGGCCGAGGCATAGGGAATATTATTCATCTTTTCTCTATCTTCTGCCGTAGCCGAACTTTGAGTCTTACTCAAGTTCTTACCTGACAACATGGGCACGAACCCTTTCTTGCTCTCTTCCATTCTAAACTTCTTTAGAACTTTGTCTAAGTATGTACTTTGTGAAAGTGCTATTAGGCGTCTTGATCTATCTCTATAAATCTTGATGCCTAGAATATATGCCGCTTCGCCAAGATCCTTCATTGAAAAACTATTATTCAAATAGGTTTTGACGCTATTAAGAAGTTCTATATCATTCCCAATCAACAATATGTCATCTACATATAGTACTAGGAATGCTACAGAGCTCCCACTCACTTTCTTGTAAATACAAGCTTCTCCATAAGTTTGTATAAATCCAAAGTTTTTGATTACTTTATCAAAACGTTGATTCCAACTCCGGGATGCTTGCTTCAGTCCATAAATGGAGCGCTGAAGTTTGCATACCTTGTCAGCATCACTAGGATCGAGAAAACCCTTGGGTTGTACCATATACAACTCTTCATCAATGTCACCATTAAGGAACGCCATTTTGACATCCATCTGCCAAATTTCATAATCGAAATATGCAGCGATTGCTAACAAAATCCTCACAGACTTTAGCTTCGCTATTGGTGAGAAAGTCTCATCGTAGTCAACTCCTTGAATTTGTCGAAACCCTTTCGCGACAAGTCGAGCTTTATAGACGGTAACATTACCATCAACATCTGTTTTTCTTTTGAAAATCCATTTGTTCTCGACAACCTTACGGCCATCCGGTAAGTCCACCAAAGTCCACACTTGGTTTTCGTACATGGATCCCATCTCGGATTTCATGGCTTCTAGCCATTTGTCGGAATCTGGGCTCACCATATCTTCTTCATACGTCGCAGGGTCATCAGTGTTGTCCACCAACATGACGTTCAAGGCAGAGTCATACCAATCAGGAGTGGTACGAACCCTCGTTGACCTGCAAGGTTCTGCAGTAACTTCGTTCGAAGTTTCATGATCACCATCATTAGCTTCCTCTCCAATTGGTGCAGGCGGCACAAAAACATCTTTCAGTGCTGCACTACTCTCAATTCCGAGAGAAGGTTCAATAACCTCGTCGAGTTCTACTTTCCTTCCAGTCACTTCTTTCAAGAGGAACTCCTTCTCAAGAAAGGATCCATTCTTGGCAACAAAAACTTTGCCTTCGGATCTATGATAGAAGGTATACCCAATTGTTTCTTTAGGGTATCCTATGAAGACACATTTCTCCGCTTTGGGTTCAAGCTTATCAGGCTGTAACTTCTTTACATACGCTTCGCAACCCCAAACTTTAAGGAACGACAACTTAGGTTTCTTACCAAACCACAATTTGTACGGTGTCGTTTCAACGGATTTAGATGGTGCCCCATTTAAAGTGAATGCGGCTGTCTCTAATGCATAGCCCCAAAACGATAGCGGTAAATCTGTAAGAGACATCATAGACCGAACCATATCTAAGAGAGTTCGATTACGACGTTCGGACACACCATTACGTTGCGGTGTTCCCGGCGGTGTCAACTGCGAAAGTATTCCACATTTCTTTAAATGCATGCCAAACTCATAACTCAGATATTCACCTCCGCGGTCAGAACGCAGAAACTTAATCTTCTTGTTACGATGATTTTCCACTTCACTTTGAAATTCCTTAAACTTCTCAAAAGTTTCGGACTTATGTTTCATAAAGTAGACATACCCATATCTACTTAAGTCATCCGTGAAAGTGAGGACATAACGATATCCACCACGTGACGCTACACTCATTGGACTGCACACATCGGTATGTATTATTTCCAATAAGTCTGTAGCTCGCTCCATTATTCCAGAGAATGGAGTCTTAGTCATTTTTCCCATTAGACATGCTTCGCATCTTTCAAGTGATTCAAAATCAAGTGATTCAAGAAGTCCATCAGAATGGAGTTTCTTCATACGCTTCACTCCAATGTGACCAAGACGACAGTGCCACATGTATGTAGAATTATCATTCAATTTTATTCGTTTAGCATCTATGTTGTGAACATGTGTATCACTACTATCGAGATTCAATAAGAATAAACCATTCATCTCAGGTGCATTACCATAAAAGATATTACTCATATAAATCGAACAACCTTTATTCTCAGACTTAAAAGAGTAACCGTCTCGCAATAAACAAGATCCAGATATAATGTTCATGCTTAACGTAGGCACCAAATAACAATTATTGAAATTTAAAACTAATCCCGAAGGTAGATGTAGAGGGAGCGTGCCGACGGCGATCACATCAACCTTGGAGCCATTTCCAACGCGCATCGTCACCTCGTCTCTTGCCAGTCTTCGTTTATTCCGCAGCTCCTGTTTCGAGTTACAAATATGAGCAACTGAACCAGTATCAAATACCCAGGCACTACTACGACTACTAGTAAGATACACATCAATAACATGTATATCGAATATACCTTTCTTCTTGATGTTGCCGTTCTTCAGATCCTCCAGGTACTTGGGGCAGTTACGCTTCCAGTGACCAGCACCCTTGCAGTAGAAGCATTCAGTTCTAGGCTTAGGACTAGCCTTGGGCTTCTTAGCAGGTGCGGCAGCTTTCTTGCCGTCCTTCTTGAAATTTCCCTTTTTCTTAGGCTTGACCTGTTTCTTGAAATTGGTGGTCTTATTGACCATCAACACTTGGTGCTCCTTCTTGATCTCCACTTCAGCAGTTTTCAGCATGGACGATAGTTCAGGCAACGTCTTGTTCATGCAGTGCATATTGTAGTTCATCACAAAGTTCTTATAACTCGGTGGCAGTGATTGGAGGACACGGTGAATCCCTAACTCATTAGGAATCGTTATCCCCAACTCTTAGAGCTTGTTTGCATGCCCAGACATGGTGAGCACGTGCTCGCTAACGGAGCTTCCCTCTTCCATCTTACAGGTAAAGAACTTTTCGGAGGCCTCATAGCTCTCCACGGCCGCGTGAGTCTCAAAAATGAGATTGAGCTCCTTAATGATCTCAAACGGGTCGTGGTGCTCAAAACGCTTCTGGAGCTCCGTTTCTAAACCATACAGGATGGCACACTGAAGTGTGGAGTAATGATTTTTCCGAGTGGCGTAAACATTCTTTACGTCATCGGTGGCATCATCTGCAGGTGGGTCACCTAGCGGTGCTTTGAGCACATAGGTCATCTGACCAGCCCTGAGGACAATCTTCAGACCACGGAGCCAGTCCGTGAAGTTGCTTCCATTGTTCTTAAGCTTTTCTTTCTCTAGGAATGCATTGAAATTGATGGAGAGATTCTCCATAATCTACAACAAATTTGCAAGTAGTTTAGACTAAGTTTATGATAAATTGAGTTCTACTTTAATTCTTAAATTAACTAGGTGAACTCCCACTCAAAACAACATCCCTCACATTGTCTTAGTGATTACACGAACCAAGTCCACTACACCAAGTCCGATCTTCACGAGAGAGGATGTAGTTTCATCGGCGAACAATCTTCATGTTCATCATATCACTTATATGACTCGTGCTCTACCTTTCGGTATTCCGTGTTCCGAGACCATGTCTGTACATGCTAGGCTCGTCAAGATTAACCTTAGTTTCCGCATGTGCAAATCTGGCTTGCACCCGATGTATGCACACGTAGAATCTATCACACCCGATCATCACGAGATGCTTCGAGACGACGAGTCTTAGCAACGGTGCCAACTAAGGAAGAACACTTTATTACTTGAAATTTAGTGAGAGAGATCATCTTATAATGCTACCGTCGCGATCTAGGCAATACAAGATGCATAAAGGATTAACATCACAGGCAATTCATAATTAGTGTGATATGATATAGCCCTTTCTTCTTATGCCTTTGATATCCATCTACAAAGCACGGACATGATCTCCATCATCACCAGCATTGCGTCAAGGTCAGTGGCGCCGCTATTACAAGATGAATAGACACGCAAGTCTTAATAGAATTAAAGACAACCATTAGGCTCCTGCCGGTTGCCATATTACAACAAAGATCATTGCATACATCAAATATAATCACAATCACATGATGGCCATATCACATCACAAAACCCCTGCAAAAACAAGTTAGACGCCTCTAATTTTCTTTGCATGTTTTACGTGGTTTGGGGCTTTCGAATAAGAACGGATCTTACCTACGAAACTAAACCACAACGTTGATACAAGTGCTATCGAGTGCAAAGTGTAGATTGGATCTATACTATGATGGGAGAGACAGACACCCGCAAAGCCACTTGTGCAAAGCAAGTTACACGTCAAGCGTGGAGCAAGTCTCATGTGCGATGACATGTAAGGTTAGCCCGAGCCGCTTCATCCCACCATACCGCAAGATGCAAAGTACACAAAGCAAAAGACGGCACGAGCACCAACGCCCACAAAACCATTGTGTTCTATTCGTGCAACAGATCTATGCATAGACAAGGCTCTGATACCACTGATGGGTTCGTAGCATGGAAAACAAAAAATTTCTACCGCAAGAATGAACAAAACCCAGATCTAATCTAGATAAAAGCCAAGATCTAATCTATTAGACATGTGCAACGAGATAGATCTGTACTAACCCTCGTAGATCCGAAAGCGTTACGAGATTAGATCTCGGGGTTGATGTAGTCGATCACTTGCCGATCTCAAGATCGTGTGGACGATCCTTCCGGTGCCGCATTCCGGCAGCGCTTCCGCAGTCGGTCACACGTGCGGAGTCGAAGCAGACCTTCCTCTCCCTGTTCCAGCGAGCAGCGGAGGTAGTAGATCTTCTCCATGGAATCCCAGCAGCACGACGGTGTGGTGGTGGTGGTGGAGTAGAGATTTCTGCAGGGCTTCGCCTAAGCTGGAGCAGAGCGAAGGAGGAGGAGAGAGGCGGCGGCTAGGGTTTGTTATGGAGGGTGCAAGGGGGTGGACCCCCACCCCTCTATTTAAAGGAGGGAGGCGCCATGGGAGGGGGAGTCCTAGTAGGAGTCCCCTCCCTCCTTGGTCGGCGGATTGGGAGGGAGGGGAGGAGTCCTCCTCCCCCACGAATCCGTGTCTTGCCCCACAAAGACTCCTTGATCCTTTCTTGGTTTTCAAGCAAACTCCAAAAAATCTTCTAGAACCTTCCAAAACATTCCGAAACCTTCTAGAATCTCCATACAAACACTCCGGAACATTTCCTAACTTAGAAAATGATCCCCAATATATGAATCTTATACTCCGGACAATTCCGGATCTCCTCGTGATGTCCCAAATCAAATCCGAGACCCCGAACAACATTCTGTCTCCAACGCATATTCCATATCTACTTAAAACAACTTCGAACCTTAAGTGTGTCACCCTATGGTTCGTGAATATGCAGACATGATGAAGACACCTCTCCAATCAATAACCATCAGCGGGATCTGGAGATCCATAACGGCTCCCACATACTCAACGATGACTTCGTGATCGATAGAACCATTAACATATGAAACCAATTCCCTTTGTCACGCGATATTCTACTTATCCGAGGTTTGATCATCGGTATCTCCATACCTAGTTCTACCTCGTTACTGATAAGTACTCTTTACTCGTTCCATGTTATGTCATCCCTTGTGACCTAGTCACATGCTTGCAAGCTAACTAGATGACATTCCACCGAGAGGGCCCAGAGCATATCTATCCGTCATATGGATGGACAAACCCCAATCTTGGTCCATGCGCTTCAACACATACTTTCAGAATACCCAATTACACCTTTAAAACCATCCAGTTACGAAGCGGTGTTTGATGTCATCAAAGTACCCATCCGGTGATGGTGATTAACATAACCTCATGGTCGAAGGATTAGGTTACTATGCATTTGAAAGCTTACAGCAATACGAACTTACTTGATCTTATGCTACGCTTACTATGGGTGTGTGTCCATCACATCATTCTCCTAATGATATAACCTTGTTATTAACAACATCCAATGTCCATGATCAGGAAACCATGATCATCATTTAATCAACAAGCTAGTTCCACAAGAGGCTTACTAGGGACTCTTTTATGTTTACAAAACACACATGTATCAGTGTTTCCTTATAATACAATTATAGCATGGGATGTAAACATTCATCATAAACACAAAGATATAATAATAACCACTTTTATTATTGCCTCTTGGGCATATCTCCAACAAGGACACCCTAGTTAGAATGGACGTCCAAACCAAAAACTTAGCTTCAAAACCAAAGTGAGTATTTATGAAAAACTATTTCCTCTCTTACCCTTGTGAACTCATTCTTTCTTAAAAATTCATGTTCCTCAAAATTCTTACATTACTACTTAAAATTTGACACACTTGATCACTTCAGTAACTTCCTCATCCTTAATCCTTGTAGATGGAGACTCAGTTCAGCAAGTTTTACCAGTTCAGAAACGGAGATCAGCTGATCTTCGAGAGGGATCTGGATTCGCTGTCGGAGTTACTGGGACACCCACATCCGGAGTTTCTTGGAGCTCAACTTCCAGGACCCCCAGGAGGAGACCTACAGTGGCTAGTCACCGGTGAATCTTCAGGGAAGCATCGAAGCACCAACTTCCGGGAGAATTCAGTTCTCCGTGAGAGAGAACAACTAGCTAGATGGATTAGCCAGTGCAATGCATGAAGCTCTCGCATGTCTATGTGCTCTCAGCGTCAACAAGAGTCAAGGAACCTGTTTTTCCCACTATGCAAGACGTGACTTCATGGGAATACCGATGGAGATGCCAAGTCACCCAGAGTTGAGGCGTCAAGTGGAGAACCTTGACTTCTTGCTTCATGACAGGCAGCAGGAACTGGACAATGCCAGGGAGTTAGCCAACTAGAACCGTGCCATTGCCGACCAGAAGGCCCAGACTTTCGCACTGCTTGTCCAAGATCGTCAGTCTCTTTGCCGCCAGCGTGCAAAGAAGGATCGCACCATCGCCCGTCTTCGCAAGAAGGTGGCCGACCTCGAGAAGACCGTCAAGGAGCAGGAAGCTCAGCTTACCGCCAAGGAAGAAGAAGATGAGGGTGAAGACATCCAGGGAGATATGGATTCTTACCTCAGCAACGATGACGATTTTCTGGAAGAAGATGTTGTGGACTTCTACACTGATGATGAGGACTCCGACTTCATCGACGATGAGTAGATGCACTAGAGCACTGTCGTAGCATGAGATGTATCATCTCATTGTATCGTAGCTTACAGAATGGTTCATCAAACCATCTGTTTTCCCGTTTGATTGTTGTGGTGTGTGTTGTATCGGGTGCTTTCTTGCATGAATGAAAATGAAGTTAGTTGAAAAACCTGAGTCTAACTCAATGTTTTAGCATTGAAAAACCCAAAACCATGAACCTTAGAATTTCCCTCTTACCCCTATATCTATCTCAATCTTTAGATGACTCGTGGAAACCAAGGAGGGAGCAGCTCGTCACAGGACCCAATATTGCAGATATTGCAGAATCTTATCGCGGACCGTGAAGCAAGCAGGGCCGAGCGTCAAGCCAACTTAGCAACATTGCAGCAGATTGCCCAAATGGCTCTCAACAACCAAGGACATGGAAATCAGGATCACCATGGATCTAAACTCGAAATTTTTCAGAACACAAATCCCCCAATCTTCAACCAATCTGAGAACCCATTAGATGCTGATGACTGGTTACAGGCCATGGAAAACAACCTCGAAGTTGCAGGAGTTGATGCAAATGAGAAAGTTCTCTTCGCCACCCATTATCTGGCGGGAGATGCCAGAGCTTGGTTGAATAGCATCCGCAATATGAACCATGGCCAGGTGATGACCTGGGAAGCATTCAAGGTCAAGTTCAGTCGCACCCACGTGCCACAAGGTCTTGTCAACAGGATGAGAGATGAATTCCGCGAATTGAAGCAAGGAAGAATGACTGTGGTAGTGTACCGTGACAAATTCTTGTCATTTGCCAGATATGCACTGGATGAGATCAACACGGAGGCCAAGAAGAAAGAGAGATTCTTAAATGGACTGCATGATGAGATGCAGACTGTCCTCGTCAACATCCGTTTCGATGATCTCGAAGAGCTAGTCGACTCTGCCATTCAGATGGAAGGGAAGATTAACAAGGCAAACGACAACCGCAAGCGTCGTATGATGCAGCAGTCTGGATCCAGTAGTCACCAGAAGTAACGTCCCAACCCTTCACCAGGATATGCACCAAGGAACAACCGACCCCCAAATTCTCGCCCAAGCTACCCCAACCGTAGCAGAGGAAATGTGAAGTCCGGAGGAAAAATCACAACTCTGGCAATGCCAACAATTTCAACCGTGCCCCTCCCAAGAGCAACAACAACAACAACACTGCACCCAGAACTGGCAGCAATGTTGTACCTGCCACAGTCAAGGACAAGTCCTAGATCACTTGTTTCGAGTGTGGAGTGAAGGGTCACTACTCCAATGAGTGTCCCAAGAAGACTGCCGCCAATGCCCCTGTGAATGCCCCAGCTCAGCAGCAGCGTCGTGTTCAACCAGGAAGGTGATTTGCCCCAGGGAACCCGCACAACCGCAACGGTCGTCTCTTCCACATGAACGCAGAAGAAGCCCAGGAAGCGCCAGATGTAGTGTTGGGTATGTTTTTTGTCAACTCAGTTTTAGCAAGAGTATTGTTTGACTCCGGAGCATCGCATTCATTTGTCACCGAAGACTTTGTATGCACTAGTAAGATTCGCCCAACCAACCTGAAGCATGTCATGATAGTTCAAATCCCCAGTTCAACAACCAAAGCTAGAAAAATTTCCAAAGTTGTACCTATCAGAATACATGGGATAGATTTTTATGCCAACCTAATTGTACTTGGAACCAAAGGATTGGAAGTAGTACTAGGTATGGACTGGATGTCAAGGCATAAAGGACTGATAGACTGTGCTAAGAAAGCCATCACCATGACCAGTAGTTCTGGAGTAACAGTAGAGCATATCTCTGAAACCTTACCCCGTCAATTCAAGTGCAACAAGAGTGTAGCCCTGCCTACCATTGACCAAGTCAGAGTAGTCTGTGAATACCCCGACGTATTCCTAGATGAATTCCCAGGTATGCCCCCGGATAGGGATATTGAGTTCATTATCGAACTAATCCCCGGAACCGGACCTATAGCCCAGAGACCCTATACCATGAACCCCTCAGAGTTAGTAGAACTAAAGAAGCAGTTGGATGCCATGTTAGCAGTAGGTTTGATTCAACCAAGTGCATCGCCATGGACATCACCAGTGTTATTCGTCGACAAGAAAGATGGAGGCAACCGTCTGTGTACAGACTACAGAAAATTGAATGACGTCACCATCAAGAACAAGTACCCTTTGCCAAAGATAGAGGATCTATTTGATCAGTTGACCGGAGCTCAGGTATTCTCAAAGATTGATCTTAGGACTGGTTATCACCAACTTAAGATTCGTGCAACGGATATTCCGAAGACCGCCTTTACTACTCGCTATGGTTTATACGAGTATACGGTTATGTCTTTTGGATTAACCAATGCCCCTGCTTATTTCATGAATCTCATGAATAAGATCTTTATGAATTTCCTAGATAAGTTTGTAGTTGTGTTTATCGACGACATCCTTATCTACTCCAAGTCAGAAGAAGAGCATGAGCAACATCTGAGAATCATCCTAGAAACCCTGAGAGAGCATCAGTTATATGCCAAGTTCAGCAAGTGTGAGTTTTGGCTGAAAGAAGTAGGATTCCTAGGACATATTGTGTCTGCTGGAGGAGTCTCTATTGATCCCACCAAGATCAAAGATGTCGAAGAATGGGAAGCCCCAACCAATCAAACCAAGTTCGTTCATTTCTCGGATTAGCGGGATATTACCGCAAGTTCGTAGAAGGATTCTCGAGCATAGCCTGACCAATGACCCAATTGTTGAAAAAGGACAAGAAGTTTGAATGGACAGACCAATGTGAAGCTAGTTTCCAGGAGGTGAAGAAGAGATTGATATCCGCCCCGATTTTGATCATGCCAGACATCAAGAAGCCATTTGATGTGTATTGTGATGCATCCAAGATTGGCCTAGGATGTATATTGATGCAAGAAGGTAAAGTCATCGCATATCTGTCTCGACAACTGAAGCAGCATGAGCAGAACTATCCTACCCATGATCTTGAGCTAGCAGTTGTGGTTCTAGCATTGAAGACATGTCGTCATTATTTGATGGGTAATCGTTGTGAGATTTACTTAGACCATAAGAGATTGAAGTATATCTTCACCCAGAAGGAGCTGAATATGAGGCAAAGAAGATGGATAGAGTTAATCAAGGATTATGACCTTGACATTCACTATCACCCCGGCAAAGCCAATGTGGTAGCGGATGCTCTTAGCAGATTGCCGTGTAGGCTTAACACCATGATCAAAGAGAAGCAACCAAGTTTGTATGAGGAGTTGGAGCAGCTCAGGACTGAGTTAGTTAGCAAAGGATTCCTAGCTAGCATTGAACTTCAACCCACTTTGATTAGCCAAATCAAGGAAGCCCAGAAGGGAAATGAGAGTATCGACAAAATCAAACATTGTATTGGTACAGGAAAGGTACCTGGATTCACCAAAGACGAAGAAGGAGTATTGTGGTACAAAGGACGTATCTGTGTGCCAGCAGATTCGGAGCTGAAGGAGGTAATCATGAAGGAAGCTCATGATACTCTTTATTCTATCCACCCCGGAGGAACAAAGATGTATCAGGATTTGAAAGAGCAATTTTGGTGGCACAAGATGAAAAGAGAGATTGGAAGCTACATCCCAAATGTGACATCTGTCAAAGAGTCAAAGCAGAGCATTAGAGACCTGCAGGACTATTGCAACCATTGCAGATTCTGGAATGGAAATGGGATTCTGTCGGAATGGACTTTATCACCGGTTTACCCACTTCTAGTAGGGGAAATGACTCAATCTGGGTCATAGTTGATCGACTGTCCAAGGTAGCCCACTTTATACCTATCAGGACAACCTACCAGAGTGCAAAGCTAGCAGAGCTGTACATTGCTAGGATTGTTAGTCTGCATGGAACCCCCAAGACCATCGTCTCAGATCGAGGAACCCAGTTTACTTCAAGATTTTGGCAGAAAGTTCAGGAAGGTTTAGGAACCAAGTTGAATTTCAGTACCGCTTATCACCCGCAAACAGATGGACAAACTAAGAGAGTCAACCAGATCTTGGAGGATATGCTTAGAGCTTGTGTGTTGGAATACGGATCAAAATGGGAAGACTGCCTGCCTTTTGCAGAATTCTCATGTAACAACAGTTATCAGGCTAGTTTGCAGATGGCACCATTCAAATTCCTATGCGGAAGAAAGTGTCGTACCCCTTTGAATTGGTCGCAAGTAGGAGAGAGTCAGATCTTTGGACCCGACATTCTCCGAGAAGCAGAAGAGAAAGTTCACAAAGTCCGTGAGCACCTCAAGACCGCTCAATCTAGACAGAAGAGCTATGCTGACAAGAGAAGGAGAGACCTGACTTTCAATGTCGGAGATTTCGTATATCTGAAGGTTTCACCATTGAAGGGAACTCAACGCTTTAGTCTGAAGGGAAAGTTAGCTCCCAGGTATATCAGACCTTTCAAGATTCTAAACCGCTGAGGAGAAGTATCGTACCAACTGGAACTGCCTGAAGAGATGTCAGCCGTCCACAATGTGTTCCATATCTCGTTACTTCGCAAATGCTTGGAAGTGCCTGAGAAGACTGAAGTTTTCAAGAACATCGATCACAGAGCTATGGAAATCAACAATGACCTAACCTATCGGGAAGTACCTATCCATATCTTAGAAGAAGCCTATAGAACCACTAGGACTAGGAGTATCAAGTTTCTCAAGATTCAGTGGAGCAACCATACCGAGGAGGAAGCCATTTGGGAACACGAAGATTACATTAGGACAGAGTTCCCAGATCTCTTTAGTTCCTAGTTTTCTTTGTAAATCTCGGGACGAGATTTTGTTTAAGGGGGGAAGGTTTGTAACATCCCAAAACTTTAATCCAAGCTTATCAAGATCAAATCATCCAAAAATAGGGTTAACAAAAACTTTTCCAAATTTAAAATGAAAGCATTTATATGAGTGTGCATTTTAAATAGGAGTTGTTTGAATTGCCATGATTGAATGATCCAATGCTTGTAAAATGTTTCTTAGGTGATTTAAACCTCATCTACATCATTCCCAAACTTTTCCTAAAGAAAATCAAATAAAAAAGAATTAAAAAGAAGGAATGGTCATTTTGGCAAATTTAACTCTCATGCCTACTTTGGCTATTCCTAGTACTCAATTCTTAACAGAAACAATTCTGGATCTTTGTACCCCTTGATAGTACACATAATGAGGTACCAATTCCCAACTTTGGATCTGCTAAAAACATTCTGTTAGCTATTTTAAATGACAGTTTAAAATTGAATCTAATGCATATGCATAGATCACCCCTATTTCAAAAACCATCTATTTGAGCTCCACTTTCAAAACCCTTGCAACCAGAGACTACCTATCACTAGTGGAGATCACTAAAAAATTCTCTTGTGGCCATTTCATCAAACACATGGCAGGCAGAATCAAACACAAATAGCTAGCTCACTGTTTCTATAGAGTTTAGCCACCCATTTGACCACAAAACACTCCCTCTGTCTCCACTTGATCAAACCATGCCATTACCACCCCAACCACTACACCCTAGTGGCTAGGCCAAGCCATGTCGAGCACCAACTCGCCGGCCAAACATGCCCTCACCCCAGGAGACCACCTCCTCCTTTCTCTCCATGTCTAGGAGGTAGCCAACACCTCACCGCCCCTCTCTGTCCCCTGCCCGAGCCAAGTGCTGCCGTGGACCACCGAGGAGAGCCCGCGCCCAGTGCCACCGCATCATGCTAGTGCCGCCTCTAGGGCGCGCCTTGTCCCCGCGTGCACAAGTCACCGCTCGACCGCAGCCCGCGCCCGCCGCTCCGCCTCGACCTGGAGAACACCCCAGACATCCCCGTTCACCGCCCAAAGCCTCACAGCCACCGCTCGCCGTGGACACCGCCGCTTCGGCCGCGCAGAGAGCCACCTCGCCCAGACCGCGTGCCACTACCCCTACGGCCGCATTTAAGTCCTAGAGAACCGCCAGGGAACCGCCCATCGATCACCATCCCCCGCCATGCCGCTAGCTCGCCGTAGCCATGTCGCCACCGTCGACCGCCCATCCCGCTCGGTCTCACCGTCGGGCCTATAAAAGGAGCCCTCCCCAGCCATTCTTCTCCACACCATTCCACTCCCATCACCTCTCTGAACCTCACCCACCTCTAGCCGGAGCAAGTGGAGCAGCAGCTCGCTAGAATTGGAACCGGAGCCGCCGCCTCTAGAGGAGAAGGGTGCCGTTGATTTCTACCGCCCCAAGCTCCGTCGCAACCGCGCCTCGCCTCGCCGTCGTCTTCCACTTTGTTTGCCCGCCTCGCCGACCCCGCTAGAGCCCTAATACGCCCCCAGTAGACCGCCACCGAGCCGCTAGGGTTCGAGTTCGCCGGCGACCTGTTCGTCGTTGACGACGACCCTCAGCCGTTGATCTCGCTTCTAATCGCACGGCCCACAGCGCGCGTACCGTTTCGCGTGTTAAGTGACGCTGACAAGCGGGACCCCCCTGTCAGCTGAGCCCCGCACCGCGGAACACCACTGGTCCGTCCCATTTCTTTTCCCGCGCTAGCCCATAGATTCAAATCTGGTTTTTCCTTTTTAGTTAAATCTAGTTTCTGTCCCCTAGTTTAAAAATCAATTCAGAGAGTTTTAGAAATCCAAATTGCATGAAACCAATTTTATCTGAAAGGTATTGAAATAATCTATCCAAGCCCGTTGGATTAATTTCAATTAGAGCTATAGATCTCTCCTAATAAAAATAACAAAACAGAAGCATTTGCACCTTGCAACATTTTTATAAAATCAACCAAGTTAGCTTTTGAGTTGATTCCAACTCTCAAAAATCACATTTCATCATATATATCCAAATATGTAATAATATTAAGGTTTACATGCAGTGACTTTTGACTAGTACCAAAATAATGCTATATAGGCATTTCTAGTCACTTTAAATCATTAAATAATGAACTTAAACCAAAGTAATATTGATCCAACCCTTAAATCTCATTCCCACATGTTAGAATATGTGGTGAGGACATGTGTCCACATGATCCCATATTTTGGTGGTGAATATTAAATTTTAGTTAAAATTTCAATGAGTAGGAATTACTTTTCTAAATTAAAAAGAAGGAAACTATTCAATTAAACTTGTGATGCTTGTGATGATAATAGATCATCAATTGTGTGTTTTATAATGCTAGTTAGCCTATTTAAGTATGGTTTGGTAATTGTCTACTCCCTATGTATTTATAGACGCTAGTACCGACCAAACGTTCGAGGAGGAGGAGTTCTACCAAGAAGAAGAAGAAGAAGAAAACTTCAACCATTGCACCAACCAAGGCAAGCTATTGTTAGCAAGCTAGATTTAAACTAGATGGTTTAGAAAAGATGCCTTAAGCATGCTTTGATCACACCCCTTTAACTATTAGTACCCCAAGTCTTATTGACAAGTTTTACCTCCCTTAGTTCACACAAAGTTCTTTACTTGTTTTGAAGGTAGCATAAAAAAGTATAAAACTTGACCTACTTAGAAACCTTTAGATGTCATTCTATGGCATGAGATTGAAACCATCTTTTCCACCTTAGTGAATACTCCTAACTTAGTATTTTAGAATAGATCAAAAACTTGAGTCACTTTAGATGGGAACACTTGGTGAAAATGAATTGTGAAAACCTTGGAATGATGAGTCATTCTATTGAGATGGTTTGACATGTGTTGAGAGACACAACTGGTTTATGATGATGAAAATGACGAGGCATGAGCCTTAACCCATTTATAAAACTGATGGTTGGATTCGGATGCGATACCATTCCAAATTTACCATACAACCACATTACCTGAATTGGGTAAGGCTTAGCTGGAAATTTATATGCATTAGTATTAATTCCCTCATGGGAGAGGTTTGAGCTGAGGCTACCTCTCAATGTTGTCCACCTATGCAGTGCCCAAGATGACTGATGGTCATGGTTGGGAGGCCATGCTCATAGGAGAGGTCCTTGTACTAGGCTGTGTAAAGGGAAGGTTATGTTTGATTATCTGCGTACTAAGTATGATGATTCAGGGTTATCCCTGATAGATGTATCGAATCTTGTGGTGAAAGTGTACCACCTCTGTAGAGTGTCAAACTATTCGAATAGCCGCGTCCATGGTTATGGACAGTTGGAATGGCCATACTGTTTCGTTGTCAGCTGTTTTCTAAATAACTTGACATGAATGATGAACTTTGACTTGACCCCAACAGGGTTGTGTTGATGATAATAGCTTCCCAACTTAAGTGATTATAGAACTTTACTTTATCTTTCTTTTCTTCTAAACTCAGCTTAGGTTTCAAATTTAACTTGATAGTTAACTTAGATTCAGTACTTTAACTTAGAATTATACCCCTTGTTAGTAGTAGTTTGCGAGTACTTAAAGAGTACTCATGGCTTTTGTCCCTGGCTATTATCATGACCAGACTATGAAGGAGATTATCAAGATGATGGTCAGTAGGACGGCTATGATAACTAGGACTATCTGCCTTCGTTAGCATTGTCTGTGCCCCTGAAGATGGACCCCACCACTACGTTATCGTTTATTTCCGCTGCTTGTTGTATTAAAGACTAGATCATGAGATCCTTATTTGTGTAAAACCTTATGTATAGTTTGTAATGGATGATGTACTGTGATATCCAATCCGTTATGTCTCGCAAAAATGGTAATCCTGGGATTGCGAGGTATGGCATAACGGGCATCTGGGATTAGAAATCCGGGTGTTGACACTAGGCCAGAAGGAAGCATCTCCAAGGGCTATGGAACAGAGGAAGTCATTGAGTTTTGTGTTGACTTTCTTCCTGACCTTAAGTCGATTGGTGTTCCTGAATCTCAGTATGAGGGGAGGATGACTGGAAAAGGCACACTAGGAAGGAAATCAATGGTATGTAAGGACGGGCATTCTTTCACTAAAGCACACTACACAGTTCTACACAATCACTGTGGTGGCTCCATATATCGAGAATCACAAGAATATTCTATGCTCCGAAAACCCGGGGAAGCCTGACTCTTTGATTAAAGGGGAACACGAGAAGAATTTCGGCAGTTGGTTGCAGACACATCTCATGAATAACACCACTGTTGGAGATCAGTTGTACTCATTGGCCAGGTTACCATCTTCGACTATATGTACTTTCCAAGGGTATGAGATAAATGGGAATACATTTTACACTCCCTAATATGTGAAATTAGTTAACTCCCGGACATATTGATCTAGGTAGAGAAGTTATGAAGTAAAAGAGCAGGGACAACACTATGGCCAACTTGAGGGAGATGCTACCGGAGCCCAGTCCTCCGGCATCTCCAACAAGTTGGCCATAGATGTACTCCCTAATATGTGAAATTAGTTATCTCCTCGGCACAAGAATAGAACATCTTCATAGTCCGGGAAAGTTGTAGAGAGACCAACACTAGTAGGAAACGATCCATTAGTCCCGGTTTCTAACTGGGACTACGGAATCGGGACTAAAGTCCCCCCTATAGTCCTGCCGATCCAGCCACAATCCGGGACTAACACTCAAGAAATTTATTATTATTAAAAAAAGGGACTAATAAATCGGGACTAAAGGCCCCCTTTAGTCATACTCATATCTAGCCCTATAGTACACAGCTTCAGGGTCGTCTTCATCTTCGTCATCATCGTCGTCGTCGTCGCTAGGCGCACGCGGCTGGATCCTAAGCCCAGCCATGGCATATTCCAGGGATACCTGCCACTCCGGCCTCGGATTCACGACGCATGAGGGAGGGGGCTCCTGGATGATGATGTTGCGTAGCCCGCGACCTTCACCGTCCCTACCCTTCTTGTGTCTCTATGGAGGGTCAAAGTGAGGGCACCGCTGGTGAGGATGATCTCCCTAGGCGATGTAGCGCATCAGACCAACGATAGTCCGGTTTGCCCACCACAGGCGATGACCAACCTCGTTGTGGTTCAACGAGGCGGGCCATTACCCTCGTACATAGCGAGCTCCCTTTTGCTGCCGGTTAGCAAAGAAGGCATTCCAGGTGTCGTAGTTGTCGGGATCCTAGTGGGGATCCATCCGCTACTCCGACGTGAGCTCGAGGTAGAAGTGGTTCGTGATGGTCGCCTGGCGGGCGGAACCTTGAGGCACAGGAGGGATAGAAACTCCTCCAGCGCTTAGCATCTAGTCGGCGGGCAGCCGGTAGCCTGGCGGGCATGGGTAGCTGGAGGCCCACAACGCCTCAGTCTCCTCGAGGGTCAGAATGGCCCAGTATGGGATGTCCATTGTTGTGAGAGGGGAAGATCTGGATGTGTGGATGGACATGGTGGCCGACATAGATATAGAGGGAAAAGGCGGGAAGCAGAGGGAACTGGCAGGAACGCATGACGTGTGGCTTGACGACTCTGAGAAGGGCGGGAAATATATTAAGTCCCGGTTATTGACTCCAACCAGGATTAAAGGCCCCAAAAATATAATAGTTAAACCCTAAACCCTAAATCCTAAACCCTAACCTAAAACCCTAAACCCTAACCCTAACCCTAAACCCTCAACCCTCAACCCTAAACCCGAAACAGAGATTTCAGTAAAATATAATAGTTAATGCATTTTTAAATTGAAAATGGCAAAATGGTTAATAGTTTGACTAGTTAGAATAATTATTTGATAAAACAGAAAATGGATTTGGATTACTTATTCAAATTCAAGCATTTTTTATGTCAGAAGTTTAGTGAGATTCAAAGATATGCAAAATATAATAGTGAATGCATTATTAAATTGAAAATGGCAAAATGGTTAATAGTTTGACTAGTTAGAGTAATTATTTTATAAAACAGAAAATAGATTTGGATTACTTATTCAAATTCAAGAACTTTTCATGTTAAAAGTTTAGTGAGATTAAAAAATATGCAAAATATAATAGTTAATGCATTTTTAAATTGAAAATGACAAAATGGTTAATAGTTTAACTAGTTAGAATAATTATTTTATAAAACAGAAAATGGATTTGGATTACTTATTCAAATTCAAGAACTTTTCGTGTTTAAAATTTTCTCAAATTCATAAGTGTGCAAAAACTATATAATTCAAATGTTTTAGTAATATGCAAATTGAAATTTTCTAAAACAGGCGTGCCCCTTAACTATTTTGGTCAAAATTTTGAAAAAAGGACCTTTAGTCCTGGTGCTTGCTATGCACCGGGACTAAAAGGGTGTCATTGGCGCACGCTCTTTGGACGGTGCCGAAAACCTTTTAGTCCCAGTGCGAGGCACGAACCGGGACTAAAGGGGCTACGGACCGGGACTAAAGGTCCCCGCCCTATATATTGTCGCGCCCCTTCTTCTCCCAAATCACAACACTCGAGGACGCACGCAGGGAAGCACGCGAGGACAACGAAGGACGTCGGCATGCTGCCTAACTCTCTAGCCGCCGCCACTCGCCGCCCCCACTCTAGTCGTCGCGCCCACTCCAGCCGCCACGCGCGCCCCCGGCCAGGTACCCCTTTCCCTCCCCTTTCCCTCCCGTACGTCCGGCTATGGCGACGCGGCATCCGTGCACGCTGGCGCGTGGCGGCGCCGGCCACTGTGGGCGAGCAGGATGGGGCCGGCGATAGCCGTGCACGTCGGCGGTGGTGTGGGCGAGCAGGCCAGGGCGGCGCCCCCGGCCACTTCTAGTTTTTTTATTTACTTTTATTTTGTAGTGTATATTGTAGTGTAATATTATTTAGTAGTGTAATATTATAGTATATAGTAGTGTAATATTATTTATTAGTGTAATACTAGTGTAATATTATTTAGTAGTGTAATATTATAGTATATAGTAGTGTAATATTATTTAGTAGTGTAATATTATATATATAGTAGTATATTGCATAGTATGTATATTGTATAGTAGTACATTGTATAGTACTATTATATAGTATGTAGTATTATAGTGTAGTGTAATATAGATACATGCCATAGTCGATTGAGACAGACAAGCAATAGTACTAAATAAAGATAAGCTAAAGAAATAACTACCCTAAGTCCGATAGTGCTCTCGGGCCCCCGGACTTAGGGTTAGGGTGGTGGTGCTCGCAGGCCCCCGGATTTAGGGTTAGGGTGGTAGTGCTCGCGGGCCCTCGGACTTAGGGTTAGGGTGGTGGTGCTCGCGGGTCCCGGGACTTAAGGTTAGGGTGGTAGTGCTCGCGGGCTCCCGGACTTAGGTTTAGGGTGGTGGTGGTCGCGGACCCCCGTACTTAGGGTTAGGGTGGTAGTGCTCATGGGCCCCCGGACTTAGGGTTAAGGTGGTGGTGCTCGCGGACCCCTAGACTTAGGGTTAGAGAGGTAGTGTTCGCGGGCACCCGGACTTAGGGTTAGGGTGGTAGTGCTCGCGGGCCCCGGACTTAGGGTTATAGTGGTGGGGCTCGCGGGCCCCCCGGACTTAGGGTTAGAGTGTTGGTGCTCGTGGGCCCCTCGGACTTAGGGTTAGGGTGGTGGTGCTCGCGGACCCCCAGACTTAGGGTTAGGGTGGTAGTGTTCGCGGGCACCCGGACTTAGGGTTAGGGTGGTAGTGCTCGCGGGCCCCCGGACTTAGGGTTAGAGTGGTGGGGCTCGCGGGCCCCCCGGACTTAGGGTTAGAGTGTTGGTGCTCGTGGGCCCCCCGGACTTAGGGTTAGGGTGGTGGTGCTGGCGGGTGACCGGACTTAGGGTTAGGGTGGTGGTGCTCGTGGCCCCCAGACTTAGGGTTAGGGTGGTGGTGCTCGCGGGACGCCCGGACTTAGGGTTAGAGTGGTGGTGCTCGCGGGCCGCCCGGACTTAGGGTTAGGGTGGTAGGGTGCACTAGAATTTTGCTTTTATTTAGTTTTATTGTAGCAAATTAGGTGTACATATTATTATTTAGTATTATTTTATATTGTGTGTTTTTTGCACAAAACTATGGATCCACCTAGTCTAATCCGCAGAGACCTGGAACAAGAAGAAATCCTCGAGAATATGACATACAGCGCCCCCCTTGTTCATCCACCAGAATCTTCGTCGATGTATCTGAACCCCTCTAGTGAGGGTGAGGAGGTCGACCGAAATGACTAGGGAGAAGCCGACAGATCCGATGATGGAGAAGCCGACGCCTCTGGTGGACCCTTAACTAAGTCTAGCGAGGTATATATATGAAGTCCGGTGATGAGTAGATGCATTAGTTGAGTTCTATATATATAAATTGACGAATGTTTCTTCTCTTAGGCCTCCACATCGAGCCAAAAATATTCCAAACGAGGCCCGGCCAAAAAGTTGGACGCATCTACGCGTTATACAATTACGCGGGTATCACCACGGGGTGAACTATTGGAACCCGAAAAGGCTAAAAGTGTTTTTGTACAACCATGCGGTGTTATGGTTAGGGATCGCATCTCGATCATCGTTCAAGAGTGGAATAGGACAAAAGGGGCAGGAGAGGGTGAGTATGTCGCCGACAGGTACAAAGAGGGTCTTTGGAATGACCTCATGACACATTTCACCCTGCCAGAATTTGAGGATGAAGCCGACACAGCTGCATTGAGGAAGAAAGTCAAGCAGTGGACTCTTACGAAGATGGCCGAACTATTCAAGAACTGGAAGAAATCATTATGGCAAAAGTATCAGAAGAAGAAGACTCCTCCTCAATTCGAATCCTATCTAACGAAGCAGCAGGATAACTGGAATGCATTTATGAAGTACAAGGAGTCAGAAGCTGCGAAGGAAAAGTCTGAAAAAACAAGTTAAATGCCGCGAAGAAGAAATATCACCATCACCTGGGGCCAGGGGGCTACGCGACTGCCATGTTAAAGTGGGATGCTAAAGAGAATGAGTTGCTCGCTAAAGGGATCACTCCAGAACCAATACGCGAAGAATGGGATATGAGGGAAAGAAATTGGTTCCTTGGGCATGGGAGTGAGTATGACGAAAATACAGGGGACCTTATTTGCAGTGACAGGATTAGGATACCCCGAGAGACATGGCAGAGAGTGGTGAAGGAAATTAAAGAGGGGACAACAAAGTTCTGTCCCAATAGAGAGAATGACTTGCTGACAAAGGCCCTCGGGAATAAAGAACACGGAGGATGAGTACGAGGCCTTGGCCCTAGTTATACTTGGGAGATGGGGTTTCCCAAAGACAGAGATAGTTATAGGACCCGAGAGAGAGCAAAGAGGCGACGACAGGAGGAGGATGGAGACAGGTTCACCGAGTTGCTAGGAACACTTCGAATTCATCAGCAACAGACTGACAAACTTCGAGGAGTAGAGCGCCTGCAATATCCTGCACTCGATATTACCGCCGTCCCATCTCAACGGAGAAGCAGCTGAAGGGAATATGCCCGAGAGGCAATAATAAAGTGGTTATTATCTTATTCCATGTTTATGATAAATGTTTATTTTGCATGCTATAATTGTATTAATTGGAAACGTTAATACATGTGTGTTTAATAAACAAAACACAAAGTTCCTAGTAATGCCTCTCATATAAACTAGCTCATTGATTAACAAGATGATCAAGGTTTCCTGATCATGGACATTGGATGTTGTTAATAACGAGGTCACAACATTGGTGGAATGATGTGATGAACATTCATCCGAAGTATAGCATTACGATCAAAGTCATTATGTTTATATTGCTATAACATCATACAAAGTAATCTTAGTCCTTAGACCATGAGATCATGTTAATCACTAACACCGGAAGAGTATCTTGATAACATCAAACGTCACACCGTAACAGGGTGACTATAAAGGTGGGTTAAGTGCTAGAAAGGTGTTATGTGGAGACTCATGGATCAAGAGTGGGATTTGTCCATCCCGATGATGGATAGATATACTCTAGGCCCTCTCGGTGATATCACATTGAGAATAGATTGCAAGCAAGTGATGTGATCACTAGAATGTTATATCACGGGAACGAGAAAAGAGTGCATGTCGGTAACGAGATCAAACTAGGTATTTGGATGCCAATGATCCAATCTTGAACATGTAATATATCACGAGACAAAGGGATTTAGTTATGAAGTTAAAGGTTAGGGTGACACACTTAAGGGATACCGACACCATTTAGGAGAAAATATGTTTCAGATAAAGATTAAGAAAGCGCTGGAATCATTTTGATGGAAACCGGAATTGTTTCGGGTGAAATTGCAGAAATCGGTTCTGCATGTGATATTGAAATGTTGTAGGGGTTTTATGTGAATGTTTGTTAATTAAAGTAATTAACAAAATTCTTAATAAAATAAATAAAATAGTTGTATTTAATGAGAGCTTGCATTAAATTTGGTGGAAATTTAATGCATGTGAGTGGAAGTGTGAGTGGAGGCATATTTATGTGAGTGGAGCATCCACCACATGAATGATGGAAGAGGTGGGGGCACCACCATGGCTGCCATGCCATGTCCCTTGGTTGCCCCCTCTTTCCTATAAAAGGCCCCCTCTCCTCCTCACAACACACACCTCCTCGTGAAGGATCTCTCTCGCCCTCTAGTTATTCCCCATGGTCTCGGATTAGCGAGATACATGTTCCCTGTGGCTTTATCTGGAAAGAAGTTGTTGCTTCCACTGCTTTGCTAAAGCAAGGGACGGAGGTTGTCGGGGTACCGGACGTGTGTGCGATAACGGATGCACCGCTGCTTTGCGGTGCTGGACTTGGTGGTGCCAGACTTGCTGGAGCTGGATCTGATGAACGTGCTGGAGCCGAACCTGCTGGACTTCGTCACGATCTTGAGATCGGCAAGTGTATGACTACATCATCCACGAGTTCCATCTCGTTAACAATGCTTTGTTGTCTTCGAGGGTAAGTTCTCTATGGATGTATATCCACCCGTTGCTTGTATCTAATAGATAGATCTTGGCGATAGTTCCCATCGTAGGAATTTTTTTGTTTTCTATGATGCAAACCCAACAGTGGTATCAGAGCCCGATTTTTGCGTAGGTGCTTTGCACGGGTAGTACACATTTGTTTATATGTGGGCGATGATGATCATGTTATTGCTCTTTTCATGTATTTTGGATATTGGTGGCATAGTGGGATGAAGCGGCCCGGACCAACCTTACATGTCATCGCACATGAGACCGGTTCCACGACTGACATGTAACTAGTTTTGCATAAGTGGCTGGCGGGTGTCTTTCTCTCCTACTATAGTCAATATCTGATTTACAACGAGTTGCGAATAACTTGGTTATCCTCGTTGTGGTTCCATGTTCGTAGGTAAGACCGCTTCTATCTCCGAAAGCCCTAAGCCACATAAAACTTGCAATAGATAAATTAGATGCGTCTAGTTTAGATCGTTGTTGGGCTAGTGTCTTGATATGGTAATGTTGTAAGTAGATGTATGATAGATACTCTTACAACACACTTAACATGTAAGTTCCATAGACCTTGGCCTTACACACAAAGGAATGATAGAGATCATGCCACGATGCATATGATAGAGATCAAATGCATGGACCATATCATCTCACTTTACATATTAGATGTTTGCATCTTATATTACTAGTTTGGCGTTTTAGTAGCATTATAAGATGATCCCTCATTTAAATATCAAGATAAAAAGTGTCCTTTCTTAAGTATGCACTATTCTATGGATCGTGTTTTGAGACATCACGTGATGATTGGGTGTACTCGACTCTATGCTTTCATACAACGAGTGTAAGATAGTTTTACACACGCGAGTACTAAGGTTCTTACTTGGCGAGCCTAGCATGTACAAACATGGCCTCGAAACACGGACCGAAAGGTTAAGCATGATTCATATAGTTGATGTGATGACCATATTGATGCTCGCCTTTGAAGCTACACCGACTCACGTGATGATCGAGCTTGGTGTAGTGGATTTGGTTCATGTAATCACCAAAAAGGCACGAGGGATGTCATTTTTGAGTGGGAGTTCATTTATAATTTGGATTAGTCGAACTCAATTTGTCATAAACTAAATCGAAGTGAATTTTTATAATTTGTTGCAGTCATTGGCATCTATTCACTACCTTATGCTTAGTTTTAATTGAGATAATAGAACTATAGAATTCTGGGTATTTACTTTAAGAACTGGTATCGTATTGTTTTGAATGTCAATTTAAAGTTTAGAAGTCCTATTGCAAACTTTCAGCAAACTCTATTTACTCCATGAAGTTTAATAAGTAGTATTAAATCAAGAGTAAGAATTCCAATTTTAGTATCTAAAGTATCATGTTTTCCTCCATTATTATTGATATTCAAAAGTTATTTTAATATCAAGATTATCTAGGAGCTGAAAAATTGTTTCAGAAACCATCATGTGTGGAAGATATTGTGATATCTGAAACAATGTTTTTGGTTGCATTATGATTGAGTATAATTTAGAAAAATACATGTTCTCATATTGTATGAGAATTTCTGAAGGATGGAGATGCTAGGCATCCGGATCTCCCAAAAAGGTTTTTGGGAACTAACATTATACTCGCGATTCTTCCTTATAGGCTATAGTAGCTTGATCATGAAAGTTTTCATGACAAGGATGAATAGAAGATGCAAGTAAAATGTTTACTACACTAATAGATTACTAAAGAATGGATTTTTGAAAGAACACCAAACATTTGATGATGGTGATCCACTTCAAAGTGCAAGTCCAAAGTTATTAGTATTTGACTATATATACTTTGTACTATGTGTCATGTGAATGACACCACTATTGATGTTGATAGATTCTTTTAAAAGAAAAGGAATTGTTGAAAGAGAATCTATAAAATATTTGGCAGAAAAGAAAAGGTTGGAGATGTCCAACTTAGCTATATAGAAGATATACATGTTATGGCTGTATTCCTTGCTTGTTAAACAATGTGGTTCTGAGGTATTGGATACCAGTATTGGATACCGAATTGGTTGGTGTGAAGTGTCATATAGAACAACATAATTCATGAACTGCAATGGCCTAAGTAACTGGCAAGAGAATAAGTGATGATGTTCATCAAAAACAAATAAAGTGTTATTGTGTTTTCATTGTCGTCAAACCTAGCCTTCAAGATTTGTTTTAATAATTGTTATTTTGTTCCGGTATTACGAGAACAATGGTTGTTCAAATAATTACCGCATTCCATAAAGGATGGATGAACTTTTACAAGTCTAGTTGGAGAAAGCACATCCATAAACATTATTGCTAAAATGTCGTATGACATGATTGGAAGATCACTTATGAAGTGACATCGTTGTTTGAATTATATTGGAAAGTAAACATGAAGAAACTCCATGTTGATGGATTTTTGGAGTCTTTTGATTTTGATCAATTGACGCTTGTGAAACTTTCCTCGAGATAACTGAAACTCCGTCCATAGGATAAAGAGGAACGGATGACTAACTTATTGGATATTATGCATGTTCATGTTTATAGTCCATTATGTGTAGCCATATGCGATGGATCTTTTTTGCTTCATATGCTTTATCCAGAAATTTGAGTGAATATATCTATAAATTTACTTAATAAGGAAGAAGTATGAAACATTTGAAAATTGCTCAAAGACTTTCAAGATGAAGTGAAAAATCATTGTAACAAGAAAATAAAAGAGTTTATGATTTGATCATAAAGGAAGATATTTGAGTTACAGGTTTAGCAAAACACCTAAGATTTCAGGAATTGTTCCATGAATTTGCACTTCCCGATAAACCACAGGAGTATGGTATGTTCGAGAGATAAAATCAAACCTTGTTTGACATGGTAAGATCAAAGGTGTCATTTATAAAACTGCCATTATGTTTTAAGGATTAAAGCTTTAGAGACTACCACCTTTACAGTGAAAAGAGCACCATCGTGATCCGTTGAAATGACACCATATGACTTATGGTTTGGGATAAAACCCGAATTATCTATTCTTAAAGTTTGGTATGCTATGCATAAGTAAAATGTTTACAACCAAAGTCGGATAAGCACGTCTTTGTAGGTTATCCCAAAGAATTTGTTGGGCATTCCTCCATAACAATGAGGACAAAAGAGTTTGTCGCTTGGAACATCAAGTTTCTTGAGAAGGAATTTCCGTGAAAAGTTAAGTCGGAGGACAATAGAACTTTGATAAGGTTGTTGAACCTTAGCTATATGTGCTAAGTAGTGCAGCGCCGGAAAGTTTCCCGGTGGCGGCCACAATGCTCATGGCTCCCGTGATTACAAAGGGTGTGATCTTGGAAATTAGAGTTCCTATTTGAACCGTATGCATAGGGTAAGAATCAAATAGTGAGATTTGATAAACAAGTTGTTATTGTTTTGACAATGATGAACCGACTGCATGAAAAGAAGCGATGATGGGCCCTGACTCCATAAAATGACTAGAAGTCATAGAATCCGTGATAGTATCCATACACGAGAAATCAAGTTTCTGAACTTGGAAGACCCTCCGGAAAGGCGTGAAGCCTATCGGTCGTGTTTGGATCTATAAAGAAATAGACATGGATGTTTAACATCTATGAAATAGTCGACATGTCAGAAAGAAGTTTACGGCAATGCTCAAGGAGTTGACTATGACAAGATTTGATCTTTCATAGCGATATTTAGTCTTGACGGATTAATGTAGCGACCACTACATATAATTTGGTATATGGTAGTTGAATAAAAAACAAGGTTATTCTAATAGAATGGTTACCTAGGACGTGTACATGACACGGTCCGAAGGGTTTTGTTAATTCAAAGGGTTCTGAAAGGGCATGCAAACTTCAATAGTTGAAGTGAGCATAGCAGAGTTGGAATCTTCACCATGATGAAAATGTTAAAGGAGTTTAATTTCATCGGAGATGATGAATATGCTTGCATTTCCAAGAAATTAAGTGGGAGCACTGAGACAAATTTCCAATACATTATGCAGAGTACATATTGTTGATTGGAAATGATGTATCTTTTATTGACACAAGTTAAGAATTTCATTAAAATAGGATTTCGATTAAAGACTTGGGCAAAACCAGAATATTTGGCATCAATGTCTATATGGATAGATTGAGGCGCTAATATGGTTATGCTAGACGTACATATATGAGATATTGAAAGGGTTCAATATGGAAACAACAAGAAAAGTTTTTGCTGCATGGAAAGGATTGTATCAAGATTCAAGTGTTTCAACACTTGGTGAATGAAATCACATGAATATTTTGATTATACCATGATATGTATATATCCAGATATGTCCTATGCTCTAAATGTTATGAGCACATACCAGAATGATTCATAAGATGATCATTGGACGATAGTAAAGATATTCTTATGAGCTTTGGAAGAACTAAGAATATATCATGCATAAGTGACAAATAGTTAAAGGTAGTTCATTGTAAAGTGTTACATTGATACTAGTTTTGTCACAAGATAAAAATTAAATTTATCTCAATTTAGAATATGGGTGGCACAATGTAATGGAAAAGATGTTCCATGATGTATTTGGATGAGTTCCAAAGTTGAGACATTGTGACGGATACTACAACAAAAGGCTAAGTATATGACTACTATAGTAGCAGCAAAGGAGGGCATTTGTGTTAAGTAGTTTGTTATCAAACTAGGTGTGGTTCAAAGTAGGCTAATACTATGAAGATAGTTTGAATGACAATAATATCAACATATTTTAACCTGAATGAACTAAAGGGCTCACCGAAGGACCAAATTTATACAATGCCATCTCATTTGAGAATGAGTGATGCGTAGAGACACATAGACATGCAAATACACACGGACCTGAAACTGTCAGATCCGGAGATTATGTTAACCAATAGCAATCGCGTATATGCAACACCAGAAAGCCATAGGTGTTCAATAAGCAAAGTTTTTCAAACTATATTATTGACTCTAGTGCAAGTGGGAGACTGAAGGGAATATGCCCGAGAGGCAATAATAAAGTGGTTATTATCTTATTTCATGTTTATGATAAATGTTATTTTGCATGCTATAATTTTATTAATTGGAAACGTTAATACATGTGTGTTTAATAAACAAAATACAAAGTTCCTAGTAATGCCTCTCATATAAACTAGCTCGTTGATTAACAAGATGATCAAGGCTTCCTGATCATGGACATTGGATGTTGTTAATAATGAGGTCACAACATTGGTGGAATGATGTGATGAACATTCATCCGAAGTATAGCATTACGATCAAAGTCATTATGTTTATATTGCTATAACATCATACGAAGTAATCTTAGTCCTTAGACCATGAGATCATGTTAATCACTAACACCGGAAGAGTATCTTGATAACATCAAACGTCACACCGTAATAGGGTGACTATAAAGGTGGGTTCAGTGCTACGAAGGTGTTATGTTGAGGCTCATAGATCAAGAGTGGGATTTGTCCATCCCAATGATGGATAGATATACTCTAGTCCCTCTCGGTGATATCACATTGAGAATAGCTTGCAAGGAAGTGATGTGATCACTAGAATGTTATATCACGGGAACAAGAAAAGGGTGCATGTCGGTAACGAGATCAAACTAGGTATTTGGATGCTGATGATCGAATCTCAGACATGTAATATATCACGATACAAAGGGATTTAGTTACGACGTTAAAGGTTCACACGATCACAAGAGTCATCGTTGAATATGTGGGAGTCAGTACGGATCTCCAGGTCCTGCTGCTGATTATTGATCGGAGAGGGGTATCGATCATGTCTGCATTATTCACGAACCGTAGGGTGACACGCTTATGGGATACCGACACCATTTAGGAGCAAATATGTTTCAGATAAAGATTAAGAAAGCGCTGGAATCATTTCGATGGAAACCGGAATTGTTTTGGGTGAAATTGCAGAAACTGGTTCTGCATGTGATAATGAAATGTTGTAGGGAGTTTTATGTGAATGTTTGTTAATTAAAGTAATTAACAAATTTCTGAATAAAATAAATAAAATAGTTTTATTTAATGAGAGCTTGCATTAAATTTGGTGGAAATTTAATGCATATGAGTGGAAGTATGAGTGGAGGCATATTTATGTGAGTGGAGCATCCACCACATGAATGATGGAAAAGGTGGGGGCACCACCATGGCTGCCACGCCATGGCCCTTGGTTGCCCCCCTCTTCCCTATAAAAGGCGCCCTCTCCTCCTCACAACACACATCTCCTCGTGAAGGATCTCTCTCCCCCTCTAGTTATTCCCCATGGTCTCGGATTAGCGAGATACATGTTCCCGGTGGCTTTATCTAGAAAGAAGTTGATGCTTCCGCTGCTTTGCTGGAGCGAGGGACGGAGGTTGTCGGGGTACCGGACGTGTGTGCGATCACGGATGCACCGCTGCTTTGTGGGGCTGGACTTTCTGGAGCTGGATCTGATGGACGTGTTGGAGCCGGACCTGCTAGACTTCATCACGATCTTGAGATCGGCAAGTGTACGACTACATCATCCACGAGTTCCATCTAGTTAACAAAGCTTTGTTGTCTTCGAGGGTAAGTTCTCTATGGATGTATATCCACCCGTTGCTTGTATCTAATAGATAGATCTTGGCGATAGTTCCCATCGTAGGAATTTCTTTGTTTTCTATGCTACGAATCCAACAACAGCGTGGCGGAATCAGAGGTCTCGTCTGAGGATGCACAAATGGTAGATGGTGGTCTCGGCTACCCCGTGGATCGAATCAAGGAGAAGACATCTTGTGAGTTCCATCAGAAGGTGAAGAACCTATCCATCAAGGTCGCGGTCGGATGTGCTTTACCTTGTCCACCCGACGCACGCTGGCATGGCCATGATATTCCAGCTGGCTATGCTAACGTCAGGGTGGATGAAATCGCTACGGGGTGGGACTCAATGGAGCTTGACATTCGTAGACCTGAAGGTGAGAGGACACTCGCAGAAGTATTGGGTGGTATCATTCTATGGTACAAGAACAACATCAAGCTTCCAGGATCAGCGCCAAGGCCAACACCGCCTCCGAGTCGTCGCATGTCACCTTCACCTTCATCACCTCCAAGAAGCCCACCCCATGACTACGACCACCACAACTCGGGTTCATCTCGATCTCCGCCGTAGGGTCAGCCGTCTTCGCCACCCTCTAAGGACAATAAGCGGAAGTGTGCTCCGTCGATGAGTACTAAACGACACAGCAGCCCAAAACGACAAATGTTTCCCCTCCCAAGAGTACCTCATAAGAATGTTCCCATCAGACCTTATGATCGTACTGAAGAGGAAACCGCAGTGATCGCAAAGGCCGAATGTGTTGCGCAACTTCAAAAGAAGAAACCTGAGCCTTCCCCGGTTTACAACGAGAAGAAAAAAGCGTATGCACTTGGTTTTCTGAACACAAATCGCAATATGACTTGCACCATAAGCTAGATGACTATTTACGCACGCTTCAAAAGGAAGTGAAGAAGAGCAAATCAAGTAAAAGTGCAAGCGGGAGAAAATCATCAAGTCAAAGTGCAACCGGGAAACGAAAGAACGTCCCCCATCTCGGGGAACAGGCCAAAAAATCGATCCCACCCCTGAGGGTGGCATCCTCTGACATTCCCCATCAGAATATGGAAGAATTTGCGGAGCTTGCGGCCGCTATGAATGTGACTGTTGAGGAACTGCTAGGTTCGCAGGATGACAAGTTACCCAAGGCTGATGTAGTCCCTCAATATGTCTCAGGGATGCAGTTGGTCACCCAGAGAGGTTGCAACAACTGCCAACACAAATGCGGAGTTTACATAACTGGTACTTGAAAGCCGCAAAGGAGGAGAGAATAATGATCGTGGGGAAAGTACCACATGACTACTACTTCCGAGAAGAAGAGCTCCATGTTGAGTTTCCAGAACTCTTCCAGTTAAACGCTTTTGACGCCCTCGACAAATCTATCATGAGTTTCTATTGTCTGTAAGTTGTTGAATTCATTGTCTATATATAAGTTGTTCATTTTTTCAGTTATTCAGTTTATTGCATGTAATTATCCTCATTATATCCTTTTGTACTATATTATTTTGCAGAATGAAGATCCATGAATGTAAAAGAATGTCACTCTTTAGTGTTGGGTTCATTGACCCAAATAAAATACATATAAAGATGCTAATGGATAAACCCGAGGAGACGGAGGAAAACCTTCCAAGGTTTCTAACGAAAAAAAAATTCTGTGACAACATACTGTTTTCTTACAATTTCAAGTGGGGGTCTTACTCTGGTGTACACATTCACTTTTGCTTACTCAATTTAAGTGTTAATGATGAGTTACTAGTGTATATATAAACGTGTGTCCAGATTTCACTAGATTCTGCTAAACATTCAACTTGATAAGGGAAGAGTTGAAGTAATGGACCCATTAAAAAGACCCCTGGAATAGTTTAGGGACATGCAGGACACGCTCCAGAGGTAATTTTCGCGCTACATCGGTCTCTTTCATTAATTTCCTGAGATACCACGTAATAAATAACTCATTCATTTTCTTTACTGAGCAGGGTTTGGAACCAGTTCAAGAGTACGGTTACGGGTCACTTTAGGGAGAAGCTGACGTTTAAGCCGGTCTCGGTAAGTAGTACACACATCTCTTTACTTCTATAGTTTCAATACAATTATGATGCTAGAATATTATTTTGATTGAATTCTATTTTCGTAAAGTGCGCTAGGCAGCCACCCAGAACGAATCTATGTGGATTCTACGTTTGCGAGTTCATTCGCACGTTTACCACTGAGCACAAAAATTATAAAGTCGATGTAAGAAATATATTCACAATATTATTTTTATTACCGTCACTTTTTGTTATCATGATTGGTATTAATATATTAATCTCCTTTTTTATATATAGTTCGATAGAATGCGGGATCAACTCCTACCAGAGCAACGCATACTAGGAATTGCTGAAGAACTGACAGGATTCTTGATGAAAGAGATGATAGATGACGCCGGAGAATTTAGTGTGAATAGGCGCTACCGATGATCCCCCGACCGTGTAATTGAATAGACGGGCTCTAGTCCCGGTAACTGTGATGTCTCCATGTAACTATCATGTATATATTTGTGTATGCTCGATCCTAATGGTTCTCAATGTAAATATCATGTATATATATTTGTATGTTCTAGTCCCGGTAACGTGTATGGTATGTGGTAGCGTAGAAATCTATTTTGAAAATGAAAAAAGAAACAAAATGAATTCGCTGCCGCGGCCGAGAAAGGGGCTAAAACTCTGCCGTCGCAGAGAACCACTAGTCCTGGTTTCTAATATCAACCGCGACTAATAGGGGTGGACCTAGCGCGCGCAGAGGCGGCCACGTGGATGCCCATTGGTCCCGGCTGGTAAGCGGGCCGAGACTAGTGCATGGGCCTTTAGTCCCGCCTCTCCAGTCCCGGTAGCGCAACCGGGACTAAAGGCCCTTACGGGCCGGGCTATAGGCCCGTTCTCCACTAGTGACACCAGGCATCCGCACACAGAGTCATGGTTGCATATGGCCACCATTTTGATTCTAGCGGAGCTCCTTTCTCTCTGGTGCCGGTAAAAATAAACTCTCATCAAATAACATTTTAAGGATTATAATTAATAAATATAAAAATAAATTCCATTTGAATACAAGTGTTCGCTAATTTTATTTAATTGGGTTTGCCAAAAACGTTAGTTACCAATAACTTGATGTCGATTTTTTTCAAAATTAACCTAGTCTTGTCCACACACATTTCAAATTAATTATTTTATATTTATTTTTCACATAAGACGCATGGATATGGTGAGTTATATATAAAGTCTCTATACAATACTAACTAAATAATGTTGTTGTTGCATGACAGCTTGATTAATTATTAGTCACATATCTTCACGTTTGCCCAGCCATAGCACTATGGGTGACACAACTAATTAAGATTATATATCGGTAGATGGATAAAAAGGCATATGTATATATGTACGATAGGCTTGCATGCATGCATGGGATATATATTACGTTCTCGGATCGCGGCATCTCATGTGCACTGTATATCTAAGCTATCGAACCAACAAACTAAGTGATAAACAGTTACAGGAGGAAACACTGATCAAACGCCTAGCAACTTGCATTGGCCAACCTAATTTATCTTTTCACAATCTGCATGCATTAACGGCTTTATCTACAAGATTCCAATAGAACCACAAATGGAATGGATGGTTAGATAAGATCGAGCAAGGTATCTAGCCTTGGCCAAAGACGTGGCTTCTTGGGTGCCACATTGTGAGCATATATGAGAGGTCTACTCTTGAACATGTAGCAAGGTCTCGATTCCTAATGCATGTGACATGATCACTTTAGTTTTGAATTTCTTATCCTTGTTCCCCTACTTTAACGATTCGTTTATTTTCTTCCTGGTTTAATCAAATTAATTTCGTACCTGTACATGTGATGACTAGTCGACCATGATATTGATAGGAAAGCAGTATCTATACATGGTCCATGTCCTTGTGTAACATGTTGTATGACCAATTCCCATTTCTATTATCCACTTCGACTTTTCATCAGGTGTCACTATATTGGGTTACATTTTTTCATATCCATTTCAGTTTGCGCAAGATAATTAGATGGCTCATATATTTTATACAAATTAGGTGTATTATAGCTTCAAATTAGCATTTCATACCATATTCCAATATCGGAAGCACAACACACTAACTGTTACACTAAGGTGAAAAACTATTTGCACATAATGTTATTCAGCAGCTGATTTGCATATGGTTACTTCTCTGTTTAAATCTTTTTTCTTATATATGTACTTATATAAATGTGCAACTTGAAATACCCTTTTTAACATTATAAAATATATGTGTAATCTAAATAAGCCATTGACATATATTAGCATCCAATGCTGTCGTATGTGGCCCAGGACATGAAAAATATTAGGGGATCTTTCATGCTTTGGTGGGATTCCATATTTTTTCGGTGGTTGGCATCCAAGATATTCCCACTAAATCTTGTTATCCATCATCTTTTTATGCATTCATCTATGTTCCTTTATCAAAGGAAATATTCATATCACGATGTAATTAAAAGTATAACTAGCAGTTCATGTTCCTTAGGAAACATATAACACGGAGATGCGAGTGTCTGCTGTTACACGTTTAGCGTGCTATTGGTTTTTTTCCTCGAACGGAACATAGTAGAGTGATCTCACAAAGGTTTGTTATGGAATGATTTATAGTTTAATGCAATATCTCTATTTTGATGATTACTAATTGAAAAGGTTTCAGTTCTTGTAGTAAGATATCTCACAAAGAATTGATGGAACTAGACCATCAGGATGGACATGACCTGAGTTGTAGAAAGAAAGGCTTTTCTTGGGCAAGTATCTCATCTTGAATTTGATCAGCTTAAGACACGGTCTTATCTTGTACTAATACTCTGGTATCTGCCTCAAGCACCTCAGCTAGGAATCCACTTTTAATTCAATATCGTGATTCTAAGATATAAAAATATGTACTTTTATTTTTAAGTATGGTTAAGAACTAGACCACTAAGTATAGAGTTATGGGACATCAAACATTTGTAAAATGAAAAATGCTTTTGGACCTGAATGTAATAATACTCCTCTGATCCATAATAAGTGTCGCTGATTTAGTACAAGTTTGTACTAAATCGGCTACGCTTATTCTTGATCAGAGGGGGTATTATTTTTTGGTATCACACGACTAGTGTTTTTATTAGTTTCTAGTTCAAACATAATCTTTGGAAGAGTGGGTGCCTTCCTTTTGCTAGCGAAGATAGTAATTATTTACTAGGATGTTTTTACTTGTATGAACCTATTATGTCTTTTGCATCTAGTAGAACTAAAAAAGTCCTTATAATGAGACAGAAAAAAAGGTGCTTAAACACGATGGGAATCTGAGGTAAAAAACCTAACCGGTGAAGAAAGTTTGAAAACCTAGGCCTCTTTGGTTGCTACATAAAGGTTCCCAATATTGTCACACTTTGTTTTGCCATTTATGCCTAAGGTTAAGCTATGAAAATGAGTGGTGCTATATATTTCTAACACTTGAGAGAAGCTTGTCATGCATTTCTAAGTGAGTGACTGATAGTCTAATTCAATCAAACTTGCCTAACTTGTGGTGTCCAAAAGTGAGACAACTTCAATACCAGCCAGACATGCATGCCCTAAGTTGCCTTGTTGCACCCAATGTCTCTTGCAAGTTGCAAGCAGAAGACCAGTAAAGCCTCAATTTGGGATTTGTGAGCTAGGCAGCAGCACTTGGCCGCATCCGTGCGGATGTGGAAGAAGGAAAGGCCGAGGCAGATATGATTGTTCATGTTGATCATGCCTTTGCTAGTTTTAGTTTTGTTCCCCTTGTCTAGGAAGAAGAAGGAAGGGCTGTGTTGGGATATACTACTAGTAGAATAATTGTATTTTCATAGTAATGAGAAAGGAGCCGCTGGGGAGCTAGCGCTTTGTCCCAGAGAATGTAAGGGAAGTTGGTTCGATAAGCCAATGAGCCATTGGGAAATGTAAGAAGGAAGAAGGATGAATGGAGCTGATAGATATGCCCAACGGTGATCACGTTGAGCGTGCTATGCACACGTAGCAGATTTTTATATGCCCCCACCGTTACTGCACACTCTCTCTTTCTCCCTCCCATCCACTATAAAAGAAGGGCCTCGGACCCAACACTAACAAATCACACAAGACAAGACACAACCACACAGCCACTTCACCGTTCTAAACGACACTAGCTTTCTGAATAGCTCATTCATAAGCCATCAAGAAGATGGAGAAGGTGTCGAGGCTGTCTGCGGAGAAGGCGGTGGTGATCTTCACGGCCAGCAACGAGTGCCCGATGAGCCACACGGTGACGACCCTCTTCTCTAGCCTTGGCGTGTGCCCGGCGGTGCACGAGCTGGACAAGGACCCCCGCGGCCGCGACATGGAGCGCGACCTCGCCCGCCGCCTCGGCCGCTCGTCACCCATCCCGGCGGTCTTCATCGGCGGCAAGCTCGTCGGCTCCACCGACAGGATCATGTCGCTGCACCTCGGCGGCAAGCTGGTGCCCATGCTCAAGGCCGCCGGAGCAATCTGGCTCTGAGCATACCGTTAGCAAATTTTGCACTATGCATGCGCGCGTATAGAGGTTTGGTCTTGCACTTTAGCCAACTCCTCACGTGATCGAGGACCTGTCTTTCTAATCTTATTAATGAAAAGGACGGGAGCACGTACGACAAGTTTTGGCCGCTAGCGATATGGAATGACAAATCTACCTATCCCTAAATGATAAGTGGACTTTATTTTCCTCTACAGCATCTTCTCTTGTGCAACGGGGAATCGGAAATACTGCTTGACGGTAATTAGTTTGTGTTCTGAGTTGGTGTTCTGTTGAGATAACTAGGAAACATTGCGCGGCGTCACGCTGCGTTCCATGAGGGGCAATGTCGTGAAATAATCGATTAAAATTGTTGCTCCAGATTACGTCCTATGCAGTGTATTATTGTTGTCCGAAGTTGTGGCAGAAGAAAACAGTTGTACTATTTCCAGATAAAAAAGATGACGGATGATACAATTAATGTGAAAGAACAAAAAATATAACAAAATTAAATCACTGCTTCTTAATTATAGCCAGCAAATTGTTCACCCTTGGAAAAGTGCAGAAGGGTAACTACCGTGTGAAAATTACAGATGATGCGAGAAAAAATTACTGCTAAAGAATATGAAATAATCTAAAAGAAACACCTCCGCTAAAGAATATGAAATAACCCTAAAAGAAATATTGATGGTGAACTATGTTATACAATTATACACCGGCGAGAAGTTACCATGGGTAAACTATCGATGAGAAATTATGGCCAGAAAATTATTTCGAAAAAGTACCTTCGAATAATAAAAATAGAACCAAAACTGAAGCCGAGAAGTTATGTCTAGAAACTAAGTAGAAAAATTACGGCCAGAAAAGGTGGGCCAGAAAATTTAAGCCGAATAGTTAGAAAAGATGAACTAAAAAAATATCGTTTAGGGCAAGCAAACTTTAGCCGAAAAGTTGTGTTGCGTCTACATGATGTGGCACGCGATTGGAAAAATTTAAATGATGAATAGTTAGAAAATATGAACTTAAAATAATATCGGTTAGGGTAAGAAAATTTTAGCTGAAAAGTTGTGTTGCGTCTACGTGACGTGGCACGCGATTAGGCAAAATTAGACGATAAGTAGTACACGCGTGGAGGCGGGGCACCGGATCAAACAGCCGGGAAAGACGGGCCAGAAAATTTAAGCCGGATAGTTAGAAAAGATGAACATAAAAAAAATTGGTTAGGGAAAAAAATTTAATCGAAAAATTGTGTTGCATCTACGTAACGTGGCACACGATTAGACAAAATTAGATGATGAATATTACAGTGAGGACATGAGCCGCTGGATCGAAGTTGGACGGCCGGGAACAACCCGTGCATTGTTCATCCGCACGGTGAACAGCGGCTGGCGCTCTGAGAGACGCCGAAGGCTACGCGCCTTAATGTATGATGATGATGATGATTATTTGGTAACCGCCATGGTTGCGGCCAACTCCCTACTGTTCATGCCATGTTGTTTTCTTAGTTCTTTTTTCATACTAAACTACCATTCAGTCAAAATACTTAACTGAAGGATGTGGTAATAAATGAAGTTAAACTGTTCTTTCTCACATGTAAGATTTTTTCAATAAAAGGAATATATTCACTACCGGAAAATGAGATTCTGCTAGGTGTTTTTGTTTGTACCGAGTGTTTATAATTTGGATACTCAGAAAACAACAACTTTGCCGTGTATCGCAAGGTCGACACGTCCTTCCTGCTTGCAAATGACGGAGCAACTGACGACGTTAGGGTTTGCAGAGTATCTACAAATGTATAAACGACAATATTTTGGTGCCAAAGTTTCTGCTTTCGCGTGCGCCAAGAAACTAGGGCTTTGGTCAAGCTTTTGCCGTGTATGTGAAAGTTTTGTTGTGTGTTAATCGGAAAACACTTGGCAAAGTTTTGTCAGATACATGGTAAAATTAGGAGGAAATCTATAATTTTTCAGCACTATTTATTGTGGGGCTCCCCCTTGCGAAACCATGGGTGTATCCCTGTTGAAGTGATATGTTGTAAACATGAAAATGATTTTTAAAAAATCAGGAAGATTTAAGGCACCTGTAAGCCATAATATTGGTCGTTTGGCTTGAAAACCATGAAACCTGAAACATGATAGGTTATTTCTGAGAAGATTTTTTTGAGATGTAATTAATATACCAAGTTTAGTATTTTTCCTTGTAACTATGTCACGTAATATGATATCACGCGAAGGTTTTACATTATTCAGATTATTTTTGAATTCCTTATGCACGTTTCAAACTATGGTCAAACGACGGACATGAAGGTTCTTATCTAGGAGATGAGCCTCGCTAAACTTGCATTAGATCTCTGATAAAACGGGATATTGTGAGTCTAAAAATGAATTTTGCAAAAAATCATTAGCATTAGATCATGTACCTATAGTTCAAATCGGACCCACTTCCTAACGATTCGAAGCGAATTTATCTTTTTAGCAAGGGTGGACTAAAAGGTTTGAGATACCTGGTTGAGACATTGTCCACGTAAGGTGGCCCAGTATTTTTGAAAAATTGGAGTGGTAGAATTTTGAAATATTCCTTTAGGTGTTGCTTCACAAAACGCCTTGTATTTGGCACTCAGAAAATAGAAAATGGCTTTTCCATGCGACGAAAAAGAAAAATTCCTCCTGCAATATTGTTCACCATCCTATTATACACATGCGTGCATAATATGAACACAGTATCGCAAACTATATTGTGATTCTAGCCATAATATTGCTTGTTTAGCCTGAAAGCCATGAAAGCTCAAACATAATAGGTCATTTCGGAGTAGGTTTTTTGAGATGCAATATATATAGTAGTTTGGTATTTTTTTCGTGCAACTATGTCATAGAATATGACGCTACGCGAAAGTTTTACATTGTTCGGACTATTTTTGAATTTTTAAGCCCGTTTCAAACTATGGTAAAAACGGTGGGCACAGAGGTTCTTAGCTAGGGGATGAGGCTTGCTAAACATGTATTGGATCTCTAATAAAACAGCATATTTTGAGTCTAAAAATGTTTTTTTTTTCAAAAAATTATGAGCATTAGATCATGTACCTGTAGTTCAAATTGGATTAACTTTCTACCGATTCAGCAGGAATTTGTCTTTTCACCAGGGTTAGATTGAAAGGTTTGGGATACCCCGGTTGGGATACTGTCTATGTAAGATTCTCTAGTAATTTTTTAAATGAGGTGGTAGAATTTTAAAATATTTCTTTGGTGGTTGCTTCATAAAACACCTCCTTTTTGGCACTCGAAAAATAGAAAACGCCTTCTCCATGCGACGGAAAGGAAAATTTTCTCCTATAATATTGTTCGATATCCCATGGTGCACATGCATGCATAATATAAGCTATGCCGCTATTCTGACCATAACATTGGTCATTTGGCCTGAAAGGCACGAAACTTCGAACATGATCGATCATTGCTGAGAAGGTTTTTTGAGATGCAATGAATATATCAAGGTTGGTATTTATCCTTGAAACTATGTCACATAATATGACGTCACGTGAAGGTTTTACATTGTTCAGGCCGTTTTTTAATTTCTTATATTCGTTCAAACTATGGTCAAAATGGCGGGCATGAAGGTTCTTAGCTAGGGGATGAGCCTCACTAAACTTGCATTGGATCTCTCATAAAACAACATATTGTGAGGCTAAAAATGATTTTTGCAAAAAATATGAGCATTAGATCATGTACTTGTAGTTTAAATCGGACCATCTTTCTACCGATTCAACAGGAATTTGTATTTTTCACCAGTGGTGAACTGAAACGGTTGAGATACCCCGGTTGGGACATTGTCCATGTAAGGTGTCTAGTATTTAAAAAAATGGGGTGCTAGAATTTTGAAATATGCTTTTGGTGGTTGCTTCATAAAATGCCCCATTTTTAACACTTGAAAAATAGTAAATGGCTTTTCCGAGCGATAAAAAGGAAAACTTCCTCCTACAACATTGTTCGCCATCCCATTATACACATGCATGCACAATATGGGCATAATATTGTAAACTATACCGTGGTTGTGGCCATAACATTCATCGTTTGCCCTGAAAGCCATGAAACCTTGAACATGATATGTCATTTCTGAGAAGTTTTTTTTTAATTTGCAATCAATATACCAAGTTTGGTATTTTTTCTTGCAACTATGTAACATTATATGACACCACACGAAGGTTTTACATTTTTCGAACCATTTTTGAATTTCTTATGCCCGTTTCAAACTATGGTCAAAACGGCGGGCATGAAGGTTCTTATCTAGGGGATGAGCCTCTCAAAAATAGCATTGGATCTCTGATAAAACAACATATTTTGAGTGTAAAAATGATTTAAAAAAACCATGAGCATTAAATCATGTACATATAGTTTAAATCAGACCCACTTCCTACCGATTCGGTAGCAATTTGTCTTTTTTATCAGTGGTGGACTGGATGTTTGAGATATCCTGGTTGGGAAGTTATTCATGTAAGGTGGTCTAGTATTTTTAAAAAATGGTGTGATAGCATTTTAAAATATGCCTTTGATGGTTCCTTCACAAAACGCCCTGTTTTTGCACTCAAAAAATAGAAAACGGATTTTCCGTGCGACGAAAATGAAAACTTTCTCCTACAACATTGTTCGCCATCCCATGATACACATGCGTGCATAATATGATCATAATATCGCAAACTATGCCACGATTTTGGTCATAACATTGATCGTTTATCCTAAAAGCCATGAAACCTCAAACATGAGATGTCATTTCTAGGAAGGTTTTTTTGAGATGCAATCAATATACCAAGTTAGGTATTTTTCCTTACAACTATGTCACATAATATAACGTCACGCGAAGGTTTTACATTGTTCAGATCAGTGGGCATGAAGATTCTAAGTTAGGGGCTGAGCCTCACTAAACTTGCATTGGATCTCTAATAAAATAGCATATTGTGAATCTAAAAATGATTTTTGTGAAAAATCATGAGCATTAGATTATGTACCTGTAGTTCAAATCGGACCCACTTCCTGCCGATTCGGCAGGAATTTGTCTTTTTTACAAGGGGCGGACGAAAAGGTTAGTTGGGACATTATCCATGGAAGGTGGTCTAGTATTTTGCAAGTTTTATTTGGTGGTTTCTTCATAAAACACCCTGTTTTGGCACTCGAAAAAAGAAAATTGGCTTTTCAGTGCAACGAAAAAATTGTTGATGAAAACTGCTTACAGCTTATTTATATGTATCTCGGGCTGCAAATTTTTTGGTGCTACAAAAAGGAAAATGTTGATAAAAAATGCTTACTATATATACACTTGAACAACATCATAAAGTTTCATGAAAACATGCTTACTATAACTATATATACCCTTGAACAAATGGGAAACGCAACACACAATGCTACCTACTGCCGAAACTAGCACTTGTGTTTTCCCTATGTCACACATTTTTTTTTAGAAAAGAGTATATATTAATATCGCGGAGATACCAATTACACCCAGCCTCTGCAACAATGCATGCCCTAGCAGCCTTACGGATGCACACATCCCAGAAAAAAGAAAAGTCCCGCTACAGAGAACTATTCGTCAAAGCAACAACACTAACACCACCAAAACAACACTAATCGTCCAACCACTCAAATAACAACGCCTTCAAGAAAAAAACAGTGCACAAGCGCCCTCGTTGCCCGATCAAAGATCATAGGTTTTTACCCTGGAGAAAGTCCTCGCTCGCAAAACAATGCCTTCAACAAGGCCATTGCTAGGCACAACCAACTAAGACTAGACCTTGGATTTTCACGCTGCAAGGTAAGACTGGGAACTCCTCCTGTGTTGTCTCCCCCACAAACAGTCGCTGTTGCGAGTCACAGATCACGCAGCCTGTTCCTCGACGCCACAAAGACTCAAACCACCATCACAGGCCTCATCTTCCTCCTTTCTTGACATTCTCTGCCTCTTCCTTCACCATGGATCATCGAAGACATGATGCATGATGGTAACAGATAGCAAAGCTTCGGAACGCTCCCGCTGAAACCAAACATCCAGAAAAAGATGGGTACACACAACCGAATACCTTCTGATTCAGCAATCTCTAGACATATTCGCCCATGGGAGTTCACCGGCGGAGCCTTCTGGAACACGCCGGTCCATATCAGATGAACGAGGACAAGTAACAAGCATATCTTCGTCTTGTCGCTGAAGGAACCCTAGGACCACCCGCCATTATTTGCAAGACTCGCAAGGGCAACATAGGAGGGGCCAACAAGTACTTTGCTGCAGAATCACCGGCGTGACCAAGGTCACCACCAAAACCCACGGCCAAAGCCCTCATTGGACCGAATGACCTAGATCTGACAAGATCTTGGTCATCCAGGCGCAGATCACGCCGCCCCTCCTCTTCGGAATGGCTACACGGCGATGTGTCACCGCCTCCTCCTCTCCTCTCCGCTTGAGGGCCTCAGGCCCCGGCCTCCCGGCTACGCCGCCCAGTGCCCACCACCGGTGCCCCGCCATCCCTCATGCGGCACCGCCTGGGACACCTCCCCTTCCCACCGTCAGTTCCGACGAGATGGGCGCCACCACCGCCACCAGAGCCGATAGCAGCGACGGACGGGCGGATATGGATCGGGGGGAGGCAGGAGGTAAGTAGGGAGGGAGCCTCCAGAGTCGCCCGAGGAAGGAGCGGAATGGATTCAATTCTCCAGGGTGTGTTCAGTTCTGGAATTTGGAGGAACGGAATGGGTTCGTTCCGCACCTAGCACCCGTTCCTGTGTTCGGTTGGACGGAAGGAATGGAACGAAGTAGTTCCTCAGAACGGAATATATACCTCTAATATGCAAAATGCACTCGTCTGACCGAATCGTCTAGATCTTGCGGAACACCTCGCTAACCCGCCTGCATCGTCTCACCAGGGGCCAAGCGCGTGCAGGCGCGGCGGTGGCGAGCAGGCACGTGCGGCGGTGGGCAAGCACACGGCGGCGCGGTGGTGGCGGGCAGAAACGGGCGGGCAGCGATAGGAATTAGGCACGGCGGCATCAGGTATTAGGCAAGACAGTGCTTGTTTCTCTGTTTAGCTGGTGTGATTTGAATAAAAAAATCAATTAGGGGTAGAATCTAGCCATTCCATTCCACGAATTTTTTCCCAACCGAACAGAAAACGGAACCATTTCGTTACTTGATTTCTTCCAAACCAAACACGGTATCGGAACCATTCCATGACGTCGGAATGGAACCATTTTGTTCCATCCCCTCTAGTTCTAGAACTGAACACTCTCCTAGATCGGTCAAGTTCAAATCACGTCGGAATGGAACCATTCCATTCCATCCCCTCTGGCCGAACACACCCCTAGATCGGTCAAGTCCAAATCGCCCAGTTCACACAAACATGAAATGGTCAAGTCCCTGTCGCCCCATCCTCTCCCCCCTACACGCCACCGCTGCCCCTGCTCCATACCGCCGCCGCGCTTCCCCGGACAGCCGCCGATGCTCCTTCCTCCCCTGATCTGACCACCAACGATGCCCCTTCCTCCCCTCTCCGATCGCCACCGCCCAATGGCTCCTGCGAAAGCACGAGCTTCCCTTCTCGGCCCACCAATCCACAGCTGGGGACGCCCGCTCGCGGCTCTACTCCGGACGGCCGTGGCCCTTGCTCCCACTTCGACCTCTCATGTCCCTGCCCCATTCCCCCGAACCGCACGACGTCGACCACCCTGCCGCGTGCCGCCACCTTCCCGCGTCGACCTCCCTTTCCTGCAGTTGGACCAGGAGCTGCACCACCAGGGGCTCCTCCACGAGGACGAGGATCAAGGGCTCCACCACAAGGAAGAGAACCAGGAGCTCCACCATGGTGAGTTGCCTACATACTTTGTCTAGTGGATTCATGCAGATTTTGTCCCCTGGCAATCTTCTGTATTTGAAAGCAAATCTTTTGAGTATCCTACCAATGACATGAGAGTTCAATAGTAAGTCAAGTTCAGTACTGATTATTTGAAAGAAACATGAGATGCGCATGTAAAGTATATTTGCTTGATGTAGTAAAATCTTCCGTAAGCATACGAATAACAACTTTTCAGTTCTAGGTGTACCTATCGTATTTAACATATGTACAATAGCATTGCATTTATCTTAGACAAAAAAATCATGGGCGTTCAAATTTGTATCCGTGACAAACTCAGTGGATTTTTTGTTAGCAAGTATTTCGGTGTTTTCAGTGATTCCAGTACTGTTCTACCCAGGAGGTGAAGAAACCCGAGGAGGGAAGTCAAAGTGGATCAGCCTAGGATCTGAGCTGAGGGTTGGAAAATACGAGACAAAGTACAAGGAGTGGCATGGCGAGAACTCAAACCCGCTCACGGAGTCCTTCGACCCTGAGGTTTCTACGCTAGCAGGAGACGGTAAGAAGAATGGTTGATTATATGTTGCCGACGGTTGCGTCCCTAAGATCTCCATTCCATCTAAGAGGCAACTCTGTGGTAGTCTGGGAGCGGCTTGTGTATAGATATGCGCCCACAGCCTTCACATGTCATGTATAGCAGGATCCATGTATGGTCTTCTTCATTGATCATACAATAATTGACTATATGTTTGCATAGTAACGATGATGATGAAATTTTGATAACACGATGTAGGCTCAACTAGAGGAGGATCATGGAAAGCGGGAGGAGGCCGAGAAAAAGGTTCTCCAAATTGCAGAGATGTGGGTTGAGCAAGAGCAAGTCATGCATGCTAGGTTCGCAGCCTATGATGCGCAATTTCATGTGAGTTCTTTCCCATAAGACTGGATGGCTAACTCCATTCAACTTCTAAACCTTACCTTCTCAAATTGGATTTACAGATGTTAGCTTCTGCAAATGGCACATCTCCTCCCGTTCTTCCTCCTTTGCCTTTGATGAACTTCCAATTCGTAAGTCATTTTGCATCTATTCAATAGTTCATCGTATTGTGACATGTTTACCATATCATAACCATGTTTTGTAGGGAATGACTGCGGCCCAATCCAACAACAAACCGGCCCCTCCGGAGGATGAAAGCCCTATGACTCCTGCCACTACGGCGCGCCCAGGCCGACTCTGGACAACCCGAACCTTAGGAGGAAATTTTGTGAGTTCCCACACTCTTTGTCAATTTCATGCTTGTATACATCTTGTGGCAAATTATACCAAGTCCTTACCATATAGCTAACATAGATACCAAGTTTTATGTTTGTTCCAAATATACCCTTGCAAGAATCATGTCAATATTCTTTTGAGAATCATCTTACCATATACATAGATACCAAGTCCATATAGCTACATAGATAACAAATTTGAAATTTTCTTGTCCCAAAATATACCTTGTTAGAGTCATGTCAAGATTCTTACCATATAGCTACATAGATACCAAGTTCATACATTACCTTTTGTGCTACATAGCTACATAGTTAAAATTTTACAATTCTGCTAGTGCCAAATTTTACCTTATTAGTATCATGTAAATATGTTGTTAGAATCATCTTACCATATAGCTACATATATACCTAGTTTGAACTTTTTAAGATTACATAATTTTTACTCATGCTTGTGTGTTTTGCACTTTGTAGGATTACATCGAGGAAGCCTATGTTGTGGTGGAACATGCTCACCGTTGATGGAGCTATGTACCACATGCTAGAGGACTTGTGTGCCACTTGGTTGTGTTGATGGATTTGTGAACTAGAATTCAAGTGTTTGTTCAACTTGTGAACTTTGTATGCATGTTTGATGTACTAGTGCACTTGTGAACCTATTATGTGACTATTATGTGAGTGCTTGATGTGATATATGTTTGTCCTGTACCTACATATCAATTTATGTCCATACTTGTTTTGAAATGCAGGGTGACGAGGGGTGAACTCGTCAATGATCATCATTGATAGACTAAGATTCGAGGGATTGGGGAGCGCTGGAGTCATCGATCGGCTAGCAAGCAAGCACATATGTAGACACGTGGTTTAACCAGGTTCAGGCCTCGAAGATAACCCTACTCTTGCTTGTATGCTCTTTGATTATCGAGGAGTCAAAAGTTATAGGGGGTGCGCAGATGCAATCTGGCGAGGTGTATGCTAGGGTTATGGATGTCCTCCTCGCTGCCCCTCCTAGCCTTTGTATAGGGAGGCTAGGTCTCGGGATAGCAGGCCGAGTCGGTTACAGATTAGGGTTTTACCATTTTTGAAATTTTATCTATTACTTTCCGTGTCCTTGAAAGAGTCGCCTTCCTCGGGACCTGGGCCACCCGAATTCTTCTTGGGCTTCAATTACACCGTGAGATCCTCTTGGGTTGGACCCTATAGGCTAACTATGAGTACCCGTAGGGTATACCCATGTTAGTAGCCCCCAAGTTTCCAGCCGAATCGTAGATTGGGGTGGAGACTATAATGTCTTTGAGTGCATGTAATGTAGACTCATATGTAAGTGCTTTCATGTTCCGCGGTTTATGTCATAGGGATTGTTGATATATGTGTCTGATACAGCCGACGGACCGGGATCAGTTATCTGCCTTTATGCAAAACAACGCTTATCTACTCAAACTCAAGTCCCCGGACTAGAATTCGGAACATTGCTGGCGTAATTCGACTACTGCCGCGGAAGTCTTAGAGAGTCGAATTCTAGTGTTTTGATATGAGAACTCGACATGTCCGTCAAGGCTTTTCATCGTTCTTATAGGCACGGTTTATTTCTGGTAGAACGCATTAGGTGTGTTGCCAGGCCTTTCGCAGGTCTTATCTTCATGTTGTAAACGCGGCATCCGAATGTTTATTCACCACAGAGGTGATTCAGGTGACCCAGGAGACATTGTCTCTCTATAGGGTATTTGCTTTAACTGTGAGATGGAGTCGCCGAATATTTCAAATGCTCATGGTGCAGACGTGGTCAACGCTTTTTGCCATGGATAAATATTTTTCCTTTTTATAGGGTGTGCGGCCAGCGCTCCCTATGGGAGTAACCCCCCGAGTTCCTACTCGAGTCGCAGACTCGAGTGGGGACTTTAAGCTTTTGTCGACTGCTATCACTATATGTAATTTGTCGATTGTGATTCTAGTGCTCCCTATGGGAGTAGCCCCCAAGTCCGTGAACGAATCATTGATTCATAGGAGGGGCTAAGATGAAATGTACTATATTTGTTAACGGGTGGCCTGTTCACTGGACTAGGAAAATACTCGAGTGCGAGACCAGCCCTCCTATTAGGAGTAGCCCCCGAGTGTTTGGTCGAGTCATAGACTCGAGAAAAAACTAAAAGGAGTCGAATAAAAATTAGGCTATTGCCAATGATAGTGCAAATGATGTCATTACTGACGATTGGATGAGCTCAGCCACCAGTATGAGTGGTGCTGATGGGACGTGACGATGGTGGGTCCCAGCGTCTGACCAGAATTTGACTAGTCATGCATAATTTTTGGGGTTTTAATTGTGGCTCCTCGATTTTCGCGCTAAGTGGGAAACATGCAGCGATGGTTCATTGTATGTGCTGCCACACATCATCGTCGATGTGCGCCACACGTGGAGATAGATAAATGTCGGCCGTCAGATAAGTTTTTACCCTTGCTTAAGTAGCGAGTTTAGGCAGTACCTTTCTAACTTTGCATCTTCCTCTTCCTCGCTCCACTACCATTGTTGCTCTCCTCTGCTTTACTTCTCCACATTGCTTTGCTGCGTTGTCATCCGGAAAGCTTTTTCTAGCTAATTCTCCGGTCCCTCCGCCACTAAAGAATGGGGAAGGAAAAGGGGACCACTGCCGCGGGATCCGCTGCCACCGCGGCAACTGGGCCCGGCACTGCCGTTGCAGCCATGCAGAATAAAGGGGTCGGGACCCGCGTGACCAACGTGTCATGGCGGTGCACAACCCTGAAGGAGCATGAACTCCAGATCGGCGGTAATTCCCGATCCTCCCGCTGGGTTTTAAGTGATGTTTCTTGCGTTTATACTTCAGGGTCTCTCTCTTCCCCTCCACAAGTTTGTGCGACGGTTGCTGTGTTTTGACGGGCTTCAGCTCCACCAGTTGTCTCCCAACTCGATTATGCACATTGCATGCTTCATCACTCTCTGCGAGTGCTGGCTCAGAATCGAGCCACACTTTGGTCTTTTCAAGAAGTTGTTCAAGTTGAAGAGACAATGTGGGTCTAGTTCTCTAGTGTATGATCTGGGCGGATGCGACATATATTTAGACCCCAATGTCCAGTATTTTAGCCTCAACCTTCTTGAATCCTCCCAAGGATGGAGGGATAGGTGGTTTTATATCTGAGACCAGAAGATTGATGGAGAAAGGTTCGGGCTTGCTCCCTTTGATCTGAAGGCTGAGCCGAGGAGAAGAAGATCCTAGAAGAATGTCGTGATGCCGGGCGAGTCGAAGGAAGTAGAGGACCTATACCAGCGGGGGCTGGATCTTGAACTTGTCTGATGCAAGGAGGTCACCCCATGGACCTCATTCCAACGTGGTTGTGGCATCGGGTCCAGCCGCTGCAGGCTAGAGCATATCCAATGTATCTCTGAACCAGCGAGAGGGACCCGACCCGCATCTCTACTGAGGATATGTCTTCAGTGGAGGTGGATTAGAAAGTTAGGACGCTGAACAAATTCACCATGAAGGACATCCTTCCTGGGGATTCGGCCACTCTACCATTTCTTGCGACTCAGCCTCCTCCTGGGGTAATTTTGCTACAAACTGTTCTTCTTCTTTTTTGTCTACGGGACTTTTGTAATTGTAATTTGATGCTTGTGGCAGAACTAGAAGGTAGAGAGTGTGCTACTGATGACCGACAAGTATAGGGGGTGTATCGTGTTATTTTCGATAAATAAGAGTGTCGAACCCAACGAGGAGCAGAAGGCGTTGACAAGTGGTTTGGATCAGGAATTCTCTGTAAATACTTAGCAAACGGATTTTTAGGGATTTTTGATAATGCAGATAAATAAAATACGAGTAAATAAAAGACAATAATAATAATTGCACAAGTGGCCCAATCCTTCCTTTAGCAAAGGACAAGCCAGTTGTATTACTTAAGATGACCAAACGTTCTCGGGGACACATGGGATTATTGTCAAGTGCTTTCGCTTCATATAGTTGATTAATCTTCTCTGGTTGGATAAGTGTTGTGTGGGTGAACCTATGCTAATGTACTGACCTTCCCAGTACTAATACATACTTGTGATTATACCCCTTGCAAGAATCCGCAACTACAAGAAAGTAATTAAGATAAAAACCTAACCACAACCTTAAACTCTGAGATCCTACACTCCCTTATGCAAAGGTTTCCTACCGGTGGTTTAGGTTTCTGTCACTCCAGCAACCCCACGATTAGTAGCCAAATACACAATGCATTCCCCTGGGCCCATAAAGGTGAAGTATCATGTATTCGACGTTCACATGACACCACTAGAAGAATAGCACCACAACTTAAATATCAAACCATTAAATCTTTCTCAACACAATTCCACTACTAACAACATGACTTCTCCCATGTCCTCAAGAACTAAACGAACTACTCACGAGACATCATATGGATCAAGATAAAAGATGAAATAATGATAAGTAACAATCTGAACGTGAACAATAATTCAATGGTTCCACTTAATAGAATCAACTACAACAAGTAATCAACACCGAGAAAGTTTCTCCTAAGAATTATGCAAGATTCAACCCAATTGTTACAGCGGTACCGAGTGGTGGTGATGGTGCTGGTGGAGATGATGATGATGATGATCCCAATGAAGTCTAGCTTGATGATGGTGTTGATGGCGACGATCTCCCCTCTCTGGGAAAAAATTTCCCCAGCAGATTTCTGCCTGCCATAGAGCTCTTTCTCTCTTTGTGGTTTCCACCCCGCAGAGGCGGCAAAACCTTTATGTGGTCGCTCCCCGAACTTTAGGTTTCCGAGGGGGATATAGACACGGAAGGGCGATGCCGGAGGTAGGCCAGGGTGGCCACGCCACCTACTGCCGCCGCCCAGGGGGGGCCGTGCCAGTGGGTGGTGTGGGCCCCCTGTGGCCCATCTCCACTTCCCCTTCTAGCATTCTTCGTCTTCTGGAAAAATAGGAATTTCCGTATATTTCCTTGGATTTTCTGATCTTTGCAAATATTGCATTTGGACAGTCCTTTTTTCCATCAGAATCCTGACTCCGTGGTTCATCCTCCAAAAGTCATCAATCATGCAAAAATAGCTGAAATAACATAAGTATCATTTCTTAATATGAAAGATATCAATGAATAATAGTAAATTATGATATAAAATAGTGAGGCAAAATGGACATATCCACTCACCCCCAAGGTTAGACCTCGGTTGTCCCCAAGCAAAAACTAAGCTCAATAAACATGACCACAGGTTTATGGAGTGAAGTGTCGATAAAGAGAATACGGACAAGAAGCATCACATTCATCAATACACAAGTCATGATAGAAAACAACTCACTATTGTATAACTTAACTTGCAATGAGTAAGGGAAACACAACAAAGATACACAAAGTAAATCATAATTGGTAATGGGAAACTTTGTTCTTGGTCAGAGAATGGTTAACAAGTTGCAGGAGTCAAACATAATGGGGTTTTCACTGATAGTTTTCAAAGTAATATTCACTCAAATAAGAGCAGTGTGTAAAACAAGGAACATAAGAAACATGATTGAATAAATCATCATATGAATGATTGAATCACAACAACTCAAATGCTTTCTTGAGATGGAAAGGAATAGGTTTACTGACTCAACTAAAAAGTAGAAGATAGGCCCTATGCAGAGGGAAGCAGGGATTTCAAGTTTCATAAAGAGCTTCCAAAAATTATGGTACTTATTAGCTTTCAGCTCTCATTGCCCCTATCGTAAGCATATTAAGATGATTAAGGTTAATGTGAGGGAAAATATGAGTTATATGCTTGACAAATTATAAGTTGAAACTCTCATGCCCCTTGAGTACGAGTACCAGACCTCATGCTACTCAACTTTGGTATTCGCTAAGTTCTTGACATTGTAAGTGTATGTGTATCATAGAGAATCGCCAACGGGGTACCCCTTGCCCCATGACATGGGAGCTATCCCATATCAAAATGACAAGGCAACAAACAGTGAGCATCTCAGCGATCTTTTTATTTGCTATTTGCATATGTTTTTATTGAGGATGCTTCATAGAATGCCACTATGGTTATGCTGCAAGTTTCCACCAAGAATAGGCATGGCTTAGGCTAGCCGCCCAGGCATTTCTCTAACACATATACAAACTCCATGAGCTTACAACGTCTCCTTTTATTTCACACCACCGACATCCATAAACAAAAGAACATGATATCAACTAAATAATAAGTGCAATGTCGAAAGCGGACCCCATGATAACATGGTTTTGCTAACTCCCAACTTATAATTTGCAAGCATACAAGCTTCATAAGTTAGTCACAATGGTTCAAATTTATTAAGTACAGGAAAATAAAGTGTGCCATCAAGTTTGTGAGAGCTTAAATCACTAATTTTCACATAAACAGTTTAATTTGGAAGATAGATAAAACTCGAGAATTTACTTGAAATAGCAATAATTCTAATAGGTAGATATGGTGGACACAAATGGCATAGGTTTTAGTTAAAGGATTGGATGCACGAGAAGCATTCCCTCTCAGTACAGGTTTTTGGCTAGCAAGGCTGGGTAGAAAGCATAAGAATTGAAGGAAACAAACAAACATACAGGTGATAGAAACAATCATGCAATCTTCCTTGGAAACACAAAAGATCTTAACTAGAGAATACTAAGCTTATGAGTCAAACAAGAAGGAAAGGTAATGACATTATATTTCTAAAAGTACTTTTCTCTTTTCCATTCAATCCTCAAATAGTGCTGCTACTAACCAGAGCTAGGTTTTCAAAAACCAACTAAATTTACTTAATGATCCCAAAGTGATAACAATACTAACAACAAGATCAATCACATAACAGAAATTGCAAACTAAAATAAGATGTGCAAAAAGTAAATGATAGAACTTCTCATTGATATTCCATAACGGCAGCTCACACCAAGGGATACATAGATAACTAACTAGAGGAAATATACTTCCACAATGCAAACCATCCTATATGATAACTTCCCTATTCATGATATGACTATACTAAAAAGGTAAAAAGATGAAAGATAATGATGTGATACCCTGGTACTCCCCCAAGCTTGGAACAAACCAAGGGGATCCCAAAACCTGATGACAAATCAATCCTTCGGTGGTGGTGGTGTTCTCTTGATAAGCTTTTCAATCAATTTCTTCGAATCCTCAATCTCGAAGGTGAGAATACGAATCAACTCCGCATTTTTCTCAATGTGGTTCATGATCATGTCGGACTGTGAATCCCAGCCTTTGTGATTCTTTCCCCACTCTTCCTCCTTAGAGTGTTCTTTTTCTGCATGGTTAGAACGAGGCATATCCAAATTGGAGGGTAACTTTTCCTTAGGCATCTTTTGGAATTACTGATCATGTATAAGGGTATGGAAGGGATTCTTGATGCGTGGAGGAAGTGACCGTGAAGCTAAACAAAGGCGCGGAACCATCCCTCCAGTGGACATCCATGCATTCCTTTTAAGCTTGACAGGTTTTGCCTCCACTCCAATGCTTGCAATGGTGGTGCTGGTGCACGGATGCTGGTCTTCCTTCACTTCCTCTTCAACTTCACCCTTAATCTCCTCCTCCTACTTGGGATCTTGGAGATCATCTACCACAGGCTTCTTGCCCTTATCATTGGTGGAGACCATCGTGCTTATAAACTTGAGATTAGCTCCTGACAGAAATAGATCGAAACAAAAACACAACGAGAACACGATATACGGACCTCGGGGGATCTGGGGGATTATATATTATAACGTTTAACAACAAAAGGAAGGTAGTGGGAGAAAACGGGTCGGAGACGGGCTCTAGGGTGGCCACACCCCTGGTGGCGTGGCCAGGTGGGCCCACGCCGCGGGGTGGTGTGAGCCCCCGGGCTCCTTTTCCGTCCCTTCTTTGACTCATTATCTTCCATGTTACTTAAAAACTGCAAAAATATAAATTGAAAAGTTTTCCGCGAACCTTTTCTTACCAGAACTGTTACCTATTCGAAAACGGACTCTGCAGGTTTTTGAATTTGGTCTTTAATAAATTCTTTCGGAGTCACCACTTGAATAATATCAATATCTTCATTGGAAGAATCTTCAAAAATATAATATTTGAGTCTTTTGACTATTCTTCATCTCATTACATCATTCTCTCCTAATACTTGAAAATTTCTTTCATACAAAACTTCACACAATCTTCATTGGCAACATTAGTGCATGCAAGATAATAAACCTTTGGGTTCAATTTCAACTGAAGTCCATCAAAACATAAGCTACTGTAGCAACTCCTTTCGAAAGCCCAAAAGAATTCAAAAATGAAATTGATTTAAGAGGCATATTAAAAAATGGCAGAAATTGTCAAAATAGACCAGCAGGTAAAGATCATTTTTTCGAAAATCTTCTGTTGCTCAAATCAAAACGTGCAAAACTAACAAAAGTTAAATAATAACCCAGGGTATGCACTCAACAAATTACATATCAGTATGACGTTCTGGGATTTTTCACGATTGTTTACAGTGAAGCACAAAAATCGGTTTCGACACAGCAACTTTCCCAAATCTTACTTCTCTCTCATTAGAGGCTAATTTTGACACAAAAACCAAACCAAAAGGATAAGAATAGGTTATTACAGAAGAAATAACTTCCAAGACTCAAATAAACAAAAATAAACTAAAAGAAAAAATATAATGGGTCATCTCCCAAAAAGCTCTTTCTTTATAGACATTAAGATAGGCATGATAATTTCAATGATGCTCACATAAGAATATGAATTGAAGTAAAAGAGAGCATCAAGAAGAAAATATACACATATTTAAGTCTAACCCACTTCCTATGCAAGGGAATTTTGTAAGAAAATAAAGTATTGAAACAAGAGGCTACTAGCATAGGAAGGCAAAACAAGTGCAATATAAAGACTTTCGGCATAAAGCGAGGAAACTTAATATTATTGAGATGCATAAAAACATTTTCCCCTCTCTCATAATAACTTTCACCATCATGAATAAATTTAACAATATAACCATCACATGGACCGTAGTAGCAATGATCACTTATTCTGATAGAAAAGACAGGGACACTAGCTTTCCTAGTTCTACTAGGATGTGAAACAATATTAGAAGTATCCTTACAAAGGATAATGCGTCCATCTTCTACATTTTTAGTGACAAGGTCTTTCACATTTGCTACTACAGGTTCAACATCTATTTGTTCATCAGGTTCTACAGCTTTCTTTGTACTTTTGTTAACCATACTATCTATCATAGAATGTTCCTTTACCTTAATAAGGAAAGGTATTTTCTCGATATAAGGTTCAGGTAGAATATGATCAGAAGTATAAACTTCAGTATTTCTTGCAGGAACACAATTAACACTATCTGTATATGGCTCATGATACTTATTCCATTTCTTTTTAGGAATTTCAATATAAGAGGCAAAGGCCCTAAAACAATTTGCAATACTTTGAGAATCAAGACCATAAGCAGTACTAATATTATGAAAGTCATCAGTTCCCATAAAAGATTTAATGAATTCATTATCATAATTTATACCTAAATTTCTTCCTTTATCATTCTCCCATGCTTCAGCATCGTCTTGAATATGGTCTAGAAGATCTCATTTAGCTTCTTCTTTCGTACGTGTAAATGATCCAGCACAAGAAGCATCCAATAAATTCTTATCATGAAGAGAAAGCCTTGCATAAAAGTTATTGATAATAATATTATTAGGGATCTTATAAATAGGACATTTGAGGATTAGTAACTTCAGTCTCCCCCAAGCTTGGGCGGTACTCTCTCCATCACGAGGCCAAAAGTTATATATTTGATTCCGATCTTTATGAATCTCACTAGGAGGATAAAATTTGGAATAAAAGAGAGGTACAATTTCCTCCCATTCAAGAGATTGGCCATTCTTTAGTAGCTTATACCATTCCTCAGCTCTGCCTTTCAATGATACAGAGAATAACTTTTTCTTAACTTGATCTGTTGTAATACCTGCACACTTGAACAATCCGCATAATTCATGTATAAAAAGCAAATGATCACCGGGATGGACAGTTCCATCTCCAAAATAGTAGTTATCCATAACACAATCAACAATTTTTGTAGGTATTTTAAAAGGATCAATTTTAGCAGGTGGTGGTTCATCTACTACCTTAGCAGTGGTAATAGCATTCCGAAATAAGAAACTAAGTGAATTATCCATATTGAAATAAAGTTAAAAACAGAAATAAACAATACTCACAGTAGAAGTTTCCTTTACCAGTTCCACTCTTCAATAACGCTTCACTCCCCGGCAACGGCGCCAGAAAATAGTCTTGATGACCCACAATTATAGGGGGTGTATAGTAGTATTTTTGATAAATAAGAGTGTCGAACCCAACGAGGAGAAGAAGGTGTTAACAAGTGGGTTGGATCAGGAATGCTCTGTAAATACTTAGCAAACGGATTTTTAGAGTTTTTTGATAATGCAGATAAATAAAATACGAGTAAATAAAAGACAATAATATTAATTACAGCAAGTGGCCCAATCCTTTCTTTAGCAAAGGACAAGCCGTTTGTATTGCATAATATGACCAAACGTTCTCGAGGACACATGGGATTATTCTCAAGTGCTTTTGCTTCATATAGTTGATTAATCTTCTCTGGTTGGATAAGTGTTGTGTGGGTGAACCTATGCTAATATACTGACCTTCCTAGGACTAATACATATTTGTGATTATACCCCTTGCAAGCATCCTCAACTACAAGAAAGTAATTAAGATAAAAACGTAACCATAACCTTAAACTCTGAGATCCTACACTCCCTTATGCAAAAGTTTCCTAACAGGGGTTTAGGTTTCTGTCCCTCCAGCAACCCCATGATTACTAGCCAAATACACAATGCATTCCCCTAGGCCCATAAAGGTGAAGTATCATGTAGTCGACGTTCACATGACACCACTAGAAGAATAGCACCACAACTTAAATATCAAACCATCAAATCTTTCTTAACACAATTCCACTACTAACAACATAACTTCTCCCATGTCCTCAAGAACTAAACGAACTACTCATGAGACATCATATGTATCAAGATCAGAGATGAAATAATGATAAGTAACAATATGAACATGAACAATAATTCAATGGTTCCACTCAATAGCATCAACTACAACAAGTAATCAACACCGGGAAAGTTTCCCCTAAGAACTATGCAAGATTCAACCCAATTGTTACAGCGGTACGGAGTGGTGGTGATGGTGCTGGTGGTGATGATGGTGGAGATGATGATGATCCCAATGAAGTCTAGCTTGATCACAGTGTTGATGGCGATGATCTCCCCTCTCCGAGAAGGAATTTCCCTGGCAGATTTCTGCCTGCCGGAGAGCTCTTTCTCTCTCTATGGTTTCCGCCCCGTGGAGGCGGCAGAACCTTTATGTGGTCGCACCCCGAACTTTAGGTTTCCGAGGGGAATATATACGCGGAAGGGCGATGCTGGAGGTGGGCCAGGGTGGCCACACCACCTGGTGGCGCGACCTAGGGGGGCCCGCACCAGGGGGTGGTGTGGGCCCCCTGTGGCCTATCTCCACTTCCCCTTCTAGCATTCTTCATCTTCTGGAAAAATAGGAATTTCCATATATTTTATGGGGTTTTATGATCTTTGCAAATATTGCATCTGGACAGTGCTTTTTCCATCAGAATCCTGACTCTGGTGGTTCATCCTCCAAAAGTCATCAAACATGCAAAAATAGATGAAATAACATAAGTATCATATCTTAATATGAAATATATCAATGAATAACAGTAAACTATGATACAAAATAGTGATGCAAAATGGTCGTATCTGCTACCTCCTCAGCCTTAAGGGATACTTCCTCCCGAGACTATGGAGGAGGGAATCGGGGTCGACTGTGCCCGTCACTAAGATACAGGGAGTCCCCGACTCCAGCGAAGGCAGCATCCTCAAGAGCTCCCGAAGTGAAGATTCAGATGCGTCTATGCCCGAGGTGCCGAAGGATCCTTCGCCTGAAGTGGGTACCACAGATCCTATTCTGGCGGTACCTGTTCGCAACATGGAGCCTCCACCGCTGAAGAAGCCGAAGAAGCTGAAGGAGAATATGGACAAGGACTTCGACCTCGACTATTTTGACGGGTGAGTCTTGGCTGCTTTGTGTGATGCGTCTAAATATTGTTCTAGTTTACAGTTTATGTGTGCTTATCATCTTCTTATGCTTGATGAAGCATGACTGCGTCATCATCATCAGATACTTGCCGCATCCTAGAGGACATAGGAGTCGTGGACTTGAAGGGTAAGGATGTGGAGGAATCCGAGCCCTCCTCGAAGATAACGGCCACCTCTACCGTGAATTCCTCGAGTTCTCCCAACTCGGGGGAACATTGGGTTCTTGCCTGGATGTCAGTCTAGAAAGAGCCTTCGGAGTCTTCTGGTGACCATGTAAGTGTACATAAGTTCGTTGTTCGGAAATTCCACAGTGTCACCTGCGTTCTTGACACATTGTCTCATATAGCCTATCCTCCGGGACGTTGTTTGTCTTGGCGAGAAGATTGTCAACCTTGGCCAACAGCATGCTTGGCTTGATACTGACTAGCGCCAGCTGCAAAGTAAGTTTTTTGTTCTAGCTGTGATTCGCTAAATGCCGGTTTTGATTGTGCTTGACATGCCTGCTTCGTCTACCAGAGGAAAATAATAACCTTCTTCGTCGGCTGAGCTCCCTTGCAAAGGGGATCAGCATGACATAGATCAAGCGGGATGAAGCACTCGAGGCTGATGACCCACAAGTATAGGGGGTGTATCGCAGTATTTTTGATAACTAAGAGTGTCGAACCCAACGAGGAGCAGAAGGTGTTGACTTGTGGTATGGATCAGGAATTCTCTGTAAATACTTAGCAAACGGATTTTTAGGCATTTTTGATAATGTAGATAAATAAAGTACGAGTAAATAAAAGACAATAATAATAATTGCAGCAAGTGGCCCAATCCTTTCTTTAGAAAAGGACAAGCCGGTTGTATTACTTAAGATGCCCAAACGTTCTCAAGGACACATGGGAATATCGTCAAGTGCTTTCGCTTCGTATAGTTGATTAATCTTCTCTAGTTAGATAAGTGTTGTGTGGGTGAACCTATGCTAATGTACTGACCTTCCTAGGACTAATACATACTTGTGATAATACCCCTTGTAAGCATCCGCAACTACAAGAAGGTAATTAAGATAAAAACCTAACCACAACCTTAAACTTTGAGATCCTACACTCCCTTGTGCAAAGGTTTCCTAACGGGGGTTTAGGTTTCTGTCACTCCGGCAACCCCGCGATTAGTAGCCAAATACACAATGCATTCCCCTAGGACCATAAAGGTGAAGTATCATGTAGTCGACGTTCACATGACACCACCAGAAGAATAACACCACAACTTAAATAACAAACTTTTGAATCTTTCTCAACACAATTCCACTACTAACAACATGACTTCTCCCATGTCCTCAAGAACTAAACGAACTACTCGTAGGACATCATATGGATCAAGATCAGAGATGAAATAATGATAAGTAACAACCTGAACATAAACGATAATTCAATGGTTCCACTCAATAGCATCAACTACAACAAGTAATCAACACCGAGAAAGTTTCCCCTAAGAACTATGCAAGATACAACCCAATTGTTACAACGGTATGTAGTGGTGATGATGGTGCTGGTGGAGATGATGATGATGATCCCGATGAAGTCCAGCATGATGACGGTGTTGATGGCGACGATCTCTCCTCTCCGGGAAGGAATTTCCTCGGCAAAATTCTGTCTCCGGGAGAGATCTTTCTCTCTCTATAGTTTCCGCCCCATAGAGGCTACAGAACCTTTCTGTGGTCGCCCCCCGAGTCTTAGGGTTTCGAGAGGAATATATACGCCAAAGGGCAGAGCCAGAGGTGCGCCAGGATGGCACACCACCTGGTGGCGTGGCCTAGGGTGGCCCGTGCCAGGGGTGGTGTGGGCCCCCTGTGACCCATCTCTGCTCCCCCTTCTGGCTTCCTTCGTCTTCTGGAAAGATAGGATTTTCCATGTATTTTCTAGGATTTTTTGATCTTCGCAAATTTTTCCTCCAAATAGTGCCTTTTTCGTAAGAATCCTGGCTTCAGTGGACCATCCTCCAAAAGTCATCAACCATGCAAAAATAGACGAAATAACATAAGTATCATCTCTTAATATGAAATATATCAATGAATAACAGCAAATTATGATATAGAATAGTGATGCAAAATGGACGTATCAACTCCCCCCAAGCTTAGACTTCGCTTGTCCCCAAGCAAAAACTGAGCTCAATAAACATGACCTCAAGTTCATGGAGTGAAGTGTCGATAAAAGAATATGGACAAGAAGCATCATATTCATCAATACACAAATCATAATGGAAAACAACTCACTATTATATAACTTAACTTGCAATGAGTAAAGGAAACATAATAAAGATACACAAAGTAAATCATAATTGATAATTGGAAACTTTGTTCTTTGGTCAATGAAAGATTAACAATTTGCAAGAGTTCAAACATAATGGGGTTTTCAATGATATCTTTCAAAGTAATATTCACTAAGATAAGAGAAATGTGCAAAAAAAGGAACATAAGAAACATGATTGAATAAATCATCATATGAATGATTGAAACACAACAACTCAACTACTTGCTTAAGACAGAAAGGAATTGGTTTACTGACTCAAACTAAAAAATCTAAAAGATAGGCCCTTCGCAGAGGGAAGCAGGGATTCAATTTTCATAAAGAGCTTCCAAAAATTATGGTACTTACTAGCTTTCAGCTCTCACTACCCCTATCATAAGCATCTTTAGGTGATTACGGTTAAAGTGAACAAATATGAGGATATGCTTGACAAGTTATAAGTTGAAAATCTCATGCCCCTTGCTTACAAAAACCGAACCTCATGCTACTCAACTTTAGTCATGAGTATGTTCTTGTCATTGTAAGTACATGTGTATCATAGAGAACCGCCAACGGGGTACCCCTTGCCCCATGATATAGGAGCTTTCCCATATCAGAATGACAAGGCAAACAGACAATGAGCATCTTAGTGATCTTTTTATTTGCTATTTGCATAGGTTTTTATTGAGGATGCTTCACACATTGCTCACTATGGTTATGCTGCAAGTTTCCACCATGATTAGGCATGGCTTAGGCTAGCGGCCCAGGCATTTCTCTAACACATATACAAACTCCATGAGCTTACAAGCTCCCCTTTTATTTCACACCGCCGAGAACCATAAGCAAAGAACATGATATCAACTAAATATTGTGCAATGTTGAAAGCGTTCCCCATGGTAACATGGTTCTTCTAATTCATAACTTATAAAGCGCAAGCATATACGCAACATAGATGGGCACAATGGTTCAAGTTTATTAAGTGCAAGAAAAGTAAAGTGCGCCATCAAGTTCGTGAGAGCTTTAATCACTAATTTTCACATAACAAGTTTAATTCGGAAGGTAGATAAAACATGAATTTACTTGGAATGGAAATAATGCTACTAGGTAGGTATGGTGGACACAAATGGCATAAGTTTTGGTTTAAGGATTGGATGCACGAGAAGCATTCCCTCTCAGTACAGGTTTTTGGCTAGCAAGGCTGGGTAGCAAGCATAAGAGTTGAAGAAAACAAACAAACATACAAATGATAAAAAAATGTAATCTTCCTTGGAAGCACAAAAGATCTTAACTAGAGAATACTAAGCTTATGATATAAACAAGAAAGAAAGATGATGGAATTATAATTCTAAAAGTACTTTTCTCTTTTTCATTCAATTCTTAAATAGTGTCGCTACTGACCAAGCCAGGTTTTCCAAAACCAACTAAATTTACTTAATTATCCCAAAGTGATACCAATACTAACAACAAGATCAATCATATAACAAAAATTGCAAACTAAAATAAGATGTGCAAAAAGTAAATGCTAGAAATTCTCATTAATATTCCATAACGACAACTCACACCAAGGATACATAGATTTCTAAGTAAAGGGGAGATACTTCCACAATGAAAACCATCCTATATGGTAACTTCTCTATTCATGATATGACTCTACTAAAATGGTAAAAAGAATAGAAGATAATGATATGATACCGCGGCACTCCCCCAAGCTTGGAACAAACCAAGGGGATGCCAAAACCTGATGACGAATTACTCCTTCGGTGGTGATGGTGTTGTGATCATGATTGAAGTGAGAAAATCTTCCATCATCTTGCAAATCCTGTTATTCACCTCTTGAAGTATATCCACCTTTCTCCTCAGGACTCGGTACTTATCACATAACTCATTAGTGGCTCGTAGAGCTTCCACTGCTGCAGGGCAGGACTTGAGGTCTAGAACTGTAGGTATTGATACATTGAAAATGTATCTAAATTTTTTGATGTTCCATGCTTTGTTTTATCCACTTTCTTGTGTTTTGTCCACACTTTGGAGTACTTTTCATATGATTTCTTGGACTAACCTATTAACAAGAGAGACAGGGCCAGCTACCTGTTTTCTGCTGTTTTTGGTTCCAGGAAAGTCAGAAAATGAATATTCTTGGAATTGGACGAGACAAAAGCCAAAGTGCCTATTTTTCCGGAAGTCATCAGATGCCAGAATATGAGACGGAGAAGGGCTGGGGGCTGGCCACACCACCTGGCCGCGCGGCCAGTCCTGGTCCACGCCAAGGGGTGGTCTGGCCGACCCTAGCACCCCCTCGGCCTCTCCTTCCACCTATAAGATGCCCTCAGGACAAAAATCCTAAGTACTCGATCAAAAATCCATGAAAGAGTCTGTAGCCGCTGTCATCTCCATCCCTAGATCGGGAGGGATCTGAAGCTCTTCCCGGCACCCTGCCGGAGAGGGGAATTCACCCTGGAGGCCTTCTTCATCACCATGCAAGCCTCCGGTGTGATGCATGAGTAGTTCATCCTTGGACTACGGATCCATGTAGTAGCTAGATGGTTGGTTCTCCTCCTTTGTGCTTTCATGTCTAGATCTTGTGAGCTCCGTTCATGATCAAGATCATTTATTTGTAATTCTGCATGTTGTGTTTGCGGGGATCCGATGGATATTGAGATGCTATTTCAGATTGATTATTGATTCTATCATGTCTTTGTTATTTGTGATCTTGCATGCTTTCCGTTGTTAGTAGCTATCTTGGCTAAGTAGATGCTAGCAACTCCAAGAGTTAGTATTTATGCTCGATAGTGGGTTCATGCCTCTAGTAATCTGGGGAAGTGACAGAAATCTCTAAGGTACTAGATGTGCTGTTGCTACTAGGGAGAAAACAACAATCCTTTGTTCATAGAACAATCGTATTGTTTACGTTACACACAATTCGTAAAGAAATAATCTGTTGCTTGCAACTTAATACTGGAGGGGTTCGGATGATAACCTGAAGGTGGATTATTAGTCATAGATGTAGTTGGATGGTGGTCTATGTATAATGTTGTAATGCCCAATCGAATCTCAAAGGAGTCAAGATGATTAATATATGCATGTATTGCTTTCTCGATGTTTGTCAATTGCCCCGCTGTAATTTGTTCACCCAGCATGTTATCTATCTTAAGGAGAGCCATCTCTAGTGAACTATGGATCCCGGTCCTTTCTTTTACATTCAATCTATAAACTGTTTACTGCTTTGTGTTTACTTTCTACAAACTATTACTTCCTTCCATTCGATATGTTTAATCCTTTGTTTTCAGCAAAACTGGTGAGATTGACAACCTCATCGCAAGTTGGGGACAAAGTTTTGTGGTTGTGTTGTGCAGGTCTCCATGTTGCTGTTGGCACCAGTAGTGCGTCCTGCCATCGTTCAGCTAGCTACACCTTTGGGTTATTACCTTGCTCCTACTGGATTGATAACCTTGGTTTCGTACTGAGGGAAAACTTGTTGCTGTGCTCATCATACCTTCCTCTTGGGGTTCCCCAACGAGCTCGATATATTTTGGGCCATCAAGCATATTTTCTGGCGCCGTTGCCGGGGAATCAAGGACATCTTCACAAGGGGAGTCCCTCATAACCAATCTATTTACTTTGTTATTTTTGTTTTGCTTAGTTCCTTTTTGCTTTGTTTGCTTGTTTCTTTATCAAAAACACAAAAAAATTTGTTTTACAAGTTCGCTTTTTTATTCAAAAACACACAAAAAAATAGTTCTTATCTTAAGTTGCCAGTATGTCTACCTTGCTCCAGTCACTATGTCACCCAAGGAAATGATTTTCACTTTTAAACAAGGAATTGAAGAGAGTTTCAAAGAAGCTTTGTTTAGAATCTCTGATCTACATGAAAAAAACTGAGCCTAAAATGACTCAAAGCTTGTTCCTTAGCAGTTTTTACCTTGGAATTGCTCTTTGCTATAGATATGCTTTAGATGTTGTTATGGGAGGATATTTCCTCCAATGTAATGAGGATGATGCTATTAATGCTATAAAGAAATTGATCCTCACTTACAACTTGCCTAGCCAAACTGATATTTCTTTCACAAAAATATTTGCTAGATTGAACACTCTTGAGACTGGCACTGCTAGCTTAAAAGATTGCTATAATACGCTTAGGGATCATCACAATTATGTTCCAATAAATTCTGAACCATAAAAGTGGCTCCCCATAGTAAAGATTGAGATAAACACTGAAACTTTTCAAGCTCGCTGTGATATCATGTCTGAATTTTGTCTTATGCCCAAAGATATTTATGAATCTTTGAATCTTTGGGGGCTTACTAAAGGAGGAAGGGAAATATCTCTTGCTAATAATGCTACCATTTTACCTATTGGAATAGCTGAAGGAGTGTTTACAAAGATCCTTGGGAAAATGATTTCTACTGATTATCTTGTTATTGAATGTGCAGGAAAAGGACAAATTACACTTGGAAGGTCCCTATTAGAACTCCTTGGAGCAATAATAGATGTGGGAAAGGGGACCATGCACCTTTCTTCTCCACCAAACAATCATATTTTCCCCAAGGTTAAGAATAAAAGTAAGAGAGGTAAGGGCAAGAAATTTGGTCTTAATGCTTCTTCATTTGAGAACACTTGATTCTTTCTTGCTTCTTATGCCTAACTTAAAGGCGTTAAAAAAAGTACTTATTGTGAGATAACCCAAAAGTTTTAGATGAGTCTTGGAAGTTATTACTTCAGTAATAACCGCTACTTATCCTTTTTATTTGCTTTTTGTGCCAAGAGTAACCTCTAATGAGAGAGAAGTAATGATTGGGAAAGTTGCTGTCCCGAAACAGATTTCTATGCTTCACCGTAAACATTCATGTAAAATCTCTGAACATCTTTTTGAGGCATGCATTTTTGTACTTCTGACGCAGGTTGTTATCTAACTTTCGTTAGTTCAACACTTTTTGATTTGAGCAACATAAGGTCTTCGAAAAAATTGGTCTTTACCTGATGGTCTGTTTTGACAGATTTCTGCCATTTTCTGCATTTGCTTCTTGTTGGTTCCTTTTTGAGTTCTTTTGGGGAATTGAGCTTTTTGAGAGAAGTAATACAGTAGCTAGTGTTCTAATGTAAGTTTATTGGTGATAGAACTGAACCTTAAGACCTATTATCTTAAGTGCACTAATGTTGCTAATAAAGATTGTGTGAAGTTTTGTATGAAGGAAAAATTTCAGGTGTATGGAAGGAATGAGTAATAAGATGAAGGATGGACTAAAGCTCAAGCTTGGGTATGCCATGCGTGTCACCCCAAGAAATATCCAAGAAGTACAAGCGTCAAAGCTTGGGGATGCCCAAGGCATCCCCTCTTCATCGATAAAAATCCCAGGTTTCATCCAAACGCTTCAGTTTTATTGTTTCATGCACAGTTGTGTTGTTCTTGGAGCGTCTTCTTATTCGTTTTTGTTTTGGTTTTTTGTTTGCTTTGTTTGCTTAGTTTTCTGAATAAATTGTCTGGACCCCCTCTTTCACACATTGGTTTGCAAATAGTTTGGTTTGGATTGGAAAAGAGTAGGAAAGTTCATACTTATGTGGTAAAAAGAGCTTGTTTTTGACTGTGGCCTATGATTTGTCATGCCATGCTTGATATTGTTTTGGCTTTATTCTTAGTATTATTTGCTGTAGGATGACTTGTTATAAACAATTGAGATTGCTTAATGTGCCTTGGATGAATCATGCGTTGTTTTAGCATATTAAAGCATAGTATTGTGGTATTCTCCTTTGATGCTTTATTTGGGTTGACTTGGCACATGCTCACACCATGTTATGACTATCTAAAGTCACCATAGCCTTTATGATCCTTTAGTTTTCAACTTGTAGTATCACTTTATGCTTTAAATAATGATGTTTTCAACTTGCATAAAAGTTATTGATAATAATATTGTTAGGGAGATCATGAATAGGACATTTGAGCATTAGTAACTTCAATCTCCCCCAAGCTTGAGTTGTACTCTCCCCGTCACGAGGCCAAAAGTTGTATATTTGATTCTGATCTTTATGAATCTCACTAGGAGGATAAAATTTGGAATAAAAGAGAGGTATTATTTCCTCCCTTTCAAGAGATTGTCCATTCTTCAACAACTTATACTAGTCCTCAGCTCTTCCTTTTAGTGATAATGAGAATAATTTCTTCTTGACCTGATCTGTTGTAATACCTGCACACTTGAACAACCTGCATAATTTGTGTATAAAGAGCAAATGATCACCGGGATGGATAGTTCCATCTCCAAAATAGTAGTTATCCATAACACGATCAACAATTCTTGTAGGTATTTTAAAAGTATCATTTTTAGCAGGTGGTGTTTCATCTACTACCTTAGCAGTGGTAGTAGCATTATGAAATAAGAAACTAAGTGAATTATCCATATTGAAATAAAGTAACTAACAGAAATAAACAATACTCATAGTAGAAGTTTCCTTTACCAGTTCCACTCTTCAATAGCGCTCCACTCCCCGGTAACGGCACCAGAAAATAGTCTTGATGACCCACAAGTATAGGGGGTGTATCGTAGTATTTTCGATAAGTAAGAGTGTCAAACCCAACGAGGAGCAGAAGGTGTTGACTAGTGGTATGGATCCGGAATTCTCTGTAAATACTTAGTAAACGGATTTTTAGGGGTTTTTGATAATGCAGATAAATAAAGTATGAGTAAATAAAAGACAATAATAATAAATGCAGCAAGTGGCCCAATCCTTTCTTTAGCAAAGGACAAGCCGGTTGTATTACTTAAGATGACCAAACGTTCTCAAGGACACATGAGAATATCCACTACAAGAAAAGTTGGCTTTTACAACGGACGATTGTCGTGGTTGAAGGCCCGTTTTTCATGGCTAAAAAGTCTTCTACGACGGATGCCCTTCGTGGTAAAAGCCCCGTCACAAAAGAATATACCACGGTTTTTCTGACTATGGCGGATCGTGCCCTTCAGCCACGAAAACTTGTTCCGTCGAAGATCTGTTTGCCAGCCACGTTGACTGCTGATGTCATGCAAAATGCCACATGGTAAACACCGTTAACAACCAGTTACCGCCATTAACGGCCATACAAACCATGGTAGAGGCTAGGCCTAGCCAAGGCCTGCTCATAATTAAGTAGGCTAGCCCATCAAGAGAGCCCAATAAGATTACGGCCCGTTACTATTTTGTTTGACAATGTTTGTAATGGCCCAAAGATGTGACCAGCAGCAGCCCGTGAATGTCAGGCCTGTTACTGCTTCAGCCTATAAAAGCCCACACTTTTCGAATACTGTGCGGCCCGTTAACAGGCTGCGTCAAGTAGGCCCGATATTGTTAAAGCCCATGGTCAGCCCATCACAGTTCTCATAGCTCTTCATGGGACGCCTATGAACGACCCACTTTTGAGAAGGTCCGATACTGTTTTGGCCTTTTACTATTCTGGCTCGTTATTGTTCTGGCCGTGTACTATTCATGTCTGTTACTGTTGTGGTACTTTACTGTTCTGGCCCGTTACTATGCTGGTTGCCCCTGTTCTGGCCTGTTACTATTCAGGCTTGTTACTGTTCTGGCCTGTTAGTATTCTGGCCTATTACTGTGCTGGATTGCCACTGTTCTGGTCTGCTGGTGTTTGGGCCTATTACTGTTTTGGGTTGTTACTGTTTCGGCCTGTTACTATTTCGACCTGTTACTGTTTTGGCATGTTGCTGTTTTAGCCAGTTACTGTTGTTGTTTTGGTCTGTCACTGTTTTGTCATGTTACTGTTTTGGCCAGTTACCGTTACTATTTCGGTAATTCTGAAACCTGATCGACCTGGCTGGCGTAGTCGTGGTACCGCCATGCGTGGACGGCGTCAACTAAATGTCTACATGGCCTATGCGAGTTATCTAGATATTACATCAGCTGCAAACTTCTTAAAAAATTACAAAATATGAACAAAACGGAAAGAAAATTCAACACTTCTTAAAAATAGTAGAGTCCTCAATTTGCTTTCTCAATCCATCAACTGGATCTCCCTTTGAGTGTGATAGCTACATTGGAAAACCACCTTGAGATATGATCTTGTAGTCCCCTCTTTGGTGGCGATAGCAATAATTGCAGTCTGAAACTAACTAATAACAAGTTAATACAGCAAAGAAGACAAACTACTCATAACTAAGAATGAACCAGATAGGAATTATAACTGCATAATGTAAACTTGTAGAGCAGGAATGCAAACCATGAATGAACTATATAGTAGAGGATAGTTATGTCGTTTCCTAGGACGAACCAAACCCAGATACGAGATATAATGGTGTGGCTTGTGAACCTATAGAACAGGACAAACAAGCATTAGACAAGTATGCCAACAATGAAATGAGCAATCAAACAAAGTGTTTCTTAGAATTTCAGTATAAACTAGCTAGGTCATTGCAGCAAATATATATGGAAGTAGTGGTATCTCCTGGAATGGCAGAGACTTTGGGTGACTCGGAATTTGCGGTGAGCTAAAAAATGGCATACAGTTACTGTCATAGCTAAGAATGAACCACATAGAAATCATAACCCCATCATACCAGAACTTGTTGACCACGAATGGAAAACACAAATGAACTATATAGTAAAGAATATTTATTACGCTGATTAGGACGAACCAGCACCAGATACAGAAAATATATAATGGCATCGCTGGTGGACCTGTAGGCTCTACAAACCAACATGTTCAGTGTTGCCTTTTTGAGCTCTACACAAAGAAAACGAAAATAGTTAGTGTTGCGGCTTTTGAAGAACCAGATGGCAACAACAAAATTATAATTGAACTGGTACAAATAGTTTGAACAGGTACCATATGATAGCAAAACAATGCCAGGGAGGAAATAATAGCAGGAACTTAACTCAGGAATAACCAGATAGAGTCAGTAACTGTGTAGCAGGGAATCCACACTAATATTTTCCACTGACATTACATTTTGCAAGAACTACACAATAGCAGGCATTTCTGGTGTATGGAGCAGCTAAGATAAGAACGTGTGCATGCCAAAATAACATACATGTGGATGACTTGATATTTGTGGAGCAGCGAATGCAAACCAACATGTCTAATGATATTGTATGTACTAGCACGAAGAACAGGCGTGCCCAGTGACTTGTATGCACTAGCACGATTACAAAAATGCAGTTTACTGTGACAGGCTTGAACTTGCTATACCACTGACAAAACAAAAACGGGTTGGAGATTTGGTTAACCTTGGTCGGAGAGGCGTCTAAGCATCATCGGTACCGTGCGAGTGACGTCCAGGTCACCGAGGGTGCTGCGGTTGTGGTGGATGTTGGCGTGAGGGAAGCAGATCTTGGGTGGTCGATGCTGGCTTGAAAGCGGTGGACGAGAGCGCCGCTGAGGTAGATTCGGTGCAATGAACGGTGATGGCCGTGTAGCTGGTCTGGAGCGGTGGACATGGAACTCTTTGAACTAGATCATGCTCGGTTGACACCGGTGAAGCGGATCTGGTATGGTTGGGTAGCTTTCGGCGGCGAGGAAGCAGAGCTTGGACAGTCGATGAAGCCATCGGCGTGGTGAACGACACCGCAGCTCCTAGATCTAGTGGGTGAGCGTCGGTGAAGCGGCTACGTGGCGTGTTGGGGATCGGCGCAGAAAACAAAAAATTTCCTACGTTGAAACCCCAGAAACTAGCCTAGGATCTATCTATGTAGTAATGCGGTAACGACCAATGCGTAGAGAGTACATACCCTTGTAGACCATACGCGGTTAATGTTCCGCGAGGAACGTGGTTGATGTAGTCGTACTTGAAGCCGACCTCAAGGTCGCGAAGCTCCTCGCAGGTCACCCCTTGCTCCTTCTTGATCTTCATCGTGCAACAGCTTCGGCTCACGACATTTAAGCGCCCCAAGTGTTGCGCCTCATGTCTTCGTACACATCCGGTGCACGATGAGACCTCCGGCTCCCTGATCCCGTCGGGAGTGCGGAAGTTGATATCCGGCTAGGAATCCCTGCAGCGCAACGGCGTACTGCAGGTGTGCCTCGATCGCACAGCCCAGACTTGGGGCCATGGTCACGAGGTATAGAGGGAGAGAGAGAAGGAGAAAGTCAACCAAAGGACTTCTCCAAATATTGGTATGTCCAATCCCACCCATGGGCACCCCTTTATATAGGCTAAGGGGGTGTACCTTTCTTAAAGGCTAAGCCATGTGGGACTAATACTAAAGGAAAAAGCCATTAGAAATTCGGACTACTAAATGGGCTGTTTCTACTCAGCCCAATAGGCAAACAGAAAATAAACAGATAAAAGAAAAAGGGAAGCAGCAGGGGCTGGCCGGGTGGGCCTTGGCACGGCCCACCCCGCGCTCAGCCTCACCCGCGAGGCGGCGGCCTGCTGGGGCAGCGACCGTAGGTGGGTTGGCCACCTCCAGCGGCCCGTTGGTGCCCGCGACCCAGGTGGGCCGACGCCACAAGCGTCCTAGCTCGCCCCGCCCGGCGACCGCCTGTGCCAGCCCCGCCCCGCCCGGGTGGGCCGGCTGGCAGCGGCGGCCCGCGGCGGCCTGGCGTCCCCCAACTATCTACCGCCCAGTGCGGCGGCTATTATCCGCCACCCACTTGGGCTGGCTATTTTTCCTTTTCCTTTTATTTTCCTGTAGTTTTATTTCTTGGCTATTTCCCTCCGGGATTTAGCCTAATATAAAAGTTGACTTTATAAATCTTAATCTAAATATTATTTATAATATATTAATTCAAAATTAACATATAATAAATATATATTTAAATTCCCATTTATCCGAAAACACTTTTCGGGGCTTTTCCTTTACTCTTTCTCCGAACAACTTCAGATCTCTCAGCGGAACGATTCCGGCTTTCTCACTTTCTCTACTATGATTCCGTCTTACGAATGATCGCTCTCATCATACCCTTAAGTGTATCCTCTCACGGCTTGGGAATGCTCTAGACATGATCTGTATGAATGATCAACAGAGGGACCAGGGATATCCATGTGACCCCTATGCGTTCCTGATGACAATGTCGTTTGAACCGTCTAAATGTAGCATCCTCTTCCTTTTGTTTCTCGATAGAACTTGTCCGAGATCCGATCATTGGTATCCCATACCTTGTTCAATCTCGTTCACAACAAGTTATGTTTTCTTGTTACCGTGATATTACATCCTCGTGACCTAGTCACATGTTGCAACATTTATAGATGTAATCTCACCAAGTCGGCCCTATGTATCTTTTCCCGTCATGTGGGTGAACAAATCCCAGTCTTGCAGTCACATTTCATCTACTATTCCTTCGGAATACCCAACATACACCTTTATAGTCACCGCATTACCAGATGACGTTTGATGTAGTCAAAGTAGCCTAGGGAAACAGTGAGTAATATGATCTCACGGTCTAAGGAGAAGGGGCCTAGGTATAGCCGTTGCAACAATGAACTATATGACTTGATCGTGTTGCAATCCTTAGAGGAGTGTCCAACCACATCATTCTCCAATGATATGATCTCGTTGTCAGTCGGCATAAATGCCCATGATCTTGAAACCCAGATCATCTTCCTGACCAACGAACTAGTATGAATAGAGGCTGCTAGGGACTTGGTTGTTTCATACCACACCTGTACCAATGTTTCTACTTGGCACAGTTCTAGCACAATATGAAACTATTATAAACTAATTGAGATATGACAATAAAAAACCTATTTATTATTTGCCTCTAGGGCATATCTCCTTCAGTCTCCCACTTGCACTAGAGTACAAATAATCCAGCTCGCATTTTACTCGTATAAACCATATTCCATATGCGTTTACAGATCATGCATGCTCATGGGAAACATCATGTCCATGTTCTGTTTTACCAGATCATTATGTCTTTTGCAAATCGTTAATGTCTTTCTAATCTGACATTCACACCATTATCTTATAATGGGTCGAAGCATTTGTTTGGCAACAAAGTGAGACTTTTGTTTCTAGTGTTTATGATGACGGTCGTTTTTCACTGTTGTCATCTAAACTTCGAAACACACTTTGCTATCCTTTGTGTATATACTATAGTCATGGCAGCAGAACGAGGTCGGATTCCAGGAGCTTACAGTGACGTTAGATCAACCTCGAGGGCTTTCTCATGGGCACTGGGCCCTGGGACACATCATTCTACGTTAAAAGCGAACTAGCCCCGCCACAACATTATACATCACATCAGATGTAGCCTTTATACTTCTATATCTATGTAGATCCTAGTGCATGAAATGCATCTATGCCACTTACATTGCTTCTTGCTATTTAAGTACAAACTTAATTCTGGTTTAGTGATCAACTCAGGAATCACTTAAAGACATGTTCTTACAGTTAAGAGCTAGTCCTTCCAACCAGAACCTTGGGTCACTTTATGTCGAGTGTACAACATGGTTATGTGGAAGAACCTATGACTGAGGCATAGGAGATGCAACACATCTCTTTCTTTCAACCATAGTTGTAATACTCAATGCTTCATATAGTCAGAACTTCTTTCTTACCTTGTTCTATTCTGAACTTCTTCAGAATCTTGCTTAGGACATTCTGAACATCTTTCAGAATCAAGTCCAGGAAGCATTCGACATTCAGTGTTTATTAAACTTACTAATCTATCTCGATAGATCTTTTGTTTAATAACTTCAACTTCATCCTAATTTATCTAACTTAAATATTATTAACACCGATCACATCATTCACATATGTCGTCCACATGTTCCAGAATGATTTCACGCTCCCACTCGAATATGACATTCATGTTTGAGATCCAGGGATTTCAGTTAGCTCCCACTCGAAATATGTCAGGCACATATTATGAATTAGCCAAGCTGATTTGCTCCCACTCAAATCTAGGTCCTCTCAATAATCTTGGACATTCCAAAATTCTTTGATCATCATCAAATCGAGAATTCCACTAACGATATTTCAATGACCATTCATTTCTCGTACTTAGGTCCATCATGCTTCTTTGTAATTCGTAGGTATGTCTTGTTCAAAACATGACAAGTGAATCAACTATAGTTCCACAAACTTATAGAATATGTAGTTGAATCCTACTTACTGTAGTAAAAGTATTCACTGAAACTTTATGATCATTATCATTAGTTTCTCCTCTATTTGTAGAGTTTGGGTTCACGAAAAAAATTCCGCTGCGCCACTCAAAAATTCGGAGGTAAGGTCAATTACCTTGTTTTGATCTTTTACTTTCTTCCATCTTTATCTTCATCAAGACACATCAACTTTGGACAACCACATGTTTGCCCCTTTGTGGAAGATGCATTCATAGCTTACTAAGAATGCTCTACTGTAGCACCCCGCTAAAACCACTACCAGAAAATCGCTATGTTTTTGTGTTGCGCATCATCATGAACGCATGCTCATGTCATCATGCCACATTGCATTTGAGCATCATCATGTCATCATGCATCTTTTTGGCTAAAACTATTTTCTAAAAGCCTATTTTGTTTTTCTAAATATCCCCCTGTCTCGATTTCAAACCAAAACCGGGGCCTCTTCCGGATATTTTGTTTTGTCTAAAAATAATTTAGAAAAGGTTGTTTAAATAAAACAAGTCAAAATATAAATAAAAAAACTATTTTCCTAGGGGAGGTCGACACCGGCCAGGCCCAAAGGCCTAGCTGGCAGTAGCCTACTACCCCAGATAAAACTCTAAACCCTAAATATCCAAACCCAAATCCCCAGCCACTCACTCCACCTACCACTCCGCCTGGTCCCACCAACCCTAGCCCCACCCTTTGCCGCCAGCCCTCTACCTATCCACACCCGCAGCCGTGCTCGGTCGCACGCATGAGCGGTGCACCGCACCGACGTGGCCCAACATAGCGCGTGCACGTCCTGCCGCCCTCCCGCTCGCTGCCCTGTTAGCCCCACCCTGTTCGACCACCCGACCCCACCTGCCGCTAATCAACGCGGACGCTTTGTGAGTCCCACCCCCCAGCACGATCCCCTCGCCCCGCTCCCTCATTCCGTCCACCAACCCCACGCGGGCCACACCCCGACTCGGTCGCCCCGCTTCCCACCTACCCTGTCGCCCGCTTCCTCTGGCCCGATGGAGAGCACCGCCAGCGATAGCCTTCCTCCTCCATCTCCCTTACGAGAAAGCTCGACCCGATCGCCCCACGTCGTCCTTCTCGCCTCCTGTTGAGCGCCCGTGCGAGCCTGACCTTGCCGCCCTCTGTGCCCCGACGCCATCTGTCGCCGCTACACCTCGCCTTCGACCTCGAAGGTCTGGACCCTCTGTCCCTTCGCGTTAGCCCCATAGAGCTCCGCCGCTAGCCATACTTTCCTCGACGCCCTCATCTGATTCGTCCTCGTCGAGCCGCCATCTTCCTCATGGACCGCATCGAGCCCTGCTCCACGTCGCGTTCCTCGCCGCCGTGGCCGTACATGGCCTCGTCATCCCCAACCCCGCCGCCGAGCACGTCTTGTTGCCTCCCTCCCCGAGCATGGCATCGCTGCTCCCAGCCATCCTCGCCCTGGCCGCGCACCTCCTAGCTAGACGAGCTCCTCCTCCTTCCCGCTCCTCTTGATCTGGTCCTCACTGCCTGGAGATCCTGCGAGCAACGCGACCATGCCACCGAGCATGCCGGGCTTCACCTCCCGTGGCCTTTTGTCTTTGCCCCTGCATCTTCTCTACTGCTCCGCGTCCATGTCGTCTCCTGCGAGTCGACCACGCGCGGGTGTCCCTGCTCAGTTGTTGTTTGTTTGATCCCAGTACCATGTTCTATGCTGATAACTGCAGTGTACCGTGCTACAGATGCCTCTCTTGTGTTATGATGTGGTATTGCCAATCTTGTGCTTGTCGACAAGCTCTTCCCGGGCGATCGAAGACCGAACCCGGTGCCTTCTCCCTCTCGGATCCAAAGACCGATCCCCCGAACCTTCCGAGCCCCAAGACCTTCGCTCTGATGTGATCCCCTTTCTAAGACCCTTATTTTTATAATATTGACATATACTTGTTGCATATTAAATCATCCATACTCGCATACATGTTTATTTGTTTGGGGATATTTAGTCGATTCACCTCATAATTAAATATGGAGACTATATGCGGACTATTTTAGTCTTATATATCATCTCCATTTAAATTTTTGTAGCAAACTGATACCATGTTTCGCCTTGTTAAGACAACATTTAAAATGCAGGGTATCTAAACAACATAAACCATCTAATTAATTGTCGGGACCCTGGTTTCGCTTAATATTGCCTAATTGCACCGTATCTTGCCATTCCATGCATCATATCATAATCATGCCGGATCTTCTGCCGTAGTATTAAATAGTGCCTCCGGTGTTTCTTTTAGTGCTTTGCTTCTTCATGGATTAGGCCGTTGAGCGGATGCGAGTATCGACAAGTTCTTCAGATAATGTACCTTTGGTAGTGTTTTCCAGGCGAGCAATCTCCCCCTTTCTACCTATTTTGCATTTATAGTCTTTACTTCCTCCTGTTGATCTATTGCTATCCGTATTGTGATGATTTAGTTTCCATGCACCATTTATATTCCTTGCAGCTCTATATTGCCTTGGACACATCCTATTGCCTGTTGTTTTATAGATAGTCGGCCTTGCGAGTCGTAGTTGCTTGCTCAGGTGCTGCTTCGCGTCATTGTTGTTCCACCGTTATTGGAAGGTTGGCACATGCTTAATGGTGGTGATGCTTAATGGTGGACATGATCATGACTTTAAATACAACTATTAAATTGCTGGGATAACTAATGAAAGAGGCACCGGTGGGCAATATATGCTATTTGGTTTTTCATGTCCACTTGTGTCAGCACCCGGATTTTTAATCCCAGATGCCCGTTATGCCATACCTCGCAATCCTAGGATTACCATTTTTGCGAGACATAACGGATTGGATATCACAGTACATCATCCATTACAACCATACATAAGGTTTTACACAAATAAGGATCTCATGATCCAGTATTTAATACAACAAGCAGTGGAAATAAAAGATAAGTGTAGCGGTGGGGTCCATCTTCAGGGGCATAGGCAATGCTGACGAAGGCAGATAGTCCTAGTTATCGTAGTCGTCCTACTGACCATCATCTTGATAATCTCCTTCATAGTCTGGCCATGATAATAGCCAGGGACAAAAGCCATGAGTACTCTTCAAGTACTCGCAAACTACTATTAACAGGTACTATAATTCTAAGTTAAAGTGTTGAATCTAATTTAACTATCAAGTTAAGTTTGAAACCTAAGCTGAGTTTAGAATCAAAGAAAGATAAAGTAAAGTTCTAGAATCACTTAAGTTGGGAAGCTATTATCATAAACACAACCCTGTTGTGGTCAAGTCAAAGTTCATCATTCATTTTAAGTTATTTAGAAAACATCTGACAACGAAACAGTATGGCCATTCCAACTATCCATAACCGCGGACGCGGCTATTCGAATAGTTTGACACTCTGCAGAGGTGGTACACTTTCACCACAAGATTCGATACATCTATCAGGGATAACCCTGAATCATCATACTTAGTATGCAGATAATCAAACATAACCTTCCCTTTACACACCCTAGTATAAGCACCTCTCCTATGAGCATGGCCTCCCAACCATGACCATCAGTCATCTTGGGCACTGCATAGGTGGAAAACATTGAGAGGTAGCCTCAGCTCAAACCTCTCCCGTGAGGGAACTAATACTAATGCATATAAATTTCCAGCTAAGCCTTACCCAATTCAGGTAGTGTGCTTGTACGGTAAATTGGGAATGGTATCGCATCCGAATCCAACCATCAGTTTTATAAAAGGGTTAAGGCTCATGCCTCATCACTTTCATCATCATAAACTAGTTGTGTCTCTCAACACATGTCAAAACATCTCAATAGAATGACTCATCATTCCAAGGTTTTCACAATTCATTTTCACCAAGTGCTCCCATCTAAAGTGACTCAAGTTTTTGATCTACTCTAAAATACTAAGTTAAGAGTGTTCACTAAAGGGGAAAGATGGGATCAATCTCATGCCATATAATGACATCTAAAGGTTTCTAAGTAAGGTCAAGTTTTATACTTTTTATGCTACCTTCAACACAAGTAAAGATCTTTGTGTACTAAGGGGAGTAAAACTTGTAAGTAAGACTTGGGGTACTAATAGTTAATAGGGGTGTGATCAAAGCATGCCTAAAGCATCCTTGCTCATTCATCTAACTTAATTCTAGCTTGTTAACAATAGCTTGCCTTTGTTGGTGCAGTGGTTGAAGTTTTCTTCTTCTTCTTCTTGGTAGAACTCCTCCTCCTCGAAAGCTTGGTCGGTACTAGCGTCTATAAATACATAGGGAGTGCACAATCACCAAACAATACTTAACTAGGCTAAGTAGCATTCTAAAACACACATTTGATGATCTATTATCATCACAAACATCACAAGTTTTAATTCAATAGTTTCCTCCTTTTTATTTTAGAAAAGTAATTTCTACTCATTGAAATATTAACTAAAATTTAATATTCACCACCAAAATATGGGATCATGTGGACACATGTCCTCACCACATATTCTAACATATGGGAATGAGAATTAAAGGTTGGATCAATATTACTTTAGTTTAAGTTTATTATTTAATGATTTAAAGTGACTAGAAATGCCTATATAGCATTATTTTGGTACTAGTCCAAAGTCACTGCATGTAAACCTTAATATTATTACATATTTAGATAGATATGATGAAATGTGATTTTTGAGAGTTCGAATCAACTCAAAATCTAACTTGGTTGATTTTATAAAAATGTTGCAAGTTGCAAAAGCTTCTGTCTTCTCATTTTTATTAGGAGAGATCTATAACTCTAATTGAATTAAATCCAACGTGTCTGGATAGATCATTTTAATACGTTTCAGACAAAATTGGTTTCATACAATTTGGATTTATAAAACTCTCTGAATTGATTTTGAAACTAGGGGACATAAACTAGATTTAACTAAAAAGAAAAATCCAGATTTGAAATCGATGGGCTAGCGCGGGAAAGGACTTGGGCCGGCCCAGTGGCACTCCGCGGCGTGGGGCTCAATTGACAGGGGGGTCCTGCGTGTCAGCGGCACTTAAAAAGCGAAACGGTATGCGCGCTGTGGGCCATAGGATTAGAAGCGAGATCAACGGCTGAGGGTCGTCGTCGACGACGAATAGGTCGCCGGCGAGCTCGAACCCTAGCGGCTCGGTGGGGGTCTACTAGGGGCGTACCAGGGCTCCAGCGGGGTCAGCGAGGCGGGCAAACAATGTGGAAGACGACGGCGAGGCGAGGCGCGGTTGCGGCGGAGCTTGGGGTGGTCACAATTAACGGCGTCCTTCTCCTCCTATCGCGGCTGCTCCGGCTCCAATTCGGGCGAGCTGCTGCTCCACTTGCTCCGTCTAGAGGTGGGTGAGGTTCAGAGAGGTGAGGGGAGTGGAATGGTATGGAGAGAAGAGGCTGGGGAGGGCTCCTTTTATAGGCCTGACGGTGAGACCGAGCGGGATGGGCAGGCGACTCCAGCGACAAGGCTACGGCGGGGTAGAGGCATGGCTGGGGGTGGCGATCGATGGGCGGTTCCCTGGCGGTGCTCTAGGAATTGAATGCGGCCGAGGGGAGATGGCACGCAGTCTGGGCGAGGTGGCACTCTGCGCGGCCGAAGCGGCGGTGTCCACGGCGAGCGGTGGCTGTGAGGCTTTGGGCGGCGAACAGGCATGTCTGGGGTATTCTCCAGGTCGAGGTGGAGCGGCGAGCGTGGGCTGGTGCCAAGGGATGGTCTATGCGAGCGGGGACAGGGCGTGCTCTGGGGGCGGCGTCGTCATGCTCGACCGTCTCCGGGCGCGGCAGTTCCTGGCCGCTCTGCTCTCTGTCTCTGGCCTGGGGCTGGTTGGGCGATGGAGGTGGACCACTAGCAAGCTGCTAGACATGAGGAGAGGGGCTGGAGAGGGCTGCTGCTGCGAGTGCCCTGTCGGCCGGCGAGGTGGTGCTCGGCATGGCATGGCAGTGCAGCTAGGGGGTAGGGAAAAGGCTGGTTAGGCTCTGGTTAGATCAAGAGGGGACAAGGGGATTAAATGGGGATCAATTGGGGGCAAAACCCTGTAGTAAACAGTGATCTAGGATTAGAGTAGAGATTATGCATGCCAAGTGTTTGATGAAATGGCCGCATGAAAGAAAGTTTTGAATTTTGGTTTCAAAATTTTTGAGTGATCTCCACTAGTGATAGGTAGTATCTAGTTGCAAGGGTTTTGAAAATGGAGCTCAAATAGATGGTTTTTGAAATAGGGGTGATCTATGCATATGCATTAGATTCAATTTTAAACTATCATTTAAAATAGTTAACAGAATGTTTTTAGCAGATTAAAATTTGGGCCTTGGTACCTCATTATGTGTACTAGCAAGGGGTGCAAAGATCAAGAATTGTTTCTGTTAAGAATTGAGTACTAGGAATAGCCAAAGTAGGCATGAGAGTTAAATTTGCCAAAATGACCATTCCTCCTTTTTAATTCTTTTTGATTTGATTTTCTTTAGGAAAAGCTTGGGAAGGATGTAGATGATGTTTAAATCACCTAAGAAACATTTTACAAGCATTGGATCAATCAATCATGGCAATTCAAACAACTCCTATTTTAAATGCTTACATATATGAATGCTTTCATTTTAAATTTGGAAAAGTTTTTGTTAACCCTATTTTTGGATGATATCATCTTGATAACCTTGGATTAAAGTTTTGGGATGTTACAAACCTTCCCCCCTTAAACAAAATCTCGTCCCGAGATTTACAAAGAAAACTAGGAACTAAAGAGATCTGGGAACTCTGTCCTAATGTAATCTTCGTGTTCCCAAATGGCTTCCTCCTCGGTATGGTTGCTCCACTGAATCTTGAGAAACTTGATACTCCTAGTCCTAGTGGTTCTATAGGCTTCTTCTAATAGGTACTTCCCGATAGGTAAGGTCATTGTTGATTTCCACAACTCTGTGATCGATGTTCTTGAAAACTTCAGTCTTCTCAGGCACTTCCAAGCATTTGCGAAGTAACGAGATATGGAACACATTGTGGACGGCTGGCATCTCTTCAGGCAGTTCCAGTTGGTACGATACTTCTCCTCAGCGGTTTAGAATCTTGAAAGGTCCGATATATCTGGGAGCTAACTTTCCTTTCAAGACTAAAGCGTTGAGTTCCCTTCAATGGTGAAACCTTGAGATATACGAAATCTCCGACATTGAAAGTCAGGTCTCTCCTTCTCTTGTCAGCATAGCTCTTCTGTCTAGATTGGGCGGTCTTGAGGTGCTCACAGACTTTGTGAACTTTCTCTTCTGCTTCTCGGACAATGTCGGGTCCAAAGATCTGACTCTCTCCTACTTGCGACCAATTCAAAGGGGTACGACACTTTCTTCCGTATAGGAATTCAAATGGTGCCATGTGCAAACTAGCTTGATAGCTGTTGTTATATGAGAATTCTGCGAAAGGCAGGCAGTCTTCCCATTTTGATCCGTATTCCAACACACAAGCTCTAAGCATATCCTCTAAGATCTGGTTGACTCTCTCAGTTTGTCCATCTGTTTGCGGGTGATAAGCGGTACTGGAGTTCAACTTGGTTCCTAAACCTTCCTGAACTTTCTGCCAAAATCTGGAGGTAAACTGGGTTCCTCGATCAGATACGATGGTCTTGGGGGTTCCATGCAGACTAACAATCCTAGCAATGTATAGCTCCGCTAACTTTGCACTCTAGTAGGTTGTCTTTACAGGTATAAAGTGGGCTACCTTGGACAGTCTATCAACTATGACCCAGATTGAGTCATTTCCCCTACTAGAAGTAGGTAAATCAGTGATAAAGTCCATTCCGACGGAATCCCATTTCCATTCCAGAATCTGCAATGGTTGCAACAATCCTGCAGGTCTCTGATGCTCTGCTTTGACTCTTTGACAGATGTCACATTTGGCGATGTAGCTTCCGATATCTCTCTTTATCTTGTGCCACCAAAATTGCTCTTTCAAATCCTGATACATCTTTGTTCCTTCGGGGTGGATAGAATAAAGAGTATCATGAGCTTCCTTCATGATAATTTCCTTCAGCTCCGAATCTGGTGGAACACAGATACGTCCTTTGTACCACAGTACTCCTTCTTCGTCTTCGGTGAATCCAGGTACATTTCCTGTACCAATACGACGTTTGATTCCGTCGATAGTTTCATTTCCCTTCTGGGCTTCCTTGGTTTGGCTAATCAAAATTGGTTGAAGTTCAATGCTAGCTAGGAATCCTTTGCTAACTAACTCAGTCCTGAACTGCTCCAACTCCTCATACAAACTAGGTTGCTTCTCCTTGATCATGGTGTTAAGCCTACACGGCAATCTGCTAAGAGCATCCTCTACCACATTGGCTTTGCCAAGGTGATAGTGAATGTCAAGGTCATATTCCTTGATTAACTCTATCCATCTTCTTTTCCTCATATTCAGCTCCTTCTGAGTGAAGATATACTTAAAGCTCTTATGATCTGAGTAAATCTCACAGCGATTACCCATCAAATAATGACGCCATGTCTTCAATGCTAGAACCACGGCTGCTAGCTCAAGATCATGGGTCGGATAGTTCTGCTCATGTTGCTTCAATTGTCGAGACAGATACGCGATGACTTTGCCTTCTTGCATCAATACACATCCTAGGCCAATCTTGGATGCATCACAATACACATCAAACGGCTTCTTGATGTCTGGCGTGATCAAAATTGGGGCTGATATCAATCTCTTCTTCAGCTCCTAGAAACTGGCTTCACATTTGTCTTTCCATTCAAACTTCTTGTCCTTCTTCAACAATTGGGTCATTGGTCGGGCTATGCTCGAGAATCCTTCTACGAACTTGGGTTTGATTGGTTGGGGCTTCCCATTCCTCGACATCTTTGATCTTGGTGGGATCAACAGAGACTCCTCCGGCAGAAACAATATGTCCTAGGAATCCTACTTCTTCCAGCCAAAAATCACACTTGCTGAACTTGGCATATAACTGATGCTCTCTCAGGGTTTCTAGGATGATTCTCACATGTTGCTCATGCTCTTCTTCTGACTTGGAGTAGATAAGGATGTCGTCGATAAACACCACTACAAACTTGTCTAGGAAATTCATAAAGATCTTATTCATGAGATTCATGAAATAAGCAGGGGCATTGGTTAATCCAAAAGACATAACTGTATACTCGTATAAACCATAGCGAGTAGTAAAGGCAGTCTTCGGAATATCCGTTGCACGAATCTTAAGTTGGTGATAACCAGTCCTAAGATCAATCTTTGAGAATACCTGAGCTCTAGTCAACTGATCAAATAGACCCTCTATCATTGGCAAAGGGTACTTGTTCTTGATGGTGACGTCATTCAACTTTCTATAATTTGTACACAGACGATTGCCTCCATCTTTCTTGTCGACGAATAACACTGGTGATCTCCATGGCGATGCGCTTGGCTAAATCAAGCCTGTTGCTAACATGGCATCCAACTGCTTCTTCAGTTCCACTAACTCTAAGGGGTTCATGGTATAGGGTCTCTGGGCTATGGGTCTGGTTCCGGGGATTAGTTCGATAATGAACTCAATATCCATATCCAGGGGCATACCTGGCAATTCATCTGGGAATACGTCGGGGTATTCACATACTACTCTGACTTGGTGAATGGTGGGCAGGGCTACACTGTTGTTGCACTTGAATTGACGGGGTAAGGTTTCAGAGATATGCTCTACTGTTACTCCAGAACTACTGGTCATGGTGATGGCTTTCTTAGCACAGTCTATCAGTCCTTTATACCTTGACATCCAGTCCATACCTAGTACTACTTCCAATCCTTTGGTTCCAAGTACAATTAGGTTGGCATAAAAATCAATCCCAGGTATTCTGATAGGTACAGCTTTGCAAATTTTTCTAGCTTTTGTTGTTGAACCGGGGATTTGAACTATCATGACATGCTTCAGGTTGGTTGGGTGAATCTTACTAGTGCATACAAATTCTTCGGTGACAAATGAATGTGATGCTCCAGAATCAAAAAATACTCTTGCTAAAACTGAGTTGACAGAAAACATACCCAGCACTACATCTGGCGCTTCCTGGGCTTCTTCTGCGTTCATGTGGAAGAGACGACCGTTGCGGTTGTGAGGGTTCCCTGGGGCAAATCTTCTTCCTGGTTGAACACGACGCTGCTGCTGAGCTGGGGCATTCACAGGGGCATTGGCGGCAGTCTTCTTGGGATACTCATTCGAGTAGTGACCCTTCACTCCACACTCGAAATAAGTGATCTGGGAATTGTCCTTGACTGCGACAGGCACAGCATTGCTGCCAGTTCTAGGTGCAGTGTTGTTGTTGTTGCTCTTGGGAGGGGCACGGTTGAAATTGTTGGTATTACCGGAGTTGTGATTGTTTCCTCCCGGCTTCACATTACCTCCGCTACGGTTGGGGTAGCTTGGGCGAGAATTTGGGGGTCGGTTGTTCCTTGGTGCATATCCTGGTGAGGGGTTGGGACGATACTTCTGGTGACTACTAGATCCAGACTGCTGCATCATACGACGCTTGCGGTTGTCATTTGCCTGGTTAATCTTCCCTTCCATCTGAATGGCAGAGTCGACTAGCTCTTCGAGATCATCAAAACGGATGTTGACGAGGACAGTCTGCATCTCATCATGCAGTCTGTTTAAGAAACTCCCCTTCTTCTTGGCCTCCGTGTTGATCTCATCCGGTGCATATCTGGCAAGGGACAAGAATCTGTCACGGTACTCTACCACAGTCATTCTTCCTTGCTTTAATTCACGGAATTCATCTCTCATCCTGTTGACAAGACCTTGCGGCACGTGGGTGCGGCTGAACTTGACCTTGAATGCTTCCCAGGTCATCACCTGGCCATGGTTCATAATGCGGATGCTATTCCACCAAGCTCTTGCATCTCCCTCTAGATACTGGGTGGCGAAGAGAACTTTCTCATTCTCATCAACTCTGGCAACCTCTAAGTTGTTTTCCATGGTCTGTAACCAGTCATCAGCATCTAATGGGTTTTCAGATTGGTTAAAGATTGGGGGATTGGTGTTCTGAAAGTTTTTGAGTTTGGATCCTTGGTGATCATGATTTCCATGTCCTTGGTTGTTGAGAGCCATTTGGGCGATCTGCTGCAATGTTGCTAAGTTGGCTTGACGCTCGGCCCTGCTTGCTTCACGGTCCGCGATGAGATTCTGCAAGATCTGCAGCATTGGGTCCTGCGACGAGCTGCTCCTTCCTTGGTTTCCACGAGTCATCTGAAGATTGAGATAGATATAGGGGTAAGAGGGAAATTCTAAGGTTCATGGTTTTGGGTTTTCAAAGCTAAAACATTGAGTTAGACTCAGGTTTTTCAACTAACTTCTTTTTCATTCATGCAAGCAAGCACCCGATACAACACACACCACAACAATCAAAGGGGAAAACAGATGGTTTGAAGAACCATTCTACAAGCCACGATACAATGAGATGATACATCTCATGCTATGACAGTGCTCTAGTGCCTCTAATCATCGTTGATGAATTCGGAGTCTTCATCATCAGTGTAGAAGTCCACAGCATCCTCCTCCATAAAGTCATCATCGTTGCTGAGGTAAGAATCCATATCTCCCTAGATGTCTTCACCCTCATCTTCTTCTTCCTTGGCGGCAAGCTGAGCTTCCTGCTCCTTGACGGTCTTCTCGAGGTCGGCCACCTTCTTGCGAAGACGGGCGATGGTGCGATCCTTCTTTGCATGCTGGCGATGAAGAGACTGGCGATCTTGGACGAGCAGTGTGAAAGTCTGGGCCTTCTGGTCGGCAATGGCACGGTTCTCGTTGGCTAACTCCCTGGCATTGTCTAGTTCCTGCTGTCTGTCATGAAGCAAGAAATCAAGGTTCTCCACTTGACGCCTCAACTCTGGGTGACTTGGCATCTCCATCGGCATTCCCATGAAGTCACGTCTTGCATAGTGTGCAAAACGGGTTCCTTGGATCTTGTTGACGCTGAGGGCACATAGACGTGCGAGAGCTTCATGCATTGCCCTGGCTAATCCATCTAGCCAGTTGTTCTCTCTCACGGAGAACTGAATTCTCTCGGAAGTTGGTGCTTCGATGCTTCCCCGAAGATCCGGGGTGACTAGCCACTGTAGGTCTCCTCCTGGGGGTCCTGGAAGTTGAGCTCCAAGAAACTCCGGATGTGGGCATCCCAGTAACCCCGACAGTGAATCCAGATCCCTCTCGAAGATCAGCTGACCTCCGTTTCCCAATTGGTAAAACTTGCTAAACTGAGTCTCCATCTACAAGGATTAAGGATGAGGAAATTAGTGAAGTGATCAAGTGTGTCAAATTTTAAGTTGTAATGTAAGAATTTTGAGAAACATGAATTTTTGAGAAAGAATGAGTTCACAAGGGTAAGAGAGGAAATAGCTTTTCATAAATACTCACTTTGGTTTTTGAAACTAAGTTTTTTTTTGGTTTGGACGTCCATTCTAACTAGGGTCTCCTATGGTCAGGATGGCTCTGATACCAACTTGTCAACACCGGGATTTTTAATCCCAGATGCCCGTTATGCCATACCTCGCAATCCCAGGATTACCATTTTTGCGAGACAGAACGGATTGGATATCACAGTACATCATCCATTACAACCATACATAAGGTTTTACACAAATAAGGATCTCATGATCCAGTCTTTAATACAACAAGCAGCGGAAATAAAAGATAAGCGTAGCGGTGGGGTCCATCTTCAGGGGCACAGGCAATGCTGACGAAGGCAGATAGTCCTAGTTATCATAGCCGTCCTGCTGACCATCATCCTGATAATCTCCTTCATAGCCTGGCCATGATAATAGCCAGGGACAAAAGCCATGAGTACTCTTCAAGTACTCGAAAACTACTATTAACAGGTACTATAATTCTAAGTTAAACTGCTTAATCTAATTTAACTATCAAGTTAAGTTTGAAACCTAAGCTGAGTTCAGAAGCAAAGAAAGATAAAGTAAAATTGTAGAATCACTTAAGTTGGGAAGCTATTATCATAAACACAACCCTGTTGTGGTCAACTCAAAGTTCATCATTCATTTCAAGTTATTTAGAAAACATTTGACAACGAAACAGTATGGCCATTCCAACTGTCCATAACCGCGGACGCGGCTATTCGAATAGTTTGACACTCTGCAAAGGTGGTACACTTTCACCACAAGATTTGATACATCTGTCAGGGATAACCCTGAATCATCATACTTAGTATGCAGATAATCAAACATAACCTTCCCTTTACACACCCTAGTATAAGCACCTCTCCTATGAGCATGGACTCCCAACCGTGACCATCAGTCATCTTGGGCACTGCATAGGTGGACAACATTGAGAGGTAGCCTCAGCTCAAACCTCTCCTATGAGGGAACTAATACTTATGCATATAATATTCCAGCTAAGCCTTACCCAATTCAGGTAGTGTGCTTGTACGGTAAATTTGGAATGGTATCGCATCCGAATCCAACCATCAGTTTTATAAAAGGGTTAAGGCTCATGCCTCGTCATTTTCATCATCATAAACCAGTTGTGTCTCTCAACACGTGTCAAAACATCTCAATAGAATGACTCATCATTCCAAGGTTTTCACAATTCATTTTCACCAAGTGCTCCCATCTAATGTGACTCAAGTTTTTGATCTACTCTAAAATACTAAGTTAAGAGTGTTCACTAAAGGGGAAAGATGGGATCAATCTCATGCCATAGAATGACATCTAAAGGTTTCTATGTAGGTCAAGTTTTATACTTTTTATGCTACCTTCAACACAAGTAAAGATCTTTGTGTACTAAGGGGAGTAAAACTTGTAAGTAAGACTTGGGGTACAAATAGTTAAAAGGGGTGTGATCAAAGCATTCCTAAAGCATCCTTGCTCATTCATCTAGCTTAATTCCAGCTTGCTAACAATAGCTTGCCTTGGTTGGTGCAGTGGTTGAAGTTTTCTTCTTCTTCTTCTTGGTAGAACTCCTCCTCCTCGAAAGCTTGGTCGGTACTAGCGTCTATAAATACATAGGGAGTGCACAATCACCAAACAATACTTAACTAGGCTAAGTAGCATTCTAAAACACACATTTGATAATCTATTATCATCACAAACATCACAAGTTTTAATTCAATAGTTTCCTCCTTTTTATTTTAGAAAAGTAATTTCTACTCATTGAAATATTAACTAAAATTTAATATTCACCACCAAAATATGGGATCATGTGGAAACATGTTCTCACCACATATTCTAACATGTGGGAATGAGATTTAAAGGTTGGATCAATATTACTTTAGTTTAATTTATTATTTAATGATTTAAAGTGACTAGAAATGCCTATATAGCATTATTTTGGTACTATTCCAAAGTCACTGCATGTAAACCTTAATATTATTACATATTTAGATAGATATGATGAAATGTGATTTTTGATAGTTGGAATCAACTCAAAAGCTAACTTGGTTGATTTTATAAAAATGTTGCAAGTTGCAAAAGCTTCTGTCTTCTCATTTTTAGTAGGATAGATCATTTTAATACCTTTCAGAAAAAATTGGTTTCATAAAATTTGTATTTATAAAACTCTCTGAATGGATTTTCAAACTAGGGGACAGAAACTAGATTTAACTAAAAAGAAAAATCCAGATTTGAAATCGAAGGGCTAGCGCGGGAAAGGACTTCGGCCGGCCCAGTGGCGCTCCGCAGCGCGGGGCTCAGCTGACAGGGGGGTCCCGCATGTCAGCGGCACTTAAAACGTGAAACGGTACGCGCGTTGTGGGTTGTAGGATTAGAAGCGAGATCAACGGCTGAGGGTCGTCGTCGACGACGAACAGGTCGCCAGCGAGCTCGAACCCTAGCGGCTCGGTGGGGGTCTACTGGGGGCGTACCAAGTCTCCAGCGGGGTCGGCGTGGCAGGCAAACGACATGGAAGACAACGGCGAGGTGAGGCGCGGTTGCGGCGGAGCTTGGGGTGGTCGCAATCAACAGCGCCCTTCTCCTCCTGCCGTGGCTGCTCCGGCTCCAATTCTGACGAGCTGCTGCTCCACTTGCTCCGGCTAGAGGTGGGTGAGGTTCAGAGAGGTGAGGGGAGTAGAATGGTGTGGAGATAAGAGGCTGGCGAGGGCTCCTTTTATAGGCCCGACGGTGAGACCGAGCGGGATGGGCAGGCGACTCCGGCAACAAGGCTACGGCGGGGTAGAGGCATGGCTAGGGGTGGTGATTGATGGGCGGTTCCCTGGCGGTGCTCTAGGAATTGAATGCGGCCGTAGGGGCGGTGGCACGCGGTCTGGGCGAGGTGGTGCTCTGCACGGCCGAAGCGGCGGTGTCCACGGCGAGCGATGGCTGTGAGGCTTTGGGTGGCGAACAGGGATGTCTGGGGTGTTCTCCAGGTCGAGGTGGAGCGGTGGGCGTGGGCTGGTGCCAAGGGATGGTCTGTGCGAGCGGGGACAGGGCGTGCTCTGGGGCGGCGTCGGCATGCTCAACCGTCTCCGGGCGCGGCGGTTCCTGGCCGCTCTGCTCTTTGTCTCTGGCCTGGGGCTGGTTGGGCGGTGGAGGTGGACCACTAGCAAGCTTCTAGACATGAGGAGAGGGGCTGGAGAGGGCTGCTGCTGCGAGTGCCCTGTCGGCCGGCGAGGTGGTGCTCGGCATGGCATGGCAGTGCAGCTAGGGGGTAGGGAAGAGGCTGGTTAGGCTCTGGTTAGATCAAGAGGGGACAAGGGGATTAAATGGGGATCAATTGGGGGCAAAACCCTATAGTAAACAGTGAGCTAGGATTAGAGTAGAGATTATGCATGCCAAGTGTTTGATGAAATGCCGCATGAAAGAAAGTTTTGAATTTTGGTTTCAAAATTTTTGAGTGATCTCCACTAGTGATAGGTAGTCTCTGGTTGCAAGGGTTTTGAAAATGGAGCTCAAATAGATGGTTTTTGAAATAGGGGTGATCTATGCATATGCACTAGATTCAATTTTAAACTGTCATTTAAAATAGTTAACAGAATGTTTTTAGCAGATCAAAACATGGGCTTTGGTACCTCATTATGTGTACTAGCAAGGGGTGCAAAGATCAAGAATTGTTTCTGTTAAGAATTGATTACTAGGAATAGCCAAAGTAGGCATGTGAGTTAAATTTGCCAAAATGACCATTCCTCCTTTTTAATTCTTTTTGATTTGATTTTCTTTAGGAAAAGCTTGGGAAGGATGTAGATGATGTTTAAATCACCTAAGAAACATTTTACAAGCATTGGATCAATCAATCATGGCAATTCAAACAACTCCTATTTTAAATGCATACATATATGAATGCTTTCATTTTAAATTTGGAAAAGTTTTTGTTAACCCTATTTTTGGATGATTTGATCTTGATAACCTTGGATTAAAGTTTTGGGATGTTACAACTTGTGTCCCGTAGGCCCTGAGTACTTGATAACTGTTCCTTGATTATTCGCACTATCCACATCCGGGAGACCCTATGGATCCCCCTTAGCTAGAGCTTGATTCATTTTTTATTTCTTGGGGCCACAAAGTAGTTTGGGGCTTTATTACTATCCTGTACATATGCCATGCTTTACTGCTTTATTTACGATTGTGCGTGGAGCACCTGTATTGTTTAGGAATGTGGAATGTTTTCGCGGTATCGACAAGCCCAGTCACACTTTCGGGTTCCCGGTCGTTTATAGCCATTGGCACAAAGTCCGTCTCGGAGCCGGCCAACTTCGTTGCGGGTAGCTTAGTGGGGTGGCCCCCTGAAATAATTTATGAATCCTGTGATTGCTTTGTCGCGAAAGCCTGGTTGGGTTTTGAGTTGGTTTTTCCGAGGTTGATCGTGTGTGTGTAGCTATTTGTGCACCCCTGCAGGGTAAAACTTTCTGAAAGCCGTGTCCGCGGTTATGGACGACTTGGAGCACAGTATATTGATCATAGACAATCATAACTAAAGTAGTGCTATAAATTTGACTTAATATGTGACTAGTAATCAGTTTCACTACAATGGAATGGACAATAAAAGTGCCAACAACTAGTGGAACTGGGGTGTATCGTGTCATGTTATACCTGCCTAGTAAGTATCGCAACTCCAATGGAATGAAATAAAAGTGCCAACACCTGCTGGGTTTGGGATATCACATGCTAGTTGTATCTGACTAGTAAGTACTACAACTACAACTGAATGGTTAACTAAAACTGCCCACTACTTAGGATATCATGATTACTCATGCTATCTATATCTGACTAGTAAGTGCTTCAACTATGATGGAATGAATAAAACTGCCAACTGTGTGAGTTCCTCGGTTTGACTTCCTCGTTTGGTATCGAGGGGGAAATGCCAGGATGGGTATGTTTGGTGTTAGTATCAGGTTGGATCCGAATAGGTCTTCCTTATCCCTCTTTAATAGCCGCCAGTTTTACTGAGTGTCTATAGGTTGTTTAGTGCTGCTGCGCTGCCGCTTCAGTCCACCATACCTATGTAGGCGAGAGCCGCCGAATTCTAGCCTCACCGTGTACTGGCCTCAGTACCCACGCTCATCTTTTTCCTTTGCCCTTTGTCGGCACCCCTTTTGTTTAGCAGGTTTGAGATCGACGTCGTTAGCAGGGTTACCCTTCCGGCTTGGCCTGGGCAGGGTTATGGACGCCATTGGTTATTTTTTAGGGCTCTTAGCTCAATTTGCTTCTTATCCATACTCGGATGATGTATCTTTTTCAAGGTGATTTGGATCTTTGTACTGTATATCTGTATTCTTGACTCATGGAGTCGTGTTGTATCTATATGTTTTGTGGGTTCCATCGTGGACTATTGTGTAATGGTATTACTTCGTTTTTCCACCCACACGCAAGTGCCTGGTGGGAATCTTTGAATCGTTTCTATGCGGGTCTGGCGGGAATCGCTAAAACTTGCATAGGGCCGATTCGAGGGTGTTACATCTACAAAGACTTGTTTATTCGCCACAACTTCGACTTGTCGAAGTCTCCAGAAACTCGAACATGCCATAACACTTATGGTGTTGTTTCCACGAATCTTTAGATGTTCCTTTGTATTTCAAATGAGTGTTTGCTTATTTTGATCTCTAACTCTAAACGACAACTGTAACCCTGATAAGAGATAATATTTATCTAATACAAAATGATTATGATGTTTAGACATTTCAACATAGTTTGAATTCATCCAATTATCATAATTTGTGAAACATCTTTCACAAGTCCCTTTTATGCTAAACTTAACTTGAATACTTTAGTCGTGTCGATCAAATCGAAGAGACTTGTTAATTCAGTTAATTCAGTATCCCATTTAGTTATGAACTCATTTGAACAATTCAAATCATTTCAAACTTCATGTTTCATTAAGTAAATACACTTTTCACTTAAGTCCACAAGAAATGATTTCCACTACTTGTTAAAAATATGATACATCACTATGTATAAGATTCAACATTTCTTCGCATATCACCGTTTTACCAGAATGTGGAGTTTTAGTCATTCTGCCTAAGAGGCATGGTTTTGCAAAGTCTCTAGATTAAGCATCTAGGACCCCGATCTTTCATAAAGAACCTGCAATAACCAAAATGACTTAAACTGTAGTCTCATTTCATTATTAAGCTTTGGATATATTTTAGCATTCTAATCCTTTATAAATGTTTAAACTATCATGATTAACATAGTGATAAGAATAACTTATTTGTAATCATAATGTGACCATAAGGTATTGTTCATAAGAATAGTACAAACTGGTTTGTAACTTGTTCATATGAATAATCGTCTCGCCAAAAGCAAGACACACAAACTAGGATTACAAATCTATATTCAAGTCCACTAATCCAAATGATAAACTTTGAGGGAAGAAGTGATGTCGGCCATCAACTGTTTTGCTTGTCGTCATCAAGTCACATTGCTTCAAATCCAGCAGTTCTCAAGGAGATTCTCCTGTTTTCACAAAACGGGACAAGTATCAAATACTTTGCAATTTGCAACGAGTTTTGCAAGAACCACATTTATAATATGTATATCTAACATATACCTTTTCATCCAAGATCTCCATTTGCAATCAAGCCCTTCTAAGAGTTCTCAACTCTAATGCAAGATCGCTAAGTGTTTCTCCAAACATTCCGGAGTCATCGAATTATCTCCTAATGGTTATTGTATCAAGAAGAGAAGATCACCTTTTACGAGGATATCCCTCAGGCGTGGGTATTAATCTATGAAGTTGGACCCTTTTGCTAAGTTCCACATTAAGCAATATATTCCCATGGTCGCAAAGGACCTCAATGGGATAGGCTAAGATCTACTAAGATATTCGCAAACAGACATCTAGACTAAGTTTATAATAAGAGATCAATTTATAATTGGTCTCCACTAAAACGGTCATCCCCTGGACGATTTTAGTGATCGCATGATCCCTATCCTCTGCACCTCCCCCGATCATCACGGCCATCAGTGCATTATCAAAGGTAGGCATTCACTAATGCCAATCACATCATCCATGTGACTCATGCTCGATCTTTCGATCTCTTGTGTTCCGAGGCCATGTCTGTACATGCTAGGCTCGCCAAATCTAACTTGTGTGTATTCGCTGTGCAACATGGCTTACACCCACTGTATGCGAACGTAGATATGTCTGACCCTCGATCATCACGGCCGGCCTCATACCGAAGAACTTTCTTGGTGGTGCACACACAAGGGGAACATGTAACATTGGAATTAAATATGGATTATCTTATTTGCTACCGTTGAGTATCTACATACTAGCACACAATAAGATGTAAAAATTGGTATCAACATCATCTGTATAATGTGATATGATATGGTCTTTCTTGCGCCTTGATCTCCATCGAGCGCTCCGGCATGATCTCCATCTTGCCCTTGGTTTGATGCCAAGTCCACGACGCCTCCACCAGGTCATTCATCGGAACGATGACTATTACTATACTACTTAGTAACAGAAAACTAAACTACTTTACCTTCGTAACGACCAATGCCATATCATAATCACATGCCCCCTGCAAAATAAAGTTAGACGCCTCTACTTTATCTATTGCAAGTTTTACGTGGTTGTTAGGGCTTTTGCACTAGAACCGTTTCTAAACTACGAACTTTCCAACCACAACATGGATCCGACAGTTGTCTCTATTACATCCCTTCCGGTGCCCTCTGTTGTAAATGCTATATCAACTATCGAATGAGAGACAGACACCCGCTAGCCACTTATACGCTACAAGCCGTATGTTGAGCGTGGAACCAGTCTCGCATACGAATACGCGTAAGGTCGGTCCGGGCCGCTTCATTAAACAATACCGCGATATAAACAAGTACACATTAGAGGGTAACAACTAAGGGATCAATGCCCGCACAATACTTGTGCGTACTGGCCGTACAACACTCCTACGCATAGATCGGCTCTGATACCACTGTTGGGGATCGGCGCAGAAAACAAAAAATTTCCTACGTTGAAACCCCAGAAACTAGCCTAGGATCTATCTATGTAGTAATGCAGTAACGGCCAATGCGTAGAGAGTACATACCCTTGTAAACCATACGCGGTTAACGTTCCGCGGGGAACGTGGTTGATGTAGTCGTACTTGAAGCCGACCTCAAGGTCGCGAAGCTCCTCGCAGGTCACCCCTTGCGCCTTCTTGATCTTCATCGTGCAACAGCTCCGGCTCACGACATTTAAGCACCCCAAGTGTTGCGCCTCGTGTCTTCGTACACATCCGGTGCACGATGAGACCTCTGGCTCGCCGATCCCGCCGGGAGTGCGAAAGTTGATATCCGGCTAGGAATCCCTGCAGCACAACGGCGTACTGCAGGTGTGCCTCGATCGCACAGCCCAGACTTGGGGTCATGGTCACGAGGTATAGAGGGAGAGAGAAGGAGAAAGTCAACCAAAGGACTTCTCCAAATATTGGTATGTCCAATCCCACCCATGGGCACCCCTTTATATAGGCTAAGAGGGTGTACCTTTCTTAAAGGCTAAGCCATGTGGGACTAATACTAAAGGAAAAAGTCATCAGAAATTCGGACTGCTAAATGGGCTGTTTCTACTAAGCCCAATAGGCAAACAAAAAATAACAGATAAAAGAAAAAGGGAAGCAGCAGGGGCTGGCCGGGTGGGCCTTGGCGCGGCCCACCCCGCGCTCAGCCTCACCCGCGAGGCGGCGGCCTGCTTGGGCAGCGACCCTGGGTGGGCTGGCCACCCCCGGCGGCCCGTTGGCACCCGCGGCCCGGTGGGCCGGCGCCACGAGCGGCCCAGCTCGCCCCGCTCGGCGGCAGCCTGTGCCAGCACCTTCCCGCCCGGGTGGGCCGGCTGGCAGCGGCGGCCCGCGGCGGCCTGGCGTCACCCAACTATCTGCCGCCCAGTGCGGCGGCTATTATCCGCCGCCCACTTGGGCTGGCTATTTTTCATTTTCCTTTTATTTTCCTGCAGTTTTATTTCTAGGCTATTTCCCTCTGGGATTTAGCCTAATATAAAAGTTGACTTTATAAATCTTAATCTAAATATTATTTATAATATATTAATTCATAATTAACATATAATAAATATATATTTAAATTCCCATTTATCCGAAAACACTTTTCGGGGTTGTTCCTTTACTCTTTCTCCGAACAACTTCGGATCTCTCCGCGGAACAATTCCGGCTTTCTCTCTTTCTCTACTATGATTCCGTCTTACGAATGATCGCTCTCATCGTACCCTTAAGTGTATCCTCTCATGGCTGAGAAATGCTCTAGACATGATCTGTATCAATGATCAACAGAGGGACCAGGGATATCCATGTGACCCCTATGCATTCCTGATGACAATGTCGTTTGAACCGTCTAAATGTAGCATCCTCTTCCTTTTGTTTCTCGATACAACTTGTCCGAGATCCGATCATTGGTATCCCATACCTTGTTCAATCTTGTTCACAACAAGTTATGTTTTCTTGTTACCGTGATATTACATCCCCGTGACCTAGTCACATGTGGCAACATTTATAGATGTAATCTCACCAAGTCGGCCCTATGTATCTTTTCCTGTCATGTGGGTGAACAAATCTCGGTCTTGCAGTCACATGTCATCTACTGTTCCTTCGGAATACCCAACATACACCTTTATAGTCACCACATTACCAGATGACGTTTGATGCAGTCAAAGCAGCGTAGGGAAACAGTGAGTAATATGAGCTCACGGTCTAAGAAGGAGTCTAGGTATAGTCGTTGCAACAATGAACTATATGACTTGATCGTGTTGCAATCCTTCGAGGAGTGTCCAACCACATCATTCTCCAATGATATGATCTCGTTGTCAGTCGGCATAAATGCCCATGATCTTGAAACCCAGATCATCATCTTGACCAACGAACTAATATGAATAGAGGCTACTAGGGACTTGATTGTTTCATACCACACCAGTACCAATGTTTCTACTTGGCACAGTTCTAGCACAATATGAAACTATTATAAACTAATTGAGATATGACAATAAAAAACCTATTTATTATTTGCCTCTGGGGCATATCTCCTTCATGGCGGTGCATTGGATCACAACTCAAGCCGGTGCGCGCGGTGGTCGTGGAGGGGACAGAGGAGCTTGGGATTTTGGGGAGGGCCGGCGGGAAAAACTAGGCAAAAACGGGACCATAGAGTTGAGCAGAAAAAATAATTATGATCGTGCCCCCGAGCTACCGACTTTAGCATGCCCATTTGTCGTCTGAACAATGGGTAGATTTGGAATTTTAAATTCTAAAGTTTTTGAAACGGAAGGGCACGAAATGCTTCAATGTTGGTGTGTGGTTTTGTCGCTCGATTGAGAATTTGAATTTGGCTTGCGCCCATCTAATAATAATAATATAAAAATGGTACTCCCCCGGTCAGTGGGATATTTTGGCTCAAAGTTTTTGAAACGGTGGGGCTGGAAATGGTTGGTAGGTGGGTGATTTTGCTGCTCGATTGAGATTTTGAATTTGGCAAGCCTCCATCTACTAATAGAAAAAGGTAGTAGATCGTACGATATCTGTCCAGGAATTCAAGGCCGAGAGTCACATCAACTGATCATCGATAAACATTTTTTTGCACAGAAACTTGGATACCTTCCATTCACACAGCATAGCCGGTAAATTTTGCCGCTTGACTCAAATTTTAAATTTGGCTAGGGTCCATGTAATAATATAAAAATGGTACTATCTCGGTGGGTTATTTTTCCTGAAAATGTTTGAAATAGAGGGGGAGCGAAATGCTTCGGCATCGGTGGGTTATTTTCCCGCTTGATTATGATTTTGAATTTGGTTGCCGGCCAAGTTTTTATTACTAGAAAAAAGGTTGTGTAGTTCGAACGCCATATGGTCAGGAATTTAAGGCGAGACTCACATTAACTCATGCCTCCAATTCAAACGGGGTAGGCGGTAGGTTTTGGCGGTCGACAGTAATTTTGAATTTAAAGATTGTCTAAAGAATAATTAAAAAAATAGGCCGTTCTCCCTCTATTTCAGGGATCCAAGTCAGGGAGAGTGATTATCTACCACGCGTATGAAAATGCAGATCTCCGATACAACAATGTTTGTTTAACAAAACAACAAACAAATGTCTGAAGTTGCTCTAGTTCAAGCATGTGAAAGTGGTGTGCAACCAAGGTCTACTAATTATTTAGGTGTCGGCACAGACTCTTCTACATGAAGCACTAACTAAATAGTAGTACTAATTCAGATCAAATAAAAAGCATGCTCCGAAACAAATACTCCTACTAAAGACCAGCTAAAGTATATGTAGAACAAATAAAACAAGATTTCATCACACATACACTACTATATAGAGAACACCATTTCATCATATAAAACAATGTGTTATTAGACACACATAGTCCCCCAAAACGAACAAACAGCTCTAATATTCCAGCCCTATGACTGCAGCACAAACAAAGGTGCCGCCACAATTCCATCAGCTACCAAAACAAACAAATATCAGACTGCAGCTCCAAAAAACACAACCTGGGCAAACACATGCTTGCCCAAACAAGCCTTGCTTGTTCATCTGAGTGTTATTTTTATCTCCTTGATGTTGCAGTCTAAATCAGTTGTGTTCCTCACAGGACTTCCTTTTTGTTTCTCTGATTTAGCACTCTGAATCATGTTGGTTGCTGAAGGAAATGAACAAAATGATTAGCAAAATCATAGGTGTACAAAAATGCAAGGGTTGCACATGAATGACTGCACTAACTAGGTGTCATAATGTAGGGATGTAAAGTATACCAACGTTTACGAGATCTGAACTTCTTAGACTTCATGCTGCTGACATCTAATTCGAATACTCCCTCCTTTGCCCATATAACCACCATTTCTCTATCCTCAAATGCGCAAAGTAACCTTACTACATCTCTCCCACCATATGCCCATGATTTTCAAGGCCAAGGAGAGTATCCAACTCAACCTTTATATGAGGAACCCAAGCTTCCCATTTGCCCGTTGATGATCTTGCACTTGACCACGTGTTTAGACTGGAGTCTCTTATAACCGCAAGGGCAACATCTCCATTATGCCCCTTAGCGATGACAAAAATTGCGTCTACAAATATCCTGTGTCTCATGGGGGCACTCAATATAACATAGTTTTGTTGTCACGTTATCGAAGGCAATTGTATATCTAGAGTTCATTGTTGGCCAGTACAAAATGTCCCCTATGAGAGTTGACGGCCTGCGATCAATCTTAGCCAGCATCTCAGCAAGTTCAATCCGGTCCTCCGATTTTCCTAACTCTGATGAGTACCTCTGCACTAGTGCTTTGTTACCATTGGTTACTAACCAAACAACCCAGAAATTGCTGCAACAGTGTGAAGACAATTGCCCATGATTTCTTGAATAGAGAATTGTGCCGCTATCATACTCACGTCTGCGCCAAATTGGTGGTTCTAGTATCACTGTTTCACTTCCACTGATTAGATCCCAAGCCTTTATCATGTTAGACCCTTGCGGATAATGAAGTAGAACCCTACCATTGCACATCTGAGTACATATGGTTTGTAGGCTTTATGTACTTCCACCAGCCTGTTCAACTTCTGGAAGATGGATTGGTCAAGATTATGATCTATTAAGAATCGAGCGTCCTCAGAGCTGTTGGTGAAAAACCCAAGTAACATCATTCCTCTGTTGTGTGACAGGGTTAGCCTTTTGAAATCGTTGCTTCCCATGAAGTCCATCCAACATTTTTTGGCGACTGATGCCCTCAGTATGCAGGATGGGTGCGGAGGAAGCCTGACAAGAATCTAACCAAATACATCGCCTGGCAAGTCATTGATTGTTGTATATGTTCTTCTACCGAAGCTGGCACTACTAGAAAAAACGTTATCAGTGGCGCACCAAAACAACTTTCCGTGGTGCATCTAGCAGTCGCATATAGCTATATGCGCCACAGAATCATTTTTTTAGAATTTTGAAATTCTCAAAATCTGGTACAAATACAAGTATATAACAGGTATATTACAGGAAATACACAAAACTTAACAGAAATTCACAGAAAAGCTGCACACAGCAGTACAAATGTTCCAGTTCACATATAATACATCAACAAGCACGAATGTTCACAAGTGTTCATCAATCACATGACTTAGAACCGAATAAGTGTACAAGTATATTTCGCAAGTGTTCATCTCACTCACATAACTTACAACTGCGCAATGTTGTCACCGCCTATACCTTAGGACTGAATGTAGTACACCATAAACGTGATGCCGGTGAGGAGGAGCGGCACCAAGATCTTCGTCCGGTTCTTCTTCCACACGTGTCTCCTCCACTTGGCCACCGCCTCCTCTCTAGTCGCGTATCCCTTGTAGCTATTGCCCCTGAACTTGTCCACTTGTTGGTGGCAGTCCACCCACTCCTCGTAGACACCTGGAACCCGACCCTTGTACACAACGTACGTCGGCATCTTTATTGACAAGGCATATTAGTACATCATGCAAATATATATGTTGACAAATATTAGAGCAAGGCATTCATAAACTTAAAACAATGCGTCGATGACAATGAAAGAAACACGACAACATGTCTGACACAATAATAACGATGGTTTCAAGCTAGGCAAGTTAAGTTTTTCGACACACACACTACATGTCCACCGATACACACGCTCTCTCGGTCAAGTAGCCTTCTCCTCGCAGGGCGTCGGGAACGGCTTGTACATGTATTTCATCGTCCACGTCCTGAAGTCACCATGCGCCTTGAGGCGGGCTTCGATCTCCCTCTTGGTGAACGACCTGGGCTGGTGTAAGATCCCACCATGTGTGTTGACCTGTTCCATGATGATATGTGACAGCTTCACCTGCGTATCATGGAAGTCTTCCCTGAGATCGGGGTCACTGATCCCATGCAACTTTTGGGCCCATCCTTCGAGAGAAGATGGCAGCGTTAGCATCTCGCAATACCGGACAAACCCTTTGAGGTGATGGCAAACGTAGAAGGCCTCCTTCACACTATCAGACGGCTGCTTGACGCAGCGGAACTCGAACACATGCTTGAACTTGTGTCGGCCATCGTCCCTGTAAGCCTCCCCTTATAGTTGAAGGGGCCTCCCTGATTGGCATAGCCCTCGATAGCATCATCCAGAACGCTCCTTACTCTGGCGTAGTTCTTCCTCCTCGCACTCCCCGAGTCGAAGTAGGTGGCAAGCGAATACCTCGTGGATACGACGATGAGCGTGCAATACTTGTCTCTGCGCAACACACAATGTGGAACGGGATGTTGAAAAAGAGCAATGGAGAGAAATACTTTTGTGTTACGACGGCGATAGGAGGATGTGTACACTTACTCGGGAAAGAAAGGCAAAAGGATGTTGTCCTTCCTCTTGTTGTCCATCAATAGCTTCTGAAGGTAGGACTTTGCCCGGGCCCGGGTCCTTTTTCCTTCTTCCAGCTGGCTATCCCGCATGTAGTAGGGATCTGATATCGCGACGAACGGGGTGTCCTCTCTCTTGACCTTCATCGCTAGATTGAGCGCGAATAGGCGGACCAAGTTATAGTCCAGCCGTGTCGAGTGGAACAGTTTGAAGATGTCCTTGTAGGCTATGAAGAACACATCCGCGGGGGCATCGATGATGAAGCCCACGTCCTCCGGCACCTTGGCAGTGAACACCGGGTAACTCGGGTCCTTGTCCTTGAGAAGGAGGCCCTCCAGTGTCAGGACACCTTCATGCAAACTCATCATAGCTCCCGAAGCCAGGCGACGCAGTTCCGGAGGCAGTATGGGCTGACCAGCTTCGTGCAATCTGGTCAAGCCATCCTCGCGGGGTGGTACAACATCGTCCCGGTAACGGATCGGAGCGGGCTGGCTCGCAGCCTTGTCCTTGTTCCTGTTTGGCCTCTTCCTCACCCTCTTCCTCTTTGCATCAGCAGCCTCCACTGGCGATGCTAACCCGTCACCGGCCGTCCTGCGGAGTGTGTCAGGGCTGAAAATGATTCCGGTCGATGGAGGTTGTGTCTCGGCGGCTGGAGGCGTCTCCTGACAAAACCCACGGAAGACCAGGCGCTTCTTGGGATGGATAGATTGATCGCGGAATGATGGTTCTTCAACGAGAGGAGGCATGAACGGTCCTTTGCTGGCGCCGGTGTTGACGAAGGCATTAACATCGACCGCTGCATCATCATCATCCACCTCGATGTTGGCATCGAAGGCCACCATGTCCATGTCATCCTGGGGTGGTGGTGATGGCTGTTGCGGTGCCACGGCCTTGCCTTTAGGCAGGGGCGATGGCGGTCGAGGAGCAACCACGCCCTTGGCTGCTTGTGGCGCCGGTGCAGACGCTCCCAAGAGTCTCTGGTGACGGCTTGTGGTGGCGGCGACGATGATCGGTGCAGCAGGAGGCTTTGTCCTTTGCGGCCGGACGACCGAGGTGGCACCGGTGGAGCGAGACCCAATACGAATCTGGGTCTTTGGCCAAATCATGGGATAGCCATGGCAACCTTCCAGGGTCAGGTGCTCGTTGGCTCCTGGAGGTTGCATGGGAGGGTCCATGTCTTCGCACCCCCCAACACCCGACCCAACTCGATGCGCATCATGGCATCGTCCATGGGCTTGCAGTGCATCGTGTGGTTCGCCGGTTGTATTAGCTTGCTCGTGGCAACATCCTTCAACTTGCCGCCGGGCACCTTGTGCAGGAGCACGCACGGAGTGTCCTGAGGCATACAGATATGCATCATGAGATGGCAGCCAATCAAATGCATTAAGTAGAGCACGCTGACTAACTAATTATTTTACCTTGGTGATGGCGTCGAGCTCGGATAATGTCAAGACACAGGCGGCCGGTGGCTGATCCTTCTTCTTCTTTGTCTCGGGTGCATTAGGAAGCACTGCCGCCGCCGGCTGCTGCGCCTTGGTAGTCTCGGCAGGAGGGGCCAGCTTGCCGAGCGGGAGGGAAGTAAATCTCGAGCTCGCATAGTATCTCGACAATCTCTTCCTGTAGCTTGCCGAGCTGCTTCACGCTGATAGACTTCCTAGATATGACATCGAAGAAGTTGTAGAGGCCAAATAGCGTCTCACGGACGTGCTCGTCCATTATCCCTCGGATCGCAACAAGGAGTATCTGCGCCATCAGCACGTGACAGTCGTGAGACTTCATCCCACTGAACCTCTTCTTCGCTACGTCCAGATATCTGCTTATCTTCCCAGAGTAGCCGTGCGGAACCTTGACTCCTAGGAGGCAACGGAAAAACCTCTCGATCTCCTCCTCTCTTAGAGTGAAGGATGCAGCTTTAAGCACCACCTCATTCTTCTTAGCCCTTTTGCTTCGACCCTAGGTCCCTTCCGTATGTTCATCATCATCGTCGGCATTGTCACTATCGGGGTACTGAAGTTCCTTCTTAATGCCAAGCAATTTTAGGTCACTGCTTGCTTTCGGCCCATCCTTGGTCCTATCCGGCATGTTCATCAGAGTGCCGAGCAGGCTCTCGGTAACATTCTTCGTGATGTGCATCATATCGAGGCTATGTGGCATGTGGAGGACCTTCCCGTAAGGAAGGTCCCACAAAACGGACCTCGCCTTCCATACTCCATGCAGCGGTGATGGCTGTTCCCTCGGCCGCTTCTTTCCTGGCGCAGGGCACTCTTCCCAATTGTCCAGAAGCTCCATGATTTCTTTGCCGCTTAACGGTCGACGTGGGGCATTTTCGAGCTCGTCTTTGCCATTGAACAGGTCTCTGCGTTTTCTCCACGGGTGATCCTTGCGGAGCCACATTCGAGTCCTTTGGAACACGGTTTTCAAAGACCCAGGATCCCTCGGCAGCTGCAGATGCGGGGTCTTATCCATGCACCTAACACATGCACAGAATCTGTGGTTCACCTGACACGCTACATATCCGTAACCAGGATATTCCTGCACCATCGTGAGCAACGCAGCTCTCAGGTTGAAATAATCTCCAGTGTAGGCATCCCACGTACGTGCCGGTGTCTCCCACAGCGTCGCTAACTCCTCTTTCAGGAGCCCGAGATACAGATGCATGTCGACACCCGGTTGTTTTGGCCCCTGGATAAGGATACTCATGTGTACATACCGTTGCTTCGTGCACAACCAGGGTGGGTGGTTGTACGGCCATACAAACACGGGCCATGTGTTGTGCGTGCTACTCTGGTTGCCAAAGGGATTGAGTCCGTCAGTGCTCATGCCTAGCCTAACGTTCCTTGGATCGATCCCGAACTCATCTTGGAATTCGATGTCCAGCGCATTCCACTGGCTAGCGTCCGCGGGGTGTGTCAGGATCTTGCACTTCTCCGGATCATCTTCCGGATTCTCCCTCTTCGCGTGCCATTGCATAAGCTCTGCTTCCTTAGGGTCTACGAAATATGGCTACAGACGGGAAGTGATAGGAAAGTACCACACCACTTTTCGAGGAACTTTCTTGTTCCCTCTCTCTTACCGTCCCTGGACGCACACCGGGCATGTTGTTCTATCCTTGTACTCGTTCCGGTAAAGTGCGCAGTCATTGATGCATGCGTGGTACTTCACATACGGTAGGTCTAGTGGGCAAACTACTTTCCTTGACTCCTCGATACTTGTTGGCAATGTGTTGTCCTTGGGAAGACGAGCGTGCCAAAATTTCATGTGAGCGTTAAAGCTAGTGTCGGTCCATTTGTGCTCCACCTTCATCTCCAGAGCCTTCAGCGTTACACTCAAGCGTGTATCCTCGGGCCGGCACCCAGGATACAATGGAGTCCTCCCGTCTACCTCCATCTGTGTCAGCTTGGCTTTCTCTCTAGCTGCAGCTCTTGTGTTGGGCGTCTTCTTGAGGAGTATTTGTTGAAGATGAGGGTCCCGCAAGGCCAAAGTTAGCGGCGTGTCCGTGCTCCCGTCTTCTCCACTGCCACCACCACCATCTGCTCCGGCATCGTCTCCTTCCTGATGATCGTGTCTGCCGGCATCTCCTTCTTCATGATGATCATGTTCGTCGACATCTCCTTCGTCATGATGACCATGTCTAGGAGACCCTTCGTCTTCTCCCCCGCCCCTGGCCTCTTCTTCATCATGGCCACCGCCATCTACCGAGGGCTCCTCATTCACTAAGAAGCCAGGCATGAAACCGCGCGTCAACAGGTGAGACTCCAGTTGTCCGAAATCAGGGTTGATCCACTTCCGGTGTTTGCACGTTTGGCACGGACATCTTATCTTGGTCATGTTGTTCTGAACCATGTCGGCTACCGCGTCAGCCTTGTATCTAACCACCCAGCGTTCGCTCATATGGATGACCATGGTCGCCTGCGCGCGAACATAGACCAAATTAAAGAGAGTTTGTTAAAACCATGCACACACACACGACACGCACACATACATGCATGCATGATCGCCCGGAAAATTTCGGCATGACCTACCCTAAAAATAGGACGTATGGCTAGTGCAGAAATTTGCCGAAATGGATGTGAATCAACATTTCGGGAAACCTCCATGCACCCGGCGCCGGCAACATGCATTCAAGCACAACACAACCTCACTCCACAAGCAACATGTATTCAAGCACAACACAAAGCAAAGGAACATCATCTCTCGCCATCGCACACCGCCCGTGGGACCATCTTCACCTACAAAACATACATACACTACGCGCCGAGGCCCACCAGCCACACAGAACATGCATCACACAAGTACCCATGCACACATGCCTCACAAATCTACAAACCCCATATGCATATATGTAGTGTAGCAAGAGGGGGTGTTGGGATGTGTGGAGGATGAAAGTATGAGTGGTTTACTACCTTTACAAGTAGGAGTAGCTTCCCCTCACAAGTACATGAACCAAAGTAGGTCTAGCTATCAACAATGGAGGTGAGTATGAGCAAAATGGAGTGGGAGGGAGGAGGGGGACGAGCTAGCTAGTTGGAGGTGGTGGGAACAAGGGAAAGGGGGGCTGCCACCTTTTGTAGATCTGTTTTGCACATTCTGTGGCGCATATGGATAATGCTCCACAGAATGTCAAAATTCTATGGCGCATATAGCTACATGCGCCAGAGAAAGTGAGAATTCTGTGGCGCATATGCTATATGTGCCACAGAATTTTGACATTCTGTGGCGCATATATCCATATGCGCCACAGAATTCTGGCCTGTCCATGTGCTAGGGTCAGGCCCACGTGGGCCCACAGGAATTATGTGGCACATGTAGCTATATGCGCCATAGAATTTTCACTTTCTGTGGCGCATATATCCATATGCGCCACAGAATTGCAGGAATTCTATGGCGCATTTGCTACATGCGCCACAGAATTAATTTTAGTGGAGCATTTTTTCATATGTGCCATAGAATTAAAATCTACCTATAATCGTTTTCCTAGTAGTGTGGTAGGATGATGCAAATAGCACAAGTGCATCATCAGAATTAAGTAAATAGCACAATGCACAATGCACAACCCTAAAAAAAGAATTAAGTAAATACCACAATGCATCATACATTTTGACAGGAGCATTTATCATGAAATTTCCTAAACTGCACCCATCTGAAAACTACCTAAAAAGCAGAGTCTATCAACAAAATAACCTAAACAGCACAAGCAATCAACCAGAGTAGTACGAAAGCACCGCAAAATGCTTCAGCATGTCGAAACTGGGCAAAGGGAATGAAAAACTTTTTTAGGTCACAGGGGAGGACAGAAAGGCCCCCACCTAAATTTTATGGTTTCATTCCATCTTAGATCAAACGTATGATAGTAGTTCACATTTTGAACTAAAAAGTAAAAATATTCAAAAAATTGACAAAAAATCAGTAAATCATCGATGCCTAGGTTTGAATCCTGTGAAAGTTTCATCCCATTCAGATCACTAGTTTGTGATTAAATAGATTTTTATGTTCCCAGTACTACTAGTTTAAACTAATATCCACTGCGTCCACAAAAAACCCTGGAGCAGAATACACAAAAGAGGGAGGAAGTCAGGGAGACAAAATCCAACGCAGAACTTACAATGGGGTCGACGAGTTCTGAGAAGATGGAGCAGGCGCCGCAGCTGTTGAAGCTAAAGAAGCACGACCACGAGCTGACGTATTCCTAGCATCCCATGTAGCCGTCGCTTTGGCAGTGGCAGCCAACATAGTCTAATTTGTTCCAGCAGCATCCGACGAGGATTTTGAAAGCACCTCCACCACTTTCCAAGAATCATTCAACACTTCTCAAGAACCCGATGCGGTACAAGCATCGGTCTCCGCTTCCGCTTCACATGTATCCGCTGGTGCTGCTTCAGTATCCACCTCTGCTTTACAAGCATCCACCGATGCAGCAAATGCATCCTCCAACACTGATTCCATTTCCTGTAAAAGCCACGAGCATATTTAGCTCGCAATGCCCAAAAATAAATGCATTCTATCCTTCAGAAAAAACGTAATGACTGGAGATCGGGGATGTACATACCAGCGAACGGCGGTGCGGTGGTGTTCAATGGTGGAGCGGAGGGGACGGTGTGGTCGAGGGAGGGCGGCTAGGCGGAGAAGATGATGATGGGGTCAAGGGGCACATGACTAAGCTACCTCGAACTCGAACCTAACTTTCGCCCCACTATTTTTTTTATTTTTTTACGAACCCCGCTTTTTTAGGGGAAACCACGGTTGTATTAATAGTAGCAACCACACGACTGATACAAGTTTGTGCACATGTGTTGGTCAGTTTCCTGCCTACAGACATCAAGTTTGTGCACTTATTCGTGTGATACAATCAATTGCTGGGTAAAATATTCCAGGTGGTAGAAGCCTGCCCTTTCTACGACATCAAGATCTAGAGTTCAAACATCGACCTAAAATTCCACAATCTACAACTACAAGTTTTGGTTTACTACCAGAAACATGCTAACAAATCACTCGCAACTGACATTAACATCATCATTAACAGATCTCAGAAGGATAAAAAATTGAAAGATAAAAAACCACTGCAAGTTCGAATAAGATGACTGTTGTTGCCAAAAATAGTCACATAAAGCCAGGTCCAATATATATGTCATAATAGTACATCAAATATATAGATCCGTGGACACCACACACCAACAGAGCAAAAAAACAGTTATAGTACCTAAGTTAACAAACAGTCATCCTCACAAGAGACCCAAACCCTTCAAAAATGAAAGTAGAGCGGTCAATATGGTTTACAGATTTCCTCATCTTTTGTAGGATCAGGACTATATGGGTGTGGAGAATCTCGAATTTCTGTCAGGGTCTCATCTGCTTCTAGAGCCGAATTAAAAATATTGTCCACAAGTTCCAAGATCCGGTCATACACTTGGCCAATAAGCTCGTCGCCATCCACATCAGGAAACTCGGGGACTAAGCTATCAACCACGAACTTTTGAAAATCAATAGCAGCATCATGAGCAACTGAAATTGATGTATTCCATCCTGCAGTCAAATCAGCTATCTACTTAGTGGATGTGGACACCTCTTCCTTCAGGCACCTAATCTGTTCGTCCTGGTGTTTCACTTTCTCTTGAAGGCACGAAATCATGTGCCTATGAGCTTTGTATTTCTCTCGGAGACGGGCAATTGTCAAATCCTTGTAGTGACCAGCACCATTACGCCATGAGCAATATTTGTAAGGTGGAAACTACAGATAACAAATCCAAAATTAAACCAGATTCTCATTTAAAAAATAAACCAAATTCTTGTTTCACAATCCAAATTCAGATGCACACATCGTGCAAGCTCCACAGTGGTACCGCAAATGGCAAAGAACCATAGAGGCATATTTCCCAAACATGGGAAACAAAACCGACATGAAAACGGTCGTACTTCAGGGTTTGCCTTCTTAGCTGGCACATGAGTAGTCCTAGCCTTAGTAATAAGTGGCAACAGATCAGAATGACTTCATTTCTACAAATCATGATGCAACAAAAATGATTAGTATATTTTAGGGGAAATTTTAAGTAATAAATGACTCTTTATCAAAAAAATCGGGGGACAAAGCATAGGTTACTGAAATTCCAGCAAATCAGCTGCATATATAAAAACACTTGTCACTCGATAATGCCTCCTCAACGGGTGGGACATGTGCATGATGCTAAATGAAATTCAGCAAAACCAGTAAATTTTAGGAAAGAGCACATCAACTTTGCAATGCAAAGAAGGATACGTGCATTAATTTGATGCCAAGGATTGGGCGTGTTGCCCTTTAACGAACAATATAATTTAAAGAACTCAGCAATGCAGGACACCAGCAAACAAAAATCTGTTAATGAATGATATGCAGCAAATTACATCTGCATTGTTCAGCAGAGGACCGTTCTGTTAAATAAAGCGAGGGGGCAAGCTTGCCATCCTCAAAAGACTCTTCTTGGCAGCATATACTTACCTATTTTCAATGGACCTTATAACTAATTCCATGGCTACATCCATGGTGATCCCAGCTTCCTAATGTGGCATATAGATCTACTATTTCAAATAGAAATCACCTAAACAACCATCCGAATGGTTGCGAACTCACCAGAGATTGCACTGATGCGATGGAAAGGTGGACACTGCTGGGTAAAGAAGGTGCGCAGCGGGGGAGGTGCACAAATGTGCAAAAAATGTAGCGATACTCGTATATATATAGAGATACCAGTAACACATAAACCAGATCAATTAGTAGTAACCACAAACTCCAGAAGGGTTGTAAGCAGACTGTCAACTACTCACATATTAATTAACCTAGTGTAATTTAACGTGGCAGTACTATGAGATGGTGAGTACTAGTAAACAAAATGGGATTACTTAATTATTAGTGGAATCTACAGCCAGCCACCAAAAGCATCATGAGCATGCTAAATATCTAGATTACAGACCATACTTTGTTAAGAACCTAATGTCCAACTCTAATTACCCAAATCTAAGAGCATCTATCCTATTTACGACTGAGTGTAGTGATGGGAGACATCCGTTAACTCTGTAGCCATCTCCTCGGCATGCATCTGATCGCGCTCCTGCTCCTCCTCTTCGAGGTCATTGCGGATCTTGAGTTGTAACCACAGCAACATCATCGCGCGCTGCAGTGAAAGTGAGTGTGGTAGATCTACCCAGTGGACAAACGTGCAGCACTCACATTCGTAGTTGCAACCCAAGAACCTGTGGCCGAAGTTCGTTCCCTCGAACGCAATGCGGCCACGGGGTGCCAAGGCACAGTCGCACCAGAGCCGGAGATCTGTATCGGTAACGATGCCGTACCACTCCGCGTCTACCATCTGTGCTAGCATCTAAACCCAGGAAACATCATCGATCGATACAGGAAGAATAGATAAAAACCCCAAAAGGAGAGAACCCATAAGCTGAATTCGAGAAAATAAACTAAGACCGTGAACTCTGGCATACTTACCCTAACCCGGCCGCCTTGCGCATCAAGATCCCCCGTCGTTCGCCGGACCGGCATGACTGAATCTGCCGACATTCCTCGAAAAAAGAGCGCGCCTTCAAAGCCTAGTGCTGAGGCTTCATGGAGAAGGAAGAGCTAGGGGAGCCAGTCGTCACATTCACTGGCTACTACTCCGTATTGGATTTAAGTCGACCACTGATAACTGGGGCCCGCGCTAGAGAGCCCGTGGGCCCCCAAACATCACTCACCTAGTTTGACTTGCATTACATGGAGTACTTTTGGAAAATAGATCAAAACTCAATAAATAAACCAAAGGCCCCTCTCTCTTTTTGCAAAAACCCACTACAAAACGGAGACGCTCACAAATGCGTTCACACACTCACCCCTATGAATGTAGGTACGCACAATCTACACCTATGAGCACTTAAGAAAGACTGGATATTGACACTAACCCCGCAGGGCTTGAGCTTGACGAAGTCACCATAGGCACCTCCCTATATATGACCGGGAACGTCACCTCTCACTACACTCATAACCATCCTTCAAAGTCGAGCGCCGAGGCTTCATGGCGAAGGAAGTGCTAGGGGGTTGGAGCTCATATTCCTTGGCTGTTATGGGATGTAATTGAACCACTAATAATGTGTCCCTCGGTAGTGAGCCCATAGACCCTAGATACTAGTGACAATTACAATTACTTTGGGAAAACCGAGCAAAACTTAATACAAACGGAAGGCCCATCTCTCTCATTTTTGTGAAAATCCACTACAAAACGCACACGCTCACAAATGCGTACACACACTCACCCCTATGAACGCATGAACGCACATCCTACTCCTATGAGCACCTCCGGAAGATTGTGTCTTTGGACTATCCGGTGGGGGGGGAGGGGGGCTTGAGCTTGACGAAGTCACCATAGGCACCTACTGCCCTCATAACCATCCTTCAAAGCCGAGCGTCGAGGCTTCTTTGAGAAGCAAGAGCTAGAGGAGTTAGAGCTAACATTTGTTGGCTGCTATAGGATATAACTAGACCACTAATAACAATGGGGCCCCATGGTAGTGAGCCCATTGGCCCTAGACATCAAAGCAAGGACGGTGTGAAGTCTTAAACATATATATTAACGGTGGAGTGGGTAGTGCTAACAAAAATATTCTTCAAGGTGATTCTAGTGCTAGACTTATGTCTAAGAGAATCAATTGGGAGGGCCCACTATTCAGTGGATAACAGTCTGTTTTTCTTTTTAGCATGGTTTTGTGGACCCACTTCAGTTCTAAACGATGGACCAAAAGTAGTTTTCATAGCTACTTCTAGACACTGCATCACACCCTTACTATACGTAGCTTAGAAATTTACTAGCCTCGTGTCTAAGAAAATTGTAGGTTGCTTTGAAAGTTTTTCGGAAAAGCTTTTGGAGGTACGCATCGAGGGGTCAATTAATATATCACAAAACACCAAGAGGTTTGACAATAGGTTTAACTTCTTGCTAAGATAGATTTTGCATCTTGACAATTTAACGAAATTAGGTCAAACTTGATCTACAAGTAAGCGTGATATAGATTTCTCTTAAGTTAAATATCTTTTCAGAGGTCTATAGGTGCATCTTGTTGTAGTAAACAATTCCATCACTATGAGTTTCCTACTATCTCAGGAAAGAACATTCTCAATTTTCCGAGTGTGATGATGATATTGTTCTTTCCCGTAAATCAAGTCTGAAGAATATGGATCTAAATGACGCACGAGGCAAGTTTTCAGACATATATTGTGGACCAACATGTTGTACTTACGATTTCCTATGTTTTCTGAGTTGTCAAACTTCCTAGCTAACTTTGCCCACTTGATTGATTTTATGCCGATTTATCAAAATTATTAGGTACAAATTGAACTGCCACGAGTAAATTGTAGGTTGCTTTGAAAGTTTGACGAAAGATCTCTCTTGGAGGTACCCATATATATCGTGGGGAGGGGTCAATTAATATATGGGAAACCACCAAGAGTTTTGATGATATATAGGTACGGTTCAACTTCTTGCTAAGATTTTGCATCAATTTAATGAAATTAAGTTAGACTTGAGCTACAAGTAAGCATGATAGACTGCTCTTGAATTAAATGTCTTTTCAGAGGTAGATGTGTGCATCTTTTTATAGTAAACAATGTCGTCGGTGTGAGTTTCTAACTACCAGGAAAGGACATTCTCAATTTTCTGAGTGTTGTCATGATCATTCTCTCCCGTAAAGGAAGTCCGAAGAATATTGATCTAAATAAATGCCACAAGCCAAAGTTTTCACACGCACACACACACACAGGCACGTGGCACACTCGTATATACTATATGAAATGTGATTTAACAAACATTAATTTGTTACTAACCAATAGTCTTGTTAGAGAAAAAGGCATACATTAAGTATATTAATAATAACTATCTAGAACATGGTGGAGTTTTCTCTAGATATTGTTCAACACGAATCCAACTACTCTGAACCATTGGATCCAATAGCCCAACGGTCACGATTGGTACTATGGATCCAATTCAAAACTGCCAACCTAACTCCACCCACTTGAATGACTTTATGTCGATTTATCAAAAATAGGTCAGATTTGAACTAGTATATGTAAATTTTAGGTTATTGTGAAAGTTCTACTAAAAAGCTTTTGGAGGTACCCATCGGGGGTCACAATTAATATATGAGAAACCATCCAACGAGAGTTTTGATGACAAGTTGGATCAAGACTCGCAAATCCAAACATTTTGCTAACTATTGGATCTTCTTTTCCATTCCTAGCATCTAAAAATATTCTACTAATAGTCTTGATGAGAACGATGAACGCTAGTATGCGCAAACCTCAAAACACACAATTCATTGCTAAGTTTTAGGGTCCTTGTGCTATATGCATGGACTTGGATGCAATATTCATTTTTTATGAGGTCCTTGATATGTAACTTGTACTTCTACCGACCGTGTTCACTCTCAAGCACATCGCACCTACTAGATCGACCATTAGATCGGCCATTCGTAGTACTTCTTCTTATCTTATCTTTATCTTGTCCTATCTCTTACAATATCGTACCATACCACCCACTACATATAGTGTACAAATTAACTTTGAACATTGACCGTTGGATCAAGACTGGCAAATTCAAACATTGCTAACTGTTGGATCTTTTTTTCCATTCTTAGCATCTAGAAAGATTCTACTAATAGTCTTTAGCATGATGACCGCTAGTATACGTAAACCTCTAGCTCAAAACACACACTTCATTGCTTAGTTTCAGGGTCGTCCTTGTGCTAAATGCATGGACTTTTGGATGCAATTTTCATTTTTTATGAGGTCCTTGATGTAAATTGTAATTCTACCCACCGTGTTAACTCTTAAAGCACCTCGCTTCCTACGAGACCTACCATAAGATCGGCCATTCGTAGTAGTTCTTATCTTACCTTTATCTTTGTCTCTTATCTCTTACAATACCATGCATACCACCACTACATAGTGTAGGGATTAACTTATTTGAACATTGACCGTTGGATCAAGACTACAAATCCAAACATTGCTAACCATTGGATCTTCTTTTCCATTCTTAGCAACTAGAAAGATTCTACTGATAGTCTTTAGCACGATCAACACTAGTATGCACAAACCTAAAAACACATAGTACTTCATTACTCGGTTTAAGGGTCCTTGTGCTAAATTCATGGACTTGTTGGATCCAATTTTCATTTTTTATGAGGTCCTTAATGTAACTTGTACTTCCACCGACCATGTTAACTCTCAAGCATCTCGCTCTTATGAGACATAACATTAGATCGGCCATTCCCAGTACTTCTTATCTTATCTTTATCTTGTATCTTATCTCTTACAATACCATACCACTACATATAGTGTAGAGATTAACTTTGAACATTAACAGTTGGATCAAGACTGGAAAATCCAAACAACATTGCTAACCGTTGGATCTTCTTTTCCATTCTTAGCATCTAGAAAGATACTACTGATAGTCTTTAGCACGATGAACGCTAGTATGCGCAAACCTCAAAATACAGTACTTCATTGCTCAGTTTCAGGGTCCTTTGCTAAACGCATGCATGGACTTGGATGTAATTTTCATTCTTTATGAGGTCCTTGATGTAACTTGTACGTACTTCCACTGACCGTGTTAACTCTCAGGCACCTTGCTCCTACAAGACCTACCAAGGTTAAAAAAAGATGCAACCACCCCAATTATCACACAAACTGGACCATGGTTTCTTATACGTAATACCCAAGTTTTTAGTACCAGGATTCCTAGCTAACTTCTCGTACTTCGGTGACTTCTTGTCAATTTAACGAAATTAAGTCAAACTTTAGCTATAAGTAAGTGTGATAGATTTATCTTGAATTAATTGTATTTTCGGAAGTAGATGTGTGCATCTTCTTATATTAAACAATGTCGTCGGTGTGAGTTTCCAACAATCAGGAAACAAAATTCTCAGTTTTCTGAGTGATGACGAGATGATTCTTTTCCGTAAGAAAAGTCCTAAGAATATGGATCTCAATGCCATAAGCCAAGCTTCTAGACATATTAGCTAGGTGGAAAAATGAGTTTTACTTACGATTCCCATGTTTTATGAGTTTTCAAGGTTCCTAGCTATCCTCGTCCACTTGTTGGATGACTTTATGTCGATGTATCGAAACAAAAGGTCAAATTTGAACTACAAGCAATAAATTGTAGCTTGGTTTGAAATTTTTATGTAAAAAGGTTTTGGGGGTACCCATCGAGTGGTCAATTAATATATCAGTTGAGACTATTCGACTTCTAGATACTAAGATTTTTGCCTCTTGAAAATTTTGAACCCCTTTTGAAAACGATCACATGAAATAAGGAGAGAGGGGAAGTGATTTTTCTATTCTCCATGGTCAACACACAAGCTTGAGTGGCACCTTAGGCTTAAAGATACTTTATAGTTTCCACTATATATAAGGTGAACCTTAGCAGATGCCACATACTAGGCCTTATTAATGTGTGCTTTTTATCTATATATCTACTACTATAATGGAGCAGTTTTGAATTGGACCCATATATAGCACCAATCTTGACCGTTGGGTTGTTAGGTCCAATGGTTCAGAGCAGTTGGATTCGTGTTGAATCGTACCTAGGGCAAACTCCACCATGTTCTAGAAGCATCATGTCACCAACCCCAAAATTTCAAAGCACAGTAGGTTGTATTATCAATATGTGTAGATAGTTATTATTAATAGACTTAATTTATGCATTTTGGGGGTGGTGACATGATGGTTCAAGAACATGGTGGAGTTTGCTCTAGGTTTGTACTCCCTCGCTCTGTCCCAAAATATAAGGCGCCTAAGGATTGGTCAAAAGCCAGACCTTACTAACTTTGACCAAATATTTAGAAAAAATATCTACCTCTACAATATTGAATGGACATATTAAGAAAATATACTTTATGGTGAATCTATTGATATTAATTTAGTATTCCAATTTTTTATATTTTTGTGTATAATCATGGTCAAACTTAAAAAATATTGACTTTTGACTAATCCTTAGGCGCCTTATATTTTGGCGGAGGGAGTACTATTCAACACGAATCCAGTTGCTCTGAACCATTGGATCTAACAGCCCAACAATCATGATTAGTGCTACAGATCCAATTCAAAACTGCTCCACTATAGTAGTATATAAGTAGAGATAATAGAGTCTACTGTGTTATGCAATTTTGGGGGTGGTGACATGATGGTTCTAAAACATGCATGGTGGAGTTTGCTATAGGTACTATTCAACACGAATCTAGCTTCTCTGAACCATTGGATCCAATAGCCCAACGGTTAGGATTGGTGCTATGGATGCAATTCAAAACTGCTCCACTATAGTAGTAGAGATAGAGATATCTTATCTTATCTTACGACTATATAGTGTACGAATAACTTTGAATATTGACTGCTGGATCAAGACTCATGAATCCCAACATTTCCAGCCATTCGATCTTCTTTTCTATTCTAGCATCTAGAAGATTCTATTGATAGTCTTCAGCATAATGAATGCTATGCACAAACCTCAAAACACACTTCTCCATCATACTAGAATCTTCTCCCTCGTAGCTAATAATCGTTGAGTTCTACATGATCTTATCTTATCTTATCTTACCACTATATAGTGTACGAATAACTTTGAATGTTGACCGTTGGATCAAGACTCGTGAATCCTAGCATTTCTAGCCGTTGTATCTTCTTTTCCATTCTAGCATCTAGAAAATTCTATTGATAGTCTTGAACACAATGAATGCACTATTGATAGTCTTGAACACAATGAATGCACTGTGCTTTACCAATCATAATTTTATATAGTGATGATATGTCATACGTTTACTATCTGAGCCTTATTAAGGTGTGCTTTTTTACACAATGCGGGAGTAGTATATTTCTTTGCTTAGACATATGGTCACCTCTGTCCACGCGATGTACGTGCTGAGAGAATAAAATGTTGGCAAGGGAAGAGGGCAACAACAAAAAGAAGTTGAAGGCGGTTCCGTGTCAAAGCAAAGTTATGATGGGTTTCTGACACGAGGTACTCCTACGGCCTTACAGTGTACACTGTACTAGTAGTAAATTTCAGGACCTATGCACGTAAAACAAATCGTGTGTTTTGTCTCTCCTTCCCTATGCTCCATCTCTCCTCCCCTTTTCCCTCGCGCACCAGTCCGGCTGAATTACATGTATTTTCGTAGGTAGATGGGTGCATCTTCTTCTAGTAAACAATGACATCGATGTGAGTTTATAACTATTAGGAAAGAAAATCCTCAGTTTTTTGAGTGATGACGAGATGGTTCTTTTATGTAAAGAAAGTCTGAAGAATATGGATCTCAATGCCATAAGCCAAGATTTTAGACATATTAAGTGGACCAATGTGTTTTACTTATGATTCCCATATTTTATGAGTTTTCAAACTCCCTATGTAGCTAATTAACTTTGCCCCACTTGAATGACTTCATGCCTATATTTATGAAAATTTGGTCAAACTTGAACTACAACAACTAAATTATTGTAGGTTGCTTCTAAAGATTACAAAAAACTTTTGGAGGTGTACCCATTGGGGGCTCAGTTAATATATCAGAAAACAACCGAGAGTTTTTACAATAGGTTTTTAACTCCTTTCTAATTAAGATTTTGCATCTTTACAATTTAACGAAAAATTAGCTCAAACTTGAGCTACAAGTAAGTGCGATAGATTTTTCTTTAATTAAATGTCTCTTTGGAGGTAGATGTATGCATCTTCTTCTTGTAGTAATTAGTATAGCCGGTGTGTGTTTCCAACTATCAGGAAAGAACATTCTCAATTTTCCAAGTGATGGTGAGATTATTATTCGTTTTGGTAAACAAAGTCCGAAGGATATGGACCTGAACACCACAAGCCAATCTTTCAGACATATATAGTGGACCCTCATGTTGTACTTATGATTCCCGTGTTTTATGAGTTTTCAAACTTATTCCTATAGCTAACTTTGCCCACTTGAAATTTATTTTATGTCGATTTATTGAAATTAGTTCAATTTTGAACTACAAGTAAATTGTAGGTTGCATTGAAAGTTTTATGTTTTTTGGAGGTAACCATTGGGGGCTGATTTAATATATCACAAACCACCACGGATAGTTTTTACAACAAGCTCAACTTCTTGCTAAGATTTTGCATCTTGACAATTTAACAAAATTAGATCAAACTTGAGCTACAAGTAAATGTGATAGATTGCTCTTTAGTTAATTGTCTTTTCGGAGGTAGACAGGTGCACCTTCTTATAGTAAACAACGTCGTCGATGTGAGTTTCCAAATATCAGGAAATATCATTCTTAATTTTCCGAGTGACGACGAGAATGTTCCTTTCTGTGAAGACAGTCTGAAGAGTATGGATCTGAATGCCACAAGCCATGTTTTTAGACATGTTATCTTACCACTATATAGTGTACGAATAACTTTGAATATTGATAGTTGGATCGAGACTCGTGAATCTGAAAATTTCCAGCCATTGGATCTTATTTTCCATTCTAGCATCTAGAAGATTCTATTGATAGTCTTGCACACAATGAATGCACTATGCATAAACCTCTCAAACACACGTCTCCATCATACTAGAATCTTCTCCCTCGTTTATCTAGACCATGTTACCAAAAATTTCAAGTGTTAGGTAGCTAATAATCTTTGACTGCTACACGTGATGATACAAAGTACAAGGACCAAATATACACCCATACTTTATAGATGTTGATCAAATTTATAATTTTTTGTGCTTTACCAATTATAATTTTATATAGTGATGATATGTCATATGTTTACTATCTGGGCCTTATTAAGGTGTTCTTTTTTACATAATGCGGGAGTAGTATATTTCTTTTCTTAGACATATGGTCACCTCTGCTCACGCATTGTACATGCTGAGAGAATAAAACATTGGCAGGGGAAGAGGGCAACATCGAAGAGAAGTTGAAGGCGGTTCGATGTCAGAGCAAAGTTATGATGGGTTTCTGACACGAGGTACTCCTGCGACCTTACAGTGTACACTCTACTAGTAGTAAATTTCAGGACCTATGCACGCAAAATAAATCGTGTGTTTTCTCTCTCCTTCCCTATGCTCCATATCTCCTCCCCTTTCCCCTCGAGCACTGGTCTAGCTGATCTCTCTCCCCTTGTCCACAGCGTGGCGCTGCGCACGTGTGCCTTGGTACGGGGGCTCTGTGTCTCTGGCGTGTTCCGCATCCACGCGTTGGTGTGGAGTCGAGACGAGGAGTACATAGGAAGGAAACCACTTTGGGCCTTGGCGGCACAAAAATTCAAACTTTTCTGGTTTTCGAAATTTTTACTTGCTTCCCAGACATAGGGAGGGAAGGTTATCCAAAAGATCGGCCAAACATCGGGAAGGAAGGAAATTTGGAACCCGTTTTGAACATTGATCACATTGAATAAACGAAAAACAAAAAACAAAAGTTTTACTCATGATGTCCTATCATATCTTGTGCACCACGTGCCATGAAAACTGTAATCATGGGATTTTTTACGACAAATTCAACTTTTGCTAAGATTTTGCATCTTGCTAGTTTAACAAAATTAGTCCAAACTTTAGCTACAAGTAAGTGCAATAGATTCCTCTTGATTTAAAAGTCTTTTCGGAGGTAGATATAGGTGCATCTTCTTGTAGTAGAGAATGTCGCTAGTGTGAGTTTCCAACTATCTTAGGAAAGAACATTCTTAATTTTTTGAGTGATGACTAGATTGTTCTTTCCCCTAGAGAAAGTCCAAACACTATGGATCTGAATGCCACAAGACAAGTTTTCACACATATATAGTGGACCAACACGATGCACTTACGATTTCCCGTGTTTTATCAGTTCTCAAATTTCCTAGCTAACTTCACCCGCTTGAATGATTTTATGTCGATTTATAGAAATTAGGTAAAATTTGGACTACTATAGGTAAATTGTAGGTTTCTTTGAAAGTTTTACGGAAAAGCTCTTGGAGGTACCCATCGGGGGGAAGGCTCAATTAATATATATTAGAAACCACCGAGAGTTTTGACAACTGGTTCATCTTCTCGCTAAGATTTTGCATTCTAACTATTTAATGAATATAGGCCAAACTTTAGTCACTGTTTCATGAAATTAGGTCAAACTTTGCTAACCGATTAACTTTGAACATTGACTGTTGGATCAAGACTGGCAAATCCAAACATTGCTAACCAATGGATATTATTTTCCATTCTTAGCATCTAGAAAGATTCTACTGATAGTCTTTAGCATGATGAACACTAGTATTCGCAAACCTCAAAACACACAATACTTCATTATTACTTGGTTTCAGGGTCCTTGTGCCAAATGGACAGACTTGGATGGAATTTTCATGTTTTTATGAGGTCCTTGATGTAACTTGTACTTCCACCGACCACTCGAGCACCTTGCTCTTATGAGACCTACCATTAGATCGGCCATTCGCAGTACTTCTTATCTTTATCTTGTCTCTTATCTCTTACAATACCATATATACCACCACTACATAGTGTAGGTATTAACTTATTTTGAACATTGACCGTTGGATCTCAAGACTGGCAAATCCAAACATTGGTAGTTGTTGGATCTTATTTTCTATTCTTAGCATCTATAAATATTATGTCGATAGTCTTTAGCATGATGAACACTAGTATGCACAAACCTCAAAACACATAGTACTTCATTACTCGGTTTCAAGGTCCTTGTGATAAATGCATGGACTTGGATGCAATTTTCATTTTTTATGAGGTCCTTGATGTAAATTGTAATTCTACCCATCGTGTTAACTCTCAAGCACCTCGCTCTTACGGGACCTACCATTAGATCGGCCATTCGCAGTACTTCTTATGTTATCTTTTATGTTGTCTCATATCTCTTACAATACCATACCACTACATAGTGTAGGGATTAACTTTGAACATATTATCCGTTGGATCAAGACTGGCAAATCCAAACATTGCTAACCATTGGATATTTTTTCCATTCTTAGCATCAAGAAAGATTCGATCTATTGATAGTATTTAGCACGATTCACGCTAGTATGCACAAACCTAAAAACACACAACACTTCATTGCTCAGTGTCAGAGTCCTTGTGCTAAAATGCATGGACTTGGATGCAATTTTCATTTTTACGAGGTTCTTGATGTAACTTGTACTTCCACCGACCGTATTAACTCTCAATCACCTCGCTCCTACGAGACCTACCATTAGATCGGCCATTCGTAGTACTTCTTATCTTACCTTTATGTTGTCTCTTATCTCTTACAATACCATGCATACCACCACTAAATAGTGTAGGGATTAACTTATTTGAACATTGACCATTGGATCAACACTAGGAAATCCAAATATTGCTAACCGTTGGGTCTTCTTTTCCATTCTTAGCATGTAGAAAGTTTCTACTGATAGTCTTTAGCACGATGAACACTAGTATGCGCAAACCTCAAAACACATAGTACCTTCTAACTCGTTTAAGAGTCCTTGTTCTAAATGCACGGACTTGTTGGAGGCAATTTTCATTTTTTGTGAGGTCCTTACTGTAAGTTGTACTTACACCGACCGTGTTAACTCTCAAGCACCTCGCTCTTACGAGACCTACCATTAGATCGGCCATTCGCAGTACTTCTATCTTATCTTTATCTTGTTTCTTATCTCTTACAATACCATACCACTACATATAGTGTAGAGATTAACTTTGAATATTAACAGTTGGATCAAGGCTGGCAAATCCAAACATTTCTAACCGTTGGATCTTCTTTTCCATTCTAGCATCTAGGTTTGTACTCCCTCGCTCTGTCCCAAAATATAAGGCGCCTAAGGATTGGTCAAAAGTCAAACCTTACTAACTTTGACCAAATATTTAAAAAAATATCTACATCTACAATATTGAATGGACATATTAAGAAAATATATTTTATGGTGAATCTATTGATATTAATTTAGTATTCTAAATTTTTATATTTTTGTGTATAATCATGGTCAAAGTTAAAAAATGTTGACCTTTGCCTAATCCTTAGGCGCCTTATATTTTGGCGGAGGGAGTACTATTCAACACATTGGTTTGCCTAATCCTTAGGGACCCCCTCTTTCACACATTGGTTTGCAAATGGTTTGGTTTAGATTGGAAAAGAGTAGGAAAGTTCATACTTATGTGGTAAAAAGAGCTTGTTTTTGACTGTGGCCTATGCTTTGTCATGCCATGCTTGATATTGTTTTGGCTTTATGCTTAGTATTCTTTGGTGTAGCATGACTTGATATAAACAATTGAGATTTCTTAATGTGCCTTGGATGAATCATGCGTTGTTTTAGCATATTAAAGCATAGTATTGTGTTATTCTCCTTTGATGTTGTATTTGGGTTGACTTGGCACATGCTCACACCATGTTAGTCACCTTAGCCTTTATGATCCTTTAGTTTTCAACTTGTAGTATCACTTTATGCTTTGATCAATGATGTTTTGTCGCTCTGCATGATTATGGCCATTATTGCTCTCTTAGTTTGTCGCTCCCAGTCTTTTGCTAGCCTCCAAAACCAAGTATGAGTTCTACTCATGCATCCAACTTCCTAAACCAAGTTATTCCAGAGAGTCCACCATACCTACCTACTAGCTTATGCTATTCCAAGTATATTCATGCTTTTGTTTACCTTCCAAATTAAACTTGTTATGAGAAAACTAGTGATTAAAGCTCTCATGAACTTGATGGCACACTTTACTTTTCTTGCCCTTAATAAGCTTGAACCATTGTGTCGTCTATGTTGTATATGCTTGCACTTATTTGTTGGGAATTAGCAGAACCATGCTGTCATGGGGAATGCTTTCAACATTGCACTTGGTACTTGTACCTAGTTGATATCATTCTCTTTTGTATATGGATGTCATCGGTGTGAAATGAAAGGGGAGCTTGTAAGTCCATGGAGTTATGTATATGTGTTAGTGAAACGCCTGGGCCGCTGGTCTAATCCATGCTGACATGGTGGAAACCGGCAGCATAACCATAATGAGTTGTCTATGAAGCATTCTTCTTACAAAAAAAGACTCCTACATTGAGAAAAAAGAGAAAAAGAAAAAAAATGAGATGATGAAAAGAGGAAAGTGAGAAAAAAGCACCATATTCCCATGGTAAATAAGAAGATTGTTGAGATGCTCGTTGTCTGCTTGCCTTGTCATTTTGATATGGGGATTCTTTCGTATCATCGGGCAAGGGGTACCCGTTGGCGATTCTCTATGATACACATGTACTTACGATGATAAGAACTTACCAGTGACTAAACTTGAGTAGCATGAGGAGCGGCCCTCGTATACAAGGGACATGAGATTTGTAACTTATACTTCATCAAGCATGTACACCATAGTTTGTTCACTTTAACCTTAATCACTTCAAGATGCTTATGATAGGGGCAATGAGAGCTGAAAGCTATAAGTACCATAATTTTTGGAAGATCTTTATGAGACTTGAATCCCTGCTTCCTTTTATAAAGGCATTTGTTCCACCATTATATTGAGTCTCCACTTTCTATCTTTATGCACCTACTTTGAGAGCATAGTGGCCATTCTTAGTTCTATGTGCATTGTCCCAAGACTAGTTGATTGATGCATAACTTGATATTGCTTGTTTTAAACTATTTGTATCTAGTCACTCTTATGAACTTTGAAGGTGTCCTATGCATTTATATTTTCTACTCTATGAGGGACAAGCCGAATACTATTATGCTATGTTTTCTTTATGTGAAACAAACAAACGTCTTGCAAAGCATTGTTATTCATGAATCTTTTGTTTGTGCCTTTTCATGTTGCAACATAGTTTCTTTGTCTTATTGCTAGAAGTTTGTCTTTCATGTTATGATTGAAGTACTATGATCCCAGCTTTGAATGTTTTACAAATACTTTGATCAAGTCTTTGATGGTGCATGTCACCTCAAAAATTATTCTTTCTTTTTATCACTTACCTACTCTAGGACGAGTAGGAGTTAAGCTTGGGGATGTTGATACATTGCAAATGTATCTATAATTTTTGATGTTCCATGCTTAGTTTTATCCACTTTCTTGTGTTTTGTCCACACTTTGGAGTACTTTTCGTATGATTTCTTGGACTAACCTATTAACAAGAGCCACAGTACCAGCTGCCTGTTTTCTGCTGTTTTTGGTTCCAGGAAAGTCAGAAAATGAATATTCTCAGAATTGGACGGGACAAAAGTCAAAGTTCCTATTTTTCCGGAAGTCATCAGATGCCAGAATACGAGACGGAGAAGGGCTGGGGGCCGGCCACACCACCTGGCCGCGCGACCAGGCCTGGCCCATGCTAGGGGGTGGTCTGGCCGACCCTAGCACCCCCTCGGCCTCTCCTTCCGCCTATAAGATGCCCTCGAGACGAAAACCCTAAGTACCCAATCAAAAATCCATGAAAGAGTCTGTAGCCGCCGTCATCTCCATCCCTAGATCGGGAGGGATCTGAAGCTCTTCCTGGCACCCTGTCGGAGAGGGGAATTCACCCTGGAGGCCTTCTTCATCACCATGCAAGCCTTCAGTGTGATGCGTGAGTAGTTCATCCTTGGACTATAGATCCATGTAGTAGCTAGATGGTTGGTTCTCCTCCTTTGTGCTTTCATGTCTAGATCTTGTGGGCTCCGTTCATGATCAACATCATCTATTTGTAATTCTGCATGTTGTGTTTGCGGGGATCCGATGGATATTGAGATGCTATTTCAGATTGATTATTTATTCTATCATGTCTTTGTTATTTGTGATCTTGCATGCTTTCCGTTGTTAGTACCTATCTTGGCCAAGTAGATGCTAGCAACTGTTGGGTCCGCAGCATAGAGAACAAAAAATTTCCTATGATGAGAACTATACGCCAATATCTATCTACTAGATACAGAGCAACGGGTGGACATACATCCATGGATAACTTACCCTCGAAGACAACGAGTTTTGTTAACGAGTAGGAACTCGTGGTTGATGTAGTCGTACGCTTGCCGATCTCAAGATCATGTGGAAGTCCGAGCGCCGCAAATCAGCAGCACATCCGTCCTCACACACACGTTCAAGCCACCGGACAACCTCCACCTCCTCGCTCCAGCGAATCAGCAGAAGCAACAACTCCTTCCAGACGCAAGGCCACCGGGAACATGTATCTCGCTAATCCGAGACCATGGGGGAATATCTAGAGGGGGAGAGAGATCCTTCACGAGGAGGTGTGGTTTGTGAGAGGGGAGACTGGGGCTTTATATAGGATGGAGGGAGACCCCTCCCCTTCCATAGCCGGCGCATGAGGGGGGGGACTCCTCCCCTCCTTCATTCATGTGGTGAATCTCCACTAACATAAATATGGCCTCCACCCAAAATCCCACTCATATGTATTTAATTTCCACCAAATTAAATGTAACTCTCAATTAATAAAACTCTTTTATTTATTTTATTCAGAATTTTGTTAATTACTTTATTTAACAAACATTCACATAAAACCCCTTGCAACATTTCAATATCACATGCAGAACCACTTTCTACAATTTCACCCGAAACAATTCTGGTTTCTATCAAAACAATTCCTGTTTCTATCGAAACATTTCCTGCGCTTTGCAAACCTTTTTGTCTGGAACATATGTGCTCCTAAATGGTGTTTGACAAACCTTAAGTGTGTGACCCTACGGTTCGCGAATAATGCAGACATGATTGAGACTCCTCTCAGATCAATAATCAGAAGCGGGACCTAGAGATCCATACTGAGTCCTGCATATTCAATGATGACTTCTGTGATCGTGAGAACCTTTAACGTCAGCAATTTAATCCCTTTGTCTCATGATATACTACATGTCCGAGATTCGATCATCGGTATCCAAATACCTAGTTTGATATCGTTACCGACATGCACTCTTTTCTCGTTCCCGTGATATAACATTCTAGTGATCACATCACTTGCTTGCAAGCTATCTTATATTACCGAGAGGGCCCAGAGTATATCTATCCGTCATCGGGATTGACAAATTCCACTCTTGATCCATGAGCCTCAACATAACACCTTCATAGCACTGAACCCACCTTTATGGTCACCCTGTTACGGTGTGACGTTTGATGTTATCAAGATACTCTTCTGGTGTTAGCAATTAACATGATCTCATGGTCTAAGGATTAAGACTACTTTGTATGATGTTATAGCAATATAAACATAATGACTTGATCGTAATGCTATACTTCGGATGAATGTTCATCACATCATTTCACAAATGCTGTGACCTTGTTATTAACAACATCCAATGTCCATGATCAGGAAACTCTGATCATCTTGTTAATCAACAAGCTAGTCTATAAGAGAGTCATAACTAGGAACCCTTTTTGTTTATTAAACACACATGTATTGATGTTTCCTATCAATACAATTATAGCATGAAAAATAAACATCTATCATATACAAGGAATACATAATAACAACTTTATTATTGCCTCTCAGGGCATATTTCCTTCAGCAACTCCAAGAGTTAGTATTTATGCTCGATAGTGGGTTCATGCCTCTGGTAATCTGGGGAAGTGACAGAAATCTCTAAGGTACTAGATGTGATGTTGCTACTAGGGATAAAACAACAATCCTTTGTTCATAGAACAATTGTATTGTTTACATTACACGCAATTCGTAAAGCAATAATCTGTTGCTTGCAACTTAATACTGGAGGGGGTTCGGATGATAACCTGAAGGTGGATTATTAGTCATAGATGAAGTTGGATGGCGGTCTATGTATAATGTTGTAATTCCCAATCGAATCTCAAAGGAGTCAAGATGATTAGTATATGCATGTATTGCTTTCTCGATGTTTGTCAATTGCCCCGCTGTAATTTGTTCACCCAGCATGTTATATATCTTAAGGAGAGCCACCTCTAGTGAACTATGGATCCCAGTCCTTTCTTTTACATTTAATCAATAAACTGTTTACTGCTTTGTGTTTACTTTCTGCAAACTATTACTTCCTTCCATTCGATACGTTTAATCCTTTGTTTTCAGCAAAACCAGTGAGATTGCCAACAACATCGCAAGTTGGGGACAAAGTTCTGTGGTTGTGTTGTGTAGGTCTCCACGTTGCTACTGGAACCGGTAGTGCGCCCTGCCATCGTTTAGCTAGCTACACCTTTGGGGTGTTTCCTTGCTCCTACTGGATTGATAACCTTGGTTTCGTACTGAGGGAAAACTTGCTGCTGTGCTCACCATACCTTCCTCTTGGGGTTCCCCAACAAGCTCGATATATTTTGGGCCATCAGGTATCAGCCCTTTCATGCCTGTAGAGATGTTGTTCACTTCCTCCTTGATGCTCTGATCCATGTCTTCGCGCCTAGCCGTGATCCATTCTTTATTTTCCCATCCCACGAAAGTCTTCTCCTCGAGATTGCGATGGAGCTCGCGACGGCATCACAACTCATAGTCCTCTGAAGACGAAGCCTGGAACAACATCTGAACAGAACAGATCGAAACAAAAACATGACGAGAACACGATATACGAACCTTGGGGGATCCGGGGGATTATATATTGCAAAGTTTAACAATAAAAGGAAGGTACTGGGAGAAAACGGGTCGGAGACGGGATCCGGGGTGGCCACACCCCCTGGTAGCGTGGCCAGGTGGGCCCGCGCCACGGGGTGGTATGAGCCACCCAGGATCCATTTTCGTCCCTCTTTCGACTCATTGCTTTCCATGTTAGATAAAAACTGCAAAAATATAAATTGACAGATTTTTCGTGGACCTTTTCTTACCACGACTATTACCTATTTGAAAACAAACTCTGCAGGCTTCTAAATTTGGTCTTTGATAATTTTTTCCAGGGTCACCATTTTAATAACATCAATACCTTCATCTTCATAAACATAATACTTGAGTCTTTTGACCATTCACCATCTTATTACACCATTTTCTCCTACAACTTGGAAATTTCTTTCACACAAAACTTCATACAATTCTCATTAGCAACATTAATGCATGCAAGATAGTAAACCTTTAGGTTCAATTTCAACTGAAATCCATCAAAACATAAGCTACTGAAACAACTCCTCTCAAAAGCCCAAAAGTAATTCAGAAAGGAAATCGATATAAGTGGCAAATGCAGAAATAGCAGAAATCTGTCAAAACAGACCAGCAGGTAAAGGTCATTTTTTTCGAAAATATTCTGTTGCTCAAATCAAAAAGTGCAAAACTAACGAAAGTTAAATAATAACCTGGGGCATGCACACAAAAATATTACAGATCAGTACGGAAATCTGAGATTTTTCATGATTTTTTATAGTGAAGCACAAAAATCTGTTTTGGGATAGCAACTTCCCTAAATATTACTTCTCTCTCATTAGAGGCTGGTCTTGACACAAAAACCAAACAAAAGGATAAGGAGATGTTATTGCAGGTGCAATAACTTCCAAGACTCAAATAAACAAAAAAAAACTGAAAGCAAAAATATATTGGGTTGTCTCCCAAAAAGCTCTTTCTTTATAGCCATTACGATGGGTATGATGATTTCAATGATGCTCACATAAGAATATGAATTGAAGTAAAAGAGAGCATCAAGAAGCAAATATACACATATTTATGTCTAATCCACTTCCTATGCAAGGGAATTTTGTAAGAAAATAAATTATTGAAACCAGAGGCTACCAGCATAGGAAGGCAAAACAAGTGCAACACAAAGGCTTTCAGCATGACACGAGGAAACTTAATATTGTTGAGATACATAAAAGCACTTTTCCCCCTCTGATAGTAACTTTCAGCATCATGAGTAAATTTAACGATATAACTATCACATGAATCATAGTCGCAATGATCACTTACTCCAATAGAAAACACAGGGACACTAGTTCTCCCAATGCTATTATGTGCAGCAATATTAGAAGTATCCTTAAAAAGGGTAATGTGTCCATCTTCTACATATTTAGTGACAAAGTCTTTCACATTTGCTACTACAGGTTCAACATCTATTCGTTCATCAGGTTCAACAGCTTTATTTGTACTTTTATTAACCATACTAGCTATCATAGAATGTTCCTTTATCTTAACTGGGAAAGGCATTTTCTCAATGTAAGGTTCAGATAAAATATGATTAGCAGTATAAACTTCAGTATTTCTAGCAGGAACACAATTAACAATATCTTTATATGGCTCAAGATACTTATTCCATTTCTTTTTGGGAATTTCAATATAAGAGGCAAAAGCTTTAACATAATTTGCAATACTTTGAGAATCAAGACCATAAGCATTACTAATATTACGAAAGTCATTAGTTCCCATAAAAGATTTAATGCATTCATAATCATAATTTATACCTGACTTTCTTCCTTTATCATTCTCCGGTGCTTCAACATTGTCTTGAATATGGTCTAGAAGATCCCATTTAGGTTCTTCTTCCATGCGTGTAAATGATCTAGCACAAGAAGCTTGCAATAAATCCTTATCATGAAGAGAAAGCCTTGCATAAAAGTTATTAATAATAATATTGTTAGGGATCTCATGAATAGGACATTTGAGCATTAGTAACTTCAATCTCCCCCAAGCTTGAGTTGTACTCTCCCCATCACGAGGCCAAAAGTTGTATATTTGATTCCGATCTTTATGAATCTCACTAGGAGGATAAAATTTGGAATAAAAGAGAGGTATTATTTCCTCCCTTTCAAGAGATTCTCCATTCTTCAGCAGCTTATACCAGTCCTCAGCTCTTCCTTTCAGTGATAATGAGAATAACTTCTTCTTGACCTGATCTGTTGTAATACCTGCACACTTGAACAACCCGCATAATTCGTGTATAAAGAGCAAATGATCATCGGGATGGATAGTTCCATCTCCAAAATAGTAGTTATCCATAAAACGATCAACAATTCTTGTAGGTATTTTAAAAGTATCATTTTAGAAGGTGGTGGTTCATCTGCTACCTTAAAAGTGGTAGTAGAATTACAAAATAAGAAACTAAGTGAATTATCCATATTGAAATAAAGTAACTAACAGAAATAAACAATACTCACAGTAGAAGTTTTCTTTACCAGTTCCACTCTTCAATAGCGCTTCACTCCCTGGTAACGGCACCAAAAATAGTCTTGATGACCCACAAGTATAGGGGGTGTATCACAGTATTTTCGATAAGTAAGAGTGTCGAACCCAACAAGGAGCAGAAGGTGTTGACTAGTGGTATGGATCCGGAATTCTCTGTAAATACTTAATAAACGGATTTTTAGGGTTTTTTGATAATGCAGATAAATAAAGTACGAGTAAATAAAAGACAATAATAATAAATGCAGCAAATGGCCCAATCCTTTCTTTAACAAAGGACAAGCCAGTTGTATTACTTAAGATGACCAAACGTTCTCAAGGACACATGGGAATATCCACTACAAGAAAAGTTGGCTTTTACAACGGACGATTGTCGTGGTTGAAGGCCCGTTTTTCGTGGCTAAAAAGTCTTCTACGACGGATACCCTTTGTGGTAAAAGCCCCATCACAAAAGAATATACCACGGTTTTTCTGATTGTGGCGGATCGCACCCTTCAGCCACAAAAACTTGTTCTGTCGAAGATCTGTTCGCCAGCCGCGTTGACTGCTGATGTCATGCAAAATGCCACATGGTAAACACTGTTAACGACCAGTTACCGCCATTAACGGCCATGGAAACCATGGTAGAGGCCAGGCCTAGCCAAGGCCTGCTCATAATTAAGTGGGCCAGCCCATCAAGAGAACCCAATAAGATTATGGACCGTTACTATTTCGTCTGACAATGTTTGTAATGGCCCAAAGATGTGGCCAGTAGCGGCCCGCGAATGTCAGGCCCGTTACTGTTTCGGCATATAAAAGCCCACACTTTTCGAATACTATGCGACCCGCGTCAAGTAGGCCCGATACTGTTAAAGCCCACGGTCAGCCCATCACAGTTCTCACAGCTCTTCATGGGCCACATACGAACGACCCACTTTTGAGAAGGTCCGATACTGTTCTAGCCTTTTACTATTCTGGCTCGTTACTGTTCTGGACGTGTACTATTCATGTTCGTTACTGTTGTGGTACTTTACTGTTTTGGCCTATTACTGTGCTGGTTGCCCCTGTTCTGGCCTGTTACTATTCAGGCTTGTTACTATTCTGGCCTGTTAGTATTCTGGCCTATTACTGTGCTGGATTGCCACTGTTCTGGTCTGCTGGTGTTTGGGCCTATTACTGTTTTGTCCTGTTACTGTTTTGGGTTGTTATTGTTTTGTCCTGTTACTGTTTCAGCCTGTTACTGTTTTGGCATGTTGCTGTTTTAGCCAGTTACCGTTGCTATTTCGGTTTGTCACTCTTTTGTCATGTTACTGTTTTGGCCAGTTACCGTTACTGTTTCGGTAATTCTGAAACCTGATCGACTTGGCTGGCATAGTCGTGGTACCGCCATGCGTGGACGGCGTTAACTAAATGTCTACATGGCCTATGCGAGTTATCTAGATATTACATCAGCTGCAAACTTCTTAAAAATATTACAAAATATGAACAAAACGGAAAGAAAATCCAGCACTTCTTAAAAATAGCAGAGTCCTCAATTTCCTTTCTCAATCCATCAACTGCATCTCCCTTTGAGTGTGACAGCTACATTGGAAAACCACCTTGAGATATGATCTTGTAGTCCCCTCTTTGGTGGCGATAGCAATAATTGCAGTCTGAAACTAACTAATAACAAGTTAATACAGCAAAGAAGACAAACTACTCATAGATAAGAATGAACCAGATAGGAATTATAACTGCATAATACAAACTTATAGAGTAGGAATGCAAACCATGAATGAACTATATAGTAGAGGATAGTTATGTCGTTGCCTAGGACGAACCAGAACCAGATACGAGATATAATGGTGTGGCTTGTGAACCTGTAGAACAGGAAAAACGAGCATTAGACAAGTATGCCAACAATAAAATGAGCAATCAAACAAAGTGTTTCTTAGAATTTCAGTATAAACTAGCTAGGTCATTGCAGCAACTATATATGGAAGTAGTGGTATCTCCTGGAATAGAAGAGACTTTGGGTGACTCGGAATTTGCGGTGAGCTAAAAAATGGCATACAGTTACTGTCATAGCTAAGAATGAATCACATAGAAATTATAACCGCATCATACCAGAACTTGTTGACCACGAATGGAAAACACAAATGAACTATACAGTAAAGAATAATTATTCCATTGATTAGGACGAACCAGCACCAGATACAGAAAATATATAATGGCATCGCTGGTGGACCTGTAGGCTGTGCAAACCAACATGTTCAGTGTTGCCTTTTTGAGCTCTACAAAAAGAAAACGAAAATAGTTAGTGTTGCAGCTTTTGAAGAACCAGATGGCAACAACAAAATTATAAATGAACTGGTACGAATAGTTTGAACAGGTACCACATGATAGCAGAACGATGCCAAGGAGGAAATAATAGCAGGAACTTAACTCAGGAATAACCAGATAGAGTCAGTAACTGTGTAGCAAAGAATCCACACTAATATTTTCCACTGATATTACATTTTGCAAGAACTACACAATAGCAGGCATTTACTGGTGTACGTAGCAGCTAAGATAAGAACGTGTGCATGCCAAAATAACATACATGTGGATGACTTGATATTTGTAGAGCAGCGAATGCAAACCAACATGTCTAATGACATTGTATGTACTAGCACGAAGAACAGGCGTGCCCAGTGACTTGTATGTACTAGCACGATTACAAAAATGCAGTTCACCCTAAACTTGCTATACCAATGACAAAACAAAAACGGGTTGGATATTTGGTTAACCTTGGTCGGAGAGGCGTCTAAGCATCGTCGGTACCGTGCGAGTGTCGTCCAAGTCACCGAGGGTGCTGCGGTTGTGGTGCATGTTGGCATCAGGGAAGCAGATCTTGGGTGGTCGATGCTAGCTTGAAAGCGGTGGACGAGAGCATCGCTGAGGTAGATCCGGTGCAATGAACGGCGATGGCCGTGCAGCTGGTCTAGAGCGGTGGACATGGAACTCTTTGAACTAGATCAACCCGGTTGACACCGGTGAAGCAGATCTGGTATGGTTGGGTAGCTTTTGGCGGTGAGGAAGCAGAGCTTGGACGGTCGATGACGCCATCGGCGTGGTGAACGACACTGCAGCTCCTAGATCTGGTGGGTGAGCGTCGGTGAAGCGGCTGCGTGGCGGTGCATTGGACCACAGCTCAAGCCAGTGCGCGCGATGGTCGTGGAGGGGACAGAGGAGCATGGGATTTTGGGGAGGGCCGGCGAAAAAAACTGGGAAAAAACGTGACCATAGAGTTGAGCAGAAAAAATAATTACGATCGTGCCCCCGAGCTACCGACTTTAGCATGCCCATTTGTCGTCTGAACAATGGGTAGATTTGGAATTTTAAATTCTAAATTTTTTGAAATGGAAGGGCGCGAAATGCTTCAAGGTCGGTGTGTGGTTTTGCCGCTTGATTGATAATTTGAATTTGGCTTGCGCCCATCTAATAATAATAGAAAAATGGTACTCCCGTGGTCGGTGGGATATTTTGGCTCAAAGTTTTTGAAACGGTGGGGCCGGAAATGGTTGGTAGGTGGGTGATTTTGCTGCTCGATTGAGATTTTGAATTTGGCTAGCCTCCATCTACTAATAGAAAAAAGGTAGTAGATCGTATGCTATCTGTCCAGGAATTCAAGGCCGAGAGTCACATGAACTGATCATCCATAAACATTTTTTGCACAGAAACTTGGATACCTTCCATTCACACAGCATAGGCGGTAAATTTTGCAGCTTGACTCAGGTTTTAAATTTGTCTAGGGTCCATGTAATAATATAAAAATGGTACTATCTCGGTGGGTGATTTTTCTTGAAAATGTTTGAAATAGAGGGGGAGCGAAATGCTTCGGCATCGGTGGGTTATTTTCCCGCTTGATTATGATTTTGAATTTGGTTGCCGGCCAAGGTTTTATTACTAGAAAAAAGGTTATGTAGTTCGAACGCCATCTGGTCAGGAATTTAAGGCGAGACTCACATTAACTCATGCCTCCGATTCAAACGGGGTAGGCGGTAGGTTTTGGCGGTCGACAGTGATTTTGAATTTAAAGATTGTCTAAAGAATAATTAAAAAAATAGGTCGTTATCCCTCTATTTCAGGGATCCAAGTCAGCAGAGAGTGATTATCTACCACGCGTATGAAAATGCAGATCTCCGATACAAGAATGTTTGTTTAACAAAACAACAAACAAATGTCTGAAGTTGCTCTAGTTCAAGCATGTGAAAATGCTGTGCAACCAAGATCTACTAATTATTTGGGTGTCCGCACAGACTCTTCTACACGAAGCACTAACTAAATGGTAGTACTAATTCAGATCAAATAAAAAGCGTGCTGCGAAACAAATACTCCTACTAAAGACCAGCTAAATTATATGTAGAACAATAAAACAAGATTTCATCACACATACACTACTATAGAGAACACCATTTCATCATATAAAACAATGTGTTATTAGACACATATAGTCCCCCCAAACGAACAAACAACTCTAATATTCCAGCCCTATGACTGCAGCACAAACAAAGGTGCCGCCACAGTTCCATCAGCTACCAAAACAAACAAATATCAGACTCCAGCTCCAAATAACACAACCTGGGCAAACACATGCTTGCCCAAACAAGCCTTGCTTGTTCATCTGAGTGTTATTTTCATCTCCTTGATGTTGCAGTCTAAATCAGCTGTGTTGCTCATAGGACTTCCTTTTTGTTTCTTTGATTTAGCACTCCAAATCATGTCGGTTGCTGAAGGAAATGAACAAAATTATCAGAAAAATCATAGGTGTACAAAAATGCAAGGGTTGTGATGAATGACTGCACTAACCAGGTTTCATAATGTAGGGATGTAAAGTATACCAACGTTTACGAGATCTGAACTTCTTCGACTTCATGCTGCTGACATCTAATTCGAATACTCCCTCCTTCGCCCACATAACCACCATTTCTCTATCCTCAAATGCGTAGAGTAACCTTACTGCATCTCTCCCACCATATGCCCATGATTTTCAAGGCCAAGAAGAGTATCCAACTCAACCTTTATATGAGGAACCCAAGCTTCCCATTTGCCTGTTGATGATCTTGCACTTGACCACGTGTTTAGACTGGAGTCTCTTATAACCGCAAGGGCAACATCTCCATTATGCCCCTTAGCGATGACAAAAATTGCGTCTACAAATATCCTGTGTCTCATGGGGGCACTCAATATAACATAGTTTTGTTGTCATGTTATCGAAGGCAATTATATATCTGGAGTTCATTGTTGGCCAGTACAAAATGTCCCCTATGAGAGTTGATGGCCTGCGATCAATCTTAGCCAACATCTCAGCAGGTTCAATCCGGTCCTCCCATTTTCCTAACTCTGATGAGTACCTCTGCACCAGTGCTTTGTTACCATTGGTTACTAACCAAACAACCCAGAAATTGCTGCAACAGTGTGAAGACAATTGCCCATGATTTCTTGAATAGAGAATTGTGCCGCTATCATACTCACGTCTCCGCCAAATTGGTGGTTCTAGTATCACTGTTTCACTTCCACTGATTGGATCCCAGGCCTTTATCATGTTAGACCCTTGCGGATAATGAAGTAGAACCCTACCATTGCACATCTGAGTACATATGGTTTGTAGGCTTTATGTACTTCCACCAGCCTGTTCAACTTCTGGAAGATGGATTGGTCAAGATTATGATCTGTTAAGAATCGAGCGTCCTCAGAGATGTTGGTGAAAAACCCAAGTAACATTATTCCTCTGTTGTGTGACAAGGTTAGCCTTTTGAAATCGTTGCTTCCCATGAAGTCCATCCAACATTTTTGGGCGACTGATGCCCTCAGTATGCAGGATGGGTGCGGAGGAATCCTGACAAGAATCTAACCAAATACATCGCCTGGAAAGTCATTGATTGTTGCATATGTTCTTCCACCGAAGCTGGTAGGATGATGCAAATAGCACAAGTGCATCATCAGAATTAAGTAAACAACACAATGCACAATGCACAACCCTAAAAAGAATTAAGTAAACACCACAATGCATCATACATTTTGATAGGAGAATTTATCATGAAATTTCCTAAACTACACCCATCTGAATACTACCTAAAAAGCAGAGTTTGTCAACAAAATAACCTAAACAGCACAAGGAATCAACCAGAGTAGTATGAAAGCACCGCAAAATGCTTCAGCATGTCAGAACTGGGCAAAGGGAATGAACTTTTTTAGGTCACCAGGGAGGACAGAAAGGCTCCCACCTGAATTTTCTGGTTTTATTCCATCTTAGATCAAACGTATGATAGTAGTTCACATTTTGAACTAAAAATTAAAAATATTCAAAGAAATTAACAAAAAATCAGTAAATCATCGGTGCCTAGGTTTGAATCCTGTGAAAGTTTCATCCCATTCGGATCACTAGTTTGTGATTAAATAGATTTTTATGTTCCCAGTACTACTAGTTTAAACTAATATCCACTGCATCCATAAAAAACCCCGGAGCAAAATACACAAAAGAGGGAGGAAGTCAGGGAGACAAAATCCAACGCAGAACTTACAATGGGGTCGACGAGTTTTGAGAAGATGGAGAAGGCGCCGCAGCTGTTGACGCTGAAGAAGCACGACCACGAGCTGACGTATTCCTAGCATCCCATGTAGCCGTCGCTTTGGCAGTGGCAGCCAACATAGTCGAATTTGTTCCAGCAGCATCCGACGAGGATTTTGAATGCGCCTCCACCACTTTACAAGAATCATTCAACACTTCCCAAGACCCCGATGCAGTACAAGCATCGGTCTCCGCATCCGCTTCACATGTATCCGCTGGTGCTGCTTCAGTATCCACCTCTGCTTTACAAGCATCCGCCAACGCAGCAAATGCATCCGCCAACACTGATTCCATTTCCTGTAAACGCCACGAGCTTATTTAGCTCGCAATGCCCAAAAATAAATGCATTCTATCATTCAGAAAGACCGTAATGGCTGGAGATTGGGGATGTACATACCAGCGAACGGCGGTGTGCTGGTGTTCAATGGTGGAGCGGTGGGGACGGTCCGGTCGAGGGATGGCGGCTAGGCGGAGAAGATGATGATGGGGTCGAGGGGCACATGACTGAGCTACCTTGAACTCGAACCTCACTTTTGCCCCACTATTTTTTTTTACGAACCCCGCTTTTTTGGGGAAACCACGGTTGTATTAATAGTAGCAACCACACGACTGATACAAGTTTGTGCACATGTGTTGGTCAGTTTCCTGCCTACAGACATCAAGTTTTTGCACTTATTCGTGTGATACAATCAATTGTTGGGTAAAATATTCTAGGTGGTAGAAGCCTGCCCTTTCTACGACATCAAGATCTAGAGTTGAAACATCGACCTAAAATTCCACAATCTATAACTACAAGTTTTGGTTTACTACCAGAAACATGCTAACAAATCACTCGCAACTGACATTAACATCATCATTAACAGATCTCAGAAGGAAAAAAAATGAAAGATAAAAAACCACCGCAAGTTCGAATAAAATGACTGTTGTTGCCAAAAATAGTCACATAAAGCCAGGTCCAATATATATGTCATAATATTACATCAAATATATAGATCCATGGACACCACACACCAGCAGAGCAAAAAAACAGTTATAGTACCTACCTTAACAAACAGTCATCCTCACAAGAGACCCAAACCCTTCAAAAATGAAAGTAGAGCGGTCAGTATGGTTTACGAATTTCCTCATCTTTTGCAGGATCAGGACTATATGGGCATGGAGAATCTCGAATTTCTGTCAGGGTCTCATCTGCTTCTAGAGCCGAATTGAAAAGATTGTCAGCTCGCATTCCCACATGTTCCAAGATCCGGCCATACATTTGGCCAATTAGCTCGTCGCCATCCACATCAGGAAACTCGGGGACTAAGTTGTCAGCCATGAACTTTTGAAAATCAACAGCAGCATCATGAGCAACTGAAATTGATGTATTCCATCCTGCAGTCAATATAGCTATCTACTTAGTGGATGTGGACACCTCTTCCTTCAGGCGCCTAATCTGTTCGTCCTGGTGTTTCACTTTCTCTTGAAGGCACGAAATATGTGTCTATGATCTTTGTATATCTCTCGGAGATGGGCAATTGTCAAATCCGTGTAGTGACCAGCACCATTACGCCATGAGCAATATTTGTAAGGTGGAAACTACAGATAACAAATCCAAAATTAAACCAGATCATTTAAAAAAATAAACCAAATTCTCGTTTCACAGTCCAAATTCAGCTGCACACATCGTGCAAGCTCCACAATGGTACCGCAAATGGCAAAGAACCATAGAGGCATATTTCCCAAACATGGGAAACAGAACCGACATGAAAAGGGTCGTACTTTAGGGTTTGCCTTCTTAGCTGGCACATGAGCAGTCCTGGCCTTAGTAATAAGTGGCAACAGATCAGAATGACTTCATTTCTACAAATCATGATGCAACAAAAATGATTAGTATATTTTTGGAGACATTTTAAGTAATAAAGCGCTCTTTATCAAAAAAAATCGGTGACAAAGCATAGGTTACTAAAATTCCAGTAAAGCAGCTGGATACATAAAAACACTTGTCACTCGATAATGCCTCCTCAACGGGTGGGACATGCGCATGATGCTAAATGAAATTTAGCAAAACCAGCAAATTTTAGGAAATAACACATCAACTTCGCAATGCAGAGAAGGATACGTGCATTAATTTGATGCCAAGGATTGGGCGTGTTTCCCTTTAACGAACAATATAATTTAAAAAACTCAGCAATGCAAGACACCAGCAAAAAAATCTGTTTATGAATGATATGCAGCAAATTACATCTGCATTGTTCAGCAGAGGACCGTTCTGTGAAATAAAGCGAGGGGGAAAGCTTGCCATCCTCAAAAGACTCTTCTTGGCAGCATATACTTACATATTTTCATTGGACCTTATAACTAATTCCATGGCTACATCCATGGTGATCCCAGCTTCCTAATGTGGCATATAGATCTACTATTTCAAATAGAAATCACCTAAACAACCATCCGAATGGTTGCAAACTCACCAGAGATTGCACTGATGCGATGGAAAGGTGGACGCTGCTGGGTAAAGAAGGTGCGCAGCGGGGGAGGTGCACAAATGTGCAAAAAATGTAGCGATACTCGTATATAGATAGAGATACCAGTAACACATAAACCAGATCAATTAGTAGTAACCACAAAGTCTAAAAGGGCTATAAGCAGACTGTCAACTACTCACATATTAATTAACCTAGTGTAATTTAACGTGGTAGTACTATGAGATGGTGAGTACTAGTAAACAAAATGGGATTACTTAATTATTAGTGGAATCTACAACCAGCCACTAAAAGCATCATGAGCATGCTAAATATATAGATTACAGACCATACTTTGTTAAGACCCTAATTTCCAGCTCTAATTACCCAAATCTAAGAGAATCTATCCTATTTACGACTGAGTGTAGTGATTGGAGACATCCGTTAGCTCTGCAGCCATCTCCTCGGCATGCATCTGATCACGCTCCTGCTCCTCCTCTTCAAGGTCATTGCGGATCTTGAGCTATAACCACAGCAACATCATCACGCGCTACAGTAAAAGTGAGTGCGGTAGATCTACCCAGTGGACAAATGTTCAACACTCACATTCGTAGTTGCAACCCAAGAACTTGTGGCCGAAGTTCGTTCCCTCAAACGCAACGCGGCCACAGGGCGCCAGGGCACAGTCGCACCAGAGCCGGAGATCTGCATCGGTAACGATGTCGTACCACTCCGCGTCTACCATATGTGCTTGCATCTAAACCCAGGAAACATCATCGATCGATACGGGCAGAATAGATAAAAAACCCAAAAGGAGAGAACCCATAAGCTGAATTCGAGAAAATAAACTAAGACCGTGAACTCTGGCGTACTTACCCTAACCTGGCCGCCTTGCGCATCAAGATCCCCCGTCGTTCGCCGGACCGGCATGACTGAATCCGCCGACATTGCTCGAAAAAAGAGGCTTCATGGAGAAGGAAGAGATAGGGGATCCAGTCGTCACATTCGCTGGCTACTACTCCATATTGGATTTAAGTCGACCACTGATAACTGGGGCTCGCGCTAGAGAGCCCGTGGGCCTCCAAACATCACTCACCTAGTTTGACTTGCATAACATGGAGTACTTTTGGAGAACAGATCAAAACTCAATAAATAAACCAAAGGCCCCCCTCTCTTTTTGCAAAAACCCATTACAAAACAGAGACGCTCACAAATGCGTACACACACTCACCCCTATGAATCCAGGTACGCACAACCTACACCTATGAGCACTTAAGAAAGACTGGATCTTGACACTAACCCCGCAGGGCTTGAGCTTGACAAAGTCACCATAGGCACCTCCCTATATATTACCGGGAATGTCACCTCTCACTACCCTCATAACCATCCTTCAAAGTCGAGCGCCGAGGCTTCGTGGCGAAGGAAGTGCTAGGGGGTTGGAGCTCATATTCCTTGGCTGCTATGGGATGTAATTGAACCACTAACAATGTGGCCCTCGGTAGTGAGCCCATAGACCCTAGATACCAGTGACCATTACAATTACTTTGGGAAAACCGAGCAAAACTCAATACAAACGGAAGGCCCATCTCTCTCATTTTTGTGAAAATCCACTACAAAATGCACACGCTCACAAACGCATACACACACTCACCCCTATGAACGCATGAACGCACATCCTACCCCTATGAGCACCTCTGAAAGATTGTGTCTTCGGACTGTCCGGTGGGGTGGCTTGAGCTTGACGAAGTCACCATAGGCACCTACTGCCCTCGTAACCATCCTTCAAAGCCGAGCATCGAGGCTTCTTCGAGAAGGAAGAGCTAGAGGAGTTAGAGCTAACATTTGTTGGCTGCTACAGGATATAACTAGGACACTAATAACAATGGGGCACCATGGTAGTGAGCCCATTGGCCCTAGACATCAAAGCAAGGACGGTGTGAAGTCTTAAACATATATATTAACGGCGGAGTGGGTAGTGCTAACAAAAATATTCTTCAAGGTGATTCTAGTGCTAGACTTATATCTAAGAGAATCAATTGGGAGGGCCCACTATTCAGTGGATAACCGTCTGTTTTTCTTTTTAGCATGGTTGTGTGGACCCACTTCAGTTCTAAACGCTGGACCAAAAGTAGTTTTCATAGCTACTTCTAGACACTGCACACACCCTTACTATACGTAGCTTAGAAATTTACTAGCCTCGTGTCAAAGAAAATTGTAGGTTGCGTTAAAAGTTTTTCGGAAAAGCTTTTCGAGGTACCCATCGAGGGGTCAATTAATATATCACAAAACACCAAGAGGTTTGACAATAGGTTTAACTTCTTCCTAAGATAGATTTTGCATCTTGACAATTTAACGAAATTAGGTCAAACTTGAGCTACAAGTAAGCGCGATATAGATTTCTCTTGAATTAAATATCTTTTCGGAGGTCTATAGGTGCATCTTGTTGTAGTAAACAATTCCATCACTATGAGTTTCCTACTATCTTAGGAAAGAACATTCTCAATTTTCTGAGTGTGATGATGATATTGTTCTTTCCCGTAAATCAAGTCTGAAGAATATGGATCTAAATGACGCACGAGGCAAGTTTTTAGACATATATTGTGGACCAACAGGTTGTACTTACGATTTCCTATGTTTTATGAGTTGTCAAACTTCCTAGCTAACTTCGCCCACTTGATTGATTTTATGCCGATTCATCAAAATTATTAGGTACAAATTGAACTGCCACAAGTAAATTGTAGGTTGCTTTGAAAGTTTGACGAAAGATCTCTCTTGGAGGTACCCATATATATCGTGGGGAGGGGTCAATTATTATATGGGAAACCACCAAGAGTTTTGATGATATATAGGTACGGTTCAACTTCTTGCTAAGATTTTGCATCAATTTAATGAAATTAAGTTAGACTTGAGCTACAGGTAAGCATGATAGACTGCTCTTGAATTAAATGTCTTTCAGAGGTAGATGTGTGCATCTTCTTGTAGTAAACAATTTCGTCGGTGTGAGTTTCTAACTACCAGGAAAGGACATTCTCAATTTTCCGAGTGTTGTCATGATAATTCTCTGCAATAAGGAAGTCCGAAGAATATTGATCTAAATAAATGCCACAAGCCAAAGTTTTCACACGCACAAACACACAGGCATGTGCCACACTCGTATATACTATATAAAATGTGATTTAACGAACATTAAGTTGTTACTAACCAATAGTCTTGTTAGAGAAAAAGACATACATTAAGTATATTAATAATAACTATCTAGAACATGGTGGAGTTTTTTCTAGATACTATTCAACACGAATCCAACTACTCTGAACCATTGGATCCAATAGCCCAATGGTCACGATTGGTACTATGGATCCAATTCAAAACTGCCAACCTAACTCCACCCACTTGAATGACTTTATGTCGATTTATCGAAAATAGGTCAGATTTGAACTAGTATAAGTAAATTTTAAGTTATTGTGAAAGTTCTACTAAAAAGCTTTTGGAGGTACCCATCCGGGGTCACAATTAATATATGAGAAACCATCCAACGAGAGTTTTGATGACAAGTTGGATCAAGACTCGCAAATCCAAACATTTTGCTAACTATTGGATCTTCTTTTCCATTCCTAGCATCTAAAAAGATTCTACTGATAGTCTTGATGAGAACGATGAACGCTAGTATGTGCAAACCTCAAAATACACAATTCATTGCTAAGTTTTAGGGTCCTTGTGCTATATGCATGGACTTGGATGCAATTTTCATTTTTTATGAGGTCTTTGATATGTAACTTGTACTTCTACCGACCGTGTTCACTCTCCAGCACATCGCACCTACTAGACCGACCATTAGATCGGCCATTCGCAGCACTTCTTATTATCTTATCTTTATCTTGTCCTATCTCTTACAATATCGTACCATACCACCCACTATATATAGTGTACAAATTAACTTTGAACATTGATCGTTGGATCAAGACTGGCAAATTCAAACATTGCTAACCGTTGGATCTTCTTTTCCATTCTTAGCATCTAGAAAGATTCTACTAATAGTCTTTAGCATGATGACCGCTAGTATACGTAAACCTATAGCTCAAAACACACACTTCATTGCTTAGTTTCAGGGTCGTCCTTGTGCTAAATGCATGGACTTTTGGATGCAATTTTCATTTTTTATGAGGTCCTTGTGTAAATTGTAATTCTACCCACCGTGTTAACTCTCAAAGCACCTCGCTTCCTACGAGACCTACCATTAGATCGACCATTCGCAGTAATTCTTATCTTACCTTTATCGTTGTCTCTTATCTCTTACAATACCATGCATACCAACACTACATAGTGTAGGGATTAACTTATTTGAACATTGACCGTTGGATCAAGACTACAAATCCAAACATTGCTAACCATTGGATCTTCTTTTCCATTCTTAGCAACTAGAAAGATTCTACTGATAGTCTTTAGCACGATCAACACTAGTATGCACAAACCTCAAAACACATAGTACTTCATTACTCGGTTTAAGGGTCCTTGTGCTAAATTCATGGACTTGTTGGATCCAATTTTCATTTTTTATGAGGTCCTTAATGTAAATTGTACTTCCACCGATCGTGTTAACTCTCAAGCACCTCGCTCTTATGAGACCTACCAAGGTTAAAAAAAGATGCAACCACCCCAATTATCACACAAACTGGACCATGGTTTCTTATACGTAATACCCAAGTTTTTAGTACCAGGATTCCTAGCTAACTTCTCGTACTTCGGTGACTTCTTGTCAATTTAACGAAATTAAGTCAAACTTTAGCTACAAGTAAGTGTGATAGATTTATCTTGAATTAATTGTATTTTTGGAAGTAGATGTGTGCATCTTCTTATATTAAACAATGTCGCCGGTGTGAGTTTCCAACAATCAGGAAAGAAAATTTTCAGTTTTCTGAGTGATGACGAGATGATTCTTTTCCGTAAAAAAAGTCCAAAGAATATGGATCTCAATGCCATAAGCCAAGCTTCTAGACATATTAGCTAGGTGGAACAATGATTTTACTTACGACTCCCATGTTTTATGAGTTTTTAAGGTTCCTAGCTGACCTCGTCCACTTGTTGGATGACTTTATGTCGATGTATCGAAATAAAAGGTCAAATTTGAACTACAAGCAATAAATTGTAGCTTGGATAGAAATTTTTATGTAAAAATCTTTTGGGGGTACCCATCGAGCGGTCAATTAATATATCAGTTGAGACTGTTCGACTTCTAGCTACTAAGATTTTGCCTCTTGAAAATTTTCAACCCCTTTTGAAAACGATCACATGAAATAAGGAGAGAGGGGAAGTGATTTTTCTATTCTCTATGGTCAACACACAAGCTTGAGTGGCACCTTAGGCTTAAAGATACTTTATAGTTTCCACTATGTATAAGGTGAACCTTAGCAGATGCCACATACTAGACCTTATTAAGGTGTGCTTTTCATCTATATATCTACTACTATAATGGAGCAGTTTTGAATTGGACGCATATATAGCACCTATCTTGACCATTGGGATGTTAGGTCCAATGGTTCAGAGCAGCTGGATTCGTGTTGAATAGTACCTAGGGCAAACTCCACCATGTTCTAGAACCATCATGTCACCAACCCCAAAATTTCAAAGCACATTAGGTTGTATTATCAATATGTGTAGATAGTTATTATTAATAGACTTAATTTATGCATTTTGGGGGTGGTGACATGATGGTTCTAGAACATGGTGGAGTTTGCTCTAGGTTTGTACTCCCACGCTCCGTCCCAAAATATAAGGCGCCTAACGATTGGTCAAAAGCCAAACCTTACTAACTTTGACCAAATATTTAGAAAAAAATATCTACATCTACAATATTGAATGGACATATTAAGAAAATATACTTTATGGTGAATCTATTGATATTAATTTAGTATTCTAAATTTTTATATTTTTGTGTATAATCATGGTCAAACATAAAAATGTTGACTTTTGACTAATCCTTAGGCGCCTTATATTTTGGTGGAGGGAGTACTATTCAACACGAATCCAGTTGTTCTGAACCATTGGATCTAACAGCCCAACTGTCATGATTAGTGCTATAGATCCAATTCAAAACTGCTCCACTATAGTAGTATATAAGTAGAGATAATACAGTCTACTGTGCTATGCAATTTTGGGGGTGGTGACATGATGGTTCTAGAACATGCATGGTGGAGTTTGCTCTAGGTACTATTCAACACGAATCTAGCTTCTCTGAACCATTGGATTCAACAGCCCAACAATCAGGATTGGTTCTATGGATCCAATTCAAAACTGCTCCACTATAGTAGTAGAGATAGAGATATCTTATCTTATCTTATCTTATCTTATCTTACGACTATATAGTGTACGAATAACTTTGAATATTGACTGTTGGATCAAGACTCGTGAATCCCAACATTTCCAGCTGTTGGACCTTCTTTTCTATTCTAGCATCTAGAAGATTCTATTGATAGTCTTCAGCATAATGAATGCTATGCACAAACCTCAAAACACACTTCTCCATCATACTAGAATCTTCTCCCTCGTAGCTAATAATCGTTGACTTCTACATGATATTATCTTATCTTATCTTACCACTATATAGTGTACGGATAACTTTGAATGTTGACCGTTGGATCAAGACTCGTGAATCCCAGCATTTCTAGCCGTTGGATCTTCTTTTCCATTCTAGCATCTAGAAAATTCTATTAATAGTCTTGAACACAATGAATGCACTATTGATAGTCTTGAACACAATGAATGCACTGTGCTTTACCAATTATAATTTTATATAGTGAGGATATGTCATACGTTTACTATCTGAGCCTTATTAAGGTGTGCTTTTTTACACAATGTGGGAGTAGTATATTTCTTTGCTTAGACATATGGTCACCACTGTCCACGCGATGTACATGCTGAGAGAATAAAATGTTGGCAAGGGAAGAGGGCAACAACAAAGAGATGTTGAAGGCGGTTCCATGTCAGAGCAAAGTTATGATGGGTTTCTGTCACGAGGTACTCCTGTGGCCTTACAGTGTACACTCTACTAATAGTAAATTTCAGGAGCTATGCACGTAAAACAAATCGTGTGTTTTGTCTCTCCTTCCCTATGCTCCATCTCTCCTCCCCTTTCCCGTCGCACACCGGTCCGGCTGAATTAAATGTATTTTCGTAGGTAGATGGGTGCATCTTCTTCTAGTAAACAATGTCGTCGGTGTGAGTTTATAACTATGAGGAAAGAAAATCCTCAGTTTTTTGAGTGATGATGAGATGGTTCTTTTATGTAAAGAAAGTCTAAAGAATATGGATCTCAATGCCATAAGCCAAGCTTTTAGACATATTAAGTGGACCAACGTGTTTTACTTAGGATTCCCATGTTTTATGAGTTTTCAAACTCCCTATGTAGCTAATTAACTTTGCCCCACTTGAATGACTTCATGCCTATATTTATCAAAATTTGGTCAAACTTGAACTACAACAACTAAATTATTGTAGCTTGCTTCTAAAGAATTACAAAAAACTTTTGGAGGTGTACCCATTGGGGGCTCAGTTAATATATCAGAAAACAACCGAGAGTTTTGACAATAGGTTTTTAACTCCTTTCTAATTAAGATTTTGCATCTTTACGATTTAACGAAAAATTAGCTCAAACTTGAGCTACAAGTAAGCGCGACAGAATTTTCTTTAATTAAATGTCTCTTTGGAGGTAGATGTATGCATCTTCTTCTTGTAGTAATCAGTACGGCCGGTGTGAGTTTCCAACTATCAGGAAAGAACATTCTCAATTTTCTGAGTGATGGTGAGATTATTGTTCGTTTTCATAAACAAAGTCCGAAGGATATGGACCTGAACGCCACAAGCCAATCTTTCAGACATATATAGTGGACCCTCATGTTGTACTTACGATTCCCTTGTTTTATGAGTTTTCAAACATATTCCTATAGCTAACTTTGCCCACATGAAATTTATTTTATGTCGATTTATTGAAATTAGTTCAATTTTGAACTACAAGTAAATTGTAGGTTGCATTGAAAGTTTTTACAACAAGCTCAACTTCTTGCTAAGATTTTGCATTTTGCATTTTGACAATTTAACAAAATTAGATCAAACTTGAGCTACAAATAAATGCGATAGATTGCTCTTTAGTTAATTGTCTTTTCGGAGGTAGACGGGTGCATCTTCTTGTAGTAAACAATCTCGTCGATGTGAGTTTCCAAATATCAGGAAATATCATTCTTAATTTTCCGAGTGACAACGAGATTGTTCCTTTCTGTGAAGACAGTCTGAAGAGTATGGATCTGAATGCCACAAGCCGTGTTTTTAGACATCTTTTCTTACCACTATATAGTGTACGAATAACTTTGAATATTGACAGTTGGATCGAGACTCGCGAATCCGAACATTTCCAGCCATTGGATCTTCTTTTCCATTCTAGCATCTAGAAGATTCTATTGATAATCTTGCACACAATGAATGCACTATGCATAAAGCTCTCAAAACACACGTCTCCATCATACTAGAATCTTCTCCCTCATTTCTCTAGACCATGTTACCAAAAATTTCAAGTGTTAGGTAGCTAATAATCTTTGACCTCTACACATGATGATACAATGTAGAAGAACCAAATATATAGCCATACTTTATAGATGCTGATCAAATTTATATTTTTTCCACTTTACCTATTATAATTTTATATAGTGATGATATGCCAGATGTTTATTATTTGAGCCTCACGTGCAGGGAACATGCAACTTACTAGTATCTTATCTTATCTTACCTTATCTTATCTTACCATTATATAGTGTAAGAATAACTTTGAATGTTGACCGTTGGATCAATACTCATGAATCCCTGCATTTCTAGCCATTGGATCTTCTTTTCCATTCTAGCATCTAGAATATTCTATTGACAGTCTTCAGCATAATGAATACTATGCACAAACCTCAAAACACACTTCTCTATCATACTACAATCTTCTCCCTGGTAGCTAAATCGTTGACTTCTGCATGATCTTATCTTATCTTATGTTATCTTACCACTATATAGTGTACGGATAACTTTGAATGTTGACCGTTGGATCAAGACTTGTGAATCCCAGCATTTCTAGCCGTTGGATCTTCTTTTCCATTCTAGCATCTAGAAGATTCTATTGATAGTCTCGAACACAATGAATGCACTATGCATAAACCTCTCGAAAGACACTTCTCCATCATACTAGAATCTTCTCCCTCGTTTATCTAGACCATGTTACCAAAAATTTCAAGTGTTAGGTAGCTAATAATCTTTGACTGCTACACGTGATGATACAAAGTACAAGGACCAAATGTACACCCATACTTTATAGATGTTGATCAAATTTATAATTTTTTGTGCTTTACCAATTATAATTTTATATAGTGATGATATGTCATACATTTACTATCTGGGCCTTATTAAGGTGTGCTTTTTTACATAATGCGGGAGTAGTATATTTCTTTGCTTAGACATATGGTCACCTCTATCCACGCATTGTACATGCTGAGAGAATAAAACATTGGCAGGGGAAGAGGGCAGCAGCGAAGAGAAGTTGAAGGCGGTTCAATGTCAGAGCAAAGTTATGATGGGTTTTTGACACGAGGTACTCCTGCGGCCTTACAGTGTACACTCTACTAGTAGTAAATTTCAGGACCTATGCACACAAAACAAATCGTGTGTTTTCTCTCTCCTTCCCTATGCTCCATCTCTCCTCCCCTTTCCCCTCGCGCACTGGTCTGGCTGATCTCTCTCCCTTTGTCCACGGCGTGGCGCTGCGCACGTGTGCCTTGGTACGGGGGCTCTGTGTCTCTGGCGTGTTCGGCAGCCGCATGTTGGTGTGGAGTAGGGACGAGGAGTACATAGGAAGGAAACCACTTTGGGCCTTGGCGGCACAAAAATTCAAACTTTTCCGGTTTTTGAAATTTTTACTTGCTTCCCAAACATCGGGAGGGAAGGTTATCCAAAAGATCGGCCAAACATCAGGAGGGAAGGAAATTTTGAACCCGTTTTGAACATTGATCACATTGAATAAACGAAAAACAAAAAACAAAAGTTTTACTCATGATGTCCTATCATATCTTGTGCACCACGTGCCATGAAAACTGTAATCATGGGATTTTTTATGACAAATTCAACTTTTGCTAAGATTTTGCATCTTGCCGGTTTAACAAAAATAGTCCAAACTTTAGCTACAAGTAAGTGCAATAGATTCCTCTTGATTTAAAAGTCTTTTCGGAGGTAGATATAGGTGCATCTTCTTGTAGTAGAGAATGTCGCTAGTGTGAGTTTCCAACTATCTTAGGAAAGAACATTCTTAATTTTTTGAGTGATGACTAGATTGTTCTTTCCCCTAGAGAAAGTCCAAACACTATGGATCTGAATGCCACAAGAAAAGTTTTCACACATATATTGTGGACCAACACGATGCACTTACGATATCCCATGTTTTATCAGTTCTCAAATTTCCTAGCTAACTTCACCTGCTTGAATGATTTTATGTCGATTTATAGAAATTAGGTAAAATTTGGATTACTATAGGTAAATTGTAGGTTTATTTGAAAGTTTTACGAAAAAGCTCTTGGAGGTACCCATCGGGGGGAAGGCTCAATTGATATATATCAGAAACCACCTAGAGTTTTGACAACCGGTTCATCTTCTCGCTAAGATTTTGCATCCTAACTATTTAATGAAATTAGGCCAAACTCTAGTCACTGTTTCATGAAATTAGGTCAAACTTTGCTAACCGATTAACTTTGAACATTGACTGTTGGATCAAGACTGGCAAATCCAAACATTGCTAACCGATGGATATTCTTTTCCATTCTTAGCATCTAGAAAGATTCTACTGATAGACTTTAGCACGATGAACACTGATGTGCTCGACTTTCGATGTAGAGCTCGTTGGGAACCCCAAGAGGAAGGTACAATGAATATAGCAGCAAGTTTTCCCTCAGTTATGAAACCAAGGTTTAATCGAACCAGTAGGAGCAAGGAAACACCCCAAAGGTGTTACTAGCTGAGCTTTGGCAGGGCGCACTACCGGTGCTAGTAGCAACATGGAGACCTACACAACACACCCACAGAACTTTGTCCCCAACTTGCGATGAGGTTGTCAATCTCACCGTGTTTTGCGGAAAACAAAGGATTAAACATATTGAATGGAAAGAAGTAAAAGTTTGCAGAAAGTAAACACAAAGCAGTAAAAGATTGTAGATTGTATGTAAAGTAAAAGGACCGGGATCCATAGTTCACTAGAGGTGGCTCTCCTTAGATAGATAACATGCTGGATGAACAAATTACAGCGGGGCAATTGACAAACACCGAGAAAGCAATACATGCATATACTAATCATCTTGATTCCTCTGAGACTTGATTGGGCATTACAACATAATACATAGACCGCCGTCCAACTGCATCTATGACTAATAATCCACCTTCAGGTTATCATCCGAACCCCCTCCAGTATTAAGTTGCAAGCAACAGATTATTGCTTTATGAACTACGTGTAAAGTAAACAATACGATTGCTCTATGAACAAAGGATTGTTGTTTTCTCCCTGGTAGCAACATCACATCTAGTACCTTAGAGATTTCTGTCACTTCCCCAGATTACCAGAGGCATGAACCCACTATCGAGCATAAATACTAACTCTTGGAGTTGCTAGCATGTACTTGGCCAAGATAGCTACTAACAACGGAAAGCATGCAAGATCTCAAATAACAAAGACATGATAGAATCAATAATAAATCTGAAATAGCATCTCAATATCCATCGGATCCCCGCAAACACAACATGTATGGATTACAAATAGATGATCTTGATCATGAACGAAGCTCACAAGATCTAAACATGAAAGCACAAAGGAGGATAAACCAGCCATCTAGCTACTACATGGATCCGTAGTCCAAGGATGAACTACTCACGCATCACACCGGAGGCTTGCATGGTGATGAAGAAGGCCTCCAGGGTGAATTCCCCTCTCTGGCAGGGTGCCGGGAAGAGCTTCAGATCCCTCCTGATCTAGGGATGGAGATGACAGCGGCTACAGACTCTTTCATGGATTTTTGATCGGGCACTTAGGGTTTTCGTACCGAGGGAAACTTATAGGCGGAAGGAGAGGCCGAGGGGGTGCCGTGAGCGGCCACACCACCCCCCTGGCGTGGGCCAGGCCTAGCCGCGCGGCCAGGTGGTGTGGTGGCTCCCTGGCCCTTCTCCATCTCGTATTCTGGCACTTGATCACTTCCGGAAAAATAGGCACTTTGGCTTTTGTCCCGGCCAATTCCGAGAATATTCATTTTCTGACTATCCTGGAACCAAAAACAGCAGAAAACAGGCAGCTGGCACTGTGGCTCTTGTTAATAGGTTAGTCCAAGAAATCATATGAAAAGTACTCCAAAGTTGGAACAAAACACAAGAAAGTGGATAAAACTAAGCATGGAACATCAAAAATTATAGATACATTTGCAATGTATCAACATCCCCAAGCTTAACTCCTGCTCGTCCTCGAGTAGGTAAGTAATAAAAAGAACTAATTTTTGAGGTGACATGCACCATCACAAACTTGATCAAAGTATTTGCAAAACATTAAAGGCTGGGATCATAGTACTTCAATCATATCATGAAAGACAAAGTTCTAGCAATAAGCAAAGAAACTATGATGCAACATGAAAAGGCACAAACAAAAGATTCATGAATAACATGCTTTGTAAGACATTTGTTTGTTTCACATAAATAAAACATAGCATAATAGTATTCAGCTTGTCCCTCAATAGAGTAGAAAATATAAATGCATAGGACACCTTCAAAGTTCATAAGAGTGACTAGATACAATAGTTTCAAACAAGCAATAATAAGTTATGCATCAATCAACTAGTCTTGGGACAATGCACATAGAACTAAGAATGGCCACTATGCTCTCAAAGTAGGCGCATAAAGATAGAAGGTGGAGACTCAATATAATGGTGGAAGAAAGCCTTTGTAAAAGGAAGGAGGGATTCAAGTCTCATAAAGAGCTTCAAAAAATTATGGTACTTATAGCTTTCAGCTCTCATTGCCCCTATCATAAGCATCTTGAAGTGATTAAGGTTAAAGTGAACAAACTATGGTGTACATTCTTAACGAAGTATAAGTCAGAAATCTCATGTTCCTTGTATACGAGGGTCGCTCCTCATGCTACTCAAGTTTAGTCACCGGTAAGTTCTTTTCATTGTAAGTACATGTGTATCATTGAGAACCGCCAACGGGGTACCCCTTGCCCGATGATACGGAAGAATCCCCATATTAAAATGACAAGGCAAGGAGACAACGAGCATCTCAACATTCTTCTTATTTACTATGGGAATATGGTGCTTTTTTCTCTCTTTCCTCTTTTCATAGTATCTCTTTTTCCTTTTCTTTTCTCTTTTTTTTCAATTTAGGACTCTTTTTTTTATAATAAGAATGCTTCATAGACAACTCATTATGGTTACGCTGCAGGTTTCCACCATGTCAGCATGGATTAGACCAGCGGCCCAGGCGTTTCTCTAACACATATACATAACTCCATGGACTTACAAGCTCCCCTTTCATTTCACACCGACGACATCCATATACAAAAGAGCATGATATCAACTAGATACAAGTACCAAGTGCAATGTTGAAAGCGTTCCCCATGAAAGTATGGTTCTGCTAATTCCCAACAAATAAGTGCAAGCATATACAACATAGAAGACACAATGGTTCAAGTTTATTAAGGGCAAGTAAACTAAAGTGTGCCATCAAGTTCGTGAGAGCTTTAATCACTAGTTTTCTCATAACAAGAGGAAGGTAAACAAAAGCATAAATATACTTGGAATAGCGTAAGATACTAGGTAGGTATGGTGGACTCTTTGGAATAACTTGGTTTAGGGAGTTGGATGCATGAGTGGACTCATACTTGGTTGTGGAGGCTAGCAAAAGACTGGGAGCGACAAACTAAGAGAGTAATAATGGCCATGCAGAGCGACAAAACATCATTGATCAAAGCAAAAAGTGATACTACAAGTTGAAAACTAAAGGATCATAAAGGCTATGGTGACTTGATATAGTCATAACATGGTGTGAGCATGTGCCAAGTCAACCCAAATAAAGCATCAAAGGAGAATACCACTATACTATGCTTTAATATGCTAAAACAACGCATGATTCATCCAAGGCACATTAAGCAATCTCAATTGTTTATAACAAGTCATGCTACAGCAAACAATACTAAGCATAAAGCCAAAACAATATCAAGCATGGCATGACAAAGCATAGGCCATAGTCAAAAACGAGCTCTTTTTACCACAAAAGCATGAACTTTCCTACTCTTTTCCAAACCAAACCAAACTATTCGCAAACCAAAGTGTGAAAGAGGGGGTCCAACCAACTTATTCATAAAACTAAGAAAACAAGCAAACTAAAAGCCAAAACAAAACCAAAAAAGAAGACGCTCCAAGAAAAACACAACTGTGCATGAAACAATAAAAATGAAGCGTTTGGAAGAAACCTGGAATTTTTATTGATGAAGAAGGGGATTCCTTGGGCATCCCCAAGCTTTGACGCTTGTACTTCTTGGATATTTCTTGGGGTGACACACGTGGCATCCCCAAGCTTGAGCTTTAGTCCATCCTCTATCTCATTACTCGTTCCTTCCATACACCTGAAATTTTTCCTTCATACAAAATTTGACACAATCTCATTAGCAACATTAGTGCACTTAAGATAAATAAGTCTCAAGGTTCAATTCTAACACCAAATAAACATCCATCAGAACACTAGATACTGTAGCACTTCCCTCAAAAAGTTCAATTCCCCAAAAGAACTCAAGAAGGAACTAACAAGAAGCAAATGCAGAAAATGGCAGAAATCTGTCAAAACAGACCAGCAGGTAAAGACGAATTTTTTCAAAGATCTTATGTTGCTTAAATCAAAAAGTGTTGAACTAGATAAAGTTAGATAACAACCTGGGGCAGAAGGACGAAAAATTACAGCTCAATCCGACGTACAGAGCTCTCTCAGGAAGTTTTACGGTGAAGCACAAAAATCTGTTTCGGGACAGCAACTTTCCCAATCATTACTTCACTCTCATTAGAGGTTGCTCTTGGCACAAAAAGCAAATAAAAAGGATAAGGAGAGGTTATTACCGAGGTAATAACTTCCAAGACTCATCTAAAACTCTTGGGTTATCTCCCAACAAGTACTTTTCTTTAACGCCTTTAAGTTAGGCATAAGAAGCAAAGAAAGAATCAAGTGTTCTCAAATGAAGAAGCATTAAGACCAAATTTTGTTTTCATAGGAGAAGCAAAAGAAATATTTTCTCTCTTTTTAGGGAATTGTTCTATACCTTTATTGAGTGGGAATTGATATTTAATGGTGACTTCTTTCATATCAATAATGGCACCAACAGTTCTAAGAAAAGGTCTTCCCAAAGTAATAGGACAAGAAGCATTATATTCAACATCCAAAACATAGAAATCAACAGGGACATAGGAATCGTTAACCATAATAAGAACATCATTAAGACTCCCCGTGAGTTTCTTTTTAGCATTAGCATCAAGTGGGACATTCAAATAACAATCTTCAAGAGGAGGCAAATCAAGCATATCATAAATCCTTCTAGGCATAATAGAAACACTACTATCAAGATCACACAAAGCTTTGAAATCAAAGTCATTCACTTTCATGTTAATGATGGGTTCCCAACCATCTTCTTGTTTTATAGGAATAGAAGCTTTATGTTTCATCTTTTCTTCCTTAATCTTTATGCGAGCATCGGTAATGTGTTTTGTAAAGGCCATATTCATAGCACTAGCATTAGGACTTTTAGCAAGCTTTTGTAGGAACTTAATAACTTCAGAGATGTTGCAACCATCAAGATCAAAATCAACTTTATCATCTAAAGTAGTAGAACTATTGCTAGCCTCAACACTAGTGGTGGTAATAGTAGAAACACTAATGTTTCTAGCAATTTCATCTTCTCTTTCCCACTTAGCATGTAATTCAGCTAATAGTCTAACATTTTCATCAATTCTTACTTGTATGGCATTAGTAGCTACAAAGGGATTCTCATTAGTTTCAGGTTTAGTAGCCATTTTATTCAAATTAGATTGAGCTTCAGCCAAAGATGCTATATTTATTTTAGCATTAGAGAGTTTTTCCTCAATAGTTTTATTGAAAGCAGTTTGTTTACTAATAAACTCTTTAAGCATAACTTCAAGTTCAGAGAGAGCACTCTTATTATTGTTGTAAGAATTTCCATAAGCATTACCATTGTTGGGAGGATATGGCTTATAATTGTTGTTGCCAAAATTGTTCCTATAAGCATTATTACCATAAGCATTGTTGCCAACGTTGTTATTTCTTATGAAGTTCACATCAACTTGCTCTTCTTGAGCAACCAAAGGAGCTAGAGGAACATTATTTGGATCAATATGGGCTTTCCCATTAACAAGCATAGACATAATCATATCAATCTTATCACTCAAGGAGGAGGTTTCCTCAACAGAATTTACCTTCTTACCTTGTGGAGCTCTCTCAGTATGCCATTCAGAATAATTAACCATCATATTGTCTAGAAGTTTTGTTGCAGCACCCAAAGTGATGGTCATAAAGGTACCTCCAGCAGCTGAATCCAATAGGTTCCTTGAAGAATAGTTCAATCCTGCATAAAAAGTTTGGATGATCATCCAAGCAGTCAGTCCATGAGTGGGGCAATTCTTTACCAAAGATTTCATTCTTTCCCAAGCTTGAGCAACATGCTCATTATCAAGTTGTTTAAACTTCATTATTTCACTTCTCATGGATATAATCTTAGCAGGAGGATAGTATTTTCCAATAAAAGCATCTTTGCACTTAGTCCAAGAATCAATACTATTCCTAGTTAAGGAATTCAACCATTCTTTAGCTTTTCCTCTCAAAGAGAAAGGAAACAATTCCAGTTTAACAATATCACCATCTATATCCCTATGCTTTTGCGTCTCTTAAAGTTCAACAAAGTTATTTAGATGGGAAGCGGCATTTTCATTACTAATACCAGAAAATTGTTCTCTCATAACAAGATTGAGCAAAGCAGGTTTTATCTGAAAGAAAGAATTTTCAGCCACAGGTGGAGCAATAGGTGTGCTCATAAAATCACTATTGTTGGTGCTAGTGAAGTCACCCAACTTAGTGTTTTCAAGAGTAGTCATTTTTTTGGGTTTTCAAATAAGAAAGCAAACAAGTAGGACTAATTTTTCGTGTTTTTGAAGAACAAACAAGCAAACAAAGCAAAAAGAAACTAAGCAAAACAAAAAGAACAAAGTAAAGAGATTGGTTATGAGGGACTCCCCTTGTGAAGATGTCCTTGACTCCCCGGCAACGGCGCCAGAAAATCTTGATGTGCTCGACTTTAGACGTAGAGCTTGTTGGGAACCCCAAGAGGAAGGTACGATGAATATAGCAGCAAGTTTTCCCTCAGTTATGAAACCAAGGTTTAATCGAACCAGTAGGATCAAGGAAACACCCCAAAGGTGTTACTAGCTGAGCTTTGGCAAGGCGCACTACCGGTGCTAGTAGCAATGTGGAGACCTGCACAACACAACCACAGAACTTTGTCCTCAACTTGTGATGAGGTTGTCAATATCACCGTGTTTTGCGGAAAAAAAGGATTAAACGTATCGAATGGAAAGAAGTAAAACTTTGCAGAAAGTAAACGCAAAGTAGTAAAAGATTGTAGATTGTATGTAAAGTAAAAGGACCGGGATCCATAGTTCACTAGAGGTGGCTCTCCTTAGATAGATAACATGCTGGGTGAACAAATTACAGCAGGGCAATTGACAAACACCGAGAAAGCAATACATGCATATACTAATCATCTTGACTCCTCTGAGACTTGATTGGGCATTACAACATAATACATAGACCGCCATCCAACTGCATCTATGACTAATAATCCACCTTCAGGTTATCATCCGAACCCCCTCGAGTATTAAGTTGCAAGCAACAGATTATTGCTTTATGAACTGCGTGTAAAGTAAATAATACGATTGCTCTATGAACAAAGGATTGTTGTTTTCTCCCTAGTAGCAACAACACATCTAGTACCTTAGAGATTTTTGTCACTTCCCCAGATTACCAGAGGCATGAACCCACTATCGAGCATAAATACTAACTCTTGGAGTTGCTAGCATCTACTTGGCCAAGATAGCTACTAACAACAGAAAGCATGCAAGATCTCAAATAACAAAGACATGATAGAATCAATAATCAATCTGAAATAGCATCTCAATATCTATCGGATCCCCGCAAACACAACATGTATGGATTACAAATAGATGATCTTGATCATGAACGGAGCTCACAATATCTAAACATGAAAGCACAAAGGAGGAGAAACCAGCCATCTAGCTACTACATGGATCCGTAGTCCAAGGATGAACTACTCACGTATCACACCGGAGGCTTGCATGGTGATGAAGAAGGCCCATAGGGTGAATTCCCCTCTCGGGCAGGGTGCCGGGAAGAGCTTCAGATCCCTCCCGATCTAGGGATGGAGATGACGGCGGCTAAAGACTCTTTCGTGGATTTTTGATCGGGCACTTAGGGTTTTCGTCCCGAGGGCAACTTATAGGCGGAAGGAGAGGCCGATGGGGTGCCGGGAGCGGCCACACCACCCCCTGGCGCGGGCCAGGCCTAGCCGCGCGGCCAGGTGGTGTGGTGGCTCCCTGGCCCTTCTCCGTCTCGTATTCTGGCACTTGATCACTTCCGGAAAATAGGCACTTTGGCTTTTGTCCCGTCCAATTCCGAGAATATTCATTTTCTGACTTTCCTGGAACCAAAAACAGCAGAAAACAGGCAGCTGGCACTATGGCTCTTGTTAATAGGTTAGTCCAAGAAATCATATGAAAAGTACTCCAAAGTTGGAACAAAACACAAGAAAGTGGATAAAGCTAAGCATGGAACATCAAAAATTATAGATACATTTGCAATGTATCAAACACTAGTATTCGCAAACCTCAAAACACACAATACTTCATTATTACTTGGTTTCAGGGTCCTTGTGCCAAATGGACAGACTTGGATGGAATTTTCGTGTTTTTATGAGGTCCTTGATGTAACTTGTACTTCCACCGACCACTCGAGCACCTCGCTCTTATGAGACCTACCATTAGATTGGCCATTCGCAGTACTTCTTATCTTTATCTTGTCTCTTATCTCTTACAATACCATATGTACCACCACTACATAGTGTGGGGATTAACTTATTTTGAACATTGACCATTGGATCTCAAGACTGGAAAATCCAAACATTGCTAACCGTTGGATCTTCTTTTCTATTCTTAGCATCTATAAAGATTCTGTCGATAGTCTTTAGCATGATGAACACTAGTATGCGCAAACCTCAAAACACACAATACTTCATTACTCGGTTTCAAGGTCCATGTGATAAATGCATGGACTTGGATGCAACTTCATTTTTTAAGGTCCTTGATGTAAATTGTAATTCTACCCACCGTGTTAACTCTCAAGCACCTCGCTCTTACGAGACCTACTATTAGATCGACCATTCGCAGTACTTCTTATGTTATATTTTATCTTGTCTCATATCTCTTACAATACCATACCACTACATAGTGTAGGGATTAACTTTGAACATATTATCCGTTGGATCAAGATTGGAAAATCCAAACATTGCTAACCATTGGATATTTTTTCCATTCTTAGCATCAAGAAAGATTCGATCTATTGATAGTCTTTAGCACGATAAATGCTAGTATGCACAAACCTAAAAACACACAATACTTCATTGCTCAGTGTCAGAGTCCTTGTGCTAAAATGCATGGACTTGGATGCAATTTTCATTTTTTACGAGGTTCTTGATGTAACTTGTACTTCCACTGACCGTATTAACTCTCAATCACCTTGCTCCTACGAGACTTACCATTAGATAGGCCATTCGTAGTACTTCTTATCTTACCTTTATCTTGTCTCTTATCTCTTACAATACCATGCATACCACCACTAAATAGTGTAGGGATTAACTTATTTGAACATTGACCATTGGATCAACACTAGGAAATCCAAATATTGCTAACCGTTGGGTCTTCTTTTCCATTCTTAGCATCTAGAAAGTTTCTACTGATAGTCTTTAGCACGATGAACACTAGTATGTGCAAACCTCAAAACACATAGTACTTTATTGCTCGGTTTAAGAGTCCTTGTGCTAAATGCACGGACTTGTTGGAGGCAATTTTCATTTTTTGTGAGGTCCTTAATGTAAGTTGTACTTACACCGACCATGTTAACTCTCAAGCACCTCGCTCTTACGAGACCTACCATTAGATCGGCCATTCGTAGTACTTCTATCTTATCTTTATCTTGTCTCTTATCTCTTACAATACCATACCACTACATATAGTGTAGAGATTAACTTTGAACATTAATAGTTGGATCAAGACTGGCAAATCCAAACATTTCTAACCATTGGATCTTCTTTTCCATTCTAGCATCTAGGTTTGTACTCCCTCGCTCCGTCCCAGAATATAAGGTGCCTAAGGATTGGTCAAAAGTCAAACCTTACTAACTTTGACCAAATATGTAAAAAAAATATCTACATCTACAATATTGAATGGACATATTAATAAAATATATTTTACGGTGAATCTATTGATATTAATTTAGTATTCTAAATTTTTATATTTTTGTGTATAATCATGGTCAAACTTAAAAAATGTTGACTTTTGCCTAATCCTTAGGCGCCTTATATTTTGGCAGAGGGAGTACTATTCAACACGAATCCAGTTGCTCTGAACCATTGGATCTAAGAGCCCAACGGTCATGATTAGTGTTATGGATCCAATTCAAAACTGCTGCACTATAGTAATATAAATAGAGATAATACAGTCTACTATGCTATGAAGTTTTGGGGGTGGTGACATGATGGTTCTAGAACATGCATGGTGGAGTTTTCTCTATGTACTATTCAACACGAATCCTGCTTCTCTGAACCATTGGATCCAATAGCCCAACCGTTAGGATTGGTGCTATGGATCTAATTCAAAACTGCTCCACTATAGTAGTAGAGATAGAGATATGTTATCTTATCTTATATTACGACTATATAGTGTACGAATAAGTTTGAATATTGACCGTTGGATCAAGACTCGTGAATCCCAACATTTCTAGCCGTTGGATCTTCTTTTCCATTCTAGCATCTAGAAGATTCAATTGATAGTCTTCAACATAATGAATGCTATGCACAAACCTCAAAACACACTTCTCCATCATACTAGAATCTTCTCCCCCGTAGCAAATAATCGTTGACTTCTACATGATCTTATCTTATCTTATCTTACCACTATACAGTGTACAGATAACTTTGAATATTAACCGTTGGATCAAGACTCACGAATCCCAGCATTTCTAGCCGTTGGGTCTTCTTTTCCATTCTAGCATCTAGAAGATTCTATTTATAGTCTTGAACACAATGAATGCACTATGCATAAACCTCTCAAAACACACTTCTCCATCATACTAGAATCTTCTCCCCTGTAGATAATAATCGTTGACTTCTACATGATCTTATCTTATCTTATCTTATCTTACCACTATATAGTGTACGAATAACTTTGAATATTGACCGTTGGATCAAGACTCGCGAATCTGAATATTTCCAGCCATTGGATCTTATTTTCCATTCTAGCATCTAGAAGATTCTATTGATAGTCTTCAACACAATGAATGCACTATGCATAAACCTCTCAAAACACATGTCTCCATCATACTAGAATCTTCTCCCTCGTTTCTCTAGACCATGTTACCGAAAATTTCAAGTGTTAGGTAGCTAATAATCTTTGACTTCTACACATGATGATACAAAGTAGAAGAACCAAATATACACCCATACTTTATAGATGTTGATCAAATTTATATTTTTCCACTTTACCTATTATAATTTTATATAGTGATGATATGCCAGACGTCTATTATCTGAGCCTCACATGCAGGACACGTGCAACTTACTAGTATATTATCTTATCTTATCTTACCATTATATAGTGTACAAATAACTTTGAATGTTGAACGTTGGATCAAGACTCACGAATCCGGACATTTCTAGCTATTGGATCTTCTTTTCCATTCTAGCATCTAGAAGATTCTATTGATAGTCTTTGGCATAATGAATACTATGCACAAACCTCAAAACACACTTCTCCGTCATACTAAAAGCTTCTCCCTTGTAGCTAATAATCATTGACTTCTACATGATCTTATCTTATCTTACCACTATATAGTGTACGGATAACTTTGAATGTTGACCGTTGGATCAAGACTCACGAATCCCAGCATTTCTAGCCATTGGATCTTCTTTTCCATTCTAGAATCTAGAAGATTCTATTGATAGTCTTGAACACAATGAATGCACTATGCATAAACCTCTCAAAACACACTTCTCCATCATACTAGAATCTTCTCCCTCATTTCTCTAGACCATGTTACCAAAAATTTCAAGTGTTCGGTAGCTAATAATCTTTGACTCCTACACATGATGATACAAAGTACAAGGACCAAATATACACACATACTTTATAGATGTTGATCAAATTTATAATTTTTTGTGCTTTACCAATTATAATTTTATAGTGATGATATGTCATACGTTTACTATCTAAGCCTTATTAAGGTGTGCTTTTTTACACAATGCGGGAGTAGTATATTTCTTTGCTTAGACATATGGTCACCTATGTCCACGCACTGTACATGCTGAGAGAATAAAACGTTGGCAGGGGAAGAGGGCAGTAGCAAAGAGAACTTGAAGGCGATTCCATGTCAGAGCAAAGTTATGATGAGTTTCTAACATGAGGTACTCATGCGGCCTTATAGTGTACACTCTACTAGTAGTAAATTTTAGAACCTATGCATGTAAAACAAATCGTGTGTTTTCTCTCCTTCCCTATGCTCCATATCTCCTTCCCTTTCCCCTCGCGCACCGGTCCGGCTGATCTCTCTCCCCTCGTCCACAGCATTGTGCTGCACACATGTGCCTTGGTACGACGGCTCTGTGTCTGGCGTCTTCGGCAGCTGCGCGTTGGTGTGGAGTAGGGATGAGGAGTACATAGGAAGGAAACCACTTTGGTCCTTGGCGGCACAAAGGATTAAACTTTTCCAGTTTTCGAAATTTTCACTTGCTTCCCAAACATCGGGAGGGAAGGTTATCCAAAAGATTGGCCAAACATCAGGAGGGAAGGCAATTTTGAACCTGTTTTGAACATTAACCATTGGATCAAGACTGGCAAATCCAAAATTTGAACATTGACCGTTGGATCAAGAATGGCAAATCCAAACTTTGCTAACCGTTGGATCTTCTTTTCCATTATTAGCATCTAGAAAGATTCTACCGATAGTCTTTAACACAATGGACGCTAGTATGCGCAAACCTCCAAACACACACTTCATTGCTCAGTTTCAGGGTCCTTGTGCTAAATGCATGCATGGACTTGGATGCAATTTTCATTTTTTATGAGGTCCTTGATGTAACTTTTACTTCCACTGACCGTCTTAACTCTCAAGAACCTCGCTCCTACGAGACCAACCATTAGATCGGCCATTCGCGGTACTTCTTATCTTATCTTTATCTTGTCTTATCTCTTACAATACCAAACCACCATTGTATAGTGTACGAACTAACTTCGAACATTGACCGCTGGATCAAGACTGGCAAATCCAAACATTGCTAACTGTTAGATCTTCTATTTTCAGTTAGCATAGAGAAAGATTTTATTGATAGTCTTTAGCACGATGAATGCTAGTATGCGCAAACCACAAAACACACACACTTCATTATTCAGTTTTAGGGTCATTGTGTTAAATGGATGGACTTTGATGCAATTTTCATTTTTTATGAGGTCCTTAATGTAAGTTGTACTTCCATCGATCGTGTTAACTCTCAAGCACCTCTCTCCTATGAGACCTACCATAGTTAAAGGCAAATGCACCCACCCCAATTATCACACAAACTGGGCCAACGGTTTCTTATACGTAATGCCCAAGTTTTTAGTACTAGGATTTTTCAAGCTTCCGCACAAACTTTGCACACTTCAGTGACTTCTTCTCGATTTAACGAAATTTGATCAAACTTGAGCTACAAGTAAGCGAGATAGATTGCTCTTGAATTAAATGTATTTTCTTAGGTAGATGGGTGCATCTTCTTCTAGTAAACAATATCGTCGGTGTGAGTTTCTAACTATGAGGAAAGAAAATCCTCAGTTTTCCGAGTGATGACGAGCTGGTTCTTTTATGTAAAGAATTTCTGAAGAATATGGATATAAATGCCATAAGCCAAGATTTTAGACATATTAAGTTTACCAACGTGTTTTACTTACGATTCACATGTTTTATGAGTTTTCAAACTCCCTATGTAGCTAATTAACTTTGCCCCACTTGAATGACTTCATGTCTATATTTATCAAAATTTGGTCAACCTTGAACTGCAATAACTAAATTATTGTAGGATGCTTCTAAAGAATTACAAAAAACTTTTGGAGGTGTACCCATTGGGGGCTCAGTTAATATATCAGAAAACAACCGAGAGTTTTGACAATATGTTTTTAACTCCTTTCTAATTAAGATTTTCCATCATGACAATTTAACAAAAAATTAGCTCAAACTTGAGCTACAAGTAAGCACGGTAGATTTTTCTTTAATTAAGTGTCTCTTTGGAGGTAGGTGGATGCATCTTCTTCTTGTAGTAATCAGTACCGCCGGTGTGAGTTTCCAACTATCAGGAAAGTACTTTCTAAATTTTCTCAGTGAAGATGAGATTTTTGTTCGTTTTCGTAAACAAAGTCTGAAGGATATGGACCTGAACGCCACAAGCCAAGCTTTCAGACATCTATAGTGGACCCTCATGTTGTACTTATGATTCCCGTGTTTTATGAGTTTCCAAACTTATTCCTATAGCTAACTTTTCCCACTTGAAATTGATTTTATGTTGATTTATTGAAATTAGTTCAATTTTGAACTACAAGTAAATTGTAGGTTGCATTGAAAGTTTTACGTTTTTTGGAGGTAACCATTGGGGGCTGATTTAATATATCACAAACCACCACCAATAGTTTTTACAACAAGTTCAACTTCTTGCTAAGATTTTTCATCTTGCAAATTTAACAAAATTAGATCAAACTTGAGTTACAAGTAAATGCGATAGATTGCTATTGAGTTAATTGTATTTTCGGAGGTAGACGGGTGCATCTTCTTATAGTAAACAATATCGTCGATGTGAGTTTACAAATATCAAGAAATGTCATTCTTAAATTTCCGAGTGATGACGAGATTGTTCCTTTTTGTAAAAACAGTCTGAAGAGTATGGATCTAAATGCCACAAGCCATGTTTTTAGACATCTTATCTTACCTCTATATAGTGTATGAATAACTTTGAATATTGACCGTTGGATCGAGACTCGCGAATCCGAACATTTCCCGCCATTGGATCTTCTTTCCCATTCTAGCATCTAGAAGATTCTATTGATAGTCTTGAACACAATGAATGCACTATGCATAAACCTCTCAAAACACACGTCTCCATCATACTAGAATCTTCTCCCTCGTTTCTCTAGACCATGTTACCAAAAATTTCAAGTGTTAGGTAGCTAATAATCTTTGACTTCTACACATGATGATACAAAGTAGAAGAACCAAATATACAGCCATACTTTATAGATGTTGATCAAATTTATATTTTTCCACTTTACCTATTATAATTTTATATAGTGATGATATGCCAGACGTCTATTATCTGAGCCTCACATGCAAGACACGTGCAACATACTAGTATCTTATCTTATCTTACCTTATCTTATCTTACCATTATATAGTGTACGAATAACTTTGAATATTGACCGTTGGATCAATAATCACGAATCCCTGCATTTCTAGCCATTGGATCTTATTTTCCATTCTAGCATCTAGAAGATTCTATTGATAGTCTTCGGCATAATGAATATTATGCACAAACCTCAAAACACACTTCTCCGTCATACTAGAATCTTCTCCCTCGTAGCTAATAATCGTTGACTTCTACATGATCTTATCTTATCTTATCTTATCTTACCACTATATAGTGTACGGATAACTTTGAATTTAGACCGTTGGATCAAGACTCGTGAATCCTAGCATTTCTAGCCATTGGATCTTTTTTCCCATTCTAGCATCTAGAAGATTCTACTGATTGTCTTGAACACAATGAATGCACTATGCATAAACCTCTCAAAACACACTTCTCCATCATACTAGAATCTTCTCCCTCGTTTCTCTAGACCATGTTACCAAAAATTTCTAGTGTTAGATAGCTAATAATCTTTGACTTCTACACATGATGATACAAAGTACAAGGACCAAATAGACACCCATATTTTATAGATGTTGATCAAATTTATAATTTTTTGTGCTTTACCAATTATAATTTTATATGGTGATGATATGTCATACGTTTACTATCTGAGCCTTATTAAGGTGTGCTTTTTTACACAATGCGGGAGTAGTATATTTCTTTGCTTAGACATATGGTCACCTCTGTCCACGCGTTGTACATGCTGAGAGAATAAAACATTGGCAGGGGAAGAGGGCAGCAGCGAAGAGAAGTTGAAGGCGGTTCCATGTCAGAGAAAAGTTATGATGGGTTTCTGACACGAGGTACTCCTGCGGCCTTACAGTGTACACTTTACTAGTAGTAAATTTCAGGACCTATGCATGCAAAACAAATCGTGATTTTTTTGAGAGATTGTCAACTTTTTTTCTTTATTGAACTGAGAGATGTTCGATTTTGGGTCCGGTAACGGGGGCGTAGAGCCCGACAGGGGAGAGGAAATTGGCGGTGTGCTAGGCAAGCTTATTTGAGGTGGCAGCGTGTGGGTGTATAGATGGTATTGCCGTACTGGTAGCCCATTTTGTGAGCATTTTGTTGTTGTACTACACAAGAGTTCGAGAGTAGTAGTATTCCAGTTTTAGTTCCTTAATTACCGGTGGAACCTTTATGTGTTTATTAGTTACAGCTGAAGTAGTACAGTAGTACTTATTCCAAATGTGACTGCACAAGATGATGAATATAGAAGATCCAAGGATTATTACGTTCGGCAAGAGGATCTCCGAGTATACTCCAAACCGCCTCTCTGCCATGACCATTTATTTGAGAGGACAGTACAACTCCATCCCGTGCTAGGCTATCTTATGCCGTACTACTCCTAGAAAAGGCTGACCTATTTACTCGATAGGCACCAGGAAACGCAGAGAAGAGAGAAAAACCACGCTCGGTAGGCTGTATGATTTCAATCGATTTATTCTATTTTCCTTTTCTCCTTGTCCTCTTCCTCTCCATCTTCTCGCTGATCCCCACTCGCCCACCTTTAGCACACACCAACGCCACCATGCCGCTTTCGGAGCATCTTCGTAGCCCAGTTCGATAGGCACTATAGATTTAGCAGAGAGAAAGAAGGCACGCTTGGTTTTATTTCATTTTGTATTTCTCTTTGCCTCGATCTCCATCCTCACTTCACCTCTAGTGTCCCGGCGACGACCATTACCACTCGCAGACCAATACAGGCACACACCAACGCCGCTGTGCCGCTTTAGGATCAGCTCCGGCACCAAGTTTGATAGACTGTTTTCTGTCTCGCCCTGCCAGCTGTCTCTCTCTATCTCCTCCAAAACCTCCAATCAAAACCAAACGCCATCGCCCCCCACCTGCTCGAGCTCTTCCTCAGGATGGCCCAATTATCAATGATAGTGACACTTCTAGGGTGTTTTCCGATGGCCCCCTTGAAGAATCTGCTAGATGCGGCGTCATCACCGCCACGAGCCTCGCCGCCTGCTGCAAACATTATCTTTACTCAGCATCACATAGTGCATCCCTATCGAAATCTCATCCTTTTGGTCTCCCTGTGTTCTTCACTCTCACTCAACTAAGGTACTGCGTGAGTACAATGTCTTCTACCGCGACAATCGCATGAAGCAGTTCTACAGGGGCAGCTACTATTGCAGCAGAGGCAAGAAGAAGCCACAGAAGAAGTTCGGGTGGACCTTGTGCGAGTTGACGCCACTGGACAAGTCCTCTTCCGATGCTGTGATGCCAGATTGTGAGGGTAAGAAGTGGGCAGGCGCCCATGGAGATTGGATCACCACTATTGGCCTTGCCTGGAACTGGGAGCTTGTGAATGTGTTCACTCGTCGTCGGATTCCTCTACCAGTGATCTTCGATTTTGAGGCCACACCCGAGGTACTTAAGTTTATCGTGACTGGTCAGCCTACTAATCTACTGAAGATAGCCATTTGCCGAGTTCCCACAGCTGCTGGGAACTATAATGATTTCTCTGTCCTGGCCATCTTCGACACGGTAATTGCCTTCCTTGATGGTTCTCATGGTATGTGGATGATTCTTAAGAACCAGTTCAGCATGTTCAGCTACCGCGATGCAATTATCCATAATGGAGTTATCTATGCCATAACTCAGATTGACAATGTTTATGCATGGGATCCTCGGGCATGGGGTAAAATTTCCATCCTTAAATTTTCAAGCTTCATCATTCAAATTTTGCTCAGCTGACCTCTGAATGTGCTTTTCCTTGCAAGGTCTTGTGCGTGTTCCTGGGCCACCTGAATTAGACAGTAATCGTGAGTACAATCCTGATCTGTGGTGGTTAGCAAGATATCCTGATGATGGTAGCCTTATTCTGATCAATACTATGGGCGTTAGTGCTAGGCGGTATGACACTAGTTATCCTGTGGCTGAAAATGTTGGTTATCATCACGGCCGCAATATTCACACCTATTCTAGTGGGTTTTGCTGCCATGTGTTCTCGATTGACACTAGTAGTTTACTTCCACCGAGGCAATGGCGGAGGGTTTTAGACCATGGAGCATTTTCTATCTTCCTTGGATTGAACTATCCAATTACCATTCCAGTTCGCGTGGCAGGACTTGGCCCTAGAGATCTAACAAGGAGCAACTATGTATACACCTCGCCGCATGCAGTTAGTCTCGGTGGATTTAATATTTGTTCTGAAATATGCCGCATCAGTATGAATGCTCAAGACGTTGTTGTTGGTTTCTCAACCAACATTGGCTGGAATTTCCCTAAAAAAAACATTGGCTGGAATTGGCGGTAAGCTCCGTCGTGGTTCATCCCAAGCTTGGACAACGCGAAGGATTGGAACTGGCATAATTAACGGTTCAAGGGAAATCATATGGAATAGGGATTTGCGTATCTTGAATTATTTCCTTCACCTTATTTGTATCGTATGGCCTCAACAGTTAACTTACTATACTCTAATACTCATTTCGCTGCAATGTAGTGTAAGGCCTGCGATTTGATCAAACTCCTTCTGTATGCAAGCCATAGTTTTATTAAGTGCGGGTTGAATATTCCGCAACTCATTGCGCCTCCACCCCTTTATTATTTGTTGCACTTTCGAGTTCTCAAAAAATGTGAAATAAATCCGGACATTGGCTATGTTGTATCTTGTGCATCTACAATATTCGGTCCCACAATAAGATCTTATGTGACCCGTGTCAATGAAAATTAAAAAACCTAAGCAAACAATATCTTGTGTTCATTTGTTCATTTTGTGGTGGCAAGGCCATGTACTATTAATATTTTTGGGATGGAAATTTATAGATGAACTATATAAATATGATCTATGTTCATGATTTATTTCACATTTTCTGAAAATTTGAAAGTGCCACATGCAACAGCTTGTTGCCAGTGCAGCTAGTTGCAAATTGTAATTTTCGTCGTGGACGTACCTAGTGGCTCCAAGCGCATGGTGCATGTAGATTCTCACTGGCAGGTGGAGCCGACCTTAACAGGGCCCACATTTCAGTGAATTAGAGCCACACAAAGTCATGCACGTTCCATCACTTGAGCGAAATCTGGTGTCCTTGCACGTCTCTCATTTTGCTGCGCAGTTGCATGCTGTACACGTGTAATTCCATGTACCTGTGGCGGACCTACAGGGTATGCTAGGTATGCACCGGAATACCCTATGTCCTAGCCGCGTCGCGTCTATCGTGTATAGTAGGGGAAAGGCGAGTTGATTTGTAAAATTGCTTAGCTTAGTTGCTGCCCAGCCGTGCGTTCGTGCGTGGAGTAGAAAAAAAAGTAAAACCTGATCGATGCAAACCACTCAGATCTATTTCTTCTATGTCCCTGCATACTACTCTACCGACTACCGGTCTAGCCCTAGCGATCCAAAACCCAGCCACCGGTGTCCGGCAACGCTGCCGCCTATGTTCCCTAGCATCTCGGCCAAGGAGCCTCCATCAATGAAGGTGGACCACGGACCTAGACGTTGGTCAAACCTCATGCCAAGACTTAGACGGCGACCTGCTATCTCCATAACACCACGAGTATGATGAACACAAGACATCCTTCAACGTCCTTCGCCAGCTGCCGGGAGATGGATATCACGACCATGTGATCAGCATAATCAACGCAGGCACGTTGCATGCATGTTGAGGTAACTATCCAAGTAGTTGATCTTGATCTAAAGAAAAAAGTACTAATTGATCTTTTAATTTAAGTTATAGATTCATCATTTATATATACATATATCATCGTGAGATTAAATACTTAAATACAAATTGATTCAATTTAGAACATATATTTATCATCATTCATATTTTTAATTCCGTAAAGAGAATATATTTTATATTTTATCAAAATGGTCACCAATTTTTGTACGGTATACCCATTAATAAAATCCTAGGTCCGCCACTTCTTGTACTAGAACATATATGAACACATGTAACATGCCAAAAATACCACGGACACACCCGTACTGTGTATTATATCCGGTGTATATATTTTCGGTTCTGTGCTACGAGTTTTGCATGTAGGGAAACAACATGAAAGTACATGTGTCCATGTCGTGGCTACTACTAGTAGTAGTAATTCGTCCCCCTATTTTCCGTTGAAAATACTAGTACACTATGTTGAAATGAAAGCTATAAAAAGAACACCTCTGGTCAAACTGATGTGATTAGACAATACTGTACCTCTGATATATAGTAAGTAGAAGTATTGTCAAATTACTAGCTGCGTGGCGTGCTAGTCTAACATACAGTAAAGTCTAGGCGACGGTGTCCTCAATACTATTGTTGACTAGACAGAGCAAGCAAGTAAAATCTCCTCCCTCGTTTTTTTATTTGCCTCTCTGTCTTCTTCCCCAGTCCCCACCCCACCCACGATCTCCACCACTCTCTCTCTTCTAACACTCCCCTTCTCCAGCAGAAAACCCCAGCCGCACTTGGCATCCGCCTAAATCCATTCGGCTGTGATAGCCAATTCGAAGCTCAGCGGGCGATGCAAGTGGGATCAACTCAGCGCGGACGATGTCGACCTCATCGTTCCGTGTCTGGACATTTCCAGCACCGTCAGGCTAGCCGCATGGTGCAAGCTGCTGTACGATCGTATCGCCAACAACGAAGGTACGAAATGGACTATTCACCATTGGAATGAACCCTGCCTACTGATGCCTCAGCCTACTTATTGGTTTGACGAGCACTATGATGGTACGAGGGTACATTGTCTGCACGACACGGTGTACAACGTGGTGCCCCTCGGCCATCCTCGGCGCACCTCCATCCTGCCCTTCATGCATGGAAAATTCTAGGTTGGCATGATCGGCGACTGGCTCGCCACAGTGGACCAGGGCGGGGCCTCGTGCCTAGCGAACATCTACACCTATCATGTAATCGACCTTCCATCGACGGATACTTGTCACATTGCGGCCGCCTCACATCCACGATATAACTTGTAATTCTACTAGCCAGCCAAGGTTCCCCCAATTACATGTAGTCATTTCTAAACTCATTCACATTTCAAAAGTTTTTTTTGGCGAATTCGTAGGTATGGAGAAAAGTTCAATAAGTCGTGGGATGGATCTCTGGAGCTGTTGAAGATCGTAATCTGCAGAGTGCCCACAGAAGCTGGGGGTTACACAGACTATAAGCTCCTCGCGTTTGTCGATGGTGAAATCGCCTACCTGGAAGGAGGTAGCCAAGTTTGGAGATGTCTGGAGCATTCATGTCTTGGAAGATGACAGTACTATGATGCCATTGAACATGGTGGCCTCATTTTTGCGGTCACAAGTTAAGGCTGCACCTACTGCTGGTATCCCACATCGGAAGGTAATTCTAGTTCCATGATGATACATTGTGAGTGATTCAGTGAAGTTGTTCTTTAACTACCTTGTTTATTTTTTACCTTTCGTATGACTGAATGAGCACACGCTTTATGTCCTAAAAAATGAATGAACTATTGCCGGTAATGAATTAGTACCAGTAATATGCCTTCCAAAAATATAATGTATGACGGTGTCCCTGCACTACTAAGTTCGTTAATTGTCAAAATATGAAAGGTATTATTAACTAGCATCTCAATTGTGAGCGCAACACAGTGAAGTCAGGTTTCTTAATCTGTTTGTACTTTCGGGCCCTCCTCGGATTGTAGGAATCACATAGGATTTTTGTAGCACACCAATCTTTCCTTTTTGGATTTTGTCTTGGGATTCAGAGGAATTGTATAGGATTTTTGTAGGATTTGGATCCTTAGGAATTTTTTTTCTATAAAATGTTGTTTGATTCAAAAGAGTATAATCCTTAGGAATTCCTTCAAAAAATTCCTTTTCACTCTATTTTGGAGGAAAATTTCAATCCACTCCAACCTCTTTATACAATTCCTTTGGTTTTCCTGTGTAATCAAACACCACTTGATCCAAAATACTGCAGGCATCTAATCCTATAGGATTCAAGTGGACATGCCTCTATATAAAAAAAAGTGGCGCTTCCTCTTTTGAAACTTACAACAACTAGGAAACTAAGATAAGCAAGAAATCCAAATATTCGGAATAGGAGAGTAAGAAATGCAATTCCTAATGTTGTTAATTTATTGAGTAATATTATTGTCAGGATTTGCCTATTCAGACTGTTAGCATGAGCAATGAAGAATGCTGGTGTTATAATATGTATGCTAGTAATGCACTTTTTGTCTCCAATTCGGATGTTGCAGGAAACAAGGAGCTTCTGTTTGTAATCTCAGCACCTATTCTGAATGATCGGCCAGGCATGTGGTTCCTCGCTTGATCGGCCGATGGTGAATGCTTGATGATCATAATTACAACGTATGGCATGGGGGTTTCCCATGGCGAAGATGGTGAAATCATTTGTCATGCTCAAAATAGTACTAAGCTACGCCTATATCCTGCCTCTCGTGTCTACATTTTTGAAGAGTATCCTAGCTCTACTGGACCTCCAGGGGTCATCGTTTGGAGGTAGGTTAATGGGCTGGGGGATAACTCTCTATTTCTCGGTCTCAATTATCCAATCATTGACAAGATGATGAAGAAACGCGAATGCAAGGCTGATGATGGCACATTGTTCCCATTCATGAGGAAAAACTGTATGTTCACAACATACACGAGATTTCGTGGAATACAATTCCCTCAGATTAAACGCCGCAACATGCAGCCAACTGAAGGTGAGCCTGTGGCAGTTATCAGCCTTCCTAAAGATGGTTGGAACCGTGTGCGGCAGGCGGCAATTTGGTTTAGGCCTAATTTAGGTTTGGTATGCTTGTTGTTCGATCCCTATACTCAGTTGTGGATCTTTCTGGTATATCGTTGTGTTATATTTTTTTGCATCGTGGTTCAACAGTTGACTGTTAGTACACTGGTTTTAGTGACCAACTTGAATCAGTTTATATGAGCCCTGTCATGCTTTTGTATTTAGTATTGCCTTCCACAGTATAATCCATGTAGCCGTGCTTATTTCGTAGTGTGATTTCTGTACTATAGTTTTCAGTACTGTTACTGGCTTGTATATACGCCACTCGTGCATTTTTTTGAACCATCGCACCTCGTGCAACTTTGTGTTTTAAGAGGAATATTCCTTCTTTCCTCTTAGCGAACAAGGAAAAGTAGGTCACTCCTTCTTATAGGGCCACGAAACAGGCCTTAACTAGGCCGTAATTGATCTTAGCTCGGTACGCCAAAGCAGGCCGAGACGCCATAGGATGATAGCTGCAAATGTTTATGCCGATATTCTAAAAAAAGAGAGTTAATGCACACCCATCCAAAAAAGAAAAAATTGTTTTCGCAGACCCCATATTGTCTCTGATACATGGCATACTTTTGGCTCTACCGTGAAATTACTTGTTCAATACAGTATGTATCCTTGCTCATTCTTCTGTATATGAAATGAACAACTCAAGCTCTGATGTGACATGAACAAGTCAAACTCTGATGTGCTGACATTGTACTGTCTATGCTAGTGTACAAACTGGTTGTATTATTGTGTTCGATACTGTGAACCAAATGTGCGAATTCTGAGCCTTTTTGCATGATGACAATGCCACATGTTGGCGCTAATTGTGGCATGTACTAATTTCGTCATACGGAAGCATACAACTTCGAGTGATCAGTTTAAGCCGGTGCTTACCCGAGCTGTCTGCGGCTGGGCAAGTCAAGGCCACCATGTGTCTATCGCCAACAGTTTATATGGCATGATTACAAGGTTTTGAGTACATTAAATCGATTGGGCACTTAGGCCGATTCAAAGCCACCCAAACCATCTCAAAATATATCCTTTGCTGAAAAGATGATTACGCGTTGTAAGACTTGATATGACATGATTTTATGTCAATAGAGTCAAACTCCCTCCAGTACTTTCCATGTTCGAATCCTGCGCTGCCCAAGTTCCTCACTATGTTGACTATGTATAATAAGGCGCAATATCGTTCACTTTTCTCCATTTCCAACTTCATTCTTTCAGATTCAGCGTAGGTACAACCAGGTCAGGTGGACCATCGACCTTCAGTACAATATATTTTTACTACTCAGCCTATGAAAACGAATATTTCAACCCCACTTTGGACAAAAAAACTTCCCATGCTCTTGTTTCAAAAGAAAACCCTTAATTAGCCTTTCGTGGTCAGCAGAGTAAATATTTTTTAGGGGACCAACTGCATTTTTTTGGAGGATGGGGTACGAATTACATTGAATTTTCACTAAGGAACTAGTGAAAAGATTGCACATTCTACCCAACACTAGCCCAAAACCTTGCAAATTTAGGCTGCCGGGTCAGGTGGACTGCCGACCCGCGACATATTGAGTACATTGAATTTTCAGTGTGGACGTTATTAGAAAATAGTACTACATTCTACCCAACGGTGGCCCAAAACCTCGCTAATTTATCCTTCCGGGTTCAGGTTGGCTGTGGGCCGCCAACCCTCAACACATTATTACTTGGTTTTTTAAGCTTGAACCACACTGAAGAAGTTTCAGTAAGGAGCCCACGATAAGAAGCCCATTGGTTCACAAGATTGGATCCAAGTTATTTTTTTATCGCCCAAAATCGTCTTAATTTAGTATTTTCGTGCCATTCTGATAAATATAGGACAAGCTTCTCCTACCCATGTTGTATTTGTACGGAGCATTTAGCATTTTTTTATGGCAAGTCGTCAGGGTCGTTGTCTTTTCATTTTAAGTGATTTCAACATTTCTAAATGTAATCTTTTCCAGTAGTGGCATAGATGGTTCTAGCATAGTGGAAGCACACACGGTTCCCATTTATTGAAGTCTTGAGTTTGATTCCTAGTTTTTTCAATATAAATATATAATATATAGTGTGATCTCTGTCGTTCTTTTACATTTTTTCCAGCATACACACATTTCTTACATAGAGAAGGCTGACATCTAGGACCCAACAACATTGCCAAGGTCAAAACAGCGGAGTCCATCATACACACTTTGCATTTGCAGAGACGCTGACATGTTGGATCCAGAGAGACCATATACAGATGTTGCATCGAGCAATCAATGTTTCAATTACAGAGAGGATGATATGTGGGACCCAGCAGCACGACCTTATACAGATTCTACATCGAGCAACGTTGCCAGTTCGAAATAGGGAGGCGCGAGCGAGAGAAAAGTTCAGCATGCACACATTTCTTGTAATGAGAGGATGAAATGGGGGACCCAGCAGCATGAGCAAACAGCAGATTCGTCGAGCAACGCTATCTAGTTTGGAATAGGGTAGCGCTAGAGAAGAAAAAATTCCATCATACCCATGATTCTTCTAATGTGAGGCTAACATAAGGGACCGACCAGTCTGAATAAACGGTTGATGCAGCGAGCAACGCTATCAAGTTCGGAACACAAAGGCGCAACAGAGGGTAAAAAATTCAACCATACACACATATCTTGTAATGAGAGGATGACATGTGGGGCCCAACATCGTGATTAAATGGTAGATGCATCGAACATCGCTATCAAGTTCAGAATAGGGTAGCGCGAGCCAAGGAAAAAATCCATCATACACACGTTTCTTCTAATGAGAGGATGACAGTTGGGGCTCAGGAGGTTAGTTAAACGATAGATGCGTCGAGCAGCGCTATCAACTCGGAACGGGGTAACACCAGCGAAGGAAAAAATTCCATCATACACACGTTTCTTCTAATGAGAGGATGACATGTGGGTCCCATGAGGTTAATTAGATGGTAGATGCATCGAGCAACGCTATCAACTTCAGAACAGGGTAGCGCGAGCGAAGGAAAAAAATCCATCATACACACGATCCTTCTAAGGAGAGGCTGACATGTGGGACCTAGCAGCCTGACTAAACGGTAGATGCCTCGAGCTACGTTATCGAGTTCAAATCAGGGAGGCGCGACCGAAAAGTATGGTCCGCTAGAGACACTGACGTCCAAGACCCACACGCCTCAAAAGACTTCGGCGAGTCAACATCGCGCGAGGAAACGAAAATCTTGCTACTGCCACGCGCCAGCCGAGCTTCCTCCATGTTTTTAGTAGATCCATCATAGTAGAGTGCCGTGAAACCAGAAAAAAAAGTTTTCCATCGGCCACGGTTGAGCCGAGAATTTCGTCGCGGAAGACGCGCCTTCTACAACGACCGTCAGGCCAATTCGTTGCGGAAGGAAACTTTTCTTGTAGTGACCGTCAAGTGCTTTCGCTTCATATAGTTGATTAATCTTCTCTAGTTAGATAAGTGCTGTGTGGGTGAACCTATGCTAATATACTGACCTTCCTAGGACTAATACATACTTGTGATTATACCCCTTGCACGCATCCTCAACTACAAGAAAGTAATTAAGATAAAAACCTAACCACAGCCTTAAACTTTGAGATCCTACACTCCTTTGTGCAAAGGTTTGCTAACAAGGGTTTAGGTTTCTGTCACTCCGGCAACCCCGCGATTAGTAGCCAAATACACAATGCATTCCCTAGGACCATAAAGGTAAAGTATCATGTAGTCGATGTTTACATGACACCACTAAAAGAACAACATCACAACTTAAATAACAAACTATTGGATCTTTCTCAACACAATTCCACTACTAACAACATGACTTCTCCCATGTCCTCAAGAACTAAACGAACTACTCACAAGACATCATACAGACCAAGATCAGAGATGAAATAATGATAAGTAACAATCTGAACATAAACGATAATTCAATTGATATGAATGATAATTCAATCTGAACATAAACAATAATTCAATTGAACATAAACAATAATTCAACCCAATTGTTACAGTGGTATGGAGTGGTGATGATGGTGCTGGTGGAGATGATGATGATGATCCCGATGAAGTCCAGCATGATGAAGGTGTTGATGGCGAGGATCTCCCCTCTTCGGGAAGGAATTTCCCCGGCAGAATTTTATCTGCCAGAGAGATCTTTATCTCTCTGTAGTTTCTGCCCGCAGAGGTGGCGGAACCTTTCTGTGGTCGCCCCCGAGTCTTAGGGTTTTGGGAGGAATATATACGCCAAAGAGCAGAGCTAGAGGTGGGCTAGGGCGGCCACACCACCTGGTGGCGCAGCGTAGGGTGGCCCACGCCAGGGGGTGGTGTGGGCCTCCTGTGGCCCATCTCCCCTACCCCTTCTAGCTTCCTTCGTCTTCTGGAAAATAGGATTTCCATGTATTTTCTGGGATTTTCTAATCTTTGTGAATTTTGCCTCCAAACAGTGCCTTTTCTGTTAGAATCCTGGCTTCAGTGGGCCATCCTCCAAAAGTCATCAACCATGCAAAAATAGATGAAATAACATAAGTATCACTCTTAATATGAAATATATCAATGAATAACAACAGATTATGATATAGAATATGATGCAAAATGGACATACCAGAGGCCTCGAGTGCTCCCAGCAAGAGTCAAAGAAGCACGAGGAGGACTTGGTGGCTGCTATAGCCAATAGAGAGAAAGGGTTCGCAGAACAACTTCTCTTTGTCTCCCAAGTACATTATAGTATGCCCTATTGTGCTTTTACTCATGTTCAGATTCTTCTTCTCGTGTACCATTGCTGATTTGTGAGAAGTCAATTGCAGATGCCGCCGAGGTGGACTTCGACCACCAGTTTTGTCCCGCGAGGATGCCTTGGCTGGTAATGTGGCGATGATCGAAGATCATAGCGTCTCCACCCAGGACACAATCAAGAAGGCCAAGGCTATGCTCAGATACCTTCGAGAAGATATGCTCCCCAAGGCCAAACTCATTAAAGATATTGACGACCTAGCCAAAACTTTTGCCGAGGGTGTTCCTGCGGACTACTAGAACGTGCAGAAGGGAGCTAGTGCTTCATTGGGGTTTGCGATGGCGTAGGCCTGCGGTGCTAACCTGAATGTGACCAAGATCACGTCGAAGATGCTGATGACCATAGAGGGCGAAGAATTAACTTTCACTCCTTTTGTTATTCGTTGTCATAAATATGGCCCTCGACTCATAGAGATGCTTGCCAAGTACTCTACAGAGCGAAAGCGACTGAGTCTGGCAAAAGCCACAACATCAGGGGCCGCTGCTGTGAAGGCCACGATGTCTGAGGCTGCCACGGAGTCTGTTAAGCCCCCAAGTGCTAATGTGTAGTCCTACACGTCCTTTTCCTGATTGTATAATTACGCTAGAAACTTGGTTATCTCCATAGTGATTTTGTGGGAGTGCCCTTCCATCTGAACATGCTTTTTAAGTGTGATATATGAATGTTGGTCGCTTGATCCCTTTCTTCTTCTGCTTGGGCTTATGCTCGTCGATCTATGATTCTTATCTTGCGATTGCTTCCATTGTTAGGGATCTTCGAGTGGCGTGCTAGTCGTGCCTTCTTCTGCTGTGTCGTTGGTGTCGCTCGTCAAGGAAGTCCGGTAGGACCTGTGACTTAATTGCCACTCGTCGCTCGTATGTGATGTCCCGTGGGGATAGCTCGATGCTCTAGAGGGTGACCAGCCCCGTAGCATCAAGGTTGTTGTGGACGTGATTCAGTGGGGCATCGTTCACCACAACTATGGGGTGCTCCTAGAAGTAGTGGCGCAGTCGACGTGTTGTCATGAAGACACCATCGGATAGCTTTTGGTAGTGCGGGTACCGCTGCTTTGTTGGTGTCAGGACCTTTTTGAGGTAGTTTACTAGGCACTGCACCCCATGGATCTTGTTTTCTTTGGCTCGTTCTACCACCAACACGGTGCTAACCACCTAGTTGGTGGCAGAGATGTATAGCAACATTGGCTCCTTTTCCCTGGGGGTCACCAGCACAGGTGAGGTGGAGAGCAGGCGCTTAAGATCTCGGAGTGCTTCTTGCGCTTCATCCGTCCACTCAAATTTCTCGGTTTTGCGGAGGAGCTGATAGAACAGCAGTGCCTTCTCACCCATTTGACTGATGAATCGACTAAGCGCCATGATTTGCCCAGCCAGCTACTGGATGCCTTTACCGTTTTTCAGCTTTTCCATGGTTAGTATGGCCCTTATATTTTTCGGGTTAGCCTCGATTCCGCTAGCAGATATGATATATCCGAGTAGTGGCTCGGATGGTACGTCAAAGGCGCACTTCTTTGAATTCAGCTTGATCCGGTAGCGGTCGAGATTGTTGAAGGTCTTGCGGAGATCATTGATGAGTGTAGCTTCCTCCTTGGTTTTGACGACGATATCATCGAAATAAACTTGGATGTTTCGACCGAGTTGGTTTTTGAGGAAGGCTTGCATACACCTCTGATAGGTGGCTCCTGCATTCTTCAGCTTGAAGGGAATTGTGGTGTAGCAGTAAACGCTAAAGGGCATGATGAAGGCCGCCTTCTCTTGGTCCTCCTCCTTCATTCGAATCTGATGATAGCCTAGGTAGGCATCGAGGAAGCAGAGAATTTCACATTCCGCGATGGAGTCGATTATCTGGTCGATCCGTGGTAATGGGAAGTGGTCCTTGGGGCAGTGCTTGTTGAGGAAGGTGAAGTCCACACACATCTGCAGGATGTCCGTGTCCTTTTTAGGAACAAGCATAGGGTTAGCTACCCAGGTGCTTTCCTTCATTTCGCATATAAAATCGGCGTCGAGGAGTCTGTTTACTTCCATGCTAACCACCTTTTCCCTTGGTTCTGACAGTCGATGCATCGACTCCATGACTGGTCTTGCATCTAGATTCACGTTGAGTGTGTGCTCGGCGAATTCCCTAGGAACTCCTGGCATGTCCGTAGGACACCAAGCGAATATTTCCCAGCACTCACGGAGGAAGTCGACGAGCGTGAGTTCCAATGCGGGACTCAAGTTGTTGGCGATAAGGGCCGTCTTGGTCGGGTATGTTGGGTGGACCTGGACCTCCTTGGTGTTCACCGACAAGTTGAAGGACTGGTCTGGTGCGTTCTGCTTGCTCACAGGAGGAAGACTATTGTTTGTTGACTCCTTGAGTCTCGCCAGTTCTTCTTGCATGCCGAAGGCTTGGGAGATTCTGTTGAATTCCATATCGCAACTTTCTGACTTGGTGAAGATTCCATTGAGAGTGATAATGCCGTTTAGCCCTGGCATCTTTATCTGTAGGTATGCATAGTGCGAAACATCCATGAACCTTGCGAACGTGACATGTCCGAGGATAGTGTGGTACTGTGAGGGCCAGTCGACCCCTTCGAACTCAAGGCGTTCTTGATGACCCACAAGTATAGGGGGTGTATCGAAGTATTTTCGAGGGAACTGAAACCCAATTTATTGATTCGACATAAGGGGAGCCAAAGAATATTTATAAGTCTTAACAACTGAGTTGTAAATTCAGCTACACCTGGAAACAATCTTGCTCACAGCAGTTTATCAGTAGCAACAGTTTTGTAGTTGGAATAGTAAAGTAGCAGCAGTAGTAAAGTAAAGACAGCAGTAACAATAGCAGTAAACAATGGGATTCGAGTGCGGTAGGCATAGGGATGGATGAACGGGCGTTGCACGGACAATACAATTCACATAGCAATCAGAACATAGGGCAATTGCAGATAAATAAGATAAAGCATCCAAGTACTAGATAATCCTAGGCATGTGTTCCATATATAGTCATACGTGCTCGCAATGAGAACTTGCACAACATCTTTTGTCCTGCCAGCCCGTTTGCAGCGGGGCCTCAAGGGAACTACTGGCAATTAAGGTGCTTCTTTTAATATAGCACCGGAGCAAAGCATTAACACTCCATGAACACATGTGATCCTCACATCAAAGCCATTCCCTCCGGTTATCCCGATTTCTGTCACTTTGGGGCCATTGGTTCCGGACAACAACGTGTGTATACAACTTGCAGGTAAGACCAAAAACAATACTATCATAATGAATCAATAACATGTTCAGATCTGAAATCTTGGCATTCGGGCCCTAGTGACAAGCATTAAGCATAACAAGTCGCAACAAAGTCATAAAGCACTAATAAAAGATACTAGGCACCATGCCCTAACAATCTGAGGCCATTACATGAACGATCTCATCCAATCCCTACCATCCCCATAGCCTACAGCGGGGGATTCCTCACTCATAGATGGGGAAACATGCATGGTCGATGGAGAAGCGATGGTGATGATGATGGCAATGATCTCCTCCAATTCCCCGTCCCGGCAAGGTGCCAGAACGGAGTTTCTAGTGCTGTTTCGTGGAATCTGGTGGTGGCGGCGGAGCGGAACTCCTTTTGGAAAAACGTCGACCCTCCCTGAGTTTTTAGGTGAGAAGGCAACTTATAGGCAACGAGGGAGACCGAGGGGGAGTCTAGGGCGGCCAGACCACCCCCTGGCGCGGCCAGGCCCAGCCCGCGCGGCCAGGTGGTGTGGCTGGGCCCCAGCCCCACTCCGTCTCATATTCTGGCTCCGGAAGTCTTCTGGTGAAATAGGATTTTTGGCTTTTGTCCCGTCCAATTCTGAGAATATTCATTTTCTGACTTTCCTGGAACCAAAAACATCAGAAAACAGGCAGCTGGCACTATGGCTCTTATTAATAGGTTAGTCCAAGAAATCATATGAAAAGTACTCCAAAGTGTGGCAAAACACAAGAAAGTAGATAAAACCAAGCATGGAACATCAAAAATTATAGATACATTTGCAATGTATCAACATCCCCAAGCTTAACTCCTGCTCGTCCTCGAGTAGGTAAGTGATAAAAAGAACTAATTTTTGAGGTGACATGCACCATCAAAGACTTGATCAAAGTATTTGAAAAACATTCAAGGCTGGGATCATAGTACTTAAATCATATCATGAAAGACAAAGTTCTAGCAATAAGCAAAGAAACTATGATGCAACATGAAAAGGCACAAACAAAAGATTCATGAATAACATGCTTTGTAAGACGTTTGTTTGTTTCACATAAAGAAAACATAGCATAATAGTATTCAACTTGTCCCTCAATAGAGTAGCAAATATAAATGCATAGGACACCTTCAAAGTTCATAAGAGTGACTAGATACAATAGTTTCAAACAAGCAATAACAAGTTATGCATCAATCAACTAGTCTTGGGACAATGCACGTAGAACTAAGAATGGCCACTATGCTCTCAAGAAAGTGCTCATAGAATGTGTGGAGACTCAACAAGGAAATGAACAGGTTTTGAATAGTTTGAAAGGCTTCCAAATGCTGAAAGTATGGTACTCGTTAGCTTTGAGCTCTCATTGCCCCTATCATATGCATCTTTAAGTGGTTAAGGTTAAAGTGACACAACTAAGAGGATATGCTTGACAAATTAGAAATCGAAGTCTCATGCCCCTTACTTACGAAGACCGATCCTCATGCTACTCAACTTCAGTCACGAGTAAGCTCTTGTCATTATAAGTATATACATATCATAGAGAACCGCCAACAGGGTACCCCTTGCACATGATACAGGAGCTATCCCATAATCAAAATGACAAGGCAAGCAGACAATGAGCATCTCAGCGATCTTTTTATTTGCTATTTGCATAGGTTTTTATTGAGGATGCTTCATAGAGTGCTCATTATGGTGATGCTGCAAGTTTCCACCATGATTAGGCATGGCTTAGGCTAGTGGCCCGGGCGTTTCTCTAACACACATACAAACTCCATGATCTTACAAGTTCCACTTTTATTTCACACCGCTGGGATCCATAAGCAAAAGAATCATGATATCAACGAGGTACAAAGTACCAGTGCAATATTGAAAGCGTTCCCAATGATACATGGTTCTGCTAACTTCAACTTATAAAGCGCAAGCATATACACAACAAAGAAGGATGCTATGGTTCAGGTTTATTAAGTGCAAGAAAATAAAGTGTGCCATCAAGTTCGTGAGAGCTTTACTAACTAACTTTCTCATAACAAGAAAACATTTTATTCGGAAGAAAACAAGGCATACCTAATATACACGGAATAGCAAATGATGCTAATAGGTAGGTATGGTGGACACTTTTGGCAATATTGGTTTTGGGGATTTGGATGCACGAGTAAAGGTTATACTCAACACAAGTGAAGGCTATCAATAGAGAGGGAGCGACAAACGAGAGAGCAATAATGCCCATAATCATGCAGAGCGACAAAACATCATTGATCAAAGCATAAAGTGATACTAAAAGTTGAAAACTAAAGGATCATAAAGGCTATGGTGACTTGGGATATTCATAACATGGTGCGAGCATGCGCCAAGTCAACCCAAATAAAGCATCAAAGGAGAATACCACTATACTATGCTTTAATATGCTAAAACAACGCATTATTCATCCAAGGCACATTAAGCAATCTCAATTGTTTATAACAAGTCATGCTACAGAAAAGAATACTAAGAATAAAGCCAAAACAATATCAAGCATGGCATGACAAAGCATAGGCCACAGTCAAAAACAAGCTTTCTTTACCACTTAAGCATGAACTTTCCTACTCTTTTCCAATCCAAACCAAACTATTTGAACACTAATGTATGAAAGAAGGGGTCCAACCAATTTATTCAGCAAACTATGCAAACAAAGAAAACAAAAAACCAAAATGAAAACGAAAAAGAAGACGCTCCAAGAACAACACAACTGTGCATGAAACAATAAAATGAAGCGTTTGGAAGAAACCTGAGATTTTTATTGATGAAGAAGGGGATGCCGTGGGCATCCCCAAGCTTTGACGCGTGTACTTCTTGGATATTTCTTGGGGTGACACGCGTGGCATCCCCAAGCTTGAGCTTTAGTCCATCCTTCATCTCATTACTCATTCCTTCCATACACCTGAAATTTCTCCTTCATACAAAACTTCACATAATCTTTATTAGCAACATTAGTGCACTCAAGATAATAAGTCTTTAGGTTCAGTTCCAATACCAATAAAACTTCCATTGAAACACTAGCTACTGAAGTAATTCCCTCAAAAAGCTCAATTCTCCAAAAGAACTAAAAAAGGAACCAACAAGAAGCAAATGGAAATAATAGCAGAAATCTGTCAAAACAGACCAGCAGGTAAAAACGAATTTTTTTGAACACCTTCCGTTGCTCAAATCGAAAAGTGTTGAACTAACGAAAGTTAGATAACAACCTGGGTCAGAAGCACAAAAATTCACAGCTCAAAAGTACGTACAGAAATTGTACACGAATGTTTACGTTGAAGAACAGAAATCTGTTTCGGGACAGCAACTTTCCCAACCATTACTTCTCTCTCATTAGAGGTTACTCTTGGCACAAAAAGCAAATAAAAAGGATAAAGAGCGGTTATTACTTAAGTAATAACTTCCAAGACTCATCTAAAACTTTTGGGTTATCTCCCAATAAGTACTTTTCTTTAACGCCTTTAAGTTGGGCATGAAAATAAAAGTAAACAAAGATAATCATGGTGAGAACATTGTTTTGTTCAATGAAATCCTTTTGTTAACAAGGTTGATCAGGTCTTGTTACCAAAACAATTCCATATGAGACAAAACTTTGTATTCCACTAATGATTATGTTACCTCAACCTTGATAGCAATGGTCCCAATCATAATAGTTTCAAATTTTTCTCTTGTTATGGGACAATATATTTCTCCAACTTGAATGCCCTCAACATGTTCAATTGAATTCAAACCATAAGTCCTTTCAATCTTCTTGGGGAAATAAACAGTATGTTCCTTGTCATTAACATTGAAAGTCACCTTTCCTTGATTATAATTAATAACAGCTCTTGCAGTATTAAGAAAATGTCTCCCAAGAATAATGGACATATTATCATCTTTAGGCATTTCAAGCACAACAAAATCAGTTAATATCAAGCAATTATGAGCCACTTGAACAGGTACATCCTCACATATACCAACAGGAATAGTGGTAGATTTATCAGCCATTTGCAAAGATATATCAGTTGGTATTAATTTTTCTAGTTGAAGCCTCTTATAGAGAGAGAAAGGCATAACACTAACTCCAGCTCCCAAATCACACAAAGCAGTTCTAACATAACTATTCTTAATAGAGCAAGGGATAGTTGGAATCCCTGGGTCTCCAAGTTTCTTTGGAACCTTAACATTGAAGGAATAATTAGCAAGCAAAGTAGAAATTTCTTCATTAGGGATCTTCCTTTTATTCGAGACAATATCCTTCATATACTTTGAGTAAGGAGGCAATTTAATAGCATCAGTAAAAGGAATTTGCAGGAATAAAGGTTTCATCCACTCACAAAACTTATTATAGTGTTCATCTTCCTTTGACTTGTGTTTCTTATCAGGGAAAGGCATAGGTTTTTGGACCCAAGGTTCTCTTTCACTACCATGTTTCTTAGCAATAAAATCTTCTTAAGTGTATTTAGTATTCTTAGTGTGCTTTTCAGGTTCTTCTTCAACTTTTTCTTCATTAGGAACTTCATTATCTTCATTACCACTTTCAGTTTCAGCATCAGAATAGATATACTATTAGGATCTATAGCAGGTTCAGAGGGTTCTACAATAGTTTTATGTTTATTTTTCCTTTTATTATGAGTAGAGCCACTATTTTTAGCTTGTTGAGAATCTTGCTCAATTCCTTTGGGATGCCCCTCAGGATAAAGAGGATCCTGGGTAGCAGCTCCACTTCTAGTTCTAATTTCATAAGCATGTTTTTCTTTAGCAGCATTAACTAGCAAGTCTTTTTGCACTTTAACGAGTTGATCTATTTGAGTTTGAACCATTTGAAAGTGTTTAACAATCATTTTAACATCATTAGAGGTTCTTTCCACAATATCTTTCAACTCAACAATAGCTCTAGTGTTTTCCATTAGATGATTTTGCACCCTTTTATTAAAATTATCTTGCTTAACAATAAAGATATCGAATTCTTCTAAGCATTGATCCGGAGGTTTAGAGTAAGGGATATCACCTTCATCAAAGTGTTGGAGAGAGTGTACCTCGATAGTGGATGAGTAGGGAATAGGCTTACATAATTCTTCTATAGGAGGTAAATTCCTGACATCTGCAGCTTTAATTCCCTTCTCCCTAAGACATTTCTTAGCTTCCGTCATCACTTCACCATTTAATTCAATAACTCCCCTCTTCTTTGATGTTGGAATATGCACTGGTATAGTAGGTTCAGGTACAATTACTTCAGGTATAGCTTGTTCAGGAGGATTCCAATCTTCATAGTTCTTACTTATTTTAGCCATTAATTCATCAGCTTCCTTAGGAGTCCTATTCCCGAAAACACAATTAGCACAACTATCTAGGTATGTCCTAGATTCTTCAGTTAGTCCATTATAAAATATATCAAGAAGCTCATTCTTAGGTAATGGACTTCCAGCCTGTGCATGAATCAAAGCACAAAACCTTTCCCATGATTCAGGCAATATCTCTTTTTCTCCCTGTTTAAAATCAAAAAGTTCCTGCAAAATAGCATGTCTAGCACTAGGAGGAAAATATTTCTGCAGGAAAGTACTAATGAAGCAATCAGGGCTATCAATAGATCCAGGAGGTAAATTACTAAACCAAGTTTTAGCTTCTCCTTTCAGTGAAAAAGGGAAAATCTTAGCAACAAAGTAAGTACGCATCTTAATATCATCAGAAAACAAGCCACTCATGGTAGAAAGTTCATTCATATGTGCTACCGCACTTTCATTCTTACTCCCACAAAAAGGTTCTTTCTCGACAATAGCTATGTAAGATAGATCGAGAGAGAAATCATAATCTTTATCTTTAATGTTTATGGGAGAAGCAGCAAACTTAGCAATAGGAGACAATTTGGGTCTAATAGTACGCCTCTCAAGGAGACTCTTAGCAGCGCTCCTATCATGGGTGTTTTTACATTCTTTAATAAATTCATCGGTCATCTCAACATAACCATCATCAATATCATAGCTTTCGCTAGACTCAGGTGAACTAAAAGGTGTAGTAGTGTCTTCATTAGGAGTTTCAGTATTTCCAGCTATAGTTCGATCAATCGTAGCATCTAGGAAAGGACCTAATGAACCACTCTTATCAAGCACAGTAGAAGCAGCATCATAAGCATCAGAAGTTTCAGATTCAGCAGTAGTAGCAATGTGTGTAGCATGTGTATGTGGTGGTGTAACGAGCTTATTCATAACAGTTGGTGAATCAAGAGCAATAGAGGTGTTCAGAACCGTACCTCTTCTTGTAGTGGATGGTAAAATAGGAACCTTGCCATCACGAGACTTACCCATGATGGATGGATAGCAGCGAACAATAGAGAATCCAAGTGAACTTGATAAATAAAGCTATGCTCCCCGGCAACGGCGCTAGAAAATAGTCTTGATGACCCACAAGTATAGGGGGTGTATCGCAGTATTTTCAAGGGAAGTGAAACCCAATTTATTGATTCGACACAAGGGGAGCCAAAGAATATTTATAAGTCTTAACAACTAAGTTGTCAATTCAGCTACACCTGAAAACAATCTTGCTCACAGCAGTTTATCAGTAGCGACAATTTTGTAGTTGGAATAGTAAAGTAGCAGCAGTAGTAAAGTAAAGACAGCAGTAACAATAGCAGTAAATAGTGGGATTCGAGTGCGGTTGGCATAGGGATGGATGAACGGGCATTGCATGTACACGACAATTCACATAGCAATCAGAACATAGGGCAATTGCATATAAATAAGATAAAGCATCCAAGTACTAGATAATCCTAGGCATGTGTTCCATATATAGTCACACGTGCTCGTAATGAGAACTTGCACAACATCTTTTGTCCTGCCAGCCCGTTTGTAGCGAGGCCTCAAGGGAACTACTGGCAATTAAGGTGCTCCTTTTAATAGAGCACCGGAGCAAAGCATTAACACTCCGTGAACACATGTGATCCTCACATCAAAGCCATTCCCTCCGGTTATCCCGATTTCTGTCACTTCGGGGCCATTGGTTCCGGACAACAACGTGTGTATAGAACTTGCAGGTAAGACCAAAAACAATACTATCATAATGAATCAATAACATGTTCAGATCTGAAATCATGGCACTCAAGCCCTAGTGACAAGCATTAAGCATGACAAGTCGCAACAAAGTCATAAAGCACTAATAAAAGATACTAGGCACCATGCCCTAACAATCTGATGCCATTACATGAACGATCTCATCCAATCCCTACCATCCCCATAGCCTACAGCGGGGGATTACTCACTCATAGATGGGGGAAACATGGATGGTCGATGGAGAAGCGATGGTGATGATGATGGCGATGATCTCCTCCAATTCCCCATCCCGGCAGGGTTCCAGAACGGAGTTTCTGGTGCTGTTTCGTGGAATCTGGTGGTGGCGGCAGAGCGGAACTCCTTCTGTAAAAACGTCGACCCCCTGAGTTTTTAGGTCAGAAGGCAACTTATAGGCGAAGAGGGAGACCGAGGGGGAGTTTGGGGCGGCCAGACCACCCCCTGGCATGGCCAGCCCAGCCCGCGAGGCCAGGTGGTGTGGCTGGGCCCCAGCCCCACTCCGTCTCATATTCTGGCTCCAGGAGTCTTCTGGTGAAATAGGATTTTTTGCTTTTGTCCCGTCCAATTCCAAGAATATTCATTTTCTGACTTTCCTAGAACAAAAACAGCAGAAATCAGGCAGCTGGCACTGTGGCTCTTGTTAATAGGTTAGTCTGATAAATCATATGAAAATACTCCAAAGTGTGGACAAAACACAAGAAAGTAGATAAAACTAAGCATGGAACATCAAAAATTATAGATACATTTGCAATGTATCAATTCTCACTGGAATTTTGTAGATGTGCCGAGGATAACATCTAGCCAGATTTTTCCTAGGGGATATACTCGTTTCCCTAGGACAATGTCGTGGAAGGTCATTTCCGATGCTTCCAGGCTAGAGAGGGGGATATGCATGGCGCGCAGGGTGCTGGTGAAAATGAGGTTGATACCACTGCCGCCGTCCATGAAGACTCGACTCATCTTGAACCCGCCGATCTGTGCCTCGAGCACCAGGGGAGAATGGCCTGGGTGAGGGACCTGACGCGGGTGGTCGCTCCTGTCGAAGGTTATGCAACACTCTGACCTACTAAGGTACTCAGGTGTTGAGTGAGGTGCGTTGACTGCCAGATTAACTTCTCGGGTGATTTTTTCTGCACCCTGTTCGAGGGGCATCCCTTCTGGATCATGCCCATGTTTCCTAGTGCTTGTGGGTATTGCTCGCCTCCGTTTTTTTGTACCGGCGCAGCCGCATGCTGCGCGGGTCCTCCGGGCGGTTTTGGTGGTGCTCCATCAGTTATGGTGCCTGGGAAATTTCGTACCCCTGATTTATCGCATCGCGATTTAGCTGGATAAGGTCTTCGTGGAGCTTTAGGAACTCACGGTAATCCTTGAGGAGGTGGCTAGACTTCTTTTTGCCATCGTGCTTGTCCATGTAGAAGTGGACGTTGGAGGGTCTAGACAACTTCTCCTGGAGAGATGTTCCAGGTGCTTCATCGCGGATGCGGCATTGCCACACTTGCACGGGTTTCCCGATGTCGCGGTAGCTGCAGGTATAGTACCCGCTGCTGCAGTTTCCTTTGTCGTGCTTGTCGGCATAGCCGATCACGACCATGTTGACTTCCTCACGCATCCGACGCTTCCCTCACCAGTCGCGTCTACGGCTGAGGTCGTCCTCATCATCTGTACGGACGTGGTTATTGTTCTCTGAGTCTTCTCCATCCGCCCACCAATTCATGATGTCCATCAGGTGGTTGATGGTTTTGGTCCTCGTGCGGCCTAGCTCCTCCCTGAGATCTCTACGGCAGACACTGTCGTTGAACATGTCAAATGCGCAATCCTTGGAGATATCTTCTATCGAGTTTTTGATGATTGACCAGCTTTGGATGTAGGAGCGAAGGGATTCGCTCGGCTTCTGGCAGCAGGCCCTGAGCTCTTCGATTGACCCGAGCCGCTTGTACGTGCCCTTGAAGTTTCGGACGAAGCTGTAGACCAGCTCCTCCCAGCTATGGATTGATCCACGGGGGAGGTTGTTGAGCCATGCGCGAGAAGTGATACGTCGTAAACGTATCTATAACTTTTGATGTTCCATGCTTGTTTTATATCTACTTTCTTATGTTTTGTCCACTCTTTGGGGTATTTTTATATATTTTCTAGAACTAGCCTATTAACAAGATTCCACAGTGTCAGTTGCTTGTTTTCTGCTGTTTATGGTTTCAGAAAGCTAGTAAGGAGATATTCTCGGAATTGGACGGGACAAAAGCCAAAGTCAATATTTTACCAGAAGGAACCCAGAGTTCGGAGGGCAGCCGAAGGAGGTTCGGGGGCTGGCCACACCCTATGGTGGCACGAGTACCCCCTGGCCGCGCCACCAGGTGGTGTGGGCCCCTCGGGCCTCCACTGACCTTGCCCTTTCGCCTATAAAATCCTCTCGGGACAAAAACCCTAAACACGAGATCACAATTCCACGAAAAGTTCCGCAGCGCCGCCACCACCGAACAGGAGATTCGGCGGACAGAAGTCTTTGTTCCGACACCCTTCCGTGATGAGGAAGTGCCCCGGGATCCATCTCCATCATCTCCACCGCCATCTCCATCACCATTGCTGACTCCATGATGAGGAGGGAGTAGTTCTCTCTCGAGGCTAAGGGCTCTACCGGTAGCTATGTGTTCATCTCTCTCTCTCTATGCGTGATCTTATGAGATCATGAGCTTTGTAATCTATAGATCTATTCTGCTAATCAAGTGCTTTAATGAATCTCTGCTTATCCCCAAGTGTGTGAAGTTGACAGTGTGCACACCGTGTGGCACTTTGGCTAAGGTTACATAAATACTATCATGAGTATAATTTGAGTTGGATGTCTCTATGAGATTGTGGTGTTTCTTGGAACCATCTAGCACTCAAGGTGACAGTGAGGGTTATCTAGATGGGGAATGCGAACTTTAAGGTGTGCTGTTATAGCCCTACATCATCCAACTGGAGACTAGTTCAGGGTAGCATCATGAAGAGAAGATATTTATATGAGAGAGTCCACTAGTGAAAGTATGATCCCTAGGCCTTGTTTCTAAGCATTGAAATACCGTTTACAATCAGTCATGTTACATGTTTGCTTGCTGCCACTCTTATTTCAGATTGCAATTACTGCTTATAATCATCCATATTACTTGTATTTCACTATCTCTTCGCCGAACTAGTGCACCTATACACCTGACAAGTGTATTGGGTGTGTTGGGAACACAAGAGACTTCTTGTATCTTGATTGCAGGTTTGCTTGAGAGGGTTACCTTTGACCACTTCCTCCCTGAGTTCGATAAACCTTGGGTGATCCACTTAAGGGAAACTTGATGTTGTTCTACAAACCTCTGTGCTTGGAGGCCCAACACTGTCTACAAGAATAGAAGCGTGCGTAGACATCAAGCTATTTTCTGGCGCTGTTTTCGGGAGGTGAGGTAAAAGGTACTCACATCCTCTAGCTACTAAGCTATCTTCTAGTACGGTTGCTGGTGTGTGACTACTCGAAATTATTTCCTTTAGATTCTGCAATTATATATTTTTGTTTCTTGTTTTTATTTTCACTAGTTAGGCTTAATGGAAAACAACAACAAAATTAGATTGCTTTATAGTATTTATCTTGAGTTAGGACATGAAGTGTTTGAAGAGAAAATTAAAAAACCTATGGAACTTTATTTGCATGCTAATAGTAATGTTATTAGTATGAATTCTTTGAACACCATTATTGCTAATGCTATGGAAGAGTCTAAGATTGGGGAAGCTGGTTTTGATGAGCATGATATTTTTAGTCCCCCAAGCACGGAGGAGAAAATTTATTTTGATGATACTATACCTCCAATATATGATTATTACAATGATGAATATGATATTTTTAGTCCACCTACTATTGAGGATAAAATTAATTATGATTACAATATGCCTCCTATATTTGATGATTATGGTGATGAGAATAATAATGATAGCTCTTTATTGAATTTGCTCCCACCACGATTAATAAGAATGACTATGCTTATAGGGAGAGTAATAATTTTTTGCATGTGGCTCATGATAAGAATATTTTATGTGATATTTATATTTTTAATTTTATTCATGATGCTACTAAAAGTTATTATGAGAGAGGGAAACATGGTTTTATATATCTCAATAATATTGAGTTTCCCCTCTTTATGTTGAAATTTTTGAAGTTGCACTTGTTTTGCTTTCCTATGCTTGTTGCTTTGTACTTTCATGACTTGTTTATTTACAAGGTTATTTTTCATAGGAAGTAGGTTAGACTTAAATTTGTTCCATATTTGCTTCTTGATGCTCTCTTTTACTTCAATTCATATTTCTTATGTGAGCATCATCGAAATTATCATGCCTAGCTCAAAGGCGTTAAAGAAAAGCACTTATTGGGAGATAACCCAAAAATTTTATTCAGTAAGTTTTTCTTTTGTTGAGTCTTGAAAGTTATTACCTCTGTAATAACCTCTCCTTATCCTTTTTGTGTGGTTTTTGTGCCAAGAATAACCTCTAATGAGAGAGAAGTAAGACTTGGAAAAGTTACTGTCCCGAAACAGATTTTTGTGCTTCATTGTAAAAAATCGTGAAAAATCTCAATACGTCGGATTAAGATGTCATTTTTTATTCTTCTACCCGAGCTTGTTATCCAACTTTCATTAATTTAACACTTTTCGAGTTGAGCAATAGAAGGTTTTCAAAAAAATCGGTTTTTACCTTTTGGTCTGTTTTGACAGATTTCTGCCTTTATTTGAATTTGCCTCTTAATCTCTTTCTCTTTTAGTTTTCTTTGATCACTTGAGCTTTTAAAAATAATTGCTACAGTAGCTTGTGTTTTAATGGAAGTTTTACTTGTGTTGAAACTGAACCAAAAGACTTATTATCTTAAGTACACTAATGTTGCTAATGAGGATTGTGTGAAGTTTTGTATGAAGGAAAATTTTCAGTTGTAGGGAAGAATAATGTGATAAGATGAAGTATGGACAAAATCTCAAGCTTGGGGATGCCACCCGTGTCACGCCAAGAAATATTCAAGAAGTACAAGCGTCAAAGCTTGGGGATTCCCAAAGCATCCCCTTCTTCATCAATAAAAATCTCAGGTTTTCTTCCAAACACTTCATTTTTATTGTTTCATGCACAATTGCGTTGTTCTTGGAGCTTCTTCGTTTTTGTTTTGAGTTTTCTTTTGTTTGGTTTGCTTAAATAAGTTGGTTGTATCCCAACACACTTCTTTTGGAGAGATACACACCCCGTTATTCATTGCCTAGAACACTCTATTTGTCACTCTTATTGTTCTGTGAGTGTTCTCCCTTGCTAGCACTGCGTTTAGCTTTAGTTTTCGATTGGTGTTGGAAAAGAGTAGGAAGTTTCATGCTTAAAGTGGTACAAAAGGAGTTTTGTTTTGACTATGGCCTAGACTTTATCATGTAATGTTTGATATTTCTTTCACTTTATGCTTAGTGATTATTGTTGTAGCATGACTTGTTACAAACAATTGAGATTGCTTAATGTGCCTTGAAAGAATCATACGTTGTTTTAGCATATAAAATCATAATATTGTGGTATTCTCCTTTGATGCTTTATTTGGGTTGACTTGGCGCATGCTCACACCATGTTAAGACTATACCAAGTCACCATAGCCTCTATGATCATTTAGTTTTTGACTTGTAATATCACTGTATGCTTTAATTAATAATGTTTTGTCGCTTTGCATGATTATGGCCATTATTGCTCTCTTAGTTGGTCGCTCCTAGTCTCTTCCTAGCCTCCACATGTACCAAGTATGAGTTCCACTCATGCATCCAACTCCAAATGAAACCAACTTATTCCAAAGAGTCCACCATACCTACCTATTAGCATCATTGCTATTCCAAGTATATTCATGTTTTTATCTACCTTCTGAATTAAACTTGTTATGTGAAAATTAGTGATTAAAGGTCTCATAAACTTGATGACACACTTTACTTTCTTGCACTTAATAAACTTGAACCATTGTGCCTATCTTTGTTGCGTATATGCTTGCGCTTTAAAAGTTGTGAATTAGCATAACCATGTTACCATGGGGAACGCTTTCAACATTGCACTTTATTTGGTTGATATCATGTTCTTTTCCTTATGGATCCCGGCGGTGTGAAATAAAAGGGGATCTTGTAAGCTCATGGAGTTTGTATATGTGTTAGAGAAACACCTAGGCCGCTAGCCTAAGCCATGCCTAATCATGATGGAAACTTGCAGCATAACCATAGTGAGCAATATGTGAAGCATCCTCAATAAAAACCTATGCAAATAGCAAATAAAAAGATCGCTGAGATGCTCATTGTCTTCTTGCCTTGTCATTTTGATATGGGAAAGCTCTTGTATCATGGGGCAAGGGGTACCCCGTTGGCGGTTCTCTCTGATACACATGTACTTACAATGATAAGAACTTACTTGTGACTAAAGTTGAGTAGCATGAGGTTCGGTCTTCGTACGTAAGGGGCATGAGATTTCAACTTATAACTTGTCAAGCATATCCTCATATTTGTTCACTTTAACCTTAATAACCTAAATATGCTTATGATAGGGGCAATGAGAGCTGAAAGCTAATAAGTACCATAATTTTGGGAAGCTCTTTATGAAACTTGAATCCCTGCTTCCTTTTATGAAGGGCCTTTATTTTTTTACTTTTATGTTGACTCTCCATCTTCTATCTTTATGCACCTATTGAGAGAGCATACTTCTTATTCTTAGTTTAATGTGCATTGTCCCAAAACTTGTTGATTGATTCATAACTTTTATATTGCTTGTTCTTAAACTATTTGTATCTAGTCACCCTTATGAACTTTGAAGGTGTCCTATGCATTTATGTTTTGCTACACTATGAGGGACAAGCTGAATACCATTCTTATTATGTTTTCTATATGTGAAACAAACAAACGTATTTCAAAGCATTGTTATTCATGAATCTTTTGTTTGTACCTTTTCATGTTACAACATAGTTGCTATGTCTTATTGTTAGAACTCTATCCTTCATGTTCATGTTTAGAGTACTATGATCCTAGCTATCAATGTTTTACAAACACCTTGATCAAGATTATGATGGTGCATGTCACCTAAAAAATTATTCTTTTTATCACTTGCCTACTCGAGGACGAGCAGGAGTTAATCTTGGGGATGTTGATATGTCGTAAACGTATCTATAATTTTTGATATTCCATGCTTGTTTTATATCTACTTTCTTATGTTTTGTCCACACTTTGGGGTATTTTTATACATTTTGTGGAACTAACCTATTAACAAGATGCCATAGTGCCAGTTGCCTTTTTTCTGTTGTTTTTGGTTTCAGAAAAGCTAGTAAGGAAATATTCTCGGAATTGGACGGGACAAAAGACAAAGTCAATATTTTACTAGAAGGAACACAGAGTCCGGAGGGCAGCCGAAGGAGGGCCAGGGGCTGGCCACACCCTATGGTGGTGCGGGTACCCCCTGGTCGCGCCACCAGGTGGTGTGGGCCCCTCGGTCCTCCACCGACCTTGAACTTTTGCCTATAAAAGCCTCCCGGCACGAAAACCCTAAAGACGAGATCACAATTCCACGAAAAGTTCTGCAGCGCTGCTGCCACTGAAGAGGAGATTCGAGGGATAGAAGTTTCTGTTCTGGCACCCTGCCCGTGATGAGGAAGTGCCTCGGGATCCATCTCCATCGACTCCACCGCCATCTCCATCGCCATTGCTGACTCCCTTGATGAGGAGGGAGTAGTTCTCTCTCAAGGCTAAGGGCTCTACAGGTAGCTATGTGTTCATCTCTCTCTCTATGCATGATCTTATGAGATCATGAGCTTTGTAATCTATGGATCTATTCTGCTACTCAAGTTCTTTAATGAATCTCTGCTTATCCCCATGTGTGTGAAGTTGACAGTGTGCACACTATGTGGCACGTTGGCTAAGGTTACATAAATACTTATCATGAGTATAATTTGAGTTGGATGTCTCTATGAGATTGTGGTGTTTGTTGGAACCATCTAGCGCTCAAGGTGACAGTGAGGGGTTATCTAGATGGGGAATGCGAACTTTAAGGTGTGCTGTTATAGCCCTACATCGTCCAATCGGAGAGTAGTTTAGGGTAGCATCATGAAGAGAAGATATTTATATGAGAGTGTCCACTAGTGAAAGTATGATCCCTAGGGCTTGTTTCTAAGCATTGAAATACTGTTTGCAATCACTCATGTTACATGTTTGATTGCTACCACTCTTATTTCAGATTGCAATTACCACTTATATGTTGGGTCCGCAGCATAGAAAACAAAAAATTTCCTACGATGAGAACTATACGCCAAGATCTATCTACTAGATACAAAGCAACGGGTGGACATACATCCATGGAGAACTTACCCTCGAAGACAACGAGTTTTGTTAACGAGTAGGAACTTGTGGTTGATGTAGTCATACGCTTGCCGATCTCAAGATCGTGTGGAAGTCCGAGTGCCGCAAATCAGCAGCGCATCCATCCTCGCACACACGTTCAAGCCACCGGACAACCTCCACCTCCTCGCTCCAGCGAATCAGTGGAAGCAGCAACTCCTTCCAGACGCAAGGCCACCGGGAACATGTATCTCGCTTATCCGAGACCATGGGGGAATATCTAGAGGGGGAGAGAGATCCTTCACGAGGAGGTGTGATTTGTGAGAGGGAGAGGGGGGATTTATATAGGAGGGAGGGAGACCCCTCCCCTCCCATAGCCGGCGCATGAGGGGGGACTCCTCCCCTCCTTCATTCATGTGGTGAACCTCCACTCACATAAACATGGCCTCCACCCAAAATCCAACTCACATGTATTTAATTTCCACCAAACTAAATGCAACTCTCAATTAATAAAACTCTTTTATTTATTTTATTCAGAATTTTGTTAATTACTTTAATTAACAAACATTCACATAAAACCCCTTGCAATATTTCAATATCACATGTAGAACCACTTTCTGCAATTTCACCCGAAACAATTCCGGTTTCTATCGAAACAATTCATGTTTCTATCGAAACATTTCCTGTGCTTTGCAAACCTTTTGTCTGGAACATATGTGCTCCTAAATGGTGTCCGGCAACCCTTAAGTGTGTCACCCTATGGTTTGCGAATAATGCAGACATGATTGAGACTCCTCTCAGATCAATAATCAGAAGCGGGACCTGGAGATCCATACTGACTCCTGCATATTCAACGATGACTTCTGTGATCGCGAGAACCTTTAACGTCAGCAATTTAATCCCTTTGTCTCATGATATAATACATGTCCGAGATTCGATCATCGGTATCCAAATACCTAGTTTGATCTCATTACCGACATGCACTCTTTTCTCGTTCCCGTGATATAACATTCTAGTGATCACATCACTTGCTTGCAAGCTATCTTAATGTGATATCACCGAGAGGGCCCAGAGTATATCTATCTGTCATCGGGATTGACAAATTCCACTCTTGATCAATGAGCCTCAACATAACACCTTCATAGCACTGAACCCACCTTTATGGTCACCCTGTTATGGTGTGACGTTTGATGTTATCAAGATACTCTTCCGGTGTTAGCAATTAACATGATCTCATGGTCTAAGGACTAAGACTACTTTGTATGATGTTATAGAAATATAAACATAATGACTTGATCGTAATGCTATACTTTGGATGAATGTTCGTCACGTCAAGTTATGTACTCTGCGATAGCCCAATTAGGCGTCTTGATCTATCTCTATAGGTTTTAATGCCTAATATATATGAAGCTTCACCAAGGTCCTTCATCGAAAATTTGTTGTTTAGATAACTTTTAACACTGTTTAAAAGAACTATATCATTTCCAATCAATAATATGTCATCCACATATAATATCAGAAATGCCACATTGCTCCCACTCACTTTCTTGTAAATACAAGCCTCTCCATAAGTTTGGACAAATCCAAACTCTTTGATCACCTCATCAAAGCGGAGATTCCAACTCCGGGATGCTTGCTTCAGTCCATAGATGGATCGCTGAAGTTTACACACCTTATCAGCATCCTTAGGATCGACAAAACCCTTAGGTTGTATCATATACAACTCTTCTTCAATATTACCATTGAGGAATGCAGTTTTGACATCCATCTGCCATATTTCATAATCGAAATATGCAGCAATTGCTAACATAATCCTAACTGACTTAAGCATTGCTACGGGAGAGAATGTCTCATCGTAGTCAACTCCTTGAATTTGTAGAAACCCCTTTGCGACAAGTCGAGCCTTATAGATGGTTACATTACCATCAGCATCAGTTTTTCTTTTGAAAATTTATTTACTCTCAACAGCCTTTCGATCGTGAGGTAAGTCCACCAAGGTCCAAACCTGGTTTTCGTACATGGATTCCATCTCGGATTTCATGGCTTCTAGCCATTTGTTGGAATCAGGGCTCATCATCGCTTCTTCATACGTCGCAGGGTCATCTATTTCATCAATCATGAAATTCATAACAGGATTGCCGTACAGTTCAGGAGCTGTACGTGTCCTGCTTGACCTGCGAGGTTCGGTAGTGTCCTCTTTCGGAGTTTCATGATCAATATCATTAGCTCTCTCTTCATTAGGTGAAGTCAACTCCGAAACAACTTCCGGTGCTGCGCTACTCGCCATTTCATGAAGAGAAGGTTCAATAACCTCTTCGAGTTCTACCTTCCGACTACTCACACCTTTCGCGAGAAACTCCTTCTCAAGAAAGGATCCATTCTTGGCAACAAAGACCTTTCCCTCGGATTTGTGATAGAAAGTATACCTAATCGTTTCCTTAGGGTATCCTATGAAGACGCATTTTTCCGCTTTGGGTTCGAGTTTATCCGGTTGAATTTTCTTCACATAAACATCGCATCCCCAAACTTTAAGAAATGACAGCTTAGGTTTGTTTCCAAACCATAATTCATACGGTGTCTTTTCAACGGATTTAGATCGTGCCCTATTTAAAGTGAATGCAGCGGTTTCCAGTGCATAACCCCAAAATGACAGTGGCAAGTCAGTCGGAGACATCATAGATCGAACCATATCCAATAAAGTACGATTACGACGTTCTGACACACCATTACGTTGTGGTCTTCCGGCAGGCGTGAGTTGTGAAACTATTCCACAGTCTTTCATATGTGTGCTAAACTCGTAACTAGGGTACTCTCCTCCACGGTCGGACCGCAGAAATTTGATCTTTCTGTTACGATGATTTTCCACTTCATTCTGAAATTCTTTGAACTTTTCAAAGGTTTTAGACTTATGTTTCATCAAATAGATATACCCGTATCTACTCAAATCATCCGTGAAAGTAACAAAATGACGATATCCACCTCGCGCCGACACACTCATTGGTCCACACACATCAGTATGTATGCTTTCCAATAAATCTGTCGCCCGTTCCATTGAACCGGAAAATAGCGTTCTAGTCATCTTGCCCATAAGGCATGGCTCACATGTATCAAATGATTCAAAATCAAGTGATTCCAAAAGTCCATCAGAATGGAGTTTCTTCATGCGTTTAACGCGAATATGACCTAGACGGCAGTGCCACATATATGCAGATATATCATTATCAAGTTTAATCCTTTTAGCATCAACATTATGAATATGCGTAATACTACTATCGAGATCCAACAGAAATAAAGCATTCAACATAGGTGCATGACCATAAAAGATATTATTCATATAAATCAAACAACCATTGTTTTTCAGACTTAAACGAATAACCAATTTGCATCAAACACGATCCGGATACAATGTTCATGCTCAGTGCAGGCACCAAATAATAATTATTCAGGTTTATAACTAATCCCGACGGCATATGGAGAGGCAGCGTTCCGACAGCGATCACATCAACTCTTGATCCATTGCCGACCCGCATCGTGACCTCATCCCTTGCTATTTGTCACTTGTTCCGCAGCCCCTGAACCGAGTTACATATATTAGCAACCGATCCCGTATCAAATACCCAGGTGCTACTGCGAGTACTAGTCAAGTACACATCAATAACATGTATATCACATATACCTTTGTTTGCCTTGCTGGCCTTCTTGTCCGCCAAATACTTGGGGCAGTTGCGCTTCCAATGGCCAGTCCCCTTGCAATAGTAGCACTCGGTGTCAGACTTAGGGCTAGCTCGAGGTTTATTTTCAGGCGCGGCAACAGTTTTGCCGCCCTTCTTTCCCTTCTGCTTGCCTTTCTTGTCCTTCTTGAAACCGGTGGTCTTATTGATCATCAACACTTGATGTTCTTTCCTAATCTCCACTTTTGCAGTCTTAAGCTTTGACAGAAGCTCGGGAAGAGACTTCTTCATGCCTTGCATATTATAGTTCATCACGAAGCTCTTGTAGCTAGGTGGCAGAGATTGGAGAACACGATGTATGCCTATGTCAATGGGAATCATTATTCCCAAGGACACAAGCTTATCGGCGTACCCAGACATTTTGAGTACGTGCTCACTAACGGAGCTGTTCTCTTCCATCATGCAGCTAAAGAACTTTTCAGAAGCATTATAACTCTACGGCAGCATGGGTATCGAAAATCATTTTCAATTCTCCCATGGTATCAAAGGCATTGCCATTTTCGAAACGTTTATGAAGTTCTGGCTCTAGCCCATACAGTATGCCGCAATGAACTAAGTTGTGGTCCTCCTGACGAGTTATATAGACGTTCGTTTCCTCGTCAGGGGCATCGGGAGCTGGTGGGGGGCCTAGCGGCGCCTCTAGCACATATTGCTTTTGTGCATTAGTGAGGAGAATCCTCAAATTCATAGCCCAGTTGGTGAAGTTGCTACCATTCGCAGCAAGCTTCTCTTTCTCCATGAACACATTGAAATTAAAAGCAGGTGTTGCCATCTACAACAGATGTAAAATATATTTAGACTAAGTTTATGATAGATTGAGTTCAATTAATCCAAATTACTAATGAACTCCCACTCAAAAACGACATCCCTCGTGTCCTTTTGGTGATTACATGAACCAAATCCACTACACCAAGTCCGATCATCACGTGAGTCGGTGTAGCTTCAAAGGCGAGCATCTATATGAGCATCATATCAACTATATGACTCATGCTTAACCTTTCGGTCCGTGTTCCAAGGCCATGTCTGTACATGCTAGGCTCGTCAAGTAAGAACCTTAGTATTCGCGTGTGTAAAACTGTCTTACACCCGTTGTATGAAAGCGTAGAGTCGAGAACACCCGATCATCACGTGATGCCTCAAAACACGATCCACAAAACATATGTGTACTATGCCACCAATATCCAAAGTACATAGAAGATGCAATAACATGATCATCATTGCCCACATATAAACATATGTGTACTACCCGTGCAAAGCACCTACGCATAGATCAGGCTCTGATACCACTGTTGGGTCCGCAGCATAGAAAACAAAAAATTTCCTACGATGAGAACTATACGCCAAGATCTATCTACTAGATACAGAGCAACGGGTGGACATACATCCATGGAGAACTTACCCTCAAAGACAACGAGTTTTGTTAACGAGTAGGAACTCGTGGTTGATGTAGTCGTACGCTTGCCGATCTCAAGATCGTGTGGAAGTCCGAGCGCTGCAAATCAGCAGCGCATCCGTCCTCGCACACACGTTCAAGCCACCGGACAACCTCCACCTCCTCGCTCCAGCGAATCAGCGGAAGCAGCAACTCCTTCCAGACGCAAGGCCACCAGGAACATGTATCTCGCTAATCCGAGACCATGGGGGAATATCTAGAGGGGGAGAGAGATCCTTCACGAGGAGGTGTGATTTGTGAGAGGGGAGAGGGGGGATTTATATAGGAGGAAGGGAGACCCCTCCCCTCCCATAGCCGATGCATGAGGGGGGGACTCCTCCCCTCCTTCATTCATGTGGTGAACCTCCACTCACATAAACATGGCCTCCACCCAAAATCCCACTCACATGTATTTAATTTCCACCAAATTAAATGCAACTCTCAATTAATAAAACTCTTTTATTTATTTTATTCAGAATTTTTTTAATTAATTTAATTAACAAACATTCACATAAAACCCCATGCAACATTTCAATATCACATGTAGAACCACTTTCTGCAATTTCACCCGAAACAATTCCGGTTTCTATCGAAACATTTCCTGCGCTTTGCAAACCTTTTGTCTGGAACATATGTGCTCCTAAATGGTGTCTGACAACCATTAAGTGTGTCACCCTACGGTTCGTGAATAATGCGGACATGATTGAGACTCCTCTCAGATCAATAATCAGAAGCGGGACCTGGAGATCCATACTGACTCCTGCATATTCAACGATGACTTCTGTGATCGTGAGAACCTTTAACGTCAGCAATTTAATCCCTTTGTCTCATGATATAATACATGTCCGAGATTCGATCATCGGTATCCAAATACCTAGTTTGATCTCGTTACCGACATGCACTCTTTTCTTGTTCCCGTGATATGACATTCTAGTGATCACATCACTTGCTTGCAAGCTATCTTAATGTGATATCACCGAGAGGGCCCAGAGTATATCTATCCGTCATCGGGATTGACAAATTCCACTCTTGATCCATGAGCCTCAACATAACAACTTCATAGCACTGAACCCACCTTTATGGTCACCCTGTTACGGTGTGACGTTTGATGTTATCAAGATACTCTTCTGGTGTTAGCAATTAACATGATCTCATGGTCTAAGGACTAAGACTACTTTGTATGATGTTATAGCAATATAAACATAATGACTTGATCGTAATGCTATACTTTGGATGAATGTTCATCACATCATTTCACAAATGCTGTGACCTTGTTATTAACAACATCCAATGTCCATGATCAGGAAACCTTGATCATCTTGTTAATCAACAAGCTAGTCTATAAGAGAGGCATAACTAGGAACCCTTTTGTTTATTAAACACACATGTATTGATGTTTCCTATCAATACAATTATAGCATGCAAAATAAACATCTATCATATACAAGGAATACATAATAACAACTGTATTATTGCCTCTCAGGGCATATTTCCTTCATTATAATAATCCATATTAGTTGTATTTCACTATCTCTTCGCCGAACTAGTGCACCTATACACCTGACAAGTGTATTGGGTGTGTTGGGGACACAAGATACTTCTTGTATCTTGATTGCAGGGTTGCTTGAGAGGGATACCTTTGACCACTTCCTCCCTGAGTTTGATAAACCTTGGGTGATCCACTTAAGGGAAACTTGCTACGGTTCTACAAACCTCTGCACTTGGAGGCCCAACACTGTTTACAAAAATAGAAGTGTGCATAGACATCAAGCAGCGCCTTGCAACTGCAGCTGGAGGCATTGCATGGCCGACGAAAGAGATATGGTCTTTCCAGCCAGATCTTTTGGTCCTGGAGGCCATCGAACTTCAAGTTCTCTGAAGGAATTTTGAACCCTTTTGGCATTTGCGTCTGTCGTATGGCTCTGCTGAAGCAGCTGGCGCCGCGGAGCTCTATTCCTTCATCTTCTGACTCTGTTGAGTAAGTGATACATTGCAAATGTATCTATAATTTTTGATGTTCCATGCTTGGTTTTATCCACTTTCTTGTGTTTTGTTCCAACTTTGGAGTACTTTTATTATGATTTCTTGGACTAACCTATTAACAAGAGCCACAGTGCCAGCTGCCTGTTTTTTGTTGTTTTTGGTTCCAGGAAAGTCAGAAAATGAATATTCTCGGAATTGGTCGGGACAAAAGCCAAAGTGCCTATTTTTCCGGAAGGGATCAAGTGCCAGAATACGAGATGGAGAAGGGCTGGGGGCCGGCCACACCACCTGGCCGCGTGGCCAGGCCTGGCCCGCGCCAGGGGGTGGTCTGGCCGACCCCAGCACCCCCTCGGCCTCTCCTTCCGCCTATAAGTTGCCATCGGGACGAAAACCCTAAGTACCCGATCAAAAATCCATGAAAGAGTCTATAGCCGCTGTCATCTCCATCCCTAGATCGGAAGGGATCTGAAGCTCTTCCCGGCACCCTGCTAGAGAGGGGAATTCACCCTGGAGGCCTTCTTCATCACCATGCAAGCCTCCGGTGTGATGCGTGAGTAGTTCATCCTTGGACTACGGATCCATGTAGTAGCTAGATGGCTGGTTTCTCCTCCTTTGTGCTTTCATGTTTAGATCTTGTGAGCTCCGTTCATGATCAAGATCATCTATTTGTAATTCACACATGTTGTGTTTGCGGGGATCCGATGGATATTGAGATGCTATTTCAGATTGATTATTGATTCTATCATATCTTTGTTATTTGAGATCTTGCATGCTTTCCGTTGCTAGTAGCTATCTTGGCCAAGTAGATGCTAGCAACTCCAAGAGTTAGTATTTATGCGCGATAGTGGGTTCATGCTTCTGGTAATCTGGGGAAGTGTCAGAAATCTCTAAGGTACTAGATGTGTTGTTGCTACTAGGGAGAAAACAACAATCCTTTGTTCATAGAACAATCGTATTGTTTACTCTACACGCAGTTCGTAAAGCAATAATCTGTTGCTTGCAACTTAATACTGGAGGGGGGTCGGATGATAACCTGAAGGTGGATTATTAGTCATAGATGCAGTTGGATGGCGGTCTATGTATTATGTTGTAATGCCCAATCAAGTCTCAAAGGAGTCAAGATGATTAGTATATGCATGTATTGCTTTCTCTGTGTTTGTCAATTGCCCCGCTGTAATTTGTTCACCCAGCATGTTATCTATCTAAGGAGAGCCACCTCTAGTGAACTATGGATCCTGGTCCTTTTCTTTTACATACAATCTACAATCTTTTACTGCTTTGTGTTTACTTTCTGCAAACTTTTACTTCTTTCTGTTCGATACGTTTAATCCTTTGTTTTCCGCAAAACACGGTGAGATTGACAACCTCATCGCAAGTTGGGGACAAAGTTCTGTGGTTGTGTTGTGCAGGTCTCCACGTTGCTACTAGCACCGGTAGTGCGCCCTGCCAAAGCTCAGCTAGTAACACCTTCAGGGTGTTTCCTTGCTCCTGCTGGTTCCATTAAACCTTGGTCTCATAACTGAGGGAAAACTCGCTTCTGTGCTCATCATACGTTCCTCTTGGGGTTCCCAACAAGCTCTACGTCGATCGTCGAGTGCATCAAGATATTTTCTGGCGCCGTTGCCGGGGAGTTAAGGACATCTTCAAAAGGGGACTCCCTCATAACCAATCTCTTTACTTTGTTGTTTTTGTTTTGCTTAGCTTCCTTTTGCGTTGTTTGCTTGTTTTGTTCTTCAAAAAACACAAAAAAATTAGTTTTACTTGTTTGCTTTCTTATTTGAAAATCCAAAAAAATGACTACTCTTGAAAACACTAAGTTGTGTGACTTCACTAGCACCAACAACAATGATTTTATGAGCACTCCTATTGCTCCACCTGTGGCTGAAAATACTTTCTTTGAGATAAAACCTGCTTTGCTCAATCTTGTTATGAGAGAACATTTTTCTGGTATTGGTAATGAAGATGCTACTTCCCATCTAAATAACTTTGTTGAACTTTGTGAGATGCAAAAGCATAGGGATATAGATGGTGATATTATTAAACTGAAATTTTTTCCTTTCTCTTTGAGAGGAAAAGCTAAAGAATGGTTGAATTCCTTAACTAGGAATAGTATTGATTCTTGGACTAAGTGCAAAGATGCTTTTATTGGAAAATACTATCCTTCTGCTAAGATTATATCCATGAGAAGTGAAATAATGAAGTTTAAACAACTTGATAATGAGCATGTTGCTCAAGCTTGGGAAAGAATGAAATCTTTTGTAAAGAATTGTCCCACTCATGGACTTACTGCTTGGATGATCATTGATGGCTCAATACATGGCGCCCAGAAAAGTGCTTGGTGCATGGTGTTGATGTAGAGATCGTTGGGAACCCCAAGAGGAAGGTATGATGAGAACAGCAGCAAGTTTCTCTAAGTTATGAAACCAAGGTTTAATCGAACCAGTAGGAGCAAGGAAACACCTCAAAGGTGTTACTAGTTGAGTTTTGGCAGGGCGCACTACCAGTGCTAGTAGCAACGTGGAGACCTGCACAACACAACCACAAAACGGTGTCCCCAAGTTGCAATGAGGTTGTCAATCTCACCATGTTTTGCAGAAAACAAAGGATTAAACGTATCGAATGGAAAGAAGTAAAAGTTTGCAGAAAGTAAACACAAAGCAGTAAAAGATTGTAGATTGTATATAAAAGACAAGGACCGGGATCCATAGTTCACTAGAGGTGGCTCTCCTTAGATAGATAACATGTTGGGTGAACAAATTACAGCGGGGCAATTGACAAACACCGAGAAAGCAATACATGCATATACTAATCATCTTGACTCCTTTGAGACTTGATTGGGAATTACAACATAATACATAGACCGCCATCCAACTGCATCTATGACTAATAATCCACCTTCAGGTTATCATCCGAACCCCCTCCAGTATTAAGTTGCAAGCAACAGATTATTGCTTTACGAATTGCATGTAAAGTAAACAATACAATTGTTCTATGAACAAAAGATCGTTGTTTTCTCCCTAGTAGCAACAACACATCTAGTACCTTAGAGATTTCTGTCACTTCCCCAGATTACTAGAGGCATGAACCCACTATCGAGCATAAATACTAACTCTTGGAGTTGCTAGCATCTACTTGGCCAAGATAGCTACTAACAATGGAAAGCATGCAAGATCTCAAATAACAAAGACATGACAGAATCAATAATCAATCTAAAATAGCTTCTCAATATCCATCAGGTCCCCGCAAACACAACATGTATGGATTACAAATAGATGATCTTGATCATGAACGGAGCTAACAAGATCTAAACATGAAAGCACAAAGGAGGAGAAACCAGCCATCTAGCTACTACATGGATCCGTAGTCCAAGGATGAACTACTCACGCATCACACCGGAGGCTTGCATGGTGATGAAGAAGGCCTCCAGGTTGAATTCCCCTCTCCGGCAGGGTGCTGGGAAGAGCTTCAGATCCCCCTGATCTAGGGATGGAGATGACAGTGGCTATAGACTCTTTCGTGGATTTTCGATCGGGTACTTAGGGTTTTCGTCCCGAGGGAAACTTATAGGCGGAAGGAGAGGCTGAGGGGGTGCTGGGGTCGGCCAGACCACCCCCTGGCGCGGGCCAGGCCTTGCCGCGCGGCCAGGTGGTGTGGCCGGCCCCTGGCCCCTCTCCGTCTCGTATTCTGGCACTTGATCCCTTTCGGAAAAATAGGCACTTTGGCTTTTGTCCCATCCAATTCCGAGAATATTCATTTTCTGACTTTTCTGTTACCAAAAACAACAGAAAACAGGCCGCTGGCACTGTGGCTCTTGTTAATAGGTTAGTCCAAGTAATCATAATAAAAGTACTCCAAAGTTGGAACAAAACACAAGAAAGTGGATAAAACTAAGCATGGAACATCAAAAATTATAGTTACATTTGCAATGTATCAACATCCCCAAGCTTAACTCCTGCTCGTCCTTGAGTAGGTAAGTGATAAAAAGAAAGAATTTTTGAGGTGACATGCACCATCAAAGACTTGATCAAAGTATTTGCAAAACATTCAAGGCTGGGATCATAGTACTTCAATCATAACATGAAAGACAAAGTTCTAGCAATAAGCAAAGAAACTAAGATGCAACATGAAAAGGCACAAACAAAAGATTCATGAATAACATGCTTTGCAAGACGTTTGTTTGTTTCACATAAAGAAAACATAGCATAATAGTATTCAGCTTGTCCCTCAATAAAGTAGCAAATATAAATGCATAGGACACCTTCAAAGTTTATAAGAGTGACTAGATACAATAGTTTCAAACAAGCAATAACAAGTAATGCATCAATCAACTAGTCTTGGGACAATGCACATAGAACTAAGAATGGCCACTATGCTCTCAAAGTAGGTGCATAAAGATAGAAGGTGGAGACTCAATATAATGGTGGAAGAAAAGCCTTTTGTAAAAAGGAAGTAGGGATTCAAGTCTCATAAAGAGCTTCCAAAAATTATGATACTTATAGCTTTCATCTCTCATTGCCCCTATCATAAGCATCTTGAAGTGATTAAGGTTAAAATGAACAAACTATGGTGTACATGCTTGACGAATTGAAGTATAAGTCAGAAATCTCATGTCCCTTGTATACGAGGGTCGCTCCTCATGCTACTCAAGTTTAGTCACCGGTAAGTTCTTGTCATCGTAAGTACATGTGTATCATAGAGAACCGCCAACAGGGTACCCCTTGCCCGATGATACGGAAGAAACCCCATATCAAAATGACAAGGGAAGCAGACAACGAGCATCTCAACATTCTTCTTATTTACCATGGGAACATGGTGCTTTTTTTTCTCTCTTACCTCTTTTCATAGTATCTCTTTTTTCTTTTCTTTTCTCTCTTTTTTTTCAATATAGGACTCTTTTTTTATAAGAAGAATGCTTCATAGACAGCTCATTATGGTGACGCTGCAGGTATCCACCATGTCAGCATGGATTAGACCAGCGGCCCAGGCGTTTCTCTAACACATATACATAAATCCATGGACTTACAAGCTCCCCTTTCATTTCACATTGACGACATCCATCTACAAAAGAGCATGATATCAACTAGGTACAAGTACCAAGTGCAATGTTGAAAGCGTTCCCCATGAAAGCATGGTTCTGCTAATTCCCAACAAATAAGTGCAATGATATACATCATAGAAGACACAATGGTTCAAGTTTATTAGAGGCAATAAAGTAAAGTGTGCCATCAAGTTCGTGAGAGATTTAATCACTAGTTTTCTCATAACAAGTGGAAGGTAAACAAAAGCATGAATATACTTGGAATAGCATAAGCTAGTAGGTAGGTATGGTGGACTCTTTGGAAAAACTTGGTTTAGGGAGTTGGATGCATGAGTGGAACTCATACTTTCTTGTGGAGGCTAGCAAAAGACTGGGAGCGACAAACTAAGAGAGCAATAATGGCCATAATCATGCAGAGCGACAAAACATCATTGATCAAAGCATAAAGTGATACTACGAGTTGAAAACTAAAGGATCATAAAGGCTATGGTGACTTGTGATAGTCATAACATGGTGTGAGCATGTGCCAAGTCAACCCAAATAAAGCATCAAAGGAGAATACCAGTATACTATGTTTTAATATGCTAAAACAACGCATGATTCATCCAAGGCACATTAAGCAATCTCAATTGTTTATAACAAGTCATGCTACAGCAAAGAATACTATGCATAAAGCCAAAACAATATCAAGCATGGCATGACAAAGCATAGCCACAGTAAAAAACGAGCTCTTTTTAGCGCATAAGTATAAACTTTCCTACTCTTTTCCAAACCAAACCAAACTATTTGCAAACTAAAGGGTGGGGGTCCAACCAACTTATTCAGAAAACTAAGCAAACTAAAAACCCAAACGAAAACAAAAAAGAAGACGCTCCAAGAGAAACACAACTGTGCGCGAAACAATAAAAATGAAACGTTTGGAAGAAACCTGGAATTTTTATTGATGAAGAAGGGGATGCCTTGGGCATCCCCAAGCTTTGACGCTTGTACTTCTTGGATATTTCTTGGGGTGACATGCGTGGCATCCCCAAGCTTGAGATTTAGTCCATCCTTCATCTCATTACTCATTCCTTCCATACACCTGAAATTTTTCCTTCATACAAAACTTCACACAATCTCATTAGCAACATTAGTGCACTTAAGATAAATAAGTCTCAAGGTTCAGTTCTAACACCAAATAAACTTCCATTAGAACACTAGCTACTGTAGCACTTCCCTCAAAAAGCTCAATTCCCCAAAGGAACTAACAAGAAGCAAATGCAGAAAATGGCAGAAATCTGTCAAAACAGACCAGCAGGTAAAGATGAATTTTTTCGAAGACCTTCTATTGCTCAAATCAAAAAGTGTTTAACTAACGAAAGTTAGATAACAACCTGGGTTAGAACCACAAAACATTACATCTCAATCCGACATACAGATCTCTCTCGGGAATTTTTATGGTGAAGCACAGAAATCTGTTTCGGGACAGCAACTTTCCCAATCATTACTTCACTCTCATTAGAGGTTACTCTTGGCACAAACAACAAATAAAAAGGATAAGGAGAGGTTATTACAGAAGTAATAACTTCCAAGACTCATCTAAAACTCTTGGGTTATCTCCCAACAAGTACTTTTCTTTAACGCCTTTAAGTTAGGCATAAGAACCAAAGAAAGAATCAAATGTTCTCAAATGAAGAAACATTAAGATCAATACCAGGAATATTTTCAACAAGGCATGGTATATCATCCAAATAAGTTCTAGAGGATCCTCTCTCAATGCTCTTGGGTTTACTATTCTCATCAAAAGGGTTTTTAGGAATAATCCAATCAAGATTCTTTTCTATGGCATCATGTACTGCTACTAGTTTAAAGGGTATTGGTATCTTAGGTTCCTCCCCATTAGGTTCGGTTTTGTTCATCTTTTCTCGCATACCAACAACATCTACACATGAGCCTAGCATATTGAAATGTTCAAAGACTTTCCTAGCTTCCTTGGCAACATCATAGAACTCCTTAAACAAAGTTTCTAGAATAAAATCCCTCTTTTCAGGATGCTCAATTTCTTCAAGCTTAAGAAATATTACTTGAATTAAGGGGTTGAGGTTAACAAACCTAGCTTCTAACATGTGAATTAAAGAAGATGCAGCAATCTCATAATTTGGAGCAAGTTCTACAAGGGATCTATCCTCAGTATCTTCATGTTTGCTAACATGATTAAAGAATTCTTCAATATTGTCTTTCCCAATTATAGAACCACTACCAATTGGAAGGTCTTTCAGGGTGAATGTAGGGATCAACATGGTGAGCTAAGGGAGAGGTGAAAACTAAGGAAGACTTAATTTTTGTGTGTTTTCAAATAAGAAAGCAAACTAGTAAAACTAATTTTTTTTGGATTTTTGAAGAACAAAACAAGCAAACAAAGCAAAAAGGAAACTAAGCAAAACAAAAACAACAAAGTAAAGAGATTGGTTATGAGGGACTCCCCTTGTGAAGATGTCCTTGACTCCCCGGCAACGGCGCCAGAAAATCGCTTCATGGCTCAATACACGGCGCCCAGAAAAGTGCTTGGTGCGTGGTGTTGATGTAGAGCTCATTGGGAACCCCAAGAGGAAGGTATGATGAGCACAGCAGCAAGTTTCCCTCAGTTATGAAACCAAGGTTTAATCGAACCAGTAGGAGCAAGGAAACACCTCAAAGGTGTTATTAGCTGAGCTTTGGCAGGGTGCACTACTGGTGATAGTAGCAACGTGGAGACCTGCACAACACAACCACAGAACTTTGTCCCCACATTGCGATGAGGTTATCAATCTCCCCGTGTTTTGCGGAAAACAAAGGATTAACGTATCGAATGGAAAGAAGTAAAAGTTTGCAGAAAGTAAACACAAAGCAGTAAAATATTGTAGATTGTATGTAAAAGACAAGGACCGGGATTCATAGTTCACTAGAGGTGGCTCTCCTTAGATAGATAACATGCTGGTTGAACAAATTACAGCGGGGCAATTGACAAACACCGAGAAAGCAATACATGCATATATTAATCATGTTGACTCCTTTGAGACTTGATTGGGCATTACAACATAATGCATGGACCACCATCCAACTGCATCTATGACTAATAATCCACCTTCAGGTTATCATCCGAACCCCCTCTAGTATTAAGTTGCAAGCAACAGATTATTGCTTTACGAACTGCGTGTAATGTAAACAATACAATTGTTCTATGAACAAAAGATCGTTGTTTTCTCCCTAGTAGCAACAACACATGTAGTACCTTAGAGATTTCTTTCACTTCCCCAGATTACCAGAGGCATGAACCCACTATCAAGCATAAATACTAACTCTTGGAGTTGCTAGCATCTACTTGGCCAAGATAGCTACTAACAACGGAAAGCATGCAAGATCTCAAATAACAAAGACATGATAGAATCAATAATCAATCTGAAATAGCATCTCAATATCCATCGGATCCCCGCAAACACAACATGTATGGATTACAAATAGATGATCTAGATCATGAACGGAGCTCACAAGATCTAAACATGAAAGCACAAAGGAGGAGAAACCAGCCATCTAGCCTCTACATGGATCCGTAGTCCAAGGATGAACTACTCACGCATCACACCAGAGGCTTGCATGGTGATGAAGAAGGCCTCCAGGGTGAATTCCCCTCTCTAGCAAGGTGCCGGGAAGAGCTTCAGATCCCCCACGATCTAGGGATGGAGATGAAGGCGGCTACAGACTCTTTCGTGGATTTTTTATCGGGTACTTAGGGTTTTCGTCCCGAGGGCAACTTATAGGCGGAAGGAGAGGCCGAGGGGGTGCTAGGATCGGCCAGACCACCCCCTGGTGCAGGCCAGGCCTGGTCGCGCGGCCAGGTGGTGTGGCCGGCCCCTGGCCCCTCTCTGTCTTGTATTCTGGCACTTGATCCCTTCCAGAAAAATAGGCACTTTGGCTTTTGTCCCGTCCAATTCTGAGAATATTCATTTTCTGACTTTTCTGGAACCAAAAACAATAGAAAACAGGCAGCTGACACTGTGGCTCTTGTTAATAGTTTAGTCCAAGAAATCATAATAAAATTACTCCAAAGTTGGAACAAAACACAAGAAAGTGGATAAAACTAAGCATGGAACATCAAAAATTATAGATACATTTGCAATTGTATCAATGATCCAAACTTTGTATGCAGGATTGAACTATTCTTCGAGGAACCTATTAGATTCAGCTGCTAGAGGTACCTTTATGACCATCACTTTGGGTGCTGCAACAAAACTATTGGATAATATGATGGTTAATTATTCTGAATGGCATACTGAGAGAGCTCCACAAGGTAAGAATGTAAATTTTGTTGAAGAAACCTCCTCCTTGAGTGATAAGATTGATATAATTATGTCTATGCTTGTTAATGGGAAAGCCCATAATGATCCAAATAATGTTCCTTTAGCCTCTTTGGTAGCTCAAGAAGAGCAAGTTGATGTGAACTTCATAAGAAATAACAACTTTGGCAACAATGCTTATGGTAATAATGCTTATAGGAACAATTTTGGTAACAACAATTATAAGCCTTATCCTCCCAATAATGGTAATGCTTATGGAAATTCTTACAACAATAATAAGAGTGCTCCCTCTGAACTTGAAGTTATGCTTAAAGAGTTTATTAGTAAACAAACCGCTTTCAATAAAACTATTGAGGAAAAACTCTCTAATGCTGAAAGAAATATAGCATCTTTGGCTGAAGCTCAATCTACTTTGAATAAAATGGCTGCTAAACCTGAAACTAATGAGAATCCCTTTGCAGCTACTAATGCCATACAAGTAAGAATTGATGAAAATGTTAGACTATTAGCTGAATTACATGCTAAGTGGGAAAGAGAAGATGAAATTGCTAGAAACATTAGTGTTTCTACTATTACCACCACTAGTGTTGAGGCTAGCAATAGTTCTACTACTTTAGATGATAAAGTTGATTTTGATCTTGATGGTTGCAACATCTCTGAAGTTATTAAGTTCCTACAAAAGCTTGCTAAAAGTCCTAATGCTAGTGCTATGAATATGGCCTTTACAAAACACATTACCGATGCTCGCATAAAGATTAAGGAAGAAAAGATGAAACATAAAGCTTCTATTCCTATAAAACAAGAAGATGGTTGGGAACCCATCATTAACATGAAAGTGAATGACTTTGATTTCAAAGCTTTGTGTGATCTTGATAGTAGTGTTTCTATTATGCCTAGAAGGATTTATGATATGCTTGATTTGCCTCCTCTTGAAGATTGTTATTTGAATGTCCCACTTGATGCTAATGCTAAAAAGAAACTCATGGGGAGTCTTAATGATGTTATTATTATGGTTAACGATTCCTATGTCCCCGTTGATTTCTACGCTTTGGATGTTGAATACAATGCTTCTTGTCCTATTACTTTGGGAAGACCTTTTCTTAGAACTGTTGGTGCCATCATTGATATGAAAGAAGGCACCATTCAATACCAACTCCCACTCAATAAAGGTATAGAACACTTCCCTAAAAAGAGAGAAAAGAATTCTTTTGCTTCTCCTATGAAAACAAAATTTGGTCTTAATGCTTCTTCATTTGAGAACACTTGATTCTTTCTTTACTTCTTATGCCTAACTTAAAGGTGTTAAAGAAAAATACGTGTTGGGAGATAACCCAAGAGTTTTAGTTGAGTCTTGGAAGTTATTACCTACCTCTGTAATAACTTCTCCTTATCCTTTTTATTTGCTTTTTGTGCCAAGAGTAACCTCTAAAGAGAGTGAAGTAATGATTGGGAAAGTTGCTGTCCCGAAACAGATTTCTGTGCTTCACCGTAAACATTCCTGAGAGAGCTCTGTATGTCGGATTGAGCTGTAACTTTTTGTTGTTCTGCCCCAGGTTGTTATCTAACTTTCGTTAGTTCAACACTTTTTGATTTGAGCAACAGAAGGTCTTCGAAAAAATTCGTCTTTACCTGCTGGTCTGTTTTGACAGATTTCTGCCATTTTTTGCATTTCCTTCTTGTTAGTTCCTTCTTGAGTTCCTTTGGGGAATTGAGCTTTTTGAGGGAAGTTCTACAGTAGCTAGCGTTCTAATGGAAGTTTATTTGGTGTTAGAACTGAACCTTGAGACTTATTTATCTTAAGTTCACTAATGTTGCTAATGAGATTGTGTGAAGTTTTGTATGAAGGAAAATTTTCAGGTGTATGGAAGGAATGAGTAATGAGATGAAGGATGGACTAAAGCTCAAGCTTAGGTATGCCACACGTGTCACCCCAAGAAATATCCAAGAAGTACAAGCGTCAAAGCTTGGGGATGCCCAAGGCATCCCCTTCTTCATCAATAAAAATTCTAGGTTTCTTCCAAACGCTTCATTTTTATTGTTTCATGCACAGTTGTGTTTTTCTTGGAGCGTCTTCTTTTTCGTTTTTGTTTTGGTTTTTAGTTTGCTTGGTTTGATTAGTTTTCTGAATAAGTTGATTGGACCCCCTCTTTCATACATTGGTTTGCAAATAGTTTGGTTTGGTTTGGAAAGAGTAGGAAAGTTCATGCTTATGTGGTAAAAAGAGCTTGTTTTTCACTGTGGCCTATGCTCTGGCATGCCATGCTTGATATTGTTTTGGCTTTATGCTTAGTATTCTTTGTTGTAGCATGACTTGTTATAAACAATTGAGATTGCTTAATGTGCCTTGGATGAATCATGCGTTGTTTTAGCATATTAAAGCATAGTATAGTGGTATTCTCCTTTGATGCTTTATTTGGGTTGACTTGGCGCATGCTTACACCATGTTCCTTTATGATCCTTTAGTTTTCAACTTGTAGTATCACTTTATGCTTTGATCAATGATGTTTTGTTGCTCTGCATGATTATTGCCATTATTGCTCTCTTAGTTTGTCGCTCCCAGTCTTTTGCTAGCCTCCACAACAAGGTATGAGTTCCACTCATGCATCCAACTCCCTAAACCAAGTTTTTCCAAAGAGTCCACCATACCTACCTACTAGCTTATGCTATTCCAAGTATATTCATGCTTTTGTTTACCTTCCACTTGTTATGAAAAAACTAGTGATTAAAGCTCTCACGAACTTGATGGCGCACTTTACTTTATTGCCTCTAATAAACTTGAACCATTGGATCCTTCTTTGTTGCGTATATGCTTGCGCTTTATAAGTTAAAATTAGCAGAACCATGTTTCATGGGGAATGCTTTCAACGTTGCACTTGTACTTTGTACCCCGTTGATATTATGTTCTTTTGCTTACGGATCCCGGCGGTGTGAAATAAATGTGGAACTTGTAAGATCATGGAGTTTGTATGTCTGTTAGAGAAACGCCTGGGCTGCTAGCCTAAGCCATGCCTAATCATGGTGGAAACTTGCAGAATCACCATAATGAGCACTCTATGAAGCATCCTCAATAAAAACCTATGCAAATAGAAAATAAAAAGATCGCTGAGTTGCTCATTGTCTGCTTGCCTTGTCATTTTGATTATGGGAAAGATCCCGTATCATGTGCAAGGGGTACCCCGTTGGCGGTTCTTAATGATACACATATACTTACAATGACAAGAGCTTACTCGTGACTGAAGTTGAGTAGCATGAGGATCGGTCTTCGTAAGTAAGGGGCATGAGATTTCGGTTTATAACTTGTCAAGCATATCCTCTTAGTTGTGTCACTTTAACCTTAATCACCTTCAAGATGCTTATGATAGGGGCAATGAGAGCTGAAAGCTACAAGTACCATAATTTTTGGAAGCTCTTTATGAGACTTGAATCCCTACTTCCTTTTACAAAAGGCCTTTCATCCACCATTATATTGAGTCTCCACCTTCTATCTTTATGCACTACTTTGAGAGTATAGTGGCCATTCTTAGTTCTATGTGCATTGTCCCAAGACTAGTTGATTGATGCATAACTTGTTATTGCTTGTTTGAAACTATTGTATCTAGTCACTCTTATGAACTTTGAAGGTGTCCTATGCATTTATATTTGCTACTCTATTGAGGGACAAGCTGAATACTATTATGCCATGTTTTCTTTATGTGAAACAAACAAACGTCTTGCAAAGCATTGTTATTCATGAATCTTTTGTTTGTGCCTTTTCATGATACATCATAGTTTCTTTGCTTATTGCTAGAACTTTGTCTTTCATGTTATGATTGAAGTACTATGATCCCAGCTGTGATGTTTTGCAAATACTTTGATCAAGTCTTTGATGGTGCATGTCACCTCAAAAATTATTCTTTTTATCACTTACCTACTCGAGGACGAGCAGGAGTTAAGCTTGGGGATGTTGATACATTGCAAATGTATCTATAATTTTTGATGTTCCATGCTTGGTTTTATCCACTTTCTTGTGTTTTGTTCCAACTTTGGAGTACTTTTATTATGATTTCTTGGACTAACCTATTAACAAGAGCCACAGTGCCAGCTACCTGTTTTTTGCTGTTTTTGGTTCCAGGAAAGTCAGAAAATGAATATTCTTGGAATTGGACGGGACAAAAGCCAAAGTGCCTATTTTTCCGCAAGGGATCAAGTGACAGAATACGAGACGGGGAAGGGCTGGGGGCCAGCCACACCACCTGGCCGCGCGGCCAGGCATGGCCCACGCCAGGGGGTGGTCTGGACCACTACAGCACCCCCTCGGCCTCTCCTTCCGCCTATAAGTTTCCCTCAGGACGAAAACCCTAAGTACCTGATCAAAAATCCATGAAAGAGTCTGTAGCCGCCATCATCTCCATCCCTAGATCGGGAGGGATCTGAAGCTCTTCCCGACACTCTGCCGGAGAGGGGAATTCACCCTAGAGGCCTTCTTCATCACCATGCAAGCCTCCGGTGTGATGCGTGAGTAGTTCATCGTTGGACTACGGATCCATGTAGTAGCTAGATGGCTGGTTTCTCCTCCTTTGTGCTTTCATGTTTAGATCTTGTGAGCTCCGTTCATGATCAAGATCATCTATTTGTAATTCACACATGTTGTGTTTGCGGGGATCCGATGGATATTGAGATGCTATTTCAGATTGATTATTGATTCTATCGTGTCTTTGTTATTTGAGATCTTGCATGCTTTCCGTTGTTAGTAGCTATCTTGGCCAAGCAGATGCTAGCAACTCCAAGAGTTAGTATTTATGCTCGATAGTGGGTTCATGCCTCTGGTAATCTGGGGAAGTGACAGAAATCTCTAAGGTACTAGATGTGCTGTTGCTACTAGGGAGAAAACAACAATCCTTTGTTCATAGAACAATCGTATTGTTTACTTTACACGCAGTTCGTAAAGCAATAATATGTTGCTTGCAACTTAATACTAGAGGGGGTTCGGATGATAGCCTGAAGGTGGATTATTAGTCATAGATGCAGTTGGATGGCGGTCTATGTATTATGTTGTAATGCCCAATCAAGTCTCAAAGGAGTCAAGATGATTAGTATATGCATGTATTGCTTTCTCGGTGTTTGTCAATTTCCCCGCTGTAATTTGTTCACCCAGCATGTTATCTATCTAAGGAGATCCACCTCTAGTGAACTATGGATCCCGGTCCTTTTCTTTTACATACAATCTACAATCTTTTACTGCTTTGTGTTTACTTTCTGCAAACTTTTACTTCTTTCCATTCAATATGTTTAATCCTTTGTTTTCTGAAAAACACGGTGAGATTGACAACCTCATCGCAAGTTGGGGACAAAGTTCTATGGTTGTGTTGTGCAGGTCTCCACGTTGCTACTAGCACCGGTAGTGCGCCCTGCCAAAGCTCAGCTAGTAACACCTTTGGGGTGTTTCCTTGCTCCTACTGGTTCGATTAAACCTTGGTCTCATAACTGAGAGAAAACTTGCTGCTGTGCTCATCATACCTTCCTCTTGGGGTTCCCAACGAGCTCTACGTCGATCGTCGAGTGCATCAGTAAGCACCCTTAGCGCATCTTGTCGACTTTGCGCTGGGTGATCTCGTCATGCGTGTCAAAATCGCGATCGTGTCGCCGTGAACTGCGGTGTCGCCACGACAATTCGTGCTCGTCCTCGCTAGAAGATAACGAGTAGTACTTGGGTGGAGCCTTGCTTTTCTTCGGCTCTGGTGTTGGTCCTTGGCCAGTGCAGCCTCGACACTTCCAAGTCCAGGGATTATGGACCAATGTATGGTACATTGTGGATCTCCGTCTAGTGGCTGATTGGTGAGCAGATACATGGTGGCTATTGTCACCGCTGCATGTGGCATTTTTGGGATTACGTTGCCCCACGAGACCACCATCATGAATAAGAAGTCAAGGGCTTTAGTGGTTGTTTCAAGCGCTAGAAAACTTCATGACAGTTGTTGTAGGAGTTTCTCGATGCACCTTAATGGTTGAGACTATAAGTGGAGAGTGATGTAGTAAATGGAAGTCTTCCCCACAAGGGAAACTCGAGGGTTTAAATATTGAACTCTTGGGGAGATGTGTGTAAGAGAATGATCCTCTTTGTTCTTTGTCAAGCAACCTACAAAATAGTTGTAGATTGTTTTGTACCCTCAATCTCACCAAGTGGTTTTCAAGCACAAGGTGTATGTAAGCAAAACTGAAATAAAATACAATAAAAGTAAAATGCAATGAATAGTAAAATAAATATGCAATGGTGGTAAATGCAATGGAATATGATGTTTTTGGGTTTTGGTTGGTGTTTGCAAGTATGAGAAATGTTTTCGGATTTTCGGATTTAATTAGTACTAAAAATAAAAAGAGATGTAGATGTGTTGGATAGTGTTTTCTTATGGTTTAAAATGGACCGGGGTTCATGGTTTCGCTTATCCACTCTCTCTTTGAGTTGTGGTGGACACGGGACACTCTAGTTGACATAATATTGGTGCAACATGTTAAAGTATGGATAGAAATTCATATGGGTATCACGTCCTAACATAGATATGTTATTTTATTAACAATTCTGTTATACTCCACTAGAAAGGGGGTCTCCAAGAAATCTAGTATTAAGAACAATTTTAGAGTATAGCATTAAGTTCTATGACATGAAGTTAAAATAAGAACATACTTGATCGAGTCTAAGCATGGTATTTTCTTTATCCCTAGTGAGGCACTAGGTAAGGTAAATACCCAAGTGATTCGCAAGTTTTACTATCATACCCGCAAGATCACCCCCGTTGCTCCAACTAATGCACATGATCCCCCACATAGGCTCCCATATAAAAGATTGATCAAAACAAGTAAACAAGAACGTGGTACATGATATGCATCTATTCATATACATCCAATACTGAACAATAGCAATCTCAAATGTCAACTATATAAATATCAACCATATAGGTAATACAAATATGACCGTAATCATGTTACGCAGCCCATACGGTTCTAATACAATCGAGATCATGAGAGAGATACAATAGATACTGCCACAAACCTATAGTCCAGGGGTGGACTACTCCTCCTTCATCATGGTGAAGGTGCTGGAGTCATTGGAGGAGGTGGAGATCACATCGGCAGCGCCTCGCCGGAGTTTCCCTCCTCCAATCTTCTGCCTCCTGCCTCTCTATTTCGTGTTTCTATCTTTTGCGGCGCTCCTTTCTGAGAATCATCGAGAGATCTTTTTCATATGTGGTTTTAGGTCAGAACCTTCGCCTGGGAGAAATAACCTATGGCATTGGAGACTCGAGGAGTAAACAAGCATACCACATGCGTCAAGTGGGGTGGCCGCATGTGGTGGGCCCATTCCTCCCTCAGCCTTTCTCTTTCATTGATATTTGGCCCAATGTTCTTGGTTCTGATAAATACTGGGTCCTGTGAAGTTTCAGGTTAATTGGACATCGTTTGGGTACCTGAAAGTCAAAAACATTAAAATAGGGGTTTTCTGCCCTGGCAGGGTTAATTCCAAAAATGGGAAGTGTGAATTATTCCCAAATATCATTATAAAACATAAATATACCCCATATATGATGCAAATATGCTGGAATATCAAGTAATAAAGTGCAAAGTTCATGGATGCATTTTACATGCATCAGTGGCTTCTTCTCGATCTTTGTCATTGACGTTGGCCAATTGAGAGCGCTTTTTGGCGAATGCGTGGTCATTACCTTTAGAGGAGGATCCACCAATAGAGGAGAGTGCTATCCGCCAAAGGCTTGACTCGTCCGCAGCCTTCCTGTGTTCGTCGAGTTGCGCCATCATCGCCCGTGGGCGGTTGAACTCCTAGGTGAGTAGGTAATGGTATCCCATTAGCATCTGTTGTGATTAGGTTGGCGGCAGTGGGTTACCCTGTAGGGCTTCCCTGCATCGCGCCCACTCAGCGTTGTTGAGGTGGATCCCCTGCCGCCTCATCTCATTGTTGACGGGTTCGCCATGATTATCAGGGTTGGATGGTTGTGGTTGTTCACCATTGATGGGGCCGATGGTAGGGACTCGATTGGTAGTCTCGTTGTTGGTGGGCCCGCCCTTGGTGGTTCCCTTTGGGTGCCTCCGTTGCCGCTATTGATGACGGTGCACATGTAGTGTGCGGTACCACTTCATGATGTAGTACACTATAGTCGTTGACATAACACAAATGAAACACCATTCACTAGTATTACATCCCTCGGAGTGGCACCAAAGAAACAAAGCAGGTCCAAGACATGACTATAGATTACAACTCGACTCTTTACAAAAGATCCAGAGAACACTCTAGGTTAAAGAGAGAGAAAGAAACTTCTTACAAGAAAGAACCAGAAATAATAACTTAGAAATATCTCGTAACTAAGACTAGCATCTAAACTATTTGGCTTACCATTGCTGCTATTGCAATGCTCTACAGAAATAGGTTTTATGGCTAGAGAATCTACTCCTATCTAAACCGACACTTTATCTTCACTTCAGATGATGTATATGTTGACTTCATTGACTTGATCAAAGAACTTGAGATGTCGATGATGGTTTCTTGAGCAGAAATTGTTGTTTACGTCGTCTTCAATGGCTTAGAACCTAGCAAGGGTTTAGAAGGTACGGTCGAGTACGAGCATACTCAACAAGTTCACTAAAAAGGAGTGTATGATGCACTATCTCTATAGCCACAGACCAAAGGTCGTAGGCAATGCAGGTTTTTGTAAACATTTCTTCAAAGGTTGCTTTTATTCTGAAAACTATGTCCGACAGCCTTCACAGGTTGACCAGAACCTTTATGGGGTTCCTTTCCTGCCGCATTCGTAGGTCCTTCCCGGAACAGGGAGTAACATGTCACAATTCTTACACTCTGCAGAGGTACGTCACTTTCCCATAAGAGACCTTAGCCTTGTTGCACAACCAAGTCATGAGCTTGTCCACACTTCCTTGGTATGGGGCCCAGTCTAAGATCCAAGCCAGTACTGCCCTCTCCGTGACCCCATATGTCTGCACGATCCTCCAGGGCTGACTACACCTCCGTTAAGCCGCCAACTAGGGTAAGCTCTAACCATGGGGAGTTCCCGAAGACTCTATGAGCTGGTGATGCCCCTACAGGTTCATACCTCCGGCAGCCACTCATAAATAATCTAGACACGAAAATAGTGGGGCCTAAGGGTTCCCACCCATATGTTGGATCCACACCGGGAATCCCAATGTCACGATAAGGTCATCTTGTCTGCATATAAAAGGGAGAAGATACAACTGACTTTCCCGTTCCATTCCAAGTCTTATGGTTGACGCGTAATATACGGTGCTAGAATCACTGGCGACATTGGTTGTTAAGTCCTAGATATTATGTTCCTTTACCACCGGAACTGTATCAAAAGATTATTACCTAACGATTTCTGAGGCATGTCTCTCTGAGGCCCCTTCCACCGGCTCTTACCGGCGTCAATCCAGCACCGTCGCACACCTATACATGGGTTCCTCTATTCTAGATTCTTCTGGTGGTGAATGGAAGATCACCTACTCGTGAAGTTCCACCGATGGTAAGTTCCTTGTTATCTCTCTGATTCTCTCGGCGAAGCGCTGGCTGGTTATTCTCAATGCCAATGGTTTTCCTATTGAGGGTAAATTCCTGGAAAATGGGGAGGTGCTCTCGGTTGGATCAGTGGTGAGGTTCCCCTCTCATCTTGCTAGGATCAATTATATCTTGACCTCCTCTTCTAGATTTCTTGGGAATTCTTCTTCTGAGGTTGACAAGGCTGAAGATTTGAAATTTAAGTGGCACGTTACTTGTTCTTCCATGCCTTCTCATGATTCGTGCAAAGTCCCTGGGTTTTTGATCCTTTATTCTCTTGCTAAGCAGATTGTGTTGCTTAATCAAGATAAGGTGGTGATTGATGCTAGATTTCTTCTTCAAAATGAGAAGATCTTCTCGGGAGTGACTTTAGATCTTGTTGTCAAAAGAGTTGTTGTGGGTGCTCAAATCCTTGAGGACCTTAATTCCGACAAGGTTCAAGTTTCATCGGACTGGATCAACAAGTGCACTTCATTGGATTTCTCTAAAGGAAAAAAATTTGAGATGAATATTTTCAAGAAATTCGGACACCATATTAATTTCTCAGGAGGTTTCTGAAGAAGACCTTTTTTTCTGGTTGGCTCTTTTGGTCGTGCCAACTTTAAAATTGATATTCATATTGGCATTGCCCTTCAAGCTTGTTTTGGTGGTCTAGCTTCAAAATTTCAAGTCAAAATTCTTCAAGATAGAACATTTCGGTTTTCAGTCGCTTCACGTGCTGTGTTTCTCAAGATCTATAACTCAAATACTTTCTCAAATGAGTTTTTTGTCTTGAAAATCAACTTGTGGGGTGAAGGCGGTCCGAATTAGAGATTTGAGGAGAGAGAATATTACAAAGAATTAGACAAGGACTAGACTTTTGTCTCGTACAAAAAGAAAAATAATTCTTTGGTTTTTGATTGTGTCGGATCGCCGATTTCCTCGTCAAAGGCCCCATGCAATAACGGTCTAATCATGGGTGAAATTAAGAGAAATAAACTTGGCATGTCGTTTGCGGAAATCGTGGTTAATGGGAGAGTTATTGAGGATGTGAAATCTCCTGCAGACAAGAAATCGTCTACATTTAATCTGCCTGGTCTTTTGCCTTATTTGAAATTCCCAACTTTCCCTTCACGTCCTTGTCCCGACAACTTCTACCTTAATTGGTTCAGGGCCCAAGTCTCGCCGCAAGTTTTGCGGCCCAGGGTGTTTGATTGTCTAAAGGACTTTGCCCTTGCCCAAAAAAAGAAAAATCCCGAACCCTCTGCCTCCTCAACTCCCACACCTGCAGAAACCCCAACCACCTCGCTCTGCTTGTCGCCGGTGACAATCGTCACCGCAATGGCGAACATTTCACTGGACCCGCAACATTTCCTCCCCATGGCTTTGATATTTTGCAGGTGGCTGGCGGGAATCATGTCAAGAGGGTGGTGGTTCATCATCGTCCTCAGGCTCATGAACAGTATGCTATTGCGAACATTCATCCCCTCCCCCTGGTCCAGTTCCTTTTGAAAATATCAGAGAAGTGTTACAAGATTTCTTTTTCAATGATGCTGATGTGGATTTCCGTGATATCCAAGACTGTCCTTTTAGCTCTGCATATGTTCAATTTAACAATGTTAGCAATCGTGACCGTTTAATCGCTGCTGGGCCAATCCCTTTCCAAGATGTTGCAATCTCCTTTGCTAGGTACAATGAAGGAATCAACTGGCGTAGAACTCAGTTTAACAATGAATGTTGGGTCATGCTTTTGGGCCCTCCTCTTGATCACTGGCATATTGATGATCTGAATGCTGTTTTTTCTGATATTGGAATGGTGTTACTTTGGGAAAGAGACCCTGAGCACAAAGGCAGAATCATTGCTAAGCTTAGAGTCACTGACCTGTTGGATGTGCCTAAAAGTGTTAGATTCACCATTGGGGACCTTGTGGAAACCGAATCTTGGACTTTCTCTGTGGAACTTTTAAACAACAACCTCCTGGGTGGGGACCCACCTGATGAGGACCCACTACCTAAAGAAGATGCATACCCTCATCCTCTGCCTGTCATTGGACCTATTTTTGGTCCTCCTTCCCCACCACCTCCTCCTCGGCCTGAAGGTGACATTGGTGGATGGGACCAGTGGGTTGATCCTGCTCCTCAACAGAATAATGCTGGTTGGGGGCAATGGAATGCACATGCTCATGGGCCAGTTTTTGTAGAGGGAGTGGACATGCCTATTGATAACTTGGATTTGCCACCTCAGGAGGTAGACAGTGATGTTACTGGTTCCATTCCTGCTGTCAATATTTCCTCTAACAATGACAATGCTTCTGTTCATGGGGATGATGATATTGAGGTTGAGCAGCAGACTGTTGAGTTACCCAGGATGTTGGCATGGGTGATGGACTATTCAACATCCTCCAGAATTACCAGGATGCTGATGAGGAGGGCCAGCATTCTAATGAGGGGAATCAGCGGGATGATTGGATGATTGAAGACACTAATCTTCTCTCTCTCAATGAGGCTCATTTACAAGTGGGGATGTCTTTCACTTCTTTTGTCAATACCTCTGATGTGCTGGCTGCTAAACAGTCCTTCTCCAAGCAAGGACTGGAACTCTGGGACAGATTCTTTGCTCCTCACATCAACAATTCTTCACCTAGCAAAAACAGACTGCAATGTGATATTCCTGTAAGTTGGTTCAACTTTATAACCCTTACGCTCTTCACTCCTAAAAAATTCAATTGGGCAAAACACTTTCTTACTTCTCCTCTTTGGGATATTATAAAGGAGCCAATTGCTGAAGAAAATACCTTTACTTTCATTATCCCTAATGAACATGTTGGACAGATGCCTCCTCACTGCCTGAATGTTTCTCCCTCAAACCTGATGGTGCCCAATGCTCCATCCAAAAAAAGAAGGTGAAAAGAACCAATGGTGGACACTGAGGTGAGAAGGAGCCCCAAAATTGTGGAACTTAATGGGGGATTTAAAAGTCATGTGAATTGCTCTGATATAAATTGTCTCTCTTGCAATGCTGATCCACCTTGTCTTAGCAATAAAGTTGTTAAAAACCTTGCTGATTCTTTTTGTAAGGTCAAGGAGGGACAGCTTGAAAAAGGCTGCTGAAGAAGAGCAGGATCAATGATCTGACCATCAAGCCACCTGGAAAGCCTAGACCAAAGAAGAATGGTACTGACACAAACTTGTCTAGCAAGAAGAAAGGTGGAGCTGTTGAATCTTGTGGATAGCAGTCTAAGAAGAAAGCTCCTAAATAGATGTTTTAATGTCTAAAATATATTTTTATTTTGTGTCCGGATCAATTACTCTTGGGTTTTGTTCTGATCTTCTTAGAATAAATATGCTTCTATGTATGACTATGACTTCAGTACCTTGTGAAAAGTTTAAGTCTGTTTGTGTGACTACATATCTTGTGTCACCCCAAAGTTATATCCTCCAGGTTATCAATGAATAACAACAGAAAATGGAACATTCTGAACTGGAATCTCAGAGGCATTAACTCTGAGAAGAAATGGTTGGCTTTAAAAAGAAAAATAATTGAATCTGAATGTGATATCATTTGTCTCCAAGAAACTAAAAGAGAAAACTTTGACATGAATTACTTAAAGAAATTCTATCCAAGTAAGTTTGACAGCTTTGACTTTCTCCCTTCAGTACTGACTCCTACACATTCAACGATGACTCCTGTGATCGTGAGAACCTTTAACGCTTGTAACTAAATCCCTTTGTCTCTCGATATATTACATGTCCAAGATTCAATCATCGGTATCTCCATACCTAGTTTGATCTCGTTACCGACATGCACTCTTTTCTCGTTCCCGTGATATAACATTATAGTGATCACATCACTTGCTTGCAAGCTATCCTAATGTGATATCACCGAGAGGGCCCAGAGTATATCTATCCGTCATCTGGATTGACAAATTACACTCTTGATCCATGAGCCTCAACATAACACCTTTGTAGTACTAAACCCATCTTTATAGTCACCCTGTTACGGTGTGACGTTTGATGTTATCAAGATACTCTTCCGGTGTTAGCAATTAACATGATCTCATGGTCTAAGGATAAAGATTACTTCGTATGATGTTATAGCAATATAAACATAATGACTTGATTGTAATGCTATATTTCGGATGAATGTTCATCACATCATTCCACCAATGGTGTGACCTTGTTATTAACAACATCCAATGTCCATGATCAGGAAACCTTGATCATCCTGTTAATCAACAAGCTAGTCTATAAGAGAGGCATGACTAGGAACCCTTTTGTTTATTAAACACACATGTATTGATGTTTCCGAATCAATACATTTCTAGCATGTAAAATAAACATCTATCATGTATAAGGAATATATAATAACAACTTTATTATTGCCTCTCAGGGCATATTTCCTTCAGTCTCCCACTTGCACTAGAGACAATAATCTAGTTCACATAGTGATAAATCCAACACCCATGGAGTTCTGGTGTTGATCATGTTTTTCCCTAGGGAGAACTTTAGTCAACGGATCTGATACATTTAGGTCCATGTGTACTTTACAAATCTTTATATATCCATCCTTGACATGCTCACGGATGGAGTGAAACCGGCGCTTAATATGTTTGGAATTCTTGTGAGACCTTGGTTCCTTTGGGTTGGCTATGGCTCCATTGTTGTCACAATAGATCACCATCGGGTCCAACACACTGGGAACCACACCCAGTTCCGTAATGAACTCTTTCATCCAAACTGCTTCCTGCGCCGCTTCTGAAGCAGCAACATATTCCGCCTCCGTTGTTGATCCAGCCACCACAGGTTGTTTGGAACTCCTCCAACTAACTGCTGCTCCGTTCAAGAGAAATACGTATCCGGATTGAGACTTAGAGTCATCCGGATCGGTGTCAAAGCTAGCATCGACAAAACACTTAGCGACTAGCTCTTCTTCACCTTCGTATATGAGAAACATATCCTTAGTTCTTCTCAAGTACTTGAGGATGTTCTTTACCGCTATCCAGTGTTCTGAACCTGGATCAGATTGGTACCTACTAGTCAAACTAATAGCATGTGCCACATCCGGTCTTATACATAGCATGGCATACATAATAGAGCCTATGGCCGAGGCATAGGGGATCTTATCCATCATCTCTCTTTCTTTCGCCGTAGCCGGACTTTGAGTCTTACTCAATGTCTTGCCTTGCAACATAGGTAAGAACCCCTTCTTACTTTCGTCCATATTAAACTTCTTTAATATCTTATCAAGGTATGTACTCTGCGATAGCCCAATTAGGCGCCTTGATCTATCTCTATAGATTTTAATGCCTAATATATATGATGCTTCACTAAGGTCTTTCATCGAAAATTTGCTGTTTAGATAACTTTTAACACTGTTTAAAAGATCTATATCATTTCCAATCAATAATATGTCATCCACATACAATATCAGAAATACCACATTGCTCCCACTCACTTTCTTGTAAATACAAGCCTCTCCATAAGTTTGGACAAATCCAAACTCTTTGATCACCTCATCAAAGCGGAGATTCCAACTTCGTGATGCTTGCTTCAGTCCATAGATGGATCGCTGAAGTTTGCACACCTTATTAGCATCCTTAGGATCGGCAAAACCCTTAGGTTGTATCATATACAACTCTTCTTCAATCTTACCATTGAGGAACACAGTTTTGACATCCATCTGCCATATTTCATAACCGAAATATGCAGCAATTGCTAACATAATCCTAACCGATTTAAGCATTGCTATGGGAGAGAATGTCTCATCGTAGTCAACTCCTTGAATTTGTCGAAACCCCTTTGTGACAAGTCAAGCCTTATAGATGGTCACATTACCATCAGCATCAGTTTTCCTTTTCAAAATCCATTTTTTCTCAATGGCCTTTTGGTCGTGAGGTAAGTGCACCATGTTCCAAACTTGGTTCTCGTACATGGATTCCATCTCGGATTTCATGGCTTCTAGCCATTTGTTGGAATCAGGGCTCATCATACGTCACAAGGTCATCCATTTCATCAACCATGAAATTCACAACAGGATTGCCGTACAGTTCAGGAGCTGCACGTGTCCTGCTTGACCTGCGAGGTTCGGTAGTGTCCTCTTTCGGAGTTTCATGATCATTATCATTAGCTCTCTCTTCATCAGGTGAAGTCAACTCCGAAACAACTTCCGGTGTTGCGCCACTCGCCATTCCATGAAGAGAAGTTTCAATAACCTCTTTGAGTTCTACCTTCCGACTACTCACACCTTTCGCGAGAAACTCCTTCTCAAGAAAGGATCCATTCTTGGCAACAAAAACCTTGCCCTCGGATCTGTGATAGAAGGTATACCCAATTGTTTCCTTAGGGTATCCTATGAAGACGCATTTTTCCGCTTTGGGTTCGAGTTTATCCGGTTGAAGTTTCTTCACATAAACATCGCATCCCCAAACCTTAAGAAATGACAGCTTAGGTTTGTTTCCAAACCATAATTCATACGGTGTCGTTTCAACGAATTTAGGCGGTGCCCGATTTAAAGTGAATGCAGTTGTTTCCAGTGCATAACCCCAAAATGACAGAGGTAAGTCAGTCAGATACATCATAGATCGAACCATATCCAATAAGGTATGATTACGATGTTCTGACACACCATTACGTTGTGGTGTTCCGGCAGGCGTGAGTTGTGAAACTATTCCACACTTTTTCATGTGTGTGTTAAAGTTCTAGACTCTTCAAGCAAATCCAGGAGGTAAATTGTGTCATTAACCTTCTTTATTTGATCTTTTAAACATGGTAATTTTTTGGCCCAAATCTTGATATCTCTCCTCACATTTTTCAATTTGGCACAAATCCTTTTTGCCAAGTCAGGGTGTTCCATTGGTATATTCTAGGCACTTTGCACAATTTTCTTAAAGTCAGAATGATGTAACTAGTAATTTTCAAATCTAAAATCTTGTGCTTTGGGAATGTTAGTTCCAATTGAAATGACACAAGGAAGGTGATCTGAAGTAGGCTTGGAAAGGGGGGAAACAAAAGTATATGGGTATTTGAGGGTCCAGGAACTAGAAGTAAAAAACCAGTCCAGCCTTTGTAGAAGGGGGTCTTTCTGCATGTTGCTCCAAGTATATTTTCTTCCTTTCAGAGGTAACTCAATAAGCCCCAGGTTGTTGATAGCCTCATTAAAAAGCAAAGTATCATTAACATCACCTCCACTCTTATTTCTATCAGTAAGTCTTCTGATAAGATTAAAATCCCCTAAAACAAGCAAGTCCATATTATCAGGCATCATGATGTTGGAAAACCGATCCAAAAAATCATCTTTTCTATCAGCTTGACATGGACCATAGATGTTTGTAAGTGTCTAGGAGTCATTAGAAAGCATGGAGGAGAAAGTGACAGAAGTGGAAAAGTCATTTTGGAATGCTCTGGTTCCATTAAACAAAGTACTATTCCAGATGATGATAATCCCTCCAGAAGCACCAATTGGATCTCCAGGTCCCGTTGCTGATTATTGATCGAAGAAGGGTCTTGATCATGTCTGCATTATTCGCGAACCGTAGGGTGGCACACTTAAGAGTTACCGGACACCATTTTGGAGCACATATGTTTCATACGAAAGAATTGCAAAGCGCAGGAATTGTTTCAATAGAAACCGGAAATTGTTTCGGGTGAAATTGCAGAAGGTGGTCCTGCATGTGATATTGAAATATTGCAAGGGGCTATATGTGAATGTTTGTTAGTTAAAGTAATTAACAAAATTCTGAATAAATTTAATAAAAAGAGTTTTATTAAATGAGAGAGCATTAAATTTGGAGAAATTTAATGCATTTAAAGTGGAGACTTTAAAAGGGAATGTGAAGAGGCATTTTAATGTGGAGGGGTTACCACCACATGAATGGGGGAGGTGAGGGGTCACCCCCCCCATGCTCCGGCCATGGAGAGAGGGGGCATCCCCCCTGCTCCTATAAAAGGCCACCCATTCCCTCCTTCATCCTCACACCTCCTTGTGAAGGATCTCTCTCCCCCTCTAGAATTATTCCCCCATGGTCTCGGATTAGCGAGATACATGTTCCCGGTGGCATTTTGTCTGGAAGGAGTTGCTGCTTCCGCTGGATCGCTGGAGCGAGGAGGTGGAGGTTGTCCGGTGGCTTGAATGTGTGTGCGAGTGCGAATGCGCTGATGAGTTGCGGCGCTTGGACTTCCTCACGATCTTGAGATCGGCAAGTGTACGACTACATCAACCACAAGTTCCTACTCGTTAACAAATCTCGTTGTCTATGAGGGTAAGTTCTTGTTGGATGTATGTCCACCTGTTGCTTTGTACCTAGTAGACAGATCTTGGCGTGTAGTTCACTTCGTAGGAAATTTTTTGTTTTCTATGCTACGGACCCAACAGTGGTATCAGAGCCGGATCTATGCATAGGTGCTTAGCACGGGTAGTATACATATGGTTGATATGTGGGCGATGATGATCATGTTATTGCATCTTCTATGTATTTTGGATATTGGTGGCATAGTGGGATGAAGCGGCCCGGACCAACCTTACATGTCATCGTACATGAGACCGGTTCCATGACTGACATGCAACTTGTTTTGCATAAGTGGCTGGCGGGTGTCTGTCTCTCCTACTATAGTCAATATCTGATTTACAACGAGTTGCTAATAACTTAGTTATCCTCGTTGTGGTTCATCTTCGTAGGTAAGAACGGTTCTATCTCCGAAATCCCTAAGCCACGTAAAACTTGCAATTGATAAATTAGAGGCGTCTAGTTTAGATCGTTGCTAGGCTAGTGTGTTGATATGGTATTGTTGTAAGTAGATGTATGGTGGATACTCTTAGAACACACTCAATGTGTAAGTTCCATAGACCTTGGCCTTACACACAAAGGAATGATAGAGATCATACCATGATGCAAGTGATAGAGATCAAATGCATGGACCATATCATCTCAGTTTACACATTAGATGTTAGCATCTTATACTGCTAGTTTGGCGCGTTTGGTAGCATTATAAGATGATCCCTCATTTAGATATCAAGATAAAAATGTGTTCTTCCTCACCGTTCTATGGATCATGTTTCGAGACATCACGTGATGATCGGGTGTACTCGAATCTACGCTTTCATAAGAACGGGTGTAAGACAGTTTTACACACGCGAATACTAAGGTTCTTACTTGGCGAGCCTAGCATGTACAGACATGGCCTCGGAACACGCACCGAAAGGTTAAGCATGAGTCATATGGTTGATATGATGCCCATATAGATGCTTGCCTTTGAAGCTATATCAACTCACGTGATGATCGGACTTGGTATAGTGGATTTGGTTCATGTAATCACCAAAAGGACACGAGGGATGTCGTTTTTGAGTGGGAGTTCATTAGTAATTTGGATTAGTTGAACTCAATCTATCATAAACTTAGTCTAAATAAACTTTACAAATTCTGTTGTAGATGGCACCACCTGCTTTTAATTTCAATGTGTTCATGGAGAAAGAGAAACTTGCTGCGAATGGTAACAACTTCACCAACTAGGCTATGAATTTGAGGATTCTCCTCACTGCTGCACAAAAGCAATATGTGCTAGATGCGCCGCTAGGCCCCCCACCAGCTCCTGATGCCCCTGACGAGGAAAAGAATGTCTATGTGACTCGTCAGGAGGACCACAACTTAGTTCATTGCGGCATATTGTATGGGCTAGAGCCATAACTTTGAAAGCGTTTCGAAAATGGCAATGCCTTTGATACCATGGGAGAATTGAAAATGATTTTCGATACCCATGCTACCATAGAGAGTTATAATGCTACAGAAAAGTTCTTTAGCTGCATGATGGAGGAAAACAGCTCCGTTAGTAAGCACGTATTCAAAATGTCTGGGTACGCCGATAAGCTTGTGTCCTTGGGAATAACGATTCCCATTGACTTAGGCATATATCGTGTTCTCCAATCTCTGCCACCTAGCTACAAGATCTTCGTGATGAACTATAATATGCAGGGCATGAAGAAGTCTCTTCCCGAGCTTCTGTCAATGCTTAAGACTGCAGAAGTGGAGATTAGGAAAGAACATCAAGTGTTGATGATCAATAGGACCACCGATTTCAAGAAGGACAGGAAAGGCAAGCACAAGGGAAAGAAGGGTGGCAAGTCTGTTGCCACGCCTGAAAATAAACCCCGGGCTGGCCCTAAGTCTGACACCGAGTGCTACTATTGCAAGGGGACTGGCCATTGGAAGCGCAACTGCCCCAAGTATTTGGCGGACAAGAAGTCTAGCAAGGCAAACAAAGGTATATGTGATATACATGTTATTGATGTGTACTTGCTTAGTACTCGCAGTAGCACATGGGTATTTGATACCGGATCGGTTGCTAATATATGTAACTCGGTTCAGGGGCTACGGAACAAGCGACAACTAGCAAGGGATGAGGTCAGGATGCGGGTCGGCAATAGATCAAGAGTTGATGTGATCGCCGTCGGGACACTACCTCTCTATTTGCCATCAGGATTAGTTATAAACCTAAATAATTGTTATTTGGTGCCTGCACTGAGCATGAACATTGTATCTGGATCGTGTTTGATGCAAAGTGGTCATTTCTTTAAATCTGAAAAACAATGGTTGTTCGATTTATAAGAATGATATCTTTTATAGTCATCCACCTATGTTGAATGGTTTATTTCTATTGGATCTTGATAGTAATATTACAAACATTCATAATGTTAATGCTAAAAAGATTAAACTTGATGATGATATGTCTACATATATGCGGCGCTGCCGTCTAGGTCATATTGGCGTTAAACGCATGAAGAAACTCCATTCTGATGGACTTTTGGAATCACTTGATTTTGAATCATTTGATACATGTGAGCCATGCCTTATGGGCAAGATGACTAGAACGTCGTTTTCCGGTTCAATGGAACGGGCGACAAATCTGTTGGAGATCATACATACTGATGTGTGTGGACCAATGAGTGTGTCGGCGCGAGGTGGATATCGTTATTTTGTTACTTTCACGAATGATTTGAGTAGATATGGGTATATCTATTTGATGAAACACAAGTCTGAAACTTTTGAAAAGTTCAAAGAATTTCAGAATGAAGTGGAAAATCATCGTAATAGAAAGATCAAGTTTCTACGGTCTGACCGTGGAGGAGAGTATCTAAGTTACGAGTTTAGCACACACATGAAAGAGTGTGGAATAGTTTCACAACTCACGCCTGCCGGAACACCACAACATAATGGTGTGTCGGAACATCGTAATCGTACCTTATTGGATATGATTCGATCTATGATGTCTCTGACTGACTTACCTCTGTCATTTTGGGGTTATGCACTGGAAACAGCTGCATTCACTTTAAATCGGGCACCATCTAAATCCGTTGAAACGACACCGTATGAATTATGGTTTGGAACCAAACCTAAGCTGTCATTTCTTAAGGTTTGGGGATGCGATGTTTATGTGAAGAAACTTCAACCAGATAAACTCGAACCCAAAGCGGAAAAATGCGTCTTCATAGAATACCCTAAGAAAACAATTGGTTATACCTTCTATCTCAGATCCGAGGGCAAGGTTTTTGTTGCCAAGAATGGATCCTTTCTTGAGAAGGAGTTTCTCGCGAAAGGTGTGAGTAGTCGGACGGTAGAACTCAAAGAGGTTATTGAACCTTCTCTTCATGGAATGGCGAGTGGCGCAGCACCGGAAGTTGTTTCGGAGTTGACTTCACCTGATGAAGAGAGAGCTAATGATAATGATCATGAAACTCCGAAAGAGGACACTACCGAACCTCACAGGTCAAGCAGGACACGTGCAGCTCCTGAACTGTACGGCAATCCTGTTGTGAATTTCATGGTTGATGAAATGGATGACCCTGCGACGTATGAAGAAGCGATGATGAGCCCGGATTCCAACAAATGGCTAGAAGCCATTAAATCCGATATGGAATCCATGTACGAGAACCAAGTTTGGAACTTGGTGGACTTACCTCACGACCGAAAGGCCGTTGAGAATAAATCGATTTTGAAAAGGAAAACTGATGCTGATGGTAATGTGACCATCTATAAGGCTCGACTTGTCGCAAAGGGGTTTCGACAAATTCAAGGAGTTGACTACGATGAGACATTCTCTCCCGTAGCAATGCTTAAATCAGTTAGGATTATGTTAGCAATTGCTGCATATTTCGATTATGAAATATGGCAGATGGATGTCAAAACTACATTCCTCAATGGTAAGATTGAAGAAGAGTTATATATGATACAACCTAAGGGTTTTGTCGATCCTAAGGATGCTAATAAGGTGTGCAAACTTCAACGATCCATCTATGGACTGAAGCAAGCATCACGAAGTTGGAATCTCCGCTTTGATGAGGTGATTAAAGAGTTTGGATTTGTCCAAACTTATGGAGAGGCTTGTATTTACAAGAAAGTGAGTGGGAGCAATGTGGCATTTCTGATATTATATGTGGATGACATATTATTGATTGGAAATGATATAGATCTTTTAAACAGTGTTAAAAGTTATCTAAACAGCAAATTTTCGATGAAAGACCTTAGTGAAGCGTCATATATATTAGGCATTAAAATCTATAGAGATAGATCAAGGCGCCTAATTGGGCTATCGCAGAGTACATACCTTGATAAGATATTAAAGAAGTTTAATATGGACGAAAGTAAGAAGGGGTTCTTACCTATGTTGCAAGGCAAGACATTGAGTAAGACTCAAAGTCCGGCTACAGGGAAGAAAGAGAGATGATGGATAAGATCCCCTATGCCTCGGCTATAGGCTCTATTATGTATGCCATGCTATGTATCAGACCGGATGTGGCACATGCTATTAGTTTGACTAGTAGGTACCAATCTGATCCAGGTTCAGAACACAGGATAGCGGTAAAGAACATCCTCAAGTACTTGAGAAGAACTAAGGATATGTTTCTCATATACGAGGGTGAAGAAGAGCTAGTCGCTAAGTGTTATGTTGATGCTAGCTTTGGCACCGATCCGGATGACTCTAAGTCTCAATCCGGATACGTATTTCTCTTGAACGGAGCAGCAGTTAGTTGGAGGAGTTCCAAATAATCTGTGGTGGCTAGATCAACAACGGAGGCGGAATATGTTGCTACTTCAGAAGCGGCGCAGGAAGCAGTTTGGATGAAAGAGTTCATTACGGAACTGGGTGTGGTTCCCAGTGTGTTGGACCCGATGGTGATCTATTGTGACAACACTAGAGCCATAGCCAACGCAAAGGAACCAAGGTCTCACAAGAATTCCAAACATATTAAGAGCCGGTTTCACTCCATCCGCGAGCATGTCAAGGATGGAGATATAAAGATTTGTAAAGTACACACGGACCTAAATGTAGCAGATCCGTTGACTAAAGTTCTCCCTAGGGCAAAACATGATCAACACGAGAACTCCATGGGTGTTAGATTTATCACTATGTGAACTAGATTATTGTCTCTAGTGCAAGTGGGAGACTGAAGGAAATATGCCCTGAGAGGCAATAATAAAGTTGTTATTATATATTCCTTATACATGATAGATGTTTATTTTACATGCTAGAAATGTATTGATTCGGAAACATCAATACATGTGTGTTTAATAAACAAAAAGGGTTCCTAGTCATGCCTCTCTTATAGACTAGCTTGTTGATTAACAGGATGATCAAGGTTTCCTGATCATGGACATTGGATGTTGTTAATAACAAGGTCACACCATTGGTGGAATGATGTGATGAACATTCATCCGAAATATAGCATTACGATCAAGTCATTATGTTTATATTGCTATAACATCATACGAAGTAATCTTTATCCTTAGACCATGAGATCAGTTAATTGCTAACATCGGAAGAGTATCTTGATAACATCAAACGTCACACCGTAACAGGGTGACTATAAAGATGGGTTCAGTACTATGAAGGTGTTATGTTGAGGGTCATGGATCAAGAGTGGAATTTGTCAATCCAGATGACGGATAGATATACTCTGGGCCCTCTCGGTGATATCACATTAGGATAGCTTGCAAGCAAGTGATGTGATCACTAGAATGTTATATCACGGGAACGAGAAAAGAGTGCATGTCGATAACGAGATCAAGCTAGGTATGGAGATACCGATGGTCGAATCTCGGACATGTAATATATCGAGATACAGAGGGATTTAGTTACAAGCGTTAAAGGTTATCACGATCACAGGAGTCATCGTTGAATGTGTAGGAGTCAGTACGGATCTCCAGGTCCCGCTGCTGATTATTGATCGGAGAAGGGTCTCGATCATGTCTGCATTATTCGCGAACCGTAGGGTGGCACACTTAAGAGTTACTGGACACCATTTTGGAGCACATATGTTTTAGACGAAAGAATTGCAAAGCCCAGGAATTGTTTCAATAGAAACCGGAAATTGTTTCGGGTGAAATTGCAGAAGGTGGTTCTGCATGTGATATTGAAATATTGCAAGGGGCTATATGTGAACGTCTGTTAGTTAAAGTAATTAACAAAATTCTGAATAAATTTAATAAAAATAGTTTTATTAAATGAGAGAGCATTAAATTTGGAGAAATTTAATGCATTTAAAGTGGAGACTTTAAAAGGGAATGTGAAGAGGCATTTTAATGTGGAGGGGTTACCACCACATGAATGGGGGAGGTGAGGGGTCACCCCCCATGCGCCGGCCATGGAGAGAGGGGGCACCCCCCTCCTCCTATAAAAGGCAATAACAAGTAATGCATCAATCAACTAGTCTTGGGACAATGCACATAGAACTAAGAATGGCCACTATGCTCTCAAAGTAGGTGCATAAAGATAGAAGGTGGAGACTCAATATAATGGTGGAAGAAAAGCCTTTTGTAAAAAGGAAGTAGGGATTCAAGTCTCATAAAGAGCTTCCAAAAATTATGATACTTATAGCTTTCATCTCTCATTGCCCGTATCATAAGCATCTTGAAGTGATTAAGGTTAAAATGAACAAACTATGGTGTACATGCTTGACGAATTGAAGTATAAGTCAGAAATCTCATGTCCCTTGTATACGAGGGCCGCTCCTCATGCTACTCAAGTTTAGTCACCGGTAAGTTCTTGTCATCGTAAGTACATGGGTATCATAGAGAACCGCCAACAGGGTACCCCTTGCCCGATGATACGGAAGAAACCCCATATCAAAATGACAAGGCAAGCAGACAACGAGCATCTCAGCATTCTTCTTATTTACCATGGGAACATGGTGCTTTTTTTCTCTCTTACCTCTTTTCATAGTATCTCTTTTTTCTTTTCTTTTCTCTCTTTTTTCTTTTCTTTTCTCTCTTTTTTTTCAATATAGGACTCTTTTTTTATAAGAAGAATGCTTCATAGACAGCTCATTATGGTGACGCTGCAGGTATCCACCATGTCAGCATGGATTAGATCAGCGGCCCAGGCGTTTCTCTAACACATATACATAAATCCATGGACTTACAAGCTCCCCTTTCATTTCACACTGACGACATCCATCTACAAAAGAGCATGATATCAACTAGGTACAAGTACCAAGTGCAATGTTGAAAGCGTTCCCCATGAAAGCATGGTTCTGCTAATTCCCAACAAATAAGTGCAATGATATACAGCATAGAAGACACAATGGTTCAAGTTTATTAGAGGCAATAAAGTAAAGTGTGCCATCAAGTTCGTGAGAGATTTAATCACTAGTTTTCTCATAACAAGTGGAAGGTAAACAAAAGCATGAATATACTTGGAATATCATAAGCTAGTAGGTAGGTATGGTGGACTCTTTGGAAAAACTTGGTTTAGGGAGTTGGATGCATGAGTGGAACTCATACTTTGTTGTGGAGGCTAGCAAAAGACTGGGAGCGACAAACTAAGAGAGCAATAATGGCCATAATCATGCAGAGCGACAAAACATCATTGATCAAAGCATAAAGTGATACTACAAGTTGAAAACTAAAGGATCATAAAGGCTATGGTGACTTGTGATAGTCATAACATGGTGTGAGCATGTGCCAAGTCAACCCAAATAAAGCATCAAAGGAGAATACCACTATACTATGCTTTAATATGCTAAAACAACGCATGATTCATCCAAGGCACATTAAGCAATCCCAATTGTTTATAACAAGTCATGCTACAGCAAAGAATACTAAGCATAAAGCCAAAACAATATCAAGCATGGCATGACAAAGCATAACCACAGTAAAAAACGAGCTCTTTTTAGCGCATAAGTATAAAATTTCCTACTCTTTTCCAAACCAAACCAAACTATTTGCAAACTAAAGTGTGAAAGAGGGGGTCCAACCAACTTATTCAGAAAACTAAGAAAACTAAAAACCCAAACGAAAACAAAAAAGAAGACGCTCCAAGAGAAACACAACTGTGCGCGAAACAATAAAAATGAAGCGTTTGGAAGAAACCTGGAATTTTTATTGATGAAGAAGGGGATGCCTTGGGCATCCCCAAGCTTTGACGCTTGTACTACTCGAGGACGAGCAGGAGTTAAGCTTGGGGATGTTGATACATTGCAAATGTATCTATAAATTTTGATGTTCCATGCTTGGTTTTATCCACTTTCTTGTGTTTTGTTCCAACTTTGGAGTACTTTTATTATGATTTCTTGGACTAACCTATTAACAAGAGCCACAGTGCCAGCTACCTGTTTTCTGCTGTTTTTGGTTCTAGGAAAGTCAGAAAATGAATATTCTCGGAATTGGACGGGACAAAAGCCAAAGTGCCTATTTTTCCGCAAGGGATCAACTGACAGAATACGAGACGGGGAAGGGCTGGGGGCCAGCCACACCACCTGGCTGCGCGGCCAGGCATGGCCCACGCCAGGGGGTGGTCTGGACGACTACAGCACCCCCTCGGCCTCTCCTTCCGCCTATAAGTTTCCCTCAGGACGAAAACCCTAAGTACCTGATCAAAAATCCACGAAATAGTCTGTAGCCGCCATCATCTCCATCCCTAGATCGGGAGGGATCTGAAGCTCTTCCCGACACTCTGTCGGAGAGGGGAATTCACCCTAGAGGCCTTCTTCATCACCATGCAAGCCTCCGGTGTGATGCGTGAGTAGTTCATCCTTGGACTACGGATCCATGTAGTAGCTAGATGGCTGGTTTCTCCTCCTTTTTGCTTTCATGTTTAGATCTTGTGAGCTCCGTTCATGATCAAGATCATCTATTTGTAATTCACACATGTTGTGTTTGCGGGGATCCGATGGATATTGAGATGCTATTTCAGATTGATTATTGATTCTATCGTGTCTTTGTTATTTGAGATCTTGCATGCTTTCCGTTCTTAGTAGCTATCTTGGCCATGTAGATGCTAGCAACTCCAAGAGTTAGTATTTATGCTCGATAGTGGGTTCATGCCTCTGGTAATCTGGGGAAGTGACAGAAATCTCTAAGGTACTAGATGTGCTGTTGCTACTAGGGAGAAAACAACAATCCTTTGTTCATAGAACAATCGTATTGTTTACTTTACACGCAGTTCGTAAAGCAATAATATGTTGCTTGCAACTTAATACTAGAGGGGGTTCGGATGATAGCCTGAAGGTGGATTATTAGTCATAGATGCAGTTGGATAGCGGTCTATGTATTATGTTGTAATGCCCAATCAAGTCTCAAAGGAGTCAACATGATTAATATATGCATGTATTGCTTTCTCGGTGTTTGTGAATTGCCCCGCTGAAATTTGTTCACCCAGCATGTTATCTATCTAAGGAGATCCACCTCTAGTGAACTATGGATCCCGGTCCTTTTCTTTTACATACAATCTACAATCTTTTACTGCTTTGTGTTTACTTTCTGCAAACTTTTACTTCTTTCCATTCGATACGTTTAATCCTTTGTTTTCTGAAAAACACGGTGAGATTGACAACCTCATCGCAAGTTGGGGACAAAGTTCTGTGGTTGTGTTGTGCAGGTCTCCACGTTGCTACTAGCACCGGTAGTGCGCCCTGCCAAAGCTCAGCTAGTAACACCTTTGGGGTGTTTCCTTGCTCCTACTGGTTCGATTAAACCTTGGTCTCATAACTGAGGGAAAACTTGCTGCTGTGCTCATCATACCTTCCTCTTGGGGTTCCCAACGAGCTCTACATCGATTGTCGAGTGCATCAGTAAGCACCCTTAGCGCATCTTGTCGAATTTGCGCTGGGTGATCTCGTCATGCGTGTCAAAATCGCGATCGTGTCGCCGTGAACTGCGGTGTCGCCACAACAATTCGTGCTCGTCCTCGCTAGAAGATAACGAGTAGTACTTGGGTGGAGCCTTGCTTTTCTTCGGCTCTGGTGTATGGTACATTGTGGATCTCCGGCTAGTGGCTGATTGGTGAGCAGATACATGGTGGCTATTGTCACCGCTGCATGTGGCATTTTTGGGATTACGTTGCCCCACGAGACCACCATCATGAATAAGAAGTCAAGGGCTTTAGTGGTTGTTGCAAGCGCTAGAAAACTTCATGGCAGTTGTCGTAGGAGTTTCTCGATGCACCTTAATGGTTGCGACTATAAGTGGAGAGTGATGTAGTAAATGGAAGTCTTCCCCACAAGGGAAACTCGAGGGTTTAAATATTGAACTCTTGGGGAGATGTGTGTAAGAGAATGATCCTCTTTGTTCTTTGTCAAGCAACCTACAAAATAGTTGTAGATTGTTTTGTACCCTCAATCTCACCAAGTGGTTTTCAAGCACAAGGTGTATGTAAGCAAAACTGAAATAAAATACAATAAAAGTAAAATTCAATGAATAGTAAAATAAATATGCAATGGTGGTAAATGCAATGGAATATGATGTTTTTGGGTTTTGGTTGGTGTTTTCAAGTATGAGAAATGTTTTCGGATTTTCGGATTTAATTAGTACTAAAAATAAAAAGAGATGTAGATGTGTTGGATAGTGTTTTCTTATGGTTTAAAATGGACCGGGGTTCATGGTTTCGCTTATGCACTCTCTCTTTGAGTTGTGGTGGACACGGGACACTCTAGTTGACATAATATTGGTGCAACATGTTAAAGTATGGATAGAAATTCATATGGGCATCACGTCCTAACATAGATATGTTATTTTATTAACAATTCAGTTATACTCCACTAGAAAGGGGGTCTCCAAGAAATCTAGTATTAAGAACAATTTTAGAGTATAGCATTAAGTTCTATGACATGAAGTTAAAATAAGAACATACTTGATCGAGTCTAAGCATGGTATTTTCTTTATCCCTAGTGAGGCAACTAAGTAAGGTAAACACCCAAGTGATTCACAAGTTTTACTATCATACCCGCAAGATCACCCCCGTTGCTCCAACTAATGCACATGATCCCCCACATAGGCTCCCATATAAAAGATTGATCAAAACAAGTAAACAAGAACGTGGTACATGATATACATCTATTCATATACATCCAATATTGAACAATAGCAATCTCAAATGTCAACTATATAAATATCAACCATATAGGTAATCCAAATATGACCGTAATCATGTTACGCAGCCCATACGGTTCTAATACAATCGAGATCATGAGAGAGATACAATAGATACTGCCACAAACCTATAGTCCAGGGGTGGACTACTCCTCCTTCATCATGGTGAAGGTGCTGGAGTCATTGGAGGAGGTGGAGATCACATCGGCAGCGCCTCGCCGGAGTTTCCCTCCTCCAATCTTCTGCCTCCTGCCTCTCTATTTCGTGTTTCTATCTTCTGCGGCGCTCCTTTCTGAGAATCATCAAGAGATCTTTTTCATATGTGGTTTTAGGTCAGAACCTTCGCCTGGGAGAAATAACCTACGGCATTGGAGACTCGAGGAGTAAACAAGCATACCACATGCGTCAAGTGGGGTGGCCGCGTGTGGTGGGCCCATTCCTCCCTCAGCCTTTTTCTTTCATTGATATTTGGCCCAATGTTCTTGGTTCTGATAAATACTGGGTCCTGTGAAGTTTCAGGTTAATTGGACATCGTTTGGGTACCTGAAAGTCAAAAACATTAAAATAGGGGTTTTCTGCCCTGGCAGGGTTAATTCCAAAAATGGGAAGTGTGAATTATTCCCAAATATCATTATAAAACATAAATATACCCCATATATGATGCAAATATGCTGGAATATCAAGTAATAAAGTGCAAAGTTCATGGATGCATTTTACATGCATCAGTGGCTTCTTCTCGATCTTTGTCATTGACGTTGGCCAATTGAGAGCGCTTTTTGGCGAATGCGTGGTCATTACCTTTAGAGGAGGATCCACCAATAGAGGAGAGTGCTATCCGCCAAAGGCTTGACTCGTCCGCAGCCTTCCTGTGTTCGTCGAGTTGCGCCATCATCGCCCGTGGGCGGTTGAACTCCTAGATGAGTAGGTAATGGTATCCCATTAGCATCTGTTGTGATTAGGTTGGCGGCAGTGGGTTACCCTGTAGGGCTTCCCTGCATCGCGCCCACTCAGCGTTGTTGAGGTGGATCCCCTGCCGCCTCATCTCATTGTTGACGGGTTCGCCATGATTATCAGGGTTGGATGGTTGTGGTTGTTCACCATTGATGGGGCCGATGGTAGGGACTCGATTGGTAGTCTCGTTGTTGGTGGGCCCGCCCTTGGTGGTTCCCTTTGGGTGCCTCCGTTGCCGCTATTGATGACGGTGCACATGTAGTGTGCGGTACCACTTTATGATGCAGTACACTATAGTCGTTGACATAACACAAATGAAACACCATTCACTAGTATTACATCCCTCGGAGTGGCACCAAAGAAACAAAGCAGGTCCAAGACATGACTATAGATTACAACTCGACTCTTTACAAAAGATCTAATGAACACTCTAGGTTAAAGAGAGAGAAACAAACTTCTTACATGAAAGAACCAGAAATAATAACTTAGAAATATCTCGTAACTAAGACTAGCATCTAAACTATTTGGCTTACCATTGCTGCTATTGCAATGCTCTACAGAAATAGGTTTTATGGCTAGAGAATCTACTCCTATCTAAACCGACACTTTATCTTCACTTCAGATGATGTATATGTTGACTTCATTGACTTGATCGAAGAACTTGAGATGTCGATGATGGTTTCTTGAGCAGAAATTGGTGTTTACGTCGTCTTCAATGGCTTAGAACCTAGCAAGGGTTTAGAAGGTATGGTTGAGTACGAGCATACTCAACAAGTTCACTAAAAAGGAGTGTATGATGCACTATCTCTATATCCACAGACCAAAGGTCGTAGGCAATGCAGGTTTTTGTAAACATTTCTACAAAGGTTGCTTTTATTCTGAAAACTATGTCCGACAGCCTTCACAGGTTGACCAGAACCTTTGTGGGGTTCCTTTCCTGCCGCATTCGTAGGTCCTTCCCGGAACAGGGAGTAACATGTCACAATTCTTACACTCTGCAGAGGTACGTCACTTTCCCATAAGAGACCTTAGCCTTGTTGCACAACCAAGTCATGAGCTTGTCCACACTTCCTTGGTATGGGGCCCAGTCTAAGATCCAAGCCAGTACTGCCCTCTCCGTGACCCCATATGTCTGCACGATCCTCCAGGGCTGACTACACCTTCGTTAAGCCGCCAACTAGGGTAAGCTCTAACCATGGGGAGTTCCCGAAGACTCTATGAGCTGGTGATGCCCCTATAGGTTCATACCTCCGGCAGCCACTCATAAATAATCTAGACACGAAAATCGTGGGGCCTAAGGGTTCCCACCCATATGTTGGATCCACACCGGGAATCCCAATGTCACGATAAGGTCATCTTGCCTGCATATGAAAGGGAGAAGATACAACTGACTTTCCCATTCCATTCCAAGTCTTATGGTTGACGCGTAATATACGGCGCTAGAATCACTGGCGACATTGGTTGTTAAGTCCTAGATATTATGTTCCTTTACCACCGGAACTGTATCAAAAGATTATTACCTAATGATTTCTGAGGCATGTCTCTCTGAGGCCCCTTCCACCGGCTCTTACCGGCGTCAATCCAGCACCGTCGCACACCTATACATGGGTTCCTCTATTCTAGATTCTTCTGGTGGTGAATGGAAGATCACCTACTTGGGAAGTTCCACCGATAGTAAGTTCCTTGTTATCTCTCTGATTCTCTCGGCAAAGCGCTGGCTGGTTATTCTCAATGCCAATGGTTTTCCTCTTGAGGGTAAATGCCTGGAAAATGGGGAGGTGCTCTCGGTTGGATCAGTGGTGAGGTTCCCCTCTCATCTTGCTAGGATCAATGATATCTTGACCACCTCTCTAGATTTCTTGGGAATTCTTCTTCTGAGGTTGACAAGGCTGGAGATTTGAAATTTAAGTGGCACATTACTTGTTCTTCCATGCCTTCTCATGATTCGCGCAAAGTCCCTGGGTTTTTGATCCTTTATTCTCTTGCTAAGCAGATTGTGTTGCTTAATCAAGATAAGGTGGTGATTGATGCTAGATTCCGTCTTCAAAATGAGAAGATCTTCTCGGGAGTGACTTTAGATCTTGTTGTGAAAAGAGTTGTTGTGGGTGCTCAAATCCTTGAGGACCTTAATTCCGACAAGGTTCAAGTTTAATCGGACTGGATCAACAAGTGCACTTCATTGGATTTCTCTAAAGGAAAAAAATTTGAGATGAATATTTTCAAGAAATTCGGACACCATATTAATTTCTCAGGAGGTTTCTGAAGAAGACCTTTTTTTCTGGTTGGCTCTTTTGGTCGTGCCAACTTTAAAATTGATATTCATATTGGCATTGCCCTTCAAGCTTGTTTTGGTGGTCTAGCTTCAAAATTTCAAGTCAAACTTCTTCAAGATAGAACATTTCAGTTTTCAGTCGCTTCACGTGCTGTGGGTTTCGAGATCTATAATTCAAATACTTTCTCAAATGAGTTTTTTGTCTTGAAAATCAACTTGTGGGGTGAAGGCGGTCCGAATTAGAGATTTGAGGAGAGAGAATATTACAAAGAATTAGACAAGGACTAGACTTTTGTCTCATACAAAAAGAAAAATAATTCTTTGGTTTTTGATTGTGTCGGATCGCTGATTTCCTCGTCAAAGGCCCCATGCAATAACGGTCTAATCATGCGTGAAATTAAGAGAAATAAACTTGGCACGTCGTTTGCGGAAATCGTGGTTAATGGGAGAGTTATTGAGGATGTGAAATCTCCTGCAGACAAGAAATCGTCTACATTTAATCTGCCTGGTCTTTTGCCTTATTTGAAATTCCCAACTTTCCCTTCACGTCCTTGTCCCGACAACTTCTACCTTAATTGGTTCAGGGCCCAAGTCTCGCCGCAAGTTTTGCGGCCTAGGGTGTTTGATTGTCTAAAGGACTTTGCCCTTGCCCAAAAAAAGAAAAATCCCGAACCCTCTGCCTCCTCAACTCCTACACCTGCAGAAACCCCAACCACCTCGCTCTGCTTGTCGCCGGTGACAATCGTCACCGCAATGGCGAACATTTCACTAGACCCGCAGCCTTTCCTCCCCATGGCTTTGAGATTTTGCAGGTGGCTGGCGGGAATCGTGTCAAGAGGGTGGTGGTTCATCATCGTCCTCAGGCTCATGAACAGTATGCTATTGCGAACATTCATCCCCTCCCCTTGGTCCAGTTCCTTTTGAAAATATCAGAAAAGTGTTACAAGATTTCTTTTTCAATGATGCTGATGTGGATTTCCGTGATATCCAAGACTGTCCTTTTGGCTCTGCATATGTTCAATTTAACAATGTTAGCAACCGTGACCGTTTAATCGCTGCTGGGCCAATCCCTTTCCAAGATCTTGCAATCTCCTTTGCTAGGTACAATGAAGGAATCAACTGGCATAGAACTCAGTTTAACAATGAATGTTGGGTCATGCTTTTGGGCCCTCCTCTTGATCACTGGCATATTGATGATCTGAATGCTGTTTTTTCTGATATTGGAATGGTGTTACTTTGGGAAAGAGACCCTGAGCACAAAGGCAGAATCATTGCTAAGCTTAGAGTCACTGACCTGTTGGATGTGCCTAAAAGTGTTAGATTCACCATTGGGGACCTTGTGGAAACCGAATCCTGGACTTTCTCTGTGGAACTTTTAAACAACAACCTCCTGGGTGGGGACCCACCTGATGAGGACCCACTACCTAAAGAAGATGCAGACCCTCATCCTCTGCCTATCATGGGACCTATTTTTGGTCCTCCTCCCCCACCACCTCCTCCTCGGCCTGAAGGTGACATTGGTGGATGGGACCAGTGGGTTGATCCTGCTCCTCAACAGAATAATGCTGGTTGGGGGCAATGGAATGCACATGCTCATGGGCCAGTTTTTGTAGAGGGAGTGGACATGCCTATTGATAACTTGGATTTGCCACCTCAGGAGGTAGACAGTGATGTTACTGGTTCCATTCCTGCTGTCAATATTTCCTCTAACAATGACAATGCTTCTGTTCATGGGGATGATGATATTGAGGTTGAGCAGCAGACTGTTGAGTTACCCAGGATGTTGGCATGGGTGATGGACTATTCAACATCCTCCAGAATTACCAGGATGCTGATGAGGAGGGCCAGCATTCTAATGAGGGGAATCAGCGGGATGATTGGATGATTGAAGACACTAATCTTCTCTCTCTCTCAATGAGGCTCATTTACAAGTGGGGATGTCTTTCACTTCTTTTGTCAATACCTCTGATGTGCTGGCTGCTAAACAGTCCTTCTCCAAGCAAGGACTGGAACTCTGGGACAGATTCTTTGCTCCTCACATCAACAATTCTTCACCTAGCAAAAACAAACTGCAATGTGATATTCCTGTAAGTTGGTTCAACTTTATAACCCTTACGCTCTTCACTCCTAAAAAATTCAATTGGGCAAAACACTTTCTTACTTCTCCTCTTTGGTATATTATAAAGGAGCCAATTGCTGAAGAAAATACCTTTACTTTCATTATCCCTAATGAACATGTTGGGCAGATGCCTCCTCACTGCCTGAATGTTTCTCCCTCAAACCTGATGGTGCCCAATGCTCCATCCAAAAAAAGAAGGCGAAAAGAACCAATGGTGGACACTGAGGTGAGAAGGAGCCCCAGAATTGTGGAACTTAATGGGGGATTTAAAAGTCATGTGAATTGCTCTGATATAAATTGTCTCTCTTGCAATGCTGATCCACCTTGTCTTAGCAATAAAGTTGTTAAAAACCTTGCTGATTCTTTTTGTAAGGTCAAGGAGGGAGAGCTTGAAAAAGGCTGCTGAAGAAGAGCAGGATCAATGATCTGACCATCAAGCCACCTGGAAAGCCTAGACCAAAGAAGAATGGTACTGACACAAACTTGTCTAGCAAGAAGAAAGGTGGAGCTATTGAATCTTGTGGATAGCAGTCTAAGAAGAAAGCTCCTAAATAGATGTTTTAATGTCTAAAATATATTGTCATTTTGTGTCCGGATCAATTACTCTTGGGTTTTGTTCTGATCTTCTTAGAATCAATATGCTTCTATGTATGACTATGACTTCAGTACCTTGTGAAAAGTTTAAGTCTGTTTGTGTGACTACATATCTTGTGTCACCCCAAAGTTATATCCTCCAGGTTATCAATGAATAACAACAGAAAATGGAACATTCTGAACTGGAATCTCAGAGGCATTAACTCTGAGAAGAAATGGTTGGCTTTAAAAAGAAAAATCATTGAATCTGATTGTGATATCATTTGTCTCCAAGAAACTAAAAGAGAAAACTTTGACATGAATTACTTAAAGAAATTCTATCCAAGTAAGTTTGACAGCTTTGACTTTCTCCCTTCAATTGGTGCTTCTGGAGGGATTATCATCATCTGGAATAGTACTTTGTTTAATGGAACCAGAGCATTCCAAAATGAATTTTCCACTTCTGTCACTTTCTCCTCCATGCTTTCTAATGACTCCTAGACACTTACAAACATCTATGGTCCATGTCAAGCTGATAGAAAAGATGATTTTTTGGATTGGTTTTCCAACATCATGATGCCTGATAATATGGACTTGCTTGTTTTAGGGGATTTTAATCTTATCAGAAGACTTACTGACAGAAATAAGAGTGGAGGTGATGTTAATGATACTTTGCTTTTTAATGAGGCTATCAACAACCTGGGGCTTATTGAGTTACCTCTGAAAGGAAGAAAATATACTTGGAGCAACATGCAGAAAGACCCCCTTCTACAAAGGCTGGACTGGTTTTTTACTTCTAGTTCCTGGACCCTCAAATACCCATATACTTTTGTTTCCCCCCTTTCCAAGCCTACTTCAGATCACCTTCCTTGTGTCATTTCAATTGGAACTAACATTCCCAAAGCACAAGATTTTAGATTTGAAAATTACTGGTTACATCATTCTAACTTTAAGAAAATTGTGCAAAGTGCCTAGAATATACCAGTGGAACACCCTGACTTGGCAAAAAGGATTTGTGCCAAATTCAAAAATGTGAGGAGAGGTATCAAGATTTGGGCCAAAAAATTACCATGTTTAAAAGATCAAATAAAGAAGGTTAATGACACAATTTACCTCCTGGATTTGCTTGAAGAGTCTAGAACTTTAACACACACATGAAAGAGTGTGGAATAGTTTCACAACTCACGCCTGCCGGAACACCACAACGTAATGGTGTGTCGGAACATCGTAATCGTACCTTATTGGATATGGTTCGATCTATGATGTCTCTGACAGACTTACCTCTGTCATTTTGGGGTTATGCACTAGAAACAGCTGCATTCACTTTAAATCGGGCACCACCTAAATTCGTTGAAACGACACCGTATGAATTATGGTTTGGAAACAAACCTAAGCTGTCATTTCTTAAGGTTTGGGGATGCGATGTTTATGTGAAGAAACTTCAACCGGATAAACTCGATCCCAAAGCGGAAAAATGCGTCTTCATAGGATACCCTAAGGAAACAATTGGGTATACCTTCTATCACAGATCCGAGGGCAAGGTTTTTGTTACCAAGAATGGATCCTTTCTTGAGAAGGAGTTTCTCGCGAAAGGTGTGAGTAGTCGGAAGGTAGAACTCAAAGAGGTTATTGAAACTTCTCTTCATGGAATGGCAAGTGGCGTAGCACCGGAAGTTGTTTCGGAGTTGACTTCACCTGATGAAGAGAGAGCTAATGATAATGATCATGAAACTCCGAAAGAGGACACTACCGAACCTCGCAGGTCAAGCAGGACACGTGCAGCTCCTGAACTGTACGGCAATCCTGTTGTGAATTTCATGGTTGATGAAATGGATGACCTTGTGACGTATGATGAGCCCTGATTCCAACAAATGGCTAGAAGCCATGAAATCCGAGATGGAATCCATGTACGAGAACCAAGTTTGGAACATGGTGCACTTACCTCACGACCAAAAGGCCATTGAGAAAAAATGGATTTTGAAAAGGAAAACTGATGCTGATGGTAATGTGACCATCTATAAGGCTTGACTTGTCACAAAGGGGTTTCGACAAATTCAAGGAGTTGACTACGATGAGACATTCTCTCCCATAGCAATGCTTAAATCGGTTAGGATTATGTTAGCAATTGCTGCATATTTCGATTATGAAATATGGCAGATGGATGTCAAAACTGTGTTCCTCAATGGTAAGATTGAAGAAGAGTTGTATATGATACAACCTAAGGGTTTTGTCGATCCTAAGGATTCTAATAAGGTGTGCAAACTTCAGCGATCCATCTATGGACTGAAGCAAGCATCACGAAGTTGGAATCTCCGCTTTGATGAGGTGATCAAAGAGTTTGGATTTGTCCAAACTTATGGAGAGGCTTGTATTTACAAGAAAGTGAGTGGGAGTAATGTGGCATTTCTGATATTATATGTGGATGACATATTATTGATTGGAAATGATATAGATCTTTTAAACAGTGTTAAAAGTTATCTAAACAGCAAATTTTCGATGAAAGGCCTTAGTGAAGCGTCATATATATTAGGCATTAAAATCTATAGAGATAGATCAAGGCGCCTAATTGGGCTATCGCAGAGTACATACCTTGATAAGATATTAAAGAAGTTTAATATGGACGAAAGTGAGAAGGGGTTCTTACCTATGTTGCAAGGCAAGACATTGAGTAAGACTCAAAGTCCGGCTATGGCGAAAGAAAGAGAGATGATGGATAAGATCCCCTATGCCTCGGCCATAGGCTCTATTATGTATGCCATGCTATGTATAAGACCGGATGTGGCACATGCTATTAGTTTGACTAGTAGGTACCAATCTGATCCAGGTTCAGAACACTGGATAGCGGTAAAGAACATCCTCAAGTACTTGAGAAGAACTAAGGATATGTTTCTCATATACGAAGGTGAAGAAGAGCTAGTCGCTAAGTGTTTTGTCGATGCTAGCTTTGACATCGATCCGGATGACTCTAAGTCTCAATCCGGATACGTATTTCTCTTGAACGGAGCAGCAGTTAGTTGGAGGAGTTCCAAACAACCTGTGGTGGCTGGATCAACAACGGAGGCGGAATATGTTGCTGCTTCAGAAGCGGCGCAGGAAGCAGTTTGGATGAAAGAGTTCATTACGGAACTGGCTGTGGTTCCCAGTGTGTTGGACCCGATGGTGATCTATTGTGACAACAATGGAGCCATAGCCAACGCAAAGGAACCAAGGTCTCACAAGAATTCCAAACATATTAAGCGCCGGTTTCACTCCATCCGCGAGCATGTCAAGGATGGATATATAAATATTTGTAAAGTACACACGGACCTAAATGTAGCAGATCCGTTGACTAAAGTTCTCCCTAGGGCAAAACATGATCAAAACCAGAACTCCATGGGTGTTGGATTTATCACTATGTGAACTAGATTATTGTCTCTAGTGCAAGTGGGAGACTGAAGGAAATATGCCCTGAGAGGCAATAATAAAGTTGTTATTATATATTCCTTATACATGATAGATGTTTATTTTACATGCTAGAAATGTATTGATTCGGAAACATCAATACATGTGTGTTTAATAAACAAAAAGGGTTCCTAGTCATGCCTCTCTTATAGACTAGCTTGTTGATTAACAGGATGATCAAGGTTTCCTGATCATGGACATTGGATGTTGTTAATAACAAGGTCACACCATTGGTGGAATGATGTGATGAACATTCATCCGAAATATAGCATTACGATCAAGTCATTATGTTTATATTGCTATAACATCATACGAAGTAATCTTTATCCTTAGACCATGAGATCATGTTAATTGCTAACACCGGAAGAGTATCTTGATAACATCAAACGTCACACCGTAACAGGGTGACTATAAAGAGGGGTTCAGTACTATGAAGGTGTTATGTTGAGGCTCATGGATCAAGAGTGTAATTTGTCAATCCAGATGACGGATAGATATACTCTGGGCCCTCTCGGTGATATCACATTAGGATAGCTTGCAAGCAAGTGATGTGATCACTAGAATGTTATATCACGGGAACAAGAAAAGAGTGCATGTCGGTAACGAGATCAAACTAGGTATGGAGATACCAATGATCGAATCTCGGAAATGTAATATATCGAGAGACAAAGGGATTTAGTTACAAGCGTTAAAGGTTCTCACGATCACAGGAGTCATCGTTGAATGTGTAGGAGTCAGTACGGATCTCCAGGTCCCGCTGCTGATTATTGATCGGAGAAGGGTCTTGATCATGTCTGCATTATTCGCGAACCGTAGGGTGGCACACTTAAGAGTTACCGGACACCATTTTGGAGCACATATGTTTCATACGAAAGAATTGCAAAGCGCAGGAATTGTTTCAATAGAAACCGGAAATTGTTTCGGGTGAAATTGCAGAAGGTGGTCCTGCATGTGATATTGAAATATTGCAAGGGGCTATATGTGAATGTTTGTTAGTTAAAGTAATTAACAAAATTCTGAATAAATTTAATAAAAAGAGTTTTATTAAATGAGAGAGCATTATATTTGGAGAAATTTAATGCATTTAAAGTGGAGACTTTAAAAGGGAATGTGAAGAGGCATTTTAATGTGGAGGGGTTACCACCACATGAATGGGGGAGGTGAGGGGTCACCCCCCCATGCTCCGGCCATGGAGAGAGGGGGCACCCCCCTCCTCCTATAAAAGGCCACCCATTCCCTCCTTCATCCTCACACCTCCTTGTGAAGGATCTCTCTCCCCCTCTAGAATTATTCCCCCATGGTCTCGGATTAGCGAGATACATGTTCCTGGTGGCATTTTGTCTGGAAGGAGTTGCTGCTTCCGCTGGATCGCTGGAGCGAGGAGGTGGAGGTTGTCCGGTGGCTTGAATGTGTGTGCGAGTGCGGATGCGTTGATGAGTTGTGGCGCTCGGACTTCCTCACGATCTTGAGATCGGCAAGTGTACGACTACATCAACCACAAGTTCCCACTCGTTAGCAAAGCTCGTTGTCTATGAGGGTAAGTTCTTGTTGGATGTATGTCCACCTGTTGCTTTGTACCTAGTAGACAGATCTTGGCGTGTAGTTCACATCGTAGGAAATTTTTTGTTTTCTATGTTGCGGACCCAATAGTGGTATCAGAGCCGGATCTATGCATAGGTGCTTAGCACGGGTAGTACACATATCGTTAATATGTGGGCGATGATGATCATGTTATTGCATCTTCTATGTATTTTGGATATTGGTGGCATAGTGGGATGAAGCGGCCCGGACCAACCTTACATGTCATCGTAAATGAGACCGGTTCCATGACTGACATGCAACTTGTTTTGCATAAGTGGCGGGTGGGTGTCTGTCTCTCCTACTATAGTCAATATCTGATTTACAACGAGTTGCTAATAACTTAGTTATCCTCGTTGTGGTTCATGTTCGTAGGTAAGAACGGTTCTATCTCCGAAATCCCTAAGCCACGTAAATCTTGCAATTGATAAATTAGAGGCGTCTAGTTTAGATCGTTGCTAGGCTAGTGTGTTGATATGGTATTGTTGTAAGTAGATGTATGGTGGATACTCTTAGAACACACTCAATGTGTAAGTTCCATAGACCTTGGCCTTACACACAAAGGAATGATAGAGATCATACCATGATGCAAGTGATAGAGATCAAATGCATGGACCATATCATCTCAGTTTACACATTAGATGTTAGCATCTTATACCACTAGTTTGGCGCGTTTGGTAGCATTATAAGATGATCCCTCATTTAGATATCAAGATAAAAATGTGTTCTTCCTCACCGTTCTATGGATCGTGTTTCGAGACATCACGTGATGATCAGGTGTACTCGAATCTACGCTTTCATAAGAACGGGTGTAAGACAGTTTTACACACGCGAATACTAAGGTTCTTACTTGGCGAGCCTAGCATGTATAGACATGGCCTCGGAACACGCACCAAAAGGTTAAGCATGAGTCATATGGTTGATATGATGCCCATATAGATGCTTGCCTTTGAAGCTATATCAACTCACGTGATGATCGGACTTGGTATAGTGGATTTGGTTCATGTAATCACCAAAAGGACACGAGGGATGTTGTTATTGAGTGGGAGTTCATTAGTAATTTGGATTAGCTGAACTCAATCTATCATAAACTTAGTCTAAATAAACTTTACAAATTCTGTTGTAGATGGCACCACCTGCTTTTAATTTCAATGTGTTCATGGAGAAAGAGAAACTTGTTGCGAATGGTAACAACTTCACCAACTAGGCTATGAATTTGAGGATTCTCCTCACTGCTGCACAAAAGCAATATGTGCTAGATGCGCCGCTAGGCCCCCCACCAGCTCCTGATGCCCCTGACGAGGAAAAGAATGTCTATGTGACTTGTTAGGAGGACCACAACTTAGTTCATTGCAGCATACTGTATGGGCTAGAGCCATAACTTCGAAAGCGTTTCGAAAATGGCAATGCCTTTGATACCATGGGAGAATTGAAAATGATTTTCGATACCCATGCTGCCGTAGAGAGTTATAATGCTACAAAAAAGTTCTTTCGCTGCATGATGGAGGAAAACAGCTCCGTTAGTAAGCACGTACTCAAAATGTCTGGGTACGCCGATAAGCTTGTGTCCTTGGGAATAACGATTCCCATTGACTTAGGCATATATCGTGTTCTCCAATCTCTTCCACCTAGCTACAAGATCTTCGTGATGAACTATAATATGCAGGGCATGAAGAAGTCTCTTCCCGAGCTTCTGTCAATGCTTAAGACTGCAGAAGTGGAGATTAGGAAAGAACATCAAGTGTTGATGATCAATAGGACCACCGATTTCAAGAAGGACAAGAAAGGCAAGCACAAGGGAAAGAAGGGTGGCAAGTCTGTTGCCACGCCTGAAAAGAAACCCCGGGCTGGCCCTAAGTCTGACACCGAGTGCTACTATTGCAAGGGGACTGGCCATTGGAAGCGCAACTGCCCCAAGTATTTGGCGGACAAGAAGTCTAGCAAGGCAAACAAAGGTATATGTGATATACATGTTATTGATGTGTACTTGCTTAGTACTCGCAGTAGCACATGGGTATTTGATACCGGATCGGTTGCTAATATATGTAACTCGGTTCAGGGGCTACGGAACAAGCGACAACTAGCAAGGGATGAGGTCAGGATGCGGGTCGGCAATAGATCAAGAGTTGATGTGATCGCCGTCGGGACACTACCTCTCTATTTGCCATCAGGATTAGTTATAAACCTAAATAATTGTTATTTGGTGCCTGCACTGAGCATGAACATTGTATCTGGATCGTGTTTGATGCAAAGTGGTCATTTCTTTAAATCTGAAAAACAATGGTTGTTCGATTTATAAGAATGATATCTTTTATAGTCATCCACCTATGTTGAATGGTTTATTTCTATTGGATCTCGATAGTAATATTACAAACATTCATAATGTTAATGCTAAAAAGATTAAACTTGATGATGATATGTCTACATATATGCGGCGCTGCCGTCTAGGTCATATTGGCGTTAAACGCATGAAGAAACTCCATTCTGATGGACTTTTGGAATCACTTGATTTTGAATCATTTGATACATGTGAGCCATGCCTTATGGGCAAGATGACTAGAACGTCGTTTTCCGGTTCAATGGAACGGGCGACAAATCTGTTGGAGATCATACATACTAATGTGTGTGGACCAATGAGTGTGTCGGCGCGAGGTGGATATCGTTATTTTGTTACTTTCACGGATGATTTGAGTAGATATGGGTATATCTATTTGATGAAACACAAGTCTGAAACTTTTGAAAAGTTCAAAGAATTTCAGAATGAAGTGGAAAATCATCGTAATAGAAAGATCAAGTTTCTACGGTCTGACCGTGGAGGAGAGTATCTAAGTTACGAGTTTAGCACACACATGAAAGAGTGTGGAATAGTTTCACAACTCACGCCTGCCGGAACACCACAACGTAATGGTGTGTCGGAACATCGTAATCGTACCTTATTGGATATGATTCGATCTATGATGTCTCTGACTGACTTACCTCTGTCATTTTGGGGTTATGCACTAGAAACAGCTGCATTCACTTTAAATCGGGCACCATCTAAATCCGTTGAAACGACACCGTATGAATTATGGTTTGGAAACAAACCTAAGTTGTCATTTCTTAAGGTTTGGGGATGCGATGTTTATGTGAAGAAACTTCAACAGGATAAACTCGAACCCAAAGCAGAAAAATGCGTCTTCATAGGATACCCTAAGGAAACAATTGGTTATACCTTCTATCACATATCCGAGGGCAAGGTTTTTGTTGCCAAGAATGGATCCTTTCTTGAGAAGGAGTATCTCGCAAAAGGTGTGAGTAGTCGGAAGGTAAAACTCAAAGAGGTTATTGAACCTTCTCTTCATGGAATGGCGAGTGGCGCAGCACCGGAAGTTGTTTCGGAGTTGACTTCACCTGATGAAGAGAGAGCTAATTATAATGATCATGAAACTCCGAAAGAGGACACTACCGAACCTCACAGGTCAAGCAGGACACGTGCAGCTCCTGAACTGTATGGCAATCCTGTTGTGAATTTCATGGTTGATGAAATGGATGACACTGCGACGTATGAAGAAGCGATGATGAGCCCGGATTCCAACAAATGGCTAGAAGCCATGAAATCCGAGATGGAATCCATGTACGAGAACCAAGTTTGGAACTTGGTGGACTTACCTCACGACCGAAAGGCCGTTGAGAATAAATGGATTTTCAAAAGGAAAACTGATGCTGATGGTAATGTGACCATCTATAAGGCTCGACTTGTCGCAAAGGGGTTTCGACAAATTCAAGGAGTTGACTACGATGAGACATTCTCTCCCGTAGCAATGCTTAAATCGGTTAGGATTATGTTAGCAATTGCTGCATATTTCGATTATGAAATATGGCAGATGGATGTCAAAACTACATTCCTCAATGGTAAGATTGAAGAAGAGTTGTATATGATACAACCTAAGGGTTTTGTCGATCCTAAGGATGCTAATAAGGTGTGCAAACTTCAGCGATCCATCTATGGACTGAAGCAAGCATCACGAAGTTGGAATCTCCGCTTTGATGAGGTGATCAAAGAGTTTGGATTTGTCCAAACTTATGGAGAGGCTTGTATTTACAAGAAAGTGAGTGGGAGCAATGTGGCATTTCTGATATTATATGTGGATGATATATTATTAATTGGAAATGATATAGATCTTTTAAACAGTGTTAAAAGTTATCTAAACAGCAAATTTTCGATGAAAGACCTTAGTGAAGCGTCATATATATTAGGCATTAAAATCTATAGAGATAGATCAAGGCGCCTAATTAGGCTATCACAGAGTACATACCTTGATAAGATATTAAAGAAGTTTAATATGGACGAAAGTAAGAAGGGGTTCTTACCTATGTTGCAAGGCAAGACATTGAGTAAGACTCAAAGTCCGGCTACGGCGGAAGAAAGAGAGATGATGGATAAGATCCCCAATGCCTCGGCCATAGGCTCTATTATGTATGGCATGCTATGTATCAGACCGGATGTGTTACATGCTATTAGTTTGACTAGTAGGTACCAATCTGATCCAGGTTCAGAACACTGGATAGCGGTAAAGAACATCCTCAAGTACTTGAGAAGAACTAAGGATATGTTTCTCATATACGAAGGTGAAGAAGAGCTAGTCGCTAAGTGTTATGTTGATGCTAGCTTTGGCACCGATCCGGATGACTCTAAGTCTCAATCCGGATACGTATTTCTCTTGAACGGAGCAGCAGTTAGTTGGAGGAGTTCCAAATAACCTGTGGTGGCTAGATCAACAACGGAGGCGGAATATGTTGCTACTTCAGAAGCGGCGCAGGAAGCAGTTTGGATGAAAGAGTTCATTATGGAACTGGGTGTGGTTCCCAGTGTGTTGGACCCGATGGTGATCTATTGTGACAACAATGGAGCCATAGCCAACGCAAAGGAACCAAGGTCTCACAAGAATTCCAAACATATTAAGCATCGGTTTCACTCCATCCGCGAGCATGTCAAGGATGGAGATATAAAGATTTGTAAAGTACACACGGACCTAAATGTAGCAGATCCGTTGACTAAAGTTCTCCCTAGGGCAAAACATGATCAACACCAGAACTCTATGGGTGTTAGATTTATCACTATGTGACCTAGATTATTGTCTCTAGTGTAAGTGGGAGACTGAAGGAAATATGCCCTGAGAGGCAATAATAAAGTTGTTATTATATATTCCTTATACATGATAGATGTTTATTTTACATGCTAGAAATGTATTGATTCAGAAACATCAATACATGTGTGTTTAATAAACAAAAAGGGTTCCTAGTCATGCCTCTCTTATAGACTAGCTTGTTGATTAACAGGATGATCAAGGTTTCCTGATCATGGACATTAGATGTTGTTAATAACAAGGTCACACCATTGGTGGAATGATGTGATGAACATTCATCCGAAATATAGCATTACGATCAAGTCATTATGTTTATATTGCTATAACATCATACGAAGTAATCTTTATCCTTAGACCATGAGATCAATTAATTGCTAACATCGGAAGAGTATCTTGATAACATCAAACATCACACTGTAACAGGGTGACTATAAAGATGGGTTCAGTACTACGAAGGTGTTATGTTGAGGATCATGGATCAAGAGTGGAATTTGTCAATCCAGATGACGGATAGATATACTCTGGGCCCTCTCGGTGATATCACATTAGGATAGCTTGCAAGCAAGTGATGTGATCACTAGAATGTTATATCACGGGAACGAGAAAAGAGTGCATGTCGATAACAAGATCAAACTAGGTATGGAGATACCGATGATCGAATATCGGACATGTAATATATCGAGAGACAGAGGGATTTAGTTACAAGCATTAAAGTTTCTCACGATCACAGGAGTCATCGTTGAATGTGTAGGAGTCAGTACGGATCTCCAGGTCCCGCTGCTGATTATTGATCGGAGAAGGGTCTCGATCATGTCTGCATTATTCGCGAACCGTAGGGTGGCACACTTAAGAGTTACCGGACACCATTTTGGAGCACATATGTTTCAGACGAAAGAATTACAAAGCGCAGGAATTGTTTCAATAGAAACCGGAAATTGTTTCGGGTGAAATTGCAGAAGGTGGTTCTGCATGTGATATTGAAATATTGCAAGGGGATATATGTGAATGTTTGTTAGTTAAAGTAATTAACAAAATTCTGAATAAATTTAATAAAAAGAGTTTTATTAAATGAGAGAGCACTAAATTTGGAGAAATTTAATGCATTTAAAGTGGAGACTTTAAAAGGGAATGTGAAGAGGTATTTTAATGTGGAGGGGTTAACACCACATGAATGGGGGAGATAAGGGGTCACCCCCCCCCATGCGCCGGCCATGGAGAGAGGGGGCACCCCCCCTCCTCCTATAAAAGGCCACCCATTCCCTCCTTCATCCTCACACCTCCTTGTGAAGGATCTCTCTCCCCCTCTAGAATTATTCCCCCAAGGTCTCGGATTAGCGAGATACATGTTTCCGGTGGCATTTTGTCTGGAAGGAGTTGCTGCTTCCGCTGGATCGCTGGAGCAAGGAGGTGGAGGTTGTCCGGTGGCTTGAACGTGTGTGCGAGTGCGAATGCACTGCTGAGTTGCGGCGCTCGGACTTCCTCACGATCTTGAGATCGGCAAGTGTACGACTACATCAACCACGAGTTCCTACTCGTTAACAAAGCTCGTTGTCTATGAGGGTAAGTTCTCGTTGGATGTATGTCCACCCGTTGCTTTGTACCTAGTAGATAGATCTTCGCGTGTAGTTCACACCGTAGGAAAATTTTTGTTTTCTATGTTGCGGACCCAACAGTGGTATCAGAGCCGGATCTATGCATAGGTGCTTAGCACGGGTAGTACACATATGGTTGATATGTGGGCGATGATGATCATGTTATTGCATCTTCTATGTATTTTGGATATTGGTGGCATAGTGGGATGAAGCGGCCCAGACCAACCTTACATGTCATCGTACATGAGACCGGTTCCACGACTGACATGCAACTTGTTTTGCATAAGTGCCTGGCGGGTGTCTGTCTCTCCTACTAAAGTCAATATCTGATTTACAACGAGTTGCTAATAACTTAGTTATCCTCGTTGTGGTTCATGTTCGTAGGTAAGAACGGTTCTATCTCCGAAAGCCCTAAGCCACGTAAAACTTGCAATTGATAAATTAGAGGCGTCTAGTTTAGATCGTTGCTGGGCTAGTGTGTTGACATGGTATTGTTGTAAGTAGATGTATGGTGGATACTCTTACAACACACTCAACGTGTAAGTTCCATAGACCTTGGCCTTACACACAAAGGAATGATAGAGATCATACCATGATGCAAGTGATAGAGATCAAATGCATGGACCATATCATCTCAGTTTACACATTAGATGTTAGCATCTTATACTGCTAGTTTGGCGCGTTTGGTAGCATTATAAGATGATCCCTCATTTAGATATCAAGATAAAAATGTGTTCTTCCTCACCGTTCTATGGATCGTGTTTCGAGACATCACGTGATGATCGGGTGTACTCGAATCTATGCTTTCATAAGAACGGGTGTAAGACAGTTTTACACACCCGAATACTAAGGTTCTTACTTGGCGAGCCTAGCATGTATAGACATGGCCTCGGAACACGCACCGAAAGGTTAAGCATGAGTCATATGGTTGATATGATGCCCATATAGATGCTTGCCTTTGAAGCTATATCAACTCACGTGATGATCGGACTTGGTATAGTGGATTTGGTTCATGTAATCACCAAAAGGACACGAGGGATGTCATTTTTGAGTGGGAGTTCATTAGTAATTTGGATTAGTTGAACTCAATCTATCATAAACTTAGTCTAAATAAACTTTACAAATTCTGTTGTAGATGGCACCACCTGCTTTTAATTTCAATGTGTTCATGGAGAAAGAGAAACTTGCTGCGAATGGTAGCAACTTCACCAACTAGGCTATGAATTTGAGGATTCTCCTCACTGCTGCACAAAAGCAATATGTGCTAGATGCGCCGCTAGGCCCCCCACCAGCTCCTGATGCCCCTGACGAGGAAAAGAATGTCTATGTGACTCGTCAGGAGGACCACAACTTAGTTCATTGCGGCATACTGTATGGGCTAGAGCCATAACTTCGAAAGCGTTTCGAAAATGGCAATGTCTTTGATACCATGGGAGAATTGAAAATGATTTTCGATACCCATGCTGCCGTAGAGAGTTATAATGCTACAAAAAAGTTCTTTAGCTGCATGATGGAGGAAAACAGCTCCGTTAGTGAGCACGTACTCAAAATGTCTGGGTACGCCGATAAGCTTGTGTCCTTGGGAATAACGATTCCCATTGACTTAGGCATATATCGTGTTCTCTAATCTCTGCCACCTAGCTACAAGAGCTTCGTGATGAACTATAATATGCAGGGCATGAAGAAGTCTCTTCCTGCGCTTCTGTCAATGCTTAAGACTGCAGAAGTGGAGATTAGGAAAGAAGGGTGACAAGTCTGTTGCCACGCCTGAAAAGAAACCCCGGGCTGGCCCTAAGTCTGACACCGAGTGCTACTATTGCAAGGGGACTGGCCATTGGAAGCGCAACTGCCCCAAGTATTTGGCGGACAAGAAGTCCAGCAAGGCAAACAAAGGTATATGTGATATACATGTTATTGATGTGTACTTGACTAGTACTCGCAGTAGCACCTGGGTATTTGATACCGGATTGGTTGCTAATATATGTAACTCGGTTCAGGGGCTACGGAACAAGCAATAACTAGCAAGGGATGAGGTCAGGATGCGGGTCGGCAATGGATCAAGAGTTGATGTGATCGCCGTCGGGACGCTACCTCTCCATTTGCCATCGGGATTAGTTATAAACCTAAATAATTGTTATTTGGTGCCTGCACTGAGCATGAACATTGTATCTGGATCGTGTTTGATGCAAAGTGGTCATTTCTTTAAATCTGAAAACAATGGTTGTTCGATTTATAAGAATGATATCTTTTATGGTCATGCACCTATGTTGAATGGTTTATTTCTATTGGATCTCGATAGTAATATTACGCACATTCATAATGTTAATGCTAAAAAGATTAAACTTGATGATGATATGTCTACATATATGCGGCGCTGCCGTCTAGGTCATATTGGCGTTAAACGCATGAAGAAACTCCATTCTGATGGACTTTTGGAATCACTTGATTTTGAATCATTTGATACATGTGAGCCATGCCTTATGGGCAAGATGACTAGAACGTCGTTTTCCGGTTCAATGGAACGGGTGACAAATCTGTTGGAGATCATACATACTAATGTGTGTGGACCAATGAGTGTGTCGGCGCGAGGTGGATATCGTTATTTTGTTACTTTCACGGATGATTTGAGTAGATATGGGTATATCTATTTGATGAAACACAAGTCTGAAACTTTTGAAAAGTTCAAAGAATTTCAGAATGAAGTGGAAAATCATCGTAATAGAAAGATCAAGTTTCTACGGTCTGACCATGGAGGAGAGTATCTAAGTTACGAGTTTAGCACACACATGAAAGAGTGTGGAATAGTTTCACAACTCACGCCTGCCGGAACACCACAACGTAATGGTGTGTCGGAACATCGTAATCGTACCTTATTGGATATGATTCGATCTATGATGTCTCTGACTGACTTACCTCTGTCATTTTGGGGTTATGCACTGGAAACAGCTGCATTCACTTTAAATCGGGCACCATCTAAATCCGTTGAAACGACACCGTATGAATTATGGTTTGGAACCAAACCTAAGCTGTCATTTCTTAAGGTTTGGGGATGCGATGTTTATGTGAAGAAACTTCAACCGGATAAACTCGAACCCAAAGCGGAAAAATGCGTCTTCATAGAATACCCTACGAAAACAATTGTTTATACCTTCTATCACAGATCCGAGGGCAAGGTTTTTGTTGCCAAGAATGGATCCTTTCTTGAGAAGGAGTTTCTCGCGAAAGGTGTGAGTAGTCGGACGGTAGAACTCAAAGAGGTTATTGAACCTTCTCTTCATGGAATGGCGAGTGGCGCAGCACCGGAAGTTGTTTCGGAGTTGACTTCACCTGATGAAGAGAGAGCTAATGATAATGATCATGAAACTCCGAAAGAGGACACTACCGAACCTCACAGGTCAAGCAGGACACGTGCAGCTCCTGAACTGTACGGCAATCCTGTTGTGAATTTCATGGTTGATGAAATGGATGACCCTGCGACGTATGAAGAAGCGATGATGAGCCCGGATTCCAACAAATGGCTAGAAGCCATGAAATCCGAGATGGAATCCATGTACGAGAACCAAGTTTGGAACTTGGTGGACTTACCTCACGACCGAAAGGCCGTTGAGAATAAATGGATTTTCAAAAGGAAAACTGATGCTGATGGTAATGTGACCATCTATAAGGCTCGACTTGTCGCAAAGGGGTTTCGACAAATTCAAGGAGTTGACTACGATGAGACATTCTCTCCCGTAGCAATGCTTAAATCGGTTAGGATTATGTTAGCAATTGCTGCATATTTCGATTATGAAATATGGCAGATGGATGTCAAAACTGTGTTCCTCAATGGTAAGATTGAAGAAGAGTTGTATATGATACAACCTAAGGGTTTTGTCGATCCTAAGGATGCTAATAAGGTGTGCAAACTTCAGCGATCCATCTATGGACTGAAGCAAGCATCACGAAGTTGGAATCTCCGCTTTGATGAGGTGATCAAAGAGTTTGGATTTGTCCAAACTTATGGAGAGGCTTGTATTTACAAGAAAGTGAGTGGGAGCAATGTGGTATTTCTGATATTATATGTGGATGACATATTATTGATTGGAAATGATATAGATCTTTTAAACAGTGTTAAAAGTTATCTAAACAGCAAATTTTCGATGAAAGACCTTAGTGAAGCGTCATATATATTAGGCATTAAAATCTATAGAGATAGATCAAGGCGCCTAATTGGGCTATCGCAGAGTACATACCTTGATAAGATATTAAAGAAGTTTAATATGGACGAAAGTAAGAAGGGGTTCTTACCTATGTTGCAACGCAAGACATTGAGTAAGACTCAAAGTCCGGCTACGGCGGAAGAAAGAGAGATGATGGATACGATCCCCTATGCCTCGGCCATAGGCTCTATTATGTATGCCATGCTATGTACAAGACCAGATGTGGCACATGCTATTAGTTTGACTAGTAGGTACCAATCAGATCCAGGTTCAGAACACTGGATAGCGGAAAGAACATCCTCAAGTACTTGAGAAGAACTAAGGATATGTTTCTCATATACGAAGGTGAAGAAGAGCTAGTACCTAAGTGTTATGTCGATGCTAGATTTGACATCGATCCAGATGACTCTAAGTCTCAATCCGGATACGTATTTCTCTTGAACGGAGCAGCAGTTAGTTGGAGGAGTTCCAAACAACCTATGGTGGCTGGATCAACAACGGAGGCGGAATATGTTGTTGCTTCAGAAGCGGCGCAAGAAGCAGTTTGGATGAAAGAGTTCATTACGGAACTGGGTGTGGTTCCCAGTGCGTTGGACCCGATGGTGATCTATTGTGACAACAATGGAGCCATAGCCAACGCAAAGGAACCAAGGTCTCACAAGAATTCCAAACATATTAAGCGCCGGTTTCACTCCATCCGCGAGCATGTCAAGGATGGAGATATAAAGATTTGTAAAGTACACACGGACCTAAATGTAGCAGATCCGTTGACTAAAGTTCTCCCTAGGGCAAAACATGATCAACACCAGAACTCCATGGGTGTTAGATTTATCACTATGTGAACTAGATTATTGTCTCTAGTGCAAGTGGGAGACTGAAGGAAATATGCCCTGAGAGGCAATAATAAAGTTGTTATTATATATTCCTTATACATGATAGATGTTTATTTTACATGCTAGAAATGTATTGATTCGGAAACATCAATACATGTGTGTTCAATAAACAAAAAGGGTTCCTAGTCATGCCTCTCTTATAGACTAGCTTGTTGATTAACAGGATGATCAAGGTTTCCTGATCATGGACATTGGATGTTGTTAATAACAAGGTCACACCATTGGTGGAATGATGTGATGAACATTCATACGAAATATAGCATTACGATCAAGTCATTATGTTTATATTGCTATAACATCATACGAAGTAATCTTTATCCTTAGACCATGAGATCAGTTAATTGCTAACATCGGAAGAGTATCTTGATAACATCAAACGTCACACCGTAACAGGGTGACTATGAAGATGGGTTCAGTACTACGAAGGTGTTATGTTGAGGCTCATGGATCAAGAGTGGAATTTGTCAATCCAGATGACGGATAGATATACTCTGGGCCCTCTCGGTGATATCACATTAGGATAGCTTGCAAGCAAGTGATGTGATCACTAGAATGTTATATCACGGGAACGAGAAAAGAGTGCATGTCGATAACGAGATCAAACTAGGTATGGAGATACCGATGATCGAATCTCGGACATGTAGGAGTCAGTACGGATCTCCATGTCCCGCTGCTGATTATTGATCGGAGAAGGGTCTCGATCATGTCTGCATTATTCGCGAACCGTAGGGTGGCACACTTAAGAGTTACCGGACACCATTTTGGAGCACATATGTTTCAGACGAAAGAATTGCGAAGCGCAGGAATTGTTTCAATAGAAACCAGAAATTGTTTCGGGTGAAATTGCAGAAGGTGGTCCTGCATGTGATATTGAAATATTGCAAGGGGCTATATGTGAATGTTTGTTAGTTAAAGTAATTAACAAAATTCTGAATAAATTTAATAAAAGGCCACCCATTCCCTCCTTCATCCTCACACCTCCTTGTGAAGGATCTCTCTCCCCCTCTAGAATTATTCCCCCATGGTCTCGGATTAGCGAGATACATGTTCCCGGTGGCATTTCATCTGGAAGGAGTTGCTGCTTCCGCTGGATCACTGGAGCGAGGAGGTGGAGGTTGTCCGGTGGCTTGAACGTGTTTGCGATTGCGGATGCGCTGCTGAGTTGCGGCGCTCGAACTTCCTCACGATCTTGAGATCGACAAGTGTACTACTACATCAACCACGAGTTCCTACTCATTAACAAAGCTCGTTGTCTACGAGGGTAAGTTCTAGTTGGATGTATGTCCACCCGTTGCTTTGTACCTAGTAGATAGATCTTGGCGTGTAGTTCACACCGTAGGAAAATTTTTGTTTTCTATGCTACAGACCCAACAAATGAATGGCACCTCAGAGACCTCCTGAAATCTCATATAATTTATCTGCTCCAGAATCAAAACACCTATTGGAAACAAAGAGGGAAAATAAAATGGGTGAAATTAGGTGATGAAAACACAAAGTTTTTCTACTCCAAGGCCACCATCAGTTATAGACAGAATTATATTTCAATGATTAAGAATGACAATGGAAAAGAATTATTTGCTCACTCTAACAAGGCTGACATTCTATGGAATGACTTCAAAGCTAGTATGGGTACTTCGATTAAAACTAAGATGCTTTTCAATCTTGAAGATTTCTATGGAAATGGTATGACTGATGAGATGAAAATCTCACTTGAAAAACCTTTCCTTGACAAAGAAATGGAGGAGGTAATATCTGAATTGCCAAATGACAAGTCTCCTGGACCTGATGGTTTTAACAATGAATTTATCAAAAGCTGCTGGCCCATCATTGGAAATGATTTCAAATTGCCCATCCATGATTTCTATAATGAGAAGGTCTCTCTTGAAAGTATCAACTCCTCCTACATTACTCTCATTCCTAAAGTGTCAAACCCTTCCACCCCTGCTGATTTCAGACCAATGTCCTTATTAAACTGTGTGTTTAAAATTATTACCACACTCCTTACAAACAGACTTCAGACTGTTATTCTGGAACTGGTACATAAAAATCAATATGTCTTCCTCAAACACAGGTCTATTCAGGATTTCCTTGGTTGGGCTTTTGAATATCTCTTCCAATGTCACAAATCAAAGGAGGAAATTCTCATTTTAAAATTGGATTTTGAAAGGGCATTTGATACAACGGATCATTCATCCATCATAAACATTCTCAAGGCTAGAGGATTTGGCAGAAAATGGATCAAATGGATTGAGATGATTTTTGAGTCTGGCTCCTCTGAAATTCTCCTAAATGGAGTACTAGGAAAAAAATTACTGCAGGAGAGGTGTGACACAAGGAGACCCCCTTTCCCCACTCCTTTTTGTTCTTGCTGCAGACCTTCTTCAATCTTTCCTGAATAAAGCCATGCACCTCCAACTTCTGACCCCTCCAATAGGGGACCTCCTAACAATGACTTTCCTATGATTCAATATGCTGATAATACCTTGGTTGTTCTAAAGGCAGATGCTACTCAATTATTGTGCTTAAAAGCTCTTCTTCAAATTTTGCATTGTCGACTGGTCTCAAAGTCAACTATTTGAAATCAAGCATGATGCCAATAAATTTATGCAATGATAGGCTGATACACTTTGCTCAGACAATCAATTGTCAAACTGGTAGCCTCCCTTTCACTTATCTTGGATTACCACTAAGCTTATCAAAGCCATCCATGGAACATTTTCTGCCTATTGTTCAAAGAGTTGAAAGAAGACTTTGTGGTATTGCTGACTTCTTAAACTATGGAGGAAAACTGCAACTGGTTAAATCTGTACTATCCTCACTTCCTTTATTTTTCATGAGTTCTCTGGAGGTGCCAACTACCATCAAAGAACAGATCATAAAATATATGAGACACTATCTTTGGAGAAAAAAGACTGAAGATGTTCAAGCCAAGGGACAGGCACTGGTGTCATGGGATAAGATTTGTCGTCCTAAAAATCAAGGGGGTCTTGGAGTCCTAGATCTTAACATTCAAAATGCTGCCCTCCTTTTAAAAAACCTTGACAAATTCTACAATCACCATGATATCCCTTGGGTTCATCTCATTTGGGAAACTTACTACAAGAATGGAAAATTACCTAGAAGAAGCATGGAAGGATCATTCTGGTGGAAAGCTCATATCAAATTAATTGATAATTTTAAGGCCATGGCTAAGTACAGTCTGAAATCTAGGAAAACTGCTCATTTTTGTTCTGATCTTTGGCATGATGATTGCTTTATGAATAAATTCCCACATCTACTATCCTATGCAAAATCTTCAAATATCAGTGTACAGGAATTTTTACAGGCTGGTTTCCTGGAGGATAATTTTCACCTCCCTCTTTCTCAACAAGAATACTCTGAGTTTTTAATCATGGAAGAAAGATGCCAGGAGATCCTTCCAACCTTACATGAGAATCTCCATGATAATTGGAATTACATTTGGGGATCAGATAAATTTGAAGTGAAAAAGGCCTACTCCTCCATGATTGGTTATTCCCCTTCACCTCCTCACTTTTCTTGGCTTTGGACATCCTCTTGCCAGAATAAACACAAATTCTTCTTTTGGCTTTTGCTTCTGGATAGACTAAATACAAGAAATCTTCTAAAAAGGAAACCGTTTATTCTGCTTGACTATAATTGTGCAATTCTCAATTGCCACTTGGAGGAATCATTTAACCATTTATTCTGGGAATGCTCCTTTGCAAAAACTGCTAGGATCATATTTGCATAGACAGAACAACAAATTTATCAGGATTGGAGGCTTTTTCAGACATCAAAAACAAGCTGCATTTGCCTTTGGCAATGGAAATTTATTATCTTGGCTACTTGGGGTATCTGGATCTGTAGAAATGAGAAAAATTTTAATGATAAAAGACCTACTTTAGAAAGATGGAAGGCAATTTTCTATCAAGAGAGGAGATGGGTACAATTCAGAATGAAAAGAAAATACCAGGAGAAATTCAATACCTGGCTGAGCCAACACCTAGATCAGATATAGAGTAGATTACTACCCTCTTTGAGGTGGCCCTTTTACTTTTTATGATCTTTCTTAGATCAGAAGACTCATTTGTAATTTCTCTTTGTAACATACCCATACTTTTTTAATAAAAATTGCAGTGGGGACTTTCCCTACTATTTCACGTAAAAAATATTATTACCTCTTGGTAATCCATAATCATGTTATTGTGAAAATAGTGTTTTCTAACCTTTTTGAAATGCAGATGATGACAACATTTCAGTTACAAGCATTTGTGATTGCAAAATTATGCACTCACGGTCTTCAAGACAATAGAAGATCCAAATTCTGTAAATAGCATTATTGGTCCGGTAAGGACTAATGTTTAAAGAAGCAAGATGGAACGATGCATATGTAATGTAATGCAGTTTGGAAAACCCCGAAGTAATACCCCAATATGGTGAATGAGTTAAACTTAAGTGATTTCTTTAAGATTTAGTTTGTCTATAAGTTTACTTTACAATCCAATATACATATACAAGGAACTTAAGACTAATATGCATGATATAAAGTGAATATAACAACACATGCTTAGAGTTATTGGATATTATGTATCTATTATGGAAGTCCATGTTTTAGGTTGATAAGAGTTGAAGAACTTATAAGAGAAGGTTTCTTGATAAAGTTTAACCAATCTTTATGGTTAATTGAATGTGATCGATATCGTTTACACTAATCCAATAAGTTTGGACTTTGAGATGCCTTATGACTTAATTTTGGAATAAACAAAAGTTAACTATCAAAACATAATATAATTTGGTCCTTATGCTTTATAACTTTGGTAGAGCAAAATCAACTTTCAAAGGAGCATAAATAGACTTAGGGTTCTGCTGTGTCTAGATTATTATTGAATTCTAGGGTTAATGTAAAGATGGTTAAGAGTGTGAATTCATTCATTTCTAATTTAAGTGAATGAGAAGTTCAGGGGTGATTTGTTATTATGGAAATATTTTAACTTATTAATGAAAGCAAATTTAAATGATCTCATTAAAGGGTTAAGGTTTAAAACCATATTAAACATGATTAAGAATTGGATAGCATTCACCTTTATTATAAGTGAATGATGATTAAAATTTATTCAAATGGTTGGTTTATCTTGTAGTTAAGGTTTTAAAGAGTTTCCTAGATGTTAATAGTTTTACTCTTAAATACTATTCTAGACTTAAGTTATGGTTTTGGAAGTAGTATTTAAATGTATAAGATTTAGGGTTTTATATCAAATTGTGATTATTTCTTATTTAGGAATGTTATTGAAGAATTTACCAACTAGATAATAAATAAGGATTTATTTATTAGTAACCTTAAAATATGTTGGAAGAATATAATTAGTATTTTTCTAGTAAAACATACTTACTTAAGATCTTAGAAGTGAATTTTATTTGATTTTAGGTGTTATCCTTATTTTTACAAAATTCCACAAAGGATTATATAACTTTAAATATTTGCTTCAAGTTTTATTTGTAAACAATTAAGTTAGTATTTTTATAAAATAGTAGACTCATTTTTGTATGTAAAAATGATTTTTATTTAATTTTAAGTCTTTGTTTTATTTTATGAAATTTGAAGTCCTAATGATATTAATATTTATTTATGTTTTATTTAACTCAAACAAGTCATGTTATATTTTTCTTAGGTATATATTATTTTGGTGGTCATTTTGATATATTATAACTATTTTTATGATTTTTCTATATTTTTCTGGGCTGAAATAATTTCAGGGGTATTTTCGTAATTTATGAAATATGAAGTTGATTTTTTGTGGGGATAAATAATTGGGCTGTGCATTGTTGAGGAAAACTGGGCCTGGTCCACTCGGACCAAGTGGCCTTGACCCAGTAGATCGACCCAGCCCAAACTAAGATCAAGCCCCACCCCCATCTTTCTCTTCCTCTCTCACAACGCATTCAGGCACGCACACAACCCCCGCACGCACATGACACCCACCGCCGCTAGAGCTGCCTCTTGCTTTCTCGGCTACCACCGGCTGGATCCGGCGATGATGGCCGCCATCGCGGCCCCGCCGTCGCCTCCTCCACGGATTCCCTGAGCCATGTTGCTGCTCTCTCCTTGCCCGGGCGCTCAGATAAAACCCTAATCCCGCCTAGGGCTAGGTCGCCGGCGCGATTCCGGTGTCCTAACGCCTACTCGCCATGTGTGACCTCCGCCATGAGCATCCCGCTGCTCCTCCTTAAGGTTCGATTTCTTTGGCCTGACCTGCAGGACCTCTATATGATCACCTCCTCTCCGGTGGTGTGGCTACTGCTGCTACTGCCACAAGTGCGGCTCGGCGCGGTGCTGCTCACCGTGCCGCCATGCCGTGGCCACTGCTTCCCTTGCCATGCCGGGTACTGCTTCCCCTTCTTGCTGGGCGAGGCCACCGAGTAAGTTTTCCTTCTCCCCTTTGTTCCTCACTCCCCTCTCTCTCGGTATGAATGAATTTCTCATCCCAGAAATGTATGGTTTGCTATGGTTCTATCCCTAAACAAATTATGTTTACGGAGTGGTTAATTAAACCTCACTTACCAAGTCTGAGGATGAATTCTGCTATTGGATATACAATTATCTAGCCTATGAATGTTTCCTATATTGCTGGACAGATTATAATAAATAAACGCGTGGTTGGTGCTTTAATTTGAATAATAGCTTCTGCTATTAGGATCATGGAAACTTGATTGAACAGTTTTGTACTGTAATATATGATTCCTAGTTAACTTTTCTAGGAAGATGATTTAACTCACTTTACTGATGATTTATTGATGAATATCCAAGTTTTTGGCTTTATGTGTGAGATTTTTACATGGTGAACTGAACCATGGTTTAGTAATGACCTTGGTCCCTTATTGGATATACCTAATTAGAATGATTCCTGGTTGTTCTGTTGGAAAGAGGATTTGAAACAAGTTTCTTTGGCTTCAACTATTCCTATGCCAGGTTAATTTGATGCTGATCTTGGTTAGTGAATATAGTGACTTCCCCTGTTTGAATTTGCCAGTGTGGTACCTCCATTTAGAGTGTGCACAGTGGTGTTTCTTAATAACAGGACATGTTGCTGAATTAGCTAGCTATGGATTAAGATTTGGCTACCAATGATGCTAAGACTGAGGCTAGAGGTATATACTAGCTTGTGTAAATAAGATGCCTTATGATGTGCTCGTCGTTCGACGTATAGCTTGTTGGCAACCCCAAGAGGAAGGTATGATGAGCACAGCAGCAAGTTTTCCCTCAGTTATGAAACCAAGGTTTAATCGAACCAGTAGGAGCAAGGAAGCACCCCAAATGTGTTACTAGCTAAGCTTTGGCAGGGCGCACTACCGGTGCTAGTACCAACGTGGAGACCTGCATAACACAACCACAGAACTTTGTCCCCAACTTGCGATGAGGTTGTCAATCTCACCGTGTTTTGCGGAAAACAAAGGATTAAACGTATAAAATGGAAAGAAGTAAAAGTTTGCAGAAAGTAAACACAAAGCAGTAAAAGATTGTAGATTGTATGTAAAAGACAAGGACCGGGATCCATAGTTCACTAGAGGTGGCTCTCCTTAGATAGATAACATGCTGGGTGAATAAATTACAGCGGGGCAATTGACAAACACCGAGAAAGCAATACATACATATACTAATCATCTTGACTCCTTTGAGACTTGATTGGGCATTACAACATAATACATAGACCGCCATCCAACTGCATCTATGACTAATAATCCACCTTAAGGTTATCATCCGAACCCCCTCCAGTATTAAGTTGCAAGCAACAGATTATTGCTTTACGAACTGCGTGTAAAGTAAACAATACGATTGTTCTATGAACAAAGGATTGTTATTTTCTCCCTAGTAGCAACAGCACATCTAGTACCTGAGAGATTTCTGTCACTTCCCCAGATTACCAGAGGCATGAACCCACTATCGAGCATAAATACTAACTCTTGGAGTTGCTAGCATCTACTTGGCCAAGATAGCTACTAACAACGGAAAGCATGCAACATCACAAATAACAAAGACATGATAGAATCAATAATCAATCTGAAATAGCATCTCAATATCCATCGGATCTCCGCAAACACAACATGTATGAATTACAAATAGATGATCTTGATCATGAACGGAGCTCACAAGATCTAGACATGAAAGTACAAAGGAGGAGAACCAGCCATATAGCTACTACATGGATCCGTAGTCCAAGGATGAACTACTCACGCATCACACCGGAGGCTTGCATGGTGATGAAGAAGGCCTCCAGGGTGAATTCCCCTCTCCGGCAGGGTGCCGGGAAGAGCTTCAGATCCCTCCCGATCTAGGGATGGAGATGACGGCGGCTATAGACTCTATCGTGGATTTTTGATCGGGCACTTAGGGTTTTCGTCCCGAGGGCAATATATAGGCGGAAGGAGAGGCCGAGGGGGTGACGGGAGCGGCCACACCACCCCCTGGCGCGGGCCAGGCCTAGCCGTGCGGCCAGGTGGTGTGGTGGCTCCCTAGCCCTTCTCCGTCTCGTATTCTGGCACTTGATCCCTTCCAGAAAAATAGGCACTTTGGCTTTTGTCCCATCCAATTCTGAGAATATTTATTTTCTGACTTTTCTGGAACCAAAAACAGCAGAAAACAAGCAGTTGACACTATGCTCTTGTTAATAGGTTAGTCCAAGAAATCATATGAAAAGTACTCCAAAGTTGGAACAAAACACAAGAAAGTGGATAAAACCAAGCATGGAACATCAAAAATTATAGATACATTTGCAATGTATCAACATCCCCAAGGTTAACTCCTGCTCGTCCTCGAGTAGGTAAGTGATAAAAAGAAAGAATAATTTTTGAGGTGGCATGCACCATCAAAGACTTGATCAAAGTATTTGCAAAACATTCAAAGCCGGGATCATAGTACTTCAATCATAACATGAAAGACAAAGTTCTAGCAATAAGCAAAGAAACTATGATGCAACATCAAAAGGCACAAACAAAAGATTCATGAATAACAATGCTTTGCAAGACGTTTGATTGTTTCACATAAAGAAAACATAGCATAATAGTATTCAGCTTGTCCCTCAATAGAGTAGCAAATATAATTGCATAGGACACCTTCAAAGTTCATAAGAGTGACTAGATACAATAGTTTAAAACAAGCAATATCAAGTTATGCATCAATCAACTAGTCTTCGGACGGTGCACATAGAACTAAGAATGGACACTATGCTCTCAAAGTAAGTGCATAAAGATAGAAGGTGGAGACTCAATATAATGGTGGAAGAAAGGCCTTTGTAAAAGGAAGTAGGGATTCAAGTCTCATAAAGAGCTTCCAAAAATTATGGTACTTATAGCTTTCAGCTCTCATTGCCCCTATCATAAGCATCTTGAAGGTGATTAAGGTTATAGTGACACAGCTAAGTGGATATGCTTGACAAGTTATAAACCGAAATCTCATGCCCCTTACTTACGAAGACCGATCCTCATGCTACTCAACTTCAGTCACGAGTAAGCTCTTGTCATTGTAAGTATATGTGCATCATTAAGAACCGCCAACGGGGTACCGCTTGCACATGATACAGGAGCTTTCCCATAATCAAAATGACAAGGCAAGCAGACAATGAGCATCTCAGCGATCTTTTTATTTGCTATTTGCATAGGTTTTTATTGAGGATGCTTCATAGAGTGCTCATTATGGTGATGCTGCAAGTTTCCACCATGATTAGGCATGGCTTAGACTAGCGGCCCATGCGTTTCTCTAACACACATACAAACTCCATGATCTTACAAGTTCCACTTTTATTTCACAGCGCCGGGATCCATAAGAAAAAGAACATGATATCAATGGGGTACAAAGTACAAGTGCAATGTTGAAAGCGTTCCCCATGAAACATGGTTCTGCTAATTTCAACTTATAAAGCGCAAGCATTTACGCAACAAAGAAGGACCCAATGGTTCAAGTTTATTAGACGCAAAAAGTAAAGTGTGCCATCAAGTTCGTGAGAGCTTTAATCACTAGTTTTCTCATAACAAGTTTAATTTGGAAGGTAAACAAAAGCATGAATATACTTGGAATAGCATAAAATAGTAGGTAGTTATGGTGTACTCTTTGGAATAACTTGGTTTAGGGAGTTGGATGCATGAGTAGAACTCATACTTGGTTGTGGAGGCTAGCAAAAGACTGGGAGGGACAAACTAAGAGAGCAATAATGGCCATAATCATGCAGAGCGACAAAACATCATTGATAAAAGAATAAATTGATACTACAAGTTGAAAACTAAAGGATCATAAAGGCTATGGTGACTTGTGACAGTCATAACATGGTGTGAGCATGCGCCAAGTCAACCCAAATAAAGCATCAAAGGAGAATACCACTATACTATGCTTTAATATGCTAAAACAACGCATGATTCATCCAAGGCACATTAAGAAATCTCAATTGTTTATAACAAGTCATGCTACAGCAAAGAATACTAAGCATAAATCCAAAACAATATCAAGCATGGCATGACAAAGCACAGGCCACAGTCAAAAACAAGCTCTTTTTTTACCACATAAGAATGAACTTTCCTACTCTTTTCCATACCAAACCAAACTACTTGCAAACCAATGTATGAAAGAGGGGGTCCAACCAATTTATTCAGAAAACTAAGCAAACCAAGCAAACTAAAAAAAAACAAAAACAAAAAATAAAATGCTCCAAGAATAACACCACTGTGCATGAAACAATAAAAATGAAGCGTTTGTAAGAAACCTGGGATTTTTTTGATGAAGAAGGGGATGCCTTGGGCATCCCCAAGCTTTGACGCTTGTACTTCTTGGATATTTCTTGGGGTGACACGCTTGGCATTCCCAAGCTTGAGCTTTAGTCCATCCTTCATCTCATTACTCATTCCTTCCATACACCTGAAAATTTTCCTTCATAGAAAACTTCACACAATTTTTATTAGCAACATTAGTGCACTCAAGATAAATAAGTCTCAAGGTTCAGTTATAACACCAAATAAACTTCCATTAGAACACTAGCTAATGTAGCACTTCCCTCAAAAATATCAATTCCACAAAAGAACTCAAAAAGGAACCCACAAGAAGGAAATGCAGAAAATGGCAGAAATCTGTCAAAACAGACCAGCAGGTAAAGACGATTTTTTTCAAAGACCTTATGTTGCTCAAATCAAAAAGTGTTTAACTAACGAAAGTTAGATAACAACCTGTGGAAGAACCACAACAAATTACAGCTCAATCCGACATACAGAGCTCTCTCACGAATGTTTATGGTGAAGCACAAAAATCTGTTTCGGAACAGCAACTTTCCCAATCATTACTTCTCTCTCATTAGAGGTTACTCTTGGTAAAAAAAGCAAATAAAAAGGATAAGGAGAGGTTATTACTGAGGTAATAAATTCCAAGACTCATCTATAACTTTTGGGTTATCTCCCAATAAGTACTTTTTTCTTTAACGCCTTTAAGTTAGGCATAAGAAGCAAAGAAAGAATCAAGTGTTCTCAAATGAAGAAGCATTAAGATCAATACCAGAAATATTTTCAACAAGGCAAGGTATATCGTCCAAATAAGTTCTAGAAGATCCTCTCTCAATGCTCTTAGGTTCACTATTCTCATCAAAAGGGTTTGCAGGAACAATCCAATCAAGATTCTTTTCTATGGCATCATGTATTGCTACTAGTTTAAAGGGTATTGGTATCTTAGGTTCCTCCCCATTAGGTTTGGTTTTCTTCATCTTTTCTCGTGTACCAACAACATCTACACATGAGCCTAGCATATTTAAACGTTCAAAGACTTTTCTAGCTTCCTTGGCAACATCATAGAACTCCTTAAACAAAGTTTCTAGTATAAAATCCCTCTTTTCAGGGTCTTCAATTTCCTTAAGCTTAAGAAACAGTACTTGCATTAAGGGGTTGAGATTAACAAACCTAGCTTCTAACATGTGAATTAAATAAGCTGCAGCAATCTCATAGTTTGGAGCAAGTTCTGCAAGGGATCTATCTTTAGTATCTTCATGATTACTAACATGATTAAAGAATTCTTCAATATTGTCTTTCCCAATTATAGAACCACTACCAATTGAAAGGTCTTTCAAGGTGAATTTAGGGATCAACATGGTGAGCTAAGGGAGAGGTGACTACTAAAGGAGACTTAATTTTTTTGTGTTTTTGAATAAGAAAGCAAACTAGTAAAACTAATTTTTTTGTGTTTTTGAAGAACAAAACAAGCAAACAAAGCAAAAAGAAACTAAGCAAAACAAAAACAACAAAGTAAAGAGATTGGTTATGAGGGACTCCCCTTGTGAAGATGTCCTTGACTCCTCGGCAATGGCGCCAGAAAAGATCTTGATGTGCTCGTCGTTCGACGTAGAGCTCGTTGGGAACCCCAAGAGGAAGGTATGATGAGCACAGCAGCAAGTTTTCCCTCAGTTATGAAACCAAGGTTTAATCGAACCAGTAGGAGCAAGGAAACACCCCAAAGGTGTTACTAGCTGAGCTTTGGCAGGGCGCACTACCGGTGCTAGTAGCAACGTGGAGACCTGCACAACACAACCACAGAACTTTGTCCCCAACTTGCGATGAGGTTCTCAATCTCACCGTGTTTTGCGGAAATCAAAGGATTAAACGTATCAAATGGAAAGAAGTAAAAGTTTGCAGAAAGTAAACACAAAGAAGTAAATAGTTGTAGATTGTATGTAAAGAGAAAGGACCGGGATCCATAGTTCACTAGAGGTGGCTCTCCTTAGATAGATAACATGCTGGGTGAACAAATTACAGTGGGGCAATTGAAACACCGAGAAAGCAATACATGCATATACTAATCATCTTGACTCCTTTGAGACTTGATTGGGCATTACAACATAATACATAGACCGCCATCCAACTGCATCTATGACTAATAATCCACCTTCAGGTTATCATCCGAACCCCCTCCAGTATTAAGTTGCAAGCAACAGATTATTGCTTTACGAACTGCGTGTAAAGTAAACAATAAGATTGTTCTATGAATAAAGGATTGTTGTTTTCTCCCTAGTAGCAACGGCATATCTAGTACCTTAGAGATTTCTGTCACTTCCCCAGATTACCAGAGGCATGAACCCACTATCGAGCATAAATACTAACTCTTGGAGTTGCTAGCATCACTTGGCCAAGATAGATACTAACAATGGAAAGCATGCAAGATCACAAATAACAAAGAAATGATAGAATCAATAATCAATCTGAAATAGCATCTCAATATCCATCGGATCCCCACAAACACAATATGTATGAATTACAAATAGATGATCTTGATCATGAACGGAGCTCACAAGATTTAGAAATGAAAGCACAAAGGAGGAGAACCAGCCATCTAGCTACTACATGGATCCGTAGTCCAAGGATGAACTACTCACGCATCACACCGGAGGCTTGCATGGTGATGAATAAGGCCTCCAGGGTGAATTCCCCTCTCCGGCAGGGTGCCAGGAAGAGCTTCATATCCCTCCCGATCTTGGGATGGAGATGACGGCGGCTACAGACTCTTTCGTGGATTTTTCATCGGGCACTTAGGGTTTTCGTCCCGAGGGCAATATATAGGCGGGAGGAGAGGCCGAGAGGGTGCCGGGAGCGGCCACACCACCTCCTGGCACGGGCCAGGCCTGGCCGTGTGGCCAGGTGGTGTGGTGGCTCCCTGGCCCTTCTCTGTCTTGTATTCTGGCACTTGATCACTTCCAGAAAAATAGGCACTTTGGCTTTTGTCCCGTCCAATTCCGAGAATATTCATTTTCTGACTTTCCTGGAACCAAAAACTGCAGAAAACAGGCAGCTGGCACGGTGGCTCTTGTTAATAGGTTAGTCCAAGAAATCATATGAAAAGTACTCCAAAGTTGGAACAAAACATAAGAAAGTGGATAAAACCAAGCATGGAACATCAAAAATTATAGATACATTTGCAATGTATCACCTTGCTAGATGATTCCTAATCTACTTTATTAGGAAAATGATTAAGCATACGATGTTGGGTCTTATTGTTCATATGATCAACTCATACATGAGTTCCATGTGCCTCGCTCAATATTTATCAATCATGCTTGATTTCTTGGCTTGGCCTATGATGCAAAGTCTGAGGCCCAATTTAGGAATAAGAATAGATACTGGCTTTGGTTTCCTTTTTTTAGCTCAATGATAAGATTCTCATAGCAACTCTATGTGGATCTGAGAACTCTCTCTCCTAAACCATCACCTAGATACCTTGTTAAAAATAAGGGCTATGGTTGGTTTTGTGGAATGAGCTCATCACCTGGTAGTGGCTTATTTATTTACTCGCACCTATGCCCATGCATTTTGCTAGGCTAGATTTACATCTATGGTGCCTCCCATGAGTGTGCATAGGGTAAATCCTTGCTTATCATGCTCTGTACTGATGGTGCTCATGCTCTGAAAAATATTAGATTTCAAAGTCAGATGAGAATATGACCTGGTGCTACTGCTGTTATTGGAGTAGTTTGCTTATCTGCAGCTTGATCCTCTGCTTCTTAAGCTCCTGGTAATCTTCATACCTTCTTCTTTTCTCCTCCTCCTTCTTGCTGGCCTACTCTTCCTCTATTCATGATCTTCCTATACTACTAGTGCTATTGGACTGCTTCTAGTTGGGTTCTCATGATAGCTATGGTGGTGGACTCTAACGTCTACTGGTGGTGAACTAGGAAGATCAAGTGGTGAAGTGATTGAGGTGAATAGGAGGTGGAAATGAGGAATACAGCAGCTAGTACTACGGCTACTCCCTCTTCTTATCTGCTAGTGCTCTCCTCTATAGTGATGACAGCACAGCAACTGTGTGTGTCGCTGCTGTGTTGACACACAACAGTGTGCCTGTGTGTGTATGTTGTTTACAGGTAGGGCCCTTTTCTGGTACAAGATGGCAAGTTACCTTTCTCATATTCCTTGTGCAAGCTATGGTTGATTTGTTTAACTATCCCTATTCCTTTATTTTCTTACTGCCAAGTGGATTTACTATGGTTGGTACTGTCATTTAGCTTGTCCTCGGCTGAGGACCACATTGGATTAAACATAATCTGTTTAGTTGACTTAGTGCTAAACATGATTATTCCCCATTTTATTATTGTTGCCTCTTTCTTTCTAATTGATTTTAGCTAGGCTTAAGAGGGTGCCATAGCATGCTAATTGTTGCCTTAATACAATGATTAAATATGTTGCTGGTTTCCTTAGACTTCAAATTTTCCTCTCATACTCAAGTGTATAGCTCCCAGATCAATATCCTACTTGTTGTCTAGATTGGGTGGTACCCTCTTAGGTCATTGGTGGGTTTTGGTAATTCTTACCAAAATACCTAAGCTAAATCATACATTTAATTGCCTCACCTGGTGAGGCAAACATTTCTAACATTACCAAAATGTTACTTCTTTATTTATGTGATCTGTTTGCAGGAATCAGAGTGAGGAATGAAGACACAGGATGAAAGAATAGTTTAGGACCTTTTTATTATTATTGATCCTTATTGTAATCTTTAGTCTAGATTCTTTTGTAATTCATTTATTCTTTTATGTATGTGTAAAGACAATGTATTATTATTTGTTTGAGATAATAAAGTTTAATTTTATCCCATTTTGGAGTTTAAGGCTTGTTATTATTTATACTTATATTTTTGTGTATTCTCATTTATTAATGTAATCTTTCATTTGTCTTGGGGTACCTTTATTATAAAGGGTAATGTATTATATATTCATATAAGATGTACTTTATTCTATTATGCAAATTTATTTTCCATATTCATCTCAAATTCTATTTGAATTCAAACATTACTTTTGAATGTTTAAATTTGAATGGATACCCCCTCAAAAGCAAAGATACAGTGGAGGTCATGTCGAAACCTTTCGCACTTGCCCGGATGCTTCCATCAGAGCAAGAGAGATCCCGATCCCTCACTGGCTTATTTAGTTTTGCGCGAAAATTCCCCAGATTTTCTATGCATCAATGCAATGCACACATCTTATCTTAGCTTATTTCTAATCTCTAATGTTGGGGTGTTACAGACTCTCCCCCTTAAAATAAACTTCGTCCCCGAAGTTCGTACTCTCTTACATTTTGGAATGAGGAGTTGACTTGTATTAATCACAAACTTTCTCGAAATCCAGTGTGTCGCAATTGGGGATAATTGTGGTATCACGTATCCACATCTTTTTCCTTGAATCCTCTTCATACTTGACCATATCCACTATCAGTTCTAACTTATCCTACAGTTTCTTCTAATATAATCTCTTGGATTATGACCTTACATTCCTATTTAGGATTGGTTTAGGACACATTTAGTCCATTCCAATCAGGCTTTCTTACTACCATACACCGGTCTATTGTGGAATACTCTCTTTACACTAAAGGATAACTTTACCAGTTGTTTCCCCTTATAACTAGTCTACTCGATTTGGTCTGTTATATCTCCTTCGATCTTTCATCCGGACATACTCTAGAGAGTACTCTTATACAAATGATTTCTTATAATCTTATGAGAATAAGGCTTAATCTCACCATAATTTTGTACTTCTATAGCCTTTAGTTAGAAAGTTAGATAAACACACTTTAGTGTTTATTGTTTACTCTCCCCCTTGGGGTTTCCTAATGGTCTCTAAACTACATGTATAATACCTATTAACTCAATGGTAAGGATATTGGTCTCCATCTAGCTTATACTTTATCTCTATAAGGCTTCACGAAAGAAATTGTGGTACACCCACACAGTTGTGGATCTCCGAAATGAATCTCCCAACACTGCTTGTCTTACTCTTAAGCTTCTAGACATTCTCGCTTTAGTAAACCAGATTTCACGGAGCGTCACGAAAGACGATCTTTTAATTTCATAGTTCCTTAGGTCTAACTTACCTTAAGGCCAAGTTTTATACTCTTTAAATTACACAAAGATGACTTACTTCACTACACCGTTAGGATACCAGCTACAGATACCAACTACGGATACCGGTTGCGGATCCTCCTAGGTGTATGGATTAGCCAACGGGTTTTCGACTTCTTACTGGCATTCTCTCTGAGTTGTTAGAGCTTGAATACCACCCTTATTCCAAAAGTTCTTCTTTGCAATGATTCATGATACTTCCATGAGCCAGGTATAACTACTTCATTAGCTTCTTAGCAACATCACCTATCTTACGTGAACTTAATATTCATCCTTCATGTTGCTCTCCCCCTTTTTCTACACTAATAATCCTTCTTATTGCCAGCCCATAGTGAGCTAGGGTTGATCCATCCTTTAAAACAGTGTTGATACTCCTTATATTTAGCTTCCTTCTTTATGCAAGTCTTCATCTTGATCTTTGGAACTCGTCACTCCCTTACACGAATTCCCTTTTCTATCTAGGTCTATAACATCAAGTAATAACTTGGTGATGCAACATGCATTTGCACATCAAGTCAAACTTCATGCACAGATCTAGTCAATCAAGAAGATGCAAGAAACTACAAGAAATCCAAATGTGGTACATATAACACACATCATTCTAAGCCCGGAATATAATAGTCGAGTATAGTACCTCTAGAATTCAGGCTTAGTTGTGTAGTATATGACACCTCCAATTATAGGTTTACATCGTGATACTTAGCACTTAAGGGTTAAACTACTCTTTGTCCCAATATTTACCCAAATTGCTCAGGTGCAACAGGATAATTTTGAGCAAAGTGTCTCACTTTGGTTCTAACTAACCACTTACCTTTCCTTTAGGACTACTAAAGACTACTAATTTTTTTATTCTATTATAACTATCCTCACATGATCTCTCAGAACTACTAACAAAATTATATTTACTACCTTAATCCCAAAACTATTGTAATATTATGACACCTATGTCTTCTATCATAACCTACACTGTCCTTTACTTACTATTGTTACAAGATTATTTACTAAGTACTTGTCCTAATTACAGCCTTATCATGGTCTCAGATTTATTCTCACCATGAACTTGTTAAGATTTATCTAGTCATCATGATTAAAGAGCTAATCTCACCATGACAACTCTTCTTCTTGGCTTACAATTAATGTTTCTTTACAAAATTATACTCCATCACATGGAATTATCGAGTGGATGCCACATGATTTACTTCCTTTTGTATTTATACATACTCTGATGGTCTACCTTATATGGTATAGTGATATCAACTTGTGGTAAGATTCTGCTGCTTCTCAGGGGTTCTAAATATAGACTCCATCACTAATACTACTCCACATGATATCCTAATCCTGGTCTAATCTTCTTTGATATTTAATTACTTAAGATATCTTAGGGGTGTTATACCTATTTATATCAATACTAAAATGACATTTCTCTAGAGAATACCTATCACTAATCCTTAAGAAAGATGATAAGAACATCCAACTTAAGTGTGACAAGATTATCCTCAAGTAGATATTCATCACAAGTCTTGGTTTAGATAAGATGGCTCCTATAGTCACTATCTAACCTACAGATCTTCCTAAAAGGGTTTTAATCCTAAGGTCAAAGCATATGCTCTGATACCAGCTGCGGTGACCCAGCATACCACTACATGATGTAGTACACTATAGTCATTGGCATAACACCAATGAAACACCGTTCACTAGTATTACATCTCTCAGAGTGGCACAATAGATATACAGCAGGTCCAAGACATGACTATAGATTACAACTCGACTCTTTACAAAAGATCCAGAGAACACTCTAGGTTAAAGAGAGAGAAAGAAACTTCTTAGAAGAAAGAACCAGAAATAATAAATCAGAAATATCTAGTAACTAAGACTAGCATCTAAACTATTTGGCTTGCCATTGCTACTATTGCAATGCTCTACAGAAATAGGCTGTATGGCTAGAGAATCTACTCCTATATAAACCGACACTTTATCTTCACTTCAGATGATGTATATGTTGACTTCATTGACTTGATCGAAGAACTTGAGATATCGATGATGGTTTCTTGAGCAGAAATTTTTGTTGACGTCGTCTTCAACGGCTTAGAACCTAGCAAGGGTTAAGAAGGTACAGTTGAGTACGAGCATACTTAGTAAGTTCACTAAAAAGGAGTGTATGATGCACTATCTCTACAACCACAGACCAAAGGTCGTAGGCAATGCAGGTTTTCGTAAACATTTCTTCAAAAGTTGCTTTTATTCTAAAAAATATGTCCGACAGCCTTCACAGGTTGACCAGAACCTTCGTGGGGTTCCTTTCATGCTGCGTTCGTAGCTCCTTCCCGGAACAGGGAGTAACATGTCACAATTCTTACACTCTGCAGAGGTACGTCACTTTTCCCATAAGAGACCTTTGACTTGTTGCACAACCAAGTCATGAGCTTGTCCACACTTCCTTGGTATGGGGCCCAGTCTAAGATCCAAGCCAGTATTGCCCTCTCCGCGACCCCATATGTCTGCATGATCCTCCGGGGCTGACTACACCTCCGTTAAGCCGCCAACTAGGGTAAGCTATAACCATGGGGAGTTCCCGAAGACTCTATGAGCAGGTGATGCCCCTGGAGGTTCATACCTCTGGCAGCCACTCATAAATAATCAAGACACCAAAATCGTGGGGCCTAAGGGTGCCCACCCATATGTTGGATCCACATCGGGAATCCCAACATCACGATAAGGTCATCTTTCCTCCATATGAAAGGGAGAAGATATAGCTGACTTCCCCGTCCGATTCCAAGTCTTATGGTTGACGCGTAATATATGGTGCTAGAATCACTGGCGACATTGGTTGTTAAGTCCTAGATATTATGTTCCTTTACCACCGGAACTGTATCAAAAGATTATTACCTCTTGGTAAATAATCCATAATCATGTTATTGTGAAAATAGTGTTTTCTGACCTTTTTGAAATGCAGGTGATGACAACATTTGAGTTACAAGCATTTTATAGTAAATAATCAAAGGACATGAGCAAGTTGTGAACTTTCCTTTTGTGATTGCAAAATTATGCACTCACGGTCTTCAAGACAATAGAAGATCCAAATTCTGTAAATAGCATCATTGGTCCGGTAAGGACTAATGTTTAAAGAAGCAAGATGCAACGATGCATATGTAATGTAATGCAGTTTGGAAAACCCCGAAGTAATACCCAATATGGTGAATGAGTTAAAGTTAAGTGATTTTTTTAAGATTTAGTTTGTCTATAAGTTTACTTTACAATCCAATATACATATACAAGGAACTTAAGACTAATATGCATGACATAAAGTGAATATAACAACACATGCTTAGAGTTATTGGATATTATGTATCTATTACGGAAGTCCATGTTTTAGGTTGATAAGAGTTGAAGAACTTATAATGAGATTTTTGTTTGAAGTGGCAAAATGAATAACTTTTGAAGAGATGGTTTCTTTGATAAGGTTTAACCAATCTTTATGGTTAATCGAATGTGATCGATATCGTTTACACTAATGCAATAAGTTTGGACTTTGTGATGCCTTATGACTTAATTTTGGAATATACAAAAGTTAACTATAAAAACATAATATAATTTGTTCCTTATGCTTTATAACTTTGGTAGAGCAAAATTAACTTCTAAAGGAACATAAATAGACTTAGGGGTCTGTTGTGTCTAGATTATTATTGAATTCTAGGGTTAATGTAAAGATGGTTAAGAGTGTGAATTCATTAATTTCTAATTTAAGTGAATGAGAAGTTCAGGGGTGATTTGTTATGATGGAAATACTTCAACTCATTAATGAAAGAAAATTTAAATGATCTAATTAAAGGGTTAAGGTTTAAAACCATATTAAACATGATTAAGAATTGGATAGCATTCACCTTTATTATAAGTGAATGGTGATTAAAATTTATTCAAATGGTTGGTTTATCTTGTAGTTAAGGTTTTAAAGAGTTTCCTAGATGTTAATAGTTTTACTCTTAAATATTATTATAGACTTAAGTTATGGTTTTGGAAGTAGTATTTAAATGTATCAGATTTAGGGTTTTATATCAAATTGTGATTATTTCTTATTTAGGAATGTTATTGAAGAATTTACCAACTAGATAATAAATAAGGATTTATTTCTTAATAACCTTAAAATATGTTGGAATAATATAATTAGTATTTTTCTAGTAAAACATACTTACTTAAGATCTTAGAAGTGAAATTTAGTTGATTTTAGGTGTTATCCTTTTTTTACAAAATTCCACAAAGGATTAAATAACTTTAAATATTTGCTTCAAGTTTTATTTGTAAACAATTAAGTTAGTATTTTTATAAAATAGTAGACTCATTTTTGTATGTAAAAATGATTTTTATTTAATTTTAAGCCTTTGTTTTATTTTATGAAATTTCTTTTAGGTCCTAATGATTTTAATATTTATTTATGTTTTATTAACTTAAACAAGTCATGTTATATTTTTCTTAGGTATATATTATTTTTGTGATCATTTTGATATATTATAACTATTTTTAAGATTTTTCTATATTTTTCTAGGCTGAAATAATTTCGGGGGTATTTTGGTAATTTATGAAATAGGAAATTGATTTTTTTGTGGGGATAAATAATTGGGCTGTGCATTGTTGAGGAAAACTTAGCCTGGTCCACTCGGACCAAGTGGTCTTGACCCACTAGGTCGGCCCAGCCCAAACTGAGATCAAGCCCCACCCCCATCTTTCTCTCCCTCTCTCTCAACGCATTTAGGGACGCACACAACCCCCGCATGCACACGACACCCACTGTCGCCAGCGCCGCCTCTTGCTTTCCCGGCTACCATTGGCTGGATCCGGTGATGATGACCGCCATCATGGCCCTGCTATCGCCTCCTCCACGGATTCCTCGAGCCATGTTGCTGCTCTCTCCTTACCCGGGCGCTCAAACGAAACCCTAACCCCGCCTAGGGCTCGGTCGCCGGCGCGATTCCGGCGTCCTAACGCCTACTCGCCATGTGTGACCTCCGCCATGAGCATCCCACTGCTCCTCCTTAAGGTTCGATTTCTTTGGCCCGACCTGCAGGACCTCTGCATCGATCATGTAACATCCCAAAACTTAAATCCAAGCTTATCAAGAACCAAATCATCAAAATTAGGGTCAACAAAAACTTTTCCAATTCAAAGTACGAAAGCATTCATGTGTATGTGCATTTAATTTAGGAATTGATTTGAATTGCCATGGTTCTGTGATCCATTGCTTGTAAGATGATTCTTAGGTGAAATAAACATCATCTAAACCATTCCCAAACTTTTCCCAAAGAAAAACAACTCAAAATGAATAATTGAAGTGAATGGTCATTTTGGCCAAATTAACTATCCTACCTACTTTGGCTATTCCTAGTACTCAAAACCTAACAGAAACAAATGTGGATCTTTACACCCCTTGCTAGTACACATAATGAGGTACCAAGGCCCACTTTGTGATCTGCTAAAAACATTCAAATACTAATTTTAAATGAAAGTTTAAAATTGAATCTATTTCATATGTGAAGATTCCACTATTTCAAAAACCACTCAAGCAAGCTCAATTTTCAAAACCCAAGCATCCACAAAGTCTCAAGCTTATTACTAGCACACCCACCAAAAATCTTTTCAAAATTCAAAAGTAAAGTTCATGCGGCCATTTTATCAAACACTTGGCAGGCAGATTTCAAACAAAACCAAATTCACTATTTTGAATAGTGTTCTGGTCAAACTTGCCTCGCATTTGACTCCCATTTGCTCCCATTGTCTCCTAATGATCTAACCAGGACCTAACTACCCCATCCCCTACCCCCTAGCAACATGCCCATGCCAAGCCGAGCCCAACTCGCCGGCCGACCATACCATCACCCCAGCAGACCGCCTCCCCCTCTCTTGCCATATCTAGCAGCTATCCAGCACCTCACTGCCGCCCACTGTCCCCTCCCCGATCCAGGCCCAGCCGTGGACCACCGAGAAATCCCCTCGCCCAGTGCCACCGTGCCATGCCGAGCACGCACCAGAGCGCCGCACTCGGCACGCGTGCACAAGCCGCCGCTCGACCACAGCCCACGTCCACCGCGTCGCCACAACCTAGGGAGCACGCTAGACACCCCCATTCACCGTCCAACGCCTCACAGCCACCGCTCGCCGTCAAAGCCGCCGCCTCTGCCGCTCAGAGCGCCAGCTTTGCCTTACCACTTACCACCGCCCCTAAGCCCGCATTAAAGTTCTAGAGTACCGCCAGGAGACCGCGCGTCGATCGCCACCCTCAGCCATGCTGCTAGCAGCCCGTAGCTATGTCGCCACCGTTGCCCACCCATCCCTCTCGGTCTTGCCGTCGAGCCTATAAAAGGAGGGCACCCCAGCCATTTGCAGCACACCACTCCACTCCCCTCACCTCACTGATCATCCCACACCTCTAGCCGGAGCACGGGGAGCAGCAGCTCGCCGGAATTGTACCGGAGCAGGCCGCCTCTAGAGGAGAAGGGCGCCGTTGATTGCGACCCCCCCCAGAGCTGCCTTGACCGTCCCTGAGCTCGCCGTCGACCACCAGACCGTTTGCCCGCCTCGTCGTTGTCACTGGAGCCCTGGTATGCCCCCTATGCACCCCCACCGAGCCGCTAGGGTTAGAGCTCGCCGGCGATAGGTCCGTCATCGACGACGATCCCCAGCCGTTGATCCCCACTCTAATCCAACGTCCCACGTTGCCCCGTACCGCTTCGATCATTATGAGCCGCTGACTGGTGGACCCCCTATCAGCTGAGCCCCACCCTGCGGAGTGAAACTGGGCCGGCCCGTTAGCATTTCCCGCGTGACCCAGTTAGTTTGAATTAGGATTTTCCTTTTTAGTTTAAACTTAGTTCTGTCCCCTAGTTTGAAGATCAATTCAAAGAGATTTACAAATCCAAATGAAGTGATTCCAATTTTGTTAGAAAGCTACTGAAATGATCTACCCAAGCCTGTTGGATTTAATTCAATTAGAGTTATAGATCTCTCCTAGTAAAAACAATAAAACAGAAGCATTTGCACCTTGCAACAGTTTTATAAAATCAACCAAGATAGATTTTGAGTTGATTCCAACTCTCAAAAATCACATTTCATCATACCTATCTGAATATGTAATAATATTAAGGTTTACATGCAGTGACTTTGGACTAGTACCAAAATAATGCTATATAGGCATTTCTAGTCACTTTAAATCGTTAAATAATGAACTTAAACCAAAGTAATTATGATCCAACCCTTAAATTACATTCCCACATGTTAGAATATTTGGTGAGGACATGTGTCCACATGATCCAATATTTTAAGTGGTGAATATTAAATCTTAGTTAAATTTTCAGTGAGTAGAAATTACTTTTCTAAAATAAAAGAAATGAAACTAGTAATAAAACTTGTGATGCTTGTGATGATAATAGATCATCAAAGGTGTGTCTTAGAATGCTAATTAGACTAGTTAAGTATTATTTGGTGATTGTGTACTCCGTATGTATTTATAGACGATAGTACCGACCAAGTCTACGAGGAGGAGGAGTTCTACCAAGAAGAAGAAGAAAACTTCAACCACTTCACCAACCAAGGCAAGCTACTATTGGTAAGCTAACACTTGCAAGTTAATGCTTAGCAAGCTAGGATTAAACTAGATGGTTTAGCAAAGATGCTTTAGGCATGCTTTGATTATACCACTTTGACTATTAGTTACCCCAAGTATTTATTTTCAAAATTTAATTCCTTTACTATACCCAAAGTTCTTTACTTGTTTTGAAGGTAGCATAAAGAGTATAAAAATTGACCTATTTAGAACCCTTTAGATGTCATTCTATGGCATGACATTGAACCCATCATTTCCACCTTAGTGAACAATCTTAACTTAGTAGTCTAGAGTAGATAAAAACTTGAGTCACTTTAGATGGGAGCACTTGGTGAAAATGAATTATGAAAACCTTGGAATGAGGAGTCATTCTGTTCAGATATTTTGACATGTGTTGAGAAGCACAAATGGTTTATGATGATGAAAATGTTGAGGCATGAGCCTTGACCCTATTATAAAACTGATGGTTGGATTCGGATGCGATACCATTCCAAATTTACCGTACAACCACACTACCTAAATTGGGTAAGGCTTAGCTAGAAATTTATATGCATTAGTATTAGTTCCCTCGTGGGAGAGGTTTGAGATGAGGCTACCTCTCAATGTTGTCCACCTATGCAGTGCCCAAGATGACTGATGGTCATGGTTGGGAGGCCATACTCATAGGAGAGGTGCTTATACTAGGGTGTGTAAAGGGAAGGTTATGTTTGATTATCTGCATACTAAGTATGATGATTCAGGGTTATCCCTGACAGATGTATCGTATCTTGTGGTGAAAGTGTACCACCTCTACAGAGTGTCAGACTATTCGAATAGCCGCGTCCGCGGTTATGGACAGTTGGAATGGCCATACTGTTTCGTTGTCAGATGTTTCCAAAATGACTTATGAAAGGAATGATGAATCTTGACTTGACCACAACAGGGTTGTGTTTATAACCATAGCTTCCCCACTTAAGTGATTCTAGAACTTTATTTTATCTTTCTTTGCTTCAGAACTCAGCTGAGGTTTCAAACTTAACTTTATAGTTAAACTTAGACTTAGCACCTTAACTTAGAATTATACTACTTGTTAGTGGTAGTTTGCGAGTACGTAAAGAATACTCATGGCTTTTGTCCCTGGCTATTCTCATGGCCAAACTATGAAGGAGACTATCCAGTTGATGGCCAGCAGGACGGCTATGATAACTAGGACTATCTGCCTTCATCAGCATTGCCTGTGCCCCTGAAGATGGACCCCACAGCTACACTTATCTTTTATTTCCGCCGCTTGTTGTATTAAGACTGGATCATGAGATCCTTATTTGTGTAAGACCTTATGTATGGTTTGTAATGGATGATGTACTGTGATATCCAATCTGTTATGTCTCGCAAAAATGGTAATCCTGGGATTGCGAGGTATGGCATAACGGGCATCTGGGATTAAAAATCCGGGTGTTGACAGGTTGGTATCAGAGCCATCCTGACCATAGGAGACCCTAGTTAGAATGGACGTCCGAACAAAAACTTAGTTTCAAAACCAAAGTGAGTATTTATGAAAAACTATCTCCTCTCTTATCCCTGTGGATTCATTCTTTCTCAAAAATTCATGTTCCTCAAAATTCTTACATTACTACTTAAAATTTGACACACTTGTTCACTTCACTAATTTCCTCATCCTAAATTCTTGTAGATGGAGATTCAGTTCAGCAAGTTTTACCAGTTGGGAAACGGAGGTCAACTGATCTTTGAGAGGGATCTGGATTCACTGTCAGAGTTATTGGGACGCCCACATCCGAAGTTTCTAGGAGATCAACTTCCAGGACCCCCAGGAGGAGACCTGTAATGGCTAGTCATCGCTGATCTTAGAGGAAGCATTGAAGCCCCAACTTCTGGGAGAATTCAGTCCTCCGTGAGAGAGAACAACTGGCTAGATGGATTAGCCAGGGCAATGCGTGAAGCTCTCGCACGTCTATGTGCCCTCAGCGTCAACCATATCCAGGGAACCCGTTTTGCTCACTATGCAAGACGTGACTTCATGGGAATGCCAATGGAGATGCCAAGTCACCCAGAGTTGAGGCGTCAAGTGGAGAATCTTGACTTCTTGTTGCACGACAGACAGCAGGAACTAGACAATGCCAGGGAGTTAGCCAACCAGAACCGTGCCATTGCCGACCAGAAGGCCCAGACTTTCGCACTGCTCGTCTAGGATCCCCAGTCTCTTCACCGCCAGCGTGCAAATAAGGATCACACCATCGCCCGTCTTCACAAGAAGGTGGCCGACCTCGAGAAGACCACCCCGGAGCAGGAAGCTTAGCTTGCCGGCAAGGAAGAAGAAGATGAGGGTGAAGACATCCTAGGAGACATGGATTCTTACCTCAGCAATGATGATGACTTTCTGGAGGAGGATGCTCTGGACTTCTACACTGACGATGAGGACTCCGATTTCATCGATGATGAGTAGATGCACTAGAGCACTATCGTAGCATGAGATGTATCGGTCCCACTGTATCGTAGCTTACAGAATGGTTCTTCAAACCATCTGTTTTCTTTTGATGGTTGTGGTGTGTGTTGTATCGTGTGCTTGTTTGCATGAATGAAATGGAGTTAGTTGAAAAAAAACCTAAGTCTAACTCGAAGTTTTAGATTTGAAACCAAAACCATGAACCTTAGAATTTCCCTCTTACCCCTGTATCTACCTCAATCTTCAGATGACTCGTGGAAACCAAGGAGGGAGCAGCTCGTCGCAAGACCCAATGCTGCAGATCTTGCAGAATCTTATCGCAGACCGTGAAGCAAGCAGGCAGAGCGCCAAGCCAACTTAGCAACACTACAGCAGATCGCCCAGATGGCTCTCAACAACCAAGGGCATGGAAATCAGGATCATCAAGGATCCAAGCTGAAAAACTTCTAGAATACAAATCCCCCAATCTTTAGCACGTCAGAAAACCCACTAGATGCTGATGACTGGTTGCAGACGATGGATAATAACTTTGAGGTAGCCAGAGTTGATGACAACGAGAAAGTTCTCTTCACCACCCACTTTATGGAGGGAGATGCAAGAGCATGGTGGAACAGTATCCGCCTGATGAACCATGGTTAGGTTATGACATGGGAAGCATTCAAAGTCAAGTTCAGCCGCACCCACGTGCCGCAGGGTCTAGTCACCCGAATGAGGGATGAGTTCCGAGAGTTGAAGCAAGGAAGAATGACTATGGCAGAGTACCGTGACAGATTCCTGTCACTTGCCAGATATGCACCTGACGAGATCAACACGGAGGCAAAGAAGAACGAGAGATTCTTCAACGGACTGCATGATGAGATGCAGACTGTCCTCATCAACATCCGTTTCCAGGATCTCAAAGAGCTAGTCGACTCTGCCATTCAGATGGAAGGGAAGATTAACCAGGCAAACGACAACCGCAAGCATCGTATGATGCAGTAATCAGGATCCAGCAGTCACCAGAAGTACCGTCCCAACCCCTCACCAGGATATGCACCAAGCAACAATCGACCCCCAATGTCTCGCCCAAGCTACCCCAACCGTAGCTGAGGCAATGTGAAGTCCGGAGGAAACAACAACCACTCTGGCAATGCCAACAATTTCAACCGTGCACCTCCCAAGAGCAACAACAACAACACTGCACCCAGAACTGGCAGCAATGCTGTGCCTGTCGCAGTCAAGGACAAGTCCCAGATCACTTGTTTCGAGTGTGGAGTGAAGGGTCACTATTCCAATGAGTGTCCCAAGAAGACTGCCGCCACTATCAATGTGAATGCCCCAGCTCAACAACAGCGTCGTGTTCAACCAGGAAGAAGATCTGCCCCAGGGAACCCTCACAACCGCAACGGTCGTCTCTTCCACATGAACGCAGAAGAAGCCCAGGAAGCGCCAGATGTAGTGCTGGGTATGTTTTCTGTCAACTTAGTTTTAGCAAGATGTTGTTTAATTCAGGAGCATCGCATTCATTTGTCACTGAAGAATTTGCATGCACTAGTAAGATTCACCCAACCAACCTGAAGCATGTCATGATAGTTCAAATCCCCGGTTCAACTACAAAAGCTAGAAAAATTTGCAAATCTGTGCCTATCAGAATACATGGGATAGATTTTTATGCCAACCTAATTGTACATGGAACCAAAGGATTGGAAGTAGTACTAGGTATGGACTGGATGTCAAGGCATAAAGGACTGATAGACTATGCTAAGAAAGCCATCACCATGACCAGTAGTTCTGGAGTAACAATAGAGCATATCTCTGAAACCTTACCCCGTCAATTCAAGTGCAACAAGAGTCTAGTCCTACCCACCATAGACCAAGTCAGAGTCGTCTGTGAATGCCCCGACGTATTCCCAGATGAATTGCCAGGTATGCCCCCAAATAGGGATATAGAGTTCATTATCGAACTAATCCCCGGAACCGGACCCATAGCCTAGAGACCCTATAGCATGAACCCCTCAGAGTTAGTGGAACTGAAGAAGCAGTTGGATGCCATGTTAGAGAAAGGCTTGATTCAACCAAGCGCTTCGCCATGGAGATCACCAGTGTTATTCGTCGACAAGAAAGATGGAGGCAATCGTCTGTGCACATATTACAGAAAGTTGAATGACGTCACCATCAAGAACAAGTACCCTTTGCCAAAAATAGAGGATCTATTTGATCAATTGACTGGAGCACAGGTATTCTCAAAGATTGATCTTAGGACTGGTTATCACCAACTTAAGATTCGTGCAATGGATATTACGAAGACCGCCTTTACTACTCGCTATGGTTTATACGAGTATATGGTTATGTCTTTTGGATTAACCAATGCCCCTGCTTATTTCATGAATCTCATGAATAAGATCTTTATGAATTTCCTAGATAAGTTTGTAGTTGTGTTTATCGACGACATCCTTATCTACTCCAAGTCAGAAGAAGAGCATGAGCAACATTTGAGAATCATCCTAGAAACCCTGAGAGAGCATTAGTTATATGCCAAGTTCAGCAAGTGTGAGTTTTGGCTGAAAGAAGTAGGATTCCTAGGACATATTGTGTCTGCCGGAGGAGTCTCTGTTGATCCCGCCAAGATCAAAGATGTCAAAGAATGGGAAGCTCCCACCACTCAAACCCAAGTCCGTGCATTTCTCGGATTAGCGGGATACTACCTGATACATTGCAAATGTATCTATAATTTTTGATGTTCCATGCTTGGTTTTATCTACTTTCTTGTGTTTTGTTCCACTTTGGAGTACTTTTCTTATGATTTCTTGGACTAACCTATTAACAAGATGCCACAGTGCCAGTTGCATGTTTTCTGCTGTTTTTGGTTCCAGGAAGTCAGAAAATGAATATTCTTGGAATTGGACAGGACAAAAGCCAAAGTTACTATTTTCCCGGAAGACTCACGGAGCCAGAAGGAGAGTCGGAGAGGGGCCACATGGTGGCCACACCCCCCCTTGGCGTGGGCCAGCCCAGGCCGCGCCAGGCATGGTGTGGGCCCCCTGGCCGTCCACCGACCTTGCCTCTTTCGCCTATAAGATCCTCCCGATGCGAAAACCCTAGATCATCAATCAGAAATCCACGAAAAGCTCCGCAGCGCTGCCGCCACCGAAGGGGAGATTCGGGGGACAGAAAGTCTATGTTCCGGCACCCTACCGGGATGGGGAAGTGCCCCCGGAGCCATCTCCATCGATCTCCACCACCATCTCCATCACCATTGTTGATTCCCATGATGAGGAGGGAGTAGTTCTCTCTCGAGGCTAAGGGTTCTACCGGTAGCTATGTGTTCATCTCTCTCTATGCATGATCATATTGTGATCATGAGCTTGTAATCAATTAGATCTACCTTGCTACTCAAGTGCTTTAATAGATCTCTGCTCTCCCCATGTGTGTGAAGTTGACAGTGTGCACACCATGGTGGCACTTAGGCTAGAGATTACAAATACTTGTTATGAGTTATATTTGGAGTTGGATGTCTTTATGAAATTGTGGTGTTTGTTGGACCCATCTAGTACTCAAGGTGACAGTGTGCGGTTTTCTAGATGGGAAAGGCTTACTTTGAGGTGTGCTGTTATAGCCCTACCAACGATTAGAGTGTCCAACCGGAGACTAGTTAAGAGTAGTATCATAAAGAGAAGATATTTATATGAGAGTGTTCACTAGTGAAAGTATGATCCCTAGGCCTTGTTTCTAAGCATTGATACACCGTTTGCAACTAGATCTGTTACATGCTTGCTTTTTCCTTCTTTATTTCAGTTTGCCTTTAGTCTTTTCCACGCCATCAAGTTATTTTCTATCACCGTTACCGCTTATACTTATCCATACCACTTGTATTTCACTATCTCTTCGCCGAACTAGTGCACCTATACACCTGACAAGTGTATTGGGTGTGTTGGGGACACAAGAGACTTCTTGTATCTTGATTGCAGGGTTGCTTGGGAGGGAATACCTTTGACCACTTCCTCCCTGAGTTTGATAAACCTTGGGTGATCCACTTAAGGGAAAACTTGCTGCTGTTCTACAAACCTCTGTACTTGGAGGTCCAACAACTGTCTACAAGAATAGAAGTGCGTAGACATCACTACCGCAAGTTCGTAGAAGGATTATCGAGCATAGCCCGACCCATGACCCAATTGTTGAAGAAGGACAAGAAGTTTGAATGGACTGACAAATGTAAAGCCAATTTCTAGGAGTTGAAGAAGAGATTGATATCAGCCCCAATATTGATCATGCCAGACATCAAGAAGCCGTTTGATGTGTATTGTGACGCATCCAAGATTGGCCTAGGATGTGTATTGATGCAAGAAGGCAAAGTCATCGCGTATATGTCTCAACAACTGAATCAGCATGAGCAGAACTATCCGACCCATGATCTTGAATTAGCAGCCGTAGTTTTGGCATTGAAGACATGGCGTCATTATCTGATGGGTAATCGCTGTGAGATTTAATCAGATCACAAGAGCTTGAAGTATATCTTCACTCAGAAGGAGCTGAATATGAGGCAAAGGAGATGGATAGAGTTAATCAAGGATTATGACCTTGACATTCACTATCACCCCGGCAAAGCCAATGTGGTAGCGGATGCTCTTACCAGATTGCCGTGTAGGCTAAACACCATGATCAAGGAGAAGCAACCAAGTTTGTATGAAGAGTTGGAGCAGTTCAGGACTGAATTAGTTAGCAATGGATTCTTAGCTAGTATTGAACTTTAGCCCACTTTAATTAGCCAAATCAAGGAAGCCCAGAAGGGGAATGAAAGTATCGACGGAATCAAACGTTGTATTGGTACAGGAAAGGTACCTGGATTCACTGAAGATGAAGAAGGAGTACTGTGGTACAAAGGACGTATCTGCATGCTAGCGGATTCGGAGCTGAAGCAAGTTATCATGAAGGAAGCTCATGATACTCTTTATTCTATCCACCCCGGAGGAACAAAGATGTATCAGGATTTGAAAGAGCAATTTTGGTGGCACAAGATGAAGAGAGAAATCGGAAGCTACATCGCCAAATGTGACATTTGTCAAAGAGTCAAAGCAGAGCATCAGAGACCTGCAGGACTGTTGCAACCATTGCAGATTCCGGAATGGAAATGGGATTACGTTGGAATGGACTTTATCACCGTTTGCCTACTTCCAGTAGGGGAAATTACTCAATCTGGGTCATAGTTGATAGACTGTCCAAGGTAGCTCACTTTATACCTGTCAAGACTACCTACCAAAGTGTGAAGCTAGCAGAGCTGTACATTGCTAGGATTGTTAGTCTGCATGGAACCCCCAAGGCCATAGTATCAGATCGAGGAACCCAGTTTACCTCGAGATTTTGGCAGAAACTTTAGGAAGGTTTGGGAGCCAAGTTGAATTTCAGCACTGCTTATCACCCGCAAACTGATGAACAGACTGAGAGAGTCAACCAGATCTTAGAAGATATGCTTAGAGCTTGTGTGTTGGAATACGGATCAAAATGGGAAGACTGCCTGCCTTTCGCAGAATTCTCATATAACAACAGTTATCAAGCTAGTTTGCAAATGGCACCATTTGAATTCCTATACGGAAGAAAGTGCCATACCCCTTTGAATTGGTCGCAAGTAGGAGAGAGTCAGATCTTTGGACCCGACATTCTCCAAGAAGCCGAAGAGAAGGTTCACAAAGTCCGTGAGCACCTCAAGACCGCCCAGTCTAGACAGAAGAGTTATCCTGACAAGAGAAGGAGAGACCTGACCTTCAATGTCGGAGATTTTGTATATCTCAAAGTTTCACCATTGAAAGGAAACCAACGCTTTAGTCTGAAAGGAAAGTTAGCCCCTAGATATATTGGGCCCATAAAAATTCTAAACCGTCGAGGAGAAGTATCGTATCAACTGGAACTGTCTGAAGAGATGTCAGCCATCCATAATGTGTTCCATATCTTGTTACTTCGCAAATGCTTGGAAGTGCCCGAGAAGACTGAAGTTTTCAAGAACATCGATCGCAGAGCTGTAGAAATCAACAATGACCTGACCTATCAGGAAGTGCCCATCTGTATCTTAGAAGAAGCCTACAGAACCACCAGGTCCAGGAGCATCATGTTTCTCAAGATTCAGTGGAGCAACCATACCGAGGAGGAAGCCACTTGGGAGCGCAAAGATTACATTAGGACAGAGTTCCCAGATCTCTTTAGTTCCTAGTTTTCTTTGTAAATCTCGGGACGAGATTATGTTTAAGGGGGGAAGGTTTGTAACATACCAAAACTTAAATCCAAGCTTATCAAGAACCAAATCATCAAAATTAGGGTCAACAAAAACTTTTCCAATTCAAAGTATGAAAGCATTCATGTGTATGTGCATTTAATTTAGGAATTGATTTGAATTGCCATGGTTCTTTGATACATTGCTTGTAAGATGATTCTTAGGTGAAATAAATATCATCTAAACCATTCCCAAACTTTTCCCAAAGAAAAACAAATCAAAATGAATAATTGAAGTGAATGGTCATTTTGGCCAAATTAACTATCCTACCTACTTTGGCTATTCCTAGTACTCAAAACCTAACAGAAACAAATGTGGATCTTTACACCCCTTGCTAGTACACATAATGAGGTACCAAGGCCCACTTTGTGATCTGCTAAAAACATTCAAATACTAATTTTAAATGAAAGTTTAAAATTGAATCTATTTCATATTTGAAGATTCCACTATTTCAAAAACCACTCAAGCAAGCTCAATTTTCAAAACCCAAGCATCCACAAAGTCTCAAGCTTATTACTAGCACACCCACCAAAAATCTTTTCAAAATTCAAAAGTAAAGTTCATGCGGCCATTTTATCAAAGACTTGGCAGGCAGATTTCAAACAAAACCAAATTCACTATTTTGAATAGTGTTCTGGCCAAACTTGCCTCGCATTTGACTCCCATTTGCTCCCATTGTCTCCTAATGATCTAACCAGGACCTAACTACCCCATCCCCTACCCCCTAGCAACATGCCCATGCCAAGCCGAGCCCAACTCGCCGGCCGACCATACCATCACCCCAGCAGACCGCCTCCCCCTCTCTTGCCATATCTAGCAGCTAACCAGCACCTCACTGCCGCCCACTGTCCCCTCCCCGAGCCAGGCCCAGCCGTGGACCACCGAGAAATCCCCTCGCCCAGTGCCACCGTGCCATGCCGAGCACGCGCCAGAGCGCCGCACTCGGCACGCGTGCAAAAGCCGCCGCTCGACCACAGCCCACGTCCACCGCGTCGCCACAAGATGACTGATGGTCATGGTTGGGAGGCCATACTCATAGGAGAGGTGCTTATACTAGGGTGTGTAAAGGGAAGGTTATGTTTGATTATCTGCATACTAAGTATGATGATTCAGGGTTATCCCTGACAGATGTATTGAATCTTGTGGTGAAAGTGTACCACCTCTGTAGAGTGTCAAACTATTCGAATAGCCGCGTCCGCGGTTATGGACAGTTGGAATGGCCATACTATTTCGTTGTCAGATGTTTTCAAAATGACTTATGAAAGGAATGATGAATCTTGACTTGACCACAACAGGGTTGTGTTTATAACCATAGCTTCCCCACTTAAGTGATTCTAGAACTTTATTTTATCTTTCTTTGCTTCAGAACTCAGCTGAGGTTTCAAACTTAACTTTATAGCTAAACTTAGACTTAGCACCTTAACTTAGAATTATACTACTTGTTAGTGGTAGTTTGCGAGTACTTAAAGAGTACTCATGGCTTTTGTCCCTGGCTATTCTCATGGCCAGACTATGAAGGAGACTATCAAGATGATGGAAAGCAGGACGGCTATGATAACTAGGACTATCTGCCTTCGTCAGCATTGCATGTGCCCCTGAAGATGGACCCCACCGCTACGCTTATCTTTTATTTCCGCTGCTTGTTGTATTAAGACTGGATCATGATATCCTTATTTGTGTAAGACCTTATGTATGGTTTTTAATAGATGATGTACTGTGATATCCAATCTGTTATGTCTCGCAAAAATGGTAATCCTGGGATTGCGAGGTATGGCATAACGGGCATCTGGGATTAAAAATCCTGGTGTTGACAGATCACCTCCTCTCCGGTGGTGTGGCTGCTGTTGCTACTGCCACAGGTGCGGCTCGGCGCAGTGCTGCTCACCGTGCCGTCGTGCCATGGCCACTGCTTCCCTTGCCATGCCGGGTTCTGCTTCCTCTTCTTGCTGGGCGAGGCCACCGAGTAAGTTTTTCCTTCTCCCCTTTGTTCCTCACTCCCCTCTCTCTCGGTATGAATGAATTTCTCATCCTAGAAATGTATGGTTTGCTATGGTTCTATCCCTGAACAAATTATCTTTACGGAGTGGTTAATTAAACCTCACTTGCCAAGTCTGAGGATGAATTCTGCTATTGGATATACAATTATCTAGCCTATGAATGTTTACTATACTACTGGACAGATTATAATAAATAAAAGCGTGGTTGATGCTTTAATTTGAATAATAGCTTCTGCTATTAGGATCATGGAAACTTGATTGAACAGTTTTGTACTGTAATATATGATTCCTAGTTAACTTTTCTAGGAAGATGATTTAACTCACTTTACTGATGATTTATTGATGAATATCCAAGTTTTTGGCTTTATGTGTGAGATTTTTACATGGTGAACTGAACCATGGTTCAATAATGACCTTGGTCCCTTATTGGATATACCTAATTAGAATGATTCATGGTTGTTCTGCTAGAAAGAGGATTTGAAACAAGTTTCTTTGGCTGCAACTATTCATATGCCATGTTAATTTGATGCTGATCTTGGTTAGTGAATACAGTGACTTCCCATGTTTGAATTTGCCACTGTGGTACCTCCATTTAGAGTGTGCACAGTGGTATTTCTTAATAACAGGACATGTTGCTGAATTAGCTAGCTATGGATTATGATTTGGCTACCAATGATGTTAAGGCTGAGGTTAGAGGTATATACTAGCTTGTGTAAACAAGATGCCTTGCTAGATGATTCCTAATCTACTTTATTAGGAAAATGATTAAGCATAAGGTGTTGGGTCTTATTGTTCATATGATCAACTCATACATGAGTTCCATGTGCCTCGCTCAATATTTATCAATCATGCTTGATTTCTTGGCTTGGCCTATGATGCAAAGTCTGAGGCCCAATTTAGGAATAAGAACAAACAAGGGCTATGGTTGGTTTTGTGGAATGAGCTCATCACCTGGTGGTGGCTTATTTATTTACTCGCATCTGTGCCCATGCATTTTGCTAGGCTAGATTTACCCCTATGGTGCCTCCCATGAGTGTGCACAGGGTAAATCCTTGCTTAACATGCTCTGTACTGATGGTGCTCATGCTCTAAGAAATATTAGATTTCTGATGACCCACAAGTATAGGGGATGTATCGCAGTATTTTCGATAAGTAAGAGTGTCAAACCCAACGAGGAGCAGAAGGTGCTGGCTAGTGGTATGGATCAGGAATTCTCTGCAAATACTTACCAAACAGATTTTTAGGGGTTTTTGATAAAGCAAGTAAACAAAGTACGAGTAAATAAAAGATAGTAGGAATAAATACAGCAAGTAGCCCAATCCTTTATGCAGCAAAGGACAACCGGTTGTATTACTTAAGATGACCAAACGTTCTTGAGGACACATGGGAAGACTATCAAGTGCTTTCGCTTCATATAGTTGATTAATCTTCTTTAGCTTGCTAAGTGTTGTGTGGGTGAACCTATGCTAATGTACCGACCTTCCTAGGACTAATACATACTTGTGATTATACCCCTTGCAAACATCCGTAAGTACAAGAAAGTAATTAAGGTAGAAACCTAACCACAACTTTAAACTCTAAGACCCTTACGTCCCTTGTGCAATGGTTTCCTAACGGGGGTTCAGGTTTCTGTCACTCTGGCAACCCCTACGATTAGTAGCCAAATACACAATGCATTCCCCTAGGCCCATATAGGTGAAGTGTCATGTAGTCGACATTCACATGACACCACTAAAAGAAGTACACCACAACTTAAATATCAAACTATTGAATCTTTCTCAACACAACTCCACTACTAACAACATGACTTCTCCCATGTCCTCAAGAATAAAACGAACTACTCACAAGACATCATATGGATCATGATCAGAGATGGAATAATGATGTATAACAATCTGAACATAAACAATAATTCAATGGTTCACTCAATAGCATCAACTACAAAGAGTAATCAACACCGGGAAAGTTTCCCCTATGAACTATGCAAGATTTAACCCAATTGTTACAGCAATATGGAGATGGTGATGATGGTGCTGGTGATGGTGATGGTGGTGATGATGATGATGATCCCGATGAGGTCCAGCTTGATGGTGGTGTTGATGGCGACGATCTCCCCTCTCTGGGAAGGAATTCCCTCGGCAGAAATCTGTCTGCTGGAGAGATCTTTCTCTCTCAGTGTTTTCCGCCCCGCAGAGGTGGCGGAATATTTCTATGGTTGCTCCCCGAGTCTTAGGGTTTCGGGAGGATAATATACGCCAGAGGGGAGAGCCTGGAGTGGGCCAGGGCAGCCACACCACCTGCTGGCGTGGCCTAGGGCTGCCCACGCCAGGGGCTGGTGTGGGCCCCTGTGGCCCATCTCCAGCCCCCCTTCTGGCTTCCTTCGTCTTCTGGAAAAATAGGATTTTCCGTATATTTTCCTGGATTTTCTGATCTTCGTGAATTTTGCCTCCAAACAACACCTTTTCCATGCTCAAAAAGTCATCAATCATGCAAAAACAGATGAAATAACATAAGTATCACCTCTGAATACGAAATATATCAATGAATAACAGTGAATTATGACATAGAATAGTGATGCAAAATGGACATATCAACTCCCCCAAGCTTAGACTTCGCTTGTCCCCAAGCGAAACTGAGCTCAATAAACATGGTCTCAGGTTTATGGAGTGAAGAGTCGATAAAAGAATACGGACAAGAAGCATCACATTCATCAAATACATAGATCATAGTAGAAGACAACTCACTATTATATAACTCAACTTGCAATGAGTAAAGGAAACACAATAAAGATACATAAAGTAAATCATAATTGGTAATGGCAAACTGAGCTCTTGGTCGAAGAATAGTTGATAATTTGCTGGAGTTCACAAATAACTGGTTTTCAATGATAGCTTTCAAAGTAGTTAATATCAAGATAAGAGCAATGTGCAAAACAAGGAACATAAGAAACATGATTGAATAAATCATCATATGAATGAATGAAACACAACAACTCAAAATACTTGATGAGATAGAAGGGAATAGGTTTACTGACTCAACTAAAAAGTAAAAGAAAGGCCCTTCGCAGAGGGAAGCAGGGATTGCAAGTCTCATAAAGAGCTCCCAAAAATTATGATACTTACTAGCTTTCAGCTCTCATTGCCCATATCATAGGCATCTTTAGGTTATTAAGGTTAAAATGATCAAATATGAGGATATGAATTGACAAGTTGTAAATTGAGAATCTCATGTCCCTTGAATATGAGGGCCACTCCTCATGCTACTCAAGTTTAGTCACCGGTAAGTTCTTGTCATCGTAAGCATATGTGTATCATAGAGAACCGCCAACGGGGTACCCCTTGCCCGATGATACGGAAGAATCCCCATATCAAAATGACAAGGCAAGCAGACAACAAACATCTCAGCAATCTTCTTATTTACCATGGGAATATGGTGCTTTTTTCTCTCTTTCCACTTTTCATAATCTCTTTTTTCTTTTTCTCTTTTTTTCTCAATATCCGACTCTTTTTTTATAAGAAGAATGCTTCATAGATGCTCGTTATGGTTACGCTGCAGTTTTCCACCATGTCAGCATGGATTAGACCAGCGGCCTAGGCGTTTCTCTAACACATATGCATAACTCCATGGACTTACAAGCTCCCCTTTCATTTCACACCTACGACATCCATAGACAAAAGAACATGATATTAACTAGGTACAAAGTACCAGTGCAATGTTGAAAGCGTTCCCCATGACAACATGGTTCTGCTAATTCACAACTTACAAAGCGCAAGCATATACGCAACATAGGTGAGCACAATGGTTCAAGTTTATTAAGTGCAAGAAAGTAAAGTGTGCCATCAAGTTCGTGAGAGCTTTAATCACTAATTTTCACATAACAAGTTTAATTTGGGAGGTAGATAAAACAAGAATTTACTTGAAATAGCAATAATGCTAATAGGTAGGTATGGTGGACACAAATGGCGTGGGTTTTGGTTTTAAGGAGTGGATGCACGAGAAGAATTCCCTCTCAGTACAGGTTTTTGAATAGCAAGGTTGGGTAGCAAGTATAAGAGTTGAAGGAAACAAACAAACATACAAGTGATAAAAACAAACATGCAATCTCCTTGGAAGCACAAAAGATCTTAACTAGAGAATACTAGACTTATGAGCAAATCAAGAAAGAAAGATGATGAAATTATATTTCTCTAGAGTACTTTTATCTTTTCATTCAACTCTCAAAAATAGTGTTGCTACTGACCGAGCCAGGTTTGCCAAAACCAACTAAATTAACTCAATGATTCCAAAGTTCTACCAATACTAACAACAAGATCAATCATATAACCACAAATTGAAAACTAATATAAGCTATGAAAAAGAGTGAATGATAGAACTTCTCATTAATATTCTATAACGAAAACTCACACCGAGGGATACATATCTAACGAGAGAGGGGACACTTCCATAATGCAAACCATACTACATAATAACTTCTCTATTCATGATATGACTCTACTAATAAGGTAAAAAGATAGAAGATAGTGATGTGATACCGCGGCACTCCCCCAAGCTTGGAACAAACCAAGGGGATGCCAAACCTGATGACAAATTACTCCTTTGGTGGTGGTGGTATCCTCTCGATGAGCTTCTTAACCAATGTCCCCAAGTCCTCAATCTCGAAGGTGAGATTACGAATAAGCTGTGAGTTTTGCTCAATGCGGATCATGATCATGTCGGGTTGAGAATCCCAGCTCTTGCAATTCTCTCCCCACTCTACCTCCTTGAAGTCTTCTTTTCCTGCACGGCTAGAACAAGGCAAATCCCAATTGGAGGGTAATTTCTCCTTGGGCATATTCTGGTATTGATGCTCATGGATAAGAGTATGGAAAGGATTCTTGGTGCGTGGAGGAAGTGACCAGGGATCTGAACGGTGATGAGGAGGCTTCCCTCCAATTGACATAGTCCTGGTAGGGTTTCCCACCACTCCAATGCTTGCAATGGTAGTGTCGGTGTGAAGGGAATATGCCCGAGAGGCAATAATAAAGTGGTTATTATCTTATTCCATGTTTATGATAAATGTTTATTTTGCATGCAATAATTGTATTAATTGGAAACGTTAATACATGTGTGTTTAATAAAAAATACAAAGTTCCTAGTAATGCCTCTCATATAAACTAGCTCGTTGATTAACAAGATGATCAAGGTTTCCTGATCATGGACATTGGATGTTGTTAATAACGAGGTCACGACATTGGTGGAATGATGTGATGAACATTCATCTGAAGTATAGCATTACGATTAAAGTCATTATGTTTATATTGCTATAACATCATACGAATTAATCTTAGTCCTTAGACCATGAGATCATGTTAATTGCTAACACCGGAAGAGTATCTTGATAACATCAAACGTCACACCGTAACAGGGTGACTATAAAGATGGGTTCAGTCCTACGAAGGCGTTATGTTGAGGCTCATGGATCAAGAGTGGAATTTGTCAATCCCGATGACAAATAGATATACTCTGGGCACTCTCGGTGATATCACATTAGATAGCTTGCAAGCAAGTGATGTGATCACTAGAATGTTATATCACGGGAACGAGAAAAGAGTGCATGTCGGCAACGAGATCAAACTAGGTATGGAGATACCGATGATCGAGTCTCGGACATGTAATATATCGCGAGACAAAGGGATTTAGTTACTAGCGTTAAAGGTTCTCACGATCACAGAAGTCATCGTTGAATGTGTAGGAGTCAGTATGGATCTCCAGGTCCCGCTTCTGATTATTGATCTGAGAGGGGTCTCGATCATGTCTGCATTATTCGCGAACCATAGGGTGACACACTTAAGGGGTACTGACACCATTTGGAGCAAATATGTTTCAGATAAAGATTTAAGAAAGCGCTGGAATTATTTCAATAGACACCGAAACTATTTCGGGTGATATTGCTGAAATTGGTTCTGCATGTAATATTGAAATGTTGCAGGGGGGTTTATGTGAATGTTTGTTAATTAAAGTAATTAACAAAATTCTGAATAAAAATAATAAAAGAGTTTTATTAAATGAGAGAGCATTAAATTTGGAGAAATTTAATGCATTTAAAGTGGAGACTTTAAAAGAGAATGTGAAAGGGCAAATTTATGTGGAGGGAGTTACCACCACATGAATGAGGAGGTGAAGGGTCACCCCTTGAGGAGCCGGCCATGGGGAGGGGTACCGTCCCCTCCTCCTATAAAAGTCCCCCCTCACACCCCTTCTTCCTCACACCTCCTCATGAAGGATCTCTCTCCCCCTCTAGTATTATTCCCCCATGGTCTCGGATTAGCGAGATACATGTTCCCGGTGTCTTTATCTGGAAAGGAGTTGCTGCTTCCGCTACTTTGCTGGAGCGAGGGACGGAGGTTGTCGGGGTACCGGACGTGTGTGCGATCACGGATGCACCGCTGCTTTCCGGTGCTGGACTTGGTGGCGCTGGACTTGCTGGAGCTGGATCTGAAGGACGTGCTGGATCCGGACCTGCTGGACTTCATCACGATCTTGAGATCGGCAAGTGTACGACTACATCAACCACGAGTTCCTACTCGTTAACAAAACTCGTTGTCTTCGAGGGTAAGTTCTCGATGGATGTATGTCCACCCGTTGCTCTATACCTAGTAGATAGATCTTGGCGTATAGTTCTCATCGTAGGAAATTTTTTGTTTTCCATGCCCCAGACCCAACACGGTGTGCTTTGCCTCCTCTTCATCTTCACTCTTGATCTCCTTCTCCTGCCCGGGGTCTTGGAAGTCTTCCTCCATAGGCTCCTTCCCTTTATCCTTAGAGGACACCATTGTGCTTCTAAGCTTTCAAAGATAGTTCCTGGCAGAAACAGATCGAAACAAAAACACGACGAAAACACGATATACGAACCTCGGGGGATCCGGGGGATTATATATTACGAAGTTTCACAACAAAAAGGAAGGTACTGGGAGAAAACGGGTCGGAGGTGGAGTCCGGGGTCGACTCACCACCTGGTGACGCGGCCAGGGATGGGCCCGCGCCACAGGGTGGTGTGAGCCACTCTAGCTTCGTTTCCGTCCCTTTTTCGCTTCGTAGCTTTCCTTTTGACTAAAAACTGCAAAAATATAGTTGGATAGTATTTTCGTGGAACTTTTCTTACCAGAACTGTTACCTATTTGAAAACAGACTCTGCAGGTCTCTGATTTTGGTATCTAGTAGATTCTTCCGGAGTCATCACTTGAATATCATCGATTTTCTTCATACACTTATTACTTGAGTCATAAAACCCTTCTCTTCCTTATTACACCATTATCTCCACTACCTAGAAATTTCTTTCACACAAAAACTTCACACAGTTCTCATTAGCAACATTAGTATAAGTGAAGTGATAAAACCTTTTGAGTCCAACTTTAACTGAAAACCATCAAAACAAAAGCTACTGTAGCAACTCCTTCCAAAAACTCAAAAAGAATTCAAAAAGGAAATCGAATAAAGAAGCAGATGCAAGAGTGGCCAAATCTGTCAAAACAGACCAGCAGGTAAAGATCAATTTTTTAGAAAATCTTCTATTGCTCAAATCAAAAAGTGCAAAACTAACGAAAATTAAATAACAACCTGGGTCATAAGCACAAAAAATTACATCTCAATCCGAAAGACGGAGATCTCACGAACTTTTACGGTGAAGCACAAAAATATGTTTCAGGACAGCAACTTCCCCAAATCTTACTTCTCTCTCATTAGAGGTTGGTCTTAACACAAAAACCAAACAAAAAGGATAAGGAGAGGTTATTACCGAAGTAATAACTTCCAAGACTCAAATAAACAAAAACAAACTGAAAGCAAAAACAAATTGGGTTATCTCCCAAAAAGCTCTTTCTTTATAGCCATTAAGATGGGCATGATAATTTTGATGATGCTCTCATAGGAATATGAATTGAAGTGAAAGAGAGCATTAAGAAGCAAGAACACACACGTTTAAGTCTAACCCACTTCCTATGCAAGGGAATTTTGTAAACAAACAAGTTGTTGAAACCAGAGGCTACTTGCATAAGAAGGCAAAACAAGTGTAACATAAAAACTTTCAGCACAAAACGAGGAAACTTGATATTATTGAGATGCATAAGAACACTTTTTCCTCTTTCATAGTAACTTTCAGTATCATGCATAAACTTAACAATATAGCTATCACAAGGACCATCATAGCAATGATCACTTATTCTAACAGAAAACACAGGAATACTAGCTCTCATAACACTACTTTGTGAAACAATATTAGAGGTATCCTTACAAAGGATAGGGTGTCCCTCTTTCTCATATTTAGTAACAAAGTCTTTCACATTTGCTATTATAGGTTCATCAACCATTTGTTTATCAGGTTCAACAACTTTATTCATACTTTCATCTACCATACTAGCCATCATAGAATGTTCTGTTATCTTAACTGGGAAAGGCATTTTCTCAATATAAGGTTCAGGTAAGACACGATTAGCAGTATAAACTTCAGTATTTCTTGCAGGAACACTCTTAGCAATATCTTTATAAGGTTCATGATACTTATTCCACTTCTTTTTAGGCACTTCAATGTAGGAAGCAAAAGCCTTAAAATAAGAAGCAATAGCTTGAGAGTCTAAACCATAAGCATTTTTGATATTTTGAAAGTCATCAGTTCCCATAAAAGATTCAATGCATTCATAATCATAATTTATACCTGACTTCCTACCTTTTTCATTCTCCCAAGCTTCAGCATTGTCTTGAATACGGTCTAGAAGATCTCATTTAGCTTCTTCTTCCATGCGAGTGAATGATCAAGCACAAGAAGCATCCAATAAATCCTTGTCATGTAGAGGGAGTCTTGCATAAAAGTTATTGATAATAGTATTGTTGGGGAGCTCATGAATGGGACATTTGAGCATTAGTAACTTCAATCTCCCCCAAGCTTGGGTTGTACTCTCTCCATCAAGAGGCCAAAAGTTGTATATTTGATTCCGATCTTTATGAATCTCACTAGGAGGATAAAACTTTGAATAAAAGAGAGGCACTATTTCCTCCCATTCCAGAGCTTGACCATTCTTCAGCAGCTTATACCATTCCTCAGCTCTTCCTTTCAGCGATAATGAGAATAACTTCTTCTTAACTTGATCTGTAGTAATACATGCACACTTGAACAACCCGCATAATTCGTGTATAAAGAGCAAATGATCACCGGCATGGACAGTTCCATCCCCAACATAGTAGTTATCCATAACACGATCAATAATTCTTGTAGGTATTTTAAAAGTATCATTCTCAGCAGGTGGTGGTTCATCTACTACCTTAGCAGTGGTAGTAGCATTACGAAAAAAGAAACTTAGTGAATTATCCATATTGAAAATAAAGAAACTAACAGAAGTAAATAATACTCACAGTAGAAGTTTCCTTTACCAGTTCCACTCTCCAATAGCGCTTCACTCCCCGGCAACGGCGCCAGAAAATAGTCTTGATGACCCACAAGTATAGGGTGTGTAACGCAGTATTTTCGATAAGTAAGAGTGTCGAACCCAACGAGGAGCAGAAGGTGCTGGCTAGTGGTATGGATCGGGAATTTCTGCAAATACTTAGCAAATGGATTTTTAGGGGTTTTTGATCAAGCAAGTAAACAAAGTACGAGTAAATAAAAGACAGTAGGAATAAATGCAGCAAGTATCCCAATCCTTTATGCAGCAAAGGACAAGCCGATTGTATTACTTAAGATGACCAAACGTTCTCGAGGACACATGGGAAGACTGTCAAGTGCTTTCGCTTCATATAGTTGATTAATCTTCATTAGCTTGCTAAGTGTTGTGTGGGTGAACCTGTGCTAATGTACCGACCTTCCTAGGACTAATACATACTTATGATTATACCCCTTCCAAACATCCGTAAGCACAAGAAAGTAATTAAGGTAGAAACTTAACCACAGCTTTAAACTCTAAGACCCTTACATCCCTTGCAATGGTTTCCTAACGATGGTTCAGGTTTCTGTCACTCCGGCAATCCCTACGATTAGTAGCCAAATACACAATGCATTCCCCTAGGCCCATATAGGTGAAGTGTCATGTAGTCGACGTTCACATGACACCACTAGAAGAAGTACAGCACAACTTAAATATCAAACTATTGAATCTTTCTCAACACAACTCCACTACTAACAACATGACTTCTCCCATGTCCTCAAGAATAAAACGAACTACTCACAAGACATCATATGGATCATGATCAGAGATGGTATAATGATGTATAACAATCTGAACATAAACAATAATTCAATGGTTCACTCAATAGCATCAACTACAAAGAGTAATCAACACCGGGAAAGTTTCCCCTATGAACTATGCAAGATTTAACCCAATTGTTACAGCAATATGGAGATGGTGATGATGGTTCTGGTGGTGGTGATGATGATGATGATGATGATCCCGATGAAGTCCAGCTTGATGGTGGTGTTGATGGCGACGATCTCCCCTCTCCGGGAAGGAATTCCCTCGGCATAAACCTGTCTGTCGGAGATATCTTTCTCTCTCGGTGTTTTCCGCCCCACAGAGGCGGCGGAATCTTTATGTGGTCGCTCCCCAAGTCTTAGGGTTTCGGGAGGATAATATACGCTAGAGGGGAGAGCCTGGAGTGGGCCAGGGCGGCCACACCACCTGCTAGCATGGCCTAGGGCTGCCTGCGCCAGGGGGTGGTGTGGTCCCCCTGTGGCCCATCTCCAGCCCCCCTTCTGGCTTCCTTCGTCTTCTAGAAAAATAGGATTTTCCGTATATTTTCCCGTATTTTCTGATCTTCACGAATTTTGCCTCCAAACAGCACATTTTCCATCAGAATCCTGACTACAGCGGTCCTGCTCCAAAAGTCATCAACCATGCAAAAACAGATGAAATAACATAAGTATCACCTCTCAATACGAAATATATTAATGAATAACAGTGAATTAAGACATAGAATAGTGATGCAAAATGGACGTATCAATTTCCAAGTTAGATGAGAATATGACCTGGTGCTACTGTTGTTGCTGGAGTAGTTTGCTTATCTGTAGCTTGATCCTCATCTTCTTAAGCTCCTGGTAATCTTCATACCTTCTTATTTTATCCTCCTCCTTCTTGCTGGCATGCTCTTCCTCTATTCTTGATCTTCCTCTACTACTGGTGCTATTGGACTGCTTCTAGTTGGGTGCTCATGATAGCTATGGTGGTGGACTCTAACGTCTACTGGTGGTGAACTAGCAAGATCAAGTGGTGAAGTGATTGACGTGAATAGGAGGTGGAAATGAGGAATACATCAGCTAGCACTACGGCTACTCCTTCTTCTTATCTGCTAGTGATCTCCTCTATAGTGATGACAGCACATCAGCTATGTGTGTTGCTGCTGTGTTGACACACAGCAGTGTGCCTGTGTGTGTATGCTGTTTACAGGTATGGCCCTTTTCTGCTACAAGATGGCAAGTTACCTTTCTCCTCTTCCTTGTGCAAGCTATGGTTGATGTGTTTAACTATCCCTATTCCTTTATTTTCTTACTGCCAAGTGGATTTACTATGGTTGGTACTATCATTTAGCTTGTCCTCGGCTGAGGACCACATTGGCTTAAACATAATCTGTTTAGTCGACTTAGTGCTAAACATGATTATTCCCCTTTTTATTATTGTTGCCTCTTTCTTTCTAATTGATTTTAGCTAGGCTTAAGAGGGTGCCATAGCATGCTAATTGTTGCCTTAATACAATGATCAAATATGTAGCTGGTTTCCTTAGACTTCAAATTTTCCTCTCATACTCAAGTGTATAGCTCCCAGATTAATATCCTACTTGTTGTCTAGATTGGGTGGTACCCTCTTAGGTCATTGGTTCGTTTTGGTAATTATTACCAAAATACCTAAGCTAAATCATACATTTAATTGCCTCACCTAGTGAGGCAAACATTTCTAACATTACCAAAATGTTACTTCTTTATTTATGTGATCTGTTTGCAGGAATCAGAGTGAGGAATGAAGACACAGGATGAAAGAATAGTTTAGGACCTTTTTATTATTATTGATCCTTATTGTAATCTTTAGTCTAGATTCTTTTGTAATTCATTTATTATTTTATGTATGTGTAAAGAAAATGTATTATTATTTGTTTGAGATAATAAAGTTTAATTTTCTCCCATTTTGGAGTTTAAGGCTTGTTATTATTTATACTTATATGTCTGTGTATTCTCATTTATTAATGTAATCTTTTATTTGTCTTGAAGTACTTGTATTATATATTCATATAAGATGTACTTTATTCTATTATGGAAATTTATTTTCCATATTCACCTCAAATTCTATTTGAATTCAAACATTACTTTTGAATGTTTAAATTTGAATGGATACCCCCTCAAAAGCAAAGATACAGTGGAGGTCATGTCGAAACCTATTGCACTTGCCCGGATGCTTCCATCAGAGCAAGAGAGATCCCGATCCCTCACTGGCTTATTTAGTTTTGCGTGAAAAGTCTCCAGATTTTCTATGCATGATTGCAATGCACACATATTATCTCAGCTTATTTCTAAGCTCTAATGCTGGGGTGTTACATAGTGGTTTGGGAAGCTACTGCTCCCGCAGCTCTCAGATCCAGAGCCATAGGCTCCATCTTATGATGTCAGATCGCACAGATCATACTCACAACTGTTGTTGCTATCCGTATCATAGGTTGGTGCTGAGGCGTTGAGCTCGCTCAGGGTGCCAATCGGTGGTGGGAACCACGAGGCGGGAGCAATCCAAGGAGCTCGTGGGTGATCAAGGAAGCGTAGCATGCCGATCTGACCGACCTAAAAGCGTAGGCTTCCGATTGTCATGCTGATTCCGCCACCCACGGACTCGAAGTTTGCTTGAGCCACTAGCGAGTGGACGTTGTAGTCAAAGGCACCGAAGAGGAGGCGATTCTCCACTATAGCGGAGTTGTAGATTGCAGCCGATTGGGCTGAGGAAGCCGCAACATCAGTGCTCCCATTTCCCACAGACGGTGCCAATTGACGAGGGCTTAACTCATCAATGCCCATCGTTGATGGACTTAGCTTCGAGGGATTAGGGAGTGCCGGAGGCATCGATCGACTAGCAAACAAGCACATAGGGAGACACGTGATTTACCCAGGTTCAGGCCTCAAAGAGAACCCTACTCCTGCTTGTCTACTCTTTGATTATCGAGGAGTCGAAAGTTACAGGGGGTGTGCAGATACAATCTGGCGAGGTGTATGCTAGGGTTGTGGATGTCCTCCTCGCTGCCCCCTTCTAGCCTTTATATAGGGAGGCTAGGACTCGGGATAGCAGGCCGAGTTGGTTACAGATTAGGGTTTTACCCTTTTTAAAATTGTATCTATTACTTGCCGTGTACTTTAAGGAGTCGCCTTCCTCCAGACCTGGGCCACCCGAATCCTTGTTGGGCTTCGATTGCACCGTAATCTCCTTTTGGGCTGGACCGTATAGGCTAATCACGAGTACCCATAGGGTATACACCAATGTCACAGGGTATAATAGAAAATAATATAAAGCTGTCATTTTTTCGTGGACTTTTCCATGTATCCGAGGAAATACACTCCATAAAGATCATGGCATTGCCATGTATTACGATAGAAGACACTCGGCAAAGCAGGTAACACACTCGGCAAAGAGCATGGCTTTGTCGTGTATTACCATATAAGACACTTGGCAACAAGATCAACTTTGCCGTGTTTTTGATGGAAATACTCGGCAAAGCATGAAAGGCGATGTGTCTCAATCTAGTGAACGGGGTGCATGGCGACATGCTAGCCATTTCTCTGTGTTGTGTGTCTAACAGATACACTCGGCAAAGGCTTGACGCCGTCTTCGGTCGGCACGCCAGTAAACACATCAGTTTACCTAGTGTACGGCTGTTAGACACTCGGTAAACATTTGCCAAGTATCCGAGAGTTAAACACTCGGCAAAGTTGTGTTTACCGGCGGGTTTATGCTGTGTATTATTTACCGAGTGTAAACACATGACAATTGTTTGCCGGGTGTTTTTCAGCCTTTGCTGTGTATTTTAAATACCCAGTAAAAATCATTTTCTTGTAGTGATTAATATCAAGATGATATTAATTACACAGCCTCTGCAACAACATAATGTTGCGGAGGAACTCTAGAAATCATGGATGCATACAACCAAATGAAAAAAAAGAAAAAAAAGAAAAATGCCATGTCGAAACAACCAACAGCTTACAACAGAACAAGCAACATGGAAACGATATCTAGACTTCAAAAAAGATTCTCCAAAATGACGCATCTAGGAAGGTAATGGTGCACATACACGATCGTTGTCCTGTCCAATCAAGAGTCAGATTCGTGGTTTTCACCCTAGAGAGGTCTCTTCTCCAAACAACGTATTCAACAAGGGAACGGCTAGGAAGCCGCCATTGCCAGTACAATCACGAAGGTCAGTTTGGGGGTTTTCACCCTAGAAAACTGAGACCACCAAGGATGAAATCCGTCGGTGTGAGCGTCTCCACTCATCATGAACACCGTTGTAACACTATGATCATCATACACGCACCACTCTTCCAAACTGGTAGTAATTGCTCTAGTTTGGTAATTGGTAGTAAGTTTGTTGAAACTGCGTGTTCTTAAATGCCAAGATCGAATATAGGGTTGTAATTGATATAACAAGAAGCTTTTTGTAAAAACCTTTGCTTGATAGTGTCTCAGAGTAGGAAAATTCTTGATTTTATAAATGATCAATAATTTTTAGAAATTAGCAAAACAACGAGAAGTCCTGTATTTAGATAAATTTGAGTGGGAGCTGCGTAGCTTTCCTGATCATGATATGTATACGACATATTTTGAGTGGCAGCTTAGTGGAAATCCTAATCTCATATGTGGATGATATTTTGAGTGGAAGCCTAGCAACATTCGTATATATGTGACTGACATATAATGAATGACTCAATCAATGCCAATAGTTATTTAAGACAACAAATATTCTATTTATGACGTGTGAACAAAACATTAAACATTAAAAATCTATCGAGATAGATTGACTCGTCTGATGAACATTATTTTAGAAATGTAATGGTTTAGATACTCAAAAGTTCGCAATAGAACAAGGAAAGAAAGTTGTTCTTACTTGTGAAACTAGGATAAACATTAAGTTGATCTCAATATTACAACCAGGGTTAAAAGAAAGAAATGAGATGTGTCGCATTTCCTATGTCTCAGTCATAAGTTCTTTCATTTAAACCATATTTTATATTCAGAGAACGGTAACGCATGGTTCTGGTTGGAAAAAAATTCTTATTTGTAAGAACATACTTTCAAAGTGATTATGAATAAATCACTGAACTATAATTAAGTTTTTCCTGGAATGTAAGGAGCAAAGTCAGACATCTAAGTTACACTATCGATTAGGATCTACATAGATATAGAAGTGTATGGCTACTTCGGAAGTGGCTAGTATAGTTGGTACGCGTTAAAAAAAGTTCGACTTAACAATACTAGGAAAAGGGCTACCCATGGCGCACCGTTTTTGCTACCCGTGACACACCACCCGTGCGTCACTAAACCCGCACCATGAGTAACTTTTAGCCATGGCTTGCTTCGGATGTAGGTTTCCATGCTCATCGTTTTGATATATTAAAGTTTCTTTCCGACATCGTATGCAAAAGTTATAGACTTTTTATCACCCCATAAACCTTTTTTGCAACAAAACGTTGAAATTAATATTTGTTAATTTTCCTACAAACTAGATCACATAGTATACCTATATCTGAAAGAATTTTATTTTTTGAAGTGTTTATCATTTTATTTTATTTTTTGCAAAACTAAAAAGGTGATCCACGGGGAGGGTGTGGAGTTGAAAACGGGCAGCACCTTACTGCTAACTCGTGATTGATATCGAGATCGTTGGGAAACCCCAAGTGGAAGGTATGATTAGCACAGCAGTAACTTTCCCTCAGTTATGAAACCAAGGTTATCGAACAAGTAGGAGCAGAGAAACACCTCCAAGGTGTTGTTTCCAACTTAGAATCCTGCACAACACAACCACAGAACTTTGCCCCCAACTTACAGTGAGGATGTCAATCTCACCGGTTTTGCTAAAAACAAAGGATTAAACGTATTGTATGGAAGAAAGTAATAGCTTGTAGAAAGTAAATAGAAAACAGTAAACAGTTGTAGATTGATGGTAAAAGAAAGGACCGGGGTCCATAGTTCACTAGTGGTGGTTCTCCTTAAGATAGATGACATGTTGGGTGAACAAATTACAGCGGGGCAATTGACAAACATCGAGAAAGCATACATGCATATACTAATCATCTTGACTCCTATGAGATTTGATTGGGCATTACAACATTATACATACACCGTAATCCAACTACATCTATGACTAATAATCCACCTTCAGGTTATCATCCGAACCCTCTCCAGTATTAAGTTTCAACCAACAGATAATTGCATAACGCATTGCGTGTAAAGTAAACAATACGATTGTTCTATGAACAAAGGATTGTTGTTTTCTCCCTAGTAGCAACAGAACATCTAGTACCTTAGAGATTTCTGTCACTTCCCCAGATTACTAGAGGCATGAACCCACTATCAAGCATAAATACTCCCTCTTGGAGTTGCTAGCATCTACTCGGCGAAGATATCTAATAACAATAGAGAGCATGCAAGATCACAAATAACAAAGACATGATAGAATCAATAATCAATCTAAAATAACATCTCAATATCCATCGGATCTCCACAAACACAACAAGTAGGATTACAAATAGATGATCTTGATCATGAATGGAGCTCACAAGATCTAAATATGGTAGCACAAAGGAGAAGAACCAACCATCTAGCTACTACATGGACCCGTAGTCCAAGGATGAACTACTCACGCATCACACCGAAGGCTTGCATGGTGATGAAGAAGGCCTCCAGGGTTAATTCTCCCCTCTAGCAGGGTACCGGGAAGAGCTTCAGATCCCTCCTGATCTAGGGATGGAGATGACGGCGGCTACAGACTCTTTCGTGGATTTTTGATCGGGTACTTAGGGTTTCTGTATTGGAGGCATCTTATAGGCGAAAGGGGAGGCCGAGGGGGTGCCCTAGGTGGCCAGACCACACCTTGGTGCGGGCCAGGCCTAGCCGCGTGGCCAGGTGGAGTGGCCAGCCCCTAGCCCATCTCTGTCTTGTATTTTGGCTCCGTGTCCCCCTCGGTAAAATATTGACTTTGGCTTTTGTCCCGTCCAATTCCGAGAATATTCTTTTTCTGACTTTCCTAGAACCAAAACAGCAGAAAACAGGCAGCTGGCACTATGGCTTCTTGTTAATAGGTTAGTCCAAGAAAGTGTATAAAAGTACTGTGGGCAAAACATAAGAAAGTAGATATAAACCAAGCATGGAACATCAAAAATTATAGATACGTTTGCAAAGTATCAACATCCCCAAGCTTAACTCCTGCTCATCCTCGAGTAGGTAAGTGATAAAAAGAAAGAATAATTTTTGAGGTGACATGCACCATCATAAACTTGATCAAAGTATTTGTAAAACATTGATAGCTGGGATCATAGTACTTCAACATAGCATGAAAGATAAAGTTCTAACAATAAGACATAGCAACTATTTTGTAACATGAAAAGGTACGAACAAAAGATTTATGAATAATAATGCTTTGCAAGACGTTTGTTCGTTTCACATAAAGAAAACATAGCATAGTGTCATTCAGCTTGTCCCTCGTGGAGTAGCAAAACATAAATGCATAGGACACCTTGAAACTTCATAAGGGTGACTAGATACAAATAGTTTAAGAACAAACAATATCAAAGTTATGCATCAATCAACAAGTCTTGGAACAATGCACATAGAACTAAGAATGGCCACTATGCTCTCTCAATAGGTGCATAAAGATAGAAGATGGAGACTCAACATAAAAGTAAAAGAAAGGCCTTCATTGAAGGAAGCAGGGATTCAAGTCTCATAAAGAGCTTCCAAAAATTATGGTACTTATTAGCTTTCAACTCTCATTGCCCCTATCATAAGCATCTTGAAGTGATTAAGGTTAAAGTGAACAAACTATGGAGTATATGCTTGACAAAGTATAACTTGGAAATATCATGTCCCTTGAATACGAGGGACGCTTCTCATGCTACTCAAGTTTAGTTACCAGTAAGTTCTTGTCATAGTAAGTACATGTGTATCATAGAGAACCACCAACGGGGTACCCCTTGCCCGATGATACGGAAGAATCCCCATATCAAAATGACAAGGTAAGCAGACAACGAGCATCTCAGGAAATCTTCTTATTTACCATGGGAACATGGTGATTTTTCTCTCTTTCCTCTTTTCTCATATCTTTTTTTCTTTTTCTCTTTTTCTCAATCTCTATCTCTTTTTTTATAAGAAGAATGCTTCATAGATTGCTCATTATGGTTACGCTGCAGGTTTCCACCATGATTAGGCATGGATTAGACCGGCGGCCCAGGCGTTTCTCTAACACACATACATAACTCCATGGACTTACAAGCTCCCCTTTCATTTCACACCGACGACATCCATAGACAAAAGAGCATGATATCAACTAGGTACAAAGTACAAGTGCAATGTTGAAAGCGTTCCCCATGACAGCATGGTTCTGCTAATCCCCAACATATAAGTGCAAGCATATACAACATAGACGACACAATGGTTCAAGTTTATTAGGGGCAATAAAAGTAAAGTGTGCCATCAAGTTTATGAGAGCTTTAATCACTAGTTATTTCAAACAAGTTTAATTTGGAAGGTAGATAAAAACATGAATATACTTGGAATAGCAAATGCTAATGGTAGTATGGTGGACTCTTTGGAATAACTTGGTTTTATTTGGAGTTGGATGCATGAGTGGAACTCATACTTGGTTATGGAGGCTAGCAAAAGACTGGGAGCGACAAACTAAGAGAGCAATAATGGCCATAATCATGCAAAGCGACAAAACATCATTAATTAAAGCATAAAGTGATATTACAAGTCAAAAACTAAAGGATCATAAAGGCTATGGTGACTTGGGATAGTCATAACATGGTGTGAGCATGCGCCAAGTCAACCCAAATAAAGCATCAAAGGAGAATACCACAATACTATGCTTTAATATGCTAAAACAATGCATGATTCTTTCAAGGGACATTAAGCAATGTCAATTGTTTATAACATGTAATGCTACAGTAAAAATCACTAAGCATAAAGCCAAAACAATATCAAGCATGACATGACAAAGCATATGCCACAGTCAAAAACAAGCTCTCTTTACCACTTAAGCATGAACTTTCCTACTCTTTTCCAATCCAAACCAAACTATTTGAAAACTAATGTATGAAAGAGGCGGTCCAACCAATTTATTCAAGCAAACTAAGAAAACCAAGCAAACAAACCAAAAAACAAAAACAAAAATGAAGACGCTCCAAGAACAACACAACTGTGCATGAAACAATAAAAATGAAGTGTTTGGAAGAAACCTGAGATTTTTATTGATGAAGAAGGGGATGCCTTGGGCATCCCCAAGCTTTGACACTTGTCCTTCTTGGATATTTCTTGGGGTGACATGGGTGGCATCCCCAAGCTTGAGCTGTAGTCCATTCTTCATCTCATTACATCATTCTCTCCATCCACCTGAAATTTTTTCTTCATACAAAACTTCACACAATCTTTATTAGCAACATTAGTGCACTCATGATAATAATTCTTTGGATTTAGTTTCAACACCAATAAAACTTCCATTAAAACACAAGCTACTGTATCACTTCCCTTAAAAAGCCCAATTTCCAAAAGAGAACCCAAAAAGGAATCAACAAGAAGCAAATGCAAATAATGGCAGAAATCTGTCAAAAGAGACCAGCAGGTAAAAAACAATTTTTTCGAAGACCTTATGTTGCTCAAATCGAAAAGTGTTGACCTAAGAAAGTTAGATAACAACCTGGGGTAGAAGCACAAAAAATTCACGCCTCAAAACGATGTACAGAGATTTTATACGAATTTTTACAGCGAAGCACAAAAATCTATTTCGGGACAGCAACTGTCCCAAGCATTACTTCTCTCTCATTAGAGGTTACTCTTGGCACAAAAAGAAAATAAAAAGGATAAGGAGAGGTTATTACAGAGGTAATAACTTCCAAGACTCATCTAAAACTTTTGGGTTATCTCCCAATAAGTACGTTTCTTTAACACCTTTAAGTTAGGCATAAGAAGCAAGAAAAAGAATCAAGTGTTCTCAAATGAGGAAGCATTAAGATTGATACCAGAAATATCTTCAACAAGGCAAGGTATCTCATCCAAATAAGTCCTAGAGGATCCTCTCTCAATGCTCTTGGGGTCACTACTTTCATCAAACAGGTTTTCAGGAACAATCCAATCAAGATTCTTTTCTATAGCTTCATGCATTGCTACAAGTTTGAAAGGTATTGGTATCTTAATTTCCTCCCCATTAGGTTCGGTTTTGTTCATATTTTCTCGTGTACCAATAACATCTACACATGAGCCTAGCATATTAAAATGATCAAAGACTTTTCTAGCTTCCTTAGCAACATCATAGAATTCTTTAAGCAAGGTTTCCAGAATAAAATCTCTCTTTTCAGGGTCCTCAATTTCTTTAAGTTTAAGAAACATTACTTGCATTAAGGGGTTAAGGTTAACAAACCTAGCTTCCAACATGTGAACTAAAGAAGTTGCAGCAATTTCATAATTTGGAGCAAGTTCTGCAAGGGATCTATCCTCATGCTTACTAACATGATTAAAGAATTCTTCAAGATTATCTTTAAAATTATAGAGCCACTACCTATTGAAAGGTCCTTCAGGGTGAATTTAGGGATCAACATGATGAGCTAAGAAAGAGGTAACAACTATAGAAAGACTTAATTTTTTGTGTTTTTAATAAATAAAGCAAACTTAGTACAACTAATTTTTTTGTGTTTTTGATAAAGAAACAAGCAAACAAAGCAAAAATAAACTAAGCAAAACAAAAACAACAAAGTAAAGAGATTGGTTATGAGGGACTCCCCTTGTGAAGATGTCCTTGACTCCCCGACAATAGCGCCAGAAAATTACTTGCCGACTTGTGATTGATATCGAGCTCGTTGGGGAACCCCAAGAGGAAGGTATGATGAGCACAGCAGTAAGTTTCCCTCAGTCATGAAACCAAGGTTATCGAACCAGTAGGAGCAAGGAAACGCCTCCAAGGTGTTGTTTCCAACTTGGAATCCTGCACAACACAACCACAGAACTTTGCTCCCAACTTACAGTGAGGTTGTCAATCTCACCAGTTTTGCTAAAAACAAAGGATTAAACGTATTGTGTGGAAGAAAGTAATAGCTTGCAGAAAGTAAACAGATAATAGTAAATAGTTGTAGATTGATGGTAAAAAAAAGGACTGGGGTCCATAGTTTACTAGTGTTGGTTCTCCTTAAGATAGATGACATGTTGGGTGAACAAATTACAGCGGGGAAATTGACAAACATCGAGAAAGCATACATGCATATACTAATCATCTTGACTCCTATGAGATTTGATTGAGCATTACAACATTATACATAGACCTTAATCCAACTGCATCTATGACTAATAATCCACCTTCAGGTTATTATCCGAACCCCCTCCAGTATTAAGTTGCAAGCAACAGATAATTGCATTATGCATTGCGTGTAAAGTAAACAATATGATTGTTGTATGAACAAAGGATTGATGTTTCTCCCTAGTAGCAACAGCACATCTAGTACCTTAGAGATTTCTGTCACTTCCCTAGATTACTAGAGGCATGAACCCACTATCGAGCATAAATACTCCCTCTTTGAGTTGCTAGCATCTACTCGGCCAATATATCTACTAACAACAGAGAGCATGCAAGATCACAAATAACAAGGACATGATAGAATCAATAATAATTCTGAAATAGCATCTCAATATCCATCGGATCCCCGCAAACACAACATGTAGGATTACAAATAGATGATCTTGATCATGAACGGAGCTCACAAGATCTAAACATGGTAGCACAAAGGAGAAGAACCAACCATCTAGCTACTACATGGACCCATAGTCCAAGGATGAACTACTCACGCATCACACCGGAGGCTTGCATGGTGATGAAGAAGGCCTCCAGGGTGAATTCTCCCCTCCGGTAGGGTGCCGGGAAGAGTTTCAAATCCCTCCTGATCTAGGGATGGAGATGACGGAGGCTACAGACTCTTTCGTGGATTTTTGATCGAGTACTTAGGGTTTCTGTATCGGAGGCATCTTATAGGCAAAAGGGGAGGCCGAGGAGGTACCCTAGGTAGCCATACCACCCCCTAGCACGGGCCAGGCCTGGCCACGCGGCCAGGTTGTGTGGCCATCCCCTGGCCCCTCTCCGTCTTGTATTCTAGCTTCGTGTCCCCCTCGGTGAAATATTGACCTTGGCTTTTGTCCCGTCCAATTCTGAGAATATTCATTTTCTAACTTTCCTGCAACCAAAAACAATAGAAAACAGACAGCTGGCACTGTGGCATCTTGTTAATATGTTAGTCCAATAAAGTGCATAAAAATACTCCAAAGTGTGGGAAAAACATAAGAAAGTAGATATAAACCAAGCATGGAACATCAAAAATTATAGATATGTTTACAACGTATCACTTACCCGTGGCACATGGGAATAGAGGTGCCCCACGGGTAAATCACATACCTGTGGTGCACCAATATGCCATGCGCCACAGGTAAGGGGGGCCATCCCCAACCAGCTAGGGCAAAACTTACCTGTGGCACACCAGGTAGGGCATGCGCCACGGGTAAGTGATCTACCCGTGGGGCACCTCGAGCTGATGCGCCACGAGTATTTAGCCATGGTGGACCCCCTCCTCGGTGTGCCACGGGTGTGTGATCTAACTATATGACTTTTCCTAGTACTGTCAACAGAGGGTGTTTCTAGGTATACATGACAATATTGAAAGTACAATTGACTAATCAACCGTCATTGTAAACATTGGGAAATAAAGTCTCACTCTATCGCCAAGACAAATACTTCGACACATTATGTGATAATGATATAAATGTAAAATTAGGATACATCAACGACTTTCAAAGTACATTAAAATATGGTAATACAAATCATACACACAAAGGTTTCTCCATAAGAAAGCATTCTCAAGAAACTCATATACGATATGGTTTTATGATTTGTGTGACTAGATTATTTGTACTCTAGTGCAAGGGAGATGCTGAAGCAGATATGTCCTAGAGGAAAATAATAAAGGGTCTTTATTATCATATCTCATTAGTTTATATTTGTTTCGTACTGTGCTATAACTGTATCAATCGAAAACATTGATATACGTGTGGTATGTAAATAAACCATAGTCCCTAGTAGCCTCTATTTAACTAGTTCATTGTGCAATCGATGATCAAGGTTTCCTGATCATGGTGCATTTGTGCCAATTTACAATGAAGTCATATAATTAGTGAATGATGTGATGGACATTACCCATATAATTATTGCAACATGATCAATTCACAAAAGTTCATGTTGCAATATTTAGAAATTAAGTATCATAATCCTTGGATCATGAGATCTTCTTTAATCACTGTCACCCACGACTGCTTTGACTGCATCAACCTTCACGCCGTAATATGATGGTCATAAACGTATATGTTGGGTATTTTAGAGGGAAACATTGAGGCGCATGCATCAAGATCGGGATTTGTTCTCCTGCGTGACGAGAAGATACAATAGGCCCACTTAGTGAGATTGCATCCAAAAATATTGCGCAACATGTGACTAGGTCACGGGGTTGGAATATCACAGAATGAGTAAAACAATACTTATCAGTAACAAGATTGAATGACGTATAGTGATACCGATGGTCAGGTCTCGAACAAGTCAAGTATTTAAGTAAAAAGGAAATGGACTGGACGTTATGGTTCAAACGACAATAGACATCATGAAATGCATAGGGGTCATTATGGACATCCTGGTCCCGCTATTGATCATTGATATGAGAGAATTCTCGATCATGTATGTGACGTTCCGGAACCGTAGGGTAACACACATAATGGTAGGATGACAATTGGAGATATTTTTGGATATAATTGAATGATCGGAGTAAGAAGAGAGAATACCGGAACTTTTCCGAGGGAGAATCAAAATCATTCCGGGAGGATCCAAAGTTATTCGGAATAAACAGAAAGTTGTTTTGGGTCAAGAGGAATTTAATAATATGTATTTATATATTAATTATTGAAACTAATATTAAATAAACATTTTAAAATAAAATAAAAGGGGCAACTTCCCTAATGGGCCAAAACCCTGGAGGGAATTGGCCCAAGAGGGCTAGCTGCCGCCACCAAGGAGATTGCGCGGGTGGGGCCCACCCAGCCGCCAGCTCCTCGTACCGTTCTTCACGCGTGAGGCCCACCTGGCCGGCCGACCGGACCCTCCTCCCCTTGGCACCTCTCCTCCTCCAAGTTTAGTCCCACCTAGGGACTTGACAAGGTGGAGATATCCCATTTTATTCTATATATAGGAGGGTCCTGCAGGAGGAAAATACAACAATAATTGAGATATTTTCTAAGGCATTTTACTTAGAGAATTTTCTCTCTCTCTTCTGTCTTGCAACTACAGCCCCCAGTTAGGGTTGCGCACCCAAGGGAGTGCTTCATTGTGGCACGTCGTTGTGCTGCAGAGATCCTAGCCAGAAGATCTACTTTCACACTCATGGCAGGGATCAGTGAGTCGGAGGTCGTCATCGTACAACGATCGTGTGCGAAATCATGGAGGTGCTGCCACTAGTGGCACTTGGCTATCGTGCAAGGATCTAGGGTGATTTGCGAGGAGCTTCGCAACCTTGAGGACGACTGAAGGAAATATGCCCTGAGAGGCAATAATAAAGTTGTTATTATGTATTCCTTGTATACGATAGATGTTTATTTTGCATGCAATAATTGTATTTATAGGAAACATCAATACATGTGTGTTTAATAAACAAAAGGGTTCCTAGTTATGCCTCTCTTATAGACTAGCTTGTTGATTAACAAGATGATCAAGGTTTCCTGATCATGGACATTGGATGTTGTTAATAACAAGGTCACAGCATTTGTGAAATGATGTGATGAACATTCATCCGAAGTATAGCATTACGATCAAGTCATTATGTTTATATTGCTATAACATCATACAAAGTAGTCTTAGTCCTTAGACCATGAGATCATGTTAATTGCTAACACCGGAAGAGTATCTTGATAACATCAAACGTCACACCATAACAGGGTGACCATAAAGGTGGGTTCAGTGCTATGAAGGTGTTATGTTGAGGCTCATGGATCAAGAGTGGCATTTGTCAATCCCGATGATGGATAGATATACTCTGGGCCCTCTCGGTGATATCACATTAAGATAGCTTGCAAGCAAGTGATGTGATCACTAGAATGTTATATCACGGGAACGAGAAAAGAGTGCATGTTGGTAACGAGATCAAACTAGGTATTTGGATACTGATGATCGAATCTCGGACATGTATTATATCATGAGACAAAGGGATTAAATTGCTGACGTTAAAGGTCCTCACGATCACAGAAGTCATCGTTGAATATGCAGGAGTCAGTATGGATCTCCAGGTCCCGCTTCTGATTATTGATCTCAGAGGAGTCTCAATCATGTCTGCATTACTCGCGAACCGTAGGGTGACACACTTAAGGGTTGCCGGACACCATTTAGGAGCACATATGTTCCAGACAAAAGGTTTGCAAAGCGCAGGAAATGTTTCGATAGAAACAGGAATTGTTTTGATAGAAACCGGAATTGTTTCGGGTGAAATTGCAGAAAGTGGTTCTGCATGTGATATTAAAATGTTGCAAGGGATTTTATGTGAATGTTTGTTAATTAAAGTAATTAACAAAATTCTGAATAAAATAAATAAAAGAGTTTTATTAATTGAGAGTTGCATTTAATTTGGTGGAAATTAAATACATGTGAGTGGGATTTTGGGTGGAGGCCATGTTTATGTGAGTGGAGGTTCACCACATGAATGAAGGAGGGGAGGAGTCCCCCCTCATGCACCGGCTATGGGAGGGGAGGGGTCTCCCTCCCTCCTATATAAAGCCCCCCTCTCCCCTCTCACAAACTACACCTCCTCGTGAAGGATCTCTCTCCCCCTCTAGATATTCCCCCATGGTCTCGGATTAGCGAGATACATGTTCCCGGTGGCCTTGCGTCTGGAAGGAGTTGTTGCTTCCGCTGATTCGCTGGAGCGAGGAGGTGGAGGTTTTCTGGTGGCTTGAACATGTGTGCGAGGACGGATGCGCTGCTGATTTGCGGCGCTCGGACTTCCACACGATCTTGAGATCGGCAAGCGTACGACTACAGCAACCACGAGTTCCTACTCGTTAACAAAACTCGTTGTCTTCGAGGGTAAGTTCTCCATGGATGTATGTCCACCCGTTGCTCTGTATCTAGTAGATAGATCTTGGCGAATAGTTCTCATCGTAGGAAAATTTTTGTTTTCTATGTTGCGGACCCAACAGTGGTATCAGGCTTGATCTATGCGTAGGTGCTTTGCACGGGTAGTACACATATGTTTATATGTGGGCGATGATGATCATGTTATTGCATCTTCTATGTACTTTGGATATTGGTGGCATAGTGGGATGAAGCGGCCCGGACCAATCTTACATGTCATCATACATGAGACCGGTTCCACGACTGACATGCAACTAGTTTTGCATAAGTGGCTAGCGGGTGTCTGTCTCTCCTACTATAGTCAATATCTGATTTACAACGAGTTGCTAATAACTTGGTTATCCTTGTTGTGGTTCATGTTCTCAGGTAAGACCGGTTCTATCTCCGAAAGCCCTAAGCCACGTAAAACTTGCAATTGATAAATTAGAGGCGTCTAGTTTAGCTCGTTGCTGGGCTAGTGTCTTGATATGGTATTGTTGTAATTAGATGTATGATAGATACTCTTACAACTCACTTAACGTGTAAGTTCCATAGACCTTGGCCTTACACACAAAGGAATGATAGAGATCATACCACGATGCAAATGATAGAGATCAAATGCATGGACCATATCACCTCACTTCACACATTAGATGTTAGCATCTTATATTGCTAGTTTGGCGCTTTTGGTAGCATTATAAGATGATCCCTCATTTAGATATCAAGATAAAATGTGTTCTTCCTTAAGTATGCACCGTTTTGTGGATCGTGTTTTGAGGCATCACGTGATGATCGGGTGTTCTCGACTCTACGCTTTCATACAACGGGTGTAAGACAGTTTTACACACGCGAATACTAAGGTTCTTACTTGACGAGCCTAGCATGTACAGACATGGGCCTTGGAACACGGACCGAAAGGTTAAGCATGAGTCATATAGTTGATATGATGCTCATATAGATGCTCGCCTTTGAAGCTACACCGACTCACGTGATGATCGGACTTGGTGTAGTGGATTTGGTTCATGTAATCACCAAAAGGACATGAGGGATGTCGTTTTTGAGTGGGAGTTCATTAGTAATTTGGATTAATTGAACTCAATCTATCATAAACTTAGTCTAAATATATTTTACAAATTCTGTTGTAGATTGCACCACCTGCTTTTAATTTCAATGTGTTCATGGAGAAAGAGAAGCTTGCTGCGAATGGTAGCAACTTCACCAACTGGGCTATGAATTTGAGGATTCTCCTCACTGCTGCACAAAAGCAATATGTGCTAGAGGCGCCACTAGGCACCCCACCAGCTCCTGATGCCCCTGACGAGGAAAAGAACGTCTATATAACTCGCCAGGAGGACCACAACTTAGTTCATTGCGGCATACTGTATGGGCTAGAGCCAGAACTTCGAAAATGGCAATGCCTTTGATACCATGGGAGAATTGAAAATGACTTTCGATACCCATGCTGTCGTAGAGAGTTATAATGCTTCTGAAAAGTTCTTTAGCTGCATGATGGAAGAGAACAGCTCCGTTAGTGAGCACGTACTCAAAATGTCTGGGTACGCCGATAAGCTTGTGTCCTTGGGAATAACGATTCCCATTGACTTAGGCATACATCGTGTTCTCCAATCTCTGCCAACTAGCTACAAGAGCTTCGTGATGAACTATAATATGCAGGGCATGAAGAAGTCTCTTCCCGAGCTTCTGTCAATGCTTAAGACTGCAGAAGTGGAGATTAGGAAAGAACATCAAGTGTTGATGATCAATAAGACCACCAGTTTCAAGAAGGACAAGAAAGGCAAGCAGAAGGGAAAAAAGGGCGGCAAATATGTTGCCGTGCCTGAAAAGAAACCCCGAGTTGGCCCTAAGTCTGACACCGAGTGCTACTATTGCAAGGGGACTGGCCATTGGAAGCACAACTGCCCCAAGTATTTGGCAGACAAGAAGGCCGGCAAGGAAAACAAAGGTATATGTGATATACATGTTATTGATGTGTACTTGACTAGTACTCGCAGTAGCACCTGGGTATTTGATACGGGATCGGTTGCTAATATATGTAACTCGGTTCAGGGGCTGCGGAACAAGCGACAACTAGCAAGGGATGAGGTCACGATGCGGGTCGGCAATGGATCAAGAGTTGATGTGATCGCCGTCGGAACGCTGCCTCTCCATATGCCGTCGGGATTAGTTATAAACCTGAATAATTGTTATTTGGTGCCTGCACTATGCATGAACATTGTATCTGGATCGTGTTTGATGCAATGTGGTTATTCGTTTAAGTCTGAAAACAATGGTTGTTCGATTTATATGAATAATATCTTTTATGGTCATGCACCTGTGTTGAATGGTTTATTTCTATTGGATCTCGATAGTAGTATTACGCATATTTATAATGTTGATGCTAAAAGGATTAAACTTGATAATGATATATCTGCATATATGTGGCACTGCCGTCTAGGTCATATTGGCGTTAAACGCATGAAGAAACTCCATTCTGATGGACTTTTGGAATCACTTGATTTTGAATCATTTGCTACATGTGAACCATGCCTTATGGGCAAGATGACTAGAACGCCATTTTCTGATTCAATGGAACGTGGCGACAGATTTATTGGAAATCATACATACTGATGTGTGTGGACCAATGAGTGTGTCGGCGTGAGGTGGATATCGTTATTTTGTTACTTTCACGGATGATTTGAGTAGATACGGGTATATCTATTTGATGAAACATAAGTCTGAAACCTTTGAAAAGTTCAAAGAATTTCAGAATGAATTGGAAAATCATCGTAACAGAAAGATCAAATTTCTGTGGTCCGACCGTGGAGGAGAGTATCTTAGTTACGAGTTTAGCACACATATAAAAGATTGTGGAATAGTTTCACAACTCACGCCTACCGGAACACCACAACGTAATGGTGTGTCAGAACGTCGTAATCATACTTTATTGGATATGGTTCGATCTATGATGTCTCTGGCTGACTTGCCACTGTCATTTTGGGGTTATGCACTGGAACCCGCTGCATTCACTTTAAATAGGGCACCATCTAAATCCGTTGAGAAGACACCGTATGAATTATGGTTTGGAAACAAACCTAAGCTGTCATTTCTTAAAGTTTGGGGGTGCGATGTTTATGTGAAGAAACTTCAACCGGATAAACTCGAACCCAAAGCGGAAAAATGCGTCTTCATAGGATACCCTAAGGAAACGACTGGGTATACCTTCTATCACAGATCCGAGGGAAAGGTCTTTGTTGCCAAGAATGGATCCTTTCTTGAGAAGGAGTTTCTCGCGAAAGCTGTGAGTAGTCGGAAGGTAGAACTCGAAGAGGTTATTGAACCTTCTCTTCATGAAATGGCAAGTAGCGCAGCACCGGAAGTTGTTTCGGAGTTGACTTCACCTAATGAAGAGAGAGCTAATGATATTGATCATGAAACTCCGAAAGAGGACACTACCGAACCTCGTAGGTCAAGCAGGACACGTACAACTCCTGAACTGTATGGCAATCCTGTTATGAATTTCATGATTGATGAAATAGATGACCCTGCGACGTATGAAGGAGCGATGATGAGCCCTGATTTCAACAAATGGCTAGAAGCCATGAAATCCGAGATGGAATCCATGTACGAAAACCAGGTTTGGACCTTGGTGGACTTACCTCACGACCAAAAGGCCGTTGAGAATAAATGGATTTTCAAAAGAAAAACTGATGCTGATGGTAATGTAACCATCTATAAGGCTCAACTTGTCGCAAAGGGGTTTCGAAAAATTCAAGGAGTTGACTACGATGAGACATTCTCTCCCGTAGCGATGCTTAAGTCGGTTAGGATTATGTTAGCAATTGCTGCATATTTCGATTATGAAATATGGAAAATGGATGTCAAAACTGCGTTCCTCAATGGTAATATTGAAGAAGAGTTGTATATGATACAATCTAAGGGTTTTGTCGATCCTAAGGATGCTGATAAGGTGTGCAAACTTCAGCGATCCATCTATGGACTGAAGCAAGCATCTCGGAGTTGAAATCTCCGCTTTGATGAGGTGATTAAAGAGTTTGGATTTGTCCAAACTTATGGAGAGGCTTGTGTTTACAAGAAAGTGAGTGGGAGCAATGTGACATTTCTGATATTATATGTGGATGACATATTATTGATTGGAAATGATATAGATCTTTTAAACAGTGTTAAAAGTTATCTAAACAGCAAATTTTCGATGAAGAACCTTGGTGAAGCTTCATATATATTAGGCATTAAAATCTATAGAGATAGATCAAGATGCCTAATTGGGCTATCGCAGAGTACATACCTTGATAAGATATTAAAGAAGTTTAATATGGACGGAAGTAAGAAGGGGTACTTACCTATGTTGTAAGGCAAGACATTGAGTAAGACTCAAAGTCCGGCTACGGCGGAAGAAAGAGAGATAATGGATAAGATCCCCTATGCCTCGGCCATAGGCTCTATAATGTATGCCATGATATGTACAAGACCGGATGTGGCACATGCTATTAGTTTGGCTAGTAGGTACCAATCTGATCCAGGTTCGGAACACTGGATAGCGGTCAAAAATATCCTTAAGTACTTGAGAAGAACTAAGGATATGTTTCTTGTATACGGAGGTGAAGAAGAGCTAGTCGCTAAGTGTTATGTCGATGCTAGCTTTGACAGTGATCCGGATGACTCTAAGTCTCAATCCGGATACGTATTTCTCTTGAACGGAGTAGCAGTTAGTTGGAGGAGCTCCAAACAACCTGTGGTGGCTGGATCAACGATGGAGGCGGAATATGTTGTTGCTTCAGAAGCGGCGCAGGAAGCGGTTTGGATGAAGGAGTTCATAACGGAACTAGGTGTGGTTCCTAGTGCGTTGGACCCAATGGTGATCTATTGTGACAATAATGGAGCCATATCCAACGCCAAGGAACCAAGGTCTCGCAACAATTCCAAGCATATTAAGCGTCGGTTTCACTCCATCCGCGAGCATGTCAAGGATGGAGATATAAAGATTTGTAAAGTGCACATGGACCTGAATGTAGCAGATCCGTTGACTAAAGTACTCCCTAGGGCAAAACATGATCAACACCATAACTCCATGGGTGTTAGATTTATCACTATATAAACTAGATTATTGTCTCTAGTGCAAGTGGGACACTGAAGGAAACATGCCCTGAGAGGCAATAATAAAGTTGTTATTATGTATTCCTTGTATATGATAGATGTTTATTTTGCATGCTATAATTGTATTGATAGGAAACATCAATACATGTGTGTTTAATAAACAAAAGGGTTCCTAGTTATGCCTCTCTTATAGACTAGCTTGTTGATTAACAAGATGATCAAGGTTTCCTGACCATGGACATTGGATGTTGTTAATAACAAGGTCACAACATTTGTGAAATGATGTGATGAACATTCATCCGAAGTATAGCACTACGATCAAGTCATTATGTTTATATTGCTATAACATCATACAAAGTAGTCTTAGTCCTTAGACCATGAGATCATGTTAATTGCTAACACCGGAAGAGTATCTTGATAACATCAAACGTCACACCGTAATAGGGTGACCATAAAGGTGGGTTCAGTGCTATGAAGGTGTTATGTTGAGGCTCATGGATCAAGATTGGAATTTGTCAATCCCGATGAAGGATAGATATACTCTGGGCCCTCTCGGTGATATCACATTAAGATAGCTTGCAAGCAAGTGATGTGATCACTAGAATGTTATATCACGGGAACGAGAAAAGAGTGCATGTCGGTAACGAGATAAAACTAGGTATGGAGATACCGATGATCGAATCTCGGACATGTATTATATCATGAGACAAAGGGATTAAATTGCTGACGTTAAAGGTTCTCACGATCACAGAAGTAATCGTTGAATATGCAGGAGTCAGTATGGATCTCCATGTCCCACTTCTGATTACTGATCTGAGAGGAGTCTCAATCATGTCTGCATTATTCGCGAACCGTAGGGTGACACACTTAAGGGTTTCCGGACACCATTTAGGAGCACATATGTTCCAGACAAAAGGTTTGCAAAGCGCAGGAAATATTTCGATAGAAACAAGAATTGTTTCGATAGAAACCGGAATTGTTTCGGGTGAAATTGCAGAAAGTGGTTCTGCATGTGATATTGAAATGTTGCAAGGGGTTTTATGTGAATGTTTGTTAATTAAAGTAATTAACAAAATTCTGAATAAAATAAATAAAAGAGTTTTATTAATTGAGAGTTGCATTTAATTTGGTGGAAATTAAATACATGTGAGTGGGATTTTGGGTGGAGGCCATGTTTATGTGAGTGGAGGTTCACCACATGAATGAAGGAGGGGAGGAGTCCCCCCCCTCATGCGCCGGCTATGGGAGGGGAGGGGTCTCTCTCCCTCTTATATAAAGCCCCCCTCTCCCCTGTCACAAACTACACCTCCTCGTGAAGGATCTCTCTCCCCCCTCTAGATATTCCCCCATGGTCTCGGATTAGCGAGATACATGTTCCCGGTGGCCTTGCGTCTGGAAGGAGTTGCTGCTTCCGCTGATTCGCTGGAGCGAGGAGGTGGAGGTTGTCCGGTGGCTTAAACGTGTGTGCGAGGACAGATGCGCTGCTGATTTGCGGCGCTCGGACTTCCACACGATCTTGAGATCGGCAAGCGTACGACTACATCAACCACGAGTTCCTACTCATTAACAAAACTCATTGTCTTCAAGGGTAAGTTCTCCATGGATGTATGTCCACCCGTTGTTCTGTATCTAGTAGATAGATCTTGGCGTATAGTTCTCATCGTAGGAAATTTTTTATTTTCTATGTTACGAACCCAACAACGACTACAGTTTCGACTACTTCATCCACGTTCTCCTCGAAACGTTAAGCGCCTTTTGTCTTCCAGGGTATGTTACTGAAACCTCCTACATTATAGTATTACTCATAGAAGATCCTGGCAATTGGTGTTGCGCTAGCTAAGAAATTTTTGTGTTTTCTGCTACTGAACCCCTTTAGTTCTCCTAGTTATAACTCCTCATTAATGAGCATATGTTAGTGTGTTAAGATGCCAACTACTTGTTTGTGTTAAACTTCGTATGTTTTCATGTGAACCAGTAGATAAATCTACTATTACTGTGTGCTCATATTTACCAATATTTGCAAAATATATAGCTTGGTAGTAATAAATTTATTTTTATATTACTTTGGGTACCTTTTTATGGTTTCTAGTGATTGGTATACTTGTTTGAATCGTAGATATGTTGGTGTTTGTTTTGGTTGTGAATCTCACATCATTAGTACCCTATCATATTGGCAAAGGTATTACATCAAACACGTTTTTTCCTCAAAATAACCATGTGGTAGTGAATCTCACACAGTTGGGTGGACATAATTGTGTGCCACCTTCATAAACATTTAGATTTAGAGACAAAAAAGCATGTGCATTGCGAAAGATCCGCCATGACCCATTTTGTGGAACCCTACCTTTATAAAAGGGGACCGGACATCCCTATACAACATCAATCCCCACCACACCCGACACTTCCTATTTTGTACTTATCTGCACCTAGGAAGCAAACGTGGTCGGAGCTATGTTGGCGAGGTGCTGCATCATCTATCCTCTGGTAGTTCTAGGGTCCGATGTTCATCAACGTCGGCAAGACGTTGCATCTGCGTTGACACGTACTCTGCTTCCACACAGAATGGGATGGTTGGCCTCCTGACCTACGGCGCCTCGACTGCTCCTTGCCAAAGGTTGTTAAATTCTTCACTTTTTTTCAAAACAGAGACACAGCTCCAACCTCTACATCAGTACATGTGTGCGACTTTTATTAATTTATTCAGAGTTGAGTTTTACAAATGATTACACCATATGTCACACTGGGTTGAGATATGAATCAACCATAAAAAAAGAGAGAATACATGGAGCGACTCTTCACTAACATGTCAACCTATGATCAAAATGCCAACTACACCGACTATATAAATCTCATGCAACTCTCCCTAGCCGGTTGCACCCAGTAGCCATATCCCCGTGTTGCTCCATTGGTTGTAGGAAGGAACACATACGATCTAGTGAGTAGCCATCGGTATTACTTGCATGAAAGCAAATTGTTTGGCATTATTAAAGATATAATAATTCTGAATGTTCTGTATAGCCCATAATAAAGCACAAGCTTCAACTTAGATATGTACATTTTCTTGTTTCGAGACACAACAAGTTTAAACTATTTGAGGAAGGAATAATATTAAATGATGCATGAACAGTACACCACACAAGTTTTTCGAACTGGCATGATATGAATTAATGTTCATCTTGGTCACAAAAGTAACATTTTTTGCATCCTTGCCAAGTTTCTCGATACTAAATTGTCATTTCTAAGAAAAAAATTCCGATGCAACCACATAAAAATTCTTATCTTTGGTGGTATTTTCATTTTTGAAATATATTTTTAAGAAATTCTATATGGTTATTCATATAATCTAGATACAATGAATTGACCGTGAAAGAGCCAGATGTTCTCAATTTCCAGACAAAATCATCTGGTTGTGTAGACAGCCGTACATCTATAAGTCGGCTACAAAGATGAAGCCATCTTTGACCTCTATTCCCGACCAAAGCCTGCCTAAAACCTATGTTTAGCAGCACTTGAGACATAACATAAGCGATCAAAACCTGTTTTCTTTGAACTATGTTATATAGGGAAGTGTACTGTTGGGAAAGAGGTGTGTTTTCTAGCCACGTATCTTTCCAAAATCTAGTTGTCTCGCCATTACCAATGCTGAAAGAGCTCCGGTCAAAAAACTAATCTTTTACTTTCATCAACCCGTTCTGAAAAAAGGAAGAGTCTGTAGGCTCTGCCTATACTTGAGACAAAGACTTAGAATGGAGATATTTATTTTGTATTAGTTCCTATACTTTCTCTTGTAACCATCACTTTGCCAAAAAAAGCTCGACCTAAAAAATTCAATCTTTTTCTTACCCTATAGGTATTTCAAAGAAGGATACCATAAACATTGATAGGCTAGTTAAAGTTGATTCATACCGATAGAAGGTTGCCCTAGTGCATATGTAGATCTAAAGTGCACAGCATACTAACAACAAAGTAATTAACATTTCAATTGACTACATATTAATTCAATGGCTTTAAGATTCGATTGATGATTGGCTAAATTAAGAATTTTATTTGTGTCTACACACTGATAAGATGTGATCTGGAGAAGCAATAGGAATTCATTACAGCAGGAAAGAATACCCCTTGAGAAGGCGAGGAACCAAACAATAACCTAGAATCGTAACATTCCCTACCTTTGCAGATTGCTCTACATGACTGGCTTTTTCTTCATTCTGATTTCTTTTTTTCTTTCCAGGTGACAACTACCAGGCTAGATATATACAAGACAAGCATATATATCTCCATCCTAGAATCTATATCCTTCTCTCGGCGCGTGCCTCCGTGTGTATATGCGTCATCCATCAGAAATGGTGAAATTAAAGGAAAACAAATTTGATAAATATCTTACTGTATTACTTCCTGCAGATTCCCGTAATGCCATACACATAGCAACTGTGTCCCAACATCTATTCCTCTGAACTTTAGCTGGAATGTTGAAGGAAAAGCAAGGATTGCACCATCGTCGAATCGTGACCACAACGCCTCATATATTTGACAAAGCCAGGTCGAAGATGATGGTGTGGTTGTCAAAGAAGAAGAAGCAGGCAAGCTAGTTGATCATGATTCGGTGGCTATAGGATAAGTGATGAGAGGAGATCTGTGGATGCTATTTCTCCACCTGAGGCGACTCGGCACCAGTTCCTCGGAAACCCGCTCGATGAGATGGCCAGAATCCGTTGCCGGAAAAGTATTGGCTGCACCATACTGGTGCACCCATTGATTGCCAATATGTCGGTTCTTGTCTTCGGTTCTGCAGAAGAAGATAGCATCAAATTTGGCACACGTACAGTATTGCAATGTCTGTCTTATTGCAGAATTATTGAGAGTGTTGTCCTAGCATGTAGCCAGATACGCTTTAATGTAATTATCACTTCCTTCTGTCCTAACAATGCAATAAAATCTCCAAGAATATGGTGATTGTGAGCAGACTCTCTGCCATATACTATGACTTCTTTGATAGCCTTAATTTACTGTGTGCGGGTGTGTCAAGGACGCACGACCTAGGAATGTTCATGAAAATATATATTCTAATACCACCTTTATTCCTCCGTTTGAATTAAACATGCCTAGCTTATACTTGCCTTGAAACCTTGATTTCATGCTGAACAAAAAAACCTATATGTTAACTTGACTTACCCCTCGATTGCACGTTCCATTGGCCATATGTACATCAGTAGAAACCTATATGTTAAAGATTAGTGAAAGCATAAATTTAACTTCACTCAGGCACCATGTAAATAAATATTGTTGCATTACCATCCTAACTCATATTCGCATGTTGCAAGGTCAATTTATACGCACGAACAAGATGAACAAACAAATAATCAGTTGTGTGGGGACTTGTATGGATAATCCCAACACTTCACAAGAAGACGTCATTTTCGTTGATCGATATGGCCTCCATGATATAATTGACTTTGACAGCAAATTTATGGTGTGATAAGTGACAACTCAATGTTACTACAATGTTATAAATAGTGTATTAATAGTGTATTAATTAGTCATAGTCCAACCGAGGTTTACTTGAAAATCTAACTAGAGCTGCGAGAATAATATTGCGGTAGAACTGGGAAAATTAAATGGCCTTCACCGAAAGAGGCTAATTTTGAAGCAAAATCACATCTCTTTGCGACTAGAGTTACATAGCCGATTGCTGTTATGAGAGTTAAATAACCAAGGACGAACAAATGCTATAATATTAACAAAGGTTTAAGGTGCACATGTAAAATAGAAATACATTTTCAATGTGCGGCTAGGTTAAAGTAAGTATTGTAATATGGTCACTAGCTAATCGTTATATAACATTATGATATATGAACAGGATAAGAGTTAATGTAATCATCACCACAATTCACAACTATAAAACTAATGTAGAAAATGTTATGTGTTATGGGTCGAAATAGCATCTTAGAGGGCATTGTTATTCGTCGCAGATATAGAGAGTCCATATGAAGGGTGTTCATCTCGTGGTTTTTGGCCTGTTAAGGATTGATAACATACGGAAGCATAGAAATGTCTTTGCTGATTTCGTTCCATCACCGGTGTTAGTCACTTTGGGCCACCGAAGCCACTCTAGTGCTCAAGGATAGAGTCATGATAAGATGCATCCATATAGTAAGAGAGTTACATCCATCCACCGTATTGATTGTCGTAGAACTCCTTTCACTCACGCACTGGTCGAGAAAAACTCGGTTTACAAATAGCAAAAAGAAAATCCATTTACAAAAGTATATTTTCCAGTTTCCTTAATTACACTAGTAGAAAACAGACCTTTGGTCCAGCGGTATTAGCCCCGGTTTTGCTAAAAACCGGAACTAATGACCCAGTCCAATGTCTAGAACTCGCCCCAGGGGGTGGCAGGCACTAGCCCCGGTTCGAACGGGACCTTTTGCCCCGGGTCGTGTAACAAACCGGGGCTAAAGGGTTTCAGGCAGGCTAGGTCGGGCGCCAGACCATTTAGTCCCGGTTTGTTATACGACCCGGGGCTAAAAATTGACCTTTAGTCCCGGTTCTAGACACGAACCGGGGCTAAAGGTCTGGCTATATCTTCTTCCCCTGCCCGAGCCACCATTCAAGCTGGTGGCTCTCCTCTCTCTCTCTTTCTTGCTTCAAGCTCGAGTTCATGCCTTTTTTTCCTCAAGATTTTTCTATATTTTGTGGTGCCCCATCTATCCAAAGGTTCTAAAAGGTGAGCAACTTCATCCTTTAAACTCTCATTGCTATATTAGCTCATTTCATGCTCTATCTTATAGATGGATTTGTGGATTTAGTTTGGTAGTAATTTTTGCAATGATAGCATGAGATCGATGTTTAGATTCTATCTATCTTGTATTAATGTAAGGAACTCTAAGGTAAATATCACAATATGTGGATTCTATCTATATACATCTTGTTTTGGCACATAGTCTCGAAATTTGATTTTAGAAGCAGACACATGCGTGAGTTCATCATTCTAACTAGCTAGCTGGGCAAAATATCCTTCTTCGTCTACCTGCGTTCAACAAACTTAAAAAATTGTAACAAAGATAGGGTTAATTCATAAAAGCTGGATAAGAAGACATCACAATTCACATATTAGGGAGTGCCTCTATGGCGAGCTCCTCGAAGATGTCTGAGGACGGGATCCTAAGACATCTTCGAGAAGCTCTGCCGTAGTGGTGTCCCTGCTCTCCCACACCATCTTTCGGTTTATATCTTCTCTAGCTAAATCAGTATGTTGGTGGAGCTAACTAATTTCACATATTAGAGAGTGCCTCTACGGCGAGCTCCTCGATGATGTCTGAAAACGAGGTCCTAAGACATCTTCGAGAAGCTCCGCCGTAGTGGTGTCCCTGGTCTCGTACACCATCTTGCAGTTCTTCACAAGAATGCATACCTATTTATAGATTAAGCAGCACAACATAGTGTGGGCACTGATGACATAATGTCGACACACTCACCCTAGCATAGTGCTGCCACCCACCCAAAATAGTGTCGGCATTTAATATACTGGCTTAGTGCTGCCCACTGAGGACATAGTGTCGACATGTTGTCTCCACATCCACATTTAGTCCCGGTTGGTGCCTCCAACCAGGACTAAAGGTTCATCATATCTTTAGTCCCGGTTGCTGGTTTTAATTTTGTTTTTTAGATTAGTAGTTATTAATTATGATTATGCTGCCACCCACCCAAAATAGTAGAGTCATTTAATTTACTGGCTTAGTGCTGCCCACTGAGGACATAGTGTCGACATGTTTTCTCCACATCCACATTTAGTCCCGGTTGGTGCCTCCAACCGGGGCTAAAGGTTCATCATATCTTTAGTCCCGGTTGCTGGCTTTAATTTTGTTTTTTTAGATTAGTACTAATTAATTATGATTATGTTTGATGTGCTTAATTAATTATATAATGCAGATGAGCCGGCAATAGATGTACGCTGACCGACTCTCTAACGAGTTTATTAAAGGCGTGCATTATTTTCTTCTTGTGGCCGAGGCAAACAAGCGGAATGGTTTTATGTCTTGTCCATGTGGTGTCTGTCGAAATCATAAAGAATACTCTTCCTCAAGAGTCCTTCACAGCCACCTGTTTTGGTCCGGTTTCATGACCGGCTATAATTGTTGGACCAATCACGGAGAAAGAGGGGTTATGATGGAAGACAACAAAGAAGAAAAGAATGACAACGACTACCCTGAATACGATGGTACTACAATGGAAGACAATGATGAAGAAGAAGATGAAGAACTGGCATCATATTTGCCCGATGATGATCTTGAAGGAAATATGCCCTGAGAGGCAATAATAAAGTTGTTATTATATATTCCTTATACATGATAGATGTTTATTTTACATGCTAAAATTGTATTGATTCGGAAACATCAATACATGTGTGTTTAATAAAAAAAAGGGTTCCTAGTCATGCCTCTCTTATAGACTAGCTTGTTGATTAACAAGATGATCAAGATTTCCTGATCATGGACATTGGATGTTGTTAATAACAAGGTCACACCATTGGTGGAATGATGTGATGAACATTCATCCGAAGTATAGCATTACGATCAAGTCATTATGTTTATATTGCTATAACATCATACGAAGTAATCTTTATCCTTAGACCATGAGATCATGTTAATTGCTGACACCGGAAGAGTATCTTGATAACATCAAACGTCACACCGTAACAGGGTGACTATAAAGATGGGTTCAGCACTACGAAGGTGTTATGTTGAGGCTCATGGATCAAGAGTGGAATTTGTCAATCCAGATGATGGATAGATATACTCTAGGCCCTCTCGGTGATATCACATTAGGATAGCTTGCAAGCAAGTGATGTGATCACTAGAATGTTATATCACGGGAACGAGAAAAGAGTGCATGTCAGTAACGAGATCAAACTAGGTATGGAGATACCGATGATCGAATCTCAAACATGTAATATATCGAGGGACAAAGGGATTTAGTTACAAGCATTAAAGGTTCTCACGATCACAGAAGTCATCGTTGAATGTGTAGGAGTCAGAACGGATCTCTAGGTACCGCTGCTGATTATTGATCGGAGAAGGGTCTCGATCATGTCTGCATTATTCGCGAACCGTAGGGTGGCACACTTAAGAGTTACCGGACACCATTTTGGAGCACATATGTTTCAGACGAAAGAATTGCAAAGTGCAGGAATTGTTTCAATAGAAACCGGAAATTGTTTCGGGTGAAATTGGAGAAGGTGGTTCTGCATGTGATATTGAAATATTGCAAGGGGCTATATGTGAATGTTTGTTAATTAAAGTAATTAACAAAATTCTGAATAAATTTAATAAAGGGAGTTTTATTAAATGAGAGAGCATTAAATTTGGAGAAATTTAATGCATTTAAAGTGGAGACTTTAAAAGGGAATATGAAGAGGCATTTTAATGTGGAGGGGTTACCACCACATGAATGGGGGAGGTGAGGGGTCACCCCCCCATGCGCCGGCCATGTAGAGAGGGGGCACCCCCCCCTCCTCCTATAAAAGGCCACCCATTCCCTCCTTCATCCTCACACCTCCTTGTGAAGGATCTCTCTTCCCCTCTAGAATTATTCCCACATGGTCTCGGATTAGCGAGATACATGTTCCCGGTGGCATTTCGTCTGGAAGGAGTTGCTGCTTCCGCTAGATCGCTGGAGCGAGGAGGTGGAGGTTGTCTGGTGGCTTGAACGTGTGTGCAAGTGCGGATGCGCTGCTGAGTTGCGGCGCTCGGACTTCCTCACGATCTTGAGATCGGCAAGTGTACGACTACATCAACCACGAGTTCCTACTCGTTAACAAAGCTCGTTGTCTACGAGGGTAAGTTCTCGTTGGATGTATGCCCACCCGTTGCTTTGTACCTAGTAGATAGATCTTGGCATGTAGTTCACACCGTAGGAAATTTTTTGTTTTCTATGCTGCGGACCCAACAGTGGTATTAGAGCCTGATCTATGCGTAGGTGCTTAGCACGGGTAGTACACATATGTTGATATGTGGGCGATGATGATCATGTTATTGCATCTTCTATGTATTTTGGATATTGGTGGCATAGTGGGATGAAGCGGCCCGGACCAACCTTACATGTCATCGTACATGAGACCGGTTCCACGACTGACATGTAACTTGTTTTGCATAAGTACCTGGCGGGTGCCTGTCTCTCCTACTATAGTCAATATCTGATTTACAACGAGTTGCTAATAACTTAGTTATCCTCATTGTGGTTCATGTTCGTAGGTGAGAACGGTTCTATCTCCTAAAGCCCTAAGCCACGTAAAACTTGCAATTGATAAATTAGAGGCGTCTAGTTTAGATCGTTGCTGGGCTAGTGTATTGATATGGTATTGTTGTAAGTAGATGTATGGTAGATACTCTTACAACACAGTCAACGTGTAAGTTCCATAGACCTTGGCCTTACACACAAAGGAATGATAGAGATCATATCACGATGCAAGTGATAGAGATCAAATGCATGGACCATATCATCTCACTTTACACATTAGATGTTAGCATCTTATACTGCTAGTTTGGCGCGTTTGGTAGCATTATAAGATGATCCCTCATTTAGATATCAAGATAAAAATTTGTTCTTCCTTGAGTATGCACCGTTCTATGGATCGTGTTTTGAGACATCACGTGATGATCGGGTGTACTCGAATCTACGCTTTCATAGGAACGGGTGTAAGATAGTTTTACACACGCGAATACTAAGGTTCTTACTTGGCGAGCCTAGCATGTACAGACATGGCCTTGGAACACGGACCGAAAGGTTAAGCATGAGTCATATGATTGATATGATGCCCATATAGATGCTCGCCTTTGGAGCTATATCAACTCACGTGATGATCGAACTTGGTGTAGTGGATTTGGTTCATGTAATCACCAAAAGGACACGAGGGATGTCGTTTTTGAGTGGGAGTTTATTAGTAATTTGGATTAGTTGAACTCAATCTATCATAAACTTAGTCTAAATAAACTTTACAAATTCTGTTGTAGATGGAACCACCTGCTTTTAATTTCAATGTGTTCATGGAGAAAGAGAAACTTGTTGTGAATGGTAGCAACTTCACCAACTGGGCTATGAATTTGAGGATTCTCCTCACTGCTGCACAAAAGCAATATGTGCTAGATGCGCCGCTAGGCCCCCCACCAGCTCCTGATGCCCCTGACGAGGAAAAGAATGTCTATGTGACTCATCAGGAGGACCACAACTTAGTTCATTACGGCATACTGTATGGGCTAGAGCCAGAACTTCGAAAGCATTTCGAAAATGGCAATGCCTTTGATACCATGGGAGAATTGAAAATGACTTTCGATACCCATGCTGTCGTAGAGAGTTATAATGCTACAGAAAGGTTCTTTTGCTGCATGATAGAGGAAAACAGCTCCGTTAGTGAGCACGTACTCAAAATGTCTGGGTACGCCGATAAGCTTGTGTCCTTGGGAATAATGATTCCCATTGACTTAGGCATACATCGTGTTCTCCAATCTCTACCACCTAGCTACAAGAGCTTCGTGATGAACTATAATATGCAGGGCATGAAGAAGTCTCTTCCCGAGCTTCTGTCAATGCTTAAGACTGCAGAAGTGGAGATTAGGAAAGAACATCAGGTGTTGATGATCAATAGGACCACCGGTTTCAAGAAGGACAAGAAAGGCAAGCACAAGGGAAAGAAGGGTGGCAGGTCTGTTGCCACGCCTGAAAAGAAATCCCGAGCTGGCCCTAAGTCTTACACCGAGTGCTACTATTGTAAGGGGAATGGCCATTAGAAGCGCAACTGCCCCAAGTATTTGGTGGACAAGAAGTCCAGCAAGGCAAACAAAGGTATATGTGATATACATGTTATTGATGTGTACTTGACTAGTACTCGCAGTAGCACCTGGGTATTTGATACCGGATCGGTTGCTAATATATGTAACTCGGTTCAGGGGCTACGGAACAAGCGACAACTAGCAAGGGATGAGGTCAGGATGCGGGTCAGCAATGGATCAAGAGTTAATGTGATCGCCGTCGGGACGCTACCTCTCCATTTGCCATCGGGATTAGTTATAAACCTAAATAATTATTATTAATGCCTGCACTGATCATGAACATTGTATCTGGATCGTGTTTGATGCAAAGTGGTCATTCCTTTAAATCTGAAAACAATGGTTGTTTGATTTATAAGAATGATATCTTTTATGGTCATGCACCTATGTTGAATGGTTTATTTCTGTTGGATCTCGATAGTAATATTACGCACATTCATAATGTTAATGCTAAAAAGATTAAACTTGATGATGATATGTCTACATATATGTGGCACTACCGTCTAGGTCATATTAGCGTTAAACGCATGAAGAAACTCCATTCTGATGGACTTTTGGGATCACTTGATTTTGAATCATTTGATACATGTGAGCCATGCCTTATGGGCAAGATGACTAGAACGCCGTTTTCCGGTTCAATGGAACGGGCGTCAGATCTATTGGAAATCATACATACTGATGTGTGTGGACCAATGAGTGTGTCGGCGCGAGGTGGATATCGTTATTTTGTTACTTTCACGGATGATTTGAGTAGATACGGGTATATCTATTTGATAAAACACAAGTCTGGAACTTTTGAAAAGTTCAAGGAATTTCAGAATGAAGTGGAAAATCATCGTAATAGAAAGATCAAATTTCTACGGTCTGACCGTGGAGGAGAGTATCTAAGTTACGAGTTTAGCACACACATGAAAGAGTGTGGAATAGTTTCACAACTCACGCCTGCCGGAACACCACAACATAATGGTGTGTCGGAACGTCGTAATCGTACCATATTGGATATGGTTCGATCTATGATGTCTCTAACTGACTTACCTCTGTCATTTTGGGGTTATGCACTGGATGATCAAGGTTTCCTGATCATGGACATTGGATGTTGTTAATAACAAGGTCACACCATTGGTGGAATGATGTGATGAACATTCATCCGAAGTATAGCATTACGATTATGTCATTATGTTTATATTGCTATAACATCATACGAAGTAATCTTTATCCTTAGACCATGAGATCATGTTAATTGCTGACACCGGAAGAGTATTTTGATAACATCAAACGTCACACCATAACAGGGTGACTATAAAGATGGGTTCAGTACTACGAAGGTGTTATGTTGAGGCTCATAGATCAAGAGTGGAATTTGTCAATCCAGATGACTGATAGATATACTCTTGGCCCTCTCGGTGATATCACATTAGGATAGCTTGCAAGCAAGTGATGTGATCACTAGAATGTTATATCACGGGAACAAGAAAAGAGTGCATGTCGGTAACGAGATCAAACTAGGTATGGAGATACCGATGATCGAATCTCGGACATGTAATATATCGAGAGACAAAGGGATTTAGTTACAAGCGTTAAAGGTTCTCACGATCACAGAAGTCATCGTTGAATGTGTAGGAGTCAATACGGATCTCTAGGTCCCGCTGTTGATTATTGATCGGAGAAGGGTCTCGATAATGTCTGCATTATTCGCGAACCATAGGGTGGCACACTTAAGAGTTACCGGACACCATTTTGGAGCACATATGTTTCAGACAAAAGAATTGCAAAGTGCAGGAATTGTTTCAATAGAAACCGAAAATTGTTTCGGGTGAAATTGCAGAAGGTGGTTCTGCATGTGATATTGAAATATTGCAAGGGGCTATATTTGAATGTTTGTTAATTAAAGTAATTAACAAAATTCTGAATAAATTTAATAAAAAGAGTTTTATTAAATGGGAGAGCGTTAAATTTGGAGAAATTTAATGCATTTAAAGTGGAGACTTTAAAAGGGAATGTGAAGAGGCATTTTAATGTGGAGGGGTTACCACCACATGAATGGGGGAGGTAAGGGGTCACCCCCCCATGCGCCAGCCATGTAGAGAGGGGGCACCCCCCCTCCTCCTATAGAAGTCCACCCATTCCCTCCTTCATCCTCACACCTCCTTGTGAAGGATCTCTCTCCCCCTCTAGAATTATTCCCCCATGGTCTCGGATTAGCGAGATACATGTTCCCGGTGGCATTTCGTCTGGAAGGAGTTGCTGCTTCCGCTGGATCGCTGGAGCGAGGAGGTGGAGGTTGTCCGGTGGCTTGAACGTGTGTGCGAGTGCGGATGCGCTGCTGAGTTGCGGCGCTCGGACTTCCTCATGATGTTGAGATCAGCAAGTGTACGACTACATCAACCACGAGTTCCTACTCGTTAACAAAGCTCGTTGTCTACGAGGGTAAGTTCTCGTTGGATGTATGTCCACCCGTTGCTTTGTACCTAGTAGATAGATCTTGTCGTGTAGTTCACACCGTAGGAAATTTTTTGTTTTCTATGTTGCGGACCCAACAGATCTTAGTCGGGCCATTGCTGATGCCCAGGAAGAATGCGTAACTGAAAGGGAGAGGTTGAAGTTCAAGAAGATGTTAGAGGATCACAACAAATTGTTGTACCCAAATTGTGAAGATGGGCATAAAAAACTGGGCAGCACACTGGAATTGCTGCATTGGAAGGCAGAGAACGGTGTGACTGACAAAGGATTTGAAAAGTTGCTGAAAATAATGAAGAAGTTGCTTCCAAAGGATAACGAACTTCCCACCGGTACCTACAAAGCAATGAAGGTTGTCTGCCCTCTAGGATTAGAGGTGCAGAAGATACATGCATGCATTAATGACTACATCATCTACCGTGGCGAGGAGTACGAGAATTTGGATGCATGCCCACTATGCACTGCATTGCGGTATAAGAGAAGACGAGATGACCCCGGTGATGTTGAGGGCGAGCGCCGCATGAAGAGGGTTCCTGCCAAGGTGATGTGGTATGCTCCTATAATACCACGGTTGAAACGTTTATTCAGGAACAAAGAGCATACCAAGTTGTTGCGATGGCACATGGAAGACCATAAGAAAGACGAGATGTTGAGACACCCCGCTGATGAGTCGCAGTGGAGAAAAATCGAGAGAGAGTTTCCGAACTTTGCAGGTGATGCGAGGAACTTATGGTTTGGTCTAAGTACAGATGGCATGAATCCTTTTGGGGAGCAGAGCTGCAGTCATAGCACCTGGCTTGTGACTCTGTGTATCTATAACCTTCCTCCTTGGTTGTGCATGAAGCGGAAGTTCATTATGATGCCAGTGCTCATCCAAGGCCCGAAGCAACCCGGCAACGACATTGATGTGTACCTAAGGCCATTAGTTGAAGAACTCTTACAGTTGTGGCACGGACAAGGTGTACGTAGGTGGGATGAGAACAAGCAGGAGGAATTTGACCTACGAGCCTTGTTGTTCATAACAATCAATGATTGGCCTGCTCTTAGTAACATTTCAGGACAGACAAACAAGGGATACAATGCATGCACACACTGTTTAAACGGTACTGAAAGTAAATATTTGGATAAATGTAAGAAGAATGTGTACCCGGGGAATCGTCGTTTTCTTCCGTCCTCGCACATCCTAAGAAAGAAAGGTAATCATTTCAATGGCGAGGCAGACAGCCGGTGTAAGCCTATCCGCCGTACTGGTGATGATGTATTTGACATGGTGAAGGATTTAAAAGTAATCTTTGGAAAGGGTCATGGTAGACAATCTGTTCCGAAGGACGATGTCGGACACGCACCCATGTGGAAAAAGAAATCTATATTTTGGGAGCTACCCTATTGGAAAGTCCTAGAGGTCCGCTCTGCAATTGACGTGATGCACCTGACGAAGAATCTTTGCGTGACGCTGCTAGGCTTCTTGTGTGTATGGGAAGAGCAAATATACACCTAAAGCACGGCAGGACCAGCAACGTATAAAAGACCGAGACGGCATGCATCTAGAGTTGTTTGAAGGTACTGCTAGCTATGCCCTTACCAAAGAAGAGAAGGAAATCTTTTTTGAAGTCCTTTACAGTATCAAGGTCCCGTCTGGAATAATAAATATGGCAGAGAAAAAATTTCAAAACCTAAAGTCTCATGACTGCCACGTGCTTATGACCCAGCTGCTTCCGATTGCATTGAGGGGACTCCTGCCAGAAAATGTCCGAGTACCCATTGTGAAGCTATGTGCGTTTCTCAATGCAATTTCTCAGAAGGTAATCAGTCTAGATAGTCTACTAAGGTTACAGAAAGATATGGTCCAATGTCTTGTCAGCTTCGAGTTGGTGTTCCCACCATCCTTCTTCAATATTATGACTCACCTCCTAGTTCACCTAGTCAATGAGATTAACATTCTTGGTCCTGTATTTCTACACAATATGTTCCCCTTTGAGAGGTTCATGGGAGTGTTAAAGAAATGTGTTCATAACCATGCTAGGCCAGAAGGAAGCATCTCAAAGGGATATGGAACAGAGGAGGTCATTGAGTTTTGTGTTGACTTTATTCTTGACCTTAATCCCATCGGTGTTCTTGAATCACGGCATGAGGTAGAATTAGTGGAAAAGGCACGCTAGGAAAGAAAGCAAGGATATGTATGGACGGACATTCTCTCACTAAAGCACAATACACAGTTCTGCAAAGTTCCACCTTGGTGGCTCCGTATATCGAGGAACACAAGAATATTGTACACTCCAACAACCCAGGGAAGCCTGGCTCCTAGATTAGAGATGAACATATGAGGACTTTTGGCGATTGGTTGCATACACATCTCATGAATGACATAAATGTTGGAGAGCAGTTGTACTTGTTGGCAAGGGCACCATCTTCGACTATATTGACTTTCCAAGGGTACGAGATAAATGGGAATACATTTTACACGATCTCCCAAGATAAAAAGAGCACCAATCAAAACAGTGGTGTCCGATTTGATGCAACAGACGAGAATGGGCAAAAGGATACATATTATGGTTACATAGAGGAGATATGGGAACTTGACTATGGACCTTTTTTTAAGGTTCCTTTGTTTCGGTGCAAATGGGTCAAGCTGACAGGAGGCAGGGTTGAGGTAGACAAGAAATACGGAATGACAACAGTGGATCTCAACAACCTTGCATATAGAGATGAACCATTTGTCCTAGCCAATGATGTGGCTCAGCTTTTTTATGTGAAGGACATGTCTACCAAACTGAGAAAAAGGAAAGATAAGCAAAAGAATACAGCATCCGATGAGCCAAAGCGCCACATAGTTCTTTCAGGAAAAAGAAACATCGTGGGGGTGGAGGATAAGACAGACATGTCAGACGATTATGATAAGTTTCATGAAATTCTGCCCTTCGCTGTGAAGGATGACCCAAGCATCCCGTTAAGTAAGGAAGATGCTCCATGGTTACAGATTAGAAGAAAACCCTAACATGTGTGGATGTTGGTGATGTACAATATTATTAAACCTTTATTTTTAATGATCTTCTTATATGTATATGGATATGAACTATCTCGATCTCAATAGGTAGTATTGCAACTTGTTGTGGCCAGACATTTATTAATATTAAAACGTAAAAATTAGTCATAATCATATCTAGCCCTATAGTACATAGCTTCTGGGTCGTCTTCGGAATCGTCATCGTCATCGTCGTCGCTCGTAGCACGTGGATGGATCCTTAGCCCTTCCTCGTAGCACGCGGATGGATCCTCCGGCCTTGGATTCACGACGCGTGGGGGAGGGGGCTCCCGGATGACGACCCCAGTACACCCTAGGCCTTCACCACCACCACCATTCTTGTGGCTATGCTGCTGGTGAAAGTGCGGGTACCTCAGGCGAAGATGGTCTCCCATGGCGATGTAGCGCATCACACCGACGATAGTCCAATTCGCCCACCACAGGCGGCGACCAGCCTCGTTGGGGTTCACTAGGGGCGGGCCATCACCCTCGTACCTGGCGAGCTCCCTTTCTCGCCGGTTTGCGAAGAAGGCATTCTAGGTGTCGAGGTTGTCGGGATCCCAATGGGGATCCATCCGCTGCTCCGGCGTGAGCTCGAGGTAGAAGTGGTTCGTGATGGCCGCCTGGCAGGTCGAACCTTGAGGCACAGGAGAAACAGGAACCCCTCTAGCGCTCAGCATCCAGCCAGCGGGCAGCCGGTACCCCGGCGGGCATGGGTAGCTGGAGGCGCACAACGCCTCGATTTCCTCGAGCGTCAGAAAAGCCCAGTAAGCGGTGTCCATTGTTGTGAGAGAGAAGGTGTGGATGTGTGGATGGACATGGCGATCGGCCTAGATATAGAGGGACATGGCGGGAAGCGGGGAAAATGGCGGGAGAACATGGCGGGAAGCGAGGGAAATGGCGGGAAGCGGGAGAAATGGTGGGAAAATATGTTTTAGTCCTAGTTAATAGTTTTAGTATTAAATATTATATTTCTAATGAGTCTATTATTTTTTGTGAATATTTTGGTATATTATATGTATTTTTCCATTTTTAAATAATAAACTATATTTTTATTATTTTTTGTGAACATCTGTACTAAATATAATACTTGTTAAACAATAGATAATTTCATTTAGGTTGTATAATAAAGTATGATAATAGATTTAAATTATAGATCTTCTTTTTCTGAATTTTTTTGATATATAATACATAATTTTCTGAAAATTATAAACCATTTTTGGTTTTGGCGCCAAAAACAACCTTTAGTCCCGGGTTGTAATACAAACCGGGGCTAAACCACCCGGGGCTAAAGGGGTGTGGCGCGCGGGAAGTGCGTGGGCCGAAAACACCTTTAGCCCCGGGTTGTAATACAAACTAGGGCTAAAAAGGGACCTTTAGCCCCGATTTGTATTACAACCCGGGGCTAAAGGGGGGTGGTATAAATACCCCACCCCCACCCCGGGTCGTGCCACGACCTGGAGAGACACACCATTCGTTCCTAGAGAAGCTCGCTGCCGCCGCCCGCGCCGCCCGTTCGTGCCGCCGCCCGCGCCGTCCGTGTCGCGCCCCTTCGTGCCACCGCCGCTGTCCGTCCCGCCGCTCGCCCGCCGCTCGCGCCGTCGTCCTGTCTCCGCGCTGCTCGCGTCGTCCCGTCTCCGCGCCGCCCGCACCGTCTCCCGCACCGCCTCGCCGTCAGGTACGATGATCGCCGCCCTCAATTAGGTTAATTATGTGTTAATTTTGGTTAGTATTAATTAGGTTAGTATTAGGTTAGTATTAATTAGGTTAGTATTAGGTTAGTATTTAGTATTAGTATTACTATTACTATTAGTATTTAGTATTAGTATTATATTTAGTATTAGTATTAGTATTTAGTATTAGTATTAGTATTAGTATTAGTATTTAGTATTAGTATTAGTATTTAGTATTAGTATTAGTATTAGTTAGTATTAGTATTAGGTTAATTGTATAGGTTAGTATTATCTTTTGGAGGTGGTACGTCGTCGTATCAGGGAGGAGGACGAGCATATACGACGATACATGTATCTTTTGGAGACTAGGTTCTCCAATATCTGGCAGGTTCACGGATCTCATTCGAGTTATTCTCCGGTGATGGTTCCTCTCCTTTGGCTACAGAGCTCCCGTAGCACAGAACGCGGCAGCCGCGTTCGCTAGTTTGATATGAGCGAGATGTATTAATAACGTACTTTATATTATGAGCGAGTTGTATTAATAATGTACTTTATCTTATATTATTGTAGTTTATCTTAATCACTAAGTACTGTATCTGAGTTGTCACAGTTGTAATATTCTTTTACTTAATGCAATATTCTTTTTCTGTATTAGTTAAGCTATGGACGGTAGACAGAATGAAGAGGAGCTTCTCAACATTATAGATGAGGATACTGGGGGGTCTTATTATGATGGCTCCGAATATCTTAATTTATCTGGAGGAGACGATGGTGGAGAAAATAGTGGAGACAATGGTGCTGACCATGGTGGAGACCATGGTGAAGACACCATAATAATGACAAACTCCATCGAGGTATATAAAGCCTCTATCGATCGTTCACTAGTATAGATGCACTAATTGATTCGTATATATATGTACTGACGAATGTTTCTTCTCTTAGACCTCCGCTTCCGGTCAATCTTCTACAAAGACAAGAGGCCCGACACACAAGTTGCCCGCTGATGTCCGTTTCAGCATTGACTTAGTCTCTCCGCAGGGTCAACCGCTGGAGCCCAATCTTCTCTTAGACCTCCGCTTCCGGCTAATCTTCTACAAAGACAAGAGGCCCGACACACAAGTTGCCCGCTGATGTCCGTTTCAGCATTGACTTAGTCTCTCTGCAGGGTCAACCGCTGGAGCCCACAGAAGCTGCGAATGCATTTACAAGTCAATGCGGAGTGATTGTTAGAGACAAAGTCCCGATCACCACGCGAAATTGGAACAAGCCAGGAAAGAAAAAGGATCCAGCTGGGGCTAGTTTTGTAGATGACAGAGCGAAAGATACGATGTGGAATTCTCTCATGACACATTTCACCCTACCAGTCTTGGAGACTGATGAGCTCACACAGCAAATGACGAGCAAAGTCAAGCACTTTGCTCTTAAGAAGATGGCCGAACTATTCAAGGAATGGAAAAAAAAGATTGTACCATAAGTATGTCTTGAAGAAAACAACTCCTCCATTTGTTGGCCCACTAGAGTTGCAGCAGGATAACTAGGCCGCATTTGTGGAATACAAGATCTCGGAACCAGCTAAGGCAATATCAACAAAAAATAAGTTAAATGCAGCCAAAAAGAAATTCACCATCATATGGGCACAGGTGGCTACAGGAGTGCCATGCCTAAGTGGGATAAAGCTGAGGCTGACCTGGAGGCTAAAGGGGTCACTCCAACTACGTCTAGTTGGCCCTTGAGGTCAAGAAATTGGGTATTCGGGCATGGGTCATCATTAGACCTAGAAACAGGTGAGATTATTGCAGCCGAAGAAATTTCTTCACCCAAGAAAGAACTTATTAAAGTGATAAAAGAGGTTGAAGAGGAAACGTTTGTTTCCGACAGAGAGAACGATGAGCTGACAAAGGCTCTCGGGAATCCTGGAAAGGCTGGACGAACAAGAGGGTTCGGGCCTTCTTATCCATGGGTTATCGGGTTTCCCGAGCACCGTGACACATACAGAAGCCGATCGAGAAGAACAAAGCGGCAAAAAGTGGAGGATACAGAGCGGTTCGCGAGGTTTGAAGCCATGCTGCAGGAGCATTGCCAGGAGCTTAATGAACTTAAAGGACTCCGACAGCAAGATCCTACACCGGACAGTACGGTCAGCCCATCGCAACGGAAAAGCAGCGTGGCTTCCACGGAGAGCCACGGTAATGATGCAACGATGGATGTGTACCCCGTGGATGCAATTAAGGAGAAGACTAGTTGTGAGTTGCATGTTGAACTGAAGAATATTTCCATGAAGGTGGCGGTCGGCTTTGCTTTACCTTCTGCATCGGGAGCGACCTACCATTGCAATCCGATTCCAGCTGGCTATGCTCGTGTCGGTGTGGATGAAATTCTACTTATATGTCAGTCACTACAGCTTGACATCTGTGGAGGTGAAGGGGAGACGACACTGGGAGATGTCACGAGTGGCTTCATTCTTTGGAAAAAAGAATACATCAAGTTTCCAGGCTCGACACCAAGGCCACCTTCTCCACCGAGAAACAATCCATCACCTCCAAGGCAACCGTCTCCTCCCAGTGCACCATCTCCTCCAAGTCCACCTCCAAGTGCACTGTCTCCTCCCAGTAATAGTCTAATCCATGACCCCAACACGAGTCCATCTCAATCTACGCAGCCGCCTCCACCCACTAAGGGCCAAAAGCGGAAGAATACCACCGCTCCGTCGAGCGATAACCGACGCCCAAAGCGACAGTTGTCGCCCCTACCAAGAGTACCGCCGGTTCCTCCCAAGAGGGCTTACAACCTGACCGATGAGGAGACTGATGCGGTCGTACGGGCCGAAGTGGATGCTCATTTTAAAAAGAAACAACCTGAGCCAGAGGTCCAAATAAAACCGGAAACCAAGGAGCACTTTAGAAATTACTGACGCACCCATCCCAAGCTCAGTTAAATGCGCCAGATGACTATGCACGATGTCTTCAGAAGACACTGAAACAGAAGAGATCAAGCGGTAGAGAAAGCATCACAAAAGAGGTTCCCCAGCAGGGGGGACAAGCAAAACAATCGATTGGTAGCGGAAGCATCAGAACAGACGTCCCCCAGCTAGGGAAACAAGCAAAACAATCGAGTGGTAGCTGAAGAACCAAAAGAGATGTTCCCCAGCTGGGGAAACAAGCAAACCAATCGCTCCCCCTACTCCAGGTGAACATACCCGAACCTCAACTATATGAGGAACCTATGGATCCGGAAACGGCTAGGATATTGGCCGAGCAATGTGGTATGCCTATTCATGAAATTATTCACAGTGATATGCCCAAGGCTAAGGTAGCACCCAAATTTGTTAACGGGGAGCATCTGGTCAGTTCTGAGAGGCTTCGGGATATGCCAACACAAATGCGACGATTCCATGAATGGTACATGAAAGCATCAAAAGAACAACGAAATTGGCTCTTACTGAAAGTTCTAAAATCGCATTACTTCACTGAAGACGAGGTCCCTATTGAATTTACAGAATCATTTCAGTTATTCAATCTAAAGGAACTCGACAAAACTATCCTCAGTTCGTATTGTCTGTAAGTGATTACTTTATTTATGTAATTAGGTCTCTATCTCAGCTTGTTCAATTTATTGCCGATAGGTATACTCATTATATTCTTTTGTACGCTATATATAATGATGCAGAATAAAGATGCTCGATTGTAAAAGAAAGGCTATCAATGGATTTGAGTTTATTGACCCACATCGAGTTCATGGAGCTATACTAAAGGATAAACCACTGGAGACTGAGCACAACTTGTTGCGGTTTCTCACGAAACAGCATTTCTGTAATGAAATACTATTTCCTTACCACGACGGCAAGTGAGTTTTTATACACATTAACTTTTGCTTACTCGATGTTCAGTGTAAATGATGAGTTACTGACGTATGTAAACCTTGCGTAGGTACCACTGGATTCTTCTAAGCATTTCACTTGACTTGGGAAGAGTTCACATCATGGACTCACTAAATAAAGACATTGAAAACTACCACAGCATTACCGATGCGCTTCAGAGGTAATTTCAACCATTATCGCACTATATCGGTTTCTTTCGTTCATTTTTTGGATATCAAGTGTTATTAACTCATACATTAATTTTCTTTGTCGGGTAGGGTTTGAACACAGTTCAAGAACCATGTCCGCGGTCAATGGCGTGAGGAGCTATTTTTTAAATCACTCTCGGTAAGTAGTACGAGCTAAGTCCGCGCATCTATTTAATTCTAGTTTATGTGTATTTATCATGCTAGCGTTATTATTTAATTGAATTATATTCTTGTAAAGTGCGCGAGGCAGCCACAGGGAACTAATCTATGTGGATTCTACGTGTGCGAGTTCATTCGCATCAGTATTGAGAAGTCCCCGAAAAATGTTCGAGTAAGTAAACAATATATTTACCCTTTATTTTTATTACAAAATGTTGTGTTGAGTCTAATTCATACGATCTCCTTTTTATATAGTTGGACGCGATGCAGGACAAGCTCCTACCAGAGGACCGCCTAATAGCAATCCAAGAGGAATTTGCTGCATTTTTTGTCGACGAGGTCATAGACCCACGCGGAGAATACTCTGTACGTAGACCCTAAAGCATCTATCTAATGATCTCCATGTAATCAAATAGACATGCTCTGGATCCGGTTGGGACTCCATGTATGCTTGTAAGAGAAATTATATTATATATTGCGTCAATATGTACAAGTACTGTGTAGTAGCGTTCTGTATGTATACGAAAACTTGTTTCTAATGAAAACACAGAATGAAAAATAATTGAACACAAAACACAAAATGAAAAGAAAAACACAAAACCCGCAAACCCCATCCCCTGCCGCGGCAGCCAAATGGCCCAAAATGCTGTCGCGGCAGGAAACCTTTAGTCCCGGTTTGTAACACGACCCGGGGCTAAATCTCCTGCCGCCCAGCGCGCCTCGCAGGCCACGTGGTTGGACCTTTAGCCCCGGTTCGTAACAGAACCGGGGCTAAAGCTTGGACCTTTAGTCCCGCATTTGCAGTCCCGGTTCGCAATCCGGGACTAAAGGCCCTTACGAACCGGAACAAATTGCCCGTTTTCCACTAGTGTTAGCTTTGCGATCTAACCTTAGTTGCACAATTTTATTTCGAAACCTTCAAATAACCTAGCCATCCACACACTTCACATTAACTGTTTGCATATTCCTTCCATCCGAGATGCATGGGTATGGTGAGTTATAGATTAAACTACTAGGAAAATAGGCGCGGCATCTGCCGCGTCCGTGGAAATGAACAATGTCTTTTAGTAATGGCCAGAAGATACATCCATACACACGTTGGGTTAGTTAGTAGCATTGATGTCCATATACATCTATTTCTCAGCTTGTGAGATTGGCTCATGTAAGAAGGATGGGTTGTGAGATTGGCCCACGTAAGAAAATAAGTCTGTTGTTGGTTCTCCATCCTCATCGAGGGCAAGCACTTTTGATCCTTTGCTGGAAGTAACCTTTGACACAGCAACATAAAGTTGGCCATTCGAAAATACGGGTCTTAGCAAATAAACACCAACTTTATGAAAAGTTTCTTCTTGGCACTTATTGATTGTCATGGCGTAGCAGAGACGCAAAGGACATTGACGACACTATAGAATAAAAGGCTACCTTTGTAGATGTGTGCAGCACAAATATTGGTATGCAAACATGCTCCCCTATGTTGCTCCCAGTGATTGTTTTGGCTTGAAGAATCCATTCTTCTAGCCTGGTTACTATGTATATCATGCTTTACAACTGTACTCGGTAGTAGGCAAAACCTGTCTGAAATCCCTGCCTAGAACCACTGTCTTGGCACACCTGCCACAATAAGGAAACAGTTTCCTAGATTTGTCATCTATGGACAGAACATCTCTCATACTCCTTTCAACTGTTTCAAAGCATATGAGGCTCGTCCTATAATATGAGAGACGCTTTTTGTACCAACTCGGCCAAATTTGTACCTCGACGTATATTGCACATAGTTTGTTTCCCAATCTTGACTCTTGAGTGGTATCCTGAACCGCGAGTGAGCAGTCCTTCGTCCTAGAAGTTAGAAAGATGATACACCTGATGAGGCAACATCAAGGACAATATGAATATTTGCTCTAGCATTTTATAAAAAAGTCTTTGCAGTGCCGCCATATCCAGAAACAAAAAATACCTTGCCAATGGAGCAATCAGCAGCTGCCTTGTTCTGATCATAGGTTATCATCTGCCACTCATTTAACTTTCGATGTAAAGAGATTGCCATAGTTTTGAGTTTATCCTTTCCATATTGCATTTCTTCGAAAACTAATCTACCAACTGATCTCCCACCCAGCATGGAGGCAGCACATATACAAAAAGAGCATAGAGAATACCCATTATTATGAAACACCATTGAGAATACAAATAGTCTGATGGAACGATGAAGTACATGTCGTTAATGGGCCGAATAATCCGGAAAGATAGGTCGTCAGTCACATATGTCTGATACCAGTTACCAACTAAGTAAAAAATATTGCCGCGTACATCAAGATAATATAGGCAGAATAAAAGAATGATATTTACATACATAGAACATAGACCGTAGATGGAAAAGAGACGTGGGTCCAGCTTCAGGCTGCTGTTGTTGCTGAAAGTGAAATACCAATGGCAAATTGTAGCACTGCTACAAAGATTAAAAGAGAATGGCAACCATTCTTTATAAGTCTGAACCAAATTGGAACTGAAAACACTGACTCAGATCATCTTAGGCAACAACTTTTACATCTGAAACAAAGTAATTAAAATGGATACTTCCACAATTTACGAAGGAACATAATATAAAAAAGAAATCATAAGATGACGAATCAGATAAAACTAAGTTCGAATAGGTCAATTTCTTATCTTATGTAGCCATGCACCGAAGGAAGATACAAAGCGAAAAAAGAGTAGGTTCTTATTCATTTAATCAAGCTGAAATGATACAAATGAAAAACTCCTAGGATAAACCTACTGCTTAGATTAACAACCGGTTAGATATACAATTTTCTGTCACGCCACTTCGCAAGTTTAAGTAATATAATTGATCTCATTGTAGCCCTAAAGCCCTAATCGAGTCACCAAGGGAGACCTAAAGTGCAATCCTGTCTCAATATATCAAAAAGAATTAAAGGGATCCCACATAATATGCATACTTTCTTGCTTACGGAAGGAAAGAAACAGTCCATGAAATAGAAATCACTCTCTAAGTTGATAAAGTGGCAAGTACTAATTTCGACATGACCAATGACAGATGGTGGTATATATGGTAGCGCAAATGTGCTTGCTCCAAAAGCGATTGACTTGCAGGTCAAAAGACACCGACACTCCCCCCAAAGTATCTACAACCAAGACAGTGCGGTCCTGCAACACAGAAGCTGAATAGCGGGTGGCTTTATCAAAAGCATCTTAAGAATACCCACATATGCAGCATGCTATATACATGCGACTCTACATATTTGCATACTGATTTTCATGAGAGCAACTGTACTCAACCATATATTTCGTCCCATGCCAAGGCTAAATGGGGATGCCGTACCAGAAGCATGATAAAATGAAGTGCACCTCTACTTTCATGAAGCTAGCATGAAGATGAAAACCATTAGAACATGGATCTAATTCAAAACTAAGCTCAGCTGAATTAATAAAGAATGTTGAGAAGCACAATGGTTAAAAGGAGGACAGATGTATAATTCCAAAGTAAAGCTACTGCCAGATATGCATACACTTCTCATTTTTTTTCTGTACTATATGCAGACCACTTCCAAGTAAAAATTGATATCCTGCAGCCCTAGGTCCCTAACTGAAGTAGCAAGGAAGAACTACAACTGTAGTACTGCATCCGGTATCTACAAAAAACCAAAAGAATTCCTTACTGTGTTCTTTTTTTTTATAGAAAGAAAAATATCTAGGAAACATAAATCACTATCTAACCAGTTAAAGTGGTGATGACACAACAACATAATCGAGAAGTGAGATACCATGTTCTCAAATAGAAGAGATGGCCATTAGCTAATCTCCTGCACAAATAATGTGTCGTGGATTAAATTCTTTCAAGAGCATGAAGAACTAACATATCCATTAATCAACACTGAACTGATCATGTTCATTGTGAGTCTGCTGGGGAAACTAAATGACAAACAGCATGTTGTAGTCACCTCAATTGCGGCGCACCCTCTCGCTGATGATGGCAAGCCAAAAGACAATCTATCAGGCGTCCGGGATCTAACTGCCCGAGTGCAAGGAGCCACAAGCACACATACCCCATATCACTCCCCACATCTGTAATCAGCAAGCAGACTTTCATAAGTTTAAGAATCAAGTCTAGTCGTTAGAACTCCAAAAAACTCACCAGCCATCCAGTGCTTCAGTTTGGCCAGACTCTCATCATTTGTCTTTTCCGGGCTCTGAACTTGTCATCTAGGCTAGCATATCATTCTGCAAAATTTGCAAGGACACCACTCGAACGGACATGGAGGTGGGGCAAACAAACCAGAGGAGGCGCGAGCTACACTGATCAAAGCATCACGTCAGCACCATGGAATGAATCAGCAGTAATAGAAGAAAAAAGAAGTAGTGGGTATTCAGAGAAGAAAGGGAACCGCACTCACACATCTGATGACTGTTGTCGCCTCTATAGTGGTCCCTGGGCCTCAGCAAAACAGAGCGCGACCGCATCCCTCCGCCACCACGAACCTATTGAGTGGCTTCCAAGTAAGCAGCGCACCTAGATGAAGAACATGCGGCGGCGCTGCTGGTCGTGGATCAGCCACATGGTGCCCAGCCGGCGAAATCAGGCTGCGGCCGAGCAGCTGTAGGGAAGCCGGGGAAGGAGACGGCGGGAGTGCCTCGGCGACGATTCTGTAGCGGAGGAGAACCTAACCCACGTAATCCCGCCGCGTTCATGAAGGAGCACGCCCAGCATCGTTAAGCGTCGCTGCGACGACCCGCCAGGAACCCAGCATCACCACACGGCCGCCGCTACCCACTACCCGCAGCAGAATGGCCCCGCTCGGCGAGCCCCCCAAATCCTCTTCTCGCCGTAGCCAGACGCCGGCGGAGCTCGACCTGGGCGAGCGCTTGCGCTTGCGCATCGCGGCAGCCTCGACCAAGGGGAATTGAGGAGACGGATTAGAACACGGAGGAGAAAAAGAGAAGATTGTGGAGATAATATTTGGTTTGGTCAAAGCGGTGGATCTACTGGTACCCGCGCTAGATATTTCTAGGAGACTCGAACGCCACCACGCCGAACGGAACGTGAGAACCGGTGGACACGCACTCACACGGCTCTGGAGACGGGAGGCACTGTAGATGTACAAAGCTTGCACATCTACGGTGCAATCGCTGAGGTGGCACTGCTCATCGATGGCTGAAATGGTTGTCTTTTATATATTTTGGTCAAAGCGGTGGGTCTACTGGTACCCGCGCTAGATATTTCCAGGAGACTCGAACGCCACCACGCCGAACGGAACGTGAGAACCGGTGGACACGCACTCACACGGCTCTGGAGACGGGAGGCACTGTAGATGTACAAAGCTTGCACATCTACAGTGCAATCGCTGAGGTGGCACTGCTCATCGATGGCTGAAATGGTTGTCTTTCATATATGTAGTTATATAGACTACTAGCTAAATACATCCTTTCATGAGATCGCTTGATTAACCACATATCTTCGAGTAATAGCAATGTGGTTGATACAACTAAGATGATAGAGTGATACATAGATGAAAAGGTATACGTACATATGCACGATAGACATGCATGCATGGGTAAGGGCCGGTTCGGTTTGAGTGGGATCGACTTGGATCGAGAGGTATTGACAGAAAATTAAATTAAACTGTATTCCATGTCAATACCTCCCTCCTCGGGCATAACCTAACAAGGCCTAAAGGGGATAAATAATCGGCATTACATATGTACTATACATAAATTCTAAGCTATCGACCCAGCTAGGTGATAAAATTGTAGCTACTTGCATTTGGCCTACCTACTTTACATATTTATCCTACTTTACATATTTATCTGAAAGGTTCCAATAAAACCACAAACGAAATGGATTGTTAGATAAGATCGAGCAAGGTATCTAGCCTTAGCCAAATGTGTGGCCTCTTGGGTGCCACACTGTGAGCATACATGAGAGGTCTATTTTTGTACATGTAGCAAGATCTTGATTCCTAATGCATGTGTCAGGATCACTTTAGTTTTGAATTTCCTTTACGTGTTTCCCCTTCTTATCGTTTCTTTTATTCTCTTTATTGTGGAATCATACTGATTCATACCTGTACATGTGATGACTAGTCGACCAATGATTTTTTTAGCAAATCAGTATCTATATATGGACCATGTCCTTGTGTAACATGTTGTACGATCGATTCTAATTTCTAGTACCTACTTCGACTTTTCATTGGGTGTCACTATATACAGTGGGTTTTTGTTTTTCACAATTAATTTCATTGCCCATGAAAATTTTAGATCGTACATGTTTGACACAAATTATGTGTAACCTATCGTCGCCGAACTAACATGTGATACCCTATTCCACTAAGGGCAGCACATGGCAGTAACTGAGGGATTAACCTAAAATCCCAATAACGTTAAAATCTTACCAAAGAAAAATATTCTGAAAAATAAATACTTGCACATAAAGTTATTCAGCAGATTTGCATAAAGTTATTCCTCAGTTTAATTTTAGGAAAAATTGATGTCTTATAGATTTATGAACTTTGTAACTAGCTAGATATACCAGCTTGAACATTATAATTAATGATGAATAAACCATTGACATATCAGCATCCAATGCTGTCGTATGTAGCCCAGTACATGAAAAAAGATTGGGATCTTTCGTGCTTTGCTGGAATTCCATATTTTCGGTGGTTGACATCCATAATATTCCCACTAAATCTTGTTATCTCTCATCCAGTATTATACATGCATATCTGCCCCTTTTATAAAATCTTCAAATGGACATATGCATATCAAATTGTAATTAAGAGTACACCGAGCATGTTATGTTCCTTCAGAAACATAGAATACTGAAACCGTCCGGAGTGTCTGCTACAACTTTTAGTGGGGCGATTGGTTTTGCCAGTGTGTCAGAATAAACATGTAGATTGTATATATTCACCGTGACGCGGATGAATAAGGCACTACAGGAAATGAGCGACGGCTAGCTCCTGTCGGCGTAATCTTTGATTGCCATCGGTGTTTTGCCTCGTAGGCGTAGATGGTTTGGCCATCGGCATAAGAAAAACTGTCGGGTAGCGCCTGCGGGACCCACATCGACGGTTGATGGCCGTCTAGTCTGGCGGAAGCTATGCCAACGACATTCATCGGCATAGTTGTTCTGGTGGGAGCTACGCCGACGGCCGACGGTGTCGTCGGCCTAGTTTTTTTCAAAATTTTTATTTTTTTGAATTGTTTAACTCGTTAATCTCACAAGCATATTTTTTTGAATTGTTTGACTCGTTAATCTCATGAGCGTCTTTTTTAACTCTAAGTGCAATTAATCTTCGGTCAAATTGCAGTAATGGTTAAATTTCCGATCAGTCATCCATCCTCATACTACTCTAGCCCAGCACGCTTAACTTTTCTATTCCTTTCGCATGAGCTTTTAATAAGAAAATTACACCTTAATAATACTATCATTTAATCCTATTAACCCTTGGACCATGGTGTCACTACCTTTATTTTTTAAATTTGAACAATTATTTAAGTAAAAAAATGAATAAGTAATAATAATCTTGAATTCAAACAACAATAAAATAATTTTTTTGCCTTTTTTATTTAATATGGAATAATTCATATCTTTAAATCCGCAAATCGGAATTTCATAAATAATATGTCTAAATCGATAAGAAAAATGAGAAGAATCCAAACATGACATCCCTATCATATTTTTAATCATGCATCATCTCTGTTTAAATAAAATTTATTTAATAGTGTTCAAATCTTCAAAAAATCATATCAAAATTTCCCTTTTGAATTTGAAGATTCTAAAATATCCTTAGCTCGGGGCTGAGCCTCGCTAAACTTGTAATAGATCTTCGATGAAATAGCATATTATGAACCTAAAAATGATTTTTTCCAAAAAAAATATAAGCATCAGATCATGTACTTATAGTTCAAATCTGATCCACTTCCTCCCGATTCGGCAGGAATTTATCTTTTTCACGAGGGGTGGATGAAAAGGTTTAAAATACCCTGGTTGGGACACTGTCCTTGAAAGGTGGCTAATAATTTTGAAAAATAGCGTGGTACCATTTTGAAACTTTTATTTGGTGATTATTTAACAAAACATCCCGTTTTTGGCGCTCGGAAAATGGAAAATAGCTTTTTGGTGCGACAAAAAGGAAAACTTCCTCTTACAATATTGTTCGCAATCCCATGATGCACATGTGTGCATAATATTAGCATATTATCACAAACTATGTCACGATTCTAGGCATAACATTGGTCGTTTGGCCTGAAAGCCATGAAACCTCGAACATGATAGCTCATTTGTGAGAAGATTTTTTTGAGATGCAATCAATATAACAAGTTTGATATTTTTTCCTTGCAATTATGTCACATAATATGACACCACGCGAAGATTTTACATTGTTTGGATTGTTTTTGAATTTCTTATGCCCGTTTTAAACTATGGTCAAAACGATAGGCATGAAATTCTTATCTTGGGTCTGAGACTCGCTAAAATTGTAGTGGATCTTTGTTGAAATAGCATATTGTGAACTTAAAAATAATTTTTCCAAAAAATCATGAGCATCAGATCACGTGCCTGTAATTTAAATCTGACCCGCTTCCTACCGAATCGACATAAATTTGTCTTTTTCACGAGTGATGGTCGGAAAGGTTTAAGATACCCCGGTTGGGACATTGTCCATTCAAGGTGGCCTAGTATTTTTGAAAATTTGGGTGGTACGATTTTAAAATTTTCATGTGGTGGTTGCTTCACAAAACACCCCTTTTTGACACTTGCAAAATGGAAAATGTGTTATACGAAACTATATATAATGATTTTATATTTTATTCAACAAAAATATGTGATATTTGAGTTTAGATATACAGATCTTATTTTTCTGCAAATTTTGATATATTATATGTATTTTTTTGAATTATAATGATTTAGTTATACTTTTTCTAGGATTAATATGGAAAAAAGGAAAAATAGCTAGTCGTCGTTGTAGGTGTGAAACCTAGGCCGATGGATAAGCCATCAGCGTAAAGTTGGCGTTGTCGCATCGCCATCACGCCAATCCCTAGGCTGATGGCTCGGTTTACGCCGACGGCTGGCGTCGGCCTATCCCGCCCTACGCCGTTGGTAAACCTGGGGAGACGACAAGTTTGTGAAGGAAATATGCCCTGAGAGGCAATAATAAAGTTGTTATTATACATTCCTTACATATGATAGATGTTTATTTTACATGCTAGAAATGTATTGATTCGGAAACATCAATACATGTGTGTTTAATAAACAAAAAAGGGTTTCTAGTCATGCCTCTCTTATAGACTAGCTCGTTGATTAACAGGATGATCAAGGTTTCCTAATCATGGACATTGGATGTTGTTAATAACAAGGTCACACCATTGGTGGAATGATGTGATGAACATTCATCCGAAGTATAACATTACGATCAAGTCATTATGTTTATATTGCTATAACATCATACGAAGTAATCTTTATCCTTAGATCATGAGATCATGTTAATTGCTAACACCGGAAGAGTATCTTGATAACATCAAACGTCACACCGTAACAGGGTGACTATAAAAATAGGTTCAGTACTACGAAGGTGTTATGTTGAGACTCATGGATCAAGAGTGGAATTTGTCAATTCAGATGATGGATAGATATACTCTGGTCCCTCTCGTTGATATCACATTAGGATAGCTTTCAAGCAAGTGATGTGATCACTAGAATGTTATATCACGGGAACGAGAAAAGAGTGCATGTCGGTAATGAGATCAAACTAGGTATGGAGATACCGATGATCGAATCTCGGACACGTAATATATCGAGAGACAAAGGGATTTAGTTACAAGCATTAAAGGTTCTCACGATCACAGGAGTCATCGTTGAATGTGTAGGAGTCAGTACGGATCTCCAGGTCCCGCTGCTGATTATTGATCGGAGAAGGGTCTCGATCATGTCTGGATTATTCGCGAACCGTAGGGTGGCACACTTAAGAGTTACCGGACACCAATTTAGAGCACATATGTTTCAGACGGAAGAATTGCAAAGCGCAGGAATTGTTTCAATAGAAACCGGAAATTGTTTCGGGTGAAATTGCAGAAAGTGGTTATGCATGTGATATTGAAATATTGCAAGGCACTATATGTGAATGTTTGTTAATTAAAGTAATTAATAAAATTCTGAATAAATTTAATAAAAAGAGTTTTATTAAATGAGAGAGCATTAAATTTGGAGAAATTTAATGCATTTAAAGTGGAGACTTTAAAAGGGAATGTGAAGAGACATTTGAATCTGGAGGGGTTACCACCACATGAATGGGGGAGGTGAGGGGTCACCCCCCCATGCGCCGTCCATGGAGAGAGGGGGCACCCCCCCTCGTCCTATAAAAGGCCGCCCATTCCCTCCTTCATCCACACACCTCCTTGTGAAGGATCTCTCTCCCCCTCTAGAATTATTCCCCCATGGTCTCGGATTAGTGAGATACATGTTCCCGATGGCATTTCATCTGGAAGGAGTTGCTGCTTCCGCTGAATCGCTGGAGCGAGGAGGTGTAGGTTGTCCGATGGCTTGAACGTGTGTGCGAGTGCGGATGCGCTGCTGAGTTGCGGCGCTCGGACTTCCTCACGATCTTGAGATCGGCAAGTGTACGACTACATCAACCACGAGTTCCTACTCGTTAACAAAGCTCGTTGTCTACGAGGGTAAGTTCTCGTTGGATGTATGTCCACCCGTTGCTTTGTACCTAGTAGATACATCTTGGCGTGTAGTTCACACCGTCGGAAATTTTTTGTTTTCTATGCTGCGGACCCAACAGTTTGATCGGCTGCCCGCCTCGAGACCTACGCCGAGTGCCCCGATAAATAGCCGTCGGCATCTGCCTTTGGCCGTCGGCATCTGCCTCTTCTCCCGTAGTGATGTCACCGACACATTTGTTCTTGGACTTCTACGAAGTTAAAAATGATATGGAAAAGATGTATGAAGTTTATTGCAAGATCTCTATTTTAACAGTTACTTGGCAAGGTTTTCGTTTTCGTTTTCGTAGTAAGTGATTCCACACTTTTAATACAGAACTATTTTGGGATTTTCTCTCAAAAAAAACTATTTTGGGATTCTAAGTAAAATAATTTTGGTGACCTATCTATGAAGCCCTTTTCACACCGGACACTAGTTTGGTAACTAAAGGAGATTTGCGGGAGCTGGGGCGAGCGATATTAGGGGGGAGGCGAAGAAGAGATTTCAAGCTCTCGTGGCCGTGAGATGCTGAACGAATTGACGATGCCCGACTAGTCCGATGGATAAGAAGAATTGGAAGTAGGATTAGAAGAGTTTCCCTTTTGTTTTTAAAACATTGTTAGTTTCTGTTTTCGTAGTAAGTGATTCCATACTTGTAGTAGTACTCCTTTTGTTATAAAAATATATGAAGCCCTTTTGTTTTTCAAATTTGAATAACAACTAGATCACCAATTATAAAGTTGACAATACATCATTAGAAAATAATTTTGAACCCGAATCTAACAATATTTTGTTGTAAGACAACCTACATTTTGTCTCTTAATTTGGATATGACGGAATAGTGTGATTTTTTATAGGTTTTACCTAATCGGCTCACCCGATCAGAAATATAAAACGTTTTAGCTTTGTGAATCGAATGTATATAGACGTATTTTAGTATATAAGTTCAGATTGAACCTATACACTAAAAAGCGTCTACATACATTTATTTCACAAAACTAAAATGTCTTATACTAAACGAAGAGAGTACATCTAAAGCTAAAAGGTCCTTATAAAGAGATGTGGAAACAGGTGCTGACAATGGATGGGAATCTTTACCCAGGAACACAGATGGAACCTCTGGCTCTGAGCTAGAAAGCCTACCTGATGAAGAATGCTGAAAACCAAAGGGCTTGTTTGGTTGCTAAATAAGGTTGCCATATTTATCACAGTTTTTGCCCATTAATGTCTAAGGTTAAGCGATCAAAACGAGTGACCTACTTCGTCCACACTTGAGCGAAGCTTGGCACGCTTTTCCAAGTCAGTGACACTCACACGTGGATTGCCATAATTGTGCCTACGAACTGAACATTTTAATAATTGTGTTAATTCAAAATCGAGCTTGCCTAACTTGTGATCTCCTATGAGACAACCAACCAAGCATCGGAAATGCAATACCACACCTAGGTTAGTCTCCTGGTACCATAGTTACCATTGATTTGTTGAGGATTCGTGCAAACTATTTTACAGGAAGATCTTTTATCTTGGTCTAGATTCATACAAGATTTATTCCAGATCTGAAACTGCTTTGAATCTGCAGACACATACACGATTCATACATGATTCAATAGCAACCATAAAAAAATAGAAAAAACTGTTAGAGATAGGATTAGTTTCTTATAAGAGTCCTACACGTTAAGCTGCTCGGGGTGTTTATCCGAGTAGTCCCAAAAATAGTATCTGATCATAGTTTTTACATGGTATCAGGCCGGCTATTCCGCCGTCTAAACTAGATCGCAGAAACCGTCCCCGCCTACGTCGCTCCGCTCGTCCCTATCGATATCGATGGCCACTTCCTCGACCCCGTCGATCATCAACCTCGGCGCACCGATGACTGACAAGCTCACGCGCCATAACTACCCTGGGTGGCGCGCCTAGATCCTGCCTCCAATTCGTGGTCCTCGCCTCTTCGGTCTTCTCGACGGGAGCGATGCCGCTCCACCGGAGACGCTGGTCATTGAACCAGCGGACAAAGCCACCTCCACTGCTGCGAAGACGACGCCAAATCCTGCATACGATGCTTGGATCTCGAGGGATCAAATCGTCCTAGGCTATCTCCTTCAAGCGCTCTCTCCCGAGGTTCTCCCACATGTTCATCGGATTGAGCACGTCGCCGGTGTCTAGCAGGCGATCGAGGAGATGTTCGCTTCCCAAAGTGAAGCCAAGATCACAAATTTGCGTATTGCACTCGCCAACACCAAGAAGAAAAATCTCTCTACATCAGCTTTTCTCATCGAGATGCAACAGATTGTCGATGAACTTGCTGCCGCCGGGTGTCCTGTCTCGGCCCGGGAACATGTATCCTTCATCTTGGCAGGCCTCGGCGCTGGCTACAATTCCCTTGTTGCGGCCCTTGGGGTGGTGACGACTCCGATCTCGCTCAGCTCTCTCTATGCGCAGTTGCATGCATACGATCAACGCCAGGAGATGTTGCAGGGCTCCTCCGACACTACCTTTGAGAGCTCGGCTAACGCTGCCTCACGACAATACCGAGGCCGTCCAAACAACAACAGATACCGTGTTGATCGTGGCGACCGGCGTGACGACAGGCGCGATGATCGCTACAATGACCGGCGCGATGATCGCTACAACGACCGGTGCGATGATCGCTACAATGACCGGCGTGTTGATCCCCGTGAAGACCGACGTGACGATCGTCGAGATGGCTATGGCCGTGGTGGTGGCCGTGGTGCGCCTACTGGAGGGGGGCGTGGCCGTGGTCGTGGACGACATCGTACCTCCCCCTGGGTCGATACTACTTGCCAAATTTTTAACAAAGAAGGCCACCTAGCTAAAGATTGTTGGTCACGTTACGATGAGCAGGACAACTATGGTGCTAAAGAGGTCCATGCCGCCTACGGCGTCGACACTAATTGGTATCCGGATACTGGTGCCACCCATCACATTACTGGTGAGCTCAACAACCTGACGGTCCGTGATACCTATGGAGGCAATGACAGGGTCAACGCGGCTAGTGGACAAGGTATGGTTATTTCACATATTGGTCACTCAAGGGTTCATACCCCTACTCAAGATTTCCGACTCCGCAATATTTTGCATGTTCCCACCGCCTCCAAAAATTTGCTTTCTGTCCATCGTTTTGCTTACGACAATAATGTGTTTATCGAGTTTCATCCCTTCTTCTTTTTGATAAAGGGTCAGGTTACACATCAAACAATTCGTAGAGGACGATGTGTTCGCGGGTTTTACCCTCTTATTTTATCCTTGGAGTCATCTCAATCCCTGAAACATGCCTTCGTCGCTGTCAAGCCATCCCAGTCAAAGTGGCATAGTCGTCTAGGTCATCCTTCCTTCGATATTGTTAGGAAAATTATTAGCAAGAATAAACTTACTTGTGTTAGAGATTCTAGTCATTTATCAGTGTGTGATCCCTGTCAGCAGGCTAAGAGTCATCAGTCGCCTTATCCTATTTCCACGAGTGTATCTACTGTTCCCCTTCAATTAGTCTTTTCTGATGTTTGGGCTCCTGCACCTACCTCTATTGGTCGCCATGGCTATTATGTAAGCTTTATTGATGATTATAGCAAGTTTACTTGGATATATTTTCTTCTGAAAAAGTCTGATGCCTTAGCTGCCTTTATTAATTTTCAAACTCTCGTTGAACGTAAGTTTGATCGAAAAATCCTTACCGTTCAATCTGATTGGGGGAGAGAATATGTAAAACTCAACTCTCACTTCCAAACACAAGAAATCTCTCATCATGTTTCTTGTCCTCATGCCCATCAACCGAATGGCTCTGCTGAAAGAAAGCATCGCCACATTGTTGAGGTTGGATTTGCTCTTCTTGCAAATGCCGGTATGCCTCTTAAGTTCTGGGACGAAGCTTTTCTTACTGCTACATATCTCATAAACATGCTTCCTAGCAAAGTCATCAACAATGACACACCTATGCATCGCCTTCTCGGTACTCGTCCACAATATTCCTTGCTTCGTGTACTTGATTGTGCATGTTGGCCTAATCTTCGTCCCTATAACAAACGTAAACTAGCTTTTCGTTCCACACAATGTGTCTTTCTAGGCTATAGTCCTCGCCACAAAGGAGTTAAGTGTCTTGAAGTGTCCACGGGCCGTGTCTATATATCTCGTGATGTTGTTTTTGATGAGGATATTTTTCCATTCAAAAATTTGCATCCTAATGTTGGAGCCCTTCTTCGGAAACAAATTCTTTTGCTCGATTCTTCTCTTCGAAATTTTGACCAAAGGGATGATACTATTGACGATTCTCATATGGGAAATAATCATACTACTAATCTTGTGCCTAGTTCTGTTTATACTTTTTCGCAGAATACAGATAGAAGAAACATACACTGGTAGAAAAAGGGTCTTTGGTCCAGCGCCCAAATTCCATTGGTCCCGGTTCGTTTCGATAATCGGGACCAATGCCAGGCACCGGTCCCGGTTCATGTCACTTAGGCATTGGTCCCGGTTTATCTCTAAGCATTGGTCCCGGTTCGTGGCATGAATCGGGACCAATGCCCCCGCGATGCACACGTGGCGCTCTGCGGAGCATTGGTCCCGGTTCATGCCACGAACCGGGACCAAAAAACTCACGACGGTCTGCAATCCGGGACAATTAATGTAAATTAATTCGGGGCATAAATTAATTCGAGGCAGAAATTAATTCGAGGTAGAAATTGAATTGATCAGTATTTTTGAAAAAATCTTCCACAAATTAATCGAGACAAAGATCTAAATTGAGACATTTTATTATTCGACCACAAATTCTTTCCAAACAAAGGTGCGACTTTACAAATTTTCCTAGTCGACAACACTTCCACTGCTGCTGTCCTCCGAGCCGCCGGCTTCCTCGTCATCGTCGGACGAAATCTCCATGATTTCGGTGTTGTTCGGGAGACGGAGCTCCTCTGCGCGGCTAGCGGCGTCGATGGAGGTGTAGATGGTCCGTCCAGGGACGAACCAGAACATCTCCCGCCCTTCTTGGTTGCGGAGATCCGGGTGCACCACGCGCCCATCCACGATGCGGTTGCCAAGCTTGGCATTCCGCTCCTTCTTGAACAGCCGGGGCTAGTACTCGCTGGCCGCCGCGTACCGGGGCAACACCCTCATCCACGCGGGCATCTAGCGGCGACGCTCCGCAATGACGCACTCCATCTCGTATCCGTCGGGGACGAGGAGCGGAGCCACCGGCACACCCGCCTCGCTGATGCGAAATCCGGTGGGCACGGTCGCGCACGACGGCACGAGGATGCCATAGTACGCAAACATCGCCGCCTCGTAGAAGTTGAGTGTGGGCACCTCCATGGCGGCGCGGTGGAGATTGGAGAGGGAGGGGAGGCAAGACGACGGCGCAGTGGAGAGGCGATGGCGAAAGGGGTGGGTGGAGATCGACTGCAGAGAGGCCGAGGCGATGGCGAAAGCGACGCGCTGTGGCCTCATATTTATACACGGGGACGACGAAGCGACGGTGGGCATTGATCCCAGTTAATGCCACGAACCGGTACCAAAGTCCCTCCTGCGCGACACGTGGCAGCCCAGCAACGCGCCCCCCACCAAGGTCATTGGTCCCGGGTCGTGCCATTAACCGGGACCAATGACCTGGGTGGGGGCGCGCTGCTGGGCCGCCACGTGTCGGGCGGGAGGGGCTTTGGTCCCGGTTCGTGGCATTAACCGGGACCAAAAACCCTCCCCTGGCTATATATAAGCCCAGCCCTTTGCCCCTTGCCACCAAATTTTGCTGCATTGTGTGTGAGGTGTGGGTGCTAGCTTTTTTTTCTTTGATTGCACACAAGGTGTTCGACGAAATGTCCGAGCCACACTTTAGTTCGCACAACACGGTATCCCCGGCTGAGGTTAGCAACCTTATCTTCTTTATCTGTAACTGATACAAAAATATTGCATGTGTCCATGTAGGGTGGTCATTTTACTATTCACGATGTTATTGTAATGGTTAATTATTATGACGCAGATCGATACACGGATGCGATGGATGTATGGCGACCGACGCGATTTCGATTTTATTGCAGGCCTGCATAAATTTATCGATTTGGCTAAGGCAAACAAAGTGGATAATTTTATGTCTTGTCCCTGCGTCGACTGTCGGAAAGTGGCGGAGCACTCTGCCCCGAGAATCCTTCAAAGCCATCTGCTTCAGAGAGGTTTCATGACCGGATATTATTGTTGGGCCATGCACGGAGAAAGAGGGGTTAGGCTGGAAGAAAATAAAGAAGAGGAGGATGATGACAACTATCCTCTGTCCCCTGAAGAATACGGTGATACTGCAATGGAAGACAATGAAGAAGAGGGAGGCAGCCATGAAGAAGAACAACGGGCATCGGATGATCCCGCTGATGGTCTTGGTCGGGTTATTTCTGATGCAAAGCAACAATGTGATATAGAAAGGGAGAAGGTTAAGTTGGAGGCCATGCAAAAGGATCACAAAAAATTGTTGTACCCAAATTGCGAAGATGGCAGCACAAAGCTCGGTACCACACTTGAACTGCTGAAATGGAAGGCAGAGACTGGCTTATCTGACAAGGGATTTGAGAAGTTACTGAAAATAATGAAGCCGAAGCTTCCAAAGGATAACGAGCTACCCGAGACAACGTACGAAGCAAAGAAGACTATCTGCCCTCTAGGATTAGATGTGGAGAAGATACATGCATGCATTAATGACTGCATCATGTACCGTGGTGAGAAGTACGAGAATATGGATAAATGCCCGGTATGCACTGCATGTCGATACAAGAACAGACAAGATGACCCTGGTGATGTTGAGGGCGATGATGAGCCCCTAGGAAGAGGGTTCCTGCTAAGGTTATGTGGTATGCTCCTATAATACCATGGTTGAAACGTCTGTTCAGAAATAAAGAGCATGTCAAGTTGTTGCGATGGCACAAAGAAGAGCGTAAGAAAGACGGGAAACTGAGACACCCTGCCGATGGGTCGCAGTGGAGAAACATCGAGAGAAAGTACTCGAACTTTGCAGGTACGCGAGGAACTTATGGTTTGGTCTAAGTACAGACGGTATGAATCCTTTTGGGGAGCAGAGCTGTAGTCACAGCACCTGACCAGTGACTCTATGTATCTACAACCTTCCTCCTTGGTTGTGCATGAAGTGGAAGTTCATTATGATGCCAGTGCTCATCCAAGGACCGAAGCAACCCGGCAACGACATTGATGTGTACCTAAGGCCATTAGTCGATGAACGTTTGCAGTTGTGGGCAGAACCAGGTGTAAAGGTGTGGGATGAGCACAAACAGGAGCCATTTGACATACGAGCGTTGTTGTTCGTAACCATCAACGATTGGCCTGCTCTTAGTAACATTTCAGGACCGTCAAACAAGGGATACAATGCATGCACACACTGTTTAGATAATACTAAAGGTACATATTTGGATAAATATAAGAAGGTTGTGTACTTGGGGTGTCGTAAATTTCTTTCGACCAATCATCAAGTAAGAAAGAAAGGCAAGCATTTCAACGGTGAGGCAGATTACCGGAAGAAGCCTAAGCTCCCTAAAGGTGCTGATCTATTTGGTATGGTGAAGGAGCTAGAAGTAATCTTTGGAAAGGGGTCCTGGTGGTCAATCTGTTCCGAAAGACCCCATTACCGGACACACGGCCATGTGGAAAAAAGAAATCTATATTATGGAAGCTTGAGTATTGGAAAGACCTAGAGGTCCGTTCTTCAATCAACGTGATGCACGTGACGAAGAATCTTTGCGTGAACCTGCTAGGCTTCCTGGGCGTGTATGGGAAGACAAAAGATACACCAGAAGCATGGGAGGACCAGCAACGTATCAAAGACCCATACAACAAGCATACTGATAAAGGACGTGAATACTTAAGCAGGTACGCTCTTACCAAAGCAGAGAAGGAAATCTTTTTTGAAGTCCTTTACAGTATCAAGGTCCCGGCTGGCTTCTCGTCAAATATAAAGGGAATAATAAATATGACAGAGAAAAATTTCAGAACCTGAAGTCTCATGATTGCCACGTGATTATGACACAGTTGCTTCCGGTTGCATTGAGGGGGCTTCTACCGGAAAATGTTCGATTAGCCATTGTGAAGCTATGTGCATTCCTCAATGCAATATCTCAAAAGGTAATCGATCGAGAAAGTCTAGAAAGGCTACAGAAGGATGTGGTCCAATGTCTTGTCAGTTTTGAGTTGGTGTTCCCCCCATCCTTCTTCAATATTATGACGCATCTCTTAATTCACCTAGTCGAAGAGATTTCCATTCTCGGTCCTGTATTTCTGCAGAATATGTTCCCCTTCGAGAGGTTCATGGGAGTCTTAAAGAAATATGTTCATAACCGTGCTAGGCCAGAAGGAAGCATCTCCAACAGCTATGGAACAGAGGAGGTCATTGGGTTCTGTGTAGACTTTCTTCCTGACCTTAAGCCGATTGGTGTTCCTGAATCACGGTATGAGGGGAGACTGAGTGGAAAAGGCACGCTAGGAAAGAAAGCAATGATATTTAGGGACGAACATTCTTTGAATCAAGCACACTACATAGTTCTACAAAGTTCTACCTTCGTGGCTCCGTATATCGAGGAACACATGAATGTTGTACGCTCCAAGTTCCCGGGGAAGGATGACTACTGGATTAAAGAAAATCACATGGAGACTTTCGGCACTTGGTTGCAATTACATCTCATGAATGACACCACTATTGGAGATTAGCTCTACTTGTTGGCCACGACACCATCTGTGACTGTATTGACTTTCCAAGGGTACGAGATATATGAGAATACATTTTACACGATTGCCCAAGATAAAAAGAGCACCAACCAAAACAGCGGTGTCCGCTTTGATGCAACATGCGAGAATGGGAAAAAGGTGAAGGAAATATGCCCCGAGAGGCAATAATAAACTTGTTATTATGTATTCCATGTATATGATAGATGTTTATTTTGCATGCTATAATTGTATTGATAGGAAACATCAATACATGTGTGTTTAATAAACAAAAAGGGTTCCTAGTTATGCCTCTCTTATAGACTAGCTTGTTGATTAACAAGATGATCAAGGTTTCTTGATCATGGACATTGGATGTTGTTAATAACAAGGTCACAGCATTTGTGAAATGATGTGATGAACATTCATCCAAAGTATAGCATTACGATCAAGTCATCATGTTTATATTGCTATAACATCATACGAAGTAATCTTTATCCTTAGACCATGAGATCATGTTAATTGCTAACACCGGAAGAGTATCTTGATAACATCAAACATCGCACCGTAACAGGGTGACTATAAAGATGGGTTCAGTACTACGAAGGTGTTATGTTGAGGCTCATGGATCAAGAGCGGAATTTGTCAATCCAGATGACGGATAGATATACTCTGGGCCCTCGCGGTGATATCACATTAGGATAGCTTGCAATCAAGTGATGTGATCACTAGAATGTTATATCACGGGAACGAGAAAAAGTGCATGTCGGTAACGAGATCAAACTAGGTATGGAGATACCGATGATCGAATCTCAGACATGTAATATATCGAGAGACAAAGGGATTTAGTTACACGCGTTAAAGGTTCTCACGATCACAGGAGTCATCGTTGAATGTGTAGGAGTCAGTATGGATCTCCAGGTCCCGCTGCTGATTATTGATCAGAGAAGGGTCTCGATCATGTCTGGATTATTCACGAACCGTAGGGTGGCACACTTAAGAGTTACCGTACACCATTTTGGAGCACATATGTTTCAGATGAAAGAATTGCAAAGCGCAGAAATTGTTTCAATAGAAACCGGAAATTGTTTCGGGTGAAATTGCAGAAGGTGTTTCTGCATGTGATATTGAAATATTGCAAGGGGCTATATGTGAATGTTTGTTAATTAAAGTAATTAACAAAATTCTGAATAAATTTAATAAAAAGAGTTTTATTGAATGAGAGAGCATTAAATTTGGAGAAGTTTAATGCATTTAAAGTGGAGACTTTAAAAGGGAATGTGAAGAGGCATTTTAATGTGGAGGAGTTACCACCACATGAATGGGGGAGGTGAGGGGTCACCCCCCATGCGCCGGCCATGGAGAGAGGGGGCACCCCCCTCCTCCTATAAAAGGCCACCCATTCCCTCCTTCATCCTCACACCTCCTTGTGAAGGATCTCTCTCCCCCTCTAGAATTATTCCCCCATGGTCTCGGATTAGCGAGATACATGTTCCCGGTGGCATTTCGTCTGGAAGGAGTTGCTGCTTCCGCTGGATCGCTGGAGCTAGGAGGTGGAGGTTGTCTGGTGGCTTGAACGTGTGTGCGAGTGCAGATGCGTTACTGAGTTGCGGCGCTCGGACTTCCTCACGATCTTGAGATCGGCAAGTGTACGACTACATCAACCACGAGTTCCTACTCGTTAACAAAGCTCGTTGTCTTCGAGGGTAAGTTCTCCATGGATGTATGTCCACCCATTGCTCTGTATCTAGTAGATAGATCTTGGCATATAGTTCTCATCCTAGGAATTTTTTTGTTTTCCATGCTGCGGACCCAACAAAAGGACACATACTATGGTTACATAGAGGAGATATGGGAACTTGACTATGGACCTACTTTTAAGGTCCCTTTGTTTCGGTGTAGTTGGGTCAACATGAATGGAGAAGGGGTAAAGGTAGACCAGCTGTACGGAATGACAACAGTGGATCTGAAGAATCTTGGTTACAGAGATGAACCATTCGTCCTAGCCAATGATGTGGCTCAGGTTTTTTATGTGAAGGACATGTCCTCTAGACCGAAAAAAGAAAAAAAATAAAGGAAACGAATACATCAGACGATGAGCCCAGGCGTCACATAGTTCTTTCAGGGAAAAGAAACATCGCGGGAGTCGAAGACAAGATAGACATGTCAGCAGATTATGATAAGTTTGTTGAAATTCCGCCCTTCACCGTGAAAACTGACCCAAGCATCCCGTTAAGCAAAGAAGATGCTCCATGGTTACGGCTTAAGAAGCGATCATAGGCAAGGGATCGACATACGCGACGAAGGATTCATACCCTAAACCCTAAACCCTATGTAAATCTATGTAATGTATGGAAACTTTATGTGATGTATGAAAACTTTATATGAGAACCTCGAACATGATAGGTCATTTTGTGAAGCTCTGCCACGAGAGATTTCCCAACCCTTTTTCAACACTGTTAGAGGATATGGAGTATTTCACGGGCTTACAGGGAAATTTTTCCGAGGCGGAGCTTCCGAAGATGCCGTAGGGCGTGTGCACCAACGACATCTTCGAGAAGCTCCGCCAGGGGAGATTTCCCAACCCTTTCCCCAACACTGTTAGAGGAGATGGAGTCTTTCACGGGCTTGCAGGGAAATTTTTCCGAGGCGGAGCTTCTGAAGATGCCGTAGGGCGTGTGCACCAACGACATCTTCGAGAAGCTCCGCCACGGGAGATTTCCCAACCCTTTCCCCACTGTTAGAGGAGATGGATTCTTTCATGGGCTTGCAGGGAAATTTTTCCGAGGCGGAGCTTCCGAATATGCCATAGGGTGTGTGCACCAACGACATCTTCGAGAAGCTCCGCCACGAGAGATTTCCCAACCCTCCATCCATGGGGATGAAACTCTCTCTACCTATGTTGGCTTGTTGAGCTGCTTACCATGGTGTATCGATGCTCCTTTTATAGGCACGACGCCGCTTCTACTTTGTCTTGTTCCTCCGACAGGGCGTCGTGTGCTACATGCTTTATCTCATCGAGCAGCGCGTCCACCCACAAGTCCTTATCCCGCCGACAGCTTTAGTCTCGGTTGCACTCACCAGTCGGGACTAAAGGTTACCCACGCGTCCTTATCCCACCGACAGCTTTAGTCTCGGTTGCACCCACAAGCTGGGACTAAAGCTTTAGTCTCGGTTGCACCCACGCACGAAAAATGGAAATTGGCTTTTTCTTGAGTCGAAAAGGAAAACTTCCTCCAGCAACATCGGAAGCCATCCCAAGATACACATGTGTACACAATATGGGCACATTATCACAAACTATGCCCTGATTCTAGCCATAACATTGGTGGTTTGACCTAAATGCCATGATGAACATGATAGGTCATTTTGTGAAGGATTTTTTATGATGTTTGCAATTTTTCAAGTTCAATATTTTTCCTTGCAACTTGGACACATAATATGACACCACGCGAAGGTTTCACATTGTTTGGATCATTTTTGAATTTCTTATGCCCGTTTCAAACTATATTCAAAATGGCGGGCATGAAGCTTCCTAGCCTGGGGCTAAGCCTCGCTGAACTTGAAGTGGATCTCTGATGAAATAGCATGTTGTGAACCTATAAATGATTTTTTTAAAATTCACAAGCATTATATCATGTACTTGTAGTTCAAATCTTGGCAACCTCCTACCGATTCGGCAGGAATTTGTCTTTTTCATAAGGGATGGACAGAAAGGTTCCAGATATACCGGTTGGGAAATTGTCCATATAAGGTGGTCTAGTATGTTTGAAAAATGGGTTGGTACCAATGCCAAACTTTAATTTGATGGTTTCTTCATAGAACACCCTGATTTCGGCACCTCAAAAATGGAAATTGGCTTTTTCGTGCGTCAAAAAGGAAAACTTCCTCCTGCAACATCGTAAGCCATCCCAAGATGCACATGTGTGCACAATATGGGCACATTATCACAAACTATGCCCTGATTCTAGCCATAACATTGGTGGTTTGACCTAAATGCCATTAAACCTCGAACATGATAGGTCATTTTGTGAAGGATTTTTTATGATGTTTGCAATTTTTCAAGTTCAATATTTTTCCTTGCAACGGTGACACATAATATGACACCATGTGAAGGTTTCACATTGTTTGGATCATTTTTGAATTTCTTATGCCCGTTTCAAACTATATTCAAAACGGCGGGCATGAAGCTTCTTAGCCCGGGGCTGAGCCTCGCTGCACTTGAAGTGGATCTCTGATGAAATAGCATGTTGTGAACCTATAAATGATTTTTTTTAAATTCACAAGCATTATATCATGGACTTGTAGTTCAAATCTTGGCAACCTCCTACCGATTCGGCAGGAATTTGTCTTTTTCATGAGGGATGGATGGAAAGGTTCCAGATACACCGGTTGGGAAATTTTGCATATAAGGTGGTCTAGTATTTTTGAAAAATGGGTTGGTACCAATGCCAAACTTCAATTTGGTGGTTGCTTCACAGAACACCCCGATTTTGGCACCTCAAAAATAGAAATTGGCTTTTTCGTGCGTCGAAAAGGAAAACTTCCTCTTGCAACATCGTAAGCCATCCCAAGATGCACATGTATGCACAATATGGGCACATTATCACAAACTATGCCCTGATTCTAGCCATAACATTGGTGGTTTGACCTAAATGCCATGAAACCTCGAACATGATAGGTCATTTTGTGAAGGATTTTTTCATGATGTTTGCAATTTTTCAAGTTCAATATTTTTCCTTGTAACTGTGACACATAATATGACACCACGCGAAGGTTTCACATTGTTTGGATTATTTTTGAATTTCTTATGCCCGTTTCAAACTATATTCAAAACGGCGGGCATGAAGCTTATTATCCCGGGGCTGAGCCTCGCTGAACTTGAAGTGGATCTCTGATGAAATAGCATGTTTTGAACCTATAAATGATTTTTTTAAAAATTCACAAGAATTATATCCTGTACTTGTAGTTCAAATCTTGGCAACCTCCTACCGATTCGGCAGCAATTTGTCTTTTTCATGAGGGATGGACGGAAAGGTTTCAGATACACCGGTTGGGAAATTGTCCATATAATGTGGTATAGTATTTTTGAAAAATGGGTTGGTACCAATGCCAAACTTTAATTTGGTGGTTGCTTCACAGAACACCCCGATTTCGGCACCTCAAAAATAGAAATTGGCTTTTTCGTGTCTCGAAAAGAAAAACTTCCTCCTGCAACATCGTAAGCCATCCCAAGATGCACATGTGTGCACAATATGGGCACATTATCACAAACTATGCCCTGATTCTAGCCATAACATTGGTGGTTTGACCTAAATGCCATGAAACCTCGAACATGATAGGTCATTTTGTGAAGGATTTTTTATGATGTTTGCAATTTTTCAAGTTCAATATTTTTCCTTGCAACTGTGACACATAATATGACACCACGCGAAGGTTTCACATTGTTTGGATCATTTTTGAATTTGTTATGCCCGTTTCAAACTATATTCAAAACACGGGCATGAAGCTTCTTAGCCCGGGGCTGAGCCTCGCTGAACTTGAAGTGGATCTCTGATGAAATAGCATGGTGTGAACCTATAAATGATTTTTTTTAAATTCACAAGCATTATATCATGTACTTGTAGTTCAAATCTTGGCAACCTCCTACTGATTCGGCAGGAATTTGTCTTTTTCATGAGGGATGGACGGAAAGGTTCCAGATACACCGGTTGGGAAATTGGCCATATAAGGTGGTCTAGTATTTTTGAAAAATGGGTTGGTACCAATGCCAAACTTTAATTTGGTGGTTGCTTCACAGAACACCCCGATTTCGGCACCTCAAAAATAGAAATTGGCTTTTTCGTGCGTCGAAAAGGAAAACTTCCTTCTGCAACATTGTAAGCCATCCCAAGATGCACATGTATGCACAATATGGGCACATTATCACAAACTGTGCCCTGATTCTAGCCATAACATTGGTGGTTTGACCTAAATGCCATGAAACCTCGAACATGATAGGTCATTTTGTGAAGGATTTTTTATGATGTTTGCAATTTTTCAAGTTCAATATTTTTCCTTGTAACTGTGACACATAATATGACACCATGCGAAGGTTTCACATTGTTTGGATCATTTTTGAATTTCTTATGCCTGTTTCAAACTATATTCAAAACGGCGGGCATGAAGCTTCTTATCCCGGGGCTGAGCCTCGCTGAACTTGAAGTGGATCTCTGATGAAATAGCATGTTGTGAACCTATAAATGATTTTTCTTAAAATTCACAAGCATTATATCATGTACTTGTAGTTTAAATCTTGGCAACCTCCTACCGATTCGGCAGGAATTTGTCTTTTTCATGAGGGATGGACGGAAAGGTTTCAGATACACCGGTTGGGAAATTTTGCATATAAGGTGGTCTAGTATTTTTTAAAAATGGCTTGGTACCAATGCCAAACTTTAATTTGGTGGTTGCTTCACAGAACACCCCGATTTCGGCACCTCAAAAATAGAAATTAGCTTTTTCGTGTGTCGAAAAGGAAAACTTCCTCCTGCAACATCGTAAGCCATCCCAAGATGCACATGTATGCACAATATGGGCACATTATCACAAACTATGCCCTGATTCTAGCCATAACATTGGTGGTTTGACCTAAATGCCATGAAACCTCGAACATGATAGGTCATTTTGTGAAGGATTTTTTTATGATGTTTGCAATTTTTCAAGTTCAATATTTTTCCTTGCAACTGTGACACATAATATGACACCAAGCGAAGATTTCACATTGTTTGGATCATTTTTGAATTTCTTATGCCCGTTTCAAACTATATTCAAAACGGCGGGCATGAAGCTTCTTAGCCCGGGGCTGAGCCTCGCTGAACTTGAAGTGGATCTCTGATGAAATAGCATGGTGTGAACCTATAAGTGATTTTTTTAAAAATTCACAAGCATTATATCATGTACTTGTAGTTCAAATCTTGGCAACCTCCTACCGATTCGACAGGAATTTGTCTTTTTCATGAGAGATGGACGGAAAGGTTCCAGATACACCGGTTGGGAAATTGTCCATATAAGATGGTCTAGTATTTTTGAAAATTGGGTTGGTACCAATGCCAAACTTTAATTTGCTGGTTGCTTCACAGAACACCCCGATTTCGGCACCTCAAAAATAGAAATTGGCTTTTTTGTGTGTCGAAAAGAAAAACTTCCTCCTGCAACATCGTAATCCATCCCAAGATGCACATGTGTGCACAATATGGGCACATTATCACAAACTATGCCCTGATTCTAGCCATAACATTGGTGGTTTGACCTAAATGCCATGAAACCTCGAACATGATAGGTCATTTTGTGAAGGATTTTTTATGATGTTTGCAATTTTTCAAGTTCAATATTTTTCCTTGCAACTGTGACACATAATATGACACCACGCGAAGGTTTCACATTGTTTGGATCATTTTTGAATTTGTTATGCCCGTTTCAAACTATATTCAAAACACGGGCATGAAGCTTCTTAGCCCGGGGCTGAGCCTCGCTGAACTTGTAGTGGATCTCTGATGAAATAGCATGGTGTGAACCTATAAATGATTTTTTTTAAAATTCACAAGCATTATATCATGTACTTGTAGTTCAAATCTTGGCAACCTCCTACCGATTCGGCAGGAATTTGTCTTTTTCATGAGGGATGGACGGAAAGGTTCCAGATACACCAGTTGGGAAATTGGCCATATAAGGTGGTCTAGTATTTTTGAAAAATGGGTTGGTACCAATGCCAAACTTTAATTTGGTGGTTGCTTCACAGAACACCCTGATTTCGGCACCTCAAAAATAGAAATTAGCTTTTTCGTGTGTCGAAAAGGAAAACTTCCTCCTGCAACATCGTAAGCCATCCCAAGATGCACATGTGTGCACAATATGGGCACATTATCACAAACTATGCCCTGATTCTAGCCATAACATTGGTGGTTTGACCTAAATGCCATGAAACCTCGAACATGATAGGTCATTTTGTGAAGGATTTTTTATGATGTTTGCAATTTTTCAAGTTTAATATTTTTCCTTGTAACTGTGACACATAATATGACACCACGCGAAGGTTTCACATTGTTTGGATCATTTTTGAATTTCTTATGCCTGTTTCAAACTATATTCAAAACGGCGGGCATGAAGCTTCTTATCCCGGGGCTGAGCCTCGCTGAACTTGAAGTGGATCTCTGATGAAATAGCATGTTGTGAACCTATAAATGATTTTTCTTAAAATTCACAAGCATTATATCATGTACTTGTAGTTCAAATCTTGGCAACCTCCTACCGATTCGGCAGGAATTTGTCTTTTTCATGAGGGATGGACGGAAAGGTTTCAGATACACCGGTTGGGAAATTTTGCATATAAGGTGGTCTAGTATTTTTTAAAAATGGGTTGGTACCAATGCCAAACTTTAATTTGGTGGTTGCTTCACAGAACACCCTGATTTCGGCACCTCAAAAATAGAAATTAGCTTTTTCGTGTGTCGAAAAGGAAAACTTCCTCCTGCAACATCGTAAGCCATCCCAAGATGCACATGTGTGCACAATATGGGCACATTATCACAAACTATGCCCTGATTCTAGCCATAACATTGGTGGTTTGACCTAAATGCCATGAAACCTCGAACATGATAGGTCATTTTGTGAAGGATTTTTTATGATGTTTGCAATTTTTCAAGTTCAATATTTTTCCTTGCAACTGTGACACATAATATGACACCAAGCGAAGGTTTCACATTGTTTGGATTATTTTTGAATTTCTTATGCCCGTTTCAAACTATATTCAAAACGGCGGGCATGAAGCTTCTTAGCCCGGGGCTGAGCCTCGCTGAACTTGAAGTGGATCTCTGATGAAATAGCATGGTGTGAACCTATAAGTGATTTTTTTAAAAATTCACAAGCATTATATCATGTACTTGTAGTTCAAATCTTGGCAACCTCCTACCGATTCGACAGGAATTTGTCTTTTTCATGAGAGATGGACGGAAAGGTTCCAGATACACCGGTTGGGAAATTGTCCATATAAGATGGTCTAGTATTTTTGAAAATTGGGTTGGTACCAATGCCAAACTTTAATTTGCTGGTTGCTTCACAGAACACCCCGATTTCGGCACCTCAAAAATAGAATTTGGCTTTTTCGTGCGTCAAAAAGGAAAACTTCCTCCTGCAACATCGTAAGCCATCCCAAGATGCACATGTGTGCACAATATGGGCATATTATCACAAACTATGCCCTGATTCTAGCCATAACATTGGTGGTTTGACCTAAATGCCATGAAACCTCGAACATGATAGGTCATTTTGTGAAGGATATTTTATGATGTTTGCAATTTTTCAAGTTCAATATTTTTCCTTGCAACTTTGACACATAATATGACACCTAGCGAAGATTTCACATTGTTTGGATCATTTTTGAATTTCTTATGCCCGTTTCAAACTATATTCAAAACCGCTGGCAATTTTTCAAGTTCAATATTTTGTTAATGCAATTTTAATTGAAAATAGTAAAATTGTATAGTCCAAATAAAAATATTTGAAAATAGAAAATGGTTTTTGATTAGTTATTTAAATTGAAGCACTTTTCTTGTTAAAAGTTTTTTGAAATTCCAAATTATGTAATAAATATTTGTTAATGCAATTTTAATTGAAAATAGTAAAATTGTATAGTTCAAATAAAAATATTTGAAAACAGAAAATGATTTTTTATTATTTATTTAAATAGATGCACTTTTCCTATTGAAAGTTTTTTGAAATTCCAAATTATGCAATAAATATTTTGTAATGCAATTTTAATTGAAAATAGTAAAATTGTATAGTTCAAATAAAAATATTTGAAAACAGAAAATGGTTTTTGATTAGTTATTTAAATTGAAGCATTTTTCCTGTTAAAAGTTTTTTGAAATCCCAAATAAATAATCATCTTAAATTGAAACATCTTATTAATTAAAGAAGAAAACAAATTTGAAAATGGCGAGAAGACCAAAATGTTTGCCAAAATCTAAAAAACGGGTCAACGATCCCGGTTCGTCCCACCAACCGCGCGCTGTTCTCCGCCGTCTTCCACCACCGCCTGGCAGTTCGCCGGCGAGGCTACGTGCCGCCACTGTGGCGTTGACGTGGCGTCGCGTGTGCGTGATGTGGGCGCTGACCAAGCCCCGCCAGCGTGGCATCTAAGGTGGCTTGGGCCCCTCGCGTCAGTCTCTGTGGCTAGTTTAGCCGTGGAGAAAAACAAACCCCCACCCCGAGCTGACGTCATAATGATGCAGTAAAAGTTTAATAATTATTTAAATAATTTTAGAAAAGAGTTTAATCTTATAAATTTAATAACTAATTATTTCTAAGTCAGAAAAATATGTATAATATATCAAAATGTTCAGAAAAATGAGATCTACATAATAGACTCATAATCATGCATTGTTAAACAACTTTAATTATAAGTTTAATCAGAGAATGAAATCAACCCCTCGTAGGTGATTTCGGGGTCTCTCCTGTACTAGGGTTTGGACCCTTCGGATTCCACTTAAATTGCCAAGCATGCCTTAGGGTTACATTTCAACTCTGTTTAACTTGCCATATCATCATCCTGGCTTGAGCATTGCATCGATGCCATGTGTTGATTGTTAATTCCCCTTTCTTGTCATAAACTTAATATGTAATTATTTATAAGTCAGAAAAATACAAATAATATATCAAAATGTTCAGAAAAATGAGATCTACACTTTACCATCAATATCATGCATTGTTCAACAACTTTAATCACAAGTTTAATTAGAAGAACAAATGAACCCCCGTAGGTGATTCGAGGGTCTCTCCTGTATTAGGGTTTGGACCCCTCGGATCCCTCTTAAATTTCCAAGCATGCTATAGGTCATTACAATACTAATTAACTTGTCATATCATCATCTTTGCAGATACTATGGATCCAACACATCAAGATACTATGATTCTAGAACATTAGGAAAACATCCTCCACGGAATGATCTGCGAAAATGAAGATATCGATATCGATGTTAGTAGTGAGTTTCTGAACGATTCCGGTCAGGAAGATGAGTCTCTCAACCGAGGAGACGGCTCCGATGAGGTAGAAGTCAAAGCCTGGGACAGGGGAGAAGCCGATGAGGGAGAAGGCGACGGCTCCGGCGGAACCTTAAATCTCACAAACACCGCGAGGTGTATATATGTATTTTTGTAATTAAAATGTTGTTGTCTATATATATACATGTATATATTAACACTCTTTCTTCTTTTAGCCCTCCGGATCAAGAACTTCTTTTGTAAGAACGAAACGAGGCCCAACAAAAAAGTTGGATGACACTGTGAGGTATAGGATCGACGTGGTCGGTGTAGATGGCGAACCGCAAGCTCCCGTCGATGTCGCAAGAAAATTTGTCAAGCAAGTTCTTCTGAGGGACTACATCCCGATCACCGTTCAATAATGGAATCGGCCAAGCGGCGGTGGAGTCTCGTATGTCGGCGACACCACCAAAGATAAGCTTTTTGATAAGCTCATGATTAATTTCCTCCTGCCTATGCCAGATGTGAATCCAGATGAGGAGGAGAGAGCAAGAATGGAGCTTGTGCAAAGAGTCAAGAAGTTTCCTCTCATCAAGATGACCGATGCATTCAAGAACTGGAAGAAGAAACTGTACAATAACTTTGTCAAAGTAGAGAAGACTCCGGATTTCACTCAAGGCGGCTATGCTAAGTTAAAACACCAGTGGGAAGATTTTGTGAAGTACAAGACATCGGAGAAAGATAAGGAAAGGTCTAGAATAAATATGGAGAACGCTGCTAAGAAAGTATACCATCATAAGATGGGGCCTGCTGGCTACGCCGGTTGTATGCCTAAGTGGGATGCACTTGAGGTCAATTACATAGCTGCCGGGATTAGACCAGAGCCCGCAACATGGACACCATGGGCGAGAAACTGGTTTTACGGCCATGGGGGCACGTTGGACAAAGAAGGGAGGGCAATATATAATCAGAAACACAAAGATGATCCCCTACTGCCCATCGACGATATTAGAAATGAAGTAGATGATGTTGCAGCGGGACGGTTCGTTCCCGATAGAGAGAACGACGAGCTCACACGCGCCCTTAAAAATCCTGAACACGACAGACGAGCAAGAGGCACACCAGGCTCCAAGCCGTGGAAGGTTGCCTTCCCCCGGAAATGAAGAGATATCCTGATAAAAGCCATCAAAGGAGAAAGGAAAGGGAGGCAGCTAAGAAAGCGACCGCTGCAGACCGTCTGCTTAATGTAGAAAAAGCATTAAAGCGGCACCATGATCAACTCGACAGACTTAGCCAACAAGGTACTAGCGGCCAATCTCAGCGGCACGTGGTAGAAGCTGCATTCGAGGGTGCCGGCGCCCTATCAAATAAGAAAAGCAGCATCGCTTCCACGCAGCTCCATGATGTTGTTGATGATGCACCGACGACATCTCCTCCTAAATGCTACCAAGTGGATGATATCACGGAGACACACAGCTTGTGAGCTAAAGGTGTAGGTTATGAACTTAAGGGTGACGGCGGCGGTCGGCATGGCGGTACCAATTGCGCCTAACCCAACTTGGCATTGCAGACCGGTTCCAAAAGGGTACGCTGTCGTCACGGTGGATGAGGTGAAGGAAGATTTTGAGGAGCTGAAGCTAGACCACCCTGCAGGGGAAGATATGGAGCTGACTCAACTAGGAGAAGCCAAAGGGGGGAATATTCTATGGGCAAAGGAGTGCATCATGATTCCAAATTATGTGCCGCCAAGGCCACCCACTCCTCAAAGCAGCAATCCACCTTCACTGCCACCTCACCATTCTCCAGCGCAACCGTTGCCTTCACTACCTCTCCACTCAGTGCAACCGTCTCCATCACCGCCTCAGCCGTCTCCGCCGCCGCGTCAGCCGTCTCCGTCCCCTGAGCCCCAGAGAAAAAAGCGAAAGTATACTAAGAGGGGCAGCACCACCAGCAGCAGCAAGAGCACGTTCCGATCACCGAAACATAAGCTATCGCCCCTCCCAAAAGTACCTCATCAGAATATGAAGAAGCTATCTTGCGAGAAGACAGATGACAAAACTGCTACGTCCGCAACTGCCCATTATGAAAAGTGGAAGATTGACATGGCTAACAAGAAAAAGCCGATAGAGGCATTCTTCCCGGTCACTGCAGAAGATAAGCCAAAGCAGCCGCGCTTAAGATTCAGCTTCACCAACCCATAACGCTCACATAAGACTATAATCGCTCTATTACCAAGTCGGCTGAGGCAAAAGAGCGGAGAGTCAGGAAAGAAGTTGCCCAGCTCGAACAACAGAAAAATCAATCAATCGAACCGCTCAAAGTGTACGATACCAATGAGTGGAGAGCCCAGGAGCGGCATGATCCGAACATTGATCCAAGTTTGTTCGACTGTACGGAGAAAAGACCCAATTATATAGACTGTCTATTACTGAGTACATGAGCCGTATGGATGAGTTCGAGGGGTACCAAGAAACAGCATACGTGTACCAGTACGGGGCTCCTCTCGTCAAACCTGATTTAGTCAAAGATCTACCAACAAAAATGCGAAGATTGCATAACTGATACATCCAAGCTTGTGCTGAATCCAAAAACTGGATCTATGCTGCATATAAACATCACCATTACGGTCATGGAGATGGCTTCCTACTGATCGAATTTCCAGAATTATTTCAGTTTTACCAACAAGACACCCTCGACAAAACTATCGTCAGTGCCTATTATTTGTAAGTATTATTAATTTCTGTAATTAAGTCTTTCTAGCTCAGCTCATTCGTTGCTTGTATAATCTTACTCATCACTATACTAATTATATATGCAGAATGAATATTCTCGAATGCAACAAAGGACAAATCTATGACCTTGGGTTTGTTGACTGCAATTTCGTTCATGAAGTTACTCTAAAAACAAAACCCAAAGAGATAGAGGATAACTTGTTCCAAGCGTTGAAGCATTTCAGCAACATAAGAGAAATACTATTTCCTTACAACGTTGGGTGAGTGTTACTGTCTTGTACACATTCTATTTTCGCTTACTCGATGTTAAGCGTATAATTGACTCGTGTTATATTTTGTTAGTGTGTCCAACTTCCACTATATTCTGTTAATCATTGTTGTTGACACCAGAGTAGTAAAAGTCCTAGACTCGAAACGCAGACCATTAGAATAGTGGGCGGACATGCAGGAATGCCTCCAAAAGGCTTGAAAACGGTTCACTGCCAAAACTAGGGGTGTTTAGAAGCCAGAGCTTACATTTCAACCATTGACTGTAAGTACTACTTGCTAGATCCACGCATCTCCTTGATTCTAGTTTCAATACCACCATTATCATGCTTGATTATTATTTTGACTGAACTCCGTTCTCGTAAAGTGCTTGAGGCAGGAAGCTGGGAATAACATATGTGGATACTATGTCTGCGAGTTCATTCGCCAAACGACCAAAGAGAAAGGCGCAGACCAGAACATCAAAAAAATTGAAGTACGATAAACAATAATTACAACTTTATTTTATTACCACCAATTGTGTTTAGTTTCATTCATATATATGGATCCCCTTCTTTATATTAGATCGAACGGATGTGGGACGGTCTTCTATCACAAGAACGCGTGCAAGCAATTCAAGAGGAAATTGCTAGATTCTTGTTAGAACAAGTCATAGATCCGAAAGGAGAATACTATTACCCGCTTCATTTGGAAGGGTGAAGTGTAAAAAAGAAGATGTAAATTAGACCAAATTCGTGTGAAAGTATCGTTTGTAATTATAATATGTTTCGATCAAAAAGACGGATGAGACGGTGTATAATATATTTGTGATCATGCATGATATGTAATATATATATCATGGTTTCATTATTGCTGTATATATGTAGTACCATTAAATTGATAAAAAAATCCTACCACGGCACAAATATAGCCCAAAAATCCTGCCGCGGCACAAAACCCTGTCGCGGCACAAAACCCTGCCGCAGCACAAAACCCTGCCGCGGCACAGAGACCAGCGATCCCGATTCGTGCCAAGAACCGGGACCAATGATCCACCCCCGCTCGTCTCTCGCGCTTCCACGTGGAGACCCATTGGTCCCGGTTTGTTCCACGAACCAGGACCAATAGTCCACCCCCCCTCGTCGCGTGCCCGCCCACGTGGAGACCCATTGGCCCCGGTTCGTGCGCGAACCGGGACCAACATTAGTCCCGAGTGATTGGTCCCGGTTCGGGAACCGGGACCAATGGCCTTATGAACCGGGACTAGAGGCCCTTTTTCCACTAGTGATAGCACCGGGAGAAAATTCAAGTCAAAACGGTGCCTCGAGCAGTACAAACGGTGCTGATTTTTCTCGCTCGGAATATGCACGGAACGGGTCGGAAAATTAGGAAAACTCGTCGCCGGTGTCCAGTGGACGCGTCCCGTCCGCGTCTGCGTCACACACGCACATGCCACCAAGCAGAGAGTCCCCAGCATGGACGTCACCTAGCAGAGAGCGTCTCACGCATGACAACACCAATGTACGTACTCCCACGCGCGACGGCTCCAAATTCCGCGCATCTCTCGTCAGGCCGTCCACCGCCCGGTCCTATCCAGGATTTGCTGCGGCCAACGCTCAGTTGGCTTCCTCCGGCTCCACAGAATCGACCGCACCAAGGGGCACACGATCTACTACGCCGACTGCTGACTCCCCAATAGCGACAGCAGGTACGGAATCCACTCCTTCCGGCAGCAATGCTTCCAGCGAATCACCTGTGAACGCACCGCCCGTGCAGCAGCCTATGTTGCCTCTAGAACGTCCTACTACACGTGGATCTAGGGGTATTGCTCAACCAAAACAGTATAAAGACGGTATAATACGCTGGTGTTTATCTGCTGCAACAGAAGAGCCAGCTAGTCTCACCTCTGCATTGGCTGATCCAAATTGGGGAGGAGCAATGGATGAGGAGTTTGCTGCACTTCTCAAAAATAAAACGTGGCGATTGGTTCCACCACATGCTGACAAGAATATTATTGATTGCCGATGAATTTATAAAATTAAGCGCAAGGCAAATGGCTCTATTGACAGGTATAAGGCCAGACTAGTAGCTAAGGGTTTCAAACAATGGTATGGTATTGACTATGAGGATATATTTAGTCCAGTTGTCAAAATTGCAACTGTCCGTCTTGTTTTGGCAGTTTCTGTTTCCAGGGGATGGAGTTTGCGACAGTTGGATGTCAAGAACGCGTTTCTTCATGGTGTTCTGGAAGAGGAGGTCTACATAAAACAACCACCAGGGTACGAAAACAAAAACAACCCAAGCTACATTTGCAAACTTGACAAAGCACTTTGTGGTTTGAAACAAGCCCCTCGAGCGTGGTACTCTCGGCTAAGTTCAAAATTGGTTGATATTGGTTTTGTTGCTTCCAAGTCTGATACATCATTGTTTATATATCATAAATCCAACATCACCATCTATATGCTTATTTATGTTGATGATATCATAGTTGCTAGTTCTTCTCAGGCTGCAACTAATGCCTTGCTAAGAGATCTAAGTAAAGAGTTTGCCTTGAAGGATCTTGGTGATCTTAATTTCTTCTTGGGGATTGAGGTACAGAAAATAGATAATGGAATTGTATTGAGTCAGTCGAAATATGCACAAGATATTCTGGCCAGAGTTGGAATGACAATTTGCACCGGCATGCCCACTCCCTTATCTTCCTCAGAGAAGGTTACTGCACATGATGGAGATTTGTTGGGTGCTGAAGATAGTACCAACTACAGAAGTATGGTAGGTGCTCTACAATATCTTACAATGACAAGGCCAGATATCTCCTATGCAGTTAATAAGGTTTGTCAGTATCTACATGCTCCTACTACTATTCATTGGACAACTGCCAAACGAATTCTTAGGTATGTCAAGCATACCATGACTCTTGGCTTGACGTTTATGAGATCCACCTCTACACTGTTGAGTGCCTTCTCCGATGCAGACTGGGCTGGTTGTGTAGACGATCGTCGATCTACAAGTGGGTTTGCTGTATTCTTTAGACCAAACTTAATTTCTTGGAGTGCTAAAAAGCAGGCTACTGTTTCTAGGTCCAGTACAGAAGCAGAATACAAATCAGTGGCTAATGCCATAGCAGAAGTGATATGGATACAATCCTTGCTAGTTGAATTGGGAGTTCAGTTGACTCATACACCGTGCTTGTGGTGTGATAATCTTGGAGCAACATACTTGTCAGCAAATCCCATGTTCCATGCAAGAGCCAAACATATTGAAATTGACTTTCATTTTGTCAGAGAACGAGTGTTGAAGAAGCAATTGGAAATTCGGTTTATTCTGTCAAAAGACCAAGTTGCTGATGGCTTTACAAAGCCACTTCCACATCGATCTTTTGAAGATTTCAAGCATAATCTCAACTTGTCTAAGTTGTGATTAAGGGAGGGTGTAAGAGATAGGATTAGTTTCTTATAAGAGTCCTACACAGACACCGTGTCTCTCCCGTATTCTCTTTGTACTATGTAACGGCACCACGCACCAATATATATATACGAGATAAGCTGCTCGGGGTGTTTATCCGAGTAGTCCCAAAAATACTACCTGATCATAGTTTTCACAAAAACAACTAAATTAATAGTAGAAAATTAGAAAAAATAACAAAAATTTGAAGATTCATACAAATTTCAATAGATCCGGTCAAGAAACATACAAGTTTCACTACCGGGTGGAGCTCAGATTGTTTTCAATTTTTCAAGAGGGCTTAAGTGTAAATGTGTGGTGGTTGTTGACTTCGCGGACTTTGCACGAATCTCCAACAATCGTAGGGCACCTGTGATGCCGGGGATCAACGCCCTTGTGGTGAATCTGGACTCAACCAAGCATGCCCTAAAAGCCTCTCCACCGGTGCTCTCAATAGTTCTCTGTATTGGAGTGTCGGGCACAAAAACAACCTCTAGAGGCATGCCCAATAGCCAAAAACTGTCCAGCACAACCAAATAAACTTGTTGGCACTCTGACGCCAAACCTAACCCACAGAGACAAGTCGTGGGAGGGCGGCCACATGTTGCAACTTAGGAAACCGACAACGGTCCAGCACTTGCAGCGACCTAGCCATCCCCCTCCCCCCGCTTTCCCGCGTCTCTCGTGGTTGTCTCCTCTCCTGCTCCCACCAAATCGCCGCCGCCTGCAGCAGCAGCAGCTTGTCGACACAATTCAACCACGGTTTTCTGGCAAAGAAGCGCAATCACCTCGCTTTAGCTGCAGCAATAGCCGTTGTTTTAGGAAGGCTGCCTTTTCTACTATCCAGCCGTGTCTTGATCCACATCTTCCATTGACGATTCTGCCCAACTTCCTCTCTCGTCTCACCTATGCCTGTCTACAACTCTTCTTTGACCGCCATCGACTCGCCGACACGTAGCTCATTTTGCTACTGTTCAGTATCCTCCTCTTACCTAGTCGGCATATCAGATGAGGGAGGTCATGAGTCGTTGTGGTCATCATGCACAACATGATCATCGAGAGTAAGCGCGCTGCTCCAGAGATTAATGATCATCCTTATGAGTGACTGGGCCCTCTTGCTGAAATTGATCACCACATGTTGCCCAAGTTTGCTGATTTCCTTGCCATGCATGGGGAGTCCATGATGAAGTTGTCCATTGTCAACTTCAAGATGATTTAGTAGATTATTTGTGACAGTTTAAAGGATGTGTTGGCTGAGCCTTGATATAGTTGAACTTATAGGATTTAATTTATTTAACTTGTTGTATGAATTATTTATTTTTATATTTGAATTATTGTGGAACTAAATTCATGTGTTTAAAACTATGCTATATGGTTGTGTTTTAAATATCTACTGCGACCACTGTACTGGCGTTGCTTCCAGGGCAGACACACCAAAATACACAGGTGGATTGTTCTTGCGTTTACAATAGCGCTTGTCCGGCGCTGGAGATGCTCTAAGATATCTTGTTGCACGTGATGTCTCTTGCAACCGAGAGGACCAGTACGGCCTCAGCTTTGGCTGTCTGAGATAGGTGTCAGGACTCGAGCACCAGGACGCCGTGCGGTTAGTGGAAGAAGGAACGGCCGAGGTAGAGATCTGTGGTGTGTGTGGTCACGATTGATCATATCTAAGTTGTAGTTTTGTTTAATTTTCTAAGACGAAGGAAGGCTGAGTTGGATATTGAAGTTCTATTTCTCAAGTAAGGTCTCAGGTGGGATCCCATTTAATTTCCACTCATATAGTTTATTTTGTTATTTCTATTTTAGAATTTTGGCTAAAATTTTATATAAGAAATGACAAAGATCGCATTTGCATCTCTTGTCAAGATTTTTTTTTGGAGACTTCTTTTGTAAGGAAAATGGAAGGTGTTTCTCCCTGAATATCTAACGAGAGTTGGGTTGGGTTCATTCTGAATAGTAAAGACAGTTGCATGTACTTATAAGCCAGTGTTCCACAATATATTCTGGAACAGAAGGAGTACACTCCTAAGACAAGAAGAAGGAATTGAAATGATAGATGCCCCCACAGTGGTCACTTTGAGCGTGCTATGCACACGTCGCGGATTCTCATATTCCCCCACCATTACACATTTACTCAGTTACCAGACTCTCTCATTCTCTCTTCCGCCTCTATAAAAGAAGGGCCTGGCACCAAACACTCACAGGTCACACAATACACATCAACACTGTGACACTCCACCATTCTAAACGACACCGAGTAACTAGCAGCTTTCAGAATCCGCCAAGAAGATGGAGAAGGTATCGAGGCTGTCGGCAGAGAAGGCGGTGGTGATCTTCACGGCGAGCAACGAGTGCCCGATGAGCCACACGGTGACGAGCCTCTTCGCCGGCCTCGGCGTGTGCGCGGCAGTGCACGAGCTGGACAAGGACCCCCGCGGCCGCGACATGGAGCGCGACCTCGCCCGCCGCCTCGGCCGCGCGTCGCCCATCCCGGCCGTCTTCATCGGCGGCAAGCTCGTCGGCTCCACCGACAGGATCATGTCGCTGCACCTGGGCGGCAAGCTGGTGCCCATGCTCAAGGCCGCCGGGGCAATCTGGCTCTGAGTCGGAGAGTAGTACACATTTTGCACTTACTCACATGAGTACGTACGAATAGTTTCCGAAGAAGACGGGAGCACGGCAAGTTTTGGCCGCTAGAGATCGGTATGGAATCTACGTATCTTTGAATGAAAAGTGGACTTTATTTCCCTGTCCACCACTCTTCTGTTAAAATGTGAATGCCAGTCGAGCTAAAAACACAAAATGGATTTGGAAGTAACTAATTTGTCCACCACCAGGGCAATGGTCAATTTCTTACTGCGAGCGTCGCTCTCGATTCCACGCCAAAACGTGTTTTCACTTCTTTCTTCTCCTTCAACCTGTGGAGCAAAATCCCTAAACTCTCACCCCTTATCATGCCTCCCTTCTTCGCTGCCTGAGTGCCGACGATAGCGGCATAGCCTGTGCCATTCACTAATCACTACAGCGTTCTGGGCCATAGCCTGTGCCATTCACTAATCACTACAGCGTTCTGGGCCTTTTGAGAGGATAAGTAGCTTGGTAACTTGTATTCCATTGTCTGCTATAAGGAGAAGACGATTTTCACAGTTTTGGAATCTTTTCCTCCTAGGAGAAATTTGATTGGTGCTAGACTTGACTCTTGGATCACATTGCTACAGCGTTTAGCAAATGTTCATCTGTTAGATGAGCTCGATGAATTTCGATGGAACTTAAGTGAAATGGTTCTTTTTCTGTTAGCTCCTTATACAATGCATTAGTCCAGCCGGTTATACCAGTTTTAGATAATAGGATAATTGTAAGATCAAGATACCTCTTAAACATAAAATCTTTGCTTAGTATCTTGGTTGAGGGGTTATCCTTACAAAAGATAACCTTATTAAGCGGAACTGGCAAGGAAACATGGGTGCGTGTTTTGTCATAATAATGAGACAATCAAACATCTGTTTTTTCAATGTAAGTTCGCCTGGTCTATATGGTCAGTTACTGTGGCATCCCGCAAAAACCACTACTAGAAAATCGTTGTGTTTTGTGCATTGCATTATCATAACAACATGCTCATGTCATGCCACATTGCATTTGAGCATCGTCATGACATCATGCATTTGTTTGACTAAAACTAATTCTCTAAAAGCCTATCTTTGTTTTCTAAATACCACCCGTCTTTATTTCAAACCAAACCCCGGTCTCTTCCGGATCTTTTATTTGGCTAAAAACTATTTACAAAAGGTTTACAAATAAAATAAAATAATAAAACTATTTTTCGGACCGGGGAGGCAGCCCAGCCGTAACCTAGACCAGTCCACCCCAAACCCTAACCCCCTCCTCCTACTTCTCCCTCCTCCAGCCACCTACCCTCTCCCTATCCTACCCCTGCCGCCTCCACACACCCTGCGTGCACCACACCCACACACAACACACACGCAACACACCCGCGCAGCAGGCGACACACACGCACCCTACCAGGTCCACCCCGCGTACGCGCACCCGCTGCACCGCACCCCCCGCTCCTGTCGACCCGACCACCGCGACAACCTCGGCTCCCGTGCCTCCCCGTGGCCCCACCACGACCACACATCACCTGGGCACGCCACCCACCCCACCTACCGCCTCCTGACGCCCCCTCGATCCCCTCTCCCGTGGGCCTACCCCCCACCGACGCGCCCCGCGCCTCCTTCTCTCTCCCCTCGCCTCTCTCTCCCCTCGCTCTCGCCCTCTTCCCTGCGCCGCCCAGCTCCACCTCGCCCCTCGCCGCTCGGCCCGCGCTCTCTCGCCGCCGGTCGTCGTCCGCGCCTCCGAGCTCCCCGTCACCAACCTCCTCCGTCGTCGCCCCCGCAGCGCCTCGCTCTGGCCGCACCGCGTCGCCGTGGAGCCGAGCTCCTCCTAGCCGCGCGACCAACCCCGTGCCGCTCCACTGTGCTCCCCGCCACCGCCGTCTTCGACCCCGGGCCCGCATCCCTGCCGCATCGCCTCTGCTCGCTTCTGCGCCGTTCCGGCCCGCGTCCTGCTCCAGCACCGGCCTGCATCCCCCTCTATGGTCGCCTGGCGCGGCCGTCTTCCTCCCGCGACCTCCAGCCGCCTGCACCACGCACCTCCGCGATTCCCCGCTACAGCCGCCGACGGCGGAGCGGCCTCCATCTCGCCTGCGCCTCGCTGTCCCATGCACGTCCTTCGACGACGCCATCCTCCCGAGCATCTCCAGCCCCTCCGTCCTCCGCCTTCTAGCACATCCCTGGCCGTGCGTAGCACCGAGCCGCTCCGACCGAGGTGTTCCTATTCGTTCAGCTGCAAACGTGCAAAGATGGCGCGTGGTGTTGCTACCCGGACTACTTCGGTCTCGCGCCGCACGAACATGCTGTTGTGGTTTGGTGATGATTTTCCCTGTTGACGTTTTTGTCCGAGACCCCTCCGGCGAGCAAGGTCTCCTGCTGAACAAGATCGACCACGCCAAGATCTTCCCGAATGCCCCGATGTCGAAACAAGACCGCCATCGTTATTGGATCCAAAGACCTCCCTCGGAACCCCAGAGACCTTCCCGGAGCACCGAGAACTCCGTGATGGACATGGAGACTCCGAGTCCTCCTGCGATGTAGAATCCCCAAGAACGATCCCGGAGTCCGAGACCACACCCGAACCACATTGAACCAAGATCTTCCGAACCCCATGTGTGACCCCTTTCTGAGACCCATATTTTATAAATGACATATAATTGTTGCATATTAAAGGGTTCATGCTTGCATACATCTCATCATGTGGGTTTGGGGGCATTATGTCGATTCATCTAATAATTAAATATGGAGCCTATATGCGAAATATTGTTGTCTTATTCCGGACTCCATTTAAATTGGTGAGCGAACCGATGCCATGTTCTGTCTTGTTAAGACAACATTTAAATTGCGGGGTAGTTAAATAACTCGAACCGTTTAATTAATTGTCGAGAACCCGGTTCCGCTTAATACTGCCTAATTGGACCGCATCTGTGCCATGCCATGCATCATATCCTAAACATGCCGGATCTTCTGCCGTAGTATTAAATATTGCATCCGGTGTTTCTTCTAGTGTTTGCTTCTTCGCGGATTAGGCCGATGAGTTGACGCGAGAATCGACAAGTTCTCCAGATATGAACCTTCGACAGTGTTTCCTAGGCGAGCATTCTCCCCCTTTCTACCTATTTTGCATTTATAGTCTTTATTTCCTCCTGTTGATCTATTGCTATCCGTGTCGCGATGCTTTAGATTCCGTGCACCAGTTATATCCCGTGCAGCCTCTATATTGCATGGACACCTGCTAATACCTGTTGTTTGGTAGATAGCTGGCCTTGTGAGTCGTAGTTGCTTGCTCAGGTGCGATCTCGTGTTGTCAAATACCACAGTTGTTGGAATGCTGGCAGATGTTTATGGTGGATATGATCATGACTTTAAATACAACTATTAAAATGCTTGTATTTTTTAGTTGAAACTATGAAAGCTTGAGTTCACTCCATTTCGAAGCTTGTATTTTTTAGTTGATGCATCGTGTGCCTGAAACTGAAAGGTATATATGTTCACGTGGGCTCATAGCTCTCCTGTCATCTAAAAAAAGTTATATTCAGATAATAAAGAATTTAGGGTGTTGTCACTGTGGGGTCTTTCGCTCGAGCAAATTCCATTAGCTATGTACATGGTGAGGATTTCACGCACCAAATTGCAAAAGAATTTAGGTAGGCAATTAGTCTCAATGAATTTACATATTTTCTGTAGACGTATTTGCATTGACTTCATAACTATCGAAGTTTTTAGGAAAATTCTTCCATGTAATTTCGTTGTGAGTGGGAACTCTTTCAAGTATTTAGATCGAATAGAAGAAACTTGTTTTCTTTCAGAAAACAATTGTTAGCATGTTTTAGTCAGCCCAAGACATAGGCAAGCCCAAAGCACCAAAATATTATCTTATAGCCCTGGCAAAGGTGGTGAAATGAAAATGGTCAACTTTTCCCACAAGATCCCTCTTTTTTTTTTTAGTTTACAACTTTTTTTAGACAACTTTAGTTTACTACTTTAAAATGTGAGGAAATAACGGCAAATCCTATTTGTTGCCCGTGCCCCCTAAAGACTCCCACTAATGGGCCAACCCATTTAGGGCAGAGTTTTATTATATTTTCTTTTTCTTTAGTTTTTTATTACTTCTTTTTTAATTTTTTTTGTTCTCTTTTTTATTTTTCAGTTTTTCCCTTTATTTCTATTTTTAAAGGTTCATTCGAGGGATGTGATCCCTTATAAGTGGTTGTGAGGAATCCCATACCAGAGTAGACAAACTTCAGCTCCAGCCCCGTCTCATTCCAGGATAATGTGGTTGCACATTTTTACTTGTTATAGCTAAAGCGGCAAAGAAACGAGTGTGTTTTCATTAACATTTTTTATCCTCGTCCTCTTCAGTATCATTTGTAAAACAAAACTTTTTTCCCTTTCTCAAACTTATCTTATTAGGACAAATCCTTGCCATGGTTTTATCATAAAACATTTTGTGAACTTTTCCGGGGTCTTCCCAACCTATAGTTTTGATTCGGCTAAAAATGGGTTTCTAAAGGGGTATGGTGTTATACACCATTTCAGATACTGAAGGGAATATGCTCGAGAGGCAATAATAAAGTGGTTATTATCTTATTCCATGTTTATGATAAATGTTTATTTTGCATGCTATAATTGTATTGATTGGAAACGTTAATACATGTGTGTTTAATAAACAAATAAAAGGTTCCTAGTTATGCCTCTCTTATAGACTAGCTCGTTGATTAACAAGATGATCAAGGTTTCCTGATCATGAAAATTGGATGTTGTTAATAACGAGGTCGCAACATTTATGAAATGATGTGATGAACATTCATTCAAAGTATAGCATTACGATCAAAGTCATTATGTTTATATTACTATAACATCATACGAAGTAATCTTAGTCCTTAGACCATGAGATCATGTTAATTGCTAACATCGGAAGAGTGACTTGATAACATCAAACGTCACACCGGAAAAGGGTGACTATAAAGGTGGGTTCAGATACTCCAAAGGTGTTATGTTGAGGCTCATGGATCAAGAGTGGGATTTGTCTATCCCGATGACGAATAGATATACTCTGGGCCCTCTCGGTGATATCACATTGAGAATAGCTTGCAAGCAAGTGATGTGATCACTAGAATGTTATATCACGAGAACGAGAAAAGAGTGCATGTCGGTAATGAGATCAAACTAGGTATTGGATACCGATGATCGAATCTCGGACATGTAATATATCACGAGACAAAGGGATTTGGTTACGACATTAAAGTTTCACACGATCACAAGAGTCATCGTTGAATATGTGGGAGTCAGTACGGATCTCTAGGTCCCGCTGCTGATTATTGATCGAAGAGGGATCTCGATCATGTCTGCATTATTTGCAAACTGTAGGGTGACACACTTAGGTATACCGACACCATTTGGAGCAAATATGTTTCAGATAAAGATTTAAGAAAACGCTGGAATCATTTCGATGGAAACCGGAATTGTTTCGGGTGAAATTGTAGAAACTGGTTCTGCATGTGATATTGAAATGTTGCAGGGGGTTTTATGTGAATGTTTGTTAATTAAAGTAATTGACAAAATTCTGAATAAAATAGTTTTATTTAATGAGAGCTTGCATTAAATTTGGTACCAAATTTAATGCATGTGAGTGAAAGTGTGAGTGGAGGCATATTTATGTGAGTGGAGCATCCACCACATGAATGATGGAAGAGGTGAGGGCACCACCATGGCCCTTGGCTGCCCCCCTCTTCCCTATAAAAGGCCCCCTCTCCTCCTCACAACACACACCTCCTAGTGAAGGATCTCTCTCCCCCTCTAGTTATTCCCGATGGTCTCGGATTAGCGAGATACATGTTCCCGGTAGCTTTATCTGGAAAGGAGTTGCTGCTTCCGCTGCTTTGCTGGAGCGAGGGACGGAGGTTGTTGGGGTACCAGACGTGTGTGCGATCATGGATGCACTGCTACTTTGTGGTGCTGGACTTGGTGGTGCTGTACTTGCTGGAGCTGGATTTGATAGACGTGCTGGAGCCGGACCTGCTGGACTTCATCACGATCTTGAGATCGGCAAGTGTACGACTACATCATCCACGAGTTTCATCTCGTTAACAAAGCTTTGTTGTCTTCGAGGGTAAGTTCTCTATGGATGTATATCCACCCGTTGCTTGTATCTAGTAGATAGATCTTGTCGTATAGTTCTCATCATAGAATTTTTTTTTGTTTTCTATGCTGCGAACCCAATAGTGGTATCAGAGACTGATCTATGCGTATGTGCTTTGCACGGGTAGTATAAATATGTTTATATGTGGACAATGATGATCATGTTATTGTTTCTTTCATGTATATTGGATATTGGTGGCATAGCGGGATGAAGCGGCCCAGACCGACCTTACATGTCATCGCACATGAGACCGGATCCACGACTGACATGCAACTAGTTTTGCATAAGTGGCTGGCGGGTGTCTATCTCTCCTACTATAGTCAATATCTGATTTACAATGAGTTGCTAATAACTTAGTTATCATTATTGTGGTTCCATGTTCGTAGGTAAGACCGGTTCTATCTTCGAAAGCCCTAAGCCACGTAAAACTTGCAATGGATATATTAGAGGCGTCTAGTTTAGATTATTGCTGGGCTAGTGTCATGATATGGTAATGTTGTAAGTTGATGTATGGTAGATACCCTTACAACACACTTAACGTGTAAGTTCCATAGACCTTGGCCTTACACACAAAGGAGTAATAGAGATCATACCACGATGCATATGATGGTGATCAAATGCATGGACCATATCATTCCACTCTACACATATGATGTTTACTTCTTATATTTCTAGTTTGGCGTTTTAGTAGCACTATAAGATGATCCCTCATTTAAATATCAAGATAAAATGTGTTCTTCCTTAAGTATGCACCGTTCTATAGGTCCTGTTTCGAGACATCATGTGATGATCGGGTGTACTCGACTCTAGCTTTCATACAACGGGTGTAAGACAGTTTTACACACGCGAATACTAAGGTTCTTAGTTAGCGAGACTATCATGTATAGACATGGCCACGGAACACGGATCGAAAGGTTAAGCATGCGTCATATAGTTGATGTGATGCCCATATTGATGCTCGCCTTTGAAGCTACACCGACTCACGTGATGATCGGACTTGGTGTAGTGGATTTGGTTCATGTAATCACCAAAAAGGCACGAGGGATGTCGTTTTTGAGTGGGAGTTCATTTCTAATTTGGATTAGTCGAACTCAATTTGTCATAAACTAAATCAAAGTGAATTTGCATAATTTGTTGTAGTCATTGGCATCTATTCACTACCTTATGCTTAGTTTTAGTTGAGATAATAGAACTATAGAATTCTGGATATTTACTTTACGAACTGGTATCATATTATTTTGAATGTCAATTTAAAGTTTAGAAGTCCTACTGCAAACTTTTAGCAAACTCTATTTGCTCCATGAAGTTTAATAAGTAGTATTAAATCAAGAGTAAGAATTCCAATGTGAGTATTTAAAGTATCATGTTTGCCTCCATGATTATTGATATTCAAAAGTTGTTTTAATATCAAGATTATCTAGGAGCTGAAAAATTGTTTCAGAAACCATCATGTATGGAAGATATTGTGATATCTGAAACAATGTTTTTGGTTGCATTATGATAGAGTATAATTTAGCAAAAAACATGTTCTCATATTGTATGAGAATTTGTGAAGGATGGAGATGCTAGGCATCCAGATCTCCCAAAAAGGGTTTGGGAACTAACATTATACTCGCGATTCTTCCTTATAGGCTATATTAGCTTGATCATGAAAGTTGTCATGATAAGGATGAATAGAAGATGTAAGTAAAATGTTTACTACACTAATAGATTACTAAAGAATGGATTTTTGAAAGAACACCAAACATTTGATGATGGTGATCCACTTCAAAGTGCAAGTCCAAAGGTATTAGTATTTGACTATATACACTTTGTACTATGTGTCATGTGAATGAAACCACTATTGATGTTGATAGATTCTTTTAAAAGAAAAGGAATTGTTGAAAGAGAATCTATAAAATATTTGGTAGAAAAGAAAAGGTTGGAGATGTCCAACTTAGGTATATAGAAGATATACATGTTATGGATGTATTCCTTGCTTTTTTAAACAATGTGGTTCTGAGGTATTGTATACCGGTATTGGATACCGAATTGGTTGGTGTGAAGTGTCATACAGAACAACACAATTCATGAACTGCAACGGCCTAAGTAACTGGCAAGAGAATAAGTGATGTTGTTCATCAAAAACAAATAAAGTGTTATTGTGTTTTCGTTCTCGTCAAACCTAACCTTCAAGGTTTGTTTTAATAATTGTTATTTTGTTCAGGTATTACGAGAACAATGGTTATTCAAATAATTACCGTATTCCATAAAGGATGGATGAATTTTTACAAGTCTAGTTGGAGAAATCACATCCATAAACATTATTGCTAAAATGTTGTAAGACAAATGATTGGAAGATCACTTATGAAGTGACATCGCTGTTTGAATTCTATTGAAAAGTAAACATGAAGAAACTCCATGTTGATGGATTTTTGGAGTCTTTTGATTTTGATCAATTGACGCTTGTGAAACTTTCCTCGAGATAATTGAAACTCCGTCCATAGGCCAAAGAGGAACGGATGACTAACTTATTGGATATTATGCATGTTGATGTATATAGTCCATTATGTGTAGCCATATGCGATGGATCTTTTTGCTTCATATGCCTTATCTAGAAATTTGAGTGAATATATCTATATATTTACTTAATAAGGAAGAAGTATGAAACATTTGAAAATTGTTCAAAGACTTTCAAGATGAAGTGAAAAATCATTGTAATAAGAAAATAAAAGGGTTTATGATTTGATCATAAAGGAAGATATTTGAGTTACAGGTTTAGGAAAACACCTAAGATTTTAGGAATTGTTCCATGAATTTGCATTTCCTGATAAACCACAGGAGTATGGTATGTTCGAGAGATAAAATCAAACCTTGTTTGACATGGTAAGATCAAAGGTGTCATTTATAAAACTTCCATTATGTTTTACGGATTAAAATCTTTAGAGACTACCGCTTTTACACTAGAAAGAGCACCATCGTGATCCGTTGAAATGACACCATATGAGTTATGGTTTGGGATAAAACCCGAATTGTCTTTTCTTAAATTTTGGTATGCTATGCATAAGTAAAATGTTTACAACCAAAGTCAGATAAGCACGTCTTTATAGGTTATGCCAAAGAATTTGTTGGGAATTCCTCCATAACACCGAAGACAAAAGAGTGTGTTGCTTGGAACGTCAAGTTTCTTGAGAAGGAATTTTTCATGAAAAGTTAAGTGGGAGGACGATAGAACTTTGATAAGGTTGTTGAACCTTAGCTATATGTGCTAAGTAGCGCAGCGCCGAAAAGTGTCCCAGTGGCATCCATAATGCTCATGGCTCCCGAGGTTACAAAGGGTGTGATCTTGGAGATTATAGTTCCTATTGAACCATGTGGGTCAGTAAGAATCAAATAGTACGATTTGAAACAGAAGTCGTTATTATATTGACAATGATGAACCGACTACATGCAAAGAAGCGACGATGGGCCCTGACTCCATAAAATTACTAGAAGTCATAGAATCCATGATAGTATCCATACACGAGAAATTAAGTTTCTGAACTTGGAAGACCCTTCGGAAAGGCGTAAAGCCTATCGGTCGTGTTTGGATCTATAAAGAAATCGACATGGATGTTTAACATCTATGAAATAGTCGACATGTCGGAAAAAAGTTTATGGTAATGTTCAAGGAGTTGACTATGATAAGATTTGATCTTTCATAGTGATATTTAGTCTGGACGAATTAATGTAGCAACCACTACATATAATTTGGTATATGGTAGTTGAATAAACAAAATAAGGTTCTTCTAATAGAATTGTTACCTACGACGTGTACATGACACAATCCGAAGGGGTTTGTTAATTCAAAGGGTGCTAAAGGGGCATGCAAACTTCAATAGTTGAAGTGAGCATAGTGGAGTTGGAATCTTCACCATGATGAAAATGTTAAAGGAGTTTAATTTCATCGGAGGCGATGAAGATGCTTGCATTTGCAAGAAGTTAAGTGGGAGCGCTGAGACAAAATTTCCAATACATTATGCAGAGTACATATTGTTGATTGGAAATTATGTATCTTTTATTGACACAAGTTAAGAATTTCATTAAAATAGGATTTCGATGAAAGACTTGGGCAAAACCAGAATATTTGGCATCAATGTCTATATGGATAGATTGAGACGCTAATATGGTTATGTCAGACGTACATATATGAGATATTGAAAGGGTTAAATATGGAAACAACAAGAAAGGTTCTTGTTGCATGGAAATGATTGTATCATGATTCAAGTGTTTCAACACTTGGTGAGTAAACTCACATGAATATTTTGATCGATTATACCGTGATATGTATATATCCAGATATGTCCTATGCTCTAAATGTTATGAGCACATACCAGAATGATTCATCAGATGATCATTGGACGATAGTAAATATATTCTTATGAGCTTTGGAAGAACTAAGAATATATCATGTATAAGTGACAGATAGTTAAACGTAGTTCATTGTAAAGTGTTACATTGATACTAGTTTTGTCACAAGATACAAATTAAATTTATCTCATTTTATACTATGGGTGGCACAATGTAATGGAAAGGATGTTCCATTATGAATTTGGATGAGGTCCAAAGTTGAGACATTGTGACGGATAATACAACAAAAGGCTAAGTATATGACTACTATAGTAGCAGCAAAGGAGGGCATTTGTGTTAAGTAGTTTGTTATCAAACTAGGTGTGGTTCAAAGTGGGCTAATACTATGAAGATATATTGTATGACAATAATATCAACATATTTTAACCAGAACAAACTAAAGGTCTCACCAAAGGACCAACTTTATACAATGCCATCTCATTTGAGAATGAGTGATGCGTAGAGACGCAAAGACATGCAAATACACATGGACCTAAAACTGTCAAATCCAGAGATTATGTTAACAACTAGCAATCGCGTATATGCAACACCAGAAAGCCATAGGTGTTCAATACCCAAAGTTTTTCAAACTAGATTATTGACTCTAGTGCAAGTGGGAGATTGAAGGGAATATGCCCGAGAGGCAATACTAAAGTGGTTATTATCTTATTCCTTGTTTATGATAAATGTTTATTTTGCATGCTATAATTGTATTGATTGGAAACGTTAATACATGTGTGTTTAATAAACAAATAAAAGGTTCCTAGTTATGCCTCTCTTATTAACTAGCTCGTTGATTAACAAGATGATCAAGGTTTCCTGATCATGGACATTGGATGTTGTTAATAACGAGGTCGCGACATTTATGAAATGATGAGATGAACATTCATCTAAAGTATAGCATTACGATCAAAGTCATTATGTTTATATTGCTATAACATCATACGAAGTAATCTTAGTCCTTAGACCATGAGATCATGTTAATTGCTAACATCGGAAGAGTGACTTGATAACATCAAACATCACACCGTAAAAGGGTGACTATGAAGGTGGGTTCAGATACTCCGAAGGTGTTATATTGAGGCTTATGGATCAAGAGTGGGATTTGTCCATCCCGTTGACGGATAGATATACTCTGGGCCCTCTCAGTGATATCACATTGAGAATAGCTTACAAGCAAGTGATGTGATCACTAGAATGTTATATCACGGGAACAAGAAAAGAGTGCATGTCGGTAACGAGATCAAACTAGGTATTGGGATACCGATGCTCGAATCTCGGACATGTAATATATCACGAGACAAAGGGATTTGGTTACAACGTTAAAGGTTCTCACGATCACAAGAGTCATCGTTGAATATGTGGGAGTCAGTACGGATCTCCAGGTCTCGCTGCTGATTATTGATCGGAGAGGGGTCTGGATCATGTCTGCATTATTTGCAAACTGTAGGGTGACACACTTAAGGGATACTCACACCATTTGGAGCAAATATGTTTCAGATAAAGATTTAAGAAAGCGCTGGAATCATTTCGATGGAAACCGGAATTGTTTCGGGTGAAATTGTAGAAACTGGTTCTGCATGTGATACTAAAATGTTGCAGGGGGTTTTATATGAATGTTTGTTAATTAAAGTAATTGACAAAATTCTGAATAAAATAAATAAAATAGTTTTATTTAATGAGAGCTTGCATAAAATTTGGTGGAAGTTTAATGCATGTGAGTGGAAGTGTGAGTGGAGGCATATTTATGTGAGTGGAGCATCCACCACATGAATGATGGAAGAGGTGGGGGCACCAACATGGCTGCCACGCCATGGCCCTTGGCTGCCCCCCTCTTCCCTATAAAAGGCCCCCTTTCCTCCTCACAACACACATCTCCTCGTGAAGGATCTCTCCCCCCTCTAGTTATTCCCCATGGTCTCGGATTAGCGAGATACATGTTCCCGGTGGCTTTATCTAGAAAGCAGTTGCTGCTTTCGCTGCTTTGCTAGAGCGAGGGACGGAGGTTGTCGGGGTATCGGATGTGTGTGATATCATGGATGTACCGCTACTTTGCGGTGCTGGACTTGGTGGTGCTGGACTTGTTGGAGCTGGATCTGATGGACGTGCTGGAGCCAGACCTGCTGGACTTTATCACGATCTTGAGATCGGCAAGTGTACGACTACATCATCCACGAGTTCCATCTCATTAACAAAGCTTTATTGTCTTCGAGGGCAAGTTCTCTATGGATGTATATCCACCCGTTGCTTGTATCTAGTAGATAGATCTTAGCGTATACTTCCCATCGTAGGAAGTTTTTTGTTTTCTATGCTACAAACCCAATAGATACAAGGGGACAAGTAGGTATCATCAAAGGGGTGTACTTAATAGTACAAGGTGGTAATGATTTGGAGGAGTCAAGTCACTACCCGATAAAGATCACCATATAGTAAAACAATGTAGTTTTGCATAATCAAATAGATAAAACATGCATAAGTAAAATAATAGGACAAGGCTTATGAGAAAGTAGGTGGCTTACCTATGACCAACTATATGTCCCTGGGCTTCTTCTTAGAATACCATAACAACCACTATTATCCATCTTCTTCTAGTCTTCGATATAATCGTAACTATCGTCATCAAGGATAGTACATGCAAGAAAACAAGGCACAATCAACACAAGGCATACAACCACCAATACAATACAATAATCAAACATACTACACATTACCCACTTAGTATGTTTTGATAACTTGAGTTTATAGCAATTGAAATTACTTTATTTGCATTTGTGGACCTTCTTTTATGAATCAAATGGCAAATACCATTTAATGATGGGGTTTGGAACCAAGGCTTGGACCTGTATCATAACAATGTACCAAAATGACATCAGCATAAAGATCTTGAAATAACAAGGCCACCAAAATTTGGAATCACTTCAAAATAATTACCATAATACCCTTGGGAAATTCTCAAATTCAGTTATGCTGGAAATTTCTCTTTTTCACCCCAGATTTATTTTACAGAAGATTTTGATATGAATCCAAAGACACATAGTAGGTATATCAAATACCTTTTGGTAGAAATTGGATTCATCAATTGTAGAGTTGCAAAACTCCTATAGTGATTTATCTACTGAAATAACCCTAGGTAGAAAGGTTTCATTCACCAAAATTCATCAGAAGCTACAATAATTATGGTCTTCCGGTATTTGATGAATATTTCCATGCATGTATTCTGAGAGTTTGAATTAGGGTAAGAACTTTCATAGATTGTCCTAGAGAAATTTCTAAAGACAGAAATGATTGTTTTTGTCATTTTTTCTATAGTCAAAATATAGCTCAACTTGGCATGAGGCTAATTCCAATTGATAGGTATTTCCAATACTTTCCATAGAAAGTTGGATTTGTTCAAAATGGATCTGTGGAAGTCCTTGAGGGATTTATGGAGTAAAATACACTATTTAGTAGGAAAATCCTCAGAAAATAAAGGTCATTATTTTGGCCAAGGTACTAGTTCTGCATGTTAGAGAATACATTGTGGAATATGTCAAAATTTAGATCTAGCAGAAAATAAGATTTTTCCATTTTATTTTCGATTTAATCCAGCATGCCTTATAAACAGATCTCAGATAATTTTTTAAAGCAAAAAAGGGAAAGCGGAGGGCATGGGTCAGATCTATGTAGAGGTGGGCTGCATTGTGGCCAACCAGCCCACCCAACACCCACGCAAGCGGGAGACGACACTTTCAAAAGGGACTGGGCGGAACCTACCTTCCAGTGAGCCGTTGATGCTGAAATGGTAAGGAGCGCCCCTGGCCGTTCGATTAGAAATCGATCGACGACCGGGGGTCGTCTCCTACCTCTCCACGAGCTCGCGACGATGAAACCCTAAGTAGTGGGTTGGGGTGGTTCGGGAGGTCACTACGGTACCTAGGAGGCATCGGGGAGGCTCCAGGTCAACGTTGTGTGCGACGGAGAGCTCGGAGATGGGCAGAAGAGCCTCCTTCTACTCCTGTGAGGACTAGCGCGACGATGGCAGTGGTGACCTTGTCAGAGCTCCATTGGGGTGGCGATAGAGGATGTCCTGGTAAGCGAGGGAGGCATGGTTAGATAGATCTCGCAAAAGAGAGTAAGCTAAGGCCGAGAGGAATTGAGGAGGATGTCCAGAGAAGTGGAACATGGGTGGTTTTAGCTTGCAAACTCTAGGAGAGTGCCTCCTCCTGCGGGTGGCACATAGCCTGGGAGAAAGACTGGCTTTGAGGGGAGGTCTGGGGATGGTCGGGGAGTGAAATGGGAGGGCAGATGGGAGCTAATGTGGCCTCTACCATTTATTTTGAAGGAGGGGTCTATGGTAGACCTAGATCAATGGGGATCTTGGGAGGGTGTGGTGGCCGCTGGTTGGTTGGTCTGGGCGGCGAGGGAGGTGTGGTGGGGCTCTGGTTTCTGCAGAGGTCACAGAGGGAAGGAGACACTACAAGAATCTGGGAGGTTCATGACGATCTGATATCATCGTGGATGAGGGTCAAAACATCGTAGATGGCCATCCATGACAAATTCTGCAATGAAAAAATAGGCCACGGACCTCATGTCATAATTCAATCTGTGACGTTTTTTCTGTCTAAAAATGTCACGCCCAATTGCCACGTTCCTGTAATTTCGTTGCAGCAAACTGGACTGGTCAAGCCCATGCCCGATCGTTCCTGACATTTTTATTTCCTCACGACCGCGGCCACCCGCGGCGTTTGCTGACGTCATGTTCGCCGTCAACGACGTTATTGACTTCCTGACGTTTTTTCTGTCATGGCCTGATTTTGTTGTCTCCATATCCATGACGTCATCCAACCTGTTCATGACGCCATCCATCCTGTTTATAAAGTCACATGGGCCGTAACGAATTTTGTTCGTCGCCACCTTTCGACGCCATGCTAACACGTGGACGGTTGGCACGGCCAAGCTTACACCAATCGGAAGAAGCCATGTGGGCAAGCCGCAGAACGACAGGTTGACAAATCAAAATGGGACACGTATCACCTACCGATGACGAATTCTGTGTGATGACGTCATCATTTGCCATGATGTTTCGTCTAGTTGTCTAATGAAAGGCGGCCATGTCGGCATTTACCTGTGACGGAAATGTTTCTTCAAGAACAACTGAGACGATTTTGTTTTCGTCACGGATGCGTGCTGGCTTTACAGTGAGAGCAGGGGGACATTTTTGCACGTAAATTTCTACTAGCCCTAATCATTTGTGACCCATTTCACACCACATGCATCAAATAGTAGAATTTGATAATGAATTTCAGGACAAGTTCCACATAAATTTTCACAGCAGGTTCTGAGCCAAAAGCCTCACAAGCTTCCACATCCAAAAACTTTCCACAGGAGTTTATGAGCCAAAAGCCTTAGAAGTTTCCACACCAGTTAACTTTCCTAGCCCAAGAACTCGCAAGTGTCAACCACAAGTTCACTTACCTTGAGACAGCTGAAGCTGCTGTTGCTGCTGCTTCTGCTGAGTCATCTGAGACAACACTTGCTGAAGTAAGTCGTTTGTATGGTTTTGTTTACCCTGCATCTCTTCTTGCTTCTTCTGCATTTCTGTCATGGCTTTATCATACAACAACCTCTCTACCTCGGCAGCTTCTTTCACTCTCTGCAATTCCTCTATGGTACAACACAGTCTATCACACCCTACTCTCCTAGCCAAAAGTTCTGCTTCAAGGCCATACCTGCTTCATCTTGATGTACTTGGATGGAGGCCGATGTTCTTCAGGAACGTTGCCTTTCTGCTGTCCAACGAGAGTGCAAAGTGCACAATCTCGGTGGCAGAAAGTGGTTCTTCCCCTGGACATCTGGAGCCATCTTCTTTTGCATGATTTCCTACAGCATTAGGAATAGAAGAGAACATTAGAAAAATAGCAAGGAAACTACAATCATATCATATACAATTGAGAGATGAATATAGCATTTAATTTTACGAAGGTGAAAAGTATTCAAGAGGACTTACAATTGCTTCCTTTACATTCTGATTGTAGCCATTTTTCGGGCTGCAATGCGTATTTTTGAAGACTTCGAAGGCATCGTCCTCACTGTTGCACACAACCTCATAGCTACGAGAATCTGTGGCAGCAAGGTACAAGACTTTGCTATTGTTGAGCTTGTTTTTTACACAAGTAATCTACACAAGCAGAAACCATACAGTATAAGAGGCAGTTCCAATCAAACAATTCAAACACATGTAGTAACAATATAAGAGTAAACGAAAAGTAACCTGTTTCCTAGGGTCAAGTATCAACAAGCTTGCTCCACTGCTCGCCCGTCATGTGTTTCACTTCATCAGGACATTTCCTTGTAACTTGGTTCAGAGCATAGGGATCAAAATACTCTTCTTCAGAATATGCCGCTAATTCCTTGCATGCCTCATAAACTGATTTGCGCAAGCATTCCACATGTCAGGATGATTTGTGTCCATGGCAAACTTTTGCTAAAATAAAACACGGAGCATCAGCATTTGCATGAAAATAGAAATGGAAAGGTAAAGGACAGCCAAGTCACAAAACATACAAAAACTTTGCCTATGAAGTTTGATTGGACATCAACCCTCTTCTTGTACTCTTTCTAGTGGGGTAAGATAGGCATGCTAGTCCTTATTGTGAAAGCCTCCCGGGCAAACCTGGCAAACCTGGTGGCAACACCCGACTCTTCTGGTCTAGTTCTTCCTAGAAGAACATTAAGTGAAAGCCTCCCTCCTTTGGACAACTTGTCAAGCCTCTTCCCCATGTTTTCCCCCTCACCACCAGAGCTTGACCATTATGCAGAACTATATCTTCAGAATTTTGCGTTTCAGTGTCTTTAGAACAAGGTGCATCAAAGTCTTGAGACATCTGGTAGCCATCATCATCTACAAGAATACAATGTGCTGATTTAGTGTTCCACGGGATGGGATTAAATGGATTACTGTAGAGCAAGCAGTTGGTTTAATGCATTACCACGTTGAGACCAGTCACTCCAGTCTTGGCACGGTACTTCATGACTAGGATCAGATTCCCCATATTTGGTAGCTGACTCATCGTATTGGGTAGCTGACCCCTGACCCTCAAATTGGGCACCAGAGTCCTTGCCGTTGGCAGCTGAACACAGATGTTGGGTATCTGATGCAGCGCCTTGGGTACCTAACCCATCGGTTTGGGACGGTGCATGGTCGCTTCGGCGAGGTGCCCGCAGACAACTGGGAGGTGACTTCTGGATTTATAGAGGTGGCAAGTTACCTTTGGGGGCTACCCGTGGGTAGAAGGATGCGGACTTTATCACTTGGGAAGGTGGCTTGTTGATTTGTGCGGGTGGCAGGTTGGCTTTGGGGAGGTGGTTGCTGGCTTTGGGGAGTGGATGTTGGCTTTGGAGGTGCATGTTGGTTTTGGGGAGGTGGCTGCTGGCTTTTGGGAGGTGGCGGACAACATACCAGTGGGTCGGAGGGAGTGGGCAGCTCGCCTTGGGCAGAGTGCTACTCATGTTGGACAACTGCCAGCTCACCTTGGGTAGCTAGTTGCTTGCCTTGGGCTGCTGCCTTCTTGGCTTGGGTAGGTGGTATATTGATGGCTGATGGCTTCTCGCCTTGGTGGGATCAGGAACTGCAGCTTTAGCCACTTGGCCGGCATCAGGAACTGCAGCTTTGGGCACTTGGCCGGCATCACGAACTGCAGCTTTAGCCACTTGGCCAACATTAGGAACTGCAGCTTTGGGCACTTGGTGGGAATCAAGAACTAAAGGTTTAGCTACTTGCCGGGCATCGGGAACTGTAGATTTGGCCACTAGGTTGCCATCAGGAACTGCATCATCGGTCACCAGCGGGGGAAAATGAAGTGCAGCTCTAGCCACCTCCAGGGCAGTAGGAAGTGCAACTTTGGCAGTTTGCCTAGCATCAGGAAGTGTGGCTTTGGTCGTTAGCCGGGCATTAGGAAGTTCGGCTTTGGCAATCTTCTGGGTTGCACTGCGAGTTTCTTGTGAATGGTTCATAGGACTTGCCGCTTTTGTTGTTCGCCATGTGAAACCTGGAAGTGGAAGTCCTGCTTTTAGCGGATTCCCCTTGGACCTCGTGTGTCTCTCATTTTCTGTGTCTGGATATAGTACTGATGCCACGACGTACTTGCGAGATGATCCACCACCAAGAGCCATCCTTCGCCCGGGAGTTTTCTTCTTGAATTTTCTCTTATTAAGCTACACATTTTACATGTAGCTGTCAATTGGGGAAAATAAATAGGAACAAAACATATGGCAAAAAGAGTAAGCAAACAATTCCACACAAGATGATTTGGCGGCACCTTAAATTGTGGAGAAATCATAACAAGATGGTGAGCTAGCAGGTAAGGGGACTATCTGCAACCCAGTCTCCTCGGTGACTAGTGTTTCATCACCGGATAGGTCACCTTCATTGATACTCTCCCTCCTTGGGATCATACCGAGGTCCAGAGGGATCATTGTTGCTCATTCTAGGGGAGAATACAGTTGGGGATGCAACAACACTTTCTACGAACCTAATACCAAGTCGTTACATCCATGGACTCTTTCTCATGATGGTTTTCATCCGGCTTTGTTCCATCGGTAGTATTTGTGGTTCTAACATGAATAAAGAATTCCAATTAATCTAGAAATATAAAACATGGGGGCGATACCAACCTATGTTATATAGTATATAGTACTCATCATTTAACAGGTCGCCATGAGCAATTTAAACAAAAAGATGGCATGCTGCCAAACTAATGCTACACACGGGATAATGTAACCTGGTCTAAAGCCTTCCTTTTTGCTACTTATAGGGGGGTGTGAATACACTTGGCGATGCCGCAAAGTATGCTAAGAACCTAAGAGAATGTACAATGCAAGATGCTTAGAGAAGTGCTTAGCGAAATAAACCGGTTTTTGGTTAAGCAATGGTGCTTATTTTTCGAATACAGCACAACAAAAGAGCAATGATGTCTAAATTGGTGCCTCTCGAATACAAATAAGCATTTTTTCTTACGAAAAATCTTGGATTATTTTTCTAAGCAACACCCCAAGCACATTCCACTGTACATTCTATTTCTAACATGTATAGGGAACTCCAAATACGGCTCAATATATAACATATGGGGTGGAACAGTCTGCTATGACCAATTCATGATCATAAGACATATGACGAAACAACAAAACAAATGCAACATGGATTGTATGATAGTCCTAGTATGGGTAGCTTAGCTGGTATTATACACTAGTATCATACACATAATACTAGTATGTACAAACTTCCCACTGTTACCAACCTAAATGATGGTGTCTATGTTATAAGACCTATGACACTACTAACTATGGAGATAATATGGAGGCCAGTCATAGTGGGGAGTAATATAGCCTAGTAACATGGTATGTTACTCCCCACTATGACAAGACTTAGTATTATACACTGCAATAATAAGAAGGGTAGGACGATTAAACATAAGCAGTACAAGCATCTACCATGCAACTAAATAGACAATTAAGCAAAATATAATCTCTGGTGCTCATTGTCCTATAGTAACCATCATGTAAAACAATAAACTATGAACTACTTATACGATGAAGATAAGACATATCAGGAAGCAACAAAAGTAATGCAACAAACAGGATAATGCAACCTTTATCACACGCAAACTGATCATTACCCTAATAGTTTACAAGCTGGGCAATTCACCAATTGGTTGCAATAATAAGGAGGACGTGAAAATTAAACAAGAGCAGTACATGCATCTATATCTTGCCACTAAATAGGCAAGCATGCAGAATATAACATATGTCATTGATTGTCCAATAGTAATCATAAGTGTAAAACAGTCCACTATGAACAATTTGTATTCATAATCTGATCATAAGACATATGATGAAGCAGCCAAAATATTGCAACAAACAAGATAATGCAACCTTTATCACACTCAAATTGATCATAAGCCTAGTAGTTTACAAGCTGGACAATTCACCAATGGGTTGCAATAATAAGGAGGGCAAGACAATTCAACATGAGCAGTATATGCATCTATATCTTGCCACTAAATAGGCAAGTAGGCAGAATATAACATATGTTGTTGATTGTCCAATAGCAATCACAAGTGTAAAACAGTCCACTATGAACAATTTGTATTTATGATCTAATCATAAGACGTATTATGAAGCAGCCAAAATATTGCAACAAACAAGATGATGTAGCCTTTATCTGCAAGAAACAATATACCCAAACAGCAAAAAAGCAAGGTAAGTGTTTCCTTGCCTGCAGGCTGTGGGGCCTTTTTCTTACTGCTATTCCTGGTGGAACGCTTAAATCATGGCATCGAGGCTTGTCAGCGGACCTTCGTAGCAGACTATGGGGACGAGGTGCACAGCAAGTAGGTAGACCTTGTCGATAGCGAGGTGGCAGACCTTGTCGACTAGGTGGATCGTGAGGTGCACGACGAGTAGGGATACCTTGTAGTCGAGGTTCCCGTCGAGTGAGCAGACCTTGACTACGAGTGGGCAGATCTTGATGGTGATGTGCACGGATAGTTGGAAGACCTTGACAGCGAGGTGGCAGGTCTTGTCGATGAGATGCACATCGAGGTGGCATACCTTGTCGGTGAGGTGCATGTCGAGTGAGCAGACCTTGATCGCGGGTAGGCAGACCTTGGCGGAGAGGTGCACGTCGAGTGGGGAGATCTTTACAGAGAGGTGCACGTAGAGATGGCAGATCTTGTGGGTGAGGTTGATGGTGAGGTTGCAGACCTATGAGTTTGACAGTTGGCACGACATGGTGGGAAACCGCGAAGGTGACGACATGCTAGGTTTTGGGCTACGGCGACGGCTAGATGTCTACTGGAACGGAGGACGGTGGCATGGTGAGGAGGGGCATAGGGCGGCGAGGGAAGGACATCAGCGAGTGGAGGAGGGACAGACGACGGTGAGGGTGAGGGGGAGGGAGGAGGAAGAGGACAGTGATGTGAGGAAAATTGGATCTTGTCCACTTTCAGCGGGGAGGGGATAATGAGGGTTTCTTTGAGATTAAATTCCCTCTGCACGAATGATGCTTGGCGTTGTGCTGAAGGGCTGATCAGTCTATCCTAGGGACGAAATTTCCCGGCACGAAATTTAACTCCAACGCGCAAAATTTTAGCGTGGTGTGTCAGTCAAATTTTTTGATGGCGTATCCTGGCCATCTATTGCATGATGAGTGTCTCAAATAAATTAATCATATAGGATACTTGTTAAAAAGGGTACCTTTCGAAGAAATTAGCAATTACTGACCCAAAAAATCAGGAAAAATCCATTATGCTAATTTTTGCCAAAATATTGGTATAGGTGAGATCCAAAGTATGGTATGAAAAATCTCTTTACGGGTGAACCAAATGGGAAAAACATGTGGAATCATCAGGGGACGACATTGGCCAATGCATGTTGCTACCTAAACTAACAAGAATAAGGGTAAAAGTATGGTCAGTTTTCATTGTGACAGGTCGAAAGGGGGGTAATACCCCACATGTTTTAGGGGTTTCGTCGCTAGAAACCGAGAGCTCCAGATAAATGATGACTATAAGAGCACAGGTCATTTGTAGCTAGTTTCGAAATAAAGATATCAATCCCACAGAGAGAAGGAGTCTGAAGTCTAATAACTGTTGAAGTAAATATTATGATAGAAATGCTAGATAACGTTCTAAGTGACAAGATAAAATGCGAGTATTGTGTAAAAAAGGTGTTTTGGGGTTTTGGGTATAAGAGCAATAATAAAGTAAAGCAAAGTAACTTAATATAGAAAGTAAGTATCGCATATGTAAGAGAGATTTGAACTACAGTAGGGAAAAGGCGTTCTCAAGGAGTAGCAGGTACACCACTAGTATTGGAACATTCTCAACTATGTATGTGTGGGAGGAACTCCGTATGTGGACGATTAGCCAGCAATCGCTGCGGACATCATTCTCATAACCACAGCAGACAGCAATCGACATCAATCGAATTACTGGGCTATTAAGGGACATAATCCTGTAGGACGTATCCCATGGCATGGATAGTGTTCCGTGAGTTTCCTCGGTTTCCTAAGTTGATACGTAAGGATTGCTAACAGCTTTATAGTCACCATAAGTGCTAGCATGCCTCCGTCTACCAACAAGTAGTTCCCTCCATCAAGTCCCCACAAGAGGAAAATATTGAGAGGTCGACTTATCTCAACATCAAGATGCAGAGAATCTAACACATGGTCAGAATGATGAATATCATAATAGACTTTATCTTATTTCAATCTTATACTAGGGTTTCTCCATATCCCTAAGAACTAATGATCTACTCCGACATGGAGGAAATCGACATCATGGCAATGGTAATGGAAACAATCATAGATAAATAGTACTTGTATAAATCCACAACAAGTATAGGAATTACATCAAGATCTAGATAAGATGTAGATGGGATGGTGGTGATGCAGCGGTGGATGATCAAGATTGATGCCTTAGCTTCCCGGATCTGCGCAAGGCGAAGATAGATCCCTTGTGGATGAGTTCCCCCTCCAGATGCCTTCCGGAGGTGAGGTTTCGGTGATTTCTGGGTATTCTGTATGTCGTCTCCTCGAACCAATTGCATAGGGGTGAAACTATTTGACGAGGCGGATGCGGCGCCAACTATACGACCGGAGCTATACGGGCAGAAGAAATTCTCCCGCTGTATAGTTGGTCGTTATGCTCTCTATCTCCTTTGTTCGCTTCTGGTTTTCTTCTAGTATGATTAATATTTCCCAAATAAGCGATTTACGTTGTTTTTGACTCCTTTTCTCCATAGTACAACTGCTTCAAGAATTATATCCATTGGATCCATCATCTGTCCTGATCCTGGTGAAAACAGACATAAAATTTGCACGTGAACGCCGTAAAATACCAAGATCCTGCATCTAGAATGCAAAATAATAATATAAAACATGATGCAAATATGCACTCATCAATAATCCTTTCCAAATCTTGGATATATGGAATTACCATATTTATTAAAGTGTGGTGGGCTGTTGATATAGGCAGAACCCACCTCCGCGTGAGCATGTTCTCAAATAATGCAACTTCCCTGTCATGGTGTAGTTGCATATTTCTATGTGTTTTTGGGGCCTTTGACCCAATAGTTTTGATAGTAGTGTACTGTGTGGTCATGTATATATCAATGTGGTTTTGGAAAAGACACATGTAATGTGGTCAGGATCAATGACTCTAGGATATCAATGTGGTTTAGGAAAAGAACACATACAAATGACTCCACCATGTGTCAAACCATGCATGGTGTATAGAGATAAAAAACACACATATATAGGAAAGCAGCTTCCACGTTGCGTGTTGCACCAGTGTGACATAAGTCAATCACAGAATCCACTGGAGTGATATCAATGTGGTTTTGGAAAAGAACACAACACATGTGGTCATGTGGATCTCAATGACTCTAGTGGATACAATTTTTTTAGGAAATTAAAAGAACACATGCAACTACTACTCTAGGGGATAGATCCATGTGTCAAACCATCATGGTCATAGAGACCAAAAACACATAGGAAAGCATCTTCCACATTGCATGTTGCACTAGTGTGACAGAAGTTGCATCACATCCACTTGAGTGTGTGTGGTCGTGTAGATATCAATGTGGTTTTCGAAAAGAACACAACATGCAATAATGTAGTCATGTGGATCTCATTAACTCTAGTAGTGGAGATATAAATGTGGTTTAGGAAATTAAAATTAAAGGACACATATGCAATTAATGACTACTCTAGGGGATAGATCAATCTGTCAAACCATGGTGTACACAGAGACCAACACATATATAGGAATTCAAGCAGCTTCCACCATTGCACGTTGCACCAATGTGACAGAAGTTGCATCACAGAATCCCCTAGAGTGTGTGGTAAGTAGATATCAATGTGGTTTTGGAAAAGAACATGTAATGTGGTCATGTGGATCATCAATAATGACTCTCGTGGAGATATCAATGTGTGGTTTACGAAAAGAACACATGTAATCACTCTAGGGGATCCATATGTGTCAAACCATCATGGTGGTCACAGAGACCGAAACCACATAGGAAAGGATCTTCCACATTGCATGTTGCACCAGTGTGACAGAAGTTGCATCATCACAGAATCATTGGTATGTGTGTGTGGTCTATATCAATGTGGTTTTGGAAAATAACACATGTAATGTGGTCATGTGGATCCTCAATGACTCTAGGGGAGATATAAATCTGTGGTTTAGGAAAAGAACACATGCAATCACTCTAGGGGATCCATGTGTCAAACCATCATGGTCATACAGACCAAAAACACATAGGATAGCAGCTTCCACATTGCATGTTGCACCAGTGTGAGAGAAGTTGCATCATAGAATATCCACTGGAGTGTGTGTGGTCATGTAGATATCAATGTTGTTTTTGGAAAAGAACACAACATGCAATAATATGGTCATGTGGATCTCAATGACTCTAGTATTGGAGATATCAATGTGGTTTAGGAAATTAAAAAGAACACATGCAATTAGTAATAATGACTACTCTAGTGGATAGATCCATGTGTCAAACCATGGTGTTCATAGAGACCAACACATATATAGGAAAGCAGCTTCCACCATTGCATGTTGCACCAATGTGACAGAAGTTACATCATAGAATCCACTGGAGTGTGTGGTCATGTAGATATCAATGTGTGGTTTAGGAAAAGAACACATGCAAACACTCTATGGGATCCATGTGTCAAACCACCATCATGGTCATAGAGACCAAAAACACATATAGGAAAGCAGCTTCCACATTCATGTTGCACCAGTTTGACAGAAGTTGCATCACATAATCTAGTGGAGTGTGTGTGGTCATGTAGATATCAATGAGGTTTTGGAAAAGAACACATGCAATGTGTGACTCTAGGGGGATCCAAGTGGCAAACCATGGTGTAGAAGACCAAAAACACATAGGAAAGCAACTTCCACATTGCATGCACCAGTCTGACAGAAGTTGCATCACAGAATCACTGGAGCAGGTGTGTGTGGTCTATATCAATGTGGTTTTGGAAAAGAACACATGTAATGTGGTCGTGTGGATCATCAATGACTTTAGTGGAGATATCAATGTGTGGCTTACGAAAAGAACACATGCAATTACTCTAGGGGATCCATATGTGTCAAACACTCATGGTCATAGAGACCAAAAACACATACGAAAGCAGCTTCCACATTGCATGTTGCACTAGTGTGACAAAACTTGCATCATGAATCACCGGTGTGTGTGTGTGGTCTATATCAATGTGGTTTTGGAAAAGAACATGTAATGTGGTCATGTGGATCTGTAATAATGACTCTATTGGAGATATCAATGTGTGGTTTAGGAAAAGAACACATGCAATCACTCTAGGGGATCCATGTGACAAACCATCATGGTCATAGAGATAAAAAACACATAGGATAACAGCTTCCACATTGCATGTTGCACACCAGTGTGAAAGAAGTTGCATCACAGAATCCACTAGAGTGTGTGTGGTCATGTAGATATCAATATGGTTTTGGAAAAGAACACAACATGCAATAATGTGGTCGTGTGGATCTCAATGACTCTAGTAGTGGAGATATCAATGTGGTTAATTTAGGAAATTAAAAGAACACATGCAATTAATAATGACTACTCTAGGGGGTAGATTAATATTTCAAACAATGGTGTTCACAAAGACCAACACATATATAGCAAAGCAGCTCCCAACATTACATGTTGCACCAGTATGACAGAAGTTGTTGGAAATATGCCCTAGAGACAAATAGTAGTAAGGACTATTATCATATTTCATATAGTTTATGATTAAGTTTTATATCATGCTATAACTGTATTGAGTGGAAACATCAATACACGTGTGATATACAAACAAACAGGGGTTCCCAGTGAAACTCTAGTCACTGGTTCATTGGTCAACAGATGATCATGTTTCCTGATCATGTGGCATTTATGCCAGTTGGAAATGAGGTCATCTCATTCTGAGAATGAGATGATGAACCAATACCCAACCTAAACATCGTGACCCGATCATGTCATGAAGTTCAAGTTACGATGATTAGAAATGGATCCTCGTATACTATTCCTTAGACCGTGAGGCTATATCAATCACTGTGTCCCGAGAGTGCTTAGATAGCATCAAACGCCATCTGGTAAAACGGTGGTTATAAAGGTGTGTTCAGGTATTTGGAGGAAACCGTAGAGGCAATATATGTCAAGAGCGGGATTTGTTCGTCCATGTGACGGAAAGATACTCAAGGGCCCACTCGGAGAAGTTATATCCAATAGCTGCGCAGCGTGTGATTACATCATGGGGATATCACTTGTCAGAACGATTAAGTAGCATTGTTCAGTAACGAGATTGAACACGACATGGCGATGTCATTGATCAGATCTCGGGCAATGCAAGTATCGAATGACAAAGGGAATAAAACACGACTGTCCCGGTTCAAACGACGAAAGATCTTCGTGGAACGCACAGGGGTCACATGGCCATCCAGGTCCCTTTGTCGATCATTGGTGCGGGAGTGTCTCGACCATGTCTGTAGTGTTCCCGAACCGTGGGGTATCACGCTTAAGGGATTGATGATGCTTAGAGAGTGTTTATAGGATCGGTAGAATCGCCGAAGAAAAGAAGAGAGAAAACCGGAAGGGTTTCGGTAAGTCCGGAGGATGTCCGGAGTGGAGGTGGAAGGTGTTCCATGGCCACGGAGATTGAATAATATGTGAATGAATGTTAAATATTGATTTAATCATTTATTCATAATTATTTAATAAAGAGAAAATCAATTACAAGGGTCAAAGGCTTAATGGGCCAATTTCGGAGGGAGAGGGCCCATTAGGGGAAAGGAGAGAGGGAGAAGGGGCAAGGGGGAGGCCGGCTGGGCCTAGCCCCCCCGCGCGGGGCCCACTAGGTGGCCGGCGGCCACCTCCTCCCCCTCCTCTCCTTTAGTCCCACCTCGGGACTTGAGGGGAGGTAGTACCTCCCCCCCTATATAAAGTGGGGTATTTGGCCTAGAAAGATACAACCAATAATCAATAAAGGTCTCCCCACTTTTGGGAGGACCTCTAATTGATATTTTTTCTCTCCCCCTCTCTCTCTCGTGACCGTGGTCCCAAGTCTGGACTGCGCGAGCGAGAGATATCTTCACCGTGGAGCGCCGTCGCGCTGCGGGATTCGGATCCGGGAGCTCTACTTCCGCAACTGCTGCTGGATCGGGAAGCGGGAGTCATCGTCAGGAACCGGGCGTGTGTAACTCCCCGCGAGGTGTCGCACTTGAGGCACTCAAGTCATTGGAGCCAGAAGGAGCGCAAGGACTTCATCACGACCTTGAGGTCGGCTTCGGCTCGTCTACATCAACCACGCTCTCTTGAGTGTTGACAACGCTTTTCGGTCTTCAAGGGTAAGTTCACGAAAAGCCCCTCCCGTTACTGTATTACTAATAGATAGGTCCTGGCAGCTTCAGGGGTTCAGGGGCGTAGAGTAAAATTTATTGTTTTTATGCGCGGAACCCCTATAGTGGTATCAGAGCTAGATCTATGCGTAGTAATGCTAGTACGGGTAGAACACACGAGATGTTGCGTGTGGGCGTTGATCTTTTAGTTGCTACCCTCCCACGTGTACTTGTGTATACCACAGTAATGCTTGATGAAGCGGCCCCCAACCGACTTTACGCGTTCATTCGCGAGACTGATCCACGCTTGACATACGGTTTGTACCATATAAAGTGGCTTAGGGGGGTGTCTGTCTCTCTCGCATTAGTTGGTATACCATTTGCAACGGAGGGCCCCGAAAGGGGTGTAGTAGAGACAACTACTTGATCAACATTGTGCTGAAAGTTCGTAGGTAAGAACGGTTCTTGTGCGAAAGCCCATTCAGCCACGTAAAACATGCAAAGATAAAGTAGATGCGTCTAACTTTGTTTTGCAGGGGGGCGTTGCTTTGTGATATGGTTGTGGCAAAGTTAAAGTGATTACCTTTTGTTACATAGTAGTAGATAGTCACGGAGGTGACGAACTACCACGCCAGAATGACACCGGTACCCTGGTGTCTACGGCGCCGGAACCCTGGCGCCGGAACCGGTGACGGCGGATGGAGATCACGACGTGAAGGACCATATCACATAGCATTTACATTCAATGTTATTGTTTGTATGTCTTATTGTGTGCTAGTATTAAATACTCGACGGTAGCCTAATAAGATGATCCATGTTAAAATAACCAATGATTGTGTTCCTCCTTAGTGTGCACCACCAAGAAAGTTCTTTGGTATGAGGCGATCCAGGGTTACAGGCCTGGGTGTCAGACATATCTAAGTTCACATACAGTGGGTGTAAGCCATGTTGCACAGCGAAAAAACTAAGGTTGAGTTGGCGAGCCTAGCATGTACAGACATGGCCTCGGAACACGGATGGTCGAAAGATCGAGCACGAGTCGCATGAATGATGTGACCGACGTTTAGCGTCCACCCTTGAACCCACATTGATGGCCGTGATGATCGGGGGAGATGTGGCTGATAGGGGTCGTGTTATCACTAGGAACCCTTTTGGGGATAGTTGTTTCTGAGTGGAGTTATTATTAACTCATTTAATTATAAACTTAGTCTAAATTCCTTTTGCAATTATAAATGTAGATGGGACCTTTCGTGTTGACAATTGAATGGTTAGAAGGAGAGAAGCTCAGATTATATGGATCGAACTTCTCCATTTGGGTTGCTAGTCTCCATGTTCTCCTTAGCGGGAACTACATGGTCGACTACATACTCGACGGGATGGATTTGGATCCGTCCACAGACCTTGAGACCCAGAGGAGCGGAAAGACCGCTATCTCCGTCGGGAGATGGCCTCCTATATTTCAATTGTGATGCGTTTCGGAATGGTGGACGAGCTGTGGCCTTTCGTGGGTGATGTCAACCCTCGTTCGGTGATGCTACAGCTTAGGACACGTTTCGTGGATCAGACACGCATTTGGGAGCATGGGTTGATGGGAGACTTCCTCTCCATTAAGATGGAGGAGAACTCGTCACTGGACAGCCACTTGCAGCACATGCATGATGTGTACATGAGGCCAGCATACTTCCTGGACGTCTGGATTTCAGGCTCTTTTGCAAATGCTGCTGTGCTGCGGTCGCTGCCACCAAGCTACCAAGCACAAGTCAGGACTTGCGTAATGAGGGGCGACACGGAAATGGAGTTCCACCGGTTCATGACACATCTCAGGAATGTGTTGGTTGAACCAGATGTCGCTCAGGTCGTCAACGACAAAGGTATATATTTGATATACGGTTTTATAAATGTTATAATCTTGCAAACACATTGCAGTGTTAAGTATATCTGATACTTGTTCTGTTTTGATGAAAACAGGTCCTTCTGCATAGAGGTGCTTGATGTAGAGGAGGTGACGTTGCGTGTTGATGGCGAGCATGATGATGACGGCCGACGACACTCTCCCTCGACATTTATCATTTAGTTTGTGTTTTAGGATGATTAATGCAATCATGAGATTGTGAACTTCTTTAGTGTGTCTCACACTTCGTGAGACGGTAATTCATATGAGTTTGTAACAAACAGTTGTTCCACTTTTATGAATGATTTCTATTCATGTTCATATCTTGTTTAATTACTGGTGAATTATCCTTGTTGTTTGAAACTAATTGATAATGCATGAACATTTGTAAAACATTAAAAATGCCTTGTTTAAAATACCCAATTTAATGATATGTTCATTAATGAATGAATGAAACCATTGTTTAAATTCAAAGTTATGTGATAATATGTGAAAGTCATTCGATTTCTTGTCACATATAAATCATGCCTAAGTTCGGCAAAATAACTTGAACACCATGTATTACTTGAATACAAAGTGTTTAGTGAATTGTTAAAAGTTAATACATATCCGATGTATTGGGTTTTAACGAAAATGGTAATTATCATTAATTGATTGTTTAAATGTGTAAAGTAGTTTACCAAAGGAAACATGAATATGAAACTATTTGATTTGATCAAAGTGTTTCATCAATAAAAGGGTATAAGTATAAAAGAGAATCTAATTACTTCGATTTGATCAATAGTAATAAAATTTGAACTTATAAGAATGGCATGAAAGAAATTGTGGAATGCAAAGTGTTTTGAAACGTCAAAATAGAAAGCATCACAATGTGATATTAGATATCAAAGGGGGTTGAATAGAAGGCACCAAATAAATCGTTGTGGTGTAGATGTAGAGACCATTAGTTAAGAAATAGTTAGCACTCAATTAGAATTGGTAAACCATTTGAATTCGTGAAAGTTTTGGGGTTATTCAATATAACCAAAACAATAGCGAATAATTCCTTGTAGAGTATTCATTGGAAACTTTGAATACGAAACCCATAGCTCACACCAAAAGGAAAGCAAGATTCATATTGCTTGGATTTGGCGCATTCTTGAGAATGCTCACTTTTAGTGATGTTTCTCAATTATGGAGCAAATGGAAAATAGTGTGAAACACGATGAGGATTCAAAACCCTGCATCAGAGTGTTGAGAAGCGCAACGGACATCATTCCTGAACGATTCCCTTCACGAAAGGAAATAATCAATGATTTTGATCATTGTGTTTTTCCCTCCACTACTGTTTTTCACTACATGAAGTAGGATTCAAAATGTAAATCCATATCTTGTATGGAGACATTTGCGAACCACTTGTCATGATTTTTGGAATATGACATACCTACGAACTACAAAGGAAATAATGGTAAACTAAATTGTGAGAAATCCTAGAAGAAAAATTCCCTTGAGATTAGAAAGCAATTCGTTGCTGAATCTCACAAGTAAAAGGGGTTACTTGGAAATTTCCCAAATGACTACAAAGCCATAGTAGGAAAAAGGGGTAAATGACAAAAGCGCAATTTGTCAAGTATTGGATGAATTCAAATGAATTTGATTCATGTGTGCTAAATGTTTAGTGGATTTAAAACTAGTAAAGTACTAGTATCTCATAGTAAATCTCCAAGTTTGATATTTGATCAAAGGATTTTGAAGTTATTCAAAATAGTAAAGGCAAAATAGTAAAGGAGATATGCAATTTGCATAAAATTGAGTGGGAGCTATGAAAGTCTTCCTGAAACAATATGTGATTGACATATTTTTAAGTAGGAGCAATATGAGTCTCAAACTCAAATATGTAGGAACATATTTTGAGTGGGAGCTTATAGGAGTAATTCTTAAGTATGTTAAGAGTGAAAGGCGCAAATACTTATGAATAATGATTCATAAGATGTAGAAGTTGATAATAACCGCATTATGATATTATGTAGTATTCCTTAAGGGATTCTGAAAAGTGTTTCAGAATAGAAGTTAATTAAAGGAACTAGTCCTTAATAACTCAAATTAGGAATAGCATTAAGTTTAACATCAATGGTTGAAAGAAAGAAAAGGATGATCATCATCCACTATGTTGAGACATAGGTTCTATCTTAGTAAACCATGATGATAACTTAGCATAAGAAGTGATCCAAAATAAGGAACGTTTAAAAGTGATTAAGTTTGAATCACGGAATGTTTGAGTTAAGTTTGTCCGCGGTGTCTAGTAGAGAACTGTGGATACATTTTCCAAATCCATAAAGGATAACGTATCTTAAAGCATAAGAGTTGTGTTATAAGGGAATATGTTGGAAACTCTTGTGGGTACCAATTAAAGTCAAGTAGGAAGCGAGGTGAAAAAAACATCGAAAGTTGCACAGAGTGCACTAGTGTTTCGATGAATACATTTATAATAATAGATAAGGGTACCATCTAAAGTGTTGTATAATGTTATGGTGGGGCTAGTTTTCTTTTAACGTAGAATGATGTGTCCTAGGGCACAGTGCCCATGAGAAAGCCCTCGAGGTTGATCTAATGTCACTGTAGGCACCTGGAATCAGGCCTCGTTCTGCTGCCATAACGACGATACATACACACAGATGCTATCATGTGATGATAAAGTATTAATGTCAATCAAGGTGACATTAGTAAGTTGCAAAGGATTTGGGACTGTAAAGTATAGACCCAAGACTCAACCTCTTCCATGAGCAAGCATGTTCAAGGTACCGGGAATATGATGCAAATGATTTAGAACAAATGCAGCTAGTGTATTTGTACTCTAGTGCAAGTGGGAGACTATTGGAAATATGCCCTAGAGACAAATAGTAGTAAGGACTATTATCATATTTCATATAGTTTATGATTAAGTTTTATATCATGCTATAACTGTATTGAGTGGAAACATCAATACACGTGTGATATACAAACAACCAGGAGTTCCCAGTGAAACTCTAGTCACTGGTTCATTGGTCAACAGATGATCATGTTTCCTGATCATGTGGCATTTAATGCCAGTTGGAAATGAGGTCATCTCATTCTGAGAATGAGATGATGAACCAATACCCAACCTAAACATCGTGACCCGATCATGTCACGAAGTTCAAGTTACGATGATTAGAAATGGATCCTCGTAGACTATTCCTTAGACCGTGAGGCTATATCGATCACTGTCTCTCGAGAGTGCTTAGATAGCATCAAACTGTTGGGTCCGCAGCATAGAAAACAAAAAATTTCCTACGGTGTGAACTACACGCCAAGATCTATCTATTAGGTACAAAGCAAACAGGTGGACATACATCCAACGAGAACTTACCCTCGTAGACAACGAGCTTTGTTAACGAGTAGGAACTCGTGGTTGATGTAGTCGTACACTTGCCGATCTCAAGATCGTGAGGAAGTCGGAGCGCCGCAACTCGGCAGCGCATCCGCACTCGCACACACGTTCAAGCCACCGGACAACCTCCACCTCCTCGCTCCAGCGATCCAGCGGAAGCAGCAACTCCTTCCAAACGAAATGCCACCGGGAACATGTATCTCGCAAATCCGAGACCATGGGGGAATAATTCTAGAGGGGGAGAGAGATCCTTCACAAGGAGGTGTGAGGATGAAGGAGGGAATGGGTGGCCTTTTATAGACGAGGGGGGTGCCCCCTCTCTCCATGGCCGGCGCATGGGGGGTGACCCCTCAGCTCCCCCATTCATGTGGTGGTAAAGCCTCCACATTAAAATGCCTCTTCACATTCCCTTTTAAAATCTCCACTTTAAATGCATTAAATTTCTCCAAATTTAATGCTCTCTTATTTAATAAAACTCTTTTTATTAAATTTATTCAGATTTTTTTAATTACTTTAAATAACAAACATTCACATATAGCCCCTTGCAATATTTCAATATCACATGCAGAACCAACTTCTGCAATTTCACCCGAAACAGTTTCTGGTTTCTATTGAAACAATTCCCGCGCTTTGCAATTCTTTCGTCTAAAACATATGTGCTCCAAAATGGTGTCCGGTAACTCTTAAGTGTGCCACCCTACAGTTCGTGAATAATGCAGACATGATCGAGACCCTTCTCCGATCAATAATCAGCAGCGGGACCTGGAGATCCGTACTGACTCCTACACATTCAACGATGACTCCTATGATCGTGAGAACCTTTAACGCTTGTAACTAAATCCCTTTGTCTCTCGATATATTACATGTCCGAGATTCGATCATCGGTATCTCCATACCTAGTTTGATCTCGTTACCGACATGCACTCTTTTCTTGTTCCCGTGATATAACATTCTAGTGATCACATCACTTGCTTGTAAGCTATCCTAATGTGATATCACCGAGAGGGCCCAGAGTATATCTATCCGCCATCTGGATTGACAAATTCCACTCTTGATCCATGAACCTCAACATAACACCTTCGTAGTACTGAACCCATCTTTATAGTCACCCTGTTACGGTGTGATGTTTGATGTTATCAAGATACTCTTCCGGTGTTAGCAATTAACATGATCTCATGGTCTAAGGATAAAGATTACTTCGTATGATGTTATAGCAATATAAACATAATGACTTGATCGTAATGCTATACTTCGGATGAATGTTCATCACATCATTCCACCAATGGTGTGACCTTGTTATTAACAACATCCAATGTCCATGATCAGGAAACCTTGATCATCCTGTTAATCAAGAAGCTAGTCTATAAGAGAGGCATGACTAGGAACCCTTTTTGTTTATTAAACACACATGTATTGATGTTCCTGAATCAATACATTTCTAGCATGTAAAATAAACATCTATCATGTATAAGGAATATATAATAACAACTTTATTATTGCCTCTCAAGGCATATTTCCTTCAGTCTCCCACTTGCACTAGAGACAATAATCTAGTTCACATAGTGATAAATCTAACACCCATGGAGTTCTGGTGTTGATCATGTTTTGCCATAGGGAGAACTTTAGTCAACGGATCTGCTACATTTTGGTCCGTGTGTACTTTACAAATCTTTATATCTCCATCCTTGACATGCTCGCGGATGGAGTGAAACCGGCGCTTAATATGTTTGGAATTCTTGTGAGACCTTGGTTCCTTTGCGTGGGATATGGCTCCATTGTTGTCACAATAGATCACCATCGGGTCCAACGCACTGGGAACCACACCCAGTTCCGTAATGAACTCTTTCATCCAAACTGCTTCCTGCGCCGCTTCTGAAGCAGCAACATATTCCGCCTCCATTGTTGATCCAACCACCACAGGTTGTTTGGAACTCCTCCAACTAACTGATGCTCCGTTCAAGAGAAATACGTATCCAGATTGAGACTTAGAGTCATCCGGATCGGTGTCAAAGCTAGCATCGACATAACACTTAGCGACTAGCTCTTCTTCACCTCCGTATATGAGAAACATATCCTTAGTTCTTCTCAAGTACTTGAGGATGTTCTTTACCGCTATCCAGTGTTCCGAACCTAGATCAGATTGGTACCTACTAGTCAAACTAATAGCATGTGCCACATCCGGTCTTGTACATAGCATGGCATACATAATAGAGCCTATGGCCGAGGCATAGGGGATCTTATCCATCATCTCTCTTTCTTCCGCCGTAGCCAGACTTTGAGTCTTACTCAATGTCTTGCCTTGCAACATAGGTAAGAACCCCTTCTTACTTTCGTCCATATTAAACTTCTTTAATATCTTATCAAGGTATGTACTCTGCGATAGCCTAATTAGGCGCCTTGATCTATCTCTATAGATTTTAATGCCTAATCTATATATGACGCTTCACCAAGGTCTTTCATCGAAAATTTGTTGTTTAGATAACTTTTAACACTGTTTAAAAGATCTATATCATTTCCAATCAATAATATGTCATCCACATATAATATCAGAAATGCCACATTGCTCCCACTCACTTTCTTGTAAATACAAGCCTCTCCATAAGTTTGGACAAATCCAAACTCTTTGATCACCTCATCAAAGCGGAGATTCCAACTTCGTGATGCTTGCTTCAGTCCATAGATGGATCGCTGAAGTTTGCACACCTTATTAGCATCCTTAGGATCGACAAAACCCTTAGGTTGTATCATATACAACTCTTCTTCAATCTTACCATTGAGGAATGCAGTTTTGACATCCATCTGCCATATTTCATAATCGAAATATGCAGCAATTGCTAACATAATCCTAACCGATTTAAGCATCGCTACGGGAGAGAATGTCTCATCGTAGTCAACTCCTTGAATTTGTCGAAACCCCTTTGCGACAAGTCGAGCCTTATAGATGGTCACATTACCATCAATATCAGTTTTCCTTTTGAAAATCCATTTATTCTCAACGGCCTTTCGGTCGTGAGGTAAGTCCACCAAGTTCCAAACTTGGTTCTCGTACATGGATTCCATCTCGGATTTCATGGCTTCTAGCCATTTGTTGGAATCCGGGCTCATCATCGCTTCTTCATACGTCGCAGGGTCATCCATTTCATCAACCATGAAATTCACAATAGGATTGCCGTACAGTTTAGGAGCTGCACGTGTCCTGCTTGACCTGCGAGGTTTGGTAGTGTCCTCTTTCGGAGTTTCATGATCATTATCATTAGCTCTCTCTTCATCAGGTGAAGTCAACTCCGAAACAACTTCCGGTGCTGCGCCAGTCGCCATTCCATGAAGAGAAGGTTCAATAACCTCTTCGAGTTCTACCTTCCGACTACTCACACCTTTCGCGAGAAACTCCTTCTCAAGAAAGGAGCCATTCTTGGCAACAAAAACCTTGCCCTCGGATCTGTGATAGAAGGTATACCCAATTGTTTCCTTAGGGTATCCTATGAAGACGCATTTTTCCGCTTTGGGTTCGAGTTTATCCGGTTGAAGTTTCTTCACATAAACATCGCATCCCCAAACCTTAAGAAATGACAGCTTAGGATTGTTTCCAAACCATAATTCATACGGTGTCGTTTCAACGGATTTAGATGGTGCCCGATTTAAAGTGAATGCAACTATTTCCAGTGCATAACCCCAAAATGACAGAGGTAAGTCAGTCAGAGACATCATAGATCGAACCATATCCAATAAGGTACGATTACGATGTTCCGACACACCATTACGTTGTGGTGTTCCGGCAGGCGTGAGTTGTGAAACTATTCCACACTCTTTCATGTGTGTGCTAAACTCGTAACTTAGATACTCTCCTCCATGGTCAGACCGTAGAAACTTGATCTTTCTATTATGATGATTTTCCACTTCATTCTGAAATTCCTTGAACTTTTCAAAAGTTTCAGACTTGTGTTTCATCAAATAGATATACCCATATCTACTCAAATCATCCGTGAAAGTAACAAAATAACGATATCCACCTCGCGCCGACACACTCATTGGTCCACACACATCAGTATGTATGATCTCCAACATATTTGTCACCCGTTCCATTGAACCGGAAAACGGCGTTCTAGTCATCTTGCCCATAAGGGATGGCTCACATGTATCAAATGATTCAAAATCAAGTGATTCCAAAAGTCCATCAGAATGGAGTTTCTTCATGCGTTTAACGCCAATATGACCTAGACGGCAGTGCCACATATATGTAGACATATCATCATCAAGTTTAATCTTTTTAGCATTAACATTATGAATGTGTGTATATTACTATCGAGATCCAATAGAAATAAACCATTCAACATAGGTGCATGACCATAAAAGATATCATTCTTATAAATTGAACAACCATTGTTTTCAGATTTAAAGGAATGACCACTTTGCATCAAACACGATCCAGATACAATGTTCATGCTCAGTGTAGGCACCAAATAACAAGTATTTAGGTTTATAACTAATCCCGATGTCAAATGGAGACGTAGCATCCCGACGGCAATCACATCAACTCTTGATCCATTGCCGACACGCATCCTGACCTCATCCCTTGCTAGTTGTCGCTTGTTCCGTAGACCCTGAACCGAGTTACATATATTAGCAACCGATCCGGTATCAAATACCTAGGTGCTACTGCGAGTACTAGTCAAGTACACATCAATAACATGTATATCACATATACCTTTGTTTGCCTTTCTGGACTTCTTGTCCGCCAAATACTTGGGGCAGTTGCGCTTCCAATGGACAGTCGCCTTGCAATAGTAGCACTCGGTGTCAGACTTAGGGCCAGCCCGGTGTTTCTTTTCAGGCGTGGCAACAGACTTGCCACCCTTCTTTCCCTTGTGCTTGCCTTTCTTGTCCTTCTTGAAACCGGTTATCCTATTGATCATCAACACTTGATGTTCTTTCCTAATCTCCACTTATGCGGTCTTAAGCATTGACAAAAGCTCGGGAAGAGACTTCTTCATGCCCTGCATATTATAGTTCATCACGAAGCTGTTGTAGCTAGGTGGCAGAGATTGGAGAACATGATGTATGCCTAAGTCAATGGGAATTGTTATTCCCAAGGACACAAGCTTATCGGCATACCCAGACATTTTGAGTACATGCTCACTAACGGAGCTGTTTTCCTCCATCATGCAGCTAAATAACTTTTCTGTAGCATTATAACTCTCTACGGCAGCATGGGTATCGAAAATCATTTTCAATTCTCCCATGGTATCAAAGGCATTGCCATTTTCGAAACGTTTTCGAAGTTCTGGCTCTAGCCCATATAGTATGCCGCAATGAACTAAGTTGCGGTCCTCCTGACGAGTCACATAGACATTCTTTTCTTTGTTAGGGGCATCAGGAGCTGGTGGGGGGCCTAGCGGCGCATCTAGCACATATTGCTTTTGTGCAGCAGTGAGGAGAATCCCCAAATTCATAGCCCAGTTGGTGAAGTTGCTACCATTCGCAACAAGTTTCTCTTTCTCCATGAACACATTGAAATTAAAAGCAGGTGGTTCCATCTACAACAGAATTTTTAAAGTTTATTTAGACTAAGTTTATGATAGATTGAGTTCAAATAATCCAAATTACTAATGAACTCCCACTCAAAAACGACATCCCTTGTGTCCTTTTGGTGATTACATGAACCAAATCCACTATACCAAGTCCGATCATCACGTGAGTTGATATAGCTTCAAAGGCGAGCATCTATATGGGCATCATATCAACCATATGACTCATGCTTAACCTTTCGGTCCGTGTTCCGAGGCCATGTCTGTACATGCTAGGCTCGCCAAGTAAGAACCTTAGTATTCGCGTGTGTAAAACTGTCTTACACCCGTTCCTATGAAAGCGTAGATTCGAGTACACCCGATCATCACGTGATGTCTCGAAACACGATCCATAGAACGGTGCATACTCAAGGAAGAACACATTTTTATCTTGATATCTAAATGAGGGATCATCTTATAATGCTACCAAATACGCCAAACTAGTAGTATAAGATGCTAACATCTAATGTGTAAAGTGAGATGATATGGTCCATGCATTTGATCTCTATCACTTGCATCATGGTATGATCTCTATCATTCCTTTGTGTGTAAGGCCAAGGTCTATCGAACTTACATGTTGAGTGTGTTGTAAGAGTATCCACCATACATCTACTTACAACAATACCATATCAACACACTAGCCCAACAACGATCTAAACTAGACGCCTCTAATTTATCAATTGCAAGTTTTACGTGGCTTAGGGATTTCGGAGATAGAACCGTTCTTACCTACGAACATGAACCACAATGAGGATAACTAAGTTATTAGCAACTCGTTGTAAATCAGATATTGACTATAGTAGGAGAGACAGACACCTGCCAGCCACTTATGCAAAACAAGTTGCATGTCAGTCGTGGAACCGGTCTCATGTACGATGACATGTAAGGTTGGTCTGAGCCGCTTCATCCCACTATGCCACCAATATAAAAAATACATAGAAGATGCAATAACATGATCATCATCGCCCACATATCAACCATATGTGTACTACCCGTGCTAAGCACCTACGCATAGATCAAGCTCTGATACCACTGTTGGGTCCGCAACATAGAAAACAAAAAATTTCCTACGGTGTGAACTACACGCCAAGATCTATCTACTAGGTACAAAGCAACGGGTGGACATACATCCAACGAGAACTTACCCTCATAGACAACGAGCTTTGTTAACGAGTAGGAACTCATGGTTGATGTAGTCGTACACTTGCCGATCTCAAGATCGTGAGGAAGTCCGAGCACCGCAACTCAGCAGCGCATCCGCACTCGCACACACGTTCAAGCCACAGGACAACCTCCACCTCCTCGCTCCAGTGATCTAGCAGAAGCAGCAACTCCTTCCAGACGAAATGCCATTGGGAACATGTATCTCGCTAATCCGAGACCATGGGGGAATAATTCTAGAGGGGGAGAGAGATCCTTCACAAGGAGGTGTGAGGATGAAGGAGGGAATGGGTGGCCTTTTATAGGAGGAGGGGGGTGCCCCCTCACTCCATGGCCGGCGCATGGGGGCTGACCCCTCACCTCCCCCATTCATGTGGTGGTAACCCCTCCACATTAAAATGCCTCTTCACATTCCCTTTTAAAGTCTCCACTTTAAATGCATTAAATTTCTCCAAATTTAATGCTCTCTCATTTAATAGAACTCTTTTTATTAAATTTATTCAGAATTTTGTTAAATACTTTAATGAACAAACATTCACATATAGCCCCTTGCAGTATTTCAATATCACATGCAGAACCACCCTCTGCAATTTCACCCGAAACAATTTCCGGTTTCTATTGAAATAATTCCTGCGCTTTGCAATTCTTTCGTCTGAAACATATGTGCTCCAAAATGGTGTCCGGTAACTCTTAAGTGTGCCACCCTACGGTTCGCGAATAATGCAGACATGATCGATACCCTTCTCTGATCAATAATCAGCAGCGGAACTTGGAGATCCGTACTGACTCCTACACATTCAACGATGACTCCTGTGATCGTGAGAACCTTTAACGCTTGTAACTAAATCCCTTTGTCTCTCGATATATTACGTGTCTGAGATTCGATCATCGGTATCTCCATACCTAGTTTTATCTCGTTACCGACATGCACTCTTTTCTTGTTCCCGTGATATAACATTCTAGTGATCACATCACTTGCTTGCAAGCTATCCTAATGTGATATCACCGAGAGGGCCCAGAGTATATCTATCCGTCATCTGGATTGACAAATTCCACTCTTGATCCATGAGCCTCAACATAACACCTTCATAGTACTGAACCCATCTTTATAGTCACCCTGTTACGGTGTGACGTTTGATGTTATCAAGATACTCTTCCGGTGTTAGCAATTAACATGATCTCATGGTCTAAGGATAAAGATTACTTGTATGATGTTATAGCAATATAAACATAATGACTTGATCATAATGCTATACTTCGGATGAATGTTCATCACATCATTCCACCAATGGTGTGACCTTGTTATTAACAACATCCAATGTACATGATTAGGAAATCTTGATCATCCTGTTAATCAACAAGCTAGTCTATAAGAGAGGCATGACTAGGAACCCTTTTTGTTTATTAAACACACATGTATTGATGTTTCTGAATCAATACATTTCTAGCTTGTAAAATAAACATCTATCATGTATAAGGAATATATAATAACAACTTTATTATTGCCTCTCAGGGCATATTTCCTTCACAAACGCCATCTGGTAAAACGGTGGTTATAAAGGTGTGTTCAGGTATTCGGACGAAACCGTAGAGGCAATATATGTCAAGAGCGAGATTTGTCCGTCCATGTGACGGAAAGATACTCAAGGGCCCACTCGGTGAAGTTATATCCAATAGCTGCGCAGGGTGTGATAAGATCACGGGGATATCACTTGTCGGAACGAGTTAAGTAGCATTGTTCAGTAACAAGATTGAACACGACATGGCGATGTCATTGATCAGATCTCAGGCAATGCAAGTATCGAATGACAAAGGGAATAAGACACGACTGTCCCGGTTCAAACGACGAAAGATCTTCGTGGAACACACAGGGGTCACATGGCCATCCAGGTCCCTCTATCGATCATTGGTGCGGGAATGTCTTGACCATGTCTGGATTGTTCCCGAACCGTGGGGTATCACGCTTAAGGGCTTGATGATGCTTAGAGAGTGTTTATAGGATCGGTAGAATCGCCGAAGAAAAGAAGAGAGAAAACCGGAAGGGTTTCGGTAAGTCCAGAGGATGTTCAGAGTGGAGGTGGAAGGTGTTCCATGGCCACGGAGATTGAATAATATGTGAATGAATGTTAAATATTGATTTAATCATTTGTTCATAATTATTTAATAAAGAGAAAATCAATTAAAAGGGTCAAAGGCTTAATGGGCCAATTCCGGAGGAAGAGGGCCCATTAGGGGAAAGGAGAGAGGGAGAAGGGGCAAGGGGGAGGCCGGCTGGGCCTAGCCCCCCTCCCCACGCGCAGGGCCCACTAGGTGGCCGGCGGCCACCTCCTCCCCCCTCCTCTCCTTTAGTCCCACCCCGGGACTTGAGGGGAGGTAGTACCTCCCGTCCCCCTATATAAAGTGGGGTATTTGGCCTAGAAAGATACAACCAATAATCAATAAAGGTCTCCCCACTTTTGGGAGGACCTCTAATTGATATTTTATCTCTCCCCCTCTCTCTCGTGACCGTGGTCCCAAGCCTGGACTGCACGAGCGAGAGACATCTTCACCGCGGAGCGCCGTCGCGCTGCGGGGTTCGGATCCGGGAGCTCTACTTCCGCAACTGCTGCTGGATCGGGGAAGCGGGAGTCATCGTCAGGCACCGAATGTTTGTAACTCCCCACGAGGTGTCGCACTTGAGGCACTCAAGTCGATGGAGCCAGAAGGAGCGCAAGGACTTCATCACGACCTTGAGGTTGGCTTCGGCTCGTCTACATCAACCATGCTCTCCTGAGCGTTGACAACGCTTTTCGGTCTTCAAGGGTAAGTTCGCGAAAAGCCCCTCCCGTTACTATATTACTAATAGATAGGTCCTGGCAGCTTCACGGGTTCAGGGGCATAGAGTAAAATTTGTTGTTTTTATGCGCGGAACCCCTACAGAAGTTGCATCACAGAATCCACTGGAGTGTGTGGTCATGTTTATAACAATGTGGTTTTGGAAAAGAACACATGCAATGTGTGACTCTAGACGATCCAAGTGGCAAACCATGGTGTAGAAGACCAAATACACATAGGAAAGCAACTTCCACATTGCATGCACCAGTGTGACAGAAGTTGCATCATAGAATTACTGGAGCAGGTGTGTGTGGTCTATATCAATGTGGTTTTGGAAAAATAACACATGTAATGTGGTCTCTGGATCATCAATGACTCTAGTGGAGTTATCAATGTGTGGTTTAGGAAAATAACACATCATGCAATCACTCTAGGGGATCCATATATATGTGTCAAACCACATCATGGTCATAGAGACCAAAAACACATAGGAAAGCAGCTTTCACATTGCATGTTGCACCAGTGTGAGAGAAGTTACATTACAGAATCCACTGAAATGTGTGTGGTCATGTAGATATCAATGTGGTTTTGGAAAAGAACACATGTAATGTGGTCATGTGGATCATCAATGACTCTAGTGCTGATATCAATATGTGGTTTAGGAAAAGAACACTACATGCAATGCATGCATGGAGTATCTAGAGTAAAAATGCATGCATGGAAAAGAACCCTATAGGGGATCCATGTGTGTCAAACTATCATGGTCATAGAGACCAAAAACACACCGGAAAGCTTTTTGGTATGCATGCATGCATGGAGTATCTAGAGTAAAAATGATTTACTAAAAATTTAGAAGAAATTGAGTGGGTTTTGCATTTTCCATTGACATGACTAAAAATGATTAACTGCAAAAGAAATCGAGCTGTGTATACACTGTTTCCCACTCGTGTGTTTTGCATTGACACGTGCGATGTACACGTTTCCCACCCCGCGTGCGCTCCTACCGCCCAACTGCCACATCGTCTCCCAGTCATTTAAAAGACATCAGCCACATGGTCTCCCCATCGTCTCCTAGTCATTTCTCCACACTCCATGCCACTCTTCCCTAAACTCCAAAGAACAGAAGGAAACCCTAGCAACAAGTACAAGATCATTTTCGTGAAGATGAAGAGATCAAGACCGATGGTCGCCGAGGATGCCAAGGTCATCATCGACAAGGAGGTAGCCAATGCCATCATCAAGAAGGAAGCAGATAACAAGGTCGAAGAGGAAGCGGTTGTAGATTTGGTGATGGCGCAGGTGGACTACGATTACTTCGACAACATCGAGGATGAAGAACCTACGGATCCGTTCGTGTTCTAGCAAGATCCTAGCAATGTAGAACCGGAAGTAATTAGATCTGAACTGTCAATGATGTTTTCTGATTTTACTATTCACATTTTAATTTATAGGGTTTTCTGAGCTTGTGGAGTTTGATTAATTAATTTGTTCTGCGCCTAGTAGTTCCATACTCATCTTTTGTTGGTCGTTTTGATCTGCCCCTAGTCATTCTAGTCGCACATTTTCTAGTTTGATTTGATCTACCCATAGTATTTCTAGGCGCCTAGTAGTTCTATGCTCATCTTTTTTTTAGTCGTTTTGATCGATATTTTCTAGTGATATAATTTCATGTGGAGTTCAGATATCTTATCTAGGTTGTATTCATGTTTTCCAATGTATAGTTTGATTTGTATGATAAAAGTCACATATATATATATAGTAATCATACAACCTCCTGATTACATTAACGGAAATTTAATATTCCGTAACTGAAAGCCAATGTCTAATTTAATGAAACCTTGTTAAAATTTACTTAACACACTATTTAGTAAGTTCATCTCTATTTTACAGTAAGCTCTGTATTTGTATTTTATAGATGCATTAAAATGCAGATAAATGTCCATCACTGTTATATTTAGGGAAACAAATTGTTAAATTCCTAATTAACTGAGTATATTTAGGAGAAAGCAAATTCCTATTTATACCATGTTCTAGTCATAACTTCTTTTTGTTTTGCCAATTTACTGACAAGATGAGTGGAAATAATTACTCCATCTATCCTAAAAAAAGGATGTCTCAGTTTTCTTATTAAAATTTGGATGTATCAATATATAGACTGAAAATAGATATTCATTCAAATCATTTGAAAAAATAGTATAATTTTAACTTAAGTGGAGTTACATATACATTAATGTATATCTGGATCATGCATGTTATCCAATCTCTATTATAGTAAGTTCTGTATTTATATGAACAGATGCATTAAAATAATGCTGATAAATTAAATTTCTCTGTGTAGTCCATCTCTGTTATTTGTTTAGGGAAACTAATTGTTAAATTTATAATACACTGAGTATATATTTAGGAGAAAACAAATTCCTATTTATACCATGTTCAAATTGAATAAAACTAACTAGTCATAACTTATTTTTGTTTTACCAATTTACTGATATGATAAATGGAAAGAATTACTCCATCTATCCTAAAAAAAGGATGCCTTAGTTTTGTTAAAATTTGGATGTATCTTTATATACTGAAACTTGTATAGATTCATTCAAATTATTTGAAAGAACGGTATAATTTCATATAACACTTATTTTATCATATATGTATGCAAAGAGATATATGTTTGATGGACTAGTGATACCTTTGATCCGGATTACGGATGTAGTATAGCTTATTTTTCCCTAGTATACCTAGGTTATCGAATCCTCGGGAAGCAAATGCATAGTAAAGTTACTTTAATGGACCTTCGGGAGTTTTAGAATTCCTTTTTTATTTATACCGAACCAATAGCTTGCGTCTTTTTGTTATTGTCGATGATGGAGAGAGAGGGCCTAGGGCGTTCGGTTTCACCTGTAGCTGTGCAAAACATCTGATGGGAATAAAAGATAGAAATAAAGTATGCGTCTACTTGTTAGAGAAAGAGAGGATACCATAATCATCATGTCATACAAACTAATACATGATCCTATCTATGATAAATAACATGCACAATTGCTACATGGCTCGGTCGAAGCCCGTAGCCCAAGGAGAATTACTCACACATAGAGATGAGATCAACAATGACAAACATTGTAATGAAAATCATAAATTTGATAGCAATAGTCTTACAATGTCACCAATCGAGTTACTAGGGATATGGCTATGGATATGGAGAAGGGTTTGGAGATCTGGAGGCGGCTGGTGATATGTGGCAGAGACTTTTCGGTGAGGTCTGGCTTGTTTTCTCGTCGCCCAAGGCTCATTTATATAGGGGTATCTTCATGAAAGTTGTTCTGTTTGACCTAACGGTGGTGGCGCCAAATATACGACCAGAGCCATACGGCCATAATTTTTGCTCCGGTCGTGTAGTTGGTCGTGAAAGCGTCTGCCTCCGTTGTACGGCTCCTGGTTTCTTCTGGTTGTTGGAAATCTCATACCTTTGACTTTAATGTAGTGATTCCCTCATTTAAACAACATTATCTGTGCAGGAAAAATATAAAAGAAAGGATTGCATACCCCTCTGAATATTAGCATTAGTGGAAGGGTTTAGAGAGATATTTCATCAAGAATATGAGTAATATCCAGTTTAAATGTGGACGTAGATGGCTATATTTCAGAGCCATCAACCTCCCCAAGATTAAACTTGACCATCCTCGAGCAAGAAAACCAAAATCAAAAAGGAACTCAACATTTAAACTGAAATAACGAGATGGTGATCTTACTCATGATTAGTAGTATCATGTTTCCTCCACTTCATAATTCTGAAAAACTTCAGCATATATAGAGTAATGGCAAGCATATCATACGGGTTTCATGCATCCTTATAGTGAAGCAAAATTATTGTAAACATGGATGATTCAAATGAGTAAACTTTATTCCATGTCAAGTAATCAACTCCTAGGCTTGCCTTTGAATAAAAAAGTATAATCACGTAAATTAAGAGTGTGAGAGTTGTCATGAAAATCATATATACTAGAGTATCTCAATTCTCCCACATCAATGAATCAAGACTTTTCAAGAACTACTTTTCTATTCATTGTCCTTCAAGAATTTCAGTTTTTAAGTAATTGAGAGCATGCCAAAGATTTTTATTAGTTTATCGTGTTGTGATGGACACTCATGGCTTCACTAAGGTTTTGTTCCTTTTGCATAATGATTTCTCATAACAGCCAGAGGAGTGATTCCATCATGATTACAACTATCTGGGAGTGCCAAGAATTTTACCCACTATAGCATTGCTTCTACATGTGTTTAATCAACTCATAGTCGAAATCTAGGAGTTTCCTCCATGAAGATCATTCGTAGTCGAGCGGAGTTGTTGGCATCCCATGAAGTTTGACACACATAAAGATATATCATTCTTATGATTAACAAGTCAAACTTTGGCATGCTCACAAAAACCGCTGAACATTAACTCAATCAAACAAATCCTTTCAAAGAGAGCTATCAAGTCAATCAACATTTTAAGTGGTGTCGAGTGTCTCTAGAAATAAACCTTCAAGACTAAGCACTACAACACCCAAGCCTTCATTTGTGAGACTTTTTCTTATTATAATTATTTAGCAATTTTTAGGCAAGACTTGGTTAATTACGAGAGCTGGAACAAAATGTACCCAATTAAATACCCATGCAGACGAAAATCTTAGTACAATACAAAGACTCACTCCACCAATATAATATCTCAACATTTACTACTAACTAGGATGGGTTTTGTCAAACTTCAAAAGTGGGGAGTCATAAGGCATACCTCTCATGTTTGGTTCCACTTCTCTCTTCCTTTTTTATTTATTTCTTGGAAACTCGTAGTCGATCACTCTCCTGCAAATATATGAAGACCTTGAGGAGGAAAGAAAAGAAAGAGGGAAAATAAGGAAAAATGGGGAAATCTTTTTTTTGTGGTTTTTAAGAGAGGAACTTTCAAGAATAGAAAATTGGCGACAAAGTTCAGCTAGAAAATTTCGTAAGAAAATAGAAAGAACTATAAATAATGTGTTGGGGAAACCAACACGAGTGCTTATAAACTCAAACAAAAACACAACCTCTAAATAAAATCAAATAAATGCCAAATAAAGATAGATGAGGAATCTTCCCAAGCTTAGGCTTTTGCAAGCCCTTCAAATCATTGTGGTGGCGGGAAAAAGTCGTTACTCCAGTTTGCAAATTGAGTTGAGAGGTTACTTGTTAATTATCGGAGGTTCAAAGACAGGCTATGCATCCTCTCCACGGTCCCTCCAAGTCCTTGGAAATCTTGGTATGTGGCGAACCGGGTTTGTGGCTGCTCCTCTTGATAAGGAGCTTCTTACTCCTCTTCTTGGTCCTCATCCTCCTTCGGAATCTCCTCCTCGGGTTGGTGTTTCTCAACATGCAAATCATATAGAAAACGTCCTTCCTCAATAGAGAAAAGACCATTATGCATAGGATCGGGGTAGATATGCCCAGCTCCAGCAATATGCAGGTAATAAGCACCACCTCTCCTAGTGAGCACTCCACATGCTCTCAAAGTGGAGAAACCAACACGTGTATCCCCTAGTATGGTTTGCAACTCACCTAGATCGAGGTCTAGGGCAGTGGCAAGTGATACATTGCAGATGTATCTATAATTTTCGATGTTCCATGCTTGGTTTTATCTACTTTCTTGTGTTTTGTTCCAACTTTGGAGTACTTTTCATATGATTTCTTGGACTAACCTATTAATAAGATGCCACAATGCCAGTTGCCTGTTTTCTGCTATTTTTGGTTCCAGGAAGTCAGAAAATGAATATTCTCGGAATTGGACGGGACAAAAGCCAAAGTTACTATTTTCCCGGAAGACTCACGGAGCCAGAAGGAGAGTCGGAGAGGGGACATAGGGTGGCCACACCACCCCTAGGCGCGGGTCCACCTAGGCCACGCCAGGGCATGGTGTGGCCCCCCTGGCCGCCCACCGACCTTGCCTCTGGCCTATAAGAAGCCTCCCGAAGCCAAAACCCTAAATAGTCAGTCAGAAATCCACGAAAAGTTCCGCCGCGCCGCCGCCACCGAAGGGGAGATTCGGGGGACAAAAAGTCTCTGTTCCGGCACCCTGCCAGGACGGGGAAGTGCCCCCGAAGCCATCTCCATCGATCTCCACCACCATATCCATCACCATTGCTGATTCCCATGATGAGGAGGGAGTAGTTCTCTCTCGAGGCTAAGGGTTCTACCGGTAGCTATGTGTTCATCTCTCTCTCTATGCATGATCATATTGTGATCATGAGCTTGTAATCTATAGATCTACCTTACTACTCAAGTGCTTTAATAGATCTCTTATCTCCCCATGTGTGTGAAAGTGACAGCGTGCACACCATGGTGGCACTTAGGCTAGAGATTACAAATACTTGTTATGAGTTATATTTGGAGTTGGATGTCTTTATGAAATTGTGGTGTTTGTTGGACCTATCTAGTGCTCAACGTGACAGTGTGGGGTTTGCTAGATGGGAAAGGCTTACTTTGAGGTGTGCTGTTATAGCCCTACCATGGATTAGAGTGTCCAACCGGAGAGTAGTTAAGAGTAGTATCATGAAGAGAATATATTTATATGAGAGTGTTCACTAGTGAAAGTATGATCCCTAGGCCTTGTTTCTAAGCATTGATACACCGTTTGCAATTAGATCTGTTACATGTTTGCTTGCTTCCATCTTTATTTCAGTTTGCCTTTAGTCTCTTCCACGCCTTCAAGCTATTTTCTATCACCGTTACCACTTATAATTATCCATACCACTTGTATTTCACTATCTCTTCGCCGAACTAGTGCACCTATACACATGACAAGTGTATTGGGTGTGTTGGGGACACAAGAGACTTCTTGTATCTTGATTGCAGGGTTGCTTGAGAGGTAATACCTTTGACCACTTCCTCCCTGAGTTCGATAAACCTTGGGTAATCCACTTAAGGGAAAACTTGCTGCTGTTCTACAAACCTCTGCACTTGGAGGCCCAACAACTGTCTACAAGAATAGAAGTGCGTAGACATCAAGCTATTTTCTGGCGCCGTTGCCGGGGAGGTAAGGTAAAAGTTATTCACACCGGAGGATTAAAGAAGAAGAACCTCCCATGGCAAACGCCTATTTTCTGGCGCCGTTGCCGGGGAGGTACGGTAAAAGGTACTCACATCCTCCGGTGTGAGTGCTCGAAGTTATTTCTGTTAGATTCTGCAATTTTGTCTTTTTGTTTCTTGTTTTCACTAGTTAGGCTTAATGGAAAACAACAACAAAAATTAGAGAGCTTTATAGTATTTATCTTGAGTTAGGACATGAAGTGTTTGAAGAGAAAATGAAAAAACCTATGGAACTTTATTTGCATGCTAATAGCAATGTTGTTAGTATGAATTCTTTGGACACCATTATTGCTAATGCAATGGAAAAGTCTAAGCTTGGGGAAGCTGGTTTTGATGAGCATGATATTTTTAGTCCCTCAAGCACGGAGGAGAAAATTTACTTTGATGATACTATGCCTCCAATATATGATGATTACAATGATGAATATGATATTTTAAGTCCACCTACTATTGAGGAGAAAATGAATTATGATTACAATATGCCTCCTATATTTGATGATTATGGTGATGAGAATAATAATGATAGCTATTTTGTTGAATTTGCTCCCACTACAATTAATAAGAATGACTATGCTTATGTGGAGAGTAATAATTATTATATGCATGTGGATCATGATAAGAATGTTTCTTGTGACAGTTATATTGTTACTTTTATTCATGATGCTACTGAAGGTTATTATGAGAGAGGGAAACATGGTTTTATGTGTCTCAACAATATTAAGTTTCCCCTATTTATGTTGAAAATTTTGAAGTTGCACTTGTTTTGCTTCCCTATGCTTGTTGCTTCGTGCTTTCATGACTTGTTTCTTTACAAGATTCCTATGAATAGGAAGTGGGTTAGACTTAAATGTTCTTTGAATTTGCTTCTTGATGCTCTCTTTTACTTCAATTCATATGTCTTATGTGAGCATCTTCTCAAACTATCATGCCTAACTTAAAGGCATTAAAGAAAAGTACTTATTGGGAGATAACCCAAAAGTTTTAGATGAGTCTTGGAAGTTATTACTTCAGTAATAACTGCTCCTTATCCTTTTTATTTACTTTTTGTGCCAAGATTAACCTCTAATGAGAGAGAAGTAATGATTGGGAAAGTTGCTGTCCCGAAACAGATTTATGTGCTTCACCGTAAAAATTCGTGTAAAATCTCTGAACGTCTTTTTGAGGCGTGAATGTTTGTGATTCTGCCCCAGGTTGTTATCTAACTTCTGTTAGTTCAATACTTTTTGATTTGAGCAATATAAGGTCTTCAAAAAATTCGTCTTTACCTGCTGGTCTGTTTTGACAGATTTCTGCCATTTTCTGCATTTGCTTCTTGTTGATTCCTTTTTGAGTTCTTTTGGGGAATTGAGATTTTTGAGGGGAATGCTACAGTAGCTAGTGTTTTAATGGAAGTTTATTGGTGTTAGAACTGAACCTTAAGACTTATTTATCTTGAGTGCACTAATGTTGCTAATAAAGATTGTGTGAAGTTTTGTATGAAGGAAAAATTTCAGGTGTATGAAAGGAATGAGTAATGAGATGAAGGATGGACTAAAGCTCAAGCTTGGGGATGCCACGCGTGTCACCCCAAGAAATATCCAAGAAGTACAAGCGTCAAAGCTTGGGGATGCCCAAGGCATCCCCTTCTTCATCAATAAAAATCCCAGGTTTCTTCCAAACGCTTCATTTTTATTGTTTCATGCACAATTGTGTTTTTCTTGGAGCGTCTTCTTTTTCGTTTTCGTTTTGGTTTTTAGTTTGCTTGGTTTGCTTAGTTTTCTGAATAAATTGGTTGGACCCCCTCTTTCATACATTGGTTTGTAAATAGTTTGGTTTGGTTTGGAAAAGAGTAGGAAAGTTCATACTTATGTGGTAAAAAGAGCTTGTTTTTGACTGTGGCCTATGCTTTGTCATGCCATGCTTGATATTGTTTTGGATTTATGCTTAGTATTCTTTGTTGTAGAATGACTTGTTATCAACAATTGAGATTTCTTAATGTGCCTTGGATGAATCATGCGTTGTTTTAGCATATTAAAGCATAATATAGTGGTATTCTCCCTTGATGCTTTATTTGGGTTGACTTGGCACATGCTCACACCATGTTATGACTATCCAAAGTCACCATAGCCTTTATGATCCTTTAGTTTTCAACTTGTAGTATCACTTTATGCTTTGATCAATGATGTTTTGTCGCTCTGCATGATTATGGCCATTATTGCTCTCTTAGTTTGTTGCTCCCAGTATTTTGCTAGCCTCCACAACAAAGTATGAGTTCCACTCATGCATCCAACTCCCTAAACCAAGTTATTCCAAAGAGTCCACCATACCTACCTACTAGATTATGCTATTCCAAGTATATTCATGCTTTTGTTTACCTTCCACTTGTTATGAGAAAACTAGTGATTAAAGCTCTCACGAACTTGATGACACACTTTACTTTATTGCCTCTAATAAACTCGAACCATTGTGTCTTCTATGTTGTATATGCTTGCACTTATTTGTTGGGGTTAGCAGAACCATGCTGTCATGGGGAACGCTTTCAACATTGCACTTGGTACTCGTACCTAGTTGATATCATCCTTTTTTGTATATGGATGTCGTCAGTGTGAAATGAAAGGGGATCTTGTAAGTCCATGGAGTTATGTATATGTGTTAGAGAAACGCCTGGGCCGCTGGTCTAATCCATGCTGACATGGTGGAAACCTACAACGTAACCATAATGAGCTGTCTATGAAGCATTCTTCTTATAAAAAAAGAGTCCTATATTGAGAAAAAAAGAGAAAAAGAAAAAAAAGAGATTATGAAAAGAGGAAAGAGAGAAAAAAGCACCATATTCCCATTTAAAATAAGAAGATTCCTGAGATGCTCGTTGTCTGCTTGCCTTGTCATTTTGATATGGGGATTCTTCCGTATCATCGGGCAAGGGATACCCCGTTGGCGGTTCCCTATGATACATATGTACTTACGATGACAAGAACTTACCGGTGACTAAACTTGAGTAGCATGAGGAGCGGCCCTCGTATACAAGGGACATGAGATTTCTAACTTATACTTCGTCAAGCATGTACACCATAGTTTGTTCACTTTAACCTTAATCACTCGAAGATGCTTATGATAGGGGCAATGAGAGCTGAAAGCTATAAGTACCATAATTTTTGGAAGCTCTTTATGAGACTTGAATTCCTACTTCCTTTTATGAAGGCCTTTCTTCCACCATTATATTGAGTCTCCACCTTCTACCTTTATGCACCTACTTTGAGAGCATAGTGGCCATTCTTAGTTCTATGTGCATTGTCCCAAGACTTTTTGATTGATGCATAGCTTTGATATTGCTTGTTTTAAACTATTTGTATCTAGTCACTCTTATGAACTTTGAAGGTGTCCTCTGCATTTATATTTGCTACTCTATGAGGGACAAGCTGGATGCTATTATGCTATGTTTTTTATGTGAAACAAACAAACGTCTTGCAAAGCATTGTTATTCATGAATCTTTTGTTTGTATCTTTTCATGTTGCATCATAGTTTCTTTGTCTTATTGCTAGAACTTTGTCTTTCATGTTATGATTGAAGTACTATGATCCCAGCTTTGAATGTTTGCAAATACTTTGATCAAGTCTTTGTTGGTGCATGTCACCTCAAAAATTATTTCCTTTTATCACTTACCTACTCGAGGACGAGCAGGAGTTAAGCTTGGGGATGTTGATACATGGCAAATGTATCTATAATTTTTGATGTTCCATGCTTGGTTTTATCTACTTTCTTGTGTTTTGTTCCAACTATGGAGTACTTTTCATATGATTTCTTGGACTAACCTATTAACAAGATGCCACAGTGCCAGTTGCCTGTTTTCTGCTGTTTTTGGTTCCAGGAAGTCAGAAAATAAATATTCTCGGAATTGGACGGGACAAAAGCCAAAGTTACTATTTTCCCGGAAGACTCACGGAGCCAGAAGGAGAGTCGGAGAGGGGCCTAAGGGTGGCCACACCACCCCTAGGCACGGGTCCACCTAGGCCGTGCCAGGGCATGGTGTGGGCTCCCTGGCCACCCACCGACCTTGCCCTCTGGCCTATAAGAAGCCTCCCGAAGCCAAAACCCTAAATAGTCAGTCAGAAATCCACGAAAAGTTCCGCAGCGCCGCTGCCACAGAAGGGGAGATTCGGGGGACAGAAAGTCTCTGTTCCGGCACCCTGCCGGGACGGGGAAGTGCCCCCGAAGCCATCTCCATCGATCTCCACCACCATCTCCATCACCATTGCTGATTCCCATGATGAGGAGGGAGTAGTTCTTTCTCGAGGCTAAGGGTTCTACCGGTAGCTATGTGTTCATCTCTCTCTCTATGCATGATCATATTGTGATCATGATCTTGTAATCTATAGATCTACCTTACTATTCAAGTGCTTTAATAGATCTCCTCTCTCCCCATGTGTGTGAAAGTGACAGCGTGCACACCATGGTGGCACTTATGCTAGAGATTACAAATACTTGTTATGAGTTATATTTGGAGTTGGATGTCTTTATGAAATTGTGGTGTTTGTTGGACCTATCTAGTGCTCAAGGTGATAGTGTGGGGTTTGCTAGATGGGAAAGGCTTACTTTGAGGTGTGTTGTTATAGCCCTACCATGGATTAGACTGTCCAACCGGAGAGTAGTTAAGAGTAGTATCATGAAGAGAATATATTTATATGAGAGTGTTCACTAGTGAAAGTATGATTCCTAGGCCTTGTTTCTAAGCATTGATACACCGTTTGCAATTAGATCTGTTACATGTTTGCTTGCTTCCATCTTTATTTCATTTTGCCTTTAGTCTCTTCCACGCCTTCAAGCTATTTTCTATCATCGTTACCACTTATAATTATCCATACCACTTGTATTTCACTATATCTTCGCCGAACTAGTGCACCTATACACCTGACAAGTGTATTGGGTGTGTTGGGGACACAAGAGACTTCTTGTATCTTGATTGCAGGGTTGCTTGAGAGGGAATACCTTTGACCACTTCCTCCATGAGTTCGATAAACCTTGGGTAATCCACTTAAAGGAAAACTTGCTGTTGTTCTACAAACCTCTGCACTTGGAGGCCCAACAACTGTCTACAAGAATAGAAGTGCGTAGACATCAGCAAGCACGTTGATGACGCCTCCACCTCTGATTGGTCCTTGGCTTTGGGAGGCTTGGTGCTCCAAGTAGCGCACAAGGATGGCGGCCAAGTTAAGTGACAAGCCACAATTGATGTAAGCAGCCTTTGCGAGGACTAGGATGTCCTCCTTGTTGAGTCTCGTGAACTCATTACGTGCCTTCAAGGTGTTAGCAATAATATAGAACAAATAGCGAATTGCAGGATGTTGAATATTCTTCCCTCTGTTCACTCTAGTAGTGAAAATCATTCCATTATAGTATTTTTTGGGGGTAGGTTCTAGGCCAGTAAAGGATGCGCTTAAAGCATGAATATCATTGTTTGGTAAATTAAAACATGTGCACCATTCATCTAAAGTTAAAGTGTAGTTGTTGTTCATCAGTCAGAAAGAAATAGTATCCTCTTGTTGCCATTGTTTAAAGGTGCTTTTCAACGAACTAAGAAATTCAATGGTTAAGCGGCGATAAGTAGGTACATCATTGTACACAAAGTTTTGCAGGCTAGCTCTATTGCAAAGTAAATTAAATTCATCAGAAATACCGAGTTGGTTCAATATGATGGGGCAAGCCCACTTGGTGGCCTTCACTTCGCGGTTCTTGATCCTATTGAAGCAATCACGATGGGCCTCATCCCTGAACTGTATCCCCATGCGTTCCTGAGCGACATCCCGAGAAGCGCTAGCGGTGGCACGAGCACGAGTTTGGCTCCTTGTGTTCATCATCTAAAACATTGAATAAAAGCAAAAATAAAACCTTTTGATCCAACAACAGTAAGTCCATCATATTCTTCATCATAGCACACTAAAGAATTCTCCTCAAAATAACAATCTAGGAAAGAAAACCATGGCAATTGGTTCATAGTAGGTCTCACCCTAGATTGATAATGGCAATAGATCGAAGATGAATTTTCAAAAAGTAATTGGAGGATCAGAGGAGAAACATACCGTAGATCACTCGTGTGTGAAGAAATCGAACAAAATTGAGTAGAGATGAAGATCCCTTCAGGTATTGAGAAAGTTTGGAGGTAGAAGAAAGAAAAAATATTGAAGTTTTGGAGTTGGAAGTACCTTCCCGTGCAATTATGTGGTCATACGCAACTATACGGGCAGAACTATACTGGCGGAACAATATGTTCCGGCCGTATAGTTGGCCTTTTGTCAAAATTTAGGGTTCCTCCTGGCGGCAGAGCTATACGGCCGGAACAAAATGTTCCCGCCGTATAGTTGGTCGTTAAACTGTCTTTCACTGCAAAAGAAAATATACAAAGACATCGATATCTATATGACTAGAACTATACGGTCGGAATTTTTATTCCCGCCGTATAGTTGGTCGTTAAAATCTCAGAACATTAGAAAAGAAATTGTTCGGAGGCACTGATATCTATATGACCGGAGCTATACGGCCGGAATTTTTATTCCCGCCGTATATGGTCGTTAAACTCTCAGTACATATTGTAGAAAAAAATATTGATGTCAAAGATATCTATACTAACGGATCTATATGGACAGAATTTTTATTCCCAGCATATAGTTGGTCGTTAAACTCTCTGTGAATATGAAAAGAAATTTGTCGATGGAAAAGATATCTATACGACCGGAGCTATACGGCCGGAATTTTTATTCCCGCCGTATAGTAGGTCGTTAGACTCTCTGTGTATATCAAAAAAAAAATCGGTTTCTTTGAAAACTATTTCTTTTGCTATAACTTAGTGATATACCTTGTTTTTGACAGAAAATTGACAGTAAATATTTTTGACCAACAATAGTATGAATAAAGCAGAATTTCAAGTACTACCGAACTTCTTCTCCTTAGATGGAGTTTTCTAGCACTCTTTATTAAACACAATTAAACTAAAACTAAAAACTTTACTCAAACCTTTATTTCACATGGGTTGCCTCCCATGAAGCGCTCTTTTATGGTCAATAGCTTGACCTTGATGATACTCACTTGGGCGATACTCACTTGGGCCATATGAGTGGAACACCCACCCCAAAATAGTTGGCCTTAAAAGTGATGGCCTCCTTTTCATCATGCTTGGTTTTCTTCTTCCTGGGGAAATGAATAACAAAAGGATCCCGCGAAGGCAATTGCAGCTTCACGTTCCCTTCATGCAGATTAATCAAATCCTTAATATTTCTTAAGAAAGGACGACCTAATATAATAGGAGCAGTAGCATCTTCAGGCATGTCAACAATAACAAAATCAATGAGAGCAGGACAACCTTTAATGTATACTAAAGTGTTCTTCTTAATTCCTACAGCTTGTTTGTAGGTAGAATCTGCTAGATCCAATTTAAATCAGTAATTTCAAAGGATCCTAGATTTAACTTGTTAAAAAGACTCTTTGGAATTGTTGAGACGCTTGTACCTAGATCATAAAGTACAGCTATCTCATTGGTTACAATTTTAATCTTAATAGTAGGCTCAAATATGTCATCTACTTTAACAGGTAATTTTTCAGCAATTTGCTTGTATTTTTCCTCAAGCTCACGTACCTTTATTGCTACTTGATTGACAAGGTGTTGGTACATAGCTTCCTCACTACCTTCACTTAACGAAATCTTGACGTTGATCCTTTTTACGAGATCTTCAATGTTGTAGCTTGGTGAAGGAGCATTACTATAGACAAGTTCTTCAGGCTCCTCCCTTTGGATCCTTATCATTTTGAGTTCTTCAACAGGATTGGGCTCATCTTTTCCTGCAAATTTAGCTAGAATGAGAGTTTGACTCTCGGTTATCTTACCTAGCTGTGCCTCAATGATTCTCGTTCTTTCTTGGAGGGCCTACAAATCATTTCTCAAACTAACATCTTTGTTAGATAATTCACCAAGCATGGCATCATGGTTCTCTGTTATTTTTAACAAGAATATTATTTTGTTCATTTTGTGATTCTATGAAAGACTTAAGTGTTTCTTGGAGACTACCATTACTAGTTCCCATATTATTATTAGAGTTACCTGCAGGACTAGCATAATGTTTCTAAAAGTTAGGATTGTAACTCTTTTCCATGCAGGATTATAATCATTACGAGCTACGAAGTCTATTTCTTCAATATTTGTTTCAGGGGTGGCTCTTACCTGGGTTTCCTTACCTTTTACGGCTAGTATGAGCTCATCCAACTTGGCATTCAGTTCTTCGTTCTCTTGTGGTGAGATAGAGTTCACCTCCTTTGTGTTTTATCTTTCCACATGCCATTAGGCATGGTTGTCTTGCATATTGTCTAGCAGCTGCTTTACTTCGGTAATATGTTCACCCACGAATGTTCCTCCAGCTGATGTATCAAGCATTGACTTAGACACAGGATTAAGAGCATTGTAGAATAAATGGAGGATTAACCAATCTTCCATCCCATGACTAGGACAGTTTCTTAGGCATTCTTTCATCCTCTCCCATGCAAGCGCTAGCGGCTCACGCTCTTCCTGTCTAAAGCTAGTAATATTGGATCGGAGTTGCATAGTCTTTGCATGTGGGAAAATTTAGTTATAAATAAAGAAGTACATCCCACCCATGATGTAATAGTATTTCTAGGCAAAGATAGCAACCATTATTTTGCTCTCCCTCTTAGAGATAAAGGAAATAAACGCAATTTGACCGCATCAGGGTCAACATCTTTAATACGCACCATATCACATATTTCAGTGAAAGTATTCAAGTGCATACCTGCGTCTTCAACATCAGAGCCTCCAAATTGATTCTGTTGAACCAAACTTAAGTAATGGGGATTAATTTCATAGTCATCAGCAGTGATTGCTAGCTAAGTAATAGGAGTATGAAAATAATCATTGTTGGGAGTAGCAAACTCCCCAAGCTTCTTTTTAGCCATACTTCCTATGTTTTTTGGTTTTCTTAAACAAAAAATTATAATAGTAAAAGCAAGAATTTAAAGGCTAACTAACTTTTTTGGTTTATCAAATAAATACTGAAAGGAAACTAACAAAATTAAAAACAAGAATTAAAACTAGCAAGGTTCCTAATAACCTCACTAGGGTAGCTATTGCTTCCCCGACAACGGCGCTAGAAAAAGGGTTGATACCATCGATCTGGATTACGGCTGTAGTATAGCTTATTTTTCCCTAGTAGACCTAGGTTATCGAATCCTCAGGAAGCAAATGCGTCGTGAAGTTACTTTAATAGACCTTCGGGAGTTTTAGAATTCCTTTTATGTTTTTACCGGACCAATATCTTGCGTCTTTTTGTTGTTGTCGATGATGGAGAGAGAGGGCCTAGGGCATTCGGTTTCACCTGTAGCTGTGCAAAACATCTGATGGGAATAAAAGATAGAAATAAAGTATGAGTGTACTTGTTAGAGCAATATAAATTATATGTGGGCAGTGCATCCATCATTGCTATTGCCTCCACGACCACATATAGAAATAACCTACTAGTCTCATCCATAGAAGAAAGAGAACTAATAATATGCATAGTGATGTCATCGTTAATCCCAAGCAAATCCCTCACATACAGCCGTACTACCCCTTCTGTCACTGGGGTTCACAACCTGCAGATCAGTCATCACTCATACTCCCTATACCTGGCTCAACCCTTGGGATCTTGGGTACCTGACAAGTCCTTGGATTGAGGCAAGAGAGGATACAATAATCATCATGTCATACAAACTAATACACGATCCCATCTATGATAAATAACATGCACAATTGCTACATGGCTAGGCCGAAACCCTTAGCCCAAGGAGAATTACTCACACATAGAGATGAGATCAACAATCACAAACATTGTAATGAAACTCAAAAGATTGATAGCAATAGTCTTACAATGTTGCCAACCGAAGAAGATATCTACTATTACAAGTGGTGGAATATGGCTATGGAGATGGACAAGGGTTTGGAGATATGGAGGCGGCTGGTGATTTGTGGCAGAGACTTTTTGGCGAGGTCTGGCTTGTTTTCTCGTCGCCGGAGGCTCGTTTATATAGGGGTCCCTTCACGAAAGTTGTTCTGTTTGACCTAACGGTGGCGGCACCAACTATACGACCGGAGCTATATGGCCGGAATTTTTGCTCCGGTCGTATAGTTGGTTGTTAAAGCATTTGCCTCCGTTCTACGACTCCTGGTTTCTTCTGGTTGTTGGAAATCTCGTATCTTTGACTTTAATGTCGTGATTCCCTCCATTAAACGATATTATCTGCGCAGGAAAAATATAAAAGAAAGGATTGCATACCTCTCTGAATATTAGCATTAGTGGCAGGGTTTAGACAGATATTTCATCAAGAATATGAGTAATATTTAGTTTAAATATGGGCATAGATGGCTATATTTCAGAGCCATCCACTAGTTTGTTCAAAAGCTGGTTCAACTTGTGCGCACATGCTAAAATTAATCTCTCAACACAGCCCTTTCTGAGTTTGATCTCATGATTTTGGGAGAGTAATTTTTTCATTCACTGACTTCTTCTCTCTACTTGCTAATTCGCAGGAACGAGATAGCGATGTCGGTGAAAGTATGTGGTCTAGGAACTCAAAAAGCCGCCACATCCTGAAGCAGATGAGGAATGGGAGGTTCCCCTTTCGCCGAGGTCTAAACAAGTATAGGTGCCCCTTCTGCATAAGACGGATTGCAGAAGACCTGAACAACATTGTGCAGCATGTCGGGGGCATTGCCCGTGGAGGACAGCGGCGTGCGAATCATACGAAGGCCAAGCACGCTACCTTCATGGTTTACCTGAGAAAGTATGCTGATGTCTACGCACTTCTATTCTTGTAGACAGTTGTTGGGCCTCCAAGTGCAGAGGTTTGTAGAACAGCAGCAAGTTTTCCCTTAAGTGGATCACCCAAGGTTTATCGAACTCAGAGAGGAAGTGGTCAAAGGTATCCCCTCTCAAGCAACCCTGCAATCAAGATACAAGAAGTCTCTTGTGTCCCCAACACACCCAATACACTTGTCAGGTGTATAGGTGCACTTTGGCAAAGAGATAGTGAAATACAAGTGGTATAGATAATTATAAGTGGTAACGGTGCCAGAAAATAGCTTGATGGCGTGGAAGAGACTAAAGGCAAACTCAAATAAAGATGGAAGCAAGCAAACATGTAACAGATCTAGTTGCAAATGGTGTTTCAATGCTTAGAAACAAGGCCTAGGGATCATACTTTCACTAGTGAACACTCTCATATAAATATATTCTCTTCATGATACTACTCTAAACTACTCTCAGGTTGGACACTTTAATCCATGGTAGGGCTATAACAGCACACCTCAAAGTAAGCCTTTCCCATCTAGACAACCCCACATTGTAACCTTGAGCACTAGATGGTTCCAACAAATACCACAATTTCATAGAAACATCTAACTCCAAATATAACTCATAACAAGTAATTGTAATCTCTAGCCTAAGTGCCACCATGGTGTGTACGCTGTCACTTTCACACACATGGGGAGAGTAGAGATCTATTAAAGCACTTGAGTAGCAAGGTAGATATACTCGATTACAAAGCTAATGATCACAATATGATCATGCATAGAGAGAGATCAACACATAGCTACCGGTAGAACCCTTAGCCTCGAGGAAGAACTACTCCCTCATCATCATGGGAATCAGCAATGGTGATGGAGATGGTGGTGGAGATCGATGGAGATGGCGGTGAAGATGGTGAATAGGCGGCAGCGCGGAGGACTCCTTCCCCGCCGCTGGTATCATAGGGGAGCACCGCCCCTTAGCCCCCTTCCTTCATGGCTTATTGAGACCCCTCTCCCATGGAGATGAGATCTATGGGAGAGGCAAAAACGTAGCTTTGGTGGCTGCAAATTCGTGGGTGGAGATGTCTCCCATGAATTAGGTTTCCTCCCTTTATATAGCTTCTCGGATTCCTGTCACCCCATCTTGGGCTGCCGTAAATCAGACTATCGGGCCCGTCCGGACTCGGAATCAGCTAAATTTTATGTCCAGAACGTTTTTCGCGAAATTTCCAACAACTTTGTAGGTGAAAAGTTTTCCGTTTGACGCCATCTTCGACCTGAAACGTGACCATATTTAAAAAGAGTTCTGAGACAGATTTCTGGAAAATCCCAATTTAACTCCAACAAGGTTTCCACTTGTATTCTTGGTAATTCCTACACATCAAAGTGTAAAACAAGAATATTGTGCACTTTTGCAACTATTAGTAGGTTAGTACAAATAACTCATAAACTTTATATAAAAAGAGTATCAAAAGCATATTATTAGCATAAAACCATCAAAAATTATAGATATGTTATGGACGTATCAATATCCCCAAGCTTAGTTCGTGCTCGTCCTTGAGTAGGTAAACGATAAAAACAATATAATTTTTGAGGTGACACGTAGCCAACACAATTTTGATCATCATTATTGTAAAAGCATTGATAGCTGAGATCGAGGTACTCTAAACTTGAACATGAAAGATAGAGTTCTAACAATAAGACATAGCAACTATGTTGTAACATGAAAGGATACAAACAAAGATCATGAATAACAATGCATTGAAAGACGTTTGTTTGTTTCACATATAGAAAACATAGCATAGGGGCATTCAGCTTGTCCCTCATGGAGTAGCAAAATATAAATGCATAGGACACCTGCAAAGTTCATAAGGGTGACTACATACAAATAGTTCAAGAACAAGCAATATCAAAGTTATGAATCAATCGACAAGTCTTGGGACAATGCACATAGAACTAAGAATGGCCAATATGCTCTCTCAATAGGTGCATAAAGATAGAAGATGGAGACTCAACATAAAAAAGTAAAAGAAAAGCCTTCATAGAAGGAAGAAGGGGTTTAAGTCTCATAAAGAGCTTCCAAAAATTACGGTACTTATTAGCTTTGAGCTCTCATTGCCCCTATCATAAGCATCTTGAAGTGATTAAGGTTAAAGTGAAAAAATATGGAGTATATGTTTGACAAAGTATAAGTTGGCAATCTCATGTCCCATGAATACGAGGGCCGCTCCTCATGCTACTCAAGTTTAGTTACCGGTAAGTTCTTGTCATAGTAAGTACATGTGTATCATAGAGAACCGCCAACGGGGTACCCCTTGCCCGATGATATGGAAGAATCCCCATATCAAAATGACAAGGCAAGAAGACAACGAGCATCTCAGCAATCTTCTTATTTACCATGGGAAAATGTTGTTGTTTTCTCTCTTTCCTCTTTTCTCAACTCTTTTTTTCTTTTTTCTCTTTTTCTCAATCTCTATCTCTTTTTTTTCATAAGAAGAATGCTTCATAGATTGCTCATTATGGTTATGCTACAGGTTTCCACCATGATTAGGCATAGATTAGACCGGCGGCCCAGGCGTTTCTCTAACACACATACATAACTCCATGGACTTACAAGCTCCCCTTTCATTTCACACCGACGACATCCATAGACAAAAGAGCATGATATCAACTAGGTACAAAGTACAAGTGCAATGTTGAAAACGTTCCCCATGACAACATGGTTCTGATAATCCCCAACATATAATTGCAAGCATATACAACATAAACGACACAATGGTTCAAGTTTATTAGGGGCAAGAAAAGTAAAGTGTGCCATCAAGTTCGTGAGAGCTTTAATCACTAGTTTTCTCATAACAAGTTTAATTTGGAAGGTAGATAAAAACATGAATATACTTGGAATAGCAAATGCTAATAGGTAGGTATGGTGGACTCTTTGGAATAACTTGGTTTTATTTGGAGTTGGATGCATGAGTGGAACTCGTACTTGGTATGGAGGCTAGCAAAAGACTGGGAGTGACCAACTAAGAGAGCAATAATGGCCATAATCATGCAAAGCGACAAAACATCTTTAATTAAAGCATAAAGTGATATTACAAGTCGAAAACTAAATGATCATAGAGGCTATGGTGACTTGGGATAGTCATAACATGGTGTGAGCATGCTCCAAGTCAACCCAAATAAAGCATCAAAGGAGAATACCACAATACTATGCTTTAATATGCTAAAACAACGCATGATTCTTTCAAGTCACATTAAGCAATCTCAATTGTTTATAACATGTCATGCTACAGCAAAGATCACTAAGCATAAAGCCAAAACAATATCAAGCATGGCATGACAAAGCCTAGGCCACAGTCAAAAACAAGCTCCTTTTTACCACTTAAGCATGAACTTTCCTACTCTTTTCCAATCCAAAGCAACCTATTTGAAAGAACTCACAAAGATAATAATAAATAAAGATCAATGAGCTTGTATCACAAATCCAAAAATAAGAACTAAAAAGTTCTAAGCTGAAAGCACAAGAAAACTAAGGCTAAACATAGTGCTAGCAAAAGAGAACACTCACAAAACAATAAGAATGAAAACTAGAGTGTTCTAGGCAATGAAAACAGAGTGTGTCTCTCTCCAAAAGAAGTGTGCTGGGATCCAACCAACTTATTGCAGCAAACCATGCAAAAGAAAACTAAAAAAACTAAGACGCTCCAAGAACAACACAATAGTGCATGAAACAATAAAAACGAAGTGTCTAGAAAGACCTGAGATTTTTATTGATGAAGAAGGGGATGCCTTGGGCATCCCCAAGATTTGACGCTTGTACCTCTTGAATATTTCTTGGGGTGACACGGGGTGGCATCCCCAAGCTTGAGATTTTGTCCATTCTTCATCTCATTACATCATTCTCTCCATACACCTGAAATTTTCCTTCACACAATCTTTATTAGCAACATTAGTGCACTCAAGATAATAAGTCTTTGGGTTCAGTTTCAACACCAATAAAACTTCCATTAAAACACAAGCTACTGTAGCACTTCCCTCAAAAATCTCAATTCCCTAAAGAGAACCCAAAAAGGAACCAACAAGAAGCAAATGCAAATAATGGAAGAAATCTGTCAAAATAGACCAGGAGGTAGAAACCGATTTTTTTGAAGACCTTATGTTGATAAAATATAAAAGTGTTAAACTAACAAAAGTTGGATAACAACCTGGGTCAGAATCACAAGAAATGACAGCTAAATCCGATGAACAGGGATTTTTCACGAATTTTTACAGCGAAGCACAAAAAACTTTTTCGGGACTGCAACTTTCCCAAGCATTACTTCTCTCTCATTAGAGGTTATTCTGGCACAAAAAGCAAATAAAAAGGATAAGGAAAGGTCATTACAGATGTAATAACTTCCAAGACTCAACTAAAACTTTTGGGTTATCTCCCAATAAGTACTTTTCTTTAACGCCTTTAAGTTAGGCATAATAGTTTGAGAAGATGCTCACATAAGAAATATGAATTGAAGTAAAAGAGAGCATCAAGAAGAAAATTCGAAGAACATTTAAGTCTAACCCACTTCCTATGCATAGGAATCTTGTAAAGAAACAAGTTATGAAAGCACAAAGCAACAAGCATAGTAAAGCAAAACAAGTGCAACTTCAAGACTTTTAACATAAAGATGGGAAACTTAATATTATTGAGATGCATAAAACCATGTTTCCCTCTCTCATAATAACTTTCAGTAGCATCATGAATAAAATTAAAAATATAAGTATCACATAAAACATTCTTATCATGAGCCACATGCATAAAAGAATTAATACTCTCCACATAAACATAGTCATTCTTATTTATTGTAGTGGGAGCAAATTCAACATAATAGCTATCATTATTATTCTCATCACCATAATCATCAAATATAGGAGGCATATTGTAATCATAATTAATTTTCTCCTCAATAGTAGGTGGACCGAAAATATCATATTCATCATTGTAATCATCATATATTGGAGGTTTGGTATCATCATAAGCAATAGAATAGCTAACTTCCAAAGCTGGGGAACTAAAGAGATCATTTTCATAAAAACTAGCTTCCCCAAGCTTAGACTTTTCCATAGCATTAGCAATAATGGTGTCCGAAGAATTCATACTAACAACATTGCTATTAGCATGCAAATAAAGTTCCATAGGTTTTTTAATTTTCTCTTCAAACACTTCATGTCCTAACTCAAGATAAATACTATAAAGCTCTCTAATTTTGTTGTTGTTTTCCATTAAGCCTAACTAGTGAAAACAAGAAACAAAAAGACAAAATTGCAGAATCTAAAGGAAATAACTTCGAGCACTCACACCGGAGGATGTGACTACCTTTTACCTTACCTCCCCGGCAACGGCGCCAGAAAATAGCTTCATGTCTACGCACTTCCATTCTTGTAGACAGTTGTTGGGCCTCCAAGTGCAGAGGTTTGTAGAACAGCAGCAAGTTTTCCCTTAAGTGGATCACCCAAGGTTTATCGAACTCAGGGAGGAAGTGGTCAAAGGTATCCCCTCTCAAGCAACCCTGCAATCAAGATACAAGAAGTCTCTTGTGTCCCCAACACACCCAATACACTTGTCAGGTGTATAGGTGCACTAGTTCGGCGAAGAGATAGTGAAATACAAGTGGTATAGATAATTATAAGTGGTAACAGTGCCAGAAAATAGCTTGATGGCGTGGAATAGAGTAAATGCAAACTCAAATAAAGATGGAAGCAAGCAAACATGTAACAGATCTAGTTGCAAATGGTGTTTCAATGCTTAGAAACAAGGCCTAGGGATCATACTTTCACTAGTGAACACTCTCATATAAATATATTCTCTTCATGATACTACTCTCCGGTTGGACACTCTAATCCATGGTAGGACTATAACAGCACACCTCAAAGTAAGCCTTTCCCATCTAGACAACTCTACACTATCACCTTGAGCACTAGATGGTTCCAACAAACACCACAATTTTATAGAAACATCCAACTCCAAATATAACTCATAACAAGTAATTGTAATCTCTAGCCTAAGTGCCACCATGGTGTGCATGCTGTCACTTTCACACACATAGGGAGAGCAGAGATCTATTAAAGCATTTGAGTAGCAAGGTAGATCTACTTGATTACAAAGCTCATGATCACAATATGATCATGCATAGAGAGAGAGATGAACACATAGCTACCGGTAGAACCCTTAGCCTCGAGGAAGAACTACTCCCTCATCATCATGGGAATCAGCAACGGTGATGGAGATGGCGGTGGAAATCAATGGAGATGGCGGTGAAGATGGTGAAGAGGCGGCGGCGCGGAGGACTCCTTCCCCGCAGCCGGTATCACAGGGGAGCACTGCCCCTTAGCTCCCTTCCTTCATGGCTTATTGGGAGCCCTCTCCTATGGAGATGGGATCTATGGGAGAGGCAAAAATGTGGCTTTGGTGGCTGCAAATTCGTGGGTGGAGATGTCTCCCACGAATTAGGTTTCCTCTCTTTATATAGCTTCTCGGATTCCCGTCACCCCATCTTGGGCTGCCGTAAATCGGGCCTATCGGGCCGTCCGGACTCGGAATCAGCTAAATTTTATGTCCGGAACGTTTGCCGTGAAATTTCCAACAACTTTGTAGTTGAAAAGTTTTTTGTTTGACACCGTATTCGACCCGAAACATGACCATCTTCAAAAAGAGTTCTAAGACAGATTTCTAGAAAATCCCAATTTGACTCCAACAAGGTTTCCACTTGTATTCTTGGTAATTCCTACACATCAAAGTGTAAAACAAGAACATTGTGCAGTTTTGCAACTATTAGTAGGTTAGTCCAAATAAATCATAAACTTTATATAAAAAGGAGTATCAAAAGCATATTATTAGCATAAAACCATAAAAAATTATAGATACGTTATGGACGTATCATATGCCAACCTCGGTGACATTGCTCTGTGGCCCTAACTGCTAGCTCCAGTTGCCACAACTGCATCATGTTTCTGCCTCCTACTGCATCTATTGCCGCCTCTTGTTTCCTCTCCTGCCTCCGGTTGCCTGTTGCCAGTTCATGCCTCCTGATTATGTAATGGGCGTACTGGTATAGTATTATCGTTTAGGTTGTGTAATTAAGTACTGCTAGTAGTATGTGGTGGTTGTGATCGAACCTATTTAACTAGTACATGTATATATTGTCAGTACCTTTTAAGTTGTTTGTTATGATTATTCCTGGTTGCACATATTTCTGACCTTTCAAAATATTTTTTTAGTCTGAATCTTTGAGAAATACACATGTGATTGTTCCTGGTTTTGCAACAATATATAAAATCCATGGTTATTTTTCCTGGTTGCACCATGTTTGAAATCAACAAAAGATAAATACATATTACATTTGCAACCATGATTTTTCCTAGTTTCAACAAATTTGGTACAACAAGTTAAAGACATCTCATGAATACTGAAAACAATTGACTAGCTAGCTAGCTAACTAAACACCCACCAAACTGATTTCTCATACTAATTTCTAAAATGTCAAAACCAAGAGGAAGCAGAATAAATCTATAATTCAATACTTATTTCCACAATTGCCAATAACAAAAGGAAGAAAATACCCTAAAGTCACTGTCACACTAAGCATCATCATGAATAAAACATGCTTGCATTCCATTTCTTTTCTCATTTTATTCAACCTCAGTTTAGATATCTAAAGATCTGTGTCTCTATCTACTTCTCAGCTCAATCACCATCTTATCATCTGCCTTCTTACATAGCTGGGCAAGCATCCTCTGCATCTGTGTTGGCCATGGGTTGTCCATCCAATACAAGTAACATCACACCTCATCTGGAGAACCTAAATTTTTTCTACCAATGTCTGCACCATAGGAGGCAACCTTCCTAGCAGGAACATGGTTGCACTGGCATCTCCAACTAGGATCTAGCTCCTTCCCACTAATCTCTTGAACTAGGATGGAAATTGGCATCTCCCCATCGATTCCAACCCAACTCTGCAGAACAAGTCATGGAAACTATTAAATTCCAATAATTGCTAGAAAAGATTTAGGGATGGAGCAATACCTAATTTACCTAGTCCACAACATCGCCCTCTCCTGCTGATACCTTCAATCCGGATTACGGATGTAGTATAGCTCTTTTTCCCTAGTAGACCTAGGTGTATCGAATCCTCGGGAAGCAGAAGCGTAGTGAAGTTACTTTAATGGACCTTCGGGAGTTTTAGAATTCCTTTTGTGTTTTTACCGGACCTAGAGTTTGCGTCTTTTTGTTGTTGTCGATGATGGAGAGAGAGAGGGCCTAGGGCGCTCGGTTTCACCTATAGCTGTGCAAAACATCTGATGGGAATAAAAGATAGAAATAAAGTATGCATGTAATTGTTAGAGCAAGATAAATTATATGTTGGAAGTGCATCCATAATTGTTATTGCCTCCGCAACCGCTTATAGCAATAACCTACTAGTCTCATCCATAGAAGAAAGACAACTAATCATATGCATAGTTATGTCACCGTTAATCCCAAGTAAATCCCTCACATATAGCCGTACTACCCCTTCTGTCACTGGGGTTCCCAACCCGCAGATTAGTCATTACTCATACTCGCTATACCTGTCTCAATCCTCGGGGTCTTGGGTACCTGACAAATCCTTAGATTGAGGCAAGAGAGTAAACAATAGTCATCATGTGATACAAACTAATACATGATCCCATCTATGATAAATAACATGCACAAAAAGCTACATGGATAGGCCGAAGCCCTTAGCCAAGGAGAATTACTCACACATAGAGATGAGATAAAAGATCATAAACATTGTAGGGGAAATCATGAGATTGATAGCAAATAGTCTTACAATGTCACCAATCAAAGAAGAGATCTACTATTACAAGTGGTGGAATATGGCTATGGTGCTGGAGAGATTAGATCCATGTCTATTCCTCTGGTGGCTCGTCGGTGTTGTGGATGGAGATCTAGGGGTGGCTGATGGTTTCTGCGAGCGCTCTTTTCTCATCGCTCGATGCCTCTTTATATAGGGGTCCCTTCACGAAAGCTGTTCTGTTTGACCTAGCGGTGTTATTGGTAACTATACGACCGGAATTTTATTCCGGTTGTATAGTTGGTCGTTAAAGCGTCTGCCTCGGACCCACGACTCCTGGTTTCTTCTGGTTGTTGGAAATCTTGTATCTTTCACTTTAATGTAGTGATTCCCATCATAAAATGTCATTATCAGCGCAGAAAAAATAAAAAGAAAGGATTGCATAACCCTTTGAATATTAGGCATTAGTGGCAGGGTTTAGAGAGATATTTCATCAAAAATATGAATAATATCTATTTTAAATGTGGACGTGGATGGCTATATTTCAGAGCCATCACCTGCCGACTCGCGCATCCCCATGGAAGTTGAGATGTGGCAGTTATGGTAGCGATGACGGCTGTGAGGTGCAATGCGGCATGGCGCGGTGCGGTCAGGGAAACGACTCATTATGGGACCACTCGTCAGCTCCAACATGGGCCCCACCTATCGTTGGGTATTATGGGTCCCTTCCACACTCGCCCAAATCCACTCACCTCCCATCGCTGGGAAAACCCTCTCCGGTGACGGCTGAATTCCCTCCCCGACTCTCCCCGATGACACACAAATCCCCTACCCTCCCCTTCCCAGCGATGGACAAATCCCCTCCCCTCTTGTACCCTCCTTGGCGATGACCAAATCCCCTCCCCTCCCCTCCCCTGCGACGGCCAAATCACCTCCCCTTCCCGGTGACGATCAACCACGCTCCCCTCCCTGGCAATGACGGCTGCAACATAAGTGCTCCTCGACCTAGTTCCCTTCACTTTGTCACCTCCTCGTTCTAGGTTCACCGTGTTAGTGCTCCATCTAGGTCACCAGCGATGGATCTTGGCCTCAGTGTCACCGCCTCGTTCTAGGATAGAGCGGTGGTGTTGCTGTCTATGTCAGTAGATGATCTTGAAGTAGTCGCCAAATTAATGCCCCAAATTGTTGTTTTTCATAGCTATATGTTAGTGATAATGGATAATTTTATGATATTAATTGTTTACAACTAGCTAATGACTAATATGTGGCACTTAGCATGTTGATGGGGTGATCTCCATCTACTTAGTGTCTTTGTACAACCACTATGGCTCTACATCTTCTTGGTAGATATAGATTCATCTCATTGACTTGTGTGTGCTATCTTACTGTGGAGCCCACATTATATGTTGATGTAGGTCATTATCTTCTCTTCACATGCATTTGGCCAATGATTAAAGTGTGAAACTATGTGTGTCCATGGGATAATGTGCATATAGCACGTGTTCTGTACAAACACATTTGTTGTGCATGCTTCTTGCTATATGCTCGATTATCTCATTGATTTATGTGTGCTTTGTTAGTATGAAGCCCACCAATTGTTGTTTTTCATAGCTATATGTTAGTGCTGATGGATAATCTTATGATATTAACTATTTACAGGTGGCCAATGACTAATATGTGGCACTTAGCATGTTGATGGGATGATCTCCATCTACTTAGTGTCTTTGTACAACCACTATGGTTCTACATCTCCTTGGTAGATACAGATTCATCTCATTGGCTTGTGTGTGCTATCTTACTATGGAGTCCACATTATATATTGATGTAGGTCATTGTATTCTCTTCACATGCATTTGGCCCATGATTAAAGTGTGGCACTATCTGTGTCCATGGGATAATGTGCATATAGCACGTGTTCTGTACAAACAAATTTATTGTGCATGCTTCTTGCTATATGTTCGATTATCTCATTGATTTATGTGTTCTTTGTTAGTATGAGGCCCAAATTGATGTTTTCATAGCTATGTTAGTGCTAAGCAATAATATTATGATTTTCACTATTTACAACTGGTCAATGATGAAAATTTGGCAGTTTGACTGTAGATGGGATGATAGGCATCTACTTACTGTCTTTGCATGGCCACTATGGTTGTACATGCTCCTTGGTACTCCCTCTGTTCCAATTTACTTTGCGCTGATGAATAGTGCACACAAAACGAGGTGGCCGGTTTCTCTCTCATTTTTTACTTTTTTGCTTCTTGGTTTTTTGGGATGTGTAGCTCCGTGTTTACTCTACCCATTCCAAAAATCATAGAATTTTTTTGATGAAAAATGAGAGAGAAATAGACCGCCTTATTTTGCGTGATAAACAGTAACGCACAGAGTAATATGGAACAGAGGGAGTATATACAGATTCATCTCATTGGACGATGCTTGTAGTTGTGACCAAACCATATGCTTTTAAATTTGATTTTTGTAGTTCACTAATTATTATTTGATTCTTCTAGTTAGCAAGTCTCCAAATGGCTGCACTATCAAGGGAACAATTAGAAAGAGGCGCCTATAGAAACTATGAATATTGCAAAATGGAAGGGCCGATGCAGAAGTAGCGTACTATACAACATAGCATCTAAATGCAGGTTTTATAATTGTTGCTACTGACTCTAAGATAGTAGTTAAACCTACTATACAACATCAAAACAAAACATTCTAATTACTCCAATCTCCATTTAGGTTTCTAAAACTAACACTGGCTTAATCGATGTTACATCAGATGATGATGATTATGATGTGAAGCAACGTGTAGTTAATACACCTAAGAAAGCGAGGTTCGGTGCATTTGATGATGATGTGAAGCAACTAGTCAAGAGACCTAAGAAAGCGAGGTTCAGAGCACCTGATGTTGTGGTTGTTAGAATTGCCAAAGCTAAGAAAACTTCGATCCCAACTCAGGTGTTTAAATTATAATACATTTAATGTATATATACAGCCTATTTATTTTGGGAGTTTAGTTCCCTATATCATTTAGACATTCATCATTTTTGCCTAACAGGATCTGGCGTCGTGTCTAATATGCAAGAGAAATTGCGAATCTAGGTTGTCATCGGGCATGTCCTTTTGTATCTACTTGTCAGAGCCAGAGGGGTTCTAGAACTTAGTGGTATGTGGTAACAAGCAATTTTCTTTCAAACTACATTGTAAGTCTGTACTGTTTGTTTAATGTATGATTCTTTTGTTTTTGGTGCACAGACTGTGCCATGCAATTCAAGGTTCATGTTCAATCTATCCACAACTTAATGTGAGAGTGTGCCCTTGAAGGTGATTGGGCGCACCTACAATATTAACCTCGAGAAAAGAAAGAACATGATTATCATGTGAGGTGAAGGATGGAAGCAATTCATTACACAGAACGATCTTACCTGGAAAGAAATGTTATGTTTTTCTTTAACAGGACCCATACTGAGGATACCTGTTCTCTATATCTGTGGTATTGGTGGCGATGAAGATGTATGTGAATCTACGATTGTCACCCAAAGATGCCACCTTACTGATGATGAGATGAAACACCTCCTAGATGCCCTATCGCCAATAAACACCTTCATCGGGGTTCCATTTGTGACCCGTTTGACAAGGACAAATCTTGTCCAATATAAGATGGAATTGCAACTACCTTTTGTTTGTTCCTTGTATGGATCCATATATAACTTGTGGTGGTCGTCGTCTGACAGGATTACTTCTTCTTTTTAATCCACGGCGCGACATCGCAGAGATTACCTATGAAAGTGGTTTCCTCCATAGGCTTCCCTGATGATGGCGTGGCTAGAGTACAGGTAGGAGATTTTGAAATTACCCCAACTGGATACAAGATTAGCCTAGATGGTCGTGCCATCTTCAGCAATCAGGGATGGAAGAAATTCCACCAGAGTGAAGATGATCTAAAGGTTGGACAAGCCGTGCTAATCTTTGGCAAGAAGACCACAGAAGATATGTTGGACGTGACGTTTGTGTTTGAGGCCATCTAGAGTGTAGTTGTGCTTGGAAACTGTTAAGTTTAACTAGTATGACGTAGTCTGGAACAGTTAATTAGTCGTTTGAAACCTAGTGTATGTATACAATATATATGCCTGTTTAGTCTACTTTTGAAAGATTTTGGGGGGTATGGTTATGATTGAGTGAACTGGAAGCTACTACAAATAATTATGGAAGCTACTAGTACAAATAATTCTGAAAGCTTTCCTATCCACATGCATTTCGGTCGTTTGGGCTGCTCGCGAGAGGGTCCCTGATCGCGAGTTCGAGAGATTTCCATGAGACTCTGATCTCCGTTAGATATTTTAAATCAGTAATTACAACTTGAGTGCTATGAATAAAAGCTGACAGATAGTAGTTGCACATAATTCTGAAAGCTAAACAGAGAATTCTGAAAGAAGCTACTAAAATTTAATACTTTGAATTCCGAAAGTAGTAAAATTAAATACATTACAATTTTATATGAAAGGAAATACGCATAGTGCTGAAATAATATAAACACAATAAGAATTTATATTTCGAAATAGACCTAAAAATGCTAGCAAATAACCTAGGATGAATATAGGATTCATTCTCCCCTATATTTTTCGTCGTCGTTGGCTCCCGCGTGCTGCAACACATGTTCAGATAACTCTCTCCGTCTGCAATGTGCTGCTAGTATCTCGTCCAGAGGTTAAGGCCTTGGTATACATTCTAGACTTAAGCCATATATTACCATTGTTGGTTCCTCTTTCCAGGCTTGAACCTCATGATCGTATAGTCTGATATAATTCCTATAGTATATGCAACTAGGTTTGACTATGGGGTGTAACCTGGTGTTAATGGAGATAGACCAATGGTAATCAATGAAGAGGGTACGACTTCCAATGTCACCGACGACCTCGAGAGAGCGGTTCTCCGTGTCCACCTGGTATAACACCGGTTGCCTTTTGGTGAAATCCCGTTCAACACAAGAAGCAGATCACCATCTGACTCCACAAGGTAAAAAAATTAGGTTCCGTGTACCTATTCAAAGACTAGGGCTGCAATTATTTTGGCCATCGTGACAGTGCTTGCGCGCTGCTCTAACTGGATGTTGGTCGACATGATGTATCCATTCTAAAGTAATGCATATACTTCCCCTCGGAATGTCGTCATGCAGACTAGAAATATATTAGGTGGTGGTGAATACATTCCTTCTCCAAATGATTCATTTGGGGTGCTCTCATCATTCCATGCAATAATATCGGGATAATCTGTGCAAACAAACACCATCATCGAGGACTTCGTCAAGATGACATATTTCAGAAGATCATATGGGATGTGTGCTTGAAACTCAGTGTTAGACTTATGAGTGATTGGGTTCAGAAGACGAATCTTGTACGGCTCCACCCTCTGAGCAAGCACGATGATACCACGAGAAACATCGACGAAGTAGAATCGTTTGGAAGAAGAGGACAGTTAGCACTAAGATGTTCATAGTGGAAAATACAAATAAATGAATGTTATATATATATATCGGATGTGAATGTGAACCTGCGATAGCCGTCCATTAGATTCATCGTGAAGAAAACGACCAGTGAAGCGGTTGAGGAAGGTGAAGTCACCGACGTCTGGAAGTGTGTAATCTATCATGATCTAGTTGTTGAGATGGAATTCGGGCTCATTTAAAGTGCGGCACCAATCGGTGCAGACTTCCCGACAAGCAGCATAGGTGTCGATGTACTCCTCTTTCTCCAGCAAGTAGTCAACGATCTTGAGAAGTGGGTCGGCCGGGAGATCGGACTAGTTCCTCTTCATCTGGCTGCTTGCCATGGCTTACGTGGGAATGGTTTCTATTGATCGAGGAAGAAAGAAGAACAAGGAGAGACGCGGAGAAGAAGAAGAGGAGAAAATATGAGGGAGATGAAGCGGAACTTCCACTGCGAGGAGACAAGGAGACGACGGAGCAGAAGCAGAACTGCCACTGTAAATTTGGATCAATGTGCTTTATTTGGAACTAGCTAGCGCGTGAACTAGCCATGCACTGTATGCAAGTCTGGATCAAACAGACTGACATGTGGGACCGGCTAAAAAACCACCCCTGGATTCCGTGAAGTGCTACCGTGCATAGTGCGCTGACAGGTGGGGTTAGTTCATGGATGACGCGATCGTGGGAAAAAATAGATTTAAACATGCGGCGCGACGATATCCATGACTATTAAACATGAGGTGAATTGGCTAACTAGGCCTCAGGGGCGGGGATGAAATCCGCGATGATTTCATCGCGACGAAATAAGGAAACGTCATGAATGACCGGGTCAGAGGCCCTTCGAGCCCCTCCCGATGAAAAACCTAGACCTTCACAGATCCGCGGCGTTTTTAGGTATTGTCATGAAAAAACGTCATGAATCGTCATGATTCTTGTAGTGAGAGAGATGTTGCAAGAAATTGAATAAGAAAGATACAAACATATTACTTGTCTCCTCTCCATCCAAACACACGATACAAGAGGGAGTGATGTTATATTACCGTAGTGCTACAATACCATTTGGACCAGAACATGGTGAAGGTGTTGGACTGAGTGTGGTGATGAGTGATGATGGTTTGTTTTGGTTTTTGGTTCAAGTTATGTCGAGTACCCCCATTTTGCCATATTGATATGTCATGAACAAGTTCTCAAAAGTTGATCTTGGCAAGATGGGACAATGATGCTGGTAGTTAGGTAAGGTCAAGATACACTTCTGAGAATTATTTGGGGGATTTATTTGATCCTTTTAGATCCTTTTTATATCTATTATTCAAAATATTTCTGAATTTGTTTTATGGAATTTATTTGAAAATTATGAACTGGATAAGGTGGGTTTTTAGTTTGAGAGGGTCCCAAATATGAATTCATACTTTGGATAATTTTCCCAAGATTTATTGAAGAAGAAAAGTATTTAAAACATTTATTTTTCCATTTCTGCCATTTAAGGAAATAGGCAAAAATAATTATTAAAACTTTTTAAAAATATTTATTTTTGGAGTGGGAGGATAGTGTATGATATATAGGCCTCAAATGTGCTTAAATTTGGACAAGTGTTTTGGAGAAAAATTCCTTTATGGAGGGAGTTTTGGAGTTTTCTTAAAAGAAGGGAATTAAATACTTTTTGGGTCAAAAGAATTATGGATAACATTTTATAAATGTTTATATCCAATGTAGATGATGTGCATATGATGTATCAATCATTTGCAACCTTGGGTTTTGAAAATCAAACTTGATTTTGAAGGAGAACAAGGGATAAATGATCTTAGGCATTATTATTTTTATACCTTCAAAACCTTATTGGATCTTGGAGCTCAGAGCTCCCCTTGGGTCATGGGTTAGATGGATAGATATACCAAGTGATGTAGATCACCATGGTATAGAGTGTTGAGGTTGGTCATGATTGAGCTTTCCTAGGATTGATGCCAAAGTTGGCTAAAAAGTAAGGGTGTCATAGCAGAATATTAATTAGCTTCAAAAACCATGTGGGTTTTCAAAGAACAGATCTCCAATTGAGAAAAAGTGAAGTATGGATGGATAGACCGTTTGAGTAGAGCACAAACATGCAAAGAGTTGGTTCATGGAAGGTAACATGGAGATGTGAGCTTCTGCCAAAGTAGGCATGTTGGTAAGATTTGTAGAAAAGATTAATTTCTTGCCTGTAAAACCATCAAGAACAAGTGGGTTAATGGATGGTCTAGCCAAGATCACGTGTGGGCCTTGGGAGTCTTTAAGATGTTTTACAAGATTATTCAAGTGCATTTCCAAAAAATCACAAGGGTTGGGAAAGAGGGAGTCTCAAAGATGTGATATTGATAACAGTTTTCCAGAGTCATTTTTGGCAGATGTAGGGTTTTTGACTAGAATACAAGAGGGGATAATCTTGAGAGGGTGCAAGGTTCCAAACTTGTCATCAACTGGATGAGGTTGATTTGTAGATAGAGTAGAAAAGATCCATGATTGATATTGGTCTTCATTTACTTGGAAGCTTCTAGAAGGCATTAGTTCTAAGTTGATTTAGTATAGGAAATAGATGGTCAACTTAATGACTAGAGGTCAGATCAATATTGGGAAACTTGATTAAGGTTTGTAAACTTGAATTGGTTTGATACTAGAGGGTGAGCTTCTAGGGTAGCTCATACTACTTCCTAAGCAAACAAGTCAAGCAGCAGATCAAGGCAATTCATTAGATCTCAGATTAGAGTAATTCACCTTCAAAAAAATTCAATCTACTACTAGGGATACCTTCAAGCCTATCTTGAGGTAAGGATGGGTATTTGAAAAGGTTGTGTTTTTAAGTAGGTAAGAGTCCCTTGGTATTTCTACCAAGAGTAGAGTTCAATGTTTTATAAAAGGTTCTAGAAAGCCTAGGGGTAAGAGTAGTTAAAGGTTCTGTCTTTCAAACATAAGGAGATTATATCTTATAGATCTCCATAATAATTTTGTCAATAGAAGCTACTAAAATGGTTAGGGTTGCAAAGGCATTTTGACTTAGGTTTTTGAAATGCTAGAACATTTGAGAATATGGAGAATAAGCCAAGACAGTTTTGTGAAATAGCTTTTGTCAACTAAGGGTGAGGTAAGGAGTATATCATCTGCTACACATTCAGATGCATAAGCACAAACAAACAACAAGGAAACACTGCAACACTAAACAAGAAAAAAAATTTCCTCTGATTTTTGCATTCTGGACAACTAATCAGTGTTGCTGAAAGTTGGATGTTACATTCTGGTCACGAACCTATGGTTTCTCGCAGGAGTGCAATCGTCGAGGCTGAGTATCGTGCAATACCTACTGCAGTGGCGGACACTTGCTGGATTCACAACCTCTTGCTTGAGCTTCATCAACTACTCGACAGGGCTACTGACAATATTTCTGCAGTCTATATGTCCGCCAACCCGGTAAAACATCGTCGCACCAAACACATTGCAGTGAATATAAATTTTGTTAGAGAGAAGGTGGCTCTCGGCGCTTTAAGGGTTTTGCATGTTCCTTAAAGCCATCAGTTTGCGGACATCTTCACAAAGGGCCTGCCGACGCCTTTATGCCTGGAGTTCAGGTCCAGTCTTCAAATCGGTGATGGTTTGTCCCCACGTTCAGATTGTTGGGGTGTGTTAGATAATAACTCCACGCGATAACGGTTTCCTTGTATAGAACAAACAAAAACGACATAGGCTAGATTGCGTTGTACTACAAGTTTGTAATTTATTATGTATAAATAATAGATCAGTGGATCCATCCGAGACGTGCAATTACATCCCGGCATTACAACTCTACAAGGAGCTCCGCCCGAACAACTCGCAAAGTATTTCCGGTAAATATTTTGGGCTGCAAACTCCAAAGGGCAAGGAAAATAGAGCGTCTGGCTTCCTCGTTGCTGAGGTTGGCACTTGACCGACCCGTGTTGGTGAGAGGTCGGGACTTGACCCATGTTGTGAGAGTTACATTGATCGCCTTGCAATTCTTTCCAAAAAGAGCGAGTTGCATCAGTTCACGGTGTGTTCCTAGTCGATACCGTCCTATATACAGATCAGGCTGTATATAGGTTTAGGAGTCCTTGGTCGCTTCCACGTTTTCTTCATCATCCTTTCCAACTACTGTTGCTATCTACTAGGAGTATAATAATACGGCAATGCTCAAGTTTACGGCCAACTCCAGGACCCGTCGGTTATTCTCCTAGCTAGGTACCTTTGTCGATCGGCCATGGCTAACAAGGATGCGACCTTGGTAGCGGCATACCGCGTACCCGAAACCGAGATCACGTCGTGGAGAAGCATCACGGAGAACGTCAACGCGACGCTGGACATGGAGTTGATCGACGACGCCAAGCTCAATGGCATGCGCGTCGGCGAGTTCGTTACGTCCCGCGTCTTCAGCGTCCGCGGCTACAACTGGGTCATCATCTTCTACCCGAACGGGACCGCCGACCACTGTGCCGGCCACGCCTCCGCCTTCGTATCCTGCTGCAAGCCCAGGCAAGCCAAGCCTGTGAACGCCAAGTACACGGTGAGTCTAGTGGAAAAAGAGGGCGAGGCACCGGCAACCAGCTTTCACGCGGTGGACTATCCTGGGGGCGGCTACTGGGGGCACCACAAGTTCATCGACAAGTGCAAGCTGAGATCGTTGTCGCGCCACGGCAACGGCCGCTTTACAGTACGGTGCGTCCTCACCCTCAGGCACGAGTCTCCTCCGCTGGAGCTGCACAGCGACCTTGAGCGCATGCTGGGGGACGCCATGGCCATGGGCGCGGACGTCACGTTCCGCGTCGGTGGCCAGGAACTCCGCGCGCACAGGTCGGTTCTGGCCGCGCGGTCGCCCGTGTTCCGCGCGCAGTTCTTTGGCCAGATGATGGAGATGAATGACCCTGAGGTCGGCGACATGGAGCCGAGCATCTTCCAGATGCTTCTTCGCTATCTCTACACCGACTCGCTGCCACGCTGCGAAGATGATGGAGGGTACAAGGTTGCCGTGATGCAGCACTTGTTGGTTGCGGCGGATAGGTACGCGGTGGAGAGGTTTAAGCTAATCTGCGAGGAAGACTTGTGCGGCAAGATCAATATGGAGACGGTTACAAACATGCTCGCGTTGGCCAATCAGCGCAACTGCGAGCAGCTCAAACGCGCATGCTTGATGTTTATGTCGTCGTCGCCGGAAGTTCTAGGCGCCATTATGGACACCATGGAATTCAAGGAACACTTCATGAAATATTGCCGACCACTGCCTTTGGAGGAGGGTCGAGAAGGTGAAAATTGATCCGCAAGCCAAAACTTCAAGCCACGTTAATTTTCTTTCTTTTGCATAATTAATACTACTAGTACTAGAGCCACGTACAAGTGCCTCAACCGTTGCCCAGGACATGGTTTGTAATAGGTAGGATCTTTTTGCTGGTTATGGTATTATTATTAATAAACTCAAAATGTTTGCTTTCTTATGAAATTTCCTTATAAACTACTGTATTTTTTCTCCTTTTTACCTTAAGGGATGCATTGTGCTGTCCCCTGAGAAAATTACATCAGAACAGGCTGTATTTATAGCTCTATCGACTTAGAACTAATTATTTCTCGTAGATGTTTATAGCCGTCCAATCATATCATGTGTTTAGGCCGGATGTTTCTTAGCCATGACTTATAAATAGTCTTCTTAGTAACCCTTGAATAGCAATACCCAAAAACTACTTCATTGCTCCTTGGATCCTTTGGCTGTTGCGAGAAAATAACAAACATGTTCACAACATCAGTACAAAACCCACGTTACTAGCCAAGATCATTCAAAAGCAATGCCACCCATCTCGCGTGGAAAATCACATTTGTTCTAACCTCCAATGGCCAAAACATCTATCCGGCACACATTATAAACTACTGTATTTTTTCTCTTTTTACCTTCGGGCGATGCATTGTGCTCTCCGCCAAGAAAAATACCTCAGAAAAGGCTGTATTTATAGCTCTATCGACTCAGAAATAATTATTTCTCATAAATATTTATAGTTATCTAATCATATTCTTCTATTATGTATTCTCACAAATATCTTGTGTTTATGTCTTATGTTTCTTAGGCATGACTTATAAATAGTCTTCTTAGTAAACCCTTGAATATATAACTATTTCATTGCTCCTTGGATCCTTTGGCTACCGTGAGAAAATAGCACACATGTTCACAACATCTCTACAAAACCCACCTTACTAGCCAATATCATTCAAAAGCAATGCTACCCATCCCATACGCATTATCACCTTTGTTCTAACATCCAATGGCCAAAACATCTACTTCTACGTCAGCCAAATGGCTACTTCCCCAAATCCTAGCTTCTAAAACCTCTTATTTCACGTGCGACCAAACCCCAAACTCCTTCCTCAAGTCATGCAAAATAATCGTAGTTTTTACTTCAAAGTCGGCTATCTCTATCACCCTTTTGCCAAGTTCATTGCATGTTTAGAATTGTTATTTGTAGGATTTCTATGTCAACGTTGATCTTAGTGAACACTTAATCAAATGAGATTTGACTTATAACTTGTCTATGATGGAATACTAGTAGAAAACAGAACTTCCGTTCGGAACCGCCACATGCATCAGTCCCGGTCACGTTATGAACCGAGACTAATGTGAGCATTAGTCCCGGTTCGAACGGCTAAAACTCCGCACGGGGAAAGGCCATAATAAGTCCCGGTTCGATGGTACCTTTAGTCCCGGTTCGTAAGACCCCTTTAGTTCCGGTTCGTGTTACGAACCCGGACTAAAGGTCCATGTTCTTGTATATATACCCTCCATCCACACATGCTTGTTTGTGAGCTGGTTTGTTTTTCCGCTCTCATGCACAAGTGTTGTATGTTGTTTTCTTCCCACATGCTTGTTTGTGAGCTGGTTTGTTTTTCCCCTCTCATGCACAAGTGGTGTATGTTGTTTTCTTTCCCCCTCTATGCACAAGAGGTGCTCGATGAAATGCGTGAGAGCATGATACCACTTGAGTTCACACAAAACAAATATGATATGAAGTGTCTGAGCCACACTTAAGCTTTATCCTCTTTCTTTCCTCCTCGACCGAGGTTAGCAACTTCATCCTTTCATATGTCATTGATACAATGCATGTGTCGATGTAAAGTGGTCATTTCTCTAAATATTCTGTAATGGTTTTTGATAAACTTAATTATATAATGCAGATGAGGCGGCAATGGATGTACGGTGATCGACGCACTGCCGAGTTCATTACAGGTTTGCATAATTTTATCGGTGTGGCTAAGGCAAACAGTGTGAATGTTTCTATGTGTTGCCTGTCGGAATAAGAAGGATTACTCTTTCTCGAGAACCCTTCACACCCACCTGCTTCGATCCGGTTTCATGCCCAGCTATAATTGTTGGACCAAGCACGGAGAAAGAGGGGTTATGATGGAAAACAATGAAGAAGAAGAGGATGATGACAATTATGCTATGTTCCCTGGATATGGTGATACTACAACGGGGGAAGCTAGAGACGAAGAGGCACCCGATGATCTCGTTGATGATCTTCACCGGGGCATTGTTGATGCAAAGAGAGAATGCGAAAGTGAAAATGAGAAGTTGAAGTTGAAGCGCATGTTAGAGAATCAAAAAAATTGTTGTACCCAAATTGCGAAGATGGCAACACAAATCTCGGTACCACACTAGTATTGCTGCAATGAAAGGCAGAAAATGGTTCATCTGACAAGGGATTTGAGAAGCTACTAAAAATAATGATGAAGAAGCTTCCAAAGGATAACAAATTGCATGCCAGTACGTACGAAGCAAAGAAGGTTTCCTGCCCTCTAGGATTAGAGGTGTAGAAGATACATGCATGCATTAATGACCGCATCCTCTACCGCGGTGAGGAGTACGAGAATAAGAATGAATGCCCTGTATGCGGTGCATTGCGGTATAAGATCAGATGAGATGACCCTGGTTATATTGAGGGAGAGCGCCGTAGGAAGAGGGTTCCTGTCAAGGTTATTTGGTATGCTCATATAATACCATGGTCGAAACGTTTGGTCAGAAACAAAGAGCATTCTAAGTTGTTGCGATGGCACAAAGAAGACTTCAAGAAAGACTCGATGTAGAGACACCCTGTTGATGGGTCGTAGTGGAGAAAAATCGAGAGAGACTCCCCGGGCTTTGCAGATGACGCAAGGAACTTAAGGTTTGGTCTAAGTATAGATGGTATGAATCCTTTTGGGGAGCAGAGCTGCAGTCATAGCACCTGGCCTGTAACTCTATGTATCTATAATCTTCCTCCTTGGTTGTGCATGAAGCGAAAGTTCATTATGATGTCAGTGCTCATCTAAGCTCCGAAGCAACCCGACAATGACATTGTTGTGTACCTAGGGACATTAGTTCAAGAACTTCTACAGTTGTGGCACGGACAAGGTGTACATGTGTGGGATGTGCACAAATATGAGAAATTTGACCTACGAGCATTGTTTTTCATAACCATCAATGATTGGCCTGCTCTTAGTAACCTTTCAGGATAGACAAACAAGGGATACAATGCATGCACGCACTATTTAGATGATACTGAAGGTACATCTTTGCATAAATGTAAGAAAGTTGTGTACCTAGGGAATCGTTGATTTCTTCTGACCAGGCATCTCGCAAGAAAGAAAGGCAAGCATTTCAAATGTGAGGCAGATCACAGGAATAAGCCTGTCCACCATAATGGTGATGATGTATTTGGTATGGTTAAGGATCTAGAAGTAACATTTGGAAAGGGTCCTAGCGGCCAATCTGTTCCGAATGACGCTATCAGACATGCGCCCATATGGAAGAAGAAATCTATATTTTGGGAGCTACCTGATACCTTTGATCCGGATTACGAATGTAGTATAGCTTCTTTTTCCCTAGTAGTCCTAGGTTATCAAATCCTCGGGAAGCAAATGTATAGTGAAGTTACTTTCACAAACCTTCGGGAGTTTTAGAATTCCTTTTGTGTTTTTACCAGACCAATAGCTTGCATCTTTTTGTTGTTGTCGATGATGAGAGAGAGGGCCTAGGGTATTCGGTTTCACCTATAGCTGTGCAAAGCATCTGATGGCAATAAAAGATAGAAATAAGGTATGCATGTACTTGTTAGAGCAAGATAAATTATATGTGGGGAGTGCATCCATAATTTCTATTGTCTCTGCAACCGCTTATAGCAATAACCTACTAGTCTCATCCATAGAAGAAAGATAGCTAATGATATGCATCGTGATGTCATTGTTAATCCCAAGTAAATCCCTCACATACAGCCATACTTCCCCTTCTGTCACTAGGGTTCCCAACATACAGATCAGTCATTACTCATACTCCCTATACCTGTCTCAACCCTCGGGGTCTTGGGTACCTGACAAGTCCTTGGATTGAGGCAAGAGAGGATACAATAATCATCATGTCATACAAACTAATACATGATCCCATCTATGATAAATAACATGCACAAACGCTACATGGCTAGGCCAAAGCCATTAGCCCAAGGAGAATTACTCACACATAGAGATGAGATCAACAATCATAAACATTATAATGAAAATCATAAGATTGATAGAAATAGTCTTACAATATCGCTAATCACAGAAGAGATCTACTATTACAAGTGGTGGAATATGGCTATGGAGATGGAGATGGGTTTTGAGATCTAGAGGCAGCTGGTGATCTGTGGAAGAGACTTTTGTGAGGTCTGGCTTGTTTTCTCGTCACCCGAGGCTTCTTTATATAGGGTCCCTTCATGAAAGTTGTTCTGTTTGACCTAACGGTGGCGGCGCCAACTATACGACCGGAGCTATACGGCCAGAATTTTTCTCTGGTCGTATAGTTGGTCGTTAAAGCGTATGCCTCCACTTCACGGCTCCTGATTTCTTCTGGTTGTTGGAAATCTCGTATCTCTGTGCGGGAAAAATAAAAAAGAAAGCATTGCATACTCCTTTGAATATTAGGCATTAGTGGTAGGATTTAGAGAGATATTTCATCAAAATTATGAATAATATCCAGTTTAAATCTGGACGTGGATGGCTATATTTCAGATCCATCAACCTCCCCAAGCTTAAACTCGACCGTCCCCGAGCAAGAAAACCAAAATCAAGAAGGAACTCAGCATTTAAACTGAAATAACGAGATGGTGATCTTACTCATGATTAGTAGTCTCATGTTTCCTCCACTTCATAAATCTGAAAAACTTCAACATAGATAGAGTAATGGTGAAAGAACATTTCATGATCTCTTATGTTCTGCATGTTATATAACAATACCGTGGAGTTTCTCATGTGTGCTAAGTGCTGCAGGAAAGAGAACTTGTTGTTGGGGGACCGGATTATCCGCCCCCATCAAGTGCCGGATAATCTGGCCTGACCCTCTTGGAGTTGGCCGCGTGCGTGCTTCTGTCTGGGGGCGGATTTTACCCCGGACAATCCGTGGCTGGGTGGATTTTTCCCCTAGTCGGATAATTCGGCCTTCTCTTAGGGCCGGATAATCCGTCCCCCAGAGAAACTGGCCAAGGGAGCATCGGCGTGAGCCTCTGTATGGGGGTGGATTTTCCCCCGGACAATTCGTGGCTAGGGCGGATTTTTTCACCAGCCGGATAATCTGACCTTCCTCTCGGGGCAGATAATCTAGCCCACAGGAGAAGATGCCAAGGCTGGTTCGAGGCGAGCTTCTGTTCGGGGGTGGATTTCCCCCCGGATAATCCGTGTCTGGGGCAGAGTTTTCCCCAGGCCGGATAATCCGGCCCCCACTTAGGCTGGATAATCCGGCCCCAGAACACTCCAACGGCTTTGTCAGGGTAGGGGGTATAAAAGCTCCAATCCCCCCTCCTGTCAGATCTCTTGATTCATTTGGAAAAGTTCAGCCCTGTTGCAAAAGCTCTCATTCAAGATCTCCCACTTCAACCACCCGAAGGCTTCGATCTTTGGGGGAATCGAAGGAGGAGACATCATTCATCGTCATCATGAATCAAGCGCTTCAACTCCTCTCCATTCACTTGGAGAATCTCCGGTCTAGTATTCTTGTTAATATCTACAAAATTTGTGTTTTGTTATTGATAACATTTGTTATTGTGGCAGCTTGTTGTCATTACACGATCCTCCAATTCGGTTGTGGAGTTGTGCCCCGCTAGTTGTGTAAAGGCGCCGGTTCCCGCTTCGAAGGGTTCCAATAGTGGAAAGGTGGATCGGGCCTTTGGTGGCGAGATCAATCAGAGAACAGGGTGAGGCCTATTGTGGAGTGGTGGTCTTAATATCACCCACCCCTCCAACGCAGATGTACTTCCCTTAACAAGGAAGAAACGACAGTAAAACAAATCATGTAGAGACACCCTGTTGATGGGTCGTAGTGGAGAAAAATCGAGAGAGACTCACCGGGCTTTGCAGATGGCACAAGGAACTTAAGGTTTGGTCTAAGTACAGATGGTATGAATCCTTTTGGGGAGCAGAGTTGCAGTCATAGCACCTGGCATGTAACTCTATGTATCTATAACCTTCCTCCTTGGTTGTGCATGAAGCGGAAGTTCATTATGATGTCAGTGCTCATCCACGGCCCGAAGCAACCCGACAATGACATTGTTGTGTACCTAGGGACATTAGTTCAAGAACTTCTATAGTTGTGGCACGGACAAGGTGTACATGTGTGGGATGTGCACAAACATGAGGAATTTGACCTACGAGCATTGTTTTTATAACCATCAATGATTGGCCTGCTCTTAGTAACCTTTCAGGATAGACAAACAAGGGATACAATGCATGCACGCACTGTTTAGATGATACTGAAGGTACATATTTGCATAAATGTAAGAAAGTTGTGTACCTAGGGAATCGTTGATTTCTTCTGACCAGGCATCTCGCAAGAAAGAAAGGCCAGCATTTCAAAGGTGAGGCAGATCACAGGAATAAACCTGTCCACCGTACTGGTGATGATGTATTTGGTATGGTCAAGGATCTAGAAGTAACCTTTGAAAAGGGTCCTAGCGGCCAATCTGTTCCGAATGACGCTATCGGACATGCGCCAATATGGAAGAAGAAATCTATATTTTGGGAGCTACCTGATACCTTTGATCCGGATTACGAATGTAGTATAGCTTCTTTTTCCCTAGTAGACCTAGGTTATCGAATCCTCAGGAAGCGAATGCGTAGTGAAGTTACTTTAACGGACCTTCGGGAATTTTAGAATTCCTTTTGTGTTTTTACTAGACCAATAGCTTGCATCTTTTTGTTGTTGTCGATGATGGAGAGAGAGGGCCTAGGGTATTCGGTATCACCTGTAGCTGTGCAAAACATCTGATGGGAATAAAAGATAGAAATAAGGTATGCATGTACTTGTTAGAGAAAGATAAATTATATGTGAGGAGTGCATCCATAATTGCTATTGTCTCTGCAACCGCTTATAGCAATAACCTTCTAGTCTCATCCATAGAAGAAAAATAACTAATTATATGCATAGTGATGTCACCGTTAATCCTAAGTAAATCCCTCACATACAGCCATACTACCCCTTTTGTCACTAGGGTTCCCAACCTATAGATCAGTCATTACTCATACTCCCTATACCTGGCTCAACCCTCGGGGTCTTGGGTACCTGACAAGTCCTTGGATTGAGGCAAGAGAGGATACAATAATCAGCATGTCATACAAACTAATACATGATCCCATCTATGATAAATAACATGCACAAACGCTACATGGCTAGGCCAAAGCCCTTAGCCCAAGTAGAATTACTCACACATAGAGATGAGATCAACAATCATAAACATTGTAATGAAAATCATAAGATTGATAGCAATAGTCTTACAATATCGCTAATCAGAGAAGAGATCTACTACTACAAGTGGTGGAATATGGCTATGGAGATGGAGAAGGGTTTTGAGATCTGGAGACGGCTGGTGATCTGTGGAAGAGACTTTTGGTGAGGTCTGGCTATTTTTCTTGTCGCTCGAGGCTTCTTTATATAGGAGTCCCTTCATGAAAGTTGTTCTATTTGACCTAACGGTGGCGGCGCCAACTATACGACCGGAGCTATACAGCCAGAATTTTTTCCCGGTCGTATAGTTGGTCGTTAAAGCGTATGCCTCCGCTTCATGGCTCGTGATTTCTTCTGGTTGTTGGCAATCTCGTATCTTTGACTTTAATGTAGTGATTCCCATCTTTAAACGACATTATCTGCGTGGGAAAATTTATAAAAGAAAGGGTTGCATACTCCTTTGAATATTAGGCATTAGTGGTAGGATTTAGAGAGATATTTCATCAAAATTATGAATAATATCCAGTTTAAATCTAGACGTGGATGGCTATATTTCAGATCCATCAACCTCCCCAAGATTGAAAAAGTATTAAAATTTGAAGTAGCACCTATCCCCCCCTCTAGGTGCCCATACGATCCATTTCAATTGGTATCAGAGCACCGAAGGCGTAACTGCCTAAGATAAGTATGTGCACTAAGGAAAATGGGAGTGAGGCTATGGACAAGGTCACAATGGATGACCTCAAGACGTTGGAAACAACCTTGTTGAAATCCTTTGAGACCAATATGGAAGAGATGCAACAAATGATTGCTCGTCTCACCTCATCTATAGCCCCACCTCCATCTTCCTCCAAGACCACCACTCCTCTACCTAAGGATAAGGCTCATGCCAAATCTAAGGAATATGAGATGGTGAGTGAGAAAAACAATGGCTCCACTTCCAAGAAGGGAAGTGGTAAGGAGGATTATAGTGAAGTCTCTCACTTATATTCTCCCAACCCACCTATCCCTCATCCTGATATAAACAATAGGGGTGATCCACCCAAGCTTACTACATCCTCATTTAATTAATGGAAATTCTTAATGAAATCTCATGTGTGCAGTTCATCAGTTGAGCTTTGGAGGATCATTGAAGATGGTCTTTATGTTGGAGACACCACTAACTTGACTAGAAGAGAAGTTGTGGATAGTCAATTAAATGCAATGGCTCTTCACATGATTCAGCTCGGAGTGGGTCCCGAGGACATGCCACATATTGAGCGCTTCAACACCGCCAAAGAAGCTTGGGATGCTCTCACCGACCTGTTCATTGGAAGTGAAAGCATGAGAAGAAATAGGTATGATGCTCTTAGCAATGAAGATGAAGGATTTTACATGTTGGATGGTGAGGACCATGAAGACATGTATAGAAGGCTCAAGGGCATTGCAACAACATTTAGAAAGCATGGAGCCAGTCACATTGATGATGCTTGGATCAAAAGGAAATATGTGAGTGCTCTCATGCCATTTGAGCCAACGAACTTGAAGAGTTTGCAAGGTAGACACAAGTACCATCAAATGAGTTCCAATGAAGTCATGCAAGAAATGGCTTCATTCAAGGTTGCAGCTAAGAATGCCGAAGATGCCCATGATGGGGTCATTGGAATGCAAAAAGGGGTCAATGTAGCTCTAAAGGCAAATGTTATTGAACAAGATGAGGATGAAAGAGGATATGATGTTGTCTCCATGGGTTGTCCCGAGGAGGTCAAGAATGCTCATGGTGAGTACATGGCCTTCTACGCAAGGAACTTTTGGAAGGACCCAGCCAAGGCTAAGTCTGAACTTGAGCGCAAGCATGGGTCAAGTGGGTGAAGAGAGAATGGCCCAAAACTGAGGACGTGCTACAATTGTGAGATCGGTTGCACTTTGTGGCTGAATGTCCTTATCAAAGTAGAGAAGATAATGGAGGAAGGCTCATCCTCAAAGAAAAATCCAAGGCACCTCGAAAGAAACCATTTATCAAGAAGAATGTCCCTTACAAGAAGCAACCTAAGATTGTCTTGGTGGCTCAAGAGAAATATTCTTCTGTAAGTGAAGATGAAGAGGATGAAGATAGCTCTCGGGAGGTGGCTGCTATAGCCACCACATCGAGCCCTACGTCTCTCTTCGACTCTCCAAATGAAAACGTCATCAACAACAACATCACTTGCCTTATGGCAAGAGGGTTCGAGGTATCATCTTCCATTTCCTCATTTCCTAAGACTACTATGGATGTTAATATGGATGATCATGCAAGTCTTATGATAAAAGAAGAGGTTATTGCTTTGGACAATTTCTTTACTAACTTGCAAGGTGAGCACAAACTTCATTTTGATGCTCTTATGAGTCAACTTGCTCACTCCGAAGAACTCCTCGAAGAGAAGGGAGAATTGAAAGATAAGATGCTTTGGAGATAGCCTCTTTGAAGAACACTCTAGAAGAAGAAGAGGAAACTCGGGTCTCTTTATAGGAGAAACTCGAGTCAATTGAGGAGTCCCATGAAGAGGTTGTTGCCCAGCTCATAAAAGAACGTGACAATGCTATTTCCAAGGTAAAGAAACTTAAGAAGGAGAAGATTGATTTTGGGGCTGCTCATGCTAGACTCTTAGAGAAGTTTGAGAAACTTGACATTGTCTACAAGGCATTGGAGAGTTAACATTCTACTCTAAATGAGTCTCGTGATCATCTCCAAACTCAATTGGACAAGTATGATTTTGCTAGCACCTCCACACCATCGTGTGGACATGAAGGTATTATTGAAGAAAATGCAAGATTAAAGGAGGATCTTGCAAAGGGATCTCAACCTAAAGGAAAATAAGTCCTATATGAGATTCTTAGCAAGCAAAGGACAAACAATGGAAAAGAAGGTCTTGGCTATGGTCCCAAGACAAAGAAGAAGAAGAATAAGAATAAGAATAAGAATAAGAAGAAGAGCAAAACTGCTCAACCAAAGACAAGCACCACAACTAATGACAAGACTAACTATGTTGGTTTTGCAGGGGCTAATAATCTGAATTATAAATTATTTTGTGATTATTATTGTGATGTTTATGCTAGCTATGTAGGTCCATTTGATAGTTACATCTCTTGGTCTATTTGGGTTCCCAAGACCCTCGTCACTAACATGGGAGGACCCATTGAAAAATGGGTACCTAAAACCAAGAAGTAACTTTCTTGCAGGGCTATGCTTCCGGTGGGTCCAAATGGGTGCTCGATAGCGGGTGCACTAGTCATATGACCGGAAGCAAGGAGATCATCTCAGAGATGCGGCCAAATCATGATCACATAACCATCTCATATGGTGACAAGTCAAAATCTGAGGTATTGGATCTTGGCAAGGTTGTGGTTTCTCATGATATCTCTCTCGTGGACGTCATGCTTGTTGAGACCCTCGGTTACAATTTACTTAAAGTTCATGCCCTTGGTAAGATGGGCTTCACAGTTTTCATTGATGGTCATTTGCTGGTACTCTTGTGGAGCAAGTCTCTAAAGGTCGCTTTCGTGGGATACGTCGAAAATGACCTGTATGTGGTGGACTTCTTGGGGAAAACCACTACAGGCCCAATGTGTCTTTTCGGAAAGGACAATGCGGGTTGGCTATGGCATCGCCGAATAGCCCACGTAAATATGAGAACTTTTCAAAGTCTTCACAAGGGTGGCCACATCCTTGGACTAGAAGAAAATGTTTCCTTTGCCAAAGATCGTGTTTGCAGGGCTTGTGTTGAAGGGAAAATGCATGACTCTCCCCATCGACGGAAGACTATTATTTCATCAACAAGGATTTTGGAGCTCCTTCATGTGGACCTCTTCAGTCCTCCATCTCATGGAAGCCTCGGTGGGAAGAAATATTACCTCGTAATTGTTGATGATTACTCAAGATATAAATGGGTCTATTTCTTCAAGTTGAAGAGCGAGACTCAACAAACGGTCATCGATTTTGCCAACGAGGTTCAACATCAACACAATGTCCCTATATTCGCAATTAGAAGTGATAATGGCTCCGAGTTCAAGAACTACACTCTAAATGAATTCCTAAGTGAAGAGGGGGATAAGACACCAATATTCCGCTACGTACACCCCTCAACAAAATGGTGTAGCCGAGAGGAAGAACCGGACTTTAATGGATATGGCAAGATCAATGTTGGCTGAGTTCAAGTCACCGTATAATTTCTAGGCTGAACCAATTTCTACCGCATGCCACCCATCCAACCTGCTCTACCTCCGCAAAATCTTGGATAAGACACCTTATAATATACTTACCGGTAACAAGCCAAACATCTCCTACTTCCGGGTATTTGGATGTAAATGTTTCTTTCTCATCAAAGGAGTTTGTCTATCTAAATTCAAGTCTAAGGCTTTAGAAGGCATTTTGTTGGTTATGGTGCCGAATCCCACACTTATAGAGTCTACAATAAGCTCTCTGGAACTGTTGTAGACTAGTGTAGTGTGGTGTTCGAGGAAAATGATGGATCCCGTGCGGGGCAAGTTGATGTTTGTGATGCAGATGTTGAAATACCCAAGATGCCATAAGAAGAATGGGCGTGGGATTTTTCCGCCCCATTGAGGAACGCCTTGTGGTGGATCGGGAAGGACAATTCTCTACTCAAGTAGAGCCCTCATCGATGCAAGCTCAACATGCTCCAACTGTTGGAGAAACCTCTACACCAACACCTCAAACTACCGAAGATCATCAAGTAACTGCTCCAGAAAGCTCCAGGACGGATTATCCAGTGGACACCGGATTATCCGGCCAACCTACCTCAACTGGCAGAACTGAGAACACTGGTGAAGAAACTACTACAAGTCCCAAGCCAGATTTTCCGGCTGACCCCAGATTATCTGGCCCCTCTCCAGTTCGTGCCAGAATCATTCAAGACAGTGAATATGGACCAAGTTCTCCCAGGCCGGATTATCCGGCCACCTCCTCGGCCGGATTATCCGGTCCTAGAACATCAGAACAGCTGTAGCCTCCTGTTACGGCTGTTAATCCAAATCAAGGGCAAGATTCATCATCTCCAATTTCTACTGATCAAGCTGAAGATCAAGGCAAAGCTAGCAATTCCAATGAAGAATCAAATTATGAAGATATTCCTCCACGAAACAACAAGTTGATTGAACTTCATCGCAAGGCTCGTGCTGAGAGGAATCTTGAATTAAGGGATCACACACTTGACAAAGTTGTAGGTGATCTCAGACAGAGGGTGTTCACAAGAAGTGAACTAGCAAGCTTTGGTGAGCATCAAGCTCACATATCCATGGTGGAACCCAAGAATGTTTTTGAAGCCCTTGAAGATCTAGACTCGGTTGCTGCTATGCATGAAGAGTTAAGAAATTTTGAGCGCAACAAGGTTTGGAAATTAGTAGAGAAGCCCAAGGATTGCCACAATGTTATCGGCACGAAGTGGATTTTCAAGAATAAGCAAGATGAGAATAACATTGTTGTAAGGAACAAGACAAGACTAGTGGCACAAGGATATTCCCAAGTTGAAGGCATCGACTTCGGCGAGACTTATGCTCCAGTGGCTCGTCTTGAGTCCATCCATATCCTGCTTGCTTATGCTGCTCATAATAATTTTAAATTACAACAAATGGATGTTAAGAGTGCTTTTCTTAATGGTCCTGTACATGAGTTGGTATATGTAAAGCAACCCCCGGGTTTTGAGGATCCTAACTTTTTGAACCATGTCTACAAACTTGATAAGGCACTCTATGGCCTTAAACAAGCCCCACGTGCGTGGTATGAGCACCTTAAAGAGTTTTTGCTAGACCGTGGCTTCGAGGTTGGGCAAATCGATCCCACTCTTTTTACTAAGAAGGTTAAGGGGGAGTTCTTCGTATGCCAACTATATGTAGATGACATTATCTTTGGATGTACTAATAAAGCTTTTAATGATGAATTTTCAAAGCTTATGACTGACAGGTTTGAGATGTCTATGATGGGGGAGTTACGGTTCTTTCTCGGATTTGAGATCAAGCAACCTAGAGAAGGAACCTTCATAAATCAAGCAAAATACATCCAAGACATGCTCAAGAGATTTAAGATGACGGATCTTAATGGCGTTGCCACACCAATGCAAACTAAATGCCATCTTGAACTCAATCCAAATGGTAAAGATGTGGACCAAAAGGTATACTGGTCCATGTTCGGCTCTCTCCTTTACCTCTATGCATCTAGACTCGATATTGTGTTGAGTGTAGGGGTATGTGCAAGGTATCAAGCAGCTCCTAAATAAAGCCACTTAGTGGCGGTCAAAAGAATCTTCCGATATTTAGTTCATTCCCCTAATTTTGGTCTATGGTATGCCAAGGGCTCCAATTTATCTCTATGTGGCTATACTGATTCAGATTGGGCTGGTGATAAGGATGATAGGAAATCAACTTCTGGAGCTTGTCAATTCTTGGGAAGGTCTTTGGTATGTTGGTCTTCTAAAAAGCAGAATTGTATATCTCTCTCCACCGCCGAGGCTGAATATGTGGCTGTTGCTAGTGCATGTACTCAATTATTATGGATGAGGCAAACTTTATAGGAATACAGTGTCAATTGTGACAAAGTGCCTCTTTTATGTGATAATGAAAGTGCGATCAAAATTGCGTACAATCCGGTGCAGAACACAAGGACAAAACATATTGAGATTCGGAACCATTTTATTCGGGACCATGTAGCCCGAGGTGATATTGATCTATATTTTGTGAGCATGAAGAATCAACTTGCTGATATTTTCACGAATCCACTTGATGAAGCAAGGTTCCGTTACTTGAGGAATGAGCTAAATATCGTTGATTCAAGGAGCTTGTCTTGATTACCCATGCACTCACTCTTATATCTCATCCTTGTTTGGTCTAGGTGTGGGCATGGATATAGGGGGAGTGTGGTCCTAATTAATTGGTCTAACCCTCCCCCATAATGTCGAAAGCAAGTAAAATCATTTCTCTTGATATCATTTTGTGATATGTGATCTTATTGATGATTTTTGGTCATGAACCCAAGATATATCTTCGCGGTGTCATACCATGCACTCCAACAAGGTGGCCTCGGCCACCTCCCTCTTCCATGAGAAAGTGGGTTCTATGTGGATCTTCATGGTTGTTTTTGCTCATCTCTTGTTCTTATGGAAATCACACTCAATTTTGGCTTCTAGTTGATTTGATTCTTGCAATCTTGAGTGTGTACTACCATCTCAGTTTGGTGGTCTAATCCCAAGCCTCTCTTTATCCCTAAGCCATCTATTCTAGCACACAAGTCCTTTGTTCATCTTGTGGGGGTTTGTTTGGGGACGCACAGGCCTGAACCTTTGTATAACAGGATTTCAGAAATCAGGACGGATAATCCGGCCCAAGTGGTGGCCAGATAATCTGGCCCTGGCGGATTCTGTCTCTTAAGGGGGGAAGGGCTCACACAGAGAAGTTCTTCTCCCCGACCCCTCTCCCTCTCCCCAGCCACCGCCCGTTGCCCCCACCCTCCCTGGAGCCCTTCCGGCCACCAGATTCTCCGGGCCTCCCCTGGATCTTCTTCCCGTCACCTCGGGGTACCTTCTCCTCTGCGTTCTTCCTTCAATGTGTGAGGGTAACTCCCTCTCTCCCCATCTTTTGAGTTGATGTATCTCTTGTTGGTGGAACATGGACTAGAAGGTTGTTTTTTCGTGTAGAGATCGTAGTCTTGCAGTTCCTATGTCCGATCTATGTTTTTGCATTCAATCTAGGCGAATCTGAGTATGTCTGATATGGCTGGATTATCCGCCTCTGGCCAGGCCAGATAATCCGGCCTAACAGAGTCAAATCTGCTTTAGATTTCTGTAGATTTTTGTATAATGTATGTTTAGACTATGGATTATTTGCCTACTATTTCTACTTTCCCTCCTGGACTTGTGTGTATGCTTATCCCCATGCTATCCATCTTATTCGTTTCCCAGGTGGTTCCAGTTCTCCCAAGACCTACAAGCGCTGTCCTCGTGGTCTCTATTTCCGGGACGACGGTGAGGGTGGTCTAGTGGACGAGGTTGAACTGAGAAGGAGGAACAAAGAGGCTAACCATATGGCTGAACAGGCAAAGAGGGACAGGACCAGGAAGGGTGTGTCCAAGAAAAAGGGAAAGGAACCAAAGATCAACTATAAGAAGATGGATGTTGTTACTTACTCTTCTATTCGCCATTGTGATCTGTTTGCAGAATCTGTGCAAGATATTGAGCTCGGTGACTCCCGCTTTTGGTGTGCTGACCAAAAGTCTATTTATGAAGATGTGTATGATCAGCTGAAGATTCGCCCTATGCATCCCATGATTATTGCTGAGGCCATGGAAAAGCCTCAACTTGTTGATGCTATGTTCGTGACCGAGAGGATGGGGCTGCACCATCTCATGGCCCTTCAGTGTTCCTATGACTCTAAGGTAGTGAATCAATTCTTCTCTACTTTGGTCATTTGTGGTGATGAGCATCGCACCATGAAGTGGATGACTCGTGACATGCCAATGCAAGCTGATTTTCGGACTTTTGCTAGGGTGCTTAGATATCCTTTCCGCCACAAGGACCGTGATAGTGGCCATCGTATCACCACCTAGCTCAAGCCCAATAAAGATGTTGTCCTCTCTCCTTTCACAGTTGACAATGGTATTGTGGGTTCCTTTGTTGTTCTTTCTCCTCTGTATGCTAGTTTGGTGGGCATTTTCTGTGACTCTATCACTCGAGTGGGGGAAACAACGATAGTATTTGTGGTCATTTGGTTCAGCTGCTAGCTTTTTCCTATGAGGTGGCCTCTTGTGAGGATGAGTCTACGGGATACAAGATGGTTGTGATGGATTTCATCTATCATGAGTTGACTGATAAAATATTCAATGGGCTCTCCATCCCATATGCCCCTTACATTATGATACTGATCAAGCACCTGCTTCCCACTGGAGAGTTTCACATTGATGTTGATCATAAGGCAAAGAAGATATACAACAAGGTTAGGAAGACCTCACATCCATCTTTTGCTTCTGAGGGGTTCATGAGGGATGCCCGTGCCAGTACTCATAGGCCTCCAGTGCCTCCTATTGCTCGTGAGGTCAAGCAGCTGAATTGGTTCCAATGGAACATTCTTTGCATGGGGGTGGACACTCGCAAGGGGCAGTATGCAGCGTACAAGCAACGCCACAAGATAGCCCATACTCAGCAGCTCATTCTTCACCATGTGTCCGAGGCATATGGCGATCCTCCTGCTCCTACTGCTCCCACTCCCTATGCTCAGTGGAATTCTTCATCAGGGCTCAACTATGGAGAGCTTGAGCGCAACCTGTTTCCTACCTGGGCGAGGGAGCCTGACGCACCAGCTGGACAAGGAGGAAGATACCGAGGAGCTTGAGGATGAGGACAAGGACGGGGAAGATGATGAGGACTACGAGTGATCCCTTGGGGTCCTAGCATCGCTCTTCTTCCTTTTTGGCGTTTCGATGCCAAAGGGGGAGAAGTAGTTCTATTAGGTCTTCGTGGATTTTCATGGGTCGGGCACAAGCATTTGCACTTTATCTTTTCGGTCTTTTTCCTCGCTTGTGCCAATTTAGCATTGAACTCTTATTTGTGGTTTGCTTTGTATGAGACTAAGTTTATGTGTGGCTCTGGATTTATATCGTGGATTATCCTTATGGATTCATCTATCACATTGGCTATATTGGATATCAATCTCGAGGAAGGCGTTTATAATGGTTATCATATTGGGTATTCTTATACTATATTGAGGACGCCTCTCTCACGGTGGTATGATTATTTTGTTTTTGTTCCAATGAAATTGACTTGTACCTACTTGTGTTCATTTGTATTCAAATGCAAATTTTTATTATGCACACATTGAGGGGGAGTCTTTTTCATTCGTTAAATGATGTTGTTATTTGAGCTATCCTGCAAATCCTAGTATTGTCATCTAACACCAAACAGGGGGAGATTGAAAGAACATTTCATGATCTCTTATGTTTTTGCATGTTAGATAACAATATTGTGGAGTTTCTAATGTGTGCTAAGTGCTGCAGGAAAGAGAACTTGTTGTTGGGGGACCGGATTATCCGCCCCCATCAAGGGCCGGATAATCCAGCCTGACCCTCTTGGCCAGAGTTGGCCGTGTGTGTGCTTCTGTCTGGGGGCGGATTTTTCCCCAGATAATCCGTGGCTGGGGCAGATTTTTCCCCCAGCCAGATAATCCGGCCGTCTGTTAGGGCTGGATAATCCGGCCCGCAGAGAAAGTGGCCAAGGGATCATTGGCACAAGCCTCTGTCTGGGTCAGATTTCCCCCCGGACAATCCATGGCTGGGGCGGATTTCCCCCCAGCCGGATAATCTGGCCTTCCTCTCGGGCTGGATAATCCGGCCCTGGGAGAAGATGCCAAGGATGGCTCGGCACGAGCTTCTGTTCGGGGGCGGATTTTCCCCCGGATAATCCGTGTCTAGGGCGGAGTTTTCCCTAGGCCAGATAATCCGGCCCCCACTTAGGCTGGATAATCCGTCCCCAGAACACTCCAACGGCTTTGTAAGGGCAGGGGGTATAAAAGCTCCAATCCCCCCTCTTGTCAGATCTCTTGATTCATTCAGAAAAGTTCAGCCCTGTTGCAAAAGCTCTCATTCAAGATCTCCCACTTAAACCACCCAAAGACTTCAATCTTTGGGGTAATTGAAGGAGGAGACATCATTCATCGTCATCACGAATCAAGCGCTTCAACTCCTCTCCATTCACTTGGAGAATCTCCAATCTAGTATTCTTGTTAATATCTAGATCTTGTGTTTCGTTATTGATAACATTTGTTATTGTGGCAGCTTGTTGTCATTACGGGAGCCTCCAATTCGGTTGTGGAGTTGTGACCCGCTAGTTGTGTAAAGGTCCCAATTCCCGCTTCGAAGGGTTCCAATAGTGGAAAGGTCTATCAGGCCTTTGGTGGCGAGATCCATCGGAGAACAGGGTGAATCCTATTATGGCATGGTGGTCTTAGTACCGCCCACCCCTCCAACACAGATGTACTTCCCTTAACAAGGAAGGATCTGCGGTAAAACAAATCATGTCTCTCTGAGTGCTCCACTACGGTTTCCTTGTTCCTCACTCTTACTCGCCTTTACTCGCTAGTATTTAGGTTTGCATATAGGGAAATTCTACATAGTTGCATTTATAGAGAATTTACCTTTTATGTCAAGCCTAAAATTGAAAAAGTATTAAAATTTGAAGTAGCACCTATTCACCCCCCCCTCTAGGTGCCCATACGATCCATTTCAAATGGCAAGCGTATTATACGTGATCTCCATTCCGACTGCCTGCGCTCGTGGCTCAGACAGTCGCCTGATTGTTTGCTTGACTGGCCTTGCGTCGGGGTTGACGTTGAGTGCGTGCTCGGCGAATTCCCTAGGAACTCCTGGCATGTCCGCAGGACACCAGGCGAAAATGTCCCAGTGCTCACGGAGGAATTCGACGAGCGCGAGTTCCTATGCGGGAATCAAGTTGTTGGTGATGAGGGCCGTTTTAGCGGGATCTGATGGATGGACCTGCACCTTCTTTGTGTGCACAGATGAGTCGAAGGAGAGGTCAGGTGAGCTTGGCCTACTCAGGGGAGGCAGATTGTTGTCTGTCGTTTCCTTCAATCGCGCGAGCTCTTCCTGCATGCCGAAGGACTGGGAGATTCTGTTGAATTCCCTGTCGCAACTGTCAGATCGCTCGAAGCTCCCGTTGATCGTGATGATGCCGTTGGGACCTGACATTTTCATCTGCAGGTAGGCGTAGTGGGGTACCGCCATGAACCTAGCGAACGCGACACGTCCGAGGATGCAGTGGTATTGTGAGGGCCAGTCAACGACCTCAAAGTCGATATGCTCGCGCCGGAAGTTCCTTGGCGTGCTGAATATGACGTCGAGGTTGATTTTGCCCAGGGGGTATACGCCTTTCCCTGGGACGATGCTGTGGAATGTTGTGTCCGATGCCTCCAAGCAGGTTAGAGGGATCCTCATTGCTCGCAAGGTACTCGCGAATATGAGGTTGATGCCGCTTTCGCCATCCATGAAGACGCGACTCATGTCGAAGCCTCCAATTTGCGCCTCGAGTACGAGAGGGCAATGACCTGGGCGAGGTACTTGAGGCGGGTGGTCGCGTTTGTCGAAGGTAATGCATGACTCACTGCCACTGAGGTACTCAGTGGTGGATGGTGGCGAGTACATAGCCAGGTTGACTTGACGAGTGATGGCCTTCTGCATCCTATTGGAGGGGCGCCCCTTTTGGATCATCATGGTACCCATGGCCCGTGGGTACGGTTCGCCTCCGTGGTGCTGGTCCGGTGCAGCTCCGTTCGGGGGTGGCCTAGGTGGTGGTGGTGGTGCGCCATGTGCCATGGCACCTGGAGCGGCTCCGTAGCCCCTTTCGACTGCATTGCGGTTCATCCGAACCAATCCCTCGTGTAGCTTGAGGAACTCGCAATAGTCCTTGAGGAGGTGGCTGGACTTTCTCTTTCCATCATGCTTGTCGATGTAGAAGTGTACTGTGCATGGCCCGGACAGTTTGTCCTCGATGGAGGTCGCGGGTGCTTCATCGCGAGTGTGGCGTTGCCACACTTGCGTGGTTTTCCCGGAGTCGCGGTATCCACCGCTGCGGTATCCGCTGTTGCGGTTATCGTCGCGTCTATCGGCGTAGGCAGCTGCGACCATGTTGACGTCATCGTGATCATCGTAGATGCGCATGCGACGCTTACTCCGGCGGTCACGTCTTCATTCGAGTTCTGCCTCCTCGTCAGAGTGAACGCGATTCTTCACCGAATCTTCTCCATCTGCCCACCGATTCGCGATCTCCATCAGGTGGTCGATGGTCTGGGGCTTTGAGCGGCCTAGCTCCTCCCTAAGTTCTATGCAGCGGACACCACCGTTGAATGCATCAATCACACAGTCTTCCGAGATGTTCTCCGCGGAGTTCTTGATGATGGACCACCTTTGGATGTAAGAGCGTAGCGATTCGCCAGATCTTTGCTGGCAACATCTCAGTTCTTCGATTGAGGCGGGGCGTTTATACGTGCCCTTAAAGTTGCGCACGAAGGTATAGACTAGCTCATCCCAACTGCGAATGGATCCGCGTGGGAGGTTATTGAGCCATGCCTGGGCGGCGCCCTGCAGCTGTAGCTGCAAGCATTGCATGGCAGTACTTCGACTGCCTCCATGTAGCCTGACGGAGGAGATGTGATCCTCCAGCCAGATCTTGGGGTCCTGCAGACCGTCAAATTTCGGGTTCTCCGATGGGAGTTTAAACCCTTTAGGCATTCGCTTTTTCCTGATGGATCTGCTGAAGCATCTGGCGCCGTAGAGCTCCCCATCTTCCTCTTTCGAATCAGTCGATCGGGCACGTCGTGCCCTTGACTTGTCGATCTTACGCTGCGTGAGGTCATTGCACGCATCGTAATCGCGATCGTGTCGCCGTGAGCGGCGGCGTCGAGACAGGTCGTGACTGTCATCACTGGACGAGGGTGAGGAGTAGCGCTTTGCTAGTGCTTTGCCCTTTTTTGGGTCTGGTACCGGTTCCTTGTCGAGGGCGGCCTCGATTAGCCCCAGGCCTGCGATCGTAGATCGGTGCATGGCCGTTCGGGAATCTCCAGCTGGTGGTTGGTTATTGAGGAGGTACATGGTGGCTGCTGTCACCGCGGCCTGAGGTGTCCTGGGAACCACATTGCCTCTCGTGTCGACTGTCATAGAACCGAAGTCGAGGACTTTCGTGGTATCTATGCGCTCTTGTTCGGTGAGGTGAGCCATCCGCGACTGCCTCTTCTTGGCAAGGTACTCGTTGCCTCTTGAGGAGGATCCTCCGTAGGAGGAGAGCCTAGCACGACGAAGGCTTGATTCGTCCGCTGCCTTTTTACGCGCCTCAAGTTGCGCGATTGCTTGTTTTTGGCGTTTGAATTCCTCTTTTAGGAGCCAGTGGTAGCCCATCAGCAGTTCCTGCAGGGACCTGAAGGGTAGAGGTGCACCTCGTAGGGCTTCACGGCAGCGATCCCGCTCTTGCTCGTTGAGCCTGATCACGACGCGTTCGCCGGTTTGCTCGTTGATCATGCTAGGAGGTTCGACTGCTCCTCCGTTGCCACCGTTGCCGGCGTTGGGTGGGTCGGTGCCATTGCCAGTGTTACCACCGTTGCCGTGATTGGGTAGATCGGTGTCGTTGCCGCTGTTGCCACCGTTACTGCGGTTGGCGGAGGTGTCGCCCGCGTTGATGATGGCTCACATGAAGTGATTAGGGAAGTTGTTGCTTCCACAACTTTCAGATCCGAAACCGTAGGTTCCATCTTCAGTGGCCAGATCGCTTAGATCGGAGTCGCGACTGCTGTCGCTGACCATGTTCCCAACTGCCACCGGAGCATTGAGCTCGCTGAGGGTGCCGATCGATGGAGGGAACCATGATGCCGTGGCAATCGCCGGTGCTGTCGGCGGACCAGGCATGCGAAGCGTGCCCATCTGTCCAACTTGGAAGCGGAAGCTCCCAATTGCCAAGCTGAATCCGTCGCCCACGGATTCGAATGCCGGGCGAGTGGCCGGTGTGTGGACGGTGAAGTCAAAGGCACCGAAGAGCTGGCGAATCTCCGCTGTTGCGGAGTTGTAGATTGCAGTTGATGGGGCCGAAGAAGCCGCAACATCAGCACTCCCTTTTCCCACAGACGGCGCCAATTGACGAGGGTTTAACTCATCAATGCCCATTGTTATGGACTTGGGTTTTGGAGAAGGAAGGAGCGCTGGAGACATCTATTGGCTAGCAAACAAGCACACAGGGGACAAAGGATTTACCCAGGTTCAGGCCTCGTAGAGGTCCCTACTCCTGCTTGTCTTCTCGTGGAATTATTGAGGGAGTCAAAAGTTACAACGGTGCGCAGATGCAATCTGGCGAGGGTTTGTGGAAGCTAGGGTTGCGTGTGTCCTCCTCGCCGCCCCCTCCTAGCCCTTATATAGATAGGCTAGGTCTCAGGTAGCAGGTCGAGTCGGTTACAAGTTAGGGTTCTCCCCTTCAAACTTTCTATCTTTAGCTTTTTCTTGATCTTCAAGCAATCGAGAGTCCGCAGGTTACTCGAGTCCTTCTATCTGGGCCTTGGCGACACCATGGGCCTATACGTATTTGGACCGTATATACCAAGCTTGAGTACCTGTAGGGTATACCCATGTGAATACGGGTTTTATGCATCCTTATAGTGCAGCAAAATTATTGTCAACTTGGATGATTCAAATGAGTAAACTTTATTCCATGTCATGTAATCAACTCATAGGCTTGCCTTTGAACGATAAAGTATAATCATGTAAGTTGAGAGTGTGAGAGTTCTCATGAAAAGCATATACACTAGGGTATCTCAATTCTACCGCATCAATAAATCAAGACTTTTCAAGCAGTACTTTTCTATTCATTGTGCTTCAAGAATTTCAGTTTTTGAGTAATTGAGAGCATGCCAAAGATTTTTATTAGTTTATCGGGCTATGATGGACACTCATGGCATCACTAAGGTTTTTATTCCTTTTGCATAATGATTTCTTATAACAGCCAGAGGACTGATTCCATCATGATTACAGCTACCCGGGAGTGCCAAGAATCTTACCCACTATAGCATTGCTGCTACAAGTGTTTAATTAACTCATAGCCGAAATCTAGGAGTTTCCTCCATGAAGATCGTTCGTAGGCCAGCGGAGTTGTTGGCATCCCATGAAGTTTGACACGCATAAAGCTATATCATTCTTATGATTAACAAGTCAAACTTTGGCATGCTCACAAAAACCACTAAACATTAATTCAATCGAACAAATCCTTTTAAAGAGAGTTATCAAGTCAATCAACATTTTCAGTGGTGTTGAGTGTCTATAGAAATAAACCTTGAAGACTAAGCACTACAACACCCAAGCCTTCAATTGTGAGACTTTTCTTAATGCAATTGTTTAGAAATTTTTAGGCAAGAATTGGTTAATTACGAGTGCTGGAACAAAACGTACCCAATTAAATACCCATGCAAACGAAAATCTTACTACAATACAAAGACTCACTCCACCAATATAATATCTCAACATTTAATACTAACTAACATGGGTTTCTCAAACTTCAAAAGTGGGGAGTCATAAGGAATACCTCTCATGTTTGGTTCCACTTCTCTCTTCCTTTTTTATTTGTTTCTTGGAAACTCGAAGTTGATCACCCTCCTGTAAATACATGAAAACCTCGAGGCGGAAAGAACAGAAAGAGGGAAAATAAGGAAAATGGAGAAATATTTTTGTGGTTTTTAAGAGAGAGAGTTTAAAGAATAGAAAATTGGTGACAAAGCTCGGCTAGAAAATCTCGAAAGCAAATAGAAAGAACTAAAAATAATGGTGTTGGGGAAACCAACACGAGTGCTTATAAACTCAAATAAAAACACAACCTCGAAATAAATAAAAGCAAATGAACTCCAAATAAAGATACATGAGGAAACTTTCCCAAGCTTAGTCTTTTGCAAGCCCTTCAAATCATTGTGGTGGCAGGAAAAAGTCGTTACTCTAGTTTGCCAATTGAGTTGAGAGGTTACTACTTGATTCTCGGAGGTTTAAAGAGAGGCTATACATCCTCTACACGGTCCCTCCAAGTCCTTGGAAGTCTTGGTATGTAGCGAACCGGGTTTGTGGCTTCTCCTCTTGATAAGGAACTTCTTACTCCTCCTCTTGGTCCTCATACTCCTCTGGAATCTCTTCCTCGGGTTGGTGTTGCTCAACCTGCAAGTCATATAGCAAACGTCCTTCCTCGATAGAGAAAAGAGCATTAGGCCTAGGAGCGGGGTAGAGACGCCCAGCTCCAGCAATATGCAGATAATAAACACCGCATCTCCTAGTGAGCATTCCACAAGCTTTCAAAGTGGAGAAACCAACACGTGTCTCAGCTAGGACGGCTTGCAACTCACCTAGGTCGATGCCTAAGGTAGTGGCAAGCATGGTGATGACGCCTCCACCTATGATTGGTCCTTGGCTTTGGGAGGCTTGGTGCTCAAGTAGCGCACAAGGATGATTCCCTCCTCGTCGAGTCTCGTGAACTCATTACATGCCTGCAAGGTGTTAGCAATAACATAGAACAAATAGCGAACTGCAGGATGTTGAATATTATTCCCCTTGCTCACTCTAGTAGTGAAACTCATTCCATTATAGTATTGCTCAGGGGTAGGTTCTAAGCCAGTAAAGGATGCGGGAAAGGCATTAACATCATTGTTTGGAAAATTAAAACATGTCCACCATTCATCTAATGTTAAAGTGTAGTTGTTGTTCATAAGTCGGAAAGAAATAGTGTCCTCTCCTTGCCATTGTTTAATGGTGCTTTGCAACGAACTTGGAAATTCAATGGTTAAGCGGCGATAAGTAGGCACATCATTATACACAAAGTTTTGTAGGCCAACTCTATTGCAAAGTAAATTGAAGTCATCAGAAATACCGAGTTGGTTCAAAATAATGGGGGCAAGCCCACTTGGTGTCCTTCACTTCGCGGTTCTTGATCCTGTTGTAGTGATCACGTTGGGGCTCATCCCTGAACCGTATCCCCATGCGTTCTTGAGCGGCAGCCCGAGAAGCGCTAGCGGTGGCACGAGCACAAGTTTGGCTCCTTGTGTTCATCATCTAAAACATTGAATAAAGGAAAAAATAAAACTTTTTGATCCAACAACAGTAAGTGCATCATATTCCTCATCATACCACACAAAAGAATCTCCTCAAAATAATAATCTAGGCAAGAAAATTATGGCAATTGGTTCATAGTAGGTCTCACCCTAGATTGATAATGACACTAGATCGAATATGAATTTGCAAAAAGTAATTGGAGTATCGGTGGAGAAACATACCGTAGATCACTTATGTGCGAGAAAATCAAACGAAATTTAGTAAAGATGAAGATCTCTTGAGGTTTTGAGAGAGTTTTGAGGTAGAAGAGAGAAAAAGGATTGAAGTTTTTGACTTGGAGGTACCTTCCCGTGCATTTTTGTGGTCGGACGCAACTATACGGACGCAGCTATACAGCCGGAACAATTCGTTCCCTCTGTATAGTTGGTCGTCAAACTGTCTGTCTCTGGGAAAGAAAATATACAAAGGCATCGATATTTATACGACCGGAACTATACGGCCGGATTTTTTATTCCCGCCGTATAGTTGGTCGTTAAACTCTCGGTACATTAGAAAAGAAATTGTACGGAGGCACCAATATCTATATGACCGTAACTATACGGCTAGAATTTTTGTCCCCGTTGTATAGTTGGTCGTTAAACTCTCAATACATTAGAAAAGAAATTGTACGGAGGCACCGATATCTATACGACCGGAGCTATACGGCCAGAATTTTTATTCCCGCCATATAGTTGGTCGTTTAACTCTCAGTACATATTAAAGAAAAAAAATCGATGGAAAGGATATCGATATGACCGGAACTATACGGCCGGAATTTTTATTCCCACCATATAGTTGGTCGTTAAACTCTCTTAGTGCATCAAAAAAAATCTTCGAAAACTATTTCTTTTCCTATAACTTAGTGATTTACCTTGTTTATGGCAGAAAATTGACAGAAAATATTGTCGACCAACAATAGCATGAATAAAGCAGGTTTTTTTAGTACTACCGAACTTCTTCTCCTCAACTAGAGTTTTCTAGCACTCTTTATTAAACATAAACTTAAACTAAACTTAAAAACTTTACTCAAACATTTATTTCACATGGGTTGCCTCCCATGAAGTGCTCTTTTATGGTTAATAGCTTGACCTCAATGTTGCTTACTTAGGCCATATGAGTGGAACACCCACTCCAAAGTAATTGGCCTTCAAAGTGATGGCATCCTTTTCATCATGTTTGGCTTTCTTCTTCCTGTGGAAATGAATAATAAAAGGATCCCGTGAAGGCAATTGAAGCTTCACGTTCCCTTCATGTAGATTAATCAAAGCCTTAATAGTTCTTAAAAAAGGACGACCTAATATAATAGGAGCAGTAGCATCTTCAGGCATGTCCACAATAACAAAATCAATGAGAGCAGGACATCCTTTAGTGTATACTAAAGTATTCTCCTTAATTCCTACAGCTTGTTTGTAGGTAGAATCTGCTAGATGCAATTTAAACTTAGTGATTTTAAAGGAGCCAAGATTTAACTTGTTAAAAAGACTCTTTGGAATTGTTGAGACGCTTGCACCTAGATCACAAAGTGCAGATATCTCATTGGTTCCAATTTTAATCTTAATAGTAGGCTCAAATATGTTATCTAACTTCACAGGTAATTTTTCAGCAATTTGCTTATATTATTTCTCAAGCTCATGTTCCTTTACTGCTACCTGATTAACGAAGTGCTGGTACATAGCATCCTCACTACCTTCACTCACTGGAATCTTAATCTTGATCCTTTTTAAAAGATCTTCAATGGTGTAGCTTGGTGAAGGAGCATTACTATAGTCATGTTCTTCAGGCTCTTTCCTTTGGATTCTCATCATCTTGAGGTCTTCAACGGGATTTGGCTCAGCTTTACCTGCAAATTTAGTTAGAATGAGAGTTTGAATCTTGATTATCTTACCTAGCTATGCCTCAACGATCCTCGTTCTTTCTTGGAGGGTCTGCAAATCATTTCTCAAACTAACAGCTTGGTTAGATAATTTACCAAGAATAGCATCATGGTTCTCCGTTATTTTAACAAGAATTTTGTTTTGTTCATTTTGTGAGTCTACAAAAGACTTTAGTGTTTCTTGGACACTACCATTACTAGTTGCCATATTATTATTAGAATTACCTGCGGGACTAGAATAATGTTTCTAAAAGTTAGTATTGTAATTCTTCTTCCAAGCAGGGTTATAATCATTACGAGATACAAACTCTATCTCTTCAATATTTGTTTCAGGGGTGGCTCTTACCTAGGTTTCCTTACCTTTTACGGCTAATATGAGCTCATCCAAATTGGCATTGAGTTCTTCATTTTCTTGTGGTGAGATGGAATTCACCTTCTTCGTGTTTGATCTATCCACATGCCATTGGGCATGGTTGTCTTGCATATTGTCTAGCAGTTGTTTTGCTTCGGTAATATGTTTACCCATAAACGTTCCTCCAATTGTAGTATCAAGCATAGACTTAGACACAGGATTAAGAGCATTATAAAATAGATGGAGAATTAACCAGTCTTCCATCCCATGACTAGGACAGTTTCTCATACATTCTTTCATCCTCTCCCATGCAAGCACTAGTGGCTCACACTCTTCCTATCTAAAACCAGTAATTTTAGATCTGAGTTGCATAGTCTTTGCAGGTGGGAAAATTTTAGTCATAAATAAAGAAGTACATCCCACCCATGAAGTAATAATATTTCTAGGCAAAGATAGCAACCATTCTTTTGCTCTCCCTCTTAGAGAGAAAGGAAATAAACGCAATTTGACCGCATCAGAGTCAACGTATTTAATACGCATCATATCACATATTTCAATGAAAGTATTCAAGTGCATACCTGCGTCTTCAATAGCAGAGCCTCCAAATTGATTTTTTTGAACCAAACTTAAGTAATGGGACTTAATTTCATAGTCATCAGCCGCAATTGCTGGCTGAGTAATAGGAGTATGCAAATAATCATTGTTGGGAGTAGAAAACTCCCCAAGCTTCTTCTCAGCCATATTTCCTATGTTTTTGGATTTTACTAAACAAAGAATTATAATAGTAAAAGCAAGAATTTTAAAGGCTAACTAATTTTTTTGGTTTATCAAATAAAGACTGAAAGCAATATAACAAAATTAAAAATAAGAATTAAAACTAGCAAGGTTCCTAATAACCTCACCAGGGTAGCTATTGCTTCCCCGGCAACGGCGCCAGAAAATGGTTAATACCTTTGATCCAGATTACGGATGTAGTATAGCTTATTTTTCCCTAGTAGACCTAGGTTATCGAATCCTCGGGAAGCGAATGCGTAGTGAAGTTACTTTAACGGACCTTCAGGAGTTTCAGAATTCCTTTTGTGTTTTTACCGGACCAATAGCTTGCATCTTTTTGTTGTTGTCGATGATGGAGAGAGAGTTCATAGGGCGTTTGGTTTCACCTGTAGCTGTGCAAAACATCTAATGGGAATAAAAGATAGAAATAAGGTATGCATGTACTTGTTAGAGCAAGATAAATTATATGTGGGCGGTGCATCCATAATTTCTATTGCCTCTATAACCACTTATAGCAATAACCTACTAGTCTCATCCATAGAAGAAAGGGAACTAATGATATGCATAGTGATGTCACCGTTAATCCTAAGTAAATCCCTCACATACAGCCGTACTACCCCTTTTGTCATTGGGGTTCCCAACCTGCAGATTAGTGATTACTCATACTCCTTATACCAGGCTCAACCCTCAGGGTCTTGGGTACCTGACAAGTCCTTGGATTGAGGCAACAGATGATACAATAATCATCATGTCATACAAACTAATACACGATCCCATCTATGATAAATACCATGCACAAACACTACATGGCTAGGACGTAGACCTTAGCCCAAGGAGAATTACTCACACATAGAGATGAGATCAACAATCATAAATATTGTAATAAAAATCATAAGATTGATAGCAATAGTCTTACACTGTCGCTAATCGGAGAAGAGATCTACTATTACAAGTGGTAGAATATGGCTATGGAGATGGAGAAGGGTTTTGAGATCTGGAGGCGGCTGGTGATCTGTGGCAGACTACAGACTTTTGGTGAGGTCTGGCTTGTTTTCTCATCGCCCGAGGCTTCTTTATATAGGGGTCCTTTCACGAAAGTTGTTCTGTTTGACCTAACAGTGGTGACGCCAACTATACGATCGGAGCTATATGGCCGGAATTTTGCTCCAGTCGTATAGTTAGTCGTTAAAGCGTCTGCCTCCACTTCACGGCTCCTGGTTTCTTCTGGTTTTTGGAAGTCTCGTATCTTTGACTTTAATGTATTGACTTTAATGTAGTGATTCCCATCTTTAAACGAAATTATCTGCGCAGGAAATTTATAAACGAAAGGATTGCATAAACCTTTGAATATTAGGCATTAGTGGCAGGATTTAGAGAGATATTTCATCAAAATTATGAATAATATCCAGTTTAAATCTGGATGTGGATGGCTATATTTCAGAGCCATCACTACCCTATTGGGAAGTCCTAGAGGTACACTCTTCAATCGACGTGATACACGTGACGAAGAATCTTTGTATGAACCTGTTAGGATTCTTGTGATTGTATGGGAAGTCAAAAGATACATCGGAAGCACGACAAGACCAGCAATGTATGAATGAATAAGATGGCCTGCATCCATAGAAGTATCAAGGTCCTTCAAGCTACACTCTTACCAAAAAAGAGAAGGAAATCTTTTTTGAATGCCTGAGCAGTATCAAGGTCACGTCTAGGTTATCGTCTAATATAAAAGGAATAATAAATATGGTAGAGAAAAAATTCCAAAACCTAAAGTATCATGACTACCATGTGATTATGACGCAAATGTTTTCGGTTGCATTGAGGCGGCTTCTACCAGAAAATGTTCGAGTACTCATTGTGAAGCTATGTGTATTCCTCAATGCAATTTCTCAAAAGGTAATCAATCTAGAAAGTCTACCAAGGTTATAAAATGATGTGGTCCAATGTATTGTTAGTTTTGAGTTGGTGTTCTATCCTTCTTCAATATTATGACGCATCTCCTGGTTCACCTAGTCTAAGAGATTGCCATTCTTGGTCCTGTAGTTCTACACAATATGTTCCCCTTTAAGAGGTTCATGGGAGTCTTAAAGAAATATGTTCATAACCGTGCTAGCCCAGAAGGAAGCATCTCCAAGGGCTATGGAATAGAGGAGGTCATTGAGTTCTGTGTTGACTTTATTCCTGACCTTAAGCCTATTGGTGTTTGTCAATCGCAACATGAGGGGAGACTGAGTGAAAAAGGCATGCTAGGAAAGAAAGCAATAATAAGTAAAGATGGTTATTCTTTCACTCAACCACACTACATAGTTTTATAAAGTTCCACCTTGGCGGCTCTGTATATCAATGTACACAAGAATATTCTATGCTCCCAATACCCGGGGCAGTCTGACAACTCGATTACACGTGCACACATGGTGACTTTTGGCGGTTGGTTGCAAACACATCTCATGAATAACACCACTATTGGAGATCAGCTATACTTGTTGGCCAGGACACCATCTTCGACTATATTAACTTTCTAAGGGTACGAGATAAATGGGAAGACATTTCATATGATCGCCCAAGATAAAAAGAGCACCAACCAAAACAGTGGTGTCCGCATTGATACAACAAACAATAATGGGAAAACGGACACATATTATGATTACATAGAGGAGATATGGGAACTTTACTATGGAACTTATTAAGGTCCTTTTGTTTCGGTGCAAATGGGTCAAGATGAAAGGAGGTAGGGTTGAGATAGACAAGAATTACGAAATGACAGTAGTGGCTCTCAACAATCTTGGGTTTAGAGACGAACCATTCGTCCTAGCCAATGATGTGGCTCAGGTTTTCTATGTGAAGGACATGTCTACCAAACCCAAAAAAGATAGATAATAAGCAAACGAATACATCATCCGATGAGCCAAAGAACCATATAGTTGTTTTAGGGAAAAGAAACATTGTGGGAGTGGAGGAAAAAACAAACATATTAGAAGATTATAATAGGTTTAATGAAACTCTACCCTCCATAGTGAACACTGTCCCAAGCATCCTGTTAAATGATGAAGGTACACCAGGGTTATGGCCGACGCGATCATAAGCAAGGGACATACGCGGATAAGGTTCATGGCCTCCAAGGCATTTTAGGAAACAAGTGACTATATGTATTTTGAATTATGCCTTTGGTAGTTTTTCATATGCAATCAATATACCAAGTTTAGTATTTTCTCTTGCAACTATGTCACAAAATATGACACCATGCGAAGGTTTTACATTGTTTGGACTATTTTTGAATTTATTATGCCCGTTTCAAACTATGGTCAAAAAGGCGGGCATGAATATTATTACCTAGGGGATGAGCCTCGCTAAACTTTCATTGTATCTCTGAAGAAACATCATATTATGAGTCTAAAAATGATTTTTTCAAAAAATCATGAGCATTAGATCATATACTTATAGTTCAAAGCGGAACAACTTCCTGCCGATTAGGCAGACATTTGTCTTTCAAGGGTGAACGGAAAGGTTTGAGATATCTCGATTGGGACATTATCCATGTAAGGTGGTCTAATAATTTTGAAAATAGGGTGGTAGCATTTTGAATTATGCCTTTGGTGGTTGCTTGACAAAACGCCCGTTTTTGGCACTCGTAAAATGGAAAATGGCTTTTCCATCTGACGAAAAGGAAAACTTCCTCCTACAACATTGTTCGTCATCCCAAGATGCACATGCATGCACAATATGGGCACACTATCACAAACTATGTCATGATTCTGGCCATAACATTGGTCATTTGGCCCAAAAGCCATATAACCTCGAACATGATAGCTCATTTTGACAAGTACTTTTTGAGATGCAATCAATATACCAAGTTTGGTATTTTTGTTTGCAACTATGTCACAAAATGTGACACCACATGAAGGTTTTACATTGTTCGGACCATTTTTGAATTTCTTATGCCCGTTTCAAACTATGATCAAAATAACGGGCATAAAGATTCTTACCTAGGGGATGAGCCTCGCTAAACTTGCATTGGATCTCTGAAGAAACATCATATTGTGAGTCTAAAAATTATTTTTTTCAAAAAATCATGAGCATTAGATCATGTACCTATAGTTCAAACCAGACCCACTTCCTAACGATTCGGTAGACATTTGTTTCTGAACAATCGTCTGATCCCTACACAGAAATGAGCCAATTTTTGGCACACATGTGTATCTGAACATGGAAATCAATGTCTTGGAGGCCAGACATTACTATTATTTATTTAAAATGATTTACCATTTAAAAACATTTTATGGAATTTAGGAATAGTAGAAATATTAAATAACTGAATTCTCATTAAGGATAAATTATACTTTTATTAGATAGATATTTATTTTATGAACATTTTGATATGATATATGTCTTTTTCTAATTTGTAATTATTTCACTATGTAATTGCAAGATTGATTATAGTTTCAGTATGCAATAAGGCAGGAACCAAATTTTAAACTGAAAAGTTGAAAAAAAATTAAAAGGCCCTTTAGTCCCAGTTTGTAATACCAACTGGGACTAAAGGTGGATGGTTCGAGCGCCCTTTCAGCGACAGCCAAAAATTGGCTCAATCTCGGTTGGTGCTATAAACCGAGACTAAAGGAGTCCCGGTTCATGGCTCCATCCGGGACTAAAGGCCCTTCCCTATAATGCCGCCTGCTCCTCTCCCCCAAATCCCATCTCATTTTCAGTCCTGAGCAGGAGGCGCCAATGACGACCCCGAGTGATGTCGGTAGGCTTCCTGATTCCGCCACGGTCCTCAATCCTCTCCGTTCACCATCCGCGCCGTCCGCCGACACCGTCCGCCGTCCGCGATCGAAGAAGTCACTAAAGATGGGGCCCCAATTTCTCTCACGTAGAATGCAAGATTATTTGTAAGTCAATGCAGAGTTATTATTAGGGACAGCATCCCAATCACCATTTGAGAATGGAATAAGCTAATTGCGGATGGAGTTAGTTATGTTGAGGACAGATCCAAAGATATTCTTTGGAATACGCTCATGACAAATTTCACCCTACCGCTAGAGGTGGATCCAAGCAACAAAGTTATAGAGCCAATAGTCAAGGCATGGGTTCTTAAGAAGATGGCCACGTAATTCACAAACCAAGAAAAAATTGTACAAGGACTATATCCTAGAAAAAAAAGACTTCGGAGTTCACTATAGTGAATGAGAAGCTAAGAGATCACTAGGACAAATTTCTGGAGTACAAGAACTCAGCTGAAGCTATGAAAAGGTCGAAAATAAATAAGGAAAATGTTGCGCTAAAAAAATATCATCATGTTATGGGGACAAGTGGCTACAAGGCTGCTAGGCCTAAGTGGGAGAAAGCTGAGAATGACCTGATTGATAAAGGAATCAATCCAGAGACATAGGAGTGGGCTGAACAGGCATAGTCTTGGTTCTACGGGCATGGGGAAAGTTGAACCCAGAAACAGGAAAGAGTATTTTTACAAAAGAACATCTTGTAACACCTTACGAAGCCCTTTAAACTGCAACGAAGGATGTGTAGGAGGGGAAGTTCTATCCCGATAGAGAGAACGACGAGCTGACACACGTCCTTGGGAATAAAGAACAGAAAGGACGAACAAGAGGCACATCAGGCTCCGTTCCATGGAAGCTCGGGTTTCTCGATGATAGGAAGAAATATCCCGATAGAAGTCATTAGAGGAGAAAGTACAGGGAGGCAGACCGGATGCAGTAGATAGGATTGAAGAAACATTAAGGAGGCAGTAGGAGCAAATAACCGCACTTATATAGCAAGATACCGGTCCATCTAAGCGGCATGATGAAGACCCTGCATTCGATGCTACCGTCCCACCATCTCGGCGGAAAAGTAGCGTCGCTTCCATGGAGCTCCCGGCTAATGATGATGCACTGGCGATGGCTCCTCGCTACCCCGTGGATGATATCACGGAGAGGGAAAATGGTGATCTGCATGTGATAGTTGTGAACATATCCATGAAGGTGGCGCATGGCTTTTCCTTACCTTCCGGACCTAGACCAACTTACCATTGCTCTCTAGTTCCAGATGGCTATGTTGTTGTCGGGGTGGATGAAGTTATGAAGGGATTGGAGCACCTGAAGCTTGACTTTCCTGCAGGTGAAGGGGATCTGACTGAACTGGGAGAAGACAGGAAAGGCACTGTTCTATGGCGAAAGGAAAATATCGTGCTTCCAAATTGGACACCAAGGCTAGCGACTTCTCAGAGTAGCAATCCAGCTCAATCTCCGCCCTACCAGCCGTCCTCGGCGTGTCAGCAGACTCCGCCGCCTCAGCCATCTCCAGCGCATTAGCAGACTCCACCACGTCAGCCCCGGTTGCACAAACAGAAGAGCACCGCAGGTCCGGCGGCTAGTACTAAAGCTGCGAAGAAATCCTCAGCAGGTACAAGGAACAAAGTAAAGGATGCTCCTGCTAAGTTACCTTACGACTTGGCTGATGAGGAAACCAAAAGGGTTGTGTATGAAGATGTGAAACGCCAGCTTGCACCGAAACGTCCCCTTCCAAAGCAGTATATAGCACCGAAAACAGTGAAACACTTTGTAGGCATGCTTGAGCGACCAAGACCATATCTAGTATTAGACTATGACCGCTCTATTATCAAGTCACATAATGCGAATGTGCAGTGGTCGAGAAGTAGTAGTGCAAGCGGGAAAACAATTCCCCAGCTCGCAGAAAAGAAAAACCAATTGTGCCCCTGCTCAACGTGTTTTCCGATGATGATCCGGTGGTTAAACAACTACTCACACAAACGGCTAGAGATCTTGGTATGACTGTTGATCAATACTTAGGAAGGAAGACACACACATGGCTGGAGTAGCATACAAATACGAGTACGGGAAGCCTCTCATCAGACCTGAGGAGGTCCTACATCTACAAACACAAATGCGAAGATTAAATGAGTGCTACATGCAAGCCTCAAAGGGAGGGAACATCATGCTCAAAGCGGACATTAGAGAGGAGCATTACTTCCATGGAAACGATGAGGTACACATTGACATTACAGAATTATTTCAGTTATTCAATCAAGATGTCCTCGACAAATCTCTCATCAGTTTCTATTGTTTGTAAGTGATTTATTTCTGTAATTAAGTTTCTAGCTCAGCTTGTTTATTGTATGTATAATTATCCTCACTATATTATTTTGTATGCTATTATGTAGAATAAAGATTCTCGAGTGCAAAAGAGGACAAATCTATGACCTTGGGTTCATTGACCCAAATACCATTTATGAAGTTACGGTAAAAGAACACGACAAGGACATGGAGGATTACTTGCTAAGGTTTTTAATGAAACAACAAACCAAAACAGAAATACCATTTTCTTACTACTTCTAGTGAGTGTTATTGTCTTATACACATTCAATTTTATTTACTCGATGTTAAGTGTAATTGATCAGTTATGTGTGTGTATGATCCACTTTATTTTGCTAGTCATTCAAGTTGACAAAGGAAAAGTACTTGTCATGGACTCGAAACGTAAAAACCATGAGAAATTGGCGGACCTAGTTCAAATACTCTAGAGGTAATTTCAATCATTATCGCACTATATCGATATCATTCGTTCATTTCCTGATATCAAGTAATTAATAACTCACTTACCCATTTTTTTGCCAGAAAGGATTTGGAAATGATTCATCAAGGCTGTTAGGGGTGAACTGAAAGAGTATCTACGATTTCAAGAACTCAATGTAAGTAGTACTATAGCTAGGTTTGCGTATCTCTTTGATTCTTGTTTCAATACCATTACCTTGCTTGATTATTATTTTGATTGAACTATATTCTCATGAAGTGTTTGAGGCAGGAAGACGTGAATAATTTATGTGGATACTACGTTTGTGAATACATTCGCCACACCACCTGTGAGCTGACCAGAATTTCACAATAATTTGAAGTACGTAAACATTATTCACAATCTTAATTTATTATCATCAATTGTGTTGAGTTTGATTCATATATATTGATCCGCTTCTTTAAATTAGACTGAACGGATGCGGGTGGTATCCTATCAAAGGATTGCGTACGAGCAATTCAAGAGGAATTGACCGGATTCCTAGTTAAGGAGATCATATATCCAACCGAATAATAACAACAGGAATTTATATTTAGACAATATAAGGATCGTAAGAGAAATTATATTGTATATACGCTTGAACATGTGTTATATGTAATATGTTCGACCAAGCACGAAGAAAGACGTTACTTTGATCTCTATATTCATGACGATGTTGTGTAATGGTTCCTTCATTGATGTATGTAGTAGCGTCGAGTTGTATATATAGCATCTCTAAGCACGTCACTTATGTCAAACATCTCCATGTACCGCCGTACAAATCCGTCACAAAACTCTGCCGCGGCAGAACCTGCTGCCGCACCGTCATCTGCTGCCACAGCAGCTGAATCTCCCCAAACACTGCCGCGGTCTCGGTTCGCCACACAACCGGGACTAGGGGGGCTCCAGTCCTGATTGCGCAGTCCCGGTTGTGCAACCGAGACTAGAGGCCCATACGAACCGGGACTAGAGTCTTGTTTTCCATTAGTGGAAGCAGCATAGTCAGTCGGCATCCTTTGGTTCTTCTAATATAGGGCACTCTCCACCTTTTCCGGATGTCCAAAAACTCGTCCACCACCATTTTTTATAGAAAAGAGTATATATTAATTTCACAGGGATACCAATTACACCCAGCCTCTACAACAATGCATGCCCTAACGGCCCTACGGATGCACACAGCCTAGAAAAAAGAAAAAAGAATTAGAAAAAAGAAAAGTCCTGCTACAGAGAACTAATCCTCAAAGCAATGACACTGACACCATCCGAACAACACAGGTAGTCCTCCACTCCAATAACAACGCCTTCCAGAAGGAAACAATGCCTAAGCGCCATCGTTGCCCGATCAAAGATCGTAGGTTTTCACCCTAGAGAAAGTCCTCGCTCACAAAACAATGCCTTCAACAATGTCATTGCCAGACACAACCAGTTAAGGCCAGACCTTGGATTTTCATCCTGCAAGGTAAGACTGCGAACTCCCCCTATGTTGTCTTCCCGCACCAGCAGTCATTGCAACGAGACCCAGATCACGCAGCCAGTTCTTTATCGCCACAAGAACTAAAATCACCATCGCTACCCTCATATTTCCGCTTTCCTGACATTCTCCGCATCTAACTTCACCATGGCTCAAAGAACGGCACTTGGTGGGAACAAACAACAGAGCTTCGCAACGCTCCCGCTGAAACCAAACAGCCAGAAAAACAAGGTGCACACGACCGAATACCTTCTGATCTAGCAATCTCCAAGCCTGATACGCCCATGGGAGTTCGCCGGCGGAGCCTTCCGGAACCTGCCTCTCCAGACCAGATCAACGAGGGCAGACATCAAGCAGATCTTCGTCTTCGTGCGAAAGAAACCAAAGGACCACCTCGTTTATTAGATCCGACGCAGCGATCCCCACACCGCCGGCCGGTTCCCGAAGAACGGATCGAGCAGGCAATTAGGGATAGAGAGCTGATCTAGATCTTCCAACGGAATCCCATCGCCGGTACCTCCTCCACCAGACCGCCACCCGCTCCACACCGGTAGAGGCCGCCGCCTCCAGATCCAAGCTCCCACGAAGCCACCGCCGGTCAGAGCCGTGAAGACGTCGATGGCGAGGGGGCCCCATCCAGCGCCGGTGTTCTCCTCCCTACCGCCGCGCTGGGGCCGGGAGGCCAGATCCCCGCCACCCCCATCACCGGCGCCGCGCACTTAGGCCGGCGGACCTCCGGGGGCGACGAGGAGGGAGAAGGATGGAGGGGGAGGAGGTGGTGGCGGGGTTAGGGTTTGGCCCCCTCGGTCGCCAGGAGGGGGCGACACGAGGGGGGCGACGTTGGTTCAATCCAGGTCATATCACACGAAGCATCTCTCTGTCATTGCGTATGTCTACTCTGATAAAGATATCGTCTTCGTTGGGCATGATAGCAGCAAGCAAGTGGCACCAGTCTCAACACGCCTGGCTAGATGATGATACCCCTATGTGTCGAACCTTTTAGCCAGTTGTACTCCACACCCAGTCAAACTATTGTGTCTTTGTAATCCTCCTGGCATTTCACAAAATTGAGGATGATGTGCTCCACTTTCTCATTCATGTTGATGTGAGCGTTGATTTCAGTATCTCCCCGCCTCAGGCTGCCTCCCTGGCTCCATGCGAACTTTTGCCCTCACCACCGTCTTGCCTCAGACTGTCTAGTGTCGTTGAGATTGTTTTCTGTACTAGTGTTAGAAGGTTCGCGAAGGAAGCGAAGGCTCGATATACGCCCGGCTTCCCGCTAAAGCATGAGGCAAGACGGTGGTGAGGGCGTCGTTCAACTAGAGGCACCGGCAGAGCTGTGATATTGTTGGGACTCAAGGAGGTTTAGAGCATACGATAGAGAGTAATGTCTCTCTTTTTTTGTCAATGACATGCAGTTTGGTGGAGTCCATGGGTGTGACTACACAATATAACTTGTAAGGTGGTCGCAATGATGATTTTCTTTATCGTGTAAGAGTTATTTGTGTGGGGGTTAGTGTGTGCGTGAGAGTTAAACGTGGAGGCTCCTATTAGAACTAGGTGATTTCTCCCGTGTTGCGGCAGAAATTAGTAGCACTATATTCTATGGTTAGATAGGTTAGAACATGTGAGCCTTAAGCAAATGTATCATCACTATCAATATTTTTGACTCCATCAGTTTTTATTTCATTGCAAACAAAAACAATGACTCCATTGGTTATTAATGCCAAGTGATAACATGCGGTTACTGAATAGGATCCATGTCGATCCACGCCATGAAGTATGATTAGAAAAGTATCAGTTGTATGCATTTTGTCTGACCTTTTAAGAATAATACATGTAACATTTTATAGACAATATGCGAGGAGCGAGGAAGCATCGGCGAAAAAGTAGTAAAAGGCAGATACTCTAAGGGTATTGACTGGTCCGCTTCTTGTCACCTTAATATTACAACTCTTCCACAAACTATAAGGCCACGTTTGGGTGGCCAGTTTGTTTTCCGGCTCCGATTTGTTTCCCTCGGAATTTAGACGTGCATAACCGGCTCTGATTTGTTTCCGGGCGAGTTTGGACATGCACAGACACCGTCCGTACACAGTTTAGTTTCTAGTTGGATATTCTAGTATTTTGGCTGGTAATCAAATAAATATGAAGCTAGTTCTCTCAGACTCTATAAAAATTGAATCTTTCAACATACACAATACAGTATACACGAGCAATCCATATAAAAACATCCCAGATCATATTTTAACAGTTATCCATGAATACAAGCTTTAGTTTTTTAGATCAACAACAAAGTAGGTTACTTAAATTACCAATAATAGTCATTCAACAGACTTGAACTCAGATGGACTTCTGAAGACTTAGACTCGCATGGACTTCTGAAGACTTGAACTTGGCATCCTAAATAAAACAAATCAATATTAGAAAACAACTTGTTCTGTGATTATCAATATTACAAATCAATAATACAAATCAAAACAGCCTGTTCTATGATTATCGATCCTCATTGGCATGATAAATAAACAATAGTAGTAAATCAAAATAATCCACCCAACAATAATCCACAAAGGAAAGAAGACACGTGTGTTAATTTTTCCACACATGGGCTAATTACATCTACCGCTGCTGCCTACAGGTGGCTCTAATATGTAGGCCTAAAATCTCTAGAGAAATTAACATTGTCAAATTCACACAAGAAAAGAGTATGTACTCAATTTAGTGCTCCTGTCCATGGCTTGTACTACCATCAGTTTTCCTTGACAAATAGTATAAGATATGACACAGTCTCTCTTCTCAAAGAATAATGATTATTTGTCAAACTCAAGAGAGGTCAGGTGCATGTACTATGTGCCAGCAAGTTAATTAAGCTAGCTCCACTACTTCAAAAAAATTAAGCTAAATCCAAGTTTCAATTATAGGGAAATTACAAGGCAGTGTATATAGTAATCTATATTTGAGGGCAGTACATATATATTCGTGTAGGAAAAAAGAGAACATGCTAAATTTGTCTAGATTCACAAGAATGATGATTGGTTTGTGGCAGGTTTTCAAATTTATAAGAGACACAGAAGCTCTAGTATAACAGTGAAATAAAAGGCAATGAGCTACTTACATGGAGGTAACTGAATTCCAAGCTTCCCGACCTCCTTCTTCAACCACAAACCACGGAGTCTTGGATCATAAGAAAGAAAAAGCTCTCTATTTGATGCATCTTTGAAAACATCAGAGGCTAGAATCTTGATCTCATCAGACACATCAACCATGACATTAAGTACTTCCAAACATTTTGGAATGGAGTATTGTTTTCCTGATGCTTGTTCTTTAATTCCTGCTTGTTCTCTCTTGAGTTTGACAAACTCTGACATTGTTTCTTCAATGCGTGGGACCGGGACAGATGTGTGGCTCCTATGCTTTCTAGCTCTTCCTGATTGTGCGCCACCATTACCACTTCTTGAATTCTCTTGATCAAAGCTCCTTTGCACATCTTCATCCTCCTCTCCACCTTGAGGGTTAAGTTCATCATCATTTTGAGATTGATAAGAAAGACTCCTTCCACTAGCACTCGTACTTTCAACTTCACTGAACCTATTTTGCCCTTCATCTTCACTGAACCTTTGACTTGTCATAGCACTAATTTTTGGAGCCACATTTCTAGTGCTCTGCCTCTCATCACTTTGACGTTTCCTACTAGTGATATGTGGAGGTTGGCTAGAAGTCACGCAATGTTTACCTTGAGCAATCTTACCTTCATAAAGCAAATCCAGTGCATCAAACAAAGGGAACTCCTTGCCCTGGAGCCTTCTGAACTTTGGGTCCTCCTGCAAATGCAAATAATGAGTAAAATTCAAATAGACTGTTGTGGAAAGAATGAGGCAACAATACACAAAGAACAAGAATGATGTAAACCAGCATAGGTCAACTATTTCCTCCCATTTTTCAGGTGTGGTGTTTATCATGCAACTGGTTGAATTCCATGAGATGCCACTTCTATTGACAATGGATTTGACTACTTCGTACTCTTTCTTCAATTGACCCTCTTTGTCTTGAACTTGTGACTTAACAAACTTTGCTTCTGGGAATTGGTCATTCAAATCTTTCACAATTCGGTTCCAACCTTCGGTAGTCCATCCATTTTGACCACAGTAGTGAGAAAAGTTGTACTCTGTAAGTACATCCACAAGCCCCTTTTCATACTGAGATGTCCATCTTGCTCTTTGTGCCATTGTAACCTAGGACAAACAAACAAAAAAGTTATTGCAAAAGGTCATGACAAACCTTTCTTATGTACAGAAAAAAGAACAAGTTATCGCAGCAATTCATGACAAACCTTTCTTATATACAAAAAAAACAGCAAATGCTCATCGAGTTGATCTCCTTCGCACTCTCAGAGCCCTACTTCTTTCATAATCTGCCCACATTTTTTTTGCTATTTGATCTCTAAGAGCATTGCCCAACTTTCTCCTCGATTCTGAGGGTGTTGAATCATCTCTAAGTGTCATGTCTCCAGTAGGAACATCCACATATTTACTAGGATCAATGTGCATCTTTTGGGTTTTAAGCCATTCTTCATCACCTCTCTGGCTTCGGATTATATTGTGCAACACCATTGCCACCAAGGGGATCTTCACTTGAGTATCTATGGGATAGTGTGTTGCAACTTTCAGAATAGGGAATCTCATCTTTAGGATGCCTATTATGCGTTCTATAATGTTCCTTAGTCGGGCATGCCGAAGGTTGAAAAGTTCTTTATAGTCTCTTGGGCGACAGTTTCCCCTAGCCTGCTCTTTTAGATGGTACCGAACATTTCTGTATGGGGCAAGAAACTTTGGTGTATTCGCGTACCCTCCATCAACCAAATAGTACTTGCCTTCGGGTACACGAAACCCAGACTGGATAGCAGAATTTAACACCCCGGCATCAGACGCCGACCGTTCCCAACCACTTGAAGCATAAGTAAAACTCAAATCAAAATCACAAGCAACCATGACATTCTAAGATAGAGTTCCTTTTTAGTTCCTATATGGTGCAGCTTCATTCTCATTTACTGTCATAGGGATATGAGTCCCATCTATCGCTCCTATGCAATTCTGCAAATAGAAGTTATTGGTACTAAATTATATGTGTCATGAAAGGATATGTATTTCTAACATACATTAGACAGATCAAATGTACCTCAAAGTATGGCCAATAGAGGGTACTTGACGAAATCTTGATATGAGGATTCGTGGATAAGCTTGATTAAATCATATGCCAATGACGTGATCGCATTAATGGAACCATTGATATGCCTATGGACTATTTCTAGGCTATGCTGGAATCTTTCTGTCAGTGTACGGTAGCTTGCATTCCTTGACAACATGTACATCAACATACATAATTGCTCCTCCACACTAACCCCTTTTGAATTTTCCAAAAGTTTTCTAGACCTAAGATCATCACAAAGTTCTTGGAAAATATGGGACTCCATTCTTAAAACATCATAACATCTAGTAGGATGACCATCAAGTAATTATCTGATATACATGGGACCCGTGAGAACAGAAGTATTCACTGGGGTTCTAATTTTCTTGGACAGTTTGTATAATGCCGGGAAAATAAGGAAAATCATTTCCTCAACCTCTTCCTCCTCGGAATCAGTCATCGCCATTTCCAAATTACGCATCTAATCCTAAGAATGCATTAAAAAACAACACATTAAGTGGAAATTGCATCTCTAGTTAATCGAAGAAATATTAAAACACTAACAGAAAATAAATGTGCTTAAGACTAACAGGAAAACAGAAAATAAACAGAAAAGATGTTGAACAAAGTGATATCGTATAATTTACTGCTAATCAGTCAAAGGAACAATTCACTAGTCTATGTAGCATCATTCTGGTACGGTATATATGTCACAACTGCATATCCTGAAATGGGATAGTGCTCTAAGGGGCCACCAAAAGCCAACTTACAGGAGCCTGCAACAACTCGTCCTAATTACTACCTAAATAGCCTCTAAGTAGAAAGGTGAATGGAGACTCGAGTATCTAATTACTCACGGCCTTCTAATGAAAAAGTAAGGATATAAAAGGCAATAATATTACATAAGTACTTCTTTTGAAAGAAAGGTATTTTTTTTAATTATTATGAGCAACTTGCATCAGGCTGAAATTCAGAGTTAAGCATTGTCTCTCTTGTTTTAGTGAAAAAAAGAGTGCTGGCTAGTAAGAACACTATGAACATTCACAAACAGTACCACATAAAGAAACCCTGGAAACGCAAAAGGGCAGGAACCTAAACAATTTAAAACAACGCAATGACATAACAAACATTGTGCAAGATGAAAATTGGAGTACCAAATACTCTAATAGTGTACTCTAGACCCTAGGAGATGCTACACTATCTCTGCAGAGAAGATCTGAGACTAAATGGTAAAGCTTGACATTCAAGCCGTAATTTGATGGGTACATATCATAAATAGGTCAAGTATATCAGTATAGCTACCATGTAGCAGATATCATCATCAGTTCATCACCTTAACACAAGGCTAAACTAATGAAATTAGCTGGCCAAAATTCATAGTAGAACAAACCATAAACATATACAGCATGTACAGGTGACAATTAACATTTCAACACACATGATAAACCACGACACGGTCCATATCCAATAAATAATGCTTTAGATGGAACAAATATATCATAAAAGATGGCTAAAGGAAATTGATAACAACAATATGCAATTAAGCTCAAATATCTGCTTCTCACGGCATCAAGCTGGCCTCATATTTAGCAGAGGTTGTGTGATGTAACATGATAAACATCAGGTCAATGCTACATAGTAAAAAAGGGAGACACAGGGGACATAGATGCAGTAGTTCATATCTCATCAACACTTGACTGTAGTCATCCGACTAGAATCAAAATACCCTACGAGTCTTCAAAAAACACTGAACGAAGAAAACATAGCCTTTCATGTAGATACCGCAACAGAGCACTAACCATTTTTCGTAGAAACTAAGCAGTTTCGTGTGGATGTTTGCCTCACAATAGACTTCCAAGTTCCAAAGCATTGGATGAACAAGCTCATACCTCAAGACCAAGTGGCCCAAGATTCCACACCGGCGGACGTCGGCGTCGTGGAGGTGCGCGTGACAGTGGCGGGAGAGTGGCGGGAGGAGCGAGGTGACGTCGTGTCATGGAGGTGGACCTTGCGCCGCCGCCGGACGGGCTGGAGGTGGACCTGGAGACCTTGCGCCGCCGCCGGACGGGCTGGAGGCGGACAGGTCGCGTCCGCCGCAGCCCCGCCAGTCGCCGCCCCGCGCAGACCTTGATCCGTCAGACACCGACCCGCCAGTCGCCGTCCCGCCAGCTTGCGCCGCCGGTCGCCGCCGTGTCAGTCGCCGCCCCGCAAATGGCTCGTCTGTCTCTCGCTAGGGTTCAGGGGTTGGAAAAGAAACCGAGCCCCTGCGGTCCGAGAGGTTTCCGCCCGTAAATGGGCTGGAAAGAATTCGGAGCTGGAAAAAAACAGCGAAACAAGCGGTAATACTGCTGCTGGGCCGTAAATATACCGGATCCGACTAAAACGGGTATTTTGGGCTAAAATACAGTGAACCAAGCAGGGCCTAAGCCATACCACTTTGATGTTTCGAACTTTGATCTACAAATAGGAAATAACAATTACAATTAGAGAAACTATTACAATTTATTTCCTGCAGCATGCTATTTATTGGTTGTTCTTAGGAAAATAAGCAAGCCTGTCATTTTGGCATACTATATGTTGGCATTCCGTTGAGCAAAAAAATAAGTAAATAAATAATATTCTGACACTAGTAGAAAACAGACCTTTGGTCCAGGGGTATTAGCTCCGGTTTTGCTACAAACCGGGACTAATGCCCCGGTCCAACGGCTAGAACTGGCACCAGGGGGTGGCAGACACTAGCCCCGGTTCGAGCGGGACCTTTAGCCCCAGGTCGTGTAACAAACCGAGGCTAAAGGGTTTCAGGCAGGCTAGGTCGGGCGCCAGACCCTTTAGTCCCGGTTTGTTATACGACCTGAGGCTAAAGGTTCTAGACACAAACCGGGGCTAAAGGTCTGGCTATATCTTCTTCTCCTGCCCGAGACACCATTCAAGCTGGTGGCTCTCCTCTCTCTCTCTTTCTTGCTTCAAGCTCGAGTTCATGCCCTTTTTTTCCTCAAGATTTGTCTATATTTTGTGGTGCCCCATCTATCCAAAGGTTCTAAAAGGTGAGCAACTTCATCATTTGAACTCTTATTACTATATTAGCTCATTTCATGCTCTATATTATAGATGGATTTGTGGATTTAGTTTGGTAGTAATTTTTGCAATGATAGCATGAGATCGATGTTTAGATTCTATATATCTTGTATTAATGTAAGGAACTCTAAGGTAAATATCACAATATGTGGATTCTATCTATATATATATCTTGTTTTGGCACATAGTCTTGAAATTTGATTTTAGAAGCACACACATGCGTGAGTTCATCATTCAAACTATCTAGCTGGGCAAAATATCCTTCTTCGTCTACCTGCGTTCAAAAAACTGAAAAAATTGTAACAAATATAGGGTTAATTCATAAAAGCTTGATAAGAAGACATCACAATTCACATATTAGAGAGTGCCTCTATGGTGAGCTCCTCGAAGATGTCTGAGGACGGGATCCTATGACATCTTCGAGAAGCTCTGCCGTAGTGGTGTCCCTGCTCTCCCACACCATCTTTCGGTTTATATCTTCTCTAGCTAAATCAGTATGCTGGTGGAGCTAACTAATTTCACATATTAGAGAGTGCCTCTATGGCGAGATCCTCTAAGATGTCTGAGGACGAGGTCCTAAGACATCTTCGAGAAGCTCCACCGTAGTGGTGTCCCTGGTCTCGCACACCATCTTGCAGTTCTTCACAAGAATGCATACCTATTTATAGATTAAGCAGCACAACATAGTGTCGGGCACTGATGACATAATGTCGACACACTCATGCTGGCATAGTGCTGCCACCCACCCAAAATAGTGTCGGCATTTAATTTACTGGCTTAGTGCTTGCCCACTGAGGACATAGTGTCGCCATGTTGTCTCCACATCCACATTTAGTCCCGGTTGATGCCTCCAACCGGGACTAAAGGTTCATCATATCTTTAGTCCCGATTGCTGGTTTTAGATTAGTACTAATTCCTGTTCAAAAAAAAGATTAGTACTAATTAATTATGATTATGTTTGATGTACTTAATTAATTATATATTGCAGATGAGCCGGTAATGGATGTACGCTGACCGACTCTCTAACGAGTTCATTAAAGGCGTGCATTATTTTCTTCTTGTGGCTGAGGCAATCAAGCGGAATGGTTTTATGTCTTATCCATGTGGTGTCTGTCGGAATCATAAAGAATACTCTTCCTCAAGAGTCCTTCACAGCCACCTGTTTCGGTCCGGTTTCATGACCGGCTATAATTGTTGGACCAAGCACGAAGAAAGAGTGGTTATGATGGAAGACAACAAAGAAGAAGAGAATGACAACGACTACCATGAATACGATGGTACTACAATGGAAGACATTGATGAAGAAAAATATGAAGAATGGGCATCAGATATGCCCGATGATGATCTTAGTCGGGCCATTGCTGATGCCTAGGAAGAATGCGTAACTGAAAGGGAGAGGTTGAAGTTCAAGAAGATGTTAGAGGATCACAAAAAATTGTTGTACCCAAATTGTGAAGATGGGCACAAAAAACTGGGTAGCACACTGGAATTGCTGCAATGGAAGGCAGAGAACGGTGTGACTGACAAAGGATTTGAAAAGTTGCTGAGAATAATGAAGAAGTTGCTTCCAAAGGATAACGAACTGCCCGCCAGTACCTACGAAGCAAAGAAGGTTGTCTGCCCTCTAGGATTAGAGGTGCAGAAGATACATGCATGCATTAATGACTACATCCTCTACCGCGGCGAGTACGAGAATTTGGATGCATGCCAAGTATGCACTGCATTGCGGTATAAGATAAGACGAGATGACCCTGGTGATGTTGAGGGTGAGAGCCGCATGAAGAGGGTTCCTGCCAAGGTGATGTGGTATGCTCCTATAATACCACATTTGAAACATTTATTCAGGAAGAAAGAGCATGCCAAGTTGTTGCGATGGCACATGGAAGACCGTAAGAAAGACGAGATGTTGAGACACCCCGTTGATGGGTCGTAGTGGAGAAAAATCGAGAGAGAGTTTCCGGACTTTGCAGGTGATGTGAAGAACTTATGGTTTGGTCTAAGTACAGATGGCATGAATCCTTTTGGGGAGCAGAGCTGCAGTCATAGCACTTGGCCTGTGACTCTGTGTATCTATAACCTTCCTCCTTGGTTGTGCATGAAGCAGAAGTTTATTATGATGTCATTGCTCATCCAAGGCCCGAAGCAACCCGGCAACGACATTGATGTGTACCTAAGGCCATTAGTTGAAGAACTCTTACAGTTGTGGCACGGACAAGGTGTACGTGTGTGGGATGAGAACAAGCAGGAGGAATTTGACCTACGAGCGTTGTTGTTCATAACAATCAATGATTGACCTGCTCTTAGTAACATTTCAGGACAGACAAACAAGGGATACAATGCATGCACACACTGTTTAAACGATCCTGAAAGTATATATTTGGATAAATGTAAGAAGAATGTGTACCCGGGGAATCGTCGTTTTCTTCCGCCCTCGCACATCCTAAGAAAGAAAGGTAAGCATTTCAATGGTGAGGCAGACAGCCGGTGTAAGCCTATCCGCCGTACTGGTGATGATGTATTTGACATGGTGAAGGATTTAAAAGTAATCTTTGGAAAGGGTCCTGGTAGACAATCTGTTCCGAAGGACGATGTCGGACACGCACCCATGTGGAAAAAGAAATCTATATTTTGGGAGCTACCCTATAGGAAAGTCCTAGAGGTCCGCTCTGCAATTGACGTGATGCACCTGACGAAGAATCTGACGCTGCTAGGCTTCTTGGGCGTGTATGGGAAAAGCAAAGATACACCTGAAGCACGGCAAGACCAACAACGTATAAAAGACCGAGACGGCATGCATCCAGAGCTGTTTGAAGGTACTGCTAGATATGCTCTTACCAAAGAATAGAAGGAAATCTTTTTAAAAGTCCTTTACAGTATCAAGGTCCCGTCTGGTTTCTTGTCGAACATAAAGGGAATAATAAATATGGCAGAGAAAAAAATTCAAAACCTAAAGTCTCCTGACGGCCACGTGCTTATGACCCAGCTGCTTCCGATTGCATTGAGGGGACTCCTGCCAGAAAATGTTCGAGTACCCATTGTGAAGCTATGTGCGTTTCTCAATGCAATTTCTCAGAAGGTAATCAGTCTAGATAGTCTACTAAGGTTACAGAAAGATGTGGTCCAATGTCTTGTCAGCTTCGAGTTGGTGTTCCCACCATCCTTCTTCAATATTATGACTCACCTCCTAGTTCACCTAGTCGATGAGATTAACATTCTTGGTCCTGTATTTCTACACAATATGTTCCCCTTTGAGAGGTTCATGGGAGTGTTAAAGAAATATGTTCATAACCGTGCTAGGGCAGAAGGAAGCATGTCAAAGGGATATGCAACAGAGGAGGTCATTGAGTTTTGTGTTGACTTTATTCCTGACCTTAAGCCCATCGGTGTTCCTGAATCACGGCATGAGGGTAGAATTAGTGAAAAAGGCACGCTAGGAAAGAAAGCAAGGATATGTATGGACGGACATTCTCTCACTAAAGCACACTACACAGTTCTGCAAAGTTCCACCTTGGTGGCTCCGTATATCGAGGAACAGAAGAATATTGTACACTCCAACAACCCGGGGAAGCCTGGCTCCTAGATTAGAGATGAACATATGAGGACTTTTGGCGGTTGGTTGCAGACACATCTCATGAATGACATAAATGTTGGAGAGCAGTTGTACTTGTTGGCCAGGTCACCATCTTCGACTACATTGACTTTCCAAGGGTACGAGATAAATGGGAATACATTTTACACGATCGCCCAAGATAAAAAGAGCACCAATCAAAACAGTGGTGTCCGATTTGATGCAACAGACGAGAATGGGCAAAAGGATACATATTATGGTTACATAGAGGAGATATGGGAACTTGACTATGGACCTTTTTTTAAGGTTCCTTTATTTCGGTGCAAATGGGTCAAGCTGACAGGAGGCGGGGTTGAGGTAGACAAGAAATACGGAATGACAACAGTGGATCTGAACAACCTTGCGTATAGAGATGAACCATTTGTCCTAGCCAATGATGTGGCTCAGGTTTTTTATGTGAAGGACATGTCTACCAAACCAAGAAAAAGGAAAGATAAGCAAAAGAATACAACATCTGATGAGCAAAAGAATGAAACATTTCTACTAAACGGGCCTAAAGGTCGCCGTCATCTCCGCCTTAGGTTAGTGTTAGTGTTAATTTTGGTTATTAGTTAGGTTTAATTAGCTAGGGTAGTGTTAGGATTTTGGTTATTAGTTAGTAGTAGTGTTAGGATTTTGGTCATTAGTTAGTAGTAGTGTTAGGGTTTTGGTTAATAGTTAGTAGTAGGGTTAATTTTGGTTATTAGTTAGTAGTAGTGTTAGGATTTTGATTAGTAGTATTAGGATTTTGGTTAATAGTAGTATTAGGATTAGGATTTTGGTTAGTGTTAGTTAGAAGTATTAGTATTTTAATTAGTTAGTGTTAGTGTTAGTGTTAGTGTTAATAGTATTAGTATTTTGGTTAGTTAGTGTTATTAGTTAATTTTGGTTAGTGGTAGTGTTAGTGTTTCTAAATAAGTAGTATTAGTATTTTGGTTAGTGTTAGTTAGTAGTAATAGTATTTTAGTTGGTGTGTTAGTGTTAGTGTTAGTGTTATTAGTAGTATTAGTATTAGTGTTTTAGTTAGTGTATTAGTGTTAGTGTTAGTGTTATTAGTATTTATCTAGGGTTAGTTAGAATACTTAGTTAATTATGTTTAGTTTAGTTAGTGTTAGGTTTAGGGTTAGTGTTATTAGGGCAATACTTAGTTATCTAGTTACTATTTATGTTTTATGATTGTTTATTGCTATTATTTAGTTATGCCGCGTCCACCTCGTCCGAGCCTACTGAACTCCGTCGGGGATGTCTGAGTCTAGGCTCCGCCGGGTTGGCACTGGGAGGTGCTACCTGTCGGAACTCGTACCTTGGTGAGGAATCCGGGTATCATCGTCGACCCGGAGCTTCTTTGGTGGCGTCCACGAGGTCCAGGAGCGATATAGAGGGAGCCAGCCCCTGAGGAGGTGGTACGTCGTCGTATCAGGGAGGAGGACGAGCATGTACGACGATACATGTATCTTTTGGAGACTAGGTTCTCCAATATCTGGCAGGTTCACGGATCTCACCCGAGCTATTCTCCGGTGATGGTTCCTCTTCTGTGGCTGCAGAGCTCCCGTAGCACAGAACGCGGCAGCCGCGTTCGCTAGTTTGATATGTATTAATAATGTATTTTATCTTAATAATGTACTTTATCTTATACTTTATCCTATAATGCACCCGAGCTATTCTCTGGTGATGTATTAATAATGTACTTTATCTTATATTATTGTACTTTATCTTAATCAATAAGTACTGTATCCGAGTTGTCGCAGTTGCAATATTCTTTTACTTAATGCAATATTCTTTTTCTGTATTAGTTAAGCTATGGACGGTAGACAGAATGAAGAGGAGCTTCTCAACATGATAGATGAGGGTACTAGGGGGTCTTATTATGATGGCTCCGAATATCTTAATTTGTCTGGAGGAGACGATGGTGGAGAAAATAGTGGAGATGATGGTGCTGACCATGGTAGAGACCATGGTGAAGACACCATAATAATGACAAACTCCGTCGAGGTATATAAAGCCTCTATCGATCGTTCACTAGTATAGATGCACTAATTGATTCGTATATATGTACTGACGAATGTTTCTTCTCTTAGACCTCCGCTTCTGGCCAATCTTCTACAGAGACAAGAGGCCCGACACACAAGTTGCCCGCTGATGTCCATTTCAGCATTGACTTAGTCTCTCCACAGGGTCAACCACTGGAGCCCAAAGAAGCTGCAAATGCATTTACAAGTCAATGCGGAGTGATTGTTAGAGACAAAGTCCCGATCACCACGCGAAATTGGAACAAGCCAGGAAAGAAAAAGGATCCAGCTGGGGCTAGTTTTGTAGATGACAGAGCGAAAGATACGATGTGGAATTCTCTCATGACACATTTCACCCTACCAGTCTTGGAGACTGATGAGCTCACACAACAAATGACGAGGAAAGTCAAGCACTTTGCTCTTAAGAAGATGGCCGAACTATTCAAGGAATGGAAAAAAAGATTGTACCACAAGTATGTCTTGAAGAAAACAACTCCTCCATTCGTTGGCACACTACAGTTGCAGCAGGATAACTGGGCCGTATTTGTGGAATACAAGACCTCGGAACCAGCTAAGACAATATCAGCAAAAAATAAGTTAAATGCAGCCAAAAAGTAATATCACCATCATATGGGCACAGGTGGCTACAGGAGTGCCATGCCTAAGTGGGATAAAGCTGAGGCTGACCTGGAGGCTAAAGGGGTCACTCCATCTACGTCTAGTTGGCCCTTGAGGTCAAGAAATTGGGTATTCGGGCATGGGGCATCATTAGACCCAGAAACAGGCGAGATTGTTGCAGCCGAAGAAATTTCTTCACCCAAGAAAGAACTTGTTAAAGTGATAAAAGAGGTTGAAGAGGGAACGTTTGTTCCCGACAGAGAGAACGATGAGCTGACAAAGGCTCTCGGGAATCCTGAAAAGGCTGGACGAACAAGAGGGTCCGGACCTTCTTATCCATGGGTTATCGGGTTTCCCGAGCACCGTGACACGTACAGAAGCCGATCGAGAAGAACAAAGCGGCAAAAAGAGGAGGATACAGAGCAGTTCACGAGGTTTGAAGCCATGCTGCAGGAGCATCGCTAGGAGCTTAATGAACTTAAACGACTCCGATAGCAAGATCCTACACCGGACAGTACGGTCGGCCCATCGCAACGGAAAAGCAGCATGGCTTCCACGGAGGGCCACGGTAATGATGCAACAATGGATGTGTACCCCGTGGATGCAATTAAGGAGAAGACTAGTTGTGAGCTGCATGTTGAACTGAAGAATATTTCCATGAAGGTGGCGGTCGGCTTTGCTTTACCTTCTGCACCGGGAGCGACCTACCATTGCAATCCGATTCCAGCTGGCTATGCTCGTGTCGGTGTGGATGAAATTCTACCTACGTGTCAGTCACTACAGCTTGACATCCCTGGAGGTGAAGGGGAGACGACACTGGGAGAAGTCACGAGTGGCTTCATTCTTTGGAAAAAAGAATACATCAAGTTTCCAGGCTCGACACCAAGGCCACCTTCTCCACCAAGAAACAATCCATCACCTCCAAGGCAACCGTCTCCTCCCAGTGCACCATCTCCTCCAAGTCCACCTCCAGGTGCACCGTCTCCTCCCAGTAATAGTCCAATCCATGACCCCAACACGAGTCCATCTCAATCTACACAGCCGCCTCCACCCACTAAGGGCCAAAAGCGGAAGAATACCACCGCTCCGTCGAGCGATAACCAACGCCCGAAGCGACAGTTGTCGCCCCTCCCAAGAGTACTACCGGTTCCTCCCAAGAGGGCTTACGACCTGACCGATGAGGAGATCAATGCGGTCGTACGGGCCGAAGTGGATGCTCATTTTAAAATGAAACAATCTGAGCCAGAGGTCCAAATAAAACCGAAAACCAAGGAGCACTTTAGGAAATTACTGACGCAGCCATCCCAAACTCAGTTAAATGCGCAAGATGACTATACACGATGTCTTCAGAAGACACTAGAACAGAAGAGATCAAGCGGTAGAGGAAGCATCAAAAAAGAGGTTCCCCGGCAGGGGGAACAAGCAAAACAATCGAGTGGTAGCGGAAGCATCAGAACAGATGTCCCCCAGCTGGGGAAACAAGCAAAACAATCGAGTGGTAGCCGAAGAACCAAAAGAGATGGTCCCCAGCTGGAGAAACAAGCAAACCAATCACTCCCCCCACTCCAGGTGAACATATCCGAACCTCAACTATATGAGGAAGAACCTATGGATCAGAAAACGGCTAGGATATTGGCCGAACAATGTGGTATGCCTATTCATGAAATTATTCACAGCGATATGCCCAAGGCTGAGATAGCACCCAAATTTGTTAACGGGGAGCCTCTGGTCAGTTCTGAGAGGCTTCGGGATATGCCAACACAAATGCGACGATTCCATGAATGGTGCATGAAAGCATCAAAAGAACAGCGAAATTGGCTCATACTGAAAGTTCGAAAATCGCATTACTTCATTGAAGACGAGGTCCCTATTGAATTTACAGAATTATTTCAGTTATTCAATCTAAAGGAACTCGACAAAACTATCATCAGTTCGTATTGTCTGTAAGTGATTACTTTATTTATGTAATTAGGTCTCTATCTCAGCTTGTTCAATTTATTGCTGGTAAGTATACTCACTATATTCTTTTGTATGCTATATATAATGATGCAGAATGAAGATGCTCGATTGTAAAAGAAAGGCTATCAACGGATTTGGGTTCATTGACCCACATCGAGTTCATGGAGCTATACTAAAAGATAAACCACTGAAGACTGAGCACAACTTGTTGCGGTTTTTCACGAAACAACATTTCTGTAATGAAATACTATTTCTTTACCACGACGGCAAGTGAGTTTTTGTACATATTAACTTTTGCTTACTTGATGTTTAGTGTAAATGATGAGTTACTGACATATGTAAACCTTGCGTAGGTACCACTTGATTCTTCTAAACATTTCACTTGACATGGGAAGAGTTCACATCATGGACTCACTAAAGAAAGACATTGAAAACTACCGCAGCATTATCGATGCGTTCCAGAGGTAATTTCAACCATTATCACACTATATCGGTTTCTTTCGTTCATTTTCTAGGATATCAAGTAGTTATTAACTCATACATTAATTTTCTTTGTCGGGTAGGGCTTGGACACAGTTCAAGAAACATGTCCGCGGTCAATGGCGTGAGGAGCTATTTTTTAAATCACTCTCGGTAAGTAGTACGAGCTAAGTCCGCACATCTATTTAATTCTAGTTTATGTGCATTTATCATGGTAGCATTATTATATGATTGAATTCTATTCTTGTAAAGTGCACGAGGCAGCCACAGGGAACTAATCTATGCGGATTCTACGTGTGCGAGTTCATTCGCATCAGTATTGAGAAGCCCTCGGAAAATATTCGAGTAAGTAAACAATATATTCACCCTTTATTTTTATTACAAAAAGTTGTGTTGAGTCTAATTCATACGATCTCCTTTTTATATAGTTGGACGCGATGCGGGACAAGCTCCTACCAGAGGACCGCCTAATAGCAATCCAAGAGGAATTTGCTGCATTTTTTGTCGACGAGGTCATAGACCCACATGGAGAATACTCTATACGTAGACCCTAAAGCATCCATATAATAATCTTCATGTAATCAAATATACATGCTCTGGACCCGGTTGGGACTCCATATATGCTTGTAAGAGAAATTATATTATAGATTGCGTCAATGTGTACAAGTACTGTGTAGTAGCGTTCTTTATGTATACAAAAACTTGTTTCTAATGAAAACACAGAATGAAAAATAATTGAACACAAAACACAAAATGAAAATAAAAACACAAAACCCTAAAACCCCATCCCCTGCCGCGGCAGCCAAATGTCCCAAAATGCTGTCATGACAGGGAATCTTTAGTCCCGGTTCGTAACACGACCCGGGGCTAAATGTCCTGCCGCCCAGCGCGTCTAGCAGGCACGTGGTTAGACCTCTAGCCCCGGTTCGTAACTGAACCGGGACTAAAGCTTGGATCTTTAGTCCTGCTTTCGCAGTCCCGGTTCGCAAACCGGGGCTAAAGGCCCTTACGAACAGGGGCAAATGGGCCGGTTTCCACTAGTGTGATCATTCACTTACGTCTTGCAACACTCACAGTGTAACAGTTTTATCGATAGACTATCGTTTTCAACTAAAATCATTGAGATTTTTTGAACGTATTAGGGCGTTCCCAACCCCCTCCTCTCCCGACCCCGTGCGGCCACGCCGGGTCGCACCGAGTGGCCGCCGTTTTCCCTCCCCTAGACCACCCCACGATCTACCCCTCCTCCCGCCAATGCACGGAACATCGCCGGGCAAAACCCTGGTGGCGCAGAGGCGACGGATCATCCTCGTCCAAGATCTAGAGCGCGGCAGCAAACGCCTGTTCTTCTTCGACGGTAGTGTTGCGGGCTAGCGGCGGCCATCACATATCGACGAGCAGCGGTGGTGGTGGGGCAGGTGGCCACCAGGCGGTGGCGGCCGTGTACGCGGGTCCGATCTGGGCCCAGATGGGTTTCGACGTGCCACCTTTCACCACCTTGTCCGTGCATCACCTTGTATTCCAACAATGGCAAGTGGAGGTGACCTAGGTTCATCCCTGCAACACGAGGAAGCCATTCGACCCAGGAATGGCGGTGGTGGCCTACTCATCCGTCGGAGACCGGCCTAGCTGGTTGTGGCATTTCAGCCCACATCTAGCACCGGCAGCGAGTTGCGCAAGCGCGACTACCGGTGAAAACCATGTTATGACCTGGTCATGGCGGGCAATGGCAGTGTCTTCACGCCGTTACCTTGTTTCAGTCATCGCATTTGTAGTTGTTGTCTACTTTCTCGTGTTGCTCCGGGGAAACCCTAGACCTTGGTATTCCTGATCAGACGATCGTGGTGCTTTGGGTGTCGATCTCCCTCTTGGGGGCATCGTCTTTGGTGCAGCAGCTGGATGGTGGAGGCAAGAAGGTGAGAGGTGTGTAAAACAATGAGATTGGGACAAACAATCTTGACCCAGACTGCTATCTTGGGTCAGTTTATATAATAGGATTAACATAGTTTCGTTACAATACGTTTGCACATAGGACTCCTACTCCTTATCTTATATAGAGTCTAACACCCTCCCGCAATCTCAACCTCTCTTAGGATCCAGAAGATTGAGATTGCGCCTACAACCTACAAACTGCGGCTGTGGAAGAGGCTTCGTGAAGATGTCAGCAAGTTGATCTTTGGAGGGGATGAACTTGATACGGAGTAGCTTATTTGCAACATGTTCTCCGACAAAGTGATACTCAACTTCAGTGTGTTTCGTTCGTGCATGAAATAACGGATTAGATGAAAGGTATGTAGCACCGATGTTGTCACACCAAAGGACTAGAGGATGATATTGAGAGACTTCCAACTCTCTCAATAAGGACTGCACGCATATAAGCTCAGCTGTGGCATTAGCAATCGCCTTGTATTCAGCTTCTACTGCTGCAAGATACTGTAGCTTGTCTGCGAGCATTCCAGGTGATCACGTTAGGACCAAATAATACTGCATAGCCCCTCGTGGAACGCCTGTCATCAAGACTGCCAGCCCAATCCGCATCCGAGAAGGCTGAGAGATCACAAGACGGCGCAGGCTAGAGAAGCAAACCATATGAGGCAGTGAGATAGATGTAGCGCAGAATACGCTTACACACAGGACTCCTACTCCTTATCGTATACAAAGTCTAACATGGTGTACATCTACCTCGTCGACGATGGCACGGTGGCGTGGTGCAGCGGAGTCTCGGTGTTAAACGTGTCGTGATGGACTCGCGCAGGGCGAGGGCACTTTCTGGCGTTGCGGTGGCGTAGGTGGTAGGATTAACAAAGTTTATGCAGATCTTAATCGTGAAGACTATTCAGAGGTTCGATAGTGGTGACGGTTTGTGTGGTGTGCACACAAGGTACTCGCTAAGAGCCTGCTAATCCGTATGTACGCTCTCGTCTCGCCTAGAGGGCACCACGGGGTATGCGATTGTTTCCGGTCCCTAGCAGGTGGAGTGTCTTTGTTGTCTTTCTACACAAAGAGTAGCCCTGTTGAGACGATTTTACTCCGTTATCGAGTTTCTAGATGTTGTGTGGTGGCTTTGGTTCGATGATGTATGTTCTTTGTCGTTTCTTTTTTGATGGTTCAATAATAAATTATTAAAGTTTGTATGCATCTTTTCAATTCTGAGACCGGGGGTCGCACCCTCTATTTCAAAAAAAATAAAATCATAGAGGATGAAAGAGATTGTTGCTAGGTTGAGCAAATGAGAAGGGGTGAGGGACCTCCTCTCACTTGATAGAGAGTCACCGCTGCACTGGTTCGTGGGGTTTCTCGGTTGTTCTACCTTCACCTTTTCCCTTTGGCCACTGGGTCGTTATGGTATGCTGGATATTTTCTCTTCCCTACTTGTATCATGAGGCTTCCTGTCGTAGCTCCTCCATGGATTCAGGATGGCGGGCGGGGGCAGTAGCAGCAGCAACACCAAGTGACCGCAGAAATGCCTTGGCACTAGCCAAGGCGCTTGAGACAGCCATCGCGATCGCCCTAACAACCCCCATGCTCGTATAGTAGATGCTATACCGCACATACCCGTGGGTAGGGTTGCAAAGCGCACAACCCGCAAACCCGCATACATGTGTTAATCTCAAATAAAAATTACACTAGGTGACTTTTAAAACACCAATTCGTAGGTTTATGCGGGATCTTCCTCGCACGTGGATGCAGTCACTAATCCGTTCGGAGCTACAGAACATGGAGCTCCTAGAAGAGCGTTAGGGGTCCTTAGGATTAGAAGGCGAGGATAGTATTGAGGAGGGATGGGTAATACAGCTAGCGCAGCCGATGATGCTTGGCCCGGGTCTCAGTTAAGTAATCACGACCGGCTGAAGATGGAGGTACCAAATACAGACCGTCTTGAGAAAATTGGCTTGGCTATATAAAACGTCAGAATACAATCTGCAAATAAATGAGATGAGAGGACGCTGTAGGGGTGAGAATAAATGATATTGAAGGGGACTTTTTCTTGATTGGCAAAGGCATAAGGCAAGGGGGCCTTTTTGCCCCCCTTCTCTTTAATTTTGTTGTAGATGTTTTTTCTAGAATGTTAATTAAAGGGACATATGCTGGCCTGATCACTGGGCTCTACCCAAATTTATTTCCTGGTGGGGTGGTTGGGCTGCAATATGTTGATGACACCCTTCTTTTCTTAGAGAAGAATGAGAGAGTCGCTGTCAATCTCAAGTGGATTTTGACCCACTTTGAGAAAATCTCTTGTAAGAAAATTAACTACCATAAGAGCGGGATATGTCTATTAATATGGAACAAGAGGAATGTCTCCCCTTTTTGAACATTTTTCAATGTGTAGGTGGTGCTTTTCATGTTAAATTTCTAGGTGTACCACTGCACTTTAATAAACTCAAGAGAGAAGACCTATAACCCCTTATTGATAGTCCCCTTAAGTGGTCTGGATGCAGAGGAAAACTTGTGTATATTGAGGTAAAAATGCTTATCTAGATAGTTTTAACTAGCATTCCTACATACATACTATCCTTTTTCAAATTCCCCAAATGGGTCGTTGACCTGATAAATACTCAGCTGGCTCATTGCACGTGGAGAGATGAAGAGAATAATAGGAAATAACATTTGTCCAACTGGCCTTCCATCTGCATGAAGACGGAATTTGAGGGGCTAGGCATCCCTAATTTGAAAGATCTAAACATTTTCCATCTATGTTCTTGGGTTAAAAGGTACATCGAGGGAGCGGGTATCTTGTGTAAGAAAGTCATAGATGCCAAATATGAAACTGGAATACCTAACATCCTATGCTGTCATGACACTCGTCCTTCTGTATTCTGCAAGGGAGTGCAGTCAGCTATTGAGGATGTTAGGGTTGTTTATTGATGGAATGTATGGAATGGTATGTCAATTAAATTATGGGAGGATGTTTGGTTTGGCAACTGTCCTTTGGCCACCCAATTTTGGGATATTTACTTTGTAGTTAATCAGCAAACAAAAATTATTGCTGATCTCTGGGATGGCTATCAACTGCTAGTTACTTTTAGGAGAACTTTCACAGGCCATATGTTGGAGCAATGGATGGAAATTCTAGAGATAGCAAGAACCATTAGATTCTTAGAGACCAGCTTATCTGTGGAATCCTATGGAGTTTATTCCTCTAAATCTCTCTAGTCTATGCATTGTTTAACTTTAGGGGTGTGCAGCTGGTTTTCCTACCACTGTTTGGGATCTCAAAATTTCGCCGAGGGCGCAGGTGTTCCTTTGGCTTTTCTCATAAAATAAAATTATGACGAGAGATGATCTTAGGAAAAGAGGCTTACCTAAGCCCCTGGAATGTATTTTGTGTAAAGAGATAGAAACTGTTGAACATCTGTTTTTAGTGCAATATTTCTAGTTTACTTTGGGCTGATGTATTAGAAGTTTTTTATGTGAATATCACTAATTTCCTACCATTGGCTTCGTAGTGGATTTGTAATAAGAGATATTTACAACTCAATTATGTTACTTCTATTTTTCATTTCTATCCTGCTACGATGTAAAGTTTCGTATTTATGAAATGGAACTAGAGAGCGATCGATCCCTGTTACTCTAAAAAACCATCTACAAATATAGAGATGACGTGACCTGGCCAAAACAAATATAGTGGGTTGCATGTATTTAGGGATAGAGGATTGCTTGAGATCTTATATTTTAAATCTGACAGATAGAAACTAGTGAGGTGATGTGGCTGCACCAGGTTTTAGCTTGCAAACATTTTATTTTGCGGGGATTAGCTTGCAAACACTAAACAAATATTAATGAGGATGAACTTTATACTCTCTCGGTCAAAAAATAAGCGACACATTTTTGTCTAAATACGACAAAGCCACTCCATTTATTTTGGGAAGGAGTGAGTAGATATATAGATGGCCTGAAAGAAAGAGCACTGTTGCTGAACTATTAACATACATCGCGAAAGTGCGAGGCGTGACGGCGATGAGAATGTTGTTGAAGCGGAGGCGCCGGCCGAGCTGTGATATTATTTGGGACTGATAGAGGTTCAGGGCATGGGACAGAGAGTAAGATATATTATGTTTTGCCAATGACGTGCAGCTTGGTGGAGTTCATGAGACTAAAAGTTAGAGATAGCTCGTAAAGTTGGTATTATAGAAGTTCACATTTCTCCATATATGATATTCCCTCCTATCCATATTAATTAACTTAAATTTGTCTAAATTTAGATGTATCTAGCACTAAAACATGTCTAGATACATCTGAATCTAGACAAATCTAAGTCAACTAATATGGGTCGGAGGGAGTGTTAAACTTCATAAAGTTTAACTTTTTTTGCGAGTTAAACTTAACACTCCCTCTGACTCATATTAGTTGACTTAGTTTGTCGGTAGTGTCGGGGACCGGGACTAGTGTGACCACTAGTCCTGGTTCGTCCCGGTCCCAATGGCTAGGAGGACGCAGGTGACTAGTCTCGATTCATTTGGGATCTCTAGTCCCAGTTGGTATTACCAACCGGGACTAAGATCTAGACCACAACGGCTAGAAGCTAGGATGCCATTAGTCTCGGTTTGTATTATAAACTGGGGCTAGTTCTTGATCTCTAGTTCTGGTTTATATTACAAACTAGGACTAATTGTTTTTCTATATATACCATTGCTTCATTCTTCCCAAGCTCATGGCCATTTTGCTCCAAGCTAGCTCAAGTTTATCCCTATTTTTTGTCCAATATTTGTCATGATTTGATGTCACCCTTCAATCCAAGGTTCTAAAAGGTTAGCAACTTCATTATTTCATCTATCATTGTTATTTTGCTCAATGCTCCAGAAGTAGAGAGGAATTTCATGTTTTAGAAGTAGAGAGTTAGAGGGAATTTTAGATGTATAATTTTAGACATATTTTAATTATGCAAAAAGTTACTGAAAGTTGAGATGTGTAATTTTAGAGTTCCAGAGCTCAAAATTGAATGAGGTTTTCACTTCTAGATCAATAATTAAAAACTCAATATTTTTTATGTTAAGAGTTTTGTCCAATTCAAAAGTTGGTGCATGTAAAAATTTATATATAGGTTGTTAGTATACACTAAATTTTTAGATTTCAACAAGTAAATAAAGTGAAAATGAGCCAAGTTTTTTATATAATGCAAATGAGCCGATCATGGATGTACGGTCGTTCCCGAATGCCTAACGCTTTTATTAAAGGCGTGTATTCTTTTCTCGAAGTGGCTGAGGCAAACAAGTGGAATGGTTTTATGTGTTGTTCGTGTCGTGTCTGTCAGAATGAGAAGGATTACTCTTTCTCAAAAACCATTCACGTCCACCTGATTCAGTATGATTTCATGTCCGGCTATAATTGTTAGACAAAGCACGAACACTACTAGGAAACAGCTTATAGATAGACAAGATATTCAGTGGCGCATATGTAAAAATATGCGTCACAGATATATATCAGTGGCGCACTAGAAACTATGCGCCACAGAAGTTTAGCACTTCAGTGGCGCACGAAACAAATATGCGCCACAGAAGTCCATATTTCTGTGGCGCATATTTTCATGTGCGCCACTGAACTGTCAAACTTCTGTGGCGCATATAGACGTATGCGCCACAGAAGGTTGATGGGACCAAGCAGCAAAAAAAGAAGGAGAAACTTCTGTGGCCACAGAAAGTGATGTTTTTGTGGCGCATATAGGTGAATGCGCCACAGAACAAGCATATAGGAGGGAAAAACAGATCCCCCCGTGGATCGTCTTTTCAGTTTTGTAAAAAATAAACAAAAATGATAGAAACTTAGAAAAAATAATTCCTTTAAGTTGTAGTTAGATTTTAGGGTATAGATCTAAACAAATTTTAAAAACATGAATTTCGATGTATTTTGCAAAAATAGGTCATGGCCTGGTAAAACGGCTCTAACTTTTGCATACGATGTCGGAAAAAAATCTTTAACCTATCAAAATGATCGTATCGAAATTCCCTACTCGAATTCAACCACCTTCAGTCGTTCTGAATTTTACATAATTCCCAAATTCAAAAAGAGTAAAAAATTATTTAGGGTAGAAGATTTTTTACTGCAAAAAAATTAAAAAGGGGGAGAAACTTCTGTGGCGCATTTCCCCCATATGCGCCACAGAAGTCTTGGGCGGGATTCGAAATTTGAATCCCGCCAGCATCCTTTCTCCCTCCCTTTTTCCTTTTTCTCCCCCTCCCCACTTCTTCTCCCCTCCCCACTTCTCCTCCTCTCCACACTTCTCCTCCTCTCCTCCCCTCCTCTCCTCCACACTTCTCCCCTTCTCCTTCCTCCTCCTTCTCCACTCTCCGACAACCTCCTCCTCCTCCTCCACCACCACCAACTCCGGCGACCACCTCCTCCTCCTCCTCCACCACCAACTCCGGCGACCTCCTCCTCCTCCTCCACCACCAACTCCGGCGACCTCCTCCTCCTCCACCACCACCAACTCCGGTGACCTCCTCCTCCTCCACCAACTCCGGTGACCTCCTACTCCTCCTCCTCGTCATCCTCCTCCTCCTTCTCCTCCTCTTCCACCACCAACTCCGGCGAGCTCCTCCTCCTCCTACTCCTCCACCACCACTAACTCCGGCAACCTCCTCCTAGACCTAGCCACCGCCCGCCACCACCACCACCAACTCCGGCCAGATCCGACCAGATCTAGATCTGGCCCGGTTTTTTTTTGAAATTTGAAAAAAACTTCAGTGGTGCATATTGGCCATATGCGCCACAGAAGTTTGAGATCTGGCCCGCATTTTTTTTTGAATTTTGGAAAACAACTTCTGTGGCGCATATTGCGCATATTGGCCATATGCGCCACTGAAGTTTGAGACTTCTGTGGCGCATTTCAAAATGCACACTGAAGGTAGTTATCAGTGGCGAGGTATCAGTGGCGACTAACAAATGCGCCACAGATGTTCAAAAAAGGTGCGCCAAAGAAGAGCTGTTTCCTAGTAGTGGAAGAAAGAGGGGTTATGATGGAAGACAACGAAAAAGAACAGAACGATGACAACTATCCAATGTTCTTTGAATTCGGTGGTACTCCAATGGAAGATAGTGAACAAGAAGAAGATGAAGAACGGGCATTAGATGAGACCGCTGATGATCTTCGTCAGGCCATTCTTGATGCACGGAGAGAATGCGAAAATAAAAACGAGAAGAACAAGTTGAAGCGCATGTTAGAGGATCACAAAAACTTATTGTACCCAAATTGCGAAGATGGCAACACAAAGCTCGGTACCACACTAGAATTGCTGCAATGGAAGGCAGAGAATGGTTTATCTGACAGGAGATTTTAGAAGCTACTGAAAATAATGAAGAAAAACCCGCCAAAGGATAATGAATTGTCTGGCAGTACATACAAGGCAAAAAAGGTTGTCTACCCTCTAGGATTGGAGGTGTAGAAGATACATGCATGCATTAATGACTGCGTCCTCTACCACTATGATGAGTATGAGAATTTGGATGCATGCCCGGTATGTGGTGCATTACGGTATAAGATCAGTCGAGATGACCATGGTGATGTTGAGAGCGAGGAGTGCCCCAGCAAGAGGGTTCCTGCAAAAGGTGATGTGGTATGCTCCTATAATACCACGTTTGTTCTGAAAAAAGAGCATGCCAAGTTGTTGTGATGGCACGAAGAAGACCGCAAGAAAGACAAATTGTCTAGACACCCCGCGGATGGGAAGTAGTGCAGAAAAATCGATAGAGAATACCCGAACTTTGCAGATGATGCAAGGAACTTAAGATTTTGTCTAAGTACAGATGTCATGAATCCTTTTGGGGAGAAGAGCACAAGGCATAGCACCTGGCATGTGACTCTATGTATCTATAACCTTCCTCCTTGGTTATGCATGAAGCGGAAGTTCATTATGATGCCAGTGCTTATCCAAGGCCTGAAGCAACCCGACAACGATATTGATGTGTACCTAAGGCCATTAGTTGAAGAACTTCTATAGTTATGGCGTGACGAAGATGTACGTATGTGGGATGAGAACAAGCAGGAGTCATTTGACCTACGAACGTTGCTATTCGTAACCATCAATAATTGGCTTGCTCTTCGTAACCTTTCAGGACAGTCAAACAAGGGATACAAGGCATGGACGCATTGTTCAGATGATACTGAAAGTATATATTTGGATAAATGTAGGAAGAATGTGTACCCGGGTCATCGTCGATTTCTTCCGCCCAGTCATCACACAAGAAAGAAAGGCAAGCATTTTAAAGGTGAGGCAGATCACCGGAAGAATCCTATACGCCGTACTGGTGATGATGTATTTGGTATGGTCAAGGATCTTGAAGTAATATTTGGAAAAGGTCATGGCGGTCAATCTGTTCCGGATGATGCTACTGGACATGTGTCCATGTGGAAGAAGAAATCTATATTTTGGGAGCTACCCTATTGAGAAGTTCTACAGGTCCTCTCTGCAATCGACGTGATACACGTGACGAAGAATCCTTGCGTGAACCTGCTAGGCTTCATGGGAGTGTATGAGAAGACAAAAGATATGACCAAAGCATGGCAGGACCAACAAGGCATGAAAGATCGAGACGGCCTGCATCCAATGAAGATGGATAAAGGACATCTAATTCCTGCCAGCTATGCTCTTACCAAAGAAGAGAAGGAAACATTTTTTGAAGTCCTGAGCAGTATGAAGGTCCCATCTAGCTTCTCGTTGAATATAAAGGGAATAATAAATATGGCAGAGAAAAATTCTGGAACCTAAAGTCTCAGGATTGCCATGTGCTTATGACGCAATTGCTTCCGGTTACATTGAGGGGGCTTCTACCAGAAAATGTCCGACTACCTATTGTGAAGCTATGTGCATTCCTCAATGCTATTTCTCAGAAGGTAATCGATCTAGAAATTCTACCAAGGTTACAGAATGATGTGGTCTAATGTTTCGTTAGTTTTGAGTTGGTGTTCCCACCATCCGTCTTCAATATTATGACGCATCTCCTGGTACACCTAGTCGACGAGATTAGCATTCTGGGTCCTGTATTTCTACACAATATGTTCCCCTTTGAGTGGTTCATGGGAGTCTTCAAGAAATATGCTCATAACCGTGCCCGTCTAGAAGGAAGCATCTCCAAGGGCTATGGAACATAGGAGGTCATTGAGTTTTGTGTTGACTTTATTTCTGACATTAAGTCGATTGGTGTTCTTGAATCGCGGCATGAGGGAGACCGAGTGGAAAAGGAACGCTAAGAAGAAAATCAATAATATGTAGGGACGAGCATTCTTTCACTCAAGCACACTACACAGTTCTATAGCATTCCACCTTGGCAGCTCCGTATATTAACGAACACAAGAATATTGTATGCTCCAACAACCTGACGAAGCCTGACTCCTGGATTAGAGATGAACACATGAAAACTTTTGGCGGTTGGTTGCAAACACATCTCATGAATAACAACATTGTTTGTGATTAGCTGTACTGGTTGGTCAGCTCACCATCTTCGACTATATGGACTTTCCAAGGGTACGAGATAAATGGGAATATATTTTACACGATCACCCAAGATAAAAAGAGCACCAACCAAAATAGTGTTGTCCACTATGATGCAACAGATGACAATGGGTCAAAGGAAACATATTATGGTTACATAGAGGAGATATGGGAACTGGACTATGGACCTACTTTTAAGGTCCCTTTGTTTCGGTAAAAATGGGTCAAGCTGACAGGAGGCGGGGTAAAGGTAGACGAGCGGTACGGAATGACAACAGTGGATCTGAATAATCTTGCATACTTTGACGAACCATTCTTCCTAGCCAATGATTTGGCTCAGGTTTTCTATATGAAGAACATGTCTACCAAACCGAGAAAAAAAAGATAAGAAAACGAATACATCATACGACGAGCCAAAGCACCACATAGTTCTTTCAAGGAATAGAAACATCGTGGAAGTGGAGGACAAGACAGACATGTCGGAAGATTATGATAAGTTTCATGAAATTCCTCCCTTCACGATGAACGATGGCCCAAGCATCTTGTTAATTGATGAAGATGCTCCATGGTTACGGCCACACGGTCATAAGCAAGGCAATTTAGGAAACAAGTGACTATATGTATTTTGAATTTTGCTTTTGCTGGTTTTGAGATGCAATCAATATACCAAGTTTAAACTTGCATTTGATATCTAAAGAAACATCATATTGTGAGTCTAAAAATGATTTAGTCTCGGGTGGTGTCTCCAACCGGGACTAAAGATGAACCTTAGTCCCGGATGAATACACCAACCGGGATTTAAGGGGTTACGGCACGCTGGGGCCAGCGCGAGCCTATTTAGTCCTGGATGGTGTCTCCAACCGGGACTAAAGATGAACCTGTAGTCCAGGTTGGAGACACCATCCGGGACTAAACGTGGGTGGCGACACTATGCTAGTGAGTGGCAACACTATTTCGGTGGGTGGAGGCACTATGCTAGTGAGTGTCGACACTATTTCGTGAGTGGCGGCACTATACCAGTGAGTGACGACAGTATTTCGATGGGTGGCGAGACTATGACAGGGGTGAGTGTCGACATTATGTCGTGAGTGTCGACACTATGTTGTACTACTTAATCTATAAATAGGCATCCTTGTGAAGTTATCAACTGCAAATAAGATGGTGTGCGAGAGTAGGGACAACACTACGGCAAGCTTGAGGGAGATGCCTAAGGATCCAGTCCTCAGGCATCTTCCACAAGCTCGCCATAGAGGCACTCCCTAATATGTGAAATTAGTTAGCTCTCCGGCGTATTGATCTAGCTATAGAAGTTATAAACTGCAAGATGGTGTGCGAGAGCAGGGACACCACTACGGCGAGCTTCTAGGAGATGCCTAAGGATCCAGTTCTCATGCATCTTCATAGTTTAGCAAATTTATAGTCTTGGTTTCCTAACTGGGCCTACGGAATCGGGACTAAAGGCCCCCCTTTAGTCTTAGTCCAGCCATAAACTAGGACTAACACTCAAGACATCTATTATTATTAAAAAACCGGGACTACAAAATCGGTACTAAAGGCTCCCCCTTTAGTCATACTTATGTCTAGCCCTATAGTACATAGCTTCCAGGTCGTCTTCGTCATCGTCATCATCATCATCATTGTCGTTGTTGCTAGGCGCACGCGGCTAGATCCTTAGCCCAGCCATGGCATATTCCGGGCGCACCTGCCACTCCGTCCTCGGATTCACGACGCGTGGAGGAGGGTTCTCCTAGATGACGATGCTGCTACACCCGCGGCCTTCACCACCGCCACCCTTCTTGTTGCTCTGTGGCGGGTGCGGGTACCACATGCGAGGATGATCTCCCTTAGTGATGTAGCGCATCACGCCGGCGATAGTCCGGTTAGCCCACCACAGGCGGCGGTTGGCTTAATTGTGGTTCATTGGGGGCGGGCCATCACCCTCATACTTGGCAACCTCCCTTTCCTACCGGTTAGCGTAGAAGGAATTCCAAGTGTCGTAGTTGTCGGGATCCCAATGGGGATCCATCCGCTGTTCCAACATGAGCTCGAGGTAGAAGTGGGTCATGATGGCGGCCCAGCGGGCAGAACCTTGAGGCACAGGAGGGACAGGAACCTCCCAGCGCTCAGCATCCAGTCGACGGGTAGCCCGGTGTGCATGGGTAGCTGGAGGCACACAGCGCCTCGGTCTCCTCGAGGGTCAGAATGGCCCAGTATGCGGTATCCATTGTTGTGAGAGGGGAAGGTGTGGATGTGTGGATGGCCATAGCGGTCAGCCTAGATATAGAGGGAAAGGGCGGGAAAACATGGCGGGAAGTGGAGGAAATAGCGGGAAAGCATGGCGCGTGGCTCGATAGCTCTCAGAATGGTGGGAAATATCTTTAGTTCCGGTTAGTGGCTCCAACCGGGACTAAAGGCCCCAGAAATATCTTTAGTCCCAGTTACTAGTTTTAATAGTTAGATTAACTATTTTAAACAAAGAAAAAGGTTTTGGATTAGTCAATCATATTCAAACACTTTTTATGTTGAAAGTTTTATTAGATTCGAAAGTATGCAAAAGATGTGATTTAATGCATTTCTAATTTAAAATATGCAAACAAATTAGTTGTATAACACAGTATGATAATAGATTTAAATTATGGATCTTGTTTTTCTGAAAATTTTGATATATAATACATAATTTTCTTTATTATAGAATGATAGATATTGATTTTATAATATTTACTAATTTTCTTCATTTTAATACAATTTAAAATACCTCTAGTCCCGGTTGAAGCCTCCAACCGGTACTAAAGGTCTGTGGTGTGCGTGTGAAACGGCGCGGTTGAAAACACCTCTAGTCCTAGTTGGTGGCTCCAACCAGGACTAGAGGTCCATGCTATAAATAGCACCGCTTGTCTCCCGGTTCAAGTCGCGAACCGGGATACTTCTCATCTTCTTCTCTGCAACGATGACGCCGCCAACCGGAGATTCCGTGCCGCCAGGAGGAGAGCCACCGCCCGTTTCCGTGAAGGGAGGAGACCCGCGCCGGGTAGAGGAGCCGCCGCCGCCCGTCTCCTTCTCCGCCACCGTCCGTGCAGGAGGAGCCCGTGGAGGAGAGCGCCGCCGCCCGTACGTGTCATCTCCGTCGAGTCTCACTGTCCGTCCCAGCCGTCCACGCTCCGCAGGTGAGTCAATCGGCATCTACACTTGGTAGTATATATTTAGGGATTTATTTTAGTGATATTTTCTAGTATTTAGTGATGTACTAGTATTGAGGGATATTTGCTAGTATATATTTAGTGTTTTACTAGTATTTAGAAATATTTGTTAGTATTTAGGAATATTTGCTAGTATTTAGGGATTTATTAGTACTTAGGATTATTTGCTAGTATTTAGGGATTTACTAATACTTAGGGATATTGTAGCATCCCAATTGTCTAACAATTGCAATGCTACTAGCCTAGTCTATATATATGCTACTTCTATATATAATTGTTGCATCATAATTATATCATGCTCATGTCATCATGCCACCTTGCATTTGAGCATCATATAAAACCCTTTTTGTGTTGGTTCTTCTCTCATATGCATTGTAAATTGTATTTGGCTCTTAATATTATATTTGGTTATTGATATATTGTTTAATGCCCAAGTTAAGTTGGGGGCATATCTTTTATTCTACTCCACCACCCTTTCTTTTCACCACCTTATAATTCCACCATCCCATTATCCATGAGCTTGTATTTTATTTTCTTTTGGTATTTAATCTAGCTCATGGGAGATAGGGTGGATCTAATTCTAATTTCTTTTGCTTGGTCTTTATTCCACATTTGGGAATGCATAATAATAATGCCATGTTACTATTATTGTTTTTACAAGCATATACATGGCATTTATTATCTTGCATGGGCCATGCAACCATCACCATCTTTTGTCCTCCTTTGGTTTTATTTGATCTTGAGTGGATCATCTTCTCATCTCTCTCTTTCTCTCAATCCTTTCTACCTTGCTTTGTTTCTTGCCTTGTGCCATCAAACCTCATCCTCCTCTCTTGTGTAGTGCCATGCATGATCTTACAAGACCATCCCCATGACCATCTCCTACCCTTCATGCTTGCTCATGCTCATGTGGTTACACCATCTCCATCCCTCACCACCATCTCTCTCTCTCAACACCTTTTCTAACTTGATCTAGTTTGGGCATGTTGAACCCTATACCTCAATCACACCCCTCCTCAAAACCCTAACCAAACCCTGCTATACCTCTCCATACCCACTACCCCTCCCTAAGCTAAACCTCACCACCACCTTCTCTCTACCAACCTTCTTGCTCGAGCTTGTGTTGATCATGGGTGACCCCCTAGAATCCCTACCCTAATCCCCCTCTCTCTAATCCTTCCCTTACCCTAACCCTCACTCACCACCTTACCCCTCCCTTATCGAGCCTCACCCTCTCCTCTCACCATGCCGAGGTGTCCCCTCTCCCTACCATGCTGGCCCCACCTGGCCACCCTTCCTCCCTGGTCCCACCTCAGCTCACCACCAACCCCATCCCTAACCCTACCCCAGGCCGAAGCCTACCCCATCTCTAAAGCCCTAACCGAGCTACCCCTCCCTCTAACCCTAGCTCTAACCGAGCCTCCCTCTCCCTCTCTCCCTGCCTTGCGACCCCACCAGCCTGAGCCTGCCCTCTTTGGTCGCGTCCTAGCCCACCTGCCATGCCCTACCTGCCCAAGTCAAGCTCCAGCTCGAGCACGTGAAGAGGAGAAGGAAAAAGGTGGCCAAAGCCACCTTTATCTCCAACCGGATCCCCACGGCGCCTCCCCCTCCTCTTCTACTTTTCCTCTTTCCCCACGTCTCCTCTGCCTCTCCCAGATCCACCCCAGGGCCTTGTCCTCTCCCCTCTTTTTCTCCACCGACACCATCTCCCTCTCGCCGGACACCGTCTGCACCACCGCCGTTTCTTCGTTCCAACCGACGAGCGCGGCGTGGAGGTGGTCAAGGAGGCCGAGGAGGTTCTTCTGCTTCGCCCGGAGCACGACAGCGAGGAGGAGAAGCCCCACTTCTGCCGCAGTACCGCAACGCTGCCGAAACCCTAATCTCGCCGGCCGCCAGCTCCGTCGATGATCTGCTGCGTCCCGCCCTGATCCGCTGCCATCAACCACCCCGCGGTGAGTCCCTCTCCCGCCTAGACATCCTCTGCCTCGCCGTAGACCCTCTGCCTCGTCGGGCGTTTCATCGAACGCTCTCGGTGCGCCGTCGGCCGCTGGCGTCTGACCGCCTCTATGCCACGCCCCGCCTCACCTAGTTGGCCATCCCCGTCCTAACAACGTTCTCAGCCTACCCCAGTGGCTACCGCCCCCGAGCGCGAGCCCCAGGTCCCTGGTTCGAGTCCCCCGCGCGTTGTGCTATGCCTGGCAAGCACGGCTCTGTCCGCAGTTCAGAGAAAGAAGAGCAACAGTACGGGCCTATGGTCGATTTACATATAGCCCCCTCTTTTTAACTCTCGCTCAACCCGCGGTACTCGCGAGCCCACCTGCCAGCCGTTGTGTACTTTTTATAAAAAGGGACTCTAGATTTCGTAAACTCAACCCGCGCTCCAGCATGCTTCCCACCTATCAGCCTCTGCCGGTTCACCCACTGGCACCTGGGCCCTAGCCCGCTGGCCCCACCTGTCATTCCCAGAGCCTAGGAAAGACCGCGATGAGGAAACCCTTTCTGTGCGCGTGTGTCCTAGTCCGTAGCTGGCCCACCTGTCTGTGGCGGTGACTAGATCAGGCTGAGTAGCCAAAGGTTTTCTGTTTTCTGTTTTAATTTAAACTTTTCAAACTTGTTTTAAATTCAAATTCAAATCTGTTTTCAAATATCTTTTAAAATATAATTCCAAATAAGACATATAATATATGTTTTTGAATCAGAAAAATATGAGGATTTCAAATATGCCCTTCAAAATATATTTTGAACACTTTAATTTTCGAGTTGATCAAAATTACAATAAAATGCCCTTTGCCTTAATTAATTAATAACTTTTGTTTTATAACTCCGAATTTGACAAATAATATGTCTAAATTGATCAGCTCGACGAGCCCGTTCTATCTATGCATTCCATGTTCTGAATTGCAGCATGCATCATATAAATATAAAGTATACAGCAACTTATTTGAGGATAAAATGTGACCAAAACTCCATAAAATGCTTTATTCTTGTATTCCACACCTCACCCATGCCATGCTATTTTATTGCCATGCAAATTGTGCATCATTCATCATGGCATGATTGTTTGCTTGTCGCATTTTAATTCATATGCTTGTGCACTCTATTTATGTTGGCCCTTGTTTGTTTGGTTCTTCTTCGAATAGACGCTGAGCAGGGGATATACCAAGAAACCCAGGAGCACTACCCAGATCCGTCCCTCGCTTCAACTGAGCTGCCAGGCAAGCACTACCACATGCTTGCATACATATAGTACCTATTGCCTCTATCTTATTTCTTGCATCATTGAGTCGCGATTGCATTAAACTGAATCCCAAGTACTGCATAGCCTTTACATTTAAACCCCACTGAAGCTTGTTCCTCCATCCCATGAGCCATTACTACAGGAGTTGTTTGAGCCATGCGGGTCGTAGAACAGCATGTGTAGGGTATGTGAGTGTCTGATGGATAACGAGGTACCTAAACAACTTAACCTGAGTAGTAATGGGATAACTAATGACAGTGGCACCGGTGAGCAATATCTGCTATTTGGTTTTTCATGCTCACTTGTGTCCCGTAGGACCCCGAGTACTTGATTCCTGTTCCTTGAATATTCGCGCTATCCACATCCGGGAGGCTTATGAACCCCCCTGAGCCAGAGCTTGATTCATTCTTATTTCTTGGGGTCACAAAGTAGTTTGGGGCTTTATTACTATCCTGTACTTATGCCATGCTTTACTGCTTTATTTAAGATTGTGCGTGGAGAACCTGTACTGTTTAGGACCGTGACACGTTATCGCTGTATCGACAAGCCCAGTCACACTTTCGGGTTCCCAGTCATTTACAGCCGTCCACACAAACCCTGAGTCCGTTCCGAAGCCGGCCAACTTCGTTGCGGGTAGCTTAGTGGGGTGGCCCCCTGAAATATTTCTGAATCCTGTGATCGCTTTGTCGTGAATGCCTCGTTGGGTTTTGATTTGGTTTTTCCGAGGTTGATCGAGTGTGTGTTGCTATTTGTGCACCCCTGCTGGGTAAATCTTTCTGAAAGCCGTGTCCGCGGTTATGGGCGACTTGGAGCACAGTTTCTCGATCATAGACAAGTATAACTAAAGTACCGCTTTTAATTTGACTAAGTACCTGACTAGTAAATGGTGCAACACTCATGGAATGGATAATAAAACTGCCAACGGATGGGGGGTTGTTCGTCCGCTTCCTCGTTGGTAAGCGAGGAGGAGGATGGATCTGTTAATATTACTGTTATAACTGTTGTTATTAATTCACGGACATCCGTCTATCTTGGGTTAGGCGGATGGTTAGCGAGTATCTATAGAATTGTTAGGTGTTATCTTTTGCTGCAATTGCGTCACCCCAGGTTGTGTCCCCTTTAGAGGCATAAAGACTTGCTGAGTACCCCTAGGGTCTCACACGATAAATTGTTTGATTCAGATGAACAGGTAAACTCGCAAGATGGATACTCGGTGGAGGAGACGGACGATGTTGGCAACGATCATTCGGTGTAGAGATTCCGGGAACGGGGATCCGTGAGATCTGTGGGCGGGATGTGTTTATTTGTGGGGCATCTTATGCCGATTTGCTTCTTATCCATACTCGGATCTTGTTTTCCGCTTCCGCCTGATACTCTGATGTTTGATGTATGAGGAGATATCCTAAACTATTATATTTATCTAGGATATTTGGATCTTGCCGTATGGCGTTGTGATATTTCTATTTCTTTTAGATGGAATGGCTCTGAGGACTGTTGTATAGTGGCTTGCATACATGCTCATTTGTGTATGTAGTTGATCCCTTCACCTGCCGATTACGCCGCTCGTTCTTGTCCCGATGTTTGAAAATGGTTCGGACGGCCGAAAGGTCTACCTATGAGTGGCATTTGGCCCCACCGTACTATTTTAACCGTTTCCGATCATCCAGGATTGTAACTAAGAGCGTAATTCACCGAGGTAGTTACAATTGGTATCAGAGCCATCCCGCCCTTCAGTGTCTCAGCCAAATGGTCGTTGTTAGTCTAGCAAATATTTTTGGTAGCTATGTATACTAGGGAAAAACAAAACGTGGGAGTAGGACTGCTTCCACTTTTCTTCTTACCCAACCACCCACCCTTTTCTGGTAAGGAAGTGTAACGTTTTCAATCCTTTTCTTAAAATTCAAACTAGGATTCATGTGTTCTGGGTTTCCGTAGTACCATAGGTTGTGTGTGTGTGCGTGTGTGTAAATTCCTTGTCTATCTGTTGCATCCAACATGTTATCTTTATCTGCCTTTTGGTTATCAACTGTTGGTACATTCCATACTGACAGGCTTTTGAAAACCGGCGCGATCTATCCGACTCCTTGTTAACCGGTGCCATCTTCTTAAGGGTGTTCTTCCTTCCAGCATGCTTGCACAGAATGTGGAGTTGCTAATCGCTACCTGATAAGTGATTTTGCGCATCTATTGGTATTTTAATGCCGAAAAATGCGGAAAAAATTTCTTTGATACATCTGTGCTTCCACACTCCTTTTCAGTCGTGTGTGAAACATTATCTATCTCCCTTTTATCAGCATGTCCATGCTAACTCAATCTTTTGTCACCGGCGCTTAATCCTGGAGTTTTATTTCATCTCCAATTCTCTTGGGCTAATTACATAACATGTGTCGATCCGATGCTGGTGATTGTAATTTGGTTCTCAGCATAGCTATAGGACACTTATCATGAGTGGAATATGGAAAATGCAATCACCACTATCCTCCAAATGGTGACGGTTATCTCCTGTGATTTTGAGTACACCGTGATCATATCTATGCATATTCAAGCATCTTTGGCAATCCGGAGTTTCTCAAGGCACTACGACGGTCTATCATCTGTTCATCATGCTGCACATCTTTTTGAACTCCATATCTGCAAAATTCTCTTGGATACGAGGGAATTGCATATTTTCGTCTCTGATAGCTTTGCTTAAGGTATGAGCTATCATCGGTTCTTATCCAAGATCTCTTTATCTTTGTAACCGGTGATCCGATCGACAATGTGAACCAGGTGACATCTCTTTTTCTTCCGAAGGACCAGATAATCTATTCTTCCAGTGCATCTTCTTCAACACGAACCCGTGCTCTTAATATTGATCTTTCTAAGAGCGTTGAGCTCAGGAAGTGTTCGAGCATTTGTTCGTTTCTCCTGCCTCTTGAACTTGATATTCTGGGAAAATCCTGTTAATCCATGGTGGTATATGTTGATAATATGCTTGCCTATTCCATATCAATGGAAGGACATGGAAGATCATCTGTGTCTCTTTCTCTCAAGCTTCGTGAGCACTGCCTGTGTGCAAAGTCTCAAAGTGAGAATTCTAACTTTTTGAAGTCACCTATCTCGGCCACGTCCTTCTGCTAAATAGATCGCTCCAATTCTGGAATCAGCAAGTCCATTGTTAATTCCATCTTCCATCTTCAATCAAACCTAGAGTCTTTCCTGGTTAGCGAGTTATCATCGTCGTTCCGCCGAAGATTTCCTCAAGACTGCTAAATCTTTCTCAATCATTTCAAGAAGAACATGGAGTTCTTTCACCTCAGTCTCGTCAAGTAATCTCTTGAGACCCTCTCGCTCTGTCGTCTATGCTCAATCCACCGGAGGCCATGAAGACCTTCCAGATCTTGTATTCCTTTCGTTCAAGTTGGTGCTATCTTTTCTGTAGCTGTTGAATCTTGCAGTTGTCTCCGTGATCTTCCTTCATATATTTCCGGTGGCTGGTTACTTACGATATGACGACAACATCATCACCCTTATCTATCTTGGATCCGGTGAATCGTTTGCATCAATCTTTGTTTTCTTATGGAGTTCCATGAGCTCTTCTTGTCAATACCGTCAGTCTGTTTCGGTAGTTGGGTTGCATGGTTTTCTTATTCATGTGCGGAGTAATGCTTTGAGTGCGGGATGGAGTAGCTACCATACCACTACTCTTATCATTCGCTCGTGTACATTGAATTGGCGAATTAACGTGATTTCACTCATTCCACGGAAGTTAGAAGTGGCCTTTATCCCTCGATACTTTTACTTCCGTCTTTGTTTTTCCGGAGTGCTCTCTCGAAGAAGGTAATCGATAATCTCTTGTCGGTGGTCTGTCTATTCTAGATGGAGCAAAATCTTCAATTATCTGGTGGAAACATACGCAAACTCCTCTCGTTCCTCGTCTTTCTTGTGATGCTCGGCATCCCCAAACAAGATGAAAGGAAACTATCTCTCTCTTTGTTTCATCAATTCTTTTCTGTGGTAAAGCCAATTATGGTTGAGGCCATCAGCCGCAAATCTATTGCGTTAGCCTCAAGGCTAAAGAAAGCAATAAGTATCTCTACAATAAACTCCAGATCCTCCATATTCTTTGCTTCTCGGGATTCCACCATGATCTGGCTTCACATCCGTCTCTAGAAGTTATATCCGCGCACCTCAATTGCGTGATCCTTTGGGTCTTACCGGCGCAAGAAGAATCTAATCCGACGATGTCTAACTAAATCTTTCTGTTGATATCAAGGGACTCTATTGTTTGAAGGCAATATTGTTTCCGAACTTCATTTCTCAAATCCGAGAGAAGATACGATGTTATTGTCATAGTGGTTCAAACCTCTCCAACCTAGCTCTTTTCTTCCGGCGAGACAAAGATTCATCCTCTCTAGTATCGGTAAATCTGTAATCTTAACGGTGTGTCTTTCTTTATCCATGATACATCATCTTTTCCCTTTTCTTTCACAAGTGGTTCTAGTCTTTTATCTTGTTCTCGAAAAACCGGAGCTATGTTCATCCTACCTTCTTGCCTCACGACAATCCTTCAACTCTTCTAACCCGTTGTTTCTTAAGCAAAACGCAAGACTCGCAACAAGTCTAGCAAGTTTTGCAAGGTGTAGTGGTCGCACCATTCCATGGTTCATCAACTTGGGAACGTGAGGGTCACCTTCGTTCCGAACAACCGCCTCTCCTTGTGTTGTTTTCCTTTTCCTAGGAATCTCGGGGCGAGATTCTTGTTTAGTGGGGGAGAGTTGTAGCATCCCAATTGTCTAACAATTGCAATGCTACTAGCCTAGTCTATATATATGCTACTTCCTATATATAATTGTTGCATCATAATTATATCATGCTCATGTCATCATGCCACCTTGCATTTGAGCATCATATAAAACCCTTTTTGTGTTGGTTCTTCTCTCATATGCATTGTAAATTGTATTTGGCTCTTGATATTGTATTTGGTTATTGATATATTGTTTAATGCCCAAGTTGAGTTGGGGGCATATCTTTTATTATACTCCACCACCCTTTCTTTTCACCACCTTATAATTCCACCATCCCATTATCCATGAGCTTGTATTTTATTTTCTTTTGGTATTTAATCTAGCTCATGGGAGATAGGGTGGATCTAATTCTAATTTCTTTTGCTTGGTCTTTATTCCACATTTGGGAATGCATAATAACAATTCCATGTTACTATTATTGTTTTTACAAGCATATACATGGCATTTATTATCTTGCATGGGCCATGCAACCATCACCATCTTTTGTCCTCCTTTGGTTTTATTTGATTTTGAGTGGATCATATTCTCATCTCTCTCTTTCTCTCAATCCTTTGTACCTTGCTTTGTTTCTTGCCTTGTGCCATCAAACCTCATCCTCCTCTCTTGTGTAGTGCCATGCATGATCTTACAAGACCATCCCCATGACCATCTCCTACCCTTCATGCTTGCTCATGCTCATGTGGTTACACCATCTCCATCCCTCACCACCATCTCTCTCTCAACACCTTTTCTAACTTGATCTAGTTTGGGCATGTTGAACCCTATACCTCAATCACACCCCTCCTCAAAACCCTAACCAAACCCTGCTATACCTCTCCATACCCACTACCCCTCCCTAAGCTAAACCTCACCACCACCTTCTCTCTACCAACCTTCTTGCTCGAGCTTGTGTTGATCATGGGTGACCCCCTAGAATCCCTACCCTAATCCCCCTCTCTCTAATCCTTCCCTTACCCTAACCCTCACTCACCACCTTACCCCTCCCTTATCGAGCCTCACCCTCTCCTCTCACCATGCCGAGGTGTCCCCTCTCCCTACCATGCTGGCCCCACCTGGCCACCCTTCCTCCCTGGTCCCACCTCAGCTCACCACCAACCCCAGCCCTAACCCTACCCCAGGCCGAAGCCTACCCCATCTCTAAAGCCCTAACCGAGCTACCCCTCCCTCTAACCCTAGCTCTAACCGAGCCTCCCTCTCCCTCTCTCCCTGCCTTGCGACCCCACCAGCCTAAGCCTGCCCTCTTTGGTCGCGTCCTGGCCCACCTGCCATGCCCTACCTGCCCAAGTCGAGCTCCAGCTCGAGCACGTGAAGAGGAGAAGGAAAAAGGTGGCCAAAGCCACCTTTATCTCCAACCGGATCCCCACGGCGCCTCCCCCTCCTCTTCTACTTTTCCTCTTTCCCCACGTCTCCTCTGCCTCTCCCAGATCCACCCCTGGGCCTTGTCCTCTCCCCTCTTTTTCTCCACCGACACCATCTCCCTCTCGCCGGACACCGTCTGCACCACCGTCGTTTCTTCGTTCCAACCGACGAGCGCGGCGTGGAGGTGGTCAAGGAGGCCGAGGAGGTTCTTCTGCTTCGCCCGGAGCACGACAGCGAGGAGGAGAAGCCCCACTTCTGCCGCAGTACCGCAACGCTGCCGAAACCCTAATCTCGCCAGCCGCCAGCTCCGTCGACGATCTGCTGCGTCCCGCCCTGATCCGCTGTCGTCAACCACCCCGCGGTGAGTCCCTCTCCCGCCTAGACATCCTCTGCCTCGCCGTAGACCCTCTGCCTCGTCGGGCGTTTCATCGAACGCTCTCGGTGCGCCGTCGGCCGCTGGCGTCTGACCGCCTCTATGCCACGCCCCGCCTCACCTAGTTGGCCATCCCCGTCCTAACAATGTTCTCAGCCTACCCCAGTGGCTACCGGCCCCGAGCGCGAGCCCCAGGTCCCTGGTTCGAGTTCCCCGCGCGTTGTGCTATGCCTGGCGAGCACGGCTCTGTCCGCAGTTCAGAGAAAGAAGAGCAACAGTACGGGCCTATGGTCGATTTACATATAGCCCCCTCTTTTTAACTCTCGCTCAACCCGCGGTACTCGCGAGCCCACCTGCCAGCCGCTGTGTACTTTTTATAAAAAGGGACTCTAGATTTCGTAAACTCAACCCACGCTCCAGCACGCTTCCCACCTGTCAGCCTCTGCCGGTTCACCCACTGGCACCTGGGCCCTAGCCCGCTGGCCCCACCTGTCATTCCTAGAGGCTAGGAAAGACCGCGATGAGGAAACCCTTTCTGTGCGCGTGTGTCCTAGTCCGCAGCTGGCCCACCTGTCTGTGGCGGTGACTAGATCAGGCTGAGTAGCCAAAGGTTTTCTGTTTTCTGTTTTAATTTAAACTTTTCAAACTTGTTTTAAATTCAAATTCAAATCTGTTTTCAAATATCTTTTAAAATATAATTCCAAATAAGACATATAATATATGTTTTTGAATCAGAAAAATATGAGGATTTCAAATATGCCCTTCAAAATATATTTTGAACACTTTAATTTTCGAGTTGATCAAAATTACAATAAAATGCCATTTGCCTTAATTAATTAATAACTTTTGTTTTATAACTCCGAATTTGACAAATAATATGTCTAAATTGATCAGCTCGACGAGCCCGTTCTATCTATGCATTCCATGTTCTGAATTGCAGCATGCATCATATAAATATAAAGTATACAGCAACTTATTTGAGGATAAAATGTGACCAAAACTCCATAAAATGCTTTATTCTTGTATTCCACACCTCACCCATGCCATGCTATTTTATTGCCATGCAAATTGTGCATCATTCATCATGGCATGATTGTTTGCTTGTCGCATTTTAATTCATATGCTTGTGCACTCTATTTATGTTGGCCCTTGTTTGTTTGGTTCTTCTTCGAATAGACGCTGAGCAGGGGATATACCAAGAAACCCAGGAGCACTACCCAGATCCGTCCCTCGCTTCAACTGAGCTGCCAGGCAAGCACTACCACATGCTTGCATACATATAGTACCTATTGCCTCTATCTTATTTCTTGCATCATTGAGTCACGATTGCATTAAACTGAATCCCAAGTACTGCATAGCCTTTACATTTAAACCCCACTGAAGCTTGTTCCTCCATCCCATGAGCCATTACTACAGGAGTTGTTTGAGCCATGCGGGTCGTAGAACAGCATGTGTAGGGTATGTGAGTGTCTGATGGATAACGAGGTACCTAAACAACTTAACCTGAGTAGTAATGGGATAACTAATGACAGTGGCACCGGTGAGCAATATCTGCTATTTGGTTTTTCATGCTCACTTGTGTCCCGTAGGACCCCGAGTACTTGATTCCTGTTCCTTGAATATTCGCGCTATCCACATCCGGGAGGCTTATGAACCCCCCTGAGCCAGAGCTTGATTCATTCTTATTTCTTGGGGTCACAAAGTAGTTTGGGGCTTTATTACTATCCTGTACTTATGCCATGCTTTACTGCTTTATTTAAGATTGTGCGTGGAGAACCTGTACTGTTTAGGACCGTGACACGTTATCGCTGTATCGACAAGCCCAGTCACACTTTCGGGTTCCCAGTCATTTACAGCCGTCCACACAAACCCTGAGTCCGTTCCGAAGCCGGCCAACTTCGTTGCGGGTAGCTTAGTGGGGTGGCCCCCTGAAATATTTCTGAATCCTGTGATCGCTTTGTCGTGAATGCCTCGTTGGGTTTTGATTTGGTTTTTCCGAGGTTGATCGAGTGTGTGTTGCTATTTGTGCACCCCTGCTGGGTAAATCTTTCTGAAAGCCGTGTCCGCGGTTATGGGCGACTTGGAGCACAGTTTCTCGATCATAGACAAGTATAACTAAAGTACCGCTTTTAATTTGACTAAGTACCTGACTAGTAAATGGTGCAACACTCATGGAATGGATAATAAAACTGCCAACGGATGGGGGGTTGTTCGTCCGCTTCCTCGTTGGTAAGCGAGGAGGAGGATGGATCTGTTAATATTACTGTTATAACTGTTGTTATTAATTCACGGACATCCGTCTATCTTGGGTTAGGCGGATGGTTAGCGAGTATCTATAGAATTGTTAGGTGTTATCTTTTGCTGCAATTGCGTCACCCCAGGTTGTGTCCCCTTTAGAGGCATAAAGACTTGCTGAGTACCCCTAGGGTCTCACACGATAAATTGTTTGATTCAGATGAACAGGTAAACTCGCAAGATGGATACTCGGTGGAGGAGACGGATGATGTTGGCAACGATCATTCGGTGTAGAGATTCCGGGAACGGGGATCCGTGAGATCTGTGGGCGGGATGTGTTTATTTGTTGGGCATCTTGTAACTAAGAGCGTAATTCACCGAGGTAGTTACAGATATTTACTAGTATTATTTAGGGATTTACTAGTATTTAGGGATATTTGCTAGTATTTAGATATTTATTAGTACTTGGGGATATTTGCTAGTATTTTGGGATTTACTAGTACTTAGGGATATTTACTAGTATTATTTAGGGATTTACTAGTATTTAGAGATATTTGCTAGTATTTAGGGATTTACTAGTACTTAGGGATATTTGCTAGCATTTAGGCATTTACTGGTACTTAGGTATATTTACTAGTATTATTTAGGGATTTACTTTAGGTATTTAGGGATATTTCCTAGTATTTAGGGATTTAGGGATATTTCTAGTATTATTCCTAGTAGTATTGCTAGTATTTAATTAATAAAAGTAGATTTCCTTAGAATTATTTAGAAATAGATTTAGGGATATTTCTAGTATTATTGCTAGCATTTAGAGATATTGCTAGTAGTTAGTATTGCTATTATAGAGATAGAAATAAAAATAGAATTATTTAGTTAGTATTGCTAGTATTAAAATATAAATATATTTACTAGTATTTTTGCTTAGAATTATTTGCTTAGAATTATATCGATCAAATGCCTACTTTAGGATATGCCCATCTCGCATTATCGTCGTCGACTCGGCGACAACAACGAAGGACTGGGCTCTGTCAGACATGTCTGAGACTGGGCTCCGCTGGGCTGGCACTGGGAGGTGCTAACTTTCGGGATAGGTAGCTTGGTGAGGAATCCCGGTCTCGTCATCGACCCGGAGCTTCTTTGGTGACGGTCGCATGGTCTAGGGTCGGTGTAGAGGGAGCCGGCCCCCAAGGAGGTGGTACTGTGTCATATCAGAGAGGAGGACGAGCATGTTTGTCGTTATATGACTATGTTGGACGTCAGTTCTTCCAATAGATGGCTATGCTCGTGTGATGGTTCCTTCCCTTTGGGTGTTCACCGCCCGTGGCTCGGGACCCGGGAATCGACGTCTAGTTTGACTGAGCAAGGTGTTATTCGAGATGTATTTGTGATATTATATGATATTATTGTTGAATTAGATGGATTATTCGAGATGTATTAGTGATATTATATGATATTATTATTGAATTAGATGGATTATTTGAGATGTATTATGATATTATATGATATTATTATTGTATTAACTGGATTATTCGAGATGTATTAGTTATATTATTCGATATTATTCTTCCATTAACTAGATTATTCGAGATGTAATATTGTTTCATTAGTACTTTGTTGTTGTGATATGGTACATTGTTAATTTTTTTACTCATATTAACATTATTTCATAGCAGTATTCTATGGACTTCAACAGAAGAGAGGGTGAAGAGCATCTGTTCCAGATGATAAATGGTGGAGCGCTACCCGGTCCTAGTAGAGCGCTCTTTGATCAGAGTAGAGCATAAGACAGTGAAGCAGAAGATGGCTCACAATTTCTAAATGACTCTTGTGAGGGAATGGAGTTAGACCCAATAGACAAAGCGCAAATGAGTGTTGATTGCGATGATGGCTTCCAAAATGATGGACCGGCCATAACAAAGCCTAGAGAGGTATATTAAGCCTCTTGTGATCACTAGATAGATGCATTAATTGCTTTGTTTATATATGTATTAACGAATGTTTCTTATTTTAGACCTCTGGTAAAGTAATAAACGAGGCCCGGCCAAAGGGATGGCCACCGATGCGCATCTCACAATTGAGGTCATCGATTTAGAAGGCAAACCGTTGCTTCCCAAAAGTAACGCAACTACATTTGTGCATCCATGCGGATTTATTGTTAGGGACAATGTCCCGATCAGCATTTCCTATTGGAATAAGCCACCAACGGGAGATGAAGATCATAATAGTTTTGTCGAGGATAGATACAAAGACAGACTATGGGAGAAGCTCATTTCACATTTCACTCTACCGGTCTTGGAGTCTGATGAGGCCACGAAGGCTATGAGGTCCAAAGTAAAGCATTTCACACTTAAGAAGATGACCAAACAGTTCAATAACTACAAGAAAAGATTATACACTAAATATCTTGAGGAAGAAAAAGTTCCAAAATTCACTAGCACACTAGAGAAGCAGCGGCATCACTCGGACAGCTTTCATGAGTACAAGGAATCAGAGCCAGCTAAAAAAAGGTGAAAAAAGAATAAGGAAAATTCTGGGAAAAAGAAATATCATCATAGGATGGGGAAAGGTGGCTACAAGACTTCCGTGCGTAAGTGGGAGGAAGTTGAGGTCGCCTTGTGTTCCCAAGGGATCACTCTATCTACACATGACTAGCCCATCAGGGTAAGAAATTGGTTAATCCTGCTTGGGGCAAAGTATATGACATGAAAACATGGGAGTTAATAATGGATGAAAAGAAGAAAATTGCTACACCCCATTAAGCAATTGTTAAAACAATTGAGGAGGTTCGAGAGGAAAAGTTCAAACCCGACAGAGAGAACGATGAACTGACAAAGGCCCTCAGGAATCCTAAAAAACCAGGACAAACATGAGGCTTTGGACCTTTTGTGCCGTGGAAGATTGGGTTTCCCGAGGACACTGAATCTTATAGAAGCCGAGAAAGAGAGAGCAAAGAAGCGGAAGGCGCAGGAGGACGCAGACCGGTTGCATAGCGTAGAAAAACGACTAACGAACTATATGCCATGCTAAAGGAGCAACAGAAGCAACTAGACGAAATGCGCTTACAAGGGGCAACTCATCAGCTGTAGCAAGGAAGTGTCGGTGGCCCATCTCAGCGGAGAAGCAGTGTGGCTTCCACGGCAGCCGATCTGATAGATCGCTACCCCGTGGATTATATCACTGAAAAGACAAGTTGTGAGCTACATGTGGGAGTGAGCAACTTATCCTTCAAGGCGGCTATCGGATTTGCTTTATCTTGTGAACCTGGAGCATGCTGGCATGGCAATAAGATTTTAGATGGCTTTGCTCATGTTGGGGTGGATGAAGTGCTACCGCAATATGAATCCCTGGATCTTGAAATCTCTAGAGATGAAGAGGAGAGAACACTAGGAGAAGTCAGGGTGGTATCATTCTATGGCGCAAGAAATACATCGTGTTTCCAGGCTCGGCGCCCAGGCCACCACATCTCGTTCGAGTCGCAGCTCACCACCTCCAAGTCCACATGATGAGGAGAGGGATGACGACCACCATAGTGCGAGTCCACCGCCGCGTCAGCCGACTCGAAAGGTCGCCGCTCGGTCAACCCGTGCTACTACTTAGAAGAAACATAAAATAGCAAAGAAAACCCCGCCGCCTCTTGAGAGGTTACCTTACGAGATGACTGATGAGGAAACGAAAGCGATCAGCAATGCAACAATGAAAGCCTTTTTTGCAAAGAAAAAGCTCGAGCCAGAGCAGATATTTCCTACGAAAGTCAAAAAGTGGGCTAAGAGTTTCATTGAGCAACCATCATAATATGATATAAATAAGGCAGATGACTACACATGTTGTCTGATAAAAATTTGTATGAAGAAGAGGACAAAGTAGTGCAAGCGGGAAAAGATACCTTGCCTAACTCGGAGAAAAGGCAAAACAATCAATCTCCCTATTCAAAGTGTTATCTAGTGTTGATCAGAATACGGTGGACTTTGCTAGAGATGCTGGTATTAGTGTTTACCAAGAGCAAGGCGCACATGTCCACATGCAAACAGAAATACCATGGAAATACGAATACGGGGAGTCTCTTGTCAGACCTGATGAGGTCGACCTTCTACAAGCACAAATGCGAAGGCTACATGAGTGGTACATGAATGTAACAAAAGGAAATGAGAGACCAAATGCGCTAGTTGTGATACTTACAAATGAGCATTTTGTAGGTGAAGACGAGATCCAAATTTATCTGGAGGAATTATATATGTTATACAAACAGCAGGCCCTTGACTTGAGTCTCGTCAGTTCCTACTATTTGTAAGTAATTCATTTGTTTCTATGATAAAGTCTCTAACTCAGCTCGTTCATAGCATGTAATTATCCTCACTACACTATTATGCAGAATGAAGAGCAAGGAATGTGACCGAAGGGCCATCTTTGACACTTGGTTCATCGACCCACGCCGAGTTAATGAACAATTCCTACGTGAATACTCTGAGGAGACAGAGGAGAACTTTTGCTTTCTTGATGTTAAGTGTAATTGATGAGTTACTGATATATATAAACATGCACAGTTACCATTATATTCTACTAATCATTGAAGTTGATGTTGCAAGAGTTAAAATCAAGGACTCACTAAAAAAGAACAATAGGAGTACCAAATCATTATAGATGCGCTCTAGAGGTAATTTCAGTCATTATCGCACTATATCGGTCTTTTTCGTTCATTTCCTGAGATATCAACTAACTAATAACTCATTTATGTATTTTTTTAGCCTTGCAGGGTTTGGAAAGAATTCACCAAGAGGACAGTAGGTGATTTTAAAGATGAGCTTAGTTTTCATGCGGTCGAGGTAAGTAGTACGAGCTAGGTCCATGCATCTATTTAATTCTAGTTTCAATACCATTATATCATGCTTGATTATTGTTTGTTTGTATTCTATTCTCGTAAAGTGCGACATGCAGCCACGAGGGACTAATTTGTGTGGATACTTCGTTTGCGAGTTCATTCGCTCGGAGATCAGTGAGCGGGACGGATCGAAACATATAGAAGTACGTGGAAAATATATTCAAAATTTGATTTTATTACCATCAATTATGTCGACTGTCATTCATAATATTTGTTATGACGATTGATATTCATGTTAATATCCTTCTTTTATATATATAGTTGGAAAGACTGCAGGAGAAAATCGAACCGAATGAGCGCCTAGTAGCAATTCAAGAGAAATTAGCGGGATTTTTGGTTGACCATGTCATAGACCCAAGGGCAAAATTCCATATCATAGACCCAAGTGATTTAGTGATCTCTATGTAATCGTATAGACAGGCTCTAGTCCCGGTTGTGGTCCCCATGTAACCAAATTGTATATATATGCTCATAAGATAAGTTATATTATATATGAATCAACATGTACATTATATTTGCATAAACATGCCACGGGATTTAATGATCTCCATGCATCAAATTGTATATAAAAATAAAAAACCTCTAAATCGTGCGACGGCAGAGAAAACACTCGATTCTCTGCCGCGGCGCGAAAGCTTTAATCCCGGGTCGTGTTACGGCCCGTGACTAGAGGTCCTCCCACCCCCCCCCCCCCCCCCCCCCCCCCGCGTTGCCGCTACTACGTTAGTGGACTCTAGTCCCGATTCGTAACAGAACTGGGACTAGAGATATGGTCCTCTAGTCCCAATTCTGCAGTCCCGGTTGTAGAACCGGAACTAGAGGCCCATTTTCCACTAGTGTTTCACCTTAGTCTAGATTCATACTAGATTTATTAGAGATCTGAAATTGCTTTGAATCTTGCAGACACATACACAATTCATACACCATTCAATAGCAACCGTACAATAAATAGTAAAAGCAACCAAATTAATAGTAGAAAATTAGAAAAAATAACAAAAAATGGAAGATACATACAAATTTCAGCATGGCTAGTCAAAAAACATACAAGTTTCACTACCGGGTGGAGCTCAGATTGTTTCCAACTTTCTGAGGGGGTTTAAGTGTAAGGTGGTCGTTGACTTCTTGGACTTTGCATGAATCTCTAACAATCGTAAGGCACGTATGATATCAGAGGATCAACCTACTTGCGGTGAATCCACTCTCTACAATGTAATATTCACTATTATAATATACCATGGTATTATTGTAACAAAAAGGCACCCGCTTGTCCAAAGACTTAAGTTTTGACATGAGAATAATAATATTCCGTCTGATTTATAATATGTGTCATTGATCGAGTATAATTTTGCACTAAATAATATATATTTATTATGGATAGAATGGAGTAAAAAAATTCTAGGGGAGATGTCTTGGTTGCTTGGGGAAAGAAAGAGCCTTTTCGCCGTGCTCTTTTCTTTATATAAGCACAAAGCAGTACAAAGAACGCTAAAAGAAATAAAAATTATAAAAAAGTCTTTCGACCACCTAGCGACGACTAAAACCTCTAGTGGGAGTCGAAGGATGCCAGCATACTCATCCCTCCATCACTAGAGACTGACAAAGCTTGCCGTAGTAGAGCTCGTTGTAGATAGACAAAAAGTCAACGCGCTAAGACTCCAAAGGACCAGTGCACCAGACCAGCAACCATTGCTAACGAGGACAACCATAGCTCGGCAAAAACTAAAAGAAACTGAATTGAAACCACACTAACAAATACGAAAATTGACTGAATTCACGAGTTCCGCCGGACACACGACTCCAAGTGCCCTTCACCGGATGGCTCCATGTCTTGTAGGTCAAGTCTCTGAGATCTTTCATATCCCATCATCCAGAAGATGATATTTTGGGTGTATTTGGGTGTTACATGGTAAATTAGGTTGGTGAAGTTCTGAACCAGGCCCAAATAACCTTAGGCTGGTCATAGTGAGAGTATCATACGACTAGTATCATGCATATGAATAGTGGTGGAGCTTGTTACAAAATGTTGGGTGGGCCACTAGGCTAAAGGATACTAAATTGGACTACTAGTAGGCTAAATTCACATGTATGTAAGAAGAAAATCTCATTTGTTGGGCGGGCCATAGCCTAGTTTTGTCCCAACTAAGCTCCACCACTGCATATGATACTAGTGTATGATATTATATCTATAGTGCATGGTATCATAGTAGTATTATATTTAATGATTTGTAGAATTTCAATGTAAAATTGTGTACAAGATTTACATGCATTAGGATTTCTAGTTTTACATGCTATGATACGATATCTACCTATGATACTCTAACCATCTCTTTTTTCATTAGTTCTTGTGCTTCATTAGATTTTTGCCAACATGGCATGCATGATACTAGTTATGATACTCCCGCTAGGGCTAGCCTTAGATGTCGTGGATTGCATGGGGTACATGTATGTGTATTAATTGTAGAGATAAGGGTCGGTCCCATATATCATCAACATTAACCCCGATCATCATCCATAATGAGGTGCATGGATTCTTGTGATTGTTAATCACGTTGATGCTCCAAGTTGATCTTGTTACTTCCAGAGTGTTAAGAATACAAATTATAGCCTACCCTATTCATTAGTTTTGGATTTTTGGTTTAGATAGCTAGTGCAGCAAGTTAATATGGTATTAGACCCGAGAGGTCTCAAGTTTAAGACCCTACTCACACAGTATTAAAAAAGATTCTATGGCCTACATCGAATCCATGCTACGGATTAAAATAGCCTAGTCCTGAGAGGGGTGTTAAGAATATAAATATATATCCTACCCCGTTCCATTAGTTCAAACATTTTTTCAAGAATACACCCTGGATGGTGTATTAATTACATAGAAGAAGTAGCCAGAAGGCCATTACAACGCCTCAAGGGCGGGTGTGATGTCAATAGGGGTGACAACTCCCCTCATCCATGTCTCAATCTTATACAAGTGACGGTGGCAACAACGCTGATGTGAGAGCAAAGGAGTTCATCCTAAACAACCTAGCCGCACGCCACACCTCCGCTTCCTCTCTGATCTTACACTTGACTATAGCCACCGACGGCGTCACGCCATTGAAGACTACATCGTTCCGATGCATCCACAGGCACCAGAAGATCAGGGAGATTGCCGTCCACAAATCTCATATGTCCGTCAACCCAGCTGTCCTGGATGTCCACCAATGCACCAAAGGTGTAGCCATCTCGGGTTGCCACTCTAGTTTGCCACATCCTCTAAGGACGGCTGCTCAAACCTCCTGAGACAATACACATCCAAGGAGCAGATGTTGTAGTGTCTCCCCAACCTGATCACAAAACGGACAGGCTGCTGGCCGGTCCAACCTCCTCCTCTGTAGCCTGTCAGCCGCCCAACACCGTTTTTTGCTGCCAACCAGGCGAAGAAGCGACAACTATAGGGCGCCCGAGACTTCCATATTTGGTCTGCCCTAGGACTATCAATGCGCCCGGCAAAGAGGGCGTTGTAAGTAGACTTGGAGGAATACTTCCCATCTTTTGACCAGTGCCATATGAACACATCCTCTTTCCCAACCTGCATATCTACTCTGACAAGCCTGTCCTAGAGTAGGAAGAACTCGCGTAACGCATCCTCGCCCAAGTTGGGCCCACAGTCCATTAGCCATGCTCCCGCCACCACCTCACTAACCAAACACATAGCAACTCGGTGGCAGGGCATTACCTGAACCAGATTCAGCGCAAAGTCAGAAATCTTCTAGCCGTCTAACTAGCGATCTTGCCAGAAGAGCGTGGTGCGCCCATCACCCGACATCGAGACCATGGATGCCTCAAAGATGGCTTGTCTTTTGCATGGAATCTTGATATCAAGACCACTCCATGGTTTCATCGGCTCTGTGCACTATAGCCATGGCCATCTACACCACAGAGCCACATTGAGTAGCTTCGGGTTTGGGATGCCTAAGCCTCCCAGTCGTTTATGGCCGCCGCCACCTCCCACGCCACTAGGTAGTGCCCCCATTTACTTGATATCTGGCCTTACAAACGAAAGCACGAAAGGTGCTTTGGAGGCACTCTAGAGTCTTGGGTGGAATGTCGAGTGACATCATGGCATGTAGAGGAATCGCTGCCAGCATGGTCTACACAAGGATCATCCTCCCGACCCGATTGACCAACCGGGCGATCCACGGGGGAAGCCGGCTAGCCGCCCTATCCACAAGGGGTTGTAGTTGAGCCATTGAGGGTTTCCGGAGTCCCAGCGGGAGACCTAGATAGGTGCAAGGCAATGGCGCGATGGCACACCCTAGCCCGAGTCTTGCAATTTGCTCTTGTACCGGAGAGCATCAGATGAGGTCCGATGTGCACTTCACTCTGTTTATGCATTGACCCGATGCCTCTCCGAAGTCCTCAAGCATCACCATACAAACCTGAGTGTCCTGACACATCGTCCTGATAAATGTCACGACATCGTCTCCATAGAAGGATGATATGTATGGTACCCCACGCAAGCCAAAGTCAGTCAACAGACCTTGCTACAAAGCCCTCTCAAGCAATAGGTGGATACCTTCCATGACCATGTCAAACAACTTCGAGGATAGTGGGTTGCCTTGGCACAGGCCCCGCATGTTAGTTATGCGGCCACCTGGTACTCCATTGAGCAGCACTCGTGTATAGGCCGTGGCGAGTAGCACACACACCGTGTTCTAGAACCATGGGCCAAACATGATCTTTCGAATGATATCGATTAGGAAGCCCCAATCCATGGTGTCAAAGGCCTTGGTGATATCTAGCTTCAGCAAGATCATGTATGTACGGGAGGAGTGGAACTTCCTTGCCATCCCTTGGACCAGCTGGAAGTTGTCATGGAGGCAGCGCCCATGTATGAAGGCGTGTTGATGGGCCCTGCTATCGTCGGATTGATGACAAGTATGCCATGAGGGGGTCCTCGAGGCATGCGGAAGAGAGCGGTGTGAGACGTACGGTGTTCTCCTTCGTCTCTGTCCAATTGCTGTCCGGGGTTTATACTCAATATCAAAAGCTGAAAGCTCTATGCCCCATTTGGCGACACGTCCTGTGGCGTCACTGTTGTTGATTATATCTCTCATAGGAGCTGTGCTCACCACGGTAATTGGATGCTTCTGAAAATAGTGTCGTAGCTTACGAGATGCTAGAAAAATACCGTAAGCCAACATTTGATAATGCGGATACCGCTGTTTTGATTCTGTTAGGACCTCGCTGACAAAGTACGTCGGATGCTGCACCAGGTGTTCCTGATTTTTCCTCTGGTCTCTCCACCACCATGATGATACTAACGACCTTGTTTGTCGCAGCAAGATAGAGCAACATCAGTTCCTGTGGTTCCGGTGCAGCAAGGATAGGAGCAGATGAGGGTACTTTCTTCAGGTCTTGTAGTGCGGTTTGAGCTTCGTCAGTCCACACAAAATCTTTGGTCTTTTTCAGGAGTTTGTATAATGGTGCGGCTCTTTCACCAAGCCGTCTTACAAACCGACTGACTGCAGCGATGTAGCCAGTTAGTCTTTGTACGTCTTTCAGGCGAGTTGGCCTGGAAATATTGAGTATAGCCTTGATTTTGTCCCGGTTCACCTCTATGCCTCTTTGAGACACGATGAAACCTAACAATTTTCCAGCTGGTATTCCAAAGAAGCATTTCTTCGGATTAAGCATGATGTTGTATTTTCATAGATTGGCAAACGTTTCCTCCAAGTCGGAAATCAGCGTTTCCTTCTTTTTGGACATCACCGCAATATCATCCACGTATGCATCTACATTGCGTCCGAGTTGGTCGTGGAGGCAACGTTGCATCGTGCGCTGGTAGGTAGCTCTTGTGTTCTTTAGCCCAAAGGGCATCATAACAAAACAGAAGGTTCTGAAGGGGGTTATGAATGAAGTTTTGACTTTGTCAGATTCCTTCATCTGTATTTGATGATAACCGGAATATGCGTCGAGATAACAGAGGAGTTTTGAGCCTGTCGTAGAATCGATAACTTGATCAATCCTAGGCAGAGCAAACGGATCATTTGGACAAGCCTTGTTCAAGGCAGTATAATCAACACACATCCTTAAATCAGTGGTGTCCTTTTTAGGGACCATTAAAGGATTGGCCGACCACTCAATGTGGATGACCTCTTCTATGAATCCGGCTAACTCGAGCCGCGCTAGTTCCTTAGCTATTGCCTTACGCTTTTCATCGCCGAAACGTCGTAAGGACTGTTTGCCGGGTTTAGCATTCGGGTTTACATTTAAAGAGTGCTCGGCAAGTTCCCTAGGTACTCCTGTCATGTCAGATGGCTGCCATGCGAAGATATCTTGATTTGCTTTGAGGAACTTGACGAGCACGCTTTCCTATGCGCTATTTAGGCCTACGCCTATCTAGGTCACCTTGGAGGGGTCATCATCCTTCAATGACGTCTTCTTCGTCTCTTCTGATGCCTTGAACTCCCGATTTGGCTTTGTCACCTCCTTCTTTGTTGCGGGCATCTCGGACGGATCTATGCTCTTCTTGATCTCCCGGTACTCCTGGGCATGCAGCACGGCTTCAGCAAAGGCGGCATTTCCATCCTCGCACTCTCGCTCTTTCTTCGGGTCTCCCCTGATGGTGATTACGCCATTGGGACCTGGAATTTTCATCATATTGTAAATGTAACACGGACGAGCCATAAAACCCCAGTAAGCCGGACGTTCGAATATAGCGTGGTACGCGCTCTTAAACGGGACCACTTCGAAGGAAAGTGCCTCCGTCCGATAATTCTTTGGAGTGCCAAAGGTAACATCCAAAGTGATTTCTCCCAGGGAATTAGCTTGTCTTCCTGGGACAACTCCGTGAAAGATCACAGAGCTATGGTTCAGCTGGGTCTCTGAGATCTTCATCCGGCGTAGCGTTTCGACATAGAGAATATTGATACTGCTGCCACCGTCCATGAGGGTCTTGGAGAAACCATAACCGTCAATAAGTGGATTGACGATTAAGGCATATTTTCCTCGCCTGTGTAGCTTAGGCGGATGATCAGCGTGGTCAAACATGATTGCCACTTCCGACCAGTCCAGGTATTGGGGGACAGCCGGAACTATTGCATTAACCTCATGTAGAACTGCTTTCTTGACCTTTGCTGGTTGAGATCTGAGCAAAGTGACATAAGTGTCTTTCTTGGTCGGAAAATTTTTCTTCCCTTCCGGCTTGGGATTTGAAGCATCAGCTTCCTCCATGTAAATCTTCCTTGGTCTCCTTATCTTTTTCGGGATTCTTCTTTCCCTTCTTTCGCTTAGCTCTGTAGCCAGCGATATCATCTCTTTTGATGTCATCATTGAAACGACACTCGGTGTTAGTGTGGGACGAGCCCCCATTGGCATCTAAGTGATGTACACAAGGGTTATTGGCAATGTCGGCCCAAGTGTAGGTTTTGCCTGGTTGCTGGTCTCCTCTACCTTGAACTCTTGAAGTCCCACGGCCACGCCCGCGGCCTCCGTCGTGTCCTCCTCGTCCTCCAGACCCAAAAGTAGGAGTAACCACTTCCATTTCCATGTTGGGTTTCTCTTCCGATGTATTATTGCGCTTCTGAGCTTGTTGCTTTGGTTGTTTTGCCGACTGTGGCACATCTAGGGCGTTGAGTAGTCCCTCTATGTCGTCGTCAGCGTCTGCATACTTGCTTGCTGTTTCTATCATCTCCCCCAAATCAGTAACTTTGTCACACTTCAAGCGATGACGTAGTAAACCAATTGGGAGACCTGCAATGAAAGCTTCAATCGCAGTTTGATCATTTACTCCCTCATAGGAGTTCTTGGTGTCGATCCATCGTCCGAGGTAATCCCGGCAAGTTTCTCCGGCCTTCTGGGTGCAACGCTGTAGGTCACCGACCGTACAGGGCCTCCGATATGTGCCTTTGAAATTCCGAAAGAATGCACTTTGCATGTCATACCAGTTGTGGATGGTGTTCTCCGGAAGTTCATTAAGCCATGATCGTGCCGTCTTCCGCAACATGAGTGGGAGATATCGGGTTGCGACCAGGATGTTTCCGCCTTTGGCGATGCAGCAAGCTTGGAAGAAATCCTGTAGCCAGGTATCTGGCCGAGCAATGACGTCGTAGGCCTGGATGTGTCGTGAGATAGCAAATCCTTCCGGGAATCTTGTAGCTCCGATGCATGGTCTGAAGCACTTTGGGCCCACGTAGATATCATCGTTCTCGTAGCGCCGCGCCTCTATATTGGAGTTGATCCTGTGCCTTGCATAGTTCAGGGATAGGGATCGGCCCGAATGTCGGTTGTGGTTGCGGTGCCTTGGAGCCGGACTTCGGCTTCTACCACCACCTCCTCCACCACGACGCCCTCCATTGCCTCCCTGGGGGCCTATGTGATGGCTACTTGGCGGAGAGGGTGAAGCAGCTGGGTTTTTTTCGGCTGATCGCCGGCCTCCATCCGGAGCATCATTATTCTGGTTCCGGGGAGGGTCTTCATCGTGACGAGCCCCTTGCCGGTTTGTCCCAGCATGGTGTCCATCGTTCCTTCGTCCGTCATCCAGACGGCTTTCATGTCTAGGAGGTGGCATCCTTTGTCGGTCCTCCTCCCGACGTTTCTCTTTATCATCATCCCTACGGTCTTTCGACTCTCGCCGGGGCTGGTTCCTCGGATTCAGTGCAGAAATTGCCTCTTGCTCTGCAACTGGGTTAATGTTACGCCAGCCACGGGCAGCTTTATGGTGTTGTCCCGAAGATCCGGTTCTCGAATAGTTGTCTTCCCGGCGTTCAGGGCGATGATGCTACTCCGGAACATGCTAGGGTATTACGCCAACCCATGACGGATCTGTGCGACATTGGTCGGAATCAGAGACCAGTTTTTGACTTCCAGACATGGCAACCTTTTGCTGCTCTAGTCCCTTGTTGAGTATTTTAATTCCCAACCGTATCTCCTCTAGGCTTGGATTAGCCGATAGAATTTTTTGGGCCACCACGGTATTTTGTACTAGGGTTGGATACACCCAATCCCCTCTGCTATCTTTCCGAGGCTTCCCCATCTCTTCTTCGAAAAGGACGGCGTGAATCTGCGGGAATTGGTTGTCATTGGTATGACACTTCCTGGTCTTCTGGTATTGCCTGGAGTTGTACTTCTCCGCAGATGCTATGCGTTTCTTTTCCTCCTCAATGTTTTTGGCTTCATCGAGGAGTACTTGACGACGCGCTTCTAGGGCATGTGCCCTCTCGTCCAGTTCTTCAGCAATAAGTTCTGCAGCTGTAGGAATAGGTGTGGTTAATGCAGCATCGATGAGTTTACACGCACCTTCAGTGATCACGTGTCCATCCACCGACTCTTCTTTTTTGGGCTCTTCTGGGATAAGTGCTCCATCCGAGTCTTCCTCGTATTCCTCGGCAATCACCTCTTCTGCCAGAGGGTATTTTGCCGGGTCTTGTTCTTCTTCTCTGCCTTCTTGGCAGCACCGGTAGCAAAGATGGCTTTGGGTCCGTTTCCCGGAGTCAAGCTCTGATCGGTACTTTCGGACATCTAAACTTCGGGATTATCTCCGACTTCCATGTCATCCTGCGTTTTAGGAGAGTGTTCCCCGGATCCTTCATCCATGGCTTCTCCTTCCTCTGCAACTTTGGATTTATACTCCTCTTCATATTCCGCGGAGAACTTTCAGAAATCTGTTGACGTCATCGATTCATCCGAGGATGCGGGTACGTCGGCATTTGTTCCAATTGCCTCCAGCACAGAGTCGGTGTTGTCTCTAGCATCGGCAGAGCCGGATCCGGATCCCACACATCCAACAAAGTGCGATGCGTGCTTCCTGAGGTACCTGCGGCTCTCGCGATCAGCTTCGTCGAAACTTTTGATGGTCTCGAGAATTGTGTCTACGCCTGAGTTTTGCATTATCATACGTCGCAGCGTGTACCTTAGGAAAGGCATGTCTGTCCCGGCGTCATCAGAGACGGAATCAGTGTCGTTGATATGCTCCTCCTGGATTTCAACTTTGGCGGGTGGGTCGATCTGCGATTCGGTCTCTCTAAGGAGATCCACTCCAGATTCGACTTGGACCGCTAGGTCTTCTTCAGGCTCGGATTTCTCCACTATCTCCGCCACTGGTGCGGGCTGGGTGGGATTAGGGCTTTCTGAGATCCGGAATTCTGCCGCCTCCATAGACAAAGGGGACCCAGAAGATTCTTCTTCCTCTATCATCACCGTTGGGGTGGGTAGAACAGGTTCAGCAAAACTGATGTAAACATCGATCTCGCCAAAAGACATGATGGTGTAGGCAGTCACAGCCTCCCTAGCCGGAATCCAGGTCTCGTCGAGAACGATGAGAGGGACGTCGCTGGAATAGAGGATGCGACCGACGGCGATAGTCTCGCCGATTCCGATTCTTGCAGATTCCGCTCAGAACGCAGATCCGAAGCTCACTTGCCCCACGGTGGGTGCCAACTATCGTCGGATTAATGACAAGTACGCCATGAGGGGGTCCTCAAGGCGTGCGGAAGAGAGGGGTGTGAGACGTATGGTGTTCCGGGACGGTGAGCACACAAGTTTACCTAGGTTCGAATCCGCCAGCTTTGGACGGATCCTACTCCTGCTAGCAATCCAGTAATACGGCAGAGCCGGAATATGGATTACAAGGGTTCGCCTGTGTGAGTTTAGATTGTAGACTATGAGGGTAGGTGCCCTAAAGGCTCTCCCTAGGATGGCTTATATAGATATCCGGCCTAGGGTTTACAGGAGAGATCTATCCGGCTATGACTAAGAGTCGGTTATAAAGTACATCTTGAACTACAAGTAACACTATGGACCTAAGTCGGTAAGTCTTCTGGGCCTTCCCGTAGCCGGACTGGACTCCGTCTTTTCTCCCTGACTGGGCCGCCCGTGAAGAAAAGCTCTAACCTGAAGTGGGCCACCCTAGTCAGTGAGGAACTGTGAGGATACTCGGAAAGTATATCCCCAACACCTGCTGACTCGTGTAATAACGAGCTCGTTGGGAACCCCAATAGGAAGGTATGATGAGCACAGTAGTAAGTTTCCCTCAGGTATGAAACCAAGGTTATCGAACCAGTAGGAGCAAGGAAACACATCCAAGGTGTTGTTTCCAATTTGGAATCCTACACAACACAACCACAGAACTTTGCCCCCAACTTACAGTGAGCTTGTCAATCTCACTAGTTTTTTCTGAAAACAAAGGATTAAACGTATTGTGTGGAAGAAAGTAATAGCTTTAAGAAAGTAAACAGAAAACAGTAAAAAGTTTTAGATTGATGGTAAAAGAAAGGATCGGGGTCCATAGTTCACTAGTGGTGGTTCTCCTTTAGATAGATAACATGTGGGGTGAACAAATTACAGTGGGGCAATTGACAAACATCGAGAAAGCGTACATGCATATACTAATCATCTTGACTCCTATGAGATTTGATTGGAAATTACAACATTATACATAGACCATAATCCAACTGCATCTATGACTAATAATCCACCTTCAGGTTATCATCCGAACCCCCTCCAGTATTAAGTTGCAAGCAACAGATAATTGCATTACGGCATTGCGTGTAAAGTAAACAATATGATTGTTCTATGAACAAAGGATTGATGTTTTCTCCCTAGTAGCAATAGCACATCTAGTACCTTAGAGATTTCTGTCACTTCCCCATATTACTAGAGGCATGAACCCACTATCGAGCATAAATACTCCCTCTTGGAGTTGCTAGCATCTACTCGGCCAAGATAGCTACTAACAACGGAAAGCATGCAAGATCACAAATAACAAACACATGATAGAAATAATCAATCTAAAATAGCATCTCAATATCCATCAGATCCCCACAAACAGAACATGTAGGATTACAAATAGATGATCTTGATCATGAACGGAGCTCACAAGATCTAAACATGATAGTACAAAGGAGAAGAACCAACCATCTAGCTACTACATGGACCCATAGTCCAAGGATGAACTACTCACACATCACACCGGAGGCTGGCATGGTGATGAAGAAGGCCTCCAGGGTGAATTCCCCTCTCCGACAGGGTGCCGAGAAGAGCTTCAGATCCCTCCTGATCTAGGGATGGAGATGACGGCGGCTACTGACTCTTTCGTGGAATTTTTGATCGGGTACTTAGGGTTTCTGTATCGGAGGCATCTTATAGTCGGAAGAGGAGGCCGAGGGGGTGCCCTAGGCGGCCACACCACCCCTGGAGCGGGCCAGGCCTGGCCACGTGGCCAGGTGGTGTGGCGGCCCTCTGGCCCCTCTCCGTCTCGCATTGTGGCTCTGTGTCCCCTCGGTGAAATATTGACTTTGGCTTTTGTCCCATCCAATTCGGAGAATATTCATTTTCTGACTTTCCTGGAACCAAAAATGGCAGAAAACAGGCAGCTGGCACTGTGCCATCTTGTTAATAGGTTAGTCCAAGAAAGTGTATAAAAATACTCCAAAGTTGGAACAAAACATAAGAAAGTAGATAAAACCAAGCATGGAACATCAAAAATTACAGATACGTTAGCAACGTATCAATATCCCCAAGCTTAACTCCTGCTCGTCCTTGAGTAGGTAAGTGATAAAAAGAAAGAATAATTTTTTAGGTGACATGCACCATCATAAACTTGATCAAAGTATTTGTAAAACATTGATAGCTGGGATCATAGTACTTCAACATAACATGAAAGATAAAGTTCTAACAATAAGACATAACAACTATGTTGTAACATGAAAAGGCACAAACAAAAGATTCATGAATAACAATGCTTTGCAAGAAGTTTGTTTGTTTCACATAAAGAAAACATAGCATAGTGGCATTCAGCTTGTCCCTCATAGAGTAGCAAAACATAAATGCATACGACACCTTCAAAGTTCATAAGGGCGACTAGATACAAATAGTTTAAGAACAAGCAATATCAAAGTTACGCATCAATCAACAAGTCTTGGGACAATGCACATTATACTAAGAATGGCCACTATGCTCTCTCAATAGGTGCATAAAGATAGAAGATGGAGACTCAACATAAAAGTAAAAGAAATGCCTTCATAGAAGGAAGCAGGGATTCAAGTCTCATAAAGAGCTTCCAAAAATTATGGTACTTATTAGCTTTCAGCTCTCATTGTCCCTATCATAAGCATCTTTAAGTGATTAAGGTTAAAGTGACACAACTAAGAGGATATGCTTGACAAGTTATAAGCCGAAATCTCATGCCCCTTACTTACAAAGACCGAACCTCATGCTAATCAACTTTAGTCACAAGTAAGCTCTTGTCATTATAAGTACATATGTATCATAGAGAACTGCCAACGGGGTACCCCTTGCACATGATACAGGAGCTATCCCATAATCAAAATGACAAGGCAAGAAGACAATGAGCATCTCAGCGATCTTTTTATTTGCTATTTGCATAGGTTTTTATTGAGGATGCTTCATAGAGTGCTCATTATGGTTATGCTGCAAGTTTCCACCATGATTAGGCATGGCTTAGGCTAGCGGCCCAGGCGTTTCTCTAACACACATACAAACTCCATGATCTTACAATTTCCACTTTTATTTCACACCGCTGGGATCCATAAGCAAGAGAATCATGATATCAACGGGGTACAATGTACAAGTGCAATGTTGAAAGCGTTCCCCATGATACATGGTTATGCTAATTTCAACTTATAAATCGCAAGCATATACGCAATAAAGATGGACACAATGGTTCAAGTTTATTAAGTGCAAGAAAAGTAAAGTGTGCCATCAAGTTAGTGAGAGCTTTAATCACTAGTTTTCACATAACAAGTTTAATTCGGAAGGTAGATAAAAACATGAATATACTTCGAATAGAAAATTCTAATAGGTAGGTATGGTGGACTCTTTGGAATAACTTGGTTTTATTTGGATTTGGATGCATGAGTGGAACTCATACTTGGTTATGGAGGCTAGCAAAATACTGGGAGCGGCAAACTAAGAGAGCAATAATGGCCATAATCATGCAGAGCGACAAAACATCATTGATTAAAGCATAAAGTGATATTAAAAGTCGAGAACTAAAAGATCATCAAGGCTATAGTGACTTTGGATAGTCATAACATCGTGTGAGCATGCGCCAAGTTAACCCAAATAAAGCATCAAAGGAGAATACCACAATACTATGCTTTAATATGCTAAAACAACGCATGATTCTTCCAAGGCACATTAAGCAATCTCAATTGTTTATAACAAGTCATGCTACAGCAATAATCACTAAGCATAAAGCCAAAACAATATTAAGCATGACATGACAAAGCATAGGCCACAGTCAAAAACAAGCTCCTTTTACCACTTAAGCATGAACTTTCCTACTCTTTTCCAATCCAAACCAAACTCATTTAAAATCTAATGTATGAAAGAGGGGGTCCAACCAATTTATTCAAGAAAACTAATAAAACCAAGCAAACAAAAACCAAAACGAAAACAAAAAGGAAGACGCTCCAAGAACAACACAACTGTGCATGAAACAATAAAAATGAAGTGTTTGAAAGAAACCTCAGATTTTTATTGATGAAGAAGGGGATGCCTTGGGCATCCCCAAGCTTTGACGCTTGTACTTCTTGGATATTTCTTGGGGTGACACGCGTGGCATCCCCAAGCTTGAGCTTTAATCCATTCTTCATCTCATTATTCCATTCCTTTCATACTCCTCAAATTTTTCCTCCATACAAAACTTCACACAATCTTTATTAGCAACATTAGTGCACTTAAGATAATAAGTCCTTGGGTTCAGTTCCAACACCAATAAAACTTCCATTAAAACATCAGCCACTGTAGCACTTCCCTCAAAAAGCTCAATTCCCCAATAAGACCTCAAAAAGGAATCAACAAGAAACAAATGCAAATAATGGTAGAAATCTGTCAAAACAGACCAGCAGGTAAAAACCAATTTTTTCGAAGACCTTCTGTTGCTCAAATCGAAACGTGTGGAACTAACGAAAGTTAGATAACAACCTGGGCAGAAGAACAAAAATTCACGCCTTAGAAATACGTACAGATATTTTACACGAATTTTTCAGTGAAGCACAAAAAACTGTTTCAGAACAGCAGCTTTCTCAAGCATTACTTCTCTCTCATTAGAGGTTACTCTTGGCACAAAAAGCAAATAAAAAGGATAAGGAGCAGTTATTACAGAGGTAATAACTTCCAAGACTCATCTTAAACTTTTGGGTTATCTCCCAATAAGTACTTTTCTTTAACGCCTTTAAGTTAGGCATAAGAAACAAGAAAGGAATCAGGTGTTCTCAAATGAAGAAGCATTAAGATCAAATTTTGTTTTCATAGGAGAAGCAAAAGGGATCTTCTCTCTCTTCTTAGGGAAGTGTTCTATACCTTTCTTTAGTGGGAGTTGATATTTAATGGTGCCTTCTTTCATATCAATATTGGCACCAACAGTTCTAAGAAAAGGTCTTCCCAAAGTAATAGGGAAAGAAGCATTGCATTGAACATCCAAAACATAGAAATCAACGGGGACATAAGCATTGTTAACCACAATAAGATCATCATCAAGACTCCCCATGAGTTTCTTTTTAGCATTATCATCAAGTGGGACATTTAAATAACAATCTTCCAATGGTGGCAAATCAAGCATATCATAAATATTTCTAGGCATAATAGAAACACTACTATCAAGATCACATAAAGCTTTGAAATCAAAATCATTCACTTTCATATTAATGATGGGTTCCCAACCATCTTCTTGTTTCATAGGAATAGAAGCTTTATGTTTCATCTCTTCTTCTTTGATTTTTATGAGAGCGTCAGTAATGTGTTTTGTAAAGGCCATGTTCATAGCACTAGCATTAGGACTTTTAGCAAGCTTTTGTAGGAACTTAATTACTTCAGAGATGTTGCAACCATCAAGATCAAAATCATATTTATCATCTAAAGTAGTAGAGTTATTTTCCCCATGTTTCGAAGAATTTCAGCATTTTATTAGAAAAGGTTCCATTGGGATTACTAGCTTCAACATTAGTGGTAGTGATAGTAGAAACACTAATATTTCTAGCAATTTCATCTTCTCTTTCCCACCTAGCATGCAATTTAGCTAATAGTCTAACATTTTCATCTATTCTAACTTGTATGGCATTAGTAGCAGCAAAGGGATTCTCATTAGTTTCAGATTTAGCAGCCATTTTATTAAAAGAAGATTGTGTTTTAGCCAAAGATGCTATATTTCTTTCAGCATTAGAGAGTTTTTCCTCAATAGTTTTATTGAAAGTAGTTTGTTTTCTAATAAAATATTTAAGCATAACTTCAAGTTCAGAGGGTGCATTCCTATTATTGTTGTAGGAATTTTCATAGGCATTACCATTATTAGGAGGATAGGGCCTATAGTTGTTGTTACCAAAATTATTCCTGTAGGCATTGTAGCTAAAATTATTATTTCTTATAAAGTTCACATCAACTTGCTCTTCTTGAGCAACAAAAGAGGCTAAGGGAACATGATTTGGATCAATATGAGCTTTCCCATTAACAAGCATAGACATAATAACATCAATTTTATCTATCAAGGAAGAGGTCTCTTCAACAGAATTTACCTTCTTACCTTGTGGAGCTCTCTCAGTGTGCCATTCAGAATAGTTAACCATCATATTATCCAAAAGTTTTGTTGCAGCACCCAAAGTAATGGTCATAAAGGTACCTCTAGCAGCAGAATCTAGTAGATTTGTTGAAGAATAATGCAGTCATGCATAAAAAGTTTGGATAATCATCCAAGCAGTCAGTCCATGAGTGGGACAATTCTTTACCAAAGATTTCATTCTTTCCCAAGCTTGAGCAACATATTCATTATCAGATTGTTTAAATTTCATTATTTCACTTCTCATAGATATAATCTTAGCAGGAGGATAGTATTTTCCAATGAAAGCATCTTTGCATTTAGTCCAGGAATCAATACTATTTCTAGTTAGAGATTGCAACCATTATTTAGCTTTTCCTCTCAAGGAGAAAGGAAACAATTTAAGCTTAATAATATCCCCATCTATATCCCTATGCTTTTGCATCTCACAAAGTTCAACAAAGTTATTTAGATGAGCAGCAGCATCTTCAGTACCAATACCAGAAAATTGTTCTCTCATAATAAGATTGAGTAAAGCAGGTTTAATTTCAAAGAAAGTAGCTTCAGGAACAGGTGGAGCAATAGGTGTGCACATGAAATCATTGTCGTTGGTGCTAGTGAAGTCACACAACTTAGTGTTTTCAAGAGTAGTCATTTTTGTGTTTTTAATAAAGAAAGCAATCTTAGTACAACTAATTTTTTTGTGTTTTTGATAAAGAAACAAGCAAACAAAGCAGAAAATAAACTAACCAAAACAAAAACAACAAAGTAAAGAGATTGATTATGAGGGACTGCCCTTGTGAAGATGTCCTTGAGTCACCGGCAACGGCGCCAGAAAAGTACTTGGTGACTCGTGTAATAACGAGCTCGTTGGGGAACCCTGATACGTCCATAACGTATCTATAATTTTTGATGGTTTTATGCTAATAATATGCTTTTAACACTCTTTTTTGTGTAAAGTTTATGATTTATTTGGACTAACCTACTAATAGTTACAAAAGTTCACAATGTTCTTGTTTTACACTTTGATGTGTAGGAATTACCAAGAATACAAGTGGAAACCTTGTTGGAGTCAAATTGGGATTTTTCCAGAAATCTGTCTCAGAACTCTTTTTAAAGATGGTCACGTTTCGGGTCGAAGACGGCGTCAAACGGAAAACTCTTCAACTCCAAAGTTGTTAGATATTTCACGGCAAATCTTCTTGACATAAAATTTAGCTGATTCCGAGTCCGTATGGTCTTTTAGGCCCGATTTACTGCAGCCCAAGATGGGGTGACGGGAATCTGAGAAGCTATATAAAGGAAGGAAACCTAATTCGCTCAGGGCATCTCCACCCACGAATTTGCAGCCACCAAAGCCACATTTTTGCCTCCTCCATGGATCCCATCTCTATGGAGGAGGGCTCCCAAGAAGCCATGAAGGAAGGGGGCTAAGGGGTGGTGCTCCCCCATGATACCAGCGGCGGGGAAGGAGTCCCCCGCGCCGCCGCCCTGTTCATCATCTTCACCGACATCTCCATCACCTAATCCTCCTAGTATGCAGTGGTTCATCATCCCACACACCTCTGTACCGTCCTATGTAAACACGGTGTTCGATGCTATAAGTTATAATCCTATGATCTATGTCATTTTTGCATAGTTTCTTTGTTCTTAGATTAAATGGTTGAAAGTCTTTGGTTCATTAGAGTTGTATGTTGATATGGTACAGTCCTTTGGTGTCCATTATATTTGTGTGCACATAGATTAAACATCATAGGGTTTGTAGTATGTGTAAAAGGAAGGGGGAGTTCTGCCGGAGTGACAGAAACCTGAGGACGCGAACCGGAACGTTGCACGTATGGGAGTAAGGGGACCATTAAACTTAAGGCTATGGTTGGAGAAACCTTAATGCATTGATTAGTACTTAAGGATGTTTGCTAACAATCCAATCATATAGTACATGTAATTCCAAGTAGTGAAGCGCATGTATATTTAGCCTCTCCCACATAGAAAACTGCATCGAAGACAATGAACCTGATCTATTTGCTATTTAAACTTGGACAAAGCCACCACAATTACCACCACTATTCCGCACTCATGGTTCTGTTAGTTTAGTGTATTTTATTGTTGCAGCAACTAGCTTTACTTTCTTGTTATTTATTATCATGCAAAGCTATCTCTTTTACTCGTATTGTTGCTCTAGTTTTATTTCCTAGATAATGCAAACGTTTAGTGTGCATAGAGTTGTATCAGTGGTTGATAGAACTTGAGAGAATATTTATCCTACCTTTAGCTCCTCATTGGGTTCAACACTCTTACTTATCGAAAAGGCTACACACGATCCCCTATACTTGTGGGTTATCAAGACCTTTTCTGGCGCCGTTGCCGGGGAGCAATAGTGTCTGGGTGAATATTCTTGTGTGCACTTGTTTGCTTTATCTCTAAGTAGGTTTTACTTTCCGTTTTAAGTTGTTCTCTATCTTAGTATGGATAGGGAATGCGAATTACAAAAAAAATAGTTGTACTTGTTACCTAAAAATGTTTTCAAAAAGGAAAGTGTTTGGAAAGATGAGTAATGGTTAAGTGGGGTCGACCTTGAACACTTGTGTTCATGCCTATGAAACCAAAACAAATCTTTCCATAGAAGCTTTTTAATTAAAAACTTGTAGGAATGCATGAAGCCTTGAAAAAGAAAGATATTTCTGGTATTGATCTTAATGCTTATTCATTCGAAAATACTTGAATCTTGCTCCTATGCCTAACTTAAAGGCGTTAAAGAAAAGTACTTATTGGAAGATAACCTAAAAGTTTTAGATGAGTCTTGGAACTTATTACCTCTGTAATAACCGCTCCTTATCCTTTTTATTTGCTTTTTGTGCCAAGAGTAACCTCTAATGAGAGAGCAGTAATGCTTGGGAAAGTTGTTGTCCTGAAACAGATTTGTGTGCTTCGCTGTAAAAATTCGTATAAAATCTCTGTATGTCAGTTTGAGCTGCCAATTTTTGTGCTTCTGACCCAGGTTGTTATCTAACTTTCGTTAGTTCAACACTTTTCGATTTGAGCAACAGAAGGTCTCAGAAAAAATGGTCTTTACCTGCTGGTCTGTTTTGACAGATTTCTGCCATTATTTGCATTTACTTCTTGTTGATTCCTTTTTGGGTTCTTTTTGAGGAATTGAGCTTTTTGAGGGAAGTGCTACAGTGGCTTGTGTTTTAATGGAAGTTTTATTGGTGTTGGAACTGAACCTAAAGACTTATTATCTTGAGTGCACTAATGTTGCTAATAAAGATTGTGTGAAGTTTTGTATGAAGGAAAAATTTCAGGTGTATGGAAAGAGTGATGTAATGAGATGAAGAATGGACTAAAGCTCAAGCTTGGGGATGCCACGTGTATCACCCCAAGAAATATCCAAGAAGTACAAGCGTCAAAGCTTGCGGATGCCCAAGGCATCCCCTTCTTCATCAATAAAAATCTCAGGTTTCTTCCAAACACTTCATTTTTGTTGTTTCACGCACAGTTGTGTTGTTCTTGGAGCGTATTCCTTTTTGTTTTCGTTTTTGTTTTCTTGATTTTCTTAGTTTTCTTGAATAAATTGGTTGGACCCTCTCTTTCTTACATTAGTTTTCAAATAAGTATGGTTTGGGTTGGAAAAGAGTAGGAAAAGTTCATGCTTAAGTGGTAAAAGGAGCTCGTTTTTTACGGTGGCCTATGTTTTGTCATGTCATGCTTGATGTTGTTTTGACTTTATGCTTAGTGATTTTTGCTGTAGCATGACATGCTATAAACAATTGAGATTTCTTAATGTTCCTTGAAAGAATCATGCGTTGTTTTAGCATATTAAAGCATAGTATTGTGGTGTTCTCCTTTGATGTTTTATTTGGGTTGACTTGGCGCATGCTCACACCATGTTATGACTATCCCAAGTCACCATAGCCTTTATGATCTTTTAGTTTTCGACTTGTAATATCACTTTATGCTTTAATTAATGATGTTCTATCGCTTTGCATGATTATGGCCATTATTGCTCTTTTAGTTGGTCGCTCCCAGTATTTTGCTAGCCTCCATAACCAAGTATGAGTTCCACTCATGCATCCAACTCCAAATAAAACCAAGTTATCCCAAAGAGTCCACCATACCTACCTATTAGCATTTGCTATTCCAAGTATATTCATGCTTTTATTTACCTTCTGAATTAAACTTGTTATGTGAAAAATAGTGATTAAAGCTCTCACGAAGTTGATGACACACTTTATTTTCTTGCACTTAATAAACTTGAACCATCGTGTCCATATTTGTTGCATATATGCTTGCGCTTTATAAGTTGAAGTTAGCAGAACCATGTATCACGGGGAACGCTTTCAACATTGCACTTATATTCCGTTGATATCATGATTCTTTCGCTTATGGATCACGACGGTGTGAAATAAAAGGGGAACTTGTAAGATCATGGATTTTGATGTGTGTTAGAGAAACGCCTGGGCCTCTAGCCTTAGCCATGCCTAATCATGGTGGAAACTTGTAGCATAACCATAATGTGCACTCTATGAAGCATCCTCAATAAAAACCTATGCAAATAGCAAATAAAAAGATCGCCGAGATGCTCATTGTCTGCTTGCCTTGTCATTTTGATTATGGGATAGCTCCTGTATCATGTGCAAGGGGTACCCCATTGGCGGTTCTCTATGATACATATGTACTTACAATGACAAGAGCTTACTTGTGACTGAAGTTGAGTAGCATGAGGTTCGGTACTCATAAGTAAGGGGCATGAGATTTCAACTTATAACTTGTCAAGCATATCCTCTTAGTTGTGTCAATTTAACCTTAATCACCTAAAGATGCTTATGATAGGGGCAATGAGAGCTGAAAGCTAGTAAGTACCATAATTTTTGGAAGCTCTTTATGAGACTTGAATCCCTGCTTCCTTCTAAGAAGGACTTTCTTTTACTTTTATGTTGAGTCTCCATCTTCTATCTTTATGCACCTATTGAGAGAGCATAGTGGCCATTCTTAGTTTAATGTGCATTGTCCCAAGACTTGTTGATTGCTGCATAACTTGGATATTGCTTGTTCTTAAACTATTTGTATCTAGTCACCCTTATGAACTTTGAAGGTGTCCTATGCATTTATGTTTTGCTACTCTATGAGGGACAAGCTGAATACCATTCTCATTATGGTTTCTTTATGTGAAATAAACAAACGTCTTCCAAAGCATTGTTATTTATTAATCTTTTGTTTGTGCCTTTTCATATTACAACATAGTTTCTATGTCTTATTGTTATAACTCTATCTTTCATGATTCATGTTTAGAGTACCTTAATCCCAGCTATTAATGCTTTTACAATAATGATGATCAAGATTGTGTTGTCTGCATGTCACCTAAAAAATTATATTGTTTTGATCGTTTACCTACTCGAGGATGAGCAAGAACTAAGCTTTGGGATGTTGATACGTCCATAACCCCAAGAGGAAGGTATGATGAGCATAGCAGTAAGTTTCCCTCAGTTATGAAACCAAGGTTATCGAACCAGTAGGAGCAAGGAAACACCTCCAAGGTGTCGTTTCCAACTTGGAATCCTGCATAACACAACCACAGAACTTTGCCCCCAACTTACAGTGAGGTTGTCAATCTCACCGGTTTTGCTGAAAACAAAGGATTAAACGTATTGTGTGGAAGAAAGTAATAGTTTGCAGAAAGTAAACAGTAAACAGTTGTAGATTGATGGTAAAAGAAAGGACCAGGGTCCATATTTCACTAGTGGTGGTTCTCCTTAAGATAGATAACATGTTGGGTGACCAAATTACAGTGGGGCAATTGACACACATCGAGAAAGCATACATGCATATACTAATCATCTTGACTCCTATGAGATTTGATTGGGTATTACAACATTATACATAGACCGTAATCCAACTGCATCTATGACTAATAATCCACCTTCAGGTTATCATCCGAACCCCCTCCAGTATTAAGTTGCAAGCAACAGATAATTGCATTACGCATTGCGTGTAAAGTAAACAATACGATTGTTCTATGAACAAACGATTGCTGTTTTCTCCCTAGTAGCAACAGCACATCTAGTACCTTAGAGATTTCTGTCACTTCCCCATATTACTAGACGCATGAACCCACTATCGAGCATAAATACTCCCTCTTGGAGTTGCTAGCATCTACTCAGCCAAGATAGCTACTAACAACGGAAAGCATGCAAGATCACAAATAATAAAGACATGATAGAATCAATAATCAATCTGAAATAGCATCTCAATATCTATCGGATCCCCGTAAACACAACATATAGGATTACAAATAGATGATCTTGATCATGAACGGAGCTCACAAGATCTAAACATGATATCACAAAGGAGAAGAACCAAACATCTAGCTACTACATGGACCCGTAGTCCAAAGATGAACAACTCACACATCACACTGGAGTCTTGCATGGTGATGAAGAAGGCCTCCAAGGTGAATTCCCCTCTTCGGCAGGGTGCCGGGAAGAGCTTCAAATCCCTCCCGATCTAGGGATGGAGATGATAGCGGCTACAGACTCTTTCGTGGAATTTTGATTGGGTACTTAGGGTTTCTGTATCGGAGGCATCTTATAGTCGGAAGGGGAGGCCGAGGGGGTGCCCTAGGCGGCCACACCACCCCCTGGCACGGGCCAGGCCTAGCCACGTGGCCAGGTGGTGTGGCGGCCCTCTGGCCCCTCTCTGTCTCGTATTCTGGCTCTGTGCCCCCCTCGGTGAAATATTGACTTTAGCTTTTGTCCCGTCCAATTCCGAGAATATTCATTTTCTGACTTTCCTGGAACCAAAAACAGCAGAAAACAGGCAGCTGGCACTATGGCATCTTGTTAATAGGTTAGTCCAAGAAAGTGTATAAAAATACTCCAAAGTTGGAACAAAACATAAGAAAGTAGATAAAAACCAAGCATGGAACATCAAAAATTATAGATACGTTAGCAACGTATCGCCCCCCCCCCCCCCCCACAATCTTGGGTAGCTCGGGCGCCACGCTCATTGCAACCACCTTGGCCACCAACTTAGCAATGCTACGGATCAAGCTAATAGGCCTGATATCACTGACCTCAACCGCCTAGGGGTGTTTGGGAAGTAGCGTGACAACCGCCTGATTAGCCACACCGAAAACCCTGAAGTCTCCACACCAAATCATCTTGAACGCGTCCATGACATCGTTCTTAATGATCGGCCAACATGACGAGTAGAATAGACCTATGAAACAGGCAGGTGTTGGGGCCCGATTCTGCTCTTGAGAGCTGATCATGCGCCACGCCTCATCTTTAGTGAACTCATGCTCTAGCCCGGATAGGTCATGACCGAGCATCCCTAGCTTCTCTAGGTCAATTGTGAACCCACGGTCCGGAGCCGGTCCTAGTAACGCATCATAGAAATCATCCACCGCCTACACCTTGCCCCTCATGATTTGCAATGAGGGTTCCGCCCACCTTCAGATGTGCAATGTGGTTTTTCTCGCGTGCGCGTGAAAGAACCGCGTGCAAGCATCCCCCTCTTTGAGCCAAGGGATGCAGGATCGCTGCCGAGCAATCGTTCTCTCAAGGGATGCTAGTCCCAATAGCTTATTTTTGATGGTCGTACATAACTGGCACTCTTATGGAGAGAGCGCACGCGAATCCATTTCCATGTCTAGCCGGAGAATCACCTCTGTCGCCACCAGTATCTGAAGTTTCATGCTCCCAATGAATCTATCGCTCCAACTCATCAACACCTTAGTCGTGGCCTTTATCTTAGCATCAAGGCGCTTGAAGGCGTTGACCACATGAGCCGAAGAGTTCCACGCCCCCTCCACTATGCCCATGAAACCCTCAACCTTTGGCCAGAAGGTCTCGAAGTGGAACCATCTACCAGTTCTGAGCTCAGCCGAGAGATCCAGTAGTAGGGGGAAGTGATCTGATGTCGAAGAGCTCATGGCAGAGAGGAAGGATGATGGGTATGGCACCTCCTAGTCTAGCATCGAGAATACCTGGTCTAACCTCTCGAGGGTAGGGTTTTCCCTCTCATTGGACCATGTATACCTTCTTCCATTGAGGTAGGTCTCTTTTAACTCAAGCTCCGCAAGCTTCCGACGGAAGCTCGCCATCAAACGCCTATTAAGGTTACCACTGTTCTTGTCGGCAACATCAATGATTAGGCTGAAATCACCGGCAGTCATCCAAGCACCGGGGTGCAGGTCTCTAACATCACTAAGCTCTCGAAGAAACGCCAGCTTATACTCATCTCTCGATGGTCTGTAGACCCTAGTAAACCACCAACCTTGCTCACCAACTTGTATCACGTGCGTCGTGGTCGTGTTGGTCAGAGAGATGGGGGTGGAAAGTGTCACAACCCCTAACTTCCAAGCTAAGATGATACCACCACATGTCACAACCATTGGGAGGAAGAAATACTCGTCAGACTCACGCCCCAGGCAACGATCCACCACATCCCATGTGATGTGTTGCATCTTAGTCTCTTGAAGGCAACCACGCTAGCGCCCAAAAGAAGAACAAGCTGATATATTGCCTCTTGACGAGCTGAGAGTTCAGCCTCCAAAAATTCCATATACGCCATGAGAGATGGAGGCTAGCCATGGTGCTCCACCCCTCAAGATACAACCACAAGCTACTAGATCACCACGTCCAAGTCGCCCTCGCTGGTGATCGACATCGCCTCTAGGGCCCATCCGAACAGCGCAAGCACCACTGCAATGTGAGAGGAGGTCATCGACTTGTCAGACATCTTAAGATATGCCTGCAAGGCATCATCACTAATCTACTCTCCTTCCCTAATGATCCCAAGATGCGCCATTAGCATCTTCTACTGCTTCTTCACCGACGTCGTCGTGGCAAACCTGCCAGCCAAGCACGTGCTCCGTCTAACCACCGAAGTCGGGGCCCTCTTCATGCGCGAACGCCGGGTGGCCTGGGAAGCAGGGCATTAGTGCACTTACGGTATCCATGCCGGAAGGAGGCAATGCACCTATCTAGGTCGGCCACATCTGACGAGGCTGAGTGGTTGTAGCCCAGGTACGCATCACCACTGCCTGGAGATAGGGACACCATGAATCACGGCTTTGGGTCTGCTCCCCCAAGTCCTGGCCCAGACTCGGTAGAGGGCGAGGCCAGATTGCCCGTGAGCGACAAGCTACCAGCATCTGGTAGGTCGCTATCCTCAATCTGCAACGCACGCACGGATGGCGGCAAGTTATCACCCCCACAAATCTTATTAGATTGGCTCCGGCTGTCAGAACCCATATCGTTGGTTTAGACTGAAGAAGAGCTCATGCGAGGAGGAGTTGCAGGTCCACATGAAACCGCCAACCGATACAGAAAAATCGGATGCCGCGCACGATGTGTTCAGTTTGAACAGCACATCTGTCTCCACTACGCATGCCAAATGCAGCAGGTGATAAGGAGACTTCCTTTTGACTGCTTTTGTACAGCTCACTTTGGCTAGAGGCCTTACCCGAGTCATGCTCTTGGACGGACTCGAGAATACTATGGTCTTGTACGTATTCCATCTCCTGTTCCACGTCAGCCCGGTCTTGTACGCCCTCGATCTCTTGTTCCACGTCAGCACTTGGGGCAACCAATCTCGTGAGGCCCAGCACCACTTGCCGCTCCCGTCCACCTCCGCGGTGACTTCCAATCCATCGGCGGTCACTTGCGGTCCTGTCCCTGTGATCTCCATGTCGGCTCAGCTCTCTCGTCTCCCTCGGAGACTGGTCATGGCTCGGACGACCATGCCGGACACCACCACCGTCTCTGTGATCAAGATGCCCTTGCCCCCCATCTCCGTCCTCATCCCCACCACTATTAGGATCAAAGCCCGTCTCATCTGCAATCTCCAAATCCTCAATTTTGACAATATGCACTGTGACCTTGAAGTCTAGCAGTGCCACCTCCTTGGGGAAGAGTGCCTCCACCGAGATGAGTTCATCATCTTCATCATTGTCGAGTACGTGCGGCTCCTCTAACCCAGATCATCCTTGATCACGGGAGAACGGCGACATCGTCTGTCGATGCCACGCCCCGGAACGTGCCCAGGTCGGCCTTGTTGGCCGTCTCCATGCCCATCCTCTCCACCCATGCCATCTTGCCTAGGATATACTTGGTCATCGCCATGTTCCACACAATCGGCGACACGCCTTCCATCTCGAGGTGAACCCTCCTCCGGAAAACTCGACGTGAAGCTTGCATGAGCCGGTTCCATGGGCACACCCGTAGCAAGAACTCGTGGCCGTTGAAGGAGACGTCCCCTTGGAACTCGTCTCTTTGCACCCGCGAGTCGAAGACGACCAGGAAGTTTGCTGGCCAGAAGTAATGCACTAAGTAGTGACCCTCCAGTCTCGGGAAGCGCTCAGCAATTGCCGCTACCACCGCTCCACGCGATATGCACCGTCGTGTGCCTGTCACGTACGCCACCATGCTCCATCTGAGCGCCCTCTCCGCAGCATGCACCTCTGGCGTGTGATAGATGATGCACCGCCCAACCATCGGCCCGAGCGGAGGATTGCCATCACAAATTGGTGGCGCCGACTCCCTGGCCTCATCAGCATCAGTGTGGCCATCTGGAGGGCCACATGCCACACCTCCTGGTCGTGGAGCACGGCCCTCACCACTGGTTTGCCCACCATGCTGCACACGCTCTCCCAGCCGCTCGCACGCCGGCGTCTTCCTCTGCTCAGCCGCATGGTAGCCACACTCGGCCAAGTCTGCATGCGCTTGTTGTGCCGCCGCAGGCTGCCGTGGCGGCAGGATGTAGCGGTTGCCCAGCCACTTCTGAACAGGCACCATCGAGTTGGCCGCTTCTCGTGTCATGGTGGCGACATCGGCCGCCCTCCCATGCACTGCACATCCATGTGTAGTCGCTGCCACATCAACACCTCCACGAGCAGTTGCATCCGCTGCCACGCCTCCACGCGCAGCCGTGCATACAGCTTTCGCACCACTAGGCACCCTCGCCTCGCAGTTCCACTGGTGTAGCGGCCTTGCCCCTGCCGCTGCGGTGTCGGCCCGCACCCACACCGCCCTTTGGCCACTGCATTGAGGGCACTCCCGGGCAATATGCCCCTCCTGCCGGCAGCATCGACATTTGGTGCGCTTGTGACAGACGTCAGTGACATGCTCGGGATCCAAGCAGTTGTAGCACAGCCCGGCCATGTCCAGCGGCATGCCCGGGGGAACCGCTGTCGCCGGCAGTGGCCCATGGATGCGGGATCTCTTTTGGTTCCTGGCCACCCCTTGTCGGCTGGATTCCGGCGCCTCTTTCCGTGCTCGATCCGGTCGAGAGATGGACGGGAACATCTGTGAATAGGTTCCGGGCGCGTTGGAGAAAGATCTGCCCTGGAGGTAGGGGAAGGTGTCTCCACGCGCATCAGGCTCGGGCTGCCACCGCGCACCACATCCGACCACGACCGTCGCGAGGAGGTGGCCTCTGAAGCCTCATCCTCCTCCACTATGTCAGCCCACCGACGGGAAACTTTTGATTTAGATAGCTAGTGTATTCAAACTTTTGGTTTAAGTAGCTAGTGCATCAATTCAATACGGACCAGATCGTGTAAGGTGAGTGATCCCTTTTGTAGGTTTGTCAATGTTTGACCTAAATCCAAACATTCGTGACTTCTTCCTTAGTTCAAAAAAGTAAGAGGTTTTAGCTTTGTGAATCAAATGTATCTAGACATATTTTAGTGTATAGATACATTCGATTCATAAAGCTAAAACGACTTATATTTCTAAATAGAGAGAGTATATCTTACGCGAGTTTTGTGTGGATGCTAGGTCGGTCGAGAAGTTCGAGAAATGACACCCAGGTCCATCGTCAAAAAATCCTCCAGGGTCGCTTCTTGCGAGAATCCATACTAGATCGTGTGTCTTATGGTTGGCTATCATAAAGAGATTCATGCTCACGTTGCAGATTGATAGGACGCGTAAAGTATGAAACCCGAGGTACTCGGTGGCATGCGTTAGGCTAGTCATACTCACAGTAGTGATATCACACGTAGTATCATGCACTACATGCATGTAAAAAAACTGATGTGTCACTCTAATTAATAATAAGAGTGAAGATTTGGTAACATACAAAACAAAAAAAATCTACGATAAAAACGTCAATTGTGCAAGGATCTAATCTAGTAGATTCTAGTAAGGAGTAAGAAGTTGGAATATTAGGCAATTTCCCCATGAGATTAATTACCGAAATCAATATTATGTAAGCACTAGCAGATCTAAACACATGCGGCCAAACAACCATATCTAATAGATCTGAAAATTTAGTAAGAACTAGTGCATATAAAGAGAAGAGTAGCACGTACAGGTTGGCCGGGAAGGTCATCACCGCAGCAACACCTTGGTCATTGTTGTTGTCGCCCATGGTGCTGATGAGGTCGTCGGTCGATGAAGAAGAACACGAACGGATGCGAGCAGTCGCGCCGAGACGCTCCCCAAAACCTTATCACCCGTCTCCCGATGCAGGATCTCAACGGACGGGGTTTCGGAGGCCTGCTCTCTCGGACAGCAGTGTACGCAGCCACCGGGATAGGGAAGCCTAGAGAGCAGCGCAGCAAAAGGAACACACAGCGAGAGAGACTAAGAAAGAACATGATACCTCCAGATCTGTCTGTCTCTCGCTCTATAGCCTGGGAGATGAGCCGGCCGAGTCGCCACGCGTTGGAAGACAAGGACACGCGTCAAACATGCACACGAATGTTGACACGTACCCAACAGCTGGTGCACCAAGCAAAAATTTAGTCTTCCACAAACGAGTTTCTAACTCGAACTCGATTCACGAAACGCGACACGCGTGCGGGCGAGGCGAGGCGGGCGGTAGAGGAGGAGGAGTGCGCGTGGACTCCTTCTCTTCTCACTCACTTAGTTGGAATGAAACAGCTCACCTTATAAGCTGGTCCAACTCTCTCCCAGCTAGCAATGTGGGACTAAACTTTGTCTCCCACACAGCTCCCAGACTACCATAATAGATGGGCCTTGAGATTTCAGGATTTATTAGACTAGATGGCTGCCTACATGGGCCATAGCCCATATAAATCTAATAACCCCCCACTAGATCTCAGAGGCACATCATATGACACATTAGTTCCAATCACTGTTAATATACCTACAGTTCAGTGGAGACTGTTAAGTTGAACTTTCACCTAGACAAAGAGATTCGCTTACTACAACTGAATAATGGACTATGACTTGAATTGCCAGTCTTGCACAACAAGTTTCACTCAATGTCGTTACCGGTACTTGGCTACCATAGGCTACCCCTCGGGTGGAGCTTATAAGTCATACTCCTCGGCCTTTCATGAGCTTCCTAGAGATTCACCCAAATCTCATACACTGTGACCAGTAGTGTAGCTCATATAGGTGTGTTCTTTCAAGATCGCTCTGTAGGACAGCGTCTTTGCTCCCAAGGAGACAGTCAAAACACATTAAGATGTAATCAACCTTCCTTACAGAATACCATGAGAGAATTGCATCTGCAACGGAGTGGGAGTTTTGAAAGTTTCTCTCAACTCAGTTGTTTCAGTTTGTTTTCCCAGGTCCTAATTCACGGGATCTCCGATCACATAGGTTGGGTTACCCCCTTGACAACTCATGTGGGTCTCAAACCCATCTCCCTCGATGCATTTTCTATCAAATTTCTTGATAGTCCTTTCGTAAAAGGATCTGCCAGATTCTTAACCATTTGGACATAATCCAATGCTATAACTTCGGAGTTTCTCTGCTTTCTGACAGACTTCAGTCTTCTCTTGACATGTCTTGAACTCTTCATATTGTCCTTAGAACTGTTTACTTTGACAATCATAGTTTGGTTGTCACGGTTCATAAGGATTGCCGGTATTGGTTTTTCAACCATGGGCAAATCAGTTAAGAGTTCACAAAGCCATTCTGATTTGACAGTCGCAGTATGTAATGCTGTGAGTTCTTCTTCAATAGTTGACCTCGTTAAGATGGTCTGCTTGCAAGACTTCCATGAAACAGCGCCACCACCAAGAGTGAATATATATCCACTTGTGGCCTTTATCTCATCAGTATGTGATATCCAATTTGAATCACTATACCCTTCAAGTACTCTTGGATACCCGGTATAATGAATTCCATAGCTCACGGTTCCTTTTAGATAGAGCATTACTCTCTCAAGAGCATGCCAATGATCATCTCCCAGGTTGGCCACAAACCGGCTGAGTTTGCTCACAGCAAACGAGATGTCAGACCTCGTAGCGCAAGCTGAATACATAAGTGAGCCAATAATCTAAGAGTATCTCAATTGATCTCTAGCTGCCTTTTGATTCTTTCGAAGCAAAACACTAGGATCATAAGGTGTGGGAGAGGATTTGCAATCATCATATCTAAATCTTCTCAACACCTTCTTTACATAATGTGATTGCACAAATGTAATCCCATTATTCTCATCTCTCAGTAGCTTGATGTTTAGGATAACATCAGCTTCTCCAAGATCCTTCATCTCAAAACATTGAGACAAGAAGGTTTTGACCTCATTAATCACTTTGAGACTTGTCCCAAAAATTAGTATGTCATCAACATAGAGACATAGGACAACTCCCTCACCCCCACCATGGAGGTAGTACACACATTTGTCGGCTTCATTTACAACAAAGCCCACAGATGTCAAAGTTCTTTCAAACTTCTCATGCCATTGTTTGGGAGCTTGTTTGAGGCCATACAAAGATTTCTTCAATTTACACACCTTTCTCTCTTGACCTTCTAGTACAAAACCATCAGGCTATTCCATGTAAATTTCCTCATCCAACTCTCCATTTAGGAAAGCCGTCTTAACGTCCATCTGATGAATGAGAAGACCGTGTGAGGCAGCTAGTGACAGTAGTACTCGAATTGTGGTCAATCTAGCCACAGGTGAGTAAGTATCAAAGAAACCTTTGCCTTCCTTTTGGGTATAGCCTTTAGCCACAAGACGAGCTTTGTACTTTTCAATAGTACCATCAGCCCTAAGCTTCTTTTTAAATACCCATTTACATCCTACAGGTTTACACCCATACGGACGTTCAGATATCTCCCAGGTTCCATTAGCCAAGATGGAATCCATCTCGCTTTGAACCGCTTCCTTCCAGTAGTCTGCATCCACAGAGGCAAAAGCTTCTGAAATAGAAGTGGGAGTGTCATCCACTAGGTACACAATGAAATCATTACCAAAAGATCTTGCGATCCTTTGTCTCTTACTCCTTGTGGGAGCTTCATTGTCACCCTCATCCAAATTTGAACTCTCATCATCTGATTGTTCATCAGTCTCCATGGGAGTTTTAGGTTCATAAACTGGATCATATTCCTTATTAGATATGCTAGGCATATCTCTCATAGGAAATATATCCTCAAAGAATGTAGCATCTCTTGATTCAAAAATGGTACCGACACTCATGTCGTCCATTTCAGATTTCACCACAAGAAATCTGTAAGCAATGCTGTGAGAAGCATAGCTAAGAAAGACACAATCCACAGTTTTCGGTCCAAGCTTAGGCTTCTTGTTGATTGGCACGTTGACCTTTGCCAAACAATCCCAAGTTCGTAAGTAGGAGAGTGTCAACATTTTCTTTTCCCATTCTTCAAATGGTGTAATCTCTTTATTCTTAGTTGGAACACGGTTTAGGACATGACATGAAGTCAATATAGCCTCCCCCACCATTCCTTGGATAAACCGGCAGTGTCTAACATGGCGTTAACAAAATCTATTAGAGTCCGTTTTTTCCTCTCAGCAATCCCATTGGATTGAGGGGAATTGGGAGGCGTCTTCTCATGTATAATACCATGTTTCGAACAGAATAAATTGAACTCATTAGAAAAGTACTCTCCACCACGATCAGACCGAATTCTTTTGATATTTCTCTCAAGTTGATTTTCAACTTCTGCCTTATAGATTTTAAAGAAATCTAAGGCCTCATCCTTTGTTTTCAAGAGATATACATAACAGTACCTAGTAGAATCATCAATCAAAGTCATGAAATATTTCTTTCCACTAATTGTCAACACACCATTCATCTCACATAGATTTGAATGTATGAGCTCTAGAGGTGCCAAGTTTCTCTCCTCCACAGGCTTGTGAGTCTTGCAAGGCTGCTTTGCTTGCACACAAGCATGACACTTAGAGCCTTTGACAATAGTAAATTTTGGAATTAAACTCATACCAGCAAGCCGCGACATACAGCCGAAATTAATATGACAAAGTCGTGAATGCCAAACATTAGTTTCATTACTAGTAGTGCAAACATGGTTCACTACATCATCACAGAAGTCTACCAATGAAAAACGGAACATGCCTCCGCATTCATAGCCTTTTCCAACAAAAGTTACATACTTGGACAATACGACTTTATTGGACTCAAATACCAACTTAAACCCATCTTTCAGAAGACGGGATCCACTCACGAGATTCTTCTTTATAGAAGGGACATGCTGAACGTTCTTCAATTGCACGATCTTGCCCGAAGTAAACTTCAGATCTACCGTGCCAGCACCAAGAATAGTAGCATGTAACCCATTCCCCATCATGACTGAGGAATCTCGAGCCTGATAAGAGGTGAACATGGAAATGTCAGCACACACATGGACATTGGCACCCGTATCAACCCACCATTCTGTGGGTTGAAATACTGAAAAACAGTAGGTAATAAATTACCGTACCTAGAACCTGAAGTTCCTGCATCAGTATTGCCAATGACCATGTTGACAGATTTAGAACTCTGTCTAGGTTGACCCTTCTTGCCTTTCTTCTGTGGACAACGATGAGCCCAATGGCCAATCTCGCCACACACCCAGCAGGGTTCTTTCTTTTCCTTGTTCTGTCCCTTCTTCTTCTTGAAGTTGGTAGTCTGACAGACTTTGTTATTTCCCTTGAACTGGTGGGCATTTTTCTGCACCATATTGGCAGCAGAATGTCCCTCGGTTCCACTAGTGTGTTTGTCTTTTGCCCTCACCTTCTCTTCAACATCCAGAGAACCAATTAGGTACTCAACAGAGAGCTCATGCCTCTGATGTTTCAGAGAAGTGGCAAAGTTCCTCCATGAAGGGGGAAGCTTAGCGACAATGCATCCCGCGACAAACTTGTCCGGAAGCACACACTTGAGGAGTTCGAGTTCCTTTGCCATGATCTGTAGCTCATGAGCTTGTTCTACTACAGATCGGTTTTCAACCATCTTATAGTCATTGAACTGCTCCATAGCATACAGTTCACCACTGGCATCGACAGCACCGAACTTAGCATCCAGCGCATCCCACAGTTCCTTGGCATCACAGATATGCAAATGTGCATCAACCAACTTGTCTCCAAGTACACTGAGTACAGAGCCCACGAAAAGTACAGTGGCCTCCCTGAACGCTCTCTCTTCCTCGAGAGTAAGCAGACCTCTGGGAGTGCCATCTGCAACCTTTTCTATGCCCATTGGAGTGAGCCACAAGAGGGTTTTCCCTTGCCGTCTCTTAAAATTAGCACCTGTAAAAGGGCTCGGTTTCAGTGACGCAGCAAAGGCAGATGACGAAAATTGCCTAAAGAAATAAGGTTTTTGGATTGTTGGAATATTAGGCAATTTCTCCATGAGATTAATTACCGAAATCAATATTATGTAAGCACTAGCAGATCTGAACACATGCAGCCAAACAACCATATCTAATAGATCTGAAAATCTAGTAAGAACTAGTGCATACAAAAAGAAGAGTAACACGTACAGGTTGACCGGGAAGGTCATCACCGCAGCAGCACCTTGGTCATTGTTGTTGTCGCCCATGGTGCTGATGAGGTCGTCGGTCGATGAAGAACACGAACAGAGGCGAGCAATCGCGCCGAGACGCTCCCCAAAAACCTTATCGCCCGTCTCCCGGTGCAGGATCTCAACGGATGGGGTTTCGGAGGCCTTCTCTCCCGGACAGCAGTGCACGCAGCCGCCGGGATGGGGAAGCCTAGAGAGCAGCGCAGCAAAAGGAACACACAGCGAGAGAGACTAAGAAAGAACAGGATACCTCCAGATCTGTCTGTCTCTCGCTCTATGGCCTGGGAGATGAGCCGACCGAGTCGCCACGCGTTGGAAGACAAGGACATGCGTCAAACATGCACACGAATGTTGACATGTACCCAACAGCTGGTGCACCAAGCAAAAATTTAGTCTTCCACAAAATGAGTTTCTAACTCGAACTCGATTCACGAAACGCGACGCGCGTGCGGGTGAGACGAGGCGGGCGGCGGAGGAGGAGGAGTGCGCATGGACTCCTTCTCTTCTCACTCACTTAGTTGGAGTGAAACAGCTCACCTTATAAGCTGGTCCAACTCTCTCCCAGCTAGCAATGTGGGACTAAACTTTGTCTCCCACACAGCTCCCAAGCTTCCATAATAGATGGGTCTTGAGATTTCAGGATTTATTATACTAGATGGGCTGCCTACATGGGCCACATCCATATAAATCTAACATAAGAGGGTAACCAAAAAAACGCACCCTCGAAAACCGTAAGCCTTTATGAAAGCTGATTTCGTTATTGATGTAGTCGTTCACTTGCTGATCTCAAGATCGAGTAAAAGAATGCCTAAACCCAGCAGTGTATAAGTCCTTGAGCACACGTCCGGCTCTCGACAACCTCCACGTCTCCACTCCAGCAAAGCAGTGAAAGAGTATATAAATCTTACTCCAGACGATCCAACAGAACATGTACTATGATAGCCTGCAAGAGCACAGATTCATCAGAGCATGTTTTCGTGGAAGTATTAACTCTAGTTTTTATATCGATCCCAACAAGGAGTTTAGGAAAGTGTCTATCTAAGACGTTTCTCTCATGCCCAAGGTGTCACGTTGTCTTGAGTGAATTGACTGCATGTTTTGAGAGTGGAAAGGGGTGAGTGAATAAGATACTAGATTTAAGTATTAAACGGAACTAAAAGTAAATAATATAAAATTAAAAGTAAGGATGTTGTTCGAGATTCCTGCATATGAGAAGTTAGGTGCAGAGAGAAACGGTTCATGGTGATAGTGAATGTGCCAGGTGGATACAGTGGAATAAGTGATTGTGATACTTATTATTCATATGTGAGTAGGCAAGCAACCCTTAATACCGATCAGGAGTCCTCTTGGTAGATTCTTCCCAATCCCAATTATCCATCTATCTATTACCACAGTAATGGTCAGCACATTAATTAATGTCTTTCGACCAGATCAAGGCTTTAAACTTTATGGCTCCTTGTTATCATCGAGTTATACTAGCTCCTCTTTGATATTGGTTGTGTCACTCGAGGGTTGCTGATTCACAAGCAAACAAGTTCATACCAATGAGATCTCAGGTTCATGTTATCCGGGCCCTTAAATTGGACAACAAGCATTAGGAAAACATAGATAGTCATTCTCACAATATAATAATCACGACAACAATCACAAATAGGTGGAAATATAGGAGGCACAACATATCTCACCAATCCGCCACATCTCCCACGCCTATGGGGATTTACTGAGACATCAGAGAAAGACAGAGCAATGGCTTAATCATATCGCAAATAGAAATCATCTCAACTTTACCGTAACGAGCAAAAATATCGATGGAGATCAAATCAAGTACAAACCAAATTGGAATAGAGGTTCAAACCCTAATATTGCAAGTATGAATCTCTCTCTCATTACAAGTGGGAATGATGGTGGAGTTGATGATCAATAGGTTGGGGATCGTCGAAGGATGAGGTGGTGTTCTTCTCCTTCTTTAGATCTGATCTCATCTATTTTAGGACTATTTGCGGTGGCCGTGTTCGTATTTCGTCCCCCTCTCTTTCACTAAAGTTGCCTGTATTTTCCAACCATAAATGCTCTCAGATTTTCCAAAAGTGTTCAATACCTGAAAACGAATTCAAGAAAACAAGGTTTCGCTAACTTGTGATGTTAACATGAGTTGAAAGATCAAAATTAACGAAACTCGGTGAAAACCAATGGAAAATCCTTGATAAAAAGTATCAAAATTTGGAGCTATCAACTTCCCTAGGCTTAGATGTTACTCGCCCTCGAGTGACAAAGCTATAAAGAATAATAGCGAGAAATTAATTCAAGTGTGGAAACTCATAAGGTAAAGGTTGTATCATATTCCATCGTCACAATTCTTGCAACATTAAACATGAGCATAGTATATATGAATAATTGCACTTAACTTCGCTTCCTAACTGCATATAACTCGCTAGCTAATAATTCTTAAACTCAAAGGAGACTGTCAAACATTTGGTTAGGCTTGCGAATCAATTTGAAATTCATGGCCTTCCAACACCCTCCTTTCCTTGTTTTCAAGAATTTTAATCTTTTAAGTGGTGAGGTGGTGCCAAGACTTTCATAAAAATAAAACAATTTCATCTCATATCTTGATGGTAGTTTCTTTTGCTCAAGTACTTAGGCTCATCGAATTAAAATTCTGCACACCACAACAACGCTATAAATGTCTACCCAACTCGTAGCCGAAATCTGATGAACTCAAGATCATTTGTAGGCCATAGGAGTTATTAGTTCATCAAGTTTGGTACTCTTTGTAATTCTCTTCAATAAAAATATTTTTTTTCAACTAAGTAAGACAAGTTTGGCATCTGCCTCAACCACCACAAATGTCCATTCCTTCAAACAATTCTTTTTCAAAAGGTGCAAGTAAAACCGTTAAGATGTGGGGTTGAGTGCTACTAAGATTTAGCCTTTAAGACAAAAACATGACACCAAACTTGTTAAGAAGACACTTTCTATTGTTCTCAAAAGATTGGAATTTAATCCAATACAGTTGTTTTTCTAACTGTGAATAATTGTCATAAGTCAAAGCCAAAGTAGTGACATTATCCTTAAGAGTAAGTCTTAAAAGATAATGAGCTAAGTGTGGAGTGGGACTCAAGTGCAACCAAACAAACATAGTATGTTCATGAATAAACTTACAGAAAGAGGAAAATAGGAATATGGTACCTCCTCTCGCATACTCATTTCTCACTTGAATCGACTCCTCTCGTTCTTCTCCATAGCTAAGTCACTTGAAGTAATACTTTCAAAAACAAGTCACTTGAAGTGAATAATCTGCAAGAAATCAAAAAGTGAACTCAAAGAACTTCACAAAAAAAAGATAAAAGCCAATTCTAATTTGTTCTATGTTTTCTTTTTATCAATGAAAAACTAAAAGTAAACATGCAACTAGAGAAAAATAAATAAAACAAAAGAAGAAATAAAAAAATATGAATGAAAAAGGTGAGGAGGAGTTCAACCTCTCCAAGATTAGACTCTTGTCTATCTTGAATCAATTATCGCTGCCATCGTTGGGCGACGGCTGCTGGTATGGCTGGTACGGGTAGTGATTTGGGAACTCATACATGAAGTGGGTTAAGTCCTGGGTGAGAGTGACGACATTGGCGTTCACATCATGTAATGTGTTCTCCACATTGTTGATGTGATGCACCACCTAGTCAAAGTCACTTCTTGGGACATAGTCGAATCCTGGCTGAGGTGGAGGCATGTTCTACTTCTTGTGGTACTAGGGAAATGGTTGTTAATGATGATGTTGCTGACCATAATCATCCCAGTCCAAGTTGTTCCAGCCCTTCTCATCCTCCTCAGCTGCTGATGTCGGCTTCCTCCCGCACCGAGCGGGGTTCCCTCCCGGGGGTACAATCCTCCCCGAGGTAATCATTGCTTGATGGTATTCCTCTTCATTAAGGACCTAATTATGTTTTCCTAGAAAACCAAAAGCTTGAACAAATGAAAGCAAAGTTTAGTGGGAATCACTGTTAGGTTCAAAATAAAATTGATAGGCGTGAAGAGAGCGTTGAGGCCTATAGACCCCCATGAATTTGGTGCTCGTCATGTGAGCATCATCCAGATACTTACTACCAGCCACAACTCTCTCACGAGGCATGACAAACCCACTTGTGTAGGCGATCTGAGTGATCAAACCTCCACAACGTATATCACCCGAGTGAGCCGACCTTTGGCAACGAAAAAGCTAGATGAGCAAAGCACTCAAGTCTACCTTATGCTCCATCTCTAGATGGAGAGCCATATAAATAACACATATCTCGGGGTCTGCCATTGCCCCGGTATCTCCCTTCCCGAAAATAGAATTCGCCAAGAAGGTGGCGAAGTAGAGGATAGTGGGATTCTGGATGGTGGAGCTCTTCTTCCGCAAATAATCACTATTCCTAAAAACAGAAATTTGCTCCCAAGCATACATTGCCTCAACGAGGACTTCCTCAGTGGTATCGAGACCTCCCTCATAGGATAACCCGAAGCAATCACAAAATTGGTAAAAAAAGAGAGGTTGCGTGGTTCATCACAAAACATATAGTGCAATGACATTGTTGGAGTTCGAGGTCATCGTGGAAAGACGAAATAAATTCATGTGTGGCACGCTCGTAGGTGTCGAGGGACAAAATGGCAAAGGCCACCATCACGTTCATCGTCTCGAAGTCCTCCTTCAGACCATGGTGAGAGAGGAAGTCACGCCATGCCCACTTGGTAGGAAACACCTTGCGTTCACTCACTCTCTTATAGTCCTTGTCCAGGGAGGCCTTCAAAGAATCCCCCTTCGAACTCCTCTTCTTCACACCCGGCGCCTTGGAGGTGTCCGAGGTTCCTGCCATTCCTGAGCCCTTCCCGGTGTACAAATTTTTTCCAATATTCACTATACTGGAATTTTTTAAAGCAAAACTATAGACATAAGGTTTATATCATATAAACAAATGATTACAGGTAGAAACAACAAACCCAAACATGAGGAACCAATAATAATCTCAAAATATGAATAACTCATCTAGATAGCCAATGTGAGAGATTCAACCATGGATTTTAGAACATAAAGCATGGATCGGGTGAGAAACTTACCTATGTGAAGATTCTCCCACTCAACGAACGAAATTGGTGAAGAATCAATAATTCTAGGAGGTTAGGGTTTGAGTTTGAGAAAGAGAGAGAAAATGAGAGGAAGAAGATGGCTTGCTAGGTTGGCCGTACGACGGTCGTAGCCGTTGGATTCAAAGCTAGGGTTTCGAGATCAAACCTGGTTAGCGGTACGGGCGGACGGTACGGTGGGCTTCGAGGACACTTGTAATGCCCCCAAATCGGGTCTATGCAGATCTTGGCATTTCCCGCCAAAATCCGCATAGAAACGATTCAAAGACACCCACCAGACACTTTTGTGTGGGTGGGATTTGATTACAAGTAGTTAGATCACAGTAGTTTAAAACAGAGTCCACAAGAACTTATATATACAAAAACGACTCAACCAGTCAAGAATACAAATGATACAGATCATAAATAAAGCCAAATAGTATCCGAGTACGGACAAGATCCAAATGGAACTAAGGAGTCCTGAAGAATAACCAAGCGGTGTCCATAACCCTGTCCAGACCAAGCCAGAAGGGTAACCTTGCTAACGTCGTCGAACACATACCTATCAAAGCCAAAGGGTGCCGGCAAAGGGCTAAGGAAAACAGAAAGAGAGCGGTCAGTACTAAGGCCAGTACACGGCGAGTCTAGAATTTGGTGGTCCTCGCCTACATAGGTATGGTGGGCTCAGCGGCAGCAAAGCTTGCACTATCTAACTTATAGAGACACGCTACAACTTTGGCTATTAGAGCGAGATAAGAGAGCGCTATATAGTAATCATAATATAACACCAGGCATAACCCATTCGAAGATTTCCCCCTTAAAGACCAGTCAAGGAAGTCCTCTTGCGAAAACACACACGAGAGCAATTTTAGTTAAGCAGGTGTTTAGTTGATAAGGATAATTACTAATCATATTATTAGAGGCAAATTATTAGTGCCGTTGTCTATGATCATGACACTGTACTCCTGAGACGTTCATAACCGTGGACACACGGTTTTTCGAAAAGGTTTACCCTGCAGGGGTGCACTACTGTACCCAAACGCATGCTCAACCCTTCAGGCAACATATTACGTATACCGTCCAAATGTCACAACATGAACTGTCCCATAACTACGTGCGTATCCAGAGGTATCACCTACTGTGTGGAACCAACCAACGGTACGACGATTCTCAAGAAGGCGTTTGTGTCTACTGATGGATCGGGTCCTGCGTGGTAACTTGTACACATCATAGGAGCCGCCACCTCATACCGCGATTTATGTATGCAAGCCATGGCAGTCCATCAAAATATCAAGTCCGAAGACATATTTAACTCACCCATGTCCGGGGACATATTATGCGTATGCACCAAATGGAAAACCAATTTTGTAACCCTCTGGATAAACGAATAGCGCCGGTAGTTGAGGGGGGTCCCAGAGGCTCCACGTTTGGTTAGCACGATCAATTCAAAACTAGTATCGTAGAACGGACGGTTCTTAGGTCGGCTCAAGCAGTTCCCAATAGTGGTCCCTGTCGGGGCCTTATCATTAGGTGAAACCATAACCATAACCATGACCAACATCACCAATTTAGTTTATCATGGTATCAACCATATCCAGATATCACTGTTCACCTGTATGAAAGTACTAAGCATGCCTAAGACTTGCAAGGAAAAATCTAACTGATCAAACAAGGCAATAGGATAACCAAGACCATATAGTAGAGCAGGTAAATAAAGGAACGGTACTAAAGCATCGGCAATAAGGATAGCAGTAGATCAAAGGAAGGAAGTAAAGATTATAAATAGAAAAATAGGTAGAAGGGTGAGAATACTCGCCCGAGAAGCTCATCTGAAGGCTCGTCGTATCTCACATCGACTCATCATCCTATCCGGTGAAGAAGCAAATCACTAGAAAGAATAATCGGCGCAATATTTAATACTACGACGAAAGATCCGGCATATTTATAATATGATGCATGGTGTGGCAATATGCGGTCTATCCCAATATTAAGCCGAATCAAGATCTCAGTATTTACCCCCACAAATTAAATATTGAGTTAACAAGGAAAAGCATGTCATCGATTCGCTACACAAAATTAAATAAAAGCAATATAAGACTAGAATAACCTTCATATAGTCTCCATATATAATTATTAGGTGAGTCGACTAAATACCTCAATGATAAAGTATGTATGCAAGTGTGTATATTTTATATGCAATAAGTAGTACATCATATTATAAAATAGGAGCAGATAGGAGATACCCAGGACCTGTGAAGATTTGATCAAACACCTGGCGTGCAAGCTGGTCCAAAACGGAGAACACGTAAGGCAGAGAAGACAGCTGTCTCGAGCAGAATAGAACAGACATGAACAAAAATCATGGAGTTGGGCTGACAAACCGGCTCGGGACGGCGGTTCCGTGCACACGTCTGAGACAAGGAAACAAGCAGCGTGCAGATCTAGGCAGGTCAGCGGCAGGTGCAAGGCCTCGCGCTGGCGCAACCTGGTCACCTCGCGCGAGAAAAAGGTGGCTGGTGATGGGACTTGGCATCCGGGTGTTCCTGCAGTACAAAGAAAAACATGTACCTGGCGATTGGATTTGAAGACAAGCGAAACACTAGATCCGGTGGTTGGGTGGAGCAGGGGACACGGTGGCGCAGGGTGCGAGGCTAGGTTGCTGTCGGTCGACGCGCGCGTACCGGAGTAAGCTGGAGTGGTGCTGCGATCTGCTCAGCTCCAGATCGAGGTGGAGCCTGGCCGCATGCACATGCAGCGGTAGACAGAGCAGAGAAGCACATCTGCTGATGTTGTGCATCCATAGGGGAAAAGAGAAAGGCCAAGGCAGAGTGGTGGTGTTGACCTACATGCATCCAAGTGGTCAAGTCGTGGCCACTGCCATATCTCTCGCGCAAACGGGAGCCACAAGGAAAAGAAGAGGAGCTCTCGGCTCTGGATTTTTTTGAAAGAACTGAGACAAAAGGTGGATCATTTTAGATATAGATCTTGATAGATTTGGGACTAGGTTTCGGGGAAGAAGAAGAAAAATGAACTATTTATATAGTACAAAGTGGACCAGATGACGCTAGTTTTGGGCTAAAACTTTAGACAGGGTTTTGGGCCTACTTTTATTTTTAAAATAAGAAAATCTTTTGTGGTCTTATAAGAACCAAATATACTATTTTTTTAATTTAAAAGTAAGAACGAGAGACGGGTTTAATAAAACCATATGGATATTTCAGTAAAACAAAACAGGGTTTGATAAAATAATTTTAGGGACAAAATAATGACATGCTACATGATGACATGGTGATAAGGAAAAAACCGAACATTCTAATATGGAATATTTTCTAGGCATTACAAAACTTGAATTGCATCAGCCAGAGAAAGTTCTAAATAAAGATTACCTAGAGCTTCGGCAAATGAGTCATAACCACTCTTCTCTGGTTCATACTGAACACGGTTAGGATAAGAAATTTTCTTTCTCGTTGGTATTACCTTTTCCTTTACCTTGACTGATGGTTCAACATCCTTTCTATTCTTCTTCTTTGTTGCACGCTTTTGCTTCTCAGCTTGTTTCTCACTTGAGGTCATAACTTGCTCTTCTTGTTCCCGTCTAAGTTCAGCTTCTTCTCTTGGATAACTAGTCTTAGCATTAGAATTATATTGTTTATCTTTGTCTCCTGCCTCTTCTTCTTCTTTATCTTTATTTGAAGCTTATATTTCTTTCCTTCGGGCTTTATAATCAATATCGTATTGTAGATCAACAAGGTACTCTTCTTACTAACTCGGTTCTTGACTCTCTCTTGCTTTCTGGGCATGTTCTTTTTGATACCAAGGTGGCCCTTGAGGTTCCCGTGTCTCGTACCATGTCTAGTGACAATGTTAGTAGAAATGGTATTACGATTATAATTACTTTGACTTAAAATCAAATCTCGAGTCTCAGCTATCTGGTCGCATTGGGTTTTAACCATACTCACATATTTATCAAGGTGCCGAGTGGCATGTCCTAGATCATCAAAAAATTTGGTTAATTCTTTTATATTTTTCTCTTGAACCATTAAATGCATATAGTATTTTTCACGGAACTAGCTTTGTTGGTGTCTAAACTTTTGCATTACAAGATTCATTTCATCCTCTAGAACAAAAGTTTGGAGAACATCCACTTCATTTTGTTTGACAAGCTCCATGGTTATTCCTTTTTCTTTCATGGATTTTTTTACTTCGGGCATAAGTTCATGAGGTAGATGAAACATACCTTTTCTTGGTTTGATATCGTCTATAGGATTGTATTGTTCATCATTGAAGGATCTTACCTCGAAATTTTTTTATGTACTCGCGTAGCGTTAGCTTACTAATAGCTCATCCTGCAATTAAATCAATCATATCTTTTGATTCATAAGTAAGCTCATTATAAAAGTATTGAATAATTAAGTGCTCTTTAAAGCCATGATTTGTGAATTTCATGATCATCCCATAAAATATTTTATGTGCTTGATAAAAGTTTTCTTCAACTCTCTGAAAGAAATTTGTAATATCGCGCTTGATCTGGATAATTTTAGTAAATGGGCAATATCTTTGCATAAACTCTCGGATGCAATCTTCCTAGATTTTTATAGTGTGGTTGGGCAAGGATTGTAACCAAGTAAAAGCTTTATCCTTTAAAGACCATCAAAAAAATTAATAAGTACAAACTACTTTGGTAGCCCTGTTGGTTTAAGAGTGTCGCAAAGGTCATGAACCTTTGTCAAATGATCACTTGGATCTTCGTCTTATCTTCCTGCAATAGCATTTTTTTTCATCATATAGATTAGCTTAGGATATATTTCAAATTCCAGGCTTTCAAGATCAGGATAGATAATAGACATTTTCCTCAGGTGCCTAGATGGATTCCCATAGTCTCCCAATGATTTCTCAAGCTCTTTGACCCCTTGGGTGATGGTCAAATCTTCCATCATAGGAATCAAACTGTTCACATCTACAGAGCATGAGTTAGAAAATCTTTCAATAAATTCTAGGCGCCTTTCAGCTAGAATACATTCAATATAAGGAGGTAAATAAGTTCTACCAGAATGCAGAGTGCCTCTATCTTCAACATAGATCATGGATGATGTCAACACTTATGAATTTGAAGAAACAAACACTTAGCACTTAGATCTCTGGCAACGACGTTATAAAATAGCTTGATAGCTTGCAAGAGCATAGATTCACCAGAGCATGTTTTCGTGGAAATATTAATTCCACTCTTTATATCAATCCCAACAAGGAGTTTAGGAAAGTGACTATCTGAGGTGTTTGTGTCATACCCAAGGTGTCATGTTGTCTTGAGTGAAATGAGTGCAAGTTTTGAGAGTGGAAAGGGGTGAGTGAATAAGAGAGTAGATTTAAGTATTGAACAGAGCTGAAAGTAAATAACATAAAAGTAAAACTAAGGATGTTGTTCGAGATTCCTGCATATGAGAAGCTAGACGTGGAGAGAAACAGTTCATGCGGATAGTGAATGTGCCAGGTGGATAATATGGAATAAGTGATTGTGATACTTCTTATTCATATGTGAGTAGGCAAGCAACCTTTAATACTGATCAGGAGTCCTCTTGGTAGATTCTTCTCAATCCCAATGATCCATTTGTCTATTACCACAGTAATGGTCAGCACATCAATTATGGTCTTTCGATAAGATGAAGGCTTTAAACTCGATGGCTCCTTGTTATCCTCAAGTTATACTAGCTCCTCTTTGATATCGTCCCTATCAATCAGGGGTCGCTGATTCACTAGTAAATAAGTTCATACCTATGAGATCTCAGGTTCATGTTATCCGGGTCCTTAAATTGGACAACAAGCATTAGGAAAAACATTGATAGTCGTTCTCACAATATACTAATCACGACAACAATCACAAATATATGGAAGGGATTTCTATTTCCGTACCCTCGGTTCGTTTGTTGTACTCAGTTTTCCCTAGCCGCTTAACTTTTCCTCACTTTTGCCCATCTCCTTGTACGAAACTCTCACATAGTCTGAAAACTCGATGTTCGTCTGTCTTGTCGTTACGTGCTGACAAGTGGGGCCATGTTCAGTCGGGTCCCGTAGTGGACCCTCGCCATTACGTGCTGACAAGTAGGGTCGTGTTTTGTCGGGTCCCATAGTGGACCCTTGCCGTTACATGCTAACAAGTGGGGCCACGTTCAGTCGGTTCTCGTAGTGGACACCCCTCTCCACTTATCTAGGTCAGCATTGGACCCACATATTATCCACGTGAGCACCGGACCCACAGCTTACCTAGGTTGGTGTTGCAAGATGGGACCCCAAGCCAGCCCCACGCCCACGCCCGTGCCATTGCCTCCCCTTTCTTCTTCTTCTTCTTCTTCGGCGACGGTGGCCCTTTGTCTAGCTTCATTTTCGTACAGTGAAATGTAATACATATACGAAAATTATATGAAAATTATACACCTTTGGACTCCTTGAAATCGCACTTAGGACATGATAATGTTGTGCTAATAAAATCCTGGTCATTTATCATTTTCATGGAGTGAAATATAATGCACAAACTTGCGTATACGAAAATTATAAACCTTTGAACACTGTGCAATGGCACTTAATACGTGATAATGACGTGATAAGAAAATTTTGAGAGATTATTATTTTCTTCCCCATTTTCATAGAGTGGAATGTAATGCATAAACTTGCATATACAAAAATTATACACCTTTGAACTCTTTGAAGTTGCACTTAATACATGATAATGTTATGCTAAGAAAATGTTGAGAGATTATAATTTTCGTAGAGTGGAATGTAATGCACAAACTTGCATATGTAAAAATTATAAACCTTTGAACATTTTGAAATCGCACTTAATACGTGATAAAGATGTGCTAACAAAATTTTGAGAGATTGTCATTTTCTCCCCCATTTTCATAGAGTGGAGTGTAATGCATAAACTTGCATATATGAAAATTATACACATTTGAACTCTTTGAAAATCGTACTTAATACGTGATAATCGTGTGCTAAAAAATTCTTGAGAGATTGCCATTTTCATATAGTGGAATGTAAAGCATAAACTTGCATATATGAAAATTATACACCTTTGAACTCTTTAAAACCGCACTTAGGACATGATAATGTTGTGCTAATAAAATCCTGATTATTTATCATTTCCATGGAGTAAAATATAATGCATAAACTTGCGTATACTAAAATTTTAAACCTTTCAACACTATGAAATCGCACTTAATAACAAGATAATGATGTGCTAGCAAAATTTTAAGAGATTATCATTTTCTTCCCATTTTCATAGAGTGGAATATAATGTATAAACTTGCGTATACGAAAATTATACACATTTGAACTCTTTGAAATTAATACGTGATAATATTGTGCTAAGAAAATCTTGAGAGATTATCATTTTCATATAGTGGAATGTAATGCACAAATTATACACCTTTGAACACTTTCCCTTCAAATTATATTCAAATTCATTTGTTTATGGAGTTAAAGTACTAGTGAAAAACTCGTTATTTTGCATGGATAGAGGGGTGCCTCCCGATAGATATAGGGGTTATATTGTCCGCTAGATCACAGAGGATGGTTGGTGGGCACGATCTACGTGACAACTATCTCAACCAATCAGAGTGTAGCAGCCAAGATGAGCACAGTTGTGAGAGATTATGACTAAGAGAGGGGGAAAATGAGTAGAACTTAAGAACCAAGGGCAAAACTGATTAGAACTTAAGAACTAAGGACAAAACTGACAAAGGGATTCAAATAGAAAATAGAAAGAGATTTAAAAAATGGAAATGCGTCTTTTATATAATAAAATACATCTTGGTATACCTCAAACTATTTGCAATTCAAATATACACCTGTTTGATAATTATTGCCTCATTCAGAAAAACTATGTTTTAGGGAGGGATGTTTTGGGAAGAGGCTTGAGTAGAAAGCCATGAACCTTCATATATAGTAGTGTTGAAATTGTTGATCCTAGAATATTGTGTTGCATTGCAATGACCTTTGTGGGGTTTATATAGAGTTACACGGGGGGTAGGTCGAGACTTGGAGTACAAGATGTAGAGTCCTAGTCTATCTCTAGCCTATACACATATAAGTACTCTAACATCCCCCCTCAGTCGGAGCGGGAGTGAAACGGACGCTTGCGACTGGATTTAAAGTCTTGCGCTTTCGTCGTCTTCACCTCCTTGTCATCATCACCTGCGTGGACATGATCATGGCTGACACCTAGGGGCGGTGACTATGTCCCCTTCTAGTGCCTCTCTTCCCTCCCGCAGTCACAGCGGGAGTGGCGTGGATGCAAGTGACGACGCGGACGCTGCTGCCTGGAGTTCTTGAGTTGATGTAGACGTTGTTCTTGATGGCGATGTCGAGGTAGCCGGTCGTGATGTAGTCGTGATCGAGGTTGTCGTGATCATTGTAGCCGCGCCAGAGGCGCAAAAAATTTCACGGTTTGTGTCGTAGGGTTTTAGGTTTTCGTGCGACTGTGGCAGGAATCTGCGGCGACAACGGGTTTCTTGGTCATACTATAGCTGTGGTAGTAATCTGCGGCGGCGGCGAGCTTTTGGTTGTAGGGTTTTTGAGACGGCGGCGGCGGGTTTTTGACCAAGCGGGTGAGGCGATCGTGTGATCGACCTAGCAGAGCGCTAGGCTGTGGCGGTGGCTGGTTTTGGACCACGTGATGTAGACCTTGGCGATGATTTTTGTTGGCGATGTAGAACTCGACGAAGATCTTGGTATAGTCGTACAACTTGACGTAGATGTTCAGGTCGATGTAGTCCAACTTGATGCAGTGTAGATCTTGGTGTCGATAGAGTTGTGTCTCGAAGCAGTGTAGATCTTGGAAGACTCACGGGCACTCCCGGAGTCTCGCGCTGCAATTTGGCTCGGAAACGATATAGGCGGGTGACAACGTACTGGAGTAGCCTGATGATGAAGATTCACGTGGACGCAAGGACTAGCATCGAGCGCCGTTAGCGGAATCCGGCAACGCGTACATGCTGATGTAGATCAGATCGTAGCCATGAATGATGTCGCGCCGGACACACCCAATTTCTTGATCGATCCATGTAGCTAGGTATGTGGTGCTGACGGAGACATGTAGGAGGATCTGCTTCTTGCGTGTAGGGGATTAGAGTGTGTAGCCTCGGCATATGTTGGTGTAGAGCCCGTGTGCGGGAGTCACCCTTCCGTGGTCGACGCCGTGGTGCAGGCTGACGAAGCTGGAATCGACGGAGTGCCTTCTTGATTTTGCACTAATTTTTGTCGGATGATAATATTGGGATTTTGGGCCTTATTTTGTATCTAAACTGGATCTAGTCTATAGAATTGAAAATTGGAACTAATCTATCTAATGAACCGATCAGATCTTTGATCGAGACCAAGAGCCGTGCCCTCGAGGAGAGGATATTGATCTCCATGGGGGCGGCGTGCGTTGTGGAAGTGGAGAGGAACCTAGGATCAACGCCGTGAGGCTAACCACTCTGATACCATGTGGAAATTGTTGATCCTAGAATATTGTGTTGTATTGCAATGACCTTTATGGGATTTATATAGAGTTACACAGGGGGTAGGTAGAGACTTGGAGTACAAGATGTAGAGTCCTAGTCTATCTCTAGCCTATACACGTATACGTACTCTAACAAGTAGGTGATTTGAGAAGTGGTGATTTAGGTTAAAACTTGATTTGTATTTCTTATAGTGGCAGGTCACATAATAAGACTCCCTGGATAGATACCACTATGTTTTGATCTTTTTGAATTTGTTGTGCATAAAAATGACTCAATTATCTAGCTAAAACCCATTCGTTGACTATCTGTTAACCAGCCACCGGACGGTAAAACTGAGTATATTGCACACGGCAGTGTTAGTACTGGAGGGAAAAACTATGTACAACCAAACTGCCAGTGTTACACTCGAGAGCAAAACTGAGCACAACTAAGTCGTCAAGGTTAGACACGAGGGAAAAACGTGACTCACGGTACGTGTGTGCAGTGCACGGAGCAGTAGCAGACACGTGTGGCCATGCACGGTGCATTAGCATACGCATTTACGCGGTGTACGGTGGTGCAACAAAACGTTCCTTACCTTCTCCTTTATAGAGGCCTCCTCACTCTCAATCATCACTCACTCGCTCACTCAACTGTCTCCACTGTCCCATCATCTGCTGCAAACCCCCAAGAAAACCCCAACCACACCGACGATGGAGAAGAACGGCGCGGTGGCCATCGGTGCCTCCAAGGCCCCTATCGAGAAGGCCCCAGTCGAGGCATCGAAGGTAGTCGTCGTCCCCGTCTAGACCCCCGTCTCAGGTAGATCCCGGTCGGCTGGGACCCCTATGAGGAGGTTGATTACATAAGGCCGGAGAATGCCTACGACACCACCATCGCTGACCCATGGTCAGAGGTAACCAAGGTTTTCTCCCCTTCCCTTGTTCTTCCCCCATTCCCATCGTTGGATCCTAGATCGAATGTTATTAGGGTTCGACTGTTTGTATTTTTACAGTAGCTAATCTTTTTGTGTTAGATCTTGTATTTTGATGAATCCCCCTGTTCGTATTTCGATGATTCCCCATGTTCGTATTTGAATCCCCCTGTTCGTATTTGAGTCCCCTTGTTCGTAGTTGGGATCAGTATTTGATTTGGTTTGAGATTTGGGGAATAATCAGGGGATCTCAATCGGTTAATTCATGTCCTTATTGCACTCTACTGTTTTTCCAACAGGAGGATAGCAGCGACATCCGCAGCGACGATGAGTCCAAGGACACCAAGACTCTTCATGTGCTGAGGAGGCTGAAGTCCGGCTAGTACGACAACTTCTTCACCGACGATGTCTACAGATTCCCCTTCTGCACCACAGGGGGATTGGGCAGCAAGACATGTCGAGGACATGAGGACCTACGGCGGGTCCGTGAACGTCCACAACTTCATAGCCAAGCACCAGGCGCTCGATTTTCACCTCTGCAACCTCTAGAAGGTGGCCATCGAGGAGGGTCACATGCCCCCGATCAAGCCCATGGCGCCCAAGGTCAAGGGACTGGGCAGCAAGAAGTGGAGGGGGCGCTAGAGGAAGGAGGCGGAGTCCCTCCTGGAAGAGGCCATGAGGGGCCACTGATCTTGTGTTACTGCTGTAAAGCAGCTTCTTTTGTCTTGTCTGTGTTGAACTTGTCCGCTGCTGCTGCTGAGCAGCCTAATTGTCGAACCTCGTTAAGTACCGTACTATATATCCTATATTAACTACTTTATCTACATCTTCTCTGTTTACTAAATTTATTTATATTGCTAGTTAGATTTGCTACTCTAGATTTGCTACCAGATTGGGGAAAACAAGGGCCAAAAGGAACAATGAATGAAGAGAGAAGCTTCTCTAGATTCGCTACCTTTTTGGGCAAAAAACACAACTATTAGCGAGAGATAGAGAAGGGAAAAGACGCTCTTAAAAAGGCCAGTCATAAAAATAACAAAAAAAAACTTCCAATTTAGGCGACCGGGCGCACGTAAACCACCAAATGCGCCCCACATGGTCCCACACCACGTCGCCCATAACGTGTTTCCGACAAACTGACCCCACATGGCATGGCCCCACACGCCAGTATAACGCATTCCTGACCAAACAACCCCACGTGGTCCCAGATCACGTGGCCCCACACGTCAGCCAACGGTCAACCTGACGGCAGCTATCGCTCGAGCTCTTAGATGAGTTTCTGAGAAGGAGAGGGGCAAAAGTGAGGAAAAGTTAAGCGGCTGGGAAAAAATGAGTACAACTAACAAACCAGGGGCACAGAAATGGAAATCTCTAGAAGCAAATATAGGAGGCATAACACATCTCACCAATTCCCTACACCAATCACGCCTATGGAGATTTACTCAAACATGAGAGAAAGATAGATCAAAGGCTTAATCATATTGCAAATAGAAATCATCTCAACTTTACCATAGCAAGCCATAATATAGTTGGAGATCAAATCAAGTACAAACCAAACTGGAATAGAGGTTCAAACCCTAATCTTACAAGTATGAATGATCTCTCTCTCAATACAAGTGGGAACGATGGTGGAGTTGATGATCAAGAGGTTGGGGATCGTCCAAGGATGAGGTGGTGTTCTTCTCCTTCTTCTCATCTGATCGCCTCTCTTTTGGGACTGTTTGCGGCATATGTGTTCGTATTTTGTCCCCCTCTCCTTCCCGAAAGTTTCCTGTGTTGATATAATGGAGATGAAGGAGACTAGTATGGGCGGTCCGTATGGGCGGCCTCCGACTGTACCATTGGTCGTTAATGAAGGGAATATGCTCGAGAGGAAATAATAAAGTGGTTATTATCTTATTCCTTGTTCGTGATAAATGTTTATTTTGCATGCTATCATTGTATTAATTGGAAACGTTAATACATGTGTGTTTAATAAACAAATAAAGGGTTCCTAGTTATGCCTCTCTTATAAACTAGCTCATTGATTAACAAGATGATCAAGGTTTCCTGATCATGGACATTGGATGTTGATAATAACAAGGTGACAACATTGGTTGAATGATGTGCTGAACATTCATCCGAAGTATATCAATGTGATCAAAGTCATTGTGTTTAAATTTCTATAACATCATACAAAGTAATTCTAGTCCTTAGACCATGAGATCATATCAATCACTAACACTAGAAGAGTAACTTGATAACATCAAACATTACACCATAACAGGGTGACTATAAAGGTGGGTTCAGATACTCTGAAGGTTTTATGTAGAGGCTCATGGATCAAGAGTGGGATTTTTCCATCCCGATGATAGATAGATATACTATGGGCCCTCTCGGTGATATCACATTGACATAGCTTGCAAGAAAGTGATGTGATCACTAGAATGTTATATCATGGGAATGAGAAAAGAGTGCATGTCGGTAACGAGATCAAACTAGGTATGGAGATACCGATGATCGAATATCGGACATGTAATATATCGCGAGACAAAGGGATTTAGTTACGACGTTAAATGGTTCACACGATCACTAGAGTCATCGTTGAATGTGTGGGGTCAGTACGGATCTCTAGGTCCCGCTGCTCATTATTGATCGGAGAGAGTCTCTATCATGTTTGCATTATTCGTGAACCGTAGGGTGACACACTTAAGGGATACCATTTGGAGCAAATATGTTTTAGCTAAAGATTTAAGAAAGTGCTAGAATCATTTTGATGGAAACCGAAATTTTTTCGGGTGAAATTGCAAAAACTAGTTCTACATGTGATATTGAAATGTTGTAGGAGGTTTTATGTGCATGTTTGTTAATTAAAGTAATTAACAAAATTCAGAATAAAATAAATACAGTTGTTTTATTAAATGAGAGATGCATTAATTTTGGTGGAAAATTGATGCAACTTTGGGTGTAGATGGAATTAATGGTAATGGGCTAAGTGGAAGCTCCGCTCACCATTATGGAGGGAGAGGTGGGGGCACACCATGCCCATGCGCATCGAGCCATGGGGGTGATACGTTGCTAACGTATCTATAATTTTTGATGTTCCATGCTTGGTTTTTATCTACTTTCTTATGTTTTGTTCCAACTTTGGAGTATTTTTATACACTTTCTTGGACTAACCTATTAATAAGATGCCACAGTGCCACCTGTCTGTTTTCTGCTATTTTTGGTCCCAGGAAAGTCAGAAAATAAATATTCTCGGAATTGGACGGGACAAACGCCAAAGTCAATATTTTACTGAGAGGGACACAGAGCCAGAATACGAGAGGGAGAGGGGCCAGAGGACCGCCACACCACCTGGCCGCGTGGCCAGGCCTGGCCCGCGCAAGGGGGTGGTGTGGCCGCCTAGGGCACCCCCTCGGCCTCCCCTTCCGACTATAAGATGCCTCCGATACAAAAACCCTAAGTACCCGATCAAAATTCCACGAAAGTCTATAGCTGCCGTCATCTCCATCCCTAGATCGGGAGGGATCTGAAGCTCTTCCCGGTACCCTGCTGGAGAGGGGAATTCACCCTGGAGGCCTTCTTCATCACCATGCAAGCCTCCGGTGTGATGCGTGAGTAGTTCATCCCTAGACTATGGGTCCATGTAGTATCTAGATGGTAGGTTCTTCTCCTTTGTGCTACCATGTTTAGATCTTGTGAGCTCCGTTCATGATCAAGATCATCTATTTGTAATCATACATGTTGTGTTTGCGGGGATCTGATGGATATTGAGATGCTATTTCAGATTAATTATTGATTCTATCATGTCTTTGTGATTTGTGATCTTGCATGCTCTCCGTTGTTAGTAGATATCTTGGCCGAGTAGATGCTAGCAACTCCAAGAGGGAGTATTTATGCTCGATAGTGGGTTCATGCCTCTAGTAACATGGGGAAGTGACAGAAATCTCTAAGGTACTAGATGTGTTGTTGCTACTAGGGAGAAAACAACAATCCTTTGTTCATAGGACAATCGTATTGTTTACTTTACACGCAATGCGTAATGCAATTATCTGTTGCCTGCAACTTAATACTGGAGGGGGTTCGGATGATAACCTGAAGGTGGATTATTAGTCATAGATGCAGTTGGATTACGGTCTATGTATAATGTTGTAATGCACAATCGAATCTCAAAGGAGTCAAGATGATTAGTATATGCATGTATGCTTTCTTGATGTTTGTCAATTGCCCCGCTGTAATTTGTTCACCCAACATGTTATCTATCTTAAGGAGAACCACCACTAGTGAACTATGGACCCCGGTCCTTTCTTTACCATCAATCTACAACTGTTTACTGTTTTCTGTTTACTTTCTGCAAGCAATTACTATCTTCCACACGGTACGTTTAATCCTTTGTTTTCAGCAAAACCGGTGAGATTGACAACCTCACTGTAAGTTGGGGGCAAAGTTCAGTGGTTGTGTTGTGCAGGATTCCAAGTTGGAAACAACACCTTGGAGGTGTTTTCTTGCTCCTACTGGTTCGATAACCTTGGATTCATAACTGAGGGAAAACTTACTGCTGTGCTCATCACACCTTCCTCTTGGGGTTCCCCAACGAGCTCGTTAGTACACGAGTCAGCAAGTACTTTTTCTGGCGCCGTTGCTGGGGAGACAAGGACATCTTCATAAGGGGAGTCCCTCATAACCAATTTCTTTACTTTGCTGTTTTTGTTTTGCTTAGTTTATTTCTGCTTTGTTTGCTTGTTTCTTTATCAAAAATAAAAAAAATAGTTCCTACTATAGTTGTTATTTTTGTTGGTCTGTTATTGTGTTGCTTTATCATGCTTTATATAAATGGTTGGTTTCTTTGAAACTGAATCTTATTAGCAAGGTGGGTTCACGGTAGAACAAAAATATTATTATAAGGGACACCGTTTCTCACAAAAAGGGAAACACTTATGGGAACAAATTAATAAATTGTATTCCATTGCTAGTAACATGTGCTCTACTTATAATGTTACTTATTGCTTTGATAGATCTTGTTGCTGTAAGAGGTATCAACACCACCCTTTTCAATGTGAGTATAATGATGATGTTACCATATCTTCTTATGTTAAGGGAAATTATGACTTTTATGACGTGGAACAAATGGAAGAATTTATTGCTTGGAAGGGTGCATTCGAACTTGCTTATTTGCTTGAAAATACTAATGATGCACCTTATAAATATGAGGTTTATGATATACTTAAATTTTGCTTTGATAATTACAAGGAAGAAAATGGCTATATTCTTGAATATCTTAATAGATACTCTCCACCAACGGAAGAGACTAATGCCTTGCAGGAGCCTATGGAAGAAGAAACTGCTAAACTCGAAAGCTCATTAGATGAAAAATAGGAGTAGAGTGATGAACAAAAGGAGGAAGAATGGATCTACCCATGCCTACCTTCTAATGAGAGTAACTCTTTACCCCTTACATTATTTGATTGTCCCCCATTCTTACCAAAGGAAGATGAATGTTATGTTTCTATGGATTCTTTTGAAAATGTTTATAATAAAGCTCTAGATGATGGTCCTATATTGGTTGATAATATTAATTTTACTACTTTTGAAAATGAGATTGATTAGTCATCTTGTTATAAAATTGTTAAAAGTGGGTATGAAGTTAATCCCACTATTTTTGAGCTTGATAAAAAATATGTGTTTATAGATCCTGAAAAGCATGATTTATGTGATAGTTATATTGTTGAGTTTATTCATGAAGCTACTGAAAGTTATTATGAGAGAGGGAAACATGGTTTTATGTATCTCAACAATATTAAGTTTCCACTCTTTCTGTTGAAAATTTTGAAGTTGCACTTGTTTTGCTTTCCTATGCTTGTTGCTTTGTGCTTTCATGACTTGTTTCTTTACAAGATTATTCTTCATAGGAAGTGGGTTAGACTTAAATTTCTTCCATATTTTCTTCTTGGTGCTCTCTTTTACTTCAATTCATATTTCTTATGTGAGCATCATCGAAATTATCATGCCTAGCTTAAAGGCGTTAAAGAAAAGTATTATTGGGAGATAACCCAAAAGTTTTAGATGAGCCTTGGAAGTTATTAACTCTGTAATAACCTCTCCTTATCCTTTTTATTTTCTTTTTGTGCCAAGAGTAACCTCTAAAAAGAGAGGAATAATGCTTGGGAAAGTTGCTGTCCCGACACAGATTTTTGTTCTTCACAGTAAAAAATCATGTAAAATCTCTGTAAGTCGGTTTGAGGCGTGAATTTTTGTGTTTCTGCCCCAGGTTGTTATCTAACTTTCGTTAGTTCAACACTTTTCGATTTGAGCAACAGAAGGTGTTCGAAATAAATTAGTTTTTACCTGCTGGAATGTTTTGATAGATTTCTGCCATTATTTGCATTTGCTTCTTGTTGATTCCTTTTTTAGTTCTTTTAGGGAATTGAGCTTTTTGGGGAAGTGTTACAGTAGCTTGTGTTTTAATGGAAGTTTTATTGGTGTTGGAACTGAACCTAAAGACTTATTATCTTGAGTGCACTAACGTTGCTAATAAAGATTGTGTGAAGTTTTGTATGAAGGAAAAAAATTTAGGTGTATGGAAGGAATGATGTAATAAGATGAAGAATGGACTAAAGCTCAAGCTTGGGTATGCCACGCGTGTCAACCCAAGAAATATCCAAGAAGTACAAACGTCAAAGCTTGGGGATGCCCAAGGCATCCCCTTCATCAATAAAAATCTTAGTTTCTTCCGAACACTTCATTTTTATTGTTTCATGCACAATTGTGTTGTTCTTGGAGTGTCTTATTTTTCGTTTTCATAATGGTTTTCGTTTTCTTGGGTTTTTTAGTTTGCTTGAATAAATTGGTTGGACCCCCTCTTTCATACATTAGTTTTCAAATAAGTGTGGTTTGGATTGGAAAAGAGTAGGAAAGTTCATGCTTAAGTGGTAAAAGGAGCTTGTTTTTGACTGTGACATATGCTTTGTCATGTCTTGCTTGGTATTGTTTGGATTTATGCTTAGTGATTATTGATGTAGCATGACTTGTTATAAACAATTGAGATTGCTTAATGTGCCTTGGAAGAATCATGCGTTGTTTTAGCATATTAAAACATAGTATTGTGGTATTCTCCTTTGATGCTTTATTTGGGTTGACTTGGCACATGCTCACACCATGTTATGACTATCCCAAGTCACCATAGCCTTTATGATCCTTTAGTTTTTGACTTGTAATATCACTTTATGCTTTAATCAATGATGTTTTGTCGCTTTGCATGATTATGGCCATTATTGCTCTCTTAGTTGGTCGCTCCCAGTCTTTTGCTAGCCTCCATAACCAAGTATGAGTCCCACTCATGCATCCAACTCCATTAAACCAAGTTATTCCAAAGAGTCCACAATACCTACCTATTAGCATTTGATATTCCAAGTATATTCATGTTTTTATCTACCTTCCGAATTAAACTTGTTATGTGAAAATTAGTGATTAAAGCTCTCACGAACTTGATGGCACACTTTACTTTTCTTGCACTTAATAAACTTGAACCATTGTGTCCATCTTTGTTGCGTATATGCTTGCGCCTTATAAGTTTACATTAGCAAAACCATGTATCATGGGGAACACTTTCAACATTGCACTTGTACATTGTACCCCGTTGATATCATGATTCTTTTGCTTATGGATCCCGGCGGTGTGAAATAAAAGTGGAACTTGTAAGATCATGGAGTTTTTATGTGTGTTAGAGAAACGCCTGGGCCGCTAGCCTAAGCCATGCCTAATCATGGTGGAAACTTGTAGCATAACCATAATGATCACTCTATGAAGCATCCTCAATTAAAAACCTATGCCAATAGCAAACAAAAAGATCGTTGAGATGCTCATTGTCTGCTAGCCTTGTCATTTTGATTATGGATAGCTCCTGTATCATGTGCAAGGGGTACCCCGTTGGCGGTTCTCTATGATACATATGTACTTACAATGGCAAGAGCTTACTTGTGACTAAAGTTAAGTAGCATGAGGTTCGGTCTTCGTAAGTAAGGGACATGAGATTTCGGCTTATAACTTGTCAAGCATATCCTCTTAGTTGTGTCACTTTAACCTTAATCACCTAAAGATGCTTATGATAGGGGCAATGAGAGCTGAAAGCTAATAAGTACCATAATTTTTGGAAGCTCTTTATGAGACTTGAATCCCTGCTTCCTTCTATGAAGGCCTTTCTTTCACTTTTATGTTGAGTCTCCATCTTCTATCTTTATGCACCTATTGAGAGAGCATAGTGGCCATTCTTAGTACAATGTGCATTGTACCAAGACTTGTTGATTGATGCATCACTTTGATATTGCTTGTTCTTAAACTATTTGTATCTAGTCACCCTTATGAACTTTGAAGGTGTCCTATGCATTTATGTTTTACTACTCTATTGTAACATCCCAAAATTTTCATCTGAAAACCATCATCATTGCACTCATATCATCATGGCATGTGTTGCATTGCATTTAGTTTGTCCCCCAAAAATTTGGTGAATTTTTGAGTCTTTTTGGAACCCTTTTGCTAATTCAAAACTTTGGAATAGAAAACTAAAAAGAAAAAGCAAAAAAGAGGAAAAAAGCAACAGCAACAGCATTTGGCCTGCTCGGACCAACCCCAGCCCAAAAACCAGCCCACCCGGCACACCCCTTCCCCCTCTCTTTCTTGTCCTCACCGGCCCCCTTCACACCCCCTCTCACTGACGCCCTGGCCCACTTCCACGTCACCCTCCACCTCGCCTTCTTCCACCGCAGGACGAACTGACCGCCCCCTCCTCTGCCATTTCTAATTTGATTAAATTCGAGCGTTGCAGGAAGTAATTCTCCACTACAGCCCCCGCTTCTTAATCCCCTCTCCCTCATCTTCGTTTTCCTCACAGACACCACCCCAGAGAGCCCCCAGGCTCTCCAATTGTGAGCTCGGACCGCCGCACACCGACGGAACTCCGGCGGAAATTCCGGTGAGAGTTGATAGCCCCGCACCCTCCTCTCTGTCTTATAATCTTCGCCAGCCTCGGGTGCATCTACTAATCCCCTCCATTTGCATTATCATGCCCCAGGTTTGTCGCCATGGTCACCACCGGCGTCTCCCTCTACCGCCGTTGTTCGTCGATAATTCCGGTAAGGCAAGGGTTCCCGCTGCCCCTTTTTGGCCACCACTAGCTTGCGCTGGACCTGGCACGCGTCCCTGACCCCTTTCCTTGTCTGTTCGAGCCCCAGAACGACGCCACCGTCTCGAAGACCTGAACTCCAACGTCAGCAGGAACTCCGGCGAGAAATTTTGGACGAAGCAGAGCGCCTCTCCCTCAACCACGACCATCATCGAGACCACATCGACCGCTGTAACCTCTGGTAACAGTCCACGGACTCCCTACCCCTTTAGAATCGCCGGAGCACAACCTGTCTGCCGCGCCGCTGCCGCGCGCAGAGAACCAGCACCGCCAGTTCTTAGCCAAGCGTTGAGATCCGTTGGATCTATAACCAGCGGCTAGGATTAGATCATTAATCGAACGGGTACCGGTTGATCTAGTTTGCTCATTGCCACTTAAATCCAACGGCCCATAGTGATCGATCCGACCGAATCGGTACGGATTTGATCATTAATCGAATGGGTACCGGTTGGATCTATAACCAGCGGCTAGGATTAGATCATTAATCGAATGGGTACCGGTGATCTGGTTCGCCCGTTGCCACTTAAATCCAACGGCCCACAGGGATCGATCCGACGGAATAGGTATGGGCCAATAGAAACACGCCACGTCAGCCTGTGTGTCTTTTTAATTGAGAAAATAGACAGAATATATGTTTAACTTAGAAATTCAATAACTTTTGATCCACAAATCAGAAAAATACAAATTTGGTGTCCATGGATTCAGAAAAATGAGACCTTTATTGTTGAGGCCTTATTTCACCCTTTAGCTTCAGAAAATTGGAGTTATAGGCAGAAAATTTTTAGGAGTATTTTACCCATAAACAATTACTTCATAATTTATTTTTAAGTATTCCTTGTGCCTTTAGATAGAGTATTTTAACCTCTGTACTATAAGACTCTGTTTACTTAAGAGTGTTGTTCATCTCATTGCATTTGCATGCATTCCTATTTTGTGATGCTTATATTGATTGTATTATTGTTGTTGGATTTATTCTTTGTGTAGATTGTGTGGATTGTGAAGTTTGTTGCTGTGAGGATTGTATCTACTCCCCTAGCTACCAAGGCAAGTGATAAATCATCTTATGTACTATTATTTTCACTATTGCACTAGTGCTATTTTTGTAGATCTTAGCATGGTGGGATTATTCAGGGCCCATGTCTATGGGACTTGTATGGATTATGTTGAGTGGTTACTCAGGGACCATGTCTATGGTCTACCCTGGTGTATCGCACTTGTGGAAGGCCACCCAGGAACAAAGAGATTGGAGACGTTCTTGTCGCGAAGCTTCCAGTGCAGTCACATGGCATATGGGCTCTGCCTTCACCGACTAAGTTGCAAGAACTCAGCCAGATGGACAGAGGGTGGTAGATATGATAGGATGGAACACGTCCGTGGTGGTCTGAGGGATTGCTTCTGAAAAGTCTCGTCTCGATGCATGTCGAGTCTTGTGGGGAAAGTGCACCACCTCTCGAGAGGGTAAAAACTAAGTACTTAGCCGTGTCCCCGATTATGGACAATTTCTGAGCGTCAAGACAGGGAAGAAGTTCAAAAATCTCCTCATCCAAAATTTTCTAAGTTTAAACTTGTGGGTGAACAAGGGTAGAGGTTCATTGTTGTCTATCAATGGTACCTTAAGTGTTTTTGAAAGGGAAAACCTACTCTACAAAAACTATGAGATAAAACCTTGCTTTCAGCAAAGTCAGCCAAAACCACACTTAGCCATATATTCATGTAGTTGTTGGATTTTACTAAGTATCTATGGTATCACTTTCCAATACAATTCCAAATGTATTGACCCTTTGTGGATGTAACTTATTATGTTGGAGGATACTCTGATGATGAGTAGGGTTACGGGTCTACACTCGACATGAAGATGAAAGACTCTATTATTATACTATGTCTTGTGAACCTTGAATAATTTTAACCTTGGGCTAAGTGAGTTGTAAGAACTATTGTATTCCTGGATATGCAATGTAATAAGGACCTTTGTTTCTGTGTACTTCATCTTAAACTGTCGGTGCTAGCATTTTGATCCAGGGACTAGCACTGCAACCACAGGGATCTCTACCTTATTATGGTGAGATCTTACAGATGGTATCAGAGCACTATGTTGCCTGTAGGTTCGTGACCCTAGCTTGGATTAGACTAAGGAAAACCCTTAGGAAAAATAATTCTATTTCAAACTATACACTTGTCTTTTAATCTCGTAAAACTTTTCCTGATCATCCTTCCTCATCTATTTTTGTAGATGTCCACCATCAATGAATCTATCAAGAAGGGACCACTGATGACTATGACGCTGGAGTGTGAGACGAAATTTCCCAAGGCACTCAAAAACCTCATGATCGGCTTGGGGATGGATGGTGAAGCCATGTACAAGAGATTTCTTGTGATAGACGAAGGACAAGAGTATGGTGGGTGCAACTCCATTTATATAAGAACAAGGAAGATGATCCAAAGAGTATGGGATTCTGCATGTTCACCAACTCTGAAATGCACACGTCATTCTTTGACTCTGCAAGGAATGCTGCGTGGAAAGCCATTGAGGAACTTGGGGAAAGACTTAAGTATAGAATGCTCAATACTCAGGAGGATCTCAAGGAGGAGAAACATCGTGTCCAAGATTCAAGGGCCACGGTAAAACGACTAAGTAAGGATATCATAGACTTGGACTTGGAGTTATGCGAGCAAGACAAACAGATTGCTGCCAAGAACGCCCAGATTGCTACCTTGGTTAATAAGGAGTAAGATACTAGTTGGACCACCACACTTGGCGTTTTACCACGTTAGTATTTTGATCATACCGACCTATGTGGTATGGCGAAAATAAGTTATGTTTGGACCGTGATTGCTTGAGTTGAATAATGTATTGCTACTTGGTTTGAGGAATGTTTTGTTGGTTGGTTTTTATTTTTATCTTTGCATATTTTGTTACTTGTGTTTTCTTTCTCTAGACCTTGTGTTATTACTAATTTTCTCCATACTATGCAAAAGATGCCGAATTTTGTCTACAGCGCGGCCGAGGATTTCAAGGGAACTCGCTTCGGGACTCCCATTTTGGAGCTCGTCCAGGTGCTCGCTCTTCCCATCCCCACCATTCAGGGACTTCAGCTGAGGAAATTTCAGAGGAAGGACTTATGGGGATTCAGAGTTACCCAGCCAGGACGCTAGACAGAGCCCCAAACTAAGGAGATCGCCTTCAAGATACTCCATGATGACTTGGAGAGGGGCCTCGATGTCGCTATGTAGGAGCTGTTGGGACGCCTATGTGGACATCACTCTTCCGAGATCAAGAGCCACTACTTCCACTTCTTTGGGAGGTGCGAGGAGGACGGAGAGCCTATTGTGTTGGACGAGGCCACTAAGGAGACTATCAAGCCCGTGCGACACCACCTCCAGGACTTAGAGAGCCTCATCGGGAACCTTGATACTGATAGGACTAATGTGATGCTTAGCAACGATGAACTACGAGTCCAACTTAAGGAGAAGGACAAGCCCTTCCAGGAATAGTAGAAGCGAATCAAGGAAATGGAGAAGAAGTTTGAAGACCAGGAGAAGAAATTCAAGATCCAAGAGAAGAGGGTTCGGGAGAAGAATAAGAATATTAGAGACTTGGAGACCGAGTTAGAGCTTGAGGACATTGAGCTGGAGGCGGATCACGAGGTGATAAGAGAGGCTACGCACACAGAAGAGAGATTTACAGTCGAAGATCGATGCTTTGTCTACAAGCTTGGAGGAATACAAGGCAGGATTCGCCACAGCAGGACTTGCACTAGTGGAGGAGGAAGTCGACATGGAGGAGTAGTGATATCCATCTATCTATCGTTTTATTATTGAGTCGCATAGATCATACCGACTTGTGGTTGACTATGCTAGTATGTTTATCTTTGCAAACTCTGTTATTGTCGTGATGTTGAACCTACATGTGCTTGTTTGTTTGATTGTTGTTATTTTACTTGGGTTATCTATCATTACTTACCCTTATTAAACCCACAGATGCCTCCCCGTCGTAACAACGAGGACAACAACGACAATGGCAATGGAATGCAGCAAATGATGGCTGCGCAGACACAGTTGATGCAAATGATGACTCAATTCATGGTGAACCAGAATCAGAACAACAATAACAATAATAACAACCAGAACAATCTACCACCTCTTGATATGCTCATAAGATTTCTAAGGCTGAGACCTACTAAGTTCTCTGGTACTACTGATCCCATGGTATCAAATGACTGGCTACGCTCTGTGAACAAGGACTTAGTCACAGTTGGATGCACTGATGCAGAGAAAGTCAGATTTGCAGCACACTTACTGGAAGGTCATGTAGCTACTTGGTGGGCTAATTTCCAAGTTACTCACCCTATTGAGGAAGTAACCTGGGCAATGTTTGAGGATGGATTTCGTACCGCTCACATCTCTTCTGGAATAATGGGTTTGAAGAAAAAGGAGTTTCACAACCTCAAACAATGCCACCATAATATTTCTGAGTACATCGAAGAATTCAACAATCTGTCACGTTATGCACCAGATGATGTTGACACTGACGCAAAAAGGAAAGAGAAGTTCCTTGATGAGTTGAATGATGAAATATCTATGCAACTATCTATTTTTTATGTTCCAACCTATCAATCTCTGTGTGATAAAGCTACCATCCTAGAAAACAAGATGAAGCAAGTTGAAGGTAGAAAGAGGAAACACCATTTTGATAAGTTCGGATCAGGATCACCTCACAAGTGTTCTTATGGTGAAGGTAGCGGGAGTTCTGGATCCCACAAGATTGGTAATCATAACAACCATCGTAACAATAACCACCACCACGATGGAAACAATCATCATGGACACAACAAAGGTGGGTACAGGAATAACCATAATGGTCATGGCAATGGGAATCAGAATAGTCAGAATCGCCATAATCAGCCAGCAAAGAAAGACATCAGTCAGGTGGAGTGTTTCAAGTGCAAGAAGACAGGGCACTATGCTAATGAATGCCCAAAAAAGAAGAATGATGGGGCTAAGCCGAACCCTTTTCAAAAGGGTCATGTGAATCACATCAATGTGGAGGAAATCCAAGAAGGATCTGATGCCGTAATCGGTAAGTTCAAGATTAATTCCTTTCCAGCACTTATCCTTTTCGATATCGGCACATCACATTCATTCATTTCAAGAGCATTTATAAACAAAAATAAACTCTCCACTGAAACTATTGGATGTCCTATTAAGGTAAGTTCCCTAGGTGGAGAAATGATAGTAAATTCTGGGTGCCGACAGATAATCCTAGAGATTGGAAAGAACAAGTTTCCTGTTAATTTAATAATCCTAGAGTCCCAAGGATTAGATGTAATATTAGGGATGGATTGGTTGACACATTATGAGGGAGTGATAGATTGTGCCAAATGAACTGTTATGCTCACAACCCCGGAAAAGAAATGGATCAGGTTCAAGTCTAACTTTGAACCCAAGGGGAGCAAGGTTAATTCTCTTAAGGGGGTTAGCCTAGACAGAGTACCAATAGTGAAGGAATACCCTGATGTGTTCCCAGAAGAATTACCTGGCATGCCACCAGATAGGGATGTGGAGTTTCTGATAGACTTACTACTAGGAACTGGACCTATAGCAAAGAGACCTTACAAAATGTCAGTGGACGAGTTAAAAGAACTCAAGAAACAGCTGGGAGAATAGTTGAAAAAGGGATTTATCCAACCAAGTTCTTCGTCTTGGGGAGCACCAGTTTTGTTTGTTGAGAAGAAGGACCGATGTCAAAGACTATGCATAGACTATCGATCACTTAATGAAGTGACCATAAAGAATAAATATCCCCTACCTAGGATTAATGATCTTTTTGATCAGCTAGAGGGAGCATGTGTGTTCTCAAAAATTGATCTTCGATCAGGATACTTCCAACTAAAGATTAGAGAGCATGATATACCAAAGACTGCATTTACCACTAGATATGGGTTGTATGAATATACAGTGATGCCGTTTGGATTGACTAATGCACCAGCCTATTTCATGAACATGATGAACAAGGTATTCATGGAATTTCTTGACAAGTTTGTAGTGGTATTCATCGATGACATATTGATACATTCCAAGAGCAACGAAGAACATGAGGAACATCTGCGCCTAATTCTAGAGAAACTCAGGGAACACAAACTATATGCTAAGTTCAGTAAATGTGAATTTTGGCTGAATGAAGTGGGTTTTCTTGGGCATATAGTATCTGGAAGTGGTATAGCTGTCGACCCAGCAAAAGTGGCAGCTGTAACAGAATGGGAACCTCCTAAAACAGTTAAAGAGATCCATAGTTTCCTATGCCTAGTAGGATACTATAGGAGGTTCATTGAAAATTTCTCAAAGATAGCAAAGCCTATGACTAATCTGCTAAAGAAAGAGAAGAAGTTTAACTGGACAGAAGCATGTGAAGCCAGTTTTCAGGAGTTGAAGAAGAGATTAGTGTCAGCACCAGTGTTATGTTTGCCGGATCTTGAGAAAGACTTTCAAGTTTATTGTGATACATCTCACCAAGGGCTGGGAGGTGTACTAATGTAGGAAGGTAGAGTTGTAGCTTATGCATCAAGACAACTCAAAAATCATAAAGTGAACTATCCTACTCATGACCTAGAGTTGGCATCAGTTGTGCATGCATTAAAGACATGGAGGCATTATCTTATGGGAAAGCGTTGTGAAATGTTTACCGATCACAAGAGTCTAAAATACATTTTCACATAGAAGGAACTCAACATGAGACAAAGAAGATGGCTAGAACTTATCAAGGACTACGACTTAAGTTTGCAATACCATCCTGGAAAGGAAAATGTCGTAGCCGATGCATTAAGCCGCAAGGTTTATGTAAATGGCCTCAATAAAGGAGAATTATCGGAAGAGTTATGTGCCCAATTTAGGGAGTTAAGATTAGAGATAGTGCCTGAAGGATACCTTGCATCCTTGGAAGTGCAGCCCACACTGATGAACAGAATCCAAGAAGCTCAAAAGATGGACAAAGAAATATAAGAAATCAGAAGTAAAATTAGTGAAGGCAAGGCAAAAGGATTTCATGTAGACGAACAAGGAACCTTATGGTATGAAAAACGTATCTGTATTCCGCAAGATCTTGAACTTAAGAAGTTGATCCTACAAGAAGCTCACAATTCACCGTATTCGATTCATCCTGGCAACACCAAGATGTATATGGATGTTAAGGAAAGATTCTGGTAGAATAATTTAAAGAAAGATATAGCAGAGCACATTGCCTTGTGCGACGTGTGTAGTCGTGTAACGGCAGAACATCAAAAACCGGCAGGATTATTACAACCACTGGCAATACCTGATTGGAAATGGGATAAAATCGGTATGGATTTTATCACCGGGCTACCAAGGACAAGATATGGATATGATTCTATATGGGTTATCATTGATCGCTTGACAAAAGTGGCTCATTTCATACCGGTGAAGACCACTTACACAAGTGCCAAGCTAGCCAAGATATACAGTTTACACGGGGTGCCTAAGAGTATTGTATCGGATAGAGGAACTCAGTTCACTTCGCACTTTTGGCGACAACTTCACGAGTCATTGGGAACTCGACTAGAATTCAGCACTGCTTTCATCCATAGACTGATGGGCAGACGGAAAGGACCAATCAGATATTTGAAGATATGTTAAGAGCTTGGGTGTTAGACTATGGATCTAGTTGGGACGAAAATCTACCATACGCGGAGTTTTCCTACAATAATAGCTATCAATCAAGCATAGAAATGGCTCCGTTTGAATTCCTTTATGGAAGGAAGTGTACTACACCATTGCTGTGGAATGGAGTAGGAGAAAGAAATTTGTTCGAACCAGACCTAATCAAGGAGGCCGAAGATAAATTCAGAGGGATAGGTTAAAGGTAGCCCAATCTCGACAAAAGAGCTATGCAGATCCAAAGCATAGAGAGGTCACCTATGAGGTTGGTGATAGAGCTTATCTCAGAGTATCACCGCTTCATGGGGTGAAGAGATTTGGAATCAAAGGAAAATTAGCACCATGTTATGTAGGACCCTTCAAGATTCTGAGCCGCAAAGGAGAAGTGGCATATGAGATAGAATTACCAGAATCTCTGTCAGCAGTTCATAATGTATTTCATGTCAGTCAGCTAAAAAAGTGTCACCTAGAGATGGAAAAAACTTCGTTGAAGGACACTATACCATTAGAAGAGGTTCAGCTAGAGAATGATCTCACTTATGAAGAGAAACCTATTAAGATTCTGGAGATAGCAGAAAGAATCACACGTACCAAGACAATCAAATCCTGCAAAGTGCAGTGGAACCATCACACTGAATCAGAAGCAACATGGGAATGGGAAGATGAACTTCAGAGAGATCACCTAACCTAGTTGCTAGCCAACCCGAATCTCAAGGGCAAGATTCATCTTAAGGGGGTTAGATTTGTAACATCCCAAAATTTTCATCTGAAAACCATCATCATTGCACTCATATCATCATGCCATGTGTTGCATTGTATTTAGTTTGTCCCCCAAAAATTTGGTGAAATTTTGAGTCTTTTTGGAACCCTTTTGCTAATTCAAAACTTTGGAAAAGAAAAAACTAACAAGAAAAAGCAAAAAAGAGGAAAAAATAGCAGCAGCAGCAGCATTTGGCCTGCTCGGCCCAACCACAGCCCAAAAAGCAGCCCACCCGGCACACCCCTTCCCCCTCTCTTTCTTTTCCTCACCGGCCCCCTTCACACCCCCTCTCACTGATGCCCTGGCCCACTTCCATGTCACCCTCCACCTCACCTTCTTCCACCACGGGACGAACTGACCGTCCCCCTCCTCTACCGTTTCTAATTCGATTAAATTTGAGCGTTGAAGGAAGTAAGTCTCCACTACAGCCCCCGCTTCTTAATCCCCTCTCCCTCCTCTTTGTTTTCCTCACAGACACCACCCCTAGAGAGCCCCTAGGATCTCCAATTGTGAGCTCGGACCGCCGCACACCGACGGAACTCCGGCGGTAATTCCGGTGAGAGCTGACAGGCCCGCACCCTCCTCTCTGTCTTATAATCTTCGCCAGCCTCGGGTGCATCTACTAATCCCCTCCATTTGCATTATCATGCCCCAGGTTTGTCGCCAGGGTCACCACCGGCGTCTCCCTCTACCGCCGCTGTTCGTCGATAATTCCGGCAAGGCAAGGGTTCCCGCCGCCCCTTTTTGGCCACCACTAGCTTGCGCTGGACCTGGCACGCGTCGCTGACCCCTTTCCTTGTCTGTTCGAGCCCTAGAACGATGCCACCATCTCGAATACGTGAACTCCAACGTCAGCAGGAACTCCGGCGAGAAATTTTGGACGAAGCAGAGCGCCTCTCCCTCAACCACGACCATCATCGAGACCACCTCGACCGCTGCAACCTCTGGTAATAGTCCACGGACCCCCTACCCCTTTAGAATCGCTGGAGCACCACCCGTCCGCCGCGCCGCCGCCGCGCGCAGAGAACCAGGCCGCCAGTTCTTGGCCAAGTGTTGAGATCCGTTGGATCTGTAACCAGCGGCTAGGATTAGATCATTAATCGAACGGGTACCAGTTGATCTGGTTCGCCTGTTGCCACTTAAATCCAATGGCCCACAGTGATCGATCCGGCCGAATCGGTACGAGCCAATAGAAACACGCCACGTCATCCTGTGCGTCTGTTTAATTTAGAAAATAGACAGAATATATGTTTAACTTAGAAATTGAATAACTTTTGATCCACAAATCAGAAAAATACAAATTTGGTGTCCATGGATTCAGAAAAACGAGACCTTTATTCTTGAGGCCTTATTTCACCCTTTAGCTTCTGAAAAATTGGAGTTATAGGAAGAACCTTTTAGGAGTATTTTACCCATAAAAATTTACTTCATAATTTGTTTTTAAGTATTCCTTGTGCTTTTAGATAGAGTATTTTAACCTCTGTACTGTAAGACTTTGTTTACTTAAGAGAGCTATTCATCTCATTGCATTTGCATGCATTCCTATTTTGTGATGCTTATATTGATTGTATTATTGTTGTTGGATTTATTCTTTGTGTAGATTGTGTGGATTGTGAAGTTTGTTGCTGTGAGGATTGTACCTACTCCCCTAGCTACAAGGCAAGTGATAAATCATCTTATGTCCTATTATTTTCACTATTGCACTAGTGCTATTTTTGTAGATCTTAGCATGGTGGGATTATTTATATATGTTACTATGTTATGGCTATCCTATAGAATATATCTTGGTAGTATTTCCTAGTTGAAAGACATCGTATGCTAAAGTGCTTAGCCATGCTATTAGAATTAGTGGGTGGAAATTCACATTAAGATAGTATGGAAGTATATTTTCTTTGACTAAGAAAAACAACTAATGATAATGAAACACCTGGGTGGAAATGGGACTTGTATGGATTATGTTGAGTGGTTACTCAGGGCCCATGTCTATGGTCTACTCTGGTGTATCGCACTTGTGGACGGACACCCAGGAACAAAGAGATTGGAGACGTTCTTGTCGCGAAGCTTCCCATGCAGCCACATGGCATATGGGCTCTGCCTTGATCGACTAAGTTGCAAGAACTCAGCCAGATGGACAGAGGGTGGTAGATATGATAGGATGGAACGCATCCATGGTGGTCTGAGGGATTGCTTCTGAAAAGTCTCATCTCAATGCATGTCGAGTCTTGTGGAGAAAGTGCACCACCTCTCGAGAGGGTAAAAACTAAGTACTTAGCCATGTCCCCGGTTATGGACAATTTCCGAGCATCAAGACAAGGAAGCAGTTCAAAAATCTCCTCATCCAAATTTCTCTAAGTTAAAACTTGTGGGTGAACAAGGGTATAGGTTCATTGTTGTCTATCAATGGTACCTTAAGTGTTTTAGAAAGGGAAAACCTACTCTACAAAAACTATGAGATAAAACCTTGCTTTTAGCAAAGTCAGCCAAAACCACACTTAGCCATAGATTCATGTAGTTGTTGGATTTTACTAAGTATCTACGGTATCACTTGCCAATACAATTCCAAATGTATTGACCCTTTGTGGCTGTAACTTATTATGTTGTAGGATACTCTGATGATGAGTAGGGTTACGGATCTACACTCGACATGCTTACCTATGGCGCATGAAGATGAAAGACTCTATTATTATACTATGTCTTATGAACCTTGAATAATGTTAGCATTGGGCTAAGTGAGTTGTAAGAACTATTATATTCCTAGATATGCGATGTAATAATGGCCTTTGTTTCTGTGTACTTCATCATAAACTATGGGTGCTAGCATTTCGATCTAGGGACTAGCACTGCAATCACAGGGATCTCTACCTTATTATGGTGAGATCTTACATCTATGAGGGACAAGCTGAATGCCACTATGCTATGTTTTCTTTATGTGAAACAAACAAACGTCTTGCAAAGCATTGTTATTCACGAATCTTTTGTTTGTGCCTTTTCATGTTACAACTTAGTAGCTATGTCTTATTGTTAGAACTTTACCTTTCATGCTATGTTGAAGTACTATGATCCCAGCTTTCAATGTTTTACAAATACTTTGATCAAGTTTATGATGGTGCATGTCACCTCAAAAATTATTCTTTCTTTTTATCACTTACCTACTTGAGGACGAGCAGGAGTTAAGCTTGAGGATGTTGATACGTTGCTAGCGTATCTATACTTTTTGATGTTCCATGCTTGGCTTTTATCTACTTTATTATGTTTTGTTCCAACTTTGGAGTATTTTTATACACTTTCTTGGACTAACCTATTAACAAGATGCCACAGTGCCAGCTGCCTGTTTTCTGCTGTTTTTGGTTCTAGGAAAGTCAGAAAATGAATATTCTCGGAATTGGACAGGACAAAAGCCAAAGTCAATATTTTACCGAGAGGGACACAGAGCCAGAATACGAGACGGAGAGGGGCCAGAGGGCCGCCACACCACCTGACCGCGTGGCTAGGCCTGGCCCGTGCCAGGGGGTGGTGTGGCCGCCTAGGGCACCCCCTCGGCCTCCCCTTCCGACTATAAGATGCCTCCGATATAGAAACCCAGAGTACTCGATCTAAATTCCACAAAAGAGTCTATAGCCACTAACATCTCTATCCTTACATCGGGAGGGATCGGAAGCTCTTGTCGGCACCCTGCTAGAGAGGGGAATTCACCCTGGAGGCCTTCTTCATCAGCATGTAAGCCTCCGGTGTGATGCGTGAGTAGTTCATCCTTGGACTACGGGTCCATGTAGTAGCTAGATGGTTGGTTCTTCTCCTTTGTGTTATCATGTTTAGATCTTATGAGCTCTGTTCATGATCAAGATCATCTATTTGTAATCTTACATGTTGTGTTTGCGGGGATCCGATGGATGTTGAGATTCTATTTCAGATTGATTATTGATTCTATCATGTCTTTGTTATTTGTGATCTTGCATGCTTTCCGTTGTTAGTAGCTATCTTGACCAAGTAGATGCTAGCAACTCCAAGAGTTAGTATTTATGCTCGATAGTGGGTTCATGCCTCTAGTAATCTGGGGAAGTGACAGAAATCTCTAAGGTACTAGATGTGATGTTGCTACTAGGGAGAAAACATCAATCCTTTGTTCATAGAACAGTCGTATTGTTTACTTTACACGCAATGCGTAATGCAATTATCTGTTGCTTGCAACTTAATACTGGAGGGGGTTCGGATGATAACCTGAAGGTGGATTATTAGTCATAGATACAGTTGGATTACGGTCTATGTATAATGTTGTAATGCCCAATCGAATCTCAAAGGAGTCAAGATGATTAGTATATGCATGTATGCTTTCTCGATGTTTGTCAATTGCCCCGCTTTAATTTGTTCACCCAACATGTTATCTATCTTAAGGAGAACCACCACTAGTGAACTATGGACCCCAGTCCTTTCTTTACCATCAATCTACAACTGTTTACTATTTTCTGTTTACTTTCTGCAAGCAATTACTATCTTCTACATGATACGTTTAATCCTTTGTTTTCAGCAAAACCGGTGAGATTGACAACCTCACTGTAAGTTGGGGGCAAAGTTCTGTGGTTGTGTTGTGCAGGATTCCAAGTTGGAAACCACACCTTGGAGGTATTTCCTTGCTCCTACTGGTTCGATAACCTTGGTTTCATAACTGAGGGAAAACTTACTGTTGTGCTCATCATACCTTCCTCTTGGGGTTCCCCAACAAGCTCGTTAGTACACGAGTCAGCAGGGGGCTGCCCCTCCTCCTATAAAAGGATCTCCCCTCCTCCTCCATTCTTACACCTCCTCGTGAAGAATCTCTCTTCCCCTCTAGAAATTATTCCCCATGGTCTCGGATTAGCGAGATACATGTTGCTTCCGCTGCATCGCTGGAGCAAGGACACAGAGGTTGTCGGGGTACCGGACGTGTGTGTGGTCACGGATACACCGCTGCTTTGCGGTGCTGGACTTGCTGGTGTTGGACCTGCTGGACTCGCTGGACTTCATCACGATCTTGAGATCGGCAACTATACGACTACATCTTGCACGAGTACAACCTCGTAACGCTTTGTTGCTCTTCAAGGGTATGTTCTCTATGGATGTATATCCACCCGTTTATTGTATCTAGGTTGATAGATCTTGGTGCTTAGTTGTTCACATCGTAGGAAATTTTTTGTTTCCTATGTTGCGAACCCAACAGTGTATCCGAGCCTGGTCTATGCATAGATGCTTTGCATGGGTTGAAGACATATGAGTATGTGAGCATTGATGATCATGTTATTGCATCTTCTATATATTTTGGATATTGGTGGCATATTGGGATGAAGCGGCCCGGACTAACTTTACATGTCCTTGCACATGAGACTTGTTCCATGCTTAACATGCAACTAGTTTTGCATTAGTGCCTAGAGGGTGTATGTCTCTCCTACTATAGTCAATATGTGATTTACAACAAGTTGCTAATAATCTGGTTATCACCATTGTGGTTCCATGTTCGTAGGCAAGACCGGTTCTATCTTCGAAAGCCCTAAGCCACGTAAAACATGCAATTGATAAATTAGAAGCGTCTTGTTTAGTTGTTGCTAGGCAAGTGTCATGATATGGTAATGTTATAATTTGAAGTATAGTTGATACTCTTGGAAACTATAGCATACCTAACGTGTAAGCTCCATAGACCTTGGCCTTACACATAAAGGAATGATAAATATGATACTACGATGCACATGATAGTGATCAAGTGCAAGAGCCATATCATTTCACTTTATGCATATGATGTTTGTTTGCATCTTATATTGCTTGTATGGCGCTTTAGTAGCATTATAAGATGATCCCTCATTTAGATATCAAGATAAAATGTGTTATTCCTTAAGTATGGACAGTTAAGAAAGTTTGTCATTTCAAGACACCACGTGATGATTGGGTGTTTTTGACTCTACGCTTTCATACAACGGGTGTAAGACAGTTTTACACACGCGAGTACTAAGGTTCTTACTTGGCGAGCCTAGCATGTACACACATGGCCTCGAAACACATACCGAAAGGTTAAGATGAGTCATATGGTTGATATGATGCCCATATAGATGCTCTCCTTTGAAGCTACACCGACACACATGATGATCGGACTTGGTGTAGTGGATTTGGTTCATGTAATCACCAAAACAACTCGAGGGGTGTTGGTTTTGAGTGGGAGTTCATTTGTAATTTGGATTAGTCAAACTCAATTTATCATAAACTAAAATCGAAGTGAATTTTCATAATTTGTTGTAGTCATTGGCATCCGTTTACTACCTTATGCTTAGTTTTAATTGAGATAATAGAACTATAGAATTCTGGATATTTACTTTAGAAACTGGTATCGTATTGTTTCGAGTGTCAATCTAAAGTTTACAAGTCCCATTGCAAACTTTCAGCAAACTCTATTTACTCCATGAAGTTTTATAAGTTATATTAAATCAAGAGTAACAGTTCCAGTGTTAGTATCTAAAGTATCATGTTTGCCTCTATGATTCTTGATATTCAAAAGTTGTTTCAATATCAAGGTTATCTAGGAGCTAAAAGAATTGTTTCAGAAACCATCATGTGTAAAAGATATTGTGATATCTAAAACAATGTTTAGGTTGCAATATAATAGAGTATAATTTGGCAAATACATGTTCTCATATTGTATGAGAATTTGCGAATGTTGGAGACACTAGATGTCCTAATCTCCCTAAAAGGTTTTGGGAAGTGACATTATACTCGCAATTCATCCTTACAGGCTATAGTAGCTTGATCATGAAAGTTGTCATGTTAAGGATAAATAGAAGATGTAGGTAAAATGTTTACTACACTAATAAATTACTAAAGAATGGATTTTGAAAGAACGCCAAACATTTGATGATGGTGATCCACTTCAAAGTGCAAGTCCAAAGGTATTATTATTTGACTATACATGCTTTGGACTATGTGTCATATGTATGTCGCCACTATTTGTGTTGATAGATTCTTTTAAAAGGAAAAGGAAATGCTAAAAGAGAATCTATAAAATATTTGGCAGAAAAGAAAAGACTGGAAATGTCCAGCTAAGGTATATAGATGATATGCATCTTATGGTTGTATTCTTTGCTTGTTAAACAATGTGGTTCTTGGGTATTGGCTATCGGATTGGTTGGTGTCAAATGTCATATAGAACAACACAATTCATGAACTACAATGGCCTAAGTAACTAGCAAGAGAATATGTGATGATGTTTATCGAAAACAAGTAAAGTGTTATTGTGTTCATCGTTGACATCAAATCTTACCTTCAAGATTTGTTTAAATAATTGTTATTTTGTTCCGATATTATGAGAACAATGGCTGTTCAAATAATTATTGTATTCCATAGAAGATGGATGAACTTTTACAAGTCTAGTTGGAGAAATCACGTCCATAAAACTAATGCTAAAATGTCGCAAGACAAATGATTGAAAGATTACTTACAAAGTGACATCGTTGTTTAAATTATATTGGAAAGAAAACATGAAGAAACTCCATGTTGATGGATTTTTGGATTCTTTGATTTTGATCAAATGATGCTTGTGAGACTTTCTCGAGATAATTGAGACTACGTTCATAGGTCAAAGAGGAACGAATGACTAACTTATTGGATATTTTGCATGTTGATGTATTTAGTCCATTATATGTAGCCATGTGCGGTGGATCTTTCGACTTCATATGCTTTCTCTGAAATTTTGAGTGAATATATATGTATATTTACTTAATAAGGAAGAAGTATGAAACATTTGAAATTTGTTCAAAGACTTTCAAGATGAAGTGGAAAAATCATTGTAACAAGAAAATAAAGAGTTTATGATTTAATCATCAAGGAAGATATTTGAGTTACATGTTTAGCAAAACATCTAAGATTTGGGGAATTGTTCCAAGGATTTGCATTTCCCGATAAACCATAGGAGTATGGTATGTTCGAGAGATCAAATCGAACCTTGTTTGACATGGTAAGACCAAAGGTGTCATTTATAAACTACAATTATGTTTTAAGGATTAAAGCTTTAGAGACTACCGCTTTTACACTGAAAAGAGCACCATCGTGATTCGTCGAAATGACACCATAATGGTTATGGTTTGGATAAAACCCAAGTTGTATTTTCTTAAATTTTGGTATTCTATGCATAAGTAAAATGTTTAGAACCAAAGTCGGATAAGCATGTCTGTTTAGGTTATTCCAAAGAATTTGTTGGGTATTCCACCATAACACCAAGGACAAAATAGTTTGTCACTTGGAACGTGAAGTTTCCTGAGAAGGAATTTTTTCACGAAAAGTTAAGTGGAAGGACAATAGAACTTTGATAAGGTTATTGAACCTTAGCTATATGTGCTAAGTATCACAGTGTTAGAAAGTGTCCTGGCGGCGACCACAATGCTCATGGCTCCTGTGATTACAATGGTTGTGATCTTGGAGATTAGAGTTCCTATTTGAACCGTATGCGTCGGGTAACAATCAAATAGTGAGATTTGATAAACAAGTCATTATTGTTTTGACAATGATGAACTGACTGCATGCAAATAAGCGATGATGGGCCCTGACTCCATAAAATGACTAAGAAGTCATAAAATCGGTGATAGTATCCATACACGAAAAATCAAGTTCTTGAACTTGGAAGAGCCTCGGGAAAGGCATGAAGCCTATCGGTCATGTTTGGATATATAAAGAAATAGACATGGATGTTTGATATATATGAAATAGTCAACATGTCGGAAAGGAGTTTACGATAATGTTTAAGGGGTTGACTATGACAAGATTTGATCTTTCATAGTGATAATTAGTCTTGACGGATTAATGTAGCAACCGCTACATATAATTTGGTATATGGTAGTTGAACAAACCAAACAATGTTCTTCTAATAGAACGGTTACCTACTATGTGGACACGGTCTGAAGGGTTTTGTTAAATCAAAGGATGCTAAAAAGGGCGTGCAAACTTCAATGGTTGAAGTAAGCATAGCGGAGTTAGAATCTTCACCGTGATGAAACTGTTAAAAGGTTTAATTTCATCGGAGACGATGAAGATGCTTGCATTTGCAAGAAATTAAGTGGGAGCGCTGAGACATATTTCTAATACGTTATATAGAGGACATATTGTTAATTGGAAATGATGTATCTTTTATTGACACGGGTTAAGCATTTCATTAAAATTGGATTTCGATGAAAGACTTGGGCAAAACCGAAATATTAGGCATTAATGAGTGCATATTTGCAACATGTTTTATATTATTATTTTGCACTGTATTTGTAGGATCTTGGTATTTTACAGCATTCGCGCGCACATTTTATGTCTATTTTCACCAGGATCGGGACATATGATGGGTACAATGGACACAATTCTTGGAGACAGTTGTATTAGGGAGAAAAGGAGTCAAAAACAATGTAAATCTCTTATTTGGTAAATATCAATAACACCAGAAGAAAACCCGAAGCGATCAACGCATCTAGAGGGTTTGATGACCAACTATACGGTGGGAATAATTTCCAGCCATATATTTCCGGCTGTATAGTTGGCACCGCCACCGTCTCCTGAAATAGTTTCACCCCGTGCAACTGGATCGGAGAGACGACATACAGAACACCCAGAAATCGCTGAAAACCTCACCTCCGAAAGGAATCTAGAGGGGGAACTCGCCCAAGGAATCCATCTTCGCCCTACGCAGATCTGGGAAGCCAAGGCATCGATCTTCATGTTCATCAACCGCTGCACCACCATCATCTCCATCCATCCCATCTTCACCCCATCTAGATCTTGTTTTAATTTCCGTACTCGCTATGGATTTATACAAGAACTATTCATTTACAATTGTTTCCATTACCATTACCATTGCCATGATGTTGATTGCATCCATGTCTGAGTAGATCATTAGTTCTTGGGGAGATGGAGAAACCCTAGCATATGATTGATATAAGATAGAGATTATTATGTTATACATCATTATGTGTATGTGTTAATTGTCTTCATATTGATGTTGGGAGTTGTGCACCTCCTTAATATTTTCCTCTTATGGGGACATGATGAAGGGGATTACTTGTTGGTAGACAGAGGGATGATAGCACTTACTATGACTATAAAGCTGTTGTCATTCTTTACGTACTAACTTGGGGAAACAAGGAGAACGCATAAAGCCATTTCCATGCCACGAGAGAAATCCCTTAATAGCGGGATAACACGATTGATGTTGTTTATCTATCAGCTGTGGTTATGAAGGATGATGTAAGCAGTGGTTGCTGCCTATTTGTCCATATATGGAGCTCCTCCCACATATAATACATATCATGAGAATATTTGTTATAATAATCTTGATTGCTTAGTCTAAATTGCCAGCGATGTATCCACCACTCCCTGGGAACGCCTTTCTCCCTATTGCAGTTCCAAGCTCTTTTACATACGTGATTCTTACTTTCTATATTATGTTTTACTTTACTTTAATTGCTTCATTCAATCAAAAACCCAAAAATAATTCTACTTTTCTTGCATCTCAAAATTATTTCTTAAGTACTTCATTTAGTTTTAGTTAAAAGCATTTTAGTCTTTCGCCTACTACTCCCTGTGGGATCGATATCTTTATTTCGAAACTAGCTACAAACAATATGTGCACTTGCAGTCATCAAGCTATTTTGTGGCGCCGTTTCCGGGGAGCTTAGCGCTATAAGTCACTTTACTTTTAGTTATTTACTTTTGTTGTATTAATCTTTAATTTAAGTTGCAGGACCATAACAATGGACAACACTCAGCATTTAATCCAGCTTGAGGCAGTAAGGAAAATGGGTTCGCCCATGGACGCTTTTATAACTGTCAATAAAAGCATAAATCGGATGGAATTGAGATCCACCCTTTATTATTTGAACTACTACACTCTAAGAAATTTGCAGGAACCGATGAAAAGAGTCCATATGGACACTTACAATTTTTTGAAGATGTTCTTGGTTCCTTTATATTCGATGACTGTAATCTTGATATGGTTAAAACCTAGTTGTTTAGACAAACTCTCTCTAATAATGTTTGCGACTAGTATAGATCTTTTTTGTGCAGAAGCACCAAGAACTTGGACGGAATTGACAACCAATTTCCTATCAAAATATTACTCGGAAAGCAAAGCTCACAGATGAGAGGTATTATTATCAGTTTAAAAAATAGTCCTAATGAGGGTTTGCATGAAGGGTATCTAAGGTACAAGAGCTATCTAGATAATTGCCCCCATCATCGTTTGCCTGATTGGTTAATCACTCACACTTTTTATGGAGGGCTTAATAATGAAAATAGAACGAACCTAGACACCACTTCTAATGGTAGTTTTCTATCTTATACTGATGATGAAGCCCGGAAATTAATAATGAAAATGAGAGAGGCAACAGAAAATCTTAAAATGAGGATAACATTACAAATAGTTTTTCTAAATATGCTAGTGTTAATGATTTCCTTGCAGATGAAAGGACTTGCGCAATGATTAAAACCCTTGGTATTGATTCTTACTCAGTAAAGAAAATTATTGAGAATTATGCAGGGCACTTACAGGTACCTATAGAATGGGAACCCCATAAACCCCTCAAAGAAAAGAAGCATGCAAGATAAAGTGCACCAATGGAAGAGTTCTCCTCTACACCTATTCAAGAGAATATCAAGAAAAAGCAAAAGGAGGAAGAACAAATAAATATAAGATTAAAAAAACCAGAAAAGAACCCCGAAGCTACCATTATAAATAATGTTATATTGAAGGATCTTATGGAAGCACGAACAATGGATAATGAAGTGGTTATGATAGACTTTGAAACCTCAGAATTCATCGAAGGTAAGGTACGAGGTAACGAAACTTCTAAACCTATGACTCATATATATTGTGGGTAAACTTTCTTATACGGAATCTATGAGCCAATTTCTACGATAAACATTATGTCTTCATCACTTTATGAGGAACTTCGCTACAATTTAAATAATCCAGATGTGGAGCCGGTAGACACTACTATTAAAATGTCTAATAGAACTAATATAAAACCGGAAGGTGTTATCAGAAATATCTATGTCTTTATTGGATCACTCATGTACCCCCTTGATTTTCATATTGTTGATATGCCTCGAGATTCTTTGTGTCCTATTATTTTAGGCAGGCCTTTTGTTTCCATAACTAAAGCTCGAATTGATAATAAGAAGGAGACTATTTCATTGATGTTTGGAGAAGAGGAAATGACATTCCACTTTGACAAACTAAAGAAGAGGCCATATGAAGTGGAAGGTATCAAGGAAGAGAAGACGATCGTCGAGCTGGCCACAATTCATTTTAGTACTCCACAAGATGAATTAGAGAGGAGCCTAATTAATTGGGAGGAAGCACCAAATGATGAGGAAAGAGAAGACATGGATGATTACCTTGATTCAGTTCCGGAAGCACAGAATCCATGTGACTAGGAAGAACTGGTAAGAAAATGAGATGAAGAACCTCCACTAGTTGAATTGAAACAACTTCCAGGCGATATGAGGTATGAGTTTCTAGATAATGAAAATAAATGTCCTGTTATTATTAGTAAAAATCTATCAGAAAATGAAACAAATAAACTCATTTCGGTCTTGATTAAGCATCGTGAAGCTTTTGGATATACTCTAAGTGATATTAAAGGAATAGATCCATCCATTGTAACACATAAGATTACCATGCTTGATGATGTTGAACCTATAGTTGATACATAAAGAAGGCTTAATCCGAAAATGAAGGAAGTAGTAAGAAAAGAGGTTATACGCTTATTAGATGATGGCATAATATATCCTATTTCTGACAGTAAGTGGGTTAGCCCAGCTCATTGCATACCAAGACAAGGGGGTCTTGATGCTGCTATGAATGAGGATGGTGAGCTAGTTCCTGTAAAACCTATTATTGGATATTGCATGTGCATTGATTTTAGGAAACTAAACCGAGAGACACAGAAAATCATAAACCTATACCATTCATGGATAAAATTTTAGAAAGACTTAGTAATAATTCTTATTTATGTTTTCTTGACAGTTATTCTGGATATTCTCAAATTGCTATACAACCAGAATATCAAGAGAAAACAACTTTCACTTGCCCTTATGGCAGATATCCTTATAAATTAATTTCGGTTGGCTTATGTAATGCAGCTGCAACTTTTCAAGAATGTGTTTTAAAAATCTTTGATGATTTTGTTAAGAAACTATGGAAGTTCTAACAAATAATTTTGTTGTTTGTGGAACAATATTCGATAATTTCCTCTACAATTTAACTAAAGTTTTGCAGAGATGCAGGCACAATCAAATTTGATTTTGAATTGGGAACAATGTCGTTTTATGGAAAGAGAAGGTAAAGTTTTGGGCATAAGGTTTCGGAGAAGGGTATAGAAATAGATAAAACTAATATAAATGCTATAGAAAATCTTCCAATACCTCAGGACATAAAAAACTTAAAAATGTTTCTGGACATGTAGGTTTTTGTAAGCGTTTTATAAAAGATTTTTCTAAAATAGCTATGCCTTTCACCAACCTTATTGAGAAAGAAACTCAATTCTACTTAGATCATGACTCCATTGCAGCTTTTGAGAACCTTAAAAACAAATTAGTTTCAGCACCCATCATGCAATATCCAAATTGGAATGAACCTTTAGAAATCATGTGTGATGCAAGTGACTATGCTGTAGGGGCTGTGTTAGGCCAGCGAGACGGAAAGAATTTAAATATTATTTATTACTCTAGTAGAACTCTTAATAAGATTCAGAAAAATTATCCTACTACAGAAAAAGAGTCCCTAGCTATAATTTTTGCTTGTGACAAATTTAGATTTACATCATTAATTCTAAGGTAATAGTTCATACGAATCACCAAGCTTTGCGCCACCTCCTTGTGAAAAAGTATGCGGAGCCTAGGTTGATTAGGTGGGGTTTATTACTGCAAGAATATGATTTGCAAATAGTAGATAGGAGGGGTAAGGATAATCCGATAGCAGATCATCTCTCTAGGATGGAGGGAATAATTACCAACCCCGTACCTATAAATGAGTCATTTCTAGGAGAATGTTTAGCAAATGTTGAAATCGTTGATCCTTGGTTTGCGGATTATGCTAACTATCTCGCAGTAAAATTTGTACCTCCTGGTATGACAAGAAATCAAAGAATAAATTTCTTTAATGATCTTAATATTATTTTTGGGATGATCCGTATCTATATCGCCATGGACCTGACGAAATGATTCGTAAGTGTGTTCCTAACCATGAAATGAATGAAATTTTGCAAGCTTGTCATGACAACCCGTATGGAGGACATCATGCAGGCAAGCGAACTACAACAAAGGTACTTCAATCTAGATTCTATTGGCCTACCTTGCTCAAGGACACACACAGGTATGTAGAACACTGTGATGCTTGCCAAAGAAGGGTTAATATAGGTAGGAGACAAGAGATGGCAATTTATAGTCTTATAATCGAACCTTTTGATGTATGGGGAATGGATTACATGGGATCTTTTATAGAATCAAATGGTTACACTTATATTCTTCTTGCTATCGATTATGTTACTAAATGGGTTGAAGCTATTCCAACAAGCCATGCAGATGCAGTTGCCTCAGTGAAGATGATCAACGATGTTATATTCCCTAGGTTTAGAGTTCCTAGATTTTTAATCACTGACGGTGGTTCTCATTTTATGAACTTTCAGGAAATCCTCAGCAAATATGGAGTAACTCACTGCGTTTCTTCACCATATCATCCTCAAGCGAGTGGTCAAGTGGACCTCTCCAATAGAGAATTAAAGACCATACTCGAGAAGAAAGTGGACAAATCAACAAAATATTGGTCATACAAGTTAAATGACACTCTATGGGCATACCGTACTGTGTTTAAAAATCCAATGGGCATGACACCTTATAAGATGGTATATGCTAAGGCATGCCATTTACCTTTAGAATTGGAACACAAAGCTTTTTGGGCGATCAAGAACCTAAACTATGATCTTAAAGCAGCGGGAGAAAAACGTGTATTAGATATTCATGCTTTAGATGAGTTTAGAAGTGAGGCTTATGAGAATGCTAGATTGTTTAAAGAAAAACTGAAAAGATGGCATGATAGAAAAATAGAAAATAAGGCCTTTAAAAGTCGAGACAAGGTGTTGCTCTAAAATTCTCGTCTTAATTTGTTTCTAGGAAAGCTCAGATCAAAGTGGGAAGGCCCCTATATAGTTGAAGAAGCTTATTCATCAGGAGCAGTGAAGCTCTAGGGAAAAACACCCTCTCTTTCTTGGGTGGTAAATGGACAACGCTTGAAGCATTATTGAGCAAAAGAAGATATAAGTGCAGTCACCATACAAGTGATCACCCCCCGGAGAGGTGATTAAGCAAAGATATACAAGGAATGGCAACTGCAAGAAGGATGGAATCGAGACGAAATGAGCAACACTATGGTCAAGCTATTAACCATAAAGAGCGCTTCATGGGAGGCAACCCATGTGAAATAAAGGTTTGAGTAAGTTTTTAAATTTTCAATTAAGTTTGTGCTAAATAAGGAACATTTAAAGCTCTAGTGAAGAAAAAGAAGATTGATAATGCTAAAATCCCATTCAAGGGATATTGGTCAAAAATTTAAGTTGTCATTTTTCTATCAAAACTTGATATTTCATTAAGTTTCATATTAATAAAGAATTCTCGGAGAAGCAGGTAATTTTTGGTGGATCCAGAAGGTTTAACGACCAACTATATGGCGGGAATAAAAATTCCGGCCGTATAGTTGCGGTCGTATAGTTGTTTCGACATCACCCATTCCGTTCACGAAAGGTACTGAAGGTTTAACGACCAACTATACGGTGGGAATAAAAATTCCGGCCGTATAGTTGCCATCGTATAGATATCGATGCCTTTGTCAGAATTTTTTTTCTAGGTACTGATAGTTTAACAACCAACTATACGGCGGGAATAAAAATACCGCCCGTATAGTTGCCATCGTATAGATATCAACCCGTCTCCAAATTTTTTATTCAGAGTATAGAAGGTTTAACGACCAACTATAAGGTGGGAATAAAAATTCCCGCCCGTATAGTTGGTTCCACCATAGAAGGAAATATATAGTCGGTTCATAACTATACGGTGGGACCTATACGGGCCGCGCCCGTATAGTTCCTCGTTATAAACAGCGGCTAGGGTTTTCGACCTCCTTTTTTAAAGCTGATTGCATCTAACCTTTTTTATTAAGTTTCCACAGGGCTACAACCTCCAGCCTCGAAAGATCCTCACCATCCCTATACAATCCCCTTCTAACAATATTCGTGCAACAAATCCATGCACCCCTTCCATGTCAACAAAATTTGGAGGAAGAATGAAGAGAAGCCCGTGAAGACGATCAAAGAAGTAGAACCTAAAGGATCATCATCATTGTCCAGCTCAGAGATCAAGCCTCTCCCAAACTGGGAGGACATGTTCCCGCAAAGGATGGATATGATGAGGCAAGCAGAGTGGGGAAAGAGCAAGGATGAGTATCTCCCTAATCCCTATCGTCACAACATAGGATCCTATTATAAACCTCCTCTCGGTTTGTCGCCTCTTCAGCCTAAGAAGGTGCAAAAGATGAGATTCATGATAAGATCTATCAGTTGGAAAAAGCTTCGAAAGCATGTGTTGAAACAATTGGAGAAGGGATTGACTCCTACTGGATGATGAGCAAAGACCTTGAGAAAAAGGTCGATGACATCGATGGTAGAGTTGGTTTCTTGATTAAAACTATTTCTGAGTTGACAGATGAGAAGAAATCCCTCTAGAAGAAAAATTTGAAGCTTCAATACAACATGGTCGAGCTCATAATCGGCCTCGCAAGCATAGCTAAAGTTTGCAACACAGGGTAAGAAAGCAATACTCTTCCTACCCAGGAGGAGGAATAGGTACCAACAAGGAGTTATTTGATCCCGCCTGGCTTGATTCCAAGCTTGGGGAGATCTTTAAGACCTTGTAATCTATCTTATAAGTTTTATATTACTATTTTAGTTTTGCATTAGTTTGAGTTTAGAAATAAAGTTTGCATCGATTGAATTCCCTTAAGGAATAGTCGATCCCATTTGTGAAATTCCGAGTTTATTATCATATATGGAGCATTATTGAGTTTGTGCTTGTCCTATTGGATATATGAATGGCTTGAGTATAATTTTACTTGCACTTGATTATAGCAATAGGAGTCTTCCACACCATTGGTATTAATGGAACATACAAAGATAATTTGGTCAATATGTTGTAAGTTCATGGTTTGATTTACAAGGAAAGAAAAATTATCTAATCAGTTAAGTTGAGAAAGAAACCTCAAATTTTTAAAAGTGCTATCAAAATAGAGTGAGAACAAGTCGAGGTAGAGGCTTCAAGTCATAAATATGCTTCATATACAATTGGAATTTGGTAATTGAGATTGTTAAACTTTGAATTCATACATGAAGTGGAATGTATGGTTGGATCCTTTGCACAACACTTAAACAAAAGTATGAGCATATATATATAAGAGAAAAAGAGCGAATGTCCAAAGTGCAAATAGGCATACACCACTATATTGTAGTATGACAAAGAAGCGTTTTGAGATTTTGAATCCCAAGTGAATATGTTAATCCTAAAACACTTGGGACTACCTCGCTAACTCATTCGGTCAAACCTAATACTTCTACATCATGTTGAGATTCATCTTTTGTGAACTATTCATCACTAAGGTGTGGAAGCCTTCTAATATTATTCGGATGGTTCAAGTAAGGTACTATTCATGAACTTATTCCTATGTATCATATAAACACATGTTGCAACTGCCTCATTTATTTTATCAACTCAGCTTCATGAATATGAGGATCACATCCATTAAGCTAAACTTGCTCGGGACGAGCAAGAGTCTAAGCTTGGGGAAGTTGATGAGTGCATATTTGCATCATGTTTTATATTATTATTTTGCACTGTAGTTGTAGGATCTTGGTATTTTACAGCGTTCGCGTGCACATTTTATGTCTATTTTCACCAGGTTCGGGATAGATGATGGATACAATGGACACAATTCTTGGAGCAATTGTATTGGGGAGAAAAGGAGTCAAAACCATCATCAATCGCTTATTTGGGAAATATCAATAACACTAGAAGTAAACCCGAAGCGGTCGAGGCATCCAGAAGGTTTGACGACCAACTATACGAAGAGAATAATTTTCTGGCCGTATAGTTCCAGTCGTATAGTTGGCGCCGCCACCGCCTCCTAAAATAGTTTCACCCCGTGCAACTGGATCGGAGAGACAACATACAGAACACCTAGAAATTGTCGAAAACCTCACCTTCGGAAGGAATCTAGAGGGGGAACTTGCCCAAGAGATCCATCTTCACCCTACGCAGATCTAGGAGGCCAAGGCATCGATCTTAATCTTCATCAACCACTGCACCACTGCTTAGCCCAAAATATATCGAGCCCGTTGGGAAACCCCAAGAGGAAGGTATGATGAGCACAGCAGCAAGTTTTCCCTCAGTTATGAAACCAAGGTTATCAATCCAGCAGGAGCAAGGAAACACCCCAAAGGTGTTGCTAGGTGGACTTTGGTAGGGCACACTACCGGCGTTAGCAGCAACGTGGAGACCTGCACAACACAACCGTAGAACTTTGTCCCAACTTGCGATGAGGTTGTTAATCTTACCGGCTTTGCTGAAAACAAAGGATTAAACGTATCGAGTGGAAGAAAGTAATAGTTTGCAGAAAGTAAACACAAAGCAGTAAACAGTTGATTGTAGATTGATGGTAAAAGAAAGGACGGGGGTCCATAGTTCACTAGTGGTGGCTCTCCTTAAGATAGATAACATGTTGGGTGAACAAATTATAGCGGGGCAATTGAAAAACATCGAGAAAGCAATATGCATATACTACTCATCTTGACTCCTTTGAGACTTGATTGGGCATTACAACATTATACATAGACCGCCATCCAACTGCATCTATGACTAATAATCCACCTTTAGGTTATCATCCGAACCCCCTCTAGTACTAAGTTGCACGCAACAGATAATTGCATTACGCATTGTGTGTAAATTAAACAATACGATTGTTCTATGAACAAAGGATTGTTGTTTTCTCCCTAGTAGCAACAACACATCTAGTACCTTAGAGATTTTGTCACTTCCCCAGAATACTAGAGGCATGAACCCACTATCGAGCATAAATACTGACTCTTGGAGTTGCTAGCATCTACTTGGCCAAGATAGCTACTAACAACGGAAAGCATGCAAGATCAAAAATAACAAAGACATGATAGAATCAATAATCAATCTGAAATAGCATCTCAATATCCATCGGATCCCCACAAACACAACATGTAGGATAACAAATAGATGATCTTGATCATGAACGGAGCTCATAAGATCTAAACATGATATCACAAAGGAGGAGAACCATCCATCTAGCTACTACATGGACCCGTAGTCCAGAGATGAACTACTCACGCATCACACTGGAGGCTTGCATGATAATGAAGAAGGCCTGCAGGGTGAATTCCCCTCTCCGGTAGGGTGCCAGGAAGAACTTCAGATCCCTCCCGATCTAGGGATGGAGACGATGACGGCTACAGACTCTTTCATGGAATTTTGATCGGGTACTTAGGGTTTTTGTATCGGAGGCATCTTATAGTTGGAAGGGGAGGCCAAGGGGGTGCCAGAGGCGGCCAGACCACCCCCTGGCGCGGGCCAGGCTAGGCCGCGCGGCTAGATGGTGTGGCGGCCCCCTTTCCCCACTCCATCTCGTATTATGGCTCTTTGTGTCCCTCGGTGAAAAACTGACTTTGGCTTTTGTCCCGTCCAATTCCGAGAATATTTATTTTCTGACTTCCTGGAACCAAAAACAGCAGAAAACGGGCAGCTAGCACTGTGGCATCTTGTTAATAGGTTAGTCCAAAAAAGTGTATAAAAATACTCCAAAGTTGGAATAAAACATAAGAAAGTAGATACAACCAAGCTTGGAACATCAAAAATAATGGATATGTTAGCAACGTATCAACATACCGAAGCTTAACTCCTTCTCGTCCTCGAGTAGGTAAGTGATAAAAAGAAAGAATAATTTTTGAGGTGACATGCACCATCATAAACTTGATCAAAGTATTTGTAAAACATGGATAGCTGGGATCATAGTACTTCAATCATAACATGAAAGATAAAGTTCTAACAATAAGACAAAGCAACTAAGTTGCAACATGAAAATGCACAAACAAAAGATTCATGAATAACAATGCTTTGCAAGACGTTTCTTTGTTTCACATAAAGAAAACATAGCATAGTGGCATTCAGCTTGTCCCTCATGGAGTAGCAAAACATAAATGCATAGGACACCTTCAAAGTTCATAAGGGTGACTAGATACAAATAGTTTAAAGCAAGCAATATCAAAGCTATGCATCAATCAACAAGTCTTGGGACAACGCACATAGAACTAAGAATGGCCACTATGCTCTCAAAGTAGGTGCATAAAGTTAGAAGGTGGAGACTCAACATAAAAGTAAAAGAAAGGCCTTCATAGAAGGAAGTAGAGATTCAAGTTTCATAAAGAGCTTCCAAAAATTATGGTACTTATTAGCTTTCAGCTCTCATTGCCCCTATCATAAGCATCTTTAGGTGATTAAGGTTAAAGTGACACAACTAAGAGGATATGCTTGACAAGTTATAAGCCAAAATCTCATGCCCCTTACTTACGAAGACCGAACCTCATGCTACTCAACTTTAGTCACAAGTAAGCTCATGTCATTGCAAGTACATATGTATCATAAGGAACCGCCAATGGGGTACCCCTTACACATGATACAGGAGCTATCCCATAATCAAAATGACAAGGTAAGCAGACAATGAGCATCTCAGCGATCTTTTTGTTTGCTATTTTCATAGGTTTTTATTGAGGATGCTTCATAGAGTGCTCATTATGGTGATGCTCCAAGTTTCCACCATGATTAGGCATGGCTTAGGCTAGCGGCCCAGGCATTTCTCTAACACACATACAAACTCCATGATCTTACAAGTTCCACTTTTATTTCACACTGCCGGGATCCATAAGCAAAAGAACATGATATCAACGGGGTACAAAGTACAAGTGCAATGTTGAAAGCGTTCCCCATGATACATGGTTCTGCTCATTTCAACTTATAAAGCGCAAGCATATACGCAACAAAGATGGACCCAATGGTTCAAATTTATTAAATGCAAGAAAGGTAAAGTGTGCCATCAAGTTCGTGAGAACTTTAATCACTAATTTTCACATAACAAGTTTAATTTGGAAGGTAGATAAAAACATGAATATACTTGGAATAGAAATTGCTAATAGGTACGTATGGTGGACTCTTTGGAATAACTTGGTTTAAGGAGTTGGATGCATGAGTGGAACTCATACTTGGTTACGGAGGCTAGCAAAAGACTGGGAGCGACAAACTAAGAGAGCAATAATGGCCATATCATGCAGAGCGACAAAACATCATTGATCAAAGCATAAAGTGATATTACAAGTTGAAAACTAAAGGATCATTTAGGCTATGGTGACCTGGGATAGTCATAACATGGTGTGAGCATGTGCCAAGTCAACCCAAATAAAGCATCAAAGGAGAATACCATAATACTATGCTTTAATATGCTAAAACAACGCATGATTCTTCCAAGACACATTAAGCAATCTCAATTGTTTATCACATGTCATGCTACAGCAAAGAATACTAAGCATAAAGCCAAAACAATATCAAGCATGGCATAACAAAGCATAGGGCACAGTCAAAAACAAGCTCTCTTTACCACTTAAGCATGAACTTTCCTACTCTTTTCCAATCCAAACCAAACTATTTGAAAACCAAAGTATGAAAGAGGGGGTCCAACCAATTTATTCAGCAAACCAAGCAAATGAAAAACCAAAATGAAAACGAAAAATAAGACGCTCCAAGAACAACACAACTGTGCATGAAACAATAAAAATGAAGTGTTTGGAAGAAACCTAGGATTTTTATTGATGAAGAAGGTGATGCCTTGGGCATCCCCAAGTTTTGACGCTTGTAATTCTTGGATATTTCTTGGGGTCACATGCATGGCATCCCCAAGCTTGAGCTTTAGTCCATCCTTCATCTCATTACTCATTCCTTTCATACACTTGAAATTTTTCATTCATACAAAACTTCACACAATCTTTATTAGCAACATTAGTGCACTCAAGATAATAAGTCTTTAAGTTCAGTTCCAACACCAAAAAAAGTTCCATTAAAACACAAGCTACTGTAGCACTTCCCTCAAAAAGCTCAATTCCCCAAAAGAACTCAAAAAGGAACCAACAAGAAGCAAATGCAAATAATGGCAGAAATCTGTCAAAATAGACCAGCATGTAAAGACGAATTTTTTCGAAGACCTTCTGTTTCTCAAATAGAAAAGTGTTGAACCAACGAAAGTTAGAGAACAACCTGGGGCAGAAGCACAAAAATTCACGCCTCAAAAGGACGTACAGAGATTTTACAAGAATTTTTACGGTGAAGCATAGAAATCTGTTTCGGGATAGCAACTTTCCCAATCATGACTTCTCTCTCATTAGAGGTTACTCTTGGCACAAAAAGCAAATAAAAAGGATAAGGAGCGGTTATTACAGAGGTAATAACTTACAAGACTCATCTAAAACTTTTGGGTTATCTCCCAATAAGTACTTTTCTTTAACGCCTTTAAGTTAGGCATAAGAAGCAAGAAAAAGAATCAAGTATTCTCAAATGAAGAAGCATTAAGATTAATACCATAAATATCTTCAACAAGGCAACATATCTCATCCAAATAAGTTCTAGAGGATCCTCTCTCAATGCTCTTGGGTTCACTATTTTCATCAAACGGGTTTTCAGGAACAATCCAGTCAAGATTCTTTTCTATGGCTTCATGCATTGCTACAAGTTTAAAAGGTATTGGTATCTTAGTTTCCTTCCCATTAGGTTCGATTTTGTCCATCTTTTCTCGTGTAGCAATAACATCTACACATGAGCCTAGCTTATTAAAATGTTCAAAGACTTTCCTAGCTTCCTTAGCAACATCATAGAATTCCTTAAGCAAAGTTTCTAGAATAAAATCTCTCTTTTTAGGGTCATCAATTTCTTTAAGTTTAAGAAACATTACTTGCATTAAGGCATTAAGGTTAACAAACGTAGCTTCAATCATGTGAACTAAAGAAGCTGCGGCAATTTTATAATTTGGAGCAAGTTCTGCAAGGGATCTATCCTCAATATCCTCGTGCTTACTAACATGATTAAAGAACTCTTCAATATTATCTTTCCCAATTATAGAGTCACTACCTATTGAAAGGTCTTTCAGGGTGAACTTAGGGATCAACATGGTGAGCTAAGAAAGAGGTAACAACTATAAAAAGACTTAATTTTTTGTGTTTTTGATAAAGAAAGAAAACTAGTAGAACTATTTTTTGTGTTTTGATAAAGAAACAAGCACAAAAGTAAAAAAAGTAAACTAAGCAAAACGAAAACAACAAAGTAAAGAGATTGGTTATGAGAGACTCCCCTTGTGAAGATGTCCTTGACTCCCTAGCAACAGTGCCAGAAAATCAGTTGCTTAGCCCAAAATATATCGAGCCCGTTGGGGAACCCCAAGAGGAAGGTATGATGAGCACATCAGCAAGTTTTCCCTCAGTTATGAAACCAAGGTTATAAATCCAGTAGGAGTAAGGAAACACCCCAAAGGTGTTGCTAGCTGGACTTTGGCAGGGCGCACTACCGGCGTCAGCAGCAACATGGAGACCTGCACAACACAACCGTAGAACTTTGTCCCCAACTTGCGATGAGGTTGTCAATCTTACCGGTTTTGCTGAAAACAAAGGATTAAATGTATCGAGTGGAAGAAAGTAATAGTTTGCAGAAAGTAAACACAAAGCAGTAAACAGTTGATTGTAGATTGATGGTAAAAGAAAGGATCGGGGTCCATAGTTCACTAGTGGTGGCTCTCCTTAAGATAGATAACATGTTGGGTGAACAAATTACAGCGGGGCAATTGACAAACATCGAGAAAGCAATATGCATATACTACTCATCTTGACTCCTTTGAGACTTGATTGGGCATTACAACATTATACATAGACCGCCATCCAACTGCATCTATGACTAATAATCCACCTTCAGGTTATCATCCGAACCCTCTCCAGTATTAAGTTGCAAGCAACAGTTAATTGCATTACGCATTGCGTGTAAAGTAAACAATACGATTGTTCTATGAACAAAGGATTGTTGTTTTCTCCCTAGTAGCAACAGCACATCTAGTACCTTACACTATGTTTGGATGTAGGAATTTTAGCTCGGAATTGAATTGGACTAGAAATTCTAAATCCAAGATGGAAAAGAAATGACCTACATTTACAATTTTGTTGTTTGGATATGCATGGAATTTGTTGTCGGAATCAAAAGGTAGCACCCAATTCCAAATCCCGGTTGGATGTTCAAATCATGGAATTTGATGTTTTATTGAGTTTTGACAATATAAATTTGTCTACATGTATATGCAAAATAGAATGCGTATATTTGATGTTTATATTACTCCGTATTATTTTCACCCAACTTGTTTACATCATAGACTATAAAATTGCCATATGTTGGTACAAGCCGCCTGCAATGTTTTACACACTCCTTTCCATTCAATGTTTTTCATAGTAGTAATACTGCCCTCCTTGTCTACATAACATAATAGTATAATAGTGCATAACTTATGTGATGAAGAATGGTCTGCCCCGAATGAAAAGAAACGACTTCCCGCAAAAAAAACGACTAACAGCTCTAACCGGCGAAACTGAACTTATGCTGTCAGTCTGCTGAAACTGAAGAAAAATACGGTAAAGAATCCTAGAACAGTAACAATCTAAGAACTAAAATTGGTTGATATAACAAGAGAAGCACAGGTTGATCTATCAGCCACCAAATTCCTATGTCATGACAAATTACTAGAGAATCTGGTTTGAGCCACACTAATTATAATTCAAAGGTAGAGACGCTATGACAAACAACAAAGCGAATCGCTCTAGTCTAACCTCACTAGTAGCATCAACGTGAAGCGATAGACCAATGAAACACGCAGCCTCCAAGCTGAGGTAACCAGTAACCACGCTCAGTCTCGCACAAGAGGTGTGTTTCCGAGCCACCGTTCACCTACTGCCGCTGTTCCCCTCCCCAAGCCCGATCGATCCATGGTTTCCTTGGAGGAGATGGCGGGGTAGGAGCGAGAGGAGGGGGAGAGCTCACTGACGTCGCCGCTGCTGCCGCCGGTCGTCCAGGTCGCGGCCGCGGTCCGATTTCCTTCGTCGGTAGGAGCTCCCGAGAGGCTGTCTCTCTTTCTAGCAAATAGGTACGCGGGGGTGTAACATCCCCCCTGCCTTTTATAAGGTAGGGCCCCCTGTGTTTACAATGCTAGTCCCTAGATCAATAGCTCGCATCCACAGTTTAGATGTGATATCAAGAAACAGAGGTCATAATATAACTTTATAACCAGGAATAACATAGTTTTATTACATCATACATAGCTCATTTGGCTATTACATTACATTGCAGCGGAATAACTATAGTCTTGGGTCCTTCATCTTCAAAGTGCCACAGGCAGATGTTGGTTGTAGACTTTGTAATCCTAATCAATCAATCTTCACTAAAATCAATCAAACCTGCAACACCATAAGTTACAGCCACAAGGGTCAATACATTTGAATTGTATTGGCAAGTGATACTTTGGTAGTATAGTGGAGTCTATCATCTATATGCATTTGGCTAGGTGGAGTTGAGGCTTGCATTGCTCAAAATAGATTTTTCCTAAACATTTTGAAAACACAAAGTTTTTGTTTGGCACAAATCACCCAAGGCATCTACCAATCCAAGACTGAAGATCCACTCAGGGCATCTACCAATCAAAAGACTGAAGATCCTTTAACCCTTGTTCACCCACAAGTTTTATTTAGAAATTGGAGTGATGAGATTTTTGAAGCTTCCATGTCTTGATGCTCAAATTGTCCTTTACCAGGGACATGGCTAAGTACTTAGGTTTTACACTCTGCAGAGGTGGTGCACTTTCCCCACAAGACTTGGTTTCCCAAGACAAGATCCTTCAGAAGCCTTTCCTTAGTCAAATGGACGCGCTCCAACCTATCATTCCCACTACCACCCACTGTCCAAGAGACTAAGTTCTAGCAACCTAAGATCATGGCAGAGCCCATATTGCCAAGTGGTTGCACTTGAAGCTTCTCAACATTTGACATCTCAAATCTCTTTGTTCCTGGGTGGCCATCCACAAGTGTGATACACCAGGGTAGTCCATTGAATGGGCCCTGAGTAACCACTCAACATAATCCATTCCTTCCATTTCCACCCAGGTGATTCATTAACTTAGTTGTTTTTTTTTGTTAAATAAAAACACAAGTCCTCAGACTTAGAATATTTTTCCATAGTGTGAATATATAAACCACCCTTGTTTTCTAGTAGCTAGGCTAAGCATGGCATGGCAACTTAACCTTAGGGAATTTTCCTAGCAATTCTACCATTCTAATCTACATAGGATTTCCCAACAAAATAAATGACAAAAGTAGCATGCAAGTCCTAACAAAAATATCTAATGCAAGTATAAAATATGGGAAGGGAATATTCATGAAGATATCACTTGCCTTTTTGGTAGAGGGTATAGGTTCACTCCTTGTCCTTGCAACAATCACACTTCACTACAAGTCAATCAAGCAAACACAATTCAATTCACATTCCAAACCAAAGTCAAACAAACAATTTCTCACACACAAAGTAATGGGATCTAAGTCATGCATAAGCATGCAAAGGTTGGTTCTATTGTAAGGATGGTCTTCACTAGGCTTCTAAACTTTGTAAGTTCCAAATTGGTCATTTACCAAAATGGCAAAGTCAAAGTAATGCATGCAAGCATGCCAAGCTTTGTTTTGTTTGAAAAAGTGGTTCCTAATGGGTCATAGACATTGGAATACACCTAATGGTCATTTTGTCAAGTGGCAAAAGTCACTTGCAAAAGGTTTCATTTTAAAAACCATTTTCAAAACAAGGCACCTATTTGGTCATTTTATGTGGTGAAGAAATATTTTTCCTAAGGCCTTAACCTATAGGGTTCACCAAATGAGTTGCTATTGCAAAACTTGGTGTTTGGGTCAGTAGGTTTGGTCCAAAGCATTTTTCCCAAAGTTCTCTTTTACAAAAACATTTTCATAACTAAAACAATAGATTTTGATTAGCTAGAAATGGACTAAACTAATTAATCCATTCTAAACTTTTCAAAAATCATTTTCCACAACTTGGGTTGGTTCCCAGGGTCAGTAAGGTCACAACAAACTAATTGGCAAAGGTTTGATCTCAAAAATCATTTTTAAACAATTTTTCTAGTCTTAGCAAGCACACAAATGAATCTGCAAAAACAAGCAAGCTAACAGTTACTATATGCTAAACTAAGGGCAGGGTTGGTTAGGGCTTGTCTTGCTGATTCCAACGACATCAAATTTGTAAAATTTGGACGTGTGGATCCAAAATTACAAGGGTTTGAAGTTTGCAAAAGTTTCTGTTTTCAAATCTGTTTTTAAACCTAATAGGCGACACGCGGCGTGATATCATTGGTTGATACCGGTTCGGCCGGATCGCATGCTACGGTGCGTTGGATCTAAGTTAAATCGTGCGGTCCAGAGGACATACCCCTTCGGTGTTAAGTGAGCTAATCGTGTGCGCCAGATCTAGATCGAACGGTGCTGATGAGTTTGACCTAAAGTGGGCGGCGCTGCGGTGGCGGAGCGGTCGGTCGACGACGGAGGCGACGCTACAGGAGGTGAGGGAGAAGGAGGGGTTGCTCACCGGGCTCAGGGGGTCACGGCGAAGCTCAAGGTACTCGCGGTTGGTCAAGGGGCGCTCTGGTCTTGGCAAGATTGCTCGTCGGAGTTGCTGCGGGCGGCGGTGCTCTCGGGTTGTCGTCGTTGGCGTCGCTTAGGACCGCGCTAAGGCAAAGGAGAGGCACGGTTAGGTGCGCACGAGGGTCGCGAGTAAGGGAGCATCAAAAAGGAGGCGAGGGGAAGTCTGTGCTTACCGGGGAAGCTTGCCGGAGTCGAGGCCGACGGCGGTGGCGAGTCGAGCTTGTCCTTGCCGACGCTATGAGGCTCGCGCGAGTGAACTGGATGCACTAGCAGGTGCGCCTGGAGGTGGAGAAGCTGCTGGGGTGCTTAGGGATGCAAGGGGCGGTGGGGTTTTGTCGGAATCGTCACCGGACCATGTCGTAGCAGAGGACGTTCGGGGAGGAATTGGGGGCGGTCTAAGGCATGCCAGCGCGGGGTGTCAGAGGGGAATTATAGAGGAGACACGGGCGTTTCCATCTGCGTGATCAAGGCGAGGTAAAGGCGCGGAATTAAGGCGTATTCAACGCCGGAGTAAATCGGCAGAGCGCCGTTGAGGGAAGAGGGAAGAAACGGCTGGCGCGGGGAGGACGATGAACAGGGCAGAGCAGGGTCCACGGGCAGTGAGAGAGAGGAAAAAGGAAAGGGGTCCACTTGTCATTCACTCAGTGGGTTAGTTCTTGAGTGAGGAAAAACGGTTCGGGGGCGTGGGAGTGAGAGGTGGGGTCTGTTGTCAGCGAGAGGGGGAGAGGATGAGTGGGTCCAGGCTATCACTCTTTATGCGGGTCTGTTTCTGAGTGAGAAAAGAATGCTCCGGGGTGAGGGGCTGGACTGGGCTGCTGTTGGGCCAAAAGGTGGGCTGCTCTATTTTTTTTCCTGTCCAAACTCTTTTTCCTTTTCTAATTCTATTTTTCTGTTTTGGAATTTCAAACAATTATTCAAGCATTCAAACAAATTCAAACAGTTCAATCAATCACTCAACTTTGTACTTTGAATTTGGTTCTGTTTATCAACATAATCCAAATCTCAAAATAATTTAATATTTATTTATTTATTTTAGGATCCATTTAATATTAAATAAAATGGATCTTTATTTAATAAAATAGGGTTTTGATTTATTTAATAAAATTTCCATTTGAAATCCAATTATTTTCAAAACCAAACCAGAAGGTTTTATTTGAAAAATAAAAGAATACTTGGAAACTTATTTAAATAAATAAATAAGTTTTGGTGTTTAATTAAAATGGGAAAACCTTTACTTAAATAAAATTGGATATTTAAATCCTTATTACTTTATTTAAATAAACTTTACTCATTTTAATCAAAGCAAAACCTTTTAATAAAAGATTTCAAAGTAGTAATAAAATACTTGGTGTTCATTTAAAATGGGAAAAGCCTTTACTTAAATAAAATTGGATATTTAAATCCTTTTATTTTATTTAAATAAACTTTTACTCATTTTATCAAAACAAAATATTTTATTACAAAAGTTTGGCCAAAATTAATTTGGCTCACCTTTTCATTTAAAAACAAAGTCTTTTATTAAAAGATCCAAAATAGTATTTCCAAAACAATTTATTTTTCCTTTATTAAATGTTTATCTTTATAAATCCCTTCAGGATTTTATTTGATCACCAATTGGTATGGGCTTTTGGTAAGGCTTTATTGGCTTTGGAAATTCAATTTCCTTATCTTATTATATTCACAAGATTTTGTCTATGGTTCCAAACTAAGTGAAACCAATCTCTAAGGTCTTTCTTGATCCTTTGTGATTATTTGTTGGTCAAATTTGGTATGGATCAAATCCATAGATTTGGAGATACTTTGGAAAATGATTTCCTTCCATTAGGGTTTAGGGATTTGGATTTATTTCCAAGTGTTCAAATTTCCAGATACATTCATTGAGGAATGCATTTCCCTTGATTTGGATTTTTGTTGAATTCAAACTTCTGCCAAAGTTTGTTCAAGATGGGATTTTCAGTTTCCTTTTAGAAACAAAAGTTTCTTTTCACCCTGATTTCAACAAAAATTTATTTTGTTATTTATTTTTCACATTACAAGATTTGGAAAATCTTGGGATGTGACAGGGGGGCTATTTCCAAGCGATTCCGAGGGGGTGAGCTCGGAAACGTAGGCGGGCCTATTGCATGTGAGAGAGCGGGGTCGAGGATTTTGGTTCCGTTTCCATACGAGGATTCACAGTGCAACCCAAACAGCGGAAATCGATTCCAAATTCCAGATTCCACGATTCTAGCCTGAAATTCCTACATCCAAACACAGTGTTAGAGATTTCTGTCACTTCCCTAGATTACTAGAGGCATGAACCCACTACTGAGCATAAATACTAACTCTTGGAGTTGCTAGCATATACTTGGCCAAGATAGCTACTAACAACGGAAAGCATGTAAGATCACAAATAACAAAGACATGATAGAACCAATAATCAATCTGAAATAGCATCTCAATATCCATCGGATCCCCGCAAACACAACATGTAGGATTACAAATAGATGATCTTGATCATGAACGGATCTCACAAGATCTAAACATGATAGCACAATGGAGGATAACCAGCCATCTAGCTACTACATGGACCCGTAGTCCAGAGATGAACTACTCACGCATCACACCGGAGGCTTGCATGATGATGAAGAAGGCCTCCAGGGTGAATTCCCCTCTCCGGCAGGGTGCTAGGAAGAGTGTCAGATCCCTCCCGATCTAGGGATGGAGATGACGGCGGCTACAGACTCTTTCGTGGAATTTTGATCGGGTACTTAGGGTTTCTGTATTGGAGGCATCTTATAGTCAGAAGGGGAGGCCAAGGGGGTGCCGGAGGCGGCCAGACCACCCTCGGCACGGGCCAGGCTAGGCCGCATGGCTAGGTGGTGTGGTGGCCCCTTGGACCCTCTCCGTCTCGTATTCTGGCTCTTTGTGTCCCTCGGTGAAAAACTGACTTTAGCTTTTGTCCCGTCCAATTCCGAGAATATTCATTTTCTGACTTCCTGGAACCAAAAACAGCAGAAAACAGGCAGCTGGCACCGTGGCATCTTGTTAATAGGTTAGTCCAAGAAAGTGTATATAAAGTACTCTAAAGTTGGAACAAACCATAAGAAAGTAGATAAAACCAAGCATGGAACATCAAAAATTATGGATACGTTAGCAACGTATCAACCACCATCATCTCCATCCATCCCATCTTCACCCCATCTAGATCTTGTTGTAATTTCCATACTTCCTATGGATTTATACAAGAACTATTCATTTACAATTGTTTCCATTACCATTTCCATGATGTTGATTGCCTCCATGTTTGAGTAGATCATTAGTTCTTGGGGAGATGGAGAAACCCTAGAATATGATTGAGATAAGATAAAGATTTTTACGTTATACATCATTATGTGTATGTGTTAATTGACTTCATCTTGATGTTGGGAGTTGTGCACCTTCTTAATATTTGCCTCTTATGGGGACACGATGAAGGGGATTACTTGTTTGTAGACGGAGAGATGATAGCACTTACTATGACTATAAAGCTGTTATCATTCTTTACATATTAACTTGGGGAAACAAGGAGAACTCATAAAGCCATGTCTATGCCACAGGAGAAATCCCTTAATAGCGGGATAATACAATTGATGTCATTTATCTGTCAGCTGTGGTTATGAAGGATGGTGTCAGCAGTGGTTGTTGCCTATTTGTCCATATATGGAGCTCCTCCCACATACTTACATATCATGAGAATATTTTTTATAATAATCTTGATTGCTTAGTCTAAATTGCTAGCGGTGTATCCACCACTCCCTGAGAATGCCTTTCTCCCTATTGCAGTTCCAAGCTCTTTTACATACGCGATTCTTACTTTCTACATTAATTTTTACTTTACTTTAATTGCTTCATTTAATCAAAAACCCAAAAATAATTCTACTTTTCTTGCATCTCAAAATTATTTCTTAAGTACTTCGTTTAGTTTTAGTTAAAAGCATTTTAGTTTTTCGCCTAGTGATCCCTATGGGATCGATATATTTATTTAGAAACTAGCTACAAACGATATGTGCACTTGCAGTCATCAGGCATCAATGTCTATATGGATAGATTGAGGCGCTAATATGGTTGTGCCAGACGTACATATATGAGATATTGAAAGGGTTTAATATGGAAACGTCAAGAAAGGTTCTTGCTGCATGGAAAGGATTGAATCAAGATTCAAGTGTATCGACACTTGGTGAGTGAAATCACGTGAATATTTTGATCAAGAATACCGTGATATGTACATATCCAGATATGTCCTATGCTCTAAATGTTGTAAGCATATACCAGAATGATTCATAAGATGATCATTGGACGATAGTAAATATATTTTTATGATCTTTGCAATAACTAAGAATATATCATGTATAAGTGACAAATAGTTCATTGTAAAGTATTACATTGATACTAGTTTGTCACAAGATACAAATTAAGTTTATCTCAATTTAAACTATGGGTGGCACAATGCAATGGAAGGGAGGTTCCATGATGGATTTGGATGAGTTCCAAAGTTGATACATTGTGACGGATACTACAACAAAAGGCTACGTATATGATTGCTATAGTAGTAGCAAAGGAGGGAATTTGGTTAAGTAGTTTGTTATCAAACTAGGTGTGGTTCACAGTGGGCTAGTACTATGAAGATATATTGTACGACAATTATATCGACATGTTTTAACCCAAAGGAACTAAAGGTCTCACCAAAGGACTAAATTTATACAATGTCATCTCATTAGAGAATGAGTGATGCGTAGAGACGCAAATACATGCAAATACACGCGGACCTGAAAATGTCAAATCCGGAGATTATGTTAACCACTAGCAAACGTGTATATACAACACCATGAAAGCCATATGTGTTGAATGCGCAAGTTTATAGACTAGATTATTGACTCTAGTGCAAGTGGGAGACTGAAGGGAATATGCCCGAGAGGCAATAATAAAGTGGTTATTATCTTATTCCTTGTTTATGATAAATTTTTATTTTGCATGCTATAATTGTATTAATTGGAAACGTTAATACATGTGTGTTTAATAAACAAATAAAGGGTTCCTCGTTATGCCTCTCTTATAAACTAGCTTGTTGATTAACAAGATGATCAAGGTTTCCTGATCATGGACATTGGATGCTGTTAATAACGAGGTCACAACATTGGTTGAATGGTGTAATAACCATTCATACGAAGTATAGCAATATGATCAAAGTCATTGTGTTTAAATTTCTATAACATCATACGAAGTAATTCTAGTCCTTAGACCATGAGATCATGTCAATCACTAACACTTGAAAAGTAACTTGATAACATCAAACATCACACTATAACATGGTGACTATAAAGGAGGGTTCAGATACTCCGAAGGTGTTATGTAGAGGCTCATGGATCAAGAGTGGGAATTGTCCATCCCGATTACGGATAGATATACTCTGGGCTCTCTCGTGACATCACATTGAGATAGCTTGCAAGCAAGTGATGTGATCACTAGAATGTTATATCATGGGAAAGAGAAAAGAGTGCATATCAGTAACAAGATCAAACTAGGTATTGAGCTACCGATGATCAAATCTCGGACATGTAATATATCGCGAGAAAAGGGGATTTAGTTACGACATTAAAAGGTTCACACGATCACTAGAGTCATCGTTGAATGTGTGGGAGTCAGTACGGATCTCCAGGTCTCGCAGCTGATTATTGGTCGAAGAGGGGTCTCTATCATGTCTGCATTATTTGCGAACTGTAGGGTGACACACTTAAGGGATATCGACACCATTTGGAGCAAATATGTTTTAGATAAAGATTTAAGAAAGTGTTGGAATTGTTTCGATGGAAACCAAAATTGTTTTCGGTGAAATTGCAGAAACTGGTTCTACATGTGATATTGAAATGTTACAAGGGGTTTTATGTGAATGTTTGTTAATTAATGTAATTAACAAAATTCTGAATAAAATAAATAAATTTTTTTTATTAAATGAGAGATGCATTAATTTTGGTGGAAAATTAATGCAACTTTGAGTAGAGATGGAATTAATGGTAATGGGCTAAGTGGAAGCTCTACTCACCATTATGGAGGGAGAGGTGGGTGCAAACCATACCCATGTGCATGGAGCCATGGGGGCTGCCTCCTCCTCCTCCATTCCTACACCTCCCCGTGAAGGATCTCTCTCCCCCTCTAGAAATTATTCTCCATAGTCTCGGATTAGCGAGATACATGTTCCCGGTGGCTTTGTATGAAAAGGAGTTGCTGATTTCGCTGCATCGCTGGAGCGAGGACACGGAGGTTGTTAGGGTACCGGACATGTGTGTGATCATGGGTGCACCGCTGCTTTGCGGTGCTGGACTTGCTGGTGTTGGACCTGCTGGACTCGCTGGACTTCATCACGATCTTGAGATTGGCAAGTGTACGACTACATCATCCACGAGTACAACCTCGTAACGCTTTGTCGCTCTTTAAGGGTATGTTCTCGATGTATGTATATCCACATGTTGATTGTATCTAGGTAGATAGATCTTGGTGCTTAGTTGTTCACATCATAGAAATTTTTTTGTTTTCTATGCTACGAACCCAACAGTTAAGGGCACTGGATGCCTCGAATGAAAGAGTCTTCAATTTGGGATTTGTTCATTTAGGTGTAATTAGTTCATTTAGGTGTAATTATCCCATAAATGCTCTCAAATTTTCTAGAATTGTTTAATACCTGAAAACTAATACAAGAAAACATGGTTTCGCTAACTTGCGATGTTAACATTAGTTGAAACATCAAAATTAACAAAACCTGGTCAAAACCAATGGAAAATCCTTGATAAAAAGTGTCAAAATTTGGAGTTATCATACTTCGCTAATCCGAAGCCATGGGGAAATGCTAGAGGGGAAAGAGAACCTTCACGAGGAGGTGGTGCATCTAGAGAGGAGGAGGAGGGCTCCTTTTATAGGGGGAGGGGGCTGCCCATGGGGCTTGGCCGCTGGCCATGGGTGTGGCCCCACCTCTTCCCTCATTCATGTGAGTGCACATCCCACTCACATAAACACCTCTTCCACTCACATGCCTTTTTACCCATTAGCATAAATGCATTTTTCTCTTTAAATAAAACTCTTTTATTTATTTATTTCAAATTTTTATTAATTAATTTTATTGAGAAACATTTGCATAAAACCCCTTGCATTATTTCGATATCACATCTAAAACCAATTTCAGCAATTTGACCTGAAACACTTCCGGTGATCATCGAAACAATTTCAGCTCTAACATTTTTTTAAACTATTCTCGGATATGTTTTATCTACCACTTAGTGTTAGAGTATCTTAAGTGTGTCACCCTACGGTTCACAAATAATGCAGACATGATCGAGACACTTCTCTTATAAATAATCAGCAGCGGGACCCAGAGATTCGTACTGAATCCTGCACATTCAACAATAACTCTTGTGATCATGTGAACCATCAACGTTGTAACCAAATCATTTTGTATCAAGATATTTTACTTGTCTGAAATCCGATCATAGGTATAAACTATACCCTAGTTCTATCTCATTCCCGGCAAGTACTCTTTACTTGTTATGTGATACAACATCCTTGTGACATAGTCACACGCTTGCAATCGGTGTTGATGTGATATCACCAAGAGGGCCCAGAGTATATCTCTCTGTCATTAGGATGGATAAATCCCACTCTTGATCCATGAGACTCAACATAACACTTTTCGAAGACCTGAACCCACCTTTATAGTCACCATGTTAAAGTATGATGTTTGATGTTATCAAGACACTCTTCTAGTGTTAGTGATTGACATGATCTCATGGTCTAAGGACTAGGAATACTTCTTATGTGTTTGATAGAGCAATATAAACTTAATGACTAGATCATATTGCTAAATCTACTTTGGGTGTATGTTCATCATATCATTCTTCTAATGGTATGATCCTGTTATTAACAACATCTGATGTTCATGATCAGAAAACCTTGATCATCTGTTAATCAACGAGCTAGTATAATGAGAGGCATTACTAGGAACTTTGGTTTGTTTATTAAACACACATGTATTAATGTTTCCTATTAATACAATTCTAGAATGAGAAATAAACCTCTATATAAACTTGGAATAACATAATAACCATTTTATTATTGCCTCTTGGGCATATTCCCTTTAGAGAGAGGTGTAGTATTATAGTAGGTAGTGTCATATCATGTATAACTAAACAAACTAATATGAAATAGATCTTTTACATCTTTTTGCATTGAGATACTACAAAACATTAAATATTATTTGAGTATGATACCATGCATTAGTATCGTACAATAGTATCGTATTAATGATATTAGTACTATATGATACTACCCATTATGACCAGCCTTAGTGGTAAATTCTCGGTTTCTACACCAAACTCTTCATGGGGAAGGCAACCAATTCTGACTATTGATCTGAGATGTTTGGTTGTGGTTGCTCGCGGGGAGGCTAGGAGATGGTTGTCTGAATGCAAGAGTGGACCATACTACGATCTCTTCTATGTCACTAGTGCTCATCCTCTCCCTCCATTTGCTATGCCTATTGAGAGAGTTTTTGCAAGATTTCTGACAGTGATTTGCACATCCATTGTCCTTTTTATTATTTGTCCAGTGATCCTATGACCTAGTACTTAAGATGAAATACATGTATAACAAACACAAAGGCTAATATTTTCTTTCATATGAACCCTTCTGCAATTTGGCAACCTGCAAGCTTGTTGGTTTCAGTTGAGCCAAACCATTTGTAGGTTGTTGTGAATCTGTCAGTCAACGAAAGGTACTACATATGATCACCCTCCGAAGACAATTCATCATAGCTTCGATTAGCTCATATAGCCACAAGAATTAACCACACTGAAAAACATGAAAAACCTGAATTCAAACTTAAATACATGTTAAATCATCACGAAGCACGTGTAAAGATGATACCTTTTAATAATATCAAGCAGCAGACGGTCACGTTGAAGTGAAATCATAGTTGTTGGTGATGGGTGAATTAAGTCATATAAATTACAGGGATGTTACTCCACTTTTCTTCCCACGAATAACTCAACTCCCGAAACTTGGAGTCCCACATCCAGCAACTCTCAGCCGACCGAACCTATCATGCTTCAAGAAGATTTCCCGAAGGATTCCGACCACCAAACATAGATCGAAGATCAACTTAATGTGCAAGGCAACATGAAGACCTAGCAATACTAATGAGGACTCTTACACCATTGACCACTATATATACTCGAAGACATTTATCTAGAAAGGACATGCCATCTATGCATGCGTTGTAGCTTTAGCCTCTAGTCTTAAGCTATAGAATAAACCTATCGAGATTCATATTGTAAAAACTTATGTGATCTCTCAACCATCTTTACGATCAAAATATGCTGATCTGAGCCGATTGTCAAACAAATAAACTCTCTTTCGATTTTTGGAAGTAACATTACCATGGGATCGTGAAAACTATCCTTTGTCAGTTGGCGCCAAGAAGGGGAGCCCGCATCATGCTGATCAGATCAGCATCAAGGATGACTCTCCTTAGAATAAGTGAGTCCAACGAGGTCTCGCCCGGCCCCAACCGCAACACATGAACCTACGAAGATCGGACTATCGGATTCAAGGCACGCGTGCGTCACGCTCAACCTACGGTTACCCTCAAGAGATGGTCCGCTATCTAGATCAACATGTGACAATGTTCCCCCATCCGGTGGTGACCCAACGGTACATCGCCTGGAGGAATCCTCTGGTGGGTACATTGAGCTTCCCGCTGGCCTCGGTGGTGGAAGACAATGTACCTCCACGCAACCATGGAAGCGAGCTTAGTGGAGGTTCTTGCAAAGCAGAGAGTAAATTTATGAATTCGGAGACCGCACATTGCCTATGATTTAAGCGACTTGCTATACGGCTTGCCACGTTATCACTCACCTAGATAAAGATGACTACTGTGTACTGGGACCAAACTAGCTTCACAATGGAGGAAGTTACAATTTTTTTGGATTCAGACGATTTTCCCTCGACATGGTCTCTATCGATAGTTGCCTCCAAACTTTTTAAATTAGCCTAATTACATGCACCTTGGTCCCCTTGAGTCACTTAACTTGCGGAACAAAATAGTAATTACTATGTTGTACATGTCATATTCCTCAGTGTCGTTGGGTGCCCAGCAGCCGACACAACATGGTACGTGTCCCTGGTGACGGGGCGGTCGCCACATATCCAACTTCGGTTTCTGGCCACCGACAGGTGCAAGCGTAGCCACCACACCACCTTACCACACCGCATCTCTAACCCTGCCCCGTCACCACATCTCTAACACTGCTCCACCGCCACATCTTCAACTCGGTCGTTGGTGCACCCTCAACACACCACCACCGGCACCACGTATCCACCTGCGTACCCTCGCTACACCACTATGATGTTAGATTTCACCAACCCTTCAAACTCCACCGCTCATTGCGGTGCTAGGAGAAAAAGACGACCCAAAAGAAAAAAAGACCGCCCTAAGTTATACGGTGATGGTTATGACTTGAGCTATCCCATGCCCATGGTTGGAACCATCAACGTGGTGCACTTTTTCTCTTGCAAAACCCAGTACAAACAGACGCTCACAACGAGATGCATGTGCAAGCATGGGGTGCATGGGACACCGGGTAAATTTTGTTTTCTTTGCAAAATTGTAATTTTCACCATGTGTGCTACCCCTAAAAATATTTTTTTTCACTGCTTCGGCACCACTGTGCACCCTGGTTGTCAGCTCTCTAACTCCACCAGAGCAAAAATTCATGCTCACAAATGCGGATAAATACTCTCCCTATGATAACACACGACACATCCTACCTAACCGAGAATATATAAAAAAAATTGAGTCCGACAGACTGATCCGGCGAGTTTTCAGATTGAACTCTCGTGTAGATGGAAACGTCACGCGTGCACTAGTTTAGTACCGGCAATCTCTATTTGACCCCTATTGTTGTAGGATACGGGGTTGGAAGGCCCAAAGGCTCGTGTAGAAAAAGTCAACTCGGTGGACACCGTATATTTATTTACGGTTCATTGCAGGACGGCCGGTCGACCTTGTGTTTCCGCCGACGGTTCTGTCAACCAAACGCCGTCGAGGACCCTAGCATCATTGCTGTTGGTCTCCGCCCGTCCACCGGCGGCCTTCTCAACCTCGCGGCCATCTCGATGAAGCACAAGAGGAAAGAACATGGCCCCCGTATTTATGTACGTTTATCATATCTGATTTGTGTTTCTACATACTGTAGTTGTTTCTATTTACCTTGATCTGGAGTTTTTGTTTTTGTGAAAGTTTAATTGTTCCGATCTATCGTCTTCTTTGAAAAAACTATGATTATTTTTTTAATTCTCTATGGGTGGTCAGACTTCAAAGAAGATGAAGAGCCAAACGCAAACAACGTATCTGGAGGAGATGATTCTGGATATCCTTATCCGGCTCCCCGTCAAATCGTTCATGCGATTCAAATCTGTTAGCAAGGCCTGGCGCGCGATGATATCTGACCCCATGTTCATCCGCACGCACCTCCAGCACTCCACCTCAAAATGGAAGTAGAACCCATCGTTTCTCATTTCCCCGCATGCCCTTGACCGTGTGATCGAAGGGGAGAAATGGCTGATGACATTCTCCACCCAAATCCGCTTCTACCAATGGCAGCCATCCTCTGCCTCGGTGGCAATTCCTTCTCGATGAAGACTTCCAGGGCGAGTTCAGTTCGGTGTGCCAATTTGCCCACTGCGACGGCCTGGCGCTTCTCCCCACCAACACCAAGGTGTATCTATTCAACCCCGCCACCAGAGACACCTTTCCGCTGCCAGAAAGTAACCCCAACGAGATACATGTACCACTTGATGTCTATCGGCCCGCGGGGCTTGGCCTGGATCCTCGCACGAGAAGGTACAAGGTAGCCCGGGCCTTTTACCGCTCCATAGATCTTCTAACAGATGTTTTCCACATAGGAATGCAAGTGCGCACCATTAGCGATACGGCTGCTTCCTAGAGGAATACACCTACTGATCCACCCTATCATGTTATGGAGTGGACAACCCCCAAATCAGTCAATGGGCACATGCTTTGGATTATTGACACGTACAACATGAAACTGCTACCGCCACATTGCCTTAGTCGCTTCAACCTAGAAGATGAGACGTTTGGCACCACCCGTTTGCCTCATTCGTTGGATCCTCTTTTTTATAAAAGGGGAACTAAGAGCCGGCGTCTGCATCGAGTGATGCACGCAGCCTTTTATTGCAAAGTTCACATAGTATAAAATCTTACAATCATAGATCAACTAAGGTTGAGACAAATATCAACCATCGAAAAATAATAAGCAACATGTTTCTATCCATTTTGTAGTCTACTAGAATCTCGCCAACTGGTAGCCCAGAAATAGAAGTCCTGAGCGATCGTCGGGAGCCAGGAGCATCCAGTAGCCATAGGCTCTCGCTGCTTCTCCAGGAGTAGGTATGACCATAGTTGGATCCAGTGCACTTCCAACTGAATAACCTGCATAAAATTAGTACCATATTGTTTGGTAAACACAATGTTATTCCGCGTCGTCTAGATGGACCAACATGTCGCCAATGCATTAACGAGCCTTGTTCTTCTTATCGATTCCATTCAACCAATTTCCAAACATATTCGTAATATTGGAAGGTGGAGGCATATTATAAGTGAAGTAAATCATACATCAAATAATACGAGAAAAAGGACATGAAATAAAAACATGTTCGACCGATTCCAAAGAATCACAAAAACAATATTTTTTGCATCCATCCCAATTCCTTTTAGCAAGGTTGTCCTTCGTTAACAAGACTTTATTATTGAGGAACCACATGAATATCTTAACCTTTAATGGGATTTTTATCTTCCACAAATATGATTGTAAAAATCTTGTATGACCATTCAATTGATCTAGATACATTGATTTTATAGTAAAGACCCCCGTGGAATTAAGCTTCCAAGTAAATTGATCCGGATTATCATTCAACTGGACCGCCATTAATTTACAGCATAAGTTTAACCAAAGCATCCACTTATTGCCCATCAAACTTCGTCTAAAACCAATATTTAGAGGAACTTTCCCAAGTACATCCGCTACCAAGACATTTTTTCTTTGAACAATCTTATACAAATTTGGATATTGTTGGTCTAATGACGTGTCTCCCTGATGAGTGCATATTTGCATCATGTTTTATATTGTTGTTTGCATTGTAGATGCAGGATCTTGGTATTTTACGGCGCTCCCGCGCATATTTTATGTCTGTTTTCACCAGGATCGGGACAGGTGATGGATACAATGGGCACAATTCTTGAAGCAGTTGTACTAAGGAGAAAAGGAGTCAAAAACAACGTAAATCGCTTATTTCAGAAATATTAATAATACCAGAAGAAAACCCGAAGCAATCAAGGGAGACAGACGGTTTAACGACCAACTATACGGTGCGAATACTTTTTCCGACCGTATAGTTCTCACCGTATAGTTGGCACCACCACCGCCTCCTCAAATTGTTTTACCCCGTACAACTGGATCGAGGAGACGGCATATAGAACACTCAGAAATCGCAGAAACCTCACCTCTGGAAGGCATCTAGAGGGGGAACTCATCCACCGGGGATCCATCTTCGCTCTGTGCAGATCCGGGAGGATAAGGCATCGATCTTCATCATCCACCACTGCATCACCACCATCTCCATCCATCCCATCTACATCTTGTCTAGATCTTGTAATTTCCGTACTCATTGTGGATTTATACAAGTACTATTCATCTATGATAGATTCTATTGATATTTCCATGATGTTGATTGCCTCCATGTCTGAGTAGATCATTAGTTCTTGGGGAGATGGAGAAACCCTAATATGAGGTTGAAATAAGATAAAGTTTATTATGATATTCATCGATGTGACCATGTGTTAGATTGTCTTCATCTTGATGTTGAGAGAAGTCTACCTCTCAATATTTGACTCACATGGAGACTTGATGGAGGAAACTACTTGTTGGTAGAAGGGGGTGTGTTAGCACTTACAATGACTATAAAGTTGTTGGCACTCCTTACGTATCAACTTGGGAAACCGAGGAAACTCACAGAACATTATCCATGCCATGGGATACGTCCTACGGGATTATGTCCCTTAATAGTGCAGTAATTCGATTGATGTCGATTGTTGACTGCTATGGTTATAAGGATGATGTGAGAAGCTGTTGCTGCCTATTTGTCCAAATACGGAGTTCCGCCCACACATACATAATTGAGAATGTTTATAATAATAATCTTTACCTTAACTCCTTATAATGCTAGTGGTGAACCCGCTACTCCTTGAGAATGCTTTTTTCCCTATTGCAGTTCCAATCTCTTTTACATACGCAATACTTACTTTCTGTATTCAGTTGTTTTACTTTAGTTATTATTGCTCTTACACTAAAAACCCAAAAACACATTTTTACGCAATACTCGCATTTTATCTTGTCACTTAGAACTTTATTTATCATTACTAGTGTAATATTTATTTCAAGAGTTATTAGACTTCAGACTCCTGCTTTCTGTGGGATCAATATCTTTATTTAGAAACTAGCTACAAACGATATGTGCACTTGTAGTCATCAAGCTATTTTCTGGCGCCGTTGCCGGAGAGCTAAGTGATGTAGGTCCTTTAGTTTTTGCTTATTTATTTTTGTCTTACTAAGGTTTGTTTTGAGTTACAGTTTTCCACCAACATGATGGAGTTTGAGCATATGACTAGTGCTAACCCACTCAACCACTTTGGGAAGTCCTATGATATTTATAAAAGAGACAACTCCAATGAGAAGACAAGGGGATTTGAAATAAATCCACTATTACTTGGTATTCTACACAAGAAACAATTTACTGGAAATGAAGAAGATCCTGATCCATATGAGCATATTGCATGTTTCAAAGATATATGTGGCACTTTTGAATTGACGGGATATACTGCTGATGAGGTAAGGGTTAAAAAAATTAGTCAGACTTTGACTAGTACATCTCTCTCTCATGGTATATATCTTTACCCCCAGAAGGCACTACTACTTGTGATAATCTAGCTTATGAATTTCTAGCAAAATATTATCCATTATCAAAATCTTTTGGAATCAGGCGTCTTATAATGACTTGGAAGAACCATTTTAATGAAGGACTAGTAAGAGCTTATATCATATTTAAAGATTTACTTCGCCTATGTCCTCATCATGATTTGCCCGAATGGTATTTATTGCATATCTTTTATGGTGGTTTAATTGAACCTAATAAAATTGAACTACACTCTTTCGCGTAAGGAGCCTTTATGAATCTTCCTATAACTAAAGCTTGGGCTTTACTTAATAGAATTCATGATCATAGAGTTTCATGGAATTTTGGTCTAGGAAGTTAAGGAGGCATAGAAATAGAACATGATTGTATTCATGACTATAATAAAAAAGGCCATGTTAAAGAATTATCTAGAGAACTTTATTTGGATTCAGATCTTGTGTTGCAAGTTGTTAAAGCTTTTACAGAACATATCAAAGCTCCAAAAGAGGGTTTGGTCAAGTATGATCCACCACCTGAACCTGAGAAGAAAATAGAAGTTAAAGCAACACTGGCCTCCCTAGAACCAACCTATGAGATACCTTTCCCTAACACTGCACAGAAGCATATTTTTGAATATGAACAGGACAAAGCAGCACAGGAAAAGAAGGAATAGGAAAGTATTCCAGAAGTCTTAGAACATCTGGAAGAAACCAAAGATGAAGAGGTAACCAAGGAAGCAAATATGGCTAAGTACGCGCATTGTAACATAGTTGAACTTGATGAAGAGACTTCCGTATTGTTTGAAGGTAAAACAAAGGTAAAAATATGTGGGTAAGCCTATTCTTCCCTGCATATTTAAAGAAACCTCGCATTATGCTTTATGTGATCTTGGCACCAAAGTTAATGTTATATCTTATGATTTCAATTTAGAAATAAAAGAATAAATAGAACTGTCTACAATTGAAAATACTAATATGACAATCATGTTAGCCAATAAAAATCTTAGAATTCCAATGGGAGTAGTTGAAGATGCAACTGTAACAATTGGCAACAAAAACTTTCCTATCAATTTTGTAGTTGTTGATATGCCAGCTGACACTCTTTGCCCAATTATATTTGGAAGGAACTTTTTGAGTGATATAGGTGCCTATATTGATTTTAAAAAGGATATTGTGTCTCTTAAGCTTGGAGGAGCGGAAAAGGAATTCCACTTTTCCAAATTTAAAGACATGAATCCACAAATACAAGAAGAAGAGAAAGAGAAAATTATTGAGGAAATGGCAGCTCTTTTCTTTAGTAATCAAGAAGAAAAAATAAATGAAGACTCAAATTATGAAGAAATAGTTATGGAAGACAAGTCCCTAGAAGAACTAGAAGGAGAACTCGATTCACTTCCCATTTTAGGGCCTCCAACTGATGAGGCTTTTGAAGAGCCAGAAAAGAGAGGGGACGAGGAATTACCACCCCCAGAGTTGAAGACTCTACTAGATAATCTTAAATACAGGTTTTTAGATGATGCAAATAAATTTCCTATTATTATTAGTGCTAAACTTTCAGGAGAAGAAAAAGAAGAACTCATGAAAATACTAAAGAAGCATCGCAAGGCCTTTGGGTACTCCATGGATGATTTCAAGGGCATTAGTCCCGTGATAACCGTCCATCGAATATTCATGGAAGAAGGTGCTAAACCAGTTGCAGATTTTAATAGAAGATTGAAGCCTGAAATGAAAGAAGTGGTAAGGAAAGAAATTGTACGCCTACTAGACGCAGGTATAATCTATCATGTTAAAGAAAGTGAATGGGTAAGTCCTGTTCATTGTGTCCCTAAGAAAGGCGGTTTTACTGTTGTTCCTAATGAAAATAATGAATTGATACTCCTACTAGAACTATTGTTGGGCATAGGATATGCATAGACTTCAGAAAATTGAATAAATAAACAAGGAAAGATCACTATCCTTTATTATTCATAGATCAAACTTTAGAAAGGTTAGCAAACCACACTCATTTTTGCTACTTGGACGGATACTCTAGTTTTTCTCAAATAGTTGTTTATCCGGATGACCAACTTAAAACAACTTTCATTAGTCCTTATGGTTTACATGCTTACCGACGTATGCCTTTTGTTTATGTAATGCTCCAGCTACTTTTCAAAGATGCATGACTTCTATTTTCGTGGATTTTATATAACTAATAATAGAAGTATTTATGGATGAATTTTCTGTCTATGGAACTTCGTTCACTAGTTGCTTGGATAATCTCAAAAGAGTTTTGCAGCGTTGTGAAGAAACCAATCTTGTTCTAAACTGGGAGAAGTGCCATTTTATGGTCAAAGAAGGTATAGTCCTTGGACATAAGGTATCAGGTAAGGGAATTGAAGTGGATAGAGCTAAGGTTGAGGCCATAGAGAGAATGTCACAACCTAGAGATATTAAGGGTATAAGAAGTTTCCTTGGTCATGTGGGTTTTAATAGAAGGTTCATTAGAAATTTCTCTGGAATATCTAAACCTTTGACTAACCTCCTGCAAAAGGGAGTAAGATTTAATTTTGATGAGAAATGTCTTATAGCCTTTGATAAACTCAAGAATGCTTTATCCCGTGCTCCTATTATCAAACCTCCTATCTAGGATATGACTTTTGACTTAATATGTGAAGCTAGTGATGATGTTGTAGGAGTAACTCAAGGACAACACATTGGTCGCAGATTTAATATTATACATCATGCTAGTAGAACTCTTAATGGTGCTCAAAAGAATTATCCTATGGAAGAAAAGGAGCGTTTCACTGTATTTTTCTCTTGTGATAGATTTCGTTCTTATATAGTTGATGTAAAAGTGAGAGTTCATACGGATCGTGATGGTTTAAAAGAACTCCTTGAGAGGAAAGACCATAAGCCAAGACTGACCCATTGGATTCTTTTATTTCAAAATTTTGAGTTGCAAATTATGCAGAGGCAGGAAATAAAGATGTTGAATGCAGTGTCCATGTTTGCCCAGCAAGACACTAATTTTATTGGGAGGAACTTTAGTCCTTGTGATTTTCGTTTACGAGAATTATTTAATGAACTAAGGCCAATTCCTTCAAAAGAGAAGAAGTCTTTGTTGTTGGAGGAGTTGTTCATCCCCGAATAAGTAAACGGTAAGATTAATGTAAGTGTTCTTACTCCAATAAGTGATTTATTTCATAGATTTTTCTCCTAAAAAATTCTGCCTTTGAATTCCTTGTGTTTTTCTGAAGTTTTTGAGGGTTTTTACCAACTATACGGGCGGAACTATACGACCGGAGAGGAACCTCCTGCCGTATAGTTGGTCGTTAAACTCTCTGTATCTTCTTTGCGAAATTGTTTTTGATGTCTGGAACTATACGACCACAACTATACGACCAGATGAAATAATTCCGTCTCTATAGTTGGTCGTTGAACTCTCAGGCACTTTTATTTTTTGGTGTCTATATCTATACGGTCGCAACTATACGACCGGAGACAATATTCCAGCCATATAGTTGGTCATTAAACTACCAGACGTTTTTCGTTTGCCTTTTCGTTTTTATAAAAAAACGTTATTATCGGTTCCGAGTCGTAACTTAACCAACATGTACTCGAGATATTTGGAAATATCTGCCCGAAACTAACTATACAGCTGGAGCTATACGGGCAGTGCCCGTATAGTTGGTCGTTACGCGACAGGACCCTTCCAAATCCGTGATTTCTTTCCGTGTTTTGTTAAGATTCTTTTCTTGGGCGACAATTTGGTGTTTCTCGCGAGTTTTACCAACCTCTGACCCCCCTTATATACTTCCATTGTCTCTCGCTCTAATCATAATCTCCAGGAACAAATCTAGCAACACGCTATCTCGCCCTAGGCCGTGGAAAACCCTTGGGTCTCATCGCTCCTTCCCCCTTGGGTCTCGTCGCTCCTTCCAGGGATCGCTCTAGCAGCCCATCCATGGAGGATGACGCCGAGGGAGTGGAGAGGTTTAGCCCGAGATACAAGGAGTACGTCAAGCCAAGCTTCTAAAACAACAATTCCAACGAACATTGGAGTGGCATCTACATCTGTCGTGATGTCTATGATCCACTTGAGATCAACTGGGTGGCGATGAAAAGAGCTCAAGAAGAGAGAGAAGGTCGCAAGCCACATGGAAAATGGCGTGTGGAGACGGTCAAGTTCATCACCACGGACCCCAGGCCACATAAGCATAAGGAAATTCCTAACACTGGTGTAGGTGCTAGCAATGGAGCGACAACGCCACTCTTGAAGCCTACTATTGGTGCTCGTATGAGGGTGAAGCCTCAAGAAGAGTGGAAGAACAGTTTCTACTTCCCCGATCCATCAATCATGGATGAGGAAGAGAAAGTTGTTCCCAAGGCCAAGGATCGCATGCGAGCACTAAGATATATCATAATTAGGAACTACTTCATCACGTCGAAATCCGCCACCATCTCAAGGAGATAGAGAAGAAGGGTGATCTCCTCCCATTGGTGACTAAGCTCGCAGATAAAGTGGACACGCTGCAATCTGATTTACGCAGGTGCTACATCCGCATCACCGCTCTATAGGATACCAACAAGAAGCTACACATGGTGGTGTTGCATGCCATGGCGCCATAGTGATCTACAATAATCACGGTATCAAATAATCACAAGGGATTATTTGATCCCGCCTGGCTTGATTCCAAGCTTGGGGAGATCTTTAAGACCTTGTAATCTATCTTATAAGTTTTCATTACTATTTTCACATTAGTTCAAACTATAAATAAAGTTTGCATCATTATAATTCCCTTTAGGAATAGTCAATCCCTTTTATGAAATTCCGAGTTTATTATTATATATAGAGCAATTTTGAGTTTGTGTTTGTCTTATTGGATATATGAATGGCTTGAGTATAATGTTACTTGCACTTGATGATAGAAATAGGAGTCTTCCACACCATTGGTATTAATGGAACATACAAAGATAATTTGGTCAAAATGTTGTAAGTACATGGTTTGATTTACAAAGAAAGAAAAATTATCTAACCTGTTGAGTTGAAAAAGAAAACATTGAACAAAGGAAAATAAAGAGTGCTATCAAAAAATAGAGTGAGAATGAGTCGAGGTAGAATCTTCAAGTCATAAGAATGCTTCATATACAATTGGAATTTGATAATTGAGATCATTAAAATTTGAATTCCTGCATGAAGTGGAATGTATGGCTAGCTTCTTTGCACATCACCTAAACAAAAGTGTGAGCATATAAACAAAAGAGAAGAAAAGAAAGAAGAAAAGGAGCGAATGTGCAAAGAGCAAATAGGCATACACCACTATATTGTAGTATGACAAAGAGACACTTTTGAGATTTTGAATCCCAAGTGAATATGTTACTCCTAAAACACTTGGGACTACCTTGCTAACTCATTCGGTTGAACCAGATACTTTTACATTATATTGAGATTCATCTTTCGTGAACTATTGATCACTAAGGTGTGGAAGCCTGCTAATACTATTCAGATGGTTCGAATAAGGTACTATTTATGAACTTATTCCTGTGTATCATATATGATAAACACATGTTGCAACTGCCTCATTTATTTTATTGACTCAGCTTCATAAATATGAGGATCACATCCATTAAGCTAAACTTGCTCGGGACCAGCAAGAGTCTAAGCTTGGGGAAGTTGATGAGTGCATATTTGCATCATGTTTTATATTGTTATTTTGTATTGTAGATGCAGGATCTTGGTATTTTACGGTGCTCCCGCGCACATTTTATGTATGTTTTCACCAGGATCAGGACAACTGATGGATACAATGGACACAATTCTTGAAGCAATTGTACTAAGGAGCAAAGGAGTAAAAAACAACGTAAATCGCTTATTTCAGAAATATTAATAATACCAGAAGAAAACATGAAGCAATAAAGGGAGACAAACGGTTTAACGACCAACTATACGGCTGGAATACTTTTTCCGACCGTATAATTCCTGCCGTATAGTTGGTGCCGCCACCGCCTCCTTAAATAGTTTCACCCCGTGCAACTGGATCGAGGAGACGACATACAAAACACCCAGAAATCATAGAAACCTCACCTCTAGGAGGCATCTGGAGGGGGAACTCTTCCACCGGGGATCCATCCTCGCCCTGCAGAGATCCAGGAGGCTAAGGCATCGATCTTCATCATCCACCGCTGCATCACTACCATCTCCATCCATCCCATCTACATCTTGTCTAGATCTTGTTGTAATTTCTGTACTCGTTGTGGATTCATACAAGTACTATTCATCTATGATAGATTCCATTGCTATTGCCATGATGTTGATTGCCTCCATGTCTAAGTAGATCATTAGTTCTTGGGGAGATGGAAAAACCCTAGTATGAGATTGAAATAAGATAAAGTTTATTATGATATTCATCACTATGACCATGTGTTAGATTGTCTTCATATTTATGTTGAGAGAAGTCGACCTCTCAATATTTGCCTCTCATGGGGACTTGATGGAGGGAACTACTTGTTGGTAGAAGGAGGTGTGTTAGCACTTACAGTGACTATAAAGTTGTTGGCATCCCTTACGTATCAACTTGGGAAACCGAGGAAACTCACGGAACACTATCCATGCCATGTGATACATCCTACTGGACTGTGTCCCTTAATAGTGCAGTAATTCGATTGATGTCGATTGCTGACTACTACGGTTATGAGGATGATGTGAGCAGCGGTTTCTTCCTATTTGTCCAAATACGGAGTTCTCCCATACATACATAGTTGAGAATGTTCATGATAATAATCTTTACCTTAGCTCCTTATAATGCTAGTGGTGAATCCGCTACTCCTTGAGAACGCTTTTTTCCCTATTGCAGTTCCAATCTCTCTTACATACATGATACTTACTTTCTGTATTCAGTTGTTTTACTTTACTTATTATTGCTCTTACACTAAACAACCAAAAACTCCTTTTTACGCAATACTCGCATTTATCTTGTCACTTAGAACATTATTTAGCATTACTAGTGTAATATTTATTTCAAGAGTTATTAGACTTCATACTCCTCCTCCCTGTGGGATCGATATCTTTATTTGGAAACTAGCTACAAAGGATCTGTGCACTTGCAGTCATCACTCCCAGCCAATTTTCTTCCCAAAAACGCACAGACATCCCATCTCCCAATTTGAAATAGCCATTATGGAAGAACATATCCTTCACACGCATGAGACCCTTCCAAAAGGGAGAGTCGGTGGGTTTGGATTCCACTTGTGACAGGGTTTTACCTTGCAGGTATTTGTTGTGCAGAATTTGTTTCCACATGCCATCTTCAGTATGCAATTTGAAGAGCCATTTGCAAAGCAAACATCTATTTTTAATTTCCAACACCTCAACCCCAGACCTCCTTGGTCTCTGGGGCGACATATGATATTCCACTTGGATAATCTATATTTCTTTTTAGCATCATCACTTTGCCAAAAGAATCTAGATCTAAAGAAATCCAATCACATTTGAACCCCTTAGGGATTTCTAAGAATGAGAGCATGAACATCGGCAAGCTAGTCAGAACCGAATTGATTAAGACTAGTCTATCCCCATAAGAAAGTAATTTTCCTTTCCATCATCCAAGCTTTGAGACAAATCGACTTTCAACAGGACTCCACTCTGAGTTTCTCAGTTTCTATAATGGATAAGTATCCCCAGATATCTAAAGGGGAGGCAACCAGATTCACATCCAAAAATCTACTTATACTCATGTTCTAACTCCCTTAATTTTCCAAAACAGAATATCTCGCTCTTATGAAAATTTATTGTCAACCCCGAAAGCTGTTCAAAAATGCATAAAACTAGTTTCATGTTCACGGCTTTTTCAACATCATGCTCCATAAACAATATGGTATCATCCGCATATTGTAAAATGGATACTCCCTCGTCAACAAGATGGGGCACAAGACTACCAACTTGGCCATCCGCCTTGGCTCGGGAAATAATAATAGCCAACATATCAGCTATGATATTGAAAAGAATTGGAGACAGGGGGTTGCCTTGTCTCAAACCTTTTCTTGTCTAAAAGTAATGACCAATATCATCATTCACGCTTATCCCGACACTCCCGCCTTGTACAAAATGTTTGATCCATTCACACCATTTTGGATCAAAACCTTTCATTCATAGCACTTGTTGTAAAAAAAGCCATTTCATTCGTTGGATCATGCCCTTGGCGAAGCCTTCATGTTGGATGTGATGCACGGGGAGCTATGCCTCACTGCTTCAGGCAGCGCTAAGCCAGGCCTGCAGCCTCAGTCAGTCTGGGTGTTGGTACATGAAGATGGTATGAGCTCGAGATGGGAGCAACGCTATTCAGTCCGTACTTCACAAGTTGGTACTCCAATGGCACTTCTTTCTGCTAACATGCTAATGTGGTATTCATGGTGTTGTCTCTACCGCTACCGTCTGCAGATAAGTGAGCTAGCAAACTTGGTTAAGATGGATGAACTTAGGTACCAGCGTCATAGAGCTGGCACCTTCGATTCTGCTGGGCAGAATATCTTTTTCTTCAATATAATGTCTTACATGGAAAGTCTTGATAGACTTGCTGCTTAGCCTAGCGTAGGTCTTCTCAGCTTTCAGTAAGCTTTTTGTACTGCATGTTTGTGTATTTCCTTCTCTCTATGTCTAGAAATGTAAGGTGTATTTTGTTTAATGAAGATAATATCTTGGCCAAGCTTTTAAATCAAGACCAGTTTGATAAATATATCAGCCGGTAAATCAGTATCTGGGGCCAACCGATACTGATGTAACACATCATTTTGTAACTATCAGATTCACACATCGGTCGATATAGACGGATATCTACCGGTATGGCTAATATTTCACATGATATTGTCATCTTCATCTAATTAACAAAGTGATGCATAATATTCTGTAGATACATATGTGTAATGTATGAAGGGTGGGCCTAGTGCAGTGTAGAGCACCTCCACTTGTGATCTGGAGGTCTTGGGATCAAATCATCCTCTTAAGGAAGGGAAGGTTGCCTATAAATTCCCTCCCTAGACCCCACAATTTGCATAATCTGCCTCTACATAAATCAGCACTAGGTACGCCCTTTTACACATATGTAATGTATATAATTTTGTGACTACTATGTTTTTTCATAATTGATGATAAGTTAAATTGGAATCATATGCTTGTTATGCTTAATCATTGACATCATTCAATTTCTTGTTTCTCACAAGGCATGTTTTGATAAAAAAATATGAGAAAAATCTAGATATATTTTTTCCAATATATACAAACTGGATATCCAATATTTTCAACCATGGTTTTGGCTAATTACTCTACTATTATTTGGATTATATGATGCAAAATCATAATCATAAATAGTACTCCTTCCTTGCCAAAATATAGTGCATATAAGATTTTTTAATAGCCAAATAACTTTGACCAAGTATGTAGAAAAACCTGTCAATTTCTAGAGTACCAAATCAATACCATTAGATCCATTATGATGTATGTTTTCATATGGTATGCATTTTATATTCTAGGGCTACAAGTGAAGACCCCGACACGGACTACTCCTTGGATGTCATTTACCATGAGATGTTTGACGCAATGGTGAACCGAAACTATATCCCATATCCTCCATACATAATGATGTTCATCAAATCCACTCTCCCACATGAAGATTTCAGTGGTCTTTGTGATGGGAAACACAAAGTCAAGAAGCCATATCTTAAGAAGAAGAAAATTGTATATGTTCCTGTTGAGTCTGATACTTTCATGAGAGATGTCCATGGAGGCACTCGTGGGAGGAAGCCTCCCACTCCGACCATTTCTAAAGAGGTCAAGCAGCTTACTTGGTTTCAATGCAACATCCTTTGTATGGGAGTGGACACTCACAAGGGTCAGTATCAGGCTTACCGTCAGCGACATGACATGGCTCATACTCAGCTCATTCTCCACCATGTCTCTAGGGCTCATTGTAACCCTCCTCAGCAATCATCTTCCATTCCATACAGTTAGTAGAACACCTCAGACATTAACTATGGTGCCATGGAGAGGCACCTATTTCTAGCCCCGGCGAGGGCGTCTCCACCTCCCGGTGATGAGGACGAGGGAGAGGATGATGGGGAGTACGAGGAGTCTAAGTGATCTTCTAGGGGCGCTAGGATCGCTCTTTTCCCCCTTTTTGGCATTTCGATGCCAAAGGGGGAGAAGTAGTTCTATTAGGAGTCTGAGGGATTTGCATGGGTTAGGCACAAGCAGCATTTTCCCCCTTATTTCCATTTTCTATATACGCTTGTGTCCATTTATCTAGTGTTGAACCATTTATGTCTATTTCATATGTGTGTTGTTGAGACTATGTTCAAATTTGCATGTGAGACACATATGGATTTATCGGATTTATGTTATGAGACATATGTATTTATCTATATATGGTTGAGACTATATTATGGTTGGTAGAATGGTATGGTCTCTATCTCAAGTCTCAACTTTCACTATATTATGTCCCTTGGTTCCTTGCAACTTGTACCTAGTATCTAATTCATAAAGAGAATTTGAAGTTATGTGTTGTGCATTTGTATTCAAATGCAAATTACTTATATGCACACATTTAGGGGAACTTTCTTTATATTTTGGGTTTGTTGCTGGTTAAATTAGTGCTCTATTGTAAATCCTAGTATTGTCATCTAACACCAAAAAGGGGGAGATTGAAAAATAATTTATTGATCCCTAGTGTTTTGTGTGTTAGATAACAATACCATGGATATTGTAATTGTGATGAGTGTTGTAGATACAAAAGGTTTATTACATGTGTCAACTAAAGGGGATCCGCAGCAAAAAACAAAAAATTCCTATGTTGGAACCCTAAAAACTGTCTAGGATCTATCTATGTAGTAATGCGGTAACGGCCAATGCGTAGAGAATACATACCCTTGTAGACCGTACGCGGTTAAAGTTCCAAGGGGAACGTGGTTGAAGTAGTCGTACTCGTAGCCGACCTCAAGGTCGCGAAGCTCCTCACAGGTCACCCCTTGCCCCTTCTTCATCGTGCAGCAGCTCCGGCTCACGACATTTAAGTGCCCCAAGTGTTGCGCCTCGTGTCTTCGTACACATCCGGTGCATGATGAGACCTCCGGCTCCCCGATCCCGCCGGGAGTGCGGAAGTTGATATCCGGCTAGGAATCCCTGCAGCGCAACGGCGTGCTGCAGGTGTGCCTCATTCGCACAGCCCAAACTTGGGGCCATGGTCACAAGGTATAGAGAGAGAGGGAGGAGAAAGTCAACCAAAGGACTTCTCCAAATATTGGTGTCTTTTATCCCACCCATGGGCACCCTTTATATAGGCGGAGGGGGTGTGCCCTCCCCATTAGGTTAGCCATGTGGGACTATTAGTAAAGGAAAAAGTCAGCAGGATTTTGTCCCAGCCGAATGGACTGTTTCTACTCAGCCCAACAGGCAAAGTAGCAGCCAACAGCCAGCCGGGGTGGGCCGGCGTGCCACCCCGCGACCCACAGCACCGTGGCGCCCAGTGATGGCCCAAAATATATCGAGCTTGTTGGGGAACCCCAAGAGGAAGGTATGATGAGCATAGCAGCAAGTTTTCCCTCAGTACGAAACCAAGCTTATCAATCCAGTAGGAGCAAGGAAACACCCCAAAGGTATAGCTAGCTGAACGATGGCAGGGCGCACTACCGGTGCCAGCAGCAACATGGAGACCTGCACAACACAACCACAGAACTCTATCCCCAACTTGCGATGAGGTTGTCAATCTCACCGGTTTTGCTGAAAGCAAAGGATTAAACGTATCGAATGGAAGGAAGTAATAGTTTGCAGAAAGTAAACACAAAGCAGTAAAGAGTTTGTAGATTGTATGTAAAAGAAAGGACCGGGATCCATAGTTCACTATAGGTGGCTCTCCTTAAGATAGATAACACGCTGGGTGAACAAATTACATCGGGGCAATTGACAAACATCGAGAAAGCAATATGCATATACTAATCATCTTGAGTCCTTTGGAACTTGATTGGGCATTACAACATTATACATAGACCTCCATCCAACTGCATCTATGACTAATAATCCACCTTCAGGTTATCATCCGAACCCCCTCCAATATTAAGTTGCAAGCAACGGATTATTGCTTTACAAATTGCGTGCAATGTAAACAATACGATTGTTCTATGAACAAAGGATTGTTGTTTTCTCCCTAGTAGCAACAACACATCTAGTACCTTAGAGATTACTGTCACTTCCCCATATTACCAGAGGCATGAACCCACTATTGAGCATAAATACTAACTCTTGGAGTTGCTAGCATCTACTTGGCCAAGATAGCTACTAACAACGGAAAGCATGCAAGATCACACATAACAAAGACATGATAGAATCAATAATCAATCTGAAATAGCATCTCAATATCCATCGGATCCCCGCAAACACAACATGCAGAATTACAAATAGATGATCTTGATCATGAACGGAGCTCACAAGATCTAGACATGAAAGCAAAAAGGAGGAGAACCAGCCATCTAGCTACTACATGGACCCGTAGTCCAAATATGAACTACTCACGCATCACACCGGAAGGCCTCCAGGGTGAATTCCCTGCTCCAGCAGGGTGCCGGGAAGAGCTTCAGATCCCTCCCGATCTAGGGATGGAGATGACGGCGGCTGCAGACTCTTTCGTGGATTTTTGATCGGGTACTTAGGGTTTTCATCCCGAGGGCATCTTATAGGCGGAAGGAGAGGCCGAGGGGGTGCTAGGGCCAGGTGGTGCGGCTGGCCCCTAGCCCTTCTCCGTCTCATATTCTGGCATCTGATGACTTCCGGAAAAATAGGAACTTTGGCTTTTGTCCCGTCCAATTCCGAGAATATTCATTTTTTGACTTTCCTGGAACCAAAAACAGCAGAAAACAGGTAGCTGGCACTGTGGCTCTTGTTAATAGGTTAGTCCAAGAAATCATATGAAAAGTACTCCAAAGTGTGGACAAAAGTAAAGAAAGTGGATAAAACCAAGCATGGAACATCAAAAATTATAGATAAATTTGGAATGTATCACCCAGCGCAGCGGCTGGCGACCCACGATGGGCCGGCCAGCGTGCACGGTCCAGCTACTGTGGCGGTGGCGAGGCAGTCAGCCCGGGTGGGCCGGCTTTGCCTCCTGGCGGCCCAGCGCGCTTGCCAGTCCGCCTGCCTTACCAGCTCCCCGCGCGCCCGCGTGGGCCGGGTCGAGCAGGCAGGTGATGTCTACGCACTTCTATTCTTGTAGACAGTTGTTGGGCCTCCAAGTGTAGAGGTTTGTAGAACAACAGCAAGTTTTCCCTTAAGTGGATCACCCAAGGTTTATCGAACTCAGGGAGAAAGTGGTCAAAGGTATCCCCTCTCAAGCAACCCTGCAATCAAGATACAAGAAGTCTCTTGTGTCCCCAACACACCCAATACACTTGTCAGGTGTATAGGTGCACTAGTTCGGCGAAGAGATAGTGAAATACAAGTGGTATAGATAATTATAAGTGCTAACGGTGATAGAAGATAGCTTGATGGCGTGGAAAAGACTAAAGGCAAACTGAAATAAAGAAGGAAGGAAGTAAACATGTAATAGATCTAATAGCAAACGGTGTATCAATGCTTAGAAACAAGGCCTAGGGATCATACTTTCACTAGTGAACACTCTCATATAAATATATTCTCTTTATGATACTACTCTTAACTACTCTCCAGTTGGACACTCTAATCGTTGGTAGGGCTATAACAGCACACCTCAAAGTAAGCCTTTCCCATCTAGATAACTCCACACTGTCACCTTGAGCACTAGATGGTTGCAACAAACACCACAATTTCATAAAGATATCCAACTCCAAATATAACTCATAATAAGTATTTGTAATCTCTAGCCTAAGTGCCACCATGGTGTGCACGCTGTCACTTTCACACACATGGGGAGAGCAGAGATCTATTAAAGCACTTGAGTAGCAAGGTAGATCTATAGATTACAAGCTCATGATCTCAATAAGATCATGCATAGAGAGAGATGAACACATAGCTACCGGTAGAACCCTTAGCCTCGAGGAAGAACTACTCCCTCCTCATCATGGGAATTAGCAATGGTGATGGAGATGGCGGTGGAGATCGATGGAGATGGCTCCGGGGGCACTTCCCCGTCCCGGCAGGGTGCTGGAACAGAGACTTTCTGTCCCCCGAATCTCCCCTTCGGTGGCGGTGGTGCTGCGGAACTTTTCGTGAATTTCTGATTGATTCTTTAGGGTTTTGGTATCGGGAGGCTGTTATAGGCGAAGAAGGCAAGGTCGGTGGCCAGCCAGGGGGCCCACACCATGCCCTGGCGCGTCCTAGGTGGACCCGCACCATGGGGTGGAGTGGCCACCCTGTGGCCCCTCTCCGACTCTCCTTCTGGCTCCGTGAGTCTTCTGGTAAAACAGGAACTTTGCCTTTTGTCCCGTCCAATTCCGAGAATATTCATTTTCTGACTTCCTGGAACCAAAAACAGTACAAAACAGGCAACTGGCACTATGGCATCTTGTTAATAGGTTAGTCCAAGAAATCATATGAAAAGTACTCCAAAGTGTGGACAAAACACAAGAAAGTAGATAAAACCAAGCATGGAACATAAAAATTTATGGATACATTTGGAATGTATCAACATCCCCAAGCTTAACTCCTGCTCGTCCTCGAGTAGGTAAGTGATAAAAAGAAAGAATATTTTTTGAGGTGACATGCACCATCAAAGACTTGATCAAAGTATTTGTAAAACATTCAAAGCTGGGATCATAGTACTTCAATCATAACATGAAAGACAAGGTTCTAGCAATAAGACAAAGAAACTATGATGCAACATGAAAAGGCACAAACAAAAGATTCATGAATAAGAATGCTTTGCAAGATGTTTGTTTGTTTCACATAAAGAAAACATGGCATAAAAGTATTCAGCTTGTCCCTCAATAGAGTAGCAAATATAAATGCATAGGACACCTTCAAAGTTCATAAGAGTGACTAGATACAATAGTCTAAAACAAGCAATATCAAAGTATGCATCAATCAACTAGTCTTGGGACAATGCACATAGAACTAAGAATGGCCACTATGCTCTCAAAGTAAGTGCATAAAGATAGAAGGTGGAGACTCAGTATATATATGTGGAAGAAAGGCCTTCATAGAAGGAAGCAGAGATTCAAGTTTCATAAAGAGCTTCCAAAAATTATGGTACTTAATAGCTTTCAGCTCTCATTGCCCCTATCATAAGCATCTTGAAGTGATTAAGGTTAAAGTGAACACACTATGGTGTACATGCTTGACAAAGTATAAGTTAGAAATCTCATGTCCCTTGAATACGAGGGCCGCGCCTCATGTTACTCAAGTTTAGTCACCGGTAAGTTCTTTTCATCGTAAGTACATGTGTATCATAGAGAACCGCCAACGGGGTACCCCTTGACCGATGATACGGAAGAATCCCCATATCAAAATGACAAGGCAAGCAGACAACGAGCATCTCAGCAATCTTCTTATTTACCATGGGAATATGGTGCTTTTTTCTTTCTTTCCTCTTTTCATAATCTCTTTTTTTTCTTTTTATCTTTTTTCTCAATATAGGACTCTTTTTTTAAAGAAGAATGCTTCATACACAGCTCATTATGGTTACGCTGCAGGTTTCCACCATGTCAGCATGGATTAGACCAGCGGCCCAGGCGTTCCTCTAACACATATACATAACTCCATGGACTTACAAGCTCCCCTTTCATTTCACACCGACCACATCCATATACAAAAGAGCATGATATCAACTAGGTACAAGTACCAAGTGCAATGTTGAAAGCGTTCCCCATGACAGCATGGTTCTGCTAATTCCCAACAAATAAGTGCAAGCATATACAACATAGACGACACAATGGTTCAAGTTTATTAAGGGCAATAAAAGTAAAGTGTGCCATCAAGTTCGTGAGAGATTTAATCACTAGTTTTCTCATAACAAGTTTAATTTGGAAGGTAAACAAAAACATGAATATACTTGTAATAGCATAAGCTAGTAGGTAGGTATGGTGGACTCTTTGGAATAACTTGGTTTAGGGAGTTGGATGCATGAGTGGAACTCATACTTTGTTGTGGAGGCTAGCAAAAGACTGGGAGCGACAAACTAAGAGAGCAATAATGGCCATAATCATGCAGAGTGACAAAACATCATTGATTAAAGCATAAAGTGATATTAAAAGTCGAAAACTAAAGGATCATAAAGGCTATGGTGACTTTGGATAGTCATAACATGGTGTGAGCATGCGCCAAGTCAACCCAAATAAAGCATAAAAGGAGAATACCACTATACTATGCTTTAATATGCTAAAACAACGCATGATTCATCCAAGGCACATTAAGCAATCTCAAATGTTTGTAACAAGTCATGCTACAGCAAAGAATACTAAGCATAAAGCCAAAACAATATCAAGCATGGCATGACAAAGCATAGGCCACAGTCAAAAACGAGCTCTTTTTACCACATAAGCATGAACTTTCCTACTCTTTTCCAAACCAAACCAAACTATTTGCAAACCAATGTATGAAAGACGGGGTCCAACCAATTTATTCAGCAAACAAAGCAAACAAAAAACCAAAACAAAAACGAACAAGAAGACGCTCCAAGAATAACACAACCGTGCATGAAACAATAAAAATAAAGCGTTTGGAAGAAACCTGGAATTTTTATTGATGAAGAACGGGATGTCTTGGGCATCCCCAAGCTTTGACGCTTGTACTTCTTGGATATTTCTTGGGGTGACACGTGTGGCACCCCTAAGCTTGAGCTTTAGTCCATCCTTCATCTCATTACTCATTCCTTCCATACACGTGAAATTTTTCCTTCATACAAAACTTCACACAATCTTTATTAGCAACATAAGTGCACTCAAGATAATAGGTCTTTAGGTTCAGTTCCAATACCAATAAAACTTCCATTAAAACACAATATACTGTAGCACTTCCCTCAAAAAGCTCAATTCCCCAACAGAACTCAAAAAGGAACCAATAAGAAGCAAATGCAGAAAATGGCAGAAATCTGTCAAAACAGACCAGCAGGTAAAGACGAATTTTTTCGAAGACCTTCTGTTGCTCAAATAGAAAAGTGTTGATATAACGAAAGTTAGATAACAACCTGGGCAGAACCACAAAAATTCACGCCTCAAAAGTATGTTCAGATATTTTACACGAATTTTTACGGTGAAGCACAGAAATCTGTTTCGGGACAGCAACTTTCCCAATCATTACGTCTCTCTCATTAGAGGTTACTCTTGGCACAAAAAGCAAATAAAAAGGATAAGGAGCGGTTATTACTGAAGTAATAACTTCCAAGACTCATCTAAAACTTTTGAAAAGGTTATCTCCCAATAAGTACTTTTCTTTAACGCCTTTAAGTTACGCATGATAGTTTGAGAAGATGCTCACATAACAAATAAGAATTGAAGTAAAAGAGAGCATCAAGAAGCAAATTCAAAACACATTTAAGTCTAACCCACTTCCTATGCATAGGAATCTTGTAAATAAACAAGTCATGAAAGCACAAAGCAACAAGCATAGTAAAGCAAAACAAGTGCAACTTCAAGACTTTCAACATAAAGAGGGGAAACTTAATATTATTGAGATGCATAAAACCATGTTTCCCTCTCTCATAATAACTTTCAGTAGCATCATGAATAAAATTAACAATATAACTATCACATAAAACATTCTTATCATGAGCCACATGCATAAAAGAATTAATACTCTCCATATAAACATAGTCATTCTTCTTCATTGTGGTGGGAGCAAATTCAACAAAATAGCTATCATTATTATTTTCATCACCATAATCATCAAATATAGGAGGCATATTGTAATCATAATTAATTTTCTCCTCAATAGTAGGTGGACTGAAAATATCATATTCAGTATTGTAATCATCATATATTGGAGGTTTAGTATCATCATAAGCAATAGAATAGCTATCTTCCAAAGCTGGGGAACTAAAAAGATCATTTTCATAGAAACTAGCTTCCCCAAGCTTAGAATTTTCCATAGCATTAGCAATAATGGTGTCCAAAGAATTCATACTAACAACATTGCTATTAGTACGCAAATAAAGTTCCATAGGTTTTTTAATTTTCTCTTCAAACACTTCATGTCCTAACTCAAGATAAATACTATAAAGCTCTCTAATTTTGTTGTTGTTTTCCATTAAGCCTAACTAGTGAAAACAAGAAACAAAAAGACAAAATTGCAGAATCTAAAGGAAATAACTTCGAGCACTCACATCGGAGGATGTGAGTACCTTTTACCTTACCTCCCCAACAACGGCGCCAGAAAATAGGCGTTTGCCGTGGGAGGTTCTTCTTCTTTAATCCTCTGGTGTGAATACCTTTTACCTTACCTCCCCGGCAACGGCGCTAGAAAATAGCTTGATGTCTACGCACTTCTATTCTTGTAGCCAGTTGTTGGGCCTCCAAGTGCAGAGGTTTGTAGAACAGCAGCAAGTTTTCCCTTAAGTGGATCACCCAAGGTTTATCAAACTCGGGGAGGAAGTGGTCAAAGGTATCCCTCTCAAGCAACCCTGCAATCAAGATACAAGAAGTCTCTTGTGTCCCCAACACACCCAATACACTTGTCAGGTGTATAGGTGCACTAGTTCGGCGAAGAGATAGTGAAATACAAGTGGTATAGATAATTATAAGTGTTAACGGTGATAGAAGATAGCTTGATGGCGTGGAAAAGACTAAAGGCAAACTGAAATAAAGAAGGAAGCAAGCAAACATGTAACAGATCCAATAGCAAACGGTGTATCAATGCTTAGAAACAAGGCCTAGGGATCATACTTTCACTAGTGAACACTCTTATATAAATATATTCTCTTTATGATACTACTCTTAACTACTCTCATGTTGGACACTCTAATCGTTGGTAAGGCTATAACAGCACACCTCAAAGTAAGCCTTTCCCATCTAGATAACCCCACACTGTCACCTTGAGCACTAGATGGTTCCAACAAACACCACAATTTCATAAAGATATCCAACTCCAAATATAACTCATAACAAGTATTTGTAATCTCTAGCCTAAGTGCCACCATGGTGTGCACACTGTCACTTTCACACACATGGGGAGAGCAGAGATCTATTAAAGCACTTGAGTAGCAAGGTAGATCTATAGATTACAAGCTCATGATCTCAATAAGATCATGCATAGAGAGAGAGATGAACACATAGCTACCGGTAGAACCCTTAGCCTCGAGGAAGAACTACTCCCTCCTCATCATGGGAATTAGAAATGGTGATGGAGAAGGCGGTGGAGATCGATGGAGATGGCTCCGTGGGCACTTCCCCGTCCCGGCAGGGTGCCGGAACAGAGACTTTCTGTCCCCCGAATCTCCCCTTCGATGGCGGCGGCACTGTGGAACTTTTCATGGATTTCTGATTGATTCTTTAGGGTTTTGGTATCGGGAGGCTCTTATAGGCGAAGGAGGCAAGGTCGGTGGCCATCCAGGGGGCCCACACCATGCCCTGGCGCGACCTAGGTGGACCCGTTCCATGGGGTGGTGTGGCCACCCTATGGCCCCTCTCCGACTCTCCTTCTGGCTCCGTGAGTCTTCCGGTAAAATAGGAACTTTGGCTTTTGTCCCGTCTAATTCCGAGAATATTCATTTTCTGACTTCCTGGAACCAAAAACAGTCAACAGGCACTGTGGCGTCTTGTTAATAGGTTAGTCCAAGAAATCATATAAAAAGTACTCCAAAGTTGGAACAAAGACAAGAAAGTAGATAAAACCAAGCATGGAACATCAAAAATTATAGATACATTTACAATGTACCAGCAGGGTGGCGGCCGACGGCTGCGCCCCGACCCGTGCGGTGGATATTATCTGCCGCCCACGTGGTTGGGCTGTTTTCTTTTATTCCTTTTCTTTTTCTACACCTTTTCTTTTAGGCTATTTCCCTTTGGGGATTTGGCCTAATATGAAAGTTGCTTTTATAAATCTTAATTTAAATATTATTTAGAATATATTAATTCATAATTAACATATAATAAATGTATATTTAAATTCCCATTTATCTGAAAACACTTTTCATGTCTTTTCCTTTATTCTTTCTTCGAACAACTTCGGGTCTCTTTGAGGAACATTTTCGGCTTTCTCTTTCTCTATTGTGATTCCGTCTTACGAATGATCGCTCTCATCGTACCCTTAAGTGTATCCCCTCACAGCTCGGGAATGCTCTAGATATGATCTATATGAATGATCAATAGAGGGACCAGGGATGTCCATGTGACCCCTATGCATTCCTGATGACAATGACGTTTGAACCGGTAAATGTAGCATCCATATTCCTTTTGTTTCTTGATACGACTTGTCCGAGATCCGATCATTGGTATCACATACCTTGCTCAATCTCGTTAACAACAAGTTCTATTTTCTTGTTACCGTGACATTACATCCCCATGACCGAGTCACATGTTACAACATTTATGGATGTAATCTCACCAAGCCGGCTGTATGTATCTTTACCCGTCATGTGGGCAAACAAATCCCGCTCTTGACATATATTGCCTCTACGGTTCCTCTGAGTACCTGAACACACCTTTATTGCCACCATATTACCAGATGACGTTTGCTGCTATCTAAGCACTCTCGGGAGACAGTGATTGATATAGCCTCACGGTCTAAGGATTTAGGAGTCTAGATTTAGTTGTTGCAACAATGAACTATATGACTTGATCGTGTTGCCATCCTTCGAGGAATGTCCATCACATCATTCTCCAATGATATGACCCTGTTGTCAATTGGCATAAATGCCCATGATCTTGAAACCCAAATCATCCTCATGACCAACGAACTAGTATGAATAGAGACTACTAGGGACTTGGTTGTTTCATACCACACCTGTACCAATGTTTCTACTTGATACAGTTATAGCACAATATGAAACTATTATAAACTAATTGAGATATGACAATAAAAACCTATTTATTATTTGCCTCTAGGGCATATCTCCTTCAGTCTCCCACTTGCACTAGAGTACAAATAATCTAGCTCGCATTTTACTCATATAAACCATATAACATATGTGTTTATTGATCATGCATGCTCATGGGAAACGTCATGTCCATGTTCTGTTTTACCAGATCATTATGTCTTTTGCAAATCATTAATGTCTTCCTAATTTTGACATTCTCACCATTATCGTATAATGGGTCGAAGCATTTGTTTGGCAACAAAGTGAGACTTTGTTTCTAGTTTATAATGATGGTCGTTTTCACTATTGTCATCTAAACTTCGAAACACAATTTGCTATCCTTTGTGTATGTGCGACAGTTATGGCAGCAGAACGAGGCCGGATTCTAGGAGCCTACAGTGACTTTAGATCAACCTCGAGGGCTTTCTTGTGGGCATTGTGCCCTAGGACACATCATTCTACGTTAAAATCAAACTAGCCCCGCCATAACATTATACATCACATTAGATGGAGCATTTATACTTCTATATCTATGTAGATCCTAGTGCATGAAATGCAACTATGCCACTTCCTTTGCTTCTTGCCATTTAAGTACAAACTTAATTTTGGTTCAGTCATCAACTCAGGAATCACTTAAAGACACGTTCTTACAGGTAATACTTTGTCCTGCCAACCAGAACCTTGGGTCACATTACGTCGAGTATTCAATATGGTTGTATGGAAGAACCTATGACTGAGGCATAGGAGATGCAACACATCTCTTTCTTTCTTTTTAACCATAGTTTCAATACTAACTCAATGCTTCATATAGTAAGAACGTCTTTCTTACCTTGTTCCATTCTGAACTTCTTTAGAATCTTGCTTAGGACATTCTAAACATCTGTTAGAATCAAGTCCAGGAAGCATTGAACATTTGATTTTTATTAAACTCACAAATCTATCTCAATAGATCTCATTGTTTAATAACTTCAACTTCATCCTTATTTACCTATTTGAATGTTATTAACACCAATCACATCATTCACATATGTCGTCCACAAATCCTAGAATGATTTCATGCTCCCACTCAAATATTGCATCCATATTTGAGATCTAGGGATTTCACTTAGTTCCCACTCAAAATATGTCAGCTACATATTATGATTTACCCAAATGCTCCCACTCAAATCTAGGTCCTCTCGATAATATTGGACATTCCAAAATTATTTAATCACCATCAAATAGAGAATTCCACTAACGAGATTTCAATGACCATTCATTTCTCGCACTTAGGTCCATCACGCTTCTTTGTATTTCATAGGTATGTCTTGTTCAAAACATGACAAGTGAATCAACAATATAATTCCAAAAACTTGTAGAATATATAGTTGAATCCTACTTTCTTTAGTAAATGTATTCGCTAAAACTTTATGATCATTATCATTGGTTTCTCCTCTATTTATAGAGTTTGGTTTAACAAAACAAATTCCACTGCGCCACTCAACAATTCGGAGGTAAGGTCAAATACCTTGTTTTTGATCTTTTACTTTTTTCCACCTGTATCTTCATCAAGACACGTCAACTTTGGACAACAGTAGGTTTGCCCCTGTGTGGAAGATCCATTCATAGCTTCCTAAGAATGCTCTACAAAGACTTGTTTATTCGCCACGACTTCGACTTATCGAAATCTCCAGAAACTCGAACGTGCCATAACTCTTATAGTGTTGTGTCCACGAATCTTTTAGATGCTCCTTTATATTTCAAGTGAGTGTTTTGCTTATTTCGATCTCTAACTCTAAACGACAACTATAACCCCGATAAGAGATAATATGTATCTAATACAAAATGATTATGATGTTTAGACATTTCAACAAAGTTTGAATTCGTCCAATTATCATAATTTGTGAAACATTTTTCACAAGTACCTTTTATGCTAAACTTAACTTGAATACTTTAGTCATGTTGATCAAATCAAAGAGACTTGTTAATTTAGTTAATTTAATATCCCATTTAGTTATGAACTCATTTGAACAATTCAAGTCGTTTCAAACTTATGTTTCATTAAGTAAATACGCTTATTCACTTAAGTCCACAATTAACTAATGATTTCCACTATTTGTTGAAAATACGATACATCACTATGTATAAGATTCAACATTTCTTCGCATATCACCGTTTTACTAGAATGCGAAGTTTTAGTCATTCTGCCCAAGAGGCATGGTTTTGCAAAATCTCTAGATTAAGCATCTAGGACCCCGATCTTCATTTACAATGAAGAACATGCAATAACCAAAATGACTTAAACTATAATGTTATTTCATTATTGAACTTTGGATATCTTTTAGCATACTAATCCTTCATAAATGCTTAAATTATTATCATTAACATAGTGATGAGAATAACTCATTTATAATCATAATGTGACCATAAGGTATTGTTCATAAGAATAGTACAACTGGTTTGTAACTCATTCATATGAATAATTGTCTCGCCAAAAGCAAGGCACACAAACAAGGATTACAAAATTATATTCAAGTCCACTAATCCAAACGATAAACTTTGAGGAAAGGGGAGATGTCGGCCATTAACTGTTTTGCTTGTTGTCATCAAGTCACATTGCCTCAAATCCACCAATTCTCAAGCAAATCATCATGTTTTCACAAAGCAGGACAAGTATCAAATACTTTGCAAACTGGAACGAGTTTTTTACAAGAACCACATTTATAATTTGTATATCTTACATATACCTTTTTCATCCATGACCTCCTTTTGCAATCAAGCCCTTCTAAGAGTTCTCAACTCTAATGCAAGATCACCAAGTGATTTTCCAAATAACATTTTCATCCATGATGGAGGAAAACCCATCCAATGGCTCATACTCTATGTGCCTTATTCTGTAGAATACAAAATGTAGCCCAGCTCTCCATTGAATGGAGAATGGCTTATTGGATGGTTATGGAGAAAATAGAAACATTACGGAGTCATCAAATTATCTCCTAATGGTTATTGTATCAAGAAGAGAAGATCACCTTTTACGGGGATATTCCTCAGGCATGGGTATTAATCTATAAAGTTGGACCCTTTTGCTAAGTTCCACATTAAGCAATATATTCCCATGGTCACAAAGGACCTCAGTGGGATAGGCCAAGATCTACTAAGATATTTGCAAACAGACATCTAGACTAACTTCGTAATAAGAGTTCAATTTATAATTGATCTCCACTAAAATCGTCTTTAGTGATCACAAGATCCCTATCCTTTGCACTGTTGGGTCCGCAACATAGAAAACAAAAAATTTCCTACGATGAGAACTACACGCCAAGATCTATCTACTAGGTACAAAGCAACGGGTGGACATACATCCAACAAGAACTTACCCTCGAAGACAACGAGTTTTGTTAACGAGTAGGAACTCGAGGTTGATGTAGTCGTACACTTGCCGATCTCAAGATCATGAGGAAGTCCGAGCGTCGCAACTCAGCAGCACATCCGTACTCGCACACACGTTCAAGCCACCGGACAACCTCCACCTCCTCGCTCCAGCGATCCAGCGGAAGCAGCAACTCCTTCCATACGAAATGCCACTGGGAACATGTATCTCGCTAATCCGAGACCATGGGGGAATAATTCTAGAGGGGAAGAGAGATCCTTCACAAGGAGGTGTGAGGAAGAAGGAGGAAGAGGGTGGCCTTTTATAGGAGGAGGGGGGTGCCGGCGCATGGGGGGTGACTCCTCACCTCCCCCATTCATGTGGTGGTAACCCCTCCACATTAAAATGCCTCTTCACATTCCCCTTTAAATTCCCTACTTTAAATGCATTAAAATTCTCCAAGTTTAATGCTCTCTCATTTAATAGAACTCTTTTATTAAATTTATTCAGAATTTTGTTAATTACTTTAATTAACAAACATTCACATATAACCCCTTGCAATATTTCAATATCACATGCAGAACCACTTTCTGCAATTTCACCCGAAACAATTTTCGGTTTCTATCGAAACAATTCCTGCGCTTTGCAATTCTTTCGTCTGAAACATATGTGCTCCAAAATGGTGTCCGGTAACTCTTAAGTGCCTCACCCTACGGTTCGCGAAAAATGCAGACATGATTGAGACTCCTCTTAGATCAATAGTCAGAAGCGGGACCTGGAGATCCATATTGACTCCTACACATTCAACGATGACTTCTGTGATCGTGAGAACCTTTAATGCTAGTAACTAAATCCCTTTGTCTCGCGATATATTATATGTCCGAGATTCGATCATTGGTATCTCCATACCTAGTTTGATCTCGTTACCGACATGCACTCTTTTCTCGTTCCCGTGATATAACATTCTAGTGATCACATCACTTGCTTGCAAGCTACCTTAATGTGATATCATCGAGAGGGCCCAAAGTATATCTATCTGTCATCGGGACTGACAAATTCCACTCTTGATCCATGAGCCTCAACATAACACCTTCGTAGCACTGAACCCATATTTATAGTCACCCTGTTACGATGTGACATTTGATGTTATTAAGATACTCTTCAGGAGTTAGCAATTAACATGATCTCATGGTCTAAGGATAAAGATTACTTCGTATGATGTTATAGCAATATAAACATAATGAATTTGATCGTAATGCTATACTTCGGATGAATGTTCATCGCATCATTCAACTAATGTTGTGACCTTTTTATTAACAACATCCAATGTCCATGATCAGGAAACCTTGATCATCTTGTTAATCAACAAGCTAGTCTATAAGAGAGGCATAACTAGGAACCCTTTTTGTTTATTAAACACACATGTATTGATGTTTCCGATCAATACAATTATAGCATGCAAAATAAACATTTATCATAAACATGGAATAAGATAATAACCACTTTATTATTGCCTCTCGGGCATATTCCCTTCAGTCTCCCACTTGCACTAGAGTCAATAATCTAGTTTGAAAAACTTTGCGTATTGAACACCTATGGCTTTCTGGTGTTGCATATACGCTATTGCTAGTGGTTAACATAATCTCTGGATCTGACAGTTTCAGGTCCGTGTGTATTTGCATGTCTTTGCGTCTCTATGCATCACTCATTCTCAAATGAGATGGCATTATATAAATTTGGTCCTTTGGTGAGACCTTTAGTTCGTTCCAGTTAAAATATGTTGATATTATTGTCACACAATATATCTTCATAGTATTAGCCCGCTTTGAACCACACCTAGTTTGATAACAAACTACTTAACACAAATGCCCTCCTTTGCTGCTACTATAGCAGTTATATACTTAGCCTTTTGTTGTAGTATCCGTCACAATGTCTCAACTTTGGAACTCATCCAAATCCATCATGGAACATCCTTTCCATTACATTGTGCCACCCATAGTCTAAATTGAGATAAATTTAATTTGTATCTTGTGACAAAACTAGTATCAATGTAACACTTTACAATGAACTACCTTTAACTATTTGTCACTTACACATGATATATTCTTAGTTCTTCCAAAGCTCATAAGAATATCTTTACTATTGTCCAATGATCCTATTATGAATCATTCTGGTATGTGCTCATAACATTTAGAGCATAGGACATATCTGGATATATACATATCACGGTATAATCGATCAAAATCTTCATGTGATTTTACTCACCAAGTGTTGAAACACTTTAATCTTGATACAATCCTTTCCATGCAGCAAGAACCTTTCTTGTTGTTTCCATATTGAACCCTTTCAATATCTCATATATGTATGTCTGGCATAACCATATTAGAGCCTCAATCTATCCATATAGATATTGATGCCAAATATTCCGGTTTTGCCCAAGTCTTTCATCGAAATCTTATTTTAATGAAATTCTTAACTTGTGTCAATACAAGATACATCATTTCCAATCAACAATATGTCCTCTACATAATGTATTAGAAATATGTCTCAGCGCTCCCACTTAATTTCTTGCAAATGCAAGCATCTTCATCATCTCTGATGAATTTAAACTCTTTTAATAGTTTCATCATGGTGAAGATTCCAACTCCGCTATGCTTACTTCAACTATTGAAGTTTGCATGCCCTTTTAGCACCCTTTGAGTTAACAAAACCCTTCGGACCATGTCTTGTACACGTCCTAGGTAACCATTCTATTAGAAGAACATTGTTTTGTTTGTTCAACTACCATACATCAAATTATATGTAGTGGTTGCTATATTAATCCATCAAGACTAAATATCGCTATGAAAGATCAAATCTTGTCATAGTCAACTCCTTGAACATTGTCGTAAACTTCTTTCCGACATGTCGACTATTTCATAGATTTTAAACATCCATGTCTTATTTCTTTATAGATCCAAACACGACCGATAGGCTTCACGCCTTTCTGGAGGGTCTTCCAAGTTCAGAAACTTGATTTCTCGTGTATGGATACTATCACGGATTCTATGACTTCTAGTCATTTTATGGAGTCAGGGCCCATCATCGCTTCTTTGCATGTAGTCGGTTTATCATTGTCAAAACAATAATGACTTGCTTATCAAATCACACTATTTGATTCTTACCGACCCACACGGTTCAATAGGAACTCTAATCTCCGAGATCACACCCTTTTTAATCACGGGATCCATGGGCATTGTGGCTGCCACCGGGCCACTTTCTGGCGCTACGCTACTTAGCACATATAGCTAAGGTTCAACAACCTTATCAAAGTTCTATTGTTCTCCCACTTAACTTTTTACGAAAAGTTCCTTCTCAAGAAACTTGATGTTCCAAGCGACAAAATCTTTTGTCCTTGGTGTTATGGAGAAATTCCCAAGAAATTATTTGGGATAACCTACAAAGACGTGCTTATCCGACTTTGGTTGTAAACATTTTACTTATGCATAGCATACCAAAATTTAAGAAAAGACAATTCGGGTTTTATCCCAAACCATAACTTATATGGTGTCATTTCAACGGATCACGATGGTGCTCTTTTCAGTGTAAAAGCGGTAGTCTCTAAAGCTTCAATCCTTAAAACATAATGGCAGTTTTATAAATGACACCCTTGATCTTAACATGTCAAACATGGTTTGATTTCATCTCTCGGATATGCCATACTCCTATGGTTTATCGGGAAACACAAATCATGAAACAATTTCTCAAATCTTAAGTGTTTTGCTAAACATGTAACTCAAATATCTTCCTTTATGATCGAATCATAAATTCTTTATTTTCTTGTTACAATGATTTTCCACTTCATCTTGAAAGTCTTTGAACAATTTTCAAAGGTTTCATACTTCTTCCTTATTAAGTAAATATACAGATATATTCACTCAATTTTTTGGAGAAAGCATATGAAGCAAAAAGATCCATCGCATATGGCTACACATAATGGACTATGCACGTCAGCATGCACAATTTCCAATAAGCTAGTCACCCGTTCCTCTTTGGCCTATGAACGGAGTTTCAATTATCTCGAGGAAAGTCTCACATGCGTCAATTGATCAAAATCAAAGACTCCAAAAATCCATCAACATGGAGTTTCTTCATATTTTCTTTCCAATATAATTTAAAACAGCGATGTCACTTCATAAGTGATCTTTCAATCATTTTTCTTGTGACATTTTAGCAATAGTGTTTATGGATGTGATTTCTCCCACTAGACTTGTAAAAGTTCATCCATCCTTTATGGAATACGGTAATTATTTGAACAACCATTGTTCTCGTAATACCGGAACAAAATAACAATTATTAAAACAAATCTTGAAGGCTAGGTTTGACGACAACGAAAAAACATAATAACACTTTATTTGTTTTCGATGAACATCATCACTTATTCTCTTGCTAGTTACTTAGGCCATTGCAGTTCATGAATTGCGTTGTCCTGTATGACACTTCATATCAACCAATTCGGTATCCAATTCCGGTATCCAATACCTCAGAACCACATTGTTCAACAAGCAAGGAATACAGCCATAACATGTATATCTTCTATATACCTAAGTTGGACATTTCCAACTTTTTCTTTTCTGCCAAATATTTTATAGATTCTCTTTCAGCAATTCCTTTTCCTTTTAAAAGAATCTATCAACATCAATTGTGGTGTCATTCACATGACACATAGTACAAAGTGTATATAGTCAAATACTAATACCATTGGACTTGCACTTTGAAGTGGATCACCATCATCAAATGTTTGGTATTCTTTCAAAAATCCATTCTTTAGTAATCTACTAGTTTAGTAAACATTTTACTTACATCTTCTATTCATCCTTATCATGAAAACTTTCATGATCAAGCTACTATAGCCTATAAGGAAGAATGATGAGTATAATTTTAGTTCCCAAAACCTTTTGGGAGATTCGGATGCCTAGCATCTCCATCCTTAAAAAATTCTCATACAATATGAGAACATGTATTTTGCTAAATTACACTCTATCATAATGCAAACAAAAACTTTGTTTCAGATATCACAATATCTTTCACACAAGATGGTTTCTGAAAAAAATTCTTTCAGCTCCTAGATAACCTCGATATTAAAACAACTTTTCAATATCAAGAATCATTGAGGCAAACATGATACTTTAGATACTAACATTGGAATTCTTACTCTTGATTTAATACTACTTATTAAACTTCATGGAGTAAATAGAGTTTTCTGAAAGTTTGCAATAGGACTTCTAAACCTTAAATTGACATTCAAAACAATACGATACCAGTTCGTAAAGTAAATATCCAGAATTCTATAGTTCTATTATCTCAATTAAAACTAAGCATAAGGTAGTGAACAGATGCCAATGACTACAACAAATTATGCAAATTCACTTCGATTTAGTTTATGAAAAATTGAGTTTGACTAATCCAAATTAGAAATGAACTCCCACTCAAAAACGACATCCCTCGTGCCTTTTTGGTGATTGCATGAACCAAATCCACTACACCAAGTCCGATCATCACGTGAGTCGGTGTAGCTTCAAAGGCGAGCATCAATATGGGCATCATATCAACTATATGACTCATGCTTAACCTTTCGGTCCGTGTTCTAGGGCCATGTCTGTACATGCTAGGCTCGCCAAGTAAGAACCTTAGTATTCGCGTGTGTAAAACTTTCTTACACCCGTTGTATGAAAGCGTAGAGTCGAGTACACCCGATCATCACGTGATGTCTCGAAACACGATCCATAGAACGGTGCATACTCAAGGAAGAACACATTTTATCTTGATATCTAAATGAGGGATCATCTTACAATGCTACCAAAAACGCCAAACTAGCAGTATAAGATGCTAACATCTAATGTATAAAGTGAGATGATATGGTCCATGCATTTGATCTCTATCATTTGCATCGTGGTATGATCTCTATCATTCCTTTGTGTGTAAGGCCAAGGTCTATGGAAATTACACGTTGAATGTGTTGTAAGAGTATCTATCATACATCTACTTACAACAATACCATATCAATACACTAGCCCAGCAACGATCTAAACTAGACGCCTCTAATTTATCAATTGCAAGTTTTACGTGGCTTAGGGCTTTCGGAGATAGAACCGTTCTTACCTACGAACATGAACCACAACGAGGATAACCAAGTTATTAGCAACTCGTTGTAAATCAGATATTGACTATAGTAGGAGAGACAGACACCCACCAGCCACTTATGCAAAACAAGTTGCATGTCAGTCGTGGAACCGGTCTCATGTACGATGACATGTAAGGTTGGTCCGGACCGCTTCATCCCACTATGCCACCAATATCCAAAATAGATAGAAGATGCAATAACATGATCATCATCGCCCACATATAAACATATGTGTACTACCCGTGCAAAGCACCTACGCATAGATCAGGCTCTGATACCACTGTTGGGTCCGCAGCATAGAAAACAAAAAAATTCCTACGATGAGAACTACACGCCAAGATCTATCTACTAGGTACAGAGCAACGGGTGGACATACATCCAACGATAACTTACCCTCGAAGACAACGAGTTTTGTTAACGAGTAGGAACTCGTGGTTGATGTAGTCGTACACTTGCCGATCTCAAGATCGTGAGGAAGTCCGAGCGCCGCAACTCAGCCGCGCATCCGTAATCGCACACACGTTCAAGCCACCGGACAACCTCCACCTCCTCGCTCCAGCGATCCAGCGGAAGCAGCAACTCCTTCTAGACGAAATGCCACTGGGAACATGTATCTCGCTAATCCGAGACCATGGGGGAATAATTCTAGAGGGGGAGAGAGATCCTTCACAAGGAGGTGTGAGGAAGAAGGAGGAAGAGGGTGGCCTTTTATAGGAGGAGGGGGTGCCCCTCCTTCATGGCCGGCGCATGGGGGTGACTCCTCACCTCCCCCATTCATGTGGTGGTAACCCCTCCACATTAAAATGACTCTTCACATTCCCCTTTAAAGTCCCTACTTTAAATGCATTAAAATTCTCCAAGTTTAATGTTCTCTCATTTAATAAAACTCTTTTATTAAATTTATTCAGAATTTTGTTAATTACTTTAATTAACAAACATTCACATATAACCCCTTGCAATATTTCAATATCACATGCAGAACCACTTTCTGCAATTTCACCCAAAATAATTTCCGGTTTCTATCGAAACAATTCCTGCGCTTTGCAATTCTTTCGTCTGAAACATATGTGCTCCAAAATGGTGTCCGGTAACTCTTAAGTGTGTCACCCTACGGTTCACGAATAATGCAGACATGATTGAGATTCCTCTCAGATCAATAATCAGAAGCGGGACCTGGAGATCCATACTGACTCCTACACATTCAACGATGACTTCTGTGATCGTGAGAACCTTTAACGCTAGTAACTAAATCCCTTTGTCTCGCGATATATTACATGTCTGAGATTCGATCATTGGTATCTCCATACCTAGTTTGATCTCGTTACCGACATGCACTCTTTTCTCGTTCCCGTGATATAACATTCTAGTGATCACATCACTTGCTTGCAAGCTATCTTAATGTGATATCACCGAGAGGGCCCAGAGTATATCTATCCGTCATCGGGATTGACAAATTCCACTCTTGATCCATGAGCCTCAACATAACACCTTCGTAGCACTGAACCCATCTTTATAGTCACCCTGTTACGGTGTGACATTTGATGTTATCAAGATACTCTTCAGGTGTTAGCAATTAACATGATCTCATGGTCGAAGGATAAAGATTACTTCGTATGATGTTATAGAAATATAAACATAATGACTTTGATCGTAATGCTATACTTCGGATGAATGTTCATCACATCATTCAACTAACGTTGTGACCTTGTTATTAACAACATCCAATGTCCATGATTAGGAAACCTTGATCATCTTGTTAATCAACAAGCTAGTCTATAAGAGAGGCATAACTAGGAACCCTTTTTTGTTTATTAAACACACATGTATTGATGTTTCCGATCAATACAATTATAGCATGCAAAATAAACATTTATCATAAACATGGAATAAGATAATAACCACTTTATTATTACCTCTCGGGCATATTCCCTTCATGCACCTCCCCCGATCGTCACGGCCATCAGTGCAGCCTCAAAGGTAGTGACGAGGGTTTAACTCGTCAGTGCCCATTGTTATGGACTTGGGTTTTGGAGAAGGAGCGAGCGCTGGAGACATCTATCGGCTAGCAAACAAGCACACGGGAGACAAAGGATTTACCCAGGTTCAGGCCTCGTAGAGGTCCCTCCTCCTGCTTGTCTGCTCGTGGAATTATCGAGGGAGTCAAAAGTTACAATGATGCGCAGATGAAATCAGGCGAGGGTTGCGAAAGCTAGGGTTTCGTGTGTCCTCCTCGCCACCCCCTCCTAGCCTTTATATAGATAGGCTAGGTCTCAGGTAGTAGGTCGAGTCGGTTACAAGTTGTATCAAAACTCTAGTCTTGAGCTTCTTATTGTCTTTCAAGTAATTGAGAGTCCGTAGGTTATTCGAGTCCCTTTATCCGGGCCTTGGCGACACCGTGGGCCTGTATGTATTTGGACCGTATATGACAAGCTTGAGTACCCGTAGGGTATACCCATGTCAATAGCCCCCGAGTGACCAGTGAAATCGCAGATTCGACTGGGGACTTTTGAAGCCTTTGAGTGCCTATTTCGATTGCTTTTATTTATGTCACAGGGATTGTTGATATACGTGCCTGATATAACCGAAGCATCGGTATCAGTTAACCACCTTAGGGTGAAACAACACAATCTACTCAAATTCGAGTCCCCGGACTCGAATCCGGAAAAATGCTGGTGTAATTCGACTCAGGCCACGGAGGTCTTACAGGAGTCGAATTCCAGTGTATGGGTGTGAGCACTCGACGCGTCCGTCAAGGCATATTCATCGTACCTGTAGGCACGGATATATCTCTGGTAGTGCACAGCAGATGCGTTGCCAGGCCTTATTCAGGTCTTACCTTCACGTTGTAAGCGCGGCATCCGAACTTTTGGTCATCGCGGAGATGATTCGGGTAACCCAGGAGACGCAGTCTCTTTGTAGGGGGAAAATTATGAGGCGGTGTCGCCATGAGTTTCGAGTGTGGATGTTATCAACACATAGTTTTTTTTGTTCAAATAATCATAGGGTGCGCGACCAGCGCTCCCTATGGGAGTAGCCCCCGAGTGCCTGGTTGAGTCGAAGACTCAGGCAGGGACTAAAAACTTCTGCGACTGCTGTCGTCTTTTGCTTCCTTGTTCGGTTGATAACCCGGGCAGGTAGTAAAACACCTTTGCGACTGCTATCGTCTTCGCCTGCTTGTTTCAGTCGATGACCCAGGCAGGTGCAAAAATATTTTTGCGACCGATGTCGTCTTTTGCCTGCCTGTTTCCGGCGTTCCCTATGGGAGTAACCCATGTTCATAATCAAACTGTGTTTCGAGTGGTTGGGTTTGCCTTTTGTAATTGTCCATGTTCCTGCAAAAAGAAAAGAAAAATCATAGGGTGCGCGGCCGGCGCTCCCTATGGGAGTAGCCCCCGAGTGCTTGGTGGAGTCGAAGACTCCAGCAAGGACTAAAAATAGTCGAAGTTCTCCATTGCATAGCTTTTTGGTGACGTTAGTGCTGACGCTTTTATGACCTTAGTTGCCCGCGTGAGCGGTTTTGACGGGACGTGACGAGCTATGGGTCCCACTTTCTGACTTTGATTTGACTGAGCGTGCGTAATCTTATTTTTAACTGTGCCTCCTCGATTTCCGCGTGTAATGGTAGAAGTGGGGGGATGGTTCGCGCTTCCTCTTCTCCACGTGTCCGCTGCGATGCGTGACATGCGTCCAATAGGGTTTTTATCAGCCGTTGGATTGCATCTTCCAGGGGTTAAGTAGCGATGCCGCAGCGGTAATTTTCCCATATGTGTTCTTTCTTCCTTGCTGCCATCGCCATTGCCCTTTGCTTTCCTGCTCTACGACGCTGGACCAGCTTCGTTCGTTCCCCAGCTATTTTCTTCGCTCTCATCGCCGCCGCGCAATGGGGAAGAAGGGAGGCACTGCCGCTGAGTCTGCGGCCACCCTCGCTGCAGCGAAGAAGAAGGGTGGCTCTGCTGCTGCAGCCACCAGCGCCGCCGCCGCCGGGAAGAAGAAGGCCGTGGGCACCCGCGTGACTAATGGCGCGTGGCGCCCTTCCATCATCAAGGCATCTGATCTCCGTCTTCTTCGCCAAGACGGAGTGATTTCTGCATCAGTCGCCGATTCGCGCGTCCCCAGCGGTGAGACTGTTCCTGTGCCTCCCGCTGGTTATCGAGTGATGTTTCTTGCATTCATCATTCTCGGTCTTTCCTTGCCTCTTCACCCTTTTCTTCGGGGTCTTTTGTGTTTCTATGGGCTCCAGCTCCACCAGCTGTCCCCAAATTCTCTCCTCCACAACACTTGTTTCATCACCCTCTGCGAGTGCTGGCTCGGAATCGAGCCGCACTTTGGTCTTTTCAAACGCATTTTTAAATTGAAGCGTCAGTCCGCATCTGGCTCTTTAGTTTACGATGTAGGTGGTTGCGGAATCCATGTTGATCCATCCGCCACCTATTTTGATATCAAGCTCACCAAGTCCGTCCAGGGATGGAGGGATAGATGGTTCTATGTGCGCGATCAGAAGGCCAATGACGAGCACTTTGGACTTGCTCCCTTCGATCCCGTGACTCCCTACAAGAAGATGCGTTCTTGGAAGAACGTGATCATGCCCTCCGAACTCGCGGAGACAGATGTGCTATATCAGCGTGTCTGTGACCTCGAGAGTCGTATAGGCGCAGAAGAGGGAGGCTGCGCCCTTGTGAGGACCTGATTGCATCGTCGCGTCCAGCCTCTCCAGGCCAGGGTCCACCCCATGTTCCAATGGGGTGGCTCTGATGATCCCACTCGCGTGTCTGCCGATGGCATGTCTGCGAGTGAGGTAGATAAGAGGGTGCGACTGGTTACAAAGTATACCCTCAAGGATGTGCTTCCGAACGAGCCGGTCGTTCCTCCTTTCGATGCTTCGAATCCTCCCCCTGAGGTATGGTTGTGCAACGTAGTAGCGTTTTTTCTTGATTGCGTCTTCTATTGCTTATCTGTTTTGCTTTTTGTATGCAGGATTGGGCGGTGTCGCCTTGCATGCCTCCCCTGAGGGGATTATTCCTCCTGAGGCTGAGGAAGAGGACCAGTCTGAGTCGACTGTCCCTTCCGATGTGGAAGAGGAAGCCCCCGAGTCCGAGAGTCCGGATACTCGCAAGCGTTCGCGCCGCGAGGATTCCGACGCATCGATTCCTTCCAATCTAAGAGGCGCGGCTGTTGGCGTGGAGTCGCCAATTCCCGCCGTTCCAGTGAGGGCTGTGGCACCATCTTCTCGCAAGAAGATGCGATTGCCCAAGGAGTCTTCGTCGGAGTCGTCGGAAGCCACATTTGATCTTGACAGATTTGACTGGTAAGTTTGCTGGTGCACTCGTTCTTCACTTGTTTTCTTCTTGTTGACTTTGCCCTGGGAGTTTGCCCTTTTTGAGTGCGGTTTTTCCCTTGCAGTCAAGAGGCGTCGTCATCGTCTGGCGACCTCAAATTTTTGAAGGAATCAGGAGTCGCGACCTTGAAGGCCAAGATGGAGGTTGAGCATGCTCCTTCTCCTCCGGCGGCGGCCCACTCCGGGCACAATTCTTCGAGCTCTCCTCACGTAGGGGAGCATCGAGTAGTAGCTCGGATGATGGTTCAGCAATCTTCTTCGGAGTCGCTGGAGGACCATGTAAGTATATCTCCCCCTCTTTTATATAAGTTAGCAGTCAAGGCCCTTTGTTGCCCTCTGCTGATTCCTTGCTTTGCACGACAGATCCTTGTAAAGGAAGTCGCGCAGGTAGCGGAGCAAGTGATGGCGATAGGTCGCCAGCATGGAATGCTAGAGAAGCGCCACCGCGTGGTTGAGAGTGAGTATTCCATACCTGTTCTTGTCATCTTCTCTGCACATTGGTATCATCGACTAACAGCCAAATTTTGACTGTCCTATAGCTGAGCATAATGCTTTATTGCGTGACGTCGCCACGTTGGAAAAGACTCTGGCCGCAGCTGTGAAGGGGCGCGACGAGGCAATCGCGGCTCGTGATGAAGCCCAGAAGCGCGAAGAGGATCTACGTGCCTCCTTTGCGGCCAGGGAGAAGTTGTTCGAAGAGCATCTATTCTCAGTCGCCAAGGCCCTCTCAGGTACCTTTACTTGGCGGATATTTTTATTTGATGTTCTTCTCTTCCTCTGTGGCACCGGTGGCATTTAGAAGTTTGATCTGTGTGTGTTTTTTGGTGTAGATGCTGGTGGCTTGAGTTTTGATCCACGAGTCCTTGGTCGTGATGACGCTCTGGCGGGCGCGGTATCTGCGGTCGAAGACCGTAGCGCCGCTGTCCAAAATACGTTGTCCAAAGCCAAGGCCACCCTGAGTTGCCTCCGGGAGGAGCTGATGCCGAAGGCGGAGCTGGTCGACAATGTCGAGGAGCTGGTGGAGTCACTCGCTGGGGGTGTGCCTGCCACGTACAAGAACTCCCTCCATGCAGCTGGCGCGACCATGTCGCTAGCCATGGTGCAAGCCCACGGAGTCGAAGTGGATCCCTCGGTGGTGTCGAAGACAATGCCTGTTGGCGCGGATGGTCAGCAGGTAGTGTTCACTCCCTTTGCGACTGCCTGTGCCAAAGATGGCCATTCCTTGATAAACACCGTTGCCAAGTATTCGGAGGAGCTCAATCACGCTAAGAAGGCGCCGAAAACTTCGGCCTCAGGGGCCGGCGGAAAGTCAGTGGCATCTGATACTGCCATGGACTTGATGAAGCCCCCGAAGTCCTCGAAGTCGAAGAAGCCAGCTGCTCCGTAGTTAGTTTCGTGTAATAGCTGATGAACTCGCTCTTTTGATTGTAGCTCGTGCCTGTTGGTGGATGTGTTTGTACATACTTTTATTGATACTGAATGCACTTGTTACTTTTGGCTTTTGAGTTGGTCGCCTTATTTTTGCTTCTGGCTTGATTTTTGGTAGGGTACATCAAGTGGCCCTGTGGGGGGAACCCTGGACTCGCCATCTTTTGAGGATGCAACGACACCATCTTGCTCCAGAGTAGAGGAGCTTTCCTTGCTTTCGCGACTTCGTGATCGCGTTAAGCAGATGGAGCGTGAGTTGCCCGTGATCCGTGGTAGCGCCGACGTGTGGAAGTCAAAGGCTGAAAAAGCCGCCGCTCGCGAGCAATATCTGCTTGGCGAGGTGACGCAACTGGGCGACCAGTTTAAATGTTAGTTTGCTCATCCTCGTCTTTTCCTTTGTAGTTAATCGTGATGGTACGTTGTACTCATGCTGTTGATGCTGCTTCGTGTAGGTGTTAGCGCACACCGTCCGCAGGAGGAGAGAGACAGGATTGCCATCCGCCTTCATGATCTTACTCAAGAGCAACTTCAAGAGAGTGGATACTTCTGGGTAGATCATGATCGTGCGACTGCGTTAGCGACCCTGCAGGATGGCGCCTCGCGAGTCATGCTCTTTCTGAAGAAGTCGCAGTCGTGCCTGAAAAATATTTACCGGGCGATGTTCCCGTTGGATGATACTCCATCAAGCCTGCTGGCCCTTCTGACGAAATTTCAAGATATGTCCGCGGTTCGCGAGTGCGTGAGGCAGCAGCTAGTGGCTAGTGCTAAGGCTGCGCTCTCTTTGGTGCGTTTGCATATGCCTGACGTGGATGTCGCCGCCATTGCATCTGGGCCACCGATGCCACCTGCAGGATCTTCCTGGAACATGGTGCCGCATTATCAAGCGGTGGATCGTCCAGCCGAGGAAATTGTCGACTTCTTCGAGGAGCAGACTAATGTTCTTCTGTTGCAAGGGTAGCCGAATATGTATCCTGCATACAAGTGTACTGGTGTTGTAAAGATCATATATAATTTTGTAGATAATTTACAAATAGCTTTATAAGCGTGGGGTGCGTTGCACTTATGCGAGTCCGTTTCGTTAGCCTGGTCATCTTTGTATCTTTCCCCTGTCAACTTGTCAACTGCGTGGCAGATGGGTTGTGTTTATGTTTAGGGGTTCGATTGATGTGCCAGCTACTCAGGATGTCGCATTTATTGTTTGAAGAACATATGTATATAGGGTGACGCAGCCCCGAGTATGAAAGTTGACAAGAGAAAAGAGAGCACGGAGTTTTGGGGCACTTAGCTTTATTTTTTCAGAGAGCAGTACGTAGTACAATGTGCGACTAAGTAGCCTTGGCTAAATAGCCTTATTTGCGATGTAAAAGTAAAGAAGAAACGACTAAGGGTAGAAGCGTCGCAGTTGTGCGACGTTCTAAGGGTTGGAGTATGCGACTCCTGTATCTAAATCTTGAAGGTGATAGGCGCCACCTGGGATTACTTCTGTAATCACGTATGGTCCTTCCCAGGGGGACTCGAGCTTGAGATGCCCATGCTGCTTCAGTCGCAGGACCAGGTCACCTTCGACGAAGGATCTTGGGCGAAGCCTTCTGCTATGGTAGTTGCGCAGGTTCTGCTGGTAGATCGTAGATCTTTCTGCGGCGATTTCTCTTGCTTCATCAAGGAGGTCGACGGAGTCTTCGAGTGCGAGGGATGACTCCTTCTCGCTGTAGGCGACTACGCATGGCGCTTTGTACCGTACTTCGGCGGGTAATACTTCCTCTGCTCCATGTACCATAAAGAATGGTGTGTAGCCGGTGGCGCTGTTTGGAGTTGTACGCAGGCTCTAGAGTACGGATTGCAGTTCGTTTGGCCAGCACCCCGCGGCTTGTTCGAGTGGCCGAAGAAGTCGCTTCTTGATGCCGCTGCAGACGGGCCCGTTTGCTTTTTCTACCTGACCGTTGGTCTGCGGGTGTGCGACTGAGGCATAGTTGATGTTGATCCCCAGGTTCTCGCAGAAATCTTGGAACTCCTTGGATGTAAAGTTTGTTCCGTTGTCGGTGATGATGCTGTGCGGCACGCCGAAGCGATAGACGATGGACTCGAAGAACTTGACTGCGCTGTGCCTTGATTTCTTGGTCACTGGCATGGCTTCGATCCACTTGGTGAATTTGTCGACTGCGACCAAGAGGTAAACGTAGCCTCCTTGCGAGGACCTTGGGAGTTTGCCAACCATGTCGAGTCCCCACTGGGAGAAGGGCCAGGCCAATGGAATAGGCCGTAGTTCTGCGCCTGGTGCGTGTGGCTTGTCTGCGAATCGCTGACAGGCATTGCACTTTTGGACTATGTCTTTGGCGTCGCGCATGGCCGTGGGCCAGTAAAATCCAGCTCGCAGAGCTTTGGCGACGAGGGCGCGGCTGCCAGCGTGGTGCCCACAGGTCCCTTCATGGATGTCAAAGGAGGACTGCTCTTCCATCGGCTAGGGAGATGCATCGATGTAACACGCCTGTGATGCTACGTTTATATAGTTCGCCGTTGATAACGGAGAATGCCTTGGAGCGTCGCGCGATGTGTCGCGCGTCTGTCGGGTCGTCCGGTAGGCGCTTGCTGAGGAGGTACGTGATGTACGGCTGCGTCCAGGATTGTTCGATCATCATGACACTCATTGGCCCCTCGAGTCCTATGTCGAGCTCCAAATCATCGATTGGTGTTGGCTCATTGGGTGGCGTAGCCCCCGAGTCCGTTGTTGCGCTTGTTTTCTTCTCTGCGGCCTTCGGCTTGATGGAGCGTTCGCATATGCGCTCGAGAAATACCCCAGGTGGTATGGGTGCGCAGGTGGAGCCTATGTTGGCGAGTGCATCCGCCTCCTCGTTGCTTTCGCGACCTATGTGTCGCAATTCGCAACCATCAAAGTCTCCTTCAAGTGTGTCGTAGAGGTCGCGGTATGCGATCATGCTGTCGCTTAGTGCATCGCACTCGTGCATTGTTTGGTTGACGACTAGTTTGGAGTCGCCATATATAATTAGCCTTTTTGCGCCGCAGGCTTTTGCCATCCTCATCCCGTGTAACAGGGCCCCGTATTCAGCCTCATTGTTTGAGGCTGTGAACTGCATTCGCAAGACGTATTTCAGCTTGTCCCCTTGAGGTGATGTTAGTATGACACCTGCCCCCGCTCCGTCTTTCCTCTTGGACCCGTCGAAGTGCATTGTCCAGAGGTAGGACATGTTTGGCCTGTCCGGGAGTTGGTTTTCCATCCAATGTACGAGGAAGTCCGGGAGAACTTGCGACTTGATTGCGCCGCGCTTTTCATATGTGATGTCTCGTGGAGACAGCTCTATTCCCCAAAGCGCGACTCGTCTTGTGGCGTCAGGGTTATTGAGGATATGTCCCAATGGGGCATCGTTGACTACCATGATTGGGTGTTCCTGGAAGTAATGGCACAGTCGCCGGGCGGTCATAAAGACGCCGTACGCCAGCTTCTGGTAGTGTGGGTACCGCTGCTTTGTTGGCGTGAGGACCTCGCTGAGGTAGTATACCGGTCGTTGTACGCCGTGGACCTTGTTTTCCTCGGCCCGTTCGACGACGAGCACTATGCTAACCACTTGGTTGGTGGCGGAGATGTACAGCAGCAGTGGTTCCCTTTCTCGTGGAGTTACCAATACTGGCGAGGTAGATAGTAGGCGCTTGAGGTCCTCGAATGCTTCTTGTGCTTCGTTGGTCCACTCGAACTTGTCAGCTTTGCGGAGGAGCTGATAGAAAGGCAGCGCCTTTTCTCCCATTCGACTGATAAATCGACTGAGGGCCGCGATTCGCCCGGCTAGTTACTGAACGCCTCTTATGTTCTTTGGCTTCTCCATGGCCAATATGGCCTTTATCTTTTTTGGGTTTGCCTCAATCCCTCTCGCAGAGATGAGATATCCGAGCAGTTGTCCCGAGGGTACGCCGAAGGCGCATTTGTCCGGATTGAGCTTAATCCGGTAGCGATCGAGATTGGCGAAGGTTTCGCGCAAGTTGTCAATTAGAAAGGCTTCTTCCTTGGTCTTGATTACTATGTCATCGACATAGACTTGGATGTTGTGACCAAGTTGCTCCTTGAGGCAGGCCTGCATGCACCACTGGTATGTGGCTCCTGTGTTTTTTAGCCCGAAGGGCATTGTGTTGTAGCAGAACACGCCGAAGGGCATTGTAAACCCGGTCTTCTCCTGGTCTTCCTCCTTCATTCGAATTTGGTTATAGCCTGAGTAGGCGTCGAGGAAGCAGAGGCGCTCGCATCCAGCAGTGGAGTCGATGATTTGATCGATCCGTGGTAGCGGGAAGTGATCTTTTGGGCAGTGCTTGTTAAGAGAAGTGAAGTCCACGCACATCCGCAGGATATCTGTGTCCTTTTTTGGCACCAGCACCGTATTGGCGAGCCAGGTGCTTTCCTTGATCTCGCGTATGAATTTGGCCTCGAGGAGTCTGTTGATCTCCATTCCAACTGCCTGTGCTCGTGGCTCAGACAGTCGCCTGATTGTTTGCTTGACTTGCCTTGCATCGGGGTTGACGTTGAGTGCGTGCTCGGCGAATTCCCTGGGAACTCCTGGCATGTCCGCAGGACACCAGGCGAAAATTTCCCAGTGCTCACGGAGGAATTCGATGAGCACGAGTTCCTATGCGGGACTCAAGTTGTTGGCGATGAGGGCCGTTTTAGCGGGATCCGATGGATGGACCTGCACCTTCTTTGTGTGTGCAGATGAGTCGAAGGAGAGATCAGATGAGCTTGGTCTACTCAGAGGGGGTAGACTGTTGTTTGTCGTTTCCTTCAATCGCGCGAGTTCCTCCTACATGCCGAAGGACTGGGAGATTCTGTTGAATTCCCTGTCGCAACTGTCAGATCGCTCGAAACTCCCGTTGATCATGATGACGCCGTTGGGACCTGGCATTTTCATCTGTAGATAGGCGTAGTGAGGTACTGCCATGAACCTAGAGAACGTGACGCGCCCGAGGATGCAGTGGTATTGTGAGGGACATTCGACAACTTCAAAGTCGATGCGCTCGCGCCGGAAGTTCTTCGGCGTGCCGAATATGACATCGAGGTTGATTTTGCCCAGGGGGTATATGCCCTTTCCTGGGACGATGCCGTGGAACGTTGTGTCCGATGCCTCCAAGCAGGTTAGAGGGATCCTCATTGCTCGCAAGGTACTCGCGAATATGAGGTTGATACCGCTTCCGCCGTCCATGAAGACACGACTCATGTCGAAACCTCCAATTTGCGCCTCGAGTACGAGGGGGCAATGACCTGGGCGAGGTACTTGAGGCGGGTGGTCACGTTTGTCGAAGGTAATGCACGACTCACTGCCACTGAGGTACTCAGTGGTGGATGGTGGAGAGTGCGTGGCCAAGTTGACTTGGCAAGTGATGGCCTTCTGCACCCTATTGGAGGGGCGTCCCTTTTGGATCATCATGGTACCCATGGCCCGTGGGTACGATTCGCCTCCGTGGTGTTGGTCCGGTGCAGCTCCGTTTGGGGGTGGCCCGGGTGGTGGTGGTGGTGCGCCATGTGCCATTGCGCCTGGAGCGGTTCCATAGCCTCTTTCGACCGCACTGCGGTTCATCCGCACCAACCCCTCGTGTAGCTTGAGGAACTCGCGGCAGTCTTTGAGGAGGTGGCTGGACTTTCTCTTGTCGTCATGCTTGTCGATGTAGAAGTGTACCGTGCATGGTCCGGACAATTTATCTTCGATGGTGGTCGCGGGTGCTTCATCGCGGGTACGGCGTTGCCATACTTGCATGGTTTTCCCGGAGTCGCGATATCCGCCGCTGCGGTATCCGTTGTTGCAGTTGTCGTCGCGTCTATCGGCGTAGCCGGCGGCGACCATGTTGACGTCATCGCGATCGTCGTAGACGCGCATACGACGTTTTCTCTGGCGGTCGCGTCTGAGTTCTGCTTCCTCGTTAGAGTGAGCGCGGTTCTTCAGCGAATCTTCTCCATCAGCCCACCGATTCGCGATCTCCATCAGGTGGTCGATGGTCTTGGGCTTTGAGCGTCCTAGCTCCTCCCTGAGTTCTATGTGGCGGACACCGTCGTTGAATGCATCAATCGCGCGGTCTTCCGAGATGTTCTCCGCGGAGTTCTTGATGATGGACCACCTTTGGATGTAAGAGCACAGCGATTCGCCAGATTTTTGCTGGCAGCATCTCAGTACTTCGATTGAAGCGGGGCGTTTGTATGTGCCCTTGAAGTTGCGTACAAAGCTGTAGACCAGCTCATCCCAGCTGCGAATGGATCCGCACGGGAGGTTATTGAGCCATGCCCGGGCTGCGCCTTGCAGCTGTAGCTGCAAGCATTGCATGGCAGTACTTCGACTGCCTCCGTGCAGCCTGACTGAAGAGATGTGATCCTCCAGCCAGATCTTAGGGTCCTGTAGACCGTCAAATTTCGGGTTCTCCGATGGAAGTTTGAACCCTTTAGGCATTCACTTCTGCCTGATAGATCTGCTGAAGCATCTGGCACCGCAGAGCTCCCCATCTTCTTCCTCTGAATCAGTCGACCGAGCACGTCGTGCCCTTGACTTGTCAACCTTGCGCTGCGTGAGCTCGTCGCGTGCATCGTAGTCACGATCGTGTCGTCGCGAACGGCAGCGTCGAGACAGGTCGTGACTATCGTCGCTTGACGAGGATGAGGAATAGCGTTTTGCTAACGCTTTGCTCTTTTTTGGGTCGGGTACTGGTTCTTTGTCGAGGGCGGCCTCGATTAATCCAAGGCCCGCGATCGTAGATCGGTGCATGGCCGTCCGAGGGTCTCCAGCCGGTGGCTGGTTATTGAGAAGGTACATGGTGGCCGCCGTCACCACGGCCTGCAGCGTCCTGGGAACCACGTTGCCTCTCGTGTCGACTGGCATGGAGCCGAAGTCGAGGATTTTTGTGGCGTCTATGCGTTCTTGCTCGGTGAGGTGAGCCATCCGCGATTGCCTCGTCTTGGCGAGGTGTTCGTTGCCCCTTGAGGAGGATCCTCCGTAGGAAGAGAGCCCAGCACGACGAAGGCTTGACTCGTCTGCCACCTTTTTACGCGCCTCAAGTTCCGCGATTGCTTGTTTCTGGCGCTTGAATTCCTCCTTTAGGAGCCAGTGGTAGCCCATCAGTAGTTCTTGCGGGGACCCGAGGGGTAGAGGTGCACCTCGTAGGGCTTCGCGGCAGCGTTCCCACTCTTGCTCGTTGAGCCTGATCACGACGCGTTCGTCGGTTTGCTCGTTGATTATGGTAGGGGGTTCGACTGCTCCTCCATTGCCACTGTTGCCGCCGTTGGTGGCGTTGGGCGGGTCGGGGCCGTTGCCGCGGTTGGCGGAGGTGTCGCCCGCGTTGATCACGGCGCACATGAAGTGATTTGGGAGGCTGTTGCTTCCACAACTTTCAGATCCGGAACCGTAGGTTCCTTCTTCAGTGGCCAGATCGCTTAGATCGGAGTCGCGACTACTGTCGCTTACCATGTTCCCGACCGCTGCTGGAGCATTGAGCTCGCTAAGGGTACCGATCGGTGGAGGGAACCATGATGCTGGGGCAATCGCCGGTGCCGTCGGCTGATCGGGCATGCGAAGCGTGCCCATCTGACCAACTTGGAAGCGGAAGCTCCCAATTGCCAGGCTGATTCCTTCGCCCACGGAGTCGAAGGCCGGGCGAGTGGCCGGCATGTGGACGGTGAAGTCGAAGGCGCCGAAGAGCTGGCGAATCTCCACTGTTGCAGAGTTGTAGATCGCGTTTGATGGGGCCGAAGAAGCTGCAACATCAGCACTCCCAGTTCCCACAGACGGCGCCAATTGACGAGGGTTTAACTCGTAAATGCCCATTGTTATGGACTTGGGTTTTGGAGAAGGAGGGAGCGCTGGAGACATATATCGGCTAGCAAACAAGCACACAGGGGACAAAGGATTTACCCAGGTTCAGGCCTCGTAGAGGTCCCTACTCCTGCTTGTCTGCTCGTGGAATTATCGAGGGAGTCGAAAGTTACAATGATGCGCAGATGAAATCTGGCGAGGGTTGCGAAAGCTAGGGTTTCGCGTGTCCTCCTCGCCACCCCCTCCTAGCCTTTATATAGATAGGCTAGGTCTCAGGTAGTAGGTCGATTCGGTTACAAGTTGTATCAAAACTCTAGTCTTGAGATTCTTCTTGTCTTTCAAGTAATCGAGAGTCCGTAGGTTATTCGAGTCCCTTTATCCGGGCCTTGGCGACACCGTGGGCCTGTATGTATTTGGACCGTATATGCCAAGCTTGAGTACCCGTAGGGTATACCCATGTCAGGTAGACATTCCATAATGCCAATCACATCATACATGTGACTCATGCTCGATCTTTCGATCTCTTGTGTTCCAAGGCCACGTATCTGTAACATGCTAAGCTCGCCAAATCTAACTTGTGTGTATTTGTTATGCAACATGGATTACACCCACTATATGCGAACGTAGATATGTCTGACCCCCGATCATCACGGTCGGCCTCATAACGAAGAACTTTCTTGGTGGTGCACACATAAGGGGAGCACGAACATTGGAATTAAATATGGATTATCTTATTTTCTACCGTTGAGTATCTAAATACTAGCACACAATAAGATGTAAAACAGGTATCAACATCATATGTATATTGTGATATGATATGGTCCTCCTTGCGCCTTGATCTCCATCGAGCGCTCCGGCATGATCTCCATCTTGCCTTTGGTTTGACGCCAAGTCCACGACGCCTCCACCAGGTCGTTCATCAGAACGATGACTATTACTATACTACTTAGTAACAGAAAAGTAAACTACTTTACCTTCGTATTGACCAATGCCATATCATAATCACATGCCCGCCTAAAAAATAAAGTTAGACGCCTCTATTTTATCTATTGCAAGTTTTACGTGGTTATTAGGGCTTTCGCAAGAGAATGTTTCTAATCTATGAACTTTCCAACCACAACATGGATCCAACAGTTGTCTCTACTACACCCCTTTCGGGGCCCTCCGTTGTAAATGCTATATAAACTATTGAATGAGAGACAGACACCCGCTAGCCACTTATACGATACAAGACGTATGTTGAGCGTGGAACCAGTCTCGCGTACGAATACGCGTAAGGTTAGGCCGTGCCGCTTCATCAAACAATACCGCGATATAAACAAGTACATGTTAGAGAGTAACAACTAAGAGATCAATGCCCGCACAAAACTTATGCATACTGGCCGTACAACTCTCCTACGCATAGATCGGCTCTGATACCACTAAAGGGGATCCGCAGCAGAAAACAAAAAATTTCCTTCGTTGGAACCCTAAAAACTGCCTATGATATATCTATGTAGTAATGCGGTAACGGCCAATACGTAGAGAATACATACCCATGTAGACCATACGCGGTTAACGTTCCGAGGGGAACGTGGTTGAAGTAGTCGTACTCGTAGCCGACCTCAAGGTCGCAAAGCTCCTCGCAGGTCACCCCTTGCTCCTTCTTCATCGTGTAGCAGCTCCAGCTCACGACATTTAAGTTCCCCAAGTGTTGCACCTCGTGTCTTCGTACACATCCGGTGCACGATGAGACCTTCGGCTCCCTGATCACGACATTTAAGTTCCCCAAGTGTTGCACCTCGTGTCTTCGTACACATCCGGTGCACGATGAGACCTCCGGCTCCCTGATCCCGCCGGGAGTGCGGAAGTTGATATCCGGCTAGGAATCCCTGCAGCGCAACGGCGTGCTACAGGTGTGCCTTGTTCGCATAGCCCAGACTTGGGGCCATGGTCACAAGGTATAGAGAGAGAGGGAAGGAGAAAGTCAACCAAAGGACTTCTCCAAATATTGGTGTCTTTCATCCCACCCATGGGCACCCCTTTATATAGGCGGAGGGGGTGTGCCCTCCCCATTAGGTTAGCCATGTGGGACTATTAGTAAAGGAAAAAAGTCAGCAGGATTTCGTCCCAGTCGAATGGGTTGTTTCTACTCAGTCCAACAGGAAAAGCAGTAGCCAACAGCCAGTCAGGGTGGGCCGGCGTGCCACCCCGCGGCCCATAGCGCTATGGCGCCCAGCACAGCAGCTGGCGACCCATGATGGGCCGGCCAGCACGCGTGGCCCAGCTGCTATGGCGGTGGCGAGGCGGTCAACCCGGGTGGGCCGGCTTTGCCTCCCGGCGGCCCAGCGCGCTTGCTATCCTGCCCGCCTTGCCAGCTCCGTGCGCGCCCACGTGGGCCGGGTCGAGCAGGTAGGGTGACGGCCGACGGCTGTGGCCCGCTGCTTACTCGTGTACTAACGAGCTCGTTGGGGAACTCCAAGAGGAAGGTATGACGAGCACAGTAGTAAGTTTTCCCTCAGTTATGAAACCAAGGTTATTAAACCAGTAGGAGCAAGGAAACACCTCCAAGGTGTTTTTTCCAACTTGCAATCCTGCACAACACAACCACAGAACTTTGCCCCCAACTTACAGTGAGGTTGTCAATCTCACCGGTTTTGCTAAAAACAAAGGATTAAACGTATTGTGTGGAAGAAAGTAAAAGCTTACAGAAAATAAACAGAAAACAGTAAACAGTTGTAGATTGATGGTAAAGAAAGGACCGGGGTCCATAGTTCACTAGTGGTGGTTCTCCTTAAGATAGATAACATGTTGAGTGAACAAATTACAGCGGGGCAATTGACAAACATCGAGAAAGGATACATGCATATACTAATCATCATGACTCCTTTGAGATTCGATTGGGCATTACAACATTATACATAGACCGTAATCCAACTGCATCTATGACTAATAATCCACCTTCAGGTTATCATCTGAACCCCCTCCAGTATTAAGTTGCAAGCAATAGATAATTGCATTACGCATTGCTTGTAAAGTAAACAATACGATTGTTCTATGAACAAAGGATTGATGTTTTCTCCCTACTAGCAACAACAATCTAGTACCTTAGAGATTTCTGTCACTTCCCCAGATTACTAGAGGCATGAACCCACTATCGAGCATAAATACTAACTCTTGGGGTTGCTAGCATCTACTTGGCCAAGATAGCTACTAACAACGGAAAGCATGCAAGATCACAAATAACAAAGACATGATAGAATCAATAATCAATCTGAAATAGCATCTCAATATCTATCAGATCCCCGCAAACACAACATGTAGGATTACAAATAGATGATCTTGATCATGAACGGAGCTCACAAGATCTAAACATGATAGCACAAAGGAGAAGAACCAACCATCTAGATACTACATGGACCCGTGGTTCAAGGATGAACTACTCACGCATCACACTGGAGGCTTGCATTGTGATGAAGAAGGCCTCTAGGGTGGATTCCCCTCTCTGACGGGGTGCCGGGAAGAGCTTCAGATCCCTCCCGATCTAGGGATGGAGATGACGGCGGCTAAAGACTCTTTCGTAAAATTTTGATCGGGTTCTTAGGGTTTCTATATCGGAGGCATCTTATAGTCGGAAGGGGAGGCCGAGGGGGTTCCCTAGGCGTCCACACCACCCCCTGGCGTAGGCCAGGCCTGGCCGCTCGGCCAGGTGGTGTGGCGTCCCTCTGGCCCCTTTTCGTCTCGTATTCTGGCTCCATGTCCCCCTCGGTGAAATATTGGCTTTTGTCCCGTCCAATTCCGAGAATATTCATTTTCTGACTTTCTTGGAACCAAAAATAGCAGAAAACAGGCAGCTGGCACTGTGGCATCTTGTTAATAGGTTAGTCCAAGAAAGTGTATGAAAAGTACTCCAAAGTTGGAACAAAACATAAGAAAGTAGATAAAAACCAAGCATGGAACATCAAAAATTATAGATACGTTAGCAACGTATCAACATCCCCAAGCTTAACTCCTGCTCGTCCTCGAGTAGGTAAGTGATAAAAAGAAAGAATAATTTTTTAGGTGACATGCACCATCATAAACTTGATCAAAGTATTTGTAAAACATTGAAAGCTGGGATCATAGTACTTCAACATAGCATGAAAGATAAAGTTCTAACAATAAGACATAGCAACTATGTTGTAACATGAAAAGGCACAAACAAAAGATTCTTGAATAACAATGCTTTGCAAGACGTTTGTTTGTTTCACATAAAGAAAACATAGTATAGTGGAATTTATCTTGTCCCTCATAGGGTAGCAAAACATAAATGCATAGGACACCTTCAAAGTTCATAAGGGTGACTAGATACAAATAGTTTAAGAACAAGCAATATCAAAGTTATGCATCAATCAACAAGTCTTGGGACAATGCACATTGTACTAAGAATGGACACTATGCTCTCTCAATAGGTGCATAAAGATAGAAGATGGAGACTCAACATAAAAGTAAAAGAAAGGTCTTCAGAGAAGGAAGCAGGGATGCAAGTCTCATAAAGAGCTTCCAAAAATTATAGTACTTATTAGCTTTCAGCTCCCATTGCCCCTATCATAAGCATCTTTAGGTGATTAACGTTAAAGTGACACAACTAAGAGGATATGCTTGACAAGTTATAAGCCAAAATCTCATGTCCCTTACTTACGAAGACCGAACCTCATGCTACTCAACTTTAGTCACAAGTAAGCTCTTGTCATTGTAAGTACATATGTATCATAGATAACTACCAACGGGGTACCCCTTGCACATGATACATGAGTTATCCCATAATCAAAATGACAAGGCAAGCAAACAATGAGCATCTCAACGATCTTTTTATTGAGGATGCTTCATAGAGTGCTCATTATGGTTATGCTGCAAGTTTCCACCATGATTAGGCATGGCTTAGGCTAGCGGCCTAGGCGTTTCTCTAACACACATACAAACTCCATGATCTTACAAGTTCCACTTTTATTTCACACCGCCGGGATCCATAAGTAAAAGAATCATGATATCAACGGGGTACAATGTACAAGTGCAATGTTGAAAGCGTTCTCCATGATACATGGTTCTGCTAATTTCAACTTATAAAGCGCGAGCATATACGCAACAAAGATGGACACAATGGTTCAAGTTTATTAAGTGCAAGAAAAGTAAAGTGTGCCATCAAGTTCGTGAGAGCTTTAATCACTAACTTTCACATAACAAGTTTAATTCGGAAGGTAGATAAAAACATGAATATACTTGGGATAGCAAATGCTAATAGGTAGGTATGGTGGACTCTTTGGAATAACTTGGTTTAATGGAGTTGGATGCATGAGTGGGACTCATACTTGGTTATGGAGGATAGCAAAAGACTGGGAGCGACCAACTAAGAGAGCAATAATGGCCATAATCATGCAAAGCGACAAAACATCATTGATTGAAGTATAAAGTGATATTACAAGTCGAAAACTAAAGGATCATAAAGGCTATGGTGACTTGGGATAGTCATAACATGGTGTGAGCATGCGCCAAGTCAACCTAAATAAAGCATCAAAGGAGAATACCACAATATTATGCTTTAATATGCTAAAACAACGCATGATTCTTCCAAGGCACATTAAGCAATCTCAATTGTTTATAACAAGTCATGCTACATCAATAATCACTAAGCATAAAGCCAAAACAATACCAAGCATGACATGACAAAGCATAGGTCACAGTCAAAAACAAGCTCCTTTTACCACTTAAGCATGAACTTTCCTACTCTTTTCCAATCTAAACCAAACTTATTTGAAAACTAATGTATGAAAGAGGGGGTCCAACCAATTTATTCAAGCAAACTAAGAAAACCAAGAAAATGAAAACCAAAAAGAAAACGAAAAATAAGACGTTCCAACAACAACACAATTGTGCATGAAACAATAAAAATGAAGTGTTTGGAAGAAACCTGAGATTTTTATTGATGAAGAAGGGGATGCCTTGGGCATCCCCAAGCTTTGACGCTTGTACTTCTTGGATATTTCTTGGGGTGACACGCGTGGCATCCCCAAGCTTGAGCTTTAGTCCATTCTTCATCTCATTACATCGTTCTTTCCATACACCTGAAACTTTCCTTCATACAAAACTTCACACAATCTTTATTAGCAACATTAGTGCACTTAAGATAATAAGTCTTTGGGTTCAGTTTCAACACTAATAAAACTTCCATTAAAACACAAGCTACTGTAGCACTTCCCTCAAAAAGCTCAATTCCCCAAAAGAACTCAAAAAGGAATCAACAAGAAGCAAATGCAAATAATGGCAGAAATCTGTTAAAACAGACCAGCAGGTAAAAACCAATTTTTTAGAACACCTTCTCTTGCTCAAATCGAAAAGTGTTGAACTAACGAAAGTTAGATAACAACCTGGGGCAGAAGCACAAAAATTCACGCCTCAACGGACGTACAAAGATTTTACACGAATTTTTACAGTGAAGAACAAAAATCTATTTCAGGACAGCAACTTTCCCAAGCATTACCTCTCTCTCATTAGAGATTACTCTTGGCACAAAAATAAAATAAAAAGGATAAGGAGAGGTTATTACAGAGGTAATAACTTCCAAGACTCATCTAAAAAATTTGGGTTATCTCCTAATAAGTACTTTTCTTTAACGCCTTTAAGTTAGACATAAGAAGCAACAAAGGAATCAAGTGTTCTCAAATGAAGAAGCATTAAGATTGATACCAGAAATATCTTCAACAAGACAAGGTATCTCATCCAAATAAGTTCTAGAGGACCCTCTTTTAATGCTCTTGGGTTCACTATTTTCATCAAACGGGTTTTCAGGAACAATCCAATCAAGATTATTTTCTATGGCTTCATGTATTGCTACAAGTTTAAAGGGTATTGGTATCTTAATTTCCTCCCCATTAGGTTCGGTTTTGTCCATCTTTTCTTGTGTACCAATAACATCTACACATGAGCCTAGCATATTAAAACGTTCAAAGACTTTTCTAGCTTCCTTGGCAACATCATAGAATTCCTTAAGCAAAGTTTTTAGAATAAAATCTCTCTTTTCAGGGTCCTGAGTTTCCTTAAGTTTAAGAAACATTACTTGCATTAAGGGATTAAGGTTAACAAACCTAGCTTCCAACATGTGAGTTAAAGAAGCTGCAGCAATTTCATAGTTTGGAGCAAGTTTTGCAAGGGATCTATCCTCAAGATCCTCATGCTTACTAACATGATTAAAGAATTCTTCAATATTAACTTTTCCAATTATAGAGCCACTACCTATTGAAAGGTCTTTCAGGGTGAACTTAGGGATCAACATGGTGAACTAAGAAAGAGGTAAAAACTATAGAAAGACTTAATTTTTTTGTGTTTTTAATAAAGGAAGCAAACTAGAACAAACTATTATTTTGTGTTTTTGATAAAGAAACAAGCAAACAAAATAGAAATAAACTAAGAAAAACAAAAACAACAAAGTAAAGAGATTGGTTATGAGGGACTCCCCTTATGAAGATGTCCTTGTCTCCCTAGCAAAGGCACCAGAAAAAGTACTTGCTGACTCTGTACTGACGAGCTCGTTGGGGAACCCCAAGAGGAAGGTATGATGAGCATAGAAGTAAGTTTTCCCTCAGTTATGAAACCAAGGTTATCGAACCAGTAGGAGCAAGGAAACACCTCCAAGGTGTTGTTTCCAACTTGCAATCCTGCACAACACAACCACAGAACTTTGCCCCCAACTTACAGTGAGGTTGTCAATCTCATCGGTTTTGCTAAAAACAAAGGATTAAACTTATTGTATGGAAGAAAGTAAAATCTTACAGAAAGTAAACAGAAAATAGTAAACAGTGGTAGATTGATGGTAAAGAAAGGACCGGGGTCCATAGTTCACTAGTGGTGGTTCTCCTTAAGATAGATAACATGTTGGGTGAATAAATTAAGGCGGGGCAACTGACAAACATCAAGAAAGAATACATGCATATACTAATCATCTTGACTCCTTTGAGATTTGATTGGGCATTACAACATTATACATAGACCATAATCCAACTGCATCTATGACTAATAATCCACCTTCAGGTTATCATCCAAACCCCATCCAGTATTAAGTTACAAGCAACATATAATTGCATTATGCATTGCATGTAAAGTAAACAATATGATTGTTCTATGAACAAAGGATTGTTGTTTTCTCCCTAGTAGCAACAACACATCTAGTACCTTAGAGATTTCTGTCACTTCCCCAGATTACTAGAGGCATGAACCCACTATCGAGCATGAATACAAACTCTTGGAGTTGCTAGCATCTACTTGGCCAAGATAGCTACTAACAACGGAAATCATGCAAGATCACAAATAACAAAGACATGATAGAATCAATAATCAATCTGAAATAGCATCTCAATATTCATCGGATCCCCGCAAACACAACATGTAGGATTACAAATAGATGATCTTGATCATGAATGGAGCTCACAAGATCTAAACATGATAGCACAAAGGAGAAGAACCAACCATCTAGCTACTACATGGACCCGTAGTCCAAGGATAAACTACTCACGCATCACACCGGAGGCTTGCATGGTGATGAAGAAGGCCTCTAGGGTGAATTCCCCTCTCCGGCAGGGTGCCGGGAAGAGCTTCAGATCCCTCCCGATCTAGGGATGGAGATGACAGTGGCTACAGACTCTTTCGTGGAATTTTGATCGGATTCTTAGGGTTTTTGTATTGGAGGCATCTTATAGTCGGAAGGGGAGGCCGAGGGGCGCCCTAGGCGGCCACACCACCTCCTAGCGCGGGCCATGCCTAGCTGCACGGCCAGGTGGTGTGGCGGCCCTTTGGCCCATCTTCCTCTTGTATTCTGGCTCTGTGTCCCTCTCGGTGAAATATTGACTTTGGCTTTTGTCCCATCCAATTCCGAGAATATTCATTTTCTCACTTTCCTGGAACCAAAAACAGCAGAAAATAGGCAGCTGACACTGTGGCATCTTGTTAATAGGTTAGTCCAAGAAAGTGTATGAAAAGTACTCCAAAGTTGGAACAAAACATAAGAAAGTAGATAAAAACCAAGCATGGAACATCAAAAATTATAGATATGTTAGCAACGTATCCCCTACCTCGTGCGGTGGATATTATCCACCACCCACGTGGCTGGGCTGTTTTCTTTTTCTACACCTTTTCTTTTAGGCTATTTCCCTCCAGGGATTTGGCCTAATATGAAAGTTTGTTTAATAAATCTTAATTTAAATATTATTTAGAATATATTAATTCATAATTAACATATAGTAAATGTATATTTAAATTCCCATTTATCCGAAAACATTTTTCTAGTCTTTTACTTTATTCTTTCTCCGAACAACTTCGGATCTCTCTGCGGAACATTTCCGGCTTTCTCTTTCTCTACTGTGATTCCGTCTTACGAATGATCACTCTCATTGTACCCTTAAGTGTATCCCCTCACAACTCGGGAATGCTCTAGACATGATCTATATCAATGATCAACAGAGGGACCAGGGATGTCCATGTGACCCCTATGCATTCCTGATGACAATGTCGTTTGAACCGGTAAATGTCGCATCCATATTCCTTTTGTTTCTTGATACGACTTGTCTGAGATTCGATCATTGGTATCACATACCTTGTTCAATCTTGTTAACAACAAGTTCTGTTTTCTTGTTACCGTGACATTACATCCCCATGACCGAGTCACATGTTGCAACATTTATGGATGTAATCTCACCAAGCCGGCCGTATGTATCTTTACCTGTCATGTGGGCGAACAAATCCCGCTCTTGACATATATTGCCTCTACGGTTCGTCCGAGTACCTGACCACGCCTTTATTGCCACTGTATTACCAGATGATGTTTGATGCTATCTAAGAACTCTCGGGAGACAGTGATTGATATAGCCTCACGGTCTAAGGAATTATGAGTCTAGATTTAGCTGTTGCAATAATGAACTATATGACTTGATCGTGTTGCAATCCTCCGAGGAATGTCCATCACATCATTCTCCAATGATATGACCCTGTTGTCAATTGGCACAAATGCCCATGATCTTGAAACCCAGATCATCCTCATGACCAACGAACTAGTATGAATAGATACTACTAGGGACTTGGTTGTTTTCATACCACACCTGTACCAATGTTTCTACTTGATACAGTTATAACACAATATGAAACTATTATAAACTAATTGAGATATGACAATAAAAACCTATTTATTATTTGCCTCTAGGGCATATCTCCTTCATCAACATCATTTCTCCAAAAGGATGGAAAGATCCCTTGCTCAAATTCAGCATGAACAAGCCTGTCAGGCTCGATAATCCGCCCCCAGCAATTTTGGCTAAGGACCAGGAGCACGGCTCTCTGTTTGGGGGCAGGATATTTGGCCATTTTTTTTGTTTTGGGCTAGATGTTTGCCAAGGCCGATTAATCCAGTCCTAATCGGGCCTAGATAATCCGTCCCTCCCCAGAAACGACTAAGGACTAGACGACACGGCTCTCTGATATGGGTGCAGATATTTGCCCCAGATTTTCTGCCAAGGCCGGAATTCCCTGGCCGGATAATCCACCCCTCCCGGTGGGCTAGATTATCCGCCCCTGGGAATTTTGCGAAGGACTTGAGGCACGGCTTGTAGAGAGGGGGTGGAGGTTTGGGCCGGAGTTTTTTCTTTGGGCTGGATTTTTTTCCTAGGTCGGATTATCCGCCCCCATACAACTCCAAACAGCTACAATTCGGGAGGGGTACAAATACCGCTCCACATCTTCATCCTGGGGTCTCTCTCGAATCGTCAGACAAGAACAATAATTTTGTGATCCACCAAATTCACAAGATCTCCTCATTCAACCATCCAAAGGTTTTGATCTTTGGAGAATCGAAAGAGAAGGCCTTGATCTACATCATCACTGAAGCGATCTTAATTTTCCCCTCATTCACTTGAGGGCCCCTTGCATCTATAGTTTCTATGGAAATCCTAGATCTCGTTTTCTCTATTGCTAAATGTTATTTGTTGTGGAAGCTTGTTGTCCTACTCAAGAGCTTTCAATTAAGTTGTGGATGTGTGCCCCAAACTCATTATAAAGGTGCTAATTGCCGCCTTGAAGGGCGTATAGTGGAAAGGTGAATCATGCTAGTTGTGGCGAGATTCACCGGAGAACAGGGTGAGGCCTTTTGTGGAGAGATTCTCAAAAAGGAAGGAAGTGCGGTAAATCAAATCATGTGTCTCCACGTGATCCACTCTCAGTTACCTCTATTCTTTTACTCGCTTTTCTTGTTTAGTAGCTAGGTTGTCGTGTAGGTAAATTCACCATAGTTGCATATCTAGAGAATTTTCCATTGTGTCAAGCCTAAATCAAAAGGAGTTAAAATTTGGAGTACCACCTATTCACCCCTCTCTAGGTGTCCATACGATCCCATTTCAACTATGATACTCGGAGGTAAGGTCAAATACCTTGTTTTGAGCTTTTATTTTCTTCCACTAATAACTTTATCAAAAAACAACTATTTGAGAAAGTACCAGGCTAGGCAACACGATTTGCCTCATTTTGGTTTTAGTTGTGGAATATGTATTCATAGTTGACTAAGAAGACACTACAAAGATCTACTCATTCTTTACGATTTTGAATTATTGAAAACTCCAGAAACTCGAACATGCCATAACTCTTATGGTGTTGTTTCCACGAACCTTAGATGATTTCCTATGTTTTAAATTGAGTGTTTGCTATTTATCTGACCACTCTAAACAATAATGTTAACCTTGATAAGAGATTAATTTAGACCATATGTATCCAATACAATATGACTATGATGCTTAGACATATCAACATGCTTTGAAGTATCCAAACTTCATAATTTATCAAAGATTTTCATAAGTCTTTATGTCACAAATTTAACTTCAATACTCTAGTCATTCGATCGAATCTCAGAGACTTTGGTATTCTTGTTAATTTAATACCCAACTTTATTCTGAAAATTCCTTGAACATTTCAAGCGGTTTCAGTTGTGCTTCACTTTGTAAATACATCTATTAATTAGATCCACTGCGAAGTTTATAATGATATCCACTATTTGTTAAACTTTGATCATCATGTCATCCTACCTTTATGGGAACCTGTTAAGTATCCACCTGTCATGTGAGATAGACTGCAAACTTTGAGTGTGTCCCATTCAGGATTGATTTTCTTAGCTTTTTCTAGACCAACTGAATTGTCCCATTCAGGATTGATTGTCTTAGCTTTTTCTAGACCAGCTGAATGGTCATCGAATTGTTTCTTTAGCTTAGGATATACTAATTTCATATAAGAAGACTTTTCGTTAGTATCAACACCCCAAGGCACAGGTGGGATAACCATAGGGAGAGGACGTTTCTGCCAATTTGATCTCCGAGGCAGTTTTGCATCATTCGCTGGTACGTCGCACCCGTATTTTTTAGCCCAGAAGGCATTGTCTCGTAGTATAATACACCATAAGGTGTGATAAATGTTGTTTTTTCTTGATCTTCAACTTTGATCCTGATTGGGCTGTAACCAGAATATGCATCCAAGAACGAAAGACGCTCCCATCCGGTGGTCGCATCGATGGTCTGATCGATTTGCGGGAGCGGGAAGTAATACTTTGGACAGTGCTTGATGAAGTCGATACACATGCGAAGTGTATCCGTATTTTTCTTCAGGACGCACACCAGGTTTGTGACCCAAGTGGCCTTTTGATTTCTCGGATAAACTTGGCATCAAGGAGGCAATGGAGTTCTTTTCCAATGGCCTTGCATTTTGGCTCCGCAAAAATGCGAATGTGTTTGCTTGACTAGTTTTGCATCTCGATATATATTGAGTGCATGCTCGGTGAGTTCCCAGCGAATTCCTGGCATATCATCTGGGACCCATGCAAAGATTTTTCAGCGCTCATGGAAGAACTTGACGAGCACGCTTTCCTATGTGAGACTAAGATTAGAGGCCATAGGGGATGTTTTTTTCAGGTACGTAGGGTGCACCTGGACTTCTATCATATCATTTGTGGAATCGAAGGATTGATCTAGTATGGCCCTCCTTGCTTCTGGCAGAATGTCATGATCAGTAGAAGTTTTGATCTACGCAAATTCCTTCTCCATACCGAAAGACTCAGAGATTTTGTTGAACTCGCGATCACAGTTGTAGGAGTAGGTGAAGCTTCCCTGGACGCTGATGATTCCGTTGGGTCCTGGCATTTCATCATGAGATATGCGTAGTGCGGTACTGCCATGAATCGGGCAAACGCAGATCGCCCATGGATGGCGTGATATTGTGATGGTCAGTCCATCACCTCGAACTCGATCTTCTATCGCCTAAATTTTTTGAGTGAGCCGAAATCAACTTCAAGGAAAATCTTACCTAGTGGAACTTCAGCTTTCCCTGGTACAATGTCATGGAAGGAGGTGTCCGTTGGAGCTAAGTTGGTCAATGAGCAGTTCATTGCGCGCAGTTTCTTGGCGTAGATGAGGTTGATGCCACTTCTTGCATCCATGAAGACCTTGCTCATGTCGAACCCACCAATTTATGCCTCAACTATTAGTACCGAATGACCCCATCATGGGACCTGAGGAGGGTGATCGGCTCTGTTGAAGGTGATGTCTTGCTTAGACCAATGGAGATATTCGGGTGTTAGTGGAGGTGACCTCACTGCCAAGTTAACTTGTCGGGTCATCAACTTTTGGGTCATGTTGGATGGACGCTCCTTTTGGATCATTTGCATTGCGCCCCTGGATCTCAGGTACTCCTCATTCTGTTCTCTGTTTGTTGTGGGTTACTGCTGGATTGCTGCATCCATTGGAGGTTGTCCTAGAGGCGGTGGAGGTGCATTGAGTGTCAGCGTCCTTGGTGCAGCAGCGTAACCCTGGTTCACTACTTCAGCTGCCTTGCTATTGTAGCCCCCCTGAAGCCCCAGAAAGGTGCGGCAATACTGATCTAATCTCAGGGAACAAGTATCAAATACTTTGTGTGCACTAACAAATAAACTCTATGGAGAAAGCATAGGATGGGGAAATCAGACCTAAGGAGAGAACGGTGAAGGCCTAATGGCAGCGAACACCTGGAGGTCGAGCCCCCCAAATACCGTGTCCACCAAGCTCCTCTTCAGCTCCTGCAGCATGTACTCCTCCTAAGCCAGAGTCTGGCAGAGCCGGTGCTAGTAGGGCATGGGAACGTCACACCGGCCTCCGCCTCCACGACGTCTAGGACGCGCCTGCCACTCCTGTTGCACCTCGATTCTGGGAAGTGTCTTCACCCACACAGCTACACCAGAGGTTCTAGGGAGAGGAGGCGACCGCCCCAGCTGCTCCTCAATTCTAGGAGGCGTCGTCTGATACATTGCAAATGTATCCATAATTTTTGATGTTTCATGCTTGGTTTTATCTACTTTCTTGTGTTTTGTCCACACTTTGGAGTACTTTTCATATAATTTCTTCGACTAACCTATTAACAAGAGCCACAGTGCCAGTTGCCTGTTTTCTGCTGTTTTTGGTTCCAGAAAGACAGAAAATGAATATTCTCGGAATTGGACGGGACAAAAGCCAAAGTTTATATTTTACCGGAAGACTCACGGAGCCAGAATACGAGACAGAGGAGGGCCAGGGCCTGGCCACACCATGTGGTGGCGCGGGCTAGCCCTGGCCACGCCACCAGGTGGTGTGGGCCCCTGGCCGGCCACCGACCTTGCCCCTTCGCCTATAAAATCCTCTAGATGCAAAAACCCTAAATCGTCAATCAGAAATCCACGAAAAGTTCCGTAGTGCCGCCACACCGAAGAGGAGATTCAGGGGACAGAAAGTCTCTGTTCTGGCACCCTGCCGGGACGGGGAAGTGCCCCCGGAGCCATCTCCATCGATCTCCACCACCATCTCCACCACCGTTGCTGATTCCCATGATGAGGAGGGAGTAGTTCTTCCTCGAGGCTAAGGGTTCTACCAGTAGCTATGTGTTCATCTCTCTCTATGCATGACCATATTGTGATCATGAGCTTTGTAATCAAGTAGATCTACCTTGCTACTCAAGTGCTTTAATAGATCTCTTCTCTCCCCATGTTTGTGAAGGTTACAGTGTGCACACCATGGTGGCACTTAGGCTAGAGATTACAAATACTTGTTATGAGTTATATTTGGAGTTGGATGTCTTTATGAAATTGTGGTGTTTGTTGGAACCATCTAGTGCTCAAGGTGACAATGTGGGGTTTTCTATATGGGAAAGGCTTACTTTGAGGTGTGTTGTTATAGCCCTACCATGGATTAGAGTGTCTAACCGGAGAGTAGTATCATAAAGAGAAGATATTTATATGAGAGTGTTCACTAGTGAAAGTATGATCCCTAGGCCTTGTTTCTAAGCACTGAAACACCGTTTGCTATTAGATCTATTATATGTTTGCTTGCTTCTATCTTTATTTCAGTTTTACTTTAGTATTTTCCACACCATCGAGCTATTTTCTATCACCGTTACCACTTATAATTATCCATACCACTTGTATTTCACTATCTCTTCGCCGAACTAGTGCACCTATACACCTGACAAATGTATTGGGTGTGTCGAAGACACAAGAGACTTCTTGTAGCTTGATTACAGGATTGCTTGAGAGGGAATACATTTGACCACTTCCTCCCTGAGTTCGATAAACCTTGGGTAATCCACTTGAGGGAAACTTGCTGTTGTTCTACAAACCTCTACACTTGGAGGCCCAACAACTGTCTACAAGAATAGAAGTGCGTAGACATCAAGCTATTTTCTGGCGCCGTTGCCGGGGAGGTAAGGTAAAAGGTACTCACATCCTCCGGTGTGAGTGCTCGGAGTTATTTCCTTTAGATTCTGCAATTTTGTCTTTTTGTTTCTTGTTTTCACTAGTTAGGCTTAATGGAAAACAACAACAAAATAGAGAGCTTTATAGTATTTATCTTGAGTTAGGACATGAAGTGTTTGAAGAGAAAAATGAAAAACCTATGGAACTTTATTTCCATGCTAATAGCAATGTTGTTAGTATGAATTCTTTGGACACCATTATTGCTAATGCTATGGAAAATTCTAAGCTTGGGGAAGCTAGTTTTTATGAAAATGATCTTTTTAGTTCCCCAACTTTGGAAGATAGCTATTCTATTGCTTATGATGATACAAAACCTCCAATATATGATGATTATAATGATGAATATGATATTTTCAGTCCACCTACTATTGAGGAAAAAATTAATGATTACAATATGCCTCCTATATTTAATGATTATGGTGATGAGAATAATAATGATAGCTATTTTGTTTAATTTGCTCCCACCACAATTAATAAGAATGACTATGCTTATAGGGAGAGTAATAATTATTTTATGCATGTGGCTCATGATAAGAATGTTTTATGCGATAGTTATATTGTTAATTTTATTCATGATGCTACTGAAAGTTATTATGAGAGAGGGAAACATGGTTTTATGTGTCTCAACAATATTAAGTTTCCCCTCTTTATGTCGAAAGTCTTGAAGTTGCACTTGTTTTGCTTTCCTATGCTTGTTGCTTTGTGCTTTCATGACTTGTTTCTTTACAAGATTCATATGCATAGGAAGTGGGTTAGACTTAAATGTGTTTTGAATTTGCTTCTTGATGCTCTCTTTTACTTCAATTCATATTTCTTACGTCAGCATCTTCTCAAACTATCATGCCTAACTTAAAGGCATTAAAGAAAAGTACTTATTGGGAGATAACCCAAAAGTTTTAGATGAGTTTTGGAAGTTATTACTTCTGTAATAACATCTCCTTATCCTTTTTATTTGCTTTTTGTGCCAAGAGTAACCTCTAATGAGAGAAAAGTAATGATTGGAAAAGTTGCTGTCCTAAAACAGATTTTTGTGTTTCACCATAAAAATTCGTGTAAAATCTCTGTACGTCCTTTTGAGGCGTGAATTTTTGTTCTTCTGCCCCAGGTTGTTATATAACTTTCGTTAGTTCGACACTTTTCGATTTGAGCAACATAAGGTCTTCGAAAAAATTCGTCTTTACCTGCTGGTCTGTTTTGACAGATTTCTGCCATTATTTGCATTTGCTTCTTGTTGGTTCCTTTTTGAGTTCTTTTGGGGAATTGAGCTTTTTGAGGGAAGTGCTACAGTATATAGTGTTTTAATGGAAGTTTTATTTGTGTTAGAACTGAACCTTAAAGACTTATTATCTTGAGTGCACTAATGTTGCTAATAAAGATTGTGTGAAGATTTGTATGAAGGAAAAATTTCAGGTGTATGGAGAGAATGATGTAATGAGATGAAGAATGGACTAAAGCTCAAGCTTTGGGATGCTATGCATATCACCCCAAGAAATATCCAAGAAGTACAAGCGTCAAAGCTTGGGGATGCCCAAGGCATCCCCTTCTTCATCAATAAAAATCTCAGGTTTCTTCCAAACACTTCATTTTTATTGTTTCATGCACAGTTGTGTTGTTCTTGGAGCATCTTCTTTTTTGTTTTTGTTTTGGTTTTTCGTTTGCTTGGTTTTATTAGTTTGCTGAATAAATTGGTTGGACCCCCTCTTTCATGCACTGGTTTTTAAATAATTTGGTTTGGATTGGAAAAGAGTAGGAAAGTTCATGCTTAAGTGGTAAAGAGAGCTTGTTTTTGACTGTGGCCTATGCTTTGTCATGTCATGCTTGATATTGTTTTGGCTTTATGCTTAGTGATATTTGTTGTAGCATGACATGTTATAAAAAATTGATATTGCTTAATGTGCCTTGGAAGAATCATGTGTTGTTTTAGCATATTAAAAGCATAATATTGTGGTATTCTCCTTTAATGCTTTATTTGGGTTGACTTGGCGCATGCTTACACCATGTTAAGACTATACCAAGTCACCAATAGCCTCTATGATCATCTAGTTTTCAACTTGTAATATCACTTTATGTTTTAATTAATGATGTTTTGTCGCTTTGCATGATTATGGCCATTATTGCTCTCTTAGTTGGTCGCTCCCAGTCTTTTGCTAGCCTCCGTAACCAAGTATGAGTTCCACTCATGCATCCAACTCCTAAAACCAAGTTATTCCAAAGAGTCCACCATACCTACCTATTATAATTTGGTATTCCAAGTATATTCATGCTTTTGTTTATCTTCCAAATTAAACTTGTTATGAGAAAACTAGTGATTAAAGCTCTCACGAACTTGATGGCACACTTTACTTTTTTGCATCTAATAAACTTGAACCATTGGGTCCTTCTTTGTTGCGTATATGCTTGCGCTTTATAAGTTGAAATTAGCAGAACCATGTATCATGGGGAACGCTTTCAGCATTGCACTTGTACTTTGTACCCCGTTTATATCATGTTCTTTTGCTTATGGATCCCGGTGGTGTGAAATAAAAGTGGAACTTGTAAGATCATGGAGTTTGTATGTGTGTTAGAGAAACGCCTGGGCCGCTAGCCTAAGCCATGCCTAATCATGGTGGAAACTTGCAGCATCACCATAATGAGCACTCTATGAAGCATCCTCAATAAAAACCTATGCAAATAGCAAATAAAAAGATCGCTGAGATGCTCATTCTCTGCTTGCCTTGTCATTTTGATTATGGGATAGCTCCTGTATCATGTGAAAGGGGTACCCCGTTGGTGGTTCTTTATGATACATATGTACTTACAATGACAAGAGCTTACTCGTGACTAAAGTTGAGTAGCATGAGGTTCGGTCTTCTTAAGTAAGGGGCATGAGATTTTGGTTTATAACTTGTCAAGCATATCCTCTTAGTTGTGTCACTTTAACCTTAATCACCTTCAAGATGCTTATGATAGGGGCAATGAGAGCTGAAAGCTATAAGTACCATAATTTTTGGAAGCTCTTTATGAGACTTGAATCCCTACTTCCTTCTATGAAGGCCTTTCTTCCACCATTATATTGAGTCTCCACCTTCTACCTTTATGCACCTACTTTGAGAGCATAGTGGTCATTCTTAGTTCTATGTGCATTGTCCCAAGACTATTTGATTGATGCATAATTTGATATTGCTTGTTCTAAACTATTTGTATCTAGTCACTCTTATGAACTTTGAAGGTGTCCTATGCATTTATATTTGCTACTCTATGAGGGACAAGCTGAATACTATTATGCTATGTTTTCTTTATGTGAAACAAACAAACGTCTTGCAAAGCATTGTTATTCATGAATCTTTTGTTTGTGCCTTTTCATGTTGCATCATAGTTTCTTTGTCTTATTGCTAAAACTTTGTCTTTCATGTTATGATTGAAGTACTATGATCCCAGCCTTGAATGTTTTACAAATACTTTGATCAAGTATTTGATGGTGCATGTCACCTCAAAAATTATTCTTTCTTTTTATCACTTACCTACTCGAGGACGAGCAGGAGTTAAGCTTGGGGATGTTGATACATTCCAAATGTATCCATAATTTTTGATGTTCCATGCTTGGTTTTATCTACTTTCTTGTGTTTTGTCCACACTTTGGAGTACTTTTCATATGATTTCTTGGACTAACCTATTAACAAGAGCCACAGTACCAGTTGCCTGTTTTCTGCTGTTTTTGGTTCCAGAAAGTCAGAAAATGAATATTCTCGGAATTGGACGGGACAAAAGCCAAAGTTTATATTTTACCGGAAGACTCACGGAGCTAGAATACGAGACGGAGGAGGGCCAGGGCCTGGCCACACCGTGTGGTGGCGCGAGCTAGCCCTAGCCGCGCCACCAGGTGGTGTGGGCCCCCTGGACGGCCATCGACCTTGCCCCTTCGCCTATAAAATCCTCCCGATGCAAAAACCCTAAATCGTCAATCAGAAATCCACAAAAAGTTCTGCAGCACCGCCACCATCGAAGGGGAGATTCAGGGGACAGAAAGTCTCTATTCCGGCACCCTGCCGGGATGGGGAAGTCCCCCCGGAGCCATCTCCATCGATCTCCACCACCATCTCCATCGTCGTTGTTGATTCCCATGATGAGGAAGGAGTAGTTCTTCCTCGAGGCTAAGGGTTCTATCGGTATCTATGTGTTCATCTCTCTCTCTATGCATAATCATATTGTGATCATGAGCTTTGTAATCAAGTAGATCTACCTTGCTACTCAAGTGCTTTAATAGATCTCTTCTCTCCCGATGTGTGTGAAGTTGACAGTATGCACACCATGGTGGCACTTAGGCTAGAGATTACAAATACTTATTATGAGTTATATTTGGAGTTGGATGTCTTTATGAAATTGTGGTGTTTGTTGGAACCATCTAGTGCTCAAGGTGACAGTGTGGGGTTTTCTATATGGGAAAGGCTTACTTTGAGGTGTGCTGTTATAGCCCTACCATGGATTAGAGTGTCTAACCGGAGAGTAGTTAAGAGTAGTATCATAAAGAGAAGATATTTATATGAGAGTGTTCACTAGTGAAAGTATGATCCCTAGGCCTTGTTTCTAAGCACCGAAACACCGTCTGCTATTAGATCTATTGCATGTTTGCTTGCTTCTATCTTTATTTCAGTTTTACTTTAGTCTTTTCCACGCCATCGAGCTATTTTCTATCACCGTTACCACTTATAATTATCCATACCACTTGTATTTCACTATCTCTTCGCCGAACTAGTGCACCTATACACCTGACAAGTGTATTGGGTGTGTTGGGGACACAAAAGACTTCTTGTAGCTTGATTGCAGGATTGCTTGAGAGGGAATACCTTTGACCACTTCCTCCCTGAGTTCGATAAACCTTGGGTAATCCACTTGAGGGAAACTTGTTGTTGTTCTACAAACCTCTGCACTTGGAGGTCCAACAACTGTCTACAAAAATAGAAGTACGTAGACATCATCGTCGACCGTAGAGCCGCACGAGAGTTCCCAGGGCACAAAATCACATGATGGTTGCCGCTTCCTCCTTGCTTGAGCGACCAAGCCGCAAGACCGAATCAAAATCCAATCAAATCAGGCTGGCTTGAGAGAGTAGTACACATAATTCAACTAATAATCCAATCAAATTAGGGGTGGATGCAAAATGTCGATCAGATTCCAGAAGACAAAACCTAATAGATTAGCAAACATGAGTAAGGGGTATAAAAAATAAAAGAAAAACTGCGAGCATAGAGCTACCAAATTGGAAGGCACTGCAATAGATGGCCAGGCGGGCGGGCAGGCACGCTGGATGTCCAAGTCAACATGTCTAGGTTTTAAAACATGGAGGTGGGGACGACTCACATGATCCGATCAGTTTCTTGCACATTTGCAGGGCGGTAATGCTCGATGAATGGTGGGGGAGCCCTTAAGTCGTAAGCTTGTGCAAAACCTAAAGCTATCCAAACTGCTCAAATTGGCTAAAATTTTGTAGTACAATCTCATTCACAAGCTCAATCTTAACTTTGGAGGTAGTACAAAATTTTATACTAGTCCAAACCACCCAAACTGGTCAAACTGGTTTTGCATAAACTTAGGTCGCACCGTCGCAGTAGGTACATTCATGGCCGGGGGTCAGTAGGTCCATGTGGCAGAGGAAATAATTAGTAGGAAGAACACCGGCAGCCGATATGTAGAAACAACTTGCCTCGTCTAGCCCACGTAGGGGCTTCTTGTCCAGCCCATGAAGGGACACAACCCACATGGAGAAAATTCGGGAACGTGACATGGAGGTAGGTAGCGACCAAGGATGCGATGCATGAACATGTAGAATATGGCCTCAAGGGAAGGCAGCAAAATAAGATAGTGGGGCATTCCTATTTAGATATAGAAGATTAAGATGTTTGAAGTTTATTTTGAGAGAGGTAAACATGGGCATAAATAATCTTTTTAAGAGAACTAATACATAAGTTATAAGTATATACTATAAAGTGTTTAATAATAATTTTCATCTAATTTCTTTGTCTTAGTGGCAACGCACACAGTTTATATGTGTTGAAGTCTTGAGTTTGAATTCTCTATGCTAGACACGTATTTATTTGGGTTTACTTTTTTTATTGTAGCAATATTACTTTACGGAGAGGATGACGTCATAGACCCACCATCTTGCACCGTCCCACGAGTTTAATCGGCGGGTTTGAAAAAAAACAGTTAAGTACTTATACAGAGAGGCTAGCATCAAGAACCCACCAGCCAGAACATACATGGCTGCATCGAGATATGTTAAGAAGGTCAAAGTAACAGACGCGGCCAAAAAAAAGTCCAGCATATAGTCATTTTTTGTCCAGAGAGGCTGACATCGGAGACCCATTAGTTAAAACATGCATGGTTGCTGCATTGAGCAACGTTGGCAAGGGCACAACGACAGTCATGGCCGAAAAAACAATACCAAGATAACACTTTTTTGTCTAGAGGGGCTGACATTAGGACCCCAGCAGCAAGACCATATACGGCTGCCACATAGAGCAACGTTAGCAAGGTCAAACCGGCGGATGCGACTGAAAAATGTCCAACATGCACACGTTTCCTCAACAGAGGAGGCTAACATTGGACCCAGCAGTGTGACCAAACGACAGATGCATCGAGTAACGTTATCAAGTTCGGAAAAGGGAAGCGCGAGCGAAAAAATTCTATCGTATACACTATTCTTCTAATGAGAGACTAGCATGGAGGATCCAATAGTCTGAATAAACGGTTGATGCATCGATCAACGTTATCGAGTTCAAAAGGGAGACACGAGCCAAGGAAAAAATTACATCATGCACACATTTCTTATAATGAGAGGCTGATATGTGGGACCAATAGTATGACTAAATGGTAGATGCATTGAGCATCGTTATCAAGTTCAAAACAGGATAGCGCGAGCGAAGAAAAAATCCATTCATACACACTTTCTTCTAATGAGATGATGACATGCGGGACAGCCTGACTAGACGGCAGATGCATCGAGCAACATTATCGAGTTTAAATCAGGGAGGCACAGTCGAAAAGTATGATCCGCTATAGGCAATGACATCCAGGACTCACATGCCTCAAAAGATTTCGACGAGTCATCGCGCGAGGAACCGAAAATTCTTACTTCTAGCACGTGTCGGTCAAGGTTCTTTCACATTTTTAGCGATTTCATCATAGTAGAGGGCCGTGAAAACCCAAAAAAATTCCATCGGCCATGGTCGAGCGAAGAAAATCGTCGCAAAAGAGGCGTCTTCTACGACACTCGACGAACCAAACCGTTGTGGATTAAGACATTTCTTGTAGTTGTGGTTCAATACTGTTACTTCAAAACTAGCTATATACAACCTGTGCACTTGCACACATTGATTATTATAGTTATTTTATAGAGGATTTATGTTGTTTTTCTATTAAGTTTATGTAATCTAGTCACTGTGTCGGGACCAAAGGCAACACTCCCCCAACTCATAATCATCATTGTTACGCCAAGCACCTCTCCTTATTTTCCGAAGTCCTTTTTTAACCATGAAAATAGGTACGGCAAACCCCCATGATATCTATTTTTAATTTATTGAAAAAGGGTAGAAATTAAGCCAGTTGTACCAAAAGAGAACTCAGGGGTTGAGAGGGTCAACCCTAAAGGAAACTATGAGGGTCTATCCAAGCTTGAAAAAATGTCTTTCTTTTTTTAGCTTTGAATCTATGGAGAATGAGGTGAAAGGTTCATTTGAAACAAAACATACCAACTTCTGGAAGTTGGAAGCCTTTGCTCAAAGATGAACTAATTTTTTTCCTTCCAAACATTCGAAGACACAGAAAGAGATATTTCCACGAAGCACTAGTCTCAAAAGGAAGATTTTTGTCGTGTCAAAAGTTTCTGAGATGGCGGCCCCTAGCACCGACCATTTAGCCAATCTAATGTACTTTTTTCTCCAAGAAATGCAAAGCTTACATCTCAATGCATTGATAGAAAGAAGAGTTTTTTTTTTAGAGAGAGACAGAAAGAAGAGTTACAACTGTACAAGCCGAAGACAAGGCAAAACACACACCACTCCATACAAAGACAACTACCAACGATCGCTAGGCAAATCCGATGTAATCAGTAGTACGAGTGGATGATTGGCTTTGTGGTTGATTGGGTTGTTTAAGTTCCAATGATTTTGGTCTGAACCGACTGAAATGCCTGAATATTTTGGCATATTATAAATGAAGCTGGGAACTGACGTTGACGTTGGCATATTATGAATGAACTTAACTTCTGAAGTTTGTGCTCGACATGGCCATTGACTTCACTACTTAACTGACAAGATCCAATGCTTCGGTAGACTCGTCGAGGACATCAGTCGCATTAGCCTTGATGGTTGACAACTTGAGATGCAACTTCTCAGATTTCAAAACATGAAATTAAATCTACAAATTCTTTGCTAGCTAATTCCAGCTTCTCTAGGAAATGTTGCATTTTTCATTCAAAGGATTATAGTAATTCTGCAAGGTTAGAATCCTTGGGAATGATTCCTGTCTGGGATATTTGATTTTAGGATTTAATCCTCTAGGAAAATTTTATAATGATTCTTTTGCACAAATTTCACAGAACATTTTCACCCACTCAACCCAGTTCTTCGTTTCTCTTGTGAATCAAACATTGCAAAATATCAAACGCGCAGGGCAAGGTTTTTTTCGTAAAGGTCTGACCAAGTTTTTTTTAACTCAGGCCAAGAGACCATAATCTGAACGTCAAATCATCAGGCAATTTCCAAGAGCAGAGCATAATTGATGTGCCATTATCTTCAGCTAACAAGTATGTATACACCATACCAACAACATGAACTAGAAGTGAGTACAGTAGACAAAGTTGACTCTCAATTTTTCATATATATATAAAATTAGCCGCATGCCACTAAAGTACATCAGATGAGGGCTGAATCTTTGGAGAAAGAGTTAGCCATCTACAGTAATTCGAAACATGGCACAAAACTGTGAAAAAAAATCGAAAAGATATAGAGGCCTGCACAAGATGACTGAATTCTGAAAGCAATCGAGGGAATGGCTGTTAAATAATTTGTGCCATCCTCAGCCCTTTGTTCTTAGTATTGTAATGCTGCCTTTGCCCCCCTCTGTTCTGATCCTTGTCTTGCCAATGACTGGCTTACCAGAGAAAGCTGAAGTTCCCAGGATTTCTGGAGGTGGCTTTGGAGGAGCGTGGATTCGCTGATTTATGTCCTTCAGAGTGACATCTCCTTCCTCCCAAGATGGTTTGATAATGGTAAAAGGATATGCTACAGTTGTAGTTATATTTTGCTTCACCTTGATCAGCGAACTCCCCCCTAGTTGGGAAAGCAGAGCCAAATGATCGGCATATTCAGAACTAGTGGTTCAACTATGTAAGATAAGTTGATAAATAATAAGATATTGTTAAACTGAAATACCTTTAGATACTTTGAGCGTAGAAAGTTTCCTAGCCTCCTGCATTATGAGGTTTTCTGTCACTGGTACAATCTCACTTGTTCCTGTCGTAGATAGGGAGAACAACTAAGTAACTGGACAACACTATAAAACTTGGTTTCAGCAAGGCTGCATGGTTGCCAAACAAAAGCAAGTTGAACCAATTACAAGTACATAGCAATGCAATTGAACAAAAATATAAAACAGCATACTCTTTACAAACATCTATAGGGAAAATGCTTGCAATATGGGGAACACGTGCATAGACTGGAAACTCTAACGGAAAAATGAATGGATTTATTTATATTCAACAGAAAATGTGCTTTGAACTGACCTGGCACATCACTCTCACAATCAATATATGTAACACTCTCCTGGGTAGAGGGCCTATAAACCAAAGATAAACTTATCATGATTGAAAAATAATGTGAATTTAAACAAGTTGGTTTTAACAGAACCAGCTAGGAACGGACATTTGTTCAGGCGTGAAGTACATAGTATTTCCATCAGAATAAGTTTCCAACAGACTATCTGATGGCCCGTAGGGTGTTCCATTTGACAAGGGACTTATCTTACCTGATACCAAAAATATCCAATTAGCAAAAAGTAAAGGCATGGCAGTAGGCAGGTATCGGACACCAAGACAAATATGGTAAAAGGACGAACCAAAATTATTTGCATTGTGCTGCATATCCCAATTTAAGCTCTGTGGTTCATCAGTGCAAAGCAATGAATTCTCTGTTATCTGAGACATGGATCAACAAAGGAAGTGATAGTGTAAGGGCTAGCAGAACAAGACAAACTTAGAACATAGGCAGCTACTAGTGAACGACCTCAGATGTGGCAAAGTTAGAACCCATTTCGTGATCTCCAACTTCTGGTTGACTGGACTCAGAAGGGTACTCCAACACGCGTCGCCGCTTTGATTCACGAGATTCCTCCAGGTCCAGCGTCTCCTTGCAGGTGATATCTGACACGTGTAACATACTCCTTTAAGCACAACAGTCAAGAGTAATAATACATAATACATCAAGTGATAATTCTGGGCAGAAGAAGCTTCCTACCCCCAATATCAAAGAAGGCACGGCAGTCTCGTAGAGGAGTTTGATTTCCAAGCAAGCCCAGTAGCTCATCTTCATCATCGTCTCGGTTGAGGCAATCCCACACGAACTTAGCAACATCTTTTGTGAAAACAATAAAAAAAATTAAACAAATGTGAAAACAATAATGAGATAGTGAGTCCAAGAAAGATGTAGATTTTATGACATGGATGATGGTTATGGGTTTGAACGATGTACCTTGATTTGCATCGCTGCTAGGTTCTTCTGTATGCTCTCTCGCTTCCCAATCCCACAGACTGCAGCAAGAATTATGAGATCAGATATAAATTCGACTCAAGTAATGCACGGAAACAGTTGTGCGATTTTGGACAAGTACTACTCAGTTTTGTGGACAATGGGACATGGTTTGGTTTCAATTACACAAACTGAAGAAGACACTTGCTAAAATTATCAAGGGAGCACATATATGATTATGCAGGTACTAACCAGATTTTAGTTGGACACGTAAGGTACGCGTACCACGGATAAAATCTACCAAATGCCTAAAAACGAAAAAACGTGGTATGAACTACTACCGGTCCAACATTACAGCAAACAGTAAGCCGTGCCCCCGCTCCGAGCCCAGATTATCTCCATCCAATCTGACACACGAACTCTACACTCACCATTGATTCAAGGAGTGATTGGATGAGGAGCTTGTCGGGGCGGCGTGTGGCGATGTGGAGGGGTTCGCGGAGGAGCTCGTCGGGCCAGCGGGGAATAAGTGCGGCGGTGGAGAGGGATTGGCGCAGGATCCCATCTGGGCGCCGGCGAACTGCTGCGGTGGCGGGACTGGTGCCGCCTCGTTGCGGGCGCTCGATCTCGCCATGATTCAGGTGGCGCCGCTGGCCAGGGCCGGTGCCGGCAGGCGCGGCGAAGATTGGATCCGGGGATGGAAGCGGCGGGGCGGGAGTGGAGGATTGAAGCGGGGCGGGGATTGGAGCCGGGGATGGAAGCGGCGGAGCGGGAGATGTAGGCGTTGGGAGGGAGAGAAGCAGAGTACGAGACGGGGACCGAGGAGGGCACAACACAACGGATCGATTCGCATTAATTAATTTTTCTCTCGTTATAGGCGCGCTATGATACGATACTCTAATTTTCTCTTTCTTTCTTAATAAATAAATATATAATTGTCTACCATATCAGCGTTTTTGCCCAGCTGGTACCTGCACTGGGGCCAGCCTCACGCGACCGTTGAGGGTCACGTGACCTCCCTCACCTTATGTTGAGCTGTTTTTTTAGAGACACTTTATTAAGGCTGATGTAGATCGTCTATTCAAACACCAATTGACTCGTGTAGATATCCGACGACACCACCATATAGATTTCAAAAGATCAGCACTACTATTATTTGACAGCTTCTAAGGCACTGTCGAGATAATTATTATTGCTTTGGAAAATAAATGAGCAATTGAATGTAAATCAACCTTAGGTGGGGTATATGCCCCACCGTTGCATGTAAAAGGAAAATCCTCCGTGATAGCATGTTTGTTTTGCTAATTCGATGTCACCTGATAATTTCTTCTTTTTTGTCGATATCGAGAACATTTGATCTGACTTTTCAGTTCCATGCCAAGTTCGACTATTTTGTAAGCTTTTTTTTCTAGAATACACTATTTTGTAAGCTTTGAGGATAAATACTACTCCCTCCGTTTCAAAATATAAGATGTTTTAGTTTTGTGAATGAAGTGTATCTAGACTTGTTTTAGTGTCTAGGTTCATCTAGGTTTGTAGATACTAAAAGAGTCTAGATACACTCTCTTCACAAAGCTAAAGCATCTTATATTGTGAAACGGAGGGAGTACTACTTATCTTTTGCACGATATGAACATATACCATAACACGGTAAACATGTCTCATCCAGCAGCATTATAAGAATCGCGATGATCATGGGTGTCGTGGAAATGGCCACGGCAGTCGCTGCAGTAGGCAGCGATTGATTGAATCGGGGGTGAGAGCTGATGGCCATCTGTGGTGCGAGATGGGGGCGGATGCACATGGGTTTACCCAGGTTCGGCCCCCCGAAGGGTAAAGACCTACTCCTGCTAGATCAGATTATTAGAGAGCGAGTTGCAGGAATGGCGAGCTCGGCGTCTAAGCAGCGAGTCGCTTGAGGGGTGTATGATGGAATGTAAGTCCTCAGGATACCCTATGGAGGTTTATATATGAGGCACCTCGCTAGGGTTTACAAGTTACAACCGAACAAGATATGAATTCGGAGGCTTTGACCTAATCCGACCAGGCTTCTGGTACGCTTCTGGGCCTCCAGTCTCCAGTCGCCGGGCCTTCCCCTTAGTCGCATTCCAGTCGCCGTCCTGCAGGCCCACTCGTGAAACCTTTTGGCCCAATCGGAGCGTCCTGCTGGGCATACCCCATTTGGCATATCCCCATCAGTAGTCCCCGAGGCCATCGCTGAATCAGACGCAGGTGGTCATTTGGTAGTCGAAGTAGGCGAGTCCAATTTGGACGCCTCAGTCGAATCGGCGATGGACTCCACTAAACCAAGGAAGTTTTCCCCAGGCTCCCAGTCGCTTCTCTGGCGAATGCCACAGCTGCAAAGTCGTTGCTTCGGCGAGTGGACAGGGCCAGTTGCCAGCGAGTGGAACGAGGAGATGGACCGTCATCTTGGTCAAACTATCCGTTGGATATTCCAACGGTAACTTCGGCGTAATTACCGCAGGTAACGGCTACCCCGAATTTGGCGGGTAGCGCCCCCTTATAAGGGGAGTGGCGAATCAGCCTTGCAGATCCTCCCCTACATTCTTCATTCTCGCGCATTCATTCTCTCTTCCTTCCTCCGATCTGATCCCTTTGCAACGAGCGACTCCACATCCTTCCCAATGGCACCTCCCAAAGGTTCATGGGGGAAATCCAAGTGCACCACGACCCAGCTCAAGTCCTTCGAGGAGGCCGGAGTCCTCCGCAAGGGGAACTGGCGAATCCCCGCTTCCTCCGAGATCGAGCCAAAGCCGCGGGCCGGCGAATTCATTTGTTTCCCCAGCCACCTAGAGAGAGGTTTGGGGTTCCCTACCTCGCTCTTCTTTCGGCGCTTGTGTGCGTATTACGCCATCAAGTCGTCGGATCTTGGCCCGCACAGCATCGAATAGCTGGCGATCTTCGTCGCCTTTTGCGAGTGCTACCTCGGCTGCAGGCCGTATTTCCCGCTGTGGCTGGAGCTCTTCCACGGCCGCATCGGGCACGATGCGTCTAGCCTCTTGATACTGGCGGCCGACGGCGTCACGTTCCAATTGAAGCCGAAGGCAAACTTCGTCAAGCTCCTTCTGCCGAAGAAAGGCGCGAGCGAGTGGAAGAAGAGCTGGTTCTATGTGAAAGAATCCACTCCCTCTGGTGAGGTGGCGCTTCCCGAGTTTGTCACCGAAAGGAACGAGCCTCGCCGGCTGGCACCGAAGAAACTCCCTGAAGACCAGAAGATGGCCGTCGCGGAAATGATGGACCAAATTCAAAGGTTGAAGGACCAAGGGTTGACTTCGAGCAACCTCTACAACTGCTGGCTCGGACGGCGTCTGGTTCCGCTAGCGGCTCGGTCGCATTGGATGTATAGCGGGAAACACGACCCCTCCTGAACCAGCAAAGAGTCGTGGGAGACCGAGGATTACAAGGCCGCCCTGAAGAAGATCACTGACGCGGAGTTCACCACCGTATCAGTCGGGCTTGCCCCGTACACTCCCATGAAGAACGAAGCTCCCACGGTAAGTTTTCCTCTAGTCGCCTTTTCCACAGTCCGATTCGAAGTCGCATCATTTGATATTTATTCGTGGTTGTTCTCAGCTGTTCCAGGTGTTGGAGGGTTGGCTCCCTCCGCTTGACGAAGAGGTCCCTCGGGAGCTCGAAGAGGCCTCCAAAGGAGACTCCTCCGAAAGCGACGAGGAAGAGGAGGAGGTTCCTCCCCCAACGCATATGGCTCGCAAGACTCGCATGCAGAAGCAACGCGAGTTCGAGGCGAGCCACGACCTTGATGAACACGACGGAGGCGACGAGATCGTGCAGGAGCACACATCTCGGCGCACGGCCACGCCGTCGAAGCCCGCACGCAAACCGAAGTCGCCAACGAAGAAGCTAGCATCACCACCCAGGTCGGCACTGGTGTTTGAGTCAGATAACGACTCTGACGATGAAGACACCCCCGAAACTTCGCACAAGGTCCCGGAGGATGCGATTCCGATGAAGGGGTTGGAGGGCGAGGACACCGAGGCGGCGGTAGAGGTTCCTCTGGCGGTGATTGCACCAACGGCTTCGAGGGCACCAAGCTAGGAGGCGACTGAGGCATCGGCGTCGAAGTCACCGCAACCGTTAAGAGTAGCCGCATCTTCGGAGCCGGACATTCCGGCGACCGCGGCTTCGTCATTGAGGAAGCCCACGGTATCATGGGCTTCTGACGTCTTCAAAAGGGGGCTCACGCGCAAGCTGGGGCCAGAATTGGACAAGCCCGCCCACATCAGCACCGGGCTACGTGTTCTCCCAGTCGCCAAGTAAGCCTCGAATTCTCCATTCCAAGTCGTGTTCCATTTTTGTGTTGTCTCTATGTTGATTTTGGAGGTTTGGCAGGTCTGGGGTCAAGAAGATCGGTCGCCCTTCAGTGGCGAAGATTCCGCCGGTCACCACCACCGGAGAGGGCGACCTTCCCAAGAAGAGGAAGTCTGCCGACAACGCGGCGACTATGGAGGGCACGAAGAGGCAGAAAGGTGGTGCCGAAGATTCTGTGGAGATGACTAGCGCAAAGGGGAGCGATCCCGCTGCAGTCGTCGAAGAGGTGGTGGCTGCACGGTCGGAGCCAGTCACGGTCGCCCCTGCGACGAAAGCGCCGACTCCGGCAACCAGTGCCCCGGCTAGAGCATCAGCAACGTGCCTACGCTTCATGGTGAGGGGGTTCCTAGGCGTGGCGGACAACCAGTCTCCACAGAGCCCGGAGATCGTCGATGAAGACGTTGGGTCTCGTGTGGGCGCACCTCCTTCATGGTCCCGCCGACTGACGCCGGCGAGCTTCACAAAATGCTTGGCGCTGCCATTCAGGTACGTCCAGTCCCCGAGTGTCTAGCTGCTGAATTTCAGCGGCTAGGCACCGAGTTGCTTCTACTCTCTAATCCCCGAGTTCCTAATCGTTGAATTTCAGCGGCTAGGAACTTGATATTGTTCTTTGTAAGTACTGAACTTTGTTGCTTTTGCAGGGTTTGCAGAGGGAACCGACCGATTGACAGGCTGCCAGGGAGCGTTTGGAGCGGGATCTGCGCGTGGCGCAGGAGGCGAACCGGCGACTCCAGGAGACTGTTGGTAAGTACTTGCTTCTTTTTCTTTTTCGGCTGTGAACTGTTAGTGTGTGGCGTGTTGATGATTTGTCTCTTTCCTTTTTAGATGGTCTTCCGGCTGCAATTTCCAAGGCCCGTGAAGGGTATGTTCCAGTAGCCGAGCTGGACGCGGTGAATGGGCGAATTGCCTCGTTGATCCATGACTTGGAGGAGGCGAAAGCGGCCTCAATTTCGTCTGAGGATCGAGCGAAGGCTGCTGTCGCTGCGGCTGAGGAGGAGCGCAAGGCCACGGACTCGATCATCGTGGGGCTGCAGAATGATCATGCCGCCCTGTAGAAGCATGCGGAGAACTGTCGCAAGCTTCTTGGTGAGTCTCCGTCTTTTGCTTAACTCGTTTGGTGAATCCCCGATTAGGGAGGTCCGTAGTTTCACTGACGTCTGATTTTGCAGCTGTCATAGGGCAAAGCGACCGGTGGTTCAGACTTTCAACGCCTCGCAGTGCGTGACTGCCGTGGTAAACGCGGCCACGGCTTCGGAGTTGTGTGTCCAAGCGGTCCTTCAAGGAATGTCCCCCACCGAGGTTATTCCTGGGAGGCTTACGGAAGTGTGGCACTATCTGGAGGAGGCGCCCGTCATCGTGGAGTGGATGGCACGCTCGGCTTTTAGGCGCGGGGCCACCACGGCATTGAGCCTGGGCCTTGCCCACTTCCCCGATGATTTCGACCTCGACGACATCACCAGCGGCTACCCATCGGTGACTGGCACGGTGGAGATGTCAGAGGTGCTGAAGCTGATTGCCAAGGCCGCCCCTTTTGCTGATCAGGTGTTGGCGATGGGGGATCTTCTGCCATAGCAGGAAACGGTATTGGCGCCTGGCGACCCCGAGCCGGAGCATCGCAACATGAAGTCGGAGCAACCCTTCCGGTCGGCGTTGTCGAAGTCGCTGACGACCTACCCGACGAACCCGTGGCAGCCTTTTGTTCATGTCAAGGGGGATGGTGGTGCTTCTTCGTTAGGACCTGCAGAATAGATAGTATCGTTGGAAGTTTGTAATATATGCCAAGTGGTGACTGCTGTAATGTGAACAATATTTTGAGTAAGAGGAGTAAATCGACCCGTATTGCGACCATAATCGTGTGGTGTGTTTATTTTTGTTTGAGCGAGTCCCCGAGCGCATCCGCCCTTTAATGGGGTATAACTCGATTGTATACTTATGTGTTTTCTTTTGGTTGTGCATTGTTTTGTCCCTTGCGTCTTCTGGGGGGTGAGTCCCCGAGCGCGAGTGGGTTGTTTTGTAGGCGAGTCCCCGAGCGTAGTACTTAGCCGTTTTGGGGGCGTGCCTGTTGCAAGTTACTAATGCGTTGTTTGTAACGCGTCTCTTCCCCTGGCTCGGAGAGCCAGTCGCTGGGCGAGTCCAAGGCAACTCTTTACTTGGTGTGTTCCTGAGCTGCGTGAGGGTTCCATTCTTGCGGAGTCCCCGTGCGTGGTACTTAACCGTTCGAGTCGCTTTGCGCGAGGATGGGAAGGACAGGTCGCTGTGAGAAGCGTATACCGGTCGTCTTGGCCCGGTGGGCTAGTCGAGCTAGGCGACTCCGATGGTGGCTCCAGGTTGGCGTTTTCGTGGACGTCCCAAGGCCCGAGTATTTTTGGTACCCTCGGGCCGCACTACTTAGCCATGCCGGTCGCTCGACCAAAGGTTGACTTCCGTGGGTAGCATATTGCTGATTGTACGAGTGCGAGTGGCACAAGGATATGGCGAGTAGACACAATTTTGTGAACCGAATGAATTTCATTATATATGTCAGCTGAGTACATGTTTCGGTTCTATGTATAGAACTTCCGGAGGAGGTTTACATTCCATGGCCTCCCAACCTCGAGCTGGTCGTCGCCTCGTATGTCGATGACGTAGTAGGCGTCGTTGTCGAGGACTCGCCCTATTGCAAATGGCCCCTCCCATGGGGGGAGAGTTTGTGCATTCCCTTCTTGTCTTGAGCCAGTCGCAGGACCAGGTCACCCTCATGGAAGGTGCGAGTCCGGACTCGGCGGCAATGGTAGCGGCGAAGTCCCTGCTGGTAGATTGTTGTACGGGAGCGAGCCAGGTCGCATGCCTCGTCGATTTGGTCGATGCTGTCTTGGCGGGCAGTCTCGTTTGTCGCCTTGACGTAATTGGCGACTCGGGGTGAGTCGTGCTCCAGGTCTGTTAGCATTACGGCTTCGGCACCATACACCATGAAGAAGGGTGTGAACCTGGTGAAGCGGTTGACGGACGTGCGGATCCCCCATATGACTGAAGGGAGCTCTTCGACCCAGCATCCTGGGGTGCGCTCGAGGGAGACCTAGAGTCGTGGCTTGAGCCCATGGAGGACGCTCTGGTTGGCGCGTTCTGCTTGGCCATTCGACTCTGGGTGGGCGACTGAGGCGAGGTCGAGTCGTATGATGTGCTCTTCGCAGAATTCGGCCATGGCCCCTTTGGCGAAGTTGGTGCCGTTGTCTGTTATTATACTGTGCGGGTAGCCATACCGGTAGATGAGCTTGCATAAGAACTTGGTGGCCGTCTTGCCGTCACACTTTTTGATTGGCTTGGCCTCGACCCATTTGGTGAACTTGTCGACCGCGACCAGGAGGTGGGTGAAACCGGATGGGGCCTTCTTGAACGGGCCTACCATGTCCATGCCCCATACGGCGAACGGCCATGTGATGGGGATGGTCTTGAGTGCCAAACCAGGGAGGTGCATCTGGTGGGCGTACTTCTAGCACCCGACGCATCATTGGATGATGTTGGTGGCGTCGGCGTGCGCGGTGAACCACTAGAAGCCGTGCCGCATGGCCTTGGCGACCAACGACTTGGCACCGGCGTGATGGCCGCGGTCGCCTGCGTGAATGTCCTGGAGGATCTTGCGGCCTTCTTCTGGCTATACACAGCGCTGGAACATGCCAGTCATGCTGCATTTGTGGAGCTCGCCATTGATAATGACGAAGGATTTGTAGCAGCGCACGATCATTTGCGCCTCCGTCTCGTTGGTTGGGAGGATCTTGTGCTCGAGGAAGGCGACATATGGTGTCGTCCAATCGCTAGGCTCCACAACCATGGCGACTAGGGCCGGCTCTGGTTGCAGTGGTATCCCGACATCAATCTCCTTCGGTGGGTTGACCGAAGGTTTGTGGATGGTGTCGAGGAAGACGCCTGCTGGTGGCGCTTGCCGGGCCGATCCGATGCGGGAAAGGGCGTCTGCCTCCTTGTTCTTGCGTCTGTCGATCCACTCGACGGAATAGCCGCCAAAGTGTCCTCCCAGCTGGTCTACCGCTTGGTGGTACGCGATCATTATTGGAGAGACGGTGTCGCATGTTCCGGCGACCTGGCCGGCGACTAGGTCAGAGTCGCCGTAGCACCGTAGTCGATTGATGTTCATTTCCTTGGCAGCCCGCATGCCGTGGAGGAGGGCCTCGTATTCTGCCATGTTGTTGGTGCAGGGCTTGAAGTTGAGGTGAAGCACGTATCGGAGCTTGTCCCCTTTGGGGGAGGTCAGTATGACCCCGGCCCCTGCACCGTCAGCGTTCTTCGAGCCGTCGAAGTGTAGCGACCAGTAGTGGAGATATGATAGCTTCTCCGGCTACTACGCTTCCTCCCAATCTACGAGGAAGTCAGCTAGTGCTTGTGACTTGATTGCTTTGCGGGGCTCGTATTTGATATTGTGGACACCAATTTCGACGGCCCACTTGGCGACTCGCCTAGTCACCTCGCGATTGCGTATTATGTCCTGCAGCGGTGCGGATGAGACCACCATGATTGGGTGCTCTTGGAAGTAGTGGGGGAGTCGCCGCTGAGCTCGGAATACCACGTACACCAATTTCTGGTACTGTGGGTAGCGCTGTCGTGAGTCCATCAGGACTTTGCTGATGTAGTAGACGGGGCACTGTATGAGGCGCTCCTTGCCCTCCTCTAGCCGTTCGACGACCATCATGGCGCTGACGACTCGATTGGAGGCCACCACGTAGACGAGCATTGGCTCCTTGTCGACTGGTGCGGCAAGTAGTGGAGCCGCGAGTAGCACTTCTTTGAGCGCTTTCAGTGCATCGTCTGTCTCCGCGTCCCATTGGAACGTGGGGTTCTTGCGCATCAAGCGATAGAGGGGCATGGTCTTCTCGCCTAGTCTAGGGATGAAGCGACTGAGAGCCGCGACTCGCCCGACCAACTTCTGGACATCGTGCAGGCACTCGGGTTTTCCGAGTCACGCGATGGTGTCGATCTTGGTGGGGTTGGCTTTGATGCCTTGCTTGGAGATTACGTATCCCACTAGATGTCCAGTGGGGACGCCGAAGGTGCACTTCCCTGGGTTCAGCTTGATGTTGTACCTCTGCAGATTTGCGAAGGTTTTGGCCAGGTCGGCGAGTAGGTCGTCCTAGTGGGTGGATTTTACCACCATGTTGTCGATGTAGACGTGAATGTTGTGGCCAATTTAGCTCACGAGGCACTCCTGCATGCACCTTTGGTATGTGGCGCCAGCGTTCTTGAGGCCGAACGTCATGGCCATGTAGCAGAAGGCGCTGAATGGCGTGATGAACGCCGTCTTCTCCTCGTCCTCGACCGCCATCTTGATCTGGTTGTAACCAGAGTAAGCATCGAGGAAGCACAACGACTCTGATCCCGCAGTCGAGTCGATGATCTGATCGATGCGCGGTAGGACGAACTCCTCCTTCGGGCAGGCGCTGTTGAGGTTGATGTAGTCGATACACATTCTCCATGTGTTGTTCTTTTTGAGGACCAGGATGGGGTTCGCCAGCCACTTGGAGTGTTTTATTGGCCGAATGAAGCATGCGGCCAACAAGCGTTGCACTTCTTTGGCGATTGCTCGGCGGCGCTCTTCATTGAAGGGCCGCATCGACTACTTTACCGGTCGCGCTTTTGGGTTGGCGTGTAATTTGTGCTCAGCAAGTTCCCTCAGGACACCTGGCATGTCGGAAGGTTTCCATGCGAAGATGTCACGGTTCTCACGGAGGAACCCGATGAGCGCGCTTTCCTATGCGGGGCTCATATGCGCCCAATGGTGGTCGTCTGGCTGGAGTCGCCCGGGACGAGCTCGATGGTGCGGGTATGCGTGGTTGCCTCGAACGTGGAGTTCGTGGCGGTTGGCTTCTTCAATATGGTGGGGTCATCCTTGTTGATGTTGCTCGCATATTTCGCGAGCTCCTCCGCGTGGTCAGTCTCCACAGCGATGACAGTGTCGGCGAGCTCAGCACCTTTGTCCTTGCATTCCATGGCCATATCGGGGTCGCCGTGGACGGTGATGATGCCGCTCGGCCCTGGGAGCTTCATCATGTTGTACACGTAGTGGGGGGGTCGCCATAAATTTGGCAAACGTTTGGCGTCCCAAGACGCAGTGGTAGGGACTACGGAAGTTCACCAGCTCGAACTTGATTCGCTCGGTGCGGTAGTTTGTCGGTGTGCCGAAGGTGACTGGTAGCGTCACTTTTCCGATCGGGTATGCCTTCCGACCGGGGATGATGTCGTGGAAGGTTGTCAGGGTTGGCTAGATTGCCGACTCTGGGAGTTGTAGCCTTTTGAACGTGTCCAGATACATGATGTTGATGGAGCTCCCACCGTCCATCAATGTCTTGGGTAGCCAATAATCGGCCACTTTGGGCCTGACTACCAGGGCGACTCGCCCTGGATACTCGATTTTGGGAGCGTGGTCCTGGCGAATCCAAGTGATGCTCTGCTCGGACCAGTTGAGGAAGCGTGGGATGTCGACCTATGTCACCGCATTGACGGAGACTGCGCGGGCGAGCACCTTTCTCTCGCGCTTGGTGCCGAGTCCGGTGAAGGTGTGTAGCGAGCCGACAGCGTTGCCGAAGCCGCCGGTGTTTCCGTTGTCCCGAGGTGGGTTGTTGTTGGGGTCTTCCCTTGCTCGCCTTGCCTTTTCGATCTCTTTGAGAGAGTGGCAGTCCATGGTGGCGTGGGTGGCGGGTTTCCCCTCCCTGCTGTGGTAGACACAGGGCTGGTTGAGCAGGGCGGCAGGGTCGATTTTCGGCCTCGCCGCGTTGTTGGCGCGATAGTTTCCGCTATCGTGGTAATTTCCTCCGTCGCGGCGGTAGCTCTTTGGGTCACGTTGGCCATAGCCCGCGTTGGCGACGAAGTCGGCTCGCCCGTCCGTGCGGCGCTTGCCAGTGATGCGGGTGTTGCTGTAGTGCATGTCACGCTGTCGCCCGCTGTCGTGGCCGTCGGTGCAGCGTCTTCCCCCAACTCATCGTCGGAGTCTTGGTTGGGGTCCTCCTCCGTGTAGCGGTTGGCGATCTCGAGGAGGTCGGGGATGTTGTCGAGCATCCGGTAGACCCGCTTGATCTTAGCGACCAGGGGTTTGTACCGGCACGTGTTCTTGAAACAGTGTATCGCCGTGTCTGGATGGATGCCGGAGGCGTTGATCCACAGTTCTTGCCACCTTTGAATCCAGTGGCGGGTCGACTCGCGTTGTCCCTGGATGCACCGCTCCAGGTCTTCAATCATGGTGGCGCGGGTGTAGGAGCCCTCGAAGTGCCTGACGAAGGCATCCCGCATTTCCTCCCAGGAGTCGATGCTGTCGGCAGGGAGGGTGTTGATCCATTGGTTGTTCACGCCCTCCATCATCAGGGGGAGGTAGCGAGCGGCGAGCAGGTCGGTGTGGCCAGCGATTCCCACGCCATGAGGTATGTGTCCAGCCATACTGCTAGGTCATACGTTGGATCGTACTTTTCGATCTCTTTGGGGGCCTTGAAGTTGGCGGGGTACTTTTCCCCTCTGATCATAGGCCCAAAGCATTGGGGGGCGACTCGGCTAAGCGAGCCCCTTGGTTCGGGGTCGCCGCGATTACTGAGGGTGTGCCTCAAGTCATTGGGTTGGCGTGCCCGCCAGGCCTGGTTGTTGACGATGTGTGTGCGGACGTCGATTAGTTGCCCGTTGGCGGCGACCGTGTTGTTCACCGGTCACGGTTCGTTGGTGGAGAGTGCGGGGTTGGCGGCCCGCGGCTGGTTCACCAGTGGCTGCGGTGGTGGGTAGGTCACGGCGTTGGCGATGGTGGGATGGCCACTCGAGGCCACCCTGCTAGCTGAGGAGCTGGAATACATCCGCCCCCGCGGGTCAACTCCCGCAGCTTGTTGCTCGACGGCCCTGGCGAGTAGGGCCTTGGCGTACTGGATCTGCAGCGTGCCGTCCCCCTGGACGTCGAGGTTGGCGACCGTGGCGTCGGCCGTGATGATGTTGTCTATCGGGGTGGAGTAGAGTGGGAGTCCGTTGGCGTCGCGGGCTTGTGGCGAGATGATGATCCGCGGCTGGTCCAGCGGGGGCGCGCGGCCGATGGGTGGTTGAGGGGCTCCGGTCACCGGTGCGCCGGGTGCTGGTCTGTTGCTTCCGCCTGGCGGCGCGTTCTCGCAGTATTGGCGCTCGGCCACGCGTGCGGGGTCGCTTTCATCGTTGAAGTTCAGGACACGGCCCCGGACGTTGGAGTTTAGGCGGGTCCTGATGCGGCGCTGGTGATAGAGCGATAGCTCCCGTGCTGTTTCCGCTCGAGGTGGTATTTCTCGCGCTCGGCGAGCTCATTGCGTTGCGCCTCCGCGAGTCGTAGGAGGGCCTCCTCCACCCCTGTTGCCGTGGAGGTCGGTGGGATCGGTGTGGAGAACGAATCTGGCAGGGCGGCCATGCTGCCCGCCATATAGATCAGGTTAAAGCGATTGGATCTGGCGCGGAAGTCTTCAGGCGACTCCGATCCTCCGGGTTGGAGACTCGTGTGATGGAGTCCTCTCGTGATGCCGTGGTGATAGATTTGTCGACCGAAGCAGGGGTCGAGGAGTCGGCGTCGTCGTTTAGGGCCTCGTTGTTTGTGGCGGCATTGGTCTCGGCTGCGTTGCTGGCGGCCGAGTCATACTCGGTGATGAGGATCCTGATGGAGCGTACCTGCTCCTCCGAGAGCAGATCGCGGTGTGGCGGTGGTCCGCCAACGATCACCTTTGCAGCTGGGTCGACCGCGCCGATGAAGCCGACGAAGAGGTTGATGGAGCCGACCGGCATCACCGCACCGTGAGTGATCGGGCGTGACGCCGGGATGTAGCTGCTGGGCAGGATCTGTAAGGTCCCGCCTATGGCGATCATGCGGCCGATGGCGAGTGGCCGGTCGATCGGAGAATAGGGTCTCGCCGCAGAACTCAGGCCAGTCCTGCTATGCCCCACGGTGGGCGCCACTGTCGTGGAAATGGCCACGGCAGTCGCTGCAGTAGGCAGCGATTGATTGAATTGGGGGCGAGAGCTGGCATCCATCTGCGGTGCGACATGGGGGCGGATGCACATGGGTTTACCCAGGTTCGGCCCCCCGGAGGGTAAAGACCTACTCCTGCTAGATCAGATTATTGGAGAGCGAGTTACAGGGGTGGCGAGCTCGGCGTCTAAGCAGCGAGTCGCTTGAGGGGGTGTATGATGGAACGTAAGTCCTCAGGATACCCTAGGGAGGTTTATATATGAGGCACCTCGCTAGGGTTTACAAGTTACAACCGAACAAGATATGGATTCAGAGGCTTTGACCTAATCCGACCAGGCTTCTGGTACGCTTCTGGGCCTCCAGTCTCTAGTCGCCGGGCCTTCTCCTTAGTCGCATTCCAGTCGCCGTCCTGCAGGCCCACTCGTGAAACCTTTTGGCCCAATTGGAACGTCCTGCTGGGCATACCCCAGTTGGCATATCCCCATCAATGAGTCAATGTTCCTAAAAATAACTTGTGTCGGCATAAGGAAAAATATATTGTGGGAAGAACCTACCTTTATGGAAAAATACAAACCATAAACGAATAATAATGAGGAGGGACGTAGAAATGGCGTTCATCTTTGTGTCAGCGTTGACTATGAATACAACTTCCCACTTAGACTAAGGACCAAGTGGTGGCGCACAAATGATGGCGACGACATGGCGACACGCTATTGACCAAAAGGGTAATAAGCTCCAACCCGGTCTAAAAAGATGGTCTACTGGAGCAAAGTGGTGGCTCAACATTTCTAGAGATGTTGACTGATGTAAGGATAAGGGCGGACATGGTGAAGATGTAGTGGTGAGAATAAAACCACATAAAGCAACCAGGTGAAGATAAAGAAGTCGGTGCATTGTGCGGTAGCGCGTGGTGGTACAATGTGATCGCGCTATCCTTTATTGGTGTCTGGACACTAGTCTCCGTGTGCTTATCTCGCGGGGACTAAGGTGGAGCAGCATGACATCTTCATTCTACAACGTCGAGTCTCGGCGGCGGCAACTGATGGATCCGAGTACCATAGATACCGTGTTCGTTGGACATGGATATGAAGTTTTGTCCATGGATTTTGGTTGGCAGGTACCTTGAACTCATGGGTATTTTGATCCACGAGTATCCATTGGATACTTTTGTTGACTTGTGGGGTCGAAAATATATTAGGCATGAAAGCCGCCTCACAAAAACCTTCCAGACCGGAGAAGTCCAAAAGAAATTTCTACTTCTAGAGAGTTTCTTCTCACAGTTTTTTTTTAAAATCTCCAACATATATTAGGCATGCAAGTCGCCTCACAAAAACCTTCCAATCCTCTTAGGTACCCTGGGAAGGAAAAAGTATGGGTCTAAAACTTGCAGCCCCTCGAACAATTTTTATATCATCTAGGAGAGTTTGCAAAATAAAACTAATGGGATCATCAACCCAATTACAAGCAGAATTTGAATTATAACTAGCTCTAGCCAAATTGTGTGCAGCCTTATTTGCCTCTCCGGGGAAATACTAGAAAGTGGTATTTCCAATTCTCTGAATTAACTAAAAGCAGTCTGCAAGAATGGACGTGTAGGGAGACCGAATCTCTATTTCTCCCTTGCATGCATTGATCACATCAAGGTTGTCCGACTCGATGATGACTGGCGAACATCCAATCCTCTCCACTAATTCCATACCAAGTTCCAGAGCAAGGGTTTCAGCCGTTGCTGAATAGAGAAGGTTTACCATTGGCTTTGCTGAACCTGCCATAGCTTCTCCTTTGCAGTTACGTACAATTGCTACAGCAGTACCATCACCACAAGGAAAGAAAGAGGCATCCACGTTGAGTTTGTAGTTCCTAGGAGGAGGCTTAGTCCATTTCATTTCCTGTGGTGTCGAGTTTCCCCTCACAGAACCGAAGTTCAGAGTTAAGGCATTTATTGAAAAGGCAGAACTAGATGTTGAAGCAACCAATTACCCTCTAACCGCTTGTCTTCACCATATATACCACCCTGCCACTACAATTGTCTCATCTAAACCCAGTTGACCAAGAACTGGCGAATTCTGTCTCGGGCTTCTAAGAATAGTTTCCAGCACAACCGAACCTGAGTTGTCTAGAGTTGAAGCTTGTCTAATTAGATCCTCCAGACCAAGTTATTTCCAAACTTCCTTCGCCCTCTTGCAGGTAAACATTAGATGTTTAATATACTGACATCCCTGCATACAAATAGGACATTGTGAAGAAACCTTAATATGCATGCTTGCTAGTACCCCATACCAAGTATTAGACCGTGCAGAGCTCTCCAAGTAAAAATCTTTACTTTAGCCGGAACACTGAGTTTTCAAAGAATCTCCCACACACGGTTTTTATATGTAGTCCCTTGGCCATCATTGAGTCTAACTTTGTGTCCGTATTGATGCTCCCATTCAGTATAATAAGCAGAACAGACAGAGAAAGTGTAGGACTTTGTTTTATGCCAAGCTAAGAGTATCAAACCAAAAGATAGCTATTTAGTTAAGGTCTTTATACCCCTTGTCACTATTTACCAAAGGATACTTGTAAGCCACTTTTGATTTTAAGTAAAGGGTGTTTGAAAGGTTTTTGGTTTAATGTAGAAAAGTAATTAAAACAAGTAAAATAAAGCAAGTAACAAAAGCGTTTGGAAAGGTGGTTGAACTCAATAGGGCAAAAGTGTTCTCGAGGATGCAGGATAAACCACTAGCGTGTTATAGTTAATCATAATTAGGATAACCTATTCCTTGTGTCATGATATATGTGGAGAGAGATCCATAATAAGATATTCACTACAGGGCTCGTCGGCAGTCACTTTGTTGAGCCAAGAATGAGGCCATCTCTGAAAGAACATAGATATCGCCTAGAGGGGGTGAATAGGTAGTTTAAAACTTTTACGAGATGGGCTTATCAAAGGTGGAATTAAATTAGCATTTACTTTGTCAAGCACAAAACCTATATAAACTACGGTTTACCTATGTGCACCAACAACTTATGCTAAGCAATCCAAGCAACTATGTGATAGCTAGATATAAGACTTCAAGCACGAAGGCTATCACAAAGTAAAGTGCATAAGTAAATAGCTCGGGTATAGATATAACCGAGGCACGTGGAGGCGATGATTTATTAGAGAATTTCTCCCATAAAAGGAGTATGTCTCGTTGGAGGGGTGGACGGTACTAAGCCCACCACGTCTCAAAAGGCCTCACCATATTCTCCTGTGAACCTCGCCACAAGAGGCCTAGTTCACTTCTTCACTATCGGTGCACTTGTCGGTGACAATCTGTAACCTCTCCCAAAGATTGGATAACTTCTCCACAACTCAATTGGAGGCTCCCAACAAACAACCTTGGGAAAATCTCCACAACTTAATTGGAGGCCCTAGGTAATCCACAAACCTACAAAACAACTAAACCATCTAGGCTTTCAAGAACCCAAGTGTAAAAATCTTCTCACCTTTTACCCAATCAAATCCTCATCGAGAACTCAAACCGATGCACCAAATGCAATGGCAAGAACATAAGAAGTGTTCAAGTCCATCTCTCCCAAATTCCACCAAAGCTACAAAAGCTAGTGGGAGAATAAGAGAGGAAGAACACAAGCGGAAATCCACAAAATAAACCCCAAGATCTAGATTCCAAGATGTTCTCCTCACATAGAGGAGAGATGGATTGGTGGAGTTGTAGATCTAGACCCCCCTTTTAAATCCCCCCAAATGATTCAAGAAATATGGGAGGGATTGAGAGTATTGCAAGCTCTTGAATGTTAAAACAATGAAGGAGAGATAAAATGCAAACAAATGGCTTAAGGAGGAAGAAGGGTTCTATTAATACCCCTCCTAAACGAAATATGACCGTTTGGGACCTCCATACCGGATAATCCGCCCCTCCCCGGATATTCTGGGTTCCTGGACCAAAATATGGCTAAGGGCTTCACGGTGCAGCCATCTGTATAGGGGAGGATATTTGGTCCAGATATTTGGCCAGATAATCCGCCCCTCCAAAAACTAGCAGAAACAACAAAACTGAAACCATCATAACTTTTGCATCCGAACTCCGATTTTGATGATCTTAGGCTCGTTTCGAAGATAGTAACGAGCTCTACAAGATCATGCACGGAACCATCATAGTACAGCAAGGGAGGATAGAACCAAATGATTAAAGTTTCAACCTATCTATAAAAGACAAACCGATAAAACCTCTAATATCGAAAAAACAATAGAGAATGCATATGAAATCCATTTTCGATGAACTTGAGCTTGTCATGGAGATTGATACAAGCTATAAATCCTCTCATGGATAAGAACCAAATAATAACCAAAAAATATGATGCCAATTATGCAAAGTTTTGAGCTCTCACCAAAGGATATGATCAAGCTACTCACTCGAGAGCCCCTCTTGATAGTACGGTTATCTATCCTATAAACCGGTCTCCCCAACTAACACCGTGAGACCGGTAAGAAAGAAACCCTACCAAGACCATACATTTGCCTTGTGCACATTCCACATGATCTTGATGATAACGATCTTCTACAGCTCAAGATAGAGCACCTTTCTTGATTGCGCTAGCTTGGTGAAGACTTGGAATTTTCTCCCCATACTCCACTATGGAAGAGCCTCTATTTTAGGAATATCTTCACATATCCATGATCACCATAAGGATGGCAAGCTTCAAGCATATGGTCTCTTTGAGATGGCTCATCTTGAACTTGCACTTCATTTCTTATTTCTTTATTATGTTGGTATCTTGAAGGCACACAAGAGATATCACTCCATCTTATTCTTCAAGACACACTTGTTATAGGCCCAACTCTCACTTGACAAATCTATGGGTCACTCTTTAAACCTTTGTCAACACCTAATCTTATTCACTTTCTTTTTCTTTCAACCTTGAAGCCAAAATATGGTTCAAGCATTGCCTACGCACAAATCCTACAAGTAAAACTCAACACAAACATAAGTCCATAAAGATTGTCATTAATTACCAAAACCACACATGGGGGCACACATGCTATTTCAATCTCCCCCATTTTGGTAATTGATGACAATCCCTTTGAGAGGTTTTATATAATGAATTTAACTAACAAAAATGTTTATGCCAACACCAAATACTACATAAGTATGTGATGTTGGTACACCCACAATATACAGAGAAAGTTCCCCCACAATATATGCATGTGTGATAAACTTGAATTTCATTATATTTTGCCAACCATTACCGTTGGAGGAGTTTCCTCTATATATTCAACATGCAAAGCAAAAACAAAAATGCAAGAGCATGAAAAGCAAATGATTAAGAACAAACTCAAAGCATAAAACCAAATTCCCTTAAAGAAAATGTTTAAGGATAAACTCAAAGCATAAAACCAACTTCCCTTAAACCCTCAAAAACTTCTCCCCCATTGGCATCGATTGACAAAATGGGTGAATTGTTCTAGATGGCCAATATAGTGAGAATTCCTCCAAAGGTGTGCATTTGAAACAAATTTCTTATGATTGGAAACATTTGCACATATCCAATGATGAATACTTAGGAGGAGGTCAAAATATATTGAGGATCAAAAGATTGCAAAAAAATAACAAGGTGAAGAAGCATCAACAAATAACACAAGCAATCAAAAGATCCAAAAAACCACATGACAAAAGGAACATACCAAATGAAAGATAGATATTATGATAAGATCAAAAAGAGAGTGCTCTAAATAATACGAGGAGGCTCCCCAAGGTTTGTGCAAAAAATATATTTTTCATTTGAATACAATATGGACAAACATGGCATCCTCACTCCCTCGATATTATTTAAAACACAACTATGTACAAAAGAGAATATACCAAGGCATAAAACTTGCAATAAACAAAAGGTTGAGCAACAAGTAAGAGACAACATACTACCAAGCTCAACCACAAGGATGTGTGAGAGGCATGACAAAGCATATTATAAGACTAATTCAAGGATGAGCATTGAGCATCAACATAGTCTTCAATGAATGATATTGCTTAGTATGACCATACAACACACATGAATCAAAGAAGATATAAAAAATGTAACGTCTCTCATATGTATAAGTTTATAAATAGACAATCTCACAAAGATATTGAACCACAAAGAAACATGTACACACAAAATAAGTAGTAAGATAGATAGAGCATGATATCCAAAATGAAGTCATATAGTACACCAATAAGATCTTTGCTTGATAGCTTGGCCAAAAGGCCGAATTTTATCTTATTGTATATTGATGAACTTCAACCACAAACAATTGCAAATACGAAAATTCATGCCTAGGCGCAACGTACAAGAGGTTGGAAGCAATATATGTATGCATGAGTAAGAGATACTTGTTACCGAGATATCATTGGTGTGATGAAGTAGATCGAAATTGATCATCCTAGATTGTCTCTAATTATCATTGAGTATCTTCCTTATGAAAGAGACAAGCATCCAATGCATCTCCAATGTACCTAAAAAATTCAAGTACAATATGGGCCCCAAACTTATTGGTTCAAAGTAGTTAGAGAAACTACATTACATAGGAAAGACTCCACATAAATATGTGCATATTGGTATGAAATGGAATTTCATGCACGTCTTATCCAATTAGGATTTGGTGGAGTTTCCCCTATATATTGGATCAAGGAAAGAAATCACACCATAATATATACATTTAGTAAATATGGATGTACATGACTTTCAAAAATCAAAGGAGATACAATTTGAACAAAACACCAAGTAAACCAAGAAGGCACACCAAAGTGTGATACGACAAAAGGTTTTTCAAACTATATCAAAAACCAAATCAACACATGGGATACCACAAGTCCAATAAATGAAATAGACAAAAATCAAAGAGAGAATGAGAGATGGACAAAAACACAAATGCTCAAGGGTTTATCTCATTCTAAAAGGTCAAAATAATTAACAAGGAATGAGAAAAATACTACTTCCTAAAAGAGCAAGGTTTAAATAACCACACCAAACTCTCAAAACTTTTCAAGATGGCACAAAGTACCCAAAAATATCTTCCAAAGACATAAAACACGATGTGGATCAAAAAATGTTATGAAGAGGCATAAAAGGAGTGTTCTAAATAATATAGGAGAACCCCCCATGATTAGTGCATTATTTAAGATTTTGCATTTGAATACAAAGTGCACACACACGAGATCATCATCTCTACCTACATCAAATAGAGCACTAAATGACTTCAAGTCAAAGAAATATCCATAGGAGGCAAGGAAGACATGGGAGTCAACACCAAACATTTTCTTGGTAAAAGATAGGGAAAAAATAGACAAAAGCCAAAGTAAATATGATTTAAAAAGTCTACCATATATAGAATACCAATTATCCAAAGACAAGAAGTAAAGGCAAAAATTTCCCGAGGTAGTTTATAGATATATCCAAGATCATATTCACAACAAGAAGCATATGGAAAAATATAAGAGTTAATCACCATGCTTCGATAGATATTCTTGAGGGTTTCAAATAGTTAGATGATCATGCAAAGCAATGATTAGAATAACTTGAGGTAAAAGGTCCATCAATTTAGATATAATTAACCACATATAATGAAAGCCTTGCCAAGAAAAGCTCTCACAAAGAAGATCCAAAAGATGAGCAATAACACCATTAAACACAAATAGGACTTGTTTGAGCTCACATGCCCCATAGGAACTAGATAATTTTTAGTGTTAGTTCTATGTGGTGATACCTCAAATGTTCACATTTTCTAGGTTTGTAATATGCACAAAGCATATGAATCCCCCATAACGTGATAAACCATTATTTTTCAACAAGAGGCAAAAAGATCCAACATGATAAAACTAATGGACATTATAGAATTTGAATTTCTCATGAGTATGTCATACCACATAGAGACTAGATAAACTTGCAATATCAATACTAAGTGGTATTACTAATGTACATACATTTTTAGGATTGTGAGGTGCCCTAAGGACATCACACTCCCCCAAAATGGAATAGTCCATTAATTTCTCACAAGAGCCAACTAAGATGTAAACAAGATGCAATAGGATCAAACACAAAACACACATACATGGTGTGCAATACCACATACACAAACCTGATTTCTCAAGTTAAGCAAGTAGGACGCACGAAAAAATAGAAACGCATGCAAGGTACAAAACCGACACATGCACAAAGGGCGAGGAACTTTCAATATAAATAAGTGGAGAACATGTCAACACCCGGATTTTTAATCCCAGATGCCTGTTATGCCATACCTCGCAATCCCAGGATTACCATTTTTGCAAGGCATAACGGATTGGATATCACAATACATCATCCATTACAAACCATACATAAGGTCTTACACAAATAAGGATCTCATGATCCAGTCTTAATACAACAAGCAGCGGAAATAAAAGATAAGCGTAGTGGTGGGGTCCATATTCAGGGAGCACAGGCAATGCTGACGAAGGCAGATAGTCCTAGTTATCATAGCCATCCTATTGGCCATCATCTTGATAGTCTCCTTCATAGTCTGGCCACGATAATAGCCAGGGACAAAAGCCATGAGTACTCTTTAAGTACTCGCAAACTACCACTAACAAGCAGTATAATTCTAAGTTAAAGTGCTAACTCTAGGTTTAACTATAAAGTTAAGTTTGAAACCTAAGCTGAGTTCAGAAGCAAAGAAAGATAAAGTAAAGTTCTAAAATCACTTAAGTTGGGAGGCTATTGTCATAAACACAACCCTGTTGTGATCAAGTCAAGATTCATCATTCATATCAAGTTATTTGGAAAACATCTGACAACGAAACAGTATGGCCATTCCAACTGTCCATAACCGTGGACGCGGCTATTCGAATAGTTTGACACTCTACAAAGGTGGTACACTTTCACCACAAGATTCGATACATCTGTCAGGGATAACCCTGAATCATCATACTTAGTATGCAGATAATCAAACATAACCTTCCCTTTACACACCCTAGTATAAGCACCTCTCCTATGAGCATGGCCTCCCAACCATGACCATCAGTCATCTTGGGCACTGCATAGGTGGACAACATTGAGAGGTAGCCTCAGCTCAGACCTCTCCCGTGAGGGAACTAATACTAATGCATATAAATTTCCAGCTAAGCCTTACCCAATTCAGGTAATGTGGTTGTACGGTAAATTTGGAATGGTATCGCATCCGAATCCAACCATCAGTTTTATAAAAGCGTTAAGGCTCATGCCTCAACATTTTCATCCTCATCAATCATTGGTGTTTCTCAACACATGTCAAAACATCTCAATAGAATGACTCATCATTCCAAGGTTTTCATAATTCATTTTCACCAAGTGTTCCCATCTAAAGTGACTCAAGTTTTTGATCTACTCTAAAATACTAAGTTAAGAGTGTTCACTAAGATGGAAAAGATGGGTTCAATCTCATGCCATAGAATGACATCTACAGGTTTCTAAATAGGTCAAGTTTTATACTTTTTATGCTACCTTCAAAACAAGTAAAGAACTTTGTGTCAACTAAGGGGAGTAAACTTGTAAGTAAGACTTGGGGTACTAGTAGTCAAAAAGGGGTGCTCAAGGCATGCTTAAGGCATCTTTGCTAAACCATCTAGTTTGAAATCCTAACTTGCTAAGCACTAAACTTGCAAGGGTTAACTTGCATTGTTAAATGGTGCTTTGCAAGTATAACTTGCAAGGGTTAATCTTGGATAGTGCTAGCTTGGCTTGGTTGGTGCAGTGGTTGAAGTTTTCTTCTTCTTCTTGGTAGAACTCCTCCTCCTCGTAGACTTGGTCGGTACTATCGTCTATAAAGACATACGGAGTACACAATCACCAAACAATACTTAACTAAGCTAAATAGCATTCTAGGACACACATTTGATGATCTATTATCATCACAAGCATCACAAGTTTAATTCAATAGTTTCAACCTTTTTATTTTAGAAAAGTAATTTCTACTCATTGAAAAATTAACTAACATTTAATATTCACCACTTAAAACATGGTATCATATGGACACGTGTCCTCACCACATATTCTAAAATGTGGGAATGAGATTTAAAGGTTGGATCAATATTACTTTAGTTTAAGTTCATTATTTAATGATTTAAAGTGACTAGAAATGCCTATATAGCATTATTTTGGTACTAGTCCAAAGTCACTGCATGTAAACCTTAATATTATTACATATTTAGATAGATATGATAGAATGTGATTTTTGAGAGTTGTAATCAACTCAAAAGCTAACTTGGTTGATTTTATAAAAATGTTGCAAGTCGCAAATACTTCTGTTTTCTTATTTTTATTAGGAGAGATCTATAACTCTAATTGAATTAAATCCAACGGGCTTGGATAGATCATCTCAATACCTTTCAGAAAAAATTGGTCTCATGCAATTTGGATTTGTCAAACTCTCAGAAGTGAATTTTAAAATAGAGGACAAAAACTAGATTCAACTAAAAAGAAAAATCCAGATTTGAACGGGTGGGCTAGCGCGGGAAAAGACTTGGGCCGGCCCAGTGGCGCTCCGCGGCGCGTGGCTCAGCTGACAGGGGGTCCCGCTTGTCAGCGACACTTAACACGCGAAACGGTACGCGCGCTGTGGGCCGTAGGATTAGAAGGGGGATCTACGGCTGAGGGTCGTCGTCGACGACGAACAGGTCGCCGACGAGCTCGAACCCTAGCGGCTCAGTGGGGGTCTGCTAGGGACGTACCAGGGCTCCAGCGGGGTCAGTGAGGCGGGCAATTGAACTGGACAATGACGGTGAGGCGAGGCGCGGTTGCGGCGGAGCTTGGGGTGGTCGCAATCAGCGGCGCCCTTCTCCTCCTGCTGCGGCTGCTCCAGCTCCAATTCCGGCGAGGCAGAGCTTGCCTTGCTCCGGCTAGAGGTGGGTGAGGTTTAGGGAGGTGAGGGGAGTGGAGTGGTGTGGAGAGAAGAGGCTGGGGAGGCCTCCTTTTATAGGCCCGACGGTGAGACCGAGCGGGATGGGCAGGCGACAGTGGTGACATGGCTATGGCGGGGTAGAGGCATGGCTGGGGGTGGCGATCAACGGGCGGTCCGCTGGCGGTGCTCTAGGAATTGAATGCGGTCGTAGGGGCGGTGGCATGCAGTCTGGGCGAGGTGGCGCTCTGAGCGGCAGAGGCGGCGGTGTCCACGGCGAGCGGTGGCTGTGAGGCGTTGGGCGGCCAGCGGGGGTGTCTGGGGTGTTCTCCAGGTCGTGGCGGAGCGGCGGGCGCGGGCTGCGGCCAAGGGGCGGTCTGTGCGAGCGGGGACAGAGCACGCTCTAGGGGCGGCACCAGCATGGTGCGGTGGCACTGGGCGCGTGGTATCCTCGGTGGTCCACTGCAGGGCTGGGCTCGGACAGGGGACATAGGGTGGCGGTGAGGTGTGAGTTATCTCCTAGACATGGAGAGAGAGGCGGGAGAGGGCTGCTGCGGCGAGTGCACGGTCGGCCGGCGAGAGGTGGCTCGGCATGGCAGTGCAGTGCAGCTAGGAGGTAGGGAAGAGGCTGGGGTTGGTCTGGTCAGGCTTGAGGGGGGACAAGATGATCAAAGCACTCCCAAATTGCTAGACAAAATCAGCCCAAAACAGTATTAGTTAGGCCAATATGATCTTGCCAGCAAGGTGTTTGATGAAATGGCCGCAAGAGAAAAAGTTTTGAATTTTGGTTTCAAATTTTTTGAGTGATCTCCACTAGTGCTAGGTAGTCTCTGGTTGCAAGGGTTTTGAAAGTGGAGCTCAAATAGAGGGGTTTTGAAATAGGGGTGATCTATGCATATGCATTAGATTCAATTTTCAAATGCCAATTAAAATAAGTAACATAATGTTTTTAGCAGATCAAAAGGTGGGCCTTGGTACCTCATTATGTGTACTAGCAAGGGGTACAAAGATCAAGAATTGTTTCTGTTAAGAAATGAGTGCTAGGAACACTCAAAGCAGTGTAGTGGATTAAAATGGCCAAAATGACCATTCCTCCTTTTTAATTCTTTTTGATTTGATTTTCTTTAGGAAAAGTTTGGGAATGATGTAGATGATGTTTAAATCACCTAAGAAACATTTTACAAGCATTGGATCACTTAATCATGGCAATTCAAACAATTCCTATTTAAATGCACACATATATGAATGCTTTCATTTTAAATTTGGAAAAGTTTTTGTTAACCCCATTTTTGGTTGATTTGATCTTGATAAGCTTAGATTGAAGTTTTGGGATGTTACAAACCTTCCCCCCTTAAACAAAATCTCGTCCCGAGATTTACAAAGAAAACTAGAAACTAAAGAGATCTGGGAACTCTGTCCTAATGTAATCTTCTCGCTCCCAAGTAGCTTCCTCTTCGATATGGTTGCTCCACTGAATCTTGAGAAACTTGATGCTTCTGGTCCTAGTGGTTTTGTAAGCTTCTTCTAAGATACGGATGGGTACTTCCCTGTAGGTCAAGTCATTGTTGATTTCCACAGCTCTGTGATCGATGTTCTTGAAAACTTCAGTCTTCTCGGGCACTTCCAGACATTTGCGAAGTAACGAGATGTGGAACACATTGTGGATGGCTGACATCTCTTCAGGCAGTTCCAGCTGATAAGATACTTCTCCTCGACGGTTCAGAATTTTGAAAGGTCCGATATATCTGGGGGCTAACTTTCCCTTCAGACTAAAGCGTTGAGTTCCCTTCAATGGTGAAACCTTGAGATATACAAAATCTCCGACATTGAAAGTCAGGTCTCTCCTTCTTTTGTCAGCATAACTCTTCTGTCTGGATTGGGTGGTCTTGAGGTGCTCACGGACTTTGTGAACTTTCTCTTCTGCTTCTCGGAGAATGTCGGGTCCAAAAATCTGACTCTCTCCTACTTGCGACCAATTCAAAGGCGTACGATACTTTCTTCCGTATAGGAATTCAAATGGTGCCATCTGCAAACTAGCTTGATAACTGTTGTTATATGAGAATTCTGTGAAAGGCAGGCAGTCTTCCCATTTTGATCTGTATTCCAAAACACAAGCTCTAAGCATATCCTCTAGGATCTGGTTGACTCTCTCGGTCTGTCCATCTGTTTGCGGGTGATACGCGGTGCTGAAGTTCAACTTGGTTCCTAAACCTTCCTGAACTTTCTGCAAAAATCTTGAAGTAAACTGGGTTCCTCGATCTGACATGATGGTCTTGGGGGTTCCATGCAGACTAACAATCCTAGTAATGTACATCTCTGCTAACTTTGCACTCTGGTAAGTTGTCTTGACAGGTATGAAATGGCCTACCTTGGACAGTCTATCAACTATGGCCCATATTGAGTCATTTCCCCTACTAGAAGTAGGTAAACCGGTGATAAAGTCCATTCCAACAGAATCCCATTTCCATTCCGGAATCTGCAATGGTTGCAACAGTCCGGCAGGTCTCTGATGCTCTGCTTTGACTCTTTGATAGATGTCACATTTGGCGATGTAGCTTCCGATCTCTCTCTTCATCTTATGCCACCAAAATTGCTCCTTCAAATCTTGATACATCTTTGTTCCTCTGGGTGGATAGAATAAAGAGTATCATGAGCTTCCTTCATGATAACTTCCTTCAGCTCCGAATCTGCTGGAACACAGATACGTCCTTTGTACCACAGTACTCCTTCTTCATCTTCAGTGAATCCAGGTACCTTTCCTGTACCGATACGACGTTTGATTCCATCGATACTTTCATTTCCCTTCCAGGCCTCCTTGATTTGGCTAATCAAAGTGGGTTGAAGTTCAATGCTAGCTAAGAATCCTTTGCTAACTAATTCAGTCCTGAACTGCTCCAACTCTTCATACAAACTTGGTTGCTTCTCCTTGATCATGGTGTTTAGCCTACACGGCAATCTACTAGAGCGTCCGCTACCACATTGGCTTTGCCGGGGTGATAGTGAATGTCCAGGTCATAATCCTTGATTAACTCTATCCATCTTCTTTGCCTCATATTCAGCTCCTTCTGAGTGAAGATATACTTCAAGCTCTTGTGATCTGAGTAAATCTCACAGCGATTACCCATCAAATAATGACGCCATGTCTTTAGTGCTAGAACCACAGCTGCTAGCTCAAGATCATGGGTCGGATAGTTCTGCTCATGCTGCTTCTGTTGTCGAGACAGATACGCGATAACTTTTCCTTCTTGCATCAGTACACATCCTAGACCAATCTTGGATGCGTCACAATACACATAAAACGACTTCTTGATGTCTGGCATGACCAAAATTGGGGCTGATATCAATCTCTTCTTCAGCTCCTGGAAACTGGCTTCACATTTGTCTGTCCATTCAAACTTCTTGTCCTTCTTCAACAATTGGGTCATTGGTCGGGCTATGCTCGAGAATCCTTCTACGAACTTGCGGTAATATCCCGCTAATCCGAGAAATGCACGGACTTGGGTTTGAGTGGTTGGGGCTTCCCATTCTTCGACATCTTTGATCTTGGCGGGATCAACAGAGACTCCTCCGGCAGACACAATATGTCCTAGGAATCCTACTTCTTTCAGCCAGAACTCACACTTGCTGAACTTGGCATATAACTGATGTTCTCTCAGGGTTTCTAGGATAACTCTCAGATGTTGCTCATGCTCTTCTTCTGAATTGGAGTAGATAAGGATGTCGTCGATAAACACAACTACAAACTTATCTAGGAAATTCATAAAGATCTTATTCATGAGATTCATGAAATAAGCAGGGGCATTGGTTAATCCAAAAGACATAACCGTATACTCGTATAAACCCTAGCGAGTAGTAAAGGCGGTCTTCGGAATATCCGTTGCACGAATCTTAAGTTGGTGATAACCAGTCCTAAGATCAATCTTTGAGAATACCTAGGCTCCGGTCAACTGATCAAATAGATCATGTATCTTTAGCAAAGGGTACTTGTTCTTGATGGTGACATCATTCAACTTTCTGTAATTTGTGCACAGACGGTTGCCTCCATCTTTCTTGTCGACGAATAACACTGGTGATCTCCATGGCGATGCGCTTGGTTGAATCAAGCCTTTCTCTAACATGGCATCCAACTGCTTCTTCAGTTCCACTAACTCTGAGGGGTTCATGCTATAGGGTCTCTGGGCTATAGGTCTGGTTCCGGGGATTAGTTCGATAATGAACTCAATATCCCTATCCGGGGGCATACCTGGCAATTCATCTGGGAATACATTGGGGTATTCATAGACTACTCTGACTTGGTCTATGGTGGGCAGGGCTACACTCTTGTTGCACTTGAATTGACGGGGTAAGGTTTCAGAGATATGCTCTACTATGACTCCAGAACTACTGGTCATGGTGATGGCTTTCTTAGCACAGTCTATCAATCCTTTATGCCTTGACATCCAGTCCATACCTAGTACTACTTCCAATCCTTTGGTTCCAAGTACAATTAGGTTGGCATAAAAATCTATTCCATGTATTCTGATAGGTACCGCTTTGCAATTTTTTTCTAGCTTTTGTAGTTGAACCGGGGATTTGAACTATCATGACATGCTTCAGGTTGGTTGGGTGAACCTTACTAGTGCATGCAAATTCTTCGGTGACAAATGAATGCGATGCTCTAGAATCAAACAATACTCTTGCTAAAACTGAGTTGACAGAAAACATACCCAGCACTACATCTGGCGCTTCCTCGGCTTCTTCTGCGTTCATGTGGAAGAGACGGCCATTGCGGTTGTGAGGGTTCTCTGGGGCAAATCTCCTTCCTGGTTAAACACGACGCTGCTGCTGAGCTGGGGCATTCACATTGGCATTGGCTGCCGTCTTCTTGGGACACTCATTGGAGTAGTGACCTTTCACTCCACACTCGAAACAGGTGATCTGGGACTTGTCCTTGACTGCGACAGGCACAGCATTACTGCCAGTTCTGGGTGCAGTGTTGTTGTTGTTGTTGTTGTTGTTGTTGTTGTTGTTGTTGTTGTTGTTGTTGTTGTTGTTGTTGTTGTTGTTGTTGTTGTTGTTGTTATTGTGGTTCTTGGGAGGTGCACGGTTGAAATTTTTGGCATTACCGGAGTTGTGATTGTTTCCTCCGGACTTCACATTGCCTCCGCTACGGTTGGGGTAGCTTGGGCGAGACGTTGGGGGTCGGTTGTTCCTTGGTGCATATCCTGGTGAAGGGTTGGGATGGTATTTCTGGTGACTGTTGGATCCAGACTGCTGCATCATACGACGCTTGCGGTTGTCGTTTTCCTGGTTAATCTTCCCTTCCATCTAAATGGCATAGTCGACTAGCTCTTCGAGATCCTGGAAACGGATGTTGACGAGGACAGTCTGCATCTCACCATGCAGTCCATTCAAGAATCTCTCCTTCTTCTTGGCCTCCGTGTTGATCTCATCCGGTGCATATCTGGCCAGTGACAGGAATCTGTCACGGTACTCCACCACAGTCATTCTCCCTTGCTTCAATTCACAGAATTCATCTCTCATTCTGTTGACTAGACCTTGCGGCACGTGGGTGCGGCTGAACTTGACTTTGAATGCTTCCCATGTCATCACTTGACCATGGTTCATATTGCGGATGCTATTCCACCAAGATCTTGCATCTCCTGCCAGATAGTGGGTGGCGAAGAGAACTTTCTCATTTTCATCAACTCTGGAAACTTCTAAGTTGTTTTCCATGGTTTACAATCAGTCATCAGCATCTAATGGGTTCTCAGATTGGTTGAAGATTGGAGGATTGGTGTTCTGAATTTTTTTGAGTTTGGATCCCTGGTGATCCTGATTTCCATGCCCTTGGTTGTTGACAGCCATTTGGGCGATCTGCTGAAGTTTTGCTAAGTTGTCTTGGCATTCTGCCCTGCTTGCTTCACGGTCTATGATGAGATTCTGCAAGATCTGCAGCATTGGGTCTTGCGACGAGCTGCTCCCTCCTTGGTTTCCACGAGTCATCTGAAGATTGAGATAGATATAGGGGTAAGGGGGAAATTCTAAGGTTCATGGTTTTGGGTTTTCAAAGCTAAAACTCTGAGTTAGACTCAGGTTTTTCAACTAACTTCATTTTCATTCATGCAAGCAAGCACACGATACAACACACACCACAACAAATCAAGGGAAAACAGATGGTTTGAAGAACCATTCTGCAAGCTACGATACAATGAGATGATACATCTCAGGCTACGATAGTGCTCTAGTGCATCTACTCATTGTCGATGAAGTCGGAGTCCTCATCATCAGTGTAGAAGTCTACGGCATCCTCCTCCAGAAAGTCATCATTGTTGCCGATGTAAGAATCCATGTCTCCTTGGATGTCTTCACCCTCATCTTCTTCTTCCTTGGCTGCAAGCTGAGCTTCCTGCTCCTTGACGGTCTTGTCGAGGTCGGCCACCTTCTTGCGAAGACGGGCGATGGTGCGATCCTTCTTGGCACACTGGCGGTGAAGAGACTGATGGTCTTGGACAAGCAGTGCGAAAGTCTAGGCCTTCTGGTCGGCAATGGCACAATTCTGGTTGGCTAACTCCCTGGCATTGTCCAGTTCCTACTGTCGGTCATGTAGCAAGAAGTCAAGGTTCTCCACTTGACGCCTTAATTCTGGGTGACTTGGCATCTCCATCGGCATTCCCATGAAGTCATGTCTTGCATAGTGGGCAAAACGGGTTCCTTGGATCTTGTTGACGCTGAGGGCACATAGGCATGCGAGAGCTTCATGCATTGCCCTGGCTAATCCATCTAGCCAGTTGTTCTCTCTCACGGAGAACTGAATTCTTCCAGAAGTTGGTGCTTCAATGCTTCCTCTAAGATCTGCGGTGACTAGCCACTGTAGATCTCCTCCTGGGGGTCCTGGAAGTTGAGCTCCAAGAAACTCCGGATGTGGGCGTCCCAGTAACTCTGACAGTGAGTCCAGATCCCTCTCGAAGATCAGCTAACCTCCGTTTCCTAACTGGTAAAACTTGATGAACTAAGTCTCCATCTACAAGAATTAAGGATGAGGAAGTTAGTGAAGTGATCAAGTGAGTCAAATTTTAAGTAGTAATGTAAGAATTTTGAGGAACATGAATTTTTGAGAAAGAATGAGTTCACAAGGGTAAGAGAGGAAATAGTTTTTCATAAATACTCACTTTGGTTTTGAAGCTAAGTTTTTTTGGTTTGGATGTCCATTCTAACTAGGGTCTCCTATGGTCAGGATGGCTCTAATACCAACTTGTCAACACCCGGATTTTTAATCCCAGATCCCGTTATGCCATACCTCGCAATCCCAGGATTACCATTTTTGCGAGACATAACGGATTGGATATCACAATACATCATCCATTACAAACCATACATAAGGTATTACACAAATAAGGATCTCATGATCCAGTCTTAATACAACAAGCAGCGGAAATAAAAGAAGCGTAGCGGTGGGGTCCATCTTCAGGGGGCACAAGCAACGCTGACGAAGGCAGATAGTCCTAGTTATCATAGCCGTCCTGTTGGCCATCATCTTGATAGTCTCCTTCATAGTCTGGCCACAATAATAGCCAGGGACAAAAGCCATGAGTACTCTTTAAGTACTCACAAACTACCACTAACAAGTAGTATAATTCTAAGTTAAAGTGCTAACTCTAGGTTTAACTATAAAGTTAAGTTTGAAACCTAAGCTGAGTTTAGAAGCAAAGAAAGATAAAGTAAAGTTCTAAAATCACTTAAGTTGGGAAGCTATTGTCATAAACACAACCCTGTTGTGATCAAGTCAAGATTCATCATTCATATCAAGTTATTTGGAAAACATCTGACAACGAAACAATATGGCCATTCCAACTATCCATAACCGCGGACGCGGCTATTCGAATAGTTTGACACTCTGCAGAGGTGGTACACTTTCACCACAAGATTCGATACATCTGTCAGGGATAACCCTGAATCATCATACTTAGTATGCAGATAATCAAACATAAACTTCCCTTTACACACCCTAGTATAAGCACCTCTCCTATGAGCATGGCCTCCCAACCATGACCATCAGTCATCTTGGGCACTGCATAGGTGGACAACATTGAGAGGTAGCCTCAGCTCAGACCTCTCCCGTGAGGGAACTAATACTAATGCATATAAATTTCCAGCTAAGCCTTACCCAATTCAGGTAATGTGGTTGTACGGTAAATTTGGAATGGTATCGCATCCGAATCCAACCATCAGTTTTATAAAAGCGTTAAGGCTCATGCCTCAACATTTTCATCCTCATCAATCATTGGTGTTTCTCAACACATGTCAAAACATCTCAATAGAATGACTCATCATTCCAAGGTTTTCATAATTCATTTTCACCAAGTGTTCCCATCTAAAGTGACTCAAGTTTTTGATCTACTCTAAAATACTAAGTTAAGAGTGTTCACTAAGATGGAAAAGATGGGTTCAATCTCATGCCATAGAATGACATCTACAGGTTTCTAAATAGGTCAAGTTTTATACTTTTTATGCTACCTTCAAAACAAGTAAAGAACTTTGTGTCAACTAAGGGGAGTAAACTTGTAAGTAAGACTTGGGGTACTAGTAGTCAAAAAGGGGTGCTCAAAGCATGCTTAAGGCATCTTTGCTAAACCATCTAGTTTGAAATCCTAACTTGCTAAGCACTAAACTTGCAAGGGTTAACTTGCATTGTTAAATGGTGCTTTGCAAGTATAACTTGCAAGGGTTAATCTTGGATAGTGCTAGCTTGGCTTGGTTGGTGCAGTGGTTGAAGTTTTCTTCTTCTTCTTGGTAGAACTCCTCCTCCTCGTAGACTTGGTCGGTACTATCGTCTATAAAGACATACGGAGTACACAATCACCAAACAATACTTAACTAAGCTAAATAGCATTCTAGGACACACATTTGATGATCTATTATCATCACAAGCATCACAAGTTTAATTCAATAGTTTCAACCTTTTTATTTTAGAAAAGTAATTTCTACTCATTGAAAAATTAACTAACATTTAATATTCACCACTTAAAACATGGGATCATATGGACACATGTCCTCACCACATATTCTAACATGTGGGAATGAGATTTAAAGGTTGGATCAATATTACTTTAGTTTAAGTTCATTATTTAATGATTTAAAGTGACTAGAAATGCCTATATAACATTATTTTGGTACTAGTCCAAAGTCACTGCATGTAAACCTTAATATTATTTCATATTTAGATAGATATGATAGAATGTGATTTTTGAGAGTTGGAATCAACTCAAAAGCTAACTTGGTTGATTTTATAAAAATGTTGCAAGTTGCAAATACTTCTGTTTTCTTATTTTTATTAGGAGAGATCTATAAATCTAATTGAATTAAATCCAACTGGTCTTGGATAGATCATATCAATACCTTTCAGACAAAATTGGTCTCATGCAATTTGGATTTGTCAAACTCCCAGAATTGAATTTTAAAATAGAGGACAAAAACTAGATTCAACTAAAAAGAAAAATCCAGATTTGAACGGGTGGGCTAGCGCGGGAAAAGACTTGGGCCGGCCCAGTGGCACAGCTAGGAGGTAGGTAAGAGGCTGGGGTTGGTCTGGTCAGGCTTGAGGGGGTACAAGATGATCAAAGCACTCCCAAATTGCTAGACAAAATCAGCCCAAAACAGTATTAGTCAGGCCAATATGATCTTGCCAGCAAGGTGTTTGATGAAATGGCCGCAAGAGAAAAAGTTTTGAATTTCGGTTTCAAAATTTTTGAGTGATCTCCACTAGTGCTAGGTAGTCTCTGGTTGCAAGGGTTTTGAAAGTGGAGCTCAAATAGAGTTGTTTTGAAATAGGGTGATCTATGCATATGCATTAGATTCAATTTTCAAATGCCAATTAAAATAAGTAACAGAATGTTTTTAGCAGATCCAAAGGTGGGCCTTGGTACCTCATTATGTGTACTAGCAAGGGGTAAAAAGATCAAGAATTGTTTCTGTTAAGAAATGAGTGCTAGGAACACTCAAAGCAGTGTAGTGGATTTAAATGGCCAAAATGACCATTCCTCCTTTTTAATTCTTTTTTATTGGATTTTCTTTAGGAAATGTTTGGGAATGATGTAGATGATGTTTAAATCACCTAAGAAACATTTTACAAGCATTGGATCACTTAATCATGGCAATTCAAACAATTCCTATTTAAATGCACACATATATGAATGCTTTCATTTTAAATTTGGAAAAGTTCTTGTTAACCCCATTTTTGGTTGATTTGATCTTGATAAGCTTGGATTGAAGTTTTGGGATGTTACAGAACATGTTACCGCGAAGAGGAACAATGGATATATGATAGAGATATGATAATATAAATGACTTGGCTTGAGAGAATATAATTGACAAAGTTCCCTTAATTCTTCATGATGTAGCCAAGTCTCCAATGCCCTCCATCAACACCTATTGATCAAGTTTTAGCTTTTTGGCCCCCAACCAAGTTGGGTCCTAAGAAGTTAGCCACAATAGGCTTAGAAACCCAAATGGTTCTTTTCTTGACACCACATTGGGCACCAACATATTTGGCAAACACATTGCCAACCTCATCCTTACGAATAGAATAAACATCATCAATCATGATAGGGTTGGATGAGGAGTTACCAATAGTGCATGAAGAATAGAGGTGACCTTTCTCATGACATATGTACAAGTTCTTTTTTTCCATTTCTTCACACTTGATTTGTCCACCATGGGAGTATTATCTTGATTCTTTTTGGGAAGTGGCCTTTCTTCAACTTGAGGTACACTGGGACCTTGAACTTGGGGCCTCTTCCCTTTTTGCTTCTCACTAGGAGTCTTATTCTTCAGTGAGCATGATCTAACATGATTCCCTTCAATTTTGCACTTGAAACAAACAATCTTGCCAAATCCTTGACTTGTTCTTGGCCCTTATTCTTCTTGCTATTGAACTTATTCTTATTAGTGGACTTGTTCTTGACATTGGATTTGAATCCAAGACCACTCTTGTAATTGGGGAATTTTTGCACACTCAAGATCTTGTTGAGTGTGGCCCTCCCTTCATGACCCTTTTTCAAGTCCCTCTTCAAAGATGAGACTTGGGCCTTAATCTCTTTGATTTCCTCTACATGGTTAGTATCAACACAAATAATAGAGGAAGTAGAAGCTTCATTGTTAGAGAAATAAGGCAAGGAATGTAATTCATTACAAGATGTATAAATAATATGAGGTGATGAATTACTAGCACTAGCACATGGCAGTATGGTGTAGTGGATATAGTGCTAATGTCCACATGATGCTCATTATATGTTACCTTTGACACAATAGCCTCTTGAGCTAACTTTAGACTATCATGGGAGGCTAGAAGATCCTCATGAGAGCTTGATAGCATAACATGACTTTCTTCCAATTTCCCATAATTGCTAGTTAGCAAAGCAAGTTGAGCCTTTAGCTCAACATTCTCCTTCAAAATAGATGCTTCACAAGAAATAGAGTTAGTAGCACAAGCATCATTAAAATTAGCAATAGAAGAAGACAACTTGGTAAGCTCATTATATTTTATTTTGAGATCAGTTGCCACCTCAAGAGATTTATCATGGGTTTCCTTTACTTTAAACACTTCTAGATTAAATGTCTCCTCAAGAGATTATTTGGTTGCTTATGCTTCTTCAAGAGCTTCATTTAGATTTTCAATATCATTAGCGTACTCATGCTCAAGTCTACTCATTTTGTCAATGGTGTTCTCATGCTCCTCAACTTGAGATTCTAACTTATCAATACGTTCTTTGATCTCAATAGAAAAACCCAAGATTTCAACAAAGTTAGAGCAAGCAATATTATTCTTAACAAGAGCATGATAAACAATGTCACCCTTTTCATGTAACGAATCAACATAAATATCTTCTTCCTAATTATACTCATCCTCATCATCACAAGAGATATTGGGTTCCAAAGTAGGAGATAAATTTGAAGCCCTAGCCATAAGGCATAGATGGGAACCGTGAGATGATGATAATGAAGAAATACTTGAGGCTTCATTAAAGATGTTGTCTTGTGTCGTAGAATCTTCAGTTTCTTGTACATTGTTATAAATACAACAACTAGAGGAAATAGAACCATTTATATCATAGCAACAAGGAATATCAAGCACATAATCATGAGATTTATTCAAACAACTTACACATGATCTGCAAGGACTATCAATACGAGCATATAAATCATATATAGTGCTAGAAGTGTTTAAGTCCAAAGATGAAGCATTGTAATGAGATAGATATGAAGAATCATCAACAATAATCTTACTATCAACATTAAAATTTTCACCACCACTCACCATATCATTACCTTGTGTCTTGCCACACTTTGGTGAAGTGGAAGAAGATGAGAACTCATCATGGCCGGAAGTGGAAGCAATACCATCATCCTCAATAATATTGGACACATCATATTTATATTGAAATTTTGTCCATAACTCATGAGCGGTACAAAAAGGTATGATTGAAGAAGTAACTACATGGCTCAAAGCATTAACAATAAGATTAGAAGCTTGAGCATCGAGATATAAGTCTTTATCATCCTCACAATATAGATTTAGGAAATCCATTGGAAAATAAAAACCTATATCTACATTTCACTCTAAATTTGGGTCCATGGCTCGAAAATGATTAAGCATACGAATTTTCCAAATCTCATAATATGTGCCACCGAATATGAAAATGTAATTGTGCACTATCCCCTATCCGACATCTTTACTCTCATGGCGGTGAAGCCTAAAATGAGAAACCATGCTCTGATACCAATTGAAAGAACACAGATGCCGCCTAGAGGGGGGTGAATAGGCGGTTTAAAACTTTTGTGAGATGGGCTTAACAAAGGCGAAATAAAACTAGCATTTACTTTGTCAAGCACAAAACCTATATAAACTATGGTTCACCTATGTGCACCAACAACATATGATAAGCAATACAAGCAACTATGTGATAGCTAGATATAAGACTTCAAGCACAAAGGCTATCACAAAGTAAAGTGCATAAGTAAATAGCTCGGGTATACAGATAACCGAGGCACGCGGAGATGATGATTTATTACCAAGTTCCTCACATAAAGAGAGTACGTCTCATTAGAGGGGTGGGCGGTACTAAGGCCACCACGCCACAAAAGGCCTCACCCTATTCTCCTGTGAACCTCGCCACAAGAGGCATGGTTCACTTCTTCACTATCGGTGCACTTGTCAGTGGCAATGTGTAACCTCTCATAAAGATTGAGGCACTTCGCCACAACTCAATTGGAGGCTCCCAACAAACAAGCTTGGGGAAAGCTCCACAACTTAATTGGAGGCCCCAAGTAATCCACAAACCTACAAAATAACTAAACTGTCTAGGGTTCCAAGAACCAAAGAGTAGAAACCTTCTCACCTTTCACCCAATCAAATCCTCACAGAGAACTCAAACCGATGCACCAAATACAATGGCAAGAACACAAGAAGTGTTCAAGTCCTTCTCTCCCAAATTCCACCAAAGCTACAAAAGCTAGTGGGAGAACAAGAGAGCAAGAAGACAAGAGGAAATCCACAAAAGAAATCCCAAGATCTATATCCCAAGATGTTCTCCTCACATAGAGGAGAGCTGGATTGATAGAATTGTAGAACTAGACCCCCTTTTCAAACCTCCCAAAAATATTCAATAAATATGGGAGGGATTGAGAGTATTTGCAAGCTCTTGAAGGTTAAACCAATGGAGGTGAGAGATAATGAAACCAACTAGCCTAAGGAGGAAGAAGGGGTCTATTTATACCCCTCCTCAACAAAATATGACCGTTTGGGACCTCCCATGCCAGATAATCTGCCCTCCCCCAGATATTCCTAGTTCCCTGGACCAAAGTATGGCTAAGGACTGCACGGTGTGACCCTCTGTATAGGGGTCGGATATTTGGTCGGATAATCCACCCTAGTGAAAACTGGCAGAAACAACACTATCATAACTTTTGCATGCGGACTCCGATTTTGATGATCTTGGGCTCGATTCGAAGATAGTGATGAGATCTACAAGATCATGTAGGGAACCATCATAGTACATAAAGGGAGGATAGAACCAAATGATGAAAGGTTTAACCTATCTATAAAATATAAATCGGTAAAACCTCCAATATTGAAAACACAATAGAGAATGCATATGAAATCCGTTTTTGATGAACTTGAGCTTGTCATGGATATTGAAACAATCTCTAAATAATATCATGGATAAGAAAAAATAAGAAAATATGATGTCAATTATGCAAAAGTTTGAGCTCTCACCGAGGGATATGATCAAGTTACTCACTCGAGAGCCCCTCTTGATAGTACAGTTATCTATCCTATAAACCGGTCTCCCCAACTAAAACCATGAGACCAGAAAGAAACAAACCCTATCAATACCATACCTTTGCCTTGTGCACATTCCACATGATCTTGATGATGACGATCTTCTACACCTCAAGATGGAGCACCTTTCTTGATTGCGCTAGATTGGTGAAGACCTGGAATTTCCTCCCCATACTCTACTATGGAAGAGTCTCTCTTATAGGTATATATTCACATATCCATGATCACCATAAGGATGACAAGCTTCAAGCATATGATCTCTTTGAGATGGCTCATCTTGAACTTGCACTTCATTTCTCCTTTCTTTATTATGTTGGTGTCTTGAAGGCACACAAGAGATATAACTCCATCTTATTCTTCAAGACACACTTTCTATAGGACAAACTCTGACTTAACCAATCTCCAGGTCACTCTTGGAACCTTGGTCAACACTTGATCTTATTCACTTTCTTCTTCTTTCAACCTTGAAGCAAACATATGGTTCAAGCATTTCATATGCACAAACCCTACAAGTAAAACTCAACACAAACATAAGTCCATAAAGATTGTCATTAATTACCAAAACCACACATGGGGTCACACATGCTCTTTCAATCTCTAAATAACCACCACGATGTCTAAGAGCAGTCGCCCAAACAGACCACTGCAATTAAGGGTCTCCCCGTGGCTATCGTAATTAGCTTAGGGAATCTCTCTTTAATCCTCCTTTGGCCGTGCAGGTTGCTATCCGGTGCTTATAGTCAGAATAGCTCCGGGAACATGTCCAAACACTTCCAAAGGATTTCACCCTCTTTATAGACCCGAAGGCAAATAATATGTGGATGACTACACATACCATCTAAAGAGAGAGATCAAACACACATCATACAAATATCATAGACCAATAATTCAATGGACACAAGTATAGATCATCTTCATTTCAATGCATAATAGTGCTAGGGTTTCTCCATCTCACCAAGAATGAGTGAAACTACTCACACATGGAAGCAATCAACGGTATCATCATAATCAAATGGATGGGTAAAAGCACAGGGATAAATCTAGTGCAAACCACAATTGAATATGGAATTACAACAAGATTTAATGAATGAAAGATGTGGGTAGTAGTAGTGATGGTGATGTAGAATTTGATGATGAAGGGGATGATGTGATGTCCTCCACTGATCCGTGAAGCAACATGGATTTTCCCTTATCCAAGTTCCTCCTTGAGGTCCCTTTCTGATCCATCTTCACCAGGAGAAAGTATTTGACGAGGTGGTCGCACTGCAGTGTAGTACGGGCGGACTCCGCCCGTACCACTGCCCGTTAACACTGCAGTAGCCTTTCTTCACATTTGCTATTCTCCCAAGTGCGAAGGTAAATCAATTAAATGACTTTTATCACTTAAAAATATTATATTACAACATAATATGATAGTATCAATTGATATGTGCACAAGAGACTTAGTAATTCGGGATCCTGTTGAAACAAGGACAAAAGGTGCATGCAAACACATTAAAATACTAAAAACCCTATTCTACTTATGCAAAATAGAAGGTAAATGTACTTCAATTTTGGACTCATCAAGTCCCCCAAGCTATACTATTTCTCATCCTCGAGAAAGATGGTGGCTTATGGACAAGATCATCATGTTCATGAGGCATGAGTTATTACAATAAATGAGGGAGAAATTGAAACATGAATACAATATCAGATGTAAAGTTACTTCGGGGGTATTATCACACCCTTACACATCACATGACTAAGAGGCTTCCACGCATTTTTGTATCAATGAAGTTATAAGAAGCTTTTAGTGATTCAACATATTATATAATCATAAGGTTATATTGGTTGAGCACTTGATTTGAGCAATTAAGATTCATGATCATTCTTTTTATTTTTCTCCTTTCAAGCTTGTACTTTTCTTTTGCCTTGAAATCCTTTTGATAGCAGATATTTTTATCTCTCTTCTTCTTTTTTATAGCACATCTACTTGATCATGCTCACTACTTTTTATGGCTTATAAAACTTGTGACTATAATATGCTACCAAAATTCTTCTTCTCATAATTTAATCAATACTTTTATTGGTGTGGAAGACCCTAAAATCATGACAACTGTACAAGTATCATAACACTCAACCTAATTCAATCATCTAATATAATAGTCATGAATCAAAAGATAACTTCAAATATCATAAAGTCTCGAAACTCAACGGATATAATTATTTCCTTGAATGGAAGGAAGCTTGAAGATGATGCAACTAATGCAAATTCTCGAATGAAAACCTAACATGCGTGAAATAAAGTAAACATGCTAAAACCGTAACATAGATTACAAGGTGTTATAGATATCCCCCAATCTTGGGATCAAGCTGGTAGGATCAAATAACCCTTGCGATTATTCGATACCATGGTATTTACTTAGTTTGAAGGAGTAGTCCTGGAGTTACGAAGGCTTGCATGAAGTGTCTTGTTTGTTGCTTTTAGGATCATGATGTGAATTCAGAGCTGCTCCCTAATTGTTTCCAATTGCACCACATGTGCTTTATACATCTTAATTGTTTGCTTTTGTGCATTTATGGACTGGAGCCTGATGTCAAGGTTGACTTCTAGTCTTTTCATTATATTTAGGTCCATATGATCTAGATAGAGACACAACAACTCAATGTGTTTAGAGGACCCTCGAGACTTTACCTCGACTTTCTTGATGGGGTGATCAAGCTTCTCTAGGGAGGCTTGGATCTCCTCTCCTTGCTTATTTAGTCTCTTCAAGTAGGACTCCGCGTCTTCCTTTGTATTGAGTTGGACTTCTTTGAAATCACTTTCTTTACCCACCATGAGGCTGAATACACTATGCCCATCCTTGACCATATCCATCAACTTGAATCCATCTTTGGCTCTCAACTGATTACACAAGGCTTCCTCCTCTTTCTTCTGCACGGCGGCTACCCCTGTGGTATCTTCTGTGATCTTTGAACAAGATCCATGGTAATCCTACTTGGCTTGAACAATGTTCCATTGGTAAAACATAGTTGCAAGGTTCCTGAGAGGGAGGAGCGATGTGGGTAAGATCTGTTTGACCAGAGGGGAAAAGAAACATTTTGGAAGGCTTATGAAGGGTTAGAAACAGAGAAAAATCTGTACTAGAAGAAAAAGGATCGACCAAGAAAAGAATACCAACAAATAAGGAAAGAAATAAGCGAAAAGGGAAGAAACAAAACTCTAATGACCACTGGTATGGGCGGGCGTCTGTACGGTGCCCCGTACCAGGTTTCTTTCCAAAAGTCCACCTTCACGACACCGATAAGTAATAAACCGACTAAGTGGTACAGACGGGACCCACCCGTATGGCCCGGTCGTATTGATTATTATCGACTTCTCTTTTCTAATAACACCAAACAAACGGGAAAACATAGGCCTGGTAATGAACTGTTGTATGGTCGGATGCGACCATACGACTCGGTCGTACCGATATGCAAGAAAATGTAATAAGGATACTGATGGCTTACCAAGAAACGGTACGGGCGGGTCCGGTCGTACCATCTGCCCGTACCAACCTCGTAAAACTGGCAGTAACTTAAGAAAAACAAAGGGAAACCAAAAATACAAATAGAAATAGTAAATGATCATCAAAAACAAAGATGAATCAAGATTTCAAATATCTCATTCATCTAGAGGAAGTGAGTTTACTTGGGTACCTTCATCTCCTTTCAATCCTTGAATCAACCTTTTCTTTTTCCCTTTGAACAAAGTTGGTCATAAGAAATTGCTAAAACTATTACAAAGAGAAATTGAAATTTTTATTATAGGAGTTGTAGTCCCTAAGGGTATGCAGATAGACGACACTACTCCAAGTGAATCAATTTCCTCAATGTCAATGGATGCTTCCTGATGGCTCCGATTTTTTCCATCTTCCACTTCATTTAAACATTGTTTTTGGTCAAGCAATTGCCAAAGAAACAATCAATCCTTGCCACTAATGACTAATAATTACAAAGATATGAAAATCCTATCTTTGAATTATGTTGTGCAGGAAATCATCGCTTTTAATGAGAAATAAGGAGTCATAATGAAGGATTTTGAGGAAGTACACACGGCCAAGTAATTGGGAAACAGTTCCAGGGCGTCAGTGCGCTTAACAACCACTGGTACGGGCGCGGTACACCCGTACCTCCCGCCTGTACCAGGTGGCGGAGGCTTCGTCTCGTTAAAACCTACAACTTTCATGAAGACGCATATATATTTTGAGGCTCCAGCCGCCGGCCATAGAGCCGCCATTCTCAGATTACATCACAACACCACCAAAGGAGATCCACACCATTGTTCATCACTTCCACCATCCATCCATCCACTAGCCATAGTCATTGCTTTGTACTTTAGATCTCCTTGTGATTTGGCGACCATTGTAAGAATATTTGATTTCAATCTAAGTATTTGTATGATGTTTTCTATCTCTGATCTATGTTATGAGTGAGTAGTCCTCACGGGCTGCAGGTTGGGGAGAAACCTCGCAGCAATTATGTGCATCTAGATCACGTGATTATTGTGTTTTGATTGCAATTGTGATTTGTATCTTTTGTTTCTTCGTCTCTTGTCTCGATATGTGGACTTGTAGGTACCCAAGATCCCATAGATTGATAAAGGCTTGAGGTGAGATACTTGGCTAGCGGCGATCTCATAGGAACCTCAGTGTCATAAAGGGTAGTACGGTCTTCACTTAGCGACCCATTTGGTATCAACAACAACATCACCACTTAAAACTTTGATCTGTGTTTTACACTTAATGATCGTTTATAACCCGTGGCTTCATGTGCACTCGGTTGGATTAAAGTCTATTGTTATGCCCGCTGCATCACGGGGGCTCTAGAATATTAGGATGTGTTGCCCACAAGATATTATCTCCATTCTAACATTATACATGACTATGCTTATTATTATCTTTTATCTCATTTGATGTGCAGCTGCAGGTGGATCTTCAACCCTGGCCTATCTCCATCCATTGATTCAAACCCATTATAAAGTAAACTAGATTGGTCCGATTAACTAAGGTAAAATGAACAAACAAAGTCTTGTAGACGTGTCCTTTTTATTACCTTTTAGCATTTCTTTCTGAGGTTCGATTAAACCTAGGTATTCTAGGGAAAAAGCTATTATACTACATCCGTGAATCCGGATCAAAGGTATCAACCCTTTTCTGGCGCCGTTGTCGAGGAAGCAATTTCACTATCCCAGTGAGGTCATTAGAGACCTTGTTTTTAGTTTTATAATTAGTTGTAGTTTAATTCTTGTTATTAGTTTACTTTATTGTTATGTATTTGAAAACCCAAAAAAATTAGTTACTTGTTATTCATTTTCATTACTTAAAAATTATCAAAAAGATAAGAGCCATGGCTCAAACGAGATTAAGGGAGTATGCTACTCCCACTTATGATTTTATTCATGCACCCATCACTTAACCCACAGTTGATGCAGAAACATATGAGATAAAGCCTAACATTTTAAGTTTGGTTCAACAAAACCAATTTGGGCGTTCATCTGCTAAAGTTCAGGTTGCACTTAAATACTTTTACTAAAATTTGCGACATGATGCGTATTAAGGATGTAGATCCAAATGCTGTTAAGCTAAGATTATTTCCTTTCTCTCTTAGAGGAAAGGCTAAGGATTGGTTGCTAGCTCTACCAAAGGGCACTATTAAATCTTGGGAGGAATGTACTAATTCATTTATGGCTAAATTTTTCCCCCAGCTAAGACTATGCAGCTAAGATTTAACATTACAAGCTTTAGACAAGAGGACCATGAGCCACTAGCACTTGCATGGGAAAGGATGAAAGAAGCCGTAATGAACTGTCCTACTCATGGGATGGAATAATGGCTTATATTACATTTTTTATAATAGTCTTAACCCAATGTCTAAGTTTATGCTAGATACTGCAGCAGGAGGAACAATCATGGGAAAGCAAGTGAGTGTTGCAAAGAAGTTACTTGATGATATGAAAAATAACCATGCCCAATGTCATGTGGAAAGAACCTCGAAGAGAGTAAGTTCAATTACCGAGGTAAATAATGAAGAGCTTACATATAAGTTAGATGAGTTGCTTAGCTTAGTAAAGGGTAAATAAGATACCCAAGTTAATGTTATCACTACCGATGTTAATGATGCTAATTTTATAGCTCGCACTCTTTTTAATCCTGCATGGAAAAATAATTATGCTTCCAATGTTCAAAAATATCATGCTAATCCTATAGGAGCTCCTTATAATGATTATGATAATACTAATGGAGAAAATCATGTCAATCTCCCGTTTGAGAAAATCATTAGAACATTTATGCAAGCTCAAACCGAGAAAAATAATATGCTTATTAAGATCACAGATAACCATTAAAGTAGCATAGGAAAATTATCTAACTAGGCTGTTGCAATTAGAAATGATATACATGCTTTACATGAAAGAACAAAGACCGTGGAGGCTCAGCTGGATAAGGTAGCCGAGAGACAAGCTCTCATACTAGCAAAGTTTGCTGGAAAACCCGAGCCAAATCCGGTAGAAGACCTCAAGATGATGAGGGTGGTAACTAATGAAGAAAACCTGAAGAGCTGGATTATAGCAATGTGCCAACACCAGAATATACCATGGAAGATCTATTGAAGATGATCACCGTTAAGAATCTAGGTATAGAACAAGGTAATGATGCTATGTACCAACAATTTATACAACAAGTAGCATCTAAGGTTCACGATTTAGAGATGGAGTATAAAAGACTAGCTAATAAGCTTCCAGCTAAGCTAGATGATATATTTGAGCCTGCTATTAAAATTAAGTTGGGAGTTAATGAGATATCCGCACTTTGTGATCTTGGTGCGAGCGTCTCAACAATTTCCAAAAGCTTATTCGATAAATTAAACTTGGGGCCATTTGTTACAACCGAATTGAGACTCCATCTAGCTGATTTAACTTATAAACAAGCTGTTGGGATCCAAGAAAATATAGTTGTTGAAATTAAAGGTATTCCCGCTCTTACTGATCTTGTCATTGTAGACATGCCTGAAGATCCCATAGCACCTATAATTCTAGGTATGCCATTCCTAAGAATTATTAAAGCTTTGATTAATTTACATGAAGGGAATGTGAGAATATGGCTACCATCTAGAGATCCTTTTATAGTCCACTTCTAGGAAGAAGAAGTCCAAGGCTAATGATGATGATGGTGTAAATACTTTGAAAGCCAACTACATTAGAGTGGGTGTTCCACTTCACAAACCTAAGTGATTACCATCGAGGTCAAGCTAATTAACCTTAACTAGAAGCGCTTCATGGGAGGCAACCCATGTGAAATAAATTTTTCTTTATGTATTAGTTTTGGTTGTGTTAGTTTTGTTTTGTTTTTGTTTTTAATAAAGAGTGTTCAAGAACACCTATGGAGAGAGGAGAAGACATAAGGTAGTCCTCTATATTTTATTTTACTAAAACATGGCCTAAGAAGTATTACTGGATCTTTACTTAGTATTTTTTCAGCTATTTTATCCTTTGGTAAGATGTGCAAAGGCACACGGAGCTACTAATCAAATTCCTTAAGTTTTGCAGCTCACAGTATTCTTTCGGACCACTGGTATGGCTGGAGTGGACCGTACCGTGCGCCCGTACCACATCAAGCCAAAGGGAGATAGAATTTTTGATTTTTGCCGAAGGAATCAGTGTTGATAATAACCACTGGTACGGCCGGATGCGTCTGTACTGTACCCTCGAGCAAATATTAGATTTCAAGAAAAAGGTACCGAACCGATAACGACCAGCTGTACGGGCGTGCGCGACCGTACCACGCGCCCGTACCGAGTGTACCGCCTGGGAGCAGCCGTCACCCCCAAGGTAAGTCACCCGGTACAGGCGGGGTCCGGCCGTACCACACGCCCGTACCATGTACGCGGCCGCCATAATCAGCCAACGAGGTAACCTAAAAATCCTCAAAATCAATCTTTCTGTTTGTTCTTCCTCCAAACTCCAAACCATCTCCATTGGATCTTCAAATTTACTTAAACTTTCTCTGATTCTTCGCACTCATTTGATCTAAGGTATGATTCTCCTCCGATCCTCAACTTATTTGTGCAAAAGCCTCACTCAATCTTTCATCATTGTCAATCTAGACTTACGTCTTGTTCTTGATTCAATCTTGATATTAAGTGTGCTTAACATTGTTTTTAGAGAAGTTTTTTTGTAGTTTGTATAGAGAATCACTTATGTTAGGTTTCTATTGGACCAAAATTTTATTAGCAATCTTTACTTACTTTGTCTTGTTTTTATTTATTAGATGAACATGAGGAGCCATACACGTGAGATAGCTGCGGAGTCCTCTGCACCATCCGTTGATACGTTGACCCCCCGAGTCACTTGGTATCGAGTTTACCGAGGAGTTCCAGCTGAACCGTTTCAATCGTCTCAAGACCCAAGAAATCAAGTCCACCAAGTGGCCGTGTCCTTATATCCTAAACCAACTTGGCATTCGTGTTGATTTCGATTTACTATGTAACAATGTTGGTTTGTATGATTTTGTCTTTCAGGATGTTGCCACGTATCGCTGCTTGACGCTTGAGTTCTTTAGCACCTTGACGCACACAGTGCATCCTTACAGTTTTACCAAGGAGCAAAGGCCTGGAGTTGATCGAATCAAATTCCGCTTTATGGATTGTGAGTACACTTTGACACTCAGCCAATAGGCTCAATGCTTTGGGTTTTACAACAACACCATCGATGTACGCACAACTACCTTTATTTTAGATCCTTCCCCTTCACAGTACTTTAATTTGACCAGAATTCGTGTAAACATATCCAAGGGGAACCAAATTGATCATCCTGTTATTCGATATTTATTCTATGTGATTGCTAACACACTGTAGGCACGTGGTGAGTTTACTAGAGTTAATGAGGAGGACATGTTGATCCTCGCAAAAGTTGCTCTTATCAATTGTAACTTAACTCCAAATTTGGGCGCTCTTCTTGTGTTTTACCTTAAGCATCGGGCACTTCAATCTCGAGGACCCATATGCGAGGAGGAGTTGTGACCGTTCTTGCAAGCGCACTTCGCATCAACCTAGGTAGCATCCAACCGTTGACTGGAAGTCACCATCTCGGTCTTTCTACTCTAAGAGTATGTGGTATGATTTCTAAAAATCATGGTAGATATTTCTTCGATATACCTGGAGCGGATCACTTGATATCAGCTTCTTTGCCTAACGATTTATTCTCTATCGAGGAAGGATGTTTGTGTTTTGATGCGCAAATTGAAGCTAATCTACCCCCAACAAGAAATACATGTGGGAGGAGGAGAATATGAAGAAGTATAACAAGGAGGACCCGAACAAGATGAGCAACCACCAAACTACTACACAACCTATGAAGACATTTATGCACTCGAAGGAAATATTCGAAACATGAACAACCTCTCCATCAACCTCCGAGATGCTACTACAAGCCTCGCCACCTAGTTCCATGATTGGAGCAGCCAATGGAATGTGGGAGATTATCCACCGCCACCACAATGAGCAACAAAAGGGCTTATAAAAGCCTGAGCTTGGGGATGTGTTCCCCCAGCAAATTTATTTGTGTAATAACGAGGTTGTAGTCCAGCTCCTTGGGGGCTTTGAAACACTCGTGTTGGCTTGTTCTAACACTTTTCTTTTTTCCTTTGCTTTTTAGTTTGCTTTCATTTTAGTTTATTTTTAATTTTGTTTTTGTTTGTTTTTATTTTCTTAAACCCTTGCTTGGTCGCAAGTTCTTTTCTATTCTTTAAACCCTATCCTCAAAAATACAAAAAGATTTTTCTGTTTTTCTTTTTTTCGTAAACGTGGATTCACACTTTGCCTCTTTGCTTTAATATCATTGTGAGAGTAATCATGTTTGAGTTTTGAAGGAACACACCCCTATAAGGAATAGGAACATGAAGTCACTTATGAGAGGTATGTCCTATGTCTCCAACTTATGAAGTTTTATTTGTTTATCTTAGTTGGTTGATTTGCTAAGATACCATGCTAGTGGGAGGTAATTTAATATGGTTGGAGTAAGGCTTTTTATTGGTATGATGATTAGTTGTTGAAGCTCTTGCTCTAGTTCTTTTAGTTAACCGAGTCTTGCCTTGGAAATAATATAGCCAAACAAGTACAATAAGAAAATGTTTGTAATTTATGACTTGTTTGATGAATGATTGTCTTGAGAGTATACCCTTGATGATACTTAACCCCATAGATATTTTGATAGTCTTGACGACACTCATGAAAGGAATTATTTGATTGAAATAAAGTCTTGTGGTAATTGTGATGCATGCGAAAGCTAACCTTGTGGATCAAATGCACACCTTTGGGATGCCAACAACTCCTCTAGCTCTTGAACGATCTAAGGTATAACCCTGGAATTTGGCTATGAGTTGATGACATGAGTGGCATACGTATCAATATATGGGCAAAAGTATTGGTAGTCTCAAAGGTTGTGTAAACACTTGCAAAAGAAACAAACAACAATCCTTGAAAAATGAAAGAAATAAAAAGATATCTATGAGGATCCACATAACAAGTCCTTGGCATGGTCTCATTACTACTTTATGAATTTTTATTGAAAGAAAATGATTGGATTAGAAGTGTTTTTGATAGACTTTATTTATTGATGTGGGTGTAAATAAGACACTTCATTGTTATTCTACTTGGGACATGAAACTCTCTTACTCAATTATGCTATTTAAACATCCTAGTGTTCCTTGACAAGCTGAGAGTTAATTAGAAGAATTGGATTAATTGCTAAACTTCTAGTTACTTATACTTATATTAAACTTTACTTTGATTGTCTTGACTTACCGAAGCTTATATAGTATTCTTGTCATCTCTCTAACTTTGATAAGCCTCCCAAATGAATGAAGTGTTGAGCACATATGACTACCAAACTGTAAGTGAACTCTTATTCTCGTTGTTTCAAGTTTAAACGTTGAATTCCTTATAGTTCTTTTGGTTCTTCTTGCTCGAGGACGATCAAGGTTTGAGCTTTAGGGAAGTTGATGGCTCCGATTTTTGCCATCTTCCACTGCATTTAAACATTATTTTTCGTCAAGCATTTGCCAAAGAAACTATCAATCCTTGCCACTAATGACTAATAATTGCAAAGATATGCAAATCCTCTCTTTGAATTATGTTGTGCAAGAAATCATGGCTTTTAATGCAAAATAAGGAGTCATAATGAAGGATTTTGAGGAGTACACACAACCAAGTAACTGGGAAGCAGTTCCAGGGCGTCAGTACGCTTAACAACCACTAGTATGGGCGTGGTCCGTCCGTATCGCCCGCCCGTACTAGGTGGCTACGGCTTCGTCTCGTCAAATCCTACAACTTTCGTGAAGAAGCCTATATATTTTGAGGCTCCAGCCGCCGGCCAGAGAGCCACCATTCTCAGATTACATCACAACACCACCAAAGGAGAACCACACCATTGTTCATCCATTATTCATCACTTCCACCATCCATCCATCCACTAGCCATAGTCATTTCTTTGTACTTTAGATCTCCTTGTGATTTGGCGACCATTGTAAGAATATTTGATTTCAATCTAAGTATTTGTATGATCTTTTCTATCTATGATCTATTTGTTATGAGTGAGTAGTCCTCACGGGCTGCGGGTTGGGGAGAAACCTCGCAGCGATTATGTGCATCTAGATCATGGGAGTATTGTGTTTTGCTTGCAATTGTGATTTGTATCTTTTGTTTCTTCGTCTCTTGTCTTGATCTGTGGACTTGTAGGTACCCAAGATCCCATAGATTGATAAAGGCTTGAGGTGAGATACTTGGCTAGCGGCGATCTCATAGGAACCCTAGTGATAGAAAGGGTATTACGGTCTTTGCTTAGCGCCCCATTCGGGATCAACAACAACATCACCACTCAAAGCTTTGATCTATGTTTTACACTTAATAATCATTTGTAACCCGTGACTTTGGTGTGCACTCGATTGGATTAGAAGTATATTGTTATGCCCACTACGTCACGGGGGCTCTACAATATTAGGATGTGTTTCCCACAAGAGATTATCTCCATTCAAACATTATACATGACTATGCTTATTATTATCTTTTGATCTGCAGCTGCAGGTGGATCTTCAACCCTGGCCTATCTCCATCCATTGATTCAAACCCGTTATAAAGTAAACTAGATTGGTCCGGTCAACTAAGGTAAAATGAACAAACAAAGTCTTGTAGATGTGTCCTTTTTATTTCCTTTTAGCATTGCTTTTCGGGGTTCAATTAAAGCTAGGTCTTCTAGGGAAAAAGCTATTATTCTACATCCGTGAATCCGGATCGAAGGTATCACTTCCTCCTATTCTTATTTTCTTTGGAGAATATGTAAATCAAATTCTTGCAAAAGTAAAGTCCAATGGATCATTCTTGGCTTAATATCAGTCCTTTCAAGAATCTCTTTCAAGCCAATACGATTAGTTCACTCTTACCTTAGAGTCAATAATATAAGATCTAACTTATCACATGAGAAAACCACAGCGAACAATTCCTTTTCTTCCGTGGGGTAATTCTTTTGGGTGCCATTTAAGGTGCGACTAGCATGATGAATGATATTGAGTTCATCACCATCATAATAGCAAAGAATTGCTCCAACTGCTTCGCGGCTAGTCTCACAGAATAGATCAAAAGGTTTCTTCCAATTAGGTGGTTTTATGACAGGAGGTTTACGAAGGGCTTGTTTTAATATGTTAAAAGCAGTGAGATAGTTTTCATCAAACTTAAAAGCAACATCCTTTTGTAGAATGTTGGTTAGTGGCCTGGCAGTTTTTGAGAAATTCTTAATGAACCTTCTATAAAATCTAGCATGGCATGAGAAACTCCTAATACCTTTTACATCATGAGGAGGGGTGTCATGACCCGAACCCGTTAAGGTGTAGATCCCTATGTTTATAGTGCTAGTCCCTGGATCGAATAGCTAGCACCCACAGTTTAAGATGTAATATCAAGAAACAAAGGTCATATTACATCGCATATCCAGAAATAAAAATAGTTCATTACAACTTACATAGCTCATATGGCTATCTCATTACAAAGAAACAAATATAACTATAAAGCATGGAGTCCTTCATCTTCATGTGCCACAGCAAACATGTTGGGTGCAGATTCGTAATCCCTACTCATCGAACTTGACTATCATCAAGTAATCCTGCAACATAATAAGTTACAGCCACAAGGGTCAATACATTTTAATTGTATTGGCAAGTATCACTCGTATGTGGATATAAAGTGGAACCTATTACTACATGCATATCTGGCTAGGTAGAGCTTTGGCTAGTTTGCAGCAAGAAAGTTTTTTCCTATCTTTTTATAAATATTTTGCAACACTTATTATCAACTAAGTTACACTGGATACCCTTCAGGTAATATTTCCAATCACAACATAGTGGTACCATTGATAGAAATCAGTGAACCTAGGTTCCATTGATAGAAATCAATGAACCAACAACCCTTGTTCACCTATCAAGTTTTAACTTAGGAAATTAGAATGATGAGATTCTTGATTCTGCTTCATTGTCTTGATGCTCAGAAACTGTCCATAACCGGGGACACGGTTAAGTACTTAGTTTTACCCTCTCGAGAGGTGGTGCACTTTCCCCCACAAGACTCGACATGCATCGAGATGAGACTTTTCAGAAGCAATCCCTCAGACCACCACAGACACGTTCCATCCTATCATCACTACCACCCTCTGTCCGTCTGGCTGAGTTCTCGCAACTTAGTCAGTCAAGGCAGAGCCCATATGCCATGTGGCTGCACTGGAAGCTTCGCGACAAGAATGTCTCTAATCTCTTTGTTCCTGGGTGGCCATCCACAAGTGCGATACACCAGCCGACCATAGATATGGCCCCCGAGTAACCACTCAACATAATCCAAGCAAGTCCCATTTCCACCCAGGTGTTTCATTAAGTACTTGTTTTATTATAGAAAACATATATTTTCCAATACTCCATATAATCATAATATGATATTCCACCCCGAAAACTATAGCAGGGCTAAGAATTTCTAATCTTATGATGTTTCACCTACCAAGTAGAAGCTACCATTCCCTATTCTAAATAGGAGATATAGCATAGCATAATAATATAGTCTATCATGCATATACTACAAAAATCCACTAAGTATAATGAAAACAGTAGGACTTGATGATAGTGCCACTTGCCTTAGTAGTTGGTCGTGTTGGTACACTCTTCGCAGTAACACACTTGACAATCCACACAATCTATCAAAAAAAAAACCAAGACAAAGCATGCACAAAATCAACACTAATGGCAATACAAAAATCATGCAAAATATGCAAGCATGCAAGATGGAAATTTTTATTGTACAAATTGTTATAACAAAGGTTTTGAACATTACTAAGTGCTTTCTGAATATTTTATAATTGCAAGATTACAAATGCAACCATTTGTGCAATTGTAGCAATTAGCAATATTTTCTAGCATTTGGAAAGGCCAAACTCACTAAATAAATTCCATGTTATTATGTATAGTCAACTAAATTTATATTTTGGTCTTACTGGACAGAGGATTCAATTTGCAATCCATAGCAAAAAGATTCACCCAAAAATAATTCACAAAATAAATTTTTTATGGGTAAAATACTCCTAAAAAGGTTCTGCCTAAAACTCCAATTTTCCAGAAGCTAAAGGGTGAAATAAGGCCTTTGCAGTGAAGCTCTCATTTTTCTGAATCCATGGACACCAAATTTGCCTTTTTCTGAATTGTGGATCAAAATTTATTGAATTTCTAAGTTTAATACAAATTCTGTCTATTTTTCTAATTAAACAGATGCTTTGGCTGACGTGGCGCAATCTTATTGGCCTGTACCGATTCGTTTGGATCGATCACTATGAGCCGTTGGATTTTAAGTGGAAACGAGTAGGTCAGATCGGTTGATACCGCTTTGGTAAGTGGTCTAATCCTAGCCGCTGGTTACTGATCCAACGGATCCTAGCGCTTGGCCACGGACTGACGGCGCTGACGACTGCGCGCGGCGGCGGTGTGTTGAGAGGGTGGCGCTCCGGTGGTTCTAGAGGGGTAGGGTAAGCAACAATCTTACCATGGGTTGCGGCAGCCTTGGTGGTCTCGATGGTGGTCGTGGTGGAGGGAGGGGCGCTCGGCTTCGTCGAGGATTCCTTGCCGGAGTTCCTGCCGACGGTGGAGCTCGCGTCTCCGAGACGGTGGAGTCGCCCTGGGGCTCGAGCAGACAAGGTAAAAGGTCAAAATTTTTGTTCCTTCTGAATTTCAAGGAACTTGTTTCTTCACTTGATTTAAGTTTTTTCACATTTCAAAATTTGGAAAATTTTGGGATGTGACAAGGGGGAAGCCTTTCTATTGCTTCAATATTTTCTTAATCAACTTTTATCCCCTTACCTGATATTTTTGACCAAGAACTATACCTTCTTGAACCATGAAATGACATTTTTCCCAATTCAATACTAAGTTAGTGTCTTCGCATCTCTACAAAAACTTTATGAAGGTTATGAAGACAATGATTAAATGAAGTTCCATAAACAGAAAAATCATCCATCAACACTTTCATAATACTTTCAACATAATCAACAAATATAGCAGTCATACACCTTTGGAAGGTGGTAGGGGCATTGCAAAGACCAAAAGGCATATGACGATGAGCATATAAACCGAAATGACAAATAAAGGTTGTTTTTAGTTGGCCATCAGGGTGAACAGCAATTTGAGAAAAACCAGAATAACTGACTAGGTAGCAAAAATGAGAATACATAGCAAGCCTTTCTAAAGTTTGATCTATAAATGGTAAAGGGTAATGACCCTTTTTAGTTTCCTTATTAAGTTTTCTATAGTCAATACACATCATGTGACCAACATTGGTTCTAGTAGGTACCATCTCATCATGTTCATTTTGAACGAGAGTAAATCCACCTTTCTTAGGAACACAATTAACAGGGCTTACCCAATCACTTTCCTCCACATGAAAGACGAATCCTACATCTAATAAACATATTACTTCCTTCCTTACCTCTTATTTCATGTGAGATTTAAGTCACCTCTGAAAATATGCAACCGGCTGGGCTCCTTCTTCCATAAATATTCTATGGGTGGCTATCCAGGGACTAATCCCTTTCAAGTCACTCATCGAATAACCAAGAGCATTATGATGCATCTAGAGAACCATCATTAAGTTTTCCTCCTCTTTTTCTGCAAGGTCAGAACTTATAATAATAGGGAAATTATTAGTTCCATCAAGAAACCTATATTTTGATTCCTTGGGTAAGGTTTTGAGAGTAGGAGGTGGAGGTGCCTCATCCCCTTTTCTTATAGGTTCTTCATAATTTTGATTCATCTCATGATCCACCTCATGCGTGGATTCAAGATAGTCATCCATTTCCATCTTTTCTATGTCTTGGGGAATATTATTATTATCGACTAAACTCCTTGCCAAATCATCACCATGAGTCTCAATAACTACTAAGGAAAGACTAATGATATTACCTTCCTCTTCTTCTCAATACTCATATTCGTCCAAATCTTCGACTACCAGCATATAGTGAAATTTAGAAAAATGGAAGTCCATTTTCTCTTCACCAAACTTGAGAGATACAATTTCTCTTTTGCAATCAATGTTTGCTCCTGCGGTGTTCAAGAAAGTTCTTCCGAAAATAGTTGGATAATAAACATCAGTAGGCATATCAACAAGTACAAAATCAATGGGATACTTATGTTAGGGATCGGTGCAGAAAACAAAAATTTTCCTACGTTGAAACCCCCAAAACTGCCTAGGATCTATCTATGTAGTAATACGATAACAGCCATAGCGTAGAGAATACATACCCTTGTAGACCATACGCAGTTAACGTTCTGCGGGGAACGTGGTTGATGTAGTCGTACTCGTAGCCAACCTCAATGTCGCGAAGCTCCTCGCAGGTCACCCCTTGCTCCTTCTTCATCTTCATCGTGCAACAGCTTCGGCTCACAACATTCAAGCGCCCCAAGTGTTGCGCCTAGTGTGTTCATACACACTCGATGCACGATGAGACCTCCGGCTCCCCGATCCCACCGGGAGTGCGGAAGTTGATATCCGACTAGGAATCCCTGCAGCACAACGGCGTGCTGCAGGTGTGCCTCGATCACACGGCCCAAACTTGGGGCCATGGTCACAAGGGCTAGAGAGAGAGAGGGAAGGAGGAAGTCAACCAAAGGACTTCTCCAAATATTGGTGTGTTCAATCCCACCCATGGGCACCCCTTTATATAGGGGGAGGGGGTGTGCCCTCCCCTTTGGGTTTCCCATGTGGGACTATTCAAGGGAGAGGGGGGAGGCACATGGGCCTCATGGGCCAGCCGGCCAGGGGTGGGCCCCACCCGGCACACAACCCTAGGCTGGCCGGGTAGGCCCCCTTAAGGCGCCTGGGCCTTGGCCCTTTGGCCCTTGGCCCTTCCCCCCTTCGGTTTTCCCTCATGGGCCCTTTTTCCCTAGGAAGTTTGGACCATTAGTGGAATAACCCTTCAAATTAGATTTTAACATTATATTTAATATTAATTACACTAATTAATATGTAAATACATATTACAAAACCTGATTCAACCCGAAACACCTTTCGGTTCCCTTTCGATTTCCTCCGAACGACTTCGGATCTTTCCCGGAATGATTCTGGTCCTTTATTCTTTCTCCGAACAACTTCGGATCTCTCTACGGAACGATTCCGACTTTCTCTTTCTCTAATGTGATTCTGTCTTACGAATGATCGCTCTCATTGTACCCTTAAATGTATCCTCTCATGGCTCGGGAATGCTCTAGACATGATCTGTATCAATGATCAACAGAGGGACCAGCGATGTCCATGTGACCCCTATGCATTCCTGATGACAATGTCGTTTGAACCGCTAAATGTAGCATCCTCTTCCTTTTGTTTTTTGATACAACTTGTCCGAGATCCGATCATTGGTATCCCATACCTTGTTCAATCTTGTTCACAACAAGTTCTGTTTTCTTGTTACCGTGATATTACATCCCCGTGACCTAGTCACATGTTGCAACATTTATGGATGTAACCTCACCAAGCCGGCCGTATGTATCTTTACCCGTCATGTGGGTGAACAAATCCCAGTCTTGCAGTCACATGTCATCTACTGTTCCTTCGGAATACCCAACGTACACCTTTATGGCCACCGTATTACCAGATGACGGTTGATGCAGTCTAAGCAGCCTAGGGAAACAATGAGTAATATGAGCTCATGGTCTAAGGAGAAGGAGTCTAGGTATAGCTGTTGCAACAATGAACTATATGACTTGATCGTGTTGCAGTCCTTCGAGGAATGTCCAATCACATCATTCTCCAATGATATGATCTCGTTGTCAGTCAGCATAAATGCCCATGATCTTGAAACCCAGATCATCTTTGTGACCAATGAACTAGTATGAATAAAGGCTACTAGGGACTTGGTTGTTTCATACCACACCTGTACCAATGTTTCTACTTGGCACAGTTCTAGCACAATATGAAACTATTATAAACTAATTGAGATATGACAATAAAAACATATTTATTATTTGCCTCTAGGGCATATCTCCTTCAACTTATGTGGTCCAATACAGATAGGGATGTCTCTAATTATTCCCATGGGAACTCTTAGTGTCTTATCTGCAAGTATTATAGTCATATTAGTATCATATAGTTCATTTTGGATCTTCAAATAAAAATTATAAGGAATTACATTAACAACTGTTCTAATGTCACAGAGCCCATAATAGGAAGTTCCACCAAAAGTACAAGGGAGAATAGGTTTACCAACTTCTTTAGCCTTTATCTTTCCTTCAACGAATTGTGAAGCTTTGGTACCTATCTCTATCACGTTGCAATCTGCAAACATGGTTAGGATATCTTCCTTGGGTTAATTACTGATTTGCCAGTAGAGGCCGCCATATACTCATTTTTGCCACTAGCACGGAATGGTGCTCAGTTTTGCCACTATTTCGGGCGCAACTGCTATGGTGATGCCAACTGGCCAGTTTAAATGAGCATAACAAATTAAAAAAAATCGAAAAAATGAAAACCTGCGCACATAGTCTTCTTATGTCATATACTAATGATTCAAGTTGATAAAGAAGGTTTACATATATTGAAACAAAAAATTCATGAATACATGATAAACAAGGTCTACATACATGAATTAGAAGGGATCCTCGAGCTATTGGTGAGAAGGAGACTAGTTCTCTTACTGCCCACTACTATGCTCTAGGGTTCTTCCTTAGACAGAATGATCGATTCCCCTCTATGAAGGCCCTGCTGCTTCTTATATAGGGGAGTCCAGGGTACAAATCTAGGGCACACATGGAAGCATATTCCCCGAATATTCCCTTTGGTTAAAGTAAGATGCCTCTTTTTACACTTTAAACGGCTAGTCCGGACTCAGGGTGTAAGCCTCCCTGATCCCTCTGCGGCGTTGCATCACCCGACACTGGTGGCGTCAGCCGACATTGGCTATGTCACCCTTGTCAGCCATGCCCTGCCGGTCCTTCCCTCTGCCTGCTTCGCTCATGCTACAGTGGACAGAGGCCACCTTTTGACCAGCGAGAGATTCTTTCCTTCTCTTGGAAGCCAAGTGGTAACTCGGCTAGCGCCTGGCTATCCTGGCCACGTGGGTATCTGCAAACAAGGTAGATCGAACATAACTGACATATGTTCTATGCCGGCCGGGTTAACGTTAGATGAACACTCACCGGTTGGGTCACTCCGTAAGTCGGCCTACCTTGAGGTGACCCGGTCATCATTCGCTTTGACTGTGTCGTACCTCGGCTAACTCGGCCTTTGTACCCCGGCGTGACCATACCCAGGGGTATCCCCCAACGTTAGTCATCGAAGCTGGTGCGGTCTTAGCAACTTCAGCTGATAAGGCCACAGCAGGTTCCACTTATCAAGATCTACACTTTCTTCGCTGAGTTATCTTGTAACCCGGCTCCTTTTGCTTGACATTGCCTTGGAACATTCCGAGCTACTTCTCGCTGGCCGGGTTATTATCTATATATCCCAATCATCTTTCATTCTCTCATACGCTTCCCCATGTCCTACGTGGAGGGTAATCATCACTTTGCCTCATTTTAAGGGCTCGCGCCAGTTACTGCACCGGTTACTGTATTCATTGTTAGGAATAACTGCTGCGAACGTCAGGTCGTGGCAACCTCCTTGTTAACCGTATCATCACGTCGCGTCGTGGGATTCGCTGCTCCATGTGGCCCTTGGTGTGGCGCGCGCCCGATTGGTTGGCTTGGTGAATACATGGCCACATTGTGTGGCTCACCGCAGCATTGGATCCCACTATGCCTCCTAGGGGTGCGGTTAAATAGGGGACAGGGGCGGCCCTTCGGGATTTCCCCCCACTTCGCATGCGCCCCTTCCCACTACTTCCTTCTTCTCCACTTCAACACCGCCGCCGCTGCTTCTGCTCCGCGTAGCGTCTCTGCAGCCGTTTCTTTCCGTTCTTCTGCACCTGCGCCGCCACTCTTGCACAAGCTCTCCGCTATGGGGCCTTGCCGTTCCAAGCCATTGCCCCCGCCGCAGATTGCTTCCGCGAGGATAGCAATTTGGAGATGACAGAAGAGGAGGTCATCATCGCTGAGGAAGAGGAGGAGGAAAACGAGGCGCACGAGCGTGGTGCCTGGGCGGGCTCGTTGGTGTGTCAAGATGATCTTGACTGGCTTTACCAGACCCGCCACATCCCCGCAAGCGTCACCTGCTGCCTCACCACCGAAGAGATTGCTCCCTCCCCCACTCCAGGCAAGTTCGTGGTCTTCTTGTCCCACTTCCAGCGTGGCTTTGGCCTTCCAGTGAGCGATTTCTTCCATGACCTCATCAACACCTACAAGCTTCAGCCGCATCATCTTCCGGCAAACTCCATTACCTCCCTTTATTCCTTTACATCCGGCATAGAGGGATATGTCGGCCTCTGGCCCACCAAGGAACTCTGGATCAAGTTCTTTGGTCTTTGAAAAAATGTCATCCCTGATCCTCATCTTGCGCCAGCCGACAAACTTTTGACCCAGTGTGGTGGAGCTTCAATCTCTCCCCGCAAAAACTCTACCTTCCCCCGGGTTACTAGCCTCGAATCCTGCAAGGGCTAGTCTTGGACCTTCTTTTACGTAAGGAATGATACGGATGTAGATCTGATCCGACTGCTTCCCTTTAAGCTGGGTCCTCCGGATGCGTCCTTGTGGGACCGGATCCCAAGGTGCGCAACCACCTTGGCGAATCAGGTCGACCGGTGGATCAAGGAGCTGGTCAAGCAGGGACTGCGCAGCGAGGATGTTATGATCACCTTCGTTCGCAGCCGGATCTCCCTTCTCCAGAAACGCTCTCACAAGCTTTGCCACTTGAGTGGTCCTCTTGACCCTAATAGCACCTCCTCCTTCGAGCTTGACAACTCCGACATATTTCGCTGAGTCAAGGCTATCTTTAAGATAGAAATGGAGTTCACCGAGGCGTGGACATGGGGGCTTGAGCACTTCACCCGGGATAACTTGCCTCCTCTAGTATGTTCCTTTCCTGATCCTTTTTCTGAGTTTCGTGGTATGTCGGACTGTATCCTTATTTGATCCTTTAGTATTTTTGCACTCAGTTGTTTCTCCAGCAGACAATGGAAGATGGTAAGGAGCCATCCCTCAAATAGGCGGCGGACCGCTCAGACCCAGACGTAGTTGAGCCGGACACGAAGATGTTCTTGCCGACTCCGGATGGCTCTAGGCGAACCTCTAGTAAGGCCTCTTCTTTGAGGGATTTGTCGGATGATGATGACTCCGATGTTGAGATTATGGAGGTACTTGATCTGGTGCTCATTTCTTACGTGTTTCTGGTTGCCACGGCATCAGCTAACCTAGCCGAACAGGTCCATGAGGATCCTCCTCTTGCCATGGATGAGCCAGTTCCCGCCCCTTCCCAAAAACGCCTGGCAACCTCGGCCGCAGCTTCTGAGGCACCTCTGCCCAAGAAGAGGCAAAAGAAATTCGGCGTTAAGGGTGCCAACAAGCCGATTGTCGTGGTATTTCCGACACATACGCCATAGGGGTATCCCAACGACGAGTTTAGAGACATGAGGTAAGACGGAGAGCGTCCGGGACGGCCTGACACTGTTTACCCAGGTTCAGATCTCACGATGATGGCGAGATCCTACTCCTGCTATAAATCACTATAATGGCAATACGCCGAGTTACATGATTATGGGGTTCGCTGTGTGCGAGTAGTGCTATGCACTTGTTGTTATGCCCTAAAGGCTCCTGTAGGCCGGCTTATAAAGACGCCAGGACCTAGGGTTACAAGGAGAGTCCTAGCCGGGTATGATTACAGATTGTCTTGTCCTACAAGGTGTCGGCTTCCATCTTAGACGATGGCACGTCGCCTTCCATCTCCTGGCTAGACCTCCGTCTTGTCTATCAGCAACTGGGCCGCCCGGTTAGGCCATAGGCCTAACCACCAACTGTGGACCACCCAGGTTTGCTGATATGAGACTATGCCGTAGGTATACCCATTTGGTATATCCACAACAGTAGCCCCTGGAGTTCTTCAAAATCCTCACGTTCCTCCATCTAGCTTTGAATGTAAGTATCACATCGTCTTCAATTTGTAGGCGCGCTTCACAAAGAATCTTGGAGAGCTCCCAAATCATATTCCCATCTGGCTAAGCCTAGCCAGATAGTTGCTTGTATGCTTCTGCAAATGAATCCAAGGCGGAGAACTCTCTAACGAATCGTTAGTGATTCTTCCAAGGTCTAGGAATATCTTTAATATCATCATCCATGCATGACGGTATGTAAGCCGGAAAAAATCACAGCTACTAGGCCACGGTCGTAAACGCTGCCAGATTACCGACTTAGAGCCTTCAAATCATGGACGTAGGAGCTTGCCGAGTTAAGGTCTTAGAGCATCTCATGTCACGGACATTTAGGCCATCAAGCCGTGTAACCCAGAAAACTCCTGTGGAGGCAAAGTTGAAGACAAGTCCCTGAGTTTCGCTAGCCGGATTCTTCACCGTCTTGAAAGTTTTGTTGACATAACCATATGTAGCCCCCGAGCATTGAGTCGGATTCGTCGAAGGCGGCTTGATTCTCAAAAGGACACGCGTCAGTATATATCAAATGATTGTAGCCCCCGAGCGCCAAGTCGGAGTTTCAAAACAAATTCATCTTGGTGTTCTTAGAGTAGCTTTAGAGAAAATGTGAATAGTATAGTCCCGAGTGTCAAGTCAAAAATTATATCGGCTTGGTGCTCAAGAGAGAACTTCACAAAAATTCAGCATCGGTGTAGCCCCTGAGTGTCAAGGTGGAATTCACTTGAATTTTCCGGCTTGATACTCAAAGAGAACTTTCACCATATCTTGGAGATCAACACACTATAGCCCCCGAGGATTGTTTCGGCTTGGACGCAAGGTGGGACAAAGCTCTTAAGTTAGAGATGTCAAGCCCCCGAGTGTCGAATCGGTTTCCTCAAAGGTGGCTCAAGTCTTGGTCAACAACTGCGATTGCAGCCCCTGGGTGTCAAGCCTAGTGCAAAGCCGGCTCAAAAACACCTTAATTCGAGAACCGCTGGAACGTCAAAGCGTCATGTACCTGAGACATAAATATAAAAACACAATTGTATTAAATTGTTCCTTTAATAATGTCCAATAAACAAATGTAAGGCGGAACAAGTGAGGCCTTTGAATAAGTGTTTTAAGCTGAAACAATGCAGCAGTTGGACAACATAAGAATGTTTAGGAGAAAAAACTCAACTAATTTGAACAATTTATGTAAAATTTTGTTTAAGCAAGTGCCGGAATATCCGTTCTTCCGGTTTTATACGCTTGACTTTTGTGAGACGGCAAAACTTTAAGCACAGAACATCTGTTGAGGCGATAACGCTTAATAGCGAGACAATCCAGAACCTCAGAAACAAACGCCAGATTTAAGTGCTGAAATGTCACTACTCTAGAATCCGCATATAAAACAACAGAAAACGTGTAGCCAGAAAACTTAAGCTAACATCTGAAGGCGGATTTTTGCATGGTACTGAAGCCTTAAACGGTCAAAACCAGTAAAAGGTTTATACTCACAAGCGCAAGGCAAATCGTAAAAAAAATATGATCAAAAACGAAAGCAGTAAAAGACTCAGGATATGAGTGAACCAATCAATAAACAATTAAAATAATAAATTAATAGAAACTTAGCTGTTTGAGCGAAGTCGATGTTGTTCGCTGGAAGACGAATCTGATAGCCGTGAAGACGGATCTGCACACGGTGAAACCGGGACGGCAAAATAATTCGCGACGGTGATGAAGACGTCCGTGGCAGAATTGTCCGCAGCAGCGGTGAAGATGACCATGACAAACTCGGAAAAATCTACGGTTACAGCGAAGTCGGGAAAATCCGTGGTAACGGAGAATCTGGCCGCATGCGTCGTCCGCCGCGAGGTTGTTGCACAAAGGCTTAGTCGACCACGTGCATGCGTTGTCATCAGGGAAAACCATTTTGTAGAAATCAGCCTCGCATGATCACGCGGGCAATTAGCACTCATGCCAAGAAAATCCATGTAAGGACAGGCAGATTGTCAATTGCATAGATATGTGAGGAGTAATACTGGTTGTCCACGACTTGGCTTTTTTCTGGACTTGGCGATGCATGTGATTGAATTGTCGCCTTGAATTTATCTTAGACGGTGCGGCGAATACTGATCAGAAGCGGAATCGGCCAGCTAGCTAGCCACGGAAAGCCATGGTTAGCAATTTTCCCTGGACGATCGACAATAATTCTGATCCGTTATGCCATACGCACGAGCGTAATTTTGTTGTCAATCCGCGAGCGCATAATCAGAAATTCTCTGCACTCTAACGAGATCGAAGAAGATGTTGATGAAGATTTCCGTGACGCCGTTGACTTGGCCACACGTTCGGGAGGAGAGATGATAAATTCTCTTCATACTCTCAAGTGCGATGACAAAGCCGGAGCGCTGATGGAGATGCGATTTTAGCCGTCTTCGAAGACGGCGAATGATCCCGTCCGGATCCATGCCGTAAGCGTCTCTTGCCCCACGGTGGATGCTAACTGTCGTGGTATTGTCGACACGTACGCCATAGGGGTATCCCAACGGCGAGTTTAGAGACGTGGGGTAAGATGGAGAGCGTCCTGAACGACCTGACACAGTTTACCCAGGTTCAGATCTCACACGATAGTGGCGAGATCCTACTCCTACTATAAATCACTATAATGACAATACGCCGAGTTACATGATTATGGGGTTCGCTGTGTGCGAGTAGTGCTATGCACTTGTTGTTATGCCCTAAAGGCTCCCGTAGGCCGGCTTATAAGGACGCCAGGACCTAGGGTTATAAGGAGAGTCCTAGCCGGGTGATACGCATATTTTGCATCACTATTCTATATCATAATTTACTATTATTTATTGATATATTTCATATTAAGAGATAATACTTATGTTATTTCATCTGTTTTTGTATGGTTGATGACTTTTGGAGCATGGATCGCTGCAGTCAGGATTCTGATAGAAAATGTGCTGTTTGGAGGCAAAATTCGCTAATATCAGAAAATCCGGGAAAATACATGGAAAATCCTATTTTTTCAGAAGACGAAGGAAACCAAAAGAGGAGGCTGAGATGGGCCACAGGGGGCCCACACCACCCCCTGGCGCGAGCCACCCTAGGCCGCGCCACCAGGTGGTGTGGCTGCCCTGGTCCATCCCTAGCTCTCCCCTCTGGCGTATATTATCCTCCCGAAACCCTAAGGCTCGGGGGGCGACCATAGAAAGATTCCGTCGCCTCTGCAGGGCGGAAAACACCGAGAGAAAAAGATCTCTCCGGCAGACAGAATTCTGCCGGGGGAATTCCTTCCTGGAGAGGGGAGATCGTCGTCATCAACACCACCATCAAACTGGACTTTATTGGGATCATCATCATCATCACCACCATCATCTCCACCAGCATCCTAATCACCATCTCCATATCACTGTAACAATTGGGTTGGATCTTGTATAGTTCTTAGGGGAAACTTTCCCGGTGTTGATTACTATTTGTAGTTGATGCTATTGAGTGGAATCATTGAATTATTGTTTATGTTCAGATTGTTATACATCATTATTCTATCTCTGATCATGACCCATATGATGTCTTGTGAGTAGTTCGTTTTGTTCTTGAGGACATGGGAGGTCATGTTGTTAGTAGTGGAATTGTGTTGAGAAAGATTCAATAGTTTGATATTTAAGTGGTAGTGTACTTCTTCTAGTGGTGTCATGTGAACGTCGACTACATGACACTTCACCTATATGGGTCTAGGGGAATGCATTGTGTATTTGGCTACTAATCGTAGGGGTTGCCGGAGTGACAGAAACCTGAACCCCCGTTAGGAAACCATTGCACAAGGGACGTCAGGGTCTTAGAGTTTAAAGTTGTGGCTAGGTTTCTATCTTAATTACTTTCTTGTACTTGCGGATGCTTGCAAGGGGTATAATCACAAGTATCTATTAGTCCTAGCAAGGTCGGTACATTAGCACATGTTCACCCACACAACACTTAGCAAACTAAATAAGATTAATCAACTATATAAAGCAAAAGCACTTGATGATATTTCCGTGTGTCCTCGAGAACGTTTGGTCATCTTAAGTAATACAACCGGCTTGTCCTTTGCTGAATAAAGGATTGGGCCACTTGCTGCATTTATTCTTATTGTCTTTTATTTACTCGTACTTTATTTACTTGCATTATCAAAAATCCCTAAAAATCCGTTTGCTAAGTATTTGCAGAGAATTCCTGATCCATACCACTAGCCAGCACCTTCTGCTCCTCGTTGGGTTCGACACTCTTACTTATCAAAAATACTACGATACACCCCCTATACTTATGGGTCATCACCGGGTATGGTTACAGAGTCCTAAACTAATACATAAACTATTGTCTTGTCCTCCAAGGCGCCGGTTTCCATCTTAGGCGGTGGCACGTCGCCTTCAATCTCCTGGCTAGACCTCCGTCTTGTCTATTAGCAAATGGGCCGCCCGGTTAGGCAATAGGCCTAACCACCAACTGTGGGCCACCCTGGCTTGCCTGCATGAGACTATGCCGTAGGTATACCCATTTGGTATATCCTCAACACCGATACCCAAGGCCACTGTCCGGAGAGCGCCCAAGCCCCGGGAACCACCAACCTTGGCCGAGTAAGTCCTTTTTCCTTCCTCGTTCATTTCCAGGTCATGCTCCATTGTCTTCGCATATTACTTGTCTCTTTTTCTCTTTTTGACTTGTTGTTTGGTTTCTGATTCGGCAGAGCTCCCAGGGTGATTCCCAAGAGTGGTCCCAGCATCGCCTCTCATGTCCGGAGTGCTCCATCTCCCCCCACCATGACAACGATGTTGTCCCGCTGAGCCCTATCAAAGAAAGCTCAGCGGCTGCGTTGTATATGAGCCCACCTCGTCATGAGGAGGGTAATGTTGGTGCGGGGGGAAGTGGGGCCACCGAGGATACGACTATGTCGGACCTCCCCAATACTTCTTCGGCTTAACCGCAACCCACTGTTATTGAGGTGCCAGCTTCATCAGCATCGCCCTAGACTTCTTCTTCTTCAGTACCAACAATAGCAGCAGCATTAGCACCAGCGCAAGTACAAGTACCAACAACACCAACACCGGCATCTTCGCCAACACCAGCAACAACACCAATGCCAGCACCAGCACCAACACCAGCACCAGCGCAGCACCAACACCGGCGCCCAAAAAACCTTAGGCAGCTGCACCCGGATCAACTCTCTCCATTAAGGACATTTTCCAACCAGCATCCCCGACCCAATCCAGAGCAACTTCAGCTCCTCTACAGCAGCCCAAGTCTGCCAACAAGAGCAAGAATGTTGCCGAGGTTTCCAAGGACCTAGCCTCCAATGGCGCAAATATTGAGTCTAGACAGCACACACTCGCGTCCATGGACAAGAAGGATGGCGCCTCCTCCGGGTCTTCTGCCGCCGGATCTGAAGGTAGTAAGCAACTTACGTTGCATACCAGCCCAGATGCTGCCCAGATCACGAGGCGGGAGGCCCATGCCAAGGGTCTGGTGATGAGCCAGGCGCTCAGCGGGGATAATTATATCCCGACGCTCATTGAATACGTGAATAATTGGAATGACGCCGAGTTTATAAACCCCCAGGACGATCTCTCGGAGAAATTTGGTCCAACAGAATTTAGTGCCCAGATGAATACTGCCACCAAGGCCATTTCCTTCGATGGCCGGCTGATGGAGGTAAACCCTTTTCGTCATGCCTTTAATATGCGCAAACACTTAGTGATATACCCACTAGTCCCCGAGCCTCCGGGGAGTAATTTATTACTCGGGCGGATGCTCTTAGAAAACTAGCGCAGGTCCTTAGTAGTTTCAAATATCCACACACCTAGAGCTGGGTTAAGTTCCACTTGGCCCGGATCTTGTAGACTTCGAATATCCACACACCTAGAGCAGGGTTAAGTTCCACTTGGTTCGGATCTTGTAGATTTCAAATATCCACACACCTAGAGCCGGGTTAAGTTTCACTTGGCCCGGATCTTGTAGACTTCGAATATCCACACACCTAGAGCCAGGTTAAGTTCCACTTGGCCCGGATCTTGTAGACTTCGAATATTCCTTCTTATTTCTGAACTAACATTTGCTTCTTTTAGATCACAACCAACCGCCGAACTGATGAGTTCCAGCGTCTGCTGGACACATACAAGGACCTTCGCTCTAAGCACATCAAACTGCTTGCTGAGCTGAAGAAAAAGTGTAAGTTATTTTACTTAGAAACTTTCAGTCTCGCTTCTCTGTGTTACTTGTTATCCGTATTAACTTGCCATCCGGATTGTTTAGCCGAGGTTGAAGCTGAGAATATCATCATGCGAAAGAACTTGGCCGAGGTCACAAGTAACTCGTCTTGGCACTTAGCCTTTGCTCACTCTTACTCTGACTCGGAAGATATTTATACCTCGGCTCTTTCGGTTTAACCAACTATTGCAGTGGCACTTCAAGATAGCGTGCCTATGCCTGACATGGTGCTTCACTTTATTGAACAAGAAGGAAAGCATCAGGACAAACTCAAAAAGAAAGATGATGAGATCGCTAAGCTTCTTCTTAAGGATGATGAGATAACTCGGCTGAAGGCCGAAATTCAAAGGCTCAAAGATCTCCACAAGGTAGAGCTGGACAAGTCCGACCAGGAGTTGTCCGAGGAGAAAGAGCGCTTGCAGACTCAACTGGCCAAGGACAAAGATTTGCTGAAGGAAGCCGACATCAAACTTGAGTCGGTCACCACTGAATATAAGAAGCTCAAGACAAGGACAACTGATGGTCAAAAGGAGTTGACTCAGATCCACAGCCACATTGCTCGTCAGTTTTCTTCCTCCCTCTGACATTTGTTTCTCCGGGTCATGTGCCCTTACTTATTGATATTGCCTGTTTTGTTCATAGGTAAGTTCCCAGAGAGCCAACCCCTTGCTTCTACCACTGTCGCCAAGTTCCGCCTATAGCGGGGTACCCCAGATGGTCCTACCTCTGAGTCTATTCCTTATGACACGGAGGACATGCTAGTGATCCTCACTGCTCGCGTTGAAGTCATGAAAAATTAGGAGCGGACATTATGCCAGCAGCTGTCCGGATGTTCATCGCTCTCTGGCCCACTGATCCCACTCCCAAAGGCATTACAACTTTCATATCAAAACTGATGGAGTGTGAGACCCAGCTGAACCATTGGCGAGAATCTGCTACACGCGCAGGGGCTGATACGATGTTGAGCTTCGTCCTCTCGTGGTACGAGATGTTGGACCTGAAGTTGCTTGACCGCATGCGCACTGGATCAAAGTGGACCAACGATCTGGAGTGCATCGCTCATCGCAAGGCTTGCGCCTACGACCTTATCTAGTATGCCTTCTGCCATAGATGGAACAAAGGTCCGAGCTTCCTTGATGCCATTGACAATGCTTATATCTCGGATGGCGCTGGTGGCGAAGAAGAAGAGGAAGCCTCTGAGCTCGAACAGGATACCGAAGATCCAGAGGATGGGGGTGCTCACCCAGAAGACGAGGCAGGGACCAGTGCTCCGCCTACAGACACCGAATTACCCCCTCCTTTGATCGATGCTCCGGCTCCAGCTGCTGCTTCATGAGCTAAGAAATACTTTGATATTCATCAGATCCCCGGTATGCCAAGTGCAAATGTATTTATGCACAATGGTTCGTGTTTTGCTACAATTGTTTGTGTTTTGCTACTAAGTTCTTAATGTCGGATTAACTTGGGCGAAGTCCCTGAGTTTCCTTTTCTTGTTCCTCCAATTTCATGAATCGGCTCGCGTCTACCTTGATTCGGTTTTCGACTTACGAGTCTGAGGTTCAAAAAATTGACTCAACAATACTTGAAACTTTGGGATGAGCTCAAAATAATTCGATACAACATAAATAAAGTAAATACAAGGTTAATCCAAATAACAAATGTTGGCTCGATTACGTTCCTTTCCTTAGTCGTTTTTTCATGTGCCTTGTAATTGCAAACTTGTTCTCTTGCTTGCCATGAAGCCAATTCTTGTTGGACAACAGCAAGTCAAAGAGTTAGGTTTTTGGTGCTTACACACTACTAATCCGACTAAGGTGTAAGTAATATAAGCCAACCGACCTATAGAAAGTAAATACAGAAAATACAATTATTAAGGCAGTCCCCGAGTTTCTTCTTGGGGTGCCGAGGTTTGATTGATATACTCATTGCCAACATACATACCGACATATGAGAAGCTTAGATACATACACTTCTTTGCTAAGTGTAAAATGGACGAAGTAGGGCTACATTCCATATACGCTTAGATTCCTCACCAGACATGTCCGCCTTGTTCTTCTCCTGTGGTGGTGCATCGATAAGATAGTAGGAATCATTGTGCAATGCTTTGCTTACAATGAAGGGTCCTTCCCATGGAGGGGATAACTTATGCATTCCAGTAGTATGTTGCACCAGCCGAAGTACGAGATCACCTTCCCGGAAGACCCGGGGGTTTACTTTCTGGCTACGGTAGCATCGAAGATTTTGCTAATATATGCCGGATCTGGACAAGGCCAGTTCTCTCGCTTCTTCCAGCAGATCAACATTATTTTGCCGGGCTTCTCGCAGTTCTGATTTTGTGTATTGGGTGACCCTGGGCGAATCATGCTCTATGTCAGCTGGTAGTACAGCTTCAGCCCCATATACCAGAAAGAACGTCGTATAGCCTATTGATCGATTCAGAGTTGTTCTTAAACTCCAAAGTACCGCTGGTAGTTCTTCTATCCAACACCCCGCTGATCTTTGCAGCGGCTCAATGAGCCCGGGGTTTATACCGGACAAAACTAGTCCATTGGATCTTTCCACTTGCCCGTATGATGCGGGGTGGGCTACTAAGGAGACATCTAGCCGGATCTTCTTTTCTCGGCAGAACCTCGCAAATGCTCCTCCAGCAAAATTGGTGCCATTATCAGTTATGATACTGTGGGGATAGCCATATCTCAAGATTATGTCTTTGAGGAATGTCACAGCTGTTTCCCCATCACATTTCCTGATTGGCTTTACCTCAATCCACTTGGTAAACTTGTCCACCATAACCAAGATATGGGTCATGTTTCCCTTTGCCGCCTTAAATGGGCCTACCATATCCAAACACCATACCGCAAATGGCCAAGTGATAGGTATAGTTTTCAGTTCTGACATAGGCATATGCGTCTTCGTGGCGTACCTCTGACAGCCAATGCATTTTCTCACAAGATCCTCTGCTTTTTCCAAGACACTTGGCCAATAGAATCCATGTCGGAAAGCTTTTGCCACTAGTGCTCTGGAAGATGCATGATGACCACATTCCCCTTGATGAATATCTCGGAGGATGTCAAGCCCTTCTTCCGGGTCTGTGCATCATTGCAACACACTTGTAACACTCCTTTTGTATAATTCAGCATTGATAATTGGGTATGCCTTTGCTCTTCTCTGGATTTGCCTTGAGAGTATCTCATCACTCGGCAAATTTCCTTCTTTTAGGAATTCAAATATTGGCTTTGCCCATGCAGGTATAGCTTGAACGGGGAAGAGCTCTTCATCAATTTCCATTGCATCTGCCGACATAACTCCAGCCGGATCAAGCTTAATAGTCCTCGGGTTCTGCGAGGCAGTCCTAGGGTCTTCCGAAGTAGTCCCCGGGTTTGCTAAGGTGCTTCCCTAGTCTATATCCATAGGGATAGCTTCTGATCCGGAGAGAGTCAGGACATATATTGAGTCGGATTCTGGTGACGGTGTGATGGATGGTTTTCTCAAGTGTTCCAATGCAACACCTGGCGAGATTGGCTGCCGAGATGACACCAACTTCGATAGTATGTCGACTGCCTCATTTTCAATGCGAGGTATGTGATGGAATTCACATCCTTCAAAGAACCCACTTATCTTTTGAACGTGGAATTGATACGTTGCTAACGTATCTATAATTTTTGATGTTCCATGCTTGGTTTTTATCTACTTTCTTATGTTTTGTCCACACTTTCGAGTACTTTCTATACACTTTCTTGGACTAACCTATTAACAAGAGCCACAGTGCCAGCTGCCTGTTTTCTGCTATTTTTGGTTCCAGGAAAGTCAGAAAATAAATATTCTCGGAATTGGACGGGACAAAAGCCAAAGTCAGTTTTTCACCGAGGGGGACACGGAGCCAGAATACGAGACGGAGAGGGGCTAGGGGGCCGCCACACCACCTGGCCACGTGGCCAAGCCTGGCCCGCGCCAGGGGGTGGTCTGGCCGCCTCGGGCACCCCCTTGGCCTCCCCTTTCGCCTATAAGATGCCTTCGATATAGAAACCCTAAGTACCCGATCAAAATTCCACGAAAGAGTCTCTAGCCGCCGTCATCTCCATCCCTAGACCGGGAGGGATCTGAAGCTCTTCCCGGCACCCTGCCGGAGGGGAGAATTCACCCTGGAGGCCTTGTTCATCATCATGCAAGCCTCCGGTGTGATGCGTGAGTAGTTCATCTCTAGACTATGGGCCCATGTAGTAGCTAGATGGCTGGTTCTTCTCCTTTGTGCTATCATGTTTAGATCTTGTGAGCTCCGTTCGTGATCAAGATCATCTATTTGTAATCCTACATGTTGTGTTTGCAGGGATCCGATGGATATTGAGATGCTATTTCAGATTGATTATTGATTCTATCATGTCTTTGTTATTTGTGATCTTGCATGCTTCCCTTTGTTAGTAGCTATCTTGGCCAAGTAGATGCTAGCAACTCCAAGAGTTAGTATTTATGCTCGATAGTGGGTTCATGCCTCTGAAGGAAATATGCCTTGAGAGGCAATAATAAAGTTGTTATTATGTATTCCTTGTATATGATAGATGTTTATTTTGCATGCTATAATTGTATTGATAGGAAACATCAATACATGTGTGTTTAATAAACAAAAGGGTTCCTAGTTATGCCTCTCTTATAGACTAGCTTGTTGATTAACAAGATGATCAAGGTTTCCTGATCATGGACATTGGATGTTGTTAATAACAAGGCAACAGCATTTGTGAAATGATGTGATGAACATTCATCCGAAGTATAGCATTACAATCAAGTCATTATGTTTATATTGCTATAGCATCATACAAAGTAGTCTTAGTCCTTAGACCATGAGATCATGTTAATTGCTAACACCGAAAGAGTATCTTGATAACATCAAACGTCACACCGTAACAGGGTGACCATAAAGGTGGGTTCAGTGCTATGAAGGTGTTATGTTGAGGCTCATGGATCAAGAGTGGAATTTGTCAATCCCGATGATGGATAGATATACTCTGGGCCCTCTCAGTGATATCACATTAAGATAGCTTGCAAGCAAGTGATGTGATCACTAGAATGTTATATCACGGGAACAAGAAAAGAGTGCATGTCGGTAACGAGATCAAAATGGGTATTTGGATACCGATGATTGAATCTCAGACATGTATTATATCATGAGACAAAGGGATTAAATTGCTGACGTTAAAGGTTCTCACGATCACAGAAGTCATCGTTGAATATGCAGGAGTCAGTATGGATCTCCAGGTCCCGCTTTTGATTATTGATCTGAGAGGAGTCTCAATCATGTCTACATTATTCGCGAACCATAGGGTGACACACTTAAGGGTTGCCGGACACCATTTAGGAGCACATATGTTCCAGACAAAAGGTTTATAAAGCGCAGGAAATGTTTCGATAGAAACCGGAATTGTTTCGGGTGAAATTGCAGAAAGTGGTTCTGCATGTGATATTGAAATGTTGCAAGGTGTTTTATGTGAATGTTTGTTAATTAAAGTAATTAACAAAATCTGAATAAAATAAATAAAAGAGTTTTATTAATTGAGAGTTGCATTTAATTTGGTGGAAATTAAATACATGTGAGTGGGATTTTGGGTGGAGTCCATGTTTATGTGAGTGGAGGTTCACCACATGAATGCGCCGGCTATGGGAGGGGAGGGGTCTCCCTCCCTCCTATATAAAGCCCCCCTCTCCCCTCTCACAAACTACACCTCCTCGTGAAGGATCTCTCTCCCCCTCTAGATATTCCCCCATGGTCTCGGATTAGCGAGATACATGTTCCCGGTGGCCTTCGTCTGGAAGGAGTTGCTGCTTCCGCTGATTCACTGGAGCGAGGAGGTGGAGGTTGTCCGGTGGCTTGAACGTGTGTGCGAGGATGGATGCGCTGCTGATTTGCGGCGCTCGGACTTCCACACGATCTTGAGATCGGCAAGCGTACGACTACATCAACCACGAGTTCCTACTCGTTAACAAAACTCGTTGTCTTCGAGGGTAAGTTCTCCATGGATGTATGTCCACCTGTTGCTCTGTATCTAGTAGGAAATTTTTTGTAGGAATTTTTTTGTTTTCGAGGTCTTGGCGTATAGTTCTCATTGTAGGAAATTTTTTGTTTTCTATGCTGCGGACCCAACAGTGGTATCAGAGCCTGATCTTTGCATAGGTGCTTTGCACGGGTAGTACACATATGTTTATATGTGGGCGATGATGATCATGTTATTGAATCTTCTATGTACTTTGGATATTGGTGGCATAGTGGGATGAAGCGGCCCGGACCAACCTTACATGTCATCGTACATGAGACCGGTTCCACGACTGACATGCAACTAGTTTTGCATAAGTGGCTAGCGGGTGTCTGTCTCTCCTACTATAGTCAATATCTGATTTACAGCGAGTTGCTAATAACTTGGTTATCCTCGTTGTGGTTCATGTTCGTAGGTAAGACCGGTTCTATCTCCGAAAGCCCTAAGCCACGTAAAACTTGCAATTGATAAATTAGAGGCGTCTAGTTTAGATCGTTGCTGGGCTAGTGTCTTGATATGGTATTGTTGTAAGTAGATGTATGATAGATACTCTTATAACTCACTTAACGTGTAAGTTCCATAGACCTTGGCCTTACACACAAAGGAATGATAGAGATCATACCACGATGCAAATGATAGAGATCAAATGCATGGACCATATCACCTCACTTCACACATTAGATGTTAGCATCTTATATTGCTAGTTTGGTGCTTTTGGTAGCATTATAAGATGATCCCTCATTTAGATATCAAGATAAAATGTGTTCTTCCTTAAGTATGCACCGTTTTGTGGATCGTGTTTTGAGGCATCACGTGATGATCGGGTGTTCTCGACTCTACGCTTTCATACAACGGGTGTAAGACAGTTTTACACACGTGAATACTAAGGTTCTTACTTGACGAGCCTAGCATGTACAGACATGGCCTCGGAACACGGACCGAAAGGTTAAGCATGAGTCATATAGTTGATATGATGCCCATATAGATGCTCGCCTTTGAAGCTACACCGACTCACGTGATGATCGGACTTGGTGTAGTGGATTTGGTTCATGTAATCACCAAAAGGACACGAGGGATGTCGTTTTTGAGTGGGAGTTCATTAGTAATTTGGATTAGTTGAACTCAATCTATCATAAACTTAGTCTAAATTTATTTTACAAATTCTGTTGTAGATGGCACCACCTGCTTTTAATTTCAATGTGTTCATGGAGAAAGAGAAGCTTGCTACAAATGGTAGCAACTTCACCAACTGGGCTATGAATTTGAGGATTCTCCTCACTGCTGCACAAAAGCAATATGTGCTAGAGGCGCCGCTAGGCCCCCCACCAGCTCCTGATGCCCCTGACGAGGAAAAGAACGTCTATATAACTCGTCAGGAGGACCACAACTTAGTTCATTGTGGCATACTGTATGGGCTAGAGCCAGAACTTCGAAAACGTTTCAAAAATGGCAATGCCTTTGATGCCATGGGAGAATTGAAAATAATTTTTGATACCCATGCTGCCGTAGAGAGTTATAATGCTTCTGAAAATTTCTTTAGCTCCATGATGGAAGAGAACAGCTCCGTTAGTGAGCACGTACTCAAAATGTCTGGGTACCCCGATAAGCTTGTGTCCTTGGGAATAACGATTCCCATTGACTTAGGCATACATCATGTTCTCTAATCTCTGCCACCTAGCTACAAGAGCTTCGTGATGAACTATAATATGCAGGGCATGAAGAAGTCTCTTCCCGAGCTTCTGTCAATGCTTAAGACTGCAGAAGTGGAGATTAGGAAAGAACATCAAGTGTTGATGATCAATAAGACCAACGGTTTCAAGAAGGACAAGAAAGGCAAGCAGAAGGGAAAGAAGGGTGGCAAATCTGTTGCCGTGCCTGAAAAGAAACCCCGAGCTGGCCCTAAGTCTGACACCGAGTGCTACTATTGCAAGGGGACTGGCCATTGGAAGCGCAACTGCCCCAAGTATTTGGCAGACAAGAAGGCCGGCAAGGCAAACAAAGGTATATGTGATATACATGTTATTGATGTGTACTTGACTAGTGCTCGCAGTAGCACCTGGGTATTTGATACAGGATCGGTTGCTAATATATGTAACTCGGTTCAGGGGCTGCGGAACAAGCGACAACTAGCAAGGGATGAGGTCACGATGCGGGTCGGCAATGGATCAAGAGTTGATGTGATCGCCGTCGGAACGCTGCCTCTCCATATGCCATCGAGATTAGTTATAAACCTGAATAATTGTTATTTGGTGCCTGCACTGAGCATGAACATTGTATCCGGATCGTGTTTGATGCAAAGTGGTTATTCGTTTAAGTCTGAAAACAATGGTTGTTCGATTTATATGAATAATATCTTTTATGGTCATGCACCTGTGTTGAATGGTTTATTTCTGTTGGATCTCGATAGTAGTATTACGCATATTCATAATGTTGATGCTAAAAGGATTAAACTTGATAATGATATATCTGCATATATGTGGCACTGCCATCTAGGTCATATTGGCGTTAAACGCATGAAGAAACTCCATTCTGATGGACTTTTGGAATCACTTGATTTTGAATCATTTGATACATGTGAGCCATGCCTTATGGGCAAGATGACTAGAACGTCGTTTTCCGGTTCAATGGAATGGGCGACAGATTTATTGGAAATCATACATACTGGTGTGTGTGGACCAATGAGTGTGTCGGCGCGAGGTGGATATCGTTATTTTGTTACTTTCACGGATGATTTGAGTAGATACGGGTATATGTGTTTGATGAAACATAAGTCTGAAACCTTTGAAAAGTTCAAAGAATTTCAGAATGAAGTGGAAAATCATCGTAACAGAAAGATCAAATTTCTGCGGTCCGACCGTGGAGGAGAGTATCTTAGTTACGAGTTTAGCACACATATGAAAGACTGTGGAATAGTTTCACAACTCACGTCTGCCGGAACACCACAACGTAATGGTGTGTCAGAACGGTGTAATCGTACTTTATTGGATATGGTTCGATCTATGATGTCTCTGACTGACTTGCCACTGCCATTTTGGGGTTATGCACTCAAAACCGCTGCATTCACTTTAAATAGGGCACCATCTAAATCCGTTAAAAATACACCGTATGAATTATGGTTTGGAAACAAACCTAAGCTGTCATTTCTTAAAGTTTGGGGATGCGATGTTTATGTGAAGAAACTTCAACCGGATAAACTCGAACCCAAAGCAGAAAAATGCATCTTCATAGGATACCCTAAGGAAACGATTGGGTATACCTTCTATCACAGATCCGAGGGAAAGGTCTTTGTTGCCAAGAATGGATCCTTTCTTGAGAAGGAGTTTCTCGCGAAAGGTGTGAGTAGTCGGAAGGTAGAACTCGAAGAGGTTATTGAACCTTCTCTTCATGAAATGGTGAGTAGCGCAACACTGGAAGTTGTTTCGGAGTTGACTTCACCTAATGAAGAGAGAGCTAATGATATTGATCATGAAACTCCGAAAGAGGACACTACCGAACCTCGCAGGTCAAACATGACACGTACAGCTCCTGAACTGTACGGCAACCCTGTTATGAATTTCATGATTGATGAAATAGATGACCCTGCGACGTATGAAGAAGCGATGATGAGCCCTGATTCCAACAAATGGCTAGAAGCCATGAAATCCGAGATGGAATCCATGTACGAAAACCAGGTTTGGACCTTGGTGGACTTACCTCACGATCGAAAGGCCGTTGAGAATAAATGGATTTTCAAAAGAAAAACTAATGCTGATGGTAATGTAACCATCTATAAGGCTCGACTTGTCACAAAGGGGTTTCGAAAAATTCAAGGAGTTGACTACGATGAGACATTCTCTCCCGTAGCGATGCTTAAGTCGGTTAGGATTATGTTAGCAATTGCTGCATATTTCGATTATGAAATATGGCAGATGGATGTCAAAACCGCATTCCTCAATGGTAATATTGAAGGAGAGTTGTATATGATACAACCTAAGGGTTTTGTCGATCCTAAGGATGCTGATAAGGTGTGCAAACTTCAGCGATCCATCTATGGACTGAAGCAAGCATCCCGGAGTTGGCATCTCCGCTTTGATGAGGTGATCAAAGAGTTTGGATTTGTCCAAACTTATGTTTATATTTCTATACATCATACAAAGTAGTCTTAGTCCTTAGACCATGAGATCATGTTAATTGCTAACATCGGAAGAGTATCTTGATAACATCAAACGTCACACCGTAACAGGGTGACCATAAAGGTGGGTTCAGTGCTATGAAGGTGTTATGTTGAGGCTCATGGATCAAGAGTGGAATTTGTCAATCCCGATGACGGATAGATATACTCTGGGCCCTCTCGGTGATATCACATTAAGATAGCTTGCAAGCAAGTGATGTGATCACTAGAATGTTATATCACGGGAACGAGAAAAGAGTGCATGTCGATAACGAGATCAAACTAGGTATTTGGATACCGATGATCGAATCTCGGACATGTATTATATCATGAGACAAAGGGATTAAATTGCTGACATTAAAGGTTCTCACGATCACAGAAGTCATCGTTGAATATGCAGGAGTCAGTATGGATCTCCAGGTCCCGCTTCTGATTATTGATCTGAGAGGAGTCTCAATCATGTCTGCATTATTCGTGAACCATAGAGTGACACACTTAAGGGTTGCCGGACACCATTTAGGAGCACATATGTTCCAGACAAAAGGTTTACAAAGCGCAGAAAATGTTTCGATAGAAACCGGAATTGTTTCGGGTGAAATTGCAGAAAGTGGTTCTGCATGTGATATTGAAATGTTGCAAGGGGTTTTATGTGAATGTTTGTTAATTAAAGTAATTAAAAAAATTCTGAATAAAATAAATAAAAGAGTTTTATTAATTTAGAGTTGCATTTAATTTGGTGGAAATTAAATACATGTGAGTGGGATTTTGGGTGGAGGTCATGTTTATATGAGTGGAGGTTCACCACATGAATGAAGGAGGGGAGGAGTCCCCCCCCTCATGCGCCGGATATGGGAGGGGAGTGGTCTCCCTCCCTCCTATATAAAGCCCCCCTCTCCCCTCTCACAAACTACACCTTCTCGTGAAGGATCTCTCTCCCCCTCTTGATATTCCCCCATGGTCTCGGATTAGCGAGATACATGTTCCCCGTGGCCTTGCGTCTGGAAGGAGTTGCTGCTTTCGCTGATTCGCTGGAGCGAGGAGGTGGAGGTTGTCCGGTGGCTTGAACGTGTGTGCGAGGACGGATGCGCTGCTGATTTGCGGCGCTCGGACTTCCACACGATCTTGAGATCGGCAAGCGTACGACTACATCAACCACGAGTTCCTACTCATTAACAAAACTCGTTGTCTTCGAGGGTAAGTTCTCCATGGATGTATGTCCACCCGTTGCTCTGTATCTAGTAGATAGATCTTGGCGTATAGTTCTCATCGTAGGAATTTTTTTGTTTTCTATGCTGCGGACCCAACAACCTCTAGTAATTTGGGGAAGTGACAGAAATCTCTAAGGTACTAGATGTGTTGTTGCTACTAGGGAGAAAACAACAATCCTTTGTTCATAGAACAATCATATTGTTTACTTTACATGCAATGCGTAATGTAATTATCTGTTGCTTGCAACTTAATACTAGAGGGGGTTCGGATGATAACCTGAAGGTGGATTATTAGTCATAGATGCAGTTGGATTACGGTCTATGTATAATGTTGTAATGCCCAATCAAATCTCAAAGGAGTCAAGATGTTTAGTATATGCATGTATTGCTTTCTCGATGTTTGTCAATTCCCCCGCTGTAATTTGTTCACCCAACATGTCATCTATCTTAAGGAGAGCCACCACTAGTGAACTATGGACCTCGGTCCTTTCTTTTATCATCAATCTACAACTGTTTACTGCTTTCTATTTACTTTCTGCAAACTATTACTTTCTTCCACACAATACGTTTAATCCTTTGTTTTTAGAAAAACCGGTGAGATTGACAACCTCACTGTAAGTTGGGGGCAAAGTTCTGTGGTTGTGTTGTGCAGGTTTCCACGTTGCTGCTGGCGCCGGTAGTGCGCCCTGCCAAAGTCTAGCTAGCAAACACCTTGGAGGTGTTTCCTTGCTCCTACTGGATTGATAACCTTGGTTTCATAACTGAGGGAAAACTTACTGCTGTACTCATCATACGTTCCTCTTGGGGTTCCCAACGAGCTCGTTAATACATGAGTCAGTAGGAATCTATAAAGGGCCATGTTTGCATCTAGAGCATCCCAATTGCCAGACACCTGTTGTACCACCAAATCCGAATCTCCAAAACACTATATCCGACGTATTCCCACTTCTTTTGCTACTTTAAGTCCATGCACGAGCGCTTCATACTCGGCAACATTGTTCGATGCGCTAAAATGGATCTAGAGGATGTACTTCAGCTGATCCTTCTTGGGCGAGGTAAGCACTACCCCGGCTCCCAGTCCTTCCTTTAGCTTTGATCCATCAAAGTGCATTCGCCAATAGTTTGAATCCGGCAAAGGTGGTTTGTATTGCATCTCGGCCCAATCCACAAAGAAATCTACTATTGCTTATGACTTGATCGCATCTCTACTATGAAACTGTGGTGCGTATGGGGCTAACTCAATTGCCCATTTTGCAATTCGACCACTAGCGTCTTTGTTGCTCATAATCTCGGATATGGGCGATTCGCATATCACCTTGATGGGGTGCTCCTCAAAGTAATGCTTGAGTTTCTTGGTTGCCATGTACACACCATATGCCATCTTCTGATAGTGAGGGTAATTCTGTTTCGAAGTCGATAACACCTCGCTCAGGTAATACACTGGCCTTTGCACCGACTTTCCTTCCTCATCACGCTCCACCACTATCACTACACTTACAACTCGGTTGGTCATGGCTATATAGAGCAACATCGGCTCTTTAGATAGTGGGGAGGCTAATATTAGTGCAGAAGACAACATCTTTTTTAACTCTCGGAACGTGCTATCAGCTTGCGGTGTCCATGTAAATTTGTCTGCCTTTTTCATTAACTGGTAGAGGGGCAATGCCTTCTCTCCCAGCAGACTTACAAACTGACTTAGTGATGCTAGGCAACTAGTGAACTTCTGCACATCATTGAGACATTTAGACAGTTCCATTCTTTCTATGGCTCGGATTTTCGTCGGGTTAGCCTCGATACCTCGGCTGGATACGAGAAAACCGAGTAACTTCCCAGCCGGCACACCAAAAGTACATTTCTCCGGGTTAAGCTTCATTAGGAACCGCGTTAGGTTCGCGAATGTCTGACGGATATCATCAAGGAGTGTTTTGCTTTCCTTAGATTTTATCACAAGATCATCCACACAGACTTGCACGTTTCGACCAATTTGATCACGTAGACATTTTTGCATGCATCGTTGATATGTTACTCCTGCATTACATAATCCAAACAGCATAGTGCGATAGAAATAAGCCCCATACGGGGTGATAAATGTAGTCTTAATTTGATCATCCGGGTTCAGAGGTATCTGGTGGAAACCAGAATATGCATCTATGAATGATAACAATTCACACCTGGCAGTTGAGTCTATGACCTGGTCTATCCTTGCTAGTGGAAATGGATCTTTTGGACACGCCTTATTCAGGTTCATGTAATCGATACAAATACGCCACACCACAGCCACATTCAGATCATCCTTCTTCTTTTCCACGAGCACCGGATTGGAGAGCCAATTCGGGTAAAGTACTTCCATGATAAACCCAGTTGCAAGTAACTGAACTATCTCATCTCCAATGACCTTTCTCCTATCTTCGGCGAAGCGTCAGAGAGGTTGCTTCACTGGCTTATCCCCGGGTCTTACATTCAAAGAGTGCTCGGCCAACTCCCTTGATGTCTACGCATGTTTCTATTCTTGTAGATAGTGTTGGGCCTCCAAGTGTAGAGGTTTGTAGAACAGCAGCAAGTTTCCCTTAAGTAGATCACCCAAGGTTTATCGAACTCAGGGAGGAAGTGGTCAAAGGTATCCCTCTCAAGCAACCCTGCAATCAAGATACGAGAAGTCTCTTGTGTCCCCAACACACCCAATACACTTGTCAGGTGTATAGGTGCACTAGTTCGGTGAAGAGATAGTGAAATACAAGTAATATGGATGATTATAAGTGGTAATTGCAATCTGAAATAATAGTGGCAGCAAGCAAACATGTAACATGACTGATTATAAATGGTGTTTCAATGCTTAGAAACAAGGCCTAGGGGTCATACTAGTGGACACTCTCATATAAATATCTTCTCTTCATTATGCTACCCTGGACTACTCTCCGGTTGGACGATGTAGGGCTATAACAGCACACCTTAAAGTTAACATTCCCCATCTAGATAACCTCTCACTATCACCTTGAGCACTAGATGGTTCCAACAAACACCACAATCTCATAGAGACATCCAACTCAAATTATACTCATGATAAGTATTTACGTAACCTTAGCCTAAGTGCCACACGGTGTGAACACTATCAACTTCACACACGTGGGGATAAGCAGAGATTAATTAAAGCTCTTGAGTAGCAGAATAGATCTATAGATTACAAAGCTCATGATCTCAATAAAATCACGCATAGAGAGAGATGAACACATAGCTACCGGTAGAGCCCTTAGCCTCGAGAGAGAACTACTCCCTCCTCATCATGGGAGTCAGCAACTACGATGGAGATGGCGGTGGAGTCGATGGAGATGGATCCAGGGGCACTTCCCCATCATAGCAGGGTGCCGGAATAGAGACTTCTGTCCCCTGGATCTCCTCTTCAGTGGCGGCAGTGTTGCGGAACTTTTCGTGGAATTCTGATCTCGTGTCTAGGGTTTTCATCTCGGGGGGGGGGGGGGGGAATATATATAGGCGAAGGGGCAAGGTCGGTGGAGGCCTGAGGGGCCCACACCACCTAGTGGTGCGCTTGGGGGGGTACCCGCGCCACCATAGGGCGTGGTCGCCTCGGTGCCCTTTTTCGTCTCTACTTTGGACTCCGTCTTGTGTCAGGAAAAATAGGAACTTTGGCTTTTGTTTCGTCCAATTCCGAGAATATTTCCTTACTAGCTTTTCTAAAACCAAAAACAGCAAAAAACAGGCAACTGGCACTGCAGCATCTTGTCGATAGGTTAGTTCCAAAAAATGTATAAAAATGCCTCAAAGGTAGACAAAATATAAGATAGTTGATACAAAACAAGCATGGATCATCAAAAATTATAGATACGTTTACGATGTATCAAGCATCCCCAAGCTTAACTCCTGCTCGTGCTCGAGTAGGTAAGTGATAAAAAGAATAATTTTTGAGGTGACATGCACCATCACAATCTTGATCAAGGTATTTGTAAAGCATTGATAGCTGAGATCAAAGTACTCTAAACATAAGCATGAAAGATATAGTTCTAACAATAAGACAAAGCAACTAAGTTGCAACATAAAAAGGTACAAACAAAAGATCATGAATAACAATGCATTGAAAGACATTTGTTTGTTTCACATATAGAAAACATAATAAGAGTGGTAATCAGCTTGTCCTTCATGGATTAGCAGAACATAAATGCATAGGACACCTTCAAAGTTCATAAGGGTGACTAGATACAAATAATTTAAGAGCAAGCAATACCAAAATTATGAATCAATCGATAAGTTTTGGGACAATGCACATTGAACTAAGAATGACAACTATGCTCTCTTAATTGGTGCACAAAGATAGAAGATGGAGACTCAACATAAAAGTAAAAAAGAAAGGCCCTTCACAGAGGGAAGCAGGGATTTCAAGTTTCATAAAGAGCTTCCAAAAATGATGGTAATTATTAGCTTTCAGCTCTCATTGCCCCTATCATAAGCATCTTGAGGTGATTAAGGTTAGAGTGACACAAATATGAGGATATGCTTGAAAATCTTATGCCCCTTGCTTACGAGTACCGAACCTCATGCTACTCAACTTTAGTCACAAGTAAGTTCTTGTCATTGTAATTACATGTGTATCATGGAGAACCGCCAACGGGGTACCCCTTGCCCCATGACACATGAGATTTCCCATATCAAAATGACAAGGCAACAGACAATGAGCATCTCAGCGATCTTTTTATTTGCTACTTGCATAGGTTTTTATTGAGGATGCTTCACAGAATGCTCACTATGGTTATGCTACAAGTTTCCACCATGATTAGGCATGGATTAGGCTAGCCGCCCAGGCATTTCTCTAACACACATACAAACTCCATGAGCTTACAAGCTCCCCTTTTATTTCCCACTGCCGGGATCCATAAACAAAAGAACATGATATCAACTAAATAATAAGTGCAATGTTGAAAGCGTTCCCCATGGTATCATGGTTCTGCTAATTCACAACTTATAAAGTGCAAGCATATAAGCAATATAGATGGACATAATGGTTCAAGTTTATTAAGTTCAAGAAAATAAAGTGTGCCATCAAGTTTGTGAGAGCTTTAATCACTAATTTTCACATAACAAGTTTAATTTGGAAGATAGATAAAACATGAATATACTTGGAATGGTGTAACACACCATGCATAGGAATTTATAGTGGACTCTTTGGAATAACTTGGTTTCTTGGGAGTTGGATGCATGAGTAGAACTCATACTCAGTACGGGTGGAGGCTAGCAAAAGACCGGGAGCGACCAATTAAGAGAGCAATAATGGCCATAAACATGCAAAGCGAGAAAACATTATTAATTAAAGCATAAAGTGATATTGCAAGTCAAAAACTAAATCATAATAGAGGCTAAGGTGACTGGTTCATAGTCTTAACATGGTGTAAGCATGTGCCAAGTTAACCCAAATAAAACATCAAAGGAGAATACCACAATATTATGCTTTTGTATGCTAAAACAATGCATGATTCTTTCAAGGCACATTAAGCAATATCAATTGTTTGGAACAAGTCATGCTACAGAAATAATCACTAAGCATAAGGTCAAATCAACATCAAACATGACATGATAAAGTCTAGGCCACAGTCAAAACAAGCTTACTTTTGTACCACTATAAGCATGAAACTTCCTACTCTTTTCCAACACCAATCGGCTTATTTGAAACAACTCTTAAAGATAATAATCAATAAAGACTAGAGAGCATGTCTCACCCATCTACAAATAAGAACTAAAAAGTTCTAAGCCAAAAGAATAATAAAACTAAAGCTAAATGCAGTGCTAGAAAAGGAGAACACTCACAGAACAATAAGAGTGAAAACTAGAGTGTTCTAGGCAATGAATAGCGGGGTATGTCTCTCTCCAAAAGAAGTGTGTTGGGATCCAACCAACTTATTGTGGCAAAGAAAGCAAAAGAAAATTAAAAACAAAGACGCTCCAAGAACAACACATAGTGCATAAGGTAATAAAAATAAAGTGTCTTGAAAGAAGACCTGAGATTATTGATGAAGAAGGGGATACCTTGGGCATCCCCAAGCTTTGCCGCTTGTACTTCTTGAATATTTATTGGGGTGACACGGGTGGCATCCCCAAGCTTTAGCTTTTTTCCATACTCCATATCATCACATCATTCTCTCCCTACACTTGAAAACTTCCTTCATACAAAACTTCACATAATCTTCATTAGTAACATTAGTATATTCAAAATAATAATCCTTTGGGTTCAGTTTCAACTTAAGTAAATCATCCATTAAAACATAATATATTATAGCAATTCCTTTTAAAAGCTCAAGTGATCCAAGAGAACTCAAAAAGAAACCGATTAAGAGGCAAATGCAAATAATGACAGAAATCTGTCAAAACAGACCATCAGGTAAAGACCGATTTTTTCCAAAAATCTTCTGTTGCTCAAATCAAAAAGTGCAAAACTAATGAAAGTTGGGTAATAACCTGGGGCATAAGCACAAAAATTTATAGCTCAATCCGATGGGCCCGTTCATTTGCGGTACCAAAGTTCCCGGGCGAGTGCACCGTGGTACCTAAGTTGCCTGAAATTGCCGCGTTTCGAAATGTTGGGCCGCCAACTACCGAGAGGGGGTATTTCGATGCAAACTAATCTCACCCCTACCAAATCCAAACATTTCGTGAAACTACCCCGTGAAGTAGACGGTCGGGACCCTCATGTTCGCGAGAGCCAACGCGACAACCACGTAGGCGAAACGAGAGACTAAAGGAGCATGGTTCATTGACCAAATTCACAAATCCACTCCCTCCCTCCTTTCGCATGAACCCTAGCACCGACGGTGTCGAAATCGCCTCTCCAATCAGAATGATCTCTTTCGGCATTTGACTTCCAGCGCCAAGTTGATGCGCCTACTCGCTGCTACCGAGCTCTAATGCCGAATGCCGTGCTAGCTGTTGCGACGATCGAGCTCGCCTCTATCACCGACAAGCTAAGCAGCGCGAAGGATGGAAGATCTATTTGCCGAGGAATAAGTACTTCTGGCTAATTGCGGGTGAGCTACTCTTCTCTTTGCTATTCGCACTACCTATAACTACTAGCTAGCTATTGGCATTATAGAGATATATCAAACATAGAATTGTTTACTAGCACGACGCTGACAAAAAATTCTTATCTTTTGTCCCCAATTTTCTATCAAGTAGGATCTCCGCTGAACCCAAATACACAGTTATGGTCACCCTCTACGGTTACCACATTAAATTAGCAGATGGGAAGAGCACGTGGAATCAAGCTAGCCGTCTGAAGATGGAAGTAGCGCCTATGTAGTTATGCACTATCCCTGGTTTGGTTGCTGTTGTGCATGAACTTGCTGAAATGGGGCCGGAGTAGACTGCATGGTTTAGCTTCGTTGATGAACGAGGCTTCAAGCTTCCTATAGCGTGTGACAGTCAGCTAATTGGGTTGATGAAACAGTATGCTGGGCTTCGCGTGGTTATGCTGATTTGTAACATACTGGATGAGGAAGCTCCTGCTACTAGGAGTCGCCCAGCTATTATTGGATAGGGTGGTCTAACTCGAACCCCTGCTGTCGTTGAGCAAAATGTGGTCCCTCGTCCGCGACATGCTTCTGTCAGGCAACCTCCTCGTAGGAGTCCCCGTATTGCCATTGTGGAAAACTATGCTCTAGAATCTGCTGGTACTGGTCGTCCCCGTGGTGTTGTTCCTCTGGCTGCTGCTGACCCAATCCATGCCGCTGTTGAGCAAACTAAGGCTTCCAGAGGCTGCCCCGCTGTTGTTTCCAAGACCGCTGCCTTGTGTGCTGCTCCTTTTAGAAACTGTCCTCAAGTTGTGCGAACCTGTGCTCTGGAATCTGCTGGTACTGGTCGTCCTCGTGTTGTTGATCTGACCGCTGTTGACCCAATATCTGCCATTGTTGAGCAAACTAAGGCTTCCGGAGGCTACCCCATTGTTGTTGCAAAGACTGTTGCCTTGTGTCCTCCTCGAACCCGTGCTCAGGTTCAGCGAGCTGCTGGTCTGGATCAAGCTCATGGTCTAGACTCTGCTAGCACTCGAAACACTGCTGTTGTGGGAGCTGCTCCTGATCGTCGATGTGGCATGGCAACAGCTGATCCTATTGTGGCTGCCGTTAGAAGGGGCCCTGCCTGTCCACCATGTAATGTAGCTCCCGCTGCTAAGGGCCCTCGCCTTCCTCCTGGTCCTGGTACTTCCACCGAGGTTGATCCAGCTAACGATGATGCTGATGATGGCGATGGTGGCATTGTGGCTGGGTCTGATGGTGCCACTCCACCTCTCGAACCTCTCGGAGTTTTCTATCCTATAGAACCTGATGATGGCAAAGTAATCGTTCGTATCGGTGTCGCGGATTATACTACAAAATTAGATGATGGCACAGAAAAATTCCATGACGAGTTTGATGTAATCCTTGGCAGATACGATCCTGAAGTGGTAGAGCTATCTGACCTGATGGCATTGTTACGTGTGAAGGTGTTGTGGGGGTCCTTCCAGGAAGCACATTTGTTATATTTTGGTTACAGGAGCAAAAAGGCTATCGAAGTGAAAGATACCAGGGATTTAGTCGTACCGTTTACATGGAAACATTATAGAGGTGAAGTGTACTTCCACTTGATAGTGCAAATGGTTGGAGAGGAATTGGAACTCGACAATAGAGATGATGGACTTTTAGAAGGCATGCATGACCTAATCCATGGCATCACTAGGGCTGGTGCGACTGAGGATAGCTTCGAACAGAGGAGAGTCTTATAGAGGAGCGTCATAAAGAGGAGCAAGAAGAGCATCCCCAGAAAGGGCACCCCGAAGAAGAACATCACCAAGGAGACCATGCTAGAGAAGAGGACGCCCAAGAGTCGCATGAAAAAAGGCACCACGCTGCAAAGTACACCCCTGAGATCTAGTCAAAATGCCACACCGAACGGTAGTAGCAAAAACACTAAGAGGGCTAGCACGGTGGTGAACACTCCCAGGAGTGGTAGCAAAGAGGCGAAGATGGCCAGCACGGAGGCTACCACACCCAGTGGGAGCAGAAAAAATACTAATTTGGAGCAGAACACGCTGCTATGGTCAGGCAATAATGCCAGCACGAAGGAGAACACGCCCAATAGTATCAGCAAAAGGGCTAATTTGGAGCGGAACACACCGCTGTGGTCAGGCAATAATGCCAGCACGAGGGAGAAAACGCCCAATAGTAGCAGCAAAAGGGCTAATTCGAAGAAGAACATGCCACAGAAGTCAGGCAATAATGCCAGCACCCTGGAGCCAACACCCGTGAGGGGAGGCAGGAAGGAGATCACACCCAAGAGAGGCAACAAAAAGCCTAGTTCGATGGGGAATGGAATGCAGATGTCAAGCCCTACTGATACCATCAGGAAAGATTACATCAGGAAGGAGGATGTCCACAGGAAGAGCAAGAGGGTTATGTACAGTCAAGATGAAATTGGTTCTGACTGCTGTTTGTCTACTGAAGTACCTGGGATGCGTGCAAACATAAGACCACCCCATGTGGTTGCAGCAGAACCAACCGAGTATCTTGGAGAAAACAGAGTTGCCGGTGATGTGGATTGGGGCAATGTTCCGGTCCATCTGGGTGGAGACGATGGTGCAGCCCCACCCATGGGAGTCAATATGATGTGTGCGGTACTAGGCATTAGAGACGATGGCTAGGATTCTGAATCAGATGAATAAGAAGGCACTATAGAGGATCAAGAATCTGGGGATGATGAAATAGACGATGAACTTAACGATGAGGCTGGTATTCCAGTCGATGATTTGGGTGTTGAAGTAGAAGAAATGAAACATGACCACGAGTATCCTATAATTTCAGTCGGCACCGAGTTCAGTAGCATGAATGAGTTCAGGATGTCGTTCCGACATTTTTGTATCAAGGGGGAGTTCGACGTTTATCGACTGAAGAACACTTCCCAGAGGTATGAGGCCATTTGCAAGTTAACGTGGATGAATGGATGGTCCGAGGTACATTGTCCATGGAGGATCACAGCAAGAGCCTTACCTGCGTCGAAGGCAATTAGGGTACTGGGGCAATGAATGCAGCAAACCATTAGAACTTTCTCTCTTTTCACTCTATAACTACAATTGTTGTGCGATATCTTTATGGCAACTAGTCGACTCCACTTATCTTTTAAATGAATCTGTGTTGCTGGTGAACAAAATGGGCCCTCCACACATGTGTCCGACAGGCAGCAAACTGAAATCCTCAATGGCTGATACGGAGTGGGTGGCTATACAATCTATGTCCATACTAAAGGATAACCCTAAGGAGACCGCGAAGAATATTCAGACTAGCCTCGATTCTAAATACAACATTGTCCTACCGTATTACACGGTTTGGAAAGGTAAAGAGAAAGCTCTGGGGGTCTTGCACAGGGATTGGACCAATAGCTTCAGGATGCTGTACAACTTCAAGGCGGAGGTACAAGCTAGGTGTCCGGGGAGTGTTGTGGAGATTGACACCGAATCAGTACGTGGTAAAATATATTTCAAAAGATTTTTCATGGCGCTTAAACCTTGCATCTAGGGATTCAAGGACGGTTGTAGGCCGTATCTGAGTGTAGACAGCACTGTCCTAACTGGCAAATGGAAAGGCTGCCTTCCATCTGCCACAACACTTGATGGTCATAACTGGATATTCCCAGTGGCATTCGAGCTGTTTGAAACAGAAACAGAGGAAAACTGGGTATGGTTTATGAGGCAGCTCAGGAGATTAATAGGCCACATGGATCCATTGGTTATATCCACGGATGCATGCAAAGGGCTGACAAATGCAGTGAAGGAGGTGTTCCCGCGAGCTGAAGGTAGAGAATGCCATGCCCATATGATGCTCAACTTGTACTCACACTATGCAGGCAACATATTTTATTACATGTTTCCTGCTGCTAGAGTTTACAAACCTAGTAGCAGCGAATATTTCATGCGCAAGATTTTTGCGGAAGCCCCTGAACTTCCAGAGTACTTAGCCATCCATCATTCGCAGCTATGGAAGAGGAGTCAATTCAACCCTGACATCAAAGTTGATTACATAAACAACAACCTTGCAGAATGCCTGAATAACTGGGTGAAGGACATAAAAGAGCGTCATGTTCATATCTTGATGGACAGCATACGTGGTATGATCATGAAGATGTTAAATATAAGGAGAGATATCGGTAGGAGACTTACAGGACATATGCTACCACCAGTTGTACAGCAACTGCACAAGAGAAGCCGAGGACTTGCTCATCTTAAGGTTCTCCCTTCAACCAACAACAACTGTGAGGTGGTTGATATGTCCAAGAGTGGCAAAATGGATGTTGTGAACATCCAGCTGTGAGAATGCACCTGCTTAGAGTGGTAGCATACCGGGAAACCTTGCGACCACGCCTTGGACTTCTTGGTGAAGAAAAGAACTCTACCACATTTGGATCAATATTTGTCAGACTACTACTCTATGGAAAAGTTCAGAGCTGCGTACGCTGGATCCGTCGAGCCATGTACAGACCCATCTCAGTGGCCTCAACTCCAACTGCCTTTCGAGCTTTGCCAGCCAGTTACAAAAAGGGGCAGAGGAAGACCTCAGGTGAATAGGTTTAAGAATTTTCTCGAGAAGAAGGGTTCGGCTTTCTGTGCTACCAAGAAGGGAAAAAACAGATGCAAGACCTGCCATCTTATAGGCCATAGAGCAGCGGGCTATCCCCATAATGCTCCCAAACCTAGGTATGAGATGGTACATTCACAAAAAAAATTGTTTATAGTCTGTAGATATAAGGTGGTAACCCATGTACTATGTTTTTACAGGAAGCGCAAGGTAAGAAACAAGACAGCCGACTCAGTGATTTTGCTACGGGAAGAAAACCAAAACGAGTGGAGTGATGATGCTGGACAAGATTCTGGTGCTGATTGGCCTGACTTCCCTCGACCCGGAGATGCAGGGTACGTGAAGGTAAGAAAATTGGCACCCATGAAGAGGAAGAAGGCAGGAGATGAAGAAGCTAGTGGACGTGAAGGCAAGAGGAAGAAAGTTGGCACCCAAGCAGAGAAAGAAGGCTAGAAGTGTAGAAGCCTAATGATGTATTGAACTTGAACCTATATATGTAGTTTGGTTAAACTCTGGAGATGTGTGTGTGGAACTTGTCGGGCGAAACAATCTGTCTCCCATACTCGGAGTAAAATGTATCGCGACTTTAGGATTGGATACAGCCGAGGCCACTAGTTGAATCCGAAATTGTGACTGTGCCAGTACTATCTGAACAATCGCAATAGCTGGGCGGTTAAGGGGTCTCCAAAATCGATGGGTGTTAGTGGCACAGACATGGATTATTTATAGGCGTTAATAAATCCCTGCTATTGGGATTACACTTATGATAAGTTCCTGGGCTAAAAAACAAGTTCTAAGCTGGCTGCTACACTCCACGAAGCAGCAACTTATTTCAGCTGCTTGACAACGACATGACAACATAAACTGCAAATGCAACAGATAATGAGGAAATTGTTTCCACTATCTGGCCTAATCTTGAGCCCGTCTGTCTCACCACCTCCCTACCCCTGCCTCCCCTACACCTAGCAAAGCTCCCGGATCTCTCGCTCCATCACGCGAATCTCCTCTTTCTTGTCCCACATAGCATCACGCAGATCCTGAACAAGCTCTCTATGAAAACCTGTCAGTGGCTTTTCAATCCACACAAACTTGTCACAGCCAGTCCCCCTCCCTTCCTGTGAAGTAGATCGAAGGAAACAAAAAAAATAATTACATTACGCTTTCCGGATCCAGGTTACCATTGTACCTACAGTAGGAACTTACCGCTCTGATGCTGCAGTTGCTGGATTTTCCTGCAGTATTTTCGTCGGTCCACGAAATCCATCTTGGCATCTTCTCACCGCACAAACACAACATATCAGGGTAGTAATCGTAGGGCGCCCTCTGGTACCTGATGGGGGCACCTGCCTGACGGTGTTGAGCTGATCCTGATTCCGCCCGAGACGAACTGCATGAGTTGCGAGCCATGAGAGAGGGGAGCGAGGGAAGAGGAAAGAGGAGCCTTTGGATGTCAAGGTAGTGGTGAAGCGTGATTTATCCCCACTTAATAACTCGGGAAGAATCCTACCGTCCACATTCGGATGACAGGTGGGGGACCTAGCGTGCGTACTTGTCAACCAAACCTCGCACTTTCGTGGTCCAAAGGCCCTCTCGCGTGCATTGGACGAAATTTTTTGGCACCTTGCCCGCGTACATATCACTGGGAGGCCTTACTCAGGAACCAGACACGCCTGGCCCACAATATTACTCTCTCCTAGGAACTTGTCATGGCTCGTGCCGGCAGATCCATCCGCTCCACCGCTTCCGGTAGGGCTCGCCGCGGCAGATCCACCCAAAGATCCTACCGTCGCAGTATCAAATGGCCATGGTTTCTTGAGAGGAGAGACGACGCTACATCTCCGAGCTCGGCCCCTCCTACATGTAGAAGGACTGATGTAGCGTCGAGCTCGAGCAGGAGCCGCTAGGCGCGACGACGCTTGGTCCACGCCAACCCCATCACCTTTGTCATTGTCAATTCTGATGTGGAGGATGACGGGGACGAAGCTGTGCAGAACGCCATTGTTGCCTCCTTGGCGAAGGGCAAGCCACGGGCGGGAGTGGATGTCGCTGGGAAGGGCACGGCGGTGTCACCAATCGAGGTGGACTCCGACGACAGCGTTGTGATGTGGGTTTAGATGTTGTTTAGGATGATTGCAATTTCGGTTGTGTTTAGTGCGAGTACAATTATTGTAATGGGTTTGTGGAACTATATTGAGAAATAAGCGCAATAGCAGTGTGTGAGTGCTTCCACTTTAGAAAGTGTGTCTATGCCATTTGCATGTTACATTATCAACGTAGATTACATGTAAACAATCCAACGAAAATTAGATTACAACCATCAGACGGGAGTGGCAGGATGGAAGAGAAGTTGGGACAGTGGCTTCAAGGGGAAGGAAGAGAAGTAAGGGGGGCGGGACACTGATAGGTGGTCCCACGGAACACGTGTCAGTGACATGCAGGAGCGGGAGCATGCAGTATTGCCAGTCTGTCCAGAGCAAGCGGACTTTGCAACATGACAACAACAAGCTGATTGGACCAATAACTCGTCGAATTATTAAGGAGTGCTAAAAAAACTACAACTGGGGTACATTCGCACAACACGTATGCTCTATGCACCTGAGAAGCATCGCTTAAGTCTAACAGTAACGACTACATAAGTACTACATTTCCATGTCGGTCTTCTTGATACAAATGTAGAAATGCATCTGCTTGTTCGGTCCAGCACCGACAAGGTACTGAGATGGCACACATAGGATCGACCTTAGGTCCGGATACTCCACCTCCCGCGGCGTCGGGCAGCTCGGTGCCTCGGCTAGCACAAGAATGCTATCGGACAACGGCGGATGGGCGTTCGCCCACATGCGCACCGTGTATAGGGGCCAGGCGCACGAGACTGACCTGACGCATACCGCACACACGAAGGTGGGCCCAACTCTGGTTCCCGGAACACCGGCAGTGATGGTCAGGACGAAAACAGAGCCGCCCCCCTAGAAAATTAGCCGCTGGCGTGCCGAGTAAGTGAACGACACCTGCTCTTGGAGAAGTTAGGCTTGCCCGTACGAGATCCTAATCACTTTGATCAAGTGCTCCTCTGCAAGGTGGACGACGAGCTCTGTCGGTGGGCTGGTATAGTTGCATCCCGGCTCCGTGCAGGAGCACGCACCATGCGGGCACGTGAGCTCGTGGAGCGGGAGCTCGTGGTAGGAGTAACGGCGAAAGCACACGAGCGGGAACGTCGCTACGAAGTTGCGCGCGAGGATCTCTAGATTCTTGGGCTGCAACATCTGCCACATTTGGAGTTCGTCAAGAAATCAGAAAAAAGATTAGCAGATAGATCAGCGAATAGCATGAATATGTAGGATAAATTCAAAAGCTTGTAAAATGATTTCTTAGCATGAAGGTAGCGACCGAGAATCAGCGGATGTCGTCCGGGCACGTCGCACGAAAGCCGGTGGCGTCGTCCGGGCGCACAGTGATGTGTGGTGGATGAGGGGAGAGGGGGATGTGGAGTAGACGTGCTCACTCACGAGCTCTATGATATTACTAGTAGGCTATAGGGGAGTGGAAATAAAACTAATATAAGTGAAAATGTAAGCGTGGCCAATCATGTCGCGGAACAACCTACTCGCGGATCGCTCTTACGAAGAACCATCTTATTCATCCACATGCACCAATCGAACAATCTGCAACAATAACACACATGCAATGCCATTGGTTGATCCATGTGGTTTGTGGAAAAGAACACACATGTAATTACTCTAGTGGGTACATATGTGGTTTGTGGAAAGAACACACATGCAATGCCATTGGTGGATCCATGTGGTTTGTGAAAAGAACGCACATGCAATGACATTTGTTGATCCATATGTGGTTTGTGAAAAGAACACACATGCAATTACTCTAGTGGATCCATATGTGGTTTGTGTAAAAGAACACACATGCAATGACATTGGTTGATCCATATATGGTTTGTGAAAAGAACACACATGCAATGACTCTAGTGGATCCATATTTGGTTTGTGGAAAGAACACACATGCAATGACTCTAGTGGATCCATATGTGGTTTGTGAAAAGAACACACATGCAATTACTCTGGTGGATACATGTGTGGTTTGTGGAAACAACACACATGCAATGACTCTGGTGGATCCATGTGTGGTTTGTGAAAACAACACACATGCAATGACTCTAGTGGATCCATATGTAGTTTGTGACATGAACACACGTGCAATGACATTGGTGGATCCATATGTGGTTTGTGGAAAGAACACACATGCAATGACATTTGTTGATCCATATGTGGTTTGTGAAAAGAACACACATGCAATGACATTTGTTGATCCATGTGTGGTTCATGGAAGGAACACACATGCAATGACATTGGTGGATCCATGTGTGGCTTGTGACATGAAAACACATGCAATTACTCCGGTGGATCCATGTGTGGTTTGTGGAAAGAACACACATGCAATGACTCTGGTTGATCCATGTGGTTTGTGGAAAGAACACACATGTAATGACATTGGTTGATCCATGTGGTTTGTGGACAGAACACACATGCAATGAAATTTGTTGATCCATATATGGTTCATCAAAAGAACACACATACAATGACATTGGTGGATCCATGTGTGGTTTGTGACATGAACACACATGCAATGACTCTAGTGGATCCATATGTGGTTTGAGAAAAGAACACACATGCAATGCCATTGGTGGATCCATATTTGGTTTGTGGAAAGAACACACATGCAATGACATTAGTTGATCCATATGTGGTTCATGGAAAGAACACACATGCAATGACATTGGTGTATCCATGTGTGGTTTGTGACATGCACACACATGCAATTACTCTGGTGGATCCATCTGTGGTTTGTGGAAAGAACACACATGCAATTACTCTGGTTGATCCATATGTGGTTCATGGAAAGAACACACATGCAATGACATTTGTTGATCCATATGTGGTTCATCGAAAGAACACACATGCAATGACATTGGTGGATCCATGTGTGGTTTGTGAAATGAACACACATGCAATTACTCTGGTGGATCCATGTTTGGTTTGTGGAAACAACACGCATGCCATGACTCTGGTTGATCCATATCTGGTTCATGGAAAGAACACACATGCAATGACATACGGTTGGTCCATGTGGTTTGTGGAAAGAACACAGATGCGATGCCATATGTTGATCCATATGTGGTTTGTGAAAAGAACACACATGCAATTACTCTGGTTGATCCATATGTGGTTCATGGAAAGAATACACATGCAATGACATTGGTTGATCCATATACGGTTTGTGAAAATAAACACACATGCAATTCTCCATGCAATGACTCTAGTGGATCCATAAGTGGTTTGTGGAAAAGAACACATATGCAATTACTCTAGTGGGTACATATGTGGTTTGTGGAAAGAACACACATGCAATGACTCTAGTGGATCCATGTGTGGTTTGTGGAAAGAACACACATGCAATGCCATTGGTGGATCCATATTTGGTTTGTGGAAAGAACACACATGCAATGACATTTGTTGATCCATATGTGGTTCATGGAAAGAACACACATGCAATGACATTGGTGGATCCATGTGTGGTTTGTGACCTGAACATACATCCAATTACTCTGGTGGATCCATGTATGGTTTGTGGAAAGAACACACATGAAATTACTCTGGTTGATCCATATGTGGTTCATGGAAAGAACACACATGCAATGAAATTTGTTGATCCATATATGGTTCATCGAAAGAACACACATACAATGACATTGGTGGATCCATGTGTGGTTTGTGACATGAACACACATGCAATTAATCGGGTGGTTTGTGGAAAGAACACACATGCAATGACTCTGGTTGATCCATATGTGGTTCATGGAAAGAACACACATGCAATGACATTGGTGGATCCATATGTGGTTTGTGAAAAGAACACACATGCCATGACATTTGTTGATCCATATGTGGTCTGTGGAAAGAACACACATGCAATGACTCTGGTGGGTCCATGTGTGGTTTGTGAAAAGAACACAGATGCAGTGACATTGGTGGATCCATATATGGTTTGTGAAAAGAACACACATCCAATGACTCTGGTGGATCCGTAAGTGGTTTGTGGAAACGAACACACATGCAATTACTCTGGTGGGTACATATGTGGTTCATGGAAAGAACACACACGCAATGACTCTAGTGGATCCATATGTGGCTTGTGGAAAGAATACACATGCAATGACTCTAGTGGATCCATATGTGGTTTGTGAAAAGAACACTCATGCAATGACTCTAGTGGATCTATATGTGGTTTGTGGAAAGAGCACACATGCAATGACATTGGTGGATCCATGTGTGGTTTGTGACATGAACACACATGCAATTACTCTAGTGGATCCATGTGTGGTTTGTGGAAAGAACACACATGCAATGACTCCGGTTGATCCATGTGGTTCATGGAAAGAACACACATGTAATGACATTGGTTGATCCATGTGGTTTGTGAAAAGAACACACATACAATGACTCTGGTGGATCCATATGTGGTTTGTGAAAAGAACACACATGCAATGACTCTAGTGGATCCATATGTGGTTTGTGGAAAGGACACACATGCAATGATATTGGTGGATCCATATTTGGTTTGTGGAAAGAACACACATGCAATGACATTTGTTGATCCATATGTGGTTTGTGAAAAGAACACACATGCAATGACATTGGTGGATCCATGTGTGGTTTGTGACATGAACACACATACAATTACTCTGGTGGATCCATGTGTGGTTTGTCGAAAGAACAAACATGCAATGACTCTGGTTGATCCATATGTGGTTCATGGAAAGAACACACATGCAATGACATTGGTGGATCCATGTGTGGTTTGTGACATGAACACACATGCAATGACATTGGTTGATCGATATGTGGTTTATGACAATAACACACATGCAATGCCATTGGTTGATACATGTTATTGGTTAAAAGAACACACATGCAATGACATTGGTTGATTCATGTGGTTTGTGGAAATAACACACATGCAATGACTCTGGTGGGTCCATGTGTGGTTTGTGAAAAGAACACACATGCAGTGACTCTAGTGGATCCATATGTGGTTTGTGAAAAGAACACACATGCAATGACTCTGGTGGATCCATATGTGGTTTGTGGAAAGAACACACATGCAATGACATTTGTTGATCCATGTGTGGTTCATGGAAAGAACAGACGTGCAATGACATTGGTGGATCCATGTGTGGTTTGTGACATGAACACACATGCAATTACTCTGGTGGATCCATGCGTGGTTTGTGGAAAGAACACACATGCAATGACTCTGGTTGATCCATGTGGTTTGTGGAAAGAACACACATGTAATGACATTGGTTGATCCATATGTGGGTTATGGAAAGAACACACATGCAATGCCATTGTTGGATCCATATGTGGTTTGTGGAAAGAATACACATGCAATGCAATTGGTTAATCCATGTGGTTTGTGGAAAAGAACACACATGCAATGACACCGGTGGATCCATATGTGGCTTGTGGAAAGAACACACATGCAATGACTCTAGTGGATCCATATGTGGTTTGTGGAAAAGAACACACATGCAATTACTCTAGTGGGTACATATGTGGTTTGTGGAAAGAACACACATGCAATGACATTGGTTGATCCATATGTCGGTTGTGAAAAGAGCACACATGCAATGCGATTGGTTGATTCATATATGTTTTGTGAAAAGAACACACATGCAATGACTCTGGTGGATCCATATGTGGTTTGTGGAAATAACACACATGCAATGAATCTAGTGGATACATATGTGGTTTGTGGAAAGACACCACATGCAATGACTCTAGTGGATCCATATGTGGTTTGTGGAAAAGAACACACATGCAATGACATTGGTGGATCCATATGTGGTTTGTGGAAAGAACACACATGCAATGACATTGGTGGATCCATATGTGGTTCCTGGAAACAACACACGTGCAATGACATTGGTGGATCCATGTGTGGTTTGTGACATGAACACACATGCAATTACATTGGTTGACCCATATGTGGTTTATGACGATAACACACATGAAATGGCATTGGTTGATCTATGTTATTTGTCAAAAGAACACACATGCAATGACATTGGTTGATCCATGTGGTTTGTGGAAAGAACACACATGCAATGACTATGGTGGGTCCATGTGTGGTTTGTGAAAAGAACACACATGCAGTGACTCTAGTGTTGGTTTTAGTATAAGAACACACATGCAATGGCATTGGTGGGTCCATATGTGGTTTGTGAAAAGAACACACATGCAATGACTTGTGGATCCATATGTGGTTCATGAAAAGAACACACATGCAATGACATTGGTTGATCCATATGTGGTTTGTGAAAGGAACACAAATGCAATGACTCTAGTAGATCCATATGTGGTTTGTGGAAGGAACACACATGCAATGACTCTAGTGGATCCATAAGTGGTTTGTGGAAAAGAACACACATGCAATTACTCTAGTGGGTACATATGTGGTTTCTAGAAAGAACACACATGCAATGACATTGGTGGATCCATATGTGGTTTGTGAAAAGAACACACATGTAATGGCATTTGTTGATCCATATGTGGTTTTTGAAAAGAACACACATGCAATTACGCTAGTGTATCCATATGTGGTTTGTGGAAAGAACACACATGTAATGACTCTAGTGGATCCATATGTGGTTTGTGAAAAGAAAACACCTCCAATGACTCTAGTGGATCCATATGTGGTTTGTGGAAAGAACACACATGCAATGACTCTAGTGGATCCATATGTGGTTTGTCAAAAGAACACACATGCAATGACTCTGGTGGATCCATATGTGGTTTGTGAAAACAACATACATGCAATGACATTTGTTGATCCATATGTGGTTTGTGAAAAGAACACACATGCAATGCCATTGGTTGATCCATATGTGGTTTGTGAAAGGAACACACATGCAATGACTCTAGTGGATCCATATGTGGTTTGTGGAAAGAACACACATGCAATGACTAGTGGATCCATAAGTGGTTTGTGGAAAAGAATAGACATGCAATTACTCTAGTGGGTACATATGTGGTTTGTGGAAAGAACACACACGCAATGACTCTAGTGGATCCATATGTGGTTTGTGAAAAGAACACACATGCAATGACTCTGGTGGGTCCATGTGTGGTTTGTGAAAAGAACACAGATGCAGTGACTCTAGTGGATCCATATGTGGTTTGTGAAGACAACACACAAGCAATGACTCTGGTGGATCCATATGTGGTTTGTGGAAAGAACACACATGCAATGACATTTGTTGATCCATGTGTGGTTCATGGAAAGAACACACATGTAATGACATTGGTGGATCCATGTGTGGTTTGTGACATGAACACACATGCAATTACTCTGGTGGATCAATGTGTGGTTTGTGGAAAGAACACACATGCAATGACTCTAGTTGATCCATGTGGTTTGTGGAAAGAACACACATGTAATGACATTGGTTGATCCATATGTGGGTTATGGAAAGAACACACATGCAATGCCATTGTTGGATCCATATGTGGTTTGTGGAAAGAATACACATGCAATGCAATTGGTTGATCCATGTGGTTTGTGGAAAAGAACACACATGCAATGACACTGGTGGATCCATATGTGGCTTGTGGAAAGAACACACATGCAATGACTCTAGTGGATCCATATGTGGTTTGTGGAAAAGAACACACATGCAATTACTCTAGTGGGTACATATGTGGTTTGTGGAAAGAACACACATGCAATGCGATTGGTTGATCCATATATGTTTTGTGAAAAGAACACACATGCAATGACTCTGGTGGATCCATACGTGGTTTGTGGAAAGAACACACATGCAATGACTCCAGTGGATCCATATGTGGTTTGTGAAAAGAACACACATGCAATGACTCTGGTGGGTCCATGTGTGGTTTGTGAAAAGAAGACACATGCAGTGACTCTAGTGGATCCATATGTGGTTTGTGAAAAGAACACACATGCAATGACTCTGGTGGATCCATATGTGGTTTGTGGAAATAACACACATGCAATGACATTTGTTGATCCATGTGTGGTTCATGGAAAGAACACACATGTAATGACATTGGTGGATCCATGTGTGGTTTGTGACATGAACACACATGCAATTACTCTGGTGGATCAATGTGTGGTTTGTGGAAAGAACACACATGCAATGACTCTGGTTGATCCATGTGGTTTGTGGAAAGAACACACATGTAATGACACTGGTTGATCCATATGTGGGTTGTGGAAAGAACAGACATGCAATGCCATTAGTGGATCCATATGTGGTTTGTGGAAAAAACACACGTGTAATGCCATTGGTTGATCCATGTGGTTTGTGGAAAAGATCACACATGCAATGACTCTGGTGGATCCATATGTGGCTTGTGGAAAGAACACACATGCAATGACTCTAGTGGATCCATATGTGGTTTGTGGAAAAGAACACACATGCAATTACTCTAGTGGGTACATATGTGGTTTATGGAAAGAACACACATGCAATGACATTGGTTGATCCATATGTGGGTTGTGAAAAGAACACACATGAAATGCCATTGGTTGATCGATATATGGTTTGTGAAAAGAACACACATGCAATGACTGTGGTGGATCCATATGTGGTTTGTGGAAAGAACACACATGCGATGACTCTAGTGGATCCATATGTGGTTTGTGGAAAGACCACACATGTAATGACTCTAGTGGATCCATATGTGGTTTATGGAAAAGAACACACATGCAATTACATTGGTGGATCCATATGTGGTTTGTGGAAAAAATACACATGCAATGACATTGGTGGATCCATATGTGTTTCATGGAAAGAACATATATGCAATTACATTGGTGGATCCATGTGTGGTTTTAGACATGAACACACATGCAATGACATTGGTTGATCCATATGTGGTTTATGACAATAACACACATGAAAGGGCATTGGTTGATCCATGTTATTTGTCAAAAGAACACACATGCAATGAAATTGGTTGATCCATGTGGTTTGTGGAAAGAACACACATGCAATGACTATGGCGGGTCCATGTGTGCATTGTGAAAAGAAAACACATGTAGTGACTCTAGTGTTGATTTTAGTATAAGAACACACATGCAATGGCATTGGTGGGTCCATATGTGGTTTGTGAAAAGAACACACATGCAATGACTCTAGTGGATCCATATGTGGTTCATGAAAAGAATACACATGCAATGACATTGGTTGATCCATATGTGGTTTGTGAAAGGAACACAGATGCAATGACTCTAGTGGATCCATATGTGGTTTGTGGAAAGAACACACATGCAATGACATTTGTTGATCCATATGTGGTTTGTGAAAAGAACACACAGGCAATGACATTGGTTGATCCATATGTGGTTTGTGAAAGGAACACACATGCAATGACTCTAGTGGATCCATATGTGGTTTGTGGAAAGAACACACATGCAATGACTCTAGTGGATCCATAAGTGGTTTGTGGAAAAGAACACACATGTAATTACTCTAGTGGGTACATATGTGGTTTGTGGAAAGAACACACATGCAAGACTCTCGTTGATCCATATGTGGTTTGTGGAAAGAACACACATGTAATGACTCTAGTGGATCCATATGTGGTTTGTGAAAAGAACACACCTCCAATGACTCTAGTGGATCCATATGTGGTTTGTGGAAAGAACACACATGCAATGACTCTAGTGGATCCATATGTGGTTTGTCAAAAGAACACACATGCAATGACTCTGGTGGATCCATATGTGGTTTGTGAAAACAACATACATGCAATGACATTTGTTGATCCATATGTGGTTTGTGAAAAGAACACACATGCAATGCCATTGGTTGATCCATATGTGGTTTGTGAAAGGAACACACATGCAATGACTCTAGTGGATCCATATGTGGTTTGTGGAAAGAACACACATGCAATGACTAGTGGATCCATAAGTGGTTTGTGGAAAAGAATAGACATGCCATTACTCTAGTGGGTACATATGTGGTTTGTGGAAAGAACACACACGCAATGACTCTAGTGGATCCATATGTGGTTTGTGAAAAGAACACACATGCAATGACTCTGGTGGGTCCATGTGTGGTTTGTGAAAAGAACACAGATGCAGTGACTCTAGTGGATCCATATGTGGTTTGTGAAGACAACACACATGCAATGACTCTGGTGGATCCATATGTGGTTTGTGGAAAGAACACACATGCAATGACATTTGTTGATCCATGTGTGGTTCATGGAAAGAACACACATGTAATGACATTGGTGGATCCATGTGTGGTTTGTGACATGAACACACATGCAATTACTCTGGTGGATCAATGTGTGGTTTGTGGAAAGAACACACATGCAATGACTCTAGTTGATCCATGTGGTTTGTGGAAAGAACACACATGTAATGACATTGGTTGATCCATATGTGGGTTATGGAAAGAACACACATGCAATGCCATTGTTGGATCCATATGTGGTTTGTGGAAAGAATACACATGCAATGCAATTGGTTGATCCATGTGGTTTGTGGAAAAGAACACACATGCAATGACACTGGTGGATCCATATGTGGCTTGTGGAAAGAACACACATGCAATGACTCTAGTGGATCCATATGTGGTTTGTGGAAAAGAACACACATGCAATTACTCTAGTGGGTACATATGTGGTTTGTGGAAAGAACACACATGCAATGCGATTGGTTGATCCATATATGTTTTGTGAAAAGAACACACATGCAATGACTCTGGTGGATCCATACGTGGTTTGTGGAAAGAACACACATGCAATGACTCCAGTGGATCCATATGTGGTTTGTGAAAAGAACACACATGCAATGACTCTGGTGGGTCCATGTGTGGTTTGTGAAAAGAAGACACATGCAGTGACTCTAGTGGATCCATATGTGGTTTGTGAAAAGAACACACATGCAATGACTCTGGTGGATCCATATGTGGTTTGTGGAAATAACACACATGCAATGACATTTGTTGATCCATGTGTGGTTCATGGAAAGAACACACATGTAATGACATTGGTGGATCCATGTGTGGTTTGTGACATGAACACACATGCAATTACTCTGGTGGATCAATGTGTGGTTTGTGGAAAGAACACACATGCAATGACTCTGGTTGATCCATGTGGTTTGTGGAAAGAACACACATGTAATGACACTGGTTGATCCATATGTGGGTTGTGGAAAGAACAGACATGCAATGCCATTAGTGGATCCATATGTGGTTTGTGGAAAAAACACACGTGTAATGCCATTGGTTGATCCATGTGGTTTGTGGAAAAGATCACACATGCAATGACTCTGGTGGATCCATATGTGGCTTGTGGAAAGAACACACATGCAATGACTCTAGTGGATCCATATGTGGTTTGTGGAAAAGAACACACATGCAATTACTCTAGTGGGTACATATGTGGTTTATGGAAAGAACACACATGCAATGACATTGGTTGATCCATATGTGGGTTGTGAAAAGAACACACATGAAATGCCATTGGTTGATCGATATATGGTTTGTGAAAAGAACACACATGCAATGACTGTGGTGGATCCATATGTGGTTTGTGGAAAGAACACACATGCGATGACTCTAGTGGATCCATATGTGGTTTGTGGAAAGACCACATATGTAATGACTCTAGTGGATCCATATGTGGTTTATGGAAAAGAACACACATGCAATTACATTGGTGGATCCATATGTGGTTTGTGGAAAAAATACACATGCAATGACATTGGTGGATCCATATGTGTTTCATGGAAAGAACATATATGCAATTACATTGGTGGATCCATGTGTGGTTTTAGACATGAACACACATGCAATGACATTGGTTGATCCATATGTGGTTTATGACAATAACACACCTGAAAGGGCATTGGTTGATCCATGTTATTTGTCAAAAGAACACACATGCAATGAAATTGGTTGATCCATGTGGTTTGTGGAAAGAACACACATGCAATGACTATGGCGGGTCCATGTGTGCATTGTGAAAAGAAAACACATGTAGTGACTCTAGTGTTGATTTTAGTATAAGAACACACATGCAATGGCATTGGTGGGTCCATATGTGGTTTGTGAAAAGAACACACATGCAATGACTCTAGTGGATCCATATGTGGTTCATGAAAAGAATACACATGCAATGACATTGGTTGATCCATATGTGGTTTGTGAAAGGAACACAGATGCAATGACTCTAGTGGATCCATATGTGGTTTGTGGAAAGAACACACATGCAATGACATTTGTTGATCCATATGTGGTTTGTGAAAAGAACACACAGGCAATGACATTGGTTGATCCATATGTGGTTTGTGAAAGGAACACACATGCAATGACTCTAGTGGATCCATATGTGGTTTGTGGAAAGAACACACATGCAATGACTCTAGTGGATCCATAAGTGGTTTGTGGAAAAGAACACACATGTAATTACTCTAGTGGGTACATATGTGGTTTGTGGAAAGAACACACATGCAAGACTCTCGTTGATCCATATGTGGTTTGTTGAAAGAACACACATGTAATGACTCTAGTGGATCCATATGTGGTTTGTGAAAAGAACACACCTCCAATGACTCTAGTGGATCCATATGTGGTTTGTGGAAAGAACACACATGCAATGACTCTGGTGGATCCATATGTGGTTTGTGGAAATAACACACATGCAATGACATTTGTTGATCCATGTGTGGTTCATGGAAAGAACACACATGTAATGACATTGGTGGATCCATGTGTGGTTTGTGACATGAACACACATGCAATTACTCTGGTGGATCAATGTGTGGTTTGTGGAAAGAACACACATGCAATGACTCTGGTTGATCCATGTGGTTTGTGGAAAGAACACACATGTAATGACACTGGTTGATCCATATGTGGGTTGTGGAAAGAACAGACATGCAATGCCATTAGTGGATCCATATGTGGTTTGTGGAAAAAACACACGTGTAATGCCATTGGTTGATCCATGTGGTTTGTGGAAAAGATCACACATGCAATGACTCTGGTGGATCCATATGTGGCTTGTGGAAAGAACACACATGCAATGACTCTAGTGGATCCATATGTGGTTTGTGGAAAAGAACACACATGCAATTACTCTAGTGGGTACATATGTGGTTTATGGAAAGAACACACATGCAATGACATTGGTTGATCCATATGTGGGTTGTGAAAAGAACACACATGAAATGCCATTGGTTGATCGATATATGGTTTGTGAAAAGAACACACATGCAATGACTGTGGTGGATCCATATGTGGTTTGTGGAAAGAACACACATGCGATGACTCTAGTGGATCCATATGTGGTTTGTGGAAAGACCACACATGTAATGACTCTAGTGGATCCATATGTGGTTTATGGAAAAGAACACACATGCAATTACATTGGTGGATCCATATGTGGTTTGTGGAAAAAATACACATGCAATGACATTGGTGGATCCATATGTGTTTCATGGAAAGAACATATATGCAATTACATTGGTGGATCCATGTGTGGTTTTAGACATGAACACACATGCAATGACATTGGTTGATCCATATGTGGTTTATGACAATAACACACATGAAAGGGCATTGGTTGATCCATGTTATTTGTCAAAAGAACACACATGCAATGAAATTGGTTGATCCATGTGGTTTGTGGAAAGAACACACATGCAATGACTATGGCGGGTCCATGTGTGCATTGTGAAAAGAAAACACATGTAGTGACTCTAGTGTTGATTTTAGTATAAGAACACACATGCAATGGCATTGGTGGGTCCATATGTGGTTTGTGAAAAGAACACACATGCAATGACTCTAGTGGATCCATATGTGGTTCATGAAAAGAATACACATGCAATGACATTGGTTGATCCATATGTGGATTGTGAAAGGAACACAGATGCAATGACTCTAGTGGATCCATATGTGGTTTGTGGAAAGAACACACATGCAATGACATTTGTTGATCCATATGTGGTTTGTGAAAAGAACACACATGCAATGACATTGGTTGATCCATATGTGGTTTGTGAAAGGAACACACATGCAATGACTCTAGTGGATCCATATGTGGTTTGTGGAAAGAACACACATGCAATGACTCTAGTGGATCCATAAGTGGTTTGTGGAAAAGAACACACATGTAATTACTCTAGTGGGTACATATGTGGTTTGTGGAAAGAACACACATGCAAGACTCTCGTTGATCCATATGTGGTTTGTGGAAAGAACACACATGTAATGACTCTAGTGGATCCATATGTGGTTTGTGAAAAGAACACACCTCCAATGACTCTAGTGGATCCATATGTGGTTTGTGGAAAGAACACACATGCAATGACATTGGTGGATCCATATGTGGTTCATGGAAAGAACACATGATAAATTGCAAATGTATCTATAATTTCTGATGTTCCATGCTTGGTTTTATCCACTTTCTTGTGTTTTGTTCCAACTTTGGAGTACTTTTCATATGATTTCTTGGACTAACCTATTAACAAGAGCCACAGTGCCAGCTGCCTGTTTTCTGCTGTTTTTGGTTCCAGGAAAGTCAGAAAATGAATATTCTCGGAATTGGACGGGACAAAAGCCAAAGTGCCTATTTTTCCGGATGGGATCAAGTGCCAGAATACGAGACGGAGAAGGGCCAGGGGCCGGCCACACCACTTGGCCGCGCAGCTAGGATGGGCCTGCACCAGGGGGTGGTGTGGTGGATCCCGGCACCCCCTCGGCCTCTCCTTCCACCTATGAGTTGCCCTCGGGACGAAAACCCTAAGTGCCCGAAAAAATCCACGAAAGAGTCTGTAGCCGCCGTCATCTCCATCCCTAGATCCGGAGGGATCTGAAGCTCTTCCCGGCACCCTGCCGGAGAGGGGAATTCACCCTGGAGGCCTTCTTCATCACCATGCAAGCCTCCGGTGTGATGCCTGAGTAGTTCATCCTTGGACTACGGATCCATGTAGTAGCTAGATGGCTGGTTTCTCCTCCTTTGTGCTTTCATGTTTAGATCTTGTGAGCTCCGTTCATGATCAAGATCATCTATTTGTAATTCATACATGTTGTGTTTGCGGGGATCCGATGGATATTGAGATGCTATTTCAGATTGATTATTGATTCTATCATGTCTTTGTTATTTGTGATCTTGCATGCTTTCCGTTGTTAGTAGCTATCTTGGCTAAGTAGATGCTAGAAACTCCAAGAGTTAGTATTTATGCTCGATAGTGGGTTCATGCCTCTGGTAATCTGGGGAAGTGACAGAAATCCCTAAGGTACTATAGCATCCCAATTGTCTAACAATTGCAATGCTACTATCCTAGTCTATATATGCTACTTACTATATATAATGGTTGGATCATAATTATATCATGCTCATGTCATCATGTCACCTTGCATTTGAGCATCATATAAAACCCTTTTTCCATTTGGTTCTTCTCTCATATGCATTATTAATTGTATTTGCCTCTTGATATATTGTATTTGGTTATTGATATATTGTTTAATGCCCAAGTTGAGTTGGGGGAATATCTTTTATTCCACTCCACCATATTTCTTTGTTACCACCTTATAAACTCCACCATCCTAACTTTATATGATCCATGCAATTCTGTTGGTATTCAATCTAGCTCATATGAGTAGGGTGGATCCTTTCCCTTGCTACATTCTTCCATACTTGTTTCCATGTTGTTGTCACAATATGAATAAGGAGCCACATAGCCATCCTTTGCATGTTCTGTGGGTAGTATTCCCTTATAACCTTCCATATGGCCTTATTTGCATTTGTGAGCTTATTTGAATTTAGAGTGGCTATGTCAAATAAAAGTGGGTCATACACACTAGCATGAGCCACCTTTATTCAAGTATGATCATGAACCAAAATACACCATGTGGATGATAAAGCTTCCATAAACTTCTCTTTTGGGATTTATCTCCATTTAGGGAGTTGGTTGAAACCATGGCCAATGTTATATTGTAGTTGTTCTCACAACTAGCAAACATAGGTTCATACATGCATGGGCCATGAACACTTGCTTCCTCTCATTCTTTTCTCTCTTTTAACCTCCCTTGGTTTTGTTTGATTTGAATCAAACCTAAGCATCTACACCTAAACCTACCCATGCGTGTGTGTGCTTACACCCATACACCACCCCACCACACCTACACCCCACGACCAGCACATGCCCCACCCCTCTCTTTCCATCTCTAGCTAAAGAACAAGGAGAGAGGAGAGAAACCAAACCCTAGCCGAGCCTCACCTCCCCTCTCTTCTTTCTCTCTCGCCATCTAGCAGAGCCCCACCTGAGCCACCTTGCCTTGCTCCCGTCTGGTCCCAGCTGCAGGCACCCAGCCCCTCCTAAGCCGGTCTACCACGTGAGAGAGAGGAGGGAGGAAGGTGGCCACCTCCACTTTTTCCACCCTAGCCATCGAGCCCATGTGCTACCCCCTCCCCTGCCTTTATCTACCCCCTATGCCTTGTGTTGCCTCACCAGATCCCAGGGCTCTGCCGCCGCAGCCCTTCCCCATCTACCTGCTACCCCTGCTATCCTCTCTTCCATCTCCGTCTACCCCACCGTCGGCATCACACCACCACCACCTTAGCAGAGGGAGGGCGAGGTGTCTGGGCGTTGGGGAAGACCGAGCCGAGCACCATCGTCGCCCCTGTACACGGAGTTGAGGAGGAGACGGCTGGATCCGCTACACCCCGATGTGTTCCGACGAGCAAACCCTAGCCCCGAGACCCCAGCTACCCCGACGACCCCCTGCGCTCCGGCACGATCCTTTCCCACCAACAACCTCGCGGTGAGCTCCCGAGTCTCCCAGACATCCTCGCAGTCGCCGTCATGTCCAGGTCGCGGCGATCGATCCGTCGAACGCTCTTTGCGCGCCGGCGTTCGCGGTCGGTTTCCACACCATGGCGTCGCAGAGATAGATCTAGCCGTGCAGCCCTCCCCTACCAGCATCCCCTTAGCCACCGCAGTGGTCTCAGCCTCTGCGTGCACGCCCAAGTCACGGGTTCGAGCCCCACCGTGCCACGCGCTGTCCGCTGTCGTGCACAGACCGGTCGACAGTATATTCAGAGAAGAGAAACAGTAGCAAAGCGAATCTTATAGAAACCCCCCCACCTTTTTATCTCGTCAACCCGCGCTCCCCTCCGACCCCACCTGTCAGCCACTGTGGTTGTTTTGCAAGGAAGCACTCCCAAAGTCCGAGCCTCAACCCGCCGTCCCCGTCCGCACCACGTGTCCACCGCTCTCTCGTCCACTGGCGCGTGGGCCCATCCGCAGCACGGACCCGCTTGTCAGCGGCTGGGGCTGGTTAAGCCCGCGGTGTAAAACATTTTTCCATCGCGTTGCTTCGCCTAGTCAGCATGGGTCCACATGTCTGCGGCTGTGGCTAAGTTCAGCTGGGTATAAAAAGGCCTCCCGTTTTTCTGTTTTAATAAAATGATTCTGTAAATGTTTAAATATAAATTCAAATCTGTTTTAAATAACTTTTAAATTATAAATCCAAATAATACAAATGATATATGTTTTTGAATCAGAAAAATGTGAGGATTTCATATATGCTATTCAAAATAATGTTTGAGCACTTTAATTTTCGAGATGATTAAAATTACAAGAAATTGCCCTTTTTCTTAATTAACTAATAACTAGTTTTGTAACTCCAAATTCGACAAATAATATGTCTAAATCGATCAGCGCGATGAGCCCGTTCTATCTATGCATTCCATGTTCTGAATTGCAGCATGCATCATATAAATATAAAGTATACAGCAAGTGTTATGAGAGCAAAACATGACTAAAACTTAATGAAATGCTTTACTCTTGTACCCCACACCTCACCCATGTCATGCTACTTTATTACCATGTAAATTGTGCATCATTCATCATGGCATGTTTGTTTGCTTGTCACATTTCAATACATATGCTTGTGCACTTTATTTATGTTGGCCTTGTTTGTTTGGTTCTTCTTCGAATAGACGCTGAGCAGGGGATATATCAGGAATCCCAGGAGCACTACCCAGATCCTTCTCTTGCTTCAACTGAGCTACCAGGCAAGCACTACCACATGCTTGCATACATATAGTACCTATTGCCTCTATCTTATTCTTGCATCATTGAGTCGCGATTGCATTAAACTGAATCCCAAGTATTGCATAGCCTTTACTTTTAAACCCCATCGAAGCTTGTTCCTCTATCCCATGAGCCTTTACTACAGGAGTTTCTTCAGCCATGCGGGTCATAGAACAGCATGTGTAGGGTATGTGAGTGTTTGATGGATAACGAGGTACCTAAACAACTTAACCTGAGTAGTAATGGGATAACTAATGAAAGTGGCACCGGTGAGCAATATCTGCTATTTGGCTCTTCGTGCTCACTTGTGTCCCGTAGGACCCCGAGTACTTGATTCCTATTCCTTGACTATTCGCACTATCCACATCCGTGAGGCCTTATGGACCCTCCTGAGCCAGAGCTTGATTCATTCTTATTTCTTGGGGCCACAAAGTAGTTTGGGGCTTTATTACTATCCTGTACTTATGCCATGCTTTACTGCTTTATTTAAGATTGTGCGTGGAGCACCTGTACTGTTTTGGATCGTGACACGTTTTCACTGTATTGACAAGCCCAGTCACACTTTCGGGTTCCCAGTCGTTTACCGCCGTCCACACAAACCCTGGGTCCGTTCCGGAGCCGGCCAACTTCGTTGCGGCTAGCTTAGTGGGGTCGCCCCCTGAAACATTTCTGAATCCTGTGATCGCTTTGTCGTGAATGCCTCGTTGGGTTTTGATTTGGTTTTTCCGAGGTTGATCGAGTGTGTGTTGCTATTTGTGCACCCCTGCAGGATAAATCTTTCTGAAAGCCGTGTCTGCGGTTATGGACGACTTGGAGCACAGTTTCTCGATCATAGACAAGTATAACTAAAGTACTGCTTTTAATTTGACTAAGTACTTGACTAGTAAATAGTGCAATACTCATGGAAGGATTAATAAAAATGCCAACGGATGGGTTGTTCATCCGCTTTCTCGTTGGTAAGCGAGAAGGAGGATGGATCTGTTAATATTACTGTTATAACTGTTGTTACTAATTAACGGACATCCGTCTATCATTGGTTAGGCGGATGGTTAGCGAGTATCTATAGCCTTGTTAGTTATTATCTTTTGCTGCAATTGCGTCACCCTAGGTTATGTCCCCTTTAGAGGCATAAAGACTTGCTGAGTACCCCTAGGGTCTCACACGATAAATTGTTTGATTCAGATGAACATGTGTATTCGCAAGATGGATACTGGGTGGAGGAGACAGACGATGTTGGCAACGATCACTCGGTGTAGAGATTCCGGGAACGGGGATCCGTGAGATCTGTGGGCGGGATGTGTTTATTTATGTGGCATCTTATGCCGATTTGCTTCTTATCCGTACTCGGATCTTGTCTTCCGCTTCCACCTGATACTCTGATGTTTGATGTATGAGGAGCTATCCTAAATTATTATCTCTATCTAGGATATTTGGATTTTGCCGTATGGCATTGCAATATTTCTATTTCTTTTAGATGGAATGGCTCTGAGGACTGTTGTATGTGGCTTGCATACATACTCACTTGTGTATGTAGTTGATCCCTTCGCCTGCCGATTACACCGCTCGTTCTTGTCCCGATGCTCTGAAAATGGTTAGGATGGTGACTGGCCCTTGGCCCCACCGTACTATCTTAACCATTTTCGCTCATCCAGGCATGTAACTAAGAGCATAATTCACCGAGGTAGTTACAATTGGTATCAGAGCCATCCCGCCCTTCAGGGTCTCAGCCAAATGGTCGTTGACAGTCTAGCAAATATTTTGGTAGCTATGTATACTAAGGAAAAACAAAACGTGAGAGTAGGACTGCTTCCATTTTTCTCCTTACCCACCCACCCACCCTTTTCTGGTAAGGAAGTGTAATGTTTCCAATCCTCTTCTAAAATTCAAACTAGGATTCACGTGCTTTGGGTTCCGTAGTACCATAGAAAGTGTGTGTGTGTGTGAAATTCTTTGTCTATCTGTTGCATCCAACTTGTTGTCGCTATCTACCTTTTGGTTATCAACTGTTGGTACATTCCATACCGACAGGCTTTTGTAAACTGACGCCATATATCCGACTCTTGGTTAACCGGTGCCATCTTGTTAAGGGTGTTCTTCCTTCCAGCATGCTTTCACAGAATGTGGAGTTGCATGTACACCATAGTTTGTTCACTTTAACTTTAATCACTTCAAGATGCTTATGATAGGGGCAATGAGAGATGAAAGCTATAAGTACCATAATTTTTGGAAGCTCTTTATGAAACTTGAATCCCTACTTCCTTCTATAAAGGCCTTTCTTTTACTTTTATGTTGAGTCTCCACCTTCTATCTTTATGCACCTACTAAGAGAGCATATTGGCCATTCTTAGTTCTATGTGCATTGTCCCAAGACTTGTTGATTGATGCATAACTTTGATATTGCTTGTTCTTAAACTATTTGTATCTAGTCACTCTTATGAACTTTGAAGGTGTCCTATGCATTTATGTTTGCTACTCTATGAGGGACAAGCTGAATGCCACTATGCTATGTTTTCTTTATGTGAAACAAACAAACGTCTTGCAAAGCATGTTATTCATGAATCTTTTGTTTGTGCCTTTTCATGTTGCATCATAGTTTCTTTTCTTATTGCTAGAACTTTGACTTTCATGTTATGATTGAAGTACTATGATCCCAGCCTTGAATGTTTTGCAAATACTTTTATCAAGTCTTTGATGGTGCATGTCACCTCAAAAATTATTTCTTTTTATCACTTACCTTCTCGAGGACGAGCATGAGTTAAGCTTGTTGATGTTGATACATTGCAAATGTATCTATAGTTTTTGATGTTCCATGCTTGGTTTTATCCACTTTCTTGTGTTTTGTTCCAACTTTGGAGTACTTTTCATATGATTTCTTGGACTAAACTATTAACAAGAGCCACAGTGCCAGCTGCCTGTTTTCTGCTGTTTTTGGTTCCAGGAAAGTCAGAAAATGAATATTCTCAGAATTGGACGGGACAAAAGCCAAAGTGCCTATTTTTCTGGAAGGGATCAAGTGCCAGAATACGAGACGGAGAAGGGACAGGGGCCGGCACACCACCTGGCCACGCGGCTAGGCTGGGCCCGCGCCAAGGGGTGGTGTGGTGGCTCCCGGCACCCCCTCGGCCTCTCCTTCCGCCTATAAGTTTCCCTCGGGATGAAAACCCTAAGGGCCCAAAAAAAATCCACGAAAGAGTCTGTAGCCGCCGTCATCTCCATCCCTAGATCCGAAGGGATCTGAAGCTCTTCCCGACACCCTTCCGGAGAGGGGAATTCACCCCGGAGGCCTTCTTCATCACCATGCAAGCCTCCGGTGTGATGCGTGAGTAGTTCATCCTTGGACTACGGATCCATGTAGTAGCTAGATGGCTGGTTTCTCCTCCTTTGTGCTTTCATGTTTAGATCTTGTGAACTCCGTTCATGATCAAGATCATCTATTTGTAATTCATACATGTTGTGTTTGCGGGGATCCGATGGATATTGAGATGCTATTTCAGATTGATTATTGATTCTATCATGTCTTTGTTATTTGTGATCTTGCATGCTTTCCGTTGTTAGTAGCTATCTTAGCCAAGTAGATGCTAGCAACTCCAAGAGTTAGTATTTATGCTCGATAGTGGGTTCATGCCTCTGGTAATCTAGGGAAGTGACAGAAATCTCTAAGGTACTAGATGTGTTGTTGCTACTAGGGAGAAAACAACAATCCTTTGTTCATAGAGCAATCATATTGTTTACTTTACACGCAGTTCGTAAAGCAATAATCTGTTGCTTGCAACTTAATACTGGAGGGGGTTCGGATGATAACCTGAAGGTGGATTATTAGTCATAGATGCAGTTGGATGGCGGTCTATGTATTATGTTGTAATGCCCAATCAAGTCTCAGAGGAGTCAAGATGATTAGTATATGCATGTATTGCTTTCTCGGTGTTTGTCAATTGCCCCGTTTTAATTTGTTCACCCAGCATGTTATCTATCTAAGGAGAGCCACCTCTAGTGAACTATGGATCCCGGTCCTTTTACTTTACATACAATCTACAATATTTTACTGCTTTGTGTTTACTTTCTGCAAACTTTTACTTCTTTCCATTCGATACGTTTAATCCTTTGTTTTCCGCAAAATGTGGTGACATTGACAACCTCATCGCAAGTTGGGGACAAAGTTCTGTGGTTGTGTTGTGCAGGTCTCCACGTTGCTACTAGCACCGGTAGTGCGCCCTGCCAAAGCTCAGCTAGTAACACCTTTGGGGTGTTTCCTTGCTCCTACTGGTTCGATTAAACCTTGGTTTCATAACTGAGGGAAAACTTGCTGCTATATTCATCATACCTTCCTTTTGGGGTTCCCAATGAGCTCTACGTCGAAAGTCAAGCGCATCAACACACATGCAATGACATTGGTGGATCCATGTGTGGTTTTTGGAAAGAACACACATGCAATGACTTTGGTTGATCCATATGTGGTTCATGGAAAGAACACACATGCAATGACTCTGGTTGATCCATGTGTGGTTTGTGAAATGAACACACATGTAATGACTCTGGTTGATCCATATGTGGTTTGTGAAAAGAACACACATGGAATTACTCTAGTAGATACATATGTGGTTTGTGGAAAGAACACACATGCAATGAACACTGACACGTTGCTAACGTATCCATAATTTTTGATGTTCCATGCTTGGTTTTTATCTACTTTCTTATGTTTTGTCCACACTTTGGAGTACTTTTTATACACTTTCTTGGACTAATCTATTAACAGGATGCCACAGTGCCAACTGCCTGTTTTCTGCTATTTTTGGTTCCAGGAAAGTCAAAAAATGAATATTCTCAGAATTGGACGGGACAAAAGCCAAAGTCAGTTTTTCACCGAGGGGGACATGGAGCCAGAATACGAGACAGAGAGGGGCCAGAGGGCCGCCACACCACCTGGCCACGCGGCCAGGCCTGGTCTGCGCCAGGGGGTGGTGTGGCCGCCTAGGGAACCCCCTCGGTCTCCCCTCTCTCCTATAAGATGCCTCCGATACAGAAACCCTAAGGACCCGATCAAAATTCCATGAAAGAGTCTGTAGCTACCGTCATCTCCATCCCTAGATCGGGAGGGATCTGAAGCTCTTCCCAGCACCCTGCCGGAGGGGAGAATTCACCTTGGAGGCCTTCTTCATCACCATGCAAGCCTTCGGTGTGATGCATGAGTAGTTCATCCTTGGACTACGGGTCCATGTAGTAGCTAGATGGTTGGTTCTTCTCCTTTGTGCTGCCATGTTTAGATCTTGTGAGCTCCGTTCATGATCAATATCATCTATTTGTTCACCCAGCATGTCATCTATCTTAAGGAGACCCACCACTAGTGAGCTATGGGCCCTGATCCTTTCTTTTACCATCAATCTACAACTGTTTACTGCTTTGTGTTTACTTTCTGCAAGCTTTTACTTTCTTCCACACAATACGTTTAATCCTTTGTTTTCAGCAAAACCGGTGAGATTGACAACCTCACTGTAAGTTGGGGGCAAAGTTCTGTGGTTGTATGGTGCAGGATTCCAAGTTGGAAATAACACCTTGGAGGTGTTTCCTTGCTCCTACTGGTTCGATAACCTTGGTTTCATAACTGAGGGAAACTTACTGATGTGCTCATCATACCTTCCTCTTGGGGTTCCCCAACGAGCTCGACATCAATCACGAGCCAGCAAGTATTTTTCTGGCGTCGTTGCCAGGGAGTCAAGGACATCTTCACAAGGGGAGTCCCTCATAACCAATCTCTTTACTTTGTTTTATTTGTTTTGCTTAGTTTATTTTTGCTTTGTTTGCTTGTTTCTTTATCAAAAACACAAAAATTAGTTTTACCAGTTTGCTTTCTTTATTAAAAACACAAAAAAATGACTACTCTTGAAAATACTAAGTTGCGTGACTTCACTAGCACCAACAACAATGACTTCATGTCCACACCTATTGCTCCACCTGTTCCTGAAGCTACTTTCTTTGAAATAAAACCTGCTTTACTCAATCTTGTTATGAGAGAACAATTTTCTGGTATTGGTAATGAAGATACTGCTGCTCATCTAAATAACTTTGTTGAAGTTTGTGAGATGCAAAAGCATAGGGATATAGATGGAGATATTATTAAGCTTAAATTGTTTCCTTTCTCTTTGAGAGGAAAAGCTAAAGAATGGTTGCAATCCCTAACTAGAAATAGTATTGATTCATGGACTAAATCCAAAGATGCTTTCATTGGAAAATACTATCCTCCTGCTAAGATTATATCTATGAGAAGTGAAATAATGAAGTTTAAACAATCTGATAATGAACATGTTGCTCAAGATTGGGAAATAATGAAATCTTTGGTAAATAATTTTCCCACTCATGGACTGACTACTTGGATGGTTATCCAAACCTTTTATACAGGATTGGACTATTCTTCAAGAAATCTATTGGATTCTGCTGCTGGAGGTACCTTTATGACCATTACTTTGGGTGCTGCAACAAATCTTCTGGATAATATGATGGTTAACTATTCTGAATGGCACACTGAAAGAGCTCCACAAGGTAAGAAGGTAAATTCTGTTGAAGAAACCTCCTCCTTGAGTGATAAAATTGATGTTATTATGTCTATGCTTGTTGATAGGAAAGCTTATATTGATCCAAATCATGTTCCCTTAGTCTCTTTGGTTGCTCAAGAAGAGCAAGTTGATGTGAACTTTATAAGATATAATAATTTTAGCAACAATGCCTACAGGAATAATTTTGGTAATAATAACTATAGGCCATATCCTCCCAATAATGGTAATGCTTATGGAAATTCCTACAACGATAATAGGAGTGCTCCCTCTGAACTCGAAGTTATGCTTAAAGATTTTATAAGTAAACAAACTGCTTTCAATAAAACTATTGAGGAAAAAATCTCTAATGCTGAAAGAAATATAGCATCATTGGCTGAAGCACAATCTTCTTTGAATAAAATGGCTGCTAAACCTGAAACTATTGAGAATTCCTTTGCTGCTACTAATGCCATACAAGTTAGAATTGATGAAAATATTAGACTATTAGCTGAATTGCATGCTAAGTGGGAGAGAGAAGATGAAATTGCTAGAATCATTAGTGTTTCTACTATCACTACCACTAGTGTTGAGGCTAGTAATAGCTCTACTACTTTAGATGATAATTATGATTTTGATCTTGATGGTTGCAATATCTCTGAAGTTATTATGTTCCTACAAAAGCTTGCTAAAAGTCCTAATGCTAGTGCTATGAATATGGCCTTCACAAAATACATTACTGATGCTCTCATAAAAATTAAAGAAGAAAAGATGAAACATAAAGCTTCTATTCCTATGAAACAAGAAGATGGTTGGGAACCCATCATTAATATGAAAGTAAATGATTTTGATTTCAATGCTTTATGTTATCTTCATAGTAGTGTTTCTATTATGCCTATAAAGATTTATGATATGCTTGATTTGCCACCATTGGAAGATTGTTATTTGAATGTCCCACTTGATGCTAATGCTAAAAAGAAACTCATGGGGAGTATTAATGATGTTCTTATTATGGTTAACAATGCTTATGTCCCCGTTGATTTCTATGTTTTGGATGTTGAATGCAATGCTTCTTGTCCTATTACTTTGGGAAGACCTTTTCTTAGAACTATTGGTGCCATTATTGATATGAAAGAAGGCACCATTAAATATAAACTCCCACTCAAGAAAGGTATAGAACACTTCCCTAAGAAGAGAGAGAAGATTTCTTTTGCCTCTCCTATGAAAACAAAATTTGCCGTTAATGCTTCTTCATTTGAGAACACTTGATTCTTTTTCTTGCTTCTTATGCCTAACTTAAAGGCGTTAAAGAAAAGTATTTATTGGGAGATAATCCAAAAGTTTTAGATGAGTCTTGGAAGTTATTACATCTGTAATGACCTCTCCTTATCCTTTTTATTACTTCAGTAATAACTTCTCCTTGTCTTTTTTATTTGCTTTTTGTGCCAAGAGTAACCTCTAATGAGAGAGAAGTAATGCTTGGGAAAGTTGCTGTCCTAAAACAGATTTTTGTGCCTCACTGTAAAAATTCGTGTAAAATCTCTGTACGTCGTTTTGAGGCGTGAATTTTTGTGCTTCTGCCCCAGGTTGTTATCTAACTTTCGTTAGCTCAACATTTTTTGATTTTAGCAACAGAAGGTCTTCGAAAAAAATGGTTTTTACCTGTTGGTCTGTCTTGACAGATTTCTGCCATTATTTGCATTTGCTTCTTGTTGGTTCCTTTTTGGATTCTCTTTGGGGAATTGAGCTTTTCAAGGGAAGTGCTTAATTATCTTGTGTTTTAATGGAAGTTTTATTGGTGTTGAAACTGAACCCAAAGACTTATTATCTTGAGTGCACTAATGTTGCTAATAAAGATTGTGTGAAGTTTTGTATGAAGAAAAAAAATTCAGGTGTATGGAAAGAATGATGTAATGAGATGAAGAATGGAATAAAGCTCAAGCTTGGGGATGCCACTCCGTGTCACCCCAAGAAATATCCAAGAAGTACAAGCATCAAACCTTGGGGATGCCCAAGGCATCCCCTTCTTCATCAATAAAAATCCCAGGTTTCTTCCAAACACTTCATTTTTATTGTTTCATGCACAATTGTCTTGTTCTTCGAGCGTCTTTGTTTTTTGTTTTTGTTTGCTTGGTTTTCTTAGTTTGCTGAATAAATTGGTTGGACCCCCTCTTTCATGCATTGGTTTTCAAATAATTTGGTTTGGATTGGAAAAGAGTAGGAAAGTTCATGCTTAAGTGGTAAAAGGAGTTTGTTTTTGACTGTGGCCTATGCTTTGTCATGCCATGCTTGATATTGTTTTGGCTTTATGCTTAGTGATCTTTGTTGTAGCGTGACATGTTATAAACAATTGAGATTGCTTAATGTGCCTTGGAAGAATCATGCGTTGTTTTAGCATATTAAAGCATAAGTATTGTGGTATTCTCCTTTGATGTTTTATTTGGGTTGAGTTAGCGCATGCTCACACAATGTTATGACTATCCCAAGTCACCATAAGCCTTTATGATCCTTTAGTTTTCGACTTGTAATATCACTTTATGCTTTGATTAATGATGTTTTGTCGCTTTGCATGGTTATGGCCATTATTGCTCTCTTAGTTGGTCGCTCCCAGTCTTTTGATAGCCTCCATAACCAAGTATGAGTTCCACTCATGCATCCAACTCCTAAAACCAAGTTATTCCAAAGAGTACACCATACCTACCTATTAGCATTTGCTATTCATGTTTTTATCTACCTTCCGAATTAAACTTGTTATGTGAAAATTAGTGATTATAGCTCTCATGAACTTGATGGCACACTTTACTTTCTTGCACTTAATAAACTTGAACCATTGCATCCATCTTTGTTACGCATATGCTTGCGCTTTATAAGTTGAAGTTAGCAGAACCATGTATCATGGGGAACGCTTTCAACATTGCACTTGTACATTGTACCTTGTTGATATCATGTTCTTTTGCTTATGGATCCCGGTGGTGTGAAATAAAAGGGGAACTTGTAAGATCATGGAGTTTGTATTTGTGTTAGAGAAATGCCTGGGCCGCTAGCCTAAGCCATGCCTAATCATGGTGGAAACTTGCAGCATAACCATAATGAGCACTCCATGAAGCATTCTCAATAAAAACTTATGCAAATAGCAAATAAAAAGATCGCTAAGATGATCATTGTCTGCTTGCCTTGTCATTTTGATTATGGGATAGCTCCTGTATCATGTGCAAGGGGTACTTGTTGGCGGTTCTCTATGATACATATGTACTTACAATGACAAGAGCTTACTTGTGACTAAAGTTGAGTAGCATGAGGTTTGGTCTTCGTAAGTAAGGGGCATGAAAATTCAATTTATAATTTGTTAAGCATATCCTCTTAGTTGTTTCACTTTAACCTTAATCACCTAAATATGCTTATGATAGGGGCAATGAGAGCTGAAAGCTAATAAGTACCATAATTTTTGGAAGCTCTTTATGAAACTTGAATCCCTACTTCCTTCTATGAAGGCCTTTCTTTTACTTTTATGTTGAGTCTCCACCTTCTATCTTTATGCACCTATTAAGAGAGCATAGTGGCCATTCTTAGTTCTATGTGCATTGTCCCAAGACTTGTTGATTGATGCATAACTTTGATATTGCTTGTTCTTAAACTATTTGTATCTAGTCACTCTTATGAACTTTGAAGGTGTCCTATGCATTTATGTTTGCTACTCTATGAGGGACAAGCTGAATGCCACTATGCTATGTTTTCTTTATGTGAAACAAACAAACGTCTTACAAAGCATTGTTATTCATGAATCTTTTGTTTGTGCCTTTTCATGTTGCAACATAGTTGCTATGTCTTATGTTAGAACTTTATCTTTCATGTTATGTTGAAGTACTACGATCCCAGCTATTAATGTTTTACAAATACTTTGATCAAGTTTATGATGGTGCATGTCACCTCAAAATTATTCTTTCTTTTTATCACTTACCTACTCGAGGACGAGCAGGAGTTAAGCTTGGGGATGTTGATACGTTGCTAACGTGTCCATAATTTTTGATGTTCCATGCTTGGTTTTTATCTACTTTCCTATGTTTTGTCCACACTTTGGAGTACTTTTTATACACTTTCGCGGACTAACCTATTAACAAGATGCCACAGTGCCAGCTGCCTGTTTTCTGCTATTTTTGGTTCCAGGAAAGTCAGAAAATGAATATTCTTAGAATTGGATGGGACAAAAGCCAAAGTCAGTTTTTCACTGAGGGGGACACGGAGCCAGAATATGAGACGGAGAGGATCCAGAGGGCCGCCACACCACCTGGCTGCGCGGCCAGGCCTGGCCCGCGTCAGGGGGTGGTGTGGCCGCCTAGGGCACCCCCTCGGCCTCCCATTTCGCCTATAAGATGCCTCCGATACAGAAACCCTAAGGACCCGATCAAAATTCCACGAAAGAGTCTGTAGCCGCCGTCATCTCTATCCCTAGATCGGGAGGGATCTGAAGTTCTACCCGGCACCCTGCCGAAGGGGAGAATTCACCCTAGAGGCCTTCTTCATTACCATGCAAGCCTCCGGTGTGATGAGTGAGTAGTTCATCCTTGGACTACGGGTCCATGTAGTAGCTAGATGGTTGGTTCTTCTCCTTTGTGCTACCATGTTTAGATCTTGTGAGCTCCGTTCATGATCAAGATCATCTATTTGTTCACCCAACATGTCATCTATCTTAAGGAGAGCCATCACTAGTGAACTATGGACCCCTGTCCTTTCTTTTACCATCAATCTACAACTGTTTACTGCTTTCTGTTTACATTCTGCAAGCTTTTACTTTCTTCCACACAATATGTTTAATCCTTTATTTTCAGGAAAACCAGTGAGATTGACAACCTCACTGTAAGTTGGGGGCAAAGTTCTATGGTTGTGTTGTGTAGGATTCCAAGTTGAAAACAATACCTTGGAGGTGTTTCCTTGATCCTACTGGTTCGATAACCTTGGTTTCATAACTGAGAGAAACTTATTGTTGTGCTCATCATACCTTCCTCTTGGGGTTCCCCAACGAGCTCGACATCAACCACGAGCCAACAAACGCTGGTAGATCCATATGTGGTTTGTGACAGGAACACACATGCAATGACATTGGTTGATCCATATGTGGTTTGTGACAATAACACACATGCAATGCCATTGGTTGATCCATGTGGTTTGTGGAAAAAAACAAACATGCAATGAACTCTAGTGGATCTATCTTGGCATAATTTGATGTATGCCATGATGTATTTCATTGTAAAAGACACTCACTTTCCATTTTTATACTACTCAGCTTTGCCCTTGGTTTTTTGATACTACTCAGTTTTGCCCCTCTCTCTCCTTCGTAGAAGCCCAAACCTGTACCCACTTTGTCTGCTATGCCCTGATTGGTTGTCACAGTTGTCACGCGGATCGTGCGTACCAACCGTTAATCCTATGTGATCCAACGAGCCACGTTGCACATGTCGTGCCCTTCACAGGACAACGCGAGACAGCATGGACGTCTCCCTCAGCGAGACTTCTACAAGAAGGAACACGATGTCGTCCATGGAAAAAGTCGTCGAGTGGTCATGTCACGTTTAATCTAGTCTGCAAAGGCTACAAGTCTACTACACGGCAACTGGTCATCCACGGCCCACGGGCTATACCATTTTTACTATGCAACGCGCCTGCACTCTCACTTTCGACAGGCCCCCACCACACGAACCTTCCGCGCGGCAGCAGCCGCAGCCAGAAGAGCTGCCTACCGGGGCCCTCGAGGAGGCCTAAACGTCCCTGCATTAAAAACCCAGCCTATCGGGTCCTCCATTTGCACTCATCCACTCCTCTCTCTCTTCCCTATCTAGCAAAACCCCATAATCTTGAACGTGCATGCCCGGACCTTCTCCATGAAACAAGTGCGTGGGGGTGAGTGTGCAGGCATCGCCGCCGGGGTGGTGCTTCATGCAGCAGATCTGGAGGAGCATCACGCAGCACAAGGCGAGGAGGACGTGCAGTTCAACCCCTTGAGGGACCATGCGCTCGCCGGTGCTAACGACTCCGGAGGCCCCGATGAGGGCGTGGAGTTCGACAAACACGCTTCGCTCGTGTACCCGGAGGTACATCTATTTCTACATGTTTCATATTTTCTGCTCGAGCTTAATCTATCGTGGCTTCATAAAAAAATCTAGTCCTAATGATTAGATGCAACGTACGAACCGGTACATGGAGAGATCTAGTATGTTCTGAATGAATCCATATTATTTATTTATTAATAAGTTATCAAGAACAAAAACCACATTAATTTAGGAGCGAGCTGGGAAGACGGCCGTAATGAACTGTTGAACCTATATAGACATGTTATTGCATCAAAAGTAACTCGGAATGGTGGAAGGAATATATATTTATTATTTTGCTCATTTCGGTTTGCATTCCATACATTACAGGTAGATTCAAGTGAGATGGACTCTGACAAGGAGAATAGGGACAACAAGAGCCGCCATGTCATGAAGAAGCTCAAGAGCGGGATAATCCCTTTCCGCACTCGACTTGGGGAGCTCAGGTGCCCTTTCTGTAAGAAAGGAGTCAACCCGAGGATTGCCAGCTTGATTCCACATGCGGTTGGCATCGGTAAAAGTCCGGCTAGTAAACACAAGTCGGCGACCAAGGCTAAGCATGCTGCTTATGGAAAATTCCTGAGGGAGCATGTCAAGACCGGCCTAGTGTACCCTTACTTAGGAATCAGCAACTTCTAGCCGACCAACCCGTCACTCTGCTAGCCCAGCCACTAATAGTATTTAGTTCTCTTACCGTATCTAGACCCTTAAACCATGGGGGTTTCTATTTTCGTACCCTTCAAATTATATTCAAGTTCATCTGTTTATGGAGTTAAAGTTCCGGTGGCATACTCGTTATTTTGCATGGATAGAGGGGTGCCCCCGACAGATATAAGGGTTATCCTGTTCGCTAGATCACAGAGGATCAACGGTTGGTGGGCACGATCCGTGTGACAACTATCTCGACCAATCAAAGCGTAGCAGCGAAGATGAGCACATGTGCGAGAGATGGATACAAAGAGAGGGGACAACCGAGTAGCACTTAAGAACCAAGGGCAAAACTGAGTAGAACTTAAAAACCAAGGGCAAGAGTGACAAAGGGATTAAAATAGAAAATAGAAAATGATTTATAAAATGGAACCAAATTGCCAGTGTTACGCTCGAGGGAAAAACTGAGGACAACTGAATCGCCAGGGTCAAACACGAGGGAAAAAACGTGACGCACGGTACGCGTGTGCGGTGCATGGGGCGGTAGTGGACACGTGTGGTCGTGCACAGTGCAGTAGCATACGCAGTGCACGGTAGTGCAACGAAACGTCGCTTCCCTTCTCCTTTAATAGAGGCCTCCCCACTCCCACTCATCACGCACTCGCTCACTCAACCATCTCCACTATCCCATCACCTTCTACAAACCCCCAAGAAAACCCCAACCACGCCGGCAATGGACAAGAACGGCACAGTAGCCATCGGTGCCTCCAAGGTCGCCGGTGAGGAGGCCCCCGTCCACGTACAGGCCCCGCCCCCGTCCCCGCATCCGCCGTAGCCGCCGGCGAGGAGGCCCCCGCTGGTCTCGGGCAGATCCCGCTCGGCTGGGACCCCTACGAGGAGGTTGTCTATATAAGGCCGGAGAACCCCTACGACACCAGCATCGCCTACCCATGGTTGGAGGTAACCAGGGTTTTCTCCCCTTCCCTTGTTCTTCCCCCGTTCCCATCGTTGGATGCTAGATTGTATGTTATTAGGGCTCAGTTGTTCGTATTTTTACAATAGCTAATCCTCTTGTGTTGGATCTCGGTTTTCGATGAATCCCCCTATTCATAGTTGGGATCAGTACTCGATTTGGTTTAAGATTTGGGGAATAATCAGAGATCTCAGTCGGTTAATTTATGCAAATAATAAATCCCGATAATCAAAGTATCTCAATCATGTCCTTATTGCACTCTATTGTTTTTTTCCAATAGGAGGATATCAGCGACATCCGCAGCGACGACGAGTCCAAGGACACCAAGACTCGTCATGCACTGAGGAGGCTAAAGTCCATCCAGTACAGCAACTTCTTCATCGACGACGTGTACAGGTGCCCCTTCTGCCCCAGGAGGCTCCGCGCCACGGACTTCAACTCCCTCATGAAGCATGCCGAGGACGTGAGGACCTGCGGCAAGTCCGTGAACGTCCACGGCTGCATAGCCAAGCACCAAGCGCTCGGTCTTCACCTCCACAACCTCCAGAAGGTGGCTATCGAGGAGGGTCGCATGCCCTCGATCATACCCAAGGCACCCAAGGTCAAGGGAGTGGACAGCAAGAAGTGGAGGAGGCGCTAGAGGGAGGAGGCGGAGGCCCTTCTGGTAGAGGCCACGAGGGGCCACTGATCAGCTGTTACTGCTGCTGCTGTAAAGCAGCATCTTTTGTCTTGTTTGCGTTGAACCTATCAACTGCTGCTGCTGAGCAGCCTAATTGTCGAAACTCGTTAAGTACCGTACTATATAACCTATATTCTTAGCTGCTTTATCTACTTCTGTTCTGTTTACTGAATTTATTTATGGTGCTAGTTAGTTTTGCTGCTCTAGATTTGCTACCAGATTCGGGAAAAACTAGGGCAAAAGGAACAATGAATGAAGAGAGAAGCTGCTCTAGATTCGCTACCTTTTTGGGCAAAAAAATCACAACTGTTAGCGAGAGAGGGGAAAAGGCGCTCTTAAAAAGTCCAAATAACAAAAAAACTACCAACTTAGGCGTCAAGGCGCACGTAACGGTCAAGCCTTTGACCAGACGGCACCCCCTCCGAGCGCATGTGAGGTCTTCGGAATGGAGGGAGGGCAAAAGTGAGGACAAACTAAATGTTGCAAAGTTGCTTGATCGTGCATGCTTACACAAGTGGCCTACACAGAAACTTATAGAAGCATGGGCAAACGAGCTTCAATTTGGCAAATTCTGGACAAAATCACCAAATTAAAGAAAGGAAATTGCAAGATTTGAGCAATCGACAGGCCTGAGCGACTGGGCGGCTGCCCCGGGTTGCAGGGATGCTAGGCCCCTGTCTATGCTTACACTTCTTAAACTTGGTAGGAATAATAGCTGTACACTTCCTTTTGTCCTGTCACATTACATCGCGTCAGCACCGCGCACCCGCTGCGGATCGGCAACGGGACGATGGTCTACGTGACCGGTCTCTACCACGCTAAAGCCACGTCACACACCTGTCCCATCGCCTACCGGGACGGACGCCGAATTTAATCGCTAGGATTGGAAACCAACGGTGCTCGCCGATCAAACTTGCTTTCGCTTGGGTATGACCGGAATATTGGCAAATGCAATTTAAGTATCGCCTTCCGTCTCCTCAGCACATCACTATGCAAAAATCCCCAACTCCTTCCTTCCGCCGCCGCCGTAGCCACCGCAGCCACCGCAAGAACCATCGATGCTGCCGCAGGCACCGCCTCTGCCGGGCCATACCACCGCAACAGATCACTCCACCGCCACGCCAAGTCCCATCCACCGCTACCGACCCTAGGCCACCGCCGCCGCATTAGCTGCTGCCATGGACACAGAGTACGACGTGTTCGGCGACGAGAGGGACTTCACCGACGAGTACACCGTCACCACCCATGGCACCACCAAGCTGACGGTAGTCCATACAAATGCGTCAGTGGAGGTCGCCAAGGTCATCGCAATGTACGAGCGGTGGCTACAGGAGCCGGTGAACAGGTACAAGATCGTCGTCCTTGACCTCGAGTATACCGGAGATAGGAAGAGGGCGGCGCTTTTGCAACTATCCATGCGCAACCACTGCCTCCTATACCACGTATGTAGGGCCAAATCTATAATGCCCGGAGCTTCGCGAGTTCCTACACAGGAGGGAGATCTACTTCGCCAGCGTCGACATCAAGAACGACACTCCGAAGCTAGAGCGGGATCTCCTCGTTCGTGTCGTCAATCACGTCGATTTCCAACGTTTATGGAGGTACCCGAATGGCGATACGGAGAAAGCCGGCATGGCTAGACTCGTTGCTGACATTATCGACCACGAGTACGCCGGTATGAAAGTCAAGTTCCCGAAGCACCTACACGAGCGATGGGAGTGGAGGCACCTGGATTACGATGCGATCAAGTACGCAGCCAGGGACACGTATGTCTGCTACGACATGCTCAACAGGATCTAGCGGGTGAGTGAGTGTGCTGTTTACCACTACTAGTTTCGCATTTCGTTCCTAGTTTTATCTCGCCTGTATTTTATCTCGCATGTATTTTCTAAGCATTCTATGTGTAAGAACCAAACTCATATGATCCCTATGCTATTAGGTACTTAACCTGTATGAATTACATTCCCCCCTTTTGTATGCTCAACTTCATTCTTACAAATTCTGTCTGTGCCATTTGCATGCGGCAAAATCTAGGACTAACATGCATAAGGTGTGATACAGTCATAAGTCATAACCAAACCCAGAATATAGCGAAGGATACATTCATATCCAAACCCAGATTATAGTTTGACAAAGGTAATACACATCAGTTCGTAAGTGCTCACATAGTGTACTTCTGAAATAACATGTTTTCATAAACATAACAAGCCCCATACAAACACAACAATCATGCACTAAAAGTCTACATCCCAGCCTGTCAGAGAAGGCAACCGTTCCTAGGATGCCTTCGGTCGCTTGCCCTGGCTTGTAGATTCATCTACACTCTGGCATCTGGGGCAAACAACCTGCCTTGGTGGTGGTTCAATGATGCGATGCTTGGAACGAGATTTTACAATCTGGCGGTACAGCTCATGGCTAACATACCCGTCAATTGCAGCGTACTTTAGATTAGGTTCAGAAAGCGGCTTATCCTCCCAGTAATCGTGCCCTAAACGCCTCCATGAACATCTCGGCAATTTTCCCTTCATGTCAGCGTACCACGGGTTGATGAGTTCGGAGGCAAGAGCGTCCATCCCGGTCTTGCCGCCCTTCGTCCCTGGGATCCAGTAAATTCCTGGATGTCCACTCTGCACTCCTTTGGGATTCTAATGTTGACAGTCGGGCTTTCAAGTAGTTTAGTGTCATTCATGATGTCAACTCTAGTAAATGTTATGTGCTGGTTCATAAGAAAGTCATGAAACAGATCCCTAATCCTTTCGCCCCACCTGCAAGAAAATGAATTCAGACAAATAATATAGCAATAACTTTTGCAAACTGATGGTTCAGGAACAAAAAGACAACAAAGTCTACCAGATCCCGTCAGCCCCCTTCCCACGATAAGACTGGTATGCGAGGACGTGCCCCTTCATGGAGAGTTGCACCACGATGATCCTACGGTGATCGCGGCTGTACTCGAGGTCGAGACCTATGAACCTGTTTTCTTCGAACTACAGCCAACTCGTGTAATTACTCAGAGTGTTCCTCACATCAGAGGGTCGGTGGTGTAGATGACTTTGATCTTTTTCCTGCCATGTACTTCTATGTCGAAGTGCGCAGTCGCTTGCCTGCCGTCGTTTCGGACGTCCGAAAAGTCCATGACTACATGCAAGAGGGAAAGGATATAGAGGAAGAGGGTGATGTCGTGGCGGAGGAAATGGATGAGGCCGTGGAGGAGAAAGACGATAAGGCTGTGGAGGAGGAAATGAGACGGAGAAGTGAAAGATTGGAACCGCCCTTACCAATATCTGGAATGGTGCACGACCGTGACCGTTCGTAGTATGGTGAAGGTGGAGAAAAATGGAGGTTTTACACGTCGACGCTAGCGCTGCCTAAAATTTGTTCTGCGCCACTTTCATGCGGTGGAATCGAGGTCTGCCATGCACGATCCAAGTCAAATGTAGTCACGTTTGTGCATGCCGACCTTCACTCACTGACAGGCAGGCTGCACATTTCTCTCTCTTACGATTTATTTTTTCACTTCCTCTAGACGGTTCTGGTGTGCGCCCTCAATAATTACGCCCCCTTCCTTGTCTTCCACGCAGACGAGAACCGGCGGCGGCGGCGGTTCCTCACCGGGTCACTCCCTACTCGAACAACTGCTCCCATCCCTGATTCCATCCCCTCTCGAATCCATCCGCCTCCTTATCACAACTCCTCCATTAATCTACCGGATTCCAGACTCCATTTGCCGCTATGGGTAGAGCTTGGGGTAGTAGCAGGCTGAAGCGAAAGGCATGCGACGATGATGTAGATGGCCAGGGCGACCGCCACCACGAGGATTGGGGATGGCCGAACCTCATCACCATGAACGCGCATAGGATCGCCACGGGGTTAGACATCATCTCTACCAACCGCCTCGCTCAATGCATCCCTGGCTATCGCTTCACGATGCGGGACATGGACGAACAACCGTTCGGCATGCCATGCCTTCTTTACCCCGATACCAGCAAATGGCCAAACAACCGCGATGGCCACGTAAGTTCTAGTATCTTGCTTATTGGTCCAGTCATATCATTGATTCATATGTGCTGAACTCTCATCTGAATCCTATGTTCCTTTCGTCGAACGTGTTGTGTGCACGCGCGGTTTGAACAAATTGAACCATTTAAGACTATTCTGTATAGTGGAAGCTCTGCTCATACCTGATATTCTGGTATTTTCATAGTGACACAGTCTTACTTTAGGTGATAGACGAGTTGTCAATTTTGATTTGCAATGGAATGCCTGCTAGGTGATATTTTATTTCCTAAAATAAAAACAAACAGATTAGACGATTTAAGGTTGTTATGCCCCGAGCTGTTTATGATCATCGTCAGGAGTTTGTTCTGGGGGGCTCTGCTCCTACTCCATATATTGGGTATCTTCATAGTGACACAGGCACAATTTAGGCGATATCTGAGGAGACACTCGTATTTAGGTGATATTTTGTGTACTTTAATCTGAAGGTCCAGTTGTCAAATTGTATTTGCAATGGAATCCATGCTAGGTGATTGTACCAACTGACAACAAACTCTGCAGAATATTCATGCAAAACTGATGCTGCTGGATAAGTGGTCGGAATCAGTAGTGGTGAATATCAAGGAAGAAGAAGAGACGGAAATGGGAGATGACCAAAACTGGGTGGGTGGCAACGACGAGTGGCTGGTCCTTTTATCCTAGGATGGGAGTACTTGGACTCTAAAAAATGGCTGCAGATCATTGAGATTTACATTGCCATCTTTGGAGGGTGTCGGCATTACTGCATTCAACAACGGGTGGCCGCCGCCCATTTCCGAATTCGCTTACAGGTTAAACATGGCAGAACTTGAGCTCCTGAAGGTACAGCTCCCACATAGACCACGGGAGGTGTGGAAGACCTGGGAGTACGACCTCTTAGCGGTGTTCGACAAGGCAATCACATTCATTAGATGCCTAGAAGACAAGGAATGGACAGTCTTGCGCGATGACTTCCTGCGGCCGGAGAAGTATGTTGACGCCGTCTTCACCTCCAGCTACCATTCGAACAAACCGCAACGCATTTATGCGGTCACTAAACCTAGCGGCGACGTGCGTGTTTGGGAGCCGTCCATTTGGGGTGAGTCATGGTGTCATATAGCATGTAAAATCCCATTCAAAATTCTGCTTACTGACTGTAAGTAACACGCAGGTACCCACGCAGCCCCGCACATCATTCCAGCTCCGGTGATCAAAGATGCAGTAGCAGATGCTGAACTTGGGACATGGCACTGGTTCCTGGCACCTCTCAGAGGCGACATGAAACAAGATGTTGAACTCATGTGGATTCATATCAGGGGAGCACCAAACATCGTTGGTGATACAATAGAACATATGGGGACACAACTTTCTTCATACCCATCGCTGCGGTGTCACGTTTTCTCGAGGTCCACATGCCCATCAAAAGACCCAGTAGAGCAAGTCTGGAGCAGAGTCGACAATCTAAAGGGACAATCTATGTTTCTTGGGATCAACTACCCTTTCTTTGTCAGAGCCCCTAGAGCTGTTGAACCTATAATTGTCCAGGCAGCCCTAGCTCCTAATGTTGCTGCTGGTGGTGGTGGAGCTGACAAAGAATTAGCTGCTGCTGCTCTTGGTGAAGCTGACGAAATACTTGGTGATGCTGCTGCTGGTGAAGCTGAAGAAATACTTGCTAATGCTGCTGCTGGTGAAGCTGACGAAATACCTGCTGAGGCTGCTGCTGGTGAGGCTGACGAAATACCTACTGAGGCTACTGCCGGAGTCCAGGAAGAACATGCTGGTGTTGTTGCTGGGGTGCCAGCACTTCCAGTGTTTATAGCAGACTGTGTGTTTGCTGCACACTCACGCGCCTATTATGTTGACACTCCAGATCCGACCTGGAGCCGAATCCACGTCGGGGGGAAGGGGCCTACAATTGGCTCATCAGTGGGGTCGTACGATTTGATGGAGAATGACAGACGGCCAAACGCAGCACTCTGGTTCGTTTCGACGATACCACCAGCTCCATGGACCTAGTGCTCATACTGGCAGATCCGATGAACCATTTGTCTTTATCTTTATCTTTAGTTACGCTTATTTGTGTAAAGACTAAGATGTGCTTATTTGTGTAAGACTAAGTTAGGCCTAACTGCGTAATATTTAGTGAAGCCCAACTTTTCTTTCCACACCCATAACAGCAGAATTGCAGCATAGAACAGACAAAGGTAATGTGCATACTAGGCATTTTTGCTCAGGATAACAACCACTTCATGTAAATGATACATGGTGTACGCATTTGAACGCATCACTAGAATGTGCCACCTATTGATGATTGATGACATGGATCTAGCTTTTCTGTGCATATTTACATTGAATCGCTCATTGATTTATTCATATATTTTTTGGCAATGGCTGATGAACTCCACTCTCTTGGTAACATGCTTCGTCAGCGAGCACTTGTTGATGCAATGCAAAGTACAGAACATAGTATACATCGTAGTTCCATTTAGGTTCCATATGTTTTGTCATCACGGAGCTACTAGTTTCAAATGAAAATCTCATAAACAACATATGCGTACATTGGTAGAGTATGCTACGGACACAGTACATACATGTTTTTCTACAATCACAAGAAGAAAACTTGATACATTTTCACCTTGTTGGTGTTGTGCCAAACTAGGTGGATGTGGCTTTGGGGTTCGGAGAGGAAGGCGCCATGGCTGGTGCGTTTGCGACCACGGCGATGGCGAGCTCAGATTCTATAGGAGGCCAACAGGACCGAGCATGGTCGGCATGGTGAAAGATCTCACCCAGGAATGAATTCCCGTCCCCGCGCCGTACCATGGGTGCGGCCATGGTGAGGGCTAGCTCCGATTCAGGATGGGGAGGAGAGTGGGGACGAGCAGGTTCGTCCAAGTCCTAGATCCACGCCATGGCCGCGACCACAGATTGCCGCCCTAGAGGAAGAAGAAGACGCGTGAAGGATGCATGAGCCAACGCTACAAGCCTACATGGCAGCCACGACGGCAGCGACATAACGGCAAAGCTGACAGGGGAGGAAAACTTGATCGGCGTTAGCCTGATAGCTTGAATTGAAACATAAAGTATAATTCGTGCCGAAAAAGACCCTCTGAGTATTTGGCACGCCAACTTTGGGCAACGCAGCTGATTGTTAGCAACTTGGGTACCGCGTTGCCTGGGCGCCCCAACTTTCGGGCCGCAAAATGATATTCTCCAATCTGATGTACTGAGATTTTTCATGATTTTTTACAGTGACGCACATAAATCTATTTCAGGACAACAACTTTCCCATATCTTACTTCCCTCTCATTAGAGGTCATTCTTGGCACAAAAACCAAACAAAAAGGATAAGGAGAGGTTATTACAGAGGCAATAACTTCCAAGACTCAACAAAACAAAAGTAAACTGAAAATAAAAATATAATGGGTTGTCTTCCAAAAGCTCTTTTTTTATAGCCATTAAGATAGGCATGATAATTTCGATGATGCTCACATAAGAAATATGAATTGAAGTAAAGGAGAGCATCAAGAAGCAAATATGGAACAAATTTAAGTCTAACCCACTTCCTATGAAAAATAATCTTGTAAATAAACAAGTCATGAAAGCACAAAGCAACAATCATAGGAAAGCAAAACAAGTGCAACTTCAAAATTTTCAACATAAAGAGGGGAAACTTAATATTGTTGAGATACATAAAACCATGTTTCCCTCTCTCATAATAACTTTCAGTAGCATCATGAATAAAATTAACAATATAAATATCACATAAAACATTCTTATCATGAGCCACATGCATAAAATAATTATTACTCTCCATATAAGCATAGTCATTCTTACTAATCGTAGTGGGAGCAAATTCAACAAAATAGCTATCATTATTATTCTCATCACCATAATCATCAAATATAGGAGGCATATTGTAATCATAATTAATTCTCTCCACAATAGTAGGTGGACTGAAAATATCATATTGATCATTGTAATCATCATATATTGGAGGCATAGTATCATCAAAGTAAATTTTCTCCTCCGTGCTTGGGGGACTAAAAATATCATTTTCATAAAAACTAGCTTCCCCAAGCTTATACTTTTCCATAGCATTAGCAATAATGGTGTTCAAAGAATTCATACTAATAACATTGCTATTAGCACGCAAATATAGTTCTATAGGTTTTTTAATTTTATCTTCAAACACTTTATGTCCTAACTCAAGATAAATACTATAAAGCTCTCTAATTTTGTTGTTGTTTTCCATTAAGCCTAACTAGTGAAAATAAAAACAAGAAACAAAAAGATATAATTGCAGAATCTAAAGGAAATAACTTCAAGCACTCACACACCAGCAACAGTACTAGAAGATATCTTAGTAGCCAGAGGATGTGAGTACCTTTTACCTTACCTCCCCAGCAACGGCGCCAGAAAATAGCTTGATGTCTATGCACGCTTCTATTCTTATAGACAGTGTTGGGCCTCCAAGTGCAGAGGTTTGTAGAACAGTAGCAAGTTTCCCTTATGTGGATTACCCAAGGTTTATCGAACTCAGGGAGGAAGTGGTCAAAGGTATCCCTCTGAAGCAACCCTGAAATCAAGATACAAGAAGTCTCTTGTGTCCCCAACACACCCAATACACTTGTCAGGTGTATAGGTGCACTAGTTCGGCAAAGAGATAGTGAAATACAAGTAATATGGATGATTATAAGTGGTAATTGTAATCTGAAATAATAGTGGCAGCAATCAAATATGTAACAAGACTAATTATAAATGGTGTTTCAATGCTTAGAAACATGGCCCAGGGATCATACTTTCACTAGTGGACACTCTCATATAAATATCTTCTCTTCATTATGCTACCCTGGACTACTTCCAGTTGGACGATGTAGGGCTATGAAAACACACCTTAATTTTCACATTCCCCATCTAGATAACCCCTCACTATCACCTTCAGCACTAGATGGTTCCAACAAACACCACAATCTCATAGAGACATCCAACTCAAATTATACTCATGATAAGTATTTATGTAACCTTAGCCTAAGTGCCACATGGTGTGCACACTGTCAACTTCACACACATGGGGATAAGCAGAGATTAATTAAAGCTCTTGAGTAGCAGAATAGATCTACAGATTACAAAGCTCATGATCTCAGTAAGATCACGCATAGAGAGAGATGAACACATAGCTACCAGTAGAGCCCTTAACCTCGAGAGAGAACTACTCCCTCCTCATCATGGGACTCAGCAAAACGATGGAGATAGTGGTGGAGTCGATGGACATGGATCCGGGGGCACTTCCCTGTCCCGGCAGGGTGCCGGAACAGAGACTTCTGTCCCCCCGAATCTCCTCTTCGGTGGCGGCGGCGCTGTGGAACTTTTCATGGAATTCTAATCCCGTGTCTAGAGTTTTCATCTCAGGGGGAATATATTGGCGAAGGGGCAAGGTCGGTGGAGGCCCGAGGGGCTCACACCACCTGGTGGCGTGCCTGGTGGGTACCCGCGCCACCATAGGGTGTGGCCGCCTCGGTGCCCTCCTCCGTCTCTGCTTTGGACTCCGTCTTGTGTCGGGAAAAATAGGAACTTCGGCTTTTGTTTCGTCCAATTCCGAGAATATTTCCTTACTATCTTTTCTGAAACCAAAAACAGCAGAAAACAAGCAACTGGCACTGCGGCATCTTGTCAATAGGTTAGTTCCAGAAAATGTACAAAAATGCCTCAAAGTGTAGACAAAACATAAGATAGTTGATACAAAACAAACGTGGAGCATCAAAAATTATAGATACGTTTACGACGTATCATCCCTCAGCACACCTTGCAGATCCTGTGTGGACCAAGCAAAGATATCCCGATTCTCACGGAGGAAGTTGACGAGCTCGCTTTCTTATTTTTCGCCTAACCCGGCACCAATGGTCACGGTGCGCTCTGGGAACTGATCATCAATGGGCACCTTCTTTGTATCTTTTATCACTTGAAATGACAAAATCCCGTGCGGATTGGTCAGAGCCGGCATATGCTGCTGCGCGGACTGAGCCAATGCCGCCACCTCCTGGATTCTCCTTTTCTTTTGAGCAATCACAAGTGACTTGGCCAGGTTAGATCCGACAGAAGCGCACTCAATAGAACGCCTGAAGTCCCTAGCTATGGTAATCACGCCCCTTGGTCCGGGCAATTTCATCTTCAGGTAACTGATGTGAGTGCATGCCATGAACTTGTTCAGAGCAGGCTTGCCGAGTAACGCGTGATATGCGCTTTCCAAGTTCACCACCTCAAACTCCAAGTTTTTAGTCCGGCAGTTATCCCTTGTGCCGAATAACACGTCAACTCGGACTTTACCAATGGGCTCACACGACATACCTGGCACGATGCCATGAAACATGGTCCTTGTTGCTTGGAGCATATTCTCCGATATTCCCAACTTGTGCATGGTAACCTTGTACATGATGTTAATGCTACTACCATTGTCTATCAGCACCTTAGAAAACCTCACATTGATATTCAGCCCAATGAATATCAAATCCAACACCAGTGCATACGATCTAGGACTCGGCATGAGCCTAGGGTGATCCTTGATACTCCAAGTGATTTCCTGATCCGACCAAGGCATATACCTCGTCATAGCTGGCATTACCATGTTTACCTCCATATGTCGGTGCGGCAAGCTCTTTCTGTCAGTCTCCTCTGTGGTGAACACGCAGTAGCTTTGGTGATGCTCCCTATACTCGTTCCTCCCTTCATTACCATGATACCCTTGGTCTTGTTGTTGTTGGTTATTCACTTGATGCACTGCATCCCTTCTTTCTTGATTTTCATACCTCGGTGGAGGTGGAGGCAACATCAGCTGTTGTCCATTCCCCCTGTGAGCAATTGCTGCCGAGGTGCTTCATTCTGAGGTGCTTCATGCCGAGGTCCATCATGCCGAGGTGCATCGTGCCGAGGTGCCTGAGCATTCCCCGAGCTACTCTACTCTAGTTTCCTCATCCATTCACATTGCCAGGTCGTATGATTCACCGAATTATTCGGACTTGGCATGTGGAACTTGCACGGCTGATCCAACATAGACTCGAACGTGTATCTCGGACGGTCCTTTCTTTCCTGCCACTGTTTCTTTTGCTCTGGCATCCAAGGCTTCTTGCCTTCACCCTTTTGTTGCCAATGCTGCCCTCCAGTTTTCTAACGCTGGCTGGCACCAACATTGGGCTGATCCTGATCTACAGCCGCCACTTGTTGCGAGTTGTACCTGTAATCCTGGTGGTCATCCCTTCTTTTACCTCGGAATTCATTCCTCCGGGATAATCTAGAACTATCTCTGTTGTAGTACTCCTCATTTGACTCACTTGACATCAGCCGAGGTTGGGTTGGATCTCCCAAAGGGTACGAATCCGTGATCTGGATCGTCTCGGCCAGAGTAGTTGGCATATCTCGTTGTAACCTCTGCAACAACATACTTCCATACCTATAGCCTTGGGTGAACCATGCAATTGCTTGTGATTCAATGCCCCCTTACAGGAATTGCACACATTACACCATCGAGTTATAAACTCTCGATCCAGCTCATTCAGTCTCTGCTTGCACAGTGCCAAGGTTTGTGGTATATTCGGCCTCTTGTATGTGCTCGAGAAATTGCTGATGAACAACTCCTCGAAATCGAACCAACAGTTGATGTTTACTGGTGGTAAGTTGTTCAACCAAACCCTTGCTGGTCCTTCCAACATCTAGGGCACATATCTCATACCCCATCTCAAGTTACCCGTTGCAATGTTCACCGCAGTTGCATAATCAATGAGCCAATCATCTGGTTTGGTGCTGCCATCATATGTCTTCATCCCTCTGGCTAACTGAAAGTTCGCCACAAGTGGTTCTCTCATGATCCGAGGTCCAAAGCATGCCAGCCCCGGAGGGCCCTGCACCTTAATAATTTCTGACCTATAGATTCGGTCCAGCTTCAGTCGTGCATCATCCGGCTGCAAATTCCTATTTCCCAATCTTGACCCAATCACATGGTGCTCTGGTCTAGGATATCCGGCATCAACCATTGCCGAGTAACCATCATTGTACCTATCCTGCCCCAGACGAGCATTTTGCTGTTGCATTGCTGGGCCAGCACTTATCTCCTGCCGAGGTGCGTATTGCTGCTGCTGCTGCCGAGGCATATTTTGCCCTGCTCCGGCCGGATTACGTTGTCCGGCATTGCCGTTGGCAGCGTTCCTCGGCCAGCTTCACCCCAGCTAGCACTGTAACGATCCTCATCAACTTGCACTGCTTTTCCTTTTCCTGCCCTTACCGGGTCATACGAGACCATATGTTTGTATTTTCTCCCCGAGGTCACCACTTCATCTCTCCTGGGGCCGTCATGAGGTGATAATGCAGCTCTAGCAGACTTCGCCGGGTTATTCCTGGCCGAATAAACTACATGTGATGCTCCGGGTTGCGTCGGGTTTGCCTTATTTATTTCCTCATTCTGCTAACATGCTACCCTCAACAAGTGGTTAACTCTCTCCTGTTGCCTCTCTCGGGCCTCTCAGGTTAAGCCTTCTAAATCGGACGTAGCTGCATTGGCAGCCCTAAGGTTCTTCGCCGGGGTACTGTACCTCTCTAGCCCTGTTGTTACTATAGTAGTTGTCTAACCCGGTTTAGGCACATACTTCTTGTCAATCTCAGTGATCAAGTTCCTACCTCGGATTTTTACTCCATCTATGTGGTTTGCCTTTGCATACTCCCGCAGAGTGATGTTTAGTGATTGCTGAAACTCAGCTACTTTTTTTTGCTCCAGCTAGCATTTTCTGCCCAGTTTCCTCTAACTCGTCCTGTGCCTGAGACGGATCTACCACTGACGCTATGGGTGTTGCTAAGCTATCTATTGCCTACCGCAGTACATTCTATGGCCTCTCTAGTGGAGGGAATCTAGACCTTGCCTGCTTTGGCATGGCGTCCGAATAGGTTTGCCAACTTCTTTAGCCTTTACCTTTCCTTCAACGAATTGTGAAGCTTCGGTATCTAGCTTTATCATGTTGCAATGTGCAAACATGGTTAGGATATCTTCCTTCGTTCGTTCCCCAGTCTCCTGCATACTTACTTCATTAGTTTTTCTAACTTGTGCCTCTTCTTCTAACATCTTGAGGAACATTCTTTCTTCTTCGCACTGATCTTCGAGATGCTAAGCCATCATATGTTTTCTCGTGGTCCTTGGAAAAGGAAGGGGTTCAACATATGGGGGTATCTCCCTTAATGGCTCTATATGTGTTGCAATTATTTGATCATCATCTTCAACTAGCTCAGGTGGGGGAGTATATTGAAGCCAATATTTTTTAGGAGCTTCAATGTGTTATGTAAAAGACTGAATGATTTGCAAAATAATATCATCATCAAGTTGGAGTTCATTAGCAGTTTCTTTTACCTTACCGGATTGTCATGGTGGTGGCACGGCAGATGCCATGTATAGGCTAAAGATGGGGCCAATATGCACTAGAGGAATCTAGGGAGGGATAGTGTGGTAATTCCACACTCAGGTGTTTGTATTTTCTCTCTATCAATGGTGGATTACAAGGGCACCTCGAGCTGTTGGTGAGAAAGAGGCTAGTTCTCTTACTGCCCACTACTATGCTCTAGGGTTCTTCCTTAGACAGAATGATCAATCCCCCTCTATGGAGGCCCTGGTTCTCCTTATATAGGGGTCCCAGATTACAAATCTAGGGCACACATGGAAGCATATTCCCTGAATATGCCCTTTGGTTAGACTAAGATGTATCTTTTTACACTTTAAACGGCTAGTCCGGACTCAGGGCATAAGCCTCCCTGAGCCCCTCTGCGGCGTTACATCACCTGACACCGGTGGTGTCAGCCGACATTGGCTACGTCACCCTTGTCGGCCACTCCCCGCTAGTCCTTCCCTCTGCCTGCTTCGCTCACGCTACAGTGGACTGAGGCCACCTTTTGACCAGCGAGAGATTCCTTCATTCTCTTGGAAGCCAAGTGGTAACTTGGCTAGCGCCTAGCTATCCTGGCTACGAGGGTACCTGCAAACAAGGTAGATTGAACATAGACGACATATGTTCTATGTCAGCCGGGTTAACGTTAGGTGAACACTCACCGGGCCGGGTCACTCCATAAGTCGGCCTGCCTTGAGGTGACCCGGTCAACATTCGCTTTGACCGTGCCATACCTCTGCTAACTTGGCATTTGTACCCCAGCGTGACCCTACCCGGGGGTATCCCTCCAACACGGATTTCTTATTAGCATTGAGATAATCATATTCAATTTTTATACCTCCTTCGCCGCCTAAATCAAATCCCCAAGTTTCTCTATTACGACGAATACGTTCTAGAAGTTCCCAATCTTTAGTTATAGTTAGCTCCATAAAAGAGCCTCCGAAATTTGTGTCAAGCTCATGTTTAATTTCTTGATTAAGTCCCCCATAGAAAAATATGTAAACATACCATTCAGGTAAATCATGGTGAGGACATTTATTAAGTAGGGACTTATACCTTTTGAAAGCCCTTACCAAGCCTTCACCTGGGCGGTTTTTGAAGTTCGTGATCGCCCTTCTTACTTCGGCTGTCTTTACCCTGGGAAAGAGTCGAAATACGAATTCTCCTTTGAGTTTTTCCCAAGTATCAATCTTCTCTGTAGGGCAAATTATATTCCAAGCTAAAATAGTGTTGGTTAGAGATTAGCTAAACAATTTAAGTTTCAGTTTGTCATCAGAATAGCCTCTCAATTTAAGTGTCCAACATAACTCGGTAAAATGCATTAAATGAGTGTAAGGATCCTCATCGGGATCATCTCCTGCAAAAGTTTTATCTCTAATAATAGCGATAAAGCGAGGGCTAACCTCGTATTCTGGTTCGCTCCCACTTGGGAATTCTTTGACAAGTCCTCTATTGAACTTCCCGAGGTGTTTAGCTGCATTGAGCTGATTCATCAGTCCGAGTGCAGTCATGGTGCTTACCTGAAACTAGTAAACAACTTTAGTAAAACAATTAGTAGGATAAGAAACTAAGAACAAAGACAAAAAGCGCTTAGCTCCCTGGCAACGGCACCAAAAAATAGATTGATGACTGCAAGTGCACATATCCATTGTAGCTAGTTTTGAAATAAGAGTTTCAAATCCACAGAGAGCTATTTAGTTAAGGTCTTTATGCCCCTCGTCATTATCTACCAAAGGATACTTGTAAGACGCCTTTGATTTTAAGTAAAGGGTGTTTGAACGGTTTTTGGTTTAATGCAGAAAAGTAATTAAAACAAGTAACAAAATCGTTTGGAAAAGTGGTTGAACTCAATAGGGCTAAAGAGTTCTCGGGGATATAGGATACACCACTAGCATGTTATAATTAATCATAATTAGGATAATCTATTTCTTGTATCATGATATGTATGGAGAGAGCTCCATAGTTCACTACAAGGCTCGTAGGCAGTCACTTTGTTGAGTCATGATCGAGGTCATCTCTAAGTAACCACTGCGATGTCTGAGAGCAGTCACCCATAGAGATCACCGCAATTAAGGATCTCCCCGTGGATATCGTAATTAGCTAAGAGAATCTCTCTTTAATCCCCCTTTGATCGTGCAGGTTGCTAGTCGGTGCTTATCTAAAAGTGTAATAGGTGCCCCTCCATGGGCTGCTCACAGCGATCCGACCCTCTGGGCCATCGGATGGGTTCCTGGAGGGGATCTGGACCACTCAGTCGCTGCACCGTGTCATATAAAAAGGCACCCAAATGGAAAACTCTAGCCGCCTCCACAAACTCCCCCAATCAATGCGAGCCCTCTCCTCCCCTGGTCGCTGCCACATGCCCACGCGTGCCCTCGCCTAGCCGCCACACGACTCCTCCTCCGCCGTGCTCTACGAACGCCTCTCCTCCTCTTTGCTGGCCGACGAGCCTTGCCCCGCTTCATCGGGTGCAACATTCCCTTGTGCGCGGAGACATTCAAGGCCGCATCGAGTGGCGAGCGGATGGAGGCGAATGAGATGGCCATGGCAGCAGGAGGAAGGAAGCGATGTAAGAACGCGTATCGGAGGAGGTCTGGCGGCGCTGCCTTGGGGAGCTCGTCCGCCACCGCCCAGTAATAACGATGAGAAAAGAAAAGTTGTAATTATGACATGGTTTATATTGCATAAGTTACAATATATGTATTTGTACTTACTATTAGAGCAGAAGAACAGGTGGGCCTAGAAGTACTTAAAAATCGTGTGGTACTCTGAAGCAGTCGCCCACTTCCCCATGCATACAGGAGGAAGCTTCATGCAATCCGCAGTTTCCTTCATTTTCTCAAGTTCCTGGAGCATCAATAATACTTGTCAAAGGAGCTAATATTTGATCACTGATTATTACAAGCTTATAGCCAGGTCAGCTAGAGTCTACTAAAAATAACGCCAGTTTAACTGCCTAATTTCGTTAATGGTCATGGTAAAATAAGGCACCTTTATTTTTTACGCTCAAAATCCGAAGTATTGTTAACCAAGTGAATTCTTAGAAGAATACTACTCAGTTGTCAGTTCCCCTAATAATAGGAGTAAACAAAAGCAACCTTTGCTACATGGACGCTGCTACACAGTGCGTGGGGACAAATCGGTCTTCCGCGGTGCCCCACCCGGAAATAAAAAATAATCAAGTTGTGGTCTCCGCGTGTGCCAAAAATAGAAAGTCTTGGTCCCCCACCACGTTCCCTCCTTTCCCCTGCGCACAGAGTGCAGTTTTACCAGCCGCTCTTCAAATGTTAGTCCTCCCATGCCTTCTGTTTCCCCTGTTTGGCTTATGGCTAATTCATGGCAGGAAAAACAGAGTCGTTGATAAGTGGAATAAACCCAAGGACCGAACCGGCAAAAATAAGTCCACATCGGTGACCAGCAAAACCCAAGAATGCATCTGCCACCTCTTTCGTTCCATTTTTGTATACATTTTCTACTTTGCATCTGCTTCCTCTCTGCGAGAACAACATCCAGATCTGCAAAGTATGTTCTTTCCAATTAAAACTCAGTAAGTACGAGTTGTATACAATTGATGCATGAAGCATCAGGATAAGAAACCCTCCCCCTACACCCCCAAAGATCAAACACATGGTTCTTAATCTATTACAAAATCCCCAGGCGATGCATATCCAATGTAGCTTGTATGTACTTTCAGTAATTTAAAACTCGTTTCTGTTTCAAAAACAAGGATTTTCTACATGCTGTCACACAACCATGTAGGCATGCATGTAAGAAACCTAGAAAAATAGTCATGATCATGTCAAATTCCTCACCAATTCATATCAGGATGTAACAAAGAATCACTGGAACTTGTGCAGACCATAAACATGTAGAATTAGATGAGTAGCATGAATAATCATAGCATAAACTCTGAATGTAAAAATCCCAGGAACAATATCCATACCATGAAGTATCTCACTATTTTGTGCATAGCAGAAACACGAAAAAAGGCAAACTACTGCACACAGATAGGGTGCAAACGGATTTTAACTAGTTCCAGGAACCTTCTTTTCCACGACTATGCTCACCCGAAGACTAGGACACAGATAGCATAAACTCTGAATGTAAAAATTCTAGGAACAATATCCATACCATGAAGTATCTCACTATTTTGTGCATAGCAGAAACACGAAAAAAAGGCAAACTACTGCACACAGATAGGGTGCAAACGGAATTTAACTAGTTCCAGGAAGCTTCTTTTCCACGATTATGCTCACCCGAAGACTAGGACACAGATAGCATAAACTCTGAATGTAAAAATCCCAGGAACAATATCCATACCATGAAGTATCTCACTATTTTGTGCATAGCAGAAACACGAAAAAAGGCAACCTACTGCACACAGATAGGGTGCAAACGGATTTTAACTAGTTCCAGGAACCTTCTTTTCCATGATTATGCTCACCCGAAGACTAGGATACCATTGTGTTGATGTTCTGACCATCGCTTATTTACATGACGATTGTTACCTGTAATAAAAACAATAGTTACGTGCTTAATTTAGGGTCATGCTTGTTGTAAGTTTGAAGACATAAAAACTGAACAGTTCCTACGGAAATATTCCGATTTGAAAAGGATTTTACTCTTTTATGCATCGTGTAATTATCATAGTGTATGAACTGAAACTTGTATGAGAAAATGAGCAACGAATGTTGTATGTGTATGAAGAAATGGACACAAACATTTGTCCTGGTTGTCTAGACCTAAATGCTCCAGTCCCGGAGGATACAGCTACGCTATGCGAGCATGGCGAGCATGTTTCTGGGGGCAAAACATGGTCGCTAACTCAGGAGTTGAAATAGGAGAGGCATAAGTAGTATAGAGCATTTAATTTCTATGATTAAAAACATTTTAGCTGTGAAATAACCATGCAGTCATGATAGTAATAAAAAGATAGTTAACTACGTGATAACCATGTGAGAAATCTATTTTTGTTCATGGAAGTAGCATGTATGAACCGATAGCTTGTCATACAACTACAGGGAAAGTATACAGGTTGAGAACAACAACATGGCATAACCAATCATAACATGAGAAAGCATGTAAGAAAAAAATCAAAGTAGAGGCATAGGTCATATGACGAATATCACATAATCATGATCATTCAGTACCATAGAGCTTGCATGTAATTAATCCTATGAAAAATTTAGCCAACAAAGTACTTTTTGATTTGTGCATGTCAGAAACACAAAAGAGCTACCTGATGCATACATTGTTCCATCCCGTATACTAGCAACTACACTAAAACGGAACCTGTCGTGTAGATACAAAAGCATCTTACTTTTTCATGTTCTCCCCTTCAGTATTAGGATTCCTACTGAATTAGACCACCATGTTGTTCTTTTTTCTTGGTGTTATGTTACCTGTAACAAAAAATAAAAGTAACAGTTAGATGCTTTTTGTCTTACATGAAAACAAAAGTGAGGGTCACACTTGCTATAAGTTTATGCAAAAAGTTATAGTCTGGAAATTATCCATATGCAAAAAGTTACTCGCTAGTTACAAAACCAAATGTAAAAAAGTTAAAAATTTACAGTCTAGAAAGTATAGTATCAAATGCATTCATATTGATGTAGTTATACAACTATATATACTTTAACAAAAAGTTACATGCATATGTAAAAAAAAGTTGATGACAAAATATATGGAGTGTAAAAAATCCTAACACATATACTATGAATTAAAAAAGTTACAGGCTAGATATAAAAGAGCCACAGTCATACACAGAAAAATTACATGCTAAGGTATTAAAAGCCTAATTGCAGTTCATACAAAAATGTTAAATGTAAGATGAATTAGTGCCCTCCTTCATCTTAGAAAAAGTTACAGGCTAGATATAAAATGTTACCGTCCATTCACTAAAAATTACATGCTAAGATATAAAAGCCTAATAACGGTCCATATTTAAATGTTACATGCTAAGATATAAAAACCTAATAATGGTCCATACTTAAATGTTACATGCTAAGATGAATTAGTGCAACCATTCATCTAAGATATAAAAGATAATTAGAGTCCATACTAAATCTTATCGAAAGTTATAGGCTATATATATGAAGTTACAGTCCATACACACAAAATTACATGCTAAGATGAATTAGTGCCACCCTTCATCTAAAAATCCCCCCCCCCCCCAAATAGTGGCCATCGTAGTATGAATTAGTGCTAATTTTGAACATGATAGTTACGACCGGAACCAGAATCAAAATCACTCACGCTCGCCGCTCCGTCCATCTTCCCTCTGACAAGGAGATTTTTATACAGTAATGTAGTGCCACGAGAAATGGACATCTAATGGAGATACCAGAAAATGTGTGGTTTCGGCTGGCACGTCAGAGCGGGGCGCTCGATCGGGCTTAACTGGCCACTATTTTCAGCATGATTCAGGATACCACAAGGGACGAGCAGTGAGTGGTCTGAAAAATGCCGTCAGTGGGCTTGCATACGAGACGTTGCTTTGTTGTTTTCAGAAAATAAATAGGGTTAGGCCAAGTCGCTACTAACACCTAACGTCATCCCTCAAAATAGGAAAACCTGAACTTGACAACGTCTAGCAATAGCTACTGATCATCTCCAGCGAGAGCAGGCAAGCCACAATAGAGGATTGAAGTGATCTAGATCATCTAAACATTTTTACCCAGTAGTATGTTGTTCAGACTAACCGCTCCAGTCTACACCTAATTTCAGAAACAACCACTAGTAAAAGAATAGCTGAAACACTTAAAAAAGAACAGAGACCTCCAGTCAGTGTTATTTTAAGCGTACGCTAAAGCTCGCTTAGCTCTAAGCGGAGGGTAAACGCTCAGTCCGCTTAAGCGCTTAATTGCGCTTTAAGCATGTGCTTAGCGCTTAAGTCTTCATTGTGTGAAAAAGCGGTCAGACGCTCGCTCAGCGCTTAGCGTTTTTTTGAACCTTGCCTCCAGTTAACATATGCATCTAGAGAGCATTTCAGGATCTTACACAAAAACATTCCAGCATCATACATACGCCACAATTTGCCATTCCAACAACTGGTCATATGCAATGAGGTGGTGATTTTTGGAGGACTGAAGCGATCTAGGTCATCTAGCGCTCCATGCGTGTAAGCAGTTCATACAGACTACTCCAGACTGAACAAAAATTCATAAACATGCACTAAAAATCAGCTGCAACATCTAAGAACAGAAATCTCTACTGAACAGACACATGCAGTGAGCATTTCATAACCTCACACAGATCATGCATCAAGCATCATCACACGCCACGGTTTGCCGTTCTAGAAATACTCTCCTCGTGAACAAACATACAATGGAGTTTGCAATTCTAGGACATGATGTTTGATATACAGTCAAAATTGAAAAAAATTACAGACTACATTATTGAATACAGTAAAAGAAAATCTATGATATACAGTCAAAATATTTCTGTGACCCTAAAAAAAGAGGGAGTTAGATGTACAGTTTAACAAATCTGCATCAAACCAAAGCCTGTAATTACTTCCTGAGATGAATTAGCACTAGTTTGAACATTATAGTTACATTTAGTGACACAAGACCATGCATAGAATTACATCCTAAGATGAATTAACACTAATTGTAACCATGCTTGTAACTTTGGCTTAATAGAGTCTCTGTGCATGTTGTTATGGCTTACGAGAATCTTAGCACCCCAGTTTAATTTCAGAGGGGCCTACAATCCATGATAACCCCTCCCCCCTCCCCCGGCGCACGTACTGTATAGCAGAAGAACTAGGCTGGAAAATATGAACAGTACAGCACCCCTAGAAACTCCCCTGCTTATGGTAATGCAACTGCAGCCAGTGGCAAAAAAAGATGCGAGATGGAGATTAAGGTACTCACCTCATGAAATCGAAACGCGTACACCAGCAGCTAGGCCGGATGACCTTGCCGACGACGCTCTCCCACGTCCCCTGCTCTCAACCCGGACGAGTCGAACATCATCGACCCTTGGGGTTCGGTAGAGACGAGGCCTGATCCGCGAGCGCCATGCAGCGTCGTCGCTTCGAAAGAAGGAAGCAAACCACCGCCCCCGCTCGATGCGTTTTTCCGGTGGCCCGGTCGCCGGCGACGAGAGAGATTTCCAAGTAAGAGAGCAAAATCGCCTCAGATGGAGGAGGTGCGGGAGGGGATGAACTGGGTTGGGAAATTTTGGGCACGGATACCGAAATTTGAATGGCCCCAGTTTTTTGTCGAGTAGCGCCGCTTCGCTAGGGAGGTGATATACCGCACGATGAACATCGGATGGATGCGAGCGGTGAGCACTTTTCTAGACCAGATGGACCGCCCGCAGGAATTAGATTTTACGTTGTACATATATTGGAACGGGAAAAGCCAAAAACGTTATCGGTGTGAAAAATCAAGCTCAGCTAATCCTAGAGTCCTTTTGTTTTTTGGTTGCAGATTTGTTATAAGAGAAAAAAAGTAGTATGCTGTGTTTGGATGTCTTAATTGAGGCCCGGAATTGGAATTCTGGAATCGATGGGCCTAATTCTACCGTTTGGAACGGCCTAGGAATCAAGACGTGGAAAGACGTAGCGATTCCGAGCTGCCCCCCTGCGAGCGTGCGCCCCGTCCTGGGAGTTTCCGAGCGGACAGGCTCGGAATCACGCGGAAACATCAGACACGCGACCCGTCCCCCTCTCCCGATAGCTGTTCTCGCCAGAGGACCCCTCCCCGCTCCCGATAGCCGCTCCGTCTCTTCTTCCTGCCGGTGAGATCCCCGGCCCTCCCCTTCCCCGTCCCTCTCGCCCCTCCCGTTCCCCGCCCCTCCCCTTCCCTGTTCGGCCTGCTCTCCCTCTCTCTTCCTTCCCCCACCTTCTTTCCCGTGGCGGCTGGAGGTGCCCCACGAACCCTAACCTGTGTCAGCGGCGGCCTGGCTCCCCTAACTCCGGCGGGAGGTCGGCCCTCCGTGTTAGGTCGCTGGAAGCGGCTCCCTTGTCCTCCTCCACCGGCCGACAGCCTCTATGCTTTCTCCTCTTCTTCTCCAATGATTTTTTGCTGCAACTATTTCCTTGGAAGAACACCTAATTTGATCTATGTGAACTGCAGATTCCTACAAGAATTAGCACCACCTCGGTCCAATTGAAGGTATTAACTTCTTACTCTGTCCAATGGGTTGTTTTGTTTCACCGATTTATGACATATATTTGTGACATGAGCCTATAATATGATGATATATGGATGTGTGTGTGATGCCTATGCTCTGCTCTAAATAATTAGATTTTAAACATTGTTTGCATTGTAGAAATAATCATGTCCCAACAAGAGTTGGTCTCTTACATTACCGAAGAGAACAAAAGAAGAAAAAGAAAAAGGATAGTATTGACAAAGAAGTTTTTTGAGATATCATGTCTTGCTCTAGCTTATGTTACAACGCAGCGGGGACCGAGAAACCTAGGATGCTTCAACGATGACGAGGAGAAGGTTGCATATAGGAAGTACATATTGAAACAAACATATGATGGTTCCGATACAACTTGTTATGATAAGTTGCGCTTAACTAAAAGAAACTTCCATGATCTTTGTGCTATGTTGCGTGCGAAGTGTGGTCTCAAAGATAGTACATATGTTGAAGGGTTTCGCAGCATAGTAAATCAAAATTTTCTATGGAAGCGAACAGAAGGAAAGCCAAGATCTAATCTAGGAGATGCAAACAACGAGAGAGATTGGATTAGATCTTCATACCCTTGAAGATTCGCACAGCGGAACGTTCGTCGGAACGTGGGTGATGTAGTCGTACTCGCTTCTCCTCCTCGCGATCCGATCCGATCTAGCACCACAAGTGGCGGTGCCTCCGTGAGATGCACACGTGCATCACCTTGACGTCTCCTCCTTCCTCAGACCAGCAAGTATGGTGGAGAGATGGATTGGATCTACAGCACGACGGCGTGGTGTATATGGTGGAGAATTTCTGCCGCAGGGCTTCGCCTACAAGCAGTCGGGAGGGAGAGTGGAAGGGCAGCAGGGCAACTAGGGTTTGGAGGAAGGTGTGTGTTGAGGGGAGGGGGCGCACCAGCCCTCTATATATAGAGGGGGGTGCGGCCAGCCCTTGCCCATCCTCCAAGCCTATCTCTAGTTTAAACAATTTAAACTCTCCCTTATCTAGAAATCCTATCTTATCTTATCTCTAGTTTAAACGATTTAAACTCTCTAGGATCGGCTGGGCCCTATGGGGCCTTGTGCCCCTGGCCCAATGCGGCTAGGACACTCCCTCATAGGCCCATGCCCCCTCCCGGAAGGTGGGACCACGTTGGCCCCCTTCCGGAAGGTTCTAGAAGCTTCCGGTACAATACCGATTAATCCGGAACAATTCCGAACTCCAAAAACTGCACTGCCTTATATGAATCTTATTCTCCGGACCATTCCGGAACCTCTCGTGATATCCCGGATCCCATCCGAGACTCCGAACAAAAATTCATAAACCAATTATCCAATCTATCCTAGCGTCGAGACACGTTAAGTGTGTGACCCTGCGGGTTCGAGAATATGCAGACATGATCTTCTATCAATAATCAACAGCGGGGTCTGGGCACCCATATTGACTCCCACACATTCATCGATGATCATATCGGATGAACCACGATGCCAGGATTCAATCAATCCCATATATATATTCCCTTCGTCTCGCGATATTTTACTTGCCCGAGATTCGATCGTCGGTATCGTCATACCTAGTTCAATCTCGTTCACAGCAAGTACTTTACTCGTTCCGTAATCCGATATCACTTTGTGATTAACTCCTTAACCATATGCTTGCAAGCGGTGTTGATATCGATTACCGAGTGGGCCCGAAGTATATCTCTCCGACTTGGGAGGGACAAATCCCATCTCGATACATACAACCCAACAGATACTTTCCGATCACCTGAGAGACACCTTTATGATCACCCTCTCATAGGATGACGTTTGATGACCTCAAAGCTTTCTTCCAATACCAGGGAGTTGTATTATCTCATGGTCTAAGGAATACAATATTTGACATAAGAAAAGCTTCGCAAAGACGAATACGATGACACGATCTAATTGCTTCGCTTAGTTTGGGTCTGTCCACCATATCATTCTCCAATGATATGATCTCATTATCAATTGACAACTCATGCCTATGGTTAGAAAACCTTAACCATCATTGATCAATGAGCTAGTCCATAGAGGCGTACTAGGGACACGGTGTTGTTCACAAACCACACAAGTATTAATGTTTCCGCTTAATACAATTCTAGCATGGAATATAAACTTTATCATGAACAAGAATTATAATAATAACATCTTTATTATTGCCTCTAGGGCATAATTCCAACATATGTGACAGTAGAAGAGAACGTTGATATGTTCCTACAAGTTGTTGGACATGGAATTAAAATGAGAATGTTGGGTGGCACATACCAACGGTCTTTAGAGACTATAAGTAGGCATCTCTCTACTGTGCTATTAGCCATCCTATCTTTACATGGGGAGTTCATCAAGCTTCTTGATCCTTCTACCAACCCTCCCGATGATTACAAATGGAAGTGGTTTGGGAATGCACTTGGAGCACTAGATGGGTGTCATATTCCGGTGTTTGTTAAAGCCGCTGATAAAGGGAGGTATAGAAATCGAAAACAAGATATCACCACTAACATGTTAGGTGTCGTTGATTGGAATATGAAATTTCTATATGTTCTACCTGGTTGGGAGGGCTCGGCATCAGACTCTAGAGTGCTAAAAGATGCTATGAGAAATGATCGCCAAGATGCATTTGTTGTACCATAGGGTATGACTCTTTCTCTTGGCTTTTTATTTCTCATATTTAATTGCTAGCTAACTTATTTACTTGACAATAGGAAAGTACTACCTAGTTGATGCTGGCTATACCAGTGGACCTGGATTTCTATCTCCATTCAGATCCACTAGATACCACTTGAAAGAGTAGGTTGCAAGTCAACAACAACCCCAAAATGAGAGGGAGATATATAATTTGCGTCATGCTCGTGCTAGAAATGTTGTGGAGAGAACTTTTGGTTTGTTGAAGAAAAAATGGGCTATCTTGCGTTCATGTTCTTTCTTTCCCATAGAGGAAGAGGTAACACATGTCCATATGGTGTTGAAATAATCAATACGGGAAAAAATGTTGACTATGAACTAAACATTTGCAGATTCGGCTTATTAATGCATGTTGTGTGTTACACAACTATGCAAGGGATAGGCAACATGTGAGGGATAATTTGTTGCTGCAAGAAGTCGACGCCGAACTAGCATCTATGGTTCCTGAACATGTAGACGATGCTTCTTTAATTAGAAGTGTCCAACAAACTATTGCATGGTCTAATTTTAGGCAACAATTTGCAGATGAGATGTATGCTGATTACCTAGTGGCTCATGGAGAACTAGAGTTCGAGTAGATAAGTAGTTATGGAGTATATAGCTAGCTAATGGTGCCTTTTGTTGGGCTAGCTTCATGATGGTGGCCTTTTGTGTGATCTTTTGTACATGCAACATATGGAAACTAATATATATGCTTTACCTTGCTTGCTATTTTGTCCTTACATTTATCAATATTCATTCCTTCTTATTTGTATAGAAGCATGGCTGAACCAAAAGCAAAGAAAGCTACTACTAGGAATTATCTTACATGGTCTAGTGAGATGGACACGGCATTGTTAGCCGTACTTGTTGAGCATCACAACAATGGCGACCATGCTCAAAATGGTTGGAAGCCACATGTGTACAATGCTTGCATTAAGCATGTCAAAGACAAATGTCAAGTTGACATCACGAATGATAACATTGTTGGAAGAATTAAAACCTTTGACAAGCAGTATGAGATCATTACGAAGATGCTTTCACAGAGTGGCTTTGGATGGGATTGGGAAAAGAACACAGTGATGGTTGAAAGTGACGAAGTGTGGGATAGATATGTGGAGGTACTTAACACTAAATTTTATTTTGTTCTTACTTTTGCAAGTTCATTATCATCTCTAATATTTGTGTGCATTGTGTAGGCAAACAAGGATGCACGTGGCTATAGGACCAAAGTGGTCAAGAATTGGGAATCAATAGTCACTATATATTCAAAAGACCATGCGACTGGTGCAGGTGCTAGGACAGGAGTTGAGAGTGTTCAAGAACTGAACTCACAGGTTGTTGAAGAATCTCCCGAGGTGCCTACGAAGAGGCAACGCACGGGAGATGCTATCTTGTCCATGATAGGAAAGATGAGTACATCGTTTGATGATGCTATGAAGGCAACCGAGCCACTTCCTATGCCAAAGGTGACTCCTCCCGCTGAAATTCTTGCTGCGCTCGAGAAAGTAGATGGTTTGGGAGAATCTGATATGATAACAGCTTATGCAAAGTTATTGTTAATGAGCGCTTATATGAAGCATTCATGTCACTTCGTGAGAAATTCAAGAAGAATTATCTGCTTACCTTGCCTTGATGGTTGCTATGATGAGTGGCGTTATGAACTGCCCACTTGTGTTATGTGTGAGCTATGTGTAAGAGACATGAGCTATCTACTTCTGCTACTCGTAAGACATAAATTTATTATCCATGTTGTGACTGTCGTTGGCACTTAATAACTATTTTGTGTCATGCTTCATTTATTATTATTTTGTTATTGTGGTGTTATGATACTGCAATGTTGTCATGTGTGAAAAATAATACATAAACCTCAAGTATACAATACAGTATTATGCATACAAGTCTGTAGAGAATTTTATATTGTCAAATCTCAAAAAAAAATTCAATTCCATGTTGTGTGCATCCAAACATGATTTGGAATTGGGTACTACCCTTGATTCTAACAGAAAATTCCTCAGACATCCAAACGCCAGAATTGGAAATATAGGCCATTTCCTTTTCATCTTGAATTTGGAATCTTTAGTCTAATTCAACTCCAAGCTTATTTTCCAACATCCAAACACAGTGGTAGTGTAATTGGAAAGAGAATAAAGAAATACCATCCTGGGCTTTAGCTCCCTTCTCTGACGGCGGCTGGGATGCCCTCTTGCTCGTGTGCGCCTCCCATGACGTCCTCTCTCGCCCCGGTTGATCTACGAGTCGTGGCATGTTACTGTGAGCGGCGCAGAAGCCCAGCACTATGGTCCCACTCGAGACTCGAGCCACCACCGTCCTCCGCCTCGCCCCGCTGCTGCCCTCCTCCCCTTCATCCTTCTCGGTTTTGAACAGGACGAGTACAGTGTGAAGTAACGGCGGTGATGCCAGGTGCGGACGAGTCAGGCAACACCTCGCGACTCCATCCTAGGGCCCCTGAAATTCTTGTCCCAATCTCAGATGCATCTCCATGTAAGAAACCATGTCACGCAGATGAAGCTTCATGTCTTTTTTCAGATTTATCCTATGCAGGTCATGGTTCATCTGCCCTATTCCTTGCATCCTTGCAGGGAAGAAATAGGAGAAAACATGCTCAAGGACACCATCAGGTACTAGGAATAATTCGTTCCAGCCACCATCAAGTCCGATGTACAAATACAAGGGACAATGTTGCTCAAGGTAAATAATCTCAAAAGCTTTAGTACCTCTAGATGTGTTCCAGCTACATGATACTAATTCATGAGATTTAAGATTCTCCATTAATCTGCTGACTCAAAAAGTATATATTTTTGTGTGCGTTATTTTTGGAGATAGATCGCAAATACTGATTTTGTTTTAGTGTACATCAGCTTTTGTTGTAAATGTTAGATTTCTCTTGGCAAGTAAACCCATTATCCTTTAATCCCTGTTCTATTCTATAGCCCACTTAAAACCCCAATAACTCAGATTAATACCTAACATCTTATCAATAAAATTGGTAATGAAGATTTCCATCTGTCCGCACTGCTGTTGACCAACTTTTAAAAAAGTCCACGTGCTTGAAGAATATCAAGCAAAGTTGAGTATACCATGTGTTAGAAAAACGTGTGTTGTGGGATCTTGAAATATATCAGGCAAAGTAGGCTACCGGACAATGTCTTAGATTCAGCAAAAACAGATTATTTCCTTCATTTGATGGCAGATTTACTGAAATTGTCATTGAAGTTCATACAACCAAAGATTACTATGGATCTGCTCTCACAGAGGAGCTTTTTTCATTATGCGAAGAAGATTACAATAATTATAGTCGTTACCCTCTGTTCAGTTTTATTATGATTAATTGGTGGTTCTCTGTGGGTGCTTCAGATAGCTCTAAGGAAGACAAAACATGTCCAAGTGTTCTGTACGGGTGAACTGCATGTCCTCCAGCTACATGAACAAATCAGACACCACCAGCAGGACAGTTCAGTTTGAGATTTTCAGGAGGCTTTTACAAACATGGTATATTAATATTTATGCTTTCCAGTGTTAAAGAAAGATATGGGGCCTGGCCTAACCTGCCAGATTTCACAATATCATGTATAACAGAGTTACATTTTTTTATTTCTAAGATCTATAGTAAGTTATGTAGATTGATCAAACTCCACATATTAAATATGTTGTCACCGAATCAGTAGATTTATGGTTCCATTTGCACATCATTATATTTGTAATTTTATATGTGTGCCACTACTCTGCACTGGAAATGATAGAAACATATATGCCTGCCAACTTATGCAATAATGTAATCTTTGCATGTGGAGTGCCAATAGAAAGCTATGTTCTTTATCTTGACCGTTATACGATTTTAGTTACTACCGGTTTTCAGTATGGTTGCATTATTGGCCTCTGAAAATGCTTCTGCTCTTGCAGCTTCACTTGAGCCTCCATTTCTGAAGGTACCGAATTGACTTTCTGTGCTTGGGTTTGTAGCAATTTAAATTTCTATTCCTATCGCAGACTAATATATAATTATTTCTGGTGAGTATAAGTTAACGATTGTGCTTAAGGACAGAGAAGAAATCAAGTCTAATTTTTAGGAGTATTTATGAGGTTGAGAAACTACAGTAACGTTTGAATGCAGGGTGGCTTTTTAGCGTGTTCCTTCTTGGCATGTGTGACACTCTGCTTCTTTTCCTTGGGTGTCCCATAATGCTTATGATTTATCCTACTCTGTTGTAAGTTTTATGATCCAGAACTTCTCCATGTTCGAGGATCCTTTGCTAAATGCAGACCCAAACCCATTATGAAAAATCATATGAGTGCATATCAGTGGTGCCTTGAGTCCGTAAAGCATACTCTTTGGAAAGTATAGTAATTGTATGGCTACTCCGTTTTCTAAACCATGTATTTGTTGTATTTTTTGTGCATGGTAATTTTGAACTTTATATTTTCATTAGAATAAGAAAAATGTACTGGAGCATCCATTTATGTAATTGGTGATGGCATTATAGCTGTCATCGCATTCATAATTCAGCTGTTGTTACTGTAGCGTCACATGTATTTATATTTTGACATAGCTTGTCTGATGCTTCAAAGTAGTTCCTATTTGTTTGTATGGTACATATGTGTAATGCATTTACGTGTCCTACGCTGATTCACGTATTGTGTAAAATATTTGTAGGCACAGGCTCTCACAGAAAGCCCATGCGGATCCCCCAAACAAGAAGAAAAAGACTTGAAACGGTAGCAGGTACGATGGTCTAAACGCTTCGATCTTTCTAGGAAGTACATGCTCAGACTATACTCCTGATCTTCTATTTGTTTTGGCTTCAGATTTGTCGCTGGCTTTTCAGTGGTGCTTCCGCATCGTGACATATATCTTTAGTAGCTGTTTGTTTCCTGGGATCTAAGGAGTGAAGTCCTTTATTTTGTAGTTGGCTTTTAAATATGAACTAATTCCATCATGCAACAATACCCTTATGTACCTCGTTTAGATGTTGCTTCTATATGTTTTTGCTACATGTTACTGCTGATTACTTATGTACTTCATTCTATCATGTGTTGGCTTTCTTAGGAACCAGACTCATGTAAATTCCTGGTGCGGCGCCGCTCTACGCTTTGTAGTATGTGTTTTGTTTTAGCCCCGCATGGCTCAGTCAGGAAAGACTCCTAGAAACACCTGCTTTAATACCGGTAGATGTCAGTGTGCTTTCGTCCATTGTTATGTACTCCCTCCGTCCCACAAAAGATATCGTGGATTTGTCTAGATTTGCATATATCTAGACATGTTTTAGTGTATAGATACGAACGTAAATAAATCTAAGATATCCTTTTTGTGACGGAGGAAGTACAAATTTCCTGGTTTAGTACTGTCTTCAGGTATTTGGTGGTTGGTCATGCTTTCTTGCATATTGTTTCTTTGTCCCTATTTCGTTCTCCTACACTGATGTGTCCTTTTTATCCTAGGAATCCATGAGCTTTACACACTGGACAAAATTAAGCCGGACCCCTTGTCCTCTTGTTTGAGGCATGTGGTGTCAAAAGATGATATTGAGGTTGTACTAGAAGTGCACTCTCTAGCATTGCTTCTTTGACCCTCTCTGAAGTTGTGTTTAAGATGTTACAAAATTCAGTGAAGGTGGGTGCACTCTTAATGAATACATTGATAGTTCTGGTCAGTTTTGATTCTTAATAATTTATCAATATCTGCCTCAATTGAATGTTGAGAGAAAAGAACCCAGTTATTAATAAGAGAAAAGGCACGCATACAGCCTATATTATCCCAACCATTCTCCAGTTGTCGGCCATTATCTGGCATTTTTTTCAATGAAGTTATCTCCTCTTCTATTATATAATCTAAAACTTTGGAAGGTTTAGTTATCTCAGAAGTACTTCTAGAGGATTCTACATGGGATCTTAAGAAACACAACAATTTTTCATCTTGAATTGTATCTGCTTGCAAAATTAGCAAAATTAGCGTGTTCTTCTACGTGCAGGCCCTTGAGTTAATAATAAATATTTTCTCTTGTTATCAGCAATTTTTGTAAGTTATTATTACTATTATGCAAGATGGAACAGAAACATTTTCACACAAGGAGTCATGAGTATCTCTATTGGATGATTTGTGCAAGCATCAGGTATGTAAGAGTTTAATTCAACTTTTCCGATTTGGACTGGTGACTAAATTGCTCATATTATTCAGTAGTTGAATGCTAACATTTATTTAAGTGCATACTTGATGTCTAAACTAACTCTTGACATTATGTTGTTACAGAGGCCTGGTGTAATTGGTATCATTTCAATATTAATATGCCTGAGTAATTATCTTTTATCAATATTCAGTTATTTTTTCCTTTGTAGATACTGGTTGTATATAATTACCTAGTGAAGAGATGGTTCACAAAATAAATACTCAACATAGTCACGCGCTTTGTCTATGTAGGTGAAATACTCAAGGAATTCATGCACGTTGTCTATGAAGGCCTTCACTTCCTCTGTTCCCGGCGACGGCTCCTTAACTTGAGATAATGTCCCCTGATCACCTGAGCTAGCTGATCTGCCACATCTGGCCTGATACCACCATGGACTTTGTGCACTCTATGAAATATGTTTTCTAGCGCCTTATGGCGCGCCAGTGACTACCACCGCTTGGCCTTATACATGTAATATATTTCCCTTTGAACACAAAATGAAAGCTTATGACTTAGATTGATCATACTCGTGTTTGTATTTTTCTAAGGGAAAAGGGGATCGTTATTCTTCTACCTAAGTTATTTCCATCCTTAGTGTGATTGGATTGTAAAAGATGATGTGAGATTTATCACATTAGTTAAACAAGCATGTATGCCATGCTTTTGTAATTCTGGTACTTATGTATGGTTAGCTATCATGTATGCAATCTTTGTTGATCAATGGGCAATGTGTTTTTCTCCAATATATATTAACAGTGTTATGTGTAATATATTTTTCTGTATTTTGCACTCCTGCTTATTTGATATTTCGATGTCATTTTATCTCTACAATATTTATCCTACTGTACTATTGATTTTTTTTCTGGATTCATCAATGAGCCTTCTTGTGGTTTCCTCTGGTTTAGTGTACCATTGTAACCACTAGATATACTCTTTGTGATTCCAAAATATGAATGGTGAAAATAAATAACCTTAAGAAGAGGATCACTCCTGGCATCATGAACCAATGATGCGAATTCAACTGCCTTTGTTTTTACATTGCGTCTCTCTGCTACTCTTGGATCTTCAATGGTCTTTTGATGTTACTATTACCCACTAATATGGATGTTCATTTAATCAGATGTCTTATTGTTTATAGCAAATATCATATTACATGTCCTATTTTAGATTTGATCTTAGATTTGCTTAAATACCTTCACGTGGATCACATACAAAATTTTGGTATTGTCCTTAGTATAAATCTAAACAACTCAATATATGTACTTCCAAGTGTTGTTTAAATTATGATAATGTATGATATTATTTCTTATATTTTCTTTGAATTTTTGAATTGTCGTTTACTAATGTTATCTCTAAAATCTTCCTTCTCATGCCTTATTTTGTTGCCATTATACAAAAGGTAAATTATCGCGAGTTCAACGGGATCGCGCGCCAAGGCGCACCACTAAATCTAGTAGTCACAATAGCTTCGGGCACACTTCCAAACACATCCAAAGGATTTTACCCTCTTCTTTAGACCTAAATTCAAATGATATGTGGCCGACTACACATACCATCTAAAGAGAGATATCAAACACACATCATACAAACATCATAGACCAATAAGTCAATGGACACAAGTAAATATCATCTTCATTTCAATGCATAATAGTGCTAGGGTTTCTCCATCTCCCCAAGAACGAGGGAAACTACTCACACATGGAAGCAATCAATGACATCATCATAATCAAATGGATGGGTAAAACTACGAGGATAAATCTAGTGGAAACCACAATTAAATCTGAAATTATAACAAGATCTAATGAATGAAAGATGGGGGTAGTAGTAGTGATGGTGATGCATCGATTGATGATGAAGGGGATGATGCGATGTCCTCCAATGTTCCGTGAAGCAGCAGGGATTTTCCCTTCTCCAAGTTTCTCCTTCAGATCCCTTTCTGGTTTGGTTTTTCGTGGCTCAAGGTTGCTGTGAATGTCGGATCTATGATCCATCTTCGTCAGGAGAAAGTATTTGACGAGACGGTCGCACTGCCGCGTAGTACGGGCAGAGTCTGTCCGTACCACTATTCGTTAACACTCCAATAGCCTTCCTTCATGTTTGCTATTCTCTCAGGTGCGAAGGTAAATCAATTAAATGACTTTTATCACTTAAAAATATCATATTACAATATAATACGATAGTCTCAATTGATATGTTCATAAGATACTTAGTAATTCAGGATCCTATTGAAACAAGGACAAAAGGTGCGTACAAACACAGTAAAATACTAAAAACCCTATTCTACTTATGCAAAAATAGAAGGTAAATATGCATCAATTTTGGATTCATCAGTGGACAACTACCACATTTTCACCACTAAGCCGGGGACCAAGCACAACAAGGCGCCACGAGGTGGAGGTGAATGCCATTGTCCCTCTTGTCCCCCGTACCTGAACTAGTCGGAGAAGGAAATCACCTGGAGCAGGGAAGACCATTCGGATATGCTACCACACCCGGGAAGCTACGCGATGGTACTCTACCCCATTGTCTCCCAGAAGCAATCATGCCATTTCTCACGCGTCCTCATAGACGGCGGCAACAATATCAACCTCCTCTACTGCAGCTCCATGGACCGGCTCGGCATCACTGAGTCCTTGCTCGAACCTTCCACGACATCGTGCCAGGCACCTCGCATGCGCCAATCGGCAAGATCCGGTTGGACGTCATCTTCGGCACAGAAAGCAATTTTCGCCGTGAGGCCATCTGATTCGAGGTGGTCAACCTCACTAGTACCTACCATCCTTTCCTCGGGTGCCCATCGCTAACCAAGTTCATGGCGGTGTCGTACTATGCATACCTCAAGATGAAGCTTCCTGGCCCAAAGGAAGTGATCACTTTCACCGGCTACAGTGGAGTGCGCCTCTGCCGGATCGAAGATTGCTGAGGCAATGGTCATCGAAGAAGAGAAGCGCATCATCATGCATAATATGGCGTTGGCAGAAGACGATATGCCAGATGGCGGCCCCAAGCTAGTCAGGGAGACGCGGTTCAAGCCGGCTAAGGGCACCAAGAAGATTTTGCTTGACGAGGTCGAGCCGGAAAAGTTTGTCCTGGTCGGATCCGGCCCCGACAGCAAATAGTAAAGCACGCTCGTCGACTTCCTTTGTGAGATTCGGGATATCTTTGCATGGTCCCCAAAGGACATGCCAGGTGTTTCAAGGTGTTGGAAATATGACCTAGAGACAAATAGTAGTAAGGACTATTATCATATTTCATATACTTTATGATTAAGTTTTATATCATGCTATAACTGTATTGAGTGGAAACATCAATACACGTGTGATATACAAACAACCAGGGGTTCCCAGTGAAACTCTAGTCACTGGTTCATTGGTCAACAGATGATCATGTTTCCTGATCATGTGGCATTTATGCCAGTTGGAAATGAGGTCATCTCATTCTGAGAATGAGATGATGAACCAATACCCAACCTAAACATCGTGACCCGATCATGTCACGAAGTTCAAGTTATGATGATTAGAAATTGATCCTTGTAGACTATTCCTTAGACCGTGAGGCTATATCAATCACTGTCTCCCGAGAGTGCTTAGATAGCATCAAACGCCATCTGGTAAAACGGTGGTTATAAAGGTGTGTTCAGGTATTCGGAGGAAACCTTAGAGGCAATATATGTCAAGAGCGGGATCTGTCCGTCTATGTGACGGGAAGATACTCAAGGGCCCACTCGGAGAAGTTATATCCAATAGCTGCGCGGCGTGTGATTCGATCACAGGGATGTCACTTGTCGAAACGAGTCAAGTAGCATTGTTCAGTAACGAGATTGAACACGACATGATGATGTCATTGATCAGATCCCGGGTAATGCAAGTATCGAGTGACAAAGGGAATAAGACACGACTGTCCCGGTTCAAACGACGAAAGATCTTCGTGGAACGCACCGGGGTCACATGGCCATCCAGGTTCCTCTGTTGATCATTGGTGCGGGAGTGTCCCGACAATGTCTGGAGTGTTCCCGAACCGTGGGGTATCACGCTTAAGGGCTTGATGATGCTTAGAGAGTGTTTATAGGATCGGTAGAATCACCGAAGAAAAGAAGGGAGAAAACCGGAAGGGTTTCGGTAAGTCCGCAGTGGAGGTGGAAGGTGTTCCATGGCCACGGAGATTGAATAATATGTGAATGAATGTTAAATATTGATTTAATCATTTATTCATAATTTTTTAATAAATAGAAAATCAATTAAAGGTCAAAAAGGTTTAATGGGCCAATTCCGGAGGGAGAGGGCCCATTAGGGGAAAGGAGAGAGGGAGAAGGGCCAAGGGGGCTGGACGGCTGGGCCTAGCCCCCCGCGGGGCCCACTAGGGGCTGGTCGGCGGCCTCCCCATCCCCTCCTCTCCTTTAGTCCCACCCCGGGACTTTGGGGGAGGTAGTACCTCCCCTCCCCCTATATAAAGTGGGTTATTTGGCCTAGAAAAATACACCAATAATCAATAAAAGGTCTCCCTACTTTTGGGAGGACCTCCAATTGATATTTTCTCTCTCCCCCTCTCTCTCTCTCGTGATCGTGGTCCCAAGTCTGGACTGCACGAGCGAGAGACATCTTCACCGTGGAGCGCCGTCGTGCTGCGGGATTCGGATCCGGGAGCTCTACTTCCGCAACTGATGCTGGATCGGGGAAGTGGGAGTCATCGTCAGGCACCGGACGTGTGTAACTCCCCGTGAGGTGTCACACTTGAGGCACTCAAGTCGTTGGAGCCAGAAGGAGCGCAAGGACTTCATCACGACCTTGAGGTCGGCTTCGGCTCGTCTACATCAACCACGCTCTCTTGAGCGTTGACAACGCTTTTCGGTCTTCGAGGGTAAGTTCGTGAAAATCCCCTCCCGTTACTGTATTACTAATAGATAGGTCCTGGCAGCTTCAGGGGTTCTGGGGCGTAGAGTAAAATTTATTGTTTTTATACGTGGAACCCCTACAGTGGTATTAGAGCTAGATCTATGCGTAGTAATACTAGTACGGGTAGAACACACGAGATGTAGCGTGTGGGCGTTGACCTTTTAGTTGTTACCCTCCCACGTGTACTTGTGTATACTGCAGTAATGCTTGATGAAGCGGCCCCCGACCGACTTTACGCGTTCATTCGTGAGACTGTTTCACGCTTGACATACGACTTGTACCGTATAAAGTGGCTTAGAGTGTGTCTGCCTCTCTCGCATTAGTTGGTATGCCATTTGCAACGGAGGGCCCCGAAAGGGGTGTAGTAGAGACAACTACTTGATCAGCATTGTGCTGAAAGTTCGTAGGTAAGAACGGTTCTTGTGCGAAAGCCCATTCAGCCACGTAAAACATGCAAAGATAAAGTAGAGGCGTCTGACTTTGTTTTGCAGGGGGGCGTTGCTTTGTGATATGGTTGTGGCAAAGGTAAAGTAATTACCTTTTGTTACATAGTAGTAGATAGTCATAGAGGTGACGAACTACCACGCCGGAATGACACCAGTACCCTGGTGTCTACGGCACCGGAACCATGGCGCCGGAACCCGGTGACGGCGGATGGAGATCACGACATGAAGGACCATATCACATAGCATTTACATTCAATGTTATTGTTTGTATGTCTTATTATGTGCTAGTATTAGATACTCGACGGTATCCTAATAAGATGATCCCTATTCAAATAACCAACGATTGTGTTCCCCCTTAGTGTGCACCACCAAGAAAGTTCTTCGGTATGAGGCAGGCCGTGATGATCGGGTGTCAGACATATCTGCGTTCACATACAGTGGGTGTAAGCCATGTTGCACAGCGAAAACACTAAGGTTGAGTTGGCGAGCCTAGCATGTACAGACATGGCCTCAGAACGCGGATGGTCGAAAGATCGAGCACGAGTCGCATGAATGATGTGACCGACGTTTAGCATCCACCCTTGGACCCACAGATGGCCGTGATGATCAGGGGAGATGTGGCTGATAGGGGTCGTGTTATCACTAGGAACCCTTTTGGGGATAGGTGTTTCTGAGTGGAGTTATTATTAACTCATTTAATTATAAACTTAGTCTAAATTCCTTTTGCAATTATAAATGTAGATGGGCTCTTTCGTGTTGACAATTGAATGGTTAGAAGGAGATAAGCTCAGATTAGATGGATCGAACTTCTCCATTTGGGTTGCCAGTCTCCATGTTCTCCTTAGCGAGAACGACATGGTCGACTACATACTCGACGGGATGGATTTGGATCCGTCCATAGACCTTGAGACCCCAGAGGAGCGGAAAGACCGCTATCTCCGTCGGGAGATGGCCTCCTATATTTCAGTTGTGATGCGTTTTGGAATGGTGGACAAGCTGTGGCCTTTCATGGGTGATGTCAACCCTCGTTCGGTGATGCTACAACTTAGGACACATTTCGTGGATCAGACACGCATTTGGGAGCATGAGTTGATGGGAGACTTCCTCTCCATTAAGATGGAGGAGAACTCGTCACTGGACAGCCACTTGCAGCACATGCATGATGTGTACATGAGGCCAGCATACTTCCTGGACGTCTGGATTACAGGCTCTTTTGCAAATGTTGCTGTGCTGCGGTCGCTGCCACGAAGCTACCAAGCACAAGTCAGGACTTGCGTAATGAGGGGCGACACGGAAATGGAGTTCCACCGGTTCATGACACATCTCAGGAATGTGTTGGTTGAACCAGATGTCGCTCAGGTCGTCAACGACAAAGGTATATATTTGATATACAGTTTTATAAATGTTATAATCTTGCAAACACATTGCAGTGTTAAGTATATCTGATACTTGTTCTGTTTTGGTGAAAACAGGTCCTTCTGCATGAGAGGTGCTTGCTGGAGAGGAGGTGACGTTGCGTGTTGATGGCGAGCATGATGATGACGGCCGACGACACTCTCCCTCGACATTTATCACTTAGTTTGTGTTTTAGGATGATTAATGTAATCAAGAGATTATGAACTTCTTTAGTGTGTCTCACACTTCGTGAGACAGTTATTCATATGAGTTTGTAACAAACATTTGTTCTGCTTTTATGAATGATTTCTATTCGTGTTCATATCTTGTTTGATTATGTGTGAATTATCCTTGTTGTTTGAAACTAATTGATAATGTATGAACATTTATAAAACATTAAAATGCCTTGTTTAAAAATACCCAACTTAATGATATTTCATTGATGAATGAAACCATTGTTTAAATTCAAAGTTATGTGATAATATGTGAAAGTCATTCGATTTCTTGTCACATATAAATCATGCCTAAGTTCAGCAAAATAACTTGAACACCGTGTATTACTTGAATACAAAGTGTTTAATGAATTGTTGAAAGTAAATACATATTCGATGTATTGTGTTTTAACGAAAATGGTAATTATCATTATATGATTGTTTAAATGTGTAAAGTAGTTTACCAAAGGAAACATGAATATGAAACTATTTGATTTGATCAAAGTGTTTCATCAACAAAGGGTATAAGTATAAAAGAGAATCCAATTACTATGATTTGATCAATAGTAATGAAATTCAACTTTATAAGAATGGCATAAAAGTAATTGTGAAATGCAAAGTATTTTGAAACGTCAAAATGCAAAGCATCACAATGTGATATTAGATATCAAAGGAGTTGAATAGAAGGCACCAAATAAATCGTTGTAGTGTAGATGTAGAGACCATTAGTTAGAAATAGTTAACACTCAATTAGAATGTAGTAAACCATTTGAATTCGTGAAAGTTTTGGGGTTATTTGATATAACCAAAATAATAGCGAATAAGTCCTTGTGGTGTATTCATTGGAAACTTTGAATACGAAGTCCATAGCTGAGACCAAAAGGAAAGCAAGATTCGTATTGCTTGGTTTTTGGGGCATTCTTGAGAAAGCTCACTTTTGGTGATGTTTCTCAATTATGAAGCAAATGGAAAATAGTGTAAAACATGATGAGGATTCAAAACCCTGCATCAGAGTGTTGAGAAGCGCAACGGACAACGTTCCTGAACGATTCTCTTCACAGAAGGAAAGAATCAATGATTTTGATTATTGTGTTTTTCCCTCCACTATTGTTTTTCACTACATAAAGTAGGATTCAAAATGTAAATCCATAACTTGTATGGAGACATTTGTGAATTGCTTGTCATGATTTTTGGAATATGACATACCTACAAACTACAAAGGAAATAATGGTAAACTAAATTATGAGAAATCCTAGAAGTAAAATTCCCTTGAGATTAGAAAGCAATTCGTTGCTGAATTTCACAAGTAAAAGGGTTACTTGGAATTTTCCCAAATGACTGCAAAGCCATAGTGGAAAAGGGGGTGAATGACAAAAGCGCAATTTGTCAAGTGTTGGACAAATTCAAATGAATTTGATATATGTATGCTAAATGTCTAGTGGATTTAAAACTAGTAAAGTACTAGGATATCATAGTAAAACTCCAAGTTTGATATTTGATCAAAATATTTTGAAGTTGTTCAAAATAGTAAGGAGATATGCAATTTGCATATAATTGAGTGGGAGCTATGAAAGTCTTCCTAAAACAATATGTGATTGACATATTTTTGAGTGGGAGCTTATATGAGTAATTCTTAAGCGTGTTAAGGATGAAAGCGCAAATACTTATAAATAATGATTTATAAGATGTAGAAGTTGATAATAATCGTATTATGATATTATGTAGTATTCCTTAAGGGATTCTGAAAAGTGTTTCAGAATAGAAGTTAAGGAACCAGTCCTTAATAACCCAAATTAGGAATAACATTAAGTTTAACATCAATGGTTGAAAGAAAGAAAAGGATGATCGTCATCCACTATGTTGAGACATGGGTTCTGTCTTAGTAAACCATGATGATAACTTAGCATAATATGTGATCCAAATAAGGAACGTTTGAAAGTGATTAAGTACGAATCACAGAACGTTGAGCTAAGTTTGTCCACAGTGTCTATTAGAGAACTGTGAACATATTTTCCAAATCCATAAAGGATAACATATCTTAAAGTATAAAGAGTTGTGTTATAAGGGAATATGTTGGAAACTCCTGTAGATACCAATTAAAGTCAAGTAGGAAGCGAGGTGAACAAAACATCGAAAGTTGCACAGATTGCACGGGAGTTTCGATGAATACATTTATAATAATAGATAAGGGTACCATCTAAAGTGTTGTATAATGTTATGGCGGGGCTAGTTCGCTTTTAACGTAGAATGATGTGTCCCAGGTCACAGTGCCCATGATAAAGCCCTCGAGGTTGATCTAACGTCACTGTAGGCTCCTGGAATCAGGCCTAGTTCTGCTGCCATGGCAACAATGCATACACACAGATGCTATCATGTGATGATAAAGTATTAATGTCAATCAAGGTGACATTAGTAAGTTGCAAAGGATTTGGGACTATAAAGTACAGACCCAAGACTCAACCTCTTCCATGAGCAAGCATGTTCATGGTACCGGGTATATGGTGCCAATGATTAAGAACAAATGCAGCTAGTGTATTTGTACTCTAGTGCAAGTGGGAGACTGTTGGACATATGCCCTAGAGACAAATAGTAGTAAGGACTATTATCATATTTCATATAGTTTATGATTAAGTTTTATATCATGCTATAACTGTATTGAGTGGAAACATCAATACACGTGTGATATACAAACAACCAGGGGTTCCTAGTGAAACTCTAGTCACTGGTTCATTGGTCAACAGATGATCATGTTTCCTGATCATGTGGCATTTATGCCAGTTGGAAATGAGGTCATCTCATTTTGAGAATGAGATGATGAACCAATACCCAACCTAAACATCATGACCCGATAATGTCATGAAGTTCAAGTAGCTATTCCTCGTAGACTATTCCTTAGACCGTGAGGCTATATCAATCACTGTCTCCCGAGAGTTCTTAGATAGCATCAAACGCCATCTGGTAAAACGGTGGTTATAAAGGTGTGTTCAGGTATTCGAAGGAAACCATAGAGGCAATATATGTCAAGAGCGGGATTTGTCCGTCCATGTGACGGGAAGATACTCAAGGGCCCACTCGGAGAAGTTATATCCAATAGCTGCGCATCGTGTGATTCGATCACAGGGATATTACTTGTCGGAACGAGTCAAGTAGCATTGTTCAGTAACGAGATTGAACACGACATGGTGATGTCATTGATCAGATCTCGGGCAATGCAAGTATCGAGTGACAAAGGGAATAAGACACGACTGTCCCGGTTCAAACGATGAAAGATCTTCGTGGAATGCACAGGGGTTGTTGGGGATATACTTTCCGGGTATCCTCACAGTTCCTCACTGACCAGGGTGGCCCACTTCGGGTTAGATCATTGCTTCACGGGCGGCCCAGTTAGGGAGAAAGACGGAGTCCAATCCGGCTACGGGAAGGCCCAGAAGACTTACCAACTTAGGCCCATAATGTTACTTGAAGTTCAAGATGTACTCTATAACCGACTCTTAGTCGTAGCCGAATAGATCTCTCCTGTAAACCCTAGGCCGGATATCTATATAAGCCGTCCTAGGGAGAGCCTTTAGGGCACCCAATACTTTAGACCCTCAACTCGCACAGGCGAAACCCTTGTAACCCATATTCCGGCTCTGCCGTATTACTGGATTGCTAGCAAGAGTAGGATCCGTCCAAAGCCGGCGGATTCGAACCTGGGTAAACTTGTGTGCTCACCGTCCTGGAACACCGTACGTCTCACACCCCTCTCTTCTGCACGCCTCGAGGACCCCCTCATGGCGTACTTGTCATCAATACGACGACAGTTAGCGCCCACCGTGGGGCAAGTGAGCTTCGGATCTGCGTTCCGGGCGAAATCTGCAAGAATCAGAATCGGCGAGACTATCGCCGTCGGTCGCATCCTCTACGCCAGTGACGTCCCTCTCATTGTTCTCAACGAGACCTGGATTCCGGCTAGGGAGGTCGTGACCGCCTACACAATCATGTCTTTTGGCGAGATTGATGTTTACATCGGTTTCGCTGAACCTGCCCAACACACCCCAGTGGTGATGATAGAGGCAGAAGAATCTTCTAGGTCCCCTTTGTCCGTAGAGGGGGCAGAGTCCCGGATCTCAGAAAACCCTAATCCCACCAAGCCCGCACCAGTTGCGGAGATAGTAGAGAAATCTGAGCCTGAAGAAGACCTTGCGGTCCAAGTCGAATCTGGAGTGGATCTCCCTGGAGAAGCCGGATCCCAGATCGACCCACTAGTGGAAGTCGAATTCCAAGAGGAGCATATCAACGACACCGATTCCGGATCTGATGATGCCGGGACAGACAGACCTTTCCTAAGGTACACACTAAAACGTATGATACTGCAGGGCAAAAGCGTAGATGCAATCCTCGAGACCATCAAAAGTTTCGACATGGATGATCGCGAAAGCCGCAGGTACCTCAGGAAGCACGCGTCGCACTTCGTCGGTTACGTGGGATCCGGATCCGGCTCTGCCGATGCTGGGGGAAACACCGACTCTGTGCTGGAGGCAATTGGAACAAACGCCGACATACCCGCATCCTTGGATGAATCGATGACGTCAGCAGATTTCCGAAAGTTCTCCGTGGAATATGAAGAGGAGTATAACTCCAAAGCTGCAGAAGAAGGAGAAGCCATGTATGAAGGATCCGAGGAACACTCTCCCAAAGCGCAGGATGACATGGACGTCGGAGATAATCCCGAAGTCTAGATGTCTGAAAGTACCGACCAGAGCTTGACTCCGCGAAACGGACCCAAAGCCGTCTTTGCTACCGGCGCTGCCAAGAAGGCAAAGAAGAAGAACAAGAAGAACAAGATCCTGGCAAAAGACCCTATGACAGAAGGGGTGATTGCCGAGGAATACGAAGAAGACTCAGATGGAGCACTTATCCCAGAAGAGCCGAAAAAAGAAGAATCGGTGGATGGACACGTGATCACCGAAGGTGCGCGTAAACTCATCGATGTTGCATTAACCACACCTATCCCTACAGCTGCAGAACTTACTGTAGATGAGCTGGACGAAAGGGCCCAAGCCCTAGAAGCGCGTCGTCAACAACTCCTCGATGAAGCCAAAAACATCGAGGTAGAGAAGAAACACATGGCAACTAAGGACTACATGTCTCGGTTGCACCAGAAGACACGGAAGCGTCACATAGATGACAACCAATTCCCACATGTCCGTGCCGTCCTTTTTGGAGATGAGATGGGGAAGCCACGGAAAGATAGCAAAGGGGATTGGGTATACCCAACCCCAGTATAGAATACCGTGGCGGCCCGAGAAATTCTATCGGCTAATCCAGGACTGGAGGAGATCCGGTTGGGTATCAAGCTACTCAACAAGGGACTGGAGCAGCAAAAGGTCGCCCTGTTCGAAAGTCAAAAGTTGGTCTCGGATTCTGACAAATGTCGCACAGATCCGGCATGGGCTGACGTAAGACCCCAATACGCCCGGGAGCAGTATCATCACCCCGAACGCCGGGAAGACAATTATTTAAGAACCGGATCGTCAGGACAGCATCACAAAACTACGTGCAACTGGAGCAACGTTGCTCCAGAGGCAAAAAAAAAGACGCCATTGTTGCACTGAATCCAAAGAACCCTCCCCAAAGAGAATCTAACGATCGAAGGGGAGAAGATAAAGAGAAACGACGGGAGGAGGATCGACAAAAAATGCCACCTCCTAAACATGCTAGCCGTCCGGCTGAACCTCACCATGCTGGGAACGACGGACGAAGAAATGACGGAAACCATGTGGGGACAAGCCGGCAGGGGGCTGGTCGTAGTCAAGATCCTCCTCGGAACCGGAATAATGACGCTCAAGATCCTAACATGGCCATCAAGGTCCCTCTGTTGATCATTGGTGCAGGAGTGTCCCGACCATGTCTGGAGTGTTCCTGAACCGTGGGGTATCACGCTTAAGGGCTTGATGATTCTTAGAGAGTGTTTATAGGATCAGTAGAATCATCGAAGAAAAGAAGGGAGAAAACCGGAAGGGTTTCGGTAAGTCCGGAGGATGTCTGGAGTGGAGGTGGAAGGTGTTCCATGGCCACGGAGATTGAATAATATGTGAATGGATGTTAAATATTGATTTAATCATTTATTCATAATTATTTAATAAAGAGAAAATCAATTAAAGGTCAAAAAGGATTAATGGGCCAATTCCGGAGGGAGAGGGCCCATTAGGGGAAAGGAGAGAGGGAGAAGGGCCAAGGGGGCTGGACGGCTGGGCCTAGCCCCCCGCGGGGCCCACTAGGGGATGGCCGGCGGCCTCCCCACCCCCTCCTCTCCTTTAGTCCCACCCCGGGACTTTGGGGGAGGTAGTACCTCCCCTCCCCCTATATAAAGTGGGGTATTTGGCCTAGAAAAATACACCAATAATCAATAAAAGGTCTCCCCACTTTTGGGAGGACCTCCAATTGATATTTTCTCTCTCCCCCTCTCTCTCTCGTGACCGTGGTCCCAAGTCTGGACTACGCGATCGAGAGACATCTTCACCGTGGAGCGGCGTCGCGCTGCGGGATTCGGATCCGGGAGCTCTACTTCTGCAACTGCTGCTGGATCGGGGAAGCGGGAGTCATCGTCAGGCACCGGACGTGTGTAACTCCCCGCGAGCTGTCGCACTTGAGGCACTCAAGTTGTTGGAGCCAGAAGGAGCGCAAGGACTTCATCACGACCTTGAGGTCGGCTTCGGCTCGTCTACATCAACCACGCTCTCCTGAGCATTGACAACGCTTTTCGGTCTTCGAGGGTAAGTTCGCGAAAAGACCCTCCTGTTACTGTATTACTAATAGATAGAGGTTCAGGGGCGTAGAGTAAAATTTATTGTTTTTATACGCGGAACCCCTACACGAGGGACCTCGCCGAGCACTCTCTTCATGTGCGGCTGGATGCGAAGCCAGTGAAGCGGTCTCTTCGCCGCTTCGTGGAAGAGAAAAGGAAGGCAACTAGTAAGGAGATCACTAGCTCCTTGCAGCCGAGTTCATCATGGAAGTATACCATCCAGAATGGTTGGCAAACCCGGTGCTGTTACTAAAGAGAAACAATACATGGAGCATGTGTGTGGACTACACCATCTTGAACAAGACCTACCCCAAAGATCCCTTCGCCCGGCCCCGGATAGATCAAGTGATCAACTCCATGGTCAGCTGCGACATGTTATCCTTTCTAGATTTATATTTAGGCTACCACCAGATTAAGTTGAATCTCGTGGATCAAATAAAAATGACCTTTATTACCCCATATGGGGCTTATTGTTATACCACCATGCCATTCGGTCTACAAATGCAAGTGCAGCCTACCAGTGTTGCATGCAAAAATGCCCACAGACACAAATTGGGAGAAACGTACACGCTTAGATTGATAATGTGGTAGTGAAGACAAAAGGGTGAGGCACGCTCCTCCGGGACCTGAAGGAAACATTCGCGAACCCTCATCGGTTCCATATGAAGCTGTACCTGGAGAAATTCATCTTCGGTGTCCGAGCCGGTCAGCTAATCCTCGGTTTCCTTGTCTCAGAACGAGGGATCAAGGCCAACCCGGAGAAGACAGGCGCAATCGAGCGCATGCAGCCGCCACAAAACTTGCACGACATGCAGAAGTTGACCGGATCCTTGGCCTCTCTCAGCCAGTTCTTCAGCCGGCTAGGCGGGAAAGCACTCCCACTATACCATCTCATGAAGAAAACCGACCAGTTCGTCTGGTCAGCTCAGGTGGTCATGGCCTTCCACGACCTCAAGAGAATGCTCTCCTTCCCACCCGTCCTAGCGGCCCCGGCTACGAAGGAGCCAATGCTGATGTACATCACGGCCACCAACTGGGTCTTTAGCACCATGCTCGTGGTGAAGATGCTAGAAGAGGGGAAGGCGCAGCTGTTCTAGTGCCTAGTGTACTATCTGAGCGAAGTGCTCTCTCTCTCGAAGCAGAACTGCCCCCACCACTAGAAGCTAATGTATGGCATGTACATGGCCACCAAGAAACTGAAGCATTACTTCCAAGAGCATTACATCTAGGTGGTGGCCATGATCCCACTCTCGGAGATCATCGACAACAAGTACGCCACTGGACGGGTGGCGAAATGGGCCATCGAGCTTGCCGTCCATCGCATCTAGTACGAGCCAAGAACGACGATCAATTCCTAGGCCCTGGTTGACTTTCTAGCTGAGTGGGCGAAAACCCAGTACATGCCACCGGCTCCCGACTCCACGCACTGGAAGTTACACTTTGATGGCTCCAAGATGCGCAGGGGCTTGGGAGCCAGAATCATCACCACCTCTCCAAAGGGAGACCGACTAGAGTACATGTTGCAAATCCACTTCCACGCGCCAACAACGTCGCTGAATACGAAGCACTTATTCATGGAATCCAATTGGCAAAAGAAATCAGCATATGTTGGATCCTCTACTTCGACGATTTGGATCTAGTGGTATAGCAAGTCTCATGCAGCTAGTATGCCAAGGATGCAAATGTGGCCTTGTACCGATTCTTTGTCCACTAGATGTGTGCTTGTTTTAAGGGATGTGAATTCCATCATGTTCCTTGGGCCAACAATGAAGCTGTCGACGTGCTCGCGTGAGTTGGCTCAACAAGATAAGCAATTCCGCCTAGCATTTCCCTAGAGCACTTCCGTAAGCCCTCCATCCAACCGTCTCCAGAATCCGAGTCAGTCATTCTAGAAGAGGACCCGGGGGTTACTGGCTCCAAGGACCTAGAGGTCGCCAAGAAGGTCCCGGGGGATGCTGGCTCCTCCTTTCCACCCGGTAGACCTCCCAACGAGCCCGACCCTGCCAAAGAAGAAGAAGTAAAGCTGGTCATCCAGACCGTGTTAGCCATCTGGGAGACCCCGTAATGGGCCAAGCCCTTCATTGACTACATCGCCAGAGGCAAACTCCCGGATGAAGAAGTGGTGGCAAGGCAGATCATGTGCTGGGCACACACATACACCATCATAAACAATGAGATGTACAAGCGCAACATGGGCGGCATTTATCAGCACTACGTAGATCAAGAGGAAGGCATTCGGCTACTCGTGGATATCCACCAAGGATAGTGTGGCCACCACGCTTCATCAAGGGCCATAGTGGCCAAGGTGTTGCGCCACGGCTTCTACTGGCTGAATGCACTAGACGATGCAGAACAGATGGTGCGGGCATGAAATGGCTGCCAGCGCTTCAGTTAGCAAAATCACACACCGGCTACAGTACTCAAGACAATCCCCATCACTTGGCCATTCGCCGTATCGGGGCTCGATATAGTCAGCCGCTTCAAGACTGCGCGATTTGGCATGACACATCTCTTGGTGGCGATAGACAAGTTCACCAAGCAGATCGAGGCGAAGCCCATCAAGAAGCTGGATGGACCCAAAGTGGTCAAAATCCTCAAGGACATCATCACACGATATGGCTACCCCATAGCATCATCACTGACAATGGCACGAATTTCGACAAGGGGGCCTTCATGCGGTACTGCAGAGACAAGGGCATCCGTCTGGACCTAGCGTCCTTCACCCACCCCCAGTCAAACAGGCAAATTGAAAGAGATAACGACTTAGTTCTAGCCAACATCAAGCCCCGACTGATTGAGCCACTGATGAGATCACCTGGATGCTGGATAGATGAGCTGTCGGTTGTGCTGTGGAGCCTGCGCACCATGCCCAAATATTCAACCGGCTACACTCCTTTCTTCCCCCTCTACGGGGCTGATATGGGGTGGCCCGATCTTCTCAGCCAGCACTTGTCGATGATGATGGTGGATGATAGATAACTAGCCTATAGCTATGAACTCTCCCTCTCAAACCCTGATGCTAATGCAACAGCTCTCGAACCCTATGGGATATTCACAACACCATGCTCTTGCGCACGTAGCCATCGACCATGAACGGTAGTTTGCAATCTAATAATTCTCAATGGAACAACATATCACACTCAATTGCAGTAGATAATTCAATCACAGGGTAATTCCAGAGGTTCTAATAAGAATCAACTCTAAAAAATATTTTAACATGGTCTAAACCGATCTAGATGGGGCACCCCCTCTCTTAAAGGACCAGGGCGGCGGCTAGGCTAAGAGTCCATAACGCACATGACTACAACTAGTGATATAAACCGACCCAATATGGGTTCGGCCTAAGACACACATGCCTGCTCTGCCGCGGTAGAGTTTGTGCCCGTTTTTGTGCCGCGACAGCCTACCGTGGCAGAGAAGGACCATGTTTTTGTGTAGTGGCAGCCTGTCGTGGCAGGAAAATGCGCAATTTCTCTGCCGAGGCAGAAATCCTGCCAAGTGTTGATATCCTCCTTTGTAGCTCCTTGCGCTTCCTCCCTCTCCTCCCCCGTGCATTCTTCATTGATCAACACGCCATGCTCCATATGCTTCAGCTCCTCGCTCCGTGCTACGCCTTCTTCTCCCATGTACCTGATCATACAATAGCACAAAGACTTAGGGAGTATAAAGTTCTTATAAATGAAAATATCATGTTCAACTAGAAATGAATTCACCTGATAGTCATCATTGATTTGACTCAATATTTCTTTCCAGTTCAGACAGTCAGAATCATCGGAATCCCTGTATATATCCTCATCATCCTCCCTTTCTTCAGAAAAAGCCGTCCGCGGCTTTGGGTAAGCTGAAATTGGAAGAAACAAAAAGAACAACCATGTATGCAAAGTATATGTATATATAACATGTTGTATTATTGTTGTTCACATGAAAATTATGTCCAGTATACATCAAGCAACTTAAATTGCAGGTATAAGTGAAGTACAAAGAATCATGCTCATGGTGAAAAACAAATAGATAGTATTGTTGTTCAATCTTAAATTCAGTTTTCTCAAAGACGATCGATGATCAAATTTGTGATGAACAAGATCAAACCAATCCAATAGATGTGAAAACAAAATGGGTTTAGACCATGCTTCAACTACGCTACTCTGATTATTATAAACAAGTGATGAACTGACATAAAAGTAATCAGTTATATGTGCATGATCATTATGTCTTGTAGGTAACATGCAACACAATTTGAAAATATAAGTGAAGTATAGAGCAGTAGCACAACTAGACAAAGACTTTTGGGAGAAACACAATGGATATGAAAACTTGGGTTCTATTCTAGCAAGATTACAATGATCCAACATAGGTAAAATTACTTCTGTTGGCTGCAATATATCAACTAGATCTAAATTTAGTTTCATACGATCACAAATTTTAGCATATGTCCCACAGCAAAAAGACATCGACACACAACATGTATGGCTGAAAACAACATGTTTCAGTTCAGCGGTTCTATCACAAGTTATGCATATGTGATCCACAAGGAAATTTTCATCCATGCTATATTCACCAATTAGATTAAAGATGAAATAAGGAGAATATGTGCTTGAATTCAGACATGAAATTTCAGAAATCTTATCCACAACACAACTCATATTCATAGGTTCATTTCGCATGAAGGAATACACAATATCAGCAGGTGGTATTCGAGCAAGTATTTCCTTATGTCTTATCAGTACCACATGATCAAAATTTGAATTTGGTAAACTATCATTTGGTGTTGTAACATTAGTGCAAGGTAAGTCACAAGGAGGCATTAACAAAGGAATAGACTCACAATATGTTGCGCTTGTTGGCTGTAGCTCCAAATCAGTACCTATATCAATAGTGTTCTCCTCACATGTAGTAGGCACTAGAACATCCTCCACAGGTGACAATGCACAGTCTAGCGCTACAGGTTGTAAAATAGATGGCTCCCTTTATTCAAAAGCAACCTGGATATCACAAAAAACAACACTAGGAGTAGAGATGATTACATTAGTAGAAACCTCATTGTCTCATCAACTCTGACTCTCGGTTCTTCTACGACAGGATCAACATGTGGTTTTATGTTGGTGGTTACAGGTGCACATAGGTTTTGATGCCTAATCTCCTGAAATTTCCTAATACATGTACGTGTTAACCACGTGTGCTTACCATTCCAAAATATAGAAGGATCATGACACTCACTACCAAAGGTAACCTGGAATGCATTACACCACTTTGTTCCCAACATGATATGGCAGGAGCTAAATGCTCTAGGAACGACATAACAAGAAATATATCTTTTAAGGCCATAAATGGTGAGCGGAACACATGCAATCTGAGTAATTGGTAGTGCATGACTAGAAGTTGCTAACATGAATGACGAAGTTATTGCACGTGTGTATAATTGTATATTTTCAATAACCTCAACACTAACCAAATTTATGAAAGAACAAGTATCAATGGTAGTAGCAGCTTGTCTACCACTAATTTATGTGATGAAGTGGAACAAACCCGACTTAGGTACCACTCCTGAATCCTCTTCCCAAAATGTGTTGTTGCAGTAGGAGCGTAATGGAAAGGGATAATCATCTGCATCCTTTTTCTGCATCACATCAACACTACTAGAAGACATGATTAGTACATTAGTGAACAAAACAAAATCTGGCGGTGGAACTCTCACAACTCACTCAAAACTGACAAGAAAGCAGATCTTACCGTTCCAAAGTGAATAGTGATGCTTACTAATTCGAATCAACAACTTATGCACGAATGTGATGAAGTGAATATCAAGGGTATAGAGAACTATCACGAGGCACACATGTTATTTATGGTGGAGCTGTAGGTATGGTATCCTAAGTACACCGCAAACAAGTCCTAGTGCTAATCGTACAAAACTCAAGAAACACAGACGTGGAGATAAACGTGACAATGCAACTATGAAGGGAGTTGCACTACGCTGGAGAGACACTAGCAAAGCTCAAAGTAAACAGGCACAAGATTGCTCAATCTACCGGTGCACAAAGATATCACTAGGCCTCTTGCTCAATTCTCCTTCTCTTTCTATTTTTCTTTTGTATCGATTCTTGCTCGTTTTGATTTTCCTTTTGCTATATTCTTTTTTTAATATGTATTACTCTATGATCACGGCCAAATTATAATGTACAGCACCAAAAACCTACGAGAAGTCTCTATTTGAACAGTTGTTCAGAGAAGAACACATCGTCCCTGATATCACCCTTCACGGTCAAGGTCCCCCACGAGGAGGGAAGCTTGAGCAAGTTGTACGCATGGTGGGAGACCAACATGAACTTTGCCAAGGCAGGGCGCCCTATTATGCTGTTATATGGCAGGGACATGTTCGCAACATCGAAGATGATGTTCTTAGTGCGGTAGTTGTCTTGAGTGCCAAATGTGACTGGCAGCTCAATCTTCCCCCACAACTAGATAGCTCCCGAGATACGCCCAGACAAAACCCTATAGGAGCGAATTGATCCTCTATAATATGGAGCTAATCTAGCAGTTTTGTTGAGAGGAGTGGAAACTAGTCTCAATGGGGAAGTTCCTACACCTTTGAATATAATGACTGTAGCTAAGTTTTGGAAATTACAAAATATCACAATTTTTATATTTGTGTCGTGGCAGAAAAACGGGTCAAAATTGTGTCGTTGCAGACAATCCATACTGCGGCAGAGAATCAGGCAAAAAACATACCACGACAAAACACTGGCGGCAGAAAAACACGTGTAAACGTGTCGCGGCAGGAAATTGATCTGTGGCAGACACGGACTCGTGGCATAGAAACAGGTTGTTTCTATGCCGCGGTAGAGTCAGTGACCGATTTTTTTAAATTTCGACTCAGCCAACTAGTACACAACCAAGACTCTATGCTTGGATCGGATCTAGCTTGTGGCCGTGGAAACAACTGATGGAAAATATGTATGAACAACTAGATCTAAACAACAAAACTGAAGCTAGACTCCTACAGATTACTATAGACTAGATCTACGAGATAGACGATGAGCAACTAAAACTTGAAAGAAATGCAATCTAGGCTATGGCAAATCTTTTTGTAAGGCTTTTTCTTTATAGGAATAAAAACACGAACTAATCTATGGATGGATTGTGGATTGCTCACCGAGTAAATGAGGAAATCTGATACCAAGATGATATGAGGTGGCCCGATCTTCTCAGCAAGCACTTGTCGATGATGATGGTGGATGATAGATAACTAGCCTGTAGCTATGAACTCTCCCGCTTGAATCCTGATGCTAATGCAATAGCTCTTGAACCCTATGGGATATGCACAATACCACGCTCTTGCGCACGTAGCCGTCGACCATGAACGGTAGTTTGCAATATACTAATTCCCAATGGAACAACAGATCACACTCAATTGTAGTAGATAATTTGATCACAGGGTAATTCCAGAGGTTCTGATAAGAATCAAATCTAAACTATTTTAATGTGGTCTAAACCAATCTAGATGCGGTGCCCCTCTCTTAAAGGACTAGGGCGGTGGCTAGGCTAAGAGTCCATAACGCACACGACTACAAGTAGTGATACAAACCAACCCAATATGGGTTCGTCCTAAGACACACAGGCATGCTCTGCCGTGGCAGAGTTTGTGCCTGTTTCTGTGCCGTGGCAGAGAAGGACTCTGTTTTTGTGCTGCGGCAGCCTGCCGTGGCAGGAAAATGTGCAGTTTCTCTATCGCGGTAGAGATCCTGCCATGTGTTGATCTCCTCCTTTGTAGGTCCTTGCGCTTCCTCCCTCTCCTCCCTCGCGCATTCTTAATTTATCATCATGCCATGCTCCATATGCTTCAGCTCCTCGCTCTGTGCTATGCCTTCTTCTCCCATGTACCTGATCATACAATAGCACAAAGACTTAGGGAGTATAAAGTTCTTATAAATGAAAGTATCATGTTCAAATAGGAATGAATTCACCTGGTAGTCATCATTGATTTGACTCAATATTTCCTTCTAGTTCAAACAGTCAGAATCATCGTAATCCCTGTATATATCCTCATCAGGGGCAGAAGCAGTCCTACCGACTGACATCGAGTTGGGCTCACCCCGAAAGCTACAGTACACTGAGCAAGAAACCAAAGAATCTTGTGAAGATAACGTTGATATCCTCGAGGAGGCACGCGATCTGGCCCTTTCCAGATCAACCATCTACCAGCAAATCCTACGGTGCTACCATGTGATACGTCCATTTTGCATCACTATTTTATATCATAATTTACTGTTATTCATTGATATATTTCATATTAAGATATGATACTTATGTTATTTCATATATTTTTGCATGATTGATGACTTTTGGAGGATGAACCACCGGAGTCAAGATTCTGATGGAAGCTGTCCAGATGCAATATTCACGAAGATCAGAAAATCCCAGAAAATATACAGAAAATCCTATTTTTCCAGAAGATGAAGAATGCCAGAAGGCGAGGTCAAGATGGGCCACAGGGGGCCCACACCATCCCCTGGCGCGGGCCCCCCGGGCCGCGCCACCAGGTGGTGTGGCCACCCTGGCCCACCTCCGGCATCACCCTTCCGTGTATATATTCCCCTCAGAAACCTAAAGTTCGGCGAGTGACCACAGAAAGATTTCGCCGCCTCTGCAGGGCGGAAACTATAGAGAGAGAAAGAGCTCTCCGGCAGGCAGAAATCTGCCGGGGAAATTCCTTCCCGGAGAGGGAAGATCATTGCCATCAACACAGTCATCAAGCTAGACTTCATCGGGATCATCATCATCATCTCCACCAGCACCATCACCACCACTCCGTACGATTGTAACAATTGGGTTGAATCTTGCATAGTTCTTAGGGGAAACTTTCTCGGTGTTGATTACTTGTTATAGTTGATGCTATTGAGTGGAATTATTGAATTATTGTTCATGTTCACATTGTTACTTATCATTATTTCATCTCTGATCTTGATCCATATGATGTCTCATGAGTAGTTCATTTAGTTCTTGAGGACATGGTTGAAGTCATGTTGTTAGTAGTGGAATTGTGTTGAGAAAGATTTAATGGTTTGGTATTTAAGTTGTGGTGCTATTCTTCTAGTGGTGTCATGTGAACGTCGACTACATGACACTTCACCTTTATGGGCCTAGGGGAATGCATTGTGTTTTTGGCTACTAATCATGGGGTTGCCAGAGTGACAGAAACCTAAACCCCCGTTAGGAAACCTTTGCATAAGGGAGTGTAGGATCTCAGAGTTTAAGGCTATGGTTAGGTTTTTATCTTAATTACTTTCTTGTAGTTGCGGATGCTTGCAAGGGGTATAGTCACAAGTATGTATTAGTCCTAGTAAGGTCAGTACATTAGCATAGGTTCACCCACACAACATTTATCCAACCAGAGACGATTAATCAACTATATGAAGAGAAAGCACTTGACAATATTCCCATGTGTCCTCGAGAATGTTTGGTCATCTTAAGTAATACAACCGGCTTGTCCTTTGCTAAAGAAAGGATTGGGCCACTTGCTGCAATTAGTATTATTGTCTTTTATTTACTTGCACTTTATTTATCTGCATTATCAAAAAAAACCTAAAAATCCGTATGCTAAGTATTTACAGAGAATTCCTTATCCAAACCACTTGTCAAAACCTTCTGCTCCTCGTTGGGTCTGACACTCTTATTTATCAAAAGTACTACGATACACCCCCTATACTTGTGGGTCATCACCATGCCAGCCGGATCTGCTCCATCTCGTTCCAAGAGGGTAACCTGGTGCTCCGGCTGGTGCAAAGCACCAAGGGGATGCACAAGTTGTCTCCCCCTTGGGAGGGGCCATTCATCATTAGCCAGGCGATGTACAACAACTCCTACTACCTCATCGATGCCCAATAGCCGGCAAAGGACAAGACCGATCATTTTGATGAGGAGACCGAGCGTCCCTAGAACGCAAACCTGTTGCGCCCGTTTTACACTTGAGCGGGAAGTGTATGTATCCCCACCCCTTCTGTATCATGAATGAAAAACTACAAAACCCTGAAATATTCTCGGAGGCTCCATCGCCATGATTCAACATCTGTATTGCTCATTTTTTATCCAGCTCCGGCAACCTCTCCCCGGGGCTCACCGGCTGGCCCAACCAATTATTTTTCTATTAGGTTTAGTACTATACACGGAACCAAAGGCCCACTCTTCGGTTCCGACTGTAGACCGCAACCTAGCTATCAGTTCGAGAAGAGAAAAAGCTAGAGGTTTTATACACGAAAATCTCAAGTAAGACAAACATTTGGACATCCCGGTTGCGTTCGCTCGCCAAATCCGATCGAGAGGATGCGCTACATAAAAAATGGACATGTTCGCCCAAAAGAAGATAAGGATAAACGCGGCAATGATAGGAGACAAAGAAACAACGACGGAAACATGGGACCAAGTTACGTCGCAGCCAGTTTTTCGGGTGAAGGCAACAACAAGAACAACGACTACAACAGCGGATACTGCTATAACAGGGACGAAGTTGGAGGAAGCCAATGACACAGAGATATCAGCCAAGATCTTGGGAAACACCCATGTCCGCAATACAAATACTGGAAGGACCCTGTAATATGCACTTTTATGTCGACTCAGCAGGAAAAAGATAGTCCAATCACCTCATGAAAGACTGCCAAACGTTCTTAAAGATGCAAGAGATATGCAATGCAAAGGCGACCGAAGCAACACAATGAGGATACACATCCACACCTGGGACATTAGCCATCAGCGCACCACCACGGCCAGCGGGGCAATCCCAAAACGCAACTGATCAAGGCAACAAATACCCTAGGTAAAAGGGGGCAATGTCAATGATTCAAAAAGGGCGTCCACCCAATAGAATCCAGAAGCTAATCACAAGACAAGTCAACATGGTAGAGACGGCTCCACCAGCCACACCCGAATATCTCCATTGGTCAGAATAGGAAATCACATTCAGTAGAGCTGATCGCCCGCTTCGAGTACCATGATCGGGTCATTCCACCTTGATAGTTTAAGCACAAATTGGCGGGTTCGACATGAGTAAGGTCTTCATGGACGCATGCAGCAGCATAAACCTGATCTATGCCAAAACACTAACGGCAATGAACTACCCCTTGGTAAATTTGGCACCAACAGAAACATCCTTCCACGATATAGTACCAGGTAAAGACGAAATTCCTTTAGGTAAAATTTTCCTTGATGTCGTTTTTGGATCCAAAGAAAATTTCATGTGATAAAAACTCAAGTTTGAACTCATGGACTGGCCATCACAGTTTCAGGTGATCCTAGGACGACCAGCTTTCGCACGATTCATGGCAGTCCCGCACTATGCATACTTAGTCATGAAGATGCTAGCACCAAAGGGAATCATAACAGTAAAAGGAAAATTCACACATTCTGACAATTGCGATAGGGAGTTCAATAAAATTTCTGAATCTTTCAGAATGGCAACCGAGTTCGAGCATCTCAAAATTTCAGCAACCATAGAAACTATAGCAGTAGCGTGTGTCAATCTCGATCAGGCCTTCGACACTGCAAAATACACAAAAGAAGTACAGACCCATCCTACTGACCCAAACAAGACAACATTTGTGGCTTCCAATCTTGGTCCCACATCGAAAAGCATGCTCATCGAGTTCCTTCGTGAGCACTGGGAACTTGTTGAGCACGCATTAAACTTGGATCCAAAATAAAAACCAATTAAACAGTCGCTTTGTCGTTTCGCAGAGCCAAAGCACAAAGCTATTAGAAAAGAACTACATTGCCTTACTGATGCTAACTTTATAAAGGAACTGAAAAAAGTGGAGTGGGTCACAAACTAAGTATATGTCCCAAAGAAAAATACCAAAGAACTACGGATGTGCATTGACTTCACCGCACTGAATAAACATTGTCCAAAGAATCACTTCCCACTATCGCGCATCCCTCAAATAATCCATGCAACCGCGGGATGCAAACGTCTTTCCTTTTTGGATGCATATTCAGGATACCACCAGATTCGGATGAAGGGGGAAGATCACGAGAAAACAACGTTTATTACGCCTTATGGTGTATTCTATTACACAAAAATGCCCTTCAGCCTAAAGAACGCAGTAGAAACATATTAGCAGATGATGCAGAATTGCCTGGGAAGCCAAATCGGCACAAACGTACAAGTATATATTGACGATGTTATAGTCACAACGAAGCAAGGACCTTCACTTATCAAGGATCTCGAAGAAACAGTTAAAAATCTCGACAAGTTTTGCATCAAATTAAACCCGACGAAGTGTTCCTTTGGAGTCCCAACAAGGCAACTCCTCAGATATCTGGTATCAGCAAGAGGAATAGAGGCCAATACCGAGAAAACACAAGCAATTTTGACAATGAAAAAATCAAAGAATCTACAATGTGTACAGCAGCTGGCTGGACGAGTGGCAGCGCTCAGCCGTTTCATTGCTCGATTAGGAGAAAAAGCACTACCATTTTATGCTCTCATGAGGAAGTCAGATAAGTTTAAATAGACCGAAGAAGCTCAGCACGCCTTTAAAGACCTCAAAAAGATGCTTTCGACACCTCCCATCATTGTGTCTCCATGAGAGAAAGAGCCATTACTTATTTACATCGCCGCCACAAATCAGGTGGTCATCACGGTTTTGGTTGTGGAGCGACCCGAAGAAGGCAAAACCCTTGGTGTCCAGAGGCTAGTCTATTTTTTAAGCGAGGTCCTCTCGCCATCCATGCAAAGGTACCCACACTACCAAAAATTGGCATATGGAGTATTCATGATGACACGAAAGCTACGCCATTATTTTTCGAAACATCCGATCATAGTGGTCAACGAAGCACCTCTGTCGAACATCGTCAATAATCCAGAAGAAACTGGGCATGTCTCCCTCTGGGGCATAGAGCTATCCCCTCTAGATATCACGTATGAGAAGTGTAAAGCAATTAAGTCATAAGTTTTGTGTGACTTCATCCCGAAGTGGACCGAGTTACAATGTGCAGGTCCACCTGATCTTTCTAGCGCCTGGACAATGGACTTTGATGGATCAAAAAGAACCGAAGGAGCAAGGGCAGGATTTATACTAGTATCACCACAAGGCGACAAAATGCGATAATACTTCGGATGAGCTTTGCAAACGCATCCAATAATGAAGCAGAGTACGGGGCCTTGTTGCACGACATGCGGATGACTAAAGATTGTGGTGCAACTTGCCTCAAAATTTTCGATGATTCCAATCTTGTAGCACATCAAGCAATGAACATGTGTGATGTTGTCAGTGATAACATGCTTGCTTACCGTGATCTATATAGCATTATGGAAGCTCAATTTGACGGATGTGAAGTATCGCACATACAAAGAGCAAGTAATGAAGAATCCAACAATTTGGCAAACATCGGGTCCCTGTGCTTACCAGTGCCACCCGGGTTTTTTGGGAAGAAATATCTGAGCGTTCTATCAAAGCAAAAAGAGTTTATGAGGTCATAGCACCCAAAATAGGAAAAAAGACTAAGCCACGAAAAGACTCGGGGGTTCCATCAGCATACGCAAGCACATAAGAGGCCATTGAAGAAGAAAAATTGATGAGGACATGATAATAGAACCTACATGGATGCAGCCATACATAGCCTATATGACTCGGGGAGAATTACCTGAGGATGTGATGGAAGCCTGGTGAATCACACGAAGATCGAAAGCCTTCAGGATAATCAAAGGAGAGTTGTATAAAAGAAGTATTTCGGGTGTATTGCAGCGATGTGTCACACCGAAGAAGGAAAAACCATACTCAAGGAAATACATGAAGGAGTTTGTGGTCATCATGCTAGCAGCCGAGAAATTGCCGCCAAAGCATTCAGGGCAGGATTTATTGGTTCACAACAGTTCAAGATGCAAAAGATATAGTTAGAACATGTGAAGCATGTCAACGATTTGCAACAAAACCTGGAGCACCCGCCGCTAAATTAAACCCTAGACCTCTAGCTTGGCCCTTCGCTCAATGGGGGCTTGATATGGTGGGTAAACTTCACAAGTCATCTCTAGGAGGACACGTCTTTCTGCTAGTAGTAGTCGACAAGTTTACTAAATGGATTGAAGCAATGATAGTCACCACTCAGGATGGAACTTCGACTGCGAATTTTATAAAGTCCATAGTATTTCGGTTCGGCGTGCCAAACAACATCATTACAGACAATGGAACTAATTTTACTTCCAATGAGTTTAAGGAATACTATCAAGAGATGGGCATCAAGGTAAGCTACGCCTTAGTAGCTCACCCGCAAACCAATGGACAAGTGGGAAAGCTAATGGCCTAGTAACTGTTGGCCTCAAGAAAAGGTTACTAGCTGATGTCTACGCACTTCTATTCTTGTAGACAGTTGTTGGGCCTCCAAGTGCAGAGGTTTGTAGAACAGCAGCAAGTTTCCCTTAAGTGGATCACCCAAGGTTTATCGAACTCAGGGAGGAAGTGGCCAAAGGTATCCCTCTCAAGCAACCCTGCAATCAAGATACAAGAAGTCTCTTGTGTCCCCAACACACCCAATACACTGGTGTATAGGCGCACTAGTTCAACGAAGAGATAGTGAAATACAAGTGGTATGGATAATTATAAGTGGTAACGGTGCCAGAAAAGAGCTTGACGGGTAGGAAGAGACTAAAGGCAATCTGAAATAAAGATGGAAGCAAGCAAACATGTAACAGATCTAGTTGCAAATGGTGTTTCAATGCTTAGAAACAAGGCCTAGGGATCATATTTTCACTAGTGAACACTCTCATATAAATATCATCTCTTTATGATACTACTCTAAACTACTCTCCGGTTGGACACTCTAATCCATGGTAGGGCTATAACAACACTCCTCAAAGTCCGCCTTCCCCATCTAGATAACTCCACACTGTCACCTTGAGCTCTAGATGGTTCCAACAAACACCACAATTTCATAGAAACATCCAACTCCAAATATAACTCATAACAAGTAATTGTAATCTCTAGCCTAAGTGCCACCATGGTGTGCACGCTGTCACTTTCACACACATGGGGAGAGCAGAGATCTATTAAAGCACTTGAGTAGCAAAGTAGATCTACTTGATTACAAAGCTCATGATCACAATATGATCATGCATAGAGAGAGAGATGAACATAGCTACCGGTAGAGCCCTTAGCCTCAAGGAAGAACTACTCCCTCATCATCATGGGAATCAGCAACAGCGATGGAGATGGCGGTGGAGATCGATGGACATGGCTCCGGGGGCACTTCCCCGTCCCGGCAGGGTGCCAGAACAGAGAATTTCTATCCCCTGAATCTCCCCTTCGGTGGCGGCGGCGCTGTGGAACTTTTCGTGGCTGGAGGCTGTTCGATTTAGGGTTTATGCATTGGGAGGCTTCTTATAGGCGAAGAGGCAAGGTCGGTGGGCGGCCGAGGGGCCCACACCACCTGGTGGCGTGACCAGGAGTCACCAGCACCACCATATGGTGTGGCCAGGCCCTGGCCCTCCTCTGTCTCTGCTTTGGGCTCCGTGAGTCTTCCGGTAAAATATCGACTTTGGCTTTTGTCCCGTCCAATTCCGAGAATATTCATTTTCTGACTTTTCTGGAACCAAAAACAGCAGAAAACAGGCAACTGGAACGGTGGCATCTTGTTAATAGGTTAGTGCCAGAAAGTGTATAAAAATACCCCAAAGTGTGGACAAAACATAAGAAAGTAGATACAAAACAAGCATGAAACATCAAAAATTATAGATACGTTTGCAACGTATCACTAGCACCACTCAAGAGAGAAAAATGAGCGTGGTTTGATGAGTTACCATCTATCTTGTGGAGTTTGCGAACTACCCCTAATAATTCGACACAAGAAACGCCCTTCTTTATGGTCCACGGTGTTGAAGCCGTTCTTCCAGTCGATGTATCACATGAATCTCCGAGAGTAGTTGCATATGATGAAGAGGAATCAAGAGAAGCACTTGAAGACGGCATTGATGCACTCGATGAAGCTCGATATGAAGCCCTGCAGAGAGCTACTATATATCAGCAAAACTTGTGCAACTACCACAACCGACGATTACGACCTAGGTCCTTCACAGTAGGGGACCTAGTTCTGTGCCTCAAACAAGATGGCCACCGAAAGTTGGAATCACCTTGGGAAGAACCTTACATTGTTACGGAAGTTATTCCTAGAGGAGCATATCGACTACAAGATAAGAAGACAGGAGTCAAATATTCCAATCCATGGAACATTGCACAACTACGATGCTTTTACGCTTAAAATTTTATATTTTCTTATAATACAATAAGGCCTATGGCCTAGCTTTTTAAGCCAGAATATCTAGGCCAACGGCCAGGCGGCAATCCACCAAAATAGTGTATCATTGGTTTCGCCATATATATAATCAAAGATAAGCTCTTCGTACCTTGAGTTTTTGTTATTTATGTCAATTAAGGGGATTCATATTTCTGATCAAACTAACAATAATTAAGAGCATATGCCCAGATACAGGCATCCGAACATAGCCACGGGGGCCTACTCCCATCGGTAGCGCTGGCCCGCACCCGATTGAAAACAAATTATATCAAGTAAAGACCATCATCGGCTAAGAAACCTATGAGCTTTACATCTTTTGTATCCTCAAAAGGCTACTCCCATCGGGAGCTTCATAAAGTATCAAAATATGTGATAAAATTCAAAAATATTGGCAGCCTAACACGGCAGCCGAAAAAAGTCAAATACAAATAATCTTGGATTGCATCCAAATGCGACAAAACTCCGAATGTCATGTTCAAAAACATGAAGGTAAGACCCCATGATTCGTCCCGTGTGGCCTGGTAAACGCACAAGAATGCACTCTGCCAGTAATATATCTGTATCTACGATATGATGAAAAATCCCGGCAGATGCGTTGGGTATCGGATAAAATAGAACTGGGATTCAATATTCGATAAGACCTCAGCCGCCCGAACTGAATTACACCAGTAATAAATTCGGAGTTCAGGCCTGGGGACTTGAATTTGATGGAGGACAACCTTGCCTTTGCCCAGTAGCAATTAACTGATTCCCGATCCGTCGGATGCATCAGGCTTATTATACCAAATCCCTATAATTTAAAAATTGTAAAAACAAAACGAAAGAATTAAGCATATCTTCGAGACTCGACCTAAATCTATGGTTCAGGTAGAGTCTCGGGGGCTACTGACATTGGTACAATTACTCAGGTGCCTATAATTCACTACCCTGGCTATATACAAGGCTTACGACCCATGAAAAGTCAATATGATGGCCCAAAGAAGCAACCGACAAAGGCTATAGTTGTATTAGGAAAGATGACAAAGGACCGACATCGTGTTGGTATTGTAATTACGCATATGTAACCTATCTGCATACAACTTTGAGATCCGGCCTATTATAAATAGGATGGGAGCGGCCAAGGCGAGGATACCGAAAAATCCCCAAGCAATCTGTAATAGTGCGATTCACCAAATATTCAGGCGACTTTGACTCCATTGTTCTCCTGATATCCGACGAAATCCCTAGCGTTCTCTTTTCCGCAAAACCCTAAGTCTCTATGGACATTGCCGAGGTTACCCCTCGTCACCTTCAGTTATGACTGCAGACCACAACCTGGCTGTCAGTCGGCAAGGATACAACACAACATTCAATGCTCATGAGAAAAAACAAAGTCATCGGCTTAACGCGAAACGACACCTTTTTACAGCACACCTAGTGATTGCAAACTATATTTGCATAGTACATATCTAACAAACAAACAAATACTTGTGTTTTTTGCACGACCTACACTACCCGGGCTACTCAAGCTAGGCACCAGCCAAAGGCTCCATCAGATGAAGTTTTGGCCGACTGACGAATATTCTCGGGGGATCCATCGACATGATTTAGCATCTCTATTGCTCATTTTTTATCTGGCTCCGGCAACCTCTCCTGGGGGCTCGTCGGCTAGCCCAAACTATTTTTCTAGTCGGTTTAGTACTATACACAGCACCAAAGGCCCACTCTTTGGTTTTGGCTGTAGACTACAACCCGGCTATCAGTTCGGCAAGAGAAAAAGCTAGAGGTTCTATACACGAAAATCGCAAGGAAGAAAAACATTTGGAGATCCCGATTGTGCTCTCTCGCCAAATCCGGCTACAGAAATCTGAAGTACCGTACAATATGCTTACTAGCTACCCCTTCGGTTCTGGCTGTAGACCGCAACCTGGATGTCAGTCGGCAAGGACCAAACGCAACATCCAATGCTCACAAGAAAAAGACAAAGTCGCCGGCTAAACGCGAAACAACGCCTTTTTACAGCACACCGAGTGAGTGCAAACTATATTCGCATTTACATATCTAAAGAACAAAATAATAGTTGTGTTTTTGCATGACCTACACTACACCGGTTGCTCGAGCCAGGCGCTAGACAAAGGCTCCATCAGATGAAGTTTTGGCCTGACTGACTCCGTCAGCCGGTCAGGAACTTGGGGGTTACACCCAGTGGGTTCGCTCCTGCTCCCCACAGGAAGATGGAACCACCCAAGCGGCTGGAGAGTCGGCCAAACATTGAAGCAACAAGTGTTGAAGGGTCACAAGCTAGAGTGAAGTATTGGCCCGACTGATTCTGTTAGTCGGCCCGAAACTCGGGGGATACACCCAGTGGGTGCACACCAGCGTCCCCACAAGCAATAAGGAAAAATTAAAATTTCAAAGACAAGAGCAAAAGCAAAAGGAGCTTCGGCCCGGCTATATCCTACAACCAGCCTGAACCTCGGGGGCTACACACAGTGGGTGCACTACCATTCCCCCATGTAAGGAAAAGCACCTGGAGAGCACGCCCAAGAAAATGCAAAATTTCAAAGTCTAGAGCAAAAGCAAAAGGAGCTTCGGCCTAGCTTTATCCTCCAGTCGGCCCGAACCTCGAGGGATACAGCCATTGGGTGCGCTACCGCACCCCCATGTAAAGACAAGCACCTGGCGCACACGCCCAAGAAAACACAAAATTTCAAAGTCAAAATAAGACAGACAATATTATAAAAGCATCCGGGAGATGAAGCTCCCGCCTGTTCAACTAGCACAAGTGTTCAACACACACAACAGAAAGAAATTGTTTCAAACAATTCCACCTGGCATTCCAGGGATTCAAATTTGCAACTTAGGAGTGGGGTCGTCAGCTATGGACACGGTTCCGCTATAGGAAACGACATTGGCGGTGCACCGGTCGGTGTTCGGCAGAGGAGCAACGGTCTCAACACCGGTCCCTTGGCTAGCGGGTCTTCAAAGTCCTGGTGAAGATCGATGCAGCATGCAATCGGATGACATCGGTGCGATGCTCGGGGAGTTCCAACAGTAAGCCAGCCAAACTAGTTCCCTCTCGGAAACCAATGAGGATAGTCCTCAGCTACACACCAGGATACTAGGACTTGAAGAGGGCCATGGTCAGTTCTATGCCCTTGCGCGCAAGCATCTCCAGCCTTGAGTTGATGGTGTCCGCTGCATCCTCCATCTTCGCCATGAGAGCGTCCAAGATGGTCGGATCCTCGTCGAAAGGCCAGAGATATTCAAAAATTTCGATGCAGGCCTTGCGCATGCGGAGGGCCTCCTCGCCGAGAGTGCCAACAAGACCTTTAGTTGTCACATCCTGCCTGGCTTCACCAGCCGGCTGGTGGGGAGCGCACACTCAAGCGCTTCGGAATATAATGCTGCATCCGGTAGTAGAAAAAGGAAGAGAAGTAAAAGCCGACTTTGATAGTCGAAAGAGTGAAAACAAGTTGGAAAGAAGCATATTGGCAATGACCTTGGCAATGCGCTCCAGCTCCTCATGCACTTCCTTCTCTTGCTCTCGGCACACCTGGTACAGATCCTCATGTTGCTTATGGGCATCCTCGAGAAGCTTGAAGGCCTCAGTGCGCGTGGCAATGGTTTTCTTGGCCTTCTCAGTGGAGACCTCCAGCTGGTTATTTTTGGCAGAATGGACAAAAATAACCCATTTTTGAAAGAATTTCACAAACTGAAGTCTTGGTGAAAGAATTTCACAAAACTAACCCTTTTGGTAGCGCCTAACACAAATGCGCTATGCTCAACGGTGTAGCGCCTTTTACAAGGGCGTTATACTCTTTGCCAACGTGGCACGCGGGTCCCATGGCACGGGTGACTGGGACGTCACTATACATAGCATAGCGCCTATGTGTAAGGCGCTATACTAGCCTACATATATAATGTGTGTATTTAGTTGACAAAGAAGTATGATGGCTGAGTTGGTTGAAGTCTTTGTTGCTAACTGATAGGTCTTGACTTCAACTCCCCAAAATCCCACTTTTTATTTTTATTTTTTAAAGGCTGTGACATTGGTTTATATTGTTGTTCATATGGAAATATGTTAATTCTAGCATCCTTATTTATTTTAAAAAATGAAAATCGAGTATCTTTTAAAATTTTACTAGCTTTAACAAACTCAATCGATAGTGATTTATGGTAGGGGAGCAGGACAACCAATTTTGTTTTCAACTGAGTTATTAGTGTTTTTAGTATATGGCAGATTAATATGGCACGCTCGCTCACTTTTTTGTCTCGTCCGTACATGTCACAAAGAAAGTGTTTCGTCGTATGTTTTCTTTTCATGTTTTGGTGAACGTGTATACCACCTAATCGATTGTTTGTTCGTTACTCTTTAATGCTTCGCTAACTAATTATAAATTTTGTTAATTCAAACAAACTAGGTTTTGCCTTCCTTGTTTATTTTGACTCTACCGTGTTGTCTGAAGCACAAAATAAAAAGAATTAGTACTTATTTTTAACTAGTTGAGATATAGCTTATGTCATAGTCAACCTTGTAAACCGATATAACCCTTCCAAGATTTCTATTACGCGCATGATTTGGCCGGAGGCACCGTATACGTACAACTATTCAGGCTAGCAGACCACACAGTTTGTTTTTTCTCTTTCTAGTATTTGTGCGTGATGTCGTGGCTTGTCTAGTCATTTTTGGCTCTTTTTTCCTTTGTCGCGTAGACTTTTGTTTTTATTGTCTTTTGTGTGTTATTTTTGAGTTTTTTTATTCAATATGTTTTATAGTCTTTTATAGACTTTTGTTAAATGTATTTTCATAGGATTTTATAGACTATAATAAAACTAGTATAGTTCCAAAACATAACCGGTTTCATGCTTCTGAAAAATAATTTTAACAGAGATTATAAAATTTTATGCTCGGTTTTCATTTTTTTAAATAAATAAGGATGCTAGAATTAACATATTTCCATATGTACAACAATATAAACCAATACCACAGGCTCTAAAAAATAAAAATAAAAAGTGAGATTATGAGGAGTTGAACTCACAACCTACTAGTTAGCAACAAAGACTTCAACCAATTTAGCCACCATACTCCTCTGTCAATTAAATACAAACATTATATAAGTAGGCTAGTGTAGCGCCTTACACATAGGCGCTATGCTATGTATAGTGACGTCCCAGTCAAACGTACCATGGGACCCGCGTGCCACGCTGACAAAGAGTATAGCGCCTTTGTGAAAGGCGCTATACCGTTGAGCATAGCGTCTTTGTGTTAGGCGCTACCAAAAGGGTTAGTTCTGTAAAATTCTTTCACCAAGAGTTTAGTTTGTGAAATTCTTTCAAAAATGGGTTATTTGTATCCATTATGCCGTTATTTTTTGCTACAAGATCATCAGTTTTATCTTGTCGCATCTTGTTCGAATCCTTGAGCTGACGCACCTCCTTCCGCAGCCGGTCCACCTCATGCTCCATGTCGATAATCATGGCCGCAGGAGGATACTTGATAGTCAGCAAGAACTTTGAGAAGCCACGCAGTTAGGAAGACATATCAGAATGAGTGAGCTTATGCCCCAACGCCTGTGTTTTGTTTATCATCTCCGTAAAAGCTTGCTGAAAAGCAAAAGAAGTTAAAAAGGGAAGGTCAACCATGTGCGACACTACCGCTAGCCGGAAAAAGTTCATAACTCCAAAGAAGCGTTCAGCCACCTTGCCTCTCCCATTCCCAGCTCAAGCACCTCCGCCAAGCGCTTTGCCTGGCCAAGGGCATTGGGCGCCTGACTTAACAGCTGGGAAAGAGAAGCATCTTGGGCTAGTTGCAGCGAGTCGGTCTTGTACCTAGTGATCTTCACCTCTTCCTCCTCGGTAAGGTCACCAATGGTGGCCTCCGATGCCGTCCTCCCAGCATCCGGCTCGGTGCCAGCAGCCGTAGCTCCAGATCCGGAGGCATCTGGGTGCGTGCCCGGCCCTGCAGCCGGCTGAGCTATACCCACAACCGCCCCTTCGTCCGCCCGCCCCTCGCCCTGGCTAGCGGCCGCGTCTAGCTGGGCGTCTCTCTAGTATAGATTCAGTGATGTCGTCGTCTTGGGTGGAGGAGTGGCCATGCGGCACGTGCCCGAGAAAATTTGGGCAACAAGGGAGGCAGCGGGGGACTTGTGAAGCGACACACAACCGGCGGAGCTGACGTAGTGGTGGTTGCAGCGCTTGGACCCAATGTGTCCAGCGATAGTGGCTCGCTGCGAAAGCAATCAACCTGAGGAAAAGAGGAAAATCTCAAGATAATGTACTTTTCAAAAGGAAAAGAGGCTCACCTAGCCACCGAGGTCTCGTACAGCAGGATTTCTTCCCTCCACCCTCTGTCAGCGCGGCGCTCGCCGTCGCCTGCTGCTCTTGGGCTTGGTCGTGACCACCGGGGCCGGAGGGCCATCATCGCCGTACATGGCTGCATCAATTTCGACAAGATCAAGATCCGGCTGACCTCCCCTAAATGGCCCTTCCGGATCCTCCCACTCAGAAAGCCTACTGTGTGGGTCTGATGAGCCATCATCGGCCCAGATCGGGAACAACTTTGGCTCCTAAGGTGGTTACTTCAGCGTAGCGCGGTCATCTGTGAAGTTCGGAAGATCCTCCAGGTCCATCCCGTCCTCGGACATCTGCGTCGTGAAGAGCTACTCAAGCAAGCAAATAAACAGCAGAAGGCAACCAACTAAAAGAGAACCCATCTGGGAAAATATAAGCTTAACCGGGCGGCAGGTTACGTTAGACGTATGGCCGGAAGGTGTAGGACCATGGGTCCTCAAGATGCTCCTTCGAGATCATGTCAAGCAAGTCCCGAAGGGCCTAGAACTACATGTCCAGCCGGGAGGTCTGGGTCGGATCCATCAACCCAAAAAGATGGCACATCTTGTGCGACCTATTCTAGACCGACAACACCTGACGCACCATCCAGGAGAGAGTAATGTCCTTGGCAGTGAGCCTATGCTCCTGCACGAGCGCCCTCACCCGCATGGCCATCTTGTTGGTGTACACCTGCCCCCAACCCTTCACACCCCAACCTCATCGTTTAGAGACGATGTTCTTGAATGGCGGCAACCAGATCCAGTTGGTCGCCCTTGTGTTGCGCACGCAGAAATATGAGCGCTGTCAAAGCTTGACGGTGTCGGGAAGGTCGATCCAGGGCATCGGAGAGGTCCCCCACGGATATATGGCGGCACAGCCGACGTCCACCAGCGGCCCATCCTTGTGGACCATCTGGGATTTGAAGTGGAAAACATCAAGAAATTGCCCATATATGGGCAAACACCAAGGTATGACTCACAACACGCAGTGTGGTGCACAAGTTGCACCATGGCATTCACACCGAGATGGTGCAGATGAAAGGAATATACCCGAGAGGCAATAATAAAGTGGTTATTATCTTATTCCATGTTTATGATAAATGTTTATTTCTCATGCTATAATTGTGTTAACCGGAAACGTTAATACATGTGTATTTAATAAACAAAGAAAAGATTCCTAGTAATGCCTCTCATTACACTAGCTTATTGATTAACAGATGATCAAGGTTTCCTGATCATGACATTGAATATTGTTAATAACGAGGTCACAACATTGGTGCAATGATGTGATGAATATTATCCCAAAGTATAGTAATATGATCATATCCTCAAGTTTATATTGCTATCTCTCATTCAAAGTAACTCTAATCCTTAGACCATGAGATCACGTCAATCACTAACTCTAGAAGAGTACTTTGATTCCATCAAACGTCACACTATAACAGGGTGATTATAAAGATGTCGTTGAGTATTTGGAAAGTGTTGGTTGAGGCTCGTGGATCAAGAGTGGGAATTTTTCATCCTGATGATAGAGAGAGATACTCAGGGCCCTCTCGGTGATATCACACTGACATAGCTTGCAAGCAAGTGATAAGATCACTAAGAATGTTATATCACGGTAACAAGAAAAGAGTACTTGTTAGTAACAAGATCAAACTAGGTATGGATGATACCAAATGATTGGATCTCTGACAAGTAAAATATCGAGAGACAAAAGGAATTGGTTACAGAGAAAAAGTTTCACGCAATCACTAGTTCATCGTTGAGTAAGTGGTTGTCGCTATGGATCTCTACATCCTGCTAACGATTATTGATCGGAGAGAGTCTAGATCATGTTCACTTAATTCACGAACCCGTAGGGAGACACACTTAAGGTTCGTCGACGCATTTGAGTGGATAGGGAATGCAGGAGAAAATACTGGACATCGCAAAAACTGTTCTGATAAAACCTGCTGAAATAGTTTCGGTGTATTGAAATAATGCAAGGTATAAAATGTTAATGTGTTCATTAAATAAAGTACTCATTAAATTAAGTGTTCATTAAATTGAGTGGCATTAAACCAAGTGAATTGAAGTGTTTTAATGGAAAGATCTTTGATTTCTTGAGTAGAAAATCAATGGGAGAAAGTGGACATGAATTTTTGTTAGTGGAGTGTCCACCCACATGAATGAGGGAAGAGGTGGGGGAACCTCCTTGGCCGCCGGCCATGGCAAGGGGCACCCCCCATAAAAGGAGGTGGTGGATACCCCTCCCTCACACACCTACCCAATCCTTCTCATATGCCCTTTGGTTGACATCTTTCTCCCCTTGCTAGCTTGTCCATTGCCACAAGCACGGTGCTTAGGCGAAGCCCTGCTCAAGATCTTCTACACCACTACGACTACCATACCATAGTGTTGCTAGAGTTACCAAGGAGTAACTACTTCTGCTGCCTAACTGGAGCAAGGGACGGAGGTTGTCAGCACACCGAACGTGTGACCGATTATGGAGGTGCTGCATTTGTGGCGTTGATCGTCATCGCGTCCTTGAGGATGGTCGTGTACATTCTACACCAGACACGTTTGTTTGCGGGAACATTATCCCGCTTATCGTCTTCAAGGGTCAGTCCTTCTGAAACCATTACAAGTATCGCCTAGATTCGATCTTGGCAGTTGCAATCATAGGATTTTTTTTGTTTTCCATGCAACGAACCCCATTAGAAGATGCAGGTCAAATAACTTGAAGATTTCAATCAAGAAATTGATCGCGGGTAGACCAAACCCGTGAGCAAAATGCGTGCAGAAGATGACGACCTTGCCCTTCTCCGGGTTTGGCACCGGCTCCCCTTCTGGGGCCACCCTCGCCTTCACCAACCTCTCCGACGGGAGGAACCTTCCACGCTGGTACTTCGCGATAAGCTCCTCTATCATGAAAGAGACGCACCACCCTCTTGGCTATGAAGGGGCCATGTCCTCTCGCGGCATTGTGGTGGAGATTCAAGGGCCCGCCGTCACATGAGCTTGCGGCGGCACCGAAGACCTTTTTCTGACGGTTTGAGCAAAGGCAAGGAGAGAGAAGCCCATGAGCAACAACGTCGGTGGAAAGAACAAGGAAGAGGAAAGTAGAACTGGGAGATGGGGAAAACCCCAGTACTCAGTCCCCCTATTTATTGTTGCAACGCGTGCGTGTCTTTTCAGCTCCATCGTCTCCACATGGTAGGAAACCGCTCCCGCTCCTGCGATAGTTAGGTTCTAGGATCATGTGTGGCGGCATAACTAACCGCAAAGGATCCAGGAGGAGTTAATGAGGCATGCACACGGTTACCAAAAACTTGAGCGACAAGATGTTGGGTTCGTAGCATAAAAAAAGAAAAAATTCCTACGGTGGGAACTACTAAGCACGAAGATCTATCTACTAGATACAAGCTACAGGTGGATATACATCCATAGAGAACATATCCTTGTAGACCGATAAGATGTAGTCGAACGCTTGCCGACCTCAGGATCGAGAAGAAGTCCAGCGCCGCAAATCAGCAGCGCATTTGTGATCGCACACACGTTTAGGACACCGAACAACCTCCACATCCTCACTCCAGTGAAGCAGCAACTCCTTCTAGACGAAATGCCACCAGGAACATGTATCTCGCTAATCCAAGACCATGGGGGAAAATTCTAGAGGGGGAGAGAGATCCTTCACGAGGAGGTGTGAGTGAGAAGGAGTGAGAGGGGGATTTATATAGGAGAGGGGGCAGCCCCTCCCCATGGTCGGCGCACCATGGGGGGGGGGGTGCCCCCACCCCTTCCTCATTCATGTGGAGGAAGCTCGACTCACATAAATTGCCCCTCCATTTTCTCCACTAAAAAATCCCACTCATATGCATTAAATTTCCACCAAATTTCATGCAACTCTCATTTAATAAAACTCTTTTATTTATTTTATTCAGAATTTTGTTAATTACTTTAATTAAAAAACATTTACATGCAGAACCAATTTTAGGAATTTCGGTGTCCATTGAAATAATTCCAGCGCTTTGCAATTCCTTCATTTGAAACATATTTGCTCCAAATGGTGTTGGTATCCCTTAAGCGTGTCACCCTACGATTCACGAATAATGCAAACATGATCGAGACCCCTGTTGGGGATATGCTATATGGGTATCCTCATAGCATGTCACCAATCCGCCTAGCCCGGGTGGCCTATAGTTGGTAGCATGGCCTATGGCCTGCTGGGCGGCCCAGTTAGACGGATCCTGAAGGGAGGCCCATGCCGGATAAAGGAAGGCTACGCAGGTGTCACCGACATACTCGGAGCCTTGGAGTACAAGACACGGAATACTAGTTCGTGTAGGTGTAGGACTCTTTACCTTGTCCGGCAAGGACCTTTCCCTGTAAACCCTAGGTCTTGGCGCCTTTATAAGCCGGCCTGCGGGAGCCTTTAGGGCACAATTTCTCTGATTGTAGCGTACAACGCGCAACACCTCGCACAGCGAACCTATCTTTGTAACTCGGCGTATTGCCATTATAGTGATTTATAGCAGGAGTAGAGTACCGCCACCGTTGTGGGACTTGAACCTGGGTAAGCTGTCTTACCTCGTACCCACCAACTCTCTGCCTTACCCCACGTCTCTAAACACGCAATGTGAGGACCCCTCCATGGCGTACTTGTCGGCAATACCACGACAGTTGGCGCCCGCCGTGGGGCAAGAGGCGCTTCGAGCTCTACACCGGGCGAGGTCCAACCTCTTCACGGGAATCAGCAACACCGTAGCCATCGGTCACGTTCCCTTCTCCGACAACGTCCCAATCGTCCCTCCAGATGAGTTTTGGGTGCCAGCAAAGACGAACCCCACGCGCTGGTCCGTCATCCTGTTCGGAGACATCCACATCTTCATCAGAGAAACCGACTCGGGTCCTAGCTCCCAGGAAGTCAGAAACTCGTCAAGCCCCGCACGGACCGCCTATGAGCAGGACACGTTCGTGGAAGGATATGGGCCATACCTCTCTTTGGAGTATGGTGGCTCGAATCAAGAAATTTCAAGGCCCACCCAAACCGCCCCCGTGCAGGATATAAAGGTGGAAGGACCCCGCAAATCCGCTTGGCTTCCCCGAGTGTTAGAGATGCGCAGGTCACACTTTGTCGGCGTCGTCACCATCTTCGATCTGGCCAGATGCGTTCAAAGGGACGGGGAACCTCCCCGTGAATACCTTGCCAGATGGATGAGGGTGAGGGAAACCCTAGAGGGCGACCGTGCCAACGAGCTCGTGTACCACTTCGTGGAAGGGCTCACGCCTGGAACACTCCTCTAGAATACCCGCTGAAGGCGGCAGGCCGCAAGCCCTCTCACCCTTGGTGAGATGGTTTCCATCGTCAATGAATACATGGATGCCAATAAAGAGGCCATGGCGGCGATCACCATCGAAGCCGTAGGAGGTAACAACAACAACGGCCCGCCTCCATCACCCTCCACATCCGCCATCACCAACACCGAAGCCAAATCCTACTCCGTCCTTGATGCGCTCTACACCGACATCAATATGGATGTCGGTGGCTCGGACATTAACTCGGAGGAATACAACGCTGTTATGAGGGAGATCGAGTAGGAGATCGAGAAGGGGGAGCGCACCGAGAAGACCAACACTTCCCACCAGGTGCTAGTCGCCATTGGGAGCGTGATGGAAGAAGACGGACATGAACAGTAATGTGAGAGAGCTCCGCCCACGCCAGCGGTCACCAGAGCAACAGCAGCTAAAAAATCCGCCGAGCCTCTGGCTTCGGTCAAGGCTCCGCCTCCTCCGGTTACCCGCCAGCCACCGGCGCAGGAACTTACCACGGACCCGAATACGGCCAGACAATCGAATCAACCGCCAGTGCCACCATTAATGTCTGCAGCTGGAAACCCACTAGCCACCCCCGCTGACAAAGCAATCTACATCGCACTTCTCATCGAGCCAATCACCGTCGCCCATATTTGGAGCGTTATGAAGCTTGATGACAAGCGTGCGGAAATCTTGATGGAGGCCAAGTGCATCGCGGAGCAAGGCGCTAAGTTGGACGAAGACATGGCTAAGGCACATCAATCCAACAAGGCGGCAAGCGCTATGGAGGCTGAATATAAGCAATTGTTGTTAAAGCATAAGGCAAAAAAGTACCAGCTCACGTCGTCCAAGATCCCAGTGTTCGGCGAGGCTTGGGATTTGACGGGTCTAAACCGACAAAAGCCACCCCTTACATAGATTCAGAGGGGAAGCAGGTCATGCCAACTCCCGCTCTCAACATCGCCATTGCCAAGACCCTCCTGGAACAGGACAGGTCGCCAGAAGCAGTTGCTCAGGTGTACGACCTCGTCGCTAAGGCATGCAAGCAACAGAAAAAGGCCGCCTCGCAGAGGCTCGAGTCCAACCCGGAGCTGTGTCAGTCAACCCTGAACAGCCGCAGAAGGCCAAAATCTCCCCATGACGAAGGATCATGCACAGGCTCTACAGAGCAAAGACGGAGGGAGGAACGCAACATGACTGATGCCATCCCCATATCCTCCGACCATGGAGAAAAGGCTCATCCCCACCGCTCGCCACCTCCACCACCATCTCGACGTCACGAGGAACCAGCGATGCGCCACCGCACGTGTATGCCACCTCCAAGGCGGTCCCAGCCCAGCATCGTTATACGTGATCAGGGCGAACAACCTCGGCATGCTGGAGAGCGCAGCGGCCATGAAGAACACAGGAGCAGTTCCCACAAGGAACCGCCATGTCCGGCAAGCAACCGTGATAGGCGTGAGGAGTCGCAGGAGGGGCACAACAAGAGAGCTAACCCACTGCCTCCACCACCGCCATCGCCACCTAGCAGCCATCATGGAGGAGGGCATGGCGGATCTCATAAATCGCGCCACAACTTCCCTCCCCATGATGGAAAAGGGAAGCAGCCAGAGCCATATGACGCACGATCACGGCTGGACAAGAGTCAAGAAGCTCGGGAGCTCCCATACCTTGGGCCACGTTGTTTTGGACCAGCATAAGGGCCACAACCTACCCCAAGGGCCTCCGGATAGACAAGACCATCAAGCCATACAACGGCACCGCTAGGCTAGCAATGTGGTTGCAGGACTACAACAAAGCGATCCATATCCCAGGGGGAAACCCCAATGTCGCTGTCAAGTACCTCCCACTCATGTTGACCGGCACCACCCAGCGATGGATCGACGACTTGCCGGAGAAATCAATATGCAATTGGTTGGACATGCATGAAGCGTTCACCAAGAACTTCGAGGGTACGTACAAATGTCCCTGCACTATCGGAGACCTACAGCGGTGTGTGCAAGAAAAGGATGAAACCTCCCGTGCCTACCTCTCTCGCTGGCTAGATATGAAAAATTCCTGCACAGGGGTGCACGAATAGACTGTTATGGCCACCTTCATTGATGGACTGGAGAAGGGTACTTTTCTCCGGCATATGTTGAAGCGCAGGCAAGACAATAATGACCTCAACCTCAATGCAATGATCGCCATGGCTAGCGAGTTCGTCGCTGCTGATGACGACGCACGTGGATCGTTGTCGGTGATATCAATCCCTACCCAGACCAAGAAGAACAACAATAACAAGCGGAAGAATCTTCCCAAAGAGAATCAAGTAACCGACATGGTCGCCACAATGTTCACTGGAAGAGGCAATGGCGGACAGCGTGGATGTGGTCGGGGGGCTACCAGTGGCCATTAGAGGAGTGACACCACACCCTCAGCGCCCCGCATTCCCCAAACGTACAAAGAGTACCGCGATATACCGTGTTTTGTCCATCTCGATGCCAATGGCAAATCCACCCACACCAATCGCTAGTGCAAGTTTCTCAATGATCTCAAGGAGGACCCTGAGTCCGACTACAAGCAAAGTCAGAAGAATAGACCCCACAGAAAGGGCAAAGGGAAGAAGAAGGAGGAAGAACCCAAGGAATCAAGTGTTATGGATGAGGAGATGGACCCAAAATCTTCCGACAAGGGAGAGGATAAAGGGAAAAATACATTCGAAAAGAAGGCTCCATCTTACCACACCTTCCTTTGTACCCCAACCATCCGGGCCCAGAAAACCTCTCTTAGGATACTGATGGCTACCCTCCCTCCGGTTCCCCAGTACATCAGGTGGTCGGAAGTTCCAATTACTTGGGATAGGAAGGATCATCCAGAACCCATCCCAACAGAGAACTAGTATGCCATGGTCATCAACCCTTTGATTGATGGCACGGAGTTCACCAAGTGCCTCGTGGACAGTGGAAGCAGCATCAACATCATGTACCTGGATACACTGCACAAGATGAACTTGACGGAGACCCATCTAAGGAAGAGCAACACCGTGTTCCATGGGGTTGTCCCTGGCCGACAAGCAAATTCCCTGGGCTGCATCACCTTTCCGGTCGCTTTTGGCGATGTAAACAATTATCGCCAAGAACGCATGACCTTTGAAGTGGTGCCTTTCAAGAGCATGTACCACATCATCTTCGGACGCGACATCTTCCACTCTTTCCTTGCAAGGCCATGCTTTGTCTACAACAAACTCAAGATTCTCAGACCAAATGGCGTCATCACCGTTGACGGAAGCTTCACCAAGGCACGGGAGTGCAAGCTCAGCGAAGCCGCCTTCACCAAAGCAGTCCTCTACGGTGATGAGTTCAAGGAGATCCAGAACTAGGTCGATGCCACAGAGATGCCGGCTTCGAAGAAGCAGCTTAATGCTGCCGAACCCGCCTTCAAGGCCGCCATCAAGACCAAGCAGGTGGAGCTTGTCGAAGATGATTCCTCCAAGACCACCGCCATTGGCACGGACCTAGATCTCAAATAGGAAAGTGCGCTTGTCGAGTTCCTCCGTGAGAATAGGGACATCTTTGCCTGGCAACCTACCGACATGAAAGGTGTACCTAGGGAACTTGCCGAGCACAGCTTGAATATTGATCCTAATGCCAAACCGGTGAAGCAACCTCTATGACGCTTTGGTGATGAAAGACGAAGGGCTATAGGCAAAGAAATAGCTAGGTTACTTAAGGATGGCTTTATCTGAGAAATTATTCACACCCGACGGGTGGAAAATCCTGTACTTGTCCCCAAAAAGGGAACCAATGAATTAAGAATGTGCGTTGATTACACCGGCTTGAACAAAGCTTGTCCGAAGGATCCGTTTGCTTTTCCTCGCATTGACCAAGTCATTGACTCGACGACTAGCTTGGAACTTCTGTGTTTTCTCGATGCCTATTCAGGATACCACCAGATCCGTATGCAAAAGTCAGACCAATTGGCCACTTTGTTCACCACACCCTACGCCACGTATTGCTACGTCATGATGCCTTTTGGGTTGAAAATGCTGGTGCCACGTACCAGCGGATGATGCAATGTTGCATGCACGACCAAATAGGTCGCAACATACACGCTTACATGGATGACATCGCGGTAATGTAAAAGAAATCAAATGATCTTATCGCTGACTTCCACAAAACCTTCGACATCTCCGGAAATACAACATGATGCTAAACCCAAAGAAGTGTGTCTTCGGGGTACCATCCGGCAAACTATTGGGCTTCATCATTTCGCATCGCGGAATCGAGGTGAACCTAGGGAAAATCAAGGCCATCCTCGACATCAAATGCCCGACATGCCTGAAGGGCATACAAAGGCTCACAGACTGCGTTGCAGCAGTAAGCCGGTTCATCAGCTGACTTGGTGAGAAGGCTATGTCGCTCTACAAGTTGCTCAAGAAGGCGGACAAATTCACATGGACGGACGAGGCTGACGCAACACTTCAGGAGTTGAAGAGGATACTCTCCTCCCCACCTATACTTGTAACACTGGTGCCAAGGGAGCCTATGTTAGTTTACATGGCGGCGACCAACCGAGTAATCAGCATCGTCATCGTGGTGGAGCGCAAGGAACCAACGCACGGATACGGAGTTCAGTGACCCGTTTACTATGTAAGCGAGGTCTTAACAGAATCCAAGTAGCGTTACCCGCACTACCAAGATAGCTTATGGAGTTTTCTTTCCTTCACGCAAGCTAAGGCATTATTTCTAGGAGCACCCCATCACAATAGTGAGAAAAGCTCCACTGTCCAACATCATTAATAACAGCGACGCTACAGGGAGAGTGGCAAAGTGGGGCATTGAACTTGCCGCCTTTGACATCACCTACAAGCGACGCGATGCTATCAAATCACAAGCATTGGCGGATTTCCTTGCGGATTGGATAGAACTGCCAGAAGACACTCCTGTACCAGAGCCAGAGTATTGGGTCATGCACTTTGACGGATCCAAGTTGCTCAATGGCTCGGGGCTGGCATATTATTACAATCGCCAATAGGAGAGAAGTTGCAATACGTCCTGCAGACCACTTCAATGCTACCAATAACATGGTGGAGTATGAGGCCCTCATTCACGGACTTCACGTAGCCAAGGATATTGGCATCAAGCGCATAGATTGCTGTGGAGATTCTGACTTGGTTGCCCAGCAAGTAGCTAGCACCTGGAACACGCGGAACCCTATGATGGTGGCATATTGAGATGAAGTAGACGAAATAGCCAAGTGCTTCGACGGCTACGAAGTCAAGTACGTCAAAAGGGAGGATAATGAGGCGCAGATCTGCTGTCAAAGCTTGGATCAGCTCGCCGACCAATTCCGCCAGGCGTTTTCCTAGAGCATTTATGGACTCCATCCGTGAAAGAAGCGGACCCCGACAACCCGGATAGAGTGGACTCATTTGTTAACGCAGTAACAGTGACCTCTCCAGCTTGGACGAAGCCGTTCATGATTTATCTACAAGACGGAACTTTACCCACCAACGAAGTCGAAAGCCGGCTAATAGTACATAGAGCAAAAGGCTATGTCATCATTGACCGCCAGCTATACAAAAAGAAGTACCACAGGAGTTTTCCTACGGTGCGTCTCCCAGCAGCAAGCTTTTGAAATCCTTAGAGAAATACATCTCGGAAATTGCGGGCATCACCCCGCTCCCCGATTGTTGGTGGCCAAGGCCTTTCGACAAGGATTCTACTGGATAACTGCCAAGGCGGATGCCGACAAGTTGGTACAAACATGCCTTGTGTGTCAGTTTTATGCAAGACAACCAAATGGTCCAGCTGAAGAATTGCGAACAATACCAATAACTTGGTCGTTTGCAGTCTAGGGGTTGGACATGGTGGGACCTTTGCAGACAACACCCTGTGGATTCACACACTTGCTAGTAGCAGTGGACAAATTCACAAAATGGATTGAAGCTAAACCCATTAGAAAGCTTGATGGGGCAACAACCCTAAAGTTTGTCCGAGATCTAGTGGTGAGATTTGGTCTCCCACATAGCATCATCACCGACAATGGCAAAAATTTATCTCTCAGAGAAGTTGAGGAGTACTGTCATGAGAAAGGCATCCGCCTTGACTTAGCATCTGTGGCACATCTGTAGTCAAATGGGCAAGTTGAAAGGGCCAATGGACTAATTCTGCACGGAATCAAGCCACGCTTGGAGGCACCGCTACGTAGAGCAGCTAGAGCCTGGGCGGAGGAACTACCATCTGTCTTGTAGAGTTTACGAACAACACCCAATAGATCCACCAGCTTGAATCCTTTCTTCATGATTTATGGAGCAGAAGCAGTTCTCCCATCCGACATCCTCCACGATGCACCAAGAGTTTCCGCCTACAAGGAGGATGACGCTGAAGAATCCAGGCGACTATGTATGGACCTACTTGAAGAAGAGCGTGTGCTGGCATGCTAGAGATCTGTCGTCTACCAGCAGAAGCTGCACGGCTATCATAGTCGCCGTGTAAAGCATCGCTCGTTTAAAGAAGGAGATTTGGTGCTTACACTCAAGTAGGAGAAATCACACAAACTATCCCCGCCTTGGGAAGGACCGTTCGTCATAAGCAAAGCATTGCTCAATGGTTCCTATTACCTCGTCGACATTCGTGAGTTGAAAGATAGGCTAAAAAATCGCAAGCGCAAGCAACGTGACTCCGATGATGATTACCTAGAGACAGATCAGCCATGGAACATAGCACATCTACGTCCCTTTTACGCTTAGCACATTTATATTATGTAATAAGTTTCTTATATGATCAATGAAACAAAGCATTTGGTTTGCTCACATTCTCTGAGTCTTTTACCTCCTTTAGTTGTTCATTTTTGGATCATATAAACCCTTTATGCGCAAGGATGCATTTGCCCTTGTGAAAATTCCGCCTATGGGTGTTAGCTTAAGTTTTTTGGTCTACACGTTTTCTGAAGTTTTTATGTGGATTCCGGGGTAGTGACTTTTCGGCACTCAAAGCTGGCGATTTTGTTCTTAGGTTCTGGACGGTGCTATTAAGCATCATCACCTGAGAGCATAGTTCTATGCTGCGAGTCTTCTGTCTCACGAAAGGTCAAACATACGAACCAGAATAATGGATAAGCCAGCACTTGCTTAAAAAATATATACACATGCCGGAAACAGATAAGTTACAGGAAGCTTGAATACAAGTTTTTTTGCCTTAGACAAACATAAGTTTTTTCCAAACATACATTTTTGCAGAGACACATTGAATACATAAATTGTTTTTCATGGCTCTACTGCAAGAGGATTCATGGTGGCATCATCAGGAGAGCCAGGCCAGGAGAGCTCGTCAAACTCTAAAGGAGAAGGGCTAGACTCAGAAGAGGCCATGTCGTCATCCAGGATCTCAGCAGGCACGAAGACATCAGCCTTGACCATCTTGGCAACCCTGGTACCGAAGCCGGCAAGAGAATTCCAAATAGCATCGCTATCGATCTCTTGTCCTTCCTCGTCCATCTTGGGCATGCTGGGGGTCACCAAGTCGATGTCGGCATTGTCATAGTGAGCCTTGACCAGGGACAAGGTCATCCTAGCGCCAGCACGGATGTAAGATGATTTCTAGTCTTTGATTTTCTCGGGGGCTCGGTGCAGGATTTCCGTGAACTTGGCTATTGAGTCTGCCTCCTTGATAGAGCTATCTCCTTGGCTTGGGCGATGGTGGTGCTGACGAAGTTGCCGACAAAAATCATGTGTTCCTTGGGACTTGGAGCACCCTCGCCCAAGTTGGCTAAGCCAATGGGAGTTGTGATTTGCACAAGCATACAAGGACCATGAGTATAAACAAGTCAAATGGTTATCCAACTTACAGAAAAAGACCAAGACAAAGAAAGGTTATCAAAGATGCTTGTTTCCGCTTGCATGCATGTCTCTGCCAAGACATCGCGCTCCTTCTGGACTGACTTGAACATCTGAAGACTCCTAGCATTTTGCTCTTTGGCAGCTTGGTTCTGGTCTTTGAGTTGTGCAATCTCATCCTTCAGGCGCTGCATCTCAACATCCGCAAACTCTTGCATAGCCTTCATCGTTGCCTCATGGCCCTTGACGGCCTCAACCAGGTCCTTCTTCAGAATCTTGTTTTCATCATCGAGCTCCTGGATATGCTTGGATTGCTCGACGATGCTCTTGGCCTTAGCAATGGCTTCTGTAAGACAGAAATTAGAAAGTGCTATCAGAAGAAGAAATGACTCAATGGGAAAGCAAGGAGCTGTCATAGGAAACAGACTCTGGCTATTTTTGATTTGTTCCATCAGGAAATTGGTTTTACCCTGTTCAAGGTCCATCTCCTTCCGAAGAGCATCAAACCTCTCATTGGCAGCTATCCTCCGTTTATTCTCATTCTGCACATGATATAAGCATGCTTAGTTTCTCTAGAGCATCTAGTCGAAACTATTCAGTTGCAACTAAATGATCGGGGGCTACAGTGCATGATTTTAAATTAAACTAGTTTCTCTAGAGCATCTAGTCAGAACTTTGCAGTTTCGGCTAAACGCTAGGGGGCTACACGGACAAGTTCTACACTTAGTTCTTTGGAGCACTCAGGCCAATAACTATTGAATTATCCGCCTAAGAGCTCGGGGGCTACAGTGGGATATACTACACAAAGTAAAGCAAGTGAAGTTCAAAAAACTTACGATGGCAATGATCCTGAGATTGTTGGCCAGATGAGCATAGGAATCATGAAAGGTCCAAGCATTCTTATAGATGCGTCAGCTTGCTTGATGAGATCATCTAGGCTCAATGCCGGAGGAGTCGCAGCCAATGGAGAGGTCGAAGCCGGAGGCATGGATGAAACCCTAGCTGCCTCCTGCACCTTCAAGGCAGTCGATGGCGCAGAGGCTCTCGCCTCAATCGTTGCTTCCATGTCCACCTCTTCCACTTCCTTCCCCTTCTCAGTGGCATCCTTAGCCGGCGCTTCAGCCACTTTAGAGGAGGTGCTCTCCTGCGTCGCTTGGCCACTGGGATCAACATCTGCCTCGACAGAGCCTGAGACATCAAGGTTTGGATTGATATCTATCTCCATGGCGGAGGTCTCAGGGATGACGAGGGATGATGGCCCACCAGGACCAGCTGAGGGTATGGCGGCAGAAGTAGGGGGAGCGGTGGTGGGGGAGGGCTTGGTGGATGGACCCTTGGTCAACATGTCACGAATGTTTTTTAACCCTCCAACATCTTTGGAGGATCGCTTCAAACTAACACCGGCTTTCCTCCTGAAACGTACAAGGTATAAGTACAAGAGTTGAAAAAAGGTGCGAGCTGAAAAATACAAGCCGAAGAATGAAAAGTACTTACTCCACGGCAAGAGCCTTGTAGAGGGAAATGCCGGTGGACTTCTTCTTCTTCTCCGCCTCTAAGGCGGCAGTGGAACGTTTGGAGACTCCACTCTCCTATTTCTTCTTCTTGGCCTCGGAAGCAGCGTTAGAGGTGGAGCTCTTCCGCTTTCACGTTGTCGAAGCTGGTTGATCCTTGGAGGCATCGTCGTCGGACACCACCTGGATATCCTTCACCTTTGGATCATAGACCTGGGAGGCCATTTCGTCCACCTCCAAGGTCACCAGCTGGGATACATAAGAGTTTTAAACGGACAACTTCAAAGTCAGAAGAACCTTAGAGTATGTAATGAGCAAGAAAGGAAACAGGAGCTACCTCTGGGCACTTGCCACAATCGAACATGTCGAAGGTGATCTTGAAGCCCCGCTTCTTGTCCTTCACCTTGACGATGTCCTTAAGTTGGAGCTTGATGGAGTCAGTAGAGAAGTTATCCCACAAAATTCGCATGGGATCCCTCCTGTCTTGGTTATACTTGCACATCAGCTCGGCGCGGTGCTGTAGAGGCTGGATCCGCCTAACATACCAGCACATGGCAAGGTACAAGCCCTTTAGACCTCCATCTACGAGCCATTCTATCCGCCTTACGGCATGATTGGCTTCATCATCGGAGGGAAGAGAGGCTAGGGTCCACCATGCGGGCACTTCAGCAGCAGCTCCATTGACAAAGTCGGGGTAGGTCTCGAGACGGTCTGGCAGAGGGACATTTGGCCCATAGAAATACGTGCGCTGCCAGTTCTTGCAAGACTCGTGCCCTACGATGTCGGGGAAGCGCCGGCTAGGTCGGATCTTAAAGCTAATGGTTCTATAGATCCGCAATTCATCCTTGGACTCTACGGACTCTCTCTTGATGGTGAAAAAAATATACAAACAGATATAATCTAGGTTTGATATCCTTCGCACAGAGCTACAAAATTGCTAAGGACTAGGATGTTGTTGGGAGAGAGGTTGTGGGGAAGTACCCCGAAAGTGTCGAAGGACATCCATGAAGAAGTTGGAGACTGGTAAGCTTACACCGCGTACCAGCTGAGATTTGAGGTACACCTTTTCTCCGGGTTGGGGAGAAGGGACCACCTCACTGGCCGGTGTTGCCAGCCAGACAAACTTCTCCACCATGGGGAGGCACCCCTCGTCGACCAGCTCTTGCAGGTCTTCGGCGGAGAGATCAGAGCCTCTCCACACCCCCTTGTGGGATTTGCTTTCTTCTTCAGTGGCTTCGGTCGCCGCTCGTTCTTGGTCATTGCTGGCGGAATCCGTCACGGCGGAGACGGGAACGACCACCCTCTCCGATGGAACGATCACTCCCTGGGATGGCTCCATCGTAGCCTCGGGAATCGCCACCGTGGAAGGAGCAGAGCTGTTGGAGGCCATTACAACGAAGAGTGTGTGGAGGAAGAAAGGGCTCTGGTTAGGGTTTTCGCAGGAGAGCTCGAACGGTCACGCGAATGTGGAGGAAGACGAAGACTGGAGAGAAAATGTGGGTAAAAAGAAATATATTGACTGCGGTGGAAATATATAAGCCTCGCATCAAGATTCGTGCAAAAAGATCTGATGGATGGAACGTTGCCGACATGGAAGTGAACGTGCGTGGTAATTTTGCCACATCCTCCATCTTTTGCCGCTCCGCCGTTTTAGATTTTGCGCGCGTGCAAATAGCTAATGATTAATTATTTTCTTCTATGAGTTTCGAGGTAGCGTAGGCTGTATCCTACATCCTCCTCCTAATAGTTGTAGTGAAGGGTCACGACCGAAGATTCCATCGAAGACGGAGATCATCCGACTCTGGAAATGAAGACTCAAGGAATCTCCGGCTACATTGTGAAGCCGGAGAGGACTGCAGGGTTCTTTGGGAGACCTTTGAGATATTGCTTGACGGATTGCCGGCATCACTTAGACGGGATATTCAGAGATCAACGAGCAAGACGGCGCAAGATTTTAAAGTCCTCCAGGGGCTACTGTTGGGGATATGCTATATGGGTATCCTCATAGCATGTCACCAATCCGCCTAACCCGGGTGGCCCATAGTTGGTAGCAAGGCCTATGGCCTACTGGGCGGCCCAGTTAGACGGATCCTGAAGGAAGGCCCATGTCGGATAAAGGAAGGCTACGCAGGAGTCACCGACATACTCGGAGCCTTGGAGTACAAGACACGGAAGACTAGTTCGTGTAGGTGTAGGATTCTTTACCTTGTCCGACAAGGACCTTTCCCTATAAACCCTAGGTCTTGGCGCCTTTATAAGCTGGCCTGCGGGAGCCTTTAGGGCACAATTTCTCTGATTGTAGCGTACAACGTGCAACACCTCGCACATCAAACCTATCTTTGTAACTCGGCGTATTGCCATTATAGTGATTTATAGCAGGAGTAGAGTTCCACCACCGTTGTGGGACTTGAACCTGGGTAAGCTGTGTTACCTCATACCCGCCAACTCTCCGCCTTACCCCACGTCTCTAAACACGCACTTTGATGACCCCTCCATGGTGTACTTGTCGGCAATACCATGACAACCCCTCTCAGATCAATAATCATAAGTGGGACCTACATATCCATACTGACTCCCACACATTCGATGATGACTTCTGTGATCATGAGAACCTTTAACACTAGTAACTTAATCCCTTTGTCTCGTGATATATTACATGTCCGAGATTCGATCATTGGTATTTCTATACCTAGTTTGATCTCGTTACTGACATGCACTCTTTTATCTTCCCATGATATAACATTCTAGTGATCACATCACTTGCTTACAAGCTATTCTTAATGTGATATCACCGAGAGGGCCTAGAGTATATCTATCTGCCATCGGGATGGACAAATCCTACTCTTGGTACATGAGCCTCTACATAAAACCTTCATAGCACTGAACCCACCTTTATAGTCACCCTTTCACGGTGTGACGTTTGATGTTATCAAGATACTCTTCCAGTGTTAGTGATTGACATGATCTCATGGTCTAAGGACTAGGATTACTTTGTATGATGTTATAGCAATATAAACACAATGACTTCGATTGTAATGCTATACTTCGGATGAATGTTCATCACATCATTCCACAAAGGTTGTGACCTCGTTATTAACGACATCCAATGTCCATGATCAGGAAACTTTGATCATCTTGTTAATCAATGAGGTAGTTTATAAGAGAGGCATAACTAGGAACTTTCTATTTGTTTATTAAACACACATATATTAATGTTTCTGTACTAATACAATTACATCATGCAGAATAAACATCTATCATATACTTGGAATACATATAATAAAAACTTTATTATTGCCTCTCAGGGCATATTCCCTTCAGTCTCCCACTTGCACTAGAGACAATAATCTAGTTACATAGTGATAAATCTAAGACCCATCGAGTTCTGGTGTTGATCATGTTTTGCCCTAGGGAGAACTTTAGTCAACAGATCTGCTACATTGATATCCGTGTGTACTTTACAAATCTTTATATCTCCATCCTTGACATGTTCGCGGATGGAGTGAAACCGGCGCTTAATATGTTTGGAATTATTGTGAGACCTTGGTTCCATGGCGTTGGCTATGGCTCCATTGTTGTCACAATAGATCACCATTGGGTCCCAAGCACTAGGAACCACACCTAGTTCAGTTATGAACTCCTTCATCCAAACCGCTTCCTGCGCTACTTCTGAAGCAGCAATATATTCTGTCTCCGTCGTTGATCTTGTCACCACAGGTTGTTTGGAGCTCCTCCAACTAACTACTACTCCGTTTATGAGAAATACATATCCAGATTGAGACTTAGAGTCATTCGGATCAGTGTCAAAGATAGTGTTGACATAACAATTAGCGACTAGCTCTTCTTCACCTTCGTATACAAGAAACATTCCCTTAGTTCTTCTTAAGTACTTAAGGATATTCTTGACCGCTATCCAATGTTCCGTACCTGGATCAGATTGGTACCAACTAGTCAAACTAATAGCATGTTCCACATCTGGTCTTGTACATAGCATGGCGTACATTATAGAGCTTATGGCTAAAGCATAGGAGATCTTATCCATTATCTCTCTTTATTCCACCGTAGCCGGACTTTGAGTCTTACTCAATGTCTTGTGTTGCAACATAGGTAAGAACCACTTCTTACTTTCGTCCATTTTAAACTTCTTTAAAATCTTATCAAGGTACGTACTTTGTGATAGACCTACTAGGCGCCTTGATCTATCTCTATAGATCTTTATGCCTAATATGTATGACGCTTCACCTAGGTCCTTCATCGAAAATTTGTTATTTAGATAACTTTTAACACTGTTTAAAATATCTACATCATTTCTAATCAGAAATATGTCATCATCATATAATATTAGAAATGCCACATTGCTCCCACTCACTTTCTTGTAAATACAAGCCTCTCCATAAGTTAGAACAAATCCAAACTCTTTGATCACCTCATCAAAGCGGAGATTCCAACTCCAGGATGCTTGCTTCAATCCATGGATGGATCACTGAAGCTTGCATACCTTGTCAGCATTCTTAGGATCGACAAAACCCTTTGGTTGTATCATATACAACTTTCTTCAGTGTTACCACTGAGGAACGCAGTTTTGACATCCATCTACCATATCTCATAATCGAAATATGCAGCAATTGCTAACATAATCCTAACCGACTTTAGGATCGCTACGGGAGAGAATGTCTCATCGTAGTTAAGTCCTTGAATTTGTCGAAACCCCTCTACGACAAGTCAAGCTTTATAGATGGTCACATTACCATCAGCATCAGTTTTTCTTCTGGAAATCCATTTATTCTCAACGGCCTTTCGGTCGTGAGGTAAGTCCACCAAGGTCCGAACCTGGTTTTCGTACATGGATTCCATCTCGGATTTCATGGCTTCTAGCCATTTGTTGGAATCCAGGCTCATCATCGCTTCATCATATGTTGCAGGGTCATCTATTTCATCAACCATGAAATTCATAACAGGATTTCTGTACAGTTAAGGAGTTGCACATGTCCTGCTTGACCTGCGAGGTTTGGTAGTATCCTCTTTTGGAGTTTCATGATCATTATCATTAGTTCCCTCTTCATTTGGTGAAGTCAACTCCGGAACAATTTCTAGCGCTGCACCACTTGCTGTTTCATGAAGAGAAGGTTCAATAACCTCTTCGAGTTCTACCTTCTGACTACACACACCTTTCGCGAGAAACTCTTTCTCCAGAAAGGATCCATTCTTGGCAACAAAAACCTTGCCCTCGGATCTGTGATAGAAGGAATACCCAATAGTTTCCTTAGGGTATCCTATGAAGACGCATTTTTCTGCTTTGGATTCGAGTTTATCCGGCTGAAGTTTCTTTACATAAACACCACATCTCCAAACATTAAGCAATGACAGCTTAGGTTTGTTTCCAAACCACAATGCATACGGTGTCTTTTCAACAGATTTATATGGTGCCCGATTTAAAGTGAATGCAGCGGTTTCTAGTGCATAACCCCAAAATGACAGTGGCAAGTCAGTCAGAGACATCATATATCTAACCATATCTAATAAAGTACGTTTACGATGTTCTGACACACCATTACGCTGTGGTGTTCCGGCAGGTGTGAGTTGTGAAACTATTCCACAACCTCTCATATGTGCGCTAAACTCGTAACTTAGATACTCACCTCCATGGCCGGACCGCAGAAATTTGATCTTTCTATTATGATGATTTTCCACTTCACTCTGAAATTCCATGACCTTTTCAAAGGTTTCAGACTTGTGTTTCATCAAATAGATATACTCGTATCTACTCAAATCATCCTTGAAAGTAACAAAATAACGATATCCACCTTGTGCCGGCACACTCATTGGACCACGTACATCAGTATGTATGATTTCCAATAAATCTGTCACCCATTCCATTGAACTGAAAAACGGCGTTCTAGTCATGTTGCCCATAAGGCATGGCTCAGATGTGTCAAATGATTCGAAATCAAGTGATTCCAAAAGTCCATCAGAATGGAGTTTCTTCATGCGTATAACGCCAATATGACCTAGACAGCAGTGCCACATATATGCAGATATATCATCATCAAGTTTAATCCTTTTAGCATCAATATTATCAATATGTGTAACATTATTATCGAGATCCAACAGGAATAAACCATTCATCACAGGTGCATGACCATAAAAGATATCATTCATATAAATTGAACAACCATTATTTTTAGAATTAAATGAATAACCACTTCGCATCAAACACGATCTAGATATAATGTTCATGCTCAGTGCAGGCACAAATAACAATTATTCAGATTTATCACTAATCCCTGCGGTAGGTGGACATGCAACGTTCCGACGGCGATCACATCAACTCTTGATCCATTGCCGAAACGCATCTTGACCTCACCCCTTGCTAGCGGTCGCTTGTTCCGCAGCCCCTGATTTGAGTTACATATATTAGCAACCGATCCAGTATCAAATATCCAGGTGCTACTGTGAGTACTAGTCAAGTACACATCAATAACATGTATATCATATATACCTTTGTTTGCCTTTCCGGTCTTCTTGTTTGCCAAATACTTGGGGTAGTTGCACTTCCAATGACCAGTCCCCTTACAATAATAGCACTCGGTATCAGACTGAGGTCTAGCTCGGGATTTATTTTTAGGTGCGGCAACAGATTTTCCGCCCTTCTTTCCCATATGTTTACCCTTCTTGTCTTTCTTGAAACCGGTGGTCTTATTGATCATCAGCACTTGATGTTCTTTCTTGATCTCCACCTATGCAGTCTTAAGATTGACAGAAGCTCGGGGAGAGACTTCGTCATGCCCTGCATTTTATAGTTCATCACGAAGCTCTTGTAGCTAGGTGGCAGAGATTGGAGAACATGATGTATGCCTAAGTCAATGGGAATCGTTATTCCCAAGGACACAAGCCTATCGGCGTACCCAGACATTTTGATTATGTTCTCACTAATGGAGTTGTTCTCTTTCATCATGCAGCTAAAGAACTTTTCAGAAGCATTATAACTCTCTACGGCAGCATGGGTATTGAAAATCATTTTCAATTCACCCATGGTATCAAAGGCATTGCCATTTTCGAAATACTTTCGAAGTTCTGGCTCTAGCCCATATAGTATGCCGCAATGAACTAATTTGTGGTTCTCCTGACGAGTCAGATAGACGTTCTTTTCCTCATCAGGGGCATCAAGAGATGGTGGGGGGCCTAGCGGTGCTTCTAGCACATATAGCTTGTGTGCAGCATTGAGGAGAATCCTCAAATTCATGGCCCAGTCAAAGTTACTACCATTCGTCGCAAGTTTCTCTTTCTCCATGAACACATTGAAATTAAAAGCAGGTGGTGCCATCTACAACAGAATTTCTAAAGTTTAGACTAAGTTTATGATAGATCGAGTTTAACTAATCCAAATTATGAATGAACTCCCACTCAAAAACAACATCCCTTGTGTCTTTTTGGTGATTACATGAACCAAATCCACTACATCAAGTCCGATCATCATGTGAGTCGGTGTAGTTTCAAAGGCGAGCATCTATATGGGCATCATATCAAATATATGACTCATGCTTAACCTTTCGGTCCGTGTTCCGAGGCCATGTCTGTACATGCTAGGCTCGCCAAGTAAGAACCTTAGTACTCGCGTGTGTAAAACTGTCTTACACCCAAAATATGATCGTGGATTCAAGTACACCCAATCATCACGTGATGTCTTGAAGCGGCAAAACATAAATGGTGCTTCTTTAAGGGAGAACACATTTTTATCTTGATATATAAATGAGGGATCATCTTATAATGCTACTAAAACTCCAAGCAAGCAATATAAGATGCAAACATCATATGTGTAAAGTGAAATGATATGGTCTTTGCATTTGATCACTATCATGTGCATCGTGGTATGATCTTTATCTTTCCTTTGTGTATAAGGCCAAGGTCTATGGAGGTTACACGTTAGGTGTGTTGTAAGAGTATCAATTATACATCAACTTACAACATTACCATATCATGACACTAGCCCAGCAACAATCTAAACTAGACGCTTCTAATTTATCCATTGCAAGTTTTATGTGGCTTAGGGCTTTCGAAGATAGAATCGGTCTTACGTACAAACATGGAACCACAACGATGATAACTAAATTATTAGCAACTTGTTGTAAATAAGATATTGACTATAGTAGGAGAGACAGACACCCGCTAGCCACTTATGCAAAACTAGTTGCATGTCAAGCGTGGAACTAGTCTCATGTGCGAGGACATGTAAATTTAGTCCGGGCCGCTTCATCCCACTATGCCACCAATATCCAAAATACATATAAGAAGCAATAACATGATCATCATCGCCCACATACTCATATGTGTACTACCCATGCAAAGCATCTACGCATAGATCAGGCTCTGATACCACTGTTGGGTTCACAACATAGAAAAGAAAAACTTTCCTACAGCGGGAACTACTAAGCACCAAGATCTATCTACTAGATACAAGCTACGGGTGGATATACATCCATAGAGAACATACCCTTGTACACCGACAAAGTGTAACAAGGTTGAACTCGTGGATGATGTAGTCGAACGCTTGCCGATCTCAGGATCAAGAAGAAGTCCGACGCTGCTGAAAGGGAAATGGATGTTGCCTAGAGGGAGTTCATAGGCGTTTTAAAAATATTACGGTTTAGGCTCTAATAAATGCGGAATAAAACTTAACGTTTAATTTATCAAGCCAAAACTATATCAATTAGGTTCAACTAAGTGCACCAACAACCTATGCTAAGAGGGACAAGCAACAAGGTGATAGCAAGATATAATACTTCAAGCACGATGGCTATCACAATGTAAATTGCATAAGTAAAGGGCTCGGTTTAGAGATAAACGATGGACGTGGAGACGATGATTTGTTTCCCGAAGTTCACTTCCAAAGAAGCCACGTCTCCGTTGGAGAAGTGTGGTAGCGCAATGTACTTCGAACACCACAAATGGATCACCTCGAGGTGTGGTGGCTCGATGCTCACCAAACGCCACACAAGGCCTCACCCCAAGATGCGAAGGCACACAACTCACCGACACCACAAAAGGCTCACCCTATTCTCCCGTGAGCTCAGCGCAAAGGCCTACTCACGTTCCACTATAGAACACTTGAGGGCGGTCATCAAACCCGTACAAGGCTTGAGGCAAACTCCACAACTCAATTGGAGGGCTCCCAAGAAATGCCACAAAGGCTACAAGCTTGAGGAACTCCACAACAATTGGAGCCCCCAAGAACAAAGACACAAAAGGCCACAAGCTTGAGGAATCTCCACAACTCAAGTGGAGGCCCCAAGAACACACCACAACTCCACACAACTAGCTAGGGTTCCAAGAACCCAAGAGAAACAAGCCCAAGAGCTTGAACTCGCTGAATCTCCGAGGAGAACCCAAACCTATGCACCAAATGCAAGAGGAAAGTCCTTCACTCTCAAATTCCACCAAAGCTACAAAATCTATTGGGGAACAAGAGAGGAAGAACACAAGAGGAGAACAAAAAGCTCTCCAAGGTCTAGATCCCAAGGATTCCTTCACAAAGAAGAGATTTGGTTTGGTAGGGGTTGTAGATCTAGATCTCCTCTCTCAAATCCCTCAAAGAGATGCAAGAATCATGGGAGCGAGAAGGGAAGAGGGCAAGCTTTTGAAGGTCAAAAATGGAGGAGAGAGAGTGGAAGATCTAGCAAAAATGACCTCCAAAGTTGGGGAAACATTGGGAAAGAGGGGGGTCTTAAAAAGGGTAAGAGAAATCTGCCTGTTTGGGTCATTTTCGCGCACCACCGGAACTATCTGTGCCCCACCGGTAAATAGAAACACAAGTTACTGAACAAAAACGAGTTTTACTGGAACTTTGGGCGGAACTTGGGCCGGTACTACCGCTCAAGCAAAACCGTTGGACAACATTGCACGAAAACTTCAATAACTTTTGACTCTGGACTCCGATTTCGCTGATCTTGGGCTCATTTTGAAGAGAAAAAAACTCTACAAGATTATGCAAAGAAATATCATAGTACAACAAGGGAGAATAACAATAAAATGGAGAAAGGTATGACCTCTCAAAAGCGATGAACCGGTAAAACCTCCAAAACCCAAAACGCAAGAAGTTGAGCTTGGAAACTCCAATTGGGATGAAACCAATTTTGTTGGAAAGATAATAAAGAGTAGAATACAAGAAAAGGTGAAATATTGGGTACAACCAAGGGAGAAAATATCATAAATATATATATGTGATATATCTCCCAAGGTGTGGATCCGGAAACCCGCAAGATCAAAAACGCAATAAGATATGCAAGGGAAATCCGTTTTTGATGAACTAGAGCTTGTTATGAAGATAACCACAAGCTCTAGATCCTCACATGGACAAGAACCAAACAACAACTAGGAAACATGATGCTATGTATGCAAAGGTTTGAGCTCTCTCCGAAAGATACGATCGAGTTACTCACTCAAGAGCACCTCTTGATAGTACGGCTATCTATCCTAAACCCGGTCTCACAACACTACAAGAGACCGGTAAAATAGAAAGCCTATAAAGATCATAATTTTGACTTGATCATTCCACTTAAGCTTGATGAAGACCGTCTTGTCCTTCTCAAGATGGATCACCTTTCTTGACCGCTCTTGCTTTCTCTTTCTTGATGAAGACTTGTGAAATACTCCCCATAGTCCATAGGGAAACCTCTTCTTTGAACTTGTATTCATCACAACATGATCGCCGAGGATGGCAAGCTCCAAGCATGGGATCTTCTAGAGATGGCGCACCTTGAGCTTGCACTTCATTTCTTGATGATGTCTTGAAGATTGCCATAAGTAAATCCATCTTCTTCTTCTTCAAGACATATTAGATCTTCTTCTTTTTCAACCTTGAACCCAACACATGGTCCAAGCGATGCCAATGGACAAACCTACAAGTGAAACTCAATTTACACATTAGTCCATAGAGATTTTTATTAATTACCAAAACCAAACATGGGGACATACATGCCCTTTCAATCTCCCCCATTTTGGTAATTGATGACAATCCCTTTTGAGAGGGTTTATATATGGCATTTAACGAACAACATGGTTGCCCCAACATCAAATACTACACAAGTATGTGATGTTGGTACAACCACAATATATAGAGCAAACTCCCCCATAATCTAAGGATGTGTGATGAACTTAAATTTCATTGCATAGATTGCCAACCATTACCGTTGATAGAGTTTCCTATATATATTAAACATGCAAAACAACTAAAAAGATGCATGAGCATGCAAGGATAATGCTTAATAACCAACTCAAAGCATAAACCAACTTCCCTTAAACCCTCTAAAACTTCTCCCCCATTGGCATCGATTGCCAAAATGGGTGAAAACTTCTAGACAACCAATATAATGAGACTTCGTCCAAAGGTGTGCATATGCACATATCTTATGATGAATACTTGGGAGGAAATCAAACTATATTGAGGACCCAAAGGTTGCAAAAATAAAAGAAAAATAAAATAGCTTCAACAAATGAAGCGAGCAACCCAAAAGACCCAAAAATACCAATTGACAACAACAATTGATAGCTTCAACAAATGAAGCGAGCAACCCAGAAAATAACAAGATATTATGATACTAGCAAATGAGTGTTAAATGAAATAGGGAAGCTCCCCAATCTTTGTGAACAAATTAGGATCATTGAATTTGAATACATCATGCATAAATATGGAATCCTCACTTCCCCATAGATATTTAAACCTCAAAAGATGAGAAAGACGGCAAATGAGCATTCATAAATGAATTAAAGAAGCTCCCCAAGGATTATGGACCAATTATAGTAATTGTATTTGGAAACAAACTGCACAATCATGGAATCATCACTCCTACAAGTTCATTTAACAATACTAGGCAAAAGAGATCAAAATATGATTGCCCGAAGATGCAAACAAATGGTACAAGCACTCATAGACAAATAAAATTGGAAGCCACCGAAGAGTCAAAAAGAAATAAAAGGTGGTTTCCAAGTAAAACAAAACAACCAAAGATTTATCTTCTCTTGTGTGTATAAGTTTCTAGGTGGAGAATATCACGAAGACATATGCCCACAAAGAAACATGCACACACAAAATAGATACTCAAGAACGCACATGAAAAACAAAAGGAAGTCATAGAATATACCAATAAGATTTTTGCTTGAAAGCATGGCCAAAGGCTCAAATATATCTTATTCTACATCAATGAACTTCAAAACACCAACACACTACATATATGAAAACTATTTCCAAGGGAAAAGGGAATAGTTGGAATATATGGAGAAAGGCAACAAGTATCACAAAAAGAAATCAACTTTGCAAAATACTCACTATTGCACACGAGAGAAATTGAGGAAAATATAGACAATATAATTGCTAGATTAACATATTTGGGATTAGTGAATCATGAGCATGATTTTGTATAGTCCCCATTATATGCACTCATCTCAACATACTCACATTTGCAATAGAGAGAACTCGAAAAACCAACACAAGAACCACAAGATTACAAACACACAAATTCATGCCAACAATCAACCTACAAAAGGTTGGAAACAATATATGTATGCATGAGAGAGATACTTGTTACCAAGATATAATTGGTAGGATGTAGTGAATAAGAATTGGTTGATCATCCTAGCTTGCCTCCAATTGACATGTGAGCACCACTTCTTCCTACTTGATGATACAAGCATCCAATATGTCCCCAATGTACCTACACACAAATAAGTACACTATGGTCCCCAAACAAATTGGGTCCAAAGTAGTTAGTCCAACTATAATATATAGGAGACCCTCCACATAAATACGTGCATATTGATATGAAATTGAATTTCATGCACATCTTAACCGATAGGATTTGGTGGAGAATACCCTATATATTGGATCAACAAAGCAAGCATGCCATAATATAAACATGTAGTAAATATGCATGCACAAGACTCTCAAGAACCAAAAATGAGATACAATTTGAACAAAAACACCAAGTAAACCAAGAAGTCTCACACAATAGTGGGATACGCCAAAAGGTGTCCAAATTGTATCCTAGAGCCAAATCAACACATGAAAGGACACAAATTCAACAAATGAACAAGGCAAAAGCCAAAGAGAAAAAGATGGACAAAAAACACCAATGCTCAAGGATTTATCTCATCCTAAAGGATAAAGCAAGTAACAAAGAATGAGACAAAACCAACTCCCAAAAGAGCAAGGTTCCAACAAAAAAACCAAACTCTCTACACTTTTCATGATGGCACAAAGTAACAAAAGAAAAGATCAAACTTCCAAGCACAAAAGGGAGTGTACCAATTAATATAGGAGATCTCCCCCATGAATGGTGCTATGTAGAATTTTGCTTTTGAATGCAAAATGAACTCAAATGGGATCATCACTACTACCCACATTAAATAAAACACAAGAGAATACCAATAAAATAAAATGATCCACAAGAGGCAAGGAAGTCATGGGAGAAAACAAAAACATTTTCATGGCCAAAGATAGGGCAAAAAACAAGCAAAGGCCAAAGTGAATATGATCAACAAGTTCTACCATTTATGGAGTACCACTTGTCCAATGATAGGAATTATGGGGAAAATTTTCCTGAGGTAGTTTGCAAGAAAAACAGGATCATATTCACAACAAGTATATGACAAACTATAGGAATTAAGCTTGATGCTTATATACAGATTTCTTGATAGCTCCAAATAGTCACACAATCATTAAATATTAAAGTAACTTGAATCGAATGGTTTCCAAGGAGGATATGGAGGTCCAAATATGAGGAAACACATATCAAGAAAAACTCTCACAAACAAGATCCAAAAGATGAGCAATGAAGGTAATCCAAAGGAATTGGAACTTGTTTGATCTAAATGTGCCAGTTAGGAGATAGATAATCCTCAATATCAATTCTAAGTGACACTACCTCAAATGTCCACATTTTCTAGGTTTGAAATATGCACAAAGCATATGACTCCCCCATAATGTGATAAACCAAGAATTCTCAACAAGAGGTAAAAAGATCAAAAAGGAGATGATTAATGGACATTATGGAATTCTAATTTATCATGAGAATGACATACCACATAGAGAGTAGATAATCATGAAATATCAACACTAAGTGGTATTCCTCACATGCATACATTTTAGGATTGTGTAATGCCCAATCATGTCACTCCCCCAAAATGGAATAGTCCATTAATCACTACTACTATCCAAATAAGATGCCAAATGGATTCAACAAAGGCTCCAAGCCAAGAAACACAAATACATGGTGTGCCAACCAACATACACAAGTATACTCGATAACTCAAGATAAGTATGAGGGAAGCATCACATATACATACACATGCAAGGTACAAAACCACACATGCACAAGGGAGCAAGTAACTTTCAATGTAAAGGAGTTGAGCACATGTTACCGCAAGGAGTAACATTGAATATATGATAGAACCATGATTACCCAAATGGCTTGACTATACAAAAATAATTAATGAAGATCCCTCAATTCTTCATAATGTAGCCAAGCCTCCAATGTCCTCCAACCACCACCTATTGATCAAGTTTTAGCTTGTTGGTCCCCAACCAAGTTGGGTCCTAAGAAGTTAGTCACAATAGGCTTGGCCACCCAAATGGTTCTTTTCTTGACACCACATGGGAACCAAAATATTTGGCAAACACATTGCCCACCTCATCCTTACGAAGAGAATAAGCATCATAAATCAAGATAGGATGGGATGAGGAGTTATCCATGGTGAATGAGGAAGAAAGGTGCCCCTTCTCATGGCATATGTAGAAAGTTCTTCTCTTACTATCTTTCTTCTTGGAAGATGCCACCCCTTGAGGAAGATCTTGCTTCTTGGGAAGAGTACCACTTCTAGCTTGAGGTGGAGCTTGAGGCCGCTTCCCTTGATGCTTCTTCTTCAATGGGCAACATCTCACATGATGTCATTCTTCCTTGCACTTGAAGTACACAATGTTGGCCAGATCCTTCACTTGACCTTGGGCATTCTTCTCGTTGACCTTGTGCTTCAACATGTTGGTTGGCTTGTTCTTGTTGTTGGAGTTGAATCCAAGCCCACTCTTGTCATTTGAGGATCTTTGCACACCCAAGATGTTCTTGAGTGTGGTTTTCCCTTCATGACACTTCTTCAAGTCATTCTTCAAAGAAGTGACTTGGGCCTTGAGCTTCTTATTTTCCTCTACATGGTTAGTATCAACAATAATACTAGAGGAAGTAGATGCTACATTGTTAGAGCAACAAGGCAAAGGGATGCAATTCATCACAAGATATAGCATGGTTATGAGATGATGAATCACTAGGAATAGCAAATGGCAATATGACATTTGGAGTAGTAGTAGTGTTAATGTCCACATGAGGCTCACTAGACGTTACCTTTGACACAATAACCTCATGAGCCAACTTAAGGCTACCATGGGAAACTAGAAGGTCCTCATGCGATCTTGAGAGCTTAGCATGATTTTCTTCCAATTTCCCATAGTTGATAGCTAGCAAAGCAAGTTGAGACTTTAGCTCAACATTCTCCTTCAAAATATATGCTTCACAAGAAGTAGAGTTAGTAGCACAAGCATCATCAATATTAGTATGAGGTGAGGGTAACTTGGAAAGCTCTTTTGAGTATGAAGCTTTAAGTTGCTCATGTGACTCGTAGTTTAATGAGCTCCCCTTTGATGACCCTAGAGCCGTTGTTGAGGTGCTCAAAATCCTAAAGGTGTTTAGCATAAGCAACTTCAAGCTCATCATTTTTAATTTGGAGGGCACTTGCCACCTCAAATTCTCTATCATGAGATTTCTTCACTCTAGATAGCTCTAGAGCAAAGGTCTCCTCAAGAGATTCCTTGGTGGTTTGTTCCTCTTCAAGAGATTCATTTAGGTTTGCAATGTCACTAGCATACTCACGCTCAAGACTACTCATTTTGTCAATTGTGTCCTCGTGCTCATAAATTAGTTTCTTACTTTCAATGGCAAAGTTCAAGATTTCAATGAAAGTAGAGCAAGCATTTTTATTTTTTTGTAGAGCACTAAGGACTAGCTCCCCCTTCTCTTTTAAAGAAGCAACATCATCTTATACTTCATCTAAGTCAACATTCACATCATCATTAGGTGAATTGGGATCCAAAGGATAAGTTACCTTTGATTCCTTAGCCATGAGGCATAAGTGAATGTTGGGAGAAGGTGATGATGGGGGAACACTTGAAGCTCCAATCTCAACCTTGCCTTGGCCCATACATTCTTAGATTTCCTCTACATGGTTAACAACACAAGTATTAGAGTAAAAATAAGTACATTTATCATGGCAACAAGGCAAAGAAAGCATATCATCATGAGATATATTCAACGCATTTCTACATGATATGCAAGGGCAATGAACACTAGGATGTAAATCACATATAGTCTTACAAGTGTTCATGCCCAAAGTTACAACATTGCAATGAGATAGATATGAAGGATCATGAATGGCAAGCTCACTATCCACATTGCAAGTTCTATCACCACTCACCATATCGTTACCTTGTGAAAAATCACATATAGGTGAAGTGGAATAAGATGAGAAATCATCACGGCCGAAGGTGGAAGGAACCCAATCATCCTCGTAAATCTTGGACACATCATATTTTGCTTGAATCTTGGTCCAAATATCATGATCATTCCTAAAAGGCATGATTGAGGAAAGCACTACAAATCTCACAATATTAACGAGCACATTAGATGCTCGAGCTTTGAAATAAGAGTTTGTCTCCTCCTCCAAAGATTGATTTTGGGGATCCATAGGAGGAGACAAGCCCATATCTAGAATCCGCTCAATATTTGGGTCAATGACCCGGAAACTACTAAGCATGCGAAGTCGCCAAACATCATAATTTGTGCCATCAAATGTAAATGTGTGACAGTGCACTAAACCCCTAGGAGACATCTTTTCTCTCGAGGCGGTGAAGGCTAAGAGGCGAAGACCTCGCTCTGATACCAATTAAAAGGGAAACATATGTTGCCTAGAGGGGGTGAATAGACGTTTTAAAAATATTACGATTTAGTCTCTAATAAATGTAGAATAAAACTTAACGTTTAATTTATTAAGCCAAAACCTATATCAATTAGGTTCAACTAAGTGCACCAACAACCTATGCTAAGCAAGACAATCAATAAGGTGATAGCAAGATATAATACTTCAAGCACGATGGCTATCACAATGTAAATTGCATAAGTAAAGGGCTTGGTTTAGAGATAACCAATGGACGCAAAGACGATGATTTGTTTCCCGAAGTTCACTTCCAAAGAAGCTACGTCTTTGTTGGAGAGGTGCGGTGGCTCAATGTACTTCGAACACCACAAATGGATCACCTCGAGGTGTGGGGGTAGTAGATCTAGATCTCCTCTCTCAAATTCCTCAAACAAATGCAAGAATCATGGGAGGGAGAAGGGAAGAGGGCAATCTTTTGAAGGTCAACAATGGAGGAGAGAGCGTGGAAGAGCTAGCAAAAATCACCTCCAAAGTTGGGGAAACATTGGGGAAGAGGGGGGCCTTAAAATGGGCAAGAGAAATCTGCCCATTTGGGTCATTTTCGCGCACCACCGGAACTACCGGTAAATAGAAACACAAGTTACTAAACAAAAACGAGTTTTACCGGAACTTTGGGCGGAACTTGGGCCGGTACTGCCGCTCAAGCAAAAACGCCGGACAACATTTCACAAAAACTTCAATAACTTTTGACCTCGGACTCCGATTTCAATGATCTTGGGCTCATTTTGAAGGGAACAAAAAGCTCTATAAGATTATGAAAAGAAACATAATAGTACAACAAGGGAGAATAACAATAAAATGGATAAAAGGTATGGCCTCTAAGAAGTGACGAACCGGTAAAACCTCCAAAACCCAAAACGCAAGAAGTTGAGCTTGGAAACTCCAATTGGGATGAAACCAATTTTGTTGGAAAGATAATAAAGAGTAGAATACAACAAAAGGTGAAATATTTTGTATCACCAAGGGAGAAAATATCATGAATATATATGTGAGATATCTCCCAAGGTGTGGATCCGGAAAATCCGCAAGATCAAAAACACAATAAGATATGCAAGGGAAATCCGTTTTTGATGAACTAGAGCTTGTGGACAAGACCAAAACAACAACCAAGAAACATGATGCTATGTATGCAAAGGTTTGAGCTCTCTCCGACAGATACGATCGAGCTACTCACTCGAGATTACCTCTTAAACCCGGTCTCACAACACTACAAGAGACCGGTAAAATAGAAAGCCTATCAAGATCATACCTTTGCCTTGAGCATTCCACTTGAGCTTGATGAAGACCATCTTGTCCTTCTAAAGATGGATCACCTTTCTTGACCGCTCTTGCTTTCTCTTGCTTGATGAAGACTTGTGAAATGCTCCCCCATAATCCATGGGGAAACCTCTTCTTTGAACTTGTCTTCATCACAACATGATCGCCGAGGATGGCAAGCTCCAAGAATGAGATCTTCTAAAGATGGCGCACCTTGAGCTTGCACTTCATTTATTGATGATGTCGTGAAGATTGCCATAAGGAAATACATCTTCTTCTTCTTCAAGACATATTATATCTTCTTATTTTTCAACCTTGAACCCAACACATGGTCCAAGCGATGCCAATGGACAAACCTACAAGTGAAACTCAATTTACACATTAGTCCATAGAGATTGTCATTAATTACAACAACCACACATGGGGCATACATGCCCTTTCAGCCGCAACTCAACAGCGCATCCATGATCACACACACACACATTCAGGCTAACGAACAACCTCGACCTCCTCGCTCGAGCGAAGCAGCAACTCCTTCCATACAAAATGCCACCGGGAACATGTATCTCGCTAATTCGAGACCATGGGGTAAAAATCTAGAGGGGAGAGAGATCCTTCACGAGGAGGTGTGAGTGAGAAGAAGTGAGAGGGGGGCTTTATATAGGAGAGGGGAGCAACCCCTCCCCATGGCCGGAGCACCATGGGGGGTGCCCCCACCCCTTCCTCATTCATGTGGAGGAAGCTCCACTCACATAAATTGCCCCTCCATTTTCTCCACTCAAAAATCCCACTCATATGCATTAAATTTCCACAAAATTTAATGCAACTCTCATTTAATAAAACTATTTTATTTATTTTATTCAAAATTTTGTTAATTACTTTAATTAACAAACATTCACACAAAACCCCCTACAATATTTCAATATCACATGCAGGACCAATTTTAGCAATTTCACCCGAAACAATTCCGGTGTCTATTGAAATAATTCTAGTGCTTTGAAATTGTTTCGTCTGAAACATATTTGCTCCAAATTGTGTTGGATACCCTTAAGTGTGTCACCCTATGGTGTGCAAATAATACAGACATGATCGAGACCCCTCTCAGGTCAATAATCAGAAGCGGGACCTTGAGATCCATTCGGACTCATACACATTCAACGATGACTTCTATGATCGTGAGAACCTTTAATGCTAGTAACTTAATCCCTTTGTTTCAAGATATATTACATGTCTGATATTCAATCATTGGTATCCAAATACCAAGTTTGATCTCGTTACCGACATGCACTCTTTTCTCGTTCCCGTGATATAACATTCTAGTGATCACATCACTTGCTTGCAAGCTATTCTTAATGTCATATCACTGAGAGGGCCCAGAGTATATCTATCCGTCATCGAGATGGACAAATCCCACTCTTGATCCATGAGCCTCTACATAACACTTTCGTAGCACTGAACCCGCCTTTATAGTCACCTTTTCATGGTGTGACGTTTGATGTTATCATGATACTATTCCAGTGTTAGTGATTGACATGATATCATGGTCTAAGGACTAGGATTACTTCGTATGATGTTATAGCAATATAAACACAATGACTTTTATTGTAATGCTATACTTTGGATGAATGTTCATCACATCATTCCACAAATGTTGTGACCTCGTTATTAACGACATGCAATATCCATGATCAGGAAACTTTGATCATCTTGTTAGTCAATGAGCTAGTTTATAAGAGAGGCATAACTAGGAACTTTCTATTTGTTTATTAAACACACATGTATTAACATTTCCGTATTAATACAATTATAGCATGCAAAATAAACATCCATCATATACCTGGAATACATATAATAACAACTTTATTGTTGCCTCGCAGGACATATTCCCTTCACAAGACATCCCTCAGAGACGTTGGTCGTGGCTGATGCAAGCACTGACCTCAGCGACGAGATGTTATGTATCCAAGCTCTGGCTGTGCCAGTCAGACACCTCCGTCATCGTTTCCCTATTTCCGCATCCGGTTTACTCTAGCCGGGTGCATACAACAACAATCCAAGCATGCCCCGGTCGACATCACCAACAACTACATCAACTCACTCGGAAGCACGCAAAAACTTCTCCTCATGGCGAAGTCCCAGCATGCTTAGGGGTAGTGACAGGGGATTAACCCCGGATAGGCTAAGTTAGGTTGGATGGCTATCTCCAAGAAGGTCAGGCAGGATGTCCGCAAGACATGAAGCTCCAGCCGGCTGGCATGCTCCATCCGGACCACAACCAATAGGCACCCCGGCGGGACCGTCTAGTCGGTCAACCAGAAGACCTGGCCAGATGGAAAACTCCATCCGCTCACCTTGGAATCAGTACCAGTAATACGAAACATGGGATGATGAAATAGTAGCACGCCTCCGGATCCCTGGCTTTGCGTCAACTAAAGCAACATCGCCACCCATACTGTTTGACATGATGTCTGTCCGGCGCAGGATAAAGCCATCGCTACGGGGCGGCTTGGCACTCTAGCACTGACTATTGCACTAGGGCCCTCCGGCTGGACCCCACCAGCCAGCTGACATTGTAATCTACACCCCTAGCCAGTATATAAGGGGGCAGTGCTATCATTAGAATCAGACTCTCTTCGACCTCTAGTTTTTCTAGTTCATCTAGGATACAACTCTAGGAGCTCTTGTAGTGGGCATTCACCCTCGATTTAGTAGATCTTGTAGGAGTAGGGGTGTTACCTCGCTGAGAGGGCTCCAAAACTGGGTACTTTGTTGTGTTTGCGGTGCTTGTGCCAATCTCGTTTGTAGAAGCCACTGCTAGCCCCTAATTTTCCCCTCTTAAGCCATCCCTGATGGTACTACCGTGTTCCACACCATGGCATCTGCCTTGCCCCGCTGATACGTTGCTAACATATCCATAATTTTTAATGTTCCATGCTTGGTTTTATCTATTTTCTTATGTTTTGTCCACACTTTTGGAGTACTTTCTATACACTTTCTTGGACTAACCTATTAACAAGAGCCACCGTGCCAGATGTATGTTTTCTGCTATTTTTGGTTCCAGGAAAGTCAGAAAATGAATATTCTCGGAATTGGACGGGACAAAAGCCAAACTCAGTTTTTCACCGAGGGACACATGGAGCCAGAATACGAGACGGAGAGGGGCCAGGGGCCGCCACACCACCTGGCCACACGGCCAGGCCTGGCCCGCGCCAGGGGGTGGTGTGGCCGCCTAGGGCACCCCCTCGGCCTCCCCTTTCGCCTATAAGATGCTTCCGATACAGAAACCCTAAGTACCCGATAAAAGTTCCACGAAAGAGTCTATAGCCGCCGTCATCTCCATCCCTAGATCGGGAGGGATCTGAAGCTCTTCCCGGCACCATGCCGCAGGGGATAATTCACCCTGGAGGCCTTCTTCATCATCATGCAAGCCTCCGGTGTGATGCGTGAGTAGTTCATCCTTGGACTACGGGTCCATGTAGTAGCTAGATGGATGGTTCTTCTCCTTTGTGCTATCATGTTTAGATCTTTTGAGCTCTGTTCATGATCAAGATCATCTATTTGTAATCCTACATGTTGTGTTTGCGGGGATCTGATGGATATTGAGATGCTATTTCAGATTGATTATTGATTCTATCATGTCTTTGTTATTTGTGATCTTGCATGCTTTCCGTTGTTAGTAGCTATCTTGGCCAAGTATATGCTAGCAACTCCAAGAGTTAGTATTTATGCTCGATAGTGGGTTCATGCCCCTAGTAATCTGGGGAAGTGACAGAAATCTCTAAGGTACAGATGTGTTGTTGCTACTAGGGAGAAAACAGCAATCCTTTATTCATAGAACAATCGTATTATTTACTTTACACGCAATGCTTAATGCAATTATCTATTGCTTGCAACTTAATACTGGAGGGGGTTCGGATGATAACCTGAAGGTGGATTATTAGTCGTAAATGCAGTTGGATTACGATCTATGTATAATGTTGTAATGCCCAATCAAATCTCATAAGAGTCAAGATGGGTAGTATATGCATGATTGCTTTCTCGATGTTTGTCAATTGCCCCGCTGTAATTTGTTCACCCAACATGTCATCTATCTTAAGGAGAGCCACCACTAGTGAACTATGGATCTTGATCCTTTCTTTTATCATCAATCTACAATTGTTTACTGCTTTCTGTTTACTTTCTGCAAACTATTACTTTCTTCCACACAATACGTTTAATCCTTTGTTTTCAGCAAAACCGGTGAGATTGACAACCTCACTGTAAGTTGGGGGAAAAGTTCTATGGTTGTGTTGTGCAGGTTTCCACGTTGCTACTAGCACCAGTAGTGTGCCCTGCCAAAGGCCAGCTAGCAACACCTTGGAGGTGTTTCCTTGCTCCTACTGGATTGATAACCTTGGTTTCATAACTGAGGGAAAACTTGTTGTTGTGCTCGTCATACCTTCCTCTTGGGGTTCCCCAACGAGCTCGATATATTTTGGGCCATCAAGCTATTTTTCTGGCGCCGTTGCTAGGGAGTCAAGGACATCTTCACAAGGGGAGTCCCTCATAACAAATCTCTTTACTTTGTTTTATTTGTTTTGCTTAGTTTATTTCTGCTTTGTTTGCTTGTTTCTTTATCAAAAACACAAAAAAATTAGTTTTACTAGTTTGCTTTCTTTATTAAAAACACACAAAAAAATATTAGTTCCTATCTTAAGTTGCCATTATGTCTAGCATTGCTCCAGCTACTATGTCACCTGAGGAAATGATTTTCACTTTTAAACAAGGAATTGAAGAGAGTTTCAAAGAAGCTTGGTCTAGAATCTCTGATCTACATGAAAAAACCGAACCTAAAATGACTCAAAGTTTGTTTCTTAGCAGTTTTTATGGAGAGAATGATGTAATGAGATGACTTAAAATGACTAAAATGACTCAGGTGTATGGAGAGAATGATGTAATGAGATGAAGAATGGACTAAAGCTCAAGCTTGGGGATGCCACCCCATGTCACCCCAAGAAATATTCAAGAGATACAAGCGTCAAAGCTTGGGGATGCCCAAGGAATCCCCTTCTTCATCAATAAAAATCCCAGGTTTCTTCCAAACACTTCATTTTTATTATTTCATGCACAGTTTTGTTGTTCTTGGAGCGTCTTCTTTTTCATTTTTGTTTTTGGTTTTCGTTTGCTTGGTTTTCTTAGTTTGCTGAATAAATTGGTTGGACCCCCTCTTTCATACATTGGTTTTCAAATAGTTTGGTTTGGATTGGAAAAGAGTAGGAAAAGTTCATGCTTAAGTGGTAAAGAGGGCTTGTTTTTGACTGTGGCCTATGCTTTGTCATGCCATGCTTGATATTATTTTGGCTTTATGCTTAGTGATCTTTGTTGTAGCATGACATGTTATAAACAATTGAGATTGCTTAATGTGCCTTGGAAGAATCATGCGTTGTTTTAGCATATTAAAGCATAGTATTGTGGTATTCTCCTTTGATGCTTTATTTGGGTTGACTTGGCGCATGCTCACACCATGTTATGACTATCCAAAGTCACCATAGCCTTTATGATCCTTTAGTTTTCGACTTGTAATATCAGTTTATGCTTTGATTAATGATGTTTTGTCACTCTGCATGATTATGGCCATTATTGCTCTCTTAGTTGGTCGCTCCCAGTCTTTTGCTACCCTCCATAACCAAGTATGAGTTCCACTCATGCATCCAACTCCTAAAACCAAGTTATTCCAAAGAGTCCACCATACCTACCTATTAGCATTTGCTATTCCAAATAAATTCATGTTTTTATCTACCTTCCAAATTAAACTTGTTATGAGAAAACTAGTGATTAAAGCTCTCACAAACTTGATGGCACACTTCACTTTCTTGCACTTAATAAACTTGAACCATTGCGTCCATATTTGTTGTGTATATGCTTGTGCTTTATAAGTTGAAGTTAGCTGAACCATGTGTCATGGGGAACGCTTTCAACATTGCACTTGTACTTTGTACCCCGTTGATATCATGTTCTTTTGCTTATGGATCCCGACGGTGTGAAATAAAAGGGGAACTTGTAAGATCATGGAATTTGTATTTGTGTTAGAGAAACGCCTGGGTCGCTTGCCTAAGCCATGCCTAATCATGGTGGAAACTTGCAGCATAACTATAATGAGCACTCTATGAAGCATCCTCAATAAAAACCTATGCAAATAGCAAATAAAAAGATCGCTGAGATGCTCATTGTCTGTTTACCTTGTCATTTTGATTATGGGATAACTCCTGTATCATGTGCAAGGGGTACCCCGTTGGCGGTTCTCTATGATACATATGTACTTACAATGACAAGAGCTTACTTGTGACTAAAGTTGAGTAGCATGAGGTTCGGTCTTTGTAAGTAAGGGGCATGAGATTTCAGCTTATACCTTGTCAAGCATATCCTCTTAGTTGTGTTACTTTAACCGTAATCACCTTCAATATGCTTATGATAGGGGCAATGAGAGCTGAAAGCTATTAAGTACCATAATTTTTGGAAGCTCTTTATGAAACTTGAATCTCTACTTCCTTCTATGAAGGCCCTTCTTTTACTTTTATGTTGAGTCTCCACCCTCTATCTTTATGCACCTACTTTGAGAGCATAGTGGCCATTATTAGTTCTATGTGCATTGTCCCAAGACTTGTTGATTGATGCATAATTTTGATATTGCTTGTTCTTAAACTATTTGTATCTAGTCACTCTTATGAACTTTGAAGGTGTACTATGCATTTATGTTTGCTACTCCATGAGGGACAAGCTGAATGCCACTATGTTATCTTTTCCTTATGTGAAATAAACAAACATCTTGCAAAGCATTGTTTTTCATGAATCTTTTGTTTATGCCTTTTCATGTTGCAACATAGTTGCTATGTCTTATTGTTAGAACTTTATCTTTCATGTTATGATTGAAGTACTATGATCCCAGCTATCAATGTTTACAAATACTTTGATCAAGTTTATGATGGTGCATGTCACCTCAAAAATTATTCTTTCTTTTTATCACTTACCTACTCGAGGACGAGCAGGAGTTAAGCTTGGGGATGTTGATACGTTGCTAACGTATCCATAATTTTTGATGTTCCATGCTTGGTTTTATCTACTTTCTTATGTTTTGTCCACACTTTTGGAGTACTTTCTATACACTTTCTTGGACTAACCTATTAACAAGAGCCACAGTGCCAATTTCCTGTTTTCTGTTGTTTTTGGTTCCAGGAAAGTCAGAAAATGAATATTCTCGGAATTGGACGAGACAAAATGAATATTCTGCCATTTTCTGCATTTGCTTCTTGTTGGTTCCTTTTTGAGTTCTTTTGGGGAATTGAGATTTTTGAGAGAAGTGCTACAGTAGCTAGTGTTCTAATGGAAGTTTATTTGGTGTTAGAACTGAACCTTAAGACTTATATAGCTTGAGTACACTAATGTTGCTAATAAAGATTGTGTGAAGTTTTGTATGAAGGAAAAATTTCAGGTGTATGGAAGGAATGAGTAATGAGATGAAGGATGGACTAAAGCTCAAGCTTGGGGATGCCACGCGTGTCACCCCAAATCCAAGAAGTACAAGCGTCAAAGCTTGGGGATGCCCAAGGCATCCCCTTCCTCATTAATAAAAATCTCAGGTTTCTTCCAAGCGCTTCATTTTTATTGTTTCATGCACAATTATGTTGTTCTTGGAGCGTCTTCTTTTTCGTTTTCGTTTGCTTGGTTTTCTTAGTTTTCTGAATAAATTGGTTGGACCCCCTCTTTCATACATTGGTTTGCAAATAATTTGGTTTGGTTTGGAAAAGAGTAGGAAAGTTCATGCTTAAGTGGTAAAGAGAGCTTGTTTTTGACTGTGGCTTATGCTTTGTACCTCCCTTGTTACCTTCCGAAAAGAGTAGGAAAGTTCATGTTATTCCAAGTATATTCATGTTTTTGTTTACCTTCCGAATTAAACTTGTTATGAGAAAACTAGTGATTAAAGCTCTCACGAACTTGATGGCACACTTTACTTTTCTTGCCCTTAATAAACTTGAACCATTGTGTCGTCTATGTTGTATATGCTTGCACTTATTTGTTGGGAATTAGCAGAACCATGCTGTCATGGGGAACGCTTTCAACATTGCACTTGGTACTTGTACCTAGTTGATATCATGCTCTTTTGTCTATGGATGTCGTCGGTGTGAAATGAAAGGGGAGCTTGTAAGTCCATGGAGTTATGTATATGTGTTAGAGAAACGTCTGGGACGCTGGTCTAATCCATGCTGACATGGTGGAAACCTACAGCGTAACCATAATGAGCTGTCTATGAAGCATTCTTCTTATAAAAAAAGAGTCCAATATTGAGAAAAAGAGAAAAAGAGGAAAAATGAGATTATGAAAAGAGGAAACAGAGAAAAAAGCACCATATTCCCATGGTAAATAAGAAGATTGTTGAGATGCTCGTTGTCTGCTTGCCTTGTCATTTTGATATGGGGATTCTTCCGTATCATCGGGCAAGGGGTACCCCGTTGGCGGTTCTCTATGATACACATATACTTACAATGACAAGAACTTACCAGTGACTAAACTTGAGTAGCATGATGAGCGGCCCTCGTATTCAAGGGACATGAGATTTCTAACTTATACTTCGTCAAGCATGTACACCATAGTTTGTTCACTTTAACCTTAATCACTTCAAGATGCTTATGATAGGGGCAATGAGAGCTGAAAACTATAAGTACCATAATTTTTGGAAGCTCTTTATGAAACTTGAATCTCTGCTTCCTTCTATGAAGGCCTTTCTTCCACCATTATATTGAGTCTCCACCTTCTACCTTTATGCACCTACTTTGAGAGCATAGTGGCCATTCTTAGTTCTATGTGCATTGTCCCAAGACTAGTTGATTGATGCATAACTTGATATTGCTTGTTTTAAACTATTTGTATCTAGTCACTCTTATGAACTTTGAAGGTGCCCTATGCATTTATATTTGCTATTCTATGAGGCAGGGACGGAGCCAGAAAATGTAAATAGGGGGGCTGAGAGTAGAAGCATCAAAATTGTATAATTGTTTTCCACACAACACAGTAAATATTATAAGGTCTAGGTAATCAAAATATGCTAATTTTTCTATAATTCAAATGAAGTTACATATCTATCAATTTGAACTCAGATTTACGAGCGCGAAGATCAAAGGTCTCAATCATTTCGTCAACATTAAACTTTTCTGCTATTTCCCTCTCTATCTAGACTATCACACAATCCCGAAGAAAGTCATCTCCCAATTTAGTGCGAAGACGTGTCTTGACCAGTTTCATAGCAGAAAAGGCTCGCTCTGCTATTGCAGTTGACACTGGAAGAGTTATCACTAACCGTAGCAACCTCTCAACCATTGGATAATCAGATGATTTTCCTGTCTTAACTATTCCTTTTGTCAAATCTGCAAGTGATTTGCAATTTCTGATCTCTGGATGGTTGGTTGTATCAAGCTGGAAATGTGGTAGCTCGCACTCCAACCTATCTCTCTCTTGTCTAGAAAAATCAGCAGGATAGAATTTTTCTACTAGAGTGCATATCCTTGACTTGTCAAAATTGTCATGTCTTGGATCCAAGGATGTACAAAGATCTAGAAGCTCGGTTACTTGAGAACTGAATCGATCATTCAACTCTGTCACTTGTTGATCTATTGCAGCATTATATACATCAACTTTGTAGTGATGGAGTATTGTGGTGTTGTCATGCTTATTTCGAGATTTCTTCACATCAACATACCTAAATTTCAACATATATGAAAGAAGCATAAATACTTTATTTATACACTACCAAGTACTGTTAACAGTGCGTAAGTGACTAGATGTTTAAATTTTAATTTAAATAAATATAGGAACATATGAAAAGATACGTACTTTTGATTCATATCCGGGATGTCAATCTCGTGCTTCAAACAAAATGCTTTGACCTCTTCTATAAGACTTTCCCATCCATCTTCTCTCAATTCAGCAAGCAATACCTTTGTGTTAGAAACAATATCCAATGCATTTGCAATATCCAAAGTTTTGTTTTGGAGTTTGACACACAAGACATCAGTTATCTGCATAATCTTTTCCATGAGATGGAGAATGAAGACGAACTCAAAAGTAACTAGGAATTTAAGGGCACCCTCTGCATCTCCTCTTGAATTCCATGGAACTGAGCGATCATTTGCTACACTTCTAAGCACTGAAACTGATGCACCAAACAAACTTAACAAGCTTTTTACTGACTTGTAGTGGGAACTCCATCTTGTGTCTCCGGCCCTTTGTAAAGATCCTATTTGATTTAACCCTCTTCTAGTGTCAAGATCTCCGAGTTCAATCTCTTTCGCAATTGCAATGGCTTGATTTTGTAATAGCTCATCGTTGCATTTGGGAGATGCACTAACAGTATTTACTATAAAATTTGCATTTTGGAAGAAGTTGTAGACCTTATGTACCTCCCTTGAAGCGGCGACAAGAGCCAATTGAAGCTGATGAGCAAGGCAGTGAATATAGTATGCATAAGGACACTCTTGGAGAATTAGAGCCTTAAGCCCATTGCACTCTCCTCTCATGTTACTTGCTCTATCATAGCCTTGTCCTCTGATATCTTGCACATTCAACTCATTATCAGTTAGCACGGCAATGATTGCGTTCTTCAGAGTCAAAGCACAAGTGTCACTAACATAAACTAGATTAAGAAAACGTTCCCTTATCTCCCCATCTATGTTGACAAATCGAAGAACTACTGCCATCTGCTCTTTCTTAGACTCATCTCGAGACTCATCAACCATGATAGCAAACTTGCCATTACCAATCTCTTGTTTAATTGAATTTTGCACTTTCCGAGCAAATATGCTTGCAATTTCCTTCTGAATAGTTGGTGAAGTGTACTTAGCATTTCTTGGAGCATTTTGCATAACTTCCTGCACCTCTTTATTATATGAACCCACAAGCTTGAGTATTTCCTTAAAATTACCTTGGTTTTGGGAATCTTCGGACTCATCATTTCCTCTAAAGGGACATGCCTGGCACATTAACAATCTGATACAGTCAAGTAAAAATTTGTTAGATAACCTACAGTAAGAAAATATAGTTGTTTGAAATTAAATATTTCTTGCTTACTTAATAACATCAATGGAAGCTGTAAGCCGTAGTCTTGCATCAGCAACATGCTTCTTGCATTGCTTTGCAATCACCTTGTCAATATGAGTCATACTATTTTTAAGGCTTTCATAACATTTAACTGCAAAATTATGGGTTGAACTAGGACTAGTTCCCACATGTGTAAGAAAAGCACATTCTTTTTCATTGTTGACATTTTTCCACTTATCAAACCCTTTGACCAAAAATGTGTCTGATCCACACTTCCCAATTGCCTTTTTTGAAAAAAGAAAACACGGCAAGCAATATGCACGATTTGTGTGAGCTGAATATTCCAACCAGAAAAAAATTATGTACCAAGCACTTTAGAATCGACAATGGCTAGGACATGTTTCAGTAAAAACATACTCATCCAAAATAGGTTGATACGTTCCCTCAGATATATAAAAACGCCTAGCATCATCTTGCTTGTCAGGAGGGAGTTCCCAAATTTATACACGTCTACCTGGATCTCGATCATACTCGGTGGTTATAATCGTCACTTGTTCAGTAACTTCTGGCATAGACATATCATTATCAGTTTGATCATCAATATCAGCAGAATTAGGATCATTCTATCCGCCTTGTTGCACATCTTCTTGTGAACTCGAGTCAATTGGCTTGAAAAAAGTTTTAATATCAAGTTTCTTCCTCTTCATGGCTACACAAGCACAAGTGAACAATCCAAATTTCCTAATTAGTTTGTAAGGCACAAATAGACAAACTAATCAACTAATCTAGTGTTCTGTAATAAACAAATAGAGATGAGCTAGAAATTAACGAAATCTAGACATGATCAAATCAACTGTTCTGTAATACGTATAAGACACTAATCGGACCAACCTGGATTGGAGCCGTCGGTAGCAGGCTGCCAGCGGGCAACAAGGCGGGGCAGGTGCGATCGCGGCCGCCGGCGTATACACGCACAGGCGCGAGGCGCAGCCGCACAGCGGAGAGCCAAAAGAAACGAGTGATCCGATCGTGCGATGCGTGCCGTCCGGAATTGCTAATTTCCTATACCGTGTACTAAGCTGGATTGGGCATGCAGGCCGTTTCGTACATGGCTTATAAAAAACAATATTAATTAATTTGGACTTAGTACTTGAGCAGGACGTAGTATATTGTATGCAATTCAGAGCCGATTGATTGGGCTTGGGCCCCAGACAAGGCTTTACATGCGTACACAGGGGACAGGTGGGGCGAATTAGTCTCGTAAGCCAGAAAACTAGCGATTTGGCGTACCTTTTTCCAGGGTCGAGCGGATCGATAGGGGAGTCTCGCGCCCGCTCATCCCCCTTCTCTTCGTTCCTGCTATGAGGGACAAACTGAATGCTATTATGTTATGTTTTCTTTATGTGAAATAAATAAACATCTTGCAAAGCATTGTTATTTATAAATCTTTTGTTTGTGTCTTTTCATGTTGCAACATAGTTTCTTTGTCTTATTGCTAAAACTTTGTTTTTGATGTTATGATTGAAGTATTATGATCCCAGCTTTGAATGTTTTACAAATACTTTGATCAAGTTTATGATGGTACATGTCACCTCAAAAATTATTCTTTCTTTTTATCACTTACCTACTTAAAGACGAGCAGGAGTTAAGCTTGGGGATGCTGATACATTGCAAATGTATCTATAATTTTTTATGTTCTATGCTTGGTTTTTATCTACTTTCTTATGTTTTGTTTCAATTTTGGAGATTTTTCATATGATTTCTTGGACTAACCTATTAACAAGAGTCACAGTGCCAGTTGCCTGTTTTCTGCTGTTTTTGGTTCCAGGAAGTCAGAAAATGAATATTCTCGAAATTGGACGGGACAAAAGCCAAAGTTACTATTTTCAAGGAAGACTCATGGAGCCAGAAGGAGAGTCGGAGAGGGGCCACAGGGTGGCCACACCCCTCCTTGGCGCGGGCAACCCTAGGCCGCGCCAAGGCATGGTGTGGGCCCCCTGGCCGGCCACCGACCTTGCCTCTCTCGCGTATAAGAGCCTCCCGATACCAAAACCCTAAATAATCAATCAGAAATCCACGAAAAGTTCCGATACGCCACCGCCACCGAAGGGGAGATTCGGGGGACAGAAAGTCTCTGTTCCGGCACCCTGCCGGGACAGGGAAGTGCCCTCGGAGCCATCTCCATCGATCTCCACCACCATCTCCATCATCATTGCTGATTCCCATGATGAGGAGGGAGTAGTTCTCTCTCAAGGCTAAGGGTTCTACCGGTAGCTATGTGTTCATCTCTCTCTCTCTCTATGCATGATCATATTGTGATCATGAGCTTTATAATCTAGTAGATCTACCTTGTTACTCAAGTGCTTTAATAGATCTCTGCTCTCCCCATGTGTGTGAAAGTGACAGCATGCACACCATGGTGACACTTAGGCTAGAGATTACAAATACTTGTTATGAGTTATATTTGGAGTTGGATGTCTTTATGAAATTGTGATGTTTGTTGGACTCATCTAGTACTCAAGGTGACAGTGTGGGGTTTTCTAGATAGGAAAGATGAACTTTGAGGTGTGCTGTTATAGTCCTACCATGAATTAGAGTGTCCAACCAGAGAGTAGTTCAGCGTAGTATCATAAAGAAGAATATATTTATATGAGAGTGTTCACTAGTGAAAGTATGATCCCTGGGCCTTGTTTTTAAGCATTGATACACCGTTTGCAATTAGATCTGCTACATGTTTGCTTGCTTCCATCTTTATTTCAATTTGCCTTTAGTCCACGCCATCAAGCTATTTTCTCGCACCGTTACCACTTATAATTATCTATACCACTTGTATTTCACTATCTCTTCACCGAACTAGTGCACTTATACACCTGACAAGTGTATTGGGTGTGTTGGGGACACAAGAGACTTCTTGTATCTTGATTGCAGGGTTGCTTGAGAGGGGATACCTTTGACCACTTCCTCCCTGAGTTCGATAAACCTTGGGTGATCCACTTAAGGGAAAACTTGCTGCTGTTCTACAAACCTCTGCACTTGGAGGCCCAACAACTGTCTACAAGAATAGAAGTGCGTAGACATCATATACTATATCTTAAGCCTGAGAAAAAGCGAGCTATCCGACGCCATCTTCCCGTGCGTGCGTTTTTGGTCGTCCGATCTTCACTCTGAGTCATATCAACCGTTAAATTTCAAGTGTTGACCGAAGTCTTACGATATGGTCCCTCCCATCCCCGCCCCACCCCTACCCCCACCCCCATATCGATCTCGTTCCCCTCCACCCGAGCTCCCGAGTCCAGAGATCCCGCCCATCCTAGCCCCTCCTCCATCTCTCCCAGCAACGTCGACCGCCCCCGTCGCTCCCGAGCTCTCCCTCTCACCTCGACTCCCTCTGTACCTCCACTCATGAGGCCACCGCCTCTCGTCCAGCTTCCGCATCCAATGTCAATTGCCTTTGTTTCCCCGCCTCGAACCTTCCCAGTACCGATTCAACATCGCCCCCGACCTCGCGCACCTATCCGCTGCCACACTCAGTCGGTGGTGAGGAAGATAAAGAGGAGGTGAGCGCGTGGGATGGTGGGGTGAGAGAGAGGGAACGACGTGGGTAGAGACGCTCCTATGCGGGACTATGTGAAGATGTCGCATCATCCTCGCCGCTTTGACTGCAAAAATCAGGGACGGGTGGCGGAAAAAAGGAATTGAAAAGGAGAAGGCCCCTCTGCTCGAAAGCTCTCTCTCTCTCACCTTCGCTCCCTCCACTCACGAGGTCATCGCCTCCCATCCAGCTCCCGCATCCAGTGTCGGCCGCCTCGGCTTCCTCGCCTCGAACCCGCCCAGTACCAATTCAACATCGCCCCCGACCTCGCGCACCCGTACACCGCCACGCTTTTCCGGTGGTGAGGAAGATAAGGAGGAGGTGAGCGTCTGGGACAGTCAGGGTGAGAGAGAGGGGGAAGCGCGGGTAGACACTCCTATGCGGGACTAGCGAAGATGTCGCACCATCATCACCGCTTTGACTGGAAAAATCAGGGACGAATGGCGGGAAAAAAGAAATTGAAATGGAGAAGGCTCGTGAGGCATGTGATGATGTTGTTCTACAATTTCTATACGAGTTAACAAAAAATTTAGTTCCCTTGACTTGGAGCATGCTCTATGATTAATGAATAAGCGGGTTCCATCGACTAAGTAGGTTCAAAAAAAATATCATAACTTCTATTTTTCATTTGGATGTACAGAACTTATCAAACTTGATTACATATTAGATCTTTCTTTTATGTCAAGATTCATGGCAACTTCCAGTCATATCTTCTATTTTAAATTTTATTGAACTAGTGAATAATTTGGAATATATGAAGTATAACTCCTACGTAGAATTTGTATATATGTAATCTGGTTGTCCATATACTAAACTAATCATTTAATAACTCAGCCACTTATAAGAGTTGAATACAAAGTTGTGCGTTTCCTTGAAGCTCTGCAATCCAAAGAGTTGTAAGCATCGATTTTGAGGCAGTTAGCTTGGTTTGACATCATTATTTTTTACCTTAATCATATAACATGCCAGTTTTTTGTGGTACGGAACTTGTTCTATTGTTTGATGTATTTTTTTTTGAAGTTTGCTGGATGTACCTTTTTGTTTACTTGAAAAAACACGGGTACCCCTATGTTGCTTATGAAATAAGGACCCGCTTCTTGCGTCTAAGGTCAGATCTCTCGGTTTCAAACATGTTTAACACATAAACAACACATTTGTCTACCGATTAAAATACTCAAGCCTCACATGCTCATATATTTAATTTATGATAACACAAACAAAACAAAATATATTACCAGCAGTGAGTATAACACACCTACCATACTCTGCCAAATAGACTGTATGCGGCACAACGAAGCGCATATCCACCTAGTTCCATGTATATTACCTATTCATCATCTCATCTCCAGTGTGCAATGGAACAATGTTGTCAATTTAATGTACAGTTCATTCTCTACATCACATTTACAAAATCCAAATATAAATGTATCCAGTCTTCTGACTTTTAACAAATGCTATTTTACTCTTCCATGTTGCACCTCCTTGCTCTTATACAAAAAATACATTTTCTATCTTTCCGAATAGATGGCCAGCAAAGTCATACAGTCAAGCTGACAGAGTGAGCTTCACATTGTTCTTCAAACTGCAAAATTGTTTATAAATATTGTCATTACTGCCTCGACGAGTGATGCGGCATGGTAACTTGAAATTTTAGTTCATGATAAAAACGATCGGTTGAAGAACACAATGACTACATACCTGTTGAGGTAATAATAGAAGAAATCTGCGTACAATAATGTATGCACAAATCCTGCTATCCAACCTATTAAGGCAATAAGATCAGAAACGTTACATATCTTGTTCAATGGGTATAAGCTAAACACGAAATCAGCCAAATGAGAGATGCCATACTTATCCAATGTACGTAATGTGGCTCAGTGAAGTAGTGGTAAACCAAATTGAGAATGTATGGTGCTCGGTATGCGCTGCATCATGACAGTAGTGAATAAGAAAAAAATACTCATGGTTTCTATCAATGAAAAACTGAAAAATATATCAAGTTTTTAAGAACCATATGATGCTGTCTTCTGAAAAATACTGTTTAGGCTCATAGCATAAATTTTTAGTGTCAACATATATTAACTTTCTGCCCTATATAAGAAGAGTCATTTGGAGATGACAAATGTGGATTTTCACAACAAGAACTACTGCTCCCTTTGTTCACTTTTGTAAGGGCATCTCCACCGGGTCGACCCAACCCATCCCGCCGTGTTCGAACCCATCCGCGCGGATGCGCGCGACATGCACGGCGCCGCAACGGCACGACCCACCCGTCTCGGCGCATCCGGTTCGACCCATCCGTGCATCTAATTTGCGTGACCGCTGGATCGGTCCAGACAACGCAAGCACCACGCGGGTGTTCGCCTATAGGCCGCTCGGGGCCCATGTGTAAGTGAAACATTAATAAGTAAACTAACTTTCCATTAGATTAAGCCCCACCGATTACAAAAATGAAAACTACTACTGCTGATGGAGTAGGCCATCCCTACGGCTACTGACCGCCGTTGGTGCCGCGTCCACCGCTGCCGCTGGAACCGTCGATCGCTACCATAGCTGACCAGATGGCCTTCTGCTGGAGGCGGTCGTGGTAACGCTCGCTCGCCCAGCTACGAGCCTCCTTCTTGCTGGCCGCCTTCGCGCGGTCCACCACCGCCCAGTTGGCTAGGGACTTCTCCATCTCGGCCGCCCAGTGGTGAAGGGAATGTGCCCTGAGAGGTAATAATAAAGTTGTTATTATATCTATTCTAAGTATATGATAGATGTTTATTTTGTATGCTATAATTGTATTAATATGTAAAAGTTAATACATGTGTTTTTAATAAACAAATAGAAAGTTTCTAGTTATGCTTCTCTTTGAACTAGCCCGTTGATTAACAAGATGATCAAAGTTTCCTGATTATAGATATTGGATGTTGTTAATAACGAGGTCACAGCATTTGTGAAATAATGTGATGAACATTCATCCGAAGTATAGAATTACGATCAAAGTCATTGTGTTTATATTGCTATAACATCATACGAAGTAATCCTAGTCCTTAGACCATGAGATCATGTTAATCACTAACATCGGAAGAGTATCTTGATAACATCAAACGTCACACTGTGAAAGGGTGACTATAAAGGTGGGTTCAGTGCTACGAAAGTGTTATGTAGAGGCTCATGGATCAAGAGTGGGATTTGTCCATCCCGATGACGGATAGATATACTTTGGGCCCTCTCGGTGATATCACATTAAGAATAGCTTGCAAGCAAGTGATGTGATCACTAGAATGTTATATCACGGGAACGAGAAAAGAGTGCATGTCGGTAACAAGATCAAACTAGGTATTTGGATACCGATGATCGAATCTCGGACATATAATATATCGCGAGACAAAGGTATTAAGTTACTAGCGTTAAAGGTTCTCACGATCACAAAAGTCATCGTTGAATGTGTAGGAGTCAGAATGGATATCCGGGTCCCGCTTCTGATTATTGATCTGAGAGGGGTCTCTATCATGTCTTTATTATTCGTGAACCGTAGGGTGACACACTTAAGGGTAGCCAACACCGTTTGGAGCAAATATGTTTCATACGAAAGAATTGCAAAGCGCTGGAATTATTTCAATAGACACCGGAATTGTTTCGGGTGAAATTGCTGAAATTGGTTCTGCATGTGATATTGAAAAATTGCAGGGGGTTTATGTGATTGTTTGTTAATTAAAGTAATTAAAAAATTCTGAATAAAATAAATAAAATAGTTTTATTAAATGAGAGTTGCATTAAATTTGGTGGAAATTTAATGCATGTGAGTGGGATTTTGAGTGGAGAAAAATGGAGGGTCATTTTGTGAGTGGGAGTTCCACTCACATGAATGAAGGAAGAGGTGGGGGCACCACCTTGGCCGCTGTCCAAGGCTTGGGGGTTGCCCCCTCCTCCTATAAAAGCCCCCTACTCCCTCTCTCTCACTCACACCTCCTCGTGAAGGATCTCTCTTTCCCTCTAGATTTATTCCCCCATGGTCTCGGATTAGCGAGATGCATGTTCCTGATGGCCTTTCGTCTGGAAGGAGTTTCTGCTTCCGTTGATTCACTAGAGCGAGGAGGTGGAGGTTGTTCGGTGGCCTGAATGTGTGTGTGAGGATGGATGCGCTACTGATTTGCGGCGCTAGGACTTCCACACGATCTTGAGATCAGCAAGTGTTCGACTACATCATCCACAAGTTCAAGCTCATTAATAAAGCTTTGTTGTTCTTCAAGGGTATGTTCTCTATGGATGTATATCCACCCGTTGCTTGTATCTAATAGATAGATCCTAGCGTATAATAGTTCCCATCATAGGACATTTTTTGTTTTCTATGCTGCGAACCCAACAGTGGTATCAGAGCCTGATCTATTCATAGATGCTTTGCACGGGTAGTTCACATATGAGTATGTGGGTGATGATGATCATGTTATTGCTTCTTTCATGTATTTTGGATATTGGTGGCATAGTGGGATGAAGTGACCCGGAATAACTTTACATTTGCTCGCACATGAAACCAGTTCCACGCTTGACATGCAACTAGTTTTGCATAAGCAGCTAGCAGGTGTCTGTCTCTCCTACTATAGTCAATATCTGATTTGCAACGAGTTGCTAATAATTTAGTTATCATCGTTGTGGTTCCATGTTCATAGGTAAGACTGGTTCTATCTTCGAAAGTCCTAAGCCATGTAAAACTTGCAATGGATAAATTAGAAGTGTCTAGTTTAGATTGTTGTTGGGCTAGTGTCATGATATGGTAATTTTGTAAGTTGATGTATAGATGATACTCTTACAACACACCTAAACGTGTAATTTCCATAGACCTTAGCCTTACACACAAAGAAATGATAAAGATCATACCACGATGCACATTCTAGTGATCATATGCAAAGACCATATCATCTCACTTTACACATATTATGTTTGCATCTTATATTGCTTGTTTGGAATTTTATAGCATTATAAGATGATCTCTCATTTAGATATTAAGATAAAAATGTGTTTTCCCTTAAGTACGTGATGTTTATGTTTCACCGCTTCAAGACATCACGTCATGATTGGGTGTACTTGAATCCACGATCATATTTCGGGTGTAAGACAGTTTTACACACGTGAGTACTAAGGTTCTTACTTGGCGAGCCTAGAATGTACAGCCATGGCCTCGGAACACGGACCGAAAGGTTAAGCATGAGTCATATATTTGATATGATGCCCATATAGATGCTTGCCTTTGAAACTACACCGACTCACGTGATGATCGGACTTGGTGTAGTGGATTTGGTTCATGTAATCACCAAAAAGACACGAGAGATGTTGTTTTTTAGTGGGAGTTTATTCATAATTTGTATTAGCTGAACTCGATCTATCATAAATTTAGTCTAAACTTTACAAATTCTGTTGTAGATGGCACCACCTGCTTTTAATTTCAATGTGTTCATGGAGAAAGAGAAACTTGCGATGAATGGTAGCAACTTTACCAACTAGGGCATGAATTTGAGGATCCTCCTCAATGATGCACACAAGTTATATGTGCTATAAGCGCCGCTAGGCCCCCCCCACCAGCTCCTGATGCCCCTGACAAAGAAAAGAACGTCTATTTGACTCGTCAGGAGGACCAAAAATTAGTTCATTGTGGCATACTATATGGGCTAGAGCCAGAACTTCGAAAGCATTTCGAAAATGGCAATCCCTTTGATACCATGGGTGTGAAAATGATTTTCGATACCCAGGCTACCGTAGAGAGTTATAATGCTTCTGAAAAGTTCTTTAGCTGCATGATGGAAGAGAATAGCTCCGTTAGCAAGCATGTACTCAAAATGTCTGGGTACACCGATTGGCTTGTGTCCTTGGGAATAACGATTCCCATTGACTTAGGCATACATCATGTTCTCCAATCTCTGCCACCTAGCTACAAGAGCTTCGTGATGAACTATAATATGCAGGGTATGAAGGAGTCCCTCCCCGAGCTTCTATCAATGCTTAAGACTGTAGAGGTGGAGATCAACAAAGAATATCAAGTGTTGATGATCAATAAGACCACCGATTTCAAGAAAGACAAGAAGGGTAAGCGGAAGGGAAAGAAGGGTGGAAAATCTATTACCACACCTGAAAAGAAATCTCGAGATGGCCCTAAGTCTGATACCGAGTGCTATTATTGTAAGAAGACTGGCCATTGGAAGCACAACTGCCCCAAGTATTTGGCAGACAAGAAGGCCGGCAAGGCAAACACAGGTATATATGATATACATGTTATTGATGTGTACTTGACTAGTACTCGCAGTAGCACCTGGGTATTTGATACTGGATCGGTTGCTAATATATATATAACTCGAATCAGGGGCTACGGAACAAGCGACCACTAGCAAGGAGTGAGGTCAAGATGCGTGTTGGCAATGGATCAAGAGTTGATGTGATCATCATCAGAACGCTGCCTCTCCACCTGCCATCAGGATTAGTTATAAACCTGAATAATTGTTGTTTGGTACCTGCACTAAGCATGAACATTATATCTGTATCGTGTTTGATGTGAAGTGTTTATTCATTTAAGTCTAAAAACAATGGTTGTTCGATTTATATGAATGATATCTTTTATGGTCACGCACCTGTGATGAATGGTTTATTTCTGTTGGATATCGATAATAGTGTTACACATATTCATAATGTTGATGCTAAAGGGATTAAATTTGATGATGATATATTTGCATATATGTGGCACTACCTTCTAGGTCATGTTGGCTTTAAACGCACGAAGAAACTCCATTCTGATGGACTTTTGGAATCACTTGATTTTGAATCATTTGATACATGTGAGCCATGCCTTATGGGCAAGATGACTAGAACGTTGTTTTCCGGTTCAATGGAACGGGCGACAGATTTATTGGAAATCATACATACTGATGTATGTGGTCCAATGAGTATGTCAGCGCGAGGTGAATATCGCTATTTTGTTATTTCATGGATGATTTAAGTAGATACGGGTATATCTATTTGATGAAACACAAGTCTGAAACCTTTGAAAAGTTCAAGGAATTTTAGAGTGAAGTGGAAAATCATCGTAATAAAAAGATCAAATTTCTACGGTATGACTGTGGAGGTGAGTATCTAAGTTACGAGTTTAGCACACACATGAAAGAGTGTGGAATAGTTTAACAACTCACACCTTCCGGAACACCATAGCATAACGGTGTGTCGGAACGTCGTAATCGTACTTTATTAGGTACTGTTTGATCTATGATGTCTTTGACTGACTTGCCACTGTCATTTTGGGGTTATGCACTGGAAACCGCTGCATTCACTTTAAATCGGGCACCATCTAAATCTGTTGAAAAGACACCATATGAATTATGGTTTGGAAACAAACCTAAGCTATCATTTCTTAAAGTTTGGGGTTGTGATGTTTATGTGAAGAAACTTCAGCCGGATAAACTCGAACCGAAAGCAGAAAAATGCGTCTTCATAGGATACCCTAAGGAAAACTATTGGGTATTCCTTCTATCATAGATCTGAGGGCAAGGTTTTCGTTGCCAAGAATGGATCCTTTCTAGAGAAAGAGTTTCTCGCGAAAGGTGTGTGTAGTCGGAATGTAGAACTCGAAGAGGTTATAGAACCTTCTCTTCATGAAACGATGAGTAGCGCAACACCAGAAATTGTTCCAGAGTTGACTTCACCAAATGAAGAGGGAACTAATGATAATGCTCATGAAACTCTAAAAGAGGATACTACCGGACCTCGCAGGTCAATCAGGACATGTGCATCTCCTGAACTGTACGGAAATCCTATTATGAATTTCATGGTTGATGAAATAGATGACCCTGCAATGTATGAAGAAGCGAAGAAGAGCCCAGATTCCAACAAATGGCTAGACGCCATGAAATCCGAGATGGAATCCATGTACGAAAACCAGTTTTGGACCTTGGTGGACTTACCTCATGACCGAAAGGCCGTTGAGAATAAATGGATTTTCAAAAGAAAAACGGATGCTGATGGTAATGTAACCATCTAAAAAGCTCGACTTGTCGTAAAGGGGTTTCGGAAAATTCAAGGAGTTGACTACGATGAGGCATTCTCTCCCGTAGTGATGCTTAAGTCAGTTAGGATTATGTTAGCAATTTCTGCATATTTCGATTATGAGATATGGCAGATGGATGTCAAAACTGCATTCATCAATGGCAACATTGAAGAAGAGTTGTATATGATACAACCAAAGGGTTTTATCGATCCTAAGGATGCTACCAAGGTATGCAAGCTTCAGCGATCCATCTATGGACTGAAGCAAGCATCCCGGAGTTGGAATCTCCGCTTTGATGAGGTGATCAAAGAGTTTGGATTTGTCCAAACTTATGAGAGGCTTGTATTTACAAGAAAGTGAGTGGGAGCAATGTGGCATTTCTGATATTATATGTGGATGACATATTACTGATTGGAAATGATGTAGATCTTTTAAACAGTGTTAAAAGTTATCTAATAAGAAAATTTTCGATGAAGGACCTAGGTGAAGTGTCATACCTGTTAGGCATAAAGATCTATAGACATAGATCAAGGCGCCTAATAGGCTATCACAGAGTACATACCTTGATAAGATCTTAAAGAAGTTTAAAATGGATGAAAGTAAGAAGGGGTTCCTACCTACGTTGCAAGGCAAGACATTGAGTAAGACTCAAAGTCTGACTACAGCGGAAGAAAGAGAGATAATGGATAAGATCCCCTATGCTTCAGCCATAGGCTCTATAATGTACGCCATGCTATGTACAAGACCGGATGTGGTACAGCCTATTAGTTTGACTAGTAGGTACCAATCTGATCCAGGTACGGAACACTTGATAGAGGTCAAGAATATCCTTAAGTACTTAAGAAGAACTAAGGAAATGTTTCTTCTATACGGAGGTGAAGAAGAGTTGGTCGCTAATTGTTATGTCGACGCTAGCTTTGACACTGATCCGGATGACTCTAAATCTCAATCCGAATACAGATTTCTCATGAACGGAGCAGCAGTTAGTTGGAGGATCTCCAAGCAACCTGTGGTGACAAGATCAACGACGGAGGCGGAATATATTGTTGCTTCAGAAGCAACGTAGGAAGCGGTTTGGATGAAGGAGTTCATAACCGAACTAGGTGTGGTTCCTAGTGTGTTGGACCCAATGGTTATCTATTGTAATATCAATGGAGCCATAGCCAATGCTAAGGAACCAAGGTCTCACAAGAATTCCAAGCATATTAAGCGCCGGTTTCACTCCATCTGCGAGCATGTCAAGGATAGAGATATAAACATTTGTAAAGTACACACGGATCTCAATGTAGCAGATTCGTTGACTAAAGTTCTCCCTAGGGAAAAACATGATCAGCACCAGAACTCCATGGGTGTTAGATTTATCACTATGTAACTAGATTATTGTCTCTAGTGCAAGTGGGAGACTGAAGGGAATATGTCCTGAGAGGCAATAATAAAGTTGTTATTATATGTATTCCAAGTATATGATAGATGTTTATTTTGCATGCTATAATTGTATTCATACGTAAATGTTAATACATGTGTGTTTAATAAACAAATAGAAAGTTCCTAGTTATGCCTCTCTTTGAACTAGCCTGTTGATTAACAAGATGATCAAAGTTTCCTAATCATGGACATTGGATGTTGTTAATAACAAGGTCACAACATTTGTGAAATGATGTGATGAACATTCATCCGAAGTATAGCATTATGATCAAAGTCATTTTGTTTATATTGCTATAACATCATACGAAGTAATCCTAGTCCTTAGACCATGAGATCATGTTAATCACTAACACCGGAATAGTATCATGATAACATCAAACGTCACACCGTGAAAAGGTGACTATAAAGGGGGGTTTAGTGCTACGAAAGTGTTATGTAGAGGCTCATGGATCAAGAGTGAGATTTTTCCATCCCGATGACGGATAGATATACTCTGGGCCCTCTCGGTGATATCACATTAAGAATAGCTTGCAAGCAAGTGATGTGATCACTAGAATGTTATATCACGGGAACGAGAAAAGAGTGGATGTCGGTAACGAGATCAAACTAGGTATTTGGATACCAATGATCGAATATCGGACATGTAATATATCTTGAAACAAAGGGATTAAGTTACTAGCGTTAAAGGTTCTCACGATCACAGAAGTCATCGTTGAATGTGTAGGAGTCAGAATGGATCTCAAGGTCCCGCTTCTGATTATTGATCTGAGAGGGGTCTCGATCATGTCTGTATTATTCGCAAACCGTAGGGTGACACACTTAAGGGTATCCAACACCATTTGGAGCAAATATGTTTCAGACGAAAGAATTGCAAAGCGCTAGAATTATTTCAATAGACACCGGAATTGTTTCGGGTAAAATTGTTGAAATTGGTCCTGCATGTGATATTGAAATATTACAGGGGGTTTTGTGTGAATGTTTGTTAATTAAAGTAATTAACAAAATTCTGAATAAAATAAATAAAAGAGTTTTATTAGATGAGAGTTGCATTAAATTTGGTGGAAATTTAATGCATATGAGTGAGATTTTTGAGTGGAGAAAAATGGAGGGTCATTTTGTGAGTGGGAGTTCCACTCACATGAATGAAGGAAGAGGTTGGGGAACCACCTTGACTGTCGGTCAAGGATTGGGGGCTGCCCCCTCCTCCTATAAAAAGCTCGCCAGTCCCTATCTCTCACTCACACCTCCTCGTGATGGATCTCTTTCTCTCTCTAGATTTATTCCCCCATGGTCTCGGATTAGCGAAATACATGTTCCCGGTGGAATTTCGTCTGGAAGGAGTTGCTGCTTCCGCTGATTCGCTGGAGCGAGGAGGTGGAGGTTGTTCGGTGTCCTGAACGTGTGTGCGAGGACGGATGCGCTGCTGATTTGCGGCGCTAGGACTTCCACACGAACTTGAGATCGGCAAGCGTTCGACTACATCATCCACGAGTTCAAACTTGTTAACTAAGCTTTGTTGTTCTTCAAGGATATGTTCTCTATGGATCTATATCCACCCGTTGCTTGTATCTAATAGATAGATCCTGACGTATAATAGTTCCCATCGTAGGAATTTTTTTGTTTCTACGCCGCGAACCCAACAAATGGTCCCTAGCCTCCTGGTCCTCCACCTCCACCTCCGCCGCCGCGACCGCCCTCGCTGCAATGGGGCCACCGGAGCTCCATTGGGACCGACGCCACGGGCTTGCGTGATCTGCAGGGGGACAGCCATCGGCTCCTCCCCCTCCTCCGCCACCACTTGATCCACGTCCTCCCCATCCTCGTCATCGTCCTCCACCTCGGTCTCATCCCCGTCGACAAGACCCCACGCGGTTGCCACCTCGGCGGCAGTAGCCACTCGCAGCTGCTCCTCCACCGTTTTGGCGGCGTGCTCCACCACTACCACCGCACTGCGCAAAGCAGCGACCTGGCGAACCTCGCGGATAGACTTCTTGGCCACCTTCTCTAGCGTGACCATGGTCGCCTCGTGGCGGATCTCGCGGAGGGCCCCTTCTGCGGCCTCCTTGGCCACCGCCTCCATCGCCTCCTTGGCGGCGGCGTGGTGGGCCTCACACACCGCCCATTGGGCCGCCACCTGTGCGGCCGCCTCCACCACCTGCTCCAGCGCCGCCTCGGCCACAAGACCTTCCTCCTCGAAGGCCACCACCTCCGCCTCGGCCATGTGCTGGGACAGGAGCGCGGCATGGAGGTCGACAGCGTCGGTGTCCTGGAAGCGGGTGTGGCACATCTCCCTAATCTTGCTCCAGTTGGTGATCTTGTGGCGGGGCATGGCTGCGATAGGAGCTTTTTTCCGGTGGTGGTTGCTTTGTCTAGGCTTGTTGTCTCAGTCGCGCCGCACGGCAGTCTTTTATAGACAACGGCAAAGGCGGGAAACAGACAGGGAGGCGTGGGCGCGGGAAATGGAAGCTACAATGGCGGGAAACGCCGGCCACGCGGGAAGTCGTCGGCGCTTATAGCCAACATCGTGTCGCCATTAACGTCCCATCGCCGGAGTGTCAAGCGGTGACAGCGGGGAGAGATGGACAATGGGTCGGGCCGTTGAGCGTGGCTGTCCGGATAGGCCGGACCGTGACCCCAAAGTGACCGCGGGCCGACCCAAACAGACAGAAATGGACCGTTTCGGTCACGCGTTTGGGTCGGCCCGGTGGAGATGCCCTAAGATGCGGAAGGAATTTTCAGACAGCCCAAAACCGTTGTTTATGTACAATTATACCCCTAATCGATCGAGATGGGTCCATCGTTTCTTTCTCGCCCCAGGCCGTGCCGGCTGCTTCTTCCCAGCACGTCACCACCCATCTCCTCCATCAGCGTGTTCCCCCAATACCTTTGCCACCTAGCGCCTTGCCCAGCCCCCGTGCTCCTTCCTCTCCCAGCTTCTCCCCAAACAACAACTGATCGCCAGCCCCTAGCAACAGCGGAATGCCCAACACCTCCAGTCTCTACAGTGGCCGACAATTAGGGGAGAAGGCCAGCGAGACGTCCTCCAGACTCGGGCAACCTCCAGGCGCTCGCCCAGCACCACGCCGGCTTCTCATCCTCGATGGCAACCGGGGAGGACACTGAGACAACCTCTAGGCTCCGACCACCTACAGGCGCTCGCCCAGCGTGTCGACGGCCACCGTGCTCCTGCTCACCCAGCGCGCCACCGGTCGTCGTGCTCCTGCTCCCGAGCGCGCCACCCGCCCTGTGCTCCTGCTTGCCCCCAGCGCGTCGCCGGCTATGGTACTTCCAGACATCGATATGTCACTACACCTGAAGAAGGCAACAGAGTACCTGAAAAAGGCAACATTGTTGGTTAAATAGTGGGTAACGCCTGCGTGTGTCGCCGTCTTTCGTGAAGGGCGTCGGGTATATCTCTTTCCCACCTCCTGTAGCGTATCGGGGAAACCATAGGACTAGTCCGGACAGCAGCGTCGTTGTCATCGCTTTTCTTCTTGGAGGTGTTGCTTGGTACGCGACGCTTCCGGACGCTAGGAGCGTGGTGGTAATTTTCCGGAGGACGCAGCGGTTGCGGGTCATCCTTGTTTTCGTCAAGCCACTGTTGTTGGCTTTGTTTTCTCTTCTTTTTTTTCTTTTTCGTTCTCTTTGCTTTGTCTTTTTAAACGTTGTGTTGTCTGGCCCAACAACGGTCTCAAACGGTTGCTATATTTATATAGCTGGGCGAAAGCCTGATTGGAGGAGGAGGTTAAAATGCATGTTTATTGGGAGTAATTTTTTCCAAGGGTGACTGACCACACAATTATTATCCAGGCAAAGGCATCTCAGGTCAAGGAACAAATTGTAAGTAAACTAGGTTCTGGTTACACCAAAAACCAAATTACTCCTCTTTCCAGATTCAGTTTATAATGGATTCTTGTCAAAGTTTTGAACATGGGATGCATTACTGTGTAATTAAACAAGAGTACTGTAGCAGAGACTAATGTATCTCGGTAAGGTCCAAAATAACCATATGTCTACAGAATCAGCACACATCTTATCTTTCCAGTCTAATTTGCATTACATATGCACTTAGACAATTCTTAGCTGTACTTTGTCCAACTTATTGTATTTCCATGAAATTTTAACATTGCAAGTACAGTTCGAACATATTCCTGTGGGTCGTGGACCTTGAGGAGGAGTGCAGCGGATGCTGTTGGCGCCTAGTTCATGCAGCAGCCGTAGGTCGGGGACAAACCGGTCGGGGTCGGCGAGGAGCTACAGAGATAGTTATGCTTTCCTCCGCCGAAGGCTTGGTCATCTTAGAAAACATATTCATGTAGAACTTGATGTCCTTGATCTTTTACTTCAGAGTCTTGCACGTTAGTTTCACATCGCTGTCAGCAGTAAACACGTCATCAAGGGATAGGATCAGACACACATTTAGGTCAGCTTCAGTGTCACAGGTTCATCAGTATAGAAGACCAAGATATATGGAACTGAAAACTGATAAGAAATACAGGGATAAGTAATCAGGTTAATACTGTATAGTGAAGCATAAATTCACACAACTATTGCTTATATGGGATAACTTTGGAAAGAAAACTGAAGAATAAATAAAGGTAGTTGCACCATATTGCTTATAGGATACCAATCAGCGTAGCATAAGGAGCACCATTTAATGTTCGAACAAATTTGTGAAGAATTTTAGATAAGCAAGAGATCTGCCAAGGAAACAATTTGATAAAAGAAATTCACTTCTATTAACTGAACATGGAGTAGTTATTAGCACTAGAACAACCTGATCATCTGGGCCATGCTCTGCCTACAAACAGTGACCAACCAGCAGAGTAACAGGACTACCTGTCATAGCAAATCATACTAGTAACACTAGAATGATTGAGCATGTTGTATTGTGGTAAACGGTGTATGCTACTCCTACATAATTCTGTTTTATAACTAGAATCATACTAGTAACACTGTTCATCAAAAGCAGCTAAGCAAAAGGCAGGTGTCAAAATGAAGATTCTCATCTTAAACTCAAGATTGTCCATGTGTAATGTGTACAAAGGAGTAATAGAATTTCACAGAGGTAAGAATCATGCTAGCTATAAAGGCTGAACTAACTTGGACATTTCAATCAGATAAAATTTTCAAAACTGGTCATGCGAGATGAAACAAGGAAATAGGAGTACAAGTGCTTGGCCCCGTGATCTTCACTTTAGACCCTTGCTGCAGCTGCAGGTCACCTGCGTGCACACATATTAGTAGTTCAGCGGACATTCAGACAAGAACGAATGATAACAAGAAGTCGTACTAGCAAACATGCATCTGATCATCAAATTAGCTTTAATACCCTTCATCTCTAATCGTTCTCAGCAATTAATTAATTAACGATTTAATCAAACAACAATAACTGACAGAAAATAAAAGAAGATGGAGGTTGGGATGAGAGGAATTTTGGGCAGACGTCGCCCGACCTCTCCCGCGTCGTTGCTATACACAAGCCGGTTCACACACAGAGGTCGTCTTGGAGTCCACGAAGTCGCTGAGGGCGCTGCTGTCGATGGAGTAGAGCCCAAGGTTGTCCGGCACTCCGGCTTCCTGTTCTTGTCCACCCCGACCGCGATCACGCCGATGCACTGCCCCTCTCTGTACGGGACCTGACCTGCAAGATTCAGTTGAATTCACCAAGGCGTCATGGGTGAAGCTCGATCACAAGAAATCGAAGATCGACGGAGAAGAAGATGGATTCATCTTTGGTCTGAATACAGCTCTAGGCAGGGGTTCAACGGAAGAGCTCCACGTACCGCTCCAGGGCACCCGTCACCCGTGAGCCGAATAGCCACCTCGCAAACCGACCGACTAATCAACCAAGTTGTGTACTTTCTCCGTTTCAAAATATAAGATGTTTTAGCTCTGTGAATGAAATGTACCTAGACCCTTTTTAGTGTGTAGGTTCATCTAGATTTAGAATAAAGTTAGACACTAAAATAAGTCTAGATACACTTCTTTCATAAAGCTAAAACATCTTATATTTTAAAACGGAGGGAGTAGCAAACAAGGCCATGGACGATTTTATAGTTGATCTGGCCGACCGCATAGTGAGGTAAATGGATGGTTCAGTTTTAAAATTTGATTTACAAATTATTTTGCATTTTTTCTCGCCCCAAGTGTTCATACTTTAATGAGCTATAATCTTTTTTGTCACTCCGATCCTTTGTACTCCCCTACGTAGAGCATATTTGCAGTGATGTTGTCTGCATTTAAGATTTCCTCTAATTAAAGCATATTTGCAGTGATGTTGTCACTTCAAATAACAACAGTCTTATGTATTACGCCGAGTCCTTGACAATAACGACAGTAACCATTACCGAGATTCTTAAAGACAGCTCATTGCAAAACACTCTTATCTTAATAGATGAGCATTGAACGCATGATAGTATGCATCAGCTTGTATATCTAATAGTAATCTAGTATTGCTGCTATATCATATTGAAAGGAACTGGGATAAGCAAGAAATACTAACCTAATAGTGAAAATTCTCAATACTTGACCTTGAAAAGCTAAGTTAAGAGAACCAAGTGTCTCACGTGTCAGACGCCGGCCAAATTCTCAATATTTGCTCGTTGGCAGCCTGCCGGCTCCTCGCCCCTCGCAGGGGAATGAAGCGGTGGCGGCGCAGCAGTGACATCGGCAGAGAAGAATAGACCGGCCAGTCTTTGACTTGGCGGTGCCACTACAGGTAATATTTCCAAAGTATTACAAGCAAAACCGTTCAAACAAAAATCGAAATAAAATTTCGGTAGACCAACCTACCTGTAGTATAGATTGTGGGGTGTAAAAAAATAACAAATCTAATAAATTCTGGAGATGTAAAACTATGTATACATAGATCCACATTTTTGTCTTTTTATGTAGCTCATAATAGAAAGTATTTTGCACATTTGTGGGAAAAATCATAGGCTACATCCCGGTTTTTTCTTCAGATTTTTTAAACTCAAAATATGTTTTTTTATATTTTTAAACAAGGATCGGCTGGTGCAAATGTGCACCGAATGAAAGAAACTGGGACAAGGCGAGAAAACAGACGCTCTCGTGATCGGTCACCCCCCGCGCGGGCGACCGGCTGCCCCTTTTCCCTCGAGACCCCCCTCCTACTCCTCCCTGCTGTCATCGGCTGCCTGCGCCGGGCTCGCCCCGGGCGGCGCTAGCGCCGGCGGCCCCAAGCCTCTCCCCTCCCATCCTTTGGTCGATCAACACGGTGTGGCATGGCGGCGGGAGGTGCTCCAAGGCCGGTGGCACTCTGGCGTAGCTCGGATGGCGGATGTGGTGATGGTGTGGCCCCTTGGCGGCACATGCAGCTTGGCCCTAGCCTTGGCCGGTGGCTTCCTGTAAGCCTACATCTAGGCCCTTTTGGACCCAATCTAGGTCAGGGCGGTCCAACTCTGGTCCGGCCTGCCTCCAGTTGGACTACGTGCGGTTCGTGACGATATGGTGGTGTCCATGGCACGTTTGCTGCAGTGTGGCGACTGGAACTTCATGGACACATCTGGGTCCAGTCGGGGCTTATGGTGCCGATCTAGAGGGTGGCGGCGGTGGTAGCCTATGTGTATCAGCAGGTCTCCTGTGTGCCTCTAAAAAGGCCGGTTTTTGTGGCGGCTAGGACTTTACGGACCCTTTCAGGGAACGTCCGGGCTTGCCAGGCCTGGTGTGTCTTTGTTGCCGTGTCCGGTCGGCACCCGCCATTGGCGATGGAGGATGTCCTCCAGGTGGTTGTCATGATGTCGCCCTCCGGATCCAATGCTCTAGTGTGTTCTTGGAGCTGCATCCGGCCGGTTGTCGTCTTTGATAGTGGAGGTTGTTCCCTCCTGTGTGGCTATGGACCTATCTCCCCTATCTAAGATTATCTCGTCTCAGTTGGGCTGGTGTTGCATTATTTGTCATGGTGAGATGACGATGATGAACTAAGACCGTGGTGGCGTATGTTGGTGGGCGGCAAGCTTGGTGAAGTGTTAAGCACTGTTAGGGGCTATGGTTTTTTGGGGGGTGGGGAGAAATCCCTGTTGGTCTGGTTAGCACCGTCCTTCTTGAAGGGCATCGGGCAAACCCCTTCAACACTCCCCTATGTGTACCGGGAGAAATTCTAGGCCTAGTTCGGGCATCAGCGTCATCGTCGTCGCATTCTTTATTGGAGGTGCTGCTTGGCACATGACAGTACGATGGCATGAAGCGTGGTGGGACTTTTCTAGAGGGTTGTAACATCCTAGGATTATAGGTTAGATTTAAACAGATATCAGGTATTGTATTGCATTCATGCATAGAAAATCTGAATAATTTTCACGCTTTTGATCAAAACTTGTCAAAGTGATTGAAGCTTCTCTTAACTTGATGGAATTGAAGTAGATCATCAAGTTGAGTGCAACAAGTTTTAATATGACCTTTTCTAAAACCTTATTTTGGACAAAGATGATTTGATCTATGGGTAGATCAAATAGAATAAAACTAAACACGCAACACTTTACTTAAAGATTAATACCAGATCTTCTAGAGATCATATCATGGTATCCATTACAACAACTCATGGATACCAAGTTAAGTATATAACTCAAGTAAAAGGAATTCAACAGCTAAATCTTAATGTATATCCTTTTCGTAATAACTCCTACCATGACCATCATGGTAGTTCCTAAAACCCTAACTCTTTAGTTATATTGAGTAGAAAGGAAATCAAGCCAAGAGCCTTCATCACATATCCTTCTTACCATGTTAATCATAGGCATCCTTATTGAACCATGTTCTAGTGTTTCTTGATCATGAGTGTTAGGTAATCAATTCTTGATCTATCAACTACTGACCTGTCAACTCTTGACTTATTATAGTATTCCTTCCAAAGTCTTTAAAGAAATAAGTAAGGAGAGATAAGTAGTTATGCTAGTTTGAGTCATTATCTTTAAGATGAGAGTCTTAGGAGATAATCAAATCAACATAGTAGTTGGTGGAGTTAACTCACTCTTGAATGGAATAGAAGAGTTATTCTGAATAAAGATATATGTTGGTAATAAGAGGATCATAAGGATGAATTTTGGAGATATAGTGACCAAGGAGTAATATCGTTGTATCAAGTAGATATAGTCATTGAGTAATATCTCTTAGTCAAGTGGAACTTCTAAGACGATAGTTATACTACAAGTGTAGTGTTGTATTGGCAAAAGCTCTTGATTAGCCAACTGGAAACCCAAGCCAGAAATGATCAAAGGATTATAATGATCATGCTTGAGTCACGAGGAGTGAATGATAACATGATATAAAAGTGATATTGGTGGAGAGAATTTGAGTAAACCCTAGTGTAGACATGTTATCTTAGGTTAGCTATGACAAGTCACAATGGTGTAATATGAAGTTGGGATATGAGTTACTGGAAGTAGATGAAGTTAGGAAAGTGTGACCAAGATCATATCAGAGCAACATTGGATTATAAGAGTAGTATCATTTCTCTCAGAGGGTAGCATACACTTGATGTGAAGTAGGAACTGCAATATCATCTACTGGAAGAATATTGGTGATGAGTAATATAGGAGATTGTGAGTGGAATTAGAAGTAACTACTTGATGGACTGGAATTCATCATTAGTAGTTAGAGCTAAGAAAGTGTAGCTGTGAGAAGTACATAAAATACTTTAGTGACAAGCTTTTGAGATTCATAAGTGAGATTGCAAGATAATCATAAAAGAAGAGAGTAAGTACTCAAATGGAATTGGATTCTTTAGAAGTATTCTAGAAGTGATAGTTATCTCTATGAGGAGAACTTGTAGAGCTTTAGTGTCAAGCTAATTGGATTCACAAATGGATCTAGGAGGATAAATTATTAGTATGAGAATAACTGTGAAGTAAACTCATCATGTTAAGGAATGATAATTTATGTGAAGTAGTAGTATATCTAGGAAAGGAATTCCCTAGTTAGAAAACAGGGTTTATAAAATTATGGAAGGTAGGAATTCTTGAGAAACTATTAACCAAGACTATATCAAGCTATGTCAAGTTCCATGTCTATCTCATCCTTCTAATCCCTAAAACTTAGTACCATGGAACCATCAAGATCACATTAGAAAGCAATCTCAAAAGCTCACCCTAAATTGAGATATCATCCATGACCACCAATTTAGAGGCAATGTTTCAACCTTGATCTATAGTTATATTCATAAATGAACATGAGCGTAGAAAATCCTCTAGAATTCATAGAAAATTCTTGTAGTTTAAAGCCCTAAGTAATTACTACAAGACACTAAATCACCTTGACCACTTAAGTAATACTTGTCACAAAACCATTACATGATAAATTTCTACCAAGAGATCAACCAGACTAAAAAGAATGGTGAATAACTACTTCAGGAATCCATTTTTGTCTATTTAAATTTATAAAAATATGAATGCTTATGACTAACATTTTGGTAACAATATATATTAAGCCTTCTCCACTTTTGTACTTATATACATTAATAAAATCATTTCCTATTGCTAGTTAGTCACAAGAATATCCTTAAGAATATTTAAAGCCTATTTCTGCATTTCCAAGACTAGAATCAAGTGGGTTTAAAATTTATGAGAACATAATCATAAGGAAACATTATAAACTATAATGTCATACTTAAAAAAATTCTATTGCCATCCTTGCCTTACAAAAAACTAATTCTCTAGTATTCCATTTATTAAAGGATAAGAGGAATCATATTTTGGATAACTCTTCAAATTATAAACAAAAACCTTAAAGCCCTAATTTCTACTTATTCTATTTAATAAAAGAAACCTTTCATATGTTTATAAATTGTGAAGGTACAAAATGAAAGGTAGAGAAAATTGGTAATAATGGATCCCTGAACTATTCTAGTCCTCCACATTTTTTTTGAATATTTAAAACCTTGTAAATATCAAATTTGAAAGGAATTTGTAAATAGTAAAGAAAACATAAAAAGGAAAGGAAATAAGAAGAAAAATGCGGCTTGAGCTAGCAGGCCGGCGCATAGCTTCTCCCCTTCTCCGCTTGCTGCTCAGTGTAGCATTCCGTGACCCAAGCCAGCCTGCTAGCGGCCTCGTACCGCTTCGCATGTTCGTCATATTTGTTCCCGCCGCCAAGCTCCTTGTTGCCTCTACCTCCGCCATTTGCTGGCACCTTGATGCCCGGTGTGTGCCAAGATGTGTGTCACTGCCCGCTGTTGCCTATAAGTACCCCGACGTGGCAACGGAGAAGCCCTAGCACGCCTATTTCTTCCTCCCTCACTCTTTCACGCCATGGAAAAACCCTAATCCGCCGACCCACCGGTGTTCCATCATTTCCGAGGTCCCCTTCCTCGTATGATAGGACCATCGGGTTCCCCTCGCTCTCCTTGTTCACCTCGTCCAAGCACGCAAGTCGGCGTGCCCCCAGTTGGCCGAATCAATCTCGTTGTTCTGCAGCCAATCGTCGTTGTTCGCCGTCGACTTCGATCTCTCCACGCCTCGCTGATACGTCCATTTTGTATCACTATTCTATATCATAATTTACTGTTATTCATTGATATATTTCATATTAAGAGATGATACTTATGTTATTTCATCTATTTTTGCATGGTTGATGACTTTTGGAGGATGAACCACTGAAGTAAGGATTTTGATGCAAAAGGCACTGCCCAGGTGCAAAATTGGCGAAGATCAGAAAACCCCAGAAAATATATGGAAATTCCTATTTTTCCAGAAGACGAAGGAGGCCAGAAGGGGAAATGGAGATGGGCCACAGGGGGCCCACACCACCCCCTGGCGTGGGCCAGCCCTATTCGTGCCACCAGCTGGTATGGCCACCCTGGCCCACCTCTGGCATCGCCCTCTGACGCATATAATACCCTCGAAACCCTAAGACTCGGGGGAGCGACCACAGAAAGGTTTCGCCGCCTCTGCGAGGCGGAAACTACAGAGAGAGAAAGAGCTCTCCGGTAGGCAGAAATCTGTCGGGGGAAATTCCTTCCCGGAGATGGGAGATCGTCGCCATCAACAACACCATCAAGCTAGACTTCATCAGGATCATCATCTCCACCAGCACCATCATCACCACTCCGTACCACTATAATAATTGGGTTGAATCTTGCATAGTTCTTAGGGGAAACTTTCCCAGTGTTGATTACTTGTTGTAGTTGGTGCTATTGAGTGGAACCATTGAAAATTGTGTATATTCAGATTGTTACTTATCATTATTGCATCTCTGATCTTGATCCATATGATGTCTCGTGAGTAGTTCGTTTAGTTCTTGAGGACATGTGAGAAGTCATGTTGTTAGTAGTGGAATTGTGTTGAGAAAGATTTAATGGTTTGATAATTAAGTTGTGGTGTTATTCTTCTAGTGGTGTCATGTGAACGTCGACTACATGATACTTCACCTTTATGGGCCTAGGGGAATGCATTGTGTATTTGGCTACTAATCACGGGGTTGCCGGAGTGACAGAAACCTGAACCCCCGTTAGGAAACCTTTGCACAAGGGAGTGTACGATCTCAAAGTTTAAGGTTGTGGTTAGGTTTTTATCTTAATTACTTTCTTGTAGTTGCGGATGCTTGCAAGAGGTATAATCACAAGTATGTATTAGTCCTAGGAAGGACAGTACATTAGCATAGGTTCACCCACACACCACTTATCTAACCAGAGAAGATTAATCAACTATATGAAGCGAAAGCACTTGACAATATTCCCATGTGTCCTCGAGAACGTTTGGTAATCTTAAGTAATATAACCGGCTTGTCCTTTGCTAAAGAAAGGATTGGGCCACTTGCTGCAATTATTATTATTGTCTTTTATTTACTCGCACTTTGTTTATCTGCATTATCAAAAACCCCTAAAAATCTGTTTGCTAAGTATTTACAGAGAATTCCTGATCCAAGCCACTTGTCAACACCTTCTGATCCTCCTTGGGTTCGACACTCTTACTTATCGAAAATATTGCGATACACCCCCTATACTTGTGGGTCATCACTCGCCACCACCCTCTACACGCTTCTGGTGAGCTTGCGCCCCTCTCTGGCCTCTCCTATTTGCTCCTAGCCCCCTCTATGGCCTGCTCCATGATGACCTGCGTGTGTGATACATCTCAAATGTATCTACTTTTCCAAGTAATTTTCTCGATGATTTGCTCCAGAATCTCACCATATTTGGATAAAACTGCTGAATTTGACACTATTGTTAGCAAAAGTCTTCTTTCCATTTGTTTTCGCAGGAAATAAAATCGACGAAAAATAACATGCAGTTTTTTCACCAAAACAAGGAGCGTGGGATTTGGTATCGTAGGAGGGGGGCCACGAGGCCCAAAAGATCACAGGTGGTGCGCTACCCTCTACTGGTGTGCTACCCATGCCCTTTCTTCCCTGGAGCATCATCTCGACCTCTCCTTTGGCGTACCCCCTTATATACCTGAAAAACCTAGGTATCTAGGAGGACGGAACTTTTGTGAAACAGAGCACCACCAAATCCACGATATTCATTTCAGGGGTCAGATTGGTCCCGCTCTCCATGCTGGAGAGGGGGATTTCGAGGTCTTCTCCACCGCCATAATCACCAACAACAATGTGCTCACTCTTCATTATCATGTGTGAGTAGTTCTCTATAGGCATGTGAGGTGGATGGGGATTGGATGAGATTGATCATGTAATCATCCATATGTATCCAGTTTTTAGGTGTTTATCTTGAGGATATTCTTGTATGAGTGTTGGTAAACCTTTGCTATGTTTAATGCTTGTTGCTAGGGACTGAGTGACATGATTTCAGTACTAAATTTTTATTTCCCCATCATATATATGAGTTTGGTATCTATCTGCAAAGTTTATTGCCTATTATTGTGTTGAACTTGTTATCCCTAAAGTGACAGTTAGGGAAAACAATGGGAATATATGATAGTAGGATATTTTGGGTTCATGAAGTGTTAATGCTTTGTTCCGTGCTTTCAAAAGGATATACCTTAATTACCTATAGTTCCAAGTTGGCCCTAGTGAAATGGGCAGGTAGGACAATAGATGTTATGCAATTTCTCTTGGTTAGTATGCATAACTATATTTGCATCACACACCTACACACAATTGAGTTAGAGATAAATGCCATGTTATTAGGATTACATTATATGATCAATATCATTCATGCAACATCCTGCTATCACCTCATACCTATGCTTTTAGCCATTGAAATTTACACAACACTACTTCCGGTGAAAACTAGAAATCTGCTGCTATTGTTTACTGCTTGTTTTACTACTTTGAATCAACTACTATAAATCATCACTTTCTTTATGAGTTTATTGATATACATGTGTGGTTGAGAGTGATGTCTCGATTTCTAAAGTCTTATTGATATTCTTGTGTTCCCCTTGAGTCAAACTATAAATTTGGGTAATACTTCTCATCGAAGATTTTAGCGATCCTCTCTACTTGTGGGCATGAAGACATTTTATGGCGCCATTGCCGGGGAGCCTAGATTTATTGGTAAGACCACTTGTTATAATTTACATGCTATACTTATTTGTTTCTCGCCATGGTAAAGGATAAGGATTCTGCTAAGAAGGTTATTATGCCTTCCACTACAAGGAGAGGTAGGAATTTGCCTTCTAGGCCACACTTTTCACCTAATGCTGCTACTACTCCTGCTACTATAAAGAAAACTATTGTTCTAGCAAGTACACCATTGTATAGGATGTCTACTAGTATTGAAAAAGATTTGTTGGATGATGGCAAGGATACAGAGGGGACGCCTGATTTATCTAAGTCTTTGTCCAATGATGATATAGAATATAAATATGATGAAGACAAACTTATTAATGAAAATTATATTGCAACTAGCTCTAAATCAATAGAAGAATATATTACTTTTACTGAAGCTTTCATGAACCTTGATTTAGATGATTTGGATAAATTTGATGCTAATCTGAGTACTTGTCTAGGAGAGTTCTTCCCTATGGCTAGTAATAATGATGCACCTGCAATATATATTAAAGATAAAGGTTATAAGTTCACTGTTGACTCTGAAATAATAGAAATGGTTGAAGCATCTAAGTTTTATGGTAAAGAAGAAGAATTCCCCTATGAACAGTTATCAAATATTAATGATCTATCTTGCCTATTTGGTAAAACTAAAATCCAACAACGCTATTACTTCTTGAAATTGTTTCCTTTCTCTTTGGGAGGAAAAGCAAAAGCTTGGTATAACTCATTAGCTCCAAAGTAAATTGCTAGCAAAGGGGCGTGCATATACTTGTTCTATAATAGATATTTACCTTCTAGTAAAATGCATGACACGATTGCTAAAATTAGGAAATTTACACAAAGTAAGGAGGAGAGTATTCCTCAAGCTTGGGGGAGATATTGTGCCCTTGAGAGGAGATGACCTTCTCATGGTTTTAAAGATAATGAGTTTCTTGATATATTTTACAATGGACTAACTAAAAATCTAGATCTTATCTAGACAATGTTGCAGATAATATTTTCATACACATGACTATTGAGGAAGCTAAAGCATTATTGAACACTATTACTCAGAATCATCATGATTGGCATATTGAAGAAGAATAGAAAATTTAAATGATCCATAACAAGAGAGGTATTCATAAATTACCTAATGAAGACATGAAAGAAGCTTCAATGTCTATCAAATAAAGTGGTATTAAATCTTCTCACTTAGAGGAACTTTCTAAAATGGGTGTTAAAGTTCCCTATTGATGAACCATGTTTTCCTATCCAATTACATGCTATATGGTCTGCTGATGGTAATGGAAAGGTATTACCTCCTACTGAAATATACTATGTTGATCATTTAAATGACTTTACTTATTATCAAAAATCTTTTGACCGTGACATTGAAAGAGGTATAATAGAGAACTCTCACAAAATCAAAGTCCTTCATGAAAGGGTAAGTTCTTGTGTAGATTTTATTAAGATGATTGTTAAGCATTGCAAAATGATGAATAATCAAGTGGAGCAAATAATATCTCTCCAAAACAAACTATATGAGAAGCTTCTTTCTGATAAGAGGCAAGTATGTGGAGTTAACACTAGGGGAGGCTCCAGCACTCAGGATCCTGATTATCCTGATGGACATCCAACGATAAAAGAGCAAGAGGCTCTTAAGAAGAAATCTTTTGTAGGAGAATCTCCTAATGAAAGTGAAGTTAATGGAAATTCTAAAGAACAAGAAAATGATGTATCTATTTCTGATGCTGAAACTAAAGTTAATAATAATGAAGAAGATCATGTGGAAATTTTTCAACCAAATGAAGAGCTACATGAAGATGAGAAAAGTGAAGAATCTAAGCCTACTGTAAGGGAAGACCCTCAATCTTCTAGGGACAAAAGTAAAAAAGAAGAAGCCTCCACCTCAACCAAAAGGTAAGGAAAGGGATCCATGGGTGCAAAGAGCCATACCATATCCTCAAGAGGTAATGAAAACTTTAGATGATGTAAGGTCTGAAAAGTTTATTAAATTGATAAAAAGTTTATATTTGCAAATTACTTTAGTTGATTCTATTAAGATTCCTCCTTATTCTAAATATATGAAAGATATTGTTACTAACAAAAGGAAAATACCGAGTGAAACTATCACTGCCATGCTTGCTGACTATTATTTTAAGGGAAAGCTACCTAAAAAGCATGGAGATCCAGGTATTCCAACTATTCCTTGCACAATCAAAATTACTTATGTGAAGTAGACTTTGTGTGACCTTGGAGCTAGAGTAAGTGTCATGCCTTTCTATATTTATAAGAAACTCAATTTAAACAAGTTAGTCCCCACTAAATTTTCACTTCAAATGGCTGATAAATCCACTACTATTCCAATTGGTATATGTGAAGATGTTCCTATCATGATTGCTAATTTGCATATCCCTACAGACTTTGTGATATCAAAATGCCTGAAGATGATAACTTATCTATTATTCTTGGAAGACCTTTTCTAAATACTGCAGGGGCTGTGATTAATTGTACTAAAAGCAAAGTTACATTCAATGTAAAAGGGAAGGAGCACACTATATATTTTCCAAAGAAGAAGTCTAGTGTTTTATCAAAGAAAAGTGTCAATGCCATTGAACCGAGGATTCTTATGGTTGGAAGCTTTGAAATATCCATTCCTCCTCCAAAGCACAAGTATCAAACATTAATGGTTGGAATAATTCCAATCTATTGTGAGGTATCCAGAAAATTTCTTTCATAATAATAATTGAATCATTGTTTCTATCCTTATCATAGTGATAATGAGACTTGATCAACCTCATTCTTAACATGATGATGATAAGATAATGATTTCCATTGAAATATTGATGCAGTAGTATCAAATTTTATTTGAATTCTTTCACTTAATTTAAGTTCCTTTAATTATTTTATGCATGTGTTAATAGTTTTTGAGTTCTGAAAAATCCTACACAGGAAATATTCTCAAAAAATTACGAGAATATTCCCAGGTCATTTTTCTACACAGGATATCCATAAGGCAAAAGGATGAGGCAAAACAACAAACATGGAGAAAAAAGGAGCAGGTGGCACGCTCACCTAGGCAGGGCGCGCCACCCACCCTTGTGGGCCCCACAGGTGAAGTTAGGTGGCATCCAAGCTCCCAGGTTCATCCCTTCCTCTCAAAACCCGACTAGGTACCACTCGAAATTTTTATATTGCTCCATTGCTGCTCCATATTTGATCTCCAAGTTTGGGCAACCATTTTCAAATCCCTTTGGAGGGATTAATCCTTGGTATGTGGCTCCTCCACCATCCAATTTATTTTTGATATGTTGCTTTGTATTGTGAGAAAAATGCTGATCTTGGTGCCATACCACATGCATTAAAAATCCATGTATTTGAAGTTTTGGGGTTGAAATGATTTATGGTCTTGCTTGGTAGACCCTCCGTGAGTATTCCTAAGTATTTATAACTTTATACATCTAATTGTTTAGTGATTTTTGTTAAAGTGATGCAAGGTCTCATTCACCATGAACAAGGGCAAAGGCCTCCTTGGTGGTCTATGGCCAAGAAGAAGCACTAGCGTCTCCATCAACCTTGATGAAGAACATCTATGGGAGGATGACATGCTTAGGAAGACGTAAGTTTTGGACGTGTACGCCATAAGATGGCAATACCCCGAGGTGCCAAAGATATTACACACAGAAGAAGACTTCAATTACTTCCTATCTCAAATGAGGCTGGAAGGTTTTGCAACCCATCCCGAAAAGACTTATGCCAAGATAAGTAGAGACTTCCTAACCACCTTCAGGTTTGTTCATACCAAAGAGAAGGTGAGTAAGAGAGATAAGGACACCCAAGCACTTTTTATATGAGGTTTGTTATGAAATAGCAAACATTTGTTTTGTCTTTAGAAGAATTTTCTAGATCTCTACGTGTTCCCAATACTGGAAATTGGGAGGAAATCCCGAGTGATTCTGATGCTAGTATCGAGGAGTTCCGGAGAAGCATAAGCGTAGATGTGCCTGAGGATATTTGTAGAGGAAAACTTTCACATATTCAGCATCTTGGGTTTAGATATTTTTCACTATTTCCTTTCAAGGGATTTCTTGTAGGAAGAACACTACTGCTTGCATGGGTCTTGTTTTTTACACCTTAAGGTGTGCAAAGGAGGGTAGATATCCTGATTATAATTTGGGTGTGATTCTTGCTAGAACCTTGTCATATGTTGTAGCTCATAACTATACCAAACCTCTCTTTGTTGGAGCCATAGCTACCTTGATTTATAAACATATTAAAGAGGAAAGGAAGTTTAAGGATATGGAAACTAAAGTTATAGAAACTAACCTATTGGATTCCTTTATGCTACATAACATTGAAAGAATGAGGACGTGGAACAATGATGTTATAATGTATCAATTCATGGTAAGGTGTGGTAGGTTTGAGTCCACTATGCTCCCTTGTCTTGAATATTTTGGCAGGTTATCAAACAAATTGATAGCTCTGGTGGATGAGCCTTCATGGCATGATGTTCCTGCACCACCAACATACCGCACATGGGGTGGCACACCTCCAACACCTGAGTATCACCTGGGAGAAGGCTCTTCTTCTTAGTTGGGGAATGAGGGCGCGCCCCAGGAGTGGGCACCACGGGAGCAGCCGACACCCTACTATGACATTGGATCGAGCGGTTGGGGGCCTAACCCCCACTACCCAGGCTACTAGCTTCCACCAAAGCTTGGGGGAGTATGATTTCCTCCCTTCCTTTTCATTGTATATACCATGCTAGAATTGTTTAAGTTGCTTGAGTTGTAGTTTAGTTGCCAAAATTTGAAAATCCAAAAAGATTTTTACTTTGTAGCCTCTCGCATGTTGTTTATTCTCAGTAAAACCCAAAACCCCAAAAGATTTCGCTTGTTCCTTTATATTGCTTTCTATTTAGTTAGTTGTCTTTGCCACCCAAAATTTAGAACCATAAAAGATTTTCGTTTTTGAAAAGCACGTAGAAGGAGTGGCAGAAATCTGCATGATACTATTCACTATTTTATTTTTCATTTTTTATATGTAACTCCTATTTGGTTGAAATTTCTACAAAAACTATAACTTTTCATCCTCTACACACACAAAAATTGGTAAAAATTCTTGGAATGTTTAAGTAGGGAAATAATGGGCTGCATCGCTTCAGTGATTTATTGGCAAATTTTGATTTTCATCACTAAAAGTGGCTAGTTGAACTTGCAAATGGTCCCCAATGAATACTATGGTTATATACGGATCACAGTCACTATGAACCAACATTTTGACACCATTTGATAAAAAAATGAGATGAAAAATCCCACGATACATTTGATCAAACTATTGGAAATGATCTCCTAAATGAACCAAGTTATACTCTCTTGACTCTATTCTATATGCGAGTGTATTGTGTAGTTCAAGTTGAGATAGGAAGAACAACAATGATGAATAATCATGTATAAATTTATGAAAGAGGTAAGATACCTTAGCTATATTTATGTGTGCAATTTAACAATAGCAAGTATGTGTGCATAGTTTCATCAATACTTAGGGAACTAGTAATGGATGTTTATCTTGTTTGTGTTTTTCTCGCTATGTAATGATGCAAATGAGATTCTATTGAGGAACATTATTTAGACTTGATTGAAATATAGTAGGTCTGAACAAAGGTCTATGCATCCAATTGTGTTTGTTATTGTGAACATGGCACATATTCAATGTTGAATATGTATATTCCTATGTGTCTTTGAAATATGAAGATTGATGTTTGTATGACAGTCCAGCCTTTTAAATGGTGAATCTCATTGTTGAGTCATATGTGTAAGGCAGTTGATATTATGTTTAGTTGACCAATCATCCTTCCACTAGCCTTTGAACCAATTCCACCAACATGGCTACTGTGTTGGTGGGAAAATATCCATGAGCCGCTATACTAAAAAGAAAAAGAGAATGAACCCAATGAGCGGGTTATTATGATGACATCAAAGAAGTTTCCACCAAAGAAAGGAAAAAACTAAGAAGTGCCCACCAAAGAAAGGAAAACCCAAGAAATTCCTATATAAGTGAAGTTGAATGAAAGATACAAATACAAGCTCAAATCAAGGGGCAAACCCCCTGCCGCACATATAAGGTGTAGAGCTTATAAGCAAGAACCTATCCTACTTCCACTCCACCATGTTGTCAACTAAAGATACTAGCCACTTACTCATGTATGGATCTTCTATGAGTGTTTAAAGGTTGAAATATTAGAAGGATACAGCATCACCCAAGTATTTAGTTTGTAATGCAAACATGGTGAATTATTAGTCAACAATTGAAAGAATCAAAGGTCTCAAAAACCTTACTCATGATTCAATCAAATGCGATGTGAGAACTTTGTTTATTGCCACTATCAATTAATCATGCTTAAGTAGTATTTCCATATATTATCTCCTTTGCACCATGTATAAACAGTGGAACACCAACTTAGTGAACTTTTGTTAACACTTTGTTATTCATTGATAAAGCCATATTCCAAATACTTGCTATGTTAAACTGTTATGAATGCATAGAGCAAAGTTCTTGTCAAAGCCTTTTGTCTCTTCTACACTGCATTTGAGTTGTTTGAGAATAAATAACGAGCTAAGCTTGGGGGAGTGATACATTGCTAACGTATCTATAATTTTTGATATTCCATGCTTGTTTTATATCTACTTTCTTATGTTTTGTCCACACTTTGGAGTATTTTTATACACTTTCTTGGACTAACCTATTAACAAGATGCCATAGTGCCAGCTGCCTGTTTTCTGTTGTTTTTGGTTCTAGGAAAGTTAGAAAATGAATATTCTCGGAATTGGACGAGACAAAATCCAAAGTCAATATTTCACCGAGGGGGACACGGAGCCAGAAGACGAGACGGAGAGGGGACAGAGGCCGGCCACACCACCTGGCCACGCGGCCAGGCCTGGCCCGCACCAGGGGGTGGTGTGGCCGCCTAGGGCACCCCCTCGGCCTCTCCTTTCGCCTATAAGATGCATCCGATACAGAAACTCTAAGTACCCAATCAAAATTCCACGAAAGAGTCTGTAGCCGCCGCCATCTCCATAGGGATGTAAATGGCACGGATAATTTCCGCTCCGAATCCGCATCCGCATCCATTTTTGAGGATATGGTATGAATTTTTAGATATCCGACGGATATGGATGCGGATGCGGATATTTGTCGAGCGGATATCCGACGAATATGGTAGCGGATATGGTATTGATGATATCTGATGGATAAGGATAATCCGATATTCTATGTGGATTATCCGAGGAATTCAAATAGGATAATCCGATAAATCTAGCACAACCCAATATCTAGACAACCTAGTTAGCCTATCGACGATGCTACGTATGCATGTTATATTATCTTATTACCAATCTTGAACATTTATACTACTCTTATCTAGTGTTGCATGCTTTCTTGTCTTTTTTTTGCATAAATTAAATAAATTTTTAATTTTCTATGTGTATTTGTTCGATTATCCTCTTCCGATCCGATTCCGCTCCATATCCGCTTCATATCCGCATCCGATATAATCCGCATTCGAATCTGCATCCGGCTATTATTCGCTCCGATCCGAATTCGCCAAAAAAATATGGTAAAGGATATGGGAATAGCAATATCCGATCCGATCTGATCCGTTTCATCCCTACAGCTCCATCCCTAGATAGGAAGGGATCTGAAGCTCTTCCCGACACCCTGCTGAAGGGGAGAATTCACCTTCGAGGCCTTCTTCATCACCATGCAATCCTCCGGTGTGATGCGTGAGTAGTTCATCCCTAGACTATGGGTCCATGTAGTATCTAGATGGTTGGTTCTTCTCCTTTGTGATACCATGTTTAGATCTTGTGAGATCCGTTCATGATCAAGATCATCTATTTGTAATCATACATGTTGTGTCTGCGGGGATCCGATGGATATTGAGATGCTATTTCAGATTGATTATTGATTCTATCATGTCTTTGTTATTTGTGATCTTGCATGCTCTCCGTTGTTAGTAGATATGTTGGCCGAGTACATGCTAGCAACTCCAAGAGGGAGTATTTATTCTCGATAGTGGGTTCGTGCCTCTAGTAATCTGGGGAAGTGACAGAAATCTCTAAGGTACTAGATGTGCTGTTGCTACTTGTAACATCCCAAAACTTTAATACAAGCTTATCAAGATCCAAATCATCAAAATTAGGGTTAACAAAAACTCTTCCAAATTAAAAATGAAAGCATTCATGTGTATGTGCATTTAAATTAGGAATTGATTTGAATTGCCATGGTTCTGTGATTCTTTGGTTGTAAAATGTTTCTTAGGTGATTTAAACATCATCTACATCATTCCTAAACTTTTACTAAAGAAAATCAAATAAAAAACAATTAAAAAGGAGGAATGGTCATTTTGGCCATTTTAATCCACTACACTACTTTGAGTGTTCCTAGCACTCATTTCTTAACAGAAACAATTCATGGTCTTTGTACCCCTTGCTAGTACACATAATGAGGTACCAAGGCCCACCTTTTGATCTGCTAAAAACATTCTTTTGCTTAATTTAAATGGCATGTGAAAATTGAATTCAATGCATATGCATAGATGACCCCTATTTGAAAAACCATCAAAATGAGCTCCACTTTCAAAACCCTTGCAACCAGAGACTACCTAGCACTAGTGTAGATTACCCAAAAATTTTGAAACCAAAATTCAAAAGTTTACTTCTTGCGGCCATTTCATCAAACAGGTGGCAGCCACAAATCTGGCCAAATTCAAAACACTATTTGGAGCAGTAATTTTGGTCACCATTTGTGCCTAACCCTGTCCCCTTGTCTCCCCAGTGCAACCCCTACCCTTTGCTAGCCCGGCCAAGCCCTGTGCACACGACCAAATGGTCATGGCCATTAAGGCCGAGCACCTTGAGCACCCTCACTGGCGACATCGTGCTACAGCAGCCGCCAGCCTCTCTCACCTTGTCCAGCACGTCGCCCGTGGTCCACCTCCACCGTCCAACCAGCCCCAGCCTAGAGCTAGACACCAGAACGGCCAAGAACCGCCGCGCCCGGAGCTGGTCGACCATGGCGACGCCGCCCGCAGAGCGCGCCCTGTCCCCGTGTGCACAAACTGCCCCTCGGCTGCAGCCCGTGCCTACCGCTCCGCAAGGACCTAGGGAACACCCCAGACACCCCCGCTGGCCGCCCAACGCACCCCAGCCACCGCTCGCCGTTGAACCCGCAGCCTTTGCCGCCTAGAGCGCGTGACGCTCCCGAACAGCACAGAGCTCGCCTTGCCGCGCCTTTAATCCTCAGCGCACCACCAGGAGACAGACCACCGTCCCTTACCTCGAGCCACGCCGCTAGCCCCTGTGCCGCCCTCCCCGGAGTCGCCTGCCCACACCGCTCGGTCTCACCGTCGGGCCTATATAAACCGGCCTCCCCAGCCTCATATCTCCATACCCACTCACTCCCCACCTCTCACTTAACCTCACCCACCTCTAGCCGAAGCAAGGGGAGCAGCAGCTCGCCGGAATTGGAGCCGGAGCCACCGCAGTAGGAGGAGAAGGGCGCCTGCGATTTAGGGCACCCCAAGCTCCGCCGCAACCGCGCCTCGCCTCGCCGTCGTCTTCCAGTTCGTTTGCCCGCCTCGCCGACCTTGCTGGAGCCCTGATACGTCCCCGATAGACCCCCACCGAGCCACTAGGGTTTGAGCTCGCCGGCGACCTGTTCGTCGTCGACGACAATCCTCAGCTGTAGATCCCAGTTCTAACCCTACGGCCCACAGCGCGCGTACCATTTCGCGTGTTAAGAGCCACTGACAAGCGGGACCGCCCTGTCAGCTGAGCCCCGCACCGCGGAGCGCCACTGGGCCGGCCCATGTTCGTTCATGCGCTAGCCTAGCCATTCAAATTTGGTTTTTTCTTTTTAAGTTGAATCTAGTTTCTGTCCTCTAGTTTAAAAATCAATTCAGAGAGATTTGTAAATCCAAATTGCATGAAACTAATTTTGTCTGAAAGGTATTGAAATGATCTATCCAAGCCCATTGGATTTAATTCAATTAGAGTTATAGATCTCTCCTAGTAAAAATAACAAAACAAAAGCTTTTGCATCTTGCAACATTTTTATAAAATCAACCAAGATAGATTTTGAGTTGATTCCAACTCTCAAAAATCACATTTTACCATACCTATCTGAATATATAATAATATTAAGGTTTACATGCAGTGACTTTGGACTAGTACCAAAATAATGCTATATAGGCATTTCTAGTCACTTTAAATCTTTAAATAATGAACTTAAACCAAAGTAATTATGATCCAACCCTTAAATCACATTCCCACATGTTGGAATATGTGGTGATGACATGTGTCCACATGATCCCATATTTTAAGTGGTGAATATTAAATCTTAGTTAATTTTCTTCAATGAGTAGAAATTACTTTTCTAAATTAAAAAGAATGAAACTAGTGAATTAAACTTGTGATACTTGTGATGATAATAGATCATCAAATATGTGTCTTAGGATGCTAATTATACTAGTTAAGTATTGTTTGGTGATTGTGTGTTCCGTATGTATGTATAGACGATAGTACCGACCAAGTCTACGAGGAGGAGGAGTTCTACCAAGAAGAAGAAGAAGAAGAAGAAAACTTCAACCACTGCACCAACCAAGGCAAGCTATCATTGGCAAGCTAACCCTTGCAAAACTTATTGTAGCAAGCCACCATTAATAGTGCAAACTATTGTAGTAAACTGGATTTAAGGTAGTTAACTTGATCCAAGATGCTTTAGGCATGCTTTGATCACATTCCTTTAACTATTAGTTACCCCAAGTCTTTGTTTACAAGTTGTACCTCCCTTAGTTACACAAAGTTCTTTACTTGTTTTGAAGGTAGCATAAAAAGTATAAAACTTGACCTATTTAGAAACCTTTATATGTCATTCTATGGCATGAGATTGAACCCATCACTTCCACCTTAGTGAACACTCTTAACTTAGTAGTTTAGAGTAGATCAAAAACTTGAGTCACTTTAGATGGGAACACTTGGTGAAAATGAATTGTGAAAACCTTGGAATGATGAGTCATTCTATTGAGATGTTTTGACATGTGTTGAGAGACACAAATGGTTTATGATGATGAAAATGATGAGGCATGAGCCTTAACCCTTTTATAAAACTGATGGTTGGATTCGGATGCGATACCATTCCAAATTTACCGTACAACCACACTACCTGAATTGGGTAAGGCTTAGCTGGAAATTTATATGCATTAGTATTAGTTCCCTCGCGGGAGAGGTTTGAGCTGAGGCTACCTCTCATGATGTCCACCTATGCAGTGCCCAAGATGACTGATGGTCATGGTTGGGAGGCCATGCTCACAGGAGAGGTGCTTATACTAGGGTGTGTAAAGGGAAGGTTATGTTTGATTATCTGCATACTAAGTATGATGATTCAGGGTTATCCCTGACAGATGTATCGAATCTTGTGGTGAAAGTGTACCACCTCTGTAGAGTGTCAAACTATTCAAATAGCCGCGTCCGCGGTTATGGACAGTTGGAATGGCCATACTGTTTCGTTGTCAGACATTTTCCAAATAACTTGAAATGAATGATGAATCTTGACTTGACCACAACAGGGTTGTGTTTATGATACTAGCTTCCCAACTTAAGTGATTCTAGAACTTTACTTTATCTTTCTTTGCTTCAGAACTCAGCTTAGGTTTCAAACTTAACTTTATAGTTAAACTTAGATTTAGCACTTTAACTTCGAACTATATTACTTGTTAGAGGTAGTTTGCGAGTACTTAAAGAGTACTCATGGCTTTTGTCCCTGGCTATTCTCATGGCTAGACTATGAAGGAGACTATCAAGATGATGGCCAGCATGACGGCTATGATAACTAGGACTATCTGCCTTCGTCAGCATTGCCTGTGCCCCTGAAGATGGACCCCACCGCTACGCTTTATATTTATTTCCGCTGCTTGTTGTATTAAGACTGGATCATGAGATCCTTATTTGTGTAAGACCTTATGTATGGTTTGTAATGGATGATGTACTGTGATATCCAATCCGTTATGTCCCGCAAAAATAGTAATCCTGGGATTGCGAGGTATGGCATAACGGGCATCTGGGATTAAAAATCCGGGTGTTGACAAGTTGGTATCAGAGCCATCTTGACCATAGGAGACCCTAGTTAGAATAGACGTCTGAACAAAAACCTAGTTTCAAAACCAAAGTGAGTATTTACGAAAAACTATTTCCTCTCTTATCCTTGTGAACTCATTCTTTCTCAAAAATTCATGTTCCTCAAAATTCTTACATTACTACTTAAAACTTGACACACTTGATCACTTCACTAATTTCCTCATCCTTAATTCTTGTAGATGGAGACTGAGTTCAGCAAGTTTTACCAGTTGGGAAACGGAGATCAGCTGATCTTCGAGAGGGATCTGGATTCACTGTCGGAGTTACTAGGACGCCCACATCCGGAGTTTCTTGGAGCTCAACTTCCAGGACCCCTAGGAGGAGACTTACAGTGGCTGGTCACCGCAGATGTAGAGGAAACATCGAAGCGCCAACTTCCGGGAGAATTCAGTTCTCCGTGAGAGAGAACAACTGGCTAGATGGATTAGCCAGGGCAATGCATGAAGCTTTCACACGTCTATGTGCTCTCAACGTCAACAAGATCCAAGGAACCCGTTTTGCCCACTATGCAAGATGTGACTTCATGGGAATGCCGATGGAGATGCCAAGTCACCCAGAGTTGAGGCGTCAAGTGGAGAATCTTGACTTCTTGCTGCATGACAGATAGCAGGAACTGGACAATGCCAGAGAGTTAGCCAACCAGAACCATGCCATTGCCGACCAGAAGGCCTAGACTTTCGCACTGCTTGTCCAGGACCGCCAGTCTCTTCGCCGCTAGCGTGCAAAGAAGGATCGCACCATCGCCCGTCTTTGCAAGAAGGTGGCCGACATCGAGAAGACCATCAAGGAGCAGGAAGCTCAGCTTGCCGCCAAGGAAGAAGAAGATGAGGGTGAAGACATCCAGGGAGACATGGATTCTTACCTCAGCAACGATGATGACTTTTTGGAGGAGGATGATGTGGACTTCTACACTGATGATGAGGACTCTGACTTCATCGACGATGAGTAGATGCACTGGAGCACTGTCGTAGCATGAGTTGTATCGGTCCCACTATATCGTAGCTTGCAGAATGGTTCTTCAAACCATCAGCTTTCCTTTGTTTGTTGTGGTGTGTGTTGTATCGTGTGCTTGCTTGCATGAATGAAATGGAGTTAGTTGAAAAACCTGAGTCTAACTCAAAGTTTTAGCTTTGAAAAAAAAACCAAAACCATGAACCTTAGAATTTCCCTCTTACCCCTATATCTATCTCAATCTTCAGATGACTCATGGAAACCAAGGAGGGAGCAGCTCGTCGCAGGACCCAATGCTGCAGATATTGCAGAATCTCATCGCAGACCGTGAAGCAAGCAGGGCAGAGCACCAAGCCAACCTAGCAACATTGGAGCAGATCACCCAAATGGCTCTCAACAACCAAGGGCATGGAAATCAGGATCACCATGGATCCAAACTCAAAAAAATTCAGAATACCAATCCCCCAATCTTCAACCGATCTGAAAACCCATTAGATGATGACGACTGGTTACAGAGCATGGAAAACAACCTCGAAGTTGCAGGAGTTGATGAAAATGAGAAAGTTCTCTTCGCCACCCACTATCTGGTGGGAGATGCAAGAGCTTGGTGGAATAGTATCCGCAATATGAACCATGGTCAAGTGATGACATGGGAAGCCTTCAAAGTCAAGTTCAGTCGCACTCACGTTCCGCAAGGTCTAGCCAACAGGATGAGAGATGAATTCCGTGAATTAAAGTAGGGAAGAATGACTGTGGTAGAATACCGTGACAGATTCCTGTCACTTGCCAGATATGCACCTTATGAAATCAACACGGAGGCTAAGAAGAAAAAGATATTCTTGAACGGACTGCATGATGAGATGCAGACTGTCCTTGTCAACATCCGTTTTCAGGATCTCGAAGAGCTAGTCGACTCTGCCATTCAGATGGAAGGGAAGATTAACCAGGCAAACGATAACCGCAAGCATCGTATGATGCAACAGTCTGGATCCAGTAGTCACCAGAAGTACCGTCCCAACCCTTCACCAGGATATGCACCAAGGAACAACCGACCCCCAACGTCTCGCCCAAGCTACCCCAACCGTAGCGGAGGCAATGTGAAGTCCGGAGGAAACAATCACAACTCCGGCAATGCCAACCATTTCAACTATGCACCTCCCAAGAGAAACAACAACAACAACACTGCACCCAGAACTGGCAGCAATGTTGTGCCTGTCGCAGTCAAGGACAAGTTCCAGATCACTTGTTTCGAGTGTGGAGTGAAGGGTCACTACTCCAATGAGTGTCCCAAGAAGACTGTCGCCAATGCCCCTGTGAATGCCCCAGCTCAACAGCAACGTCGTGTTCAACCAGGAAGAAGATTTGCCCCAGGTAACCCGCATAACCGCAACGGTCGTCTCTTCCACATGAACGCATAAGAAGCCTTGGAAGCGCCAGATGTAGTGCTGGGTATGTTTTCTATCAACTCAGTTTTAGCCAGAGTATTGTTTGATTCATTAGCATCGCATTCATTTGTCACCGAAGAATTTGCATGCACTAGTAAGATTCACCCAACCAACTTGAAGCATGTCATGATAGTTGAAATCCCCGGCTCAACAACTAAAGCTAGAAAATTTTGCAAAGTTGTGCCTATCAGAATACATGGGATAGATTTTTATGCAAACCTAATTGTACTTGGAACCAAAGGATTGGAAGTAGTACTAGGTATGGACTGGATGTCAAGGCATAAAGGACTGATAGACTGTGCTAAGAAAGCCATCACCATGACCAGTAGTTCTGGAGTAACAGTAGAGCATATCTCTGAAACCTTACCCCGTCAATTCAAGTGCAACAAGAGTCTAGCCCTACCCACCATAGACCAAGTCAGAGTAGTCTATGAATACCCCGACGTATTCCCAGATGAATTGCCAGGTATGCCCCCGGATAGGGATATTGAGTTCATTATCGAACTAATCCCTGGAACCAGACCCATAGCCCAGAGACCCTATAGCATGAACCCCTCAGAGTTAGTGGAACTGAAGAAGCAGTTGGATGCCATGTTAGAGAAAGGCTTGATTCAACCAAGCGCATCACCATGGAGATCACCAGTGTTATTCGTCGACAAGAAAGATGGAGGCAACCGTTTTTGTATGGATTACAGAAAGTTGAATGACGTCAACATCAAGAACAAGTACCCCTTGCCAAAGATAGAGGATCTATTTGATCAGTTGACTGGAGCCTAGGTATTCTCAAAGATTGATCTTAGGACTGGTTATGACCAACTTAAGATTCGTGCAACGGATATTCCGAAGACTGCCTTTACTACTCACTATGGTTTATACGAGTATACGGTCATGTCTTTTGGATTAACCAATGCCCCTGCTTATTTCATGAATCTCATGAATAAGATATTTATGAATTTCCTAGATAAGTTTGTAGTTGTGTTTATCGACGACATCCTTATCTACTCCAAGTCAGAAGAAGAGAATGAGCAACATCTGAGAGTTATCCTAGAAACCTTGAGAGAGCATCAGCTGTATGCCAAGTTCAGCAAGTGTGAGTTTTGGCTGAAAGAAGTAGGATTCCTAGAACATATTGTGTCTGTCGGAGGAGTCTCTGTTGATCCCGCCAATATCAAAGATGTCGGAGAATGGGAAGCCACAACCACTCAAACCCCAAGTCCGTGCATTTCTCGGATTAGCGGGATACTACCGCAAGTTCGTAGAAGGATTCTCGAGTATCGCCCGACCCATGACCCAATTGTTGAAGAAGGCCAAGAAGTTTGAATGGACTGACAAGTGTGAAGCCATTTTTCAGGAGGTGAAGAAGAGATTGATATCCGCCCCAATTTTGGTCATGCCAGACATCAAGAAGCTATTTGATGTGTATTGTGACACATCTAAGATTGGTCTAGGATGTGTATTGATGCAAGAAGGCAAAGTCATCACGTATCTGTCTCGACAACTGAAGCAGCATGAGCAGAACTATCTGACCCATGATCTTGAGCTAGCAGCTGTGGTTCTAGCATTGAAGACATGGCGTCATTATCTGATGGGTAATCGCTGTGAGATTTACTCAGATCACAAGAGCTTGAAGTATATTTTCACTCAGAAAGAGTTGAATATGAGACAACGGAGATGGATAGAGTTAATCAAGGATTATGACCTTGACATTCACTATCACCCCGGCAAAGCCAATGTGGTAGCGGATGCTCTTAGCAGATTGCCGTGTAGGCTAAACACCATGATCAAGGAGAAGCAGCCAAGTTTGTATGAGGAGTTGGAGCAGTTCAGAACTGAATTGGTTTGCAAGGGATTCTTAGATAGCATTGAACTTCAACCCACTTTGATTAGCCAAATCAAGGAAGCCCAAAAGGGGAATGAAAGTATCGACGGAATCAAACGTCGTATTGGTATAGGAAAGGTACCTGGATTCACTGAAGACGAAGAAGGTGTACTGTGGTACAAGGGACGTATCTGTGTGCCAGCAGATTCGGAGCTGAAGGAAGTTATCATGAAGGAAGCTCATGATACTCTTTATTCTATCCACCCCGGAGGAACAAAGATGTATCAGGATTTGAAAGAGCAATTTTGGTGGCACAAGATGAAGAGAGAAATCGGAAGCTACATCACCAAGTGTGACATCTGTCAAAGAGTCAAAGCAGAGCATCAGAGACCTGCAGGACTGTTGCAACCATTGCAGATTCCGGAATGGAAATGGGATTCTGTCGGAATGGACTTTATCACCAGTTTACCTACTTCCAGTAGGGGAAATGACTCAATCTGGGTCATAGTTGATAGACTGTCCAAGGTAGCCCACTTCATACCTATCAATACTACCTACCAGAGTGCGAAGCTGACAGAACTATATATTGCTAGGATTGTTAGTCTGCATGGGACCCCCAAGACCATAGTATCAGATCGAGGAACTCAGTTTACCTCGAGATTTTGGCAGAAAGTTCAAGAAGGATTAGGAACCAAGTTGAACTTCAGCACCACGTATCACCTGCAAACAGATGGACAAACTGAGAGAGTCAACCAGATCCTAGAGGATATGCTTAGAGCTTGTGTGTTGGAATACGGATCAAAATGGGAAGACTGCCTGCCTTTGGCAGAATTCTCATATAACAACAGTTATCAAGCTAGTTTGCAGATGGCACCATTTGAATTCCTATACGGAAGAAAGTGTCGTACCCCTTTGAATTGGTCGCAAGTAGGAGAGAGTCAGATCTTTGGACCCGACATTCTCCGAGAAGCAGAAGAGAAAGTTCACAAAGTCCGTGAGCACCTCAAGACCGCCCAATCCAGACAGAAGAGTTATGCTGACAAGAGAAGGAGAGACCTGACTTTCAATGTCGGAGATTTTGTATATCTCAAAGTTTCACCATTGAAGGGAACTCAACGCTTTAGTCTGAAGGGAAAGTTAGCCCCCAGATGTATCGGACCTTTTAAAATTCTGAACCGTCGAGGAGAAGTATCGTATCAGCTGGAACTACCTGAAGAGATGTCAGCCATCCACAATGTTTTCCATATCTCGTTACTTCACAAATGCTTGGAAGTGCCTGAGAAGACTGAAGTTTTCAAGAACATCGATCACAGAGCTGTGGAAATCAACAATGACCTGGCCTATCGGGAAGTGCCCATATGTATCTTAGAAGAAGCCTACAGAACCACCAGAACTAGGAGCATAAAGTTTCTCAAGATTCAGCGGAGCAACCATACCGAGGAGGAAGCCACTTGGGAGCGCGAAGATTACATTAGGACAGAGTTCCCAGATCTCTTTAGTTCCTAGTTTCTTTGTAAATCTCAGGACGAGATTTTGTTTAAGGGGGGAAGGTTTGTAACATCCCAAAACTTTAATCCAAGCTTATCAAGATCCAAATCATCAAAATTAGGGTTAACAAAAACTCTTCCAAATTAAAAATGAAAGCATTCATGTGTATGTGCATTTAAATTAGGAATTGATTTGAATTGCCATGGTTCTGTGATTCTTTGGTTGTAAAATGTTTCTTAGGTGATTTAAACATCATCTAAATCATTCCTAAACTTTTACTAAAGAAAATCAAATAAAAAACAATTAAAAAGGAGGAATGGTCATTTTGGCCATTTTAATCCACTACACTACTTTGAGTGTTCCTAGCACTCATTTCTTAACAGAAACAATTCATGGTCTTTGTACCCCTTGCTAGTACACATAATGAGGTACCAAGACCCACCTTTTGATCTGCTAAAAACATTCTTTTGCTTAATTTAAATGGCATGTGAAAATTGAATTCAATGCATATGCATAGATGACCCCTATTTGAAAAACCATCAAAATGAGCTCCACTTTCAAAACCCTTGCAACCATAGACTACCTAGAACTAGTGTAGATTACCCAAAAATTTTGAAACCAAAATTCAAAAGTTTACTTCTTGCGGCCATTTCATCAAACAGGTGGCAGCCACAAATCTGGCCAAATTCAAAACACTATTTGGAGCAGTAATTTTGGTCACCATTTGTGCCTAACCCTGTCCCCTTGTCCCCCCAGTGCAACCCCTACCCTTTGCTAGCCCGGCTAAGCCCTATGCACACGACCAAATGGTCATGGCCATTAAGGCCGAGCACCTTGAGCACCCTTACTGGCGACATCGCGCTACAGCAGCCGCCAGCCTCTCTCACCTTGTCCAGCACGTCGCCCGTGGTCCACCTCCACCGTCCAACCAGCCCCAGCCCAGAGCTAGAGACCAGAACGGCCAAGAACCGCCGCGCCCGGAGCTGGTCGACCATGGCGACGCCGCCCGCAGAGCGCGCCCTGTCCCCGTGTGCACAAACTGCCCCTCGGCCGCAGCCCGTGCCTACCGCTCCGCAAGGACCTAGGGAACACCCCAGACACCCCCGCTGGCCGCCCAACGCACCCCAGCCACCGCTCGCCGTTGAACCCGCAGCCTCTGCCGCCTAGAGCGCGTGACGCTCCCGAACAGCACAGAGCTCGCCTTGCCGCGCCTTTAAGCCTCAGCGCACCACCAGGAGACAGGCCACCGTCCCTTACCTCGAGCCACGCCGCTAGCCCCTGTGCCGCCCTCCCCGGAGTCGCCTGCCCACACCGCTCGGTCTCACCGTCGGGCCTATATAAACCGGCCGCCCCAGCCTCATATCTCCACACCCACTCACTCCCCACCTCTCACTTAACCTCACCCACCTCTAGCCAGAGCAAGGGGAGCAGCAGCTCGCTGGAATTGGAGCCGGAGCCACCGCAGTAGGAGGAGAAGGGCGCCTGCGATTTAGGGCACCCCAAGCTCCGCTGCAACCGCGCCTCGCCTCGCCATCGTCTTCCAGTTTGTTTGCTCGCCTCGCCGACCTTGCTGGAGCCCTGATACGTCCCCGATAGACCCCCACCGAGCCGCTAGGGTTTGAGCTCGCTGGCGACCTGTTCATTGTCGACGACGATCCCCAGCCGTAGATCCCAGTTCTAATCCTACGGCCCACAGCACGCGTACCGTTTCGCGTGTTAAGAGCCACTAACAAGCGGGACCGTCCTGTCAGCTGAGCCCCGCACCGCGGAGCGCCACTGGGCCGGCCCATGTTCGTTCCCGCGCTAGCCTAGCCATTCAAATTTGGTTTTTTCTTTTTAAGTTGAATCTAGTTTCTGTCCTCTAGTTTAAAAATCAATTCAGAGAGATTTGTAAATCCAAATTGCATGAAACTAATTTTGTCTGAAAGGTATTGAAATGATCTATCCAAGCCCATTGGATTTAATTCAATTAGAGTTATAGATCTCTCCTAGTAAAAATAACAAAACAAAACCTTTTGCATCTTGCAACATTTTTATAAAATCAACCAAGATAGATTTTGAGTTGATTCTAACTCTCAAAAATCACATTTTACCATACCTATCTGAATATATAATAATATTAAGGTTTACATGCAGTGACTTTGGACTAGTACCAAAATAATGCTATATAGGCATTTCTAGTCACTTTAAATCTTTAAATAATGAACTTAAACCAAAGTAATTATGATCCAACCCTTAAATCACATTCCCACATGTTGGAATATGTGGTGATGACATGTGTCCACATGATCCCATATTTTAAGTGGTGAATATTAAATCTTAGTTAATTTTCTTCAATGAGTAGAAATTACTTTTCTAAATTAAAAAGAATGAAACTAGTGAATTAAACTTGTGATACTTGTGATGATAATAGATCATCAAATATGTGTATTAGGATGCTAATTAGACTAGTTAAGTATTTTTTGGTGATTGTGTGTTCCGTATGTATGTATAGACGATAGTACCGACCAAGTCTACGAGGAGGAGGAGTTCTACCAAGAAGAAGAAGAAGAAGAAAACTTCAACCACTGCACCAACCAAGGCAAGCTATCATTGACAAGCTAACCCTTGCAAAACTTATTGTAGCAAGCCACTATTAATAGTGCAAACTATTGTAGTAAACTGGATTTAAGCTAGTTAACTTGATCCAAGATGCTTTAGGCATGCTTTGATCACACTCCTTTAACTATTAGTTACCCCAAGTCTTTGTTTACAAGTTGTACCTCCCTTAGTTACACAAAGTTCTTTACTTGTTTTGAAGGTAGCATAAAAAGTATAAAACTTGACCTATTTAGAAACCTTTAGATGTCATTCTATGGCATGAGATTGAACCCATCACTTCCACCTTAGTGAACACTCTTAACTTAGTAGTTTAGAGTAGATCAAAAACTTGAGTCACTTTAGATGGGAACACTTGGTGAAAATGAATTGTGAAAACCTTGGAATGATGAGTCATTATATTGAGATGTTTTGACATGTGTTGAGAAACACAAATGGTTTATGATGATGAAAATGATGAGGCATGAGCCTTAACCCTTTTATAAAACTGATGGTTGGATTCGGATGCGATACCATTCCAAATTTACCGTACAACCACACTACCTGAATTGGGTAAGGCTTAGCTGGAAATTTATATGCATTAGTATTAGTTCCCTCGCAGGAGAGGTTTGAGCTGAGGCTACCTCTCATGATGTCCACCTATGCAGTGCCCAAGATGACTGATGGTCATGGTTGGGAGGCCATGCTCATAGGAGAGGTGTTTATACTAGGTCGTGTAAAGGGAAGGTTATGTTTGATTATCTGCATACTAAGTATGATGATTCAGGGTTATCCCTGACAGATGTATCGAATCTTGTGGTGAAAGTGTACCACCTCTGTAGAGTGTCAAACTATTCAAATAGCCGCGTCCGCGGTTATGGACAGTTGGAATGGCCATACTGTTTCGTTGTCAGACATTTTCCAAATAACTTGAAATGAATGATGAATCTTGACTTGACCACAACAGGGTTGTGTTTATGATACTAGCTTCCCAACTTAAGTGATTCTAGAACTTTACTTTATCTTTCTTTGCTTCAGAACTCAGCTTAGGTTTCAAACTTAACTTTATAGTTAAACTTAGATTTAGCACTTTAACTTCGAACTATATTACTTGTTAGAGGTAGTTTGCGAGTACTTAAAGAGTACTCATGGCTTTTGTCCCTGGCTATTCTCATGGCTAGACTATGAAGGAGACTATCAAGATGATGGCCAGCATGACGGCTATGATAACTAGGACTATCTGCCTTCGTCAGCATTGCCTGTGCCCCTGAAGATGGACCCCACCGCTACGCTTTATATTTATTTCCGCTGCTTGTTGTATTAAGACTGGATCATGAGATCCTTATTTGTGTAAGACCTTATGTATGGTTTGTAATGGATGATGTACTGTGATATCCAATCCGTTATGTCCCGCAAAAATAGTAATCCTGGGATTGCGAGGTATGGCATAACGGGCATCTGGGATTAAAAATCCGGGTGTTGAAAAGTTGGTATCAGAGCCATCTTGACCATAGGAGACCCTAGTTAGAATAGACGTCTGAACAAAAACCTAGTTTCAAAACCAAAGTGAGTATTTACGAAAAACTATTTCCTCTCTTATCCTTGTGAACTCATTCTTTCTCAAAAATTCATGTTCCTCAAAATTCTTACATTACTACTTAAAACTTGACACACTTGATCACTTCACTAATTTCCTCATCCTTAATTCTTGTAGATGGAGACTCAGTTCAGCAAGTTTTACCAGTTGGGAAACGGAGGTCAGCTGATCTTCGAGAGGGATCTGGATTCACTGTCGGAGTTACTACGACGCCCACATCCGGAGTTTCTTGGAGCTCAACTTCCAGGACCCCTAGGAGGAGACTTACAGTGGCTGGTCACCGCAGATGTAGAGGAAGCATCGAAGCGCCAACTTCCGGGAGAATTCAGTTCTCCGTGAGAGAGAACAACTGGCTAGATGGATTAGCCAGGGCAATGCATGAAGCTTTCGCACGTCTATGTGCTCTCAACGTCAACAAGATCCAAGGAACCTGTTTTGCCCACTATGCAAGACGTGACTTCATGGGAATGCCGATGGAGATGCCAATTCACCCAGAGTTGAGGCGTCAAGTGGAGAATCTTGACTTCTTGCTGCATGACAGATAGCAGGAACTGGACAATGCCAGAGAGTTAGCCAACCAGAACCATGCCATTGCCGACCAGAAGGCCTAGACTTTCGCACTGCTTGTCCAGGACCGCCAGTCTCTTCGCCGCTAACGTGCAAAGAAGGATCGCACCATCGCCCGTCTTTGCAAGAAGGTGGCCGACCTCGAGAAGACCATCAAGGAGAAGGAAGCTCAGCTTGCCGCCAAGGAAGAAGAAGATGAGGGTGAAGACATCCAGGGAGACATGGATTCTTACCTCAGCAACGATGATGACTTTTTGGAGGAGGATGATGTGGACTTCTACACTGATGATGAGGACTCTGACTTCATCGATGATGAGTAGATGCACTGGAGCACTGTCGTAGCATGAGTTGTATCGGTCCCACTATATCGTAGCTTGCAGAATGGTTCTTCAAACCATCAGCTTTCCTTTGTTTGTTGTGGTGTGTGTTGTATCATGTGCTTGCTTGCATGAATGAAATGGAGTTATTTGAAAAACCTGAGTCTAACTCAAAGTTTTAGCTTTGAAAAAAAAAACCATGAACCTTAGAATTTCCCTCTTACCCCTATATCTATCTCAATCTTCAGATGACTCATGGAAACCAAGGAGGGAGCAGCTCGTCGCAGGACCCAATGCTGCAGATATTGCAGAATCTCATCGCAGACCGTGAAGCAAGCAGGGCAGAGCGCCAAGCCAACCTAGCAACATTGGAGTAGATCGCCCAAATGGCTCTCAACAACCAAGGGCATGGAAATCAGGATCACCATGGATCCAAACTCAAAAAAATTCAGAATACCAATCCCCCAATCTTCAACCGATCTGAAAACCCATTAGATGATGACGACTGGTTACAGAGCATGGAAAACAACCTCGAAGTTGCAGGAGTTGATGAAAATGAGAAAGTTCTCTTCGCCACCCACTATCTGGTGGGAGATGCAAGAGCTTGGTGGAATAGTATCCGCAATATGAACCGTGGTCAAGTGATGACATGGGAAGCCTTCAAAGTCAAGTTCAGTCGCACTCACGTTCCGCAAGGTCTAGCCAACAGGATGAGAGATGAATTCCGTGAATTAAAGTAGGGAAGAATGACTGTGGTAGAATACCGTGACAGATTCCTGTCACTTGCCAGATATGCACCTTATGAAATCAACACGGAGGCTAAGAAGAAAAAGATATTCTTGAACGGACTGCATGATGAGATGCAGACTGTCCTTGTCAACATCCGTTTTCAGGATCTCGAAGAGCTAGTCGACTCTGCCATTCAGATGGAAGGGAAGATTAACCAGGCAAACGATAACCGCAAGCGTCGTATGATGCAACAGTCTGGATCCAGTAGTCACCAGAAGTACCGTCCCAACCCTTCACCAGGATATGCACCAAGGAACAACAGACCCCCAACGTCTCGCCCAAGCTACCCCAACCGTAGCGGAGGCAATGTGAAGTCCGGAGGAAACAATCACAACTCCGGCAATGCCAACCATTTCAACTGTGCACCTCCCAAGAGCAACAACAACAACAACAACAACACTGCACCCAGAACTGGCAACAACACTTTACACGCAATGCTTAATGCAATTATCTATTGCTTGCAACTTAATACTGGAGGGGGTTCGGATGATAACCTGAAGGTGGATTATTAGTCATAGATGCAGTTGGATTACGGTCTATGTATAATGTTGTAATGCCCAATCAAATCTCATAGGAGTCAAGATGATTAGTATATGCATGTATGCTTTCTCGACGTTTGTCAATTGCCCCGCTGTAATTTGTTCACCCAACATGTCATCTATCTTAAGGAGAATCACCACTAGTGAACTATGGACCCTAGTCCTTTCTTTTACCATCAATCTACAACTGTTTACTGTTTTATGTTTACTTTCTGCAAGTTATTACTATCTTCCACACAATACGTTTGATCCTTTGTTTTCAGCAAAACCGGTGAGATTGACAACCTCACTATAAGTTGGGGTCAAAGTTCTGTGGTTGTGTTGTGCAGGATTCCAAGTTGGAAACAACACCTTGGAGGTGCTTCCTTGCTCTTACTGGGTCGATAACCTTGGTTTCATAACTGAGGGAAAACTTGCTGATGTGCTCATCATACCTTCCTCTTGGGGATCCCCAATGAGCTCGATATATTTTCGGCCAACAAGCTATTTTTATGGCGCCATTGCCGGGGAGTCAAGGACATCTTCACAAGGGGAGTCCCTCATAACCAATATCTTTACTTTGTTTTTCTTAGTTTATTTCTGCTTTTGTTTGCTTGTTTCTTTATCAAAAACACAAAAAATTAGTTGTACTAGTTTGCTTCTTTATATTAAAAACACACAAAAAATGACTACTCTTGAAAACACTAAGTTGTGTGACTTCACTAGCACCAACAACAATGATTTCATGTGCACACCTATTGCTCCACATGTTCCTAAAGCTACTTTCTTTGAAATTAAACCTGCTTTACTCAATCTTGTTATGAGAGAACAATTTTCTAGAATTGGTACTAAAGATGCTGCTGCTCATCTAAATAACTTTGTTGAACTTTGTGAGATGCAAAATCATAGGGATATAGATGGAGATATTATTAAGCTTAAATTGTTTCCTTTCTCTTTGAGAGGAAAATCTAAAGAATGGTTGCAATCCCTAACTAGAAATAGTATTGATTCTTGGACTAAATGCAAAGATGCTTTCATTGGAAAATACTATCCTCATGCTAAGATTATATCTATGAGAAGTGAAATAATGAAGTTTAAACAATCTTATAATGAACATGTTGCTCAAGCTTGGGAAAGAATGAAATATTTGGTAAAGAATTGTCCCACTCATGGACTGACTGCTTGGATGATTATCCAAACCTTTTATGAAGGACTGAATTATTCTTCAAGAAATCTACTGGATTCTGCTGCTGGAGGTACCTTTATGACCATTACTTTGGGTGATGCAACAAAGCTTCTGGATAATATGATGGTTAACTATTCTGAATGGCACACTGAGAGAGCTCCACAAGTTAAGAAGGTAAATTCTGTTAAAGGAACCTCCTCCTTGAGTGATAAAATTGATGCTATTATGTTTATGCTTGTTAATGGGAAAGATCATATTGATCGAAACCATGTTCCCTTAGCCTCTTTGGTTGCTCAATAAGAGCAAGTTGATGTGAACTTTATAAGAAATAATAATTTTAGCAACAATGCCTATAGGAATAATTTTGGTAATAATAACTATAGGCCATATCCTCCTAATAATGGTAATGCTTATGGAAATTCCTATAACAATAATAGGAGTGCACCCTCCGAACTTGAAGTTATGCTTAAAGATTTTATTAGTAAAAAAACTGCTTTCAATAAAACTATTCAGGAAAAACTCTCTAATGATGAAAGAAATATAACATCATTGGCTGAAGCACAATCTTCTTAAAATAAAATGGCTGCTAAACCTGAAACTATTGAGAATCCTTTTACTGCTACTAATGCCATACAAGTTAGAATTGATGAAAATGTCAGACTATTAGCTGAATTGCATGCTAAATGGGAAAGGAAGATGAAATTGCTAGAAATATTAGTATTTCTACTATCACTACCACTAATGTTGAAGCTACTAAACCCAATGGAATCTTTTCTAATAAAAATGCTGAAATTCTTCGAAATATGGGAAACAATAGCTCTACTACTTTAGATGATAATTATGATTTTGATCTTGATGGTTGCAACATCTTTGAAGTTATTATGTTCCTATAAAAGCTTTCTAAAAGTCCTAATGCTAGTAGTATGAATATGGCCTTTACAAAACACATTACTGATGCTCTCATAAAAATTAAAGAAGAAAAGATGAAACATAAAGCTTCTATTCCTATAAAATTAGAAGATGGTTGGGAACCCATCATTAATATTAAAGTGAATGATTTTGATCTTAAAGCTTTATGTGATCTCGATAGAAGTGTTTCTATTATGCCTATAAAGATTTATGAAATGCTTGTTTTGCCACCATTGGAAGATTGCTATCTAAATGTCCCACTTGATGATAATGCTAAAGAGAAACTCATGGGGAGTATTAATGAAGTTCTTATTATGGTTAACAATGCCTATGTCCCCGTTGATTTTTATGTTTTGGATGTTGAATGCAATGCTTCTTGTCCTATTACTTTGGGAAGACCATTTCTTAGAACTGTTGGTGCCATTATTGATATGAAAGAAGGCACCATTAAATATCAACTCCCACTCAAGAAAGGTATAGAACACTTCCCTAAGAAGAGAGAGAAGATTCCTTTTGCCTCTCCTATGAAAAGAAAATTTGCTCTTAATGCTTCTTCATTTGAGAACACTTGATTCTTTTCTTGCTTCTTATGCCTAACTTAAATGCGTTAAAGAAAAGTACTTATTGGGAGATAACCCAAAAGTTTTATATGAGTCTTGGAAGTTATTGCTTCAGTAATAACCTCTCCTTATAATTTTTGTTTGCTTTTTGTGCCAATAGTAACCTCTAATGAGAGATAAGTAATGCTTGAGAAAGTTGTTGTCCCGAAACAAATTCTTGTGCTTCGCTGTAAAAATTCATGTAAAATCTCTGTACATTGGTTTGAGCTGTGATTTTTTGTGCTTCTGCCCCAGGTTGTTATCCAACTTTAGTTATTTCAACACTTTTTTATTTGAGCAACAGAAGGTCTTCGAAAAAATTTGGTTTTTACCTACTGGTCTGTTTTGATAGATTTCTGCCATTATTTGCATTTGCTTCTTGTTGATTCCTTTTTTGGGTTCTTTTTGGGGAATTGAGCTTTTTAAGGGAAGTGCTACAGTAGCTTTTGTTTTAATGGAAGTTTTACTTGTGTTGGAACTGAACCAAAAAGACTTATTATCTTGAGTACACTAATGTTGCTAATGAAGATTGTGTGAAGTTTTGTATGAAGGAAAATTTCAGGTGTAGGGAAAGAATGATGTAATGAGATGAAGAATGGACTAAAGATCAAGCTTGGGGATGCCACCCGTGTCACCCCAAGAAATATTCAAGAAGTACAAGCGTCAAAGCTTGGGAATGCCCAAGGCATCCCCTTCTTCATCAATAAAAATCTCAGGTTTCTTCCAAACACTTAATTTTTATTGTTTCATGCACAATTGTGTTGTTTTTGGAGCGTCTTTGTTTTTTTTTAGTTTTCATTTGCTTAGTTTTCTTGAATAAATTGGTTGGACCCCCATATTCATGCATTAGTTTTCAAATAAGTTGGATTGGATTGGAAAAGAGTAGGAAAGTTCATGCTTATAAGGGTATAAAAGGAGTTTCTTTTTTGACTGTGGCCTAGGTTTTGTCATGTCATGCTTGATATTGTTTTGGCTTTATGCTTAGTGATTATTTGTTGTAGCATGACTTGTTACAGATAATTGAGATTGCTTAATGTGCCTTGAAAGAATCATGCGATGTTTTAGCATATTAAAGCATAGTATTGTGGTATTCTACTTTAATGTTTTATTTGGGTTGACTTGGCGCATGATTACACCATGTTAAGACTATACCAAGTCACCATAGCCTCTATGATCATTTAGTTTTCGACTTGTAATATCACTTTATGCTTTAATTAATAATGTTTTGTCGCTTTGCATGATTATGGCTATTATTGCTCTCTTAGTTGGTCGCTCCTAGTCTTTTGCTAGCCTCCATACCAAGTATGAGTTCCACTCATGCATCCAACTCCAAATAAAACTAAGTTATTCCAAAGAGTCCACCATACCTACCTATTAGCATTTGCTATTCCAAGTATATTCATGTTTTTATCTACCTTCCGAATTAAACTTGTTATGTGAAAATCAGTGATTAAATCTCTCACGAACTTGATGGCACGATTTTGTTTTCTTGCACTTAATAATCTTGAACCATTGTGTCCATCTTTGTTGCGTATATGCTTGCGCTTTATTAGTTGAAGTTAGCAGAACCATGTATCATGGGGAATGCTTTCAACATTGCACTTATATTCCGTTGATATCATGATTCTTTTGCTTATGGTTCCCGGCGGTGTGAAATAAAAGGGGAACTTGTAAGATCATGGAGTTTGTATGTGTGTTAGAGAAACGTCTGGGCCGCTGGCCTAAGTCATGCCTAATCATGGTGGAAACTTGCAGCATAACCATAATGATCACTCTATGAAGCATCCTCAATAAAAACCTATGCAAATAGCAAATAAAAAGATCGTTGAGATGCTCATTGTCTGCTTGCCTTGTCATTTTGATTATGGGATAGCTCATGTATCATGTGAAGGGGTACCCCGTTGGCGGTTCTCTATGATACATATGTACTTACAATGACAAGAGCTTACTTGTGACTGAAGTTGAGTAGCATGAGGTTCGGTACTCGTAAGTAAGGGGCATGCGATTTCAACTTATAACTTGTCAAGCATATCCTCTTAGTTGTGTCATTTTAACCTTAATCACCTAAAGATGCTTATGATAGGGGCAATGAGAGCTGAAAGCTAATAAGTACCATAATTTTTGGAAGCTCTTTAAGAGACTTGAATCCCTGCTTCCTTCTATGAAGGCCTTTCTTTTACTTTTATGTTGAGTCTCCATCTTCTATCTGTATGCACCTATTAAGAGAGCATAGTGGCCATTCTTAGTTCTATGTGCATTGTCCCAAGACTTGTTGATTGATGCATAAATTTGATATTGCTTGTTCTTAAACTATTTGTATCTAGTCACCCTTATGAACTTTGAAGGTGTCCTATGCATTTATGTTTTGCTACTCTATGAGGGACAAGCTGAATACCATTCTCATTATGCTTTCTTTATGTGAAACAAACAAACATCTTGCAAAGCATTGTTATTCATGAATCTTTTGTTTGTTCCTTTTCATGTTACAACATAGTTGATATGTCTTATTGTTAGAACTATATCTTTCATGCTATGTTAAAGTTTATGATCCCAGCTATCAATGTTTTATAAATACTTTGATCAAGTTTATGATGGTGCATGACACCTCAAAAATTATTCTTTCTTTTTATCACTTACTTACTCGAGGACGAGCAGGAGTTCAGCTTGGGGATGTTGATATGTTGCTAACGTATCTATAATTTTTGATGTTCCATGCTTGTTTTATATCTACTTTCTTATGTTTTGTCCATACTTTGGAGTATTTTTATACACTTTCTTGGACTAACCTATTAACAAGATGCCACAGTGCCAGCTGCCTGTTTTCTGCTGTTTTTGGTTCCAAGAAAGTCAGAAAATGAATATTCTCGGAATTGGACGGGACAAAATCCAAAGTCAATATTTCACCGAGGGGGACATGGAGCCAGAAGACGAGACAGAGAGGGGCCAGAGGCCGGCCACACCACCTGGTCGTGCGGCCAGGCCTGACCCGCGCCAGGGGGTGGTGTGGCCGCCTAGGGCACCCTCTTGGCCTTTCCTTTCGCCTATAAGATGCCTCCGATATAGAAACCCTAAGTACCCGATCAAAATTCCACGAAAGAGTCTGTAGCCGTCGCCGTCTCCATCCGTAAATCGGGAGGGATCTGAAGCTCTTCTGGGCACCCTGTCGGAGGGGAGAATTCACCCTGGATGCCTTCTTCATCACCATGCAAGCCTCCGGTGTGATGCGTGAGTAGTTCATCCCTAGACTATGGGTCCATGTAGTATCTAGATGGTTGGTTCTTCTCCTTTGTGCTACCATGTTTAGATCTTGTGAGCTCCGTTCATGATCAAGATCATCTATTTGTAATCATACATGTTGTGTTTGCGGGGATCTGATGGATATTGAGATGCTATTTCAGATTGATTATTGATTCTATCATGTCTTTGTGATTTGTGATCTTGCATGCTCTCCGTTGTTAGTAGATATCTTGGCCGAGTAGATGCTAGCAACTCCAAGAGGGAGTATTTATGCTCGATAGTGGGTTCATGCCTCTAGTAACATGGGGAAGTGACAGAAATCTCTAAGATACTAGATGTGTTGTTGCTACTAGGGAGAAAACAACAATCCTTTGTTCATAGAACAATCGTATTGTTTACTTTACACGCAATGCTTAATGCAATTATCTGTTGCTTGCAACTTAATACTGGAGGGGGTTCGGATGATAACCTGAAGGTGGATTATTAGTCATAGATGCAGTTGGATTACGGTCTATGTATAATGTTGTAATGCCCAATCAAATCTCATAGGATTCAAGATGACTAGTATATGCATGTATGCTTTCTCGATGTTTGTCAATTGCCCCGCTATAATTTGTTCACCCAACATGGCATCTATCTTAAGGAGAATCACCACTAGTGAACTATGGACCCCGGTCCTTTCTTTTACCATCAATCTACAACTGTTTACCGTTTTCTGTTTACTTTCTGCAAGTTATTACTATCTTCCACACAATACGTTTGATCCTTTGTTTTCAGCAAAACCGGTGAGATTGACAACCTCACTATAAGTTGGGGGAAAAGTTATGTGGTTGTGTTGTGCAGGATTCCAAGTTGGAAACAACACCTGGGAGGTGCTTCCTTACTCCTACCGATTCGATAACTTTGGTTTCATAACTGAGGGAAAACTTGCTGATGTGCTCATCATACCTTCCTCTTGGGGTTCCCCAATGAGCTCGATATATTTTGGGCCATCAGGGAGCTGATACATCTCAAATGTATCTACTTTTCCAAGTTCTTTGCTCGATGATTTGCTCTGGAATATCACCATACTTGGATAACTGCTGAATCTGATGTTGTTTTTAGCAAAAGTCTTCTTTCTGTCTGTTTTCGTAGGAAATAAAATCGAGAAAACAAATACCACGCAGGTTTTTCACCAAAACAAGGAGCCCGGGCTTTGGAATCACACGAGGGGGGCCACGAGGCCCAAAAGAGCATAGGTGGTGCATCCCCCTCTACTAGGCACGCCACCTAGGCTCTTTTGGCTCTGGAGCATCGTCTCGACCTATCCTTTGGTGTACCCCATATATACCTGAAAAACCTAGGTATACGGGAGTACTGACCTTCTCGTGAAACAGAGCACCGCCAAATCCACGTTCTTCGTTTAGGGGGTCATATTGGTCCTACTCTCCATGTCGGAGAGGGGGATTTCGAGGTCTTCTCCACCACCATCATCACCAACGTCATCACAAACAACCATGTTCTCACTCTCCAAATCATCTTTAATGAATTTTCCAAATCTACTATTTAAAAGTAATTATATATTACTTTCCAAAAGGAGTATATCAATTATATAAACATCAAAAATAATATTTTGACTTATTAAACATTTATAGTATCATTACTCTTACAAGTTGATGAAATATTTAAAACCTAAAGATAATTTCCAAGTAGTCCAAACAATACCATATCCATGTTTATAAAATATAATCACTAATTCCTAAACAGATAAAATAGTTCATTCAATTTTTTATTCCAGTGTCGGGAAGGGATCCTGGTTATTATAGGAATAACAAAACAACATTTGAATAAAAGTAATGCTATTTTTACTTAACCTTATAAAGTGTTATGAAGTGAACAAAATATAGTATCACCTCATACTAATGACATACAATCTCAAATACAAGTCCATGATGCAAGTAACGTGCTTAACTCAATTGAAGCAATGGTTTCCTTTAATAATAAGTAGAGTTAAAAAGAAACCCTAATAGTAATTATCTAAAAGTTTCAATGTTTTTCTTTTTTAAAGTAAGATTTTCTTCAAAAGTTATTCTTTTGAAATGCATTAAGAGAAAGTTGTAGCTATTCCTTAAAACTCTAATAGAATAACAATCTTTATATAAGAATTTTTTAACCATGTATCAACACTCCTGTGTTTTATTATTGTATGTTACTTTATTGTACCTACAAGTTCTTTCACACACACTCACAAGCCTAATAAGAAGCGCAAGTGTTAAATTGATCTAAAAGGACAATACATTCCGAAGAAATCCTCACAAATTCACAAACCCTATACTACTAGGAAAATGCTTATCTGTGGCTCATGGATTTTGGCATTCTGTGGCGTATATGGGATGCACCACTGTTACCTCGCCACTGAATTGTAATTTTGTGGTGCATATTGATATGCGCCACAAAAATCTCAAATTTATGTGGCGCATATTACTAATATGCGCCATAGTTTTTTTTTCAAATTTTTAAAAAAATGGGGACCGGATCCCGCCCATCTCAAATTTCGGTGGCGCATATTGCAATATGCGCCACACATTTTTTTTGAATTTCAAAAAAAGCGGGCCAGATCTAGACCAAAGGTGGGGTCACCAGAGGAGGGCTAGGTCGGAGAGGGTGGAGGAGGGTGTCAGCAGAGGAAGAGTAGGAGGAGGCCACCGGTGGAGGAGGGGGTCATCAGAGGAGGAGGAGATCGCCGAAGTAGGAGGAGACCGTCGGTGGAGGAGGAGGTTGTCGGAGTAGGAGGAGGAGGTCACCAGAGTAGGAGGAGGATGAGGAGTAGGAGGCCACCAGTGGAGGAGGTGTCACTGGAGTAGGATGTCGCCGGTGGAGGAGGGGTCACCGGAGGTGGAGGTGGTGGAGGAGGAGGTGGTGGTCACCGAGGTGGTGGAGGAGGAGGAGGGAGAAGGGAAGGAGAAGTGGAGAGCGGAGAAGTGTGGAGGAGAGAAGGAGGAGTCCAATATGCGCCATATAATTGTCTCCTCCTTTTTTATTTTTTTAGGAAAAATCTTCTCTTTGAAATAACTTTTTTACTCTTCTCGAATTTGAGAATTCTATAAATCCCAGAATGACCATAGGTTATTGAAATCAAGTAGAAAATTACGAGACGATCATTTTGATAGGTTAAAGATTTTCTATAGAGATCGTATGCAAAATCTATATCCGTTTTATCGAGACATGATATTTTTTTGCAAAATAGATCGAAATTCATGTTTTTCAATTTCCCTACAACTATACCTAAAATATAACTACATCTCAAAGCAATTTTTTTAAGTTTTATAATTTTTGTTTATTTTTGACAAAACTGAAAAGACGATCTACGGGGGGTGGAGGTGGGATCTGTTTTTGACTTTCTGTGGCGCATATGTTATATGCGCCACAAAATCATCACCTTCTATGGCGCATATAGACACATGCGTCACAGAAACTTGGTCACCTATTTTTTGTGTTGGGTCTCACGTGACTTTCTATGGCGCATATTCCTCTATGCGCCACCAAAACATAAATTTTTGTGGCGTATTTGGCAATATGCGTCATAGAATCACGAGCACCTATACATGGTGGTGGGTCCCACCATATTTCTGTGAGTGTGGCCTATTATATGCACCACAGAATGTCGAGATTTCTATGGAGCATTAGATTTGGATGCGCCACTGGATATATTCTATAGCATATGCACCAAAATATGCGGCATAGAAAGCCTTTCTATTTATAGCTAGTTTCCTAGTAGTTCTAGATCATCCACATTTACTCCAATGCTTTCGAGTTTACAAAGTTGTATTACATTATTTATGCATAATAGCATCTTGATTCTTTAAACATTAGTTCTTACTAGACCAATGATACTATTTTCAGATATTGGATCTTATATTGTCTCGAAGACCGTGAGTGCATAATCTTGCAATCACAAAAAGCAAGTTCACACTTGGTCATGTCCTTTGATTATTTTATATCAAGTATTTGCTACTATTGTTATCACCTCCATAGGAAACACTATTTTCATAATTGACTTGAACTATTGGTTACTGATCCAGGGTGATCAGCTAATCTATCACGACTGGCAATGGAACCACCATTGTACGGGAATGTATCATCTAAGATTTAATAACAAATATCGTCAGTGATTCCGGTGCCGTATAATATGCGTTAACCATGAGATCTGGAATAGAACGGAGAAGTCAGCTGGATCTTCTTCCCTTCGTATGTCAACGGATGACCATATCGTGGTTCTAGTATTCCTTTCGAGGACCAGTACATGGGTGTGACCCCTCAGTTCTCCGCAATCTTGGTGTCTAGATCATCTGTAAGGGACTGTCGTAGGTAGGTCTATCACTTTGTTGGGTCAGCCAAGGACATTGACATACTCACTATAGTCCTCGAGGAGTTTACCATAGTTATATCTTGCCATATGGGGGTTAACAGGGGTAGTTATGCTTGCGGGTCGTGTTGGTATGTGGGATCGAGGAGAAGGGCAGAAATTGGCTTCGATCATCTACTAGGCCCCACACCAAAGGGAGTGTGAAAGGGAATAAGCTGCCCGGTTGTGCAACAAAGATTTAATCTCTTATAAGTAAAGCAACGTACCTCTGTATAGAGTGTAAAAACTGCGACTCGTTACTTCCTATTCCGTGAAGGAGCTACGAACGCGGTAAGAAAGGAACTCCGTAAGGTTCTGGTAAACCTGTGAAGGTTGACGATCATAGCTTTCTAGAATAAAAATAATCTTTAAAAAAATATTTACAAAAACCTGCGTAACCTACTACCTTTAATCTACTATAGTTGTAGATAGTGTATCAAACAGTTTTTTAATAAACTTTCTGAGTACGCCCTTAGATTCGGAAACGCGGTAAGGAGTAGGTTGCCCGTGAAACCACAAATTGCAGAGAAGATCCCCGTCTCGTGGTACTGTTGGTACAGCTCTACATGACGGACCGGCTGCGTGGTCATCCGGGATTGAATGCGGCTGTCGGCTACGTGCGTGATCTGGCGCTAGGTTCCAAAAGATGCTCTAGGAAGACGCCGTTCGTTCGTCCGGAGAAGGGATGGAAATCTGCACACATTTGGCTTCACAGACGACTCTACACCCGTCGCCTAAATTTGGGTTTGCAAACCTGCTCACTAGGACGCGGTAAATACAATGGTCAAAAAAAATTACATCTTGAAGATTGTTTGTACTAGTATACTAGTACTATATATAATAAACTGTATAAACAGTAATCACAACGCAACTCGTATTGAAGATACTACTAGCATGGACAACTAGTACTGTACTCCCATTTTGTAACGGACCAAAGCCTTGATGCAAAAAGAGAGTACTCGGCGTAGTACATAGGTACAGAAAGGTTAAGTATCCCATGAAAATTTCCACCATGTTCTACCGAGATCCTGGCTCTGACTGACTAGACAGGCGGTCCGAAACGGGAAGGTGAAATCATTGAGCTGAAAAGTTCTCACTGTTGTTCGTTAGGCAGAGAGGATTTTTTTACAAATATAACCCCTGCGATTTTGCATCGCTAAAAAGTACCCTCTTCTCACCGCGTTTGTCAAAAATACCCTGGTGAGAGGTGCAAAAGGCGCCACGTAGTACCTTCCGCCAGGTCCTATGGCGGCGCAGACATCCCGCCTTAGAGAGAGGCCAGAAGAACATTCCGCCTATGGTAGTGGCGGAAGGATCTAGGGCCCATGTCAGAGCTCGTCGGGACATCGGTTTCCGGCTGGCGGGAGGTCGCAACGTCATTCAGCCGCTTGCAATGGCGGGAGGCCTGCTGTCCGCCTCAGCCGCTGGCGGGAGCAGGGTGAACATTGATCAGACTGCTGGGGCACTGATCCTTGCAGACTGCATGTAGGCCTCCTGGTTTTTAACGCTTGTTTTCAGCCAATCATCCTATCATCACGCTGGTTTTGAACGTGCTAAGCTCCCATAATTCATACGAAACAGTTTACATGGCAAATTAACAGCCCAGTCAATCTAGCGCTCGCGATCGCATGCATTTGCCAAATCCCAACCATTTCACACGCCAGGAGCAAAATTAAAGGGGTATGTAAAAACGAGCGGTCCACGAAGAGGAGTGCCACGAGATGCTAATTAATCGGGACAATTAAGTAGAAAATAAATGCTAATTTAACCTAATTTTCTGAACAATCTGGTTTTAGTTAGGAGCCCAATAAAAAGAGGAAAGAGAAGTAGCAGCCCGAGAGAAACCAAGAGCGTCAGCTGTCTGCCATAGCCAGGGAACACTGCGGCCAGGGCCAGGAATCAATCAGCAGCGCCGGCTCCACCATTCCTCCCGCCAGCGGCTGAGGCGGGCAGTAGTCCTGCCAGCAGGATATCAACGTCCCGCCACGCTCTGCATGGGCCCCAACTCCTCCCGCCTGTCCCCAGGGCGGGATGGCCTTCCCGCCTGTCGCTAGGGCGGGATGTTCGGGTCGCCACGCTCCGCGGCGGCAAGTACCACGTGTCGTCTTTTACTCCTATCGCCAAGGCATTTTTGACAAATTTTGTTGACAGGGGTTACTTTTGGCGATACAAAATCGCAGGGGGACATATTTGTAAAAAAATCGGCAGAGAGAGACAAAAGACTGCCACTGCCCGCTACGGATCAACCTTTTCACTTCTCTGCCACGGTCCGAGCAGGACCACCGTCGGCTCGGCTGCTTCCCCCGGGCCGTTTCCCCTCCCTCCCCCCGCCACTACGCCGGCGCCGAGGAAAACAGCGGCGTCACGTTGCAGATTCTGCTCCTTCTTCCTCGACCTCCACCACGTCCCCAACCCAAGTGGTAGCTCCTGCAGCAGCTAGCTCATGTATTCTTCTTTCCTTGGTGATGGTTTCCTGCATTTTGTTGAACAAATATGTCTTGCTCCTCTCCTCTGAATCTCTCTCCATCTCTGCTCGATGTACTATGTGCAATGCCTCTTCTTCTTCTTCCAAGAAATGCAGTGCGGCTGTTCTTGCCCATTCCCCCCCCCCCCCCCCCCCCCCCCCAAATTTACAAGAGCTGATTCGTCTTCTCTTTTTGCCCATTCGTTCTTTCTTCTTTTCCCTGTTTCATGGATGATTTTTACCCCATTTACGCGGCGATTTACTTGCTCCAATCCTAAAACGAAGCAAAAGAATCTCCCCAAGGAAAAGAGCTGCCGATTAATTATTTATTTTCCTGCCAGAGGGTTGCCTCGCTCCCCTGATTTCAGCCATGATTTGCTGTCAGCAAGCCCACCTACCTAATCCCCCATTTGCCAAGATTTTTTTTAACCGATTTCTCGCATTGACTTGCTCGCAGGTGACTGGGTGACGGGGGCTGATGTGCGGCCCGACCGTACGTCTGCTTTTAAGCATCAGGATTGGGAGGAAATAGCAAATGCCAAACATGTTTGGTTTCTCGCGCCGCCGGATCAAGATTGGAAGGTACAGCGTCACTATTACTAGCAAATAATTTAATTTAGCCCCTTGATCTGGTTCGGTTCGATACCAATTGCCCGTTTTGGTTGATTCCATGGATTTATTCATGTGGTACTGCAGCTGGATTCATGATTTCTGGTGACAGCTCCCTTCTTTTAATGAACTTTATTTATATTGTGCTGTGTTCACACAAGTAGTAGTACTGATAAAATTTTGTTGAAATGCAATCTAAATGCGTGGGGCTGTACAAATGCACTATCTAGACAGTGGTTCCTCAACTTGACTGAAATCAAATTTCACCTGGGTGCTGAATATTCAGCTTCTTCTTCTTTTTTCGCTTGCTCTTTCCTCTTTCATGACTGTACCGCCTTCTTCAACAAAAACTAGACATGAATTCTCTCGCAAAAGAGTGATGGTTTCAAGATTTTATGCAGGTCCAAGGGCCACAAGACTGATCCTCTGCACGGCTCTAGTAGCCTCACAAATGTGAGGCCCCTTTGTGCCTCAAGTACTAGTACTTGTATCTGTTGTTGGTTGTGTTGTACTCGTGGTGGCGCATTTGGATGGTAAGCACTCTGGTTTGTTTCAGGGAGGTGACCCGATTACAGCATCAGTGAGCGGCCGCGCAGACGACCTTGCTTACCACTGCTCGTCTGATTCATTTGACCTCGATGCCCGCGCATTGGATGGCTCAGAGAATTGGGCAGTGTTGTCCACAGAGGGCGGCAAACCTGCTCCTCGTTTCGCTGTAAGCAACCGCCTTAGTTATGAATGTCTAACTAGGATTAAGTTCAGAGCTCTCATCAGAATGTCATTATGCAGCATGCGGCAGCCATTGTAGGGAGCAAGATGGTAGTGTTTGGTGGTGATACTGGTCAATGCTTGTTGGATGATACAAAGGTAGTATTGTGTGTTGTTATGAACTCCTTGCTAGAAAATATTCGGTGACTTACATCATATTCTCCAGATACTGAATTTAGAGAAGCTTACATGGGATTCTGACGCTCCAAAAGTTCGACCATCGCCAAATGGGCGTTCTCTGAAGTTGCCAGCCTGCAAAGGTCATTGTCTGGTATACCTCTTGTACCTCACTATTGTTGCTGCTATTCTTACTACTCTAGCCAGTTCTTCTTACATACTACCTCTGTTTGGGATTATTAATCCTAAGGGCCAAGTTGCAAATACCAAGACACTCCATAACTCCCTCTCATTAATCTATGCATGCACCAATAGTTTTACATGCATGAGAGAAGTGAGAGGAAAAGGAGAACATGCATTGGACTAGAGAGACTAATAAATGAGATAGCCCTTATAATCTCAAACAATATAAAAAAGCTCTCTGGACTTATAATCCCAAACAGAGGTAGTATTAGCTTTACCAGTTAAGTGGATACTTGTCATCTTAATTATTTTTCTTTCGGCTGCGTTTTGCATTGTAAATGGCAATGGAAGAAATATTTACAAATGTGACATCATAGAGCAAGAGAATAAGCTTGGTTTTTTATGTACAGGTTCCATGGGGGAATAGTGTTATTCTTGTCGGAGGTAAAAGTGAGCCAGCTTCTGATCGTTTATCAGGTTCTCGTACTACTTGGTTCTCCAAAGCTCCTAGATTTTGTATGATGTTAACCTCCTCTGCCTGATAGATAACACAACCTGTTTTTGCTGCAGTGTGGACTTTCAATACCGAAACGCAGATATGGTCACTCATGGAAGCCAAGGGTGATATCCCTGTAAGTTATTAAGTAGTACAGAAAGCTGTGCTGTGGTTAAGTATTCGTTTTATCTGACAGAGTTCTCTTGCGCTGCTGATTTTAGGCGGCTCGAAGTGGCCACACTGTGATCAGAGCAGGCGCTACATTGATACTTTTTGGTGGCGAGGACACGAAAGGGAAGAAACGACATGATCTTCACATGTTTGATCTGAAGTCAATGACATGGCTTCCTTTGAACTATAAGTTAGTCGTCCTCCCGGATTTCAAAGAATACTGTGAATAAGTGTGTGAAGGAGAACTTAATCAATCTACGTCACGGTTATACTTTAGGCTGTAAATTAGTGATAATTACTATGATATTTCACTGCCCAATAGTCCTCATCTAGAAGCATTCGAGTTTTAGAATTGTTTTTTATTTAACATACATTCTTTTATGCTGATTGTAATAGAGGCTCCGGACCTTCTCCAAGATCCAACCATGTTGCTGCATTATATGATGATAGGATCCTATTAATATTTGGAGGCCACTCAAAATCCAAGACATTGAATGATCTATTTTCTTTAGATTTTGAGACAGTACGTTCCATGAGGTTACTCGATTACATCATTACCTATATCTCTCACCATTCTGTGTCTTAATGGTTACTTAAGTATTTATCTTATTGTCAGATGGTATGGTCAAGAGTGAAGACAAATGGTCCTCACCCATCACCTCGAGCAGGTTGTAATGGAGCTCTATGTGGAACAAAATGGTACATTACTGGTGGTGGAAGCAAGAAAAAGCGTATGTTCCAAGCTCTCATTTTATCCCTGCTAGCATTTGGAAGATGAGTGGATTGATTTGATTTATGTGTGTGTGCATGCTTTTTAGAATAATAATGCCTTGCACCTTTTATGTGCCAACTTCTAACAAGAAATCAAATTCTCAGGACATGCAGAAACCTTGGTTTTTGATGTTTTAGAATCAAAGTGGTCTGTTCGTGCGATACCCCCTAGTTCGTCAATTACTACAAAGAAAGTAAGACACTTGGTACTTACCTCTCTTATTGTGATTTTTTTTATAAAGGGAATATATTAATACCAAGATGATACCAATTACACCCTGCCTCTGCAACAACATAATGTCTGGAACAAGTCTAGACATCAAGGATGCACACAGCCGAAAAAATAAATGAAAAAGAAAACAAAGTCCCGCCGAAGCAATGAGAAACGTTCGATGGAACCGATACTAGATTACAGATAACCAGAAATGATATTCATGTTTGTGTCCTGGGCTTCTTGCTCAGAATAGTGCAAAATATTATCTTCAAAACGACTTGCAAAACAAAATAATGTCCAAATTGCAATTCTGGTGTATAATAATTCCAGAGTCCAACTAATTATCGTATATATCACATTATCTTGTTGTAAGTAAGTGAAAAATAACTTGTGCAGGGTTTCAGCATGGTTCCTTTGTACCACAGGGACAAGATTGTTCTTGTTGCTTTTGGAGGAAACAAAAAAGATCCATCCAACAAGGTGAAACTGTTACTAAAGAGCATTTTATTGTGTCTCTTTTAGGAGTTGCATTCTAACAAATATAATTTTAGTGCAGTATGTACTTCTCTTCTCGTGGTCTAAAGGCTTCCAACAAGCAACTTTATCACCATTGTAGCCCTGATATTTGCTCCATGAAATAAATTAGTTTCTTTTTAGTTCCTTAATATTATCTGGCTTTACTTTCTAACTCTTGAAAATGTGTGTAATTATCTCATCAGTGTGTCAGTTGCCTGCACCTGAATATACTGAAACTGTTCAAATGTTAGTGTTTTGATTTCACCTTGAGATGCATCACTGAACATATTTGGTTATTTGTAGGTTGAAGTATTAGTTGTTCTGCAAAACGAGCATTCTTACAGCTGGCGGTCTGCCCCAGATGTAGATTCAATGCTGTATGAATATTCTCCAAGCACCAAAGAGCTTGCTGACCACCTCAACAAATGTGCTCCTTTATATTCTAGTAGTTCTGTTGCAAGGCATAGTCTCACTTCCACGGTGAAGTACAGTCAAGTAGAAGAGACCAGCTTAGCACAAAAGCTTCAGAAACCGATCGATGATGACAAATACGATTATGTCGATGATTGTTCTTCATGTCCAGCAAGCACAGTAAGCAACACACATATAAGGTCAATAGACAAGCATATACTTTGTTGCCACGCATAGCTGATTATTTCTTGCAGCCGAAAGAGCGTCGGGGCAAGAGGACAGGAGCTGATATTCAGATGGACATGGCCAGAACTGTAGCAGTGAAGGCAGAAAATCCGGAGACCGAAGGACTAAACGCGAGAAGGATAGCCAGAAGCGCTTCAGACATGAGCCATCTGTACAACACAAAAATAACAGACCTGATCAGAATGAACGCCGCACTGGAAGACCAGCTTGCAGCTGCACTAGCAAGCAAAGACCAGGCAGAGAAGAACTTGTCCTTGGTCATCAACAGTAGGGAACAGTTGGAGAAGAGACTTGCCAGCAAGGCAAATGAAGCCGAGATGCTGAAGGAGAAGATAGCAGGCCTGGAGCTGGCACAAGAGGAGTCTAATAGTCTATCTAACACCGTGCACGCCGACAATGTGCGCCTCGAGCGGGAGGTAGCCTTCCTGAAGGCCATCACTGATGAGACCCAAAAGGCAAGAAGAAACTTGATACGGTCTCTTGATGCCCGATGATTTTGGTTTCTGTTCTGAGTTTGTTTTTGCCCGTGTAGGAGATGCATTCCACCCGCAGGGTTTTGGCGGGAGAGCAGTCACGGGCGTTCCAGCTCCAGGTATTTGAGGCCTGCTTGGTTCATACATTGACAGTAGAATTGTACTACTACTTGTGGATTTCTGGTGCTTCTTTCACCAGACTAGGTTTCCAGCCAGCGTGCATCACAGTTTCATTATCATGCTGTCCAGAATTGTCCACCGCTTTATCATTCTATGAACCTCCACTTTGACATTGTGTTGAAGCTGTACACGAACCAACGAAACAACCATGATCACTCACACATTCCACACTTGTGCTACACAGAATACCCATCTCCGTCACACTTAAGGCATGTTGAGAAAATTTCGGACAGCGAGTGATAGTTGTTGCAGTTACTAGTAGTACGTATTATTTTCAGATCTGATACTGCTGTAACTTTTTTTTTGTTGACATGCTGAACCTGTTTTTTGGTCAGGTTGAGGTGTTCCATCTGAAGCAACGGCTGCAGATGGTGGAAGGAAGATCAGGCACGCCAAGGAAACCTCATAATCCTTGATAGTTGATGGTACTGTAAAAGTGTGGCTAGTTAATTATCATGTACTACTACGTCTTATTTACTACTATATCAATGCGCTGTATATGGTGGTTTTGTGGTTTGTAAATTAGTTTGTACAGCGATTTACAGCGAGAGTGTGTATATGTAACAACAATAGGGTTTTGTGTGTGACCCATTTGCGAATATATGTTTTAATACTCCCTCCGACCCAAATTAGTTGACTCAAATTTATCAAGATACAGATGTATCTAATACTAAATCATGTCTACATACAATTGAATCTAGACAAATCTAAGTCAAGTAATTTGGGGTCGGAGGGAGTAATAGAAATATAACACCATAAATGCATCAAGGGACAACCGGTGATGAGTGGATGTGACGAGGACATCCCTACTACTGATACACCTGCTGCACCTATAACAACATTGCAAGGATCTCTCACAAGAGTTCGTGCATGACAACTCAATTATCATGTACTTTCGTTTCTAGGAACTCTTTCTAATATAAATGAGAATATGAAGCTACCTAAATCAGATGTGTTTATGTTACCTAGGAATAATAGACCTAGCAAAGGGGAGGGACAAGCATTGGAGCATGCTCGTGCATGGAGATGGCCACAAGCGTGTGAGGACTGATGATGCTGTAAGTGGAGATTTCAGAACATTGAAGCCATCATAACGCTGCAAGGATATTTGGACGAATTTCACAAGATACCAACACATAATATTTGTCGAAGGCTTTATTTGGTGTTGTGACGTCTTATTTTACGGGCTAGATCCATGTATTTTCAAACTAGATAATATAAGGAGTTTTTAGAGACTGTTTTTGTGGAGGAATGCCCATCTCGAGGTGTTTCGGCTGGCCCAATAGGGCTGGACAAAAATCCCTTCTCTTCCTCCATATAAACCCCCTCCTAACCGTCATTAGAACTTAGATTTTATTTAGATTAAAAGTCAGTCATCGCTGCAACTCTCGTGTACTTCGGTTACCATTATCAGTAAATCTTTCATCTATATTCACAATATCTTGATCGCATACTTAGTTCTTGCTTGTTCTCGATTGCTCGCAGGGATTAAGGACCTTCGTGGTCAGGTTGGTCGTGCATCTACAAGATCAGTAACCTCATGTAGATTGGTTTAGCGATTGCATGGCGTAAGGTTGCTACACGTTGTAGTCAGATCATCAAGGTCAAACACCACCAGATCGATTTATCACATCTCATCGAAAGATCGGGCATCTTTTACCTATCAAGTGGTATCAGAGAATCAAATTGATCTTATTCCTGGTGCTAGGCTACCCAACCGTGCGCCATATCGAACCAATCAGGAGGACACAAAAGATATACAACGCCAATTCCAGGAACTACTCGATAAAATAACATTTGTGAGTCTCTTGGTCCATGTGATGTTCCTATTATATTGGTACCTAAGAAAGATAGTTATTCGTGCATGTGTACTGATTGTAGAGTTATGAATAATATTACCATTTGTTACTGTCATCCTATAACATGTTTAGATTATATGCTTGATGAGTTGAGTGGCTCTACAATGTTCTCTAAAGTTGATTTTCATAGTGGTTACCGCCAATCGTGTGAAACTGGGGGATGAATGGAAAAATGCATTTAAAACTAATTTTGGCTTATATGAGTGGTTAGTAATGGCTTTTGGTTTAACTAATGCACCGAGTACATTCATGAGATCAATGAACGAAGTTTTTCGTGCTTTCATCGGACGTTTTGTGGTGGTATACTTTAATGATATTCTGATTTATAGCAAATCGTTAGAGGACCATTTGAACCATTTACGTGTTGTTTTTAATACTTTACGCAATGCACGTTTGTTTGATAATCTTGAGAAGTGCACCTTCTACACCGATCGAGTTGCTTTTCTTGGCTATGTTGTTACAACACAAGGAATTGAAGTTGATCCAGCCAAGATTGAAGCTATTTCTAGTTTGTCGTCTCCTAAAATGGTCACATAAGTGAGGAGTTTTCTTGGCCCCGCTGACTTCGATGGGGGTTTTATCAAAGATTTTGGATCCATTTCCACATCGTTGAATGAGCTTACAAAGAAAGGTGTGCCCTTTGTTTGAGGTGATGTGCAACAAGACGCCTTCATGTCGCTGAAAGAAAGGTTAACACATGCTCCTTCACTCCAACTTTATGATTTTAATAAAATGTTTGAACTTGAATGTGATGCTACTAGAATTGGGTTGAGAGGTGTGTTATTACAAGATGGAAAACATGTTGCATATTTTAGTGAAAAACTGAGTGGGCCTAGTCTAAACAATTCTACTTATGACAAGGAATTATATGCTCTTGTTTGGACATTACAAACTTGACAACATTACTTATGGTGTTTTGTTATACATTCTGATCATGAATCTTTCAAGCATATTTGTAGTCAAGCAAAACTGAATAAACGCCATGCTAAGTGGGTTGAATTTATTGAGTATTTTTCTTACGTTATTAAACACAAGAAGGGTAAGGATAATATTATTAGTGATGCTTTGTCGCGTCGTTATACCATGTTATCTCAGCTTGACTATAATTTTTTTGGTTTGGAAACTATCAAGGCACAATATGTGCATGATGTTGAATTCAAAGATGTATTACAAAATTATAAGGAGGCTAAAACATGGAACAAAATCGTCTTTACAAATGAATTTGTGTTCCGTGCTAACAAGTTATGCATCTCAGATAGCTTTGTTCATCTTTTGTTGTTGCAGGGGGCGCATGGAGGAGGATTGATGGGTCACTTTGGAGTGAAGAAGACGGAGGGCGTACTTGCTGCACACTTATTTTGTCCACGGATGCGTAGAGACGTTAAGATATTCGTTGCTCGCTGCACTACATGTCAAAAAGCTAAATCACGCCTTAATCCACACGGTTTATACATGCATCTTACTATTCTGAGTATTCCTTGGGAGGATATATCTATGAACTTTGTTTTGAGATTTCCTTGAACATAGAAGGGGAGGGATAGTATTTTTGTGGTCGTGGACATATTTTCAAAGATGTCACACTTTATTCCATGTCACAAAAGTGATGATGTTGCACATGTTATTGATTTGTTTTTTCGTGAAATTGTCCATTTGCATAGTGTGCCAAATACAATTGTTTCAGATCGTGATACTAAATTTCTTAGCCACTTTTGGAGATGTTTATGGGATAAGTTGGGGACTAAGTTACTTTTGAAGGGGTTCTGTAGCAGAAAACAAAAAATTCTATCTACACAAACGCTAATACCAGAGTCTATACTATGTAGACATAAGCAACGGAAGAGAGAGACGGTATTCATACCTTTGAAGACCGAGGCACGCCTTACTCAGGAAGGTGTATATTGATGAAGACGAGCAGCCCCTCAAGTGTGGTGCCTCCGAAGTTCGTCATACGTCCGGTGTAGGTGATGTCAACCGGACTCCGATCCAGCCGAGCAGCAGAAGAAGTAGATGCCGGATCGCTGATCACACGACGGTAGTGTGAAGGTGGAGAACTCACGATCCACGGGGCCCTCCAATATTCCGGAGAAGTCCTCAATGGATGAGAGAGAGAGAATGAGAGAGAATGGGATGGTTCCAAAGGGGGGAGACCCCTATATAGTGTGGGAGGGGGGCACACCACCCAGGGGCCAGGCGGTGTGGGACTAATCCCCACACCCGCCGGCCACCTAGGGGCAACCGTTGGCCCTAGTTGGGCCCCACCGGGGCGGCCCACTAAGTCCAGGCCGGCTGGCCCCCTCTCCCTAGGCGCCTTGCCTCTTGGACCTCCCCTTCGGGTGAGGCCTATTAGCATTGGGCTGCCTTTAATAATAAAATAAAATATATATTTAATATTAATTCTCCAATTAACATTCAAATACACATATTATCTTATTCCTTCACTCTGAAACACCTTCCGGACCCCTTTCGATCTCCATCAGATGTTATGCGGAACTATTTCAGTTTCTCTCTCTATTTCTCCTACGATACCTCATCTACCCTAAGCGTCCCCATCCTTCAGCGTGACATCCTTTGGTTCGGAAACACTTCGGACATGATTGATACTACTCTCACATCAATGATCAACAGAGGGACCTGGATGGACATGTGAACACACTGTTCTTCACGAATATAATCGCACGAACCGTGAGATAGTCGTTTCCTGTTCCCTTTGTCATTTGATACCTAATTCATCCGAGACTTGATCTTCGGTATCCCCATATCTTAGTTCGGTCTCGTTACCTATGAACTTGTTTACTCGTTCTTGTGTCGTTTCATTCCGTGACCAAGTCACGTGCTTGCAAGCTTCATAAATGCAATGTCACCGAGATGGCCACATGTATATCCGTTACATGGATTAGACAAATCCTGGTCTTGATATGTACTCCTCTATACGTCCCTTTGGAAAACCTGAGTAGCACCTTTTTGATCACCCTTTTACGAGATGATACTTGATAACCATCTAAGCTTCCTCTAGAACGGTGATTTGTATTACCTCATAGTCAAAGGATCAGGTTGCGAGGTTCTTTGTGTTTATCATCAATGGTGAACTTTGTAACTAGATCTCATTAAGATATAACTATCGGATGTTTGTCTATCATGGTTTTCAACTAATGACATGACCTCATTGTCAATTGGCATAAAAGCCCATGATCTTGAAACCCAGATCATCCTCATGACCAATGAACTAGTTTGCTAGAGATGACTAGAGACGCGGTTTGTTTACATACCACACGTGTATTAATGTTTCGTATTAACATAGTTATAGCATGATATGAAATGTATTGTGAACAAATAGGAGATATATCAAATAATACACTTTATTATTTGCCTCTAGGGCATAACTCCTTGAGTCTCCCACTTGCACTAGAGTAAAAATAAAACTAGTTTACAATAGGCAGGAACCTAACACCGACCGAATCTCGGTGTTGTTCGTGCTTGCCTTGAAGGAGAGCTTTGGTCAAAGGATCTACCATATTTAGTTCCGTATCTACTTTGCAAATCTTGACTTCACCTTCGTCAACATTCCGCTGGATGAAGTGAAATCTAAGCTTGATGTGTTTGGCTGTGGAATGAGTCCTCGGTTCCTTTGTGTTTGCAATAGCTCCCGTATTGTCACAATAGATCATCACGGGGTCCTGCGCACTTGTAATGACTCCTAGTTCGATGATGAAATTCCTTAGCCAAACAGCTTCATTCGCTGCATCAGCCGCAGCAATGTATTCAGACTCCATTGAAGACTGCGCCACCACCGGCTGCTTCTTACTTTTCCAGCTTACCACCCCACCATTCACTAGGAACACAAATCCTGTTTGAGACTTCGAGTAATCTGTTGGGTCTGCAGCATAGAAAACAAAAAAATTCCTACGGTGTGAACTACACGCCAAGATCTATCTACTAGGTACAAAGCAATGGGTGGACATACATCCAACGAGAACTTACCCTCGTAGACAACGAGCTTTGTTAACGAGTAGGAACTCGTGGTTGATGTAGTCGTACACTTGCTGATCTCAAGATCGTGAGAAAGTCCGAGCGCCGCAACTCAGCAGCGCATCCGCACTCGCACACACGTTCAAGCCACCGGACAACCTCCACCTCCTCGCTCCAGTGATCCAGCGGAAGCAGCAACTCCTTCCAGACGAAATGCCACCGGGAACATGTATCTCGCTAATCCGAGACCATGGGGGAATAATTCTAGAGGGGGGGAGAGATCCTTCACAAGGAGGTGTGAGGATGAAGGAGGGAATGGGTGGCCTTTTATAGGAGGAGGGGTGCCCCCTCTCTCCATGGCCGGCGCATGGGGGGTGACCCCTCACCTCCCCCATTCATGTGGTGGTAACCCCTCCACATTAAAATGCCTCTTCACATTCCCTTTTAAAGTCTCCACTTTAAATGCATTAAATTTCTCCAAATTTAATGCTCTCTCATTTAATAAAACTCTTTTTATTAAATTTATTCAGAATTTTGTTAATTACTTTAATTAACAAACATTTGTTGGAGATATGCCCAAGAGGCAATAATAAAAGTGGTTATTATTATATCTTTGTGTTTATGATGAATGTTTGCATCCCATGCTATAATTGTATTATAAGGAAACACTAATACATGTGTGTTTTGTAAATATAAAAGAGTCCCTAGTAAGCCTCTTGTTAAACTAGCTTGTTGATTAATTGATGATCATGGTTTCCTGATCATGGACATTGGATGTCATTAATAACAAGGTTATATCATTAGGAGAATGATGTAATGGACACACACACCCATAGTAAGCATAGCATAAGATCAAGTCATGAAGTTCATATTGCTACAAGCTTTCAAATACATAGTAATCTAATCCTTCGACCATGAGGTTGTGTTAATCACCATCACCGGATGGGTACTTTGATGACATCAAACACCACTTCATAACTGGTTGGTTATAAAGGTGTCATTGGGTATTCTGAAAGTATGTGTTGAAGCGCATGGACCAAGATTGGGATTTGTCCATCCTTATGACGGATAGATATGCTCTGGGCCCTCTCAGTGGAATGTCATCTAGTTAGCTTGCAAGCATGTGACTAGGTCACAAGGGATGGCATGACACGGAACGAGTAAAGAGTGCTTATCAGTAACAAGGTAGAACTAGGTATGGAGATACCGACGATCAAACCTCGGATAAGTAGAGTATCGCGTGACAAAGGGAATTGGTTTCGTATGTTAATGGTTCTATCGATCACGAAGTCATCGTTGAGTATGTGGGAGCCGTTATGGATCTCCAGATCCCGCTGATGGTTATTGATCGGAGAGGTGTCTTCATCATGTCTACATATTCACGAACCGTAGGGTGACACACTTAAGGTTCGAAGTTGTTTTAAGTAGATATTGAATATGCGTTGGAGACCGAATGTTGTTTGGAGTCTTGGATTGGATTCGAGACATCACGAGGAGATCCGGAATTGTCTGGAGAATAAGATTCATATAATGGGGATCATTTTCTAAGTTAGGAAATGTTCCAGAGTGTTTGTATGGGGATTCTAGAAGGTTTCGGAATGTTCCGGAAGGTTCTAGAAGATTTCTTGGAGTTTATTTGAAAACCGAGATAAGATAAGATAAGATAAGATAAGATAAGGGGAGTTTAAAGGGGAAACTTGGGGGGGAAGTACTCTCCCCCAAGCTCCCTAGTGCGCCGGCCCTAAGGGGTGGGCCTAGGGGTGGGAACCCTAGGCCACACCCCTCCCTCTATATATAGAGGGGTGGAGGCGCCACCCCTCCAAGCCCCCTCCCACTCCAAACCCTAGCCGCCTCTCTCTTCCTCCTTCCATCTGCTCCGGCTTAGGCGAAGCCCTGCAGAATTCTCTACTCCACCACCACCACCACGCCGTCGTGCTGCTGGGATTGCGTGGAGAAGATCTACTACCTCCGCTGCTCGCTGGAACGGGGAGAGGAAGGTCTACTTCGACTCCGCACGTGTGACCGTCTGCGGAAGCGCTGCCGGAACACGGTGCCGGAAGGATCATCTACTCGATCTTGAGATCAGCAAGTGATCGACTACATCAACCACGAGATCCGATCTCGAACAAGGCTTTGGAAACTACTAGGGTTAGTACAGATCCATCTCGTTGCACTTGTCTAATAGATTAGATCTTGGCTTTTATCTAGATTAGATCTGGGTTTTGTTCGTTCTTGCGGTAGAAATTTTTTGTTTTCCATGCTACGAACCCATCAACATTCACATATAGCCCCTTGCAATATTTCAATATCACATGCAGAACCACCTTCTGCAATTTCACCCGAAACAATTTCCGGTTTCTATTGAAACAATTCCTGCGCTTTGCAATTCTTTCGTCTGAAACATATGTGCTCCAAAATGGTGTCCGGTAACTCTTAAGTGTGCCACCCTATGGTTCGCGAATAATGCAGACATGATCGAGACCCTTCTCCAATCAATAATCAGCAGCGGGACCTGGAGATCCGTACTGACTCCTACACATTCAACGATGACTCTTGTGATCGTGAGAACCTTTAACGTCAGCAATTTAATCCCTTTGTCTCTCGATATAATACATGTCCGAGATTCGATCATCGGTATCTCCATACCTAGTTTGATCTCGTTACCGACATGCACTCTTTTCTTGTTCCCGTGATATAACATTCTAGTGATCACATCACTTGCTTGCAAGCTATCCTAATGTAATATCACCGAGAGGGCCCAGAGTATATCTATCTGTCATCTGGATTGACAAATTCCACTCTTGATCCATGAGCCTCAACATAACACCTTCATAGTACTGAACCCATCTTTATAGTCACCCTGTTACGGTGTGACGTTTGATGTTATCAAGATACGCTTCCGGTGTTAGCAATTAACATGATCTCATGGTCTAAGGATAAAGATTACTTCGTATGATGTTATAGCAATATAAACATAATGACTTGATCGTAATGCTATACATCGGATGAATGTTCATCACATCATTCCACCAATGGTGTGACCTTGTTATTAACAACATCCAATGTCCATGATCAGGAAACCTTGATCATCCTGTTAATCAACAAGCTAGTCTATAAGAGAGGCATGACTAGGAACCCTTTTTGTTTATTAAACACACATGTATTGATGTTTCCGAATCAATACATTTCTAGCATGTAAAATAAACATCTATCATGTATAAGAAATATATAATAACAACTTTATTATTGCGTCTCAGGGTATATTTCCTTCATCATCATGATCTGAGTTCCAGCTCGCATCCACGTAACCCGTTACGTTTGGAGCTTCATCACTTCCTCCATAGATTAGGAACATATCCTTTGTTCTTTTGAGATACTTTAGGATATTCTTCACAGCTGTCCAGTGATCCAGTCCTGGATTACTTTGGTATCGGCTCGTCAAACTAAGAGCCAATGCCACATCAGGTCGCGTACTTAACATTACATACATGATAGATCCTATGGCCGAGGCATAGGGGATGTAAGACATCTTTTCTCTATCATTATCCGTTACCGGACATTGAGTCACACTCATTTTGCAATTCTTCATCATTGGCACAGAGCCCTTATTGGCATTGTCCAGTTTGAACCTCTTCAAAATCTTTTCAATGTAAGTACTCTGACTTAATGCAATTAGGCGTCTTGATCTATCTCTATAGATCTTGATTCCTAATATGTATGCATCTTCACCTAGATCCTTCATGGAAAATTGACTACTCAAATATGCTTTCACGCTTCTCATTAAATCCACATCGTTTCCCATGAGCAATATGTCATCCACATATAATACTAAAAAACAACTGAGTTCCCACTCACTTTCTTGTAAACACAAAACTCTTGTTGATTTTGGACATATCCAAACTCTTGATCACTTGATCAAAACGTTGGTTCTAGCTCCAAGATGCATGCTTCAATCCATAAATGGACCGCTGAAGCTTGCACACCTTTCCAGCATCCTTAGGATCAATGAAACCTTCTGGTTGCATCATATACAACTCTTCATCAATATGACCATTGAGGAATGCGGTCTTGACATCCATCTGCCAAATTTCATAGTCAAAATGAGCAGCAATTGCTAGTAAAATCTAGACAGCCTTAAGAATCACTATGGGAGAATAAGTCTCATCGTAATCAACTCCTTGAATTTGTCTAACCCCCTTTTCGACAAGTCAAGCTTTGTGAATGGTCACATTACCATTCACATTTGTCTTTTTCTTAAAGATCCATTTATTCTCCACGGCCTTGCGGCCTTCCGAAAGATCTACCAAGGTCCAAACTTGGTTTTCATACATGGATCCTATTTCGGATTTCATGGCTTCTAGCCATTTCTCAGAGTCAGCACTATCCATAGCTTTTTTGTAGTTTGCAGGTTCTTCTTGTTCATCTAGGATGACAGACATCAAAAGGCTACTGTACCAATCAGGAGTGGCACGAACTCTTGTAGACCTGCGAACCTCAGGAGTCTCGACGTTGTTGTTTTGATCATCATCATTGGACTCTTTCACCATGTTGGAGAGTGGTTTTGGAACAGATTCCGTTGCGCTACTCGGAATTTGGAGAGAAGGGTCAACAACTTCATCTAACTCAATTTTCCTTCCACTAACTCTTTTAGCAAGAAACTCTTTCTCGAGAAAGGTGTTGGCTTTCGCGACAAACGTTTTTTCCTTCGGCCTGGTTGTAAAAAGTATACCCAACAGTTTCCCTTGGGTATCCCATAAATATACATTTTTCCGATTTGGGTTCAAGTTTGTCAAGCTGTAGTTTCTTGACGTAAGCCTCATAGCCCCAAAATTTTAAAAATGACAACTTTGGCTTCTGGCCATACCATATCTCATATGGAGTTGTCTCCACGGTTGGATGGTGCTCGGTTTAAAATAAAACCAGTGGTTTCCAACGAGTATCCCCAAAAATACACAGACAAATCAGTTAAAGACATCATGGACCGCACGCTATCCAATAGAGTTATGTTACATTGTTTCGACACACCATTACGCTGTGGTGTTACGGCTGGCGTAAGCTGTGGGATAATCCCACAATCCTTCAAGTGCATGTTAAACTCATAACTCAAATGCTCGCCTCCCCGATCCGATCGGAGATGTTTGATTCTCTTGTTAAGTTGATTCTCTACTTCTTTCTGAAATTCCTTGAACTTTTGAAATGTTTCAGACTTGTGCTTCATTAAGTAGATATATACATATCTACTTATCTACTTAAGTCGTCAGTAAAGGTAACAAAGTAATGATAACCATTGCATGTTGAGACGCTCATTGGTCCACATACATCCGTATGTATGATTCCCAGTAGGTCTACAACTCTCTCCATTGTCCCGGAGAATGGTGTCCTAGTCATCTTGCCCATGAGGCATGGCTCACATGTATAAAGGGATTCAAAATCCAACGATCCAAGGAGCCCTTCTGAATGAAGCTTCTTCATGCGTTTTACACCAATGTGACCAAGATGGCAATGCCACATAAACATGGAATTATCATCATTATGCTTACAGCGTTTAGCATCAACACTATGGATGTGCGTATCACAATCAAGATCAAGTAAGAATAAACCATTACACACAGGAGCATGAACATAGAAAATATCATTCATATAAATAGAACAACCATTTGTTTCGGATTTAAACGAATAATGATCTTGCAACAAGCAAGATCCACTCACAATATCATACTCAATGCGGGTACATAGTAGCATTTATTCAAAACCAAAAATAATCCTGATGGTAGACGAAGATGCAAGGTGCCGACGGCCATCACTTCAACTCTCGAACCATTGCCGACGTGCATCGTCACCTCGTCCTTCCTCAGGTGCCTCTTACTCTGCAGATCCTGCTGAGAGTTACAAATGTGAGCAACAGAACCGGTATCAAATACCTAGGTGTTACTCCTGGCGCTTGTAAGGAACACATCAATAACATGTATATCACATATACCTTTGTCCTTGGCGGCTATCTTGCTGGCTTTCTTGTCTTCAAGGTACTTGGGGTAGTTGCGTTTCTAGTGCCCATCCCCTTTGTAGTAGTAGCACGTAGTGCCGGGCTTAGGGTCAGGCTTGGCAGTCTTTGAGGTACTGGCAATGAACTTGCCATCCTTTTTGGGCTTCTTGCCCTTGCCTTTTCCCTTTTGCCCTGGCTTCTTAAAGTTGGTGGTCTTATTGACTATCAACACTGTGTGCTCCTTCTTGATTTCTAACTCAGCAGTTTTGAGTATGGCGAACACCTCAACAAGGGTCTTAGTCATCCCTTGCATGTTGTAGTTCATCACAAAGCTCTTATAGCTAGGGCGGCGAGTGTAGAACCCTATCAATCGCGATCTCCTCTGAGATTTTGCAATCCAGGGCATTCAAACGCTTAACGTAGCCAGACATTTTGACTAAATGCTCACTGATACTACTATGCTCTTCCATTTTAGCAGAGAAGAAGAGCTCGGAAGCATCATACCTCTCTGCACGAGCCTATGGAGCAAAGATAGCCTTGAGATCCTCAATGATCTCAAAAGAATTCATCTTCTCAAAACACTTTTGAAGCTCCATCTCCATGGCATAGAGCATTCCACTCTGGATGAGGGAGAAATCGTCCGCCTTGGACTGCCAGACATTCTTTTTGTCCTGGGAGGCGGAATCTGCAGGCTTAGCCGGAAGCTCAGCCTCGATGACATAAGTCAACTTGTAGGGGACTAGGAGGATCCTAAGATTGCGGAACCATGCGGTGAAGTTGGTTCCATCAGTTTTCAGCTTGTCCTTCTCGAGGAAAGTGCTAAGGTTGAAGGTGGGTGGGCGAGACATCTACAATGGATTTACAAAGTGTTTAGACCATGTTCATAATAATGAGTTCAAGTTTTAATTATACTATCATACTTAAAACAAAAGAACTCCCACTCAAACAAACATCCCTCCACTCGTTTGGTGATCACATGATCCCAATCCCCTGCACCTCCCCCGATCATCACGGTCATTAGTGCAGTATCAAAGGTGGACATTCCCTAATGTCGATCACATCAACCATGTGATTCATGCTCGAACTTTCGGTCTCTTGTATTCCGAGGCCGTGTCTGTTACATGGCTCGCCAGTTCTAACTTGTGTGTATTTGTAGTGCAACATGGCTTACACCCACTGTATGCAAATGTAGATATGTCTGACACCCAATCATCACGGCCTGCCTCATACCAAAGAACTTTCTTGGTGGTACACACACAAGGGGAATACGATAACTGGAATACTGTGAGGGATTATCTTATTATGCTATCGTCGAATGTATATATAATTACACTAGCACAATAAGTAATACTTCATAAAGTAAAGTGTTATGATGTGGTTATAGCATCTTTATCATCATCAATAGCTTCAATGGAAGTTTCACAAACTCGTCATTGCCATGTCTTAACACATGCCCCTATGCAACAATAAAAATAGACGCCTCTATATTATCTATTGCAAGTTTTACGTGGCTTTAGGGATTTCGTGGTAGAACCCCTTCCCACCTATGAACGTGGAGCCACAACATGGATCTAATGATTGCCGTTCTTCTTCCCTTTTCAGGGCCCTCCAATGTTGATGCCATATCAACTACTGTAGAGAGACAGACACCCTCCTGAGCCACTTTTATTCATGGACTAGTCTCGTGAATCACCACGTGAGGTCGGTTGGGGGCCGCTTCATCAAACAGTCTCGCGATATGAACAGTAACATAAATGAGGGTAGCAACTAGAGAATCAATGCCCACATATTGCTATGTGTTCTATCCGTATGATATGTCTACCCATAGACCCGCTCTGATACCACTGGAGGGGTTCCATAGCAGAAAACAAAAAAATTCTATCTACACAAACATTAATCCAGGATCTATACTATGTAGACATAAGCAATGGAAGTGAAAGACGGTATTCATACCTTTGAAGACCGAGGCACGCCTTATGCAGGAAGGTGTATATTGATGAAGATGAGCAACACCTCAAGTGTGTTGCCTCCGAAGTTCGTCACACGTCTAGTGCAGGTGACGTCAACCGGACTCCGATCCAGCCGAGCAGCAGAAGAAGTAGATGTCGGATCACTGATCACACGATGGTAGTGTGAAGGTGGAGAACTCACGATCCACGAGGTCCTCTCCAATATTCTGGAGAAGTCCTCAATGGATGAGAGAGAGAGAATGAGAGGGAATGGGATGGTTCCAAGGGGGGAGGGAGACCCCTATATATAGTGGGAGGAGAGGGCACACCACCCAGGGGCCAGGTGGTGTGGGACTAATCCCCACACCCGCCGGCCACCTAGGGGCAGCCGCCGGCCCTAGGTAGGCCCCACCGGGTGGCCCACTAAGCCCAAGCCAGCTGGCCCCCTCTCCCTAGGCGCCTTTCCTCTTGGGCCTCCCCTTCGGATGAGGCCCATTAGCATTAGGCTGCCTTTAATAATAAAATAAAATATATATTTAATATTAATTCTCCAATTAACATTCAAATACACATATTATCTTATTCCTTCACTCCGGAACACCTTCCGAACCCCTTCCGATCTCCATCGGATGTTACCCGGAACTATTCTGGTTTCTCTCTCTATTTCTCCTACGATACCTCATCTACCCTGAGCGTCCCCACCCTTAAGCGTGACATCCTTCGGTTCGGAAACACTCTAGACATGATCGAGACTACTCTCACATCAATGATCAACAGAGGGACCTGGATGGCCATGTGAACACACTGTGTTTCACAATATAATCGCTCGAACCGTGAGATAGTCGTTTCCCGTTCCCTTTGTCATTTGATACCTAATTCATCCGAGACTTGATCTTCAGTATCCCCATACCTTAGTTCGGTCTCGTTACCGATGAACTTGTTTACTCGTTCTCATGTCGTTGCATTCCGTGACCAAGTCACATGCTTGCAAGCTTCATAAATGCAACATCACCGAGATGGCACATTTTTACTCCTGGTCTTAATATTTACTCCTCTACGCGTCCCTTTGGAAAACCTGAGTGGCACATTTTTTATCACCCTTTTACGAGATGATACTTGATAACCATCTAAGTTTCCTCCAGAACGGTGATTTGCATTACCTCACATTCAAAGGATCAGGTTGCGAGGTTCTCTGTGTTTATCATCAATGGTGAACTTTGTAACTAGATCTCATTAAGATATAATTGTCGGATGTTTGTCTATCTTGGTTTTCAACTAAACATGACCTCATTGTCAATTGGAATAAATGCCCATGATCTTGAAACCCAGATCATCCTCATGACCAATGAACTAGTTCGCTAAAGATAACTAGAGACACTGTTTGTTTACATACCACACGTGTATTAACGTTTCGTATTAACACAGTTATAGCACGGTATGAAACGTATTATGAACATATAGGAGATATATCAAATAATACACTTTATTATTTGCCTCTAGGGCATAACTCCTTCAACTTTTTAGTACTACATGACATCCCCAAACTGATGGATAAACTGAAGTAGTCAATAGAACATTGTCTACTATGTTAAGGGCTGTCTTAAAGAAGAAATTAAAAATGTGGGAAGGTTGTTTAACTCATATTGAATTTGCTTACAGTCGTTTGTTCTATTCAACTACTAAGTTGTGCCATTTTGAGATTGTGTATGCTTTTGTTCCACGTGCACCTATTGATTTATTGCCACTTCTTTCTTCGGTGCAAACTAATTATGATGCTATACAACATCCTAAAAAAATTGTAAAGTTGCATGAAAGTACTAAATAGAACATAGAATGTATAAATTCTAAGTATAAACTTTCTGGAGATAAAGGTAGAAAGCATGTTGTGTTTGATGTTGGCGATATTGTTTGGTGCATTTGCACAAAGATCATTTTCCTTATTTGTGCAAGTCCAAATTAATGTCATGTGTTATTGGTCCTTTCAAAGTTTTAGAGAGGATAAATGATAATGCATACAAATTTGAGCTTCCTAGAGAGTTGGGTATCGTAAGTCACGCATTTAACATTGCAGATTTGAAGGCATGTTTTAGAGAAGAAGATGAGATTGTGTCAAGGATGACTTTAATTCAAGAAGGGGAGGATGATGCAGTCCAACATATGGAAATCACCATTGGACCACATCATTTCACGACAATCACTCCTACAAAGGTGAATTCCTTTCGTCTCTTATCTTCTATTGATCATCACTTGAATGGGATCCTACTTGATCTAAGTGCCTATGGTATGACTCAGCCCATTACCATGATGCCAAGAGGAGGAGAAAAGGACACACTAGGAACCAAGACACCCAAGCAAGAAGCATGGAAAAGAAGATGGAAGAAGAATTCTAGGCGCTAGTCCCGACGTTGCCGGATTCACCACTGGATCATCCTGGCGCCAGATCTTTGCCGCTGAAAACTTCTAGCGCCCTGCCAAAACACGCGCTAGTACACCAATATGGTAGAAACTGAATTAATCTAGCATCCGCCAAAACTTTCTGACCTAAATCCTGGTGCCACCTAACTTACCGCTGGAATCCCTCTGTTTGCGCATAGTTTGGGTTTGATACCCTGGAATATTTCCTCTACCTACCCTTTCACCCCTAATACTATAAATATCACATTATGGCTCAGATCTAGATAGAGAATGAATATTGTGTATATTTGGCTTAGACTCCATCTTCCCATAGGGGGGACCTCTCTAGGATTTAAATCAAGACCTAGGTTGTACAAGGCCCTCGCCGTATGAGCGCTCTTTCTATCTCGTGATCTCTGTTGCGTCGATCTCTCCCTTTGGGTCTCTATTGATTGCAATCTCTTCATGAGTAGATTCTAGCAGCTTCGGATCAATCTTTCCTTTGTGGATCTCTACCTAGTGGTCTCTTCCATAAGGATTCTATCGGGTTGGTGATTCGAGCCAACGAGGATAACCGGAGACGATGTGTTTGCGTGTTTGTATCTTTACCTTTCGCTTTGTGTTGAGTTCATCGCCTTTCCCCTCACTCCTCGCCTCGAATCCGTGAAGATCGGTCCACCCTAAGGGTCAATCCCAAAGGAACCTGCAACATAATTGAAAGATCGGTATAAGCAACTAGAGGGGGTGAATAGGCGCTACTCAATTTTTAACTTCTTTTCAAATTAAGGCTTGACACAAAGTAAGTTCTCTATATATGTAACTAAGTGAGAGAACCTATATGACAAGCAAGCATGCAACACCAATAGTAATAAGGAGTAAAGGATAGAAATAACCAAGAGTATACACGGAGATGTTTTACCGAAGTTCCTTCCTTTTGAGGGGAAGTACGTCTCCATTGGAGGGGTGAGCGGTACTAATATCACCAGCGCCACAGAAGGCCTCAGCCTATTCTCTCGCACACCCGCCACAAGGCAAGCACATGTGATCCACTATACGGTGGCCTTGAAGGCGGCGATCGAAACCTTTACAACACCTTGGGGCACTTCTCCACAACTGAATTGGAAGCTCCCAACTCGACCACAAGCTCTTACACACAAGGATGAGCTTGGGGATGACTTCTTATTCCGCCTAGGGTTTCTCAACCCAAGAGTAACAAGTAGCTCAATGGAAAGTGGTGGGATTTCAAATCCCTTCGGTGGAAGTGTAGATCTAGGCCTCCTCCCTTTGTTCCCCAAAGGGCATCAAGTTCTATTGGCTAGGGAACGAGATCTAGGTGATTTGGAGCTCAGCAACAATGGTGGAGAGAGAGACTGGAAGTCATCATCTGAGCTAGAGGTGGAAGATAGATATTTATAGGGGCTCCCAAGAAGTAGCCATTGGAGTCCACTTAGGCCGGAGTCTCTGGGCCAGTCTCTAGCTTGCACGAGAGTTCTTCTGTTAATCCAGGCTAGAGACTGAGCCAGAGACGAGTCATAGAGTCTCTAGGGTGCGGACCTCGGAGTCTCCGGGGTAGTCTTCGGGCTAGTCTCCAGGGTAGAGCCTGGAGCTTCTGTAAATCCAGGCCAGAGACGCCCACCACAGTATCCATAGTGCGCTCTCCAGGGTTGAACCCGGGATCTCCGGCCTCAGGACACTAGGAGCACACTTCTGGGAGGATTCCACTATTGCAGGAGTAGGAAGGTTGTGGGGAAATATTTTGGGCTGTGAAAAGAACAAGAAATCCACACACCTTCCATCAAGTAACCCCTCTTGATAGTCCGGGATCCCTAATAAACTAACAAATAAAGCTAAGGGGCCCTAAGACTACATGGTAATGATCTTTTCATCTCTTTGAGGGAACAACCACCATCTTGTGCTTTTCACAATATTTAACTGAAATCATCTTAGCACAATTAGAGAGAGAAATGCTCTTTCAATAATGGTATCAGAAGCTTTTGGTTGCCATGGATTTGACTTCATTCATTGAGTTCCACCATAAATTTGAAAATACCAAAAATATAACCCAAATTGCTTTTGGTTTGATCTCTCAAATCAAGTGAGTTTTTAGTGGTTCTTATCCATAGATCTGGTGCTTTGGGTGATGATCCCCATCGAATCGACGGATCAGAGTTTTGGAGTTCATCACGAACTCAAACCGGCGGAAATCCCGGCAAGTTGGAACTACCGCTGAAAATTTCATGTTTAAACTCCGTTCAACCAGAATCCTCGCTGAAAATTTTCGGCGCCGCCAGATTGGCTGCCGAATTTGCTTTTCTCGCAATTTTGACAGTTTTCCTTTTGGTGTTTGTGTTTCTTGTGTGTGTGTGTCATCATCTAACAACAAGCTTATGTGACCACTCTTCACGCTACGACATTACAGAACTCAAACCATTCCCTACACCAATGGTTGCAAGTACAACATCAACATAAGTATAGCTTGCACCACCCTTGTCAAACCCATTTCTTCCTTTATGCGTTACCTAACCCATCGAGAGTAGTTCATTTTGTGTTTGTCGAAGCATTGTATGCTTTCTCTTTCATAGTGATAGTGCATAGGCAATAGCAAAAGTTGACTCCATAGCTTACAAAAAGAGAAAAATATCAAAAAGGAAAAGGAAAGGGAGAAAAAGGAAATAAAAATATCCCAATACAAAGATAGTCTCAAAGATTGCAAGCAAGAGCAAGGCAAGAGTGCAAATCCGTTGCTTCTCAAACTTTTGGCAAATGGGATACGGTCTCTCCTCGTGTTGGCATGACACCGAGCATTAGTATTAGATAGGACCATTTTGTTCGTTGCTCATTTTCGATTATCGTGTTAACCACATTTATCTCCATCGTGTGTGTATAGTTATAGGTTTTGTTGATATCTTGATTATTTCCTTTTGCGGTTTAATCTTTTGGATTTCACCCACTTTTGACAATAACCTTTTCATTTGGTTGTTCCATTTGCTACCATAGGCCTTTGTGTGTGTGTGTGTGTGTTTCTTGTGTTCCGCGTTTTTGGTTGAACTTGGCTTGTATCATATTCACGATACTATCTAAACTATGAGACATAGGAATACACCTTTCTTATCATTCGCCACCATAATACTTTTGATATTGTGAGAAAATGTCTAGGGGAAGAGGACATAGCAACTTCACCGACCAAGAAGGTTTCACTACCCGCCACAACTTATGGGTGCTACACCAAGAATTCAATGCTCAATTTGGTAGGATTGAGAACCATCTTGATGACACATTCTGAGAGTTCGACTACCGCGACCAACAATATCAAGCAGAGCATCACACTCAATTCCAAGCTCTTCACCAAGCTATTGCCGATATAGGCAATCGTCATGGACATCATTCAAGCTTGTCAAGTTCATATCGTACGCATTCCTCAAGTCATCATGGCGCGTATTCAAGCTCACACTATAGCATCCCATTTGTCTAACATATGTAATGCTACATGGTTTAGTAATATAATGGCTACTTCCTACATATAATTGTTGCATCATAATTATATCATGCTCATGTCATCATGCCACCTTTCATTTGAGCATCATATTAAACCCTTTTCCATTTGGTTCTTCTCTCATATGCATTATTAATTGTATTTGGCTCTTGATATATTGTATTTGGTTCTTGATAAATGCTTGATGCCAAAGTTGAGTTGGGGGCATATCTTTTATTCAACTCCATCACCTTTCTTTGTCACCACCTTATAATTCCACCATCCTAGTTAACCATGAGCTTTTATTTTCTTTTGGGCATTTAATCTAGCTCATGTGGGTTGGGATGGATCCAATTCTATTTCCACATGCTCTCATATTAGCATCATGTTATTTTCACATTATTGATATGTGGAGACACCTTTGCATGCATTATGAGTGGTACCCCTTTTCCTAGCTTTCATATGGATTATTATGGATGTATGCTCATGTTGGGATATTTTTGAGACTATTAAACATCTAGTGGAATATACACACTAGCAAGTCCCAATTATATTCAAATCTAATCATCTCCATATACTCCACTTGGAACCTTCATTTAAATTCTTTTGCTTGGCCTTTACTCCACTTTTTGGTAATGCATAGGAATAATGCCATGATACATTATTATTGTTTTCACAAGAATAAAACATGGCATTTAATGCCCATGCATGAGCCATGCAAATCACCACCATTCTATCCTTTGTGTTTTACTTGGAATTTTGAGTGGAGCCCTTTTTCTTCATCTAGATCCTCACCACCTTTTACTTTTCACCTTCCACCCTCATCACCCCTCATGTGTGTATGCCTCCATGCATGATCATGTGGGACCAAACCCAAAACCCTAACCCTAGCCCTACCCTACCTCTTCATCCCACCACTTCTTATTGCTTGATCTTGTCTTGTACATGTTCAAACCCTAGTCACCACCACACCCCCACCTTAATCTAGTACGAACCACCCCATCTACCCCCAACCCTGGTCTAAACCTAACCCGAGCCAACCCTAGCCATGCCATCTACACCTGAGCCTTCCCCCTCTCCATTCCCTCTCTCTCTCCCTGCCATGCTGGCCCCACACCGAGCTACCCCTCGCCCTGGCCCACCTGGCAGCCCCTGCCTTGCCCTGGCCGCCCACGTCGAGCACGTGAAGGAGGGAGCAAAAAGGTGGCCGAGCCACCTTTTCACTCCACCGATCCCCCACGGCATCGCCCTCTCTCCCCGTCCCTATCTACTCCCTCTCCCTCGTCTGGTAGCAGCCCAGATCCATCCCCAGGGCCTTGCCCTTCCCCCTCCTTCTCCACTGACGCCACCCTCTCTCTCTGTTCGCTGGCGCCTACCGTCGATGTCCACCACCGATCTCTCACACCAGCAGGCGGGCGTGGCGTGGAGGTTGTCGAGGAAGCCAGCGAGATCCCCTGCGGCGCCCCCGTACACGCCAGCAAGGAGGAAACATCCTGTACCGTTGCACACCGACGCGTCCCGACCAAAACCCTAGCTCGCCCGGCGTCTGCGTCCTCGCCGCACCGCCGCTCCCCGGCCCGATCCGCCACCACCATCTTCTCCGCGGTGAGCCCTGGATCCTCTCTGAAATCCCCTCTCTCTCCGGCGCGGCCTGGACTCGCCGTTCGTTTCATCAAACACGCTCTGTGCGCCGTGGACGCTGCTTCGGCTCATCGCCGCGCCACAACACGCCTCACCTAGCGCCCCTATACCCTCCTAACACCAAAACCCAAGCCACTGCAGCGGCTCCGCCCTCTGCGTGCGTGCCCCGCATCGCGGGTTCGAACCCTCGCGCTGAACACCGTCCTCTTTCGCTGCTCTGTCCGTCAGAGATCGAGAAGAAAAACAGTAGCAGCTGCGCTTTGCACATACCCCCTCCACACTCTTTGGCCTCAACCCGCAATCCTTCGAGGCCCACCAGACAGCCTCCCGTGGCAGTTTTGCAAAAGGGCCCCCGCAAAGTCTGGGCCGCAACCCACGGTCCCTGTCTCTGCCGCGTGGCACCTGCGGGCTCAGCCACTGGCACGTGGGGCCATTTAACCACAGGTCCCACCTGTCTGTCTTGTGGGCTAGGTAAGCTCACGGTGAGAAAAGCGTTTGCGCGCCGATTCGCCTAGTCAGCACGGGTCCCACCCGTCAGTGCCTTGGGTTAGATTATTCTGGGTATAAAAAGCTTTTCTGTTTTCTGTTTAAATAAAAACCTTTTCGTAAATGTTTAAATACAAATTCAAATCTATTTTTAAATAACTTTAAAATTATAAATACAAATAATACAAATGATATATGTTTTGGAATTAGAAAAATGTGAGGAATTCAAATATGCTATTCAAAATATTATTTGAACACTTTAAGTTTCGACATTGATTAAAATTACAATAAAATGCCTTTTCTTAATAAATTAATAACTTTAAATCTATAACTCCAAATTTGACAAATAATATGTCTAAATCGATCAGCGCGACGAGCCTGTTCTAGCTATGCTTTCCATGTTATGAATTGCAGCATGCATCATATAAATATTAAGTGGACAACAACTTATATGAGAGCAAACCGGACTAAAAACTCAATAAAATGCTTTAATCTTGTACCCCACACCTCACCCATGCCATGCCACATTATTGCCATGCAAATTGTGCATCATTCATAATGGCATGCTTGTTTGATTGTCGCATTTTAATTCACATGCTTGTGCACTTTATTTATGTTGGCCCTTGTTTGTTTGGTTCTTCTTCGAATAGACGCCGAGCAGGGGATATATCAGGAATCCCAGGAGCACTACCCAGATCCGACTCTCGCTTCAACTGAGCTGCCAGGCAAGCACTACCACATGCTTGCATACATGTAGTACCTATTGCCTCTATCTTATTCTTGCATCATTGAGTCGCGATTGCATTAAATTGAATCTCAAGTACTGCATAGCCTTTACTTTTAAACCCCACTGAAGCTTGTTCCTCCATCCCATGAGCCATTACTACAGGAGTTGTTTGAGCCATGCAGGTCGTAGAACAGCATGTGTAGGGTATGTGAGTGTCTGATGGACAACGAGGTACCTAAACAACTTAACCTGAGTAGTAATGGGATAACTAATGAAAGTGGCACCGGTGAGCAATATCTGCTATTTGGTTCTTCATGCTCACTTGTGTCCCGTAGGTCCCCGAGTACTTGATTCATGTTCCGCGACTATTCGCACTATCCACATCCGGGAGGCCTTATGGACCCCCCTGAGCTAGAGTTTGATTCATTCTTATTTCTTGGGGCCACAAAGTAGTTTGGGGCTTTATTACTATCCTGTACTTATGCCATGTTTACTGTTTTATTTAAGATTGTGCGAGGAGCACCTGTACTATTTAGGGATTGCAGAGTGTTTTCGCGGTATCAACAAGCCCAGTCACACTTTCAGGTTCCCAGTCGTTTACAGCCATTGGCGCAAACCTGGGTCCGTCTCAGAGTCGGCCAACTTCGTTGCGGGTAGCTTAATGGGGTGGCCCCCTGAAATATTTCTGAATCCTGTGATCGCTTTGTCGTGAATGCCTCGTTGGGTTTTGAATTGGTTTTTCCGAGGTTGATCGAGTGTGTGTTGCTATTTTGGCACCCCTGCAAGGTAAATCTTTCTGAAAGCCGTGTCCGCGGTTATGGACGACTTGGAGCACAGTTTCTCGATCATATACAAGTATAACTAAGGTACCGCTTTTGAATTGACTAAGTACCTGACTCGTAAATAGTGCAATACTCATGGAATGGTTAATAAAACTGCCAACGGATGGGGGTTGTTTGTCCGCTTTCTCGTTGGTAAGCGAGAAGGAGGATGGATCTGTTAATTACACTATTATAACTGTTGTTACTAATTAACGGACATCCGTCGGTTAGGCGGATGGTTAGTGAGTATCTATAGACTTGTTAGTTATTATGTTTTGCTGCAATTGCGTCACCCCAGGTATATGTCCCCTTTAGAGGCATAAAGACTTGCTGAGTACCCCTAGGGTCTCACACGATAAATTGTTTGATTCAGATGAACAGGTGTATTCGCAAGATGGATACTGGGTGGAGGAGACGGATGATGTTGGCAACGATCACGCGGTGTAGAGATTTCGGGAACAGGGATCCATGAGATCTGTGGGCGGGATGTGTTTATTTATGTGGCATCCTATGCCGATTTGCTTCTTACCCGTAGTCGGATCTTGTTTTCTGCTTCTGCCTGATACTCTGATGTTTGATGTATGAGGAGCTATCCTAAACTATTATATCTATCTAGGATATTTGGATCTTGCCGTATGGCGTTGCAATATTTCTATTTCTTTTAGATGAAATGGCTCTGAGAACTGTTGTATGTGGCTTGCATACATACTCACTTGTGTATGTAGTTGATCCCTTCGCCTGCCGATTATGCCGCTCATTCTTGTCCTGATGTTCTGGAAGTGGTTAGGACGGCCGAAAGGTCTACCTGTGAGTGGCCCTTGGCCCCACCGTACTATTTTAACCACTTTCGCTCATCCAGGCATGTAACTAAGAGCGTAATTCACCAAGGTAGTTACAATTGGTATCAGACCCATCCCGCCCTTCAGGGTCTCAGCCAAATGGTCGTTGTCCGTCTAGCAAATATTTTGGTAGCTATGTATACTAGGAAAAAACAAAACGTGAGAGTAGGACTGCTTCCATTTTTCTTCTTACCCACGCACCCACCCTTTTTCTGGTAAGGAAGTGCAACGTTTTCAATCCTCTTCTAAAATTCAAACTAGGATTTACGTGTTTTGGGTTCCGTAGTACCATAGGTTGTGTGTGTGTGTGTGAATTCCTTGTTTATCTGTTGCATCCAACATGTTTTCACTATCTGCCTTTTGGTTATCAACTGTTGGTACATTCCATACCGACAGGCTTTTGTAAACCGACGTGATCTATCTGATTCGTTGTAACCGACGCGATCTATCTTACTCTTTGTTATCCGACGTTATCTTGTTTGGGGTGTTCGTTTCCATAGTTACTAATCTTTAGGTTCATCTTAAAAAGAAGGTGTTGGGATATGTGTTTTACTTATTCATGTGCGGAGTAATGATATGAGTGCGGGATGGAGTCGCGACCATACCACTACTTTTATTATTCGCTCTTGTATATTGAATTGGTAGAGTTACTAATCTTGATTCGTTAAGTGGTTTTGCGCATATAGTGGTATTTTAATGCTGAATTTGCGGAAAAAATTTCTTTGATAGTTTTGTGTACCACACTCCTTGTTCAGTCGTGTGCGATATGCTTAATATCTTCTAGGTGCTTTGAACTTTGTTGATATTTTAATATCATCTTAGTAATTTGTATCCTTTAATTTGGTTAATTCCATTTTGGTACTATTTTGGATTATTAATATTCTCCATTATGGTACTGACTTGTGTTTTATATCAATCGCAGGATGGCACCACCACGCCGTTCTGAGGAGGACATACCACCTGAACTGGGGGCTGCGTTGGCAAGTATTGCTAATGCCTTGGGAACAATGCAGCAGAACCAACAGCGATTTGAAGAAAGTGTCAGGAGGAATGAGTTTGTTCCGCTACCTCCACCTCCCAAGCGAGGAGACATCAAGAGTTTTCTGAAGTTCAACCCGCGCCACTTTGAGGTGTCTGATCAGCCTCTGGACGCAGATGATTGGCTACGTGAGATGTCAAGGTTATTGATGACTGCTGATGTTCCTGAGCAAGAATGGGTAAAATGTGCCACTCACCTTTTGAAGGGAGATGCAGCTCTGTGGTGGGAGAATTACCTGAAGGCAAACCACTCTGAGTTTCAGCCTACTTGGGAACAGTTCACTGGAGCTTTCAAAGAGCAATATCTGTCAGAAATTGTCATGGAGAGGATGAAGGAAGTGTTTCTCAACCTCAAGCAGGGCAATGACAATGTCAATACCTATATCAAAAACTTCATGAACCTTTCTCGGTATGGTGGCGATGAGATCTCTGATGACAAGAAGAAACAAAAGAGGTTCAGACAAGGGCTTAATGCATCAATCAAATATGTAATCACTCATGCAAGGCCGGGGTCTTTTCTAGAACTCCAACATATAGCTCTGCAGGAAGAAGCAAGTAGGCAAGTGTTCGAGGAGTCCAAGAAACATAGCCGTGATGCAGCAAGCTCTTCAGCTATGTCAGCTCCTTCTAAGCGTCGTGTCTGGGTTCCTAACACCCCACCGTCGCTCCCGGCTCCACCAAGACCTTCAAGCTACGCGGCAAGGCCACCAAACTCCTTCACTGCGGCTCCTAGGGGCTACAACCACAACTACCCTGGAGCGCCTGGCGGAGTCCCTAGCTACGTTGCTCCACGTCCACCTGGTGCCTGTTACACCTGTGGAAACACTGGGCATCAACACTGGAACTGTCCATTGAACAACAAAGCTCTTCCTCCACCACCTCCAAGACCTGCGGCAAGCTCTTCTATGGTTTGTGCACCTCCACTGCGGGCTCTCAACATCAACACCAAGCCCGGGTCTACTATTTCTCGTGCCAACTGTGTCAACGTCGCTCAAGTTGAGCATGCACTTGGAGTTGTGATGGGTATGCTTCCTGTTAACTCAGTTCATGCATGAGTTTTGTTTGATTCTGGTGCATCGCATTCTTTTGTCTCCACAAGTTTTGCTGATGTGAATGGGTTACCTATGGATCCTCTCCCTAAGCGGTTAATGGTCCTTTCTCCTGGAGCAACAATGGCATCTTCTAAAATCAGCCATGGCAATCAAATTGAGATTGGTGGTTCTTCGTTCCCGGCTTCCTTAATTATTCTGGGCAACTCTGACATTGATGTTATCTTGGGCATGGATTGGTTAACAACAAATGCAGCTGTGATTGATTGTGCTGAATGCTCGGTTTCTTTGAAAATTCCTGAAGGCCATATAGTCTATTCTCCAAGTCTGACTCCTGCAATTCAGCTTTTCTCTTTGGCGGCTCTGAATGATGATGCTATGGAAGCTATTCAGAGTGTTCCGGTGGTCTGTGAGTTCCCAGATGTCTTTCCTGAAGAGTTGCCAGGTATGCCTCCGGATCGTGAGGTCGAGTTTGTGATTGAGCTTGAACCTGGTATCGCTCCTATCTCCAAGTAGCCTTATAAAATGGGTCCTGCTGAGTTGGCTGAACTCAAACGTCAGCTTGATGAACAAGAGAAGTTGGGTTTCATTCAGCACAGTACTTCTTCTTGGGGTAGCCCAACCATCTTTGTGAAGAAGCGAGACAAGACTGATAGACTTTGTGTTGACTATCGGGCTCTCAATGCTAAAACCATCAAGAATAAATATCCCCTTCCGCGGATTAATGATCTCTTCGATCAGCTAGCTGGAGCTGTGGTATTCTCTAAGCTTGACTTGAGAAGTGGATATCATCAAATCAAGATTCACAAGGAAGATGTTCCTAAAACAGCTTTCACCACCCGCTATGGCCTGTATGAGTACACGGTCATGTCTTTCGGTCTCACCAACGCACCTGCCACCTTCTCGAGGCTTATGAACTCGGTTTCCATGGAGTATCTTGATAAGTTCGTTGTGGTCTATCTGGATGACATTCTAGTCTATTCTAAGTCAAAGGAAGAACATGAAGAACACCTTCGGTGTGTCCTAAACAAGCTTCGTGAGAACCGCCTATATGCAAAGTTCTCCAAATGTGAGTTCTGGCTGCCTGAAGTCACCTACCTTGGTCACGTTATCTCTGCCAAGGGCATTGCCGTTAACCCAGAAACTGTTAAGACAATTGTTGACTGGCTCCCTCCCATAAATGTCAAAGAAGTCCGGAGTTTCCTTGGTTTGGCTAGTTATTGCCGTCGCTTCGTTCAGAATTTCTCGAAGATTGCAAAACCTCTTACCGATCTCCTCAAGAAAGGCAAGAAATACCTTTGGACTCTTGCATGTCAAGCAAGCTTTGAAACACTCAAAGAGAAGCTCACTTCCACACCAGTCTTGATTCCTCCAGATACATCAAAGCCTTTCCAGATATTCTGTGACGCCTCCTTGCAAGGATTGGGTGCGGTCCTTATGCAAGAAAAACAAGTTGTTGCTTATGCCTCTCGACAGTTGAAGACGCATGAGATCAACTATCCTACACATGACCTCGAACTCGCAGCAGTTGTCTTTGTGTTGAAAGTATGGAGGCATTACTTGCTTGGCAACCGTTGTGAGATCTTTTCTTATCACAAGAGTCTGAAGTATATCTTCACCCATCCTGATCTCAACCTTCATCAGAGGAGGTGGATTGAAGGAATCAATGATTTCGATTTGACCATCAACTACACTCCGGGCAAAGCTAATGTGATGGCCGATGCTCTCAGCCGCAAAGCTTATGTCAGCAACCTCATGGTGGAAGAACAAAAACCTCTCTTGTGTGAGGAATTCCGTCAGCTCAACCTTGAAATTGTGGATCAAGGGTATCTTCTGAACCTTCTGGCAACTCCTCTTTTGGAAGAAAAAGTTCACTCCATTCAACTTGGTGATCCTTACACTAAAAAGATCATCTCCAACATTCAGCTTCCGAAGTATGAGTCCTTCCACGTCGACGACCAAGGCACTCTTTTCTTTGAACATCGGATGTTTGTTCCGAACTACCCGGGTTTAAGAGAGCAAGTTCTTAAGGAGGCACATGATTCTGTTCTTTCTATCCACCCTGGCAGCACTAAGATGTACATGGACTTGAAAACACAATATTGGTGGCCTGAGTTGAAACGATATTGTGCCAAGTATGTCTCGGAGTGGTGATGTCTGCCATAGAGTTAAAGCTGTCCATCAGAAACCTTCCGGTCTTCTACAGCCATTGAAACCTCCAGAATGGAAATGGGAGAAAGTAGAGATGGACTTCATAACTGGTTTTCCAAGGTCGCAGAAGGGCAACAATGCAATCTTTGTTGTCATCGACAGGCTTTCTAAAGTGGCTCACTTCTTTCCAGTCAAGGAAACAATTTCTGCAATTCAGTTGGCTGAGCTCTATATCAACCGAATTGTCTCTGGGTATGGAGTTCCTCTTGAGATCAGTTCATACCGTGGAAGCATCTTCACTTCCAAGTTCTGGGGAAGTTTCCAAAATGCTTTGGGAACAAAATTGAACTTCAGCACAGCTTACCACCCTCAGTCGCAAGGACAAGTTGAAAGGATCAATCAGATTCTGGAAGATATGCTCCGTGCTTGCGTCATCTCTTTCGGCATGAAGTAGGAAGAATGTCTTCCTTATGCTGAATTTTCTTACAACAACAGCTTCCAGAAAAGTCTAAAGATGGCACCATTTGAGGCTCTCTATGGTCGCAAATGCAGAACTCCGATTGGTTGGTTGGGCACAGGTGAAAGAACATTGTTTGGCCCCGACATCGTAACTCAAGCGGAGGAGAAGGTTCACATCATTCTTGAAAATCTGAAGGTTGCTCAAAGTCGCCAGAAGAGCAACTATGACAGAAAGCACACGGACATGGAGTATGTCCCTGGTGATCTCGTTTACCTTCGTGTCACTCCCATGAGAGGCACGCACCGCTTTGGTATCAAAGGAAAGTTGGCTCCTAGATACATTGGTCCTTTCAAAATTCGTGGAAGAAGAGGAGAAGTTGCTTATGCTCTTGAGCTCCCTGAAAAACTCAAGGTCCATGATGTTTTCCATATCTCTCAACTCAAGAAGTGCTTCAAGGATCCCGGCAGGACCGTGGACCATGAACTCATCAATCTTCAAGAAGATCTGTCTTATCAAGAACACCCCACAAAAATCCTTGAAGTCGCAGAAAGAAGGACTCGCAACAAGTCCATCAAGTTCTGCAAGGTGCAGTGGTTGCACCATTCTGTTGATGAAGCCACTTGGGAACGTGAAGATGAGCTCCGTGCCAAGTATCCTACCCTCTTCGTGTCTTCTTCTTCTTCCTAGAATCACGGGGCGAGATTCCTGTTTAGTGGGGGAGAGTTGTAGCATCCCATTTTTCTAACATATGTAATGCTACATGGTTTAGTAATATAATGGCTACTTCCTACATATAATTGTTGCATCATAATTATATCATGCTCATGTCATCATGCCACCTTGCATTTGAGCATCATATTAAACCCTTTTCCATTTGGTTCTTCTCTCATATGCATTATTAATTGTATTTGGCTCTTGATATATTGTATTTGGTTCTTGATAAATGCTTGATGCCCAAGTTGAGTTGGGGGCATATCTTTTATTCAACTCCATCACCTTTTTTTTTCACCACCTTATAATTCCACCATCCTAGTTAACCATGAGCTTTTATTTTCTTTTGGGCATTTAATCTAGCTCATGTGGGTTGGGATGGATCCAATTCTATTTCCACATGCTCTCATATTAGCATCATGTTGTTTTCACATTATTGATATGTGGAGCCACCTTTGAATGCATTATGAGTGGTACCCCTTTTCCTAGCTTTCATATGGATTATTATGGATGTATGCTCATGTTGGGATATTTTTGAGACTATTAAACATCTAGTGGAATATACACACTAGCAAGTCCCAATTATATTCAAATCTAATCATCTCCATCTACTCCACTTGGAACCTTCATTTAAATTCTTTTGCTTGGCCTTTACTCCACTTTTTGGTAATGCATAGGAATAATGCCATGATACATTATTATTGTTTTCACAAGAATAAAACATGGCATTTAATGCCCATGCATGAGCCATGCAAATCACCACCATTCTATCCTTTGTGTTTTACTTGGAATTTTGAGTGGAGCCCTTTTTCTTCATCTAGATCCTCACCACCTTTTCCTTTTCACCTTCCACCCTCATCACCCCTCATGTGTGTATGCCTCCATGCATGATCATGTGGGACCAAACCCAAAACCCTAACCCTAGCCCTACCCTACCTCTTCATCCCACCACTTCTTCTTGCTTGATCTTGTCTTGTACATGTTCAAACCCTAGTCACCACCACACCCCCACCTTAATCTAGTACGAACCACCCCATCTACCCCCAACCCTGGTCTAAACCTAACCCGAGCCAACCCTAGCCATGCCATCTACACCCGAGCCTTCCCCCTCTCCATTCCCTCTCTCTCGCTGGCATGCTGGCCCCACACCGAGCTACCCCTTGCCCTGGCCCACTTGGCAGCCCCTGCCCTGCCCTGGCCGCCCACGTCGAGCACGTGAAGGAGGGAGCAAAAAGGTGGCCAAGCCACCTTTTCACTCCACCGATCCCCCCACGACATCGCCCTCTCTCCCCGTCCCTATCTACTACCTCTCCCTCGTCTGGTAGTAGCCCAGATCCATCCCCAGGGCCTTGCCCTTCCCCCTCCTTCTCCACCGACGCCACCCTCTCTCTCTGTTCGTCGGCGCCTACCGTCGGTGTCCACCACCGATCTCTCGCACCAGCAGGTGGGTGTGGCGTGGAGGTTGTCGAGGAAGCCAGCGAGATCCCCTGTGGCGCCCCCGTACACGCCAGCAAGGAGGAGACGCCCTGTACCGCTGCACACCGACGCGTCCCGACCAAAACCCTAGCTTGCCCGGCGTCTGTGTCCTCGCCGCACCGCCGCTCCCCGGCCCGATCCGCCACCACCATCTTCTCCGCAGTGAGCCCTGGATCCTCTCTGACATGCCCTCTCTCTCCGGCACGGCCTGGACTCGCCATTCGTTTCATCGAACACGCTTTGTGCGCCGGTGGCCGCTACTTCGGCTCGTCGCCGCGCCACAACACGCCTTACCTAGCACCCCTATACCCTCCTAACACCAAACCCCAAGCCACCGCAGCGGCTCCGCCCTCTGCGCGCGCGCCCCGCGTCGCGGGTTCGAACCTCGCGCCGCGCACCGTCCTCTGTCGCTGCTCTGTCCGTCAGAGATCGAGAAGAAAAACAGTAGCAGCTGCGCTTTGCACATACCCCCTCCACACTTTTTGGCCTCAACCCGCAATCCTTCGAGGCCCACCATACAGCCTCCCGTGGCAGTTTTGCAAAAGGGCCCCGTAATGTCTGGGCCGCAACCCGCGGTCCCTGTCTCTGCCGCGTGGCACCTGCGGGCTCAGCCACTAGCACGTGGGGCCATTTAACCACAGGTCCCACCTGTCTGTCTTGTGGGCTAGGTAAGCTCACGGTGAGAAAAGCGTTTGCGCACCGATTCGCCCAGTCAGCACGGGCCCCACCCGTCAGTAACTTGGGTTAGATTCTTCTGGGTATAAAAAGCTTTTCTGTTTTCTGTTTAAATAAAAACCTTTTCATAAATGTTTAAATACAAATTCAAATCTGTTTTTAAATAACTTTAAAATTATAAATCCAAATAATACAAATGATATATGTTTTGGAATCAGAAAAATGTGAGGAATTCAAATATGCTATTCAAAATATTATTTGAACACTTTAAATTTCGACATTGATTAAAATTACAATAAAATGCCTTTTCTAATCTATAACTCCAAATTTGACAAATAATATGTCTAAATCGATTAGCGCGACGAGCCCGTTCTAGCTATGCTTTCCATGTTATGAATTACAGCATGCATCATATAAATATTAAGTGGACAGCAACTTATATGAGAGCAAACCGGACTAAAAACTCAATAAAACGCTTTAATCTTGTATCCCACACCTCACCCATGCCATGCCACATTATTGCCATGCAAATTGTGCATCATTCATCATGGCATGCTTGTTTGCTTGTCGCATTTTAATTCACATGCTTGTGCATTTTTTTTATGTTGGCCCTTGTTTGTTTGGTTCTTCTTCGAATAGACGCCGAGCAGGGGATATATCAGGAATCCCAGGAGCACTACCCAGATCCGACTCTCGCTTCAACTGAGCTGCCAGGCAAGCACTACCACATGCTTGCATACATATAGTACCTATTGCCTCTATCTTATTCTTGCATCATTGAGTCGTGATTGCATTAAATTGAATCCCAAGTACTGCATAGCCTTTACTTTTAAACCCCACCGAAGCTTGTTCCTCCATCCCATGAGCCATTACTACAGGAGTTGTATGAGCCATGCGGGTCGTAGAACAACATGTCTAGGGTATGTGAGTGTCTGATGGACAACGAGGTACCTAAACAACTTAACCTGAGTAGTAATGGGATAACTAATGAAAGTGGCACTGGTGAGCAATATCTGCTATTTGGTTCTTCATGCTCACTTGTGTCCCATAGGACCTCGAGTACTTGATTCCTGTTCCTCGACTATTCGCACTATCCACATCCGGGAGGCCTTATGGACCTCCCCTGAGCCAGAGCTTGATTCATTCTTATTTCTTGGGGCCACAAAGTAGTTTGGGGCTTTATTACTATCCTGTACTTATGCCATGTTTACTGTTTTATTTAAGATTGTGCGAGGAGCACTTGTACTGTTTAGGGATTGCGGAGTGTTTTCACGGTATCGACAAGCCCAGTCACACTTTCGGGTTCCCAGTCATTTACAGCCATTGGCGCAAACCTTGGGTCTGTCTCGGAGTCGGCCAACTTCGTTGCGGGTAGCTTAATGGGGTGGCCCCCTGAAATATTTCTGAATCCTGTGATCGCTTTGTCGTGAATGCCTCGTTGGGTTTTGGGTTGGTTTTTCCGAGGTTGATCGAGTGTGTGTTGCTATTTGTGCACCCCTGCAGGGTAAATCTTTCTGAAAGCCGTGTCTGCGGTTATGGACGACTTGGAGCACAGTTTCTCGATCATAGACAAGTATAACTAAAGTACCACTTTTGAATTGACTAAGTACCTGACTCGTAAATAGTGCAATACTCATGGAATGGTTAATAAAACTGCCAACGGATGGGGGTTGTTCGTCTGCTTTCTCGTTGGTAAGCGAGAAGGAGGATGGATCTGTTAATTATACTGTTATAACTGTTGTTACTAATTAACGGACATCTGTCTATCATTGGTTAGGCGGATGGTTAGCGAGTATCTATAGACTTGTTAGTTATTATGTTTTCCTGCAATTGCGTCACCACAGGTATATGTCCCCTTTAGAGGCATAAAGACTTGCTGAGTACCCCTAGGGTCTCACACGATAAATTGTTTGATTCAGATGAACAGGTGTATTCGCAAGATGGATACTGGGTGGAGGAGACGGATCATGTTGGCAATGATCACGCGGTGTAGAGATTCCGGGAACAGGGATCCGTGAGATCTATGGGCGGGATGTGTTTATTTATGTGGCATCTTATGCCGATTTGCTTCTTATCCGTACTCGGATCTTGTTTTTCGCTTTCGCCTGATACTCTGATGTTTGATGTATGAGGAGCTATCCTAAACTATTATATCTATCTAGGATATTTGGATCTTGCCGTATGGCATTGCAATATTTCTATTTCTTTTAGATGGAATGGCTCTGAGAACTGTTGTATGTGGCTTGCATACATACTCACTTGTGTATGTAGTTGATCCCTTCGCCTGCCGATTATGCCGCTCGTCCTTGTCCCGATGTTCTGGAAGTGGTTAGGACGGTCGAAAGGTCTACCTGTGAGTGGCCCTTGGCCCCACCGTACTACTTTAACCACTTTCGCTCATCCAGGCATGTAACTAAGAGCGTAATTCACCGAGGTAGTTACACACACTCTCGTCATGGAGAACTCCACCACCACAATGGGGAAGACCAAGCTCGTCATCGACATGAACAAGCTGTTAATCCACAAGCTCCACCACACAAGACATCATTGACACCATGATCCTCATGATCTAAATCAACAACAACCCTAAGAATTTAGTCAACATCGTCAAGAGAATGAGCAACCCCCAAACCAAAATAATGGCCAAGTTCCCTATTGATACATTGCAAATGTATCTATAATTTTTGATGTTCCATGCTTAGTTTTATCCACTTTATTGTGTTTTGTTCCAACTTTGGAGTACTTTTCATATGATTTCTTGGACTAACCTATTAACATGAGCCATAGTGCCAGCTGCCTGTTTTCTGCTGTTTTTGGTTCTAGGAAAGTTAGAAAATGAATATTCTCGGAATTGGACGGGACAAAAGCCAAAGTGCCTATTTTTCGGAAGTCATCAGATGCCAGAATACGAGACGGAGAGGGGCCAGGGGGCCACCACACCACCTGGCCGCGCCGGCCCAGCCTGGCCCACGCCAGGGGGTGGCGTGGCTTCCTCCGGCACCCCCTCGGCCTCCCCTTCCGCCTATAAGATGCCCTCGGGACAAAAACCCTAAGTACCCGATCAAAAATCCACGAAAGAGTCTGTAGCCACCGTCATCTCCATCCCTAGATCGGGAGGGATCTGAAGCTCTTCTCGGCACCCTGCCGGAGAGGGGAATTCACCCTGGAGGCCTTCTTCATCACCATGCAAGCCTCCAGTGTGATGCGTGAGTAGTTCATCCTTGGACTACGGATCCATGTAGTAGCTGGATGGTTGGTTCTCCTCCTTTGTGCTTTCATGTCTAGATCTTGTGAGCTCCGTTCATGATCAAGATCATCTATTTGTAATTCTGCATGTTGTGTTTGCGGGGATCCGATGGATATTGAGATGCTATTTCAGATTGATTATTGATTCTATCATGTCTTTGTTATTTTTGATCTTGCATGCTTTCCGTTGTTAGTAGCTATCTTGGCCAAGTAGATGCTAGCAACTCCAAGAGTTAGTATTTATGCTCGATAGTGGGTTCATGCCTCTGGTAATCTGGGGAAGTGACAGAAATCTCTAAGGTACTAGATGTGATGTTGCTACTAGGGAGAAAATAACAATCCTTTGTTCATAGAACAATCGTATTGTTTACTTTACACGCAGTTCGTAAAGCAATAATCTATTGCTTGCAACTTAATACTGGAGGGGGTTCGGATGATAACCTGAAGGTGGATTATTAGTCATAGATGCACTTGGATGGCGGTCTATGTATAATGTTGTAATGCCCAATCAAGTCTCAAAGGATTCAAGATGATTAGTATATGCATGTATTGCTTTCTCGATGTTTGTCAATTGCCTCGCTGTAATTTGTTCACCCAGCATGTTATCTATCTAAGGAGAGCCACCTCTAGTGAACTATGGATCCCGGTCCTTGTCTTTTACATTCAATCTATAAACTTTTACTGCTTTGTGTTTACTTTCTGCAAACTTTTACTTCTTTCCATTCGATACGTTTAATCCTTTGTTTTCAGCAAAACACGGTGAGATTGACAACCTCATCGTAAGTTGGGGACAAAGTTCTGTGGTCTGTGCGCCCTGCCAAGGCTCAGCTAGCAACACCTTTGGGGTGTTTCCTTGCTCCTACTGGTTCGATTAAACCTTGGTTTCATAACTGAGGGAAACTTGCTGTTGTGCTCATCATACCTTCCTCTTGGGGTTCCCAACAAGCTCTACATCAACACTGCACCAGCACTTTTCTGGCGCCATACACTGAGCCATCAAGCATTTTTCTGGCGCCGTTGTCGGGGAGTCAAGGACATCTTCACAAGGGGAGTCCCTCATAACCAGTCTCTTTCCTTTGTTATTTTTGTTTTGCTTAGTTTCTTTTTGCTTTGTTTGCTTGTTTCTTTATCAAAAACACACAAAAAAATTAGTTTTACTAGTTTGCCTTCTTATTTGAAAGCCCAAAAAAATGACTACTCTTGAAATCACTAGCACCAACAACAATGATTTTATGAGCACACCTATTGCTCCACCTGTGCCTGAAGACACATTCTTTGAGATAAAACCTGCTTTGCTCAATCTTGTTATGATAGAACATTTTTTTGGTATTGGTAATGAAGATGATGCTTCCCATCTAAATAACTTTGTTGAACTTTGTGAGATGCAAAAGCGTAGGGATGTAGATGGTGATATTATTAAGCTAAAATTGTTTCCTTTCTCTTTGAGAGGAAAAGCTAAAGAATGGTTGAATTCCTTAACTAGGAATAGTATTGATTCTTGGACTGAGTGCAAAGATGCTTTCATTGGAAAATACTATCCTCCTGCTAAGATTATATCTATGAGAAGTGAAATAATGAAGTTTAAACAACTTGATAATGAACATGTTGCTCAAGCTTGGGAAAGAATGAAATCTTTGGTAAAGAATTGTCCCACTCATGGACTGACTGCTTGGATGATCATCCAAACTTTTTATGCAGGATTGAACTATTCTTCAAGGAACCTATTGGATTCTGCTACTGGGGGTACCTTAATGACCATCACTTTGGGTGCTGCAACAAAACTTCTGGACAATATGATGGTTAATTATTCTGAATGGCATACTGAGAGAGCTCCACAAGGTAGGAAGGTAAATTCTGTTGAGGAAACCTCCTCCTTGAGTGATAAGATTGATATTATTATGTCTATGCTTGTTAATGGGAAAGCCCATATTGATCCAAATAATGTTCCTTTGGCTTCTTTTGTTGCTCAAGAAGAGCAAGTTGATGTGAACTTCATAAGAAATAACAATTTTGGCAATAATTCTTATAGGAACAATTTTGGTAACAACAATTATAAGCCATATCCTCCCAACAATGGTAATGCTTATGGAAATTCTTACAACAATAATAGGAGTGCTCCCTCTGAACTTGAAGTTATGCTTAAAGAGTTTATTAGTAAACAAACTGCTTTCAATAAAACTATTGAGGAAAAACTCTCTAATGCTGAAAGAAATATAGCATCTTTGGCTGAAGCTCAATCTTCTTTGAATAAAATGGCCGCTAAACCTGAAACTAATGAGAATCCCTTTGCAGGTACTAATGCTATACAAGTAAGAATTGATGAAAATGTTAGACTATTAGCTGAATTACATGCTAAGTGGGAAAGAGAAGATGAAATTGCTAGAAACATTAGTGTTTCTACTATCACCACCACTAGTGTTGAGGCTAGTAATAGTTCTACTACTCTAGATGATAATTTTGATTTTGATCTTGATGGTTGCAACATCTCTGAAGTTATTAAGTTCCTACAAAAGCTTGCTAAAAATCCTAATGCTAGTGCTATGAACATGGCCTTTACAAAACACATTACTGATGCTCTCATAAAGATTAAAGAAGAAAAGATGAAACATAAAGCTTCTATTCCTATAAAACAAGAAGATGGTTGGGAACCCATCATTAATATGAAAGTGAATGACTTTGATTTCAAAGCTTTATGTGATCTTGATAGTAGTGTTTCTATGATGCCTAGAAGAATGATCAAAAAAAGAAAAATATTATGCCTAGAAGGATTTATGATATGCTTGATTTGCCTCCACTTGAAGATTGTTATTTGAATGTCCCACTTGATGATAATGCTAAAAAGAAAATCATAGGGAGTCTTAATGATTTTCTTATTATGGTTAACAATGCCTATGTACCCGTTGATTTCTATGTTTTGGATGTTGAATACAATGCTTCTTGTCCTATTACTTTGGGAAGACCTTTTCTTGGAACTATTGGTGCCATTATTTATATGAAAGAAGGCACCATTAAATATCAACTCCCACTCAATAAAGGTATAGAACACTTCCCTAAGAAGATAGAGAAGATTTATTTTGCTTCTCCCATGAAAACAAAATTTGGTCTTAATGCTTCTTCATTTGAGAACACTTGATTCTTTCTTGCTTCTTATGCCTAACTTAAAGGCGTTAAATAAAAGTACTTATTGGGAGATAACCCAAAAGTTTTAGATGAGTCTTGGAAGTTATTACTTCAGTAATAACCTATCCTTATCCTTTTTATTTTCTTTTTGTGCCAAGAGTAACCTCTAATGAGAGAGAAGTAATGATTGGGAAAGTTGCTGTCCTGAAACAGATTTCTGTGCTTCACCGTAAAAATTCGTGTAAAATCTCTGAACGTCTTTTTGAGGCGTGAATTTTTTGCTTCTGCCCCAGGTTGTTATCTAACTTTTGTTAGTTCAACACTTTTTGATTTGAGCAACATAAGGTCCTCGAAACAATTTGTCTTTACCTGCTGGTCTGTTTTGACAGATTTCTGCCATTTTCTGCATTTGCTTCTTGTTGGTTCCTTTTTGAGTTCTTTTGGGGAATTGAGATTTTTGAGGGAAGTGCTTCAGTAGCTAGTGTTCTAATGGAAGTTTATTTGGTGTTATAACTGAACCTTAAGACTTATTTATCTTGAGTGCACTAATGTTGCTAATAAAGATTGTGTGAAGTTTAGTATGAAGGAAAAATTTCAGGTGTATGGAAGGAATGAGTAATGCGATGAAGGATGGACTAAAGCTCAAGATTGGGGATGCCACGCGTGTCACCCCAAGAAATATCCAAGAAGTACAAGCATCAAAGCTTGGGGATGCCCAAGGCATCCCCTTCTTCATCAATAAAAATCACAGGTTTCTTCCAAACGCTTCATTTTTATTCTTTCATGCACAGTTGTGTTGTTCTTGGACCGTCTTCTTCTTCGTTTTCTTTTTGGTTTTTCGTTCGCTTTTGGTTTTCTTAGTTTGCTGAATAAATTGGTTGGACCCCCTCTTTCATACATTGGTTTGCAAATAGTTTGGTTTGGTTTGGAAAAGAGTAGGAAAGTTCATGCTTATGTGGTAAAAAGAGCTTGTTTTTTACTGTGGCCTATGCTTTTCCATGCCATGCTTGATATTGTTTTGGCTTTATGCTTAGTATTCTTTGCTGTAGCATGACTTGTTATAAACAATTGAGATTGATTAATGTGCCTTGGATGAATCATGCGTTGTTTTAGCATATTAAAGCATAGTATAGTGGTATTCTCCTTTGATGCTTTACTTGGGTTGACTTGGCACATGCTCACACCATGTTATGACTATCTCAAGTCACCATAGACTTTATGATCCTTTAGTTTTCAACTTGAGTATCACTTTATGCTTTGATCAATGATGTTTTGTCGCTCTGCATGATTATGACCATTATTGCTCTCTTAATTTGTCGCTCCCAGTCTTTTGCTAGCCTCCACAACCAAGTATGAGTTCCACTCATGCATCCAACTCCCTAAACCAAGTTATTCCAAAGAGTCCACCATACCTACCTACTAGCTTATGCTATTCCAAGTATATTCATGCTTTTGTTTATCTTCCAAATTAAACTTGTTATGAGAAAACTAGTGATTAAAGCTCTCACGGACTTGATGGCACACTTTACTTTTCTTGCCCTTAATAAACTTGAACCATTGTGTCGTCTATGTTGTATATGCTTGCACTTATTTGTTGGGAATTAGCAGAACCATGCTTTCATGGGGAATGCTTTCAACATTGCACGGGTACTTGTACCTAGTTGATATCATGCTCTTTTGTATATGGATATCGTCGGTGTGAAATGAAAGGGGAGCTTGTAAGTCCATGGAGTTATGTATATGTGTTAGAGAAACGCCTGGGCTGCTGGTCTAATCCATGCTGACATGGTGGAAACGTGCAGCGTAACCATAATGAGTTGTCTATGAAGCATTCTTCTTATAAAAAAAGAGAGTCGTATATTGAAAAAAAAAGACAAAAAGAAAAAAAAAGATTATGAAAAGAGGAAAGAGAGAAAAAAGCACCATATTCCCATGGTAAATAAGAAGATTGTTGAGATGCTCGTTGTCTGCTTGCCTTGTCATTTTGATATGGGGATTCTTCCGTATCATCGGGCAAGGGGTACCCTGTTGGCGGTTCTCTATGATACACATGTACTTACGATGACAAGAACTTACCGGTAACTAAACTTGAGTAGCATGAGGAGCGGCCCTCGTATTCAAGGGACATGAGATTTCCAACTTATACTTCGTCAAGCATATACACCATAGTTTGTTAACTTTAACCTTAATCACTTCAAGATGCTTATGATAGGGGCAATGAGAGCTGAAAGCTATTAAGTACCATAATTTTTGGAAGCTCTTTATGAAACTTGAATCCCTACTTCCTTCTATGAAGGCCTTTCTTTTACATTTATGTTGAGTCTCCACCTTCTATCTTTATGCACCTACTTTGAGAGCATAGTGGCCATTCTTAGTTCTATGTGCATTGTTCCAAGACTTATTGATTGATGCATAGCTTTGATATTGCTTGTTTTAAAATATTTGTATCTAGTCACTCTTATGAACTTTGAAGGTGTACTATGCATTTATGTTTGCTACTCTATGAGGGACAAGGTGAATACTACTATGCTATGTTTTCTTTATGTGAAACAAACAAACGTCTTGCAAAGCATTGTTATTCATGAATCTTTTGTTTGTGCCTTTTCATGTTGCATCATAGTTTCTTTGTCTTATTGCTAGAATTTTGTCTTTCATGTTATGATTGAAGTACTATGATCCCAGCTTTGAATGTTTTGCAAATACTTTGATCAAGTCTTTGATGGTGCATGTCACCTCAAAAATTATTCTTTCTTTTTATCACTTACCTACTCGAGGACGAGCAGGAGTTAAGCTTGGGGATGTTGATACATTGCAAATGTATCTATAATTTTTGATGTTCCATGCTTAGTTTTATCCACTTTCTTGTCTTTTGTTCCAACTTTGGAGTACTTTTCATATGATTTCTTGGACTAACCTATTAACAAGAGCCACAGTGCCAGCTGCCTGTTTTCTGCTGTTTTTGGTTCCAGGAAAATCAGAAAATGAATATTCTCGGAATTGGACGGGACAAAAGCCAAAGTGCCTATTTTTCTGGAAGTCATCAGATGCCAGAATACGAGACGGAGAGGGGCCAGGGGGCCACCACACCACCTGGTCGTGCGGCCCAGCCTGGCCCACGCCAGGGGGTGGTGTGGCCGCCTCCGGCACCCCCTTGGCCTCCCCTTCCGCCTATAAGATGCCCTCGGGACGAAAATCCTAAGTACCCGATCAAAAATCCACGAAAGAGTCTATAGCTGCCGTCATCTCCATCCCTAGATCAGGAGGGATCTGATGCTCTTCCCGGCACCCTGCCAGAGAGGGGAATTCACCCTGGAGGCCTTCTTCATCACCATGCAAGCCTCCGGTGTGATTCGTGAGTAGTTCATCCTTGGACTACGGATCCATGTAGTAGCTAGATGGTTGGTTCTCCTCCTTTGTGCTTTCATGTCTAGATCTTGTGAGCTCCGTTCATGATCAAGATCATCTATTTGTAATTCTGCATGTTGTGTTTGCGGAGATCCGATGGATATTGAGATGCTATTTCAGATTGATTATTGATTCTATCATGTCTTTGTTATTTGTGATCTTGCATGCTTTCCGTTGTTAGTAGCTATCTTGGCCAAGTAGATGCTAACAACTCCAAGAGTTAGTATTTATGCTTGATAGTGGGTTCATGCCTCTGGTAATCTGGGGAAGTGACAGAAATCTCTAAGGTACTAGATGTGCTGTTGCTACTAGGGAGAAAACAACAATCCTTTGTTCATATAACAATCGTATTGTTTACTTTACACACAGTTCGTAAAGCAATAATCTATTGCTTGCAACTTAATACTGGAGGGGGTTCAGATGATAACCTGAAGGTGGATTATTAGTCATAAATGCAGTTGGATGGCGGTCTATGTATAATGTTGTAATGCCCAATCAAGTCTCAAAGGAGTCAAGATGATTAGTATATGCATGTATTGCTTTCTCTATGTTTGTCAATTGCCCCTCTGTAATTTGTTCACCCAGCATGTTATCTATCTAAGGAGAGCCACCTCTAGTGAACTATGGATCCCGGTCCTTGTCTTTTACATTCAATCTATAAACTTTTAATGCTTTGTGTTTACTTTCTGCAAACTTTTACTTTTTTCCATTCAATACATTTAATCCTTTGTTTTTAGCAAAACACGGTGAGATTAACAACCTCATTACAAGTTGGGGACAAAGTTCTGTGGTTGTGTTGTGCAGGTCTCCACGTTGCTACTAGCACCGGTAGTGCGTCCTGCCAAGGCTCAGCTGGCAACACCTTTGGGGTGTTTCCTTGCTCCTACTGGTTCGATTAAACCTTGGTTTCATAACCGAGGGAAACTTGTTGCTGTGCTCATCATACCTTCCTCTTGGGGTTCCCAACGAGCTCTACATCAACACCGCACCAGCACTTTTCTGGCGCCATACACTGAGCCATCACCCGCAACAACAATGACCACAGGCAACATCATCCTCACAACTATAATGGAAGTCATAACTTCCAAGGTGAACCGGAATGGGATATAAGCGATGATGATGAAGGAGAACCATGTTCCCGCCACTTTTCTCAACCACACCATCGACACTGGCAAGCAATGAATGAAAATGATCCCGAGCAAAGGCGTAGAAGGGACCATGAGAGAGACCATCAAGCTCCTACTCCATCGCCCATCAAGGCAATCAAGCTCCACCCCAAGACCGCATGGACCAAATGAAGTAAGCATGAGGCAAGAACGCCGCAACAACTACCATGATCATGATGATGGAAAATTTGGGAAGCTAAAGTTTGCTATGCCCAAGTTCAAAGGAGAAGGAGATGCGGGCGCATACATTGAATAGGAACTCAAATTTGATAAGATCTTCCGAGTCCACAACTATTCCGAAGAGCATAAAGTTGCAATGGCATCCCTTGAGTTTGAGGACTATGTCAATGTTTGGTGGGAAGATTATCAAAGCCATCGTGAGAAGCAAGAAGAGCCACCGATTAGCACTTGGATGGAAACGAAGCAAGTAATGTATGCAAGATTTGTCCCTGGACACTATAGTCAAGACCTCTTCGACAAGCTACAAAACTTGAAGCAAGGCACAAACTCAATTGAAGAGTACTACAAATAAATGGAGAAGACTACGATACGAGGCGATGCGAGAGAACTTGAAGAGCAAACAATGTCAAGGTTCCTCAATGGTTTGAGCCGCCCAATATGGAAAATTGTTGACTTCCAACCGTACAAAAACCTTATCAAGCTTCTCCACCAAGCCACCAAAGCCGAGCACCACTTGCAAAAGGAAAATTCTACTTTGTGTCAATCAATGCAGTTGCCTCCAACAAGCCAACAAATCAAGCACCAACCTCATCCAAGTAAGCAAAAACTACAATGACATCCTCCTACAATACAACAATGGATAGTTAAGTCAATTTCTTCAAGTGTTGAGGAAAGGTCCACCAATCATATGAGTGCGTAAACACAAGAGTTATGCTTATGATGAACATGCCGCAACCTATTCCATGAGTGAAGAAGAATATGAAACTTTGGCACAAGTTGCTCTTGCAAAGGAAGCCGCAATGGAAGAGGATGACACCCTACTATGTGAGCATGATCCAAGCCCTTCACTCGTCATAGCGCAAGTCTTGGAAACACAATCCATTGCAAGAGAGGACCAATGCCTAAATATTTTCCAAACTCGAGTTGGAATTGATGGTAAGTCCATAAAGGTAATCATCGATGGAGGAATTTTTCATGACCTTGTGAGCATAAAACTTTGTGAGAAACTCGAGTTGCCATGCATGGAGCACCCTCATACATATCACGTCAAATAGCTTGATGACAATGGAACCCTCAAGATTAAATTCAAAGTCAACATCTCCTTAAAGATTGGGCCATATGAAGACACCATCGAGTGTGATGTATTGCCTATGACCGTGTGTCACATGCTACTTGGGATACCATGGCAATATGATAGAGGAGCTATACATGATGGTACCACAAACCAATACTCATCCAAGTGGAGTGACAAGACATTTGTACTCCAATCAATGATGCCAAGCCAAAAAAAATCCTCCCACATGTCAAGCTTACCCAAGATACAACAAGCCATGGACCCTTGTGAGATGAGTGATGAAAGAGTGAACCACCAACACGTGAGTGAGTGCCACAAGCCACAAATGAGTGGAAAAGTCTTGAGTGCCACGACCCATGCCACCAAAAGTGAGAAGAGTGATTTGAGTGTGACCCATACTAACAATCAATCATACAATTCTCTTTGTTTTTAGTCTTGCAAGGTACCCAAGATAGGCCACCACCTCCAAGACACATTCTACAAGATCTCCAACCACATCTTGAAGGCAAGAACAACGTCAACTCTTTGACAACTTTGCATAAGGATTCGACACTGGAGATCTGATAGCATACAAGCTCAAGACCACAAGCACATCTATTTCCTTACATGATGATGGAGGAACATAGTCGAGGTCGACTCATTTTCAAGCGGGGCGAGATGGCGCAGCCCAACATATGGCAATCACCATTGGACCACATCATGTCACGCCAACCGCTCCTACTAAGATGAATTCCTCCCATCTCTTATCTTCTTTTGATCATCGCTTGAATGGGATCCTACTTGAGCCAAGTGCCTATTGTATGACTAGGCCCATTACCATGATGCCAAGAGGAGGACACATGGATGCACCAGGAACCAAGATGCCCAAGCAAGAAGCATGGAAAAGAAAATAGAAGAAGAATTTCGGCGCCAGTCTAGGTGCGGTCGGATGGACCAACGGATCATCCCGAGGATAGATCTGGCATGCCGAACTCACCGCTGGAAACTAGCAATGCTCCGCAGAAACAAGCACCAGTACATCAATCCGGTGACAGCCGAATTAATCTAGGAACCGCCGAAACTTTCCGGCATAAATCCCGGCGCTGCCAAACTTACCGCTGAAATCCCCTGTCTACGCACAGTTCGGATTTGATGCCCTGGAATATTCCATCTACCTACCCTTTCACCCTAGTACTATAAATATCCCCTTTTAGCTCACTCTGGACAGAGAATGAATATATGAATATTGAGTAGATTTGGCTTAGACTCCATCTTCCCATAGGGGGAACCTCTCTAGGATGTAAATCAAGACCTAGGTTGTACAAGGCCCTCTCCGTATGAGCGCTCTTTCTCTCCTGTGATCTATATTGTGTACATCTCTCCCTTTGGGTATATATTGATTGCAGTCTCTTCACAAGTAGATTCTAGCACCTCTGGAACGATCTTTCCTTTGTGGATTGTTGGGGATATATTTTCCGAGTAAACCCACTATGACTCACTGACCAGAGTGGCCCACTTCAGGTTAGAGCTATGCTTCACTGGCGGCCCAGTCAGAGAGAGAAGATGGAAGCCCATCCGGCTACGGGAAGGCCCAGAAGACTTACTGACTTAGGCTTGTAGGAATACTTGTAGTCCAAGATGTACTCTGTATCGACTCTGTATCATAGCCGGATATGAATCTCCTATAACCCTAGGATCGGATGACTATATAAGTCTGTAGGGGTTCGTAGCAAGGAAAACAAAATTTTCTATCGCATACAAACAAACAAGCCAAGATCTATCTACTAGATTGTAGCAACGAGTCGATGGAATAACTCACCCTCGAAGATTCCAAAGTGTTTAACGAGAGCAGATTCTCGTGGGTGATGTAGTCGTACTCTTTCCGATCTCAAGATCGCGTAGACGATCCTTCCGGCGCCGCGTTCCCGCAGCGCTCCCGCAGTCGGTCACACGTTCGGTACTCGACGAAGACCTTCCTCTCCCTTGTTCCAGCAGGCAGCGGAGGTTGTAGCACTCTCCTCGCGATTCCGGCAGCACAACGGCGTGGTACCGGAGGTAGAGGGGAAATCCCGCAGGGCTTCGCCTTAAGCCGGTGCGAGTATGGTGGAGCTTATGAGAGAGGCTATTAGTGGTCTAGTAATTAGACACACCAATTAGAAGGCTCTAAACCAATTAGAAGGCTCTAAACCGAATAGCTCTAAACCGGGGTCTAGATCTAGGGTTTAGTTTAGAGGATAGGAAACTTGTGTGTCTAGGAGGAGCCCTGCCCCTCCTTTTATGGGAGGGGGGTCTTGGCGCGCCAGGGGAGGGAGGGAGTCCCTCCCCAACTCGGCCTTGGGCTGGGCGCCGGCCTGGAGGAGTCCAACTCCTCCTCCAGGTTGGTTCCAACTCCTCTTGCTTGTTTCCCACAGTTTCTTGTTTTGGCAGTTTGACTTTCAAACTGGACATTTGACTTTTCTGTTTTAGGATTCAATTTAATCCTATATTTGGGACAGCAAGAACACTTAGTACATGATGCAATCATTCCAATATGTAATGACACATTCATGTACCCCTTCCCCCCCGGAGTGCCGGACAATCCGGACCCTTCTAGAACATTCCCGATGAAAACACCGGAATCATTCCCGAACTCCGAAACGGGACTTTCCTTATATGAATCTTATTCTCCGGACCATTCCGGATCACCTCGTGATATCCCGGATCCCATCCGAGACTCCGAACAACATTCGGTCTCTTTCTCATAATACCATAACTACTCAAACAACGTCGAATCCTTAAGTGTGTCTCCCTACGGTTCGTGAATTATGCGGACATGATCGAGACACTTCTCCGAACAATAACCAATAGAGGAATCTGGAAATTCATATGGCTCCCACATATTTCTACGATTACTTTGCGATCGAATGAACCACTTACATACGATACCAATTTCCCTTTGTCTCACGATATGTTACTTATCCGAGGTTATGATCGTCGGTATCTCTGCATACCTAGTTCATCCTCGTTACTGATAAGTACTCTTTTCTCGTTCCCGTGATATGTGATCCCTTGTGACCAAGTCACATGCTTGCAAGCTAATTGGATGACATTTCACCGAGAGGGCCCAGAGAATATCTATCCGTCATGTGGATGGACAAATCCCACTCTTGATCCATGTGTTTCAACCAATACTTTCCGAACACTCAATGCCACTTTTATAGCCACCCTGTTACGGTGTGGTGTTTGATGACATCAAAGCATCCATCCAGTAAAGGTGATATGCACGATCTCATGGTCGAAGGAATTAGGTTACTATGTATCAGAAAGCATATAGCAATTGAACTATTGAAATGACTTGATCTTTATGCTACGCTTATCTATAGGAGTATGTCCATCACATCATTCTCCTAATGATATGATCCTGTTGTTAATAACATCTCTATGTTCATGATCAGGAAACCATGACCATATATTAACCAACAAGCTAGTTTAACAAGAGGCTTTACTAGGGACTCTTATTTTAGTTTACAAATCACACAAGTATTAATGTTTCCGGTTAATACAATTATAGCATGGTATGTAAACATTTATCATAAGTGTGAAGACATGATAATAACCACTTTATTATTGCCTCTTGGGCATATCTCCAACAGTCTCCCACTTGCACTAGAGTCAATAATCTAGTTTCGAACCTTTGTGTATATAACACCTATGGCTTTCCGGTGTTGTATGTACACGATTGCTAGTGGTCAACTGATCTCCGGATCTGACACTTCCAGGTCCGTGTGTAATTGCATGTCTTTGCGTCTCTACGCATCACTCATTCTCTAATGAGATGGCTTTGTATAAATTTGGTATTTCGGTGTGACCTTTAGCTCTTTGGGGTTAAAACATGTTGATAATATTGTCGCACAATATATCTTCATAGTATTATCCCACTGTGAACTACACCTAGTTTGATAACAAACTTCTTGACACAAATGCCCTCTTTTGCTGCTATAATAGCAGTCATATACTTAACCTTTTGTTGTAGTATCTGTCACAATGTCTTAACTTTGGAACTCATCCAAATCCATTATGGAACTCACTTTCCATTTATATTGTGCCACCCTTAGTTTAGATTGAGATAAACTTAATTTGTACTTTGTGACAAAGCTAGTATCAATGTAGTACTTTTACAATGAACTAACCATCTATTTGTCACTTCTACAAATATTATACTCTTAGTTCTTTCAGAAGATCATAAGAATATCCTTACTATTGTCCAATGATCATCTTACGAATCATTCTGGTATATGCTCTCAACATTTAGAGCATAGGACATATCTGGATTTGTACATATCACAGTATGATTGATATAAATACTCTTTGTGATTTCATACATCAAGTATCAATCTATACTTGATTATTTGTTTCACTTTACCAAATGTCAATACACTTGAATATATCATCAACATTGAACTCATTCAATCCTTTCTGTGTGACAAGAACCTTCTCTTGTAGTTTCTATATTGAACTCATTCAATATCTTGTCTATGTACTTCTGGCACAACCATATTAGCGTCTATTGATGCCAAATATCTGGGTTTTGCCTAAGTCTTTCATCGGGATGAAATTCTTAATATGTGTTAATAAAAGATACATTATTTCCAATCAACAATATGTCTTCCACATAATGTATTAAAAACATGTCTTAGCGCTCCCACTTAATTTCTTGCAATTGCAAGCATCTTCATTGTCTCTGATGAAATTAAACCCTTTTAACAGTTTCATCATAGTGAAGATTCCAACTCCGCTATGCTCACTCTAACCATTGAAGTTTGCATATGCTTTTAGCATCCTTTGAATTAACAAAACCCTATGGACCGTGTTATGCACATGGCCTAGGTAACGATTCTATTAGAAGAACTTGTTTTGTTTATTCAACTACCATATAACAAAATTATATGTAGTGGTTGCTACATTAATCCGTCTAGACTAAATATCACTATGAAAGATCAAATCTTGTCATAGTCAACCTTTGAACATTGTTGTGAACTCTTTCCCAACATGTCGACTATTTCATAGATGTAAAACATCCATGTCTATTTCTTTATAGATCCAGACACAACTGTAAGGTCTTACACCTTTCTCGAGGGTCCTTCAAGTTCAAAACTTGATTTCTCGTGTATGGAGCTATCACGGATTTTATGGCTTCAAGCCATTTGACGGAGTCAGGGCCCATCATCGCTTCTTTGTATGTAGTCGGTTCATTATTCTCAAACAATGATTCAACCCTCAAATCTTGGTATTTGATTGTTTACCCGATCTACTTGTTTCAATAGGAACTTAGATCTCCGTGACCACAACCTTTTGAGGTACGTGAACCATGAGCATTGTTGCTGCCTCCGAAACACTTTTTGGCGCTGCGCAACTCTGCACATATAGCTAAGGTTCTTTTAACCTTATCAAAGTTTCTATTGTCCTCCCACTTAACTTTTCACGAAAAATTTCTTCTCAAAGAAACTTGACGTTTTAAGTGACAAACACTTTTGTCTCCGATGTTATGGAGGAGTACTTAACAGTTATTCGAAATAACATACAAAGACAGGTTCATCCGACTTTGGTTGCAAACATCTTTCTTATGCATAGCATACCAATGTTTAAGAAAGGACAACTTGGGTTTTATCCCAAACCATAACCTTATATGGTGTCATTTCAACGGATTATGATGAAGCTCTTTTCAGTGGAAAAACGGTAATCTCTAAAGCTTTTAATCTTTAAAATACAATGGCAGTTTTATGAATTACACCTTTCGATCTTACCATGTCAAACAAGGTTTAATTACATATCTCGAACGCTCCATACTCTTATGGTGTTTCGGGAAAATGCAAATCCACGGAACGATTCCTTAAATCTTAGGTATTATGCTAAACTTGTAACTCAAATATCTTCCTTTATGATCTTATCATAAACTATTTATATTCTTGTTACAATGATCTTGCACTTCATCTTGAAAGTCTTTGAACTTTTCAAATGTTTCATACTTCATCCTTATTAAGTAAATATTCATATATTCACTCAAATTTTCGGAGAAAGCATATGAAGTTGAAATCCATCGCTCTTGACTACACATAACGGACTTCGTACAACAATATGTACAAGTTCCAATAAGCTAGTCATTCGTTCCCTTTTGGCCTATGAACGAAGTTTTAATTATCTCTAGGAAAGTTTCACAAGCGTCATATGATCAAAAATCAGAAGACTCCAAAATTCCATCAACATGGAGTTTCTTCATGTTTTCTTTCAAATATAATTTAAACGGCGATGTCACTTCCTAAGTGATCTTTCAATCAATTTGTCTTTCGACATTTTTAGCACTAGTTTTATGGATGTGATTTTCTCCAACGAGATTTGCGAATCATCCATCTTTTATGGAATACGGCAATTATTTGAACAATCCTTTTGTTCTCATAATACCTGATAAAACAAATCTTTGAAGGCAAGCTTTGATGTTTAACAAGCAACACAATAACCCTTTATTTTGTTCTTGATGAACATCATCACATATTCTTTTGCTAATTACTTAGGTCATTGTAGTTCATGAATTGTGTTGTTTCGTATGACGATTCACACCAACAAATTCAGTATCAAATACTTTGAGAACCACATTGTTTAATAAGCAAAGAATATAGCCATAACATGTATATCATCTATATACTTAAACTGAACGATTCTAGTCTTTTCTTTTCTGCCATATATTTATGAGATTCTCTTTCAGTATTTCCTTTTCAGTTTGAAAGAATCTATCAACATCAATAGTGGAGTCATACATATGACATATAGTCCAAAGCGTGTATAGTTAAATACCAATGTCTTTGGACTTGCACTTTGAAGTAGATCACCATCATCAAATATTTGGTGTTCTTTCAAATTCCTTTCTTTAGTAATCTCTTGGTGTAGTAAACATTTTACCTACATCAAATATTCACCCTTATCATGGAATCGTCCATGATCAAGCTACTTTTAGCTTATAACGGTGAATCATGAGTATAATGTTGCTCTCCAAATCTTTTTGGACGATTAGGACAACTAGTATCTCCAACCTTTTGCAAATTCTCATCAAATATGAGAACATGACTTTTGCCATATTATACTCTATCATGTTGTAACCAATACTTCGTTTCAGATATCACAATATCTTCCACAAATATGGTTTCTGAAACAACTCTTTCAGATCCTTAGATAACCTTGATATTAGGAGAATCCTTTGAATATCAAGAATCATGGAGACAAACATGATACTTATGTACTAACACTTGGAATTGTTACTCTTGATTTAATACTAATTATTAAACTTCATGGAGTAACCGGAACTTACTGAAAGTTTGCAATAGGACTTTTAAACTTTAGATTAACACTTAAAAAACAATACGATACCAGTTCGTAAAGTAACTAACCAGAATTCTATAGTTCTATCATCTCAATTATAACTAAGCGCAAGGTGGTAAACGGATGCCAATGACTACAACAACTATGCAAATTCACTTTGATTTAGTTTATGATAAATTGAGTTCTAATTAATAATTAAATTAATCTAGGTGAACTCCCACTCAAAACAATATCCCTCACATTGTTTTAGTGATCACACGAACCAAATCCACCACATCAAAACCGATCATCACGAGAGTTGATATAGCTTCAATGGCGAACAATCGACATGTTCATCATATCTACTATATGATTCATGCTTTACCTTTCGGTGATCCGTGTTCCTGAGGCCATGTCTGTACATGCTAGGCTCGTCAAGATCAAACCTTAGCTTCCGCATAAGCAAATCTGGCTTGCTTACGTTGTATTCACCCGCGGAATCAAAGACACCCGATCATCACGTGGTGCTTCGAAGCAGCAAGCTTTGGCAACGGTGCATACTAAGGGTGAACACTTTAGAACTTGAAATTTATGTGCATGAGGGATCATCTTATAATGCTACCGTTGTCTACTAAGCAATACAAGATGCATAAAGGATTAACATCACAGGCAATTCATAATATGTGATATGATATGGCCTTTCTTCTTTGTGCTTTCGATCTCCATCTTCAAGCACGAACATGATCTCCATCATCACCGGCATAGCATCAAGGTCAATGATGCTTCTTCATGGTTGTCGTCCACCAGCATCAACTATTACAACTATTTTGAATAGACACGCAGGTCTTAACAGAAATTAAAGACAACCATATGGCTCCTGCCGGTTGCCAACTTACAATAAGGAACATTGCATACATCAAATATAATCACAATCATGGCCATATCACATCACTGCACACCCCTGCAAAACAAAGTTAGACGCTTCTACTTTCTTTGCATATTTTACGTGGTTTGGGGCTTTCCATAAGTGTCGTTCTAACTTACGAACAAGAACCACAACATTGATACTAGCATTGTTGATTACCCGTTGTAAATTGGATCTTAACTATGCTAGGAGAAACAGGCACCCGCAAAGCCACTTATGCAATACAAGTTGCATGTCAAGCGTGGAGCAAGTCTCATGAACGATGTCATGTAAGGTTAGCCCGGGCCGCTTCATCCCAACATACCGCAAGATACAAAGTACACAAAAAGCAATCGACAATAAGAGCATCAACGCCCACAATGACCATTGTGTTCTACTCGTGCAACAGATCTACATATAGACACGGCTCTGATACCACTGTAGGGGTTCGTAGCAAGGAAAACAAAATTTTCTATCGCATACAAACAAACAAGCCAAGATCTATCTACTAGATTGTAGCAACGAGTCGATGGAATAACTCACCCTCGAAGATTCCAAAGTGTTTAACGAGAGCAGATTCTCGTGGGTGATGTAGTCGTACTCTTTCCGATCTCAAGATCGCGTAGACGATCCTTCCGGCGCCGCGTTCCCGCAGCGCTCCCGCAGTCGGTCACACGTTCGGTACTCGACGAAGACCTTCCTCTCCCTTGTTCCAGCAGGCAGCGGAGGTTGTAGCACTCTCCTCGCGATTCCGGCAGCACAACGGCGTGGTACCGGAGGTAGAGGGGAAATCCCGCAGGGCTTCGCCTTAAGCCGGTGCGAGTATGGTGGAGCTTATGAGAGAGGCTATTAGTGGTCTAGTAATTAGACACACCAATTAGAAGGCTCTAAACCAATTAGAAGGCTCTAAACCGAATAGCTCTAAACCGGGGTCTAGATCTAGGGTTTAGTTTAGAGGATAGGAAACTTGTGTGTCTAGGAGGAGCCCTGCCCCTCCTTTTATGGGAGGGGGGTCTTGGCGCGCCAGGGGAGGGAGGGAGTCCCTCCCCAACTCGGCCTTGGGCTGGGCGCCGGCCTGGAGGAGTCCAACTCCTCCTCCAGGTTGGTTCCAACTCCTCTTGCTTGTTTCCCACAGTTTCTTGTTTTGGCAGTTTGACTTTCAAACTGGACATTTGACTTTTCTGTTTTAGGATTCAATTTAATCCTATATTTGGGACAGCAAGAACACTTAGTACATGATGCAATCATTCCAATATGTAATGACACATTCATGTACCCCTTCCCCCCCGGAGTGCCGGACAATCCGGACCCTTCTAGAACATTCCCGATGAAAACACCGGAATCATTCCCGAACTCCGAAACGGGACTTTCCTTATATGAATCTTATTCTCCGGACCATTCCGGATCACCTCGTGATATCCCGGATCCCATCCGAGACTCCGAACAACATTCGGTCTCTTTCTCATAATACCATAACTACTCAAACAACGTCGAATCCTTAAGTGTGTCTCCCTACGGTTCGTGAATTATGCGGACATGATCGAGACACTTCTCCGAACAATAACCAATAGAGGAATCTGGAAATTCATATGGCTCCCACATATTTCTACGATTACTTTGCGATCGAATGAACCACTTACATACGATACCAATTTCCCTTTGTCTCACGATATGTTACTTATCCGAGGTTATGATCGTCGGTATCTCTGCATACCTAGTTCATCCTCGTTACTGATAAGTACTCTTTTCTCGTTCCCGTGATATGTGATCCCTTGTGACCAAGTCACATGCTTGCAAGCTAATTGGATGACATTTCACCGAGAGGGCCCAGAGAATATCTATCCGTCATGTGGATGGACAAATCCCACTCTTGATCCATGTGTTTCAACCAATACTTTCCGAACACTCAATGCCACTTTTATAGCCACCCTGTTACGGTGTGGTGTTTGATGACATCAAAGCATCCATCCAGTAAAGGTGATATGCACGATCTCATGGTCGAAGGAATTAGGTTACTATGTATCAGAAAGCATATAGCAATTGAACTATTGAAATGACTTGATCTTTATGCTACGCTTATCTATAGGAGTATGTCCATCACATCATTCTCCTAATGATATGATCCTGTTGTTAATAACATCTCTATGTTCATGATCAGGAAACCATGACCATATATTAACCAACAAGCTAGTTTAACAAGAGGCTTTACTAGGGACTCTTATTTTAGTTTACAAATCACACAAGTATTAATGTTTCCGGTTAATACAATTATAGCATGGTATGTAAACATTTATCATAAGTGTGAAGACATGATAATAACCACTTTATTATTGCCTCTTGGGCATATCTCCAACAAAGTCGTCCTAGGGACCAGCCTTTAGGGCACGCACTACAACCACAACTCTCACAGGCGAAACCTCTCTTATAATTTGTTGTACTTCTAGCTTTGCTGATATACTGGATTGCTAGCAGGAGTAGGACCCGTCCATCGTAGTACGATCTGAACCTGGGTAAGCTTGTGTGCTCACCGACCCGGAGAACCATACGTATCACACCCTACCTATTCCCACGCCTCGAGGACCTCCTCATGGCGTACATGTCTTCAATCTGACGACAGCTGGTGCCCACCGTGGGGCAGGTGACCTTCGGATATGTGTTCGAAGCGGAGTCTGTGTGTATCGGAATTGACAAAACAATCATTGTCGATCGCTTCCTCTACACCAGCGACGTCCCTCTCGTCCTCCTCGATGAGACATGGATTCCATCTAGGGATGCCATGAATAGCTACACCATCATGTCAATCGGTGAGATTGACATCTACCTCGGTTTCGCTGAACCTGCCCAACCCACCCCAGTGGTGATGATAGAGGCAGAAGAAAACTCTGGATCCACTTTGTCCATGGAGGCGACAGAGTTCCGGATCTCAGAAAACCCTAATCCCACCCAATCCGCACCTAAATCAGAGATCGTGGAGAAGATCGGATTTGAAGAAGAGCTCCCTCGGGAGATCAAATATCAGGAAGATCAAAGCTTCAACAGCTCCAGATCCGGCTCTGCCGATGCTGGAGCAGGAAAATTGCTTCTAAACCACACGGTGAAGAGGATGATGTTGAGAAGTGTAATCATGAACATTGTTTGATACCATCAAAAGTTTCGAGGAATCCAAAAAAGAAGACCTCACCTACCTCTGAGCACATGGATCTCACTTTGTTGGCTACGTCAGCTCTAGATCTAGCTCTACCGATGCTGGAGATGACAACAACTCGGTTTTGGATGCAATCAGAATGAACACCAACACATCGGCTTCCCCAGGGGAATACATTGACGTCAGGAGAACTCCAGGCGTACGAAGAATAATTCAGAGAAGAACTCAGCTCCTGGGCTACACATGAAGGAGAAGGGTCGGATTCAAGCCCCTACAATAGTATGGATGAAAGATACGATGAAAACTTTATTGACTCGCGGGATGATAGGGCTCTCAGAGAAAATCCCGACGTCCAAATGTCCGAAAGTACTAACGGAATCTTATCTCCAGGAAACGGACCAAAAGCCGTCTTTGCTACCGGTACCCAGAGGGCAAAGAAGAAGAAAAAAACTCTGATGAAGGATCTTCCAGTGGAGGAGAAAGTTGACGAAGAGCTCCAGATGGAGGATTCATATGGTGCTCTGATCCCCCAGGAGCCGAAAAAATCTCTAGTGGATGGACATGTGGTCACTCCCGGTTCCCGTGAACTCTACGGAGAAGCATTAACAACCCCAATCCCAACTTCCTCGGAACTTACACCATAAGAGCTAGAGGACAGGGCTCAAGATTTAGAAGCATACCGCTTGCAACTCTTGGACGAAACAACGCACCTTGTCGAGGAAAAACAGTGTATCAATAGTAAGAATGCAGAGTAGTTTAATTCCTTGCACCACCAGAAGACCCTGAACAACCCTGAGCTAGCAAATAAAAATCAGGATGTTCAGAAGACCCTTTTCGAGGGAAAGAAAACAGACATAGTCATGGGACAACCTCGTCTTGACACCAAGGGAAACCGGGTGTATAACGTGTCGGTGGAAAACACTGTTGACATGGGCCTAACCCTTCGAGTGCTTATTATTGCTATATATGGTGCGGCCCAACGGAAGCCTCACCTGAAGATATGCCAAAATCCATGAAGCCCACGACGGTTTGGCTGATACGAAGCCTACAAGGACACAGGCTCCTGGCGTAACAATACTAGACTAGATACGAACTCTAACTTGTAAACCAACTCGTATTGGTATCCGAGACCTAGCCTCCCCATATATAAAGACTGGGAGGGGCGAACGAGGGGGGCATCCAATCTTACAATACGCACACCTCTCTCTCTCTCTCGGCGAGATCGCATCTAGACGACTCAACGAGTTTGTACTCTCCAATGATAATACGAGCAGACAAGCAAAAAGTAGGGTTTCCTCTACAAAGGCCTAAACCTGTGTAAATCGCCTCCCTTGTTTGTCTGTTAAACTGACGAAATCCACAGCGCTCTCTCTTTTCCGCGAAACCCCAAGTCCATCACAATAGGAATTGCCGAGGTTACCCCTCGTCAATTGGCACCGTCTGTGGGAAACTTGAGCACTGGAGTCATGGATTCGGCGGCTCCCTCTTCATCAAGCAACAACTCGATGACCAAGGTTGGTGAGATCTACTACGATCTTGTCGATCTTGATCCACGCCCGCCCACTCCTCCTCCGTCCTCCGTCGACGTCAACCGGGAGACAGATCTCATGAATAGGGTGCTTACACTTCGTCGTCAAGAAACCCGAAAACCTCTGCCTCTCGGATCCGATATATTCGGGTTCATCAGCAGCAATTGCAGCGCCTACAGCAACAACGATGTCTTTCGTCGGCTCTACTAGAAGGGCAACCTTGTCCCCAGCAAACGTCGTGAACAATCACGACTACACTGAGGACTAGGAGGATCTCGCTGATTTAAGCAATAGCATCTCTTTTCGGTTACGATAACGAGCTGACATCTTCTCCAACACGGCGGACCCGAAGACTGTTTCAATTCTACCGTGGACTATATTTTCTTCAACTATGCACCGAGGCTCCATATCAGCTTTGTCCTTGCGCGTGGATCTAATCCGATCTACAAGACCGAGAAATTGATATTCGGAGGTGGCCGAAAAACCAGACGTCCGGAGGTCATGCGTACTGAACACAAGCTCAAGGACAAGGGATCTGTCCTCGTTACCTTGTCTAAAATAAATCGACGATCGTGCTCCTATTTCTCCTATTCGCGGAAGAGAAAAAAATACTCATGTCAGGATCTGTCGTCCGGTCGAGCTCAGGAGACGAGAAAAAGAATAAAGATCACCGAGTCAGTTTGGTTGGAGTAAAGAAAGTACCCGACGTTCCTACAACTTCTCCATGGAAAGATCAAGGAGAGAGAAAATTTTCATACAAACAAACCTCAGAGTCAACATGCAACAAAAAAAGGGATTTTTCACGAGTACTAATTCAAGTTGGATCAAAGCATGCATCGGATTTGCATAAGACTATATCTCCACTACTCCTTATTTCGTATTATTATATTTTTTTATGAATACTAATTATTTGACATGTATATTTACGAGGCTAGTTAACCAAAGTACAATGTGTAAATCGACGGAACGACAAGCGTCAACATACAACATACGGGCATGCACTCCACTCGCCGTTTCGGCTGCACCGCATCGACTCCGGATGATAGAGACTCGAAGATTCGCCACCACATTGACCCCATCGACCGTGTTTACACTACGCTCGGGGGCTCCACCGACTATATCGCGCGAACCATCAAAATCTTCGGCTGCGGCGACCCGCCAAAATATTCGGATGCGGCAACCACCTATAAATCTTCGGATGCGGCGATCCATTGACAGCATCGGCTCCGGCTCCTCCGGCCACATCAACTTCATCGACTACCAACAAAGCTAAGTTCTCTATTTTGAGTTAATTTTTTTCTTATTTTAATCGCACTCGAAACAATTGGAGGTTGTACCCTCTTCGAGTAACCTAAGTGCCATCGACTTCATGCACTCGAGCAGTTCATGCGTGATTTCCCGAATAGTTGATTCTGCCTGAGCGTCGAATCCTTGAACTTCGACCCGGTTGTAGCCTAACTGACAGGTCGGCAAGGTACTGAGACTAATGGCATCAGGATAACGAAAAGGTCTTGCATTATGGTGCAAAAGTGTCGATTCCAATGACACTAGAAAATATTATGACAAATTAAAAAGCAATATTCTTTATGAGATGCAAGTACTTCATAATTTTCTATGTTTTTTGCAAGGATGTCATCTACATCGAGCTATTCTATCGAATAACTTCTTGGATAAAGTAGATTCCTGAGCTTATGCTCACTCGATAAAAATCAAGACTCGGATCGAAAAATTCCTCGGATGAACATCATCTTCACGCACTCGATATCAATAAAGCTAAGTTCTCTTAAAGGAGTCCACTTTTCATTACTCTATTACACCCGATACTCGGGGGCTCAGTCAAAAAAATTATTACATAATCATACTCCGATACTCAGTGGCTTCGCTACTCAGTGCAAATTAAAAATTCTTAGGCTCTGCCATGAAATACGTCAAAAACACGCTATAACCCGAGTAGCTGATCCAGCCCAATGGGCATCAGACTAACGAAAAGGTCTCGTGAGGGGCGTAACCGCAATAGTCATCGGCAAAAATATATCAAGTTCCAAATTCACACATCCGAAGAAATTATAACAAGCTATATTTTTGGCTGATTTTACATAGTTTACATGTCTTTTTCTAGGATCCTTATTTTATCTACACGGAGAAATTCTCGGGTGAAGATGTCTGAGCCTATGCTCCGGTGCTATCACCCGAACATAAACTTGGAGGCTACTCCCATCGGGAGCGCTGGTCGCGCACCCGATGAAAACATATCCTCCAACAGAGTCGACAAAATGAGCTTACATTGCTACAAACAAGACCCAAGTAGAGAACCTCCTTGGATGAAGATCATATTTGCACACTCGATAAAAAAACAAAATCCTCCTATACGCGATAAAACTCCGAATGCCGTGTCCACGACATGAAGGTAAGATCCCAGGATCCGTCCTGTGCGGCCTAGTAACCGCATCCGAATGCGCTCTGCTAGTTATTATCCGTATCCACGATACGATGAAAAATCCCGACGGACACGTTGGGTACCCGTAAAACATGAGCCTAGAATTCAGTACTCGATAAGGCCTCCGCAGCCCGAGATGGATTACACCAGTATATACCGAATTCGAGTCTGGGGACTCGAGTTTGAAGTAGGTTCACGATGTCTTTGCCTAAGAGCAATTAATTGGTTCCTGATCCGTCGGATGCACTAGACTCGTTATACCCAAATCCCCAGGACAAACTTATTAAACTATTCGATAGAAAAATTCCTCCCATGAAGTCGACATAAAAGCAAAGCTACAACATCCGAGTCAAGAAATTTCTCGTATGATGAAGACTTGAGCCTATGCTCGGATACTACGCATCCGAACATAGCCTCGGGGGCTACTCCCATCGGGAGCGTTGACTGTGCACCCGATAGAAAAACTGAAATCCTCCAAACATGAGTAAACAGAAGAGAATCTACAATGAAGAAGCATAACTTTGAGTCTACCCGAGTGTATCCTCAAAGGTTACTCCCATCGGGAGTACCCGATAAAATGCTGACATCACTTCAAGAACAAGACAACGTCATCCATTGCATCAGCCAAACAAGACATTGGAAAGTTCACGCATCCGAGGAAATCTTCGAGTTCACCTTCCGCGCATAGTAAAAAGGACTTTGAGCCTATGCTCGGACGCAAGCATCCGAACATAGCCTCGGGGGCTACTGACATGGGCATAACCCTTTGAGTGCTTATTATTGCTATATATGGTGCGACCCAATGGAAGCCTCACCCGAAGATATGCCAAGATCCACGAACCCCACGACGGTTTGGCTGATACGAAGCCTACAAGGACACAGACTCCTAGCGTAACAAGACAAGGAAAGTACAAAATTAGACTAGATATGAACTCTAACTTGTAAACCAACTCGTAATGGTACCCAAGACCTAGCCTCCCCATATATAAAGACTAGAAGGGGCCAACGAGGGGGGCATCCAATCTTACAATACACGCACCTCTCTATCTTGGCGAGATCGCATCTAGACGACTCAACGAGTTTGTACTCTCCAATGATAATACGAGCAGACAAGCAGGAAGTAGGGTTTTCTCTACAAGGGCCTGAACCTGGGTAACTCGCCTCCCTTGTTTATCTATTAAACCAACGAAATCCCCAGCTCTCTCTCTTTTCCACGAAACCCCAAGTCCATCACAATGGGTATTGTCGAGGTTACCCCTCGTCAACTGTCGTGGCCCGAGAGATCCTGGCAAATAATCCAACTCTAGAGCAGGTCCGACAATGCATAATAGTGCTCAACAAGGGCCTAGGATAGCAAAACGTTGCCACGTCCTTCAGCGGGAAACTGATCTCGAAATGCAACCAATGTTGTACTGACATGGATCCACAACACGAATCAAGGCCCCGCAGGGAACCGGATCAGCGTCACCGTTCCAACCCCCGGGGCAACACTTACTCAAGAACTGGATCTTCAGGACAGTGGTGCAAAACCATGCGTGATTGGAGTAACGTTGCCCCAGCTGCAACCCGAGACGCTATCATGGAACTGGTTCCACAACAACCTCCCCGGCGACAAACTAACAACTATAGGGAAGAAGATGAAGCACGATGTCGGTAGCAAGATCGGCAGCGGATGCTACCTCCTAGACACACGTCGTCCGACTAAAACTCGCCACAATGACGATAGGGTTGGACAAATAAGTGATGAAAACCACATTGGCCAATGCTGGTAGAGTCGCCGACATCATGAAGATCTGCCCCGAGCCCGGCGATCAGCCGGAAACAACCCACCTGAGCCTCCGTCCCTACCAGGCATCGACCATAACGGCTCCCACGAGAGCCGAGTGGACGTCGGGCGGAGGAGGTGGCAGAAGAAGCATAGATCCGATGCCATGGTCCTGCAGCCACAACAAACATCCGAGAAGGCGCTCTATTACCAATTAACGCCAGGAACCAGATCAACTCAAACATAGAGGCGCGGCGCTATGATATATACATGGGCCCAAAGTGCTTCGGACCAAGGGTCCGCCAAACCAACTTTCCGGAGGGGTTTGCTATCTCAAGAAAATATCAACGCTATGACGGTGTAGCTCGGCTAGACACTTAGCTCCAGGACTTCTTCTAGGCTTGCTGCATCTCCAAAGGAGGAAAAATCTTAGTTGTAGTCTGCTATCTCCCACTCATGCCGCGGAAGACGGCTCGGTAATGGCTCAATGAACTCCCGAAAAACAAAATTCACAACTAGTATGACATGCAAAGTGCGTTCTTCTGGAATTTCGAGCGTACCTATAGGAGGCCCTACACAGTCGGAGACTTGCAGCATTGCGTCCAGAAAACTGGAGAAACTTGCCGGGACTACCTCGGATGATGGATTGACACGAAAAACTCTTGCGAAGGAGTCAATGACTAGACCACTATCGAAGCTTTTATCACAGTGCTCCCAATCGGATTACTATGTCACCAGCTAAAGCGCCACAAGGTTACCGACTAGGAGGAGATGATAGAAATGACAAGCAAATATGTTGATGTTGATGATGATTCAAAAGGTTTGTTGAACAGCCTGGTTGTGCCTCAATCGGCAAAACAGCCGAAACAGCAGCATACCCAGAAGCGCAAGAACACCTTGGAAGATAAACCCAACCTGGAAAATGCAACTGTCAATGCAACTTTCAGGTCTGGAGGACGAGGAGGGTGCGGAGACGGCCGAGGACGAGGCCGTGGAGCTTCCTGGGTCCAAGGTAGAGGAGACCAGCAACCTGGTAAAACCTACTCTTGGGCTGACATTGCCAATAACCCGTGTGTTCATCACCCGGACGGGAACGGGGGCTCTTCCCCCACAAATGTTGAGTGTTGTTTCAACAATGACATCAAGAAAGACGAAGCCGCTGGCTATAGGGCCAAGCGACAAAAAGGAAAGAAAAGTTCTGACAAAGATAAGGAGTCCATGGAAAATTCTGACCTAGAAGAAGCGGACACCGCTAACCCCAAGTCAGATGGTAAGAAATCTTACCCAACCAAGAAAGACACTTACGTCTGCTTCCTCGGATCCCAGCCCACCAAGGTTAAGAAAGCAGTAATGCATGAGCTCAACGCAACTGTTCTGGCTATTCCCCAATATATGGGTTAGTCGGAAGTGAAAATCACCTTTGACTGAAGCGATCATCTGCCTAAACCTCACAGGTGAGGAAAGTATGCTCTAGTTTCCTATCCACTTATTGATGGCTATGAGTTCTCAAAGACCCTTACGGACGGTGGCAGCAGCATCAACATCCTCTGCGTTGAAACACTTCACCACATGAGGATATCGGAAACCCAGTTGAATCACAGCAGCACGGTTTTCCATGGAATGGTCCCCGGAAGGCAAGCAAACTCTCTGGGAGAAATTACTCTTGGAATGCCTGAGAACTATCGAGCTGAACCACGGTCTTTCAAAGTGGTGTTGTTCAAGAGCGCATACCATGCTATCTTTGGGCATCCGTCTTACTAGCAATTTATGGATCGCCCTTGCTACATTTACAATATGATGAAGCTTCCAGGTCCCAAAGGCGTTATCACAGTCCGGGGAAACTCGAAGAAGGCACAAGAATGCGAAGCCGGAGCTTTTGCCTTTGCCGAAGCCGTGCTACATGCTGAGGAGTACTAGGAGATCAAGAAAGAATATTGATCTGTCTGAGATGCCCGCTACGAATAAGGAGGTGCTGAAGTCGACTCCAGAATTCAACGTATCAAAAGATATAAAGACAACACCGCTGAAGGATGATGACCTGTCCAAGGTGACGCAGATAGGCGTAGGCTCAGATCGCACATAGGAAAGCGCACGCGTCGAGTTCCTCATAGCTAATAAAGATATCTTCGCATGGAAACCTTCTGACATGACTGGAGTACCTAGGGAACTTGTCGAGCACTCTCTCAATGTTTATCCTGATGCTAGACCAGTCAAACAATCCTTACAATATTTTGGTGATGAAAAGCAGAAAGCTATAGCTAAGGAGTTACCTGGTTAGAACTAGCCGTATTTAATGAAGAGGTCATCCATATTGAGTGGTCGGAAAATCCTATAAAGGTTCTTAAAAAGGGACATCACTGATTTAAGATGTGCGTCGATTATACTGTCTTGAACAAGGCTTGTCCCAAAGATCCGTTCGTTTTGCCCAAAATCGACCAAGTTATCGATTAAATAACATGCTTGGAACTCCTATGTTTTATCGACGCATGTTACGATTATCACCAAATACGCATGAAGGAGTCAGACAAACTAAAGACTCCTTTTATCACTCCCTTCGGAATCTTATGCTATAACGATGCCTTTCAGGCTAAAAAAGGTAGGAGCTACTTATCAGCGCACTATGCAGCGTTATCTCCACGATCAAATCGGACGCAATGTACATGCATATGTGGACGACATAGTTGTGATGTCCAAAAAGAAGGAAACTCTAGTTTTCAACTTTGAGGAAACGTTCACGAATCTACGTTAATACAACAAAATGCTTAATCCTAAAAAGTGTTTCTTCGGAATTCCAGCCAGAAAATTATTAGGTTTCATCATGTCTCAAAGAGGCATAGAGCTGAACCGGAGCAAAATAAAGGCTATACTCAACATAACGAGGCCAACTCGCCTAAAGGACGTACACCGGCTCACTGGTTACATCGCAGCAGTTAGTCGGTTCATCAGTCGGCTCGGTGAGAGAGTCGCACCATTATACAAGCTCTTGAAGAAGACCAACAAATTTGTCTACACCGATGAAGACGAGGCTGCACTCCAAGACCTAAAATCAGTACGTTCATCTGCCCTATTCTTGTAGCCCCGGAACCTCAAGAACCTATGCCGCTTTACATCATTGCAACAAACACAGTTGTTAGTGTCATCAGGGTGGTGGAGCGAGAGGAAGAAAAACATGAGCACTTGGTGCAACATCCGCTTACTATCTTAGCGAGGTTCCGACAGAATCAAAGCAAAGGTATCCTCATTACCAAAAAATAGCCTATGGTGTGTTCTTTGCAGCCAGAAAGCTACGATTACTTCCAAGAGCACAATATTACCATGGTGAGCACAACTCTCATGAGGGACATAATCAACAACAGTGATGCCACATGATGCATTATTAAGTGGGGAATTGAGCTAGCAGCGTTTAACATTGAGTATAAACCACGAACAGTGATTAAATCCTAGATCCTTGATGACTTTGTTGCTGATTGGACAGAGACGGCAGAAAACACCAACACCATAGAGTCGGAATACTAGACCTTACATTTTTACGGGTTGAAAGCGCTTGGGGGCTCAGGGGCTGGCGTGGTGCTCAAGTGACCCCAAGGAGATAAATTGTTCTATGTACTATAGAATCACATCACGACAACCAACAATATTGCCGAATATGAAGCACTATTACATGGAATTCGAATTGCTAAAGACATTGGCATCCGCTGACTCATGTTCTACAAGGACTTGGATTTAGTTGATCAGCAAGTATCTGATTACTATAGGGAAAATAAGCACATAGCAGCCTATAGAGTCGTTGTGGATGAACTATCAAAATGATTCAAGGGTTTTGAAGTTAAATACATTCCCGGAATAGAAAACGAGGAAGCGGATGCAATATCAAGGATAGGCTCTGCATGAAAAAAGGTCCCGGATGGCGCTTTTTTGGAGCACTGATGTCTACGCACTTCTATTCTTGTAGACAATTGTTGGGCCTCCAAGTGCAGAGGTTTGTAGAATAGCAGTAAGTTTTCCCTTAAGTGGATTACCTAAGGTTTATCGAACTCAGGGAGGAAGTGGTCAAAGGTATCCCTCTCAAGCAACCCTGCAATCCAGATACAAGAAGTCTCTTGTGTCCCCAACACACCCAATACACTTGTCAGGTGTATAGGTGCACTAGTTCAGCGAAGAGATAGTGAAATACAAGTGGTATGGATATAAGACAACGGTGCCAGAAAAGAGCTTGACGGGAGGAAAAGACTAAAGGCAAAAAGATGGAAGCAAGCAAACATGTAACAGATCTAGTTACAAACGGTGTTTCAATGTTTAGAAACAAGGCCTAGGGATCATACTTTCGCTAGTGAACACTCTCATATAAATATCTTCTCTTCATGATACTACTCTGAACTACTCTCCGGTTGGACACTCTAATCCATGGTAGGGCTATAACAGCACTCCTCAAAGTCCGCCTTCCCCATCTAGATAACCCCACACTGTCAACTTGAGCGCTAGATGGTTCCAACAAACACCACAATTTCATAGAGACATCCAACTCCAAATATAACTCATAACAAGTATTTGTAATCTCTAGCCTAAGTGCCACCACGGTGTGCACGCTATCACTTTCACACACGTGGGGAGAGCCGGAGATCCATTAAAGCACTTGAGTAGCAAGGTAGATCTACTTGATTACAAAGCTCATGATCACAATATGATCACGCATAGAGAGAGAGATGAACACATAGCTACCGGTAGAACCCTTAGCCTTGAGGAAGAACTACTCCCTCATCATCATGGGAATCAGCAACGGCGATGGAGATGGTGGTGGAGATCGATGGAGATGGCTCCAGGGGAACTTCTCCGTCCCGGCAGGGTGCCGGAATAGAGACTTTCTGTCCTCCGAATCTCCCATTCGGTGGCGGTGGCGCTGTGGAACTTTTCCTGACTGGAGGCTGGATTATTTAGGGTTTTCTCATCGGGAAGCTTCTTATAGGAGAAGGGGCGATGTCAGAGGATGGACCAGGGGCCCACACCACCTGGTAGCGCGGCCATGGGGACCCGCGCCACCACATGGTGTGGCCAGCCCCTGGCCCCTCTCCGTCTCGTCTTCTGGCTCCGTGAGTCTTCCGGTAAAATATCGACTTTGGCTTTTGTCCCGTCCAATTCTGAGAATATTCATTTTCTAGCTTTTCTAGAACCAAAAACAGAAGAAAACAGGCAACTAGCACTGTGGCATCTTGTTAATAGGTTAGTCCCAGAAAACATATAAAAATACCTCAAAGTGTTGACAAAGCAAAGCAAAGTAGATACTAAACAAGCATGGAACATCAAAAATTATAGATACGTTTGCAACGTATCAAGCACCTCAAAGTTCCCTCTATCATAGGAGTTGATGAGGAGTACTAGACCAAATTCGACTCACCTCTCATAGCAGTTCTGGATATTATTCCTAGTTGGACAAAATCCTACCTTGATTTCTTGGTAGATGGAAAATTACCCGAAGATGAAGTTCTGAGCCGACAGATCGTCCGACGAGCAAAATCCTACACAATAATCAGTGGTGAGCTCTATAAGCAAAGTATATCTGGGGGTTTTTGCACCGTATTTCTCTAGAAGAAGGAGTGGAAATCCTAAGGGAAATCCATGAAGGAGAATGCAGACACCACACCGCAGCCAAATCTTTAGTGGCAAAAGCTTTTCAATACATATTTTTTGGCTTACAGCTAAGACTGACGCTGAGAGGCTGGTCAAGACATGCAAATATAGCCAAAAATGTGGCAAGCAAGCCCATGTTCTGGCTGATCAGCTGCGAACAATTCCGATTACATGGCCTTTTGTGGTCTAGGGGCTTGACATGGTAGAACCGTTTAAACAGGCTCCACATGGATTTACCCACCTATTAGTGATGGTGGATAAATTTACAAAATAGATTGAGGCTAAACCCGTCACAAGTTGTGATGGAGCTATAACCAAAAGGTTCGTCGAGGACATCATAATCTGATTCGGCTATCCGCACAATATCATTACAGACAATGGGAGCAACTTTTCAATGGGAGAACTTGTCGAGTTCTACGGAGATCAAAGGATCCAACTTGATATTGCATCAGTCGCACATCCACAAGCCAATGGACAAGTCAAAAGGGCAAACGGTTTAATTCTACAAGGCCTCTGACCTAGGATCGAAGCACCACTTCACCGTGCTGCGGAGGATTGGGTGGACGAATTGCCATTCATTATATGGAGCTTATGAACTACTCCTAACAGGTCAACCAGATACACACCTTTCCTTTTGGTCTAGGGCACAGAGGCAATACTTTCGAGTGATCTTATCCCTATTTCTCCCTGAGTCACTGCGTACGTCGAAGAAGATGCCGAAGTTTCTCGACAAGATGACCTTGATGTACTCGAGGAAGTTCACGTCGTTGCTGAATAGAGATCTACAGCCTATCAGCAGAAGTTACACAAGTATCATAGTCAGAGAGTCAAAAATCGTTTCTTCAGAAAGGTCGATCTAGTTCTCCGACTAGTGCAAGAGAGAAAGCACAAACTTTCTCGAATTTGAGAAGGACCCTTTATGGTTAGCTAACTACTGCCTAACGGGTCATATTATCTAACAGACATGAGACCATACAAAAAAAGACCTGCTACCAGGAAGAGAAAGAGAGTTGGAGGCAGTATAGATTCGGATGAATTAGATCGTCTATGGAATATTACTCAACTACGTCCTTTTTATTCTTGAAATTTCTTTCTTTGTAATCATATCAATGTACATGTTCAAAGTGAAATAAAGTATTGGTTCCCTTAATGTATTTCTGAGATGTTTTAAGTACCATCTTATTTCTGAACGATCATATCATAGTCAAAAATCTCAGAATACTTGAAAGTACTTTATACTCATGATTGTTCTAGTTAGATTTCCCGATTCTCTAAAAAATGCTACCTTCGGTGTAAGTCTCATTTTCTGTTTATACTTGGGTCTTTATCTGATTGCTTAGACACGGGTATTTTCCGAGTAGTGAATTGTTGGTACAAAGCCGACTCGGTTTCTGAGTTTAAACTAGTTTAGCGAGTGAGCTCCGTTGCTCGGCAGTGTTTTCGTGCTAAAAGTTTGCCAGCTCACAAAAGGGACGAGACAAAAAGCCAAATAAACAATAAGTATAAATAAAAAGTGCTTAAGTGATTTTTAAGCACAACAAAAATAGTCCAGTGCTAGAGTAAAAGCATAAGTTCTTACAAAATAGCACCATAGTTTAAATATTACATCACTTGCTTCAGAATAATACAAAGTTTTTGCGGTCCTATGTTGCAGGTGGAGGAGAAGGAGGATTCGCCGGCTCGCTGGTGCTAGTATCCAAGTCACCCTGATTTTTTCTCTAAGACAGGGACGCCAGACTCGGTTTGTTCATCATCATCAGAAGCTTCAACTTCATCAGCTCGGGGGCTTGGTGGCACGGCGACAGACTGGAAAAACAACTTCTCGTAGCTGGTCATCTCGGCCATGCGATAGGCGTATCCGGCATAAGACTCCCATATGGCTCCGATATTTTGATTGTTTATGTCTTCAACAACAGTCGAGATACCCTTGGTGACCTACCAGATTTCCATACTACCATGGTGACTCATCACCATGGTAAGGGTATTCTGAGCAGCAGTTCAGGCATACGATATCTTCCTGTCCTCAACCAGCTTTGTAAACTCCTTCACCCTATCCTGTAGTCCAAAGGCAATTAGCCTATGCAGGTTAGATTGATCAACGGTTTCACCAACCTCTTCAAGAGTTTGGCAGAAATCATGGATCAGATCTCCTACTGTGACGAGTCGTTCTAGGCGGGACTCGGACGAGGATGGATCTAGAATGTTAAGGGGAGCTGTGAAAACACAATATTAGTAAAACTAAAAAAATACAGTCAAAAAACATCGAAGCGGGGAAAATATACGGCTTTGGCAGCAAAACTTACCAGAGATGGTTTCATCTAGCTTGATCCTTTCCTCCCTCAAACTCCAGAGTTCTTCCCGAAGAGCTTGAGTGGTATCAGCCTGCCTATCCATTTCCTCCTTCAAATCCGAGATTACTTTGTCTTGGCAGGCGATAGTGTGGTCATGCTCTTCAGTGGTCATGTTGCTGGATTCAAGGATGTTACTGACACTATGTTCGTGATCAACCTTCAATTTTTGGGGCTCCTCTCGTAATCCGGCATTCTCTGCAACCAATACCTTGAAATTTTCCGCCTGCACAAGTTTGCAGGACTAGCTCAGCAAACCTGGAGGGACAAAAGCAAAAGTCGAATAAATATTCGGCGCAACACACGAACTTTGGATAGAGAGCCAGAAATGTTTACCTTCTGCCTCCCCTTTCTCTACTTTCAATTGAGCATTTTTAAGATAGAGAGATTTGATCTCTGATACATTGCTAATGTATCTATAATTTTTGATGTTCCATGCTTGGTTTTATCCACTTTCTTATGTTCTGTCCACACTTTGGAGTACTTTTCATATGATTTTTTGGACTAACCTATTAACAAGAGCCATAGTGCCAGCAGCCTGTTTTCTGCTGTTTTTGGTTCCAAGAAAGTCAAAAAATGAATATTCTCGGAATTGGACGGGACAAAAGCCAAAGTGCCTATTTTTTCGGAAGTCGTCAGATGCCAGAATACGAGATAGAGAAGGGCTGGGGGGCGGTCACACCACCTGGCCACGCGGCCAGGCCTGGCCCGCGCCAGGGGGTGGTCTAGCCGACCCAGCACCCCCTCGGCCTCTCCTTCCGCCTATAAGATGCCCTCAGGACGAAAATCCTAAGTACCCGATCAAAAATCCACCAAGAGTCTGTAGCCGCCGTCGTCTCTGTCCCTAGATCGGGAGGGATCTGAAGCTCTTCCCGACACCCTGCCGGAGAGGGGAATTCACCCTGGAGGCCTTCTTCATCACCATGCAAGCCTCCGGTGTGATGCGTGAGTAGTTCATCCTTGGACTACATATCCATGTAGTAGCTAGATGGCTGGTTCTCCTCCTTTGTGCTTTCATGTCTAGATCTTGTGAGCTCCGTTCATGATCAAGATCATCTATTTGTAATTCTGCATGTTGTGTTTGCGGGGATCCGATGGATATTGAGATGCTATTTCAGATTGATTATTGATTCTATCATGTCTTTGTTATTTGTGATCTTGCATGCTTTTCGTTGTTAGTAGCTATCTTGGCTAAGTAGATGCTAGCAACTCCAAGAGTTAGTATTTATGCTCGATAGTGGGTTCATGCCTCTGGTAATCTGGGGAAGTGACAGAAATCTCTAAGGTACTAGATGTGTTGTTGCTACTAGGGAGAAAACAACAATCCTTTGTTCATAGAACAATTGTATTGTTTACATTACACGCAATTCGTAAAGCAATAATCTGTTGCTTGCAACTTAATACTGGAGGGGGTTCGGATGATAACCTGAAGGTGGATTATTAGTCATAGATGCAGTTGGATGGCGGTCTATGTATAATGTTGTAATGCCCAATCAAGTCTCAAAGGAGTCAAGATGATTAGTACATGCATGTATTGCTTTCTCGATGTTTGTCAATTGCCCCGCTGTAATTTGTTCACCCAGCATGTTATCTATCTTAAGGAGAGCCACCTCTAGTGAACTATGGATCTCGGTCCTTTTCTTTTACATACAATCTATAAACTGTTTACTGCTTTGTGTTTACTTTCTGCAAACTATTACTTCCTTCCATTCGATACATTTAATCCTTTGTTTTCAGCAAAACATGGTGAGATTGACAACCTCGTCGCAAGTTGGGGACAAAGTTCTATGGTTGTGTTGTGCAGGTCTCCACGTTGCTACTAGCACCGGTAGTGCGCCCTGCCAAGGCTCCTACTGGTTCGATTAAACCTTGGTTTCATAACTGAGGGAAACTTGTTGCTGTGCTCATCATACCTTCCTCTTGGGGTTCCCAACGAGCTCTACATCAACACTGAGCCATCAAGCATTTTTCTGGCGCCGTTGCCGGGAAGTCAAGGACATCTTCACAAGGGGAGTCCCTCATAACCAATCTCTTTACTTTGTTATTTTTGTTTGCTTGGTTTCTTTTTGCTTTGTTTGCTTGTTTCTTTATCAAAAACACACAAAAAATAGTTTTACAAGTTTGCTTTCTTATTTGGAAACACAAAATAATGACTACCCTTGAAAACACTAAGTTGTGTGACTTCACTAGCACCAACAACAATGATTTTATGAGCACATCTATTGCTCCACCTGTGCCTGAAGATACTTTCTTTGATATAAAACCTGCTTTACTCAATCTTGTTATGAGAGAACAATTTTCTGGTATTGGTAATGAAGATGCTGCTGCCCATCTAAATAATTTTGTTGAACTTTGTGAGATGCAAAAGCATAGGGATATAGATGGTGATATTATTAAGCTTAAACTGTTTCCTTTCTCTTTGAGAGGAAAAGCTAAAGAATGGTTGAATTCCTTAACTAAGAATAGTATTGATTCTTGGACTAAGTGCAAATATGCTTTTATTGGAAAATACTATCCTCCTGCTAAGATTATATCTATGAGAAGTGAAATAATGAAGTTTAAACAATCTGATAATGGGCATGTTGCTCAAGCTTGGGAAAGAATGAAATCTTTGGTAAAGAATTGTCTCACTCATGGACTGACTGCTTGGATGATCATCCAAACTTTTTATGCAGGATTGAATTATTCTTCAAGGAACCTATTGGATTCTGCTGCTGGAGGTACCTTTATGACCATCACTTTGGGTGCTGCAACAAAACTTCTGGACAATATGATGGTTAGTTATTCTGAATGGCATACCGAGAGAGCTCCACAAGGTAAGAAGGTAAATTCTATTGAGGAAACCTCCTCCTTGAGTGACAAGATTGATATTATTATGTCTATGCTTGTGAATGGGAAAGCCCATATTGATCCAAATAATGTTCCCTTAGCCTCTTGTTGGGAATATGCCCTAGAGGCAATCATGTATGATGTTATTTCCAATGTATTCATAAAGTTATTATCCATGTATGAACTACTGATATATATCATTGAATATGTGATTCGATTGTGGAACTATATATTCATGTTGTTTATACTGATTGTCCTTGGTCGTTGAGGTTGTGCTGGACACACGACTTAGACTAATGTGAAAGTCGGTTGATGACTCGGTTCCACTTGTCATGGGCATAGAGATGCTATTCCGACTTACACGGATTCAGCTAAAGAGTTTAGCGAGTTGGAGTGACCCATATTGAGATACAACGAATAAGTCATCATTTGTATATCTCAATCAATGTAATCCTTAGACCTGAGGTTGTTGCACAATCCGAGTTGAGGATCACCGACTTAGGTTCTGTCAAACATTGTTCTGTTACTGGGCAGTTATAAAGGCGGAGTTCGGGTCGACTGAGAATCAAGATGCGTGATGTGAATAACCAAGATGGGATTTTGCCCCTCCGTTTGAAGAGATATTCTCTAGGCCCTCTCGGAAGATATGATTCGGAAAGCATGGCCATGCGTGACTCGGTTAAGTGTTAACCGAGGCGACCGACTAAGAGTTAGTCAGATGAATCACTTATCTCGGATCGAGAAAGAGAGTCGAACTATTTAAGGGATGACGATTATTCGCCTATAGTTCGACAAGGTATATCGTGATGCAAAAGGGACTCAGACGAATGTTGCATTGGAAGGTATGTCGTCATGACTCTTTGATACTTGGGAGTTGGCACGTCCTACTAGGAGCCGCTACCAACTGATCGGTCACGAGTGAGACTCGGATCGTGTCCGGGTCACCATGAGCCTGTCGGGTCACACACTTAAGAGCGAGAGCATATTTGGGTTGGACCCAAAAAGGAAACGGGTAGAGTCAGTGAGTTGGACTCGCAGTGACTAATATAGGCCTTTTAGTGAATGGGCCACAAGTGAGTGGAGCCCACTTTCACTCCCTATATAAGCTGGGGAGCAGGTGCTTAGACCACACGGTTAGGTCACTCCATGTGTTGGAAACCCTAGCTCCAGTCCAGTCATGTCCTGTCGCCGCTGTACCGGACCTAGCAGTCCATCATCGGTGCTCCTCCTCATACGTGTGGATACTGGCAGAGGTACTGTACGTTCAGCACTTCGACGATCGTGGATCGGAATGGATCGTGAGGACTGCACTGCATCAAGCGACGTGCTTCATCGATTCCGCAACCACGCGTCTAGTGGTAATTCTCGTGGCCTACTACCTCAGCTAGATCTTGGGATCACCGCGTAGGAAAAAGTTTTGTTTTTCTCTACGTGGCCCAACACCTCTTTGGTTGCTCAAGAAGAGCAAGTTGATGTGAACTTCATAAGAAATAACAATTTTGGCAATAATGCTTATAGGAACAATTTTGGTAACAACAATTATAAGCCATATCCTCCCAACAATGGTAATGCTTATGGAAATTCTTACAACAATAATAAGAGTGCACCCTCTGAACTTGAAGTTATGCTTAAAGACTTTATTAGTAAACAAACTGCTTTCAATAAAACTATTGAGGAAAAACTCTCTAATTCTGAAAGAAATATAGCATCTTTGGTTAAGCTCAATCTTCTTTGAATAAAATGGCCGCTAAACCTGAAACTAATGATAATCTCTTTGTAGCTACTAATGCCATACAAGTAAGAATTGATGAAAATGTTAGACTATTAGCTGAATTACATGCTAAGTGGGAAAGAGAAGATGAAATTGCTAGAAACATTAGTGTTTCTACTATTACCACCACTAGTGTTGAGGCTAGTAATAGTTCTACTACTTTAGATGATAAATTTGATTTTGATCTTGATGGTTGCAATATCTCTGAAGTTATTAAGTTCCTACAAAAGCTTGCTAAAAGTCCTAATGCTAGTGCTATGAACATGGCTTTTACAAAACACATTACTGATGCTCTCATAAAGATTAAAGAAGAAAAGATGAAACATAAAGCTTCTATTCCTATAAAACAAGAAGATGGTTGGGAACCCATCATTAATATGAAAGTGAATGACTTTGATTTCAAAGCTTTATGTGATCTTTATAGTAGTGTTTCTATTATGCCTAGAAGGATTTATGACAAACTTGATTTTCCTCTACTTGAAGATTGTTATTTGAATGTCCCACTTGATGATAATGCTAAAAATAAACTCATGGGGAGTATTAATTATGTTCTTATTATGGTTAACAATGCCTATGTCCCCATTGATTTCTATGTTTTGGATGTTGAATACAATGCTTCTTGTCCTATTACTTTGGGAAGACCTTTTCTTAGAACTGTTGGTGCCATTATTGATATGAAAGAAGGCACCATTAAATATCAACTCCCACTCAAGAAAGGTATAGAACACTTCCCTAAGAAGAGAGATAATAGTTCTTTTGCTTCTCCTGTGAAAACAAAATTTTCTCTTAATGCTTTTTCATTTGAGAACACTTGATCCTTTTTCTTGCTTCTTATGCCTAACTTAAAGGCGTTAAAAAAGTACTTATTGGGAGATAACCCAAAAGTTTTAGATGAGTCTTGGAAGTTATTACTTCTGTAATAACCACTCCTTATCCTTTTTATTTGCTTTTTATGCCAAGAGTAACCTCTAATGAGAGAGAAGTAATGATTGGGAAAGTTGCTGTCCTGAAGCAGATTTTTGTGCTTCACCGTAAACATTCGTGTAAAATCTCTGAACGTATTTTTGATGCGTGAATTTTTGTGCTTCTGCCCCAGGTTGTTATCTAACTTTCGTTAGTTCAACACTTTTTGATTTGTGCAATAGAAGTTCTTCGAAAAAATTCGTCTTTACCTGTTGGTCTGTTTTGACAGATTTCTGCCATTTTCTGCATTTGCTTCTTGTTGGTTCATTTTTGAGTTCTTTTGGGGAATTGAGCTTTTTGAGGGAAGTGCTACAGTAGCTAGTGTTCTAATGGAAGTTTATTTGGTGTTAGAACTGAAGCTTAAGACTTATTTATCTTGAGTGCACTAATGTTGCTAATAAAGATGGTGTGAAGTTTTGTATGAAGGAAAATTTCCAGGTGTATGGAAGGAATGAGTAATGAGATGAAGGATGGACTAAAGCTCAAGCTTGGGGATGCCACACATGTCAACCCAAGAAATATCCAAGAAGTACAAGTGTCAAAGCTTGGTGATGCCCAAGGCATCCCCTTCTTCATCAATAAAATCTCAGGTTTCTTCCAAACGCTTCATTTTTTATTGTTTCATGCACAGTTGTGTTGTTATTGGAGCGTCTTCTTTTTATTTTTATTTTTCGTTTTGGTTTTTCGTTTGCTTTGGTTTTCTTAATTTTCTGAATAAATTGGTTGGACCCTCTCTTCATACATTGGTTTTCAAATAGTTTGGTTTGGATTGGAAAAGAGTAGGAAAGTTCATGCTTATGTGGTAAAAAGAGCTCGTTTGTGACTGTGGCCTATGCTTTGTCATGCCATGCTTGATATTGTTTTGGCTTTATGCTTAGTATTCTTTGCTGTAGCATGACTTGTTATAAACAATTGAGATTGCTTAATGTGCCTTGGATGAATCATGCGTTGTTTTAGCATATTAAAGCATAGTGTAGTGGTATTCTCCTTTGATGCTTTATTTGGGTTGACTTGGCGCATGCTCACACCATGTTATGACTATCTCAAGTCACCATAGCCTTTATGATTCTTTAGTTTTCAACTTGTAGTATCACTTTATGCTTTGATCAATGATGTTTTGTCGCTCTGCATGATTATGGCCATTATTGCTCTCTTAGTTTGTCGCTCCCAATCTTTTGCTAGCCTCCACAACCAAGTATGAGTTCCACTCATGCATCCAACTCCCTAAACCAAGTTATTCCAAAGATTCCACCATACCTACCTATTAGCTTATGCTATTCCAAGTATATTCATGCTTTTGTTTACCTTCCAAATTAAACTTGTTATGAGAAAACTAGTGATTAAAGCTCTCACGAACTTGATGGCACACTTTACTTTTTTGCCCTTAATAAACTTGAAACATTGTGTCGTCTATGTTGTATATGCTTGCACTTATTTGTTGGGAATTAGCAGAACCATGCTATCATGGGGAACGCTTTCAACATTGCACTTGGTACTTGTACCTAGTTGATATCATGCTCTTTTGTATATGGATGTCGTCGGTGTGAAATGAAAGGGGAGCTTGTAAGTCCATGGAGTTATGTATATGGGTTAGACAAAACGCCTGAGACGCTGGTCTAATCCATGCTGACATGGTGGAAACCTGCAACGTAACCATAATGAGCTGTCTATGAAGCATTCTTCTTATAAAAAAAGGAGTCCTATATTGAGAAAAAAAAGAGAAAAAAAGAGATTATGAAAAGAGTAAAGAGAGAAAAAAGCACCATATTCCCATGGTAAATAAGAAGATTGCTGAGATGCTCGTTGTCTGCTTGCCTTGTCATTTTTATATGGGGATTCTTCTGTATCATTGGGCAAGGGATACCCCGTTGGCGGTTCTCTATGATACACATGTACTTACAATGACAAGAACTTACCGGTGACTAAACTTGAGTAGCATGAGGAGCGGCCCTCGTATACAAGCAACATGAGATTTCTAACTTATACTTCGTCAAGCATGTACACCATAGTTTGTTCAGTTTAACCTTAATCACTTCAAGATGCTTATGATAGGGGCAATGAGAGCTAAAACCTATAAGTACCATAATTTTTGGAAGCTCTTTATGAGACTTGAATCCCTACTTCCTTCTATAAAGGCCTTTCTTCCACCATTATATTGAGTCTCCACCTTCTACCTTGATGCACCTACTTTGAGAGCATAGTGGCCATTCTTAGTTCTATGTGCATTGTCCCAAGACTTGTTGATTGATGCATAACTTTGATATTGCTTGTTTTAAACTATTTGTATCTAGTCACTCTTATGAACTTTGAAGGTGTCCTATGCATTTATGTTTGCTACTCTATGAGGGACAAGCTGAATGCCACTATGCTATGTTTTCTTTATGTGAAACAAACAAACGTCTTGCAAAGCATTGTTATTCATGAATCTTTTGTTTGTCCCTTTTCATGTTGCATCATAGTTTCTTTGTCTTATTGCTAGAACTTTGTCTTTCATGTTATGATTGAAGTACTATGATCCTAGCTTTGAATGTTTTACAAATACTTTGATCAAGTCTTTGATGGTGCATGTCACCTCAAAAATTATTCTTTCTTTTTATCACATACCTACTCGAGGATGAGCAGGAGTTAAGCTTCGGGATGTTGATACATTGCAAATGTATCTATAATTTTTGATGTTCCATGATTGGTTTTATCCACTTTCTTGTGTTTTGTCCACACTTTGGGGTACTTTTCATATGATTTCTTGGACTAACCTATTAACAAGAGCCATAGTGCCAGCTGCCTGTTTTCTGCTGTTTTTGGTTCCAGGAAAGTCAGAAAATGAATATTCTCAGAATTGGACGGGACAAAAGCCAAAGTGCCTATTTTTCCAGAAGTCATCAGATGCCAGAATACGATACGGAGAAGGGTTGGGGGCCGGCCACACCACCTGGCCGCACGGCCAGGCCTGGCCTACGCCAGGGGGTGGTCTGGCCGACCCCAGCACCCTCTCGGCCTCTCCTTCCTCCTATAAGATGCCCTCGAGACGAAAAACCTAAGTACCCGATCAAAAATCCACGAAAGAGTCTGTAGCCGCCATCGTCTCTGTCCCTAGATCGGGAGGGATCTGAAGCTCTTCCCGGCACCCTGCCGGAGAGGGGAATTCACCCTAGAGGCCTTCTTCATCACCATACAAGCCTCAGGTGTGATGCGTGAGTAGTTCATCCTTGGACTACGGATCCATGTAGTAGCTAGATGGCTGGTTCTCCTCCTTTGTGCTTTCATGTCTAGATCTTGTGAGCTCCGTTCATGATCAAGATCATCTATTTGTAATTCTGCATGTTGTGTTTGCGGGGATCCGATGGATATTGAGATGCTATTTTAGATTGATTATTGATTCTATCATGCCTTTGTTATTTGTGATCTTGCATGCTTTCCGTTGTTAGTAGCTATCTTGGCCAAGTAGATGCTAGTAACTCCAAGAGTTAGTATTTATGCTTGATAGTGGGTTCATGCCTCTGGTAATGTGGGGAAGTGACAAAAATCTCTAAGGTACTAGATGTGTTGTTGCTACTAGGGAGAAAACAACAATCCTTTGTTCATAGAACAATTGTATTGTTTACATTACACGCAATTCGTAAAGCAATAATCTGTTGCTTGCAACTTAATACTGGAGGGGGTTCGGATGATAACCTGAAGGTGGATTATTAGTCATAGATGTAGTTGGATGGCGGTCTATGTATAATGTTGTAATGCGCAATCAAGTCTCAAAGGAGTCAAGATGATTAGTATATGCATGTATTGCTTTCTCGATGTTTGACAATTGCCCCGCTGTAATTTGTTCACCTAGCATGTTATCTATCTTAAGGAGAGCCACCTCTAGTGAACTATGGATCCCGGTCCTTTTGTTTCACATACAATCTATAAATTGTTTACTGCTTTGTGTTTACTTTCTGCAAACCATTACTTCCTTCCATTCGATATGTTTAATCCTTTGTTTTCAGCAAAACACGGTGAGATTGACAACCTCATCGCAAGTTGGGGACAGAGTTCTGTGGTTGTGTTGTGCAGGTCTCCACGTTGCTACCAAGGCTCAGCTAGCAACACCTTTGGGGTGTTTCCTTGCTCCTACTAGTTCGATTAAACCTTGGTTTCATAACTGAGGGAAACTTGCTACTGTGCTCATCATACCTTCCTCTTGGGGTTCCCAACGAGCTCTACATCAACACTGAGCCATCAATCTCTCTCCGCTTATTGCATATGTTCTTCAACAATTTCTGGCTGTAAACATTAACTTTCTATAAGTCAAAATAAGTAACCAGAGTCAGAAGCCTACTAAGACTCGGGCTATTATTTTTACAAAGTTAAATTTCTAGCACGAGCCTTGGGGCTATACTACTTCGTTCTACAACATCCTATGTAAGCATAAACTCATATTCTATTCACATCTAGCTTCATGCTTGGTGGCTAGAGAATATGATATAAAGATAGTAAAAGAGTCGAAAAATGACTTACAATATGATCACGGTGTAGTTTTTAAGGCTGGCATTGACTTCGGCAGAAACCTTCTCGGTCGAGGTTAAGGGTTGTACTAGTGGAGGTAGAATTTCACCAGCCCTTAGTCTTTTGTCCCGAGCACGAATCTTCCCTAGCAAATCTTCAAGCTTCACATCCGCGGCCTCTTGGGACTCTTCCTTGGCAGAAATGTTCTGAGATTCCAAGCAAGTCAATGCAAGATTCTGAAGTTCTCCTGCACTTTTCTTGGTCAGGCCAAGATTAGTGGCATCATGAATCTTTTGGAGATTGTCGGCAAAACTTTCAGCAGAGGGATCATTACCCTTAGAGGGTTCACCCTTATCAATTCCCAAGCCACCAATGGTGATGTTGGTTTGTGAACCAAAGTTCACTGGCTCTTCAGAATGAGCCTCAACATCCCCAGTGCGTAGAGACAGAACATCCTCCAGCATTGATGATGGGTTGGGGTTAGGATTCGAGGGAGCGGTAGCAGGAGAAACCAAAGTCAACTTCTGCTAGCACAGAGTCTTCCTAGATTTCCCTTTGCTCTTTCCCAATGGTTTAGCTCTCAGCCATAAATAGGATAAGAACATTATGACTTAGAAAGATGATAGTAACACAAGTAATGGTAAAGGTGGAACTTACCCTTTTATGACTAGCAGTGTTTGCGGGCCAGCTGAAACGACCGGATTCTTACACTTCCGAGTAAGCGCCTTCGGCAACTCTTCTTGTTCACCTTCCTCGTAAGGAGGAATCAGATCTCTAGGCGGATAACCCTCGAGGGAGCTAGCTCCGACTCGAGGAGGTCAGCAAGATGAAAGTCGAAAATATCTTAGCATTGCAATAATATGTACAAGATGGATAGAGTATAGCAAGGTAAAAAGTCGAATAACTTACCGGGGTCAGGGGATTCTCCGTCGTGTACATCGACATGGAGACCTCTGGAACTTTCTGGTTAACCCGTTCCTTGATCAACCACCAAATCCAAGTTTTGTAGTCTTTGGAGGTGAAAGGGAAACGGATGTCGCCTAGAGGAGGGTGAATAGGCGTTTTAAAAATATTACGGTTTAGGATCTAATAAATGCGGAATAAAACTTAACATTTAATTTACCAAGCCAAAACCTATATCAACTAGGTTCAACTAAGTGCACCAACAACCTATGCTAAGCAAGACAAGCAACAAGGTGATAGCAAGATAATACTTCAAGCACGATGGCTATCACAATGTAAATTGCATGAGTAAAGGGCTCGGTTGAGAGATAACCGATGGATGCGGAGACGGTGATTTGTTTCCCAAAGTTCACTTCCAAAGAAGCTACGTCTCCGTTGGAGAGGTGTGGTGGTGCAATGTACTTCGAACGCCACAAATGGCTCACCTCGAGGTATGGTGTCTTGATGCTCACCCAATGCCACATAAGGCCTCACCCCAAGATGCAAAGGCACGCAACTCACCGACGCCACAAAAAGGCTCACCCTATTCTACCGTGATCTCGCCACAAAGGCCCATTTACGTTCCACTGTGGGACACTTGAGGACGGTCACCGAACCCGTACAAGGCTTGGGGCAATCTCCACAACTCAATTGGAGGGCTCCCAAGAAACGCCACAAAGGCTCCATAAGGCCACAACAGGCCACGAGCTTGAGGAATCTCCACGGCTCAATTGGAGGCCTCAAGAACACACCACAACTCCACACAACCGTCTAGGGTTCCAAGAACCCAAGAAAACAAGCCCAAGAGCTTGAACTCGCCAAATCTCCTAGGAGAACTCAAACCTATGCACCAAATGCAAGAGGCAAGTCCTTCACTCTCAAATTCGACCAAAGCTACAAAAGCTATTGGGGGAATAAGAGAGGAAGAACACAAAAGGAGAACACAAAACTCTCCAAGATCTAGATCCCAAGGATTCCTTCACAAAGAAGGGATTTGGTTTGGTGTAGGTTGTAGATCTAGATCTCCTCTCTCAAATCCCTCAAAAAGATGCAAGAATCATAGGAGGGGGGAGGGGAGAGGGAAAGCTCTTCAAGGTCAACAATGGAGGAGAGAGAGAGTGAAAAACAGACCAAAAGAACTAGTGCTCACGAAGGGGAAGAGGAGACCCTTTTAAAGGGCTCCCAGATCTGGCCGTTTGGGATTTTACGACCATGGCCGGTAGTATCAGTAGATGGCCAGTACTACCGGTGGCACCCAGCCAATGGTCACAAACAGCGGTGCGAGAGAAAAGACGAGCTTGGCTGATACTACCAGCAAAAGTTTCGGCCCAAGTCCTGACAAATATAATACCTCAAAATAGAAGTATACTGAATAGAATTCGAGTGCCGACGGAACTTGGATCGGAACTAGCGCCGGAAATACTGGGCTGCGAGGGCCTGGCCGGAACTACTGGGGCCTAGCGATAGTACCGCTCAAGAGAGGTGGCTAGGTAATACTGGCTGGAAGTTCCTGTCAGGGATGACCGAAACTTCTGACCAGTACTACCGGACCAACTTCCGGTGTTAATTCCGTCAAATAGATCACTCTCAAACAGAGAGTTACTAAACATGAGCAGAATTTCAACTGGAAATTGAGTTGGAACTACAGACAGGCCATCCCCGCAGAAAACTACAGGCGGAACTACCGACGCCTGGCCGGTACTTCTGGTCAGGGAAAGTTTAGAATCAAAACTGCAATAACTTTCGCATCCGAACTCCAAACAAGATGAAACCAATTTTGTTGGAAAGATAATGACGTGCAGAATCTAAGGGAGAAAATACCATGAATATATATATGTGAGATATCTCCCAAGGCATGGAGCCAGAAAAGCCACAAGATCAAAGACGCAATAAGATATTCAAGGGAAATCAGTTTTTGACAAACTAGAGCTTGTTATGAAGATAACCACAAGCTCTAGATCCTCTCATGGACAAGATCCAAACAACAATCAAGAAATATGATGCTATGTATGCAAAGGTTTGAGCTCTCTCCAAAAGATACGAACGAGTCACCCACTCGAGAGCCCCTCTTGCTAGTACGGCTATCTATCCTAAACCCGGTCTCCCAACACTACAAGAGACCGGTAAAATAGAAAACCTATCAAGATCATACATTTGCCGTGAGCATTCCACTTGAGCTTGATGTCGACTGTCTTGTCCTTCTCAAGATGGATCACCTTTCTTGATTGCTCTTGCTTGATGAAGACTTGAGAAATGCTCACCCATACTCCATGAGGAAACCTCTTATTCGAACTTGTCTTCATCACACCATGAATGCCAAGGATGGCAAGATCCAAGCATGAGATCTTCTAGAGATGGTGCATCTTGAGCTTGCACTTCATTTCTTGATGATGTCTTGAAGATGGCCATAAGGAACTCCATCTTCTTCATCTTCTTCTTCTTCAAGACATACTTGATATTCATCTTCTTCTTCTTCTTCAACAAGATTCCAATAGGCACAAAGCCCTTGGACATTTCTTCTTCTTTCTCAACCTTGAGACCAACAAATAGTCGAAGCGATGCCAATGGATAAAACTACAAGTGAAACTCAATTTACACATTAGTCCATAGAGATTGTCATTAATTACCAAAACCACACATGGGGGAATACATGTCCTTTCAGGAGGGGATCGGGTTGGGGCTAACCTTCAAGTTGTCCTTCTTGTTGAGGGTGACTGAATGCATCAGCTAGCCCCCGTGGTTCTGAAGAGGTTGAATCCGATGCGATAGCCAGCAGTGGACTAAGTCAGATCCCTTCAGACCCTTGTTCTTCATTAAGAACTCAATCTGTCTCTTAGCACGGATCAAGTCTTCAGTTAGGTCCAGCACTTCTGCATTCCAAGATTTTTGATGGGCTGCAGCACCATCGAAAACCGGCAAGCCTTCCTGCTTGCCGGGGGCCAACATATCCTTGTGATAAAAGAAGGTGGCTAGCCATCTATTCACTGAATCACTAGCTATGACCTTGGGATAGACTCGATCTCTCCTAAGGACTAAGATAAGAGTTCTGGTATTGTAGGGAACACCAACAGTGATAGAATTTCCCCAGGTGCTAAAATAGTACCGGAAGAGAAGCAATCTCGGTTTGATTCTGGGAAATGCCTCACAAAGAGATACATGGGAACTAAGCTCTAAAATAGAATTTGGGGGTGATTATGAAGTTGGATGCCGTAGTAGGAGGTTACCTCAGAAAATAATTCTGACAGCAGGAAGCTGAAGCCGCGATCCAAATGGGCCCCGAAGTGAACTCGTTCACCATCGCGTGGCGCGGGGACGGTTTCACCCATACCGTTGCGCCATGCATCGGTGCGAAGAAGTCCTTCTTCCTCCATAGATTTGAGCTTCTCATTGTCCAGAACTCACGGGATCCAAATCCCGAGGTATTTCTTGTCCTCCCCCGCCGATGACGTTGCGCCCGCAGAACTCGATGCATCAACCATTGTGTGTAGGGATGACCACGAATGGGCGGTGCTGGTGGATTTGGTGGGGAGGGGAGAGAGGGAGACGAGGAGCGTAGGGTTTTCTTCAGGAAGAGGAAGAACATGAGCAAGCGATGGAAGAAATAAGGATTATTTACCCCTTATATAACCCATCCGCATCAAGATTAGTGTTAAATGCATGGAATTAATGCCACGTGTCACAGAATGGGAGATACAACTTCCTCGCGAAGCCTCTGCCGCATCGATCCCCGTGATTGCATTAAAATGATGCCCTCGGTTCCGCGCGATGCGGGACCTACCAATGGTCACACTGATAGAATATTTGCCAGTGATGTGACAGGACTTGGAACATTGTCAGGTTACGTCATCAACCAAATTCTGACTCATTTTGAAATCGAGCATAAAAGCAATGATGAGATCTCAATAGGTCTGACTCACTTGAGACTCGGATCCTACCTTTTGTTTTGAAGTTTTAGGAACCCTTCAAGATTCTAATCCGAAGAAGAATCAAGCTAGAGAATGGAATCCGACTTTGGATTTTGGAGGCATCGGGGGGGGCTACTGTTGGGGATATACTTTCTGGGTATACCCATTGTGACTCGCTGACCAGGGTGGCCCTCTTTGGTTTAGAGCTATGCTTCATGGGCGACCTAGTCAAAGAGAGAGAAGATGGAAGCCCATCCGGCTACGGGAAGTCTAGAAGACTTACCGACTTAGTCCTGTAGGAATACTTGTAGTCCAAGATGTACTTTGTACCGACTCTGTATTGTAGCCAGATAGGACTCTCCTGTAACCCTAGGACTGGATGACTATATAAGCCGTCCGACGGACCAGCCTTTAGGGCACGCACTACAACCACAACTCGCACACGTGAAACCTCCCTTGTACTCTGTTATACTTCCGGCTTTGCTGATATACTGTATTGCTAACAGGAGTAGGATCCATCCACCACAGTCGGATCTGAACCTAGGTAAGCTTATGTGCTCACCGTTCCAGAGAACCGTACGTCTCACACCCCATATTTTCCCACGCCTCGAGGACCCCCTCATGGCGTACTTGTCTTCAATCCGACGACATGGATCTCTACCTAGCGGTCTCTTCCATAATGATTCTATCAGGTCGGTGATTCGAGCCAATGTGGACAACCAAAGCGGGTGTGTTTGTGTGTGTTTGTATCTTTACCTTTCCTTTTGTGTTGAGTTCATCATGTTCAACACCTTTCCCCTCACTCCTCGCCTCAAATCCGTTAAGATTGGGCCACCCCAAGGGTCAATCCCAAAGGAACCTACATCAGAGGATGAGGAGGATATCCCTACTACTGATACGCCTGCTGCACCTATAGCAACATTACAGGGATCTCTCACAAGATCTCGTGCATGATAACTCAATTATCATTTACTTTCGTTTCTAGAAACTCTTCCTAATATAAATAAGAATATGATGCTGCCTAAATCAGATATGTTTATGTTAGTTAGGAATGATGGACCTAGCAAGGACAGGAGGGACAAGCATTGGAGCATGGTCATGCATGGAGATGGCCACAAGCGTGTGAGGATTGATGATGACACTGCAAGTTGAGATTTCAGGACTTTGAAGCCACCATAACGCTACAAGGATGCTTGCACGAATTTCACAAGATACCAACGCATAATGTTCATCCAAGGCTTTATTTGGTGTTGCATCGCCTTATTTTATGAGACCGGCCAACGTATTTTTGAGCTAGATAATATAGGGAGGTTTTAGAGGCTGTTTGTGTGGAGGAAGGCCCATCTAGAGGTGTTTCGGTTGGCCCAATAGGGCTGGACGAAAATCCCTTCTCTTTCTCTGTATAACCCCCCTCTAGCCGTCATTAGAACTTGAATTTTGTTTAGATTAAAAGTTAGCCATCACTGCAACTCTAGTGTACTTCGATTCTGTCCAATGATTCAACCAAGACCGTCTATTTAGAATCAAATCCCACCATTATCAGTAAAGTTTTCATCTGTATCCGCAATAACTTGATTGCATACTTAGTTCTTGCTTGTTCTCGGTTGCTCATAGGGATTAAGGACCTTTGTGGTCAGACTGGTCGTGCGTTTACAAGACCTACAGGAGATTGGTTTAGCGATTAAACGTTGATGCACATTACAATCGGATCGTCAAGGTCAAACTCCACCAGATTGATTTGTGTATGAGGATGGGAAGATTTGGGGTGACGCATCCTAAGATTCTCCAACGTATTTTTGGTGCAGGGATAGAGGAGTACTAGATTCAAACGAAATGCATATACTCTTTCAGTCTCGGAAAAGACTTCACAGATTTATCTAGATGCATATATCCTAAAGTCCGAAAAAGATAAGTCTTGTGGTTTAAAAACGTGAGCCCAAAAGATCAACAAAACGATAGAACGGGGTAAAAATCAAATCTCTCCGTGAACTTGACTCTTATGAAAGAATATTCTTGCAACGATATTTTTGGAATCTCTCTAGGAGCGGTATTTAAACGTGCTTGGGATGGCCACGTTCTCTATCTCTCCCGCGTTCTCTTCCTGCCCCGTCCCGTACTCCTCGCTCTCCACTTCAACCACGTGTCCTCCCTCCCCAAACCCCCACAACCCCAACCCAACCCAATCGCCCACCCCATCGATGGCCGGCGGACCCGACCACGACGCTGGCCCCGCCGCCATCCCGGCGCCGCCCGTCCCGTGCGTGACCCTGAGCACGGGCCACGCCATGCCGGTGCTGGGCTTCGGCACGGGCTCCTCCCGCGCGCCGCCGGACCTGGCCGACACCATCCTCCACGCCGTCCGCCTCGGCTACCGCCACATCGACACGGCCTCCTTCTACGGCACGGAGCCGGCCGTCGGCGCCGCCGTGGCCGAGGCCGTGCGCTCGGGCGCCGTCGGCTCCCGCGCCGACCTCTTCGTCACCTCCAAGCTCTGGATCTCCGACGCGCGCCCGGGCCGGGTCGTGCCGGCGCTCCGGGAGTCCCTCGCCCGCCTCGGCCTCGACTACCTAGACCTATTCCTCGTCCACTGGCCCGTCTCCACCGACGGCGGGGCGCAGGTGGAGTTCGACATGGAGGGCGTGTGGCGGGGCATGGAGGAGTGCCACCGCCTCGGCCTGGCGCGGTCCGTCGGCGTCAGCAATTTCTCCGCGGCCAAGATGGAGCGGCTCATGTCCCTCGCCGCCGTGCCGCCGACCGTCAACCAGGTGGAGCTCAACGTCGGATGGAGGCAGGAGAAGGTGCGGGAGGCGTGCGCGCGCCACGGCGTCGTCGTGTCCGCCTACTCGCCGCTCGGCGCGCACGGCGCCGTCTGGGGCTCCGACGCCGTCATGGAGAGCGGCGTCCTGCATCAAGTCGCCGCCGCTAAAGGCAAGACCGTCGCGCAGGTAAACTCAGATCTTAACTAGTAGTACTACTGCTAAATTGCAGCTAAGCTTATAAATAGCAGACCAAAATTCTGTTTTGCTCAAGTTCCGGTAGCTTGCAAGACAGTTCTGTTTCCAAAAGCGCTCTATTCAAATTTTGAATAGCTGTACTGTAGAATTAAAGTTGCCAAGTTCCTTGAAGTGCATTCCTAGGACTCAAGATTACAGCTGATGAACTGCACACAATTTATTGTATAGTAATATGATGTACTCCCTCCGACTCAAATTAATTGACTTGGATTTGCCTATATTCGGATGTATCTAGCACCAAAACATGTCTAGATACATCCGAATCTAGACAAATCCAAGTCAATTAATTTGGGTCGGAGGGAGTACAAAATAGTCGTGAAAGCGACGAAAAGTATTGATCTGCATTAGTTTCTTGTTGGTATCCATTTAAATTGTTTTGGTCTATTTGACCTTTTGTTCACCGAATCAATATAAGCCATCTTGTTGTTCTAAAAACATAAGTGCACAAGTCTATCAAAATACCTGATTACTATAGCATGAGGTTGTGTGTAAGCAGAGATAGAATTCTCATGGTAAGAACCTAGCCCTCCGAAGTTCTTGCTTGTGATATTATTAGTTTTGTTTGGAAATATACCCTTTTCAAATTTTGGAGAACTCTACCGTGGCCAAATTCATATTAGTGCATTTGTAAGACTTTTTTTTGAGCAACCAGCAGGAGCTCTGCCTTTTCTATTAGAAGAAGAGAATTGGCCGGTTTGGAAGGGAAACCGGCCAAAACCAGATACAGGCGTATGTATATACACACGGGTCCGGTTAAAAGGGAACCGGACCAAAAAAAAGACCCCAAGCGGCATGGTTTTAAGGAAAACCGGCAGAAACCACACGAGGCCACGCTACCTAGCTCGACTAGGTCTGGAGCACCGCCGAACGACACCAACACAACGGCAACAACGGGCGCTACGAAAAGCCTGGTCCACGTCCCCGGAGAGGAAGTTAGAGCCGAAGGAACGGCTAGGCCTCACAGGCTTCATGGCGAGAGGCAGGCCGCAAGGAGCTCACCAGCGGCACTCGCACGCCGACAGGGCCCGAAGACGTCGACTCTCCCAGTAGTACCAGGAAACCCCGAGCATGGTTCACATCACTCCGAAAAATGACGCCTCCAGGAAGGTCACGACGTCCGATAGGACGCCGCCGTCATCCAATTTGGCAAAATTTGGGTTTTCACCCCGGAGTGATGGACGGAGGGGTGCTCAGGCTCCATGACTATGCCCCCAAGGGGGAAGCGCGCCCACATGCGTCGCCGAAGTCGGCACCGACCAAAGTCGGGCAGGACTTTCATCCAGGGACCCTTGCACCGCCTCCAAAGGGCCGACACAAAGGTGACCCATACCGCCCGGCGAGCACGACCAACGGTAGGAGAGACGGTGCCCTCGCCCACACACCCATGCCCCGCCGCCCACACGGCCAGGACAAAAGAGCAACACCATCCCGGTCCGGAGCCGCCGCTCCGGCCTTCACGCGTAGCAGAGCGAGCACCTCACGCCAACTCGCCACCGACTAAGGGGCACACCCCTACCACCGAATGTGGCGCCGCCGTTCAAGCACCATGGCGCACCTCTGCCATGGGGATGCTAGTGAGGGACGCCTCGCCCCCGCCAGCCACACGCTGCGGCCCACCAAAGCCGCCAAGGCATCGACGGAAAAGGGAACGACCTCCATGAGACCACCGCGCCGAGGCCCCCCAGACCAGCCGTCCTCCACGCAGCCGCTGCGTCGAAGCAAAATCCTGGCTGCCGACCACCCCATAGCCGCTGCGTCCCGGGGGCTGCCGACCACCCCACAGCCGCCGCCCCGGCATCCTCAACTCCAGCCACCCCTACCGGCAGTCCGCGGCCGGGGGTCACCGCCCCGACCAGACCCCCACCCGAGCCCGCCGGCTCGGCATCCAGCGCTCTACAGCCCCCCGCCCCCGCTCACAAACGCCGCAGCCTCGCCGAGGCACAGCCCGCCAAGCCCATCTGGGCCCCGGAACCGCGCCCTGGGAGCCCATCTGGACTCGCGCGACCAACGCAGAGGCAAGGAGCCGCCGCAACGCGCCTGCACCGCCGCCAACCACCACCCCCAGCCTCCAGCAGCAGCGCCGACGCACTGCACGCCCGCGGGACGCCGCCGGCCTCCGGCCCCGGCAGCGAAGGTCTCCCTCCAGACCATAGCGCCGCGAGCCGAGAGGGACTAAGTCCCTGCCGCCCCCTTCACCGGCTTGGGAAACGTGGTTATCGCAATCCGCAGCAATACCAAACGTAGTCTAGGTCACAAACTTCATAAAAGCATTGACATAACACCCATCTAAAGACTTTTTTCTAATTAACCATCTAAAAACATCATTCATGAAATTGGTCTTTTATGTTATTTCTTTGTCTTCTCCTTCCCCCGTTCGGCAATGAGTGTTGCAGATTTGTCTAGATAGGCATGTATCTAGACGCGTTTTAGTGTGTAGACACATGGGTAACTAGACAAATCTGCGACACTTATTTTCGAACGGAGGGAGTATTATTTTGCATCACCACGATGAATCCTACTAGAAATCGAAATGAAGAAGTCTGCATTGGTTCGTCCAAAATACCAGACAAACATTTCCATGAGGCCAATCTCATCCTAGAGTTCTTTTCCCCTTTTTTAAACCATAGTTCTTTTTAAAATTATCTTAATAAGAAGGCAGTGGAAAGTGTAATTTACTCAAATTGTTATGGCATGAGCCGATCCATATTCCATATGAATATCATAGGATTTCTACAACCTCAATCCTATGATCCAGAGAGCCGTGTACGAAAAATGAAATCCTGTGATCCTACTGAAAATCAGAATAAAGAAACATTGCATTGGTTTGTTCAAAACACCTGAACTTCTCCATGAGGTCAAGATCATGCTAAAGTTCAAGATGTTTCAGTCAAAATAAAATTTATACCAATGAAAGAAGTATTCTTATCTTGGATACAGGTGGCGCTGCGGTGGGTGTATGAGCAGGGTGTGTGCTTTGTGGCGAGGAGCTACAACAGGGAGAGGCTGGAGCAGAACATGGCCATCTTCTCTGGCTGGGAACTGAGCGAGGAGGAGAAGGAGATGATCGCGACGATACCGCAGAAGAGGGCATCCCAGGGGGAGTATTTTGTATCGCCTGATGGGCCTTACAAGTCAGTCGACGAACTCTGGGATGGCGAGATATGAATATAAGACGATCCATCAGACCAACTCCAGTATGTTACTAGCAAATTTGTGATTAGTGGTCAGATGTTGTAACATTATCATACAAGTACCAAGCAACTATAATTTATTAGGGCATGCCCTTAGTATCTAGTGAACTTTTAATCCCTGGTCCTGGCATGCCATGTGGGTGATTGAGATATAGACGTGGAGTTTGAGATGATCGGTGTTTGCCTATTCTGCATCTTTGTCTTCATAGGGGATATATGTTGCTGATTGTCCAGATCAATTATTGTGGCCTGCTGTACTTTCTTTAATGAAACAATAAAGCCATATTGTTGCTCATGATACTCTGTGCACGTCAATTGGACTAATCTACAGAGTAGATCTCAAAATGCATCTTACAATGGACGTGTTTGGTTCACTTTTCTGTAACGTAACTCGATAACACTGAGACCTTAATCCGTTAATTTCTGTTTGGTTGGACTTAGCCGTAATCAGGTCCCAGGGAATCAGATTACAGCGCTATGTAATTTCGTTACCGGCCATCCCCTACCGGTAACAAAGGCCGATAACGCGAGCGAGTCAAACGACTCATGTCCCGTTTCGGATCTCCTCCTGCCTACCCGTCCTCTGCTGAGTTCAGCCGCCGGCGGTGGTTCAACACCTCCCTCCTGGTCGGCCCCATCTTCCCTGTGTAGGTGGTGTGAAAGATCTGCCTTCTTTCCCTCAGAGGCGCCATGCAAGGAGCAGCAGCCGCCGCAGCCGATCGGATCCCTTTCTCTGTTCTAGGTAGTGCTTCTCCGGCCATCCTCCGGTCACCGGCGTGCTCCTCTTCCCAGTCTTCCGCCATCGTTCCTCTGGATCTATGTTTAGATTATAATTTCTTGTTCATCGTGTTACCCTTGTTAGATTCTGCAGGTAGATTTCTCATCAGATAACAGTGCCAAACCAACACAGTCGGGGAATTAGATACCGTTACGAGCACAAACCAAACAAATCAGTCAATTTTCGTTTACACCACTAATCCCATTGTGACCTCATTCCCTTAGCATTACCGTTCACTGAACCAAACACCTTCAATGAGTGTTACATGCTGATGTACTGCTCACTGTCAAAACAGGCTGCCATCATATGATAATGAGTAGGTTTGATTTCCCAGCTGACTGCTTTAATTTCCTTATATTCGTGTAGATTTGTTATTTTGATTAAAATCAAATTAGCTCTGCCTATGAAAAAGGTGAAGTATCAGCTGCTCTTATGTAGACCTTGGAAATACAACATTACCCAAGTTACTTGGCATGATATAATTTATATCAAATAACCAAATTATACTAGAAGGTGAGTCGGCAGTTTAGTCTTGTCATCCACAAATAACTTAGAAATAAAATGGCCACCTCTTTGTCTACACATCATCCACATTCCACTGTACAATTGTTATCACTAGTCCATCATCATGACTGAATAAATGATGCTAAGGTTACACCATGAGATGAAAGTGGTACAGAAACACATTACTTCTCATCATCATCGTCGTCATCTTCATCGTCGTCATCATCTGGCAAAGCAGCATCGTCGCCAATACCTTGCAGCAAGGTGTCCACATCTTCACCGAGCTCTGCCAGCCTTCCACTCAGCTTCTCGACCTTAGTTTGCTCCTGGCCCAGGCAGACGAGTAGATCGTTCAGTTCCACTTCACTTTCCTTCTCTGCCTCTTCCTTTGATTGGGCTTTTATTGCTTCCACGTCCGGATAGGGTGCACTGCCTCCCTGCCTCAAGGTTTTCACCTCAGCGTCAAGGCGGTAGTTGGCCTGTTCCAGACTGTTGTAAGCATCTGCCAAGCTCTTGAGATCAGACTCCAGTTTTACTGCAAAATTTCGTTGGTTGCTAGCTTCGGCTTCAATCTGGGCCTTTTCAGTTTTGAGCACCTCTATTCGTCGTGCTGCGCCCTCCAGTTCTTGTCTTAGGGCTTCAATTTGAACCCTTTCTCGGCCACTGCTTGATCTCTCGGAAGAATCTGAAGTGCTACCACCAGCAGTTCTCACTAGATCTTCTGCTAAGATTGCATTTCGGCCTAGCAGGTCCTGAAAATGAAATCAAATAATACCATGTTATCTATTTCTGTACCACAACCTGCCAGTAACCAGTTTCCCCAATCAAAGCCTTTTATAGCAAGATAAGGATGTTACTGGGTGAGTTATATGGTCTTGAACATAAGCACGTTATGTGATGTACTTTATGCTTGTGAGTTATCATAGCTTAATTTCAGTCAGATCTCATCAATGCAGAGTCAAGCAGCCGATTGATTACCTCTGTTACTGAGAACTAAACAAGCTATCATCACTGCAAGCTGAACATTTGTTTGCCTAAGGAAGCTGAACGTCAGTGCAAGTTTGAGCGTCTGGTTCTATTTTTCTTGACACAAGTTAGCCAAAAAAAAGTTTGGCATGCTTAGTTATTATTAGGCTTCAACCAAACAGGCTATATTGATTTAATTTCGTTTGATCACATCATGATATATAAGCTTGATAACAAACTAATTCAAGAACAATTACTTGCTGATAAGATCATGCTAACAGAACCTCAACATTTTACAAGTGGCAGGATATTTATTTTGCATAAACAACTTTTGCGTTCATGCAGAATATTGTCAGGAATTGTGCCAAACCAGTTCTTTCCTGAGAATGGACAGGATCAGTTGAGTAGGTGACTTCTTAGCTTAAAAATTATGTAGTGAATAGGAAGCTAACCTGCATCTCATTGCATTGTCTCTCTACAAATGACTTCAAGCGCTTGATATACTCCCCATCAACCTCCCCGTTCTTCTGCTCCAACTCAGCAGGTAGAACTGCAGTTGCAGTTTTTGTTCGACTGAAGAGATCCATTATGTTCTCTCTAATATCAGTCTCTAGCTTACTGAGGAAACTAACGAATTGCAAATCAAAAATTTCCGAGAGGACTGGATGCTGCTCGCCTTTATTTGTTTCCTCCTCTTCAATCTCTTGGAAATCAGACATACTGTTTGCACTTGATCGTGAAAGCTGCTTGTGGTGCTGCTGCCCTGATGGTAGGTGCAGAAAGCTTTTCCGCAACTCATCGAACCTCAAAAAGTATGTAGTAAGGCCAATCTTCTGACTTATAGCATCTGCAACAGCGAAGGCATCTCGGCCCTTCTCACGGCTTGCATTGTTAAGGACACAAACACCTAAGACAACAGCAGCTAATCCACGAACGCAACCAGTGTAACGTTTATTGGAAGCAAGCTCGATTATGTAGTTTAGATGTACCGCTGATTCCAAAAGGCAATCTACAGCATTTGCACAGTCCGCAAGCCATATGATGAGTAGCCGGAGAATAACAGGCTGAATATACAATTCTTCTGATTGATTGCTTTGGTCATTCTCCCCTTCTGTTAAAGCTGCAAAGGATAAACATGTAACAATTCGATGCAAGAGAGGCTCAGTGCGCCCCAAGGATGGCGTAGGTGTTTCAAGCTGAATTTGCAATACCTGGAAAAATAAGTTGTTAGAAAGCCACCCATTAAAGCAGCATCAGTTTATGTTAGTTGTAATTAACAAAAACAGGCACTTGAGTCTTCTAATAAGCAAATGTGAGGAACTCAAGTAACATGAATGATTAATCAGTAACCATATCACTGGATCTGTGCACAATGGTCTAAGCAGATCACTATGTTCAATCTAGACAAGTGGGGTTACACAATAATCAATTCTCAGCCATTGGATAGTTGCTTCTCCAACCAACTATGTACAGGTAAAATTCACAGAAAATGAGAAGTTGCAAGGGCACATACACGATCTTTGCATTGCAAGTTGTCCTTGATTATGTGAGTGAGAACACTAGACGCTCTGCAACATGCCTGCATATTTTAGGATCACACTTGTCAGATTTTTAAAACGGAAAAAGGCAGGAAAACCGCAGGTACTAATTACATCCCATCTCGAACAATCAAACTCTTGATTCTAAACTAGACAACAAGACTTGCATATAACACTATGAGGACTTCAAATTGAATATACAATAGAAAAACAACTTAACACTGATATGTCACAGCATGCAGGCTTCTTGGTAATAAACAGACAAAGGGGCAAATATGATATAGTACATATCAAACTTGAAGAGTAGAATAGTGACATAATGGTAGCAAAAAAGAAAGAAAAAAGTAAGGCACGGTTTATATTTCAAAAAGAGTTAGCAGCAGGCAATTGGTTCAAGAATCATATGGACCAAATTTAAGGAGATCTATTTCCCGTTGTCTTAAATGGTGCCTTAGAGTTAGAAGATATTACCTCCATAGCCCCATTAACATCACTTGACACCAGAGCTTGCAGAAGTACACTGTCGTTACAATGGCAACATAAGCGAAGGAAAATTTATGAACGATGGAATTCAGACTACAGAAAGTCATGAAGTTTGGTAGAAGCAGCAACAGCCATAGTGGCATTTTATGGAATGACAGAAATGACCATCCCTAATATAGTGGGTATCATGATCTAATCAGTAATTAGTGACATAGTTAGAGCCAAAAGATAATGCTCCATCTGTAGTAAATGCAACAGAAGAAAGGTCCGCATGTCTAACCTTCCAAATGGCATGTCACTAGAAGCACCATGAGTAGCAGGGCCTTGGTTTGGATGTGGAGCGATAGTTGATGCTAATAATGCCTGACCATTGGGGTTTCTCTGTTCCAAAAATAGCAAACTACTAAATACATTGTGTGCTTAGACATACCAATCCAAAAGAAGGCAAAAAAAAAAAAAAACAGCAAGAGTAGGCAGTAATTGGACTTCAGATTTTAGAACTGAAAATCTTATCAAAATGGTGAAGGTGATCGATACTAAATATCTCAATTAATGTCTCCTAATCTCCTTGCTACATGTTCATGATTATTGAAGCCAGCAACAATATCAGGAAATAGATCACCTCACAGAAACACTTGAAGACATAATCAGCAGCCACAAATTCCTGAGCTATGGAGGTTCGCAGGATTATAACTAAGATCGCATTCAGTGCAGGTTGAAGATGAGGTTCTTCCCCGACTTGCTTGCTTGCAAGAGAATCAAGATTTTGAGGATTTCTTAATACCAAACTGCCAATACACCGCAATGCCTGAAAAATAGCTGTCAGCGATAAACAAGGTACAATTATCAATTGTACATATAATTATATGGTAGCTCAACTTTATAAGGGACTCACCGTACAGCGAAGAGCTACAGGGGCCCATTGACTCTCAACACCCAACAATAGAAGATGGTCCAGAATATTTCTCTGTCATTTTTGGTGAAGTTCATATCATAAAGCTTACTTCCATGTTACAAGGTAGTTGATTAAGAAAGTATATGAAGCGAAAAAAGGATACCTGAGCTAATGCAGTTTGATTGGTGATCTTGCTAGTATCTTTACCTGGTTCACCAGGTGGGCCCCCCATCAGAAGCAGTTCGACAGTATGTAAAGCACCGAGAAGATTCACCGTCTAAAGAGACAAATTTTAACTTCAGTAAAGTATTCCTACTACATACTTTTTGGGTCACACAGAGCTTGACATCAGTCTGAGCAAGCTATCTGTAAGGCTAGATAGGTAGATGATTTGATAATTGTGTACCTTTTGTTGGGTAAAATTGAATGCACTGCCTCTCCTTATCTTTAGTATCGATATCAGTGGGTCAAAGCCAATTGTCTCTTTCAAAAGCATCTGACATTAGCACAAAGTTAATGTCCATGAAAAATGTGACGATCTAACACTTCAAAATGATTGTTTGATAGAAACGAACCTGATTGGATGCATTGGTCCGTATTAAATTATTTAGAAGTTCAAGGCAATCCTGCTCCAAGGAGAAGAGCAGATTAGCACCAACAATGAACAAAGTTCCTTGAAGAACAACTTTCAATTGGAAACCAAACAACCACAGGTTTTAGACGATCCAAGTATACAACAGACCAGATGAGATCACATGGTTCCTCAATGATCACCTGAACAACGACGCCTCCATCAGAATATCCCTCCTCTCCGATAATGCTAAATATCTTCTCAAATGCACCCTCAAATACAACAATTTTTTGAATTTCCTGAAAGGGCAAATTGACAGTCATTTCATATACAAGGGAGGTTTGAGTAATATTCGCCTGCACCACACTAAATCAACCAAGAATATGAGAGAGTAACCTCTGCATCCCGGGTCAGATAAGTAAGAAGTAACAGTGCTTCATTCCTTATGACCTTCAACATAAATCAAAGATACCCACATGAGCTATATAACACAAATTAATTTTAACACAACAGATATGTCATGAATAGCATGCGTTCTTCTTTGGAGTAAGGGGAGAAAGGAGTGTAGTGTTAACCTCGCGATCCATAAGCATGTCCATTAAAACTGTTATACCACGAGGAATTAATAGAATTGCCTCCTGTAATCTGACACGCCGAAAGCAATAAAAAAGAGAGTTAAATAAGTTTAAAATGTAGTGGATGCATCTCAACAGAAAAAGACTTACTGGGCACCTTTTTAACGAGTTTGTAAGCAACGCCGTTAAAAGTTGGATTGTATAATATCGCACATAGAAATCCTCCTCTGTCTTCACACCAAAGAGTGACAAAATAAATCATGAAAAACGAAGCAGGTGAAGCGAGTTGCATGCATTAAAAGCAAAGAATGTAAACTCACCAGCAGGCTCAAAAGGAGAGAAATGTTCTCTGTTTCTCGAGAAAGCAAATCAGAGTTCATTGATGCCGGTTGAACCTCGGTTTTCGGTCCCTGTGATGCGTCAATAGGAGTCAGCGCAGCCACGAGGGTTTCTAGGGAACCTCTCACGAGCTCAACATCCTCACGGTCTTCTTTTAGAACGTTGAGAAGGACAGGAAAGCCTGTTTTGCAAAATCAGCAAGAACATATCCCACATGAGTAACTCATAACTATTAAAACAGCTAGATAACAATATCAAGGCCCCAAGAGAATTGAGATACCCATAGCCCCGAATGACATCTGAGCCGAACGGCTCTCCATCACGACGGACTGCAACTCAGTCATGGCAGACCTCCTATCATCGGGTATAGTGCCATTGCTTATGCGGTCGAGGGATCTCTCAACATAGCTGTACAACATTATGAAGTCAGAAGATCACTTGTCGGAAGTGGCATATGTCAATCAGGCGCCATTTTTGCAGGCAATAATAAGCTTACAGGCATGATTACACAAGTGAATTAGAATATCACGCCGAAATTGCCTACCTGTCTTCCTTGGACTCGGACGTCTCGTTGCCGAAAACGAATCCCCCAATGCCCTGCAAGACCGCAACAACATAAACACTGAGTAAACAAACATCAAACCGGCTCCACGGACTTTTCGCATCACAGCATCACAGTGGCCTGACTGCTACTAGAGTACGAGCTCTGACGGAATGGAATGGCATGCTAAAAATTCTTAACGCCCTAGGAGCCTAGAAGAAGTCTGTGCGACCGCCGCAAACGCCTCTTCGCGGGCTCCGACCTAGGGTGACGTCTGAGCCACGGAGGAACGGGGGGCGGTTGGGAACGAACGGGTTCGATTCAGGGTCAGGGGGGAGGGGGTGAGCACCTGCATGATATTTTTCCCTGCGCTTCCGGCGAAGCCCCGCAGGTTGATCGACCGGGAGTCCATGGATCGCGAGCGCCTCTGGGGAGTAGCGATGGGCAGTTGGCTGGATCGTGTACGGCGAAGCAGGCTTAAGCAGCCACCCCGAGTGCGTGTTCTCGAGAGGGCAGGCGGCTCTGACCTGGAAACCGGGGAAGACGGCCGCTGCGGCGACGGCGACGGCGACGGCGGCGGCGGCTGCCAGGTGGGGATCGGGGGGTTGGACGGGGAAGCAAGCCGTGTAGGGGCAAGGGGGTGGGGAGGCAGGCTGGATGGAGTCGGGGTCACGGGGGATTTTGGTTTGCTTAATTTGCTCGGCGAGGTAACGTGGCATACTTACGGTCCCGTTTACCTGAATCCTCTTGGCAGCATTAGCATTTCCTTCATTTAAAATTTAAAAATTAAAAAATTAAAAAATGAAAATAATTATAAACGTAATCAATGTTGTATCCCACAAGTAAAAAAAGTAACACGAGATTCTTTGTATTGCGAGCTACACAAAATAACAAAATCTGATAAAGTTGGGATTTGAAAATGCATCATAGATCCACATTTTTTGTCATTTTTGTGTACCTCAAAACTTTGAATTGATATTTTGCAGGTTGGTGGAAAAATCATTGGCCACATCCGGATATTTTTTAATTTTTTTTAAACTCACAAATATAATTTTTGATTTTTTAAATGGGAGTTGGTGGTTCACTTTGTTAGGGTAATCTGGTCCGTTAAACACAATGATCAAACATTGAAAAAATCATATCCATCGGATCGCTCACTGCCCTCCACAATTTGTACACGTCCAGATTTTTGGTAACAACAATTTGAAAATTTTGTTTATCCAACAATGAAGGGATCACCACAATCATAGGAAAGCAAATGATCCATTTTTTTTATCTTTAAACAAAATGGAAATATCCCAGTCAAATACGTATGTTACCATCAGTCCGGAGATTTGATGGCAGTTAATAGGCTAATTATTTATTATTTCCTAACTAATCTCATCGAACAGTTTTTTAATTAGAGCCTTGTTGGTGGTCCTATGTTGTTAATTTTCGTTCGTACAAATATGTATCAATTTCTCATCTATTCTCTCCTACATAAAAGTCTCTCCATTTGTGCACATTGCTCCCCCACGGATGACCGCGAAGCAGCAGTTCCAACAAAACCACCGGTGAGTTCGAGGGAGCTCCCCTAGCCGCAGTTGAGGTTGTCCGGTCCGCGTCCTGTGCTCTGTCCATCACTTGGTTGCTGGTCCACAAACCCTCGTCCTCCCCGGTAGCCTGCCATGATTGTCACGTCTCGTCCTACTGCGGCAGCTGGCTGTGTTGATAGTCTGCATCGACTGATCCAATGCGACCACGAGTGTGCCGCAGTAACCGAGGTCTAATTCATCTCTTATGCTCTTGGACAGGTTCCACGAAGGGTATTGTTCGAACTTGGAAAAGAAGGCCTCCATGCATGAAATGGGTGGATTTTCTAGTTATGCTTTTCGATCACTTGTAAAAGCGGATTTAAGTTATTATTTTTTGGACAAGGATTTAAAATAATGATGAGCTAAATTTTATTGTTCAAGAGCTGCCCTTACAGATGCAAGTACGAATCGTGGGCACTCGCTGCTGCAACAATGTTTGCTTTTTTCTTCTCTGAAGCTTTGTTGGAAGTATCATGTTATAGAAATTTAGGATTGCATTTATTTGATGAATTGAGCTGTCATAAAATTCATATGCGTTGAGTGTAAAGGTTTCATCTTCTTGCAATCAATTCACCAGCTCTTGCCTTCGTGTCTTATGTTCGTTTCTACTAAATTTTCTCTCTCAAAGCGTTCTTTTTTCCTTTGGAATTTATCACTTTAGGCGACATAGGAATACCATCGCGATAGCTTCCCTCTTTAAATCGATGAATGTACTGATAACCAATTTATCATACTCAGGGATGATGGTGTAGTGGCCTTGATAGTTTGGTGCTACCAATAACCTTTGATATTGTAATAATCTTCAACCGAATTACATATCCTACGCTTGCCAGCAAGTTTGGGAGAATGTCAGTTATGATACATATCCGTAGCAACGCACAGGCATTTAGCTAGTAATAGCAGAAAACTAGTGCTCAGGAGCCAAAAATCTCCACTTATGGGCATGCTTTGTTCAACTAGCGAGTATCCCAATCAATAACCAAGGTTGTAAGAATTTCTGTGGCACGACAATACACCAACCATGGACCAAAAAATGGAGGATATCATTTTGCGTCCCAAAAGTTGAGAGGCCAAGGCATAGAGGATTTCAAGTTTCTTGTAATCACCGCGATTCAAAAAGTTGAGGGGACAATTATCGAGAGGGGTATTTCGAGTGAACGGTGACCAAATCAAATATTTTTGAATCTTTCCTATTATGTCAGGATATTCTGTTACACTAGTACCTATTGTGCCTCTTCTAAAAGCCACCATGCACGTGTCATAGGGGCAATCCATTTTTATACTTTCCTAACCCTGCCCTCGACATAGAATTCGGTAGTGGTCCTTTTTCTCCCTCTCGCCTTTTCCCAACCCAGCATATCTAGCAAGGCGAAGGTGATAGCTATGTCGGTAACTGATTCGGATCCGTTGGAGCCAGAGCCTCGGGTGCAACGTTGGAGAAGCGAAGCAGCGGAGAGGTCTTCAACCCAGGTTAGCGAGGAGGTCGGCCAGAAATCTGCTACCAAGGTACCTACGAGCAGCGGGTTGAAGAGAGAAGCAAGGCCGGCGGTGGATTGTTCAGTGGCAGTGCGGGGTCATGACACCCAAATCTTGAAGAAAACCACCTGGGAGAAGAGACAGAGGTGGATTTTTCTTATCTATATCTTATCTTACAAATAGATTAGTTACTGCAAAATAGAATCGAATGAACTGAAAAGTCCCCTTTTTAATCAAATTAGCCCCAGCTACAATACAATGGACCTATATGAGTTCATAGTTCATGTTCGCCAGTACACAACAAAACTAGATTTTGGTTGCCAGAGGATTGTGTTCAGGTAGGATGTGCCTCTTCTTGTGAATTACAAGGAGGTTGTGTCTGTTTCGCAGCTAATAGATATGTTTCATGTTAGGATTCCTTGGGGATCAAGACATAGGACAAAATTGGTGTGGCGCAACAAGAGTGATCTATATATGAAAATTGAGCACTCCCATGAGCTTCAGATGGTTTGGGAGTAGTGTTGTACAGCTGATCGTATGGTGAAAATTTAAGCGATGATTGATGATATGTATGCAGATACTGGAGATCTTGCTGCCACATCTTCTGCTGCTCTAGATTACAGACCAATAGATGTTGATCAAGCTAAGTTCGGTATACACTTAGAGGTGGATTCATACATGGAAAAACTTGATGACGGAGTTAATAAGTCAGTTTCGTCATGTACTTTGGAGATCGCCATTGATACCAAAAACATAACTCTTAATTAAATGAGAGAGATGATTGGTAAGGACATTAGTATTGGCCCTAAGCAGATGGCACGACTCCGGTGGTGGCATCATAAGAAGTAGGAATTCAAAGAGGTTTTGGATACTGAAAACCTGATGCGGATTATGCAATGAAAGAAGAAAACCAGGAAGTTGTTCTTCCTCGCTAGCATTTTTGATGTTGCTGGATAGGTTATAGTGGATGTAGAGGCCCCTATAGTAGTTGAACAGAAGGAAGTGATCGACGTTGATCAAATCTAATGAGAGCTGCTACCTAAGGCTTGTCATATGGACCATAGAGTTCTCCTGCCTGTATTTGTAACATAGATTGCTATTGCATTGAAACTATTTTTCTGTGATTATGTTTGTTGAGAGATTGTAATATAATGTTCCGTGAGCTGTTGAGATTTTAGGACATGTCATTCACTAAAACCATCGTTGTTGTAGTAAGACATAAGTACATTGTGGTTGACATGATTATGCTTGTTGAGATGATGTACTATACTTTTTGTGTGATTATGTTTGTTAAGAGATTGTAATATAATGTTTTGTGAGCTGTTGAGATTTTCGGACATATCATTCATCGAAACCATCATTGAACAAGTGATACACAAGTACCTTATAATTGACATGATTATGTTTGTTGAGATGATGTAATATACTACTCTGTGAGATCAGTAATTTGACTAATCGCTGGATAACTACCTAATACTTAGAAGACACTACTATGATGGATGAACAAGTGTAGGGTTCAGGGAAAAACTTACTAGGTAGGAGACAGTAATCTATAGGATGGACGGGTCTAGGACTTAGGATTAAGGGTTAAGATGTTAGTGCAATAAATGGTGCATTAGACCCTAAACCATAAACCCTAATCCTATAGTGCCATATCCAGTAAACTATCATAACATGCCCAATAAGCCAAATGCATACTAGGAATCGAATTCAAGTGGCTTTGATAGAAGTTGGCATATCCCAACCACTGAGACAAACCTAAGTGTGCGGTAGATTAAATTTTATATGTTGTTATAAGTCAAAGAATCTGGGATGGAGGAAGTACAAGTTTAATATTTGAAATTAGAATGAAGAAAGAGAAAACATATTAGGTATGAGATAGTAATCCAGTCAAAGGGCATGGTGTCCATTAAATTATTGTAACATTCCAATTTAGTCAATGTTTTAGCGTTGACACACTTCACTTTCCCCACTCTTTCTTTCTCTCTCACACACTCACTGGCCTCCACTCTTTCCTCACTGTCATCGAGTCATCATCGCCGCCACATTCTTCATGTCGTCCTAGAATGACGAGTACGACCAGTCGAGCAGTGAAAACCTTCTCTCTGACATCGAGTATTCCTTCCCCGATGTGAGTTCTTCTGTTTTCTCGGCAAGGGTTAGGCATTGGTAATTCCCTAGATCCAAGCTCCATTTGTGCATGCAATCATGCTTATTTCTATATTTTCATCTCCTTATAGATACCACAAACGATCTATGACCCCGATTGGGAGGGCCTAGATCTCGATATGGAAGTACCATGTGACCATGGGCTAAAATTGAGAAAATATGTTGCATTCGAAGGAAGTAACACTGGTAGAATGATTTTAGGATGTACAAATCAGGTTTGTTTACATTATGTTCAATGGTGATATAAAGAAAAATGTATTGTGTTGTGTTCATAATTAGGTCGCGTGTTGTTTTAGGTTGGCCCGGTGTGTAAAGAAGTATAGTGGGTGGATCTTGAGTGGCCAAATGCACTTAAGAAATGTTTGGCACATTTATGGGAGATGTATGAGTTTGAAAGGTCGGGGAGATTTACTGATGCCTGTGATGCAGCTGAAAAAATTACAAGCTCTCGGTAGGAAATAAGGAGTTGGAATAAGAACTCAAGAAGTTTCAGGATAGTCATAGGTTGTTGATTCAGAAGGAAGAAAAGGAGAGGGATCAACTCAGGGAAGAGAAGAAGAAGAAGGTAGAGTATTACAACGCGGATCTGTTGAAAGATTTGAAGAAGGTGGGAGAGGTGAACAAGGTATAGAGGATGAATGAAATTCTAGATGAATAATTTATATCGTGTCAATATCTAAAACTAGTTAACTGTAAGACTTGCAACTGTGTTATCTTAACTAAGCCAAATCAATGCTTGAGCAAATTAATTTTTGACGAACACATATTTTGCATAGAGTTAAGTTCATATTGACAAAATCAGTACTACAAGGATAAAACACACAGTTCGGTACTATATAGATATTAGTTGGCTTCAAACGATTATGGCCCGGAGCTGCTCATTTCCCTTCCTAAGATTCTCCAGTTCGAGGGTACATTCAATCATGTCCGTTTTGGTACTTGGATGTGTGCCTCCCGTAGGTTCAAGCGCCTTGTCTAGGATTTAACAAGTTTATTTGTAAGCTTACAATTATCGTCCATGAGCTCCTTCATGATCTCCTTCTGCTTACGCTTCGAGGAGAGACCTTCCTTGTGAAGTTTTGCCCAACCAGCGATGTCCACATTTATATTGTGGCACTTATTATAAAGGAGCACGAATTCTTAGGCAGGCGGTCAAAGGCTAGCAAATAAGAATTCTGCTTCTCTCTTTAGATGGATATCTTGTCAGTTAGCCAGGTCGCCAAGTCTGGGTTGAGCTTTCGCCTCTTTTATGGAACAAAAATATACAATTTGTTTAGTTCACCAGGCCAAGGTGGTTAATTTCTATAATTAACTAAATCAACTAGTGGCACAGTCATAATTTTAAGGATGAAACAATCTAGGATTGATCAACACTTTCTGAATCAACTAGTGGCATGGTCATAATTTCAAGGACGAGGCAATCTAGGATTGATCAACATTTTCTGAATCAACTATTGGCGCAGTCATAATTTCAAGGACAAAGCGATCTAGGATTGTTCAAAATTTAATTGAATCAACTAGTGGAACAGTCCTTATTTCAATGTCAAAGCAAGCTAGGATATTTCCCAACTGAACTGGATCAACTAGTGGCACAATCCTAATTTCAATTCCAAAGCAACCTAGGATTTTCTCCAACTAAGGGTGTTGCCGGTTTTTCCAATGTCACCAATTAGTAGTGGAATAGTCATAATCTAAAAGCAAACTTAGATAAACAATGGAAAGAAAGGATGATGTCCATTCATGAACTTGAAAATAACCCATAGTTCAGTTGACAGGTATGTCAGATAAATAGATAGATAAGGAGTTGCTCTAAGATTTCTTAATTGCATGATATATATATATATTACAAAAAGAGTGGAGCGTGAACTAAGATTCCTGCCCCCTCTACTGGGAATCGGACTTGGGCATTGCCTGATACGCCTCTAGATTGGCACTTAGCTCCTCATTCTCCTTATGAACACCCTCAAGTATGGTGATCCCTCGGCTCATGTCCTCCTTCATCCCTCTCACTACATCCAGACAACGGTCCCTTTCATGGTAGGCTTTGATGGCAGCCTTTGTTTCGTCGATGTGTCCTCTGAGTGCCTTGGTAGTTTCCTCCTACTGGAGGGTGCATCTTATCTGGAGATTTTTCTTGTCCCTCATGAGCTCCCTGATTATCTTGTTGGCCAGTTCTTTCTTGGTAACACTATTAGTGATCAACTTCTGTAGCTCATCGCGCCCTACTTTTAGCCTGTTGATGTCACGTACAAAATCTAGTGAGATCTCCTTCTACATTGACAAACGCATGCGTAGACACTCATTAGCCTGAGTGAGGGAGGGTGCACCCTATAGTTGGTTGTCAATCTTGGAATTGATCACGACTACCTTATCATGGCATCGGCCTTCGCTTGTTACATCATTCATGTTATTTAAAATAAAAACTCTATAATTCTACTCCAGGTTTCAGGGTAAAACTAATCCAAATCACAAAAACCCCAATGCGTCTATGAAAAAAATTATTAAAAAACAATTGAGCATGGTCCCTACTTGCGGAGCGGACACGATCTAAGAAATCCACATTCATAATCATAAAATAAAAACAAATGCATCTCAGCAACATTATTAGTAGTAAAAAAGTGTGGTGATTTGCTACCTCGCTGAGCTAGGGAACGAGGGCGAACGGATCCTGCAACACCACTGTCGTGGTGGATTATGGGTCCACGGCTGGCCTAGAATATGTAGAATAGGAAGAAAAGTAAGAATAATAAGAATAAGAACATGATGGTGAATAAGATGGAGGAGAAGAAGAAGACTGTACCTGGAGGAACCCTTGCCTGTTGGAACATTCCGCGCCATTGCCAGGAGAGATTGGGCCTCTGTGAGAGGGGAAGCTTGAGGGGCTGATAGAGCAAGAACTGTCAGGCGACAAGCTCTCTCCTTTTTCTCCTTGTGCCTAGTTAACTTGCCTCTCCTTAGGGTATCCATGGATAATACAGAGGGAGGAAGGTAGGGGCAGGAGGAAGAAGAAAGTGATTAGTCTAGGAGAATAGTCAAAGAGTCCAAGTTGTGGTCCAGTCTTATACTACAAGACCACTGTCTACTCCGATGTTATCTCTGGTTGCATCCACCGTTTGTTCATTAATCAATGGCCTATGTTGCTACCTTCTCAACGAAGGGTCACTAGCAGAACTAGGGCTCGCCAATCAAACCTCTCATGAGCTATTTCTCTATTTCAGGAGCTCGCCAACGACTCGCCATCAACTCCACCCTAAAATCACTTGCGTCAATTCATCGGTTTGAAGTCATCACCTAGTCCTGACGTGCTCGAGGACTACTGATGGGGGAATACCAATCAGGGTATAACCACGAAGCGGAGTCGCCCATGGCGGATCGAATCGCCAAATATAGTGACTAGCACATACTGGACCCAGATGACTTGTCTACTATAAGCCCAAGCTGGCAACTCCAATACAAAGCCCATTAGTACACTTGTAAACCCTAACAGGCTGCATATATAAAGCCACCAGGGGCACCCCTTTGGGGGGATCTCTCTCACGTCATATTAGACATAGTCTCTTTCTTCGCCTACGACAGCTCCCTTGTAAACCAATCTATGATCATATACTGGATTGATAGCAGTATGTAGTGATCCTCCAGCGAGGGGACGTAAACCTAGGTACATCGTGTGCCAATATCGCTCCCGGATTCTCCTACATCGCCTTGCCTCCTCTACGTAAGATACCCTTGTAGCATCTGCCGTATCAATACCACGACAATATGATTACAAAGAAAGAAAACTTAAGAATAAAAGGGACGTAGCTGAGCAATATTCCATGGATGGTCTAACTCATCCAGGTCTGTGCTCCCTCCAGCCCTCTTTCTTTTTGTAGTAGCAGGTCTTTCTTTGTATGGCTTCATGTTTGTTAGGTAGTATGTACCATTATGCAATACTCTCATTGATGGGTTCGTAGCATGGAAAACAAAAAATTTCTACCGCAAGAACGAACAAAACCCAGATCTAATCTAGATAAAAGCCAAGATCTAATCTATTAGATATGTGCAACGAGATAGATCTGTACTAACCCTTGTAGATCCGAAAGCCTTGTGCAAGATCGGATCTCGTGGTTGATGTAGATGATCACTTGCCGATCTCAAGATCGAGTGGACGATCCTTCCGGCGCCGCGTTCCGGCAGCGCTTCCGTAGTCGGTCACACGTGCGGAGTCGATGCAGACCTTCCTCTCCCTGTTCTAGCGAGCAGCGGAGGTAGTAGATATCTCCACGGAATCCCAGCAGCACGCTGCCGTGGTGGTGGTGGTGGAGTAGAGAATTCTGCAGGGCTTCGCCTAAGCCTGAGCAGAGCGAAGGAGGAGGAGAGAGGCGGCTAGGGCAAAGAGTGGAGGGGAAAGGGGGTGGCGCCTCCACCCCTCTATATATAGAGGGAGGGGTGCGGCCTAGGGTTCCCACCCCTAGGCCCACCTCCTAGGGCCGGCGCACAAGGGAGAGGGGGGAGGGAGTTTCCTTCCCCCCAAGTCTTCCCCTTTCCTTTCTTGGTTTTCAAGTAAAGTCCACAGAACCTTCTAGTACTTTTCGAAACATTCCGAAACCTTCTAGAATCCCCATATAAACACTCCGGAACATTTCCGAACCTAGAAAATGATCTCCATTATATGAATCTTATTCTCCGGACAATTCCGGATCTCCTCGTGATGTCCCAGATCCAATCCGAGACTCTGAACTACATTCGGTCTCCAACGCATATTCCATATCTACCTAAATAGCATCAAACCTTAAGTGTGTCACCCTACGGTTCGTGAATATGCAGACATGATGGAGACACCTCTCCGATCAATAACCATCAGCGGGATCTAGAGATCCATAACGGCTCCCACATACTCAACGATGACTTCGTGATCGATAGAACCATTAACATACGAAACCAATTCCCTTTGTCACGCGATACTCTAGTTATCCGAGGTTTGATCGTCGGTATCTCCATACCTAGTTCTACCTCGTTACTGATAAGTGCTCTTTTACTCGTTCCATGATATGTCATCCCTTGTGACCTAGTCACATGCTTGCAAGCTAACTAGATGACATTCCACCGAGAGGGCCCAGAGCATATCTATCCGTCATATGGATGGACAAATCCCAATCTTGGTCCATGCGCTTCAACACATACTTTCAGAATACCCAATGACACCTTTATAACCACCCAGTTACGAAGCGGTGTTTGATGTCATCAAAGTACCCATCCGGCGATGGTGATTAACATGACCTCATGGTCGAAGGATTAGGTTACTATGTATTTGAAAGCTTGTAGCAATACAAACTTAATGACTTGATCTTATGCTACACTTACTATGGGTGTGTGTCCATCACATCATTCTCCTAATGATATAACCTTGTTATTAATGACATCCAATGTCCATGATCAGGAAACCATCAACAAGCTAGTTCAACAAGAGGCTTACTAGGGACTCTTTTATGTTTACAAAACACACATGTATTAATGTTTCCTTACAATACAATTATAGCATGGGATGCAAACATTCATCATAAACACAAAGATATAATAATAACCACTTTTATTATTGCCTCTTGGGCATATCTCCAACAGTCTCCCACTTGCACTAGAGTCAATAATCTAGATTACATGGTAATATACCTAACACCCATGGTGTTCTGGTGTTGGTCATGCTTTGCTCTAGGGAGAGGTTTAGTCAACGGATCTGCCACATTCAGATCAGTGTGTACTTTGCAAATCTTTATGTCACCATCTCGGACATACTCGCGAATAGCATGGAAACGTAGCTTGATGTGCTTCATCTTGCTATGTGACCTTGGCTCCTGTGCATTAGCTATGGCACCTGTGTTGTCACAGTAGATGGCCATCGGGTCCAACGCACTAGGAACCACGCCAAGTTCAGTAATGAACTCCTTCATCCATATGGCTTCTTGTGCAGCCTCGGAAGCAGCTATGTATTCCGATTCAGTTGAAGACTTCGCCACAACGCTTTGCTTGGCACTCCTCCAGCTTACTGCAGCACCATTCAAAATAAATACGTATCCAGATTGTGACTTCGTGTCATCTGGATCAATGTTCCAACTAGCATCAGTGTAACTGTTTACAACAAGCTGTTCATCACCTCCATAAGAAAGAACCATATCCTTAGTCCTATTTAGGTACTTTAGGATATTCTTGACCGTTGTCCAGTGCTCCATTCCAGTATCACTTTGATATCTGCTAGTCAAACTAACATCATGTGCTATATCCGGTCTTGTACACAACATGGCATACATGATAGAACCTATGGCCGAGGCATAGGGAATATTATTCATTTTCTCTCTATCTTCTGCCGTAGCTAGACTTTGAGTCTTACTCAAGGTCTTACCTGACAACATGTGCACAAACCCTTTCTTGCTCTCTTCCATTCTAAACTTCTTTAGAACTTTGTCCATGTATGTACTTTGTGAAAGCGCTATTAGGCATCTTGATCTATCTCTATAAATCTTGATACCTAGAATATATGCCGCTTCGCCAAGATCCTTCATTGAAAAACTATTATTCAAATAGGCTTTGACACTATTAAGAAGTTCTATATCATTCCCAATCAACAATATGTCATCTACATATAGTACTAGGGATGCTATAGAGCTCCCACTCACTTTCTTGTAAATACAAGCTTCTCCATAAGTTTGTATAAATCCAAAGTTTTTGATTACTTTATCAAAATGTTGATTCCAACTCCGAGATGCTTCCTGCAGTCCATAAATGGAGCGCTGAAGTTTGCATACCTTGTTAGCATCTTTAGGATCGACAAAACGCTTGGGTTGTACCATATACAACTCTTCCTCAATGTCTCCATTAAGGAACGCCGTTTTGACATCCATCTGCCAAATCTCATAATCGAAATATGCAGCAATTGCTAACAAAATCCTCACAGACTTTAGCTTTGCTACTGGTGAGAATGTCTCATCGTAGTCAACTCCTTGAATTTGTCGGAACCCTTTCGCGACAAGTCGAGCTTTATAGACGGTAACATTACCACCAGCATCTGTTTTTTCTTTTGAAAATCCATTTGTTCTCGACAGCCTTACGACCATCCGGTAAGTCCACTAAAGTCCACACTTGGTTTTCGTACATGGATCCCATTTCGGATTTCATGGCTTCTAGCCATTTGTCAGAATCTAGGCTCACCATAGCTTCTTCATACGTCGCAGGGTCATCAGTGTTGTCCACCAACATGACGTTCAAGGCAGGGTCACAATCAGGAGTGGTACGAACCCTTGTTGACCTGCGAGGTTCAGCAGCAACTTCGTTCGAAGTTTCATGATCACCATCATTAGCTTCCTCTCCAATTGGTGCAGGTGGCACAAAAACATCTTCCGGTGCTGCGCTACTCTCAACTCCGAGAGAAGGTTCAATAACCTCGTCGAGTTCTACTTTCCTTCCAGTCACTTCCTTCGAGAGAAACTCCTTCTCAAGAAAGGATCCATTCTTGGCAACAAAAACTTTGCCTTCGGATCTATGATAGAAGGTATACCCAATTGTTTCTTTAGGGTATCCTATGAAGACGCATTTCTCCGCTTTGGGTTCAAGCTTATCAGGTTGTAACTTCTTTACATACGCTTCGCAACCCCAAACTTTAAGGAACGACAACTTAGGTTTCTTTCCAAACCACAATTCGTACGGTGTCGTTTCAACGGATTTAGATGGTGCCCTATTTAAAGTGAATGCGGTTGTCTCTAATGCATAGCCCCAAAACGATAGCGGTAAATCTGTAAGAGACATCATAGACCGAACCATATCTAAGAGAGTTCGATTACGACGTTCGGACACACCATTACACTGTGGTGTTCCCAGCGGTGTCAATTGCGAAAGTATTCCACATTTCTTTAAATGCATGCCAAACTCATAACTTAGATATTCACCTCCACGGTCAGAACGCAGAAACTTAATCTTCTTGTTACGATGATTTTCCACTTCACTTTGAAATTCCTTAAACTTCTCGAAAGTTTTGGACTTATGTTTCATAAAGTAGACATACCCATATCTACTTAAGTCATCCGTGAAAGTGAGAACATAACGATATCCACCACGCGATGCTACACTCATTGGGCCGCACACATCGGTATGTATTATTTCCAATAAGTCTGTAGCTCGCTCCATTATTCCAGAGAATGGAGTCTTAGTCATTTTTCCCATTAGACATGCTTCGCATCTTTCAAGTGATTCAAAATCAAGTGATTCAAGAAGTCCATCAGTATGGAGTTTCTTCATACGCTTCACTCCAATGTGACCAAGACGACAGTGCCACATGTATGTAGAATTATCATTCAATTTTATTCGTTTAGCATCTATGTTGTGAACATGTGTATCACTACTACCGAGATTCAGCAAGAATAAACCATTCATCTCAGGTGCATTACCATAAAAGATATTACTCATATAAATCGAACAACCTTTATTCTCGGACTTAAAAGAGTAACCGTCTCGCATTAAACAAGATCCAGATATAATGTTCATGCTTAACGCATGCACCAAATAACAATTATTTAAATTTAAAACTAATCCCGATGGTAGATGTAGAGGGAGCGTGCCGACGGCGATCACATCAACCTTGGAGCCATTTCCAACGTGCATCGTCACCTCGTCTCTCGCCAGTCTTCGCTTATTCCACAGTTCCTGTTTCGAGTTACAAATATGAGCAACCGAACCAGTATCAAATACCCAGGCACTACTACGATTACTAGTAAGATACACATCAATAACATGTATATCAAATATACCTTTCTTCTTGATGTTGCCGTTCTTTAGATCCGCCAGGTACTTGGGGCAGTTACGCTTCCAGTGACCAGCACCCTTGCAGTAGAAGCATTCAGTTTCAGGCTTAGGACCAGCCTTAGGCTTCTTAGCAGGCGCGGCAGCTTTCTTGCCGTCCTTCTTGAAGTTACCCTTGTTCTTAGGCTTGCCCTGTTTCTTGAAATTGGTGGTCTTATTGACTATCAACACTTGGTGCTCCTTCTTGATCTCCACTTCAGCAGTTTTTAGCATGGACGATAGTTCAGGCAACGTCTTGTTCATGCAGTGCATATTGTAGTTCATCACAAAGTTCTTATAACTCGGTGGCAGTGATTGAAGGACACGGTGAATCCCTAACTCATTAGGAATCGTTATCCCCAACTCTTGGAGCTTGTTTGCGTGCCCAGACATGATGAGCATGTGCTCGCTAACGGAGCTGCCCTCTTCCATCTTACAGTTAAAGAACTTTTCGGAGGCCTCATAGATCTCCACGGCCGCATGAGTCTCAAAAATCAGCTTGAGATCTTTGATGATATCAAACGGGTCGTGGTGCTCAAAGCGCTTCTGAAGCTCCGTTTCTAAACCATATAGGATGGCACACTGAACTGTGGAGTAGTGATTTTTCCGAGTGGCGTAAACATTCTTTACGTCATCGGTGGCATCTTCTGCAGGTGGGTCACCTAGCGGTGCTTCGAGCACATAGGTCAACTGACCAGCCCTGAGGACAATCTTCAGTCCACGGAGCCAGTCCGTGAAGTAGCTTCCATTGTTCTTAAGCTTTTCTTTCTCTAGGAACGCATTGAAATTGATGGAGAGGTTCGCCATAATCTACAACAAATTTGCAAGTAGTTTAGACTAAGTTTATCATAAATTGAGTTCAATTTTAATTCTTAAATTAACTAGGTGAACTCCCACTCAAAACAACATCCCTCACGTTGTCTTAGTGATTACACGAACCAAATCCACTACACCAAGTCCGATCTTCACGAGAGAAGATGTAGTTTCATCGTCGAACAATCTTCATGTTCATCATATCATTTATATGAATCATGCTCTACCTTTCGGTATTCTGTGTTCCGAGACCATGTCTGTACATGCTAGGCTCGTCAAGATTAACCTTAGTTTCCGCATGTGAAAATCTGGCTTGCACCCGTTGTATGTACACGTAGAATCTATCACATCCTATCATCACGAGATGCTTCGAAACGACGAGTCTTAGCAACGGTGCCAACTAAGGACGAACACTTTATTACTTGATATTTAGTGAGAGGGATCATCTTATAATGCTACCATCACGATCTAAGCAATACAAGATGCATAAAGGATTAACATCACAAGCAATTCATAATTAGTGTGATATGATATGACCCTTTCTTCTTATGCCATTGATCTCCATCTCCAAAGCACGAACATGATCTCCATCATCACGAGCATTGCGTCAAGGTTAGTGGCGCCGCTTCATGGTTGTCCATCATCACTAGCAACTATTACAACTACTTGGAATAAAGCTATTACAAGATGAATAGACACGCGGGTCTGAACAGAATTAAAGACAACCATTAGGCTCCTGCCGGTTGCCATATTACAACAAGGATCATTGCATACATCAAATATAATCACAATCACATGATGGCCATATCACATCACAAAACCCCTGCAAAAACAAGTTAGACGCCTCTAATTTTCTTTGCATGTTTTACGTGGTTTGGGGCTTTCGAATAAGAACGGATCTTACCTACGAAACTGAACCACAATGTTGATACAAGTGCTATCAAGTGCAAAGTGTAAATTGGATCGATACTATGGTGAGAGAGATAGACACCCGCAAAGCCACTTGTGCAAAGCAAGTTACACGTCAAGCGTGGAGCAAGTCTCATGTGCGATGACATGTAAGGTTAGCCCGAGCCGCTTCATCCCACCATACCGCAAGATGCAAAGTACACAAAGCAAAAGACGGCACGAGCACCAACGCCCACAAAACCATTGTGTTCTACTCGTGCAGCAGATCTACGCATAGACACGACTCTGATACCACTGATGGGTTCATAGCATGGAAAACAAAAAAATTCTACCGCAAGAACGAACAAAACCCAGATCTAATCTAGATAGAAGCCAAGATCTAATCTATTAGATATGTGCAACGAGATAGATCTGTACTAACCCTTGTAGATCCGAAAGCCTTGTGCGAGATCGGATCTCGTGGTTGATGTAGACGATCACTTGCCGATCTCAAGATCGAGTGGATGATCCTTCCGGCGCCGTGTTCCGGCAGCGCTTCCGCAGTCGGTCACACGTGCGGAGTCGATGCAGACCTTCCTCTCCCTATTCTAGCGAGCAGCGGAGGTAGTAGATCTCTCCACGGAATCCCAGCAGCACGCTGCCGTGGTGGTGGTGGTGGAGTAGAGAATTCTGCAGGGCTTCGCCTAAGCCTGAGCAGAGCGAAGGAGGAGGAGAGAGGCGGCTAGGGCAATGAGTGGAGGGGCAAGGGGGTGGCGCCTCCACCCCTATATATATAGAGGGAGGGGTGAGGCCTAGGGTTCCCACCCCTAGGCCCACCTCCTAGGGCCGGCGCACAAGGGAGAGGGGGGAGGGAGTTTCCTTCCTCCCCAAGTCTTCCCCTTTCCTTTCTTGGTTTTCAAGTAAAGTCCACGGAACCTTCTAGTACTTTTCAGAACATTCCGAAACCTTCTAGAATCCCCATATAAACACTCCGGAACATTTCCGAACCTAGAAAATGATATCCATTATATGAATCTTATTCTCCGGACAATTCCGGATCTCCTCGTGATGTCCCAGATCCAATCCGAGACTCTGAACTACATTCGGTCTCCAACGCATATTCCATATCTATCTAAATAGCACCAAACCTTAAGTGTGTCACCCTACGGCTCGTGAGTATGCAAACATGATGGAGACACCTCTCCGATCAATAACCACCAGCGGGATCTGGAGATTCATAACGGCTCCCACATACTCAACGATGACTTCGTGATCGATAGAACCATTAACATACGAAACCAATTCCCTTTGTCACGCGATACTCTACTTATCCGAGGTTTGATCGTCGGTATCTCCATACCTAGTTCTACCTCGTTACTGATAAGTACTCTTTTACTCGTTCCATGATATGTCATCCCTTGTGACCTAGTCACATGCTTGCAAGCTAACTAGATGACATTCCACCGAGAGGGCCCAGAGCATATCTATCCGTCATATGGATGGACAAATCCCAATCTTGGTCCATGCGCTTCAACACATACTTTCAGAATACCCAATGACACCTTTATAACCACCCAGTTACGAAGCGGTGTTTGATGTCATCAAAGTACCCATCCGGCGATGGTGATTAACATGACCTCATGGTCGAAGGATTAGGTTACTATGCATTTGAAAGCTTGTAGCAATACGAACTTAATGACTTGATCTTATGCTACACTTACTATGGGTGTGTGTCCATCACATCATTCTCCTAATGATATAACCTTGTTATTAATGACATCCAATGTCCATGATCAGGAAACCATGATCATCTATTAATCAACAAGCTAGTTCAACAAGAGGCTTACTAGGGACTCTTTTATGTTTACAAAATACACATGTATTAGTGTTTCCTTATAATACAATTATAGCATGGGATGCAAACATTCATCATAAACACAAAGATATAATAATAACCACTTTTATTATTGCCTCTTGGGCATATCTCCAACACTCATAACCATAAAGGGCCCTTCCCAGATTGGGGAAAGTTTGTGCTTTCTATGTTGCACTAGTCGGAGAACTAGATCGCTCTTTGTAAAAGACCGATTTTGACTCTCTAACTATGATACTTGTGTAACGTCTACTAATGGGTTGTAGATCTCTGTTCAGCAAAGACGCAAACTTCCTCGAGTACATCGAGGTCATCTTGTCGAGAAACTTCAGCATCCTATTCGACATACACAACTACTCGGGGAGAAAGATGGATAAGATCACTTAGAAGAACTGCCTCTACGCCATAGACTAAGAAGAGAGGTGTATATGTGGTTGCGGTGACCCAGCATACCACTGCATGATGTAGTACACTATAGTCGTTGACATAATATCAATGAAATACCGTTCACTAGTATTACATCCCTCATAGTGGTACAACAGAAATATAGCAGGTCCAAGACATGACTATAGATTACAACTCGACTCTTTACAAAAGATCTAGAGAACACTCTAGGTTAAAGAGGAAGAAAGAAACTTCTTACAGAGAAGAACCAAAGTAACAACTCAAAACTAACCTTATACTAAGACTAGTATCTAAACTAATTGGCTTGCAATTGCTGCTAATGTAATGCTCTACAGAAGTAGGTTTTATGGCTTGAGAATCTACTCCTATCTAATCAGGAGCTTCGTATTCACTTTAGTTGATGCACAAGTTGACTTCATTGGTTTCCTTGGAGAGCTTGAACTATTGATGATGGTTTCTTGAACAGAAGTTGGAGTTAACATCGTCTTTAACGGCTTAGAATCTAGCAAGGGTTAAGAAGGTATGGTTGAGTACGAGCGTACTCAGCAAGTTCACTAAAAAGGAGTGTTTGATGCAATAACTATAGCCCTAGACCAAAGGTCGTAGGCTATGCAGGTTTTCGGAAACATTTCTTCAAAGGTTGCTTTTATTCTGAAAAACTATGTCCGTCAACCTTCACAGGTTGATTAGAACTCCATGGATTTCCTTTCCTGCAACGTTCGCAGCTCTTTCCTAGAACAAGGAGTAACATGTCACACTTTTTTACACTCTGCAGAGGTGCATTGCTTTACCCATAAGAGATCCTTATCCATGTTGCACATCCAAGTCATGAGCTTGTCCATACTTCCTTGGTTTGGAGCCCGATATAAGAATCCAAGCCGATCACTGACCTTCTCCGCGACCCCATATGCCAGTTGGATTGCACGCTAGACCCAGGATAAATCGTGTTTCCAATTACAGCCTAAAACACACAACCCTCATAGACACCAGATGTCGTGGGATGTTGAGGGATCCCACCCTGCTTCCAATCCTCTCCGAGAATTACATCCATGGCCTGATCATCTGTTGACATATGAGAGAGAGAAGATCTAGCTGACTTCCCTAGGGCCATTGTAGATCTTATGGTTAACACGTAATTTACGGCGCAAGAATCATTGGCGACATTGGTTGTTAAAGTTCTAGATATTATGTTCCTTTACCACTAGAACTGTATCAGTAGATTATTACCATTTGGTAGATAGTCCATAATCATATTATTATGAAAATAGTCTTTTCTAACCCTTTTGAAATGTAGGTGCTGACAAAATTTGAGTTACAAGCATAGAAAATAATCAAAGGACATGAGCAAGTGTGAACTTGCCTTTTGTGATTGCAAGATTATGCACTCACGGCCTTGAATACAATAGAAGATCCAAATCTAAAATTAGCATCATTTGTCCGGTAAGGACAAATATTTAAAGAAGCAAGATGCCATTATGCATAAGTAATGTAATGCAATTTGATAAACTCGAATCCCCGGAATAAGAATCTATGATCTAGGGTTTGAAGCTTGTGATGAGTTCTTTGGAATGTGATGCACTTTTATACCAATTTCACAATTGTGCTTCTTATTAAGGCTTATGAAAGTGTGTGTGAACCAATATGTAAAAGCAACAAGTAGCATTCAATAATAAAGCACTCAAGTGTTGAATGGTATCTAAAGACTTTTTTAAAATCATACAATTATTATATTTAATATTTTTTGTGATAACAAATAATATTCTAAGAGTTCAAAAAATAATTTTATTTAATTTTAACACTTGTTAATATTTTCTTAAAATTCTATGAAAGAAATAAGATTTTATCTTATGCAAACTTACTTTACTTAACTAAAATACAAGCTAGTATTTTTATAACTTAGTATATCCATTTAGGATCTTAAAAGTGAATTTTATTCAATTTTAAGTATTTTATTTATTTTATAAAATTCCAAAAGGAATATATATATATAATTACAATAATAGATCTAAATTTAATTACTTAAAATTACAATCTATCATTTTTATTGGGTAGAGAATATTTTTGTGATTTCATAGATATATTATTTGTATTTTTAGGATTTTTTTCTAGAGCTTATTTTATTTTTTTGGGTATATTTGTAAATATTTATTTTTAAACAAGCCCTTGTATCAAATCCCGGGCCTGGCCCACTAGGATGGCACGACCCAACCCGGCCTAGTTGGGCTGGTCAAAAGAGTCTCAGTAGTACTAGGCTGGCCTTACCCGGCCAGTACCCCCACATGTTCACTCTCTCCCTCATCTCTCTCTCTCTCTCTCATGATTCCCCTCGCTCGCTCGATGTCGCTGCCACCGCTACACGTGATTCCAGCCACCTCCGGCCATCGTGGCCGCCGCCGCGGTGCAGGATGACATAGTCGACATCATTGCACACTGCTGTCCTGGCCGATTCGACGCTGGTGCCCTCCACTGGCCGCGCTGACCCCTACCCGTGGCTAGGGTTTGGGTCGGCCGCGCTCTGGCGCTCCCTCGACGATGTTGTGGTGCTTGCGGTGGGATCTTCTTCTCCAACCGCCTCCGACACGCTGCTGGCGTGGGTCACAGCGCCCCTTTAGGGTGCTCCCCGTGACGCCTCTCCTCTCTGCTGCCGGCCTCCTCTCTGCTTCCTCTTCGATAACCTTGCGAGGACCTCGAGTAAGTCTTCCCCTTCACCCCCCGCTGCACTCTCTATGTGTGCCCTCGTGGTGTGCCCTCGTAGTGTGCTCTCTCTGTGTGCCTATAGAGAAGAACTAGGGTTCTTCCTGTGTTACTGTTGTGCAGTTAGAGCTGATGAACTGATACATGCTCACCCTCTGTGATTAGTCTTGTGGATTGATGGTCTATACTATTGTGGAATTGTTGAGAGTGATTACTGTCACTGTTAGTATGATGCATGAACCTCTCTTACTGTTAGTTAGTACTCTGTTGAACATGTTGTGGTTACCCTGTTCTCTGTTAGAGAACCTTCTGTGAAAGCATACTTAATTTTTTTATGTGAATGCCCATGTTGCAGCTGATGTGAATTCATTTTATTGGGTTGTGACTCACTGTTATGCTAGAGTTGGGGTGCTCTCTGTTGATATGATGTTGTTTAGTACTTGCTTGTGAAGCACTGATGTGTTTAGTCTCAGGATTTAATCATGTTACTATGTAAATCTAAAGTTACTAGTTGATACCTTCGATCCGGATTACGGATGTAGTATAGCTCTTTTTCCCTAGTAGACCTAGGTTTATCGAATCCTCGGGAAGCAGAAGCATTGTGAAGTTACTTTAACAGACCTTCGGGAGTTTTAGAATTCCTTTTGTGTTTTTATCGGACCAAGAGTTTGCGTCTTTTGTTGTTGTCGATGATGGAGAGAGAGGGCCTAGGGCGTTCAGTTTCACCTATAGCTGTGCAAAACATATGATGGGAATAAAAGATAAAAATAAAGTATGCATGTAATTGTTAGAGCAAGATAAATTATATGTTGGCAGTGCATCCATAATTTCTATTGCCTCCATAACCACTTATAGCAATAACCTACTAGTCTCATCCATAGAAGAAAGAGAACTAATGATATGCATAGTGACGTCACCATTAATCCCAAGTAAACCCCTCACATACAACCATACTACCCCTTCTGTCACTAAGGTTCCCAACCTGTAGATTACTCATACTCCCTATACCTAGCTCAATCCTCGGGGTCTTGGGTACCTGACAAGTCCTTAGATTGAGGCAAGAGAGGATACAATAATCATCATGCCTTACAAACTAATACATGATCCCATCTATGATAAATAACATGCACAAAAGCTACATGGCTAGGCAGAAGCCCTTAGCCCAAGGAGAATTACTCACACATAGAGATGAGATCAAAGATCATAAACATTGTAATGGAAATCATGAGATTGATAGCAAATAGTCTTACAATGTCGCCAATCAAAGATGAGATCTACTATTACAAGTGGTGGAATATGGCTATGGTGGTGGAGAAGGGTTCGGAGATTAGATCTAAGTCTATTCCTCCAGCGGCTCTTCGGTGTTGTGGATGGAGATCTGGAGGCGGATGATATGTCGTAAACATATCTGTAATTTTTGATGTTCCATGCTTGTTTTATATCTACTTTCTTATGTTTTGTTCACACTTTGAGGTATTTTTATACATTTTCTGGGACTAACCTATTAACAAGATGCCACAGTGCCAGTTGCTTGTTTTCTGCTGTTTTTGGTTTCAGAAAAGCTAGTAAGGAAATATTCTCGGAATTGGATGGGACAAAAGCCAAAGTCAATATTTTACCCGAAGTAACACGGAGTCCGGAGGGGAGACGAAGTGGCGCACCAGGGTGGCCACACCTGGTGGCCGCGCGGCCTGGGGGCGTGCCAACAGGGTGTGTGGCCCCCTGGTACTCCACCGACCTTGCTCCTTCGCCTATATAAGCCTCCCAGGACGAAAACCCTAAGTACCCGATCAAAATTCCACGAAAGAGTCTATAGCCACCGCCATCTCCATCCATAGATCGGGAGGGATCTGATGACCCACAAGTATAGGGGGTGTATCGCAGTATTCGAGGGAAGTGAAACCCAATTTATTGATTCGGCACAAGGGGAGCCAAAAAATATTTATAAGCCTTAACAATTGAGTTGTCAATTCATCTGCACCCTGAAACAATCTTGCTCATAACAGTTTATCAGTAGCAACAGTTTTGTAGTAGCAAATAGCAAAGTAATAGCAGTAGTAAAAGTAAAGACAATAGTAACAATTGCAGTAAACAGTAGGATTAAAGCGCGTCAGGCATAGGGATGGAAGGAAGGGCGTTGCATGGACAAAATAATTCATATAGCAATCAAGACATAGGGCATTTGCAGATAAATAAGATAAATCATCCAAGTACTAAATAATCATAGGCATGTGTTCCATATATAGTCATATGTGCTCGCAATGAAAACTTGCACAACATCTTTTATCCTGCCAGCCTGTTTGCAGCGGGGCCTCAAGGGAACTACTGGCAATTAAGGTTCTCCTTTTAATAGAGCACCGGAGCAAAGAATTAACACTCCATGAACACATGTGATCCTCACAATAAAGCCACCCCCTCCAGTTATCCTGATTATTGTCACTTCGAGGCCTTTGGTTCCGGACAATAATATGTGTATACAACTTGCAGGTAAGATCACAAACAATACTATCATCATGAATCAATAACATGTTTAGATCTAAAATCATGGCACACGGGCCCTAGTGACAAGCATTAAGCATAACAAGTTGCAACAAAGTCAAAAAGCACTAATAATAGATACTAGGCACCATGCCCTAACAATCTGATGCCATTACATGAACGATCTTATCTAATCCCTACCATCCCCATAGCCTACAGCGGGGGATTACTCACTCATGGATAGGGGAATCATGGATGGTTGATGGAGAAGTGATGGTGATGATGACGGTGATGATCTCCTCCCGTCAGGGTTCCAAAATGGAGTTTCTGGTTTCGCTTCACGGAATCTGGTGGTAGCGGCGCAGCAGAACTCTATCTGGAAAAACATCGACCCCCCTGGGTTTTTAGGTCAAGAGGCATCTTATAGGCGAAGAGGGAGGTCGAGGGGGTGACCGAGGTGGCCACACCACTCCCAGGCGCGGCCTGGGCTGGCCCGCGCGGCCAGGTGGTGTGGGCCCCTCGTGGCCCTCCTCCGTCTCGTCTTCTGGCTCCGTGAATCTTCTGGTGAAATAGGATTTTTGGCATATTTTCCAGAATTTTTACTGATAGTTGATTTTCTGCACAAAAACTAGACACCAAGGTAATTTTGCTGAAAACAGCGTCAGTCCGTGTTAGTTGTATCCAAATCACACAAGTTTAGAGGAGAAACAATAGCAAAAGTGTTCGGGAAAGTAGATACGTTTTGGACGTATCAACTCCCCCCAAGCTTAGCTTATTGCTTGTCCTCAATCAATTCAGTTGAAATCTGAGTGCGATAAAAGAGCTTTCATGAACACATTTGCTTCATAAGATGTATATATTCTCAGCATATGATCAACTACTTAAGCAATTCATAATAAAGAGCATGCAAAGAAGTTTACTTAATAGTCATTGCAAGCTATGAAGAGATTCCAACTCAAAAATAGTAAGTAGCATGAAACATAAACATAAGCACCATTGCAATGCTCATAAAAAGGTATGATAGAGTGGTATCTCGCTTGCCTTTGATTGTAGAGCAAACATAAATGCCGAGGCACCTCTGAAGTTCAAGTGAAGACTAGAAGTAAAGATATCAAAGATACAAGCATCAAAGTCATGACACAATTAACCAAGTTTTGAGACAAGCACATTACACTAAGAATGACAACTATGCTCTCAAGAAAGTGCTCATAGAATAAGTGATGACTCAACAAGTAAGTGAAAAGGGTTTGAAAAGTTTGAAAGGCTTCCAAATGCTGAAAGTGTGGTACTCATTAGCTTTGAGATCTCATTGCCCCTATCATAAGCATCTTTAAATGGTTAAGGTGAAAGTGAGGTACAATATGAGTTATATGCTTGACATACCATAAACTGGAAATCTCATGTCCCTTGAGTATGAGGGTCGCTTGATACATTGCAAATGTATCTAGAATTTTTGATGTTCCATGCTTGGTTTTATCCACTTTCTTGTGTTTTGTTCCAACTTTGGGGTACTTTTCATATGATTTCTTGGACTAACCTATTAACAAGAGCCACAGTGACAGCTGCCTATTTTCTGCTGTTTTTGGTTCCAGGAAAGTCAGAAAATGAATATTCTCGGAATTAGACGGGACAAAAGCCAAAGTGCCTATTTTTTCGGAAGGGATGAAGTGCCAGAATACGAGACGAAGAAGGGCCAGGGAGCCATCACACCACCTGGCCGCACGGCCAGGCCTGACCCGCGCCAGGGGGTGGTGTGGCCGCTCCCGACACCCCCTTAGCCTCTCCTTCCGCCTATATATTGCCCTCGGGACGAAAACCCTAAGTACCCGATCAAAAATCCACGAAAGAGTCTATAGCCACCGTCATCTCCATCCCTAGATCAGGAGGGATCTGAAGCTCTTCCCGGCACCCTGTCGGAGAGGGGAATTCACCCTGGAGGCCTTCTTCATCACCATGCAAGCCTCCGGTGTGATGCGCGAGTAGTTCATCCTTGGACTACGGATCCATGTAGTAGCTAGATGGCTGGTTCTCCTCCTTTGTGCTTTCATGTTTAGATCTTGTGAGCTCTGTTCATGATCAAGATCATCTATTTGTAATCCATACATGTTGTGTTTGCGGGGATCCGATGGATATTGAGATGCTATTTCAGATTGATTATTGATTCTATCATGTCTTTGTTATTTGTGATCTTGCATGCTTTCCGTTGTTAGTAGCTATCTTGGCCAAGTAGATGCTAGCAACTCCAAGAGTTAGTATTTATGCTCGATAATGGGTTCATGCCTATGGTAATCTGGGGAAGTGACAGAAATCTCTAAGGTACTAGATGTGCTGTTGCTACTAGGGAGAAAACAACAATCCTTTGTTCATAGAATAGTCGTATTGTTTACTTTACACGAAGTTTGTAAAGCAATAATCTGTTGCTTGCAACTTAATACTGGAGGGGGTTCGGACGATAACCTGAAGGTGGATTATTAGTCATAGATGCAGTTGGATGGCGGTCTATGTATTATGTTGTATTGCCCAATCAAGTCTCAAAGGAGTCAAGATGATTAGTATATGCATGTATTGCTTTCTCGGTGTTTGTCAATTGCCCCGCTGTAATTTGTTCACCCAGCATGTTATCTATCTAAGGAGAGCCACCTCTAGTGAACTATGGATCCCGGTCCTTTTTCTTTACATATAATCTACAACTATTTACTTCTTTGTGTTTACTTTCTGCAAATTTTTACTTCTTTCCATTCGATACGTTTAATCCTTTGTTTTCCGCAAAACACGGTGAGATTGACAACCTCATCGCAAGTTGGGGACAAAGTTCTGTGGTTGTGTTGTGCAGGTCTCCACGTTGCTACTAGCACCGGTAGTGCGCCCTGCCAAAGCTCAGCTAGTAACACCTTTGGGGTGTTTCCTTGCTCCTACTGGTTCGATTAACCTTTGGTTTCATAACTGAGGGAAAACTTGCTGCTGTGCTCATCATACCTTCCTCTTGGGGTTCCCAACAAGCTCTACGTTGAACGACGAGCACATCAAGATCTTTTCTGGCGCCGTTGCCGGGGAGTCAAGGACATCTTCACAAGGGGAGTCCCTCATAACCAATCTCTTTACTTTGTTATTTTTGTTTTGCTTAGTTTCTTTTTGTTTTGTTTGCTTGTTTTCTTATAAAAAACACAAAAAAAAATTAGTTTTACTAGTTTGCTTTCTTATTTGAAACCCCCCAAAAAAATGACTACTCTTGAAAACACTAAGTTGTGTGACTTCACTTGCACCAACAACAATGATTTTATGAGCACACCTATTGCTCCACCTATGGCTGAAAATACTTTCTTTGAGATAAAACCTGCTTTGCTCAATCTTGTTATGAGAGAACAATTTTCTGGTATTGGTAATGAAGATGCTGCTTCCCATCTAAATAACTTTGTTGAACTTTGTGAGATGCAAAAGCATAGGGATATAGATGGTGATATTATTAAGCTGAAATTGTTTCCTTTCTCTTTGAGAGAAAAAGCTAAAGAGTGGTTGAATTCCTTAACTAGGAATAGTATTGATTCTTGGACTAAGTGCAAAGATGATTTTATTGGAAAATACTATCCTCCCAACAATGGTAATGCTTATGGAAATTCTTACAACAATAATAAGAGTGCTCCCTCTGAACTTGAAGTTATGCTTAAAGAGTTTATTAGTAAACAAACTGCTTTCAATAAAACTATTGAGGAAAAACTCTCTAATGCTGAAAGAAATATAGCATCTTTGGCTGAAGCTCAATCTTCTTTGAATAAAATGGCTGCTAAACCTGAAACTAATGATAATCCCTTTGCAGCTACCAATGCTATACAAGTAAGAATTGATGGAAATGTTAGACTATTAGCTGAATTACATGCTAAGTGGGAAAGAGAAGATGAAATTGCTAGAAACATTAGTGTTTCTACTATCACCACCACTAGTGTTGAGGATAGTAATAGTTCTACTACTTTAGATGATAAAGTTGATTTTGATCTTGATGGTTGCAATATCTCTGAAGTTATTAAGTTCCTACAAAAGCTTGCTAAAAGTCCTAATGCTAGTGCTATGAACATGGCCTTTACAAAACACATTACCGATGCTCTCATAAAGATTAAGGAAGAAAATATGAAACATAAAGCTTTTATTCCTATAAAACAAGAGGATGGTTGGGAACCCATCATTAATATGAAAGTGAATGACTTTGATTTCAAAGCTTTGTGTGATCTTGATAGTAGTGTTTCTATTATGCCTAGAAGGATTTATGATATGCTTAATTTGCCTCCTCTTGAAGATTGCTATTTGAATGTCCCACTTGATGATAATGTTGAAAAGAAACTCATGGGGAGTCTTTATGATGTTCTTATTATGGTTAACGATTCTTATGTCCCCGTTGATTTCTATGTTTTGGATGTTGAATGCAATGCTTCTTGTCCTATTACTTTGGGAAGACCTTTTCTTAGAACTGTTGATGCCATCATTGATATGAAAGAAGGCACCATTAAATATCAAATCCCATTCAAGAAAGGTATAGAACACTTCCCTAAAAAGAGAGAAAAGATTTATTTTTCTTCTCCTATGAAAACAAAATTTGGTCTTAATGCTTCTTCATTTGAGAACACTTGATTCTTTCTTTGCTTCTTATGCCTAACTTAAAGGCGTTAAAGAAAAGTACTTATTGGGAGATAACCCAAAAGTTTTAGATGAGTCTTGGAAGTTATTACCTCTGTAATAACCTCTCCTTATCCTTTTTATTTGCGTTTTGTGCCAAGAGTAACCTCTAATGAGAGTGAAGTAATGATTGGGAAAGTTGCTGTCCTGAAACAGATTTTTGTGCTTCACCATAAAAATTCGTGAGAGAGATCTGTATGTCGGATTGAGCTGTAATTGTTTGTGCTTATGCCCCAGGTTGTTATCTAACTTTAGTTAGTTAAACACTTTTTTATTTGAGCAACAAAAGGTCTTTGAAAAAAATCGTCTTTACCTGCTGGTCTGTTTTGACAGATTTCTGCCATTTTCTGCATTTGCTTCTTGTGGGTTCCTTTTTGAGTTCTTTTGGGGAATTGAGATTTTTGAGGGAAGTACTACAGTAGCTAGTGTTCTAATGGAAGTTTATTTGGTGTTAGAACTGAACCTTAAGACTTATTTATCTTGAGTGCACTAATGTTGCTAATAAAGATTGTGTGAAGTTTTGTATGAAGGAAAATTTGCAGGTGTATGGAAGGAATGAGCAATGAGATGAAGGATGGACTAAAGCTCAAGCTTGGGGATGCCACTTGTGTCACCCCAAGAAATATCCAATAAGTACAAGCGTCAAAGCTTGGGGATGCCCAAGGCATCCCCTTCTTCATCAATAAAAATCCCAGGTTTCTTCCAAACGCTTCATTTTTATTGTTTCATGCACAGTTGTGTTGTTCTTGGAGCGTCTTCTTTTTCGTTTTTGTTTTGGTTTTTAGTTTGCTTGGTTTGCTTAGTTTTCTGAATAAATTGGTTGGAACCCCTCTTTCATACATTGGTTTGCAAGTAGTTTGGTTTGGTTTGGAAAAGAGTAGGAAAGTTCATACTTATGTGGTAAAAAGAGCTTGTTTTTGACTGTGGCCTGTGCTTTGTCATGCCATGCTTGATATTGTTTTGTCTTTATGTTTAGTATTCTTTGCTGTAGCATGACTTGTTATAAACAATTGAGATTGCTTAATGTGCCTTGGATGAACCATGCGTTGTTTTAGCATATTAAAGCATAGTATAGTGGTATTCTCCTTTAATGCTTTATTTGGGTTGACTTGGCGCATGCTCACACCATGTTATGACTATCTCAAGTCACCATAGCCTTTATGATCCTTTAGTTTTCAACTTGTAGTATCACTTTATGCTTTGATCAATGATGTTTTGTCGCTCTGCATGATTATGGCCATTATTGCTCTCTTAGTTTGTCGCTTCCAGTCTTTTGCTAGCCTCCACAACCAAGTATTTGTTCCACTCATGCATCCAACTCCCTAAACCAAGTTATTCCAAAGAGTCCACCATACCTACCTACTAGCTTATGCTGTTCCAAGTATATTCATGCTTTTGTTTACCTTCCAAAATAAACTTGTTATGAGAAAACTAGTGATTAAAGCTCTCACGAACTTGATGGCACACTTTACTTTATTGCCTCTAATAAACTTGAACCATTGGGTCCTTCTTGTTGCGTATATGCTTGCGCTTTATAAGTTGAAATTAGTAGAACCATGTTTCATGGGGAATGCTTTCAACATTGCACTTGTACTTTGTACCCCGTTGATATCATGTTCTTTTGCTTACGGATCCCAGCGGTGTGAAATAAAAGTGGAACGTGTAAGATCATGGAGTTTGTATGTGTGTTAGAGAAACGCTTGGGCCGCTAGCCTAAGCCATGCCTAATCATGGTGGAAACTTGCAGCATCACCATAATGAGCACTCTATGAAGCATCCTCAATAAAAACCTATGCAAATAGCAAATAAAAAGATCGCTGAGATGCTCATTGTCTGCTTGCCTTGTCATTTTGATTATGGGAAAGCTCCCGTATCATGTGCAAGGGGTACCCCGTTGGCGGTTCTTAATGATACACATATACTTACAATGACAAGAGATTACTCGTGACTGAAGTTGAGTAGCATGAGGATCGGTCTTCGTAAGTAAGGGGCATGAGATTTTGGTTTATAACTTGTCAAGCATATCCTCTTAGTTGTGTCACTTTAACCTTAATCACCTTCAAGATGCTTATGATAGGGGTAATGAGAGCTGAAAGCTATAAGTACCATAATTTTTGGAAGCTCTTTATGAGACTTGATTCCCTACTTCCTTTTACAAAGGCTTTTCTTCCACCATTATATTGAGTCTAAACCTTCTATCTTTATGCACCTACTTTGAGAGCATAGTGGCCATTCTTAGTTCTATGTGCATTGTCCCAAGACTAGTTGATTGATGCATAACTTGATATTGCTTGTTTTAAACTATTGTATCTAGTCACTCTTATGAACTTTGAAGGTGTCCTATGCATTTATATTTGCTACTCTATTGAGGGACAAACTGAATACTATTATGCTATGTTTTCTTTATGTGAAACAAACAAACGTCTTGCAAAGCATTGTTATTCATGAATCTTTTGTTTTTGCCTTTTCATGTTGCATCATAGTTTCTTTGCTTATTGCTAGAACTTTGTCTTTCATGTTATGATTGAAGTACTATGATCCCAGCTTTGAATGTTTTGCAAATACTTTGATCAAGTCTTTGATGGTGCATGTCACCTCAAAAATTATTCTTTCTTTTTATCACTTACCTACTCGGGGACGAGCAAGAGTTAAGCTTGGGGATGTTGATACATTGCAAATGTATCTATAATTTTTGATGTTCCGTGCTTAGTTTTATCCACTTTCTTGTGTTTTGTTCCAACTTTGGAGTACTTTTCATATGATTTCTTGGACTAACCTATTAACATGAGCCACAGAGCCAGCTACCTGTTTTCTGCTGTTTTTGGTTCTAGGAAAGTCAGAAAATGAATATTCTCGGAATTGGACGGGACAAAAGGAAAAGTGCCTATTTTTCCGGAAGTGATCAAGTGCCAGAATACGAGATGGAGAAGGGCCAGGGATCCACCACACCACCTGGCCGCGCGGCCAGGCCTGACCCGCGCTAGGGGGTGGTGTGGCCGCCTCCGACACCCCCTCGGCCTCCCCTTCCTCCTATAAGATGTCGTCGGGACGAAAACCCTAAGTACCCGATCAAAAATCCACGAAAGAGTTTGTAGCCACCGTCATCTCCATCCCTAGATCGGGAGGGATCTGAAGCTCTTCCCGGCACCCTACCGGAGAGGGGAATTCACCCTGGAGGCCTTCTTCATCACCATGCAAGCCTCCGGTGTGATGCGTGAGTAGTTCAACCTTGGACTACGGATCCATGTAGTAGCTAGATGGATGGTTCTCCTCCTTTGTGCTTTCATGTTTAGATCTTGTGAGCTCCGTTCATGATCAAGATCATCTATTTGTAATCCATACATGTTGTGTTTGCGGGGATCCGATGGATATTGAGATGCTATTTCAGATTGATTATTGATTCTATCATGTCTTTGTTATTTGTGATCTTGCATGCTTTCCGTTGTTAGTAGTTATCTTGGCCAAGTAGATGCTAGCAACTCCAAGAGTTAGTATTTATGCTCGATAGTGGGTTCATGCCTCTAGTAATCTAGGGAAGTGACAGAAATCTCTAAGGTACTAGATGTGTTGTTGCTACTAGGGAGAAAACAACAATCCTTTGTTCATAGAACAATCGTATTGTTTACTTTACACGCAGTTCATAAAGCAATAATCTGTTGCTTGCAACTTAATACTGGAGGGGGTTCGGACGATAACCTGAAGGTGGATTATTAGTCATAGATGCAGTTGGATGGCGGTCTATGTATTATGTTGTATTGCCCAATCAAGTCTCAAAGGAGTCAAGATGATTAGTATATGCATGTATTGCTTTCTCGGTGTTTGTCAATTGCCCCGCTGTAATTTGTTCACCCAGCATGTTATCTATCTAAGGAGATCCACCTCTAGTGAACTATGGATCCCGGTCCTTTTTCTTTACATATAATCTACAACTATTTACTTCTTTGTGTTTACTTTCTACAAACTTTTACTTCTTTCCATTCGATACGTTTAATCCTTTGTTTTCCGCAAAACACGGTGAGATTGACAACCTCATCGCAAGTTGGGGACAAAGTTCTGTGGTTGTGTTGTGCAGGTCTCCACGTTGATACTAGCACCGGTAGTGCGCCCTGCCAAAGCTCAGCTAGTAACACCTTTGGGGTGTTTCCTTGCTCCTACTGGTTCGATTAAACCTTGGTTTCATAACTGAGGGAAAACTTGCTGCTGTGCTCATCATACCTTCCTCTTGGGGTTCCCAACGAGCTCTACGTCGAACGACGAGCACATCACCGCTCCTCATGCTACTCAACTTTAGTTACCGGTAAGTTCTTGTCATAGTAAATACATGCGTATCATAGAGAACCACCAACGGGGTACCCCTTGCCCGATGATACCGAAGAATCCCCATATCTAAATGACAAGGCAAGTAGACAATAAGCATCTCAGCATCTTCTTATTTACCATGGGAAAATGGTGCTTTTTTTTCTCTCTTTCCTCTTTTCTCATATTTTTTTATTTTTCTTCTCAATAACTATATCTCTTTTTTATAAGAAGAATGCTTTATAGATTGCTCATTATGGTTACGCTGCAAGTTTCCACCATGATTAGGCATGGATTAGACCAACCACCCAGGTGTTCCTCTAACACACATACATAACTCCATGGACTTACAAGATCCCCTTTTATTTCACACCGACGACATCCGTAAACAAAAGAGCATGATATCAACTAGGTATATATTTACAGGTGTTGAAAGCGTTCCCCGTGACATCACGGTTCTGCTAATCCCCAGCCTATAATTTGCAAGCATATAACTTTCATGGACAGTCACAATAGTTCAGGTTTATTAAGTGCAAGAAATAAAGTGTGCCATCAAGTTCGTGAGAGCTTTACTAACTAACTTTCTCATAACAAGCAAACATTTTATTCGGAAAAAAAAGGCATACTGAATATGCACGGAATAGCAAATGATGCTAATAGGTAGGTATGGTGGACACTTTTGGCAATATTGGTTTTGGGGAGTTGGAAACACGAGTAGAGCTCATACTCAGTGCAAGTGAAGGCTAGCAATAGAAAGGGAGCGACAAACGAGAGCAATAACTGTCATAATCATGCTTGCAACAAAACATGACTAATTATGGCATGAAAGTGATTCAAGAACCCTGAGGCAAAATAATTCATCGAGGCTTAACTGATTATTGTTTCAGTCTTATGTATGCGTGAGCATGTGCCAAGTCGATTCAAATGAAACATTCAGAGGAGGATACCACACTTTCATACCAAGTTATGAATAGAACAATGCAAGCAAACATTCATATGACATGCTACAAACCATTAGCAAGCTAGAGCTAATCATAATAAAGCAAGAACTACTAAGCATCCATAAATAACATACAGCTTACATGAACAGACTAAGCATGCCCACAATTGAAATGGATCGTATGGGCACCTAGAGGGGGGGTGAATAGGTGCTACTTCAAATTTTAATGATTTTTCAATTTTAGGCTTGACACTGATACTTCCATTTTGCATCACTATTCTATGTCTTAATTCACTATTATTCATTGATATATTTCATATTGAGAGGTGATACTTACATTAATTCATTTGTTTTTGCATGGTTGATGACTTCTGGAGCATGGACCGCCGCAGTCAGGATTCTGATGGAAAAGGTGCTGTTTGGAGGCAAAATTCACGAAGATCAGAAAATCCGAGAAAATATATAGAAAATCCTATTTTTCCAGAAGACTAAGGATGCCAGAAGACGGAGTGGAGATGGGCCACAGGGGGCCCACACCACCCCATGGCGCGGGTAGCCCTAGGCCACGCCAGGAGGTGGTGTGGCCACCCTGGCCCACTCTAGCCTCTCCCCTTTGGCGTATATCATCCTCCCGAAACCCTAAGACTCAGGGAGCGACCACAGAAAGATTCCGTCGCCTCTGCGGGGCGGAAAACACCGAGAGAGAAAGATCTCTCCGACAGACAGATTTCTACCGGGAGAATTCCTTCCTGGAGAGGGGAGATCGTCGCCATCAACACCACCATCAAGCTGGACTTCATCGGGATCATCATCATCATCATCACCATCAACACCCTCATCACCATCTCCATATTGCTGTAACAATTGCGTTGAATCTTGCATAGTTCATAGGGGAAACTTTCCCGGTGTTGATTACTCTTCGTAGTTGATGCTATTGAGTGAACCATTGAATTATTGTTTATGTTCAGATTGTTATACATCATTATTCCATCTCTGATCATGATACATATGATGTCTTGTGAGTAGTTCGTTTTGTTCTTGAGGACATGGGAGAAGTCTTGTTGTTAGTAGTGGAGTTGCGTTGAGAAAGATTCAATAGATTGTTATTTAAGTTGTGGTGTACTTCTTCTAGTGGTGTCATGTGAATGTCGACTACATGACACTTCACCTATATGGGCCTAGGGGAATGCATTGTGTATTTGGCTACTAATCGTAGGGGTTGTCGGAGTGACAGAAACCTGAACCCCCGTTAGGAAACCATTGCACAAGGGACGTAAGGGTCTTAGAGTTTAAAGTTGTGGTTAGGTTTCTACCTTAATTACTTTCTTGTACTTACGAATGTTTGCAAGGGGTATAATCACAAGTATGTATTAGTCTTGGATGGGGCGGTACATTAGCACAGGTTCACCCACACAACACTTAGCAAGCTAAAGAGGATTAATCAACTATATGAAGCGAAAGCACTTGACAGTCTTCCCATGTGTCCTCGAGAACGTTTTGTCATCTTAAGTAATACAACCGGCTTGTCCTTTGCTGCATAAAGGATTGGGCCACTTGCTGCATTTATTCCTACTGTCTTTTATTTACTCGTACTTTGTTTACTTGCTATATCAAAAACCCCTAAAAATCCGTTTGCTAAGTATTTGTAGAGAATTTCTGATCCATACCACTAGCCAGCACCTTCTGCTCCTCGTTGGGTTCGACACTCTTACTTATCGAAAATACTGCGATACACCCCCTATACTTGTGGGTCATCAAGACTATTTTCTGGCGCCGTTGCTGGGGAGTGAAGCGCTATTGGAGAGTGGAACTGGTAAAGGAAACTTCTACTGTGAGTATTGTTTACTTCTGTTAGTTGCTTTATTTTCGTTATGGATAATTCGCTGAGTTTCTTATTTGGTAATGCTACTACCACTGCCAAGGTAGTAGATAAGCCACCACCTGCTGAGAATGATGTTTTCAAAATACCTACAAGAATTATTGATCGTGTTATGGATAACTACTATGTTGGGGATGGAACTGTCCATCCCGGTGATCATTTACTCTTTATACACGAATTATGCGGGTTGTTCAAGTGTGCAGGTATTACTACAGATCAAGTTTAGAAAAAGTTATTCTCATTATCGCTGAAAGGAAGAGATGAGGAATGGTATAAGCTGCTGAAGAATGGTTAAGCTCTGGAATGGGAGGAAATAGTGCCTCTCTTTTATTCAAAATTTAATCCTCCTAGTGAGATTCATAAAGATCGGAATCAAATATACAACTTTTGGCCTCTTGATGGAGAGAGTACAACTCAAGCTTGGGGGAGATTGAAGTTACTAATGCTCAAATGTCCCATTCATGAGCTCCCCAACAATATTATTATCAACAACTTTTATGCAAGGCTCCCTCTACATGATAAAGATTTATTGGATGCTTCTTGTGTTGGATCATTCACTCGCATGAAAGAAGAAGCTAAATGGGATCTTCTGGACCGTATTCAAGACAGTGCTGAAGCATGGGAAAATGACAAAGGTAGAAAGTCAGGTATAAATTATGATTATGAATGCATTGAATCTTTTATGGGAACCGATGACTTTCAAAATATTAGTAATATTTATGGTCTTGATTTACAAGTTATTACGAATTGCTTTAGAGCTTTTGCTTCCTATATCGAAATTCCAAAAAGGGGATGGAACAAATACCATGCACCTTACAAAGATATTGTTGACTATGCTCCTATTGGAAGTGCTGAGTATTGCATTATTGTCCCCATCTTACCTGAACCTTATATTGAGAAGATTCCCTTCCCCTAAAAGGTAAAGGAACACCCTATGATAACTAATGTAATCACTAAAAGTGAAAAAAGAACTATAAAACATGATGAACAAATAAACATTGAACCTATGGTAGCAATTGTGAAAGACCTTGTCATTAAAAGCGTAGAAGATGGGCACATAGTCTTTTGTGAGGATGCTTCTAATATTGTTTCACATCCCAATAGAACTAAAAAGGCTAGTGTTCCTGTGCTTTCTGTTAGAATTGGTGATCATTGCTATTATGGTTTATGTGATATTGGTGCAAGTTCCAGTGCTATTCCTTATGAGCTTTACAGAGAAATTATGCATGAAATCAGTCCTTGCGAGTTGGAAGAGATTGATGTGGTTATTCACCTTGCTAATAGAGAGACCATCTCTGCAATTGGTATTGTACGAGACGTGGAAGTTCTTTGTGGTAAGATTAAGTACCCTGCTGATTTTCTAGTACTTGGTTCGGCTGCTAGTAAAACCTACCCTATCATTTTTGGTAGACCTTTCTTGAGTACTTATGGAGCTATTATTGATTGCAAGAGGGAGAAAATCTTGACTAAGTTTGATGGGGAATCTTATGAGTTTAATTTTTTGAAATTTGCTAAAGAACCTTGCGAAGAGGAAACCCATAATGAGGATTTTAGGGTTGAACAACTTGCTTCTATTTCTCTTGCTCCTAACAATGCTTTGCAGCAATTTATGGAAGATCATGAAAGTGAAATCTTCATGGAAGAAAGGAATGAGATTGACAGGATTCTCCGTGATCAACCTATGATGCTTAAGCACGACTTGCCTGTAGAAGACTTGGGTACCACGATGCCACCTAAAAAGGATCTGGTTTTCGATCTAAAACCTCTCCCTGATGATCTTAAATATGCTTATATTGATGATAAAAAGATATATCCTGTTATTGTTAGCGCTAAAATTTTAGGGAGGGAAGAAGAAAGGTTATTGGAAGTTTTGAGGAAACATCGAGGAGCTATGGGCTATACTCTGGATGATTTAAAAGGGATTTTACCTACTATATGTCAGCATTCTATCAACATAGAACCAGATGCGAAGCCAGTAGTGGAGCACCAACGATGTTTAAATCCTAGGATGAAGGAAGTGGTAAGGAATGAGGTATTGAAACTCCTTGATGCTGGTATTATTTACCCTATTGCTGATAGTGAATGGGTTAGTCCTGTTCATTGTGTTCCTAAAAAGGTAGGTATTACCGTTGTCCCTAATGATAATGATGAGCTTATTCCTCAAAGAATAGTGGTAGGCTATAGGATGTGCATCGATTTTAGGAAAGTCAATAAAGTCACTAAGAAAGATCACTACCCGCTTCCTTTTATTGATCAAATGTTGGAAAGGTTGTCTAAAAAGACCCATGTTTGTTTTCTTGATGGTTATTCTGGTTTCTCTCAAATTGCTGTTAAACAACAAGGTCAAGAAAAAACTACTTTTACTTGCCCTTATGGAACTTATGCTTATAGACGTATGCCTTTTGGTTTATGTAATGCTCCTGCTACTTTCCAAAGGTGCATGTCTACTATCTTTCATGGTTTTTGTGAGGAAACTGTAGAAGTGTTCATGGATGAATTTTCTGTCTATGGAACTTCTTTTGATAATTGTCTGCACAACCTTGATAAAGTTTTGCAGAGATGTGAATAAACTAATCTTGTTGTTAATTGGGAGAAATGCCATTTCATGGTTAATGAAGGGATTGTTCTTGGGCATAAAGTTTCTGAAAGAGGCATAGAAGTTGATAGAGCTAAGGTTGAGGCAATTGAGAAGATGCCATGTCCAAGAGACATCAAAGGTATTCATAGTATCCTTGGTCATGCTGGTTTCTATAGGAGGTTTATTAAAGACTTCTCTAGGATATCAAAACCTCTCACTAATCTTCTTCAAAAAGATGTACCCTTCGTTTTTGATGATGATTGTAGGGAAGCTTTTGAAACTCTTAAGAAGGCTTTAACTACAACCCCTATTGTTCAACCACCTGATTGGAGTTTACCCTTTGAAATAATGTGTGATGCCAGTGATTTTGCTGTAGGGGCTGTCCTTGGGCAAAGTATTGATAAAAAGTTAAACGTTATCCATTATGCTAGTAAAACTTTAGACGCTGCTCAAAGGAATTATGCCACTACTAAAAAGGAATTTCTAGCTGTTGTTTTTGCCTGTGATAAGTTTAGGCCCTATATTGTGGACTCAAAAGTAACCATTCATACCGATCATGCTGCTATTAAATATCTTATGACGAAGAAGGACATTAAGCCTAGGCTTATTAGATGGGTACTTCTTTTACAAGAGTTTGATCTACATATAGTAGATAGGAAGGGTGTTGAAAACCCTGTAGCTAATAATTTATCTCGTTTGGAAAACATCTCTTTTGACCCTATGCCTGTTAATGATAGTTTCCCAAATGAACAGTTAGCTGCAGTAGGGGTGAGCTCTCGAGGAAGCCCTTGGTATGCTGATAATGCTAACTTTATTGTCTCCAAGTATTTGCCTCCAACTTTTATAGCTCAGCAAAGAAGAAAGTTCTTCTATGATTTGAGGCATTATTTTTGGGATGACCCACACTTATACAAAGAAGGAGTGGATGGTATTATGCGAAGATGTGTTCCAGAATATGAACAAAAGGAGATATTGCATAAATGTCATGGTAGTGCCTATGGAGGACATCATGCAGGAAATAGAACTGCACAAAAGGTACTACAATCAGGTTTCTACTGGCCTACCCTTTTTAAAGATGCAAGAAAAATTGTTTTATCTTGTGATGAATGTCAGCGTGTTGGTAATATTTCTAGACGCAATGAAATGCCTATGAACTACTCTCTAGTTATTGAACCTTTTGATTGTTGGGGATTCAACTTTATGGGTCCTTTCCCTCCTTCAAAAGGTTACACTCATATTCTTGTTGCCGTTGATTATGTTACTAAGTGGGTAGAAGCCATTCCTACAAAGAGTGCTGACGGGGAGACTTCTCTAAAAATGCTTAAGGATGTTATCTTTCCTAGGTTTGGGGTGCCTAGGTATCTCATGACTGATGGGGGTTCTCATTTCATTCATGGTGGTTTTAGGAAGACCCTTGCTAAATATGATGTTAATCATAGAATTGCTTCAACTTATCACCCCCAAACTAGCGGGCAAGTAGAGTTATCAAATAGAGAAATTAAATCTATCTTGCAAAAGACTGTTAATAGGTCTAGAAAAAACTGGGCTAAGAAGTTGAATGATGCTTTATGGGCTTATAGAACTGCTTACAAAAATCCTATGGGAATGTCTCCTTATAAAATGGTTTATGGGAAAGCTTGTCACCTACCCTTAGAATTAGAACACAAAGCTTACTGGGCAGTGAAAGAACTAAATAGAGATTGTAAGCTCGTTGGTGAGAAAAGATTATTTGACTTAAGTTCTTTAGATGAATGGAGGAGTGAAGCCTATGAGAATGCTAGGCTCTTTAAGGAAAAAGTTAAAAGATGGCATGACAAGTGAATACTTAAGAGAGAATTTCATGTTGGTGAGAAAGTTCTATTGTATAGGTCTCGTCTCAGATTTTTTGCAGGTAAGCTACTATCAAAATGGGAAGGACCTTTCATCATTGAAGAAGTATACCGTTCAGGAGCAATAAAAATTTCTTCTCTAAAAGATAATACTACACAAGTAGTGAATGGACAACGACTCAAACACTATATTGCTGGAGATTCTTACAATGAAGATGTTGATGCCTTTCAAGTTATAACCCCGAAGAAATTCATCGAGGACCAAATTCAGAGACCAGCAGAGTCTGTTTTCAAATAGGTAACAGTTCTGGTAAGAAAAGTTTCACGAAAATACAATCCAACTATATTTTTGCAGTTTTAAGTCAATAAGGGAAGTTACGAAGCAAAAAAGGGACGGAACCGGAGCCAGGGTAGCCCACACCACCCTGTGGCGTGGGCCCACCCCTGGCCACGCCACCAGGTGGCGAGTCGACCCCGGACTCTGCCTCTGACTCGTTTTCTCCTAGTACCTTCCTTTTGATATGAAACTTCGTAATATATAACCCCCCGGATCCCCCGAGGTCCGTATATCTTGTTTTCGTCGTGTTTTCATTTCGATCTGTTTCTGCCAGGTAAAATCTCAGATTTGCAGCCTCAATGTCTTCCACTGGATCAGTTAAGGGAGATTCCTTGGAAGATATCATCAACCCATACATGAGAGAATTGAAGATTCATCCTAAGGAGTTATTGCTCGAAGGTGGGGAGGTTTGGATTAAAGAGGTTCAAGGCCCTAAAGGTGAAGGAAGTCTGGAGGGCAGGACGGAAGCACTGGAGCAAGAAGTCTTTAGGTACAAGAAGATGGCGGAGCGCGAAGTGGATATCATCCATAAGATTTGTTCCGAACTCATCACCGAGCACCAAAAGGAGACTGCTGAACTCAAAGACGAAGTCCTCTCACTCCGCCAAACAACCAACGAACTGCAAGCACAGTTCTATGATGTTCAAAATCAAAACTGTGAGTATGAGGCTAGATTTAAACTCATAAGTGCTGCTGCAAGTTTCAGGATGTTGGAAACCACGATGTCCTTTGTTGATGGGAAACCTTTACCTTGGAAGACGGACGAATATGAGAGGATACCACCACCACCGAAGGAGTAACTCGTCATCAGGTTTGGCATCCCCTTGGTTTATTCCAAGCTTGGGGGAGTGCCGTGGTATCATATCACTATCTTCTATTTTTTTACCTTATTAGTAGATTCATATCATGAATAGAGGAGTTATTATGTAGGATGGTTTGCATTATGGAAGTGTCCCCTCTCTCGTTAGATATGTATCCCTTGGTGTGAGTTGCCGTTATGGAATATTAATGAGAAGTTCTATCATTCACTCTTTTGCATAGCTTATATTAGTTTTCAATTCGTGGTTATATGATTGATCTTGTTGTTAGTATTGGTAGCACTCTGGGATCATTGAGTTAATTTAGTTAGTTTTGGCAAACTTGGCTCGGTCAGTAGCAACATTTTTTTTGAGAGTTGAATGAAAAAGATAAAGGTACTCTAAAGAAAAATTATTTCATCATCTTTCTTTCTTGATTTGCTAATAAGTCTAGTATTCTCTAGTTAAGATCTTTTGTGCTTCCAAGGAATATTGCATGTTTGTCTTTATCACTTGTATGTTTGGTTGTTTCCTTCAACTCTTATACTTGCTACCCAGCCTTGCTAGCCAAAAACTTGTACTGAGAGGGTATTCTTCTCGTGCATCCAACTACTTTAAACCAAAACCTATGCCATTTGTGTCCACCATACCTACCTAGTAGCATTATTGCTATTCCAAGTAAATTCTTGTTTTATCTACCTCCTAAATTAAACTTGTTATGTGAAAATTAGTGATTAAAGCTCTCACGAACTTGATGGCACATTTTACTTTCTTGCATTTAATAAACTTGAACCATTGGGTCCTTCTTTGTTGCGTATATGCTTGCGCTTTATGAGTTGAAGTTAGCCGAACGATGTATCATGGGGACCGCTTTCAACACTTCATTTGGTACTTTGTACCTAGTTGATATCATGTTCTTTTGCTTATGGATCCCGGCGGTGTGAAATAAAAGTGGAACTTGTAAGATCATGGAGTTTTTATGTGTGTTAGAGTAACGCCTGTGCCGCTAGCCTAAGCCATGCCTAATCATGGTGGAAACTTGCAACATAACTATAGTGAGCATTCTATGAAGCATTCTCAATAAAAACCTATGCAAATAGCAAATAAAAAGATCGCTGAGATGCTCACTGCCTGCTTGCCTTGTCATTTTGATTATGGGATAGCTCCTACGTCATGTGCAAGGGGTACCCCGTTGGCGGTTCTCAATGATACACATGTATTTACAATGACAAGAGCTTGCTCGTGACTGAAGTTGAGTAACATGAGGATCGGTACTCATAAGTAAGGGGCATGATATTTCAACTTATAACTTGTCAAGCATATCCTCTTAGTTGTGTCACTTTAACCTTAATCACCTAAAGATGCCTATGATAGGGGCAATGAGAGCTGAAAGCTAGTAAGTATCATAATTTTTGGGAGATCTTTATGAGACTTGCAATCCCTGTTTCCCTCTTTGAAGGGCCTTTCTTTTACTTTGTAGTTGAGTCAGTAAACCTATTCCCTTCTATCTCAGCAAGTACTTTGAGTTGATGTGTTTCATTCATTCATATGATGATTTATTCACTCATGTTTCTTATGTTCCTTGTTTTGCACATTGCTCTTATCTTGATGTTTACTACTTTGAAAGCTATCATTGAAAAACCAGCTATTTGTGAACTCCAGCAAATTATCAACTATTCTTCGACCAAGAGCTAAGTTTGCCATTACCAATTATGATTCACTTTATGTATCTTTATTGTGTTTCCTTTACTCATTACAAGTTGAGTTATATAATAGTGAGTTGTCTTCTTTTATGATCTATGTATTTGATGAATGTGATGCTTCTTGTCCGTATTCTTTTATCGTCTCTTCACTCCATAAACCCGAGGCCATGTTTATTGAGCTCAGTTTCGCTTAGGGACAAGCGAAGTCTAAGCTTGGGGGGAGTTGATACGTCCATTTTGCATCACTATTCTATGTCTTAATTCACTATTATTCACTGATATATTTCATATTGAGAGGTGATACTTATGTTAATTCATCTGTTTTTGCATGGTTGATGACTTTTGGAGCATGGACCGTTGTAGTCAGGATTCTGATGGAAAAGGTGCTGTTTGGAGGCAAAATTCGCGAAGATCAGAAAATCCAGGAAAATATATGGAAAATCCTATTTTTCCAGAAGACTAAGGATGCCAGAAGACGGAGTGGAGATGGGCCACAGGGGGCCCACACCACCCCATGGCGCGGGCAGCCCTAGGTCGCGCCAGGAGGTGGTGTGGTCACCCTAGCCTACTCTAGCCTCTCCCCTTTGGCGTATATCATCCTCCCGAAACCCTAAGACTCGGGGAGCGACCACAGAAAGATTCCGCCGCCTCTATGGGGCGGAAAACACCGAGAGAGAAAGATCTCTCCGGCAGACAGATTTTTGCCGGGGGAATTCCTCCCCGGAGAGGGGAGATCGTCGCCATCAACACCACCATCAAGCTAGACTTCATTGGGATCATCATCATCATCACCATCAGCACCCTCATCACCATCTCCATATTGCTGTAACAATTACGTTGAATCTTGCATAGTTCATAGGGGAAACTTTCCCGGTGTTGATTACTCTTTGTAGTTGATGCTATTGAGTGAACCATTGAATTATTGTTTATGTTAAGATTTTTATACATCATTATTCCATCTCTGATCATGATCCATATGATGTCTTGTGAGTAGTTCGTTTTGTTCTTGAGGACATGGGAGAAGTCTTGTTGTTAGTAGTGGAGTTGCGTTGAGAAAGATTCAATAGATTGTTATTTAAGTTGTGGTGTACTTCTTCTAGTGGTGTCATGTGAATGTCGACTACATGACACTTCACCTATATGGGCCTAGGGGAATGCATTGTGTATTTGGCTACTAATCGTAGGGGTTGTCGGAGTGACAGAAACCTGAACCCCCGTTAGGAAACCATTGCACAAGGGACGTAAGGGTCTTAGAGTTTAAAGCTGTGGTTAGGTTTCTACCTTAATTACTTTCTTGTACTTACGGATGTTTGCAAGGGGTATAATCACAAGTATGTATTAGTCTTGGATGGGGCGGTACATTAGCACAGGTTCACCCACACAACACTTAGCAAGCTAAAGAGGATTAATCAACTATATGAAGCGAAAGCACTTGACAGTCTTCCCATGTGTCCTCGAGAACGTTTGGTCATCTTAAGTAATACAACCGGCTTGTCCTTTGCTGCATAAAGGATTGGGCCACTTGCTGCATTTATTCCTACTGTCTTTTATTTACTCATACTTTGTTTACTTGCTATATCAAAAAACCCTAAAAATCCGTTTGCTAAGTATTTGTAGAGAATTCCTGGTCCATACCACTAGCCAGCACCTTCTGCTCCTCGTTGGGTTCGACACTCTTACTTATCGAAAATACTGCGATACACCCCCTTTACTTGTGGGTCATCAGACACAAAAGGTAAATTCTCTAGATAAGCTATTATGAAGAACTTCCCTATATGCAAACCTAACTACTAGCAAGTAAAGGCAAGTGAGATAGAGGAACGAGTAAACCATAGTGGAGCACACGGAGACACATGATTTGTTTTACCACAGTTCCTTCCTTGTTAAGGGAAGTACATCTGTGTTGGAGGGGTGGGCGGTACTAAGACCACCACGCCACAATAGGCCTCACCCTGTTCTCCGATGGATCCCGCCACCAAAGGCCTGATCCACCTTTCGACTATAGGAACCCTTTGAGGTGGGAACCGGCGCCTTTACACAACTAGCGGGGCAAAACTCCACAACCAAATTGGAGGCTCCCATAATGACAACAAGCTGCCACAAGAACAAGTTATCAATAACAAAACACAAGATCTAGATATTAACGAGAATACTAGATCGAGGATTTCTCCAAGTGAATGGAGAGGAGTTGATGCGCTTGATTCGTGATGACGATGTAGATTGTATCCTCCTTTAATTCGACCAAAGATCGAAGCCTTTGGGTGGTTGAAGTGGGAGATCTAGAGAGAGAGAGAGAGAGCAATTGCAACAGGTCTGGTCTTTTTCGAATGAATCAAGAAATCTGAATGGAGGGGATAAAGGGGCTTTTATACCCCCTGCACCCACTGAGCCGTTGGAGCCATTTGGGGCCGGATTATCTGGCCTGGGGAAAACTCCGCCCTAGACTCGGATTATCTGGCAAATAATCCGCCCCCACTCAGAACGACGCGCCGAGCCTGCCCTTGATCGTCTCCTGGGGGCCGGATTATCCGGCCCCTTGCAAGGACCGGATTATCCGGTTAGGGAAGGAAAATTCGCCCCTGTTCGGATTTTCCGAGAGAAAATCCGAACCTAGTCAGAGCGTCGCGCCTTGCCTGCCTTTGAGGGCTGGATTATCCGGCCCAAGGGGAGGGCCGGATTATCCGGTTAGTGGAAGAAAATCTGCCCCTGTTCGGATTTTCCGGGAGAAAATCCGTCCCCAGATAGAGTGACACGCCATGCCTGACTTTGCCAAATGAGTTAGGCCGGATTATCCGGCCCTTGATGGGGGCGGATAATCCGCCCCTCCAAACACAAAATCATTCCTAGCACACTTAGCACACATGAGAAAACTGCACGGTATTGTTATCTAACACTCAAAACACAGGAAACCATGATGTTCTTTCAACAATGATGAGTATATGTTCAAAAATGAAAACAAATAGAGTTCATTACCAGCCTCTTACCACACCTCAAGTTGTCATTAATCTTCATTATTTCCCTTCACTTGTGTGGCTTGAATAATAACATGAAACCAAACTCCACTGAGGACTGCTGAACCTTGCAACAAACTACACAAAACCAAAGAAGAACAGAAAATATTTTTTGGTGTTTTTGATTTTTAAAGGCAAGAACGAAAAGGAAGATCAAGCAAAGCAAAATCTTTTTGGGTTTTTCGAATAATTAAGACAAAGCTAAAAGAAAGAGGCAAACCAAGGCAAAGAGATAAACAAGCAAGCAAAGAGAAATAACGAAAATATTTTTGGTCTTTTTGTGTTTTGGAAAGCTGAAATAAAGCAAGAACGAAGACTAAAAAGAAAATGAAACAAGGATATACAAAGTACCGACTAAACATGATATGTAGATGAGTGTGATGTCGGTGTAACTCCCCCCAAGCTTAGGCTTTTGGCCTAAGTGGGTATCAATCCCAAGCTGGCCAGGAAGGAGCGCCTCCATAATATGGCGAGGAAGTGCCTTCATCCTGATATGAACTCGAGGACGCCCCAACGTAGTGCGCAGAGTAGTCGTAAGAGGGCACATCCCCCTGATGCTGCTCGTGGAAACCAAGCAAGCGGAGCTGCTCGTCCACCTCCTCCTTGGAACGTGACCATGGCATCCTGCAAATACTGAACAAAGTGGACTGTGTCAAAGGAATTTCCCTCTCGTCTCCGTTAGTAAACAACATCCCGTAACTAAATTCTCGGTACTAGAGTCCGTGGTAACAAAATGATGTGTTTTCATAGCAACAAGATCAAGTCTTTGTGGTGTCAACATAGTGTCATTAGGATCAACAAAAAGTTCTAAGACAGCAACCATGCGTGAGGCAATAATACCCCCATAAATGGGTCCTCTAGCAGCTAAGCGACGGGCAATGAGAGAACCCAGATTATACTTGGTATCATTATTAAGTGCAGCAGCAAGAAAGGCTAAATGATAGTTAGAAATATTACTAGTGTTCTCCCTACCAAGAATGCTTGTGGCAAGATAATAAGCATAATATCTAATAGATGGGAGTTGAATGTTCCTTATCTTCCCACGCTGAGCTGTGCGGTCATCGTCATTTGTCACACTTCGGTAGAGCTCCAGCAAATTAGCGGGTCAACCTTGGATCTTCTTCATTGTCCCAGTCATGCCTATGCCTATAATGCTGCAAAATCTTTCCAATGGCATGGTAATAGGCATATTATAAATTTTGAATGAAACAGTTGACCAATAAGGGGTGTTGGTGAAAATGAAACTTTCAATGAAAGTTTTGGTGAGCATGGCATATTTCTCACTCTCATCTTCCATGTAAGTGGTCATACCAACCCTCTGAACCAATAGTAAGAAATCATTGAGGATCCCTGCAGCTTGCAAAAAGGTAAAACAAGGGAAGGTAGATGGGTGAGCATCTCCCTCATCTCCTTCATTGCCAAAGCGTGGTGCAATAATATCTTCATTATATGATGGCCTAAATTGAGAAGCTGATCTCGAAGGCCTTGCCATCCTGGGTGTGTCCCTCTCAAATACTTCTCCAAAAGTGTGGTTGTTCATCTCTTCTATTCTGAAATTTAAGCATCCATCATATAAGTGATTGCAAAGTGAATACATAATGAAAGGAACTACTCATAGGGACTTATAAGAGGCCTAAACATGCACCAACACAATTTCTCTAAGCATTGAGCAAGCTCACAAGCTCACATAACCTGTCACCTACAGTAGCAAAATACTCAAGATATAATCCACTAAACACAAATCTACTTGGACAAGCGGAGGAGTCACATACCAGAGAACAAATGCTCCAAATTTTAGCAGAAAAGTTGGGCTAAGCAAAGAGATCGAAAAAAATCACGAGCAAGAACAGCAAGAATGCGAGTTTGAGCAATGAACTGGTGTTTTCTCGGGAGAGAGAAAGGAGTAGCGGTGAGAGAGTAAGTGGAGGGCCAGGGGTGGCCCACACCATGGCCAAGCACGCCACCAGGTGGTGTGCCTGCCTGGTGGGCCCCCTGGATCACTCCAGGTACTTCTCTGCCCCTCTTTCGACGTAAAAATTTAATATGATTTTTCTAGAAATTTTCGAGACACTTTATTTTTTAGCAATTTTTAGGTATTGATGAATAATTTTCAGGCAGAAAGATAATTTTGGAATGATGCAATAACAAAACAAAACCAAAACTTTAGAAGTTCTAAGACACTCTAATATGCAAGCAACTAGCAATAGAAAAGTAAACTAGGTAAAAGCAAAAATTAAAATGGATAAACTAACAGTAAGCAAAGATAATCATGGTGAAAACATTGTTTTTGTTCATTCAAATCCCTTTGTTAACAAGGTTGATCAGGTCTTGTTACCAAAACAATTTTATATAAAACAAAACTTTGCATTTCACTAAATGATTATGTTACCTCAACCTTGATAGCAATGGTCCCAATCATAATAATTTCATATTTTTCTCGTGGTATGGGACAATATATTTCTCCAACTTGGATGCCCTCAATATTTTCAATTGAATTTAAGCCATAATTCCTATCAATCTTCTTGGGTAAATAGACAATATGCTCCTTGTCATTAACATTAAAAGTTGTTGGGTCCGCAGCATAGAAAACAAAAAATTTCCTACGGTGTGAACTACACGCCAAGATCTATCTACTAGGTACAAAGCAACGGGTGGACATACATCTAACGAGAACTTACCCTCATAGACAACGAGCTTTGTTAACGAGTAGGAACTCATGGTTGATGTAGTCGTACACTTGCCGATCTCAAGATCATGGTGAAGTCCAGCAGGTCCGTCTCCAGCACCACCAAGTCCAGCACCGCAAAGCAGTGGTGCATCCGTGATCGCACACACGTCCGGTACCCCGACAACCTCCGTCCCTCGCTCTAGCAAAGCAGCGGAAGCAGCAACTCCTTTCCAGATAAAGCCACCGGGAACATGTATCTCGCTAATCCGAGACCATGGGGGAATAATACTAGAGGGGGAGAGAGATCCTTCACAAGGAGGTGTGTGTGAGAAGTGAGGAGGGGGTGGCCTTTTATAGGAGGAGGGGGGTGCCCCTCCTTCATGGCCGGCGCATGGAGGAGGTGACCCTTCACCTCCTCCATTCATGTGGTGGTAACTCCCTCCACATAAATTTGCCCCTTCACATTCTCTTTTAAAGTCTCCACTTTAAATGCATTAAATTTCTCCAAATTTAATGCTCTCTCATTTAATAAAACTCTTTTTATTATTTTTATTCAGAATTTTGTTAATTACTTTAATTAACAAACATTCACATAAAAAACCCCTGCAACATTTCAATATTACATGCAGAACCAATTTCAGCATTTTCACCCGAAACAATTTCGGTGTCTATTGAAATAATTCCAGCGCTTTTTTAAATCTTTATCTGAAACATATTTGCTCCAAATGGTGTCGGTATCCCTTAAGTGTGTCACCCTACGGTTCGCAAATAATGCAGACATGATCGAGACCCCTCTCCGATCAATAATCAGGAGCGGGACCTGGAGATCCATACTGACTCCTACACATTCAACGATGACTTCTGTGATCGTGAGAACCTTTAACGCTAGTAACTAAATCCCTTTGTCCTGCGATATATTACATGTCCGAGATTCGATCATCGGTATCTCCATACCTAGTTTGATCTCGTTACCGACATGCACTCTTTTCTTGTTCCCGTGATATAACATTCTAGTGATCACATCACTTGCTTGCAAGCTATTTCAATGTGATATCACCGAGAGGGCCCAGAGTATATCTATCCGTCATCGGGATGGACAAATCCCACTCTTGATCCATGAGACTCAACATAACACCTTCATAGCACTGAACCCACCTTTATAGTCACCCTGTTACAGTGTGACGTTTGATGTTATCAAGATACTCTTCCGGTGTTAGCAATTAACATGATCTCATGGTCTAAGGATAAAGATTACTTCGTATGATATTATAGCAATATAAACATAATGACTTTGATCGTAATGCTATACTTCGGATGAATGTTCATCACATCATTCCACCAATGGTGTGACCTTGTTATTAACAACATCCAATGTCCCTGATCAGGAAACCTTGATCATCTTGTTAATCAACAAGCTAGTCTATAAGAGAGGCATAACTAGGAACCCTTTTTGTTTATTAAACACACATGTATTGATGTTTCCGATCAATACAATTCTAGCATGTAAAATAAACATTTATCATAAACATGGAATAAGATAATAACCACTTTATTATTGCCTCTCGGGCATATTCCCTTCAGTCTCCCACTTGCACTAGAGTCAATAATCTAGTTTGAAAAACTTTGCGTATTGAACAACTATGGCTTTCTGGTGTTGCATATACGCTATTGCTAGTGGTTAACATAATCTCTGGATCTGACAGTTTCAGGTCCGTGTGTATTTGCATGTCTCTGCGTCTCTACGCATCACTCATTCTCAAATGAGATGGCATTGTATAGATTTGGTCCTTTGGTGAGACCTTTAGTTTGTTCGACTCAAAATATGTTGATATTATTGTCACACAATATATCTTCATAGTATTGGCCCACTTTGAACCACACCTAGTTTGATAACAAACTATTTAACACAAATGCCCTCCTTTGCTGCTACTATAGCAGTCATATACTTAGCCTTTTATTGTAGTATCCGTCACAATGTCTCAACTTTGGAACTCATCCAAATCCATCATGGAACATCCTTTCCATTACATTGTGCCACCCATAGTCTAAATTGAGGTAAATTTAATTTGTATCTTGTGACAAAACTAGTATCAATGTAACACTTTACAATGAACTACCTTTAACTATTTGTCACTTGTACATTATATATTCTTAGTTCTTCTAAAGCTCATAAGAATATCTTTACTATTGTCCAATGATCATCTTATGAATCATTCTGGTATATGCTCATAACATTTAGAGCATAGGACATTTTGGATATATACATATCATGGTATAATCGATCAAAATCTTCATGTGATTTTACTCACCAAGTGTTGAAACACTTGAATTTTGATACAATCCTTTCCATGCAGCAAGAACCTTTCTTGTTGTTTAATATCTCATATATGTATGTCTGGCACAACCATATTAGCGCCTTAATCTATCCATATAGATATTGATGCCTAATATTCCGGGTTTGCCCAAGTCTTTCATCGAAATCTTATTTTAATGAAATTCTTAACTTGTGTCAATACAAGATACATCATTTCCAATCAACAATATGTCCTCTACATAATGTATTAGAAATATGTCTCAGCGCTCCCACTTAATTTCTTGCAAATGCAAGCATCTTCATCATCTCCGATGAATTTAAACTCTTTTAACAGTTTCATCATGGTGAAGATTCCAACTCCGCTATGCTTACTTCAACTATTGAAGTTTACATGCCCTTTTAGCACCCTTTGAATTAACAAAACCCTTCGGACCATGTCATGTACATGTCCTAGGTTACCGTTCTATTAGAAGAACCTTATTTTGTTTATTCAACTACCATATACCAAATTATATGTAGTGGTTGCTACATTAATCCGTCAAGACTATATATCGCTATAAAAGATTAAATCTTGTCATAGTCAACTCCTTGAACATTGTCATAAACTTCTTTCTGACATGTCGACTATTTCATAGATGTTAAACATCCATGTCTTATTTCTTTATAGATCCAAACATGACCGATAGGCTTCACGCCTTTCCGGAGGGTCTTCCAAAGTTCAGAAACTTGTTTTTCTCGTGTATGGATACTATCACGGATTCTATGACTTCTAGTCATTTTATGGAGTCAGGGCCCATCATCGCTTCTTTGCATGTAGTCGGTTCATCATTGTCAAAACAATAACGACTTGCTTATCAAATCTTACTATTTGATTCTTACCGACCCACACGGTTCTATAGGAACTCTAATCTCCGAGATCACACCTTCTGTAATCACGAGAGCCATGAGCATTGTGGCCACCACCGGGACACTTTCCGGCGCTGCGCTACTTAGCACATATAGCTAAGGTTCAACAACCTTACAAAGTTCTATTGTCCCCCCACTTAACTTTTCACGAAAAATTCCTTCTCAAGAAACTTGACGTTCCAAGTAACAAACTCTTTTGTCCTCGGTGTTATGGAGAAATTCCCAACAAATTCTTTGGGATAACCTACAAAGACGTGCTTATCCGACTTTGGTTGTAAACATTTTACTTATGCATAGCATACCAAAATTTAAGAAAAGACAATTCGGGTTTTATCCCAAACCATAACTCATATGGTGTTATTTCAATGGATCACGATGGTGCTCTTTTCAGTGTAAAAGCGGTAGTCTCTAAAGCTTCAATCCTTAAAACATAATGGCAGTTTTATAAATGACACCCTTGATCTTACCATGTCAATTATGGTTTGATTTTATCTCTCGAATATGCCATACTCCTATGGTTTATCGGGAAACACAAATCATGGAACAATTCCTCAAGTCTTAGGTGTTTTTGCTAAACATGCAACTCAAATATCTTCCTTTATGATCGAATCATAAACTCTTTATTTTCTTGTTACAATGATTTTCCACTTCATCTTGAAAGTCTTTGAACAATTTTCAAATGTTTCATACTTCTTCCTTATTAAGTAAATATATAGATATATTCACTCAAATTTCTGGAGAAAGCATATGAAGCCAAGAGATCCATCGCATATGGCTACACATAATGGACTATATACATCAACATGCATAATATCCAATAAATTAGTCATCCGTTCCTCTTTGGCCTATGGACGGAGTTTCAATTATCTCGAGGAAAGTTTCACAAGCGTCAATTGATCAAAATCAAAAGACTCCAAAAATCCATCAACATGGAGTTTCTTCATGTTTACTTTCCAATATAATTTAAAATAGCGATGTCACTTCATAAGTGATCTTTTAATCATTTGTCTTGCGACATTTTAGCAATAATGTTTATGGATGTGATTTCTCCCACTAGACTTGTAAAAGTTCATCCATCCTTTATGGAATACGGCAATTTATTTGAACAACCATTGTTCTTGTAATACCAGAACAAAATAACAATTATTTAAACAAATCTTGAAGGCTTGGTTTGATGACAACGAAAAACACAATAACACTTTATTTGTTTTCGATGAACATCATCACTCATTCTCTTGCTGGTTACTTAGGCTATTTTAGTTCATGGATTGCGTTGTCCTGTATGACACTTCATACCAACCAATTCGGTATCCAATACTGGTATCCAATACCTCATAACCACATTGTTTAACAAGCAAGGAATATAGCCATAACATGTATATCTTCTATATACCCAAGTTGGACATCTCCAACCTTTTATTTTCTGCCAAATATTTTATAGATTCTCTTTTAGCAATTCCTTTTTCTTTTAAAAGAATCTATCAACATCAATAGTGGTGTCATCAACATGACACATGGTACAAAGCGTATATAGTCAAATACTAATACCTTTGGACTTGCACTTTGAAGTGGATCACCATCATCAAATGTTTGGTGTTCTTTCAAAAATCCATTCTTTAGTAATCTATTAGTGTAGTAAACATTTTACTTACATCTTCTATTCATCCTTACCATGACAACTTTCATGATCAAGCTACTATAGCCTATAAGAAAGAACCGCGAGTATAATATCAGTTCCCAAAACCTTTTTGGTAGATTCGGATGCCTAGCATCTCCATCCTTCACAAATTCTCATACAATATGAGAACATGTATTTTGCTAAATTATACTATATCATAATGCAACCAAAAACATTGTTTCAGATATCACAATATCTTTCACACATGATGGTTTCTGAAACAATTTCCAGCTCCAATATAATCTTGATATTAAAACAACTTTTTGAATATCAATAATCATGGAGGCAAATATGATACTTTATATACTAACATTGGAATTCTTACTCTTGATTTAATACTACTTATTAAACTTCATGGAGTAAATAGAGTTTGCTGAAAGTTTGCAATAGGACTTATAAACTTTAAAATGACATTCAAAACAATACGATACCAATTCGTAAAGTAAATATCCAGAATTCTATAGTTCTATTATCTCAAATAAAAACTAAGCATACGGTAGAAAACGAATGCCAATGACTACAACAAACTATGCAAATTCACTTTGATTTAATTTATGACAAATTTGGTTCGACTAATCCAAATTAGAAATGAACTCCCACTCAAAAATGACATCCCTCGTGCCTTTTTGGTGATTACATGAACCAAATCCACTACACCAAGTCCGATCATCACGTGAGTCGGTGTAGCTTCAAAGGCGAGCATCAATATGGCCATCATATCAACTATATGACTCATGCTTAACCTTTCGGTCCATGTCCCGAGGCCATGTCTGTACATGCTAGGCTCGCCAAGTAAGAACCTTAGTACTCGCGTGTGTAAAACTGTCTTACACCCGTTGTATGAAAGCGTAGAGTCGAGTACACCCGATCATCACGTGATGTCTCGAAACACGATCCATAGAACGGTGCATACTTAAGGAAAAACACATTTTTATCTTGATATCTAAATGAGGGATCATCTTAAAATGCTACTAAAACGCCAAACTAGCAATATAAGATGCAAACATCTAATGTGTAAAGTGAGATGATATGGTCCATGCATTTGATCTCTATCATATGCATCATGGTATGATCTCTATCATTCCTTTGTGTGTAAGGCCAAGGTCTATGGAACTTACACGTTAGGTATGTTGTAAGAGTATCTATCATACATCTACTTACAACATTACCATATCATGACACTAGTCCAGCAATGATCTAAACTAGACGCCTCTAATTTATCAATTGCAAGTTTTACGTGGCTTAGGGCTTTCGGAGATAGAACCGTTCTTACCTACGAACATGAACCACAACGAGGATAACTAAGTTATTAGCAACTCGTTGTAAATCAGATATTGACTATAGTAGGAGAGACAGACACCCGCTAGCCACTTATGCAAAACAAGTTGCATGTCAATCATGGAACCGGTCTCATGTACGATGACATGTAAGGTTGGTCCAGGCCGCTTCATCCCACTATGCCACCAATATCCAAAATACATAAAAGATGCAATAACATGATCATCATCGCCCACATATCAACATATGTGTACTACCCGTGCTAAGCACCTACGCATAGATCAGCTCTGATACCACAGTTGGGTCCGCAGCATAGAAAACAAAAAATTTCCTACGGTGTGAACTACACGCCAAGATCTATCTACTAGGTACAAAGCAACGGGTGGACATACATCCAACAAGAACTTACCCTCGTAGACAACGAGCTTTGTTAACGAGTAGGAACTCGTGGTTGATGTAGTCGTACACTTGCCGATCTCAAGATCGTGATGAAGTCCAGCAGGTCCGGCTCCAGCACCACCAAGTCCAGCACCGCAAAGCAGCGGTGCATCCATGATCGCACACACGTCCGATACCCCGACAACCTCCGTCCCTCGCTCTAGCAAAGCAGCGGAAGCAGCAACTCCTTTCCAGATAAAGCCACCGAGAACATGTATCTCGCTAATCCGAGACCATGGGGGAATAATACTAGAGGGGGAGAGAGATCCTTCACAAGGAGGTGTGTGTGAGAAGTGAGGAGGGGGTGGCCTTTTATAGGAGGAGGGGGGTGCCCCTCCTTCATGGCCGGCGCATGGAGGAGGTGACCCTTCACCTCCTCCATTCATGTGGTGGTAACTCCCTCCACATAAATTTGCCCCTTCACATTCTCTTTTAAAGTCTCCACTTTAAATGCATTAAATTTCTCCAAATTTAATGCTCTTAATAAAACTCTTTTTATTATTTTTATTCAGAATTTTGTTAATTAATTTAATTAACAAACATTCACATAAAAACCCCCTACAACATTTCAATATTACATGCAGAACCAATTTCAGCATTTTCACCCGAAACAGTTTTGGTGTCTATTGAAATAATTCCAGCGCTTTCTTAAATCTTTATCTGAAACATATTTGCTCCAAATGGTGTCGGTATCCCTTAAGTGTGTCACCCTATGGTTCGCGAATAATGCAGACATGATCGAGACCCCTCTCCGATCAATAATCAGCAGCGGGACCTGGAGATCCATACTGACTCCTACACATTCAACGATGACTTCTGTGATCATGAGAACCTTTAACGCTAGTAACTAAATCCCTTTGTCCCGCGATATATTACATGTCCGAGATTCGATCATCGGTATCTCCATACCTAGTTTTATCTCGTTACCGACATGCACTCTTTTCTTGTTCCCGTGATATAACATTCTAGTGATCATATCACTTGCTTGCAAGATATTTCAATGTGATATCACCGAGAGGGCCCAGAGTATATCTGTCCGTCATCGGGATGGACAAATCCCACTCTTGATCCATGAGCCTCAACATAACACCTTCGTAGCACTGAACCCACCTTTATATTCACCCTGTTACGGTGTGACGTTTGATGTTATCAAGGTACTCTTCCGGCGTTAGCAATTAACATGATCTCATGGTCTAAGGATAAAGATTACTTCGTATGATATTATAGCTATATAAACATAATGACGTTCAAAGACTTCCCTAGCTTCCTTGGCAACATCATAAAACTCCTTAAACAAAGTTTCTAGAATAAAATCCCTCTTTTCAGGGTCTTCAATTTCTTTAAGCTTAAGAAACATTACTTGCATTAAGGGGTTGAGGTTAACAAACCAAGATTATAACATATGTGTTGGGTTCGCAGCATGGAAAACAAAAAATTTCCTACGATGAGAACTATACGCCAAGATCTATCTACTAGATAAAGAGCAACCGGTGGACATACATCCATGGAGAACTTACCCTCGAAGACAACGAGCTTTGTTAACGAGTAGGAACTCGTGGTTGATGTAGTCATACACTTGCCGATCTCAAGATCGTGAGGAAGTCCGAGCGCCGCAACTCAGCAGCGCATCCGCACTCGTACACACGTTCAAGCCACCGTTCAACCTCCACCTCCTCGCTCCAGCGATTCAGCGGAATCAGCAACTCCTTCCAGACAAAATGCCACCGGGAACATGTATCTCGCTAATCCGAGACCATGGGGGAATAATTCTAGAGGGGGAGAGAGATCCTTCACAAGGAGGTGTGTGGATGAAGGAGGGAATGGGTGGCCTTTTATAGGAGGAGGGGGTGTTCCCCGTCTCTCCATGGCCGGCGCATGGGGGGTGTGACCCCTCACCTCCCCCATTCATGTGGTGGTAACTCCTCCACATTAAAATGCCTCTTCACATTCCCTTTTAAAGTCTCCACTTTAAATGCATTAAACTTCTCCAAATTTAATTCTCTCTCATTTAATAAAACTCTTTTTATTAAATTTATTCAGAATTTTGTTAATTACTTTAATTAACAAACATTCACATATAGCCCCTTGCAATATTTCAATATCACATGCAGAAACACCTTCTGCAATTTCACCCGAAATAATTTCTGGTTTCTATTGAAACAATTCCTGCGCTTTGCAATTCTTTCGTCTGAAACATATGTGCTCCAAAATGGTGTCCGGTAACTCTTAAGTGTGCCACCCTACGGTTCACGAATACTGCAGACATGATCGAGACCCTTCTCCGATCAATAATCAGCAGTGGGACCTGGAGATCCGTACTGACTCCTACACATTCAACGATGACTCCTGTGATCGTGAGAACCTTTAACACTTGTAACTAAATCCCTTTGTCTCTCGATATATTACATGTTCGAGATTCGATCATCGGTATCTCCATACCTAGTTTGATCTCGTTACCAACATGCACTCTTTTCTCGTTCCCGTGATATAACATTCTAGTGATCACATCACTTGCTTGCAAGCTATCCTAATGTGATATCACCGAGAGGGCCCAGAGTATATCTATCCGTCATCTGGATTGACAAATTCCACTCTTGATCCATGAGCCTCAACATAACACCTTCGTAGTACTGAACCCATCTTTATGGTCACCCTGTTACGGTGTGAGGTTTGATGTTATCAAGATACTCTTCCGGTGTTAGCAATTAACATGATCTCATGGTCTAAGGATAAAGATTACTTCGTATGATGTTATAGCAATATAAACATAATGACTTGATCGTAATGCTATACTTCGGATGAATGTTCATCACATCATTTCACAAATGCTGTGACCTTGTTATTAACAACATCCAATGTCCATGATCAGGAAACCTTGATCATCTTGTTAATCAACAAGCTAGTCTATAAGAGAGGCATAACTAGGAACCCTTTTTGTTTATTAAACACACATGTATTGATGTTTCCTATCAATACAATTATAGCATGCAAAATAAACATCTATCATATACAAGGAATACATAATAACAACTTTATTATTGCCTCTCAGGGCATATTTCCTTCAATATGAATTAAAGAAGCTGCAGCAATCTCATAGTTTGGAGCAAGTTCTGCAAGGGATCTATCCTCGGTATCCTCATGTTTACTAACATGATTAAAGAATTCTTCAATATTAGCTTTCGCAATTATAGAACCACTACCAATTGAAAGATCTTTCAGGGTGAAAGTAGGGATCAACATGGTGAGCTAAGGAAGAGGTGACAACTAAAGGAGACTTAATTTTTTTGTGTTTTGGAATAAGGAAGCAAACTAGTAAAACTATTTTTTTTCTGTTTTTGATAACAAAACAAGCAAACAAAGCAAAAAGAAACTAAGCAAAACAAAAACAACAAAGTAAAGAGATTGGTTATGAGGGACTCCCCTTGTGAAGATGTCCTTGACTCCCTGGCAACGGCACCAGAAAAGATCTTGATGTGCTCATCGTTCGACGTAGAGCTCGTTGGGAACCCCAAGAGGAAGGTATGATGAGCACAACAGAAAGGTTTTCCCTCAGTTATGAAACCAAGGTTTAATCGAACTAGTAGGAGCAAGAAAACACCCCAAAGGTGTTACTAGCTGAGCTTTGGCAGGGCGCACTACCGGTGCTAGTAGCAACGTGGAGACCCGCACAACACAACCACATAACTTTGTCCCCAACTTGCGATGAGGTTGTCAATCTCACCGTGTTTTGCGGAAAACAAAGGATTAAATGTATCGAATGGAAAGAAGTAAAAGTTTGTAGAAAGTAAACACAAAGCAGTAAAAGATTGTAGATTGTATGTAAAGAGAAAGGATCGGGATCCATAGTTCACTAGAGGTGGCTCTCCTTAGATAGATAACATGCTGGGTGAACAAATTACAGCGGGGCAATTGACAAACACCGAGAAAGCAATACATGCATATACTAATCATCTTGACTCCTTTGAGACTTGATTGGGCATTACAACATAATACATAGACCGCCATCCAACTGCATCTATGACTAATAATCCACCTTCAGGTTATCATCCGAACCCCCTCCAGTATTAAGTTGCAAGCAACAGATTATTGCTTTACGAACTGCGTGTAAAGTAAACAATACGATTGTTCTATGAACAAAGGATTGTTGTTTTCTCCCTAGTAGCAACATCACATCTAGTACCTTAGAGATTTCTGTCACTTCCCCAGATTACCAGAGGCATGAACCCACTATCGAGCATAAATACTAACTCTTGGAGTTTCTAGCATCTACTTGGCCAAGATAGCTACTAACAACGGAAATCATGCAAGATCACAAATAACAAAGACATGATAGAATCAATAATGAATCTGAAATAGCATCTCAATATCCATTGGATCCCCACAAACACAACATGCAGAATTACAAATAGATGATCTTGATCATGAACGGAGCTCACAAGATCTAGACATGAAAGCACAAAGGAGGAGAACCAGCCATCTAGCTACTACATGGATCCGTAGTCCAAGGATGAACTACTCACGCATCACACCGGAGGCTTACATGGTGATGAAGAAGGCCTCTAGGGTGAATTCCCCTCTCCGGCAGGGTGCCGGGAAGTGTAGGGGTTCGTAGCATGGAAAACAAAAATTTTCTACCGCATACAAACAAACAAGCCAAGATCTATCTACTAGATTGTAGCAACGAGTCGATAGTGGAACTCACCCTCGAAGATTCCAAAGCGGTTAACGAGAGCAGATTCTCGTGGGTGATGTAGTCGTACTCTTTCCGATCTCAAGATCGCGTAGACGATCCTTCCGGCGCCACGTTCCAGCAGCGCCCCCGCAGTCGGTCACACGTTCGGTACTCGACGAAGACCTTCCTCTCCCTTGTTCCAGCAGGCAGCGGAGGTTATAGCACTCTCCTCGCGATTCCGGCAGCACAACGGTGTGGTACCGGAGGTAGAGGGGAAATCCCGCAGGGCTTCGCCTTAAGCCGGTGCGAGTATGGTGGAGCTTTATGAGAGAGGCTATTAGTGGTCTAGTAATTAGACACACCAATTAGAGGGCTCTAAACCAATTAGAAGGCTCTAAACCGAATAGCTCTAAACCGGGGTCTAGATCTAGGGTTTAGTTTAGAGGATAGGAAACTTGTGTGTGTAGGAGGGGAGCCCTGCCCCTCCTTATATAGGTGGGAGGGTGTGGGCGCGCCAGGGGAGGGATGGAGTCCCTCCCCAACTCGGCCTAGGGCTGGGCGCCGGCCTGGAGGAGTCCAACTCCTCCTCCAGGTTGGTTCCAACTCCTCTTGCTTGTTTCCCACAGTTTCTTGTTTTGGCAGTTTGACTTTCAAACTGGACATTTGACTTTTCTGTTTTAGGATTCAATTTAATCCTATATTTGGGACAGCAAGAACACTTAGTACATGATGCAATCATTCCAATATATAATGACACATTCATGTACCCCTTCCCCCCCGGAGTGCCGGACAATCCGGAACCTTCTAGAATATCCCCGATGAAAACACCGGAATCATTCCCGAACTCCGAAACGGGACTTTCCTTATATGAATCTTATTCTCCGGACCATTCCGGATCACCTCGTGATATCCCGGATCCCATCCGAGACTCCGAACAACATTCGGTCTCTTTCTCATAATACCATAACTACTCAAACAACGTCGAATCCTTAAGTGTGTCTCCCTACGGTTCGTGAATTATGCGGACATGATCGAGACACTTCTCCGAACAATAACCAATAGAGGAATCTGGAAATTCATATGGCTCCCACATATTTCTACGATTACTTTGCGATCGAATGAACCACTTACATACGATACCAATTTCCCTTTGTCTCACGATATGTTACTTATCCGAGGTTATGATCGTCGGTATCTCTGCATACCTAGTTCAACCTCGTTACTGATAAGTACTCTTTTCTCGTTCCCGTGATATGTGATCCCTTGTGACCAAGTCACATGCTTGCAAGCTAATTGGATGACATTTCACCGAGAGGGCCCAGAGAATATCTATCCGTCATGTGGATGGACAAATCCCACTCTTGATCCATGTGTTTCAACCAATACCTTCCGAACACTCAATGCCACCTTTATAGCCACCCTGTTACGGTGTGGTGTTTGATGATATCAAAGCATCCATCTGGTAAAGGTGATATGCATGATCTCATGGTCGAAGGAATTAGATAACTATGTATCAGAAAGCATATAGCAATTGAACTATTGAAATGACTTGATCTTTATGCTACGCTTATCTATAGGAGTATGTCCACCATATCATTCTCCTAACGATATGATCTTGTTGTTAATAACATCTCAATGTTCATGATAGGGAAACCACAATCATCTATTAACCAACAAGCTAGTATTATATATAGAGGCTTTACTAGGGACTTCAAATTAAGTTTACAATTCACACAAGTATTAATGTTTCCTTGTTAATACTATTATAGCATGAATATAAACATTCATCATAAACACAAAGATATAATAATAACTATATTTATTATTGCCTCTAGGGCATATCTCCAACAGTCTCCCACTTGCACTAGAGTCATCTAATCTAGATTACATGGTAATATACCGAACACCCATGGCAGTTTGGTGTTGGTCATGTTTTGCCCTCGGGAGAGGTTTAGTCAACGGATCCGCCACATTCAGATCTGTGTGTACTTTGCAAATCTTTATATCCCCATCCTGGATATGTTCTCGAATAGCATGAAAACGTAGCTTGATATGCTTCAGCTTCTTGTGTGACCTTGGTTCTTGCGCATTGGCTATGGCGCCCATGTTATCACAGTAGATAGACATTGGGTCCAGCGCACTTGGAACCACACCCAGCTCTGTAATGAACTCTTTCATCCATATCGCTTCTTGTGAAGCCTCCGAAGCAGCCATGTATTCCGATTCAGTTGAAGATCTCGCCACAACGCTTTGCTTTGCACTCCTCCAGCTAACTGCTGCACCATTCAAAATAAATACGTATCCAGATTGTGATTTAGAATCATCCGGATCAGTGTTCCAACTAGCATCGGTGTAACCATTAACAACGAGCTGTTCATCACCTCCATAAGAAAGAACCATATCCTTAGTTCTTCTCAAGTACTTAAGGATGTTTTTGACCGCTGTCCAATGATCCACTCCTGGATCACTTTGATATCTGCTAGTTAAACTAACAGCATATGCAATGTCGGGTCTAGTACATAGCATGGCATACATTAGAGATCCTATGGCTGAGGCATAGGGAGTCTTACTCATCCTTTCTCTATCTTCTGCCGATGTCGGACTTTGAGTTTTACTTAAGGTCGTATTGGGCAACATGGGCAAGAACCCTTTCTTGCTTTCTTCCATTCCAAACCTCTTTAGAACTTTGTCCAAATATGTACTTTGTGACAATGATATTTGGCGTTTCGATCTATCTCTATAAATCTTTATGCCTAATATGTAAGCTGCTTCGCCAAGATCCTTCATTGAAAAACTATTATTCAAATACTCTTTGACACTATTAAGAAGGTCTACATCATTCCCAATCAACAATATGTCATCCACATACAGTATTAAGAATGCTACAGAGCTCCCACTCACTTTCTTGTAAATACAAGCTTCTCCATAAGTTTGTATAAAACCAAAACTTTTGATTACCTTATCAAAACGTTGATTCCAACTTCGGGATGCTTGCTTCAATCCATAGATGGACCGTTGAAGCTTGCATACCTTGTTAGCATCTTTAGGATCGACAAAACCTTTGGGTTGTATCATATACAACTCTTCATCAATGTCTCCATTGAGGAATGCTGTTTTGACATCCATCTGCCATATCTCATAATCATAATATGCAGCGATTGCTAACATAATCCTCACAGACTTTAGCTTCGCTACCGGTGAGAAAGTCTCATCGTAGTCAACTCCTTGAATTTGTCGAAACCCTTTTGCGACAAGCCGAGCTTTATAGACAGTAACATTACCATCAGCATCTGTTTTCTTCTTGAAAATCCATTTGTTCTCGACAGCCTTCCGGTCATCCGGTAAGTCCACCAAAGTCCATACTTGGTTTTCGTACATGGATCCAATCTCGGATTTCATGGCTTCTTGCCATTTATTGGAATCTGGGCTCATCATCGCTTCCTCATATGTCTCGGGGTCATCGGTGTTGTCCACCACCATGACATTCATAACGGAATCATACCAATCTGGAGTGGTACGAGTTCTCGTTGACCTCCGAGGCTCTGTAGCAACTTCAACCGAAGTTTCATGATCATAATCATTAGCTTCCCCTCTTATTGGTGCAGGCACCACAGGAACTTCTTCCGGTGCTGCGCTACTCGCAATTTCGAGAGAAGGTTCGACAACCTCGTCGAGTTCTACTTTCCTTCCAGTCACTTCTTTCGAGAGAAATTCCTTCTCTAGAAAGGATCCATTCTTGGCAACAAAGATTTTGCCTTCGGATCTATGATAGAAGGTATACCCAATAGTTTCCTTCGGGTATCCTATGAAGACGCATTTTTCCGCTTTGGGTTCAAGCTTGTCCGGCTGTAACTTCTTTACATAGGCTTCGCATCCCCAAACTTTAAGGAACGACAATTTAGGTTTCTTCCCAAACCATAATTCATACGGTGTCGTTTCAACGGATTTAGATGGTGCCCTATTTAAAGTGAATGCGGCTGTTTCTAATGCATAACCCCAAAATGATAGCGGTAAATCTGTAAGTGACATCATAGAACGAACCATATCTAAGAGAGTTCGATTACGACGTTCAGACACACCATTACGCTGTGGTGTTCCCGGCGGTGTCAACTGCGAAAGTATTCCACATTTCTTCAAATGCTCACCAAACTCGTAACTTAGATATTCACCTCCACGATCAGAACGTAGAAATTTAATCTTCTTGTTACGTTGATTCTCTACCTCACTTTGAAACTCCTTAAACTTCTCGAAAGTTTCGGACTTATGTTTCATGAAATAGATATACCCATATCTACTCAAGTCATCCGTGAAGGTAAGAACATAACGATAACCACCGCGCGATGCTACACTTATTGGACCACACACATCGGTATGTATGATTTCCAATAAGTCTGTAGCTCGCTCCATCATACCAGAAAATGGAGTCTTAGTCATTTTACCCATCAGACATGCTTCGCATCTTTCAAGTGATTCAAAATCAAGTGATTCAAGAAGCCCATCGGAATGGAGTTTCTTCATACGCTTCACTCCAATGTGACCAAGACGACAGTGCCACATATAGGTCAAGTTATCGCTTGATTTCAAACGTTTAGCTTCAATGTTATTAATATGTGTATTTCCACTATCGAGATTCAATATGAATAGACCATCTATCAAAGGTGCATGTGCATAAAACATATTACTCATATAAATCGAACAACCATTATTCTCGGATTTAAACAAGTAACCGTCTCGCAATAAACAAGATCCTGATATAATGTTCATGCTTAACGCAGGCACCAAATAACAATTATTTAAGTATAAAACTAATCCCGATGGTAGATGAAGAGGTAGCGTGCCGACCGCGATCACATCAACCTTTGATCCGTTTCCCACGCGCATCGTCACCTCGTTCTTCGCTAGCTTTCGTTTATTCTGCAGCTCCTGTTTCGAGTTACAAATATGAGCAACCGAACCAGTATCAAATACCCAGGCACTACTACGAATACTAGTGAAATACACATCAATAACATGTATATCAGATATACCTTTCTTCTTGATGTTGCCGTTCTTCAAATCCGCCAAGTACTTTGGGCAATTCCGCTTCCAGTGACCTTCTCCCTTGCAGTAAAAGCACTCAGTATCAGGCTTGGGTCCAGCCTTGGTCCTCTTCGTCGGCATGGTAGCTTTCTTACCACCCTTCTTGAAGTGTCCCTTCTGCTTAGACTTGCCTTTCTTGAATTTGGTGGTCTTATTGACCATCAACACTTGGTGCTCTTTCTTGATCTCCACTTCTGCAGACTTTAACATAGCAAATAGTTCTGGCAACTCTTTGTTCATGTTCTGCATGTTGTAGTTCATCACAAAGTTCTTGTAACTTGGTGGTAGTGATTGGAGGATGCGGTAAACTCCCAAAGTATTAGGAATCACTATACCCAAGCTTTGAAGTTTGTTTGCGTGCCCAGACATTTTAAGCACATGCTCACTGACGGAGCTACCCTCTTCCATCTTGCAGTTAAAGAACTTTTCAGAAGCTTCATAACTTTCAATTGCCGCATGAGTCTCAAAAATTAATTTGAGATCCTCGACAATATCATATGGGTCTGACTCTTCAAACCTTTTCTGAAGCTCCGATTCTAAACCATACAAGATAGCACACTGAACTATGGAGTACTGATTCTTCCGAGCGAGGTAAACATTCTTTACTTCATCGGTAGCATCAGCTGCAGGTGGGTCACCTAGCGGTGCATCCAGCACATAGGTCAAATTACCAGCTGTGAGGACAATCCTCAAATTGCGGAACCAATCCGCGAAGTTGCTTCCATTGTTTTTCAACTTTTCTTTCTCTAGGAACGCATTAAAATTAATGGTAGGGGCTGCCATTGATCTACAACATATTTGCAATAGTTTAGACTAAGTTTATGACAAATTGAGTTCAAATTAATTAATGAAATTAAACTAGGTGAACTCCCACTCAAAACAACATCCCTCACATTGTTTTAGTGATCACACGAACCAAATCCACTACATCAACACCGATCATCACGAGAGTTGATATAGTTTTCAATGGCGAACAATCGACATGTTCATCATATCTACTATATGATTCATGCTTTACCTTTCGGCGATCCGTGTTCCTGAGGCCATGTCTGTACATGCTAGGCTCGTCAAGATCAAACCTTAGCTACCGCATAAGCAAATCTGGCTTGCTTACGTTGTATTCACCCGTGGAATCAAAGACACCCGATCATCACGTGGTGCTTCGAAGCAACAAGCTTTAGCAACGGTGCTAACTAAGGGCGAACACTTTAGACTTGAAATTTATGTGCATGAGGGATCATCTTATAATGCTACCGTCGTCTACTAAGCAATACAAGATGCATAAAGGATTAACATCACATGCAATTCATAATATGTGATATGATATGGCCTTTCTTCTTTGTGCTTCCAATCTCCATCTTCAAGCACGAACATGATCTCCATCATCACCGGCATAGCATCAAGGTCAATGACGCTTCTTCATGGTTGTCGTCCACCAGCTTCAACTATTACAACTATTTTGAATAGACACGCAGGTCTTAACAGAATTTAAAGACAACCATATGGCTCCTGCCGGTTGCCAACTTACAATAAGGAACATTGCATACATCAAATATAATCACAATCATGGCCATATCACATCACTGCACACCCCTGCAAAACAAAGTTAGACGCTTCTACTTTCTTTGCATATTTTACGTGGTTTGGGGCTTTCCATAAGTGTCGTTCTAACCTACGAACAAGAACCACAACATTGATACTAGCATTGTTGATTACCCGTTGTAAATTGGATCTTTACTATGCTAGGAGAAACAGGCACCCGCAAAGCCACTTATGCAATACGAGTTGCATGTTAAGCGTGGAGCAAGTCTCATGAACGATGTCATGTAAGGTTAGCCCGGGCCGCTTCATCCCAACATACCGCAAGATGCAAAGTACACGCAAAGCAATCTACAATAAAAGCATCAACGCCCACAATGACCATTGTGTTCTACTCGTGCAACAGATCTACATATAGACACGGCTCTGATACCACTGTAGGGGTTCGTAGCATGGAAAACAAAAATTTTCTACCGCATACAAACAAACAAGCCAAGATCTATCTACTAGATTGTAGCAACGAGTCGATAGTGGAACTCACCCTCGAAGATTCCAAAGCGGTTAACGAGAGCAGATTCTCGTGGGTGATGTAGTCGTACTCTTTCCGATCTCAAGATCGCGTAGACGATCCTTCCGGCGCCACGTTCCAGCAGCGCCCCCGCAGTCGGTCACACGTTCGGTACTCGACGAAGACCTTCCTCTCCCTTGTTCCAGCAGGCAGCGGAGGTTGTAGCACTCTCCTCGCGATTCCGGCAACACAACGGTGTGGTACCGGAGGTAGAGGGGAAATCCCGCAGGGCTTCGCCTTAAGCCGGTGCGAGTATGGTGGAGCTTTATGAGAGAGGCTATTAGTGGTCTAGTAATTAGACACACCAATTAGAGGGCTCTAAACCAATTAGAAGGCTCTAAACCGAATAGCTCTAAACCGGGGTCTAGATCTAGGGTTTAGTTTAGAGGATAGGAAACTTGTGTGTGTAGGAGGGGAGCCCTGCCCCTCCTTATATAGGTGGGAGGGTGTGGGCGCGCCAGGGGAGGGAGGGAGTCCCTCCCCAACTCGGCCTAGGGCTGGGCGCCGGCCTGGAGGAGTCCAACTCCTCCTCCAGGTTGGTTCCAACTCCTCTTGCTTGTTTCCCACAGTTTCTTGTTTTGGCAGTTTGACTTTCAAACTGGACATTTGACTTTTCTGTTTTAGGATTCAATTTAATCCTATATTTGGGACAGCAAGAACACTTAGTACATGATGCAATCATTCCAATATATAATGACACATTCATGTACCCCTTCCCCCCCGGAGTGCCGGACAATCCGGAACCTTCTAGAATATCCCCGATGAAAACACCGGAATCATTCCCGAACTCCGAAACGGGACTTTCCTTATATGAATCTTATTCTCCGGACCATTCCGGATCACCTCGTGATATCCCGGATCCCATCCGAGACTCCGAACAACATTCGGTCTCTTTCTCATAATACCATAACTACTCAAACAACGTCGAATCCTTAAGTGTGTCTCCCTACGGTTCGTGAATTATGCGGACATGATCGAGACACTTCTCCGAACAATAACCAATAGAGGAATCTGGAAATTCATATGGCTCCCACATATTTCTACGATTACTTTGCGATCGAATGAACCACTTACATACGATACCAATTTCCCTTTGTCTCACGATATGTTACTTATCCGAGGTTATGATCGTCGGTATCTCTGCATACCTAGTTCAACCTCGTTACTGATAAGTACTCTTTTCTCGTTCCCGTGATATGTGATCCCTTGTGACCAAGTCACATGCTTGCAAGCTAATTGGATGACATTTCACCGAGAGGGCCCAGAGAATATCTATCCGTCATGTGGATGGACAAATCCCACTCTTGATCCATGTGTTTCAACCAATACCTTCCGAACACTCAATGCCACCTTTATAGCCACCCTGTTACGGTGTGGTGTTTGATGATATCAAAGCATCCATCTGGTAAAGGTGATATGCATGATCTCATGGTCGAAGGAATTAGATAACTATGTATCAGAAAGCATATAGCAATTGAACTATTGAAATGACTTGATCTTTATGCTACGCTTATCTATAGGAGTATGTCCACCATATCATTCTCCTAACGATATGATCTTGTTGTTAATAACATCTCAATGTTCATGATAGGGAAACCACAATCATCTATTAACCAACAAGCTAGTATTATATATAGAGGCTTTACTAGGGACTTCAAATTAAGTTTACAATTCACACAAGTATTAATGTTTCCTTGTTAATACTATTATAGCATGAATATAAACATTCATCATAAACACAAAGATATAATAATAACTATATTTATTATTGCCTCTAGGGCATATCTCCAACAGGAAGAGCTTCAGATCCCTCCCGATCTAGGGATGGAGATGACGACGGCTACAGACTCTTTCGTGGATTTTTGATCGAGACCTTAGGGTTTTCTTCCCTAGGGCAATATGTAGGCGGAAGGAGAGGCCGAGGGGGTGCCGGGAGCGGCCACACCACCCCCTGGCGCGGGCCAGGCATGGCCGCACGACCAGGTGGTGTGGTGGCCCCCAGGCCCTTCTCCGTCTCGTATTCTAGCACTTGATCCCTTCCAGAAAAATAGGCACTTTGGCTTTTGTCCCGTCCAATTCCGAGAATAATCATTTTCTGACTTTCCTGGAATTAAAAACAGCAGAAAACAGGCAGCTGGCACTGTGGCTCTTGTTAATAGGTTAGTCCAAGAAATCATATGAAAAGTACTCCAAAGTTGGAACGAAACATAAGAAAGTGGATAAAACCAAGCATGGAACATCAAAATTTATAGATACATTCGCAATGTATCAGCTTGCAACTCCAAGAGGGAGTATTTATGCTCGATAGTGGGTTCATGCCTCTAGTAATCTGGGGAAGTGACAGGAATCTCTAAGGTTGTAGATGTGCTATTGCTACTAGGGAGAAAACAACAATCCTTTGTCCATGGGACAATCATATTGTTTACTTTACACACTTTGCTTAATACAATTATCTGTTGTTTGCAACTTAATACTGGAAGGGGTTCGGATGATAACCTGAAGGTGGATTATTTTTCATAGATGCAGTTGGATTACGGCCTATGTATAATGTTATAATGTCCAATCAAATCTCATAGGAGTCAAGATGTTTAGTATATGCATTGTATGCTTTCTCAAATCTGTCAATTGCCCCGCTGTAATTTGTTCACCCAGCATGTTATTTATCTTAAGGAGAATCACCTCTAGTGAACTATGGACCCCGGTCCATGCTTTTACCATTGATATACCTTCTACTGTTACTGTTTACTATTTACTTTCTGCAAGCAATTACTATCTTCCACACAATACGTTTAATCCTTTGTTTTCAGCAAAACCGGTGAGATTGACAACCTCACTGTAAGTTGGGAGCAAAGTTCCGTGATTGTGTTGTGCAGGATTCCAAGTTGCTAGCAACACCTTGCAGTTGTTTCCTTGCTCCTACTGGTTCGATAACCTTGGTTTCATAACTGAGGGAAAACTTGCTGCTGTGCTCATCATACCTTCCTCTTGGGGTTCCCAACGAGCTCTACATTTTGAGCCATCAACGTATGATGATCTGGGAGGTGCTCGACTCGCTGTTTTCTTATCGCCCCAGGCCTCCTTATATAGGGGCCCCTTCATGAAAGTTGTTCTGTTTGACCTAGTGGTGTCGATGGCAACTATACGACTGTAACTATATGGCCAGAATTTTATTCCCATCGTATAGTTGGCCGTTAAAGCGTCTGTCTCCACTTCACGACTCCTGGTTTCTTTGGGTTGTTGGAAATCTCGTATCTTTGACTTTAATGTAGTGATTCCCATCATCAAACGTCATTATCTGCGCAGGGAAAAATAGCAAGAAAGGATTGCATATCCCTTTGATCATTAGGCATTAGTGGCAGGATTTAGAGAGATATTTCATCAAAAATATGAATAATATCCAGTTTAAATGTGGACGTAGATGGATATATTTCAGAGCCATCAACCTCCCCAAGCTTAAACTTGATCGTCCTCGAGCAAGAAAACCAAAATCAAAAAGTAACTTAGCATTTAAACTAAAATAATGAGATGATGATCTTACTCATGATTGGTAGTCTCATGTTTCCTCCACTTAATAAATCTGAAAAACGTCAGCATAGACAGAGTAATGGTAAGCATAGCATACGGGTTTTTATGCATCCTTGTAGCACAACAAAATTATTGTTAACATGGATGATTCAAATGAGTAAACTTTATTCCATGTCATGTAATCAACTCATAGGCTTGCCTTTGAACAATAAAGTATTATCATGTAAAATTGAGAGTCTGAGAGTTGTCATGAAAAACATATACACTAGAGTATCTCAAATCTCCCACATCAATAAATCAAGACTTTTCAAGCACTACTTTGCCATTCATTGTCCTTCAAGAATTTCAGTTCTTAAGTAATTGAGAGCATGCCAAAAAAATTATTAGTTTATCGGGTTGTGATGGGCACTCGTGGCATCACTAAGGTTTTTGTTCCTTTTGTACAATGATTACTCATATCAGCCAGAGGAGTGATTCCATCATTAACACAGCTACCCAGGAGTGCCAAATATCTTACCCACTATAGCATTGCTGCTACATGTGTTTAATCAACTCATAGCCGAAACCTAGGAGTTTCCTCCATGAAGATCGTTCATAGGCTAGCAGAGTTGTTGGCATCCCATGAAGTTTGACACGCATAAAGCTATATCATTCTTATGATTAACACGTCAAACTTTGGCATGCTCACAAAAACCGCTAAACATTAATTCAGTTGAACAAATCCTTTTAAAGAGAGATATCAAGTTAATCATTATATTCCGTGGTATTGAGTGTCTCTAGAAATAAGCCTTCAAGACTAAACACTACAACACCCAAGCCTTCAATTGTGAGAATTTTTCTTATTACAATTGTTTAGCAAATTTTTAGGCAAGACTTGGTTAACTACAAGAGCTGGAACATAACGTACCCAACTAAATACCCATGCAAACAAAACTTTACCACAATATAAAGACTCACTCCACCAATATAATATCTCAACATTTACTACTAACTAGCATGGGTTTCTCAAACTTCAAAGAGGAGTCATAAGGCATACCTCTCATGTTTGGTTGCACTTCTCTCTTCCTTTTTGATTCGTTTCTTGGAAACTCAAAGTCAATCACTCTTCCTACAAATACATGAGAACCTCGATGCGAAAAGAAAATAAAGATAAATGGAAAAATCTTTTTGTTGTTTTTAAGAGAGGGAATTAAAGAATAGAAAATTGATGGGAAAGCTCGGGTAGAAAATCTCGAAAGCAAATAGAAATAACTAAAGATAAAGTGTTGGAAAACCAACACGAGTGCTTATAAGCTCGAATTAAAAACATAACCTCGAAATAAATAAAAACAAATGAATGCCAAATAAAGATAATGAGGAAACTTCCCCAAGCTTAGGCTTTTGCAAGCCCTTCAAATCATTGTGGTAACAGGAAAAGTCATTACTCCAGTTTGCAAATTGAGTTGATAAATTACTAGTTGTTCCTCGGAGATTCAAGGAGAGGCTATGCATCCTCTCCACAATCCCTCCAAGTTCTTAAAAGTCTTGGTATGTGGCAAACCGGGTTTGTGGTTGCTCCTCTTGATAATGAACTTCTTGCTCCTCTTCTTGGTCCTCATCCTTATTCGGAATCTCCTCCTCGGGTTGGTGTTGCTCAACCTGCAAGTCATATAGCAAACGTCCTTCCTCGATAGGGAAAAGACCATTAGGCATAGGAGCAGGGTAGAGACGCCCAGCTCCAGCAATATGCAAGTAATAAACACCATATCTCCTAGTGAGCATTCCACAAGCCTTTAAAGTAGAGAAACCAACACGTCGCTCACCTAGTACAGGTTGCAACTCACCTAGGTCGATGCCTAGGGAAATGGCAAGAACGGTGATGACGCCTCTACCTGTGATTGGTCCTTGGCTTTGGGATGATTGGCGCGCTAGGTAGCGCACAAGGATTGCACCCAAGTTGAGTGACAAGTCGCAGTGGTTGTAAGAAGCTTTTGTAAGGACTAAGATGTCCTCATCATTGATTCTTGTGAACTCATTTCGTGCCTGCAAGGTGTTAGCAATAACATAGAACAAATAGCGAATTGCAGGATGTTGAATATTCTTCCCCTTGCTCACTCTAGAAGTGAAGCTCATTCCATTATAATATTGTTCAGGGGAAGGGTCTAAGCTAGTAAAGGATGCGCGTAGGGCATTAGCATCATTGTTTGGAAGATTAAAGCATGCACACTATTCATCTAGTGATAAAGTGTAATTGTTGTTCATAAGTCGGAAAGAAATCATGTCCTCTCCATGCCATAGTTTAATGGTGCTTTGCAAAGAACTTAAAAATTCAAGAGTTAACCGGCGATAAGTAGGCACATCATTGAATACAAAGTTTTATAGGCTAACCCTAATGCAAAGTAAATTGAAGTCATTATAAATACCTAGTTGGTTCAATATAATGGGGCATGCCCACTTGGTTACCTTCTTCTCGGTTCTTGATCTTCTTGAAGCAATCACATTGGAGATCATTCCCGAACCATATCCCCATGCGTTCCTGAATGGCTACCCTAGAAGCACTAGCGGAAATACGAGCACGAGTTTGGATCCTTGTGTTCATCATCTAAAATAATGAAGAAAGACAAAAATAAAACCTTTTGATCCAACCATAATAAACATAACATATTCCTCATCATAGCACACTAAAGAATCCCCTCAAAATAATAATCTAGGCAAGAGAATCATGGCAATAGTTCATAGTAGGTCTCGCCCTAGATTGATAATGACAACAGATCAAAGATGAATTTACAAAAAGTAATTGGAGGATAAGAGGAGAAACATATCGTAGATCACTTGCGTGCGAGGAAATCGAACGGAATTGAGTAGAGATGAAGATCTCTTGAGGTTTTGAGAGATTTTGGAGGTAGAAGAGAGAAAAAAGATTGAAGTTTTGGGGTTGGAGGTACCTCCCGTGGCGTTTTTGTGGTCAGACGCAACTATATGGGCGGAACTATATGGCCGGAACAATGTGTTCCCGTCGTATAGTTGGCCTGCTGTCAAAATTTTAGGGTTTCCATCTAGCGGCGCAACTATCCGACCAGAACTATATCGCCGGAATAATGTGTTCCCGCCGTATAGTTGGTCGTCAAACCCTCTGTACCTAGAAAATAAATTGTACGAAAGCATCGATATCTATACGACTAGAACTATACGGCCAGAATTTTTATTCCTGCCATATAGTTGGTCATTAAACTGTCAGTACTTATGAAAGAAAAATTGTCGATGGCAAAAATATCTATACGACCGGAACTATATGGCCAGAAATTTTATTCCCGTCATATAGTTGGTCGTTAAACCTTTTGTATACATCAAAAAAAATGTTTCTTCGAGAAGTCTTTCTTATCCTGAAACTTAGTGAAATACCTTGTTTTTGACAGAAAAATGACAGTAAATATTGTCGACCAACATCAGCATGTATTAAGCAGGATTTTTAATACTACTGAACTTCTTCTCCTCAATTGGAGCTTTCTAGCACTCTTTATTAAACATAAACTTAAATTAAAACTTAACTCAAACCTTTATTTCACTTGGGTTGCCTCCTATGAAGCGCTCTTTTATAGTCAATAGCTTGACCTCAGTGTTGCTCACTTAGGCCTGATGAGTGGAACACCCACTCCAAAATAGTTGGCATTCAAAGTGATGGCCTCCTTTTCATCATTCTTGGCTTTCTTCTTCCTAGGGAAATGAATAACAAAAGGATCACGCGAAGGCAATTGAAGCTTCACGTTCCCTTTATGTAGATTAATCAAAGACTTAATAGTTCTTAAAAATGGACAGCCTAATATAATAGGAGCAGTAGCATCTTCAGGCATGTCAACAATAACAAAATCAATAAGAGCAGGACATACTTTAATGTATACTAAAGTATTCTCCTTAATTCCTACAACGTGGTTGTAGGTAGAATCGGCAAGATGTAATTTTAACTCGATGATTTCAAAAGAGCCAAGATTTAACTTATTAAAAAGACTTTTTGGAATTGTTGAGACGCTCGCACCTAGATCACAAAGTGCAGCTATCTCATTGGTCCCAATCTTAATCTTAATAGTAGGCTCAAATATATCATCAAGCTTCACAGGTAATTTTTCAGCAATTTTCTTATATTCTTCCTCAAGCTCACGTACCTTTATTGCTACCTGATTAACGAAGTGTTGGTACATAGCTTCCTCATTTCCTTCATTTACTGGGATCTTAATGTTGATCCTTTTTACAAGATCTTCAACGGTGTAACTTGGTGAAGGAGCATTACTATAATCAAGTTCTTCAGGCTCCTCCCTTTGGATTCTCATCATCTTGAGGTCTTCAACAGGATTGGGCTCAGCTTTACCTACAAATTTAGCTAGAATGAGAGTTTGACTCTCGGTTATCTTACCTAGCTGTGCCTCAACAATCCTCATTCTTTCTTGGAGGACCTGCAAATCATTCCTCAAACTTACAACTTGGTTAGATAATTTACCAAGCATAACATCATGGTTCTCCGTTATTTTAACAAGAATATTGTTTTGCTCATTTTGTGAGTCTATAAAAGACTTAAGTGTTTCTTAGAGACTACCATTACTAGTTCCCATATTATTATTAGAGTTACCTGCAGGACTAGAATAATGTTTCTGAAAATTAGGATTGTAATTCTTCTTCCAAGCAAGGTTATAATCATTACGAGCTATGAAGTCTATTTCTTCAATATTTGATTCAGGGATAGCTCTTACCTTGTTTTCCTTACCTTTTACGGCTAATATGAGCTCATCTAACTTAGCATTGAGTTATTCATTTTCTTATGGTGAGACAGAGTTCACCTTCTTCGTGTTTGATCTATCCACATGCCATTGGGCATGGTTTTCTTGCATATTGTCTAGCAGCTGTTGGGTCTGCAACATAGAAAACAAAAATTTTCCTACGATGAGAACTATACGCCAAGATCTATCTACTAGATACAGAGCAACGGGTGGACATACATCCATGGAGAACTTACCCTCGAAGACAACGAGTTTTGTTAACGAGTAGGAACTCGTGGTTGATGTAGTCGTACGCTTGCCGATCTCAAGATCATGTGGAAGTCCGAGCACCGTAAATCAGCAGCGCATCCATCCTCGCACACACGTCCAAGACACCGGACAACCTCCACCTCCTCGCTCCAGAGAATCAGCAGAAGCAGCAACTCCTTCCAGACGCAAGGCCCCCGAGAACATGTATCTCGCTAATCCGAGACCATGGGGGAATATCTAGAGGGGGAGAGAGATCCTTCACGAGGACGTGTGCTTTGTGAGGGAGGAGAGGGGGGCCTTTTATAGGAGAGGGGGGATCCTACCCTCCCATGGCCGGTGGCCAAAGGAGGGTGCCCCCACCTCTTCCTTATTCATGTGGTGAAGCTCCACTCACATAAATTCAAACTCCACCCAAAGTTCCACTCACATGCATTAAATTTCCACCAAATTTAATGCCACTCTCAATTAATAAAACTCTTTTATTTATTTTATTCAGAATTTTGTTAATTACTTTAATTAACAAACATTCACATAAAACCCCTTGCAACATTTCAATATCACATGCAGAACCACTTTCTGCAATTTCACCTGAAACAATTCTGGTTTCTATCGAAACAATTCCTGTTTCTATCGAAACATTTCCTGCGCTTTGCAAACCTTTTGTCTGGAACATATGTGCTCCTAAATGGTGTCCGGCAACCCTTAAGTGTGTCACCCTATGGTTCACGAATAATGCAGACATGATTGAGACTCCTCTCAGATCAATAATCAGAAGCGGGACCTGGAGATCCATACTGACTCCTACACATTCAACGATGACTTCTGTGATCGTGATAACCTTTAATGCTAGTAATTTAATCCCTTTGTCTCATGATAAAATACATATCCGAGATTCGATCATCGGTATCTAAATACCTAGTTTGATCTCGTTACCGACATGCACTCTTTTCTCGTTCCCGTGATATAATATTCTAGTGATCACATCACTTGCTTGCAAGCTATCTTAATGTGATATCACCGAGAGGGCCCAGAGTATATCTATCCATCATCAGTATTGAAAAATTCCACTCTTGATCCATGAGCCTCAACATAACACCTTCACACTTCACTAATCTAGGGTCATAGTTAAGGAATTCCTTTCCTAAATATACTTTATTTAAATCTCTCCTCTGCTTCACTAGGATCTCTTTCCCCTAAATGAACTAGTCATCTGGATCCACCATATCTATCATCATATGATGACATGGTCATGCCACTTCAATAACTCCCATTCTCCATTATTCTACATATAACTTCTATTGCTTAGCTACCCTTGATGAATCCATCAATGTAACTACTTCTAACTCCATCCATAAACTCCTTTATAATAACCTTACCTCTACTTCCAAGGCTTGCAAGATTACAATTCTCTCTATATCACATGTGATATCAAACCTCTGGAATCGGTATGGTACTACTACCCATATAATACAAGTTTGTTTTTGTATTAGCTTGGTTACACTACTATGCTTCCAACTACTCCATACAACTCATATTTCCGTTCATCATACTCAAGCTTGACTTCTCATGATCAAGCTAGATGATTCAGCTTACTAAGGTTTTGCCTAATTTGGTATTCTCACAACACTTCTTCATCATCTAGTCATCTATTCTCAAGTGACTTGAGAATAATGACCACCATCCTTTTATCATATAAAGCTTAGGAATAACTATGGCAAGCAAGTGTATTAAGATTTAGTTATAGAGTTTCTTTACTTAAGTTACATACTTAACTTAGTATTCAGGGTTTGTGGTAGATAATACCTTGATATAATCTTTAGAATATTAAGTATTCATCCTTGAGTTATTGTAGGGAATACCATGATATGATCTCTATAATATCCCTTATTATTCATTAAGTAATGTGTTATGGGTTTAGCTCTATAACATTTTATCTACACATAGATCAAATTATGCTATGCAAAAATAGGGTTTTAGGAAAGTTCATATTGAAACTTATCGCAGTCAACTTGATGATTTAGTTCAGTTCCACCAAGTTAAGAGAAGATTCAATCACTTCGACAAGTTTTATTCAAAAGCGTGAAAATTGTCTACATTTTCTATGCATGAGTGCAATGCACAGACCTCATCTCAGCTTATTTCTAAGCTCTAATGCTGGGATGTTATAGTCTCTCCCCCTTAAAAAAACTTTGTCCCTGAAGTTCATACGCTCTTACGTTTCAGCATGAGGAGTTGTCTTGTATTGATCACAGCATTTCTCAATTCCATTGTGATCACAAATGGGGATAATTGTGGTATCCCGTATCCAGATCTTTTTCCTTGAATCCCCTTCATACTTGACAGGATCCAATTGCCATTTCTGAGTTATCCCATGGTTCCTTCTTGTGGTTGGTTTTGGATTCATTTAACCCAATCCAATAATCAAGGTTTCCTATTACTCTACACAGATCTATTTTGGTATAATCTCTACCTTCTTAGGGACAACTTAAGAGTTGATTCCTTTAGAACTAGTACCTTAGGGTTAATTTATTTTATCGATTATGATCTATACTCAGACATACTCTCGGGAGTACTTTTATAATGATGTCTTCTTTTAACCTTATGAAAATAAGGCTTAACCTCGTCATAATCTAGTACTTCTTTTCCAACCTTTAGTTAGAAAGTCATGTAACAACACTTTAGTGTTTATTGTTTACTCTCCCCCTTGGTGTTTCCTAATGGTCTCAAAACTGTATGTATAATACCCATTAACTCAACATTTAAGATATTGGTCTCTATCTAGCTTGTACTTTACCTCTACAAGGTCTCATGAAAGAATCTGCGGTATACCCACACAATTGTGGATCTCCGAAATGAATCTTCCAATGTTAGTTGTCTTCCTTTTATCTCCTTAGACATTCTTTATCATTGAAAAACCCGATTTCACAAAACATCTTGAAGATCCTTCACTTAAATTTTATACTTCTTTATGTCCTTCCTAACTTAGGCCAAGTTTTATGCTCTTTAAGTCATATACAGATGACCTAATTAACTAAACCATGAGGATACCAGCTGCGGATCCTCCTGGGTGTATGAATTACCCCTACGGTTTTTCGACTTACTTCTGGCATTCTCCCTGAGTTGTTAGAGCTTGAATACCACCTTTGTTCCAAGACTTATTCTTTGCACCATTTCATGTTACTTCCATGAACTTGGTACTACTGCTACTACTTTGTTAGCTTCCGAGTAACAACACCTACTTTGGGTGAACTTAAATCCATTCCTTCATGTTGCTCCACACCTTTTCTACACAAATATTCCTTCTTACTGCCGGCTAATAATGAGTTGAAGTTGATCCATCCTTCCAAATACTATTGATACTCCTATATTTGGCTTCCTTCTTCCTGCAAGTATTCATCTTGATCTTCGGAACTCGTCACTCCCTTACATGAATTCCCTTATCTATCTAGGTCTATAACATCAAGTAATAACTTCATGTACATATCTAGTCAATCAAGAAGATCCAAGAAAAACGAGAAATCCAAATGTGGTACATATAACACACATTATTCTAAGCCCGTAATGTAGTAATTGAGTAAAACATCTCTAGAATTCAGGCTTAGTTGTGTAGTATATGACACCTCCTAGTATAGGTTTACTTTGTGATACTTACCACATAGGTCAAACTACTCTTTTGTCTCAACATTTACCCAAACTGCTCAATTGCAATTGGATAATTTGAGGCAAAGTGGTCTCACTTTGGTTCTGACTAGCCTCTAACCTTTCTTTTGGGACTACTAAAGACTACCAACTTTCTAGTATTTCATAAATTATCCTCACATGATCTCTCAAAAATACTAACATTATCGTAAGGTTATGACACCTATGACTTCTATCATAGACCTACACTGTACTTTACTTACTGTTATTACAAGATTTATTATTGATTACTTGTCCTAATTATATATGTATCATGGTCTCGGAGCTAATCCCACCATGATAACTCTTCTTTTTTATCTTACTATTGTTGATTCTAAACCAAATCCTACTTCTTCATGTAGAATTCTCAAGTGAACCCCACATGATTTACTTCCCATTACATCTATACATGCTCTAATGGTCTTCATCATGTAGCTCATCATTACCATCTAATGATAAGATTTTGCTACCATACATGGATCCTATGGATAGACTACACCATTTAAACTACTCCACATGATATTCTAATCTCAGTCATAATCTTTTTTGATATTTTAACTCACTTAAGAGATCTTAGTGGTGGTATACCTATTTAGAGCTACACTCAAATGACATTTATCTAGAGAAGACATATAACTAATCCTTAAGAAAGATAACAAAAGTATCCAACTTAAGTGTGACAATACTATCCTCAATTGGATATCCATCACAGGTCTTGGTTTAGATAAGATGGCTTCCTACAGTCACTATCCAACTTACAGATCTCCTAAAAGGGTTTTAATCCTAAGGTCAAAGCATATGCTATGATACCAGCTGTGGTGACCTAGCATACCACGACATGATGTAGTACACTATAGTCATTGACATAACACCAATGAAACATTGTTCACTAGTATTACATCCATCAGAGTGGTACAACAGAAACACAGCAGGTCCAAAACATGACTATAGATTACAACTCGACTCTTTACAAAAGATCTAGAGAACACTCTAGGTTAAATAGGAAGAAAGTAACTTATTACAAAGAATAACCAAAGTAACAACTCAAAACTAACCTTAGACTAAGACTAGTATCTAAAATAATTGGCTTGCAATTGCTGCTAATGCAATGCTCTACAGAAGTAGGTTTTATGGTTAGAGAATCTACTCCTATCTAATCAGGAGCTTCGTCTTCACTTTAGTTGATGCACAAGTTGACTTCATTGACTTCCTTGGAGAGCTTGAACTGTCGATGATGGTTTCTTGAACAGAAGTTGGATTTGACGTCGTCTTCAATGTCTTAGAATCTAGTAAGGGTTAGGAAGGTACAGTTGAGTACGGGCATACTCAGCAAGTTCACTAAAAAGGAGTGTTTGATGCATTAACTACAACCCTAGACCAAAGGTCGTAGGCTATGCAGGTTTTTGAAAACATTTCTTCAAAGGTTGCTTTTATTCTAAAATACTATGTCCGTCAGCCTTCACATGTTGATTAGAACTTCGTGGAGTTCCTTTCCTGCAGCGTTCGTAGCTCCTTCCCGCAACAGGGAGTAACATGTCACACTTTTTTACACTCTGCAGAGGTGCGTTGCTTTATCCATAAGAGATCATTACCCATGTTGCACATACAAGTCATGAGCTTGTCCATACTTCCTTGGTATGGGGCCCGGTATAAGAACCCAAGCCGATCACTGCCCTTCTTCGCGACCCCATATGCCAGTTGGATTGCACGCTAGACCCAGGATAAATCTTGTTTCCAATTACGGCCTAAAACACACAACCCTCGTAGACACCAGATGTCGTGGGACATTGAGGGTTCCCACTCTACTGTCAATCCTCTCCGAGAATTACAGCCATGGCCTGGTCGTCCGTTGACATATGAGAGAGAGAAGATCCAACTAACTTCCCCAGAGCCATTGTAGATCTTATGGTTAACACATAATTTACGGCGCAAGAATCACTTGCGACATTGGTTGTTAAAGTCCTAGATATTATGTTCATTTACCACTGGAACTGTATCAATAGATTATTACCATTTGGTAGATAATCCATAATCATATTATTATGGAAATAGTGTTTTCTGACCTTTTTGAAATGCAGGTGCTGACAACATTTGAGTTACAAGCATAGAAAATAATCAAAGGACATGAGCAAGTGTGAACTTGCCTTTTGCGATTGCATGATTATGCACCCATGGTGTTCAATATAATAGAAGATCCAAATCTAAAATTAGCATCAATGGTCCGGTAAGGACAAATGTTTAAATAAGCAAGATGCCATTATGCATAAGTAACGTAATGCAATTTGATAAACTCAAATCCCCGGAATACGAATCTATGATCTAGGATTTGAAGCTTGTGATGAGTTCTTTGGAATGTGTTGCACTTTTATACCAATTTCACACTTGTGCTTCTTATTAAGGCTTGTGAAAGTGTGTGTGAAACAATATGTAAGAGCAATAAGTAGCATTCAATAATAAAGCACTCAAGTGTGGAATGGTATCTAAAGACTTTTTTAAGATCATACAATTATTATATTTAATATTTTTGTGATAAGAAAATAATATTCAAAGAGTTCAAAAATTAATTTTATTTAATTTTAACACTTGTTAATATTTTCTTAAAATTCTATGAAAGAAATAAGATTTTATCTTATGCAAACTTACTTTACTTAACTAAAATACAAGTTAGTATTTTTTATAACTTAGTATATCCATTTAGGATCTTATAAATGAATTTTATTCAATTTTAAGTATTTTCGTTATTTTTATAAAATTCCAAAAGGAATATATATAATTACAATAATAGATCTAAATTTAATTACTTACCATTACAATCTATCATTTTTATTGGGTAGAGAATATTTTTGTGATTACATAGATATATTATTTGTACTTTTAGGGTTTTTATTTATTTTTCTAGAGCTTATTTTATTTTTAGGGGTATATTTGTAAATATTTATTTTTAAACAAGCCCTTGTATCAAATCACGGGCCTGGCCCACTAGGCTGGCCTGGCCCAACCCGGCCCACTTGGGCTGGTCAAAAGCCCTTGGTAGTACTAGGCTGGCCTTACTCGGCCAAGTACCCCCACGCGTTAACTCTCTCCATCATCTCTCTCTCGCGCGATTCCCCTCGCTCGCTCGATGCCGCCGCCATGGCTACACGCGATTCTGTCCACCTCCAGCCACTGTGGCCTCCTCCGTGGTGCAGGACGACATAGTGGACGTTGCTGCACACCGCGGTCCTAGTCTATTCGACGCTGGTGCCCTCTGCTGGGTGCGCTGACCCCTGCCCGTGGCTAGGGTTTGGGTTTGCCGTGCTCCGGTGCTCCCTCAATGATGTTGTGGTGCTTGCGGTGGGCTCTTCTTCTCCGTCCTCCTCCGACACACTGTTGGCGCAGGTCACAGCGTCCCTTCGGGGTGCTCCCCGTGTCACTGCTCCTCTCTGCCGCCGGCCTCCTCTCTGCTTCCTCTTTGTTAACCTTGCGAGGACCTCGAGTAAGTCTTCCCCTTCACCCCTCGCTGCACTCTCTCTGTGTGCCCTCGTGGTGTGCTCTCTCTCTGTGACCTTGTAGTGTGCTCTCTCTGTGTGCCTACAGAGAAGAACTAGGGTTCTTCCCTGTAACATCTCAAAAATATCAAATAAGATTATCAGTTCGAAATGAATCAAAATTAGGGTTAACAAAATCTTTTTAATATTAAACACTATATGAATGCATGTGTGTTTGATAATGATGTATGAATACTTGTTATACCATATTTGATTGTTATATATGTTGAGGATTAGTTTAAGGATGAAAACAATATCATCTAGGTCAAATGCAAACAAAATCAAATCAAAAGAAAATCAAATAAGAAGGCATATGACCTAATGGTCATTTTTGCCAAAGTTAACCACTACCCACTTTGGGCATCTCTATTAAATGATTTCGAACAGAAACAATTCTATTTCTTTTCTCCCCTTACTAGACCAAGTGAAAATGAACACAAGTGAACTTTAAAAACTTATAGAAACATTTTCAAATCCATTTGAGGGAATTTTCAAAATTGAATCAAGTGTATGCATCTAGATCACCATTTTTCAAAAACCACTCAAACCATCTCCACTTGACAAATCCTAGCAACCAGAGACACTCAAGCATGTGACCAACACACCCACCAAATATAATTTGAAAATTCAAATATTTCTTTCATACGGCCATTTAATCTAACACTTAGTAGGCACAGTACAAGTCTACCAACTATCTACTGTTTTGATCAATCTAGTGCTCACCATTGTACTCAATTTAGCCTCAATTACCCACCCACGATCACCCCTAGTACCAGCCCATGCAGTTAGCACCTCTCACTCGCTCCAATGACCAGTGCCCGCCCATACCCGAGCATGCCATGCCGGTCGAGCATGGACACAATGCCACAAGTCGCGCCGGCCTCGCCCATGATGTCTAGAAGGTAGGCGTGACCTCACCGCATCCCCAGCCCTCGCCTCGACCAACGATAAGCAGTGGAGAAGCCAACACAACCACGCCCATGTTCTCTGTCCGCCATGCCGAGTGCACGCCAGAGTGCCGAGCCGTTCCCGCGTAGCCACGCCGCGCCTCGCTCTCTCCTTGCGTAAATGCATTCGCCGCATTCGCCGCATCACCAATAACCTCCCAGACATGTCTGTTCACTGCCGCGTGCCCCGTGACCACCGTATGCCATGACGAATGCCACGGTACCCAAGCAGAGCATGGACGTCTCCCGTCCAATTAAGACCGCCCCTCGCCATGCCACTATGCACATGATGACCGCCAGGGAACACCGTGTCAACCTATGCCGTAGCCCGATAGCGCCCTGTAGCAACGTCGCCGACGAGCCCGAGCCATGCCCCGCTGCTCCTCTCGCCGATGTATAAATAGGACCCTCCCTGCCTCCATTTGCACACCCCTGGACTCCCCTCTCCCTCAGAAACCCCCTGACCCTTCCCCGGAGCAAGGCGAGCATCACATCGCTGGAATTTCACTGGAGCCCGCCGCTGCTGTGGTGGAACGGAGTCGCCCCAGGAGCTGCTGCGAACACCCCTAGAACCGCCATCGTCTACCAGCTCGTTCGCCCACCTTGACGGACCTAGCTGGAGCCCTGGTAAGCCCCCGACGACCCCCACCATAGCGTTAGGGTTAGAATCTTGCATGCTCGGTACAACGGAGATGACGACGCTCAGCCGTTGATCTCGTTCTAATTGCGTGGCCCAGATTCGCAGATACCGTTTCGCTTAGACATAGCCACTGACGCGTGGGACCAGCCTGAGTGAAGCCCGCTGCACGCGCGCCGTGCAGTTGGGCATGCCCATGTTCGTTCCCGCACATAGCCCAGTGATTCAAATTTAGATTTTCCTTTTTATTCAAAACCCTATTGTGTAGCTGTGTTCAAAATTGAATTCAGAGAGATTTACTAAACCAAATTGCATGATTCCAATTTTGTTACAAAGGTAATGCAAATATCTAACCACTCCCATTGGATTCAAACAGGTTGAATATATAGATCATCCATAGTAAAAATAACAAGGCAGGAACTTTTCCAACTTCAAACATTTTTCTAAAATCAACCATAAATGCTTTTGAGTTGATTCTAATTCTCAAAAATCACATTTTCCATGATCTATCTGAATATATAAAAACATATAGTTTTACATGCATTAATCATGGACTAGTATTAAAAGAATGGTTATATAGTCAATTCTAGTCATTTTAATATTATTAAATAGCAATATTAAACTTTGTAATATATGCCCACCACTTTAAATCACATTCCCAAGTACTAGAATATGTGGTGATGACATAGTCAACATGATCCCATATTTTAATTGGAGAATATTAAATCTTAAGTATTTTTCAATGATTAGAAATTGCAATTCTAAAAATAAGATAAACAAGACAATGTCAATATTTTATGTAGTGATTGAGATGATGCTAGATCATCTAGTGTGAACCTTTGTGTGCTAAATAGAAGTAGTTGAGTATTGTTTGGTGATTGTGTACCTCATATTTATTTATAGACGCTAGTATCAACCTGGGGTACGAAGAAGAGGAGTTCTACGAAGACGAAGAAGAGAACTTCGACAACTACACTAACCAAGGCAATCCATCCTGTGCAAGCTAGCCATATGCAAGATAACATATGCATGATACCTTATGCATTCTATTGGGATTCAACATTGATTATACCAATCCCAAGTTTTACTTGCGAGCTTTATCTTTTCTTTCCTTTACCAAAGTTTCTCCAATAGTTAATTAATTGGTGATTAGTGGAAAAATAGAATAGATGCTATCAAGAGCATAGAACTATATTTGGGTAGTTACAGTTGATTAGCACCCCTCAATAGTGACACCTTCATTGATAGTTGCTAGTGCTAAACTAATATGGATCACTTTAGATGGGAACACTTGGAGAAAATGATTATGAAAACCTTGGAATGATGAGTCATTCTATTGAAATGTTTTGACACGTGTGATGAAACACAATGATTTGAAGATGATACTGAATGAAACATGTGCCTTGACTTTGATAAAAAATGATGGTCGGGTTCAGATGCGATACCGTTCCAACTTTACCATACAACCACAATACCTGAGTTGGGTAGGGCTTAACTAGAAGATTATGTGTCTTAGTATGGGTTCCCTCGTGGAAAGAGGTTGAGCTGAGGCAACCTCGTGAATATGAATGTCCACCTATCCAGTTCCCGGGATGGCAGAGGGCCATGGCTGGGAGGCCAAGCTCATAGGGGAGGTGCCTATACTAGGGTGTGTAATTGAAAGGTTAGGATTGATTATCCGCATACCAAGTATGATGATTCAGGGTTATCCCTGACGGATGTATCAAATTTTGTGGTGAAAGTGTACCACCTATAAAGAGTGTCAAACTATTCGAATAGCCGCGTCTGCGGTGATGGACAGTTGGATGGCCATACTGTTCCGTTATCAGATGTTTTCAAAATGACTTGTGACTTGAAAGATGACTTTGAATTGACCACAATAGAGTTGTAGACATGAAACTAGGTTCCCACTTAAGTAATCTAGATAACTAAAATAGGCTTTACTAGTAAGTACTTCTGAAATAAAATTATCTTATTGCAAACAAGCTTAGAGCTTAGGATTCCTACTAGAATTGTCTACTTACATTAGTGATAGTTTAGGAGTACTTTAAGAGTACTCATGGCTTTGTCCCTGGATATTCCCATGGCCAGACTATGAAGAGGGCTATCCGGAGGACGGACAGCAGGATGTCTACGATAACTAGGATCATCTCCCATCGTCAACATTGCCTGTGACAATGAAGATGGAGCCTCTACTACGCTTACTTTCCGCTGCTTTGATATGTATTAAGACTTGATCATGAGATCAACTATTTGTAAGACTATTATGGTTTGTAATGGATGATGTACTGTGCTATCAACTCTGTTATGTCTCGCAAAAATGGTAATCCTGGGATTGTGATGTACGACATAATAGGCATCTGGACTTAAAAATCCGGGTGTTCACAAGTTGGTATCAGAGCCATCCTGACCATAGGAGACCCTAGTTAGAATGGACGTCTGAAAAACTTAGTTTCAAAACAAAGAAAGTGAGTATTTATGAAAACCTATTCTCACTCTTATCCTTGAGATTCTTTCCAAAAGAAAGTCATATGTTCCTCAAAGTATTTGCAATCCTACATAAAAATTTGACACACTTGATCACCTCACTAACTTACTCATCCTAATTGCTTATAGATGGAAGTAAAATACAACAAGTTATACCATTTGGGCAACGAAGGGGAGCTCATTTTTGAGAGGGATTTGGGACAGCTCGCGGAGTTTCTTGGATGCCCACACTCGGAGTTCTTTGGAGCTCAGCTCAATGACCAACCCGGGGGAGAACTACAGTGGTTGATCGTTGCCAATGTGAGAGGCAAAATGGAGCCACCCCTCTCGGAGAAGATCCAGTTCAGCTTGAGGAAGAACAACTGGCTGGATGGGCTAGCTAGAGCTATGCAGGAAGCATTTGCCTGTCTGTGTGCGCAGAATGTCAACCAGATCGTTGGCACTCGCTTCGCTCACTACGCAAGATGTGACTCCATGGGACAACCTTTGGCCATGCCAGGGCATCCGGAGCTGAAGCCTCATGTGGATCACCTCGACTTCATGCTGCATGAGACTCAGAAGGAGTTGGACAACGCCCATGCCTACACCAACCAGAAGCACATTGTTGCAACAGAGAAGAACCAGACCCTCGCCATCCTAGCTAAGGAGCGCAAGTCACTTCGTCGACATCATGACAAGAAGGACCGCATCATTGCTCGTCTCCGCCAGAAGGTGGCCACTCTCGAAGAAACCATCCATGACTAGGAGATTCAGCTTGAGGGGAAGGAAGAAGAGGGTGAAGATATCCATGGTGATATCACCTCTTACCTTAGTGATGATGATGACTATCAAGAGGACGTCGCCATGGAGTTCCACACTGACGAGGATGACGCTGATTTCCTGGATGACGAAGAGCCCGCTAGTTCTGATGATGAGTAGTCGCACCTGAGCACTATTGTAGGTGTGAGTTTGTATCCGGTCCCGATGTATCTTAGCTTGCCAGAATGGTTCTTAAAACCATCTGCTTGGTAGTTGTGGTGTGTTGCTTGTACTATGTTGCTTGGAATGAATGAATGAGAAGGAGTTGTTGGTTTTCAAACCTTAGCAATACTCAAAGTTTAAAGCTTTTGAAACAAACCCATAAACCATAGAAATTTCCCTCTTATCTTATGATCTATCTCAATCTTCAGATGACTCACGGCAACCCGGTGGAAGCAACTCATCCCAAGATCTGATGGTTTAGATTTTGCAAATGCTAGTATCAGATCGAGAAGCCGGTAGAGCCGAGCGTGAAGCCAATCTCGCCACTCTTCAGCAGATAGCCTAGATGGCACACAACAACCAAGGCCATGGAAATCAGGATCACCATGGATCTAAGCTCAAAAACTTTCAAAACACCAATCTGCCTATGTTTAGCAAATCTGAAGAGCCCTTAGATGCTGATGACTGGCTGCAATCAATGGAGAACAACTTAGAAGTTGCAGGAGTAGATGCTGCGGAGAAAGTACTATTTACCACCCACTATCTGGCAGGTTATGCAAGATCCTGGTGGAATAACACTCGTACAATGAACAGAGGACAGATGATGACTTGGGAGGAGTTCAAGCTCAAGTTCAGCAGGACCCATGTGCCCCCAGGTTTGATCAAGAGGATGAGGGATGAATTCAGGGAGCTGAAGCAAGGAAGAATGACTGTGGTAGAGTATCGTGAAAGATTTCTGTCTCTGGCTAGGTATGCCCCTGTTGAGATCGACACTGAATCAAAGAAGGAGAGATTCCTGAATGGTCTGCATGATGAGATGCAGACGGTGTTAGTCAACATTCCCTTTGACGACCTAGAAGCTTTAGTGGATTCTGCTATCCAGATGGAAGGAAAGATCAATCAAGCCAGTGAGAACCGTAAGCGTTGTATGATGCACCAACCTAGATCCCACCATACCCCGAAGTACCGCCCCAACTCGTCTGTAGGATTGGCACCAAGAAACCACATACCTCCTATGTCCCATCTGAACTTTCCCAATCATAGCGGAGGAAACCCGAGGCCCGGAGGCTACAACAACAATAACACCACCAACCCCCATAACTTCAACCATGCACCGCCAAGGTCCACCACCACCACCACCACCACCACCAACAACAACAATACTGCCCCCAAGGACTGGAAGCAATGTTGTGCCCATTGTCGGGAAGGACAAGTCTATGATCACCTGCTTTGAATGTGGAATCACGGGTCACTACTCCAATGAGTGCCCCAAGAAGCTTGCTGCCACACCCAATGTCACTGCCCCTACCTAGCAGCAACGCCGTGTTCAACCTAGAAAGAGGTTTTCCCCAGGAAACCCGCACAACCGTACCGGCCGTCTGTTCCACATGAATGCAGAAGAAGCCCATGAAGCGCTAGATGTCGTGCTGGGTTTTTTCTGTTAACTCAGTACTTGCAAGAGTGTTGTTTGATTCTGGAGCATCGCACTCATTTGTTACAGAAGAATTTGCATGCACTAGTAAGATTCAAAACACAAATTTGAAGCATGTTATGGTAGTTTAAATACCTGGATCAACCACCAAAGCTAGAAAAATTTGCAAGGCCGTGCCTATCAGAATACATGGAATAGATTTTTATGCCAATTTAATAGTACTTGGAACAATAGGTTTGGAAGTAGTACTAGGAATTTATTGGATGTCGAAACATCAAGGATTAATAAACTGTGCCAAGAAAGCCACAACCATGACTAGTAGCACCAGAGTATCAGTAGAGCATGTGTCAGAGATGCTGCCCCATCAATTCAAGTGCAACACGAGTTTAGTTCAATCCACCCTAGACTAAGTTAGAGTAGTCTGTGAATACCCCGATGTGTTCCCAGATGAATTACCTAGTATGCCCCCAGATCGGGATATCGAGTTTATCATTGAACTAGTTCCTGGAATCGGACCCATAGCTCAGAGACCCTATAGTATGAATCCAACTGAATTAGTGGAGCTAAAGAAGCAACTTGATGACATGTTGAGCAAAGGTCTAATACAACCAAGTGCACCATCATGCAGATCACCTGTTTTGGTTGTGGATAAGAAATATGGTGCCACATGTTTGTGTATGGATTACCGGAAGCTGAATGACGTCACCATCAAGAACAAGTACCCACTGCCGAAGATAGAAGATCTGTTTGACCAGCTGACTGGTGCTAGAGTGTTTTCTAATATTGATCTTAGAACTGGTTATCATCAACTAAATATCCGCGCAACAAATATCCCAAAGACTGCTTTCACTAACCGATATGGATTGTATGAGTACAATGTCATGTCATTTGGATTAACCAATGCCCCCGCTTATTTCATGAATCTCATGAATAAGATTTTTATGAACTTCTTGGATAAGTTTGTCGTTATTTTTATCGATGACATTCTGATCTATTCCAAGTCAGAAGAGGACCATGAATAGCACCTAAGAACCATCCTTGAAACCCTTAGAGAGCATCAGTTGTATGCCAAGTTTAGCAAATGTGAGTTCTGGTTAAAGGAAGTAGGTTTCCTATGTCATATCTTGTCAGTAGGAGGAGTTGTCGTCGACCCCGCCAAGATTAAGGATGTTGAAGAATGCAAAGCCCCAACCACTCAAACCGAAGTCCGCACATTTCTTGGATTTGCGGGATATTACCGCAAGTTTGTTGAAGGATTTTCAAGCATTGCAAGGCCAATGACCCAGCTGTTGAAGAAAAACAAGAAGTTTGAATGGACGGACAAATGTGAAGAAAGTTTTCAAGATCTCTAGAAGAGATTGATTTCAGCCTCAATTTTGACCATGCCGGATATCACGAAGCCTTTTGATGTATATTGTGATGCATCCAAGATTGGTATTGGATGTGTGTTGATGCAGGAAGGAAAAGTCATATCATATATGTCCCGACAACTGAAGCAACATGAGCAGAATTATCCCACCCATGACTTAGAATTGGCAGCCATAGTTTTAGCCTTGAAGACATGGCATCATTACCTCATGGGTAACCGCTGTGAGATTTATTTGGATCACAAGAGTCTGAAGTATATTTTCACCCAGAAGGAGTTGAATATGAGGCAGCGGAGATGGATAGAGTTAATCAAGGATTATGACCTTGACATTCACTACCACCCCGACAAGGCCAATGTGGTAGCGGATGCTCTTAGTAGACTGCCGTGTAGATTAAACACCATGAGTAAGGAAGATTAGCCAAGTCTGCATGAGGAGTTGGAGAATGTTAGAATGGAGCTAGTTAGTGAAGGATTTCTAGCCAGTATTGAGCTTCAACCCACTTTGATCAGTCAGATAAAGGAAGCTCAGAAAGGAAACGCCACTATTGACGGAATTAAGCATCGTATCGGTACAGGGAAGGTACCCGGATTCACTAAAGATGAAGAAGGCATTTTGTGGTATAAAGGATGTATCTGTGTGCCAGCAGATTCAGAGTTGAAGCAAGTCATTTTGCAGGAAGCCCATGATACCCTTTATTCTATTCACCCGGGAGGAACGAAGATGTATCAGGATTTGAAGGAGAAATTTTGGTGGCACAAAATGAAGAGAGAAGTCGGAAGCTATATCTCCAAGTGTGATATCTGTCAGAGAGTCAAAGCAGAACACCAGTGACCCGCAGGAATTTTGCAACCATTGCAAATTCCAGAATGGAAATGGGATTCTGTTGGAATGGATTTTATCACCGGTCTGCCTACATCTAGTAGGGGAAATGATTCTATTTGGGTCATAGTAGATAGACTGTCCAAAGTAGCTCATTTCATACCCATCAAGACCACTTATCAAAGCTCGAAGCTAGCAGAGTTGTACATTGCTAGAATAGTCAGTCTGCACGGAACCCCCAAGACTATTGTGTCAGATCAAGGAACCCAGTTTACCTCAAGGTTTTGGAAGAAAGTCCAAGAAGGATTAGGAACCAAACTGAACTTCAGCATAGCTTATCACCTGCAAACTGACGGACAAACGGAAAGAGTAATCCAGATACTAGAAGATATGCTGAGAGCCTGTGTGTTAGAATATGGATCTAAATGGGAAGACTGTCTACCTTTCACAGAATTCTCATACAACAAAAGTTATCAAGCTAGTTTGCAAATGGTCCCATTTGAGTTTTTGTATGGAAGGAAGTGCCGTACCCCCCTGAATTGGTCGCAAGTAGGAGAGAGTCAGATATTCGGACCAAACATCCTACAAGAAGCCGAATAAAAGGTTCACAAGATCCGTGAACACCTCAAGACCACTCAATCCAGACAGAAGAGTTACGCTGACAAGAGACGTAGAGACCCGACCTTCAATATCAGAGACTTTGTGTATCTCAAATTATCACCCTTAAAAGGAATGCAGCGTTTTCAACTCAAAGGGAAGCTTGAACCAAGATATATCGGACCCTTAGAGATTTTAAGTCACTGAGGGGAAGTATCCTATCAGCTAGAACTGCCTGAAGAGATGTCAGCCATGCATGATGTGTTTCATATCTCATTACTTAGGAAATTCTTAGAAGTTACGGAGAAGACCGAAGTTTTCAAGAACATCGACCACAGAGCCATGGATATTAGCAAGGATTTAACCTATCGTGAAGTACCCATTCGTACTTTGGAAGAAGCCTTCAGAACCACCTGGACCAGGAGTATCAAGTTTCTCAAAATCCAGTGGAGCAACCATACTGAAGAAGAAGCTACTTGGGAGCGAGAAGATTATATTAGGACTGAGTTTCCCAATCTCTTTAGTTCCTAGTTTTTTTCTTGAATCTCGGGACAAGATTCTGTTTAAGGAGGGAAGGTTTGTAACATCTCAAAAATATCAAATAAGATTATCAATTTCAAATGAACCAATTTTTTTAATATTAAACACTATATAAATGATGTGTGTTTGATAATGATGTATGAATACTTGTTATGCCATGTTTGATTGTTATATATGTTGAGGATTAGTTTAAGGATGAAAACAATATCATCTAGGTCAAATGCAAACAAAATCAAATCAAAAGAAAATCAAATAAGAAGGCATATGACCTAATGGTCATTTTTGCCAAAGTTAACCACTAGCCCACTTTGGGCATCTCTGTTAAATGATTTCAAATAGAAACAATTCTATTTATTTTCTCCCCTTGCTAGACCAAGTGAAAATGAACACAAGTGTACTTTAAAAACTTGCAGAAACATTTTCAAATCCATTTGAGGGAATTTTCAAAATTGAATCAAGTGTATGCATCTAGATCACCATTTTTCAAAAACCACTCAAACCATCTCCACTTGAAAAATCCTAGCAACTAGAGACACTCAAGCATGTGACCAACACACCCACCAAATATAATTTGAAAATTCAAAAATTTCTTTCATGCGGCCATTTAATCAAACACTTAGCAGGCACAATACAAGTCTACCAACTATCTACTGTTTTGATCAATATAGTGCTCACCACTGAACTCAATTCAGCCTCAATTACTCGCCCACGGCACCCCTAGTACCAGCCCGTGCAGCTACCACCGCTCACTCGCTCCAATGACCAGTGCCCGCCTATACCCAAGCATGCCATGCCGGTCGAGCATGGACACGACGCGACAAGCCGTGCCACCCTCTCCCATGATGTCTAGAAGGTAGGCGTGACCTCATCGCACCCCTAGTCCTCGCCTCGACCAACGATAAGCAGTGGAGAAGCCAGCACAGCCGCGCCCATCTTCTCTGTCCACCATGCCGAGCGCACGCTAGAGCACCGAGCCGTTCCCACGCAGCCACGCTGCGCCTCACTCTCTCCTTGCGTAAATGCATTCGCCACGTCACTAGCAACCTCCCATACACGACCGTTCACCACTGCACGCTCCGTGACCACCGTACGCCATGACGAACGCTGCGGTACCCGAGAAGAGCATGGACGTCTCCCGTCAGGTTAAGACCGCCCCTCGCCGTGCCACTATGCGCATGACGATCGCCAGGGAACACCGCTTCGACCTATGCCCGCAGCCATGCCGATAGCGCCCTGTAGCAACGTCGCCGACGAGCCCGAGCCATGCCGCACTGCTCCTCTCACCGGTGTATAAATAGGACCCTTCCCTGCCCCCATTTGCACACCACTCAACTCCCCTCTCCCTCAGACACACCCTTACCATTCCCCGGAGCAAGGCATGCAGCACATCGCCAGAATATCACCGGAGCCCGTCGCTGTTGTGGTGGAACGGAGTCGTTGATTAGAGCCTCCCTAGGAGCTGCTGTGACCATCCCTAGAACCGCCGTCATCTACCAGCTCTCTCGCCCACCTCACCATACCTAGCTGGAGCCCTGGTAAGCCCTCGACGACCCCCACCATAGCGCTAGGGTTAGAATCTCGCGTGCTCAGTACGACGGAGACGACGACGCTCAACCGTTGATCTTGTTCTAATCGTGTGGCCTAGATTTGCAGATACCGTTTCGCTTAGACACAGCTGCTGACGCGTGGGACCTGCCTGAGTGCAGCCTACTGCGCGTGTGCCGTGCAGTTGGGCCGGCCCATGTTCGTTCTCGTGCGTAGCCTAGTGATTCATATTTAGATTTTCCTTTTTATGTAAAACCCTATTCTGTAGCTATGTTCAAAATTGAATTCAAAGAGATTTACTGAACTAAATTGCATGATTTCAATTTTGTTAGAAAGGTAATAAAAATATATAACCACTCCCATTGGATGGAAACCATTTGAATATATAGATCATCCATACTAAAAATAACAAGGTAGAGACTTTTCCAACTTTAAGCATTTTTCTAAAATCAACCATAAATGCTTTTGAGTTGATTCCAATTCTCAAAATTCACATTTTCCATGCTCTATCTGAATATATAAAACATATGGTTTTACATGTAGTAATCATGGACTAGTATTAAAAGAATGGTTAGATAGTCAATTCTAGTCATTTTAATATTATTAAATAGTAATATTAAACTTTGTAATATATGCCCACCACTTTAAATCACATTCCCAAGTACTAGAATATGTGGTGATAACATAGTCAACATGATCCCATATTTTAATTGGAGAATATTAAATCTTAAGTATTTTTCAATGAGTAGAAATTGCAATTCTAAAAATAAGATAAACAAGACTATGTCAATATTTCATGTAGTGATTGAGATGATGCTAGATCATCTACTGTGAACCTTTGTGTGCTAAATAGAAGTAGTTGAGTATTGTTTGGTGATTGTGTACCTCGTATTTATTTATAGACACTAGTATCAACCCGGGGTACGAAGAAGAGGAGTTCTACAAAGACGAAGAAGAGAACTTCGACAACTGCACCAACCCAGACAAGCCATCCTATGCAAGCTAGCCATATGCAAGCTAGCCATATGCAAGATACCTTATGCATTCTATTGGGATGCAACATTGATTATACCAATCCCAAGTTTTACTTTCAAGCTTTATCTTTTCTTTCCTTTACCAAAGTTTCTCCAATAGTTAATTAATTGGTGATTAGTGAAAAAATAGGATAGATGCTCTCAAGAGCATAGAACTAGATTTGGGTAGTTACAATTGATTAGCACCCCTCAATAGTAACACCTCCATTGATAGTTGCTAGTGCTAAACTAATATGGATCACTTTAGATGGGAACACTTGGAGAAAATGATTATGAAAACCTTGGAATGATGAGTCATTCTATTGAAATGTTTTGACATGTGTTATGAATCAGAATGATTTGAAGATGATACTGAATGAAACATGTGCATTGACTTTGATAAAAACTGATGGTTGGGTCCGGATACGATACCATTCCAACTTTACCGTACAACCACAATACATGAGTTGGGTAGGGCTTAACTGGAAGCTTATGTGTCTTAGTATGGGTTCCCTCGTGGAAAGAAGTTGAGCTGAGGCTACCTCGTGAATATGAATGTCCACATATGCAGTTCCCGGGATGGCAGAGGGCCATGGCTGGGAGGCCAAGATCATAGGATAGGTGCCTATACTAGGGTGTGTAATTGAAAGGTTAGGATTGATGAATGTATAAGATGGAAAATAACTAGATCTATGGGCTTTGGAATATACCCTGAGACTTGGACTTGCTAATGTTGCCTTGTACTCCTAGTTTGTGTTGCCCTGGATCTGTTTCTGCTTTTCCCTATCCTTATCTTGCTCCTCCTAGTGCTGCTGCTCCTTTCTGACCTTGCTATCCACCAAGATCCTCCCCCTCCTCAAGTCAGCATCCTTGCTGGTGCTTTTTTGGGTTTTCTATGGTGGAAAGTGGCTGATCCGTTGGTGTGGTTTGCAAGAACTTGTGGTGTTCTTGTATATGCTGTTGGTCGAGTTCATTCGAGTGGTTTCTGTGATGAGCTGAGAAGAACAGGTAATGCCTTTGGTAGATTGGGTGAACTAAAATGGGATAGAAATGTGAGAAAGGTTACTAGAACTACTCCACTTCTACTTTTATACTGCTGATCTATGTTGGACAACACATCATGTGTATGTGAGTAAGCTACTTACAGTCCAAGAAATCATATGAAAAGTACTCCAAAGTTGGAACGAAACACAAGAAAGTGGATAAAACCAAGCATGGAACATCAAAAATTATAGATACATTCGCAATGTATCAGCTTGCAACTCCAAGAGGGAGTATTTATGCTCGATAGTGGGTTCATGCCTCTAGTAATCTGGGGAAGTGACAGGAATCTCTAAGGTTGTAGATGTGCTATTGCTACTAGGGAGAAAACAACAATCCTTTGTCCATGGGACAATCATATTGTTTACTTTACACACTTTGCTTAATATAATTATCTGTTGTTTGCAACTTAATACTGGAAGGGGTTCGGATGATAACCTGAAGGTGGATTATTTTTCATAGATGCAGTTGGATTACGGTCTATGTATAATGTTATAATGTCCAATCAAATCTCATAGGAGTCAAGATGTTTAGTATATGCATTGTATGCTTTCTCAAATCTGTCAATTGCCCCGCTGTAATTTGTTCACCCAGCATGTTATTTATCTTAAGGAGAATCACCTCTAGTGAACTATGGACCCCGGTCCATGCTTTTACCATTGATATACCTTCTACTGTTACTGTTTACTATTTACTTTCTGCAAGCAATTACTATCTTCCACACAATACGTTTAATCCTTTGTTTTCAGCAAAACCGGTGAGATTGACAACCTCACTGTAAGTTGGGAGCAAAGTTCCGTGATTGTGTTGTGCAGGATTCCAAGTTGCTAGCAACACCTTGCAGTTGTTTCCTTGCTCCTACTGGTTCGATAACCTTGGTTTCATAACTGAGGGAAAACTTGCTGCTGTGCTCATCATACCTTCCTCTTGGGGTTCCCAACGAGCTCTACATTTTGAGCCATCAACGTATGATGATCTGGGAGGTGCTCGACTCGCTGTTTTCTTATCGCCCCAGGCCTCCTTATATAGGGGCCCCTTCATGAAAGTTGTTCTGTTTGACCTAGTGGTGTCGATGGCAACTATACGACCGTAACTATATGGCCAGAATTTTATTCCCATCGTATAGTTGGTCGTTAAAGCGTCTGTCTCCACTTCACGACTCCTGGTTTCTTTGGGTTGTTGGAAATCTCGTATCTTTGACTTTAATGTAGTGATTCCCATCATCAAACGTCATTATCTGTGCAGGGAAAAATAGCAAGAAAGGATTGCATATCCCTTTGATCATTAGGCATTAGTGGCAGGATTTAGAGAGATATTTTATCAAAAATATGAATAATATCCAGTTTAAATGTGGACGTAGATGGATATATTTCAGAGCCATCAACCTCCCCAAGCTTAAACTTGATCGTCCTCGAGCAAGAAAACCAAAATCAAAAAGTAACTTAGCATTTAAACTAAAATAATGAGATGATGATCTTACTCATGATTGGTAGTCTCATGTTTCCTCCACTTAATAAATCTGAAAAACGTCAGCATAGACAGAGTAATGGTAAGCATAGCATACGGGTTTTTATGCATCCTTGTAGCACAACAAAATTATTGTTAACATGGATGATTCAAATGAGTAAACTTTATTCCATGTCATGTAATCAACTCATAGGCTTGCCTTTGAACAATAAAGTATTATCATGTAAAATTGAGAGTCTGAGAGTTGTCATGAAAAACATATACACTAGAGTATATCAAATCTCCCACATCAATAAATCAAGACTTTTCAAGCACTACTTTGCCATTCATTGTCCTTCAAGAATTTCAGTTCTTAAGTAATTGAGAGCATGCCAAAAAAATTATTAGTTTATCGGGTTGTGATGGGCACTCGTGGCATCACTAAGGTTTTTGTTCCTTTTGTACAATGATTACTCATATCAGCCAGAGGAGTGATTCCATCATTAACACAGCTACCCAGGAGTGCCAAATATCTTACCCACTATAGCATTGCTGCTACATGTGTTTAATCAACTCATAGCCGAAATCTAGGAGTTTCCTCCATGAAGATCGTTCATAGGCTAGCGGAGTTGTTGGCATCCCATGAAGTTTGACACGCATAAAGCTATATCATTCTTATGATTAACACGTCAAACTTTGGCATGCTCACAAAAACCGCTAAACATTAATTCAGTTGAACAAATCCTTTTAAAGAGAGCTATCAAGTTAATCATTATATTCCGTGGTGTTGAGTGTCTCTAGAAATAAGCCTTCAAGACTAAACACTACAACACCCAAGCCTTCAATTGTGAGAATTTTTCTTATTACAATTGTTTAGCAAATTTTTAGGCAAGACTTGGTTAACTACAAGAGATGGAACATAACGTACCCAACTAAATACCCATGCAAACAAAACTTTACCACAATATAAAGACTCACTCCACCAATATAATATCTCAACATTTACTACTAACTAGCATGGGTTTCTCAAACTTCAAAGAGGAGTCATAAGGCATACCTCTCATGTTTGGTTCCACTTCTCTCTTCCTTTTTGATTCGTTTCTTGGAAACTCAAAGTCAATCACTCTTCCTACAAATACATGAGAACCTCGATGCGAAAAGAAAATAAAGATAAATGGAAAAATCTTTTTGTTGTTTTTACGAGAGGGAATTAAAGAATAGAAAATTGATGGGAAAGCTTGGGTAGAAAATCTCGAAAGCAAATAGAAATAACTAAAGATAAAGTGTTGGAAAACCAACACGAGTGCTTATAAGCTCGAATTAAAAACATAACCTCGAAATAAATAAAAACAAATGAATGCCAAATAAAGATAATGAGGAAACTTCCCCAAGCTTAGGCTTTTGCAAGCCCTTCAAATCATTGTGGTAGCAGGAAAAGTCATTACTCCAGTTTGCAAATTGAGTTGATAAATTACTAGTTGTTCCTCGGAGATTCAAGGAGAGGCTATGCATCCTCTCCACAATCCCTCCAAGTTCTTAAAAGTCTTGGTATGTGGCAAACCGGGTTTGTGGTTGCTCCTCTTGATAATGAACTTCTTGCTCCTCTTCTTGGTCCTCATCCTTATTCGAAATCTCCTCCTCGGGTTGGTGTTTCTCAACCTGCAAGTCATATAGCAAACGTCCTTCCTCGATAGGGAAAAGACCATTAGGCATAGGAGCAGGGTAGAGACGCCCAGCTCCAGCAATATGCAAGTAATAAACACCATATCTCCTAGTGAGCATTCCACAAGCCTTTAAAGTAGAGAAACCAACACGTCGCTCACCTAGTACAGGTTGCAACTCACCTAGGTCGATGCCTAGGGCAATGGCAAGAACGGTGATGACGCCTCTACCTGTGATTGGTCCTTGGCTTTGGGATGATTGGCGCGCTAGGTAGCGCACAAGGATTGCACCCAAGTTGAGTGACAAGTCGCAGTGGTTGTAAGAAGCTTTTGCAAGGACTAAGATGTCCTCATCATTGATTCTTGTGAACTCATTTCGTGCCTGCAAGGTGTTAGCAATAACATAGAACAAATAGTGAATTGCAGGATGTTGAATATTCTTCCCCTTGCTCACTCTAGAAGTGAAGCTCATTCCATTATAATATTGTTCAGGGGAAGGGTCTAAGCTAGTAAAGGATGTGCGTAGGGCATTAGCATCATTGTTTGGAAGATTAAAGCATGCACACCATTCATCTAGTGATAAAGTGTAATTGTTGTTCATAAGTCGGAAAGAAATCATGTCCTCTCCATGCCATAGTTTAATGGTGCTTTGCAAAGAACTTAAAAATTCAAGAGTTAACCGGCGATAAGTAGGCACATCATTGAATACAAAGTTTTACAGGCTAACCCTAATGCAAAGTAAATTGAAGTCATTAGAAATACCTAGTTGGTTCAATATAATGGGGCACGCCCACTTGGTTACCTTCTTCTCGGTTCTTGATCTTATTGAAGCAATCACATTGGAGATCATTCCCGAACCATATCCCCATGCGTTCCTGAATGGCTACCCTAGAAGCACTAGCGGCAATACGAGCATGAGTTTGGATCCTTGTGTTCATCATCTAAAATAATGAAGAAAGACAAAAATAAAACCTTTTGATCCAACCATAATAAACATAACATATTCCTCATCATAGCACACTAAAGAATCCCCTCAAAATAATAATCTAGGCAAGAGAATCATGGCAATAGTTCATAGTAGGTCTCGCCCTAGATTGATAATGACAACAGATCAAAGATGAATTTACAAAAAGTAATTGGAGGATCGGAGGAGAAACATATCGTAGATCACTTGCGTGCGAGGAAATCGAACAGAATTGAGTAGAGATGAAGATCTCTTGAGGTTTTGGGAGATTTTGGAGGTAGAAGAGAGAAAAAAGATTGAAGTTTTGGGGTTGGAGGTACCTCCCGTGGCGTTTTTGTGGTCGAACGCAACTATATGGGCGGAACTATATGGCCGAAACAATGTGTTCCCGTCGTATAGTTGGCCTGCTGTCAAAATTTTAGGGTTTCCATCTAGCGGCGCAACTATCCGACCAGAACTATATGGCCGGAATAATGTGTTCCCGCCATATAGTTGGTCGTCAAACCCTCTGTACCTGGAAAATAAATTGTACGAAAACATCGATATCTATACGACTAGAACTATACGGCCAGAATTTTTATTCCTGCCATATAGTTGGTCATTAAACTGTCAGTACTTATGAAAGAAAAATTGTCGATGGCAAAAATATCTATACGACCGGAACTATATGGCCAGAAATTTTATTCCCGTCGTATAGTTGGTCGTTAAACCTTTTGTATACATCAAAAAAAATGTTTCTTCGAGAAGTCTTTCTTATCCTGAAACTTAGTGAAATACCTTGTTTTTGACAGAAAAATGACAGTAAATATTGTCGAACAACATCAGCATGTATTAAGCAGGATTTTTAATACTACTGAACTTCTTCTCCTCAATTGGAGCTTTCTAGCACTCTTTATTAAACATAAACTTAAACTAAAACTTAACTCAAACCTTTATTTCACTTGGGTTGCCTCCTATGAAGCGCTCTTTTATAGTCAATAGCTTGACCTTAGTGTTGCTCACTTAGGCCAGATGAGTGGAACACCCACTCCAAAATAGTTGGCATTCAAAGTGATGGCCTCCTTTTCATCATTCTTGGCTTTCTTCTTCCTAGGGAAATGAATAACAAAAGGATCACGCGAAGGCAATTGAAGCTTCACGTTCCATTTATGTAGATTAATCAAAGACTTAATAGTTCTTAAAAATGGACGGCCTAATATAATAGGAGCAGTAACATCTTCAGGCATGTCAACAATAACAAAATCAATAAGAGCAGGACATACTTTAATGTATACTAAAGTATTCTCCTTAATTCCTACAACGTGGTTGTAGGTAGAATCGGCAAGATGTAATTTTAACTCGATGATTTCAAAAGAGCCAAGATTTAACTTATTAAAAAGACTTTTTGGAATTGTTGAGACGCTTGCACCTAGATCACAAAGTGCAGCTATCTCATTGGTCCCAATCTTAATCTTAATAGTAGGCTCAAATATATCATCAAGCTTCACAGGTAATTTTTCAGCAATTTTCTTATATTCTTCCTCAAGCTCACGTACCTTTATTGCTACCTGATTAACGAAGTGTTGGTACATAGCTTCCTCATTTCCTTCACTTACTGGTATCTTAATGTTGATCCTTTCTACAAGATCTTCAACGGTGTAACTTGGTGAAGGAGCATTACTATAATCAAGTTCTTCAGGCTCCTCCCTTTGGATTCTCATCATCTTGAGGTCTTCAACAGGATTGGGCTCAGCTTTACCTACAAATTTAGCTAGAATGAGAGTTTGACTCTCGGTTATCTTACCTAGTTGTGCCTCAACAATCCTCATTCTTTCTTGGAGGACCTGCAAATCATTCCTCAAACTTACAAATTGGTTAGATAATTTACCAAGCATAACATCATGGTTCTCTGTTATTTTAACAAGAATATTGTTTTGCTCATTTTGTGAGTCTATAAAAGACTTAAGTGTTTCTTAGAGACTACCATTACTAGTTCCCATATTATTATTAGAGTTACCTGCAGGACTAGAATAATGTTTCTAAAAATTAGGATTGTAATTCTTCTTCCAAGCAAGGTTATAATCATTACGAGCTATGAAGTCTATTTCTTCAATATTTGATTCAGGGATAGCTCTTACCTTGTTTTCCTTACCTTTTACGGCTAATATGAGCTCATCTAACTTAGCATTGAGTTCTTCATTTTCTTATGGTGAGACAGAGTTCACCTTCTTCGTGTTTGATCTATCCACATGCCATTGGGCATGGTTGTCTTGCATATTGTCTAGCAGCTGTTGGGTCTGCAACATAGAAAACAAAAATTTTCCTACGATGAGAACTATAGCCAAGATCTATCTACTAGATACAGAGCAACGGGTGGACATACATCCATGGAGAACTTACCCTCGAAGACAACGAGTTTTGTTAACGAGTAGGAACTCGTGGTTGATGTAGTCGTACGCTTGCCGATCTCAAGATCATGTGGAAGTCCGAGCACCGTAAATCAGCAGCGCATCCGTCCTCGCACAGACGTCCAAGACACCTGACAACCTCCACCTCCTCGCTCCAGAGAATCAGCAGAAGCAGCAACTCCTTCCAGACGCAAGGCCACCGAGAACATGTATCTCGCTAATCCGAGACCATGGGGGAATATCTAGAGGGGGAGAGAGATCCTTCACGAGGACGTGTGCTTTGTGAGGGAGGAGAGGGGGGACTTTTATAGGAGAGGGGGGCTCCTCCCCTCCCATGGCCGGTGGCCAAAGGAGGGTGCCCCCACCTCTTCCTTATTCATGTGGTGAAGCTCCACTCACATAAATTCAAACTCCACCCAAAGTTCCACTCACATGCATTAAATTTCCACCAAATTTAATGCCACTCTCAATTAATAAAACTCTTTTATTTATTTTATTCAGAATTTTGTTAATTACTTTAATTAACAAACATTCACATAAAACCCCTTGCAACATTTCAATATCACATGCAGAACCACTTTCTGCAATTTCACCTGAAACAATTCTGGTTTCTATCGAAACAATTCCTGTTTCTATCGAAACATTTCCTGCGCTTTGCAAACCTTTTGTCTGGAACATATGTGCTCCTAAATGGTGTCCGGCAACCCTTAAGTGTGTCACCCTATGGTTCACGAATAATGCAGACATGATTGAGACTCCTCTCAGATCAATAATCAGAAGCGGGACCTGGAGATCCATACTGACTCCTACACATTCAACGATGACTTCTGTGATCGTGATAACCTTTAATGCTAGTAATTTAATCCCTTTGTCTCATGAAAAAATACATATCCGAGATTCGATCATCGGTATCTAAATACCTAGTTTGATCTCATTACCGACATGCACTCTTTTCTCGTTCCCGTGATATAATATTCTAGTGATCACATCACTTGCTTGCAAGCTATCTTAATGTGATATCACCGAGAGGGCCCAGAGTATATCTATCCATCATCAGTATTGAAAAATTCCACTCTTGATCCATGAGCCTCAACATAACACCTTCATAGCACTGAACCCACCTTTATAGTCACCTTATTACAGTGTGACGTTTGATGTTATCAAGATACTTTTCCGGTGTTAGCAATTAACATGATCTCATGGTCTAAGGACTAAGACTACTTCGTATGATGTTATAACAATATAAAGATAATGACTTGATCGTAATGCTATACTTCGGATGAATGTTCATCACATCATTTCACAAATGTTGTGACCTTGTTATTAACAACATCCAATGTCCATGATCAGGAAACCTTGATCATCTTGTTAATCAACAAGCTAGTCTATAAGAGAGGCATAACTAGGAACCCTTTTTGTTTATTAAACACACATGTATTGATGTTTCCTATCAATACAATTATAGCATGCAAAATAAACATCTATCATATACAAGGAATACATAATAACAACTTTATTATTGCCTCTCAGGGCATATTTCCTTTAGCAGCTGCTTTGGTTTGGTAATATGTTTACCCATAAATGTTCCTCTAGCTGCAGTATCAAGCATAGACTTAGACACAAGATTAAGAGCATTATAAATAAATGGAGAATTAGCCAATCTTCCATCCCATGACTAGGACAGTTTCTCATGCATTCTTTCATCCTCTCCCATGCAAGCGCTAGTGGATCACGCTCTTCCTGTTTAAAACCAATAATATTAGATCTTAGTTGCATAGTCTTTGCAGGTGGGAAAAATTTAGTCATAAATAAAGAAGTACATTCCACCCATGATGTAATAGTGTTTCTAGGCAAAGATAGCAACCATTCTTTTCATCTTCCTCTAAGAGAGAAAGGAAATATGCGCAATTTGACAGCATTGGGGTCAACATATTTTATGCGCATCATATCACATATTTTAGTGAAAGTGTTCAAGTGCATACCTGTGTCTCAACAACAGACCCTCCAAATTGATTCTGTTGTACCAAACTTAAATAATGGGGCTTAATTTCACAGTCATCAGCAGCAATTGCTGGCTGAGTAATAGGAGTACACAAATAATCATTATTGGGAGTTGCAAACTCCCAAGCTTCTTTTCAACCATATTTCCTATGTTTTTGGGTTTTCTTAAATAGAGACTTATAATAGTAAAAGCAAGAATTTAAAGGTTAACTATTTTTTTTGGTTTTTCAAATAAAGACTGAAAGCAAAGTAAAAATTAAAAACAAGAATTAAAACTAGCAAGGTTCCTACTAACCTCACTAGGGTAGCTATTGCTTCCCCATAAATGGTGCCAAAAAAGGGTTGATACCTTCGATCCGGATTATGGATGTAGTATAAGTCTTTATCCCTAGTAGACCTAGGTTTATCGAATCCTCGGGAAGCAGAAGCATAGTGAAGTTACTTTAACGGACCTTCGGGAGTTTTAGAATTCCTTTTGTGTTTTTACCGAACCAAGAGTTTGCGTCTTTTGTTGTTGTCGATGATGGAGAGAGAGGGCCTAGGACGTTCGATTTCACGTGTAACTATGCAAAACATCTGATGGGAATAAAAGATAAAAATAAAGTATGCATGTAATTGTTAGAGCAAGATAAATTATATGTGGGTAGTGCATCCATAATTTCTATTGCCTAGGCAACCACTTATAGAAATAACCTACTAGTCTCATCCATAGAAGAAAGAGAGCTAATGATATGCATAGTGACGTCACCGTTAATCCCAAGTAAATCCCTCACATACAACCATACTACCCCTTCTGTCACTAAGATTCCCAACCTGCAGATTAGTCCTTACTCATACTCCCTATACCTAGCTCAATCCTCGGGGTCTTGGGTTCTTGACAAGTCCTTAGATTGAGGCAAGAGAGGATACAATAATCATCATGTCATACAAACTAATACATGATCCCATCTATGATAAATAACATGCACAAAAGCTACATGGCTAGGCCGAAGCTCTTAGCCCAAGGAGAATTACTCACACATAGAGATGAGATCAAAGATCATAAACATTGTAATGGAAATCATGATATTGATAGAAAATAGTCTTACAATGTCGCCAATAGAAGATGAGATCTACTATTACAAGTGGTGGAATATGGCTATGGTGGTGGAGAAGGGTTTGGAGATTAGATCTAAGTCTATTCCTCCGGCGGCTCTTCGATGTTGTGGATGGGGAGATCTGGAGGCGGCTGATGATCTAGGAGGTGCTCGGCTTGCTCTTTTCTCATCGCCTGAGTCCTCTTTATATAGGGGCCCCTTCACAAAAATTGTTCTGGTTTGACCTAGCGGTATCGATGGCAACTATATGACTGGAACTATATGGCCGGAATTTTTATTTCCATCGTATAGTTGGTCGTTAAAGCGGGTGTCTCCACTTCACGACTCCTGGTTTCTTTGGGTTATTATAAATCTCGTATCTTTGACTTTAATGTACTGATTCCCATCATCAAACGTCATTATCTGCGCAGGGAAAATAGCAAGAAAGGATTGCATATCCCTTTGATCATTAGGCATTAGTGGCACGGTTTAGAGATATATTTTATAAAAAATATGAATAATATCCAGTTTAAATGTGGACGTAGATGGCTATATTTCAGAGCCATCACTAGTGCTAGTCTCTTTTCTGTGATGAATAAAGAGATGATTTATAAATGGATGATTCCTATTAGCTTATAGGAAGATGATTGAATGTTTTAAGAGGCTATGCTTGGGCTTGTACTCAAGCAGATATGAACCTGCTAGGTACTACCCTTCTAGGAATGTGCCTTGTACCAGCAGCTGTGATGTGTATCTATCAAGTGAAAACTAGATCATAGGGTCAATGATGCTGGTCTGAGACCCTACCTGTGTAAGAACACATGTTTTATAGTGGATACCTATTATTTGTTGCTTAGTATGACCCTCTTTACAATGCACTTGCATGAAAATGAATGTGTAAGATGGAAAATAACTAGATCTATGGGCTTTGGAATATACCCTGAGACTTGGACTTCCTGATGTTGCCTTGTACTCCTGGCTTGTGTAGCCCTAGGTCTGTTTCTGCTTTCCCCTGGCCTTATCTTGCTCCTCTTGGTGCTGCTGCTCCTTTGTGACCTTGCTATCCACCAAGATCCTCCCCCTCTTCAGGTCACCATCCTTGCTGGTGCTTTCCTAGGTTTTCTATGGTGGAAAGTGGATGATCTGGTGGTGTGGTTTGCAAGAACTTGTGGTGTTCTTGTATATGATGTTGGCTGAGTTAATTCGAGTGGTTTCTGTGATGAGCTGATAAGAACAGGTAGTACCTTTGGTAGATTGGGTGAAATGAAATGGGATAGACATGTGAGAAAGGTTACTAAAACTACTCCACTTCTACTTTTATACTGCTTGGCTATGTTGGACAACACATCATGTGTATGTGAGTAAGCTACTTATAGCTGGGCCCCATATATATGGTGCAAGTTCCCATTCATTGGAACTTGTTCCTATGGATGAGCTCAACTTGAAAGATCTTTGCTCTGGATCAGATCAAGTGAATTTGATTTACTTTCCCTTCCTTTTACTATTATCTGTCCTGGTGAAACTTGCCCCTTCTAGCTAATGATGTTGTCGTGAAGCTTTTAAATTTGAGAAGAATAGATACTTCATTTGATGAAGTTTGTCCCTACTTATTTAAATTTGCTCAATGATGTATTGAAACATTTCATCTCACTGTTTAAGACTGAGAGCACTCCTAACACTCACCCCTTTCTATTTACTTTTTTCTGTCTTTATTTGCAGGTACAAGATCAAATGAAGAACAAGAAGATTTAGACTAGGCTTAGTTTAGGACTAGTCTGTTAGTTTTCATTTGTAATCTTTTTCTTTTCCTCTTTCGTAAGAACAATGTAATGTGTGTTTATTGTTAAGAGAGATTTTATTTCCTTCAATATTGTCTCTGTAAAGTACTTTCTTTATATCACTTTGTGTTTGTTTGTTATTTATGGAATAAATGAAAGAATAAAGAAATTCTATTTGAGTTATACATTTGTATTGTTGTCAATTCCCTTTACTATTTTATAATTGTTAAATATTCAAACAATAATAACTAAATATTTTTGGAAATTAGATAAACACTAATTACTTCTAATTTTCAAAATTTTCAAATTTCAAATATGAATTCAAATTATTCAACCAAATTCATAATAATTCCTAAGGATCAAAGGTTAAGGGTTTATTTCTAACTTGGTAATTATGGTTGATGTCTCAACTCAGAGTGTGATATTGATATTGCCTTTTAATGTGATCTAGATGACTCTATTTTTCTAAATTTGTATTGGGGTTTAAGATAATAGGATAGGTAAGGCTTCCATCAACACACTCATCTGGTATTCTAATTTTCCCTTAGAAACTTAATTTGACTAAGAGCTACCATTCTTTGGCTGCCTAAAAAAACAGGAATTGATTCCACTACTAACTTCATTCTAGGGTTATGAATAATGAAGTAAACATAGTTATGTTCATGGCTTGATAATACTTTGGTTAAAGGTTTCTCAAAAATTCCAATCTTCACACTTCACTAAGCTAGGGTCATAGTTAAGGAATTCCTTTCCTAAATATACTTTATTTAAATCTCTCCTCTGCTTCACTAGGATCTCTTTCCCCTAAATGAACTAGTCATCTGGATCCACCATATCTATCATCATATGATGACATGGTCATGCCACTTCAATAACTCCCATTCTCCATTCTTCTACATAAAACTTCTATTGCTTAGCTACCATTGATGAATCCATCAATGTAACTACTTCTAACTCCATCCATAAACTCCTTTATAATAACCTTGCCTCTACTTCCAAGGCTTTCAAGATTACAATTCTCTCTATATCACATGTGATATCAAACCTCTGGAATAGGTATGGTACTACTCCCCATAATACAAGTTTGTTCTTGTATTAGCTTGATTACACTACTATGCTTCCAACTACTCCATACAACTCATATTTCAGTTCATCATACTCTATATTGACTTCTCATGATCAAGCTAGATGATTCAGCTTACTAAGGTTTTGCCTAATTTGGTATTATCACAACACTTCTTCATCATCTAGATATCTATTCTCAAGTGACTTGAGGATAATGACCACCATCCTTGATCATACAAAGCTTAGGTTTCTAATTGTCTGATCAACATCTTCCCTTAACTAAGTAGTAGACTTGTACTAATCTTTTTATAAAGTTTATCTTGTTAAGGAAATTATTTTAAGTTTATACCCACTTGGATTAACAATATTATTATCTGATACACCAATACTACTAGCTTTCTCATAGCTCCTCAAGCACCAGTTACTTCTTGGGTGTAGATACTTCTTCTAGTTAACTCATGAGTGAGTTAACTCCTCCAACATCAGATGGTTTGATCTCCACTAAGGATCACATTCCATTAATGATGGCACGGTCTACTATATCTAGATCTTTCTTCTTATTAATTTACTTAAGGTCTTTGGAAGGTCAATATAATAGGTCAAGGCTAAAGATTAATAAGTCATATGTCAGGGATTGATCACTCAACATTGATGATCAATTGACACTAGGACTTGGTTAAATAGGAATGTCATCTCTTAATATGATATTAAGGGTATTTGATGGATGGTCTTGGCTTGACTTCCTTTTCTACTCTATTTTTGATAAGAGTTAATGTTTAAGAACTACCATGATACCCATGGTAGGAATAACTATGGCAAGCAGGTGTATCAAGATTTAGTTATAGAGTTTCTTTACTTAAGTTACACACTTAACTTGGTATTCAGGGTTTGTGGTAGATAATACCTTGATATCATCTTTAGAATATTAAGTATTCATCCTTGAGTTGTTGTAGGGAATACCATGATATTATCTCTATAAGATCCCTTATTATTCATTAAGTAATGTGTTATGGGTTTAGCTCTATAACATTTGATCTACCCATAGATCAAATTATGCTACCCAAAAATAGGGTTTTAGCAAAGGTCATATTGAAACTTATCGCAATCAACTTGATGATCTACTTCAGTTCCACCAAGTTAAGAGAAGCTTCAATCACTTTGACAAGTTTTATTCAAAAGCATGAAAATCATCTACATTTTCTATGCATGAATGCAATGCACACACCTCATCTCAGCTTATTTCTAAGCTCTAATGCTAGGATGTTACAATGGTTGACTTGTTAGGAGTAGTTCGTAAGCTCCATACAATAGACGGCAGTTTGTCCGCCCAAGCCCCCGCAACATGATGCAGTGGTGCTTCGAGCCTAGGTCGAAGGCCTTGAAGAATTAAACCATTATCCCTTTCGACTTGTCCATTGTCTTGTGGGTGTGTGCCTGATGCAATGTCAAGTCAGATCCCTTCATCTTCGCAAAACTCGGCAAGTTCTCCCATTGAAAAGTTGTTCCTATTGACTGTAATAATATTTGCGAATAGCCGAATCGGATTATGACGTCCTCGACTAATCTGATGTAGCTCCACCACAACTCGTGACAGGTTTAGCCTCAATCCATTTTGTAAATTTATCCACCATCACTAGTAGGTGAGTAAATCCACTTGGAGCCCGTTTGAACGGTCCTACCATGTCAAGCCCCCAGACCTCAAAGGGCCATTTAATCGGAATTGTTCATAGTTGATCAGTCGGAACATGGGCTTGCTTGGCGTACTTTTGGCAGCCTTTGCATGTCTTGACCAGCTTCTCGGCGTCTGCCTTGGCTATAATCCAGAAAATCCGTGTCGAAAAGCTTTTTCCTCTAAAGATTTGGCTTTGGCGTGATGCCTGCATTCGCCTTCATGGATTTCCCTTAGGATTTCCACTCCTCCGAAAAACACAGCGCTGAAAAACCCTAGATACACTCCACTTATAGAGCTCACCATTGATTATTGTGTAGGATTTCGCTCGTTGGACGATCTGCTGGCTCAGAACTTTGTCTTCGGGTAATTTTTGTTCTACTAGGAATTCAAGGTAGGGTTTTATCCAGCTAGGAATTACAGCCAGAACTGCTATAAGGTGCTCCAGAAAAGTGCTATCCGGGACCTTTTTCCGTGTAGAGCCTATTCTTGACAATGCGTTTGCTTCCTTGTTTTCTGTTCGGGGAATGTGTTGAACTTCAAACCCTTCGAACGATTTTGTTAGTTCATCCACAACATCTCGATATGCTGCCATGTGCTTATTTTCCCTATAGTGATTGGATACTTGCCGAGCAACTAAATCCGAGTCTCCGTAGCACAAGAGTCGACGAATGTCGATGTATTTTGCAATTCAAATTCCATGTAGCAGGGCTTCATATCCGGCAATATTAATGGTTGCCATGAAGTGAATCTTCAAGACATAGAATAGTTTATCTTCTTGGGGAGATTAGAGTACCACACCAGCCCGAGCTCCCGAGCACTTTTGACCCGTCAAAATGCTAGGTCCAGTATTCTGACTCTAGGACATTAATGTTTTCTGTCGCCTCTGTCCAATCAGTGAAAAAATCAGCAAGGATTTGGGCTTAATCGTTGTTTGTGGTTTATACTCAATTTCAAAAGTTGCTAGCTCGATTCCCTACTTACCAACGTGTCCCGTGGCATCGCTGCTGTTGATTATACTTCTCATGGGACCTGTTCTCACCACAGTAATATTGTGCTCTTGAAAATAGTGTCGTAGCTTTTTGGCTACAAAGAACACACCATAGGATAACTTTTGGTAATAAGGATACCGTTGTTTTGATTCTATCAGAACCTCGCTGAGATAGTAAGTCGTATGCTACAAAACTATTCCTATTTTTCCTCCTTTTGTTCCACCATCATTATGATGATGACGACTCTGGTTGTCACAGCAACATAGAGCAACATGGGTTCCTGAGGTTCTAGTGTTGCAAGGATAGGGGCGGATGAGAGTACTTATTTCGGTTCTTGGAGTGCATCCTCAGCTTCATCGGTCCAGATGAATTTATTGGTCTTTTTTAAGAGCTTGTATAATGGTGCGGCTCTTTCACCGAGCCGACTTACGAACCGATTGACTGCAGTGATGTAGCCAGTGAGCCGTTGTATGTCCTTCAGGTGGGTTGGCCTGGTAATGTTGAGTATGGCCTTTATCTTGTCTTGGTTCACCTCTATGCCTCTCTGACACACGATAAAACCTAACAATTTTCTGGCTAGAATTCCGAAAAAACATTTTTTCGGGTTAATCATTATGTTGTATTTTCGTAGATTTGTGAATGTTTCCTCCAAGTGAAAATTTGAGTTTCCTTCTTTTTGGACATCACCGCCATGTCATCAACGTATGCATGTACATTGCGTCCAATTTGATCGTGGATGCAATGCTGCATAGTGTGTTGGTACGTAGCTCCTGCGTTTTTAGCCCGAAGGGCATCGTTACGTAGCAGAAGGTTCCGAAGGGGGTGATGAACGAAGTCTTTAGTTTGTTAGGCTCCTTCATGCGTACTTGGTGATAACTGTAATATGCATCAAGAAAACATAGGAGTTCTGAGCCTACCATTGAGTTGATAACTTGGTCGATTCTAGGCAGAGCGAACGGATCTTTGGGATAAGCCTTGTTCAAGACAGTATAATCGACACACAATCTTAAATCAGTGGTGTCCTTTTTAGGGTCCATTACAGGTTTGGCCGACCACTCAGTGTGGATGACCTCTTCGATAAATCTGGCTAATTCTAACCGGGCTAACTCCTTAGCTATAACTTTGCGATTTTCATCGCCGAAATGTCGTAAGGACTATTTGACGGGTTTAGCGTTAGGATACATATTTATAGAGTGCTCGACAAGTTTCCTAGGTACTCTGGTCATGTCAGAAGGTTGTCATGCAAAGATATTTTTATTAGCTTTGAGGAACTCGATGAGCGCGCTTTCCTATGCATGGTCTAAACCTACGCCTATATGTGTCACCTTGGAGGGGTCGTCGTTCTTTAGTGGTGTTGACTTCGTCTCTTTCGATGCCTTGAAATCCGGAGTCAGCTTCAGCACCTCCTTCTTCGTCATGGGTATCTCGAACAGATCAGTGTTCTTCTTGATCTCTTGGTACTCCTCGGCATGTAGTACGGCTTCAGCGAAGGCGGCAACTCCGTCCTTGCATTCTCGTGCTTTCTTCGGGTTTCCCCAAATTGTGATAACACCTTTGGGACCCGAAAGTTTCATCATGTTGTATATGTAGCAGGGGCGAGCCATGAATTTCCAGTAGGCTGAAACCCCGAAGATATAATGGTATGCCCTCTTTAACGACGCCACTTCAAAACATAGTGGTTCAGTCCGATAATTATCCGGTGTTCTAAAAGTAACGTCACGAGTAATTTCTCCTAGAGAGTTCGCTTGCCTTCCATGGACGATTCCATGGAAAACCACACTGCTGTAATCCAGCTGGGTTTCCGATATTTTCATGCGATGCAGTGTTTAGACGTAGAGGATATTGATGCTACTGCCACCATCCATGAGAGTTTTTGAGAACTCATAGCCATCAATCAGTGGATTGACGACTGATGCATGTAAAATGCATATATGAACTTTGTAGTTTATTGTGTTAAAATGCTTATTATTTTGCAATTTGATTATATTTATTTGGACTAACCTACTAATAGTTACAAAAGTGCACAAGTTCTTGTTTTACACTTTGATGTGTAGGAAAAATATGAATATGGAAGAAAATCGCTCAGTATGGCAGTATTTGGAGTTTCCTGGAATCTGTCCTACAGAACACTTTTCAAAGATGGACTCGTAAGAGCTTGAATATGACGTCAAATGAAAAAGAGATCAACATGAAAATTGTGGGGAATTTTAAGATGTATGATTTCGAGTCAAACATCGTCTAACACGTAGTGCGGATGCTCCAAAAAAGGCCCGATTACTGAAGGGTACAAAAGCAGCTTCGGGATTCCAAAGTTGGCAACGTGGTTGACTCAAACTCTTGCCATATGAGATCAATTCGGCCAAGCCACAAATTTAGAGACTTTTGGGCCTTTCTAGGAGTCACCATGAAGGTTCTAGAGATTCCCAAGATCCCTTGGATCCAAGGGTTTCGATCCGATAGCACCGGTGAAGCCTCCACCACTATACATTGAGGGGAAATCCTATTTTTGGAGGCAGCCACTACAAGCCACGAATTTTTCCCCCTTGGCCTCCATCTAGAAGGGGAGGTATCATCTACATCACCAAGAAGCTTCAAGGAAGAAGGAGGCAAAGGGGTGGTGCTCCCCAAGCGCAGCTGCCGCCATAGGAGGGCGCGGCACCTCCCTGCCGCCGGTGCCGCCTCCTCTCCTCGCGTGACCGCCTCTCCCCCTTGGAGAGGCACATATCCATCACCATCTACAACGATATCCCCTCCATATACCTACTGTAATCTCTTGGCAAACATGATGTATGATGCAATATTTTACTTTCCCATGATCTATTGTATCTCTATGTTGATGTTTGAGTAGTGATTGTTCATAGAAATTGTGATCTGGTTCGTTTTGGTTGCGTACATGTTTGTTATATTCTATGATGGTCTTATGTACTGATATATGAGTGCATACATATGTTGGAGGATGCATAAGGTTATCACCGTTACATGTTGTTAGGAGGAGGAATGGAGGGAGTTGAACAGAAACTGTGTTCCAAGTCTTCTATGCGTGCTATATTAATTCATGGTTAATTAACGGGGAATGTATTGGGGACCTTAGAACTTAAAAGCGGTGGTTGGACATATGTCTTAATGAATCCCTTGTTAGCACATTAACTTAGCTTAGGAACCAATAAGTAGGGTGTGTGGTAGTTCATTTACTTGACTACTCCGTGATTTAGGGCTCCACCTAGAAGAAACAATAGACTTTATCCATATAAGTTAATGTGATGGTTAGGAGTGTCACCTTCTAGACACACATCCTTAATTAATCCTATTGTTGCTATAGATTATAGTGCCTTGGGATTTTAATCATCAAGTTATTTATGCTTTATTGTGTTTAGTACTAATGCATCTTGCTATAATATGTTTTTCACTAATTGTGACAACCAAATGAATGAAACAACAATTTGTCTAAACATTTACTCCCTTGATAAAACTTGCCATCACTCCACTTCACTAGATCTATTTTACTTGCACTAGTTTATTCATAGTAATTACTTCCAACATTTTACCGCATTCTAGTTAATAGTAAAAACAACCACACATACACACTCTAGATCCTAGCTTTGCATATAAGGCCATATAAGTGGGTTATAGGGCTTTAGAGAATAGATAGTTTACCTTCAGCTCCTCGTGGGTTCGATACTCAAATACTTATTGAATTGTACTAAAGTGATCCCCTGCACTTGGCGGTTATCAAGATACTTTTCTAGCGCCGTTGCGGGGGAGCGTAGCGCTAGGCTTCTATTCTTTCTTGCATTGCTAGTTTACTTTTAGTACCTTTTTTATATAAAACTAAAGCCCAAAAAAATAGAAAATGGAAAATACCAAAAATACTTCTTTTTTGGGCATAAGCATGGACATAAATGATGCTTTGTCTAGATACTTGCATAGTTCTGAGATTGCTAAGAAACATAGAGAATCACCAGAAGGGGAAATACTAGAGCATTGGTTAAAAAAAATTAGATTCTACTTCTACTGAGTTGCTTGAATATCATAGTGATGTAACTTGTTGCTCTAAACAAGATGATAGAAACTTTAAATTTCATTGTATGTTCCATGAATATCATGTCATTGCCTCCTACAATAGAGGTGATTATGCTCATTTAGGTATGGAACAAGTAGAGCAATTTGTTATTTTTATGGCAGCTTATGAATTAAAAACTTTCATTGATGAATTAAATCTAGTGTTGTAGCTTGTAAAGTTGATATGGGAATTACTCTTCTCCTTAATTATTGTATAGCCAACTTAAAGGAAAATATTTATGTTGTTGACTACAATAATAGGGATATTGCTACACAAGAGAGCACCAATGTTTTGCAGGAAGAGGATGATAAAAACATAAGCTTGGGGATGCCCATGCAACCCCTAGAAGAGGATAAATAAGAACAAGTGGAGGAAGAATGGAGTAGCTTCCCATCTCCTACTCCCAATAATGGTAATGAACAAATTCCCATGGAAACACCTTCTTATACTATTGTAAGTAATGGTAATATTTATTCTAATAAGCCCATACTTGATGAATCTCTTGATGTGAATGCTTTATTTGGAGAATCATATGATAGTTTGGTAGATAATATATTTGTAAAGGATAAAAATGATTCCATGAGTACTAGTCCTTCCATTAAAAAAATGAGGAATATTGCTTTGACTTATTAAATGATAGTGCTATGGATGATGGTTCTTTATTGCCCGATAGTCCTATATGTGGAACAATTGTGTCTAATATATGGGAGGATAATAATTATATAATGAGACAGATGACACCTTATTCTCATTAGATGATAAGTCTTTATATGGTGACTCTATTAAAAACTATGAGGGTGAACTTACCTTTGATGCTTGCAACTATTATGAAAGAGGAGGAGATAAGAGCCATACTTATATTTACATATTATTTAAAATGCAAGCTATTGATCATTATATGTATTGGACATCACAAAGTTGCTGCTACTTATTCATATATAAAATGCCAATGCATAGGAAGAAAGTTAGACTTAAATGTTAATGTCTATGTGATTTGTGTTGTGCTCGATATGCTTTCAAATACTATTCTATTTGAGCACACCTAGATATCCATGTAACATGTAAAATAAATTTAGCTACTGTTATTTAATAATTAGTGTAAGATTTTAACTAAATATAAAATTTGGGAGAGCAAATGAGAAGGATTAGCAATGGAGAAGTTGGGCTCGACCTTGAGCATGTGTTGTTCATGCCAATGGAACTATTGCAAAGTCTAGATCATTAAAAATTTCCCCACATAAAAACAAAATAAAAAGAGTATCTCTTTTGTAATATATTAGCTTCTTGAATAAAATGGTTTCCCAATAATTACTAAAGTTTTCATCATGGTAGAAACTATTATATCATTTGTTTGGAGAACTAACCATTTTGTAGGAAGTGAAGTAACATGAAGATGAAATATTTCTTCATTTGAGATGAGCGATATGATATGATGAGAAAGAAATAGAAGACAAGAACTATCAGTACCACAAGCTTGGGATGCCCACGCATACCCCTCTTCTTTCAAGTATTTCAAGTAATATCATTCCAAATTCATGTCTTAGTTTTGGTTTGTGTATTTATGGAAACCATGTCTGAATTACCTTTTTGTTTTGTTTGGATTTTCTTTTTGAACTCTTGTTGTTGCAAGAGAGTTTTCTTTTAGTTTGGTTTCTGAATTTTTTAATAAAGTACCTGATGTCTACGCACTCGTATTCTTGTAGACAGTTTTTGGGCCTCCAAGTGCAGAGGTTTGTAGAACATCAGCAAGTTTTCCCTTAAGTGGATCACCCAAGGTTTATCGAACTCAGGGAGGAAGTGGTCAAAGGTATTTCCTCTCAAGCAACCCTGCAATCAAGATACAAGAAGTCTCTTGTGTCCCCAACACACCCAATACACTTGTCAGGTGTATAGGTGCACTAGTTCGGCGAAGAGATAGTGAAATACAAGTGGTAACGGTGATAGAAAATAGCTTGATGGCATGGAAAAGACTAAAGGCAAACTGAAATAAAGATGGAAGCTAGCAAACATGTAACAGATCTAATTGCAAACGGTGTATCAATGCTTAGAAACAAGGCCCAGGGATCATACTTTCACTAGTGAACACTCTCATATAAATATCTTCTCTTTATGATACTACTCTTAACTACTCTCCGGTTGGACACTCTAATCCATGGTAGGGCTATAACAGCACACCTCAAAGTTCGCTTTCCGCATCTAGATAACCCCACACTGTCACCTTGAGCACTAAATGGTTCCAACAAACACCACAATTTCATAGAGAGATCCAACTCCAAATATAACTCATAACAAGTATTTGTAATCTCTAGCCTAAGTGCCACCATGGTGTGCACGCTGTCACTTTCACACACATGGGGAGAGCAGAGATCTATTAAAGCACTTGAGTAGCAAGGTAGATCTATAGATTACAAGCTCATGATCTCAATAAGATCATGCATAGAGAGAGAGATGAACACATAGCTACCGGTAGAACCCTTAGCCTCGAGAGAGAACTACTCCCTCCTCATCATGGGAATCAACAATGGTGATGGAGATGGCGGTGGAGATCGATGGAGATGGCTCCGGGGGCACTTCCCCGTCCCGGAAGGGTTCCAGAATAGAGACTTTCTGTCCCCTGAATCTCCCCTTTTCGTGGCTGGAGGCTTGACTATTTAGGGTTTCTGTATCGGGAGGAATATATAGGCGAAGGGGCAAGGTCGGTGGCCAGCCAGGGGGCCCACACCATGCCCTGGCACGGCCTGGGGGACCCGCGCCTAGGGGTGGTCTGGCCACCCTGTGGCCCCTCTCTAGCTCTCCTTCTGGCTCCGTGAATCTTCCGAGAAAATATCGACTTTGGCTTTTGTCCGGTCCAATTCCGAGAATATTGATTTTCTGACTTTCCTGGAACCAAAAACAGCAGATAACAGGCAACTGGCAGTGTGGCTCTTGTTAATAGGTTAGTCCAAGAAATCATATAGAAAGTACTCCAAAGTTAGAACAAAACACAAGAAAGTAGATAAAACCAAGCATGGAACATCAAAAATTATGGATACGTTAGCAACGTATCAACATCCCCAAGCTTAACTCCTGCTCGTCCTCGAGTAGGTAAGTGATAAAAAGAAAGAATAATTTTTTAGGTGACATGCACCATCATAAAATTGATCAAAGTATTTATAAAACATTTGAAAGCTGGGATCATAGTACTTCAATCATAACATGAAAGACAAAGTTCTAACAATAAGTCAAAGAAACTATGTTGCAACATGAAAAGGCACAAACAAAAGATTCATGAATAACAATGCTTTGCAAGACGTTTGTTTGTTTCACATAAAGAAAACATAGCATAGTGGCATTCATCTTGTCCCTCATAGAGTAGCAAACATAAATGCATAGGACACCTTCAAAGTTCATAAGAGTGACTAGATACAAATAGTTTACAACAAGCAATATCAAAGCTATGCATCAATCAACAAGTCTTGGGACAATGCACATAGAACTAAGAATGACAACTATGATCTCTTAATTGGTGCATAAAGATAGAAGGTGGAGACTCAATATAAAAGTGGAAGAAAGGCCTTCATAGAAGGAAGTAGGGATTCAAGTCTCATAAAGAGCTTCCAAAAATTATGGTACTTGTTAGCTTTCAGCTCTCATTGCCCCTATCATAAGCATGTTTAAGGTGATTAAGGTTAAAGTGAAGAAACTATGGTGTATATGCTTGACGAAGTATAAGTTGGAAATCTCATGTCCCTTGAATACGAGGGCCGCTCCTCATTCTACTCAAGTTTAGTCACCGGTAAGTTCTTGTCATCGTAAGTACATGTGTATCATAGAGAACCGCCAACGGGGTACCCCTTGCCCGATGATACGGAAGAATCCCCATATCAAAATGACAAGGCAAGCAGACAACGAGCATCTCAGTAATCTTCTTATTTACCATGGTAATATGGTGCTTTTTTCTCTGTTTCCTCTTTTCATAATCTTTTTTTCTCTTTTCTCTTTTTTCTCAATAGGACTCTTTTTTTATAAGAAGAATACTTCATAGACAGCTCATTATGGTTATGCTGCAGGTTTTCACCATGACAACATGGATTAGACCAGCGGCCTAGGCATTTCTCTAACACACATACATAACTCCATGGACTTACAAGCTCCCCTTTCATTTCACACCGACAACATCCATAAACAAAAGAGCATGATATCAACTAGGTACAAAGTACCCGTGCAATGTTGAAAGTGTTCCCCATGACAACATGGTTCTACTAATCCCCAACAAATAAGTGCAAGCATATACAACATAGACGACACAATGGTTCAAGTTTATTAAGGGCAAGAAAAGTAAAGTGTGCCATCAAGTTTGTGAGAGCTTTAATCACTAATTTTCTCAAACCAAGTTTAATTTGGAAGGTAGACAAAAACATGAATATACTTGGAATAGCAAATGCTAATAGGTAGGTATGGTGGACTCTTTGGAATAACTTCATTTTATTTGGAGTTGGATGCATGAGTGAAACTCATACTTGGTTATGGAGGCTAGGAAAAGACTGGGAGCGACCAACTAAGAGAGCAATAATGGCCATAATCATGCAGAGTGACAAAACATCATTAATCAAAGCATAAAGTGATATTACAAGTTGAAAACTAAAGGATCACAAAGGCTATGGTGACTTGGGATAGTCATAACATGGTGTGAGCATGTGCCAAGTCAACCCAAATAAAGCATCAAAGGAGAATACCACAATACTATCCTTTAATATGCTAAAACAACGCATGATTCATCCAAGGCACGTTAAGCAATCTCAATTGTTTATAACAAGTAATGCTACAGCAAATAATACTAAGCATAAATCCAAAACAATATCAAGCATGGCATGACAAAGCATAGGCCACAGTCAAAAACAAGCTCTCTTTACCACTTGAGCATGAGCTTTCCTACTCTTTTCCAATCCAAACCAAACTATTTGAAAACCAACGCATGAAAGAGGGGGTCCAACCAATTTATTCATCAAACTAAGCAAATGAAAAACCAAAAGGAAAACGAAAAAGAAGACGCTCCAAGAACAACATAACTGTGCATGAAACAATAAAAATGAAGTGTTTGGAAGAAACCTGGGATTTTTATTGATGAAGAGGGGGATGCCTTGGGCATACCGAAGCTTTGACGCTTGTACATCTTGGATATTTCTTGGGGTGACACGCGTGGCATCCCCAAGCTTGAGCTTTAGTCCATCCTTCATCTCATTACTCATTCCTTCCATACACCTGAAATTTTTCCTTCATACAAAACTTCACACAATCTTTATTAGCAACATTAGTGCACTTAAGATAATAAGTCTTTAGGTTCCGTTCTAACACCAATAAAACTTCCATTAAAACACTAGCTCCTGTAGCACTTCCCTCAAAAAGTTCAATTCCTCAAAAGAACTCAAAAAGGAACCAACATGAAGCAAATGCAAATAATGGCAGAAATCTGTCAAAACAGACTAGCAGGTAAAGACGAATTTTTTCGAAGACCTTCTGTTGCTCAAATCAAAAAGTGTTGAACTAACTAAAGTTAGATAACAACCTTGGGCGGAAGCAAAAAATTCACGCCTCAAAAGGACGTACATAGATTTTACACGAATTTTTATGGTGAAGAACAGAAATCTGTTTCGGGACAACAACTTTCCCAAGCATTACTTCTCTCTCATTAGAGGTTACTCTTGGCACAAAAAGCAAATGAAAAGGATAAGGAGCGGTTATTACAGAAGTAATAACTTCCAAGACTCATCTAAAACTTTTGGGTTATCTCCCAATAAGTACTTTTCTTTAACGCCTTTAAGTTAGGCATGATAATTTGAGAAGATGCTCACATAAGAAATATGAATTGAAGTAAAAGAGAGCATCAAGAAGCAAATTCAAAACACATTTAAGTCTACCCCACTTCCTATGCATAGGAATATTGTGAAGAAACAAGTCATGAAAGCACAAAGCAACAAGCATAGGAAAGCAAAACAAGTGCAACTTCAAGACTTTCAACATAAAGTGGGGAAACTTAATATTGTTGAGATGCATAAAATCATGTTTCCCTCTCTCATAATAACTTTCAGTAGCATCATGAATAAAATTAACAATATTACTATCACATGAAACATTCTTATCATGAGCCACATGCATATAACAATTATTACTCTCCACATAAGCATAGGAATTCTTATTAATTGTAGTGGGAGCAAATTCAACAAAATAGCTATCATTGTTATTCTCATCACCATAATCATCAAATATAGGAGGCATATTGTAGTCATAATGAATTTTCTCATCAATAGTAGGTGGACTGAAAATAACATATTCATCATTGTAATCATCATATATTGGAGGTATAGTATCATCATAAGCAATAGAATAGTTATCTTCCAAAGTGTGTTCATTTGTAAACATATCATCATTGGAAGGATCATGGATAGAACTAATAGTGTAGCAATTATTAATATCATCATTTTTAGAGTTGGTACCGAAGAGATTTTCAATATAAAAGGTAGTGTTCTTTTCCCAATCATGATCACTACTATAGGTAATAGGCATAGGAACATCATCGAGTTCAGACTCATCAAAAACTATAATAGGAGCAACATGCTTAGGGGAAAATACTGTTTCCTCTCTTCTTTTACTCCTCCTCTTCTTCTTTTTCTTCCTCTATTTAGGAGGGAGAGGCTTGAAAGGAAGCTTCTCCATATACCCTGGTTCATTGTTAGAGACAATAGAAGAAACTATGGAGGATTCCTCCTTTTCATTAATAAGAACAAAACACATATTAGTCCCGTCATATTTTGGTAGTCTTTTATAATATTTTGTATGTAAGTATTTGTGTGGCAATTATCAAAACAATAAAGATGACAACCATGCATGACGCTATTCATACCAAAAGCACGCATATCTACCAAAGAAGTTTTTCTTGATAACTCTTCACACCCCAAAAATAACGTAAGTTCATCATGCTGATTAGGAGTGATCATGTCATCACAATACAAACTTGCAGTACTCATTGGATTAGAAGGGCTATTATTATGGCCCGAGCATTGAAAATTTAAATGACCCACTTCAAAGCAAAGTTCACAAATAAAAGGATAGAGGGCACAAACTTTTTACCAAGATCATTTAGAGCCCTATACCACGTTCTAGTTTTTTCATTCATGTGGGTGATACAATATTCTTCTTCAATTTGATTATTCTCACAAGGTCTATATATTCCACAAAAATTAACATTCTTATAAGAAGTAGTACTTTTAGAGGTTTCAGCATGTTTATTGCTATCATTAATAACAATTTCATTTTCCATGCAAGTGTCTTTATAAGGCTCATGATACATGTCCCATTTTTCTTTAGGAGCATTAATATGAGAAGCAAAGGTTCTATAACAATCAACAAGAATTTGAGGATCAAGATCATATTTAGCACTAAGCTCTTGAAAATCAATAGTTTCAGCAAAAGACTTAATATAATCATACTCATAGTTTATACCTGGTTCTTTACCTTTGTTGTTATCCTAATCTTCGGTATTGCTCTGAATTGTTTCAAGAAGATCCCACTTAGCTTTGACCTCCTTACTTGTGAAGGATCCCTCTAAACAAGTATCTAGATAGTCATGAAAGCCTTGCATAGAAATTATTAATAACAATATTACTGGGGAGCTCATGAATGGGACATCTGAGCATTAGTGACTTCAATCTCCCCCATGCTTGGGCAATACTTTCTCCATCATGAGGAGGAAAATTATAAATGTAATTCCTATCTTTATGAATTTCATGAGGAGGATAAAATTTAGAGTAAAAGAGAGATTCAAGTTCCTTCCACTCCAAATGATGAGGATCATCTAGTAGCTCATACCACTCCCTTGCTTTGCCCTTAAGTGAAATAGGGAATAGCTTCCTCTTAACTTGGTTCATTGAAATACCTGCACACTTGAACAACTCGCATAATTCATGTATAAGGAGTAAATGATCACCAGGATGGACAGTTCCATCTCCAAAATAGCAGTTATTCATAACACGGTCAACAATTTTTATCGGTATTTTAAAAGGGATGCTTTCAGTATGTGGATTTAAAATATCACAAGTATCATCAGAATTACCACATATGGGAGATAAAGTATCATCAGAGCAAATTTTATTCTTTAAAGCTGGGGAACTAAAAAGATCATTTTCATAAAAACTAACTTCCACAAGATTAGACGTTTCCATAGCATTAGTAACAAAGGTGTTCAAAATATTCATACTAATAACATTGCTATTAGCATGCAAATAAAGTTCCATGGGTTTTTTAATTTTCTTTTCAGACAATTCAAGTTCTATCTTAGGAAAAATACTAAAAAGCTCTCTAATTTTGTTGTTGTTTTCCATTAAGCCTAACTAGTGAAACCAAGAAACAAAAAGACAAAATTGCAGAACCTAAAGGAAATAACTTCGAGCACTCACACCAGAGGATGTGAGTACCTTTTACCTTACCTCCCCGGCAACAACGCTAGAAAATAGCTTGATGTCTACGCACTCCTATTCTTGTAGACAGTTGTTGGGCCTCCAAGTGCAGAGGTTTGTAGAACAGCAGCAATATTTACCTTAAGTGGATCACCCAAGGTTTATCAAACTCAGGGAGGAAGTGGTCAAAGGTATTCCCTCTCAAGCAACCCTGCAATCAAGATACAAGAAGTCTCTTGTGTCCCCAACACACCCAATACACTTGTCAGGTGTATAGGTGCACTAGTTCGGCGAAGAGATAGTGAAATACAAGTGGTATAGATAATTATAAGTGGTAATGGTGATAGAAAATAGCTTGATGGCGTGGAAGAGACTAAAGGCAAACTGAACTAAAGATGGAAGCTAGCAAACATGTAATAGATCTAATTGCAAATGGTGTATCAATGCTTAGAAACAAGGCCTAGGGATCATACTTTCACTAGTGAACACTCTCATATAAATATCTTCTCTGTATGATACTGCTCTTAACTACTCTCCGGTTGGACACTCTAATCCATGGTAGGGTTATAACAGCACACCTCAAAGTTCGCTTTCCGCATCTAGATAACCCCACACTGTCACCTTGAGCACTAGATGGTTCCAACAAACACCACAATTTCATAGAGAGATCCAACTCCAAATATAACTCATAACAAGTATTTGTTATCTCTAGCCTAAGTGCCACCATGGTGTGCACGCTATCACTTTCACACACATGGGGAGAGCAGAGATCTATTAAAGCACTTGAGTAGCAAGGTAGATCTATAGATTACAAGCTCATGATCTCAATAAGATCATGCATAGAGAGAGATGAACACATAGATACCGGTAGAACCCTTAGCCTCGAGAGAGAACTACTCCCTCCTCATCACGGGAATCAGCTATGGTGATGGAGATGGTGGTGGAGATTGATGGAGATGGCTCCGGGGGCACTTCCCCGTCCCGGCAGGGTGCCGGAACAGAGACTTTCTATCCCCTGAATCTCCCCTTCGATGGCGGTGGCGCTGCGGAACTTTCCGTGGCTGGAGGCTTGACGATTTAGGGTTTCTGTATCGGGAGGAATATATAGGCGAAGGGGCATGGTCGGTGGCCAGCCAGGGGGCCCACACCATGCCCTGGCGTGGCCTGGGGGACCCGTGCCTAGGGGTGGTCTGGCCATCCTGTGGCCCCTCTCCGGCTCTCCTTCTGGCTCCGTGAATCTTCCGGGAAAATATCGACATTGGCTTTTGTCCGGTCCAATTTCAAGAATATTGATTTTCTGACTTTCCTGGAACCAAAAACAGCAGAAAACAGGCAACTGGCACTGTGGCTCTTGTTAATAGGTCACTCCAAGAAATCATATAGAAAGTACTCCAAAGTTAGAACAAAACACAAGAAAGTAGATAAAACCAAGCATGGAACATCAAAAATTATGGATACGTTAGCAACGTATCAGTACCAAGTTTTGCCCATTTTGGATGATTAAAGTTGAAACATATATTTGGAGTTGAAAATTCTGCATGCCGCTGTTTACCAAATGATTTTTATGATTTTTTCTATAACTCCGATTGAGATACATTTTCTACTAAAGTTACAACTTTTTATCCTCCATATGCACAAAAAATTCCTTACACGTTTAAGTGGACGAAATAAATATGTTATGCAGTTCCTATTTTTCTGGAAAGAATCTATCTTTTGTTGCATGAGTGGCCTTTTTGAGTTTTGATTTGATTCCTTTTGAGTATTTTGATATTTTATAGATATTAGCCACTTAATTAACTCTCTGGACATTTAAAACCAAATTTATTTGGGGCTTTTATCATAGTTAGCACTATATCTTTGTACCACTAATGTCACCCCATAGAAAAGAAATGGGAGAAAGTTTTGTGTTAATGTTTTTTGACAGGGAATGGAGGAACACAACACTAAGAGTTATCCAAGAATGGTGAAGGCCATAAGCTTGGGGATTCCCAAGGCACCCCACTGGACCTATCAAACTCTCGGTTTGCAAACCTCTAAACTTTGTTTTTTGAGCAACATAGAATGATCATATAAACTTGGAGCGTCTTTGTCTAGTTTTATGTATAGTTTTGCATGTTGCCTTGAGAATAAATGAAACCACCAGGATAGATATTTTGCATGCTTATGAAATATCTATTGAAACAATCTATCCCATGAATTCCTTGAAGAGAATGAGTTGTGTGCTATCAAAAGAAAAGGGGAGATAAAAACAAAAAGCTAAAATTCATGTTGTGTCTAGTTCTTAAGCTCAAGTACTTTATATGAAGTATGATTTTTTTGTACCTATTAATTTGTATATTTTGCTTGTTTATATTTATGTTCAAATATTAATGAGCAAGGTGAGAAAATAAATGTTGACATTATGAACTAGATGGCACACTCTTTAGATCTCTTTTTGCTATGCCTTCTCTATGCAAGCTAAGACTTGTTTCAAACCCCATAAACTAGACTAGGCATATCCACCTATTTGTGGCAAAAGCTACTTTCAAGTATAGTATGTATGTTAATCCTTCAAACATTCTTAAAAACACCTTTTTCATGTATTTTAAATCTCATAAGAAAGTAAGGTTTGGGGTGATACCACTACGGAAAAAAAAATTGTGCTTTACATCTTATTAGTGGTTGTTAGCTAAACCATGACTGACATGGCACAAAGCTTTAAATGTTAAATGTTGAATATTAATCATGTTTAAGTTCTACCTATGGATTGCAACGATGTGAAATAAAGTGTGCACACTGGAGTAGGCATGTTGGTAGAAAACGCTCCTGAACTGCTAGCCAAAGCCATGCATGACATGGTGGAAACTTACAACATGATGATCCTTATTGATATGATTCATATGTCTGTTTTTCTTGTTCTTCTGGAGTAGAGATACTGCCTCCTCCCACCTTGAACACAACCAAGGAATTATATTATCTTTTATGCTGAATGAATGAATAAATAAACAAATAAATAAATGCCAAAAGGGGGACATATATCTACACAAGGGTAAGAGGTACTTCCGTGATGCGGTTTCATATACCAATATGAGTATATAATGACAGGCCTAAGTTGAGTAGCATGAGGAGTGCAAGGTCATAGGCTAGGTGCATGAAACAATCAACTTGTAATATGTTTAGCACATAAACCATATGAAGCTTTAAAACAAAGTGAAATAAAAAGATACTTGGAACCCCATCCTTATTAGTATCGTTGACATGAATTACATAGCTCAAAATTCTATCTTTTATTCTTTATGGATGATTAACATATGTATTCAATGCTTACTTTCGGTACAAGATGCAAAACAGCTCAAGGGAAGACGTAAAACTAAAAAGTGAGTCTTCCAGTCAAGAGCATTAAACTAAGAAGTAGCCCAAAAATAAAGGCATAAAACACCAATGCCAATCATGAAAAGAGTCTATTATTTTATAGGTTCATCAAAGTGTGCTTAAAGATTTGTTTTATTCATCATTTGTTTTATCACACCATTACTTATTGTTTAACATATTTATAGATGTGTAAATGATACAACTTGATAATACACTTGCATATTAGGTTTCATTTAAAGGAATTGATCCTATGAACTCTACATGATAATGAAGGAAGCAAAACAATAAACTCAAAAGTCCATGTTTAGTTTTATCACCTTCATACTTGAGGATGAGCATGGGTTAAGCTTGGGGATGTTGATGCATGTAAAATGCATACATGAACTTTGTAGTTTATTATGCTAAAATGCTTACTATTTTGCAACTTGATTATATTTATTGGGACTAACCTACTAATAGTTGCAAAAGTGCACAAGTTCTTGTTTTACACTTTGACGTGTAGAAAAAAGATGAATATGGAAGAAAATCACTCAATATGGTAGTATTTGGAGTTTCTTGCAATCTATCCTATAGAACACTTTTCAAAGATGGACTCTTAAGAGCTTGAATATGACGTCAAATGAGAAAGTGGTCAACATGCAAATTGTTAGGAATTTTAAGCCGTATGATTTAGAGTCAAAAATCATCCAAAACAGAGTTCAGACGCTCCATAAAAGCCCCAATTATTTAAGGGTACCAAATCAGTTTTGGGATTTCAAAGTTGGTGACGTGGTTGACTCAAACGCTTGCCATATGAGATCAATTCGGCCAAGCCATAAATTTGGAGACTTGTGGGCATTTCTAGGAGTCACCATGAAGGTTCTAGAGGTTCCCAAGAGACCTTGTATCTAAAGGTCTTGATCCGATAGCCCCGGTGAAGTCTCCACCACTATATATTGAGGGGAAATCCTATTTTTGGAGGCAGCCACTGCAAGCCACGAATTTGCCTCCCCTTGGCCTCCATCTACAAGGGGAGCGCTCATCTACATCACCAAGAAGCTCCAAGGAAGAAGGAGGGCAAGAGGCAAAGGGCGGTGCTCCCCAAGCACAGCCGCCGCCATAGGAGGGCGTCGACGCCTCCATGCTGCCGGCACCGCCTCCTCTCCTCGTGTGGCCATCTCTCCCCCTTGGATAGGCACATCTCCATCACCATCTACAGTGAGATCCCCTCCATATACCTATTGTAATCTCTTGGCAAACATGATGTATGAGGTAATATTTTACTTTTCCATGATCTATTGTATCTCTATGTTGATGTTTGAGTAGTGATTGTTCATGGCAATTGTGATCTAGTTCGTTTTGGTTGCACACATGTTTATTATATTCTATGATGGTATTATGTACTGATATATGAGTGCACACATATGTTGGGGGATGCATAAGGTTATCACTGTTACATGTTGTTAGGAGGAGGAATGAAGAGAGTTGAACATAAACCATCTTCCAAGTCTTATATGCATGCTATATTAATTCATGATTTATTAACGGGGAATATATTGGGGACCTTAGAACTTAATGCGGTGGTTGGACATATTTGTCTTAATGAATCCCTTGTTAGCACATTAACTTGGCTTGGGGACCAATCACTAGGGTGTGTGGTAGTTCATTTACTTGACTACTCCGTGATTTAGGGCTCCACCTAGAAGAAACAATAGAATTTATCCATATAAGTTAATGTGATGGTTAGGAGTGTCACCTTCTAGACACATGTCCTTAATTAATCCTATTGTTGTTGTAGATTATAGTGCCTTGGGGTTTTAATCATCGACTTATTTATGCTTTATTATGTTTAGTACTGATGCATCTAGCTATAATATGTGTTTCACTAATTGTGACAACCAATTGAATGAAACAACAATTTGCCTAAACATTTACTCTCTTGAGAAAACTTGCCATAACTCCACTTCACTAGATCTATTTTACTTGCACTAGTTTATTCATAGTAATTACTTCCAACAATTTACCGCATTCTAGTTAATAGTAAAACAACCACACATACACACTCTAGATCCTAGATTTGCATAAAAGGCCATATAAGTGGGTTATAGGGCTTTAGAGCATAGATAGTTTACCTTCAGCTCCTTGTGGGTTCGACACTCAAATACTTATCAAATTGTAATATAGTGACCCCCTGCACTTGGGGGTTATTAATGACCAAAGCATACTTTCCTTGCCTATGGGGTTTAGGCGGATGGTCGCATTAGTCAAAGGTGATTGTTACTTCCGACCAGTACATATACTGAGAATGGCCGGAATAGTTGCGTTGAGCTCGTGCATTACTGCCTTGTTGACCTTGGCGGGTTGGGATTCAAGGAAGCAGACACAAGTTGTACGGGCTTGATTTGGCACGGTTTTCGTGTTTATTCATCCATTGTCATTGCCCTCGTGGTGAGGTTCTGTCGGACGGCTTGTGTGTCTAGGAGGTGGAATCTATTGCCGATCTTGCTCCCCACGTCGTGCTTCATCTTCTTCCCTGCGGTTATTCGACTGCTGCCGGGGAGGTTGTTGTGGAACCAGTGTTGCCACGACATCTCGCTCTGCGGCTGGGGCAATGTTGCTCTAATTGCATGCGGTTCTTTGCCGCTATCCTGAGGAGCCGGTTCTTGAGTAATTGTCATCCCGAGGGTCAGAACGGTGACGCCGATCTGGTTCCCGACGGGGCCTTATATCTTGCTGCCGACCCGTGTTTGTGCGGCATTGGTAGGATTTCGATACTAGCTTTCCGCTAAAAGACATGGTGCCTTTTTGTTGCTCTAGGCCCTTGTTGAGTAGTGTTACACTCATCCGGACCTGCTCTAGAGTTGGATTATTCACTAGGATCTCTCGAGTTGTGGTAGTGTTTTCTACCAGTGTGTTGTACACCCAGTTTCCTTTGCTCTCGATCCAAGCCTGTCCCACGACTATGTCTTCGTTCTTCCCCCCGAAAAGGGATTTGTGAACATCCGGATTTTATTTGCCAGCTCAGGGCCGTTCGGGGTCTTCTGATGCTACAGGGAGTTGAATTGTCCTGCATCTGTGATTCATTTCTTCTCTTCAATGAGGTGAGTTGTCTCATCCAAGAGTCACTGTCGATAGGCTTCTAGGGTAAGGCCCTTTCCTCTAGCTCGTCTGGTGTAAGTTCTGAAGCGATTGGGATTGGAGTTGTAAGTGCTTCTCTAAGGATTTCATGGGTGCCTAGGGTAACCACGTGTCCATCCATCGGAGATTTTTTTGGCTCCTAGGAAATCAGAGCATCGTCCGAGTCCTCCTAGAAGTCCTCAGCGACTTTCTCCTCAGCCGGAAGATCCTTAGACGGGGTCTTATTTTTCTTCTTCTTCGCCTTATTGTCCCTCTGGGTATTGGTGGCAAAGATGGCTTTTGGTCCGATTCCCGAAGACAAGCTTCTATCAGTACTTTCGGACATTTGGACATCGAGATTCTCTCCGAGATCCATATCATCCTGCAATTCGGGAGAGTTTCTGTCGTATCTTTCTTCCATGTTGTTGTAGGAACTTGGATCTGACCCTTCTCCTTCCTCCGCAGCCCTAGAGGTGAACTCCTCTTTGAATTCTTCTTCATACGCTCGGAGATCTTCCAACATCATGGATTCCTCTAGGGAAACCAGTGTGTCGGTGTTCGTTCCGATTGCGTCTAACATCAAGTCGTTGTCGTCTCTAGCATCGGTAGAGCTGGATCCAGAGCAAACGTAGCCGACGAAGTGAGATCCATGCACTCTGAGGTGGGTGAGGCTCTCTTCATTGGCTTCCTCGAAACTTTTGATGGTCTTGAGGCCAACGTCCATACTGGCGTTACCACGCAATATCATCCGCCTCACTGTGTGCCTCAGAAGTGATTTTCCTGCTCCAGCATCAGCAGAGCCAGATCTGGAGTTGTTACAATTTTGATCTTCATGAGATTCGACCTCGTGAGGAAGATCTTCTTCAGATCGGATCTTCTCCACGATCTCCGCTTCAGATGCGGGCTGGGTGGGATTAGGGTTTTTGAGATCCAAAACTCTGACGCTTCCGCGGACAAAGCAAATCCATAAGTTTCTTCTGCCTCTATCATCACCGCTAGGGTGGGTTGGGCAGGTTCAGCAAAACCGAGGTAAACATCGATCTCACCAAAATACATGATGGCGTAGCTAGTCATGGCCTCCCTAGCAAGAATCCAGGTCTCGTCAAGAAGGACGAGAGGGACGTCGCTAGTGTAGAGGACCCGACCAACAACGGTTGTTTCTTCGATTCCGATTCGTGCAGATTCTGCTCGGAACGCAAATCCGAAGGTCACCTGCCCTACGGTGGGCGCAAATTGTCATCGGATTGAAGACAATTATGGCATGAGGGGATCGTCGATGTGTGGAAAGATGTGGGGTGTGAGACGTACGGTGTTTCGAGACAGTGAGCACACAAGCTTACCTAGGTTTAGATCTGACTATGGTGGAAGGGTCCTACTCCTGCTAGCAATCCAGTATATCGTCAGAGCCGGAAGTACAGATTATAAGAGAGATTTCTCCTGCGCGAGTTGAGGTAGATTGGTCGATGGCCTAAAGGCTGATCCTTAGGACGATTTATATAGTCATCTAGTCCTAGGATTATAGGAGAGTCCTATCTGGCTACGATACATAGTCGGTTACATAGTACATTTTAGACTACAAGTATTCCTACAAGCCTAAGTCGGTAAGTCTTCTAGGCCTTCCCGTAGTCGGATGCTTACATTTTCTCTCCCTGACCAGACCGTCCGTGAAGCATAGCTCTAATCCAAAGTGTACCACCCTGATCAACGAATCACAGTGGATATACCCGCAAAGTATATCCCAACAAGGAGTACCAGGTTCCTTGAAGCATGGAGTGGGCCAAAAGCCTCCTGTAACTGCAAGCACCATGAAATCCATTTGGACAAGAAAGGCCTGACCATTAGCAATATCGTTAGCAGTTGCTATCATCATCACTAGCCATTTGTACCCCAGCTTATCTCAGTAAGTTAAGGGAGCAACGTTGGTCAATGTCTGTACTCGGGATGTAAATGGACAGATCGGTGGACACATCTGGACTTGTCCACCCAAGCCGCCAAGACGTATACAGGATTACGTGGTTGTCCATGTAAATTTTATGCGGGTAACTAGGCCTCCGCGGTGCCATTTAACATGCCCAATCTGCTCCATATCTTGGCTAGCGTCGGGCAGAAGGAGATGCAATGCAACTGTTGTGGTTCTCGCCGCCATCGACGGCATACAAGCCGGCCTCTGGGAGATGCCTTCGTTTTCGAGTCTGACGCGACTCACCGGTACGCCTGGTGGGCTGCATGTTCGTGCCACTCCGGACGTTGAAATGGCATCATGATGATGTCAAAGACTCATTTAAATAGTAACATGTTTCGTGCAGGGCCAAATGGATTTGTTTTTTTAAGAATATCTAATAGATGATGTAAAATACATGGTATATAAAAAAACTACTTTTTAGGATACAACAGGGCCAAAAGCTACACACTGTGTGTCCAAAAAAACTACTCCCTCCGTTTTAAAATAGATGTCAGCAATTTTTTCTAAATTTAGATGAATCTATATATAGATACATATTACAAATTTAAACAAATATCTGGCATCTATTTTGGAACAGAGGAAATAATAATTTTTAGGACACAAGAGGGCAAAAAATTCTCTCGTGGTTGATGTAAACCTTCTCTCTCCTATTATTTTTAGAAGTGTCCTAAAAACAGCCCCATGTGATGTAAATATACGCCAGCCGGCTCCATGCCGCATATCTTCCACGTGCGTGCACGGGGCCACCAACCGTCCATATTTCCCTTCCCACAGTCTGCCGCTTGTGCCACGCCGATACTAGCCATTTTATCGTCATCCAGCCACCAGATCCCGGTGTTGGGTCCGCAGCATAGAAAACAAAAAAATTCCTACGATGAGAACTATACGCCAAGATCTATCTACTAGGTACAGAGCAACGGGTGGACATACATTCATCGAGAACTTACCCTCGAAGACAACGAGTTTTGTTAATGAGTAGGAACTCGTGGTTGATGTAGTCGTACACTTGTCGATCTCAAGATCGTGAGGAAGTCCGAGCGCCGCAACTCAATAGCGCATCCGTACTCACACACACGTTCAAGCCACCGGACAACCTCCACCTCCTCGCTCCAGCGATCCAGCGAAAGCAGCAACTCCTTCCAGACGAAATGCCACCGGAAACATGTATCTCGCTAATCCGAGACCATGCGGGAATAATTCTAGAGGGGGAGAGAGATCCTTCAGAAGGAGGTGTGAGGAAGGAGTGAGAGGGGGTTTCCTTTTATAGGAGAAGGGGGAGGGTGTCCCTTCACCTCCCCCATTCATGTGGTCGTAACCCCCTCCACATTAAAATGCCTCTTTACATTCTCTTTTAAAGTCTCCACTTTAAATGCATTAAATTTCTCTCTCATTTAATAAAACTCGTTTATTAATTTTATTCAGAATTTTGTTAATTACTTTAATTAACAAACATTCACATAAAAACCCCTGCAACATTTTAATATTACATGCAGAACCAATTTCAGCAATTTCACCCGAAACAGTTTCGGTGTCTATTGAAATAATTCCAGCGCTTTCTTAAATCTTTATCTAAAACATATTTGCTCCAAATGGTGTCGGTGTCCCTTAAGTGTGTCACCCTACGGTTCGCGAATAATGCAGACATGATTGAGACCCTTCTCAGATCAATAATCAGAAGCGGGACCTGGAGATCCATACTGACTCCTATACATTCAACGATGACTTATGTGATCATGAGAACCTTTAACGCTAGTAACTAAATCCCTTTGTCTCGCGATATATTACATGTCCGAGATTCGATCATCGGTATCTCCATACCTAGTTTGATCTCATTGCCAACATGCACTCTTTTCTCGTTCCCGTGATATAACATTCTAGTGATCTCATAACTTGCTTGCAAGCTAACCAATGTGATATCACCGAGAGGGCCCAGAGTATATCTATCCGTCATCGGGATGGACAAATCCCACTCTTGATCCATGAGTCTCAACATAACACCTTCGTAGCACTGAACCCACCTTTATAGTCACCCTGTTACGGTGTGATGTTTGATGTTATCAAGATACTCTTCCGGTGTTAGCAATTAACATGATTTCATGGTCTAAGGACTAAGATTACTTCGTACGATGTTATAGCAATATAAATATAATGACTCTGATCGTAATGTTATACTTCGGATGAATGTTTATCACATCATTCCACCAATGTTGTGATCTCGTTATTAACAACATTCAATGTCCATGATCAGGAAACCTTGATCATCTTGTTAATCAACAAGCTAGTTTATATGAGAGGCAGTACTAGAAACTTTGTATTTTGTTTATTAAACACACATGTATTAATGTTTCCAATTAATACAATTATAGCATGCAAAATAAACATTTATCATAAACATGGAATAAGATAATAACCACTTTATTATTGCCTCTCGGGCATATTCCCTTCACCCGGCTCTACGACCTTTGGCCTGCCATCCCCTCCACCGAATTGCCCCCAATCGCGAAGCGCCATCGGCCCTCCCACGCAGCTGCCCCGGCCCTCCGCTGAGCTCCACTGGCTTCCGCTGCGTGCAGCAACGCGCCTCCAGCCACTTCGCGAATGAAGACGCCTGGAGGAAGAGGTATGCAGAGGCACATCCCAAGGAGGTGGGTGCGGAGGAGGCCTTTTGTGCCGCGAGGGAGGCTGTAGCGGCAAAGGACGGGGAGGAGAAGAAGAAGGCCGCCGTGGACGACGACCCATCAACGGTGAAGAAGGGCGACTCGATCTCCGAGTTCAAGTGGTCTAGCATCTCGAGCTCCGAGTTCGACTAGAAGTAGTAGTTACTAGGTAGTCGTATGAAATAAATCGATGTTTGTAGCAATGTAGTACTCTCTTCGTTCACTAATGTAAGACCTTCTAGATATTTTAAAATAGATTAGATTCGGACTAAAATGGGTATAAATCTAAACAATAAAACATGTCTAGATATATTTATTTTCCAAAAAAGTTAGAAGGTTTACATTAGCTAACGGAGATAGTAGTTGTAATCGAATTTTGAACTATGTTTGAAACCGCTATTTGAATGTGAATTTATTATGTTTCCATAATATGCTACATAGTGGGACCGTTGGACGCCGTTGCCACTTACATCCTTACTCTGTACTACGGAGTACTATGTAAAAGCTGCTTATCTATATAATAGTTTTGACTTTTGAGCGAACATCTGTATAATATATTTGAGTGTTGATTTCTGTAGATTATGATATCTCCTGTCTCTACATATACACCGGCACGGTTGACTAGAGCTAAGCAGCGGGCTTTCGCCATAGCCTGTTGAAGGTAGGTTTCAGTGGTTGGCTAGCGCTGGGTTCAAATGGCAGCAGCGGCTTCTTGAACTGTGTGCTACTGGCACCACGACCGGATACCGTTGTATTGCTGGTGCTCGGCGGCCTGCTAGCCCTCTGCTTCTTGGCCTTCGGGGCTTCCAGTCGCTCCAGAATCCTTGAGGTTTTCTCATCCAGTGGCTTCACTGGAGACGGCAGGATGGGGACCGGAGGCCTGGCAACGGCCCTGGAAGAAGTGGCAGGGGTGCAGAAGTCATCGTCGTCGATGATGATGAGCTTCTCCCACTCCTCGGAGATGCTAGGAGACGCCTTCTCCTTGGGCTGGCTCGGGAGCTGCTTCTCCTTGGGCTGACTCGGGAGCGGAGCTCGAAACGATAATGTCTGTGGCTCACTAAACGCATGAATGCGGTCAGCATTTCGAGCCTTCTCCTTCTGGCTCATGAACATGTTTTCCTTGGGACCCTGCACTGTAGGTATTTGTGGTTCACTGAACGAGTCAAGATAGCTAGCATTATTCACAGCATAGGCGATCGACCTGCAAAATGGTGTTGAACATGAGCTCTTCATAGCTAGTCAGGTGGCAAATTCAAAGTCAAGAACTCGAGACAAAAAGGCGAGCATTAGGAAATTAGAAGTAACAACTGAGAAGGAGGTACCCAAATTGAAGACTACCCTTCACCAGAGATATCAGCTTCGAGTGGAAACCTCTTTCATGTTGTAGAGGGTTGTAATCCTTCAGAACAATCTGAAATATTTTTAAGCTGTTAGCAGGCATGTAAGTAACATGGTTGGAAACTAATCACAACCACATCATGCAACTAGAGAGAAATGGAGCGGTCCAGTAACCATACCTTCGATAAGGAGGTTTCAATTGAATTCTTGATGTCATTGGTAACAGTATAGTTGCAAGGTCGACTCACGTCTGGGAAAGGCAATATCTCTTCAGATCCAGCGAGCCTCTACAACACAATATGTTCCTACTGTCAGAGCCCAGCAATCACAAATCACATACCCTTAAACTATATTGCGATAAAAAAAAGGAGATATTGATTGTACCCTCAGAAGCATTGGTCCCTTCTCAGATGGTTGGAGAAGATAGTAACATGCAAGAGTTCCGATTTTCATTGTTTCAGTGTTGCACGCGGAGGAGCACACAAGTCCCTGATCAAGCTTGAAAAGAGTTTCACATAGACCATAGAAAACTGCACAACATAGACAATACTCAGATATCAGAAGCATTATATGGGAAACTGCATGTCTGACGTATTTTGCAGTATAATTTAAGGATAATACGCGTATGGAAATACCTACTCTGAGTGTTCTGGTCTAAGCTCTCATCGGTTAGAGCAACTTCATCGTTTGAGCTGGGAATCACAACATGAGATTTCCCCATTATGACTCCTGCTAACACACATTATCATTAAACTCAATAAAGTACCGATAGACCAGAGTATAACGTGTCAATATTGGGTACCTTCATTTAGCGAGGCTAACTCAGTGCGCTCAATCACATCAAAAGAAATGGATGTAGAGGCTCGTCTCATGTCTGACCCACCTTCTGAAGTGGGAAGAAAAAGTACAGTTTGTTCTCCAATCTTCACGGCAGTATCAGTAACATCAGAAGCTGCAAGGTGGCGGCTAGTTGTTGGGCACACCCATTTCGACTTACTTGTGGTAACATGATCTATGAGGCGACCATGGCACTTGCATATCTGTTTAGTGTATTCAGCATTAGCATACCCCTTGAAGAGGATAACAAATTGATGAAATGAAGCATAAACAACATGATTATTATCTTATAAAATGAAAAGCTAAACATGACAGATACGGACGTCATTTGCATGCGCATGATGAAATGAAGCAGTCAAAAGAAAGCACCACATTTATTCTTCCGTATGCTGTTGCACGTCTAGAACTGAATACTGAGTCATAGGTGGCGTAAATAATTTCTATCACCTGGCAATATGGAAAACCGTCAATGATCTGATCTGCTGCTGGATATATATTGCAAGATATTTGATTAACAGATTTAATTATGGGAGCTCTGAACACAAATACAGCTTGCAGTGTCTCTTCCTTGTCATCATTTAGCTCTTCCAACCACCTCTTGACTAGCCCATGCAAAACTTGCGTCTCTACATTCCGAACATTTATGGTGTTAGGGATCTTATTAGATGGAAGTAGTGCAAAAATATCACAGCTTAAGCTACATGATTCTAATTTGAAAAAATGGCCAAGAAAGATGCGTGATCGTATTACCTGGATAGACAAAACAAATAAAAAGAGATGCAAATAATTTACTGTATCCATAAGGCCTCCTTACCAGGACTGTATCTCCGCACGACACAATTCTCGAGGTCACTGATTTTGTGTATGAAATTACTGGAGTTTTCAGAAACATCACCATACATGTACGCATCAGCTTCTATTTCCAACATCACAAACTCCACTGTAACACACTGTTCTGATGCGTCCTGTTGACAATATAGACATTAATTAAAGAATGCCATTATCATGAGATAGTTTATGCATGAAACGATACTCAGTCCCTTCCAAAATAAATCGAGAAACCAGCACCCTTACCATAAGTGATCTTCGGAGCGCATCTGTGTTTTGTGCAGAGAAACATATTGCAATCACTTTCTTGGAGATGTCATCCGTGGCCCAAGAATAGATGGCTCTGTTGCTAAACAGATTTTGCAATGGCACGTCTGCAAACAAGAAATGCAGTCAGATAGCTTAATGTCAGAAAAGAGTTCCCTGTATTAAGAGCGGGGGTAAATTGACTCATCAGCTTATTTTGATCCTATACTAATTTTATGGGCAGAAGCATCATATACTGAACAAACAGATCATCCAAGCCATACCTCCAGCATGCTGCTCAGGAAGGAAGCCATCCAGAGGCAAATTTTCCACAGCATGGTGGAAATCTCGAAGGTTGAATTTCTCCCCAGGCCTATACGCAATCTTGAGCTGATGGAAGTTGATGTGTGAGTACAAGTGGAAGGATGAGAAGAGTAGAGAAGGAATGCATCTGGTATTGGGGCTGACAATACCAGCAGCTGGCATGCCCATGATGTGCAGGGCATTAGAATTTAATCTTTCAGGGTTGAGTGGATCATGACAATGGACATCCTACATCAAACTTAATCTATGTAGGTAGTTAATTCGGCATTCTCGCACACATTAGCAATCATGAGCTGATGAACAGACATGAACCCTGCCCCTGCGTCCAAAAAACGAGCGGCGCTAGAGCAGCAGAGTTTGCGTATCATCAGGAAGTTTATAACGCAATCGGACGAGTTAGTAGCGAGAGGTTCGATTCCAGCAAACCAACCATACAAGCAACAGCGAAATGCAGCATGCAGAGGGAGATACGGACCTCGGGCGATGAGCGGGAGGCGTCGTGGTGGACGTAGCAGAGGGCCAGGCGGTCGGGGAGAGGGGCGGCAGATGCGGGCGGCGAGGGGGTGGCGGCGTAGTGGTTGCCGAGGTGGAGCAGGCACTGCGCGTGCCCGCGGCGGCCGTTAGGGTTGGGAGGCGGAGCCCGAATCTGATGGAGAGATGGATTGGAGTAGGTACCTGCTTGAGGAGGCGGAGGAGGGGAGGCGGGATATTGCGGAGGTCGAGGAGGAAGCAGAGCAGCGCCATGGCCGCCGGTGAGCCCCGCTCCGGTAAGCCCGTCGAGAAGGAGTCCGCTAAACAGGAGATTTTATCACTTAACACCACAATAGTATTTTGCTTCACAAAATACCAATTTTTATGAAATATTTTGTACAGAATACACAAAAAGAATGTTATTAGATAGTTTAATAATTAACTAGCACAAATATCCGTGCATTGCACCAAGGTGTCGGCATGACCTAAATATTTTTCCAAAATCGATCCCTATGTAACCTTGGACTCAGTTCGTCCTTTTCATCTTAATTTTATACTTAATACTTCATTGTTATAGGAAACATGTCTGTGTTTTTTTTTTCAAGACTTCAAAGTATCTTTTTCATCGGGTCATGCTACCGTGAAAAATGGGAGTTATTTTTTGTGGCTGGCGTCCCCACCGTGTTAAAAGCGTACAATCTCCTTTCATGTACCGATCTCATGGAGACAATGTGGTATCAACATGGTGTTGGCGGAGCCTGCTTCACCTACTATGATCAACGCCATTCGAGGCAATCCTTGTGTTATGGTGCAAATCCTTCTTGGTATCGATCTTTCCTTCTCTTCCCTATCTACAAATCTTCTCTTCCCTATCTACACATCATACTTTTTCCATCGTGTTCAACCGGATGCCTGCTACTCGGCAGGACACACAAATAGTTTATATATCTCGTGTTACAATGAAACAAAGCACAAATTATAGTTTGTCATATTTGATTTGATATTACTTACAACTCCCTCCGTTTTATAATATAAAATATTTTAGTTTTTTGAAACAAATGTATGTAGATCACCTTTTAATGTTGTCCACTCCAAACCTACACACTAAAAGATATCTAATTATATTTGTTTCACAAAAGCTAAAACATCTTATATTTTGAATTGGGGGAGGACATGGTAACATATTACATAGTATAATCGCATCCAAATTTCAGTTCCTAATAACAAAATTGCTCTTAAGTTAGTGCGAAAATGAAAAACTTATACAAAGATCGCGGAAAAACAATTATGATCATAAACTCAAGGGCCAAAAAAACTGAATAAGTAGAAGACCAGTACATCCATGTGGTAAATTGTAACTCTTCGCACTAAACCAAATCTGAATAATTTCATGTCGGTAAATAGTCAAACATCCAAATTAACATGGACAGTACGCTAAAGATGAAAGAATGATCCAGATACCAACATCACCCGTTGAAATTGAGGCTATTCATTGATCATGTAAAACATACTTACATCCCTGTTTCACATGTATTTTATTGCCCATGAGCAATATCCTCCATAAGATGCATGTGCCAGCCTACAACTTACGTGTTCAGGTTGTGAAGCCAAAGGCACCGAGCAACTTGCCATGTTGTTCAGGCGCTGACACCATGGCTCTAGCATCGCAGATGCACATGGATGCGTTTTTCCCGTCTTGGCCGAAGATGCATAGCTCCTTGAACCTCCTCTAGCTCAAACAGACTGAGTTCCTCGCTGCCTGCTTATGAATATTGTACAAGAATTCAGTTTATCAGTTTAGTTTGAATCTTTGGTTCTCGCCCGCAATGCATTATCTCTATGTGTCCTGGTTATGCGTGTCCTGATGATACCTTCGATCCGGATTACGGATATAATATAGCTTTTTTTTTCCTAGTAGACCTAGGTTATCGAATCATCGGGAAGCGAATGCGTAGTGAAGTTACTTTAACGAACCTTCGGGAGTTTTAGAATTCCTTTTGTATTTTTACCGGACCAATAGCTTGCGTCTTTTGTTGTTGTCGATGATAGAGAGAGAGGGCCTAGGGTGTCTGGTTTCACGTGTATTTGTGCAAAACATCTGATAAAAATAAAAGATAGAAAATAAAGTATGCGTGTACTTGTTAGAGCAAGATAAATTATATGTGCGCAGTGCATCTATAATTGCTATTGGCTCCGCAACCGCTTATAACAATAACCTACTAGTCTTATCCATAGAAGAAAGAGAACTAATGATATACATAGTGATGTCACCGTTAATCCCAAGCAAATTCCTCACATACAGCCGTACTACCTCTTTTGTCACTGGGGTTCCCAACCTGCAGTCAATCATACTCCCTATACCTGGCTCAACCCTGGGGGTCTTGGGTACCTGACAAGTCCTTAGATTGAGGCAAGAGAGGATACAATAATCATCACGTCATACAAACTAATACACGATCCCATCTATGATAATTCATGCACAATTGTTACATGGCTAGGCCGAAGCCCTTAGCCCAAAGAGAATTACTCACACATAGAGATGAGATCAACAATCACAAATATTGTAATGAAAATCATAAGATTGATAGCAATAGTCTTATAATATCGCCAATCGGAGAAGAGATCTACTATTACAAGTGGTGGAATATGGCTCTGGAGATGGAGAAGGGTTTGGAGATCTGGAGGCGGCCGGTGATCTGTGGCAGAGACTTCGGGGCGGTGCAAACTCTAGGGCCCTTGTTTTCTCGTCGACCGAGGCTTCTTTATATAGGGGTACCCTCACGAAAGTTGTTCTGTTTGACCTAACGATGGCGGCGCCAACTATATGACCGGAGCTATACGGTCAGAATTTTTGCCCCGGCCGTATAGTTGGTCGTTAAGGCGTCTACCTCCGTTGTTCGGCTCCTGATTTCTTCTGGTTGTTGGAAATCTCGTATTTTTGAATTTAATGTAGTGATTCCTTCTTTTAAACGACATTATCTGCGCAGGAAAATATAAAAGAAAGGATTGCATATCCCTCTGAATATTAGCATTAGTGGCAGAATTTAGAGAGATATTTTATCAAGAATATGATTAATATCCAATTTAAATGTGGATGTAGATGGCTATATTTTAGAGCCATCAACCTCTCCAAGCTTAAACTTGATCGTCCTGAGTAATAAAACCAAAATCAAAAAGGAACTCAGCATTTAAACTGAAATGACGAGATGGTGATCTTACTCATGATTAGTAGTCTCATGTTTCCTCCACTTCATAAATCTAAAAAACTTTAGCATAAATAGAGTAACGGAAAGCATATCATACGGGTTTTATGCATTCTTATAGCGCAGCAAAATTATTGTAAACATGGATAATTCAAATGAGTAAACTTTATTCCATGTCAAGTAATCAACTCATAGGCTTGCCTTCGAATAGTAAAGTATAATCATGTAAATTAAGAGTGTGAGAGTTGTCATGAAAAGCATATATACTAGAGTATCTCAATTCTTCCACATCAATGAATCAAGACTTTGCAAGCATACTTTTCTATTCATTGTCCTTCAAGAATTTTAGTTTTTAAGTAACTAAGAGCATGCCAAAGATTTTTATTAGTTTATCGGGCTGTGATGGACACTCGTGGCATCACTAAGGTTTTTGTTCCTTTTGCATAATGATTACTCATAATAGCCAGAGGAATGATTCCATCATGATTATAGCTACCCGGGAGTGCCAAGAATCTTACCCACTATAGCATTGCTGCTACAAGTGTTTAATAAACTCATAGCCGAAATCTAGGAGTTTCCTCTATGAAGATCGTTCGTAGGCTAGCGGAGTTGTTGGCATCCCATGAAGTTTGATACGCATAAAGCTATATCATTCTTATGATTAACAAGTCAAACTTTGGCATGCTCACAAAAACCGCTAAACATTAATTCAATCGAACAAACCCTTTCAAAGAGAGCTATCAAGTCAATCAACATTTTCAGTGGTGTTAAGTACCTCTAGAAATAAGCCTTCAAGACTAAGCACTACAACACCCAAGCCTTCAATTGTGAGACTTTTCTTATTACAATTGTTTAGCAATTTTTAGGAAAGACTTGGTTAATTACGAGAGCTGGAAAAAAATGAGCCCAATTAAATACCCATGCAAAAGACAATCTCGACACAAAGACTCACTCCACTAATATAATATCTCAACATTTACTACTAACTAGCATAGGTTTCTCAAACTTCAAAAGTGGGTAGTCATAAGGCATACCTCTTATGTTTTAGTTCCACTTTTCTCTTCCTTTTTTATTTGCTTCTTGGAAACTCGAAGTCGATCACTCTCCTGCAAATATACGAAGACCTCGAGGCAGAAAGAAAAGCAAGAGGGAAAATAAAGAAAAATGGAGAAATATTTTTATGGTTTTTAAGAGAGGGACTTAAAAGAATAGAAAATTAGCGGCAAAGCTCGGCTAGAAAAATTCGAAAGCAAATAGAAAGAACTTAAAATAATGTGTTGGGGAAACCAACATGAGTGCTTATAAACTCAAATAAAAACACAACCCCAAAATAAATAAAAGAAAATAAACGCCAAATAATGATACATGAGGAAACTTCCCCAAGCTTAGGCTTTTGCAAGCCCTTCAAATCATTATGGTGGCGGGAAAAAGTCGTTACTCCAGTTTGAGAATTGAGTTGAGAGGTTACTTGATGATTCTCGGAGGTTCAAAGAGAGGTTGTGCATCCTCTTGATACGTTCCAAACGTATCTATAATTTTTTATGTTTTATGCTTGTTTTATATCTACTTTCTTATGTTTTTGCCCACACTTTGGAATATTTTTATACACTTTCTTGGACTAACCTATTAACAAGATGCCACAGTGCCATCTACCTGTTTTCTGCTATTTTTGGTTCCAGGAAAGTCAGAAAATGAATATTCTCGGAATTGAACGGGACAAAAGCCAAAGTCAATATTTCACCGAGGGGGACACGGAGCCAGAATACGAGACGGAGAGGGGCCAGGGGCCGCCCACACCACCTGGCCGTGTGGCCAGGCCTGGCCCGCGCCAGGGGGTGGTGTGGCCGCCTAGGGAATCCCCTCGGCCTCCCCTTTCGCCTATAAGATGCCTCTGATACAGAAACCCTAAGTACCTGATCAAAATTTCACGAAAGAGTCTGTAGTCGCCGTCATCTCCATCCCTAGATCGGGAGGGATCTGAAGCTCTTCCCGGCACCCTGCCGGAGGGGAGAATTCACCCTGGAGGCCTTCTTCATCACCATGCAAGCCTCCGGTGTGATGCGTGAGTAGTTCATCCTTGGATTACGGGTCCATGTAGTAGCTAGATGGTTGGTTCTTCTCCTTTGTGCTACCATCTCTAGATCTTGTGAGCTCCGTTCATGATCAAGATCATCTATTTGTAATCCTATATGTTGTGTTTGCGGGGATCCGATGGATATTGAGATGCTATTTCAAATTGATTATTGATTCTATCATGTCTTTGTTATTTGTGATCTTGCATACTCTCTGTTGTTAGTAGATATCTTGGCTGAGTAGATGCTAGCAACTCCAAGAGGGAGTATTTATGCTCGATAGTGGGTTCATGCCTCTAGTAATCTGGGGAAGTGACAGAAATCTCTAAGGTACTAGATGTGTTGTTGCTACTAGGGAGAAAACAGCAATCCTTTCTTCATAGAACAATCGTATTGTTTACTTTACACGCAATGCGTAATGCAATTATCTGTTGCTTGCAACTTAATACTGGAGGGGGTTCGGATTGATAACCTGAAGGTGGATTATTAGTCATAGATGCAATTGGATTACGGTCTATGTATAATGTTGTAATGCCAATCAAATCTCATAGGAGTCAAGATGATTAGTATATGCATGTATGCTTTCTCGATGTTTGTCAATTGCCCCGCTGTAATTTGTTCACCCAACATGTCATCTATCTTAAGGAGAATCACCACTAGTGAACTATGGACCCCGATCCTTTCTTTTACCATCAATCTACAATTGTTTACTGTTTTCTGTTTACTTTCTGCAAGCTTTTACTTTCTTCCACACAATACGCTTAATCCTTTGTTTTCAGCAGAACCGGTGAGATTGTCAACCTCACTGTAAGTTGAGGGCAAAGTTCTGTGGTTGTGTTGTGCAGGATTCCAAGTTGGAAAACAACACCTCGGAGGTGTTTCCTTGCTCCTACTGGTTCAATAACCTTGGTTTCATAACTGAGGGAAAACTTGCTGTTGTGCTCATCATACCTTCCTCTTGTGGTTCCCCAACGAGCTCGATATATTTTGAGCCATCAAGCTATTTTTCTGGCGCCATTATCGGGGAGTCAAGGACAACTTCACAAGGGGAGTCCCTCATAACCAATCTCTTTACTTTGTTTTATTTGTTTCGCTTAGTTTATTTTTGCTTTGTTTGCTTGTTTCTTTATCAAAAACACAAAAAAATTAGTTGTACTAGTTTGCTTTCTATTTTAAAAACACAAAAAATGACTACTCTTGAAAACACTAAGTTGTGTGACTTCACTAGCACCAACAACAATGATTTCATGTCCACACCTATTGCTCCACCTGTTCCTGAAGCTACTTTCTTTGAAATTAAACCCGCTTTACTCAATCTTGTTATGAGAGAACAATTTTCTGGTATTGGTACTAAAGATGTTGCTGCTCATCTTAATAACTTTGTTGAACTTTGTGAGATGCAAAATCATAGGGATATAGATGGAGATATTATTAAGCTTAAATTGTTTCCTTTCTCTTTGAGAGGAAAAGCTAAAGAATGGTTGCAATCCCTAACTAGAAATAGTATTGATTCTTGGACTAAATGCAAAGATGCTTTCATTGGAAAATACTATCCTCCTGCTAAGATTATATCTATGAGAAGTGAAATAATGAAGTTTAAACAATCTGATAATGAACAAGTTGCTCAAGCTTGGGAAAGAATGGAATCTTTGGTAAAGAATTGTCCCACTTATGGACTGACTGCTTGGATGATTATCCAAACCTTTTATGCATGACTTAACTATTCTTCAAGAAATCTACTGGATCATGCTGCTGGAGGTGCCTTTATGACCATTACTTTGGGTGCTGCAATAAAGCTTCTGGATAATATGATGGTTAACTATTCTGAATGGCACACTGAAAGAGCTCCATAAGGTAAGAAGGTAAATTCTGTTGAAGAAACCTCCTCCTTGAGTGATAAAATTGATGTTATTATGTCTATGCTTGTTAATGGGAAAGTGATACGTCCAAAACGTATCTACTTTCCCGAACACTTTTGCTACCGTTTCTCCTCTAAACTTGTGTGATTTGGATGAAACTAACACGGACTGACTCTGTTTTTAGCAGAATTGCCTTGGTGTTTAGTTTTTGTGCAGAAAATCAACTATCAGGAAAAATCCCGGAAAATATGCCAAAAATTCTATTTCGCCAGAAGACTCCCGGAGCCAGAATACGAGACGGAGGGGGGCTGGGCCCAGGCCACACCACCTGGCCGCCCGGGCTAGCCCAGGCCACGCCAGGGGTGGTCTGGCCGCCCCAGACACCCCCTCGGTCTCCCTCTTCGCCTATAAGATGCCTTCTGACCTAAAAACACAGGGGGGTCAACATTTTTCCAGAAGGAGTTCCGCTCCGCCGCCACCACCAGATTCCACGAAACAGCACCAGAAACTCTGTTCTGGCACCCTGCCGGGATGGGGAATTGGAGGAGATCATTGCCATCATCATCACCATCGCTTCTCCATCGACCATCCATGTTTCCCCCATCTATGAGTGAGTAATCCCCCGTTGTAGGATATGGGGATGGTAGGGTTTGGATGAGATCATTCATATAATGGCATCAGATTGTTAGGGCATGGTGCCTAGTATCTTCTATTAGTGCTTTATGACTTTGTTGCGACTTGTTATGCCTAATGCTTGTCACTAGGGCCCGAGTGCCATGATTTCAGATCTGAACATGTTATTGATTCATTATGATAGTATTGTTTATGGTCTTACCTACAAGTTGTATACACACATTGTTGTCCGGAACCAATGGCCCCGAAGTGACAGAAATCAGGATAACCGAAGGGAATGGCTTTGATGTGAGGATCACATGTGTTCACGGAGTGTTAATGCTTTGCTCCGGTGCTCTATTAAAAGGAGCACCTTAATTGCCAGTAGCTCCCTTGAGGCCCCGCTGCAAACGGGATGGCAGGACAAAGATGTTGTGCAAGTTCTCATTGCGAGCACATATGACTATATATGGAACGCATGCCTATGATTATCTAGTACTTGGATGCTTTATATTATTTATCTGCAATTGCCCTATGTTCTGATTGCCATGTGAATTGTCTTGTCCATGCAACGCCCGTCCATCCATCCCTATGCCTACCACACTCGAATCCTACTGTTTACTGCTATTGTTACTACTGTCTTTACTTTACTACTGCTGCTACTTTACTATTCCTACTACAAAACTGTTGCTACTGATAAACTGCTGTGAGCAAGATTGTTTCCAGGTGCAGCTGAATTGACAACTCAGTTGTTAAGGCTTATAAATATTCTTTGGCTCCCCTTGTGTCGAATCAATAAATTGGGTTTCACTTCCCTCGAAAATACTGCGATACACCCCCTATACTTGTGGGTCATCAAGACTATTTTCTGGCGCCATTGCCGGGGAGCATAGATTTATTTATTAAGTTCACTTGGATTCTCTATTGTTCACTGTCATCCATCCATCATGGGTAAGTCTCGTGATGGCAAGGTTCCTATTTTACCATCCACTACAAGAAGAGGTACTGTTCTGAACACCTATGTTGCTCTTGATTCACCATCTGTTATGAGTAAGCTCGTTACACCACCACACACACATGCTACACACACTGCTACTACTGCTGAATCTGAAACTTCTGATACTTATGATGATGCTTCTACTGTGCTTGATAAAAGTGGTTCATTAGGTCCTTTCTTAGATGCTATGATTGGTAGAACTATAGCTGGAAATACTGAAACTCCTAATGAAAACACTACTACACCTATTAGTTCACCTGAGTCTAGTGAGAGCTATGATATTGAAGACGGTTATGTTGAGATGACCGATGAATTTATTAAAGAATGTAAAAACACCCATGATAGGAGCGATGCTAAGAGTCTCCTTAAGAGGCGTACTATTAGACCCAAATTGTCTCATATTGCTAAGTTTGCTTCTTCTCCCATAAACATTAAAGATAAAGATTATGATTTCTCTCTTGATCTATCTTACATAGCTATTGTTGAGAAAGAACCTTTTTGTGGGACTAAGAATGAAAGTGCGGTAGCACATATGAATGAGCTTTCTACCATGAGTGGCTTGTTTTCTGATGATATTAAGATGCATACTTACTTTGTTGCTAAGATTTTCCCCTTTTCATTGAAAGGAGAAGCTAAAACTTGGTTTAGTAATTTACCTCCTGGATCTATTGATAGCCCTGATTGCTTGATTAGTACTTTCCTGTAGAAATATTTTCCTCCTAGTGCTAGACATGCTATTTTGCAGGAACTTTTTGATTTTAAACAGGGAGAAAAAGAGATATTGCCCAAATCTTGTGCAAGGTTTCGTGTTTTGATTCATGCACAGGCTGGAAGTCCATTACCTAAGAATGAGCTTCTTGATATATTTTATAATGGACTAACCGAAGAATCTAGGACATACCTACATAGTTGTGCTGATTGTGTTTTCAGGAGTAGGACTCCCAAGGAAGCTGAGGAATTAATGGCTAAAATAAGCAAGAACTATGAAGATTGGACTCCTCCTGAACCAGCTATACCTGAAGTAATTATACCTAAACCAACTATTCCGGTGCCTATTCCAACATCAAAGAAGAGGGGAGTTATTGAATTAAATGATGAAGTGATGAAGGAAGCTAAGAAATGTCTTAAGGAGAAGGGAATTAAAGCTGCAGATGTCAAGAATTTACCTCCTATAGAAGAATTATGTAAGCCTATCCCCTACTCATCCACTATTGAGGTACACTCTCTCCAACACTTTGATGAAGGTGATATCCCTTACTCTAAACCTCCTGATCAATGCTTAGAAGAATTTGATATTTTCATTATTAAGCAAGATAATTTTAATAAAAGGGTGCAAAATCATCTAATGGAAAACACTAGAGCTATTGTTCAGTTGAAAGATATTGTGGAAAGAACTTCTAATGATGTTAAAATGATTGTCAAACATTTTCAAATGGTTCAAACTCAAATAGATTAACTTATTAAAGTGCAAAAAGACTTGCTAGTTAATGCTGCCAAAGAAAAACATGCTTTTGAGATTAGAACAAGAAGTGGTGCTGCTACCCAGGATCCTCTATATCCTGAGGGGAATCCCAAAAGAATTGAGCAGGATTCTCTTGAAAATAGTGGTTCTACTCGTAATAAAAGAAAAAATAAACATAAAACTATTGTAGAACCCTCTGAACCTGCTAAGGATCCTAATAGTATATCTATCTCTGATACTGAAACTGAAAGTGGTAATGAAGAAAATGATGTTCCTAATGAAGAAAAAGTTGAAGAAGAACCTGAAAAACACACTAAGAATACTAAATACACTAAAGAAGATTTTATTCCTAAGAAACATGGTAGTGAAAGAGAGCCTTGGGTCCAAAAACCTATGCCTTTCCCTGATAAGAAACACAAGTCAAAGGAAGATGAACACTATAATAAGTTTTGTGAGTGGATGAAACCTTTATTCTTGCAAATTCCTTTAACTGATGCTATTAAATTGCCTCCTTACTCAAAGTATATGAAGTATATTGTCTCAAATAAAAGGAAGATCCCTAATGAAGAAATTTCTACTTTGCTTGCTAATTATTCCTTTAATGGTAAGGTTCCAAAGAAACTTGGAGACCCAGGGATTCCAACTATCCCTTGCTCTATTAAGAATAGTTATGTTAGAACTGCTTTGTGTGATTTGGGAGCTGGAGTTAGTGTTATGCCTTTATCTCTCTATAAGAGACTTCAACTAGAAAAATTAATACCAACTGATATATCTTTGCAAATGGCTGATAAATCTACCACTATTCCTGTTGGTATATGTGAGGATTGATATGCCCATTTTGCATCACTATTCTATGTCTTAATTCACTATTATTCATTGATATATTTCGTATTAAGAGGTGATACTTATGTTATTTCATCTGTTTTTGCATGGTTGATGACTTTTGGAGCATGGACCGCTACGGTCAGGATTCTGATGGAAAAGGTGTTGTTTGGAGGCAAAATTCACGAAGTTCAGAAAATCCAGGAAAATATACGAAAAATTCTATTTTTCCAGAAGACGAAGGAAGCCAGAAGGGGGCTGGAGATGGGCCACAGGGGGCCCACACCACCCCTTGGCGCGGGCAGCCCTAGGCCACGCCAGCAGGTGGTGTGGCCACCCTGGCCCACTCCGGGCACTCCCCTCTGGCGTATATTATCCTCCTGAAACCCTAAGACTCGGGGAGCGACCACAGAAAGATTCTGCCGCCTCTGCAAGGCAGAAAACACCGAGAGATAAAGATCTCTCTGGCAGACAGATTTCTGCCGGGGGAATTCCTTCCCGGAGAGGGGAGATCGTTGCCATCAACACCACCATCAAGCTAGACTTCATCGGGATCATCATCGTCATCATCACCACCATCATCACCATCAGCACCCTCATCACCATCTCCATATTGCTATAACAATTGGGTTGAATCTTGCATTAGTTCATAGGGGAAACTTTCCCGGTGTTGATTACTCTTTGTAGTTGATGCTATTGACTGAGCTGTTGAATTATTGTTTATGTTCAGATTGTTATACATCATTATTCCATCTCTAATCATGATCCATATGATGGCTTGTGAGTAGTTCGTTTTGTTCTTGAGGACATGGGAGAAGTCATGTTGTTAGTAGTGGAGTTGTGTTGAGAAAGATTCAATAGTTTGATATTTAAGTCGTGGTGTACTTCTTCTAGTGGTGTCATGTGAACGTCGACTACATGACACTTCACCTATATGGGCCTAGGGGAATGCATTGTGTATTTGGCTACTAATCGTAGGGGTTGCCGGAGTGACAGAAACCTGAACCCCCATTAGGAAACCATTGCACAAGGGACGTAAGGGTCTTAGAGTTTAAAGCTGTGGTTAGGTTTTTACCTTAATTACTTTCTTGTACTTAAGGATGTTTGCAAGGGGTATAATCACAAGTATGTATTAGTCCTAGGAAGGTCGGTACATTAGCACAGGTTCACCCACACAACACTTAGCAAGCTAAAGAAGATTAATCAACTATATGAAGCGAAGGCACTTGACAGTCTTCCCATGTGTCCTCGAGAACGTTTGGTCATCTTAAGTAATACAACCGACTTGTTCGTTGCTGCATAAAGGATTGGGCCACTTGCTGCATTTATTTCTACTGTCTTTTATTTACTCGTACTTCGTTTACTTGCTTTATCAAAAACCCCTAAAAATCCATTTGCTAAGTATTTACAGAGAATTTCTGATCCATACCACTAGCCATCACCTTCTGCTCCTCGTTCGGTTCGACACTCTTACTTATCGAAAATACTGCGATACACCCCCTATACTCATGGGTCATCAAGACTATTTTCTGGCGCCGTTGCCGGAGAGTGAAGCGCTATTGGAGAGTGGAACTGGTAAAGGAAACTTCTACTGTGAGTATTGTTTACTTCTGTCAGTTGCTTTATTTTTGTTATGGATAATTCGCTGAGTTTCTTATTTGGTAATGCTACTACCACTACTAAGGTAGTAGATAAGCCACCACCTGCTGAGAATGATGTTTTCAAAATACCTACAAGAATTATTGATTGTGTTATGGATAACTACTATGTTGGGGATGGAACTGTCCATTCCGGTGATCATTTGCTCTTTATACATGAATTATGCGGGTTGTTCAAGTGTGCAGGTATTACTACAGATCAAGTTAAGAAGAAGTTATTCTCATTATCACTAAAAGGAAGAGCTGAGGAATGGTATAAGCTGCTAAAGAATGGTCAAGCTCTGGAATGGGAGGAAATAGTACCTCTCTTTTATTCAAAGTTTTATCCTCCTAGTGAGATCCATAAAGATCGGAATCAAATATACAACTTTTGGCCCCTTGATGGAGAGAGTACAGCTCAAGCTTGGGGGAGATTGAAGTTACTAATGCTCAAATGTCCCATTCATGAGCTCCCCAACAATATTATTATCAATAACTTTTATGCAAGGCTGCCTCTACATAATAAGGATTTATTGGATGCTTCTTGTGCTGGATCATTCACTCGCATGGAAGAAGAAGCTAAATGAGATCTTCTAGACCGTATTCAAGACAATGCTGAAGCTTGGGAGAATGACAAAGGTAGAAAGTCAGGCATAAATTATGATTACGAATGCATTGAATCTTTTATGGGAACTGATGACTTTCAAAATATTAAAAATGCTTATGGTCTAGACTCTCAAGCTATTGCTTCTTATTTTAAGGCTTTTGCTTCCTATATTGAAGTGCCTAAAAAGAAGTGGAATAAGTATCATGAACCTTATAAAGATATTGCTAAGAGTGTTCCTGTGAGAAATACTGAAGTTTATACTTCTAATCATGTCTTACCTGAACCTTATATTGAGAAAATGCCTTTCCCAGTTAAGATAAGGGAGCACTCTATGATGGCTCGTATGGTAGATGAAAGTATGAATAAAGTTGTTGAACCTGATAAACAAATGGTTGATGAACCTATTATAGCAAATGTGAAAGACTTTGTTACTAAATATGAAGAAGGGGGACACACTATCCTTTGTAAGGATACCTCTAATATTGTTTCACATAGTAGTGTTATGAGAGCTAGTATTCTTGTGTTTTATGTTAGAATAAGTGATCATTGCTATGATGGTCCTTGTGATAGCTATATTGTTAAGTTTATGCATGATACTGATGAAGGGAATATGCCCGAGAGGCAATAATAAAGTGGTTATTATCTTATTGCATGTTTATGATAAATGTTTATCTTACATGCTAGAATTGTATTGATCGGAAACATCAATACATGTGTGTTTAATAAACAAAAAGGGTTCCTAGTTATGCCTCTCTTATAGACTATCTTGTTGATTAACAAGATGATCAAGGTTTCCTGATCATGGACATTGGATGTTGTTAATAACAAGGTCACACCATTGGTGGAATGGTGTGATGAACATTCATCCGAAGTATAGCATTACGATCAAAGTCATTATGTTTATATTGCTATAACATCATACGAAGTAATCTTTATCCTTAGACCATGATATCAGGTTAATTGCTAACACCGGAAGAGTATCTTGATAACATCAAACGTCACACCATAACAGGGTGACTATAAAGGTGGGTTCAGTGCTACGAAGGTGTTATGTTGAGGCTCATGGATCAAGAGTGGGATTTGTCCATCCCGATGACGGATAGATATACTCTGGGCCCTCTCGGTGATATCACATTGAAATAGCTTGCAAGCAAGTGATGTGATCACTAGAATGTTATATCACGGGAACGAGAAAAGAGTACATGTCGGTAACGAGATCAAACTAGGTATGGAGATACCGATGATCGAATCTCGGACATATAATATATTGAGGGACAAAGGGATTTAGTTACAAGCGTTAAAGGTTCTCATGATCATAGAAGTCATCGTTGAATGTGTAGGAGTCAGTATGGATCTCCAGGTCCCGCTTCTGATTATTGATCTAAGAGGGGTCTCGATCATGTCTGCATTATTCGCGAACCGTAGGGTGACACACTTAAGGGATATCGACACCATTTGGAGCAAATATGTCTCAAATAAAGATTTAAGAAAGCGCTGGAATTATTTCAATAGACACCGAAACTGTTTCGGGTGAAATTGCTGAAATTGGTTCTACATGTAATATTGAAATGTTGTAGGGGGTTTTATGTGAATGTTTGTTAATTAAAGTAATTAACAAAATTTTGAATAAAATTAATAGAAGAGTTTTATTAAATGAGAGAGCATTAAATTTGGAGAAATTTAATGCATTTAAAGTGGAGACTTTAAAAGAGAATGTGAAGGGGCAAATTTATGTGGAGGGAGTTACCACCACATGAATGGAGGAGGTGAAGGGTCACCTCCTCCATGCGCCGGCCATGAAGGAGGGGCACCCCCTCCTCCTATAAAAGGCCACCCCCTCCTCACTTCTCACACACACCTCCTTGTGAAGGATCTCTCTCCCCCTCTAGTATTATTCCCCCATGGTCTCGGATTAGCGAGATACATGTTCCCGGTGGCTTTATCTGGAAAGGACTTGCTGCTTCCGCTGCTTTGCTGGAGCGAGGGACGGAGGTTGTCAGGGTACCGGACGTGTGTGCGATCACGGATGCACCGCTGCTTTGCGGTGCTGGACTTGGTGCTGCTGGAGCTGGATCTGATGGACGTGCTGGAGCCGGACCTGCTGGACTTCCTCACGATCTTGAGATCGGCAAGTGTACGACTACATCAACCACGAGTTCCTACTTGTTAACAAAGCTCGTTGTCTATGAGGGTAAGTTCTCGTTGGATGTATGTCCACCCGTTGCTTTGTACCTAGTAGATAGATCTTGGCGTGTAGTTCACACCGTAGGAAAATTTTTGTTTTCTATGCTGCGGACCCAACAGTGGTATCAGAGCCTGATCTATGCATAGGTGCTTAGCACGGGTAGTACACATATGTTGATATGTGGGCGATGATGATCATGTTATTGCATCTTCTATGTATTTTGGATATTGGTGGCATAGTGGGATGAAGCGGCCCGAACCAACCTTACATGTCATCGTACATGAGACCGGCTCCACGACTGACATGCAACTTGTTTTGCATAAGTGGCTGGCGGGTGTCTGTCTCTCCTACTATAGTCAATATCTGATTTACAACGAGTTGCTAATAATTTGGTTATCCTCGTTGTGGTTCATGTTCGTAGGTAAGAACGGTTCTATCTCCGAAAGCCCTAAGCCACGTAAAACTTGCAATTGATAAATTAGAGGCGTCTAGTTTAGATCGTTGCTGGGCTAGTGTATTGATATGGTATTGTTGTAAGTAGATGTATGATAGATACTCTTACAACACACTCAACGTGTAAGTTCCATAGACCTTGGCCTTACACACAAAGGAATGATAGAGATCATACCACGATGCAAATGATAGAGATCAAATGCATGGACCATATCATCTCACTTTACACATTAGATGTTAGCATCTTATACTGCTAGTTTGGCGCTTTCTGTAGCATTGTAAGATGATCCCTCATTTAGATATCAAGATAAAAATGTGTTCTTCCTTACGTATGCACCATTTTGTGGATCGTGTTTCGAGACATCACGTGATGATCGGGTGTACTCGACTCTACGCTTTCATACAAACGGGTGTAAGACAGTTTTACACACGTGAGTACTAAGGTTCTTACTTGGCGAGCCTAGCATGTACAGACATGGCCTCGGAACACGGACCGAAAGGTTAAGCATGAGTCATATAGTTGATATGATGCCCATATAGATGCTCGCCTTTGAAGCTACATCAACTCACGTGATGATCGGACTTGGTGTAGTGGATTTGGTTCATGTAATCACCAAAAAGGCACAAGGGATGTCGTTTTTGAGTGGGAGTTCATTTCTAATTTGGATTAGTCGAACCAAATTTGTCATAAATTAAATCAAAGTGAATTTGCATAGTTTGTTGTAGTCATTGGCATTCGTTTTCTACCTTATGCTTAGTTTTTATTTGAGATAATAGAACTATAGAATTCTGGATATTTACTTTACGAACTGGTATCGTATTGTTTTGAATGTCAATTTAAAGATTATAAGTCCTATTGCAAACTTTCAGCAAACTCTATTTACTCCATGAAGTTTAATAAGTAGTATTAAATCAAGAGTAAGAATTCCAATGTTAGTATCTAAAGTATCATGTTTGCCTCCATGATTATTGATATTCAAAAAGTTGTTTTAATATCAAGATTATATTGGAGATGGAAATTGTTTCAGAAACCATCATGTGTGGAAGATATTGTGATATCTGAAACAATGTTTTTGGTTGCATTATGATAGAGTATATTTTAGCAAAATACATGTTCTCATATTGTATGAGAATTTGTGAAGGATGGAGATGCTAGGCATCCGAATCTACCAAAAGGTTTTGGGAACTATAATTATACTTGTCATTCTTCCTTATAGGCTATAGTAGCTTGATCATGAAAGTTGTCATGATAAGGATGAATAGAAGATGTAAGTAAAATGTTTACTACACTAAAAGATTACTAAAGAATGGATTTTTGAAAGAATGCCAAACATTTGATGATGGTGATCCACTTCAAAGTGCAAGTCCAAAGGTATTAGTATTTGACTATGTACGCTTTGTACCATGTGTCATGTTGATGACACCACTATTGATGTTGATAGATTCTTAAAAAAAAGGAATTGCTGAAAGAGAATCTATAAAATATTTGGCAGAAAATAAAAGGTTGGAGATGTCTAACTTGGGTATATAGAAGATATACATGTTATGGCTATATTCCTTGGTTGTTAAACAATGTGGTTATGAGGTATTGGATATCGATATTGGATACCGAATTGGTTGGTATGAAGTGTCATACAGGACAACGCAATTCATGAACTATGATGGCCTAAGTAACCAGCAAGAGAATAAGTGATGATGTTCATCGAAAACAAATAAAGTGTTATTGTGTTTTTAGTTGTCATCAAACCAAGCCTTCAAGATTTGTTTAAATAACTGTTATTTTGTTCCGGTATTATGAGAACAATGGCTGTTCAAATAATTACCGTATTCCATAAAGGATGGATGAACTTTTACAAGTCTAGTTGGAGAAATCACATCCATAAACACTGTTGCTAAAATGTCGCAAGACAAATGGTTGAAAGATCACTTATGAAGTGACATCGCTGTTTGAATTATATTTGAAATAAAACATGAAGAAACTCCATGTTGATGGAATTTTGGAGTCCTTGATTTTGATCAATTGACGCATGTGAGACTTTCCTCGAGATAATTGAAACTCCGTTCATAGGCCAAAGAGGAACGGATGACTAGCTTATTGGAAATTGTGCATGCTGATGTGCATAAGTCCATTATGTGTAGCAATATGCGATGGACCTTTTTTTGCTTCATATGCTTTCTTCAAGAATTTGAGTGAATATATCTGTATATTTACTTAATAAGGAAGAAGTATGAAACATTTGAAAGTTGTTCAAAGACTTTCAAGATGAAGTGAAAAATCATTGTAACAAGAAAATAAAGAGTTTATGATTCGATCATAAAGGAATATATTTGAGTTACATGTTTAGCAAAAACACCTAAGACTTGAGGAATTGTTCCATGATTTGTGTTTCCCGATAAACCATAGGAGTATGGCATATTCGAGAGATAAAATCAAACCATGTTTGACATGGTAAGATCAAGGGTGTCATTTATAAAACTGCCATTATGTTTTAAGGATTGAAGTTTTAGAGACTACCGCTTTTACACTGAAAAGAGCACCATCGTGTTCCGTTGAAATGACACCATATGAGTTATGGTTTGGGATAAAACCCGAATTGTCTTTTCTTAAATTTTGGTATGCTATGCATAAGTAAAATGTTTACAACCAAAGTCGGATAAGCACGTCTTTGTAGGTTATCCCAAAGAATTTGTTGGGAATTTCTCCATAACACCAAGGACAAAAGAGTTTGTTACTTGGAACATCAAATTTCTTGAGAAGGAATTTTTCATGAAAAGTTAAGTGGGAGGACAATAGAACTTTGATAAGGTTGTTGAACCTTAGCTATATGTGCTAAGTAGCGCAGCGGCGGAAAGTGTCCCGGTGGCGGCCACAATGCTCAGGACTCTCATGATTGCAAAAGGTGTGATCTCGGAGATTAAAGTTCCTATAGAACTGTGTGGGTCGGTAAGAATCAAATACTAAGATTTGATAAGCAAGTCGTTATTGTTTTGACAATGATGAACCGACTACATGCAAAGAAGCGATGATGGGCCCTGACTCCATAAAATGACTAGAAGTCATAGAATCCGTGATAGTATCCATACACGAGAAATCAAGTTTCTGAACTTGGAAGACCCTCCGGAAAGGCGTGAAGCCTATCGGTCGTGTTTGGATCTATAAAGAAATAGACATGGATGTTTGACATCTATGAAATAGTCGACATGTCGGAAAGAAGTTTACGGCAATGTTCAAGGAGTTGACTATGACAAGATATGATCTTTCATTGCGATATATAGTCTTGACGGATTAATGTAGCAACCACTACATATAATTTGGTATATGGTAGTTGAATAAACAAAACAAGGTTCTTCTAATAGAACGGTAACCTAGGACATGTACATGACATGGTCCGAAGGGTTTTGTTAATTCAAAGGGTGCTAAAAGGGCATGTAAACTTCAATAGTTGAAGTAAGCATAGCGGAGTTGGAATCTTCACCATGATGAAACTGTTAAAAGAGTTTAAATTCATCGGAGATGATGAAGATGCTTGCATTTGCAAGAAATTAAGTGGGAGCGCTGAGACATATTTCTAATACATTATGTAGAGGACATATTGTTGATTGGAAATGATGTATCTTGAATTGAAACAAGTTAAGGATTTCATTAAAATAAGATTTCGATGAAAGACTTGGGCAAACCCAGAATATTAGGCATCAATATCTATATGGATAGATTAAGGCGCTAATATGGTTGTGCCAGACATACATATATAAGATATTGAAAGGGTTCAATATGAGATATTGAAAGGGTTCAATATGGAAACAACAAGAAAGGTTCTTGCTGCATGGAAAGAATTGTATTCAGATTCAAGTGTTTCAACACTTGGTGAGTAAAATCACATGAAGATTCTGATCGATTATACCATGATATGTATATATCCAGAATGTCCTATGCTCTAAATGTTATGAGCATATACTAGAATGATTCATAAGATGATCATTGGACAATAGTAAAGATATTCTTATGAGCTTTGGAAGAACTAAGAATATATCATGTATAAGTGACAAATAGTTAAAGGTAGTTCATTGTAAAGTGTTACATTGATACTAGTTTTGTCACAAGATACAAATTAAATTTATCTCAATTTAGACTATGGGTGGCACAATATAATGGAAAGGATGTTCCATGATGGATTTGGATGAGTTCCAAAGTTGAGATATTGTGACGGATACTACAACAAAAGGCTAAGTATATAACTGCTATAGTAGCAGCAAAGGAGGGCATTTGTGTTAAGAAGTTTGTTATCAAACTAGGTGTGGTTCAAAGTGGGCTAATACTATGAAGATATATTGTGTGACAATAATATCAACATATTTTGAGCCGAACGAACTAAAGGTCTCACCAAAGGACCAAATCTATACAATGCCATCTCATTTGAGAATGAGTGATGCGTAGAGACGAAGAGACATGCAAATACACACGGACCTGAAACTGTCGGATCTAGAGATTATGTTAACCACTAGCAATAGCGTATATGCAACACCAGAAAGCCATAGGTGTTCAATACGCAAAGTTTTCCAAACTAGATTACTGACTCTAGTGCAAGTGGGAGACTGAAGGGAATATGCCCGAGAGGCAATAATAAAGTGGTTATTATCTTATTCCATGTTTATGATAAATGTTTATTTTACATGCTAGATTTGTATTGATCAGAAACATCAATACATGTGTGTTTAATAAACAAAAAAGGTTCCTAGTTATGACTCTCTTATAGACTAGCTTGTTGATTAACAAGATGATCAAGGTTTCCTGATCATGGACATTGAATGTTGTTAATAACGAGATCACAACATTGGTGGAATGATGTGATAAACATTCATCCGAAGTATAACATTACGATCAGAGTCATTATATTTATATTGCTATAACATCGTACGAAGTAATCTTAGTCCTTAGACCATGAAATCATGTTAATTGCTAACACCGGAAGAGTATCTTGATAACATCAAACATCACACCGTAACAGGGTGACTATAAAGGTGGGTTCAGTGCTACAAAGGTGTTATGTTGAGGCTCATGGATCAAGAGTGGGATTTGTCCATCCCGATGACGGATAGATATACTCTGGGCCCTCTCGGTGATATCACATTGAAATAGCTTGCAAGCAAGTGATGTGATCACTAGAATGTTATATCACGGGAACAAGAAAAGAGTGCATGTTGGCAATGAGATCAAACTAGGTATGGAGATACCGATGATCAAATCTCGGACATGTAATATATCGCGAGACAAAGGGATTTAGTTACTAGCGTTAAAGGTTCTCATGATCACATAAGTCATCGTTGAATGTGTAGGAGTCAGTATGGATCTCTAGGTCCCGCTTCTGATTATTGATCTGAGAGGGTTGTCGATCATGTCTGCATTATTCGTGAACCGTAGGGTGACACACTTAAGGGATACCGACACCATTTAGAGCAAATATGTTTCAGATAAAGATTTAAGAAAGCGCTGGAATTATTTCAATAGACACCGAAACTGTTTCGGGTGAAATTGCTGAAATTGGTTCTGCATGTAATATTGAAATGTTGCAGGGGGTTTTATGTGAATGTTTGTTAATTAAAGTAATTAACAAAATTCTGAATAAAATTAATAAAAGAGTTTTATTAAATGAGAGAGCATTAAATTTGGAGAAATTTAATGCATTTAAAGTGGAGGCTTTAAAAGAGAATGTGAAGGGGCAAATTTATGTGGAGGGAGTTACCACCACATGAATGGAGGAGGTGAAGGGTCACCTCCTCCATGCGCCGGCCATGAAGGAGGGGCACCCCCCTCCTCCTATAAAAGGCCACCCCCTCCTCACTTCTCACACACACCTCCTTATGAAGGATCTCTCTCCTCCTCTATTATTATTCCCCCATGGTCTCGGATTAGCGAGATACATGTTCCTGGTGGATTTATCTGCAAAGGACTTGCTGCTTCCGCTGCTTTGCTGGAGCGAGGGATGAAGGTTGTCGGGGTACCGGACGTATGTGCGATCACGGATGCACCACTGCTTTGCGGTGCTGGACTTGGTGCTGCTGGAGCTGGATCTGATGGACATGTTGGAGCCAGACCTGCTGGACTTCCTCATGATCTTGAGATCGGCAAGTGTACGACTACATCAACCATGAGTTCCTACTCGTTAACAAAGCTCGTTGTCTACGAGGGTAAGTTCTCATTGGATATATGTCCACCCGTTGCTTTGTACCTAGTAGATAGATCTTGGCGTGTAGTTCACACCGTAGGAATTTTTTTGTTTTCTATGCTGTGGACCCAACAACTGAAAGTTACTATGAGAGAGGGAAAAGTGTTCTTATGTATCTCAATAATATCAAGTTTCCTCGTTTTATGCTGAAAGTTTTTATGCTGCACTTCTTTTGCCTTCCTATGCAAGAAGCCTCTGGTTTCAACAATTTGTTTGTTTACAAAATTCCCTTGCATAGGAAGTGGGTTAGACTTAAATGTGTGTATTTTTGCTTCTTAATGCTCTCTTTCACTTCAATTCATATTCCTATGTGAGCATCATCAAAATTATGATGCCCATCTTAATGGCTATAAAGAAAGAGCTTTTTGGGAGACAACCCAATTTGTTTTTGCTTTCAGTTTGTTTTTGTTTCTTTGAGTCTTGGAAGTTATTACTTCGGTAATAACCGCTCCTTATCCGTTTTATTTGGTTTTTGTGTCAAGATCAACCTCTAATGAGAGAGAAGTAATATTTGGGGAAGATGCTGTCCCGAAACAGATTTTTGTGCTTCACCGTAAAACTTCGTGAGAGATCTCTGTATGTCGGATTGAGCTGTAATTTTTTGTGCTTCTGCCCCAGGTTGTTATTTAACTTTAGTAAGTTTTGCACTTTTTGATTTGAGCAACATAAGATTTTCGAAAAAATTGATCTTTACCTGCTGGTCTGTTTTGACAGATTTTTGCCACTCTTGCATTTGCTTCTTTTTTCGATTTCCTTTTTGAATTCTTTTTGGGTTTTCGGAAGGAGTTGCTTTAGTAGCTTATGTTTTTATGGTTTTCAGTTGATGTTGGACTCAAAAGGTTTTATCACTTCATTTATACTAATGTTGCTAATGAGAACTGTGTGAAGTTTTGTGTGAAAGAAATTTCCAGGAAGTGGAGATAGTGGTGTAATAAGGAAGAGAAGGGTTTTATGACTCAAGTAATAAGTGTATGAAGATGAAGATGAAGATATTATTCAAGTGGTGACTCCGGAAGAATCTACTAGATACCAAATTCAGAGACCTGCAGAGTCCGTTTTCAAATAGGTAACAGTTCTGGTAAGAAAAGTTCCGCGAAAATACTATCCAACTATATTTTTGCAGTTTTCAGTCAATAAGGAAAGCTACGAAGCGAAAAAGGGACGGAAATGGAGCCAGGGTGGCTCACACCACCATGTGGCACGGGCCCACCCCTGGCTGCGCCACCAGGTGGTGAGTCCACCCCGAACTCCGCCTCCGACTCGTTTTCTCCTAGTACCTTCCTTTTGTTCTAAAACTTCATAATATATAATCCCCCAGAGCCCCCGAGGTTCGTATATCGTGTTTTCGCCGTGTTTTTGTTTCGATCAGTTTCTGCCAGGAACTATTCTTGAAGCTTTGAAGCACAATGGTGTCCGCCAAGGATAAAGGGAAGGAGCCTATGGAGGAAGACCTCCAAGACCCCGGGAAGGAGAAGGAAATCAAGAGTGAAGGTGAAGAAGAGGCAAAGCACAGCGGCACTACCATTGCAAGCATTGGAGTGGTGGCGAACCCTGCCAGGATCAGAAGGACTGCACGTATGCAGACTGTGGGGAAAGCTCCTCGTCATAGTTTGGCTCCACGGTCACCTTATCCAAGCACCAAGAGTCCCTTCCATACCTTTATCCATAACCATGCAGGAAAATAAGACTCCAAGAGGGAAGAGCGGAAAAAGAATCACAAGAGCTGGGATCCACAATCTGACATGATCATGCACCACATCAAGCACAACTCAAAGTTGATTCGTACACTCACCTTTGAGATTGAGGACTTGGGGAAATTGGTCAAGAAGCTCATCAAGAGGATACCACCACCACCGAAGGAGTAATTCGTCATCAGGTTTGGCATCCCCTTGGTTTGTTCCAAGCTTGGGGGAGTGCCACGGTATCATATCACTATCTTCTATGTTTTTACCTTTTTAGTAGAGTCATATCATGAATAGAGGAGTTATTATGTAGTATGTTTTGCATTATGGAAGTGTCCCCTCTCTCGTTAGATATGTATCCCTTGGTGTGAGTTGCCGTTATGGAATATTAATGAGAAGTTCTATCATTCACTCTTTTGCATAACTTATATTAGTTTTCAATTCGTGGTTATATGATTGATCTTGTTGTTAGTATTGGTATCACTTTGGGATCATTGAGTTAATTTAGTTGGTTTTGGCAAACCTGGCTCGGTCAGTATCACACTATTTTTGAGAGTTGAATGAAAAAGATAAAAATACTCTAAAGAAAAATTATTTCATCATCTTTCTTTCTTGATTTGCTCATAAGTCTAGTATTCTCTAGTTAAGATCTTTTGTGCTTCCAAGGAAGATTGCATGTTTGTCTTTAACACTTGTATGTTTGGTTGTTTCCTTCAACTCTTATACTTGCTACCCAGCCTTGCTAGCCAAAAACCTATAATGAGAGGGAATTCTTCTCGTGCATCCACTCCTTTAAACCAAAACCTTTGCCATCTGTGTCCACCATACCTACCTATTAGCACTATTGCTATTCCAAGTAAATTCTTGTTTTATCTACCTCCCAAATTAAACTTGTTATGTGAAAATTAGTAATTAAAGCTCTCACGAACTTGATGGCACACTTTACTTTCTTGCACTCAATAAACTTGAACCATTGTGCCCATCTATGTTGCGTATATGCTTGCGTTTTGTAAGTTGTGAATTAGCAGAACCATGCTGTCATGGGGAACGCTTTCAACATTGCACTTGTACTTTGTACCTAGTTGATATCATGTTCTTTTGTCTATGGATGTCGTCGGTGTGAAATGAAAGGGGAGCTTGTAAGTCCATGGAGTTATGCATATGTGTTACAGAAATGCCTGGGCCGCTGGTCTAATCCATGCTGACATGGTGGAAACCTGCAGCGTAACCATAATGAGTATCTATGAAGCATTCTTCTTAAAAAAAGAGATAGAGATTGAGAAAAAGAGAAAATAAAAAAAAGATTATGAAAAGAGGAAAGAGAGAAGAAAGCACCATATTCCCATGGTAAATAAGAAGATTGCTGAGATGCTTGTTGTCTGCTTGCCTTGTCATTTTGATATGGGGATTCTTCCGTATCATTGGGAAAGGGGTACCCCGTTGGCGGTTCTCTATGATACACATATGCTTACGATGACAAGAACTTACCGGTGACTAAACTTGAGTAGCATGAGGAGCGGCCCTCGTATTCAAGGGACATGAGATTCTCAATTTACAACTTGTCAATGCATATCCTCATATTTGATCACTTTAACGTTAACCACCTAAAGATGCCTATGATAGGGGCAATGTGAGCTGAAAGCTAGTAAGTATCATAATTTTTGGGAGCTCTTTATGAGACTTGCAATCCCTGCTTCCCTCTGCGAAGGGCCTCTCTTTTACTTTTTAGTTGAGTCAGTAAACCTATTCCCTTCTATCTTAGCAAGTATTTTGAGTTGTTGTGATTCATTCATTCATATGATGATTTATTCAATCATTTTTCTTATGTTCCTTGTTTTGCACAATGCTCTTATCTTGATGTTTACTACTTTGAAAGCTATCATTGAAAAACCAGTTATTTGTGAACTCCAGCAAATTATCAACTATTCTTCGACCTAGAGCTAAGTTTGCCATTACCAATTATGATTCACTTTATGTATCTTTATTGTGTTTCCTTTACCTATTACAAGTTGAGTTATATAATAAGTGAGTTGTCTTCTATTATGATCTATGTGCCTGATGAATGTGATGCTTCTTGTCCGTATTCTTTTATTGACTCTTCACTCCATAAACCTGAGGCCATGTTTATTGAGCTCAGTTTCGCTTGGGGACAAGCGAAGTCTAAGCTTGGGGGGAGTTGATACATCCATTTTGCATCACTATTCTATGTCTTAATTCACTACTATTCATTGATATATTTCGTATTGAGAGGTGATACTTATGTTATTTCATCTGTTTTTGCATGGTTGATGACTTTTGGAGCATGGACCGCTGCAGTCAGGATTCTGATGGAAAAGGTGCTGTTTGGAGGCAAAATTTGCAAAGTTCATAAAATCCAGGAAAATATACGGAAAATTCTATTTTTCCAGAAGACGAAGGAAGCCAAAAGGGGGGCTGGAGATGGGCCACAGGGGGCCCACACCACCCCGCCAGCAGGTGGTGTGGCCACCCTGGCCCACTCCAGGCACTCCCCTCTGACGTATATTATCCTCCCGAAACCCTAAGACTCAGGGAGCAACCACAGAAAGATTCCGCCGCCTCTGCGGGGTGGAAAACACCGAGAGAGAAATATCTCTCAGGCAGACAGATTTCTGCCGGGGGAATTCCTTCCCAGAGAGGGGAGATCATGGCCATCAACACCACTATCAAGCTGGACTTCATCGGGATCATCATCATCATCATCACCATCATCAACACCCTCATCACCATCTCCGTATTGCTGTAACAATTGGGTTGAATCTTGCATTAGTTCATAGGGGAAACTTTCCCGGTGTTGATTACTCTTTGTAGTTGATGCTATTGAGTGAACCGTTGAATTATTGTTTATGTTCAGATTGTTATACATCATTATTCCATCTCTGATCATGATCCATATGATGTCTTGTGAGTAGTTCGTTTTGTTCTTGAGGACATGGGAGAAGTCATGTTGTTAGTAGTGGAGTTGTGTTGAGAAAGATTCAATAGTTTGATATTTAAGTTGTGGTGTACTTCTTCTAGTGGTGTCATGTGAACGTCGATTACATGACACTTCACCTATATGGGCCTAGGGGAATGCATTGTGTATTTGGCTACTAATCATAGGGGTTGCCGGAGTGACAGAAACCTGAACCCCCGTTAGGAAACCATTGCACAAGAGACGTAAGGGTCTTAGAGTTTAAAGCCGTGGTTAGATTTTTACCTTAATTACTTTATTATACTTATGGATGTTTGCAAGTGGTATAATCACAAGTATGTATTAGTCCTAGGAAGGTCGGTACATTAGCACAGGTTCACCCAAACAACACTTAGCAAGCTAAAGAAGATTAATCAACTATATGAAGCGAAAGCACTTGACAATCTTCCCATGTGTCCTCGAGAACGTTTGGTCATCTTAAGTAATACAACCGGCTTGTCCTTTGCTGCATAAAGGATTGGGCCACTTGCTGCATTTATTCCTACTGTCTTTTATTTACTCGTACTTCGTTTACTTGCTTTATCAAAAACCCCTAAAAATCCGTTTGCTAAGTATTTACAGAGAATTCCTGATCCATACCACTAGCCAGCACCTTCTGCTCCACGTTGGGTTCGACACTCTTACTTATCGAAAATACTGCGATACACCCCCTATACTCGTGGGTCATCAAGGATGTACCTATTCAAGTGGCTCATAATTGCTTGATATTAACTGATTTTGTTGTGCTTGAAATGTCTGAAGATGATAATATGTCTATTATTCTTGGGAGACCTTTTCTTAATACTGCAGGAGCTGTTATTAATTGTAATCAAGGAAAGGTGACCTTCAATGTTAATGACAAGGAATATACTGTCTATTTCCCCAAGAAAATTGAAAGGACTTATGGTTTGAATTCAATTGAACATGTCGAGGGCATTCAGGTTGGAGAGATATATTGTCCCATACCAAGAGAAAATTTTAAAACTATTATGATTGGGACCATTGCTATCAAGGTTGAGGTAACATAATCATTAGTGGAATACAAAGTTTTGTCTCTTATGGAATTTTTTTGGTAACAAGACATGATCAACCTTGTTAACAAAAGGATTTCATTGAACAAAACAATGTTTTCACCATGATTATCTCCGCTTACTTCTATTCTATCCATTTTAGTTTTGCTTTTGTTTACTTTTCTTTTCTGTTGTTAGTTGCTTTCATATTAGAGTGTCTTAGAACTTCTATAGTTCTAGCCTTGTTTTCTCATTGCATAATTCCAAAAAAAATCTTTCTGTCAGAAATTCATTCATCTATACCTGAAAATTGCCCAAAAATAAAGTGTCTCAAAAAATTCCAGAAAATTCATATTAAATTTTTGCATGCAAAAGGGGAAGAGGAGTGCCTGGAAGGTACCAGGGGGACCCACCAGGCAGGCACACCACCTGGTGGCGCGGCCTGCCCTAGGTGGCGCCATGCCATGGTGTGGGCCACCCCTGGCCCTCCACTCACTCTCTCACTTGCCACTTTCTTCTCTCTCCCGAGTAAGCTCCAGTTCATTGCTCAAAATCGCGTTCTTGCTGTGCTTGCCCTCGATTTTTCCATCTCCTTGCTCAGGCCATCTTTGCTGCTGAAATTTGGAGCATTTGTTCTCCGGTATGTGACTCCTCCGCTTGTCCAAGTAGATTTGTGTTTAGTGGATTATATCTTGAGTATTTTGCTGCTGTAGGTGACAGGTTATGAGAGCTTGTAAGCTTGTTTGATGCTTGGAGATATAGTTTTGATGCATGTTTAGGCCTCTTACACGTCCCTATGAGTAGTGCCCTCCATTATATTCACTTTGCAATCACTTGTTTAATAGGTGTTTAAATTTCAGAATATCAAGCATGAACAACCATAACTTTGGGGAGATATTTGAGAGGGATGCACCTAGGAGGTCGAGGCCCTCAAGATCAGCCTCTCCGTTTAGGCCATCATACAACGAAGAACTCATTGCACATCGCGTCGGTAATAAGGAGATGATGGGGATGCTCACCCATCCACTTTTCCTTGTTTTACTTTCTTACAAGCTGCAGGGATTCTTGATGATTTCTTGCTACTGATTCAGAGGGTTGGTTTGACCTTATGCAAGATGAGAGTGAGCAGTACGCTATGCTCACCAAAACTTTTGTTGAGAGCTTCGTGTTTACTAACACGCTCTATCAGTCACCTGTCTCTTTCAAAATTTATAATCTGCCCTTTACCATGTCATTGGAAAGATTTTGCAGTGTTGTAGGTGTAAGCATGACAGGGACCGTGAAGAAGATTCAAGGGCGACCCGCTGATTTGCTAGAGCTTTACCGAGGGGTGACCAATGATGATGACCGCGTGGCTCAGCGTGGAAAGATAAGAAACATCCAACTCCCTGCTCTTAGATACTTTGCATATTATCTTGCTACTAGCGTTCTTGGTAGGGAGAATACGAGTAATATCTCCAACTATCATTTAGCCTTCCTTGTTGCTGCGCTTAACAATGACACTCGGTACAACCTTGGCTCGCTTATTGCTCGCCGCCTAGCTGTTAGGGGGCCCTATCTATGGGGGCATCATTGCCTCACGTATGGTCAATGCATTAGGGCTTTCAGTAGACCCCAATGATACTATATTGGAACCACAAAGGCTTGACCTTGTTGCTTTGAAAACACATCAATTTATCACTGCTGATTCCGAGTTGGACAGTTTAGTATATAGGATGTTGTTTACTGACGGGGATGAAAGGGAGATCCCTTTGCCGCAGTCTACTCTATTTAGTGTTCACAGGAGACCGTGGTCGAGCTCCAAGGAGGAGGTGGACGAGCAGCACAGCTTGCTAGGTTTCCACGGGCAGCACCAGGAGGATGTGCCCTCCTACGATTACTCCGTGCACTACGGAGGGACGTACTCGAGCTCGCACCAGGACGAGGATACCTCCTCGTCGTACCATGGAGACACCTCATCTTGGCCAGCCTGGGATTGATACCCACTTAGGCCAAAAGCCTAAGCTTGGGGGAGGTACGCCGACATCGCACTCATCTCCATATGATTTTGCGTCGGTACTTTGTATATTCATGTTTCCTTCTCTTTTTAGTTTTCGTTCTTTCTTTGTTTTTCCTTTCTAAAACACAAAAAGACTAAAAATATTTCTGTTGTTTCTCTTTGGTTTGCTTCTTTTTCTTTTCTTTGCCTTGGTTTGTTTGCTTTGTTTGAACTATTCGAAAAACCCAAAAAGATTTTGCTTTGCTTGTTCTTCCCTTTTGGTTCTTCTTTTACAAATCAAAAAAAACACCAAAAATATTTGTTGTTCTTCTTTGGTTTTGTGAGTTTGTTGCAGGGTTCAGCAGTTCGCAGTGGGATTTGGTTTCATATTATTATTCAAGCTGTAGGAAATATGCCTTGAGAGGCAATAATAAAGTTGTTATTATGTATTCCTTGTATATGATAGATGTTTATTTTGCATGCTATAATTGTATTGATAGGAAACATCAATACATGTGTGTTTAATAAACAAAAGGGTTCCTAGTTATGCCTCTCTTATAGACTAGCTTGTTGATTAACAAGATGATCAAGGTTTCCTGATCATGGACATTGGATGTTGTTAATAACAAGGTCACAGCATTTGTGAAATGATGTGATGAACATTCATCCGAAGTATAGCATTACGATCAAGTCATTATGTTTATATTGCTATAACATCATACAAAGTAGTCTTAGTCCTTAGACCATGAGATCATGTTAATTGCTAACACCGGAAGAGTATCTTGATAACATCAAACGTCACACCGTAACAGGGTGACCATAAAGGTGGGTTCAGTGCTATGAAGGTGTTATGTTGAGGCTCATGGATCAAGAGTGGAATTTTTCAATCCCTATGATGGATATATATACTCTGGGCCCTCTCGGTGATATCACATTAAGATAGCTTGCAAGCAAGTGATGTGATCACTAGAATGTTATATCACGGGAACGAGAAAAGAGTGCATGTCGGTAACGAGATCAAACTAGGTATTTGGATACCGATGATCGAATCTCGGACATGTATTATATCATGAGACAAAGGGATTAAATTGCTGACGTTAAAGGTTCTCACGATCACAGAAGTCATCGTTGAATATGTAGGAGTCAGTATGGATCTCCAGGTCCCGCTTCTGATTATTGATCTGAGAGGAGTCTCAATCATGTCTGCATTATTCGCGAACCATAGGGTGACACACTTAAGGGTTGCTGGACACCATTTAGGAGCACATATGTTCCAGACAAAAGGTTTGCAAAGTGCAGGAAATGTTTCGATAGAAACAAGAATTGTTTTGATAGAAACCGGAATTGTTTCGGGTGAAATTGCAGAAAGTGGTTCTGCATGTGATATTGAAATGTTGCAAGGGGTTTTATGTGAATGTTTGTTAATTAAAGTAATTAACAAAATTCTGAATAAAATAAATAAAAGAGTTTTATTAATTGAGAGTTGCATTTAATTTGGTGGAAATTAAATACATGTGAGTGGGATTTTAGGTGGAGGCCATGTTTATGTGAGTGGAGGTTCACCACATGAATGAAGGAGGGGAGGAGTCCCCCCTCATGCGCCGGCTATGGGAGGGGAGGGGTCTCCCTCCCTCCTATATAAAGCCTCCCTCTCCCCTCTCACAAACTACACCTCCTCGTGAAGGATCTCTCTCCCCCTCTAGATATTCTCCCATGGTCTCGGATTAGCGAGATACATGTTCCCGGTGGCCTTGCGTCTGGAAGGAGTTGCTGCTTCCGCTGATTCGCTGGACCGAGGAGGTGGAGGTTGTCCGGTGGCTTGAACGTGTGTGCGAGGACGGATGCGCTGCTGATTTGCGGCGCTCGGACTTCCACATGATCTTGAGATTGGCAAGCGTACGACTACATCAACCACGAGTTCCTACTCGTTAACAAAACTCGTTGTCTTCGAGGGTAAGTTCTCCATGGATGTATGTCCACCCGTTGCTCTGTATCTAGTAGATAGATCTTGGCGTATAGTTCTCATCGTAGGAATTTTTTTGTTTTCTATGCTGCGGACCCAACAGTGGTATCAGAGCCTGATCTATGCGTAGGTGCTTAGCACGGGTAGTACACATATGGTTGATATGTGGGCGATGATGATCATGTTATTGCATCTTCTATGTATTTTGGATATTGGTGGCATAGTGGGATGAAGCGGCCCGGACCAACCTTACATGTCATCGTACATGAGACCGGTTCCACGATTGACATGCAACTTGTTTTGCATAAGTGGCTGGCGGGTGTCTGTCTCTCCTACTATAGTCAATATCTGATTTACAACGAGTTGCTAATAACTTGGTTATCCTCGTTGTGGTTCATGTTCGTAGGTAAGACCGGTTCTATCTCCGAAAGCCCTAAGCCACGTAAAAAATTGCAATTGATAAATTAGAGGCGTCTAGTTTAGATCATTGCTGGGCTAGTGTCTTGATATGGTATTGTTGTAAGTAGATGTATGATAGATACTCTTACAACTCACTTAACGTGTAAGTTCCATAGACCTTGGCCTTACACACAAAGGAATGATAGAGATCATACCACGATGCAAATGATAGAGATCAAATGCATGGACCATATCACCTCACTTCACACATTAGATGTTAGCATCTTATATTGCTAGTTTGGCGCTTTTGGTAGCATTATAAGATGACCCCTCATTTAGATATCAAGATAAAATGTGTTCTTCCTTAAGTATGCACCGTTTTGTGGATCGTGTTTTGAGGCATCACGTGATGATCGGGTGTTCTCGACTCTACGCTTTCATACAACGGGTGTAAGACAGTTTTACACACGTGAATACTAAGGTTCTTACTTGACGAGCCTAGCATGTACAGACATGGCCTCGGAACACGGACCGAAAGGTTAAGCATGAGTCATATAGTTGATATGATGCCCATATAGATGCTCGCCTTTGAAGCTACACCGACTCACGTGATGATCAGACTTGGTGTAGTGGATTTGGTTCATGTAATCACCAAAAGGACACGAGGGATGTCATTTTTGAGTGGGAGTTCATTAGTAATTTGGATTAGTTGAACTCAATCTATCATAAACTTAGTCTAAATATATTTTACAAATTCTGTTGTAGATGGCAGCACCTGCTTTTAATTTCAATGCGTTCATGGAGAAAGAGAAGCTTGCTGCGAATGGTAGCAACTTCACCAACTTGGCTATGAATTTGAGAATTCTCCTCACTGCTGCACAAAAGCAATATGTGCTAGAGGCGCCGCTAGGCCCCACACCAGCTCCTGATGCCCCTGACGAGGAAAAGAACGTCTATATAACTCGTCAGGAGGACCACAACTTAGTTCATTGCGGCATACTGTATGGGCTAGAGCCAGAACTTCGAAAACATTTCGAAAATGGCAATGCTTTTGATACCATGGGAGAATTGAAAATGATTTTCGATACCCATGCTGCCGTAGAGAGTTATAATGCTTCTAAAAAGTTCTTTAGCTGCATGATGGAAGAGAACAGCTCCGTTAGTGAGCATGTACTCAAAATGTCTGGGTACGCCGATAAGCTTGTGTCCTTGGGAATAACGATTCCCATTGACTTATCCATACATCGTGTTCTCCAATCTCTGCCACCTAGCTATAAGAGCTTCGTGATGAACTATAATATGCAGGGCATGAAGAAGTCTCTTCCCGAGCTTCTGTCAATGCTTAAGACTGCATAAGTGGAGATTAGGAAAGAACATCAAGTGTTGATGATCAATAAGACCACCGGTTTCAAGAAGGACAAGAAAGGCAAGCAGAAGGGAAAGAAGGGCGGCAAATCTGTTGCCGCGCCTGAAAGAAACCCCGAGCTGGCCCTAAGTCTGACACCGAGTGCTACTATTGCAAGGGGACTGGCCATTGGAAGCGCAACTGCCCCAAGTATTTGGCGGACAAGAAGTCCGGCAAGGCAAACAAAGGTATATGTGATATACATGTTATTGATGTGTACTTGACTAGTACTCGCAGTAGCACATGGGTATTTGATACGGGATCGGTTGCTAATATATGTAACTCGGTTCAGGGGCTGCGGAACAAGCGACAACTAGCAAGGGATGAGGTCACGATGCGGGTCGGCAATGGATCAAGAGTTGATGTGATCGCCGTCGGAACGCTGCCTCTCCATATGCCGTCGGGATTAGTTATAAACCTGAATAATTGTTATTTGGTGCCTGCACTTAGCATGAACATTGTATCCAGATCGTGTTTGATGCAAAGTGGTTATTCGTTTAAGTCTGAAAACAATGGTTGTTCGATTTATATGAATAATATCTTTTATGGTCATGCACCTGTGTTGAATGGTTTATTTCTGTTGGATCTCGATAGTAGTATTACGCATATTCATAATGTTGATGCTAAAAGGATTAAACTTGATAATGATATATCTGCATATATGTGGCACTGCCGTCTAGGTCATATTGGCGTTAAATGCATGAAGAAACTCCATTCTGATGGACTTTTGGAATCACTTGATTTTGAATCATTTGATACATGTGAGCCATGCCTTATGGGCAAGATGACTAGAACGCCGTTTTCCGGTTCAATGGAACGGGCGACAGATTTATTGGAAATCATACATACTGATGTGTGTGGACCAATGAGTGTGTCAGCGCGAGGTGGATATCGTTATTTTGTTACTTTCGCGGATGATTTGAGTAGATACGGGTATATCTATTTGATGAAACATAAGTCTGAAACCTTTGAAAAGTTCATAGAATTTCAGAATGAAGTGGAAAATCATCGTAACAGAAAGATCAAATTTCTGCGGTCCGACCGTGGAGGAGAGTATCTTAGTTACGAGTTTAGCACACATATGAAAGACTGTGGAATAGTTTCACAACTCACGCCTGTCGGAACACCACAATGTAATGGTGTGTCAGAACGTCGTAATCGTACTTTATTGGATATGGTTCGATCTATGATGTCTCTGACTGACTTGCCACTGTCATTTTGGGGTTATGCACTGGAAACCGCTGCATTCACTTTAAACAGGGCACCATCTAAATCCGTTGAAAAGACATCGTATGAATTATGGTTTAGAAACAAACCTAAGCTATCATTTCTTAAAGTTTGGGGATGCGATGTTTATGTGAAGAAACTTCAACCGGATAAACTCGAACCCAAAGCGGAAAAATGCGTCTTCATAGGATACCCTAAGGAAACGATTGGGTATACCTTCTATCACAGATCCGAGGGAAAGGTCTTTGTTGCCAAGAATGGATCCTTTCTTGAGAAGGAGTTTCTCGCGAAAGGTGTGAGTAGTCGGAAGGTAGAACTCGAAGAGGTTATTGAACCTTCTCTTCATGAAATGGCGAGTAGCGCAGCACCGGAAGTTGTTTCGGAGTTGACTTCACCTAATGAAGAGAGAGCTAATGATATTGATCATGAAACTCCGAAAGAGGACACTACCGAACCTCGCAGGTCAAGCAGGACACGTATAGCTCCTGAACTGTACGGCAATCCTGTTATGAATTTCGTGATTGATGAAATAGATGACCCTGCGACGTCTGAAGATGCGATGATGAGCCCTAATTCCAACAAATGGCTAGAATCCATGAAATCCGAGATGGAATCCATGTACGAAAACCAGGTTTGGACCTTGGTGGACTTACCTCACGATCGAAAGGCCGTTGAGAATAAATGGATTTTCAAAAGAAAAACTGATGTTGATGGTAATGTAACCATCTATAAGGCTCGACTTGTCGCAAAGGGGTTTCGACAAATTCAAGGAGTTGACTACGATGAGACATTCTCTCCCGTAGCGATGCTTAAGTCGGTTAGGATTATGTTAGCAATTGCTGCATATTTCGATTATGAAATATGGCAGATGGATGTCAAAACTGCGTTCCTCAATGGTAATATTGAAGAAGAGTTGTATATGATACAACCTAAGGGTTTTGTCGATCCTAAGGATGCTGATAAGGTGTGCAAACTTCAGCGATCCATCTATGGACTGAAGCAAGCATCCCGAAGTTGGAATCTCCGCTTTGATGAGGTGATCAAAGAGTTTGGATTTGTCCAAACTTATGGAGAGGCTTGTATTTACAAGAAAGTGAGTGGGAGCAATGTGGCATTTCTGATATTATATGTGGATGACATATTATTGATTGGAAATGATATAGATCTTTTAAACAGTGTTAAAAGTTATCTAAACAACAAATTTTTAATGAAGGACCTTGGTGAAGCTTCATATATATTAGGCATTAAAATCTATAGAGATAGATCAAGATGCCTAATTGGGCTATTGCAGAGTACATACCTTGATAAGATATTAAAGAAGTTTAATATGGACGGAAGTAAGAAGGGGTACTTACCTATGTTGCAAGGCAAGACATTGAGTAAGACTCAAAGTCCGGCTACAGGGGAAGAAAGAGAGATAATGGATAAGATCCCCTATGCCTCAGCCATAGGCTCTATAATGTATGCCATGCTATGTACAAGACCGGATGTGGCACATGCTATTAGTTTGACTAGTAGGTACCAATCTGATCCAGGTTCGGAACACTAGATAGCGGTCAAAAATATCCTTAAGTACTTGAGAAGAACTAAGGATATGTTTCTTGTATACGGAGTTGAAGAAGAGCTAGTCGCTAAGTGTTATGTAGATGCTAGCTTTAACACTGATCCGGATGAATCTAAGTCTCAATCCAGATACGTATTTCTCTTGAAGGGAGCAGCAGTTTGTTGGAGGAGCTCCAAACAACCTGTGGTGGCTGGATCAACGACGGAGGCGGAATATGTTGCTGCTTCAGAAGCGGCGCAGGAAGCGGTTTGGATGAAGGAGTTCATAACGGAACTAGGTGTGGTTCCTAGTGTGTTGGACCCAATGGTGATCTATTGTGACAATAATGGAGCCATAGCCAACGCCAAGGAACCAAGGTCTCACAAGAATTCCAAGCATATTAAGCGCCGGTTTCACTCCATCCGCGAGCATGTCAAGGATGGATATATAAAGATTTGTAAAGTGCACACAGACCTGAATGTAGCAGATCCGTTGACTAAAGTACTCCCTAGGGAAAAACATGATCAACACCAGAACTCCATGGGTCTTAGATTTATCACTATATAAACTAGAATATTGTCTCTAGTGCAAGTGGGAGACTGAAGGAAATATGCCCTGAGAGGCAATAATAAAGTTGTTATTATGTATTCCTTGTATATGATAGATGTTTATTTTGCATGCTATAATTGTATTGATAGGAAACATCAATACATGTGTGTTTAATAAACAAAAGGGTTCCTAGTTATGCCTCTCTTATAGACTAGCTTGTTGATTAACAAGATGATCAAGGTTTCCTGATCATGGACATTGGATGTTGTTAATAACAAGGTCACAACATTTGTGAAATGATGTGATGAACATTCATCCAAAGTATAGCATTACGATCAAGTCATTATGTTTATATTGCTATAACATCATACAAAGTAGTCTTAGTCCTTAGACCATGAGATCATGTTAACACCGGAAGAGTATCTTGATAACATCAAACGTCACACCGTAACAGGGTGACCATAAAGGTGGGTTCAGTGCTATGAAGGTGTTATGTTGAGGCTCATGGATCAAGAGTGGAATTTTTCAATCCCTATGATGGATAGATATACTCTGGGCCCTCTCGGTGATATCACATTAAGATAGCTTGCAAGCAAGTGATGTGATCACTAGAATGTTATATCACGGGAACAAGAAAAGAGTGCATGTCGGTAACGAGATCAAACTAGGTATTTGGATACCGATGATTGAATCTCGGACATGTATTATATCATGAGACAAAGGGATTAAATTGCTGACGTTAAAGGTTCTCACGATCACAGAAGTCATCGTTGAATATGTAGGAGTCAGTATGGATCTCTAGGTCCCGCTTCTGATTATTGATCTGAGAGGAGTCTCAATCATGTCTGCATTATTCGCGAACCGTAGGGTGACACACTTAAGGGTTGCCGGACACCATTTAGGAGCACATATGTTCCAGACAAAAGGTTTGCAAAGCACAGGAAATGTTTCGATACAAACAGGAATTGTTTCGATAGAAACCGGAATTGTTTCGGGTGAAATTGCAGAAAGTGGTTCTGCATGTGATATTGAAATGTTGCAAGGGGTTTTATGTGAATATTTGTTAATTAAAGTAATTAACAAAATTCTGAATAAAATAAATAAAAGAGTTTTATTAATTGAGAGTTGCATTTAATTTGGTGGGAATTAAATACATGTGAGTGGGATTTTGGGTGGAGGCCATGTTTATGTGAGTGGAGGTTCACCACATGAATGAAGGAGGGGAGGAGTCCCCCCCTCATGCGACGGCTATGGGAGGGGAGGGGTCTCTCTCCCTCCTATATAAAGCCCCCCTCTCCCCTCTCACAAACTACACCTCCTCGTGAAGGATCTCTCTCCCCCTCCAGATATTCCCCCATGGTCTCGGATTAGAGAGATACATGTTCCCGGTGGCCTTGCGTCTGGAAGGAGTTGCTGCTTCTACTGATTCGCTGGAGCAAGGAGGTGGAGGTTGTCCGGTGGCTTGAACGTGTGTGCGAGGACAGATTCGCTGCTGATTTGCGGCGCTCGGACTTCCACACAATCTTGAGATCGGCAAGCGTATGACTACATCAACCACGAGTTCCTACTCGTTAACAAAACTCGTTGTCTTCGAGGGTAAGTTCTCCATGGATGTATGTCCACCCGTTGCTCTGTATCTAGTAGATAGATCTTGCCGTATAGTTCTCATCGTAGGAACATTTTTGTTTTCTATGCTGCGGACCCAACACAAGCCACACAAGTGAAGGAAAATAATGAGGATTAATGACAACTTGAGGTGTGATAAGAGGCTGATAATGAACTCTATTTGTTTTCATTTTTGTACATATACTCATCATTGTGGGCATGCTTAGTCCGTTCGTGTAGGGTGTATGTTATTTATGGATGCTTAGTAGTTCTTGCTTTCATATGATTAGTTCTAGCTTGCTAATAGTTTGTAGCATGTCTTATGAATGTTTGCTTGCATTACTCTATTCATAACTTGGTATGACACCGTGGTATCCTCCTCTGAATGTTTCATTTGAATTGACTTGGCACATGCTCATGCATGCATATGACTGAAATAATCAGTTAAGCCTCGATGAATTATTTTGCCTTGAGGGTCTTGAATCACTTTCATGCCATGATTAGTCCTGTTTTGTTGCAAGCATGATTATGACAGCTATTGCTCTCTCGTTTGGCGCTCCCTTACTATTGCTAGCCTTCACTTTCACTGAGTATCTTTCACTCATGTTTCCAACTCCCTAAAACCAAATATTTCCAAAGTGTCAACCATACCTACCTATTAGCATCATTTGCTATTTCCGTGCATATTCAATATGCCTTGTTTTCTTCCGAATAAGATGTTTGCTTGTTATGAGAAAGTTAGTTAGTAAAGCTCTCACGAACTTGATGGCACATGTAGCATCCCAATTGTCTAACAATTGCAATGCTACTAGCCTAGTCTAGATATATGCTACCTTCATATATATAATTGTTGCATCATCGTTATATCATGCTCATGTCATCATGCCTCCTTGCATTTGAGCATCATATAAAACCCTTTCCATTTGGCTCTTGTCTCATATGCATTGTAAATTGTATTTGCCTCTTGATATTGTATTTGGTTCTTGATATATTGTTTGATGCCCAAGTTGAGTTGGGGGCATATCTTTTATCCAACTCCACCACCTTTCTTTTCACCACCTTATAATTCCACCATCCAACTAAATATGAGCTTGGCATTTACTGGTTTTACTTCTAGCTCATGTGGGTTGGGATGGATCCAATTCTATTCCACATGCTCTCATCTTAGCATCCTGTTGTTTTCACAATATTGAAACATGAGAGCCACATGGCCACCTTTGCATGCCTTGTGAGTGGAACCTTTCCTAGCTTCCATATGTGTGATTTTGGGGTTATCATCATGTTGGGATATTTTTGTGGGCTTATTAAATACCTAGTGGTATATACACACTAGCAAGTCCCAAATATAATCCAATGTGATCATCTCCATATACTCCACTTGGAATTCTTTCTAAATTCCTTTGCTTGGGCCTTACTCCAATTTTGGGAACGCATAATATTAATGCCATGTAATAATATTGTTTTCACAAGAACCCACATGGCAATAAATATTCTGCATGGGCCATGCAAGTACCCCTTTAGCTGTCTTTTGGTTTTATTTGATTTTAAAATGGATCATCTCTACCTCTTCCTTCTTTTAGCTTGATCTTATTTGGTCATGCTTAAACCCCATCACCTTATCCATCCTTGCCATCCCCACCTTCTCTTCTTCTCTCTTTTGGCTATCTTGTTTGAGCTTGTTTTGTGCATGCTTGATCTTGACAAAGAACCACTCCATATCTCTCTAAACCCTAAGTTAACCCCAAACCTACCTCTCCATCTCTTCTAATCTACCCATACCCCCATCTAAACCTAAACCCTAAGTCTACCCCCTCTCTCTCTAGCTCCTCTCCCTCCAAGCCTCTACCCTAACCCTAAACATCTACCATACCACCCTCTAGACAAACCGAGCTACCCCCTAATCAAGACCACCTCTCCTCTCTCCTATCTAGATCAACCAAAACACTAACCCTATCCATCTACCCGAGCCCCATCTACCCTAGCACGAGCTCACCTTCCCCTCTCTTTCCCTCTACCTGCCAGGCCGGCCCCACCTTGCAGCCTCTCTGCCCTCCCCCATTCCTTTCTTTGGCTTCAAGACAAAGAGAAAAGGGAGAGAAGAGAAGCACCTACCCGACCACCTCCTCCCTCACCTTTTTGCAAAGCCATCCACCCCATGTGCCTCCCTCCTCTCTCCCTATCACCCAACCACCCAGCTCTCCTCTCAGATCCCATCTGGGCCTTGCCTCTCCTCTCCTTCCTCCCTACCACCTCCTGGCCGCAGCCATGGCCTTACCATGCCGACCCCAAACCCTAGCTTCGGCCAGACAGCAAAGGGAGGCGTCGGGGCTGTGAAAAGGAAGAGCCAGACGTCCAGGAGACTCCCCTGCATCTCCTTCGTCGACCTGCACCAGAGGGAGCGACTGGGAAGCCCCAGAGCGCCGTCGCCGTCGCCATGGCCGGATTGAACTGAAGCTCCCCGCCGCGAGCCTGCCGCCAGATCCCTTCCACCTCAGCGTCGACGACCACGCCGGCGAGCTCCTGGTGAGCCCCTCTACCCCCATACAAGGTCCTCTCCCCTCTCGTGCACCGTAGCTCCGCCGGCCTCCGTCGAGCACCCTGCGTGCGCGCGCGTCGCCGCAGTCACCGCCAGCGTACGCGTCAGCAGCAGCTGCAGCAGTTCTGTCTGCCTCTGTTCCTCGCCCTGCCCTGTGCGCTGCAGCCCTTCTCCGTGCAAGCTCGCTAAACGAAAATTGTAGCCCTTGTGTCCCTCTTCGTCTTTCGTTTTTAGAGCGACCCGTTTCGTCCAGAGGAGGCGTCGCCATCGTCGCCGGAACACAGCCAGGTCGCCGCCGTCAGGGCCAGAACCGTCCGTCAGTTTCAGCAGCAGCCGATGCCGTTTCGCGGAAAGGCCCCTCCCCTTTTTCCCGCCTAAACCCGCGGTCCCCGCGGCCCCACCTGCCAGCCTCGAAGCCTCTTTGCATGGAAACCCCCGGAGAAACCAGACCATCACAGATCAGCCCCTCCCAGCGCGCCTGGATCGCCCACGTGTCCGGCACACGTTGGCATCGCCCGCGTGTGGCCCTGCGCTCGCCTGGCCCCGCCTGTCAGTCACTACGGCTAGGTGAACCCGCGGTGTATATAGAATTGCCGCGCGCTGAGTTGCCCAGTCAGCGCATGACCCCACCTGTCACCGTCTCTGGCTAGAAGTGTCTGGGTAACAAAAGTATTTCAGCTTATCTGTTTTAATTCAAATCTATTTCAAATTATTTCAAATTCAATTTTAAATTCTGTTTTTAAATAAATTTTGAAATATTAATCCAAATAATACAAATAATATATGTTTTCAAATCAGAAAAATATGAGGATTTCAAATATGGCCTTCAAAATATATTTTGAACATTTAAAATTCCAAGTTTATTTAAATTACAATAAATGCCCCTTTTCCTTAATAAATTAATAACTTTTGTTTTATAACTCCAAATTTAATAAATAATATGTCTAAAATGATTAGCTCGACGAGACCTTTCTGTTTATGCATTCCATGTTCTGTTTTGAAGCATGCATCATATGAATATAAAGAGGACAGCAACTAAATTGAGAATAAAATGGGGCCAAAGCTCAATAAAAATGCTTTATTATTGTTTCCACACCTCACCCATGCCATGCTACTGTAATGCCATGCAAATTGTGCATCATTCATCATGGCATGATTGTTTGCTTGATGCATTTATACATATGCTTGTGCACTTTATTTATGTTGGCCCTTGTTTGTTTGGTTCTTCTTCGAATAGACGCTGAGCAGGGGATATATCAAGAGAACCAGGAGCACTACCCAGATCCATCCTTTGCTTCAACTGAGCTGCCAGGCAAGCACTACCACATGCTTGCATACATATAGTACCTATTGCCTCTACCTTACTCTTGCATCATTGAGTCGCGATTGCATTAAATTGAATCCCAAGTATTGCATAGCCTTTACTTTTAAACCCCATCGAAGCTTGTTCCTCCATCCCATGAGCCATTACTGCAGGAGTTGTTTGAGCCATGCGAGTCGTAGAACAGCATGAGTAGGGTATGTGAGTGTCTGATGGATAACGAGGTACCTAAACAACTTGATCTGAGTAGTAATGGGATAACTAATGAAAGTGGCATCGGTGAGCCATATTCGCTATTTGGTTTTTCAGGCTCACTTGTGTCCCGTAGGACCCCGAGTACTTGATTCCTGTTCCTTGAATATTCGCGCTATCCACATCCGGGAGGCTTATGAACCCCCCTGAGCCAGAGCTTGATTCATTCTTATTTCTTGGGGCCACGAACTAGTTTGAGGTTTTATTTACTATCCTGTACTTATGCCATGCGTTACTGCTTTAATTAAAATTGTGTGAGGTAATGCACACTGTACTGTTTAGGTCCGTGACCCGTTTTCGCTGTATCGACAAGCCCAGTCACACTTTCGGGTTCCCAGTCGTTTACAGCCGGCTCCACAAACCTTGAGGCCGTCTCGGAGTCAGCTAACTTCGTTGCGGGTAGCTCAATGGGGTGGCCCCCTGAAATACTTCTGAATCCTGTGATCGCTTTGTCGTGACTGCCTCGTTGGGTTTTGATTTGGTTTTTCCGAGGCATATCGAGTGTGTGTTGCTATTTGTGCACCCCTGCAGGGTAAAACGTTCTGAAAGCCGTGTCCGCGGTTATGGACGACTTGGAGCACAGTTTCTCGATCATAGACAAGCATAACTAAAGTACCGCTTTTAATTTGACTAGACTAGGTACCTGACTAGTAAATAGTGCAATACTCACGGAATGGATAATAAAACTGCCAACGGATGGGGGGTTGTTCGTCCGCTTCCTCGTCGGTAAGCGAGGAGGAGGATGGATCTGTTAAGATTACCATTATAACTATTATAACTGTTGTTATTAATTCACGGACATCCGTCTATCTCTGGTTAGGCGGATGGTTAGCGAGTATCTATAGAATTGTTAGGGTTTATCTTTTGCTGCAATTGCGTCACCCCAGGTTGTGTCCCCTTTAGAGGCATTAAGACTTGCTGAGTACCCCTAGGGTCTCACACGATAAATTACTGGTTCAGATGAACAGGTACACTCACAAGATGGATACTGGGTGGAGGAGACGGACGATGTGGGCAACGATCATTCGGTGTAGAGATTCCGGGAACGGGGATCCGTGAGATCTGTGGGCGGGATGTGCTTATTTATGGGGCATCTTATGCCGATTTGCTTCTTATCCGTACTCGGATTTTGTCTTCCGCTTCCGCTTGATACTCTATTGATTGCTGTATGAGGAGATATCCTAAACTATTATATCTATCTAGGATATTTGGATCTTGCCGTATGGCGTTGCTATATTTCCTTCCTTTTTAGATGGAATGGCTCTGATGTACTGTTGTATGGTGGCTTGCATACATACTCATTTGTGTATGTAGTTGATCCCTTCGCCTGCCGATTACGCCGCCCGTTCTTGTCCCGATGTTTGGAAATGGTTGGGACGGCCGAAAGGTCTACCTGTGAGTGGCATTTGGGCCCCACCGTACTATTTCAACCATTTCTGAACATCCAGGCTTGTACTAGGAGCGTAATTCACCGAGGTAGTTACAATTGGTATCAGAGCCATCCCGACCTTCAGGGTCTTGGCCAAATGTTCGTTGTCTGTCTAGCAAATATTTTGGTAGTTATGTATACTAGGGAAAAACAAAGCGCGAGAGTAGGACTGCTTCCACTTTTCTTCTTACCCACCCACCACCCTTTTCTGGTAAGGAAGTGTAACGTTTTCAATCCTCTTCTTAAAATTCAAACTAGGATTCACGTGTTCTGGATTTCCGTAGTACCATAGAAAGTGTGTGTGTGTGTGTGTGTGTGTAATTCCTTGTCTATCTATTGCATCCTTTTGTTATCACAATCTGCCTTTGGTTATCAACTGTTGGTACATTCCATATTGACAGGCTTTTGAAAACCGGCGCGATCTATCTGACTCCTTGTTGACCGGTGCCATCTTCTTAAAGGGTGTTCTTCCTTCCAGCAAGCATCAGTTGCTAATCCCTATCTGCTAAGTGTTTTTGCGCATCTATTGGTATTTAATTGCCGAAAATTGCGGAAAATTTTTCTTTGATACATCTGTGTTTCCACACTCCTTTTCAGTCGTGTGTGAAACATTATCTATCTTCCTTTTATCAGCATGTCCATGCTAACTCATTCTTTTGTCACCGGCGCTTAATCCTAGAGTTTCTTTTCATCCCCTTCCTCTTGGGCTAATTACATAACATGTGTCGATCCGATGCTGGTGATTGTAATTGGTTCTCAGCAAGCATCTTTGGCAATCTGGAGTCTCTCAAGGCACTACGGCGGTCTATCATCTGTTCATCATGCTGCACATCTTTTTGAACTCCATATCTGCACATCTTTTTCGTCTCTGATAGCTCATACCATAAGCAAAGCTATATCATCGGTTCTTATCCAAGATCTCTTTATCTGTGTAACCGGCGATCCAATCGACAATGTCAACCAGGTGACATCTCTTTTCTTCCGAAGGACCAGATAATCTATCCTGCCAGTGCATCTCTTTCAACACGAACCCGTGCTCGTAACATTGATCTTTCAAAGAGCGTTGAGCTCAGAAAGTGTTTCGAACATTTGTTTGTTTCTCCCGCCTCTTGAACTTGATATTCTGGGAATATCTTGTTAGTCCATGGTGGTATATGTTGATAATATACTTGCCTATTCGATATCAATGGAAGGACATGGAAGGTCATCTGTGTCCCTTTCTCTCAAGCTTCGTGAGCACTGCCTGTGTGCAAAGTCTCAAAGTGAGAATTCTGACTTTTTGAAGTCACCTATCTCGGCCACGTCCTTCTGCTATATACATTGCCTCAATTCTGGAATTGGCAAGTCCATTGTTAATTCCATCCTCCATCTTCAACCAATCCGGAGTTGTTCTTTGTTGGCAAGTTATCATCGTCGTCCGCTAAAGATTTCCCTCAAGACTGCTAAATCTCTCTCAATCATTTCAAGAAGAACATGGAGTTCTTTCACCTCTGTCTCGTCAAGTAATCTTTTGAAACCCTTTCGTTCGGCCATCTATGCTCAATCCACCGGAGGCCATGAAGATTTGTTCAGATCTTTTGTAATCCTTATGTGCAAGTGGTGCTATCTTTTTCCTTATCTGTGGAATCTTGCAGTTGTCTCCGTGATCTTCCTCCATATCTTTCCGGTGGCTGGTTACTTACGACATGACGACAACATCATCACCCTTATCTATCTTGGATCCGGTGAATCGTTTGAATCCATCCTTGTTTTCTAACGGAGTTCCATGAGCTCTTCTTATTAATACCTTCAGTCTGTTTCGGTAGTTGGGTTGCATGGTTTTCTTATTCATGTGCGGAGTAATGCTTTGAGTGCGGGATGGAGTAGCTACCATACCACTACTCTTATCATTCGCTTTTGTACATTGAATTGGTGAATTTATGTGATTTCACTCATTCCACGGAAGTTAGAAGTGGCCTTTATCTCTCGATACTTTTACTTCCGTCCTTGTCTTTCCGGAGTGCTCTCTCGAAGAAAGTAATCAATAATCTCTTGTTGGTGATCTCGTCTTATCCTACACGGAGCAAAATCCTCAATTATCTGGTGTAAACAAACGCAAACTCTTTTCTATCCTCGTCTTTCTACCGGTGCTCTACATCCCCAAACAAGATGGAAGGAAACTATCTCTCTTTGTTTCATCAATTCTTTTTCTGTGGTAAAGCCAGTTATGGTTGATGCCATCAGTCGCAAATCTATTGCGTTAGCCTCAACGCTAAAGAAAGCAATAAGTATCTCTACAATAAACTCCAGATCCTCCATAATCGTTGCGTCTCAGGATTCCACCATGATCTAGCTTCACATCCGTCTCTGGAAGTTATATCCGCGCACCTCAATTGCGTGATCCTTCGGTTCTTACCGGCGCAATAAGAATCTAATCCAGCGATGTCTAGCTAAATCTTTCTGTTCATATCAAGGGACTCTATTGTTTGAACGCAATATCGTTTCCGTATTTCATTTCTCTAATCCGAGAGGAGATACAATGCTATTGTCATAGTGGTTAAAAACCTCTCCAATCTAGCTCTTTTCTTCCGACGACACAAAGATCCATCTTCTCTAGTATCAGTAAACCTTTAATCTTAACGGCGTGTCTTTATTTATCCATGATACATCATTTTGTCCTTTTTTTCACAAGTAGTTCTGTTCTTTTATCATGTTTCTTGAGAAAACCGAAGCTATGTCCATCCTATCCTTCTTGTCTCACGACAATCCTTTGAATCTTCTAACCCTTGGTGTCTCAAGCAAAACGCAAGACTCGCAACAAGTCTAGCAAGTTTTGCAAGGTGTAGGGGTCGCACCATTCCGTTGTTCATCAACTTGGGAACGTGAGGGTCACCTTCGTTCCGAACACCCGCCTCTCCTTGTGTTGTTTTCTTTTTCCTAGGAATCTCGAGGCGAGATTCTTGTTTAGTGGGGGAGAGTTGTAGCATCCCAATTGTCTAACAATTGCAATGCTACTAGCCTAGTCTAGATATATGCTACCTTCATATATATAATTGTTGCATCATCGTTATATCATGCTCATGTCATCATGCCTCCTTGCATTTGAGCATCATATAAAACCCTTTCCATTTGGCTCTTGTCTCATATGCATTGTAAATTGTATTTGCCTCTTGATATTGTATTTGGTTCTTGATATATTGTTTAATGCCCAAGTTGAGTTGGGGGCATATCTTTTATCCAACTCCACCACCTTTCTTTTCACCACCTTATAATTCCACCATCCAACTAAATATGAGCTTGGCATTTACTGGTTTTACTTCTAGCTCATGTGGGTTGGGATGGATCCAATTCTATTCCACATGCTCTCATCTTAGCATCCTGTTGTTTTCACAATATTGAAACATGAGAGCCACATGGCCACCTTTGCATGCCTTGTGAGTGGAACCTTTCCTAGCTTCCATATGTGTGATTTTGGGGTTATCATCATGTTGGGATATTTTTGTGGGCTTATTAAATACCTAGTGGTATATACACACTAGCAAGTCCCAAATATAATCCAATGTGATCATCTCCATATACTACACTTGGAATTCTTTCTAAATTCCTTTGCTTGGGCCTTACTCCAATTTTGGGAACGTATAATATTAATGCCATGTAATAATATTGTTTTCACAAGAACCCACATGGGAATAAATATTCTGCATGGGCCATGCAAGTACCCCTTTAGCTGTCTTTCGGTTTTATTTGATTTTAAAATGGATCATCTCTACCTCTTCCTTCTTTTAGCTTGATCTTATTTGGTCATGCTTAAACCCCATCACCTTATCCATCCTTGCCATCCCCACCTTCTCTTCTTCTCTCTTTTGGCTATCTTGTTTGAGCTTGTTTTGTGCATGCTTGATCTTGACAAAGAACCACTCCATATCTCTCTAAACCCTAAGTTAACCCCAAACCTACCTCTCCATCTCCTCTAATCTACCCATACCCCCATCTAAACCTAAACCCTAAGTCTACCCCCTCTCTCTCTAGCTCCTCTCCCTCCAAGCCTCTACCCTAACCCTAAACATCTACCATACCACCCTCTAGACAAACCGAGCTACCCCCTAATCAAGACCACCTCTCCTCTCTCCTATCTAGATCAACCAAAACACTAACCCTATCCATCTACCCGAGCCCCATCTACCCTAGCACGAGCTCACCTTCCCCTCTCTTTCCCTCTACCTGCCAGGCCGGCCCCACCTTGCAGCCTCTCTGCCCTCCCCCATTCCTTTCTTTGGCTTCAAGACAAAGAGAAAAGGGAGAGAAGAGAAGCACCTACCCGACCACCTCCTCCCTCACCTTTTTGCAAAGCCATCCACCCCATGTGCCTCCCTCCTCTCTCCCTATCACCCAACCACCCAGCTCTCCTCTCAGATCCCATCTGGGCCTTGCCTCTCCTCTCCTTCCTTCCCACCACCTCCTGGCCACAGCCATGGCCTTACCATGCCGACCCCAAACCCTAGCTTCGGCCAGACAGCAAAGGGAGGCGTCGGGGCTGTGAAAAGGAAGAGCCAGACGTCCAGGAGACTCCCCTGCATCTCCTTCCTCGACCTGCGCCAGAGGGAGCGACTAGGAAGCCCCAGAGCGCCGTCGCTGTCGCCATGGCCGGATTGAACTGAAGCTCCCCGCCGCGAGCCCGCCGCCAGATCCCTTCCACCTCAGCGTCGACGACCACGCCGGCGAGCTCCTGGTGAGCCCCTCTACCCCCCAGACAAGGTCCTCTCCCCTCTCGTGCACCGTAGCTCCGCCGGCCTCCGTCGAGCACCCTGCGTGCGCGCGCGTCGCCGCAGTCACCGCCAGCGTACGCGTCAGCAGCAGCTGCAGCAGTTCTGTCTGCCTCTGTTCCTCGCCCTGCCCCGCGCGCTGCAGCCCTTCTCCGTGCAAGCTCGCTAAACGAAAATTGTAGCCCTTGTGTCCCTCTTCGTCTTTCGTTTTTAGAGCGACCCGTTTCGTCTAGAGGAGGCGTCGCCATCGTCGTCGGAACACAGCCAGGTCGCCGCCGTCAGGGCCAGAACCGTCCGTCAGTTTCAGCAGCAGCCGATGCCGTTTCGCGGAAAGGCCCCTCCCCTTTTTCCCGCCTAAACCCGCGGTCCTCGCGGCCCCACCTGCCAGCCTCGACGCCTCTTTGCATGGAAACCCCCGGAGAAACCAGACCATCACAGATCAGCCCCTCCCAGCGCGCCTGGATCGCCCACGTGTCCGGCACACGTTGGCATCGCCCGCGTGTGGCCCTGCGCTCGCCTGGCCCCGCCTGTCAGTCACTACGGCTAGGTGAACCCGCGGTGTATATAGAATTGCCGCGCGCTGAGTTGCCCAGTCAGCGCATGACCCCACCTGTCACCGTCTCTGGCTAGAAGTGTCTGGGTAACAAAAGTATTTCAGCTTATCTGTTTTAATTCAAATCTATTTCAAATTATTTCAAATTCAATTTTAAATTCTGTTTTTAAATAAATTTTGAAATATTAATCCAAATAATACAAATAATATATGTTTTCAAATCAGAAAAATATGAGGATTTCAAATATGGCCTTCAAAATATATTTTGAACATTTAAAATTCCAAGTTTATTTAAATTACAATAAATGCCCCTTTTCCTTAATAAATTAATAACTTTTGTTTTATAACTCCAAATTTAATAAATAATATGTCTAAAATGATTAGCTCGACGAGACCTTTCTGTTTATGCATTCCATGTTCTGTTTTGAAGCATGCATCATATGAATATAAAGAGGACAGCAACTAAATTGAGAATAAAATGGGGCCAAAGCTCAATAAAAATGCTTTATTATTGTTTCCACACCTCACCCATGCCATGCTACTGTAATGCCATGCAAATTGTGCATCATTCATCATGGCATGATTGTTTGCTTGATGCATTTATACATATGCTTGTGCACTTTATTTATGTTGGCCCTTGTTTGTTTGGTTCTTCTTCGAATAGACGCTGAGCAGGGGATATATCAAGAGAACCAGGAGCACTACCCAGATCCATCCTTTGCTTCAACTGAGCTGCCAGGCAAGCACTACCACATGCTTGCATACATATAGTACCTATTGCCTCTACCTTACTCTTGCATCATTGAGTCGCGATTGCATTAAATTGAATCCCAAGTATTGCATAGCCTTTACTTTTAAACCCCATCGAAGCTTGTTCCTCCATCCCATGAGCCATTACTGCAGGAGTTGTTTGAGCCATGCGAGTCGTAGAACAGCATGAGTAGGGTATGTGAGTGTCTGATGGATAACGAGGTACCTAAACAACTTGATCTGAGTAGGGTATGTGAGTGTCTTATGCCATGCGTTACTGCTTTAATTTAAATTGTGCGAGGTAATGCACACTGTACTGTTTAGGTCCGTGACCCGTTTTCGCTGTATCGACAAGCCCAGTCACACTTTTGGGTTCCCAGTCGTTTACAGCCGGCTCCACAAACCTTGAGGCCGTCTCGGAGTCAGCTAACTTCGTTGCGGGTAGCTCAATGGGGTGGCCCCCTGAAATACTTCTGAATCCTGTGATCGCTTTGTCGTGACTGCCTCGTTGGGTTTTGATTTGGTTTTTCCGAGGCATATCGAGTGTGTGTTGCTATTTGTGCACCCCTGCAGGGTAAAACTTTCTGAAAGCCGTGTCCGCGGTTATGGACGACTTGGAGCACAGTTTCTCGATCATAGACAAGCATAACTAAAGTACCGCTTTTAATTTGACTAGACTAGGTACCTGACTAGTAAATAGTGCAATACTCACGGAATGGATAATAAAACTGCCAACGGATGGGGGGTTGTTCGTCCGCTTCCTCGTCGGTAAGCGAGGAGGAGGATGGATCTGTTAAGATTACCATTATAACTGTTATAACTGTTGTTATTAATTCACGGACATCCGTCTATCTCTGGTTAGGCGGATGGTTAGCGAGTATCTATAGAATTGTTAGGGTTTATCTTTTGCTGCAATTGCGTCACCCCAGGTTGTGTCCCCTTTAGAGGCATTAAGACTTGTTGAGTACCCCTAAGGTCTCACACGATAAATTACTGGTTCAGATGAACAGGTACACTCACAAGATGGATACTGGGTGGAGGAGACGGACGATGTGGGAAACGATCATTCGGTGTAGAGATTCCGGGAACGGGGATCCGTGAGATCTGTGGGCGGGATGTGCTTATTTATGGGACATCTTATGCCGATTTGCTTCTTATCCGTACTCGGATTTTGTCTTCCGCTTCCGCTTGATACTCTGTTGATTGCTGTATAAGGAGATATCCTAAACTATTATATCTATCTAGGATATTTGGATCTTGCCGTATGGCGTTGCTATATTTCCTTCCTTTTTAGATGGAATGGCTCTGATGTACTGTTGTATGGTGGCTTGCATACATACTCATTTGTGTATGTAGTTGATCCCTTCGCCTGCCGATTACGCCGCCCGTTCTTGTCCCGATGTTTGGAAATGGTTGGGACGGCCGAAAGGTCTACCTGTGAGTGGCATTTGGGCCCCACCGTACTATTTCAACCATTTCTAAACATCCAGGCTTGTACTAGGAGCGTAATTCACCGAGGTAGTTACAGCACACTTTATTTTCTTGCACTTAATAAACCTGAACCATTGCGTCCATCTTTGTTGCGTGTATGCTTGCGCTTTATAAGTTGAAGTTAGCAGAACCATGTATCATGGGGAACACTTTCAACATTGCACTGGTACTTAGTACCACGTTGATATCATGATTCTTTTGCTTATGGATCCCAGCGGTGTGAAATAAAAGTGGAACTTGTAAGATCATGGAGTTTGTATGTTTGTTAGAGAAACGCATGGGCCGCTAGCCTAAGCCATGCCTAATCATGGTGGAAACTTGCAGCATAACCATAATGAGCATTCTATGAAGCATCCTCAATAAAAATCTATGCACATAGTAAATAAAAAGATCACTGAGATGATCATTGTCTGCTTTCCTTGTCATTTTGATTATGGGATAGCTCCTGTATCATGTGCAAGGGGTACCCCGTTGGCGGTTCTCTATGATACATATGTACTTACAATGATAAGAGCTTACTTGTGACTGAAGTTGAGTAGCATGAGGTCCGGTACTCGTAAGTAAGAGGCACGAGTCTTTAGCTTATAACTTGTCAAGCATATCCTCTTAGTTGTGTCACTTTAACCTTAACCACTTAAAGATGCTTATGATAGAGGCAATGAGAGCTCAAAGCTAACAAGTACCATACTTTCAGCATTTGGAAGCCTTTCAAAATTTTCAAACCCTTTTTCGTTTTCCTTGTTGAGTCTCCACATATTCTATGAGCATCTTCTTGAGAGCATAGTTGTCATTTTTAGTGTAATGTGCTTGCCTCAAAACTTGATTATTTGTGTTATGACTTTGATGCTTGTATCTTTAACATCTTTACTTCTAGTCTTCACCTGAACTTCAGAGGTGCCTTGGCATTCATAATCAAAGGCAAGCGAGATACCACTCTATCATACCTTGTTATGAGCATTGTAATGTTGCTTATGTTTATGTTTCATGCTACTTATTATTTTTGAGTTGGAATCTCTTCATAGCTTGCAATGCCTATTAAGTAAACTTAGTTGCATACTCCTTATTATGAATTGTCTAAGTAGTTGATCACATGCTGAGAATATATATATCATATGAAGCAAATGTGTCCGTGAAAGTTCTTTTATCGCACTCAGTTTTCAACTAAATTGCTTGAGGACAAGCAATAAGCTAAGCTTGGGGGGAGTTGATACGTCCAAAATGTATCTACTTTCCCAAACACTTTTGCTATTGTTTCTCCTCTAAACTTGTGTGATTTGGATGCAACTAACACAGACTGACGTTGTTTTCAGCAGAATTGCCTTAGTGTTTAGTTTTTGTGCAGAAAATCAACTATCAGGAAAAATCCCAGAAAATATGCCAAAAATTCTATTTCGCCAGAAGACTCTCGAAGCCAGAATACGAGACGGACGGGGGATGGGCCAAGGCCACACCACCTGGCCGCGCGGGCTAGCCCAGGCCGCACCAGGGGGTGGTCTGGCCACCCTAGACACCCTCTCGGTCTCCCTCTTCGCCTATAAGATGCCTTCTAACCTAAAAACTCAGGGGGGGTCGACGTTTTTCTAGAAGGAGTTCCGCTCCACCGCCACCACCAGATTCCATGAAACAACACCAGAAACTCCGTTCTGGCACCCTGCCGGGACGAGGAATTGGAGGAGATCATCGCCAACATCATCACCATCGCTTCTCCATCGACCATCCATATTTCCCCCATCTATGAGTGAGTAATCCCCCGCTGTAGGCTATGGGGATGGTAGGGATTGGATGAGATCGTTCATGTAATGGCATCAGATTGTTAGGGCATGGTGCCTAGTATCTTCTATTAGTGCTTTATGACTTTGTTGCGACTTGTTATGCCTAATTCTTGTCACTAGGGCCCGAGTGCCATGATTTCAGATCTGAACATGTTATTGATTCATTATGATAGTATTGTTTATGGTCTTACCTACAAGTTGTATACACACGTTGTTGTCCGGAACCAATGGCCCCGAAGTGACAGAAATCAGGATAACCGGAGGGAATGGCTTTGATGTGAGGATCACATGTGTTCATGGAGTGTTAATGCTTTGCTCCGGTGCTCTATTAAAAGGAGCACCTTAATTGCTAGTAGTTCCCTTGAGGCCCCACTGCAAACGGGCTGGCAGGACAAAAGATGTTGTGCAAGTTCTCATTGCGAGCACGTATGACTATATATGGAACGCATGCCTATGATTATCTAGTACTTGGATGCTTTATCTTATTTATCTGCAATTGCCCTATGTTCTAATTTCCATGTGAATTGTCTTGTCCATGCAACGCCCGTCCATCCATCCCTATGCCTACCGCACTCGAATCCTACTGTTTACTTCTATTGCTACTACTGTCTTTACTTTACTACTGCTACTACTTTAGTATTCCTACTACAAAACTGTTGCTAATGATAAACTGCTGTGCGCAAGATTGTTTCTAGGTGTAGCTGAATTGACAACTCAGATGTTAAGGCTTATAAATATTCTTTGGCTCCCCTTGTGTCGAATCAATAAATTGGGTTTCACTTCCCTCGAAAATACTGCGATACACCTCCTATACTTGCGGGTCATCAGAAAGCTCATATTGATCCAAATCATGTTCCCTTAGCCTCTTTGGTTGCTCAAGAAGAGCAAGTTGACGTGAACTTTATAAGAAATAATAATTTTAGCAACAATGCCTACAGGAATAATTTTGGTAATAATAATTATAGGCCATATCCTCCCAATAATGGTAATGCTTATGGAAATTCCTACAACAATAATAGGAGTGCTCCCTCTGAACTCAAAGTTATGCTTAAAGATTTTATTAGTAAACAAACTTCTTTCAATAAAACTATTGAGGAAAAACTCTCTAATGCTGAAAGAAATATAACATCATTGGCTGAAGCACAATCTTCTTTGAATAAAATGGCTGCTAAACATGAAACTATTGATAATCCTTTTGCTGCTACTAATGCCATACAAGTTAGAATTGATGAGAATGTTAGACTATTAGCTGAATTGCATGCTACGTGGGAAAGAGAAGATGAAATTGTTAGAAATATTAGTGCTACTATCACTACCACTAATGTTGAAGCTAGTAATAGCTCTACTACTTTAGATGATAATTATGATTTTAATCTTGATGGTTGCAACATCTCTGAAGTTATTAAGTTCCTACAAAAGCTTGCTAAAAGTCCTAATGCTAGTGCTATAAATATGGCCTTTACAAAACACATTACTGATGCTCTCATAAAAATTAAAGAAGAAAAGATAAAACATAAAGCTTCTATTTCTATGAAACTAGAAGATGGTTGGGAACCCATCATTAATATGAAAGTGAATGATTTTGATTTCAAAGCTTTATGTGATCTTGATAGTAGTGTTTCTATTATGCCTAGAAGTATTTATGATATGCTTGATTTGCCACCATTGGAAGATTGTTATTTGAATGTACCACTTGATGATAATGCTAAAAATAAACTCATGGGGAGTATTAATGATGTTATTATTATGGTTAACAATGCCTATGTCCCCGTTGATTTCTATGTTTTGGATGTTGAATGCAATGCTTCTTGTCCTATTACTTTGGGAAGACGTTTTCTTAGAACTATTGGTGTCATTATTGATATGAAAGAAGGCACCATTAAATATCAACTCCCACTCAAGAAAGGTATAGAACAATTCCCAAAGAAGAGAGAGAATATTCCTTTTGCCTCTCCTATGAAAACAAAATTTGCTCTTAATGCTTCTTCATTTGAGAACACTTGATTCTTTTTCTAGCTTCTTATGCCTAACTTAAAGGCGTTAAAGAAAAGTACTTATTGGGAGATAAACCAAAAGTTTTAGATGAGTCTTGGAAGTTCTTACCTCTGTAAAAACCGCTCCTTATCCCTTTTATTTGCTTTTTGTGCCAAGAGTAACCTCTAATGAGAGGGAAGTAATGCTTGGGAAAGTTGCTGTCCCGAAACAGATTTTTGTGCTTCACTGTAAAAATTCGTGTAAAACCTCTGTATATCGTTTTGAGTGTTAATTTTTGTGCTTCTGCCCCAGGTTGTTATCTAACTTTCGTTAGTTCAACACTTTTCGATTTGAGCAACAGAAGGTCTTCGAAATAATTGGTTTTTACCTGCTGGTCTGTTTTGACAGATTTCTGCCATTATTTGCATTTGCTTCTTGTTGGTTCCTTTTTGAGTTCTCTTTGGGGAATTGAGCTTTTCAAGGGAAGTGCTACAGTAGCTTGTATTTTAATGGAAGTTTTATTGGTGTTGAAACTGAACCCAAAGACTTATTATCTTGAGTGCACTAACGTTGCTAATAAAGATTGTGTGAAGTTTTGTATGAAGAAAAAATTTAGGTGTATGGAGAGAATGATGTAATGAGATGAAGAATGGACTAAAGCTCAAGCTTGGGGATGCCACCCATGTCACCCCAAGAAATATCCAAGAAGTACAAGCGTCAAAGCTTGGGGATGCCCAAGGCATCCCCTTCTTCATCAAGAAAAATCCCAGGTTTCTTCCAAACACTTCATTTTTATTGTTTCATTCACAGTTGTGTTGTTCTTGGAGCGTCTTCATTTTTGTTTTTGGTTTTTGTTTGCTTGGTGTTCTTAGTTTGCTTGAATAAATTGGTTGGACCCCCTCTTTCATACATTACTTTTCAAATAGTTTGGTTTGCATTGGAAAAGAGTAGGAAAGTTCATGCTTAAGTGGTAAAAATGAGCTTGTTTTTAACTGTGGTCTATGCTTTGTCATGTCATGCTTGATATTGTTTTGGCTTTATTCTTAGTGATTTTTGCTGTAGCATGACATGTTATAAACAATTGAGATTGCTTAATGTACCTTGGAAGAATCATGCGCTGTTTTAGCATATTAAAGCATAGTATTGTGGTATTCTCCTTTGATGCTTTATTTGGGTTAACTTGGCGCATGCTCACAACATGTTATGACTATCCCAAGTCACCATAGCCTTTATGATCGTTTGGTTTTCGACTTGTAATATCACTTTATGCTTTAATTAATGATGTTTTGTCGCTTTGCATGATTATGGCCATTATTGCTCTCTTAGTTGGTCGCTCCCAGTCTTTTGCTAGCCTCCATAACCAAGTATGAGTTCCACTCATGTATCCAACTCCAAATAAAACCAAGTTATTCCAAAGAGTCCACCATACCTACCTATTAGCATTTGCTATTCCAAGTATATTCATGTTTTTATCTACCTTCCGAATTAAACTTGTTATGAGAAAACTAGTGATTAAAGATCTCACGAACTTGATGGCACACTTTAATTTTCTTGCCCTTAATAAACTTGAACCATTGTGTCGTCTATGTTGTATATGCTTTCACTTATATGTTGGGGATTAGCATAACCATGTTGTCATGGGGAATGCTTTCAACATTGCACTTGTACTTTGTACCTAGTTGATATCATGCTCTTTTGTCTATGGATGTCGTCGATGTGAAATGAAAGGGGAGCTTGTAAGTCCATGGAGTTATGTATGTGTGTTAGAGAAACGCCTGGGCCGCCGGTCTAATCCATGCCTAATCATGGTGGAAACCTGAAGCGTAACCATAATGAGAAATCTATGAAGCATTCTTCTTATAAAAAAGAGATAGATATTGAGAAAAAGAGAAAAAAAGAGAGATATGAGAAAAGAGGAAAGAGAGAAAAAGCACCATTTTCCCATGGTAAATAAGAAAATTTGCTTAGATGCTCGTTGTCTGCTTGCCTTGTCATTTTGATATGGGGATTCTTCCGTATCATCGGGCAAGGGGTACCCTATTGGCGGTTCTCTATGATACACATGTACTTACTATGACAAGAACTTACCGGTAACTAAACTTGAGAAGCATAAGGAGCAGCCCTCGTATTCAAGGGACATGAGATTTCTAACTTATACATTGTCAAGCATATACTCCATAGTTTGTTCACTTTAACCTTAATCACTTCAAGATGCTTATGATAGGGCAATGAGAGCTGAAAGCTAATAAGTACCATAATTTTTGGAAGCTCTTTAAAAGACTTGAATCCCTGCTTCCTTCTATGAAGGCCTTTCTTTTACTTTTATGTTGAGTCTCCACCTTCTATCTTTATGCACCTATTGAGAGAGCATAGTGGCCATTCTTAGTTCTATGTGCATTGTTCCAAGACTTGTTGATTGATGCATCACTTTGATATTGCTTATTCTTAAACTATTTGTATCTACTCACCCTTACAAACTTTGAAGGTGTCCTATGCAATTATGATTTGCTACATTATGAGGGACAAGCTGAATGCCACTATGCTATGTTTTATTTATATGAAACAAACAAACGTCTTGCAAAACATTGTTATTCATGAATCTTTTGTTTGTGCCTTTTCATGTTACAACATAGTTGCTATGTCTTATTGTTAGAACTATATCTTTCATGCTATGTTAAAGTACTATGGTCCCAGCTATCAATGTTTTACAAATACTTTGATCAAGTTTATGATGGTGCATGTCACCTCAAAAATTATTCTTTCTTTTTATCATTTACCTACTCGAGGACGAGCATGAGTTAAGCTTGGGGATGTTGATACGTTGCAAACATATCTATAATTTTTGATGTTCCATGCTTGTTTTATATCTACTTTCTTATGTTTTGCCACACTTTGGAGTATTTTTATACACTTTCTTGGACTAACCTATTAACAAGATGCCATAGTGCCAGCTGCCTGTTTTCTACTGTTTTTGGTTCTAGGAAAGTCAGAAAATGAATATTCTCGGAATTGGACGGGACAAAAGCCAAAGTCAATATTTCACCGAGGGGGACACGGAGCCAGAATACGAGGCGGAGAGGGGCCAGGGGCCGCCCACACCACCTGGCCACGCGGATAGGCCTGGCCCGTGCCATGGGGTGGTGTGGCCGCCTAGGGCACCCCCTCGGCCTCCCCTTTCGCCTATAAGATGCCTTCGATACAGAAACCCTAAGTACCTGATCAAAATTTCACGAAAGAGTTTGTAGTCGCCATCATCTCCATCCCTAGATCGGGAGGGATCTGAAGCTCTTCCCGGCACCCTGCCGGAGGGGAGAATTCACCCTGGAGGCCTTCTTCATCACCATGCAAGCCTCCGGTGTGATGCGTGAGTAGTTCATCCTTGGACTACGGGTCCATGTAGTAGCTAGATGGTTGGTTCTTCTCCTTTGTGCTACCATCTCTAGATCTTGTGAGCTCCGTTCATGATCAAGATCATCTATTTATAATCCTATATGTTGTGTTTGCGGGGATCCGATGGATATTGAGATGCTATTTCAGATTGATTATTGATTCTATCATGTCTTTGTTATTTGTGATCTTGCATACTCTCTGTTGTTAGTAGATATCTTGGCCGAGTAGATGCTAGCAACTCCAAGAGGGAGTATTTATGCTCGATAGTGGGTTCATGCCTCTAGTAATCTGGGGAAGTGACAGAAATCTCTAAGGTACTAGATGTGTTGTTGCTACTAGGGAGAAAACAGCAATCCTTTCTTCATAGAACAATCGTATTGTTTACTTTACACGCAATGCGTAATGCAATTATCTGTTGCTTGCAACTTAATACTGGAGGGGGTTCGGATTGATAACCTGAAGGTGGATTATTAGTCATAGATGCAATTGGATTACGGTCTATGTATAATGTTGTAATACCCAATCAAATCTCATAGGAGTCAAGATGATTAGTATATGCATGTATGCTTTCTCGATGTTTGTCAATTGCCCCACTGTAATTTGTTCACCCAACATGTCATCTATCTTAAGGAGAATCACCACTAGTGAACTATGGACCCCCGGTCCTTTCTTTTACCATCAATCTACAATTGTTTACTGTTTTCTGTTTACTTTATGCAAGCTTTTACTTTCTTCCACACAATACGCTTAATCCTTTGTTTTCAGCAAAACCGGTGAGATTGTCAACCTCAATGTAAGTTGGGGGCAAAGTTCTGTGATTGTGTTGTGCAGGATTCCAAGTTGGAAATCAACACCTTGGAGGTGTTTCCTTGCTCCTACTGGTTCGATAACCTTGGTTTCTTAACTGAGGGAAAACTTGCTGCTGTGCTCATCATACCTTCCTCTTGGGGTTTCCCAACGAGCTCGATGTATTTTGGGCCAACAAGCACCTCTCCACAGTTCCTCCAAGTCCTTGGAAATCTTGGTATGTGGCGAACCGGGTTTGTGGCTGCTCCTCTTGATAAGGAACTTTTTGCTCCTCTTCTTGGTCCTCGTCCTCTTCAGGAATCTCTTCCTCGGGTTTGTGTTGGTCAACCTGCAAATCATATAGCAAACGCCCTTCCTCGATAGAGAAAATACCATTAGGCATAGGAACAGGGTAGATACGACCAGCTCCAGCAATATGCAGGTAATAAACACCACCTCTCCTAGTGAGCATTCCACAGGCCCTCAAGGTGGAGAAACCAACACGTGTCTCACCTAGTACGGGTTGCAACTCACCTAGATCGATCTCTTAGCGCAGTGACAATCACGGTGATGACACCTCCTCCTGTGATTGGCCCTTGGCTTTGGGAGGCTTGGTTCTCCAGGTAGCACACAAGAATGGCGCCCAAGTTGACTGACAAGCTACAATTGATGTAAGCAGCCTTTGCAAGGACTAGGATGTCCTCGTCGTTGAGTCTCGTGAACTCATTACGTGCCTGCAAGGTGCTAGCAATAACATAGAACAAATAGCGAATTGCAGGATGTTGAATATTCTTTCCCTTGTTCACTCTACTAGTGAAACTCATTCCATTATAGTATTGATCGGGGGAAGGACTTAAGCTAGTAAAAGATGCGTGTCAAGCATGAACATCATTGTTTGGAAAATTAAAACATGCGCACCATTCATCTAATGTTAAAGTGTAGTTGTTGTTCATCAGTCGGAAAGAAATAGTATCCTCTCCTTGCCATTGTTTAATGGTGCTTTGCAATGAACTTAGGAATTCAATGGTTAAGCAGCGATAAGTAGGTACATCATTGTACACAAAGTTTTGTAGGCTAGCTCTATTGCAAAGTAAATTAAAGTCATCAGAAATACTGAGTTGGTTCAATATAATGGGGCAAGCCCACTTGGTGGCCTTCACTTCGCGGTTCTTGATCCTGTTGAAGCAATCACGATGGGCCTCATCCCTGAACCATATCCCCATGTGTTCCTGAGCGGCAACCCGAGAAGCGCTAGTGGTGGCACGAGCATGAGTTTGGCTCCTTGTGTTCATCATCTAAAACATTAAAGAAAGGCAAACATAAAACTTTTGATCCAACAACAGTAAGTGCATCATATTCCTCATCATGGAACACTAATGAACTCTCCTCAAAATAATAATCTAGGTAAGAAAATCATAGCAATTGGTTCATAGTAGGTCTTGATATGTTGCAAACGTATCTATAATTTTTGATGGTCCATGCTTATTTTATATCTACTTTCTTATGTTTTGTCCATACTTTGGAGCATTTTTATACACTTTCTTGGACTAACCTATTAAAAAGATGCCACAGTGCTAGTTGTCTGTTTTCTGCTATTTTTGGTTCTAGGAAAGCCAGAAAATGAATATTCTCGGAATTTGACGGGACAAAAGCCAAAGTCAATATTTCACCAAGGGGAACACAGAGCCAGAAGACGAGACGGAGAGGGGCCAGGGGCCGGCCAGAACACCTGGCCACGCGACCAGGCCTGGCCTGCGCCTGGGGGTGGTGTGGCCCCCCTGGTACTCCACCGACCTTGCCCTTTCGCTGATAAGAAGCCTCCGATACAGAAACCCTAAGTAACCGATCAAAATTCCACGAAAGAGTCTGTAGCCGCCATCATCTCCATCCCTAGATCGGGAGGGATCTGAAGCTCTTCCCGGCACCCTGCTGGAGGGGAGAGATCACCCTGGAGGCCTTCTTCATCACCATGACTACCTCCGGTGTGATGCGTGAGTAGTTCATCGCTGGACTACGGGTCAATGTAGTAGCTAGATGGTTGGCTCTTATCCTTTGTGCTACCATGTCTAGATCTTGTGATCTTCGTTCATGATCAAGATCATCTATTTGTAATCATACATGTTGTGTTTGAGGGGATCCGATGGATATTGAGATGCTATTTCAGATTGATTATTGATTCTATCATGTCAATGTTATTTGTGATCTTGCATGCTTTCCGTTGATAGTAGCTATCTTGGCCGAGTAGATGCTAGAAACTCCAAGAGGGAGTATTTATGCTCGATAGTGGGTTCATGCCTCTAGGAATCTGGGGAAGTGACATAAATCTCTAAGGTACTAGATGTGATGTTGCTACTAGGGAGAAAATAGCAATCCTTTGTTCATAGAACAATCGTATTGTTTACTTTACCCACTTTACTTAATGCAATTATCTGTTGCTTGCAACTTAATACTGTAGGGGTTCCGCGTATGAAAACAATAAAATTTACCCTACGCCCCTGAAACCCTGAAGCTGCCAGAACCAATCTATTAGTAATACAGTAACGGGAGGGGCTTTTTGCGAACTTGCCCTTGAAGACTGAAAAGCGTTGTCAACGCTCAGGAGAGCATGGTTGATGTAGATGAGCCGAAGCCGACCTCAAGGTCGTGATGAAGTCCTTGCGCTCCTTCTGGCTCCAATGACTTGAGTGCCTCAAGTGCGACACCTCGCGGGGAGTTACACACGTCCAGTGCCTGACGATGACTCCCGCTTCCCCGATCCAGCAGCAGTTGCGGAAGTAGAGCTCCCGGATCTGAATCCCGCAGTGAGACGGCGCTCCACGGTGAAGATGTCTCTCGCTCGCGTAGTCCAGACTTGGGACCACAGTCACGAGTGTTGGGTTCGCAGCATAGAAAACAAAAAATTTCCTACGGTGTGAACTACACGCCAAGATCTATCTACTAGGTACAAAGCAACGGGTGGACATACATCCAACGAGAACTTACCCTCGTAGACAACGAGCTTTCTTAACGAGTAGGAACTTGTGGTTGATGTAGTCGTACGTTTGCCAATCTCAAGATCGTGAGGAAGTTCGAGCGCCGCAACTCAGCAGCGCATCCGCACTCGCACACACGTTCAAGCCACCGGACAACCTCCACCTCCTCGCTCCAGCGATCCAGCGGAAGCAGCAACTCCTTCCAGACGAAATTCCACCGGGAACATGTATCTCGCTAATCCGAGACCATGGGGGAATAATTCTAGAGGGGGAGAGAGATCCTTCACAAGGAGGTGTGAGGATGAAGGAGGGAATGGGTGGCCTTTTATAGGAGGAGGGGGGTGCCCCCTCTCTCCATGGCCGGCGCATCGGGGGGGTGACCCCTCACCTCCCCCATTCATGTGGTGGTAACCCCTCCACATTAAAATGCCTCTTCACATTCCCTTTTAAAGTCTCCACTTTAAATGCATTAAATTTCTCCAAATTTAATGCTCTCTCATTTAATAAAACTCTTTTTATTAAATTTATTCAGAATTTTGTTAACTACTTTAATTAACAAACATTCACATATAGCCCCTTGCAATATTTCAATATCACATGCAGAACCACCTTCTGCAATTTCACCCGAAACAATTTCCGGTTTCTATTGAAACAATTCCTGCGCTTTGCAATTCTTTCGTCTGAAACATATGTGCTCCAAAATGGTGTCCCGTAACTCTTAAGTGTGCCACCCTACGGTTCACAAAAAATGCAGACATGATCGAGACCCTTCTCCGATCAATAATCAGTAGCGGGACCTGGAGATCCGTACTGAGACCTACACATTCAACGATGACTCCTGTGATCGTGAGAACCTTTAACGCTTGTAACTAAATCCCTTTGTCTCTCGATATATTACATGTCCGAGATTCGATCATCGGTATCTCCATACCTAGTTTGATCTCGTTACCGACATGCACTCTTTTCTTGTTCCCGTGATATAACATTCTAGTGATCACATCACTTGCTTGCAAGCTATCCTAATGTGATATCACCGAGAGGGCCCAGAGTATATCTATCCGTCATCTGGATTGACAAATTCCACTCTTGATCCATGAGCCTCAACATAACACCTTCGTAGTACTGAACCCATCTTTATAGTCACCCTGTTACGGTGTGACGTTTGATGTTATCAAGATACTCTTCCGGTGTTAGCAATTAACATGATCTCATGGTCTAAGGATAAAGATTACTTCGTATGATGTTATAGCAATATAAACATAATGACTTGATCGTAATGCTATACTTCGGATGAGTGTTCATCACATCATTCCACCAATGGTGTGACCTTGTTATTAACAACATCCAATGTCCATGATCAGGAAACCTTGATCATCCTGTTAATCAACAAGCTACTCTATAAGAGAGGCATGACTAGGAACCCTTTTTTTGTTTATTAAACACACATGTATTGATGTTTCCGAATCAATACATTTCTAGCATGTAAAATAAACATCTATCATATATAAGGAATATATAATAACAACTTTACTATTGCCTCTTAGGGCATATTTCCTTCAACGAGAGAGAGAGGGGGAGAGAGAAAATATCAATTAGAGGTCCTCCCAAAAGTGGGGAGACCTTTATTGATTATTGGTGTATTTAACTTGGCCAAATACCCCCACTATATATAGGGGGAGGGATGGTACTACCTCCCTCAAAGTCCTGGGGTGGGACTAAAGGAGAGAAGGGGGAGGAGGTGGCCGTCGGCCACCTAGTGGGCCCCACGCGGGGGGCTAGGCCCAGCCGGCCAGCTCCCTTGCCCCTTCTCCCTCTCTCCTTTCCCTAATGGGCCCTCTCCCTCCGGAAATTGGCCCATTAAGCCTTTTTGACCATTTAATTGATTTTTATCGTTATTAAATAATTATGAATAAATGATTAAATCAACATTTAACATTTATTCACATATTATTCAATCTCCGTGGCCATGGAACACCTTCCACCTCCACTCCGGACATCCTCCGGACTTACCAAAAACCCTTCCGGTTTTCTCCCTTCTCTTCTTCGGTGATTCCACCGATCCTATAAACACTCTCTAAGCATCATCAAGACCTTAAGCATGATACCCCACGGTTCGGGAACACTCCAGACATGGTCGGGACACTCCCGCACCAATGATCGACAGAGGGACCAAGATGGCCATGTGACGCCTGTGCGTTCCACGAAGATCTTTCATCGTTTGAACCGGGACAGTCCTGTCTTATTCCCTTTGTCACTCGATACTTTCATTGCCCGAAATCTGATCAATGACATCACCATGTCGTGTTCAATCTCGTTACTGAACAATGCTACTTGACTCGTTCCGACAAGTGATATCCTCGTGATGAAATCACACGGTACGCATCTATTGGATATAACTTATCCGAGTGGGCCCTTGAGTATCTTCCCGTCACATGGACGGACAAATCCTGCTCTTGACATATATTGCCTCTATGATTTCCTCCGAGTACCTGAACACACCTTTATAACCATCGTTTTACCAGATGGCGTTTGATGCTATCTAAGCACTCTCGGGAGACAATGATTGATATAGCCTCACAGTCTAAGGAACAGTCTATGAGGATCCATTTCTAATCATCGTAACTTGAAATTCGTGACATGATCGGGTCACGATGTTTAGGTTGGGTATTGGTTCATCATCTCATTCTCAGAATGAGATGCCCTCATTTCCAACTAGCATAAATGCCACATGATCAGGAAACATGATCATCTATTGACCAATGAACCAGTGACTAGAGTTTCACTGGGAACCCCTGGTTGTTTGTATATCACACGTGTATTGATGTTTCCACTCAATACAGTTATAGCATGATATAAAACTTAATCATAAACTATATGAAATATGATAATAGTCCTTACTACTATTTGTCTCTAGGGCATATTTCCAACAGTCTCCCACTTGCACTAGAGTACAAATACACTAGCTGCATTTGTTCTCAATCATTGGCACCATATATCCGGTACCCTGAACATGCTTTCTCATGGAAGAGGTTGAGTCTTGAGTCTGTACTTTACAGTCCCAAATCCTTTGCAACTTACTAATGTCACCTTAATTGACATTAATACTTTATCGTCTCATGATATCATCTGTGTGTATGCATCGTTGCTATGGCAGCAGAACGAGGCCTGATTCCAGGAGCCTACAGTGACGTTAGATCAACCTCGAGGGCTTTCTCATGGGCATTGTGCCCTGGGACACATCATTCTATGTTAAAAGCGAACTAGCCCCTCCACAACTTTATACAACACTTTATATGGTACCCTTATCTATTATTATAAATGTATTCATCAACACACTAGTGCACTCTGTGCAACTTTCGATGTTTTTGTTCACCTCGCTTCCTACTTGTCTTTCGATCGGTATTTACAGGAGATTCCAACATATTCCCTTATAACATAACTCTTTATGCTTTGAGATATGTCATCCTTTATGGATTTGGAAAACATATCCACAGTTCTCTACTAGACACTGTGGACAAAACTCAGCTCAGCATTCTGTGATTCAAACTTAATCACTTTCAAACGTTCTTTATTTGGATCACATATTATGCTAAGTTACCATCATGGTTTACTAAGATAGAACCTATGTCTCAACATAGTGGATGACGACCATCCTTTTCTTTCTTTCAACCATTGATGTATAAACTTAATACTATTCCTAATTTGAGTTACTAAGGACCAGTTCCTTAATTAACTTCCATTTTGAAACACTTTTCAGAATCCCTTAAGGAATACTACATAATATCACAATACGCTTATTATCAACTTCTACATCTTATAAATCATTATTTATAAGTATTTGCACTTTCATCCTTAACATACTTAAGAATCACTCCTATAAGCTCCCACTCAAAATATGTTCCTACATATTTGAATTTGAGACTTATGTTGCTCCCACTCAAAAAATATGTCAATCACATATTGTTTCAGGAAGACTTTTATAGCTCCCACTCAATGTTATGCAAATTGCATATCCTCCCACTATTTTGAACAACTTCAAAATTCTTTGATCAAATATCAAACTTGGAGATTTACTATGAGACACTAGTACTTAACTAGTTTTAAATCCTCTAGACATTTAGCACACATGAATCAAATTCATTTGAATCCGTCCAATATTTGACAAATTGTGCTTTTGTCATTCACCCCCTTTTCCACTATGGCTTTGCAGTCATTTGGGAAAATTGAAGTAACTCCTTTTACTTGTGAGATTCAGCAACAAATTTCTTTCTAATCTCAAGTGAATTTTGCTTTTAGGATTTCTCATAATTCTAGTTCACCATTATTTCCTTAGTAGTTCGTTGGTATGTCACATTCCAAGAATCATGACAAAATGATTCACAAATGTCTCCATACAAGATATGGATTACATTTTGAATCCTACTTCATATAGTGAAAACACTAGTGGAGAAAACACAATGATCAAAATCATTGATTCTTTCCTTCTGTGAAGAGAATCGTTCAGGAACGTTGTCCGTTGCGCTTCTCAACACTCTGATGCAGGGTTTTGAATCCTCATCGTGTTTTTCACTATCTTCCATTTGCTCCATAATCAAGAAATATCACTGAAAGTGAGCTTTCTCTAGAATGCACCAAAATCCAAGCAATACGAATTTTGCTTTCCTTTTGGTTTTAGCTATGGATTTCGTATTAAAGTTTCCAATGAATATGCTATAAGGACTTATTGACATTGTTTTGGTTATATCGAATAAACCCAAAACTTTCACGAATTCAAATGGTTCACTACATTCTAATTGAGTGCTAACTATTTCTAACTAATGGTCTCTACATCTACACTACAACGATTTATTTGGTGCCTTCTATTCAACCCCTTTGATATCTAATATCACATTGTGATGCTTCGCATTTTGACGTTTCAAAACGCTTTGCATTCCATAATTTGTTTTATGCCATCCTTATAAATTCGAATTTCATTGCTATCGATCAAATCATAGTAATTGGATTCTCTTTTATACTTATACCCTTTGTTGATGAAACACTTTGATCAAATCAAATAGTTTCATATTCATGTTTCCTTTGTAAACTACTTTACACATTTAAACAATCAATTAATGATAATTACCATTTTTGTCAAAACACAATACATCGAATATGTATTCTATTTAACAATTCATCAAACACTTTGTATTCAAGTAATACACGGTGTTCAAGTTATTTTGCCGAACTTAGGCATGATTTATATGTGATAATAAATCGAATGACTTTCACATATTATCATTATAACTTTGAATTCAAACAATGGTTTCATTCATTAATGAAATATCGTTAAGTTGGGTATTTCAAACAAGGCATTTTAATGTTTTACAAATGTTCATGCATTATCAATTAGTTTCAAACGACAAGTATAATTCACAAGTAATCAAACAAGATATGAACACGAATAGAAATCATTCATAAAAGTGGAACAACTGTTTGTTACAAACTCATATGAATAACCGTCTCACGAAGTGTGAGACACACTAAAGAAGTTCACAATCTCTTGATTACAATAATCATCCTAAAACATAAACTAAATGATAAATGTCGAGGGAGAGTGTCGTCGGACATCATCATCATACTCGCCAACATGCAACGTCACCTCCTCTCCAGCAAGCACCTCTCATGCAGAAGGACCAGTTTTCAGTAAAACAGAACAAGTATCAAATATACTTAACACTACAAATGTGTTTGCAAGATTATAACATTTATAAAATTGTATATCAAATATATACCTTTGTCGTCGATGACCTCTCCGGTGATTGGTTCAACCTTTACGTTCCTGAAACGTAATATGAACTCATGGAAATCCAATGCTTCCGTATCACCACTCATGATGCTACTCCGGACATGTCCTTCGTAGCTGGGAGGCAACGACCGAAGCACGTCTATCGCAAATGGATCAGCCATCCAGTAATCCACGAAGTGAACCAGTCTTGTATGTGCGTCCAGCATGCGCTCCAAGTGACTTTTCAGACATGTATGCTCCGCCATCTGTATGGAAAGGAACTCTCCAAGCAACTCGGGCTTCCACATGCGCACATGGCCTATGAACTCTGCTCTTAGCTGATCCACCATCGAATTTGGATCAAGATCACCCATGAGCGGATGTAGTTCATCCACCATCCGATAACGCATTATTATCTGAATGTAGGTGGACATCTCTTGGCGATAGTAGAGGTCTGCCAGCTCTTGTGAGGTCTCATAGTAGTCTGACTTAGTCAAATCCATCGTGCGGCGTATGTAGTCTACCACATGATTCCTAGTAAGGAGATCATTTAGGCGCACAAGCCAACTAGGGAAGTTGGATCCATCAAGCCTAAGTTTCTCACCCTTTACCCAATTCTCAATGACAAAGTAAGCTTCACGGTGAGCCATCTACATTTATAATTGCAAAAGGAATTTAGACTAAGTTTATAATTAAATGAGTTAATAATAACCCCACTCAAAAACACTTATCCCCAGAAGGGTTCCTAGTGATAACACGACCCCTATCAGCCACATCTCCCCTGATCATCACGGCCATCAATGTGGGTTCAAGGGTGGATGCTAAATGTCGGTCACATCATTCATGCGACTCGTGCTTGATCTTTCGACCATCCGCGTTCCGAGGCCATGTCTGTACATGCTAGGCTCGCCAACTCAACCTTAGTGTTTTCGCTATGCAACATGGCTTACACCCACTGTATGTGAACATAGATATGTCTGACACCCGATCATCATGGCCTGCCTCATACCGAAGAACTTTCTTGGTGGTGCACACTAAGGGGGAACACAATCGTTGGTAATTTTAACAGGGATCGTCTTATTAGGCTACCGTCGAGTATATAATACTAGCACACAATAATATATAAAAACAATAACATTGAATGTAAATGCTATGTGATATGGTCCCTCACGTCGTGATCTCCATCCGCCGTCACCGGGTTCCGGCGCCAGGGTTCCGGCGCCATAGACACCAGGGTACCGGTGTCATTCCGGCGTGGTAGTTTGTCACCTCCGTGACTATCTACTACTATGTAACAAAAGGTAATCACTTTACCTTTGCCACAACCATATCACAAAGCAACGCCCACCTGCAAAACAAAGTTAGACGCCTCTACTTTATCTTTGCATGTTTTACGCGGCTGAATGGGCTTTCGCCCAAGAACCGTTCTTACCTACAAACTTTCAGCACAATGCTGATCAAGTAGTTGTCTCTACAACACCCCTTTCGGGGCCCTCCGTTGCAAATGGCATACCAACTAATGCAAGAGAGACAGACACCCCCTAAGCCACTTTATACGGTACAAGCCGTATGTCAAGCATGGACCAGTCTCGCGAATGAACGCGTAAAGTTGGTTGGGGGCTGCTTCATCAAGCATTACTGCGGTATACATAAGTACACGTGGGAGGGTAACAACTAAAATATCAATGCCCACACGCTACATCTCGTGTGTTCTACCCGTACTAGCCTTACTACGCATAGATCTAGATCTGATACCACTGTAGGGGTTCCGCGTATAAAAACAATAAAATTTACCCTACGCACCTGAACCCCTGAAGCTGCCAGGACCTATCTATTAGTAATACAGTAACGGGAGGGGGTTTTCACAAACTTACCCTTAAAGATCGAAAAGCGTTGTCAACGCTCAGGAGAGCGTGGTTGATGTAGACGAGCCGAAGCCGACCTCAAGGTCATGATGAAGTCCTTGCGCTCCTTCTGGCTCCAATGACTTGAGTGCCTCAAGTGAGACACCTCGCGGGGAGTTACACATGTCCGGTGCCTAACGATGACTCCCGCTTCCCCGATCCAGCAGCAGTTGCGGAAGTAGAGCTCTCGGATCCGAATCCCACAACGCGACGGCGCTCCGCGGTGAAGATGTCTCTCGCTCGTGCAGTCCAAAGTTGGGACCATGGTCACGAGAGAGAGAGGGAGAGAGAGAAAATATCAATTAGAGGTCCTCCCAAAAGTGGGGAGACCTTTATTGATTATTGGTGTATTTAACTTGGCCAAATACCCCACTATATATAGGGGGAGGGGAGGTACTACCTCCCTCAAAGTCCCAGGGTGGGACTAAAGGAGAGGAGGGGGAGGAGGTGGCCACCGGCCACCTAGTGAGCCCTGCGCGGGGGGCTGGGCCCAGCCGGCCAGCCCCCTTGCCCCTTCTCCCTCTCTCCTTTCCCTAATGGGCCCTCTCCCTCCGGAAATTGGCCCATTAAGCCTTTTTAACCATTTAATTGATTTTTCTCTTTATTAAATAATTATGAATAAATGATTAAATCAACATTTAACATTCATTCACATATTATTCAATCTCCATGGCCATGGAACACCTTCCACCTCCACTCCAGACATTGTCCGGACTTACCGAAAACCCTTCCGGTTTTCTCCCTTCTCTTCTTTGGTGATTCCACCGATCCTATAAACACTCTCTAAGCATCATCAATCCCTTAAGCGTGATACCCCACGGTTCGAGAACACTCTAGAAATGGTCGGGACACTCCCGCACCAATGATCGATAAAGGGACCTGGATGGCCATGTGACCCCTGTGCGTTCCACGAAGATCTTTCGTCGTTCGAACCGGGACAGTTGTGTCTTATTCCCTTTGTCACTCGATACTTGCATTGCCCGAAATCTGATCAGTGACATCACCATGTTATGTTCAATCTCGTTACTGAACAATGCTACTTGACTCGTTCTGATAAGTGATATCCCCGTGATCAAATCACACGCTGTGCAATTATTGGATATAACTTCTCCGAGTGGGCCCTTGAGTATCTTCCTGTCACATGGACGGATAAATCCCGCTCTTGACATATATTGCCTCTAAGATTTCCTCCGAGTACCTGAACACACCTTTATAACTACCGTTTTACCAGATGGCGTTTGATGCTATCTAAGCACTCTCGGGAGACAGTGATTGATATAGCCTCACGGTCTAAGGAATAGTCTACGAGGATCCATTTCTAATCATCGTAACTTGAACTTCGTGACATGATCGGGTCACGATGTTTAGGTTGGGTATTGGTTCATCATCTCATTCTGACCTCATTTCCAACTGGCATAAATGCTACATGATCAGGAAACATGATCATCTGTTGACCAATGAACCAGTGACTAGAGTTTCACTAGGAACCCCTGGTTGTTTGTATATCACACTTGTATTGATGTTTCCACTCAATACAGTTATAGCATGATATAAAAATTAATCATAAACTATATGAAATATGATAATAGTCCTTACTACTATTTGTCTCTAGGGCATATTTCCAACAAATACTGGAGGGGGTTCGGATGATAACCTGAAGGTGGATTATTAGTCATAGATGCAGTTGGATTATAGTCTATGTATAATGTTGTAATGCCCAATCAAATCTCATAGGAGTCAAGATATTAGTATATGCATGTATGCTTTCTTAGTGTATGTCAATTGCCCCGTTGTAATTTGTTCACCCAACATGTCATCTATCTTAAGGAGAATCACCTCTAGTGAACTATGGACCCCGGTCCTTTCTTTTACTATTTACTATCTACAACTATTTACTATTTTCTATTTACTTTCTACAAGCAATACTATCTTCCACACACTACGTTTAATTCTTTGTTTTGCAAAACCGGTGAGATTGACAACCTCACTGTAAGTTGGGGGCAAAGTTCTGTGATTGTGTTGTGCAGGATTCCAAGTTGGAAACAACACCTTGGAGGTCTTTCCTTGCTCCTACTGGTTCGAAAACCTTGGTTTCATAACTGAGGGAAAACTTGCTATTGTGCTCATCATACCTTCCTCTTGGGGTTCCCCAACGAGCTCGATATATTTTGAGCCATCCAGCTATTTTTCTGGCGCCGTTGCCGGGGAGTCAAGGACATCTTCACAAGGGGAGTCCCTCATAAACAATCTCTTTACTTTGTTTTATTTGTTTTCTTAGTTTATTTCTGCTTTGTTTGCTTGTTTCTTTATCAAAAACACAAAAAAATTAGTTACACTAGTTTTCTTTCTATTTTAAAAACACAAAAAATGACTACTCTTGAAAACACTAAGTTGTGTGACTTCACTAGCACCAACAACAATGGTTTCATGTGCACACCTATTTCTCCACCTGTTCCTGAAGCTACTTTCTTTTAAATTAAACCTGCTTTACTCAATCTTGTTATGAGAGAACAATTTTCTGGTATTGGTACTGAAGATGTTGCTGCTCATCTTAATAACTTGGTTGAACTTTGTGAGATGCAAAATATAGGGATATAGATGGAGATATTATTAAGCTTAAATTGTTTCCTTTCTCTTTGAGAGGAAAATCTAAAGAATGGTTGGGAACCCATCATTAATATGAAAGTGAATGATTTTGATCTCAAAGCTTTATGTGATCTTGATAGTAGTGTTTCTATTATGCCTAGAAAGATTTATGAAATGCTTGATTTGCCACCATTGGAAGATTGTTATTTAAATATCCCACTTGATGATAATGCTAAAAAGAAACTCATGGGGAGTATTAATGATGTTCTTATTATGGTTAACAATGCCTATGTCCTTGTTGATTTCTATGTTTTGGATGTTAAATGCAATGCTTCTTATCCTATTATTTTGGGAAGACCTTTTCTTAGAAATGTTGGTGCCATTATTGATATGAAAGAAGGCACCATTTGTAACACCCCAAAAATATTAATCAAGTTTATCAAGTTCAAATTACCCATGTTTAGGGTTAAGAAAAACTTTTATTATTAAATTTAATATGAGTGTATGTGTGAATTGCATTAGTCTATGAATGAGTGCAATTGCCATGTTTGATTTCTACAAATGATAAGGAATGGTTTAAAAATGAATATTACATCATCTAGGCCATTTACAAACAAAATCAAAAGAAAAGAAAATCAAATATGAATCAAATGAGCAAATGGTCATTTTGACCAAAATTATCCACTAGACCACTTTGAGTGTTCCTAGTAAAAGATTTCTAACAGAATTTTTCCCAATTCTTTTCACCCCTTGCTAGACCAAGTAAAAGTGAACCCAAGCCCACCTTGCAAACTAACATAAACAAATTCCAAATCTATTTAAAGTCCATTGCAAAATTGAATCAAGTTCATATGCGTAGATCACCCTTTTTCAAAAACCACTCAAACCAATTCACCTTGGCAAACCCAAGCAACCTTAGACTATCAAGCAAGTACTCAGAACACTCACAAAAATTTAGCCAAAAATTCAAATCTTGAGTTCATGCGGCTATTTGGTCGAGCACCTTGTAGACACAGATAAACCACTGCCTAACTTCTACCGTTTTGAGCAGTGATCAATCGCCACTAGTGCCCCATTTCTCTCCCCTGTCTCCCCCAGTGTCTAGCAGTGCAGTGGACAGCTCCCCCCTTTGCCGTTTGCACCAGTGCAACGCCGCCCGAAGCTCACCGCGCCGGTCGACCAAGGACCACTCACCACAGACCGCACCGCCCTCTCCCACGATGCCCAGGAGACAAGCTCCACACCACCGCCACCCTCTGTCCACCCATCGACCAGAGACAAGTCGTGGGCCAGCCATGATCGCCGCTCCCATTTCTCTGTCTACCATATCGAGAGCGCGCTAGAGCGCCGCAGCCGACACGCGCACACACGCCGCGCCTCTCCCTCACCGCGCGTGCCCGCACTCACCGTGACCCTAGCTACCCCCAGACATGCCCGTTCGCCGCCGCGTGGACCGTAGCCACTATGCGCCGTCTCGAATGCCGCAGTTTCTGCCCGGAGCATGGATCGTTCCCGACCGTTCTCGACCGCCCCTTGCCATGCCATCACGCGCATGACGATCACCCTGAAGCACCACGTCTCCCCCTACCCTCAGCCATGCCGCTAGCTCACTCGTTGCCTAGCCAACGAGATCGCCCGTCCTAGAGACTTACGTTCCATCATACACCCCCTCAAGCGACTCGTTGCCTAGCCAACGAGATCGCCGCCCTTGTAACTCGCTCTCCAGTAATCTAATCTAGCAGGAGTAGGTATTTACCCTCCGAGGGGCTGAACCTGGGTAAACCCATGTGCATCTGCCCCCATCTCGCACCGCAGATGGCCGCCAACTCTTCCTCACGAAACACTCAATCGCTGCCAATGGTAGCGACTGCCGTGGCCATTTCCACAACAGTGGCGCCCACCGTGGGGCATAGCAGGACTGGCCTGAGTTCTGCGGCGAGACCCTACTCACCGATCGATCGGCCGCTCGCCACCAGTCGCATGATCGCCATCGGCGGGATCTTATAGATCCTGCCCAGTAGCTACATCCCGGCGTCACGCCCGGTCACTCACGGCACGGTGATGTCGGTCGGCTCCATCAACCTCTTCGTCGGCTTCACCGGCGCGATCGACCCAGCTGCGACGGTGATTATCGGTGGATTGCCGCCACACCACGATCTGCTGTCGGGAGAGCAGGTCCGCTCCATCAGAAGCCTCGTCACCGAGTACGAGTCGGCCGCCAGCGACGCGGTCGACGCTAACGCCGCCACCAACGATGACACCCTAAACAACGACGCCGACTCTGCGACCCCTGCATCGGTCGACGGATCCATCACCGCCGTGTCACGGGAGGACTCCATCACGCGAGTTTCCAACCCCGAGGACTTCGAGGACCCCTCCATCCTGGGGATCTTCGACTCCGATTCCGGCTTGGAGTCCCTCGAGGATTTTCGTGCCAGATCCAATTGCTTCAACGCGATCTACATGGCGGGCAGCACGGTCGCCCCGCCAGATCCGTTCACCACGCCGATCCTGCCGACTGCGACAGCCACGGAGGTGGAGCAAGCCCGCCTGCGGCTCGCGGAGGCGCAACACAACGAACTCACCGAGCGCGAGAAATACCGCCTCGAACAAGAGACGGCACGGGAGCTGTCGCTCTATCACCAGCGCCGCATCAGGACCCGCCTGAACCACAACTTCCAGGGCCGCATCCTGAACTTCAACGACGAAAGCGACCCCGCGCGTGCCGCCGAGCGCGAATACTGCGAAAACGCGCCACCAGGCGGGAGCAACCCCGCGTGACCACCGCCTGGCGCACCGGCGGCCGAGGCCCCTCCACCACCCATGGGTCGCGCGCACCCTCCGGACCAACCGCGGATCATCATCTCGCCTCAAGCCTGTGACGCCAACGGGCTACCATTATACTCCACCCCGATGGACAATGTCGTCGCGGCCGATGTCGTGATCGCCAACCTCGACGTCCAAGGCGATGGCACGCTACAGATCCAGTACGCCAAGGCCCTACTCGTCAGGGTCGTCGAGCAACAAGCCGCGGGAGTTGACCCGCGGGGGCGGATGTACTCCCGCTCATCAGCAAGCAGGGCGGCATCAAGCGGCCACCCCACCGTGGCCAACGCATTAGTTTGCCCACCACCCAGCCCCTGGCGAACCAACCACGGGCCGCCAATCCTGCGCTGTCAACCAACGAGCCACGACCGGCGAACAACATGGTCGCTGCCAACGGGCAGCCCCTCGACGCCCAAACTAACATCATCAACAACCAGGCGTGGAGGTCGCGCCAGCCCAATGACCTGTGGCACACCCTCACCAACCGCGGTGACCCGGAACCAATAGGCTCGCTCAGTCGAGTCGGGCCGCAATGCTTCGGACCCATGATTCGTGGGAAAAAATATCCCGCCAACTTCAAGGCCCCCAAGGAGATCGAGAAGTACAACCCGACGTACGACCCCACTGTCTGGCTGGACACATACCTCATGGCAATGGGAATCGCAGGCCACACTGACCTGCTCGCCGCTCGCTACCTCCTCCTGATGATGGAGGGTGCGACCCGGCAGTGGATCAATACGCTCCCCACTGACAGCATCGACTCCTAGGAAGAAATGCGGGACGCCTTCGTCAGGCACTTCGAGGGATCCTACACCCGCGCCACCACCATAGAGGACCTAGAGCGATGCATCCAGGGACAACGCGAGTCGACTCACCGCTGGATCCAAAGATGGCAAGAACTATGGATAAACGCCTCCGACATCCACCAGACACGGCGATACACTGCTTCAAGAACGCGTGCCGGTACGAACCCCGGGTCGCCAAGATCAAGAGGGTCTACCGGACACTCGACAACATCCCCGACCTCCTCGAGATCACCAAGCACTATGCAGAGGAGGACCCCAACCAAGACTCCGACGACGAGTCAAGAGGAAGACGCCGCACTAGCATCCATGACAGCGGGCGCCTACGCGACATGCACTACAGCAACACCCGCATCACCGGCAAGCGCCACACGGACGGGCGAGTCGACGTCGTCGCCAACGCCGGCTACGGCCAGCGCGACTCCAAGAACTACCGCCGCAACGGAGGAAACTACCGCGACAGCAGGAACTACCGCGCCAACAACACGACAAGGCCGAAATTCGACCCCGCCGCCCTGCTCAATCAGCCCTGCATCTACCACAGAAGGGAGGGAAGTCAAGTGGGCCGCTGAAATCAGCGTCCACAACATCAAATACGAGCCCCGCAAAGCGATCAAGTCACAAGCCCTGGCTGATTTCCTCGCACACTGGGAAGAAGCACATCAGCCAGAGAAGCTCCCGTACCTCCACTACTAGTCGCTCCATTTTGACGGTCCAAGAACGCCGACGACGCAGGGGCTAGGGTCATCCTGACCTCTCCCAAAGGAGACATGTAACATCCCCCAACCTTTAAATAGGTTGAGCCCCTGTGTTTACAATGCTAGTCCCTGGATCAATAGCTAGCATCCACAGTTTAGATGTAATATCAAGAAACAAAGGTCATAATACAACTTTATAACCAGGAATAAAATAGTTTTATTACATCAAACTTAGCTCATTGGCTAATTACATTACATTGCAGAGGAATAACTATAGTCATGGGTACTTCATCTTCAAGTGCCACAGGCAGATGTTGGTTGTAGACTTTGTAATCCTAATCAATCAATCTTCACTAAAATCAATCAAACCTGCAACATTACAAGTTACAGCCACAGAGGGTCAATACTTTGGAATAGTATTGGCAAGTGATACTTTGGTAGTATGGTGGAGTCTAACATCTATATGCATTTGGCTAAGTGGAGTTGAGGCTTGCATTGCTCAAAATAGATTTTTCCCTAACATTTTGAAAACACTAAGTTTTGTTTTGACAAAAACTTTCCAAGGCATCTACCAATCAAAGACTGAAGATCCACTCAGGGCATCTACCAATCAAGGACTGAAGATTTGCTTGGCAAAAACATTTTTCTCAACCAAAGATTGAAGATCCTCTCAAGGCATCTACCAATCAAAGGTTTAAGATTTCACACAACCCTTGTTCACCCACAAATTTTAATTTTGGAAATTGGAGTGATGAGATTCTTGATTGCTTCCATGTCTTGATGCTCAAATTGTCCTTTACCAGGGACATGGCTAAGTACTTAGGTTTTACACTCTGCAGAGGTGGTGCACTTTCCCCACAAGACTTGGTTTCCCAAGACAAGATCTTTCAGAAGCTTTCCCTTAGACCATCATGGACGCGCTCCAACCTATCAAACACTACCACCCACTGTCCATATGGCTAAGTTCTTGCAACCTATATGATCATGGCAGAGCCCATATTGCCAAGTGGTTCCACTTGAAGCTTCTCAACATTTGACATCTCAAATCTCTTTGTTTCCTGGGTGTCCATCCACAAGTGTGATACACCAGGGTAGTCCATTGAATGGGCCCTGAGTAACCACTCAACATAAACCATTCCTTCCATTTCCACCCAGGTGATTCATTCATTTAGTTGTTTTATTAAATAAACATAAGTCCTTAGACTTAGGATATTTTTCCATAGTGTGAATATATTCCACCCAAGTTTTCTATTAGCTAGGCTAAGCTTGGTAGTAATAGGATTCTTAACTTAGGAAAATCCTACTAGGGATTCATCTACAAAGTTTCCTATAGCAAAGTCTATACTTATCAAAAACCATGCAAGTTTTACTTAGCAAAAACACTAATGCATAGAGAAAATAATGGGACATTAGATATGAAGCATCACTTGCCTTTTTGGTAGAGGGTATAGGTTCACTCCTTGATCTTGCTAGTCTCACACTTCACTACAAGCCAATCAAGCAAACACAATTCAATTCACATTCCAAACCAAAGTCAAACAAACAATTTCTCACACACAAAGTAATGGGATCTAAGTCATGCATAAGCATGCAAAAGATGGTTCTATTGTAAGGGTGGTCTCTACTAGGCTTCTAAACTTTGTAAGTTCCAAATTGGTCATTTACCAAAATGGCAAAGTCAAAGTAATGCATGCAAGCATGCCAAGCTTTGCTTTGTTTGAAAAAGTGGTTCCTAGTGGGTCATAGACATTGGAATACACCTAATGGTCATTTTGTAAAGTGGCAAAGTCACTTGCAAAAGGTTTCACTAAGGCATTAACCTATAGGGTTCACCAAGTATGTTTTCTATCACAAAACTTGGGGTTGGGGTTAGTGGGTTTAAAACAAATCATTTTTCCAAAGGTTTTCCTTCAAAATCAATTTTTATAAAAACCACATTTCTATTTGACTAGAAATGGTTTTTAAATCAAAGATTCCTTATTTTGTTTCACCAAATGAGTTGCTATTGCAAAACTTCGTGTTTGGGTCAGTAGGTTTGGTCCAAAACACTTCCTCCAAAGTTTTCTTTCCAAAACATTTTCATAACCAAATTCTTTATTTCCATTTGGCTAGAAAAGGGTTAAATCAAGTTTTCCATCCTAAACTTTACCAATTCTATTCTCCAAACTATGGGTTGGTTCCTAGGGTCAGTAAGGTCACAACAAACCAATTGGCAAAGGTTTGATCTCAAAAATCATTTTTAAACAATTTTTCTAATGTTAGCAAGCACACAAAAGAATCTGCAAAGTTAAACAAGTTAACAGATACTATTTGCTAAACTAAGGGCAGGGTTGGTTAGGGTTTGTCTTGCTGATTCCAACGACATCAAATTTGTAATTTTTGGACGTGTGGATCCAAAATTACAAGGGTTTGAAGTTTGCAAAAGTTTCTGTTTTCAAATCTGTTTTTTTTAAACCTAATAGGCGACACGCGGCGTGATATCATTGGTTGATACCGGTTCGGCCGGATCGTGGCTGTGGAGCATTGGATCTAATCTAATCGTGCGGTCCAGAGGACATACCTCTTCGCGAATAAGTGGATCTATCCTAACCAGTGGATCGAGATCGAACGGTTGCGGCAGGCTCGACCTAAAGCTAGCGGCGCTGCGGTGGCTACCAGCGGCGGAGCGATCGGTCGATGACGGAGGCGACGCTACAGGTGGTGAGGGAGAAAGGGAAGATGCTCACCAGGCTCAAGGGGTTACGGCGATGCTCGGGGAGGTGTTGGTCGGACGAGGGGCGCTCTGGAATGGGGTGGATTGCTCGTCGGAGTTGCTGCGGGCGGCGGTGCTCTCGGGTTGTCGTCGTTGGCATCGCTGTGGATCACAAGGAAGCAATCCAAGGGTACGGTTAAACGCGTAAGGGCACGGCGTAGGTGTGTGCGTGAACGAGAAGGCGCGGGGCAGTCATGTGCTTACCAGAAGAGTCGCCGGAGTTTGCAGTAAACGCGGTGGTCTCAGTCGTGGTCGGAGACGTCGCTACAGGTCACGAGAAGACAGACCGAGGTTAGGGTTAGACGCAGGAGATCATGGCGGAGCTATGAGCATGAACGAGAGGGCTCGGGGTGGTCAGAAATTACCTGTGGGGCTCGCCGGAGTGGAAGCAGACGGTGGTGACGGTGGTCGTCGTCGAAGGCGAGGTTACAGGGTACCCGTGGTTGAATGGAAGGCACTGACAGAAGCGCCAGGGAGTGGAGAAGTTGCTAGGGTGCTTAGGGATGCAAGGGGCGGTGGGGTTTCGTCGGAATCGTCACCGAAACATCATCGGACAGAGGCGGTGTGCGGCGCAATTCGCTCAGCCTGGGGGCAAGTCGAGGTGTGAGGTCTGGGGGAAAGGGAGGAGGAGGAGCAGGCAGTTAAATGGGCGTCGTCTCGGCGAGGGGTTAACGCAGCGTTAACGCGAATTTATTCGGCGGAATCAAAGCAGAAAACGGCCGGCGAGAGGAGGAAGAATCGGTCGCGGTGGGAACGACGATGAACAGTAGGAATGGGGTCCACTGGTCAGTGGGAAAAAGATAGAAGGGGAAGGGTCCACCAGTCAGCCTCGGTGAGGGTTTCTTTCGCGGTGCAGAAAACGGTTCGGGAAAAAATAAGAGGAGGTGGGGTCATCTCGTCAGCGAGAGGGAGAGAGAAAGAATGGGTCCAGGCTGTCAGTCTCTGTGCGGGTCTGTTTCTGAGTGAGAAAAGGTTTCTTCGGGGGAGAGGGAGAAGACTGGGCTGGTCTGGGCCTTAGTGGGTTGCTGGGCTGGGCTGTCCTTTTCCTATTTTTAAATCTTTTCTGTTTTGAATTTCAACCAATTAATCAAACAATCAAACCACACTCAAACTATTCAAACAATTCAAACAAGCAACAAACTTTTCATTTGAGTTTGGTTCTGTTTGTCAACATAATCCAATCTCAAAACAAAATAATTTTTATTTATTTTAGGATCCATTTAATAATTAAATAAAATGGATCTTTATTTAATAAAATAGGGTTTTGATTTATTTAATAAAATCTCCATTTGAAATCCAATTATTTTCAAAACCAAACCAGAAGGTTTTATTTGAAAAATAAAAGAATAGTTGGAAATTTATTTAAATAAATAAATAAGTTTTGGTGTTTTAATTAAAATGGGAAAGCCTTTACTTAAATAAAATTGGATATTTAAATCCTTATTATTTTATTTAAATAATCCTTTACTCATTTTAATCAAAGCAAAACCTTTTAATAAAAGATTTCAAAGTAGTAATAAAATACTTGGTGTTCATTTAAAATGGGAAAAGCCTTTACTTAAATAAAATTGGATATTTAAATCCTTATTATTTTATTTAAATAAACTTTTACTCATTTTATCAAAACAAAATATTTTATTACAAAAGTTTGGCCAAAATTAATTTGGCTCACCTTTTCATTTGAAAACAAAGTCTTTTATTAAAAGATCCAAATAGTATTTCCAAAACAATTTATTTTTCCTTTATTAAATGTTTATCTTTTTAATCCCTTTAGGATTATATTTGTTCACCAATTGGTATGGGCTTTTGGTAAGGGCTTTATTGGCTTTGGAAATTCAATTTCCTTATCTTATTATATTCACAAGATTTTGTTTATAGTTCCAAACTAAGTGAAACCAATTTCTAAGGTCTTACTTGATCCTTTGTGATTATTTGTTGGACAAATTTGGTATGGATCAAATCCATAGATTTGGAGATACTTTGGAAACGATTTCCTTCCATTAGGGTTTAGGGATTTGGATTTATGTTCCAAGTGTTCAATTTCCAGATACATTCATTGAGGAATGCATTTCCCTTGATTTGGATTTTTTTTGTTGAATTCAAACTTCTGCCAAAGTTGTTCAAGATGGGATTTTAAATCTCCTTTTAGAAACAAAAGTTTCTTTTCACCCTGATTTTCAACAAAAAATTTATTTTGTTATTTTATTTTTCACATTACAAGATTTGGAAAATCTTGGGATGTGACAAGACAAGCTCCGCTATGTGCTCCACCTCAACTTCAAGCCCTGCACCAACAACATGGCAGAATATGAGGCCCTCCTTCATGGCAAGAGAGCCGCTAAGGAGATGAACGTCAACCGCCTACGATGCTATGGCGACTCCGACCTAGTCGCCGGCCAAGTCGCCGGGACGTGCGACGCCGTCTCCCCAACAATGATCGCGTACCACCAAGCTGTCGACCAGTTGGGGGGACACTTCGACGGCTACTCCATCGAGTGGATCGACAGGCGCAAAAACGAGGAAGCAGACGCCCTCTCCCGCATCGGATCGACCCGACAAGTGCCACCAGTAGGCGTCTTCCTCGACATCATCCACAAACCATCGGTCAGCCCACCAAAAGAAATCGATGTCGGGATCCCACTGCAACTAGAACCGGCCTTAGTCGCCATGGTCGTGGAACCTAGCGACTGGACAGCACCATACGTCGCCTTCCTCGAACACAAACTCCTACCAAGCAATGAGACAGAGGCACGAATGATCATGCGCTGCTGCAAATCCTCCGTCATCATCAACGGCGAGCTCCACAAGCGCAGCGTGACCGGCGTGTTCCAGCGCTGCGTACAGCCAGAAGAAGGCCGCAAGATCCTCCAGGACATTCACGCCGGCGACTGCGGCCATCACGCCGGCGCCAAGTCGCTAGTCGCCAAGGCCATGTGGCACGGTTTCTACTGGCTCACCGCACATGCCGACGCCACCAACATCGTCTAACGATGCGTCGGGTGCCAGAAGTACGCCAACCAGACGCACCTCCCTGGCTCGGCACTCAAGACCATCCCCATCACATGGCCATTCGCCGTATGGGGCATGGACATGGTAGGCCCATTCAAGAAGGCCCCGTCTGGCTTCACTCACCTCCTGGTTGCAGTCGACAAGTTCACCAAATGGGTCGAGGCTAGGCCGATAAAAAAGTGCGATGGCAAGACGGCCACCAAGTTCCTACGCGAACTCATCTACCGGTATGGCTACTCGCATAGCATCATAATAGACAACGGCACCAACTTTGCCAAGGGGGCCATGGCGGAATTCTGTGAAGAACACGGCATCCGACTCGATCTCACATCAGTCGCACACCCGGAGTCAAATGGCCAAGCATAACGCGCCAACCAGAGCGTCCTCCATGGGCTCAAGCCGCTACTCCAAGTGCCCCTCGAGCGCACCCCAGGATGCTGGGTCGACAAGCTCCCCTCTGTGATATGGGGGATTCACACCTCCATCAACCGCTCAACCAGGTTCACGCCCTTCTTCATGGTGTATGGCGCCGAGGCCGTAATGCCAACCTACCTGGAGCATGACTCACCTCGAGTTGCCAACTACGTCGAGGCAGCCAACGAAGTCGCCCGCCAAGACAACATCGATCAACTCGACGAGGCACGTGACCTAGCTCTCTCCCGCACCACCATATACCAGCAAGGACTCCGCCGCTACCACAGCCGCCGAGTGCGAACTCGCACCTTCCAGGAAGGGGACCTGGTCCTACGACTGGCCCAAGACAAGAAAGGCATGCACAAACTCTCCCCCCCATGGGAGGGGTCGTTCGCCATAGGCCGAGTCCTTGGCAATGATGCCTACTACCTCATCGACATACGGGGTGACGGCCAACTGGAGGTCGGGAGGCCATGGAATGTAAACCTCCTCAAAAAGTTTTACACTTAGAACCTCACATTGTACTCCATCGGAATATATAATGAAATTCATCTGGATCACAGAAATTGTGGCCATTCGCCATATTCTTGTGCCACTCGCACTCGTACATACTAGCAATACGCTACTTACGGAAGTCAAACTCTGGTCGAGCGACCGGCACGGCTAAGTAGTGCGGCACAAGGGCACCGGAAGTATTCGGGCCTTGGGTCGTCCACGAAAAACGCCAACCCGGAGCCGCCATTGGAGTCGCCTAGCCCGACTGGCCCACCGGGCCAAGACAACCGGTACACGCTTCTCACAGCGACCTGTCCCTCCCACCCTCGCACAAAGCGACTCGAACGGTTAAGTACCACGCACGGGAACTCCGCAAAACGGGAATCCCCACGCGGCTCGGGAACACACCAAGTAAGAGAGATGCCTAGGGCTCGCCAAGTGACTGGCTCTCTGGGCCAGGGGAGGAGACGCGTTACAAACAACGAACCCACCACCTGCAATAGGAGCATGACCAATATGGTCGGGCACCACGCTCGGGGACTAGCTTATAAGTCAGTCCTACTCGCACTCGGGGACTCGCCACTTAGAAGACGCGAGGGACAAAAACAATGCATAAACAAAAGTATACACAAAAGCATACAATCGATTTATACCCCCATTAAAGGGCTAGGCCCAGCCGGCCTCCCCCTTGCCCCTTCTCCCCTTTCTCCTTTTCCCTAATGGGCCCTCTCCCTCCGGAATTGGCCTATTAAGCCTTTTTGACCTTTAATTGATTTTCTCTTTATTAAATAATTATGAATAAATGATTAAATCAATATTTAACATTCATTCACATATTATCTAATCTCCGTGGTCATGGAACACCTTCCACCTCCACTCCGGACATCCTCCGGACTTACCAAAACCCTTCCGGTTTTCTCCCTTCTTTTCTTCGGCGATTCTACCAATCCTATAAATACTCTCTAAGCATCATCAAGCCCTTAAGCGTGATACCCCACGGTTTGGGAACACTCCATACATGGTCGGGACACTCCCGCACCAATGATCAACAGAGGGACCTGGATGGCCATGTGACCCCTGTGCATTCCACGAAGATCTTTTGTCGTTTGAACTGGTGATAGTCGTGTCTTATTCCCTTTGTCATTCGATACTTGCATTGCCCGAGATTCGATCAATGACATCACCATGTCGTGTTCTATCTCGTTACTGAATAATGCTATTTTACTCGTTCCGACCAGTGATATCTCCGTGATCTAATCACACGCTGCCCAACTATTGGATATAACCTCTCCGAGTGGGCCCTTGAGTATCTTCCCGTCACATGGACGGATAAATCCCGCTCTTGACATATATTGCCTCTATGGTTTCCTCTGAATACCTGAACACACATTTATAACCACCGTATTACCAGATGGCGTTTGATGCTATCTAAGCATTCTCGGGAGACAGTGATTGATATGGCCTCACGATCTAAGGAATAGTCTACGAGGATCCTTTTCTAATCATCGTAACTTGAACTTCGTGACATGATCTAATCACGATGTTTAGGTTGGGTATTGGTTCATCATCTCATTCTCAGAATGAGATGACCTCATTTCCAACTGGCATAAATGCCACATGATGAGGAAACATGATCATATTTTGACCAATGAACCAGTGACTAGAGTTTCACTGGGAACCCCTGGTTTGTTTGTATATCACACGCGTATTGATGTTTCCACTCAACACAGTTATAGCATGATATAAAACTTAATCATAAACTATATGAAATATGATAATAGTCCTTACTACTATTTGTCTCTAGGGAATATTTCCAACAGTCTCCCACTTGCACTAGAGTACAAATACACTAGCTGCATTTGTTCTTAATTATTGGCACCATATAACCAGTACCTAGAACATGCTTGCTCATGGAAGAGGTTGAGTCTTGGTTCTATACTTTACAGTCCCAGATCCTTTGCAACTTACTAATGTCACTTTGATTGACATTAATATTCTATCATCACATGACAGCACCTATGTGTATGCATTGTTGCTATGGCAGCAGAACGAGGCCTGATTCCGGTAGCCTAAAATGGCGTTAGATCAACCTCGAGGGCTTTCTCATGGGCACTGTGCCCTGGGACACATCATTCTACGTTAAAAGCGAATTAGCGCCGCCATAACATTATACAACACTTTAGATGGTACCCTTATCTATTATTATAAATGTATTCATCGAAACACTAGTGCACTCCGTGCAACTTTTGATGTTTTTGTTCACCTCGCTTCCTATTTGACTTCAATTGGTATATACATGAGTTTCCAACACATTCCCTTATAACATAACTCTTTATGCTTTAAGATATGTCATCCTTTATGGATTTGAAAACATGTCTACAGTTCTCTATTAGATTCTGCGGACAAACTTAGCTCAACATTCTGTGATTCGAACTTAATCACTTTCAAACGTTCCTTATTTGGATCACATATTATGCTAAGTTATCATCATGGTTTACTAAGATAGAACCTATGTCTTAACATAGTGGATGATGATCATCCTATTATTTCTTTCAACCATTGATGTTTAAACTTAATGTTATTCCTAATTTTAGTTATTAAGGACTGGTTCCTCAATTAACTTCTATTCTGAAACAGTTTTCAGAATCCTTTAAGGAATACCACATAATATCATAATACACTTATTATCAACTTCTACATCTTATAAATCATTATTTATAAGTATTTGTGCTTTCATCCTTAACTTCCTTAAGAATTATTCCTATAAGCTCCCACTCAAACTATGTTGCTAACATATTTGGGTACGAGTCAGTACTCTTACTCAAACTATGTTCCTACATATTTGAATTTGAGTCTTATGGTGCTCCAACATAAAAATATGTCAATCACATATTGTTTTAGGAAGACTTACATAGCTCCCACTCAATTTTATGTAAATTGCATATCTCCTTTACTATTTTGAATAACTTCAAAATCCTTTGATCAAATATCAAACTTGTAGATTTATTATGAGATACTAGTACTTTACTAGTTTTAAAATCCACTAGACATTTAGCACACATGAATCAAATTCATTTGAATTCATCCAATATTTGACAAATTGTGCTTTTGTCATTCACCCCCTTTTTCTACTATGGCTTTACAGTCATTTGGGAAAATTCCAAGTAACCCCTTTTACTTGTGAGATTCAGCAATGAATTGCTTTATAATCTCAAGGGAATTTTGCTTTTAGGATTTATCATAATCCAGTTTACCATTATTTCCTTTGTAGTTCGTAGGTATGTCATATCCCAAAAAACATGACAAATGATTCACAAATGTCTCCATACAAGATATCGATTTACATTTTGAATCCTACTTCTTATAGTGAAAAACAATAGTGGAGGGAAAAACACAATGATCAAAATCATTGATTCTTTCCTTCTGTGAAGAGAATCGTTCAGGAACACTGCCCGTTGCGCTTCTCAACACTCTGATGCAGGGTTTTGAATCCTCGTCGTGTTTTACACCATTTTCCATTTGCTCCATAATTGAGAAACATCACTAGAGGTGCGCTTTCTCAAGAATGCACCAAAATCCAAGCAATACAAGTTTTGCTTTCCTTTTGGTTTCAGCTATGAATTTCGTATTAAAAGTTTCCAATGAATGTACTACAAGGACTTATTCGCTATTGTTTTGGTTATATCGAATAACCCCAAAACTTTCACGAATTCAAATGGTTTACTAATTCTAATTGAGTGTTAACTATTTCTAACTAATAGTCTCTACATATACTCTACAACGATTTATTTGGTGCCTTTTATTCAACCCCCTTTGATATCTAATATCACTTTGTGATGCTTTGTATTTTTACGTTTCAAAACACTTTGCATTCCACAATTTCTTTCATGCCATTCTTATAAAGTTGAATTTCATTACTATTGATCAAATCGTAGTAATTAGATTCTCTTTTATATTTATACCCTTTGTTGATGAAACACTTTGATCAAATCAAATAGTTTCATCTTCATGTTTCCTTTGGTAAACTACTTTACACATTTAAACAATTATTTAATGATAATTACCATTTTCGTTAAAACATAATACATCGTATATGTATATACTTTTAACAATTCATTAAACACTTTGTATTCAAGTAATACACGGTGTTCAAGTTATTTTGCCGAACTTAGGCATGATTTATATGTGAAAAGAAATCGAATGACTTTCACATATTATCACATAACTTTGAATTTAAACAATGGTTTCATTCATTAATGAAATATCATTAAGTTGGGTATTTTAAACAAGGCATTTTAATATTTTACAAATGTTCATACATTATCAATTAGTTTCAAACAACAAGGATAATTCACACATAATCAAACAAGATATGAACACGAATAGAAATCATTCATAAAAGCAGAACAACTGTTTGTTACAAACTCATATGAATAACCGTCTCACGAAGTGTGAGACACACTAAAGAAGTTCACAATCTCTTGATTACAATAATCATCCTAAAACACAAACTAAGTGATAAATGTCGAGGGAGAGTGTCATCAGCCATCATCATCATGCTCGCCATCAACACGCGACGTCACCTCCTCTCCAGCAAGCACCTCTATGCAGAAGGACCTGTTTTCACCAAAACAGAACAAGTATCAGATATACTTAACACTACAAATGTGTTTGCAAGATTATAACATTTATAAAATTGTATATCAAATATATACCTTGGTCGTCGATGACCTCTCCGGCGATTGGTTCAACCTTTACGTTCCGGAAACGTAATATGAACTCATGGAAGTCCAATGCTTCTGTATCACCACTCATGATGCTACTCCGGACATGTCCTTTGTAGCTAGGAGGCAATGACCGAAGCAGTACGTCTATCGCAAATGGATCAGCCATCCAGTAATCCACGAAGTGAACCAGTCTCGTGTGTGCATCAAGCATGCGCTCCAAGTGACTCCTCAGACATGTATGCTCCTCCATCTGTATGGAAAGGAACTCTCCAAGCAACTCGTGCTTCCACATGCGCACATGGCCTATGAACTCTGCTCTCAGCTGATCCACCATCGAATATGGGTCAAGATCACCCATGAGCGGATGTAGTTCATCCACCATCCCGTAACGCATTATTATCTGAATGTAAGTGGACATCTCTTGGCGACAGTAGCGGTCTGCCAGCTCTTGTGGGGTCTCATAGTAGTCTGGCTCAGTCAAGTCCATCGTGCGGCGTATGTAGTCTACCACATGATTCCTAGTAAGGAGATCATCTAGGCGCACAAGCCAACTAGGGAAATTGGATCCATCAAGTCTAAGTTTCTCACCCTTTACCCAATCCTTAATCTCAAAGTAAGCTTCACGGTGAGCCATCTACATTTATAATTGCAAAAGGAATTTAGAGTAAGTTTATAATCAAATGAGTTAATAATAACTCCACTCATGAACACCTATCCCTAGTGAGGGTTCCTAGTGATAACACGACCCCTGTCAGCCACATCTCCCCCGATCATCACGGCCATCAATGTGGGTTCAAAGGTGGACGCTAAACGTCGGTCACATCATTCATGCGACTCGTGCTCGATCTTTCAACCATCCGTGTTCCGAGGCCATGTATGTACATGCTAGGCTCGCCAACTCAACCTTAGTGTATTCGCTGTGCAACATGGCTTGCACCCACTGTATGCGAACGTAGATATGTCTGACACCCAGGCCTGTAACCCTAGATCGCCTCATACCGAAGAACTTTCTTGGTGGTGCACACTAAGGGGGAACACAATCGTTGGTTATTTTAACAGGGATCATCTTAGGCTACCGTCGAGTATCTAATACTAGCACACAATAAGACATACAAACAATAACATTGAATGTAAATGCTATGTGATATGGTCCTTCACGTCGTGATCTCCATCCGCGTTTTGTAAACACTAATACTTGTGTGTTTTGTAAACATAAAAGAGTCCCTAGTAAGCCTCTTGTTGAACTAGCTTGTTGATTGATTGATGATCATGGTTTCCTGATCATGGACATTGGATGTGATTAATAACAAGGTTATATCATTAGGAGAATGATGTGATGGACACACACCCATAGTAAGCATAGCATAAGATCAAGTCATTAAGTTCGTATTGCTGTAAGCTTTCAAATACATAGTAACCTAATCCTTCGACCATGAGGTTATGTTAATCACCATCACCGGATGGGTACTTTGATGACATCAAACACCGCTTCGTAACTGGGTGGTCATAAAGGTGTCATTGGGTATTCTGAAAGTATGTGTTGAAGCACATGAACCAAGATTGGGATTTGTCCATCCATATGATGGATAGATATGCTCTAGGCCCTCTTGGTGGAGTGTCATCTAGATAGCTTGCAAGCATGTGACTAGGTCACAAGGGATGACGTAACATGGAACGAGTAAAGAGTACTTATCAGTAACGAGGTAGAACTAGGTATATAGATACCGACGATCAAACCTCGGATAAGTAGAATATCGCGAGACAAAGGGAATTGGTTTCGTATGTTAAATGGTTCAATCGATCACGAAGAAATCGTTGAGTATGTGGGAGCCGTTATGGATCTCCAGATCCCGCTGATGGTTATTGATCAGAGAGGTGTCTTCATCATGTATGCATATTCACGAACCGTAGGGTGACACACTTAAGGTTCGAAGTTGTTTTAAGTAGATATGGAATTTGCGTTGGAGACCGAATGTTGTTCTGAGTCTCAGAATGGATCCGGGACATCACGAGGAGATCCGGAATGGTCCGGAGAATAAGATTCATATATTGGGGATCATTTTCTAAGTTAGGAAATGTTCCGGAGTGTTTGTATGGAGATTCTAGAAGGTTTCGGAATGTTCTGGAAGGTTCTAGAGGATTTCTTGGAGTTTACTTGAAAACCAAGGAAGGGATCAAGGAGTCCAAGTGGGGCAAGACACGGATTCATGGGGGAGGAGCATTCCTCCCCACTTCCCACCGCCGGCCCAAGGAGGGGAGTCCTACTAGGACTCCCCCTCCCCAGGCGCGCCTCCCTCCCTTAAATAGAAGGGAGGGGGCGCCCCCTCTTGCTCCTCCTCTCATAACTCCCAATCTCTGCCGCCTCTCTCCTCCACCTTTCTTCTGCATAGGCATAGGCGAAGCCCTGCAGAATTCTCACCTCCACCACCACCACCACGCCGTCGTGCTGCTGGGATTCCGTGGAGAAGATCTACTACCTCCGCTGCTCGCTGGAACGGGGAGAGGAAGGTCTGCTTCGACTCCGCACGTGTGACCGTCTGCGGAAGCGCTGCCGGAACGCGGCGCCGGAAGGATCGTCCACACGATCTTGAGATCGGCAAGTGATCAACTACATCATCCACGAGATCTAATCTCGTAACGCTTTCGGTTCTACGAGGGTTAGTACCGATCTATCTCGTTGCTCATGTCTAATAGATTAGATCTTGGCTTTTATCTAGATTAGATCTGGGTTTTGTTCGTTCTTGCGGTAGAATTTTTTTTGTTTTCCATGCTACGAACCCAACAGTGGTATCAGAGCCTTGTCTATGCGTAGATCTGTTGCACGAGTAGAACACAATAATGTTGTGGGTGTTGGTGCTCGTGCCGTCTTTTGCTATGTGTGTACTTTGCATCTTGCGGTATGGTGGGATGAAGCGGCTCGGGCTAACATTACATGTCATCGTACATGAGACTTGCTCCACGCTTGACGTGCAACTTGCTTTGCACAAGTGGCTTTGCGGGTGTCGGTCTCTCCCATCATAGTATAGATCAAATCTACACTTTGCACTTGATAGCACTTGTATCAACGTTGTGGTTCAGTTTTGTAGGTAAGATGCGTTCTTAGTCGAAAGCCCCAAACCACGTAAAACTTGCAAAGAAAATTAGAGGCGTCTAACTTGGTTTTGCAGGGGTTTTGTGATGTGATATGGCCATCATGTGATTGTGATTATATTTGATGTATGCAATGATCCTTGTTGTAATATGGCAACCGGCAGGAGCCTAATGGTTGTCTTTAATTCTGTTAAGACCTGCGTGTCTATTCATCTTGTAATAGCTTTATTCCAAGTAGTTGTAATAGTTGCTGGTGATGATGGACAACCATGAAGCGGCGCCACTGACCTTGACGCAATGCTGGTGATGATGGAGATCATGTCCGTGCTTTGGAGATGGAGATCAAAGGCATAAAAAGAAAGGGCCATATAATATCACACTAATTATGAATTGCCTGTGATGTTAATCCTTTATGCATCTTGTATTGCTTAGATCGCGACGGTAGCATTATAAGATGATCCCTCTCACTAAATATCAAGTAATAAAGTGTTCGTCCTTAGTAGGCACTGTTGCTAAGACTCGTCGTTTCGAAGCATCTCGTGATGATCGGGTGTGATAGATTCTACGTGTGCATACGACGGGTGCAAGCCAGATTTGCACATGCGGATACTAAGGTTAACCTTGACAAGCCTAGCATGTACAGACATGGTCTCGGAACACGGAATACCGAAAGGTAAAGCATGAGTCATATGGATGATATGATGAACATGTTGATTGTTCGCCTTTAAAGCTACATCATCTTACGTGATGATCGGACTTGGTGTAGTGGATTTGGTTCGTGTAATCACTAAAACAACTGGAGGGATGTTGTTTTGAGTGGGAGTTCTTTTGTAATTTGGATTAGTCAAACTCAATTTATCATAAACACAATCAAAGTGAATTTGCATAGTTTGTTGTAGTCATTGGCATCCGTTCACCACCTTACGCTTAGTTATAGTTGAGATAGTAGAACTATAGAAATTCTGGATATTTGCTTTACGAACTGGTATCGTATTGTTTTGAGTGTCAATCTAAAGTTTAAAAGTCATATTGCAAACTTTCAGCAAACTCCGTTTACTCTATGAAGTTTAATAAACAGTATTAAATCAAGAGTAACAATTCCAGTGTTAGTATCTAATGTATGTTTGCCTCCATGATTCTTGATACTCAAAAGATTGTTTTTAATATCAAGTTTATCTAAGAGCTGAAAGCAATGTTTTAGAAACCATCATATGTGAAAGGTATTGCAATATCTAAAACAATATGTTGGTTACAACATGATAGAGTATACGTCCTCATATTTGATGAGAATTTGTGAAGATTGGAGACGCCAGTCGTTCTAATCCTCCAAAAGGTTTTGGAAAAGAAACATTATACTCGCAATTCACCTTTATAAGCTATAGCAGCTTGATCATGAAAGTTGTCATGATAAGGATGAATAGAAGATGTAAGTAAAATGTTTACTACACTAAAAGATTACTAAAGAATGGAATTTTGAAAGAATGCCAAACATTTGATGAAGGTGATCCACTTCAAAGTGCAAGTCCAAAGGTATTAGTATTTGACTATACACACTTTGTACTATGTGTCATGTGAATGACAGCACTATTGATGTTGATAGAATTCTTTTAAAAGAAAAGGAATTGTTGAAAGAGAATCTATAAAATATTTGGCAGAAAAGAAAAGATTGGAGATGTCCAACTTAGGTATATAGAAGATACATGTTATGGCTGTATTCCTTGCTTGTTAAACAATGTAGTTCTACGGTATTGGATACCGAATTCGTTTGTATGAAGTGTCATACAGGACAACACAATTCATGAACTGCAATGGCCTAAGTAACTAGCAAGAGAATATGTGATGATGTTCATCGAAAACAAACAAAGGGTTGTTGTGTTGCTCGTTAACATCAAAGCTTACCTTCAAGATTTGTTTCAATAATTGTTATTTTGATTAGGTATTATGACGACAAAAGGTTGTTCAAATAATTACCGTATTCCATAATAGATGGATGATATACAAGTCTGGTTGGAAAAATAACGACCATAAAACTAATGCTAAAATGTCGCAAGACAAATGATTGAAAGATCACTTGCGAAGTGACATCGCCGTTTAAATTATATTGAAAGGGATACATGAAGAAACTCCATGTTGATGGATTTTTGGAGTCTTTGATTTTGATCAAATGACGCTTGTGATACTTTCCTGGAAATAATTAAAACTCCGTCCGTAGGCCAAAAGAGGAACGGACGACTAACTGATTGGAATTTGTACATATTGATGTGTATAGTCCATTATGTGTAGTCGTGGGCGATGGATTTCAACTTCATATGCTTTCTCCGAAGATTTGAGTGAGTATATGTATATACTTACTCAATAAGGAAGAAGTATGAAACATTTGAAAAATGTTCAAAGACTTTCAAGATGAAGTGGAAAATTATTGTAACAAGAAAATAAAAAGTTTATGATTGGATCATAAAGAAAGATGTTTGAGTTACAAAGTTTAGCAAAACACCTAAGATTTGAGGAATCGTTCCATGGATTTGATTTCCCAAAACACCATAGGAGTATGGAGTGTTCAAGATATGTAATGAAACCTTGTTTAACATGGTAAGATCAAAGGAGTCATTTATAAAACTGCCATTATATTTTAAAGATTAAAGCTTTAGTGACTACCGCTTTTACACTAAAAAGAGCTCCATCGTGATCCGTTGAAAAGACACCATATGAGTTGTGGTTTGGGATAAAACCCGAATTGTCTTTTCTTAAATTTTGGTATGCTATGCATAATTGAAATGTTTACATCCAAAGTCGGATGAGCATGTCTTTGTAGGTTGTTTCGAATAACCATTGGGTATTCCTCCATAACACCAAAGACAAAAGTGTTTGTCGCTTGGAACGTCAAGTTTCTTGAGAAGGAATTTTTCGTGAAAAGTTAAGTGGGAGGACAATGGAACTTTGACAAGGTTGTTGAACCTTGGCTAATATGTGCTGAGTTGCGCAGCGTCGGTAAGTGTCCTGGAGGCAGCAACAATGCTCATGGCTCATGTGCCTCAAAGGTTGTGGTCACGGAGATCTAAGTTCCTATTGAACCAAGTAGGTCGGGTAAGTAATCAAATGCTAAGATTTGAGAGTTAAATCATTGTTGTTTGACAATGATGAACCGACTACATGCAAAGAAGCAATGATGGGCCCTGACTTCGTTAAGTGGCTTGAAGCCATAAAATCCGTGATAATTCCATACACGAGAAATCAAGCTTTGAATTTGAAAGACCCTCTGGAAAGGTGCAAGACCTTACAGTCGTATATGGATCTATAAAGAAATAGACATGGATGTTTCACATCTATGAAATAGTCGACATGTCGAAAAGAGTTTACGACAATATTCAAGGAATTGACTATGATAAGATTTGATCTTTCATAGCGATATTTAGTCTGGACGGATTAATGTAGCAACCACTACATATATTTTGGTATATGGTAGTTGAACAAACAAAACAAATTCTTCTAATAGAATGGTTACCTAGGACGTGTACATGACACGATCCAAAGGGTTTTGTTAATTCAAAGGATGCTAAAAGAGTATGCAAAACCTCAATGGTTGAAGTAAGCATCGCGGAGTTGGAATCTTCACCGTGATGAAACTGTTAAAAGGTTTAATTTCATCAAAGACGATGAAGATGCTTGCATTTTGCAAGAAATTAAGTGGGAGCGCTAAGACATATTTCTAATACATTATGTGAAAGACATATCGTTGATTAGAAATAATGTATCTTTTATTAACACAGGTTAAGAATTTCATTTCGATGAAAAACTTAGGAATAACCCAAGAATTAGGCATCAATGTCTATATGGATAGATTGAGGCGCTAATATGGTTTTGCCAAATGTACATAGATAAGATGTTGAATGAGTTCAATATGGGAACAACAAGAAAGGTTCTTGACTCACGGAAAGGACTGAATCAAGATTCAAATGTGTTGACACTAGATTCAAGTGTTTTGACACTTGCTGAAATCACAAGAATATTTTGATCAATCATTCTTTGAGATGTACACATCCAGATATGTCCTATGCTCTAAATGTTGTGAGCATATACCAGAATGACTCATAAGATGATCATTGGACAATAGTAGGGATATTCCTATGATCTTTGGAAGAACTAAGAATATATTACTTATATAGTGGTGACAAATAGTTCATTGTAAATTGCTACATTGATACTAGTTTTGTCACAAATTAAGTTTATCTCAATTTAAACTAAGCGTGGCACAATGTAATGGAAAGGAAGTTCCATAACGGATTTGGTTGAGTACCAAAGTTAAAACATTGTGACAGATACTACAACAAAAGGCTAAGTATGTGACTACTATTGTAGTAACAAATGAGGGCATTTGCGTCAAGTAGTTTGTTATCAAACTAGGTGTGGTTCATAGCGAGATAATACTATGAAGATACATTGTATGACAATTGTATCAACATGATTTAATCCCAAGGAACTAAAGGTCTCACCAAAGGACCAAATTTATACAATGCCATCTCATTGGAGAATGAGTAATGCATAGAGACGCAAGGACATGCAAATACACACGGACCTGTAAGTGTCAGATCCGAAGATTATGTTTACCACTAGCTATAGTGTCTATACAACACCAGAAAGCCATAGGTGTTGAATGCACAAGTTTTTAACTAGATTATTGACTCTAGTGCAAGTGGGAGACTGTTGGAGATATGCCCAAGAGGCAATAATAAAGTGGTTATTATTATATCTTTATGTTTATGATAAATGTTTACATCCCATGCTATAATTGTATTAACGGGAAACATTAATACTTGTGTGTTTTGTAAACATAAAAGAGTCCCTAGTAAACCTCTTGTTGAACTAGCTTGTTGATTAATTGATGATCATGGTTTCCTGATCATGGACATTGGATGTGATTAATAACAAGGTTATATCATTAGGAGAATGATGTAATGGACACACACCCATACTAAGCGTAGCATAAGATCAAGTCATTAAGTTCGTATTGCTGTAAGCTTTCAAATACATAGTAACCTAATCCTTCGACCATGAGGTTATGTTAATCACCATCACCGGATGGGTACTTTGATGACATCAAACGCCACTTCGTAACCGGGTGGTTATAAAGGTGTCATTGGGTATTCTGAAAGTATGTGTTGAAGCGCATGAACCAAGATTGGGATTTGTCCATCCATATGATGGATAGATATGCTCTAGGCCCTCTCGGTGGAGTGTCATCTAGATAGCTTGCAAGCATGTGACTAGGTCACAAGGGATGACATAACATGGAACGAGTAAAGAGTACTTATCAGTAACGAGGTAGAACTAGGTATAGAGATACCGACGATCAAACCTCGGATAAGTAGAATATCGCGAGACAAAGGGAATTGGTTTCGTATGTTAAATGGTTCAATCGATCACGAAGAAATCGTTGAGTATGTGGGAGCCGTTATGGATCTCTAGATCCCGCTGATGGTTATTGATCGGAGAGGTGTCTTCATCATGTCTGCATATTCACGAACCGTAGGGTGACACACTTAAGGTTCGAAGTTGTTTTAAGTAGATATGGAATTTGCATTGGAGACCGAATGTTGTTCGGAGTCTCGGAATGGACCCGGGACATCACGAGGAGATCCGGAATGGTCCGGAGAATAAGATTCATATATTGGGGATCATTTTCTAAGTTAGGAAATGTTCCGGAGTGTTTGTATGGAGATTCTAGAAGGTTTCGGAATGTTCTGGAAGGTTCTAGAGGATTTCTTGGAGTTTACTTGAAAACCAAGGAAGGGATCAAGGAGTCCAAGTGGGGCAAGACACGGATTCGTGGGGGAGGAGGATTCCTCCCCACTTCCCACCGCCGGCCCAAGGAGGGGAGTCCTACTAGGACTCCCCCTCCCCAGGCGCGCCTCCCTCCATTAAATAGAAGGGAGGGGGCGCCCCCTCTTCCTCCTCCTCTCATAACTCCCAATCTCTGTCGCCTCTCTCCTCCACCTTTCTTCTGCACAGGCATAGGCGAAGCCCTGCAGAATTCTCACCTCCACCACCACCACGCCGTCGTGCTGCTGGGATTCTGTGGAGAAGATCTACTACCTCCGCTGCTCGCTGGAACAGGGAGAGGAAGGTCTGCTTCGACTCCGCACGTGTGACCGTCTGCGGAAGCGCTGCCAGAACGCGGCGCCGGAAGGATCGTCCACACGATCTTGAGATCGGCAAGTGATCGACTACATCATCCACGAGATCTAATCTCGTAATGCTTTCAGTTCTACGAGGGTTAGTACCGATCTATCTCGTTGCTCATGTCTAATAGATTAGATCTTGGCTTTTATCTAGATTAGATCTGGGTTTTGTTCGTTCTTGCGGTAGAATTTTTTTTGTTTTCCATGCTACGAACCCAACACTGAGTTACGCAGCGTCGGTAAGTGTCCCGGAGGCAGCAACAATGCTCATGGCTCACGTGCCTCAAAGGTTGTAGTCACGGAGATCTAAGTTCCTATTGAACCAAGTAGGTCGGGTAAGTAATCAAATGCCAAGATTTGAGAGTTAAATCATTGTTGTCTGACAATGATGAACCGACTACATGCAAAGAAGCAATGATGGGCCCTGACTTTGTTAAGTGGCTTGAAGCCATAAAATCCGTGATAATTCCATACACGAGAAATCAAGCTTTGAATTTGAAAGACCCTTTGGAAAGGTGCAAGAACTTACAGTCGTATATGGATCTATAAAGAAATAGACATGGATGTTTCACATCTATGAAATAGTCGACATCTCGGAAAGAGTTTACGACAATGTTCAAGGAATTGACTATGATAAGATTTGATCTTTCACATCGATATTTAGTCTCGATAGATTAATGTAGCAACCACTACATATATTTTGGTATATGGTAGTTGAACAAACAAAACAAGTTCTTCTAATAGAATGGTTACCTAGGATGTGTCCTTGACACGATCCAAAGGGTTTTGTTAATTCAAAGGATGCTAAAAGAGTATGCAAAACTTCAATGGTTGAAGTGAGCATCGCAGAGTTGGAATCTTCACCGTGATGAAACCATTAAAAGGTTTAAATTTCATCAGAGACGATGAAGATGCTTGCATTTTTGCAAGAAATTAAGTGGGAGCGCTAAGACATATTTCTAATACATTATGTGAAAGACATATCGTTGATTAGAAATGATGTATCTTTTATTGACACAGGTTAAGAATTTCATTTCGATGAAAGACTTAGGCATAACCCAAGAATTAGGCATCAATGTCTATATGGATAGATTGAGGTGCTAATATGGTTTTGCCAAATGTACATAGATAAGATGTTGAATGAGTTCAATATGGAAACAACAAGAAAGGTCCTTGACGCACGGAAAGGACTGAATCAAGATTCAAGTGTGTTGACACGAGATTCAAGTGTTTTGACACTTTGTGAAATCACAAGAATATTTTGATCAATCATTCTGTGAGATGTACACATCCAGATATGTCCTATGCTCTAAATGTTATGAGAATATACCAGAATGACTCATAAGATGATCATTGGACAATAGTAGGGATATTCCTATGATCTTTGGAAGAACTAAGAATATAATAGTGGTGATAAATAGTTCATTGTAAATTGTTGCATTGATACTAGTTTTGTCACAAATTAAGTTTATCTCAATTTAAACTATGGGTGGCACAATGTAATGGAAAGGAAGTTCCATAACGGATTTGGTTGAGTACCAAAGTTACAACATTGTGACAAATACTACAACAAAAGGCTAAGTATATGACTGTTATTGTAGCAGCGAATGAGGGCATTTGCGTCAAGTAGTTTGTTATCAAACTAGGTGTGGTTCATAGCGGGATAATACTATGAAGATACATTGTATGACAATTGTATCAACATGATTTAATCCTAAGGAACTAAAGGTCTCACCAAAGGACCAAATTTATACAATGCCATCTCATTGGAGAATGAGTAATGCGTAGAGACGCAAGGACATGCAAATACACACGGACCTGGAAGTATCAGATCCGAAGATTATGTTTACCACTAGCAATAGTGTCTATACAACACCAGAAAGCCATAGGTGTTGTATGCACAAATTTTTAACTAGATTATTGGCTCTAGTGCAAGTGGGAGACTGTTGGAGATATGCCCAAGAGGCAATAATAAAGTGGTTATTATTATATCTTTATGTTTATGATGAATGTTTACATCCCATGCTATAATTGTATTATTAGGAAACACGAATACTTGTGTGTTTTGTAAACATAAAAGAGTCCCTAGTAAGCCTCTTGTTGAACTAGCTTGTTGATTGATTGATGATCATGGTTTCCTGATCATGGACATTGGATGTGATTAATCACAAGGTTATATCATTAGGAGAATGATGTGATGGACACACACCCATAGTAAGCGTAGCATAAGATCAAGTCATTAAGTTCGTATTGCTGTAAGCTTTCAAATACATAGTAACCTAATCCTTCGACCATGAGGTTATGTTAATCACCATCACCGGATGGGTACTTTGATGACATCAAACACCGCTTCGTAACTGGGTGGTCATAAAGGTGTCATTGGGTATTCTGAAAGTATGTGTTGAAGCGCATGAACCAAGATTGGGATTTGTCCATCCATATGACGGATAGATATACTCTGGGCCCTCTCGGTGGAATGTCATCTAGATAGCTTGCAAGCATGTGACTAGGTCACAAGGGATGACATAACATGGAAACGAGTAAAGAGTACTTATCAGTAACAAGGTACAACTAGGTATGCAGATACCGACGATCAAACCTCGGATAAGTAGAATATCGTGTGACAAAGGGAATTGGTTTCGTATGTAAAATGTTTCAATCGATCATGAAGTCATCATTGAGTATGTGGGAGCCGTTATGGATCTCCAGATCCCGCTAATGGTTATTGATCGGAGACATGTGTTCATCATGTCTGCATATTCACGAACCGTAGGGTGACACACTTAAGGTTCGAAGTTGTTTTAAGTAGATATGGAATTTGTGTTGGAGACCGAATGTTGTTCGGAGTCTCGGAATGGATCCGGGACATCACGAGGAGATCCGGAATGGTCCGGAGAATAAGATTCATATATTGGGAATCATTTTCTAAGTTAGGAAATGTTCCGGAGTGTTTGTATGGAGATTCTAGAAGGTTTCGGAATGTTCTGGAAGGTTCTAGAGGATTTCTTGGAGTTTACTTGAAAACCAAGAAAGGATCAAGGGAGTCCAAGTGGGGCTAGACACGGATTCGTGGGGGAGGAGTCCTCCTCCCTTCCCACCGCCGGCCCAAGGAGGGGAGTCCTACTAGGACTCCCCCTCCCCAGGCGCGCCTCCCTCCTTTAAATAGAAGGGAGGGGGCGCCCCCTCTTGCCCTCCTCTCATAACTCCCAATCTCTGCCGCCTCTCTCCTCCACCTTTCTTCTGCACAGGCATAGGCGAAGCCCTGCAGAATTCTCACCTCCACCACCACCACCTCGCCGCCGTGCTGCTGGGATTCCGTGGAGAAGATCTACTACCTCCGCTGCTCGCTGGAACGGGGAGAGGAAGGTCTCCTTCGACTCCGCACGTGTGACCGTCTGCGGTAGCGCTGCCGGAACGCGGCGCCGGAAGGATCGTCCACACGATCTTGAGATCGGCAAGTGATCGACTACATCATCCACGAGATCTAATCTCGTTAACGCTTCCGGTTCTACGAGGGTTAGTACCGATCTATCTCGTTGCTCATGTCTAGTAGACGAGCCGAAGCCGACCTCAAGGTCGTGATGAAGTCCTTGCGCTCCTTCTGGCTCCAATGACTTGAGTGCCTCAAGTGTGACACGTCGCGGGGAGTTACACACATCCGGTGCCTGACGATGACTCCCTCTTCCCTGATCTAGCAGCAGTTGCAGAAGTAGAGCTCCCGGATCCAAATCCCGCAGCATGACGGCGCTCCGCGGTGAAGATATCTCTCGCTCGCGTAGTCCAGACTTGGGACCACGGTCACGAGAGAGAGGGAGAGAGAAAATATCAATTAGAGGTCCTCCCAAAAGTGGGGAGACCTTTATTGATTATTGGGTGTATTTTTCTAGGCCAAATACCCCACTATATATAGGGGGAGGGGAGGTACTACCTCCCCTCAAGTCCCGGGGTGGGACTAAAGGAGAGGATGGGGGAGGAGCTGGCCGCCGGCTACTAGTGGGCCCCGTGGGGGGGGCTAGGCCCAGCCGGCCTCCCCCTTGCCCCTTCTCCCCCTTTCTCCTTTTCCCTAATGGGCCCTCTCCCTCCGGAATTGGCCCATTAAGCCTTTTTGACCTTTAATTGATTTTCTCTTTATTAAATAATTATGAATAAATGATTAAATAAATATTTAACATTCATTCACATATTATCTAATCTCCGTGGTCATGGAACACCTTCCACCTCCACTCCGGACATCCTCCGGACTTACCGAAACCCTTCCAGTTTTCTCCCTTCTTTTCTTCGGCGATTCTATCGATCCTATAAATACTCTCTAAGCATCATCAAGGCCTTAAGTGTGATACCCCACAGTTTGGGAACACTCCAGACATGGTCGGGACACTCCCACACCAATGATCAACAGAGGGACCTAGATGGCCATGTGACCCCTGTGCATTCCACAAAGATCTTTCGTCGTTTGAACCGGTGACAGTCGTGTCTTATTCCCTTTGTCATTCGATACTTGCATTGCCCAAGATTCGATCAATGACATCACCATGTCGTGTTCAATCTCGTTACTGAACAATGCTATTTGACTCGTTCCGACAAGTGATATCCCCGTGATCTAATCACACGCTGCGCAGCTATTGGATATAACCTCTCCGAGTGGGCCCTTGAGTATATTCCCGTCACATGGATGGACAAATCCCGCTCTTGACATATATTGCCTCTACGGTTTCCTCCGAATACCTGAACACACCTTTATAACCACCGTATTACCAGATGGCGTTTGATGCTATCTAAGCATTCTCGGGAGTCAGTGATTGATATAGCCTCACGGTCTAAGGAATAGTCTACGAGGATCCTTTTCTAATCATCGTAACTTGAACTTCGTGACATGATCGAATCACGATGTTTAGGTTGGGTATTGGTTCATCATCTCATTCTCCGAATGAGATGACCTCATTTCCAACTGGCATAAATGCCACATGATCAGGAAACATGATCATCTGTTGACCAATGAACCAGTGACTAGAGTTTCACTGGGAACCCCTGGTTTGTTTGTATATCACACGTGTATTGATGTTTCCACTCAACACCGTTATAGCATGATATAAAACTTAATCATAAACTATATGAAATATGATAATAGTCCTTACTACTATTTGTCTCTAGGGCATATTTCCAACAGTGGCCGCATTCACCACGGCAGTCATGCATTGCGAGGCATTGTAAGTTTGCACCACCGGGTCGCTTTGGCCTACCACAGCTGCAAAGTCAGGTGTCAGTGAAACTATGAAACCCCCAAAGCGGGGAGTCGGCAAATGGGTCAGGCGAAGACAGGGACTCACCAAGGAGCTTGCGGCAGTTCTCCTTGACGTGTTTCTCCAAGGCGGATTGCTCAATGTGCAGTCCCACGATGATGGAATCAGTGGCTTTGCGTTCTTCTTCAGACACAGCGATGGCAGACTTCACTCGCTCCTCCGAAGAAATTGAGGCCGCCTTCGCCTCCTCCAAGTCCTTGACCAAGGAGGCTATTCGCCCATTCGCCGCGTCCAGCTCGGCGACCAGAACATACCCCTCACGGGCCTTGGATATCTCAGCCGGGAAACCATCTGCAAGAAGCCATCAGTGTACTATATGACTAGCTCACACCTGAAAAAGGAGAATAAAGAAAAACAGATACTCACCAATAGTTTCCTGAAGCCGCTGGTTCACCTCTTGTGCTTCCCGCAAGTCACGCTCCAAGCGCTCCTCGTGGCTTGCCGATCGGTCGACTCCCTTTGCAATCCCTACAAACAACAACTCGCCTCAGCATTTGGCAAAACTACACCCAGTTCCTAGCCGCTGAAATTCAGCGACCAGGAACTCGGGGACTGGAGAAGGAAAAAGAAACTCAATTCCCAGCCGCCAAAATTCAGCGACTAGGAATTCAGGGACTGGAGAAGGAAAAAGAGGTTCAGTTCCTAGACGCTGAAATTTAGCGACCAGGAACTCAGGGACTGGACATACCTAGATGGCAGCGCCGAGCATCTTGTGGAGTTCTCCGGCGTCAGTCGACTAGATCGTGAAGGGAGTGTGCCCGCGGCGGGACCCAATGTCCGCATCCACGATTTCTGGACTCTGCGGAGACTGCATGTCTACCACACCTGGAAACCCCCTTGCCATGAAACGCGGGAACGTCGCCGACACCCTGGCGGGGGCGCTGGTTGTCGGGACCGGCGCTTCGGGCACGGACGCAGCCAAGGCTGGTTCCGATCGCGTCGCCGCCACCTCTTTGGCGACTGGCGCATCAGCCGACTCCACGGCGCTGCCCTTGGTCGCAGCGTCGTCGGTGCCCCCCTTCTGCTTCTTCGTGTCTTCGGCGCTCGCCACATCTTCGGTGGCCTTTCTCTTCTTGGGAAGGTCCCCCTCTCCCATGGGGGCGGCCGGTGGAATCTTATCCACCGAAGGACGACCAATCTTCTTGGCCCCCGACCTGCACGGGTCCCCACAATCAATATAACGACAACGCAAAAGAGCAAGGTGAATCGGGATGAAGGAGCAGTACTTACTTAGCGACTAGGAGGACGCGAAGCCCGGTGCTGATGTGAGCGGGCTTGTCCATCTCGGGACCCAACTTACGGGTGAGCCCCCTCTCGAAGACGTCTGAAGCCCACGAAATCGCGGGCTTCCTCGATGATGAAGCTGCAGTCGCCGGGATCTCCGGCTCCGACACGGCAGCCCTCGACGGCTGTGGTGACTTGGACGCCATCGCCTCAGCCACTTCTTGGCTTGGAACCCCCGAGGTCGTTGGCACAATCGCCGCCAGGGGAACCTCTACCACTACCTCCGTGTCCTCGCCCTCCAACCCCTTCGTCGAGACTGCATCCTTTGGGGCCTTGTGCGAGACTTCGGGAGAACCTTCATCATCGGAATCGTCATCCGACTCGAACACCACCGCCGACTTGGACGGTGACGTGGGCCTTCTCGCTGGCGACTTGGGCCTATGTGCGGGCTTCGACGGTGTGGCAGTATGCCGGGACGTGTGCTCCTGCGTGACCTCGTCGCCCCCATCATGCTCGTCCAGGCTGCGGCTCGCCTCCACTTTGCGTTGTTTCTACATACGGGTCTTGCGAGCCATGGGTGTTGGGGGAGGAACCTCTTCTACCTCCCCGTCGCTATCAGAAGGGTCCCCCTCAGAGTCTTCCTCCAGTTCCTGGGAACCTCTTCGTCGAGCGGAGGGAGCCAACCCTCCAACACCTGAAAAAGCTGAGAACCACCACGAGTAAAACACCAAACGAGGAGACTGAAAACTGAAACACGGATGTAGCGATTGGAAAGAGAACTTACTGTGGGGGCTTCATTCTTCACAGGAGTGTACGGGGTGACCCCGACTGCCACACTGGTGAACTCTGCGTCGGTGATCTTCTTCACGGCGGCCTTGTAGTCCTCGGCCTCCCATGACTCCTTGCTGGTTCGGGATGGGTCATGCTTCCCGCTGTACTCATACATCTAGTGCGGTCGAGCTGCCAGCGGAACCAGGCGCCGCCCGAGCCAACAGTTGTAGAGGTTGATCGGAATCAACCCCTGGACCTTCAGCTTCTGGATCTGGTCCATCATCTCTGCGACGGCCATCCGCTGGTCTTCGGGAAACTTCTTCGGCACCAACCGACGGGGCTCGCTCCTCTCGGCGATGAACTCGGGAAGAGCCACCTCGCCGGAGGGAGTGGCTTCTTTGACGTAGAACCATCTCTTCTTCCACTTGCTGTCGGCCTTCTTTGGTAGGAGGATCTTGACGAAATTGGCCTTCGGCTTCAGTTGAAACGTGACTCCACCTGCGGCCAGCATCAAGCCACCGGACGCCTCGCGCCCGATGCGGCCGTGGAAGAGCTCCAGCCATAGCGGGAAATACGGCCTGCAGCCGAGGTAACATTCGCAGAAGGCAACGAAGATCGCCAGCTGCTCGATGCTATGCGGGCCAAGATCCGATGGCTTGATCGCGTAATACGCGTAGAAGCGGCGGAAAAAGAGTGAGGCGGGGAACCCCAGACCCCTCTCAAGATGACTAGGGAAACAAATGAACTCACCGGGTCGCGGCTTTGGCTCGGTCTCGGAGGAGGGGGGAACCCGCCAATTCCCCTTGCGGAGCACTCCGGCATCCTCGAAAGATCTAAGTTGGGCCGTGGTACACTTGGATTTCCCCCATGAGCCTTTGGGAGGCGCCATCGGGTAGGATGTGGAATCGCACGATGCGGGAAGGACAAGTCGGAAGGACGTAGGCAGGAAGATTGGAGGCAAGAAGAACGAATGAGGAGGAATGAAGAATGCAAAGAAGGTCTGCGGAGCTGAACCATCACTCCCCTTATATGGGAAACGCCACCCGCCAAAATCGGGGTAGCCGTTACTCGTGGTAATTGCGCCGAAGTTACCGTTGGAAATTCCAACGGATAGTTTGACTGGACTGACGGTCCAACTCCTTTATTTCACCCGCCACCCGCCAGTCTTTCCGTTCGCCAAGATGGCGATTTGGTGGCACTAACATTCATTGAGACGACGAGTGGAAACATCGGGAAATTCTCCTTGGTTCTAAGGGAGTCCATCGCCGACTCGACTGGATGCCCAAATTGGGTTCGCCTACTCCGAACGCCAAAAGGATGCCTGCGACTGCATCAACGATGGCCTCGGGGACTACTGATGGGGATATGCCGAAGGGGGTATGCCCAGCAGGACGTTCCGATTGGGCCGAAGGGCCTGCGAGTGCGTCCGAAAGACGGCGACTGGACTACGAAGGAAGGAAAGGCCCAGCGACTGGCGACTGGAAGCCCAAGAGTGTAACAGAAGCCCAGTCGGACTAGGTCAAAGCCTCCGGATCCTTATCTTGTTCGGTGATAACTTGTAAACCCTAGCGAGGTGCCTTGTATATAAACCTCCCTAGGGTATCCTAGAGACTTACGTTCCATCATACACCCCCTCAAGCGACTCGCTGCCTAGCCGCCGAGCTTGCCGCCCTTGTAACTCGCTCTCCAGTAATCTAATCTAGCAGGAGTAGGTCTTTACCCTCTGGGGGGCCGAACCTGGGTAAACCCATGTGCATCCGCCCCCATCTCGCACCACAGATGGCCGCCAACTCTTCCTCATGAAAAAATAAATCGCTGCCAATGGTAGCGACTGCCGTGGCCATTTCCACGACATATACCAAAAATAACAAGATAGAGGTTTTTCCAACTTCAAACATTTTTTCAAAAATCAACAATAAATGATTTTGAGTTGATTCCAACTCTCAAAAATCACATTTGACAAGATCGATCTGAATATGTAAAAATATTTGGGTTTACATGCAATGACATTGGACTAGTACTAAAAGAATGCTATATAGGCATTTCTAGTCACTTTAATTGTACTAAATAATAATTTTAAACTTTATAAAATATGACCAACACTTTAAATCACATTCCCAAGTATTAGAATATGTGGTGATGACATGTGTCAACATGATCCCATATTTTAATTGGAGAATATTAAATCTTAAGTATTTCAATGAGTAGAAATTACTTTTCCAAAATAAGATAAATAAGACTAGGTCTTTACTTCATGTGATGATTGTGATGATGCTAGATCATCTAGTGTGAGCTTTTGTGTGCTAAATAGAAGTACTTAAGTATTGTTTGGTGATTGTGTACCTCGTATTCATTTATAGACGCTAGTACCGACCCGGGATATGAGGCGGAGGAGTACTACGAAGAAGAAGAAGAGAACTTCAACCACTGCACTACTCAAGGCAAGCTAGAACTATGCAAGTTAACACTTGCAAGCTTCATACCTATGCACGATAACCTATGCAAGAGGCATTAGGCATGCTTTGGTTATATAACTTTGATTATACCAATCCCAAGTTTTACTTGCAAGCTTTATTCTTTTACTTTTACCAAAGTTCTTTGCCTTTAGTTAGTAATTTGTGAGTATTGGAAAAATAGGATACATACCATAAAGATTATAAAACTAGGCCTAAGTAGTTATACTTAGATGCCATTAAAAGGCATAAAACTAGATTTGAATAGTTACATTTGATTAGCACCCCTTAATAGTGACACCCTCATTGCTAGTTGCTAGTGCTAAACTAGTACTGATCACTTAGATGGGAATACTTGGAGAAAATGATTATGAAAACCTTGGAATGATGGTTCATTCTATTGAAATGTTTTGACATGTGTTATGAACACAAAAAGGATTTGATGATGAAACTTGTTGAGGCATGAGCCTTGACCCTTTATAAAAAACTGATGGTTGGGTTCAGATGCGATACCATTCCAATTTTACCGTACAACTACAATACCTGAATTGAGTAGGGCTTAACTGGAAGTTTATATGCCTTAGTATGGGTTCCCTCATGGAAAGAGGTTGAGCTGAGGCTACCTCGTGATTGTGAATGTCCACCTATGCAGTGCCCAGGATGGCAGATGGCCATGGCTGGGAGGCCAAGCTCATAGGGGAGGTGCCTATACTAGAGTGTGTAATTGAAAGGTTAGGATTGATTATCCGCATACTAAGTATGATGATTCAGGGTTATCTCTGACAGATGTATCGAATTTTGTGGTGAAAGTGTACCACCTCTATAGAGTCTCAAATTATTCGAATAGCCGCGTCCACGGTTATGGAAAGTTGGAGTGGCCATACTGTTCCGTTGTCAGATGTTTTCAAAAATGACTTGTGAATTGAACTATGACTTTGACTTGACCACAACAGGGTTGTGGACATGAAAACTAGGTTCCCAATTAGGTGATGTAGAAAATTAAAATTAGTTTTCTTTACTTTTGAACTTAGTATGAAATAAACCTGCCTTTTTGCAAATAAACATAGAGCTTAAGATTCCTACTATAACCACCTTACTTGTTAGTGATAGTTTGCGAGTACTTAAAGAGTACTCATGGCTTTGTCCCTGGCTATTCCCGTGTCCAGACTATCAGGAGGACTACCAGGAAGATGGAAAGCAGGAGGTCTATGCCAACTAGGATCATCTCCCATCGTCAGCATTGTCTGTGACTCTGAAGATGGAGCCCCTACTATGTTTACTTTCCGCTGCTTTGATTGTATTAAGACTGGATCATGAGATCCTTTATTTGTAAGACCTTTATTATGGTTTGTAATGGATGATGTATTGTGGTACCATTTCTGTTATGTCTCGCAAAAATGGTAATCCTGGGATTGCGATGTATGGCATAACAGGCATTTGGGATTAAAAATCCGGGTGTTGACAAGTTGGTATCAGAGCCATCCTGACGATAGGAGACCCTAGTTAGAATGGACGTCTGAACAAAAACTTAGTTTCAAAACAAAATAAGTGAGTATTTATTAAAACCCATTCCCACTCTTATCCTTGAGATTCTTTCAAAAAAATCATGTTCCTCAAAAATTCTTGCAATCCTACATAAAATTTGACACACTTGATCACCCCACTAACTTGCTCACCCTAAATTATTATAGATGGAGGTCAAGTATAGCAAATTCTACCAGCTGGGCAACGGAGGCCACCTGATCTTTAAGAGGGATCTAGATGCACTTGCAGAGTATCTTGAGCACCCGCACCAGGAGTTCTTCGGGGCACAACTAATGATCAGCAAGGAGGAGAGCTATCATGCCTGATAGTTGCAGATCTCAGAGGCAAGATGGAAGCACCCACTTCGGAGAAGATCCAATTCAGCGTTCGGGAGAACAATTGGCTAGATGGATTAGCCAGGGCTATGCAAGAAGCTCTTTCCCGTCTGTGTGGGCAAAACATCAACTAGATCAGTGGAACTCGCTTTGCTCACTACGCAAGGCGTGATTCTATGGGAATGCCCTTGGAGATGCCAGGACACCAGGAGCTGAAGCACCAAGTGGATAATCTCGACTTCATGTTGTATGATAGACCGCAGGAGTTGGACAACGCCCGTGCCTACGCCAACCGCAACCATGCCATTATAGTCAAGAAGGACCAGACCCTCGCCATCCTCGTCAAGGAGCGCCAATCACTTCATCGTCAGCGGGACAAGAAGGATCGCATCATCGATTGTCTTTGCAAGAAGGTGGCCACTCTCGAGAAGACCATCCGTGAACAAGAGATCCAGCTTAAAACGAAGGAGGAGGAAGGTGAAGATATCCATGGAGATCTCTACTCGTACGTCAGTGATGATAATGACTACCTGGAGGACAATGCCATGGAGTTCCACACTGATGATGATGATTCCGCCTTCATTGATGATTATTAGATGCACTTGAGCACTACCGTAGGAATGAGTTGTACCCGGTCCCATTGTATCGTAGTTTCACAGAATGGTTCTTGTCCCAAGAGTAACCTCTCCTTATCATTTTTGTGTGCTTTTTGTGCCAAGAGTAACCTCTAATGAGAGAGAAATAATGCTTGGGAAATTGCTGTCCTGAAACAGATTTTTATGTTTCGCTGTAAAAATTCGTGAAAAATCTCTGTCGGTTTGAGCTATGATTTTTTGCTTCTGTCCCAGGTTGTTATCTAACTTTCTTTAGTTCATCACTTTTCGATTTGAGCAACAGAAGGTCTTCGAAAAAATCGGTTTCTACCTGCTGGTCTGTTTTGACAGATTTCTGCCATTATTTGAATTTGCTTCTTGTTGATTCCTTTTTGGGTTCTTTTTGGGGAAATTGAGCCTTTTGAGGGAAGTGCTATAGTAGCTCGTGTTTTAATGGAAGTTTTACTTATGTTGTAACTGAACCAAAAGACTTATTATCTTGAGTACACTAATGTTGCTAATGAAGATTGTGTGAAGTTTTGTATGAAGGAAAATTTTCAGGTGTAGGGAAGAGTAATGGAATAAGATGAAGAATGGACAAAAGCTCAAGCTTAGGGATGCCATCCCATGTCACCCCAAGAAACATCCTAGAAGTACAAGCGTCAAAGCTTGGGGATGCCCAAGGCATCCCCTTCTTCATCAATAAAAATCTCAGGTTTCTTCCAAACACTTCATTTTTATTGTTTCATGCATAGTTGTGTTGTTCTTGGAGCATCTTCGTTTTTGTTTTTGGTTCTCGTTTTCTCGGTTTGCTTAGTTTGCTTGAATAAATTGGTTGGACCCCCTCATTCATGCATTAGTTTCCAATAAGTTGGCTTGGATTGGAAAAGAGTAGGAAAAGTTCATGCTTAAGTGGTAAAAAGGAGCTTGTTTTTGACTATGGCCTATGCTTTGTCACGTCATGCTTGGTATTGTTTTTGATTTATGCTCAGTGATTCTTGTTGTAGCATGACATGTTATAAACAATTGAGATTGCTTAATGTGCCTTGAAAGAATCATGTGTTGTTTTAGCATATTATTGTGGTATTCTCCTTTGATGCTTTATTTGGGTTGACTTGGCGCATGCTCACACCATGTTAAGACTACACCAAGTCACAATAGCCTCTATGATCCTTTAGTTTTCGACTTGAAATATCACTTTATGCTTTAATTAATGATGTTTTGTCGCTCTGCATGATTATGGCCATTATTGCTCTCTTAGTTGGTCGCTTCTAGTCTTTTGCTAGCCTCCATAACCAAGTATGAGTTCCACTCATGCATCCCACTCCAAATAAAACCAAGTTATTCCAAAGAGTCCACCATACCTACCTATTAGCATTTGCTATTCCAAGTATATTCATGTTTTTATCTACCTTCTGAATTAAACTTGTTATGTGAAAATTAGTGATTAAAGATCTCACGAACTTGATGGCACACTTTACTTTTCTTGCCCCTAATAAACTTGAACCATTGTGTCATCTATGTTGTATATGCTTGCACGTATATGTTGGGGATTAGCAAAACCATGTTGTCATGAGGAATGCTTTCAACATTGCACTTGTACATTGTACCCAGTTGATATCATGCTCTTTTGTTTATGGATGTCGTCGGTGTGAAATGAAAGGGGAGCTTGTAAGTCCATGGAGTTATGTATGTGTGTTAGAGAAACACTTGGGCCGCTGGTCTAATCCATGCCTAATCATGGTGGAAACCTGCAGCGTAACCATAATGAGCAGTCTATGAAGCATTCTTCTTATAAAAAAAGAGATGGAGATTGAGAAAAAGAAAAACGATGAGAAAGGAGAAAAGAGAGAAAAACGCACCATTTTCCCATGGTAAATAAGAAGATTGCTGAGATGCTCATTGTCTGCTTCCCTTGTCATTTTGATATGTGGATTCTTCCGTATCATCGGGCAAGGGGTACCCCGTTGGCGGTTCTCTATGATACACATGTACTTACTATGACAAGAACTTACCGATACTAAACTTGAGTAGAATGAGGAGCGGCCCTCGTATTCAAGGGACATGAGATTGCCAACTTATAATTTGTCAAGCATATACTCCATAGTTTGTTCACTTTAACCTTAATCACTTCAAGATGCTTATGATAGGGGCAATGAGAGATGAAAGCTAATAAGTACCATAATTTTTGGAAGCTCTTTATGAGATTTGAATCCCTGCTTCCTTCTATGAAGGCCTTTCTTTTACTTTTATGTTGAGTCTCCATCTTCTATCTTTATGCACCTATTAAGAGAGCATATTAACCATTCTTAGTTCGATGTGCATTGTCCCAAGACTTGTTGATTGATGCATAACTTTGATATTGCTTGTTCTTAAACTATTTGTATCTAGTCACCCTTATGAACTTTGAAGGTGTCCTATGCATTTATGTTTGCTACATTATGAGGGACAAGCTGAATACCATTCTCATTATGTTTTCTTTATGTGAAACAAACAAACGTCTTGCAAAGCATTGTTATTCATGAATCTTTTGTTTGTACCTTTTCATGCTTCATCATAGTTGCTATGTCTTATTGTTAGAACTATATCTTTCATGCTATGTTAGAGTACTATGATCCTAGCTATCAATGTTTTACAAATACTTTGATCAAGTTTATGATGGTGCATGTTACCTAAAAAAATATTCTTTCTTTTTATCACTTACCTACTCGAGGACCAGCAGGAGCTAAGCTTGGGGATGTTGATAGGCTGCAAACGTATCTATAATTTTTGATGTTCCATGCTTGTTTTATATCTACTTTCCTATGTTTTGTCCACACTTTGGAGTATTTTTATATACTTTCTTGGACTAACCTATTAACAAGATGCCACAGTGCCAGTTGCCTGTTTTCTGCTGTTTTTGGTTCCAGGAAAGCCAGAAAATGAATATTCTCGGAATTGGACGGGACAAAAGCCAAAGTCAATATTTCACCGAGGGGAACGCGGAGACAGAAGATGAGACGGAGAGGGGCTAGGGGCCGGCCACTCCACCTGGCTACGCGGCCAGGCTTGGCCCACGCCTAGGGTTGGTGTGGGCCCCCTAGTACTCCACCGACCTTGCCTTTTCGCCTACAAGAAGCCTCCGACACAGAAACACTAAGTACCTGATCAAAATTCCACGAAAGAGTCTGTAGCCACCCTCATCTCCATCCCTAGATCGAGAGGTATCTGAAGCTCTTCCCAGCACCCTACCGGAGGGGAGAGATCACCCTGGAGGCCTTCTTCATCACCATGACTGCCTCCGGTGTGATGCATGAGTAGTTCATCCCTAGACTACGGGTCCATGTACTAGCTAGATGGTTGGTTCTTCTCCTTTGTGCTACCATGTCTAGATCTTGTGAGCTCCATTCATGCTCAAGATCATCTATTTGTAATCATACATGTTGTGTTTGCGGGGATCCGATGGATATTGAGATGCTATTTCACATTGATTATTGATTCTATCATGTCAATGTTATTTGTGATCATGCATGCTTTCCGTTGTTAGTAGCTATCTTGGCCGAGTAGATGCTAGCAACTCCAAGAGGGAGTATTTATGCTTGATAGTGGGTTCATGCCTCTAGGAATCTAGGGAAGTGACAGAAATCTCTAAGGTACTAGATGTGCTGTTGCTACTAGGGAGAAAACATCAATCCTTTGTTCATAGAACAATCGTATTGTTTACTTTACACACTTTTCTTAATGCAATTATCTGTTGCTTGCAACTTAATACTAGAGGGGGTTCGAATGATAACCTGAAGGTGGATTGTTAGTCATAGATGCAGTTGGATTACGGTCTATGTATAATGTTGTAATGCCCAATCAAATCTCATAGGAGTCAAGATGATTAGTATATGCATGTATGCTTTCTCGGTGTTTGTCAATTGCCCCGCTATAATTTATTCACCCAACATGTCATCTATCTTAAGGAGAATCACCTCTAGTGAACTATGGACCCCGGTCCTTTCTTTTACTATCAATCTAAAACTATTTACTGTTTTCTATTTACTTTCTGCAAGCAATTACTATCTTCCACACAATACGTTTAATCCTTTGTTTTCAGCAAAACCGGTGAGATTGACAACCTCACTATAAGTTGGGGGCAAAGTTCTGTGATTGTGTTGTGCAAGATTCCAAGTTGGAAACAACACCTTGGAGGTGTTTCCTTGCTCCTACTGGTTTCGATAACCTTGGTTTTATAACTGAGGGAAAACTTGTTGCTGTGCTCATCATACCTTCCTCTTGGGTTTCCCCAACGAGCTCGATATATTTTGAGCCATCAGGTCTCACCCTAGATTGATAACGACAATAGATCGAAGTTGAATTTGCAAAAAGTAATTGGAGAATCGTAGGAGAAACATACCGTAGATTACTTGTGTGCGAGGAAATCGAACGAATTTGAGTAGAGATGGAGATCTCTTGAGGTTTTGAGAGAGTTTGGAGGTAGAAGAAAGAAAAAGGATTGAAGTTTTGGAGTTGGGAGTACCTTCCTGTGTGATTTTGTGGTCGGACGCAACTATACTGGCGCAACTATACAGGCGCAACATGCGTTCTCGCCATATAGTTGGCGTTCTGTCAAAATATTAGAGTTTCTTCCTGGCGGCACAATTATATGGATGCAACTATACAGGCGTATCAAAATGTTCCAGCCGTATAGTTGGTTGTTAAACTGTCTGTCCCTGCGAAAGAAAATTTGCAAACTCATCGATATCTATATGACCAGAACTATACGGCCGGAATTTTTATTGCAGCCGTATAGTTGGTTGTTAAACTCTCAATACATATGAAAATAAATTATACAAGGACATTGATATCTATAAGACCAGAGTTATACGGCCGAAATTTTTATTCCCGCCGTATAGTTGGTCGTTAAACTCTCTGTACATATTGCAGAAAAAAATTCGATGGCAAAGATAACTATACGATCAGAACTATACGGCCGGAATATTTATTCCCGCCGTATAGTTGGTCGTTAAACTCCCTGTGTGCATCAAAAAAAATTTGTTTCTTTGTAAACTATTTCTTTTCCTGTAACTTAGTCATATACCTTGTTTTTGACAGAAAATTGAGAGTAAATATTGTCGACCAACAATAGCATGAATAAAGCAGAATTTTAAGTACTACTGAATTTCTTCTCCTTAGATGGAGTTTTCTAGCACTCTTTATTAAACATGAACCTAAACTAAAACTAAAAACTTAACTCAAACCTTTATTTAACATGGGTTGCCTCCCATGGAGCGCTCTTTTATGGTCAATAGCTTGACCTTGATGATACTCACTTGGGCCAGATGCGTGGAACACACACTCCAAAGTAATTAGCCTTCAAATTGATGGCCTCCTTCTCGTCATGTTTGGCTTTCTTCTTCCTGGGGAAGTGGATAACAAAATGATCCCGCGAAGGCAATTGCAGCTTCACGTTCCCTTCATGCAGGTTAATTAAAGCCTTTATAGTTCTTAAGAAAGGACAGCCTAGTATTATAGGAGCAACAGTATCTTCAGGCATGTCAACAATAACAAAGTCAATTAGAGCAGGACAACCTTTTATGTAAACTAAAGTGTTCTCCTTAATCCCTACAACTTCTTTGTAGGTAGAATCTGCCAGATGCAATTTTAACTCAGTAATTTCAAAGGAGCCAAGATTTAACTTGTTAAAAAGACTCTTTGGAATTGTTGAGACGCTTGCACCTAGATCACAGAGTGTAACTATCTCATTGGTTCCAATCTTTATCTTAATAGTAGGCTCAAATATGTCATCTAGTTTAACAGGTAACTTTTTAGTGATTTTCTTGTATTCTTCTTCAAGCTCACGTACCTTAATTGCTACTTTATCAACAAAGTGTTGATACATGGCTTCATCATTATCTTCACTTACAGGAATTTTGACGTTGATCCTCTTTACGAGGTCTTCGATGGTGTAGCTTGGTGAAGGGGCATTACTATAATCAAGTTCTATAGGCTCCTCCCTTTGGATCCTCATCATTTTGAGTTCTTCAACAGGATTGGGCTTAGCTTTACCTGCAAATTTAGCTAGAATGAGAGTTTGACTCTCGGTTATCTTACCTAGCTGTGCCTCAACGATCTTTGTTCTTTCTTGAAGGGCCTGCAAATCATTTGTCAAACTAACAGCTTGGTTAGATAATTTACCAAGCATAGCATCATGGTTCTCCGTAATTTTGACTAGAATATTATTTTGTTCGTTTTGTGAGTCTATGACAGACTTAAGTGTTTCTTGGAGACTACCATTACTATTTCCCATATTATTATTAGAGTTTCCTGCAGGACTAGCATAGTGTTTCTGAAAGTAAGGATTTTAACTCTTCTTCCAAGCAGGGTTATAATCATTACGATCTACGAAGTATATTTCCTCAATATTTGTTTCAGGGGTGGCTCTTACCTAGGTTTCCTTACCTTTACCGGCTAGTATGAGCTCATCCAACTTAGCATTGAGATCTTCGTTCTCTTGTGGTGAGACAGAGTTCACCTTCTTCATATTTGATCTTTCCACATGCCATTGGGCATGGTTGTCTTGCATATTGTCTAGCAGCTGCTTTGCTTCGGTAATATGTTTACCCATAAATGTTCCTCTAGCTGTAGTATCAATCATAGACTTAGCCACAGGATTAAGAGCATTGTAAAATAAATGGAGGATTAACCAATCTTCCATCCCATGACTAGAACAGTTTCTTAGGCATTCTTTCATCCTCTCCCATGCAAGCGCTAGTGGCTCACACTCTTCCTGTCTAACGCCAGTAATATTAGATCGAAGTTGCATAGTCTTTGCAGGTGGGAAAAAATCAGTCATAAATGAAGAAGTACATCCCACCCACGATGTAATAGTATTTTTAGGCAAAGATAGCAACCATTCTTTAGCTCTCCCTCTTAGAGAGAAAGTAAATAGACGCAACTTGACCGCATCAGGGTCAATGTCTTTTATATGCATCATATCACATATTTCAGTGAAAGTATTTAAGTGCATACCTACGTCTTCAACATCAGAGCCTCCAAATTGATTCTGTTGAACCAAACTTAAATAAGGGGGCTTAATTTCATAATCACTAGCAACAATTGCTGGCTGAGTGATAGGAGTATGCAAATAATCATTATTGGGAGTAGCAAACTCCCCAAGCTTCTTTTCAGCCATACTTCCTATGTTTTTGGGTTTTCTTAGATTAAAAATTATAACAGTAAAAGCAAAAATTTAAAGGCTAACTAATTTTTTTGGTTTATCAAATAAAGACTGAATAGCAAACTAACAAAAATTAAAAACAAGAATTAAAACTAGCAAGGTTCCTAATAACCTCACCAGGGTAGCTATTGCTTCCCCGGCAACGGCGCCAGAAAAATGGTTGATACCTTTGATCCAGATTATGGATGTAGTATAGCTTCTTTTTCTCTCGTAGACCTAGGTTATCGAATCCTCGGGAAGCGAATGCGTAGTGAAGTTACTTTAATGGACCTTTGGGAGTTTTAGAATTCCTTTTGTGTTTTTACTGGACCAATAGCTTGCGTCTTTTGTTGTTGTCGATGATAGTTCGGTTTCACCTGTAGCTGTACAAAACATCTGATGGAAATAAAAGATAGAAAATAAAGTATGCATGTACTTGTTCGAGCAAGATAAATTATATGTGGGCAGTCCATCCATAATTGCTATTGCCTCCGCAACCTCTTAGAGAAGTAACTTACTAGCCTTATCCATAGAAGAAAGAGAACTAATGATATGCATAGTGATGTCACCGTTAATCCCAAGCAAATTCCTCACATACAGCCGTACTACCTCTTCTATCACTGGGGTTCCCAACCTGCAGATCAGTCATCAGTCATACTCCCTATACCTGGCTCAACCCTCGGGGTCTTGGGTACCTGACAAATCCTTAGATTGAGGCAAGAGAGGATACAATAATCATCATGTCATACAAACTAATACACGATCCCATCTATGATAATTCATGGACAATTGTTACATGGCTAGGCCGAAGCCCTTAGCCCAAGGAGAATTACTCACACATAGATATGAGATCAACAATCACAAACATTGTAATGAAAATCATAAGATTGATAGCAATATTCTTACAATATCGCCAATCGGAGAAGAGATCTTTACAAGTGGTGGAATATGGCTATCGAGATGGAGAAGGGTTTGGAGATCTAGAGGCGGCTAGTGATCTGTGGCAGAGACTTCAGGGTAGTGCGAACTCTGGGGGGCTTGTTTTCTCGTTGCCCGAGGCTTCTTTATATAGGGGGTCCCTTCACGAAAGTTGTTCTGTTTGACCTAACGGTGGCCGAAAAATATAAAAGAAAGGATTGCATACCCCTCTGAATATTAGCATTAGTGGCAGGGTTTAGAGAGATATTTCATCAAGAATATGATTAATATTCAGTTTAAATGTGGACGTAGATGGCTATATTTCAGAGCCATCACCTGTCGACGATGGTGAATACTTCAGGTGTCAGGCTATAAATCTGTCATAGCTCCGCCGTTAGGTGATTGTAGTTGTCATTCTCGTCGCCGTCAGGTTCCTGCGGCACTGGACATGCGTGGTTTCCGCCATCACTGGAGTCAGAGAGGAACCTGGCAAGCACTTTATTGAACCAATTCAGCTGATGTGTCATATTGTGCTGTGTGTTGTAGCTAACTCCAACAATCTCATGTTTCTGGGTCAATTTGTGAATCGATACAACACATTGCGAACAGACAGCCGTGGTAGCACCAATTAACCACAAATTGCATATATGGAGATGGAGATGATCTGCGGGACGGAGGAGTGATCTGCCTGGGATGCACCAGATCGGGACTATCATCGGGGTCATCATCGGCGAAGGAGCAAGTAGGAAAGAGGGGCATACCTCAGGCCAGCGATCTTGGGTAGCGACGACTCCCTCCGCTCTCTCCCCTCACCATTGGAAAGTGAGGCAACGCCCCGATGGTTGGCCTTGTCCTGAGCCACCCCATCCCACGCGGCAGCGATGCCCTGATCCATACCTGCATCCCGGCCGACGAGGGACGGCCGCTGCATCCTGATAGACGGCAGGGGACGACTGCTCTGAGCAGTGAACCCTACGCCTCGACCCTCCCTTCATACTGATGGCTGGCACCGCCCTGATCTACCCAATCTTTTTCTCCTTGCTCGGTGACGAGCTTCTCCATGGAGCCATAGCGGCGGCCAGGCACAGAGAAGGAGCCGCCCTGCAACCCCCTTCCTCGGGCCCTGTTGTCTCCCTGTCTCCCCGCATGGTAGCGTTTAACTCAGCGGTGGCACGTGGGTAATATCTTCGAAACATCAAGGGCAAAACTGTCCAGAAAAAACTGGCTGACAGAAGCATTGATTTCCTTATTATTAGTAGATATAGATATAGATTAGTGTGTTGGCCTACCTGTCAGAACGCCACCGTGGCGTGGGCGGCAACACATGCTTAGATTGACAAGGAGCAGCCTATTCAGATTGATTCTTTAATCTATAAATTATCACACAAAAGAATATCTGATTTTTTAACCAGAAGCATGTCAGACAATTTTTAACCCAGAATATATCCCGACAATATATGTTCCAAAAAATAAACCACAAACGTATCTGATAGTTTTTTAACCAGACTAGTGCTGGAACCAGAAGATGATTACATATTTGACAATTTTAACCAGCCAATATATTTCTAGTTAAAAATTGTTGGTATTCTTTTTGTGTGATAGTTTATAGATTAAAGAACCTATCTGTGGAGATTGTGTCTCGTCAACCTGAGCAGGCTCCAGCATGTCGCCGTCCATGCCACAGTGGCGTTCTGCCAGGTAGGCCCAGTGCACTAATCGGCTATCAAACTATATAATAACATTTTCTATGTTCTGTGCAAAAGATTGCTAAATTTTTTTAAATAATACACTTTTTTATTCAATTTCACGAATATTACGAAAAAAAGAAAATTATAGATCTAACGCAGTGTCGTCTTTTGAGAAAACGACCAGCAGCTGAGCTTTTTTTGAAAAAACGACAGCCAAATCGTTTTTTGAAAAGACGACTGTCCTGCTCACATGATCGGCAGCCAGCTGATCGTTTTTTAGAAAAACGACAGGCCATATCGTTTTTTGAAAAGACGACGAGGCTTGTCTATTATTGAAAAGCTGACGGACGCATGGATCATGTACACTGCGTTGGGCTAATCCAGCCGTTTAGAGTTTATCGCCCGCCGGTAGAATCCCGCCACTATTTTGCGCCGTTTTTTTCCCCGCTAGTATTTCTCCCGCCACTTTTCCGCGTCGTTTATCTCCCGCCACTTCTTCCCGCTAGTATTTCTCCCGCCACTTTTTCATGTCGTTTCTCTCCCGCCACTTCTTCCCGCTGTTTTCTCCCGCCAATTCCTACTAGTTGCCCCTATAAATACTGGCACCGAGATGGTATCTTTCCATCCTGTTATTCCTCTTTTTCTCGCATTTCCTTCCCCTCTCCATCATGAGTGTGCCATGTTCGGACCCAGAGTATAGGCCTACGAAGACGAAAGGTGCCAGGTTGCCGCAAGGGGTGACACACGAGCGCTGTTGGTGCGGCCATCTCGTGAAGGTCAATGAGTCGATCGATTTCTCCACCTGCATGGGCATGAAGTTTTTCAAGTGTCCCAACTACGATGCAAGCCCGCCCCGGCAAGCAAGTTCGTCGTACGAGAGGTCTTCGGTATGTTCCCAGAGCATTGTTAATATGAACCATTCATGTTATCATGAGTTCTTTTATTCATTCCATTGATTTGCTTGTAGTCTCCTCCTCCACTTTGCAAGTGGTACCATTGGATTGACACGGAGCAGCCAGCCTGGACCGTGCAGGAGATTGCGGACAGGAGCCGACGTGCAAGGGAGATCTTTCTTTATGAGGAACATGCTGAAAGGAAGGCCGCGAACGGGAAGAAGGAACGGGAGAGAGAAATGAAAGAATTCCGAGCAGAGCAAGCTCGAAACCGCGACCTGAACAGGAAGAGAAGGGAGGATGAGGAGCGGTAGGAACAGGTGCGCAAGGAGGCTCGTGAGGCGGAAAGAAAGAGATTAAGAGAAAGAGCTGCCGAGGCGCGGCGGTAGAGGAACGTGGGGACAAGACAGGGAAGTACCCGCGCTGGACTCAGGGAAGGTAGACGTATGTCTCAATACCGATGTATCTTAATTTCAGTTGTAGTGTCATGATGTAACTTCATTTCAGTTGTAGTGTCCCGATATATATTAATTTCAGTTGTAGTGTCTTGATGTATCTTAATTTCAGTTGTAGTGTCTTGATGTAACTTCATTTCAGTTATAGTACTGTGATGTATCTTAAATTCAACATGTCATTTAATTTTGGAGACAATGTAGCCAAAATATCTCCCGCCAAAATGTTTCCCGCCTAAATATTTCCCGCCTAAATATCTCCCACCAAAATGTTTCTCGCCTAAATATCTCCCGCCAAAATATCTCCTGCAAAAATATGTTTCCCGCCAATTTTTGTCCGTTTACCCTATAAAACCCCCTCCTCACGCAGTTGTTTAAGCAAACCCTTTTAGCCAGTATGTTTCCCGGTTTTCCCTACGATCGCAGTTTTGTGACAGACATGTTCGTCGACCTTTTTCATTTGGCTAGGAACTTTAGGATAGACAACAATCCAGCCCCATTGGAGGAACTAATTGGTAGTGATTGTCTCCTCACTGAGCTGCGTGAGGGATTGTATAGAAAAGGGTGGCCGAAGAGGACTCCAGAGGAGATACGGCAAGAGCTACTTCAGATCAATACTAGGTGGAGCAAGCAAAGATTCTCTAATGAAGGGCAAGGCAGCAGAACATCATGCTCCCTTGGATTTGGATAGAAGAGAGTGAAGACTCCGACGATCTCTTCATGCCGCCTGTTGGTGGTACCAGGGATAGAGCAGAGCGTGACAAGGCTGAGACCTTGAACAAGGCGCGGTCCAAGAAGAGCAATGACAAGGTAGAAGAGAGTGAAGATGAAGACGATATATTCATGACGCTTGCCGTTGGGACTAAGTGGAGGGCTGAGTGGGACGAAAGGCTCACCAAGAAGAAGGCATTGTCGAAGGGTAAGGGCGAGGCATCGTCGAAGGGTAAGGGCAAGGCATCATCGGTCGAGGCATCGTCGAAGGGTAAGGAAAAGAAGAGCAGGCCATGAAGAAGGCATCGTTGAAGGGTAAGGGCATAGTCGTAGGGATAGAGAGCTCTTATTTATGTACCACAAGTTATGTTCAACTGCTGTTGCAAGCTATGTTGAAGTGTTTGTCGAAAAAAATGTGTCTCATACGTAGACAGATACAAGATACAAGTCTCATACATAGACATATACCTAGACAGATACAAGATACAAGTCTCATACATAAATAGATATCACTGCCACCGGTCACGAGGTTGCCCTGGTGTCGGTGAACTCCATTCGTACCTTCTAGGAGGCCCCACATTACAGGGAGGTAGAGTTGACCCGTCACCCTGTGTCTGTGTATCCTGTGTGGGGAAAGGTGGTGGAGTTTGCTGCGTCTGATACAGTCCAAACCAGTCAACCTGATCCTGCTGAGTCTGCTGATCATCCTCATTAGTCGCCCACGAACCCATTGAGGACATGCTTGGATCTCCATATCCTCCTGCCGTGTAAAAATATTAAGTACTCAACAATTATACAATACATGTAACCAAAATAGATAGGAAAATGCGTACCCTCAGGACGATAGCCCATGAATGGGACTTGCGGCTGCTGCTGGTGCCACTGGTCGAAAGTAAGCTGCAGCTTCTGCCACTGGTCGAAAGTAAACTGCGGCTGTTGCTGCCACGCTGAGCCTCCAGCCTGGTCTGGGGGTGGTGCTCTCGGTGTCTCCTGCTGTTGCTGCCACGCTGAGCCTCTAGCCTGGTCTGGAGGTGGTGCTCTCGGTGTCTCCTGCTGTGAGATCCGTGGACGAGGGCCATGGCGGATAGGTGCAGTGGGTGTCTCCTACTGCAGCCGCCCCGAGCCTCGGCGTAGTGTCTGGTATGCACGCGGGGTGTGCTCCTGCGTGGAGTGACATGGCGGGCGAGCCTGCATGGAGTGACGCGGCGGGCCCTCCCCCATGGAGTGACGCGGTGGACGTTGTGCTGCTCGGTGCTGAACGACGTCTGAAACGTTCGTGCACGTGATGATCGCATAGATACTCTGTAGTCTTTCCTGGACACGGCTTACAAAGGACTGAACTCCTTGACGTGGTAGTAGAAGAGGAGTGGACGAGAGCGAACGTCCCCACTGATTCACTTCAGTCTGTAGCTCACATGTCATATCGGCCTGCATTTGTATAGTGGATAAGTACACATTATATAGGCTACCAGGTGCAGTAACAAAGAAAAGTGTATTTACCGCTGATTGTCTGGGCTCCATAATCGACTGGCTAGGGTATCTTTCATCATCATGTGCGTGGTGGATGGGACGCAACCGTGTCATGCTCATGTACCTTTGTAAGTATGCACGGAATAGCTCCATATCAAACGCAGGAGCGGTCCACACGTCAGTTGTTGCATTCTGCCAACCATTGATATAAGTATTAACCCGTTGAAGCCACTGATTTATGCTTCTGTCAGTACCCTTTCGAGAGTACCTGCAATTAGATTTTATAAGTATACAATCGGTGTAAAATTATAGATACATAATATATTAACTTACATATGCACGTTTGATGAAAGGGGCGCCTCCGGACATGGAGGATCTACCATCTGGCGAAGACCGAATTGCCTCATGACCCTCTGTTGAGACATCTCCTCCACCTGACAATCGAAGATGATCTTCGATTTCGTCAGCCAGTAGTCCTCATCTCTAGTGCACATAATAGATAACCCGTCGGGATATCTTTTGGCTGCCTCAGCTGTGGTGTACGGCTCCCAAATGACCGATTCCTCCTTCAACGTGTCGAACTGCTCGCTGAACGCCGGGTAGCAGCGGGTTACTTGGTCTCCCGTGAAACGATACCGTTAGATTAAATAGTTGTTAGTTTCCTTGGTAATGCAATATGGACCATGCAATTAACTGAACCTTTTAACTTACCTTGCGATGTGTCCAATGTGTACCGAATGTAGGCATATCAATTCTGTCGTGGTCATACAGCATATCAGACTCATAGACAACGGGGGGCTCTCCCGGGATGATTACCGCTTGATTCTTTGCTACCTCTGGGCGGCCGATAGGGAACCTCTCCCATGACCACAGCTGCAGCAATAGTGGGCATTCTAGCAAGGCAGATTTTTCTTTGGTTAGCGTACAGCCCGTGCACATACCTCGGTACGTTGCTGCTAAGACAGCAGAACCCCAACTCCAACTCTAATAAGGGTGTATCATCCGGTTAGACATGGGAGTGTGAGTGATAAGGTGCTTCAAGCTCCCTGGTTCCGCATCCAATAAAGTTGACCGGTGCTTTCTATCTATATCAGCATTAAGCAAAGATCCCGCCATCTGCATAATTTAAAACATGGTTCCATAAGAATTATAAATTTAAAACATGGTTCCATAAGAATTACAAATTTAAAACATAGTTCCATACGAATTACAAATTTAAAACATGGTTTCATAAGAATTATAAATTTAAAACATGGTTCCATAAGAATTACAAATTTAAAACATGGTTTCATAAGAATTACAAATTTAAAATATAGTTCCATACGAATTACAAATTTAAAACATGGTTCCATAAGAATTACAAATTTAAAACATGGTTCCATAAGAATTACAAATTTAAAACATAGTTCTATACAAATTACAAATTTAAAACATAATTTCATACGAATTACAAATTTAAAATATAGTTGCATACGAATTACAAATTCTAGTTTCTTCCTCTGCCTCTTGTTCCTCGCCTATCACGTCTGCCACGTCCACGAGGAGCCGCTTCTCCAGTCCCGAAGATATGACAATTGGTGTCTCTATGACCAAATTGATTACATAGAAAACATTGTCTAGTAGGGCCTTCGGCTTCGGATTCATCCATATCATTACGGATGCGGACACATTGTCGCCTTCTTTTGCCTGTCCGCATTAGTCCAGGATCTGGGATGTAAATCCTTTCACCAGGGTTTACTTTGTTAAAATTGCCCCATGCTCTATATCCCATCATCTCGCCAGTCCATGTATTGATCACCGACTCCTTAAAAAAATAAGGAGACACAAACGATCCCGCATCCATACCTAACCGCCCGCACACAGCAAGTACATGAGAGCAAGGCAGATGCAGCAGCTTGGGTTTGTTGCAGGTACACTCACACGTCGGCCAAGCCTCATTGCCTATCCTCACCTCTTGTGTCTTTACCTCTTCTCTAGATCCGATCCTGTTGGAAGGGAGGCACACCTCAAATCTTCGTTCTTGATTACCGATGGCGACGACATGCATAGACCGAGCCTTTTCCATTTTGTCATTCATGTAATGCATTATCTTTGAAAAGTACCTCGTGTTTGTGTTGTTAATGATATGCATCTGAGCAAGCTGGAGTCTGTCTCTGAAGTACTTCAACGTTCCGGTGAAAATACACTCCACAATAGCTGTTAATGGCAGAGCCCTACTTCCTCTCAAGACGAAGTTGTAAGTTTCGGCAAGATTTGTAGTCATGACGCTAAACCTAGCACCATGAGTGTCGTGCAACAAAGACCACCTCTCCACAGGCTCGTGCTCTATCCATTCCTGAAAATTCTTAATCTATCTGCCAGGCCTCCTCCCAGTACCAGGTTGGTCAAATCCTGGCAAATTGCAAAGAGCAATTGGTTCTTCCTCGGGTGCTGCTGCTCCAGCTACTGTCTGTGCAGCTACCGCGGCCGCATGAGCCGCCACAACTGCTGCTCTAGCTACTTTCCTCTGCCTAACATTTTTTTTGTGAATTCATCTAGATAGGTCTGACACTTGATATACTTCCACTCCTGGTTCTGCTTGCAAAGCTTCTTGAATAGGTTCATCGGGGCCTTGTTCCTGAACTGTGAGAAAAAGTTAGCCCCTAGATGCCGCATGCACCAACGACTCTGCATGTCTAGCCATGGAGTTGGTTCATCTGGAGCAGGCTGAGTCAGCTTCCTTATCGCCCTGAGTATACCCGGATGCCTATCATGAAGGACGCATACATTAGGTACATCCCTCACAATTGCTATCTTCGGCTGCCTGAAAAACCATACCCAACTCTCGGTGTTCTCGCTCTCCACGAAAGCAAATGCAAGTGGAACAACTTGATTGTTCCCGTCTTGACCTATGGCAGTCAAGATCTGGCCCCTGTACTTGCCAGTGAAAAATGTACCATCCACACAAATGACTGGTCGACAGTGGGTGAAAGCTTCTATGAATATAGCAAATGAGAAGAACACTCGATGCAACACCCTCAAATTGGGTCCTTGAGGCAATGTTAAGTGTTGGATGTCGAGGTATGTGCCTGGATTCCTAGCCTGCAGTGTCTGCAGCATCCGAACAACACGGTCGTATCCATCTCGAAACGAACCAAATCTTGTCTCCAATGCCCTCTGCTTAGTCCTCCAAGCCTTTCCGTAAGATATATTGTAGCGAAATCTAACAGCAACTTTGTTGATGATAGCTTTCACCACCATGGCTTTGGTCTCCACTATCTCAGTGTATAACAGTCTAGCCAGGAGGGTTAACGTGAGATTACGATGGTCTTGAAGGACATTGTCAAGTTGACATGTGTGCTGCACAACATCGCTAACCTTCCAGTTGGTGTCATATCGAGGACGATGGGCATGGACCCTGGCAGGACATCCGGCTACCTCGCAAACCAAAGTCAAATATTGTTGGGATGACACCTTTGTTTTGAAAACCCGTTGCGTGGACAATGCCCACTCAACGATTGCTTCATGTAGATGCCTCTTTCTAGGATATAATGCACCAATGGAGATGTTGTTGTAGTGATAGTGTCACGAGGAATCATGCCCATCGTTCACATTCATTGTTGTTGTGTGGTCTTCATTCCATGATGCCGAATAGGTTGGTCCTCTTGATCAGACTCAGCAGAATCATAAGAGCTATCACTGTACCCTTCTGAATCTTCGGCTTCCATCTGATCTTGCAACCAACCGTCGTGTATCTCGTACTCATCGACCTCACCACTAAAAATTTATTCTCTTGTCCCTTGACTATCTTCAGCTGATTCATGTCCACCATCCTCGATGTGTGCAAAACTACTCTGACCAGGTTCATAACTACCACCATCGGTGTGTGCATAACTACTCTGACCAGGTTCATAACCACCACCGCCATCTTGGCCTTGACTGCTCTGGTCATCATAGTAGCCACCACCACCTCCGTCTTCGGCTTGACTGCTCTGCTCATGATCATAACCACCACCAGCATGGTGTGTCTGACTACTCTGGCCCTGATCATAAACAGGCTCTTTCGCCACAGGAAGCACTAAGACACTAGGGTTAACTACCCTATGCATACAGACTTTAACATTTGACCCATTTAGCTTGCTCTTCTATCGGTCTAAAAAAATCAGGTTTAATCCTTGACTTAGTCCATAATACATGCACACCGACAGTATGGGTGGGAGGGAGCCCTAAACGAGCAGATAACCAATCCTTCAACTCAATAATGGATATTGTTTTAGGATCCTGGAGCACTTCATCAATACAATAAAAATCGCTCAAATCAACTTCATGCTAGGTTTTTTTACGATACCGTCACCATAGTAGAACCTAAACACTACATTATTGGACATAACTTCTGACTAAAAAATACCACAATTTGTCAAATGCCCGTACAATGGCAGATTTTAGCCCACAAATATACTAATAATCCTATAGCCGAATAATCTTGCATAGCCCGCAAATATACTTATAATCCTATAGTCGAATAATCTGGCAGCTAACCTATCATATCTAGAACTACAGATAAAATAAAAATACACAAATGACTACAGTTAGCAAGAAATTAGGGTTTACCCTTGAAGCACGAGAAATTCTGTCGTGCAGCTGCCTCCACTCAACGGATCGGCAACCGCCACTCAAGAACAGCTGCCTCCACTCAAACTGCACCACCAGCCTCCACCATAGCCATTGCCCTCAAGAACTCCACGAAATCCCCCTAAAAATGTCTCAAATCACCTGACCAGACTATCCCATTAGTAGATCGGGACTCTACTAACTGTCTAATGTGTTTCAGCAGCAGCTATTGGTGGAAAACGGTGCAAAACTGAGCTCCAAATCGGTGCAGCTCGCGTAGGCAGAAGAACCAGCCAGAAGAACACGAGAGAGAGCGAAGGAGGAAGAAGCTAATGCACCGGCACAGGGCTGGACGCGGCGCAGGGATATGGAGGAGCTCGTCGTTGCTTCAAAAGACAAGGCCACCGGTCGTTGCCTCAAAAGACGAGGCCACCGGTACCGGTCATTGCATCAAAAGACGAGGCCACCGGTCGTCTCTCCATCAAACGACGCGCGTGGTCGGCGAGCGCTGTCCACCTGCAACCCGGCAGGGTGGGACCCGCCGCGCTCCTTTCGGCGCCTCAAAAGATTGCCCGAGCTGGTCGTCGCCTCAAAAAACGACACGGGCGCGTCGTTCTTTGAAAAAACGAGACCGCGTTACATCTGTAATTCCTTTTTTTACGTAATATTTGTGAAAAGTGTATTATTTAAAAAAAAATTAGCCAAAAGATTACACAAAAGCTAGTGTTTTGTGATACAAAATTCAAAGGTTGTGGTTTTGCGAAAAAAAAGACCCAACACCAACATGTGGTGTTACCTGATAAAATCTCGCTAAGCATAGAAGTCCGCTCGTGTGCTTCGCCTCCACCTGCCAGCCCGCCCCGAGTTCCCAACCGCCGACCACATCCAAATCCTCACTCATGAGATCCACCCCTGCCTCCCATGTCCGGCCGGCGCTTGATTCGAACTGACCAGAAATCCACCCTCAATTTGATTCGGTCCCTGCTGCTTGCCGCTTTGGAAGACGCCGCGGTCGAGGACCCGGAGGTGACCGACGCAGATGAGTTTGCGTCGGCGCTCGTCGCTGCCCACACCGTAGCCAGGCCGCTTCCTGCCCGCTGGCCGCCGCCTCAGCGAGTCCGAATTTGCCGCTAGGTCACAAACAAGCAGATGGAGAAATAAAGAATGGGCCAGCTGAGGGGATCTCGGTCGGGGAGTCGCGACTTGGAGAAAAGAGACGAGAGCAGAGTAGTCCTCTCCAAGGAAATTAGTCTAACTAGGAAACGTGTCCGTGAGTTGCTACGGTTAGAAACAACTCACTTGCATAATTTCATCTGTCTAAATTATTTAAGGTTGTCTACTCCTATTTTAACTAACCGAAGAGGCTAGCGTACATTTCAAACGTATATATGTTGAACAAAGTTATGATCTGACATCTCGAGAGTCGAACCCTAGCTCCCGTGTCGCTCCCGCAAGCGACCGGGAGCCCCCTGGCGTTGCTCCTCCCTCGCCCCTCCCCTCCCCTCCCCCTCGCAGCCGCGAGAAGGCGCGCCGGGCGAAGCCCGGGCGGCACCGGCGGCGGCAGGGCCCTTCTCTCCCCTTCGCGCGGTGGTGGCGGCGCGGACGCTGCGGTCGGCGAGGGCGTGGCGCTGGGTGTAGGGCACGTCGGCGCGGCTGCTCGGCGGCAGCGTGGTGGCTACGTGGCCCTGGTGCGCTCGTGGCGGTGGCTCCTCGCGGGCCCTGAGGCGGGTGGCGGTTGGGCGTTGAGGCGGGCTTCACCGAAGATAACCTGGCCGGCGGCGGCGCCGCGACCTGCTGGACCTGCAAGGAGGCCTCATGGAGGAGCGCTGGGCTGGGCGATCCCGCCTTGTTTGGGCCGGGCTGAGCCCTTTCGAGCCCACCGCTTCCTCCCCAGATCCGGTGGCGCCGGCAGCCAGGGGTGCTGTCGGTTGCCGATCTGGCCGGACGAGTCCCGTCTCCGCCCTAGATCCTATGGCACCTACAGCCAGGGGGTTGTAGGTTGCCGACTTGGCCGATGAGACCCCGCTTGGTAGGTTTCGGTGGTGTTGTGGCGTGGTGGCAGGGTGGTGTTTTTCGAGTTCCTCGCGGCGGCGGCCCTCGATTCCGCTTGTTCTCCGTTCTGCAGCATTGGGAAGCCGGGGCGGTGGCCCTGGAAGGCGGGAGTCTTGTTGGTTAGCGGGCGAGCCAAAGACTCAGATGTTGGCTGGTGACCACGGCCGTGAGGACGGGTGGTGGCCGGCGAGCTGCGTGAGGTGGTGGAGCTGACAACGAGATCATGCCAAGGGGAAACCTTTCCCTGTCGGGGCCGTGGCGGTGACGTCCACGGACGTCGTCCCCTTCCTGAAGGCGTCATGGTGGCTTTCGCTTGTTAGTCTTCCGTGCTCCGGGTGAAAACCTTAGGTCCTAGGATCGGGTGATGGCGGCGTTCTAGCGGTGTTCTCTTCTTGAAGACGCCGCCTTGGAGCTCACGGCGCGCGGCTCTCCGGAGGTGGTGTGGCGGAGTTGCGGTGCTTCGGCGGTGGATCTTCGTTCTGCGTGCTTCGGACCGGCTTGCTCATTGTTCCACACCCTCGGCATTTTCTTTGCAGGGCTCTTTCCTCAGTTCTTGTCAGCGGCAGTGCGTTGGCGATGGTGCTCGGCTCCTGGTGGCGGTGCCCGCGTCGGTGTAGTAGTAGTCTCGAGGGCGTGCATAGTTGGTTGGCGTGCCCAAGCTCTAGGGTGAGCTTCGGCCCAACATCTTTGCCCGTCCAACATTTTATCATCCTCCCCGGCTTAGTCTCCGTAGGTGTTGTGTCCTTTTTTTTTTTGCGAAAGGTAGGTGTTGTGTCCTTGGTTCCCCGCTTCCAGTGGCAATCTCTTTGGTAGGTCGATCTTGTGTGAGTGTGTGTAATGTTGTGTGTAAGCTGTGTGCAGCATCTTGTATCCTTTCGTCGTTGTTGACGTTATTAATTTAACGTCGGGCCATAGGCCTATTATCTAAAAATCTGACATCTTGTACATGACTTTCATCAGGAGCTCATCAACCGATCGTGCATATAAGATTATGTTGCACTACCACTATATGATTCAGGAACCAGGGATTATCGTCGAGATATGATGCATTTCGGAATTAGCATACCAACAAATGGTGCGGCTTCTCAATTTTTACGAAGTGGGCACAACAGGCAACACGCCATAGCACCTCGCAGGCTAGCATCACATCCATCCAAATGGATTCTGTATTTTTTCTTGCAAACAGCAGGTTCCGGCCAGCGAAAAAAAAGAGCACAGGCACTGCCCTCCTGCTCGTGCATGCTCAACATGTGCGGCACTAAGCACAACTTGGAGAATCTGTACTTAATCAACTAAGCCAACACCTTGGTAGTCGATGGACACACAGCAGCTGTGCTCAGCCGAAAAATTGGTCTCCAAATGATTGGCGCTCAGACATGCCCCATCTCCACCGGTCCACCCTCCCGCATGGAGTCCAGCGCAGCGCCAGGGCCAGTCCCGCCTCCCCGTCGCCTCTGCTCCAAAGCTCGGCCACGACCCCTCTCCACCCTTCTTCGCATGGAGCCCAGTGCACCGCCAGGGCCAGTGCCGTCGCCCCATCGACCTCCAGGGATGCACCTTACGAACTCGCGAGCCGCCAGCATGCCTTGTCGCCGTCGCCTCAAGGCCTGCAGGCATCGAGCGCTGCCTTCTGTCTTAAACGCGTGCACGTCTCCCCGTCAGCTCCGTGCACGCGCCACCGATTGGGGATGGAGGCATCCGGACTCGGCGCCGACCACTTGACGCAGGAAGCGAGTCATTCGTTTGTAACTTGGCGGCGGCGGTACCTTTACTATTTAAAAGCAAACCCGTGGTGCCGGGTGTCACACTTCATTTAATTATAAAACAAATGCCACCGCTGACGAATAGGTAAACACTAACTATCGTAGGCCGCCGGGTTACAAATCCTCAGACTGCGCTGATGCCGTCTCCGTTGAACGGTTTGGGTTTGCTTCTCATTTTTCCCCGTTAACCACACACGTTGCCGTTCTCAATCCTGAAATTTCTGGCCAGTTACGATATGTCCAGCTATAGCTTCCCCCAAATCAGTCTGCTCATCGTTGCTTCTGATCTCCTCGTCGCCCTGCGACCCTGCCGCGCCGACCGAAGCGCCTCATCTCTCCTAACAGCACTGCGCCCTGCCATCTAGGCGAAGGCATGCATGCGCCTTCACCTAGATCGACTCCTGCACCGACACGCGACATTCCGCCGCGGGGAATCGTCGTCGAGGCATCCTGGAAAGCGGTCGGCTGCCGCAGAAGATGTCGTTGGTGGCTCAGCCAGGCTGACGAGGCTACACTCTGGCCGACCCATCCGGACTGAGGCTGCTTCCCACGACACCGGCCTCTAGCTTAATCCTTTCAAATACTGCTCGAATCTGGAGAAGCTAACTGCGACAGGCCTAGGTAAGTTGTTACCACATCTTGTATCTATTTGGTTTAGATCTTTGTGAAGTAACATCAGTATTGGTCACGTTGCTTTCTTCGCGCATCAACATGTTTGCAGAAAGCTAACTTGTTTTGCTTCCATGTAGTGTTTGAGACCAGGTTACACTCTCGCCTTGGTCGATCTGCAGCATGCTGAACGCTACTTTCACTGGTCTATGTCACCATCAACGATGACATGAACCAGGGGAAGCAGGTAATTCATGTGGCCTAGGTCACATCTGCTAACCCTAACCTTTGAGGAACGACGTGGAAACCCTAACCCTCTCCCGAGCCGCCACCAGGCGATTTCGGCGGGGCCTCTTCTCCGTCCTCCCCTAAGAACCCCCAACCCTCACCGCGTCGGCCATCACTGCTGCCGACTCCGGCGGCGGTGGCGGCGCCCCGTCCATCAAATATGGGGGGCAGGAGAGGAGGTTGCGGCGGCGTTCACATGGGGACGGTGCGGCACTGGCTGTGGGCTTGGTGCGGCACTGCCATCTTGGCCGGGGCCTGAGGATCTCCGGCGGCCGACGAGGGGATGGAGGCGCATGGGTTGGTGGCCATACGCCATCGGGGGTGAGGTTGTGTCCTAGCCACGCTGATCTCCTGCGGTTGTTGTCCTCTCCTCCTCTGTTGGTGCTGCACGGAGATGACGAGTGGTGTGGGGGCCTGCTCATCTGATGCAAATAATGGTGGTGGTCCTAGGATTCCTCTCGCGCCAAGACGAGGATCTACTTGTTGCTTGTCCTCTTTGATCTGGTCGGAGTGGCGAGTTCCGGAAGGCTTCACCGGTGAACTCCCATGGGCGAATAATTCCTGGAGTTTGCCGGATTGGAGGGATTCGGTCGTGTGCACCCATGTTTTACTCTGACCAATTGGATTCAGAGGGAGCGCTTCGAAGCTCTCTTGGATGTTAATATCATGGGGCATGTTTTCGTTCCATGGTGCCGAGGGAGAATGTCACGGAGACCGAGATTTGAGGACTAACAATGGTGGTTCGAGTCTGGGTGGTGATGAGAAATTGGCTTAGTGACTCGTGACTTGGAGCAGTGGCATGAAAGTGGGGGCGACTGCATAGGAGAGGTTCACAGTCCTACCTTTCAGGGTGAAAACCCAGGGTCTAGCCTTAATTGGTTGTGCTTGCCAATGGCCTTGTTGAAGGTATTGTTTTGAGAGCGTAGACTTCCTTCAAGGTGAAAACCTAAGATCTATGATCGGGCGATGACGGTGTCTGTGCACGGTTCCCTTCTTGGAGACATCGTTTTTAGAGAAGCTGGACTTCTGATGCTGTCTTGGTGGAGATAGTACCGTTGTTTCAACAAATGGCTCATTGTAGCGGGACTTTTATTTTTTGTAATTCTTCTTTCTTTTTTTGGCTGTGTGCATCCGTATGGCCGCTAGGACACACTAGTGGAGAATGGGCCTTTAGCCCTGGACCGTAAGGGCCTTTAGTCCCGGTTGTGGTACCGGGACTCGAGAGGCGGGATTAAAAGCCCACCCACTAGTCCCGGCCCACTTACCAGCCGGGACCAATGGGCGTCCACGTGGCCGCCCCTGCGCGCGCTAGGTCCCCCCATTAGTCCCGGTTCCTATTACAAATCGGGACTAATGGTTCTCTATCGCGGCAGAATTTTGACCCCGTTCTCTGTCACGGCAGATAATTCATTTTATTTCTATTTATTTCTTTTTTCATTTTAAAATAGTTTTCTACGCTACCACATACCGTACACGTTTGTGCATATATAAGATAACTTGTTTAGGATCGAGCATACAAATATATACATGATAGTTACATGGAGACATCATAGTTACCGGGACTAGATCCCGTCTATTCAATTACACGGTCGGGGTATCATCAGTAACGCCTATTCACACTAAATTCTCCAGTGTCATCTATCATCTCGTTCATAAAAAATCCCGCCAGTTCTTCAGCAATTCCTAGTACGCGTTGCTCTGGTAGGAGCTGATCCCGCATTCTATCGAACTATATAAGAAAAGGAGATCAATATGAATACCAATCATGATAACAAAAAGTGACGGTAATAAAAATAATATTGTGAATGTATTGCTTACATCGACTTTATAATTTTTGTGCTTAGTGGTAAACATGCGAATAAACTCGCAAACGTAGAATTCACATAGATTCGTCCTGAGTGGCTGCCTAGCGCACTTTACGAGAATAGAATTCAATCAAAATAATAATCTAGCATCATAGTTGTATTGAAACTAGAAGCAAAGAGATGTGTGTACTACTTACCGAGACCGGCTTAAACGTCAGCTTCTCACTAAAGTGACCCATAACCGCACTCTTTAACTGGTTCCAAACCCTGCCAAGTAAAGAAAATGAATGAGTTATTTATTATGTGATATATCAGGAAATCAACAAAAGAGATATCAGGAAATCAACGAAAGGGGCCGATGTAGCGTGAAAATTACCTCTTGAGCGTGTCCTGCATGTCCCTAAACTGTTCCAGGGGTCTTTTTAATGGGTCCATGACTTCAAATCTTTCCTTATCAAGTTGAATGTTTAGTAGAATCCAGTGGAATCTGCACACGTTTATATATATCAGTAACTCATCAATTACACTTAATATCAAGTAAGCAAAAGTGAATGTGTACACTAGAGTAAGACCCTCACTTGAAATTGTAAGGAAATAGTATGTGGTCACAGAAATTTTGCTCTGTTAGAAACCTTAGAAGGTTTTCCTCCGTCTCCTCGGGTTTATCCATTAGCGTCTTTATATGTATTTTATCTAGGTCAATGAACCCAACACTAAATAGTGACCTTCTTTTACATTCATGGATCTTCATTTTGCATAATAATAGAGTATAAAAGGAATAATGAGGATAATTACATGCAATGAACTGAACAACTGAACAACTTATATGTAGATAATGAATTCAACAACTTACAGACAATAGCAACTCATGATAGATTTGTCGAGGGCGTCAAAATTGTATAACTAGAAGAGTTCTATAAACTCAACATGGACCTCTTCGACTTGGAAGTAGTAGTCATGTGGTACTTTCGTCATAATCATTATTCTCTCCTCCTTTGTGGCTTTCAAGTACTAGTTATGTAAACTCCGCATTTGTGTTGGCAGTTGTTGCAACCTCTCTAGGGTGACCAACGGCATCCCTAGGACATATTGAGGGACTACATCAGCCTTGGGTAACTTGTCATCCTACGAACCTAGCAATTCCTCAACAGTCACATTCATAGCGACCGCAAGCTTCGCAGCTTCTTCCATATCCTGTTGTGGAATGTCATAAGATGCCACCCTGAGGGCTGGGATCGATTTTTTTGGCCTGTTTCTCGAGATGGGGGACGTCCTTTCTTTTCTCGGTTGCACTTTGACTTGATGATTTGCTCCCGCTTGCACTTTTACTTGATTTTCTCTTCTTCACTTCCTTTTGAAGTGTGCATAGATAGTCATTTGGCTTATGGTGCAAGTCATATTGTGATTTTGTGTTCAGAAAAGCAAGTGCATACGCTTTTTGCTTCTTGGTGTATACCGGGGCGGGATCAGGTTTCTTCTTTTGAAGCTGCACAACACATTCAACCTTTGCGACCGCTGCGCTTTCCTCTTCAGTATAATCGTAAGGTCTGATGGGAAGATTCTTATGAGGTACTCTTGGGAGGGGCGACATTTGTCATTTTGGGCTGCTGCGTCATTTACTACTCATCGACGGAGCACGCTTCCACTTATTGTCCTTAGCGGGCGGCAAAGACGGCTGACCCTGTGGCGGAGATCGAGTTGGACTCGCGCTATGGTGGTCATAGTCATGGGGTGGGCTTCTTGGAGGTGATGGAGGTGAAGGTGACATGCGACAACTCGGAGGCGGTGCTGGCCTTGGCGCTGAGCCTGGAAGCTTGATGTTGTTCTTGTCCCATAGAATGATACCACCCAATACTTCACCGAGTGTCCTCTCACCTTCAGTTCTAGGAATGTCAAGCTCCATTGAGTCCCACCCCGTTGCGATTTCATCCACCCCAACTTTAGCATTGCCAGCTAGAATCTCACGGCCATGCCAGCATGCGTCAGGTGGACAAGGTAAAGCACATCCGACCGCCACCTTGATGGATAGGTTCTTCACCTTCTGATGGAGCTCACAAGATGTATGCTCCTTGATTCCATCAACGGGGTAGCTGAGACCACCATCTACCATCCGTGCATCGTCAGACAGGACCTCCGATTCAGCCATGTTGGTTCTCCGCTGAGATGGGACGGCGGTAATATCGAGTGTAGGATCTTGCAAGCACGCTAGTCCTCGAAGTTCGTCAATCTGTTGCTGATGCTTTTGAAGTGTTCCTAGCAACTTGTTGAACCTGTCTCCCTCCTCCTCCCGCTGTCGCCTCTTTGCTCTCTCTCGACTCCTATAAGTATCTCTGTCTTTGGGAAACTCCATCTCCCATGTGTAACTAGGGCCAAGGCCTCGTACTCGTCCTCTGCGTTCGTCATTCCCGAGGACCTTTGTCAGCAAGTCTTTCTCTCTATTGGGATAGAACTTTGTTGTCCCCTCTTTAATTTCCTTCACCACTCTCCGCCATCTCTCCCGGGGTATTCTAATCCCATCACTGCAAATAAGGTCCCCTGTATTTTCGTCATACTCACTCCCATGCCCAAAGAACCAATTTCTTGCCCTCAAATCCCATTCTTCGCGTATTGGTTCTAGAGTGATCCCTTTAGCAAGCAGCCCATTCTCTTTAGCATCCCACTTTGGCATAGCAGTCGCGTAGCCCCTTGGCCGCAGGTGATGGTGATATTTCTTCTTCGCGGCATTTAACTTGTTTTTTTCCGACTTTTCCTGAGCAACTTCTAACTCCTTGTACTTCACAAATGCATCCCAGTTAGCCTGCTGCTTCGTTAGATAGGCTTCGAATTTAGGAGGAGTCTTCTTGTTCTGATACTTTTGCCATAATGATTTCTTCCAGTTCTTGAATAGTTCGGCCATCTTCGTAAGAGTCCACTACTTGACTTTCTTCCTCAATGCAGCTGTGTCGGCATCATCCTCAAATTCTGGTAGGGTGAAATGGGTCATGAGGTCATTCCAAAGACCCTCTTTGTACCTGTCGGTGACATACTCGCCCTCTTCCACCCCTTTTGTCCTGTTCCACTCTCGAATGGTGATTAGGATGCGATCCCTAACCATAACTCCGCATTGTTGTACAAATACACTTTTAGCGTTTTCGGGTTCCAATGGTTCACCCCGTGGTGATACCAGCGTAATTGTATAACGCGTAGATGCGTCCAACTTTTTGGCCGGGCCTCGTTTGGAATATTTTTGGCTCAATGTGGAGGCCTAAGACAAGAATCATTCATCAATTTATATATATAAAACTCAATTAATGCATCTACTGATCACCGGACTTCATATATATACCTCGCCGGACTTAGTTAAGGGTCCACCGGAGCCGTTAGCTTCTACATCATCGGATCCGTCGGCTTCTTCCTGATCATTTCGGTCGACCTCCTCACCCTCACCGGAGGGGTTCAGATATATCGACGGAGATTCGTGTGGATGAACATGGGGGGCGTCATTGATCATATTCTCGAGAATTTCTTCTTGTTCTAGGTCTCTGCGGTTTGGACTAAGTGGATCCAGTTTTCTGCAAAATGCACACAATATAAAATAATACTAAATAATAATATGTACACCTAATTTTCTACAATAAAACTAAACAATAGCAAAATTCTAGTGCACCCTACCACCCTAACCCTAAGTCCGGGTCCCACTAGCAGTACCACCCTAACCCTAAGTCCGGGGGCCCGCGAGCACTACCACCCTAACCCTAATCCGGGGCCCATGAGCACTACCACCCTAACCCTAAGGCTAGGGGCCCGCAAGCACTACCACCCTAACCCTAAGTCCGGGGCCCGCGAGCACTACCACCCTAACCCTAAGTCCGGGGGCCCACGAGCAGTATCACCCTAACCCTAAGTCCGGGGCCTCGCGAGTACTACCACCCTAATCCTAAGTCCGGGGGCCCGCGAGCACCACCACCCTAACCCTAACACCGGTCGCCCACGAGCACCACCACCCTAACCCTAACTCCGGGGCCCGCGAGCACCACTATATATTATATATACACTATATATTATACTAGAAAATATATTACACTACATATTATATTACACTAAAAATATATACACTAAAAAAATACACTATATATTAATAATAACACTATATACTACATACTACACTAGCATACTTTATACTACACTAACATACTATATAATACTACACTAAAATACTATATAATAGTACATACTATACAATATAATACATACTATACAATACTACTATATAATATTACACTACTAAATAATATTACACTACTATATACTATTATATAATATTACATACTATACTATATACTATATACTACTTATTACACTACTATATACTACTAAAAAATAAAAAAAATAACTAGAAGTGGCCGGGGGGCGTGCCCCAGCCTGCTCGCTCGCACCGCCGCCGGCGTGCACGACTGCCACCCCGGCCATCCTGCTCGCCCATAGTGGTCGGCGCCGCCGCGCACCGGCGTGCACGTACGGCTCCGCGCCGCCGATGCCAGATGGGGGAAAGGGGAGGGGGCGGGGTACCTGGCCGGGGACGGCTGATGGCTCAAAATATATCGAGCTCGTTGGGAAACCCCAAGAGAAAGGTATGATGAGCACATCAACAAGTTTTCCCTCAGTTATGAAACTAAAGTTATCGAACCAGTAGGAGCAAGGAAACACCTCCAAGGTGTTGTTTTCAATTTGGAATCATGCACAACACAACCACAGAACTTTGCCCCCAACTTACAGTGATGTTGTCAATCTCACCGGTTTTGCTGAAAACAAAGGATTAAATATATTGTGTGGAAGATAATAATTTCTTGCAGAAAGTAAACAGAAAACAGTAAATAATAGATTGTAGATTGATAGTAAAAGAAAGGACCGGGTCCATAGTTCACTAGTGGTGATTCTCCTTAAGATAGATGACATGTTGGGTGAATAAATTACAGCAAGGCAATTGACAAACATCAAGAAATCATATATGTATATACTAATTATCTTGACTCCTATGAGATTTGGTTGGACATTACAACATTATACATAGACCGTAATCCAACTACATCTATGACTAATAATCCACCTTCAGGTTATCATCTGAACCCCATCCAGTATTAAGTTGCAAGCAACAGATAATTGCATTAAGCATTGTGTGTAAAGTAAACAATACGATTATTCTATAAACATAGGATTGCTATTTTCTCCCTAGTAGCAACAACACATCTAGTACCTTAGAGATTTCTGTCACTTCCCTAGATTCCTAGAGACATGAACCCACTATCGAGCATAAATACTTCCTCTTGGAGTTGCTAGCATCTACTCGGCCAAGATAGCTACTAACAACGGAGAGCATGCAAGATCACAAATAACAAAGACATGATAGAATCAATAATCAATCTAAAATAACATCTCAATATCCATCGGATCCCCGCAAACACAACATGTATAATTACAAATAGATGATCTTGATCATGAATGGAGCTCACAAGATCTAAACATGGTAGTACAAAGGAGAAGAACCAACCATCTAGCTACTACATGGACCCGTAGTATAGGGATAAACTACTCACGCATCACACCAGAGGCAGTCATGGTGATGAAGAAGGCCTCTAGGGTGAATTCTCCCCTCCGGCAGGGTGACGGGAAGAGCTTCAGATCCCTCCCGACCTAGGGATGGAGATGATGGTGGCTGCAGACTCTTTCGTGGAATTTGATCGGGTACTTAGGGTTTCTATATCAAAGGCTTCTTATAGGCGAAAGGGGAGGCCGAGGGGGTGCCCTAGGAGGCCACACCACCCCCTGGCGCAGGCCAGGCCTGGCCACACGGCCAGGTGGTGTGGCCGGCCTCTGGCCCCTCTCCGTCTCGTCTTCTGGCTCCGTGTCCCCCTCGGTGAAATATTAACTTTGGCTTTTGTCTCGTCCAATTCTGAGAATATTCATTTTCTGACTTTCCTGGAACCAAAAACAGGCAGTTGGCATTGTGGCATCTTGTTAATAGGTTAGTCCAAAAAAGTGTATAAAAATACTCCAAAGTATGGACAAAACATAGGAAAGTAGATATAAAACAAGCATGTAACATAAAAAATTATAGATACGTTTGCAACGTATCAACGGCGTGTGCGGGTGGCTGGAGGTAGCGGCCAGAGAGGGGGAACGCGCGTGTAGCAGCGGTTGGGGGTGGTGGCGGTGGAGTGGGGGGACGACACGCTGGTGGCGGCCAGAGAGTACTCCTTGCATGTGGTCGGGCAGCCTACCGGCGTCCTGTGCGTCGCCGTCCTCTCGCGCTTCGTCTCTACAAGTGTGGTGATTTGGGGAGAAGAAGGGGCGCGGAAATATAAAGGGAAGGGACCTTTAGTCCCAGTCCATAGCACGAACTGGGACTAAAGGGTCTTTAGTCCCGGTGCGTGCTACGGATCGGGACTAAAGGTCTCCCCCTTTAGTCCCGGGGCATGCCACACACCGGGACAAAAGGGTTTTCGGCACCGCCCAAGGGGCATGCGCCAACGGCACCCCTTTAGTCCCGGTGCATAGCACGCACCGGGACTAAAGGTCTTTTTTTTCAAAATTTTGATCAAAATAAGGGGCGCGCCTGTTTTAGAAAATTTCAATTTGCATTATATTTTTTAAACATTTGAATTATATAGTTTTTTCATACTTATGAATTTGAGAAAATTTTCAACATGAAAAGTTCTTGAATTTGAATAAGTAATCCAAATCTATTTTATGTTTTATAAAATAATTATTCTAACTAGTCAAATTATTAACCATTTTGCCATTTTCAATTTAAAATGCATTAACTATTATATTTTGCATATTTTTGAATCTCACTAAAACTTTTAACATGAATAGTTCTTGAATTTGAATAAGCAATCCAAATCCATTTTCTGTTTTATAAAATAATTACTCTAACTAGTCAAACTATTAACCATTTTGCCATTTTCAATTTAAGAATGCATTAACTATTATATTTTGCATATTTTTGAATCTCACTAAACTTTTAACATAAAAATGCTTGAATTTGAATAAGTAATCCAAATCCATTTTCTGTTTTATCAAATAATTATTCTAACTAGTCAAACTATTAACCATTTTGCCATTTTCAATTTAAAAATGCATTAACTATTATATTTTACTAAAATCTCTGTTTTGGGTTTAGGGTTTAGGGTTTGGCATTTAGGGTAGGGTTAGGGTTTAACTCTTATATTTTGGGGGCCTTTAATCTCAGTTGGAGCCAATAACCAAGACTTAAGATATTTCCCGCCCTTCACAGAGTCGTTAAGCCACGCGTCATGTTTTCTCGCCATTTCCCTCCGCTTCCTGCCATATTTTCCCGCCTTTTCCCTCTATATCTAGGACGATCGACATGGCCATCCTAGATACACATCTTCCCCTCTCACAACAATGGACACCACATACTGGGCCATTCTGACCCTCGAGAAGACTGAGGCGCTGTGGGCCTCTAGCTACCCATGCCCGCTAGGCTACCGGCTGCCCGCCGACTGGATGCTGAGCGCTGGAGGAGTTCCTGTCCCTCCTGTTCCTCAAGGTTCCGCCCGCCAGGCGGCCATCACGAACCACTTCTACCTCGAGCTCACGCCGGAGCAGCGGATAGATCCCTATTGGGATCTTGACAACGACGACACCTGGAATGCCTTCTTTGCTAACCATCAGGAAAGGGAGCTCGCCAGGTATGAGGGTGACGACCCGCCCCGTTGAACCACAACGAGGCTGGTCGCCGCCTATGGTGGGAAAACCGGACTATCGTCTGTGTGATGCGCTACATCACCCAGGGAGATCATCCTCGCCTGCGGTGCCCACACTTTGACCCTCCACAGAGCCACAAGAAGGGTGGGGATGATGAAGGTCGCGGGCTACGCGACGTCGTCATCCAGGAGCCCTCCTCCCTCGCGCGTCGTGAATCCGAGGCCGGAGTGGCAGGTACCCTTGGAATATGCCATGGCTAGGCTTAGGATCCAGCCGCATGCGCCTAGCGACGATGACAACGACGATGATGACGAAGACGACCCTGAAGCTGCGTGCTATAGGGCTAGATATGAGTATGACTAAAGGGGGCCTTTAGTCCCGATTTCTTAGTCCTAGTTTTTTAATAATAATAAATATCTTGAGTGTTAGTCCCGGTTTGTGGCTGGACCGGCGGGACTAAAGGGGGGCCTTTAGTCCCGATTCCATAGTCCTAGTTAGACACCGGGACTAATGGATCATTTCCTACTAGTGTTGGTCTCTCTACAACTTTCCCGAACTATGAAGATGTTGTTCTATTCTTGTGCCGAGGAGCTAACTAATTTCACATATAGGGAGTGCCTCTATGGCCATCTTCAAAGAGATGCCGGAGGACTAGGCTCTACCGGCATCTCCCTCAAACTGGTCGTAGTGTGTTGTCCCTGCTCTTTCACACCATCTTGTTTGCAGTTGATAACTTCACAGGGATGCCTATTTATAGATTAAGCAGCACAACATAGTGTCAACACTCACGACATAATGTCGACACTCACCCCTGTCATAGTGTCGACACTCACCCCTTAAGTCCTGGTTGGTTTCGTCAACTGGGACTAAAGATGAATCTTTAGTCCCGGTTGGAAACACCAACCGGGGCTAAACACATTTCCCGCCATGTTTTCCGGCCATGTTTTCCTGCCACGTTTTCCCGCCATGTTTTCCCGCCATATGTTTTTCCTGCCACGTTTTCCCGTCTTTTTCCTCTATATATAGGTCGGCGACCGTCATGACCACCACACATCCACACATTCCCCGCCACACATCCACACATTTCCCGCCGCCTACTTTAGGATGCCCCCGCATGTTCGTCCACGACTCGGCGGCAACGACGGAAGAATACTGGGCTCCATCGGGCATGTCCGAGACTGGGCTCCGCTAGGCTAGCATTGGGAGGTGCTACCTTCCGGGACGCGTAGCTTAGTGAGGAATCTAGGTCTCGTTGTTGACCCAGAGCATCTTTGGAGGCGGTCGCATGGTCCAGGAGCGGTGCAGAGGGAGCCGACCCTCGAGGAGGTGGTACGGAGGCGTGTCAGGGAGGAGGACGAGCATGTACGCCGCTATATGTATGTCTTGGAGGTAAGGTTTTCCAATACCTGCCAGCTTCTTTAGGGACCTCACCCGAGCTATGCTCCTGTGATGGTTCCTTCTCTTTGGGTGACCACCTCATGTGGCTCAGAACCCGGTCATCGACGTCTAGTTTGATTGAGCAAGATGTATTACATGAAAGGGGGCCTTTATGTCTCAAATAAAAGGATTAATACATTATATATATTTATGTCTCAAATAAAAGGTTTAATACATTATTACACATCACCAACATCTAGTGTTGTGGTTTTCTTCTGCACCTTAGCCATGGAGAATCTTCATCATTTAACAGGATGCTTGGGTCAGTTTTCACTTTGAATGGTGGAATTTCATGAAACTTATTGTAATCTTCTGACATGTCTGTCTTATCATCCACTCCCACGATGTTTCTTTTCCCTGAAAGAACTATGTGGCACTTTGGCTCATCGTATTCTATATTATTTTGCTTATCTTTCCTTTTTCACGGTTTGGTAGACATGTCCTTCACATAGAAAACCTGAGCCACATCGTTGGCTAGGACGAATGGTTCATCCATGTACGCAAGATTGTTGAGATCCACTGTTGTCATGCCGTACTTTGGGTCTACATGTACCCCACCTCCTGTCAGCTTGACCCATTTGCACCAAAACAAAGGGACCTTAAAAGTAGGTCCATAGTCAAGTTCCCATATCTCCTCTATGTACCCACAATATGTGTCCTTCTGCCCATTGTCATCTGTTGCATCAAAGCGGACACCACTATTTTGGTTGGTGCTCTTTTTATCTTGGGCAATTGTGTAAAATGTATTCCCATTTATCATGTACCCTTGGAAAGTACATATAGTCGAAGATGGTAACCTGGCCAACAAGTACAACTGATCTCCAACAGTGGTGTTATTCATGAGATGTGTCTGCAACCAACAGCCGGAATTCTTCTCATGTTCCCCTTTAATCAAGGAGTCAGACTTCCCCGGGTTTTCGAAGTGTAGAATATTCTTGTGTTCCTCGATATACGGAGCCACCATAGTGGAATTATGTAGAACTGTGTAGTGTGCTTGAGTGAAAGAATGCACGTCCCTACATACCATTGATTTCCTTCCTAGTGTGCCTTTTCCAGTCAGCCTCCCCTCATACCGAGATTCAGGAACACCAATCGGCTTAAGGTCAGGAAGAAAGTCAACACAAAACACAATGACCTCCTATGTTCCATAGCCCTTGGAGATGCTTACTTTTGGCCTAGCACGGTTATGAACATATTTCTTTAAGACTCCCATAAACCTCTCAAAGGGGAACATATTGTGTAGAAACATAGGACCGAGAATTCTAATCTCTTCGACTAGGTGAACTAGGAGGTGCGTCATAATATTAAAGAAGGATGGTGGAAACAACAACTCAAAGCTGACCAGACATTGGACCACATCAATTTGTAACCCTGATAGACTTTCTTGATCGATTACCTAGAAATTGCATTGAGGAATGCACATACCTTCACAATGGCTAGTCGAACATTTTCTGGTAGAATTCCCCTCAATGCAACCGAAAGCAATTGCGTCATAAGCACGAGGCAGTCATGAGACTTTAGGTTTTGAAATTTTTCTCTTTCATATTTACTATTCCCTTTATATTGGACGAGAAGCCAGACGGGACCTAGATACTGAAAAGGACTTCAAAAAAGATTTTCTTCTCTTATTTTGGTAAGAGCGTAGCTGTCAAGCCCTTGAAACTGCCCTGGATGCTTGTCGTCTCATCCTTTATGATGTTGCTGGTCCTCCCGTGCTGCCTGGGTGTCTTTTGACTTCCTATACAAGCCTAGGAAGCCTAGAATATTATGCAAAGATTCTTCGCCTGGTGCATCACATCGATTGCAGAGCGGACCTCATGCACTTTCCAATAGGGTAGCTCCCAAAATATAGATTTCTTCTTCCACATGGGTGCGTGTCTGTCGGCGTCTTTCGGAACAGGTTTTCCTTCAGTACCCTTTCCAAAGATTACATTCAAATCCTTGACCATACCAAATACATCAGCACTAGTATGGGGGATAGGCTTCGTCCAGGTTTTTGCCTTGCCATTGAAATGCTTGCCTTTCTTCCTTAAGGGACGACTAAGCAGAAGAAAATGATGATTGTATGGGTACACATTCTTCCTACATTTATCTAGATATATACTTTCAGTCTCATCTAAACAGTGTGTGCATGCATTATATCCTTTGTTCGTATGTCCTGAAATGTTACTAAGAGCAGTCCAATCATTGATGGTTACGAATAGCAACGCGTGTAGGTCAAATTCCTGTTGTTTGTGCTCATCCCACACACACCTGGTTTGGCCCACAATTGTAAAAGTCCATCAACTAATGGTCTTAGGTACACATCAATGTCGTTTCCGGGTTGCTTCGGGCCTTGGATGAGCACTGGCATCATAATAAACTTCCGCTTCATACACAACCAAGGAGGAAGGTGTAGATACATAGAGTCACGAACCAGGTGTTGTGACTACAATTTTGCTCCCCAAAAGGATTCATGCCATCGGTACTTAGACCAAACCATAAGTCCCTTGTGCCACCAATAAAGTCCGAGAAGTCTCTCTCGATTTTTCTCCACTGCCAACCATCAGCAGGGTGCCTCAACTTCTCGTCTTTCTTATAGTCTTCCATGTGCCATCGCAACAACTTTGCATGGTCTTTGTTTCTGAACAAACGTTTCAACTGTGGTATTATAGGAGCATATCACATCACCTTGGCAGGAACCCTCTTCTTGGGTGGCTCGCCCTCAACATCGTTAGGGTCATCTTTTCTGATCTTATACCGCAATACAGTGCATACCGGACATTTATCCATATTCTCGTACTTCTCACCGCGGTAGAGGATGTAGTCATTAGGGCATGCAACATGTATCTTCTGCACGTCTAATCCTAGAGGGCAGACAAGCTTCTTTGCTTCGTACGTACTGGAGGGCAATTCGTTATTTTTTGGAAGCAGCTTCTTCATTATTATCAGCAACTTTTTAAATCTCGAGTCAGTCACATCAGTCTCTGCCTTTCACTTTAGCAATTCCAGTGTGCTACCCAGGTTCTTCTCGCCATCTTCACAAGTTGGGTACAACAATTTATTGTGATCCTATAACATCTTCTCGAACTGCAACCTCTCCTTTTCCGTGTCGCGGTCTTGCTTTGCATCAGAAATGACCCGACCAAGATCATTAGCGGGCTCATCTGGTTCTCATTCTTCTTCATTGTCTTCCATTGTGGTATCAGCGTATTCAGAGAACATAGATCGGTAGTTGTCATCATCGTTCTCTTCTTCATCGCCGTCTTCCATCATAACCCCTCTTTCTCCGTGCTTGGTCCAAACATTATAGCCGGACATGAAGCCAGACCGAAGTAGGTGGCTCTGAATGACTCTTGAGGAAGTGTGAGCCTGCTCATTCCGACATTAAACACATGGATAACACATAAAACCATCCCGCCGTTTGTTTGCCTCGGCCACAAGGCGAAAAGAATGCACGCCTTCTCTGTAAGCGTCAGAGTGTCGGTCACCGTACATCCATGGATGACTCATCTGCATCATACAACCATATACATCAAACGCAATCACGGTGATAAAATTACTACCGCGTAGTCTAAACGAGAAAATACTTGCTAACCTTTTAGGACACCTGGAAACAAAAATGAGAAAACTTAAGTGTGGCTCTGGCATCTCATATCATGTTTTGTCTTGTGTGAACTCAAGTGGCATCGCTCTAACAGGCATTTCACCGAACACCTCTAGTGCATTTGAAAAAAAAATTAGCACAAAGTTATACCCACCTCACATAGGAAAAAACAGGGGAGAGAGTGGAGGGCTGGGTGCATTATATATAGGGCCAGACTATTAGTCTCGGTTTGAGATACAAACCGGGACTAATGGTTCTGCCAGGACCACACGGGCGTGTCCAGACCCATTAGTCTCGGTTTGAGATGGTGACAATGCGTTGTTGCAGAGACTGGGTGTAATTGGTAGCTTGTGATATTAATATATGCTCCTTTCCAAAAAAAAAATCACAATCTGCTCAGATCTTCTCCACTTTTGAAATTTGATTATATTTAATCCTTTGATAATTCATGTCCTGAACATGCCTACTTCAGTGTCAACTAGGCCTTCATGTTGCGGTCTCTCTGTCTATGCCGCTACAATCCCCCGCATCGTCGAGCAGTAGAAGAATAGACAAACTGACATCAGCAGGAAGCACGACCACCATCTAAATGAAGCATGATCATCATTGGAAGGAAGCATGTCAAAATCGTCCGGTGGCGTCTGGCGAAGCATGACCACCATCTGAATGAAGCATGCCACCATCAGAAGGAAGCATGGCCATCATCGCATAGTGGCATCTGCATTTTCTAGATTACACATGGCCTAACCCCATATGACATGTCTTGTTTTATGGAAGCAAACATGAGGCAAGTAGGAAAACAAGTAGCATAATGAACGAAATAATTATCTATGATCATTTGAAAATTGTGCTTTGTCTAGCAGAGCGGCATGCATAGCGGTATCTGCGTTGGGAAGCATATACAAAAGAATGTAGCAGAAGTAGTGGAGACATTGTAATTACCTATCTTGTAAAGAGTGTTATATCATAATGAATTTTTTCCTTATAAAGCAGGGTGGAAGTATGTTTCGAGAGAAATGTTTTTTCCTTATAAAGCGGGATGAAAGCATGTTTCGAGAGAAATGTTTTTTCCATGAAGCAATTTTCCATTCTATGGTAGAAAATATTCATTTCTATATAAACAACATGCTTAATTCCTTTGAAGCAGGTGTATTAAATAATTTTGTTACCGACAGAACAAAAATTCACATTAGTATGTTGGAAGCGTTAGTCTTGTCGACTGAAGCAATGCGAGGCTACTTTGGAAACATAAAATATTATTGCATCTATCAGAGAAAAATCGTTTCGGTATCTAAATAAGCAAAAATAAGATTTGCTTCATAATAATATTTGGAATTAATTTACTAAAAAAACCAAGATGATTCAAATCGGAGCAGTAAATTTCAGGCCCACTAAATTAGCATCAGTTACCAAAAAAGGCCGAGAATTTCTACATGCAAAACTATCCATTGGACGAAGACAAAACAAATTGTACGTCTCTAGAGGAGGCCGATGGGAAGCCAGGATCGGACGCTAATTCCTAGCGGTTCTAACAATATATCTCACCGCTCACTATAACCATACCTACTAAATATGTTCTCTCACTTATCCATGACTCAATATATTTATAGTTAGTTCCAAAAAAGGTCAATTAGTTAGTCCAGTGATGCATACATGGAGCACGGTGTGTTAGTTAATCCCCCCAAAAGATCAAGTTCTACCAGTACATGTACGTAATATTATGAGCGCGTTCCATCTCCTGTACCAAGCCTCCAATTAGCCCCTCGAGCTCAGCGTTGGCCTTCATCCTGCACTTCAGCGATCTTCATATCTCCCTTCAGGGTGGACGACATCAAGATGGAACCGACGGGCTGGTGCCGGTGCAATCGTCCTCTAGGGGCATCCACCGTGTCATCTTCTCCTTCCTTTGTGTGCAGCTTTTCCACAAATCAAAAGCACTGGCTTCTCTCTGTTGGGTGCACCTTTCATCTCACGGACGTTAATATCGGCTACCGGGTGACGCACGACCTGGTGGTGGTCAGGCAGAGCAGTCGTAACTCGACATCGATGAGATCATATCGGCAAGGCAATGACAAATCGTGCCCGTTTCAACGAATCATTGCACATGTACGACGACTTGGATGGTAATTGACACTGCACCCTGGTGAGTTTCATTTCTTGAGCATATATATGAGTTGATTTTATAGCTGTTTTTTTGTGTGGAAATAGTTGATTGCTGTAGCAAGATATCGTGAGCAACAAACGAATGAAGGTTATAATATGCAGACAAGACACATGTACTGCTATAGAGAAGTCGATCTTAATTTTGTTTTATCTACTACTATATGTATCCACTAACATGATTGAATCTTTAAATCTCTAGCTCCGTTTCTATTGAGATATGGTAGGTTGTTATATTTGTCTTTATGTACTGAACTTAATTTCATTTATGAATGCTCGTTGCCTCTAACAGATTGGCTAGAATATACTTGTCTAGGCTTCTTTATATCTACACAGGTTTATGTTAATTTTATGATGACTCTGAATGAACTTTCTTTCAATACTTTGGATGAAGGATCGAAAGTTGCAGATTTGAGAAGACGTATATTAGTTAGCATTGTATAATTATAGCACGTATGAATGATATACACTAGAAAAAATAATTGGTGGAATCTAAACTATTAAAGCAGATCCAAACCTACGACTCGAGCCATCCATCGAACAAATAAACCTTCTTTCGTCCCTAGGAAGTGAGACTGCGGATGGATCGTGGAAACTATCTTTCGTCAGTTGGCTCGCACATGAAGGGAGAGCCCGCGTCATGCAGATCGGATCTATCACCCAGGTGGACGGACCACCAAGGACCTTCCGGAGGAGGCCCAGAGACTCCGGATCCAGGTCATGGCCGCAAGACCACCGGGGCACCGGAGGAAGAATACACCCCAGATACCCCGTCCACATGCGCAAGATCTACTACAACATCATCGAAGCAATGTACGGGTCAGCGTATCATCGCCACCTCGAGGCACTCTACGCACCACCTGAAATCGACTACTTAAACCCGGGCGCTCCGCTCCCGCAGGACCTCCTGCAAGCCGTTTACCCGGTGCACGTTTACGGGTATGCGGGGGTCCCGTATATCTACTACCCCGCATTGATCTACCCGACATGCCTATCGACAACGTCTACACAGGTTGACCCAACCTCATACCTACAGGTTATTACCTAACCATCCAGTCTCCTAGCTCTGGCATAGGCTACTCAGGAAGAACATCCTCCACTACCTCAATGAGCATGTCAAGAAGCTTGAGGACATCGTGGGCAAACTCCACTCCATACAATCCGCAAGCACCATGGGGGCCTTGTCCCTATGAATGTTTCCACTGGTTCCGGAGGGCATACTACTCGCCTCGCCAAAGGGGAATCAAGTCACTGCTACACCCTCATACAAAACCTTTAGAGACGGATCGTGGAGGCCCCTGAGGAAAAAAAGGCAGCCCGGTAAGCGAAACTAAAGACCGCCTAGTATCTGGCGGCTAAGATTGCCGCTGACCTAGAGAAATAGCTCATGGAATACAATGCTCGTACTCCAGCCCCCGTAACCAGCAAGCGGGGCCATCAGGGCGACCAATCACTCTCCAGCAGCAGTGTGAACTCTGAGAGCCATGACAGTTTGCTTCGGTATAACCCGCATGCCGAGTGTCGCGCTCACCGCAGGGACAAGCGACGCTCGAATAGGAAGGATGCTATGACCAGCCGATGTCGGGATCCACCAGTACAAGCAGGGGAGACGGGCACTAGCCCCAACCCAGAGGGAGCTCCAAGGGCAAAAGGGGGAAGAGCTCGGGATGACCACGAAGGCAACTATCTCGATGCAGTACACGATGATGAAGCTGACGAGGATCGTCGGCGTGAGCAAAGGCGTGAACAATAGGAAAGGTGACGAGAGCGGCGCACTACCCCTGGGATGAGTACGACCAAGAATATGAAGACTGGGATGCACGACTGATCAACGGGTGCAGGGACTTGTCCCACAGCCTAGCTAGTGTCGAGGTCCCCATGGCAGTTAGAGCCCGGAACTATGAAGGGTATGACAGATCGCATGACCCAATCACCTACTTAGAGAAGTTCGCACAAGCTGTCAACATCATAGGCGGTGAAGTGGCTCCGTAAAAGGAATGCCCTGAAGTGGCTCTAGAACAAGGTCCCTCAGTTAATCAGGACCTGGGACAACTTTACCCGAGGGCTGATCCAGGCCTTCACCATGGAAGACGATGCCCATACGCTCCACGAAGAATTCAAGAACATCAAGCAGTACTCGGGATGTAGGTTGAAGGATTTCATGATACAGTTTAGGGTCTTGGTGAACACCACACCTGGCATTTCCAACAAGGACATTGTGTGGGAGTTCACCAATGGGGTCTTCAGCAACAACCGCGCCGCACCTATTAGCACCGCATAACCAAGGACCCCGGATCAACTCATGACCATCCTCAAAAAGGCAGTTACCCACTATGACTGGATGATTCGGCAGCAAGAGTCTGACCGGGGGTTCAGCTCTACAAATGAATGGACAAGCGCCACATGAGGCCTCACAAGGAAAGATCAGGCCAAGTTTTTGCCGCACGAGGTCCCTCGGTAGCCAGTGGCCCAGTGTCGGAGAGAACCCGGGGGCACCCACAGGAGGTCGCCGTGGAAGGGACTTCTCCCTCAGACCTCCTATGGTCATTAAAGGTATGCACACCTCTGCACAAAAGGATCGTTCTCTTCCCTTTTGTTATTAAACCTTTTGCATGACCTCGTCCTAAGCCCAATACCCTGGGACATCTGAGATGGGAAGGTTCATAAGACCTGCTCTGAGAACGGGCATACAGGAAGGTCTGCACGATAAAAAATGTTTGTGCATACCGGAGACCTCGTGCCAAGACCTCGACCATTCACAAGGACCTCGCGCGTCAAGACCAAGAAGTCATTGAGCCCATTAGGATGAGGTTGAGTACAAGCTACAACAAATCTGCTGGAAGGAAGGCCGCCTTGTTAAAGGTACTGATCGGGGGCTTGTCGGTGATGTATGAACTCAGGCCTATACCCAGCATGGGCCTGAACCCACGACGATCTCTAACGATCAAGGACCTGGAGTCCCACATCTAGAAGCCCTCAAACCGACCTACCCTCAACCAACCTGACTTGTGGGGCTCCAAGACGGCTCTCTGGAGATCTCGAAGTTCATGCATGCATGCAAGAAAGATCAAATATCACGATTACGTGCTAGACAAGATGAAGACCTGATATGACTAAGAAGGATTTAGCCACCGTCGACGCCCATAAGTACCCGAAGACATTCACCCCCGAAGGATGCGCCATAATCGCTTGAGTTTTCGCCATTAGCCTTAGTCATAGCTCTAGATTCATCTCTCGTTGGGTGAGTAATTATAAACCCACTAAGATCATTTTGTAGACACATTGTACAATCTCTTGATCACCTTATGAATAAAGTCTGAGAGATTTCACCCATCATACATACATATTCGTCTTTGAGATCTAAATCTGCTGACCCAAGCCATCCTCGGAACAAATAAACTCTCTTTCGTCCTTTTGTCCAGCGAAGGGATCGTGAAAACTATCATTTGTCAATTTTAGTATTTTTGTGCATTATATATTTATATATACTCCCTCGGTCCAAAAATAAGTGACATGGGTTTGTTAAAATTTGCATGTATCTCTGATATGTTTTAGTGTATAGATACACGCAAATTTATACAAAATGAAGTCACCTATTTCTAAACGGAGGGAGTATAACATGTGCGATATTTGCTGTGGCAGCGCATGGGCATTCAACTTGTAGGTAAATACATCTAAATTGGCTGGAGCAAAACCGTCTAAAAAAAGCAGAATCTGCAAGAAACTCTTCGTACTTTATTGTTATTAGGATTAGGATTAGGACTAGGACTATCATAGGAAAAATGCCCGTGCATTAGACGCGAAGACCGTTCAAATTCACATGGAAAATATCTTTGTCTTGCCTCATGACATCAATCTCGAGCTTGATATTTTTCTTATCTTGGCCGAACCTATTCGCTAGGCCACAACTTAGAAATAATTTCTACTACCTCCGTTCCGAAATGTAAGCCTTTTTAGAGAACTAACACTAGTAGAAAATGGACCTTTGGTCCAGGGGCATTAGTCCCGGTTCTGCTACAAACCGGGACTAATGCCCCGGTCCCAACGGCTCTATCTGGCCGTAGGGGTGGCAGACACTAGTCTCGGTTCGAACGGACCCTTTAGTCCCGATTCGTGTAACAAACCGAGGCTAAAGGGCGTCAGGCAGGCTGGGTCCAACACCAGGCCCTTTAGTCCCGGTTTGTTACACGAACCGGGACTAAAGGTGGACCTTTAGTCCCGGTTCTAGAAACAAATCGGGACTAAAGGCCTGGCTATATCTTCTTCCCAACCAGCCCGAGCCACCATTTCAAGCTGGTGGCTCCTCTCTCTTTCTTGCTTCAACAAGCTCGAGTTCATGCCCAATTTTCTCTCAAGACTTGTCTATATTTTGTGGTGCCCCATCTATCCAAAGGTTCTAAAAGGTGAGCAACTTCATCCTTTGAACTCTCATTGCTATATTAGCTCATTCATGATCTATCTTGTAGATGGATTTGTGGATTTAGTTTGGTAGTAATTTTTGCAATGCTAACATGAGATCGATGTTTAGATTCTATCTATCTTGTATTAATGTAAGGAACTCCAAGATAAATACCACAATATGTGATTCTATCTATATATCTTGTTTTGGCACATAGTCTCGAAATTTTATTTTAGAAGCACACACATGCATGAGTTCATCATTCTAACTAGCTGGGGAAAATACCCTTCTTCGTCTTCTACCTGCCTTCAGCAAACTGAAAAAATTGTAACAAAGATATGGTTAATTCATAAAAGCTTGATAAGAAGACATCACAATACATCTTCGAGAAGCTCCTCTATGGCGAGCTCCTTCAAGATGTCTGAGGATAGGATCCTAAGACATCTTCGAGAAGCTCCGCCATAATGGTCTCCCTCTCGCACCATCTTGGAGTTAATAACTTCTAGCTATAGATTAATACACCAGGTAACTAAAACAATTCACATATTAGGGAGTGCCTCTATGACGATCTCCTCGAAGATGTCTGAGGATGGGATACTAAGACATCTTCGAGAAGCTCTGTCGTAGTGGTGTCCCTGCTCTCGCACACCATCTTTCAGTTTATATCTTCTCTAGCTAGATCAGTATGTTGGTGGAGCTAACTAATTTCACATATTAGAGAGTGCCTCTACGGCGAGCTCCTCGAAGATGTCTGAGGACGAGGTCCTAAGACATCTTCGAGAAGCTCCGCCGTAGTGGTGTTCCTGGTCTCGCACACCATCTTGCAGTTCTTCACAAGAATGCATAGCTATTTATAGATTAAGCAGCACAACATAGTGTCAGGCACTAAAGACATAATGTCCACACTCACCCCTAGCATAGTGCTGCCACCCACCCAAAATAGTGTCGTCATTTACTGGCTTAGTGTTGCCCACTGAGAACATAGTGTCGACATGTTGTCGCCACATCCACATTTAGTCCCGGTTGGTGCCTCCAACCAGGACTAAAGGTTCATCATGTCTTTAGTACCGGTTGTTGGCTTTAATTTTGTTTTTTAGACCAGTACTAATGTTATCATCATGATTCTGTTTGATGTACTTAATTAATTATATAATGCAGATGAGCCGGCAATGGATGTATGCTGACCGACTCTCTAGCGAGTTCATTAAAGGCGTGCATTCTTTTCTCCTTGTGGCCGAGGCAAACAAGCGGAATGGTTTTATGTCTTGTCCATGTGGTGTCTGTCAGAATCATTAAGAATACTCTTCCTCAAGAGTCCTTCACAACAACCTGTTTTGGTCCGGTTTCATGACCGGCTGTAATTGTTGGACCAAGCACGGAGAAAGAGGGGTTATGATAGAAGACAACAAAGAAGAAGAGAATGATAACGACTACCCTACTATGTCCCCTGAATACGATGGTACTACAATGGAAGACAATGATGAAGAAGAAGATGAAGAACGGGCATCATATCTACCCGATGATGATCTTAGTCGGGCCATTGCGGATGCCCAGGAAGAATGCGTAACTGAAAGGGAGAGGTTGAAGTTCAAACAGATGTTAGAGGACTAGAACAAATTGTTGTACCCAAATTGTGAAGATGGGCACAAAAAACTAGGTAGCACACTGGAATTGCTGCAATAGAAGGCACAGAACGGTGTGACTGATAAAGGATTTGAAAAGTTGCTGAAAATAATGAAGAAGTTGCTTCCAAAGGATAACAAACTGCCCGCTAGTACCTACGAAGCAAAGAAGGTTGTCTGCCCTCTAGTATTAGAGGTGCAGAAGATACATGCATGCATTAATGACTGCATCCTCTACCGTGGCGAGGAGTACGAGAATTTAGATGCATGCCCAGTATGCACTGCATTGCGGTATAAGATAAGACGAGATGACCCTGGTGATATTGAGGGCGAGCGCCGCATGAAGAGGGTTCCTGCCAAGGTGATGTGGTATGCTCCTATAATACCACGGTTGAAACATTTGTTCAGGAACAAAGAGCATGCCAAGTTGTTGCGGTGGCACATGGAAGACCGTAAGAAAGACGAGATGTTGAGACACCCTGCTGATGGGTAGCAGTGGAGAAAAATCGAGAGAGAGTTCCCTGACTTTACAGGTGACGTGAGGAACTTATGGTTTGGTCTAAGTACAGATGGCATGAATCCTTTTGGGGAGCAGAGCTGCAGTCATAGCACCTGGCCTGTGACTCTGTGTATCTATAACCTTCCTCCTTGGTTGTGCATGAAGCAGAAGTTCATTATGATGCCAGTGCTCATCCAAGGCCCAAAGCAACCCGGCAACGACATTGATGTGTACCTAAGGCCATTAGTTGAAGAACTCTTACAGTTGTGGCACAGACAAGGTGTACGTGTGTGGGATGAGAACAAGCAGGAGGAATTTGACCTATGAGCGTTGTTGTTCATAACAATCAATGATTGGTCTGCTCTTAGTAACATTTCAGGACAGACAAACAAGGGATACAATGCATGCACACACTACTTAAATGAGACTGAAAGTATATATTGGGCTAAATGTAAGAAGAATGTGTACCCGGGGAATCATCATTTTCTTCCGCCCACACACACCCTAAGAAAGAAAGGTAAGCATTTCAATGGTGACGCAGACAACCGATGTAAGCCTATCCGCCGTACTAGTGATGATGTATTTGATATGGTGAAAGATTTAAAAGTAATCTTTGGAAAGGGTCCTGGTAGACAATCTGTTCCGAAGGACGATGTCGTACACGCACCCATGTGGAAAAAGAAATCTATATTTTGGGAGCTACCCTATTGGAAAGTCCTAGAGGTCCACTCTGCAATTGACATGATACACCTGACAAAGAATCTTTGCGTGACGCTGCTAGGCTTCTTGGGCATGTATGGGAAGAATAAAGATACACCGGAAGCACGGCAGGACCAACAACGTATGAAAGACTGAGACGGCATGCATCCAAAGATGTTTGAAGGTATTGCCAGCTATGCTCTTACCAAAGAAGAGAAGGAAATCTTTTTTGAAGTCCTTTATAGTATCAAGGTCTCGTTTGGTTTCTCGTCGAACATAAAGGGAATAATAGATATGGTAGAGAAAAAATTTCAAAACCTAAAGTCTCATGACTGCCACGTGCTTATGACACAGCTGCTTCCGATTGCATTGAGGGGACTCCTGCCGGAAAATGTTCGAGTACCCATTATGAAGCTATGTGCGTTTCTCAATGCAATTTCTCAGAAAGTAATCAGTATAGATAGTCTACCAAGGTTACAGAAAGATGTGGTCCAATGTCTTGTCAGCTTCGAGTTGGTGTTCCCACCATCCTTCTTCAATATTATGACGCACCTCCTAGTTCACCTAGTCAAAGAGATTAACATTCTCGGTCCTGTATTTCTACACAATATGTTCCCCTTTAAGACATTCATGGGAGTGTTAAAGAAATATGTTCATAACCGTGCTAGGCCAGAAGGAAGCATCTCAAAGGGATATGGAACAGAGGAGGTCATTAAGTTTTGTGTTGACTTTATTCCTGACCTTAAGCCCATCGGTGTTGCTAAATCACGGCATGAGGGTAGACTGAGTGGAAAAGGCACGCTAGGAAAGAAAGCAAGGATATGTATGGATGAACATTCTCTCACTAAAGCACACTACACAGTTCTGCAAAGTTCCACCTTGGTGGCTCCGTATATCGAGGAACACAAGAATATTATACACTCCAACAACCCGGGGAAGCCTGGCTCCTGGATTAGAGATGAACACATGAGGACTTTCAGCGGTTGGTTGTAGACACATCTCATGAATGACATCAATGTTGGAGAGCAGTTGTACTTGTTGGCCAGGTCACCATCTTCGACTATATTGACTTTCCAAGGGTACGAGATAAATGGGAATACATTTTACACGATCGCCCAAGATAAAAAGAGCACCAACCAAAACAATGGTGTCCGATTTGATGCAACTGACGAGAATGGGCAAAAGGATACATATTATGGTTACATAGAGGATATATGGGAACTTGACTATGGACCTTATTTTAAGATCCCTTTGTTTTGGTGCAAATGGGTCAAGCTGACAGGAGGCGGGGGTTGAGGTAGACAAGAAATACGGAATGACAATAGTGGATCTCAACAACCTTGCGTATAGAGATGAACCATTTGTCCTAGCCAATGATGTGGCTCAGGTTTTTTATGTGAAGGACATGTCTACTAAACCGAGAAAAAGGAAAGATAAGCAAAAGAATACAGCATACGATGAGCCAAAGAGCCACATAGTTCTTTCAGGAAAAAGAAACATCGTTGGGGTGGAGGATAAGACAGACATGTCAGAAGATTATGATAAGTTTCATGAAATTCCGCCCTTCGCTGTGAAGGATGACCCAAGCATCCCATTAAGTAAGGAAGATGCTCCATGGTTACGGATTAGATGAAAACCCTAACAGTAGAGATGTGTGGATGTTGGTGATGTACAATATTATTAAACCTTTATTTTTAATGATCTGCATATATATATATGGATATGAATTGTCTCGATCTCAATAGGTAGTATTGCAACTTGCTGTGGCCAACAACTTAACAAAGACATTTATTAATATTAAAACGTAAAAATTAGTCATAATCATATCTAGCCCTATAGTACACAGCTTCAGGGTCGTCTTCAGAATCGTCATTGTCATCGTCGTCGCTCGTAGCATGCGGATGGATCCTCAGCCCTTCCCCGGCTTGTGCATGGGGGAACAGGGGAGGGGGCACCTGCCACTCCGGCCTTGGATTCATGACGCGCGGGGAGGGGGCTCCTGGATGATGACCCCGATACGCCCTCGGCCTTCACCACCACCACCATTCTTGTGTCTATGCAGCTGGTGAAAGTGCGGGTACCTCAGCTGAGGATGGTCTCCCATGGCGATGTAGCGCATCACGCCGGCGATAGTCCGGTTCTCCCACAACAGGCGACGACCGGCCTCGTTGTGGTTCACTGGGGCGGACCGTCACCCTCGTACCTAGCGAGCTCCCTTTCCCGCTGGTTTGCGAAGAAGACATTCCAGGTGTCGAGGTTGTCGGGATCCCAATGGGGATCCATCCGCTGCTCCAGCGTGAGGTCAAGGTAGAAGTGGTTCATGATGGCCGCCTGGCGGGCCAAACCATGAGGCACAGGAGGAACATGAACCCCTCTAGCGCTCAGCATCCAGCCGGCGGGCATGGGTAGCTAGAGGCGCACAACGCCTTGATCTCCTCGAGCGTCAGAAAGGCCCAGTAAGCGGTGTCCATTGTTGTGAGAGAGAAGGTATGGATGTGTGGATGGACATGGCGGTCGACCTACATATAGAGGAAAACAGCGGGAAGTGGGGGGTGGCGGGAAAACATGGCGGGAAGGCGGGGAAATGGCGGAAAATATCTAGTCCCGGTTAGTGGCTCCAACCGGGACTAAAGGCTCCCGAAATATCTTTTAGTCCCAGTTACTAGTTTTAGTATTAAATATTATATTTCTAATGAGTATATTATTTTGTGTGAATATTTTGGTATATTATATGTATTTTTCTGTTGTTTAAATAATAAACTATATTTTTCCAACTTTTATACTAAATATAATACTTGTTAAACAATAGATAATTTCATTTAAGTTATATAATAGAGTATGATAATAGATTTAAATTATAGATCTTCTTTTTCTGAAAATTTTGATATATAATACATAATTTTCTGAAAACTATAAACCATTTTTCTTTTTGGCGCCAAAAACACCCTTTAGCCCCGGTTTGTAATACAAACCGGGGACAGACCGGGGCTAAAGGATGACCTTTAGCCCCGGTTTGTATGCCACGCGGGAATAGCGGCAGGCCGAAAAGACCTTTAGCCCCGGTTTGTATTACAAACCGGGACTAAAGGTCACCCTTTAGTCCCGGTTTGTATTACAAACCGAGGCTAAAGGTGGGCGGGGGGTATAAATACCCCCACCTCCACCCCGGGTCGAGCCACGACCCAGAGCAGCCCAATTATTCCCGATGCCGCCGTAGAGCTCGCCGCTGTCCCTCTGCGCCAGTGCCGCCGTCGTCCCACTGCGCCCGTCCCGGCCCCGCCCGTCCCACCGCGCCGCGCCCGTCCTGCCGCGCGTCGTCCCGTCGATCGAGGAGGATCGTCGCCGCCCGCGCCGTCGCCCGTCCCGCCTCGCCGCTCGCCATCGTCCGTCCCGCCGCGCCGCGCCGCCCCCTGCAGGTGAGGTGTAGTATTTGGGATTTTAGTTAGTTTATTATTATTAGGGATTTTAGTTAGGGATTTTAGTTAGGGATTTTAATTAGGGATTTTAATTAGGGATTTTAGTTAGTGATTTTAGTTAGGGATTAGTTAGGTCAATTAGTTAATTAGGGATTTTAGTTAGTTTATTATTAGGGTTTTTAGTTAGGGATTTTAGTTAGGGATTTTAGCTAGGGATTTTAGTTTATTATTAGGGATTAGTTAGGTCAATTAGTTAATTAGGGATTTTAGTTAGGGATTTTAGTTAGTTTATTATTAGGGCTTTTAGTTAGGGATTTTAGTTTGTGATTTTAGTTAGGAATTTTAGTTAAAGATTTTAGTTTATTATTAGGGATTAGTTAGGTCAATTAGTTAATTAGGGGTTAGGGATTAGTTAGGTCAATTAGTTAGTTTATTAGGGATTAGGGTTAGCTAGAATACTTAGTTAATTAGGTTTAGTTTAGTTAGTGTTAGGTTTACGGTTAGTGCTATTAGGGCAATACTTAGTGATTTAGTTACTGTTTATGTTTTATGATTATTTATTGCTATTATTTAGTTATGCCGTGTCCTCCTCGTCCGAGCCTACTGGACTCCGTCGGTTCCGGGGATGTCCGAGCCTGGGCTCCACTGGGTTGGGACTGGGAGGGTGCTACCTGTCGGGACTCGTACCTTGGTGAGGAATCCGGGTATCATCATCGACCCGGAGCTTTTTTGGTGGCGTCCACGAGGTCCAGGAGCGGTGCAGAGGGAGCCGGCCCCCGAGGAGGTGGTACGTCATCATATCAGCGAGGAGGACGAGCACGTACGACGATATATGTATCTTTTGGAGACCAGGTTCTCCAAATTTGGCAGGTTCATGGATCTCAGCCGAGCTATTCTCCGGTGATGGTTCATGTTCTCTGGGTGCAGAGCTACCGTGGCACAGAACGCGGTAGCCGAGTTCGCTAGTTTGATTATTATTGTATTTTATCTTATGAGCGAGATATGAGCGAGATGTATTAATAATATACTTTATCTTATATTATTGTACTTTATCTTAATGCAAAATTGTTTCATTATTAGTACGTAATCTTTTTTCTGTATCTGAGTTGTCGCAATTGTAATATTATTTTACTTAATGCAATATTCTTTTTCTATATTAGTTAAGCTATGGACGGTAGACAGAATGAAGATGAGATTCTCAACATGATAGATGAGGGTACTTGGGGTTCTTATTACGATGATGACTCCCAGTATCTTAATTTGTCTGGAGGAGACGAGGGTGGAGATGATAGTGGAGACGATGGTGTTGACCATGGTGGAGACCATGGTGAAGACACCTTAATAACAAAGTCCAGCGAGGTATATAAAGCCTCTACCGATCGATCACTAGTATAGATGCACTAATTGATTCGTATATATGTACTGATGAATGTTTCTTCTCTTAGACCTCCGCATTAGGCCAATCTTCTACAAGGAAAAGAGGCCCGACACAAAAGTTGCCCGCTAATGTCCGTTTCAACATTGACTTAGTCTCTGTGCTGGGTAAACCGTTGGAGCACAAACAATCTACAAATGCATTTGTACATCAATACAGAGTGATTGTTAGAGACACCGTCCCGATCACCATGCGAGAGTGGAATAATCCAGGAAAGAAAAGGGATCCAGCTGGGGCTAGTTTTGTAGATGACAAAGCGAGAGATGCGATGTGGAATTCTCTCATGACACATTTCACCCTACCAGTCTTGAAGACTGATGAGCTCACACAGCAAATGACGAGAAAAGTTAAGGAGTGGGCTCTTAATAAGATAGGCGAACTATTCAAGGACTGGAAGAAAAGATTGTACCACAACTATGTATTGAAGAAAAAACTCCTCCATTCACTGGCCCACTAGAGATGCAGTAGGATAACTGGGCCGCATTTGTGGAATACAAGACCTCGGCACCAGCTGTGGGAATGTCAGAAAAGAATAAACTAAATGCAGCCAAGAAGAAATATCACCATAATATGGGCACAAGTGGCTACAAGACTGCCATGCCTAAGTGGGATAAAACCGAGGCCAACCTGGCGGCTAAAGGGGTTACTCCAGCTATGTCTGGTTGGCCCTTGAGGTCAAGAAATTGGTTACTCGGGCATGGGGCATCGTATGACCCAGAAACAGGAGAGATTGTTGCAACCAAAGAAGTTGCTGGACCCAAAGATGATCTTATTAAAGTGATAAAAGAGGTTGAAGAGGGAAAATTTGTTCCCGACAGAGAGAACGATGAGCTGACAAAGGCTCCCGGTAATCCTGAAAATGCTGGACGAACAAGAGGGTTCGGACCTTCTTGTCCATGGGCTATCGGGTTTCCAGAGGACCTTGACACGTACAGAAGCCGATCGAAAAAAACAAAGCGGCAAAAAGAGGAGGATGCGGAGCGGTTCGCGAGGTTTGAAGCCATGCTGTAGGAGCATCGATAGGAGCTTAATGAACTTAAAGGACTCCGACAGCAAGATCCTGCACCAGACAGTACGGTCGGCCTATCGCAATGGAAAAGCAGCATGGCTTCCACAGAGGGCCACGGTAATGATGCAACGATGGATGTGTACCCCGTGGATGCAATTAAATAGAAGACTAGTTGTGAGCTGCATGTTGAACTAAAGAACATATCCATGAAGGTGGCGGTCGGCTTTGCTTTACCTTCTGCACCGGGAGCGACGTACCATTGCAATCCGATTCTAGCTGGCTATGCTCGTGTCGGTGTGGATGAAGTTCAACCGTCGTGTTAGTCACTACTGCTTGACTTCCCTGGAGGTGAAGGGGAGACGACACTGGGAGAAATCACGAGTGTCTTCATTCTTTAGAAAAAGGAATACATCAAGTTTCCAGGCTCGGCACCAAGGCCACCTTCTCCACCGAGAAACAATCCATCACCTCCAAGGCCACCGTCTCCTCCTAGTAAAAGTCCACCTCCAAGTCCACCTCTAAGGGCACCGTCTCCTCCCAGTAAAAGTCCACCACCTCCGAGTACAATCCATGACCTCAACACGAGTCCATCTCAATCTACACAGCCGCCTCCACCCACTAAGGACCAAAAGCGAAAGAATATCACCGCTGCGTCAAGCGATAACCGATGCCCAAAGCGATAGTTGTCGCCCCTCCCAAGAGTACCGCCGGTTCCTCCCAAGAGGGCTTATGACCTGAACGATGAGGAGACCGATGCGGTCGTACGGGCCGAAGTGGATGCTCATTTTAAGAAGAAACAACCTAAGCCAAATGTCCAAATAAAACTGGAAACCAAGGAGCACTTCAGAAAATTACTGACGCAGCCATCCCAAGCTCAGTTAAATGCGTCAGATGACTATACACGATGTCTTCAGAAGACACTGAAACATAAGAGATCAAGTGGTAAAGGAAGCATCACAAAAGACGTTCCCAATAGGGGGAACAAGCAAAACAATCGAGTGGTAGCGGAAGCATCAGAACGGACGTTCCCCAGTTTGGGAAACAAGCAAAAAAATCGAGTGGTAGCCGAAGAACCAAAAGAGACGTTTCCCAGCTGGGGAAACAAGCAAATCAATCGCTCCCCCCGCTCCAAGTGTACATACCCGAACGTCAACTATATGAGGGAGAACCTTTTTATATGGAAACGACTAAGATATTGGCCGAGCAATGTAATATGTCTAGTCATGACATTATTCACGGCGCTCATATGCCCAAGGCTAAGGTAGCACCCAAATTTGTTTACGGGGAGCCTCTGGTCAGTTCTGAGAGGCTTTAGGATATGCCAACAAAAATGCGACGATTGCATAAATGGTACATGAAAGTATCAAAAGAAGAGCGATATTGAATCATAGTGAAAGTTCGAAAAGAGCATTACTTCGCTGAAGACGAGGTCCCTATTGAATTTACAGAATTCGTTCAGTTATTCAATCTAAAGGAACTCGACAAATCTATCCTTAGTTCCTATTGTCTGTAAGTGATTACTTTATTTATATAATTAAGTCTGTAGCTCAGCTTGTTCAATTCATTGCCGGTAAGTATACTCACTATATTCTTTTGTACGCTATATATAATGATGCAGATTGAAGATTCTCAAATGTAAAAGAAAGGCTATCAACGGATTTGGATTCATTGACCCACATCAAGTTAATGGAGCTGTGCTAAAGGATAAGCCACTGGAGACTGATCAAAACTTGCTCCGGTTTCTCACGAACCAGCATTTCTATAATGAAATACTATTTCCTTACCACATCGGGTGAGTGTGTTATTGTCTTGTACACATTAACTTTTGCTTACTCGATGTTCAGTGTAATGATGAGTTACTGACGTATGTAAACCTTGCGTAGTTACCACTGGATTCTTCTAAGCATTTCAGTTGACTTGGAAATAGTTCACATCATGGACTCACTAAACAAAGACATGGAAGAGTACCGCAACATTATCGATACGCTCCAGAGGTAATTTCAACCATTATCGCACTATATCGGTTTCTTTCGTTCATTTTCTGGGATATCAAGTAGTTATTAACTCATACATTTATTTTCTTTGTCGGGTAGTGTTTGAAAACGGTTCAAGAATAAGGTCTACACTCAATGGCATGAGGAACTATTTTTTAAATTGGTCTCGGTAAGTAGTACGAGCTAGGTCCGCGCATCTATTTAATTCTAGTTTATGTATCATGGTAGAGTTATTATTTGGTTGAATTCTATTCTTGTAAAGTGCGCGAGGCAACCAACGGGACTAATCTATGTGGATTCTACGTGTGCGAGTTCATTCGCATCACTACTGAGAAGCCCTTGGAAACTGTTCGAGTAAGTAAACAATATATTCATCCTTTATTTTTATTAAAAAAGTTGCGTTGAGTCTAATTCATATGATCTCATTCTTTATAGTTCGACGTGATGCAGGACAAGCTCCTACCACAGGACCGCCTACTAGCGATCCAAGAGGAATTGGCTGGATTTTTTATCGACGAGGTCATAGACCCATACGGAAAATACTCTATAGATAGACCCTAAAACATCTATGTAATGATCTCCATGTAATCAAATAGACATGCTCTAGACCTGGTTGGGACTCCATGTAATGATCGATCTCCATGCATGTATATGCTTGTAAGAGAAATTATATTATATATGCATCAACGTGTACGAGTAGTGTGTAATAGCGTTGTGTATGTATACGAAAACTTGTTTGTAATGAAAACACAGAATGAAAAATTAAATACAAAACACAAAACCCTAAAACCCCATCTCCTGCCGCGGCAGCCAAATAGCCCAAAACGCTACCGCAGCAGGGAACCTTTAGTCCCGGTTCGTGTTATGAACCGGGACTAAATGTCCTCCAGCCTAGCGCGGCTCGCGGGGCACGTGGTAGACCTCTAGTCCCGGTTCGTAACAGAACCGGGATTAAAGGCCGGAGCTTTAGTCCCGCTTTGGTAGTCCCGGTTTGCAATCCGGGACTAAAGGTCTTTACGAATCGGGGCTAATGGCCTGATTTCTACTAGTGTAATTTAGCTCTCTAAAAATGATTAAATTTTAGAACGGAGGTAGTACTACTTATCTTAACATGATTTGTGATTTTAAATGAATCATATTTTGAAATATTGTATCGTGACATTCATACCGACTTTAATAAAAAAGACACGTAGGTTTGTTTTAGCATCTATTTTTTTTCTAAAACCAAAGTATTGTAATACTACACTATTTTCTTGCATCGCTAACAAATACTTCAATTTTGGTTATATACTTCAATATTAGTGTTATTTTGCAAAAATCGAAGTATGAGAAACTGCAGTTTTTGCTGAAACTAAACACCTCAAAGTATTTAAAACGATGGTATTTTTGGAAACCAAAGTATTCTTGGAATACTTCAAAAACGTTCGTGCCAAATGGACCCGTATTCACTTTGCAGAGGTCTAATAGGGAGGGCGCATTCAGATTTTTTTTTTCAAATCTCCTCTTTCTTTTTCTGCAAAATCAAAAATAGAAAAAAGCAAAGAAAAAAAAGCCATACAAGCTCTCATGTAAATTTAGTCCGTTGGTTATAAACGGTCTCTAAACGGCTAAGATATTACATCGGCAAGACCTATGAGTCCAGATAGTTTACTATTTCTAATGTGTAGTCTCCGATTTTTTTCTCTGGAAGTGCGTATGCATTACAGTGAGCTCTTCTCTATCTCTACTATTTATCTCTATCTCTATCTCTACTACTTAAAAAGGAGAAATTTTCTCTGTTTCCTTCGGTCGCTGTGTTTGGTCCAACATTTTTTAGACTATTTTGCTCTTCCACCGAATCTCTGCTAAAGAGAAAAAAGGTCAGGTTCCGCCTCCACCAAAACGTCAAACCTTTCGTCCGACTCTGATAGCCCACACGGTTTTGCCGTTTCCAGTGTCCACTAATCCCGCCCGTAATAATTAGTACCTCTCCACAAATCACGTACTAACCGCATTGTCTCTCATTCTAGCTAGAAAAAAAGCCCTAGATTCCACGGACACCCCCGCGTGCCGCCCCAGGATAACGTCTTCCATCCGGTGGGCGGCCGCCGCCTCCCCCTCCCGCTTCTCGGCCGTCGGCTGCTGGCACGCACGAGGTCGACGAAGACCGTGCCCACCATGGTCGGGCACTCGGAGCCCAAAGGCCTCCTCGCCCCGCACCAACGCGCCTTGCACCTTCCATTGTTGCCACCAGGATCCCAGAACCTCACCACACTAGCACCATCCTTCCCCATCCTCATCTGGAGCCGGAGCCCACAACCTACCACATGACTCCCGATTTGGTGAACTGTGGCGGCGCGATTTGGAGCCTAGGAGGCTGCAGGGGACCGTGGTGGTATGCGCAGTCCCGTTCCGGTGGCGGGTGAACGCGGTGTCAACGTGTGCAAGGTGAGGGATGGCGGCGGCCGGCGAGTGACATCGACCTGGAGCGCTGCTCCAGACCGTACCTTTTCTTTCATCAGGTTTGATCCTTTCTTTTCCTATTAGGAAACGCACTCAAAGTGTTCGATAGATTGTTCACGTGCAAAGGGTATCAAACTGTTAATATCGTACAATTTTTAAAAACGTTGTAAGTTCTTTTATTATCCAAATGTAAATAGGGCTGCCCTTACTCCGTTACGGTCACAATCAAGAAAATTTTGTGGTGTTATTTTGATTAGGAGCTGGAGTATTGTGCCTGCGCAAATACTTGCCATATTGGATGACCATGATGGTGTACGAGAAGTGCTCCCTTTCCTGGGCATCATTTAGGGGAGACGACTGGAGATGCTCTTAGGGCTCCCTACCGACGGGAAGTACTAACCATGCCGCCACGAGCAATTGAGCAGCCAAGGTCAGCACTCAGCAGGCTAGGGCAGACTGCAGAGAGGAGGAGGAGTTAGCGACAAGGTCAACACTTTATTCTTAATATTCTATGTATCTATTTATCTGTTCCTAATAAATTGTTTGCTTTGTGACAACGACCATTTCATAACAAAATCTGCCCTATTTTTTGGTGATGATGCTACTATAAGGGTCCAATTCTAATTCTGAACTCATAGTTGATGGATTGATGCCTCTGCCTAGGTGCTTCGTGAAACACTGAAAGTGCTATAGTGCAGTTATTAGAAAGTGTAATTTTCTTTGTTAGTGTTGTATTTGTACTGCCTAAAATTGCTGCAAATTAGACCCTGTGGTTGGTAGTTTTGCTGCTATTTGATTAAGTGTGACAGACTAGCATGCACATAATATTTTGTGGTTATGTTTTTTACCGCTATGGATTTATGCTTGTCGCTGTTAATTGCTGGGCTAGATGTCGCTCGGGCGGCAGTGCCGAGTTCTTCTTATGTGCTTTATTGCTTGGATGGATGTATGACCGGCTAGGCAGCCTGGGTTGGGTGCTGGCCGTTGTGACCCGTGTAGAGTGACTACACATCTTGTCCTAATTGCTGTTGCATGGCTGAAGCCTGAAGTATGAAGAAATGCATGTGCATCAGGTAAGATGGTATTTATAGTGTTATTAATTTGAATAGTGATTAGTAGGGTGTTTATGCTTATGCAACTACCTTCTATAAATCTAAGTAATCAGACAGTGACAATTTAGTCAAAAGTTCATCTTTTTCTAATAGGAAAAGATTGATTGTTTGTACACAACCTTATGGCCGAGTTTGAACTGTCAGCATTAGTAAAGAATATGTTTGGATGATAGGTCCAGGCCTCACAAATCATCACTGAGAAGTGAACTCCATGTCTATAACAAGAAGGAGACCATTCCTGTCTCCGGTTAGCTTCGGTTTTGTTGATTTCGTGCTTGGTCGGATCTGAAAGCCAGCTCTATTTTCATCATATCTGATGCCAATTAAAAGAAATGTCCTATCATATGCTAGACGCATCAAGGTATTTCTCGAAGTATGTAGATTTTATTTTCCTCTCGGTTGATTGAGAGGATTTGGAAGTGGATTGTAGAGTCCATCCAACTTCAATTTTCTAATTCATCATCTGTTTTGTGCATGCTCTTTGCAGAGCTACAATCTCTAAGGGACATCAATGGCATATTAACATGGTATGAACATACCAGATTGTTTATTGGTCTGAATGATTGGAGGTACACTCAGTCTGAGATTGGTATTTGCAGTGCTAGCTTTAGTTCATGGACGCATGTCCTTTTCTGGTTCATTGATATATTTTGCATGGATATTTTTCAGATGATGATATGGTTAGCGGAAAAATCGATTGTGTTGTATAATATAACAAGGACAGATGGAGTGCTCCAATTCATGTACACATAATCTTTTTTGTTTAATCTAAAATGGAAGTATATAATGTGAACTATATGTCGGTCTGAGTGTGCAATTATGAAAATGTTAAATATTCTCCAAAATGAGAAATGCTTATTTGAAATGTAACGTGTTTTTCGCAAAATTCGAAGTACCTCTTGATATAAAATTTGAAATGTAATGTAAGCTTGGCTCGCTGCTGGGCACAACTCTATTTTTTTTTTTTGAAACAGGACAACTCTAAATTATGTTTCACTGTTGGAATCAACAAGCAGTTGCATAGCTGTTTGGTTTGGAGATATGATTGCCTAATTAACCTCCGTGTGGGTTAAATAATTAGGATTGTGGGTTGCCTTGCTTGCCTATGGTGCAAAATGCAAGATTAAATAGGCGGATTTGTGGGCTAAATAATCGGATTGTGGGCAGACTCCCTGCGCATCTTTTATGTTGGCATGGCCTAAGCAAAGATTAAAGGAAAAAGGGTGTGTGGTTTGAGCTTAAATTATCGGGATTGTCGCTACACATGGTGCAAGATTAAAGGAGTTTTAAAATTTAAGAGCTCCTAGACTTGGTCAAGCGACTTCCATGATTGAAAAGGAAACTATCTCTATCTCTACTACTTCTCTACTAAAAAAGAACGAATTTTCTCTACTACTTCTCTACTACTTAAAAAGAACGAATTTCCTCTATTTCCTCTGATCGTTGGTTTCGTCAATACTTTTTTAATTAAGACCATTTTTCCCTCCCACCAAATCAACCCCAGTTAAACCTCCTTTTTCCTGTCCCAACTCCCAAGCCAGAAAACGCTTGCACACTTAGCGCTCCTCCCTCGCATGTCGTGCACCGCCGCTGCTCACATCGCCGCTCAGAGACCCTTTGTCTCCAGCACTCACTGATGACCCCCTTCTGCGTCAACCTCCTCCCGCTGTTCCCCATCCTCGAGAACACCGCCTGCCACCTCCACGAAGCGCCACCGCCGCCAACACCCTGTGCTCTCCAAGATCTGCCTTCACGGGGTTTTGCGACTCGGTGCCGTCCCCCGGGACTCCCAATGGTGCCGCCGCGGCCGAGGCCGGGGACTTTGATGGCGACGACGGTTATGCCTGCTCCGTCCTCCTTCCCCTGATTACCTTTTCCTTTCCTACCTGAGCCCTCTCCAATGATCTGTGCTGATTTGGTGTGTGCTTGCAGGGTACGGAGTGGAGGAACGCACCACCGCTGTCACCAACACCGTGAGATTTTCCACAACGGGTTTTGGGCTTGTTTATCCACCCGTTGAATCTTCTGTTGACGAATTTATTTGTTGTTATTTAGGGCGTGTAGAGATGGTTCTAGGAAGCATAAGCATCTTCAGGTGGAATAAAGCACAAGCTGTGCTCAAGTTATCATACTGCATTGGGATGAAAATGTGATGCAACTTTGGATCGCACTAATTTTGTGGGTAATGTGTTTTGGATTTTCAGACTTTCATGCCCAAGTTTTGGGGCGATTCTTCCTGGTAATTTCCTAAATAAAGGTTATACACGTAATTAGGGAGTTCAATCATGCAATGGACGTGTCAATGCGGTGGCTGATTTTGCGGGCTTGTGCTTCTTGCTGATGGCATTTGGTGTTCAAAGTTCAGGATTGGAAATTCTGTGTGCTGTAATCGTTGGTGCTGTGATGCACAGTTTATCAATGAGCCATCTGTTTGGACTTTTTAATCGCTTATGCCAAATTATTGGTCAAAAGATTTTTTCTTGTGTAAAGCAGGATCTTTACAAAATGATAACTTCGGGATCGAACGGCAGATCAAAGTCCAGAAATGTTTCTTCCAAAGCAAAAGCAGATACCAAGGGTGATTTCTCCTTGGTTCAGTTAAATAATGACACCTCAATAAAGAGAGGTAAGAAATGCGGGATCAACAATGGTTCTGCTACTTTGACTTGGTTTAGTACGCGCTTCCAGCATCCTTCTTATTGTATAAGTTTCAGGATCTCATACGCAGAGCTGATATCAGCTGAATGAGTTGTCGTGGAGATCAATGGTAATTGCAGGAGTCACGTTGATCCTTATCATAATTTGATTCTGCTGCACATTAGGTATCTTGTTGATGGAGTCTGAAGTGAATTATTTTGATGGATAAGAGTTAAAACCGTAAGACTTCTAACCCCTCTTAGGTCTTGTAGCTTTTGCTTTTCATCCCTCTCTAAATCTCCTATAATGCCTGCATGTACCAAAATGATCTTGCAAATCATCGCAGTAGCAAACTTGGTTGCATCATAGTAGAAGAATGACACCATGGTGTTTGAAAAGATCTTAAAGGTCAGTGTTCTTGAACAAATGATTTTCATTGTCTGCAGCAATCTAAAATCTTCCTTATCTACAAAATTGTTACGAGCATTTACTAGAGCAAGAGAACCCCTTTTATCCTTAATTACTTTGAAGACCTATTGAACACAGTACTCAAGTTCTTCTCAAGCTTATTAAACCATATACAAGAATAAGAATTCCATTCATTTCGCCGGTGAGTATTGACTTGTGCAAATCTACACTTTCTTTGCTAGCCAAATTTTCTATTTCACCTGGAAGCATGTCCTTGTTTTCCACGAGATGAACACAAGAAGTTTATTGCTATAGCAGAATTTGAATGAAAGATACATCACGCTACCTCTTCATGTGCTTGATTTGTTTAAGGGCTTACAAGACATGTGGCATGAAGCTGGGTCATTTCCTTGGTGATCTTTTTTTTCAAAGGGGTTGCATATTAATTAGTTCGAAATAATTGGGTTACAATCTTCCAAGGTTGATCTCAGCGCGTAGGCCGGAACAGCATCCTGTAAAACACCCGAACACAACTCCCTACGACTGAACTGGCGTATATCATGAGCAGCCAACTAAAAACCATTTCAGTTTCATTTTCAAACATATCATATGTGTGCACTTAAATCAAGCAAAGTATTTTATACATTTCATCTTATTATCACCAGTTTTTGCGAATCATGTCATGTAGGCGTATAGTTCATCTTAATATGCTTGAGTACTATCCCTGAATATGTTCAGATAAGAAAATCTAAGGTGCAATGTTGTACTCTCATCAGCCATTATGTGTTTTCCTTGAGACAGTTTTACTGAATTCTTGAATTGTACTTGGCTAAATCAAGTTTAAGTTAGTACCCATCATTCAGTTTATTCTAGATACTGACTGAATAGTAACCGTACATCCTGAAGTCGCTACATGGATAAATTCATTGCCTCTTCTGCATGATACATCAAGTGATCTTACCTTTTCTTTTAAAATATCAAAACAATTTGAATTGACGCAAAGATTAGTTGTTACCTCAAAGGATGGTGGCACCGTGTGTGTCTTCACGTGCTGCAAGTCTGCTGGAATGCATGGGCGGAACACATAAATTTCTCTTGCAATTTACCTCCTATTATGCAGGTTCAATTCTTGGATTTTACCTTCAGTGTGTTGCAGGTGCAGATTATTTTGAACCTCTGCTATCTTCTTAGATAGTAGTACTGTATTAAATCTGACACTGAATCTTTGTGCCTTTTTTCTCTCTATCTGAACAAGCTGCTTTGATTTGCTTACTCTACAGAAAGGATATAGGTCCAATCTGAGAATCTGAGAACAGTAAAGAAAAAAAAGGAACATGTCCCGATCTGTTCAAATCAGTTGTCAGCTATACGTCATTTATATGTCAACAAGAACTTACTAAAGGGAACGAGTAAATATTGTGTTTATCCTGCATGTAAACTAACGAAGTAACTCTTCGTCTCTACAAATTGTGCACACACCGATACAGCTGATCGAGGCTTTTTTATATGATCTGAATCCTGAATGAATGGAATATGTGTAGTAATTTAACCCTCTTTTTCTTTCATTTCTTTTGAAATCTAGGTGCCTGGTTCTCTAAGGTGAAGGATCATGCGTCAAAACCGAGAACAACCTCAGCACCTGCCCAAGATCCTTGACCTCAACATCTAGGAATGGTACCTACAAGCCTCGTTCTTTTCTTTCAAAATCTAACTCATATTGTCATTTTTATATCTATGAATTTTTTTCTATAATTTCATTGAACTTTCATTCTGTACGATTTCTCTAGAAGTGGTGTTTGAAGATCTTTCATCATAAGAAGCTTCTCTTTGTCGCATCGAGGTTGTTACAGACGAGGATGCACCACCACCTCAAAGGCTCAAAAGGCCCGCAATCAAGAGGACCGAGGTGCGTACGCTAAACCAGATTCCTGTTTCTATATCTTTTCTCTGTTGAGTGCGAAGAAAAAACTTGTCAGTGGGGATTCTGTTTTGCTAAAGTCAAAGCTAAGTTTGTAGCTGCATTTTGGGAGGATTCGGTCAGGATTGAGCTGGTGTAGTTTTTGGGTCATCACTTAAAATTACGTCCTGATTCAGAAGTACGGACTTTAGGGGATTAATTTTCTGTTGTCCTTGGGGCCAATTCGCTTTCTCGCTTTACAGTTTTTGCAAATTGTTCATCTTCCTTTTCGCTACATTACACATAGCCAATATATTGCCCTATGCCCTATATCACTATAGATAAGTAGTTTTCTACTCTCCAAAAAGATCATAAACTGAATTCATATTTCATACATATGCAGGTTGATGCTCTGGGCATCCTTCATCAGCTTTAGGAAGTTCCCAACCATGAATTACCCTTGGTCCAAGATGAAGGAACGCACCCCTTCTGTACAAAGACAGATACCCACAAATAGACTCCTTCAGAGAAAGATACTGACCCACAAATCTGAAGGAATATCCCTTGACTGCTCTAGTAATGGAGTACACCTTCCCTTCTAATTTTAGAACAATTTCTTCAAAAGTACCGGAAATTTATTGTAGTGGTTTATTTGGTTGACATCAGCTTCAAGTGTCCCAGTGTGCAACAGATGCAAGGTTAGTGAGCCCTGTCTGAAAAAGTACTTATCTTCATAAGGTGGCTATTTTGCACGGTTGAATGACCCCTTCTGCACTGCTATGAAAGCCTTCTATTTTCCGGAAAATAGTGAAACATATTTTGTCCTGTTGAAGCATGTACTTTCCCATCTATTATACCACAAATGATCCGATTCGGTTTTCTGAACATCCTTATTTGTCAAAAAGATTTAAATTCTAATCTCGGTCAATTTAGAATAGTTACTCATACTGATTCCCATATGTTGTGCTCAATGTTGCAGAAACGTATTTCCAAGATGGATGAGAATGAATACACATCCAAGTAGGTAGTGCATGCAGTCCGAAGTTAAGGTCAGGCTTGGAGCATGTAGGTGATAGGTTTGTCTCAGAGTGTAAGCAGGACCTGCAAATAATATTCATGGTATTGCAAAGTTCTTTTCTTTGTGTTGATTTCTTAGTAAGTCATGTGTATTTGTGACCCGTTCAACAATGTAACCCACTGATATATTTAACCTCAAGTAGGCGACTACTAGCTGCTTTAGGCCTTGTTGGTTTAATCCCATGGAGATAGGGATTGATCTGGATTGAGTCCCAATCCCAGGTTTCGAGCCCAGGCATGTAAATTTTCCATACCATCAATTTTTTGTGCTCGTTTAATCCCTTCTGGAATTCGTTTCAAGCCCGTCCAGGCAATCTTCCAATGAATTAGGCTGGAAAAAAGTATCGCCATATGACTCGTGGGAGAATTTCCAGGACATACGAGCGCATCGAAGAGTATGAGGCGGTGATTAACTGAATGACAAAGTAAATACAAAGATTTTTGAAGAGGGATTAATTGGGGTTAGTGGGGATTGGACGTAAGGACAAAATCAACCCAATTCCTGTCAGGATCAATTCCACGTCTGCTTCGTTTTAAGCTGAACGAATGAGCCCTTAGAGTTTTTGCTCTTTGCATTGAAATGCTCTTTAACTTCTTATTCGGTTATTAATTTATCTTCTACTTGCCAGATTAATTTACATCTACCTGATAATTTTTCCATAAATGGAAGGAGATATGGTATTCTATTGTATTTGTGAAACCTTTGATGGATCAAAGAGCACATTTTCTGTGGATATACTAATATGATGAAGTTCTTGTTATAACTCTCCATCTTTCTTTTGATACTAGAACAAGGAAAATCATATGTAAAAACCATGTGAAAAAATGTGTATATGGTTTCAGGACTCAGTTGGGCATGTCTCACCAGACAATTAGCATATAATTTTTTCTATCGGTTAGGTATGGGGAAATTCCTTTCCAAAAAAAGGTATTGGGAAATAGGGCACGAGATAAGTAGGTAACGACGTCATTGGCTTGAAATTACCAACACTCTAATTTGAATTTCTTCACGCACCGCAGCCGATACAGGTATTATACATATTGGGAATTTGCAGAGAATTTTTGGTGATATTATTTCAAACTTTTCCTAAATTTTAGAAGCATCGGTGACTGCTCCATAGTTTGTTTGCACACCATTGATTTTTTATTTAAACTGCTGCTACTTACCGAATTATTTGAAAAAAATAGTTTTTTAGTTACTAAATCTGTTTGTAAGTAATGAAATTTTGTTCCTCCCACTTCCCTGTCGCCAAATAACCACCCGTGAAGTGCAGATCTCCAAAAATAAAAGAACTCCTTTGGTTTGCTAGATTTTCCTCCCATAAATACCAAACAAACACTGGGAATTGGGATGAAGGAGACATTTGCAAGGAGAATGGACTGGATTTGTGATAGTTGGTTGCCACATAGCAAGATTGTCACACAAACTGCTCCGAGCACACATTTATAAAATTAAATTGATCTCTTTGTAGGTTTTTCTGGTTATCTCGTAGCAACGCACGGGCATATTACTAGTACACTTTATAAGTTAAAAATAATAATGCCATGAACATATAAGGCATGCGATCCTAATAACTGAAGCAAATCTATCTATAAAATCATACACTCACTATAAGCCTAGTTATTTAAGGTCTTTTCTAAAAAATAATATTGGTTCAGATTGTGCTCATAAATACAAACAACTTCAAGAAGACAAAAAACACACAGACATAAACACTAGCAAGAGAGAAAGATCGGTGACAGAAATTGGGAAACATGGAGTAGAACCTTGTTCCAGCAGTCCAGCCACAAACAACCTTTGATAATCTTGATGACATATGCATCTTCTCAAGCGACAGGTCATCATGCATGGTGCTTCTCCCCTAATTAAAATTATATGAGAAATCCATTGTTACAATCTAGCTAAAAAAGAGTAATCGTTACGATTAATAATAACTGCCTTTGTGAGAAAAAAACTACAATTCAGAAGAGATTCGAACTCAATTGTCCATCGCATGCAAACAAACCAAGATAAAAATCAGGATATCAAATTAGTACTTCCTAAGAGCATCTCTAGCGGTTCTGTAAAACACGGCTTGTAAAATCGGTGATACGGGGCACCGATTGCACAGATTTAGTTCGCAAACACGCGAGCACCGATTAGAACCTGTAAACTAAAACTGAATAATTTAAAGATGACTGCCTTTGTGGCAAAATTCAGAGAAGAATGGGTTCAGAGAAGATGACTGTCGGGAAGAACATCACGATTCAGAGTTTAATTTTTACATAATTTATATAATTTGATCGCAAAAGTAACCTAGACGGAGGCACGCATCTAGCTACCAAAATCTGGCTCGTATGGAGCCTTGCCCGTTGACGGATGCGACGGAGACGCCGCCACCGCTCAGTCGAGGTTGATCACCTCGCACTCCTCCGCCGATTGGCGTCCGCGAGCTCCGCCTCCTCCTCCTCCTCGGTGATGGCGTGCAGGTGTGAGCACTCCGAGCGGCAGCGAAGGCGCGCCACCGCGCGTTGCTCCACCTCATCGGAGTCGACGAAGTCGTGCGGGATCACCGTCCCGCCGTCGCTCTCGTCGGAGCTGTCGCTCTCTCCGGGCGTCGCGTAATCGTGATACCCGGATCTATCGCTCGACGGAGATGGCGGGCGCGGCCGCGAGTAACCCGCCCTCGACGAGCCGCTTTCGGTGTACCACGCGGGGGCGTTGGGGAGGAGGGAGGTCGGCATGTGCGGCGAAGACACATACCGAAGCGCCGTGTGCTTTTTGGCGCCGATGCTGCGGCTGCGCTTGAGCTCCTCCTCCGACTTGAGGAGCTGGCCGCGCGAGCCGATGTGGCGCTTGCTCGAGGCGCTGTCAGGGCACATGGTGGCGAGGCGGGTTGTTTGGCGGCGGCGGCGTAGCAAATGGGGCGGCGCGGCGGCCGGATTTGGGCGCTGGAGGGCTTGCCTGCAGCGGTGGAGAGGGAGAGGGTGCACATCGGAGGGGATAGGGTTTCTGCTCGGGTCGCCCTCTCCGACCGCTAGATGTAGTGGTTCGACGGGGGGTTAAACGGGCCACCGAATACGTTTTACGGGCCAGGGTAATACACTCATTCCTTTATTATTTGGTTTATAGATATAGATATAGATAGGTATAGGTATAGATGTCTAGCTTAATTAATGGATAACAATGCCAAGGGGGTCTAGAATAGAGGCGGGACAAGATGGGGCATACTCCTTCTATCCACAAATAAGTATACATTTGGCTTTAAAATTTGTCCACAAAAGAGTGTATTTCTACCTTTCTAATGTACTTTAAAGTAGGAAAAATTACTTCACGGAGATCAAACTCAATAACATTTAGAAAATGGTCTCTTCATTTTATACATGCACTTACCTCATTGGAGGTGGGAGAATTAAAGCTGAGAGAACATGACTAACACATTTTCAATACACTTTCTACTCCATTCCATAATTTGTCTTAAATTTCTTAAACATCCACTTATTTGCGGACGGAGGGAGTACGATAGAAGACGTGCGTACGTTCATTATAGGAGGGTTTATCTCTAGGCGTCGAATGGTGATTCAAACGCTTGCGATGGCGCTGGCCTCCCGGCAATTATCAGTGGTTTATCTTCAGATCGTCTTGCCCCATGTATCTTGACACTAATGTTGCACCTTCATCCATTCTCCAATTCAACGTACACCAACACATCATATAATTATATATAAGCAGACTCTTTAACATAGAAGTATAGCGAATGAACTGAAATTTAAATAACCTCTTCTGAGTGAGTGCAGCAACATGGCAGAATATACACTGATTACTTGTTTTCTAAATTACACTAGTTGAGTGCCCATGCGTTGCCACGGCCGTTCTACTTATTTTCTTATCGTATATTGAAATTTGATTCAAGTGAAAAATCATGGGCAAAAATATTTGTGAAACTAAATGTCCATACAATGCGGTGCTTTTTTGCAAAGCATGCTAGTGGTGTTATTGGTCTCAAATTCTTTTTTTCCAGCTGGATTGGTCTCATATTCTCTCTAAATCTTGATAAGTACTCCCTCCATCTAAAAAATAACTGACTTGGGTTTGTCTAAAGAATGATGCATTGCAGATTGTGACTTTTATATTCTTCCTTAAAACACAATAGTATAGCATAAGAGATCAGTGTGTAAAAATGGTTACGCGACATTATACTAAAACCTAGGTGTTGCAAGTTTGTCATTCAAAATTGTACTCCCTCCATCCAAAAAATAACTGACTTGGGTTTGTTTAAATTCGAATATATCTATACACTAAAATGCGTTTAGATACATTCGAATTTAAACAAACTCAAGTCAGTTATTTCTAGACAGCAGGAGTACAATTTTGAATGACAGACTTGCAAAACCTAGGTTTTAGTATAATGTCGCATAACCATTTTTACACACCAATCTCTTATGCTATACTATTATGTTTTAAGGAAGAATATATAAGTCACAATCTGCAATGCATCATTCTGTAGCTAAACTTGAGATAAGAGGAGAATTGACTATGTCCAACAATCACCCAACTGACAGTGGTACATTGACAATTATTCATATCTTACAAGCAAGCTTCATTTAACTTGCGTGTAACAACTTAAGTACAACACACACAACTTACATGATCTGATAATTCCACTGCATGTCAATCACCAGAGCTAAAATCTCATAGTTGTAATATATCTTTCTTCAACCTAGAAGTAGCTTCTTTTACATTAGCTCATACGGTAGCAATTTAGTGGTGAATGTGCATGTCCCGCTCTGTTCCTGGATGACAGATGTGAGCCTTCATGACAAGTAGGGTGTGCATAAAGACTTCCTCATAGTGCAGTGGCCCCTAGGGTTATTCAACAGGTGAGCGCGAGAACTGGTATTTACCGTTGACATCTTCGAAGCAGCTTTTAGGTATCCCTTGAGAAATTGTTAGAACATACTCTTCACCAGATGTAGCAAGCACAATGCATGAGGCCAAATTACCATTTGGTAGCTGATAAAGAAAAATCCAGGTTTCTCTAACAAGTTTTAGGTAGCAAGGTAAATTAGCACTGTGTATAGGATTAGAATATTTCAAGTATATTTATAAATGAGTGAACAAGCTCAGCTTCAGTGTATAGCTTAGTATCAACTAAAATTCCCAAGAAACTTTAAACCATGGACGCACGTATTCATTATTATGAGCAATAATCAGCATGTAGTACTACTAATAATTATTCAAGCATTATCGTAGTAAGAATTATAGGAATTCAAAAACAAACTTCAAGGTAAGTAGGTAGCTGACCAATATAATGACTACAGATAATTGTCAGTTCTATTTTAGCAAGGTCCATGTATCACATAGCTCCGACTCACAATTTTTCATGATGTACCAACATAACCCCTAAAGACGCACAAAAAAAAAGCTATGAAGATGCATGTGAACATGAAATGCACGCATTAGAAATGCCCGAACAATGAATCAAGTTCTTTTAATATGCAGAATCAAGAGCACTGCCAACCATAATAATCCATAATTTTCAAAGAAATGTCAACTTCAATTAGTGTAAACAGGCAGATATTATGGCCACTTGGTAAGTCCTCTACATCCTTGTCAAAATAAGTTGGTGGCCTGACCTGATCAGCAGGTAACTATGGCTGGTAACAACAAAATTAAAAGTTCTGTTAAATATAATAAAGAGAAGAACCTGCGCGGAAGAATTACCACTATGCTAAATGATGTTACTAACAATGTATCCACAAAGATCACCACTGTGACAAACAAGGAACATTTAATTTTTTTATAAACGGCTAGTGCTGTTGGATCATATTGAAGGGGTGTTTGAAATATTAAGCAATTGCAAACAATATATCTTCCATCCTTATGCATAGGACTGGAAATCACGCGTACAACTCTCCAAGAAACATAAATATAGGTGGGAAGGCTGTCCTACTAACCGAGGAAACAAATATCCAGTGTCCTATTAACCGAGAAGACGAATATCCAGATCCATTTTTGACAAGGTAACGGTATTCAAGGAAACATGGCGAGTAATATCAAGACTATGAAAAAGAAATAATGTAAGCACACCAAAACACATTGCCAATCCAATTGAAAAGTAGTATTAAGCTAAAGTGTGCTTACATTTGAATCTGCAGAATCAAGAGCGCTTGAAAAATAATCTAGAAACCATTTGAATCTACTTCTATTCATTATGAGCCCTAACCCTCTGCCCGGACTCACTTCGTCGTTGTGTGGCCGCTCCATGCTGTGACTATTAGTTGGTACATGATCTAAAAAACTATTAGTTGGTACAAATATAACCAGGTAGTATAGAGAAGAATAGATATACAGATAGCAAGGAAAATAGAGCAATTGATTTGTTTAATTAATGCTCTTGTTCAAAAAACTGGAGAAGCTTTCTAGCTACCGCGTCTCTCCATGCTAGTTCTGGGATAAGAGCAGCTGAGGACAGGGGCATCATCTTTACTACTAAAAATATTGACTCTTGATGTAGGGGTCCGAATCAAATTCTTATATCAGGGTATTACTTGCACAAAATTGAAAAATAAATAGCCAGATTACTAAATACTGCCTTCTATGTATAGTGAACCCATCACAACCAATATATGCTCGCATGTTTCTCAATAGATCACTACAGAAGGGGAATACAATAGTATTTGAGTGCAGAAAATGGTAAGTTTAACTGCAATTTTGGGGTGCCCTCTTGGACGGCAACGGAGTGTACACCTAATGGGAAGATTTTGATTCAGTTACATGACAACTCTGTTTACAGAAATGATGGGCATGAGAGCTAACAATATATGTTATAAGCAACATGACAACCTAGAAAATTGCCTTTGCGTGCAAAGGGTAACAAAACTACAACAGTGTACAGTTTAGGAAAGTCAATCTTCAATCAAGTAATTTACACGGTATCAAGATCTAAGAAAGACCATGCTAAATTTCAACTTCTGACCGCCCAACATGTTGAGCAATATTGTCCATACCTTGAGTCATCGTCACCGTAGCCAATTCATATGGGAATGTCTTAGAGAACCCAACCTTGCCGGTTTCTTCACTTCTCTCATGCAGCTTTTATATCTTCTCATGGCATTTGATACTCATCATTACCTAATAAATTTACAAAAAAAGACATGAGATACATTCAGAGTGCAAATTATGTATCATTTCAACATAAAAGAGTGCTACCCATAAGAACATGAGATCTTGATACCGTGTTCAGGAGCTTTCTATTGTATTGAAAAAAATCAACATTATGAACCAATCAATGGGTCAGCTATACAATATATATAGCACATGAAATTTAGAAGGAAACTGCAAGTTTGGGAGGCATAGCCATAGCCTAACAGAAAATGGTTTAGGAACAATGTAACTTATTCGGATGCATTCGGGTGCATACTACTGAGCTAATGTAGTTGAACATGGATCTCTCTAGTAAATTAACATCTTATACCATTTACCACTAAGCTAAGGAAGTTGAACATATCATACTACAATTGTTAAGGAAATTGAAAGCAGAGCCGAATCAACAGAAAATCTGAAACTTTGTCGCCATTGCATCCATGAGTCATGTTATTGATCTATACTATTTGAATTCACATGCACAAACAACTAAAACACTCAGTGTATTGTATAGTTTTTCATATTCTCATTCCCACCATGAATTTTCTGATACAAATGCCATTATAAATGGGACAAAATAGGTACATGATTACAAGCACCGACCCTAGCATACTGCAATACCAACTCATCATCAAATCAACAATAATCTAAGTCATTTTCCCTGTTGTAATATTAACAATATTCAGACTTCAGAAGTTCAGAGAGGGATATTAATGGTTGACCAACCTTCCAAAGGCAGAGGGTTGGTGACACATCAGGGACAGAGGGCAGTGAACAACGGACCCCTCTTCTCGAAAAAGTCAGCATCAGGATCCCAATCCATGACATGACCTCCCCCTAAAAAATCACAGTAAATAAATCCACTCAAATCTCGCATCCTTGATCACCGGGAGGAGTCCAAGAAAATGCCATGGATCTCACGTACGCCATAGAAAATAGATGGGGTCCCCACGGTGACCCTGATCTGCCATGCCTCAGAGGCGGTATGCTGCTTTGACAACGCCAGTGTCGCCTCCTGAGTGTGAGCCGCCACTGGCGAGGATGGCGACCTCGAGGGGCTGACGTGGGCTTGGAGCGCATCGGTGGCGACCTCGAGGCGGTGGCCACAGGCTAGGTGCACCGGAACCCTAGTGCACGAGAGACAAGAAGATAAAATGGGTGATCCCCTGCTACGACTGCTCCTCCTTGCCTAGCTAGGACAGTTCGTCGGCAGCGATCTTAGACCATGTCAGGCTAGAGGCGCTGCCGAAGGAGGATGGCCTCCTTGGAGGTTCTCGGGCTCTTAGTGGTGGCGGGAGGGCGCAGGGGTGGGGGCAAGATGGGAGGGGCAGCCGAGGCGGGTTCCATGGGAGTAGGTCAGGGTCCTTGGTTATAGAAATATTTATGGCTCACAAAATTATGAATACAAAGTAGGAATTTGTTATTTCTCACTCAGGCTAGGAGCTGTTGTTTCTCAATCAATTTTTACATCATAAAACACATGATTCCGCATATTTGTTAGTAACTTCAGATGTAGAAGTGTGGTTCTGTGCATACTTCTAAACAGTAAGTAGCACATTATTTCCATTAGATGAAGAATATGCCCCAAGGATGGTCAAATTATGTTTGGTCCACTTAAATTTGTATCTTTACTTCAACAAATTAGTCCAAAATATAACTCAACATCAAACTGAGTAGATGCAGAGCAGTAAAGTTTATTCATTTATTAATGTCTCTCAGGAGGAAAACAAGACAATGTTCATACGTAGCCTCTATTGGTTACAATCATGCATAGATGATAGGTCCCATACCAAGGCGCTATGAACTAATCTCAAGCTTACATACGTAAGCGTATCTGTTCTTAACATATTTCAAGATTCAGCAAGATAAAACTTAGCAACAAACTGAAATCACAAATGTGCATCCTTTGCTAATCAGCAGTTAATTATTCTTGACATCCAATCAATTCCTAGAACATTTATCAAAATCAATTCCTGGAACATTTATCAATCAAGAATCCAACTAAAACTCTAACACAAATAATACAAAATTGAGCATTCATTTGTAGAAGCATTTGTTCCTATGACCAATACAAGAATCTGAATAGCTCCAACCAAGAAATCGCAGCTGCTACAAGAATTAACTTCGAAATAAATGGAGTCCAACACGATTGATGAACTATATGCTGTAGAGCTAACAATCAAGAACCGAGAACTCTCTACTTACCTACCTTTCTTTGAGAACGTGCCAGGAACAACACGAAAGGGCACCGATAATACGGAAAAACTGACCTCCCGTGACGTGACGAACGAGGATACATCAATATTGTCGGGGCACGCCCTGCCGTTCCGGTAGCCGTCGCCTAATTTGCTGCTGACGGGGCTGCATATGGGGACGGAGAGGCTGGGCGGTGCTCGGTGAGCGATCCGATGCTCCACGAGGCGCAGATGCCATAGGACAAAGTCAGGCGGCGGCCGTGGGGGCCACTGCGGGATCCCATGGCGGCCATAGCGGGCATCATCTGCGTGCACTTCCCCGCGGAGGCCTCGGGTCAGGGTTGGGGTCGGGCTCGTCGTCTGCGGCGTAGAATGCAGCGCCCCTAGCCTTAGGAAGTGTCGGAGCGGGCGGGAGAGGATCCCAGTGAGACGCAGGAGGTGGCGGATGGCTCGCCGACGCAGGAAAGCGACGTGTTGGTGCGGCAAGGGAGCCAAGCGGCAGCGCACACTGGATCAAGGAGCGAGGTGGCGGCGGACTGCGCGGTGAGGGAGGCGGCCCAAGGAGGAGCGATGGATGTTCGGGAGTTCATGGAGGCGAGCAGGCGAGGTTGGGGATCGAGGTTCAGTTTCTTCCTGGCGGCGCTGGGGGTTGCAGTCTCGTGCTTCTGTGTTTTTTTTTTGATACGTTGTGTGTGGTATTAGGGTTAGAGCGGTAGGTGGCCCTGGCCGGCTACTTTTCTTTTCTCACCTGGGCACTCTGAATCGATACTTTCCACTAATAGGTGGCAGAGAAGTGTAATTAACTAAGAAAGTATTGAGATGAGTTATTGTACCCATTAGATTTAGATCAGACGGTCCTGACTTTTTCAATGTTTGATGTCAAAGTGTCAAAGTACAACCTACCAACACCGACTTCTTTTTAATAGTAAAGATAATAGGAATTTAGACAAGAAATTACACAACTTGACATCATTACAAATAGAACAGAAAAGAACCAGGCCAAAACAACTGCTTGTAGTTTTCTAAATTTTTGACAAGATACATCTTAGACGCATTAGACTGATTTTTGACAAGATACAAGCATGTGTGTCATGTTTCAAGATTAATTGATGATTCCAACATAATACTTTCATGACTTGTGTGGCTTTGGCATTACCCAATTGAACAATAAAGAACAAGGGGAGCAATAACATAATACTTTCATGAATATACACCGATTACAATAGCAGCCATCGATAAACTTAGTAGTGGGCATATATAAAAGTTGTTGATGATGCGTATGTATGTATGTATACATGTCCAAATGACCGGCCACTTCTTTTGCTACACACACACTTGGTGCCTGTACTGTTCTCCCCTTGTCTCACACTCTTTTTTTATGAGAAACCTATGGTAGTACTGTATTTTACACTATGTACCTTCATGAACTAAGCAAATAGCTTAACGGGTATCCAGATTTACAGGATGCGACAACTAAATATATGAAGCTGTAATCACTATATAGCTGAAGCTGCAACCACTATATATCTGAAGCTCCGACCACTATATATCTCGATTTACAGGCTGCGACCACTATATAGCTGAACAAAGAGGACATGGGATTTGCTTTGTGAGCTAGCTTACCGCCATTGTGCGCCCGCCGCGCCACGGCAAGCCACACCCGGCGCACAGGCGCCACCACTCCAAGGCTGGATTGATACTACGAAAATGACTCCACTGTTGAAGAAAAAGGCGCACTTTACCGGAGGTTGTCGTCAACATCGGAAGTCCCTGTAGCTTCACCGCTCACCGGAGAAGACCGCAGTCACCGGTGCGGTCCAAGATCCGGCAAGAAGCGGCGGCACAGGAAGGCAGGAGGTGGAGGCGGCGAGTAATGATCTAACTAGATAAATTCCCCAGATCGCACAAATCATAGAGCAAGGGGGCGAGGAATCAGAGAATTTGGATGAGAAATAGAGAAGTAGATGAGAGCCGAGCAGTGAAGCGACAACGGTGCACTAGGGTTCTTATTTCTCAAGGTAAATGACAAGTTCGCTTAGGGTTACATCCAGGCATGATATAGCATCCGATGCAATAGTGCAATGATGGACAAATTAACGAAAAGTAGAGGCGACAACGATAGGAGAATACTGAGGATGAAGAGACGGTGTTGGAGCAAACGGCTACCTGCCCCCTTGAACATGGGCCATAGGATGTCACTTGAACGAACCGGTATGAGTAAATCTGGACTGTCCGTTAACTGACGAAACAATCACCCTGTTCAGTCTTTGTATCTGAATCTTCAGTTCATGGCAATCCCCTTCCCCTCAAGATCATACTAGTCATCGAGTATGGAAAACCGGAAACACAACCTCCAAAAATGTAATGTTTTCCCAGCTGGCAGCCTCTTCAGGTAGATTGACCCACTTAATTAACCATTGTACCACAGGTACATTGTTCCTAGGTACCACTCTCCTAGCCAAGATAGCTTCAAGGGCCACTTGTATGTTACCATTAGCATCAATCAGGGGCAAATGAGGAGTAGGAACTGTCCTTGGCCCAATATGCTTCTTCAATTGACTTACATGGAAGATAGGGTGGATCTTGCACCCTTCTGGTAGCAATAACCTATAAGCCGGTTCTCCCACCCTTTTCAAAACTCTGAATTGGCCATAGTATTTGGAGTATAGCTTTAGAGTTCTGTGTAGACTAAGGGAAGTGTGGCTATAAGGTTGTATTTTTAGGTACACCATGTCTCCTTCTACAAACTCTCTCTTTCCTCCTTTTATCTACATACTTCTTCATTATGTCCTGTGCTTTTAGTAAGTTATCTTTTATCACCTCATTGGCTAACTGCCTTTTCTGCACAAGTCCGTGTAGTTCCTCACTGCTCTGTTCAGCTAGCACCACCTCATTAAGAGCATCTCCACTCGTTGGGTGTTCCCAGGCCGAAATCCAGAGCTATTTACCGTCGGACGGAACTAGTTTTCGGCCTGGGAACGCCTAGTTTCCCGCCCGTGTTCCCAGATCGGCATGTTTTCGCCCAAATTCGGCTCAAATTCATCCAGTTTTCGGCATAATATGAATAAAGAGCAATGTTCGACATAGTTCTGCATAAAATTAAACATAGTTCGTCATAAAATTAAACATAGTTCGGCGAACAATGAAAATACAACATATTTTGTCCTAGTTCGTCCAGTTCATGCTAGGCATCTATGTGTTATCCCTGCATGTCCATAGGTGCTCAACCAGATCATCCTGCAGCTATTGATGCACTACCGGGTCTCGGATCTCCTGACGCATGGCGATGAAGGCAGCCCAGGTTGGTGACACCTGGTGATCAGGCTGTGCAAGAGGTCTCTGTTTGTAGTATGGCTCCTTCTGCTCGACCAAACTCACTGGGTCCTTCCTCTCATCCTCAATGATCATGTTGTGCAGGGTCACACAACAATTCATCACTTCCCACATCTGATGTTTCAACCAGGTCATAGCAGGGAACCGGACAACTGCAAACCTCTGTTGGAGCACACCAAATGCCCGCTCCACATCCTTCCTACAAGCTTCCTGTTCCTTGGCATATTGAGCATGCTTGGGGAGTATCGGGTTTGAGATAGTCTTCACAAATGTTGGCCATCTTGGATAGATGCCATCTACAAGATAATATCTCTTGTTGTAGTGGTGCCCATTGATCTCAAAGTACACGGGGGGAGCATGACCCTCAACAAGCTTGGCAAAGACATTTGAGGAGTTGAGAATGTTGATGTCGTTATTCGATCCTGCCATGCTGATACATTGCAAATGTATCTATAATTTTTGATGTTCCATGCTTGGTTTTATCCACTTTCTTGTGTTTTGTCCACACTTTGGAGTACTTTTCATATGATTTCTTGGACTAACCTATTAACAAGAGCCACAGTGCCAGCTGCCTGTTTTCTGCTGTTTTTGGTTCCAGGAAAGTCAGAAAATAAATATTCTCGGAATTGGATGGGACAAAAGCCAAAATGCCTATTTTCCCGGAAGTCATCAGATGCCAGAGTACGAGACGGAGAGGGGCCACCACACCACCTGGCCGCGTGGCCCAGCCTGGCCTGCGCCAGGGGGTGGTCTGGCCGCCTCCGGCACCCCCTCGGCCTCCCCTTCCGCCTATAAGATGCCCTCGGGACGAAAACCCTAAGTACCCGATCAAAAATCCACAAAAGAGTCTGTAGCCGCCGTCATCTCCATCCCTAGACCGGGAGGGATCTGAAGCTCTTCCCGGCACCCTGCCGGAGAGGGTAATTCACCCTGGAGGCCTTCTTCATCACCATGCAAGCCTCTGGTGTAATGCGTGAGTAGTTCATCCTTGGACTACGGATCCATGTTGTAGCTAGATGGCTGGTTCTCCTCCTTTGTGCTTTCATGTTTAGATCTTGTGAGCTCCGTTCTTGATCAAGATCATCTATTTGTAATTCTACATGTTGTGTTTACGGGGATCCGATGGATATTGAGATGCTATTTCAGATTGATTATTGATTCTATCATGTCTTTGTTATTTGCGATCTTGCATGCTTTCCGTTGTTAGTAGCTATCTTGGCCAAGTAGATGCTAGCAACTCCAAGAGTTAGTATTTATGCTCAATAGTGGGTTCATGCCTCTGGTAATCTGGGGAAGTGACAGAAATCTCTAAGGTACTAGATGTGTTGTTGCTACTAGGGAGAAAACAACAATCCTTTGTTCATAGAACAATCGTATTGTTTACTTTACACGCAATTGGTAAAGCAATAATCTGTTGCTTGCAACTTAATACTGGAGGGGGTTCGGATGATAACCTAAAGGTGGATTGTTAGTCATAGATGCAGTTGGATGGAGGTCTATGTATAATGTTGTAATGCCCAATCAAGTCTCAAAGGAGTCAAGATGATTAGTATATGCATGTATTGCTTTCTCGATGTTTGTCAATTGCCCCGCTGTAATTTGTTCACCTAGCATGTTATCTATCTTAAGGAGAGCCACCTCTAGTGAACTATGGATCCCGATCCTTTTTCTTTACATACAATCTATAAACTGTTACTGCTTTGTGTTTACTTTCTGCAAACTATTACTTCCTTCCATTCGATACGTTTAATCCTTTGTTTTCAGCAAAACACAGTGAGATTGACAACCTCATCGCAAGTTGGGGACAAAGTTCTGTGGTTGTGTTGTGCAGGTCTCCATGTTGCTACTAGCACCGGTAGTGCGCCCTGCCAAGGCTCAGCTAGCAACACCTTTGGGGTGTTTCCTTGCTCCTACTGGTTCGATTAAACCTTGGTTTCATAACTGAGGAAAACTTGTTGCTGTGCTCATCATACCTTCCTCTTGGGGTTCCCAACGAGCTCTACATCAACACTGCACCAGCATTTTTCTGGCGCCGTACACCGAGCCATCAAGCATTTTTCTGGCGCTGTTGCCGGGGAGTCAAGGACATCTTCACAAGGGGAGTCCCTCATAACCAATCTCTTTACTTTGTTATTTTTGTTTTGCCTAGTTTCTTTTTGCTTTGTTTGCTTGTTTTGTTATCAAAAACACAAAAAAAATAGTTTTACTAGTTTGATGTCTTATTTGAAAACACAAAAAAATGACTACTCTTGAAAACACTAAGTTGTGTGACTTCACTAGCACCAACAACAATGATTTTATGAGCACACCTATTGCTCCACCTGTGCCTGAAGATACCTTCTTTGAGATAAAACCTGCTTTGCTCAATCTTGTTATGAGAGAATAATTTGCTGGTATTGGTAATGAAGATGTTGCTGCCCATCTAAATAACTTTGTTGAACTTTGTGAGATGCAAAAGCATAGAGATGTAGATGGTGATATTATTAAGCTGAAATTTTTTCCTTTCTCTTTGAGAGGAAAAGCTAAAGAATGGTTGAATTCCTTAACTAGGAATAATATTGATTCTTGGACTAAATGCAAAGATGCTTTCATTGGAAAATATTATCCTCCTGCTAAGATTATATCTATGAGAAGTGAAATAATGAAGTTTAATAATCTGATAATGAACATGTTGCTCAAGCTTGGGAAAGAATGAAATCTTTGGTTAAGAATTGTCCCACTCATGGACTGACTGCTTGGATGATCATCCAAACTTTTTATGTAGGATTGAACTATTCTTCAAGAAACCTATTGGATTCTGCTGCTAGAGGTACCTTTATGACCATCACTTTGGGTGCTGCAACAAAATTTCTGGACAATATGATGGTTAATTATTCTGAATGGCATACTGAGAGAGCTCCACAAGGTAGGAAGGTAAATTCTGTTGAGGAAACTTCCTCCTTGAGTGATAAGATTGATATTATTATGTCTATGATTGTTAATGGGATAGCCCATATTGATCCAAATAATGTTCCTTTAGCCTCTTTGGTTGCTCAAGAAGAGCAAGTTGATGTGAACTTCATAAGAAATAACAATTTTGGCAATAATGCTTATAGGAACAATTTTGGTAACAACAATTATAAGCCATATCCTCCCAACAATTGTAATGCTTATGGAAATTCTTAGAACAATAATAGGAGTGCTCCCTCTAAACTTGAAGTTATGCTTAAAGAGTTTATTAGTAAACAAACTGTTTTCAATAAAACTATTGAGGAAAAACTCTCTAATGCTGAACGAAATATAGCATCTTTGGCTGAAGCTCAATCTTATTTGAATAAAATGGCTGCTAAACCTGAAACTAATGATAATCCCTTTGCAGCTACTAATGCCATACAAGTAAGAATTGATGAAAATGTTAGACTATTAGCTGAATTACATGCTAAGTGGGAAAGAGAAGATAAAACTTCTAGAAACATTAGTGTTTCTACTATCACCACCACTAGTGTTGAGGCTAGTAATAGTTCTACTACTTTAGATGATAAATTTGATTTTTATCTTGATGGTTGCAATATCTCTGAAGTTATTAAGTTCCTACAAAAGCTTGCTAAAAGTCCTAATGCTAGTGCTATGAACATGGCCTTTACAAAACACATTACTGATGCTCTCATAAAGATTAAAGAAGAAAAGATGAAACATAAAGCTTCTATTCCTATAAAACAAGAAGATGGTTGGGAACCCATCATTAATATGAAAGTGAATGACTTTGATTTCAAAGCTTTATGTGATCTTGATAGTAGTGTTTCTATTATTCCTAGAAGGATTTATGATATGCTTGATTTCCCTCCTCTTGAAGATTGTTATTTGAATGTCCCACTTGATGATAATGCTAAAAAGAAACTCACGGGGAGTATTAATGATGTTCTTATTATGGTTAACAATGCCTATGTCCTTGTTGATTTCTATGTTTTGGATGTTGAATACAATGCTTCTTGTCCTATTACTTTGGGAAGACCTTTCTTAGAACTGTTGGTGCCATTATTGATATGAAAGAAGGCACCATTAAATATCAACTCCCACTCAAGAAAGGTATAGAACACTTCCCTAAGAAGATAGATAAGATTTCCTTTGCTTCTCCTATGAAAACAAAATTTGGTATTAATGCTTCTTCATTTGAGAACACTTGATTCTTTTTCTTGCTTCTTATGCCTAACTTAAAGGCGTTAAAGAAAAGTACTTATTGGGAGATAACCCAAAATTTTTAGATGAGTATTGGAAGTTATTACTTAATTAATAACCGCTCCTTATCCTTTTTATTTGCTTTTTGTGCCAAGAGTAACCTCTAATGAGAGAGAAGTAATGATTGGAAAAGTTGCTGTCCCAAAACAGATATCTGTGCTTCACCGTAAAAATTCGTGTAAAATCTCTGAACGTCTTTTTGAGGCGTGCATTTTTGTGCTTCTGCCCAGGTTGTTATCTAACTTTCATTAGTTCAACACTTTTTGATTTGAGCAACAGAAGGTCTTCGAAAAAATTCGTCTTTACCTGCTGGTCTGTTTTGACAGATTTCTGCCATTTTCTGCATTTGCTTCTTGTTGGTTCCTTTTTGAGTTCTTTTGGGGAATTGAGCTTTTTGAGGGAAGTGCTACAGTAGCTAGTGTTCTAATGGAAGTTTATTTGGTGTTAGAACTGAACCTTAAGACTTATTTATCTTGAGTGCAGTAATGTTGCTAATAAAGATTGTGTGAAGTTTTGTATGAAGGAAAAATTTCAGGTGTATGGAAGGAATGAGTAATGAGATTAAGGATGGACTAAATCTCAAGCTTGGGGATGCCACGTGTGTCACCCCAAGAAATATCCAAGAAGTACAAGCGTCAAAGCTTGGGGATGCCCAAGGCATCCCCTTCTTCATCAATAAAAATCCCAGGTTTCTTCCAAACGCTTCATTTTTATTGTTTCATGCACAGTTGTGTTGTTCTTAGAGCGTCTTCTTTTTCGTTTTCGTTTTGGTTTTTTGTTTGCTTTGGTTTTCTTAGTTTTCTGAATGAATTGGTTGGACCCCCTCTTTCATACTTTAGTTTGCAAATAGTTTGGTTTGGTTTGGAAAAGAGTAGGAAAGTCCATGCTTATGTGGTAAAAAGAGCTCGTTTTTGACTGTGGCCTATGCTCTGTCATGCCATGCTTGATATTGTTTTGGCTTTATGCTTAGTATTCTTTGTTGTAGCATGACTTGTTATAAACAATTGATATTGCTTAATGTGCCTTGGATGAATCATGCGTTGTTTTAGCATATTAAAGCATAGTATAGTGGTATTCTCCTTTGATGCTTTATTTGGGTTGACTTGGCGCATGCTCACACCATGTTATGACTATCTCAAGTCACCATAGCCTTTATGATCCTTTAGTTTTCAACTTGTAGTATCACTTTATGCTTCGATCAATGATGTTTTGTCGCTCTGCATGATTATGGCCATTATTGCTCTCTTAGTTTGTCGCTCCCAGTCTTTTGCTAGCCTCCACAACCAAGTATGAGTTCCACTTATGCATCCAACTCCCTAAACCAAGTTATTCCAAAGAGTCCACCATACCTACCTACCTACTATCTTATGCTATTCCAAGTATATTCATGCTTTTGTTTACCTTCCAAATTAAACTTGTTATGAGAAAACTAGTGATTAAAGCTCTCACGAACTTGATGGCACACTTTACTTTTCTTGCCCTTAATAAACTTGAACCATTGTGTCGTCTATGTTGTATATGCTTGCACTTATTTGTTGGGAATTAGCAGAACCATGCTTTCATGGGGAATGCTTTCAACATTGCACTTGGTACTTATACCTAGTTGATATCATGCTCTTTTGTATATGGATGTCGTCGGTGTGAAATGAAAGGGGAGCTTGTAAGTCCATGGAGTTATGTATATGTGTTAGAGAAAAGCCTGGGCTGCCGGTCTAATCCATGCTGACATGGTGGAAACCTGCAGCGTAACCATAATGAGCTGTCTATGAAGCATTCTTCTTATAAAAAAAGAGTCCTATATTGAGAAAAAAGAGAAAAAGAAAAAAAAAGATTATGAAAAGAGGAAAGAGAGAAAAAAGCACCATATTCCCATGGTAAATAAGAAGATTGCTGAGATGCTCGTTGTCTGCTTGCCTTGTTATTTTGATATGGGGATTCTTCCGTATCATCGGGCAAGGGGTACCCCATTGGCGGTTCTCTATGATACACGTGTAATTACGATGACAAGAACTTACAGGTGACTAAACTTGAGTAGCATGAGGAGCGACCCTTGTATACAAGGGACATGAGATTTCTAACTTATACTTCGTCAAGCATGTACACCATAGTTTGTTCACTTTAACCTTAATCACTTCAAGATGCTTATGATAGGGGCAATGAGAGCTGAAAGCTATAAGTACCATAATTTTTGGAAGCTCTTTATGAGACTTGAATCCCTACTTCCTTTTATAAAGGCCTTTCTTCCACCATTATATTGAGTCTCCATCTTTTATCTTTATGCACCTACTTTGAGAGCATAGTGGCCATTCTTAGTTCTATGTGCATTGTTCCAAGACTAGTTGATTGATGCATAACTTGATATTGCTTGTTTTAAACTATTTGTATCTAGTCACTCTTATGAACTTTGAAGGTGTCCTATGCATTTATATTTGCTACTCTATGAGGGACAAGCTGAATACTATTATGCTATGTTTTCTTTATGTGAAACAAACAAACGTTTTGCAAAGCATTGTTATTCATGAATCTTTTGTTTGTGCCTTTTCATGTTGCATCATAGTTTCTTTGTCTTATTGCTAGAACTTTGTCTTTCATGTTATGATTGAAGTACTATGATCCCAGCTTTGAATGTTTTACAAATACTTTGATCAAGTCTTTGATGGTGCATGTCACCTCAAAAATTATTCTTTCTTTTTATCACTTACCTACTCGAGGACGAGCAGGAGTTTAAGCTTGGGGATGTTGATACATTGCAAATGTATCTATAATTTTTGATGTTCCATGCTTGGTTTTATCCACTTTCTTGTATTTTGTCCACACTTTGGAGTACTTTTCATATGATTTCTTGGACTAACCTATTAACAAGAGCCATAGTTCCAACTGCCTATTTTCTACTGTTTTTGGTTCCAGGAAAGTCAGAAAATGAATATTCTTGAAATTGGACGGGACAAAAGCCAAAGTGCCTATTTTTCCGGAAGTCATCAGATGCCAGAGTACGAGACGGAGAGGGGCCAGGGGGCCACCACACCACCTGGCCGCGCGGCCCAGCCTAGCCCATGCCAGGGGGTGGTCTGGACGCCTCCGGCACCCCCTCGGCCTCCCCTTCCGACTATAAGATGCCCTCGGGACGAAAACCCTAAGTACCCAATCAAATATCCATGAAAGAGTCTGTAGCCGCCGTCATCTCCATCCCTAGATCGGGAGGGATCTGAAGCTCTTCCCGGCACCCTGCCCGATAGGGGAATTCACCCTGGAGGCCTTCTTCATCACCATGCAAGCCTCCGGTGTGATGCGTGAGTAATTCATCCTTGGACTACAGATCCATGTTGTAGCTAGATGGCTGGTTCTCCTCCTTTGTGCTTTCATGTTTAGATCTTGTGAGCTCCGTTCATGATCAAGATCATCTATTTGTAATTCTGCATGTTGTGTTTGCAGGGATCCGATGGATATTGAGATGCTATTTCAGATTGATTATTGATTCTATCATGTCTTTGTTATTTGTGATCTTGCATGCTTTCCGTTGTTAGTAGCTATCTTGGCCAAGTAGATGCTAGCAACTCCAAGAGTTAGTATTTATGCTCGATAGTGGGTTCATGCCTCTGGTAATCTGGGGCAGTGATAGAAATCACTAAGGTACTAGATGTGCTGTTGCTACTAGGGAGAAAACAAAAATCCTTTGTTCATAGCCTTATTGTTTACTTTACACGCAATTCGTAAAGCAATAATTTGTTGCTTGCAACTTAATACTGGATGGGGTTCGGATGATAACCTGAAGGTGGATTATTAGTCATAGATGCAGTTGGATGGCGGTTTATGTATAATGTTGTAATTCCCAATCAAGTCTCAAAGGAGTCAAGATGATTAGTATATGCATGTATTGCTTTCTCGATGTTTGTCAATTGCCCCGCTGTAATTTGTTCACCCAGCATGTTATCTATCTTAAGGAGAGCCACCTCTAGTGAACTATGGATCCCGATCCTTTTTTTTTACATACAATCTATAAACGGTTACTGCTTTGTGTTTACTTTCTGCAAACTATTACGTCCTTCCATTCGATATGTTTAATCCTTTGTTTTCAGCAAAACACGGTGAGATTGACAACCTCATCCAAGTTGGGGACAAAGTTCTGTGGTTGTGTTGTGCAGGTCTCCATGTTGCTACTAGCACCGGTAGTGCGCCCTGCCAAGGCTCAGCTAGCAACACCTTTGGGGTGTTTCCTTGCTCTTACTGGTTCGATTAAACCTTGGTTTCTTAACTGAGGATAACTTGCTGCTGTGCTCATCATACCTTCCTCTTGGGGTTCCCAACGAGCTCTACATCAACACCGCACCAGCATTTTTCTGGCGCCGTACACCGAGCCATCACATGCCAAAGGAGTGCCAGATCCAAAGATCATGTGTAGCAACTACCTCAAGTATCATAGTGCAACCTCCTTTGTGGCCTTTGTACATCCCCTGCCATGCAAATGGACTGTTCTTCCAGTGTTAATGCATGCAGTCTATGCTTCCAAGCATCCCAGGGATCCTCTTCTTTCATTGACTGCGAGGATCCGAGCAGTGTCGTCAGTAGTGGGTGTTCTCAAGTACTATGCCCCAAACACTGCAATCACGGCCCTGCAGAACTTGTATAAGCAATCAATGGTGGTGGACTCAACCATGCAAAGATAGTCATCAACACTGTCAGCTGGCGCTCCATATGTAAGCAACCTCATCGCCACTGTGCACTTCTATAGTGAGGAAAAAACAACCATGCCGGTGCAGTATTTCTTGCACATGAAATAGGGGTCGAACTCCCGGATGGCATGCACGATCTCGAGGAAGAGCTTTTCGCTCATCCTGAAACAATGCCGAAACACGAGCTCTTCATGGAGCGGCTCGTCGTCGAAGTAGTCGGCGTACAACATGCAGTAGCCCTCCGCCTTCTGCCTTGCTTTGCACTTTCAGCGACCCTTCGCCGAGCCTCCACGCTTCGGCGTTGCAGTCTGCATGTACAACCGTGCCAGAGAGGCGAGGATTTGCACGTGCTCTACATCTTCGGCGGCTGCGGCGTTCTCTTCCTCCATCAACACGACGAACAGCTCCTCATCATCGGAGTCCATGGTAGAAGGGGCAAAACACCGAACACTTGGCAGGCAACATGGTGGGAGCTCGAAGCGTGGCTGAGCTACGATGAAGGTTGGGCGGCAAAATGTGGCCTAGGCTACAGGGGAAGGTGTGGCGGTGGTGGCAGACCTATCTACAGGTGCGACTTTGGGTTGAACCGGTGGAGCTTCGCCGACGCAAGCATGGCGACAAGGCAGCTGGGGAGGGGGAAATCCTTCGCCGCGGGAGAGGCAACTGGTGGTGGGAAATGGGATGTCTCACCGACAGGGCTGGCCCACCCTTGTTTTCACTACGACCGGTGTTCCCAGGCCATTCCCGACGCCACGGGATCGGCCTAGAAACACCGGACAAAAGTTGGGCCAAATCCGGACGAAACTGGCGTCCTGGGAATGCGACTAGGCAAAAAATTGCCATCCGGACCAAAAAAAGGCCCTGGGAACGGCGTCCTGGGAACCTGAGTGGAGATGCTCTAACCATTGGGGGAGAGTACCCATATAAAGCTTGAAATGGTGTCATATCTAGGGAGGTGTGTGAAAGATCGGTATAAGCGACTAGAGGGGGTGAATAGGCGCTACTCAATTTTTAGCTTCTTTCTAAATTAAGGCTTAAAACAAAATAAGTTCTTTAGATGTGCAACTAGGTGAGAGAACTTATATGACAAGCAAGCAAGTAAGCAACAATAAGTAAAGGGTAAAGGGTACAAGTAACCGAGAGTAGACACGGAGATGTTTTCCCGAAGTTCCTTCCTTTTGAGGGGAAGTACGTCTTCGTTGGAGGGGTGGATGGTACTAAGACCACCAGCGCCACAGAAGGCCTCACCCTATTCTCCCAAGCACCCACCTCACGGCAAGCACCCATTCCACTATGTGGTGACCTTGAAGGCGGCAACCGAAACCTTTACAAACTTGTTGAGTAGACCTCCACCACACTTGGAGTCTCCCAACATGATCCCGAAGCTTTAAAACAAATGCCCGAGCTCCGAGACCGATCTCTTCCGTCTAGGGTTCAAAGAAACCAAGAGTAACAAGACCCACACAGGAAAACAAGGGGGAATCAACTATGCTTTGGTGAAACCCTAGATCTAGACCTCCTCCACCAAATCCCAAAGAATCAAGTAGATTGGAGAACTAGGGGAGGAGATATAGGGAAATTACAGCTCAAGAACAATGGAGGAGAGAGATAAAAGAGGCAACCTTCTTGTTCAAGAAGAAAGGCCTATTTATACCATCAAGGAGAATCTTCCTGTTGCAGCTCAACCGAAGCGGTACTACCGGTTCCATAAGAGGTAGTACCGGATGCTACCGGTTCTATCGGTTAGGTATCGGACACGGTATCGGAAGCGGCCAGGCATAGTGACAAGGCTACTGCCTCCCCCGGTAGTGATAACTCAGAATGAGCGGTGCTGCCGCATAGCGGTAGTACCAGACTACATGAGCGGTACTAACGGTTCCAGGCGGTAGTGCCGGCCCAACGATACCGGGTGAGCTAGAAGGGGAGACGAGGCTCGCCACCCTTCTTGGGCTCGTTCGATACCTCCAAGCGGTACCACCGATGGCGAGCGGTAGTACCGAATGAAACTTCCGGTACTACCAGTCATCACAGAGAAGTAGGCAGTGGCAACATGAAGGATTAACTTTGAGACCTCAACCATGGGGAAAGCTTGCTGGTTTTGCAAAACTGAGTTGATTCCACCCAAACTTTCCAACACAGACCCCCTCTTGATAGTACGGTGTTCCTATGACTCCAGTAAAAGCCCTAGGAAAAACTATGTCTTGCTATGGACCTTTTAGAGGGGAAACGAATGCCTTTTCCAATGTAGAAACCTGAGACACACTTAGCAAATGATTAGTCCGACACATGTGTTATCAAAACCACTTAGGGAGGAAATGCCCTTTCAATCTCCCCCATTTTGGTGTTTGATGACAACACATCTTTGCATGACAAATATTATGATAATGCTCATGGTTTGAAAAATAGAGACGGGCTACCCCTAGATGTGTGCACACATATCGAGCACAACCTAGGATCAACACTCCCCCTCTATTTTACAAGCCAACCAAGAGTGCAAAGACATAGATAAAAGGCGTGGAACTCATACCTTTGCAAAACAATATGTGATGAGAGATAGAAGAGTAATACAATAGATAACATCATCACATAAGTTGGATCCATATAAGAATAACCACAAGTCAAAAATGATGGATCCACATGATAACCACATAGTCTCAACTTACATAGCACAAATAGTTAGCACATAGAGTTCACGAATAATATGAGGTAAATAAAGTTCACAAGCAACCGCAGATCAAAGTAAGAATGAGCTTATGACTTTCCCATTCAAATCCCGCAACCTACTACCCTTCTCCCCCTTTGGCATCAATACGCTAAAAAGGGACTAGAGAAAGACTAGCGTCCCGAAGATAACTCCCCATCATCATGGGTCCTTGGATCACAGAAGGAAGAAGAGGCATCATCATCATCCCAATTGCTATGCTTGGAGATCCATTGCTCTTCCAGGGTGATGTTGTTCTCAGAGCCTTCAGAGACGGTCAATCCTTGAGCTTCCATCAACTCTTTTTGACGAGCGTATGATTTCTTGGCATAGACATGAGCTTCATACATGTGATTTTGATTGTCAACTTGGAAGCAAAACACTTTCTTGAGCTTGGATTCGATCCTCTTTGCCCATGAGGGCTGGGCATGCTTGTGATGGGAAACAACGAAGTCATGATCATGACCACTATCTTCATCACCGGATTCCTCTTCAACCACATTGCCTTCCTCATCAACCTCTTGACCCGCTGCATTGCAAGGTGTAGCATGCATCTTGATCAACAAAGCCTTGCTTTTATGATGGACAAGTCGGTAAGAGGACAAGTTCCTAGCAACGGGTTGACACTTGGAGATGATAAGAGCCATAATGTAGGGAGCAAAAGGTGGAACCCTCCATGTGCATGAGGCAACGACCATCTCATTCCAAATACAATCCATCACATCAAGTGGGACACCAAAGTCATGGTTGGAATAGGTGTTTAACATGATGTCCACCATAAAGCCATGTATCCCATCTTGGTTTCCTGTACGAGGGGAAACGGTCTCACGGAAGATGCGGTTCAAGATATCATATGTAGGGAGAATATCCTTGATCTTACCAGCAACACCACGACCCTGGATATAGAGAGGAGCAAGGGTCATCTTCTTCATGGGATGCTCATGAGTGTGACAACGAAATCCGCAAGGATGGTCAAGGCCACGGTCCTCATATCCAAGGATGTCTCCAAACTCTGCCAAACTGGCCTTGACATGGGTATGATTACTCGGGTACTTATGATTTGTTACCCTGGTTGCATAAAGGCTCACAACCCATGAAGATTCAAGATGATGGCCCAAGAAGCATCCGATGAAAGCTTTACTTGTATTTGGAAAGGAACTATGAACCGACTTGTGTTGTAGTTGTAATCATACATATGTAACCTATACTAATATGGCTTTGGGAACCGGCCTATTATATATAGGGCAGGAGAAGCCTATGAGGGAATAACAAAAAAAACCCAAGCGATCTGTAATAGTGATATTCATCAAGTATTTAGGCAACTTTGACTCCCTTGTTTTCTTGACATCCGATGAAATCCCTAGCCTTCTCTTTTCCGCAAAACCCTAAGTCCATCATCATGGGCATTGCTGAGGTTATCCCTCGTTAATTGGCGCCATCTATGGGAAACCTGAATGTAACATCCTAGCATTTAGGATTTAACGAAGGGTAGATTTAGAATTTTGTGCATATGCATGCATGCATCTGAAAATCCAGGTAAATTTTTCGCCAAAATAAAAGACTAGAGTGATCAGAATTCTCTCACTCTAATGAATTAGGTTTAGTGTCATCCGATGTGAGTGGGATGAATTTTGACATGAACTCTATTGATTAAGTGAATTATGAGGGGAGAAGTTTGAATTATAAATAATTATTCATAATAATACCAATACAAGTATTATAAATAAAAGTATAAAGAATATTTAAGTCCAACATTACATTGTTCTTTTACAAAAAAAATAAAGGAAAATTTCAATGAAACAAATAGAAGAATTCTTTATTAACAGAATATATATATTACATTATTCTTTTACAATAAAGGAATAATAAGAAATGGTTATAATAATAATAAGATAAGCTAATGTATTACAATGTCCAGAAAAGGAAATTACAAAATTGGATAAAAGGAAAATCCTAAAACTAATCTTTATCTTCTTATCTCATCATTTTCTGATCTTGTTCCTGTAAAAGCATAAAGTAAACAACACAAAATATAAAGGAAATAGAGTTAGTGTTAATTAGTTTTGCTCTCAGTTTGGCAATGAAATGCATTGCTATTTACGTCATTGAGCAGAGTAAAGTGAGGGCCAAATGGAGTAGTATCTGTTCTTATTGCAAATCTGGCCTCAGAACCACATCATAGGCAAAACAGGGGAAAATTTCACCAATTTAGAAGAAGGTAAAAGTAAAATAGTAATACCCAGCAAAATATCTAGTTTAGTTGATCTGATCCATTTGAGTGATGCAAGCACACCAACAGCGCACACAACACATGCAAATGTGTGTGTTGTCAACACAGCAAGCTCTGTATTAGAAGGAGAAGCGAAGCCAACCGTAGCATCACTTCTTTCTCAGCACATCATTTCACCGTTGTATCAGCATAGAGCTCTCTCTGCTAAATACAGCACCACACACATAGGATGAAGACATATAGAACCTTATCTGTTCTTCTAGCCTTTCACCAGAAAATAATAGCTAAATCACAGCAACCATCCTATTTTCAATCCTACATCCCTAGCAATCTGGTTGCTTAGATAAGCCATCCAGCACTGCATCAAACAATAACAAGAGAAGGAGGAGAACATCAAGCTGGAGCAAGAACAACAGATTAAGACAATCCATTCAATCCAACATCACCAAATTTTGATATCCACTTCACAACAGTAGGTCAGCATCCAGAAATCATGCATAGTATCCATTCTTAATAGTTACAGACATGATAGGTGGTATAATGGTTATATCCTCAGATCTGTACTCAAATGGAGTACAAGATCATCCCAAGATTTGGCAACACATATGGTGTTGGGTCCGCAGCATAGAAAACAAAAATTTTCCTACGGTGTGAACTACACGCCAAGATCTATCTACTAGGTACAAAGAAACGGGTGGACATACATCCAACGAGAACTTACCCTCGTAGACAATGAGCTTTGTTGACGAGTAGGAACTCGTGGTTGATGTAGTCGTACACTTGCCGATCTCAAGATCGTGAGGAAGTCCGAGCGCCGCAACTCAGCAGCGCATCCGCACTCGCACACACGTTCAAGCCACCGGACAACCTCCATCTCCTCGCTCCAGCGAATCAGTGGAAGCAGCAACTCCTTCCAGACGCAAGTCTACCAGGAACATGTATCTCGCTAATCCGAGACCATGGGGGAATATCTAGAGGGGGAGAGAGATCCTTCACGAGGAGGTGTGTTTTGTGAGAGGGGAGAGCGGGGCTTTATATAGGAGGAAGGGAGACCCCTCCCCTCCCATAGCCGGCGCATGAGGGGGGACTCCTCCCCTCCTTCATTCATGTGGTGAACCTCCACTCATATAAACATGGCCTCCACCCAAAATCCCACTCACATGTATTTAATTTCCACCAAATTAAATGCAACTCTCAATTAATAAAACTCTTTTATTTATTTTATTCAGAATTTTGTTAATTACTTTAATTAACAAACATTCACATAAAACCCCTTGCAACATTTCAATATCACATGCAGAACCACTTTCTGCAATTTCACCTGAAACAATTCCGGTTTCTATCGAAACAATTCTTGTTTCTATCGAAACATTTCCTGCGCTTTGCAAACCTTTTGTCTGGAACATATGTGCTCCTAAATGGTGTCCGACAACCCTTAAGTGTGTCACCCTACAATTCACGAATAATGCAGACATGATTGAGACTCCTCTCAGATCAATAATCAGAAGCGGGACCTGGAGATCCATACTGACTCCTACATATTCAACGATGACTTCTGTGATCGTGAGAACCTTTAACGTCAGCAATTTAATCCCTTTGTCTCATGATATAATACATGTCCGAGATTCGATCATCGGTATCTAAATACCTAGTTTGATCTTGTTACCGACATGCACTCTTTTCTCGTTCCCGTGATATAACATTCTAGTGATCACATCACTTGCTTGCAAGCTATCTTAATGTGATATCACCGAGAGGGCCCAGAGTATATCTATCCGTCATCGGGATTGACAAATTCCACTCTTGATCCATGAGCCTCAACATAACACCTTCATAGCACTGAACCCAACTTTATGGCCACCCTATTACGGTGTGACGTTTGATGTTATCAAGATACTCTTCCGGTGTTAGCAATTAACATGATCTCATGGTCTAAGGACTAAGACTACTTTGTATGATGTTATAGCAATATAAACATAATGACTTGATCGTAATGCTATACTTCGGATGAATGTTCAGCACATCATTTCACAAATTCTGTGACCTTGTTATTGATAACATCCAATGTCCATGATCAGGAAACCTTGATCATCTTGTTAATCAACAAGCTAGTCTATAAGAGAGGCATAACTAGGAACCCTTTTGTTTATTAAACACACATGTATTGATGTTTCCTATCAATACAATTATAGCATGCAAAATAAACATCTATCATATACAAGGAATACATAATAACAACTTTATTATTGCCTCTCAGGGCATATTTCCTTCAGTCTCCCACTTGCACTAGAGACAATAATCTAGTTTATATAGTGATAAATCTAACACCCATGGAGTTCTGGTGTTGATCATGTTTTTCCCTAGGGAGTACTTTAGTCAACAGATCTGCTACATTCAGGTTCGTGTGCACTTTACAAATCTTTATATCTCCATCCTTGACATGCTCGCGGATGGAGTGAAACCAGCGCTTAATATGCTTGGAATTCTTGTGAGACCTTGGTTCCTTGGCGTTGGCTATGGCTCCATTATTGTCACAATAGATCACCATTTGGTTCAACGCACTAGGAACCACACCTAGTTCCGTTATGAACTCCTTCATCCAAACCGCTTCCTGCGCCGCTTCTGAAGCAGCAACATATTCTGCCTCTGTCATTGATCTAGCCACCACAGGTTGTTTGGAGCTCCTCCAACTAACTGCTGCTCCGTTCAAGAGAAATACGTATCTGGATTGAGACTTAGAGTCATCCGGATCAGTGTCAAAGCTAGCATCAACATAACACTTAGCGACTAGCTCTTCTTCACCTTCGTATACAAGAAACATATCCTTAGTTCTTCTCAAGTACTTAAGGATATTCCTGACCGCTATCCAGTGTTCCGAACCTGGATCAGATTGGTACCTACTAGTCAAACTAATAGCATGTGCCACATCCGGTCTTGTACATAGCATGGCATACATTATAGAGCCTATGGCTGAGGCATAGGGGATCTTATCCATTATCTCTCTTTCTTCCGCCGTAGCCGGACTTTGAGTCTGACTCAATGTCTTGCCTTGCAACATAGGTAAGTACCCCTTCTTACTTCCGTCCATATTAAACTTCTTTAATATCTTATCAAGGTATGTACTCTGCGATAGCCCAATTAGGCCTCTTGATCTATCTCTATAGATTTTAATGCCTAATATATATGAAGCTTCACCAAGGTCCTTCATCGAAAATTTGCTGTTTAGATAACTTTTAACACTGTTTAAAAGATCTATATCATTTCCAATCAATAATATGTCATCCACATATAATATCAGAAATGCCACATTGCTCCCACTCACTTTCTTGTAAATACAAGCCTCTCCATAAGTTTGGACAAATCCAAACTCTTTGATGACCTCATCAAAGCGGAGATTCCAACTCCGGTATGCTTGCTTCAGTCCATAGATGGATCGCTGAAGTTTGCACACCTTATCAGCATCCTTAGGATCGACAAAACCCTTAGGTTGTATCATATACAACTCTTCTTCAATATTACCATTGAGGAACACAGTTTTGACATCCATCTGCCATATTTCATAATCGAAATATGCAACAATTGCTAACATAATCCTAACCGACTTAAGCATCGCTATGGGAGAGAATGTCTCATCGTAGTCAACTCCTTGAATTTGTCGAAACCCCTTTGCGACAAGTCGAGCCTTATAGATGGTTACATTACCATCAGCATCAGTTTTTCTTTTGAAAATCCATTTATTCGCAATAGCCTTTCGATCGTGAGGTAAGTCCACCAAGGTCCAAACCTGGTTTTCATACATGGATTCCATCTCGGATTTCATGGCTTCTAGCCATTTGTTGGAATTAGGGCTCATCATCGTTTCTTCATACGTCGCAGGGTCATCTATTTCATCAATCATAAAATTCATAACAGGATTGTCGTACAGTTCAGGAGCCGTACGTGTCCTGCTTGACCTGCGAGGTTCGGTAGTGTCCTCTTTCGGAGTTTCATGATCAATATCATTAGCTCTCTCTTCATTAGGTGAAGTCAACTTCGAAACAACTTCCGGTGCTGCGCTACTCGCCATTTCATGAAGAGAAGGTTCAATAACATCTTCGAGTTCTACCTTCTGACTACTCACACCTTTCGCGAGAAACTCCTTCTCAAGAAAGGATCCATTCTTGACAACAAAGACCTTTCCCTCGGATCTGTGATAGAAGGTATACCCAATCGTTTCCTTAGGGTATCCTATGAAGACGCATTTTTCCGCTTTGGGTTCGAGTTTATCCGGTTGAAGTTTCTTCACATAAACATCGCATCCCCAAACTTTAAGAAATGACAGCTTAGGTTTGTTTCCAAACCATAATTCATACGGTGTCTTTTCAACGGATTTAGATGGTGCCCTATTTAAAGTGAATGCAGCGGTTTCCAGTGCATAACCCCAAAATGACAGTGGCAAGTCAGTCAGAGACATCATAGATCGAACCATATCCAATAAAGTACGATTACGACGTTCTGACACACCATTACATTGTGGTGTTCCGGCAGGCGTGAGTTGTGAAACTATTCCACAGTCTTTCATATGTGTGCTAAACTCACAACTAAGATACTCTCCTCCACGGTCGGACCGCTGAAATTTGATCTTTCTGTTACAATGATTTTCCACTTCATTCTGAAATTCTTTGAACTTTTCAAGGTTTTAGACTTATGTTTCATCAAATAGATATACCCGTATCTACTCAAATCATCCGTGAAAGTAACAAAATAACGATATCCACCTCGCGCCGACACACTCATTGGTCCACACACATCAGTATGTATGATTTCCAATAAATCTGCCGCCCGTTCCATTGAACCGGAAAACGGCGTTCTAGTCATCTTGCCCATAAGGCATGGTTCACATGTATCAAATGATTCAAAATCAAGTGCTTCCAAAAGTCCATCAGAATGGAGTTTCTTCATGCATTTAACGCCAATATGACCTAGACGGCAGCGCCACATATATGCAGATATATCATTATCAAGTTTAATCCTTTTAGCATCAACATTATGAATATGCGTAATACTACTATCGAGATCCAACAGAAATAAACCATTCAACTCAGGTGCATGACCATAAAAGATATTATTCATATAAATCGAACAACTATTGTTTTCAGACTTAAACGAATAACCACTTTGCATCAAACACGATCCGGATACAATGTTCATGCTCAGTGCAGGCTCCAAATAACAATTATTCAGGTTTATAACTAATCCCGACGGCATATGGAGAGGCAGCATTCCGACGGCGATCACATCAACTCTTGATCCATTGCCGACCCACATCGTGACCTCATCCCTTGCTAGTTGTCGCTTGTTCCGTAGCCCCTGAACCGAGTTACATATATTAGCAACTGATCCCGTATCAAATACCCAGGTGCTACTGCGAGTACTAGTCAAGTACACATCAATAACATGTATATCACATATACCTTTGTTTGCCTTGCCAGTCTTCTTGTCTGCCAAATACTTGGGGCAGTTGCGCTTCCAATGGCCAGTCCCCTTGCAATAGTAGCACTTGGTGTCAGACTTAGGGCCAGCTCGGGGTTTCTTTTCAGGCGCGGCAACAGATTTGCCGCCCTTCTTTCCCTTCTGCTTGCCTTTCTTGTCCTTCTTGAAACCGGTGGTCTTATTGATCATCAACACTTGATGTTCTTTCCTAATCTCCACTTCTGCAGTCTTAAGCATTGACAAAAGCTCGGGAAGAGACTTCTTCATGCCCTGCATATTATAGTTCATCACGAAGCTCTTGTAGCTAGGTGGCAGAGATTGGAGAACACGATGTATGCCTAAGTCAATGGGAATCGTTATTCCTAAGGACACAAGCTTATCGGCGTACCCAGACATTTTGAGTACATGCTCACTAACGGAGCCGTTCTCTTCCATCATGCAGCTAAAGAACTTTTCAGAAGCATTATAACTCTCTACGGCAGCATGGGTATCGAAAATCATTTTCAATTCTCCCATGGTATCAAAGGCATTGCCATTTTCGAAACGTTTTCGAAGTTCTGGCTCTAGCCCATATAGTATGCCGCAATGAACTAAGTTGTGGTCCTCCTGACGAGTTATATAGACGTTCTTTTCCTTGTCAGGGGCATCAGGAGCTGGTGGGGGGCCTAGCGGCGCCTCTAGCACATATTGCTTTTGTACAGCAGTGAGGAGAATCCTCAAATTCATAGCCCAGTTGGTGAAGTTGCTACCATTCGTAGCAAGCTTCTCTTTCTCCATGAACACATTGAAATTAAAAGCAGGTGGTGCTATCTACAACAGAATTTGTAAAATATATTTAGACTAAGTTTATGATAGATTGAGTTCAACTAATCCAAATTACTAATGAACTCCCACTCAAAAACGACATCCCTCGTGTCCTTTTGGTGATTACATGAATCAAATCCACTACACCAAGTCCGATCATCACGTGAGTCGGTGTAGCTTCAAAGGCGAGCATCTATATGGGCATCATATCAACTATATGACTCATGCTTAACCTTTTGGTCCGTGTTCCGAGGCCATGTCTGTACATGCTAGGCTCGTCAAGTAAGAACCTTAGTATTCATGTGTGTAAAACTGTCTTACACCCGTTGTATGAAAGCGTAGAGTCGAGAACACCCGATCATCACGTGATGCCTCAAAACACGATCCACAAAACGGTGCATACTTAAGGAAGAACACATTTTATCTTGATATCTAAATGAGGGATCATCTTATAATGCTACCAAAAGCGCCAAACGAGCAATATAAGATGCTAACATCTAATGTGTGAAGTGAGGTGATATGGTCCATGCATTTGATCTCTATCATTTGCATCGTGGTATGATCTCTATCATTCCTTTGTGTGTAAGGCCAAGGTCTATGGGACTTACACGTTAAGTGAGTTGTAAGAGTATCTATCATACATCTACTTACAACAATACCATATCAAGACACTAGCCCAGCAACGATCTAAACTAGACGCCTCTAATTTATCAATTGCAAGTTTTACGTGGCTTAGGGCTTTCGGAGATAGAACTGGTCTTACGTACGAACATGAACCACAATAAGGATAACCAAGTTATTAGCAACTCATTGTAAATCAGATATTGACTATAGTAGGAGAGACAGACAACCGCTAGCCACTTATGCAAAACTAGTTGCATGTCAGTCGTGGAACCGGTCTCATGTACGATGACATGTAAGGTTGGTCCGGGCCGCTTCATCCCACTATGCCACCAATATCCAAAGTACATAGAAGATGCAATAACATGATCATCATCGCGCACATATCAACCATATGTGTACTACCCGTGCAAAGCACCTACGCATAGATCAAGGTCTGATACCACTGTTGAGTCCGTAGCATAGAAAACAAAAAATTTCCTACGGTGTGAACTACACGCCAAGATCTATCTACTAGGTACAAAGCAACGGGTGGACATACATCCAACGAGAACTTACCCTCGTAGACAACGAGCTTTGTTAACGAGTAGGAACTCGTGGTTGATGTAGTCGTACACTTGCCGATCTCAAGATCGTGAGGAAGTCCGAGCGCCACAACTCAGCAGCGCATCCGCACTCGCACACACGTTCAAGCCACCGGACAACCTCCACCTCCTCGCTCCAGCGAATCAGCGGAAGCAGCAACACCTTCCAGACGCAAGGCCACCGGGAACATGTATCTCGCTAATCCGAGACCATGGGGGAATATCTAGAGGGGGAGAAAGATCCTTCACGAGGAGGTGTGTTTTGTGAGAGGGGAGAGGGGGGATTTATATAGGAGGGAGGGAGACCCCTCCCCTCCCATAGCCGGCGCATGAGGGGGGGGCTCCTCCCCTCCTTCATTCATGTGGTGAACCTCCACTCACATAAACATGGCCTCCACCCAAAATCCCACTCACATGTATTTAATTTCCACCAAATTAAATGCAACTCTCAATTAATAAAGCTCTTTTATTTATTTTATTCAGAATTTTGTTAATTACTTTATTAACAAACATTCACATAAAACCCCTTGCAACATTTCAATATCACATGCAGAACCACTTTCTGCAATTTCACCCGAAACAATTCCGGTTTCTATCGAAACAATTCCTGTTTCTATCGATACATTTCCTGCGCTTTGCAAACCTTTTGTCTGGAACATATGTGCTCCTAAATGGTGTCCGGCAACCCTTAAGTGTGTCACCCTATGGTTCGCGAATAATGCAGACATGATTGAGACTCCTCTCAGATCAATAATCAGAAGCGGGACCTGGAGATCCATACTGACTCCTGCATATTCAACGATGACTTCTGTGATCGTGAGAACCTTTAACGTCAGCAATTTAATCCCTTTGTCTCATGATATAATACATGTCCGAGATTCGATCATCAGTATCCAAATACCTAGTTTGATCTCGTTACCGACATGCACTCTTTTCTTGTTCTCGTGATATAACATTCTAGTGATCACATCACTTGCTTGCAAGCTATCTTAATGTGATATCACCGAGAGGGCCCAGAGTATATCTATCCGTCATCGGGATTGACAAATTCCACTCTTGATCCATGAGCCTCAACATAACACCTTCATAGCACTGAACCCACCTTTATGGTCACCATGTTATGGTGTGACGTTTGATGTTATCAAGATACTCTTCCGGTGTTAGCAATTAACATGATCTCGTGGTCTAAGGACTAAGACTACTTTGTATGATGTTATAGCAATATAAACATAATGACTTGATCGTAATGCTATACTTCGGATGAATGTTCATCACATCATTTCACAAATGCTGTGACCTTGTTATTAACAACATCCAATGTCCATGATCAGGAAACCTTGATCATCTTGTTAATCAACAAGCTAGTCTATAAGAGAGGCATAACTAGGAACCCTTTTGTTTATTAAACACACATGTATTGATGTTTCCTATCAATACAATTATAGCATGCAAAATAAACATCTATCATATTCAAGGAATACATAATAACAACTTTATTATTGCCTCTCAGGGCATATTTCCTTCATATGGATATATGTTCTTATCTCTCTAAGAAGCTGGCCTCAGCCTTTTGCATCACTGTCCAAGGACTTATAAAATCATTATCTTACATACAAAATATATCTAGTAACTGATTCCAACTTCATCCATTCAAAGATTGAGTGTAGCAAATCATGTTAGGTACATACCCACGGTGCCCACTCTAATTAGAGGTACCACAATAATATATACACTACCAGAAGTCACTCTGGAAAATCCCATTAGGAAAAGATTAATCATTTCCCTAGTATGCACTAGGAATCATATTTTTAAATGCTGCTTGATTAATAGCCAATAAATAGCTCCAAAACTCATCATTAAGCTAAGGAAACAAATCCTAAAAATGGTTCTTATTATCATTTGAGCCTTAGTCAATACATGCATCATTGGTAGCTATGTTTAGATTCCTTGCAAAGAAGTTAAGCCTCATATATAGCTACTATATTGTTCACTACTGTTCTCAATCCAGAAGAAGGCACCACAGTGGCAAACATCATAGTAACAACCACTAGATGCTTTACTAACTAGATAACCATTTAGTAAAAGCCCTCCAAATAAAATCTATCATCTTCCTAACAACCAGTCTAGGAATCAAGCATATATGCATTTACATTTAGGGATGACAGTAAACAAGAGTAGTACTAGGCAATTATATGTTTTTCACATAGCTTACCACCACAGGGATAACCCAGGCACAACCTTGTATAACTGGAGTCATCTGCTAGTTAACAGAAATCATTTTAAAAGGATTGTTCCATTATCACATAAACCCTGCCATGATGACAACAACAGAGTCATATGCAAGCTTTACTTGCAAAGCTTATCCATATAAGTAATTAATCATCTTCCTAGATAAGAACTGTTGGGAAGCATACTAGCTATAGTTACTGTCAAGATTGACATATGTGTCCTCATTTAGTACACCACAAAATAGCAGGATTAAGTACACTCGGGAGAGAGTTATCACAGTAGTTGAGTTCCATCGTTTGTGTTTGAATTCAAACAGTCTACACGATACCATATTCAGTGAGTAAAACTGAGCCATAAGGAGCACATAAGTAATTGACAAAGATAAGCCATAAGTATATGATCACATAAAATAGGAATCACTGGAAACATAGAACCTGCATCCCAACCAGCAAAATCATATATAAGTCTTAATGGTGTGTCACATAGATCAGTATAGAGCATCAATGATCAGGCCAATTCACATCAGGTTTCCCTAGCATCCAAAGTAGGGACAAGCAACAAGATAGGTTTGGTGGTGTAGTGAACCAATAGTAAGCCTTTGAAGCACAAGTACCTTTACATAAACCAATTAAATGTAACAAGTCAGAGAGAACTTGATAAAGAGCAACGAAAGAATTGAGAAGAGGGGAGATAGAAGCAGATGTGTACCTGGCGCTCGGGGAGCAACCACCGTGGCATGGCGAGGTAGGGCCCACGCTACCACGGCGGAGCTCACCCGAGGTCGTCTTCACCGACCACCACACCACATCAATGACCACCTAGAACCAGGTCCACCGGGGTTGCACTTATTGCCGTCCCGCCAGCATCGGAAAAGAGGACGGAGAGTCCAGGATTCACCAGTACCAAACCACCACCACAAAGCCACGAGGTAGCCAGCAAGCGCCGGAGTCACGGGCGGTGAAAACCTAGCGCCATAGAGGAGAAGGGAGTGTGTAGCAGGAGGTGCAGATCTCAAAACGAGCTAGACTAGAAGAACTAACAGAGTGCAGCAGAGCTTTTAGCTATGGTGGCGAGGGCCGCAACGACCAGCATCGTCGGAGTTGGGCCAGCGAGAACAGCGGGCGACGGTGGCGACGCTATCCGCGTCGCATGCGAGGGCAGTGAGGGGTGAGAGACTGACCGACTCAGTCCGTTTGACCGGCCCGGTTGATCGGCCTATGTTGGGAGGCCAACCTTATGGGCTGATTGATGGGCTGGGCTGGCTTATGGGCTAAGCCTAGTTGTATAAAAAAAAGAGAAATAAAAAATAGAGATAAGGAAATGACCAAAATACCCTCTAAACAATTTGTGCCCTAGAAAAATGTAGAGAAATCATAAAAAATACCTATAATATATCATAGTGCTCACAAAAATAATATCTAATTAGGAAAAATATAATAATGGTGTCTTGAGTTAAATAGAAGGCACATATATATTAACACCATTAAATCTTTAAATGAAATATAGTAAATCAAAGAAAAGTCCTAAAAATAAATAAAAATCACTTTTAGGCACAAACAAAAATGTAATATCTTATAAAAATTATACTTATGAGTTTACAAGTTATCTTAGGATTTAAAGAAAATAAATGTGTGTTAACTTTATAAAAATATTTTCTTAAAATGTATTTCTTTTATTTTTATAAACCACAAATAAATTCTTTACAACTTTCTCTAAATCATTTAAAATTTATTACTTTTGAAAAAGATTAACGTTTTCTCCAAAATTCTTTATTACATAATAAATTAAGTAGAACACCAAATAAAGATTAAGTCTAAATATTACAATTAAAACCATGAATATAACTATATAACAAAATTTTAAAAATAAATTATTAACTATATAATAGTCCTTTAGAAATTTTAACTAACTATAAGTCAAAGATTTACATGTTCATTTTGCAAACTATTAACTTATATTAGAAGTGAGTCATCTTAATTTACATATATATCCATATTTTATATAACTCCTAAACTTGGTATTAACAAAATAAACTATATAATAAATTTATCTATTTCCCATAAACAAATCTTATAATATAATCCATGAATGTTAAACACGCTAGATCTAAATCCTTTAGGCTAAACTTCATATTTATAAGGTTTTATCTTTGATAATGTTTAGAAAAAACTTAAAACTTAATGATGCCTTAGAAAATATGTCCTAAAACCATTATTACTCTTTATTAGTTAACTTTGGTCTAGTGCACCATAAATTAAGAATATAAACAAAAAACTCAAGATCGTTTGAACCTTATTAAAGACCATAACTTTAGCCTTATTAATCTTCCGAGTTGACTAACTTAACATAAATAATATTCTCGTCAACTATTATTCTTTTTGCCATTTCAAAAGAAACACTATGCTATTTCTTTTAAATCATAACAACTCTAAAACATAAGCCTTGTAATAATTACAAGATACCACTCAACCTCAATTTTGTATTATAATAATATTTCACCATTTATGACTTGAATGCTAAACTCAAAGTCTTTGCAACTCCACCCTTTTGTGAAGTAAACTTAAAGATAAATCAAACCTTAAATAAATCATCTAAATCCAACTCACTTGTATTGTTAGGGAATTATTCGGGGTTTTACAACATGCATCTCATTAATCTATTATATATTAAAAGCACATGACGGGTTAACCAGAAATTAGAAAAATAGACTGGAAAATCCCACAAAAAACAGAGACATCCAATCGTTGATTTGACGGACTCACTTTTAATTAAAGAGTTATAACCATTAGATCTTGGTTAACTCTACTCATGCCATTAATTACCCACCTATGCCATTGAGTAATTATTTTTAAACCATTTTAATCTATTTGATTGATGGATCAACACACGGAACTGTACTAACCTCCATCGTCTTCCCTGCCGCCGCCAGGTCCAATCTAGCACACACGTAAGGCACATGTAGGGCAAAAAGATTTCAGCCCGCGTCTCCTATCAGCCATGGCGTGCTGCTGGGTGCGATAAGATTCAAGAGCTGGACTTACACTTCCATCGATTACAGCAACCAGTTGCCGGATCCATCTGCTTTGAGGATTAGTTCTCTGTAGCGGGACTTTTCTTTTTTATAATTCTTTTTTTTTCTAGGCTGTGTGCATCCGTAGGACCGCTAGGGCATGCGTTGTTGCAGAGGCTGGGTATAATTGATATTCATGTGATATTAATATATACTCTTTTCAAAAAAAAAAGTTGTCGGATCCATGACTACTATATATTTGCACGGTACGTATTTATGTTTTATCGTCCCAGCGCGTGATGTATCTGTTGCAGGAAAGAATTGATCTACAGAGGTAGATGGTGACACTAGCTCCCCATCGGATCGCTGCCATGTCTAAAATATTGAGGCGGTCATATTGTCTTGGCATAACTTGCCGCCTATGTTGAGAGATTCACGCACGCAGGTATGCATGTGGAGGTAGTGCGGCTGGATGATGGTCAGCCCAGAAGCTACTTTGATCGGCCAGTCTAGACTCGATCGATTTCTCTTTATTTTTTTCGCAGGATATATTAGTTCCTATCTAGATTAATTCGGTCGGATAAGATTTTTTCTCAGCTGGATGATGGTCAGCCCAGAAGCTGCTTGGAGCGGCCTAGGTTCGATCGATTTCTCTGTGCTTTTATTGCAGTATATATTAATTGCTATCTTGATTAATTCGGTCGGACAAGATTTCTTCTCTTTATCCGTAGGTCTCTGCTGCTATGTGCATCGATCATCATTGCCTGACCGATTGGAAAGCAAAGGAACATTCATGCATGTGGAGATTCTCCACCGACTACAGGTCTACTACAAGGCAGGCAATAACCATACGTACTTAAGTATAGATGAGATCGGCAAGCTAAGAAGTTTCTTCTTTCTGATTGTATATGAGATCGGCGGGCTTGATCACAATGCTTTTTTCAAATTTGGTTGGATAGCTACCAGGAAGTGAGAGATTGGTTATTTTCTTAAGGTTCATAAGGATAGCTCCACTTCATATTTTGTGGTGCATCGGGAGCATGCATAGGCGTGACATGTACAACGATTAATCACTCTCCAATTCGAAAGGTAAATCTTTGGCTGATTTTTTTAAATCCCAATCAGTATACCTGAGTGTGGATTTGGTGTATAAAATTGTCCGAGGATTTCAATGAGAATAGAAGAAATAAAAAATAGATTTTAAATTGTAGAGCGTATCCTATATTTTTGTTTGGGCATCCATGAGAAAATAGAAAGTTTACAATAAACGGACATGCACAGTGTTGTTATAAACACCTTATGACCATATCAAGCAGCAATATGCAGGATTGTACACATACCTTGGCATTTGTGGAACCTTTGGTTTGCGGGGAGTGAAACTCACCTTCAGATTCCAGTATGACTAAATAGCTCCCTTCCCTAATTATATGGCTATACAATGTTTTTTGATTTTTTTCGTACATCTTGGCGGTCTCTAAAATTATCAATCATTTGTTTGCTGGGATCAAGGATTCCTGTAAGCATAAAGAAAGAGTTGGCCTTTTTGTACACCCTTTATCTTTGTGATAGACATATCTACTGTACTATAGGCTTTATGAAAAAACCTTTCTATCTAAATATGATGTTATATGTCATTAGATAGAGGTAGTTTAGTGTCTTTTCATGGAAATCGTACCATTTTTCCTAGACTAGCATGCTATTGTACTTGCTAAATCCATTCATTTAACTAATTTGCATACTGTAAAACTAGGGTCTTTCATGAAGTAAAAAAGGTTTACCATGATAATTCTTAAGAAAAGACTAAGGAATTTAATATATTCTTGCGAAGTATTATAATTTCACTTTCTTTTCTCTTATATTTACAGAAATACAATCCTCTTCATTTAAAATTCTATCGGATGGAGGAGTGGCACCGAAACATCGAAGAAATATTCAAAGGGTAGGAGAACCTTTCCTCGGTACCGGTGTTCAAACTAAATCAAATATGGTTGGTGTGCTCTTCTATGGCACATGTTCATTGTTATACCTCTTTTTTTTCAAGATGTTACATATATGTATACAACTATCTCAAATTATGAGCATTGCTGACCTCTCAAAATTTTGGTGTGAAGGCAGTAATCATATTTTAGCCTTCTGGCAAATATATGGCTGAAAGTAACTAAAGAGAACCACACCTTACAAGTGATAAATAAGCTGAAACCAAGGGACAAACTTTCACATTGTAAACCAGTCGAACATTACTACAATATATATGGGACCGCTTTGAATAAAATCACATGCATTGAATCTTGGCCATACCTTCTAATGTATACTTGCACAATTATACATTGGTTAGTATCCATTTAGGATACGAAAAGTGATTTTTATTCAATTTTAATTATTTTATTTATTTTTATAAAACTCCAAAAGGAATATATACAATTTCAATAATAGACCTAAATTTAATTACTTAAAATTATTAATTATTATTTGATTAGGAGAGGATATTTTTGTGATTTCATAGATATATTATTTGTATTTTTTAGGATTTTTTATTTATTTTTATAGAGCTCATTTAGTTCTAGGGGTATATTTGTAATTATGTATTTTACATAAGTCCTTCTTTTAAATCACGGGCCTAGCCCACTAGGCTAGCCCGGCCCGACCCAGCCAATCTAGGCTGGTCAAATGCCCCTGGGTCATACTGGGCTAGCCTCACCTGGCCCAGTACACCCCTCACTCTCTCCCTCTCTCACTACAAGAAAAGTTGGCTTTTACAACGGACGATTTTCGTGGTTGAAAGCCCATTTTTCGTGGCTAAAAAGTCTTCTACGAGAGATGCCCATCATGGTAAAAGCCCTGTCACAAAAGAATCTACCACGGTTTTTTCTGACTATGGCGGATCTCACCCTTCAGCCACGAAAACTCGTTCGGTCGTAGATCTGTTCGCCAGCCCTGTTGACTGCTGACGTCATGCAAGATGCCACATGGCGAACACCGTTAACGCCTAGTTACTGTCGTTAACGGTCAGAAAAAACATGGCAGAAGCTAGACCCAGAATAGGCCTGCTAAATATTAAGTGGGCCTGCCCATGAGGAAAACCTAATAAGAAGAAGGCCCGTTACTGTTTCGTCTAGCACTGTCCGAAATGGGCCCACTAGTGTAGACATCCGCGGCCCGTGAACTTTCAGGCCCGACACTGTTTCAGTCTATAGAAGGCCTACCTTGGTCCAATATTGTACGGCCCATTTTCAGCCTGGGCCAAGTCTGTCCGTTACTATTAAGGCCTTCTGTCGGCCTGTCACTTTTCTCGCACCCATCGTGTGCCATTACAGCCCTCTACAGTTACGACCTTTACTGTTCTAGACATTCACTGTTCCGGCCTTCTATTATTCAGTCCCATAAACGGGCTGAAGATTCTGGCCTGCTAAAGTTCTGGCCTTGTTACTGTTTCCGGTCTGTTACTATTCTGGCCTTTCACTATTCCAGCCTTTAACTGTTCCGGCCTTTCACTGTTCTGGCCTTTTATTGTTATGTTCTTTTTTAGTCAGATTCTACGTATAATGGCCTCGGTGTAGGCCCGTCACTATTGATTGGTGGCCCATCAAGGACTGATAAAACGTTGTTGGCCTGCTACTATTTAAGACTATCTAACTTAGATCCATTATCAGGACATAAACATGGATAAACAAAGAACACAAGTTCTCTAAAATGCTAAATAAATTCTAGAACTGTGGAAAAAACTTATAACTGGAAAATTAGTAAATTATTACACTCCTGAAAATTCTGTAGCTCGTAAAGCATCATCAGAGTACAACACAGCTGATAAACAATATAATCTCAGTTTCAAAAATGTTCCTTTTAGGGAGCTCGCATCGCCTCACATGTAACAGCGGGATTACCACGAGACTTGTTGAGGATATTATTAAGTAGATTCTCCGTCAAAGCTTGCCTATTTTTTAACTCAGATAACTTCTTCCTTTCTATGGAGACTACTGCATCTGTTCTGTTGGCTTCCTGTCCAACTACATCAAGTGCATCTTGGAGTGCAACACCAAAAACTCTTTCTGCTGGAATGTATGGAGCAGTCGAGATTGTGTACCTATGTGAGCAATACGCATTGTCACTGCTGCTCTATCCAAAGAAATCTATACTTGAGGTAGTTGTTTTCTGTTCTGCCTTCATATTTTTATTTGCAACCTAAAACAAAAAGAAACGTCATATAACATAAATACCAAGGAAAACAAAAACCAACAAATTTCAAATCAGTCCTTTTCCTAAAAGGAAGAAAGCAATTAGTAACGGCAGGACATCATACATCTCTTTCTTCTAGAATAACTGGAACAATTGATTTCATAGAGGGATGAGATAGTGTGCAACTATCACTTCTGCCCTGTGAAATGACTGCTCTACTTGATGAAGGCTGAAACTAAGATAAAAGAAGTTACAACATCATACAAAGAAACAAAACTACCATGTTCATTCTCAAAGATTTTCAAAAGATTATTTGGTCTGTTATAGCGATGTAAGCACTCGATACAAGGACCTCATGCATACGGGTTCCTCTAATAGAATAGCCAAATCATTTTAGAGAAATAGTCAAACAATCTATTAAACAGTTAGAATGTTTAAATTTTTTGATTGTCTGCCCAAAGACAAAGTGTCCTATCATCTGCCTCGTATTAAAATAGCCATACACGTGTAGATACCAGAGTGAGATTTGAAGTAGGCGGTTTTTTATATTGGATTTTGTTGCATTTCTGGCCTTGTTATAATCACCCTAGTGCCTCTAACAAAAATAACAAATCAACTAGAGTCAATGGCATGACACCAAGGGAGTTAAACCTTAAAAAAGGGGGCGTCCTTACAGTAGCTCTATGTAGAGTCCCAGGGTTGCTGATCTGGTTACAGGTATGTTCATCAACGATGTCCGCCGCATCAAGTAATTGGACTGGTGGTCTGCATAATTCAGTGTCGATCCTCTTCATAATGGTGCAGCGAATAGTGAACACAAAAAGGTTCCAGTGTCACAGATGTTAGCATGAAGTGATACAAAAGCAATAGATACTTACGAGATTATAGGGGTCATTCATTCTATGATTTCTAGTGTAAACTACACCTGTTCATTGCGTAACAACAGCAAATGGTTAGGAATAGTGGGGTAAGAAGAAGCAAATGAAACAAACATCTTAGTGGAAGCAGTATAACGAATGTAAACGCGTACTGCATACATAGGACAAAAGCATCAAGCAAGAAATAACAATTAGTGCCATAGCCTACGCCAAGCCAGAGAGAAATTATAACCACATCGCATATGGGCACTTACTAAAGTAGATAATGGAAACAAATGTGTTAACTGTTGGCTGACTCATATTTTGCCAGGAAATACAAAATCGCACTTGAATGCCTTACGGTTAAACCTGACTACAAAAAAATTATTTAGGAAGATACGGGTAACAAGTATAGTACTTGTAAGTTACTACAAAATTAGCACCAATACAAAATACAGTTAACTGCTACATATTTATCTTACCAAACTCCAAGGAGATATGGTTACCTTAGTCGTGATGGCGTTTAGGCATGATGCGAATCCTGGGTGGTGACGTCGAGGTTGTCGAGGGTGCTGCGGTTGCGGTGCTTGTGGGCGAAGGTGAAGCAGAACAAGGGTTCTTCCAAGCGCTGATCGACATCGGCGAAGAAGCAGATTCCTGGCAGTGGGAATGTGTTCGGCGCACCAGGAGAGTGGGTCGGTGAAGCAGATTTGGTGTAGTGCACGGCGACGACGGTGAATCAGATCTAAGGTGCTGAAGGTAGATATAGGGTTTTTCGCAGGGCTAGCACAGCTGGGGGCGAGGATTGTGTGTGGGTGAGGGGGGGTCGATGGTAGGGGCAGGGTATAGAGGTACTGAACGGGGAAATTACGATTGAAGCCCCAACGATCCAACTTCACTAGGGGTACAAGGGGGATTCCAAGATGTTTGAAACATTGGATAGCGGGAGATTTTCCTGCTCGACTAAATTCAGATTATGTATAGTCCAAGTAGTAGTAAATTGGTAAGCCGTACTCCCTGGAATCAAAGGCTGATAGGCACATCGGTGATCATCCATGGCCCATACTGCCTCAGTTCAGAAATTAAGGGCCCATTTGGCCATTTGGCCATTTGGCATCTAAATATTGATCATCCATGGCCCAGATTGGCTCGGTTCAGATATTAAGGACGAGTTTGGCATCAAAGTATTTTTAAATTATTTAGAAAACATTTTGATTTCTGAATAAACTGAACTATTGAATACCTTTTAGTGTTTTCTTCCAACAAATAATAGGGGTTTAAACTGAAGTATTCTCCAAAACTATGTTTTTTAAAATAATTCAGAAAGAGGTCAGACCCCTTTTCGAAGAAACTGAGAAGAGAGAAAACTGAAGTATTACTTTGGTAGGCACTAAAATACTATGACATTGATATATTTCCGTATTATATCTATTCATGAACGATGATGCGTATGAAGATGTTGTCACCAAGACAGGTAATGAGCACGAAAATTATGATTAAAGCCCCAACCAACTCGAGTGAATTTGTTTACCCATAGTCCAACTAATAATAGTAGAATGGTAGGCCGGTGGTATGGGGAATCGAGTGTAATAATAAAGCGCCCCGAGCTTTAAAAAATAAAGCGCCCTTTATCGATAACTTTTCAATCACTATGGTTGGTCGTGTTCATACTTCTATTCTAAAGAAAAATATGGGAACCCACTATTTCACTAACGTGAATAATCTAGCGCCTGAGGGATGACATCAAACCATTCATAAGGTAAGCACTGATGGTGTTCTCATCAAAAAAATGTGAAAGTTGCTAGGCCCCACAAGTACTTTGTTCTCAAAACTCTTATTGTCCCTTCGTGCTAAGGATGACAATTTTACCCACGAGTGCCCGCAGGTACTATACCCGTGTTGGTAGGGTATGGGCACAATTTTATACCCATGGGTAATACCCATACCCTAACCCGTTAAGTCATGGGTACAGACACGAGTAGATATACCCATACCCTACCCATTTAAACTGACATAGTAGTAAAACTTACCTGTAGAGTTACAACCTATGGGGCCAAGCAACCTAGGTAAGAGTATGATACTGTGGTTTCTAAACTTTGATATTTTTTATGGGTATGGGCATGGGTAAAGTTTTATACCTGCGAGTACGGGTATGGGTAAAATTTTCTACCCATTGACTAAACGGGAGTGGGTATGATATTATTCTATCCTACTAACACCCTACCCATTGCCATCCTTACTTCGCGCTCATTCATTAATGTGGCCACGTTTTCCTATAGGTTTTTCGAAAGTTGTTCGGTCATGCACACATAGCATATTCTATGAAGTACAGTAGTACAACATACGTAGACCACAATTAATTATTCGAGCTAATCACTATTGTTCTTATTTAAAAAGAAAAATTATTAGGCTTTGGAGGATGTCCAACAACCTTTTTGTATTGAATTGCTAAAATCTGACTCTAGGAAGAGGAGCGTGAAGGTTTATCAATGGAACACAATTTCCAATTTCCTAGCCTTCCTATAAGAATTCGTTAGTGTTTGCCCTTCCTAGCAAAATCATGTCTACTCTCTTCGTTTCGAAATATAAGACGTTTTAGTTTTGTGAAATAAATGCATCTAGACGCCTTTTAATGTAAAGGTTCACTCCGAACATCTATGAACCTATACACTAAATGGCGTCTAGATACATTCGATTTACAAAGCTAAAACGTCTTATATTTCTGAACGGAGGAAGTACATGACAATAACGTGTGGTGTCAACCACTCGGCCACCCAATAAATAAACCCCCTTTATTGATAAATTTTGAATCACTATGGCTAGGAGTGTTCAACCTTATGTTTAAAAGGAAATTTTGGGAACCCACTATTTCGCTAACATGAATAATATAGTGCGCCTGAGCAACAACATCAAAGCCACCCATAAGGTAAGCTTATTAAAAACAAGAAGAAATGTGGGGTTACTAGGCCCCACAAATAATCTGTCCTCACAACTCTTATTGTTCATTCATGCTCATTGATACATGCGTCCTTATTTTTCCTTGAGATTATCCGAACTTGTTCGGTCATGCACATATAGCATCATTGCCAATGTTTTCAAATTATCTCTACTACTATAATGGAGCAGTTTTGAATTAGATCCATAGCACCAATTCTGACTGTTGGTTTGTTAGATCCAATGGTTCAGAGCAGCTGGATTCGTGTTGAAGGAGTAGTACCTAGAGCAAACTCCACCATGTTCTAGAACCATCATGTCACCCCCTCGTAAAAAAAGTTCATAGCACAGTAGGTTGTATTCTCAATATGTGTAGATAGTTATTATTAATATACTTAATGTATGCCTTTTTTCTCTGATAAGAATATTGGTTAATAACAACTTAATGTTCAGTAAGTTACATTTCATACAGTATATACGAGTGTGGTACACGCATTTTACTAGTAGGAAGTAACATGTGACTTCTTGCAAATCTAGCCACTATATAATGTACGAGTAACTTTGAACAATGAAAATTGAATGAAGACTGGCAAATCCCAACTATGTTAACTCTAGGATCTTTTTCCCATTCTAGCACGTAGAAGATTCTATCGATAGTCCTTAGCACAATGAACGCTATGCAAAAACCACAAAGATTCTAATGACATGTTATACATTTAATTATCTTATCATACCCAATATATAGTGTACCAATAACTTTGAACTTTAACCGTTGGATAAAGATTGGAAATCCCAACATTGCTTACCGATGGATTTTCCTTCCACTCTAACATTTAGAAGATTCTATTGATATAGTCTTTAGCATAATGAACGCTATGCATAAACCTCAAAACACACTTTCCATAATTATAGAATCTATATATCATTTCTCTAGAGCATTCGGGAATTATGTACCTACTAATAGGTTGATTTCTAAATGATACAACTTACAAGAACCAAGAATACACTAGATACTTTATGGATGTGGCTCAAAATGATAATTATTTTTTAAGCTTTACCTATTATTAATTTAGATAAAAATTATATTTTCGTACTATATTATATAATTAACTATGAAACGTTTTCCAAAAAAAAATTCAATGACTGGTTATGTATTATGTACAACGATTACAGAAAATGTCTGTATTTTGCACAAAAAAGGTCTATGGTTGTTGTTATGTGCAAAAACCTCCCGAACATGTGGTCGTACTTGCAATATCCTCGCTGCTGATGCTCTCAGGGCAAATGAGTACCAACCGTTCGATCATGTTTCAACGATGGAAGGGAACTTTTGTAAAAAAACGATTTAAGGAAGTATAAAAAAACGATGGAAGGGAACTGCCAGGCTGCTCCTATGGCACGTGGCAACTCCTAGATGTCCCGAGCAAGCCTTTTTAAGGGTCCATCAACAACGACCACCTCTCCCATCCAGGCACGACGCACACAACGAAGAACTCTCTCTGTCTCTCCCTGTCCCTTTAGGCCGGCCAAGCCACCACACACACAAAAATGCCGCGCAGCTGCTCCGATTAGTGCACCTCCATTGACGAGTCCAACGCACGGGCGAACAGGGATATCAGTCCCTACCATGGTGATGGCGGGGAGTCCGTTGACGGGCCGTACTATTCCGACACACCGGAAGGTAATTTTTCCGACAAGGACCCTACTTACCGTCATCTGATGGAGGGGACACCACCGATAGAGAGCAAAGAGGAGGAGGAGGAGGATCCTTGGTCTTTCATTTATGAAGGAGACATCGTATTCAAGAAGAGTTCTCTCGATCCATCCTCCATCGGCAAGAAGAGGGAGCATGAGCAAGATGATCAGGGGTCGGAAGATTTATGGCCATTTCTCGACTTCGTCTCCAAGAAGAGTGCGCTCGATCCCGCCTTCATCCGCAATGAGAAGAGGAAGGAGAAGCATGCGGGAGGCTTGAAGAAGAAGAATATGGCGAGAGCTAGGGGATGCCATGGGAAGCGGAAGGACGACGCCAGCACGAAGGTGACAGCGGAAGGATCCAGGTCCAAGAAGACGAAGAAGTCTTAGGATTAATTTTGTTTAATTTCACCTCTACTTCCTTTCTGTAATAATGTTCGGAGATTGAATATTAGTATTATAAAGTGCAAATTGGAACGGTGTTTGCAATCTAGTACTAGCATAAGTACTCCGTTTGTCATTTCATCTTCCATTGCGACACAATAAAACCTCTTGTATTACCGAGGAAGGTGAAATTACTTCCTCCCCTTAATTTCTGCATGCGTTCGAGGAAAGAAGGGTGCCAATACAGAGAAACCCACGTTAATTACTCACGTGAATTCATGTAATTAATATTGAAAGGAAGAAGCCTGGGAACCCGCATGTATTCTTTAATTACCAATATCAATCATTATAAGTCAAATACGGATTAGTAGTATATCAAAGTCCATGGATAAAAAATAACCTTTGTACAGTCCACATAAATCATCTCCTTATGCGGCATTTCTAGGGCATTGATTTGAAACTATTTAATGTCACATTGATTTGTCAACTCAACTGCACCCAATGTGCCACGTTCTCTCCCTATCCCATGGCCATCACCACGACACGTCAAAAAGGTTGTGTCGCCTGCAAAATCAAGCAAGCACGAAACATCGGTCTATATACGCCAGAAGAATCCAGCAGACACACAAACATCAGAATCATAGCCCTAGCTAGCCTCGGTCCCATCGATGCTCACCGGCGAGGCACCTGTGACTACAACAACATTAAGGTGCACCTCAAGCTTGTGGATTACCCACAAGAAATACAAAATTGATTTTCCCTCTCTCCTCTCTCTTCCATTTTATATTTTGAAAATTGTGAGGCTCTTTGTGTTTCTTTTTTATAATTTGAAATCTGTGAGGTTGTTTATGAATCTATTTTGCTTTCTAGAATTGTTTTCAAAACATGGTCAAATTTCGAGGCATGCATATTCTTAGCAAGAAGTTAAATCTTGCCAAACTCTCACTCGTTCTTGATACGTTGACTGCCTGGTGGGTCCACTGAACAGATTTTCGCAAGGTGTGAAGTTAATTTCGAAACATAGCAAAATTTTTGAAACACGGTGAGTCATAGCCTCTATGATTGTTTTGAAAACACAGTCAAATTCATGCATATTCTTAGCAATAAGTTGAATCATTCCAAACTCTCACTCGTTCTCGATACATTTACTGCATGGTGGGTCTAGTGAACAGATTTTCGCAAGGTGTGAAGTTAATTTCGAAACGCACACAAAATTTCAAAAGGCGGTGAGCCATAGCCACTTTGATTGTTTTCAAAACACGGTCAAATTTCTAGGCATGCATATTCTTAGCAATAAGTTGAATCATTCCAAACTCTTACTCGTTCTCGATACATTGACTGCCTGGTAGGTCCACTAAACAGATTATTGCAAGGTGTGAAGTTAATTTCGAAACACAACCAAACTTTAAAAAAATGGTGAGCCATAGTCTCTTTGATTGTTTTCAGAACACGGTCAATCTTTCGAGGCATGCATATTCTTAGCAAGAAGTTGAATCTTGCCGAACAACTCTTACTCGTTCTCGATACATTGACTGCTTGGTGAGTCCACTGAAAAGATTATCGCAAGGGGTGAAGTTAATTTTGAAACACCGCCAAAATTTCAAAACATGGAGAGTCGTGGTCTCTTTGTTTGTTTTTAAAACACGGTGAAATTTCTAGGCATGCATATTCTTAGCAAGAAGTTGAATCTTGCCAAACTCTCACTCATTATTGATACATTGACTGCCTGGTGGGTCCACCAGACAGATTTTTGCAAGGGATGAAGTTAATTTCGAAACACAACCAAAATTTTGAAACATGGTGAGTCATAGCCTCTTTTATTGTTTTCAAAACACGGTCAAATTTCTAGGCATGCATTTTCTTAGCAATAAGTTGAATCATTCCAAACTCTCACTCATTCTCGATACATTGACTGCCTAGTGGGTCTAGTGACCAGATTTTCGCAAGGTGTGAAGTTAATTTCAAAACGCACACAAAATTTCAAAACACGGTGAGCCATAGCCACTTTGATTGTTTCCAAAACACGGTCAAATTTCTAGGCATGCATATTCTTAGCAATAAGTTGAATCATTCCAAATTGTCACTCGTTCTCGATACATTGACTGCCTGGTAGGTCCACTAAAGAGATTATCACAAGGTGTGAAGTTCATTTCGAAACACAACCAAACTTTCAAAACACGGTGAGTCATAGTCTGTTTGATTGTTTTCAAAACATGGTCAAATTTTCGAGGCATGCATATTCTTAGCAAGAAGTTGAACCTTGCCAAACAACTCTCACTCGTTCTCGATACATTGACTGCCTGGTGGGTCCACTGAAATAATTATCGCAAGGTGTGAAGTTAATTTCGAAACACGGCCAAAATTTCAAAACACGGTGAGTCATAGTCTCTTTGTTTTTTTTCAAAACACGATCAAATTTCTAGGCATGCATATTCTTAGAAAGAAGTTGAATCTTTCCAAACTCTCACTCTTCTCCATACATTGACTGCCTAGTGATGGGCCCACTGAATAGATTTTTGCAAGGTGTGAAATTAATTTGAAAACGCGGTTAAAATTTGAAAACACGGTGAGTGATAGTCTTTTTTGATTATTTTCAAAACACGGACAAATTTCTAGGCATGCATATTCTTAGGAAGAAGTTGAATCTTGCCAAACTCTCACTCGTTCTTGATACATTGACTGTCTGGTGGGTCCACTCAACAGATTTTCGCAAGGTGTGAAGTTAATTTCGAAACACAGCCAAAATTTCGAAACACGGTGAGTCATAGCCTCTTTGATTCTTTTCAAAACACGGTCAAATTTCTAGGCATGTATATTCTTAGTGATAAGTTGGATCATTCCAAACTATCACTCGTTCTCGATACATTGACTGCCTAGAGGGTCCAGTGAATAGATTTTTGCAAGGTGTGGAGTTAATTTCGAAACACACGCAAAATTTCAAAACGCGGTAAGCCATAGCCACTTTGATTGTTTTCAAAACACGGTCAAATTTCTAGGCATGCATATTCTTAGCAATAAGTTAAATCTTTCCAAACTCTCACTCGTTCTCGATACATTGACTGCGGCCTGGTGGGTCTAGTGAACAGATTTTTGCAAGGTGTGAAGTTAATTTCGAAATTCACGCACAATTTCAAAATGCGGTAAACCATAGCCACTTTAATTGTTTTCAAAACACGGTCAAATTTCTAGGCATGCATATTCTTAGCAATAAGTTGAATCATTCCAAACTCTCATTCATTCTCGATACATTGACTCCCTGGTGGGTCCAGTGAACAGATTTTCGCAAGGTGTGAAGTTAATTTCGAAGCACACGCAAAATTTCAGAATGCGGTGAGCCATAGCCACTTTGATTATTTTCAAAACACGGTCAAATTTATAGGCATGCATATTCTGAGCAATAAGTTGAATCATTCCAAACTCTCACTCGTTCTCGATACATTGACTGCCTGGTAGGTCCACTGAATAGATTATCACAAGGTGTGAAGTTAATTTCGAAACACAGCCAAACTTTCAAAACAAGGTGAGTCATAGTCTCTTTGATTGTTTTCAAAACATGGTCAAACTTTCGAGGCATGCATATTCTTAGCAAGAAGTTGAATCTTGCCAAACAACTCTCACTCGTTCTCGATTCATTGACTGCCTGGTAGGTCCACTAAAAATATTATTGCAAGGTGTGAAGTTAATTTCGAAACATAGCCAAAATTTCAAAACACGATGAGTCATTCTCTTTGTTTGCTTTCATAACACGGTCAAATTTCTAGGCATGCATATTCTTAGCAAGAAGATGAATCTTTCCAAACTCTCACTCATCTCCATACATTAACTGCTTGGTGGTGGGTCCACTGGACAGATTTTTGCAAGGTGTGAAGTTAATTTCGAAACACAGCCAAAATTTCGAAATACGGTGAGTCATAGCATCTTTGATTGTTTTCAAAACAAGGTCAAATTTCTAGGCATGCATATTCTTAGCAATAAGTTGAATCATTCCAAACTCTCACTCGTTCTCGATATATTGATTGCCTGGTGGGTCCAGTGAACATATTTTCGCAAGGTGTGAAGTTAATTTTGAAATGCACGCAAAATTTCAAAACGCGGTGAGCCATAGTCTCTTTAGTTGTTTTCGAAATACGGTCAAATTTCTAGGCATGATTATTCTGAGCAAGAAGTTGAATCTTTCCCAACTCTCACTCGTATCGATACATTGACTTCCTGGTAGTTGGTCCACTGAACAGATTATCGCAAGGTGTGAACTTAATTTCGAAACACACACAAAATTTCAAAACGCGGTGAGCCATAGCCACTTTGATTATTTTCAAAACACGGTCAAATTTCTAGGCATGCATATTCTTAGCAATAAGTTGAATCATTCCAAACTCTCACTCGTTCTCGATACGTTGACTGCCTGGTACGTCCACTGAACAGATTATTGCAAGGTGTGAAGTTAATTTCGAAACATGGTGAGTCATAGTCTCTTTGATTGTTTTCAAAACACGGTCAATCTTTCGAGGCATGCATATTCTTAGCAAGAAGTTGAATCTTGCCTAACAACTCTTACTCGTTCTCGATACATCGACTGCCTGGTGGGTCCACTAAAAAGATTATCGCATGGGATGAAGTTAATTTCAAAACACCGCCAAAATTTCAAAACATGGAGAGTCATGGTCTCTTTGTTTGTTTTCAGAACACGGTCAAATTTCTAGGCATGCATATTCTTAGCAAGAAGTTGAATCTTGCCAAACTCTCACTCGTCTCGATACATTGACTTCCTGGTAGTTGGTCCACTGAACAGATTATCGAAGGTGTGAAGTTAATTTCAAAACGCACACAAAATTTCAAAACGCGGTGAGCCATTGCCACTTTGATTGTTTTCAAAACACGCTCAAATTTCTAGGCATGCATATTCTTAGCAATAAGTTGAATCATTCCAAACTGCCACTCGTTCTCGATACATTGACTGCCTGGTAGGTCCACTAAAGAGATTATCGCAAGGTGTGAAGTTCATTTCGAAACACAACCAAACTTTCAAAACACGGTGAGTCATAGTCTCTTTGATTGTTTTCAGAACATGGTCAAATTTTCGAGGCATGCATATTCTTAGCAAGAAGTTGAACCTTGCCAAACAACTCTCACTTGTTCTCGATACATTGACTGCCTGGTGGGTCCACTAAAATAATTATCGCAAGGTGTGAAGTTAATTTCGAAACATGGCCAAAATTTCAAAACACGGTGAGTCATAGTCTCTTTGTTTGTTTTCAAAACACGGTCAAATTTCTAGGCATGCATATTCTTAGCAAGAAGTTGAATCTTTCCAAACTCTCACTCTTCTCCATACATTGACTGCCTAGTGATGGGTCCACTGAATAGATTTTTGCAAGGTGTGAAGTTAAGTTCAAAAAACGGTTAAAATTTCAAAACATGGTGAGTCATAGTCTTTTTGATTATTTTCAAAACACGGACAAATTTCTAGGCATGCATATTCTTAGGAAGAAGTTGAATCTTGCCAAACTCTCACTCGTTCTTGATACATTGACTGTCTAGTGGGTCCACTGAACAGATTTTTAGAAGGTGTGAAGTTAATTTCGAAACACAGCCAAAATTTCGAAACACGGTGAGTCATAGCCTCTTTGATTCTTTTCAAAACACGGTCAAATTTCTAGGCATGCATATTCTTAGTGATAAGTTTGATCATTCCAAACTATCACTCGTTCTCGATACATTGACTGCCTGGAGGGTCCAGTGAATAGATTTTTGCAAGGTGTGGAGTTAATTTTGAAACACACGCAAAATTTCAAAACGCGGTAAGCCATAGCCACTTTGATTGTTTTCAAAACACGGTCAAATTTCTAGGCATGCATATTCTTAGCAATAAGTTAAATCTTTCCAAACTCTCACTCGTTCTCGATACATTGACTGCGGCCTGGTGGGTCCAGTGAACAGATTTTTGCAAGGTGTGAAGTTAATTTCGAAATGCACGCAAAATTTCGAAATGCGGTGAACCATAGCCACTTTAATTGTTTTCAAAACACGGTCAAATTTCTAGGCATGCATATTCTTAGCAATAAGTTGAATCATTCCAAACTCTCATTCGTTCTCGATACATTGACTCCCTGGTGGGTCCAGTGAACAGATTTTCGCAAGGTGTGAAGTTAATTTCGAAGCACACACAAAATTTCAGAATGCGGTGAGCCATAGCCACTTTGATTATTTTCAAAACACGGTCAAATTTCTAGGCATGCATATTCTGAGCAATAAGTTGAATCATTCCAAACTCTCACTCGTTCTCGATAGATTGACTGCCTGGTAGGTCCACTGAATAGATTATCACAAGGTGTGAAGTTAATTTCGAAACACAGCCAAACTTTCAAAACAAGGTGAGTCATAGTCTCTTTGATTGTTTTCAAAACATGGTCAAACTTTCAAGGCATGCGTATTCTTAGCAAGAAGTTGAATCTTGCCAAACAACTCTCACTCGTTCCTGATACATTGACTGCCTGGTGGGTCCACTGAAAATATTATCACAAGGTGTGAAGTTAATTTCGAAACACAGCCAAAATTTCAAAACACGGTGATTTATAGTCTCTTTGTTTGTTTTCAAAACACGGTCAAATTTCTAGGCATGCATATTCTTAGCAAGAAGTTGAATCTTTCCGAACTCTCACTCGTTCTCGATACATTGACTATGGCCTGGTGGGTCCAGTAAACAGATTTTGGAAAGGTGTGAAGTTAATTTTCAAACGCGCGCAAAATTTCAAAACGCGCTGAGCCATAGCCACTTTGATTGTTTTCAAAACACGGTCAAATTTCTAGGCATGCATATTCTTAGCAATAAGTTGAATCATTCCAAACTCTCACTCGTTCTCGATACATTGACTGACTGGTGGGTCCAGTGAATAGATTTTCACAAAGTGTGAAGTTAATTTTGAAATGCACACAAAATTTCAAAACACGGTGAGCCATAGTCTCTTTGGTTGTTTTCGAAATATGGTCAAATTTCTAGGCATGCATATTGTTAGCAAGAAGTTGAATCTTTCCAAACTGTCACTCATCTCGATACATTGACTTCCTGGTAGTGGGTCCACTGAACAGATTATAGCAAGGTGTGAACCTAAATTTCGAAACACACCGAGAAATAGTATACTAGTAGAGAGTAGCGAAATGAATTGCCTTGGCTGTGTGGTTAGGCAGCAAGGCTTTATCCAATCGCTAGGCATCGGGGCTCACCTGGGACGTGCATTTGAGCACCTGTGTCTCTAGCGTCTCCCTACAAATCGTGGTATGATGACAACTGCATCTAAGCAGTACAAGACTGCAGTACACTACTAAAGTATTACTTCATGAATTAGTGAGAAGGAGTACTCGAGTACTTCTCTGTACTACTAGAACCCTACTGCCATCGCTGCCTACCGCCAGCCACCCTAGGAGTAGTAAAAATCTGCAAATAGCCACCACCGCCCTCCACCCACCGCCCGCAGATGCCTACCTACCAGAGTACTAGTAGTAGTATAGTAAAAATAAGACATATGTACTGTATTACTATTGGAGTACTGGTAGTACAACTCGAGTATAAAAAGGCATATACTCTGTATTACTCGAGTACTAGTTCAAATGTACTACGTATTACTATTAGTACTCTGTATCTGTATCTGGACAAGCTTTAACCATAAGAAAGAAATGGAGAAGTGAAACGAGTCTGCCATGCCGAGAAAGAAAGAGCTAGAAGAGACAAGCAGATAGAATAAAATGCAGATGGTGTTGAAGACATGCATGCAGTCCTCATTCTCTCCCCCGCAACACTATACACTTTGCGCCAGACCCTAGGTTTATCCGTCTCTCTCTTGGTGCAGATCTTTTCCATTTCCAGAAAAAGGCGTAGACCTTCTTACCACTCATGTGGGTAGGATCTTTTTGTCTGGTACAGTATTGTACAGGGTATTAAGTGCCTGATTTACTCTCAACTATCAACTTTCTGCAGCCTTCGTTCAAAAAAAACTCAATGCTGCATAAAAATTCAGGACTACGGGCACTACATCAGCGAGCCGAACTTCTAGGGAACCGCTCCAACGCTGGGCGCGTTGGCGGATTCCACCAAGAGCTAGCCGGTGATGGACAAAGACGAGCTAGCACCGATAACTGTTCTATGCCCCCACGACGGCTGCCTCACCATGGTCGCCTACCACGAGCTCGACGACCACAAGGCCGCATGCCCGTACAGCTCGTGCGGCTACACGGAGGTCGGCTGCATATTCACCGCCTTGCCGGTCGAGCTCCTTTTGCACCTCAACGGCATCCACGAGGTACAAGTGCATAGGCTATCGTACGGCCAGCCCATGGAGTGTATAGTAATGATGCTGTTATCGTCCTTTCCGCCATCCATGGTCATCGTCTACGGTGATGATGCTACCGTGTTCAACTTCATCATCGCCGAGCTCGGCCAGGCCGTCGCCGTTTCCTTGGTGTGCGTCAGGGCGGCCTCGTGCTCGTGGCCCCAGTACAGGGTGAAGCTATGCGCGACTGGACCGCAGTCGCCGACAGACTTCTCGACAGACACCCTTAATGGGGTCATTGAGCCGACGAGCTGCGCGTCGCCTGATAGTGTTAGCCTCGAAGATCTGACATTCCTCACGGTGCCGCCGTGGTACATTACCGCGGCTGATGGACAATATATGACGATCAAGGTGTTGTATTTCTGCGTTTGCATCGACAGGATGAATTGATCTTAATCTTTGGCTAAGTGATCTTAATGCAATGGTAATGATGTATTACTAGTTAATTTAGTTGTAGAAAAGTACCACTCGTTTACTAGTTAATGTAGTAGTAGTCGGAGGAAGGGTCTCTTTTGGCACTAGGAAAGGTGTATTTTGGCTGTAAACTGTGTTTGTTGTTAATGTTTATATTTTGGATTTTAAGTGTTTCCACGTGCCCACTGCTAGGGAGACTCGGATCAAGATGCCCCCTGTATCTACCACCCAATATTCATCTGATGGACAAAAGTGATCCAAAGCAAAGTAGAAAATAAAACATCTCGCACTTACGCCCCGGTTTTCAACTATGTTTAATTTTTTAGACACTAGACAATAAAAACATTTTGGCAGTCATTAATAGTTCAAATACATGCATATATTTATTAAAAAATACAGACATATAATTTTAACAAATTTGCATAAATTAATTTTCATACTTTTGTCCGCACACTATATATAATAGTGGTAAGATAAGAAAAGAAAGACTATCAATAGTATCTTCTCGATGCTAAAATGGAAATGAAGATCCAACGTCTCACAATGTTGAGATTCGAGTCTTGATCCAACGGTCAATATTCAAAGTTATTCGTACACTATATACAATTCTAAGAAACAAAATGAGAAACATGTATTTTGATACCTTTGAATACAAAAATATCATCTCGCTTCTTCACAATGTGTATTGGCCTACGGTGTACGAATATTCCTGGTTTTGACCTGAACAGCCAAGGTCATGACCATATCAACATTGTGTATTGGCCTATGGCTGATCTCTCGAGAAGGAGCCAAACTATAAAGTTTTCCTTTTAGGGTCCTTTGTGCTAAATGTATGGACCTAGATGTAATAATTTTCCCTTTTTAGGTCCTTGATGTAAAATGTACTCCCACCAACCGTGTAAAATGTTAATCTAAAAGTAAATGGTGAAATTTAAACGAATTTAAGCTTAGTTGTCAACAGTATGAACATTCCTGGATTTCAAGCCGAACGACCAAGGTAAGGCCATATCAACATCATACTTTATGTTGATGATCCCATGTTAGAGAATTTGCATGGCAACAGATCTGGCCATGTTTTGAAAACAATCGAAGAGGAAGTATTATTAAGAGTTTGGCTCAGATCAGGTGATTTCTTGAGAATGAACTGAACCAGATTTTTTTCTTTTAGGGTCCTTTATGCTAAATGTATATAGAACTCGATGTAATTTTTAGTTTTTTGAGGTCCCTGATGTAAAATGTACTCCGATCGACTGTGTAAAGTTCTAACCTAAAAGTAAGTGGTGAAATTTAGACAAATTTAAGCTTAGTTGTCAACGAGTATTAACCATTCTTGTATTTCAAGACGATTGACCAAGGTCAAGGCCATATCTACATCATACTTTATGCTGATGATCCCATATCCAAGAATTTGCATGCCGACAAATTTGGCCATATTTTGAAAACAACCGAAGATGAAGTAGTATGAAGAATATGGCTTGTTTTTGATGTTCCATGCTTGTTTTGTATCTACTTTGCTTTGCTTTGTCAACACTTTGAGGTATTTTTATATGTTTTCTGGGACTAACCTATTAACAAGATGCCACAGTGCCAGTTGCCTGTCTTCTTCTGTTTTTGGTTCCAGAAAAGGCAGAAAATCAATATTCTCAGAATTGGACGGGACAAAAGCCAATATGCCTATTTTCCCGGAGCAACACGGAAACACGAAGTAGAGACGGTGTAGGGCACCAGGGTGGGCACACCATATGGTGGCACGGGCTAGCCCTGGACGCGCCACCAGGTTGTGTGGGCCCCTTGGCCGCCCACCGACCTTGCCTCTTCGCCTATAAGATGCCTCCCGATGTAAAAACCCTAGATCATCGAGCCTCCAGCCACGAAAAGTTCCACAACACCGCCACCACCAAAGGGGAGATTCGGGGGACAGAAAGTCTCTGTTCAGGCACCCTGCTGGGATGGGGAAGTGCCCCCGGAGCCATCTCTATCGATCTCCATCACCATCTCCATCACTGTTGCTGATTCCCATGATGATGAGGGAGTAGTTCTTCCTCGAGGCTAAGGGTTCTACCGGTAGCTATGTGTTCATCTCTCTCTATGCATGATCATATTGTGATCATGAGCTTTGTAATCAAGTAGATCTACCTTGCTACTCAAGTGCTTTAATAGATATCTGATCTCCCCATGTGTGTGAAAGTGACAGCGTGCACACCATGGTGGCACTTAGGCTAGAGATTACAAATACTTGTTATGAGTTATATTTGGAGTTGGATGTTTCTATGAAATTGTGGTGTTTGTTGGAACCATCTAGAGCTCAAGGTGACAGTGTGGGGTTATCTAGATGGGAAAGCCAGACTTCGAGGTGTGTTGTTATAGCCCTACCGTGGATTAGAGTGTCCAACCGGAGAGTAGTTCAGAGTAGTATCATGAAGATAAGATATTTATATGAGAGTGTTCACTAGCGAAAGTATGATCCCTAGGCCTTGTTTCTAAAGATTGAAACACCGTTTGCAATTAGATCTGTTACATGTTTGCTTGCTTCCATCTTTATTTCAGTTTGCCTTTAATATCATCCACGCCATCAAAGTATTTTCTAACACCGTTGTCTTATATCCATACCATTTGTATTTCACTATCTCTTCGCCAAACTAGTGCACCTATACACCTGACAAGTGTATTGGGTGTGTTGGGGACACAAGAGACTTCTTGTATCTTGATTGCATGGTTGCTTGAGAGGGGATACCTTTAACCACTTCCTCCATGAGTTCGATAAACCTTGGGTGATCCACTTAAGGGAAAACTTGCTGTTGTTCTACAAACCTCTGCACTTGGAGGCCCAACAACTATCTACAAGAATAGAAGTGCGTAGAAATGATGGCTCGATCAGCTACTCTCTAGAGAAGGAGCTATACCCGACTGTTTTCCTTGCTTAATTTTAGTGTCCTTTGTGCTAAATGTATGGACCTCGATGTAATTTCCCCTTTTGTTAGGTCTAAAAGTGTAAGTGGTGAAATTTAGATGATTTTGAGCTTACTTGTCAATAAGTATGAGCATTCTTGGATTTCAAGCCGAATGACCAAGGTCAAGGCCATATCAACATTATACTTTGTGCTGATGATCCCATGTTAGAGAATTTGCATGCCAACATATTTGGCCATGTTTTGAAAACAATCAAAGAGGAAATAGTATTAAGAGTTTGACTCAAATCAGCTGATCTCTCGAGAATGAGCCAAACCAGATTTTTTCTTTTAGGGTCCTTTATGCTAAATGTATATGGACCTCGATGTAATTTTTGCTTTTTGAGGTCCGTGATGTAAAATGTACTTCGATCGACCATGTAAAGTTCTAACCTAAACGTATTGTGGTGAAATTTAAACAAATTTACGCTTAGTTGTCAACGAGTATGAAGCATTATTCTTGTATTTCAAGACGAACCACAAAGGTCAAGGACATATCTACATCATACTTTATGTTGATGATCCCATATCCAAGAAGTTGCATGCCAACAAATTTGGCAATATTTTGAACACAATCAAAGATGAAGTAGTATGAAGAGGACTATGGCTCGATCAGCTACTCTCTCGAGAAGGAGCCGAACCCGACTATTTTCCTTGCTTAATTTTAGGGTCCTTTGTGCTCAATGTATGGACCTCGATGTAATTTCCCCCCTTTTAGGTCTAAAGGTGTAAGTGGTGAAATTTAGACGATTTTAAGCTTACTTATCAACGAGTATGAACATTCTTGGATTTCAAGAAGAACGACCAAGGTCAAGACCATATACGCATCATACTTTATATGATGATGATGATCCCATGTCAGAGAATTTGCATGGCAATAGATCTGGCCATGTTTTGAAAACAATCGAAGATGAAGTAGTATCAAGAGTTTGGCTCAGATCAGCAGATCCCTCGAGAAGGAGCCGAACCAGAAATTTTTCCTTTTAGGGTCCTTTATGCTAAATATATGGACCTCGATGTAATTTTTTGCTTTTGTGAGGTCCCTGATGTAAAATGTATTCCGATCGATCGTGTAAAGTTCTAACCTAAAAGTAAGTGGTGAAATTTGAACGAATTTAAGCTTAGTTGTCAACGAGTATGAACCATTCTTGTATTTCAAGACGAACGACCAAGGTCAAGGCCATATCTACACCATACTTTATGATGATGATCCCATATCCACAAATTTGCATGCCAACAAATTTGGCCATACTTTGATAACAATCAAAGATGAATTAGTATGAAGAGTGTGGCTCGATCAGCTACTCTCTCGAGAAGGAGCCAAACCCGACTGTTTTGCTTGCTTGTTTTTAGGGTTCTTTGTGCTAAATGTATGGACCTCGATGTAAATTTTCCCCTTTTTAGGCCCTCGTTGTAAAATGTACTCCCACCGACCGTTTAAAATTCTAACCTAAAAGTAAGTGGTGAAATTTTAGACGAATTTCAGCTTATAGTTGTCAACGAGTATGAACATCCTTGGATTTCAAGCCGAACGACCAAAAGGTCAAGGCCATATCTCTACATCGGACTTTATGCTGATGATCCCATATCCAAGAATTTGCATGCCGACAAATTTGACCATATTTTGAAAACAATCGAAGATGAAGTAGTATGAAGAGTGTGGCTCGATCAGCTACTCTCTCGAGAAGGAGCTGAACCTGACTATTTTCTTTTCTCAATTTTAGGGTCATTTGTGCTAAATGTGTGGACCTCGATGTAATTTTCCCCTTTTTTAGGTCCTTGATGTAGAATGTACTCCCACTAACTGTGTAAAATGCTAACCTATAAGTAAATGGTGAATTTCAACGAATTTAAGCATAGTTGTCAACGAGTATGAAAAAATCTTAGATTTCAAGCCGAACGACCAAAAGGTCAAGGCCATATCTCTACATCAGACTTTATGCTGATGATCCCATATCCAAGAATTTGCATGCCGACAAATTTGGCCATATTTTGAAAACAATCGAAGATAAAGTAGTATGAAAAGTGTGGCTCGATCAGCTACTCTCTCGAGAAGGAGCCAAACCCGGCTGTTTTCTTTGCTCAATTTTAGGGTCATTTGTGCTAAATGTGTGGATGTCGATGTAATTTTCCTTTTTTAGGTCCTTGATGTAGAATGTACTCCCACTGACTGTGTAAAATGCTAACCTAAAAGTAAGTGGTGAATTTCAATGAATTTAAGCATAGTTGTCAACGAGTATGAAAAAATCTTGGATTTCAAGGCGAACGACCATAAGGTCAAGGCCATATCTCTACATTAGACTTTATGCTGATGATCGCATATACAAGAATTTGCATGCCAAAAAATTTGGCCATATTTTGAAACAATCAAAGATGAAGTAGTATGAAGAGTGTGGCTCGATCAGCTACTCTCTCGAGAAGGAGACAGCCCCGACTGTTTTCTTTGCTCAATTTTAGGGTCCTCTGTGATAAATGTGTGGACCTCGATGTAATTTTCCCCTTTTTAGGTCCTTGATGTAGAATGTACTCCCACCGACCGTGTAAAATGCTAACCTAAAAGTAAGTGGTGAAATTTCAACGAATTTAAGCATAGGTTTCAACGAGTATGAAAAAATCTTGGATTTCAAGGCGAACGACCACAAGGTCAAGGCCATATCTCTACATCATACTTTATGCTCATGATCCCATATCCAAGAATTTACATGCCGACAAATTTGGCCATCTTTTGAGAACAATTGAAGACCTTAAAAACAAAAAATAATCAATTTCAATTTTCCAAGTGACAGGAATTTATTTTCTAAAAAGCAAGTAAGAAGAATTTATTTCCTGTTTCTGTTAAAAAAATAATGAGCGAGAAGAGACTATGAGCACAGAGGAGGCAGCGAGAGAGCTACGAAGAGGAGGATTTGAAGGCGGTGCGATGTCAGAGCAAAGCTGGGATGGGTTCCTGACACGAGGTACATGGTATAGTGAGTAGAGTAAATTTCAAGACCACAATATATATGCATGCAAAACAAAATGTGTTTTCTCTCTCCTTCACTCCCCCATAATACATCCAAAACGTATCTACTTTCCCAAGCACTTTTGCTATTGTTTTTCCTCTAAACTTGTGTGATTTGGACAACTAACACGAACTGACACAATTTTTAGCAGAAGACTCACGGAGCCAAAAATCCTATTTCACCAGAAGACTCACGGAGCCAGAAGACGAGACAGAGGAGGGCCATGAGGGGCCCACACCACCTGGCCGCACGGGCCAGGCCAGGCCGCGCCTAGGGGTGGTGTGGCCCCCTCGGTCACCCCTCGGCCTCCCTCTTCGCATATAAGTTGCCTCTTGACCTAAAAACCAAGGGGGGTTTGACGTTTTTCAGAAGGAGTTCCGCTGTGCCGCCACCACCAGATTCCGTGATTCGGAACCAGAAACTCTGTTCTGGCACCCTGTCGGGATGGGGAATTGGAGGAGATCATCGCCATCATCGTCACCATTGCTTCTCCATCGATCATCCATGTTTCCCTCATCTATGAGTGAGTAATCCCCCGCTGTAGGCTATTTGGATGGTAGGGATTGGATGAGATCGTTCATGTAATGGCATCAGATTGTTAGGGCATGGTGCCTAGTATCTATTATTAGTGCTTTTTGACTTTGTTGCAACTTGTTATGCTTAATGCTTGTCACTAGGGCCCGAGTGACATGATTTCAGATCTGAACATGTTATTGATTCATTATGATAGTATTGTTTATGGTCTTACCTGCAAGTTGTATACACATATTGTTGTCCGGAACCGAAGGCCCCGAAGTGACAGCAATCGGGATAACCAGAGGGAATGGCTTTTGATGTGAGGATCACATGTGTTCATGGAGTGTTAATGCTTTGATCCGGTTCTCTATTAAAAGGAGCACCTTAATTGCCAGTAGTTCCCTTGAGGCCTGGCTGCAAACGGGCTGGCAGGACAAAAGATGTTGTGTAAGTTCTCATTGCAAGCACGTATGACTATATATGGAACACATGCCTATGATTATTTAGTACTTGGATGCTTTATCTTATTTATCTGTAAATGCCCTATGTCTTGATTGCCATATGAATTGTCTTGTCCATGCAACGCCCGTCCATCCATACCTATGCGTACCGCGCTTTAATCCTACTGTTTACTGCAATTGTTACTATCGTCTTTACTTTACTACTACTATTGCTTTACTATTGCTATTACAAAACTGTTTCTACTGATAAACTGTTGTGAGCAAGATTGTTTCCAGGTGCAGCTGAATCGACAACTTAGTTGTTAAGGCTTATAAATATTCTTTGCCTCCCCTTGTGTCGAATCAATAAATTGGGTTTCACTTCCCTCGAAAATACTACGATACACCCCCTATACTTATGGGTCATCAAGACTATTTTCTGGCGCCATTGCCGGGGAGCATAGCTCTATTTATTAAGTTCAGTTGGAATCATTATTGTTCGCTTCCATTCATCCATCATGGGTAAGTCTCGTGATGGCAAGGTCCCTATTTTACCATCCACTACAAGGAGAGGTAAGGTTCTGAACACCTCTGTTGCTCTTGATTCACCGTGTGTTATCAGTAAGTTCCTTACACCACTACACTCACATGCTACACATACTGCTACTACTGCTGAATCTGAAACTTCTGATACTTATGATGCTGCTTCTACTGTGCTTGATAAGAGTGGTTCATTAGGTCCTTTCCTAAATGCTACGATTGCTAGAACTATAGCTAGAAATACTGAAACTCCTAATGAAGACACTACTACACGTGTCAGTTCACCTGAGTCTAGAGAAAGCTATGATATTGAAGACGGTTATATAGAGATGACCGATGAATTTATTAAAGAATGTCAAAAGACCCATGATAGGAGTGCTATTAAGAGTCTCCTTGAGAGGCGTACTATAAAACCCAAATTATTTCCTAATTCTAAGTTTGTTGCATCTCCCATAAACATTAAAGATAAGGATTATGATTTCTCTCTTGATCTATCTTACATAGCTATTATTGAGAAGGAACCTTTTTGTGGGACTAACAATGAAAGTGCGGTAGCACATATGACTGAGCTTTCTACCATGAGTGGCCTGTTTTTGATGATATTAAGGTACACACCTACTTTGTTGCTTAAATTTTCCCCTTTTCACTGAAAGGAGAAGCTAAAACTTGGTTTAATAATTTACCTCCTAGATCTATTGATAGACTTGATTGCTTGATTAGTACCTTCCTTCAAAAATATTTTCCTCCTAGTGCCAGACATGCTATTTTGCAGGAACTTTTTGATTTTAAATAGGGAGAAAAAGAGATATTGCCTGAATCATGGACAAGGTTTTGTGCTTTGATTCATGCACAGGCTGGATGTCCATTACCTAAGAATGAGATTCTTGATATATTTTATAATGGACTAACTGAAGAATCTAGGACATACCTGGATAGTTGTGCTAATTGTGTTTTTAGGAATAGGACTCCCAAGGAAGCTGAGGAATTAATGGCTAAAATAAGCAAGAATTATGAAGATTGGACTCCTCCTAAACCAGCTATACCTGAGACAATTATACCTGAACCAGCTATTCCTGCGCCTATACCAACATCAAAGAAGAGGGGAGTTATTGAACTAAATGATGAAGTAATGAAGGAAGCTAAGAAATGTCTTAAGGAGAAGGGAATTAAAGCTGCAGATGTGAATAATTTACCTCCTATAGAAGAATTATGTAAGCCAATCCCCCACTCATCCACTATTGAGGTACACTCTCTCCAACATTTTGATGAAGGTGATATCCCTTACTCTAAACCTCCTGATCAATTCTTAGAAGAATTTGATGTTTTTATTGTTAAGCAAGATAATTTCAATAAAAGGGTGCAAAATCATTTAATGTAAAACTCTAGAACTATTGTTGAGTTAAAAGATATTGTGGAAAGAACTTCTAATGATGTTAAAATGCTTGTTAGACATTTTAAAATGGTTCAAACTCAAATTGATCAGCTTATTTAGGTACAAAAAGACTTGCTAGTTAATGCTGCTAAAGAAAAACATGCTTATGAAATTAGAACTAGAAGTGGTGCTGCTACCCAGGATCCTCTATATCCTGAGGGGCATCCTAAAAGAATTGATCAGGATTCTCAACAAGATGAAAATAGTGGTACTTCTCCTAAGAAAAGGAAAAAGAAACATAAAATTATTGTAGAATCCTCTAAACCTGCTAAAGATCCTAATAGTATATCTGTCTCTGATGCTGAAACTGAAAGTGGTAATGAGGAAAATGATGTTCCTGAGAAAGAAAAAGTTGAAGAAGAACATGAAAGGCACACTAAGAATACTAAATACACTAAAGAAGATTTTGTTGCTAAGAAACATGGAAGTGAAAGAGAGCCTTGGGTCCAAAAACCTATGCCTTTCCCCGATAAGAAACACAAGTCAAAGGAAGATGAACACTATAACAAGTTTTGTGAGTGGATGAAACCTTTATTCTTGCAAATTCCTTCGACTGATGCTATTAAATTGCCTCCTTATTCAAAGTATATGAAGGATATTGTCTCGAATAAAAGGAAGATCTCTAATGAAGAAATTTTTACTTTGCTTACTAATTATTCCTTTAGTGGTAAAGTTCCAAAGAAACTTGGAGACCCAGGGATTCCAACTATTCCATGCTCTATTAAAAATAGTTATGTTAGAACTGCTTTGTGTGATTTGGGAGCAGGAGTTAGTGTTATGCCTTTTTCTCTCTATAAGAGACTTCAATTGGAAGAACTAATACCAACTGATATATCTTTGCAAATGCCTGATAAAACTACTACTATTCCTATTGGTATATGTGAGGATGTACCTGTTCAAGTGGCTCATAATTGCTTGATATTAACTGATTTTGTTGTGCTTGAAATGCCTGAAGATGATAATATATCTATTATTTTTGGGAGACCTTTTCTTAATACTGCAGGAGCTGTTATTAATTGTAATCACGGAAAGGTGACTTTTAATGTTAATGACAAGGAGCATACTATCTATTTCCCCAAGAAGATTGATAGGACTTATGGTTTTAATTCAATTGAACATGTTGAGGGCATTCAAGTTGGAGAAATATATTGTCCCATACCAAGAGAAAAATATGAAACTATTATGATTGGGACCATTGCTATCAAGGTTGAGGTAACATAATCATTAGTGGAATGCAAAGTCTTGTTTCATATAAAATTGTTTTGGTAACAAGACCTGATCAACCTTGTTAATAAAGGGATTTTAATGAACAAAACAATGTTTTCACCATGATTATCTTTTCTTACTTTTATTTTATCCATTTTAGTTTTTTACTTTCGTTAGTTTACTTTTCTGTTGTTAGTTGCTTGCATATTAGAGTGTCTTAGAACTTCTGAAGTTTTAGCTTTGTTTTGTCATTGCATCATTCCAGAAACTTTTTTCTATCAGAAAATCATTCATCTATACCTGAAAATGGCTAAAAAATAAAGTGTCTCGAAAAATTCCAGAAAATTCATATTAAATTTTTACGTGAAAAAGGGGTAGAGAAGTGCCTGGAGAGTACCAGGGGGCCCACTAGGCAGGCACACCACCTGGTGGCGCGGCCAGCCCAGGGGCACGCCTGGCCATGGTGTAGGCCACCCCTGGCCCTCCAGTCACTCTCTCACTTGCCACTGCCTTTTCTCTCCTGAGAAAACAACAGTTCATTGCTCGAAATCACGTTCTTGCTGTTCTTGTCCATGATTTTTCGATCTCCTTGCTCAGCCCATCTTTGTTGCTGAAATTTGCAGCATTTGTTCTCCAGTATGTGACTCCTCCGCTTGTCCAAGTAGATTTGTGTTTAGTGGTTTATATCTTGAGTATTTTGCTGCTGTAGATGACTGGTTATGAGAGCTTGTAAGCTTGTTAGATGCTTAGAGATATTGTTTTGATGCATGTTTAGGCCTCTTACAAGTCCCCATGAGTAGTTCCCTTCATTATGTATTCACTTTGCAATCACTTGTATAATGGATGTTTAAATTTCAGAATAGAAGATGAATGAACACCAACTCAACCAACATGAACTGAGGGTGCCTGAGGCTATGAAGGTTCACCGAGAGGAAGAAGTTTTTCCTTCCATCTATCCATGCCCCGAATTCATGAGGACTGCAGGAATTTCTCAGGATTTCCATACTTTAATTGCCAATGCAGGATTGGAGCATTTTGTGGAAGATGAACCTTATCAATTTGTGAAACTAACTATGTCTGTAGTGCAGGACTTTTGATTTAGTTGCTCTTTGCCTAACCCCATGGTTCACTACAAAATTTACAATATAGCTGTCGACCTTCCTCTTGATGACTTTTGTGCAGCTATTAAGGTACCTCAGTGGGGATCGTGTGGAAGGATTAAAGAGCGACCTGCACCACTCATGGACTTGTATGCGGAGATTTGCCAAGGGACCAGCTTCTCCAAGGAGAGTGGGAAAATTCGTAACGTTCATCTCCCGTCTATTCGCTACTTTTCTTACTTTATTGCCAAGTGTGTTCTCGCTAGGAAAACTGCTAATAAGTTATCCTCATATGATCTAGCATTCATCTCAGCTACTTTAAAACGAGATAGGACCTATAACTTGGGTGCCTTGATAGCTTTCCGTCTTACTTCTAACCGCGAGAAAGGTGGAATTTGTGGAGGCCTCATTGCCTCTCGTTTATTAGCTTTGCATGGTGTAGTGCCTCATCATCTAGACCTACAATTTCCCATAGAGAGGCTTGACCTTAATTCCATGATACAACATACATTTGTTTCTTCTTGGGCTAATTTGAGTGACTTGTCTTATGAAATAACCTTTTTCAAGGCTGGTTGGAGAAGGAGTAAGTCCGAGCGAGTTGTCCTTTTGCATGCTCCTATTTTGTTTAACCTTGATAGCAGGGTAGGATGGTCACTCACCGAGGAAGAACTCGATGCATACCTGGGGGAGCTCTCCCAACAGGAGCAGGATACTGGAACGGAGGTTACACATGATTCGGTCCAGACCTCGAATGAGGGGGACTCTTCATATCAGCAGCCTACCTATGATTGGGGAGCTTCTTCTTATTCCCAAGGGCCTAACCAAGATAATTCTTACAATGACCCACCTGCTTGGAACCCTTACCCGCGTTGGGGTTGATACCTGTTGGGTTTGTAGCATAGAAAACAAAAAATTTCCTATGATGAGAACTATACGCCAAGATCTATCTACTAGATACAGAGCAAGGGGTGGATATACATCCATAGAGAACTTACACTCTAAGACAATAGAGTTTTGTTAACGAGTTGGAACTCGTGGATGATGTAGTCGTACGCTTGCTGATCTCAAGATCGTGTGGAGGTCCTAGCGCCGCAAATCAGCAGCGCATCCTTCCTCGCACACACGTTCAAGCCACCGGACAACCTCCACCTCCTCGCTCCAGCGAATCAGCGGAATCATCAACTCCTTCCAGACGCAAGGCCATCGGGAACATGTATCTCGCTAATCTGAGACCATGGGGGAATATCTAGAGGGGGAGAGAGATCCTTCATGAGGAGGTGTGCTTTGTGAGGGAGGAGAGGGGGTCTTTTTATAGGAGAGGGGGGCTCCTCCCCTCCCATGGCCGGCGGCCAAGGGGGGTGCCCCCACCTCTTCCTCATTCATGTGGTGGAAGCTCAACTCACATCAATTCAAGCTCCACCCAAAATTCCACTCACATGCATTAAATTTCCACCAAATTTAATGCAACTCTCAATTAATAAAACTCTTTTATTTATTTTATTCAGAATTTTGTTAATTAATTTAATTAACAAACATTCACATAAAACCCCTTGCAACATTTCAATATCACATGCAGAACCACTTTCTGCAATTTCCCCCGAAACAATTCCGGTATCTATCGAAACAATTCCTGCGCTTTGCAATTCTTTCGTCTGAAACGTATGTGCTCCAAAATGGTGTCTAGCAACCCTTGAGTGTGTCACCCTATGGTTCGCGAATAATGCAGACATGATTGAGACTCCTCTCAGATCAATAATCAGAAGCGGGACCTGGAGATCCATACTGACTCCTGCACATTCAACGATGACTTCTGTGATCGTGAGAACCTTTAATGCTAGTAACTTGATCCCTTTGTCTCATGATATAATACATGTCCGAGATTCGATCATCGGTATCAAATACCTACTTTGATCTCGTTACCGACATGCACTCTTTTCTCGTTCCCGTGATATAACATTCTAGTGATCACATCACTTGCTTGCAAGCTATCTTAATGTGATATCACCGAGAGGGCACAGAGTATATCTATCCGTCATCGGGATTGACAAATTCCACTCTTGATCCATGAGCCTCAACATAACACCTTCATAGCACTGAACCCACCTTTATAGTCACCCTGTTACGGTGTGACGTTTGATGTTATCAAGATACTCTTCCGGTGTTAGCAATTAACATGATCTCATGGTCTAAGGACTAAGATTACTTCGTATGATGTTATAGCAATATAAACATAATGACTTTGATCGTAATGCTATACTTCGGATGAATGTTGATCACATCATCTCACAAATGCTGTGACCTCGTTATTAACAACATCCAATGCCCATGATCAGGAAACTTTGATCATCTTGTTAATCAACGAGCTAGTCTATAAGAGAGGCATAACTAGGAACCTTTTTGTTTATTAAACACACATGTATTGACGTTTCCTATCAATACAATTATAACATGCAAAATAAACATCTATCATATATAAGGAATACATAATAACCACTTTATTATTGCCTCTCAGGGCATATTTCCTTAAGTCTCCCACTTGCACTAGAGACAATAATCTAGTTCACATAGTGATAAATCTAACACCCATGGAGTTCTGGTGTTGATCATGTTTTTCCCTAGGGAGAACGTTAGTCAACGGATCTGCTACATTTAGGTTCGTGTGTACTTTACAAATCTTTATATCTCCATCCTTGACATGCTCGCAGATGGAGTGAAACTGGCACTTAATATGCTTGGAATTCTTGTGAGACCTTGGTTCCTTGGCGTTGGCTATGGTTCCATTGTTGTCACAATAGATCACCATTGGGTCCAATGCACTAGGAACCACACCTAGTTCCGTTATGAACTCCTTCATCCAAACCGCTTCCTGTGACGCTTCTGAAGCAACAACATATTCCGCCTCCGTCGTTGATCCAGCCACCACAGGTTGTTTGGAACTCCTCCAACTAACTGCTGATCCGTTCAAGAGAAATACATATCCGGATTGAGACTTAGAGTCATCCGGATCGGTGTCAAAGCTAGCATCAACATAACACTTAGCGACTAGCTATTCTTCACCTCCGTATACAAGAAACATATCCTTAGTTCTTCTTAAGTACTCAATGTCTTGCCTTGCAACATAGGTAAGAACCCCTTCTTACTTCCGTCCATATTAAACTTCTTTAGTATCTTATCAAGGTATGTAATTTGCGATAGCCCAATTAGGCGCCTTGATCTATCTCTATAGATTTTAATGCCTAATATATATGAAGCTTCACCAAGGTCTTTCATCGAAAATTTGCTATTTAGATAAATTTTAACACTATTTAAAAGATCTATATCATTTCCAATCAATAATATGTCATCCACATATGAAGCTTGCATACCTTATCAGCATCCTTAGGATCGACAAAACCCTTAGATTGTATCATATAGAACTCTTCTTCAATATTACCATTGAGGAACGCGGTTTTGACATCCATCTGCCATATTTCATAATCGAAATATGCAGCAATTGCTAACATAATCCTAACCGACTTTAGCATCGCTACGGGAGAGAATGTCTCATCGTAGTCAACTCCTTGAATTTGTTGAAACCCTTTTGCGACAAGTCGAGCTTTATAGATGGTCACATTACCATCAGCATCAGTTTTTCTTTTGAAAATCCATTTATTCTCAACGGCCTTTCGATCGTGAGGTAAGTCCACCAAGGTCAAAACCTGGTTTTTGTACATGGATTCCATCTTGGATTTCATGGCTTCTAGCCATTTGTTGGAATCCGGGCTCATCATCGCTTCTTCATACGTCGCAGGGTCATCTATTTCATCAATCATGAAATTCATAACAGGATTGCCGTACAGTTCAGGAGCTGCACGTGTCCTGCTTGACCTGCGAGGTTCGGTAGTGTCCTCTTTTGAAGTTTCATGATCAATATCATTAGCTCTCTCTTCATTAGGTGAAGTCAACTTCGAAACAACTTCCGGTGCTGCGCTACTCGCCATTTCATGAAGAGAAGGTTCAATAACCTCTTCGAGGTCTACCTTCCGACTACTCACACCTTTCGCGAGAAACTCCTTCTCAAGAAAGGATCCATTCTTGGCAACAAAAACCTTGCCCTCGGATCTATGATAGAAGGTATACCCAATCGTTTCCTTAGGGTATCCTATGAAGACGCATTTTTCCGCTTTGGGTTCGAGTTTATCTGGCTAAAGTTTCTTTACATAAACATCGCATCCCCAAACTTTAAGAAATGACAACTTAGGTTTGTTTCCAAACCATAATTCATACGGTGTCGTTTCAACGGATTTAGATGGTGCCCGATTTAAAGTGAATGCAGCGGTTTCCAGTGCATAACCCCAAAATGATAGTGGCAAGTCAGTCAGAGACATCATAGATCGAAGCATATCCAATAAAGTACGATTACGACGTTCCGACACACCATTAAGTTGTGGTGTTTCGGCAGGCGTGAGTTGTGAAAGTATTCCACAGTCTTTCTGTTGGGTCCGCAGCATAGAAAACAAAAAATTTCCTACGATGAGAACTACACGCCAAGATCTATCTACTAGGTACAAAGCAACGGATGGACATACATCCATCGAGAACTTACCCTCGAAGACAACGAGTTTTGTTAACGAGTAGGAACTCGTGGTTGATGTAGTCGTACACTTGCCGATCTCAAGATCGTGAGGAAGTCCGAGCAGGTCCGGCTCCAGCACGTCCTTCAGATCTAGCTCCAGCACCACCAAGTCCAGCACCGCAAAGCAGTGGTGCATCCGTGATCGCACACACGTCTGGTACCCCGACAACCTTCGTCCCTTGCTCCAGCAAAGCAGCGGAAGCAGCAACTCCTTTCCAGATAAAGCCACCAGGAACATGTATCTCGCTAATCTGAGACCATGGGGGAATAATACTAGAGGGGGAGAGAGATCCTTCACAAGGAGGTGTGAGGAAGAAGGGGAGTGAGGGGGCACTTTTATAGGAGGAGGGGGGGTACCCCTCCCCATGGCCGGCGCCCCATGGGGGGTGACTCCTCACCTCCCCCATTCATGTGGTGGTAACCCCTCCACATTAAAATGCCCCTTCACATTCTCTTTTAAAGTCTCCACTTTAAATGCATTAAGTTTCTCCAAATTTAATGCTCTCTCATTTAATAAAACTCTTTTATTAATTTTATTCAGAATTTTGTTAATTACTTTAATTAACAAACATTCACATAAAACCCCCTGCAACATTTCAATATTACATGCAGAACCAATTTCAGCAATTTCACCCGAAACGGTTTCGGTGTCTATTGAAATAATCCTAGCGCTTTCTTAAATCTTTATCTGAAACATATTTGCTCCAAATGGTGTCGGTATCCCTTAAGTGTGTCACCCTACGGTTCGCAAATAATGCAGACATGATCGAGACCCCTCTCCGATCAATAATCAGCAGCGGGACCTAGAGATCCGTACTGACTCCCACATATTCAACGATGACTCTTGTGATCGTGTGAACCTTTAACGCTAGTAATTAAATCCCTTTGTCTCGCGATATATTACATGTCCGAGATTCGATCATCGGTATCTCCATACCTAGTTTGATCTCGTTACCGACATGTACTCTTTTCTCGTTCCCGTGATATAACATTCTAGTGATCACATCACTTGCTTGCAAGCTATCTTAATGTGATATCACCGAGAGGTCCCAGAGTATATCTATCCGTCATCGGGATTGACAAATTCAACTCTTGATCCATGAGCCTCAACATAACACCTTCGTAGCACTGAACCCATCTTTATAGTCACCTTGTTACGGTGTGACGTTTGATGTTATCAAGATACTCTTCCGGTGTTAGCAATTAACATGATCTCATGGTCTAAGGATTAAGATTACTTCGTATGATGTTATAGCAATATAAACATAATGACTCTGATCGTAATGCTATACTTCGGATGAATGTTCATCACATCATTCCAACAATGTTGTGACCTCGTTATTAACAACATCCAATGTCCATGATCAGGAAACCTTGATCATCTTGTTAATCAACGAGCTAGTCTATAAGAGAGGCATAACTAGGAACCCTTTTTGTTTATTAAACACACATGTATTAATGTTTCCGATCAATACAATTATAGCATGCAAAATAAACATTTATCATAAACATGGAATAAGATAATAACCACTTTATTATTGCCTCTCGGGCATATTCCCTTCAGTCTCCCACTTGCACTAGAGTCAATAATCTAGTTTGGAAAACTTTGCATATTGAACACCTATGGCTTTCTAGTGTTGCATATACGCTATTGCTAGTGGTTAACATAATCTCCGGATCTGACAGTTTCAGGTCCATGTGTATTTGCATGTCTTTGCGTCTCTACACATCACTCATTCTCAAATGAGATGGAATTGTATAAATTTGGTCCTTTGGTGAGACCTTTAGTTCGTTCCGGTTAAAATATGTTGATATTATTGTAACGCAATAGATCTTCATAGTATTAGCCCACTTTGAACCACACCTAGTTTGATAACAAACTACTTAACACAAATGCCCTCCTTTGCTGCTACTGTAGCAGTTATATACTTAGCCTTTTGTTGTAGTATCCGTCACAATGTCTCAACTTTGGAACTCATCCAAATCCATCATGGAACATCCTTTCCATTACATTGTGCCACCCATAGTCTAAATTGAGATAAATTTAATTTGTATCTTGTGACAAATCTAGTATCAATGTAACACTTTACAATGAACTATCTTTAACTATTTGTCAATTATACATGATATATTCTTAGTTCTTCCAAATCTCATAAGAATATCTTTACTATCGTCCAATGATCATCTTATGAATCATTCTGGTATGTGCTCATAACATTTAGAGCATAGGACATTCTGGATATATACAAATCATGGTATAATCGATCAAAATCTTCATGTGATTTTACTCACCAAGTGTTGAAACACTTGAATTTTGATACAATCCTTTCCATGCAGCAAGAACCTTTCTTGTTGTTTCCATATTGAACCCTTTCAATATCTCATATATGTATGTCTGGCATAACCATATTAGCGCCTCAATCTATCCATATAGATATTGATGCCTAATATTTCGGTTTTGCCCAAGTCTTGCATCGAAATCTAATTTTAATGAAATTCTTAACTTGTGTCAATACAAGATACATCATTTCCAATCAACAATATGTCCTCTACATAATGTATTAGAAATATGCCTCAGCGCTCCCACTTAATTTCTTGCAAATGCAAGCATCTTCATCATCTTCGATGAATTTAAACTCTTTTAACAGTTTCATCATGGTGAAGATTCCAACTCCGCTATGCTTACTTCAACTATTGAAGTTTGCATGCCCTTTTAGCACCCTTTGAATTAACAAAACCCTTCGGACCATGTCATGTACACGTCATAGGTAACCGTTCTATTATAAGAACCTTGTTTTGTTTATTCAACTACCATATACCAAATTATATGTAGTGGTTGCTACATTAATCCGTCAAGACTAAATGGCGCTATGAAAAGATCAAATCTTGTCATAGTCAACTCCTTGAACATTGTCGTAAACTTCTTTCCGACATGTCAACTATTTCATAGATGTTAAACATCCATGTCTTATTTCTTTATAGATCCAAACTCGATCGATAGGCTTCACGCCTTTCCAGAGGGTCTTCCAAGTTCAGAAACTTGATTTCTCATGTATGGATACTATCACGGATTCTATGACTTCTAGTCATTTTATGGAGTCAGGGCCCATCATCGCTTCTTTGCATGTAGTCAGTTCATCATTGTTAAAACAATAACGACTTTCTTAACAAATCACACTATCTGATTCTTACCGACCCACACGGTTCAATAGGAACTCTAATCTCCGAGATCACACCCTTTGTAATCACATGAGCCATGAGCATTGTGGCCGCCACCGGAACACTTCCCGCGCTGCGCTACTTAGCACATATAGCTAAGGTTCAACAACCTTATCAAAGTTCTATTGTCCTCCCACTTAACTTTTCACGAAAAATTCCTTCTCAAGAAACTTGACATTCCAAGTAACAAACTCTTTTGTCCTCGGTGTTATGGAGAAATTCCCAACAAATTCTTTGGGATAACCTACAAAGACGTTCTTATCCGACTTTGGTTGTAAACATTTTACTTATGCATAGCATTCCAAAATTTAAGAAAAGACAATTCGGGTTTTATCCCAAACCGTAACTTATATGGTGTCATTTCAACGGATCACGATGGTGCTCTTTTCAGTGTAAAAGCGGCAGTCTCTAAAGCTTAAATCCTTAAAACATAATGGCAGTTTTATAAATGGCACCTTTGATCTTACCATGTCAAACATGGTTTGATTTCATCTCTCGAATATGCCATACTCCTATGGTTTATCGGGAAACACAAATCATGGAACAATTCCTCAAATCTTAGGTGTTTTGCTAAACATGTAACTCAAATATCTTCCTTTATGATCGAATCATAAACTCTTTATTTTCTTGTTACAATGATTTTTCACTTCATCTTGAAACTCTTTGAACAATTTTCAAATGTTTCATACTTCTTCCTTATTAAGTAAATATACAGATATATTCACTCCAATTTCTGGAGAAAGCATATGAAGCAAAAAGGATCCATCGCATATGGCTACACATAGTGGACTATATACATCAACATGCATAATATCCAATAAGTTAGTCATCCGTTCCTCTTTGGCCTATGAACAGAGTTTCAATTATCTCGAGGAAAGTTTCACCAGCGTCAATTGATCAAAATCAAGACTCCAGAAATCCATCAACATGGAGTTTCTTCATGTTTTCTTTCCAATATAATTTAAACAGCGATGTCACTTTATAAGTGATATTTTAATCATTTGTCTTACGACATTTTAGCAATAGTGTTTATGGATGTGATTTCTCCCACTAGACTTGTAAAAGTTCATCCATCCTTTATGGAATAAGGTAATTATTTGAACAACCATTGTTCTCGTAATACCGGAACAAAATAACAATTATTGAAAAAAATCTTGAAGGCTAGGTTTGATGACAACGAAAAACACAATAACACTTTATTTGTTTTCGATGATCATCATCACTTATTCTCTTGCTAGTTACTTAGGCCATTTCAGTTCATGAATTGCATTATCCTGTATGACACTTCATACCAACCAATTCGGTATCCAATACCTAAGAACCACATTGTTTAACAAGCAAGGAATACAACCATAACATGTATATCTTCTATATACCTAAGTTGGACATCTCCAACCCTTTCTTTTCTGCCAAATATTTTATAGATTCTCTTTCAACAATTCCTTTTCTTTTGAAAGAATCTATCAACATCAATAGTGGTGTCATTCACATGACACATAGTACAAAGCGTATATAGTCAAATACTAATACCTTTGGACTTGCACTTTGAAGTGAATCACCATCATCAAATGTTTGGTGTTCTTTCAAGAATCCATTCTTTAGTAATCTATTAGTGTAGTAAACATTTTACTTACATCTTCTATTCATCCTTATCATGACAAATTTCATGATCAAGCTACTATAGCCTGTAAGGAAGAATCACGAGTATAATGTTAGTTCCCAAAACCTTTTGGGAGATCCGGATGCTTAGCATCTCCATCCTTCACAAATTCTCATATAATATGAGAACATGTATTTTGCTAAATTATACTCTATCATAATGCCACCAAAAACATTGTTTCAGATATCACAATATCTTTCACACATGATGGTTTCTGAAACAATTTTCAGCTCCAATATAATCTTGATATTAAAACAACTTCTCAATATCAATAATCATGGAGGCAAACATGATACTTAAGATACTAACATTGGAATTCTTACTCTTGATTTAAAACTTCTTATTAAACTTCATTGAGTAAATAGAGTTTGCTAAAAGTTTGCAATAGGACTTAAAAACTTTAAATTGACATTCAAAACAATACGATGCCAGTTCGTAAAGTAAATATCCAGAATTCTATAGTTCTATTATCTCAATTAAAACTAAGCATAAGGTAGTGAACAGACGCCAATGACTACAACAAATTATGCAAATTCACTTTGATTTATTTTATGACAAATTGAGTTCTACTAATCCAAATTAGAAATAAACTCCCACTCAAAAACGACATCCCTCGTGTCCTTTTGGTGATTACATGAACCAAATTCACTACACCAAGTCCGATCATCACGTGAGTTGATGTAGCTTCAAAGGCGAGCATCTATATGGGCATCATATCAACTATATGACTCATGCTTAACCTTTCGGTCCGTGTTCCGAGGCCATGTCTGTACATGCTAGGCTCGCCAAGTAAGAACCTTAGTACTCGCATGTGTAAAACTGTCTTACACCCGTTTGTATGAAAGCGTAGAGTCGAGTACACCCGATCATCACGTGATGTCTCGAAACACGATCCATAAAATGGTGCATACTTAAGGAAGAGCACATTTTATGTTGATATATAAATGAGGGATCATCTTACAATGCTACAGAAAGCGCCAAACTAGCAGTATAAGATGCTAACATCTAATGTGTGAAGTGAGATGATATGGTCCATGCATTTGATCTCTATCATTTGCATCGTGGTATGATCTCTATCATTCCTTTGTGTGTAAGGCCAAGGTCTATGGAACTTACATGTTGAATGTGTTGTAAGAGTATCTATCATACATCTACTTACAACAATACCATATCAATACACTAGCCCAACAACGACCTAAACTAGACGCCTCTAATTTATCAATTGCAAGTCTTACGTGGATTAGGGCTTTCGGAGATAGAACCGTTCTTACCTACGAAAATGAACCACAACAAGGATAACCAAGTTATTAGCAACTCGTTGTAAATCAGATATTGACTATAGTAGGAGAGACAGACGCCCGCCAGCCACTTATGCAAAACAAGTTGCATGTCAGTCGTGGAACCGGTCTCATGTACGATGACATGTAAGGTTGGTCCGGGCCGCTTCATCCCACTATGCCACCAATATCCAAAATACATAGAAGATGCAATAACATGATCATCATCGCCCACATATAAACATATGTGTACTACCCGTGCAAAGCACCTACGCATAGATCAGGCTCTGATACCACTGTTGGGTCCGCAGCATAGAAAACAAAAATTTCCTACGATGAGAACTACACGCCAAGATCTATCTACTAGGTACAAAGCAACGGGTGGACATACATCCATCGAGAACTTACCCTCGAAGACAACGAGTTTTGTTAACGAGTAGGGACTCGTGGTTGATGTAGTCGTACACTTGCCGATCTCAAGATCGTGAGGAAGTCTGAGCAGGTCAGGCTTCAGCACGTCCTTCAGATCCAGCTCCAGCACCACCAAGTCCAGCACCACAAAGCAGCGGTGCATCCGTGATCACACACACGTCCGGTACCCCGACAACCTCCGTCCCTCGCTCCAGCAAAGCAGCAGAAGCAGCAACTCCTTTCCAGATAAAGCCACCGAGAACATGTATCTCGCTAATCCGAGACCATGGGGGAATAATACTAGAGGGGGATAGAGATCCTTCACAAGGAGGTGTGAGGAAGAAGGGGAGTGAGGGGGGCCTTTTATAGGAGGAGGGGGGTACCCCTCCTCATGGCCGGCGCCCCATGGGGGGTGACTCCTCACCTTCCCCATTCATGTGGTGGTAACCCCTCCACATTAAAATGCCCCTTCACATTCTCTTTTAAAGTCTCCACTTTAAATGCATTAAGTTTCTCCAAATTTAATGCTCTCTCATTTAATAAAACTCTTTTATTAATTTTATTCAGAATTTTGTTAATTACTTTAATTAACAAACATTCACATAAAACCCCCTGTAACATTTCAATATTACATGCAGAACCAATTTCAGCAATTTCACCCGAAATAGTTTCGGTGTCTATTGAAATAATCCCAGCGCTTTCTTAAATCTTTATCTGAAACATATTTGCTCCAAATGGTGTCAGTATCCCTTAAGTGTGTCACCCTACGGTTCATGAATAATGCAGACATGATCGAGACCCCTCTCCGATCAAGAATCAGCAGCGGGACCTGGAGATCCGTACTGACTCCCACATATTCAACGATGACTCTTGTGATCGTGTGAACCTTTAACGCTAGTAATTAAATCCCTTTGTCTCGCGATATATTACATGTCCGAGATTTGATCATCGGTATCTCCATACCTAGTTTGATCTCGTTACCGACATGTACTCTTTTCTCGTTCCTGTGATATAACATTCTAGTGATCACATCACTTGCTTGCAAGCTATCTTAATGTGATATCACCGAGAGGGCCCAGAGTATATCTATCTGTCATCAGGCTTGACAAATTCCACTCTTGATCCATGAGCCTCAACATAACACCTTCGTAGCACTGAACCCATCTTTATAGTCACCCTGTTACAGTGTGATGTTTGATGTTATCAAGATACTCTTCCGGTGTTAGCAATTAACATGATCTCATGGTCTAAGGACTAAGATTACTTCGTATGATGTTATAGCAATATAAACATAATGACTCTGATCGTAATGCTATACTTTGGATGAATGTTCATCACATCATTCCACCAATGTTGTGACCTCGTTATTAACAACATCCAATGTCCATGATCAGGAAACCTTGATCATCTTGTTAATCAACGAGCTACTCTATAAGAGAGGCATAACTAGGAACCCTTTTTGTTTATTAAACACACATGTATTGATGTTTCCGATCAATACAATTATAGCATGCAAAATAAACATTTATCATAAACATGGAATAAGATAATAACCACTTTATTATTGCCTCTCGGGCATATTCCCTTCACTTTCATATGTGTGCTAAACTCGTAACTAAGATACTCTCCTCCACGGTCGGACCGCAGAAATTTGATCTTTCTGTTACGATGATTTTCCACTTCATTCTAAAATTCCTTGAACTTTTCAAAGGTTTCAGACTTATGTTTCGTCAAATAGATATACCCGTATCTACTCAAATCATCCGTGAAAGTAACAAAATAACGATATCCACCTCGCGCCGACACACTCATTGGTCCACACACATCAGTATGTATGATTTCCAATAAATCTGTCGCCCGTTCCATTGAACCGGAAAACGGCGTTCTAGTCATCTTGCCCATAAGGCATGGCTCACATGTATCAAATGATTCAAAATCAAGTGATTCCAAAAGTCCATCAGAATGGAGTTTCTTCATGCGTTTAACGCCAATATGACCTAGACGGCAGTGCCACATATATGCAGATATATCATTATCAAGTTTAATCCTTTTAGCATCAACATTATGAATATGCGTAATATTACTATCGAGATCCAATAGAAATAAACCATTCAACACAGGTGCATGACCATAAAAGATATCATTCATATAAATCGAACAACCATTGTTTTCAGATTTAAAGGAATAACCACTTAGCATCAAACACAATCCGGATACAATGTTCATGCTTAGTGCAGGCACCAAATAACAATTATTTAGATTTATCACTAATCCCGATGGCATATGGAGAGGCAGCATTCTGACAGCGATCACATCAACTCTTGATCCATTGCCGACCCGCATCGTGACCTCATCCCTTGCTAGCTGTTGCTTGTTCCGCAGCCCCTGAATCAAGTTACATATATTAGCAACAAATCCCGTATCAAATACCAGGTGCTACTGCGAGTACTAGTCAAGTACACATCAATAACATGTATATCACATATACCTTTGTTTGCCTTGCCGGCCTTCTTGTCCGCCAAATACTTGGGGCAGTTGCGCTTCCAATGGCCAGTCCCCTTGCAATAGTAGCACTCGGCATCAGACTTAGGGCCAGCTCGGGATTTCTTTTTAGGTGCGGCAACATATTTGCCGCCCTTCTTTCCCTTCTGCTTGCCTTTCTTGTCCTTCTTGAAACTGGTGGTCTATTGATCATCAACACTTGATGTTCTTTCCTAATCTCCACTTCTGTAGTCTTAAGCATTGACTGAAGCTCGGGAAGAGACTTCTTCATGCCCTGCATGTTATAGTTCATCACGAATCTCTTGTAGCTAGGTGGCAGAGATTGGAGAACACGATGTATGCCTAAGTCAATGGGAATCGTTATTCCCAAGGACACAAGCTTATCGGCGTACCCAGACATTTTGAGTACGTGCTCACTAACAGAGCTGTTCTCCTCCATCATGCAGCTAAAGAACTTTTCAGAAGCATTATAACTCTTTACGGAAGCATGGGTATCTAAAATCATTTTCAATTCTCCCATGATATCAAAGGCATTGCCATTTTTGAAATGCTTTTGAAGTTCTGGCTCTAGCCCATACATTATGCCGCAATGAACTAAGTTGTGGTCCTCCTGATGAGTTATATAGACATTCTTTTCCTCGTCAGGGGCATCAGGAGCTGGTGGGGGGCCTAGCGGCGCCTCTAGACCATATTGCTTTTGTGCAGCAGTGAGGAGAATCCTCAAATTCATAGCCCAGTTGGTGAAGTTGCTACCATTCTCAGCAAGTTTCTCTTTCTCCATGAACACATTGAAATTAAAAGCAGGTGGTGCCATCTACAACAGAATTTGTAAAGTTTATTTAGACTAAGTTTATGATAGATTAAGTTCAACTAATCCAAATTACTAATGAACTCCCACTCAAAAACGACATCCCTCGTGTCTTTTTGGTGATTACATGAACCAAACCCACTACACCAAGTCCGATCATCACGTGAGTCGGTGTAGCTTCAAAGGTGAGCATCTATATGGGCATCATATCAACTGTATGACTCATGCTTAACCTTTCGGTCTGTGTTCCGAGGCCATGTCTGTACATGCTAGACTCGCCAAGTAAGAACCTTAGTATTCGCGTGTGTAAAACTGTCTTACACCCGTTGAATGAAAGCATAGAGTCGAGTACATCCGATCATCACATGATGTCTTGAAACACGATCCATAGAACGGTGCATACTTACGGAAGAACACATTTTATCTTGATATCTAAATGAGGGGTCATCTTACAATGCTACCAAAAACGCCAAACTAGCAATATAAGATGCAAACATCTAATGTGTAAAGTGAGATGATATGGTCCATGCATTTTATCTCTATCTTTTGCATCGTGGTATGATCTCTATCATTCCTTTGTGTGTAAGGCCAAGGTCTATGGAACTTACACGTTAAGTGTGTTGTAATAGTATCTATCATACATCTACTTACAACAATACCATATCAAGACACTAGCCCAGCAACGATCTAAACTAGACGCCTCTAATTTATCCATTGCAAGTTTTACGTGGCTTAGGGCTTTCGGAGATAGAAACGGTCTTACCTACGAACATGGAACCACAATGAGGATAACCAAGTTATTAGAAACTCGTTGTAAATCAGATATTGACTATAGTAGGAGAGACAGACACCTGCCAGCCACTTATGCAAAACTAGTTTCATGTAAGTCGTGGAACCGGTCTCATGTGCGATGACATGTAAGGTTGGTCCAGGCCGCTTCATCCCACTATGCCACCAATATCCAAAATACATAGAAGATGCAATAACATGATCATCATCGCCCACATATAAACATATGTGTACTACCCGTGCAAAGCACCTACGCATAGATCAGGCTCTGATACCACTGTTGGGTTCGCAGCATAGAAAACAAAAATTTTCCTATGATGAGAACTATATGCCAAGATCTATCTACTAGATACAGAGCAACGAGTGGATATACATCCATAGAGAACTTACCCTCGAAGACAACAAAGTTTTGTTAACGAGTTGGAACTCGTGGATGATGTAGTCGTACGCTTGCCGATCTCTAGAGCGTGTGGAAGTCCTAGCGCCGCAAATCAGCAGCGCATCCGTCCTCGCACACACGTTCAAGCCACCGGACAACCTCCACCTCATTGCTCTAGTGAATCAGCAGAAGCAACAACTCCTTCCAGACGCAAGGCCACCGGGAACATGTATCTCGCTAATCTGAGACCATGGGGGAATATCTAGAGGGGGAGAGAGATCCTTCATGAGGAGGTGTGCTTTGTGAGGGAGGAGATGGGGGCTCCTCCCCTCCCATGGCCGGCGGCCAAGGGGGGTTCCCCCACCTATTCCTCATTCATGTGGTGGAAGCTCCACTCACATCAATTCAAGCTCCACCCAAAATTTCACTCACATGCATTAAATTTCCACCAAATTTAATGCAACTCTCAATTAATAAAACTCTTTTATTTATTTTATTCAAAATTTTGTTAATTACTTTAATTAACAAACATTCACATAAAACCCTTGCAACATTTCAATATCACATGCAGAACCACTTTCTGCAATTTCACCCGAAACAATTCCGGTTTCTATCGAAACAATTCCTGTGCTTTGCAATTCTTTCGTCTAAAACATATGTGCTCCAAAATGGTGTCCGGCAACCCTTAAGTGTGTCACCCTACGGTTCACGAATAATGCAGACATGGTTGAGACTCCTCTCAGATCAATAATTAGAAGCGGGACATGGAGATCCATACTGACTCCTGCACATTCAACGATGACTTCTGTGATCGTGAGAACCTTTAACGCTAGTAACTTAGTCCCTTTGTCTCATGATATAATGCATGTCCGAGATTCGATCATCGGTATCCAAATACCTACTTTGATCTCGTTACCGACATGCACTCTTTTCTCGTTCCCGTGATATAACATTCTAGTGATCACATCACTTGCTTGCAAGCTATCTTAATGTGATATCATCGAGAGGGCCCAGAGTATATCTATCCATCATCGAGATTGACAAATTCTACTCTTGATCCATGAGCCTCAACATAACACCTTCGTAACACTGAACCCACCTTTATAGTCACCTTGTTACGGCGTGATGTTTGATGTTATCAAGATACTCTTCCGGTGTTAGCAATTAACATGATCTCATGGTCCAAGGACTAAGATTACTTCGTATGATGTTATAGAAATATAAACATAATGACTTTGATCGTAATGCTATACTTCGGATGAATGTTCATCACATCATTTCACAAATGCTGTGACCTCGTTATTAACAACATCCAATGTCCATGATCAGGAAACTTTGATCATCTTGTTAATCAACGAGCTAGTCTATAAGAGAGGCATAACTAGGAACCTTTTTTTTTATTAAACACACATGTATTCACGTTTCCTATCAATACAATTATAGCATGCAAAATAAACATATATCATATACAAGGAATACATAATAACAACTTTATTATTGCCTCTCAGGGCATATTTCCTTCAATACCCACTTAGGCCAAATGCCTAAGCTTGGGGGGAGGTACACTGACATCACACTCATCTACATATCATGCTTAGTCGGTACTTTGTATATCCATGCTTCATTATCTTTTTCTAGTTTTCGTTGTTTCTTTACTTTTGCTTTCTAAAACACAAAAAGACCAAAAATATTTCTGTTGTTTATCTTTGTTTGCTTCTTTTTCTTTTTGCCTTGGTTTGCTTCTTCCTTTTTGCTTTGTTTGAAGTATTCAAAAAACCCAAAAAGATTTAGCCTTGCTTGTTCTTACTTTTTGTTCTTGCCTTTAAAAATCAAAAACACCAAAAATATTTGTTCTTCTTCTTTGGTTTTGTGAAGTTTGTTGCAGGGTTCAGCAGTCCTCAGTGGAATTTGGTTTCATGTTATTATTCAAGCTACATAAGTAAAGGACAATAATGAGGATTAATGACTACTTGAGGTGTGGTAAGAGGCTGGTAACGAACTCTATTTGTTTTCATTTTTGTACATATACTCATCATTGTGGGCATGCTTAGTCTGTTCATGTAGGGTGTATGTTATTTATGGATTCTTAGTAGTTCTTGCTTTCTTATGATTAGCTGCAGCTTGCTAATAGTTTGTAGCATGTCATATGAATGTTTGCTTGCATTGCTCTATTCATAACTTGGTATGACACTGTGGTATCCTCCTCTGAATGTTCCACTTGAATTGACTTGGCACATGCTCATGCATGCATATGACTGAAACAATAATCAGTTAAGCCTCGATGAATTATTTTTCCTCAGGGGTCTGGAATCACTTTCATGCCATGATTAGTCCTCTTTTGTTGCAAGCATGATTATGACAATTATTTCTCTCTTGTTTGTCGCTCTCTTACTATTGCTAGCCTTCACTTGCACTGAGTATGAGCTCTACTCATGTTTCCAACTCCCCAAAACCAATATTGCCAAAAGTGTCCAACATACCTACCTACTAGTATCATTTGCTAGTCCGTGCATATTCAGTATGCCTTGTTTTCTTCTAAATAAAATGTTTGCTTGTCATGAGAATGTTAGTTAGTAAAGCTCTCACGAACTTGATGGCACACTTTACTTTCTTGCGCTTAATAATCTTGAACCATTGCGATCATCTTTGTTGCATATATGCTTGCGCTTTATAAGTTGAAGTTAGCAGAACCACGTATCATGGGGAACGCTTTCAACATTGCACTTATTACTCCGTTGATATCATGATTCTTTTGCTTATGGATCTCGGCAGTATGAAATAAAAGGGGAACTTGTAAAATCATGGAGTTTGTATGTGTGTTAGAGAAACGCCTGGGCCACTAGCCTAAGCCATGCCTAATCATGGTGGAAACTTGCAGCATAACCATAATGAGCATTCTATGAAGCATCCTCAATAAAAAACCTATGTAAATAGCAAATAAAAAGATCGCTGAGATGCTCATTGTCTGCTTGCCTTGTCATTTTGATTATGGGATAGCTCCTATATCATGTGCAAGGGGTACCCCGTTGGTGGTTCTCTATGATACATATGTACTTACAATGACAAGAGCTTACTTGTGACTGAAGTTGAGTAGCATGAGGTTCGGTACTCGTAAGCAAGGGGCATGAGATTTCAACTTATAACTTGTCAAGCATATCCTCTTAGTTGTGTCACTTTAACCTTAACCATTTAAAAATGCTTGATAGGGGCAATGAGAGCTCAAAGCTAATGAGTACCTTACTTTCAGCATTTGGAAGCCTTTCAAACTTTTCATTTCCTTGTTGAGTCTCCACATATTCTATGAGCACTTTCTTGAGAGCATAGTTGTCATTCTTAGTGTCATGTGCTTGTCTCAAACTTAATCAATTAGGTCATGATTTTGATGCTTGTATCTCTGATATCTTTACTTCTAGTCTTCACTTGAACTTCAGAGGTGCCTTGGCATTTATATTTGCTCTACAATCAAAGGCTAGAGAGATACCACTCTATCATACATTTTTATGAGCATTGCAATGTTGCTTATGTTTATGTTTCATGCTACTTATTATTTTTGAGTTAGAAGCTCTTCATAGCTTGCAATGACTATTGAGTAACCTTATCTGCATACTCCTTATTCTGAATTGACCAAGTACTTGATCATATGCTAAGAATATATACATCTTATGAAGCAAATGTGTTCGTGAAAGTTTCTTTTATCGAACTCCGTTTTCAACTGAATTGCTTGAGGACAAGCAATAAGCTAAGCTTGGGGGGAGTTGATACGTCCAAAACGTATCTACTTTCCCGAACACTTTTTCTATTATTTTTCCTCTAAACTTGTGTGATTTGGATACAACTAACATGGACTGACGTTGTTTTCAGCAGAATTACCTTGGTATCTAGTTTTTGTGCAGAAAATCAACTATGAGGAAAAATCCCAGAAAATATGCCAAAAATCCTATTTCACCAGAAGACTCACTAATGAGGGTTTAACTCATCAATGCCCATTGTTATGGACTTGGGTTTTGGAGAAGGAGAGAGCGCTGGAAATCTCGGTACGACTAGCAAACAAGCACATAGGGACGCAAGGTTTACCTAGGTTCAGGCCTCGTAGAGGACCCTACTCCTGCTTGTCTGCTCTTGATTGATGATGATCCGAAGGATTACAAGGTTGCCGATGGCGGTGTCGCGCAGATTGGATCTGGGCGTATGTCTAGATCTATTGTGTATTGTGGGAGTCGCGATTGTCTATTGGTGTCTTAGGTCGTAGTGTGTGTACTCATCGTTGGACCCTCCTAGCCTTTATATATGGGGAGGCTAGGTCTCAGATACCAATACGAGTTGGTTACAAGTTAGATTAGAACTTTAGTCTTGAGCTTTCCTTGTCTTGTACGTTTTGGAGTCCGTGTCCATATGGGCTTCATACCACTCGAACCGTCATAGGCGTCATGGACCTTGGCAATTCGTCGAGTGGGCCTTCCGTCAAGCCGCACCAAGTAGGCTGTAGTCGAATGCCTATTGGGCATACCCATGTCAGTAGCCCCCGAGTGTCCATGTGAATCGTAGATTTGGATGGAGACTCAGAAGTCTTGAGTCTTGCATTAGGATGTCGGAGTCAATAATTATGTCGAATGCGAAGCACTTCACCTGGAAGTTCATCGGGGCAGTCGAATTTGTAGTAGTTCATAGGGATGATGGTAAACGTGCATGGTGTGCTCGATGGATCGAGACCAGTTAATTGATCTAGGGCAAAAACAACGCTACCTACTCAAACTCGAGTCCCCGGACTCGAATTCGGAAATTGCTGGCATAATTCGACTCATGCCGCGGAGGCCTTACAGGAGTCGAATTCCAGTGTATGGGTGTGAGCACTCGACACGTCCGTCAAGGCATGTTCATCATACCTGTAGGCACGTATATATCTCTGGTAGTGCGCAGCAGATGCGTTGCCAGGCCTTATTCAGGTCTTATCTTCACGCTGTAAGTGCGGCATCCGAATTTTTTGTCATCGCGGAGATGATTCGGGTGGCCCAGGAGACGTAATCTCTTTGTAGGGAAATACGTGGCGGGGTCGCCATAGCATTCGAGTGTGGATGTTATCAACACATAGTACGATGTACAAGGAAAAACAATCATAGGGTGCGCGACCAGCGCTCCGTATGGGAGTAGCCCCCGAGTGCCTGGTTGAGTCGAAGACTCGGGCAGGGACTAAAGAACTTTTGCGACAGCTGTCGTCTTTTGTTTGCTTGTTTCAGTCGAATATGCTTTCAGCGCTCCCTATGGGAGTAACCCGAAGCCCACAATCGAATCGTAGATTCGAGTGAAGGGTTTTTATGATGCTTGGATATCTTCACAAATTTCTTCGAATGCGCGGCCAGCGCTCCCTATGGGAGTAGCCCCCGAGTCCTTAGTCGAATCGTGGATTCGAGTGAGGACTCAGAGCATGTCACTCGAGGATCTTGTATATGCGCGTCCAGTGCTCCAGTTTGGAGTAGCCCCCGAGTGTCTGGCGGTGTCGTAGACTCGGGCAGAGACTCGAGACTTGTATCTTGTAGACGCAGTTGAAAATAATGCGAGGGGAATCCAGGAGGTCTAGCCAGGTGAGTCGATGATGCGGATGGACTCGACGCAGTCACGCGCGGCCAACATCGCGTGTGTGTAGCATCAAGCGATGCAACCATCCGAGGAGGGACTCGACTCGGGTCTTGAGTGTATGTCGTAGCCAGTTGGTTTGTCGATTCCTGTTGGAGGACCCAGTAGAATAGCTCGACACAGTCGACATCCTTATAAGCTGCATAAAACATTAAGAATTGTGAAGTACTTATATCTTGTAAAGGATATTTGTCTGTCGACTTGTAAAGTAAGATTCTGGTGCCAATCGAGTCAACACTTTTGCACTGTATGCTAGGCCTTTTCGTTAGCCTGATTACCCTTAGTCTCAGTACCTTGTCGAGGCACTCGGAGTTCAAGGATTCGACGATCAGGCAGAATCAGCTACTCGGGCTATCGCATATGAGGTGCTCGAGTGCAGAGAGTCGACGGCACATTAGGTTACTCGAAGAGGGCGCAACCCCCGAGTGTTTCGAGTGCGATTTAAAGTAAATAGTTAAAAAACCTCTAAGTAAAAAGTAACTTAGCTTTATTGGTAGTTGCCGTGATGAACGAGTCGCAAGATCCGATGCGATCGGCGGGTCGCGGGAGTCGCAGATTGTAGCGGCTCGTGATCGCAGGAGTCGAGAGAGCCCCCGAGTCACCCGATATGAATACCGCAGCCGGCCATTGAAGCTGAAGACCACGGAAGATCGCCGAAGCGGAGGGAGCCCCCGAGTCGAATATCGTAGCGAATCACTAGAGTCGAAGACTAGAGTTGATGTGGCAGCGAGTCACGCAGCGGACGTAGTCGACGCGGCGGATCGGAGTCGCGTGGTGATGACGAATTGCCGTATATGAAGACTGTAACGGGCCACATCAGTCGAAGACCGTATCGGGTCACCTCACCCGAAGACCGCAGCTGAAGACCGCAGTGAGTCGCGTGATGGAGTCGAAGACTCATTAGATGGGCGGAGTCGGAGACCGTAGTGAGTCACCGTAGCCAAAGGCGGTAACAGGCCTCGCGGCAAAGTCGGCGGAGCCCCCGAGTGTAGATTCGATGTGGTCGATGTAGCTGAGGCAACGTTCTACGTGACAGCACGTCATGTGATGGATGGGGTCACGCGGTGGACGAAGTCGACGCGGTAGCTAGTCGCATGGTGGAGTCGAAGATTGTAGCGGGTCACCGCAGCCGAAGGCGACAGCGGGTCGATGGAGTCAAGGCGGCGTTCGAGATCCGATGCGGCAGTCGGAGGTTGTGCAGGGGACGTGCTCGACGCTGCAAGTCGAAGTTATCAGAATCCGCGGCGGCGAGGCCAACCATGAAGGAGTCGAAATAATCCTCCATGACGGCAAAGCCGGCCATTGTAGAGTCAGAATGATCCGTGGTGAAGCCGCTCGCAACGAAGAAGATGACCGTCACAAAGAGGCCAAGCTTGCGATCGATGTAAGCAGATGTTTTTCCACCCTTTCCATAAAATTGATCTCCTCCAGCTAGCTCACTTTGGCCAGTTTCAAAATATGAAGTCCGATTGCAACACGTAATAATATTCCTTTGACGTACGTGAGACGCCAACAATTTGAACCAATCAGAACTTTTGGCTTCCTTTTCCTATTTTGCTTGAGACCAGATCACGTGGGTTGATCCTGTGCTTAGGCTGATCGCTTTTAAAGCTGTGTCTAGTACATACGCTTCCATCACGATTCCTTACTGCTGGGCGATGCCTTCAATGCAACAACCAATATGGCAAAGGACAAGCCTCCAGCAGATACAAGTGTTCCGTTGGCTTGGTGCCGGTGCATCCATGCGAATCGGGAATCGATGCAAGCAATCCTCTGATAAACACCGATGTGATCGGGCCGCGTTTGATGATAAAAAAGCCAAAGCAAATCTGGCCTCCAGTAGATGACGAGTTGAAGATCGCTGATGATGGAACCGTCAAGATTGCAACATCAGCGCTCCCAGTTTCCCACAGATGGCGCCAATTGACGAGGGTTTAACTCATCAATGCCCATTGTTATGGACTTGGGTTTTGGAGAAGGAGAGAGCGCTGGAAATCTCGGTACGGCTAGAAAACAAGCACACAGGGACGCAAGGTTTACCTAGGTTTAGGCCTCGTAGAGGACCCTACTCCTGCTTGTCTGCTCTTGATTGATGATGATCAGAAGGATTACAAGGTTGCTGATGGCGGTGTCGCGCAGATTGGATCTGGCGTATGTCTAGATCTATTGTGTATTGTGGGAGTCGCGATTGTCTATTGGTGTCTTAGGTCGTAGCGTGTGTCCTCATCGTTGGACCCTTCTAGCCTTTATATATGGGGAGGCTAGGTCTTAGGTACCAATATGAGTTGGTTACAAGTTAGATTAGAACTTTAGTCTCGAGCTTTCCTTGTCTTGTATGTTTTGGAGTCCGTGTCCATATGGGCTTCATACCACTCGAACCGTCATAGGCGTCATGGACCTTGGCAATTCGTCGAGTGGGCCTTCCGTCAAGCCGCACCAAGTAGGCTGTAGTCGAGTGCCTATTGGGCATACCCATGTCACTCATGGAGCCAGAAGACGAGACAGAGGAGGGCCATGAGGCACCCACACCACCTGGCCGCGCGGGCTAGGCCAGGCCGCGCCTGGGGGTGGTGTGGCCGCCTTGGTCACCCTCTCGGCCTCCCTCTTCGCCTATAAGTTGCCTCTTGACCTAAAAACCAAGGGGGGTTCGTAGTTTTTCCAGAAGGAGTTTCGCTGTGCCGCCACCACCAGATTCCACGATTCGAAACCAGAAACTCCGTTCTGGCACCCTGCCGGGACGGGGAATTGGAGGAGATCATCGCCATCATCATCACCATCGCCTCTCCATTGACCATCCATGTTTCCCTCATCTATGAGTGAGTAATCCCCTGCTGTAGGCTATAGGGATGGTATGGATTGGATGAGATCGTTCATGTAATCGCATCAGATTGTTAGGGCATGGTGCCTAGTATCTATTATTAGTGATTTTTGACTTTGTTGCAACTTTTTATGCTTAATGCTTGTTACTAGGGCCCGAGTGCCATGATTTCAGATCTGAACATGTTATTGATTCATTATGATAGTATTGTTTATGCTCTTACCTACATGTTGTATACACATATTGCTGTCCGGAACCAAAGGCCCCGAAGTGATAGCAATCGGGATAACCTGAGGGAATGGCTTTTGATGTGAGGATCACATGTGTTCATGGAGTGTTAATGCTTTGCTCCGATGCTCTATTAAAAGGAGCACCTTAATTGCCAGTAGTTCCCTTGAGGCCCGGCTGCAAACGGGCTGGCAGGACAAAAGATGTTGTGCAAGTTCTCATTGTGAGCATGTATGACTATATATGGAACACATGCCTATGATTATTTAGTACTTGGATGCTTTATCTCATTTATCTACAAATGCCCTATGTCTTGATTGCCATATGAATTGTCTTGTCCTTGCAACGCCCGTCCATCCATCCCTATGCCTACCGCGCTTTAATCCTACTATTTACTGCAATTGTTACTACTGTCTTTACTTTACTACTGCTATTGCTTTACTATTGCTATTACAAAACTCTTGCTACTGATAAACTGCTGTGAGCAAGATTGTTTCTAGGTGCAGCTGAATTGACAACTCAGTTGTTAAGGCTTATAAATATTCTTTGGCTCCCCTTGTGTCGAATCAATAAATTGGCTTTCACTTCCCTCGAAAATACTGTGATACATCCCCTATACTTGTGGGTCATCACCCCATCACCACCCCCACACCCCCGCAGGCTGATCTCTCCCTCGTCCACAACGTGGTGCTGCGCACGCGCGTCGTCCGACAATCTGCCATTGGTTGCTCCATTTCTTTGTCGGCGGCTCCGTGTCTTTGTCTGGCGTGTTCGTCAGCTGTGTTGGTGGGAACCATTTTGGTCCTTACAATAGAGTAGCAATTCAAACTTTCCTGGTGTTGAAATTTTCACTTCCTTCACAAACATCCGGGGGGAAGGATATTCAATAGATCATCATTCGCAGTACTACTACTAGTACTACATGGTATAGTGAGTAGTACCAAAACAAACTTTTTTTGACGAGTAGTACCAGAAGAAACATCATACAACCATTAACTTCATATAGGACTCGCAGCTGAACTAGTGCAGGTCCGACGCCTCCTTGCACCTAGTCCGTGCCGCCAGCGGCAACTCGTGACATCGGCACCAACGACAGGTCCAGTGATAGAGCTGGCTCCTGACTCATCGGCACCTCTGGAGAAGGCAGCGGCACCTCTTGAGCCATCGGCGGCACCGCCGGAAAACAAGGCGGCACCTCCGGAGCCATCGGCAGCTCTAGGAGAACACTGTGGATGAAGTTGCCGTTGTTTGGGAACCGGTTCTAGTAGTTGGTGAAAATGCTGGAGCCGGTGAACACCACTATCTTGCAGCCATAGTGGAAGGCCTGGCCGTAGAGGAGACGGGCATCCCTGAAGTTAACGAACTTGACCTTCAGCATCCCATCCGGATTGTCGTAGATGCCATACATCTGGTACTTGCGGTCACCATACCAGTGTCGAGGAAGGCGCATGCCAGCTGCCTATTTGTTCTCCACGGGGAGAAAGCCCAAATGCGCAGGGCATTGTCCTCCTGTGCGGCGATGCCGGGGTCTTTGCGCTCTGGTACGGCGGGCAGCAGCCGGAAGGTGGCCATGGATGACAGACGAGGTCGAAGATGGTTATTGGAAGTGGGGGATTAGAGATGGTTTGGTGCGAGGAAGGGGAGAGATTAAATAGGAAGGAGGTGATCCAAGATTAATGTAGCAGATTACCGAAGCGAGGGGACAATCAATGTCGCTGATGAAGCCGATTCGTGTGGCAAATATCGATGACGATGACTAGGGTAAGCGATTGGACGGAATGCTGACTCTAATTCTTGCACTTGATGGCCCAGTCATAATTTTGTGGTGCGTCCAAGGCGACTGCGACCTCCCCAATCTGTGGCCCCTACGTGGATGACTGAGTTGATGGGTGAAAACAAATTGATAATGATAAAGTGGTATGAAATGTGATTTAACAAACGTTAAGTTGTTTTAGCCAATATTCTTGTTAGAGAAAAAATGCATACATTAAGTCTATTAGTAATAACTATCTACCCATATTGAGAATACATCCTAGTGTTCTATGAAATTTTTGGGGGTGGTGAAATGATGGTTCTAGAACATGTTGGAGTTTCAACATGAATCCAACTGCTCTTAACCATTGGATCTAACAACCCAACTGTCAGGATTGGTGCTATGGATCCAATTCAAAACTGCAACATTATAGTAGTAGAGAAAAGTACCACCACCCGGTAGAATGGAAAAAAGAAGATCCAACGGCAAGCATTGTTGTGATTCGTGAGTCTTGATCCATAGGTTAATACTCAAAGTTATTCGTATATTATATAGTGGTAAGATAAGATAACAAAGACTATTAATAGTATCTTCTAAATGATGGAATGGATTAGAGGATCCAATAACTAGCAACAATGTTGGGATTCACGGGTCATGAATCAGCTGCCAATATTCAAAGTTGTCCGCACACTATATATAAAAAATAGTGGTAAGATAAGAAAAGAAAGACTATCAATAGTATCTCCTTGATGCTAAAATGGAAATGAAGATCCAACATCTGACAATGTTAGGATTCGCATCTTGATCCAACGGTCAATATTCAAAGTTATTCATATACTATATAGTGCTAAGAGAAAAATGAGAAACATGTGTTTTGACATATTTTAATACAAAAAAATTCTATGGCTTCTTCACAATGTGTATTGGCCTACGGTGCATGTACATTCCTGGCTTTGACCCGAGCAGCCAAGGTCATGACCATATTGACATCATATCTCTACTACTATAATGGAGCAGTTTTAATTTGAATTGGATCCATAGCACCAATCCTAACCGTTGGGCTGTGAGATCCAATGGTTCAGAGCATCTCGATTCATGTTTAATAGTACTTATAGCAAAATCCACCATGTTCTAGAACCATCATGTCACCACCCCCAAAATTTCATAGCACAGTAGGTTGTATTCTCAATATGTGTAGATATATTATTAATAGACTTAATGTATCCATTTTTCTCTAACAAGACTATTGGTTAATAACAACTTAATGTTTATTAAATCACATTTTATACAATATATACGTGTGTGGCACGTGCCTTTTACTAGTAGTGGTAAGATAAGAAAAGAAAGACTATCAATAGTATCTTAATGATGCTAAATGGAAATAATGAAGATCGACTGTCTGACAATGTTGGGATTCACGTCTTGATCCAACGGTCAATATTCAAAGTTATTCGTACACTATATAGTGCTAAGAAAAAAATGAGAAACATGTGTTTTGACACCTTTGAATACAAAAAATGCTCTCGTTGCTTCACAATGTGTATTGGCCTAAGGTGTATGAACATTCCTAGTTTCGACCCGAATAGCCAAGGTCATTACCATATTGACATCATATATAGATTATGATACAGTACCTACATCTGGTAGATTCTTGCATCTTCTTCAACAAGATATGCTGAAAGTGAGAAGTGCGTTGTTTTCTTTTGTTAAGCAAGTACTAGTCTTACCATTACCACTATGTTAACACTATATGGTGTACAAAAAACTTTGAGTATTAATTGTTGGATCAAGACTCATGAATCCCAACATTTCCAACCATTAGATCTTCTTTTCAATTCTAGCATTAAGAAGATTCTATTAATAATCTTCATCACAATGAAATACTATGCACAAACCTCAAAACACACTTCTCCATCATTCTAGAATCTTCCCCCGTTTCTATAGACCATGTTACAAAAATTTTCAAGCATTTGATTTTAGTGTCCTTTGTGCTAAATGTATGGACTTGGATGTATTTTTTGTTTTTTGAGGTCCTTGGTGTAACATGTACACATCCACTTACTGTGTTAATTAATTGAAGAATCTCGCTCCCTCGGGACATACCTTAGTCAAAAAAAAGTACCACCACTAGGGCTGGAATTCGAGCCGAGCCGAATCAGCTCGGCTCTACTTGCTAAAGCTCGTTGAACTAATGACCTAGCTTGGCTCGGCTCATTTACAAAATGATTTCATATTTGAAACTATGCTCGACTCCGTAAACTCACGAGTAGCTCGTTTAGCATGTTATGAGTGATGAACAAGAGCACATATAAGAAAAACTAGTAATTATCCTACTAATTAAGAACTAGAATAAGGATAGTACTTTCATAATAACACGAAGGCAAGATCGAATGGAAAATATAGTAGTTCTACACCATTACATGTACAAGAAACATTCGTAGTATGGCACTCATCAGTGGAAAATTTCAAATTCTATATTTGAACGAGTTTAACGAGCTAAACGAGTAGCTCATTTAGCTTGGGTGAACAAATGAGTTCAAATCTAAAACTAGGCTCGACTCGTTAGACACCGAGTTCAAGCCGAGTCGAGCCGAGTCATGAGTTACACTCATTTAGCTCGCGAGTTTCAAGTTATAATTCCAGGCCTAACCACCACCCGGTTTTTAGAAAAAGTGGGGACCATGTTTTCTTACAATTCCCTATTCTTAGCACATTTCAAGATTCCCTAGCTAACCGTGCCCACTTAAATAACTTTATGTCAATTTAAAGAAATTAGGTCAAACTTGAACTACAAGTAAGCGCGGTAGATACCTCTTGGATTTCCCTAATGCCGTTTGAAGGGACCCATAATGTCTATATATCAAGACTTAAGTTCCGGGACGAAGTACTAAACACTAGTAGTACCTACATCCAAGGCTCAAGGCCTATTTTTTTTTGAAAAGTCAAACTATGCAAAGTTTGACCAAGTTTGTAGAAAAATATATTAATATTTACAATATGAAATACATACTCTTTGATACATCATGAAACATATATTCACATGGTATGTACTAATATCATATAGTAGTTCTTGATATTTTTTTAGAAGTTTTGTTAAACTTTTCGTAGCTTCACTTATCAAAAAAAATGCCTTAGGCCCTGTTTGGAACAAAGGAAAATCATAGGATTTTTGGAGGATAGGATTCCTATAGGAAAATTCCTATGGGTTCGTTTGGGACAAAGGAATAGGAATCTAAGATTCCTTTGAAATTCCTATGGTATAGGCTATTTCATAGGAATTTTCTAGGAAAAATAACATGAGGTCTAACCTCATGTTACATCTCCTTGTGTCTACAATTCATGCGGTTTTCCTGTGTGGCATCCAAACGACACCCTAAATTTTTTTCCTGTGGTATTGATTCCTGTAGGAATTGAGCATACATGATACTATCTTAATTCCTGCATTTTTTCTATTCCTATATTTTGCATTCCTGCATTCCAAACAGGGCCTTAAGCTTTGGGACGGAGGTACTAGTGAGATGAGGGAAAAAACCGAAGAGCAAGAGGATCTCAGAGAATAAAAGGGAGGCAGGGCGGGAGGGTAGTGTGACAGGGCACTTGAAGGACATGAGGTACTATAGCCTTTACAGCGTACACACTCTAGTAAATTTCAGGACTTATGTGCACTCAAAACAAAACAAATTTATTTTTTCGCTCTTAGTCGCCGCCTCACTATCCATCTCAACACTCCCTCGTCCACAGTGCTGCGCATGTGTGTCTTGGTACGGCGGCTCAGCTGTGTCTCCGGCGTGTGCGTTGGTGTACATAGGAAGGAACCGGGCATTGGCGGCAAAAAATAGTAGAATTCAAACTTTCGATTTTTTCTCTTCCTTTCCAAGCATCGGGAATGAAGGTTATTCAAAGGATGACCATATCGACATCATATCTCTATCTGTACTATTACTAGAAAGTTTCATGTGCCTTGCACGTGAGACTCAGATAGTAGACGTATGACACATCATCACTATATAAAATTATAATTGGTAAAACACAATAAATTATAAATTTGATCAACATCTACAAAGTATGGGTATATCCTTGTACTTTGTATGTCATGTAGAAGTCAAAATTATTAGCTACCTAACACATGAATTTTTGGTAACATGGTCTAGAAAAAAAAGGAGAAGATTATAGTATGATGGAGAAGTGTGTTTTGAGGTTTGTGTATAGCATTCATTATGCCGAAGACTACAAATATAATCTTCTAGATGCTAGAATGGAAAATAAGATCCAATGGCTAGAAATGCTGGGATTCGTGAATCTTGATCCAACGGTCAACATTCAAAGTTATTCGTACACTATATAGTGGTAAGATAAGATAATGGAGTAGTTTTCAATTGGATCCTTAGCACCAATCCTGGCCATTGGGCTGTTAGATCCAATGGTTCATAGTACCTAGATTCATGTTGAATAGTACCTAGAGCAAACTCCACCATGTCTAGAACCATCATGTCATCACCCCCAAAATATCATAACATAGTAGGCTATATTCTCTCTACTACTACAATGGAGCAGTTTTGAATTGGATCCATATCACTAATCCTGACCGTTGGGCTGTTAGATCCAATGGTTCAGAGCAGCTGTATTCGTGTTGAATAGTACCTAGAGCAAACTCCAACATGTTCTAGAACCATCATTTCACCATCCCCAAAATTTCATAGCACTGTAGGATGTATTCTCAATATGGGTAGATAGTTATTACTAATAGAATTAATGTATGCATTTTTTCTCTAATAAGAATATTGGTTAATAAAAACTTAACATTTGTTAAATCACATTTCATACAATATATACGTGTGTGGCACATCCCTTTTGATCAACACGTGAGACTCGGATAATAGACGTCTGACATATCATCACTATATACAATTTTAATAGGTAAAGCATATAAAAATATAAATTTAATCAATATCTATAAAGTATGGGTGTATATTTGGTTCTTGTACTTTGTATATCATTTAGAAGTCAACGATTATTAGCTATCTAAAACTAGAAAATTCTGATAACATGCTCTAGAGAAATGAGGGAGAAGATTCTAGAATGATGGAGAAGTGTGTTTTGAGTTCTGTGCATACCATTCATTGTGATGAAGACTATCAATAAAATCTTCTAGATACTAGAATGGAAAAGAAGATCCAATGGCTGGAAATATTGGGATTCGCGAGTCTTAATCCAATGGTCAATATTCAAAGTTATTCGTACACTATATAGTGGTAAGATAGGATAAGATAAGATAAGATATATATGTAGAAAAACGTCAAAACACACTTATCCATCATTTTAGAATCTTCTCGATTGTTTCTCTAGACCATGGTTCTAAAATTTTCAATTATTAGGTAGCTAATAAACATTTATTTCTACATGATATAAAGTGCAAGAACCAAATGTACACTTATACTTTAGAAACGACGTGGCTCAAATTCATAGATATTTCAAGATTTACCTATTACAATGTTATATACTAATGACATGTCATGATTCTATATATTATGTGAGTTTCACGTGCAAGGCACGTGCAGCTTACTGGTACTACTACGAAGATCATGGCTCAACTCCGTGATGGAGGAGCAGGACCCGACTACTAATTTGAATTGCTTGATTGTAGGGTCCTTTGTGTTAAATATATGGACTTGGATGCAATTTTCACCTTTTTAAGGTCCTTGGTGTAACATGTATACATGCACTAGTTGTGTTAATTATTGAAGCATCTCACTCCTTCAGGACATACCCCAGTCAAAAAAATAATGTGCCACCACTCGATTTTCAAAAAACGCGGACATGTTTTGTTACAATTCCCTAGTATTAGGACGTTTCAAGCTTTTATATATATTAGCTAACTACGCCCATGCACTCAAATAACTTTATATCGATTTAAAGAAAGTAGGTCAAATTTGAACTATAAGTAAGCGCGATAGATTCTTTCTTAAATTTGCAAGAGATCCAACAATTAGTAATGTTGGAATCTGTCAATCTATATCCAATGATCGATGTTCAAATATATCCGTTTTATATATCTTATTAGTAAGTTGCACATGCCTTGCATGTGAGAATCAGATAGTAGAAGTATATGCCATATCATTTTTTCTCTACTACTATAAAGGAGCAGTTTTGAATTGGATCCATAGTACCAATCCTGACCATTGGGCTGTTAGATCCAAAGGTTCAGAGCAGGTGGATTCGTGTTGAGTACTACCTAGAGCAAACTCCACCATGTTCTAGAACCATCATGTCACCCCCCAAATTTTATAGCATAGTAGGTTGTATTCTCAATATGTGTAGATAGTTATTATTAATAGACTTAATGTATGCATTTTTCTCAAACAAGACTATTGGTTTATAACAACTTAATGTTTGTTAATCACATTTCATATAGTATATACGTGTGTGGCACGTGCCTTCTACTAGTTTATATAAAATTATAATAGGTGAATCCCAAAAATAATTATAATTTCGAGCTACGTCCATAAAATACCGTTGGATCTTAATTCTATCCATTCTAGCATCTAGAAGGTACTATTGATAGCCTTTAGCACACTAAAAGATATGCACAAAACTCAAAACACACTTCTCAATAATTCTAGAATGTTCTTCGTCATTTCTCTAGAGCATGGCGAGTACTATTAGGTAGCTAATATATAGATTACTACTACTCCCTCCGAGGCATATTAGTTAACTTGGATTTGTCTAGATATGGATGTATCTAATACTAAAATGTGTCTAGATACATCCATATCTAGACAAATCTGAGTCAACTAATATGGGTCGGAGGGAGTACATGATACAAAGTATAAGAACCAAATATACAACAGATATTCTATGGACATGGCTCAAAATTATAATTATTTTTTTAGCTTCACCTATTATTATAGTTTTTTAGTAGTCCTAATTATCAGAGTTGGGCATGTGGGTTCAAATCCTTCGCGTGCTAATAAGCGATTCTACGGTGCATGCTATCTAGAAGGGGGGAGAAATGTGGGTTCACGTCCTTTCCTAAAACACAGTCTACATGACGAGATGATACAATACTGAGCCAGGACATGACAGCTTGCTAGTCTAGCACTCTATCTATAACTCCAGCAGGCGTCCTTGATCCACTACAGAAGACCGAAGAGGGAACACGCAAAATTAACACCCCTCGTTCAAAGAGCCTCCCATCTTCCCCATCTCCGGCGATCCCTATTCGCTAACGCTGGCTAGCCGCATTTTGGATCCTCTTGAGAGCCACACTTCCTAAATTTTCCTAGCCATTTCTCGCCCATGCATCAGTTCTTGCAGGCCTCTGTCACTCTCCTCCAAGAAACCCCAACAATCATATTTGAATCCGCCCTCGCCCCTAGTCCATCCGGATGCAATGGCGGATTTGATGCACAACATTCAGTATGGTGGCTAGAGCAAGGTCAGCAACGACGCCTTCGGAGAAATCACTATGCGTATGGACACTACCAGCGCCGTCCGGCTGGCCGCATGCTCCAAGGAGTTGCACCACCAAGTCGTCAGCGGAAAAGGTAGCAGATGCCCCAATGTCGGCTGCGGGACATTGGTCGCCTTCCACGACTTCCTCAACCACAGGATGGCGTGCCCGCACATCCCGTGCAACTACACTAAGCCTGGATGTGAGTTTGCCGCCCCGCCCACAACATTCCTCACTCACCTCGAAAAAGCCCACTCAATTGAAGTGCAGAGTTTCCATTATGGCGAGGAACATAGGTACATCTCTCAGCCTTTGCTGGCACCTGGCTCATGGAGAGTAGAGACCATGTTATCCGGGGATGATGGTACATTGTTCGCCGTGCAATTTTACATGCTCGACTATGGCCTCGCCGTATCCGTCCAGTGCATCAAGTCGTCGGTGTGCTTGTTTTCGCGGTACGTGGTGGAGTTTCACTTTTATAAACCTTCAATGATTGGAGAGGACCTGGAGGAGTTTGCCGAAGATAGCCTGTTTTTCGAGCCGAAGAGCAGCGCGTCACCGACCTCCGTCAGGATTACTGAAGATTACCTTAATTTCCTGATTAAGAAACATGATAGGTTCACACTGAATTACTCATTTTGCATCCACAATATGGGAGATGGCAAATATGACCATCATGATTCTGATGATGATCTGCCGTTCAAGTTTGTTTAGATCAAACGCTGGAGATGATCTAGCATTTCCTTTGAAACATGGATATGTATTTTTTCTTGGGAGTGCCTAGATTTCAGGCGCCTAAGAACTTCTTATATGTATATTTAGCATGCTGCAATTTAGTCCGCCGATTCTTACTTCCTTTAGAAATCCCAGGTTCATCTCTCTGCCGCTGTCGGCATCACGATCATTAAGACTAGAGAACATCGGATCTGGGGATGATGGTACAGTGTTTGCTGTGCTATTTGACATGCTCGAGTGGGGCAACATCATCGTATCCGTCGTGTGCGTCAGGCCAGAAGGGTGCTTGTCGCCCTTGTACAATGTGCAGTTCACCGTCTATCACCCGTCACCAGAGGCTGGGTTTTGGGAGGGTGCAATGCACAATTCCCTCACTCCTAGGAGCAGGGCGGTGCCTTGCATCATGCAGAAGGAAAAGCATTCCATGGTGGTGTACCTTCAAACTTCTCAGACCTAGGGCTTGTATTACTCAATATGCTTCCATCGCGAGGGAGAGTTCCAAATTGACCATTCTAGTACCTCAGATTTTGTTTATCCCACTTTCATTACATACCACGGACGTACGTGTACTGGAGATTGGATTTTGGATGCATATAGTACTAGTATAGCACTAGTTCTTGTACTTCGGACTATTTTGTACTACTATATACCGATATTGGTAGTACTTGTTTAGAACAAGGACATGAGATGGTCTTGCTTTGCCTTTATTATGTCGTCACTATTAATGAAATATTTTGTTTAACTAATAGTGATGTACTATTACTTGTTTAGATCAAGTGCAATAGTTTGTCTTGCTTTTCTTTTGAAAGTTAGCATTGTCAGAATTATCTAGATGAGTCTTGGGCATTTTGGGTTGCATATGGGGGGTCACACGGGCATTGCCACTTGATTGTCAGTTTTTCTTGCTCCAATGATCGAGTTTGTTTTTTGAGCTAGAGCAAGAACTGATTCTCTCTGTATTGCTATTGAATTTCAAGCAGGAAAGCTTTTGTGAAACGAGTTTATCTAGACTCTTTTTAGTGTGTAGTTCAGAGTGAACCCACAAACTAAAAGGGGTCTAGATACACTCGTTTCACAAAAGCAAAAATATCTTATATTTGAAACGGAGGGAGTACTACGTATGTTTTATCGAAGTCAGATTACTCATATTTACTTTATCATATTTTTATATTTACCATGCTGCAATTTAGTCCGTTGAATCTTACTTCCTTTAGAAACTCCAGGTACATCTCTCAGCCGCTGTTGGCACCGCGCTCATCGAGAGTAGAGAAGATCAACCGAGGGACGATGGTACGGTGTTTGCTCTGCTATTCGACATGCATGAGTCGGGCGACATCAGCGGATCCGTCGTGTGCGTCAGGCCGGACGCATGCTCGTCGCCCTTGTACAATGTGCTGATCACTACCTATTACCTGACAATAGAGCTAGGGTTTTGGACCCGTACAATCTGCAGTTCCTCCACGCCTAGGAGCTGGGAGGTGTCGGGCATTATCCGGAGGAAAAAACATTCCTTTATGTTCTGCAGTGAACCATCTCATATTACCGGCTTGCATTACTCAATATGCATCAATCGTGGGGGAGAATCCTATGATCGAGCCTATTCGGAGAACAGAGAAAACTAATCATGTGCCAAGGTTTTTTGAGATGGAACAAGAACTTATTATCTCTGTACTGCTATTGAATTTCAAGTAGGAAAACTACTTATTCTCTCAAATGTTCTATCGTTACTATTACTAAAGCATTTTGTGGAATTAATACTGATGTACTGGTACTTGTTTAAATCAAGGGCAATGGATAGTCTTGCTTTTCTTTTGAAACATGGCCGTGTCATAATCTAGATGAGTCTTGGGCATTTTGGGTTGCATACGGGGGTCACACAGACATTGATGTGAGAAGAAGGTACTCAGAGCATACTTGATCGTCAGTTTTGTTTGCTCCAATGGTCGAGTGTGTTTGGTGAAAAGGACAAACCGATCGCACGACAAGGTTTTTAGAGCTGAAACAAAAACTGGTTCTCTCTGTATTGCTGAATTGGTCACTTTTGAAATGCTGCTGAATTGGTCAAGTGCTCATGAATATGAACTTCGAATCTGTTGATAATTTTTCTACCTTATTCTGTACTGCTAAATTTTGACATGAATAACTGCCAAAAAGAATTATCGCTTTCCCCTCCCTCTCTGAGGTCTTTGTTTCGAATCCAGCCGAGCACATCACAATGCAATTTTTATTAACCAGGAGAAGAAATCTAGTAGCTCATTCGGCCCCTGTTTAGCCCAGAACATTTTTATTTGATCTTTCCGGGGTCAGGGGACTGCTGACCACAGCCCAGTGAAATTTGAGAAAGGACCCCATGGAGCATAGTCGAGAACATATTAATTTGGCCTTTTAGGGGTCAGGGGACTGCTGAGCACAGCCCACTAAAATTTGAGAATGAAGCCCATGGAGCCTGCCCTACGGAGTATAACCCACGTAGAGCAGCCTATGTAGAATAGACAAACTCTTTTTAATTTGGCCTTTTGGGCATTGCCCCCCACCTCTCAAAATAAAAAAACTCTGCCTACCCATGTTTTTAAGAAAATACTCCATTATGTAGCTTTTTATAAATTGAGATGCCAGGAGCGCTGCCCTTTTATATTTTAAAAGAGATAAACATATACACCCAAAATATTTTTAAGAAGACTAATACATAAATTTTAGTGCTAATAAAAGTTTAATGATATGTATTCTATAAATATCTTTGTTGTAGTGGCAACAAACTCAGTTTACGTTTATTTGATTTGAAGGTATTTTGTTCGAATCATATCTTGGATTTATATTTTTTTCTTCTAGCAATATCGCATTACGGAGAGGCTGACATCACAGACACACCAGCATGCAGGGTCCCTGGAATATGTTTTGAGGGTGGGTTCGAAACAAAAGTTTAAATACTTGTACAGAGAGGCTCGCATCGAGGACCCACCAGACAGAACATACAAGGCTGCATTAGGGACCCACAAGCCAGAACATGCTAGAGAGGCTGACATAAGGTCCCCAACAGTAAGACCATACATGGCTGCCACGCTGAAAACAGCGGGCGCGACCGAAAAAAAGTCCATCATACACACGTTGCACTTACAGAGAAGCTGATATGTCGGATCCAGCAGGCCCAAGCATAGCCCATGAAATTAGCCTACCAGCCCCAAGCATAGCCCTATACCTTCTAATTCGGCCTTTTCGTGGTCTTGTGGCCATCGACCGTAGCCCACTCAATTTAGGAGTGAGCCCATGGAATATAAGCCATGACGAATAGGGCATCCGCCTCGAGTTTAGCCCAGAATCTTTTTAATTCTGCCTTTATGAGTATTTTTGTATTTTGAGGCTGACATCTAGGACCCCAAAAAATAGTCCAACATACACATGTTTCTTTCAAATAGAGGCTGTCAGTTGGGACCCAGCATAGACACGTTTCCTGCACATAGGTGGTTGACATCTGGGACCCAACAAGTTGCCAAGGTCAAAACAAACGACATGGCCAAAAAAAGTCCATCATACACACGTTTCATTTATAGAGAGGCTGATATGTGGGACCCAGCAGTGCGACCTTATACAGATGCTGCATCGAGCAACGTAGCCAGTTCGAAACAGGGAGGCGCGAGCGAGAAAAAAGTTTAGCATGCACACGTTTCTTTTAATGAGAGGCTGAAGTGGGAGACCTAGCAGCGTGAGCAAACTGCAGATTTGTTGAGCAATGCTCTCTAGTTCGGAACAGGATAGCGCTAGAGAAGAAAAAATTCCATCATGCCCACGATTCTTCTAATGTGAGGCTAACATAAGGGACCCACCAGCCTGAATAAACGGCTGATGCAGCAAGCAAAGCTATCAAGTTCGGAACACGAAGGCGCTATAGAGGGTAAAAAATCCATCATACACACATTTCTTTTAATGAGAGGATGACATGTGGGGCCCAGCATCGTGATTAATCGGTAGATGCATCGAACAACGCTATCAAGTTCAGAACAGGGTAGCGTGAGCGAAGGAAAAAAATCCATCATACACATGTTTCTTCTAATGAGAGGATGACATGTGGGGCTCAGGAGGTTGGTTAAACGGTAGATGCGTCGAGCAGAGCTATCAACTCGGAACGGGGTAGAGCCAGCAAAGGAAAAAATTCCATCATACACACGTTTCTTCTAATGAGAGGATGGCATGTGGGTTCCAGGAGGTTGATTAGACGGTAGATGCATCGAGCAGCGCTATCAACTTCGGAATAGGGTAGCGCGAGCGAAGGAAAAAATCCATCATACACATGATCCTTCTAATGAGAGGCTGACATGTGGGACCTAGCAGCCTGACTAAATGGCAGACGCCTCGAGCTACGTTATCAAGTTCAAATCCAGGAGGCGCGACTGAAAAGTATGGTCCGCTAGAGACACTGACGTCCGGGACCCACACGCCACAAAAGACTTCGGCGAGTCAACATCGCGCGAGGAAACAAAAATCATGCTTCTGCCACGCGCTGACCGAGCTTCCTCTATGTTTTAGCAGATCTGTCGTAGTAGAGGGCCGCAAAACCAGAAAAAAAAGTTTTCCATTCCCCACGGTCGAGCCGAGAATTTCGTCGCGGAAGATGCGCCTTCTACGATGACCGTTGGGCCAATTCATTGCGGAAGGAAACTTTTCTTGTTGTGTCTCCTCACTCGCGATTTCCTCTCCCCTCCGAGGCGGTCGCTGCCGCTGTTGTCATCGCGCCCAATTCCGACCATTCCTGGCCACCTTGACCGCCGCCGAGGTGCAAGACGACGTGGATGATGATGTTGTGTCATCCTGTCTTGCTCGATTCGATGCATCCGCCCTCTGCTGTCCGCGCCGACCCCACCCTATGGCTAGGGTTTGGGACTCCATCGTGGCCTTGATTCTCCGGCGACCCCCCTGGCGATGCTCTGGTGTCTGCGATGTTGTTCTTCTCCCACGGCTGCCTCGGCTTGGTGCGGGTTGCAGCGCCCCCTCTGGGGGTGCTCCCCGTGCCATCGTGATCCACATCGCCGCTAGCCTCCTCTTCTGCTTCCTCTTCTAACTATTTGCGAGGACCTCGAGTAAGTTCCCCTACTCCTATCTCTGTGCTCTCTTCCCTCTGCTCGAACCATATGATTACTGCATGAATTCCCCATTTTGGGTTAATCCCTAAATTCTAGGGTTCATCCCCTGTAGTGGTTCTTAGCTTAGCCTCTTGGTTAGTTTCCTGGGCAATTCTCTTGCATATGACCTACTGCCATGTATTGCTAAACTCTACTAATCATGTTCTATTACCCTGTTCTATGTCAGTGAACCACTCTGTTGTGCATGCTCCAGGTACTATTGTTATTGTCAGAGAATAACTCTATAAATGCATGGTTAGTTTAGTGTGGATGCCCATGTTGTTGTTGTGTATTCACTCCTATGGAGTTGTGTTGGGATGCTTCACTACTGAACTGGTGTTGCTTAGTTAACTGTATTGAAGCTAGCATGTGAAGCACCACTGTGTTCAGTCTCAGGATTCCATCTTGATGCTGTGTAAAACTATGGTTACTAGTGCTTAGTCTCTTCTCTATGATGAATATGGACATGTTTTATAAAGAAATGATTCCTGTTTGTTTATAGGAAGATGATTAAACTTCCTTGGTTTTTGAGGTTTTGCATATGGTGGGTTAGTGATCATTAGTCTTGACCCTTGTTTTCCTTTCTAAATAAAGTGAATATATGATTCCTAAACCTTTTAGGAAAGCGATTGTTTGTGCTTGATATGATCTGCTTGAGCTTGTACTCAAGCAAAAATGAATCTGCTAGGTATAGAGGTGTTACCCTTATGGGGATGTGCCCTGTATGCTAGCAGCTGTGATTTATAGTGATCTAGTTAAGACTAGATCCTCTTTGGTCTATGATGCTGGTCTGAGACCCCTCTGTGCAAGAACATATGTTCAATACTTGTTGCCTATTATCTACTGTATCCAATATGCCCCACTTTATCATGCACTTGCATGAGAAAAGATATTGTAAAGTGGATAGTGATTAGATCTACACGGGTGGGATATACCCTGATGCTTGGACTTGCTGTGGTAGCTTGTCCTTCTTGTCCTTGTGCTTGATCCTCTCTTGGAATTGATGTTCTAGCTTGATCTCATGGCTCCAAGCTTCAGCTTGACCTTGCTATCCACCCAAAACTATCTCGTACTTCAAGTAACTATCTTGTTGTTGATCTCTTGGAGTCTCTATGGTGAAAAGTGGTTTGATCCGGTGGTGTGGTTGCAAGAACTGGTGTTGTTCTTGTGTAGGCTAGTGACAAATTGTGGTTGAGCTTGTGAAGTGAATAACAAAGCTTTCTTTGCTTTGTGCTGCTGTGATTTAAACTGCCCCTCACTCCTCTGTTGTTGACACCTCACGACATGCAATCAGGTGTGTGAGATGCTTCATTGTTGGATTTGGCTATGGATGAGATCAAGTGAATTTGATCAATTACACCTTCCATTTACTATTCTATGTCCTGGTGAAACTTTCCCCTTTATGCCTATGATGTTGTCCTGAGGCTTTAAATTTTGAAAAGAATAGATTCTACACTTGATGAATTTAGTCCCTTTTTATCTAAACTTGCTCAATGATGTATTGGAAATAGTGCATCTCACTGTTAAAGACTAAGAGCAAACTAACACTAACCCCCCTCTCTTTCTGTCTTTGTTTGCAGGTACAAGACCAAGTGATGAAGAATAACAAGATTATAATAGGATTTAGTTTAGGACTCGTCTTTAATCCTTCATTTGTAATCTTTTCTATTTTTTCTCCTTTGTAAGAACAATGTAATATATATTTATTATTTAATAAAGCTTTTATTTCTTTGAGAATTGACCATGTGATGTCTTTACTTCATATACATTTGTATTTATTTATTAATTGTTGAATAAACTAAAGAATTAAGAAGTAACTGTTTGAGTTATTGTTTTTGTAATGTTTCAATTCTCTTTATTGTTTTATAACAATTAAATATTCAAACAATATTAACTAATTCTTTTTGGACAACAATTAAACACTAATTAATTCTAACTTTCAAATCTTTTTTGAATGATTCAAATCTTAAATATGAATTCTAATTATTCACCCAAATTCATTATAATTCCTAAGGATCATGTTAGAATTTATAGCAAACACTCCTAAGAGATAAATCCTAACTCAAAGTAGTGAAAGAAACTCTGATCTCCCCAGGGTTTTGTTTAGCGAAAAATTTACCCCAATTTTACAGATGAATGCATGCAAATGCACAAATTTCTATTTCTACCCTTCGTTGGTTCCTAAAAGCTAGGATGTTACATGTTATCATCAATCAGAAAAACCACTTAGGGAGGAAATCCCCTTTCAGTGTGGTAGTTGGTATTGTACCACCATTCAATAAGGACAACCACTAGAACCATTTCTTGGGACTCTCAAAGGCCATGCATCTAAGATAATTCTCTAGGCATTGGTTCACCCTCTCAGTCCAACCATCAGTCTAAGGGTGGTAGGAGGTGCTAAAGTTTATCTTGATGTCCACATACTTGACCAATTCCAACCAGAGAGCACTGGTGAAGATTCTATCCATGTTTGTTACTATGACAGAAGGTAACCTATGCAACTTGCAGACATGGTCAATACATAGTTTGGCAATTTGTTTGACTGTATAAGGGTGGTTGATACTAATGAAATGAGCATACTTGGTGAATCTATCAACAACAACTAATATCACATTGTTACCTCCTAAAGTGGGCAAACCTTCAATGAAGTCCATGCTGACATGAGTCCAAGCTTGCTCGGGCACCTTTAGAGGCTTCAGTAGTCCAGGGTAAGGGTGTGCTCATATTTATTTTTCTGGCATATAGCACATTCCTTAACATACTCAATTACTCCTCTTTTCATTCTTCTCTATTGAAAAACCAACTTAATCCTTTTGTGAGTGGCTTGTTAGTTGTTACCCAGAATGACCACCAAGGGAAGAATCATGGAAGGAAGAAAATATCTACTTCCTTAGCTCCATATTGTCACCTACTACAATATTGTCATGGAATCTTAGAATCCCACTTTTGAAGCTATATCTAGGTGTAGCATTGGCATCAATTCTCTGTTTAGCCAATAATTCCTTGCATTCCTCATCCTCTAGATAGCTATTCTGCACTTCAGCTATCCATGATGGCACCACAATGTGATTGCATGTGTCTGTATCATTGGCACAATTCTTGAGAGTGCATTAGCTGCTCTGTTTTCTCTTCCCTTCTTGTACTCCACCTTGCAGTCATAGCCCAGTAGCTTAACTAGCATCTTGTGTTGTATGCCCTCAGTTAACTTTTGCTCATGAATATATCTTAAACTCTGTTGGTCAGTTCTGATCACTAAAGGGGAGCCTGCAAAGTAATGCTTCCACTTCTTTAATGACTCAATAATTGCTAGAGCTTCCTTGTCATAGGTTGACATTGGTGTTTCCTTAGGTCCCAAGGCCTTGCTCATAAAAGCTATGGGTTTTCCCTCCTGCATTAATACAACTCCCAACCCATATCCACTAGCATCTTCCTCAAGCACAAATGGTTGCTTCTAGTTTGGTAGGGCCAAAACAGGGTCCTTTACCATTATTTCCTTGAGTTTTTGAAAGGCTTGTTGTTGTTCCTCTCCACACACAAAGCCATTATTTTTCAAAGCCACAAATAGTGGTTTGCACACAACATTGTACCCTTGAATGAACCTCCTGTAGTATCATGTTAACCCTAGGAAAGCTCTTAATTGAGTCACATTAGTAGGTACTGGCCACTTAGTCATGGGATAGATCTTTTCTGGATTAGTGGTAACTCCTTCTCCAATGATAACATGCCCAAGGTACTCCATTTTTTTATCCAAACTCACACTTGCTCATTTTAGCTAGCATATTGTTCTTTTTTAGGATTTCTAGTACCTTCTTGATATGCTTCACATGGCTTTCTAGATGATCACTGTAAATTAGTATGTCATCAAAGAAAACCAAGACATACTTCCTCAACCGTTCAGGTAATACTGAGTTCATCAAGGTTTGGAATGTTGCTTGAGCATTAGTAAGACCAACGGGCATCACCAGGAATTCAAAGTGGCATACGTGAGTGTTGAATGATGTTTTCTTAATGTCATATGCATTCATTCTGACTTGATGATAACCAGACCTTAGGTCAATTTTTGAAAAATACTTAACTCCATGAAGTTCATCCAATAGATCTTCAATCATTGGAATTGGATACTTGTTTTTGATAGTCATAGAATTTAGGAGCATGTAATCAATGCACATTCTCCAAGTACCATCCTTCTTCATTACCAATATAGCTCGGGAGGCAAAGGGACTCATATTAGGTCTTTTCACCTTACTTCTTAGTAACTGGGCAATTATATTTTCTATTGCTTCCTTTTGGTAATGAGGTACCCTATAGGGCTTGGTGTTAACAGGGATGAGTGGAATGGTTTGGTCACAATCCCTTTCATGTGGTAGATAATTAGTCTCTTCAAAAAGTTCCTGGTAGTCAGATAGGATACTTTGCATGACAGGGTTCTCTGTAGTAGTCATAGTTTTGTCCTTTGCAGGATTACAGAGATAGATCACAGCTCTAGACACTGCTTGGGGCATCATTTTCTGTAGTTGTTCAGAGTTGTTAATTTACTTCACCTTGACCCAAGTTTCATCCTTAAAGGTCACCTTATTTTCTCCATGGTGCTCAATGGATAGCTCCCTCTTCTTGTAATCAAAAGCCACTAGACTATGAGTATACATCGAGTTTGTGCCAAATATAATGTCATATCCCTTTAATCCACCACCCCGAAGTTGGTGTCGAATGACTCTCCTTGTATAGTATATTTACAATGTTGGCATTGGGTTTTACTCCACATCTCCCTACCATTTGCCACAATGATTCTTAGAGAGGGTGCCTCTAGGAATGGTAATTTGGCCTTCATAGCAAACTTTGTGTCAATGAAGGTACCACTACTACCAGAATCCATTAGTGTTGTAGCCTTATGTCTCCCAATTAACACAGTTAACACAAAGGTGTCAATAATGTTGCCAATTCCTTGCACAACATGTGAAGATAGTGTAGCTACTTGAGGTTCAACTTCAGGTGGAGCATCTCTTTCTCAGTTTCTGAATTAGGGCCTTCTTCCCTAGGGTTCTCATAAATGTCTTCGTCTTCTAGTGTAATCATAGCTCTAATCTGATTATTCATCTTTCATTGGAGCTTATGGCCATGAAACCACTTTTCATTGCATCTAAAGCATTTGCCATTCCTTTGTACCAAGCTTCTAGCTTCAGTCCTGGTTTCATTGGGAGTGACATGGATCCAAACTAGCTTATAAGTGTTAGACCTTTTATGAATATAACTTGGATTTTTGTTGTACCCCCACTATAACTGTTCTATGACATTGGACTAAAATGGTTGTTACTTTTCTTGAAGGGAAATGATTTCTTATACCTCCTGGCTAGCCAATAAGCCTAATGTAAACTGTCAGGCCTTTGCACTTGGGTAAGGTTTTGCACATAGTCCTTTAACCCAGACATAAAGCTTCTAACATAATAATTCTCAGGAAGGTTGGGATTGTCATTCCTAACCCCTCTCAGTGTGGCTTCAAACTCATTGATATAGGCATCAACTGTGGTGACTTGTTGGATCTTGTGGAACATTGCCACCAAGTCATACTCGGATAGCTCTGGAAACCTCTTCTTTAACTTTCTACAAAAGTTTTCCCACTCGATCTCAGAAGTGTCAAAGATCCATCTAGCCATGTATCAGCCCTGCCAGTAAAGTATAAGGTTGCTCTTTATATCTTCTGCTCCTCTAGTATTTGAACAAGCTTAAAGTACTTTTCAGCCTTTTGATCCAACCCTCAACCTGTTCCCCTTTAAACTCAGGGAAGTCCATTTTTGGTCCCTTAGAAAAATGCCTATGCTATAGAGTGGAATTATCATTGTTAGCCCACTTGTCCCTTCTCCTTATAAATTTTGCCTTTGCATGTTGCCAGGCCCATTTCCTCCATGGTACTTCTCATTGTGAATGTACTGAGGCTGCTGCGTCATCACTGTTGGCAAGGCCACAATAGTAACAGAGGCTTCAGAGATACTGGTATGCTTATTGCCTCAAGCAAGGTTGCTCAATATGGTTGATGCATGTAAAATGCATCCATGAACTTTGTAGTTTATTGTACAAAAATCCCTATTAACTTGCAACTTTATTATATTTATTGGGACTAACCTGCTAATAGTTGCAAAAGTGCACAAGTTCTTGTTTCACACTTTGTTGTGTAGGAAATACGCAAATATGGAAGGAAACCAGTCATTATGGTGAAATTCGAAGTTTCCTGAAATCTGTCCTTGAAAAACAGTTTTAAAAGATTGCCACGATAGCCTCTGAAGATGGTGTCAAACGTAAATAAGTAAAATTCATGAACGGGCATCGAACTTGTCAAATTTTTCAATACGGTCACTATACTTAGAAATACATTACGTACGGTCATGGAATACACAAAGGAACTCATTTTGGTCACTTGTCATGGTAGAGATACGTATTTAGTTGATGTGGCACAGTGTTGATTCTATTGACTAGTCCACCATTTGCAAAAACGCCCTTTATAATATGCTTTTATATTTAATGTCTAGAGGTATGACCTATAGTGTAGACAGACAGTGGAGACCCACCAGTCTAGGGCCCACCCATCTTCCTCCTCATCCCTGATCCCCATGTGACATTTCCCTCGCTGCATACTGCTCCTAGCCACCTGATTCATCGCTACCACCGACTGCCCATAGCCCAATTCATCACCTCTGGTCGCCCTCGCTTGAACTATTGCAGTTGGTGGCACAGTGTACTATTTAGGGGGCACAGCCAGGGCATCGAATTGGTTCTCCGCTTGAGAGCCTCCAATCAATCGATCAACTAGAGGTAGGGAGCAAAGCAAATAAAGGCATAGGGAGCAAACTAATCTACTCCTAGTTTGTTGGATCAAGTCAATCAGAAAATCAGTTGATAAAGTCAATAATTGTGTGAGCGTGCGGATGCTGTTCCAGGACATGTACATGCTCCGCCATTGTGACCCCTACGCCAGAGGAAACCGGCATGGCTTCTGCACACCGCGTCATTTGTCATGATGGCCTATCATGGCGGCTGAGGGAGCAGCCAGAGGAGGCACTTGCCCCCATCCTACGTACTAAGCCTAGTGGCCGTGGGATATAGTGTCGGCCGCATAGTCCCTAGAGCACACTATTCAGAGAGGAACGCTCCCCTGCCGCCCGATTAGTCACCGCCGTCTGCTCCCCACCGCGTGTGTGGTGGCTTGAGGTAGGAGAGCGAAAGGACCGGGAAGAGAGCATGTGTGGCGTGCCGCTCGATTCACCATCGGCCGCTCCCCATCGCGCGAGTGGCGGGAACCGACGCCACTGGCTCCTCGACACCTACGTGGAGGCGACATGATTCATGAGGACGCACGCTGGAGAGGACAAGGGAAGCACGCGGTGAGGGGATGGAAGCGGTGGTGGGCTCTTGCATTTTTCAATTTGAACTTGATGTTTTTAATTATTCAAAAATAGTCTCTAGTGAGTTCTTAAGGGGCTCAAATATGGGGCCCACTCAGTGCCACGTCGACGAATACATTGCTCTATGGAAGCCTAGTGACCATAACGAGATAACCACCGTATTTAGTGACCGTAAATTACGTATTTCTAAGATCGATCACTGTATCGGAAAAGGGTGCCAAGTTCAGGTACCATGGGTGGATTTTACTCAACGTAAAAAGTCAAAACATTAAATTTGTGGGGAATTTTACCCTGATGATTCTACCCTAAACGATGTTGGAGATATGCCCAAGAGGCAATAATAAAGTGGTCATTATTATATCTTTATGTTTATGATAAATGTTTATATCCCATGCTATAATTGTATTAACCGAAAACACTAATACTTGTGTGTTTTGTAAACATAAAAGAGTCCCTAGTAAGCCTCTTGTTAAACTAGCTTGTTAATTAATGGATGATCATGGTTTCCTGATCATGGACATTGGATGTCGTTAATAACAAGATCATATCATTAGGAGAATGATGTAATGGACACACACCCATAGTAAGCATAGCATAAGATCAAGTCATTAAGTTCGTTTTGCTACAAGCTTTTCAAATGCATAGTAACCTAATCCTTCGACCATGAGGTTATGCTAATCACCATCACCGGATGGGTACTTTGATGACATCAAACGCCGCTTTGTAACTGGGTGGTTATAAAGGTGACATTGGGTATTCTGAAAGTATGTGTTGAAGCGCATGGACCAAGATTGGGATTTGTCCATCCATATGACGGATAGATATGCTCTGGGTCACAAGGGATGACATATCATGGAACGAGTAAAGAGTACTTATCAGTAACGAGGTAGAACAAGGTATGGAGATACCGACGATCAAACCTCGGATAAGTAGAGTATCGCGTGACAAAGGGAATTGGTTTCGTATGTTAAATGGTTCTATCGATCACGAAGTCATCATTGAGTATGTGGGAGCCGTTATGGATCTCCAGATCCCGCTAATGGTTATTGATCGGAGATGTGTCTCCATCATGTATGCATATTCACGAACCGTAGGGTGACACACTTAAGGTTCGAAGTTGTTTTGAGTAGATATGGAATGTGTGTTGGAGACCGAATGTTGTTCGGAGTCTCGGATTGGATCCGGGACATCACGAGGAGATCCGGAATTGTCCGGGGAATAAGATTCATATATTGGGGATCATTTTCTAAGTTAGGAAATGTTCCGGAGTATTTGTATGGGGATTCTAGAAGGTTTCGGAATGTTTCGGAAGGTTCTAGAAGATTTCTTGGAGTTTACTTGAAAACCAAGAAAGGATCAAGGAATCCTTGTGGGGTAAGACAAGGATTCGTGGGGGAGTAGGACTCTCCCCCCACCTCCTTGATCCGCCGGCCAAGGGAGAGGGGAGTCCTACAAGGACTCCACCTCCCCATGGCGCCTCCCTCCTTTAAATAGAGGGGTGGAGGCACAAACCCCCTTGCCCCTTCTATTCTCTAGATCTCAAGTTGCCTCTCTCCTCCTCCTTCCCTCTGCTCTGGCTTAGGCGAAGCCCTGCAGAATTCTCTACTCCACCACCACCACCACACCGTCGTGCTGCTGGGATTCCGTGGAGAGATCTACTACCTCCGCTTCTCGCTGGAACGGGGAGAGGAAGGTCTACTTCGACTCCGCACGTGTGACCGACTGCGGAAGCGCTGCCGGAAGGATCGTCTACTCGATCTTGAGATCGGCAAGTGATCGACTACATCAACCACGAGATCCGATCTCATAACGCTTTCGGGTCTACAAGGGTTAGTACAGATCTATCTCGTTGCACATGTCTAATAGATTAGATCTTGGCTTTTATCTAGATTAGATCTGGGTTTTGTTCGTTCTTGCGGTAGAATTTTTTTGTTTTCCATGCTACGAACCCATCAGTGGTATCAGAGCCGTGTCTATGCGTAGATCTATTGCACGAGTAGAACACAATGGTTTTGTGGGCTTTGGTGCTCGTGCCGTCTTTTGCTTTGTGTACTTTGCATCTTGCAGTATGGTGGGATGAAGCGGCTCGGGCTAACCTTACATGTCATCGCACATGAGACTTGCTCCACAGTTGACGTGCAACTCGTATTGCACAAGTGGCTTTGCGGGTGTCTATCTCTCCCATCATAGCATAGATCCAATCTACACTTTGCACTTGATAGAACTTGTATCAATGTTGTGGTTCAATTTCGTAGGTAAGATCCGTTCTTATTCGAAAGCCCCAAACCACATAAAACATGCAAATAAAATTAGAGGCGTCTAACTTGTTTTTGCAGGGGTTTTGTGATGTGATATGGCCATCATGTGATTGTGATTATATTTGATGTATGCAATGATCCTTGTTGTAATATGGCAACCGGCAGGAGCCTAATGGTTGTCTTTAATTCTGTTAAGACCTGCGGTGTCTATTCATCTTGTAATAGCTTTATTCCAAGTAGTTGTAATAGTTGCTAGTGATGATGGACAACCATGAAGCGGCGCCACTGACCTTGACGCAATGCTGGTGATGATGGAGATCATGTCCGTGCTTTGGAGATGGAGATCAAAGGCATAAGAAGAAAGGGCCATATCATATCACACTAATTATGAATTGCCTGTGATGTTAATCCTTTATGCATCTTGTATTGCTTAGATCGCGACGGTAGCATTATAAGATGATCCCTCTCACTAAATATCAAGTAATAAAGTGTTCGTCCTTAGTAGGCACCGTTGCTAAGACTCGTCGTTTCGAAGCATCTCGTGATGATCGGGTGTGATAGATTCTACGTGTGCATACGACGGGTGCAAGCCCGATTTGCACATGCGGATACTAAGGTTAACCTTGACGAGCCTAGCATGTACATACATGGTCTCGGAACACGGAATACCAAAAGGTAAAGCATGAGTCATATGGATGATATGATGAACATGTTGATTATTCGCCTTTAAAGCTACATCATCTCACGTGATGATCGAACTTGGTGTAGTGGATTTGGTTCGTGTAATCACTAAAACAACTCGAGGGATGTTGTTTTGAGTGGGAGTTCATTTGTAATTTGGATTAGTCAAACTCAATTTATCATAAACACAATCAAAGTGAATTTGCATAGTTTGTTGTAGTCATTGGCATCCGTTCACCACCTTATGCTTAGTTATAGTTGAGATAGTGGAACTATAGAAATTCTGGATATTTGCTTTATGAACTGGTATCGTATTGTTTTGAGTGTCAATCTAAAGTTTAAAAGTCCTGTTGCAAACCTTCAGCAAACTCCGTTTACTCTATGAAGTTTAATAAACAATATTAAATCAAGAGTAACAATTCCAGTGTTAGTATCTAATGTATCATGTTTGCCTCCATGATTCTTGATACTCAAAAGATTGTTTTTAATATCAAGTTTATCTAAGACCTGAAAGCAATGTTTCATAAACCATCATATGTGAAAGGTATTGCGATATCTAAAACAATGTGTTGGTTACAACATGATAGAGTATATGTCCTCATATTTGACAAGAATTTGTGAAGGTTGGAGACTCTAGTCATCCTAATCCTCCAAAAGGTTTTGGAAAAGAAACATTATACTCGCAATTCACCTTTATAAGCTATAGCAGCTTGATCATGAAAGTTGTCATAATAAGGATGAATAGAAGATGTAAGTAAAATGTTTACTACACTAAAAGATTACTAAAGAATGGAATTTTGAAAGAATGCCAAACATTTGATGAAGGTGATCCACTTCAAAGTGCAAGTCCAAAGGTATTAGTATTTGACTATACACACTTTGTACTATGTGTCATGTGAATGACACCACTATTGATGTTGATAGATTCTTTTAAAAGAAAAGGAATTGTTGAAAGAGAATCTATAAAATATTTGGCAGAAAAGAAAAGATTGGAGATATCTAACTTAGGTATATAAAAGATACATGTTATGGCTGTATTCCTTGGTTGTTAAACAATGTGGTTCTAGGGTATTGGATACCGAATTGGTTGGTATGAAGTGTCATACAGGACAACACAATTCATGAACTGCAATGGCCTAAGTAACTAGCAAGAGAATATGTGATGATGTTCATCGAAAACAAACAAAGGGTTGTTGTGTTGCTCGTTAACATCAAAGCTTACCTTCAAGATTTGTTTCAATAATTGTTATTTTGATCAGGTATTATGATGACAAAAGGTTGTTCAAATAATTACCGTATTCCATAATAGATGGATGATATACAAGTCTGGTTGGAGAAATAACGACCATAAAACTAATGCTAAAATGTCGCAAGACAAATGATTGAAAGATCACCTGCGAAGTTACATCACCGTTTAAATTATATTAGGGATACATGAAGAAACTCCATGTTGATGGATTTTTGGAGTCTTTGATTTTGATCAAATGACGCTTGTGATACTTTCCTGGAGATAATTAAAACTCCGTTCGTAGGCCAAAAGAGGAACGGACGACTAACTGATTGGAATTTGTACATATTGATGTATATAGTCCATTATGTGTAGTCGTGGGCGATGGATTTCAACTTCATATGTTTTCTCCGAAGATTTGAGTGAGTATATGTATATACTTAATCAATAAGGAAGAAGTATGAAACATTTGAAAATGTTCAAAGACTTTCAAGATGAAGTGGAAAATCATTGTAACAAGAAAATAAAAAGTTTATGATTGGATCATAAAGAAAGATGTTTGAGTTACAAGTTTAGAAAAACACCTAAGATTTGAGGAATCGTTCCATGGATTTGCATTTCCCAAAACACCATAGGAGTATGGACTGTTCAAGATATGTAATGAAACCTTGTTTGACATGGTAAGATCAAAGGTGTCATTTATAAAACTGCCATTATATTTTAAAGATTAAAGCTTTAGTGACTACCGCTTTTACACTGAAAAGAGCTCCATCATGATCTGTTGAAATGACACCATATAAGTCATGGTTTTGGATAAAACCCAGGTTGTCCTTTCTTAAATTTTTGGTATGCTAGGCATAAGTAAAATGTTTACAACCAAAGTCGGATGAGCATGTCTTTGTAGGTTATTTCGAATAACCATTGGGTATTCCTCCATAACACCGAAGACAAAAGTGTTTGTCACTTAGAATGTCGAGTTTCTTAAGAAGGAATTTTTGGTGAAAAGTTAAGTGGGAGGACAATAGAACTTTGACAAGGTTGTTGAACCTTGGCTAATATGTGCTAAGTTGCGCAGCGTCGGTAAGTGTCCCGGAGGCAGCAACAATGCTCATGGCTCACGTGCTTCAAAGGATGTGGTCACGGGGATCTAAGTTCCTATTGAACCAAGTAGGTCGGGTAAGTAATCAAATGCCAAGATTTGAGAGTTAAATCATTGTTGTTTGATAATGATGAACCGACTACATGCAAATAATCAATGATGGGCCCTGACTTCGTTAAGTGGCTTGAAGCCATAAAATCCGTGATAATTCCATACACGAGAAATCAAGCTTTGAATTTGAAAGACCCTCTGGAAAGGTGCAAGACCTTACAGTCGTATATGGATTTATAAAGAAATAGACATGGATGTTTCACATCTATGAAATAGTCGACATGTCGGAAAGAGTTTATGACAATGTTCAAGGAATTGACTATGATAAGATTTGATCTTTCATAGCGATATTTAGTCTCGACGGATTAATGTAGCAACCACTACATATATTTTGGTATATGGTAGTTGAACAAACAAAACAAGTTCTTCTAATAGAATGGTTACCTAGGATGTGTCCATGACACGATCCAAAGGGTTTTGTTAATTCAAAGGATGCTAAAAGAGTATGCAAAACTTCAATGGTTGAAGTGAGCATCGCAGAGTTGGAATCTTCACCGTGATGAAACCGTTAAAAGGTTTAATTTCATCAGAGACGATGAAGATGTTTGCATTTTGCAAGAAATTAAGTGGGAGCGCTAAGACATATTTCTAATACATTATGTGAAAGACATATTGTTGATTAGAAATGATGTATCTTTTATTGACACAGGTTAAGAATTTCATTTCGATGAAAGACTTAGGCATAACCCAAGAATTAGGCATCAATGTCTATATGGATAGATTGAGACGCTAATATGGTTTTGCCAAATGTACATAGATAAGATGTTGAATGAGTTCAATATGGAAACAACAAGAAAGGTTCTTGACGCACGGAAAGGACTGAATCAAGATTCAAGTGTGTTGACACGAGATTCAAGTGTTTTGACACTTGGTGAAATCACAAGAATATTTTGATCAATCATTCTTTGAGATGTACACATCCAGATATGTCCTATGCTCTAAATGTTATGAGCATATACCAGAATGACTCATAAGATGATCATTGGACAAATAGTAGGGATATTCCTATGATCTTTGGAAGAACTAAGAATATATTATTTACATAGTGATGACAAATAGTTCATTGTAAATTGTTACATTGATACTAGTTTTGTCACAAATTAAGTTTATCTCAATTTAAACTATGGGTGGCACAATGTAATGGAAAGGAAGTTCCATAACAGATTTGGTTGAGTACCAAAGTTAAAACATTATGACAGATACTACAACAAAAGGCTAAGTATATGACTGCTATTGTAGCAGCAGAAGAGGGCATTTGCGTCAAGTAGTTTGTTATCAAACTAGGTGTGGTTCATAGCGGGAAAATACTATGAAGATACATTGTATGACAATTGTATCAACATGATTTAATCCCAAGGAACTAAAGGTCTCACCAAAGGACCAAATTTATACAATGCCATCTCATTGGAGAATGAGTAATGTGTAGAGACGCAAGGACATGCAAATACACACGGACCTGGAAGTGTCAGATCCGAAGATTATGTTTACCACTAGCAATAGTGTCTATACAACACCAGAAAGCCATAGGTGTTGAGTGCACAAGTTTTTAACTAGATTATTGACTCTAGTGCAAGTGGGAGACTGTTGGAGATATGCCCAAGAGGCAATAATAAAGTGGTTATTATTATATCTTTATGTTTATGATAAATGTTTACATCCCATGCTATAATTGTATTAACCAGAAACACTAATACTTGTGTGTTTTGTAAACATAAAAGAGTCCCTAGTAAGCCTCTTGTTAAACTAGCTTGTTGATTAATGGATGATCATGGTTTCCTGATCATGGACATTGGATGTCGTTAATAACAAGATCATATCATTAGGAGAATGATGTAATGGACACACACCCATAGTAAGCATAGCATAAGATCAAGTCATTAAGTTCGTTTTGCTACAAGCTTTTGAAATGCATAGTAACCTAATCCTTCGACCATGAGGTTATGCTAATCACCATCACCGGATGGGTACTTTGATGACATCAAACGCCACTTCGTAACTGGGTGGTTATAAAGGTGACATTGGGTATTCTGAAAGTATGTGTTGAAGCGCATGGACCAAGATTGGGATTTTTCCATCCATATGACGGATAGATATGCTCTGGGCCCTCTCGGTAGAATGTCATCTAGTTAGCTTGCAAGCATGTGACTAGGTCACAAGGGATGACATATCATGGAACGAGTAAAGAGTACTTATCAGTAACGAGGTAGAACAAGGTATGGAGATACCGACGATCAAACCTCAGATAAGTAGAGTATCGCGTGACAAAGGGAATTGGTTTCGTATGTTAAATGGTTCTATCAATCACGAAGTCATCGTTGAGTATGTGGGAGCCGTTATGGATCTCCAGATCCCGCTAATGGTTATTGATCGGAGATGTGTCTCCATCATGTCTGCATATTCACGAACCGTAGGGTGACACACTTAAGGTTCGAAGTTGTTTTGAGTAGATATGGAATGTGCGTTGGAGACCGAATGTTGTTCGGAGTCTAGGATTGGATCCGGGACATCACGAGGAGATCCGGAATTGTCTGGGGAATAAGATTCATATATTGGGGATCATTTTCTAAGTTAGGAAATGTTCCGGAGTATTTGTATGGGGATTCTAGAAGGTTTCGGAATGTTCCGGAAGGTTCTAGAAGATTTCTTGGAGTTTACTTGAAAACCAAGAAAGGATCAAGGAATCCTTGTGGGGTAAGACAAGGATTCGTGGGGGAGTAGGACTCTCCCCCCACCTCCTTGATCTGCCGGCCAAGGGAGAGGGGAGTCCTACAAGGACTCCACCTCCCCATGGCGCCTCCCTCCTTTAAATAGAGGGGTGGAGGCACAAACCCCCTTGCCCCTTCTATTCTCTAGATCTCAAGTTGCCTCTCTCCTCCTCCTTCCCTCTGCTCTGGCTTAGGCGAAGCCCTGCAGAATTCTCTACTCCACCACCACCACCACACCGTCGTGCTGCTAGGATTCCATGGAGAGATCTACTACCTCCGCTGCTCGCTGGAACGGGGAGAGGAAGGTCTACTTCGACTCCGCACGTGTGACCGACTGCGGAAGCGCTGCCAGAACGCGGCGCTGGAAGGATCGTCTACTCGATCTTGAGATCGGCAAGTGATCGACTACATCAACCACGAGATCCGATCTCGTAACGCTTTCGGGTCTACAAGGGTTAGTACAGATCTATCTCGTTGCACATGTCTAATAGATTAGATCTTGGCTTTTATCTAGATTAGATCTAGGTTTTGTTCGTTCTTGCGGTAGAATTTTTTTGTTTTCCATGCTACGAACCCATCAAACGAGGCGGGTGTCACCAAGGTGTCCGCAAAGGCATCTTATGAGCTCAAAGAGCACCAAGGAACCCAACTCCTGCCTGCCGATACCACCCATGGGGAACTGTCCCATTGCCATGCCCGCATCTTTGCGTGCTTCATAAAGGCCAGGCTAGTTCCACCGATGTCGCGATTTCTGCAGGCGGTGTTGTCCTCATATAACCTGTTATTAGCGCATCTCCATCCCAACACAGTCATGGCCCTAACTATCTTCTAGTTATTCTGCGAGGGCTTTGTTGAGGGGTGAAGCCACTCGTTCCCCTCTTTCGTCATTACTTTATTCCTCGGATTGAGATTGGGGATGCGATCTCGCGCTAGGTCACCTTCCGCCTCCACGACGGCCTCATGACCACTATCTTCGTGTCGACAAGAAGAAGTGGGATGAGTGGCGGGGCCTGTAGTGCTACGCCCGATTTGGAGAGGGCTCCAAAGAGGTTCTCGCTGAGCCTTCTACTCCCCTGGCCCGCCAACTAGGACGGGGTGACCTGGGGGAGCAGGATGCTGAGTTTGCTCTGATGTACAACCAGATCAAGATGCTTCACGACCAAAACCTAAAGGGTTGTTATGTGGTGCAGGAGTATGTCTCCCGATGTGTTGCCCCTTTACAAGAGAGTTCGCTCCTGGCATGGGAGTACGTTGGTGTGGAGATCCAAACACGGCTCTTCGTTGGGCCACACACAGTGGTCGACTTGGCCACATAGAAGGAAAATATTAACTCGTTGATGGGCAATTGTGATGCCCCGGGGCCTCTCTCGGGCGGTGTTTTTCTGCTTCACTGTTATGCAGATGGTGTTGACGCAGTCATCCGGTCGATGCCGCACTACAACGAGTAGGGGATTGAGCGCACATGGTCCTCCCCCACTAAATATGCGGCACACAACAATAGGGTCCACAGGGAAGCCACGGCCATAGCTCAAGGTGCCGGTGATGGGGAATAGTGCTCTATGGCGATTCGACATGCTCCCGCTGCGTGAGCCTCATGACCCAAGATCATGATCCAGGGACCACTCTTCCTGGTGGGAGCTCCTCCTCTATAGTCACCAATCCTGATTTAGAAGGGTAGGAGGATGAGGAGACCCCGCTTGCCTGTAGGTCACGAGGGCAACTCTTGTTGCCTTCCGACATGTTTGTCTCTAGGACATCGAGTTCCTTGGCTAGGGACGACTCCCTGGGGTAGCGAAGGGTTCCGCCGCCTATGGGGTGGGTGGTCCGAGCGGATCAGCCCCCAGTGGCAGGCCCGTTCTTACCCTCGGCGAGGTAGGTGCTGGAGCTAAGAAACTGGTATTTCTCCTTCATGAGGAAAAGGCTACTCCCTCTTCCCTTCACTCTTTATGTTTCAGGCTTTGCAAAAATTGAAGTTCTCTATAGATGCAGCTAGGTGAACAATCCTATATGAAGAGAACGACAACAAGTAACAAAGCGGTAAGGACAACTAGTAAAGGAGAGGAGCGAGTAAATCAATGAGGAGACATAGAGATATAATTCCCGTAGTTCAATTCCAAGTAAGCTACATTTATGTTGGAGAGGTGTTGGGGCCACACAAGGTCACCCAAGCACCACAAAGGCCTTACCTTCTTCTCTAGTGAACTCACCACAAAGGCGAGCCCACTTTCCACTAACCGGTGACCTTGAAGCTGCCAACCAAAACCTTTACAACAAGGTTTAGAACAGTCTCCACAACTCAATTGGAGTTCCCACAATGACTCCATGAAGCTTCACAACACATGCCTAGGCTTCGAGGACATACTACACCATCTAGGGTTCCAAGAACCCAAGAGTAACAAGATCCATAATGGATGGGTGGGGGAATCAAATTTCATTTGGTGAAAGTGTAGATCTAGGTCACCTCTCCCACTCCTCAAAAGATCAAGAGGTTTGGATGGCTAGGGAGAGAGATCTAGGAGGATTGCGCTCTTGTATTAATGGATGAGAGAGAATATTGAAGAGTTAGGTGGGAGGAGGAAGAAGGTCTCCTTAAATAGGGCCCTTCAATTCAAACCGTTGCCCACTTTCGTGACATCAGCAATACTATCGATGGGGGCAGAACCTATAGTTAGGCCAGTTCCAATGGCTCGAAAGCCATGGAAACTGCCTCGGAGTACAAGCCGAAAGTTCCTTTAGAGTGTGATCGGAACTTCTGACTAGTACTACCGGCCAACTTCCGGTCAAGTTCCACTAATAAACAATCTCAAAACAAAGAAGTTACTGAGCTGAAGCCAGACATCACTGAAACTGGACCGGAACTAGGCCCGGAAGTTCTGGGTCGAGAAACTCATGACTGGAACTACCGTGGCTCATCGGAAGTACTAGTAGCGTAGGTACCACAGGCAACATGGTTGTGTAAGTGACGTGTTAGTACCAGCCGGAAGTTCCATTCAGTAAATGAGTAAGGTTATACCTTTGCACCAACAATCATATGGTGAGAGATGATAGAATGGGCAACAATAGAGAGCTCCACCATATACATCCAACCACAATAATACTATGAGAAAACCACATAGATACCAACACATAGTATCATGTAGTACAAATAATAAAGTTCATAAACACACATAGATAAGAAGAATGTTCACGAGCATATAAGGATCAAAGAAAGAACGAGCTCATGACATAGCCCATGCAAATCTTGTAGCATCCTAATAGACATCTTTCTCCCCCTTTGGCATCAAGACGCCAAAAATGGACACATACCAAATATACGCACCCCAACCACCAAGATACGGAGAGGAGGTCTCGGGGATCCAGGTAGCATGCGCCCAACTGGTCGGAGGAGGACTGGTGACGGTGTCTTGAGCATCATCTTCACTATTGATCCACTTGCAATTCTTGTCCACCCACTTGTCCTTGGGCATGGTGACAAATCTCGATTCTAGGGATACCTCAATATCGAGCTTTCTCATGATAGCCTTATCCCTCTTGGCACTGTGCCTCCTGTCCACATAAGCTTGATACTCATGATCTTGCATGAAACAAAACGACTTCTTGATCTTCCACATCAAGGTCTTGGCCCAAGAGGGCTACCTCTCTAGAGCGGGTAGTGTAAAATACTTCTCTTAATCATCATTAGTAGACACGTCCTTGAAGGAGATATGTCCTAGAGGCTAATAATAAAGTTGTTTTATTGATATATCTATAATTAGAAGATATGCATGTCGTGGTTTTTCGTGTACATGGGTCCTGTCTAGAGATGACGTGGTGCCATAAGCCCATGCTAGACACGGTTTCTCGTGTATGCAGGGCCCATCCAGACACGACATGGCGTCGTAGACTGTATCCTGCCGCGGTTTGTCACGGCAGAGGGGACCACGTGTATCCTATGTGGCATCATAGGCCCTAGATAGACGAGGTTCCTCGCGTTTGATGGACGAGCTGTCAGCGTAGATTGTAGGCATCATCGATTTATCGCGATCGGTAGCACAACTAGTAGACTAGACTACGCCGCAAAAATCCTCTTCGGTCTACGATGGTCTTATAGCTTAAACCTTATGCTTCCCTCTTATATATAAACATCTTCTTGCGTCTCTTCTTCAACATTCTATCAAATATTTCTTTTCCATACCATGCTTCTAAAGGCTCGGCTTCCTGCGCCCTACTTCTTTCGTAGAGCTCGCCAGTCGCTCTGGCTGAGCTCCGAGCGGATCAGGATATGGTTGTTCGACCTTGCGATGCATCCCACCTCACCAGCCGCGCTTCATCTCTTCGGTGTTAGACGCTCCGATACCACCATTCAGTGTGTTGACCCTTCCTGGACATTAGATTCTAGTCATCTCCGGTTCCTTCATCTTGCCAACGTCTCCTGACGAGGCAGCGCTTTTCTAGGTGATGCCTCACGTGTAGGATGTCTCTAGAGAAGCACCTCTCAGCCATGTTTTAATCTCCGCTCTGGCATCATGTTAGCAAGCATCACTGCCTCGCTTTCCTTGCTAGGTGGTGGTGTATTTCGACGCTTCTCCATCCAGTATCGGGCTTACCAGATGTCGACGCTTCGCCGTGGGTCTACAATGACGTTGTGCCTTCAAAGCGGATGAGAAGCTGTACGTCTACAGAGGAGGAGGTATTGCCCCGGATGAGGAAGGATATGTAGTGTAGTCCCGATTAGTCTGCTCAAGTATGTACAAAAGTCTATATTTTCGTTTTTAGTTGTTCTGTCGTATTTAGAATTAGGTGTTTCCTTAGCTATGTAACCTCATGTCTAACTGAGTGTATTCTGTAATAGTTGTTCGTATTGTGTTATATATAATTTTTTCTTTTCTGTTGTGTCTTCCATGGTGCATTCTGCCATGAAATCGTATCTATTTATGCGTTATCAAAGTCTTCTTCCTGTTGTGTGATACACACCTTTATCTGTATGTTCTATCATAACTCTGCGTGTTACGTTTTTTAGAGTGAATAACTATGCGTATTTTGAACCATCGCTTGCATGTGTTACAGAAAAAAGGTGTTCGGCACCTACCGAGTTCTCGCCCGTCTTCTCGACAAGTTGAAACTCTGGATCAGAAACTATAAGTCATACACGAACCATGTGGTGTTTTTCAACGTGTTGTTGTTTCAGTTTCGTGCATGGTATGAAAATCATCACTATTATTTATTGCCATTAATACTTAGTATTTGGACGATATCGTTAACCCTTCACGTCTATCGCGTACATTCACTCTGCATGTACGTGCTCTCGCACGGAGGAAAACGTTCTTCGTATGCGTTACATGACGTTTAATGCCACGTCGCGCCGGATTTTATGTCGTCGCTTTGATGCCGCAGGTCTCTCGGTGTACTCTACAGTGTGACGTTCTTTGTCACAGTTAATCGGGTACGCAGACTGTGTCACATGTATGTCTCTCTCTCTTATCTCTTCTTGCTATTTATGTGTGCCTCCTGGGTCCTGATACGCCTCTCCACCTTTTCCTATTACTAGTTCCCACGATGACACCTCCGACTAGCAGCGTGAGATGAGTGGGCAGCGTTGATGTCTCTACTATTCCTCGAGATATTGCACATGTATAGCCTGTATGGCTATTAGGTTTGTGTCATCCAATACATCATGTCAGACATCATCATCGGACGTGGCGTGCCGGTACTTCTCTACTGCTACCAAAACAGGGCGGTGACAAGGACCCGTCATGGTTTTAGCTTTACGAGCACGAACATCTTGAGCATGCTTGGGAGGAAAAAGAGGCGGAGGAAGAGAAGGAGGCCGCGAAGAATGCTCGTGTCGTGGAAGCCTCTAAGGAAGTAACATGGGAAGTCGTCCATGAAGAGCATGCGCATGCGGCTGAGGCTGCGTCTTTGGTAACGACAGTTGCCGAAGAAATCTGTAGAGTTGCTGATGTAGATATTTTGGCGGTGGGCATTGCTCCATCTACGGATCAAGCGGTCTCAAAGTCTCCGCCTATGGACGAGAAGGACGACCCAAATCATGAGTTGTTTTGTTAGAACCTGATGTTGGACTCCAGCGACGAAGACAACAACCCGCAAACCAATGTGTTTACATAGATTGTAATAATTTCTATTAATAATGAATAATATTTACTTTCTATCTTTACATATTGTGTATTTATTTCGTTTAGCGTTTTACTTAGATTTTTTCTACCTAGGAGTCATCCCTCACTATCATGTTAGCTATCAAAACATGTACGATCAAATCTTAAACAGTATTAGCGTGACAGATTCGCCGAGCTGTTAACCCCGCTACCGTGTAAGTTGTTCTGCCTACCGGCCGCGCCCTAGGGGGTGCAGAGAAAATTCTAGTGTTCATGATAGTTTTGTATCTTGCTATAATTGTATTAAGTGGAAATATCAATACAGGTGTGATATATAAACAACCAGGTCCCTATAATCCTCTAGTACTAGTTCGTTGGGGCAACTGATGATCGAGGTTTCCAGATCATGGACTTATTAAAACGCACTTTATGAAGTGATGGACACACCCGACCATATAATTGCAATGTTATCTAGTCAGAATGTTTAACATTGCAATATCTAGCATAGTGTAGTAACTGAGACTTTCGATCGTGAGATCATATTTAATCACTATCTCCCGTGACTACTTTGATCACATCAACCGTCATGTCCGTAACTTGGTGGACATAAAGGTGTGTATTGGGTATTCCGGAGGAATAGTTGATGCGTATGTATCAATATCAGATTTTTCTATCTGAGTGACGGATAGATACTCTGGACCCACTCGGTGACATTACATCAACGAGTTTGCAAGCATGTGACTAGGTCACGAGGATGTAATATCACAAGAATAAGTAAACATGTTTTTCAGTAACGAGATCAAACTGGTATGAAGATACCGAAAATCAGGTCTTGGAAAAACTAGGTATCATTGTGCAAAAGGAATAAGACTTAGCGTTTAAAAGGTTTAAGCGATCATACAATCCGTGGAATGTGAAGGGACCATCATGTGTTTCTAGATACTTTTGTTGGTCATTGATCGGAGAGATGTCTCGATTATGTATGAACATTATCGAACCGTAAGGGTGTCATGCTTAAGGGTAGAAATGATGCGGGTTGATCCACCACCATAAGAGAAACATGAAGAGAGAGAATCGGAAGTATTCCAAAGAGATACCAAAGTGTTCAGAAGTTATGAAAAGGAGTTTTGAATAAAGAAAATTAAATAAAAGGTATTTACTATTTAATTAATAGAATTAATATTAAATATATTTATTTAAATAAAAGGAAAAAAGGCAAAACCCCTACATGGGCCCTCCTCGGAAGGGAGAAGGCCCAAGAGAGGGAGGCGACTGCCCCTAGGTGGGCCAAGGCACAAAGGTGGGGGCTCCCACCTTGCCGGCCAGTCTAGGTGGGCTTGGCACGTTTGTGGGGACCACCCCACTACCTCGGCCATCCCCCACGACCTCTCCCAATGTTTAGTCCCAGCTCGGGACTTGGAGGGTGGGGGTGCCTAGATTTTTCCTATATAAAGGGGGCCATTCCTCCTTAATTCTCATCTAACAATTGACCATTCGTCATTCTCTCTCCCTCCATCTCTTCTTCTCGTGGGTATTCCCAAGTTTCGAACGTGCTCCACGAGGTAGAAAATTCTCCAACAAGTGCACGCTATCGTGCACCTATAATTAGTCCAGATCTGCTTCTTTCATTGCCTTTCTGGACCGAGGCCCATGAGACGTCTTTTACACCAGATGTGTGGAAAACTTCGGAGGCACTGTCATTAGTGGTGTTGGACGCTTTAATCCTTCTAGACCTTGAGGTCTGCTACGCTCGACTTCATAAGCAATGTTTGTGCGGGAACGTAATCATGCATCTAGTCTTCAAAGATATGAACATTGTATCGCACTCGTTACTATACTTCTTCATAGATAGATCTTGGGTTGGTGCATTCTCATAGTAGGATTTTTTCTATTTTCTTCCACGGAACCCCGACCCTTCAGTGGTATCAGAGTGATCTATGCATAGATGTATCGGTATGAGTAGAACACATGTTAATTGTGTGGGCATTGATTTTCTAATTGCTGCCCTCCCACGTGTGCTTGCTCATATCGCGACAATGTTGGATGAAGGAGCCCAGACCGACCTTACATGTAACCTTACACGAGACTGGTTCCACGACTAACATATGGATTGTACCATATAAGTGGCTGGCGGGTGTCTGTCTCTCTAAAATTAGTTGATATGGAATTTACAAAGGACGACCCTGAAAAGGGATTAAAAGCGGCAACTAGTTAATCATGTTGTGGTTGGATTTGTAAGTAAGAAACGGTTCTTGTGCAAAATCCCAAATAGACATGTAAACCTTGCAAAGAAAAAGTAGAGGCATCGAACTTTATTTTGTCGGAGGGCAAGTGATATGTATGGTTTAGGTAAGTGTTTATGGGATGAACAACCGAAGGCTGGATATCAAGGTGCGACAACCACTACTGACATGGGTATGATTACTCGGATGCTCATTATTCGCTACCCTACATCAGGTAAAAGGCCTACGGCCCATAAAGATTCCGGATAAAGGCCCAAGGAAGCAACTGCAGAGACTTTTTATTGTATTAGGAACAAAAACCACAAACCGATATTATGTTGGTATTGTAATCACGCGTGTATGAAACCTATCCGCATACATCTTTGAGACCTGGCCTATTATATATAGGGAGGGAGAAGCCCAAGCGAGGGCACCAAAATCTAGAGGACAACTTGTAATAGAGTGTTTTCCCAATATTCAGGCGACTTTGTCTTCATTGTTCTCCTGACATCCGACGAAATCCCCATCGTTCTCTTTTCCACGAAACCCCAAGTCCATAACCATGGGCATTGCCGAGGTTACCCCTCATCAATTGGCGCCGTCTGTGGGAAACCTGAATGTTGGAAACACGGATTCGGCGGAACGCTCTCCACCAAGCGTCAACTCGACGAAAGAAAATCCATGTCCGCCCACCCTTGTAGTGGTACCCGTCGATTTCAACAGTGGATCCGATCTAATCATCGGAAGCCTCCACTTCCAAGTAGACAACATGGAGGAATCACACCCTTCGGCCCTGATCGCATCAGAACCGTCGGTGGGAAAGGCCACACCTATAGTAGTACCGGCATCGCTCGTTGGACCCTCCATAGACATCACAACTCACTGATGTCTACGCACTTCTATTCTTGTACACAGTTGTTGGGCCTCCAAGTGCAGAGGTTTGTAGAACAGCAACAAGTTTTCCCTTAAGTGGATCACCCAAGGTTTATCGAACTCAGGGAGGAAGTGGTCAAAGGTATCCCCTCTCAAGCAACCCTGCAATCAAGATACAAGAAGTCTCTTGTGTCCCCAACACACCCAATACACTTGTCAGGTGTATAGGTGCACTAGTTTGGCAAAGAGATAGTGAAATACAAGTGGTATGGATAATTATAAGTGGTAACGGTGATAGAAAATAGCTTGCTGGCGTGAAAGAGACTAAAGACAAACTGAAATAAAGATATAAGCAAGCAAACATGTAACAGATCTAATAGAAAACGGTGTTTCAGTGCTTAGAAACAAGGCCTAGGGATCATACTTTCACTAGTGAACACTCTCATATAAATATATTCTTCTTTATGATACTACTCTTAACTACTCTCCGGTTGGACACTCTAATCCATGGTAGGGCTATAACAACACACCTCAAAGTAAGACTTTCCCATCTAGATAACCCCACACTGTCACCTTGAGCACTAGATGGTTCCAACAAACACCACAATTTCATAAAGACATCCAACTCCAAATATAACTCATAACAAGTATTTGTAATCTCTAGCCTAAGTGCCACCATGGTGTGCACATTATCAACTTCACACACATGGGGAGAGTAGAGATCTATTAAAGCACTTGAGTACCAAGGTAGATCTACTAGATTACAAGCTCATGATCTCAATAAGATCATGCATAGAGAGAGAGAGATGAACACATAGCTACCGGTAGAACCCTTAGCCTCGAGAGAGAACTACTCCCTCCTCATCATGGGAATCAGCAACGACGATGGAGATGGTGGTGGAGATCGATGGAGATGGCTCTGGGGGAACTTCCCCGTCCCGGCAGGGTGCCGGAATAGAGACTTTCTGTCCCCCGAATCTCCCCTTCGATGGGGGTGGCACTGCGGAACATTTCTTGGATTTCTGATTGATGACCTAGGGTTTTTGCCTCGGGGGGAATATATAGGCGAAGGAGGCAAGGTCGGTGGCCAGCCAGGGGGGCCACACCATGCCCTGGCGCGGCCTGGGGGTACCCGCGCCTGGGGGGGTGTGGCCACCCTGTGGCCCCTCTCTGACTCTCCTTCTGGCTACGTGAGTCTTCCGGGAAAATAGGAACTTTGGCTTTTGTCCCGTCCAATTCTGATAATATTCATTTTCTGACTTTCCTGGAACCAAAAACAGCAGAAAACAGGCAACTGGCACTTGTTAATAGGTTAGTCCAATAAAGTGTATAGAAAATACTCCAAAGTGTGGACAAAACACAAGAAAGTGGATAAAACCAAGCATGGAACATAAAAAATTATAGATACATTTGCAATGTATCAACATCCCCAAGCTTAACTCCTGCTCGTCCTCGAGTAGGTAAGTGATAAAAAGAAAGAATAATTTTTGAGGTGACATGCACCATCATAAACTTGATCAAAGTATTTGTAAAACATTCAAAGCTGGGATCATAGTACTTCAATCATAACATGAAAGACAAAGTTCTAGCAATAAGACAAAGAAACTATGATGCAACATGAAAAGGCACAAAAAAAAGATTCATGAATAACAATGCTTTGCAAGACGTTTGTTTGTTTCACATAAAGAAAACATAGCATAATAGCATTCAGCTTGTCCCTCATAGAGTAGCAAATATAAATGCATAGGACACCTTCAAATTTCATAAGAGTGACTAGATACAAATAGTTTAAAACAAGCAATACCAAGTTATGCATCAATCAACTAGACTCGGGACAATGCACATAGAACTAAGAATGGCCACTATGCTCTCGAAGTAGGTGCATAAAGATAGAAGGTGGAGACTCAATATAATGTGGAAGAAGGGTCCTTCATAGAAGGAAGTAGGGATTCAAGTCTCATAAAGAGCTTCCAAAAATTATGGTACTTATAGCTTTTAGCTCTCATTGCCCCTATCATAAGCATCTTGAAGTGATTAAGGTTAAAGTGAACAAACTATGGTGTACATACTTGAGGAAGTATAAGTTAGAAATCTCATGTCCCTTGTATACGAGGGCCGCTCCTCATGCTACTCAAGTTTAGTCACCGGTAAGTTCTTGTCATTGTAAGTACATGTATATCATAGAGAACCGCCAACGGGGTACCCCTTGCCCGATGATATAGAAGAATCCCCATATCAAAATAACAAGGCAAGCAGACAACAAGCATCTTAGCAATCTTCTTATTTACCATGAGAATATGGTGCTTTTTTCTCTCTTTCCTCTTTTCATAATCTCTTTTTTTTCTTTCTCTTTCTTTTTCTCAATATAGGACTCTTTTTTTTATAAGAAGAATGCTTCATAGACAACTCATTATGGTTACGCTACAGGTTTCCACCATGTCAGCATGGATTAGACCAGCGGCCCAGGCGTTTCTCTAACACATATACATAACTCCATGGACTTACAAGCTCCCCTTTCATTTCACACCGACAACATCCATATACAAAAGAGCATGATATCAACTAGGTACAAGTACCAAGTGCCATGTTGAAAGCGTTCCTCATGAAAGCATGGTTCTACTAATTACCAACAAATAAGTGCAAGCATATACAACATAGACGACACAATGGTTCAAGTTTATTAAGGGCAAGAAAAAATAAAGTGTGCCATCAAGTTCATGAGAGCTTTAATCACTAGTTTTCTCATAACAAGTTTAATTTGGAAGGTAAACAAAAGCATGAATATACTTGGAATAGCATAAGCTAATAGGTAGGTATGGTGGACTATTTGGAATAACTTGGTTTAGGGAGTTGGATGCATGAGTGGAACTCATATATGGTTGTGGAGGCTAGCAAAAGACTGGGAGCGACAAACTAAGAGAGCAATAATGGCCATAATCATGCAGAGCGACAAAACATCATTGATCAAAGCATAAAGTGATACTACAAGTTGAAAACTAAAGGATCATAAAGGCTATGGTGACTTGAGATAGTCATAACATGGTGTAAGCATGCGCCAAGTCAACCCAAATAAAGCATCAAAGGAGAATACCACTATACTATGCTTTAATATGTTAAAACAACGCATGATTCATCCAAGGCACATTAAGCAATCTCAATTGTTTATAACAAGTCATGCTACAACAAATAATACTAAGCATAAAGCCAAAACTATATCAGGCATGGCATGACAAAGCATAGGCCACAGTCAAAAACAAGCTCTTTTTACCTCATAAGCATGAGCTTTCCTACTCTTTTCCAAACCAAACCAAACTATTTGCAAACCAATGCATGAAAGAGGGGGTCCAACCAATTTATTCAGAAAACTAAGCAAACCAAGCAAACGAAAAACCAAAACAAAACGAAAAATAAGACGCTCCAAGAACAACACAACTGTGCATGAAACAATAAAAATGAAGCGTTTGGAAGAAACCTAGGATTTTTATTGATGAAGAAGGGGAATGCCTTGGGCATCCGAAGCTTTGACGCTTGTACTTCTTGGATACTTCTTGGGGTGAAACGCGTGGAATCCCCAAGCTTGAGCTTTAGTCCATCCTTCATCTCATTACTCATTCCTTCCATACACTTGAAATTTTTCCTTCATACAAAACTTTACACAATCTTTATTAGCAACATTAGTGCACTCAAGATAATAAGTCTTAAGGTTCAGATCTAATACCAAATAAACTTCCATTAGAACACTAGATATTGTAGCACTTTCCTTAAAAATCTCAATTCCCCAAAAGAACTCAAAAAGGAACCAACAAGAAGCAAATGCAGAAAATGGCAGAAATCTGTCAAAACAGACCAGCAGGTAAAGACGAATTTTTTCGAAGACCTTCTGTTGCTCAAATCAAAAAGTGTTGAACTAATGAAAGTTAGATAACAACCTGGGGCAGAAGCACAAAAATTCATGCCTCAAAGGACGTACAGAGATTTTACGCGAATTTTTACGGTGAAGCACAGAAATCTGTTTCGGGACAACAACTTTCCCAATCACTACTTCTCTCTCATTAGAGGTTACTCTTGGCACAAAAAGCAAATAAAAAGTATAAGGAGCGGTTATTATAGAGGTAATAACTTCCAAGACTCATCTAAAACTTTTGGGTTATCTCCCAATAAGTACTTTTCTTTAACACCTTTAAGTTAGGCATGATAGTTTGAGAAGATGCTCACATAAGAAATATGAATTGAAATAAAAAAGAGCATCAAGAAGCAAATTCAAAGCACATTTAAGTCTAACCCACTTCCTATGCATAGGAATCTTGTAAAGAAACAAGTCATGAAAGCACAAAGCAACAAGCATAGTAAAGAAAAACAAGTGCAACTTCAAGACTTTCAACATAAAGAGGGGAAACTTAATATTGTCGAGATGCATAAAGCCATGTTTACCTCTCTCATAATAACTTTCAGTAGCCTCATGAATAGAATTAACAATATAACTATCACATAAAACATTCTTATCATGAGCCACATGCATATAATAATTATTACTCTCCACATAAGCATAGTCATTCTTATTAATTGTAGTGGGAGCAAATTCAACAAAATAGCTATCATTATTATTCTCATCAGCATAATCATAAAATATAGGAGGCATATTGTAATCATAATTAATTTTCTCCTCAATAGTAGGTGGACTGTAAATATCATATTCATCATTGTAATCATCATATATTGGAGGTTTGGTATCATCATATGCAATAGAATAGCTATCTTCCAAAGCTGGGGAACTAAAAAGATCATTTTCATAAAAACTCGCTTCCCTAAGCTTAGACTTTTCCATAGCATTAGCAATAATGATGTCCAAAGAATTCATACTAACAACATTGCTATTAGCATGCAAATAAAGTTCCATAGGTTTTTTAATTTTCTCTTCAAACACTTCATGTTCTAACTCAAGATAAATACTATAAAGCTCTCTAATTTTGTTGTTGTTTTCCATTAAGCCTAACTAGTGAAAACAAGAAACAAAAAGACAAAATTGCAGAATCTAAAGGAAATAATTTCGAGCACTCACACCGGAGGATGTGAGTTCCTTTTACTTTACCTCCCCGGGCAACGGCGCCAGAAAATAGGCGTTTGCCGTGGGAGGTTCTTCTTCTTTAATCCTCCGGTGTGAAGACCTTTTACCTTACCTCTCCGGCAACGGTGCCATAAAATAGCTTGATGTCTAGGCACTTCTATTCTTGTAGGCAGTTGTTGGGCCTCCAAGTGCAGAGGTTTGTAGAACAGCAGCAAGTTTTACCTTAAGTGGATCACCCAAGGTTTATCGAACTCAGGGAGGAAGTGGTCAAAGGTATCCCCTCTCAAGAAACCCTGCAATCAAGATACAAGAAGTCTCTTGTGTCCCCAACACACCCAATACACTTGTCAGGTGTATAGGTGCACTAGTTCAGCGAAGAGATAGTGAAATACAAGTGGTATGGACAATTATAAGTGGTAACGGTGATAGAAAATAGCTTGTTGGCGTGGAAGAGACTAAAGACAAACTGAAATAAAGATAGAAGCAAGCAAACATGTAATAGATCTAATAGCAAACGGTGTTTCAGTGCTTAGAAACAAGGCCTAGGGATCATACTTTCACTAGTGAACACTCTCATATAAATATATTCTTCTTTATGATACTACTCTTAACTACTCTCCGGTTGGACACTCTAATCCATGGTAGGGCTATAACAACACACCTCAAAGTAAGCCTTTCCCATCTAGATAACCCCACACTGTCACCTTGAGCACTAGATGGTTCCAACAAACACCACAATTTCATAAAGACATCCAACTCCAAATATAACTCATAATAAGTATTTGTAATCTCTAGCCTAAGTACCACCATGGTGTGCACACTGTCAACTTCACACACATGGGGAGAGCAGAGATCTATTAAAGCACTTGAGTAGCAAGGTAGATCTACTAGATTACAAGCTCATGATCTCAATAAGATCATGCATAGAGAGAGAGATGAACACATAGCTACCGCTAGAACCCTTAGCCTCAAGAGAGAACTACTCCCTCCTCATCATGGGAATCAGCAACGGCGATGGAGATGGTGGTGGAGATCGATGGAGATGGCTTCGGGGGCACGTCCTCGTCCCGGCAGGGTGCCGGAACAGAGACTTTCTGTCCCTCGAATCTCCCCTTCGGTGGTGGCGGCGCTGCGGAACTTTTCGTGGATTTCTGATTGACGACCTAGGGATTTTGCCTCGGGGGGAATATATAGGCGAAGGAGGCAAGGTCGGTTGCCAGCCAGGGGGCCCACACCATGCCCTGGCGCGGCCTGGGGGGTCTGGCCACCCTGTGGCCCCTCTCTGACTCTCCTTCTGGCTCCATGAGTCTTCCGGGAAAATAGGAACTTTGGCTTTTGTCCCGTCCAATTCTGAGAATATTCATTTTCTGACTTTCCTGGAACCAAAAACAGCAGAAAACAGGCAACTGGCACTGTGGCACTTGTTAATAGGTTAGTCCAAGAAAGTGTATAGAAAGTACTCCAAAGTGTGGACAAAACACAAGAAAGTGGATAAAACTAAGCATGGAACATAAAAAATTATAGATACATTTGCAATGTATCACTCACATCGAAGCAGGAAAAGAAGGTGGCCAATCAATCTCACTACACAAAGCAAACCCAACAAACTCAGAACCCGAAGAAAGCAGCAAAAACGTCGACTTTGAAGAAAGGATGGTGAAAATTTATCCAGAACTACGATATCGGAGTACTACCAACACACCCGCAGAAGCAAAAGGCGACAGCGTCAGGCCACACATAACACGCCACCAAGTGTACATGATCAACGGAGATACCTCAACACCGCGCGACGAAAACGGTAATCCTATAATAAACCCCGATGATATTCTATCAGATGACCATGCAGGAAACCACGAAAATAGAGGAGAACACAACAACAGAGGAGAACACGGAAACGGAGTAGAAACAGCAGATAATCGCATTGTCCAAGGAGGAGGCGGAGAACCCCACAAAGAAGAGAGACCAGGACTTCGGCTACCAGCGTCGGCATGGAAAAAAGCAAGAGAGGCAATTTCGGGAGCAGTCCTAGTGACAGCAGATGCTTCACATGAAGATCTAATGGCATACCAATATTTTCTCCACCACAAGAAGAGAGACCTACTCCGGATGCAAAGACCACTTGATGAAAGAAAAAGGCTAGCCGACGAATCCATATTACGACGGGCCCAACTAAGTTCTACCCGAGGGTCAAGAAATGTGACAGGAGCCGCACCACCAAGAAGGGCGACATATCGATTATAGAATATCCCCGAAGTAGAAAGAAGTGGAATCATCCGAGACCTCGACCTATCATTCATGTCCATTGATCAAGCAGGAAACATCAAGGTAAAAATAGCTTAGACAACCATTGTGGCCGCACAAACATATCTGATCACCACTCAACCCGCACTTGACGATCCACGCGCGACCCTCCATCGCTCCGCCCTGATGAACCTCGGCATGGTAGGGGCCTCACTCGCGAAAGCAAAACAAGGACTCACACAATGATCCCCATGCCATCACAATAGTCCTCGGCAAGTAGGACACACTCGGCGATCTCGATCACCACACCAGGCGCACCTCGAAGGATCCGAGCCGCGAAGCAACACAAGGAACGACAACACCCATCATAGGAGCAGTGGACCCAGAGACGAAAGCTACACCCGACAATATCAAGATGGAGATGATGAAGTTAAGCATGGGCTATGCGGGGCCAGCTGTTTCACGCAGAGGATTCACAAAGCCTCAGTACCCAAAGATTTTAAACTTCCACATGACCGACACAAATACAATGGGCTCCAAGAACCCGAAGCTTGGTTAGCAGACAATCTAGTCACCATCAAATTACAGGGCGGATCCACAACTACGGCGATGCAAAGTCTACAACTACACCTCACCGGCGCTGCAAGGTCATGGTTAGGGCAGTTACCCGAAGATTCAATTGGTAGCTGGAATGATCTGGAAGATAAGTTCATCCGACATTTTCACTCTACATTCAAGCGACCAGCATCCTTGGAGCAGTTGCGAGCGTGCAAACAAAAATCTGGAGAGTCAATAAGTGCGTTCATATAGAGGTGGAATATTATCAAAAACTCAGCTGAATCCATATCCGACGAAAGGGCCATTGACACCTTCAACGACGTCCTCTGTCGCCGAGAATTCATAGATGAGCTGGGTTGGGTGAAGCCAAAGACAATATCACAACTGATGGAAATAGCAAACCCCTGGGCTGATGGAGAAGATGCGCTACATAATAAGCGCGCACAGTCACCCGAAGAAGATAGGGATAAACACGGCAATGACAGAAGACAAAGTAAAAATGATGGGAACACGGGACCAAGTTATGTCGCAGTAGGTTTTTCGGGTGAAGTTAACAACAGAAGCAACGACAATAATGGCGGATACCATCAGAACAAGGATGACGTTGGAGGAAGCCAGTCCACATAGTGATATCAGCCAAGAGCATGAGACCCACCTATGTCCTCAATACAAATGCCGGAAGGACCATGTAATATGCATTTTTACATCGACTCAGCAGGCAGGCGACAATCCAATCACTTGATGAAAGACTGCCAAACATTCCTGAAGATGCAGGAGTTATGCAATGCAAAGGCAGCCGAAGGAGCAAATCCAGGATACACATCCACGCCCGGTGCACCACCACAAAACTCAAATGATCAAAACAACAAGTACCCCAGATCAAAAGGAACAATGTCTATGATTCAGAAAGGGTGCCCACCCAACAGAATTCAGAAGCTCATTACATGACAAATCAATATGGCAGAAACATCAACGTCAGCTGTACCCGAATATCTCCATTGGTCAGAACAAGAAATCAAATTCAGCAGAGCAGATCACCCACTCTGGGTCCCACGACCAGGTCATTCAACCTTGATAGTCGAAGCACAAATTGGCGGATTCGATATGAGCAAGGTCTTCATGGATGCAGGAAGTAGCATAAATCTAATCTACGCAAAAACATTGCAAACAATAGGCTATCCCCTGGATAATCTCGCTCCAACATAAAACTCTTTCCACGGAATAGTACCAGGTAAAGCCGAAATTCTTTTAGGCAAAGTTTTTCTTGATGTTGTTTTTGGTTCCAAAATAAATTTCAGGCGAGAAAAACTCGAATTCGAAGTCATGGATTGGCCATCACAATACCATGCAATCCTGGGACAACCAACCTTTGCACGATTCATGGCAGTGCCACATTACGCATACTTAGTAATGAAAATTCCAGCACCAAAGGGAATTATCACGGTACAAGGAAGCTTCATACGTGCGGACAGCTGCGATCGAGAGTTTAATAAAATTTCTAAATCTTTCGGGATGGCAACGAAGTTTGAGCAACTCAAAAGTTCAGCAAATGAACAACCTCTGGAGGTAGCACGTGTTAATCCCGATCAGGCTTTTGACACGGCAAAAGACACAAAAGAAGTACAAATCCACCCTGCTGACTCGATGAAAACAACATTTGTGGCTTCTAACCTTGATCCCGCAGAGGAAAGCGCGCTCATCGAGTTCCTCCGTGAGCACTGGGAGATTTTCGCATGGCTACCTTATAACATGCTGGGGATCCCAGGGAACTCACTGAGCACACATAAATTTAGATCCAAAGGCGAAGCCAGTAAAACAACCGCTTCGACGCTTCACAGAACCAAAACACAAGGCCATTGGAAAGGAGCTCCATCGCCTAACCGATGCCAATTTTATCAAAGAATTAACAAAATCAGAGTGGCTTGCAAACCCAGTATGTGTTCCGAAGAAAAACACTACGGAACTTCGGATGTGCATTGACTTTACTGCATTAAACAAACATTGTCCAAAAGATCACTTCCCATTGCCGCGAATAGACCAAATCATCGATGCAACCGCGGGATGCGAAAGTCTTTCTTTCTTGGATGCTTACTCAGGTTACCTCCAGATCATGATGAAGGAAGAAGATCAGGAGAAAATGGCGTTCATCATGCCTTATGACATATTCTGCTACACAACAATGCCATTTGGCCTCAAGAATGCTAGAGCAATATATCAGCGGATTATGCAAAAGTGGATGGGAAGTCAAATAGGCACAAACATGCAAGTATATATTGATGACATCATAGTTACCACAGGTCAAGGATCTGCGTTGATAAAGGACCTAGAAGAAACATTCCGAAATCTCGACAGGTTTAGCATCAAACTGAATCCAAAGAAATATTCCTTTGGAGTCCCGTCAGGGTAACTCCTCGGGTATTTGGTATCAGCTAGAGTAATCAAGGCTAATCCTGACAAAATACAAGCAATCCTCACAATGAAGAAGCCAACAAATCTATGAGGTGTATAACAACTGGTGGGGCGAGTGGCAGCTCTAAGTCATTTTATCGCAAGATTAGGAGAAAAAGCGCTGCCATTCTACGACCCCATGATGAAATTAGAAAAAATCGAATGGACAGAAGAAGCTCAGCATGCCTTCAAAGATCTTAAAAGAACACTTTCAACATCTCCTGTCGTCATGTCACCAAAAGAAAAGGAACCTGTGCTCCTTTATATTGCTGCCACACATCAGGTGGTCAGTACGGTTCTAGTCGTAGAACGACCCGAAGAAGGAAAGACCCACGGTGTGCAGAGACCAGTATACTTCCTGAGTGAAGTTTTATTTCCATCCAAACAAAGGTACCCACACTACCTAGTATGTGTTCCAAGTGTAGAGGTTTGTAGAACAGCAGCAGGTTTTCCCTTAAGTGGATCACCCAAGGTTTATCGAACTCAGGGAGGAAGTGGTCAAAGGTATCCCCTCTCAAGCAACCCTGCAATCAAGATACAAAAAGTCTCTTGTGTCCCCAACACACCGAATACACTTGTCAGGTGTATAGGTGCACTAGTTCGGCGAAGAGATAGTGAAATACAAGTGGTATGGATAAAAGACAACGGTGCTAGAAAATAACTTGATGGCGTGGAAGAGACTAAAGGCAAACTGAAATAAAGATGGAAGCAAGAAAACATGTAACAGATCTAGTAGAAAACGGTATTTCAATGCTTAGAAACAAGGCCTAGGGATCATACTTTCGCTAGTGAACACTCTCATATAAATATTTCTTCTCTTTATGATACTACTCTTAACTACTCTCCGGTTGGACACTCTAATCGATGGTAGGGCTATAACAGCACACCTCAAAGTTCGCTTTCTGCATCTAGATAACCCCACACTGTCACCTTGAGCACTAGATGGTTCAAACAAACACCACAATTTCATAAAGACATCCAACTCCAAATATAACTCATAACAAGTATTTGTAATCTCTAGCCTAAGTGCCACCATGGTGTGCACACAGTCAACTTCACACACATGGGGAGAGCAGAGATCTATTAAAGCATTTGAGTAGCAAGGTAGATCTATAGATTACAAGCTAATGATCTCAATAAGATCATGCATAGAGAGAGATGAACACATAGCTACCGGTAGAACCCTTAGCCTCGAGAGAGAACTACTCCCTCCTCATCATGGGAATCAGCAATGGTGATGGAGATGGCGGTGGAGATCGATGGAGATGGCTCCGGGGGCACTTCCCCATCCCGGCAGGGTGCCGGAACAGAGACTTTGTGTCCCCAAATCTCCCATTCGGTGACAGCAGCATTGTGGAACTTTTCGTGGTTGGATGCTTGATGATTTAGGGTTTCTGTATCGGGTGGAATATATAGGCAAAGGGGCAAGGTCGATGGCCAGCTAGGGGGCCCACACCATGCCCTGGCGCGGCCTGGGGGGACTCGCGCCTAGGGGTGGTTTGGCCACCCTATGGCCCCCCTTTGTCTCTCCTTCTGGCTCCGTGAATCTTCCGGGAAAATAACAACTTTGGCTTTTGTCCGGTCCAATTCTGAGAATATTCATTTTCTGACTTTCTGGAACCAAAAACAGCAGAAAACAGGCAACTGGCACTGTGGCTCTTGTTAATAGGTTAGTCTAAGAAATCATATGAAAAGTACTCCAAAGTGTGGACAAAACATAAGAAAGTAGATAAAACCAAGCATGGAACATCAAAAATTATAGATACGTTTGCAACGTATCAATGATCGTATAATCACTAAACAAATATTGAGGGGTGTTCGTTTGAGTAGGAGTTCTGATATTTAGCAGAACCATATTATGAACATAAGATTGATTACTTTGCAAATACTACTATAGATGTCTTGCTCCACCTTCAACCTTGGCCCTTTCCTTGATAAATAAAAGCTCAAAACTAACAGTATGAACTTCATCGCCTGGTCCTGCAGTCTGAGGATTCTCCTTGTTCCCAGAATCTCTCCTACATACTTGAAGCCGTGTTAGGTGACCAACCCACTACCAATGCCTCTCAGGCTGATAAATATGTTTATCAATAGAGGGAAGATGATAACGCCTATGTCAAGAGTGGCATGCTCGATGCCATGGAGGCGGACCTGTAGAAACGCTTTGAGAACAAGAGTGCCTTGGAGATCATCACTAATCTCAAGGCCATCTTTGCGCCCCAGGCTAGGTCTGAGACGTATGAGATTTTGAACCTCTTCTTCTCTGCCAAAATGGAAGAGCACAATAGCTTTAGCGAGCACATGGTCCAAATGTTTGGTTACATTCAACGCCTGAACGATCTTGATTGCAAAATCAATGATGTGCTAGCAATTGATAGGGTGATGCAGTCTCTTTCCCTAGATCCAAGAGTTTTGTGATGAACTACAATATGTAGGGTATGAACAAAACCGTGTCTGAGTTGTCTGACATGCTCAAGCACGCTGAGGTGAAATTTAGTAAGGAGCACAACATCAAGATGGTCAACATGACTGTTGACTTCAAGAAATCCGCCAAGAAGGGCAAGTGCAAGAGGGGAAAGCCCAAGAAGGATGGCAACCTTGTTGCCTCTTCCTCTAGGAATCCCAAGGTCAAGCCCAGTGCCATGTGTTTCTACTTCAAGGGTGAGGGTCACTAGAAAGGTAACTTCTCTAAGTATCTAGATGATAAGAAGGATGGCAATATCGTTGCCAAAGAGAAAGGTATATGTGATATACACGTTATTGATGTTTTCCTCACTGGTGCTAGGAGCAACACGTGGGTATTTGATACTAGTTCTGTTTCTCATATATGTAACTCTCAGTAAGAGTTTTGGAATAAGCGGCATCTTGTGAAGGACGAGGTGATGATGCGTGTTAGCAATGGCAACATAGTTGAAGTCCTAGTTATCGGCACTCTCCCTCTGTGTTACCCTTGAGGATTAGTTCTAATATTGAATAAGTGTTACTATGTAATGACCTTGAACATGAATATTGTCAGTGGGTCTTGCTTGTTACAGGATCATTATTCGTTTAAATTAGAGACAAATGGTTGTTCTATTTATATGAATAATGTGTTCACCTAGGTCATATCAGTGTGAAATGCATGAACTTTTGGAATTTTGGAATCATTAGATTTTTAATCTCTCGATCGATGTGAACCGTGCCTTATGGGCAAAATGACCAAGGCGCCATTCAATGGTATGATGGAACAGGCTGCAGACCTACTGGGAGTCATACATTCATATGTATGTGGGCCAATGAGCGTCTCCACATGCAATGGTTATCGTTACTTTGTCACCTTCACTGACGACTTGAGTAGATACGGGCATATCTACTTCATAAAGCACAAGCCTGAAACCTTCGAAAGTTTCAAGGTATTTCAGAGTGAAGTTGAGAATCAGCTCGAAAATAAAATCAAGCAACTTTATACTATTTGAGGGGCGAATATTTAAGTTACAAGTTTGGTGAACATATGAAGGCTTGTGTCATTGTACCAAAACTTACATCAATTGGAACACCACAGAGTGATGATGTGTCCGAGCAACGTAATCGCACTCTGTTAGACAATGTGCGGTCTATGATGTCTCTCACCGACTTATTTGTATCATCCTGGGGATATGCACTTGAGACTGCTGCATTCATTTTAAATAGAATGCCATCCAAATCCGTGAAGACAATGCCTTATAATTAAAGGCATGGCACAAAGCCGAAGTTGTATTTTTTGAAGGTTTGGGGGTGTGAGGCTTACGTTAAGAATCTATAGCCTGGCAAACTAGAACCAAAAGCGGAAAAATACATCTTTGTAGGATATTCAAAGGAGACAGTTTGATATACCTTCTATAACCAAGCTAAGGGAAAAACGTTTGTCACAAAGAACGGTACCTTCCTTGAGAAAGAGTTCCTCGCGAAAGGTGTAAGTGGAAGAAAGATAGAACTCGATAAGATTATCGAGCCTGATCTTCAAATACCGAGTGTCGCAATGGAAGCTATTCTAGAACCACTCTCATTAATTGAAGTGGGAGAAAATGATGATGATCATGAACCTCAAGAAGAGATAGCTATTAAACCCCACAGGTTAACAAGAAAACATGCCACTCCTGATTGGTACAGTTATCTTATGGACATGGTCATGTTAGTTGAACATGATGAACCTGCAACTGACACAGAAGCAATGGAATGCCTTGAACCTGAGAAATGGCGAGATGCCATGGAATCCGAAATGAAATCCTTGTATGACAACAAGGTATGGACCTTAGTAGATATTCGAGAAGGTTGAAAGGCTGTAGAGAATAAATGGATTTTCAAAAAATAAGAAGGACACTAACAGAAACATCATTGTATACAAAGCTTGACTTATTTCAAAAGGTTTCCGACAAATTCAAGGAAATTGACTACAAAGAGACATTCTCTCCCGTAGTGAAGCTGAAGTCTATTCGGATTCTACTAGTAGTTACTGCACATTTCGACTATGAAATATGGTAGATGGATGTGAAGACCGCCTTCCTAAATGGCAACATTGATGAAGAGTCGTACATGATGCAACCTGAGGGGTTTGTTAATCCAGAGGTTGTTGGTAAAGTATGCAAGCTTTAGATGTCCATTTATGGTCTGAAGCAAGCATCTCAAAGCTGGAATCTTTGATTTGATGAAGTCATCAAAGGTTTTGGATTTGTCCAGAATGCAGAAGAGGCCTGCATATATAATAAAGTGAATGAGAGTTCAGTGGCATTCCTGATATTATATGTGGATCACATATTGTTAATAGGGAATGATGTGAATCTTCTGAAAAGCGTGAAAGATTATTTAAACAGTAAATTCTCTATGAAAGACATGGGTGAAGTTGCCTACATATTAAGCATTAAGATCTATAGATATAGATCAAAGCGTCTACTGGCACTTGGTCAAAGCACTTACCCAGAAAATATTCTAAAGCATTTCAAAATGGATTAGGAAAAGAAAGGTTCATTGCCAATCATAAAAGGTAACAAGTTGAGTATGACTCAATGCCCAAAAAAGGATCATGATAAGGAAGCAATGAGAGGTATTCGTTATGCCTCAGCCATTGGCCCCATCATGTATGCCATGTTGAGCACTAGACCAGATGTAGCATTGAATCTTAGCTTGATGAGCCGTTTCCAAAGTAACCCTGGGTCAGTTCATTGGAATGCAGTTAAGAATATCCTCAAGTATCTGAAAATAACTAAGGATATGCTTTTTGAAGGGGTTCCGTGGCAGAAAACAAAAAAATCCTACGTGGGAACACACCTAGACAGGATCTATCTAAGAAGTAATGCAGTAAAGGAGGGAGACATCGGTAACATACCCTTGTTGACCGTAAGCGTATAATGCTCATGCAGGAACATGGATGATGTGGTCGTACTCGTCCGACCTCAAGGTTGCGAAGCTTCTCGCAAGTCACCCCTTGTCCAGGTCCTCGTATGATGGTTCGGTGCCACAAGTGGTAGCACCCCCTAGGTATCGCACACGTGTGGATCAAGACGACAACTCCCGGTCTCTGATCCCTGCCGAGATTGCGGAAGTAGATCTCCTGGCCAGATTCCTGTAGCACAATGGCGTGCCTTAGTGGTGTTGTCCTTGCATGTATAGTCCTTCCAAGGACCATGCCACCGCAAAGGCAACGAGAGAGAGAGAGAGATTTATTATCTAACGAAATTGCCTTAGAGAATTATTGTTGTTAACCAGTGTGTTTATTCCCACCCATGTGCACCCTTTATATAGGCGAAAAGAGTGTACTCTTCCCAAGAGCTCTTCCATGTGGGACTAAACAATAGGCAAAGGAAATAGGGGAAGGGGGTAACTGGCTGGGCCAGCTAGGTAGCCGGGTGGGCCACCACTGAAGGAGATATGCCCTAGAGGAAAATAATAAATAGGTTTTTATTGTCATATCTCAATTAGTTTAGAATAGTTTCATATTATGCTATAACTATGCCAAGTAGAAACATTGGTACAGGTGTGGTATGAAACAACAAAGTCCCTAGTAGCCTCTATTTCATACTAGTTCGTTGGTAACGAAGATGATCTGGGTTTCAAGATCATGGGCATTTATGCCGACTGACAACGGGATCATATCATTGGAGAATGATGTGATTGGACATTCCTCGAAGGATTGCAACACGATCAAGTCATATAGGTCATTGTTGCAATAGCTATACCTAGACTCCTTCTCCTTAGACCATGAGATGATATCAATCACAGTCTCCTGAGAGTGCTTAGATAGCATCAAGCGCCACTTGGTAATACAGTGGTTATAAAGGTGTGTTCAGGTATTCAGAGGAACTATAGAGGCAATATATGTCAAGAGCGGGATTTGTTCACCCACATGACGGGTAAAGATACATACGGCCGGCTTGGTGAGATTACATCCATAAATATTGCAACATGTGACTAGGTCACGGGGATGTAATATCACGGTAACAAGAAAATAGAACTTGTTGTGAACGAGATTGAACAAGGTATGGGATACCAATGATCGGATCTCAGACAAGTCATATCGAGAAACAAAAGGAAGAGGATGCTACATTTAGCAGTTCAAACGACATTGTCATCAGGAATGCATAGGGGTCACATGGATATCCCTGGTCCCTCTATTGATCATTGATACAGATCATGTCTAGAGCATTCCCGAGCCGTGAGAGGATACACTTAAGGGTACGATGAGAGCGATTATTCGTAAGACGGAATCACAGTAGAGAAAGAGAAAGCCAGAATAGTTCCACGGAGAGACCCGAAGTTGTTCGGAGAAAGAATAAAGGAAAAGACTGGAAAAGTGGTTTTGGATAAATGGGAATTTAAATATATATTTATTATATGTTAATTATGAATTAATATATTCTAAATAATATTTAAGTTAAGATTTATAAAAGCAACTTTTATATTAGGCCAAATCCTAGAGGGAAAAGGCCTAGAAATAAAACTACAGAAAAAGAAATGGAAAAAGGAAACAGCCAGCCCAAGTGGGCGGCGGATAACAGCCACCGCACTGGGCGGCAAGCAGCTGGGCTGCAATGGCGAGTGGGCAGGCCAGGCCGCCGCTGACCTCCAGCCCACCCGGGCAAGGCAAGTCGGGCCGCTGGACGCCGTAGGCTGGCCCACCCGGCCGCCTCTCTGCTCACGGGCCACCACGCCGGGTCGGCCCAACCGGGCTGTTCGGCGCAGGCCGCCGCTGCGGGAGCAGACTGGGCCACCGCGGGCGAGCTAGGCCTTGGGGTGGCACTCCGGCCCACCCCGGTCAGCTGTGCAGTGCTGGTTGCTGTTGCTAGCTAGCTAGGCCGCGCACAGCGCCAGGCCCACCCGGGCTAGGTGCTGGCTACTGCCTAGTGCTGCTGCATGCTGTTGGGCTAGTAGGGTTTAGGCCCATTTGGCTGGTCCAAATTTTCCTGAGTTTTTCCTTTAGTATTAGTCGCACATGGCTAACCCAATGGGGAGGGCACACCCCCTCCGCCTATATAAAGGGGTGCCCATGGGTGGGATTAAACACACCCAATATTTGGAGAAGTCCTTTGGTTGACTTCCTCCTTCCCTCTCTCTCTCGAACCCTTGTGACCATGGCCCCAAGTATGGGCTATGCGATCAAGGCACACCTGCAACACGCCGTTGCGCTGCAGGGATTCCTAGCCGGATATCAACTTCCGCACTCCCAGCGGGATTGGGGAGCCGGAGGTCTCATCGTGCACCGGATGTGTATGAAGACACGAGGCGCATCACTTGGGGCGCTTAAATGTCGTGGCCGGAGCTGTTGCATGATGAAGATCAAGTAGGAGCAAGGGGTGACCTGCGAGGAGCTTCGCGACCTTGAGGTCGGCTACGAGTACGACTACTTCAACCACGTTCCCCGCGGAACGTTAACCGCGTACGGTCTACAAGGATATGTATTCTATACGCTCCGGCCATTACCGCATTACTACGTATATAGATCCTAGGTAGTTTTTGGGGTTCCATCATAGGAATTTTTTTGTTTTCTGCTGCGATCCCCAACAGTGGTATCAGAGCCGATTTATGCGTAGGAGTGATGTACGACCAATACGCACAAGTATTGTACGAGCATTGATCCCTTAGTTGTTACCCTCTAACATGTACTTGTTTATATCGTGGTATTGTTTGATGAAGCGGCCCGGACCGACCTTACGCATATTCTTACGCGAGACTGGTTCCACGCTCAACATACGGCTTGTACCGTATAAGTGGCTAGCGGGTGTCTGTCTCTCATTCGATAGTTGATATAGCATTTACAACGGAGGGTCTCGAAAGGGGTGTAGTAGAGACAACTATCGGATCCATGTTGTGGTTGGAAAGTTCGTAGTCTAGAAGCGGTTCTATTGCGAAAGCCCTAACAACCACGTAAAACTTGTAATAGATAAAGTATAGGCGTCTAACTTTATTTTGCAGGGGGCATGTGATTATGATATGGCATTGGTCGTTGTGAAGGTAAAGTAGTTTACTTTTCTGTTACTAAGTAGTATAGTAATAGTCATCGTTCTGATGGACGACCTGGTGGAGGCGTCGTGGACTTGGCGTCAAACCAAGGGCAAGATGGAGATCATGCCGGAGCGCTCGATGGAGATCAAGGCGCAAGAAGAAGGACCATATCATATCACATTATACATATGATGTTGATACCTGTTTTACATCTTATTGTGTGTTAGTATTTAGATACTCAACGGTAGCAAATAAGATAATCCCTATTTAATTCCAATGTTCTGTGTTCCCCTTGTGTGTGCACCACCAAGAAAGTTCTTCGGTATGAGGCCGGCCGTGATGATCGGGGGTCAGACATATCTATGTTCGCATATAGTGGGTGTAAGCCATGTTGCACAACGAATACACACAAGTTAGATTTGGTGAGCCTAGCATGTACGGACATGGCCTCGGAACACAAGAGATCGAAAGATCGAGCATGAGTCACATGGATGATGTGATTGGAATTATTGAATGTCTACCTTTGATAATGCACTGATGGCCGTGATGATCGGGGGAGGTGCAGAGGATAGGGATCATGTGATCACTAAAATCGTCCAGGGGATGACAATTTTAGTGGAGACCAATTATAAATTGATCTCTTATTATGAACTTAGTCTAGATGTCTGTTTGCAAATATTTTAGTAGATCTTAGCCTATCCCATTGAGGTCCTTTGCGACCATGATAATATATTGCTTAATTTGGAACTTAGCAAAAGGGTCCAACTTCATAGATTAATTCCCACGCCTGAGGGATATCCTCGTAAAAGGTGATCTTCTCTTCTTGATACAATAACCATTAGGAGATAATTTGATGACTCCAGAATGTTTGCAAAAATCACTTAGTGATCTTGCATTAGAGTTGAGAAATCTTAGAAGGGCTTGATTGCAATAGGAGGTCATGAATGAAAAAGGGTATATGTAAGATATACAAAGTTATAAATGTAATCCTTGCAAAACTCGTTGCAGTTTGCAAAGTATTTGATACTTGTCCCATTTTGTGAAAACAGGAGGATCTGCTTGAGAATTGCTGGTTTTGAGGCAACGTGACTTGATGACGGCAAGCAAAACAGTTGATGGCCGACATCACCTCTTCCCTCAAAGTTTGTCATTTGGATTAGTGAACTTGAATATAAATTTGTAATCCCTGTTTGTGTGTCTTGCTTTTGGCGAGACAATTATTCATATGAACAAGTTACAAGCCAGTTTGTACTATTCTTATGAACAATACCGTTATGGTCACATTAGGATTATAAACAAGTTATTCTCATCACTATGTTAATGATAATAGTTTAAACATTTATAAAAGGATTAGAATGCTAAAAGATATCCAAAGTTTAATAATGAAATGACACTATAGTTTAAGTCATTTTGGTTATTGCAGGTTCTTTATGAAAGATCGAGGTCCTAGATGCTTAATCTAGAGACTTTGCAAAACCATGCCTCTTGGGCAGAATGACTAAAACTCTGCATTCCGGTAAAACGGTCATATGCGAAGAAATGTTGAAACTTATACATAATGATGTATCATATTTTCAACAAGTAGTGGAAATCATTAGTTAATGGTGGACTTAAGTGAATAAGGGTATTTACTTAATGAAAAATGAAATTTGAAATGATTTGAATTGTTCAAATGAGTTCATAACTAAATGGGATATTGAATTAACTAAATTAAGAAGTCTCTTCGATTTGATCGACTCGACTAAAGTATTCAAGTTAAGTTTAGCATAAAAGGGACTTGTGAAAGATGTTTCACAAATTATGATAATTGGATGAATTCAAACTTTGTTGAAATATCTAAACATCATAATCATTTTGTATTAAGATACATATGGTATAGTATTATCTCTTGTAGGGGTTATAGTTGTCGTTTTGAGTTAGAGATCAAAATAAGCAATCACTCATTTGAAATACAAAGGAACATCTAAAAGATTCTTGGAAACAACACCATAAGTGTTATGGCACGTTCGAGCTTCTGGAGATTTCGACAAGTCGAAGTCGTGGCGAATAAACAAGTCTTTGTAGAGCATTCTTAGGAGGCTATGAATGCATCTTCCACAAGGGGCAAAACTATTGTTGTCCAAAGTCAACGTGTCTTAATGAAGATACAGGTGGAAGAAAGTAAAAGATCAAAACAACGTATTTGACCTTGCCTCTGAATTGTTGAGTGGCGTAGCGGAATTTTTTTCGTGAATCCAAACTCTACAAATAGAGGAGAAACTGTTGATAATGATCATAAAGTTTCAAGTAAATACCTTTACTAAAGAAAGTAGGATTCAACTATATATATTCTACAAGTTTGTGGAATTATATTGTTGATTCACTTGTCATGTTTTGAACAAGACATACCTACGAATTACAAAGAAGCGTGATGGACCTAAGTGCGAGAAATGAATGGTCATTGAAATCTCGTTAGTGGAATTCTCGATTTGATGATGATCAAAGAATTTTGGAATGTCCAAGATTATCGAGAGAACCTAGATTTGAGTGGGAGCAAATCAGCTTGGCTAATTCATAATATGTAACTGACATATTTTGAGTGGGAGCTAAGTGAAATCCCTGGATCTCAAATATGAATGTCATATTTGAGTGGGAGCGTGAAATCATTCTGGGATATGTGGACAACATATATGAATGATGTGATTGGTGTTAATAACGTTTAAGTTAGATAAATAAGGATAAAGTTGAAGTTATTAAACAATAAGATCTATCGAGATAAATTGGTGAGTTTAATAAACACTGAATGTCAAATGCTTCCTGGACTTGATTTTGAAAGAGGTTCACAATGTCCTAAGAAAGATTCTGAAGTAGCTCAGAATGGAACAAGGTGAGAAAGTAGTTCTTACTATATGAAGCATTGAGTTTGTATTGCAACTATGGTTGAAATAAAGATATGCGTTGCATCTCCTATGCCTCAGTCATAGGTTCTTCCATATAACCATGTTGTATACTCGACGTAATATGACCCGAGGTTCTGGTTGGTAGGACAAAGTCTTAACTATAAGAACGTGTATTTAAGTGATTCCTAAGTTGATCACTGAACCAGAATTAAGTTTGTAATTAAATGGCAATAAGCAAAGTAAGTGGCATAGATGCATTTCATGCACTAGGATCTACATAGATACAGAAGTATAAAGGCTCCATCTGATGTAGTGTATAATGTTATGGCGGGGCTAGTTCGCTTCTAACGTAGAATGATGTGTCCCAGGGCCCAGTGCCCATGAGAAAGCCCTCGAGGTTGATCTAAAGTCATTGTAAGCTCCTTGAATCCGGCCTCGTTCTGCTGCCATGACTATAGTATATACACAAGGGATAACAAAGTGTGTTTCGAAGTTTAGATGACAACGGTGAAAACGACCGTCATCATAAACACTAGAAACAAAGTCTCACTTTGTCGCCAAACAAATGCTTCGACCCATTATAAGATAATGGTGTGAATGTCAAAATTAGGAAGACATTAATGATTTGCAAAAGACATAATAATCTGGTAAAACAGAACATGGACATGACATTTCCCATGAGCATGCATGATCTGTAAACGCATATGGTATATGGTTTATATGAGTAAAATTCAAGCTAGGTTATTTGTACTCTAGTGCAAGTGGGAGACTGAAGGAGATATGCCCTAGAGGCAAATAATAAATAGGTCTTTATTGTCATATCTCAATTAGTTTATAATAGTTTCATATTATGCTATAACTGTCCCAAGTAGAAACATTGGTATAGGTGTGGTATGTAACAACAAAGTCCCTAGTAGCCTCTATTTCATACTAGTTCGTTGGTCACGAAGATGATCTGGGTTTCAAGATCATGGGCATTTATGCCGACTGACAACGGGATCATATCATTGGAGAATGATGTGATTGGACATTCCTCGAAGGATTGCAACACGATCAAGTCATATATTTCATTGTTGCAACAGCTATACCTAGACTCCTTCTCCTTAGACCGTGAGATGATATCAATCATAGTCTCCCGAGAGTGCTTAGATAGCATCAAGCGCCACTTGGTAATACAGTGGTTATAAAGGTGTGTTCAGGTACTCGGAGGAACTGTAGAGGCAATATATGTCAAGACAGGGATTTGTTCACCCACATGAAGGGTAAAGATACATACGGCCGGCTTGGTGAGATTACATTCATAAATGTTGCAACATGTGACTAGGTCACGGGGATGTAATATCACGGTAACAAGGAAACAGAACTTGTTGTGAACGAGATTGAACAAGGTATGGGATACCAATGATCGGATCTCGTACAAGTCGTATCGAGAAACAAAAGGAAGAGGATGCTACATTTAGCGGTTCAAATGACATCGTCATCAGGAATGCATAGGGGTCACATGGATATCCTTGGTCCCTCTGTTGATCATTGATACAGATCATGTCTAGAGCATTCCCGAGCCGTGAGAGGATACACTTAAGGGTACGATAAGAGCGATCATTCGTAAGGCGAAATCACAGTAGAGAAAGAGAAAGCCGGAATCGTTCCACGGAGAGATCCGAAGTTGTTCGGAGAAAGAATAAAGGAAAAGACCGGAAAAGTGTTTTCGGATAAATGGGAATTTAAATATATATTTATGATATGTTAATTATGAATTAATATATTCTAAATAATATTTAAGTTAAGATTTATAAAAGCAACTTTTATATTAGGCCAAATCCTAGAGGGAAAAGGCCTAGAAATAAAACTGTAGAAAAAGAAATGAAAAAAGAAAACAGCCAGCCCAAGTGGGCGGCGGATAACAGTCGCCGCACTGGGCGGCAAGCAGCTGGGCTGTGCTGGCGAGTGGGCAGGCCAGGCCACCGCGGGTCGATGCTGACCGCCAGCCCACCTGGGCAAGGCAAGTCAGGCCGCTGGACGCCGTAGGCCGGCCCAACCGGCCGCCTCTCCGCTCACGGCCCACCACGCCGGGTCGGCCCACCCGGGCTGTTCGGCGCAGGCCGTCACCGCGGGAGCAGACTGGGCCGCCACGGGCGGGCTGGGCCTCGGGGTGGCACTCCGGCCCACCCCGGTCAGCTGTGCAGCACTGGCTGCTACTGCTGGCCAGCTGGGCCGAGCGCAGCGCCAGGCCCACCCGGGCTGGCTGCTGCCTAGTGCTGCTGCATGCTATTGGGCCAGCGGTGTTTAGGACCATTCGGTTGGTCCAAATTTTCCTGAGTTTTTCCTTTAGTATTAGTCCCACATGGCTAACCCAATGGGGAGGGCACACCCCCTCCGCCTATATAAAGGGGTGCCCATGGGTGGGATTAAACACACCCAATATTTGGAGAAGTCCTTTGGTTGACTTCCTCCTTCCCTCTCTCTCTAACCCTTGTGACCATGGCCCCAAGTATGGGCTGTGCAATCAAGGCACATCTGTAGCACGCTGTTGCGCTGCAGGGATTCCTAGCCGGATATCAACTTCCGCACTCCCGATGGGATCGGGGAGCCGGAGGTCTCATCGTGCACCTGATGTGTACGAAGACACGAGGCACAACACTTGGGGCGCTTAAATGTCGTGAGCTGGAGCTGTTGCACGATGAAGATCAAGAAGGAGTAAGGGGTGACCTACGAGGAGCTTCATGACCTTGAGGTCGGCTACGAGTACGACTACTTTAACCACGTTCCCCACGGAACGTTAACCGTGTACGGTCTACAAGGGTATGTATTCTATACGCTCCGGCCATTACCGCATTACTACATAGATAGATCCTAGGAAGTTTTTGAGGTTCCATCATAGGAATTTTTTTGTTTTCTGCTACGATCCCCAACAACCACGTGGCTAGCCCAGCAGCGGCTAGGAGGTGTGAGGCGGTGGCTGGGTTGGCCGCCACCCGCCAGCATAGCAGCACAGCGAGTAGTAGTGATCGACGTAGCAGTGGCTAGGTGGGCCTTGGCATGGCCCACCACGAGCCAGCTCACCAGCGCCCACATGATGCATGCCCCCATGCCCATGTTGGGACGGGTGTCTATGACCCATCAACGGTAGTTGGTAACCTGCTGCCCATGTGGCACCGACTGCCGATCTCCTGCCTGCCTGCGTGGCCAGCCTGAGCCCAGCGGTAGTGGTGGCTTGAGCTGCCTTTCTGGCTGGCTTCCTCCTAGGCCGTTTCCCTCTAGGATTTTGGCCCTATTTAGGAAGTTGCCCTATAAATATTAATTTAACATATATTAATTCATAATTAACATATATAAATGCATATTCTAAATTTCCATTTATCCAAAAAACCTTTCGGTCTTTTCCTTGTTCTTCTGAACATCTTCAAATCCTATTTGAAATGATTCTAGTTCTCTCATGCAGAACACTTCCGCTTTCTCTCTTCTGTTATTCTTGTCGGTTATGTGCTCTCACCGAGTCAGGTAACCACAGGCTCCAGGCTGGGCACCTCGCGACCTATCTAACCGGGAGGCCTGGGGAGGTCTCCCCAGACATATTAGAGGGTTCGCCTCCTAGATTGGAAGGGCCCCCGGAGACAAAGACAAACAGCTGGTTGTGACGCTAGACCTTTTGCAGACTGCGCACTGATCTAGTGGAAGAGTCAAGACCACACATCGCCCCACGACAACACTCACCCAACATGTGGCCGACATGCACCCAAGGTTTCGCCACATGGCCACTTGAGGACTGATGTCTGCAAGAGCATAGATTGTTTGTAGCTAGTTTCGAAGTTCTGATATAGATCCCACAGGGAGCCCAAAGGTAAGTGTTTATTGATGAAGTCTCTGTCACACCCGAAGTTGTCACATGTCTTCGAGTGAATTGACTTCAAGTGTTGAAATAAGAATGAGGTTTTGATTAAATGCGATAGATTTAAATAGAACTAAAATGTAAACTTCAGAAATATAAAGCATAAAAGTAAAGAACGACTTTGTTATTTGTTGTTTCCTACAGATGGCGAAAGAAGGCGCGGGAAATTCAGTTCATGGTGATAGTGATTGTGCCAGGTGGACGAGTGATAAATGTAACAATTATAATCTTATAGATATATGTGTAGGCGAGCAACCCATAATTAGCCGGAACTCCTCTTGGTAGATTTCATCCCAACTTCAATAATCCTACTAGCCTGCTACCAAAACCATGGTCAGACACTAGACGATTAAGACCCTTCAGGTCGCTTAGCGATTAAGCTCCTTGGATCGGACTAATGCAATAAGCATAGTGGTTACCCGTTATCCTCGAGTCAACTAGCTTTCCATTGATATCCCCGTGTCACCCGGGGTCGCCGGTCCACTAGCGAACAAGATCTTATCTATGTAGAACAAAGCATCATGTTGTATGGGCCCTTAATTGGACAACAAGCATTAGGCATCCCACAGATAGTCAAGCACACATAATATAGTAATTAGAATCAATTACAAACTAATGGAAATTATGGAGGCACATCACGTCTCACCAATCCCCTACATCTCATAGGCCCAAGGGAATTACTCACACATGAGAGAAGAATGGATCATAAATATAATTGAATAAAGGGAATTCATCTTTGTATTACCGTGGAGATCCACAATAATAATAGAAAAATATCCAACACAATTCAAGATGGGAAAAAACAATCTCAAACCCTAGTATTGCAAGGTGGAGATCCCTCTCTCTCAAGTACAAGTAGTGGCTATGGGGTGTATTGCCTTGGAGGTTGAAGATCGTGGAGCGAGATAAAGAACGTCTTCCCCTTCTTCTCCGGATCTCTTCTTCCTCCCTTCTGGATGGTATGGCGGCTGATGTGTTGTGTTTTCGTCCTCCGTCCCTTCACGGAAGTTGTCCCTTTTGACAAAACAGAGGCGGCGGAAACTATACAGCAGCAACTATATGGCTGGAAAAATATTCCCGCCATATAGGTGCTCGTTAAAGCTTATGTGAGCTCCCCTCGCGATCTTACAAGGTGGGACTCGCTTGTTTTCTCCAGAATATTGTGTTTCTCTAGTGAAATCCCTTTGTTGACGTTCAGAACCTGAAACACACATTAAAACCAATTTTTCTTTGCTACTGAAGTATTAGCGTTAGGTAAAGCCAGAAAACAATCAAATCCGGGAGAAAACCATCAATAAAAGCCATAAAAAATGTGTCGAATATCATAGCTATCAACTCCCCCAAGCTTAGATGTTGCTTGACCTCGAGTGACAAGGAAATAAGGAAGAATAGTGGAGATTCGAGACTGAAAATAAAGGAACTCACAAGTTTGAATTGGTGTCAAATTCTTTTCTTCATAATCCCCGCAATCTCAAATATGATCATACAAGTATTCACAAGATTACACTGAGTGCACTTCCAAACCAAGTATATCTTGTTAGCAAATAAATCATATGCCCAAGCAAGTGTCGAAAGTTTAGCTAGGAGAGTGAGACAAATTCTTTTGGTGCCTCTCTTTATGGAGAGATGAAGACTTTTTGTTCTTGTTTGTTTAATCAATTAAGAGTACTCAAGTTGGCATCAAAACATGTAATTTAAGAACAACTCATCTATTCCATGTCAAAATTTCAAGACTATCAAAGCACCTGTTTCTTTTCTTTTGCCTTTCAAAAACTTTAGCTCTTTCATAGAGAAATCATGCCACTATTTTTATCATGTTTAATTGGGCTGTGTTGTGCACTCGTGACCATGCCAATAAATAATTGTTGAGCAATAATGGGCTAGAGGAGTACTACAACTTCAATTGGAACGTGAAACCATGAGGAGACTAAAAAAATTACCCGTCATAGCATTGCTGCTACAGACGTTTTCATAACTCAATAACCGAAATCAAGTGGTTTCCCACATTTAGATCGTTCGTTGGCCAGCGGAGTTAATAGTTCCCCATGGAGCACGACAGAGTTGTAATGACACGCGTAAAGCAATATCTTACGGTAATTATTAGAAAAAGTAGTGGCATAATTTCTACTACTTCGAAACATCCATTTTATCAAGCAATTTCAATCAAAGGTACTATCAAGTCTATCTGTATTAAGCTCAAATGGAATGGAGTAGTTCTTAAATTCCTTGGGTTAAACATGGACTCAAGTCATCTTCAGATGCTTTTTCTTGTTGTAAAAAATGTAGGAAGTATTTTTAACCAAGTTCTTTGCTCATAGTTTCAAAGCTAAAAGGGAGACACTTAGCAAAGGAATATAATTTATAGGATAACAAGCTAAGCGGGGAGCAATCTCAGTGCAAGCGAGTACATAGTTACAACTAATTTTTTTAGGTTTAGAAATGCAAAGCTGGAAATAATCATGCAAATTTGAAGAAATAAAATAAATCAAAAGAAGAAATGAAAATATGAATGCAAAGTTTGGAGGTTTTCAAACCTCACCCAAGCTTAGGCGATTGCTAGGCTCAGTTTTTGCCGTCATTTGGCGGCTGGTGCGGATACTGCTGGTAGAAGTCGGGGAAGTGGGTCATGAAGTGACTGAAGTTGTGACTCGGAGTGTTCACATCCTGAAGAGTGTGGTCGATCTCCCCAATGCGTTGGTTGAGCTGCTGGAACTCCTGATAGGGGACGTAGTTGTACCCCTATTGTGGTTGGTTGGGCCACGGGTCCTAGGCTCCTCCTTGTTGCTGTTGTCCCTCCCAAGCAGGGTTATATCCCTACTCTTCCTCCTGCTCCTTCTCCTGCTCCTCATCATCCTGGTGCCCTTCATCTTCCTCTTCCTCGGGCTAGAGTTTGGCCAAGATCCTCGTCACTTGGTCCTTGGTAAGGATCCAAGTGTTCTTGTGCACAATTGAGAAGGCTTGGGGCAGGGCAACTGAACCTGCTCACTCTGTGTATCATCAAGATAACTAAATTGATATGCTCGGAGCCTCCGGTTAGCATGGTAAACACCAAGGAAGCTACAAGCAGTCAAATATTTGGTGTCCATGAGTTTGGAGTCGTCAACAGGTTCCATAACAGGTAGTACAATGTTCAATGCATATGCAAGGTGGGTTACCAATCCACCAATGCGAATATCACCTTTGGTCTTGTTGCTTTGGTGGTGGAAGTGCTGGATGAGTAGATCTGCAGGACTGGGGCTCTGCAGTGAAGTGGGGAAGAGAGCCTTGGTGATCATTGCCATGTCCGCGTTGGCCATGGAGCCTGTGTCACCTCTCCCTAGTAGTGTGTTGGCGAGGAACAAAGCGTAGTAGCGGATGGTTGGGTTCTGGATGGTGGACATCTTCTTCTGATAAAAGTGCCTACCACCATTAATAGAAATAACCTCCCAAGTCGTCCCACTTGTGACGCTATAGAGGTTAGTCACATTGGGCTCCCCAGTATGAAGGAAGCTGAAAGCATTGCAGAATTGTTTGAAGCTTACATCATAGTGCTTCTGGTTCATGGTGAAGCTTATCATGCACAAATTACCTTTCTCCCAGTGGTCGTCGTGGAAGGAGGCAAGGAACTCATGGGTGAGCTCGGCGTAGGTGTCGTGGTTTGCGAAGCCAAGCACCACTAACCCCGCCCAGCTGCACATGAGGTTGAAATCCCTCTTCAACCCTGTCACGGTGAGAATGTTGTGGTCAGCCCAACACGTGGGTAGTACCCTCCTCGATGAGTCAATGTCCAACTTGGAGTAGCGTGGGGCTCGGGACCCTGAGCTTGAGCCCTCACCCCGTTGGCGCTTGCTTGAACGAAAGAGGTTACCGATTTTGTTCATAGTGATGCACTAAAAAATTTCACCATAAAACCTTAGGCATATAGTTTCTATATGATATATGAATGATTCTACGTGCAAAAATTCAATCCTAACGTGAGAAATTAATAGGAAAAAAATAGCTTAAGTTCATCCACTTGATCAATGTGAGAGTTTCAACCATGGAAATCTGAAAATAAAGCATGGATAGGAGAGAAACATACCGATCTGTTGATTCCCCAACTCAAACGAACCAAATCCGCAAAGAATCAAGAGTTCTAGGTGGATTTTGAGAGGTTTGGAGAGAGAATATGAGAGAAATAATGAGGAGAGGAGGAAGACCTAGCTGTCCCGGTGCGATTTTGTGGTCGCACCGAACTATATGGCCGGAACTATACAGGCGGGTGATATTGCTCCACCCGTATAGTTGCAGCGACGCCGCCAGCTAGGGTTTCTTTATACAGGAAACAACTATACGGACGCAACTATATGACTGGATCACAACGATCCCGCATATAGTTGGTCGTTAAACCATCTGCCTCGTTAGATAAATTGCTAAAACTAGCATCGATATCTATACGACCGGAACTATACGGCCAGAATTTTTATTCCCGCCATATAGTTGCACGTTAAACTCTCGGTACCTTTGGGATGAAATTTTACGAAGGCCTCGATATCTATATGACTGGAACTATACTGCCGGAATTTTTATTCTCGCCGCATAGTTGGTCATTAAACTCTCAGTACCTTCGGGATGAAATTTTACGAAGGCCTCGATATCTATACGACCGGAACTATACGGCCGGAATTTTTATTCCCACCATATAGTTGGTCGTTAAACTCTCAATACCTTTGGGATGAAATTTTACGAAGGCTTCGATATCTATACGACCAGAACTAAACGGCCAGTATTTTTATTCCCGCCGTATAGTTGGTCATTAAACTCTCTATGCCTTTGAAGAAAATTTGTTGATGGCAAAGATAACTATACGACCGGAACTATACGGCCGGAATTTTTATTCCCACCGTATAGTTGGTCGTTAAACCATCAGTAGTCATCAAAAAATTTCTATTTCTTCCAGGATACCTTCTTATCCCATAAGTTAGCGAAATACCTAGTTTTTAACAGAAAATTGATGGTAAAAACTGTCGACCAACATTAGCATATTAAAAGTAAAATGTTATCTTCTGTAAATAGAAAACTCAAACTATTATTATTATTCTCTACTCATTCAATCGATGTTTCTACTACTTTTTGACAGCTGCATCTTCACGGGCGCGCTTCCGCAAGAATGTCTGTGAAAAAGTGGAAGGAATGCAATGAACTTATATTCTAATGTATTTATTGACAAAAATGGGTTGACTCCCATTAAGAATTTATTAAGAATGGTTGAGTAACTCAACCTCTTCTCTCTTCTCGAATTCTTACCTTGGGTTTCCCCTTATCAAAGGCGCTTACCACATGAACTCGTTTTGCCGGTGGAACATACCTTTCGCCTGCTTTTAACTTCTTTGGAAAATACCGGATGATTTCAGCATCATAAACATTGAAGATTATCTTCCCTTCAGCATAATCTACTGATGCACCTGCAGTACTGAGGAAGGGTCTTCCAAGTATTATAGATAATCTTTCATCTTCTGGCATTTCAAGAATAATAAAATCAGTGGAATGACATGCTCATCTATCCTAAGTAAGACATCCTCAATCATACTAATGGGTTGTTTAGTGGACTTGTCAGCCATCTGTAAAGTGATAGTAGTAGGAGAATACTCCCCTAATCCTAACCTTTTATAGAGGGAGTATGGTATTACACTAACTCCTGCTCCTAGATCACACAAGGCATTGTGAATATCAGTTTTACCTATTGAGCATGAAATAGTTGGTATTCTGGGATCTCTAGACTTAGACAACAACTTCTCGTTAGCAGGATAGCTAGTTACCATGGCAACAGTTTCAGTTATTTTTTCTTTCTACTAAGAATATAATGGAGAAATTTAAAATAAGTAGGAACTTTAATTGCATCCGCAAATGGACTTTCCAGATGAAGGTCACTAAGTGCCTTTGTAAAAGAATTATAAATTACCTGATCCAGTGCTTTCTTTTTTCGATCTAGGTAAGGAAGCTTTTTCTCACATGACTTACTCTTGTCTTTTACCTTTTGTGGAGGGTCAGGCTCTTTTGTTGCTTTCTTTTGTTGTTGCTTATTGCTTTTCTTCTTTTCTACTACAACAACTTCATCTTCCTTGCTTATTTCTTTATCTTATCTTGGATCAACCGTCTCTGCATCTGAGTCATAATGATCATCTTGTGCATCATTTTGGTCCTCCTTAGTTTGATCTTGCATTTTAGTTTCATCTTGAGGATCCACCAATGTATCATCTTCTTGGCTTGCTTCGAGCAAGGCTTTTTCCTTTCTCTCTTTTTCAGCTTCTTATTCCGGTGGTCCTAAGGGTCCTGTAACAACTGCACCCCTTCTTGTGATAACATTAGTAGAAACAGGAATATCTTCGTCTTCACGAAGAAACATTTGATAACCATATGCTATTTGTTCACACTGAGTTTCAATCATACTAAGGTACTTGTCAAACAATTTTATTTCTTGGCCAATATGATCATAATTTTCAGTGAGTTCCGCCAAAATCTTTTTGTGTTTTTGGAAATGCTTATGCAAGTTATTATGAGATTTTACTTGTCGATGTTTTAATTCTTGAAGAACTTTTATAGTTTCGTCTTGTTCAGTTAAAACTTGTAACAAATCTAATTTGTTTTCCTTAACGAGTTCAGAAGGTATACCTTTTTCTTTCATAGTTTTGCGTACCTCGGGCATAAGATCAGGAGTTACACAAAGTATCCCTTTTTCTGGCTTAGTACCAAAATCAGGATTATATAAATAATCATTCTTAGCCCTAGTAGACACTAATTCCAAACATTATTTCATAGTCAAAGTATTTATTGATCCTCCTACTGAGAAGTTAAGTAACTCTCTACATTGAGTATTGAGACTATGGTAAAATAAATGGCAAATTGTTAGTTCAGAATAGCATGCTTAGGAATACTATTTACCATTCCAAAGAATCTTTCCCGGGCTTGTGGGTAGTTTTCACCCACGTTCTGACTAAAGTTGCCTATGTTCTTTCTTAGTTCAGTTACCATCTTAAAAGGAAGAAACCTGTTTATGAATTTAGTAATGCAGTTTTCCCAACATTTAATGTAACAGCGAGGGAGAGAATATAACCAGTCTAGAGCTTTACCTTTAAGAGACCATCGAAATAATTTAAGACGAGAGAAGTCTCTTGGAAAACCTTTTGGTCCAAGAAATCTTATCACATCGTCAAACTCTCTAATATGTGTTCCTGGGTCTTCATCTTCCCTTCCACTGAAAGCTTTCTCCTGCAAAATTTTAATAATTTTACCATCAAATCGATATTCTCTAACTCCAATATTAGGGAACTCTATTGGTTGTTTAAGAAATTCAGAACTTGGAGCACTGTATTCCCTGAGAGTTTTCTCAGGTTTCATAGGAGTTGTCCTGTAAAATAGACATGATTTCCATAATTTCACTCAGGTTTTCAACTTCAACTTTATTTGATCTTAAATTTTTTTCAATAATTTCTTCACACCTCTGAGTAGGCACGCGCTCAATATAATCCGGCAGGGAGGTCCTACAAGAGCATGTAGACCCTTTGTCTCCTAAGGAGAACATTTCGTAGTAGCAACACCTGAAATGTCAAAAGACAAACACTTAGTGCTTAGCTCCCCGGCAATGGCGCCAGAAAATAGCTTGATGTCTGCAAGAGCATAGATTGTTTGTAGCTAGTTTCGAAGTTCAGATATCGATCCCATAGGGAGCCCAAAGGTAAGTGTTTATTGATGAAGTCTCTGTCACACCTGAAGTTGTCACATGTCTTCGAGTGAATTGACTGCAAGTGTTGAAATAAGAATGGGGTTTTGATTAAATGCGATAGATTTAAATAGAAATAAAATGTAAACTTCAGAAATATAAAGCATAAAAGTAAAGAATGGCTTTGTTGTTTGTTGTTTCCTACAGATGGCGAAAGAAGGCGCAGGGAAATTCAGTTCATGGTGATAGTGACTGTGCCAGGTGGACAGTGATAAATGTAACAATTATATTCTTATAGATTTAAATAGAGGCAACCCATAATTAGCTGGAACTCCTCTTGGTAGATTTCATCCCAACTTCAATAATCCTTCTAGCCTGCTACCAAAACCATGGTCAGACACTAGACGATTAAGACCCTTCAGGTCGCTTAGCGATTAAGCTCCTTGGATCTGCAATAAGCATAGTGGTTACTCGTTATCCTTGAGTCAACTAGCTTTCCATTGATATCCTCGTGTCACCCGAGGGTCGTCGGTCCACTAGCGAACAAGATCTTATCTATGTAGAACAAAGCATCATGTTGTCTGGTCCCTTAATTGGACAACAAGCATTAGGCATTGATGACCCACAAGTATAGGGGGTGTATCGCAGTATTTTCGATAAGTAAGAGTGTCGAACCCAACGAGGAGCACAAGGTGCTGGCTAGTGGTATGGATCAGGAATTCTCTACAAATACTTAGCAAATGGAGTTTTAGGGGTTTTCGATAAAGCAAGTAAATAAAGTACGAGTAAATGAAAGACAGTAAGAATGAATGCAGCAAGTGGCCCAATCCTTTATGCAGCAAAGGACAAGCCGGTTGTATTTCTATAGATGACCAAACGTTCTCGAGGACACATGGGAAGACTGTCAAGTGCTTTCGCTTCATATAGCTGATTAATCTTCTTTAGCTTGCTAAGTGTTGTGTGGGTGAACCTGTGCTAATGTACCGCCCCATCCAAGACTAATACATACTTGTGATTATACCCCTTGCAATCATCCGTAAGTACAAGAAAGTAGGTAGAAACCTAACCACAGCTTTAAACTCTAAGACCCTTACGTCCCTTGTGCAATGGTTTCCTAACGGGGGTTCAGGTTTCTGTCACTCCGGCAACCCCTACGATTAGTAGCCAAATACACAATGCATTCCCCTAGGCCCATATAGGTGAAGTGTCATGTAGTCGACATTCACATGACACCACTAGAAGAAGTACACCACAACTTAAATAATAATCTATTGAATCGTTCTCAACACAACTCCACTACTAACAACAAGACTTCTCCCATGTCCTCAAGAACAAAACGAACTACTCACAAGACATCATATGGATCATGATCAGAGATGGAATAATGATGTATAACAATCTGAACATAAACAATAATTCAATGGTTCACTCAATAGCATCAACTACAAAGAGTAATCAACACCGGGAAAGTTTCCCCTATGAACTATGCAAGATTCAACCCAATTGCTATAGCAATATGGAGATGGTGATGAGGGTGCTGATGGTGATGATGGTGGTGATGATGATGATCCCGATGAAGTCTAGCTTGATGGTGGTGTTGATGGCGACGATCTCCCCTCTCCGGGAAGGAATTCCCCCGGCATAAATCTGTCTGCCGGAGAGATCTTTCTCTCTCAGTGTTTTCCGCCCCGTAGAGGCGGCGGAATCTTTCTGTGGTCGCTCCCCGAGTCTTAGGGTTTCGTGGGGATGATATACGCCAGAGGGGAGAGGCTGGAGTAGGCCAGGGCGACCACACCACTCCCTGGTGCGGCCTAGGCCTGCCCGCACCATGGGGTGGTGTGGGCCCCCTGTGGCCCACCTCCACTCCATATTCTGGCATCCCGAGTCTTCTGAAAAATAGGATTTTCCGTATATTTTCCCGGATTTTCTGAGCTTCACGAATTTTGCCTCCAAACAGCACCTTTTCCATCAGAATCCTGACTGCAGCGGTCCATGCTCCAAAAGTCATCAACCATGCAAAAATAGGTGAAATAACATAAGTATCACCTCTCAATACGAAATATATCAATGAATAATAGTGAGTTAAGACATAGAATAGTGATGCAAAATGGACGTATCAACTCCCCCCAAGCTTAGACTTCGCTTGTCCCCAAGCGAAACTGAGCTCAATAAACATGACCTCAGGTTTATGGAGTGAAGAGTCGATAAAATAATATGGACAAGAAGCATCACATTCATCAAATACATAGATCATAATAGAAGACAACTCACTATTATATAACTAAACTTGCAATGAGTAAAGGAAACACAATAAAGATATATAGAGTAAATCATAATTGGTAATGGCAAACTTAGCTCTTGGTCGAAGAATAGTTGATAATATGCTAGAGTTCACAAATAGCTGGTTTTCAAAGAAAGCTTTCAAAGTAATAAACATCAAGATAAAAGCAATGTGCAAAACAAGGACATAAGACATGATTGGATAAATCATCATATGAATGAATGAAACACATCAACTCAAAATACTTGCTGAGATAGAAGGGAGTAGGTTTACTGACTCAACTACAAGGTAAAAGAAAGGGCCCTTCAAAGAGGGAAGCAGGGATTGCAAGTCTCATAAAGAGCTCCCAAAAATTATGATACTTACTAGCTTTCAGCTCTCATTCCCCTATCATAGGAATCTTTAGGTGATTAAGGTTAAAGTGAGGTCCAATCTGAGTTATATGCTTGACAAACTATAAACTGAAAATCCCAAGTCCCTTGAGTACGAGGGCCGCTCCTCATGCTACTCAACTTTAGTTACCGGTAAGTTCTTGTCATCGTAAGTATGTGCGTATCATTGAGAACCGCCAACGGGGTACCCCTTTCCCGATGATATGGAAGAATCCCCATATCAAAATGACAAGGCAAGCAGACAATGAGTATCTCAGCAATCTTCTTATTTACCATGGGAATATGGTGCTTTTTTCTCTCTTTCCTCTTTTCATAGTATCCCTTTTTTATTTTCTTTTCTTTTTCTCAATAGCTATCTCTCTCTCTTTTTTATAAGAAGAATGCTTCATAGATATCATTATGGTTACACTGCAGGTTTCCACCATGACAGCATGGATTAGACCAGCGGCCCAGGCGTTTCTCTAACACACATACATAACTCCATGGACTTCTCCCCTTTTATTTCACACCGACGACATCCGCAAACAAAAGAGCAAGGTATCAACTTGGTATATATTTACAAGTGTTGAAAGCATTCCCCGTGACAGTACGGTTCTGCTAATCCCTAGCATATAACTTTCATGGAGAGTTCACAATGGTTCAGGTTTATTAAGTGCAAGAAAGTAAAGTGTGCCATCAAGTTCGTGAGAGCTTTAATCACTAATTTTCGCATAACAAGTTTAATTTGGGAGGTAGATAAAACAAGAATTTACTTGGAATAGCAATAATGCTACTAGGTAGGTATGGTGGACACAAATGGCAAAGGTTTTGGTTTTAAGGAGGTGGATGCACGAGAAGAATACCCTCTCGGTACAGGTTTTTGGCTAGCAAGGCTGGGTAGCAAGTACAAGAGTTGAAGGAAACAAACAAACATACAAGTGATAAAGACAAACATGCAATCTTCCTTGGAAGCACAAAAGATCTTAACTAGAGAATACTAGACTTATGAGCAAATCAAGAAAGAAAGATGATGAAATTATTTTTCTCTCGAGTACTTCTATTTTTTTCTTTTCAACTCTCAAAAAGGTGTTGCTACTGACCGAGCCAGGTTTGCCAAAACCAACTAAATTAACTCAATGATCCAAAGTGATACAAATACTAACAACAAGATCAATCATATAACCACGAATTGAAAACTAAAATAAGCTATGCAAAAGAGTGAATGATAGAACTTCTCATTAATACTCCATAACGGCAACTCACACCAAGGGATACAAATCTAACGAGAGAGGGGACACTTCCATAATGCAAACCATACTACAAAATAACTCCTTTATTCATGATATGACTCTACTAATAAAGTAAAAAGATATAAGATAGTGATATGATACCGCGGCACTCCCCCAAGCTTGGAACAAACCAAGGGGATGCCAAACCTGATGACGAATTACTCCTTCGGTGGTGGTGGTATTATGCTCTTAGTTAACGTGAGGAAATCTTCCAGCATCTTGTGAAGCCTATTATTCTCCCATTGAAGCATGTCCACCTTCCTCTTCAAGTCCCGGTACTTATCGCAGAACTCCTTAGTGACTCGTAGGGCTTCCATTGATGCAGGGCAAGAGACTAAAGGTACCAGCCTCTGCTTGGGGTCTTAAAGATCCTCCTCCATAGGCTCCTTCCCTTTATCCTTGGCGGACTCCATTGTGCTTCTAAGCTTTCAAAGAGTATGTCCTGACAGAAACAAATCGAAACAAAAACACGACGAAAACACGATATACGGACCTCGGGGGATCCGGGGGGTTATATATTACGAAGTTTCATATCAAAAGGAAGGTACTGGGAGAAAACGAGTCGGAGGTGGAGTCCTGGGTGGCCTCACCACCTGGTGGTGCGGCCAGGGGTGGACCCATGCCATGGGGTGGTGTGGGCCACCCCGGCTCCGTTTCCATCCATTTTTCGCTTCGTAACTTTCCTTATTGACTGAAAACTACAAAAATATAGTTGGATTGTATTTTTGCGGAACTTTTCTTACCAGAACTGTTACCTATTTGAAAACAGACTCTGCAGGTCTCTGAATTTGGTATCTAGTAGATTCTTCCGGAGTCATCACTTGAATATCATCGATATCTTCATCTTCATATACTTATTACTTGAGTCATAAAACCTTTCTCTTCCTTATTACACCATTGTCTCCACTTCCTGGAAATTTCTTTCACACAAAACTTCACACAATTCTCATTAGCAACATTAGTATAAGTGAAGTGATAAAACCTTTTGAGTCCAACTTCAACTGAAAACCATCAAAACAAAAGCTACTGTAGCAACTCCTTCCGAAAAGCCAAAAAGAATTCAAAAAGGAAATCGAATAAAGAAGCAAATGCAAGAGTGGCTAAATCTGTCAAAACAGACCAGCAGGTAAAGATTAATTTTTTCGAAAATCTTCTATTGCTCAAATCAAAAAGTGCAAAACTAATGAAAGTTAAATAACAACCTGTGGTAGAAGCACAAAAAATTACAGTTCAATCCGACATACAGAGATCTCTCACGAATTTTTACGGTGAAGCAGAAAAATCTGTTTCGGGACAGCAACTTCCCCAAATCTTACTTCTCTCTCATTAGAGGTTGATCTTGACACAAAAACCAAACAAAACAGATAAGGAGCGGTTATTACCTCAGTAATAACTTACAAGACTCAAAGAAACAAAAATAAACTGAAAGCAAAAACAAATTGGGTTGTCTCCCATAAAGCTCTTTCTTTATAGCCATTAAGATGGGCATGATAATTTTGATGAAGCTCTCATAGGGATGTGATTTGAAGTGAAAGAGAGCATTAAGAAGCAAAAACACACACATTTAAGTCTAACCCACTTCCTATGCAAGAGGATTTTGTAAACAAACAAGTTGTTGAAACGATAGGAAACTTGCATAAGAAGGCAAAAGAAGTGCAGCATAAAAACTTTCAGCATAAAACGGGGAAACTTGATATTATTGAGATGCATAAGAACACTTTTCCCTCTCTCATAATAACTTTCAGTATCATGCATAAACTTAACAATATAGCTAGCACAAGGGCCATCATAGCAATGATCACTTATTCTAACAGAAAACACGGGAATATTAGTACTCATAACACTACTTTGTGAAACAATATTAGAGGTATCCTTACAAAGGATAGTGTGTCCCTCTTTTTCATACTTAGTGACAAAGTCTTTCACATTTGCTACTATAGGTTCATCAACCATTTGTTTATCAGGTTCAATAGCCTTATTCATACTTTCATTAACCATACTAGCTATCATAGAATGTTCCTTTACCTTAACTGGGAAAGGCATTTTCTCAATATAAGGTTCGGGTAAAACATGATTAGCAGTATAAAATTCAGTATTTCTTGCAGGAACACTCTTAGCAACATCTTTATAAGGTTCATGATACTTATTCCACTTCTTTTTAGGCACTTCAATGTAGGAAGCAAAAGCCTTAAAATAAGAAGCAATAGCTTGAGAGTCTAGACCATAAGCATTTTTAATATTTTGAAAGTTGTCAGTTCCCATAAAAGATTCAATGCATTCATAATCATAATTTATACCTGACTTTCTACCTTTGTCATTCTCCCAAGCTTCAGCATTGTCTTGAATACGGTCTAGAAGATCCCATTTAGCTTCTTCTTCCATACGAGTGAATGATCCAGCACAAGAAGCATCCAATAAATCCTTATCATGTAGAGGGAGCCTTGCATAAAAGTTATTGATAATAATATTGTTGGGGAGATCATGAATGGGACATTTGAGCATTAGTAACTTCAATCTCCTCCAAGCTTGAGCTGTACTCTCTCCATCAAGAGGCCAAAAGTTGTATATTTGATTCCGATCTTTATGAATCTCACTAGGAGGATAAAACTTTGAATAAAAGAGAGGCACTATTTCCTCCCATTCCAGAGCTTGACCATTCTTCAGCAGCTTATACCAGTCCTCAGCTCTTCCTTTCAGTGATAATGAGAATAACTTCTTCTTAACTTGATTTGTAGTAATACGTGCACACTTGAACAACCCGCATAGTTCGTGTATAAAGAGTAAATGATCACCGGGATGGGCAGTTCCATCCCCAACATAGTAATTATCCATAACACGATCAATAATTCTTGTAGGTATTTTGAAAACATCTTTCTCGGCAGGTGGTGGATTATCTACTACCTTAGCAGCGGTAGTAGCATTACCAAATAAGAAACTCAGCGAATTATCCATAACGAAAATAAAGCAACTAGCAGAAGTAAACAATACTCACAGTAGAAGTTTCCTTTACCAGTTCCACTCTCCAATAGCGCTTCACTCCCCGGCAACGGCACCAGAAAATAGTCTTGATGACCCACAAGTATAGGGGGTGTATCGCAGTATTTTCGATAAGTAAGAGTGTCGAACCCAACGAGGAGTAGAAGGTGCTGGCTAGTGGTATGGATCAGGAATTCTCTGCAAATACTTAGCAAACCGATTTTTAGGGGTTTTTGATAAAGCAAGTAAACAAAGTACAAGTAAATGAAAGACAGTAAGAATGAATGCAGCAAGTGGCCCAATCCTTTATGTAGCAAAGGACAAGCCGGTTGTATTTCTATAGATGACCAAACGTTCTCGAGGACACATGGGAAGACTGTCAAGTGCTTTCGCTTCATATAGCTGATTAATCTTTTTTAGCTTGCTAAGTGTTGTGTGGGTGAACCTGTGCTAATGTACCACCCCATCCCTGACTAATACATACTTGTGATTATACCCCTTGCAAACATCCGTAAGTACAAGAAAGTAATTAAGGTAGAAACCTAACCACAGCTTTAAACTCTAAGACCCTTACGTCCCTTGTGCAATGGTTTCCTAACGGGGGTTCAGGTTTCTGTCACTCCGGCAACCCCTACGATTAGTAGCCAAATACACAATGCATTCCCCTAGGCCCATATAGGTGAAGTGTCATGTAGTCGACATTCACATGACACCACTAGAAGAAGTACACCACAACTTAAATAACAATCTATTGAATCGTTCTCAACACAACTCCACTACTAACAACAAGACTTCTCCCATGTCCTCAAGAACAAAACGAACTACTCACAAGACATCATATGGATCATGATCAGAGATGGAATAATGATGTATAACAATCTGAACATAAACAATAATTCAGTGGTTCACTCAATAGCATCAACTACAAAGAGTAATCAACACCGGGAAAGTTTCCCCTATGAACTATGCAAGATTCAACCCAATTGTTACATCAGTATGGAGATGGTGATGAGGGTGCTGATGGTGACGATGGTGGTGATGATGATGATGATCCCGATGAAGTCCAGCTTGATGGTGGTGTTGATGGCGACGATCTCCCCTCTCCGGGAAGGAATTCCCCCGACAAAAATCTGTCTGCCAGAGAGATCTTTGTCTCTCGGTGTTTTCCGCCCCGCAGAGGCGGCGGAATCTTTCTATGGTCGCTCCCCGAGTCTTAGGGTTTCGTGGGGATGATATACGCTAGAGGGGAGAGGCTGGAGTGGGCCAGGGCGGCCACACCACTCCCTGGCACGGCCTAGGCCTGCCCGCGCCATGGGGTGGTGTGGGCCCCCTGTGGCCCACCTCCACTCCATATTCTAGCATCCCGAGTCTTCTGGAAAAATAGGATTTTCCGTATATTTTCCCGGATTTTCTGATCTTCACGAATTTTGCCTCCAAACAGCACCTTTTCCATCAGAATCCTGACTGCAGCTGTCCATGGTCCAAAAGTCATCAACCATGCAAAAACAGGTGAAATAACATAAGTATCACCTCTCAATACGAAATATATCAATGAATAATAGTGAATTAAGACATAGAATAGTGATGCAAAATGGACGTATCAGGCATCCCACAGATAGTCAATCACACATAATATAGTAATTAGAATCAATCACAAACTAATGGAAATTATGGAGGAACATCACATCTCACCAATCGCCTACATGTCCCACGCCCAAGGGAATTACTCACACATGAGAGAAGAATGGATCATCAATATAATTGAATATAGGGAATTCGTCTTTGTATTACCGTGGAGATCCACAATAAGAATAGAAAAATATTCAACACAATTCAAGATGGGAAGAAACAATCTCAAACCCTAGTCTTGCAAGGTGGAGATCCCTCTCTCTCTCAAGTACAAGTAGTGGCTATGGGGTGTATTGGCTTGGAGGTTTAAGATCATGGAGTGAGATGAAGAACGTCTTCCCCTTCTTCTCCGGATCTCTTCTTTCTCCCTTCTGGATGGTATGGCGGCTGTTGTGTTGTGTTTTCGTCCTCCGTCCTTTCATGGAAGTTGTCCCTTTTGACAAGACAGAGGCGGTGGCAACTATACGGCGAGAACTATACAGCCGGAAAAATATTCCCGCCGTATAGTTGCTCATTAAAGCTTCTGTGAGATCCCCTTGCGAGCTTCCAAGGTGGGACTCGCTTATTTTCTCCAGAATATTGTGTTTCTCTAGTTAAATCCCTCTGTTGACATTCAGAACCTGAAACACACATTAGCAACTAAGTTTTCTTTGCTACCAAAGTATTAGCATTAGGTAAAGCCAGAAAACGATCAAATCCGGGAGAAAACCATCAATAAAAGCCATAAAAAATGTGTCGAATCTCACAGCTATCAACGACTCAGCCAGGACACCTACTCGGGTCCTACCTACACCCTCGCTGATAGCTCCGTCCGGGGTAAACCACCCAGATACAAGGGCCCGGTTAATTCAAGACCAACGCTAGTCTACCACCGCCCAGTAAGCGACACATGACGCCAAAGTAGGGATGCTAGGACACACTGCAAGTCTATAGCAATGCGTGGCTGAGCCCTCTCTTCACCGCATGTTCTCTGACCCCTGTGGTGTCCCCTTACCCGTATAATAGGAGGCCCAGGTTGAATCGGAAATGGGGAAAAGGATATAGAACTGTAGAATTGTGTGACAATCAGATACTCGATAATTACATGATGTAGGGATTCGATCACATCGAACCTGAACCTGGGAAAAAACACCGCGCCTCTCTCAGTGTGATTGCATTTATTCAGTTCATCGATTCCGTTCGCTACACATTGTGCCTTGGCCGAACATTAAAGGGGACATACCCTGATGTCGAAAACCGCGACACGACATCTGGCATGCCAGGCAGGGGACACACTTCTGCGAGCGACCTTTGCCAACGACTCGGCCCTCCCTTTGCACATGACAGCGCGAAGTCAGAGGGAGTGTCGTCCGTGTATAGTCGGTGCAACCGAATAGTCAAGATGGATCACCCACATCCTCTATCGGACCAGGCGCGGTGGGATCCTCCCTATGTTCCTCGCCGCCCCCTACGGTAGGATGGAACCGACTGACCCAGGAGGAGCCCCAGGAGGCGGAGAAAATGATTCTACCAGCAAGCTTCTGCCACCTCCAACAGGTTTTCTCGAGCCCAGGGCCGGGTTGGCGGCAGCTGACACTCTTCTTCGTTTCCTGCCCAAGGCAATCGGAGATAGCCCCAAGGTGGGATCCTAGCTTGTTCAGATCGTAGACCTCGTGGGATACATCATGTGGATTCACCAGTCACATGACCTCGCCCCAACGAGATCGATTACCTAGCCATTGTGGCAAAAGGGAGAAACCTATCCAGGGCTTCCAAGCAAGGAAACTTGCACCTCACTCATTTCCCGGCCAGATCCCAGGCAAACACCTGATACAAACACAAATCTTTGACTGCGGGATGTCCTTGAAGGAAATATGCCCTGAGAGGCAATAATAAAGTTGTTATTATATATTCCTTATACATGATAGATGTTTATTTTACATGCTAGAAATGTATTGATTCGGAAACATCAATACATGTGTGTTTAATAAACAAAAAGGGTTCCTAGTCATGCCTCTCTTATAGACTAGCTTGTTGATTAACAGGATGATCAAGGTTTCCTGATCATGGACATTGGATGTTGTTAATAACAAGGTCACACCATTGGTGGAATGATGTGATGAACATTCATCCAAAGTATAGCATTACGATCAAGTCATTATGTTTATATTGCTATAACATCATACGAAGTAATCTTTATCCTTAGACCATGAGATCATGTTAATTGCTAACACCGGAAGAGTATCTTGATAACATCAAACGTCACACCGTAACAGGGTGACTATAAAGATGGGTTTAGTACTACGAAGGTGTTATGTTGAGGCTCATGGATCAAGAGTGGAATTTGTCAATCCAGATGACGGATAGATATACTCTGGGCCCTCTCGGTGATATCACATTAGGATAGCTTGCAAGCAAGTGATGTGATCACTAGAATGTTATATCACGGGAACGAGAAAAGAGTGCATGTCGGTAACGAGATCAAACTAAGTATGGAGATACCGATGATCGAATCTTGTACATGTAATATATTGAGAGACAAAGGGATTTAGTTACAAGCGTTAAAGGTTCTCACGATCACAAGAGTCATCGTTGAATGTGTAGGAGTTAGTACGGATCTCCAGGTCCCGCTGCTGATTATTGATCGGAGAAGGGTCTCGATCATGTCTGCATTATTCACGAACCGTAGGGTGGCACACTTAAGAGTTACCGGACACCATTTTGGAACACATATGTTTCAGACGAAAGAATTGCAAAGCGCAGAAATTGTTTCAATAGAAACCGGAAATTGTTTCGGGTAAAATTGCAGAAGGTGGTTTTGCATGTGATATTGAAATATTGCAAGAGGCTATATGTGAATGTTTGTTAATTAAAGTAATTAACAAAATTCTGAATAAATTTAATAAAAAGAGTTTTATTAAATGAGAGCGCATTAAATTTGGAGAAATTTAATGCATTTAAAGTGGAGACTTTAAAAGGGAATGTGAAGAGGCATTTTAATGTGGAGGGGTTACCACCACATGCGCCGGCCGTGGAGAGAGGGGGCACCCCCTCCTCCTATAAAAGGCCACCCATTCCCTCCTTCATCCACACACCTCCTTGTGAAGGATCTCTCTCCCCCTCTAGAATTATTCCCCCATGGTCTCGGATTAGCGAGATACATATTCCCGGTGGCATTTCGTCTGGAAGGAGTTGCTGCTTCCGCTGGATCGCTGGAGCGAGGAGTTGGAGGTTGTCCGGTGGCTTGAACGTGTGTGCGAGTGCGGATGCGCTGCTGAGTTGCAGCGCTCGGACTTCCTCACGATCTTGAGATCGGCAAGTGTACGACTACATCAACCACGAGTTCCTACACGTTAACAAAGCTCGTTGTCTACGAGGGTAAGTTCTCGTTGGATGTATGTCCACCCGTTTCTTTGTACCTAGTAGATAGATCTTGGCGTGTAGTTCACACCGTAGGAAATTTTTTGTTTTCTATGCGGCGGACCCAACAGTGGTATCAGAGCCTGATCTATGTGTAGGTGCTTAGCACGGGTAGTACACATATGGTTGATATGTGGGCGATGATGATCATGTTAGTGCATCTTCTATGTATTTTGGATATTGGTGGCATAGTGGGATGAAGCGGCCCGGACCAACCTTACATGTCATCGTACATGAGACCGGTTCCACGACTGACATGCAACTTGTTTTGCATAAGTGGCTGGCGGGTCTCTGCCTCTCCTACTATAGTCAATATCTGATTTACAACGAGTTGCTAATAACTTAGTTATCCTCGTTGTGGTTCATGTTCGTAGGTAAGAACGGTTCTATCTCCGAAAGCCCTAAGCCACGTAAAACTTGCAATTGATAAATTAGAGGCGTCTAGTTTAGATCGTTGCTGGGCTAGTGTGTTGATATGGCATTGTTGTAAGTAGATGTATGGTGGATACTCTTACAACACACTCAACGTGTAAGTTCCATAGTCCTTGGCCTTACACACAAAGGAATGATAGAGATCATACCACGATGCAAGTGATAGAGATCAAATGCATGGACCATATCATCTCACTTTACACGTTAGATGTTAGCATCTTATACTGCTAGTTTGGAGTGTTTGATAGCATTATAAGATGATCCCTCTTTTAGATATCAAGATAAAAATGTGTTATTCCTTGAGTATGCACCGTTCTATGGATCATGTTTCGAGACATCACGTGATGATCGGGTGTACTCGAATCTACGCTTTCATAGGAACGGGTGTAAGACAGTTTTACACACGCGAATACTAAGGTTCTTACTTGGCGAGCCTAGAATGTACAGACATGGCCTCGGAACACGGACCGAAAGGTTAAGCATGACTCATATGGTTGATATGATGCCCATATAGATGCTCGCCTTTGAAGCTATATCAACTCACGTGATGATCGGACTTGGTATAGTGGATTTGGTTCATGTAATCACCAAAAGGACACGAGGGATGTCGTTTTTGAGTGGGAGTTCATTAGTAATTTGGATTAGTTGAACTCAATCTATCATAAACTTAGTCTAAATAAACTTTACAAATTCTGTTGTAGATGGCACCACCTGCTTTTAATTTCAATGTGTTCATGGAGAAAGAGAAACTTGCTGCGAATGGGAGCAACTTCACCAACTGGGCTATGAATTTGAGGATTCTCCTCACTGCTGCACAAAAGCAATATGTGCTAGATGCGCCGCTAGGCCCCCCACCAGCTCTTGATGCCCCTGACGAGGAAAAGAATGTCTATATGACTCGTCAGGAGGACCACAACTTAGTTCATTGCGGCATACTGTATGGGCTAGAGCCAGAACTTCGAAAGCGTTTCGAAAATGACAATGCCTTTGATACCATGGGAGAATTGAAAATGATTTTCGATACCCATGCTGCCGTAGAGAGTTATAATGCTACAGAAAAGTTCTTTAGCTGCATGATGGAGGAAAACAGCTCCGTTAGTGAGCACGTACTCAAAATGTCTGGGTACGCCGATAAGCTTGTGTCCTTGGGAATAACGATTCCCATTGACTTAGGCATACATCGTGTTCTCCAATCTTTGCCACCTAGATACAAGAGCTTCGTGATGAACTATAATATGCAGGGCATGAAGAAGTCTCTTCTCGAGCTTCTGTCAATGCTTAAGGCTGCAGAAGTGGAGATTAGGAAAGAACATCAAGTTTTGATGATCAATAGGACCACCGGTTTCAAGAAGGACAAGAAAGGCAAGAACAAGGGAAAGAAGGGTGGCAAGTTTGTTGCCACGCCTGAAAAGAAACCCCGGGCTGGCCCTAAGTCTAACACTGAGTGCTACTATTGCAAGGGGACTGGCCATTGGAAGCGCAACTGCCCCAAGTATTTGGCGGACAAGAAGTCCAGCAAGGTAAACAAAGGTATATGTGATATACATGTTATTGATGTGTACTTGACTAGTACTCACAGTAGCACCTGGGTATTTGATACCGGATTGGTTTCTAATATATGTAACTCGGTTCAGGGGCTACGGAACAAGCGACGGCTAGCAAGGGATGAGGTCAGGATGCGGGTCGGCAATGGATCAAGAGTTGATGTGATCGCCGTCGGGACGCTACCTCTCCATTTGCCATCGGTATTAGTTATAAACCTAAATAATTGTTATTTGGTGTCTGCACTGAGCATGAACATTGTATCTGGATCGTGTTTGATGCAAAGTGGTCATTCCTTTAAATCTGAAAACAATGGTTGTTCGATTTATAAGAATGATATCTTTTATGGTCATGCACCTATGTTGAATGGTTTATTTCTATTAGATCTCGATAGTAATATTATGCACATTCATAATGTTAATGCTAAAAAGATTAAACTTGATGATGATATGTCTACATATATGTGGCACTACCGTCTAGGTCATATTGGCGTTAAACGCATGAAGAAACTCCATTCTGATGTACTTTTGGAATCACTTGATTTTGAATCATTTGATACATGTGAGCCATGCCTTATGGGCAAGATGACTAGAACGCCATTTTCTGGTTCAATGGAACGGGCGACAAATCTGTTGGAGATCATACATACTGATGTGTGTGGACCAATGAGTGTGTCGGCGCGAGGTGGATATCGTTATTTTGTTACTTTCACGGATGATTTGAGTAGATACGGGTATATCTATTTGATGAAACACGAGTCTGAAACTTTTGAAAAGTTCAAGGAATTTCAAAATGAAGTGGAAAATCATCGTAATAGAAAGATCAAATTTCTACGGTCTGACCGTGGAGGAGAGTATCTAAGTTACGAGTTTAGCACACACATGAAAGAGTGTGGAATAGTTTCACAACTCACGCCTGCTGGAACAGCACAACGCAATGGTGTGTCGGAACGTCATAATAGTACCTTATTGGATATGGTTCGATCTATGATGTCTCTGACTGACTTACCTCTGTCATTTTGGAGTTATGCACTGGAAACAGCTGCATTCACTTTAAATCGGGCACCATCTAAATCCGTTGAAACGACACCGTATGAATTATGGTTTGGAAACAAACCTAAGCTGTCATTTCTTAAGGTTTGGGGATGCGATGTTTATGTGAAGAAACTTCAATCGGATAAAATCGAACCCAAAGAGGAAAAATGTGTCTTCATAGGATACCCTAAGGAAACAATTGGGTATACCTTCTATCATAGATCCGAGGGCAAGGTTTTTGTTGCCAAGAATGGATCCTTTCTTGAGAAGGAGTTTATCATGAAAGGTGTGAGTAGTCGGAAGGTAGAACTCAAAGAGGTTATTGAACCTTCTCTTCATGGAATGGCGAGTGGCACAGCATCGGAAGTTGTTTCGGAGTTGACTTCACCTGATGAAGAGAGAGCTAATGATAATGATCATGAAACTCCGAAAGAGGACACTACCGAACCTCGCAGGTCAAGCAGGACACGTGCAGCTCCTGAACTGTACGACAATCCTGTTGTGAATTTCATGGTTGATGAAATGGATGACCCTGCGACGTATGAAGAAGCGATGATGAGCCCGGATTCCAACAAATGGCTAGAAGCCATGAAATCCGAGATGGAATCCATGTACGAGAACCAAGTTTGGAACTTGGTGGACTTACCTCACGACCGAAAGGCCATTGAGAATAAATGGATTTTCAAAAGAAAAACTGATGCTGATGGTAACGTGACCATCTATAAGGCTCAACTTGTCACAAAGGGGTTTCGACAAATTCAAGGAGTTGACTACGATGAGACATTCTCTCCCATAGCGATGCTTAAATCGGTTAGGATTATGTTAGCAATTGCTGCATATTTCGATTATGAAATATGGCAGATGGATGTCAAAACTGCATTCCCCAATGGTAAGATTGAAGAAGAGTTGTATATGATACAACATAAGGGTTTTGTCGATCCTAAGGATGCTCATAAGGTGTGCAAAGTTCAGTGATCCATCTATGGACTTAAGCAAGCATCACGAAGTTGGAATCTCCGCTTTGATGAGGTGATCAAAGAGTTTGGATTTGTCCAAACTTAAGGGGAGGCTTGTATTTACAAGAAAGTGAGTGGGAGCAATGTGGAATTTCTGATATTATATGTGGATGACATATTATTGATTGGAAATGATATAAATCTTTTAAACAGTGTTAAAAGTTATCTAAACAGCAAATTTTCGATGAAAGACCTTGGTGAAGCGTCATATATATTATGCATTAAAATCTATAGAGATAGATCAAGGCGCCTAATTGGGCTATCACAGAGTACATACCTTGATAAGATATTAAAGAAGTTTAATATGGACGGAAGAAAGAAGGGGTTCTTACCTATGTTGCAAGGCAAGACATTGAGTAATACTCAAAGTCCGGCTACAGCGGAAGAAAGAGAAATGATGGATAAGATCCCCTATGCCTCGGCCATAGGCTCTATTATGTATGCCATGCTATGTACAAGACCGGATGTGGCACATGCTATTAGTTTGACTAGTAGGTACCAATCTGATCCAGGTTCGGAACACTGGATAGCGGTAAAGAACATCCTCAAGTACTTGAGAAGAACTAAGGATATGTTTCTCATATACGGAGGTGAAGAAGAGCTAGTCGCTAAGTGTTATGTCGATGCTAGCTTTGACACCGATCCGGATGACTCTAAGTCTCAATCCGGATACGTATTTCTCTTGAACGGAGCAGCAGTTAGTTGGAGGAGTTCCAAACAACCTGTGGTGGCTAGATCAACAACGGAGGCGGAATATGTTGCTGCTTCAGAAGCGGCACAGGAGGCAGTTTGGATGAAAGAGTTCATTACGGAACTGGGTGTGGTTCCCAGTGCGTTGGACCCGATGGTGATCTATTGTGACAACAATGGAGCCATATCCAATGCAAAGGAACCAAGGTCTCACAAGAATTCCAAACATATTAAGCGCCGGTTTCACTCCATCCGCGAGCATGTCAAGGATGGAGATATAAAGATTTGTAAAGTACACACGGACCTGAATGTAGCAGATCCGTTGACTAAAGTTCTCCCTAGGGAAAAACATGATCAACACCAGAACTCCATGGGTGTTAGATTTATCACTATGTGAACTAGATTATTGTCTCTAGTGCAAGTGGGAGACTGAAGGAAATATGCCCTGAGAGGCAATAATAAAGTTGTTATTATATATTCCTTATACATGATAGATGTTTATTTTACATGCTAGAATTGTATTGATTCAGAAACATCAATACATGTGTGTTTAATAAACAAAAAGGGTTCCTAGTCATGCCTCTCTTATAGACTAGCTTGTTGATTAACAGGATGATCAAGGTTTCCTGATCATGGACATTGGATGTTGTTAATAACAAGGTCACACCATTGGTGGAATGATGTGATGAACATTCATCCGAATTATAGCATTACGATCAAGTCATTATGTTTATATTGCTATAACATCATAAGAAGTAATCTTTATACTTAGACCATGAGATCATGTTAATTGCTAACACCGGAAGAGTATCTTGATAACATCAAACGTCACACCGTAACAGGGTGACTATAAAGATGGGTTCAGTACTACGAAGGTGTTATGTTGAGGCTCATGGATCAAGAGTGGAATTTGTCAATCCAGATGACGGATAGATATACTCTGGGCCCTCTCGGTGATATCACATTAGGATAGCTTGCAAGAAAGTGATGTGATCACTAGAATGTTATATCACGGGAACGAGAAAAGAGTGCATGTCGGTAACAAGATCAAACTAGGTATGGAGATACCGATGATCGAATCTCGGACATGTAATATATCGAGAGACAAAGGGATTTAGTTACAAGCGTTAAAGGTTCTCATGATCACAGGAGTCATCATTGAATGTGTAGGAGTCAGTACGGATCTCTAGGTCCTGCTGCTGATTATTGATCGGAGAAGGGTCTCGATCATGTCTGCATTATTCGCGAACCGTAGGGTGGCACACTTAAGAGTTACCGGACACCATTTTGGAGCACATATGTTTCAGACGAAAGAATTGCAAAGCGCAGGAATGGTTTCAATAGAAACCGGAAATTGTGTCGGGTGAAATTGCAGAAGGTGGTTCTGCATGTGATATTGAAATATTGCAAGGGGCTATATGTGAATGTTTTTTAATTAAAGTAATTAACAAAATTCTGAATAAATTTAATAAAAAGTGTTTTATTAAATGAGAGAGCATTAAATTTGGAGAAATTTAATGCATTTAAAGTGGAGACTTTAAAAGGGAATGTGAAGAGGCATTTTAATGTGGAGGGGTTACCACCACATGAATGGGGGAGGTGAGGGGTCACCCCCCATGCGCCGGCCATGGAGAGAGGGGGCACCCCCCCTCCTCCTATAAAAGGCCACCCATTCCCTCCTTCATCCACACACCTCCTTGTGAAGGATCTCTCTCCCCCTCTAGAATTATTCCCCCATGGTCTCGGATTAGCGAGATACATGTTCCCGGTGGCATTTCGTCTGGAAGGAGTTGCTGCTTCCGCTGGATCGCTGGAGCGAGGAGGTGGAGGTTGTCCGGTGGCTTGAACGTGTGTGCGAGTGCGGATGCGCTGCTGAGTTGCGGCGCTCGGACTTCCTCACGATCTTGAGATCGGCAAGTGTACGACTACATCAACCACGAGTTCCTACTCGTTAACAAAGCTCGTTGTCTACGAGGGTAAGTTCTTGTTGGATGTATGTCCACCCGTTGCTTTGTACCTAGTAGATAGATCTTGGCGTGTAGTTCACACCGTAGGAAAAATTTTGTTTTCTATGCTGACCCAACAGTCCTTTCCCTGCACAAGGGCGCTTTGGCATTCCCCTCACATAGTGGCACCAAACGACTTTCCTGAGAGGTCTGCGTTGTCCACCCGAGTGCGGATGCTTAGCGCCCCTTGAAATGGTCGACCGTATCGTTACCCTCAATGCTAAGGATCACCCCGACAGGTGCGCGGGCATGGGGATCTTACCTTAGGTGGTCTCCCCAACTATCAACAACACCAGGGTCACCAAGATGCTAGTGGATGGGGGCATGGGCTTAAACCTCCTGTCCACCCAGCTCCTGAACCAGCTCTAGATACCCGCAAAATGCCTCTCCCCAACAAGGGCTTTCCAAGGAATTAACCCGAGGGCAACTGATGGCTCTAAAATATAGCCATCTATGTCCACATTTAAACTAGATATTAATCATATTTTTGATGAAATATCTCTCTAAACCCTGCCACTAATGCTAATATTTAGAGGGGTATGCAATCATTTGTTCTTGTATTTTTCTTGCGCAGATAATGTCATTTAAAGGAGGGAATCACTACATTAAAGTCAAAGATATGATATTTCCTTCGACCAGAAGAAACTAGGAGCCATCCAACAAAGGCAAACGCCATAACGACCAACTATACGGCCGGAGCAAAAATTCCGATCATATAGATCTGGTCGTATAGTTGGCACCGCCACCGTTAGGTCAAACAGAACAACTTTCGTGAAGGGACCCCTATATAAAGAAGCCTCAGGCGACGGGAAAACATCCCTCTCATGCTCCCTAGACCTCGAAGAAGCCATACCTCGCTAGAAAGCCACCTCCAAATCTCCAAAGCCTTTTCCATCTCCATAGCCATACTCCACCACTTGTAATAGTAGATCTCTTCTCTGATTGGCGACATTGTAAGACTATTGCTATCAATCTTATGATTTTCATTACAATGTTTGTGATTGTTGATCTCATCTCTATGTTCTTATGATTTTCATTACAATGTTTGTGATTGTTGATCTCATCTCTATGTGTGAGTAATTCTCCTTGGACTAAGGGCTTCGGCCTAGCCATGTAGCAATTGTGCATGTGATTCATCATAGATGGGATCGTGTATTAGTTTGTATGACATGATGATTATCGTATCCTCTCTTGCCTCAATCTAAGGACTTGTAAGGTACCCAAGACTTCGAGGGTTGAGCCAGGTATAGGGAGTATGAGTGATGACTGATCTGTAGGTTGGGAACCCCAGTGACATAAGGGGTAGTATGGCTGTATGTGAGGGATTTGCTTGGGATTAACGATGACATCACTATGCATATCATTAGTTCTCTTTCTTCTATGGATGAGACTAGTAGGTTATTGCTATAAGCGGTTGCGGAGGCAATAGCAATTATGGATGCACTGCCCACATATAATTTATCTCGCTCTAACAAGTACACGCATACTTTATTTCTATCTTTTATTTCCATCAGATGTTTTTGGACAACTACAGGTGAAACCGAACGCCCTCGGACCTCTCTCTCCATCATCGACAACAGCAAAAAGATGCAAGCTACTGGTCCGGTAAAAACACAGAAGGAATTCTAAAACTCCCGAAGGTCCGTTAAAGTGACTTCACTACGCATTCGCTTCCCGTGGATTCGATAACCTAGGTCTACTAGGAAAAAAGAGCTATACTACATCCGAATCCGGATCAAAGGTATCAATCCTTTTTCTGGCGCCGTTGCCGGGGAAGCAATAGATACCCTGGTGAGGTTATTAGGAACCTTACTAGTTTTAATTCTTGTTTTTAATTTTGTTAGTTTGCTCTTAGTCTTTATTTGATAAACCAAAAAAAAAGTTAGTCTTTAAATTCTTGTTTTTACTGTTATAATTTTTAATCTAAGAAAACCCAAAAACATAGGAAGTATGGATAAAAAGAAGCTTAGGGAGTTTGCTACTCCCAATAATGATTATTTGCGTACTCCTATTACTTAGCCAGCAATTGTTGCTGATGACTATGAAATTAAGCCCCATTTTTTAAGTTTGGTTCAACAGAATCAATTTGGAGGCTCTGTTGTTGAAGACGTAGGTATGCACTTAAATACTTTCACTAAAATATGTGATATGATGTGTATAAAAGATGTTGACCCTGATGCGGTCAAATTACGTCTATTTCCTTTCTCTCTAAGAGGAAGAGCTAGAGAATGGTTGCTATCTTTGCCTAAAAATAATATTACATCATGGGTGGGATGTACTTCTTTATTTATGACTAAATTTTTCCCACCTACAAAGACTATGCAAGTTTGATGTAATATTACTGGTTTTAGACAGGAAGAGCGTGAGCCACTAGCGCTTGCATGGGAGAGGATGAAAGAATGCCTAAGAAACTGTCCTAGTCGTGGGATGGAAGATTGGTTAATCCTCTATTTATTTTACAATGTTCTTAATCCTGTATCTAAGTCTATGCTTGATACTGCAGCTGGAGGAACATTTATGGGTAAACATATTACCGAAGCCAAGCTGCTAGACAATATGCAAGACAACCATGCCCAATGGCATGTGGAAAGATCAAACACGAAGAAGGTGAACTCTGTCTCACCACAAGAGAACGAAGATCTCAAATCTAAGTTGGATGAGCTCATACTAGCTGTAAAAGGTAAAGCTGAGCCCCAATCCTGTTGAAGAACTCAAAATGATGAGGATCCAAAGGGAGGAGCCTAAAGAACTTGAATATTGTAATGCCCCTTCACCAAGCTACACCATCGAAGATCTCATAAAACGGATCAATGTCAAAATTTCGGTAAGTGAAGGTAATGATGAAGCCATGTATCAACACTTTTTTGATCAAGTAGCAATAAAGGTACGTGAGCTTGAAGAAGAATACAAGAAAATCATTGAAAAGTTACCTATTAAACTAGATGATATATTTGAGCCTACTATTAAGATAAAGATTGGAACTAATGAGATAGCTGCACTCTGTGATCTAGGTGCAAACGTCTCAACAATTCCAAAGCGTCTTTTTAACAAGTTAAATCTTGGCTCCTTTGAAATTAATGAGTTAAAATTGCATCTAGCAGATTCTACTTACAAACAAGCTGTAGGGATTAAGGAGAACACTTTAGTTTACGTCAATGGCTGTCCTACTTTAATTGATTTCGTTATTGTTGACATGCCTGAAGATACAGTTGCTCCTATAATTCTAGGCCGTCCTTTCTTAAGGACTATTAAGTCTATGATTAATCTGCATGAAGGGAACGTGAAGTTGCAATTGCCTTCACGGGATCCTTTTGTTATTCATTCCCCGGGAAGAAGAAATCCAAGCATGACGAAAAGGGGGCCATCACTTTGAAGGCCAATTAGTGTTCCACTCCTCTGGCCCAAGTGAGTATCATCAAGGTTAAGCTATTAACCGTAAAAGATCGCTCCATGGGAGGCAACCCATGTTAAATAAAGGTTTGAGTTAAGTTTTTAGTTTTTGTTTAATAAAGAGTGCTAGAAAACTCCATTTGAGGAGAAGAAATTCGGTAGTACTTGAATTTCTGCATTGTTCATGCTATTGTTGGTCGATAATATTTTCTGTCAATTTTTTGTCAAAAACAAGGTATATCGCTAAGTTATAAGAAAAGAAATATTTTACAAAGAAACATAAATTTTTTGATGGACACAGACGGTTTAACGACCAACTATACGGCAGGAATAAAAATTTCGGCTGTATAGTTCCGGTCGTATAGTTATCTTTGCCATCGAAATTTTTTCTGCAATATGTACTGAGAGTTTAACGACCAACTATACGGCGGGAATAAAAATTCTGGTTGTATAGTTCCGGTCGTATAGATATCAATGCCTCCGTACAATTTCTTTTCATATATACTTAGAGTTTAACGACCAACTATACGGCAGGAATAAAAATTCCGGTGGAATAGTTCCGGTCATATAGATATCAATGCCTCCGTACAATTTTTTTTCATATATACTGAGATTTTAACAACCAACTATACGGCAGGAATAAAAATTCCAGCCATATAGTTCCGGTCGTATAGATATCTATGCCTTTGCAAATTTTCTTTCGCAGGGACAGACAGTTTAATGACCAACTATACGGCTAGAACATTTTGTTCCGCCCTTATAGTTGCGTCCGTATAGCTGCGCCGCTAGGAGGAAGACCTAATATTTTGACAGAATGCCAACTATATGGCTGGAACGCATGTTCCGCCCGTATAGTTGCATCCGACCACAAAATCGCACGGGAAGGTACTCCCAACTCCAAAACTTCAATCCTTTTACTTTCTTCTACCTCTAAACTCTCTCAAAACCTCAAGGAATCTTCATCTGTACTCAATTTCGTTCAATTTTCTCGCACACAAGTGATCTACGGTATGTTTCTCCTCCGATTCTCCAGTTACCTTTTGCAAATTCATCTTCTATCTATTATCATTATCAATCTAGGGTGAGACCTACTATGAACCAATTGCCATGATTTTCTTACCTAAATTATTATCTTGAGGAGATTCTTTAGTGTTTAGATGAGTAATATATTATACTTATTGTTGTTGGATCAAAAAGTTTTATTTTTTCCTTTCTTCAATGTTTTTAGAAGATGAACACAAGGATCCAAACTCGTGCTCGTGCCACCGCTAGTGCTTCTCAGGCTGTCGCTCGGGAACGCATGGGGATACGGTTCAGGGATGAGGCCCATCGCGAACGCTTCAACAAGATCAAGAACCGCGAAATGAAGGCCTCCAAGTGGGCTTGCCCCCTTATATTGAACCAACTCGGTATTTCTAATGATTTCAATTTACTTTGCAATGGAGCCGGCCTGTAAAACTTTGTGTACAATGATGTACCTACTTATCGCCACTTAACCATTGAATTCCTAAGCTCATTGCAAAGCACCGTTAAATATTGGTATGGAGAGGATACTATTTCTTTCCGTCTGATGAACAACAACTACACATTAACGTTAGATGAATGGTGTGCATGCTTTAATTTTCCAGACAATGATATTCATGCTCTACGTGCATCCTTTACTAGCTTAATTCCTCCCCAATCAATACTATAATGGAATGAGTTTCACTAGTAGAGTGAATAAGGGGAAGAATATTCAACATCCTGCAATTCGCTATTTGTTCTATGTTATTGCTAACACCTTGCAGGCACATAATGAGTTCACAAGACTTAATAAGGAGGACATCCTAGTCCTTGCAAAGGCTACTTACATCAACTGCAGCTTGTCACTCAACTTGGGCGCCATCCTTGTGCGCTACCTGGAGAACCAAGCCTCCCAAAGCCAAGGGCCAATCACTGGAGGAGGCATCATCACTGTGCTTGCCACTGCCCTAGGCCTCGCCTTAGGTGAGTTGCAACCCGTACTTGGTGAGACACGTGTTGGTTTCTCCACCTTGAGAGCATGTGGAATTCTTACTAGGAGAGGTGGTGTTTATTACCTGCATATTGCTGGAGCTGGGCGTATCTACCCCGCTCCTTTTCCTAATGGTATTTTCTCTATCGAGGAAGGATGTTTGCTATATGATGTGCAGGTTGAGCAGTACCAACCCGAGGAGGAGATTCCTGAAGAGGATGAGGACCAAGAGGGGGAGCAAGAAGTTCCTCATCAGGAGGAGCAGCCACAAACCCGGTTCGCAACATACCAAGATTTCCAAGGACTTGGAGGAACTATGGAGAGGATGCACAACCTCTCTTTGAACCTCCGAGAATCAACAAGTAACCTATCCACTCAATTCGCAAACTGGAGTAACGACTTTTTCCCGCCACCACAATGATTTGAAGGGCTTGCAAATGCCTAAGCTTGGGGAAGTTTCTTCATGTATCTTTATTTGGCGTTCATGTGCTTTTATTTTTCAAGGTTACGTTTTTATTTGAGTTTATAAGCACTCGTGTTGGTCTCCCCAACACTTTATCTTTAGTTATTTTTATTTGCTTTCAAAATTTTCTAGCCAAGCTTTGCCACCAATTTTCTATTATTTATTTCCCTCTCTTAAAAAATCAGAAAAAGATTTCTCCACTTTTCCTTATTTTCCCTCTTTCTTTTCTTTTCGCCTCGAGGTCTTCGTATGTTTGCAGGAGAGTGATCTACTTCGAGTTTCTAAGAAACAAATAAAAAAGTAAGAAACAAGTTGAACCAAACATGAGAAGCACGCCTTATGACTCCCCACTTTTTAAGTTTGAGAAACCCATGCTAGTTAGTGGTAAATGTTGACATATTATATTGGTGGAGTGAGTCTTCGTATTGTCGTAAGATTGTCGTTTGCATGGGTATTTAATTGGGCTCATTTTCTTCGAGCTCTCGTAGTTAACCAAGTCTTGCCTAAAAATTGCTAAACAATTGTAATAAGAAAAAGTCTCACAATTGAAGGCTTGGGTGTTGTATTGCTTAGTCTTGAAGGTTTATTTCTAGAGACACTCGACACCACTGAAAATATTGATTGACTTGATATCTCTCTTTGAAAGGATTTGTTCGATTGAATTAATGTTTAGCGGTTTTTGTGAGCATGCCAAAGTGTGACTTGTTAATCATAAGAATGATATAGCTTTATGCGTGTCAAACTTCATGGGATCCTAACAACTCCACTGGCATACGAACGATCTTCATGGAGGAAACTCCTAGATTTCGGCTATGAATTGATTAAACACTTGCAGAAGCAATGCTATAGTGGGTAAGATTCTTGGCAATCCCGGGTAGCTTTAATCATGATGGAATTACTCCTCTGGCTGTTATGAGTAATCATTATGCAAAAGGAACAAAAACCTTAGTGAACCACGAGTGTCCATCACAGCCCGATAAACTAATAATTTTTTTGGCATGCTCTCAATTACTTAAAATCTGAAATTCTTAAAGGATAATGAATAGAAAAGTAGTACTTGCAAAGTCTTGATTTATTGATGTGGGAGAATTGAGATACTCTAGTATATATGCTTTTCATGACAACTCTCACACTCTTAATTTATATGATTATACTTTACTGTTCAAAGGCAAGCCTATGAGTTGATTACTTGACATGGAATAAAATTTACTCATTTTAATCATCCATGCTTACAATAATTTTGCTGCGCTATAAGGATGCATGAAACCCGTATGATACGCTTGCCATTACTCTATCTATGCTGAAGTTTTTCTGATTTATGAAAGTGGAGGAAACATGAGACTATTAATCATGAGTAAGATCACCATCTCGTTATTTCAGTTTAAATGCTGAGTTCCTTTTCGATTTTGGTTTTCTTGCTCGGGATGATAAAGTTTAAGCTTGGGGAGGTTAATGGCTCTGAACCCTGCCACATTTAAACTGGATATTAATCATATTTTTGAAGAAATATCTCTCTAAACCCTGCCACTAATGCTAATATTCAGAGGGGTATGCAATCCTTTGTTCTTGTATTTTTCCTGCACAGAAAATGTCATTTAAAGGAGGGAATCACTACATTAAAGTCAAAGATACGATATTTCCTTTGACCAGAAGAAACCAGGAGCCGTCCAACTAAGGCAGACGCCGTAACGACCAACTATACGGCCGGAGCAAAAATTCTGACCGTATAGCTCCGTTCGTATAGTTGGCGCCTCCACCGTTAGGTCAAACAGAACAACTTTCATGAAGGTACCCCTATATAAAGAAGCCTCAAGCGATGGGAAAACATGCCTCTCATGCTCCCCAGACCCCGAAGAAGCCATACCTCGCCAGAAAGCCGCCTCTAGATCTCCAAAGCCTTTTCCATATCCATAGCCATACTCCACCACTTGTAATGGTAGATCTCTTCTCCGATTGGCGACATTGTAAGACTATTTCTTCAATCTTATGATTTTCATTACAATGTTTGTGATTGTTGATGTCATCTCTATGTGTGAGTAATTCTCCTTGGGCTAAGGGCTTCGTCCTAGCCATGTAGCAATTGTGCATGTGATTTATCATAGATGGGATCGTGTATTAGTTTGTATGACATGATGATTATTCTATTCTCTCTTGTCTCAATTTAAGGACTTGTCAGGTACCCAAGACCCCGAGGGTTGAGCCAGGTATAGGGAATATGAGTGATGACTGATCTGCAGGTTGGGAACCCCAGTGACAGAAGGGATAGTACGGTTGTATGTGAGGGATTTGCTTGGGACTAACGGTGACATCACTATGCATATCATTAGTTCTCTTTCTTCTATGGATGAGACTAGTAGGTTATTGCTATAAGCGGTTGCGGAGGCAATAGCAATTATGGATGCACTGCCCACATATAATTTATCTTACTCTAACAAGTACACGCATACTTTATTTCTATCTTTTATTTCCATCAGATATTTTTGCACAGCTACAGGTGAAACCGAACGCCCTAGGCCCTCCCTCTCCATCATCGATAACAACAAAAAGACGCAAGCTACTGGTCCAGTAAAAACACAAAAGGAATTCTAAAACTCACGAAGGTCCGTTAAAGTAACTTCACTATGCATTCGCTTCCCGTGGATTCGATAACCTAGGTCTACTAGGGAAAAAGAGCTATACTACATCCGTAATCCGGATCGAAGGTATCAGCAACCCAACCGTTGGGGAATGTTACCCTACCCGTTAAGTTCGGATGCCCGAGAATTTCCGCACGGAGAACATCACATTTGATGTCATGGATATTCTTCTACCTTACAATGGAAGTTTGGGATTGCCAGCTCTGGCTAAGTTCATAGTGGTCACCCAATATGCCTACAACACCATGAAGATCCCGGCTACTAAGGGGGTCATCACTGTCAAGGCCGATCCCCGGGAAGCGGTCTTCTGCATGGAGCAGTCATACTAGGGGACCGCGGCAACTGTCTCCTAGGGCTCACGAGACCTCGATACGTTGGGTGCTTCGGTCATATGAAAGAAACACTTGAGTGAGGATCGTGGTCTCACAAGGAAGGTCCCTCTGCTCATAGGGGAGGATGCTCCATCACCATTGAGCCTGCCTCACTTACAAATAGGAAAGCACGCTCATCGCCTTCCTCCAGGAGAACACTGATGTGTTCGCTTGGGAGCCCATGGGTTTGCCCGGGGTTCCAAGGGAGGTGATCGAGCACCGTCTGGCAATGAGCCCGGGATCACACCTGGTAAAGCAAAAGGTTTGACAACAAGCCCAGGATAGGCAAGACTTCATCATCTTGGAGGTTTAGAAGCTGAAGGCCGCTCAGGTCATCCGGGAAGTGTGGCACCCAACATGGGTGGTGAACCCCGTCGTGGTGCCCAAACCTCACAGCAACATCAAGAGACTATGTATCAACTTCATGGACCTGAACAAGGCCTACCCAAAGGATCCATTTCTGCTGCCACGAGTCGACCAAATTGTCAATTCCACTACGGGATGCGATCTCTTATGCTTCCTTGTTGCTTTCTTAGGGTACCATCAGATCAAGATGGCCAAAGAAGACGAAGAGAAGACGATGTTCATCACCCCGGAGGGCTGATTATGCTACACCTTCATGCCATTAAGGCTGAAGAACATCGAGGCCACGTACCAGCATGCCATGCGGGCGTGTCTCAGGGCTCAGATCGGCTACAGCACAGAAGCCTACATCAACGACATCATTGTGAAAACCAAGCATCATCAAACCTTGCTCGGGGATTTGGATGAAACGTTCAATAACCTGTGCCAGATCAACCTCAAGCTCAACCTCGAGAAGTGCGTTTTCGGGGTGTCATCGAGGAAGTTACTCGGATTCCTAGTTTCACTCTAGGGAATCAAGGCGAACCCCGACAAGATCAAGGCCATCGACTAGATGGAAGCTCCTAAGCAGATCAAGGATGTCCAACGTCTAAACAGGTGCATCACCGCCCTCAGACACTTCATATCACGGTTGGGAGAGCGGTCCCTTACCTTCTTGAAACTACTGAAGAAGGTTGGGCCGATAGAATGGACACCGGGGGCGGAGACTGCATTCTAGGATCTGAAATGCTACCTCTCCTCCCCTCCGGTACTCGTGTCTCCTAAACATGGGGAGCCGCTGCTGTTATACATCATCGCCGCTACCCAGGTGGTCGGCATGGTGCTCGTTGTGGAAAGGGAAGAAGATGACCCGTATGTCATCGCCAAGGGCCCCGGTCAGCGGACCGAGCCAGCCACACCTCTCGCACTCTTTGAGTCAGGAAGCGACCCTGGATGCTTGGAAGTGCCTATTCCTAATCCCGGCAAGGCGCAACCCGTGGAGGAAGATGACTCGGTAGTCATCGCTGAGGGCCCCAGTCTCAGGACCGAGCCTAGCATGCCTCCTGAACTCTCTGAGTTATGAAGAGACACTGGATGCCCAAAAGCGCCTCCTCCTGGGCCCTGCAACTCGGGCGATGAAGACTAGTTGGAACCCTCGAAAAAGCGTATGGTGCAGCGCCCCGTGTATTTCATCAGCAGCGTGTTGCGCGACGCTCGAGTGCGATACCCTCCCCAACAGAAGCTCCTGCTTGGTATCCTCATCACATCGAGGAAGCTTCGTCACTACTTTGAGGCCCACCGGTTCACTGTAGTTACCAAGCACTCGCTGGAGCGCATGCTACACAATTGAGAGGCTACCGCACGGGTGGAGGAGTGGGCTATGGAGCTAGCCGGCTTCGACCTCCACTTTTCCCACACTAAGACAATCAAGAGTTCACCTCTACCCGAGTTCGTCATCGAGTGGACCCCAACTCTGGCGGATGACGAGGAGCCCTTATCCTCCCTGCCGAGGAACACCGACGAGCATGACTGGATCATGTACTTTGATGGCTCGATTCATATCTCTAGGGACCGACTTCGGGATTTGACCCATTATGGAGGAACCCTCCTTAGGGCGTGACTCATGGTCTCGACAAAAGAAAGGTAAAGGTCATGTCCAACCACCCTCTACCAGCCTTCCCAGGAAGAGGGCTCAACTATAGTGGCTTTAACAGTCAGTTGGTACGTGTGGGTAAAGTTGTACACCCCTGCAGGGTATTAATCTTTTCGAAAAGCCGTGTCCATGGTTATGGACGACTTGGGAACGGACATGCAGATCATAGAGAACATTAACCTATTCATAAAACTTGGCAACTAAGGTTTGTTAAGGATGCTTCCTCATGGGTACGAGGGGGTTATCCTAGTTGTGAGATGAGGATTACTTGGTGGATATCAAAAGATGATGATCAATTCTTCGGAGATGTTGCTCTCTTATCCCCTTTTAAAATATTCTGATTAGACGAGCTTCTTCCCCTCCTGTTTTATAAACAAAGATGGCTTTATGAAAAATAACCGCACCAGCCATAAGTCTTGCGGAGTACTTCCTGTACTCACCCTTGCTTTTTTGATACTTTTGTAGCAAAGTAAGTGTTCCCCTGAAGATGAGTTTCGTATGATATCGACACCGACAAGTAGCTTGGGGTTCCTGACCGATGGCCTGGAATCTAGAGTTAGGATATCATCATTATGCGCCAGGCCTCTTAGGCCATTTGTTAAGTTTGCTATACTTAATAGCATAATTTTCCTTCCGCTGTTTGATGTTTGTGGTCAGTGACCTCTACTTGTAATATTTTGGTTCTTGCTTAGTTATGAGCTTACTATAATAATTTTTGTGTCACAGGGTTACTGTTGTGTTACCGATTCTTCACTGGATATCCTCGAGCTCTAGGTTAAGCTTATGTCAGGCCAAGGTCTGAGATTTGTTTAACCCTGATCCCGGGGGTGTCACACTCGACATCACGGGGACCCTCCCATGAGCGGTGGGGGATAGCAGTACATGTTCTTCACCATTGAAAAATTCATTAATTGACCTGAAGTGGAGCCCGTGCAGGCTATCACTGCTCAAGCAGCCATCAAGTTCATCTGAGGCATCTTCTGCCGCTTCAGCGTGCCTCACCGAATCATCACCGACAATGGATCATAGATCACAAGATACGCCTTCCTCGCCTATTGTGACACCCTCGACACCAAGGTCTGTTTCGCCTCCATGGCCCATCCCCGGAGCAACACCAAGTGCAGGGCCTCCACACAGAGGTGTTGCACGGGCTCAAGACCCGGACCTTCGATCGATTCAAAGCCAGTGGGCAGGGTTGGATGGAACAGATCCTAGCTGTTCTCTGGTCGATCTGGACCACCTTGAGCAGGTCCATGGGAGATACCCCTTCTCCTTGGTCTATGACGCCGAGGCCGTGCTGCCCACTGAGCTGTAGTATGGGTCTTCCTGGATGCGAGCTAATCGAGAGGCCGCCCAGGGGGGACACCGCACCAACTACATGAACTTCCTCAAAGAGGCTCGTAACCTAGCGGTTGTGCGTGCAGCTCACTATTAGCAGAGCCCGCAGCACTATCATAGTCGCCGGGTCCGGCCTTGCACTATTCAAGAAGATGACTTGGTCCTTTGTAAGGCTCGCCTAGGGAAGGGCAGTAACAAGTTACAACAAAATTGGGAGGGCCCTTACTAGGTGGTAAAGGTCTCCAGGCCCAGAGCGGTCCACCTAGAGATCGAATATGGCAGTCCCATGGAGAAGTCATGGAATATCGAGCACTTGCACGAATACCATCTTCACAAATTATACCCATAAGGTGCTCCAGAAATAAGGCTGCGTGCTGTTTAGGCAGCACGTGAGTCCAGGCGGGATCACCCGACGCGTCTCACCCGCTGTGACGATGGAACGCTCCATCGAAGTAGTGGGCATAGTTAGATAAGGTTGCGTGCTGTTTGCGTAGCACGTGAATCCAGGCGAGATCATCCCACACGTCTCGCCCACTATAACGATGGATGCACTATCGGTGAAGTGTGACAGTTGGATAAGGCTACGTGCTTCTCATGCAACACGTGAGTCTAGGCAGGATCACCCCGCGTGTCTCGCTCACTTCAATGATGCACGCGCCATCAAAGTAGCGAGCATAGCCGTGCTTTCCCATGGTTGGTCTCTGATGGTGATTGAGTCACCCTAAGAGCAGAAACGCTCGGGGGCTACCCCCGATCACCCTAAAGCTATGCACTAAGGATCATCCATGTTGATGTACGAAGATAAAGTGGTCTCCTGTGTCCCCACCGACCAGGGGCTGACCGCCAACCAAAAGGTGCACCAAGATGCTCTCTGGGGGTGATCAAGGAGTGAACCTTATCACCACCGGAGGACCGGAAACTGAAAAATCTTGGGAGACAAGAAGGCAGCAATGCCAGATAAGTATCCTCTTTTATTCTTGGTATAATAAGTGCAGAATTACAGCCGGGAGAGATAAAGCGGGATACATTTCCTAACACCTTACATGATGTAGTCCATGCTAAAACCTACGAAGGTCCAACCTACTCACTCAACGAGGGGTCTCGGGCAAGTAGCCAGGTGGGGAATGATACCTTGCAAACGTATCTATAATTTCTGATGTTCCATGCTTGTTTAGTATCTACTTTGCTTTGCTTTGTCAACACTTGAGGTATTTTTATATGTTTTCTGGGACTAACCTATTAACAAGATGCCACAGTGCCAGTTGCCTGTTTTCTTCTGTTTTTAGTTCCAAAAAAGGCAAAAAATCAATATTCTCGGAATTGGACCGGACAAAAGCAAATATGCCTATTTTTCCTGGAGCAACACGGAAACACGAAGCAGAGATGGAGTAGGGCACCAGGGTGGGCACACCACATGGTGGCGCGGGCTAGCCCTGGCTACGCCACCAGGTGGTTGAAGGGAATATGCCCGAGAGGCAATAATAAAGTGTTTATTATCTTATTCCATGTTTATGATAAATGTTTATTTTGCATGCTATAATTGTATTGATCGGAAACATCAATACATGTGTGTTTAATAAACAAAAAGGGTTCCTAGTTATGCCTCTCTTATAGACTAGCTTGTTGTGATCAAGGTTTCCTGATCATGGACATTGGATGTTGTTAATAACAAGGTCACAACATTAGTTGAATGATGTGATGAACATTCATCCGAAGTATAGCATTACGATCAAGTCATTATGTTTATATTGCTATAAAATCATACAAAGTAATCTTTATCCTTAGACCATGAGATCATGTTAATTGCTAACACCTGAAGAGTATCTTGATAACATCAAACGTCACACCGTAACAGGGTGACTATAAAGATGGGTTCAGTGCTACGAAGGTGTTATGTTGAGGCTCATGGATCAAGAGTGGAATTTGTCAATTCCGATGACGGATAGATATACTCTGGGCCCTCTCGGTGATATCACATTAAGATAGCTTGCAAGCAAGTGATGTGATCACTAGAATGTTATATCACGGGAACAAGAAAAGAGTGCATGTCGATAACGAGATCAAACTAGGTATGGAGATACCGATGATCGAATCTCGGACATGTAATATATAAGAGACAAAGGGATTTAGTTACCTGCGTTAAAGGTTCTCACGATCACAGAAGTCATCGTTGAATGTGTAGGAGTCAGTATGGATCTCCAGGTCCCGCTTCTGATTATTGATCTGAGGGGGGTCTCGATCATGTCTGCATTATTCGCGAACCGTAGGGTGACACACTTAAGAGTTACTGGACACCATTTTGGAGCACATATGTTTCAGACGAAAGAATTGCAAAGCGCAAGAATTGTTTCGATAGAAACCGGAAATTGTTTCGGGTGAAATTGCAGAAAGTGTTTCTGCATGTGATATTGAAATATTGCAAGGGGTTATATGTGAATGTTTGTTAATTAAAGTAATTAACAAAATTCTGAATAAATTTAATAAAAGAGTTTTATTAAATGAGAGAGCATTAAACTTCGAGAATTTTAATGCATTTAAAGTAGGGACTTTAAAGGGGAATGTGAAGAGGCATTTTAATGTGGAGGGGTTACCACCACATGAACGGAGTAGGTGAAAGGGCACCTCCCCCATGCACCGGCCATGGAGAGAGGGGCACCCCCTCCTCCTATAAAAGGCCACCCTCTCCCTCCTTCTTCCTCACACCTCCTTGTGAAGGATCTCTCTCCCCCTCTAAATTATTCCCCCATGGTCTCGGATTAGCGAGATACATGTTCCCGGTGGCATTTCGTCTGGAAGGAGTTCCTGGTTCCGCTGGATCGCTGGAGCGAGGAGGTGGAGGTTGTCCGGTGGCTTGAACGTGTGTGCGAGTACGGATGCGCTGCTGAGTTGCGGCGCTCGGACTTCCTCACGATCTTGAGATCGACAAGTGTACGACTACATCAACCACCAGTTCCTACTCGTTAACAAAACTCGTTTTCTTCGAGGGTAAGTTCTTGTTGGATGTATGTCCACCCGTTGTTTTGTACCTAGTAGATAGATCTTGGCGTGTAGTTCTCATCATAGGAATTTTTTTGTTTTCTATGTTGCGGACCCAATAGTGGTATCAGAGCCTGATCTATGCGTAGGTTCTTTGCACGGGTAGTACACATATGTTTATATGTGGGCGATGATGATCATGTTAGTGCATCTTCTATGTATTTTGGATATTGGTGGCATAGTGGGATGAAGAGGCCCAGACTAACCTTACATGTCATCGTACATGAGACCGGTTCCACGACTGACATGCAACTTGTTTTGCATAAGTGGCTGGTGAGTGTCTGTCTCTCCTACTATAGTCAATATCTGATTTACAATGAGTTGCTAATAACTTGGTTATCCTCGTTGTGGTTCATGTTCGTAGGTAAGAACGGTTCTATCTCCGAAAGCCCTAAGCCACGTAAAACTTGCAATTGATAAATTAGAGGCGTCTAGTTTAGATCATTGCTGGGCTAGTGTCTTGATATGGTATTGTTGTAAGTAGATGTATGATATATACTCTTACAACACACTCAACGTGTAAGTTCCATAGACCTTGGCCTTACACACAAAGGAATGATAGAGATCATACCACGATGCAAATGATAGAGATCAAATGCATGGACCATATCATCTCACTTTACACATTAGATGTTAGCATCTTATACTGCTAGTTTGGCGCTTTTGGTAGCATTGTAAGATGATCCCTCATTTGGATATCAAGATAAAAATGTGTTATTCCTTGAGTATGCACCGTTCTATGGATCATGTTTCGAGACATCACGTGATGATCGGGTGTACTCGACTCTACGCTTTCATACAATGGGTGTAAGACAGTTTTACACACGCGAGTACTAAGGTTCTTACTTGGCGAGCCTAGCATGTACAGACATGACCTCGGAACACGGACCGAAAGGTTAAGCATGAGTCATATAGTTGATATGATGCCCATATAGATGCTCGCCTTTGAAGCTACACCGACTCACGTGATGATCGGACTTGGTGTAGTGGATTTGGTTCATGTAATCACCAAAAAGGCACGAGGGATGTCGTTTTTGAGTGGGAGTTCATTTCTAATTTGGATTAGTCGAACTCAATTTGTCATAAACTAAATCAAAGTGAATTTGCATATTTGTTGTAGTCATTGGCGTCTGTTCACTACCTTATGCTTAGTTTTAATTGAGATAATAGAACTATAGAATTCTGGGTATTTACTTTACGAACTGGTATCGTATTGTTTTGAATGTCAATTTAAAGTTTATAAGTCCTATTGCAAACTTTCAGCAAACTCTATTTACTCCATGAAGTTTAATAAGTAGTATTAAATCAAGAGTAAGAATTCCATTGTTAGTATCTAAAGTATCATGTTTGCCTCCATGATTATTGATATTCAAAAGTTGTTTTAATATCAAGATTATATAGGAGCTAAAAATTGTTTCAGAAACCATCATGTGTGAAGGATATTGTGATATCTGAGACAAATGTTTTTGGTTGCATTATGATAGAGTATAATTTAGCAAAATACATGTTCTCATATTGTATGAGAATTTGTGAAGGATGGAGATGCTAGGCATCCGGATCTCCCAAAAAGGTTTTTGGGAACTAAAATTATACTCGTCATTCTTCCTTATAGGATATAGTAGCTTGATCATGAAAGTTGTCATGATAAGGATGAATATAAGATGTAAGTAAAATGTTTACTACACTAATAGATTACTAAAGAATGGATTTTTGAAAGAATACCAAACATTTGATGATGGTGATCCACTTCAAAGTGCAAGTCCTAAGGTATTAGTATTTGACTATATACGCTTTGTACTATGTGTCCTGTGAATGGCACCACTATTGATGTTGATAGATTCTTTTAAAAGGAAAAGGAATTGCTGAAAGAGAATCCATAAAATATTTGGCAGAAAAGAAAAAGTTGGAGATGTCCAACTTAGGTATATAGAAGATATACATGTTATGGCTGTATTCCTTGCTTGTTAAACAATGTGGTTTTGAGGTATTGGATATCGGTATTGGATACCGAATTGGTTGGTATGAAGTGTCATACAGGACAACGCAATTCATGAACTACAATGGTCTAAGTAACTAGCAAGAGAATAAGTGATGATGTTCATCGAAAACAAATAAAGTGTTATTGTGTTTTCCGTTGTCGTCAAACCTAGCCTTCAAGATTTGTTTTAATAATTGTTATTTTGTTCCGGTATTACGAGAACAATGGTTGTTCAAATAATTACCGTATTCCATAAAGGATGGATGAACTTTTTGCAAGTCTAGTGGGAGAAATCACATCGATAAACACTATTGCTAAAATGTCGCAAGACAAATGATTAAAATATCACTTATGAAGTGACATCGCTGTTTTAAATTATATTGGAAAGAAAACATGAAGAAACTCCATGTTGATGGATTTTTGGAGTCTTTGATTTTGATCAATTGACACATGTGAGACTTTCCTCGAGATAATTGAAACTCCGTCCATAGGCCAGAGAGGAACTGATGACTAGCTTATTGAAAATTGTGCATGCTGATGTGCATAGTCCATTATGTGTAGCCATATGCAATGGATCTTTTTTGCTTCATATGCTTTCTCTGAAAATTTGAGTGAATATATCTGTATATTTACTTAATAAGGAAGAAGTATGAAACATTTGAAAATTGTTCAAAGACTTTCAAGATGAAGTGGAAAATCATTGTAACAAGAAAATAAAGAGTTTATGATTCGATCATAAAGGAAGATATTTGAGTTACATGTTTAGCAAAACACTTACGATTTCAGGAATTGTTCCATGATTTGTGTTTCCCGGTAAACCATAGGAGTATGGCATATTCGAGAGATGAAATCAAACCATGTTCGACATGGTAAGATCAAATGTGTCATTTATAAAACTACCATTATGTTTTATGGATTGAAGCTTTAGAGATTACCGCTTTTACACTAAAAAGAGCACCATCATGATCCGTTGAAATGACACCATATGAGTTATGGTTTGGGATAAAACCCGAATTGTCTTTTCTTAAATTTTGGTATGCTATGCATAAGTAAAATGTTTACAACGAAAGTCGGATAAGCACGTCTTTGTAGGTTATCCCAAAGAATTTGTTGGGAATTTCTCCATAACACCGAGGACAAAAGAGTTTGTTACTTGGAATGTCAAGTTTCTTGAGAAGGAATTTTTCACAAAAAGTTAAGTGGGAGGACAATAGAACTTTGATAAGGTTGTTGAACCTTAGCTATATGTGCTAAGTAGCGCAGCGCCGGAAAGTGTCCCGGTGGCGGCCACAATGCTCATGGCTCCCGTGATTACAAAAGGTGTGATCTCCGAGATTAGAGTTCCTATTGAACCGTGTGAGTCGGTAAGAATCAAATAGTAAGATTTGATAAGCAATTCGTTATTGTTTTGACAATGATGAACCGACTACATGCAAAGAAGCGATGATGGGCCCTGACTCCATAAAATGACTAGAAGTCATAGAATCCGTGATAGTATCCATACACGAGAATCAAGTTTCTGAACTTGAAAGACCCTCTGAAAAGGCGTAAAGCCTATCGGTCGTGTTTGGATCTATAAATAAATAGACATGGATGTTTAACATCTATGAAATAGTCGACATGTCGAAAAGGAGTTTATGACAATGTTCAAGGAGTTGACTATGACAAGATTTGATCTTTCATAGCGATATTTAGTCTTGACGGATTAATGTAGCAACCACTACATATAATTTGATGTATGGTAGTTGAACAAACAAAACAATGTTCTTCTAATAGAATGGTTACCTAGGACATGTACAAGACACGGTCCGGAGGGTTTTTTTAATTCAAAGGGTGCTAAAAGGGCATGCAAACTTCAATAGTTGAAGTAAGCATAGAGGAGTTGGAATCTTCACCAAGATGAAACTGTTAAAAGAGTTTAAATTCATCGGAGATGATGAAGATGCTTGCATTTGCAAGAAATTAAGTGGGAGCGCTGAGACATATTTCTAATACATTATGTAGAGGACATATTGTTGATTGGAAAGTATGTATCTTGTATTGACACAAGTTAAGAATTTCATTAAAATAAGATTTCGATGAAAGACTTGGGCAAAACCGGAATATTAGACATCAATATCTATATGGATAGATTGAGGCGCTAATATGGTTGTGCCAGACATACATATATGAGATATTGAAAGGGTTCAATATGGAAACAACAAGAAAGGTTCTTGCTACATGGAAAGGATTGTATCAAGATTCAAGTGTTCCAACACTTGGTGTGTAAAATCACATGAAGATTTTGATCGATTATACCGTGATATGTATATATCCAGAATGTCCTATGCTCTAAATGTTATGAGCACATACCAAAATGATTCATAAGATGATCATTGGACAATAGTAAATATATTATTATGAACTTTGGAAGAACTAAGAATATATCATGTATAAGTGACAAATAGTTAAAGGTAGTTCATTGTAAAGTGTTTGTAAAGTGTTACATTGATACTAGTTTTGTCACAAGATACAAATTAAATTTATCTCAATTTATACTATGGGTGGCACAATGTAATGGAAAGTATGTTCCATGATGGATTTGGATGAGTTCCAAAATTGAGACATTGTGATAGATACTACTACAAAAGGCTAAGTATATAACTGCTATAGTAGCAGCAAAGGAGGGCATTTGTGTTAAGTAGTTTGTTATCAAACTAGGTGTGGTTCAATGTGGGCTAATACTATGAAGATATATTGTGTGACAATAATATCAACATATTTTAACCCGAACGAACTAAAGGTCTCACCAAAGGACCAAATTTATACAATGCCATCTCATTTGAGAATGAGTGATGCGTAGAGACGCAAAGACATGCAAATACACACGAACCTGAAACTGTCAGATCTGGAGATTATGTTAACCACTAGCAATAGCATATATGCAACACCAGAAAGCCATAGGTGTTCAATATGCAAAGTTTTTCAAACTAGATTATTGACTCTAGTGCAAGTGGGAGACTGAAGGGAATATGCCCGTGTTGGGTCCGCAGCATAGAAAACAAAAAAATTCCTACAGTGTGAACTACACGCCAAGATCTATCTACTAGGTACAAAGCAATGGGTGGACATACATCCAACGAGAACTTACCCTCGTAGACAACGAGCTTTGTTAACGAGTAGGAACTCGTGGTTGATGTAGTCGTACACTTGCCGATCTCAAGATCGTGAGGAAGTCCGAGCGCCGCAACTCAGCACCACATCCGCACTCGCACACACGTTCAAGCCACCGGACAACCTCCACATCCTCGCTCCAGCGATCTAGCAGAAGCAGAAACTCCTCCAGACGAAATGCCATCGGGAACATGTATCTCGCTAATCCGAGACCATGGGGGAATAATTCTAGAGGGGGAGAGAGATCCTTCACAAGGAGGTGTGAGGATGAAGGAGGGAATGAGTGGCCTTTTATAGGAGGACGGGGTGCCCCCTCTCTCCATGGCCGGCACATGGGGGGGTGACCCCTCACCTCCCCCATTCATGTGGTGGTAACCCCTCCACATTAAAATGCCTCTTCACATTCCCTTTTAAAGTCTCCACTTTAAATGCATTAAATTTCTCCAAATTTAATGCTCTCTCATTTAATAAAACTCTTTTTATTAAATTTATTCAGAATTTTGTTAATTACTTTAATTAACAAACACTCACATATAGCCCCTTGCAATATTTCAATATCACATGCAGAACCACCTTCTGCAATTTCACCCGCAACAATTTCCGGTTTCTATTGAAACAATTCCTGCGCTTTGCAATTCTTTCGTCTGAAACTTATGTGCTCCAAAATGGTGTCCGGTAACTCTTAAGTGTGCGACCCTATGGTTCGCGAATAATGCAGACATGATCGAGACCCTTCTCCGATCAATAATCAGCAGCGGGACCTGGAGATCCGTACTGACTCCTACACATTCAACGATGACTTCTGTGCTCGTGAGAACCTTTAATGCTTGTAACTAAATCCCTTTGTCTCTCGATATATTACATGTCCGAGATTCAATCATCGGTATCTCCATACCTAGTTTGATCTCGTTACCGACATGCACTCTTTTCTCGTTCCCGTGATATAACATTCTAGTGATCACATCACTTGCTTGCAAGCTATCCTAATGTGATATCACCGAGAGGGCCCAGAGTATATCTATCCGTCATCTGGATTGACAAATTCCACTCTTGATCCATGAGCCTCAACATAACACCTTCGTAGTACTGAACCCATTTTTATAGTCACCCTGTTACGGTGTGACGTTTGATGTTATCAAGATACTCTTCCGGTGTCAGCAATTAACATGATCTCATGGTCTAAGGATAAAGATTACTTCGTATGATGTTATAGCAATATAAACATAATGACTTGATCGTAATGCTATACTTCGGATGAATGTTCATCACATCATTCCACCAATGGTGTGACGTTGTTATTAACAACATCCAATGTCCATGATCAGGAAACCTTGATCATCTTGTTAATCAACAAGCTAGTCTATAAGAGAGGCATGACTAGGAACCCTTTTTGTTTATTAAACACACATGTATTGATGTTTCCGAATCAATACAATTCTAGCATGTAAAATAAACATCTATCATGTATAAGGAATATATAATAACAACTTTATTATTGCCTCTCAGGGCATATTTCCTTCAGTCTCCCACTTGCACTAGAGACAATAATATAGTTCACATAGTGATAAATCTAACACTCATGGAGTTCTGGTGTTGATCATGTTTTGCCCTAGGGAGAACTTTAGTCGACGGATCTGCTACATTTAGGTCCGTGTGTACTTTACAAATCTTTATATCTCCATCCTTGACATGCTCGCAGATGGAGTGAAACCGGCGCTTAATATGTTTGGAATTCTTGTGAGACCTCGGTTCCTTTGCGTTGGCTATGGCTCCATTGTTGTCACAATAGATCACCATCGGGTCCAACGCACTAGGAACCACACCTAGTTCCGTAATGAACTCTTTCATCCAAACTGCTTCCTGCGCCGCTTCTGAAGCAGCAACATATTCCGCCTCCGTCGTTGATCTAGCCACCACAGGTTGTTTGGAACTCCTCCAACTAACTGCTGCTTCGTTCAAGAGAAATACGTATCCGGATTGAGACTTAGAGTCATCCGGATCGGTGTCAAAGCTAGCATCGACATAACACTTAGCGACTAGCTCTTCTTCACCTCCGTATATAAGAAACATATCCTTAGTTCTTCTCAAGTACTTGAGGATGTTCTTTACCGCTATCCAGTGTTCCGAACCTGGATCAGATTGGTACCTACTAGTCAAACTAATAGCATGTGCCACATCCGGTCTTGTACATAGCATGGCATACATAATAGAGCCTATGGCCGAGGCATAGGGGATCTTATCCATCATCTCTCTTTCTTCCGTCGTAGCCGGACTTTGAGTCTTACTCAATGTCTTGCCTTGCAACATAGGTAAGAACCCCTTCTTACTTTCGTCCATATTAAACTTATTTAATATCTTATCAAGTTATGTACTCTGCGATAGCCCAATTAGGCGCCTTGATCTATCTCTATAGATTTTAATGCCTAATATATATGACGCTTCACCAAGGTCTTTCATTGAAAATTTGCTATTTAGATAACTTTTAAGACTGTTTAAAAGATCTATATCATTTGCAATCAATAATATGTCATCCACATATAATATCAGAAATTCCACATTGCTCCCACTCACTTTCTTGTAAATACAAGCCTCTCCATAAGTTTGGACAAATCCAAACTCTTTGATCACCTCATCAAAGCGGAGATTCCAACTCTGTGATGCTTGCTTCAGTCCATAGATGGATCGCTGAAGTTTGCATACCTTATTAGCATCCTTAGGATCGACAAAACCCTTAGGTTGTATCATATACAACTCTTCTTCAATCTTACCATTGAGGAACGCAGTTTTGACATCCATCTGCCATAATCCTAACCGACTTAAGCATCACTACAGGAGAGAATGTCTCATCGTAGTCAACTCCTTGAATTTGTCGAAACCCCTTTGCGACAAGTCGAGCCTTATAGATGGTCACATTACCATCAGCATCAGTTTTTCTTTTGAAAATCCATTTATTCTCAACGGCCTTTCGGTCATGAGGTAAGTCCACCAAGTTCCAAACTTGGTTCTCGTACATGGATTCCATCTCGGATTTCATGGCTTCTAGCCATTTGTTGGAATCTGGGCTCATCATCGCTTCTTCATACGTCGCAGGGTCATCCATTTCATCAACCATGAAATTCACAACAGGATTGCCGTACACTTCAGGAGCTGCATGTGTCCTGCTTGACCTACGAGGTACGGTAGTGTCCTCTTTCGGAGTTTCATGATCATTATCATTAGCTCTCTCTTCATCAGGTGAAGTTAACTCCGAAACAACTTCCGGTGTTGCGCCACTCGCCATTCCATGAAGAGAAGGTTCAATAACCTCTTCGAGTTCTACCTTTCGACTATTCACACCTTTCGCGAGAAACTCCTTCTCAAGAAAGGATCCATTCTTGGCAACAAAAACCTTGCCCTCGGATCTGTGATAGAAGGTATACCAATTGTTTCCTTAGGGTATCCTATGAAGACGCATTTTTCTGCTTTGGGTTCGAGTTTATCCGGTTGAAGTTTCTTCACATAAACATCGCATCCCCAAACCTTAAGAAATGACAGCTTAGGTTTGTTTCCAAACCATAATTCATACGGTGTTGTTTCAACGGATTTAGATGGTGCCCGATTTAAAGTGAATGCAGCTATTTCCAGTGCATAACCCCAAAATGACAGAGGTAACTCAGTCAGAGACATCATAGATCGAACCATATCCAATAAGGTACGATTACGATGTTCCGACACACCATTATGTTGTGGTGTTCCGGCAGGCGTGAGTTGTGAAATTATTCCACACTCTTTCATGTGTGTGCTAAACTCGTAACTTAGATTCTCTCCTCCACGGTCAGACCGTAGAAATTTGATCTTTCTATTATGATGATTTTCCACTTCATTCTGAAATTCCTTGAACTTTTCAAAAGTTTCAGACTTGTGTTTCATCAAATAGATATAACCGTATCTACTCAAATCATCCATGAAAGTAACAAAATAACGATATCCACCTCGCGCCGACACACTCATTGGTCCACATAGATCAGTATGTATGATTTCCAATAGATCTGTCGCCCGTTCCATTGAACCGGAAAACGGCGTTCTAGTCATCTTGCCCATAAGGCATGGCTCACATGTATCAAATGATTCAAAATCAAGTGATTCCAAAAGTCCATCAGAATGGAGTTTCTTCATGCGTTTAACGCCAATATGACCTAGACGGCAGTGCCACATATATGTAGACGTATCATCATCAAGTTTAATCCTTTTTAGCATTAACATTATGAATGTGCATAATATTACTATCAAGATCCAACTGAAATAAACCATTCAACGTATGTGCATGATCATAAAAGATATCATTCTTATAAATCGAACAACCATTGTTTTCAGATTTAAAGGAATGACCACTTTACATCAAACACGATCCAGATACAATGTTCATGCTCAGTGCAGGCACGAAATAACAATTATTTAGGTTTATAACTAATCCCGATGGCAAATGGAGAGGTAGCGTCCCGACAGCGATCACATCAACTCTTGATCCATTGCCGACCCGCATCCTGACCTCATCCCTTGCTAGTTCTCGCTTGTTCCGTAGCCCCTGAACCGAGTTACATATATTAGCAACCAATCCGGTATCAAATACCCAGGTGCTACTGCGAGTACTAGTCAAGTACACATCAATAACATGTATATCACATATACCTTTGTTTGCCTTGCTAGACTTCTTGTCTGCCAAATACTTGGGGCAGTTGCGCTTCCAATGGCCATTCCCCTTTCAATAGTAGCACTCGGTGTCAGACTTAGGGCCAGCCCGGGGTTTCTTTTCAGGTGTGGCAACAGACTTGCCACCCTTCTTTCCCTTGCGCTTGCCTTTCTTGTCCTTCTTGAAACCGGTGGTCCTATTGATCATCAACACTTGATGTTCTTTCCTAATCTCCACTTCTGCAGTCTTAAGCATTGACAGAAGCTCGGGAAGAGACTTCGTCATGCCCTGCATATTATAGTTCATCACGAAGCTCTTGTAGCTAGGTGGCAGAGATTGGAGAACACGATGTATGCCTAAGTCAATGGGAATCGTTATTCCCAAGGACACAAGCTTATCGGCGTACCCAGACATTTTGAGTACGTGCTCACTAACGGGGCTGTTTTCCTCCATCATGCAGCTAAAGAACTTTTATGTAGCATTATAACTCTCTACGGTAGCATGGGTATCAAAAATCATTTTCAATTCTCCCATGGTATCAAAGGCATTGCCATTTTCGAAACGCTTTCGAAGTTCTGGCTCTAGCCCATACAGTATGCCGCAATGAACTAAGTTGTGGTCCTCCTGACGAGTCACATAGACATTCTTTTCCTCGTCAGGGGCATCAGGAGCTGGTGGGGGGCCTAGCGGCGCATCTAGCACATATTGCTTTTGTGCAGCAGTGAGGAGAATCCTCAAATTCATAGCCCAGTTGGTGAAGTTGCTACCATTCGCAGCAAGTTTCTCTTTCTCCATGAACACATTGAAATTAAAAGCAAGTGGTGCCATCTACAACAGAATTTGTAAAGTTTATTTAGACTAAGTTTATGATAGATTGAGTTCAACTAATCCAAATTACTAATGAACTCCCACTCAAAAACGACATCCCTCGTGTCCTTTTAGTGATTACATGAACCAAATCCACTACACCAAGTCCGATCATCACGTGAGTTAATATAGCTTCAAAGGCGAGCATCTATATGGGCATCATATCAACCATATGACTCATGCTTAACCTTTCAGTCCGTGTTCCGAGGCCATGTTTGTACATGCTAGGCTCGCCAAGTAAGAACCTTAGTATTCGCGTGTGTAAAACTGTCTTACACCCGTTCCTATGAAAGCGTAGATTCAAGTACACCCGATCATCACGTGATGTCTCGAAACACGATCCATAGAACGGTGCATACTCAAGGAAGAACACATTTTTATCTTGATATATAAATGAGGGATCATCTTATAATGCTACCAAACGCGCCAAACTAGCAGTATAAGATGCTAACATCTAATTTGTAAAGTGAGATGATATGGTCCATGCATTTGATCTCTATCACTTGCATCGTGGTATGATCTCTATCATTCCTTTGTGTGTAAGGCCAAGGTCGACGGAACTTACACTTTGACTGTGTTGTAAGAGTATCTACCATACATCTACTTACAACAATACCATATCAATACACTAGCCCAACAACGATCTAAACTAGACGCCTCTAACTTATCAATTGCAAGTTTTGCGTGGGTTAGGGCTTTCGGAGATAGAATCATTCTCACCTACAAACATGAACCACAACGAGGATAACTAAGTTATTAGCAACTCGTTGTAAATCAGATATTGACTATAGTAGGAGAGACAGAGACCCGCTAGCCACTTATGCAAAACAAGTTGCATGTCAGTCGTGGAACCGGTCTCATGTACGATGACATGTAAGTTTGGTCCGGGCCGCTTCATCCCAATATGCCACCAATATCCAAAATACATAGAAGATGCAATAACATGATCATCATCGCCCACATATCAACATATGTGTACTACCCATGCTAAGCACCTACGTATAGATCAGCCTCTGATACCACTGTTAGGTCCGCAACATAGAAAACAAAAAATTTCCTATGGTGTGAACTACACGCCAAGATCTATCTACTAGGTACAAAGCAACGGGTGGACATACACCCAACGAGAACTTACCCTCGTAGACAACGAGCTTTGTTAACGAGTAGGAACTTGTGGTTGATGTAGTCGTACACTTGTCGATCTCAAGATCGTGAGGAAGTCCGAGCGCCGCAACTCAGCAGCGCATCCACACTCGCACACACGTTCAAGCCACCGGACAACCTCCACCTCCTCGCTCCAGTGATCCAGCGGAAGCAGCAACTCCTTCCAGACGAAATGCCACCGGGAACATGTATCTCGCTAATCTGAGACCATGGGGGAATAATTCTAGAGGGGGAGAGAGATCCTTCACAAGGAGGTGTGAGGATGAAGGAGGGAATGGGTGGCCTTTTATAGGAGGAGGGGGGTGCCCCCTCTCTCCATGGCCGGCGCATGGGGGGGTGACCCCTCAGCTCCCCCATTCATGTGGTGGTAACCCCTCCACATTAAAATGCCTCTTCACATTCCCTTTTAAAGTCTCCACTTTAAATGCATTAAATTTCTCCAAATTTAATGCTCTCTCATTTAATAAAACTCTTTTTATTAAATTTATTCAGAATTTTGTTAAATACTTTAATTATCAAACATTCACATATACCCCCTTGCAATATTTCAATATCACATGCAGAACCACCTTCTGCAATTTCGCCCGAAACAATTTCCGGTTTCTATTGAAACAATTCCTGCGCTTTGCAATTCTTTCGTCTGAAACATATGTGCTCCAAAATGGTGTCCGGTAACTCTTAAGTGTGCCACCCTACAGTTCGTGAATAATGCAGACATGATCGAGACCCTTCTCCAATCAATAATCAGCAGTGGGACCTGGAGATCCGTACTGACTCCTACACATTCAACGATGACTTCTGTGATCATGAAAACCTTTAACGCTTGTAACTAAATCCCTTTTTCTCTCGATATATTACATGTCCGAGATTCGATCATTGATATCTCCATACCTAGTTTGATCTCCTTACCGACATGCACTCTTTTCTTGTTCCCGTGATATAACATTCTAGTGATCACATCACTTGCTTGCAAGCTATCCTAATGTGATATCACCGAGAGGACCCAGAGTATATCTATCCGTCATCTGGATTGACAAATTCCACTCTTGATCCATGAGCCTCAACATAACACCTTTGTAGTACTGAACCCATCTTTATAGTCACCCTGTTACGGTGTGACGTTTGATGTTATCAAGATACTCTTCCCGTGTCAGCAATTAACATGATCTCATGGTCTAAGGATAAAGATTACTTCGTATGATGTTATAGAAATAGAAATATAATTACTTGATCGTAATGCTATACTTCGGATGAATGTTCATCACATCATTCCACCAATGGTGTGACCTTGTTATTAACAACATCCAATGTCCATGATCAGGAAACCTTGATCATCTTGTTAATCAACAAGCTAGTCTATAAGAGAGGCATGACTAGGAACCCTTTTTGTTTATTAAACACACATGTATTAATGTTTCCGAATCAATACAATTCTTGCATGTAAAATAAACATCTATCATGTATAAGGAATATATAATAACAACTTTATTATTGCCTCTCAGGGCATATTTCCTTCAGCCCGAGAGGCAATAATAAAGTGGTTATTATGTTATTCCATGTTTATGACAAATGTTTAGTTTGCATGCTATAATTGTATTGATCGGAAACATCAATACATGTGTGTTTAATAAACAAAAAGGGTTCCTAGTTATGCCTCTCTTATAGACTAGCTTGTTGATTAACAAGATGATCAAGGTTTCCTGATCATGGACATTGGATGTTGTTAATAACAAGGTCACAACATTAGTTGAATGATGTGATGAACATTCATCCGAAGTATAGCATTACGATCAAGTCATTATGTTTATATTGCTATAAAATCATACGAAATAATCTTTATCCTTAGACCATGAGATCATGTTAATTGCTAACACCTGAAGAGTATCTTGATAACATCAAACGTCACACCGTAACAGGGTGACTATAAAGATGGGTTCAGTGCTACGAAGGAGTTATGTTGAGGCTCATGGATCAAGAGTGGAATTTGTCAATCCCGATGACGGATAGATATACTTTGGGCCCTCTCGGTGATATCACATTAAGATAGCTTGCAAGCAAGTGATGTGATCACTAGAATGTTATATCACGGGAACGAGAAAAGAGTGCATGTCGATAACGAGATCAAACTAGGTATGGAGATACCGATGATCGAATCTCGGACATGTAATATATAAGAGACAAAGGGATTTAGTTACCTGCGTTAAAGGTTCTCACGATCACAGAAGTCATCGTTGAATGTGTAGGAGTCAGTATGGATCTCCAGGTCCCGCTTCTGATTATGGATCTGAGAGGGGTCTCGATCATGTTTGCATTATTCGCGAACCATAGGGTGACACACTTAAGAGTTACTGGACACCATTTTGGAGCACATATGTTTCAGACGAAAGAATTGCAAAGCGCAGGAATTGTTTCGATAGAAACCGGAAATTGTTTCGGGTGAAATTGCAGAAAGTGTTTCTGCATGTGATATTGAAATATTGCAAGGGGTTATATGTGAATGTTTGTTAATTAAAGTAATTAACAAAATTCTGAATTAATTTAATAAAAGATTTTTATTAAATGAGAGAGCATTAAACTTGGAGAATTTGAATGCATTTAAAGTAGGGACTTTAAAGGGGAATTTGAAGAGGCATTTTAATGTGGAGGGGTTACCACCACATGAACGGAGTAGGTGAAAGGGCACCTCCCCCATGCGTTGGCCATGGAGAGAGGAGCACCCCCCTCCTCCTATAAAAGGCCACCCTCTCCCTCCTTATTCCTCACACCTCCTTGTGAAGGATCTCTCTCCCCCTCTAGAATTATTCCCCCATGGTCTCGGATTAGCGAGATACATGTTCCCGGTGGCATTTCGTCTGGAAGGAGTTCCTGGTTCCGCTGGATCGCTGGAGCGAGGAGGTGGAGGTTGTCCGGTGGCTTGAACGTGTGTGCGAGTACGGATGCGCTGCTGAGTTGCGGCGCTCGGACTTCCTCACGATCTTGAGATCGGCAAGTGTACGACTACATCAACCACAATTTCATACTTGTTAACAAAACTTGTTGTCTTCGAGGGTAAGTTCTCGTTGGATGTATGTCCACCCATTGCTTTGTACCTAGTAGATAGATCTTGGCGTGTAGTTCTCATCATAGGAATTTTTTTGTTTTCTATGCTGCAGACCCAATAGTGGTGTGGGCCCCCTAGCCGCCCACCAACCTTGCCCCTTCGCCTATAAGAAGCCCCTGGGACGAAAACCCTAAATAGACCAGCCTCCAGCCACGAAAAGTTCCGCAGCACCGCCGCCACCGAAGGGGAGATTCAGGGGACAGAAAGTCTCTGTTCCGGCACCCTGCCGGGACGAGGAAGTGCTCCCGGAGCCATCTCCATCGATCTCCACCACCATCTCCATCATCGTAGCTGATTCCCTTGATGAGGAGGGAGTAGTTCTTCCTCGAGGCTAAGGGTTCTACCGATAGCTATGTGTTCATCTCTCTCTCTCTATGCATGATCATATTGTGATCATGAGCTTTGTAATCAAGTAGATCTACCTTGCTACTCAAGTGCTTTAATAGATCTCTGCTCTCCCCATGTGTGTGAAAGTGACCGCGTGCACACCATGGTGGAACTTAGGCTAGAGATTACAAATACTTGTTATGAGTTATGTTTGGAGTTGGATATCTCTATGAAATTGTGGTGTTTGTTGGAACCATCCAGTGCTCAAGGTGACAGTGTGGGGTTTTCTAGATGGGAAAGGCTTTCTTTGAGGTGTGTTGGTATAACCCTACCATGGATTAGAGTGTCAAACCGGAGAGTAGTTCAGAGTAGTATCATGAAGAGAAGATATTTATATGAGAGTGTTCACTAGTGAAAGTATGATCCCTAGGCCTTGTTTCTAAGCATTGAAACTTCGTTTGCAACTAGATGTGTTACATGTTTGCTTGCTTCCATCTTTATTTTAGTTTGCCTTTAGTCTCTTCCACGCCATCAAGCTATTTTCTAGCACCGTTGTCTTATATCCATACCACTTGTATTTTACTATTTCTTCGCCGAACTAGTGCACCTATACACCTGACAAGTGTATTGGGTGTGTTGGGGACACAAGAGACTTCTTGTATCTTGATTACAGGGTTGCTTGAGAGGGATACCTTTGACCACTTCCTCCCTGAGTTCGATAAACCTTGGGTGATCCATTTAAGGGAAACTTGCTGCTGTTCTACAAACCTCTGCACTTGGAGGCCCAACAACTGTCTACAAGAATAGAAGTGCGTAGACATGAGCGACCTCTGCGGGATCAGATCCCCTCCTCATGGAAGTAGTCAACGCGATGTTGGTTGCTGCTAAAAACCTTGACAGGGAACGTCTCCACTCTGTCCAACGTGACTACGAGGATGTCTCCCTGCTAGAGGGAGTGGGTCTCGGAGAAATGGGTCCATCCTCTCTTGAGGCACATGCTCCCGTCTTCTTTGGAGAAGACGTGAGCACACCAGATGGTGTTGAAGCACCCAGCAGGCTGAAGCATTAACCCGCGAGGGTGGCTGCGGCTGCTAAAGGACCAAGCGAAGATGTCAGGAAGGTTCTCTTGGTGCAGCATCATATAGAACTCGAAGCCGGACAAATCCGGCCATGATTCCTAAAGAGCTATCACCGGGCAGAACGGTCCATCTCAAGGCGACAACCTCATCCAAGGCCTCGCCGACCTCTCCCTTGATCTGCCTCACCACCGCCCAATGGAAGCCAACCCTCCGGTGCCGGAAAAAGCAACCTGCCGATGCTAGCACCTGATCGACAAGGTGGACGGTGGCAATGCTTCTATAGAGAGCGAAGAGCAAAAAGGATAGAAGGAAAGATCTGGATATTGCCTCCTCCGTCGCGGCCGCTTAAATAGGGTGAGGGGATGGAGCTGCTCAGCACAGTGCTGAAGACTCAAGCCACTACAAGGGTATCCCTTGCATTCCCCTTGGCAGCAAAACTGAGGCGTCAAGATGTTCGTCAGAATCTGCTGGTCGGGTCCTAAGAAAGATCTGTAGGCAGCCCCCTAGTCTAGCGCCTGAATGAGTGGGGTACTTCCCTGGATCTCAAACCCCTCGAGGTGGCACCCCACCCGAGGGCTACTGCCAGTTCTGTGCTCTCCCGTGAGTCACGTAACTGTGGGCTCCGGGCCAGGCGCCTCTCGGCCTGTCTAATCGGGAGGCCCGGGAGGTCTTCCCAGGCAGATTCGAGGGTCCACCTCCCTGATTGGAAGGGCCCCCAGAGACAATGACAAACAACTAGCCTATGATGCCAGACCTGCTGCAACCTGTGCGCTGATCTAGCAGAAGAGTCAAGACCACACATTGCCCCACGGCAGCACTCAGGCAACACGTGGACGACATGCACACAAGGTTTCACCGCGTGCCACTTGACAACTCAGTCGGACGCCTACTCGGGTCCTGCCAGCACCCCCACTAACTGCCTCATCCGAGGTAAACCACCCGGAGACAAGGGCCCAGTTAAGTCAAGACCGATGCCATTCTGCCACAACCCAGTAAGAGACACACGATGCCAAAGCAGGGCTGCTAGGCCACGTTGCGAGTCCATAGAGACGCGTGGCTGAGCCCTCGTTGCCGCGCTCCAACCCATGTGGTGTCCCCTTACCGGTATAAAAGGAGGCCCAGGTCGAACGAGAAAGGGGAAAGGAGAGACACGTGTAGAATTGTGTGACCATCAGATACTGGATAGTTGCAGGACATAGGGATTCTATCACATTGAACCTAAACCTGGGTAAAAACACCGTGTCTCTCTCTGCACGATTGCATTCGTTCAGTTTAGCAATTTCGCTCTCTAGACATTGCGCCCCTAACCAAACATCAATGGGGACATACCCCAGTGTCGAAAACCGCGACATGACAATTCCATCTTATAGATGATCTCCACGTGTTGTAGTGCCCTTAAGTGTGTTACCCTATGGTTCGGGAATGGCATAGACATGATCGAGATGATCTCCAGTCAATGATCAATAGCAGGACCAGGATGCCCATAGTGACCCCTATGCATTCGATGAAACACCTTCATGCCGAACCATAATAGCCGAATCCAATTGCCTTTGTTACTTTGATACCGACTTGTTCGAGATCTGATCATTGGGATCATGATACCTTGTTCAATCTCGTTTCCAATAAGTGCTATTTTACTCGATCCAATGATATTCCATCCCCATGACCTAGTCATACGTTGCGCAGCTTATGGATGTAATTCACCGAGTGGGCCTAGTGTATCTTCCCATCACACAGGAGAACAAATTTCAATCTCGATAAATACGCCTCAATATGCCCCTCTGGAATTCCCAACGTACACCTTTATAGTCACCTAGTTACGGCCATGACAGTTGATGCAGTCAAAGCAGCATCGGGTGAAAGTGATTAGATATGATCTCACGGTCTAAGGATTAGGACACTTCATTTTGACAATTGCAATTGTGGACTGTGTGATATGATCGTGTTGCAACAATAATCTATGGGTAATGTCCATCACATCATATATGACTTCATTGTCAGTTGGCATAAATGCACCATGATCAGGAAACCTTGATCATCAGCTGCCCAATGAACTAGTTGAAAAGAGGCTACTATAGACCTTTGGTTTGTTTATATACCACACTTGTATCAATGTTTCCGCTTGATATAATTATAGCATGATATAAAACTATTATGAACTAATGAGATATGATAATAAACCCCTTTACTATCTGACTTAGGGAATATCTCCTAAATGTCCCACTTGCACTAGAGTACAAATAATCTAGTTGCATTATTACTAATCATAAACCATATCACATATGCATTTATTGACCATGCTTTCTCATGGAAAAGCTTCCTCTCCTAAATCTATTACTAGATCCTTTTAGTCCTTGTGTAAATCAATAATGTCACCTATTTGACATTTAACACCATTATCATATAAAGTGTTAAGGCATTTGTATTGGTGACAAAGTGAGACTTCTTTTTTCTAGTATATATAATGATAGTATATCAGTCAATTGGACTTTCAATGTTGTCATGTACAACTATAAAACACACTTAGTCGAAAGTCAAACTTTCTTAATACAAAAACCTCTCTTGCTAATTCTAAAGTATTCTAATACTTCTATATCTATATAGACTCTGATCAAATTGCAATATTTGCAACTTTGATGCCCGACAATGCTTCCTTTGCGCTAAACTTAATTCTGGTTCAATGATTAACTCTGGTCACTTAGCTATGGACAAGGCACATGTGATGTAGTGCATCTCTCTTTCCTTTTAACCATTGTCATGAATACCAAGTCACTACTCAATACTTCTCCTAATTACTCAAGTAAGAATCAATTCTTCACTTGAATCCATTCTGAACTATTTCAGAATTCAACTAGGACATTCTGAACTTCTTTCAGAATCCTCAAAGTATTTTGACATTTAATATTTATCAAAACATCCTGATCTATCCACATAGATCCTTCATGGCTCTAAAATATAGCCATCTACGTCCATATTTAAACTGGATATTATTCATATTTTTGATGAAATATCTCTCTAAACCCTGCCACTAATGCCTAATGATCAAAGGGGTATGCAATCCTTTCTTTCTATTTTTTCCTGCGTAGATAATGATGTTTGATGATGGGAATCACTACATTAAAGTCAAAGATACGATATTTCCAACAACCCAAAGAAACCAGGAGTTGTGAAGTGGAAGCAGACGCTTTAACGACCAACTATACGGCGGGAATAAAATTCTGGCTGTATAGTTGCGGTCGTATAGTTGTCGCCGCCACCACTAGGTCAAATAGAACAACTTTTGTGAAGGGACCCCTATATAAAGAGGCCTCGGGCGACGAGAAACAGGGCAAACTAGAGTCAAGCCATCCCCAAAACCCTGCATCCACAACACCAAAGAGCCACTAGAGGAATAGACTTAGATCTAATCTCTAAACCATTCTCCACCACCATAGCCATATTCCACCACTTGTAATAGTAGATCTCATCTTCGATTGGCAACATTGTAAGACTATTTGCTATCAATCTCATGATTTCCATTGCAATGTCTATGATCTTTGATTTCATCTCTATGTGTGAGTAATTCTCCTTCGGCTAAGGCCTTCGGCCTAGCCATGTAGCTTTTGTGCATGTTATTTATCATATATGGGATCATATATTAGTTTGTATGACATGATGATTATTGTATCCTCTCTTGCCTCAATCCAAGGACTTGTCAGGTACCCAAGACCCCGAGGATTGAGCCAGGTATAGGGAGTATGAGTAATGACTAATCTGCAGGTTGGGAACCCCAGTGACAGAAGGGGTACTACGGCTGTATGTGAGGGATTTACGTGGGATTAACGGTGACGTCACTATGCCTATCATTAGGTCTCTTTCTTCTATGGATGAGACTAGTAGGTTATTGCTATAAGCGGTTGTGGAGGCATAGAAATTATGGATGCACTTCCCACATATATTTATCTTGCTCTAACAATTACATGCATAGTTTATTATTATCTTTTATTCCCATCAGATGTTTGCATAGCTACAGGTGAAATCGAAAGCTCTAGGCCCTCTCTCTCCATCATCGACAACAACAAAAGACAGCAAACTCTTGGTCCGGTAAAACACAAAAAGAATTCTAAAACTCTAGAAGGTCCGTTAAAGTAACTTCACTATGCTTTCTGCTTCTCGAGGATTCGATAACCTAGGTCTACTAGGGAAAAGGAGCTATACTACATCCGTAATCCGGATCGAAGGTATCAACCCTTTTTCTGGCGCCATTTCTAGGGAAGCAATAGCTACCCTGGTGAGGTTAGTAGGAACCTTGCTAGTTTTAATTCTTGTTTTTAATTTTTAGTTTGCTTTCAGTCTTTATTTGAAAGACCAAAAAAATAGTTAGTCTTTAAATTCTTGTTTTTACTATTATAAGTCTTTGTTTAAGAAAACCCAAAAACATAGGAAATATGGTTGAAAAGAAGCTTGGGGAGTTTGCTACTCCCAACAATGATTATTTGCATACCCCTATTACCCAGCCAGCAATTACTGTTGATGATTATGAAATTAAGCCCCACTATTTAATTTTGGTTCAACAGAATCAGTTTGGAGGCTCTACTGTTGAGGACACAGGTATGCACTTGAAGACTTTCACTAAAATATGTGATATGATGCGCATAAAAGATGTTGACCTAGATGTGGTCAAATTGCGCTTATTTCCTTTCTCTCTTAGAGGAAGAGCAAAAGAGTGGTTGCTATATTTGCTAGAAATACTATTACATCATGGGTGGAATGTACTTCTTTATTTATGACTAAATTTTTCCCACCTGCAAAGACTATGCAACTAAGATCTAATATTACTGGTTTTAGATAGGAAGAGCGTGAGCCACTAGCACTTGCATGGGAGAGGATGAAAGAATACATGAGAAACTGTCCCAGTCACGGGATGGAATATTGGTTAATTCTCCATTTATTTTATAATGCTCTTAACCCTGTGTCTAAGTCTATGCTTGATACTGCAGCTGGAGGAACATTCATGGGTAATCATATTACCAAAGCAAAGAAGCAACTGCACAATATGCAAGACAAACATGCCCAATGGCATGTGGATAGATCAAACACGAAGAAGGTGAACTCCGTCTCACCATAAGAAAATGAAGAACTTAATGCTAAGTTGAATGAGCTCATATTAGCCGTAAAAGGGAAGGAAAGCCAGGTAAGAGCTATCCTAGAATCAAATATTGAAGAAATAGACTTCATAGCTCGTAATGATTATAACCCTTATTGGAAGAAGAATTATAATCCTAATTTTCAGAAACATTATTCTAGTCCTGCAGGTAACTCTAATAATAATATGGGAACAAGTAATGGTAGTCTCCAAGAAACACTTAAGTCTTTCATAGACCCACAAAATGAACAAAACAATATTCTTGTTAAAATAACAGAGAACCATGATGCTATGCTTGGTAAATTATCTAACCAAGTTGTGAGTTTGATGAATGATTTGCAGGCCCTCCAAGAAAGAACGAGGATTGTTGAGGCACTACTAGGTAAGATAACCGAGAGTCAAACTCTCATTCTAGATAAATTTCCAGGTAAAGCTAAGCCCAATCTTGTTGAAGACCTCAAGATGATAAGAATCCAAAGGGAGGAGCCTGAAGAACTTGATTATAGTAATGCTGCTTCACCAAATTACACTGTTGAATATCTTGTAAAAAGGATCAATATCAAGATTCCAGTAAGTGAAGGAAATGAAGAAGCCATGTACCAACACTTTGTTAATCAAGTAGCAATAAAGGTACGTGAGCTTGAGGAAAAATATAAGAAAATTGATGAAAAATTACATGTGAAGCTTGATGATATATTTGATCCTACTATTACTATTAAAATTGGGACCAATGAGATAGCTGCACTTTGTGATCTAGGTGCAAGCGTCTCAACAATTCCAAAAAGTCTTTTCAATAAGTTAAATCTTGGATCTTTTGAAAACACCGAGTTAAAATTGCATCTAGCAGATTCTACCTACAAACAAGCTGTGGGAATTAAGGAGAATACTTTAGTATACATTAAAGGTTGCCCTGCTCTTATTCATTTTGTTATTGTTGATATGCCTGGAGATGCTACTGATCCTATTATATTAGGCCGTCCATTTTTAAGAACTATTAAGGCTTTGATTAATCTACATGAAGGGAACATGAAGCTTCAACTACCTTCGCGGGATCCTTTTGTTATTCATTTTCCCAGGAAGAAGAAAGCCAAGCATGGTGAAAAGGAGGCCATCACTTTGAAGGCCAACTATTTTGGAGTGGGTGTTCCACTCATCTGGCCTAAGTGAGCAACATTGAGGTCAAGCTATTGACCATAAAAGAGCACTTCATGGGAGGCAACCCATGTGAAATAAAGGTTTGAGTTAAGTTTTTAAGTTTTAGTTTAAGTTTATGTTTAATTAAGAGTGCTAGAAAGCTACAATTGAGGACAAGAAGTTTAGTAGTACTAAAAATTCTGCTTAATACATGCTGATGTTGGTCGACAATATTTACTGTCATTTTTTTTGGTCAAAAACAAGGTATTTTACTAAGTTTCAGGATAAGAAAGAATTCACGAAGAAATAGAATTCTTTTAATGTATACAGAAGGTTTAACGACCAACTATATGGTAGGAATAAAAATTCTGACCGTATAATTCCGGTCATATAGATATTTTTGCAATCGATAATTTTTCTTTCATAAGTACTACCGGTTTAATGACCAACTATACGGCGGGAATAAAAATTCCGGCCGTATAGTTCTAGTCATATAGATATCGATGCTTTCGTACAATTTCTTTTCTAGGTACAGAGGGTTTGACAACCAACTATACGGTGGGAACAAATTGTTTCGGCGGTATAGTTCTGGCCGTATAGCTGCACCGCCAGGTGGAAACCCTAAAATTTTGACAGCAGACCAACTATACGGCGGGAACACATTGTTCCGGCCGTATAGTTCTGCCTGTATAGTTGCGTCTGACCACAAAATCGCCACGGGAGGTACCTCCAACCCCAAAACTTTAATCCTTTTTCTCTCTTCTACCTCCAAACTCTCTCAAAACCTCAAAGAGATCTTCATCTCTACTCAATTTCGTTCGATTTCCTCGCACACAAGTGATCTACAGTATGTTTCTCCTCTGATCTTCCAATTACTTTTTGCAAATTCATCTTAGATCTATCGTCATTATCAATCTAGGGTGAGACCTACTATGAATTAATTTCCATGGTTCTCTTGCCTAGATTATTATTTTAAGGGGATTCTTTAGTGTGCTATGATGAGGAATATGTTATACTTATTATTCATGGATCAAAAAGTTTTATTTTTGTCTTTATTTATTATTTTAGATGATGAACACAAGGAGCCAAACTCGTGCTCGTGCCACCGCTAGCGCTTCTCGGGCTGCCGCTCAGGAACGCATGGGGATACGGTTCAGGAATGAGCTCCAACATGATCACTTCAACAAGATCAAGAACCGAGAAGTGAAGGAAATCAAGTGGGCTTGCCCCATTATATTGAACCAACTCGGTATTTCCGATGACTTCAATTTACTTTGTAATAGGGTTGGCCCGCAAAACTTTTTATCCAATGATGTTCCTAATTATCGCCGGTTAACTTTTGAATTTTTAAGTTCTTTTCAGAGCACCGTTAAACTATGGCATGGAGAGGACACGATTTCTTTCCGACTTATGAACAACAATTACACTTTAACACTAGATGAATGGTGTGCATGTTTTAATTTCCCAAACAATGATGCTAATGCCCTACGCGCATCATTTACTGGCTTAGACCCTTCCCCTAAACTTTATTGTAATAAAATGAGTTTCACTTCTAGAGTAAGCTAGGGGAAGAACATTCAACATCCCGCAATTCGCTATTTGTTCTATGTTATTGCTAACACCTTGTAGGCACAAAATGAGTTCATAAGACTCAATGAGGAGGACATCTTAGTCCTTGCAAAACATGCTTACAACAACTGTGACTTGTCGCTCAACTTGGGTGCAATCCTTGTGCGCTACCTAGAGCACCAATCCTCCCAAAGCCAAGGACCAATCATAGGTCGAGGCGTCATCACTGTGCTTTCCATTGCCCTAGGCATCGACCTAGGTGAGTTGCAACCTGTGCAAGGTGAGCGACGTGTTGATTTCTCTACTTTAAAGGCTTGTGGAATTCTCACTAGGAGAGGTGGTGTTTATTTCTTGCACATTGCTAGAGCTAGGCGTCTCTATCCTGCTCCTTTGCCTAATGGTCTTTTCTCTATCGAGGAAAGACGTCTTCTTTATGACTTTGAGGTTGAGCAACACCAACCCGAGGAGGAGATTCCGGATGAGGATGAGAACCAAGAAGAGGATAAAGAAGTTCCTTATCAAGAGGAGCAACCACCAACCCGGTTCGCTACATACCAAGACTTCCAAGAACTTGGAGGGACTGTGGAGAGGATGCATAGCTTCTCTTTGAACCTCCGAGGAACAACTAGTAATTTGTCAACTCAATTTGCGAACTAGAGTAATGACCTTTTCCTGCCACCACAATGATTTGAAGGGCTTGCAAAAGCCTAAGCTTGGTGAAATTTTCCTCATTATCTTTATTTGGTGTTCATTTGCTTTTATTTTGAGGTTATGTTTTTAATTCAAGTTTATAAGCACTCGTGTTGGTTTCCCCAACACTTTATCTTTACTTATTTCTATTTGTTTTCAAGATTTTTAGCCAATCTTTGCCACCAATTTTCTATTCTTTAATTCCCTCTGCCAAAAAGAACAAAAAGATTTCTCCATTTATCTTTATTTCCCCTCTTTCTTTTCTTTCCGCCTCGAGGCTCTCATGTATTTGCAGGAAGAGTGATTGACTTCGAGTTTCCAAGAAACAAATCAAAAGGGAAGAGAGAAGTGGAACCAAACATGAGAGGTACGCATTATGACTCCCCACTTTTGAAGTTTGAGAAACCCATGCTAGTTAGTAGTAATTGTTGAGATATTATATTGGTGGAGTGAGTCTTTATATTGTAGTAAAGTTTTGTTTGCATGGGTATTTAGTTGGGTACGTTTTGTTCCAGCTCTTGTAGTTAACCAAGTCTTGCCTAAAAATTTGCTAAACAATTGTAATAAGAAAAAGTCTCACAATTGAAGGCTTGGGTGTTGTAGTGTTTAGTCTTGAAGGCTTATTTCTTGAGACACTTAACACCATGGAAAATAATGATTGACCTGATAGCTCTCTTTAAAAGGATTTGTTCGATTGAATTAATGTTTAGCGGTTTTTGTGAGCATGCCAAAGTTTAACTTGTTAATCATAAGAATGATATAGCCTTATGCGTGTTAAACTTCATGGGATGCCAGAAACTCCACTAGCCTACGAACGATCTTCATGGAGGAAACTTCTAGATTTCGGCTATGAGTTGATTAAACATATGTAGCAGCAATACTATAGTGGGTAAGATTCTTGGCACTCCTGGGTAGCTGTGTTCATGATGGAATCACTCCCCTGACTGATATGAGTAATCATTGTGCAAAAGGAACAAAAACCTTAGTGATGCGACGAGTGTCCATCACAGCTCGATAAACTAAATAATTTTTTGGGCATGCTCTCAATTACTTAAAGACTGAAATTCTTGAAGGATAATGAATGGCAAAGTAGTACTTGAAAATTCTTGATTTATTGATGTGGGAGAATTGAGATACTCTAGTGTATATGCTTTTCATGACAACTCTCACACTCTCAATTTTACATGATTATACTTTATTGTTCGAAGTCAAGCCTATGAGTTGATTACATGGCATGGAATAAAATTTACTCATTTGAATCATCCATGTTAAAAATAATTTTGTTGCGCTATAAAGATGCATAAAACCCGTATGATATGCTTGCCATTACTCTATCTATGCTGAAATTTTCAGATTTATAAAGTGGAGGAAACATGAGACTATCAATCATGAGTAAGATCTCATCTTGTTATTTCAGTTTAAATGATGAATTCCTTTTTGATTTTGGTTTTCTTGCTAGAGGACGATCAAGTTTAAGCTTGGGGATGTTGATGGCTCTGAAATATAGCCATCTACGTCCACATTTAAACTGGATATTATTCATATTTTTGATGAAATATCTCTCTAAACCCTGCCACTAATGCCTAATGATCAAAGGGGTATGCAATCCTTTCTTTCTATTTTCCCCTCCATAGACAATGACGTTTGATGATGTGAATCACTACATTAAACTCAATGATACGAGATTTCCAATAACCCAAAGAAACCAGGAGTCATGAAGTGGAAGCAGACGCTTTAACGGCCAACTATACGGCGGGAATAAAATTCCAGCCGTATAGTTGCAATCGTATAGTTGCCACCACCACCGCTAGGTCAAACAGAACAACTTTCATGAAGGGACCCCTATATAAAGAGGCCTCGAGCAATGAGAAACGGGACGAACCAGAGTCAAGCCATCCCCAGAACCCTGCATCCACAACACCGAAGATCCGCGGGAGGAATAGACTTAGATCTAATCTCCAAACCATTCTCCACCACCATAACCATATTCCACCACTTGTAATAGTAGATCTCATCTTCGATTGGCGACATTGTAAGACTATTTTCTATAAATCTCATGATTTCATTGCAATGTTTATGATCTTCGATTTCATCTCTTTGTGTGAGTAATTCTCCTTGGTCTAAGGGATTCGGCCTAGCCATGTAGCTTTTGTGCATGTTATTTATCATAGATGGAATCATGTATTAGTTTGTATGACATGATGATTATTGTATCCTCTCTTGCCTCAATCCAAGGACTTGTCAGGTACCCAAGACCCCGAGGATTAAGCCAGGTATAGGGAGTGTGAGTAATGACTAATCTGCAGGTTGGGAACCCCAGTGACAGAAGGGGTAGTACGGCTGTATGTGAGGGATTTACTTGGGATTAATGGTGATGTCACTATGCATATCATTAGTTCTCTTTCTTCTATGGATGAGACTAGTAGGTTATTGCTATAAGCGGTTGCGGAGGCAATAGCAATTATGGATGCACTGCCCATATATAATTATCTTGCTCTAACAATTACATGCATACTTTATTATTATCTTTTATTCCCATCAGATGTTTTGCACATCTACAAGTGAAACTGAAAGCTCTAGGCCCTCTCTCTCCATCATCAACAACAACAAAAGACAACAAACTCTTGGTCCGGTAAAACACAAAAATAATTCTAAAACTCCTGAAGGTCCGTTAAAGTAACTTCACTACGCTTTCTGCTTCCCGAGGATTCGATAACCTAGGTCTACTAGGGTAAAAGAGCTATACTACATCCGTAATCCGGATCGAAGGTATCAATCCTCTATGTTTAATATATGTGAACTTTCATCCATCTAATGATCTAGTCATTTCTAATACCACACTACAAGAAAACTTTCCTTCCGCAACGACTTGGCCCGACGGTCATCGTAGAAGGCGCGTCTTCCACGATGAATTTCTCGGCTCAGCCGTGGCCGATGGAAAACTTTTTTCTAGTTTCACGGCCCTCTACTATGATGGAACTGCTAAAAACATGGAGCAAGATTTTCGGTTAATCGATCGATGTTGACTCGCCGAAGTCTTTTCAGGCGTGTGGGTCCTAGACATTAGTGTCTCTAGCGGACCATACTTTTCAGTTGCGCCTCCCTAATTTGAACTCAATAACATTGGTAGATGCGTCTACCGTTTAGTCAGGCTGCTGGGTCCCACATGTCTGCCTCTCATTAGCAGAATCGTGTGTATGATGGAATTTTTTCCTTCGCTCGTGCTATCCTGTTCCAAACTTGATAGTGTTACTCAATGCATCTACCGTTTAATCAGGCTGATGGGACCCACATGACATCCTCTCATTAGAACAAACGTGTGTATGATGGAATTTTTCCCCTCAGTTGTGCCTCCGTGTTCCAAACTTGATAGTGTTGCTCGCTGCATCAGCCATGTTGGTGGGTTCCTTATGTCAGCCTCACATTAGAAGAATCATGGGTATGACAGACTTTTTTCTACTCTAGCGCTACCCTATTCCTAAATAGACTAGATAGTGTTGCTCGACGAATCTGCCGTTTGGTCACGCATCTAGGTCCCGTAGGACAACCTCTCATTATAAGGATCGGTTGTATGATTGACTTTTTTCTCTGCTCGCGCCTCCCCGTGTTTTGAACTTGATAACGTTGCTCGCTGCATCAGCCATTTTTTCAGGCTGTTGGGTCCCCCCATGTCAGCCTCTCATTAGAAGAAACATGTGCATGATGGAATTTTTTCTCGCTCGCACCTCCCTGTTTCGAACTTGGCAACGTTGTTCGATACAACACCTATATAAGGTCACGGTGGTGGGTCCCACATATCGGTCTATCTTTAAATGAAATGTGTGTATGATAGACCTTTTTTTCAGCCGCGTCCGCTATTTTGACCTTTGCAATGTTGCTCCATGTGGAAGCCATGTATGTTCTTGCTGCTGGGGCCACCATGTTAGCTTTCTGGTATGTTCTAGCTTGTGGGTCCCCGATGCAGCCTTGTATGTTCTGGCAGTTAGGTCCCTGATGCCAGCCTCTATGTACAAGTATTTAACTTTTTTTAAACCTGACCACTAAACTCGAGGACTGCTGCAGGATGGTGGGTCCATGATGTCAGCCTCTCTGTAATGAAATATTACTATAGTAGCAGAAAAAACTCAAGACTTCCAATAGATTTAAATTGTGTTTGTTGCCACTATGCCAAAGATATTTGTAGAAAATATATTATTAAACATTCCTTAGTACCTTCAAGTTATGTGTTAATGTTTTTAAAAAGATGTCGTGTGTCCATGTTTATATTTTTAAAAATAAAAGGGCAACCTCCTGGCATTTCAATTTATAAAATGCCACATATATAATGGACTAGTTTCTTAAAAATATGGGTAGGCGGAGATTTTTTTAAGAGTTAGAGGCGGATTTTTTTAAGAGGTGGGGGCAATGCTTAAAAGTCCGAATTAAAAATATTTTGGGTTATTCTACATGGTCCATCTACATGCGCTATACTCCATGGGCTCCTTTCTTAAATTTCACTAGGCTGTGCTAAGCAGTCCCTTGACCCTGACAAGGACGGATTAAAATTTTCTTGCCTATGCTCCATGGGATCCTTTCTCAAATTTCACTGGCCTGTGCTCAGCAGTTCCCTGACCATGCGCTTAAAAAAAGCAGTTTCCTGACCCTGAAAAGGCGTGTGTATGTTAGACTATTTTTTCAGGTCAAACTTGATAACGTTGCTAGGTTCTCCATGTTAGCCTCTCACCACGCTGGACTTTTTCTCACTCGCGCCTCCCTGTTTCGAACTTAGCAATGTTGCTCGATGTAGCATCTCTATAAGGTCATGCTGCTAGGTCCCATGTGTCAGCCTTTCTATAAATGACACGTGCACATGATGGACTTTTTTTCAGCCCCGTCCTATGTTTTGACATTGGTCTGTTGCTAGGTCCATGTATACATGGTACAAAGTAAAGGACCAAATATACACCCATAATATATGGATGTCGATCAAATTATAATTCTTTGAGCGTTATCTATTATAATTTTATATAGTGATGATATGTCATATGTTTATTATCTTGGTCTCACATGCAGGATACATGGAACTTACTAGTAATGAAGTAGTTTCTACAAAAAAACATAGGTAGGCGGAGCTTTTTTGGGGGGTTGGGGAAGGGGATGACCATAAAGGCCGAATTAAAAATATTTTGGGCTAACTGGGGGAGGATGCCCTATTCGTCATGGCTTCACTCCAAAAGTGAATGCGCTATGGTCGGCAGACACAAGACAATGAAAAGGCTGAATTGGAAGGTTTTGGGTAATTTTTGGACCTGATAGGCTAATTTCATGGGCTCGGTAATAAAAATTCTAGACCTCAATAAGGAAGAAAAAATGAGGGAGAAAATTTTGGCTGATATTTTCCGTGAAAATTGTTGACAACCAGGACACATACCCCGTGCACACGAAAACTTTCCCACTCACGCCTTCACTCTAGCAGCCAGCTACTTTCTCTTTGCGCCATTCTTTTGGAGACGCACAGGTGGTCAAAACCACAGGCCGCGCACCAAAACATTCACACTCCGTCTATCAGCCGGGGAGGCCTGACACCATTGCTGGCGGCGTCATTCTTTTCGAGACGCACACAGGCCGGCGGCCAGTTGGTCGATCCCCATGGTATGCTTATAATAACCTTAGTTCGCTCGAATCATTCCCTAGAAGTAGTTTCGTACTCGATCTATTCGTTTGACATTGTTCTGCACTTGATCTATTTGTTCGAATTAGTTGGCATTTTGCACTCGGTCGATCTGTTCTCTCAAATTGTAACATAGTTCTACACTCAATTTCTGAAATAAGCTAAAATTACGTGGCATTTATAGTTCTATATTCAATCTAGTTGCTCAGATATCTTAGCTTAATTAGATCTGTAATCAACCTGTTCGGTAAAATATCTTGAAAGCTTCTAACCATCTCTATCCTCAATAGATGGATAGATATTGGATACTGAATGGAAAAAAAGCAACACCTTCATATTGGGAAGGTGTTAGTGACTTCATGAAGTTTGTTAGACAGCATAACGGTGACTCGGATGTGTTTTTCCCATATCAGCAATGCCTTAATTATAAAAATCTGAGTCAGAGCATAGTCGTAGACCATACATTCGTTAATGGGATGCAACACACATATATTAGGTGGACTAAACATGGTGAACCATCTGTTCAGCCTATTCTTGATCCTCTAGTTGATGTTGATCCGCCTAAAGCTCATCAGATCGAGGATGAGGACCTTTCTGGTTTGTTAAGGGACTTGTACCCCACTGCAAGCAAAAAAGGCGTTCATTCTCTTAAAAGATCACTTTTCTCTGACCTGATAGAAGATGCCAAGTGTTAAGTGGACCCTGATTCTAGTATCTCAAGATTCGAACTGGTAATGAAATTACCAAAGGAGTAGTCGTTCAACAAGATTACCAACAAAGCTTTCAATTCAGTGATTAAGGTGTACAGCAAGTCAATCCCTAGGGAAGGACTGCCAAAATCCTTTTATGAGATGAAACAGTACATCAAGGTACTTGGACTATCATATGAGAAGATCCATTTTGTCCAAATAACTATGTACTGTTCTGGGAGGATTATGAAAACCACGATGAATGCCCGGTATGTAACGAATCAAGATGGAAAAATTGTGATAAAAATAAGAAAGATCCTTGTAAGGTTCTTAGATATTTTTCAATTATAGATAGATTGAAGAGGTTCTTTCAGTCAGAACAAACATCTAAGGAAACAAGATGGCACAAAGAGATTCTTAAGCCAGCGATTACTTAATGAGACATCTAGCTGATGGCGATGAATGGAAGAACTTTGACAAGGCTCATCCAGGATTTGCAGCGGATCCAAGGAACCTTAGACTTTGCCTAGCTATAGATGAATTTAACCCATTTGGCAACATGAGTAACTCGTATAGCATGTGGCCAGTACTTTTTACAATTTACAACCTGCCTCCTTGGGCATGCACTGATCAGTCCAACTACTTGCTGGCTTTACTCATCCCATGTCCCAAATCACCTAGGAAGGATTTTGATCTGTTCATGCAGCCTCTTATACGAAACTTGCAGGAACTATGGAAGGGTCTCATGACTCCTGATATTGTTGCCAAAAAACCTGAAGATGCAAAGTTCCCTATGCATGTTGTTGTGCTATTCTGCACCCATGATTTTCTAGCTCTTGGAACTATGTCAGGCAGAGTGACAGCAGGTTATAATGCATGTGTTCGTTGTGAGACAAAACAGGTCACAATGAGGCTACAAAATAAGACTGGTTTCCTTGGCCACTGGGTTTTTCTTCTTCAAGGCCACAAATTCTGAAAAAACTTAAAAAAATTGCAGTTCTATGGAAAGAGGACTGAATATGGCACTGCACCACAAAAGTTCACTGCATCTGAGTTGCAGGCGCATTTACAAAAGGTCAGAAATGTCAAACCAGGAAAACAACCAGCTTCCAAACAAGGTAAAAGAAAGAATACAAAAGATGCACCGAAAGTAGGAGCAGTATCCAAAAGGAAGAGAGCAAAAGAAGTAGCAGCAGATGCCCAAGGGAAGGAAAGGAACCAAGAATATTTTATAAGCGCAGATCCACTCTATGGGACTTGCCATATTGGGCTGGTAACACGCTTCGACATAATATTGATGTCATGCACATGGAGAAAAATATATGTGACAGCATTATAGGCACATTACTCAACATTCCATCCAAGACAAAAGATATCTATAATGCTAGGCTTGACTGCGAAAAACTCAACATTAACAACAACTTGAAGCTGCATCCTAAAGATACGGTTGATAAGGGTGGTGAAAAACATTACAATTTATGAGGTGCAGAATTTACCTTGCCGATGAATAAAAGGGTACTATTTTGTGACTTCCTCCAAGGTGTGAAGTTCCCATCTGGATTTGCTTCCAACATTGCAAATTGTATCAATGCAAAGGGGAACAAGCTCCAAGGGTTGAAAACTCACGATTGCCACATCCTACTACAAAGGCTTTTAGCTCTTGGCATTAAAGGTTTAGTGAACAAATATTTATACAACATGCTTGTAGAGTTGGGAAAGTTCTTTAGGGAAATCTATAGCAAAACTCTGGATAGAAGACTTATAGCGCATCTTCTGATGGACATAGCAGAAATCCTGTGCGAGCTTGAGTTGATATATCCACCAGCCTTCTTTAATGTGATGGTGCATTTGGCTATTGATCTGACTAAAGATGCACTTTATAGACATCCCATATAGTACGGATGGATGTACCTTATAAAACATCGACTTTGCACTTTGAAGGGTACTGTTAGGAACAAGGCTAGACCAGAGGCTTGCATTGCAGAGGCATACATTGCTGCTGAAGCATTTGCATTTTGCTCAAGATACATTCCTGGTCATAAAACAAGATCCAATCTGGGTGGCAGAATTGAAGAAGTCGAAAAATCTTTTTTTAACCATGGTATTCGCCTAGTAGGAAAGAAGGAACATAAAACATTAATGCAGCATGAATATGACCAATTTACTTGGTATGTGCTGAATAGCGCTGATGAATAGTGCTGATGAGGCTGAAAACTTTTTTGCATTAGTACTATTCATACATATCCTCACATATATGAAATGAAACTTGTAGCAAGATATGTTCAGATGTCTTACTTGAGTATCATTTTTGTAGGTTATTTAAAGCAACAAAAGGAAAAGATTATGTTGCACCAGTATGTGGGGGTGGGTTTCAGGAATGGTTTAGGAATCATGTAAGATGGTCAATTGAACTTTGAATTGCATATGAATTGTGCACATGAGATGACCTCTTGATTATTTTGTATAACCGTAGATCACGAAGCTGCGTGAAGAGAATCTAGGCGATGTTAGTGATGGTCTCTATGCCCTATCACGTGGTCTGGCAAAGAGGGTGTAGACAACTTCAGCTTGCAATAATGATGGTATCCACTACAACACTTATGAGTGTGAGAAACATCTTAAGACACATAACAATGGCATCATGACTAGTGGAGAGCACTTGATAGCCAAAATGAAGAAGTCAGATGACTATGATCATTATGGTCGCATAAAAGAGGTTATTGAGTTGAATTATAACGACAAGGCTAGTGGTCGATCTGTGGTTCTATTCAAGCGTTATTGGTATGACCAAGATCCGAACAATAAAAGAGGCCCCAGAAATGATGGGAATTTCATATCGATCAATACTACCGCTGAGTGGTACAAGGAGAACCTTATATTTTGGTAACTCAAGCTTCCAAGGTAATATTCTTGGATGATAGAGATAATAACGACTGGCAATATGTGCAAAAGTTTGAGGCAAGGAGCACCTATGATGTGAATGAGTATGACGAGCCAGTCACCACAGATGTTGCCCACCAAGATGATCTCAGTGGTTGTATGGTAACTGAGCTGGCTGATGTCGATGAAAACTTGATTGCCATAGGCAGCTCTATGCATGACGGACAAGTAGATTTCACTAGCGAGGTTAGTGTAGTCGACAAAGACAAGAATAAACTGGTTCTACCTGATAAATCTCGGGACATGTATGATGAATGGCAAGGGGAAGAAGATCCAACCCAGTCGGAATATGTGGATCTAGAACGCAGCGGTGCTGAAAGCGATGATGGTGACGATGATTAGACTGTTGTTTCATATTATGCAGTGAGATGATGAACAGTGGTTCGTATTGGTTTCCTCTTTATAAAATGTATGAGACATGATGACAATTTCCTGTTGGATTGTAATCCTAGACTAATTGTTTTCCCTATCTAAATTGGATTAAGCTTAATTCAACAAGTGCAAACATATGTAGAACAGGTTCACTTGGTGTGCAGATACATTGGTTCAGTACATTAATTAATTATCAACCACAGGATCAGGTTTCGTACAAAAGGGGGCATATGCACCACGTGTCAGTAGAGATGTGCGAGCACATTGTCTCGGTAGATAGGGCAGCTGGCGTTGGTCTCAAACCAAGTGAAGATGCACTTGTGGTGGTACGGATGGTTGCATCCCTGGAGACGCACTGTTGTGTGCTTCGATAGTGCCTGAATGCATATGCTGCAGTGGCCATCCTCCTGCTCAACCAGGTACCAACTGTCTTGAAGCGCCGGCAGGTTGACGATGAGGCGGATATCCACACTGAGGGTTAGGTCGAAGTGGAACCCGTGGACCCACTCATGCTAGAGTTGGTGCAGAATGTCGTATGGCATGATGATGTCCCACTCCTCTACCATGAGTTCCAGGTTCTTCAGCAGCCATACACGGCCAAGAACCTTCGCATAGTTCCCACGACCTTGCTCTCTCTTCGCAGCTTGCTGGGAGGTAGGCTAAGATTCAACACCTCCTCTTCGCAGGGTGTGGTCGCAACATCGTCCACCTCTAGAGGGGCTGAGATGGAGCCAGGCATCCTCCTAAGCTCGTACGTCCTCGAGGAGAAGATCTTCAGTGTCATTGTGTACACCATCGCCTCGTCAAATAATTGTGGCTCGACGACGGAGAAGTCGATTGTGGCTGCGGAGACGCGGCAGGAACGGAAGACATGGGGGCTAGACTCGATGATGCGCTCCTGTGAGGAGCGCTCTAATTCTGGCGGAGCCGCCATTTGGGATTTTTTTGGGGGGTGGGGGAGAGGAGGGGGTGGGGGCGGGGGCTAGTCGATGGTGATGGCCTGGATGAGGGTGAAGAGGCCAGGGGAAATGGGTGAGAGTGTACTGCTCGAAGGCGGGGCCGCGCTACCTCACTCCCCAACGTCAGACCTAGCTCGTCCTCTCTTCATGGTTCTATTTAGGTTGGTCATAGTGCTAAATATCTTACACTAGTAGCTTGAAGATATTACTACCTTCATAGTGGGTGATAAAATGTGTGTGGTGTCATGCAAGACCTAATTAATTAGGTTCTAGACTCATATAGTATTGGTATGTGTGATGTTATGGTAACTTGCTAAGTTAGTACATCCCTCTTTATTATCATTAATTATCATGCCATGTCACCAATTTGCTTAGTTGGCATTGCATGTACATGTAAGTTACTAGCTAATAAGTTACTCCCACTATGACTAGCCTTAGGGGAAGTCTAAAATAAACCTAGAATTTCTAGGGAAAAGGTAAATCGAACTCCAACACAAAATCCTTGAAATTGGCTCTCCAAACTTATCAATCCTGGTCTATTCTTAACCGATGCCAAATAATGTTTTTGTGTCACCATCAACACAATGGAGGGCACTGCCTTGTAGAAAAGAAATCGGCCCCACATTGATAAAAATGATTTAGCTTAACCTGACCAGAGGGATGGCTGTTGTCTCTGTGTTAAATAGAGGAAGGGTTGTTGAGTTGGATAGGGAAGACCAATATTTTTACATATGCTGAGTTTGGGCATCGGAGCAAGTAGCTGATCCGGTTCCTTGATTTTTTGTGTGGCATCGCTTGTGCAACGTAGGCACTGGTTCCAGATGGATGAGAAGTGGTTTGGGCACCGATATTTGCATACGCTGTGGAGGGCCACCCAAGTTCTACGGAGTTGCAAGCTTTTTAGCTAAAAGAGAGCAACTATGTAGATGCACAGGCTGGTGGTACTTCCCCTTGCTATCGGTAAAAGAGAGAAACTATGTTGATGCGATGATGATTTAATTTATTTATATAACGTAACTAGTATAGGTACGACACAACCACGGCAGAAACTAAACCATACTCTAGACGGATATCATACGGTTCTTCTTTGTCAAGAACCTATGTCGCCCTCTGCCCGTGCGGGCACACCGTCTTGTGTTCGATGAACTCGAGGAAGCTGCCAGCCATGTCGCACCCTTTGTTGTTGCACTTGAGCCTCATTCCCAACGACATCCAATCCACGGTAGTGGTTGGTTTTAAGACGCCTCCATACTCACATCCTTGGCACTGGCCATCGGACAATTTTCCAACACATTGTGCACATGCTATGTGGGTCGCATCCTTGCCAAAGCATTGCTCATGCAAGGAAAATAGATTTAGCCCAAAAAAAGAGTTGTATCGAACCAGTGTGGAACACATCCTAAAGAAAGAAGTAATAATCATGTACGCGAAACGACGAACAATTTGAAAACATAGCTTGCAGCTCAAGACCTGCCTCATTGCACTCATGTCAGTTGTAGCTTCAAACCACTCGTCCGCCATAGAGCCGCCCTCTTCAACTGTGGCGGATCTGAGAGAGATTTTGAGGCCGAGCAAGAGAGCAGAGGGAGGAGCGTAGATCTGAGAGGGTTGATGAGAGCGAGCGAGAGAGACTGGTACTATAGTTAAATACTAGGAATACTACACTCCTCACCTAACTCTAGGAAATATCGTCCGCCCATCCAAATTCAATGGCCATGAGCCGATACCTTATCTCTTTGGCAAGAGACTGGCACGGAGAAAACTAAGGAAGCACTATGTTTCCTGAGTAATTATCTCCCTCTGACCCGGTGTACACGTCGCTTTGACGACCTAGGGCTACGTGGAAGCCTAAGTACTATACTTCAGTACTACTATGGGATGGAGGTACTAGTAATACTCTATCTCTGTTTGGGATTAGACTAGCCCCAACGGGGGTATCAGGTGGTACGTATCATGCATTATTACATGCATAGAAAATGCTTATGTGTCATGACAATTAATGATGAAAGATATTGTGTTGGTATCACAGGTAGAGTATTATAAAAAAATAATCTCAAATAAATCATGTACACAATTTTACCTTGAGATTACAAAACAATAGATACACTAAGACTATGATACTACTAGTACTAAGTACTATACAGTACATGATAGTAGTACTACATATTGTGGAGTGGTATCACATACTAGTACTCATAATATAATCCCTCCGTCCAGACATAGTTGACTTGGATTTGTATAGATTTGAATGTATCTACACACTAAAAAATGTCTAGATACATTTGAATCTAGACAAATGTAATACAATTATTTCTGGACGGAGGGAGTAGTACATGATACTACTAATAGAGCAACTCCAACAGCTTACCCATATATGGGTAAGAGGTGCAAAACCCGCTTTTATGGGTAAGATGAGCAAAAAACGTGCTCCAACAGCTACCCATAAGTGGTCCCCCACAACAAATTTTTGGGTGATCATCCATTTTTTGTCACCTCCTACCCATATATGGGTAGATGGACACAAAATGTGGGCAAGAGGCAATATGTACCCATATGTTACCATGTCAACACAAAACGCAGGCGGGAGGCTCCAACCACCCAACCGGAAGTTTCCGTCCGCCCTGACCGCGTTGACCTAACCATGCCACCGCTCACCGCTATCACGCCGGCCACCATCGCGCCATGTCTGGTCTTCCCTACCTTCCGCAAGCCCCTGCCGTCCTTCTCCTAGCCCGCTCCCGGACATTCCCGACCGATTTTAGGTCGCAGCCATGAGCCTATGCGTGGCTGGTTTCCAGCCGATTTCTGCTGCCGAGCCTCTCCGCCGTGGATCCTGCACCTCCGGCACCTCCGCCAGCCCCACTAAGGCAATTCCGGCCTCAATTTTGCCGCGGGCACGACCTAGCTTTAGCGCGCATGACCTGGACGACAGCGACGGGCAACTCGCCAGTGCCCCTGACCTCACCCGCCCTCCTTTTCATCCACGGGTAGCTTGCAATTTCCCTGACCTCAACGCTCCCTTGTAACATACCAAAACTTTAATCCAAGGTTATTAAGATCCAAATCATCAAAATTAGGGTTAACAAAAACTTTTTCAATTGAAATTATCAAAACATTCATATGTGTGTGCATTTAAAAATAGGAGTTGTTTGAATTGCCATGTTTAAGTGATCCATTGCTTGTAAAATGATTCTTAGGTGAAATAAACATCATCTAGATCATCCCCAAACAAATCCCAAAGAAAAACAAATCAAAATGAATAAAAGAAGCAAATGGTCATTTGTGCCATTTTAATCAGCATGCCTACTTTGGCTATTCCTAGTACTCAAAACTTAACAGAAACAAATGTGGATCTTTGAACCCCTTGATAGTACACATAATGTTGTACCAAGGCCCACTTTGTGATCTGCCAAAAACATTCAAACACTATATTTAAATGGCATTTGAAAATTGAATCTATTTCATATGGGAAGATCCCACTATTTCAAAAACCACTCAAACAAGCTCAAGTTTCAAAACCCAAGCACCCACTAAGCCCCAAGATTAATACTAGCACACCCACCAAAAATCTTTTCAAAATTCAAAAATAAAGTTCTTTCGGCCATTTTCACAAACACCTTGTGGACAGATTTCAAACAAAAACCAAATCCACTATTTGAATAGTGTTCTAGCCAAACTTGTCCCCCATTTGTCCTCAAAACACTCTCATTGTCCCTAAATGATCAAACCATGCCTTTATCACCCCTTCCCCTATCCCCTAGTGGCCATGCCATGCCATGCCGAGCACATGCTGGCCGGCCAACCATGCCACCATCGCAGCAGACCATCTCACCCCCTCTCACCATGTCTACAAGCTAGCCCTCACCTCATCGCCACTCTCTGTCCCCTCCCCAAGCCAGGCCAGAGCATGGACCACCGCCAAACCACCGCGCCCAGTGCGACTGCGCCATGCCGAGCACGCGCCAGAGCGCCGCGCCCGACACGCGTGCACAAGCCGCCCCTTGACCGCAGCCCGCGTCCACCGCTTCGCCACGACCTAGGGAGCACGCCGGACATGCCCGTTCGCCGCCCAACGCACCACAGCCACTGCTCGCCGTGGACACCACTGTCTCTGCCGCTCAGAGCGCCAGCTCCGCCCGATCGCATACCACCGCCCCTAGTCCCGTATTCACTTCGTAGAGCACCGCCAGGAGACCAGCGACCGCCCCCTACCTCGAGCCACGCTGCTAGCACGCTGTGCAGCCCTCACTGGAGCCGCCTGCCCATGCCTCTTAGTCGCGTCGTCGTCCTATTAATAGAGGCCAACCCCAGCCCCATTCGGCACACCACTCACCTCCCCTCACCTCACTGACCGTTCCCCACCTCTAGCCAGAGCAGCGCGAGCAGCCGTTCGCTGGAATTGCACCGGAGCAGGCCGCCTCTGGAGGAGAAGGGCGCCGCTGATTGTGACCACCCCCGGAGCTGCCTCGACCGTCCCTGAGCTCGTCGTCGACCACCAGTCCATTTGCCCGCCTCGCCATTGTCGCTGGAGCCCTGGTACGCCCCCTAAGCACCCCCACTGCACCGTTAGGGTTAGAGTTTGCCGGCGACAGGTCCGTCGTCGATGATGATCCCCAGCCGTTGATCCCCATTCTAATCCAACGACCCACATCGCCCCGTACCGCTTCGCGCGTTATGAGCCGCTGACCGCCCCTGTCAGCTGAGCCCCGCGCCACGTAGTGTCACTGGGCCGGCCCGTTAGCATTCCCGCGTGACCCAGTTAATTCAAATTAGGACTTTTCTATTTAGTTTGAACCTAGTTCTGTCCCTTAGTTTGAAAATCAATTCAGAGAGATTTACAAATCCAAATGGAGTGATTCCAATTTTGTTAGAAAGCTACTGAAAAGATCTACCCAAGCCCGTTGGATTTAATTCAATTAGGGTTAGAGATCTCTCCTAGTAAAAATAACAAGACAAAAGTTGATTCCCACCTTAGTGAACACTCTTGAGTTGATTCCAACTCTCAAAAATCACATTTAACCATACCTATATGAATATGTGATAATATTAAGGTTTAGATGCAGTTACTTTGGACTAGTACCAAAATAATGGTATATAGGCATTTCTAGTCACTTTAAATCATTAAATAATGAACTTAAACCAAAGTAATTATGAACCAACCCTTAAATTACATTCCCACCTGTTAAGATATGTGGTGATGACATGTGTCCACATGATCCCATATTTTAAGTGGTGAATATTAAATCTTAGTTAATTTTCAATGAGTAGAAATTACTTTTCTTAAATAAAAAGAATGAAACTAGTTAATAAAACTTGTGATGCTTATGATGATAATAGATCATCAAATGTATGCATTAGAGTGCTAATTAGACTAATTAAGTATTGTTTGGTGATTGTGTATACCGTATGTATTTATAGAAGATAGTACCGACCAAGCTTACGAGGAGGACGAGTTCTACCAAGAGGAGGAAGACAACTTCAACCACTGCACCAACCAAGGCAAGCTACTATTAGCAAGCTAGGATTAAACTGGATTGTTTAGCAAAGATGCTCTAGGCATGCTTTGGTTAAACTACTTTGACTATTCTTTACCCCAAGTACTAATTTCAAGCTTTACTTCCTTTACTTTACACAAAGTCCCTTACTTGTTTTGAAGGTAGCATAAAGAGTATAAAACTTGACCTATTTTAGATAACTTTAGATGTCATCCTATGGCATGAGATTGATCCCACCTTCCCACCTTAGTGAACACTCTTAACTTAGTAGTTTAGAGTAGATAAAAACTTGAGTCACTTTAGATGGGAAGACTTTGTGAAAATGAATTATGAAAACCTTGGAATGATGAGTCATTATATTGAGATGTTTTGACATGTGTTGAGAAACACAAATGGTTTATGATGATGAAAATGTTGAGGCATGAGCCTTAGCCCTTTATAAAAACTGATGGTTGGATTCGGATGCGATACCATTCCAAATTTACTGTACAACCACAATACCTGAATTGGGTAAGGCTTAGCCGAAAGTTTATATGCATTACTATTAGTTCCCTCGTGGGAGAGGTTTGAGCTGAGGCTACCTCTCAATGTTGTCCACCTATGCAGTGCCCAAGATGACAGATGGTCATGGTTAGGAGGCCATGCTCATAGGAGAGGTGCTTAGACTAGGGTGTGTAAAGGAAAGGTTATGTTTGATTATCTACATACTAAGTATGATTATTCAGGGTTATCCCTGATAGATGTATCGAATCTTGTGGTGAAAGTGTACCACCTCTGCAGAGTGTCAAACTATTCGAATAGCCGTGTCTGCGGTTATTGACAGTTGGAATGGCCATACTGTTTCGTTGTCAGATGTTTTCAAAATAACTTATGAAAGGAATGATGAATCTTGACTTGACCACAACAGGGTTGTGTTTATGACACTAGCTTCCCACCTTAAGTGATTTTAGAATTTTATTTTATCTTTCTTTGCTTCTGAACTCAGCTTAGGTTTCAAACTTAACTTGATAGTTAAACATAGAGTTAGCACTTTAACTTAAAATCATACTACTTGTTAGTGGTAGTTTGCGAGTACTTAAAGAGTACTCATGGCTTTTGTCCCTAGCTATTCTCATGGCCATACTATGAAGGAGACTACCAAGATGATGGCCAGCAGGACGGCTATGATAACTAGGACTATCTGCCTTCGTCAGCATTGCCTGTGCCCCTGAAGATGACCCACCGCTACACTTATCTTTTATTTCCGCTGCTTGTTGTATTAAGACCGGATCCTGAGATCCTTATTCGTGTAAGACCTTATTGAAGGGAATATGCCCGAGAGGCAATAATAAAGTTGTTATTATCTTATTCCATGTTTATGATAAATGTTTATTTTGCATGCTATAATTGTATTGATCGGAAACATCAATACATGTGTGTTTAAAAAACAAAAATGGTTCCTAGTTATGCCTCTCTTATAGACTAGCTCGTTGATTAACAAGATGATCAAGGTTTCCTGATCATGGACATTGGATGTTGTTAATAACGAGGTCACAACATTAGTTGAATGATGTGATGAACATTCATCCGAAGTATAGCATTACGATCAAGTCATTATGTTTATATTGCTACAAAATCATATGAAGTAATCTTTATCATTAGACCATGAGATCATGTTAATTGCTAACACCTGAAGAGTATCTTGATAACATCAAACGTCACACCGTAACAGGGTGACTATAAAGATGGGTTCGGTGCTATGAAGGTGTTATGTTGAGGCTCATGGATCAAGAGTGGAATTTGGCAATCCCGATGACGGATATATATACTCTGGGCCCTCTCGGTGATATCACATTAAGATAGCTTGCAAGCAAGTGATGTGATAGAATGTTATATCACGGGAACGAGAAAAGAGTGCATGTCGGAAACGAGATCAAACTAGGTATGGAGATACCAATGATCGAATCTCGGACATGTAATATATTGCGAGACAAAGGGATTTAGTTACAAGCGTTAAAGGTTCTCACGATCACAGAAGTCATCGTTGAATATGCAGGAGTCAGTATGGATCTCCAGGTCCCGCTTCTGATTATTGATCTGAGAGGAGTCTCAATCATGTCTGCATTATTCGCGAACCATAGGGTGACACACTTAAGAGTTACCGGACACCATTTTGGAGCACATATGTTTCAGACGAAAGAATTGCAAAGCGCAGGAATTGTTTCGATAGAAACCAAATTTTGTTTCGGGTGAAATTGAAGAAAGTGGTTCTGCATGTGATATTGAAATATTGCAAGGGGTTATATGTGAATGTTTGTTTATTAAAGTAATTAACAAAATTCTGAATAAATTTAATAAAAGAGTTTTATTAAATGAGAGAGCATTAAACTTGGAGAATTTTAATGCATTTAAAGTAGGGACTTTAAAGGGGAATGTGAAGAGGCATTTTAATGTGGAGGGGTTACCACCACATGAATGGGGGAGCTGAGGAGTCACCCCTCCCCATGCACCGGCCATGAAGGAGGGGCACCCCCCTCCTCCTATAAAAGGCCACCCTCTTCCTCCTTCTTCCACACACCTCCTTGTGAAGGATCTCTCTCCCCTCTAGAATTATTCCCCCATGGTCTCGGATTAGCGAGATACATGTTCCCAGTGGGTTTTCATCTGGAAGGGGTTGCTGCTTCCACTAGATCGCTGGAGCAAGGAGGTGGAGGTTGTCCGGTGGCTTGAACGTGTGTGCGAGTACGGATGCGCTGCTGAGTTGCGGCGCTCGGTCTTCCTCACAATCTTTAGATCGGCAAGTGTATGACTACATCAACCACGAGTTCCTACTCGTTAACAAAACTCATTGTCTTCGAGGGTAAGTTCTCGTTGGATGTATGTCCACCCATTGCTTTGTACCTAGTAGATAGATCTTGGCGTGTAGTTCTCATCGTAGGAAATTTTTTGTTTTCTATGTTGCGGACCCAACAGTGGTATCAGAGCCTGGTCTATGCGTAGGTGCTTTGCACGGGTAGTACACATATGTTTATATGTGGTCGATGCTGATCACGTTATTGCATCTTCTATGTATTTTGGATATTGGTGGCATAGTGGGATGAAGCGGCTCGGACCAACCTTACATGTCATCGTACATGAGACCGGTTCCACGACTGACATGCAACTTGTTTTGCATAAGTGGCTGGCAGGTGTCTATCTCTCCTACTATAGTCAATATCTAATTTACAACGAGTTGCTAATAACTTGGTTATCCTCGTTGTGGTCCATGTTGGTAGGTAAGAACGGTTCTATCTCCGAAAGCCCTAAGCCACGTAAAACTTGCAATTGATAAATTAGAGGCGTCTAGTTTAGATCGTTGCTGGGCTAGTGTCTTGATATGGTATTGTTGTAAGTAGATGTATGATAGATACTCTTACAACACACTCAACGTGTAAGTTCCATAGACCTTGGCCTTACACACAAAGGAATGATAGAGATCATACCACGATGCAAATGATAGAGATCAAATGCATGGACCATATCATCTCACTTTACACATTAGATGTTAGCATCTTATACTGCTAGTTTTGTTCTTTTGGTAGCATTGTAAGATGATCCCTCATTTAGATATCAAGATAAAATGTGTTCTTCCTTAAGTATGCGACGTTCTATGGATCGTGTTTCGAGACATCACGTGATGATCAGATGTACTTGACTCTACGCTTTCATACAACGGGTGTAAGACAGTTTTACACACGCGGCTACTAAGGTTCTTACTTGGCGAGCCAAGCATGTACAAACATGGCCTCGGAACACGGACCGAAAGGTTAAGCATGAGTCATATAGTTGATATGATGCCCATATTGATGCTCGCCTTTGAAGCTACACCGACTCACGTGATGATCGGACTTGGTGTAGTGGATTTGGTTCATGTAATCACCAAAAAGGCACGAGGGATGTCGTTTTTGAGTGGGAGTTCATTTCTAATTTGGATTAGTCAAACTCAATTTGTCATAAACTAAATCGAAGTGAATTTTCATAATTTGTTGTAGTCATTGGCGTCTGTTCACTACCTTATGCTTAGTTTTAATTGAGATAATAGAACTATAGAATTCTGGATATTTACTTTACGAACTGGTATCATGTTGTTTTGAATGTCAATTTAAAGTTTATAAGTCATATTGCAAACTTTCAGCAAACTCTATTTACTCCATAAAGTTTAATAAGTAGTATTAAATCAAGAGTAAGAATTCCAGTGTTAGTATCTAAAGTATCATGTTTGCCTCCATGATTATTGATATTCAAAAGTTGTTTTAATATCAAGATTATATAGGAGTTGGAAATTGTTTCAGAAACCATCATGTGTGAAAGATATTGTGATATCTGAAACAATGTTTTTGGTTGCATTATGATAGAGTATAATTTAGCAAAATACATGTTCTCATATTGTATGAGAATTTGTGAAGGATGGAGATGCTAGGCATCCAGATCTCCCAAAAAGGTTTTTGGGAACTAAAATTATACTCGTCATTCTTCCTTATAGGCTATAGTAGCTTGATCATGAAAGATATCAAGATAAGGATGAATAGAAGATGTAAGTAAAATGTTTACTACACTAATAGATTACTAAAGAATGGATTTTTGAAAGAATACCAAACATTTGATGATGGTGATCCACTTCAAAGTGTAAGTACTAAGGTATTAGTATTTGACTATATACGCTTTGTACTATGTGTCATGTGAATGACACCACTATTGATGTTGATAGATTCTTTTAAAAGGAAAAGGAATTGCTGAAAGAGAATCTGTAAAATATTTGGCAGAAAAGAAAAAGCTGGAGATGTCCAACTTAGGTATATAGAAGATATACATGTTATGGTTGTATTCCTTGCTTGTTAAACAATGTGGTTTTGAGGTATTGGATACCGAATTGGTTGGTATGAAGTGTCATACAGGACAACGCAATTCATGAACTACAATGGCCTAAGTAACTAGCAAGACAATAAGTGATGATGTTCATCGAAAACAAATTAAGTGTTATTGTGTTTTTCGTTGTCGTCAAACCTAGCCTTCAAGATTTGTTTTAATAATTGTTATTTTGTTCCGGTATTACGAGAACAATGGTTGTTCAAATAATTACCGTATTCCATAAAGGATGGATAAATTTTACAAGTGTAGTGGGAGAAATCACATCCATAAAAACTATTGCTGAAATGTCGCAAGACAAATGATTGAAATATCACTTATGAAGTGACATCGCTGTTTTAAATTATATTGGAAAGAAAACATGAAGAAACTCCATGTTGATGGATTTTTGGAGTCTTTCATTTTGATCAATTGACACATGTGAGACTTTCCTCGAGATAATTGAAACTCCATCCATAGGCCAAAGAGGAACGGATGAATGGCTTATTGGAAATTGTGCATGCTGATGTGCATAGTCCATTATGTGTAGCCATATGCGATGGATCTTTTTGCTTCATATGCTTTCTCCAAAAATTTGAGTGAATATATTTGTATATTTACTTAATAAGGAAGAAGTATGAAACATTTGAAAATTGTTCAAAGACTTTCAAGATGAAGTGGAAAATCATTGTAACAAGAAAATAAAGAGTTTATGATTCGATCATAAAGGAAGATATTTGAGTTACGTGTTTAGCAAAAACACCTAAGATTTGAGGAATTGTTCCATGATTTATGTTTCCCGATAAACCATAGGATTATGGCATATTCGAGAGATGAAATCAAACCATGTTTAACGTGGTAAGATCAAAGGTGTCATTTGTAAAACTGCCATTATGTTTTAAGGATTAAAGATTTAGAGACAACCGCTTTTACACTGAAAAGAGCACCATCGTGATCCATTGAAATGACACCATATGAGTTATGGTTTGGGATAAAACCCGAATTGTCTTTTCTTAAATTTTGGTATGCTATGCATAAGTAAAATGTTTACGACCAAAGTCGGATAAGCACGTCTTTGTAGGTTATCCCAAAGAATTTGTTGGGAATTTCTCAATAACACCGAGGACAAAAGAGTTTGTTACTTGGAATGTCAAGTTTCTTGAGAAGGAATTTTTCACAAAACGTTAAGTGGGAGGACAATAGAACTTTGATAAGGTTGTTGAACCTTAGCTATATGTGCTAAGTAGCGCATCGCTGGAAAGTGTCCCGATGGCAGCCACAATGCTCATGGCTCCCGTGATTACAAAGGGTGTGATCTTGGAGATTAGAATTCCTATTAAACCGTGTGGGTCGGTAAGAATCAAATAGTGTGATTTGATAAGCAAGTCGTTATTGTTTTGACAATGATGAACCGACTACATGCAAAGAAGCGATGATGGGCCCTGACTCCATAAAATGACTAGAAGTCAAAGAATCCGTGATAGTATCCATACACGAGAAATCAAGTTTCTGAACTTGGAAGACTCTCCGGAAAGGCATGAAGCCTGTCGGTCGTGTTTGGATCTATAAAGAAATAGACATGGATGTTTAACATCTATGAAATAGTCGACATGTCGGAAAGAAGTTTACGGCAATGTTCAAGGAGTTGACTATGACAAGATTTGATCTTTCATAGCGATATTTAGTCTTGACGGATTAATGTGCAACCACTACATATAATTTGGTATATGGTAGTTGAATAAACAAAACAAGGTTCTTCTAATAGAATGGTTACCTAGGACGTGTACATGACATGGTCCGAAGGGTTTTGTTAATTCAAAGGATGCTAAAAGGGCATGCAAACTTCAATAGTTGAAGTAAGCATAGCGGAGTTGGAATCTTCACCATGATGAAATTGTTAAAAGAGTTTAAATTCACTGGAGATGATGAAGATGCTTGCATTTGCAAGAAATTAAGTGGGAGCATTGAGACGTATTTCTAATACATTATGTAGAGGACATATTGTTGATTGGAAATGATGTATCTTGTATTGACACAAGTTAAGAATTTCATTAAAATAATATTTCGATGAAAGACTTGGGCAAAACCGGAATATTAGGCATCAATATCTATATGGATAGATTGAGGCGCTAATATGGTTGTGCCAGACAAACATATATGAGATATTGAAAGGGTTCAATATGGAAACAACAAGAAAGGTTCTTGCTGCATGGAAAGGATTATATCAAGATTCAAGTGTTCCAACACTTGGTGAGTAAAATCACATGAAGATTTTGATCGATTATACCGTGATATGTATATATCCAGAATGTCCTATGCTCTAAATGTTATGAGCACATACCAGAATGATCCAAAAGATGATCATTGGACAATAGTAAAGATATTCTTATGAGCTTTGGGAGAACTAAGAATATATCATGTATAAGTGACAAATAGTTAAAGGTAGTTCATTGTAAAGTGTTACATTGATACTAGTTTTGTCACAAGATACAAATTAAATTTATCTCAATTTAGACTATAGGTGGCACAATATAATGGAAAGGATGTTCCATGATGGATTTGGATGAGTTCCAAAGTTGAGACATTGTGACGGATACTACAACAAAAGGCTAAGTATATGACTGCTATAGTAGCAACATAGGAGGGCATTTGTGTTAAGTAGTTTGTTATCAAACTAGGTGTGGTTCAAAGTGGGCTAATACTATAAAGATATATTGTGTGACAATAATATCAACATATTTTAACCGGAACGAACTAAATGTCTCACCAAAGGACCAAATTTATACAATGCCATCTCATTGAAGAATAAGTGATGCGTAGAAACGCAAAGACATGCAAATACACACGGACCTGAAACTGTCAGATCTGGAGATTATGTTAACCACTAGCAATAGCGTATATGCAACACCAGAAAGCCATAGGTGTTTAATACGCAAAGTTTTTCAAACTAGATTATTGACTCTAGTGCAAGTGGGAGACTGAAGGGAATATGCCCGAGAGGCAATAATAAAGTGGTTATTATCTTATTCCATGTTTATGATAAATGTTTATTTTGCATGCTATAATTGTATTGATCGGAAACATCAATACATGTGTGTTTAATAAACAAAAAGGGTTCCTAGTTATGCCTCACTTATAGACTAGCTCGTTGATTAACAAGATGATCAAGATTTCCTGATCATGGACATTGGATGTTGTTAATAACGAGGTCACAACATTAGTTGAATGATGTGATGAACATTCATCCGAAGTATAGCATTATGATCAAGTCATTATGTTTATATTGCTATAAAATCATACGAAGTAATCTTTATCCTTAGACCATGAGATCATGTTAATTGCTAACACCTGAAAAGTATCTTGATAACATCAAACGTCACACCGTAACAGGGTGACTATAAAGATGGGTTCAGTGCTATGAAGGTGTTATGTTGGGGCTCATGGATCAAGAGTGGAATTTGTCAATCCCGATGACGGATAGATATACTCTGGGCCCTCTCGGTGATATCACATTAAGATAGCTTGCAAGCAAGTGATGTGATCACTAGAATGTTATATCACGGGAACAAGAAAAGAGTGCATGTCAGAAACGAGATCAAACTAGGTATGGAGATACCGATGATCGAATCTTGGATATGTAATATATCGCGAGACAAAGGGATTTAGTTACAAGCGTTAAAGCTTCTCACGATCACAGAAGTCATCGTTGAATGTGTAGGAGTCAGTACGGATCTCCAGGTCCCGCTGCTGATTATTGATCGGAGAAGGGTCTCGATCATGTCTGCATTATTCGCGGACCGTAGGGTGGCACACTTAAGAGTTACCGGACACCATTTTGGAGCACATATGTTTCAGACGAAAGAATTGCAAAGCGCAGGAATTGTTTTAATAGAAACCGGAAATTGTTTCGGGCAAAATTTCAGAAGGTAGTTCTGCATGTGATATTGAAATATTGCAAGGGGCTATATGTGAATTTTTGTTAATTAAAGTAATTAAAAAAATTCTGAATAAATTTCATAAAAGAGTTTTATTAAATGAGAGAGCATTAAACTTGGAGAATTTTAATACATTTAAAGTAGGGACTTTAAAGGGGAATGTGGAGGGGTTACCACCACATGAATGGGGGAGGTGAGGAGTCACCCTCCATGCGCCAGCCATGAAGGAGGGGCACCCCCCCTCCTCCTATAAAAGGCCACCCTCTTCCTCCTTCCACACACCTTCTTGTGAAGGATCTCTCTCCCTCTAGAATTATTCCCCCATGGTCTCGGATTAGCGAGATACATGTTCCTGGTGGCTTTTCGTCTGGAAGGAGTTGCTGCTTCCGCTCGATCGCTGGAGCGAGGAGGTGGAGGTTGTCCGGTGGCTTGAACATGTGTGCGAGTACGGATGCGTTACTGAGTTGCGGCGCTCGGACTTCCTCACGATCTTGAGATCGGCAAGTGTACGACTACATCAACCACGAGTTCCTACTCGTTAACAAAACTCGTTGTCTTCGAGGGTAAGTTCTCGTTGGATGTATGTCCATCTGTTGCTTTGTACCTAGTAGATACATCTTGGCGTGTAGTTCTCATCGTAGGAAATTTTTTGTTTTCTATGCTGCGGACCCAACACTTATGTATGGTTTGTAATGGATGATGTACTGTGATATCCAATCCGTTATGTCTCGCAAAAATGGTAATCCTGGGATTGCGAAGTATGGCATAACGGGCATCTGGGATTAAAAATCCGGGTGTTGACACCCCTCTCTCGTCCACGGCGAGCTCGCACGCGGCCCTACTTGGCCTGAATTTAGCCGCAGTACGGAGGCCACCACTGCCACCCATCGTAGTGATGCCACTAAATTTCTCCACCATCGGGGCCTTGTCCACCGCCTCTGTCCTTCTAGGCCACCACTGCCGCCCACCGCAATGACCGCCAGTCTCGACTTGGTCGCGGACGACCGCTAGGCCCTAGCCGAAGGTGCGACTAGCATGGAGAAGGAGAAGGGTGCTGGCTCCCGAGAACGATTTTTGGGTCTCATGTGCAAACCAATTTTGGGTAACCACATTATGGGTAAGCTAGAAAAGTAGAGACTAGTCATGTTACCCAAACCGTCTCTCTCCTCTTACCCAAATAATTTTTGCTTGCCCATAAATGGGTAAGCTGTTGTAGTTGCTCCTCCTCTCCATTCTGACTAGTCTCATACTCCTTTCGTCCCGGTTTATTAGGCGCGCACGTAGTTTAAGAAAATGTTTGACTATCAATTTTAGCCAATAAAATATACAATATGTGTCTCAAAAAATATACCATTGAAAACTTCTTTTGGAGATGAATCCGATGGTATAATTTTTGTGACATATTATGTAAAAAATTGATAAAAATTAATGGTCAAAATTGTCCTTAAACTACATGCGTGCCTAATAAACCGGGACGAACGAAGTTACAAAGATGCCACCTACGCAAAAAAGATAATGTGGTATGTTACCATCACATCACACTTTTCAATGCAAAATGTGTCTACGAAATAATAAATAAGGTTTGCTACTTATGTTACCACACTTATCATACTACCCACTAGTATCAATGTAGTAACTTAGAGTAGTAGTAATATGGTACTACTCTAATTTACTCCCGTATGTGACCAGCCTTAGGTCATAGAGCCAAGTTAATAAAACCAAGAAAGTTAATTACTCTACCTCATTATTGCCTCGTGCACAAATATTTTCAATTGCATCATAGAAGAGAGAGAGAAAAAATGCATTATTGATGAAGAGAGAACAACTAATGAGATATGACTTATAATCTCTGGCAATTTTAAAAAAGTCTCTAGCCTTATAATCAAAAACATTGGAAGGAGTACTCCGGGATGGTGTAGTGTGTACCTTACACGGAGTCCTAGGACTATAGTAAGTTGCATGTGCCTTGTACGTGATAATTAGATAGTAATAGAGGTACCGTATGACATATCATATTTTATTTATATAAAACTATAATAGGTGATGCTGAAAAATAATTATAATTTCGACCCACATCCATAAAGTATAGGGTGTATAATTGGTTCTTGTACCTTGTGTCATGTAGAAATCAACCTACCACTATTAGCTACCTATTACTCGATATTCGAGAGAGAAATGTTGAAGAAGATTCTAAAATTATTGAGAAGTGCATTGTGAAGTTTGTGCATAGCGTTCACTGTGCTAAAGACCATCAATGGAATATTCTATATGCTAGCATGGATAGAAGATCGAGCGGTTTGCAATGTTGGGATTTTTTAGTCTTGATCGATTTTTCAAAGTTCAAAGTACTACATACAAAATATAGTATGGTAAGTTTATATAATAGGTAAATCTTAAAAAAAATATGAATACGATCGAGTCTCACGTGTCGGAGTACTTCTATATATATTATAGTGATAAGGCATGTGCAACTTATTACTACTAGTTAGTATAGTATACTAGTACTGTATACTGGAGTACATACTCCAAGAGTTTACCAGATTCGTTGTGCGAGCTTCCAACTGCTCGCCAAGAGTGTATAGTACTCCTACTATCCGATAGACTGCGGCCAACTAAAAGTATGACCGCTACAAGTACCGATATGACATTTATCTAGTGAGTGTTAATGCCCCAGACAACCACCGACTGCAAAAAAATTCACACGTCGCCAAGCGGTCGCTCTGCATGTTGCCCTTGTACTAAGTTCTCCTTGGTGTTCTAAAAAAATTACTCCTTGGAGAAATGCTTGGTCAAAGAAAAAACACCGAAAACGAGGTCCCCTTATTATTTATTCATTGTAGCGGTGGGAGTAAAACTGAGTACTCCCTCTGTCCTGGTTTAAAGGGCCTACATGTATACCTAGGTTATTAATTTGATAAATAAAATATTATTTATTTAACATAAAAATTATATCATCAGAAAATTTAGGCGTTATACTGTGTAATGGTATAACATTTGTGTCAAATAATTTATATTTTGTTGATCAAATAAATGACATAGATATACGCGTAGGCCCTTTAAACTAGGATAGAGGGAGTAGCACCGCTAGTAGTACTACTAGTACACTATTCTTTCGCAAAAAAGCAGTTCAACTTCTCCTTCATTCTATTCTCCGACGAAATTTCTTTCTTCCATGAAAGGCATGTTACCCTCACTATTACTTGAAGGAATCCCGGTGGATTGGCTATGTCGTCCTTGGAGGTCTGCTTCGGCTCGAGACCAGGCCTGGGAACAGTTCATCCGGCGGGAACATGCCGTCGTTGGAGCTGCCTTTGTAGAGCGCTTGGTCGCCCGCGGTAAACGTGCATTGGCCTTGCCGGCCGATGACGTGATTTTGGGACCCCTCGAGGCTACCAATCCCGCGATGACCGCGTCACGGAGGTATCAACACGGCAGGCAAACAAAAGTGGACCTCTACAACAAAGCGTCGGTCCCGGTGTGCCTCCGTTTCAACTGGACATCAATCGTGGCCAAGTTAAACCCGTGCGAGATAGCAGCCAATCCTTCCACCGAGAACTGCAGCCAGCGATAATGCGACCGGGGCAGAAAACTCGGGTGGGCGCCAGGTTGCCATGGCCAACACCGTCCTAGGACCCCTTGAGCCTATCGATCCTATGTTGGCTCTTTCTTATGATCTGGACATGCTCGAGTTCGAGCTCGCACGCGAGGAACTTATGGCCAGCGAGCATGCGACCGGGGCAGACAGCTTAGGTAGGCGCCAGGTCACCGTGGTCGTCGAAGACGACGCCATCCTAGGTCCCCTCGAGCCTATCGATCCTATACTGGCCCTTGCTTACCATCAGGACATTCTCAAGTTCGAGTTCGAGCGCGAGAAACCTGTGGCCGGCGAAGGTGCGGCTGGGGGAATCGACTCGGTAGAGGGGCAGGTCGACCTCTTCGGACCTTCACCTGACATTAACCACATACAGCAGTGACTTCATCCTCGAATAATTTACCAGATTCTTTGGTGTGCTCCTCTACTCGTTTCGAGCAATCTCGTGCCTTCGACCATGATCAACACGCAGGAGCGTGCTATGTTTCATGTGTGAAGCAAACAATAGTAGGAAGAGTATGGCTCAGCTGCTCGGTTGAAATTGAGCCCGACCCGACTATCTTTCCAAGCTAATTTTAGGGGCCTTTATGCCAATTGTATGTACTTGGATGTAATTATCTATTTTTTGATGTCCTTGATGTAACCTTTAATTCCACCGACCGTGTTATTGAAGCATGATGCACTTTCGGATGAAATTAGCTATAAAATTAAGCTTGAAAAATATAACATGTAATTTATCCAACCACGTTATGTAGTACTATAATAAACTCGTAAGTTGCACGTGCCCTGCACGTGAGACTCAGATAATAGACATCTGACATATTATCACTATACAAAATTATAATAGGTAAAGCAAAAAAATGATCAACATCTATAAAATATGGGTGTATATTTGGTTCTTGTACTTTGTATATCATGTAGAATGAATGATTATTAGCTATTTAAAACTTGAAAATTTTGGTAACATGGCTTGGAGAAATGGGGAAGAAGATTCTAGAATGATGGAGAAGTGTTTTAAGTTTTGTACATAGGATTCATTGTGATGAAGACTATCAATAGAATCTTCTAGTTGATAGAATGGAAAAGAAGATTCAAAGGCTGGAAATGTTGGGATTCGCGAGTCTTGATCCAACAGTCAATGTTCAAAGTTATCCGTACACTAAATAGTGGTAAGAGGTAAGATAAGATAAATGCCACATTCTATGAACTCTAAGCCATATTAATCGTTATTCCTTCTGAACATAATTTTACTTCTTTACCATGCTAACAAGCGCGCCATGTTTTCGAACATAGTGGACCATGCATGTTTTTACTTGTGATTCCTAGGTTCTTTCAGTTTTCAAGGTTCGAATATAAATTAACCCACTTAAATTACACTACTATCTCCGATTCAAATTAATGTTCTCAGATTTGTCTAGATTCAGGTATATGTATCTAGCACAAAAACATGACTAGATACATTTGAATCTAGATGAATCTATGAACATTAATATTGATCGGAGGGAGTCTGTTGAAATTAGGTCAAATTAATTCGAACCACATGTGAGCTGCCGATTGCTCTTAAAAAAATTCAAAAATCTTTTGAAGTTGTCCACCAGATAGCCAATATATCAAGAACATGACCGAGAGTTTTGAAAGATTCAACTTATTTATAAATTTTGCATGCCGATAAAGTTGACCCTGATTTGAAAAAAGAGAGAGAAATCGGTAAAAAATAGGGGGACTCATGCATGGCGTCCTTTTGCTTGTATTACCTGTCATGAAAAATAATAAACATGAGTTTTCACAACTTTTGAAAAAACCCGCTTCACAAAATGGCTACCATGTATAAGTATGAACAGGTTTCAGGCCAGGCGACCAAGCAAGGTCATGGACATATCCATATCACAGTTTATGAGAATTTAGTAGTAGTACTACAATAAAGTAGATGTGCGTGTCTGGGCGTTGGTAAATGGCTTTGCTAATGGGAGTTTCCAAATACTAGGAAAAGTAACAACTCCAATTTTCCAAGTGATGGAAATATTTTTCTGTAAAGCAAAGTACTCCACTTCCGTACTACTACTCAAAAAGGGAGGTGGCTCCTTACAAAAATAGGGAAGCAACACGAGAGAAGCAAAAGGAGGAGTCGAAGGCGGTGCAATGACAGAGCAAAGCTATGATGGGCTGCTGACACGAGGTATAGTGTATAGTCCACTAGTAGTAAATATATGGACCTACTACTAGCAATATGCACGCAAAACAAGTTGTGTTTTCTCTCTCCTTCGTTGGCTCTCACTATCCATTCTCCATCGATCTCTTCTTTGCAGCCACGGATGCACAATCCGGCTTGTCTCTTCCTTGTCCACAGCGTGGCGCTGCGCACGTGTGCCTTGGTATGGCATACCGATCTACTTCCAGCAACCCTCCCCCCCTCGAAATTCAAGCGATCTACTGGATTAATAATCATCTACACCAATACAAAAGCTCTCAAAAGTAATAATAATAATTACAAAAAGGTCCTCAGACCACCTTGCGATGACTATAAACCCTAGTGTCCTAATTGGAGTGTCTCGCTCCTTCAAGACCTATGGTACCCAATTCAAAAATTAAATAAATAAAGAATGCCACCGCCCCAATTTTCAGACAAAGTGTACCAAGGTTTCTTACATTTCCCAAATTTAGGATTTTTCAAGCAGGCATAGAAATATTTTTCAATTTATTCCCGTTTAATCTTCTTCCTTTTTGCTGAGGTTGTTGCATGTAATGCTAGTTGTTCTATAGTTCAAATATTAGGTATTGTGCATGCTAGAATAAAGCCAGAAATAGATGACATGTCACTTTGTTATACCTAACACTCAGTTATAGCTCTCACGCACTTGTAGAATATTAATTTAGACCTAATTCGACAAATCGACGGAAAGTCGTCTGAGTGGGTGAAATTAGCTAGAAAATTGAGCTTGGAAAATATAACATGTAATTTATCCAACCATTTTATGTACTAGTAAATAAATGGCACATGCTATGAATTCTAAGCCATATTGATCGCACTTCCTTCCAAAAAAATACTTTTACTACTTTACCATGCTAACATGTATCGACCTATACCAAAATATGGGCACACCATCATTATCTTGATGAAGACAGAGTATGTCCATGACCTTGGTCATTTGGCTTGAAACCCAAGAATTTTCATACATAGTACATGATATAGTAGGCAATACCAGAAGTGTGAGTTTTTCAAGTACTTTTGCTGGTAGAAAAAGAAGAAAGAATGCCCCCACCAAATTTTCATACAAAGTGGACAATTCTTTCTTACAGTTCCCAAGTTTAAGTATTTTATAAACTTCCAAGCTAAAGCTCCACGCACTTAAATGCATGACTCTATGTCAATTAAACAAAATTAGGTCAAACTTGAATACATGTGAGCATGCTAGACTATTACTCTTGAAAATATTCAAAATTCTTTTGAAGGTACCGAGGCAGCCAATATATCATGGTCCAACAATAGTTTAAAAAATGTCATTACTGATTAGTATTTACATACCAACAAATTTGACCGCGTATGAAAAACATTTAAACAAAATAAAGCGTAAAACAAAAACATGAGACTTCATTAAGATTGGGGAACTTCTGCTAGTACTATTAATTGCTAAGAAAAATAATAAACATGAGATTCGACAACTTTAGAAAAAACGGATTCACATTATAGCCCACCATGTAACATTATTCTTGGTTTTCAGCAGGAACAACCAATAAGGTCATGGCCTTCGATATCGATGTATACCCTAGCTACACTTTTACATAGGGTTCTCATATCGGGTAGATGGATGCATCTTGGCCTAGTAAACAATGTTGCCCGTGGGAGTTTCGAACAGTTAGGAAAAAAACATTTTTCAGTTTTTCAAGTGATTACGGGGATGTTTTGTACTAGCAGTAAATAAAATCAGAAGAATGTGGCTTGGAATGTGAGAAGCGCGCCATGTTTTCCGGACATAGCGAACCATGCATGTTTACTTGCGATTTCTAGGTTCTTTGAGTTTTCAAGGTTCGTAGATAAATTAACCCAATTAAATTGCACTACTATCTCCGATTCAAATTAATGATCTCAGATTTTTCTAGATTCGGGTATATGTATCTAGCACAGAAACATGACTAGATACATTTGAATCTAGATGAATCTATGAACATTAATATGGATTGGAGGGAGTCTGTCAAAATTAGGTCAAATTATTTCGAATGACATGTGAACTGCCAATTGCTTTTTAAATTTCACAAAAATCTTTTGAAGTTTCCCACCAGACAACCAATATATCGAGAACACCACCGAGAGTTTTCAAAGATTCAACTTCTTTCTAAACTTTGCATTCCGACAAAGTTGACCCTACTTTGAAAAAAGAGAGAGAAATAGGCAAAAAAAACAGGAAAACTCATGCATGGTGTCCTTTTGCTTGTATTACCTGCCATGAAAAATAATAAACATGAGTTTTCACAACTTTTGAAGAAATCTGCTACACAAAAATGGCCTACCATGTATAAGTATGAACAGGTTTCTATACGAGCGACCAAGCAACGTCATGGATATATCCACATCATAGTTTATGGTAATTTGGTAGTACTACAAGAAAGTAGATGCGCGCATCTTGGCATTGGTAAACAGCTTTCCCAATGGGAGTTTCCAAATACTAGGGAAAGTAACACTCCAATTTTCTAAGTGATGTAAATATTTTTTCTATAAATCAAAGTACTCCAGTTCCGTACTACTACTCGAAAAGGTAAGCAGCGCGAGAGCAACGAGAGGAGTTGCTCGTGCCCTGCACGTGAGACTCGGATAATAGACATATGACATATCATCATTATATAAAAATATAATAGGTAAGGCACAAAAAATTATAAATTTTATCAACATACATAAAGTATGGGTGTATATTTGGTTCTTGTACTTTGTATCATCATGTAGAAGTCAAAGATTATTAGCTGCCTAAAACACTTGAAATTTTTGGTAATATGGTCTAGAGAAGCAAGGGAGAATATTCTAGTATGATGGAGAAGTGTGTTTTGAGGTTTGTGCGTAGCATTCATTATGCTGAAGACTATCTATAGAATCTTCTAGATGCTAGAATGGAAAAGAAGATCCAACGGTTGGAAATATTGGAATTCATGAGTCTTGATCCAACAGTCGACATTCAAAGTTATTGGTACAATCTTATCTTATCTTATCACTATATAGTGTGCGAATAACTTTGAATATTGATCGTTGGATCAAAGACTCGCGAATCCGAACATTTTCAGCCGTTGGATCTTCTTTTCCATTCTAGCATCTAGAAGATTCTATTAATAGTCTTCAGCATAATTAATGCTATGCAGAAACCTCAAAACACACTTCTCCATCATACTAGAATCTTCTCACTCGTTTCTCTAGACCATGTTACCAAAAAATTCAAGTGTTAGGTAGCTAATAATCTTTGACTTCTACACATGATGATACAAAGTAGAAGAACCAAATATACACCCATACTTTATATATGTTGATCAAATTTATATTTTTCGGCTTTACCTATTATAACTTTATATAGTGATGATATATCAGACGTCTATTATCTGAGCTTCACGTGCAGGGCACGTGCAACTTACTAGTATATAGTGGTAAGATAATATATACCCTAGCTACACTTTTAGATACAACTCTCACATCGGGTAGACATCGGTGTGTCTTGGCCTAATAAACAATGTTGCCCATGGGAGTTTTGTACAATTAGGAAAAAACTTTTTTCACTTTTAGGAGTGATTACGGGGATGTTTTGTGCTAGCAGTAAAGAAAATCAGAAGATTGCGACAAGCACGCCATATTTCTGGACATAGCGGACCATGCTTGTTTTACTTGCGATTCCTAGGTTCTTTGAGTTTTCAAGATTCGTAGATAAATTAACCCACTTAAATTACACTACTGTCTCCGATTCAAATTAATATTCTCAGATTTGTCTAGATTCGGGTATATATATCTAGCATAGAAACATGACTAGATACATTTGAATCTAGACGAATCTATGAACATTAATATGGATCGGAGGGAGTCTGTCAAAATTAGGTCAAATTAATTCGAACCACATGTGAGTTGCCGATTGCTCTTAAAATTTTACAAAAATCTTTTGAAGTTGCCCACCAGGCAGCCAATATATCGAGAACACGACCGAGAGAATTGAAAGATTTAACTTCTTTCTAAAATTTGCGTGCCGACAAAGTTGACCCTGCTTTGAAAAAAGAGAGAGAGATAGGCAAAAAACAAAGGGACTCATGCATGGTGTCCTTTTGCTTGAAAAATAATAAACATGAGTTTTCACAATTTTTGAAAAAACCCGCTTCACAAAAATGGCCTACCATGTATAGGTATGAACAGGTTTCAGGCCGAGCGACCAAGCAAGATCATGGATATATCCACATCATAGTTTATGATAATTTGGTAGTACTACAATAAAGTAGATGTACGCATCCTGTCATTGGTAAACAGCTTTGCCAATGGGAGTTTCCAAATACTAAGAAAAGTAACAACTCCAATTTTCTAAGCGATGTAAATATTTTTTCTGTAAAGCAAAGTACTCTAGTTCCGTACTACTACTCCAAAAGCTAAGCAGCGCGAGAGCAGCGAGAGAAGTTTCTCATGCCCTGCACGTGAGACTCGGATAATAGACATATGACATATCATCATTATATAAAAATATAATAGGTAAGGCACAAAAAAATATAAATTTGATCAACATACATATAGTATGGGTGTATATTTGGTTCTTATACTTTGTATCATCATGTAGAAGTCAAAGATTATTAGCTTCCTAAAACACTTGAAATTTTTAGTAATATGGTCTAGAGAAACAAGGGAGAATATTCTAGTATGATGGAGAAGTGTGTTTTGAGGTTTGTGCATAGTATTCATTATGCTGAAGACTATCTATTGAATCTTCTAGATGCTAGAATGGAAAATAAGATCCAACGGTTGGAAATATTGGGATTCGTGAATTTTGATCCAACAGTCGACATTCAAAGTTATTGGTACAATCTTATCTTATCTTATCACTATATAGTGTACGAATAACTTTGAATATTGCTCGGTGGATCAAGACTCGCGAATCCGAACATTTCCAGCCGTTGAATCTTCTTTTCTATTCTAGCATTTAGAAGATTCTACTAATAGTCTTTAGCATAATTAATGCTATGCACAAACCTCAAAACTTTCTTCTTTATCATACTAGAATCTTCTCACTCGTTTCTCTAGACCATGTTGCCAAAAATTTCAAGTGTTAGGTAGCTAATAATGTTTGACTTCTACACATGATGGTACAAAGTAGAAGAACCAAATATACACCCATACTTTATATATGTTGATCAAATTTATATTTTTCTGCTTTACCTATTATAACTTTATATAGTGATGATATGTCAGACGTCTATTATCTGAGCTTCACGTGCAGGGCACATGCAACTTACTAGTATATAGTGGTAAGATAATATATACCCTAGCTACACTTTTAGATACAACTCTCACATCAGGTAGACATGGGTGCGTCTTGTCCTAGTAAACAATGTTGCCCATGCGATTTTTGTACAATTAGGAAAAAACTTAGTTCACTTTTAGGATGATTACGGGATGTTTTGTGCTAGCAGTAAAGAAAATCAGAAGAATGCGACAAGCACACCATATTTCTGGACATAGCGGACCATGCATGTTTTACCTGCGATTCCTAAGTTCTTTGAGTTTTCAAGGTTCGTAGATAAATTAACCCACTTAAATTACACTACTGTCTCCGATTCAAATTAATGTTCTCAGATTTGTCTAGATTCGGGTATATATATCTAGCATAGAAACATGACTAGATACATTTGAATCTAGACGAATCTATGAACATTAATATGGATCGGAGGGAGTCTGTCAAAATTAGGTCAAATTAATTCGAACCACATGTGAGTTGCCGATTGCTCTTAAAATTTTATAAAAATCTTTTGAAGTTGCCCACCAGGCAGTCAATATATCGAGAACACGACCGACAGTTTTGAAAGATTCAACTTTTTTCTAAAATTTGCATGCCGACAAAGTTGACCCTGCTTTGAAAAAAGAGAGAGAGATAGGAAAAAAACAAAGGGACTCATGCATGGTGTCCTTTTGCTTGAAAAATAATAAACATGAGTTTTTACAATTTTTGAAAAAACCCGCTTCACAAAAATGGCCTACCATGTATAAATATAAATATGAGCAGGTTTCAGGCCGAGCGACCAAGCAAGGTCATGGACATATCCACATCATAGTTTATGGGGATTTGGTAGTAGTACTACAAGAAAGTAGATGTGTGCATCTTGGCGTTGGTAAACAACTTTGCAAATGGGAGTTTCCAAATACTAGAAAACGTATCAACTCCAATTTTCTAACCGATGGAAATATTTTTTTTATAAAGCAAAGTACTCCACTTCTATAGTACTACTAGAAAAGGGAGGCTTCTCCTTGCAGAAGAAAAGGGAGGCAGCGCGAGAGCAGCGCGAGGAGTCGAAGGTGGTGCGATATCAGAGCAAAGCTATGATGGACTGCTAACACGAGGTACAGGGTACAGTCCACTAATAGTAAATACTAGATCATTAAAGCGCGCGTTGCCGCGCCCGTCCATACCGATGAAAAAAAATAGAAATATTTGAGAAGATTGAATCGGTTTAAGTTATTACATGGAAAGTGAATGCATACATGCATACTACTAAATGAAAATTTGGAAGGTCGATGGTGGTGATTACAATATGTCCAAAGTAAAAAATACGTAAATAAACTTTAGAGTAAGTCAATGATTTTGCTTTATTTCCCGGGAAGCATTGCGTCGATGTAATCAAAGCATAACTTGGCAAAGAAGTGCTCCAGCTGCGTGCATGTTTTATATGTTCATATGGCTTTATCTGAAAACCTGTTCATATTAGTGCGAGAAACTCCTAGGACTCGAACCTAGGTGGGTTGGCTCAACACCCTGAGCTCTAGCCACCAAGCCAGCGCTTGATTCTCAGTTGCTTGGCAGACTAACAAGGTAGATGGAGGTACTTACAATTAAAAGGGTTTTGTGCAACAAAGATTCGAAAAACAGTCATATAACAAAGAACACAGACAAAAATGTAAATGTTGGGAGTTGACTAAGAATCCGTAGTTCGATCCTTGCAGATTGTTGTCCGAAGAATGCAAAGTAACATGAAACACTTATAAAACAGATGATCAAGTATGCCAGAATAATTGCTGAAGTATGACTGGACAAATTCTTCTGCTTTCAACAGTAAACTTTTGGAGTTAGATATTTAGTACTCAGGAAAAAAAAACTGAATTCAAGATTTGACATGCCTAACGTGCTCAAAAAAGCTCATACCAATACCGTTTGATAGCAAATTCGACTGAAACAATGATATTCTTAAAATAATATAATGAAAAACTGTTTTCTCAAGGAAAAAAGATATAATAGAGGTGTGAGCAATAAAACTTAGTACCATGAGGTTACAATAGATTAACCGTCTAATAATCTCCTGAATTAAAGACATGTAGCTTGTGCATATCACAAAATTATATAGTGGAAGGTATGCTTTCGGTTTACATCCTTCATTAATTCTTTGTGAATAATAGAGATTTTCTCCTACAACGTAAATAATACTCCCTCTGTCTCAAAATAGACGTCGAAAGTTTGTCTAAATTTAGATGAATCTAGATACTAAATAGTGTCTAGATACATCCAAATTTAAAAAAGTTTGTGACATCTATTTTGAGTCGGAGGGAGTATGAAATATTATTGTCACTTTCAAATGCAGATCAACCGGCATGTTATAAAATTAACCTAGTAAAGTAAAAAAAATATGTATGCTATGTAACAAACCTGAATAGCTTGTTTTTAGGAGATAGTTTTACCTGAAGCATTTAGTTAATCTTATAGGAGGAAAACAATATTCAAGTGACCAAATTAATAGGACCTTTCAACTGTAGAGTATGTGTTAATGTATGAAGGACTTCTACCTTGGCGAAAAATTCCCAAATTTCATCTATTCATTCAAAATAGTGGAATCATTATTTATGGCAATAGAGTAGAGAAATTATAGACTACAATAAAGAATAGGCAGAAGAGCTTGAAGTCTACCTGATTTCATGACGGAGAGCTGAATTGATGGCTTATCAAAGGTCTTTCCGCCTGACAAACTCAGCACAAATATAAATGGTTTGCTTCACATAAACCTGCCAACATTTTCAAGAGCTTGAAGTCTCATATATTATTTCTATTCAGCAAAGAGAAGAACACGAGCACTACCTTATTTCATGACTTGGAGCTGAATCGATGGCTTGTAAGGTCCTTCTACCTGACAAAACCATGCACAAATATAAATGGTCTACATCATATATTTCTCCCTTGTATGACTTCTCATTTAATGGTTCAATCCTAGAAACTAATATTCTGACCAACTCTCTTTACCAAATGCTAGGATTTCAGAACAAAAGAATCTCATCAGTCTTACAGCACTGACTAACCACTCATAGAGCACCCAAAGCCTATCTGACGGAAATCATGATAAATAAATTTAGCACTATAATCAAATGAGGCAATTTGGTGGCTAGCAACAACAATCACCCTAAGTTGTCTTGAGTTATCCCTTTGCCTACTTGACCAGAGAGACGAGCTGCCAATTGCCATGTGCTAATCAAGAACAACCAATATCTTCCTCTATCAGGGTATGATGACCAATGAACATGTCAGCTAGAGAGGAAACCTGCAACGCCATTGCGAATTCCTGCAATTACACCGGGTCTTTCAACTTGTCTGTTAGCAGCTCCATCTCATCCAACTGTAAGAAAAATCCTATTACTGTGATTTTGAATTTATAGTAACAGATATCATGCTGCAATTTCGAACCGTCTGATCATGGTGATGGAGAGGATACGGTGCATATGGACTCACCTGCTGGAGCCTCCCAGCGCGATTGCACGGATGCGTAGTCCCCACAAATCGCTCACATGAGATCGGATTTTGCGCGGTTTGGGCAGATCGAACGAGAGTCCACCATTTTAGCTAGCAGATCAGTATTGTCGGAGATTGATTGCAGCGAGTTCGCCTGATCTGGTAGGCCGCGCCACGGTAATACAGAGAGACGAAATCCTGAGTGGAGGGAGTTGAAAAAGTTGATTAAACGCAGCTTTATGGAGGAGCCGACGTAGAAAGGAGGCCAACAGGTGGTAACGCACCTCTACCACCAGACCACCAGCAAGAGTTAAGCGAGAAAGACGGCCGAGCTCCATCGCCATTATTCAGCCGCCTCCAGTCATAGGCTCACAGAGAAGCGGAGGAGAGCACGATAGTCGATAGGCCTTAGAAAGCCGGTCAGGGAATAAATCTATGGGCCGTCAAATCAGCTGACAAGTACCAGGCCCGGTTAATAAGAAACCACGTAAAACGGTCTGCGGAGAAGCAGCCCTTGACAGGCCGAGCGGGTCGCGGGTGCCGCGGTGAAAATGCACAGGATGCTCGGTGAAGCTATGGAACGATCTGATACGTCAAAAAATCCCATCGGACAGCTCACAATGTCAAATCGCTGCGAGGGCTCATAGCTGGTTGAGTTATACTGTTTCTTAATATGGATCTACTACTGGTAATATCCACGCAAAACAAGTTGTGTTTTCTCTCTCCTTAGCCGGATCTCACCATTCATCCTCCATCGATATCTTTTCTGCAGCCGCGGGTGCACAGTCTGGCTTGTCTCTTCCTCGTCCACAGCGTGGTGCTGCGAACGTGTGCCTTGGTACGGCACACCGATCTACTTCTAGCAACCATTTTTTCTTGAAATTCAAGCGATCTACTTGATTAATAATCATCTACACCAATACAAAAACTCTCACAAGTAATAATAATAATTACAAAAAGGTCCTCAGACCACCTTGCGACGACTACAAACCGTAGTGCGCTAATTGGAGTGTCTCGCTCCTTCAGGACCTACAGTACCCGGTTCCAAAAATAAATAAATAAATAATGCCACCGTCCTAATTTTCAGACAAAATGTACCATGCTTTCTTACAATTCCCAAGTTTTACGATTTTTCAAGCGGGCATAGAAATGTTTTTCACTTTATTCCTGTTTAATCTTCTTGCTTTTTGATGAGGTTGCTGCATGTAATGCTAGTTGTTTTATAGTTCAAATGTTAGGTATTGTACATGCTGGTATAAAGTCGGCAATAGATGATGTGTCACTTTGTTATACCTAACACTCGATTATAGCTCTCACACACTTGTAGAATATTAATTTAGACCTAATTCAACAAATTGACGGAAAGTCATCTTAGTGGGTGAAATTAGCTAGAAAATTGAGCTTGAGAAATATAACATGTAATTTATCCAACCACTTTATGTACTATAGTAAATAAATGGCACATGCTATGAACTCTAAGCGATATTGATCGCACTTCCTTCCAAAAAAAATACTTTTACTTCTTTACCATGCTAACATGCACTGACCTATACCAAAATATGGGCACGCCGTTATTATCTTGATGAAGACAGAGTATGTCCATGACCTTGGTCATTTGGCTTGATACACAAGAAAGTTCATACATAGTACATGATATAGTAAGCAATACTAGAAGTGTGAGTTTTTCAAGTACTTTTACTAGTAAAAAAAGAAGAAAGAATGCCCCCCACCAAATTTTCGTACAAAGTGGACAATTCTTTCTTACAGTTCCCAAGTTTAAGTATTTTTCAAACTTCCAAGCTAAAGCTCCACACACTTAAATGCATGACTCTATGTCAATTAAATGAACTTAGGTCAAACTTGAATACATGTGAGCGCGATAGACTATTACTCTTGAAAATATCCAAAATTTATTTGAAGGTACCCACGCAGACAATATATCATGGGCCAACAATAGTATTAAAAAATGCCATTACTGATTAGTATTTGTATACCGACAAATTTGACCATTTAACCGCATATGGAAAATATTCAAACAAAATAAAGCGTAAAACGAAAACATGAGACTTCATTACGATTGGGGTACTTTTGCTAGTACTATTAATTGCCAAGAAAAATGATAAACGTGAGATTTGAAAACTATAGGAAAAATGGATTCACATTATAGCCCACCATGATGTAACATTATTCTTGGTTTTCAGCATGAACAACCAATAAGGTCATGGCCTTCTATATCGATGTCTACCCTAGCTACACTTTTACATAGAGTTCTCACATTACTTAGATGGGTGCGTCTTGGCCTAGTAAACAATGTTGCCCGTGGGAGTTTTGAACAATTAGGAAAAAAACATTTTTCACTTTTCTAAGTGATTAGGGGGATGTTTTGTACTAGTAGTAAACAAAATCAGAAGAATGTGGCATGGACTGCGAGAAGCACGCCATGTTTCCGGACATAGCGAACCATGCATGTTTTACTTGCGATTCCTAGGTTCTTTGCATTTTCAAGGTTCATAAATAAATTAACATAATTAAATTGCACTACTATCTCCGATTCAAATTAATGTTCTCAGATTTGTCTAGATTAGAGTATATGTATCTAGCACAGAAACATGACTAGATACATTTGAATCTAGACGAATCTATGAACATTAATATGGATTGGAGGGAGTCTGTCGAAATTAGGTCAAATTATTTCGAAACACATGTGAGTTACCAATTTCTCTTTAAATTGCACAAAATCTTTTTAAGTTTCCCACCAGACATCCAATATATCGAGAACACGACTAAGAGTTTTCAAAGATTCAACTTCTTTCTAAACTTTGCATGCCGGCAAAGTTGACCCTGCTTTGAAAAAAGGGAGACAAATAGGCAAAAAATAGGGGGACTCATGCATGGCGTCCTTTTGCTTGTATTACCTGCCATGAAAAATAATAAACATGAGTTTTCATAACTTTTGAAGAAACCTGCTTCACAAAAATGGCCTACCATGTATAAGTATGAACAGGTTTTAGTACGAGCAACCAAGCAAGGTCATGGACATATCCATATCATAGTTTATGGTAATTTGGTAGTACTACAAGAAAATAGATGTGTGCATCTTGGCATTGGTAAACAGCTTTGCCAATGGGAGTTTCAAAATACTAGAAAAAGTAACAACTCCAATTTTCTAAGCGATGGAAATTTTTTTTTTGTAAAGCAAAGTACTCCACTTCCGTACTACTCCTCCAAAAGGTAGGCAGCACGAGAGCAGCGAGAGGAGTTGCACGTGTCCTGCATGTGAGACTCGGATAATAGACGTATGACATATCATTATTATATAAAATTATAATAGGTAAAGCACAAAAATTTATAAATTTGATCAACATACATAAAGTATGGATGTATATTTGATTCTTGTACTTTGTATCATCATGTAGAAGTCAAAGATTATTAGCTACCTAAAACACTTAAAATTTGTGGTAATATGGTCTAGAGAAATGAGGGAGAAGATTCTAGTATGATGGAGAAGTGTGTTTTGAGGTTTGTGCATAGCATTCATATCATGGTATTGCCAACGAGTATGCCATGGAGGGGTCCGCACAATACGTGTTTAGAGATGTGGGGTAAGGAGGAGAGTTGGTGGGTACGAGGTAACACAGCTTACCCAGGTTCAAGTTCCACAATGGTGGCGGAACTCTACTCGTGCTATAAATCACTATAAAGGCAATACGCCGAGTTACAGAGATAGGTTCGATGTGGAAGGTGTTGCACGTTGTACGTAGCAATCTGATTGGTTGTGCCCTAAAGGATCTCACAGGTCCAGTTTATAAAGGCACCAGAACCTAGGGTTATAGAGAAAGGACCTTGCCAGATAAGGCACTAATACTAACTAGTCTTTTGTGTCTTGCACTCTAAGGCTCCGAGTACGTTGGTGACTCCTGCGTAGCCTTCCTTTATCTGGCATGGGCCTCCTTTCTGGATCCATCTAACTGGGTCGCCCAGCAGGCCATATGCCTTGCTACCAACTGTGGGCCATCCGGGTTATCCGGATTATGGACGTGCTATGGTGATACCCATTTAGCATATCCCCAACAGTAGCCCCCGGAGGACTTCGAGATCTTGCACCGTCTTGCTTATTAATCTTGAATGCTCTGTCTATATGATATGGCAATCCGTCAAGCAATATCTCAAAGGTCTCCCAAAGAACCCTGCAATCCTCTCCATCTATACAATGTAGGCGGAGATTCCTTGAGTTTTCGTTTCTAGAGGCGGATAACTTTCGTCTTTGATGGAATCTTCGAATGTGACCTCTTCACTAGAACTGACAGGAGGATGACGTAGGGTACATCATGTGCTACCTCGAAACTCACAAAAGGCAATGAATTAATCATTAGTTGTTTTCACGTACGCGAAATCCGAAATGGTAAAGCGGTAAAGATGAAGGATGTGGCGAAATTACCGCGCACGTTCGTCTCCACGTCGGCAATGCTCCATCTATCGGATCTTTTTGCACGAATCTTGACGCTGGGTCTATATATTTTGACTATGGCTAGGTTTATTTTCTTTTACCCGCATTCTCACCTACGTCTTCGTCTTCCTCCAGCCATGCACCCGTTCGAGGTCCTTATCGGAAAACCCCCGCCAGAGCTTCCCCTTTTCTCCACCTACTTCTAGTCATGCAATGGCATCCAGCAACTCTGTCCCTTCAACGGTGGCGACTCTCAAGGCTACAATGGAGCCATCTCAGGGAGTGATGGTCCCACCGGAGAGGGGTCGTCGTCCCTGTCTCCGCCCTTAAGTTTAAGATCAAAGAGTCGGGCAGAAAAAGGGGAGAGCTCCCCGTTCCTGGTTCTCCTGTAGCTGGATTCCCCGGAACCACAAGAGTGGAAACCACCGGCGATGACCAAGGACAGGCGGTGCCAGAAGCTGCCGAAGAGGACAATGACTCCCACAAAGGAGTGTGGAGGGGTTCTGACCTCTCCGCCGAGGATCTGCAAGAACTTATCACCGAGGGGTATCTCCCAGCATCGGAGGGTTTGGTCTGGCGACCGGTGCCAGCTGGCGAGGTGACTCCTTCTCCCCAAGCCGGAGAGAAGGTATAGCTCAAAGACTAGCTGGTACGAGGCGTAAGCGTGCCAGTTTCCGACTTCTTTCTAGACGTCCTCCAACACTTCCGCGTACTTTCCCACAACCTCTCTCCTAACAGCATCCTCTCCCTTAGCAACTTTGTAGCTTTGTGCGAAAGATATCTAGGAATCAAACCTAGATTAGATATGTTTGTATACTTTTTTACCATCAAGAGAGAGTTTGTAGAGTCCAAGGACGAATTGCGGACTTGTGGAACCATTAGCTTTAAGATCCGGCCTAGCCGGTGATTCCCCGACATCGTAGGGCATGAATCATGCAAGAACTGGCAGCACACATACTTCTATGGCCCAGATATCCCCCTGCCTGATCGTCTTGAGACGTATCCCGACTTCGTCGATGGAGCTGCCGCTGAAGTACCTGCCTGGAGGACCCTAGCCTCCCTTCTGTCCGACGATGAGGCCAATCGCACCGTAAGGCGGATAGAATGCCTCATGGACGGAGATCTTACATGCTTGGACCTAGCCATGTGCTGGTTCACTAGGCGGATTCAGCCTCTGCAGCACCACGCCGAGTTGATGTGCAAGTACTCCAAGAGTCGGAAGGACCCCATGCGTATTTTGCAGGACAACTTCTCCACTGACTCCATCAAGCTCCGGCTAAAGGACATAGTCAAGGTGAAAGACAGGAAGCGTGGCTTGAAGATCACTTATGACATGTTCGAATGTGGCAAGTGCCTAGAGGTAGCTTCTGTTTCCTTTGTTGCTTGTTGTGTATATACTCTAAGGCTTTTCCGTCTTGAAGTTATCAGTCTAACACACCTTTGTCTCCCAACTGGCGACCTTGGTGGAAGATCAAATGGCCTCCCAGGTCTATGATCCGAAGCTAAAGGATATCTAGGTGGTGTCCGACGATGATACCCCCAAGGATCACCCAACTCCGGCAGCGCGGAAGCAGAAGAGCTCCACCTTTGATGCTGCTGTCGAGGCCAAGAAGAAAAAGAAATCAGAGAGTGGAGTCTCCAGACGATCCACTGTCGCCTTAGAGGCGAAGAAGAAGAAATCCACTGGCATTCCCCTAACTAAGGCTCTTGCTGTAGAGTAAGTGGTATTCATTCTCCGGCTTGTATCCTAGCTCGCACCCTATTCAACTCCTGTACTTATACTTTGTATGTTTTCAGGAGGAAAGCTGGTGTTAGCTGAAGCGATCCTCCAAAGATTCTGGAGGGTCAAAAACTATTTGTGATATGTTGACCAGGGATGTGGCAACAAAGGCTTCTCCCGCTACCGCTCCTCCTACTCCTGCCGCCAAGCCCATTATAGGCCCCACTAGGCCTTCATCCCCCATCGTTCCTGAGACCTCTGACATGGAGATAGATATCAATCCAATCTTTAATGTCTCAGGTTCTACCGGCACGGACGTCGCTCCTAGTGGATAGGCGATGCAGGAAAGTACTTCCTCCAAAGTCATTGAAGCTCCGGCTAAGGATGCCACTGATAAAGGGAAACATGTAGTGGAGGGAGAGGAGGCGGAAGCAGCTGCAGCTACGGACAAGGTGGGAGCCTCTGAGCCATCAACTGCCATGATTACGCAGCAGGCGGCTAGGGCGTCATCCATGCCTCCAGCTTCTACAACTCCTTTGGTTGTGACTCCTCCGACATGGAGCCTGGATGACCTCATTAGGCAGATGCTATCTATAGCAATGCCCGGACTTTTCGTGATCCATAGGCTCATCTAGCCAACAATCTCAAAGTTATTCCCATTGTAAGTCTTTAAACTTCACTTCTTTTAGTTTGTAATGTATCCCACTGTAGCCCCCGAGCTCTTAGGAGAGAAATCAATAGTTTTTGGCCTGAGTGCTCCAAAGAACTAAGTGTAGAACTTGTCCGTGTAGCCCTCGAGTTTCTAGTTTAGAATGATAATTCTAACTAGATACTCTAAGAGAGAACACTAGTTTATTAAAAATCTTATACTGTAGCCCCCGAGCGTGTAGTTGAAACTAGATAATTCCGACTAGATGCTCTAGAGATACTAAGCATGTTTCTTCTTTGCGGAATGAGAATAGACGGAGGATAACCGCCAATGAGAGGTTTACTGCCCTGCGGAAGGAACTGGACCTTGAACAGGGTAAAACAACATTCCTGAAGCAACATATCAAAAATAGCTAGAGTCTGTTTCTTTTAACAGCTCCTTACATTTCCTCATAGATTCATTTCTGCCGTCTTCTCATAATGCTTTGTATTTTCTGTCGTACAGAAGCCATTGCCAAAGCCAAGAGCATCATCGAGCAATCCAAGCATATTCAGGAGCTCGATGATGAGAACAAAATCTTGAAGAAAGACATGGTTGCTGTTGTCAAGGGCCATGAGGAGGCAATGAAGGCTATGCAAAAGTCTGCTGACGCCGAGCTGCAGCGCCTGAAAAACGAGATTGCACAGCTCAAGGAACAGAACCAAGCTGCCAAAGAGCAGAATGAGAGGAACCTTGAGATGTTCAAGACTGTTCATAAGGAGCATGACATCAAGGCGGAGACATGCAAGCACGCGGAAACCAGCATCTTTGGTAACTTTCCTCCAACTTTGTTAATTCTGTAAGATGTGCAATTATATTACTTGTACTCATGAACTTTTGTCTCTAACAAAAACACAGCCCCCATTGGTTTAACCAACATGGGTGAAGGTGCTCTGGATTGATACGTCCAAAACGTATCTACTTTCCCGAACACTTTTACTATTGTTTTTCCTCTAAACTTCTGTGAATTTAACTAACACGAAGGTGCTCTGTGTGAACACTTTTGCTCTGTAAGATGCAACTAACACGAACTAACGCTGTTTTCAACAGAATTACCTTGATGTCTAGTTTTTGTGCAGAAAATCAACTATCAGGAAAAATCCTGGAAAATATGCCAAAAATCCTATTTCGCCAGAAGACTCATGGAGCCAGAATACGAGACGGAGTGGGGCTGGGGCCTAGCCACACCACCTGGACGCACGGGCTGGGCCTGGCCGCCCCAGACACCCCCTCGGTCTCCCTCTTCGCCTATAAGTTGCCTTCTGACCTAAAAACTCAGGGGGGGTTGACGTTTTTCCAGAAAGAGTTCCGCTCCGCCGCCACCACCAGATTCCGTGATTCGGAACCAGAAACTCTGTTCTGGCACCCTGCCGGGACAGGGAATTGGAGGAGATCATCACCACCATTGTCATCATCGCTTCTCCATCGACCATCCATGTTTCCCCCATATATGAGTGAGTAATCCCCCGCTGTAGGCTATGGGGATGGTAGGGATTGGATGAGATCGTTCATGTAATGGCATCAGATTGTTAGGGCATGGTGCCTAGTATCTACTATTAGTTCTTTTTGACTTTGTTGCGACTTGTTATGCTTAATGCTTGTCACTAGGGCCCGAGTGCCATGATTTCAGATCTGAACATGTTATTGATTCATTATGATAGTATTGTTTATGGTCTTACTTGCAAGTTGTATACACACGTTGTTGTCCGGAACCAAAGGACCTGAAGTGACAGAAATCGGGATAACCGGAGGGAATGGCTTTGATGTGAGGATCACATGTGTTCACGGAGTCTTAATGCTTTGCTCCGGTACTCTATTAAAAGGAGCACCTTAATTTCCAGTAGTTCCCTTGAGGCCCCGCTGCAAACGGGCTGGCAGGACAAAAGATGTTGTGCAAGTTCTCATTGCGAGCACGTATGACTATATATGGAACACATGCCTATGATTATTTAGTACTTGGATGCTTTATCTTATTTATCTGCAATTACCCCATGTTCTGATTGCTATATGAATTTTCTTGTCCATGCAACGCCCGTCCATCCATCCCTATGCCTACCGTCCTCTAATCCTACTGTTTACTGCAATTGTTACTATCGTCTTTACTTTTACTACTGCTGTTACTTTACTATTGCTACTACAAACTGTTGCTACTGATAAACTTCTGTGAGCAAGTTTGATTCCAGGTGCAGCTGAATTGACAACTAAGTTGTTAAGGCTTATAAATATTCTTTGGCTCCCCTTGTGTCGAATCAATAAATAGGGTTCCACTTCCCTCAAAAATACTGCGATACACCCCCTATACTTGTGGGTCATCAAGACTATTTGCTGGCGCCGTTGCCGGGGAGCATAGCTTTATTTATCAAGTCCACTTGGAATCACTATTGTTTGCTGCCATCCATCCATCATGGGTAAGTCTCGTGATGGCAAGGTTCCTATTTTACCATCCACTACAATAAGAGGTACGGTTCTGAACACCTCTGTTTCTCTTGATTCACCGTCTATTATGAGTAAGTTCCTTAGACCACTACATACACATGCTACACACACTGCTACTACTGCTGAACCTGAAACTTCTAATACTTATGATGCTGCTTCTACTGTTCTTGATAAGAGTGGTTCATTAGGTCCTTTCCTAGATGCTACGATTGCTAGAACTATAGCTGGAAATACTGAAACTCTTAATGAAGACACTACTACACCTGTTAGTTCACCTAAGTCTAGAGAGAGCTATGATATTGAAGACGGTTATATTGAGATGACCGATGAATTTATTAAAGAATGTCAAAACACCCATGATAGGAGTGCTGCTAAGAGTCTCCTTGAGAGGCGTACTATAAAATCCAAATTGTCTCCTAATGCTAAGTTTGCCGCTTCTCCCATAAACATTAAAGATAAAGATTATGATTTCTCTCTTGATCTATCCTATATAGCCATTGTTGAGAAAGAACCTTTTTGTGGGACTAAGAATGAAAGTGCGATAGCACATATGACTGAGCTTTCTACCATGAGTGGCTTGTTTTCTGATGAGATTAAGATGCGCACCTACTTTGTTGCTAAGATTTTCCCTTTTTCACTGAAAGTAGAAGCTAAAACTTGGTTTAGCAATCTACCTCCTGGATCTATTGATAGCCCTGATTGCTTGATTAGTACTTTCCTGCAGAAATATTTTCCTCCTAGTGCTAGACATGCTATTTTGCAGGAACTTTTTGATTTTAAACAAGGAGAAAAAGAGATATTGCCTGAATCATGGGCAAGGTTTTGTGCTTTGATTTTCATGCACATGCTGGATGTCAATTACCTAAGAATGAGCTTCTTGATATATTTTATAACGGACTAACTGAAGAATCTAGGACATACCTAGATAGTTGTGTTGATTGTGTTTTCAGGAATAGGACTCCCAAGGAAGTTGAGGAACTAATGGCTAAAATAAGCAAGAATTATGAAGATTGGACTCCTCCTGAACCAGCTATACTGGCGCCTAAACCATCATCTAAGAAGAGGGGACTTATTGAATTGAATGATGAAGTGATGAAAGGAAGCTAAGAAATGTCTTAAGGAGAAGGGAATTAAAGCTGTAGATGTCAAGAATTTACCTCCTATAGAAGAATTATGTAAGCCAATTCCCCACTCATCCACTATTGAGGTACACTCTCTCCAACACTTTGATGAAGGTGATATCCCTTACTCTAAACCGCCTGATCAATGCTTAGAAGAATTCAATATTTTTATTGTTAAGCAAGATAATTTTAATAAAAGGGTGCAAAATCATCTAATGGAAAACCCTAGAGCTATTGTTGAGTTGAAGGATATTGTGGAAAGAACCTCTAATGATGTTAAAATGCTTGTTAAACATTTCAAATGCTTCAAACTCAAATTTATCAACTTATTAAGGTACAAAAAGACTTGCTAGTTAATGCTACTAAAGAAAAACATGCTTATGAAATTAGAACTAGAAGTGGTGCTGCTACCCAGGATCCTCTATATCCTGAGGGGCATCCCAAAAGAATCGAGCAGGATTCTCAACAAGCTGAAAATAGTGGTACTACTCATAAGAAAAGAAAAAAGAAACATAAAACTATTGTAGAACCCTCTAAACCTGCTAAAGATCCTTGTAGTATATCTGTCTCTGATGCTAAAACTGAAAGTGGTAATGAAGAAAATGATGTTCCTAATAAAGAAAAAGTTGAAGAAGAACCTGAAAGGCACACTAAGAATACTAAATACACTAAAGAAGATTTTGTTGCTAAGAAACATGGTAGTGAAAGAGAGCCTTGGGTTCAAAAACCTATGCCTTTCCCTGATAAGAAACACAAGTCAAAGGAAGATGAACACTATAATAAGTTTTGAGAGTGGATGAAACCTTTATTCTTGCAAATTCCTTTGACTGATGCTATTAAATTGCCTCCTTATTCAAAGTATATGAAGGATATTGTCTCGAATAAAAGGAAGATCCCTAATGAAGAAATTTTTACTTTGCTTGCTAATTATTACTTTAATGGTAAGGTTCCAAAGAAACTTGGAGACCCAGGGATTCCAACTATTCCTTGCTCTAAAAATAGTTATGTTAGAACTGCTTTGTGTTATTTGGAAGTAGGAGTTAGTGCCATGCCTTTTTCTCTATATAAGAGACTTCAACTGGAAAAAACTAATACCAACTGATATATCTTTGCAAATGGTTGATAAATCTACCACTATTCCTATTGGTATATGTGAGGATGTACCTGTTCAAGTGGCTCATAATTGCTTGATATTAACTGATTTTGTTGTGCTTGAAATGCCTGAGGATGATAATATGTCTATTATTCTTGGGAGACCTTTTCTTAATACTGCAGGAGTTGTTATTAATTGTAATCAAGGAAAGGTGACCTTCAATGTTAATGACAAGGAACATACTGTCTATTTCCCCAAGAAGATTGATAGGACTTATGGTTTGAATTCAATTGAACATGTTGATGGCATTCAAGTTGGAGAAATATATTGTCCCATACCAAGAGAGAAATATGAAAATATTATGATTGGGACCATTACTATCAAGGTTGAGGTAACATAATCATTAGTGGAATACAAAATTTTGTTTCATATAAAATTGTTTTGGTAACAAGACCTGATCAACCTTGTTAACAAAAGGATTTCATTGAACAAAACAATGTTTTCACCATGATTATCTCCGCTTACTTCTATTCTATCCATTTTAGTTTTTGCTTTCGTTTAGTTTTCTTTTCTATTGTTAGTTGCTTGCATGTTAGAGTGTCTTAGAACTACTGAAGTTTTAGCCTTGTTTTGTCTTTGCATCTTTCCAAAAACCTTTTTTCTGTCAGAAAATCATTCATTTATACCTGAAAATTACTCAAAAATAAAGTGTCTCGAAAAATTCCAGAAAATTCATATTAAATTTTTACGTGAAAAAAGGGGCAGAGGAGTGCCTGGAAGGTACCAGGGGGGCCCACTAGGCAGGCACACCACCTGGTGACGTGGCCAGCCCAGGGGCGCGCATGCCCATGGTATGGGCCACCCCTGGCCCTCCACTCACTCTCTCACTTGCCACTTTCTTCTCTCCCCCGAGAAAACACCAGTTCATTGCTCGAAATCGTGTTCTCGTTGTTCTTGCCCTTGATTTTCGATCTCCTTGCTCAGCCCATCTTTGCTGCTGAAATTTGGAGCATTTGTTCTCCGGTATGTGACTCCTCCGCTTGTCCAAGTAGATTTGTGTTTAGTGGTTTATATCTTGAGTATTTTGCTGCTGTAGGTGACAGGTTTTGAGAGCTTGTAAGCTTGTTCATTGCTTAGAGATATAGTTTTGATGCATGTTTAGGCCTCTACAAGTCCCTATGAGTAGTGTTCTTCATTATATATTCACTTTGCAACCACTTGTGTAATTGATGTTTAAATTTCAGAATAGAAGATGAATGAGCATCAAATCAACCAACATGAACTGAGGGTGCCTGAGGTTATGAAGGTTCACCGAGAGGAGGAAGTTTTTCCTTCCATCTATCCATGCTACGAATTCATGAGGGCTGCAGGAATTTCCCAGGACTTCCATACTTTGGTTGCTAATGCAGGATTGGAGCACTTTTTGGAAGATGAACCTCGTCAATTTGTGAAACTAACTATGTCTATGGTGTAGGACTTTCAATTTAGTCACTCTTTGCCTAACCCCATGGTCCACTACAAAATTTACAATTTAGTTGTCGACCTTCCTCTTGATGACTTTTGTGCAGCTATTAAGGTACCTCAGTGGGGATCATGTGGAAGGATTAAAGAGCGACCTGCACCACTCATGGACTTGTACGCAGAAATTTGCCAAGGGAACAACTTCTCGAAGGAGAGCGGGAAAATCCATAACGTTCATCTACCTTCTATTCACTACTTTGCTTACTTTATTGCCAAGTGTGTTCTTGCTAGGAAAACTGCCAACAAGTTATCCCCGTATGATCTAGCATTCATCTTAGCTGCTTTAAAATGAGATAGGACTTACAACTTGGGTGCTTTGATAGCTTTCCGTCTTGCTACTAACCACGAGAAAGGTGGAATTTGTGGAGGCCTCATTGCTTCTCGTTTATTAGCATTGCATGGTTTAGTGCCTCATCATCTAGACCTACAGTTTCCTAAAGAAAGGCTTGATCTTAATTCCATGATACAACATAAATTTGTTTCTTCTTGGGCTAATTTGAGTGATTTATCTTATGAAATAACCTTTCTCAAGGCTGGTTGGAGAAGGAGCAAGTCCGAGCGAGTTGTTCTTTTGCCTGCACCTGTTTTGTTTAACCTTGATAACAGGGTAGGATGGTCCCTCACTGAGGAGGAGCTTGATATGTACTTGGGAGAGCTCTCCCAACAGGAGAAAGATACTAGAAGGGAGGTCACAGATGATTCGGTCCATCCCTCGAATGAGGGGGAATCTTCATATCAGCGGCCTACCTATGATTGGGGAGCTTCTTCTTCTTCCCAAGGGCCTAGCTACGATCATTCTTACAACAACCCGCCTGCTTGGAACCCTTACTCGTATTTGGGTTGACACCCACTTAGGCCAAAAGCCTCAGCTTGGGGGAGGTACACCGACATCGCACTCATCTCCATATCATTTTGCGTCGGTACTTTGTATATTCATGTTTCGTTCTATTTTTTAGTTTTCGTTCTTTCTTTGCTTTTGCTTTCTAAAACACAAAAAGACCAAAAATATTTATGTTGTTTCTCTTTGTCTGCTTCTTCTTCTTTTTGCCTTTGTTTTCTTTTCCCTTCTTGCTTTGTTTGAACTATTCGAAAAAAACCCAAAAAGATTTTGCTTTGCTTGTTCTTCCTTTTTGGTTCTTGTTTAAAAAATCGAAAACACCAAAAATATTTGTTCTTCTTCTTTGGTTTTGTGAGTTTGTTGCAGGGTTCAACAGTCCTCAGTGGAATTTGGTTTCATGTTATTATTCAAGCCACACAAGTGAAGGGCAATAATGAGGATTAATGACAACTTGAGGTATGGTAGGAGGCTGGTAACGAACTCTATTTGTTTTCATTTTTGTACATATACTCATCATTTTGGGCATGCTTAGTCTGTTCGTATAGGGTGTATGTTATTTATGGATGCTTGGTAGTTCTTGCTTTCATATGATTAGTTCCATCTTGCTAATAGTTTATAGCATGTCATATGAATGTTTGCATGCATTACTCTATTCATAACTCGGTATGACACTGTGGTATCCTCCTCTGAATGTTTCACTTGAATTGCCTTGGCACATGCTCACGCATGCATATGACTAAAATAATCAGTTAAGCCTCGATGAATTATTTTGCCTTGAGGGTCTTGAATCACTTTCATGCCGTGATTAGTCCTGTTTTGTTGCAAGCATGATTATGACAGCTATTGCTCTCTCGTTTGTTGCTCCCTTGTTATTGCTAGCCTTCACTTACACTGAGTATGTTTTACTCGTGTTTCCAACTCCCTAAAACCAAATATTGCCAAAAGTGTCCACCATACCTACCTATTAGCATCATTTGTTGTTCCGTGCATATTCAATATGCCTTGTTTTCTTCCGAATAAAATGTTTTCTTGTTATGAAAAAATTAGTTAGTAAAGCTCTCACGAACTTGATGGCACACTTTATTTCCTACACTTAATAAACCTGAACCATTGTGACTGTCCATGAAAGTTATATGCTTGCAAATTATAGGCTGGGGATTAGCAAAACTGTGCTATCACGGGGAACGCTTTCAACACCTGTAAATATATACCCAGTTGATATCATGCTCTTTTGTTTGCGGATGTCGTCGGTGTGAAATAGAAAGGGGAGCTTGTAAGTCCATGGAGTTATGTATGTGTGTTAGAAAAACACCTGGGTCGCTGGTCTAATCCATGCCTAATCATGGTGGAAACCTGCAGCATAACCATAATGAGTATCTATGAAGCATTATTCTTATAAAAAAAGAGAGATAGCTATTGAGAAAAAGGAAAAAAAGAGATATGAGAAAAGAGGAAAGTGAGAAAAAAGCACCATTTTCCCATGGTAAATAAGGAGATTGATGAGATACTCGTTGTCTTCTTGCCTTGTCATTTTGATATGGGGATTCTTCCGTATCATCGGGCAAGGGGTACCCCGTTGGCAGTTCTCTATGATACGGATGTATTTACTATGACAAGAACTTACCGGTAACTAAAGTTGAGTAGCATGAGGAGCGGCCCTCGTACTCAAGGGACATGAGATTTCATGTTTATAGTCTGTCAAGCATATAACTAAGATTGGACCTCACTTTCACCTTAACCATATTAAAGATGCTTATGATAGGGGCAATGAGAGCTCAAAACTAATGAGTACCATACTTTCAGCATTTAGAAGCCTTTCAAACTATTCAAAACCTTTTTCATTTCCTTGTTGAGTCACCACCTATTCTATGAGCACTTTCTTGAGAACATAGTTGTCATTCTTAGTATAATATGCTTGTCTCATTACTAGATTAATTGTGTTATCACTTTGATGCTTGTATCTTTGATATCTTTACTTCTAGTCTTCACCTGAACTTCAGAGGTGCCTTGGCATTCACAATCAAAGGAAAGCGAGATACCACTCAATCATACCTTGTTATGAGCATTGTAACGTTGTTTATGTTTATGTTTCATGCTACTTATTATTTTTGAGTTTAAATCTCTTCATAGCTTCCATTGCCTATAAGTAAATTTAGTTGCATACTCCTTATTATGAATTTTCTAAGTAGTTGATCACATGCTGAGAATATATACATCATATGAAGCAAATGTGTTCATGAAAGTTTCTTTTATCGCACTCAGTTTTCAACTGAATTGCTTGAGGACAAGCAATAAGCTAAGCTTGGGGGGAGTTGATACGTCCAAAATGTATCTACTTTCCCGAACACTTTTGCTATTGTTTTTCCTCTAAACTTGTGTGAATTGGATGCAACTAACACGGACTGACGCTGTTTTCAGCAGAATTACCTTGGTGTCTAGTTTTTGTGCAGAAAATCAACTATCAGGAAAAATCCCAGAAAATATGCCAAAAATCCTATTTCGCCAGAAGACTCACGGAGCTAGAATACGAGACGGGTTGGGGCTGGGGCCTGGCCACACCACCTGGCCACGCGGGTTGGGCTTGGCCACGCTAGGGGGTGGTCTGGCCACCCTCATACACCCCCTCGGTCTCCCTCTTCGCCTATAAGTTGCCTCCTGACCTAAAAACTCAGGGGGGTTCGACGTTTTTCCAGAAAGAGTTCCGCTCCGCCGCCACCACCAGATTTCGCGATTCGGAACCAGAAACTCCATTCTGGCACCCTGCCGGGATGTGGAATTGGAGGAGATCATCGCCACCACCATCATCATCGCTTCTCCATCGACCATCCATGTTTCCCCCATCTATGAGTGAGTAATCCCTCGCTATAGGATATGGGGATGGTAGGGATTGGATGAGATCATTCATGTAATGGCATCAGATTGTTAGGGCATGGTGCCTAGTATCTACTATTAGTGCTTTTTGATTTTGTTGCGACTTGTTATGCTTAATGCTTGTCACTAGGGCCCGAGTGCCATGATTTTAGATCTGAACATGTGATTGATTCCTTATGATACTATTGTTTATGGTCTTACCTGCAAGTTGTATACACATGTTGTTGTCCGGAACCAAAGGCCCCGAAGTGACTGAAATCGGGATAACCAGAGGGAACGGCTTTGATGTGAGGATCACATGTGTTCATGGAGTGTTAATGCTTTGCTCCGGTGCTCTATTAAAAGGAGCACCTTAATTGCCAGTAGTTCCCTTGAGGCCCCGCTGCAAACGGGCTGGCAGGACAAAAGATGTTGTGCAAGTTCTCATTGCGAGCACGTATGACTATATATGGAACACATGCCTATGATTATTTAGTACTTGGATGCTTTATCTTATTTATCTACAATTTCCCTATGTTCTGATTGCTATATGAATTGTCTTGTCCATGCAACGCCCGTCCATCCATCCCTATGCCTACCGTGCTCTAATCCTACTATTTACTGCAATTGTTACTATCGTCTTTACTTTTACTACTGATATTACTTTACTATTCCTACTACAAAACTGTTGCTACTGATAAACTGTTGTGAGCAAGATTGATTCTAGGTGTAGCTGAATTGACAACTTAGTTATTAAGGCTTATAAATATTCTTTGGCTCCCCTTGTGTCGAATCAATAAATTGGGTTTCACTTCCCTCGAAAATACTGTGATACACCCCCTATACTTGTGGGTCATCATGGATCCAAAAGAATGCATGATTCTTGCCGGCAACTTCATCAACACAGCCATCACGTAGGCCAAGGAGTTAGCCCAGCCTTTGGGGATAAACATCAAGGCGGCAGACTCAGCGGCCAAGTATGCGGAAATCCTGCACCGAGCCCCCGATAAAGTCAATGACTGGAAAGCCTCATGCGTCCGGGCTGGTGCAAGGATGACCCTGTCCTTGGTCAAAGCACTTTATGACAACGCCGACAACGACTTGGTGACCTCCAGCATGCCCAAGCTGGACGAGGAAGGTAAAGAGATTGATAGCGATGCTATTTGGAACTCCCTCGCCAGATACGACACTAGGGTTGCCAAGATGGTCAAGGCCGATGTCGTCGTGCCTGCTGAGATATTAGACGAGGACATGGCTTCTTCTAAGTCTAGCCCATCTCCTTCCGAGTTTGATGATCTCTCCCGGCCCGGCTCTCCTGTTGCTGATGATGCCACAATGAAGTCCCCTGTAGCAGAGCCATAAAAACAATATTTGTATTAAATGTATCTATGAAGTGTGTATGCGGCAAAACTTATGTGTTTACAAGGCAGAAAAAAACTTGTACTCAAGTTTCCCGCAACTTATCTATTTCCACGATGTATATTTTAAGCAAGTGATGGCTTATCCATTATTCTGGTTCGTATGCTTGACCTTTCGTGAGACGGAAGACTTGCAGCACAGAACTGTGCTCTCAAGTGATGATGGTTAATAGCACCGTCAACAACCTAAGATCAAAATCGCCGGCTTTGAGTGTCGAAAAGTCACTACTCTAGAATCCACATAAAAACTTCAGAAAACTTGTAGACTAGAAAACTTAAGCTAATGCCCGTAGGAGGAATTTGCACAAGTGCAAATGCAAACTTGTGCATAAAGGGTTTATATGATCCAAAAATAAAAAACTAAAGGAGGTAAAAGACTCAGGAAATATGAGTGAACCAAATTCTTTGTTTCATTGATCATATAAGAAACGTATTACATATTATAAATGTGCTAAGTGTAAAAGGGACGTAGATGTGTTATGTTCCATGGCTGATCTGTCTCCGGGTAATCATCATCGGAGTCACGTTGCTTGCACTTGCAATTTTTTGGCCTATCTTTCAACTCGTGAATATCGACGAGGTAATAGGAACCATTGAGAAATGCTTTGCTTATGACGAACGGTCCTTTCCAAGGCGGGGATAGTTAGTGTGATTTCTCCTGCTTGAGTCTAAGCACAAGATCCCCCTCTTTAAACGAGCGATGCTTAACACAGCGACTATGGTAGGCACGTAGCTTCTATTGGTATATGGCGGATCTCTGGCATGCCAGCACATGCTCTTCTTCGAGTAGGTCCACAGATAAGCATCTGGATTCTTCAGCTTCATCCTCCATATAGGCGGAAACTCTAGGTGCATCATGAAGGATGTCGTATGGAAGGACAGCTTTTACTCCATAAACCATGAAGAAAGGAGTCAAGCTAGTGGATCTATTGGGTGTTGTTCGTAAACTCCACAAGATAGATGGTAATTCCTCCGCCCAAGGTCCAGCTTCTCTACATAGCGGTGCTTCTAAGCGTGGCTTGATTCCGTGCAGAATTAGTCCATTGGCCCTTTCCACTTGCCCATTTGGCTGTGGGTGTGCCACAAATGCTAGGTCAAGGCGGATGCCTTTTTCATGACAGTACTCCTCAACTTCTCCGAGAGACAAATTTCTTCCATTGTCGGTGATGATGTTGTGTGGGAGACCAAATCTCACCACTATATCCCGGACAAATTTTAGGGTTGTTTCCCCATCAAGATTTCTAATGGGTTTAGCTTCAATCCATTTTGTGAACTTATCAACTGCAACTAGGAGATGGGTAAATCCACATGGTGTTGTTTGCAAAGACCCCACCATGTCAAGCCCCTAGACTGCGGACGTCCAAGTTATTGGTATTGTTCGCAATTCTTCTACTGGAACACTGGGTTGTCTTGCATAAAATTGGCACCCAAGATAGGTTTGTACCAGCTTATCGGCGTCCGCCTTAACAGTAATCCAGTAGAATCCTTGTCGAAAGGCCTTGGCCACCAATGATCAGGGAGCGGCGTGATGCCCGCAATCTCCGAGATGTATTTATGTAAGGATTTCAATGCCTTGCTGCCGAGAGACGCATCGAAGGAAAACTCCTATGGTACTTCTCTTGTATAGCTATCCGTCAATAATGTTGTAGCCTTTTGCGTTGCATACTATCTACCGACTTTCGACTTCGTCAGCGGGCAAAGTTCTGTCTTGTAGATAATCCATGAACGGTTTCGTCCAAGCCTGAGGGGTCACTGTTACTGCGTTAACAAATGAGTCCACTCTATCCGGGTTATCGGGGTCCGCTCCTTTCACGGATGGGGTCCGTAAATGCTCTAGGAAAATGCCTGTCGGAATTGGTCGGCAAGCTAACCCAAGCTTTGATAGCAGGTTTGCCGCCTCATTTTCCTCCCTTTTGACGTACTTGACTTAGTAGCCATCGAAGAACTTGGCTATTTCATCTACTTCGTCTCGATATGCCGCCATCATAGGGTTCCGCATGTTCCAGGTGTCAGCCACCTGCTGGGCAACCAAGTCGGAATCTCCACAGCAAACTATGTGCTTGATGCCAATATCCATGGCCACACGAAGTCCATGAATGAGGGCCTCATACTCCTCCATGTTGTTTGTGGTGTTGAAGTGGATCTGCAGGACGTATTGTAGCTTCTCCCAGTTGGTGATTGTAGTAATACACCAGTCCCCGAGCCATTGAGTAACTTGGATCCGTCAAAATGCATGACTCAAAACTCTGGCTTTGGTATGGGCGTGTCTTCTGGCAGCTCTGTCCAATCTGCAATAAAATCCGCCAGTGCCTGTGATTTGATAGTGTCGTGTCTCTTGTAGGTGATTTCAAAGGCGGCAAGTTCAATGCCCCACTTTGGCACTCTCCCTGTAGCGTCGATGTTATTGATGATGTCGGATAGTGGAGCTTTGCTTACCACTGTGATAGGGTGCTCCTGGAAATAATGCCTTAGCTTACGTGAAGCAAGGAAAACTCCATAAGCTATTTTTCTAGTAGTGCGGGTAACACTGCTTGGATTCTGTCAAGACCTAGCTTACATAGTAAACTGGTCGCTAAACTCCGTATTCATGTGTTGGTTCCTTGCGCTCCACCATGATGATGATGCTAATGACTCGGTTGGTTGCCTCCATGTAAACTAACATAGGCTCCCTTGATACCGGTGCTGCAAGTATTGGTGGGAAGGAGAGTATTCTCTTCAACTCCTGAAGTGTTGCGTCAGCCTCGTCTGTCCATATGAATTTGTCCGCCTTCTTGAGCAATTTGTAGAGTGGCATAGCCTTCTCTCCAAGTCAGCTGATGAATCATCTTACTGCTGCTATGCAGCCCGTGAGCCTTTGTATGTCCGTCAGGTATGTCGGATATTTGATGTCGAGGATGGCCTTGATCTTCTCCAGGTTGACTTCAATCCCACGATGCGAAACGATAAAGCCTAACAATTTGCCAGATGGTACCCCAAAGACGCACTTCTTTGGGTTAAGCATCATGTTGTACTTTCGAAGGTTATCAAAGGTTTCCTACAAGTCAGTGATTAGGTCATATAATTTTGTCGACATCACCACGATTTCGTCCACGTAAGCGTGTACGTTTCGACCTATTTGGTCGTGTAGGAAACGCTGCATCGTTCGCTGGTACGTGGCACCAGCGCTTTTCAGCCCAAAGGGCATCGTGACGTAGCAGTACGTGCCATAAGGTGTGGTGAATGAAGTGGCTAGTTGGTCCGACTTTCGCATCCGGATCTGGTGATATCCTGAATAAGCATCGAGAAAACACAGAAGTTCCGAGCCAGCCGTCGAGTCAATGACTTGGTCAATGCGAGGCAAAACAAACAGATCCTTCGGACATGCTTTGTTCAAGCCGGTGTAATCAACGCACATTCTTAATTCTTTGGTTCCCTTTTTGGGGAGAAGTACAGGATTTGCCACCCATCGGGTGTGAATAACTTCTCAGATAAAGCCAACCTTAAGTAACCTAGCTATTTCTTTGCCTATAGCCCTTCGTCTTTCGTCACCAAAGCGTCGTAGAGGTTGTTTCACCGGTTTGACATTAGGATCAATATTCAAGCTGTGCTCGGTGATACATTGCAAATGTATCTATAATTTTTGATGTTCCATGCTTAGTTTTATTTCACTTTCTTGTGTTTTGTCCATACTTTGGAGTACTTTTCATATGATTTCTTGGACTAACCTATTAACAAGAGCCATAGTGCCAGCTGCCTATTTTCTGCTGTTTTTGGTTCTAGGAAAGTCAGAAAATGAATATTCTCGGAATTGGACGGGACAAAAGCCGAAGTGCCTATTTTTCTAGAAGACTCACGGAGCCAGAATACGAGACGGAGGAGGGCCAGGGCCTGGCCACACCCCCCAGGCGCGGGTTGGGCCTGGCCGCGCCAGGGCATGGTCTGGCCGCCCCAGGCACCCCCTCGGTCTCCCTCTTCCCCTATAAGAAGCCTTCTGACCTAAAAACTCCGTGGGGGTTCGACGTTTTTCCAGAAGGAGTTCCGCTCCGCCGACACCACCATATTCCACGAAACAGCACTAGAAACTCCGTTCTGGCACCCTACCGGGACGGGGAATTGGAGGAGATCATCGCCATCATCATCACCATCGCTTCTCCATCGACCATCCATGTTTCCCCCATCCATGAGTGAGTAATCCCCCCTATAGGCTATGGGGATGGTAGGGATTGGATGAGATCATTCATGTAATGGCATCAGATTGTTAGGGCATGGTGCCTAGTATCTTCTATTAGTGCTTTATGACTTTGTTGCGACTTGTTGTGCTTAATGCTTGTCACTAGAGCCCAAGTGCCATGATTTCATATCTGAACATTTTATTGATTCATTATGATAGTATTGTTTATGGTCTTATCTACAAGTTGTATACACACGTTGTTGTGCGGAACCAATGGCCCCGAAGTGACAGAAATCGGGATAATCGGAGGGAATGGCTTTGATGTGAGGATCACATGTGTTCACGGAGTGTAAATGCTTTGCTCCGGTGCTCTATTAAAAGGAGCACCTTAATTGCCAGTAGTTCCCTTGAGGCCCCGTTGCAAACGGGCTGGCAGGACAAAAGATGTTGTGCAAGTTCTCATTGCGAGCATGTATGACTATATACGGAACACATGCCTAGGATTATCTAGTACTTGGATGCTTTATCTTATTTATCTGCAATTTCCCTATGTTCTGATTGCTATGTGAATTGTCTTGTCCATGCAACGCCCGTCCACCCATCCCTATGCCTACCTCACTTGAATCCCACTGTTTACTACTATTGTTATTGATGTCCTTACTTTACTACTGCTGCTACTTTACTATTCCTACTACAAAACTGTTGCTACTGATAAACTGCTGTGAGCAAGATTGTTTCCAGGTGCAGCTGAATTGACAACTCAGTTGTTAAGACTTATAAATATCCTTTGGCTCCCCTTGTGTCGAATCAATAAATTGGTTTTCACTTCCCTCAAAAATACTGCAATACACCCCTATACTTGTGGGTCATCAAGACTATTTTCTAGCGCCGTTGCCGGGGAGCATAGCTTTATTTATCAAGTCCACTTGGAATCACTATTGTTCAAGCTAAGTTTATTTTTGCCTTGTTTGCTTGTTTCTTTATCAAAAATATAAAAAAAGTAGTTCCTACTCTAGTTGTTATTTTCATTGGTCTGTTATTGTCTTGCTTTATCATGCTTGTTGTCAATGGTTGGTTTCTTTGAAACTGAATCTTATTGGCAAGGTGGGTTCACGGAAGATCAAAAATATTATTATAAGGAACACCGCTTGTCACAAAAAGGGAAACACTTATGGGAACACATTGATAAATTGTATACCATTGCTAGAAACGTGTGCTCTACTTATAATGTTACTTATTGGTGTGATAAATCTTGTTGCAGTAAGAGGTATAAACACCTCCCTTTTCAATGTGAGTATAATGATAATGTTACCATATCTTCTTATGCTAAAGTAATTTATGACTTTTATGATGCGGAACAAATTGAAGAATTTATTGCTTGGAAGGGTGCTTTTGAACTTGCTAGTTTGCTTGAAAATATTGATGATTCACCTTACAAATATGAGGTTTATGGTATACTTAAATTTTGCTTTGATAATTACAAGGATGAAAATGGCTATATTCTTGAATATATTAATAGATGCTTTCCACAAATGGAAGAGACTAATGCCTTGCAGGATCCTATGGAAGAAGAAATTGATGAACCTGAAATCTCATTAGATGAAAAAGAGGAGGAGAGTGATGAACAAAAGGAGGAAGAATGGATTAGCTACCCATGCCTACCTTCTAATGATAGTAACTCTTTATCCCTTACATTATTTGATTGTCCTCCATGCTTACTAAAGGAGGATGAATGTTATGTTCTTGAGGATTCTTTTGAAAATGTTTATAATAAAGCTCTAGTGCTTGTAGATCATGAAAAACATGCTTTATGTGATAGTTATATTGTTAAGTTTATTCATAAGGCTACTGAAAATTATTATGATAGAGGAAAATATGGTTGTAGAAGTTTTCATGGTATTGAAACACCTCTATGTGCTGAAAGTTTTGAAGTTACTCTTGTTTTATCTTCCTATGCCTGTCACTTTGTTCTTTGAGAATTTGTTTGCATACATGATTCCTATGCATAGGAAGTGGGTTAGACTTAAATGTGTTTTGAATTTGCTTATTGATGCTCTCTTTTACTTCAACTCGTATTTCTTATGTCAGCATCCTCTCAAACTATCATGCCTGAAGATGATAATATGTGTATTATTCTTGGGAGACCTTTTCTTAATACTGCAGGAGATGTTATTAATTGTAATCAAGGAAAGGTTACTTTCAATGTTAATGACAAGGAACATACTATCTATTTCCCCAAGAAGATTGAAAGGACTTATGGTTTGAATTCAATTGAACATGTTGAGGGCATTCAAGTTGGAGAAATATATTGTCCCATACCAAGAGAAAAATTTGAAACTATTATGATTGGGACCATTGCTATCAAGGTTGAGGTAACATAATCATTAGTGGGATACAAAGTTTTGTCTCATATGGAATTGTTTTGGTAACAAGACCTGATCAACCTTGATAACAAAAGGATTTCATTAAACAAAACAATGTTTTCACCATGATTATCTCCGCTTACTTCTATTCTATCCATTTTAGTTTTTGCTTATGCCTAACTTGAAGGCGTTAAAGAAAAGTACTTATTGGGAGATAACCCAAAAGTTTTAGATGAGTCTTGGAAGTTATTACTTAAGTAATAACCGCTCCTTATCCTTTTTATTTGCTTTTTGTGCCAAGAGTAACCTCTAATGAGAGAGAAGTAATGATTGGGAAAGTTGCTGTCCCGAAATAGATTTCTGTGCTTCACCGTAAAAATTTGTGTAAAATCTCTACACGTCTTTTTGAAGCGTGGATTTTTTTGCTTCTGCCCCAGGTTGTTATCTAACTTTCGTTAGTTCAACACTTTTTTATTTGAGCAACAGAAGGTATTCGAAAAAATTCGCCTTTACCTGCTGGTCTGCTTTGACAGATTTCTGCCATTTTCTGCATTTGCTTCTTGTTGTTTCCTTTTTGAGTTCTTTTGGGGAATTGAGATTTTTTAGGGAAGTGCTACAGTAGCTAGTGTTCTAATGGAAGTTTATTGATGTTATAACTGAACCTAAAGACTTATTATCTTGAGTGCACTAATGTTGCTAATAAAGATTGTGTGAAGTTTTGCATGAAGGAAAAATTTCAGGTGTATGGAAGGAATGAGTAATGAGATGAAGGATGGACTAAAGCTCAAGCTTGGGGATGCCACGCGTGTCACCCCAAGAAATATCGAAGAAGTACAAGCATCAAAGCTTGGGGATGCCCAAGGCACCCCTTCTTCATCAATAAAAATTCCAGGTTTTTTCCAAACACTTCATTTTTATTGTTTCATGCACAGTTGTGTTGTTCTTGGAGCGTCTTCTTTTTCGTTTTCGTTTTGGTTTTTCGTTTGCTTGGTTTTCTTAGTTTGCTGAATAAATTGGTTGGACCTCCTCTTTTATACATTGGTTTTCAAATAGTTTGGTTTGGTTTGGAAAAGAGTAGGAAAGCTCATGCTTAAGTGGTAAAAAAGCTTGTTTTTGACTGTGGCCTATGCTTTGTCATGCCATGCTTCATATTATTTTGGCTTTATGCTTAGTATTATTTATTGTAGCATGACTTGTTACAAATAATTGAGATTGTTTAATGTGCCTTGGATGAATCATGCGTTGTTTTAGCATATTAAAGCATAGTATTGTGGTATTCTCCTTTGATGCTTTATTTGGGTTGACTTGGCGCATGCTCACACCATGTTATGACTATCCCAAGTCACCATAAGCCTTTATGATCCTTTAGTTTTCAACTTGTAGTATCATTTTATGATTTGATCAATGATGTTTTGTCGCTCTGCATGATTATGGCCATTATTGCTCTCTTAGTTTGTCGCTCCCAGTCTTTTGCTAGCCTCCACAACCAAGTATGAGTTCCACTCATGCATCCAACTTCCTAAACCAAGTTATTCCAAAGAGTCCACCATACCTACGTACTAGCTTATGCTATTCCAAGTATATTCATGTTTTTGTTTACCTTCCGAATTAAACTTGTTATGAGAAAACTAGTGATTAAAGCTCTCACGAACTTGATGGCACACTTTACTTTTATTGCCCTTAATAAACTTGAACCATTGTGTTGTCTATGTTGTATATGCTTGCACTTATTTGTTGGGAATTAGCAGAACCATGTTGTCATGGGAAACGCTTTCAACATTGCACGGGTACATTGTACCTAGTTGATATCATGCTCTTTTGTATATGGATGTCGTCGGTGTGAAATGAAAGGGGAGCTTGTAAGTCCATGGAGTTATGTATATGTGTTAGAGAAACGCCTGGGCCGCTGGTCTAATCCATGCTGACATGGTGGAAACCTGCAGCGTAACCATAATGAGCTGTCTATGAAGCATTCTTCTTATAAAAAAAGAGTCCTATATTGAGAAAAAAGAGAAAAAGAAAAAAAGAGATTATGAAAAGAGGAAAGAGAGAAAAATGCACCATATTCCGATGGTAAATAAGAAGATTGCTGAGATGCTCGTTGTCTGCTTGCCTTGCCATTTTGATATGGGGATTCTTCCGTATCATCGGGCAAGGGGTACCCTGTTGGCGGTTCTCTATGATACACATGTACTTACGATGGCAAGAACTTACCGGTGACTAAACTTGAGTAGCATGAGGAGCGTCCCTCGTATTCAAGGGACATGAGATTTCTAACTTATACTTCGTCAAACATGTACACCATAGTTTGTTCACTTTAACCTTAATCACTTCAAGATGCTTATGATAGGGGCAATCAGAGCTGAAAGCTATTAAGTACCATAATTTTTGGAAGCTCTTTATGAGACTTGAATCCCTACTTCCTTCTATGAAGGCCCTTCTTCCATTTTTTTATTGAGTCTCCACCTTCTATCTTTTTGCACCTACTTTGAGAGCATAGTGGCCATTCTTAGTTCTATGTGCATTGTCCCAAGACTTGTTGATTGATGCATACCTTGATATTGCGTGTTTTAAACTATTTGTATCTAGTCACTCTTATGGACTTTGAAGGTGTCCTATGCATTTATATTTGCTACTCTATGAGGGACAAGTTGAATGCTATTATGATATGTTTTCTTTATGTGAAACAAACAAACGTCTTGCAAAGCATTGTTATTCATGAATCTTTTGTTTGTGCCTTTTCATGTTGCGTCATAGTTTCTTTGTCTTATTGCTAGAACTTTGTCTTTCATGTTATGATTGAAGTACTATGATCCCAGCTTTGAATATTTACAAATACTTTGGTCAAGTCTTTGATGGTGCATGTCACCTCAAAAATTATTCTTTCTTTTTATCACTTACCTACTCGAGGACGAGCAGGAGTTAAGCTTGGGGATGTTGATACATTGCAAATGTATCTATAATTTTTGATGTTCCATGCTTGGTTTTATTTCACTTTCTTGTGTTTTGTCCACACTTTGGAGTACTTTTCATATGATTTGTTGGACTAACCTATTAACAAGAGCCACAGTGCCAGCTGCCTGTTTTCTGCTGGTTTTGGTTCCAGGAAAGTCAGAAAATGAATATTCTCGGAATTGGACGGGACAAAAGCCAAAGTGCCTATTTTTCTGGAAGACTCACGGAGCCAAAATACAAGACGGAGGAGGGCCAGGGCCTGGCCACACACCCCCCAGGCGCGGGTTGGGCCTGGCCGCGCCAGGGCATGGTCTGGCCGCCCCAGGCAACCCCTCGGTCTCCCTCTTCGCCTATAAGAAGCCTTCTGACCTAAAAACTCCATGGGGGTTCGACGTTTTTTAGAAGGAGTTCCGCTCCACCGCCACCACCAGATTCCACGAAACAGCACCAGAAACTCCGTTCTGGAACCCTGCCGAGACGGGGAATTGGAGGAGATCATCGCCATCATCATCACCATCGCTTCTCCATCGACCATCCATGTTTCCCCCATCCATGAGTGAGTAATCCCTCGCTATAGGCTATGGGGATGGTAGGGATTGGATGAGATCGTTCATGTAATGGCATAAGATTGTTAGGGCATGGTGCCTAGTATCTTCTATTAGTGCTTTATGACTTTGTTGCGACTTATTGTGCTTAATGCTTGTCACTAGGGCCCGAGTGCCATGATTTCAGATCTGAACATGTTATTGATTCATTATGATAGTATTGTTTATGGTCTTATCTGCAAGTTGTATACACACGTTGTTGTCCGGAACCAATGGCCCCGAAGTGATAGAAATCGGGATAACCGGAGGGAATGGCTTTGATGTGAGGATCACATGTGTTCACGGAGTGTTAATTCTTTGCTCCGGTGCTCTATTAAAAGGAGCACCTTAATTGCCAGTAGTTCCCTTGAGGCCCCGCTGCAAACGGCCTGGCAGGACAAAAGATGTTGTGCAAGTTCTCATTGCGAGCACGTATGACTATATATGGAACACATGCCTAGGATTATCTAGTACTTGGATGTTTTATCTTATTTATCTACAATTGTCCTATGTTCTGATTGCTATGTGAATTGTCTTGTCCATGCAACGCCCATCCATCCATCCCTATGCCTACCACACTCAAATCCCACTGTTTACTGCTATTGTTACTGCTATCCTTACTTTACTACTGCTGCTACTTTACTATTCCTACTACAAAACTGTTGCTACTGATAAACTGCTATGAGCAAGATTGTTTCTAGGTGCAGCTGAATTGACAACTCAGTTGTTAAGACTTATAAATATCCTTTGGATCCCCTTGTGTCGAATCAATAAATTGGGTTTCACTTCCCTCGAAAATACTGCGATACACCCCCTATACTTGTGGGTCATCACTCGGCAAGTTCCCTAGGTACACCTTTCATGTCAGTAGGTTTCCAGGCAAAGATGTCCCTATTCTCACGGAGGAACTCAACAAGCGTGCTTTCCTATTTGGGATCCAGGTCCGTGCCAATGGCGGTGGTCTTGGAGGAATCTCCTTCCACAAGCTCCTCCTGCTTGGTCTTGATGGCGACCTTGAATGCAGGTTCGGTAGTAGATCTGCTTCTTCGAAGCCGGTATTTCTGAGGCATTGGCCTGGTTCTGGATCTCCTTGAACTCCTTGTCGTAAAGGACTGCTTCGGCGAAGATGGATTTGCTGAGCTTGCACTCCCTTGCCTTGGTGAAGCTTCAATCAATGGTGATGACGCCATTCGGTCTGGGTATCTTGAGTTTGTTGTATACAAAGCATGGCCTTGCGAGGAAGGAGTGGAAGATGTCACGGCCAAATATGATGTGGTACACGCTCTTGAAAGGCACCACTTCAAAGGTCTTCTTGGCGGTAATTGTTGACATTGCCAAAAGCGACCAGAAGGGTGATGCAGCCCAGGGAATTTGCTTGTCGGCTAGGGACAACACCATGGAACATGGTGTTGCTCTTCCTTAGATGGGTCTCCTTCAAGTTCATCTTGTGCAGTGTATCTAGGTACATGATGTTGATGTTGCTTCCACTGTCCATGAGGCACTTGGTGAACTCTGTGTCATTAATCAAAGGGTTGATGAACATGGCATACTGGTTCTCTGTTGGGATAATATCTAGATGATCCTTCCTATCCCAAGTGATTGGAACTTCCGACCACCTGACGTACTGGGGCACTGGAGGGAGGGTAGCCATCAGTATCCTCAGTGAGGTTTTCTGGGCCTGGACGGTAGGAGTGCCAAGGAAAGTGTGGTAGACTGGGGCCTTCTTTTCAAAGGGGTTCTTGCCCTTGACATCAACCTTGTCGGCGGAATTGGGTTCCATGTCTTCATCCATGTCACTTGAGTCCTTAGACTCCTCTTCCACCTTCTTCTTCCCTATTCCCTTTCCTCGAGGTATGTTCTTCTGACTTCATTTGTAGCCGGACTCAGGGTCTTCCTTGAGGTCGTTGACAAATTTGCATTGGCGGTTGGTGTGTGTGTCTTTGCCATTCGTGTCGAGGTGGACGAAACACGGCATATCGCGGTGCTCTCCATACGTCTGGGGAACGCGGGGAGCTGAGGGTGTAGCATCACTCCTTTGCTGGTCCTGGCTCGTTCCTTGGCCACGACCATGTTGTCCGCCTCTGCCTTTGCCAGCAAATGTTTTGACGACCATGTCGGATGTCTGCTTCTCTTTAGACGGAGTCTTCTGCTTGTTGTTATTGTTTTTTCTAGCCTGGGTAGGGATTGCTATTGCCGGCAATGATCTGCGCGTCATCATCAGTGGTAGCAAACTTGCTAGCCAGTGCGATCATTGCATTGAGGTTGATATCATTGTTGTCTTGCTTGCGCTTCAACGTATACCGGAGCAAAGTTCCCTTTCCCAGCCTATCGATGGAGGCGGCCATAGCAGTTTGTTCGTGCACCCCTGCGCAGGAATTTTTCATATCCAGCCAGCGAGAGAGGTAGGCACGTGAGGTTTCATACTTTTCTTGTACGCACCGCTGTAGGTCTCCGACAGTGCAGGGATGTTTGTACGTGCCCTCGAAGTTCTTGGTGAACTCTTCATGCATGTCTAACCAATTGCATATTGATTTCTCCGGCAAGTCATCAATCCATTGGCGGGTGGTGCCAGTGAGCATCATTGGGAGGTACTTGACGGCGACATTAGGGTTACCCCCTGCGATGTGAATCGCTTCACTATAGTCCTACAACCATGTAGAGGGCCTAGTAGTGCCGGCATAGGGCTTGATGGTCTTGCCAATCCGGAGACCTCTGGGGTAAACTGTGGACCTTATTACACGTCCAAAACAACGTGGGCCTAGGTATGGGAGCTCCCGTCCTTCTTGGATCTTGTCCAGCAGTGAACGTGCGTCATACAGCTCTGGTTGCTTCCCTTTCCTACCATGGGGAGGAGAATTGTGGTGCGATCCATGGGACCCACCATGTCCTCCGCCATGGTGGCAACTTGGTGGCGACGGTGGTGGCGGAGGCGGTGGGTTACCTTTCTTGCTATTCCCTCCATGCGACTCCTCACGCCTATCGTGATTGCTTACCGGACGTGGTGCCTTCTTGTGGGATCTGCTCCTGTGTTCGCCATTGCCGCTGTGCTCTCCGGCATGCCGGGTTGCTCACCCTGGTCGCATATAACAATATTGGCATGGGGACGCCTAGGAGGTGGCATGCTTGTTCGGTGGTGCGAATGTGGTTCCTCGTGACGTCGAGATGGCGGGGGTGGCGGCGATCGAAGAAATAGGTATGGCATCAGCCCAGTTGCACGCATCCCTCTGCCTTCGCTCCGTGGTGCCTGTGTGGGATCCTTCGTCACGGGGAGATCTTGGCCTTTGGCGGCTGTTTAGTGTTGACTGGCAAAGCTCCGGGTTGCACTCAAGCCTTTGGGAGGTAGCCTTTTCCTGTTGCTTTCAAGCCTTGGCTACGAGGTCGTAGACCTGAGCCATCGCTTCTAGGGACTTGTCCTATTCAAGGAGGGTCTTGGCGACGACCATGTTGAGGGCGACCGTTGGCATCACTTGCTTCCCTTCTGAATCAATGTATGGGGTTGCTTTGCCGGTTTAGACATGTCCCATCCCAACCTGCATCGAACGTCGGGATCTTCGATGACCTGAACTGGTGCTTTCTTAGCCTTGTGCTTCTTCAGCAGCTGCTTGTACTCAGCCTCCATAGCTCTTGCCGCCTCGATGGATTGTTGCGCCTTGGACATGTCCTTGTCCAGCTGGGCGCCCTATTCTACAATGCACTTGGCTTTCGCGAGGATTTCTACGTGCTTCTCGTCTAACTCCATAACGCTCTGGATATAGCTGAGAGTGATAGGCTCGATGAGGAGTGGGCCGTATATCTCTGTGTCCGCAGGAGTAGCCAATGGGTTGCCAGCTACAGACGTTGATGGCGGTGGTAGCGGCTGATTTGATTGCTTGGCAGTACTAGGGCCCGTGGGGAGTTCCTGCGCCTGTTGCGGTATGACCGGAGGGGCATGGCTTTGGCCGGAGCCGGAGGCTGAGCGGCCTTCTTTGCCGCTACCGCTCTGGTGAGCACGGGTGTGGGCGGAGCTCTTTCACATTCTGGTTCCTGTTGTGCTTCCTCTACCATGTTCCCAATGGCGACAAGCACCTGACGGGAAGTGTTAGCTTTCTTGGCACGCCCTTCCTTCTCAATCTCCTGCTCGATCTCCCTCATAACAGCGTCGTATTCCTCCAAGTTAGCGTCTGAGCCACCGCCATCCATATTGATGTCGGTGTATAAGGAGTCAAGGACGGAGTCGGAGTTGGCTTCGGTGTTGTTGATGGCAGAGGTTGAGGGTGATGGAGATGGGTTGTTGTTTTTGTTGCCTCCTCCGGCCGTGACGGTGATGTCGGCCTTAGCGTCCTCATTGGCGTCTGCGTATTCGTTGACGATTGAGACTATCTCGCCGAGGGTGAGTAATCTGGCAGCTTGCTGCCTCCTGATTGTATGCCGGAGGAGTGTCCCAGGCGTGAGCCCTTCCACGAAGTGGTACACGAGTTCGTCAACGCGGTCCCCCTCTAGGGTTTCCCTCACCCTCCTCCTTCTAGCAAGGTATTCGCGGGGAGGTTCCCCGTCTCTCTGAACGCATCTGGCCAGATCGAAGATGGTGACGACACCGACAAAGTGTGACCTCCGTGTCTCAAATGCTCGGGGAAGCCGGGCGGATTCACGGGGTTCTTCCACCATTATATCCTGCATAGGGGCGGTTTGGGTGGGCCTTGAATTTTCCTTATCTGAGCCACCGTAATCTAGAGAGAGGCACGACCTAGATCCTTCCACAAACGTGTCCTGCCAGTAGGCGGTCCGTCCGAGGCTTGACGAGTTTCTGACTTCCTGGGAGCTAGGACCGGAGTCGGTTTCGTTGATGAAGATGTGGATGTCTCCAAAGGGGAAGATGGAGCAGCGCGTAGGGTTCGTCTTCGCCAGCACCCAGAACTCATCTGGAGGGACGATCGGGACATTGCCGGAGAAGAGAACACATCCGATGGCTATGGTGTCGCTGATTCCTACGAAGAGCTTGGACCTCGCCCGGAGTAGAGCTCGAAGCGCCTCTTGCCCCACGGTGGGTGCCAATTGTCATGGTTGCCGATGAGTACACCATAGAGGGGTACTCACAATCCGTGTTTAGAGACGTGGGGGTAAGGCGGAGAGTTGGCGGGTACGAGGTAACACAGCTTACCTAGGTTCAAGTTCCACAACAGCGGCGGAACTCTACTCCTACTATAAATACGTAGCAATATGATTGGTTGTGCCCTAAAGGCTCCCACAAGTCCGGTTTATAAAGGCACCTGAACCTAGGATTATAGGGAAAGGACCTTTTCGGACAAGATAAAGAGTCCTACACTAATACTAACTAGTCTTTCATGTCTTGCACTCCAAGGCTCCGAGTACGTCAGTGACTCCTGCGTAGCCTTCCTTTATCCGGCATAGCCCTCCCTTCTAGATCAATCTAACTGGGCTGCCTAGCAGGCTATATTCCTAGCTACCAACTGTGAGCCACCCGGGTTATACGGATTATGGACGTGCTATGGTGATACCCATTTAGCATATCCCCAAAAATTCATTATGCTGAAGCCTATCTATAGAATCTTCTAGATGCTAGAGTGGAAAAGAAGATCCAATGGTTGGAAATATTGGGATTCGCGAGTCTTGATCCAATAGTCGGCTTTCAAAGTTATTCGTACAATCTTATCTTACCACTATATAGTGTACGAATAACTTTGTATATTGACCGTTGGATCAAGACTCGTGAATCCGAACATTTCCAGCCGTTGGATCTTCTTTTCTATTCTAGTATCTAGAAGATTCTATTGATAGTCTTCAGCATAAATAATGCTATGCACAAACCTCAAAACACACTTCTCCATCATAGTAGAATCTTTTCACTCGTTTCTCTAGACCATGTTACGAAAAATTTCAAGTGTTAGGTAGCTAATATTTCTTTGACTTCTACACATGATGATACAAAGTAGAAGAACCAAATATACACCCATACTTTATATATGTTGATCAAATTTATATTTTTTTTCTTTACCTATTATAATTTTATATAGTGATGATATGTTAGACGTCTATTATCTATGCCTCACGTGCAGGACACGTGCAACTTACTAGTATATAGTGGTAAGATAAGATATATCCTAGCTACACTTTTAGATACGGCTCTCATATCGGGTAGATATGGTGCGTCTTGGACTAGTAAACAATGTTGCCCCTGGGAGTTTTGCACTATTAGGAAAAAACATATTTCACTTTTCCAAGTGATTACGGGGATGTTTTGTACTAGCAGTAAAGAAAATCAGAAAAATGTGGCTCGGAATGCGACAAGCGCGCCATGTTTCCGGACATAGCGGACCATGCATGTTTTACTTATGATTCCTTGGTTCTTTGAGTTTTTAAGGTTCGTAGATAAATTAACCCACTTAAATTACACTATTGTCTCTGATTCAAATTAATGTTCTTAGATTTGTCTAGATTCGGGTATATGTATCTAGCACAGAAACATGACTAGATACATTTGAATCTAGACAAATCTATGAACATTAATATGGATCAGAGGGAGTTTGTCAAAATTTGGTCAAATTAATTCGAACCACATGTGAGCTGCCGATTGCTCTTAAAATTTTACAAAAATCTTTTGCAGTTGCTCACTAGACAGCTAATATATCGAGAACACGACCGAGAGTTTTGAAAGATTCAACTTCTTTCTAAAATTTGCATGCCGACAAAGTTGACCCTGCTTTGAAAAAACAGAGAGGGATAGGCAAAAAACAGGGGGACTAATGCATTGAGTCCTTTTGCTTGTATTACCTGCGATGAAAAATAATAAACATGAGTTTTCACAACTTTTGAAAAAACCTGCTTCACAAAAATGGCCTACCATGTATAAGTATGAACAGGTTTTAGGCCGAGCGACCAAGCAAGGTCATGGACATATCCATATCATAGTTTATGGGAATTTGGTAGTACTACTACGAGAAAGTAGATGTACGCATCTTGGTGTTGGTAAACAGCCTTGCCAATGGCAGTTTCCAAATACTAGGAAAAGTAACAACTCCAATTTTCTAAGCGATGGAAATATTTTTTCTGTAAAGTAAAGTACTCCACTTCCGTACTACTACTCGAAAAGGGAGGCGGCTCCTTCCAAAAAAAAGAGGCAGCGCGAGAGCAGCGAGAGGAGGAGTCAAAGGTTGTGCGATGTCAGAGAAAAGCTATGATGGGCTGCTGACACGAGGTACAGGGTATAGTCCACTACTAGTAAATATATGGACCTACTACTAGTAATATGCACGCAAAGCAAGTTGTGTTTTCTCTCTCTCTATCTTTTGTTGGCTCTCACCATCCAGCCTCCATCGATCTCTTCTCTGCAGCCGCGGGTACACAGTCCGGCTTGTCTCTTCCTCGTCCACAGCGTGGCATTGCGCACGTGTGCCTTGGTACGACACACTGATCTACTTCTAGCAACCTTTTTTCCCTCGAAATTCAAGCGATCTACTGGATTAATAATCATCTACACCAATACAAAAACTCTCAAAAGTAATAATAATAATTAAAAAAAGGTCCTTAGACCACCTTGCGACGACTATAAACCCTAGTGCGCTAATTGTAGTGGCTCGCTCCTTCAGGACCTACGGTACCCTGATTCCCAAAAATAAATAAATAAAGAATGTCATCGCCCCAATTTTCAGACAAACTGTACCATGCTTTCTTATAATTCCCAAGTTTAGGATTTTTCAAGCGGGCATAGAAATGTTTTTAATTTTATTCCTGTTTAATCTTCTTGCTTTTTGTTGAGGTTGCTGCATGTAATGCTAGTTGTTCTATAGTTCAAATGTTAGGTATTGTACATGCTGGTATAAAGCGGGCAATAGATGACGTGTCACTTTGTTGTACCTAACACTCGGTTACATCTCTCACGCACTTGTAGAATATTAATTTAGATCTAATTCGACAAACTGACAGAAAGTCGTCTGAGTGGGTGAAATTACCTAGAAAATTGAGCTTGAAAATCCAAACATTTTATGTACTATAGTAAATAAATGGCACATGCTATGAACTCTAAGCCATATTGATCGCACTTCCTTCCAAAAAAATACTTTTACTTCTTTACCATGTTTGGGGTTCTTTTGCTAGTATTATTAATTGCCAAGAAAAATGATAAACATGAGTTTCGACAACTTCAGAAAAAACATATTCACATTATCTTACCACTATATATCTACTACTATAATGGAGCAGTTTTAAATTGGATACATAGCACCAATCATGACCGTTGGACTGTTAGATCCAATGGTTCAGAGTAGCTGGATTCATGTTGAATAGTACATAGAGAAAACTCCATCATGTTCTAGAACCATCATGTCACACCCCTCCCAAAAAATCCATAGCACTGTAGGATGTATTCTCAATATGTGTAGATAGTTATTATTAATAGACTTAATGTATGTCTTTTTTCTCTAACAAGATTGTTGGTTAACAACAACTTAATGTTTGTTAATAAATCACATTTCATATAGTATATATATGTGTGTAGCACGTGCCTTTTACTAGTAGAACTAGTAAGTTGCACGTGCCCTGCACATGAGACTCAGATAATAAACGTCTGACATATCATCACTATATAAAATTATAAAAGGTAAAGCACAAAAAATAATACATGATCTTTCCATTATATAGTGTACAAACAACTTTGAATATTGACCGTTCGATCAAGACTCGCGAATCCCAACATTTCTAGCCGTTGGATCTTCCTTTCATTCTAGCATCTAGAAGATTCTATTGATAGTCTTCATCACAATGAATGATATGCACAAAACTCAAAACACACTTCCCCATCATTCTAGAATCTTCTCCCTCGTTTCTCTAGACCATGTTACCAAAATTTTAAAGTTTTAGATAGCTAATAATTCTTGACTTCTATATGATATACAAAGTACAAAAACCAAATATATACCCATTCTTTATAGATATTGATCAAATTTATATTTTTCTGCTTTACCTATTATAATTTTTTATAGTGATGATATGTCGGACGTCTATTATCTGAGTCTCACGTGCAGGGCACGTGCAACTTACTAGTAGTGGTAAGATACGAATAACTTTAAATGCTGACCGTTGGATCAAGACTCGTGAATCCCAATATTTCCAACCGTTCGATCTTCTTTTCCATTCTAGCATCTAGAAGATTCTATAGATAGTCTTCAGCATAATGAATGCAATGCACAAATCTCAAAACACACTTCTCTATCATACTCCTCGAATCCTATCCCTCATTTCTCTAGACCATGTTACCAAAAATTTCAAGTGCTAGGTAGCTAATAATCTTTGACTTCTACATGATGATACAAAGTACAAGAACCAAATATACACCCATACTTTATATATGTTGATCAAATTTATATTTTTTTGTGCATTACCTATTATAATTTTATAAAATGATGATATGTCATACGTCTATTATCTGAGTCTCACGTGCATGGCGCGTGCAATTTAATAGTAGCCTACAATGTATGAACATTCTTGGATTTCAGTTCGAACGACCAATAAGGTCATGGCTATATATATCGATACCCTAGCTACACTTTATGATACGGTTCTCACATCAGGTAGATAGGTGCGTCTTGGCGTAGTAAAAAATGTTGACCGTGAGAGTTTTGAACAATTATGAAAGAAAATTTTCACTTTTCCAAGTGATTACGGGGATGTTTTGTACTAGTAAAGAAAATCATAAGAATTTGGCTCGGAATGCGACAAGCGCGCCATGTTTCTGGACATTACGGATCATGCATGTTTTCCTTGTGATTCCTATGTTCTATGAGTTTTTAAGGTTCGTAGCTAAATTAAACCACTTAAATTACAGTACTGTCTGCCTAATAAATTAGGTCAAATGAGTTGGCATATGCATATATCATGTGCACCATTTAGCTAAGAAACCCAATTTCGCTCATCCGTTTAGCTCACTATAGTATATTGGTCCCAGACATACTTCCTCATCTAGCACTAGCACTAGACATGCGTGTTGGGTTCGCAGCATTGAAAACAAAAAATTTCCCACGATGGGAACTATCGCCAAGATCTATCTACTAGATACAAGAAACGGGTGGATATAAATCCATAGAAAACTTACCCTCGAAGACAACAAAGCTTTGTTAACGAGATGGAACTCGTGAATGATGTAGTCGTACACTTGCCGATCTCAAGATTGTGATGAAGTCCAGCAGGTCCGGCTCCAGCACGTCCATCAGATCCAGCTCTAGCAAGTCCAGCACCGCAAAGCAGTGATGCATCCATGATCGCACACTCGTACGGTACCCCGACAACATCCATCCCTCGCTCCAGCAAAGTAGCGGAAGCAGCAACTCTTTTCCAGATAAAGCCACCGGGAACATGTATCTCGCTAATCCGAGACCATGGGGAATAACTAGAGGGGGAGAGAGATCCTTCACGAGGAGGTGTGGTTTGTGAGGAGGAGAGGGGGCCTTTTATAGGGGAGAGGGGGCACCCAAGGGCCATGGCATAGAGGCCATGGTGGTGCCCCCACCTCTTCCACATTCATGTGGGTGGAGCTCCCACTTCCATAAAAAGCCTTCACTCAAAATTCCACTCACACATGCATTAAATTTCCACCAAATTTAATGCAAGCTCCCATTAAATAAAACTATTTTATTTATTTTATTCAGAATTTTTTCAATTACATTAATTAACAAACATTCACATAAAACCCCCTGCAATATTTCAATATCACATGCAAAACCAATTTCAGCAATTTCACCCGAAATAGTTTGGTGTCTATTGAAATAATTCCAGCGCTTTCTTAAATCTTTATCTGAAACATATTTGCTCCAAATGGTGTCAGTATCCCTTAAGTGTGTCACCCTACGGTTCATGAATAATGTAGACATGATCGAGACCCCTCTTCGATCAATAATCAGCAGCGGGACCTGGAGATCCGTACTGACTCCCACATATTCAACGATGACTCTTGTGATCGTGTGACCCTTTAACATCGTAAATAAATCCTTTTGTCTCGTGATATATTACATGTCCAAGATTCGATCATTGGCATCCAAATACCTAGTTTGATCTCGTTACTGACATGCACTCTTTTCTCGTTCCGGTGATATAACATTCTAGTGATCACATCACTTGCTTGCAAGCTATTTCAATGTGATATCACCGAGAGGGCCTAGAGTATATCTATCCATCATCGGGATGGACAAATCCCACTCTTGATCCATGAGCCTCAACATAACACCTTCGTAGCACTAAACCCACCTTTATAGTCACCCTGTTACAGTGTGATGTTTGATGTTATCAAGATACTATTCCAGTGTTAGCAATTAACATGATCTCATGGTCTAAGGACTAAGATTACTTCGTATGATGTTATAGCAATATAAACATAATGACTCTGATCGTAATGATATACTTTGGATGAATGTTCATCACATCATTCCACCAATGTTGTGACCTCGTTATTAACAACATCCAATGTCCATGATCAGGAAACCTTGATCATCTTGTTAATCAATGAGCTAGTTTATATGAGAGGCATTACTAGGAACTTTGTATTTTGTTTATTAAACACACATGTATTAACGTTTCCAATTAATACAATTATATCATGCAAAATAAACATTTATCATAAACATGGAATAAGATAATAACCACTTTATTATTGCCTCTCGGGCATATTCCCTTCAGTCTCCCACTTGCACTATAGTCAATAATCTAGTTTGAAAAACTTTGCGCATTGAACACGTATGGCTTTCTGGTGTTGCATATATGCAATTGCTAGTGGTTAACATAATCTCCGGATCTGACAGTTTCAGGTCCGTGTGTATTTGCATGTCGTTGCGTCTCTACGCATCACTCATTCTCAAATGAGATGGCATTGTATCTGGTGAGACCTTTAGTTCGTTCGGGTTAAAATATGTTGATATTATTGTTATACAATATATATTCATAGTATTATCCCACTTTGAACCACACCTAGTTTGATAACAAACTACTTAACACAAATGCCCTCCTTTGCTGCTACTATAGCAGACATATACTTAGCCTTTCGTTGTAGTATCCGTCACAATGTCTCAACTTTGGAACTCATCCAAATCTGTCATGGAACATCCTTTCCATTACATTGTGCCACCCATAGTCTAAATTGAGATAAATTTAATTTGTATCTTGTGACAAAACTAGTATCAATGTAACACTTTACAATGAACTACCTTTAACTATTTGTCACTTATACATGATATATTCTTAGTTCTTCCAAATCTCATAAGAATATCTTTACTGTCGTCCAATGATCATCTTATGAATCATTCTGGTATGTGCTCATAACATTTAGAGCATAGGACAAATCTAGATATATACATATCACGGTATAATCGACCAAAATATTCATGTGATTTTACTCACCAAGTGTTGAAACACTTGAATCTTGATACAATCCTTTCTGTGCAGCAAGAACCTTTCTTGTTGTTTCCATATTGAACCCTTTCAATATCTCATATATGTACTTCTGGCATAACCATTAGCGCCTCAATCTATCCATATAGACATTGATGCCAAATATTCCGGTTTTGCCCAAGTCTTTCATTGAAATCCTATTTTAATGAAATTCTTAACTTGTGTCAATAAAAGATACATCATTTCCAATCAACAATATGTACTCTACATAATGTATTGGAAATTTGTCTCAGCGCTCCCACTTAATTTCTTGCAAATGCAAGCATCTTCATCATCTCCGATGAAATTAAACTCCTTTAACATTTTCATCATGGTGAAGATTCCAACTCTGCTATGCTCACTTCAACTATTGAAGTTTGCATGCCCTTTTAGCACCCTTTGAATTAACAAAACCCTTCGGACCGTGTCATGTACACGTCCTAGGTAACCATTCTATTAGAAGAACCTTGTTTTGTTTATTCAACTACCATATACCAAATTATATGTAGTGGTTGCTACATTAATCCGTCAAGACTAAATATCGTTATGAAAGATCAAATCTTGTCATAGTCAACTCCTTGAACATTGTCGTAAACTTCTTTCCGACATGTCGACTATTTCATAGATGTTAAACATCCATGCCTATTTATTTATAGATCCAAACATGACCGATAGGCTTCACGCCTTTCCAGAGGGTCTTCCAAGTTCAGAAACTTGATTTCTCGTGTATGGATACTATCACGGATTCTATGACTTCCAGTCATTTTATGGAGTCAGGGCCCATCATCGCTTCTTTGCATGCAGTCGGTTCATCATTGTCAAAACAATAATGACTTCTGTTTCAAATCTTACTATTTGATTCTTACCGACCCACATGGTTCAATAGGAACTCTAATCTCCAAGATCACACCCTTTGTAATCATGGGAGCCATGAGCATTGTGGCCGTCACTGGGAAACTTTCTGATGCTGTGCTACTTAGCACATATAGCTAAGGTTTAACAACCTTATCAAAGTTCTATTGTCCTCCCACTTAACTTTTCACGAAAAATTCCTTCTCAAGAAACTTGACGTTCCAAGCGACAAACTCTTTTGTCCTCGGTGTTATGGAGGAATTTCCAACAAATTCTTTGGGATAACCTACAAAGACGTGCTTATCCGACTTTGGTTGTAAACATTTTACTTATGCATAGCATACCAAAATTTAAGAAAAGACAATTCGGGTTTTATCCCAAACCATAACTCATATGGTGTCATTTCAATGGATCACGATGGTGCTCTTTTCAGTGAAAAAGCGGTAGTCTCTAAAGCTTTAATCCTTAAAACATAATGGAAATTTTATAAATGACACATTTGATCTTACCATGTCAAACAAGGTTTGATTTGATCTCTCGAACATACCATACTCCTGTGGTTTATTGGGAAATGCAAATTCATGGAACAATTCCTGAAATCTTAGGTGTTTTGCTAAACTTGTAACTCAAATATCTTCCTTTATGATCAAATCATAAACTCATTTATTTTCTTGTTACAATGATTTTTCACTTCATCTTGAAAGTCTTTGAATAATTTTCAAATGTTTCATACTTCTTCCGTATTAAGTAAATATATAGATACATTCACTCAAATTTCTGGAGAAAGCATATGAAGCCAAAAGATCCATCACATATGGCTACACCTAATGGACTATATACATCAACATGCATAATATCCAATAAATTAGTCATCCGTTCCTCTTTGGCCTATGGACGGAGTTTCAATTATCTCGAGGAAAGTTTCACAAGCGTCAATTGATCAAAATCAAAAGACTCCAAAAATCCATCAACATGGAGTTTCTTCATGTTTACTTTCCAATATAATTCAAATAGTGATGTCACTTCATAAGTGATCTTCCAATCATTTGTCTTACGACATTTTAGCAATAATGTTTATGGATGTGAGTTCTCCAACTAGCTTTGAAAAAGTTCATCCATCCTTTATGGAATATGGTAATTATTTGAACAACCATCGTTCTCGTAATACCGGAACAAAATAACAATTATTAAAACAAATCTTGAAGGCTAGGTTTGACGACAACGAAAAACACAATAACACTTTATTTGTTTTCGATGAACATCATCACTTATTCTCTTGCTAGTTACTTAGGCCGTTGCAGTTCATGAATTGTGTTGTTCTGTATGACACTTCACACCAACCAATTCGGTATCCAATACCTCAGAACCACATTGTTTAAGAAGCAAGGAATACAACCATAACATGTATATCTTCTATATACCTAAGTTGGACATCTCCAACCTTTTCTTTTCTGCCACATATTTTGTAGATTCTCTTTCAACAATTCCTTTTCTTTTAAAAGAATCTATCAACATCAATAGTGGTGTCATTTACATGACACATAGTACAAAGCATATATAGTCAAATACTAATACCTTTGGACTTGCACTTTGAAGTGGATCACCATCATCAAATGTTTGGTGTTCTTTAAAAATCCGTTCTTTAGTAATCTATTAGTGTAGTAAACATTTTACTTACATCTTCTATTCATCCTTATCATGACAACTTTCATGATCAAGCTACTATAGCCTATAAGGAAGAATCGCGAGTATAATGTTAGTTCCCAACACCTTTTTGGGAGATCCGGATGCCTAGCATCTCCACCCTTCACAAATTCTCATACAATATGAGAACATGTATTTTGCTAAATTATACTCTATCATAATGCAACCAAAAACATTGTTTCAGATATCACAATATCTTCCACACATGATGGTTCCTAAAACAATTCTTTCAGCTCCTAGATAACCTTGATATTAAAACAACTTTTGAATATCAATAATCATGGAGGCAAACATGATACTTTAGATACTAACATTGGAATTCTTAATCTTGATTTAATACTACTTATTAAACTTCATGGAGTAAATAGAGTTTGCTAAAAGTTTGCAATAGGACTTCTAAACTTTAAATTGCCATTCAAAACAATATGATACCACTTCGTAAAGTAAATATCCAGAATTCTATAGTTCTATTATCTCAATTAAAACTAAGCATAAGGTAGTGAATAGATGCCAATGACTACAACAAATTATGCAAATTCACTTTGATTTAGTTTATGAAAAATTGAGTTCGACTAATCCAAATTAGAAATGAACTCCCACTCAAAAACGTCATCCCTCGTGCCTTTTTGGTGATTACATGAACCAAATCCACTACACCAAGTCCTATCATCACGTGAGTCGGTGTAGCTTCAAAGGAGAGCATCAATATGGTCATCACATCAACTATATGACTCATGCTTAACCTTTCGGTCCGTGTTCCGAGGCCATGTATATACATGCTAGGCTCACCAAGTAAGAACCTTAGTATTCGCGTGTGTAAAACTGTCTTACACCCGTTGTATGAAAGCGTAGAGTCGAGTACACCCGATCATCACGGGATGTATCGAAACACGATCCATAGAACGGTGCATACTTAAGGTATTTAAATGAGGGATCATCTTACAATGCTACTAAAAAGCCAAACTAGCAATATAAGATGCAAACATCTAATGTGAAAGTGGGATGATATGGTCCATGCATTTGATCTCTATCATATGCATCATGGTATGATCTCTATCATTCCTTTGTGTGTAAGGCCAAGGTCTATGGAACTTACACGTTAGGTGTGTTGTAAGGGTATCTATCATACATCTACTTACAACATTTCCATATCATGACACTAGCCCAGCAACGATCTAAACTAGACGCCTCTAATTTATCCATTGCAAGTTTTACGTGGTTTAGGGCTTTCGGAGATAGAACCGGTCTTACCTACGAACATGGAACCACAACGAGGATAACCAAGTTATTAGCAACTCGTTGTAAATCAAATATTGACTATAGTTGGAGAGACACACATCCGCCAGCCACTTATGCAAAACTAGTTGCATGTCAGTCGTGGAACCGGTCTCATGTGCGATGACATGTAAGGTTCGTCCGGGCCGCTTCATCCCACTATACCACCAATATCCAAAATACATGAAAGATGCAATAACATGATGATCATCGCCCACATATAAACATATGTGGACTACCCGTGAAAATCACCTATGCATAGATCAGGCTCTGATACCACTGTTGGGTTCGCAGCATAGAAAACAAAAAAATTCCTACGATGGGAACTATCGCCAAGATCTATCTACTAGATACAAGCAACGGGTGGATATACATCCATAGAGAACTTACCCTCGAAGACAACAAAGCTTTGTTAATGAGATGGAACTCATGGATGATGTAGTCGTACACTTGCTGATCTCAAGATCGTGATGAAGTCCAGCAGGTCCGGCTCCAGCACGTCCATCAGATCCAGCTCCAGCAAGTCCAGCACCACCAAGTCCAGCACCGCAAAGCAGTGGTGCATCCGTGATCGCACACTCATCCGGTACCCCGACAACCTCCATCCCTCGCTCCAGCAAAGCAGCGCAAGCAGCAACTCCTTTCCAGATAAAGCCACCGGGAACATGTATCTCGCTAATCCGAGACCATGGGGAATAACTAGAGGGAGAGACAGATCCTTCACAAGGAGGTGTGGTTTATGAGGAGGAGAGGGGGGCCTTTTATAGGGGAGAGGGGGAACCCAAGGGCCATGGCGTGGCAGCCATGGTGGTGCCCCCACCTCTTCCACATTCATGTGGGTGGAGCTCCCACTCCCATAAAAAGCCTCCACTCAAAATTCCACTCACACATGCATTAAATTTCCACCAAATTTAATGCAAGCTCCCATTAAATAAAACTATTTAATTTATTTTATTCAGAATTTTGTCAATTACATTAATTAACAAACATTCACATAAAACCCCCTGCAACATTTCAATATCACATGTAGAACCAATTTCAGCAATTTCACCCAAAACAGTTTTGGTGTCTATTGAAATATATCCAGCACTTTCTGAAATCTTTATCTGAAACATATTTGCTCCAAATGGTGTCGGTATCCCTTAAGTGTGTCACCCTATGGTTCGTGAATAATGCAGACATGATTGAGACCCCTCTCCGATCAATAATCAGCAGCGGAACCTGGAGATCCGTACTGGCTCCCACATATTCAACAATGACTCTTGTGATCGTGTGAACCTTTAACTTTGTAAATAAATCCCTTTGTCTCGCGATATATTACATGTCCGAGATTCGATCATTGGCATCCAAATACCTAGTTTGATCTCGTTACCGACATGCACTCTTTTCTTGTTCCCGTGATATAACATTCTAGTGATCACATCACTTGCTTGCAAGCTATTTCAATGTGATATCACGGAGAGGGCCCAGAGTATATCTATCCGTCATCGGGATGGACAAATCCCACTCTTGATCTATGAGCCTCAACATAACACCTTCGTAGCACCACCTTTATAGTCACTCTATTATGTTGTGACGTTTGATGTTATCAAGATACTTTTCCGGTGTTAGCAATTAACATGATCTCATGGTCTAAGGACTAAGATTACTTCGTATGATGTTATAGAAATATAAACATAATGACTCTAATCATAATGCTATACTTTGGATGAATGTTCATCACATCATTCCACCAACGTTGTGACCTCGTTATTAACAACATCCAATGTCCATGATCAGGAAACCTTGATCATCTTGTTAATCAACGAGCTAGTTTATATGAGAGGCATTACTAGGAACTTTGTATTTTGTTTATTAAACACACATGTATTAACGTTTCCAATTAATACAATTATAGCATGCAAAATAAACATTTATCATAAACATGGAATAAGATAATAACCACTTTATTATTGCCTCTCGGGCATATTCCCTTCAATGCGTACACCTCCACTCGAGGGGCGGGCCCCTAAAGGGCTATCTAGGGCGGTCGCCATTTCCATCCACACCGTCCCCACATAGCTCACTTCCAGGACCTTCCCAGCTATATCCACGGTAGCCGGAAGTGCTGTTTTCGCAAGGAGGAGCGTCGCCATGCCTGGGTGCCATCTTCCACCACCACCCAACCCAAATGGCCCAAACCACACGGACTCCGAAGATGAGGAACGGGTCGCCTCCAACGATCATGGGAACACCGACAGCGAGGAGTTGGCCGTGATCGCCTCCGACGGCTCTGAGGAGCCGTTGGAGCCGCATCCACCAATGTTGCGAGGGCTAGCGTACCGGTCCAACAGCGAGTCTTACGGGTGGGATGTCTTTGCCCATGTTTTTTGGCCGGAGTATGTCCGGATACAAGAACTCAGCGACCTCTATGTACGTCGCGTCCTTGAGGCGCGCAGATACCACGGTGATGCCACCGTGCGTGCTAGACGCGCCCGAGCTAAGAAGGAGTTCGACGCGCAGCTAGCAATCTACAACTCCCCGTTCGAGTTCTAGGATGTCGCCGGAGGACCGCATCCACCGCCGACGCGCCCTCCTGGCGAGAGAAGCACCTCCCACCACTGTGGGATGCCACACCCGCACCCTCCTGGCGAGAGCATCACCTCCCGCCACCGCAGGACGTCGCGTCGTCCAGGCGAGGTCATCGCCGCTCACCACCATGGGATGTAGTTAGTTTAATTATTTGATGTATTTACACGAATTTGAAATATTTATTTATTTTTTATGAGGGCCATGGCTGGCAGCCAGCACCACCCCAATTTTTTTCAGGTATACGCCACCGTACTAGACTCCCAACTTTCTTCACAAGTTGCACACGCCACCGTCCCATCGCATTCGATGCCTGCTGCTTTTCAAGCCTTCCTTTTAATACTTCTCAGGAGGTGAGCCAAGGGCGATTCACCACTAAATTTTCATGTGATATTGGCGAGATCTTCTAGTTCAAAATTTTAGAGGATTATTGGTGGGACCCTTCCTTCCACCTTTCCCAAAATTTAACCCTTTCCTTCACTTCTCGGCAAACGCTAGCTACCTCCATACTGACGGGGCCTCTCGCTCGCTCGCCCGCCGACTCCACAATCCATCTCATATCATCCTCTATCCCATCCCTCCTTAGCCGACTTCCAGGTCGTCAGAGTCTACTCAGTGACACCGTCATCCATGCTACCGTCGTTGCTTCGTCGCATCTGCTTCCACCACCGCAACCGAGAGATGTGTATGCCACGCGGACTCCTCACCAGGGCGATGGTTAAAACTCAGTACAATCGAAACGAAGGTTGCTGCATACTCCCTATGCCCACTTTTCTTGCACTTTACTACTACTTCTGAATGTAGTTCATCGCTTCCTTATTGTGCCTTCTCGTTATCAATTATTTTTAATGCATGCTAGTTGCAGTACTACGGGATCGGTTCAAAGATAAAAGAAGGAAACTGCTAGTCGTCAATCCAAATTGGTTATCTCGCACTAGTACGAAGCCTCACCAGCCCAATGATAACCCCCAACAATCCTCCCCAGACAATGGTTTGCCTCCATTTTGCATATATGCGCGCTGTCGTTATGCATTTTATTTTCGAGAGTATTTCATACTTTGCTTGCCCTGTCTTTTCATACTAGCATATATTTTTTGTAAGGCATGGAAGATGATGTACTGCCGAATGAGTATGCAGAGAATCGATGCCAACGAATCTTGAAGAGTTTTGGACATGCAAATGTAGCCCCACTCGGCACAACACAACTGGTACAAAAACATGGCCTGGTCGAATACCCTAAACATGGCTATTTGTTGCATCTTTCTTGTGTTATTTACTGATTGATATGCTGCATTGCAATTTGCAGAAGCAAGTGCATGATCATGTCCTTGCCAAGGATGTTCACAGCATAGATATTCAATGTGCCAGTGATACATCCATTTCTAGAAACCAAACCGAAGTATGGTGCATGGCCAAAGCTAAGATTACGCTTCTTCAAAATGATTTGGACACAGCCACTCGGCGGATTAAAGAATTGAACCGAGGATGGATGTCTACTATTGAAGATGTCCTTGATGCTGACGCTGATCTTCAGAAGTTAGTCACTGAAAATCGTGTTCCCAATTCGGCTGATGCAGATGTCAATGAGATCAACGTGACGGTTTTGGAACATGTGAAAGCACGAGCAGAGATTCTCCGTGCATCTTTGCAGGCAGATGATTTACGAAGGGTGATATAATATCCGCCATGCGAATAGAGTGTTATTTCGAATAATGAGGATGACATTCCTTGTGTTGTCACCCTGATATTTTCTTTTCTTATGTGCTGGCATTACTTTATTGTAACTACCTATTTGGCACGCCGTATGAAACTGTAATGTACCTACTTGATGCATCTGGACAATGTATCCCAGTCTCGCTCTAGCCATTCGTAAAATGGAAAAACAACATTTTCCCGTGATAAACTTGAAATCTTATTTTGCACTCATTTAGATCTGTAGACCCACATTTTGCTGAAAATTAACACATTACCACGAAGGTAGTTCGAGAATGACCATGTCCATGTGCCCATTATCGTGAATAAATTCGTGCACTATATACTTGTGTGCCCCTAAAGTCAAACTTTTAGACTATAGTAGTAGACCGAGTACAAAAAAATCAACTGAGCGACAAACCACAAGCCGAAATCACCTCTTCCACCAAGCAGTGCGCCAGAAACACCCGCCGCAATGGCTCCTGCGTCCAAAATTCAAGCGGTACAAAATTTTCATCTCGCCCTTCAGTCCAGAAACAACGCGCCAAAGGTCATTCCTCAAAATGGTTTCTCTTGTAAATTCCAACGCACCACACAATTCGAAGTTTCAAACATACTAGTACCACCCGCGCCCTTTGGGCCGAATCCCTCGAGATCACTTTGCACGACCACGGTCGTGATCCTTCCATCCCATCTCCCCTTCACAGCATCTCCACTGGCATGCCACCGTAGCGACCGAAGACGTTTTACCAGCTCTCGACGCTGGCCCACACCAGATCAGCTCCTCTGTACACAAGGTCCACGGTGCCGGAGTCAGCTCATCAACACTGTCGTAGCTTTGTTGGATCCACTTCCCCGACTCCACGGCACCGGATCTTCTTCCTCCACCTTGTCCACCACGCCGGAGAGATGGGGAGGCAAATCCGTTCAAGAGAGAACGGCAAGGTCGTAGCTCACCATAAGTCCGGCAAAGGCATGGGAAGGAAATTGCGTAATCGCGGTTAAAAAGGTTGTCGCCGTACACTTCATATGCTCTTTACGCATTTGATGTATGAAAGTAGTTCATCGCTTGTTTCACTACATTCTCGCACTAAGTTTTTTAATTTGTACTCCGACATTTCTTGTCGAGGCATCGTATATGCCATATGTCTGTTATTGTTCCTTCAGAGCTTTCAACTGCATGCTAGCAATGTACTAACTTGCTGTTCTACACACACCTCGCTCTTAAATCTCATAAGATATATTTTTTGCTAATGCATGTGAGTTGATTTGCGGCCGACTAATGAGGGAGAACGGAAGATTAGGGAAGATAGATTATTAAAGAATTCCAAATATGCAAGGTCGCTCAGCCTGCAGAGAGTCAGATCTTTCATAGCTACCACCACCAATCATGAAGTCCAGGATTCTGATGCAGAATTTAATCCTCAAGATCAACAAAACCCTGAGGGAGACCTGACTCAGGAAGATGGACCGGTCGAGAACCCCCTCCCTAATCCACTTGCTTATCCACTGCCCAAGGTGCTTGCTCTATCTTGTCATTGCGATACTTATTTCATCTTCCATGTTTCGTACCTCTATTCCCACCAAATGTTGTGCAAATGCCATCTGCTTAGTTCATGCATCATATATGTTTAGCATATCTTGCCTTATTGTTCTTCTGTTCTATTTGCGTCTCATTTCATATAGGACTTTGATAGATTAATGTATCGCTTATGTGTGTCAGGAATCAGCTGGTTCACCTAAGACCCTTCCAGGTACTAGCAGGGAGAAAAACTATGATCAGCAAGTGTCTAATTCAGCATTGGTTTCTGTTCACGAACAATATTTCGAGGGAGACCTGACTCAGGAAGTTGGACTCGTCGAGGACCTCCTTGCTAGTCCGCCCGCTTCTCCACCCCCAAGGTACTTCCTCTATTTTTTAATTGTGATATTTTTTGCATCTTCCATGTTTTGTATCTCAATCCCACCAAATATTTTGCAATGCCCTCTGCCTAGTTCATGCATCATATATATACAACACATTTTTCCTTACTATTCTTATGTTCCATCTGCGTCTCATTACATATAGAACTATAACAGACTGAAGTATTGTTTATGTGTGTCAAGAATCAGATGGTTCATGTAAGACACATTCAGGTACCAAATGCAAAGCATCGACAAGCCGTCCTGCTAATGCTACCGGTGGAACACAAACACACATCGGGAAATACAATAAACAAAAATCAGGAAACTCACATACGGCTAAAAAGTGTCGTCTTGGTGGCACACCACAGGTTCCAACAGAAGTAGACGCAGCAAATACCATCCCACACATTCCACAATCACCAATTGCCAATCTAGATACCCGGCAACAATTGACAACCGAACCAGTTTTAACCTCTACTTGCCTAACACTGCTGGCACAACACCAACAAGCTAGCGACGATCACCAACCTGTTGATCAGCCCAGTGCCAAACAAGGTATGTGTTCTAAGGATTACTGATGCATGCTTCCTTATATATACCGTGCAAGCTTGATGTAACGGCTGAATTGGCAGCTACACGAAGATTTAAGAAAAGGGGGCCAACGGTAGGAAAAAATCTTGAAGCTAAAATTTCCAGAACGCAATCTAGATATTGCATCAATTCTATTTTGTCTGGCAAGCAAAGGCCAGAAGATCCAGAAGAATCTGCTTTTCTAGCATCTGAAATAGGCGTTTTTGTCAGGAATGATATTCCCATCTTCGCATCGTTCAAGCTCCACCAACAGACCCCTGACCATTACAATTCATTACTCTAGAAGTTACATGTAAGTCATGGTGCTCTGTCCCATGCATTCAAGCTTGCTCTTGGTTCTATTCTAAGTCACATAACACATCAAATGTTCCATTCTTGCCGATAGACAAAATTCAACTTCAATCAGGATAATGAGGATGTAGAGTATGTTCTCATGGACATGTTCTCCTATTCTTTGCGCCAGCAGCGCCATATGCTAAATAGTAAATACTTTGATGGTAAGTCAAGCAAGGATATTCAAAGAACGACTCCTATGGAACACACTATGACTGACCAACACTAGATAGATCTTCTCGACCACTGGTTTGATCCAAAGATTATGGTATGGTTTGTGCAGATTGATACCATATCACATTCGAAATTCCTATTTGCACATTTGTATCACTAGTCTCCTTTTGCAGATGAACGCTAAAAAAAGAGAAAATGTGCCACACAATGCTTAACAAACTAAACTAGATCTCATGCATTGGTTGGGCCCTTAGTGCAATAGTAAGAATAATTAGTTTTTAATCTTGTACAGACTTTGTGCTTCTTATATTTGGATCATGTGTTCCGCCCATGTTGTAGAAAGGTGCGATAAGTCTATAGCAAAAATTCCAAGCATGCCAGACGAGCAAAAAATAAGGCTCAATCCCTCCACTAAGAGTGTTATTGTAAGTCTTCTATTAGATTGATATTTTGTGATGACACACCCTCGGTGATTTATATGTATAGTTAGATGTGCAACACTGCCTGAACTGCTGCCCAGTTTTATTTTTAATTTAAGTAGATGATTTCCAACTAGTGTGAGTTTTAGTTTTTAGTTGTACACAAAGAGTTGTCTTGTGTATATCATGCACCCGGTGATGAATAAACAGGCAGATGACATGTTGGCATAGTCCTATTATTGCGTTCTAGTGATAAAATTCTTATCAGTATGATCAGATAGCTATGCTTTTACTACAATATACATGATGTGTAATCAGCCATGCCAACTTGTAAGATTTGTTCATAGACAGGTTAAATGTGTTGTCTGTATGTTTCTCTGTATTAGCTTTTCTTCTCTTACCCATGTCTACCAACTGATAACCTTACCGATTAAATTGAATGAGGAGATGGAAAAACCTGGGAAAGATGGTTTGGAACAAACCCAAGAAGAATGTCTGGAAACATTTAAAATAGTACTAAAAGGTGAAGGTCATCGTAAAAGCACGTTCCTACGTAATGTTGGGTTGTTGTAGTGCAAGTCCAAGTCCAAGTCGGCATATTTGTCTAGTCAGGAAGAAATTGTAGCACTACAGGATGAACAGGAAGTGCATAGACGAGCAATCGATGATATGAGACAGAAAGCACAAGTGATGCAGAGTTGAAGATGTTACGAGATCAGCAGAATTATCGAGAGCCCATAGATGAAGAGACTCTTCTAAATTGAAGATTAACCCTGACAATGATAGGTGAGTACAATGGTCCTATGAAATGGTTCCTACTACAGAGCCCGGGTTATGTTTGGGGCCATGTAACAAAAACGGAGGGAGTATTTGTTTCGCATTATTCTTTTATCTGTTTACTGTATGCTCGATGCACACAAATCCTGTGCCCGAACCTCACTCTCTCGGCCTTGGATTCATGAACCTCACAAAGGTTTTTTCTTCTTTGGACAACCGCCAAATTCAAAATCTCAGTCCATCGACAAATCCTACCGCCTACCCCGTTTGAATCAGAGATTATGTATCCAATTTCATTGCCAATATGGTCACTATTTTGATAATCAATTGATGTGACTCTTAGCCTTAAATTCGTACCGAAGGAGTACCATAAACGAGATTAAAAAATCTCAGTCGAGTGGCAAAACCTGTAGCCAACCCTGTTTGAATCGGAGTTATCCAATTTTCATTATGCTCATCTAGGACTTGAATTCCTAGACAGATAGCGTACAGTCTACTAGCTTATTTCTATTATTATTTGGCCGGTAGCCAAATTCAAAATCTCAATCGAGCGGCAAAATCACACACCGACCTTGAAGAATTTGCCGCCCCACCATTTCAAAAACATTGTGGCAAAATCTCCCACCTAGGAGTACCATTTTTCTATTAGTATTATTTGGTTGGTAGCCAAATTCAAAATCTTTGTCGAGCGGCAAAATCAAACACCGACTTTGAAGCATTTCCCGTCCCACCATTTTAAAAACTTTGAGGCTAAATCTCCCACCGGGGAGTACCATTTTTCTATTATTATTATTTGGCCGTTAGCCAAATTCAAAATCTTTGTTGAGCGTCAAAATCAAACACCAACTTTGAAGCATTTCCTGCCCCACCATTTCAAAAACTTTGAGGCCAAATCTCCCACCGGGGAGTAGCACTTTTCTATTAATTGTTATTTGGCCGGTAGCCAAATTCAAAATCTCTAACGAGTGGCAAAATCAAACAATGACTCTGAAGCATTTCCCGCCCCACCATTTCAAAAACTTTGAGGCCAAATCTCCCACCGGGGAGTACCATTTTTCTATTATTATTATTTGGCCGGTAGCCAAATTCAAAAATTTTGTCTCGCGGGAAAATCAAATATTGACTTTGAAGCATTTCCTGCGCCACCGTTTCAAAAACTTTGAGGCCAAATCTCCCACCGAGGAGTACCACTTGTATTTTAATTATTATTTTACCAGTAGCCAAATACAAAATCTCTGTCGAGCGGCAAAATGTAACACCCTCGAATCGGCCCTATGCAGATTTTTGCGCTTCCTGCCAAACCCGCATAGAAACGATCCAAAGATGCCCACCAAGCACTTGTGTGCGGGTGGAAAAATAAAGTAATATCATTACACAATAGTTCATGATGGAACCCATAGAACATATATATACAACAGCGACTCAAAGAGTCAAGAATACATATATACAATACGAAGAGCCAAATCACCTTGATATCGATACAACATCTGAGTACAGATAAGATGCAAATGGGGCTAAGAGCCCTGAAGAATAACCAATGGCGTCCATAACCCTGCCCAGGCCAAGATGGAAGGGAAAGCCTGCTAACGACATCGAACTTATACCTTTTAAACAAAAGGGGTGCTGACAAAAGGCAAGGGAAAAAGAGAGCGGTCAGTACTGAGGCCAGTACACGGCGAGTCTAGAATTTGGCGGCTCTTGCCTACATAGGTATGGTGGACTGAAGCGGCAGCGTAGCATGGACTAAACAACCTATAGAAACTCGATACATCTGTCGGCTATCAGAGAGAGGTAACAAATACCTATGTGGAACCATCTTGATCCTTACACCAGCCATACCCATCCTGGTGTTTACCCCTCGAGACCAAACAAGGAAGTCACACCAAGGAACTCACATAGTTGGCAATTTTATTCATTCCATTATAGTTGCAACACTTACTAGTCAGATGTAGATAGCATGAGTCATCCTGATATCATAAGCAGTGGACAGTTTTAGTTAACCATTCCGTTGTAGTTGCAATACTTACTAGTTAGATACAATTAGCCAGAGATATCCCAAATCCAGTAGTTATTGGCACTTTTATTTACTCATTCTTTTGTAGTGAAACTGATTACTAGACATGATAAGGTCAAATTTATAGCACTACTTTAGTTATGATTGTTTATGATCGTGATATTGTGCTCCAAGTCATCCATAACCGTGGACACGGCTTTCAAAAAGATTTACCCTGCAGGGGTGCACAAATAGCAACACACGCACGGTCAACCTCGAAAAAACCAAATAAAACCCAATGAGGCTTTCACGATAAAGCAATCACAAGATTCGTAAAATATTTCAGAGGACCACCCCAGTAAGCTACCCGCAACGAAGTTGGCCGGCTCCGAGACGGACCCAGGGTTTGTGACAATGGCTATAAAGGACTGGGAACCTGAAAGTGTGACTGGGCTTGTCGATACCGCGAAAACATTCCACGTTCCAAAACAGTACAGGTGCTCCACGCACAATCATAAATAAAGCAGTAAAGCATGGCATAAGTACATGATAGTAATAAAGCCCCAAACTACTTTGTGGCCCCAAGAAATAAGAAATGAATCAAGCTCTAGCTAAGGGGATTCATGGTCCCACATGCGGATAGTGCGATAGTCAAGGAACAGGTATCAAGTAGTTGGGGCCTACAGGACACAAGTGGGCGGTTAAAAACCAAATATTAGCTACTGCGCACCGATGCCTCTACATTAGTTATATCTATTCCCAGCATTTTAATATCAAGTTGTATTTAAAGTCATGATCATCTCCATGATTAAGCATCTCCACCATTAAGCATGTGTCAACCTTCCAACAACGGTGGAACGACAACGATGCAAAGCAGCACCTGAGCAAGCAACTACGACTCGCAAGGACAACTGTCTATCAAACTTCAGGCAATAGGATGTGTCCAAGGCAATATAGTGGTTGTAGGGAATATAAATGGTGCACAGAAACTAAAGCATCGCAACAAGGATAACAATACATCAACAGGAGGAAGTAAAGACTATAAATGCAAAATAGGTAGAAAGGGGGAGATGCTCGCCTAGGAAACACTGTCGCAGATACATTATCCGGAGAACTTGTTGATACTCGCATCAACTCAATGGCCTAATCCGCGAAGAACCAAAGCACTAAAAGAAACACTGGATGCACTATTTAATACTACGGTAGAAGATCGGGCATGATGTATGATATGATGCATGACATGGCAAAGGTGTGATGCGACTAGGCAATATTAAGCGGAATTGGGGTCCTGATAATTAATTAGATGATTTATAGTATTGTTTAGATACCCCGCAATTTAAATGTTGGCTTAACAAGGCAAAACATGGCATTGGTTCGCTACACAAATTTAAACGGAGCCAATATAAGACTAGAATAGCCCGTATATGGTCTCCATATTTAATTTAGGTGATTTGTCGAAATAGCTCCAAACACCCACAATATGCATGTAAGTATGAAAAATTTAATATGCAAAAATTTATATAGATGGCATTTATAAAATAGGGCTCAGAAAAAGGGTCACACATTAAGGTCCGGAGATCTTGGGGCTTGGAGGGGTTCGGGTTCGGCCTCGGCAAGATCGGTCTTCGGATCTGCAGGATCAGAGTCTTTGGTTCCGGGAATGGAGCCTTGGCGTCCGTGAAGGCAACCTTGTCGGACCGGCTTCATCGCCTCCATGTTCTTCATAACTATCTTCGGGGCATCGAAACCGTGTAGTTGATCTTGTTGATTCCATGTCGAAGGCCTTGGGGTTCCAACTTGTCGCATTCAGGCATCTTCAAGGCAACGTTGGGACAAGCTTGGTGAGACAGAGATTTGTTGCTTGAGCTCCTACGACATGAACACATACCCAGGGAGAAACACAGCCACGGGTTCTCATCATATAGCGAGTAGGTCCTTGACAAATAGAGACACGCACGGGAGCTTCAGGGTCAACTCACACAGAGGCAGCGGTGCACCTGAAGGTTGGGGAGGAGGTGCTCGGGGCGAGGTGGCTAGACGCGGTGGCGCGCGTCCGCAGCAAGTCAGAGGAGGGTAGCACAGAGACCTCGGGGCTGCATCCGGTGGTGAGGTCGAGCATGCGCGACGGCGCCATGGCGGCTGCAGACGTGGTCTGCCTTGGCGACGCGAGGAGGTGTTGGCGGTAACGTCCGAGGTTGGGGATGGTGCGGCGCCGCTGTGAGGCTTGGTGACACGACCGGCGACACAGGGCCTATGGCGGTGAGGAGGATGTGCGGGCTCGGTGAGGTTCTGCGGGGCCGGCAACGAGTCGAGCGAGCACGAGGAGAGGTGTACCTAGGGCTCTGCTCGGGGGCGGCGGCTCTTGTCACGGAGAGGATGACGCCAGCGGCGGACGACGACGCAGGGAGGCCGAGGTGGTGGTGTCCGGCGGCGTAGCTCGACGGAGAGGCGGGCTCAGGCGGAGCAGAAGGACCAGGGGCGGCGGGGCTCTAGCAGCCGTTGTGCCTGCGAGGAGCGAGGCGAGCTTGCGCAATAAGGTGGGGAATCGTGTCGGGGTTAGTGGGGCGAGGCGTTGGCAATAGGATCGAGTGGACATGGTGGGGTCGGTGCGCAGGTGGTAGGTGGCGCTACGCGCATGTGTACGTGCTGGGTTGCTTCGGTGTGGTGTACCTTGGGTGGGTCGGTGGCTATGAGCCAGGGAGTAGGTAGGGTGTGGCGGCGGGAGAGTTTGGTGGGTCTAGGGTTTGGAGGTGGCCAGCTGGGCTTTTAGGCCTGGCTGGCTACCTCCCTAATTAAAATAAAAATTTTATTTATTATTGTTCTTCTTCATTTGGAAAACCTTTTGTAAATAATTTTTAGACAAAACAAAATATCTGGACGGCCGTGGTTTTACATTTGAAATAAAGAGGGAGATAAATAGAAAATGAAGATAGGCTTTTGGAAAATAGTTTTAGGCAAAATATGCATGATGACATGACAATGCTCAAATCCAATGTGGCATGATGACATGAGCATGCGGTCATGATGATGCACAAGGAAAAACACAGCGATTTTCTAGTAGTGATTTTACCGGGGTGCTACAGTTCGACACCACTAACAATGGATCTCGGCCTCGAGATCCACCTCATGGTACGAGGAAAAAGGCCGACGGACTAAATATGCTCGCTTCATGTAGATCCTCGTGACACCACTAACAATGCTTCTTACTCCATCTTTAAAATCGGCAACACCACCAACAAGGGGTATTTCTCATGTTCATAGAAAGAACACTCTGGAGAACAAAGGATGAAGGTAAATGTCTCAAAAGGTAAGGCCACCTTTAACTTCCATGGAAGGAGTAAAATCACATTGATCCACCATTCACGTACAAAAGCGAATGATAAGAGTAGTGGTATGGTAGCTACTCGATCCCGCACTTGAAGCATTACTCTGTACATGAACAAAAGAATCGTGCAACCAACTCTCGGAATCTAGACTGAAGATCTTTATAAGCGATGTTTGGAAACAACGGATTAATGTTGGATCTTTTGATGTAGATGATGTCGTCATGTTAGAAAACACCGGATGATAGAAAAGAAATCGTATGAAAAGACACAATGATTAGGCTCCGCAATGGTTTCATTGGCATGAACAACACATGCTCAAGGTATACTCCAACTTCACCAATGCTCATCCTTCTCATAATGTTTTTCAACGATGCGGACATCCATCAAGGTGTAGATATAGATAAAGAGTACAAGGACAAAAAATATTGGATGAAGGGTACAACCAACAAGATGCAGATTTGATGATTGTAGCTCCACCATTATAAAAAAGGGGAAAGAGAAACCCTGAAGGTACGACAGAAACCCAACCACGAGAAATCCTGGACTTGAAGAAAGGTAAGAGAACATATTCAAAACACGCAAAGGTAAGAAGGGAATATCACAGAGGTAAGGAGTAAAAGCAGACCTAATCAGATCTATCCAACTGATTTTGCAAAATAGTTTTGACACTCTACATCGGCCGTTAGCTAGGTTATCCTACAGGCTGGACCGGTGGGGTATCGCAACTGCTAAGCTCTGATACCACTTTGTAACATGCTGACTCGTGTATTAACAAGCTCGTTGGGGAACCCCAAGAGGAAGGTATGATGAGTGCAGCAGTAAGTTTTCCCTCAGTATGAAACCAACGTTATCAATCCATTAGGAGCAAGGAAACACCCCAAAGGTGTAGCTAGTTGAACATTGCCAGGGCGCACTACCGGTGCTAGCAGCAACGTGGAGACCTGCACAACACAACCACAGAACTCTGTCCCAATCTTGCGATGAGGTTGTCAATCTCACCGGTTTTGCTGAAAACAAAGGATTAAATGTATCGAATGGAAGAAAGTAATAGTTTGCAGAAAGTAAACACAAAGGAGTAAATAGTTTGTAGATTGTATGTAAAAGAAAGGACCGGGGTCCATAGTTCACTACAGGTGGATCTCCTTAAGATAGACAACATGCTGGGTGAACAAATTATAGCGGGGTAATTGACAAACATCGAGAAAGCATACAAGCATATACTAATCGTCTTGACTCCTTTGAGATTCGATTGGGCATTACAACATTATACATAGACCGCCATCCAACTGCATCTTTGACTAATAATCCACCTTCAGGTTATCATCCAAACCCCCTCCAGTATTAAGTTGCAAGCAACAGATTATTGCTTTACGAACTACGTGTAAAGTAAACAATACGATTGTTCTATGAACAAAGGATTGTTGTTTTATCCCTAGTAGCAACAACACATATAGTACCTTAGAGATTTCTGTCACTTCCCTAGATTACCAGAGGCATGAACCCACTATCGAGCATAAATACTAACTCTTGGAGTTGCTAGCATCTACTTGGCCAAGATAGCTACTAGCAACGGAAAGCATGCAAGATCACAAATAACAAAGACTTGATAGAATCGATAATCAATCTAAAATAGCATCTCAATATCCATCAGATCCCCGCAAACACAACATGTAGAATTACAAATAGATGATCTTGATCATGAACAGAGCTCACAAGATCTAGACATGAAAGCACAAAGGAGGAGAACCAGCCATCTAGCTACTACATGGACCCGTAGTCCGGAGATGAACTACTCACGCATCACACTGGAGGCTTGCATGGTGATGAAGAAGGCCTCCAGGGTGAATTCCCCTCTCCGGCAGGGTGCCGGGAAGAGCTTCAGATCCCTCCTGATCTAGGGATGGAGATGACGGCGGCTACAGACTCTTTCGTGGATTTCTGATCAGGTACTTAGGGTTTCCGTATCAGAGGCAATATATAGGCAGAAGGATAGGCCGAGGGGGTGCTGGGGTCGGCTAGACCACCCCCTGGCGCGGGCCAGGCCTGGCCGCACGGCCAGGTGGTGTGGCCGGGCCCCAGCCCCTCTCCGTATCGTATTCTGGCTCCAGATGTCTTCCCAAAAAATAGTGACTTTGGCTTTTGTCCCGTTTAATTCCAAGAATATTCATTTTCTGACTTCTTGGAACCAAAAACAGCAGAAAACAGGCAGCTGGCACTATGGTTCTTGTTAATAGGTTAGTCCAAGAAATCAAATGAAAAGTACTCCAAAGTGTGGACAAAACAAAAGAAAGTAGATAAAACCAAGCATGGAACATCAAAAATTATAGATATATTTGCAATGTATCATAACACCCTCGAATCGGCCCTATGCAGATTTTAGCGCTTCCCACTAAACCCGCATAGAAACAATCCAAAGATGCCCACCAAGCACTTGCATGCGGGTGGAAAAATGAAGTAATATCATTACACAATAGTTTACGATGGAACCCACAAAACATATATATACAACACCCGAGTATATACAATACAATACGAAGGGCCAAATCACCTTGAAATTGATACAACACCCGAGTATAGATAGGATGCAAATGGGGCTAAGAGCCCTGAAGAATAACCAATGGTGTCCATAACCCTGCCCAGGCCAAACCGGAAGGGTAACCCTGCTAACTACGTCAAACTTATACCTGTTAAACAAAAGGGGTGCCAATAAGGGAAAGGGAAAAAGAGAGCGGTCAGTACTGAGGCCAGTACACGGCGAGTCTAGAATTTGGTGGCTCTCGCCTACATAGGTATGGTGGACTGAAGCAGCACTGCGGCATGCACTAAACAACCCATAGAGACTCGATACATATGTCAGCTATCAGAGAGTGGTAAGAAATACCTACACGGAACCATCCTGATCCTAACACCAAGCATACCCATCCTGGTGTTTCCCCCTCGAGACCAAATGAGGAAGTCACACCGAGGAACTCACACAGTTGGAAATTTTATTCATTCCATTATAGTTGCAGCACTTACTTGTCAGATGTAGATAGCATGAGTCATCCTAATATCATAAGCAGTGGACAGTTTTAGTTAACCATTCCGTGGTAGTTGCAATACTTACTAGTCAGATACAATTAGCCAGAGATATCCCAAATCTAGTAGTTATTGGCACTTTTATTTACTCATTCTGTTGTAGTGAAACTGATTACTAGACATGTTAAGGTCAAATTTATAACACTACTTTAGTTATGATTGTCTATGATCGAGATACTATGATCTAAGTCGTCCATAACCGTGGACACGGCTTTCAAAAATATTTACCCTATAGGGGTGCACAAATAGCAACAGATGCACGATCAACCTCGGAAAAACCAAATAAAAACCCAATGAGTCTTTCATGACAAAGCAATCACAAGATTCATAAAATATTTTAGGGGGCCACCCCACTAAGCTACCCGCAACAAAGTTGGCTGGCTCCGAGATAGACCCAGGGTTTGTGACAATGTCTATAAATGACTGGGAACCTGAAAGTGTGACTGGGCTTGTCGATACCGCGAAAACATTCCACGTTCCAAAACAGTACAGGTGCTCCACGCACAATCATAAATAAAGCAGTAAAGCATGGCATAAGTACATGATAGTAATAAAGCCCCAAACTACTTTGTGGCCCCAAGAAATAAGAAATGAATCAAGCTCTAGCTAAGGGGATTCATGGTCCCACATGCGGATAGTGCGATAGTCAAGGAACAGGTATCAAGTAGTCGGGGCCTACAGGACACAAGTGGGTGGTTAAAAACCAAATATTAGCTATTGCCCACCAGTGCCTCTACATTAGTTATATATATTCCCAAAATTTTAATATCAAGTTGTATTTAAAGTCATGATCATCTCCACCATTAAGCATGTGTCAACATTCCAACAACGGTGGAACGACAACGATGCAAAGCAGCACCTGAGCAAGCAACTACGACTCGCAAGGACAACTGTCTATCAAACATCAGGCAATAGGATGTGTCCAAGGCAATATAGTGGTTGTAGGGAATATAAATGGTGCACAGAAACTAAAGCATCACAACAAGGATAACAATACATCAACAGGAGGAAGTAAAGACTATAAATGCAAAATAGGTAGAAAGGGGGAGATGATGCATTATCTAGAGAAGTTTTCGATACTCGCATCAACTCAACAGCCTAATCCGCGAAGAACCAAAGCACTAGAAGAAACATCGGATGCACTATTTAATACTACGGCAGAAGATCGGGCGTGATGTATGATATGATGCATGACATGGCAAAGGTGTGATGCGACTAGGCAATATTAAGCAGAACCGGGGTCCCGATAATTAATTAGATGATTTATATTGTTTAGATACCCTGCAATTTAAATGTTGGCTTAACAAGGCAAAACATGGCATCGGTTCGCTACACAAATTTAAATGGAGCCAATATAAGACTAGAATATCCCGTATATGGTCTCCATATTTAATTTAGGTGATTTGTCGAAATAGCTCCAAACACCCACAATATGCATGTAAGTATGACAATTTAATATGCAACAATTTATATAGATGGCATTTATAAAATAGGGCTCAGAAAAAGGGTCACACATTAAGGTCCGAAGATCTTGGGGCTTGGAGGGGTTCGGGTTTGGCCTCAGCAAGATCGGTCTTCGGATCTGCGAGATCAGAGTCTTCGGTTCCGGGAATCGGGCCTTGGCGTCCGTGAAGGAAACCTCGTCGGACCGGCGTCATCGCCTCCGTGTTCTTCATAACTATCTTCGGGGCATCGAAATCGAACGGCTAGGGTTTTACATTTGAAATAAAGAGGGAGACAAATAGAAAATGAAGATAGGCTTTTGGAAAATAGTTTTAGGAAAAATATGCATGATGACATGACGATGCTCAAATGCAATGTAGCATGATGACATGAGCACGCAGTTATGATGATGCACAAGGGAAAAACACAACAATTTTCTAGTAGTGATTTTACCGGGGTTCTACACAAAATCAAACACCGACTTTGAAGCATTTCCCGTCCCACCATTTCAAAAACATTGAGGCAAAATCTCCCACCAGGGAGTACCACTTTTCTATTATTATTATTTGGCCAGTAGCCAAATTCAAAATATTTGTCGAGCGGCAAAATCACACACCGACTTTGAAGCATTTTGCGCCCCTCCATTTCAATAACTTTTGACTTTAAAATTCTAATTCTACCCATTGTTTAGACCCCCTATGGGCACGTTAAAGTCGGTAACTTGGGGGCACGATCGTAATTATTTTTCTGTTCACCTCCATAGTCTCTATTCATGCAGTTTTTCGCGCTGGCCCTCCCAAAATCCCAGGCTTCTCTCCCATGCCCTCACTTCCACGACCACCACGTGCACCGCCCGGCGGCAATTCCAGGCGGCCGGAGCCGCTTCATCGATGCCCACCCCATCGGATCTAGTTCACTGGGTCTCTCTACCACTCCACCAGAGTTGTCCACCACTCTAGACCAGGTGCACGGGTGTCGCCGTTGACTGCACCGGCATCGATGGCCTAAGATCTGCTTCCCCGATGTCAGCAGCTGCCGCAATCGTAGCACCCTCGGTGACCTGGACATCACTCGCATGGTGACGATTATGCTTAGACGCCTCTTCGACCAAGGTAACCAAATCTCCAACCCGTTTTTGTTTTCTTAGCGGTATAGTAGCTTCAAGCCTGTCGTAGTGAACTGCATTTTTGTAATTGTGCTAGTACATACAAGTCACCTGGCTCGTCTGTTCTTTCTGCTAGTACATACAAGGTCATTACACATGTTGGTTTGCATTCGCTACTCTACAAATTTCAAGTCATGCACATGTATATTATTTTGTCATGCACATGTTCTTATCTTAGCTGCTCCATACACCAGTAATTGCTAGCTACTGTGTAGTTCTTGCAAAATGTAATGTTAGTGGAAAATATTAGTGTGGATTTCCTGCTCCATAGTTACTGACTCTATCTGGTTATTCCTGAGATAAGTTCCTGCTATTATTTCCTTCCTCACATCGTTCTACTATCCTATAGTACCCGTTCAAACTCTTCGTACTAGTTCGATTATAATTTTGTTGTTGCCATCTAGTTCTTCAAAAGCTGCAATACTGACTCTTTTATTTTTCTTTGCATAGAGCTCAAAAAGGCAACACTGAACATGCTGGTTTGCACAGCCTACAGGTCCACCAGCGATGCCATTATATATTTTCTGTATCTAGTGCTGGTTCGTCCTAATCAACGACATAATTATTCTTTACTGTATAGTTCATTCGTGTTTTCCATTCCTGCCTGACAAGTTCTTATATGATATGGTTATAATTTCTATGTGGTTCATTCTTAGCTATGACAGTAATTGCATGCCATTGTGTTGCTCACCGCAAATTCCGAGTCACCCAACGTCTCTTGCATTCTAGAAGATACCACTGGTTCCATATATATTTGCTGAACTGACCTCGCTAGTTTATAATTGCTGAAATTCTAAGAAACACTTTGTTTGATTGCTCATTTCAATGTTGGCATACTTGTCTAATGCTTGTTTGTCCTGTTCTATAGGTTCACAAGACACACCATTATATCTCGTAGCTGGTTCTGGTTCGTCCTAGGAAACGACATAACTATCATCTACTATATAGTTCATTCATGGTTTGCATTCCTGCTCTACAAGTTCATATTATGCAGATTATTCATATCTAGTTCATTCTCAGCTATGAGCAGTTTGTCTTGTTTGCTGTATTAACTTGTTATTACTTATTTTCAGACTGCAATTATTGCTATCGCCACCAAAGAGGGGACTGCAAGATCATTTCTCAAGGTGGTTTTCCAATGTAGCTGTCACACTCAAAGGGAGATGCGGTTGATGGATTGAGAAAGCAAATTGAGGACTCTGCTATCAACTTGATTGGCAACTGAAATGCTGAATTTTCTTTCCCTTCTGTTCATATTATGTAATATTTTTAAGAAGTTTGGAGCTCATGTAATATCTAGATAACTCGCACAGGACATGTAGGCATTTAGTAGTGACGTTGTCCATGCATGGCGGTACCATAACTGCGCCAGCCAGGTCGATCAAGTAACAGTATAGGGTTTTGTTATTTGCCCTTCTTGTAGTGGGACTACCATGAACAGTAAAGATGCTTGCTAATTACACTCCTTTTATGATATTTGCATGGGCTTCAAAAAGGCCGAAACTGTAGGTGTCTGTGAACATAATGGGCCTACCTTAGGTGGCAACTAGTAACAGTAATAGGCTAGAACAGTAATAGGCTAGAACAGTAATAGGCTAGAATAGTAACAGGCTAGAACAGTAACATGCTAGAATAGTAACATGCCAAAACAGTAACAGGCCAGAACAGCGGCAACCCAGCACAGTAATGGGTCAAAACAGTAACAGACCAGAAAAGTGGTAGGCCAAAATAGTAAATGACCACAACAGTAATGGACATGAACAGTAGATGGCCAGAACGGTAGCATGCCGAAATTTTTACTAGATAGGAATAGTAATAGGCCGAACATATTTCTAGGTCAGAACATTACCAGATCAGAAGACTTGCAGGCCACCGGTGGGCCTGAAAAGTTGACGAACGGTATAGTAAAAGGCTAGAATAGTATCAGACCTTCTCAAAGGTGGGCCGTTAGTAAGCGGCCCAAGACAAGCTGTGAGAACAGTGATGGGCCGACCGTAGGCCTTAACAGTATCGGGCCGACTTGACGCAGGCTGTTAATAGGTCGCACAATATCAAACAATGTAGGCTTCTGTAGGCCAAAACAGTAACGGGGTCGACTTTCGCGGGTCACTGCTGGTTGCATCCTTTGGGTCCATTTCAAATAGTGCCGGGCGAAACAGTAGGGGGTCGTAATCCTATTGGGCTCTCCTCATGGGTCGGCCCACTTAATGTTTAGCAGGCCTTGGCTGGGCCTGGCTTCTACCATGGTTTCTCTGGCCATTAACGGTGGTAACTGGGCATTAATGGTGTTTGCCACCTGGCATTTTCATGACGTCAGCAGTCAACACGGCTGGCGAACAGATCTATGACGGAACAAGTTTTCGTGGCTGAAGGGTGTGATCCGCCATAGTCAGAAACAAAACCATGGTAGATTCTTTTGTGACGGGGCTTTTACCATGATGGCCATCCGTCATATGAGACTTTTTAGCCATGAAAAATGGGCCTTCAACCACGAAAATCGTCCGTTGTAAAAGCCAACTTTTCTTGTAGTGCCAAACACATTATTCTTCATATGTCAATTACATATGACAGAACATTGTTAAGATCCCACTCAAATATATCATCAATATTTGATATGCTAGGATATCACTCAGCTCCCACTCAAATATGCCATCCACACATTCGACTTGGAAAACTTCTTAGCTCCCACTCAATTTATAGACTCTCTTGAAAATCTTGGCATATCCAAAATTCCTTGATATTTAATCAAATCGAGAATTTTCTGCTACAAGATATCAGCAATCTCATGATTGGTCAAAACCTGCCTATTGTACTAGTTACAACCTTTTCTTCAAAATCTTGAAGACTTTGCAGGTTTGAACAGTCCTTCACCAATTTCCAAATTGGACTAATTGCTAATTTAAATCCAATAGAATTTAAGCATCGCTACATATTGTAGTTAATCTCTTGAATTTGTCAAAAAATCCTTTGTGACAAATCGAGCTTTTATGTCTTCCTTTTAAGTTTCATTTCTTTCTTTTCAACTTTGTAGTTTACTGGGAAGGAGTAAGTAAATGTTATTACTTAATGAGATCAAGTAACTTTTACTTCATAATCTCAAATGCAATTTAATATGGACTTCATGATCTAAGTCATTTCTTGCACTTAGGTCCATCAATATTTCTTTGTAGTTCATAGGTATGTCTTGTTCCAATAATATGACAAATGAATCAAGAATAAAACTCTGCAAGTGGAAAAACAAATTCTTGAATCCTACTTTTTATAAAGTCTTACCTAAAACTTTGTGATCACGTCATTATTAGTTTCCCCTCTATTTGTAGAGTTTGTCTCCCGAAACATGTTCCATTCTACTTACTCAACAATTAGGAGGTCAGGTCAAACCCTGCTTACACATATGCTTTTTCACTAATATCTTCCATAAGAAAAAAATCTTCAAGTACCACATTACGACAATACAAGTTTTGCCTCCTTTGATTTTAGTTAGGAATCTATATTCATAGTTTCCCATGAAAACACTACAAAGATTTACTTATTCGTAACAATCTCGAACTATCGAAATCTCTAGAAACTCGAACTTGCCATATCTCATATGGTGTTGTTTCCACGAATATTTAGATGTTCCTTATATTTTCAAATGAGTGTTTAACTATTTCAATCCCTAACTCTAATTCTTAATGTTAATCCAACAGAAGATCATTTCATATCATATGTATCTCATACACTATGACTATCATGTTTTAGACATATCAATACGATTTAATTTGTCAAATCACCATAATTTGTGAAATAGTTTTTACAAGTCTTTATGCCAAATTGTTATTAACTTGAATTCATAGTCAATTTGATCAAGTCGCAGATACTTTGAAATTCTTGTTAATTCTATATCTACCTTGAGTTTGAAGGTATTTGATATCTCTTAACAATTTTCATAAATCCTCTATTATCAACCAGATAAAGACTAGAATAACTTGTTCATAATCACAATGTGAATCATAAAAGAAATTATTCAGAGAAAAAGAACAACTAGATTGTTTCTCATTTATATGAATAACCATCTCGCAATAAGAAAGACACACTAATAAGGTTCACAAACTTGATTACAAAGATTTTATTCAAATCTTCAAATCCTAATGATAAACTTCGAGGGACAGAGTGTCTTCGGCCATCAACCAGATTGCTTGCCATCATCACGCCATTAGTGCCTCGATCCATTTTGTAACTCTCACGTAGAGGGTCCTGTTTTCAATAAAATAAGAGTAAGTATCCAATACTTGAAAACTGCATAAGTGTTTCATGGAAACATTTATTACTTGTATAGCAACATATACTTTCTCTGTTGACAATGATCAGACCATTGGGATCGACCTTGGTAGTCCTCAGGTTAGCTATGAACCCGTGAATGATATACGATATTTCCTTCATGGTGTAGTTTGTGACGATGTCTTTGTACCTGGGAGGAAGCATATGCAATACCCCATATATCGCAAAGTCTTCGGTGAACCACTTGCTCATAGCATCCATAAGGCGTTCATGGATCTCTACCATGTTATCTAGGTGGATTTTCAAGCTAGTGTTTTCTTCCATCTTGATTGAAGTGAATTCCTCCATGTACTCATATCGCATGTGTCTGACCTGCTCTAGGAACATGCTCTTCAATCCATCGAGCATATCAAGTGTGTTGATTTCATGGAGGTGTACCCTCAAGCCAGATTCCATGGCATGGATAATGGTGTACTTGACGGTCATGAAGGTGTCACGACGGACACAAAGAGCCACATCTTCTCCACCATCGGAGTCATCAAGGAAATCTTCTAGGGTTTCACGAAGTACATAGAGAAGATGGTTTTCTATGAGGATCTTCCTGAGGCATTGGTACTCGTCGATGAAATTCGACCCATCTAGCTTAAGTTTCTCCCTGTTCATAAATGGACCAAAGGTGTCCTGAACTGTGGGAATGGCCATAATCTACAAGACATTTGCAAAGACTTAGACTAAGTTCATAATATGAGTTCAAATTTGTAATCACATTAACAAATGAGCTCCCACTTAAACTATCATCCCTAAGATAGTTTAGTGATTACATGATCCCTTTACATTGTATCATCCCCGATCGTCATGGCCTTTGATACTACTGCCGGGGTGGACTATATCCACCGATCACACCATTCATGTGACTCGTGCTTGACCTTTATATCTACTGTGTTCCGAGGCCATGTCTATACATGTTAGGCTTGCCAACTCAAACTTAGCGTATTCGTAGTGCATACATGGCATGCACCCACCGTATGCAAACATAGAGATGTCTAGCACCCGATCATCACGACCTGCTTCATAACTGTGAACTTTCTTGGTGGTGCACACTAATGGGCGAGCACTATGTTGGTATTAATTAGGGATCATATTATTTTAATGCTACGTTATGTATCTAATACTAACAAATAAACCATATGCACACAAAGATTAAACATCACATGTAATTTATATCTGATATGACATGGTTTTCTTTGCGCGCCATGATCTCTGTCAGGTGCTCTGACACGATCTCCATCAGGCCACCAGTTTGATGCCAAGTCCAAATGCCACAAGTTTTGTCGTTCATCATCACGATGAATACTACTATACAACTTAGTAATAGGAAAGTAACTTGCCTTACCTTGTTCACGACTATAACCATATCACACCACAAGCCTCCCTGCAACATAAAGTTAGATCCCTGTACTTTATCTATTGTAGGTTTTACGTGGCTATTAGCCTTTCACAATAGAACCATTTCTACTTACGAACTTCCAACCACAAAATGGATCCAATAGTTATCTATACTACACCCCTTTTGAGGCCCTCCATTGTAGATGCTATATCAACTACTGTGAGAGAGATAGACTTCCGCTAGCCACTTATACAGTATAAGATGTATGTCGAGCGTGGAACCAGTCTCGCGTAAGATTACGCATAAGGTTGGTCCGGGCAGCTTCATCAAACAATGTTGCGATATAAACAAATACACATGAGAGGGTAACAAATAGACCATCAATGCCCACATTCAACATGTGTCTATCCATACTAGATACTACGCATAGATCGGCTCTGATACCACTGATGGGGTTCTGTGGCAGAAAACAAAAAAATCCTACGTGGGAACACACCTAGCTAGGATCTATCTAAAAAGTAATGCAGTCATAGAGGGAGACATTGGGAACACACTTCCAGGTCGCGAAGCTCCTCGCAAGTCACCCCTTGTCCAGGTCCTCATATGATGGTCCGGTGCAACAAGTGGAAGCACCCCGAGGTATCACACACATGCGGTGCAAGATGATGATTGCCGATGTCTAATCCCTACCGAGACTGCGGAAGTAGATCTCCTGGCCAAAATACTTGCAGCATAACAGTGTGTCGTAGCGATGTTCTCCTGGAGTGTACAGTCCTTCTAGGGACCGTGCCATCGCAAAGGAAACAAGAGAGACATTTCTTATCTAAGTAAATTGCCTTAGAGAATTATTGGTGTTAACTGGTGTGTCTTTATATAGGCAAAATGGGTGTACTCTTTCCAAGAGCTTTCCCATGTGGGACTAAACAATAGGAAAAGGAAATAGGGAAAAGGGCAGCCAGCTGGGCCACCCCACGGCTAGGCGGTGTGAGTGCGTGGCCAGGTTTGCTGCCACCCGCTAGCCTAGCAACACAACTAGCAGCAGCGACTAGCGCAGTAGTGACCGGGTGGGCCTTGGCACAACCCACCACGAGCCAGCTCGTCAGCGACCGTGCGACGCACGCCCCCGTGCTCATGTTGGGTCGGGTGGATGCAGCCCATCAATAGTGGCTGGAAACCTGCCACCCGCGCGGCGCCACCTCCCGCTCTCCTGCCTACCTACGTTGGCCGGCCTAAGCCTAGCGGTAGTGGCGGCTTGATTTGCCTTTCCGAGTGGCTTCCTCCTAGGCCAATTCCCTCCAGGATTTTGGCCGTGTTGAGGAAGTTGCCTTATAAATATTAATTTAAAATATTAATTTAGTATATATTAATTCACAATTAACATATATAAATGCATATTACAAATTTCTATTTATATAAAACACCTTTTGATCTTTTCCTTCTTATTTCGAACATCTTCAAATCCTATTTGGAACGATTCTGGTTCTCTTGTGCGGAACACTTTTGGTTTCATTCTTCTGTGATTCCGTCTTATAGAAGACCTCTAGGCGTCGTAGTTCCCTTAAGTGTGTTACCCTATGGTTAGTAAATGACACGGACATAACCGAGACGATCTCCAACCAATGATTAGTAGCGGGATCAGGATGCCCATAGTGACACCTATGCATTCCATGAAACACCTTCGTGTGGAACCATAAACGCTGAATCCAATTCCCTTTGTTACTTCGATACTGAATTGTCCGAGATCTAATCATCGGTATCATGATACCTCGTCCAATCTTGTTTCCAACAAGTATTGTTTTACTTGTTCCCGTGATATTCCATCCCCATGACCTAGTCATACGCTATGCAGCTTATGGATGTAATTCACCGAGTGGGCCTAGTGTATCTTCCCATCACATGTCAACACCCAGATTTTTAATCCCAGATGCCTATTATGCCATACCTCGCAATCCCAGGATTACCATTTTTGTAAGACATAACGGATTGGATATCATAGTACATCATCCATTACAAACCATACATAAGGTCTTACACAAATAAGGATCTCATGATCCAGTCTTAATACAACAAGCAGCGGAAATAAAAGATAAGCGTAGCGGTGGGGTCCATCTTCAGGGGCACAGGCAATGCTGATGAAGGCAGATAGTCCTAGTTATCATAGTTGTCCTGCTGGCCATCCTCTTGATAATCTCCTTCATAGTCTGGCCATGAGAATAGCCAGGGACAAAAGCCATGAGTACTCTTTAAGTACTCGCAAACTACCACGAACAAGTAGTATAGTGCTAACTTAAAGTGCTAAATCTAAGTTTAATTATAAAGTTAAGTTTGAAACCTAAGCTGAGTTATGAAGCAAAGAAAGATAAAATAAAGTTCTAGAATCACTTAAGTTGGGAAGCTAATGTCATAAACAAAACCCTGTTGTGGTCAAGTCAAGATTCATCATTCATTTCATAAGTTGTTTTGAAAACATCTGACAACGAAACAGTATGGCCATTCCAACTGTCCATAACCTCGGACGCGTCTATTCGAATAGTTTGACACTCTGCAGAGGTGGTACACTTTCACCACAGGATTCGATACATCTGTCAGGGATAACCCTGAATCATCATACTTAGTATGTAGATAATCAAACATAACCTTTCCTTTACGCACCCTAGTATAAGCACCTCTCCTATGAGCATGGCCTCCCAACCATGACCATCAGTCATCTTGGGCACTGCATAGGTGGACAACATTGAGAGGTAGCCTTAGCTCAAACCTCTCCCGCGAGGGAACTAATACTAATGCATATAAATTTCCAGCTAAGCCTTACCCAATTCAGGTAGTGTGGTTGTATGGTAAATTTGGAATGGTATCGCATCCGAATCGAACCATCAGTTTTATAAAAGGGTTAAGGCTCATGCCTCAACATTTTCATCATCATAAACCATTTGTGTTCCTCAACACATGTCAAAACATCTCAATAGAATGACTCATCATTCCAAGGTTTTCACAATTCATTTTCACCAAGTGTTCCTATCTATAGTGACTCAAGTTTTTATCTACTCTGAACTACTAAGTTAAGAGTGTTCACTAAGGTGGAAAAGATGGGTTCAATCTCATGCCATAGAATGACATCTAAAGGTTTCTAAATAGGTCAAGTTTTATACTCTTTATGCTACCTTCAAAACAAGTAAAGAACTTTGGGTAAAGTAAAGGAAGTAAAGCTTGAAAATAAGACTTGGGGTAAATATTAGTGGTATAATCAAAGCATGCCTGAAGCATCTTTGCTCAACCATCTAGATGGCAAGGGTTAGCTTGCATTGCTAATGGTGGATTGCAAGTACAACTTGCAAGGGTTAACTTGGATAGTGCTAGCTTGCCTTGGTTGGTGTAGTGGTTGAAGTTTTCTTCTTATTCTTGGTAGAACTCTTCCTCCTCGTAATCTTGGTCAGTACTATCGTCTATAAATACATACGGAGTACACAATCACCAAACAATACTTAACTAATCTAATTAGCAATCTAAGGCATATAGTTGATGATCTATTATCATCACAACCATCACAAGTTTTATTAACTAGTTTCCTTCTTGTTATTTTAGAAAAGTAATTTCTACTCATTGAGAAATTAAATAAGATTTAATATTCACCACTTAAAATATGGGATCATGTGGACACATGTCATCACCACATATTCTAACATGTGGGAATGTGATTTAAGGGTTGGATCATAATTACTTTGGTTTAAGTTCATTATTTAATGTTTTAAAGTGACTAGAAATGCCTATATAGCATTATTTTGGTACTAGTCCAAAGTCACTGCATGTAAACCTTAATATTATTACATATTCAGATAGGTATGGTGAAATGTGATTTTTGAGAGTTGGAATCAACTCAAAAGCTATCTTGGTTGATTTTATAAAAATGTTGCAAGGTGCAAAATTGGAATCACTCCATTTGGATTTGTAAATCTCTCTGAATTGAATTTCAAACTAGGGGACAAAACTAGGTTTAAACTAAATGGAAAAATCCTAATTCAAACTAAATGGGTCGTGCGGGAAAGCTAACGGGCCGGCCCAGTGACACTACGTGGCGCGGGGCACAGCTGACAGGGGGTCCACCGGTCAGAGGCTCATAACGCGTGAAGCGGTATGGGGCGATATGGGTCGTTGGATTAGAACGGGGATCAACGGCTGGGGATCGTCGTTGACGACGGACCTGTCACCGGTGAACTCTAACCCTAGCGGCTCGATGGGGGTGCTTAGGGGGTGTACCAGGGCTCCAGCGATGACAGCGAGGTGGGCAAACGGACTGGTGGTCGACGGCGAGGTCAGGGACGGTCGAGGCAACTCCGGGGGTGGTCGCAATCAGCGGCGCCCTTCTCCTCCAGAGGCGGCCTGCTCCGGTGTAATTCCAGCGAACGGCTGCTCGTGCTGCTCCGGCTAGAGGTGGAGAACGATCAGTGTGGTGAGGGGAGGTGAGTGGTGTGCTGAATGGGGCTGGGAGTGGCCTCTATTTATAGGACGACGACGTGACCGAGAGGCATGGGCGAGCGGCTCTGGCGAGGGCTGCACAACGAGCTAGCAGTGTGGCTCGAGGTAGGGGACGGTCACTGTTCTCCTGTCAGTGCTCTATGTGATCAATGCGAGACTAGGGGTGGTGGTATGCGGTCGGACGGTGCTGGCGCTCTAAGCGGCAGAGACGGCGGTGTCCACGGCGAGCAGTGGCTATGGTGTGTTGGGCGGCGAATGGGCATGTTTGGCGTGCTCCTGGGGTCGTGGCGGAGTGGTGGACGCGAGCTACGGTCGAGCGGCGGCTTGTGCACGCGTGTCAGGCGTGGCGCTCTGGCGCGTGCTCGGCATGGTGCAGTCGCTCTGGGCGCGGCGGTTTGGCGGTGGTCCATGCTCTGGCCTGGCTCGGGGAGGGGACAGAGGGTGGCGGTGAGGTGTGAGATAGCTACTAGACATGGTGAGAGGGAGAGAGGTTGTCTGCTGCGGCGATGGCATGGTCGACCGGCCAGCAAGGTGCTCGGCATGGCTTGGCATTGCTGCTAGGGGGTAGGGGATGGGGTGTAAATGGCCTGGTTTGATCATTTGGAGACAGAGGGAGTGTTTTGAGGACAATTGGGTGCAAAACCCTATACAAAACAGTGAGCTATGTTTAGAGTGTAAACCCTGTCTGCCATGTGTTTGTGAAAATGGCCGCAAGAACTTTACTTTTGAATTTTGAAAAGTTTTTTGGTGGGTGTGTTAGTAATAAGCTTGAGACCCTGTGGGTGCTTGGGTTTTGAAATTTGAGTTCATTTGAGTGGTTTTTGAAATAGGGTGATCTTGATACCTACACTAGATTCCATTTTCAAATGTCATTTAAATTTAGTGTTTGAATGTTTTTGGCAGATCACAAAGTGGGCCTTGGTACATCATTATGTGTACTAGCAAGGGGTGCAAATATCCACATTTGTTTCTGTTAGGTTTTGAGTTCTAGGAATAGCCAAAGTAGGCATGTTGACTAAAATGGCACAAATGACCATTCACTTCTTTTATTCATTTTGATTTGTTTTTCTTTGGGATTTTTTTGGGAATGATCTAGATGATGTTTATTTCACCCAAGAATCATTTTACAAGCAATGGATCACTTAATCATGGCAATTCAAATCAACTCCTATTTTAAATGCACACACATATGAATGCTTTAATAATTTTAATTGGAAAAGTTTTTGTTAACCCTAATTTTGATGATTTGGATCTTAATAACCTTGGATTAAAGTTTTGGGATGTTACATCACACAGGAGAAAAAAATCTAGCCTCGATACATACACCTAAACATGCCCCTATGCAATACCTAGCATACACCTTTATAGTCACACAATTATGTTCATGATGGTTGTCGTGGTGGTGTCACGGCAGATGCCATGGGTGGGCTAAAGATGGGGCCGGATGGACACTAGTTTATCCAGGGAGGGATAGTGCGATGGATACCACACAAGAAGAACACTCTCAGAGACATGATATACGTAGGTTCGAGGCTCTCCTATTGAGATAAAACCTCTACTCCTGCCTCTAGATCTTATAATCTGATCAATGGACTAGTACAATTACTCCTTGAGCTGTATCGAGAGGAGGAAGAAGATGAAGTGCTTTTGTCTCTCTCCCTCTACTACGTGCTCGTATCCCAAATGAACCGACCCTCTCCTCGGAGGCCCTGGCGCACCTTATAAAGGGGTGGCTAGGTTACATCTATGGCTTATGTGGCCTGAATATTCCTAGCATATTCCAGGTATAGAAGTCATTGGTTAGGCCAGATCCACTTCCCATCATGGGCTCCCTCGATGGTACTTGACTTGTGCCCATCCTCTCAGACCGTTGGCGGTCTGACACCGTCCCCTTCGGGAATCTTGCATGCATACCTCATTCCAGGTTTTAGGGGCGTGCTTGACTTCATGCTTATCTCCTCCAAGAATTCCGGGAGAGAGAGAAGCATTGACTCTGAGGCCAGCTCACTCCTTCCTGAGAACGCCAACCCCTATCGGCCCTACCCAGACGACTCAGACAGTACGGTACCTGCATATAGAAAACAACATATAAATTGTGCCGACATAAAATATATGTCGGCCAGGTCTTGTCGGGATAATTCGGCTTGGGTAACTCAGCCAACCCATTTATACCTCGGTCAGTTTATACCTCGATTGACCTTGTCTTTATACCTTAGCTTGACCCTACCTGGGGTCATTCCCCCAACAACAGTTGATGCAGTCAAAGTAGCTTCGGGTGATAGTGATTAGGTATGATCTCACGGTCTAAGGATTAGGACACTCTATTTTGACAATTGCAGCTATGAACTTTCTGATATGATCATGTTGCAACAATCATCTATGGGTAATGTCCATCACATCATATATGACTTCATTGTCAGTTGGCATAAATGCACCATGATCAGGAAACCTTGATCATCAGCTACACAATGAACTAGTTGAATAGATGATAATAGGGACCTTTGGTTTGTTTATATACCACACATATATCAATGTTTTCGCTTGATACAATTATAGCATAATATAAAACTATTATGAACTAATGAGATATGATAATAAACCCCTTTATTATTTGTCTCTACGGCATATCTCCTTCACTTTTTGTCTATGGAGGACGTGAAGAAGAACTTGCTGATGTAAACTAGTGTAATTGTACTCTAGTGCAAGTGGAAGATTGAAGGAGATATTCCCTAGAGGCCAATAATAAAGTTGTTTTATTGATATATTTCTAATGTTCATAATAGTTTTGTATCATGATATAACTGTGTTAAGTGGAAACATTAATATAGGTGTGGTATATAAGTAACCAGGTCCCTAGTATCCTCTAGTACACTATTTCGTTGGGCAGCCGATGATCGAGGTTTCCCGATCATGGACTTTTAAAATGTCAATTGACAATGAGGTCACTTTATGAAGTCATGGACACATCCGACCATAGAATTGCAATGTGATCTAGTCACAATGTTCAAAGTTGGAATATCTAGCAAAGCGTAGTAACTTAATCCTTCGACTGTGAGATCATTGTACCCTCGTGAGACACCATGAGCAATACAACAAAGCATGAGTAGGGGCTTCACCTCCTCACGAGGGTCCTGAACCTGGGTAAAAAACTCGTGTCACTCTGTCGTGTTTGTGCTACGTTGTTGCTGCCATCATTGGGAAGCTCGGAGCACGTGTTTAGCCCCCTCGTGAACTCAGGGCTTGTTGGATCCCTAGTTCCTTCACGGGACACATTCTCCGACAACTGTGCCCTCCTCGGGACGGTTGGTGGAGGCCTCCCTACTGCTAGAGGGGTGGGAGTACACTCACCCACGCGAGTCGCAGCCCGTGTTTTGCTACTGCATGGCTTTGGCGAGTAGGGCTTGAGTTTAGCGGGTTTGCAGCACACTGTTGCCAATGGGGTTGAGGTCAGCGACTGCGACCTGACTTGCGATGCCATTGTCCATCAGAGAATTGGTTGGGGTCCTCTTCCGCATAGCACTTGGAGATTTTGAGGAGGTCGGGATGGATTCAAGTGTCATGTAGACCCTTTTTATCTTGGTAACCAGGGGCTCATACATGCACGTGTTCTTGAAGCAGTGGATCATCATGTCAAGGTGGATGTTGGACGCATTTATCCATAGGTCCTACCAGTGTTGGACCCAATGGTGAGTCAACTAGCGGGCCCCTAGACGCAACGCTCCATGTCCTTGATGGTGGTGTCACGCGTGTAGGATCCCTCGAAGTGTTTAATGAAGGCATCATGTATCTCTTCCAACGAGTCGATGCTATTCTAGGAGGGTATTGATCCATTCGCAGGTGGAACCTTCCATCATTAGGGGTTAGCATGCGGAGAGTGGCTCGGTGTGGCTGACAATTCCCATTGCCATGAGGTATGTGTCGATCCACACCATCAGATCAAGTGTGGGATCATACTTTTCAATATCCCTAGGCCCCTTGAAGTTGTAGGGGTACTTCTCGCCCCAGACCATTGGTCTGAAACACTATGGTCCGATCCGGATGAGGGAGCCTCTCATTTCGGGGTCATGTTCATCGCAGTTGTTGATGGTGTGACGAAGGTCATGGGGATGGCGGGCTCGCCATGCCTGGTTACTAATGATGTGGGTGCGCGCATAGATTGGTTGGTGTTGGCCACAACCATGTTGCGATCCGAGCGTGGCTTGTTGCTGGAGAGTGCGGGATTCGTGGGCCATGGTTGTAGATGGCGCAGTTCGGGGGTGGGCAGTTGCACACATTGGCAACTGTGCCTTCCCCAGGATGGTTGGTGGAGGTCGCCCTACTGCCGGAGAAGTGGGTGAACACTCGCCCACACGAGTCGCAGTCTGCGTTTTGCTGATGCATGACTTTGACGAGTAGGGCTTGGGTGTAGCGGATTTGCAGCACACCGTCACCATTGGGGTTGAAACCGGCGACTGCGGCCTGACTCACGATGACATTGTCCATTAGATTGGAGTAAAGCGGGGGTCTGTTGGTGTCGAACTCTTGAGGTGAGATCATGATCCACGGTTGCTCCGGAGGAGGCGAGCGGTAGGGTGGTGGTGGAGATCCATGCGTGGTCTCCCTAGCGACTGGGCGGCTACTACTTGGCTCCGAGTTGCGGTAGAGCTCGAGCTTGGCCGCGCATGCAGGTTCACGCTCGTCGTCAAAGTTTAACGCATGGCCCTAGGTGTTGCTGCTGAGGCGGTGGGAGATGCGACATTGGTGGTAGTGCGAGAGCTCCGCCACAGTTGATAGCCCGAGGTGAAAATTCTCATGTTCCGTGAGATCTTTGTTCCTTGTCGCCTCCAACATCTTGTGGTGTTCCTCGATCTCTTCCACTTTTGCCGTTACCAGGAGTGGCATAGTGAAGGGGTCCACCGGAGTGCCATCATTTTCCATGAAGATGGTGGTATAGCAGCTGGATTTGCCGTGGATCTCCTCGGGGGACTCCGATCAGGAATAGGAGTCGAAGATTTGGAGGATGGAGGAGTCCTCGAAGTCACTGGCATTGGAGACCCACTATAACACCCCAGTTTTAGCTTATGTATAATTAGGGTTTAATGTGCATTGCATTAGCATCATCTTTTAAAAATTGCATGAAACAAAAGAATGCAAAACCCTAAACCCTAGCTATTTCACCTCTCTCTTTACAAGCAATTAAAAAGGTTTTGAATATTTTCTAAAGACCCAAAATATATGGAGCCCAAATTGATTAAAGGGCCCCTACAATATTTTATATAGTTTCATAAATCTTTGGTATTTTTGAATGACCCAAAAAAGTTTTGTATTTGAATTACGAAAGGGAAATAGAAAACTAAAAAGGAAAAAGGTTTGGCAAAATATATGGAGCCAGCAACCAAAAAGGAAAAAGTTTTGTATTTGACCCGTGTTCGAGGCGCATCCGATCCACGCAGGTGCGCGTCCGCATGCGCCGTAGCATCGCCGCTGGGTGGTCGCCGGCGTCGGCCACCGTCCACCGTGCGGGTCAACGCGAGTCAGCCGTGGTGGGCCCCACCTCACCGAGGTGGTACGCTGACGTGTCCCGGGTCCGCTAGTCAGCCAGTGGGTCTAGCTAAGCCTTGGTGTATGTAACATCCCAGCATTAGAGCTTAGAAATAAGCTGAGATAAGGTGTGTGCATTGCATTCATGCATAGAAAATCTGGATAATTTTCGCACTTTTAAATAAAACTTGCCAAAGGGATTGAAGCTTCTCTTAATTTGGTGGAACTGAAGTAGATCATCAAGTTGACTGCGATAGGTTTCAATATGACCTTTGCTAAAACCTTATATTTGGGTAACATAATTTGATCTAAGGGTAGATCAAATGTAATAAAATTAAGTCACAACACACTACTTAATAAGGAGTACTAGATCTTCTAGAGATCATTACATGGTATTCCATACAACAACTCAAAGATGAATATTTAATCTTCTAAAGATGATATCAAGGTATTATCTACCACAAACCATGAATACCAAGTTAAGTATATAACTTAAGTAAAGAAACTCCATAACTAAATCTTGATCCGCTTGCCTGCAATAGTTATTCCTACCATGGGTATCATGGTAGTTCTTAAACATTAACTCTTATTACAAATAGAGTAGAAAGAGAAGTTGAGCCAAGACCATCCATCACATACCCTTAGTGTCATGTTAATAGATGACAATCCTATTTAACCAAGTCTTAGAGACAATTGATCATCAAGGTTGATTGATCAATTCTTGACCTAGAACTTATTGATTCTTAGCTTTGACCTGTTGTATTGACCTTCCATACACCTTAAGTAAATTAATAAGAAGGAACTAGTATGGTAGAGTATGCCATCATCAATGGAATGTGATCCTTGGTGGAGATCAAACCATCTGATGTTGGAGGAAATAACTCACTCATGAGTTAACTAGAAGAAGTACCTAAACCCAAGAGTTTAGATAATAATTATGAATCTATGAGAAAGCTAGTAGTATTAGAGTATCCAATGATAATCCTGTTAAGCCAAGTACATACGGATATGGAGTAAGCTGCCTTAACAACATAATCTTTATAGAGAGACTAATACAAGTCTACTACTTAGTTGATTATAGATCTTGATCACACAATTAGAAGCCTAAGCTTTGTATGATCAAAGGATGGTGGTCATTATTCTCAAGTCACTTGAGAATAGATGACTAGGTGTTAAAGAAGAGTTGTGAGTATACCAAATTAGGTAAAGCCCTAGTAAGATGAATCATCTAGCTTGATTATGAGAAGTCAAGCTAGAGTTTGATGAAGTATAAAATATGAGTTGTATGGAGTAGTTGGAAGCATAGTAGTGTAACCAAGATAATACAAGAACAAACTTGTATTATGGGGAGTAGTACCATACCTATTCCATAGGATTGTTATCACATGTGATATGGAGAGAACTATAATATTGCAAGCCTTAGAAGTAGATGCAAGGTAAATATGGGGGAGTTTATGGAATGAAGTTAGTAATAGCTATAGTGATGGATTCATCATAGGTAATTTAAAAATGGAAGTCATATATATAGTAGGAGAAGAATGAAGGAATATTGTTGAAGTGGCATGACCATGTCATCATATGATGCTGGATATCGTGGAGTCAGATGACTAGATCAGTTAGACAGAAGAGATCTTAGTGAAGCAGATGAGAGATGTAAATAGAGAATATTTAGGAAAGGAATTATTTAACTGTGATCCAATCTTAGTGAAGTGTGAGGATAGGAATTCTTTAGAAGCCTTCACCAAGATCATATCAACCAGGACAAGACCTATGTCTACCTCTTTGTCCAAAGCCCTAGAATCAAATTGATAGTGGAACCATTTCCTATTCCTAGGTAACCATTGAATAATATCTCTTGGACAAATGAAGCTTCAAGAGGTAAGTAGAGAACCAGATGAGTGTTTATGGATGGAAGCCTTGTCCACCCTATTGTCTTAAACCTTAATAGAAACCTAGACCCATGAACCATCAAGGCCACATTAAGAAGTAATCTTTATAGACCACTCTAAGTTGAGATGATATTCATGATTATAACAGTTAGGAGCAATCCTTGAACCTTGATCCCTAGCAACATTCACTAATTAACTTTAGGGTAGTGTATCCTCTAGGGGTCCATAGTAAGTGTGGTATTAGAAACCTTGAATAAGTGTGGAAATAATTCACTCATGAGTTAACTAGAAGAAGTACCTAAACCCAAGAGTTTAGATAATAATTGTGAATCTATGAGAAAGCTAGTAGTATTAGAGTATCCAATGATAATCCTGTTAAGCCAAGTAGATACAGATATGGAGTAAGCTTCCTTAACAAGATAATCTTTATAGAGAGACTAATACAAGTCTACTACTTAGTTGATTATAGATCTTGATCAGACAATTAGAAGCCTAAGCTTTGTATGATCAAAGGATGGTGGTCATTATTCTCAAGTCACTTGAGAATAGATGACTAGGTGTTAAAGAAGAGTTGTGAGTATACCAAATTAGGTAAAGCCCTAGTAAGATGAATCATCTAGCTTGATTATGAGAAGTCAAGCTAGAGTTTGATGAAGTATAAAATATGAGTTGTATGGAGTAGTTGGAAGCATAGTAGTGTAACCAAGCTAATACAAGAACAAACTTGTATTATGGGGAGTAGTACCATACCTATTCCATAGGATTGTTATCACATGTGATATGGAGAGAACTATAATCTTGCAAGCCTTAGAAGTAGATGCAAGGTAAATATGGGGGAGTTTATGGAATGAAGTTAGTAATAGCTATAGTGATGGATTCATCATAGGTAATTTAGAAATGGAAGTCATATATATAGTAGGAGAAGAATGAAGGAATATTGTTGAAGTGGCATGACCATGTCATCATATGATGCTGGATATGGTGGAGTCAGATGACTAGATCAGTTAGACAGAAGAGATCTTAGTGAAGCAGATGAGAGATGTAAATAGAGAATATTTAGGAAAGGAATTCTTTAACTGTGATCCAAGCTTAGTGAAGTGTGAGGATAGGAATTCTTTAGAAGCCTTCACCAAGATCATATCAACCAGGACAAGACCTATGTCTACCTCTTTGTCCAAAGCCCTAGAATCAAATTGATAGTGGAACCATTTCCTATTCCTAGGTAACCATTGAATAATATCTCTTGGACAAATGAAGCTTCCAAGAGGTTAGTAGAGAACCAGATGAGTGTTTATGGATGGAAGCCTTGTCCACCCTATTGTCTTAAACCTTAATAGAAACCTAGACCCATGAACCATCAAGGCCACATTAAGAAGTAATCTTTATAGCCCACTCTAAGTTGAGATGATATTTAGGATTATAACAGTTAGGAGCAATCCTTGAACCTTGATCCCTAGCAACATTAACTAATTAACTTCAGGGTACTGTATCCTCTAGGGGTCCATAGTAAGTGTGGTATTAGAAACCTTGAATAAGTGTTGATGGGCATTAAGATCACCTGTGTCACATGAATGATAACGGTTGTTCACCATTATATAATAAACTTCTATTAAAACTCTAAGCACACTTAAGAAGGTAATGAACAACTAGTTCAAGAAGTGATACATGCCCACTTTGGAATAAGTAGGATGGTGATAGATAAAATTTTAGAGGAATTTGAATAAAGGAATTTCCAAACGTTGAGAACCATAAAACTAAACCTTCTACAAACTAAAGATAGCTATTTATAAATGAATATTTTCATTCCTTTATAAATAATCGTTATTCATGCTTAATGACTTAACCAAGATTGCTCTATAGTAATTCTAGACACTACAATACAAGTAGAATTTGAATAGGAAAAGTCACCAACTTTAAAGAACCTTGGAATTCAAATCACTACATTATAAACCCCAGGGTTTAATACCTTGTAATATATTTGCATGGTTCCTTTATGAAGCCAAGTACGAATAGAGTTCTCTACATATCATTCAACATTTTAAATCTCTGCCATAAACATTATCATGGTGAAAATAAGAATATTTCATAAGATTTACCTTAGAAGAAGCAAATCCCTAAAACCCTAATTAATATTTACATTACTAAATAAAAGAACCCTTCATATAGTTATGAATATTTTATACACAATAAGAAATGGAGAGAAGATGGTCATAATTTCTTTATACAACAATATTCATGACCTACAAATTTTCTGGACATTTAAATCCTTGAAGAAACTCATATTTAAAATGAATTTGTAAAAAACAGAAAATAGAAATAAAAAAGGGGAAACGGTAGGGTCCAGAACCAGCCCACGGTCAAAGAAGTTCTTTTCACGTAACCAACGCTCGCGAGAAGCAGCAGTCACCTCCCGCTCGCTTCGTCGTGGCCCAATAGGAGCCCGGGCCCAGGTACCGCTTTGTCGTCGTCTTCCTCGACGTCACAAGCAGCTCTCTCGAATGAGCGTCATCGCTTGATTCCAATTATCGTTGTTAGCAGAATTGGACCGCCGCGATGCTCGCCGACGTCCCAGACCTTGCTCTAAAGATTGGCCGCGTCGTCTTCTATCCATCCATACCAGTCTTATCTCCTCTCTCGCCCTCTAGCGCAAATCCCAATTTCTCACCAAAACCCTAGCCTCTGCCCTCTTTGTTCTCCAATGTTCCCGGTAGCTCCAAGTGAAGCTGAGACTGCCGTTGAGTCCGCATTGCCGTCCTTGTTCATCTCCTACAAGTATCATAGGCAGGCGCGCCACGAGCGGCACGGAATCGAGCTCGAAGTATCGTCGGCCACCGTGGCCATTACCGGCGATTCACCATCACCGGTCCTCCCCACGCCTCGCTGACCCTACCACCAGCATCCTGGTGAGCCAATGGTGCTCAGGCACCTCTTCAATCTTTCCCCTCGCTCTAGTCTGTTCTGCAACCATGAATCATCATCAGCCGCCGTAGTTGGTCAACGCCGGAGCAACTCCGGTGACCATTTACTAGTGGTGTGACCATGGACCGACTCGCCTTGCACTTCTCTGTCGAACATAGCCAAACACGCTTGCTCACGTGCTCTCAATCGACAGATCGATCCTCGACCTGGGAGGATCACTCCCAGGTGATGTTAGCATGACATCATACTGAGGTCATATTAGCGTTTTTATGTATTGTTTTAAGTTTCTGGAAATGACGTGGCAGTGGTCCCACAGGTCAATGACTCTCGCTAGAATTGGGTGCAGTATAAAAAGATCAAGTTGAGTGTTGATGTCAGCACTGACACAGAAAATCATTTATTAGTTATTTAAATAAATCCAGAAAATGAATAAATCTTGTTAAATCAATATCTTTTATTTTATAATTTAGAAAAGTCTATATAATATACCAAAATGTTTAGAAAAATAAATTATATAATATAAACCTATTATCATGTTTTATTTTCCAACTTAAATAAAATAATTAATATTAATTAGTAAATAACCTATTAGAGATAAATCTTAAATCAATATATTCTATTATTTAAAATTCATAAAAATAAGTATAATATATCAAAATTCTTAGAAAAACAAAATATACATTTATAAACTTATTTCGTACATTTTTGTGACACTTAACTAAGTATTTATTATTTATTTAGTATTCATAAAGTGATAAAACTTATAAAAATCATATCTTATTATTTAAAAATCAAAAAATACATATAATATACCAAAATGATGACAAAAATAATATCTACATGTTAAAAATGTAACATTCCACTTTTGAAGTAACTAAAAGTTTAATACCCTAATAAATTGAATTCAAACCTATTTTCTTAGTTGGCAATTCATAAAAGTAGCTATAAAATTGTTACCTCTAATTGGTCCATTAGAAGTCTAAAAATAGTATTAGTCTTAAAAATATTAATAGTATGAAGTCTAAATAGTCCAACACATCTTAATTACAATTTTGATAAACTATCATTCCTAAATAAGTGTAGCATTTCCCAAAAGGAGATATCAAATATACAATCCTCAGGATTATTATTTTGAACTTATGAAAACCTTTTACCATTAGTTTAGCCACAAGTTTATAAATATATTATAAATCCAAAGGTAATTCATAAGTAGTTAATAATATTGTTTCCTTGTTTACAAATCATAACCACTCATTAATAAGGAGACAAATGATTCTATTTAATCATAAAGTTAAGAAACTACTACTCAAATAAAAGTAATCCTTTAGCATTTCTATAAAGGCTCCAATTGATTAATAATCTTACTCGAGAAATCTTTTAGATACCATGCCCCATTTGAGTGATTTAGTATTGTATGCTACTTGTTATATTTACATATTGTTTCACACACTCTTGCATGCCTTAACAAGAAGCACAAGTGTGAAGCTGGTATAAAAGTGCAACACATTCTAAAGATATCACCACAAGCTTTCGAAACCTAGATCAGACATGACTATTCCAGGGATTCGCGTTTATCAAACTTCATTACATTACTTATTCATAATTGCATTTTGCTTCTTTAAACATTTGTCCTTACCAGACCAATGATGTTGTTTACAGAATTTGGATCTTCTATTATCTTGAAGACCGTGATTGCATAATCTTACAATCACAAAAGGCAAGTTCACACTTGCTCATGTCCTTTGATTATTTTCTATCAAATGCTTGTAACTCAAATGTTGTCATCACCTGCATTTCAAAAAGGTCAGAAAACACTATTTTCATAATAATATGATTATGGATTATTTACTAGATGGTAATAATCTACTGATACAGTTCCAGTGGTAAAGGAACATAACATCTAGGACTTAATCAACCAATGTCGCCAGTGATTCTAGCGCCGTATATTACGCGTTAACCATAAGACTTGGAATGGGACGGGAAAGTCAATTGTATCTTCTTCCTCTCGCATGCATCCGGATGGCCAGGTCGTGGCTTTTATCCTCGTAGTGTGCATTAATTGGTAATTCATAGAGGATATGAAGCATATGGGTGGGAACCCTCAGCGTCCCACGATAGTTCGGGCATCTGACGGTATGTACTAACCATTGGCATAATTCAAGATGTGGGCATGGCATACACCAAGGGGACATGCGGGGTCGTGAAGGGGGCATTGATTGGCTTGGATCTTAGACTGGGCCCCATATTAAGGAAGTATGGACAAGCTCGTGACTTGGATGTGCAACAAGGCTAAGGTATCTTATGGGTAAAGCAACGCACCTCTGCAGAGTGTAAGAACTATGACATGTTACTCCCAGTTCGGGGAAGGAGCTACGAACGCGGCAGGAAAGGAACCCCACGAAGGTTCTGGTCAACCTGTGAAGGCTGTCGGACATAGTTTTCAGAATAAAAGCAACCTTGGAAGAAATGTTTATGAAAACCTTCATTACCTACGACCTTTGGTCTGTGGCTGTAGAGATAGTGCATCATACACTCCTTTTTAGTGAACTTGCTGAGTACGCCCATATTCAACCGTACCTTCTTACCCTTTCTAGGTTCTAAGCTACTGAAGACGCCGTCAACATAAATTTTGGCTCAAGAAACCATCATTGGAAGATCAAGTTCTTCAATTAAGTCAATGAAGTCAACATATATATCAACCGAAGTGAAGACGAAGTTCTTTATTAGATAGGAATACATACTCTAGCCATAACACCCATTTCTATAGAGCTTTGCATTACAGCAATTCCAATCTAATTTGTTTAGATCCTAGTCTTATTAGTCAGATAGTTCTGAGTTATTACTTCTGGTTCTTCTTTGTAAGAAGTTTATTTCTCTCTCTTTAACCTAGAATATTCTCTGGATCTTTTGTAAAGAGTCGAGTTGTAATCTATAGTCATGTCTTGGACCTGTTGTGTTTCTGTTGTACCACTCTGATGGATGTAATACTAGTGAATGGTGTTTCATTGGTGTTATGTCAATGACTATAGTGTACTACATCATGCAGTGGTATGCTAGGTCACCGCGGCTGGTATCAGAGCATATGCTTTAACCTTAGGATTAAAACCTTTTAGGAAGATTTGTAGGTTGGATAGTGACTATAGGAGCCATCTTATCTAAACCAAGACTGGTGATGGTATCCACTTGAGGATAAACCTTGTCACACTTAAGTTGGATGTTCTTATCATCTTTCTTAAGGATTAATTATATGTCTTATCTAGAGAAATGATATGATTAGAGTAGCTCTAAATATATATAACACCACTAAGATCTCTTAAGTGAGTTAAAATATCAATGAGATTATGACTGAGATTAGAATATCTTGAGGAGTAATTTAAATGGTGTAGTCTATCCGTAGGATTCATGTAAGGTAGCAAAAATATTATCATTAGATGGTAATGATAGGCTGCATATTAAGACCATTAGAACATGTGTAGATGTAATGGGAAGTATGTTGGGTCCGCAGCATAGAAAACAAAAAATTTCCTACGATGAGAACTATACGCCAAGATCTATCTACTAGATACGGAGCAACGAGTGGACATACATCCATGGAGAACTTACCCTCGAAGACAACGAGTTTTGTTAACGAGTAGGAACTCGTGGTTGATGTAGTCGTACGCTTGCCGATCTCAAGATCGTGTGGAAGTCCGAGCGCCGCAAACCAGCAGCGCATCCATCCTCGAACACACGTTCAAGCCACCGGACAACCTCCACCTCCTCACTCCAGCGAATCAGTGGAAGCAGCAACTCCTTCCAGACGCAAGGACACCGGGAACATGTATCTCGCTAATCCGAGACCATGGGGGAATATCTAGAGGGGGAGAGAGATTCTTCACGAGGAGGTGTGGTTTGTGAGAGGGGAGAGGGGGGCTTTATATAGGACGGAGGGAGACCCCTCCCCTCCCATAGCCGGCGCATGAGGGGGGGGGACTCCTCCCCTCCTTCATTCATGTGGTGAACCTCCACTCACATAAACATGGCCTCCACCCAAAATCCCACTCACATGTATTTAATTTCCACCAAATTAAATGCAACTCTCAATTAATAAAACTCTTTTATTTATTTTATTCACAATTTTGTTAATTACTTTAATTAACAAACATTCACATAAAACCCCTTGCAACATTTCAATATCACATGCAGAACCACTTTCTGCAATTTCACCCAAAACAATTCCGGTTTCTATCGAAACAATTTCTGTTTCTATCGAAACATTTCCTGCGCTTTGCAAACCTTTTGTCTAGAACATATGTGCTCCTAAATGGTGTCCGGCAACCCTTAAGTGTGTCACCCTACGGTTCGCGAATAATGCAGACATGATTGAGACTCCTCTCAGATCAATAATCAGAAGCGGGACCTGGAGATCCATACTGACTCCTGCATATTGAACGATGACTTCTGTGATCGTGAGAACCTTTAACGTCAGCAATTTAATCCCTTTGTCTCATGATATAATACATGTCCGAGATTCGATCATCGGTATCCAAATACCTAGTTTGATCTCGTTACCGACATGCACTCTTTTCTTGTTCCCGTGATATAACATTCTAGTGATCACATCACTTGCTTGCAAGCTATCTTAATGTGATATCACCGAGAGGGCCCAGAGTATATCTATCCGTCATCGGGATTGACAAATTCCACTCTTGATCCATGAGCCTCAACATAACACCTTCATAGCACTAAACCCACCTTTATGGTCACCCTGTTACGGTGTGACGTTTGATGTTATCAAGATACTCTTTCGGTGTTAGCAATTAACATGATCTCATGGTCTAAGGAATAAGACTAATTTGTATGATGTTATAGCAATATAAACATAATGACTTGATCGTAATGCTATACTTCGGATGAATGTTCATCACATCATTTCACAAATGTTGTGACCTTGTTATTAACAACATCCAATGTCCATGATCAGGAAACCTTGATCAACTTGTTAATCAACAAGCTTAGTCTATAAGAGAGGCATAACTAGGAATCCTTTTGTTTATTAAACACACATGTATTGATGTTTCCTATCAATACAATTATAGCATGCAAAATAAACATCTATCATATACAAGGAATACATAATAACAACTTTATTATTGCCTCTCAGGGCATATTTCCTTCAGTCTCCCACTTGCACTAGAGACAATAATCTAGTTTATATAGTGATAAATCTAACACCCATGGAGTTCTGGTGTTGATCATATTTTGCCCTAGGGAGTACTTTAGTCAACGGATCTGCTACATTCAGGTCTGTGTGCACTTTACAAATCTTTATATCTCCATCCTTGACATGCTTGCGGATGTAGTGAAACCGGCGCTTAATATGCTTGGAATTCTTGTGAGACCTTGGTTCCTTGGCATTGGCTATGGCTCCATTATTGTCACAATAGATCACCATTGGGTCCAACGCACTAGGAACCACACCTAGTTCCGTTATGAACTCCTTCATCCAAACCGCTTCCTGCGCCGCTTCTGAAGCAACAACATATTCCGCCTCCGTCGTTGATCCAGCCACCACAGGTTGTTTGGAGCTCCTCCAACTAACCGCTGCTCCGTTCAAGAGAAATACATATCCGGATTGAGACTTAGAGTCATCCGGATCAGTGTAAAAGCTAGCATCGACATAACACTTAGCGACTAGCTCTTCTTCACCTCTGTATACAAGAAACATATCCTTAGTTCTTCTCAAGTACTTAAGGATATTCTTGACCGCTATCCAGTGTTCCGAACCTAGATCAGATTGTTACCTACTAGTCAAACTAATAGCATGTGCCACATCCGGTCTTGTACATAGCATGGCATACATTATAGAGCCTATGGCTGAGGCATAGGGGATCTTATCCATTATCTCTCTTTCTTCCGCCGTAGCCGGACTTTGAGTCTTACTCAATGTCTTGCCTTGCAACATAGGTAAGTACCCCTTCTTACTTCCGTCCATATTAAACTTCTTTAATATCTTATCAAGGTATGTACTCTGTGATAGCCCAATCGGCGTCTTGATCTATCTCTATAGATTTTAATGCCTAATATATATGAAGCTTCACCAAGGTCCTTCATCGAAAATTTGCTGTTTAGATAACTTTTAACACTGTTTAAAAGATCTATATCATTTCCAATCAATAATATGTCATCCACATATAATATCAGAATGCCACATTGCTCCCACTCACTTTCTTGTAAATACAAGCCTCTCCATAAGTTTGGACAAATCCAAATTCTTTGATCACCTCATCAAAGCGGAGATTCCAACTCCGGGATGCTTGCTTTGGTCCATAGATGGATCGCTGAAGTTTGCACACCTTATCAGCATCCTTAGGATCGACAAAACCCTTAGGTTGTATCATATACAACTCTTCTTCAATATTACCATTGAGGAACATAGTTTTGACATCCATCTGCCATATTTCATAATCGAAATATGCAGCAATTGCTAACATAATCCTAACCGACTTAAGCATCGCTACGGGAGAGAATGTCTCATCGTAGTCAACTCCTTGAATTTGTCGAAACCCCTTTGTGACAAGTCGAGCCTTATAGATGGTTACATTACCATCAGCATCAGTTTTTCTTTTGAAAATCCATTTATTCTCAACGGCCTTTCGATCGTGAGGTAAGTCCACCAAGGTCCAAGCCTGGTTTTCGTACATGGATTCCATCTCGGAATTCATGGCTTCTAGCCATTTGTTGGAATCAGGGCTCATCATCTCTTCCTCATACGTCGCAGGGTCATCTATTTCATCAATCATGAAATTCATAACAGGATTCCCGTACAGTTCAGGAGCTGTACGTGTCCTGCTTGACCTGCGAGGTTCGGGAGTGTCCTCTTTCGGAGTTTCATGATCAATATCATTAGATCTCTCTTCATTAGGTGAAGTCAACTCCGAAACAACTTCCGGTGCTGCGCTACTCGCCATTTCATGAAGAGAAGGTTCAATAACCTCTTCGAGTTCTACCTTCCGACTACTCACACCTTTCGCGAGAAACTCCTTCTCAAGAAAGGATCCATTCTTGGCAACAAAGACCTTTCCCTCGGATCTGTGATAGAAGGTATACCCAATCGTTTCCTTAGGGTATCCTATGAAGACGCATTTTTCCGCTTTGGGTTCGAGTTTATCCGGTTGAAGTTTCTTCACATAAACATCGCATCCCCAAACTTTAAGAAATGACAGCTTAGGTTTGTTTCCAAACCATAATTCATACGGTGTCTTTTCAACGGATTTAGATGGTGCCCTATTTAAAGTGAATGCAGCGGTTTCCAGTGCATAACCCTAAAATGATAGTGGAAAGTCAGTCAGAGACATAATAGATCGAACCATATCCAATAAAGTACGATTATGACGTTCTGACACACCATTACGTTGTGGTGTTCCGGCAGGTGTGAGTTGTGAAACTATTCCACAGTCTTTCATATGTCTGCTAAACTCGTAACTAAGATACTCTCCTCCACGGTCGAACCGCAGAAATTTGATCTTTCTGTTATGATGATTTTCCACTTCATTCTGAAATTCTTTGAACTTTTCAAAGGTTTCAGACTTATGTTTCATCAAATAAATATACCCGTATATACTCAAATCATCCGTGAAAGTAACAAAATAACGATATCCACCTCGTGCCGACACACTCATTGGTCCACACACATCAGTATGTATGATTTCCAATAAATCTGTTGCCCGTTCCATTGAACCGGAAAACGGCGTTCTAGTCATCTTGCCCATTAGGCATGGTTCACATGTATCAAATTATTCAAAATCAAGTGATTCCAATAGTCCATCAGAATGGAGTTTTTTCATGCGTTTAACGCCAATATGACCTAGACGGCAGTGCCACATATATGCAGATATATCATTATCAAGTTTAATCCTTTTAGCATCGACATTATGAATATGCCTAATACTAATATCGAGATCCAACAGAAGTAAACCATTCAACACAGGTGCATGACCATAAAAGATATTATTCATATAAATCGAACAACCATTGTTTTCAGACTTAAACGAATAACCACTTTGCATCAAACACGATCCGGATACAATGTTCATGCTCAGTGCAGGCACCAAATAACAATTATTTAGGTTTATAACTAATCCCGACGGCATATGGAGAGGCAGCGTTCCGACGGTGATCACATCAACTCTTGATCCATTGCCGACCCGCATCGTGACCTCATCCCTTGCTAGTTGTCGCTTGTTCCGCAGCCCGTGAACCGAGTTACATATATTAGCAACCGATCCCGTATCAAATACCCAGGTGCTACTGTGAGTACTACTCAAGTACACATCAATAACATGTATATCACATATACCTTTGTTTGCCTTGCCGGCCGTCTTGTCCGCCAAATACTTGGGGCAGTTGCGCTTCCAATGGCCAGTCCCCTTGCAATAGTAGCACTCGGTGTCAGACTTAGGGCCAGCTCGGGGTTTCTTTTCAGGCGCGGCAACAGATTTGCCGCCCTTCTTTCCCTTCTGCTTGCCTTTCTTGTCCTTCTTGAAACCGGTGGTCTTATTGATCATCAACACTTGATGTTCTTTCGTAATCTCCACTTCTGCAGTCTTAAGCATTGACAGAAGCTCGAGAAGAGACTTCTTCATGCCCTGCATATTATAGTTCATCACGAAGCTCTTGTAGCTAGGTGGCAGAGATTGGAGAACATGATGTATGCCTAAGTCAATGGAAATCGTTATTCCCAAGGACACAAGCTTATCGGCGTACCCAGACATTTTGAGTACATGCTCACTAACGGAGCTGTTCTCTTCCATCATGCAGCTAAAGAACTTTTCAGAAGCATTATAACTCTCTACGGCAGCATGGGTATCGAAAATCACTTTCAATTCTCCCATGGTATCAAAGGCATTGCCATTTTCGAAACGTTTTCGAAGTTCTGGCTCTAGCCCATACAGTATGCCGCAATGAACTAAGTTGTGGTCCTCCTGACGAGTTATATAGACGTTCTTTTCCTCGTCACGGGCATCAAGAGCTGGTGGGGGGCCTAGCGGAGCCTCTAGCACATATTGCTTTTGTGCAGCAGTGAGGAGAATCCTCAAATTCATAGCCCAGTTGGTGAAGTTGCTACCATTCGCAGCAAGCTTCTCTTTCTCCATGAACACATTGAAATTAAAAGCAGGTGGTGCCATCTACAACAGAATTTGTAAAATATATTTAGACTAAGTTTATGATAGATTGAGTTCAACTCCAAATTACTAATGAACTCCCACTCAAAAACGACATCCCTCGTGTCCTTTTGGTGATTACATGAACCAAATCCACTACACCAAGTCCGATCATCACGTGAGTCGGTGTAGCTTCAAAGGCGAGCATCTATATGGGCATCATATCAACTATATGACTCATGCTTAACCTTTCGGTCCGTGTTCCGAGGCCATGTTTGTACATGCTAGGCTCGTCAAGTAAGAACCTTAGTATTCGCGTGTGTAAAACTGTCTTACACCCGTTGTATGAAAGCGTAGAGTCGAGAACACCCGATCATCACGTGATGCCTCAAAACACGATCCACAAAACGGTGCATACTTAAGGAAGAACACATTTTATCTTGATATCTAAATGAGGGATCATCTTATAATGTTACCAAAAGCGCCAAACTAGCAATATAAGATGCTAACATCTAATGTGTGAAGTGAGGTGATATGGTCCATGCATTTGATCTCTATCATTTGCATCGTGGTATGATCTCTATCATTCCTTTGTGTGTAAGGCCAAGGTCTATGGAACTTACACGTTAAGTGAGTTGTAAGAGTATCTATCATACATCTACTTACAACAATACCATATAAAGACACTAGCCCAGCAACGATCTAAACTAGACGCCTCTAATTTATCAATTGCAAGTTTTATGTGGCTTAGGGATTTCGGAGATAGAACCGGTCTTACCTACGAACATGAACCACAACAAGGATAACCAAGTTATTAGCAACTCATTGTAAATCAGATATTGACTATAGTAGGAGAGACAGACAGCCGCCAGCCACTTATGCAAAACAAGTTGCATGTCATTCGTGGAACCGGTCTCATGTACGATGACATGTAAGGTTGGTCTGGGCCGCTTCATCCCACTATGCCACCAATATCCAAAATACATAGAAGATGCAATAACATGATCATCATCGCCCACATATCAACCATATGTGTACTACCTGTGCTAAGCAATTTAATCCCTTTGTCTCATGATATAATACATGTCCGAGATTCGATCATCGGTATCCAAATACCTAGTTTGATCTCGTTACCGACATGCACTCTTTTCTCGTTCCCGTGATATAACATTCTAGTGATCACATCACTTGCTTGCAAGCTATCTTAATGTGATATCACCGAGAGGGCCCAGAGTATATCTATCCGTCATCGGGATTGACAAATTCCACTCTTGATCCATGAGCCTCAACATAACACCTTCATAGCACTGAACCAACCTTTATGGTCACCCTGTTACGGTGTGATGTTTGATGTTATCAAGATACTCTTTCGGTGTTAGCAATTAACATGATCTCATGGTCTAAGGACTAAGACTAATTTGTATGATGTTATAGCAATATAAACATAATGACTTGATCGTAATGCTATACTTCGGATGAATGTTCATCACATCATTTCACAAATGTTGTGACCTTGTTATTAACAACATCCAATGTCCATGATCAGGAAACCTTGATCAACTTGTTAATCAACAAGCTTAGTCTATAAGAGAGGCATAACTAGGAACCCTTTTGTTTATTAAACACACATGTATTGATGTTTCCTATCAATACAATTATAGCATGCAAAATAAACATCTATCATATACAAGGAATACATAATAACAACTTTATTATTGCCTCTCAGGGCATATTTCCTTCAGTCTCCCACTTGCACTAGAGACAATAATCTAGTTTATATAGTGATAAATCTAACACCCATGGAGTTCTGGTGTTGATCATGTTTTGCCCTAGGGAGTACTTTAGTCAACGAATCTGCTACATTCAGGTCCGTGTGCACTTTACAAATCTTTATATCTCCATCCTTGACATGCTTGCGGATGTAGTGAAACCGGCGCTTAATATGCTTGGAATTCTTGTGAGACCTTGGTTCCTTGGCGTTGGCTATGGCTCCATTATTGTCACAATATATCACCATTGGGTCCAACGCACTAGGAACCACACCTAGTTCCGTTATGAACTCCTTCATCCAAACCGCTTCCTGCGCCGCTTCTGAAGCAGCAACATATTCCGCCTCCGTCGTTGATCCAGCCACCACAGGTTGTTTGGAGCTCCTCCAACTAACCGCTGCTCCGTTCAAGAGAAAGACATATCCGGATTGAGACTTAGAGTCATCCGGATCAGTGTAAAAGCTAGCATCGACATAACACTTAGCGACTAGCTCTTCTTCACCTCTGTATACGAGAAACATATCCTTAGTTCTTCTCAAGTACTTAAGGATATTTTTGACCGCTATCCAGTGTTCCGAACCTAGATCAGATTGGTACCTACTAGTCAAACTAATAGCATGTGCCACATCCGGTCTTGTACATAGCATGGCATACATTATAGAGCCTATGGCTGAGGCATAGGGGATCTTATCCATTATATCTCTTTCTTCCGCCGTAGCCGGACTTTGAGTCTTACTCAATGTCTTGCCTTGCAACATAGGTAAGTACCCCTTCTTACTTCCGTCCATATTAAACTTCTTTAATATCTTATCAAGGTATGTACTCTGTGATAGCCCAATTCGGCGTCTTGATCTATCTCTATAGATTTTAATGCCTAATATATATGAAGCTTCACCAAGGTCCTTCATCAAAAATTTGCTGTTTAGATAACTTTTAACACTGTTTAAAAGATCTATATCATTTCCAATCAATAATATGTCATCCACATATAATATCAGAAATGCCACATTGCTCCCACTCACTTTCTTGTAAATACAAGCCTCTCCATAAGTTTGGACAAATCCAAATTCTTTGATCACCTCATCAAAGCGGAGATTCCAACTCCGGGATGCTTGCTTCGGACCATAGATGGATCGCTGAAGTTTGCACACCTTATCAGCATCCTTAGGATCGACAAAACCCTTAGGTTGTATCATATACAACTCTTCTTCAATATTACCATTGAGGAACATAGTTTTGACATCCATCTGCCATATTTCATAATCGAAATATGCAGCAATTGCTAACATAATCCTAACCGACTTAAGCATCGCTACGGGAGAGAATGTCTCATCGTAGTCAACTCCTTGAATTTGTCGAAACCCCTTTGCGACAAGTCGAGCCTTATAGATGGTTACATTACCATCAGCATCAGTTTTTCTTTTGAAAATCCATTTATTCTCAACGGCCTTTCGATCGTGAGGTAAGTCCACCAAGGTCCAAGCCTGGTTTTCGTACATGGATTCCATCTCGGAATTCATGGCTTCTAGCCATTTGTTGGAATCAGGGCTCATCATCTCTTCCTCATACGTCGCAGGGTCATCTATTTCATCAATCATGAAATTCATAATAGGATTCCCGTACAGTTCAGGAGCTGTACGTGTCCTGCTTGACCTGCGAGGTTCGGGAGTGTCCTCTTTCGGAGTTTCATGATCAATATCATTAGATCTCTCTTCATTAGGTGAAGTCAACTCCGAAACAACTTCCGGTGCTGCGCTACTCGCCATTTCATGAAGAGAAGGTTCAATAACCTCTTCGAGTTCTACCTTCCGACTACTCACACCTTTCGCGAGAAACTCCTTCTCAAGAAAGGATCCATTCTTGGCAACAAAGACCTTTCCCTCGGATCTGTGATAGAAGGTATACCCAATCGTTTCCTTAGGGTATCCTATGAAGACGCATTTTTCCGCTTTGGGTTCGAGTTTATCCGGTTGAAGTTTCTTCACATAAACATCGCATCCCCAAACTTTAAGAAATGACAGCTTAGGTTTGTTTCCAAACCATAATTCATACGGTGTCTTTTCAACGGATTTAGATGGTGCCCTATTTAAAGTGAATGCAGCGGTTTCCAGTGCATAACCCTAAAATGACAGTGGCAAGTCAGTCAGAGACATAATAGATCGAACCATATCCAATAAAGTACGATTATGACGTTCTGACACACCATTACGTTGTGGTGTTCCGGCAGGTGTGAGTTGTGAAACTATTCCACAGTCTTTCATATGTCTGCTAAACTCGTAACTAAGATACTCTCCTCCACGGTCGGACCGCAGAAATTTGATCTTTCTGTTATGATGATTTTCCACTTCATTCTGAAATTCTTTGAACTTTTCAAAGGTTTCAGACTTATGTTTCATCAAATAAATATACCCGTATATACTCAAATCATCCGTGAAAGTAACAAAATAACGATATCCACCTCGTGCCGACACACTCATTGGTCCACACACATCAGTATGTATGATTTCCAATAAATCTGTTGCCCGTTCCATTGAACCGGAAAACGGCGTTCTAGTCATCTTGCCCATTAGGCATGGTTCACATGTATCAAATTATTCAAAATCAAGTGATTCCAATAGTCCATCAGAATGGAGTTTTTTCATGCGTTTAACGCCAATATGACCTAGACGGCAGTGCCACATATATGCAGATATATCATTATCAAGTTTAATCCTTTTAGCATCGACATTATGAATATGCCTAATACTAATATCGAGATCCAACAGAAGTAAACCATTCAACACAGGTGCATGACCATAAAAGATATTATTCATATAAATCGAACAACCATTGTTTTCAGACTTAAACGAATAACCACTTTGCATCAAACACGATCCGGATACAATGTTCATGCTCAGTGCAGGCACCAAATAACAATTATTTAGGTTTATAACTAATCCCGACGGCATATGGAGAGGCAGCGTTCCGACGGTGATCACATCAACTCTTGATCCATTGCCGACCCGCATCGTGACCTCATCCCTTGCTAGTTGTCGCTTGTTCCGCAGCCCCTGAACCGAGTTACATATATTAGCAACCGATCCCGTATCAAATACCCAGGTGCTACTGTGAGTACTACTCAAGTACACATCAATAACATGTATATCACATATACCTTTGTTTGCCTTGCCGGCCGTCTTGTCCGCCAAATACTTGGGGCAGTTGCGCTTCCAATGGCCAGTCCCCTTGCAATAGTAGCACTCGGTGTCAGACTTAGGGCCAGCTCGGGGTTTCTTTTCAGGCGCGGCAACAGATTTGCCGCCCTTCTTTCCCTTCTGCTTGCCTTTCTTGTCCTTCTTGAAACCGGTGGTCTTATTGATCATCAACACTTGATGTTCTTTCGTAATCTCCACTTCTGCAGTCTTAAGCATTGACAGAAGCTCGGGAAGAGACTTCTTCATGCCCTGCATATTATAGTTCATCACGAAGCTCTTGTAGCTAGGTGGCAGAGATTGGAGAACATGATGTATGCCTAAGTCAATGGAAATCGTTATTCCCAAGGACACAAGCTTATCGGCGTACCCAGACATTTTGAGTACATGCTCACTAACGGAGCTGTTCTCTTCCATCATGCAGCTAAAGAACTTTTCAGAAGCATTATAACTCTCTACGGCAGCATGGGTATCGAAAATCACTTTCAATTCTCCCATGGTATCAAAGGCATTGCCATTTTCGAAACGTTTTCGAAGTTCTGGCTCTAGCCCATACAGTATGCCGCAATGAACTAAGTTGTGGTCCTCCTGACGAGTTATATAGACGTTCTTTTCCTCGTCACGGGCATCAGGAGCTAGTGGGGGGCCTAGCGGAGCCTCTAGCACATATTGCTTTTGTGTAGCAGTGAGGAGAATCCTCAAATTCATAGCCCAGTTGGTGAAGTTGCTACCATTCGCAGCAAGCTTCTCTTTCTCCATGAACACATTGAAATTAAAAGCAGGTGGTGCCATCTACAACAGAATTTGTAAAATATATTTAGACTAAGTTTATGATAGATTGAGTTCAACTAATCCAAATTACTAATGAACTCCCACTCAAAAACGACATCCCTCGTGTCCTTTTGGTGATTACATGAACCAAATCCACTACACCAAGTCCGCTCATCACGTGAGTCGGTGTAGATTCAAAGGCGAGCATCTATATGGGCATCATATCAACTATATGACTCATGCTTAACCTTTCGGTCCGTGTTCCGAGGCCATGTTTGTACATGCTAGGCTCGTCAAGTAAGAACCTTAGTATTCGCGTGTGTAAAACTGTCTTACACCCGTTGTATGAAAGCGTAGAGTCGAGAACACCCGATCATCACGTGATGCCTCAAAACACGATCCACAAAACGGTGCATACTTAAGGAAGAACACATTTTATCTTGATATCTAAATGAGGGATCATCTTATAATGTTACCAAAAGCGCCAAACTAGCAATATAAGATGCTAACATCTAATGTGTGAAGTGAGGTGATATGGTCCATGCATTTGATCTCTATCATTTGCATCGTGGTATGATCTCTATCATTCCTTTGTGTGTAAGGCCAAGGTCTATGGAACTTACACGTTAAGTGAGTTGTAAGAGTATCTATCATACATCTACTTACAACAATACCATATCAAGACACTAGCCCAGCAACGATCTAAACTAGACGCCTCTAATTTATCAATTGCAAGTTTTATGTGGCTTAGGGATTTCGGAGATAGAACCGGTCTTACCTACGAACATGAACCACAACAAGGATAACCAAGTTATTAGCAACTCGTTGTAAATCAGATATTGACTATAGTAGGAGAGACAGACAGCCGCCAGCCACTTATGCAAAACAAGTTGCATGTCATTCGTGGAACCGGTCTCATGTACGATGACATGTAAGGTTGGTCTGGGCCGCTTCATCCCACTATGCCACCAATATCCAAAATACATAGAAGATGCAATAACATGATCATCATCGCCCACATATCAACCATATGTGTACTACCTGTGCTAAGCAATTTAATCCCTTTGTCTCATGATATAATACATGTCCGAGATTCGATCATCGGTATCCAAATACCTAGTTTGATCTCGTTACCGACATGCACTCTTTTCTCGTTCCCATGATATAACATTCTAGTGATCACATCACTTGCTTGCAAGCTATCTTAATGTGATATCACCGAGAGGGCCCAGAGTATATCTATTCGTCATCGGGATTGACAAATTCCACTCTTGATCCATGAGCCTCAACATAACACCTTCATAGCACTGAACCCACCTTTATGGTCACCCTGTTACGGTGTGACGTTTGATGTTATCAAGATACTCTTTCGGTGTTAGCAATTAACATGATCTCATGGTCTAAGGACTAAGACTAATTTGTATGATGTTATAGCAATATAAACATAATGACTTGATCGTAATGCTATACTTCAGATGAATGTTCATCACATCATTTCACAAATGTTGTGACCTTGTTATTAACAACATCCAATGTCCATGATCAGGAAACCTTGATCAACTTGTTAATCAACAAGCTTAGTCTATAAGAGAGGCATAACTAGGAACCCTTTTGTTTATTAAACACACATGTATTGATGTTTCCTATCAATACAATTATAGCATGCAAAATAAACATCTATCATATACAAGGAATACATAATAACAACTTTATTATTGCCTCTCAGGGCATATTTCCTTTAGTCTCCCACTTGCACTAGAGACAATAATCTATTTTATATAGTGATAAATCTAACACCCATGGAGTTCTGGTGTTGATCATGTTTTGCCCTAGGGAGTACTTTAGTCAACGGATCTGCTACATTCAGGTCCGTGTGCACTTTACAAATCTTTATATCTCCATCCTTGACATGCTTGCGGATGTAGTGAAACCGGCGCTTAATATGCTTGGAATTCTGGTGAGACCTTGGTTCCTTGGCGTTGGCTATGGCTCCATTATTGTCACAATAGATCACCATTGGGTCCTTACACGTTACACGTTAAGTGAGTTGTAAGAGTATCTATCATACATCTACTTACAACAATACCATATCAAGACACTAGCCCAGCAACGATCTAAACTAGACGCCTCTAATTTATCAATTGCAAGTTTTATGTGGCTTAGGGATTTCGGAGATAGAACCGGTCTTACCTACGAACATGAACCACAACAAGGATAACCAAGTTATTAGCAACTCGTTGTAAATCAGATATTGACTATAGTAGGAGAGACAGACAGCCGCCAGCCACTTATGCAAAACAAGTTGCATGTCAGTCGTGGAACCGGTATCATGTACGATGACATGTAAGGTTGGTCCGGGCCGCTTCATCCCACTATGCCACCAATATCCAAAATACATAGAAGATGCAATAACATGATCATCATCGCCCACATATCAACCATATGTGTACTACCTGTGCTAAACAAAAAAATTACTACGATGAGAACTATACGCCAAGATCTATCTACTAGATACAGAGCAACGGGTGGACATACATCCATGGAGAACTTACCCTCGAAGACAACGAGTTTTGTTAACGAGTAGGAACTCGTGGTTGATGTAGTCGTACGCTTGCCGATCTCAAGATCGTGTGGAAGTCCGAGCGCCGCAAATCAGCAGCGCATCCGTCCTCGCACACACGTTCAAGCCACCGGACAACCTCCACCTCCTCACTCCAGCGAATCAGCGGAAGCAGCAACTCCTTCCAGACGCAAGGCCACCGGGAACATGTATCTCGCTAATCCGAGACCATGGGGGAATATCTAGAGGGGGAGAGAGATCCTTCACGAGGAGGTGTGGTTTGTGAGAGGGGAGAGGGTGGCTTTAAATAGGAGGGAGGGAGACCCCTCCCCTCCCATAGCCGGTGCATGAGGGGGGGGGGACTCCTCCCCTCCTTCATTCATGTGGTGAACCTCCACTCACATAAACATGGCCTCCACCCAAAATCCCACTCACATGTATTTAATTTCCACCAAATTAAATGCAACTCTCAATTAATAAAACTCTTTTATTTATTTTATTCAGAATTTTGTTAATTACTTTAATTAACAAACATTCACATAAAACCCCTTGCAACATTTCAATATCACATGCAGAACCACTTTCTGCAATTTCACCCGAAACAATTCCGGTTTCTATCGAAACAATTTTTGTTTCTATCGAAACATTTCCTGCGCTTTGCAAACCTTTTGTCTGGAACATATGTGCTCCTAAATGGTGTCCGGCAACCCTTAAGTGTGTCACCCTACGGTTCGCGAATAATGCAGACATGATTGAGACTCCTCTCAGATCAATAATCAGAAGCGGGACCTGGAGATCCATACTGACTCCTGCATATTCAACGATGACTTATGTGATCATGAGAACCTTTAACGTCAGCAATTTAATCCCTTTGTCTCATGATATAATACATGTCCGAGATTCGATCATCGGTATCCAAATACCTAGTTTGATCTCGTTACCGACATGCACTCTTTTCTCGTTCCCGTGATATAACATTCTAGTGATCACATCACTTGCTTGCAAGCTATCTTAATGTGATATCACCGAGAGGGCCCAGAGTATATCTATCCGTCATCGGGATTGAAAAATTCCACTCTTGATCCATGAGCCTTAACATAACACCTTCATAGCACTGAACCAACCTTTATGGTCACCCTGTTACGGTGTGACGTTTGATGTTATCAAGATACTCTTCCGGTGTTAGCAATTAACATGATCTCATGGTCTAAGGACTAAGACTACTTTGTATGATGTTATAGAAATATAAACATAATGACTTGATCGTAATGCTATACTTCAGATGAATGTTCATCACATCATTTCACAAATGTTGTGACCTTGTTATTAACAACATCGAATGTCCATGATCAGGAAACCTTGATCATCTTGTTAATCAACAAGCTAGTCTATAAGAGAGGCATAACTAAGAACCCTTTTGTTTATTAAACACACATGTATTGATGTTTCCTATCAATACTATGATAGCATGCAAAATAAACATCTATCATATACAAGGAATACATAATAACAACTTTATTATTGCCTCTCAGGGCATATTTCCTTCAAAGTAATCATGTGGGATTCACTTGAGAATTAAACGTGATGAAGTTGAATTTTGTTCTTAGTCCACAATAGTAAGCTAAGAAGAAGAGTCATCATGGTGAGATTATCTCTTCAATCATGATGACTTGGTAAATCTTAACAAGATCATGGTGAGATTAGCTCTGAGACCATGATAAGTTTGTAATTAGGACAAGTACTTAGTAAAAAATCCTGTAATAATAGGATGTAAAGAACAGTGTAGGTTTATGATAGAAGTCATAGGTATTATAATATTACGATAATTTTTGGATTAAGGTAGTAACTACAATTTTCTTAGTAGTTTTGAGAGATCATGTGAGGATAGGTTACGATAGAATGGAAAATTGGTAGTCTTTAGTAGTCCCGAACGAAAGGTAAGAGGTTAGTCAACACCAAAGTGAGACCATTTTTCTTAAAATTATCCAATTGCAATTGGGAAATTTGGGTAAATAATGAGACAAAGAGTATTTTAACCTTAAGTGCTAAGTATCACAAAGTAAACCTATACTAGGAGGTGTCATATACTACACAGCTAAGCCTGAATTCTAGAGATGTTTTACTCAACTATTATATTACGGGCTTAGAATAATGTGTGTTACATGTACCACGTTTGGATTTCTTGGTTTTCCTTGGATCTTCTTGATTGACTAGATCTATACATGAAGTTTGGCTTGGTGTGCAAATGCATGTTGCATCACCCAGATATTACTTGATGTTATAGACCTAGATAGATTAGGGAATTCGTGTAAGGGAGTGACGAGATCCAAAGATCAAGATGAAGACTTGCAGGAAGAAGGAAGCCAAATATAAGGTGTATCAACACTATTTTGAAGAATGGATCAATCCCAACTTATTATTAGTTGGAAATAAGAAGGAATATTAGTGCAAAAAATGTGGAGTAACATGAAGGAATGAACTTAAGTTCACTCAAGGTAGGTGATGTTGCTCAGAAGCTAATGAAGTAGTTGTCCCAAGATCATGGAAGTATCATGAATCAGTGCAAAGAAGAAGTCTTGGAATAAGGTGGTATTCAAGCTCTGACAACTCAGAGAGAATGCCAGTAAAAAGTAGGAAACCCGTAGGGTAATCCATGTACCTAGGAGATTCCGCAGCTAGTATCCGTAGCTAGTATCCTAACAGTTTAGCTAGTCAGGCCATCTTTGTATAATTTAAAGAGCATAAAACTTGGCCTAATCTAAGAAAGACATAAGGAGTATAGAATTTAAGCGAATGGCTTTCGAGACATTTTCGTGACATCAGATTTGCCGGTGAAAAGTAGTGTCTAGAAGGTTAAAAGTAAGATAAGTAACATTGGAAGGTTCATTTCGGAGATCCACAACTATGTGGGTGTACCATAGACTCTTTCATGAGACCTTGTAAAGGTAAAGTATAAGCTGGACAGAGATCAATATCCTTCCTATTGAGTTAATGAGTATTATACATGTAGTTTATAGACCATTAGGAAACCCCAAGGGGGAGAGTAAACCATAAACACTGAAGTGTTGTTGTCTAACTTTCTGACTAAAGGTTGGAGAAGAAGTACTAAGTCATGATGGGAGTAAGCCTTATTCTCATAAGGTTATAAGAAGCCATCATTATAAAGTATTTCTGAGAGTATGTTCGGATGAAAGATCGAAGGAGATGCAATAGATTAAACCCAGCGGACTAGTTCTAAAAGAAACAATCGTAAGTTGTCCATAAGAAGAAGTAGAGCCTACTAAAATAGTATAGTGTATAGTAGTAGGAAAACCTTCTTAGAAGGAACAAAATGTGTCCACAACCAATTCAAAATAGGGATGTAAGGGCATAAACCCAAAGATATATATAATAAAAGGAACTATATGGTAAATTATAAACCATAGTGGATATTGTCAGAATGAATAGGATTCAAGGAAAAAGATCTGAATACGGGATACTGCAATTATCCCCAATTATGATCACAATGGAATTAAGAAATGTCGTGATCAACACAAGTCAACACCTAATTTCGAAACGTAAGAGAGTGTAACATCCTAGCATTAGGATCCAACAAAGGGTAGAAATAGGATTATAAGTCTGTGCATGCATGCATCTGTAAAATCTGGATAAATTTTTTCGCCAAACAAAACACTAAAGGGATCAGAGTTTCTTTCACTAACTAGAGGTAGGAATAGCTCTTGTTAGTGATTGCTATGAATTCTAACATGATCTTTAGGCAGTATTAAGAAATTGGGGGAGTTATTTGGAATTCAAATTTGAAATTTCAAATCAATTTGAAATTATTTAAATATTAGAAGTTATTATTATTGAAGAGTTTTCCAAAAGAAAACATTATTAACATTGTTTGACTTTAAGAAAGGAATAGTAATCAACAATAAGATTTAATGACAAGGAAAAAGAATTAAATAAGAAATAATGCTTATTTCTCTATTTTTTATAATGAGGTCACAAATGATGACAAATACACCAAAGGTATAAGATTACACAGAACAGAAATTTAACTTTATTAAACTTGCAATAACATCTTCACAAGATCCTTTACAAAAGAATTACAAAGAAGGTTACAAGTAGAATCTATACTAACTATCTATCCTACACTAATCTTGTGAGTCCAGATCTTGTTCCTCCAAATAAGAAAAACAACTAGAAAGGAAAATTAGGGATTAGAAAGGTAATTTTACTCTCAGTGTTGAATAGTGAAGTGCACTATTCATGGTACATCATTGAGTACACAGAAGGGTAAGTTTCACCAACAGTGAAGTATCTGTTCTTATCAGTTAATGGCAAAGATTACAGTAAAAGTTAAGTGGATAAAGAAATAGGTTTCACCAGGCTGACAATTAGTAAACAGGTAAGAGTAACAACCAAGCTACTTGAGCTGATCCACATGCACAGCACACACACACACACAGCTTAGTCGACTAACTGCATGGGGTGTGTTGTCAAGCTACCGGTAGCAGTGCAAGGTACCACACAGAGCCCCAGCCGAAGGGGTAATACATGAGCTTAGTTCTTCTTCTCAGACATACACTCCCAGCAATAGAACTTGCGGAAACCAGAGTCCATTTCTCCACCAAATTACCCAAATCAATCATCATATCTCTACCTGATCGTAACATAAGGAGGTGGTGGAGCAGGTGGAAAGAAAGGTCAAGCATCAAGTTACAGGAGCAGCACCAGGTGGTGCAGAGCTAGATCCAGCAACAAGCTACATCACAACATCATCAATCAACAAGCAATCTGGTGAGTCCAAATAACATCACCATAGAACCAAATCATCATAAAATCATATGAGCATATGATATTTTTACCTAATCTTCTCAGAAAAACACCCAAGTGGGGTGTAGATTCATCCCAGAAGCATTTAAATGAAAGCCAATAACAAATCCTTACAAACAAATCCAAGATCTCAGCCTTTGCATCATAGATCTTGGATATATACTCAAATCTCCACATTTATAAATAAACATCAGTCTTAAACCTAGATTCAGGGCACATCTCCTATGGAGTAGCACCTCTGTAATCTCAAGATCTTAAGGATCAATATTTGATAGTGAGGAGATCAATCATTTTTTTAAAGGATTCAAGAATCATTAACTGATACATGCATCAGAGCGTATCTTTGAGAAAAAGCTAGAAACACCTTAGTATTTCCTAGTCATGCCTCAGACCAACATCATAGGCTAATAGGCTATAGCAGATTAGGATAATAAAGCCAGCAGAAGCTTTTCAGGCATTTAACCAGCCAAACTTGGAGACAGGAAGATTTATACAATAGAAGTATAAGCATTTATGTACCATTCTAAAGAAGGTGTCACAAATGTCACATCTAAAACCAAGCCAATGCTTTATTGATATTGATCAGTTAGCTTACAGAAAGTTAACTAATCACTTTCATGGAATAAATATTCAGGAATCATACTCATGGTTGCATTTCTATAATCAGGGAAGCATAGGAGTATCATTCTCACTCCAATGTAAAAGATCAACATAAACCAGTGTATAAAGATCAACTAAACATTACTAACAGAACCATTGTCAGTACTAGGATCATGAAACCATAGTGAAATTCACATCACTAGCATAAGGGGGTAAACATCTAGGATAGTATAACCACTACAATCAGTCCTAATAGAATCATCATGCTCAGGCCAGAGGGATGAACCATAAACGAATCATGAAATCAATTAGGGATTTACCACTAAAGGCACATAGAGGGTATCGAGCAATGCAGAATGGAGCACAGAAGAGGAGTAGCCAATCTTGCTCAAGGGCCTCGCAAAAAGAATCGAAGAGGAAGCAGAGGTTGACCGGCAGCGAAGCAGGAACGGCAGCACGGGGAGCACCCCGAAGGGGCGCTGCAACCCGCACCCAACCGCGCGTTTGATCCACTAGAGAAGAGCGGTGAATGCAGTGAAGAACCAGCGCACCATCGCCGATGCTCCAGAGCGGCAAACCCTAACCCTAACCTAGGGTAGAGGTCAGCACGGCCAGGAGAAAGCACCAACCGTGGATCTGCTTGGACTAGATGAAGCAGCGTCATTGACTGAGTCACCCTACACCATGGCGGCGGCAACAGCGGCCGGATTCGGCTGGAATCGTGCGCGGTGGCAGCGGAAGACGAAGGAGATGGTCATGTGTGCGAGAGAGTGAGAGAGGGAAGAAGAGTGAGCGTGCGAGGGGGGTACTGGGCCTGTGGGTAGCCCAGTGCCACTCTGGTGAGTGTAACCAGGCCAGGTGAGCCAGGGTTAAGTTGGGTCGGGCCAACCCAGTGGGCCAGGCCCGTATCTTAATAGGGTTATTTAAAAAGAGTATAATTACCAATATACCCCTGAGATAAAAATGGCTCTAAATAAATAAATAAAAATCTTAAAAATACGAATAATATATCTATAAATTCACAAAAAAAAATTCTATTCAATAAAAATAATCAATAGAATTTTTGGCAATTAAAATTTAGGGTTAATAATAATTGGATGCTAATTACTTTTGAATTTTTACAAAAATATGGGAAATGCCTAAAATTGAATAAAATTCACTTCTAAGATCGTAAATGACTATACTATTGTAGAAAAATACTAATTTCTATTTTTGCAAAGTGAATTTGGTGTGATGAAAATAAATCCTATTTCCTTAAAAGAATTTCGTAAAATATTCAAAGGAAATAAATTCATAGAATGATAGTGTCTTTTATTGATTAAATAAAATAGTAAGCTTTTACTAAAAGGGTAAGACATGCAGGGAAGCAAATAATAAATCATTGCATGACATTACTATGCATGGCATACTGCTTCTTTAAAGATTGTCCTTATCGGGCAATAATGGTTCTTTGTAGAAGCTGGAGCTCAAGGTCAGGTGGAAGCATCCGACTTCACTACCTTGCAGTCACAAGGAAAGTTCATAACTTGCTCATGTCCTTTGAAGACTCTTTATCAAAGATATTGCAAATTGTGTGTTATCATCTATGATTTGGAAACAGAAAATGATATCTTCTCTAATAAATAAGATGTAGTATCATCCTAAGTGATGATAAAGATCAGCAATGGAACTTAGGGTTCCAATTGTGTAAGTCACATAGGCTTAACAACCCATGACATCAGTGATTCTAGCGTCATATAATACGCGTTAACCATGAGGTTTGGAATGGGACAGAGAAGTCAGATGTATCTTCTTCCTTTCATATGGAGGCAAGATGACCTTATCGTGACGTTGGGATTCCTGGTATGGATCCAACATATGGGTGGGCACCCTTAGGCCCCACGATTTTGGTGTCTAGATTATTTATGAGTGGCTGTCGGAGGTATAGTCGGGCCTTTTAGGGAGCTTACCAGGGGCATCACCACTTTATAGAGTCTTCGGGAACTCACCAGGGTTATAGCTTGCCCTAGTTGGAGGATTAATGGAGGTGTAGTCAGCCCCGGAGGATCGTGCAGACATATGGGGTCGTGGAGAGGGCAGTGATTGGCTTGGATCACCTACTGGGCCCCACATCATGGAATTGTGGACGGGAAAGTACGCCCAGTTGTGCAACAAGGAGTTGGTCTCTCATGGGTAAAGCAATTCACCTCTGCAGAGTGTAAGAATTGTGACATGTTACTCCCTATTCTGGGAAGGAGCTACGAACGCGGCAGGAAAGGAACTCCATGAAGTTCTGGTCAACCTGTGAAGGCTGATGGGCATAGTTTTTGATAATAAAATCAATCTTTGAAGAAATGTTTATGAAAAATGCATAGTACCAAGGACGTATTGTCCGAGGTGGTAGATAGAGCATCAAACTTCCCACATTGCATATAATGAACTTGCTGGGTAACGATGTTACTCACTCTTTCCTTTGAACCCCTACTTAGACTCTGAGAATCCAGAAGACACTTCAATGTACGTAGCTGATGGACAAGAGGACGTCTACTATGAAGAACCCGACCTGTCCAGAGGAGTTGAAGGGGTGGACTACGAAATACGCTATGGAGTGGAGGGCAACGAGTCTGAGTAGTTGCCTTAGTTATTAGTAAACCAATTGAGCCGAGCAGCAGGAACTATATAGAATAAGTTGTTGAGCTCAATTCGGTGTATGAATTTAGTTTTTAATATCTTCCGCTGAAACTACTTAAGATTGATTTGTACTTCATAATATTTGAAGTGTGAGAACTCTCGGTTTGTAATAATGAAGTGTGTATGTTTGTAATATGGACCCGCAATGTTTCTGTTGTACCACTCTGAGGGGTGTGATATTTACGGAACGGTGTTCTGTGAGTGTCATATCAACGACTATAGTGTACTACACATGCAGTGGTATGTTGGGTCACCGCAGCTGGTATCAGAGCAATTGCTTTGTCCTTAGGTTGGAAACCTAGTAAAGGGAAATAACTGTAGGAGTCTAGGAGCAACGGTAAAGAGTTCTCTAGATTATATGATGAATATTCAATTGGGAATATTTCGTTATATTTTTGTAGTGTGATAATTCTTTATTATGATGCATCATTATAATTAATGGATACTAATTATATTTATATCTATACAGTTGAAATGGCACCAAAGTTTCCAAAATAGACCTTGGTAAGGAAAGAAGAGACTCTTGATGATTATCAGGGGGCTTTAACTGAACAGCTTCGAGAACTTCTGAGGGTTTTTGGTTGCACAACTAATATCCCAGTCAATACCATTACCTATCATGATGGGCAAATGTTAGCCAAATATCGTGTTAGCATTCAACTACCAAAGAAGCTTGGGTTATATCACAATTTACCTATGGGAGAAGGTAGAAGTCACCTAGCAGCATATCATGTTGCTATTGTGGAGGCAATAGCCAATGTCCGGGAACATAAAGCAGAAGAGTTAGCCGGAAGCACATATTTTGTGATTCCTCATGACTCTATAGATGAAGAACCGGAACCAGATCATCTTACTTTAGTAAGGAAGCATCCAAAACTAGCCTCTAAGTTTATGGATCTGTATCGACTGATGGTTGGGTCTTTGTATAAGACACATCAGGTTATCATAGAAGATCAGGTAGATATGTTAGAGGATTTGACGAATCCTGAAAGAAGGGAGAAGTTAGCATCTAATCTGGAAAATGAAGTAGTGGATAGGGTTAAGCCAGTTTTCAAGGATATACCTATAGATCCAGCATCTTTTACACCATATCCCTATTCACCAATACCGGAACCTCTTAGATATCCTGATGAGGGAACTAGTCATCCAGTAACACAGAGTTCTTGGGGAACTGGGGACTCGGAATTACCTATTGGGAATTCTGAAGGCTGGAGGTACGAATCAATGGATGGATCTGCCGGGAATCCTATTCATGTGGAAGATTCAGTTGGAGATATCAGATAGATTAGTCGCATGGGCGTAAGATCTTATTCCATTGATGGAAGAGATGTCCATGATGTCTACGCACTTCTATTCTTGTAGACAGATGTTGGGCCTCCAAGTGCAGAGGTTTGTAGAACAGCAGCAAGTTTTCCCTTAAGTGGATTACCCAAGGTTTATCGAACTCAGGGAGGAAGTGGTCAAAGGTATTCCCTCTCAAGCAACCCTGCAATCAAGATACAAGAAGTGTCTTGTGTCCCCAACACACCCAATACACTTGTCAGGTGTATAGGTGCACTAGTTCGGCGAAGAGATAGTGAAATACAAGTGGTATGGATAAATATAAGTGGTAATGGTGATAGAAAATAACTTGTTGGCGTGGAAGATACCAAAAGCAAACTGAAATAAAGATGGAAGCAAGCAAACATGTAACAGATCTAGTTGCAAACGAAGTTTCAATGATTAGAAACAAGGCCTAGGGATCATACTTTCACTAGTGAACACTCTCATATAAATATATTATCTTCATGATACTACTCTTAACTACTCTCCGGTTGAACACTCTAATCGATGGTAGGGCTATAACAGCACACCTCAAAGTTCATCTTTCCCATCTAGAAACCCCACACTGTCACCTTGAGTACTAGATGAGTCCAACAAACACCACAATTTCATAAAGACATCCAACTCCAAATATAACTCATAACAAGTATTTGTAATCTCTAGCCTAAGTGCCACCATGGTGTGCACACTGTCAACTTCACACACATGGGGAGAGTAGAGATCTATTAAAGCACTTGAGTAGCAAGGTAGATCTATAGATTACAAGCTCATGATCTGAATAAGATCATGCATAGAGAGAGAGAGATGAACACATAGCTACCGGTAGAACCCTTAGCCTCGAGAGAGAACTACTCCCTCCTCATCATGGGAATCAGCAATGGTGATGGAGATGGTGGTGGAGATCGATGGAGATGGCTCCGGGGGCACTTCCCCGTCCCGGCAGGGAGCCGGAACAGAGACTTTCTGTCCCCTGAATCTGTTGGGTCCGCAGCATAGAAAACAAAAAATTTCCTACGGTGTGAACTACACGCCAAGATCTATCTACTAGGTACAAAGCAACGGGTGGACATACATCCAACGAGAACTTACCCTCGTAGACAACGAGCTTTGTTAACGAGTAGGAACTCGTGGTTGATGTAGTCGTACACTTGTCGATCTCAAGATCGTGAGGAAGTCCGAGCGCCGCAACTCAGCAGCGCATCCGCACTCGCACACATGTTCAAGCCACCGGAAAACCTCCACCTCCTCGCTCCAGCGATCCAGCGGAAGCAGCAACTCCTTCCAGACGAAATGCCACCAGGAACATGTATCTCGCTAATCCGAGACCATGGGGGAATAATTCTAGAGGGGGAGAGAGATCCTTCACAAGGAGGTGTGAGGATGAAGGAGGGAATGGGTGGCCTTTTATAGGAGGAGGGGGGTGCCCCCTCTCTCCATGGCCGGCGCATGGGGGTGACCCCTCACCTCCCCCATTCATGTGGTGGTAACCCCTCCACATTAAAGTGCCTCTTCACATTCCCTTTTAAAGTCTCCACTTTAAATGCATTAAATTTCTCCAAATTTAATGCTCTCTCATTTAATAAAACTCTTTTTATTAAATTTATTCAGAATTTTGTTAATTACTTTAATTAACAAACATTTACATATAGCCCCTTGCAATATTTCAATATCACATGCAGAACCACCTTCTACAATTTCACCCGAAACAATTTCCGGTTTCTATTGAAACAATTCCTGTGCTTTGCAATTCTTTCGTCTGAAACATATGTGCTCCAAAATGGTGTCCGGTAACTCTTAAGTGTGCCACCCTACGGTTCACGAATAATGCAGACATGATCGAGACCCTTCTCCGATCAATAATCAGCAGCGGGACCTGGAGATCCGTACTAACTCCTACACATTCAATGATGACTTCTGTGATCGTGAGAACCTTTAACGCTTGTAACTAAATCCCTTTGTCTCTCGATATATTACATGTCCGAGATTCGATCATCAGTATCTCCATACCTAGTTTGATCTCGTTACCGACATGCACTCTTTTCTCGTTCTCGTGATATAACATTCTAGTGATCACATCACTTGCTTGCAAGGTATCCTAATGTGATATCACCGAGAGGGCCCAGAGTATATCTATCTGTCATATGGATTGACAAATTCCACTCTTGATCCATGAGCCTCAACATAACACATTCGTAGTACTGAACCCATCTTTATAGTCACCCTGTTACGGTGTGACGTTTGATGTTAACAAGATACTCTTCCGGTGTTAGCAATTAACATGATCTCATGGTCTAAGGATAAAGATTACTTCGTATGATGTTATAGCAATATAAACATAATGACTTGATCGTAATGCTATACTTCGGATGAATGTTCATCACATCATTCCACCAATGGTGTGACCTTGTTATTAACAACATCTAATGTCCATGATCAGGAAACCATGATCATCCTGTTAATCAACAAGCTAGTCTATAAGAGAGGCATGACTAGGAACCCTTTTTGTTTATTAAACACACATATATTGATGTTTCCGAATCAATACATTTCTAGCATGTAAAATAAACATCTATCATGTATAAGGAATATATAATAACAACTTTATTATTGCCTCTCATGGCATATTTCCTTTAGTCTCCCACGTGCACTAGAGACAATAATCTAGTTCACATAGTGATAAATCTAACACCCATGGAGTTCTGGTGTTGATCATGTTTTGCCCTAGGGAGAACTTTAGTCAACGGATCTGCTACATTTAGGTCCGTGTGTACTTTACAAATCTTTATATCTCCATCCTTGACATGCTCACGGATGGAGTGAAAATGGCGCTTAATATGTTTGGAATTCTTGTGAGACCTTGGTTCCTTTGCGTTGGCTATGGCTCCATTGTTGTCACAATAGATCACCATTGGGTCCAACGCACTGGGAACCACACCTAGTTCCGTATTGAACTCTTTCATCCAAACTGCCTCCTGCGCCGCTTCTGAAGCAGCAACATATTCCGCCTCCGTTGTTGATCCAGCCACCACAGGTTGTTTGGAACTCCTCCAACTAACTGCTGCTCCGTTCAAGAGAAATACGTATCCGGATTGAGACTTAGAGTCATCCGGATCGGTGTCAAAGCTAGCATCGACATAACACTTAGCGACTAGCTCTTCTTCACCTCCGTATATGAGAAACATATCCTTAGTTCTTCTTAAGTACTTGAGGATGTTCTTTACCGCTATCTAGTGTTCCGAACCTGGATCAGATTGGTACCGACTAGTCAAACTAATAGCATGTGCCACATCCGGTCTTGTACATAACATGGCATACATAATAGAGCCTATGGCCGAGGCATAGGGGATCTTATCCATCATCTCTCTTTCTTCCGCCGTAGCCGGACTTTGAGTCTTACTCAATGTCTTGCCTTGCAACATAAGTAAGAACCCCTTCTTACTTTCGTCCATATTAAACTTATTTAATATCTTATCAAGTTATGTACTCTGCGATAGCCCAATTAGGCGCCTTGATCTACCTCTATAGATTTTAATGCCTAATATATATGACGCTTCACCAAGGTCTTTCATCGAAAATTTGCTATTTAGATAACTTTTAACACTGTTTAAAAGATCTATATCATTTCCAATCAATAATATGTCATCCACATATAATATCAGAAATGCCACATTGCTCCCACTCACTTTCTTGTAAATACAAGCCTCTCCATAAGTTTGGACAAATCCAAACTCTTTGATCACCTCATCAAAGGGGAGATTCCAACTTCGTGATGCTTGCTTCAGTCCATAGATGGATCCCTGAAGTTTGCACACCTTATTAGCATCCTTAGGATCGACAAAACCCTTAGGTTGTATCATATACAACTCTTCTTCAATCTTACCATTGAGGAACGCAGTTTTGACATCCATCTGCCATATTTCATAATCGAAATATGCAGCAATTGCTAACATAATCCTAACCGATTTAAGCATCGCTACGGGAGAGAATGTCTCATCGTAGTCAACTCCTTGAATTTGTTGGAACCCCTTTGCGACAAGTCGAGCCTTATAGATGGTCACATTACCATCAGCATCAGTTTTCCTTTTGAAAATCCATTTATTCTCAACGGCCTTTTGGTCGTGAGGTAAGTCCACCAAGTTCCAAACATGGTTCGTGTACATGGATTCCATCTCGGATTTCATGGCTTCTAGCCATTTGTTGGAATCCGGGCTCATCATCGCTTCTTCATACGTCGCAGGGTCATCCATTTCATCAACCATGAAATTCACAACAGGATTGCCGTATAGTTCAGGAGTTGCACATGTCCTGCTTGACCTGCGAGGTTCGGTAGTGTCCTCTTTCGGAGTTTCATGATCATTATCATTAGCTCTCTCTTCATCAGGTGAAGTCAACTCCGAAACAACTTCCGGTGCTGCGCCACTCGCCATTCCATGAAGAGAAGGTTCAATAACCTCTTCGAGTTCTACCTTCCGACTACTCACACCTTTCGCGAGAAACTCCTTCTCAAGAAAGGATCCATTCTTGGCAACAAAAACCTTGCCCTCGGATCTATGATAGAAGGTATACCAATTGTTTCGTTAGGGTATCCTATGAATACGCATTTTTCCTCTTTGGGTTCGAGTTTATCCGGTTGAAGTTTCTTCACATAAACATCGCATCCCCAAACCTTAAGAAATGACAGCTTAGGTTTGTTTCCAAACCATAATTCATACGGTGTCGTTTCAACGGATTTAGATGGTGCCCGATTTAAAGTGAATGCAGCTGTTTCCAGTGCATAACCCCAAAATGACAGAGGTAAGTCAGTCAGAGACATCATAGATCTAACCATATCGAATAAGGTACGATTACGACGTTCTGACGCACCATTACGTTGTGGTGTTCCGGCAGGTGTGAGTTGTGAAACTATTCCACACTCTTTCATGTGTGTGTTAAACTCGTAACTTAGATACTCTCCTCCACGGTCAGACCGTAGAAACTTGATCTTTCTATTACGATGATTTTCCACTTCATTCTGAAATTCCTTGAACTTTTCAAAAGTTTCAGACTTGTGTTTCATCAAATAGATATACCCGTATCTACTCAAATCATCCATGAAAGTAACAAAATAACGATATCCACCTCACGCCGACACACTCATTGGTCCACACACATCAGTATGTATGATTTCCAATAGATCTGTCGCCCGTTCCATTGAACTGGAAAATGGTGTTCTAGTCATCTTGCCCATAAGGCATGGCTCACATGTATCAAATGATTCAAAATCAAGTGATTCCAAAAGTCCATCAGAATGGAGTTTCTTCATGCGTTTAATGCCAATATGACCTAGACGGCAGTGCCACATATATGTAGACATATCATCATCAAGTTTAATCTTTTTAGCATTAACATTATGAATGTGCGTAATATTACTATCGAGATCCAATAGAAATAAACCATTCAACATAGGTGCATGACCATAAAAGATATCATTCTTATAAATCGAATAACCATTGTTTTCAGATTTAAAGGAATGACCACTTTGCATCAAAAACGATCCAGATACAATGTTCATGCTTAGTGTAGGCACCAAATAACAATTATTTAGGTTTATAACTAATCCCGATGGCAAATGGAGAGGTAGAGTCCCCACGGCAATCACATCAACTCTTGATCCATTGCCGACCCGCATCCTGACCTCATCCCTTGCTAGTTGTCGCTTGTTCCGTAGCCCCTTAACCGAGTTACATATATTAGCAACCGATCCGGTATCAAATACCCAGGTGCTACTATGAGTACTAGTCAAGTACACATCAATAACATGTATATCACATATACCTTTGTTTGCCTTGCTGGACTTCTTGTCCGCCAAATACTTGGGGTAGTTGCACTTCCAATGGCCAGTCCCCTGGCAATAGTAGCACGCGGTGTCAGACTTAGGGTCAGCCCGGGGTTTCTTTTCAGGCGTGGCAACAGACTTGCCACCCTTCTTTCCCTTGTGCTTTCCTTTCTTGTCCTTCTTGAAACCGGTGGTCCTATTGATCATCAACACTTGATGTTCTTTCCGAATCTCCACTTCTGCAGTCTTAAGCATTGACAGAAGCTCGGGAAGAGACTTCTTCCTGCCCTGCATATTATAGTTCATCACGAAGATCTTGTAGCTAGGTGGCAGAGATTGGAGAACACGATGTATGCCTAAGTCAATGGGAATCGTTATTCCCAAGGACACAAGCTTATCGGCATACCTAGACATTTTGAGTACGTGCTCACTAACGGAGTTGTTTTCCTCCATCATGCAGCTAAAGAACTTTTCTGTAGCATTATAACTCTCTACGGCAGCATGGGTATCGAAAATCATTTTCAATTCTCCCATGGTATCAAAGGCATTGCCATTTTCAAACGCTTTCGAAGTTCTGGCTCTAGCCCATACAGTATGCCCCAATGAACTAAGTTGTGGTCCTCCTAACGAGTCACATAGACATTCTTTTCCTCGTCAGGGGCATCAGGAGTTGGTGGGGGGCCTAGCGGCGCATCTAGCACATATTGCTTTTGTTCAGCAGTGAGGAGAATCCTCAAATTCATAGCCCAGTTGGTGAAGTTGCTACCATTCGCAGCAAGTTTCTCTTTCTCCATGAACACATTGAAATTAAAAGCAGGTGGTGTCATCTACAACAGAATTTGTAAAGTTTATTTAGACTAAGTTTATGATAGATTGAGTTCAACTAATCCAAATTACTAATGAACTCCCACTCAAAAACGACATCCCCTTGTAAGTACATGTGTATCATAGAGAACCGCCAACGGGGTACCCCTTGCCCGATGATACGGAAGAATCCCCATAGCAAAATGACAAGGCAAGCAGACAACGAGCATCTCAGCAATCTTCTTATTTACCATGGGAATATGGTGCTTTTTTCTCTCTTTCCTCTTTTCATAATCTCATTTTTTCTCTTTTCTCTTTTTTCTCAATATAGGACTCTTTTTTATAAGAAGAATGCTTCATAGACAGCTCATTATGGTTACGCTACAGGTTTCCACCATGTCAGCATGGATTAGACCAGTGGCCCATGCGTTTCTCTAACACATATACATAACTCCATGGACTTACAAGCTCCCCTTTCATTTCACACCGATGACATCCATATACAAAAGAGCATGATATCAACTAGGTACAAGTACCAAGTGCAATGTTGAAAGTGTTCCCCATGAAAGCATGGTTCTGCTAATTCCCAACAAATAAGTTCAAGCATATACAACAAAGACGACACAATGGTTCAAGTTTATTAAGGGCAAGAAAAGTAAAGTGTGCCATCAAGTTCGTGAGAGCTTTAATCACTAGTTTTCTCATAACAATTTTAATTTGGAAGGTAAACAAAAGCATGAATATACTTGGAATAGCATAAGCTAATAGGTAGGTATGGTGGACTCTTTGGAATAACTTGGTTTAGGGAGTTGGATGCATGAGTGGAACTCATACTTGGTTGTGGAGGCTAGCAAAATACTGGGAGCGACAAACTAAGAGAGCAATAATGGACATAATCATGTAGAGCGACAAAACATCATTGATCAAAGCATAAAGTGATACTACAAGTTGAAAACTAAAGGATCATAAAGGATTATGGTGACTTGAGATAGTCATAACATGGTGTAAGCATGCGCCAAGTCAACCCAAATAAAGCATCAAAGGAGAATACCACTATACTATGCTTTAATATGCTAAAACAACGCATGATTCATCCAAGGCACATTAAGAAATCTCAATTGTTTATAACAAGTCATGCTACAGAAAAGAATACTAAGCATAAAGCCAAAACAATATCAAGCATGGCATGACAAAGCATAGGCCATAGTCAAAAGCAAGCTCTTTTTACCACATAAGCATGAAATTTCCTACTCTTTTCCAAACCAAACCAAACTATTTGAAAACCAATGTATGAAAGAGGGGGTCCAACCAATTTATTCATAAAACTAAGAAAACCAAGCAAATGAAAAACCAAAACGAAAACAAAAAAGAAGACGCTCCAACAACAACACAACTGTGCATGAACGGAGCGTTTGGAAGAAACCTGGGACTTTTATTGATGAAGAAGGGGATGCCTTGGGCATCCCCAAGCTTTGATGCTTGTACTTCTTGGATATTTCTTGGGGTGACACACGTGGCATCCCCAAGCTTGAGCTTTAGTCCATCCTTCATCTCATTACTCATTCCTTCCATACACCTGAAAAATTTTCTTCATACAAAACTTCACACAATCTCATTAGCAACATTAGTTCACTTAAGATAAATAAGTCTCAAGATTCAGTTCTAACACCAAATAAACTTCCATTAGAACACTAGCTACTGTAGCACTTCCCTCAAAAAGCTCAATTCCCCAAAAGAACTCAAAAAGGAACCCACAAGAAGCAAATGCAGAAAATGGCAGAAATCTGTCAAAACAGACCAGCAGGTAAATACGAATTTTTTCGAAGACCTTATGTTGCTCAAATAAAAAAGTGTTGAACTAACGAAAGTTAGATAACAACCTTGGTAAGAATCACAAAAAATTACAGCTCAATCAGACATACAGAGCTCTCTCACGAATTTTTACGGTGAAGCACAAAAATCTGTTTCGGGACATCAACTTTCCCAATCATTACTTCACTCTCATTAGAGGTTACTCTTGGCACAAAAAGCAAATAAAAAGGATAAGGAGTGGTTATTACTGAAGTAATAACTTCCAAGACTCATCTAAAACTCTTGGGTTATCTCCCAACAAGTACTTTTCTTTAACGCCTTTAAGTTAGGCATGATAGTTTGAGAAGATGCTCACATAAGAAATATGAATTGAAGTAAAAGAGAGCATCAAGAAGCAAATTCAAAGCACATTTAAGTCTAACCCACTTCCTATGCATAGGAATCTTGTAAAGAAACAAGTCATGAAATCACAAAGCAACAAGCATAGGAAAGCAAAACAAGTGCAACTTCAAGACTTTCAACATAAAGAGGGGAAACTTAATATTATTGAGATGCATGAAACCATGTTTCCCTCTATCATAATAACTTTCAGTAGCATCATGAATAAAATTAACAATATAACTATCACATAAAACATTCTTATCATGAGCCACATGCCTATAATCATTATTACTCTCCACATAAGCATAGTTATTCTTATTAATTGTAGTGGGAGTAAATTCAACAAAATAGCTATCATTGTTATTCTCATCACCATAATCATCAAATATAGGAGGCATATTGTAATCATAATTAATTTCCTCCTCAATAGTAGGTGGACTGAAAATATCATATTCATCATTGTAATCATCATATATTGGAGGTATAGTATCATCAAAGTAAACTTTCTCCTCCATGCTTGGGGGACTAAAAAGATCATGCTCATCAAAACCAGCTTCCCCAAGCTTAGACTTTTCCATAGCATTAGCAACAATGGTGTCCAAAGAATTCATACTAACAACATTGCTATTAGCATGCAAATAAAGTTCCATAGGTTTTTTAATTTTCTCTTCAAACACTTCATGTCCTAACTCAAGATAAATAATATAAAGCTCTCTAATTTTTTTTTTGTTTTCCATTAAGCCTAACTAGTGAAAACAAGAAACAAAAAGACAAAATTGCAGATTCTAAAGGAAATAACTTCGAGTACTCACACCAGAAAATAGGCGTTTGCCGTGGGAGGTTCTTCTTCTTTAATCCTCCGGTGTGAATAGCTTTTACCTTACCTCCCAGGCAACGGCGCCAAAAAATAGCTTGATGTCTACGCACTTCTATTCTTGTAGACAGATGTTGGGCCTCCAAGTGCAGAGGTTTGTAGAACAGCAGCAAGTTTTCCCTTAAGTGGATTACCCAAGGTTTATCAACTCAGGGAGGAAGTGGTCAAAGGTATTCCCGCTCAAGCAACCCTGCAATCAAGATACAAGAAGTCTCTTGTGTCCCTAACACACCCAATACACTTGTCAGGTGTATAGGTGCACTAGTTCGGCGAAGAGATAGTGAAATACAAGTGGTATGGATAATTATAAGTGGTAATGGTGATAGAAAATAACTTGTTGGCGTGGAAGAGACCAAAAGCAAACTGAAATAAAGATGGAAGCAAGCAAACATGTAACAGATCTAGTTGCAAACGAAGTTTCAATGCTTAGAAACAAGGCCTAGGGATCATACTTTCACTAGTGAACACTCTCATATAAATATATTATCTTCATGATACTACTCTTAACTACTCTTCGGTTGAACACTCTAATCGATGGTAGGTCTATAACATCACACCTCAAAGTTCATCTTTCCCATCTAGAAACCCCACACTGTCACCTTGAGTACTATATGAGTCCAACAAACACCACAGTTTCATAAAGACATCCAACTCCAAATATAACTCATAACAAGTGTTTGTAATCTCTAGCCTAAGTGCCACCATGGTGTGCACACTGTCAACTTCACACACATGGGGAGAGCAAAGATCTATTAAAGCATTTGAGTAGCAAGGTAGATCTATAGATTACAAGCTCATGATCTCAATAAGATCATGCATAGAGAGAGATGAGCACATAGCTACCGGTAGAACCCTTAGCCTCGAGAGAGAACTACTCCCTCCTCATCATGGGAATCAGCAATGGTGATGGAGATGGTGGTGGAGATCGATGGAGATGGCTCCGGGGGCACTTCCCCGTCCCGGCAGGGTGCCGGAACAGAGACTTTCTGTCCCCTGAATCTCCCCTTCGGTGGCGGCAGCGCTGCAGAACTTTTCGTGGCTGGAAGCTTGATTATTTAGGGTTTACGCATCGGGAGGCTTCTTATAGGCCAGAGGGCAAGGTCGGTGGAGTGTCAGGGGGCCCACACCACCTGGTGGCGCAGCCAGGGCTAGCCCGCGCCATGGGGTGGTGTGGCCACCCTGTGGCCCCTCTCCGACTCTCCTTCTGGCTCCGTGAATCTTCTGGGAAAATAGGAACTTTGGCTTTTGTCCCGTCCAATTCTGAGAATATTCATTTTCTGACTTTCCTGGAACCAAAAACAGCAGAAAACAGGCAACTGGCACTGTGGCATCTTGTTAATAGGTTAGTCCAAGAAATCATATGAAAAGTACTCCAAAGTGTGGAAAAAACACAAGAAAGTAGATAAAACCAAGCATGGAACATCAAAAATTATAGATACATTTGCAATGTATCAGTCCACGTGTAAGATGTAGAGTCTGAGGAGGAAGATCCTGAAGAAAGGGTGTTCGAGGATTATCCTACTCCAGATAATGTGCATTATCCAATCATAGCTGAGGACTATCGTACCTAGCAGAGTACTTGGGTGGCACCAGAAGGGGAATATTCTATTGATTCCTCCAGAATCGGGGTGCAGGAGATGGATGAAGAAGAAAGTCATGAGGATGATTCGATAGATACTTCAGATGAGTTGGAAGGTATGGATACACTTCAGCTGAATGATGTGTCAAGTCCAGAGACTTCTGATACTGAATATCGTCCGTCGAAAAGGCAAGTCATTTCATAGTCGGTGCGTCGTACTTCACGACAGCACGGTTGTACTCCGGGTATGTATGATGAACGGCGCAACTTATGGGGAGTGTGAATTTGATTAGGAGCATTTCCGTAGAAAATGAGAGTTGAAGTTGGAGGACTTGATGTAAATAAATAAGTGTGATAGTACCACATGAGCTTGTAATGTTTAATGAGTAAGGGCTTGTAATCACATTGTATAACTTATATTGCTTGTAATGTAGAATATGTGTGTAATGCATATTTGGTTTTTATTTGGATCTTGTTTTCCATTGTGTGACTAGTTCTGTGCATGAAGTTGAGCTCAGAACACATATGCATGATGTAATTATGAGTATTCGCTTATGTTACAGGACTAGGGTATGGAAACGGGTGTAGAAATGGAGACTGAGCAGCAGCGCATGGAGCATGAAGCCAAAGAAAAGGCGGATGAAGACGCCAGAATGCAAGCGAATTTACCACCACCACCACCAATGAGGCCATTGATGGAGCAAAACTTATGCAGTACATGCAAATGATGCAAGAGTCTCAGAATAAGTTCATGGAGGGGTTAGTAGACCGTGTGGGACAGCCAAGGGAACCTCAAGGATGTGGTGTTAGTCTTTCGGATTTCTAGGATACCAAGCCTTTACCTTTTGCATCCGCTCCTGAACCAATGGATGCAGAGGACTGGTTAACCGATACCGAAAGAAAGTTGAGAGCTGTAGGATGCAATGAGGAAGAGAAGTTGAGGTATGCAACACATTTATTGACTGGACTTGCAGGGTCATGGTGGGAGAGTCAGCTAGCAATGCAACCTCCAGGAAGAGAGTACAATTGGGAGGAGTTTAAACAAAGATTCCGTGAATATCATGTTCCAGAGAGTATCGTAGAGTTGAAGCGTAGGGAGTTTGAAGAACTGCAACAGGGATACTCCAGTGTCATGAAGTATATTTGGGAGTTTAGTGATTTATCTCGTTATGCTGCCGAAGAAGTTAGCATGGAGGCGAGTAGGAAGAAGAGGTTCATGCGTGGACTAAATCCATTTGTGAAGATGCAGTTGAGGCTTGCCCACACTCAAACTTTTCAATAGTTGCTTGATGGAGCTATCACCTTTGAAGATGATTACAAAAATGTCCAAGAGGACCGTAGGCAGAGAGTTAAGAAGGAAACGAAGAGGATTCAGGCAAGTAAACCCAAAACAAATCTGGAGTTTCAACCTAGAAATAGACCCTACAACAACAACAACAACAGGAGTAGCATAACACTAGCAGACAATTCAATCCTAGAAGGAATGTTATATATCATAATTGCAAGCTTCCGGGACATATCAGCAAGGATTGCCAGAAACCAGTGATTATTTGTTATGGATGTGGATTAAAGGGTCATATTAAGCCTGATTGCCAAAACAAACCACCCGGTGGTTGGCCCACAAAGGGTGGAGGACAAGCCAGTGGAGGCGGAGGTGGACAGTCTAACAGAGGTGGAAGCTATGCCAAAAAATAATAATGGCAAGAGGGGTAGACCTACGGGAAAGTTGAATTGCGCAACCCTGGAGGAGGTGGATAATTCAAATTAGGCGGTGATAGGTACGCTCAATATTCTCACAAATCCCGGAAAAGTTTTATTTGATACTGGTGCAACTACTTCTTTCATATCTGAAGAGTTTTGTGATAAATTTGGGGTTAGAAGGGCACCATTAGAAAAACCTATGACCGTAGTGACCGTCGGAGGGATTGTGGTAGTTAGACATATTAAACTAAACCAAGTCATCTCAATCTGTGGTTAAACCTATTATGCAGATCTTTATGTGATCCCATTAAAAGGAATAGCAGTAGTGCTGGGAATGGATTGGATGACAGACTATGGAGCTTACATCAATTGTGAAGAGAAAACTGTTTCAATCAGATCTCCAAGTGGAGGAAGGATAGTTTATCAGGCGGATAAACATAGTCATATCATGGTAGATCTACAGTTGAACTCAATGAAGGAGGCCAAATTAGAAGATATTCTAGTGGTGAATGAGTTTCAAGATGTTTTTCCAACAAAATTACCAGGAATGCCACCGTATCGGGAGATAGAATTCACTATTGACCTGATACCCAGTACATCACCAATAGCTCAAGCACCATATAAGATGGGGCCCATGGAATTAAAAGAGCTTAAAGAGCAAATTGATGAATTAGCCTGGAAAGGATTCATACAAGAAAGTGTATCTCCATGGGGAACTCCGGTGATCTTTGTGGATAAATGATATGGTGGACAGAGAATGTGTGGGGATTACAGAAATCTCAATAATGTCACTATCAAGAACAAGTATCCATTACCAAGAATACAAGATTTATTTGACCAAGTCAAGGGAGCAGGAGTATTCTCCAAAATTGATCTAAGATCAGGATACCACCAGATAAAAATTAAACCTGGAGATGTTCCTAAAACAACATTTGTGTCAAGGTATTTGGTCTGACTAATGCACCAGCAATATTCATGAATTTGATGAACAAAATCTTCATGCCGTATTTGGACAAGTTTGTCATAGTCTTCATCGATGATATTCTAATATATTCCAAAGATACAGAAGAGCATGCAGAACATTTGAGAATAGCATTACAAATCTTAAGAGAACATAAGCTTTATGTTAAGTTCAGTAAGTGTAAATTTTGGTTGGACAAAGTAGAGTTTCTTGGTCATGTGATCAGTAAGGATGGAATTGCTGTAAATCCGTCCAAAGTTCAATCAGTACTGGATTGGAAGGCACCAACCAATGTGAAGCAAATCCGAGGTTTTTTAGGTATGGCTAGTTATTATCGAAGATTCATAGAAGGATTTTCCAAGATAGCTGGACCAATGACCAAATTATTAAGAAAGAATATACCTTTAATATGGGATGAGAAGTGCGAGGCAAGTTTTCAGGAGTTGAAAACCAGATTAACTACCGCACCAATCCTAGCAATTCCAGAACCAGGAAAAGATTACACAGTTTATTGTGATGCTTCCAAGGAAGGATTAGGTTGTGTGCTTATGCAAGATCGTAAGGTAATTGCTTATGGATCTAGGCAATTGAAAACACATGAAGTGAACTATCCAACCCATGATTTAGAATTAGCAACAGTAGTGTTTGCCTTAAAAGGATGGAGACATTTTCTCTATGGGGCAAGATGTGAGTTATATACTGACCACAAAAGTCTCAAATATTTCTTCACTCAAAAGGAATTGAATATGAGACAGAAGCGTTGGTTGGAGTTGATTAAAGATTATGATCTAACAATCAATTACACTCCTGGAAAAGCAAATGTTGTGGCAGATGCTTTAAGTCGTAAAAGCACAGATATACAACCTTTGAATAAAGAACTGCCAAAAGAACTACAGATAGATTTGGAAAGGATGGAATTACAATTTATAAGTACAACAGTTCTTGGAGGATTAGCAACCATGCGAGTGATTGAAGAATAGAGTAGTGATCTTCAACGTGAAATTTATAGACATCAAGGTGAAGATCCTTTCATTACTGAAGAAGTTCGAAGAATCTCTCAAGGTCAAACCTCAGTTTTTCACCTAGGAGATTATGGATCTTTATGATTTCAAAACCGTCTTTGTGTACCAGATGTGACAGAGATTCGAGAAGTGATACTTCGGGAAGCTCATGAAACACCATATTCCATACATCCGGGTAGTACAAAGATGTACATGGATTTAAAAGAGTTGTTCTGGTGGAATAATATGAAGAGGGATATTGCAAAATATGTATCGGAATGCCATACTTGCCAAAGGGTTAAAGAAGAACATCAAAGTCCAGCAGGACCATTACAGCCTTTGGAAATTCTAGAATGGAAGTGGGAAGAAATTGGTATGGATTTTATCACAGGGCTACCCATGACACCAAAACAGAAGGATATGATATGGGTGATTGTTGATAGACTCACAAAAAGTGCTCATTTTATTCCAGTGAATCAAAAGGATAATGTTGAGAAATTATTAGAAATTTATGTCAAAGAGATTGTGAGTAAACACGGGATACCCAAGAAAATTGTGTCCGATAGAGGATCTGTGTTTACATCATCATTTTGGAAACAATTACATGCAGCACTGGGTTCAAAGTTGGATTTTAGCACAACTTACCATCCAGAAACTGGAGGCCAAACAGAGAGGACCAATCAAATCTTAGAAGACATGCTTAGAGCGTGTGCATTAGATTTTGGAGGTTCGTGGGAAGATCATTTACCATTGGCAGAATTTTCTTACAACAATAGCTATCAGAGTAGCCTGAAGGCAGCACCTTATCAAGTATTATATGGAAGGAGGTGTAGATCACCTATATGCTGGTATGAACCTGGTAGTAGCAAAGAATTTGCACCAGATTATATCAAGGAAAGGCGAGATATCATTAAAGATCGGTTGAAGATAGCTCAGAGTCGACAAAAGAGTTATGCTGATCAAAGTCGTAGATCATGGCATCTAGAAGTAGGAGATATGGTATATCTCAAAGTAAGTCCAATGAAGGGAGTAAAGAGGTTCGGAGTCAAAGTAAAATTAAGTCCAAGGTACATTGGACCATTCAAGATATTAAGCCTGAACAGAACAATAGCTTATGCTTTAGAGTTACCAAAGCGGTTAGCTCAGGTTCACAATGTGTTCCATGTTTCACAACTTCGGAAATGTCTAAAAGTTCCCAATGATGCTATCACTCATCAAGAGATTGAGTTACAAGCAGATTTGACTTATGTTGAGAAACCCTATAAGATTCTAGAAGAAAACTGGAAAAGGTTAAGAAATAGGGCAATCATGTATTACAAGGTACAATGGGAACATCCCCCAGAACGAGAAGCTACCTGGGAGAAGGAAGATGACTTGAGAGAAGCATATCCAGAGTTGTTCAGGTACCATCCGTAAACTTCAGGACGAAGTTTAATCTAAGGGGGGAAGTCTGTAACATCCCAGCATTAGGATCCAACGAAGGGTAGAAATAGGATTATAAGTCTGTGCATGCATGCATCTGTAAAATCTGGATAAATTTTTTCGCCAAACAAAACACTAAAGGGATCAGAGTTTCTTTCACTAACTAGAGGTAGGAATAGCTCTTGTTAGTGATTGCTATGAATTCGGACATGATCTTTAGGCAGTATTAAGAAATTGGGGAAGTTATTTGGAATTCAAATTTGAAATTTCAAATCAATTTGAAATTATTTAAATATTAGAAGTTATTATTATTGAAGAGTTTTCCAAAAGAAAACCTTATTAACATTGTTTGACTTTAAGAAAGGAATAGTAATCAACAATAAGATTTAATGACAAGGAAAAAGAATTAAATAAGAAATAATGCTTATTTCTCTATTTTTTATAATGAGGTCACAAATGATGACAAATACACCAAAGGTATAAGATTACACAGAACAGAAATTTAACTTTATTAAACTTGCCATAACATCTTTACAAGATCCTTTACAAAAGAATTACAAAGAAGGTTACAAGTAGAATCTATACTAACTATCTGTCCTACACTAATCTTGTGAGTCCAGATCTTGTTCGTGCAAATAAGAAAAACAACTAGAAAGGAAAATTAGGGATTAGTAAGGTAATTTTACTCTCAGTGTTGAATAGTGAAGTGCACTATTCATGGTACATCATTGAGTACACAGAAGGGTAAGTTTCACCAACAGTGAAGTATCTGTTCTTATCAGTTAATGGCAAAGATTACAGTAAAAGTCAAGTGGATAAAGAAATAGGTTTCACCAGGCTGACAATTAGTAAACAGGTAAGAGTAACAACCAAGTTACTTGAGCTGATCCACATGCACAGCACACACACACATACACAACTTAGTCGACTAACTGCATGGGGTGTGCTGTCAAGCTACCAGTAGCAGTACAAGGTACCACACAGAGCACCAGCCAAAGGGGTAATGCAGGAGCTTAGTTCTTCTTCTCAGGCATACACTCCCAGCAATAGAACTTGCTGAAAATAGAGTCCATTTATCCACCAAATTACCCAAATCAATCATCAGATCTCTACCCGATGGTAACATAAGGAGGTGGTGAAGCAGGTGGAAAGAAAGGTCAAGCATCAAGTTACAGGAGCAGCACCAGGTGGTGCAGAGCTAGATCCAGCAGCAAGCTACATCACAACATCATCAATCAACAAGCAATCTAGTGAGTCCAAATAACATCACCACAAACTCAGATCATCATAAAATCATATGAGCATATGATATTTTTACCTAATCTTCTCAGAAAAACACCCAAGTGGGGTGTAGATTCATCCCAGAAGCATTTAAATGAAAGCCAATAACAAATCCTTACAAACAAATCCAAGATCTCAGCCTTTGCATCATAGATCTTGGATATATACTCAAATCTCCACATTTATAAATAAACAACAGTCTTAAACCTAGATTCAGGGCACATCTCCTATGGAGTAGCACCTCTGTAATCTCAGGATCTTAAGGATCAATATTTGATAGTGAGGAGATCAACCATTTTCTTAAAAGGATTCAAGAATCATTAACTGATACATGCATCAGAGCATATCTTTGAGAAAAGGCTAGAAACACCTTAGTATTTCCTAGTCATGCCTCAGACCAACATCATAGGCTAATAGGCTATAGCAGATTAGGATAATAAAGCCAGTAGAAGCTTTTCAGGCATTTAACCAGCCAAACTTGGAGACAGGAAGATTTAGACAATAGAAGTATAAGCATTTGTGTACCATTCTAAATAAGGTGTCACAAATGTCACATCTAAAACCAAGCCAATGCTTTACTGATATTGATCAGTTAGCTTACAGAAAGTTAACTAATCACTTTCCTGGAATAAATATTCAGGAATCACACTCATAGTTGCATTTCTATAATCAGGGAAGCATAGGAGTATCATTCTCACTCCAATGTAAAATATCAACATAAACCAGTGTATAAAGATCAACTGAACATTACTGATAGAACCATTGTCAGTACTAGGATCATGAAACCATAGTGAAATCCACATCACTAGCATAAGGGGGTAAACATCTAGGACAGTATAACCACTACAATCAGTCCTAATAGAATCATCATGCTCAGGCCAAAGGGATGAACCCTAAATGAACCATGAAATCAATTAGGGATTTACCACTAAAGGCACACAGAGGGTATCGAGCAATGCAGAATGGAGCACAAAAGAGGAGTAGCCAATCTTACTCAAGGGCCTCGCAAAAAGAACCGAAGAGGAAGCAGAGGTTGACCGGTGGCGAAGCAGGAACGGCAGCACGGGGAGCACCCCGAAGGGGCGCTGCAACCCGCACCCAACCGCGCGTTTGATCCACCGGAGAAGAGCGGCGAACGCAGTGAAGAACCAGCGCACCATCGCTGATGCTCCAGAGCGGCAAACCCTAACCCTAACCTAGGGTAGAGGTTAGCACGGCCAGGAGAAAGCACCAACCACGGATATGCTTGGACTAGATGAAGCAGCGTCATCGACTGATTCACCCTGCACCGTGGCGGCGGCAACAGCAGTCGGATTCGGCCGGAATCGTGCGCGGCGACGAAAGACGGAGGAGATGGTCGTGTGCGCGAGAGAGTGAGAGAGGGGAGAAGAGTGACTGTGCGACGGGGGTCCTGGGCCTGTGGGCAGCCTAGTACCACTCTAGTGAGTGTAACCAGGCTAGGTGGGCCAGGGTTAAGTTAGACCGGGCCAGCCTAGTGGGTCAGGCCCGTATCTTAATAGGGTTATTTAAAAAGAGTATAATTACCAATATACCCCTGAGATAAAAATGGCTCTAAATAAATAAATAAAAACTTAAAAATACAAATAATATATCTATAAATTCACAAAAAAATATTTTCTATTGAATAAAAATAATCAATAGAATTTTTGGCAATTAAAATTTAGGGTTAATAATAATTGGATGCTAATTACTTTTGAATTTTTACAAAAATATGGAAAACACCTAAAATTGAATAAAATTCAGTTCTAAGATCCTAAATGAATATACTATTGTAGAAAAATAATAATTTGTATTTTTGCAAAGTGAATTTGGTGTGATGAAAATAAATCCTATTTCCTTAAAAGAATTTCATAAATATTCAAAGGAAATAAATTCATAGAATGATAGTGTCTTTTATTAATTAAATAAAATAGTAAGCTTTTACTAAAAGGGTAAGACATGCAGGGAAGCAAATAATAAATCATTGCATGACATTACTATGCATGGCATATTGCTTCTTTAAAGATTGTCCTTATCGGGCAATAATGGTTCTTTGTAGAAGCCGGAGCTCAAGGTCAGGTGGAAGCATCCGAATTCACTACCTTGCAGTCACAAGGCAAGTTCATAACTTGCTCATGTCCTGTGAAGAGTCTTTATCAAAGATATTGCAAATTGTGTGTTATCATCTATGATTTGGAAACATAAAATGATATCTTCTCTAATAAATAAGATGTAGTATCATCATAAGTGATGATAAAGATCAGCAATGGAACTTAGGGTTCCAATTGTGTAAGTCACATAGGCTTAAAAACCCATGACATCAGTGATTCTAGCGCCGTATAATACGCGTTAACCATGAGATTTGGAATGGGACAGAGAAGTCAGCTGTATATTCTTCCTTTCACATGGAGGCAAGATGACCTTATCGTGACGTTGGGATTCTTGGTATGGATCCAACATATGGGTGGGCACCCTTAGGCCCCATGATTTTGGTGTCTAGATTATTTATGAGTGCCTGCCGCAGGTATAGTCAGGCCTTTTAGGGAGCTTACCATGGGCATCACCACTTCATAGAGTCTTCGGGAACTCACCAGGGTTATAGCTTGCCCTAGTTGGAGGATTAATGGAGGTGTAGTCAGCCCCGGAGGATCGTGCAGACATATGGGGTCGCGGAGAGGGCACTGATTGGCTTGGATCACCTACTGGGCCCCACATCATGGAATTGTGGACAGGAAAGTACGCCCGGTTGTGGAACAAGGAGTTGGTCTCTCATGGGTAAAGTAACGCACCTCTGCAGAGTGTAAGAATTGTGACATGTTACTCCCTATTCCAGGAAGGAGCTAGGAACGCAGCAGGAAAGGAACTCCGTGAAGTTCTAGTCAACCTGTGAAGGCTGATGGGCATAGTTTTTGATAATAAAATCAATCTTTGAAGAAATGTTTACAAAAAATGCGTAGTACCAAGGACGTATTGTCCGAGGTGGTAGATAGAGCATCAAACTTCCCACATTGCATATAATGAACTTGCTGGGTAATGATGTTACTCACTCTTTCCTTTGAACCCCTACTTAGACTCTGAGAATCCAGAAGACACTTCGATGTACGTAGTTGATGGACAAGAGGACGTCTGCTATGAAGAACCCGACCTATCCAGAGGAGTTGAAGGGGTGGACTACGAAATACGCTATGGAGTGGAGGGAAACGAGTCCGAGTAGTTGCCTTAGTTATTAGTAAACCAATTGAGCCGAGCAGCAGGAACTATATAGAATAAGTTGTTGAGCTCAATTTGGTGTATGAGTTTAGTTTTTAATATCTTCCGCTGAAACTACTTAAGATTGGTTTGTACTTTCATAATATTTGAAGTGTGAGAACTCTCGGTTTGTAATAATAAAGTGTGTATGTTTGTAATATGGACCCGTAATGTTTCTGTTGTACCACTCTGAGGGGTGTGATATTTACGGAATAGTGTTTTGTGAGTGTCATATCAACGACTATAGTGTACTACACATGCAGTGGTATGCTGGGTCACCGCAGAGAGTACTAACTTTGGGGACGGAGTTTATTTTAAGGGGGAGAGTCTGTAACATCCCAGCATTAGAGCTTAGAAATAAGATGAGATCAGGTGTGTGCATTGCATTCACGCATATAAAATCTGGATAATTTTCGCGCTTTTAAATAAAACTTGTCAACTATGATTGAAGCTTCTCTTAACTTGGTGGAACTGAAATAGATCATCAAGTTGATTGCGATAAGTTTCAGTATGACCTTTGCTAAAACCTTATATTTGGATAATATAATTTGATCTAAGGGTAGATCAAATGTAATAAAACTAAGTCACAACACACTATTTAATAAGGAGTACTAGATCTTGTAGAGATCATGACATGGTATTCCATACAACAACTCAAGGATGAATACTTAATATTCTAAAGATGATATCAAGGTATTATCTACCACAAACCTTGAATACTCAATCAATTATATAACTTAAGTAAAGAAACCACATAACTAAACCTTGAAACCCTTGTTTGCCATAGTTATTCCTACCATGGGTATCATGGTAGTTCTTAAACATTAACTCTTATCAAATAGAGAGAAAATAGAAGTCAAGCCAAGACCATTCATCACATACCCTTATTATCATATTAAGAGATGACAGTCCTATTTAACCAAGTCCTAGTGATAATTGATCATCAATGTTGAGTGATTAGTCTTTGGCCTAGAAATTATTAACTTTTAGCTTTGACCTATTATATTAACCTTCCAAAGACATTAAGTAAATTAATAAGGAGGAGGAACTAGCTATGGTTAAATATGCCATCATCAATGGAATGTGATCCTTAGTGGGGATCAAACCATCTGATGTTGGAGGAGTTAACTCACTCATGAGTTAACTAGAAGAGGTATCTAAACCTAAGAGTTAAACTAATACTCGAGGAACCATGAGAAAGCTAGTAGTATTAAAGTATCAAATAATAATCTTGTTAAGCCAAGTGGGAATAAACTTTAAGTAATTTTCCTTAACAAGATAAGCCTTATAGAAATACTAGTATAAGTTTACTACTTAGTTGATGATAGATGTTGATCAGACAATTAGAAGCCTAATCTTAGTATGATCAGATGGTGGTCATCATTCTCAAGTCACTTGAGGATATATTACTAGGTGTTAAAGTAGAGTTGTGAGTATACCAAATTAGGCAAAGCCCTAGTAAGATGAATCATCTAGCTTGATCATGAGTAGTCAAGCTAGAGTTTGATGAGATATATAATATGAGATGAATAGAGTAGTTGGAGGCATAGTACTTTAGCCAAGCTAGTACAAGAACAAACTTGTATAAAGGGAGTAGTACATACCCATTCCACATGATTGGTATCACAGGTGATATATAGAGGGAACTATAATCTTGCAAGCCTTGAAAGTAGAGGCAAGATTATTATAAAGGAGTTTATGGATGGAGTTAGTAATAGTTGCATTGATGGGTTTATTAAGGGTAGTTTATAAGTGGAAGTTGTATATATATACTAGGAGAATAATGAAGGAGTAATGTTGAAGTGGCAAGATCATGTCATCATATGTTGATGGATATGATGGAGTCAAATGATTGTCTTATTCAGGAAAATGTGATGCTTGTGAATAAGATGAGAGAGATTTATAGAGTATATTTAGGAAAGGAATTCCTTATCTAAAGATAATCTTAGTGAGGTATTAAGGTAGGAGTACTTGTGAAACCTTCAACCAATAGTATATCAAGCCATGACAGACCCATGTCTACTTTATTATTCAAAACCTTAGAATCAAATGGATAATGGAACCATTTCCTATTCCTAGGTAACCATTGAACAATACCTCTTGGATAACTAAAGCTTCCAAGAGATAATTAGAGAATGAGATGAATGTTTATGGATGAAAGCCTTGTTTACTTTATTGTCTTAAACCTTAATAGAAACCTAGACCCATGAACCATCAAGATCACTTTAGTAAATCAATCTTAATAGCTTACTCTAAGTTGAGTTATTATTCATGGCCACAAAACAAGAAGGCAAGTTATCCTAAATCTTAATCTTCATCCATACTCAAATAGAATGTGAGTCTATTAAATATCCTTAGAACTCATGATAACTATAAGCAAATGAGTATCTTCATTGCATTATTAATGGTTGTTATTCATGTATAATGAATTAACCAAGATTGTTTTATGATAATTCTAAACACTACTATTTAAGTAGAACTTCAATAGGAAAATTTCCAAGTTTTGGAGAACCATAAAATTTAAACCACCAAACTATGAACCCTAAGATTTAATTCATTAAAAGGTTTATACATTAATCCTTATATGAGATTAAGCTAGAATAGAATTCTATTTATATCATTAGCCATCTTAAACCATTACCATGACATGCATTAAGTGGAAATACAAATCATTTCTATAATATTTTTCCTATAGGAAGTAAATCTCTAAAACCCTAAATTCTATTAATATTTTCTAACAAAAGAATCCTTTATTTGATCATAAATATTAAAGAAATACTAAAAAGGACTGCCAAACCAACTAGCTACATTGACCATGCAGAACCCTAGTTGATTTAATGAATTTTAATATTTCAATTTTTGTATAAACTTAAATTGAGAAAGAAAACAGAAAACAGAAAATAGAAAAGGCTAAAGAAAAGGAAATAAGTAGTCAGCAGACGCGGCCCACGGCCCATTTCTGCATTGCTCGCATGCGCCAGTGCTGACTCGTGTATTAACAAGCTCGTTGGGGAACCCCAAGAGGAAGGTATGATGAGTACAGCAGTAAGTTTTCCCTCAGTACAAAACCAAGGTTATCAATCCAGTAGGAGAAAGGAAACACCCCAAAGGTGTAGCTAGCTGAACGTTGGTAGGAAGCACTACCGGTGCCAGCAGCAACGTGGAGACCTGCACAACACAACCACAAAACTCTGTCTCCAACTTGCAATGAGGTTGTCAATCTCACCGATTTTGCTGAAAACAAAGGATTAAACGTATCGAATGGAAGGAAGTAATAGTTGCAGAAAGTAAACACAAAGCAGTAAACAGTTTGTAGATTGTATGTAAAAGAAAACACCAGGGTCCATAGTTCACTAGAGGTGGCTCTCCTTAAGATAGATAACATGCTGGGTGAGCAAATTACAGCGGGGCAATTGACAAACATTGAGAAAGCATACAAGCATATACTAATCATCTTGACTCCTTTGAGATTCGATTGGGCATTACAACATTATACATAGACCACCATCCAATTGCATCTATGACTAATAATCCACCTTCAGGTTATCATCCGAACCCCCTCCAGTATTAAGTTGCAAGCAACAGATTATTGCTTTACGAAATACGTGTAAAGTAAACAATACGATTGTTCTATGAATAAATGATTGTTGTTTTCTCCCTAGTAGCAAACCATTCAACATAGGTGCATGACCATAAAAGATATCATTCTTATAAATCGAACAACCATTGTTTTCAGATTTAAAGGAATGACCACTTTGCATCAAAAACGATCCAGATACAATGTTCATGCTCAGTGCAGGCACCAAATAACAATTATTTAGGTTTATAACTAATCCCGATGGCAAATGGAGAGGTAGCGTCCCGACGGCGATCACATCAACTCTTGATCCTTTGCCGACCCGCATCCTGACCTCATCCCTTGCTAGTTGTCGCTTGTTTCGTAGCCCCTGAACCGAGTTACATATATTAGCAACCGATCCGGTATCAAATACCCAGGTGCTACTGTGAGTACTACTCAAGTACACATCAATAACATGTATATCACATATACCTTTGTTTGCCTTGCTGGACTTCTTGTCCGCCAAATACTTGGGGTAGTTGCGCTTCCAATGGCCAGTCCCCTGGCAATAGTAGCACCCGTTGTCAGACTTAGGGCCAGCCCGGGGTTTCTTTTCAGGCGTGGCAACAGACTTGCCACCCTTCTTTCCCTTGTGCTTGCATTTCTTGTCCTTCTTGAAACCGGTGGTCCTATTGATCATCAACACTTGATGTTCTTTCCTAATCTCCACTTCTGCAGTCTTAAGCATTGACAGAAGCTCGGGAAGAGACTTCTTCCTGCCCTGCATATTATAGTTCATCACGAAGCTCTTATAGCTAGGTGACAGAGATTGGAGAACACGATGTATGCCTAAGTCAATGGGAATCGTTATTCCCAAGCACACAAGCTTATCGGCATACCTAGACATTTTGAGTACGTGCTCACTAACGGAGTTGTTTTCCTCCATCATGCAGCTAAAGAACTTTTCTGTAGCATTATAACTCTCTACGGCAGCATGGGTATCGAAAATCATTTTCAATTCTCCCATGGTATCAAAGGCATTGCCATTTTCGAAACGCTTTCGAAGTTCTGGCTCTAGCCCATACAGTATGCCCCAATGAACTAAGTTGTGGTCCTCCTGACGAGTCACATAGACATTCTTTTCCTCGTCAGGGGCATCAGGAGCTAGTGGGGGGCCTAGCGGGGCATCTAGCACATATTGCTTTTGTGCAGCAGTGAGGAGAATCCTCAAATTCATAGCCCAGTTGGTGAAGTTGCTACCATTCGCAGCAAGTTTCTCTTTCTCCATGAACACATTGAAATTAAAAGCAGGCGGTGCCATCTACAACAGAATTTGTAAAGTTTATTTAGACTAAGTTTATGATAGATTGAGTTCAACTAATCCAAATTACTAATGAACTCCCACTCAAAAACGACATCCCCTTGTAAGTGCATGTGTATCATAGAGAACCGCCAACGGGGTACCCCTTGCCCGATGATACGGAAGAATCCCCATATCAAAATGACAAGGCAAGCAGACAACGAGCATCTCAGCAATCTTCTTATTTACCATGGGAATATGGTGCTTTTTTCTCTCTTTCCTCTTTTCATAATCTCATTTTTTCTCTTTTCTCTTTTTTCTCAATATAGGACTCTTTTTTTATAAGAAGAATGCTTCATAGACAGCTCATTATGGTTACGCTGCAGGTTTCCACCATGTCAGCATGGATTAGACCAGTGGCCCAGGCGTTTCTCTAACACATATACATAAATCCATGGACTTACAAGCTCCCCTTTCATTTCACACCGACGACATCCATATACAAAAGAGCATGATATCAACTAGGTACAAGTACCAAGTGCAATGTTGAAAGCGTTCCCCATGAAAGCATGGTTCTGCTAATTCCCAACAAATAAGTGCAAGCATATACAACAAAGACGACACAATGGTTCAAGTTTATTAAGGGCAAGAAAAGTAAAGTGTGCCATCAAGTTCGTGAGAGCTTTAATCACTAGTTTTCTCATAACAATTTTAATTTAGAAGGTAAACAAAAGTATGAATATACTTGGAATAGCATAAGCTAATAGGTAGGTATCGTGGACTCTTTGGAATAACTTGGTTTAGGGAGTTGGATGCATGAGTGGAACTCATACTTGGTTGTGGAGGCTAGCAAAATACTGGGAGCGACAAACTAAGAGAGCAATAATGGCCATAATCATGTAGAGCGACAAAACATCATTGATCAAAGCATAAAGTGATACTACAAGTTGAAAACTAAAGGATCATAAAGGATTATGGTGACTTGAGATAGTCATAACATGGTGTAAGCATGCGCCAAGTCAACCCAAATAAAGCACCAAAGGAGAATACCACTATACTATGCTTTAATATGCTAAAACAACGCATGATTCATCCAAGGCACATTAAGAAATCTCAATTGTTTATAACAATTCATGCTACAGAAAAGAATACTAAGCATAAAGCCAAAACAATATCAAGCATGGCATGACAAAGCATAGGCCATAGTCAAAAACAAGCTCTTTTTACCACATAAGCATGAACTTTCCTACTCTTTTCCAAACCAAACCAAACTATTTGAAAACCAATGTATGAAAGAGGGTGTCAAACCAATTTATTCAGAAAACTAATAAAACCAAGCAAACGGAAAACCAAAACGAAAACAAAAAAGAAGACGCTCCAAGAACAACACAACTGTGCATGAATGGAGCGTTTGGAAGAAAACTGGGACTTTTATTGATGAAGAAGGGGATGCCTTGGGCATCCCCAAGCTTTGACGCTTGTACTTCTTGGATATTTCTTGGGGTGACACACGTGGCATCCCCAAGCTTGAGCTTTAGTCCATCCTTCATCTCATTACTCATTCCTTCCATACACCTGAAAAATTTTCTTCATACAAAACTTCACACAATCTCATTAGCAACATTAGTGCACTTAAGATAAATAAGTCTCAAGATTCAGTTCTAACACCAAATAAACTTCCATTAGAACACTAGCTACTGTAGCAATTCCCTCAAAAAGCTCAATTCCCCAAAAGAACTCAAAAAGGAACCCACAAGAAGCAAATGGAGAAAATGGCAGAAATCTGTCAAAACAGACCAGCAGGTAAAGACGAATTTTTTCGAAGACCTTATGTTGCTCAAATAAAAAAGTGTTGAACTAACGGAAGTTAGATAACAACCTGGGTAAGAAGCACAAAAAATTACAGCTCAATCAGACATACAGAGCTCTCTCACGAATTTTTACGGTGAAGCACAAAAATCTGTTTCAGGACATCAACTTTCCCAATCATTCCTTCACTCTCATTAGAGGTTACTCTTGGCACAAAAAGCAAATAAAAAGGATAAGGAGCGGTTATTACTGAAGTAATAACTTCCAAGACTCATCTAAAACTCTTGCGTTATCTCCCAACAAGTACTTTTCTTTAATGCCTTTAAGTTAGGCATGATAGTTTGAGAAGATGCTCACATAAGAAATATGAATTGAAGTAAAAGAGAGCATCAAGAAGCAAATTCAAAGAACATTTAAGTCTAACCCACTTCCTATGCATAGGAATCTTGTAAAGAAACAAGTCATGAAAGCACAAAGCAACAAGCATAGGAAAGCAAAACAAGTGCAACTTCAAGACTTTCAACATAAAGAGGGGAAACTTAATATTATTGAGATGCATAAAACCATGTTTCCCTCTATCATAATAACTTTCAGTAGCATCATGAATAAAATTAACAATATAAGTATCACATAAAACATTCTTATCATGATCCACATGCCTATAATCATTATTACTCTCCACATAAGCATAGTTATTCTTATTAATTGTAGTGGGAGTAAATTCAACAAAATAGCTATCATTGTTATTCTCATCACCATAATCATCAAATATAGGAGGCATATTGTAATCATAATTAATTTCCTCCTCAATAGTAGGTGGACTGAAAATATCATATTCATCATTGTAATCATCATATATTGGAGGTATAGTATCATCAAAGTAAACTTTCTCCTCCATGCTTGGGGGACTAAAAAGATCATGCTCATCAAAACCAGCTTCCCCAAGCTTAGACTTTTCCATAGCATTAGCAACAATGGTGTCCAAAGAATTCATACTAACAACATTGCTATTAGCATGCAAATAAAGTTCCATAGGTTTTTTAATTCTCTCTTCAAACACTTCATGTCCTAAATCAAGATAAATAATATAAAGCTCTCTAAATTTTTTGTTGTTTTTCATTAAGCCTAACTAGTGAAAACAAGAAACAAAAAGACAAAATTGCAGAGTCTAAAGGAAATAACTTCGAGTACTCACACCAGAAAATAGGCGTTTGCCGTGGGAGGTTCTTCTTCTTTAATCCTCCGGTGTGAATAGCTTTTACCTTACCTCCCTGGCAACGGCGCCAAAAAATAGCTTGATGTCTACGCACTTCTATTCTTGTAGACAGATGTTAGGCCTCCAAGTGCAGAGGTTTGTAGAACAGCAGCAAGTTTTCCCTTAAGTGGATTACCCAAGGTTTATCAACTCAGGGAGGAAGTGGTCAAAGGTATTCCCGCTCAAGCAACCCTGCAATCAAGATACAAGAAGTCTCTTGTGTCCCTAACACACCCAATACACTTGTCAGGTGTATAGGTGCACTAGTTCGGCGAAGAGATAGTGAAATACAAGTGGTATGGATAATTATAAGTGGTAATGGTGATAGAAAATAACTTGTTGGCGTGGAAGAGACCAAAAGCAAACTGAAATAAAGATGGAAGCAAGCAAACATGTAACAGATCTAGTTGCAAACGAAGTTTCAGTGCTTAGAAACAAGGCCTAGGGATCATACTTTCACTAGTGAACACTCTCATATAAATATATTATCTTCATGATACTACTCTTAACTACTCTCCGGTTGAACACTCTAATCGATGGTAGGGCTATAACAGCACACCTCAAAGTTCATCTTTCCCATCTAGAAACCCCACACTGTCACCTTGAGTACTAGATGAGTCCAACAAACACCACAGTTTCATAAAGACATCCAACTCCAAATATAACTCATAACAAGTGTTTGTAATCTCTAGCCTAAGTGCCACCATGGTGTGCACACTGTCAACTTCACACACATGGGGAGAGCAGAGATCTATTAAAGCACTTGAGTAGCAAGGTAGATCTATAGATTACAAGCTCATGATCTCAATAAGATCATGCATAGAGAGAGAGATGAACACATAGCTACCGGTAGAACCCTTAGCCTCGAGAGAGAACTACTCCCTCCTCATCATGGGAATCAGCAATGGTGATGGAGATGGTGGTGGAGATCGATGGAGATGGCTCCGGGGGCACTTCCCCGTCCCGGCAGGGTGCCAGAACAGAGACTTTCTGTCCCCTAAATCTCCCCTTCGGTGGCGGCAGCGCTGCAGAACTTTTCATGGCTGGAAGCTTGATTATTTAGGGTTTACGCATCGGGAGGCTTCTTATAGGCCAGAGGGCAAGGTCGGTGGAGTGCCAGGGGGCCCACACTACCTGGTGGCGCGGCTAGGGCTAGCCCGCGCCATGGGGTGGTGTGGCCACCCTGTGGCCCCTCTCCGACTCTCCTTCTGGCTCCGTGAATCTTCCGGGAAAATAGGAACTTTGGCTTTTGTCCCATCCAATTCCGAGAATATTCATTTTCTGACTTTCCTGGAACCAAAAACAGCAGAAAACAGGCAACTGGCACTGTGGCATCTTGTTAATAGGTTAGTCCAAGAAATCATATGAAAAGTACTCCAAAGTGTGGAAAAAACACAAGAAAGTAGATAAAACCAAGCATGGAACATCAAAAATTATAGATACATTTGCAATGTATCAGTCCACGTGTAAGATGTAGAGTCTGAGGAGGAAGATCCTGAAGAAAGGGTGTTCGAGGATTATCCTACTCCAGATAATGTGCATTATCCAATCATAGCTGAGGACTAGCGTACCTAGCAGAGTACTTGGGTGGCACCAGAAGGGGAATATTCTATTGATTCCTCCAGAATCGGGGTGCAGGAGATGGATGAAGAAGAAAGTCATGAGGATGATTCGATAGATACTTCAGATGAGTTGGAAGGTATGGATACACTTCAGCATTAGAAGGGCACCATTAGAAGGGCACCATTAGAAAAACCTATGACCGTAGTGACCGTCAGAGGGATTGTGGTAGTTAGACATATTAAACTAAACCAAGTCATCTCAATCTGTGGTCAAACCTATTATGCGGATCTTTATGTGATCCCATTAAAAGGAATAGCAGTAGTGCTGGGAATGGATTGGATGACAGACTATGGAGCTTACATCAATTGTGAAGAGAAAACTGTTTCAATCAGATCTCCAAGTGGAGGAAGGATAGTTTATCAGGCGGATAAACATAGTCATATCATGGTAGATCTACAGTTGAACTCAATGAAGGAGGCTAAATTAGAAGATATTCTAGTGGTGAATGAGTTTCAAGATGTTTTTCCAACAAAATTACCAAGAATGCCACCGTATTGGGAGATAGAATTCACTATTGACCTGATACCCGGTACATCACCAATAGCTCAAGCACCATATAAGATGGGGCCCACGGAATTAAAAGAGCTTAAAGAGCAAATTGATGAATTAGCCCGGAAAGGATTCATACAAGAAAGTGTATCTCCATGGGGAACTCCAGTGATCTTTGTGGATAAATGATATGGTGGACAGAGAATGTGTGGGGATTACAGAAATCTCAACAATGTCACTATCAAGAACAAGTATCCATTACCAAGAATACAAGATTTATTTGACCAAGTCAAGGGAGCAGGAGTATTCTCCAAAATTGATCTAAGATCAGGATACCACCAGATAAAAATTAAACCTGGAGATGTTCCTAAAACAACATTTGTGTCAAGGTATTTGGTCTGACTAATGCACCAGCAATATTCATGAATTTGATGAACAAAATCTTCATGCCGTATTTGGACAAGTTTGTCATAGTCTTCATCGATGATATTCTAATATATTCCAAAGATACAGAAGAGGATGCAGAACATTTGAGAATAGCATTACAAATCTTAAGAGAACATAAGCTTTATGTTAAGTTCAGTAAGTGTAAATTTTGGTTGGACAAAGTAGAGTTTCTTGGTCATGTGATCAGTAAGGATGGAATTGCTGTAAATCCGTCCAAAGTTCAATCAGTACTGGATTGGAAGGCACCAACCAATGTGAAGCAAATCCGAGGTTTTTTAGGTATGGCTAGTTATTATCGAAGATTCATAGAAGGATTTTCCAAGATAGCTGGACCAATGACCAAATTATTAAGAAAGAATATACCTTTAATATGGGACGAGAAGTGCGAGGCAAGTTTTCAGGAGTTGAAAACCAGATTAACTACCGCGCCAATCCTAGCAATTCTAGAACCAGGAAAAGATTACACAGTTTATTGTGATGCTTCCAAGGAAGGATTAGGTTGTGTGCTTATGCAAGATCGTAAGGTAATTGCTTATGGATCTAGGCAATTGAAACCACATGAAGTGAACTATCCAACCCATGATTTAGAATTAGCAACAGTAGTGTTTGCCTTAAAAGGATGGAGACATTTTCTCTATAGGGCAAGATGTGAGTTATATACTGACCACAAAAGTCTCAAATGTTTCTTCACTCAAAAGGAATTGAATATGAGACAGAAGCGTTGGTTGGAGTTGATTAAAGATTATGATCTAACAATCAATTACACTCCTGGAAAAGCAAATGTTGTGGCAGATGCTTTAAGTCGTAAAAGCACAGATATACAACCTTTGAATAAAGAACTGCCAAAAGAACTACAGATAGATTTGGAAAGGATGGAATTACAATTTATAAGTACAACAGTTCTTGGAGGATTAGCAACCATGCGAGTGATTGAAGAATAGAGTAGTGATCTTCAACGTGAAATTTATAGACATCAAGGTGAAGATCCTTTCATTATTGAAGAAGTTCGAAGAATCTCTCAAGGTCAAACCTCAGTTTTTCACCTAGGAGATTATGGATCTTTATGATTTCAAAACCGTCTTTGTGTACCAGATGTGACAGAGATTCGAGAAGTGATACTTCGGGAAGCTCATGAAACACCATATTCCATACATCCGGGTAGTACAAAGATGTACATGGATTTAAAAGAGTTGTTCTGGTGGAATAATATGAAGAGGGATATTGCAAAATATGTATCGGAATGCCATACTTGCCAAAGGGTTAAAGAAGAACATCAAAGTCCAGCAGGACCATTACAGCCTTTGGAAATTCTAGAATGGAAGTGGGAAGAAATTGGTATGGATTTTATCACAGGGCTACCCATGACACCAAAACAGAAGGATATGATATGGGTGATTGTTGATAGACTCACAAAAAGTGCTCATTTTATTCCAGTGAATCAAAAGGATAATGTTGAGAAATTATTAGAAATTTATGTCAAAGAGATTGTGAGTAAACACGGGATACCCAAGAAAATTGTGTCCGATAGAGGATCTGTGTTTACATCATCATTTTGGAAACAATTACATGCAGCACTGGGTTCAAAGTTGGATTTTAGCACAACTTATCATCCAGAAACTGGAGGCCAAACAGAGAGGACCAATCAAATCTTAGAAGACATGCTTAGAGCGTGTGCATTAGATTTTGGAGGTTCGTGGGAAGATCATTTACCATTGGCAGAATTTTCTTACAACAATAGCTATCAGAGTAGCCTGAAGGCAGCACCTTATCAAGTATTATATGGAAGGAGGTGTAGATCACCTATATGCTGGTATGAACCTGGTAGTAGCAAAGAATTTGCACCAGATTATATCAAGGAAAGGCGAGATATCATAGATATCATTAAAGATCGGTTGAAGATAGCTCAGAGTCGACAAAAGAGTTATGCTGATCAAAGTCGTAGATCATGGCATCTAGAAGTAGGAGATATGGTATATCTCAAAGTAAGTCCAATGAAGGGAGTAAAGAGGTTCGGAGTCAAAGTAAAATTAAGTCCAAGGTACATTGGACCCATTCAAGATATTAAGCCTGAACAGAACAATAGCTTATGCTTTAGAGTTACCAAAGCGGTTAGCTCAGGTTCACAATGTGTTCCATGTTTCACAACTTCGGAAATGTCTGAAAGTTCCCAATGATGCTATCACTTATCAAGGGATTGAGTTACAAGCAGATTTGACTTATGTTGAGAAACCCTATAAGATTCTAGAAGAAAACTGGAAAAGGTTAAGAAACAGGGCAATCATGTATTACAAGGTACAATGGGAACATCACCCAGAACGAGAAGCTACCTGGGAGAAGGAAGATGACTTGAGAGAAGCATATCCAGAGTTGTTCAGGTACCATCCGTAAACTTCAGGACGAAGTTTAATCTAAGGGGGGAAGTCTGTAACATCCCAGCATTAGGATCCAACAAAGGGTAGAAATAGGATTATAAGTCTGTGCATGCATGCATCTGTAAAGTCTGGATAAATTTTTTCGCCAAACAAAACACTAAAGGGATCAGAGTTTCTTTCACTAACAAGAGGTAGGAATAGCTCTTGTTAGTGATTGCTATGATTTCTGACATGATCTTTAGGCAGTATTAAGAAATTGGGGAACTTATTTGGAATTCAAATTTGAAATTTCAAATCAATTTGAAATTATTTAAATATTAGAAGTTATTATTATTGAAGAGTTTTCCAAAAGAAAACCTTATTAACATTGTTTGACTTTAAGAAAGGAATAGTAATCAACAATAAGATTTAATGACAAGGAAAAAGAATTAAATAAGAAATAATGCTTATTTCTCTATTTTTTATAATGAGGTCACAAATGATGACAAATACACCAAAGGTATAAGATTACACAGAACAGAAATTTAACTTTATTAAACTTGCCATAACATCTTTACAAGATCCTTTACAAAAGAATTACAAAGAAGGTTACAAGTAGAATCTATACTAACTATCTGTCCTACACTAATCTTGTGAGTCCAGATCTTGTTCGTGCAAATAAGAAAAACAACTAGAAAGGAAAATTAGGGATTAGTAAGGTAATTTTACTCTCAGTGTTGAATAGTGAAGTGCACTATTCATGGTACATCATTGAGTACACAGAATGGTAAGTTTCACCAACAATGAAGTATCTGTTCTTATCAGTTAATGGCAAAGATTACAGTAAAAGTCAAGTGGATAAAGAAATAGGTTTCACCAGGCTGACAATTAGTAAACAGGTAAGAGTAACAACCAAGTTACTTGAGCTGATCCACATGCACAGCACACACACACATACACAACTTAGTCAACTAACTGCATGGGGTGTGTTGTCAAGCTACCAGTAGCAGTACAAGGTACCACACAGAGCACCAGCCAAAGGGGTAATACAGGAGCTTAGTTCTTCTTCTCAGGCATACACTCCCAGCAATAGAACTTGCTGAAACTAGAGTCCATTTATCCACCAAATTACCCAAATCAATCATCAGATCTCTACCCGATGGTAACATAAGGAGGTGGTGAAGCAGGTGGAAAGAAAGGTCAAGCATCAAGTTACAGGAGCAGCACCAGGTGGTGCAGAGCTAGATCCAGCAGCAAGCTACATCACAACATCATCAATCAACAAGCAATCTAGTGAGTCCAAATAACATCACCACAAACTCAGATCATCATAAAATCATATGAGCATATGATATTTTTACCTAATCTTCTCAGAAAAACACCCAAGTGGGGTGTAGATTCATCCCAGAAGCATTTAAATGAAAGCCAATAACAAATCCTTACAAACAAATCCAAGATCTCAGCCTTTGCATCATAGATCTTGGATATATACTCAAATCTCCACATTTATAAATAAACAACAGTCTTAAACCTAGATTCAGGGCACATCTCCTATGGAGTAGCACCTCTGTAATCTCAGGATCTTAAGGATCAATATTTGATAGTGAGGAGATCAACCATTTTCTTAAAAGGATTCAAGAATCATTAACTGATACATGCATCAGAGCATATCTTTGAGAAAAGGCTAGAAACACCTTAGTATTTCCTAGTCATGCCTCAGACCAACATCATAGGCTAATAGGCTATAGCAGATTAGGATAATAAAGCCAGTAGAAGCTTTTCAGGCATTTAACCAGCCAAACTTGGAGACAGGAAGATTTAGACAATAGAAGTATAAGCATTTGTGTACCATTCTAAAGAAGGTGTCACAAATGTCACATCTAAAACCAAGCCAATGCTTTACTGATATTGATCAGTTAGCTTACAGAAAGTTAACTAATCACTTTCCTGGAATAAATATTCAGGAATCACACTCATGGTTGCATTTCTATAATCAGGGAAGCATAGGAGTATCATTCTCACTCCAATGTAAAAGATCAACATAAACTAGTGTATAAAGATCAACTGAACATTACTGACAGAACCATTATCAGTACTAGGATCATGAAACCATAGTGAAATCCACATCACTAGCATAAGGGGTAAGCATCTAGGACAGTATAGCCACTACAATCAGTCCTAATAGAATCATCATGCTCAGGCCAGAGGGATGAACCCTAAATGAACCATGAAATCAATTAGGGATTTACCACTTAAGGCACACAGAGGGTATCGAGCAATGCAGAATGGAGCACAGAAGAGGAGTAGCCAATCTTACTCAAGGGCCTCGCAAAAAGAACCGAAGAGGAAGCAGAGGTTGACCGGTGGCGAAGCAGGAACGGCGGCACGGGGAGCACCCCGAAGGGGCGCTGCAACCCGCACCCAACCGCGCGTTTGATCCACCGGAGAAGAGCAGCGAACGCAGTGAAGAACCAGCACACCATCGCTGATGCTCCAGAGCGGCAAACCCTAACCCTAACCTAGGGCAGAGGTCAGCACGGCCAGGAGAAAGCACCAACCACGGATATGCTTGGACTAGATGAAGCAGTGTCATCGACTGATTCACCCTGCACCGTGGCGGTGGCAACAGCGGTCGGATTCGGCCGGAATCATGCGCGGCGACGGAAGACGGAGGAGATGGTCGTGTGCGCGAGAGAGTGAGAGAGGGGAGAAGAGTGAGTGTGCGAGGGGGGTCCTGGGCCTGTGGGCAGCCTAGTACCACTCTAGTGAGTGTAACCAGGCCAGGTGGGCCAGGGTTAAGTTAGACCGGGCCAGCCTAGTGGGCCAGGCCCGTATCTTAATAGGGTTATTTAAAAAGAGTATAATTACCAATATACCCCTGAGATAAAAATGGCTCTAAATAAATAAATAAAAACTTAAAAATACAAATAATATATCTATAAATTCACAAAAAAATATTTTCTATTGAATAAAAATAATCAATAGAGTTTTTGGCAATTAAAATTTAGGGTTAATAATAATTGGATGCTAATTACTTTTGAATTTTTACAAAAATATGGAAAACACCTAAAATTGAATAAAATTCAGTTCTAAGATCCTAAATGAATATACTATTGTAGAAAAATACTAATTTGTATTTTTGCAAAGTGAATTTGGTGTGATGAAAATAAATCCTATTTCCTTAAAAGAATTTCATAAATATTCAAAGGAAATAAATTCATAGAATGATAGTGTCTTTTATTAATTAAATAAAATAGTAAGCTTTTACTAAAAGGTAAGACATGCAGGGAAGCAAATAATAAATCATTGCATGACATTACTATGCATGGCATATTGCTTCTTTAAAGATTGTCCTTATCGGGCAATAATGGTTCTTTGTAGAAGCCGGAGCTCAAGGTCAGGTGGAAGCATCCGAATTCACTACCTTGCAGTCACAAGGCAAGTTCATAACTTGCTCATGTCCTTTGAAGAGTCTTTATCAAAGATATTGCAAATTGTGTGTTATCATCTATGATTTGGAAACAGAAAATGATATCTTCTATAATAAATAAGATGTAGTATCATCCTAAGTGATGATAAAGATCAGCAATGGAACTTAGGGTTCCAATTGTGTAAGTCACATAGGCTTAAAAACCCATGACATCAGTGATTCTAGCGCCGTATAATACGTGTTAACCATGAGATTTGGAATGGGACAGAGAAGTCAGCTGTATATTCTTCCTTTCATATGGAGGCAAGATGACCTTATCGTGACATTGGGATTCTTGGTATGGATCCAACATATGGGTGGGCACCCTTAGGCCCCACGATTTTGGTGTCTAGATTATTTATGAGTTCCTGCCGCAGGTATAGTCAGGCCTTTTAGGGAGCTTACCAGGGGCATCACCACTTCATAGAGTCTTCGGGAACTCACCAGGGTTATAGCTTGCCCTAGTTGGAGGCTTAACAGAGGTGTAGTCAGCCCCGGAGGATCGTGCAGACATATGGGGTCGCGGAGAGGGCACTGATTGGCTTGGATCACCTACTGGGCCCCACATCATGGAATTGTGGACAGGAAAGTACGCCCGGTTGTGCAACAAGGAGTTGGTCTCTCATGGGTAAAGTAACACACCTCTGCAGAGTGTAAGAATTGTGACATGTTACTCCCTATTCCGGGAAGGAGCTAGGAACGCGGCAGGAAAGGAACTCCGTGAAGTTCTAGTCAACCTGTGAAGGCTGATGGACATAGTTTTTGATAATAAAATCAATCTTTAAAGAAATGTTTACAAAAAATGCGTAGTACCAAGGACGTATTGTCTGAGGTGGTAGATAGAGCATCAAACTTCCCACATTGCATATAATGAACTTGCTGGGTAATGATGTTACTCACTCTTTCCTTTGAACCCCTACTTAGACTCTGAGAATCCAGAAGACACTTCGATGTACGTAGTTGATGGACAAGAGGACGTCTGCTACGAAGAACCCGACCTATCCAGAGGAGTTGAAGGGGTGGACTACGAAATACGCTATGGAGTGGAGGGCAACGAGTCCGAGTAGTTGCCTTAGTTATTAGTAAACCAATTGAGCCGAGCAGCAGGAACTATATAGAATAAGTTGTTGAGCTCAATTCGGTGTATGAGTTTAGTTTTTAATATCTTCCGCTGAAACTACTTAAGATTGGTTTGTACTTTCATAATATTTGAAGTGTGAGAACTCTCGGTTTGTAATAATAAAGTGTGTATGTTTGTAATATGGACCCGTAATGTTTCTGTTGTACCACTCTGAGGGGTGTGATATTTACGGAACAGTGTTCTGTGAGTGTCATATCAACGACTATAGTGTACTACACATGCAGTGGTATGTTGGGTCACCGCAGAGAGTACTAACTTTGGGGACGAAGTTTATTTTAAGGGGGAGAGTCTGTAACATCCCAGCATTAGAGCTTAGAAATAAGATGAGATCAGGTGTGTGCATTGCATTCATGCATATAAAATCTGGATAATTTTCGCGCTTTTAAATAAAACTTGTCAACTGTGATTGAAGCTTCTCTTAACTTGGTGGAACTGAAATAGATCATCAAGTTGATTGCGATAAGTTTCAGTATGACCTTTGCTAAAACCTTATATTTGGGTAATATAATTTGATCTAAGGGTAGATCAAATGTAATAAAACTAAGTCACAACACACTATTTAATAAGGAGTACTAGATCTTGTAGAGATCATGACATGGTATTCCATACAACAACTCAAGGATGAATACTTAATATTCTAAAGATGATATCAAGGTATTATCTACCACAAACCTTGAATACTCAATCAAGTATTAACTTAAGTAAAGAAACCACATAACTAAACCTTGAAACCCTTGTTTGCCATTGTTATTCCTACCATGGGTATCATGGTAGTTCTTAAACATTAACTCTTATCAAATAGAGAGAAAATAGAAGTCAAGCCAAAACCATTCATCACATACCCTTATTATCATATTAAGAGATGACAGTCCTATTTAACCAAGTCCTAGTGATAATTGATCATCAATGTTGAGTGATTAGTCTTTGGCCTAGAAATTATTAACTTTTAGCTTTGACCTATTATATTAACCTTCCAAAGACATTAAGTAAATTAATAAGGAGGAGGAACTAGCTATGGTTAAATATGCCATCATCAATGGAATGTGATCCTTAGTGGGGATCAAACCATCTGATGTTGGAGGAGTTAACTCACTCATGAGTTAACTAGAAGAGGTATCTAAACCTAAGAGTTAAACTAATACTCGAGGAACCATGAGAAAGCTAGTAGTATTAAAGTATCAAATAATAATCTTGTTAAGCCAAGTGGGAATAAACTTCAAGTAATTTTCCTTAACAAGATAAGCCTTCTAGAAAGACTAGTATAAGTTTACTACTTAGTTGACGATAGATGTTGATCAGACAATTAGAAGCCTAATCTTAGTATGATCAGATGGTGGTCATCATTCTCAAGTCACTTGAGGATATATTACTAGGTGTTGAAGTAGAGTTGTGAGTATACCAAATTAGGCAAAGCCCTAGTAAGATGAATCATCTAGCTTGATCATGAGTAGTCAAGCTAGAGTTTGATGAGATATATAATATGAGATGAATAGAGTAGTTGGAGGCATATTACTTTAGCCAAGCTAGTACAAGAACAAACTTGTATAAAGGGAGTAGTACATACCCATTCCACATGATTGGTATCACATGTGATATATAGAGGGAACTATAATCTTGCAAGCCTTGAAAGTAGAGGCAAGATTATTATAAAGGAGTTTATGGATGGAGTTAGTAATAGTTGCATTGATGGGTTTATTAAGGGTAGTTTATAAGTGGAAGTTGTATATATATACTAGGAGAATAATGAAGGAGTAATGTTGAAGTGGCAAGATCATGTCATCATATGATGATGGATATGATGGAGTCAAATGATTGTCTTATTCAGGAAAATGTGATGCTTGTGAATAAGATGAGAGAGATTTATAGAGTATATTTAGGAAAGGAATTCCTTATCTAAAGATAATCTTAGTGAGATATTAAGGTAGGAGTACTTGTGAAACCTTCAACCAATAGTATATCAAGCCATGACAGACCCATGTCTACTTTATTATTCAAAACCTTAGAATCAAATGGATAATGGAACCATTTCCTATTCCTAGGTAACCATTGAACAATACCTCTTGGATAACTAAAGCTTCCAAGAGATAATTAGAGAATGAGATGAATGTTTATGGATGAAAGCCTTGTTTACTTTATTGTCTTAAACCTTAATAGAAACCTAGACCCATGAACCATCAAGATCACTTTAGTAAATCAATCTTAATAGCTTACTCTAAGTTGAGTTATTATTCATGGCCACAAAACATGAAGGCAAGTTATCCTAAATCTTAATCTTCATCCATACTCAAATAGAATGTGAGTCTATTAAATATCCTTAGAACTCATGATAACTATAAGCAAATGAGTATCTTCATTGCATTATTAATGATTGTTATTCATGTATAATGAATTAACCAAGATTGTTTTATGATAATTCTAAACACTACTATTTAAGTAGAACTTCAATAGGAAAATTTCCAAGTTTTGGAGAACCATAAAATTTAAACCACCAAACTATGAACCCTAAGATTTAATTCATTAAAAGGTTTATACATTAATCCTTATATGAGATTTAGCTAGAATAGAATTCTATTTATATCATTAGCCATCTTAAACCATTACCATGACATGCATTAAGTGGAAATACAAATCATTTCTATAATATTTTTCCTATAGGAAGTAAATCTCTAAAACCCTAAATTCTATTAATATTTTCTAACAAAAGAATCCTTTATTTGATCATAAATATTAAAGAAATACTAAAAAGGACTGCCAAACCAACTAGCTACATTGACCATGCAGAACCCTAGTTGATTTAATGAATTTTAATATTTCAATTTTTGTATAAACTTAAATTGAGAAACAAAACAGAAAATAGAAAAGGCTAAATAAAAGGAAATAAGTAGTCAGCAGACGCGGCCCACGGCCCATTTCTGCATTGCTCGCATGCGCCAGTGCTGACTCGTGTATTAACGAGCTCGTTGGGGAACCCCAAGAGGAAGGTATGATGAGTACAGCAGTAAGTTTTCCCTCAGTACAAAACCAAGGTTATCAATCCAGTAGGAGAAAGGAAACACCCCAAAGGTGTAGCTAGCTGAACGTTGGCAGGACGCACTACCGGTGCCAGCAGCAACGTGGAGACCTACACAACACAACCATAGAACTCTGTCCCCAACTTGCAATGAGGTTGTCAATCTCACCGATTTTGCTAAAAACAAAGGATTAAACGTATCGAATGGAAGGAAGTAATAGTTTGCAGAAAGTAAACACAAAGCAGTAAACAGTTTGTAGATTGTATGTAAAAGAAAACACCAGGGTCCATAGTTCACTAGAGGTGGCTCTCCTTAAGATAGATAACATGCTGGGTGAGCAAATTACAGCGCGGCAATTGACAAACATTGAGAAAGCATACAAGCATATACTAATCATCTTGACTCCTTTGAGATTCGATTGGGCATTACAACATTATACATAGACCACCATCCAATTGCATCTATGACTAATAATCCACCTTCAGGTTATCATCCGAACCCCCTCCAGTATTAAGTTGCAAGCAACAGATTATTGCTTTACGAACTACGTGTAAAGTAAACAATACGATTGTTCTATGAATAAAGGATTGTTGTTTTCTCCCTAGTAGCAATAAAACATCTAGTACCTTAGAGATTTCTGTCATTTCCCCAGATTACCAGAGGCATGAACCCACTATCGAGCATAAATACTAACTCTTGGAGTTGCTAGCATCTACTTGGCCAAGATAGCTACTAACAACGAAAAGCATGAAAGATCACAAATAACAAAGACATGATAGAATCAATAATCAATCTGAAATAGCATCTCAATATCCATCGGATCCCCGCAAACACAACATGCAGAATTACAAATAGATGATCTTGATCATGAACGGAGCTCACAAGATCTAGACATGAAAGCACAAAGGAGGAGAACCAACCATCTAGCTACTACATGGACCTGTTGTCCAGAGATGAACTACTCACGCATCACACCGGAGGCTTGCATGATGATGAAGAAGGCCTCCAGGGTGAATTCCCCTCTCCGGCAGGGTGCCGGGAAGATCTTCAGATCCCTCCCGATCTAGGGATGGAGATGACGGCGGCTACAGACACTTTCGTGGATTTTTGATCGGGTACTTAGGGTTTCCGTATTAGAAGCAATATATAGGCGGAAGGAGAGGCTGAGGGGGTGTTGGGGTCGGCGAGACCACCCCCTGGCGTGGGCCAGGCCTGGCCGCGCGGCCAGGTGGTGTGGCCGGGCCCCATCCCCTCTCTGTCTCGTATTCTGCCTCCACATGTCTTCCAAAAAAATAGTTACTTTGGCTTTTGTCCCGTCCAATTCCGAGAATATTCATTTTCTGACTTCCTAGAACCAAAAATAGCATAAAACAGGCAGCTGACACTATGGCTCTTGTTAATAGGTTAGTCCAAGAAATCATATGAAAAGTACTCCAAAGTGTGGACAAAACACAAGAAAGTAGATAAAACCAAGCATGGAACATCAAAAATTATAGATACATTTGCAATGTATTAACATCCCATGCTTAACTCCTGCTCGTCCTCGAGTAGGTAAGTGATAAAAAGAAAGAATAATTTTTTAGGTGACATGCACCATCATAAACTTGATCAATGTATTTGTAAAACATTCAAAGTTGGGATCATAGTACTTTAATCATAACATGAAAGACACAGTTCTAGCAATAAGACAAAGAAACTATGTTGCAACATGAAAAGGCACAAACAAAAGATTCATGAATAACAATGCTTTGCAAGACGTTTGTTTGTTTCACATAAAGAAAACATAGCATAATAGTATTCAGCTTGTCCCTCATAGAGTAGCAAATATAGATGCATAGGACACCTTCAAATTTCATAAGAGTGACTAGATACAAATAGTTTAAAACAAGCAATATCAAGTTATGCATCAATCAACAAGTCTTGGGACAATGCACATAGAACTAAGAATGGCCACTATGCTCTCAAAGTAGGTGCATAAAGGTAGAAGGTGGAGACTCAATATAATTGTGGAAAAAAGGCCTTCATAGAAGGAAGTAGGGATTCAAGTCTCATAAAGAGCTTCCAAAAATTATGGTACTTATAGCTTTCAGCTCTCATTGCCCCTATCATAAGCATCTTGAAGTGATTAAGGTTAAAGTGAACAAACTATGGTGTACATGCTTGACGAAGTATAAGTTAGAAATCTCATGTCCCTTGAATACGAGGGTCGCTCCTCATGCTACTCAAGTTTAGTCACCGGTAAGTTCTTGTCATCGTAAGTACATGTGTATCATAGAGAACCGCCAACGGGGTACCCCTTGCCCGATGATACGGAAGAATCCCCATATCAAAATGACAAGGCAAGCAGACAACGAGCATCTCAGCAATCTTCTTATTTACCATGGGAATATGGTGCTTTTTTCTCTCTTTCCTCTTTTCATAATCGCTTTTTTTTCTTTTTCTTTTTTTCTCAATAGGACTCTTTTTTTATAAGAATAATGCTTCATAGACAGCTCATTATGGTTACGCTGCAGGTTTCCACCATGTCAGCATGGATTAGACCAGCGGCCCAGGCATTTCTCTAATACATATACATAACTCCATGGACTTACAAGCTCCCCTTTCATTTCACACCGACGACATCCGTAGACAAAAGAGCATGATATCAACTAGGTACAAAGTACCAGTGCAATGTTGAAAGCGTTCCCCATGACAGCATGGTTCTGCTAATTCCCAGCAAATAAGTGCAAGCATATACAACATAGACGACACAATGGTTCAAGTTTATTAAGGGCAAGAAAAGTAAAGTGTGCCATCAAGTTCGTGAGAGCTTTAATCACTAGTTTTCTCATAACAAGTTTAATTCGGAAGGTAAACAAAAACATGAATATACTTGGAATAGCATATGCTAGTAGGTAGGGATGGTGGACTCTTTGGAATAACTTGGTTTAGGGAGTTGGATGCATGAGTGGAACTCATACTTGGTTGTGGAGGCTAGCAAAAGACTGGGAGCGACAAACTAAGAGAGCAATAATGGTCATAATCATGTAGAGCGACAAAGCATCATTGATCAAAGCATAAAGTGATACTACAAGTTGAAAACTAAAGGATCATAAAGGCTATGGTGACTTTGAATAGTCACAACATGGTGCGAGCATGTGCCAAGTCAACCCAAATAAAGCATCAAAGGATAATACCATAGTATTATGCTTTAATATGCTAAAACAACGCATGATTCATCCAAGGCACATTAAGCAATCTCAATTGTTTATAACAAGTCATGCTACAGCAAATAATACTAAGCATAAAGCCAAAACAATATCAAGCATGGCATGACAAAGCATAGGCCATGATCCATTGCAAATGTATCTATAATTTTTGATCTTCCATGCTTGGTTTTATCTACTTTCTTGTGTTTTGTCCAGACTTTGGAGTACTTTTCATATGATTTCTTGGACTAACCTATTAACAAGAGCCACGGTGCCAGTTGCCTGTTTTCTGTTGTTTTTGGTTCCAGGAAGTCAGAAAATGAATATTCTCGGAATTGGACGGGACAAAAGCCAAAGTTCTTATTTTACCGGAAGACTCACGGAGCCAGAATACGAGACGGAGGAGGGCCAGGGCCTGGCCACACTCCCCCTTGGCACGGGCAACCCTAGGCCGCGCCAGGGCATGGTGTGGGGCCCCTGGCCGGCCACCAACCTTGCCTCCTTCGCCTATATAATCCTCCCGAGGCAAAAACCCTAGATCGTCAATCAGAAATCCACGAAAAGTTTCGTAGCGCCGCCGCCACCGAAGGGGAGATTCGGAGGACAGAAAGTCTCTGTTCCGGCACCCTGCCGAGACGGGGAAGTGCCCCCGGAGCCATCTCCATCGATATCCACCACCATCTCCATCACCATTGCTGATTCCCATGATGAGGAGGGAGTAGTTCTCTCTCGAGGCTAAGGGTTCTACCGGTAGCTATGCGTTCATCTCTCTCTCTATGCATGATCATATGGTGATCATGAGCTTGTAATCTATAGATCTACCTTGCTACTCAAGTGCTTAATAGATCTCTGCTCTCCCCATGTGTGTGAAAGTGACAGCGTGCACACCATGGTGGCACTTAGGCTAGAGATTACAAATACTTGTTATGAGTTATATTCGGAGTTGGATGTCTTTATGAAATTGTGGTGTTTGTTGGACCCATCTAGTGCTCAAGGTGACAGTGTGGGGTTATCTAGATGGGAAAGGCTTACTTTGAGGTGTGTTGTTATAGCCCTACGATCGATTAGAGTGTCCAACCGGAGAGTAGTTCAGCGTAGTATCATAAAGAAGAATATATTAATATGAGAGTGTTCACTAGTGAAAGTATGATCCCTAGGCCTTGTTTCTAAGCATTGATACACCGTTTGCAATTAGATGTGTTACATGTTTGCTTGCTTGCTTCCTTCTTTATTTCAGTTTTACTTTAGTCTTTTCCATGCCATCAAGTTATCTTCTATCACCGTTACTACTTATAATTATCCATACCACTTATATTTCACTATCTCTTCGCCGAACTAGTGCACCTATACACCTGACAAGTGTATTGGGTGTGTTGGGGACACAAGACACTTCTTGTATCTTGATTGCAGGGTTGCTTGAGAGGGGATACCTTTGACCACTTCCTCCCTGAGTTCGGTAAACCTTGGCTGATCCACTTAAGGAAAAACTTGCTGCCGTTCTACAAACCTCTGCACTTGGAGGCCCAACAACTGTCTACAAGAATAGAAGTGTGTAGACATCAAGCTATTTTCTGGCGCTGTTGCCAGGGAGGTAAGGTAAAAGGTATTCACACCAGAGGATTAAAGAAGAAGAACCTCCCACGGCAAACGCCTATTTTCTGGCGCCGTTGCCGGGGAGTTAAGGTAAAAGGTACTCACATCCTCCGGTGTGAGTGCTCGAAGTTATTTCCTTTAGATTCTGCAATTTTGTCTTTTTGTTTCTTGTTTTCACTAGTTAGGCTTAATGGAAAACAACAACAAAAATAGAGAGCTTTATAGAATTTATTTTGAGTTAGGACATGAAGTGTTTGAAGAGAAAATTCAAAAACCTATGGAACTATATTTGCATGCTAATAGCAATGTTGTTAGTATGAATTCTTTGGACACCATTATTGCTAATGCTATGGAAAACTCTAAGCTTAGGGAAACTATTTTTTATGAAAATGATCTTTTTAGTTCCCCAGCTTTGGAAGATAGCTATTCTATTGCTTATGATGATACCAAACCTCCAATATATGATGATTACAATGATGAATATGATATTTTCAGTCCACCTACTATTGAGGAGGAAATCAATTATGACTACAGTATGCCTCCTATATTTGATGATTATGGTGATGAGAATAATAATGATAGCTATTTTGTTGAATTTGCTCCCACTATAATTAATAAGAATGACTATGTTTATGTGGGGAGTATTAATTCTTTATGCATGTGGCTCATGATAAGAATGTTTTATATGATAGTTATATTGTTAATTTTATTCATGATGCTACTGAAAGTTATTATGAGAGAGGGAAACATGGTTTTATGCATCTATCACCGTTACTACTTATAATTATCCATACCACTTGTATTTCACTATCTCTTCGCCGAACTAGTGCACCTATACACCTGACAAGTGTATTGGGTGTGTTGGGGACACAAGAGACTTCTTGTATCTTGATTGCAGGGTTGCTTGAGAGGGGATACCTTTGACCACTTCCTCCCTGAGTTCGATAAACCTTGGCTGATCCACTTAAGGAAAAACTTTCTGCTGTTCTACAAACCTCTGCACTTGGAGGCCCAACAACTGTCTATAAGAATATAAGTTCGTAGACATTAGGCCACCATCAAGAACAAGCTCTCTTTACCATTTAAGCATGAACTTTCCTACTCTTTTCCATGAAAACCAAATCATTTGAAAACCAATGTATGAAAGAGGGGGTCCAACCAATTTATTCGGCAAACTAAGCAAACAAAGCAAACGAAAAACGAAAACGAAAAGGAAGACGCACCAAGAACAACACAATTGTGCATGAAACAATAAAAATGAAGCGTTTGGAAGAAACCTGGGATTTTTATTGATGAAGAAGGGGATGCCTTGGGCATCCCCAAGCTTTGATGCTTGTACTTCTTGGATATTTCTTGGGGTGACACACGTGGCATCCCCAAGCTTGAGCTTTAGTCCATCCTTCATCTCATTACTCATTCCTTCCATACACTTGAAATTTTTCCTTCATACAAAACTTCACACAATCTTTATTAGCAACATTAGTGCACTCAAGATAATAAGTCTTTAGGTTCAGTTCTAACACCAATAAAACTTCCATTAAAACACTAGCTACTGAATCACTTCCCTCAAAAAATCTCAATTCCCCAAAAGAACTCAAAAAGGAACCAACAAGAAGCAAATGCAGAAAATGGCAGAAATCTGTCAAAACAGACCAGCAGGTAAAGACAAATATTTTCGAAGACCTTCTGTTGCTCAAATGAAAAAGTGTTGAACTAATGAAAGTTATATAACAACCTGGGGCACAAGCACAAAAATTCACGCCTAAAAAGGACGTACATAGATTTTACACGAATTTTTACGGTGAAGCGTAGAAATCTGTTTCGGGACAGCAACTTTCCCAATCATTACTTCTCTCTCATTAGAGGTTACTCTTGGCACAAAAAGCAAATAAAAAGGATAAGGAGAGGTTATTACTGAGGTAATAACTTCCAAGACTCATCTAAATTTTTTGGGTTATCTCCCAATAAGTACTTTTCTTTAACGCCTTTAAGTTAGGCATAAGAAGCAAGAAAAAGAATCAAGTGTTCGAAGAACCATTAAAACCAACTTTCTTGCCCTTACCTCTCTTACTTTTATTCTTGACCTTGGGGAAAATATGATTGTTTAGTGGAGAGGCAAGGTGCATGGTCCCCTTTCCCACATCTATTATTGCTCCATGGAGTTCTAATAAGGACCTTCCAAGCGTGATTTGTCCTTTTCCTGCACATTCAATAACAAGATAATCAGTAGATACCATTTTCCCAAGGATGTTTGTAAACACTCCTTCAGCTATTCCAATAGGTAATATTGTAGCATTATTAGCAAGAGATATTTCTTTTCCTCCTTCAGTAAGCCCCCAAAGATTCAAAGATTCATAAATATCTTTGGGCATAAGACAAAATTCAGACATGATATCACAGTGAGCTTGAAAAGTTTGATTATTTATATCAATCTTTACTGTGGGGAGCCACTTTGATTGTTCAGAATTTATTGGGACATAATTATGATGCTCTCTAAGCGTGTTATAACAATCCTTTAAACTAGTAGTGCGGGTCTCAAGAGTGTTCAATCTAGCAAATATGTTTGTGAACGAAATATCAGTTTTGCTAGGCAAGTTGTAAGTAAAGACCAATTTCTTTATAGCATTAACAGCATCATCCTCATTGCATTGGAGGAAATCTCCTCCCACAACAGCATCTAAAGCATATCTATAGCAAAGAGCAATTCCAAGGTAAAAACTACTAATGAACAAGCTTTGAGTCATTTTAGGCTCAGTTTTTTCATGTAGATCAGAGATTCTAGACCAAGCTTCCTTGAAGTTTTCCTCAATTCCTTGTTTAAAAGTGAAAATCATTTCCTCAGGTGACATAGTGATTGGAGCAAGGCTAGACATAATGGCAACTAAAGATAGAAACTAATTTTTGTGTGTTTTCAATAAAGAAAGCAAACTAGTAAAACTAATTTTTTTGTGTTTTTGATAAAGAAACAAGCAAAAAAACAAAAGTAAACTAAGCAAAAAAATAACAAAGTAAAGAGATTGGTTATGAGGGACTCCCCTTGTGAAGATGTCCTTGACTCCCTGGCAACGGCGCTAGAAAATATACTTGCTGACTCGTGTATTAACGAGCTCGTTGGGGAACCCCAAGAGGAAGGTATGATGAGTACAGCAGTAAGTTTTCCCTCAGTACGAAACCAAGGTTATCAATCTAGTAGGAGCAAGGAAACACCCCAAAGGTGTAGCTAGCTGAACGTTGGCAGGGCGCACTACCGGTGCCAGCAACAACGTGGAGACCTGCACAACACAACCACAGAACTCTGTCCCCAACTTGCGATGAGGTTGTCAATCTCACCGGTTTTAGTGAAAACAAAGGATTAAACGTATCGAATGGAAGGAAGTAATAGTTTACAAAAAGTAAACACAAAGCAGTAAACAGTTTGTAGATTGTATGTAAAAGAAAAGACCAGGGTCCATAGTTCACTAGAGGTGGCTCTCCTTAAGATAGATAACATGATGGGTGAACAAATTACAGCGGGGCAATTGACAAACATCAAGAAAGCATACAAGCATATACTAATCATCTTGACTCCTTTTAGATTCGATTGGGCATTACAACATTATACATAGACTGCCATCCAACTGCATCTATGACTAATAATCCACCTTCAGGTTATCATCCGAACCCCCTCCAATATTAAGTTGCAAGCAACAGATTATTGCTTTACGAACTGCGTGTAAAGTAAACAATACGATTGTTCTATGAACAAAGGTATTGTTATTTTCTCCCTAGTAGCAACAGCACATCTAGTACCTTAGAGATTTCTGTCACTTCCCCAGATTGTTGGGTCCGCAGCATAGAAAACAAAAAAATTCCTACGGTGTGAACTACACGCCAAGATCTATCTACTAGGTACAAAGCAACGGGTGGACATACATCCAACGAGAACTTACCCTCGAAGACAACGAGTTTTGTTAACGAGTAGGAACTCGTGGTTGATGTAGTCATACACTTGCCGATCTCAAGATCATGAGGAAGTCCGAGCGCCGCAACTCAGCAGCGCATCCGTACTCGCACACACGTTCAAGTCACCGGACAACCTCCACCTCCTCGGTCCAGCGATCCAGCAGAAGCAGCAACTCCTTCCAGACGAAATGCCACCGGGAACATGTATCTCGCTAATCTGAGACCATGGGGGAATAATTCTAGAGGGGGATAGAGATCCTTCACAAGGAGGTGTGAGGATGAAGGAGGGAATGGGTGGCCTTTTATAGGAGGAGGGGGGGTGCCCCTCCTCTCCATGGCCGACGCATGGGGCGGTGACCTCTCACCTCCCCCATTCATGTGGTGGTAACCCCTCCACATTAAAATGCCTCTTCACATTCCCTTTTAAAGTCTCCACTTTAAATGCATTAAAATTCTCCAAGTTTAATGCTCTCTAATTTAATAAAACTCTTTTATTAAATTTATTCAGAATTTTGTTAATTACTTTAATTAACAAACATTCACATATAGCCCCTTGCAATATTTCAATACCACATGCAGAACCACTTTCTGCAATTTCACCCGAAACAATTTCCGGTTTCTATTGAAACAATTCATGCGCTTTGCAATTCTTTCGTTTGAAACATATGTGCTCCAAAATGGTGTCCGGTAACTCTTAAGTGTGTCACCCTACGGTTCACGAATAATGCATACATGATCGAGACCCTTCTCCGATCAATAATCAGCAGCGAGACCTAGAGATCCGTACTGATTCCTACACATTCAACGATGACTTCTGTGATCGTGAGAACCTTTAACGCTTGTAACTAAATCCCTTTGTGTCGCGATATACATGTACGAGATTCGATCATCGGTATCTCCATACCTAATTTGATCTCGTTACTGGCATGCACTCTTTTCTCGTTCCTGTGATATAACATTCTAGTGATCACATCACTTGCTTGCAAGCTATCTCAATGTGATATCACCGACAGGGCCTAGAGTATATCTATCTGTCATCGGGATTGACAAATTCCACTCTTGATCCATGAGCCTCAACATAACACCTTCGTAGTACTGAACCCATCTTTATAGTCACCCTATTACGGTGTGACGTTTGATGTTATCAAGATACTCTTCAGGTGTTAGCAATTAACATGATCTCATGGTCTAAGGATAAAGATTACTTCGTATGATGTTATAGCAATATAAACATAATGACTTGATCGTAATGCTATACTTCGGATGAATGTTCATCACATAATTCCACCAATGGTGTGGCCTTATTATTAACAACATCCAATGTCCATGATCAGGAAACCTTGATCATCTTGTTAATCAACAAGCTAGTCTATAAGAGAGGCATAACTAGGAACCCTTTTTTGTTTATTAAACACACATGTATTGATGTTTCCGATCAATACAATTCTAGCATGCAAAATAAACATCTATCATATATAAGTAATACATAATAACAACTTTATTATTGCCTCTCAGGGCATATTTCCTTCACAGATTACCAGAGGCATGAACCCACTATCGAGCATAAATACTAACTCTTGGAGTTGCTAGCATCTACTTGGCCAAGATAGCTACTAACATCGGAAAGCATGCAAGATCACAAATAACAAAGACATGATAGAATCAATAATCAATCTGAAATAGCATCTCAATATCCATCGGATCCCCGCAAACACAACATGCAGAATTACAAATAGATGATCTTGATCATGAACGGAGCTCACAAGATCTAGACATGAAAGCACAAAGGAGGAGAACCAGCCATCTAGCTACTACATGGACCCGTAGTCTAGAGATGAACTACTCACGCATCACACCGGAGGCTTGCATGATGATGAAGAAGGCCTCCAGGATGAATTCCCCTCTCCGGCAGGGTGCCGGGAAGAGCTTCAGATCCCTCCCGATCTAGGGATGGAGGTGACGGCGGCTACAGACACTTTCGTGGATTTTTGATCGGTTACTTAGGGTTTCCGTATCAGAACCAATCTATAGGCGGAAGGAGAGGCCGAGGGGGTGCTGGGTCGGCCAGACCACCCCTGGCGTGGGCCAGGCCTGGCCGCGCGGCCAGGTGGTGTGGCCGGGCCCCAGCCCCTCTCCGTCTCGTATTCTGGCTCGAGATGTCTTCCGAAAAAATAGTGACTTTGGCTTTTGTCCCGTCCAATTCCGAGAATATTCATTTTCTGACTTCCTACAACCAAAAACAGCAGAAAACATGCAGCTGGCACTGTGGCTCTTGTTAATAGGTTAGTCCAAGAAATCATATGGAAAGTACTCCAAAGTGTGGACAAAACACAAGAAAGTAGATAAAACCAAGCATGGAACATCAAAAATTATAGATACATTTGCAATGTATCAGCCAGCCGCCACATTTTGCTCGCTCCACCGCAGCCTAGCACCATCCCACCCCACGTACCGGTTCGTCGTCGTCACTTCCACGCACACACACTGCTCGCTGGAGGACCTCACCGCCGCCCGATGCCGTCCGCCGTCGTTAGCAGAATTGGACCACCACGATGCTCGTTGACGCCCCGGACCTCTTTGATAAGATCAGCCGCGTCGACCTCTATCCACTCATACCAGTCTTATCATCTCCTTTGCCCTCTAGCACCAGTTCCCCTTTCCCACCGAAACCCTGGCTCGGGCGGGAGCTCCGCCGTCGCCATGGGAACCACCCCTGGCCTATCTGAGTGCACCACAGAGCTCGTCTCTGTCTTCTTGTTCATCTCTGACAAGCCTCGTAAGCAGGCGCGCTCTGTGTGGTGTGGAATCAAGCTCGATAGCTCACCGGCCGCCACCATCATGATCGTCGATTTCAGCATCACCTGACTTCGCCTCGCATCCTCGACCCCACCATCATCATCCTGGTGAGCCAAGGGTGCTCAGGCATCTCTCCTTTCGTCCTCTCATGCCCTGTATCAGCCTGTCATCATGCATCACAGTCGGTTGCCGTATGTTGTTGTCGCCGGAGTTGCTCCAGTGACCAATAGAGGACGGCGACACCACCTTTAGGTTCCCATCGATCCCCTTTGTCCAAGCTGCTTTCTCCGTTGCCCTACAAGCTCTAGACCGACGTGTCCTTGCTCGGCCTGGGAGCTCTAGCCATCGCTGACGTCACCTCAACGTCATGCTGGCATCACCCTCAGCCGTTTGACTAGTCCACTACACGCGTGGCATCCAACGTGGCCACTGGCCCATGGGTCAGTGACTTAGGGTAGGAATTGGCCCAGTATAAAAAATATCTCTATTTAGTAATTAGATAAAACAATATAAGTTTAAATAGAAATAAATTTCAGGAATTTAAGAAAATGATTAAATCTTATAAATTTAATATCTTATGTTTTATAACTCAGAAAAATATGTTTAATATATGAAAATTTACAGAAAAATAAAATATATAATTTAGCTTTATTATCAAACATTATTGTATTAACTATTTAAATAATTATTATTTAATAAAGATTTTATAAGTAATAGTACTTTGAAAATTCATATTTTAATATTGGTAAATAAGAAAAATATAAATAATATACCAAAATTCTTAGAAAACCAAAATCTATAATTACAAACTTGTTTCATTTATTTTTCTGTCACTTAACTAAGTGTTTATTATTTTTTTAGTTTTTATAAAGTGATAAAACTTATAAAATCATATCTTATTATTTAAAAATCACAAAAATACCTATAATTTACCAAATTGAGCACAAAAAATAAAATCTACACATCAAAATTTTCAACTCTCACTTTTGAAGTAAAATAAAAGGTAAAGGTTTAATAAAACTAGTTTAAACCCTTTTCTTTTGTTTTAATGCATACAAATTATATAAAACTTTGCTTATGCCTTTAAAATAAGTTATTTAAAATCTAAAAGTATAATAACAAGTTCAATTGATATTTAAGTGAAGTCAAGATAGGTCTAACCAATTCAAGTTGTACTTACTAAAACTACCATTTAGAATTAAGTAAATCTTACTCTCCAAAAATATTTTATCAATTATAAAATCATCAAGATTTGAGTACTAGTTCTTTTACAAGTTTGGGAATCCACTTTAAAAGCTAAACAAAGTCTTTAAGTATTTAACATAATGCCATTCCCATGTTTATAGAAATAACTATTAATTCTATAATAGGTAAGTGATTCTATTCACATATAAAATCAAGAGAACACCAATTCCATAAAGACATAATACTTCTGTTTCACCTTCATGAAGTGTTAAGAGTCTCCACTTGCTAGTGGAATAGCTATTCAAAAATACTAATCATTTTCTACTTTAATACTTGTAATTAATAAGAAAACCTTAAAGTGTTAACTTCAAGTTTAAATGATTTTACTTTATAAAGTAATCTTTTCTTCAAAAGTTATTATTTTAAGAAACATTAAAAGTAATCCTTGAACACTTCTTTTAAAGCTCTAATTGATTCTTAATCTTGCTTAAGAAATATTTTAGATACCATGACTCATTTGAGTGATTTAGTATTGTATGCTACTTATTGTACTTACATATTATTTCACGCACTCTCACAAGCCTTAACAAGAAGCACATGTGTGAAGCTGGTATAAAAGTGTAACACATTCCAAAGAACTCATCACAAGCTTCAAACCCTAGATCAGATACGATTAGTCTGGGGTTTCGCGTTTATAAACTACATTACATTACTTATGCATAATTGCATCTTGCTTCTTTAAACATTAGTCCTTACCGGACCAATGATGTTATTTCTAGATTTTGGATCTTTTAGTATCTCAAAGACCGTGAGTGTATAATCTTGCAATCACAAAAGGCAAGTTCACAACTTGCTCATGTCCTTTGATTATTATCTATCAAATGCTTGTAACTCAAATGTTGTCATCACCTGCATTTCAGATAGGTCAAAAAACACTATTTTCGTAATAATATGATTATGGATTATTTACCAGATGGTAATAATCTACTGATACAGTTCCAATGGTAAAGGAACATAATATCTAGGACTTAATCAACCAATGTCGCCGGTGATTCTAGCACCGTATATTACGCGTTAAACATAAGACTTGGAATGGGATGGGAAAGTCAGCTGTATCTTCTTCCTCTCGCATGCATCCGGATGGCCAGGTCATGGCTGTTATCCTCGTAGCATGCATTAATCTATAATTCGTAGAGGATATGCAGCATATGGGTGGGAACCCTCAACGTCCCACGATAGTTCTGGCATCTGATGGTTTGTACTAACCATTGCCATAATTCAAGATGTGGGCATGGCGTACACCAAGGGGACATGCAGGGTCGCAAAGGGGGCAGTGATTGGCTTGGATATTAGACTAGGCCCCATACCAAGGAAGTATGGACAACCTTGTGACTTGGATGTGCAACAAGGCTAAGGTCTCTTATGGGTAAAGCAACGCACCTCTGTAGAGTGTAAGAACTATGACATGTTACTCCCTGTTCCGGGAAGGAGCTACGAACACGGCGGGAAAGGAACCCCACGAAGGTTCTGGTCAACCTGTGAAGGCTGTCGGACATAGTTTTCAGAATAAAAGCAACCTTTGAAGAAATGTTTACGAAAACCTGCATTGCCTACGACCTTTGGTATGTGGCTGTAGAGATAGTGCATCATACACTCCTTTTTAGTGAACTTGCTGAGTACGCTCATACTCAACCGTACCTTCTTAACACTTGCTAGGTTCTAAGTCATTGAAGACGCCATCAACATAAATTTCTTCTTAAGAAACCATCATCGGAAGCTCAAGTTCTTCAATTAAGTCGATGAAGTCAACATATATATCAACCGAAGTGAAGACGAAGTTCTTGATTAGATAGGAGTAGATACTCCAGCCATAACACCCATTTCTGTAGAGCTTTGCATTGACAGCAATTGCAAGCCAATTAGTTTAGATGCTAGTCTTATTAGTCAGATAGTTCTGAGTTATTACTTCTGGTTTTTCTTTGTAAGAAGTTTCTTTCTCTCTCTTTAACCTAGAATGTTCTCTGGATCTTTTGTAAAGAGTCAAGTTGTAATCTATAGTCTTGTCTTGGACCTGTTGTGTTTCTGTTGTACCACTCTGAGGGATGTAATACTAGTGAACGGTGTTTCATTGGTGTTATGTCAACGACTATAGTGTACTACATCATACAGTGGTATGCTGGGTCACCGCAACAATTAACCCCACTTGTTATCACAATGGAGTGAAATGTCATGATCAATACAAGTCAACTCCTCATTCTGAAATGTAAGAGAGTACGAACTTCAGGGCCAAAGTTTATTTTAAGGGGGAGAGTCTGTAACATCCCAGCATTAGAGCTTAGAAATGAGGCGAGATAAGGTGTGTGCATTGCATTCATGCATAGAAAATCCGGATAATTTTCGCGATTTTAAATAAAACTTGCCAAAGTGATTGAAGCTTCTCTTAATTTGGTGGAACTAAAGTAGATCATCAAGTTGACTGCGATAAGTTTCAATATGACCTTTGCTAAAACCTTATCTTTGGGTAACATAATTTGATCTAAGGGTAGATCAAATGTAATAAAATTAAGTCACAACACACTACTTAATAAGGAGTACTAGATCTTCTAGAGATCATTACATGGTATTCCATACAACAACTCAAGGATGAATATTTAATCTTCTAAAGATGATATCAAGGTATTATCTACCACAAACCATGAATACCAAGTTAAGTATATAACTTAAGTAAAGAAACTCCATAACTAAATCTTGATACGCTTGCCTGCAATAGTTATTCCTACCATGGGTATCATGGTAGTTCTTAAACATTAACTCTTGTTACAAATAGAGTAGAAAGAGAAGTTGAGCCAAGACCATTCATCACATACCCTTAGTGTCATGTTAATAGATGACAATCCTATTCAACCAAGTCTTAGAGATAATTGATCATCAAGGTTGAGTGATCAATTCTTGACCTAGAACTTATTGTTCTTAGCTTTGACCTGTTATATTGACCTTCTAGAGACCTTAAGTAAAATAATAAAAGAAGGAACTAGTATGGTAGAGTATGCCATCATCAATGGAATGTGATCCTCGGTGGAGATCAAACCATCTGATGTTGGAGGAGATAACTCACTCATGAGTTAACTAGAAGAAGTACCTAAACCCAAGAGTTTAGATAATAATTATGAAGCTATGAGAAAGCTAGTAGTATTAGAGTATCCAAAGATAATCATGTTAAGCCAAGTAGATATAGATATGGAGTAAGCTTCCTTAACAAGATAATATTTATAGAGAGACTAGTACAAGTCTACTACTTAGTTGATTATAGATCTTGATCAGACAATTAGAAGCCTAAGCTTTGTATGATCAAAGGATGGTGGTCATTATTCTCAAGTCACTTGAGAATAGATGACTATGTGTTAAAGAAGAGTTGTGAGTATACCAAATTAGGTAAAGCCCTAGTAAGATGAATCATCCAGCTTGATTATGAGAAGTCAAGCTAGAGTTTGATGAAGTATAAAATATGAGTTGTATGGAGTAGTTGGAAGCATAGTAGTGTAACCAAGCTAATACAAGAACAAACTTGTATTATGGGGAGTAGTACCATACCTATTCCATAGGATCATTATCACATGTGATATAGAGAGAACTATAATCTTGCAAGCCTTAGAAGTAGATGCAAGGTAAATATGAAGGAGTTTAGGAATGAAGTTAGTAATAGCTATAGTGATGGATTCATCAGAGGTAATTTAGAAATGGAAGTAATATATATACTAGGAGAAGAATGAAGGAATATTGTTGAAGTGGCATGACCATGTCATCATATGATGCTGGATATGGTGGAGCCAGTTGACTAGATCAGTTAGACAAAAGAGATCTTAGTGAAGCATATGAGAGATGTAAATAGAGAATATTTAGGAAAGGAATTCTTTAATTGTGATCCAAGCTTAGTGAAGTGTGAGGATAGGAATTCTTTAAAAGCATTCACCAAGATCATATCAACCAGGACAAGACCTATGTCTACCTCTTTGTCCAAAGCCCTAGAATCAAATTGATAGTGGAACCATTTCCTATTCCTACGTAACCATTGAATAATATCTCTTGGACAAATGAAGCTTCCAAGAGGAACTAGAGAACCAAATGAGTGTTTATGGATGGAAGCCTTGTCCACCCTATTGTCTTAAACCTTAATAGAAACCTAGACCCATGAACCATCAAGGCCACATTAAGAAGTAATCTTTGTAGCCCACTCTAAGTTGAGATGATATTTAGGATTATAACAGTTAGGAGCAATCCTTGAACCTTGATCCCTAGCAACATTCACTAATTAACTTCAGGGTAGTGTATCCTCTAGGGGTCCATAGTAAGTGTGGTATTAGAAACCTTGAATAAGTGTTGCTGGGCATTAAGATCACCTGTGTCACATGAATGATAACGGTTGTTCACCATTATATAATAAACTTCTATTAAAACTATAACCACACTTAAGAAGGTAATGAACAACTAGTTCAAGAAGTGATACATGCCCACTTTGGAATAAGTAGGATGGTGATAGATAGAATTTTAGAGGAATTTGAATAAAGTAATTTCCAAACGTTGAGAACCATAAAACTAAACCTTCTACAAACTAAAGATAGCTATTTGTAAATGAATATTTTCATTCCTTTATAAATAATCATTATTCATGCTTAATGACTTAACCAAGATTGCTCTATAATAATTCTAGACACTACAATACAAGTAGAATTTGAATAGGAAAAGTCACCAACTTTAAAGAACCTTGGAATTCAAATCACTACATTATAAACCCCAGGGTTTAATACCTTGTAATATATTTACATGGTTCCTTTATGAAGCCAAGTATGAATAGAGTTCTCTACATATCATTCAACATTTTAAATCTCTGCCATAAACATTATCATGGTGAAAATAAGAATATTTCATAAGGTTTACCTTAGAAGAAGCAAATCCCTAAAACCCTAATTAATATATACATTACTAAATAAAAGAACCCTTCATATAGTTATGAATATTTTATACACAATAAGAAATGGAGAGAAGATGGTCATAATTTCTTTATACAACAATATTCATTACCTACAAATTTTCTGGATATTTAAATCCTTGAAGAAACTCATATTTAAAATGAATTTGTAAAAAACAGAAAAAATAGAAATAGAAATAGAAGTTCTTTTCGCCTAACCAATGCTCACGAGCAGTAGAAGTCACCTCTCGGTCGCTTCGTCGTGGCCCGATAGGAGCCCAGGCCCAGGTACCGCTTTGTCGTCGTCTTCCTCGGCGTCACAAGCAGCTCTCTGGAACGAGCGTCATCGCCCGATGCCAATCATCGTCATCAGCAAAATTGGACCGCCACGATGCTCGTCGATGCCCCACACCTTGTTGATAAGATTGGCCATGTTGTCCTCTATCCATCCATACTAGTCTTATCTCCTCTCTCACCCTCTAGAGCAAATCCCCATTTCTCACTGAAACCCTAGCCTATGCCATCGTCGTTCTCCATCATTCTCAGCAGCTCCAAGTGAAGTTGAGGCTGCCGTTAAGTTCGCCTTGCCATCCTCGTTCGTCTCCGACAAGTCTCACAGGCAGGCGTGCCACGAGCGGCGCGGAATCGAGCCCGAAGTATCGTCGGCCACCATGGCCATTACCGGCGATTCACCGTCACCGGTCCTCCCCATGCCTCGTCGACCCTACCACCAGCATCCCGGTGAGCCAATGGTACTCAGGCACCTTTTCAATCTTTCCCCCTCGCTCTGGTCTGTTCTGCCACCGTGAATCATCATCGGCCGCTATAGTTGGTCGTCGCCGGAGTAACTCCGGTGACCATTTACTAGCGGTGTGACCATGGTCTGACTCGCCTTGCGCTTCTCTGTCGAATGCAGCCAACCCCGCTTGCTCACGCGCTCTCAATCGACAGATCGATCCTCGACCTGGGAGGATCCCTCCCAGGTGATGTTAGCATGACATCATGCTGATGTCATATTAGCGTTTTTATGTATTGTTTTAAGTTTCTAGAAATGATGTGGCAGTGGTCCCACGGGTCAGTGACCCTCGCTAGAATTGGGTGTAGTGTAAAAAAAGATCCAGTTGAGTGCTGACGTCAGCACTCACGCAGAAAATCATTTATTAGTTATTTCAATAAATCCAGAAAATGAATAAATCTTGTTAAATCAATATCTTTTGTTTTATAATTTAGAAAAATCTATATAATATATCAAAATGTTCAGAAAAATAAATTCTATAATATAAACCAATTATCATGTTTTAATTTCCAACTTAAATAAAATAATTAATATTAATAAGTAAATAACCTATTAGGGATAAATCTTAAATCAATATATTCTATTATTTAAAATTCATAAAAATAAGTATAATATATCAAAATTCTTATAAAAACAAAATATACATTTATAAACTTATTTTGTGCATTTTTGTGACATTTAACTAAGTATTTCTTATTTATTTAGTATTCATAAAGTGATAAAACTTATAAAAAACATATCTTATTATTTAAAAATCACAAAATACATATAATATACCAAAATGATCACAAAAATAATATCTACATGTTAAAAATGTAACATTCCACTTTTGAAGTAACTAAAAATTTAATACCCTAATTGTCAACACTCGGATTTTTAATCCCAGATTCCTGTTATGCCATACATCACAATCCCAGGATTATCATTTTTGCGAGACATAACAGATTGGATATCATAGTACATCATCCATTACAAACCATAATAAGGTCTTACACAAACAAAGGATCTCATGATCCAGTCTTAGTACAAACAAGTAGCGGAATAAATAGCGTAGCGGTGGGCTCCATTTTCAGTGTCACAGGCAATGCTGACGGTGGGAGATGATCCTAGTTGTCGTAGCCGTCCTGATATCCTCCTTCGGGCTAATCCTCCTCATAGTCTGGCCACGGAAATAGCCAGGGATAAAGCCATAAATACTCGCAAACTATCACTAACAAGTAAGGTAGTTCTAGTAGGAATGCTAATTTCTAAGTTTATTTATAAAGTTAAGTTTGAAACCTAAGCTGAGTTCCGAAACAAAGAAACGTAAAATAAAGTTTGAAATCACCTAAGTGGGAACTTAGTTGTCATAGTCATAACCATATTGTGGTCAAGTCATGTAACATCTCAAAACTTTAATCCAAGCTTATCAAGATCCAAATCATCAAAATTTAGGGTTAACAAAAACTTTTCCAAATTAAAAATGAAAGCATTCATGTGTATGTGCATTTAAATTAGGAATTGAATTGAATTGCCATGGTTCTGGGATTCTTTGCTTGTAAAATGTTTCTTAGGTGAAATAAACATCATCTACATCATTCCCAAACTTTTCCCAAAGAAGAACAACTCAAAATGAATAATTGAAATGAATGGTCATTTTGGCCAAATTAACTATCATGCCTACTTTGGATATTCCTAGTACTCAAAACTTAACAGAAACATGTGTGGTTCTTTACACCCCTTGATAGTACACATAATGAGGTACCAAGGCCCACTTTGTGATCTGCAAAAATCTTTCAAATGCTAATTTTAAATGACAGTTTAAAATTGAATCTATTTCATATGGGAAGATCCCACTATTTCAAAAACCACTCAAACAAGCTCAATTTTCAAAACCCAAGAACCCACAGAGTCTCAAGCTTACTCCTAGCAAACACACCAAAAATCTTTTCAAAATTCAAAAGTTTATTTCATACGGCCATTTCATCAAACACTTGGCAGGCATGATTTACACCCTAATCCTAGCTCACTGTTTTGAATAGGGTTTTTCCCCCAAATGATCTTCATTTAATCCCTTTGTCCCCCCAGGGTCTAACCATACCATTAGCACCCATCCCCTACCCTCCTACTGGCAAAGCCATGCCATGCTGAGCCACCCCTCGCTGGCCGACCATGCACTCGGCCCAGCAGACCACTTCCCTCTCTCTCGCCATGTCTAGGAGGTAGCCAGGACCTCACCGCCACCCTCTGTCTCCTGCCCGAGCCAAGCACAGCAGTGGACCACCAAGGAGCTCCCGCGCCTAGTGCCACCGAGCCATGCCAAGCACACGCCAGAGCGCCGCACTCGGCACACGTGCACAAGCCGCCGCTCGACCGCAGCCCGCTCCCACCGCTCCGCCACGACCCAGGGAACACGACGGACACGCCTGTTCGCTGCCCGACGCACCACAACCACCGCTCACCGTGGACACCGCCGCCTCTGCCGCTCAGAGCGCCAGCTGCCCCCGACCGCATACCACCGCCCCTATGCCCGCACTGAGTTCCTAGAGCACCGCCAGGAGACCGCCTGTCGATCGCCACCCTCAGCCATGCCGCTAGCCGCCCATAGCCATGTCGCCACCATCGCCTGCCCATCCCTCTCGGTCTCGCCATCGAGCCTATAAAAGGAGGGCACCCCTAGCCATTTGAAGCACACCACTCCACTCCCCACATCTCACTGACCATTCCCCACCTCTAGCCGGAGCAGCACGAGCAGTTGCTCGCCAGAATTTGGCCGGAGTAGCCCGCGGCATAGGAGGAAGGGGCGCTGTTGATTGTGACCACCCCCGGAGCTGCCTCGACCGTCCCTAAGCTCGTCGTCGACCACTAGTCCGTTTGCCCGCCTCACCGACCTTGCTGGAGTCCTGGTACGCCCCCTATGCACCCGCACCGAGCCGCTAGGGTTCGATCTCGCCGACGACAGGTCCGTTGTCGACGACAAGCCACAACCATTGATCCTCGGTCTGATCTAACGGCCCACATCACCTTGTACCGCTTCGCGCGTTATGAGCCGCTGACTTGTGGACCCCCCCCCCTGTCAGATGAGCCCTGCGTCGCGGAGTGACACTGGGCCGGCCATTAGGGTTTCCCGCGCGACCCAGTTAGTTTGAATTAGGATTTTTCTATTTAGTTTAAACTTAGTTCTGTCTCTGAGTTTGAAAATCAATTCAGAGAGATTTACAAATCCATTTTGCATGAAACCAATTTTTCCTGAAAGCTATTGAAATGATCTATCCAAGCCCGTTGGATTTAATTCAATTAGAGTTATAGATCTCTCCTAGTAAAAATAACAAAACAGAAGCATTTGCACCTTGCAACATTTTTATAAAATCAACCAAGATAGGTTTTGAGTTGATTCCAACTCTCAAAAATCACATTTCACCATATCTATCTAAATATGTAATAATATTAAGGTTTACATGCAGTGACTTTGGACTAGTACCAAAATAATGCTATATAGGAATTTCTAGTCACTTTAAATCATTAAATATTGAACTTAAACCAAAGTAATTATGATCCAATCCTTAAATCACATTCCCACATGTTGGAATATGTGGTGATGACTGATGTCTATGCACTTCTATTCTTGTAGACAGTTGTTGGGCCACCAAGTGCAGAGGTTTGTAGAACAGCAGCAAGTTTTCCTTTAAGTGGATCACCCAAGGTTTATCGAACTCAGGGAGGAAGTGGTCAAAGGTATCCCCTCTCAAGCAACCCTGCAATCAAGATACAAGAAGTCCCTTGTGTCCCCAACACACCCAATACACTTGTCAGGTGTATAGGTGCACTAGTTCGGCGAAGAGATAGTGAAATACAAGTGGTATGGATAATTATAAGTGGTAATGGTGATAGAAAATAGCTTGATGGCGTGTGGTTGATGTGGGAAAATACTAAAGGCAAACTGAAATAAAGAAGGAAGCAGGCAAACATGTAATAGATCTAATTGCAAATGGTGTATCAATGCTAAGAAACATGGCCTAGGGATCATACTTTCACTAGTGAACACTCTCATATAAATATATTCTCTTTATGATACTACTCTTAACTACTCTCCGGTTGGACACTCTAATCAACGGTAGGGCTATAACAGCACACCTCAAAGTAAGCCTTTCGCATCTAGAAAACCCCACATTGTCACCTTGAGTACTAGATGGTTCCAACAAACACCATAATTTCATAAAGACATCCAACTCCAAATATAACTCATAACAAGTATTCGAGAACTCTAGCCTAAGTGCCACCATGGTGTGCACGCTGTCACTTTCACACACATGGGGAGAGCAGAGATCTATTAAAGCACTTGAGTAGCAAGGTAGATCTATGTTGGGTTCGCAGCATAGAAAACAAAAAATTCCTACGGTGTGAACTACACGCCAAGATCTATCTACTAGGTACAAAGCAACGGGTGGACATACATCCAACGAGAACTTACCCTCGTAGACAACGAGCTTTGTTAACGAGTAGGAACTCGTGGTTGATGTAGTCGTACACTTGCCGATCTCAAGATCGTGAGGAAGTCCAGCAGGTCCGACTCCAGCACGTCCATCAGATCCAGCTCTAGCAGCACCAAGTCTAGCACCGCAAAGCAGCGGTGCATCCGTGATCGCACACATGTCCGGTACCCCGACAGTCTCTGTCCCTCGCTCCAGCAAAGTAGCGGAAGCAGAAACTCCTTTCCAGATAAAGCCACCGGGAACATGTATCTCGCTAATCTGAGACCATGGGGGAATAATACTAGAGGGGGAGTGACATGGGTATACCGTACAGGTACTCAAGCTTGGTATATACGGTCCAAATACATATAGGCCCACGGTGTCGCCAAGGCCCGGATGGAGGGACTCGAGTAACCTAGGGACTCTCGATTGCTTGAAGACAAGAAGAAGCTAAAGATAGAAAGAAGAAGCAAAAGACGACAGCAGTCGCGAAAGTGTTTTAGTACCTGCCTAGGTCATCGACTGAACAAGCAACCAAAAGACGACAGCAGTCGCAAAAGTTCTTTAGTCCCTGCGTGAGTCTTCGACTCAACCAGGCACTCGGGGGCTACTCCCATAGGGAGCGCTGGTCGCGCACCCTATGATTATTTGTACAAAAAAGGGGTGTGTTGATAACATCCACACTCGAAACTCATGGCGACACCGCCTCATAATTTTTCCCTACAAAGAGACTGCGTCTCCTGGGTTACCCGAATCGTCTCCGCGATAATAAAATTCGGATGTCGCGCCTATGGCGTGAAGGTAAGACCTGAATAATGCCTGGCAACGCATTTAACTGCGCACTACCAGAAATATACCCGTGCCTACAGGCACGATGAACATGCCTTGACGGACGCGTCAAGTGCTCACACCCATATAACTGGAATTCGACTCCTGTAAGACCCCCGCGACCTGAGTCGAATTACACCAGCACTTTTCCGGATTCGAGTTCGGGGACTCGAATTTGAGTAGATTGTGTTGTTTCACCCTAAGGTGGTTAACTGATACCGATGCTTCGGTTATATCAGGCACGTATATCAACAATCCCTATGACACAAATACAAGCAATCGAAATGTACTCATCTGGGCACTCGAAGCCTTCAAAAAGTCCCCAGTCGAATCTGCGATTCCACTGGACACTCGGGGGCTACTGACATGGGTATACCCTACAGGTACTCAAGCTTGGTATATACGGTCCAAATACATACAGGCCCACGGTGTCGCCAAGGCCCGGATGGAGGGACTCGAGTAACCTAGGGACTCTCGATTGCTTGAAAGACAAGAAGAAGCTAAAGATAGAAAGTTTGAAGGGGAAAACCCTAACTTGTAACCGACTCAACCTGCTACCTGAGACCTAGCCTATCTATATAAAGGCTAGGAGGGGGCGGCGAGGAGGACACACGTAACCCTAGTTTCCACAACCCTTGCCAGATTGCATCTACGCACCATTGTAACTTTCGACTCCTTCGATAATTCCACGAGCAGACAAGCAGGAGTAGGGACCTCTACGAGGCCTGAACCTGGGTAAATCCTTTGTCCCCTGTGTGCTTGTTTGCTAGTCGATAGATGTCTCCAGCTCTCCCTCCTTCTCCAAAACCCAAGTCCATAACAATGGGCATTGACGAGTTAAACCCTCGTCAATTGGCGTCGTCTGTGGGAATTGGGAGTGCTGATGTTGCGGCTTCTTCGGCCCCATCAAACGCGATCTACAACTCTGCAACAGCGGAGATTCGCCAGCTTTTCGGCGCCTTCGACTTCATCGTCCACATGCCGGCTACTCGCCCGGCCTTCGAGTCCGTAGGCGACGGAATCAGCCTGGCGATTGGGAGCTTCCGCTTCCAAGTTGGTCAGATGGGCACGCCTCGTATGCCCGATCAGCCGACAACACCGACGATTGCCCCAGCATCATGGTTCCCTCCATCGATCGGCACCCTCAGCGAGCTCAACGCTCTGGTGACAATTGGGAACATGGTCATCGACAGCAGTCGCGACTCCGACCTAAGCGATCTGGCCACTGAATATGGAACCTACGGTTCCGAATCTGAAAGTTGTGGAAGCAACAGCTTCCCAAATCACTTCATGTGCGCCGTCATCAACACGGGCAACACCTCCGCCAACCGCGGCAATGGTGGTAACACCGGCAACGGCACCGACCCGCCCAACGCCGCCAACCGCGGCAACAGTGGCAATGGAGGAGCAGTCGAACCCCCCAACATAATCAACGAGCAAACCGGCGAACGCGTCGTGATCAGGATCAACGAGCAAGAGTGGGAACGCTGCCGCGAAGCCCTACGAGGTGCACCTCTACCCTTTGGGTCCCCTCAGGAACTACTGATGGGTTACCACTGGCTCCTAAAAGAGGAATTCAAGCGCCAGAAACAAGCAATCGTGCAACTTGAGGCGTGTAAAAAGGCAGCGGACGAGTCAAGCCTTTGTCGCGCTGGGCTCTCCTCCTATGGAGGATCCTCCTCAAGAGGCAACGAGCATCTCGCCAGGAAGAGGCAATCGCGGATGGCTCACCTCACCGAACAAGAATGCATAGACGCCGCGAAAGTCCTCGACTTCGGCTCTATGACAGTCGACACGAGAGGCAACGTGGTTTCCAGGATGCCACAGGCCGCAGTGACAGCGGCCACCATGTACCTTCTCAATAACCAGCCACCGGCTGGAGATCCCCGAACGGCCATGCACCGATCTACGATCGCGGGCCTGGGGCTAATCGAGGCCGCCCTCGACAAAGAACCAGTACCAGACCCAAAAAAGGGCAAAGCGTTAGCAAAACGCTACTCCTCGCCCTCGTCAAGCGATGACAGTCACGACCTATCTCGGCGCCGCCGTTCACGACGACACGATCGCGACTATGATGCACGTGACGAACTCACGCAGCGCAAGATCGACAAGTGAAGGGCACGACGTGATCGGTCGACTGATTCAGAAGAAGAAGATGGGGAGCTCTGTGGCGCCAGATGCTTCAGCAGATCCATCAGGCAAAAGCGAATGCCTAAAGGGTTCGAACTCCCATCGGAGAACCCGGAATTTGACGGTCTGCAGGACCCCAAGATCTGGCTGGAGGATCACATCTCCTCCGTCAGACTGCACGAAGGCAGTCGAAGTACTGCCATGCAATGCTTGCAGCTACAGCTGTAGGGCGCCGCCCGGGCATGGCTCAATAACCTCCCACTTGGATCCATTCGTAGCTAGGATGAGCTGGTCTACACAAACGCCCCGCTTCAATCAAAGAGCTGAGATGTTGCCAGCAAAAATCTGGCGAATCGCTGCGCTCTTACATCCAAAGATGGTCCATCATCAAGAACTCCGCGGAGAACATCTCGGAAGACCGCGCAATTGATGCATTCAATGGTGGTGTCCGTCGCATGGAACTCAGGGAGGAGCTAGGTCGCTCGAAGCCCAAGACCATCGACCACCTGATGGAGATCGCGAATCGGTGGGCCGATGGGGAAGATTCGTTGAAGAACCGCGTTCACTCTAACGAGGAGGCAGAACTCGAACGAAGACGCGACCGCCGGAGTAAACGTCGTATGCGCGTCTACGACGATCACGATGATGTCAACATGGTCACAGCCGGCTATGCCGATAGACGCGATGATAACCGCAACAGCGGATACCGCAGCGGCGGATACCGCGACTCCGGGAAAACCACGCAAGTATGGCAACACCGCACTCGCGATGAAGCACCCGTGACCTCCATCGAAGACAAACTGTCCGGACCATGCACGGTACACTTCTACATCGACAAGCATGATGGCAAGAGAAAGTCTAGTCACCTCCTCAAGGACTGCCACGAGTTCCTCAAGCTACATGAGGGGTTGGTTCGGATGAACCGCAATGCAGTCGAAAGAGGCTACGGAACCGCTCCAGGCGCAGTGGCACATGGCGCACCACCACCACCACCTGGGCCACCCCCGAACGGAGCTGCACCGGACCAGCACCACGGAGGCGAACCATACCCACGGGCCATGGGTAACATGATGATCCAAAAGGGACGCCCCTCCAATAGGGTGCAGAAGGCCATCACTCGCCAAGTCAACTTGGCCATGCACTCGCCACCATCCATCACTGAGTACCTCAGTGGTAGTGAGTCATCCATTACCTTCGACAAACGCGACCACCCGCCTCAAGTACCTCGCCCAGGTCATTGCCCCCTCGTACTCGAGACGCAAATTGGAGGCTTCGACATGAGTCGCGTCTTCATGGATGGCGGAAGCGGTATCAACCTCATATTCGCAAGTACCTTGCGAGCAATGAGGATCCCTCTAACCTGCTTGGAGGCATCGGACACAATGTTCCACGGCATCGTCCCAGGAAAAGGCGTATACCCCCTGGGCAAAATCAACCTTGATGTCATATTCGGCACGCCGAAGAACTTCCAGCGCGAGCGCATCGACTTTGAAGTTGTCGACTGGCCCTCACAATACCACTGCATCCTCGGGTGCGTCGCGTTCGCTAGGTTCATGGCAGTACCTCACTACGCCTACCTGCAGATGAAAATGCCAGGTCCCAACAGCGTCATCACGATCAATGGGAGTTTCGAGCAATCTGACAATTGCGATAGGGAATTCAACAGAATCTCCCAGTCCTTCGGCATGCAGGAGGAGCTCGCGTGATTGAAGGAAACGACAGACAACAGTCTGCCCCCCTGAGTAGGCCAAGCTCACTTGACCTCTCCTTTGACTCATCTGTGCACACAAAGAAGGTGCAGGTCCATCCATAAGATCCCGCTAAAACGGCCCTCCTCGCCAACAACTTGAGTCCCGCATAGGAACTCGTGCTCGTCGAATTCCTCCGTGAGCATTGGGAAATTTTTGCCTGGTGTCCTGCGGACATGCCAGGAGTTCCTAGGGAATTCGCCGAGCACGCACTCAACGTCAACCCCGACACAAGGCCAGTCAAGCAAACAATCAGGCGACTGTCTGAGCCACGGGCACAGGCAGTCGGAATGGAGATCAACAGACTCCTCGAGGCCAAATTCATACGCGAGATCAAGGAAAGCACTTGGCTCGCCAATACGGTGCTGGTGCCCAAAAAGGACACGGATATCCTGCGGATGTGCGTGGACTTTACTTCTCTAAACAAGCACTGCCCAAAAGATCACTTCCCGCTACCACGGATCAATCAAATCATCGACTCCACCGCTGGATGCGAGCGCCTCTGCTTCCTCGACGCCTACTCAGGCTATAACCAAATTCGAATGAAGGAGGAAGACCAGGAGAAGACCGCGTTTACTACGCCCTTCGGCGTGTTCTGCTACAACACAATGCCCTTCGGCTTAAAAAACGCGGGAGCCACATACCAGCGATGCATGCAGGCTTGCCTCAAGGAGCAACTTGGTCGCAACATCTAAGTCTATGTCGACGACATAGTAATCAAAACCAAGGAAGAAGCCTCTCTAATTGACGACTTGCGCGAAACCTTCGCCAATCTCGATCGCTACCGGATAAAGCTCAATCCGGACAAATGCGCCTTCGGCGTACCCTCTGGGCAACTGCTCGGGTATCTTATCTCCGCGAGAGGGATTGGGGCAAACCCGAAAAAGATAAAGGCCATACTGGCCATGGAGAAGCCAAAGAACATAAGAGGCGTTCAGCAACTAACCGGGCAAATCGCGGCCCTCAGTCGATTTATCAGTCGAATGGGAGAAAAGGCGCTGCCCTTCTATCAGCTCCTCCGCAAAGCTGACAAATTCGAATGGACCAACGAAGCGCAAGAAGCATTTGAAGACCTCAAGCGCCTGCTATCCACCTCGCCAGTATTGGTAACTCCACGAGAAAGGGAACCACTGCTGCTGTACATCTCTGCCACCAACCAAGTGGTTAGCACAGTGCTCGTCGTCGAACGGGCCGAGGAAAACAAGGTCCATGGCGTACAACGCCCGGTATACTACCTCAGCGAGGTCCTCACACCAACAAAGCAGCGGTACCCGCACTACCAGAAGCTGGCGTATGGCGTCTTTATGACCGCCCGGCGACTGTGCCATTACTTCTAGGAACACCCAATCGTGGTAGTCAACGACGCCCCATTGGGACATATCCTCAATAACCCAGACGCCACAGGACGAGTCGCGCTTTGGGGAATTGAACTGTCTCCACGAGACATCCATTACGAAAAGCGCAGCGCAATCAAGTCGCAAGTTCTCCCTGACTTCCTCGTACATTGGATGGAAAACCAACTCCCAGACAGGCCAGACATGTCCTACCTCTGGACAATGCACTTCGATGGGTCCAAGAGGAAAGATGGAGCAGGAGCAGGTGTCATACTGACATCGCCTCAAGGGGACAAGCTGAAGTACGTCCTGCGAATGCAGTTCACAGCCTCAAACAACGAGGCTGAATACGAGGCCCTGTTACACGGGATGAGAATGGCAAAAGCCTGCGGCGCAAAGAGGCTAATCATATATGGTGACTCCAAGTTGGTCGTCAACCAAACAATGCACGAGTGCGACGCACTAAACGACAACATGATCGCATACCGCGACCTCTACGACACACTTGAAGGAGACTTCGATGGTTGCGAGTTGCGACACATAGGTTGCGAAAGCAATGAGAAGGTGGACGCACTCGCCAACATAGGCTCCACCTGCGCACCCATACCACCTGGGGTATTTCTCGAGCGCATATGCGAACGCTCCATTAAGTCGAAGGCCGCAGAGAAGAAAACAAGCGCAACAACGGACTCAGGGGCTACGCCACCCAATGAGCCAATGACAATCGATGACTTGGAGCTCGACACAGGACTCGAGGGACCAATGAGCGTCATGATGATCGAACAATCCTGGACGCAGCCGTACATTACGTACCTCCTCAGTAAGCGCCTACCGGACGACCCGACAGACGCACGACACATCGTGCGACGCTCCAAGGCATTCGCCGTTATCAACGGCGAACTGTATAAATGCAGCATCATAGGCGTGTTACAGCGATGCGTCTCCCTAGCCGATGGAAGAGCAGTCCTCCTCGACATCCATGAAGGGACCTGCGGGCACCACGCCGGCAGTCGTGCCCTCGTTGTCAAAGCTCTACGAGCTAGATTTTACTGGCCCACGGCCATGCGTGATGCCAAGGATATAGTCCAAAAGTGCAACGCTTGTCAGCGATTCGCAGACAAACCACACGCACCAGGCGCAGAACTCTGGCCTATCCCATTGGCCTGGCCCTTCGCCCAGTGGGGACTCGACATGGTTGGCAAACTTCCAAGGTCCTCGCAAGGAGGCTACGTCTACCTCCTGGTCGCAGTCGACAAATTCACCAAGTGGATTGAGGCCATGCCAGTGACCAAGCAATCAGGGCGCAGCGCAGTAAAGTTCTTCGAGTCCATCGTCTACCGCTTCGGCGTGCCGCACAGCATCATCACCGACAATGGGATGAACTTTACATCCAAGGAGTTCCAAGAATTCTGCGAGAACCTGGGGATCAACATCAGCTACGCCTCAGTAGCACACCCACAGACCAACGGTCAGGTGGAAAAGGCAAAAAGGCTCGTCTGCAGCGGCATCAAGAAGCGACTCCTCCGACCACTCGAACAAGCCGCGGGCTGCTGGCCAGATGAACTACAATCTGTACTCTGGAGCCTGCGTACAACTCCAAACAGCACCACCGGCTACACGCCATTCTTTATGGTACACGGAGCAGAGGCAGTACTACCCTCTGAAGTACGGTACAAAGCGCCACGCGTAGTCGCCTACAGCGAGCAGGAGTCATCCCTCGCACTCGAAGACTCCGTCGACCTCCTTGACGGAGCAAGAGAAATCGCCGTAGAAAGATCCACGATCTACCAGCAGAACCTGCGCAACTATCATAACAGAAGGCTTCGCCCCAGATCCTTCGTCGAAGGTGACCTAGTCCTGCGACTGAAGCAGCAGGGACATCTCAAGCTTGAGTCCCCCTGGGAAGGACCGTACATGATTACAGAAGTAATCCCAGGTGGCGCCTATCGCCTTCAAGATTTAGAGACAGGAGTCGCACACTCCAACCCTTGGAACGTCGCACAACTGCGACGCTTCTACCCTTAGTCGTTTCTTCTTTACTTTTGCATCGCAAATAAGGCTATTCAGCCAAGGCTACTTAGCCGCACATTGTACTCTGTACTGATCTTCGAATAAATAAAAGCTAAGTGCCCCAAAACTCCGTGTTCTCTTTTCTTTTGTCAACTTTCATACTCGGGGGCTACGCCACCCCATACACACATGTTCTTCGAACAATAACGCGACATCCCGAGTAGCTGGCACATCAATCGAACCCCTTAGCACAAACTCAACCCAGCTGCAACGCACCTGCCAGGTTGACAAGGGAACGATACAAAGATGTCCAGGCTAATGAAAAGGACTCGCATAAGTGCAACGCACCCCACCCTTATAAAGCTATTTGTATACATTCAACAATAAATTATCTACAAATATATATGAGCTTTACAACACCAGTACACTTATATGCAGGATACATATTTGGCTACCCTTGCAACAGAAGAACATTAGTCTGTTCCTCGAAGAAGTCGATGATCTCCTCGGCTGGACGATCCACAGCCTGATAATGCGGCACCATGTTCCAGGAAGATCCTTCTGGCGGCACCGGTGGCCCAGAGGCAATGGTGGCGACATCCACGTCAGGCCTGTGCAAACGCACCACGGAGAGGGTAGCCTTGGCACCAGCCACCAACTGCTGCCTCACGCACTCGCGAACCGTGGACATATCTTGATATTTGGTCAGAAGGGCCAGCAGGATTGATGGAGTATCATCCAGCGGGAACATCGCCCGGTAGATGTTCTTCAAACACGACTGCGACTTCTTCAGAAAGAGCAGCACTCACGAGGGGCGATCCTGCAGGGTCGCTAACACAGTCGCACGATCATGATCTACCCAGAAGTATCCACTCTCCTGAAGTTGCTCCTGGGTGAGATCATGAAGGCGGATGGCAATCCTATCCCTCTCCTCCTGTAGACGGCGTGCGCTAACAACTACACGAAGCAGCATCAACAGCATGAGTACAACGTACCATTGCGATTAACTACAAAGGAAAAGACGAGGATGAGCAAACTAACACTTAAATTGGTCGCCCAGTTGCGTCACCTCGCCAAGCAGATATTGCTCACGGGCGACGGCTTTTTCAGCCTTGGACTTCCACACGTCCGCGCTACCACGGATCACGGGCAATTCATGCTCTAGTTGCTTCACGCAATCACGAAGTCGCGAAAGCAAGGACAGCTCCTCTACCCTGGAGCATGGTGGTGCCATTGCATCCTCAAGAGATGGCGAGTACAGGGTTCCCCCCATAGGACCACTTGATGTACCCTACCAAAAATCAAGCCAGAGGCAAATAAGGCGACCAACTCAAAAGTCAAAAATAACAGATGCATTCAGGATCAATAAAAGTATCTACAAACACATTCGCCAACAGGCATGTTCTCCAATCAAAAGAGCAAGTTCATCAGCTATTACAAAAAACTAACTACGGAGCAGCTGGCTTCTTCGACTTCGATGACCTCGGGGGCTTCACCAAGTCCATGATAGTATCAGATGCCACTGAATTTCCGCCGGACCCTGAGGCCGAAGTTTTTGCCGCCTTCTTTGCGCGATTGAGCTCCTCCGAATACTTGGCAATAGTGTTTATCAAGGAATGGCCATATTTGGCACAGGCAGTCGCAAAGGGAGCGAATACTACCTGCTGACCATCCGTGCCAACAGGCATCGTCTTTGACACCGCAGAAGGATCCAGTTTGACTCCGTGGGCTTGCACCATGGCAAGCGACATGATCGCGCCAGCTGCGTAGAGGGAGTTCTTGTACGTGGCAGGCACACCCCCAGTGAGCGACTCCACCAGCTCTTCCACATTGTTGACCAGCTCCGCCTTCGGCATCAGCTCCTCCCGGAGGCGACTCAGGGTGGCCTTGGCTTTGGACAGCGTATTTTGGACAGCGGCGCTATGATCTTCGACCGCAGATACCGCGCCCGCCAGAGCGTCATCGCGACCAAGGGCTTGTGGATCAAAACTCAAGCCACCAGCATCTACACCAAAATACACACATGGATAAAACTTCTAATGCCACCGGCACTACAGAGGAAGAGAAGAACATTAATAAAATATCTACCAGTAAAAGTACCTGAGAGGGCCTTGGCGACTGAGAACAGTTGCTCTTCGAACAACTTCTCCCTGGCCGCAAAGGAGGCACGCAGATCCTCTTCGCGCTTCTGGGCTTCATCACGAGCCACGATCGCCTCGTCGCGCCCCTTCACAGCTGCGGCTAGCGTCTTCTCCAACGTGGTGACATCACGCAGTAAAACGTTATGCTCAGCTACATGGCAGTCAAAAATTTGGCTGTCAGTCGATTATACCAAAATACAGAGAAGACGAAAAGAATAAGTATAGAACACTCACTCTCGACCACGCGGTGGCGCGTCTCCAGCATCGCATGCTGACGACTCATCGCCATCACCTGCTCCGCCACCTGCGCGGCTTCCTTTACAAGGAGTTGTCACACAAAACAAGGAGTCAGCAGAGGGCAACAAAAGGGCGTTGACTGCCAAATTATAAAAGAAAGAAAGATATACTTACATGGTCCTCCAGCGACTCCAAAGAAGATTGCCGAACCGTCATCCGAGCAACTACTCGATGCTCCCCTACGTGAGGATAGCTCGAAGAATTGTGCCCGGAGTGGGCCGCCGCCGGAGGAGAAGGAGCGCGCTGGAGCTCTATCTTGGCCCTTAAGGTTGCGACTCCTGATTCCTTCAAAAATTCGACGTCGTCAGAAGATGACGATGCCTCTTGACTACAAGACAAAATCCGCACTCAGAAAGGGCAAACTCCAAGGCAAAGCCAACAAGAAGAAACCAAGAGAAGAATGAATGCACTAACAAACTTACCAGTCAAATCTGTCAAGATCAAACGTGGCCTCTGCCGACTCCGACGAAGACTCCTTGGGCAATTGCATCTTCTTGCGAGAAGACGGTGCCACAGCCCTCACAGGAACAGCTGGAATTGGCGATTCTGTGTCAACAGCCGTGTCTCCTGGAGATGAAGGAGTCGACGCGTCGGAATCCCCGCTACGTGAACGCTTGCGAGTATCCGGACTCTCGGACCCAGGGGCTTCCTCTTCCACATCGGAAGGGACAGTCGACTCAGACTCATCCTCTTCCAAAGCTTCACGAGGAATAATCCCCTCAGGGAGGCGAGGCATGCAAGGCGACACCGCCCACCCCTACATACAAAAAGTAAAGATCAGCAAACACAATAGGAAACGCAATCGAGAAAATAAGCTACTACGTAGCGCAACTGTACCTCAGGAGGAGGATTCGAAGCATCGAAGCGAGGAACGACTGGCTTGTTCGGCAGCACATCCTTGAGGGTGTACTTCGTGACCAGTCGCACCCTCTTATCTACCTCACTCGCGGACATGCCATCAGCAGACACGCGAGTGGGATCATCAGTGCCACCCCATTGGAACATGGGATGGACCCTGGCTTGGAGAGGCTGGACGCAACGATGCAGCCAAGTCCTGACAAGGGCGCAGCCTCCCTCTTCTGCGCCTATGCGATTCTCGAGGTCGCAGACGCACTGATATAACACGTTTATCTCCGCGAGTTCGGAAGGCATGATCACGTTCTTCCAAGAACGCATCTTCTTGCAGGGAGTCGCAGGATCGAAAGGCACGAGTCCAAAGTGCTCGTCCTTGGCCTTCTGGTCACGCACATAGAACCATTTGTCCCTCCATCCCTGGACGGACTTGGTAAGCTTGATATCGAAGTAGGTGGCGGATGGGTCAGCGTGGATTCCACAACCACCTACGTCATAAACTAAAGAGCCAGATGCGGACTGATGCTTCAATTTAAAGATGCGCTTGAAAAGACCAAAGTGTGGCTCGATTCTGAGCCAGCACTCGCAGAGAGTGATGAAACAAGTGATGTGGAGGAGGGAATTTGGGGACAGCTGATGGAGCTGGAGCCCATAGAAACAAAGAATACCCTGAAGAAAGGGGTGAAGAGGCAAGGAAAGACCGCGAATGATGAAAGCAAGAAACATCACTCGATAACCAGTGGGAGGCACAAGAATGGTCTCACCGCTGGGGACGCGCGAATCGGCGACTGCTGCAGAAATAACTCCGTCTTGGCGAAGAAGATGGAGATCCGACGCCTTGATGATAGAGGGGCGCCATGCACCATTACTCACGCGGGTGCCCGCGACCTTCTTCTTCCCGACGGCGGCGGCACTAGTGCCAGCAGCAGCGGAGCCACCTTTCTTCTTCGCTGCAGCGAGGGTGGCCATGGAATCAGCGGCAGCGCCTCCCTTCTTCTTCCCCATTGCGCGGCGGCGATGAGAGCGAAGGAAGTAGCTTGGGAACAAACGGATCTGGTCCAGCGTCGTGGAGAAGATGGGAGCAGAGGACAGCAGAAAAGCAAACGGCAATGGCGATGGCAGCAAGGAAGAAAGAGCACAGATGGGAAATTACCGCCGCAGCATCGCTACTTAACCCCTGGGAGATGCAATCCAACGGCTGACAAAAACCCTATTGGACGTGTGGCACGCATCGCGTAGGACACGTGGAGAAGAGGAAGCGCGGACCGTCCCCCCACTTCTACCATTACGTGCGGAAATCGAGGAGCCACAGTTAAAAAAAAGATTACACACGCCCAGTCAAATCAAAGTCAGAAAGTGGGACCCATCGCTCGTCACGTCCCGTCAAAACCGCTCACATGGGCAACTAAGGTCATACAAGCGTCAGCACTGACATCACCAATGCTATACAGTGGAAAACTTCGACTATTTTAGTCCTTGCTGGAGTCTTCGACTCCACCAAGCACTCTGGGGCTACTCCCATAGGGAGCGCTGGTCGCGCACCCTACGACTTTTCTTTTTTTTGTTGCAGGAACATGGACAATCACAAAAGCAAACTCAACCACTCGAAACACAGTTTGATCATGGACATGTGTTACTCCCATAGGGAGCGCCGGAAACAAGCAGGCAAAAGACGACAGCAGTCGTGAAAATATTTTAGTACATGCCTGAGTCATCGACTGAAACAAGCAGGCAAAAGATGACAGCAGTTGCGAAAGTGTTTTAGTACCTGCCTAGGTCATCGACTGAACAAGCAACCAAAAGACGACAGCAGTCGCAAAAGTTCTTTAGTCCCTGCCTGAGTCTTCGACTCAACCAGGCACTCGGGGGCTACTCCCATAGGGAGCGCTGGTCGCACACCCTATGATTATTTGTACAAAAAAGGGGTGTGTTGATAATATCCACACTCGAAACTCATGGCGACACCGCCTCATAATTTTTACCCGAATGTGTCTCCTGGGTTACCTGAATCGTCTCCGCGATAATAAAATTCGGATGTCGCGCCTATGGCGTGAAGGTAAGACCTGAATAAGGCCTGGCAACGCATTTAACTGCGCACTACCAGAAATATACCCGTGCCTACAGGCACGATGAACATGCCTTGACGGACGCGTCAAGTGCTCACACCCATATAACTGGAATTCGACTCCTATAAGACCCCCGTGGCCTGAGTCGAATTACACCAGCACTTCTCCGGATTCGAGTCCGGGGACTCGAATTCGAGTAGATTGCGTTGTTTCACCCTAAGGTGGTTAACTGATACCGATGCTTCGGTTATATCAGGCACGTATATCAACAATCCCTAAGACACAAATACAAGCAATCGAAATGTACTCATCTGGGCACTCGAAGCCTTCAAAAAGTCCCCAGTCGAATCTGCGATTCCACTGGACACTCGGGGGCTACTGACATGAGTATACCCTACAGGTACTCAAGCTTGGTATATACGGTACAAATACATACATGCCCACGGTGTCGCCAAGGCCCGGATGGAGGGACTCGAGTAACCTAGGGACTCTCGATTGCTTGAAAGACAAGAAGAAGCTAAAGATAGAAAGTTTGAAGGGGAAACCCTAACTTGTAACCGACTCGACCTGCTACCTGAGACCTAGCCTATCTATATAAAGGCTAGGAGGGGGCAGCGAGGAGGACACATGCAACCCTAGTTTCCACAACCCTTGCCAGATTGCATCTGCGCACCATTGTAACTTTTGACTCCTTCGATAATTCCACGAGCAGACAAGCAGGAGTAAGGACCTCTACGAGGCCTAAACCTGGGTAAATCCTTTGTCCCCTGTGTGCTTGTTTGCTAGCTGATATATGTCTCCAGCGCTCCCTCCTTCTCCAAAACCCAAGTCCATAACAATGAGCATTGACGAGTTAAACCCTCGTCAGGGAGAGAGATCCTTCACAAGGAGGTGTGTGTGAGAAGTGAGGAGGGGATGGCCTTTTATAGGAGGAGGGGGTCCCCCTCCTTCATGGCCGGCGCATGGAGGAGGTGACCCTTCACCTCCTCCATTCATGTGGTGGTAACTCCCTCCACATAAATTTTCCCCTTCACATTCTCTTTTAAAGTCTCCACTTTAAATGCATTAAATTTCTCCAAATTTAATGCTCTCTCATTTAATAAAACTCTTTTATTAATTTTATTCAGAATTTTGTTAATTACTTTAATTACAAACATTCACATAAAACCCCCTGCAACATTTCAATATTACATGCAGAACCAATTTCAGCAATTTCACCCGAAACAGTTTCGGTGTCTATTGAAATAATTCCAGCGCTTTCTTAAATCTTTATCTGAAACATATTTGCTCCAAATGGTGTTGGTATCCCTTAAGTGTGTCACCCTACGATTCGCGAATAATGCAGACATGATCGAGACCCCTCTCGGATCAATAATCAGAAGCGGGACCTGGAGATCCATACTGACTCCTACACATTCAACGATGACTTCTGTGATCGTGAGAACCTTTAACGCTTGTAACTAAATCCCTTTGTCCCTCGATATATTACATGTCCGAGATTCGATCATCGGTATCTCCATACCTAGTTTGATCTCGTTATCAACATGTACTCTTTTCTTGTTCCCGTGATATAACATTCTAGTGATCACATCACTTGCAAGCTATTTCAATGTGATATCACCGAGAGGGCCCAGAGAATATCTATCCGTCATCTGGATTGACAAATTCCACTCTTGATCCATGAGCCTCAACATAACACCTTCGTAATACTGAACCCATCTTTATAGTCACCTTGTTACGGTGTGACGTTTGATGTTATCAAGATACTCTTCCGGTGTTAGCAATTAACATGATCTCATGGTCTAAGGATAAAGATTACTTCATATGATGTTATAGCAATATAAACATAATGACTTGATCGTAATGCTATACTTCGGATGAATGTTCATCACATCATTCCACCAATGGTGTGACCTTATTATTAACAACATCCAATGTCCATGATCAGGAAACCTTGATCATCTTGTTAATCAACAAGCTAGTCTATAAGAGAGGCATGACTAGGATCCCTTTTTGTTTATTAAACACACATGTATTGATGTTTCCGAATCAATACAATTCTAGCATGTAAAATAAACATCTATCATAAACATGGAATAAGATAATAACCACTTTATTATTGCCTCTCGGGCATATTCCCTTCAATCTCCCACTTGCACTAGAGTCAATAATCTAGTTTGAAAAACTTTGTGCATTGAACACCTATGGCTTTCTGGTGTTGCATATACCCTATTGCTAGTGGTTAACATAATCTCCGGATGTGACAGTTTCAGATCCGTGTGTATTTGCATGTCTTTGCGTCTCTACGCATCACTCATTCTCAAATGAGATGGCATTGTATAAATTTGGTCCTCTGGTGAGACCTTTAGTTCATTCGGCTCAAAATATGTTGATATTATTGTCACACAATATATCTTCGTAGTATTAGCCCACTTTGAACCACACCTAGTTTGATAACAAACTACTTAACACAAATGCCCTCCTTTGCTGCTACTATAGCAGTTATATACTTAGCCTTTTGTTGTAGTATCCGTCACAATATCTCAACTTTGGAACTCATCCAAATCCATCATGGAACATCCTTTCCATTATATTGTGCCACCCATAGTCTAAATTGAGATAAATTTAATTTGTATCTTGTGACAAAACTAGTATCAATGTAACACTTTACAATGAACTACCTTTAACTATTTGTCACTTATACATGATATATTCTTAGTTCTTCCAAAGCTCATAAGAATATCTTTACTATTGTCCAATGATCATCTTATGAATCATTCTGGTATATGCTCATAACATTTAGAGCATAGGACATTCTGGATATATACATATCATGGTATAATCGATCAGAATCTTCATGTGATTTTACTCACCAAGTGTTGAAACACTTGAATCTGAATACAATTCTTTCCATGCAGCAAGAACCTTTCTTGTTGTTTCCATATTGAACCCTTTCAATATCTCATATTGAACCCTTTCAATATCTTATATATGTATGTCTGGCACAACCATATTAGCGCCTTAATCTATCCATATAGATATTGATGCCTAATATTCTAGGTTTGCCCAAGTCTTTCATCGAAATCTTATTTTAATGAAATCCTTAACTTGTGTCAATTCAAGATACATCATTTCCAATCAACAATATGTCCTCTACATAATGTATTAGAAATATGTCTCAGTGCTCCCACTTAATTTCTTGCAAATGCAAGCATCTTCATCATCTCCGATGAATTTAAACTCTTTTAATAGTTTCATCATGGTGAAGATTCCAACTCTGCTATGCTTACTTCAACTATTGAAGTTTACATGCCCTTTTAGCACCTTTTTAATTAACAAAACCCTTCGGACCATGTCATGTACATGTCCTAGGTTACCGTTCTATTAGAAGAACCTTGTTTTGTTTATTCAACTACCATATACCAAATTATATGTAGTGGTTGCTACATTAATCCGTCAAGACTATATATCTCTATGAAAGATCATATCTTGTCATAGTCAACTCCTTGAACATTGCCGTAAACTTCTTTCCAACATGTTGACTATTTCATAGATGTCAAACATCCATGTCTATTTCTTTATAGATCCAAAGACGATCGATAGGCTTCACGCCTTTCCGGAGGGTCTTCCAAGTTTAGAAACTTGATTTCTCGTGTATGGATACTATCACGGATTCTATGACTTCTAGTCATTTTATGGAGTCAGGGCCCATCATCGCTTCTTTGCATGTAGTCGGTTCATCATTGTCAAAACAATAACGACCTGCTTATCAAATCTTACTATTTGATTCCTACCGACCCACACGGTTCTATAGGAACTTTAATCTTCGAGATCACAACTTTTGTAATCACGAGAGCCATGAGCATTATGGCCGCCACTGGGACACTTTCCGGCGCTGCGCTACTTAGCACATATAGCTAAGGTTCAACAACCTTATCAAAGTTCTATTGTCCTCCCACTTAACTTTTCATGAACAATTCCTTCTCAAGAAATTTGATGTTCCAAGTAACAAACTCTTTTGTCCTTGGTGTTATGGAGAAATTCCCAACAAATTCTTTGGGATAACCTACAAAGACGTGCTTATCCGACTTTGGTTGTAAACATTTTACTTATGCATAGCATACCAAAATTTAAGAAAAGACAATTCGGGTTTTATCCCAACCCATAACTCATATGGTGTCATTTCAACGGATCACGATGGTGCTCTTTTCAGTGTAAAAGCGGTAGTCTCTAAAGCTTCAATCCTTAAAACATAATGGCAGTTTTATAAATGACACCTTTGACCTTACCATGTCAAACATGGTTTGATTTCATCTCTCGAATATGCCATACTCCTATGGTTTATCGGGGAACACAAATCATGGAACAATTCCTCAAGTCTTAGGTGTTTTTGCTAAACATGTAACTCAAATATATTCCTTTATGATTGAATCATAAACTCTTTGTTTTCTTGTTATAGTGATTTTTCACTTCATCTTGAAAGTCTTTGAACAACTTTCAAATGTTTCATACTTCTTCCTTATTAAGTAAATATACAGATATATTCACTCAAATTCTTGAAGAAAGCATATGAAGCAAAAAAGATCCATCGCATATGGCTACACATAAAGGACTTATGCACATCAGCATGCACAATTTCCAATAAGCTAGTCATCCGTTCCTCTTTGGCCTATGAACGGAGTTTCAATTATCTCGAGGAAAGTCTCACATGCGTCAATTGATCAAAATCAAGGACTCCAAAATTCCATCAACATGGAGTTTCTTCATGTTTTCTTTCAAATATAATTCAAACAGCGATGTCACTTCATAAGTGATCTTTCAATCATTTGTCTTGTGACATTTTAGCAATAGTGTTTATGGATGTGATTTCTCCAACTAGACTTGTAAAAGTTCATCCATCCTTTATGGAATACGGTAATTATTTGAACAGCCATTGTTCTCATAATACCGGAACAAAATAACCATTATTTAAACAAATCTTGAAGGCTTGGTTTGATGACAACGAAAAACACAATAACACTTTATTTGTTTTCGATGAACATCATCACTCATTCTCTTGCTGGTTACTTAGGCCATTGTAGTTCATGAATTGCGTTGTCCTGTATGACACTTCATACCAACCAATTAGGTATCCAATACCAGTATCCAATACCTCATAACCACATTGTTTAACAAGCAAGGAATATAGCCATAACATGTATATCTTCTATATACCCAAGTTGGACATCTCCAACCTTTTATTTTCGGCCAAATATTTTATAGATTCTCTTTCAGCAATTCCTTTTTCTTTTAAAAGAATCTATCAACATCAATAGTGGTGTCATCAACATGACACATGGTAAAAAGCGTATATAGTCAACTACTAATACCTTTGGACTTGCACTTTGAAGTGGATCACCATCATCAAATGTTTGGTGTTCTTTCAAAAATCCATTCTTTAGTAATCTATTAGTGTAGTAAACATTTTACTTACATCTTCTATTCATCCTTATCATGACAACTTTCATGATCAAGCTACTATAGCTTATAAGGAAGAATCACGAGTATAATATCAGTTCCCAAAACCTTTTTGGTAGATTCGGATGCCTAGCATCTCCGTCCTTCACAAATTCTCATACAATATGAGAACATGTATTTTGCTAAATTATACTCTATCATAATGCAACCAAAAACATTGTTTCAGATATCACAATATCTTTCACACATGATGGTTTCTGAAACAATTTCTAACTCCAATATAATCTTGATATTAAAACAACTTTTTGAATATCAATAATCATGGAGGCAAACATGATACTTTAGATACTAACATTGGAATTCTTACTCTTGATTTAATACTACTTATTAAACTTCATGGAGTAAATAGAGTTTGGTAAAAGTTTGCAATAGGACTTATAAACTTTAAATTGACATTCAAAACAATACGATACCAGTTCGTAAAGTAAATATCCAGAATTCTATAGTTCTATTATCTCAAATAAAAACTAAGCATAAGGTAGAAAACGAATGCCAATGACTACAACAAACTATGCAAATTCACTTTGATTTAATTTATGACAAATTTGGTTCGACTAATCCAAATTACAAATGAACTCCCACTCAAAAACGACATCCCTCGTGCCTTTTTGGTGATTACATGAACCAAATCCACTACACCAAGTCCGATCATCACGTGAGTTGATGTAGCTTCAAAGGCGAACATCTATATGGGCATCATATCAACTATATGACTCATGCTTAACCTTTCGGTCCGTGTTCCGAGGCCATGTATGTACATGCTAGGCTCGCAAAGTAAGAACCTTAGTACTCGCGTGTGTAAAACTGTCTTACACCCGTTTGTATGAAAGCGTAGAGTCGAGTACACCTGATCATCACGTGATGTCTCGAAATGCGATCCACAAAACGGTGCATACTTAAGGAAGAACACATCTTTATCTTGATATCTAAATGAGGGATCATCTTACAATGCTACAGAAAGCGCCAAACTAGCAGTATAAGATGCTAACATCTAATGTGTAAAGTGAGATGATATGGTCCATGCATTTGATCTCTATCATTTGCATCGTGGTATGATCTCTATCATTCCTTTGTGTGTAAGGCCAAGGTCTATGGAACTTAAACGTTGAGTGTGTTGTAAGAGTATCTATCATACATCTACTTACAACAATACCATATCAATACACTAGCCTAGCAACGATCTAAACTAGACGCCTCTAATTTATCGATTGCAAGTTTTACGTGGCTTAGGGCTTTTAGAGATAGAACCGTTCTTACCTACGAACATGAACCACAACGAGGATAACCAAATTTTTAGCAACTCGTTGTAAATCAGATATTGACTATAGTAGGAGAGATAGACACCCGCCAGCCACTAATGCAAAACAAGTTGCATGTCAGTCGTGGAACCGGTCTCATGTACGATGACATGTAAGGTTGGTCCGGGCCGCTTCATCCCACTATGCCACCAATATCCAAAATACATAGAAGATGCAATAACATGATCATCATTGCCCACATATCAACATATGTGTACTACCCGTGCTAAGCACCTACGCATAGATCAGGCTCTGATACCACTGTTGGGTCCGCAGCATAGAAAACAAAAAATTTCCTACGGTGTGAACTACACGCCAAGATCTATCTACTAGGTACAAAGCAACGGGTGGACATACATCCAACAAGAACTTACCCTCGTAGACAACGAGCTTTGTTAACGAGTAGGAACTCGTGGTTGATGTAGTCGTACACTTGCCGATCTCAAGATCATGAGGAAGTCCACCAGGTCCGGCTCCAGCACGTCCATCAGATCCAGCTCCCGCAGCACCAAGTCTAGCACCGCAAAGCAGCGGTGCATCCGTGATCGCACACACGTCCGGTACCCCGACAACCTCCGTCCCTCGCTCCAGCAAAGCAGCGGAAGCAGCAAGTCCTTTCCAGATAAAGCCACCGGGAACATGTATCTCGCTAATCCGAGACCATGGGGGAATAATACTAGAGCGGGAGAGAGATCCTTCACAAGGAGGTGTGTGTGAGAAGTGGGGAGGGGATGGCCTTTTATAGGAGGGGGGTGCCCCTCCTTCATGGCCGGTGCATGGAGGAGGTGACCCTTCACCTCCTCCATTCATGTGGTGGTAACTCCCTCCACATAAATTTGCCCCTTCACATTCTCTTTTAAAATGTCCACTTTAAATGCATTAAATTTCTCCAAATTTAATGCTCTCTCATTTAATAAAATCTTTTATTAATTTTATTCAGAATTTTGTTAATTACTTTAATTAACAAACATTCACATAAAACCCCCTGCAACATTTCAATATTACATGCAGAACCAATTTCAGCAATTTCACCCGAAACAGTTTCGGTGTCTATTGAAATAATTCCAGCGCTTTCTTAAATCTTTATCTGAAACATATTTGCTCCAAATGGTGTCGGTATCCCTTAAGTGTGTCACCCTACGGTTCGTGAATAATGCAGACATGATCGAGACCCCTCTCAGATCAATAATCAGAAGTGGGACCTAGAGATCCATACTGACTCCTACACATTTAACGATGACTTCTGTGATCGTGAGAACCTTTAACGCTTGTAACTAAATCCCTTTGTCCCTCTATATATTACATGTCCGAGATTCGATCATCGGTATCTCCATACCTAGTTTGATCTCGTTACCGACATGTACTCTTTTCTTGTTCCCGTGATATAACATTCTAGTGATCACATCACTTGCTTGCAAGCTATTTCAATGTGATATCATCGAGAGGGCCCAGAGAATATCTATCCGTCATCTGGATTGACAAATTCCACTCTTGATCCATGAGCCTCAACATAACACCTTCGTAGTACTGAACCAATCTTTATAGTCACCCTGTTACGGTGTGACGTTTGATGTTATCAAGATACTCTTCCGGTGTTAGCAATTAACATGATCTCATGGTCTAAGGATAAAGATTACTTCGTATGATGTTATAGCAATATAAACATAATGACTTGATCGTAATGCTATACTTCGGATGAATGTTCATCACATCATTCCACCAATGGTGTGACCTTGTTAATAACAACATCCAATGTCCATGATCAGGAAACCTTGATCATCTTGTTAATCAACAAGCTAGTCTATAAGAGAGGCATGACTAGGAACCCTTTTTGTTTATTAAACACACATGTATTGATGTTTCCGAATCAATACAATTCTAGCATGTAAAATAAACATTTATCATAAACATGGAATAAGATAATAACCACTTTATTATTGCCTCTCGGGCATATTACCTTCAATCTATAGATTACAAGCTCATGATCTCAATAAGATCATGCATAGAGAGAGAGAGATGAACACATAACTACCGGTAGAACCCTTAGCCTCGAGAGAGAACTACTCCCTCCTCATCATGGGAATCAGCAATGGTGATGGAGATGGTGGTGGAGATCGATGGAGATGGCTCCGGGGGCACTTCCCCGTCCCGACAGGGTGCCAGAACAGAAACTTTCTGTCCCCCGAATCTCCCCTTCGGTGGAGGCGGCGCTGCGGAACTTTTCGTGGATTTTTGATTGATGATCTAGGGTTTTTGCCCTGGGGGAGATATATAGGCGAAAGAGGCATGGTCGGTGGCCGGCTAGGGGGCCCACACCATGCCCTGGCGTGGCCTAGGGTTACCCGCGCCTAGGGGTGGTGTGGCCACCCTGTGGCCCCTCTCCGACTCTCCTTCTGGCTCCGTGAGTCTTTCGGGAAAATAGTAACTTTGTCTTTTGTCCCATCCAATTCCGAGAATATTCATTTTCTGACTTCCTAGAACCAAAAACAGCAGAAAACAGGCAACTGGCACTATGGCATCTTGTTAATAGGTTAGTCCAAGAAATCATATGAAAAGTACTCCAAAGTTGGAACAAAACACAAGAAAGTAGATAAAACCAAGCATGGAACATCAAAAATTATAGATACATTTGCAATGTATCAATGACATGTGTCCACATGATCCCATATTTTAAGTGGTGAATATTAAATCTTAGTTAATTTTTCAATGAGTAGAAATTACTTTTCTAATTTAAAAAGAATGAAACTAGTGAATTAAACTTGTGATGCTTGTGATGACAATAGATCATCAAATGTGTGTCTTAGAATTCTATTTAGACTAGTTAAGTTTTGTTTGGTGATTGTGTACTCCGTATGTATTTATAGATGATAGTACCGACCAAGTCTACGAGGAGGAGGAGTTCTACCAAGAAGAAGAAGAAAACTTCAACCACTGCACCAACCAAGGCAAGCCACCATTAGCAATGCAAGCTAACACTTGCAAGTATAATGCTTAGCAAGCTAGGATTAAACTAGATAGCTTAGCAAGATGCTATAGGCATGCTTGAGTCATATCACTTTGACTATTAGTTACCCCAAGTCTTATTTACAAGCTTTACTTCCTTTACTTTACTCAAAGTTCTCTACTTTTTGAAGGTAGCATAAAGAGTATAAAACTTAACCTATTTTAGAACCCTTTAGATGTCATTCTATGGAATGAGATTGAACCCATCATTTTCCACCTTAGTGAACACTCTTAACTTAGTAGTTTAGAGTAGATAAAAACTTGAGTCACTGTAGATGGGAGCACTTGGTGAAAATTAATTATGAAAACCTTGGAATGATGAGTCATTCTATTGATATGTTTTGACATATGTTGAGAAACACAAACGGTTTATGATGGTGAAATGTTGAGGCATGAGCCTTAACCCTTTTACAAAAACTGATGGTTAGATTCGGATGCGATACCATTCCAAATTTACCGTACAACCACACTACCTGAATTGGGTAAGGCTTAGCTGGAAATTTATATGCATTAGTATTAGTTCCCTCGCGGGAGAGGTTTGAGCTGAGGCTACCTCTCATGATGTCCACCTATGCAGTGCCCAAGATGACTGATGGTCATGGTTGGGAGGCCATGCTCATAGGAGAGGTGCTTATACTAGGGTGTGTAAAGGGAAAGTTATGTTTGATTATCTGCATACTAAGTATGATGATTCAGGGTTATCCCTGACAGATGTATTGAATCTTGTGGTGAAAGTGTACCACCTCTGTAGAGTGTCAAACTATTCGAATAGCCGCGTCCGCGGTTATGGACAGTTGGAATGGCCATACTATTTCATTGTCAGATGTTTTCCAAACAACTTGAGATGAATGATGAATCTTGACTTGACCACGACAGGGTTGTGTTTATGATACTAGCTTCCCAACTTAAGTGATTCTAGAACTTTACTTTATCTTTCTTTCTTCTGAACTCAGCTTAGGTTTCAAACTTAACCTTATAGTTAAACACAGAGTTAGCACTTTGACTTAGAACTATTTTACTTGTTAGTGGTAGTTTGTGAGTATTTAAAGAGTACTCATGGCGTTTGTCCCTAGCTATTCTCATGGCCAGACTATGAAGGAGACTATCAAGATGATGGCCAGCATGACAACTATGATAACTAGGACTATCTGCCTTCGTTAGCATTGCCTGTGCCCCTGAAGATGGACCCCACCGCTACGCTTACCTTTTATTTCCGCTGCTTGTTGTATTCAGACTGGATCATGAGATACTTATTTGTGTAAGACCTTATGTATGGTTTGTAATGGATGATGTACTGTGATATCCAATCCGTTATGTCTCGCAAAAAAGGTAATCCTGGGATTGCGAGGTATGGCATAACGGGCATCTAGGATTAAAAATCCGGGTGTTGACAAGTCATGTCACAATTCATTTCATAAGTCATTTGGAAAACATTTGCAACGGAACAGTATGGCCACTCCAACTGTCTATAACCGCGGACGCGGCTATTCAAATAGCTTGACACTCTGTAGAGGTTGTACACTTTCACCACAAAATTCAATACATCTGTCAGGGATAACCCTAAATCTTCATACTTAGTATGCAGATAATCAAACATAACTTTTTCTTTACACACTCTAGTACAAGTAGCTCTCCCATGAGCTTGGCCTCCCAGCCATGGCCATCTGCCATCCTGGACACTGCATAGGTGGACAACATTGAGAGGTAGCCTCAGCTCAAACCTCTCCCGCGAGGGAACTAATACTAATGCATATAAACTTCCGGCTAAGCCTTACCCAATTCAGGTATTGTGGTTGTACGGTAAAATTGGAATGATATCGCATCCGAACCCAACCGTCAGTTTTTATAAAAGGGCTAAGGCTCATGCCTCAACATTTTCATCATCATCATAAACCATTTGTGTTTCTCAACACATGTCAAAACATCTCAATAGAATGACTCATATTTCCAAGGTTTTCACAAGTCATTTTCACCAAGTATTCCCATCTAAAATGATCAACTTTTTGGTTTAGCTCTAAGCTACTAAGTTAAGAGTTTTCACTAATGTGGGATGCTAATCTCGATCTCATGCCATAGAATGACATCTAATTTTAACTAGATAGGTCAAGTTTTATACTCTTTATGCTATCTATAAACAAGTAAGAAACTTTGGTAAAGTAAAGAAAGTAAAGCTTGTAAATAAAACTTGGAGTAGGTATAAGTCAAAAGGGGTATAACCAAAGCATGCCTAATGCATTTGCTTAGGTTATCTAGCTTGCAAGGGTTAGCTTGCATTGCTAAATGATGGCTTGCAAGTAATCACTTGCATGGTTAACTTGTATAATGCTAGCTTGCCAATAATAACTTACCTTGGTTGGTGCAGTGGTTGAAATTCTCCTCTTCTTCTTCGGGGTAGAACTCCTCCTCTTCGTAGACTTGGTCGGTACTATCGTCTATAAATACATACGGGAATACACAATCACCAAACAATATTAGCTAGTCTATTTAGCACATTAAGGCACACATTTGATGATCTAGTATCATCACAAACATCACAAGATTTAATGAACTAGTTTTATTTATTTTATTTGAGAAAAGTAATTTCTACTCATTGAAAATAACTAAGATTTAATATTCTCCAATGAAAATATGGGATCATATGGACACATGTCATCACCACATATTCTAATGCATGGGAATGTGATTTAAATGTTGGATCACATTTTAATAAGTTTAAGTTTAATATTTAATGATTTAAAGTGACTAGAAATGCCTATATAGCATTATTTTGGTACTAGTCCAAAGTCACTGCATGCAAACCTTAATATTATTACATATTCAGATAGGTATTATCAAATGTGATTTTTGAGAGTTGGAAACAACTCAAAAGCTATTATGGTTGATTTTTGAAAAATGATTGAATGTAGTAAAGTCTATGTCTTGTTATTTCTGCTACGGGTGATCTATAACTCCAATTGATTTAAATCCAACGGGCCTGGATAGAGTTTTAAACTATCTTCCTAACAAAATTTAAATCACTCAATTTGGATCAGTAGAACTCCCTGAATTGATTTTTGAACTAAGTGACAGAACTAGGTTTACTTCTAAAAAGAAAAAGATTTATTTGAATCTGCTGGGTTGCGCGGGAACACTAATGGGCTGGCTCGGTTTCACTCTGCGGCGCTGAGGACAGGTGACAGGGGGTCCCGCCTGTCAGTGGCTCTTTAAACGCGAAGCGGTACGGGGCAACATGGACTATAGGGTTAGAACTAAGATCTACGGCTGGGGCTTATCGTCGACGACGGACCTGTCGCCGGCGAGGTGGAACCCTAGCGGCTCAGTGGGGATGCAGTGGGGGCATACCAGGGCTCTAGCAAGGGCGGTGATGGGGCGATCAAACGAGACGACGACAGCGGACTCAAGCGAGGTCGCGGCAGCTCCAGGGTGGACGAAATCGATAGGGGTGTCTCCTCCTCTGTTGCGGCTATCTCTAGTGAAATTCCAGCGGCTGGCTGCTCGAGCGGCTCCGGCGAGAGGTGGGGAAGGACCAGTGGGGAGAGGGGAGCTAGGTGGTGTGAAGAAATGGTGCTGGGGAGGCTCCCTTATATAGGCTCGGCGAGGCGGCAGAGAAGCATGGGCGGAGCTCGTCGGTGACGATGGCACAGGGTGCTATCGGAGTGGGCAAGGTAGGCGGACGATGGGCGGTTCCCTGGCGTTCAGCTAGGGCTTAATGGCGATTCTAGGGGCGGTGTATTATGGTCGAGAGCGTCTCGCGCTCTGAGTGACAGAGGCGATGCTCGACGCGGTTCCCGGCGGTTGTGGGTCGCGTGGCAGCGTAAGGGCGTGTCTGGCGGGGTGAGGTGGTCAAGGCAGAGTGACGCGTGCGGGGCGTGGTCGAGGGGCGAGTCGTGCTGGCCTGCCGGGGATGGCGCTCTGCGTGCGCTGGCACAGTGCAGAAGCTCACTGCAGGGGCGCTCTAGGGTGGTCCAGGGGCTTGCTGCGCTTGGGGATGGGATAGGGGATGGTGGTGCTACCACACCTACCTCCTAGACATGGTGAGAGAGAGAGGCGTGCTCATGTGGCTTGTGAAGGAAATATGCCCTAAGAGGCAATAATAAAGTTGTTATTATGTATTCCTTGTATATGATAGATGTTTATTTTGCATTATATACTTGTATTGATAGGAAACATCAATACATGTGTGTTTAATAAACAAAAAGGGTTCCTAGTTATGCCTCTCTTATAGACTAGCTTGTTGATTAACAAGATGATCAAGGTTTCCTGATCATGGACATTGGATGTTGTTAATAACAAGGTCACAGCATTTGTGAAATGATGTGATGAACATTCATCCGAAGTATAGCATTACGATCAAGTCATTATGTTTATATTGCTATAACATCATACAAAGTAGTCTTAGTCCTTAGACCATGAGATCATGTTAATTGCTAACACCGGAAGAGTATCTTGATAACATCAAACGTCACACCGTAACATGGTGACCATAAAGGTGGGTTCAGTGCTATGTAGGTGTTATGTTGAGGCTCATGGATCAAGAGTGGATTTGGCAATCCTGATGACGGATAGATATACTCTGGGCCCTCTCGGTGATATCACATTACGATAGCTTGCAAGCAAGTGATGTGATCACTAGAATGTTATATCACGGGAACGAGAAAAGAGTGCATGTCGGTAACGAGATCAAACTAGGTATTTGGATACCGATGATCGAATCTCGGACATGTATTATATCATGAGACAAAGGGATTAAATTGCTGATGTTAAAGGTTCTCACGATCACACAAGTCATCGTTGAATATGCAAGAGTCAGTATGGATCTCCAGGTCCCGCTTCTGATTATTGATCTAAGAGGAGTCTCAATCATGTCTGCATTATTCGCGAACCATAGGGTGACACACTTAAGGGTTGTCGGACGCCATTTAGGAGCACATATGTTCCAGACAAAAGGTTTGCAAAGCGCAGGAAATGTTTCGATAGAAACAGGAATTGTTTCGATAGAAACCGAAATTGTTTCGGGTGAAATTGCAGAAAGTGGTTCTGCATGTGATATTGAAATGTTGCAAGGGGTTTTATGTGAATGTTTGTTGATTAAAGTAATTAACAAAATTCTGAATAAAATAAATAAAAGAGTTTTATTAATTGAGAGTTGCATTTAATTTGGTGGAAATTAAATACATGTGAGTGGGATTTTGGGTGGAGGCCATGTTTATGTGAGTGGAGGTTCACCACATGAATGAAGGAGGGGAGGAGTCTCCCTCCCTCCTATATAAAGCCCCCCTCTCCCCTCTCACAAACCACACCTCCTCGTGAAGGATCTCTCTCCCCCTCTAGATATTCCCCCATGGTCTCGGATTAGCGAGATACATGTTCTTGGTGGCCTTGCGTCTGGAAGGAGTTGCTGCTTCCGCTGATTCTCTGGAGCGAGGAGGTGGAGGTTGTCCGGTGGCTTGAACGTGTGTGCGAGGACAGATGCGCTGCTGATTTGTGGCGCTCGGACTTCCACATGATCTTGAGATCGGAAAGCGTACGACTACATCAACCACGAGTTCCTACTCGTTAACAAAACCCGTTGTCTTCGAGGGTAAGTTCTCCATGGATGTATGTCCACCCGTTGCTCTGTATCTAGTAGATAGATCTTGGCATATAGTTCTCATCGTAGGAAAATTTTTGTTTTCTATGCTGCGGACCCAATAGTGGTATCAGAGCCTGATCTATGCGTAGGTGCTTTGCACGGGTAGTACACATATGTTTACATGTGGGAAATGATGATCATGTTATTGCATCTTCTATGTACTTTGGATATTGGTGGCATAGTGGGATGAAGCGGCCCGGACAAACCTTACATGTCATCGTACATGAGACCGGTTCCACGACTGACATGCAACTAGTTTTGCATAAGTGGCTAGCGGGTGTCTGTCTCTCCTACTATAGTCAATATCTGATTTACAACTAGTTGCTAATAACTTGGTTATCCTCGTTGTGGTTCATGTTCGTAGGTAAGACCGGTTCTATCTCCAAAAGCCCTAAGCCACGTAAAACTTGCAATTGATAAATTAGAGGCGTCTAGTTTAGATCGTTGCTGGGCTAGTGTCTTGTTATGGTATTGTTGTAAGTAGATGTATGATAGATACTCTTACAACTCACTTAACGTGTAAGTTCCATAGACCTTGGCCTTACACACAAAGGAATGATAGAGATCATACCACGATGCAAATGATAGAGATCAAATGCATGGACCATATCACCTCACTTCACACATTAGATGTTAGCATCTTATATTGCTAGTTTGGCGCTTTTGGTAGCATTATAAGATGATCCCCCATTTAGATATCAAGATAAAATGTGTTCTTCCTTAAGTATGCACCGTTTTGTGGATCATGTTTTGAGGTATCACGTGATGATCGGGTGTTCTCGACTCTACGCTTTCATACAACGGGTGTAAGACAGTTTTACACACGTGAATACTAAGGTTCTTACTTGACAAGCCTAGCATGTACAGACATGGCCTCAGAACACGGACCGAAAGGTTAAGCATGAGTCATATAGTTGATATGATGCCCATATAGATGCTCGCCTTTGAAGCTACACCGACTCACGTGATGATCGGACTTGGTGTAGTGGATTTGGTTCATGTAATCACCAAAAGGACACGAGGGATGTCGTTTTTGAGTGGGAGTTCATTAGTAATTTGGATTAGTTGAACTCAATCTATCATAAACTTAGTCTAAATATATTTTACAAATTCTGTTGTAGATGGCACCACCTGCTTTTAATGTCAATGTGTTCATGGAGAAAGAGAAGCTTGCTGCGAATGGTAGCAACTTCACCAACTGGGCTATGAATTTGAGGATTCTCCTCACTGCTGCACAAAAGCAATATGTGCTAGAGGCGCCGCTAGGCCCCCCACCAGCTCCTGATGCCCCTGACGAGGAAAAGTATGTCTATATAACTCATCAGGAGGACCACAACTTAGTTCATTGCGGCATACTGTATGGGCTAGAGCCAGAACTTCGAAAACGTTTCGAAAATGGCAATGTCTTTGATACCATGGGAGAATTGAAAATGATTTTCGATACCCATGCTGCCGTAGAGAGTTATAATGCTTCTGAAAAGTTCTTTAGCTGCATGATGGAAGAGAACAGCTCCGTTAGTGAGCACGTACTCAAAATGTCTGGGTACGCCGATAAGCTTGTGTCCTTGGGAATAACGATTCCCATTGACTTAGGCATACATCATGTTCTCCAATCTCTGCCACCTAGCTACAAGAGCTTCGTGATGAACTATAATATGCAGGGCATGAAGAAGTCTCTTCCCGAGCTTCTGTTAATGCTTAAGACTGCAGAAGTGGAGATTAGGAAAGAACATCAAGTGTTGATGATCAATAAGACCACTGGTTTCAGGAAGGACAAGAAAGGCAAGCAAAAGGGAAAGAAGGGCGCCAAATCTGTTGCCGCGCCTGAAAAGAAACCCCGAGCTGGCCCTAAGTCTGACACCGAGTACTACTATTGCAAGGAGACTGGCCATTGGAAGCGCAACAGCCCCAAGTATTTGGCGGACAAGAAGGCCGGCAAGGCAAACAAAGGTATATGTGATATACATGTTATTGATGTGTACTTGACTAGTACTCGCAGTAGCACCTGGGTATTTGATACGGGATCAGTTGCTAATATATGTAACTCGGTTCAGGGGCTGCGGAACAAGCGACAACTAGCAAGGGATGAGGTCACGATGCGGGTCGTCAATGGATCAAGAGTTGATGTGATCGCCGTCGGAACGCTGCCTCTCCATATGCCGTCGGGATTAGTTATAAACCTGAATAATTGTTATTTGGTGCCTGCACTGAGCATGAATAGTGTATCCGGATCGTGTTTGATGCAAAGTGGTTATTCGTTTAAGTCTGAAAACAATGGTTGTTCGATTTATATGAATAATATCTTTTATGGTCATGCACCTGTGTTGAATGGTTTATTTCTGTTGGATCTCAATAGTAGTATTACGCATATTCATAATGTTGATGCTAAAGGATTAAACTTGATAGTGATATATCTGCATATATGTGGCACTGCCGTCTAGGTCATATTAGCGTTAAACGCATGAAGAAACTCCATTCTGATGGACTTTTGGAATCACTTGATTTTGAATCATTTGATACATGTGAACCATGCCTTATGGGCAAGATGACTAGAACGTTGTTTTCCGGTTCAATGGCACGGGCGACAGATTTATTGGAAATCATACATACTGATGTGTGTGGACCAATGAGTGTGTCGGCGCGAGGTGGATATCGTTATTTTGTTACTTTCACAGATGATTTGAGTAGATACGGGTATATCTATTTGATGAAACATAAGTCTGAAACCTTTGAAAAGTTCAAAGAATTTCAGAATGAAGTGGAAAATCATCGTAACAGAAAGATCAAATTTCTGCGGTCCGACCGTGGAGGAGAGTATCTTAGTTACGAGTTTAGCACACGTATGAAAGACTGTGGAATAGTTTCACAACTCACGCCTGCCGGAACACCACAACGTAATGGTGTGTCAGAACGTCGTAATCGTACTTTATTGGATATGGTTCGATCTATGATGTCTCTGACTGACTTGCCACTGTAATTTTGGGGTTATGCACTGGAAACCACTGCATTCACTTTAAATAGGGCACCATCTAAATCCGTTAAAAAGACACCGTATGAATTATGGTTTGGAAACAAACCTAAGCTGTCATTTCTTAAAGTATGGGGATGCGATGTTTATGTGAAGAAACTTCAACCAGATAAACTCGAACCCAAAGCGGAAAAATGCGTCTTCACAGGATACCCTAAGGAAACGATTGGGTATACCTTCTATCACAGATCCGAGGGAAAGGTCTTTGTTGCCAAGAATGGATCCTTTCTTGAGAAGAAGTTTCTCGCGAAAGGTGTGAGTAGTCGGAAGGTAGAACTCGAAGAGGTTATTGAACCTTCTCTTTATGAAATGGCGAGTAGCACAGCACCGGAAGTTGTTTCGGAGTTGACTTCACCTAATTAAGAGAGAGCTAATGATATTGATCATGAAAATCCGAAAAAGGACACTACCGAACCTCGCAGGTCAAGCAGGACACGTACAGCTCCTGAACTGTATGGCAATCCTGTTATGAATTTCATGATTGATGAAATAGATGACCCTGTGACGTATGAAGAAGCGATGATGAGCCCTGATTCCAACAAATGGCTAGAAGCCATGAAATCCAAGATGGAATCCATGTACGAAAACCAGGTTTGGACCTTGGTGGACTTACCTCACGATCGAAAGGTCGTTGAGAATAAATGGATTTTCAAAAGAAAAACTGATGCTTATGGTAATGTAACCATCTATAAGGCTCGACTTGTCGCAAAGGGGTTTCGACAAATTCAAGGAGTTGACTACGATGAGACATTCTCTCCCGTAGCGATGCTTAAGTCGGTAAGGATTATGTTAGCAATTGCTGCATATTTCGATTATGAAATATGGCAAATGGATGTCAAAACTGCGTTCCTCAATGGTAATATTGAAGAAGAGTTGTATATGATACAACCTAAGGGTTTTATCGATCCTAAGGATGCTGATAAGGTGTGCAAACTTCAGCGAGCCATCTATGGACTGAAGCAAGCATCCCGGAGTTGGAATCTTCGCTTTGATGAGGTGATCAAAGAGTTTAGATTTGTCCAAACTTATGGAGAGGCTTGTATTTACAAGAAAGTGAGTGGGAGCAATGTGGCATTTCTGATATTATATGTGGATGACATATTATTGATTGGAAATGATATATATCTTTTAAACAGTGTTAAAAGTTATCTAAACAGCAAATTTTCGATGAAGGACCTTGGTGAAGCTTCATATATATTAGGCATTAAAATCTATAGAGATAGATCAAGACGCCTAATTGGGTTATCGCAGAGTACATACCTTGATAAGATATTAAAGAAGTTTAATATGGATGGAAGTAAGAAGGGGTACTTACCTATGTTGCATGGCAAGACATTGAGTAAGACTCAAAGTCCGGCTACGGCGGAAGAAAGAGAGATAATGGATAAGACCCCCTATGCCTCAGCCATAGGCTCTATAATGTATGCCATGCTATGTACAAGACCGGATGTGGCACATGCTATTAGTTTGACTAGTAGGTACCAATCTGATCCAGGTTCGGAACACTGGATAGCGGTCAAAAATATCCTTAAGTACTTGAGAAGAACTAAGGATATGTTTCTTGTATACGGAGGTGAAGAAGAGCTAGTCGCTAAGTGTTATGTCGATGCTAGCTTTGACACTGATCCGGATGACTCTAAGTCTCAATCCGGATACGTATTTCTCTTGAACGGAGCAGCAATTAGTTGGAGGAGCTCCAAACAACCTGTGGTAGCTGGATCAACGATGGAGGCGGAATATGTTGCTGCTTCAGAAGCGGCGCAGGAAGCGGTTTGGATAAAGGAGTTCATAACGGAACTAGGTGTGGTTCCTAGTGCGTTGGACCCAATGGTGATCTATTGTGACAATAATGGAGCCATAGCCAACGCCAAGGAACCAAGGTCTCACAAGAATTCCAAGCATATTAAGCGCCGGTTTCACTCCATCCACGATCATGTCAAGGATGGAGATATAAAGATTTGTAAAGTGCACACGGACCTGAATGTAGCAGATCCGTTGACTAAAGTACTCCCTAGGGCAAAACATGATCAACACCAGAACTCCATGGGTGTTAGATTTATCCCTATATAAACTAGATTATTGTCTCTAGTGCAAGTGGGAGACTGAAGGAAATATGCCTTGAGAGGCAATAATAAAGTTGTTATTATGTATTCCTTGTATATGATAGATGTTTATTTTGCATGATATAGTTGTATTGATAGGAAACATCAATACATGTGTGTTTAATAAACAAAAAGGGTTCCTAGTTATGCCTCTCTTATAGACTAGCTTGTTGATTAACAAGATGATCAAGGTTTCCTGATCATGGACATTGGATGTTGTTAATAACAAGGTCACAGCATTTGTGAAATGATGTGATGAACATTCATCCGAAGTATAGCATTACGATCAAGTCATTATGTTTATATTGCTATAAGATCATACAAAGTAGTCTTAGTCCTTAGACCATGAGATCATGTTAATTGCTAACACCGGAAGAGTATCTTGATAACATCAAACGTCACACCGTAACAGGGTAACCATAAAGGTTGGTTCAGTGCTATGAAGGTGTTATGTTAAGGCTCATGGATCAAGAGTGGAATTTGTCAATCCCGATGATGGATAGATATACTCTGGGCCCTCTCGGTGATATCACATTAAGATAGCTTGCAAGCAAGTGATGTGATCACTAGAATGTTATATCACGGGAACGAGAAAAGAGTGCATGTCGGTAACGAGATCAAACTAGGTATTTGGATACCGATGATCGAATCTCGGACATGTATTATATCATGAGACAAAGGGATTAAATTGCTGACGTTAAAGGTTCTCATGATCACAGAAGTCATCGTTGAATATGCAGGAGTCAGTATGGATCTCCAGGTCCTGCTTCTGATTATTGAGCTGAGAGGAGTCTCAATCATGTCTGCATTATTCGTGAACCGTAGGGTGACACACTTAAGGGTTTCCGGACACCATTTAGGAGCACATATGTTCCAGACAAAAGGTTTGCAAAGCGCAGGAAATGTTTCGATAGAAACAGGAATTGTTTCGATAGAAACCGAAATTGTTTCGGGTGAAATTGCAGAAAGTGGTTCTGCATGTGATATTGAAATGTTGCAAGGGGTTTTATGTGAATGTTTTGTTAATTAAAGTAATTAAAAAAATTCTGAATAAAATAAATAAAAGAGTTGTATTAATTGAGAGTTGCATTTAATTTGGTGGAAATTAAATACATGTGAGTGGGATTTTGGGTGGAGGCCATGTTTATGTGAGTGGAGGTTCACCACATGAATGAAGGAGGGGAGGAGTCCCCCCCCTCATGCGCCGGCTATGGGAGGGGAGGGGTCTCCCTCTCTCCTATAGCCCCCTCTCCCCTCTCACAAACCACACCTCCTCGTGAAGGATCTCTCTCTCCCCCTCTAGATATTCCCCCATGGTCTCGGATTAGCGAGATACATGTTCCCGGTGGCCTTGTGTCTGGAAGGAGTTGCTGCTTCCGCTGATTCGCTGGAGAGAGGAGGTGGAGGTTGTCCGGTGGCTTGAACATGTGTGCGAGGACGGATGCGCTGCTGATTTGCGGCGCTTGGACTTCCACATGATCTTGAGATAGGCAAGCGTACGACTACATCAACCACGAGTTCCTACTCGTTAACAAAACTCATTGTCTTTGAGGGTAAGTTCTCCATGGATGTATGTCCACCCGTTGCTCTGTATCTAGTAGATAGATCTTGGCGTATAGTTCTCATCGTAGGAAAAATTTTGTTTTCTATGCTACGGACCCAACAGCTTGGGCATGGTCGGCCGGCGATCATGGCCTCGGGGTGGCGCTGCACTGCTGTCCAAGGCCACTTGGTAGGTCTTTGATGGCCTGGTTGGGGCTAGGGGAGACAAGAAAGGTTAATGGTGAACAAATGGCTCGACAAAATTTGATCAAAAACAGTATTATTTAGGCAGGTTTGATTCTGCTCACCAGGTGTTCGACACAATGGCCGCAAGAATTCAACTTTTAAATTTTGAGATGATTTTTGGTGGAGTTGTTTGTCACATGCTTAAGCCTCTCTGGTTGCTAGGATTTGGCAAATTCAATTCATTTGAGTGATTTTTGAAAAAAAGTGGGATCTAGACATATGAACTAGATTCCATTTTCAAATGTCATTTTAAATTAGGGTTTAAATGTTTTTGTAAGATCACAAGGTGGGCCTTGGTACATCTTTACTTGTACTAGCAAGGGGTGCAAAGATCCACAATTTTTTATGTTTGAATTTGAGTGCTAGGAACACCCAAAGTGACCTAGTTGATTAAAATGGCCAAAGTGACCATTTCCATTTATTAATTCTATTTGAATTCTTTTTCTTTGGATTTTGCTTGGGAATGATCTAGGTGATGTGGCATTCATCTTAGAGTCATTTTACAACCATTAGAACAAACAATCATGGCATTCAAATCAATTCCTATTTAATGCAACACACATATGCATGCTTAATTATTTAAATAAGAAAAAGGTTTTGTTAACCCTAAATTGGGTGATTTGGATCTTGATCACTTGGATTAAAGTTTTGGGATGTTATAAACCTCCCCCCTTAAACAAAATCTCGTCCCAAGATTTAAGAAAGAAAACTAGGAACTAAAGAGATCCGGGAACTCTGTCCTAATGTAATCTTCTCGCTCCCAAGTGGCTTCTTCTTCGGTATGGTTGCTCCATTAAATCTTGAGAAACTTGATACTCCGGGTCCTGGTGGTTCTATAAGATTCTTCCAAGATACGGATGGGCACTTCACGATACGTCAGATCCTTGTTGATATAAACAGTTCGGTGATCGATGTTCTTGAAAACTTCAGTCTTCTCCGGCACTTCTAAGCATTTGCGAAGTAACGAGATATGGAACACATTATGGATGGCAGACATCTCCTCAGGCAGTTCCAGTTGATATGATACTTCACCTCGATGATTCAGAATCTTGAAGGGTCCAATATATCTGGGGGCTAACTTTCCTTTCAGACTAAAACGTTGCGTTCCCTTCAATAGCAAAACCTTGAGATACACAAAATCTCCGACATTGAAAGGCAGGTCTCTCCTTCTCTTGTTAGCATAACTCTTCTGTCTAGATTGGGCGGTCTTGAGGTGCTCACGGACTTTGTGAACCTTCTCTTCGACTTCTCGTAGGATGTCGGCTCCGAAAATCTGACTCTCTCCTACTTGTGACCAATTCAAAGGTGTACGGCACTTTCTTCCATATAGGAACTCAAATGGGGCCATTTGCAAACTGGCTTGATAACTATTGTTATATGAGAATTCTGTGAAAGGCAGACAATCTTCCCATTTTGATCCATACTCTAACACGCAAGCTCTCAACATATCTTCAAAAATTTGGTTGACTCTTTCAGTCTGTCCGTCGGTCTGCGGGTGATAAGCTGTGCTGAAATTCAACTTGGTTCCTAATCCTTCTTGGACTTTCTGCCAAAATCTCGATATAAATTGGGTTCCTCGATCCGATACTATGGTCTTGGGGGTTCCATGCAGACTAACAATTCTGGCTATATACAACTCTGCTAGCTTCGAACTCTGGTAGGTTGTCTTGATAGGTATAAAATGAGCTACCTTGGACAGTCTATCAACGATGACCCAGATTGAGTCATTTCCCCTACTAGAAGTAGGCAAACCGGTGATAAAGTCCATTCCGACGGAATCCCATTTCCATTCCGGAATGTGTAATGGTTGCAATAGTCCTGCGGGCCTCTAATGTTCCGCTTTGACTCTCTGACAGATATCACACTTGGCGATGTAGCTTCCGATTTCTCTCTTCATCTTGTGCCACCAAAATTGCTCCTTCAAATCCTGATACATCTTCGTTCCTCCGGGGTGGATAGAATAAAGAGTATCTTGAGCTTCCTGCATGATAACTTGCTTCAGCTCCGAATCTGCTGGCACACAGATACGTCCTTTGTACCACAGAACTCCTTCGTCTTTGGTGAATCCATTCATGTACCAATACGACGCTTGATTCCGTCGATACTTGCATTTTCCTTCTGGGCTTCCTTGATTTGGCTAATCAAAGTGGGTTGAAGTTCAATGCTAGCTAAAAATCCTTTGCTAACTAGCTCAGTTCTAAACTGCTCCAACTCCTCATACAAACTTGGTTGCTTCTCTTTGATCATAGTGTTTAGCCTACACGGCAATCTGCTAAGAGCATCCGCTACCACATTGGCTTTACCGGGGTGATAGTGAATGTCAAGGTCATAATCCTTGATTAACTCTATCCATCTCCTTTGCCTCATATTCAGCTCCTTCTGAGTGAAAATATACTTCAAGATCTTGTGATCTGAGTAAATCTCATAGCGATTACCCATAAGATAATGACGCCATGTCTTCAGTGCCAAAACTACGACTGCTAATTCAATATCATGGGCAGGATAGTTCTGCTCATGCTATTTCAGTTGTCAAGACAGATATGTGATGACTTTGCCTTCTTGCATCAATACACATCCGAGACCAATCTTGGATGCATCACAATACACATCAAACGGCTTCTTGATATCTGACATGATCAATATTGGGCTGAAATCAATCTCTTCTTTAGCTCTTGGAAACTTGCTTCACATTTGTCGGTCCATTCAAACTTCTTGTCCTTCTTCAACAATTGGGTCATGGGTCTTTCTATGCTCGAAAATCCTTCTACGAACTTGCGGTAATATCTCGCTAATCCGAGAAATGCACAGACTTGGGTTTGAGTGGTTGGGGCTTCCCATTCTTTGACATCTTTGATCTTGGCGGGATCAACAGCGACTCCTTCGGCAGACACAATATGTCCTAGGAATCCTACTTCTTTCAGCTAAAACTCACATTTGCTGAACTTGGCATACAACTGATGCTCTCTAAGGGTTTCAAGAATGATTCTCAGATGTTGCCCATGCTCTTCTTCTGACTTGGAGTAGATAAGGATGTCATCGATAAACACAACGACAAACTTATCTAGAAAATTCATAAAGATCTTATTCATGAGATTCATGAAATAAGCGGGAGCATTGGTTAATCCAAAAGACATGACCGTATATTCGTACAATCCATATCTGGTGGTAAAGGTGGTCTTTGGAATATCCGTTGCACGAATCTTAAGTTGATGATAACCAGTCCTAAGATCAATCTTAGAGAACACTCTGGCACCAGTCAACTGATCGAATAGATCCTCTATCTTTGGCAATGGGTACTTGTTTTTGATGGTGACATCATTCAGCTTCCTGTAATCTGTGCACAAATGGTTGCCTCCATCTTTCTTGTCGACGAACAAAACAGGCGATCTCCATGGCGACGCGCTTGGTTGAATCAAGCCTTTCTCCAGCATAGCATCCAATTGCGTCTTTAGTTCCACTAACTCTAATGGGTTCATGCTATAGGGTCTCTGAGCTATGGGACCGGTTCCGGGGATTAGTTCAATAATGAACTCAATATCCCTATCCAAGGGCATACCGGGCAATTCATCTGGGAATATGTCGGGGTATTCACAGACTACTTTGACTTGGTCTATTGTGGGTAGGGCTAGACTCTTGTTGCACTTGAATTGATGGGGCAAGGTTTTAGATATATGCTCTACTGTACAATCTATCAATCCTTTATGCTTTGACATCCCGTCCATTCCTAGTACTACTTCCAAACCTTTGGTTCCAAGTACTATTAGATTGGCATAAAAGTCTATCCCATGTATTCTGATAGGTACAACTTTGCAAATTTTTCTAGCTTTTGTAGTTGAACCAGATATTTGAACTTTCATGACATGCTTCAAGTTGGTTGGTTGAATCTTACTAGTGCATGCAAATTCTTCAGTGAATGAGTGCGATGCTCCAGAATCAAACAACACTCTTCCTAAAACTGAGTTGATAGAAAACATACCCAGCACTACATCTGGCGCTTCTTGGGCTTCTTCGGCGTTCATGTGGAAGAGACGGCCGTTACGGTTGTGAGGGTTCCCTGGGGCGAATCTTCTTCTGGGTTGAACACGACGCTGCTGTTGAGCTGGGGCATTCACATTGGCAGTGGCAGCAATCTTCTTGGGACACTCATTGGAGTAGTGACCCTTCACTCCACACTCGAAACAAGTAATCTGAGACTTGTCTTTTGCTGCCACGGGCACAACATTGCTTCCAGTTCTCGGTGCAGTGTTGTTGTTGTTGTTGTTGTTGTGCTTGGGAGGTGCACGGTTGAAATTGCTGGAGTTGCTAGGGTGGTTGTTGTTGTTTCCTCTGGACTTCACATTTCCTCAGCTGCGGTTGGGTTACCTTGGGCGAGACATTGGGGGTCGATTGTTTCGTGGTGCATATCCGGCAGATGGGTTGGGACGGTACTTCTGGTGACTGCTGGATCTAGCTTGGTGCATCATCCGACGTTTGCGGTTGTCGTTTGCTTGATTAATCTTCCCTTCCATCTGAATGGCAGAGTCAACTAGTTCTTCGAGATCCTCGAAACGGATGTTGATGAGAACTATCTGCATCTCATCATGCAGTCTGTTCAGGAATCTCTCCTTCTTCTTGGCTTCCGTGTTGATCTCGTCAGGTGCATACCTGGCGAGGGACAAGAATCTGTCATGGTACTCCACTACAGTTATTATGCCTTGCTTTAACTCTCTGAATTCATCTCTCATTCTGGTGACTAGACCCCGCGGCACGTGGGTGCGGCTGAACTTGACTTTGAAGGCTTCCCATGTCATCACTTGACCATGATTCATCGTGTGGGTGCTGTTCCACCATGCTCTTGCATCTCCGGCCAAATAGTGGGTGAAAAACAGAACTTTCTCGTTTGCATCCACTCTGGCGACTTCTAAGTTGTTCTCCATGGTCTGTAACCAATCATCAGCATCCAATGGGTCTTCAGACTTGCTAAAGATTGGGGGATTGGTATTCTGGAAGTTTTTGAGTTTGGATCCATGATGAACCTGATTTCCATGGTTCTGATTGTTGTGAGCCATCTGGGGGATCTGCTGCAGTGTGGCTAGATTTTCTTGGCGCTCTGCCCTACTAGCTTCACGGTCTGCAATGAGCGTCTGCAGAATTTGCAGCATTGGGTCTTGCGATGAGTTGCTCCCTCCTTGGTTTCCACGAGTCATCTGAAGATTGAGATAGATAATGGGGTAAGAGGGAAAGTTCTAAGGTTCATGGTTTTGGTTTCAATTTGAGTTTGACTCAGGTTTTGCAACTAACTTCTTTTCATTCATTCAAGCAAAGCACACCATACAAACTCACACACCACAACAAAGGAAAGCAGATGGTTTTAAGAACCATTCTACAAGCTAAGATATAATGGGACCGATACTTCTCACTCCTACGATAGTGCTCTAGTGCATCTACTCATCATCAATGAAGTCGGAGTCATCATCGTCGGTGTAGAAGTCCATAGCATCCTCCTCCAGATAGTCATCATCATTGTTGAGGTACGAGTGAATATCCCCTTGGATGTCTTCACCTTCCTCCTCTTCTTCTTTTGCTGCAAGCTGAGCTTCTTGCTCCTTGATGGTCTTCTCGAGGTCGGCCACCTTCTTGCAAAGACGGTCGATGGTGCGATCCTTCTTTGCGTGTTGATGGTGAAGAGACTGACGATCCTTGATGAGCGGTGAGAAAGTCTGGGCCTTCTGGGCGGCAATGGCAAGGTTGTGGTTGGTGAACTCTCTAGCATTGTGAAATTCCTTCTGTCTGTCGTATAGTAGGAAGTTGAGGTTCTCCACTTGACGCTTCAACTCCAGGTGACTTGGCATCTCTAGCGGCATTCCCATAGAATCACACCTTGCATAGTGAGCAAAGCGGGTTCCTTGGATCAGGTTGACATTCTGTGCATAGAGACGAGTGAGAGCTTCATGCATTGCCCTGGCTAATCCATCTAGCCAGTTGTTCTCTCTTACGGAGAACTGAATCTTCTCGGACATTGGTGCCTCTAACTTGCCTCGAAGATCAGCAACTACTAGCCATTGTAAATCTCCTCCTGGTGGACCATTGAGTTGAGCTCCAAAGAATTCCGGATGTGGGCGCTCCAAGTACTCAGACAGTGCATCTAGATCCCTCTCGAAGATTAGTTGGCCTCTGTTGCCCAATTGGTAGAACTTGTTGTACTCAACTTCCATCTATAAGAACTGAGGATGAGAAAGTTAGTGAAGTGATCAAGTGTGTCAAAATTTTATGTAGTAATGTAAGAATTTTCGAGGAACATGTATTTTTTTGAGAGAAAGAATCCCAAGGGTAAGAGAGGAAATAGATTTTCACAAATACTCACTTTGGTTTTGAAACTAAGTTTTTGTTCGGACGTCCATTCTAACTAGGGTCTCCTATGGTCAGGATGGCTCTGATACCAACTTGTCAACACCCAGATTTTTAATCCCAGGTGCCTGTTATGCCATACATCACAATCCCAAGATTACCATTTTTCTGAGACATAACATATTGGATATCACAGTACATCATCTATTACAAACCATAATAAGGTCTTACACAAACAAAGGATCTCATGATCCAGTCTTAGTACAAACAAGTAGTGGAATAAATAGCGTAGCGGTGGGCTCCATCTTCAGTGTCACAGGCAATGCTGACGATGGGAGATGATCCTAGTTGTCGTAGCCGTCCTGCTGTCCTCCTTCAGGGTAGTACTCCTCATAGTCTGGCCACAGAAATAGCCAGGGACAAAGCCATGAGTACTCTTTAAGTACTCGCAAACTATCACTAACAAGTAAGGTAGTCCTAGTAGGAATGCTAATTTCTAAGTTTATTTATAAAGTTAAGTTTGAAACCTAAGCTGAGTTCAGAAACAAAGAAAGATAAAATAAAGTTTGAAATCACCTAAGTGGGAACTTAGTTGTTATAGTCATGACCATATTGTGGTCAAGTCATGTCACAATTCATTTCATAAGTCATTTGGAAAACATCTGACAACGGAACAGTATGGCCACTCCAATTGTCCATAACCGCAAACGCGGCTATTCAAATAGTTTGACACTCTGTAGAGGTTGTACACTTTCACCACAAAATTTGATACATCTGTCAGGGATAACCCTAATCATACTTAGTATGGAGATAATCAAACATAACCTTTCCTTTACACACTCTGGTACAAGCACCTCTCCCATGAGCTTGGCCTCCCAGCCATGGCCATCTGCCATCCTGGACACTGCATAGGTGGACAACATTGAGAGGTAGCCTCAACTCAAACCTCTCCCACGAGGGAACTAATACTAATGCATATAAACTTCCAGCTAAGCCTTACCCAATTCAGGTATTGTGGTTGTACGGTAAAATTGGAATGGTATCGCATCCGAACCCAACCATCAGTTTTTATAAAAGGGCTAAGGCTCATGCCTCAACATTTTCATCATCATCATAAACCATTTGTGTTTCTCAACACATGTCAAAACATCTCAATAGAATGACTCATATTTCCAAGGTTTTCACAAGTCATTTTCACCAAGTATTCCCATCTAAAGTGATCAACTTTTTGGTTTAGCTCTAAGCTACTAAGTTAAGAGTGTTCACTAATGTGGGATGCTAATCTCAATCTCATGCCATAGAATGACATCTAATTCTAACTAGATAGGTAAAGTTTTATACTCTTTATGCTATCTATAAACAAGTAAGAAACTTTGGTAAAGTAAAGAAAGTAAAGCTTGTAAATAAAACTTGGAGTAGGTATAAGTCAAAAGGGGTATAACCAAAGCATGCCTAATGCATTTGCTTAGGTTATCTAGCTTGCAAGGGTTAGCTTGCATTGTTAAATGATGGCTTGCAAGTAATCACTTGCATGGTTAACTTGTATAATGCTAGCTTGCCAATAATAGCTTGCCATGGTTTGGTGCAGTGGTTGAAATTCTCCTCTTCTTCTTTGGGGTAGAACTCCTCCTCTTCGTAGACTTGGTCGGTACTATCATCTATAAATACATACGGGAATACACAATCACCAAACAATACTTAACTTGTCTATTTAGCACATTAAGGCACACATTTGATGATCTAGTATCATCACAAACATCACAAGATTTAATGAACTAGTTTCATTTATTTTATTTGAGAAAAGTAATTTCTACTCATTGAAAATAACTAAGATTTAATATTATCCAATTAAAATATGGGATCATATGGACACATGTCATCACCACATATTCTAATGCATGGGAATGTGATTTAAATGTTGGATCACATTTTAATAAGTTTAAGTTTAATATTTAATGATTTAAAGTGACTAGAAATGCCTATATAGCATTATTTTGGTACTAGTCCAAAGTCACGGCATGCAAACCTTAGTATTATTACATATTCAGATAGGTATTATCAAATGTGATTTTTGAGAGTTGGAAACAACTCAAAAGCTATTATGGTTGATTTTTGAAAAATGTTTGAATGTAGTAAAGTCTATGTCTTGTTATTTTTGCTACAGGTGATCTATACCTCCAATTGATTTAAATCCAACGGGCCTGGATAGAGTTTTAAAGTATCTTTCTAACAAAATTTGAATCACTCAATTTGGATTACTAGAACTCCCTGAATTGATTTTTGAACTAAGGGACAGAACTAAGTTTACTTCTAAAAAGAAAAAGATTTATTTGAATCTGCTGGGTTGGTGGGAACACTAATGGGCCGGACCGGTTTCACTCTGCGGCGCTGAGGACAGCTGACAGGGGGGTCCCGCCTGTCAGTGGCTCTTTAAACGCGAAGCGGTACGGGGCAACATGGACCATAGGATTAGAACTAAGATCTATGGTTGGGGCTTATCATCGACGACGGATCTGTCGCCGACGAGGTAGAACCCTAGCGGCTCAGTGGGGGTACAGTGGGGGCATACCAGGGCTCTAGCGAGGGCGGCGATGGGGGTGATTGAACGAGACGATGATGGCAGACTCAGGCGAGGTCACGGTAGCTCCAAGGGTGGACGAAATCGACGGGGGCGTCTCCTCCTTTGTTGCGGCTATCTCTGGCGAAATTCCGGTGGCTGGCTGCTCGAGCGGCTCCGACGAGAGGTGGGGAAGGACCAGCGGGGAGAGGGGAGTTGGGTGGTGTGAAGAAATGGTGCTGGGGAGGCTCCCTTATATAGGCTCGGCGAGGCGGCAGAGAAGCATGGGTGGAGCTCGTCGGTGACGACTTCACAGGGTGTTATCAACGTGGGCAAGGTAGGCGGACGGTGGGCGGTTCCCTGGCGGTCAGCTAGGTCTTAATGGCGATGCTAGGGGCGGTGGATTATGGTCGGGAGCGTCTCGCACTCTGAGTGACACAGGCGATGCTCGACGCGGTTCCCGGCGGTTGTGGGTCGCGCAGCGGGGTAAGGGCGTGTCTGGCGGGGTGAGGTGGTCAAGGCGGAGCGGCGCGCGCGGGCTATGGTCGAGGGGCGGCGCGTGCTGGCCTGCCGGGGATGGCGCTCTGGCGTGCGCTGGCACGATGCAGAGGCTCAGTGCGGGGGCGCTCTGGGTGGTCCAGGGGCTTGCTGCGCTTGGGGACGGGACAGGGGATGGTGGTGTTACCACGCCTACCTCCTAGACATGGCGAGAGAGAGAGGGGTGCGCTCCTGTGGCTTGGGCATGGTCGGCCGGGATCATGGCCTTGGGGTGGCGTTGCACTGCTGTCCTAGGCCATTTGGTAGGTCTTCGATGGCCTGGTTGGGACTAGGGGAGGCAAGAAAGGTTGATGGTGAACAAATGGCTCGACAAAATTTGATCAAAAACAGTATTAGTTAGGCAGGTTTGATTCTGCTCATCAGGTGTTCGACACAATGGCCGCAAGAATTCAACTTTTAAATTTTGAGATGATTTTTGGTGGAGTTGTTTGTCACATGCTTAAGCCTCTCTGGTTGCTAGGATTTGGCAAATTGAATTCATTTGAGTGATTTTTTGAAAAAAGTGGGATCTAGACATATGAACTAGATTCCATTTTCAAATGTCATTTTAAATTAGGGTTTAAATGTTTTTGCAAGATCACAAGGTGGGCCTTGGTACATCTTTACTTGTACTAGCAAGGGGTGCAAAGATCCACAATTGTTTCTGTTTGAATTTGAGTGCTAGGAACACCCAAAGTGACCTAGTTGATTAAAATGGCCAAAGTGACCATTTCCATTTATTAATTCTATTTGAATTCTTTATCTTTGGATTTTGCTTGGGAATGATCTAGATGATGTGGCATTCATCTTAGAGTCATTTTACAACCATTAGAACAAACAATCATGGCAATTCAAATCAATTCCTATTTAATGCAACACACATATGCATGCTTAATTATTTAAATAAGAAAAAGGTTTTGTTAACCCTAAATTGGGTGATTTGGATCTTGATCACTTGGATTAAAGTTTTGGGATGTTACACTAATAAATTGAATTCAAACCTATTTTCTTAGTTGGTAATTCATAAAAGTAGGTATAAAATTGTTCATACCTCTAATAGGTCCATTAGAAGTCTAAAAATATTATTAGTCTTAAAAATATTAGTAGTATGAAGTCTAAATGTTCCAACACATCTTAATTACAATTTTGATAAACTATCATTCCTAAATAAGTGTAGCATTTTCCAAAAGGATATATCAAAAATACAATCCTCAGGATTGTTATTTTGAACTTATGAAGACCTTTTACCATTAGTTTAGCCACAAGTTTATAAATATATTATAAATCCAAAGGTAATTCATAAGTAGTTAAATAATATTGTTTCCTTGTTTACAAATCATAACCACTCATTAATAAGGAGACAAATGATTCCATTCAATCATAAAGTTAAGAAACTACTACTCAAATAAAAGTAATCTTTCAGCATTTCTATAAAGGCTCCAATTGATTAATAATCTTACTCAAGAAATCTTTTAGATACCATGCCCCATTTGAGTGATTTAGTATTGTATGCTACTTGTTATATTTACATATTGTTTCACACACTCTCACAAGCCTTAATAAGAAGCACAAGTGTGAAGCTGGTATAAAAGTGGAACACATTCTAAAGATATCACCACAAGCTTTCGAACCCTAGATCAGATATGACTATTTCGGGGATTTGCGTTTATCAAACTGCATTACATTACTTATGCATAATTGCATCGTGCTTCTTTAAACATTTGTCCTTACCGGATCAATGATGATGTTTACAGAATTTGGATCTTCTATTATATTGAAGACCGTGATTGCATAATCTTGCAATCACAAAAGGCAAGTTCACACTTGCTCATGTCCTTTGATTATTTTCTATCAAATGCTTGTAACTCAAATGTTGTCATCACCTGCATTTCAAAAAGGTCAGAAAATAATATTTTCATAATAATATGATTATGGATTATTTACCAAGTGGTAATAATCTACTGATATAGTTCCAGTGGTAAAGGAACATAATATCTAGGACTTAATCAACCAATGTCGCCAGTGATTCTAGCGTCGTATATTACGTGTTAACCATGAGATTTGGAATGGGACGGAGAAGTCAGCTGGATCTTATTCCTTTCGCATGGACAGGTGACCTTATCGTGAGGCTATAGCTTCCTTGCGGGGACTCAGCAGATGGGTGGGACTCCTAGTTTCCCATGATATTTGTGTCTAGACTTTCCTGAGGGGCTGTTGGAGGTATATCTTCCTATATGGGGGTTGCCAGGGACATGATCTGCTCACTGGAGTCTCCAAGGGGTTGACATGGTTATATCTGCCTATAAAGGGGTTAACGGAGGTATATCTGCTTAGGGAGGTCGTGTCTTCATGTGGGGTCGTGAAGAGGGGTAGTGATTGGCTTGGATCTTAGACTGGGCCCCATACCAAGGAAGTGTGGATGAGCCTGCAACTCGGATGAGCAACAAAGCTAAGGTCTCTCATGGGTAAAGCAACACACCTCTATAGAGTGTAAGAATAGTAACTTGTTACTCCCTGTTCCTAGAAGGAGCTACGAACGTGGTAGGAAAGCAACTCCATAAAAGTTCTAGTCAACCTATGAAGACTGTTGGACATAGTTTTTAGAATAAAACCAACCTTTGAAGAAATGTTTACGAAAACCTGCATTGCCTACGACCTTTGGTCTGTGGCTGTAGAGATAGTGCATCATACACTCATTTTTAGTGAATTTGCTGAGTACGCTTGTATTCAACGGTACCTTCTTAACGCTTGCTAGGTTCTAAGCCATTGAAGACAATGTCAACACCAACTTATGCTTAAGAAACCATCATCGACAACTCAAGTTCTTCAATAAAGTCAATGAAGTCAACATATACATCAACCGAAGTGGAGACGAAGTCCTTGAGTAGATAGGAATAGATTCTCTAGCCATAAAACCTACTTTTATAGAGCATTGCACTAACAACAATTGCAAGCCAATTAGTTTAGATGCTAGTCTTAGTAACTAGATAGTTATGAGTTGTTATTCTGGTTCTTCTTCGTAAGAAGTTATTTCTTCCTCTTTAACCTAGAGTGTTCTCTGGATCTTTTGTAAAGAGTTGAGTTGTAATCTATAGTCATGTCTTGGACCTGCTGTGTTTCTGTTGTACCACTCTAAGGGATGTAATACTAGTGAACGGTGTTTCATTGGTGTTATGTCAACGACTATAGTGTACTACATCATGCAGTGGTATGCTGGGTCACCGCAGTGTAAAACAACCCCTCCCCTCGGGTGACGTCAGCCCCGCGTCATGCTGACGCAATAAACCTTTTTTAATTACTTTAATAATTTCGGAAATTGTTTAAATCTTATAAATTCAATAAGTAATTATTTATAAGATAGAAAAATGTGGATAATATATCAAAATGTTCAGAAAAATGAGATATATCCAATAGACTCATAATCATGCATTGTTCAACAACTTTCATTGCAAGTTTAATTAGAAGAAAAATTGAACCCCCGCAGGTGATTCCGGGTTCCTCCTTTATCAGGGTTTGCAACCTCGGACCCTGTTTAAAATGGTCGAGCATATCTTAGGGGTTCATTTCAATACAATTTAACTTTTCATATCATCATCCTTGATTGAGCATTGCATCGATGCCATGTGTTGATTGTTGTTTCCCCTTTCTTTCTGGTGTTTGGTTTGTTCCGGTAGAATACGATACTGGCTCCGAGATTGAAGACCGAGATCAACACCATCGAAGACCGACGACCAATACTTGATCAACTATAATCAAGTCAAGTACAAGGCTTCCGAAGATCTATATCTGGATATCAACAAACAAGGCAAGCATAGCCCCACCATTATACAAACCTATGATTTCGAAAGTGTTCCATTCTTTCCATGATGCATACGATTCTATTGTGGTCTTTTATTGATAGATAGAGTATCATATATGTTGCATTACTCCCTTTGAGCTTATATTACCTGATCCACTTCTCCTAGCATAACTAGGTTTGGCTTATGTGCACTGCTAGAGCTATTATCTGTGTCTTGCTTAGCCATGCATAGCTATCAGTTATGGTTCATACAAATGATGTATCAATTTCAGAGAACCTAGTATGACAGGAGAACAAGATGATATGTAATCGGTGGTAAAGGTTAAACATGCTAAGGTTTGTATGGGAGGCCACGGTGGGATATGGTTTTTACAGTCCCATGCTCGCCACCACTAGGAACCGAGTTCTTGCCTTTGGACCAAGACGAGCATACAACCATAGGAGGTTTATGGGGACCTCTCGACTAACTAACTTGCCTAGTAGATTCCATGAGTAACATAGTTCGATGTTCCATTCGACATATGCATAGAAAATGTTTTGAAAGATTTGGTGAGTAAAGGTGCATCATAACAGGTAGGTAAGCGTGGCCGGGGTTGCTTGGGGTGGATGGAGCCCCTGGTAAACCAACCTCGACTCACATCTCTAGGGACCGTCTTCGGGATTTAACCCGTTACGACGGAACCCTCCTTAGGGCGTGACTCATGGTCTCGGCGAAAGCAAGGTAAAGGTTGTGTCCAACCACCCCCTGCCGGCCTTCCAAGGAAGAGGGCTAATACGTTGGCATTAAGAGTGAGTTGGTACATGTGGGTAAAGTTGTACACCCCTGCAGGGTTAAATCTTTTTGAAAAGCCGTGTTCACGGTTATGAACGCTTGGTGACCAGATTCTAAGATCATAGAGAACTATAACCTAATCGTAAAACTTGGCAACTAAGGTTTGTCAAGGATGCTTCCCCATGGGTACGAGGGGGTGATCCTAGTTGTGAGTTGAGGATTACTTTGGTGGATATCAAAAGATGATGATCAATTCTTCAGAGATGTCTCTCTCTTTCCCTTTTTAAAATATTCTGATTAGACGAGCTTCTTATCCCTCTTGTTTTATAAACAAAGATGGCTTTATGAAAAATAACCCCACCAGCCATAAGTCTTGCAGAGTACACCCTGTACTCACCCTTGCTTTGTTGATACTTTTGTAGCAGAATAAGTGTTCCCTGAAGACAAGTTTGGTATGGTATCGACACCGATGAGTAGCTTGGGGTTCCCGGCCGACAACCTAGAACTATGGTCTGGGACGTCATCGTTGTGCTTCAGGCCTCTTAGGCCATTTTTTAAGTTTGCTATACTTAATAGCATACTTTGCCTTCCGTTGTTTGATGTTTATGGTCAGTGACCTCTGCTTGTAATATTTTGGTTCTTTGCTCAGTTATGAGCTTGCTGTAATAATTTTTGTGTCGCGGGGTTACTGTTGTGTTATCGATTTCTCACTGGATATCCTCAAGCTCTAGGTTAAGCTTATGTCAGGCTAAGGTCTGGGATTTGTTTAACCCTGATCCCGGGGGTGTCACACCCACGTGATCGATTCGGTGTGGGATGCGACGGTGATGGATCCGGCGACCGAGGCAGGGGTCGCCGAGTCGGCGTCCTCGAGAAGAGTCATGTCGCTCCCAGCAGGGGCGCTCTCAGAAGCCAGAAGGGTTATGGAGCGGACCTGCTCCTCTGAGAGGAGATCACACGGAGGCGACCTGGAGATTAGGCCGAGTTCCGCCGACTCGGTTGGATCGGTGGTGTATGTGAAACCATCGAAGAGGTTGATGGTGCCGATTGGCACCATGCTAGTGTGAGTGATTGGGCGTGATGCCGACACGTAGCTACTCGACAGTATGTGGTAGAGACCGCCACTGACGATCATGCGGTCGGTAGCAAAAGATCGGTCGACTGGAGTGTAGGGTCTTACCGCAGATTTAGGCTTGATGATCCATGCCCCACGGTGGGCGCCACTATCGTGGGATGTCCACGACAGTCGCTACGGAGGTAGTGATTGAGTTGAAAGCAGCAAGGGAGAGTTAGCCATCTGTGTATCGAGATTGGAAGCACATAGGGATTTACCCAGGTTCACCTCCGGGGGGTAAAGAGCCTACTTTCTGCTAGATGTACTAATCTAGATGTGTTTAAAAGGGTTGCGAGATCGGTATCTAGGTAGCGAGTCGCTTCTAAGGGGTGTATCAGAGTGTATCTCCGTAGAGAGTATCCTAGGAAGACTTATATAGTGCTACCTCTCTAGTGTTTATTTGGATAACACCGAATTAGTCAAGGATCCGGTGGCTTGACCTAAACCGTTTGGGTCTAGCTACGTTTCTGGGTATTCTGCTTCCGGTCGTCGTGCTTCTTAGTCGCAACTCTTCCTGTCGCTGTACCAACGGACCCACTCATCTTGGGTTGGGCTAATCGAATCCACCTTCTAGGTATACCCGATTGGCATATCTCCATCAATGATGATGTTTATGCAGGGTCCATTGGAGCTATGGGACTATCAAGGAAACCTGAATTCAGCCATTTGTATATACTTGCCACATGCCGCGTCTGGCTGAGTCAATGACGATGCAAGACGGATTAAAGCTTGCTAATCCAATTGGATAAAATGCTGCTGAATCGGACTCTATGGAAACAGATGAAGCTTGCACAGGAGGGGAAGTGTGGCGGTACGAATTATCAGCGGTCTTTCCTAATTGTGTGGACCTTGTGTGGCAAATTGGTTCGGTTACTTTTATCATTGTTTGAGGGAAGCTAACCACGTTGATCTTGAACTAGCTAAGTTTAGCTTTTGTATTAAGGAGTATTGTAATTGGCTCGATGAATTCCCTAGTTTTCTTATTGGCAAACTCATAATAAATGAAGTAATGTTTGTTGGCAATTAATAAAATCCGCGACAAAATTCTTCTGCTTCCTTAAAAAAAAACGGGTATTCTGATATTACCATTGCCCTCACTGTCGCTCTCGTTGCTATGTAAAAGCCCGCTAACCGTATGGGCTGAAAAGCCTCCACGCCTCAAAGAAACAGCCGACGAAGCTCCTCGCAGGCTCACACGCGTGGCCACCACCCCAGCGGAGCAACCGCTCGCTCCCGCCGGCGCCGACACATGGGCCAGGCCCTTCGCCGCGCCTCCGGGCGCCTGAGGCCCCCTCCCCCGCCTCCGCCCCCTGCGAGGCCGCCGCCGCCTCCACCTCCACCTCCACCGCGCGCCTCGCCGGCGGCCGTTGCCGGCGACAGCCCCCAGGACCGGCTCGACGTGTCACAGGATGGTAAGGCTGGCTCCTGATTTTTCCTTAGATCTCGCTTAGCATTCGGGTATTCTTCCATTTGACCTGGCTGTTGGTTTAGATGGCACCATAGCTGTCGCTGCCGTGTAATTGATGCTCGAGTATCCTTAGGTCTTGATTTGGCACAAATGCTCCCTTTTCTGTTCATATTGAGCTACGGTTGTTGTGGACTACTCCCTCCCGTTTCGAAATATAAGACGTTAAAAGGGGTCTGGATACATTCGTTTCACAAAAGCTAAAACATCTTATATTTTGAAACGGAGGGAGTATATATGTAGATAGAAACTTCTTGATTCTTGATGCTTATTACATCCTGGTCACGAAGATCTGCTGCATACTGTTGAATTGATATGTGACATGCTTAAGTAGGCAGTGGGTACTATATCATCTAATGAGGTATGATCAGGTAAATTTTGTAAAATCAGGTGTGTGATCCCTATGGCATTTGGGTAACAGAAACCAAAATCTGACCTATCAAGCATGGCTTGTATTTAGTTAAGTTTGCCAATCCGTACAAATTCAGCTAGTGTCAGAAGTGTTCTTCCACAGTAACTTGTTGCACGATTACACTATTAAATGTTTGCTAACTTTTTGTGGGGTGTCCACCGATTACTGAAAGAGCAGAGTTGCCGGTAAGTATGCTATTGCTTCCGAACCTAGTGCAGTGTGGATGAAATGATCCAACCCAAATTGTCGTCTTGGTTTGTTCATCGCATTGTTGATACTGCTAGCAACTCAGTATGCAGTCAATTTCTGCTCAGCTTCCCTCCTAGTAAACACATTGCTATGTAAAGGGTATTGCAAATCTTTGTGAGCTGAACTACATGTTGGTGGACAAAAATGAATAGATCCTTTCTAAATTTAGTTATCTGTTCCACTAGTTGTGAATATCACATATAGAAATTCTAGTTATCATAAAGGTGAATTCTCCAGCGCAACACGTTCCTTCATAATGAGCACTGCATCTCTCTGTGAAGTGCGAACTGTGATCAAGATGGATTTGAACTAGGGTTTAGTAATGTCAAACTCACAATGCATTGATTCAAATCTGTACAAAAATTATTATATTGATTTGATTTGTATTTTGCGAATTTTATATATTGAAATTATAATTACATTGAAGGTGAGCACATCTTCCAAATCGATACCATTGCATTGTGTGTGCTTATACCTTGCAGAGTTGCAATGGAAGTATTTTTTTTTAGCCAAAGAGTATCACCTTACTTATGTCACTCCATATTTGATTTGTTATGTCGGCACCACTTAGTTCAAGTCTGTTTCTCAGTCATGCTAAATTTAATTTGGATATATGGTGTCAATATGTGTTAAGAATATAAAGTTGGAGCGCTATTGAATTGAGAGTAGACAGGAACAACTTCTAATATTGACTCCTTGGTATTTGGGCTATGGTAGTATTATCTGGTCCTATTGTATTTATTATGACCATGGGAATTGATTGTAAAATGTTACCAGCATAGTCAAGAATGTGTAAAAGTTGACAGGCTGTTATATCCCTTCTTTATTTTACATTATATTCGCTGGTCAAGACCCGATGCCCCATATATGAACAACCGTGTGCTCTTTGCTTAGGTCCAAAGGAACCATAACTAAGTTCTTTCTTTTTTTTCGCGAAAACGCAACAGACCGTTGCGTTTCTTTTCATTGCACAGGTAGAAAGAGTTCAGGTACAGGCACCGCCAAGCCGCCGAAACACGAAAAAGGAAAACACATCAATGAACGTCCCAGGTTGTCGGGATAATGACGCGGAGCCCCTTGGCTCAGGCAGCCATCCAGAGTGCGGCCTCCTCCTTGATATGGATCAGCAGTTGCCGCGTGGAGGGCGGGGTGTGGTCGAACACGCAGCTGTTTCGGTGTTTCCAAATCATCCATGGCGTGAGGAGGGTGATGGAGGCAAGCCCCTTGCGCATGGGCTTTGGCAAGCTGCGGGGCGAATACTGCCACCAGTCGAACAACGAGGGTTCATCGCTCGGGGCTAGGCAAGGGAGCCGTAGCCAGGAGGACCTCATGCCAAACCTGTCTGGAGAAAGGGCACGCCATGATCAGATGGTGCATCGTCTCAGGAAGCTGGTCGCAAAGCAGGCATCTGGCGTGGAGGGGTGCCCACCGGGGGTCACAGGCGACGCCGTCCGCACGGCCGCCGCGGCCACGCCGCCAGCCGGTGCAGTCCACAGCCATGCCATCGGCGTGGTCGTCAGGGGCATCTGCGGAGCGTCGACGCTTGTGGCCACGTCGCCGAGGGCGCTGGCGCCTGGCGCCCTGACCGGGATCATCTCTCCCGCCGCCCTAGGCGCCATCGCCGCCGCGGTCAGGGGCGGGGTTGGCCTCGCCCAGCACGTCGTCGTCGAGGGCGGCGCTGATGAGCTTGATGGCGATGGGGAAGGTGAGCGTGCGGGTGGAAGGCTTGGCAGCGAGGCCGCTGGCTGGCAGTTTCTCGACGATGACGAGCACGGTCGTCGTCTTGATCTCCTTGGGGTTCCGAGCCCGGCCGTCAAGGCGGAACGTGGCGAGGTCGGAGCGCGTGCTGGGGTGGAGGCGCTCGATCCAGCAGCTATTGCCCAGGATGTGCTCCGCGGTGGCGAGGTGCCAGGCGTGAGCGGGAATGCCCCTGAGCTCGAGTTGGACGTGGTAGTCCAAGCGCTCGATTCCTGCGTGCGCCAGCTTGCACCATGGCCTCATCGTCAAAGAAAAGCGCGGGTCTTTGAGGAAGTGGTCGCCGGCGACGAGGTCGTACGCGGGCTTGGAGTGGAAGACGATCAAGAAGTCCTCCGGCTGGTGGAGGTGCACGGAGAAGTCACCTCGCCGCGGGTCGAAGCGGGCCCAGAGCAGGCGCTCAACGGCCTCGACGGTGACCCTAGGTCGGGTGCCGGTGATCGAAGCCACCATGCGAGCTTGAGGACGGCCTCGGCGTCGTTCATCTCCGACGTCTGCGCGATGACGGCGCGGGTTGGCGGAGAAGCGGGCGGGGCCAGGGGCGCGGCGGGCGGCGGCAGGGTAGGGCGACGCTGGAACGGCTCGATGGTGTGGGCGACGGTAGTGGTCGCCGTGGGAGCGGGGGTGGGGGCGCAGCGGGGGAGGTCGCGGTGGCCGGAGTGCGTGCACGGCGGGGGAGGGAGCGCTCGAGTTCGTCGTGCTCGTTGCGGCGCATGTCACACTGCCAAGATTCATGGCCTAGGAACAGGCAGCGGCGGCAGCGGACCTCCCCTTTGCAGTCGCGGACGACGTGGCCTGGCATCGGGCAACGGTGGCATAGGCCGGCAGCAGCCTCCGGCACGGCGTTGCGGCGCTGCTCGTATCGGCGACGGCCCTGGCCGGACGAGGGTGGCGAGGCGCGACGCGCCTGGCGCTGCTCGTAGCGGCGCATGTTCTTGTGCTTGGGCTGCTAGAAGCCCTCGTTGTCGACCTTGGCGGCGCCGGAGCAGACGCGGTGGATCTCCGAGCGGGGGCCGAGGTCGCAGCGGCCGCGCCACGGGGAAGTGCTGCTCACGGCATCGCGGTAGGAGCGGTTGCCGGAGGTCTCGCCCCCGACCCCGTCCCAGCGGCGCTCGTCGGCGGGGCGGTGGCACGCAGCAGCGGCAGAGTAGGAGGAAGACGACATGCCGGGGGGGGGGGGGGGGGGGGAGGGCAGGGGGGCTGCCGGCGGAGAGAGAGGGGGGGCGGCGCTAGGCTAAGCGAAGGGGAGGTGGGGAAGGGGGCAGTTGCATCTAGAATCGTGCAACATCCTGCGACCGGCCCCTTTGCTAAGTTCTTTCTAAATAAGTTAACGGGATACATCACTGTCTTGTTTTGTATAAAGTCTTAGTGCAAGTTCTATTGAAATTTACCAAAGTATTATACCTTGAAGTACATTTCAGGTTGCTGTGGTCAATGTTTCCACTTAACAGTTTATGATTTATCTGTTAAAAATGCATTGCAGATGTTACAACATCAACAAAAGATACTCATGGCGTACTTGTGGAGCGTGATCCAAGTTATGATGACATGCTTAAGCACATGGTTGGGAGAATCACTACCAAGCCTGGGGGAAGGCCAGAAATGGGTGAAGTAAGTCGTCTGACTTTACATTTTCCTCCCAGGCTAAAATACCATAGTTCCTTGGGTTAATTGGATAGAAACCATTGCAATTTCTGGCTATTTGAGAAACATCATTGCAACTTTCGGCTTTTGAAAAACGCCATTGTAATTCTTTATACGTTCCATATACGCCATTATGCTCCATTAAATTCATATACCTCACAATATACACTTGTATTTCCGTCGTATATACCCATAGACAGTGGGGCCCACCTGAATCAGTGTGAATTGGGCTGAGCGACTAGCAAAAAAAATATGTATATATAATGTACAGCCGTATTTCCTAGGTACATGCCTGTAGTCTGAGCTCGACTGACTTTTGTTTACATAATAATATGTAAAGCACATTGTCAGTCACGTACACGTATACGTATATGCATAGGTAGCAACTTTCAATCTGGCAAAGTCCGTCACATGGATGTGCGCTTTAAGGAATATGAAAACAGTTGCAGGTTATTAATCAAACACGATCTAAGTAATAAAAGAGCCAATCACGCTATGACACTATATCATAGCTCCATTGGATATTAACTTGCCGACTCGACCAAGAAATACAGGAAGTACTACTTGCACTACTTAATTGCGATGCTAATTATTGTCACAGTTTGATGCTTACTCTACATGTTTTGCTCTCTCTGGATCGGTCCAGGCTGCATTTTGCCGTATCCCAAAACCTGATTAGGATGAGGCCTGCTGTGTATGCGTATACGTATGTACACAGAATTACAACTGTATATTGTGTGGCATGTGTGTTTATAAGTGAGCATAATGGCATTTATGGAACGTATAGAAAATTGTAGTGGTGTTTTTCAAAAGATCAGAGATATAGTGGCGTTTCTCAAATAGCTAAAAGTTGCGGTGGCGTTTATCCAATTAACCCTGGTTCCTTTGATGATCTTATTCCATTGCATAAATCTAAAAGCAACTGAACTTTCACAATCACCGTATTGAGTTTGAATTTTCATTTGTTTGGGGAAAATGTAATCAGATGCCTGTGTGTGCAGGCGTCCGTCGTAGAGCGATACAACAGGCCGCTTCCAAAGGTCAGAGCATCCGAACCTGGTCAAGGTGGGCACAGACAGCTACCTCCAGGAACCCTGAACGTCGGGCACATCCAGGAGATCATTCAACTGTACCAAGGGAAATCTGGCAGCCACCATGGCTCAATGAGCGTAGATGAGATCGCCTCGAGGTTCAGAGTGGAAGCCTCCCTGGTGCGAGGAATCGTGCAGTTCGTCTCACTGCCTCGGGATGAAAGCATAGGAAAGAAAGACGAGCACCGGGAGCCTTGAGTGATCTCGCAGGCTGTCTAAGGTAGCACCGTTGCTCATGTTTCTGAATGAGTTGCGAAGAGAACAACTGGAGAGACAGGTTTCGTATAGTCTTTTCGTAGGTTTCTTTCTTCTTGTTGCTGCTGAGCTGAGGGGTGAGGTATGATGGGAATTGTAAACAGTACATGCCCTGTTGTGCCTAAATAAAGACGCTGGGTGCGTTTTACCGGATTTTTCTCTTTATTTTCTTTGCACTTTCAGATGCAATTTGGTCAAGCCTGACAAAACAACACTGATGCACACTCATCGTAGTGTGTGCTGTTTTTCTGCTAATCTGCTAACCTACCCCCTCCCCCCCCCCCCCCCCCCCCCCCCGTGGGGGTCATCGAGGATTCAACACAGCATGAGAGCATCTCCACTCGTACCATTGGCGTACGCAGGGGTAGGAAAACGAATCAATGAAGAGCATCAAGCGACTAGAGCCTTCAACACCACCAAGAGTGGGTTAGTGGGGGCGAGCGTGATTTTTCTACGCCGCTAAGATTCTCAGGGGCATGCGTACTGAGCGGTGCACCACCAATTCAGTGTCTCCTATAAGACATTTACTAGTATTGTAGTGCAAAAAAATTTCAAGTGTGTCTACCCTCCATTTTTTCCTTCGTCCGCCACTGACTCGTACCCCCCATACAAAGCATTTTTTCGCCCGTATGGTGTAGGGGGTGGGGGTGGGCGCCCTCACGTCGGTGTCGCTCCAGAGCCAGTGTGCGCAGGGCTCGGGAGAGGACGACGAGGTGTATCTAGCGCCGGCAGTGTCCCAGTGGAGGGCCACAGCGGTGCCGCCCTCCATGAAGAAGGACCGACTCCCGCGCCTCCTCGTCTGCAGGCGCATGACCTGCTGGACCGGCGCGACATGGCGAGCAGCGTTGGCCTGGAATGGTCACGGTTGGTGGCGGGGCGGGGGAGTCGACTGGGAACACGGGAGCCCTGTGTATGGTGCACGGCTAGCCAGGGCGTGAAGTGGACGAGGCCGGCAGCTGGTGCATGGTGCACGGCTAGCCAGGGCGGGGCGTGGACGAGATCGGCGGCAGGCGCGTCGGGGTAGGAAAGAAGCGGCTGGCAGAAGGAGAAGGTACAGGAGGTGTGGCGCCTGTCGGAGACGAGGAGGGAGGTGGCCGTGCTCTAGGAAGGCGAGTATAGGACGGGCGCGAGGCGGCTACGGCCTATGCGGGGAGATGGGCCGGACGGTGGCGCGACGGCCGGTGCATCACAGGGCGAGGCGGAGCGGCGTAGAGGAGGAGGCGCACGGGGCGGAAGCCGACGGCTGTGCATCGCTGTAGTTAGATGGAGGCGACTACGCTAGAGGAGAGGGAGGCGAGCGGCGCCAGAGGAGAGGGAGTAGCTCGGGGCAGGGGTGCGGGTGAGGAGAGAGAAAAAGAGATCGGTAGGTGATCCTCTAGGGATGTGTGGTGCAATTTCCGCACGTTGTTGATTAGCCGGCGTCCCTGGTTGCCTCCTCGTGGACAGGGGTGGCCTGGGGCGCTGGATATCTCGTACACCCGCTCCGCATGAAAAACTATTTGGGGTGACACAAATGGGTGTCTTTTCTCTCTCTGGCGTCCCCATTTTGGTTTTTTTAAGCCTTTGGGGGACGAGTGGAGATGCTCTAGACTACGCAACGTCAGCTCCCTCCCTAACAGAGTAACATGCGACGGTGGAGAACTCCATATCTCAACCGACCGATCGCCGATTCCCTCTCTCTGCTTGTTGCTCCGGCGGTGGGAGGGAGGGGACCTTGTTTCTCCGTCTAATAGTTAAGGTTAGGGCTTGTCTGATGTGGTGCACCGTTCGGGTGGTGGGAGAGACGTATGGTTAGATAAATCTACCTCAACTCTATTCCCACACCGGCGACACCCTTCACGACGAAGCCTCAGAGTTGATGGCAACGTGTGCTAGTCGGTCTTTCAGATCGACGTCTTGGTCTTCTCGTCGTTATTCAGATCTTGCGAGATCAGTTTCTTGGTGTGTTGCAGGCGCTCCTCGTCGTTATCCGCGACGGCACTAGCGGCCAGGGCGAGGTGGTTCCTCTAGAACAAGGATGTTGGTCCGGAGGTGGTGGATCTGTCGTTCCTCTTCGACTTTATCGATGGGAGGCGATAGATCTTGGTCCAAGACAACACTGGGACGTCCCCCGGTCGACGTGCCACATCGACATGTGCCTCGCTACGTGCAGTAGACCTGCTCATCAACTCATAAAGCCTTTTTGGTGATGGTGCTTTTTTGGATCTTGCAATGGTAGAGGCTCAACGTCTCTTCCGGCGTTCATCTTGGCGGCGCTGGAGTTTGGCGGTAGCCGCTAGATTCGGTGGCTACAGGAAATCCTATGGATCGTTTTGTATTTCTCAATCTTTTAGGTTTTTATCTGCGTTGTTTTTAGGATAATCATTTTTTTTGTGTCCAGATGTATTGCTTCATGTAATTTGATTTTCATTTTTTTGAACGGAACAACCCTGAAGGGCCTGGAAGTTGCATTAACACAGCGGCAGGCGTACAATTACAAGGAGACCCCTAGCAAAACTAGCACTACAAACCTAGGAAATTGAGGATAAGGCCTCCAAATATTCAAAAAAGACCCTAGGACTAAAAGTAAAAAAAGCAATCAGGTCTTAGGCGCCTTCCTCCATCGCTTGCCATCAACAACATCACCGGCACTGAACCAGACTTCGAAGCCACGGCCGCTAGCTCCATGATGGCTCTAAAATATAGCCATCCACGTCCACATTTAAACTGGATATTATTCATACTTTTGATAAAATATCTCTCTAAACCCTGCCACTAATGCCTAATAATCAAAGGAGTATGCAATCCTTTCTTTCTATTTTTCCTTGCGCAGATAATGTCGTTTGAAGATAGAAATCACTACATTAAAATCAAAGATACGAGATTTCCAACAACCAGAAGAAACCAGGAGCCGTGAAGCGGAGGCAGACGCTTTAACGACCAACTATACGACCGGAATAAAATTCTGGCCGTATAGTTCCGATCGTATAGTTGGCGCCGCCACCGCTAGGTCAAACAGAACAACTTTCGTGAAGGGACCCCTATATAAAGAAGCCTCGGGCAACGAGAAAACGATCCCCGAACTGCCATACCTTGACCTCAAGTCTCTGCCCTAGATCATCAGCCGCCTCCAGATCTCCAAACCCTTCTCACCACCATAGCCATATTCTACCACTTGTAATAGTAGATCTCATCTTTGATTGGTGACATTGTAAAACTATTGCTGTCAATCTTATGATTTCCATTACAATGTTTGTGATTATTGATCTCATCTCTATGTGTGAGTAATTCTACTTGGGCTAAGGGCTTCAGCCTAGCTATGTAGAACTTGTGCATGTTATTTATCATAGATGGGCCCATGTATTAGTTTGTATGACATGATGATTATTGTATCCTCTCTTGCCTCAATCTAAGGACTTGTCAGGTACCCAAGACCCCGAGTATTGAGCCAGGTATAGGGAGTATGAGTAATGACTAATCTGCAGATTGGGAACCCCAGTGACAGAAGGGGTAGTACGGCTGTATGTGAGGGATTTACTTGGGATTAATGGTGACGTCACTATGCATATCATTAGTTATCTTTCTTCTATGGATGAGACTAGTAGGTTATTGCTATAAGAGGTTGCGGAGGCAATAGCAATTATGGATGCACTGCCCACATATAATCTATCTTGCTCTAACAATTACATGCATACTTTATCTTTAACTTTTATTCCCATAAGATGTTTTGCACAGTTACAGGTGAAACTGAACTCCCTAGGCCCTCTCTCTCCATCATCGACAACAACAAAAAGACGCAAACTCTTGGTCCGGTAAAAACACAAAATGAATTCTAAAACTCCCGAAGGTCCGTTAAAGTAACTTCACTACGCATCTGCTTCCCGAGGATTCGGTAAACCTAAGTCTACTAGGGAAAAAGAAGCTATACTACATTCATAATCCGGATCGAAGGTATCAACCCTTTTTCTGGCGCTATTGCCGGGGAAGCAATAGCTACCCTGGTGAGGTTAGTACGAACCTTGCTAGTTTTAATTCTTGTTTTTAATTTTGTTAGTTTGCTTTCAGTCTTTATTTGAAAAACCAAAAAAATTAGTTAGTCTTTAAATTCTTATTTTTACTATTATAAGTATCTGTTTAAGAAAACCCCAAAACATAGGAAATGTGGCTGAAAAGAACCTTGGGGATTTTACTACTCCCAACAATGATTATCTGCGTACTACTCAGCTAGCAATTTCTACTGATGACTATGAAATTAAGCCCCATTATTTAAGTTTGGTTCAATAGAATCAATTTGGAGGCTCTGTTGTTGAGGACGCAGGTATGTACTTGAATACTTTCACTGAAATATGTGATATGATGCGCATAAAAGATGCTGACCCTGATGCGGTCAAATTGCATCTATTTCCTTTCTCTCTTAGAGGAAGAGCAAAAGAATGGTTGCTAGCTTTGCCTAGAAATACTATTACATCATGGGTGGGATGTACTTCTTTATTTATGACTAAATTTTTCCCACCTGCAAAGACTATGCAACTAAGATCTAATATTACTAGTTTTAGACAGGAAGAGCGTGAGCCACTAGCGCTTGCATGGGAGAGGATAAAAGAATGCTTAAGAAATTATCCCAACCATGGGATGGAAGATTGGTTAAACTTCCATTTATTTTATAATGCTCTTAATCCTGTGTCTAAGTCTATGCTTGATACTACCGCTGGAGGAACATTCATGGGTAAACATATTACTGAAGCAAAGCAGCTGCTAGACAATATGCAAGACAACCATGCCCAATGGCATGTGGAAAGATCAAACACGAAGAAGGTGAACTCTGTCTCACCACAAGAAAATGAAGAACTCAACGCTAAGTTGGATGAGCTCATATTAGCCGTAAAAGGTAAGGAAACCCTGGTAAGAGCCATCCCTGAAACTAATATTGAAGAAGTAGACTTCATAGCTCGTAATGATTATAACCCTACTTGGAAGAAGAATTATAATCCTAATTTTCAAAAACATTATTCTAGTCCTGCAGGTAACTCTAATAATAATATGGGAACTAGTAATGGTAGTCTTCAAGAAACACTTAAGTATTTTATAGACTCACAATATGAACAAAACAATATTCTTGTTAAAATAACGGAGAACCATGATGCTATGCTTGGTAAATTATCTAACCAAGTTGTCAGTTTGAGAAATGATTTGTAGGCCCTTCAAGAAAGAACGAGGATTGTTGAGGCACAGCTAGGTAAGATAACCAAAAGTCAAACTCTCATTCTAGCTAAATTTGTAGGTAAAGCTGAGCCCAATCCTGTTGAAGACCTCAAGATGATGAGAATCCAAAGGGAGGAGCCTGAAGAACTTGATTATAGTAATGCCCCTTCACCGAGTTACACCGTTGAAGATCTTGTGAAAAGGACCAACATTAAGATTCCGTTAAGTGAAGGATATGAGGAAACTATGTACCAACATTTCGTTACTCAAGTAGCAATAAAGGTACGTGAGCTTGAAGAAGAATATAAGAACATCGCTGAAAAATTACCTGTGAAACTTGATGATATATTTGAGCCTACTATTAAGATTAAAATTGGGACCAATGAGATAGCTGCACTTTGTGATCTAGGTGCAAGTGTCTCAACCATTCCAAAAAGTCTTTTTAACAAGTTAAATCTTGTCTCTTTTGAGATCACCGAGTTAAAATTGCATCTAGTAGATTCTACCTACAAACAAGCTATAGGAATTAAGGAGAATATTTAGTATACATTAAAGGTTGTCTTGCTCTTATTGATTTTGTTATTGTTGATATGCCTGAAGATGCTACTGCTCCTATTATATTAGGCCGTCCTTTATTAAGAACTATTAAGGCTTTGATTAATCTACATGAAGGGAACGTGAAGCTTCAATTGCCTTCGCGGGATCCTTTTGTTATTCATTTCCCTAGGACGAAGAAAGCCAAGCATGATGAAAAGGAGGCCATCACTTTGAAGGCCAACTATTTTGGAGTGGGTATTCCACTTATCTGGCCTAAGTAAGCAACATTGAGGTCAAGCTATTGACCGTAAAAGAGCGCTTCATGGGAGGCAACCCATGTGAAATAAAGGTTTGAGTATTTTTTTTAAGTTTTAGTTTAAGTTTATCTTTAATAAAGAGTGCTAGAAAACTCCAAGTGAGGAGAAGAAGTCTGGTAGTACTAAAAATCCTGCTTAATACATGGTGTTGTTGGTCGACAATATTTACTGTCATTTTTCTGTCAAAAACGAGGTATTTCGCTAAGTTACAGGATAAGGAAGAATTCACGAAGAAATATAATTTTTTTGATGCATACAGAAGGTTTAACTACCAACTATACGACGGGAATAAAAATTCCGGCAGTATAGCTCCGGTCGTATAAATATTTTTTGCCATCGACAATTTTTCTTTCAAAAGTACTGACGGTTTAATGACCAACTATACGGCGGAAATAAAAAATTCTAGCCGTATAGCTCCGGTCGTATAGATATCGACGCTTTCGTACAATTTCTTTTCTAGGTACAGACGGTTTGACGACCAACTATATGGCGGGAACATATTGTTCCGGTCGTATAGTTCCGTTCGTATAGCTGCGCCGCCAGGTGGAAACCCTAAATTTTGACAACAAGCCAACTATACGGCCGGAAGACATTGTTCTGACCGTATAGTTCCACCCATATAGTTGCTTCTGACCACAAAAACACACGGGAAGGTACCTCTAACTCCAAAACTTCAATCCTTTTTTCTCTCTTCGACCTCCAAACTCTCTCAAAACCTCAAGGGATCTTCATCTCTACTCAATTTCGCTCGATTTCCTCGCACACAAGTGATCTACGGTATGTTTCTCCTCAGATCCTCCAACTACCTTTTCCAAATTCATCTTTGATCTATTGTCATTATCAATCTAGGTTGAGACCTACTATGAACTAATTGCCATGACTCTCTTGCCTAGATTATTATTTTGAGGGGATTCTTTAGTGTGCTATGATGAGGAATATGTCATACTTATTATCGTTGGATCAAAAAGTTTTATTTTTGCCTTTATTTATTGTTTTAGATGATTAACACAAGGATCCAAACTCGTGCTCGTGCCGCCGCTAGCGCTTCTCGTGCTGTCACTAAGAACGCATGAGGATACGGTTCAGGAATGAGCTCCAACATGATCGCTTCGATAGGATCAAGAACTGTGAAGTGAAGGCAACCAAGTGGGTTTGCCCCATTATATTGAACCAACTCGGTATTTCTAATAACTTCAATTTACTTTGCAATAGAGCTGGCCTGCAAAACTTTGTGTACAATGATGTGCCTACTTATCGCCGGTTAACTATTGAATTCTATGTTCTTTGTAAAGCAGCGTTAAACTATGGCAAGGAGAGGACACAATTTCTTTCCGACTTATGAACAACAACTACACTTTAACACTATATGAATGGTGCGCATGTTTTAATCTTCCAAACAATGATGTTAATGCCTTACACACATCCTTTACTGGCTTAGATCCTTCCCCTAAACAATATTATAATCGAATGAGCTTCACTACTAGAGTAAGCAAGAGGAAGAATATTCAACATCCTGCAATTTGCTATTTGTTCTATCTTATTGCTAACACCTTGCAGGAAAGAAATGAGTTCACAAGACTCAATGAAGAGGACATCTTAGTCCTCGCAAAGGCTGCCTACATTAATTGCAACTTGTCACTCAACTTGGGCGCAATCCTTGTGCGCTACCTGGAGCACCAATCCTCCTAAAGCCAAGGACCAATCACAGGGTGGAGGCGTCATCACCGTGCTTGACAATGCCCTAGGCATCAACCTAGGTGAGTTACAACATGTGCAAGGTGAGCGACATGTTGGTTTCTCTACTTTAAAAGCTTGTGGAATGCTCACTAGAAAAGGTGGTGTTTATTACTTGCATATTGCTGCAGCTGTGCGTCTTTACCCCGCTCCTATGCCTAATGGTCTTTTATCTATCAAGGAAGGACGTTTGCTATATGACTTGCAGGTTGAGCAACACCAACCCGAGGAGGAGATTCCGGATGAGGATGATGACCAAGAAGAGGAGCAAAAAGTTCCTTATCAAGAGGAGTAGCCACAAACCTGGTTCGCCACGTACCAAGACTTCCAAGAACTTGGAGAGACTGTGGAGAGGATGCATAGCCTCTCTTTGAACCTCCGAGAAACAACTAATAATCTATCAACTGAATTTGCAAACTGGAATAATGACTTTTTCCCGCCACCACAATGATTTGAAGGGCTTGCAAAAGCCTAAGCTTGGGGAAGTTTCCTCATGTATCTTTATTTGGCGTTCATTTGCTTTTATTTATTTCAAGGTTGTGTTTTTAATTTGAGTTTATAAGCACTCGTGTTGGTTTCCCGAACACTTTATCTTTAGTTATTTCTATTTGTTTTCGAGATTTTCTAGCCGAGCTTTGCCGCCAATTTTCTATTCTTTAATTCCCTCTCTCAAAAACAACAAAAACATTTCTCCATTTATCTTTATTTTCCATCTTTCTTTTATTTCTGCCTAGAGGTTCTCATGTGTTTGTAGGAGAGTGCTTAACTTCGAGTTTCCAAGAAGCAAATAAAAATAGGAAGAGAGAAGTGGAACCAAACATGAGAGGTATGCCTTATGACTCCCCACTTTTGAAGTTTGAGAAAACCATGGTAGTTAGTAGTAAATGTTGAGATATTATATTGGTGGAGTGAGTCTTCGTATTGTAGTAAGATTTTGGTTGAGTACGTTTTGTTCCAGCTCTTTTAGTTAACCAAGTCTTGCCTAAAAATTTGCTAAACAATTGTAATAAGAAAAAGTCTCACAATTGAAGGCTTGGGTGTTGTAGTGTTTTGTCTTGAAGGCTTACTTATAGAGAAACTCAACACCACTGAAAATGTTGATTGACTTGATAGCTCTCTTTAAAAAGATTTGTTCGATTGAATTAATGTTTAGCATTTTTTGTGAGCATGCCAAAGTTTGACTTGTTAATCATAAGAATGATATAGCTTTATGCGTGTCAAACTTCATGGGATGCCAATAACTCCGCTGGACTACGAACGATCTTCATGGAGGAAACTCCTAGATTTAAACACATGTAGCAGCAATGCTATAGTGGGTAAGATTCTTGGCACTCTCAGGTAGCTGTGTTCATGATGGAATCACTCCTCTGGCTGTTATGAGTAATCATTATGCAAAAGGAACAAATGTTGGGTCCACGGCATAGAAAACAAAAAATTTCCTACGATGAGAACTACACGCCAAGATCTATCTACTAGGTACAAAGCAACGAGTGGACATACATCCAATGAGAACTTACCCTCAAAGACAACAACTTTTGTTAATGAGTAGGAACTCGTGGTTGATGTAGTCGTACACTTGCCGATCTCAAGATCGTGAGGAAGTCCGAGCGCCGCAACTCAGCAGCGCATCCGTACTCGCACACACGTTCAAGCCACCGGACAACCTCCACCTCCTCGCTCCAGCGATCCAGCAGAAGCAGCAACTCCTTCCAGACGAAATGCCACCGGGAACATGTATCTCGCTAATCCGAGACCATGGGGGAATAATTCTAGAGGGGGAGAGAGATCCTTCACAAGGAGGTGTGTGGAAGAAGGAGGAGGAGGGGGGCCTTTTATAGGAGGAGGGGCGTGCCCCTCCTCTCCATGGCCGGCGCATGGGGGGTGACCCCTCACCTCCCCCATTCATGTGGTGGTAACCCCTCGACATTAAAATGCCTCTTCACATTCCCTTTTAAAGTCCCCACTTTAAATGCATTAAAATTCTCCAAGTTTAATGCTCTCTCATTTAATAAAACTCTTTTATTAAATTTATTCAGAATTTTGTTAATTACTTTAATTAACAAACATTCACATATAACCCCTTGCAATATTTCAATATCACATGCAGAACCACTTTCTGCAATTTCACCCGAAACAATTTCTGGTTTCTATGGAAACAATTCCTGTGCTTTGCAATTCTTTCGTCTGAAACATATGTGCTCCAAAATGGTGTCCGGTAAATCTTAAGTGTGTCACCCTACGGTTCGCGAATAATGCAGACATGATTGAGACTCCTCTCAGATCAATAGTCAGAAGCGGGACCTGGAGATCCATACTGACTCCTGCATATTCAACGATGACTTCTGTGATCGTGAGAACCTTTAACGCTTGTAACTAAATCCCTTTGTCTCATGATATAATACATGTCCGAGATTCGATCATCGGTATCCAAATACCTAGTTTGATCTCGTTACCGACATGCACTCTTTTCTCGTTCCTGTGATATAACATTCTAGTGATCACATCACTTGCTTGCAAGCTATCTCAATGTGATATCACCGAGAGGGCCCAGAGTATATCTATCCGTCATCGGGATTGACAAATTCCACTCTTGATCCATGAGCCTCAACATAACACCTTCGTAGCACTGAACCCATCTTTATAGTCACCCTGTTACGGTGTGACGTTTGATGTTATCAAGATACTCCTCAGGTGTTAGCAATTAACATGATCTCATGGTCTAAGGATAAAGATTACTTCGTATGATGTTATAGCAATATAAACATAATGACTTGATCGTAATGCTATACTTCAGATGAATGTTCATCACATCATTCACAAATGTTGTGACCTTGTTATTAACAACATCCAATGTCTATGATCAGGAAACCTTGATCATCTTGTTAATCAACAAGCTAGTCTATAAGAGAGGCATAACTAGGAACCCTTTTTGTTTATTAAACACACATGTATTGATGTTTCCGATCAATACAATTCTAGCATGCAAAATAAACATCTATCATATATAAGGAATACATAATAACAACTTTATTATTGCCTCTCAGGGCATATTTCCTTCAGTCTCCCACTTGCACTAGAGACAATAATCTAGTTCACATAGTGATAAATCTAACACCCATGGAGTTCTGGTGTTGATCATGTTTTGCCCTAGGGAGAGCTTTAGTCAACGGATCTGCTACATTTAGGTCCGTGTGTACTTTACAAATCTTTATATCTCCATCCTTGACATGCTCGCGGATGGAGTGAAACCGACGCTTAATATGCTTGGAATTCTTGTGAGACCTCGGTTCCTTTGTGTTGGCTATGGCTCCATTGTTGTCACAATAGATCACCATTGGGTCCAATGCACTAGGAACCACACCTAGTTCCGTAATGAACTCTTTCATCCAAACCGCTTCCTGCGCCACTTCTGAGCAGCAACATATTCCGCCTCCGTCATTGATCCAGCCACCACAGGTTGTTTGGAACTCCTCCAACTAACTGCTGCTCCGTTCAAGAGAAATACGTATCCGGATTGAGACTTAGAGTCATCCGGATTGGTGTCAAAGCTAGCATCGACATAACACTTAGTGACTAGCTCTTCTTCACCTTCGTATATGAGAAACATATCCTTAGTTCTTCTTAAGTACTTGAGGATGTTCTTTACCGCTATCTAGTGTTCCGAACCTGGATCAGATTGGTACCTACTAGTCAAACTAATAGCATGTGCCACATCCGGTCTTGTACATAGCATGGCATACATAATAGAGCCTATGGCCGAGGCATAGGGGATCTTATCCATCATCTCTCTTTCTTCCGCCATAGCCGGACTTTGAGTCTTACTCAATGTCTTGCCTTGCAACATAGGTAAGAACCCCTTCTTACTTTCATCCATATTAAACTTATTTAATATCTTATCAAGGTATGTACTCTGCGATAGCCCAATTAGGCGCCTTGATCTATCTCTATAGATTTTAATGCCTAATATATATGACGCTTCACCAAGGTCTTTCATCGAAAATTTGCTGTTTAGATAACTTTTAACACTGTTTAAAAGATCTATATCATTTCCAATCAATAATATGTCATCCACATATAATATCAGAAATGCCACATTGCTCCCACTCACTTTCTTGTAAATACAAGCCTCTCCATATGTTTGGACAAATCCAAACTCTTTGATCACCTCATCAAAGCAGGGATTCCAACTCCGGGATGCTTGCTTCAGTCCATAGATGGATCGCTGAAGTTTGCATACCTTATTAGCATCCTTAGGATCGACAAAACCCTTAGGTTGTATCATATACAACTCTTCATCAATATTACCATTGAGGAATGCAGTTTTGACATCCATCTGCCATATTTCATAATCGAAATATGCAGCAATTGCTAACATAATCCTAACCGACTTAAGCATCGCTACGAGAGAGAATGTCTCATCGTAGTAAACTCCTTGAATTTGTCGAAACCCCTTTGCGACAAGTCGAGCCTTATAGATGGTCACATTACCATCAGCATTAGTTTTTCTTTTGAAAATCCATTTATTCTCAACGGCCTTTCGATCGTGAGGTAAGTCCACCAAGGTCCAAACTTGGTTCTCGTACATGGATTCCATCTCGGATTTCATGGCTTCTAGCCATTTGTTGGAATCCGGGCTCATCATCGTTTCTTCATACATCGCAGGGTCATCCATTTCATCAACCATGAAATTCACAACAGGATTGCCGTACAATTCAGGAGCTGCACGTGTCCTGCTTGACCTGCGAGGTTCAGTAGTGTCCTCTTTCGGAGTTTCATGATCAATATCATTAGCTCTCTCTTCATTAGGTGAAGTCAACTTCGAAACAACTTCCGGTGCTGTGCTACTCGCCATTTCATGAAGAGAAGGTTCAATAACCTCTTCGAGTTCTACCTTCCGACTACTCACACCTTTTGCGAGAAACTCCTTCTCAAGAAAGGATCCATTCTTGGCAACAAAAACCTTGCCCTCGGATCTGTGATAGAAGGTATACACAATCGTTTCCTTAGGGTACCCTATGAAAAGACGCATTTTTCCGCTTTGGGTTCGAGTTTATCCGGCTGAAGTTTCTTCACATAAACATCGCATTCCCAAACTTTAAGAAATGACAACTTAGGTTTGTTTCCAAACCATAATTCATACGGTGTCGTTTCAACGGATTTAGATGGTGTCCGATTTAAAATGAATGCAGCTGTTTCCAGTGCATAACCCCAAAATGACAGTGGCAAGTCAGTTAGAGAGATCATAGATCGAACCATATCCAATAAGGTACGATTAAGACGTTCCGACACACCATTACGTTGTGGTGTTCTGGCAGGCGTGAGTTGTGAAACTATTCCACACTCTTTCATGTGTGTGCTAAACTCGTAACTTAGATACTCTCCTCCACGGCCAGACCATAGAAATTTGATCTTTCTATTACGATGATTTTCCAGTTCATTCTGAAATTCCTTGAACTTTTCAAAAGTTTTAGATTTGTGTTTCATCAAATAGATATACCCGTATCTACTCAAATCATCCGTGAAAGTAACAAAATAACGATATCCACCTAGCGCCGACACACTCATTGGTCCACACACATCAGTATGTATGATTTCCAATAAATCTGTCGCCCGTGCCATTGAACCGGAAAACGGCGTTCTAGTCATCTTGCCCATAAGGCATGGCTCACATGTATCAAATGATTCAAAATCAAGTGATTCCAAAAGTCCATCAGAATGGAGTTTCTTCATGCGTTTAACGCCAATATGACCTAGACGGCAGTGCCACATATATGCAGATATATCATCATCAAGTTTAATCTTTTTAGCATTAACATTATGAATGTGCGTAATATTACTATCGAGATCCATCAGAAATAAACCATTCAACACAGGTGCATGACCATACAAGATATTATCCATATAAATCGAACAACCATTGTTTTCAGATTTAAACGAATAACCACTTTGCATCAAACACGATCTGGATACAATGTTCATGCTAGGTGTAGGCACCAAATAACAATTATTCAGGTTTATAACTAATCCTGATGGCATATGGAGAGGTAGTGTTCTGACGGCGATCACATCAACTCTTGATCCATTGCCGACCCGCATTGTGACCTCATCCCTTGCTAGTTGTCGCTTGTTCCACAGCCCCTGAACCGAGTTACATATATTAGCAACTGATCCCGTATCAAATACCCAGGTGCTACTGCGAGTACTAGTCAAGTACACATCAATAACATGTATATCACATATACCTTTGTTTGCCTTGCCGGCCTTCTTGTCCGCCAAATACTTGGGGCTGTTGCGCTTCCAATGGCCAGTCTCCTTGCAATAGTAGTACTCGGTGTCAGACTTAGGGCCAGCTCGGGGTTTCTTTTCAGGCGCGGCAACAGATTTGGCGCCCTTCTTTCCCTTTTGCTTGCCTTTCTTGTCCTTCCTGAAACCAGTGGTCTTATTGATCATCAACACTTGATGTTCTTTCCTAATCTCCACTTCTGCAGTCTTAAGCATTAACAGAAGCTCGGGAAGAGACTTCTTCATGCCCTGCATATTATAGTTCATCACGAAGCTCTTGTAGCTAGGTGGCAGAGATTGGAGAACACGATGTATGCCTAAGTCAATGGGAATCATTATTCCCAAGGACACAAGCTTATCGGCATACCTAGACATTTTGAGTACATGCTCACTAACGGAGCTGTTCTCCTCCATCATGCAGCTAAAGAACTTTTCAATAGCATTATAACTCTCTACGACAGCATGGGTATCGAAAATCATTTTCAATTCTCCCATGGTATCAAAGGCATTGCCTTTTTGAAACGCTTTCGAAGTTCTGGCTCTAGCCCATACAGTATGATGCAATGAACTAAGTTGTGGTCCTCCTGACGAGTCACATAGACATTCTTTTCCTCGTCAGGGGCATCATGAGCTGGTGGGGGTCCTAGCGGCGCATCTAGCACATATTGCTTTTGTGCAGCAGTGAGGAGAATCCTCAAATTCATAGCCCAGTTGGTGAAGTTGCTACCATTCGCAGCAAGCTTCTCTTTCTCCATGAACACATTGAAATTAAAAGCAGGTGGTGCCATCAACAACATAATTTGTAAAGTTTATTTAGACTAAGTTTATGATAGATTGAGGTCAACTAATCCAAATTACTAATGAACTCCCACTCAAAAACGACATCCCTCGTGTCCTTTTGGTGATTACATGAACCAAATCCACTACACCAAGTCCGATCATCACGTGAGTCGGTGTAGCTTCAAAGGCGAGCATCTATATGGGCATCATATCAACTATATGACTCATGCTTAACCTTTCGGTCCGTGTTTCGAGGCCATGTCTGTACATGCTAGGCTCGCCAAGTAAGAACCTTAGTACTCGCATGTGTAAAACTGTCTTACACCTGTTGTATGAAAGCGTAGAGTCGAGTACACCTGATCATCACGTGATGTATCGAAACACGATCCATAGAACGGTGCATACTCAAGGAAGAACACATTTTATCTTGATATCTAAATGAGGGATCATCTTACAATGCTACCAAAAGCGCCAAACTAGCAGTATAAGATGCTAACATCTAATGTGTAAAGTGAGATGATATGGTCCATGCATTTGATCTCTATCATTTGCATCGTGGTATGATCTCTATCATTCCTTTTGTGTGTAAGGCCAAGGTCTATGGAACTTACACGTTGAATGTGTTGTAAGAGTATCTATCATACATATACTTACAACAATACCATATCAATACACTAGCCTAGCAACAATCTAAACTAGACGCCTCTAATTTATCAATTGCAAGTTTTACGTGGCTTAGGGCTTTCGGAGATAGAACCGTTCTCACCTACGAACATGAACCACAACGAGGATAACCAAGTTATTAGCAACTCGTTGTAAATCAGATATTGAATATAGTAGGAGAGGTAGAGACCCGCCAGCCACTTATGCAAAACAAGTTGCATGTCAGTCGTGGAACCGGTCTCATGTACGATGACATGTAAGGTTGGTCCGGGCCGCTTCATCCCACTATGCCACCAATATCCAAAGTACATAGAAGATGCAATAACATGATCATCATCACCCACATATAAACATATGTGTACTACCCATTCAAAGCACCTACGCATAGATCAGGCTCTGATACCACTGTTGGGTCCGCAACATAGAAACAAAAAATTTCCTACGATGAGAACTACACGCCAAGATCTATCTACTAGGTACAAAGCAACGAGTGGACATACATCCAACGAGAACTTACCCTCGAAGACAACGAGTTTTGTTAACAAGTAGGAACTCGTGGTTGATGTAGTCGTACACTTGCCGATCTCAAGATCGTGAGGAAGTCCGAGCGCCACAACTTAGCAGCGCATCCGTACTCGCACACACGTTCAAGCCACCGGACAACCTCCACCTCCTCGCTCCAGCGATCCAGTGGAAGCAGCAACTCCTTCCAGACGAAATGCCACCGGGAACATGTATCTCGCTAATCCGAGACCATGGGGGAGTAATTCTAGAGGGGGAGAGAGATCCATCACAAGGAGGTGTGTGGAAGGAGGAGGAGGGGGGGTGCCCCTCCTCTCCATGGCCAGCGCATGGGGGGGTGACCCCTCACATCTCCCATTCATGTGGTGGTAACCCCTCCTCATTAAAATGCCTCTTCACATTCCCTTTTAAAGTCCCCACTTTAAATGCATTAAAATTCTCCAAGTTTAATGCTCTCTCATTTAATAAAACTCTTTTATTAAATTTATTCAGAATTTTGTTGATTACTTAATTAACAAACATTCACATATAATCCCTTGCAATATTTCAATATCACATGCAGAACCACTTTCTGCAATTTCACCCGAAACAATTTCCGATTTCTATCGAAACAATTCCCACGCTTTGCAATTCTTCCGTCTGAAACATATGTGCTCCAAAATAGTGTCCGGTAACTCTTAAGTGTGTCACCCTACGGTTCGCGAATAATGCAGACATGATTGAGACTCCTCTCAGATCAATAGTCAGAAGCGGGACCTGGAGATCCATACTGACTCCTGCATATTCAACGATGACTTCTGTGATCGTGAGAACCTTTAACGCCTGTAATTTAATACCTTTGTCTCATGATATAATACATGTCCGAGATTCGATCATCGGTATCTCCATACCTAATTTGATCTCGTTACTGGCATGCACTCTTTTCTCGTTCCCGTGATATAACATTCTAGTGATCACATCACTTGCTTGCAAGCTATCTCAATGTGATATCACCGAGAGGGCCCGGTGTATATCTATCCGTCATCGAGATTGACAAATTCCACTCTTGATCCATGAGCCTCAACATAACACCTTCGTAGCACTGAACCCATCTTTATAGTCACCCTGTTACGGTGTGACGTTTGATGTTATCAAGATACTCTTTAGGTGTTAGCAATTAACATGATCTCATGGTCTAAGGATAAAGATTAGTTCGTATGATGTTATAGCAATATAAACATAATGACTTGATCATAATGCTATACCTTGGATGAATGTTCATCACATCATTTCACAAATGTTGTGACCTTGTTATTAACAACATCCAATGTCTATGATCAGGAAACCTTGATCATCTTGTTAATCAACAAGCTAGTCTATAAGAGAGGCATAACTAGGAGCCCTTTTTGTTTATTAAACACACATGTATTGATGTTTCCGATCAATACAATTCTAGCATGCAAAATAAACATCTATCATATATAAGGAATACATAATAACAACTTTATTATTGCCTCTCAGGGCATATTTCCTTCAACAAAAACCTTAGTGATGCAACGAGTGTCCATCACAGCCTGATAAACTAATATTTTTTTGGCATGATCTCAATTGCTTAAGTACTGAAATTCTTGAAGGACAATGAATAGAAAGTAGTGCTTAAAAAGTCTTGATTTATTGATGTGGGAGAATTGAGATACTCTAGTGTATATGCTTTTCATGACAACTCTCACACTCTCAATTTATATAATTATACTTTATTGATCAAAGGCAAGCCTATGAGTTGATTACATGACATGGATTAAAGTTTCCTCATTTGAATCATCCATGTTTACAATAATTTTGATGTGCTATAAGGATGCATAAAAACCCGTATGATATGCTTGCTATTACTCTATCTATGCTGAAGTTTTTCAGATTTATGAAGTGGAGGAAACATGAGACTACCAAACATGAGTAAGATCATCATCTTGTTATTTCAGTTTAAATGCTGAGTACCTTTTTGATTTTGGTTTTCTTGCTCGAGGACGATCAAGTTTAAGCTTGGGGAGGTTGATGGCTCTAAAATATAGCCATCCACGTCCACATTTAAACTGGATATTATTCATACTTTTGATGAAATATCTCTCTAAACCCTGCCACTAATGCCTAATAATCAAAGGGGTATGCAATCCTTTCTTGCTATTTTTCGTTGCACAGATAATGTCGTTTGAAGATGGGAATCACTACATTAAAGTCAAAGATACGAGATTTCCAACAACCAGAAGAAACCAGGAGCCGTGAAGTGGAGGCAGACGCTTTAACGACCAACTATATGACCGGAATAAAATTCTAGTCGTATAGTTGGCGCCGCCACCGCTAGGTCAAACAAAACAACTTTCGTGAAGGGACCCCTATATAAAGAAGCCTCGGGCGACGAGAAAACAAGCCCCGAACAGCCAGACCTCGACCTCAAGTCTCTGCGCTAGATCATTAGCCGCCGCCAGATCTCCAAACCCTTCTCCACCACCATAGCCATATTCCACCACTTGTAATAGTAGATCTCATCTTCGATTGGTGACATTGTAAGAATATTGCTATCAATCTTATGATTTCCATTACAATGTTTGTGATTGTTGATCTCATCTCTATGTGTGAGTAATTCTACTTGGGTTAAGGGCTTTGGCCTAGCCATGTAGAACTTGTACATGTTATTTATCATAGATGGGATCATGTATTAGTTTGTATGACATGATGATTATTGTATCCTCTCTTGCCTCAATCTAAGGACTTGTCAGGTACCCAAGACCCCAAGGATTGAGCCAGGTATAGGGAGTATGAGTAATGACTAATATGCAGATTGGGAACCCCAGTGACAGAAGGGGTAGTACGGCTGTATGTGAGGGATTTACTTGGGATTAACGGTGACGTCACTATGCATATCATTAGTTCTCTTTATTTTATGGATGAGACTAGTAGGTTATTTCTATAAGCGGTTGTGGAGGCAATAGCAATTACGGATGCACTGCCCACATATAATCTATCTTGCTCTAATAATTACATGCATACTTTATCTTTATCTTTTATTCCCATCCGATGTTTTGCACAACTATAGGTTAAACCGAATGCCCTAGGCCCTCTCTCTCCATCATCGACAACAACAAAAATACGCAAACTCTTGGTCCGGTAAAAACACAGAAGGAATTCTAAAACTTCCGAAGGTCCATTAAAGTAACTTCACTATGCATATGCTTCCCAAGGATTCGATAAACCTAGGTCTACTAGGGAAAAAGAATCTATACTACATCCGTAGTCCGGATCGAAGGTATCACTCCACTCCAGGGACGCAACCACTGTTGGATCCACCAGAGTCATTGCATGTGTGTTCTTTTCATAAACCACAACTAGAGTCATTGCATGTTTGTTCTTTTCATAAACCACATGGATTCACTAGTGTTATTGCATGTGTGTTCTTTTCATAAACCACCACTAGAGTCATTGCATTTGTGTTCTTTTCATAAACCACACGGATCCACTAGAGTTATTTGCATGTGTGTTCTTTTCATAAACCACCACCAGTGTCATTGCATGTGTGTTCCTTTCCTAAACCACATGGATCCACCAGTTTCATTGCATGTGTGTTCTTTTCCTAAACCACCACTAGAGTCATTACATGTGTGTTCTTTTCATAAACCACTTGGATCCACCAGTGTCATTGCATGTGTGTCCTTTTCATAAACCACAACTAGAGTTATTGCATGTTTGTTCTTTTCATAAACCACTTGGATCCACTAGAGTCATTGCATGTGTGTTCTTTTCATAAACCACAACTAGAGTCATTGCATGTTTGTTCTTTTCATAACACTAGTAGAGAAAAGCCTACTGGAGGCGCAAGCCTCACATATATAGGATATAGGAGGCGCATCTGTAGTGCGACTCTAGTCTGTATTAGAGATGCGCCTCGCATAAGTTTACAAATGCGCCTTTAGTAAGTCCACAGATGCGTCTCAAATATCAATTTCGAATTTTAAATTTTACAGAACTACAATACAGTCCAGAATACACAGTTTATAGGTATTATACAGTCCAAAATAGAGTATAAACATCACAGAATTTTCAGAAAGTTGCAATTGGCCAAAACATAGTATAACCAACACTAATACAAGTACATCACACATCAACTTGAATTAATCCGCTAGAGTTCACACATCAAGCAACTAGCTCGGGGGACCGATCGAGTACAAGTTCATAATCGCATTACAACTACATGCACGACAGAGCTCTCTAGGTGAAGTAGAGCACACAACCTACGATGAAGAGCAAGGTGGTGATCACGACAAAGTTCCTCCAATTCTTCCTCCTGTGCTTCCTCCACTTATCTTCCGCCAACTCTCTACTCTTGTAACATTTGTAGCTGTTTCTCGAGAATTCTTTGACTTGCTTCTGGCAGTCTTTCCACTCCTCGTACACACCTGGAACCCTACCGACATACACAACATAGCACTTCTTCGCCATCTCCTGTACACAAGATAGATGATATTAGCTATGTCAGTGGAAAGCAATATCACTTCACAAGATAAGATCATGCATATATATGGGTGCCATGCTATACGAGTATCGCCATGCTATATGAATCACGAACTTATTTATCCCCTCTCTCGACTTTGGGACTACATAATTCACCATTTCATTTAATTCACGCTATCTAATCTATTTGTATCGCCAAAGATAAAAGAAGAGAAATACTTCCATGATTCATATAACATGGGCATGCTATGTCTAATGGTAAAGCAAGGAAAGGATTCGGTCTCCATGGCAACGACTCATTTTGAGTTTGGTGTGTTGAAAGGAGTCATTGCCGTGGACGCAGAATCCTTTCCTTGGCTTACCACTAGACATATTATGTCTTATGTATATGAATCTCGAAAATATTTGTCCTCTTTCGACTTTGGGGCTATGAGATGAAATAGTTTATCATTTCATTGTATCGCCAAAGATGAAAGGAAAGAAATCATTCCACAATTCATATAACAATGTCGCCAATGCTATACGAATAGTGAAGTAATGTATTTCCTTTTGACTTTGGGGCTACAATGAGATATTTGAAACTAAATACTTCACCATTTCATTTAATTCACGCTATCTAATCTATTCGTATCGCCAAAGACAAAATAAGAGAAATACTTCCACGATTCATATAGCATGGGCATGTTATGTCCAATGGTAAAGTAAGGAAAGGATTCAGTCTCCATGGCAACGACTCATTTCGAGTTTGGTGTGTAGAAAGGAGTCATTGCCGTGGACCTAGAACCCTTTCCTTGGCCTACCATTGAACATATTATGTCTTATGTATATGAACCTTGAAAATATTTGTCCTCTTTCGACTTTGGGGCTACGAGATGAAATAGTTCATCATTTCATTGTATCGCCAAAGATGAAAGGAAAGAAATCATTCCACGATTCATATAACAATGTCGCCAATGCTATACGAATAGTAAAGTAATGTCTTTCGTTTCGACTTTGGGGCTAGAATGAGATATTTGAAACTAAATACTTCACCATTTCATTTAATTCATGCTATCTAATCTATTTGTACCACCAAAGACAAAAGAAGAGAAATACTTCCACGATTCATATAGCATGGGTATGTTATGTCCAAAGGTAAAGCAAGGAAAGGATTCAGTCTCCACGGCAACGACTCATTTCGAGTTTGTGTGTTGAAAGGAGTCATTGTCGTGGACCCAGAATCCTTTCCTTGGCTTACCTCTTGACGTATTATGTCTTATGTATATGAACCTCGAAAATATTTGTCCTCTTTCGACTTTGGGGCTACGAGATGAAATAGTATTAACTTGGGTGACATTGTTACAAGTCTACTTGCCTCATACTTAGGTTGGGCACGGAAATAACAATGCCGCTGATGGATCTGGTGTGGCAAGTAGAGTAATCTCAAATTACAACTCTACTTGGCACACCAGATCCAGCAGCGGTATAGTCACACACATATATAGTGCCACAACATGTTTAATCATCGGCATTTCGAAGAAATACAAAAAAAAGCAAACCAAGAAGTAGGGCGGCAATAATGAATGAGAAGAAACATATGACCAAGCACTAAAATAGTTCATAACACAAATAACTAGATAGTGTTGCTCACAATCAAGTTCAACGGTTTACAAAACATACTCTAGAGGTTGCTAGGCAAGTTAACTTGGGGATAAACTTTACAACACAAGTTTGAAACTAATCAAGACTTCTTCGGCTAATGAGTCGGCTCGGGGATATTCACAAAGCCCCATTTAGCTCCTTTCACTAACGTCATGAACATCTTGCCAGCACCCTGCTTCGCTAAGTGTTCATCTATCTCCTTGTTGCGCGGTGGAGTGCTGCTGTGGAAGAGGTCCCCGGATTTTATGACTTGTTGGTGCATGATTATCGATATCTCCTCCTGGATATCAAAGAAATCCATCATGAGGTTGCGATACTATATATTTTCAAGATCTTCAGCCCACCTTCGGAGGTCAGATGGCAGCGTGCTATTATGTTGGTCCCGTACGAACGCCTTCATATGGTGTAGGGCGTAGAAGGCATCCTTCCCGCTGTCAGGAACCTGCTTGACACAGGGAAACTCTGTTGTGTGGCCGAACACGTGAATGTCGTGCCTCTTAACTGTCCTACTAGGGGCAGCACCTCCCGCTGCGATGTAGGCGTTGAGAGCATCGTCAAGAACTCTCTTGATAGTGGAGTAGTATTTCCTCTTCCCACTACTACCCGAGTCGAGATACAAGCGTTTGAGCATTGCACATCCAAGGATATGATCACGCAGCCTTGGTGACCACTCTCCGACTCTAGATGGGAGGGAATGAGAATCCCATCCTTGCCCTAGTTTTCTCGCAGGAAGTATGAGATGTAGTCGGTCGCCATTAGGACGCCCTCATGTGTTCTCAAGACGGTGTCACGCATGAAGTAGGGATCCACTATCGCGATGCTCGGGGTCCCGTCTCTAATGATCTGCATGGCCATATTGAGCGAGAACAGCCGAACCAGGGTATCGTGTAGCCGAATTCCTTGCAACATGTCGAAGAGGTCGGTATGCCGCACATAGAAAATATCCCCGAGGGCTACTGTGACGAAGCCCGTCACATTTGGCTCCTTAACCTTGTAAAATAGGTACGACTGACCGCCCTCTCGAATGCGGCATGTCTCAACATATAGACAACCATGATGAATACTACGCATATGCAAGCCTGCGACCACGATCATCGATTCATTGAGCATTGGTGTACCTGCCTCGTGCACCTACTTCCTAGGATTTTCTACAGGGCCATCCTGAGCCCGGATAGCAGGATTTGGATTCTAGCTCGCACCCTTAGGCTTCCTTCTATGACCCTTCTTGCCCTTTACGGTGTCATCAGTCGCCGCTACCTCCTCGACCGCCCTATGGAGGGGGTTGGGGCTGATCATAGGACGAGTTGGCATCTGAGGCTCAGTGAAGGCGATGGGTGGTGGCATCTCCTGACTAGATGGGAAGAGACACACTTGGCAACTGGGTTTCACCGCCGAGGGTCTAGGTGCTGGTTGGGTGCGGTGACCCAGCATACCACTGCATGATGTAGTACACTATAGTCGTTGACATAATGCCAATTAAACACCGTTCACTAGTATTACATCCCTCAGAGTGGTACAACAGAAACATAGCAGGTCCAAGACATGACTATAGATTACAACTCGACTCTTTACAAAAGATCTAGAGAATATTCTAGGTTAAAGAGAGAGAGAAAGAAACTTCTTACAAAGAAGAACCAAAAGTAATAACTCAGAACTATCTGACTAATAAGACTAGCATCTAAACAAATTGGCTTGCAATTGATGCTAATGCAAGGCTCTACCGAAATGGGTGTTATGGCTAGAGTATCTACTCCTATCTAATCAAGAACTTCGTCTGATATATATGTTGACTTCATCGACTTAATTGAAGAACTTGAGCTTCCGATTATGGTTTCTTGAGAAGAAATTTATGTTGACGGCGTCTTCAACGGCTTAGAAACTAACAAGGGTTAAGAAGGTACGGTTGAGTACGAGCGTACTTAGCAAGTTCACTAAAAAGGAGTGTATGATGCACTATCTCTACAGCCACAGACCAAAGGTCGTAGGCAATGCAGGTTTTCGTAAACATTTCTTCAAAGGTTGCTTTTATTCTGAAAACTATGTCCGACAACCTTCACAGGTTTACCAGAACCTTCGTGGGGTTCCTTTCTTGCCGCGTTCATAGCTCCTTCCCGGAACAGGGAGTAACATGTCATAGTTCTTACACTCTACAGAGGTGCATTGCTTTACCCATAAGAGACCTTAGCCTTGTTGCACATCCAAGTCGCGAGCTTGTCCATACTTCCTTGGTATGGGGCCCAGTCTAAGATCCAAGCCAATCACTGCCCCCTTCACGACCCTGCATGTCCCCTTGGTGTACGCCATGCCCACATCTTGAATTACGGCAATGGTTAGTACAGACCGTCAGATGCTAGAACTATCATGGGGCGTTGAGGGTTCCCACCCATATGCTGCATATCCTCTATGAATTACCAATTAATGCATGCTACAAGGATAACAACCACGACTTGGCCATCCGGATGCATGCGAGGGGAAGAAGATACAACTGACTTTCCTGTCTCATTCCAAGTATTATGGTTAACGCGTAATATATGGCGCTAGAATCACCGGCAACATTGGTTGATTAAGTCCTAGATATTATGTTCCTTTACCACTGGAACTGTATCAGTAGATTATTACCATCTGGTAAATAATCCATAATCATATTATTATGAAAATAGTGTTTTCTGACCTTTTTGAAATGCAGGTGATGACAATATTTGAGTTACAAGCATTTGATAGAAAATAATCAAAGGACATGAGCAAGTTGTGAACTTGCCTTTTGTGATTGCAAGATTATGCACTCACAGTCTTTGAGATACTAAAAGATACAAAATCTGAAAATAGCATCATTGGTCCGGTAAGGACTAATGTTTAAATAAGCAAGATGCAATTAATCATAAGTAATGTAATGCAGTGTGATAAACGCGAATCCACGGACTAATCATATCTGATTTAGGGTTTGAAGCTTGTGATGAGTTCTTTGGAATGTGTTGCACTTTTATACCAGCTTCACACATGTGCTTCTTGTTAAGGCTTGTGAGAGTGCGTGAAATAATATGTAAGTACAACAAGTAGCATACAATACTAAACCACTCAAATGAGTCATGGTATCTAAAATATTTCTTAAGCAAGATGAAGAATAAATTAGAGCTTTTAAAGAAGTGTTCAAGGATTACTTTTAATGTTTCTTAAAAGAATAACTTTTGAAGAAAAAAGTACTTTACGAAGTAAAATCATTTAAACTTGAAGTTAACACTTTAAGGTTTTCTTATTAATTACAAGTATTAAAGTAGAAAACGATTAGTATTTTTGAATAGCTATTCCACTAGCAAGTGGAGACTTTTAACACTTCATGAAGGTGAAACAGATGTATTATGTCTTTATGGAAATGGTGTTCTCTTGATTTTATATGTGAATAGAATCACTTACCTATTATAGAATCTATAATATCTATAAAGTTGATCCCCACTATGTGCATTTGATGTTTGCAAGCTGCCTCCACATTGAGCCACGTCACCTGGAACAATCAGAGTCCTTTGATCAAATTTAGACACACTAGATCTTCTATATGATTGCATTTAGCTTTCCAGCGCAACTTTCATTAGCATGACGCACACACCTGATCCTTGAGAGAAAGCGACAGACCCTCTTTCTATCCCCCACTATCTCCGCATTCACAACCCACTTTCTATTATTGTTCTAGAAACGTATTCCTTTCGAATTCTAATTGATTGGAAGGACTAGGCCTACCAAGGCATTACATAGTCTCTTTTCCGTGCAAAGTTTCCACCTCTCCTTTCCACTAGGACCTCTGCAAGGCACCTTGCTCTCGAGCAACGATCCTATTGAAGTATGCATGATCCGTTTGGCAAGAAAATGTTCTGCAGGTCGCCACACTACAGATTGTTGGCGCACAGCGCCTGATCGCTGGCCCCTGCCAGGCTCCCTGCTTGTCACTGCCGCCCAGCGCCTGGTCACTTTTGCTGCCTGGCTCCCTGCTCAGTGTTGTCGCAATCTTCGCCACCTTCGCCATGGGCTACTGTCCAGTTCCCGCTCATGACTGCCGCACGCTTCACCGGACATGGTCGTTCCGCGTGACAAGTAGCACACAAATGAAAGGGTTAAAGGTTGTCGATGGTTCATGAGCAGGCGATGGTCAAGCAGCGAGGTGAGGCGCTGGTCAGGCTGCCGTCCGGGTTCCTTTTTCTCTTCTGAACTTGCCCGATTTAGATTTAGTAAATCACTTGCATCGCGTTGTTCCAGAGTACTGGACAGCCTAGCGGATCTTGAAGTTTCATTCTTGATAAAAATTAAAATATCAGCAAGCCACTCTTCTGCACGTGCCACATCGTTATTCTTGGAATCATCCAAACCCACACTGTCCTATTCAGTTTTCTATTGCCAACACCCGGATTTTTAAAACCAGATGCCTGTTATGTCATACATCGCAATCCCATGATTACCATTTTTGCGAGACATAACAGATTGGATATCACAGTACATCATCCATTACAAACCATACATAAGGTCTGATAGAAATAAGGATCTCATGATCCAGTCTTAATACAACAAGCAACAGAAATAAAAGATAAGCATAGCGGTGGGGTCCATCTTCAAGGGCACATGCAATGCTGATGAAGGCAGATAGTCCTAGTTATCATAGCCGTCCTGCTGGCCATCATCTTGGTAGTCTCCTTCATAGTCTGGCCATGAGAATAGCTAGGGACAAAAGCCATGAGTACTCTTTAAGTACTCGTAAACTACCACTAAAAAGTAGTATAGTTCTAATGTAAAGTGCTAACTCTAAGTTTAACTATAAAGTTAAGTTTGAAACCTAAGCTGAGTTCAGAAGCAAAGAAAGATAAAATAAAATTCTAGAATCCCTTAAGTTGGGGGAGCTAATGTCATAAACACAACCCTGTTGTGGTCAAGTCAAGATTCATCATTCCTTTCATAAGTTATTTTGAAAACATCTAACAACAAAACAGTATGGCCATTCCAACTGTCCATAACCGCGAACGCGGCTATTCGAATAGTTTGACACTCTGCAGAGGTGGTACACTTTCACCACAAGATTCGATACATCTACCAGGGATAACCCTGAATCATCATACTTAGTATGCAGATAATCAAACATAACCTTTCCTTTACACACCCTAGTATAAGCACCTCTCCTATGAGCATGGCCTCCCAACCATGACCATCTTTCATCTTGGGCACTTCATAGGTGGACAACATTGAGAGGTAGCCTCATCTCAAACCTCTCCCGCGAGGGAACTAATACTAATGCATATAAACTTCCGACTAAGCCTTACCCAATTCAGGTATTGTGGTTGTACGGTAAATTTGGAATGGTATCGCATCCGAATCCAACCATCAGTTTTTATAAAAGGGTTAAGGCTCATGCCTCAACATTTTCACCATCATAAACCATTTGTGTTTCTCAACACATGTCAAAACATCTCAATAGAATGACTCATCATTCCAAGGTTTTCATAATTCATTTTCACCAAGTGTTCCCATCTAAAGTGACTCAAGTTTTTATCTACTCTAAACTACTAAGTTAAGAGTGTTCACTAAGGTGGAAAGATGGGATCAATCTCATTCCATAGAATGACATCTAAAGTTTATCTAAATAGGCCAAGTTTTATACTCTTTATGATACCTTCAAAACAAGTAAGAACTTTGGGTAAAGTAAAGGAAGTAAAGCTTGAAAATAATACTTGGGGTAATTAATAGTCAAAGTGGTATGACCAAAGCATGTCTAAGCATCTTTGCTCAAGTCATCTAACTTAATTCTAGCTTGCTAACAATAGCTTGCAAGGGTTAGCTTGCTTGGTTGGTGCAGTGGTTGAAGTTTTCTTCTTCCTCTTGGTAGAACTCCTCCTCCTCGAAAGCTTGGTCGGTACTATCGTCTATAAATACATACGGAGTACACAATCACCAAACAATACTTAACTAGTCTAATTAGCACTCTAAGGCACACATTTGATGATCTATTATCATCACAAGCATCACAAGTTTTATTAACTAGTTTCATTCTTTTTATTTAAGAAAAGTAATTTCTACTCATTGAAAAATTAATTAAAATTTAATATTCGCCACTTAAAATATGGGATCATGTGGACACATGTCATCACCACATATTCTAACATGTGGGAATGTGATTTAAGGGTTGGATCACAATTACTTTGGTTTAAGTTCATTATTTAATGATTTAAAGTGACTAGAAATGCCTATATAGCATTATTTTGGTAATAGTCCAAAGTCACTGCATGTAAACCCTAATATTATTACATATTCTGATAGGTATGGTGAAATGTTATTTTTTGAGAGTTGGAATCAACTCAAAAGCTATCATGGTTGATTTTAGAAAAATGTTTGAATGTGCAAAAGCTGCTTTCTTGTTATTTTTACTAGGAGAGATCTCTAACTCTAATTGAATTAAATCCAATGGGCTTGGGTAGATATTTTTAGTAGCTTTCTAAAAAAATTGGAATCACTCCATTTGGATTTGTAAATTTCTTTGAATTGATTTTCAAACTAAGGGACAGAATTAGGTTTAAACTAAAATAGAAAAATCCTAATTCAAACTAAATGGGTTGCGCGGGAACGCTAACGGGCCGGCCTAGTGACACTATGCGGCACGGGGCACAGCTGACAAGGGGGGTCCACCGGTCAGTGGCTCATAACGCGCGAAGCGGTACGGGGCGATGTGGGCCTTTAGATTAGAAAGGGGATCAACAGTTGGGGCTCGTCGTCGACGACGAATAGGTCGCCGGCGAGGTCAAACCCTAGCGGCTCGGTGGGGGTGCTCAGGAGGCGTACCAGGGCTCCAGCGACGATGACAAGGCGGGCAAAGGGACTGGTAGACGACGGCGAGCTTAGGGGTGGTCGAGGCAGCTCCGGGGGTGGACGAAATCGACGTCGCCTTCTCCTCCTCTATTGCGGGCTACTCTGGCCAAATTCCGGCGAACAAGTGCTCGCGTTGCTCCGGCTAGAGGTGGGGAAGGGTCAGTGGCAAGAGGGGAGGTGTGTGGTGTGCAGAAAATGGCTGGGGGTGGCCTCTATTTATAGCAATACGATGCGACCGAAAGGCATGGGCGGGCGGCTCCAGCGAGGGCTGCACAGCGTGCTAGCAGCGTGGCTCGAGGTAGGGGACGATGGATGGTCTCCTGGCGGTGCTCTACGGAGTAAATGCGGGCTTAGGGACGGTGGTAGGCGGTCGGGCGGTGCGCACGCTCTGAGCGGCAGAGGTGGCGATCTTCACGGCGAGCGGTGGCTGTGGTGCAAGGGGTAGCGAACGGGCATGTCTGCGGTGTTCCTAGGGTCGTGGCGACACGGTGGGCGCGGGCTGCGGTCGAGGGGCGGCATGTGCACGCGTGTCGGGCGCGGCGCTCTGGCGCGTGCTTGGCATGGCGCAGACAGTCAGTGTGCGGCGCGCTGCGGGTGGTCCATGGCGCGGCTGTGCTCAGGGAGGGGACAAAGAGTGGCGGTGAGGTCCTGGCTAGCTCGTAGACATGGCAAGAGAGAGAGGGGCGGTTTGCTGCAGCGAGGCAATGTTTGGCCGGCGAGTTGGTGCTCGGGGTGGCATGGCCTTGCTCCTAGAGGGGTAGGGGATGGGTGCTTAGTCTCTGGTTGGATCAAAGGGAGACAATGGGAGTGTTTTGAGGACAATTGGGTGCAAAACCCTGTACAAAACAGTGAGCTATGTTTAGAGTGTAAACCCTGCCTGCCATGTGTTTGTAAAAATGGCCGCAAGAAAATTACATTGGAATTTTGAAAAGATTTTTGGTGGGTGTGCTAGGCATAAGCTTGAGACTCTTTGGGTGCTTGGGTTTTGAAAATTGAGCTTGTTTGAGTGGTTTTTGAAATAATGGGATCTTCCCATATGAAATAGATTCAATTTTCAACTGCCATTTAAATTTAGTGTTTGCATGTTTTTGGCAGATCACAAAGTGGGCCTTGGTACATCATTATGTGTACTAGTAAGGGGTGCAAACATGCACAATTGTTTCTGTTAGGTTTTGAGTACTAGGAATAGCCAAAGTAGGTATGTTGATTAAAATGGCACAAATGACCATTCTCTTCTTTTATTCATTTTGATTTGTTTTTCTTTGGGATTTGTTTGGGAATGATCTAGATGATGTTTATTTCACCTAAGAATCATTTTACAAGCAATGGATCACTTAATCATGGCAATTCAAATCAACTCCTATTTTAAATGCACACACATATGAATGCTTTAATAATTTTAATTGGAAAAGTTTTTGTTAACCCTAATTTTGATGATTTGGAAATAACCTTGGATTAAAGTTTTGGGATGTTACAAACCTTCCCCCCTAAACAAAATCTCATCTCGAGATTTACAAAGAAAACTAGGAACTAAAGAGATCTGGGAACTCTGTCCTAATGTAATCTTCTCGCTCCCAAGTGGCTTCCTCTTCGGTATGGTTGCTCCATTGAATCTTGAGAAACTTGATACTCCTGGTCCTGGTGGTTCTGTAAGCTTCTTCTAGGATACGGATGGACACTTCACGATAGATCAAGTCATTGTTGATCTCCACAGCTCTGTGGTCAATGTTCTTGAAAACTTCAATCTTCTCTGGCACTTCCAAGCATTTGCGAAGTAACGAGATATGGAACACATTGTGGATGGCTGACATCTCTTCAGGCAGTTCCAGTTGATACGATACTTCTCCTCGATAGTTCAGAATCTTGAAGGGTCCGATATATCTAGGGGCTAACTTTCCTTTCAAACTAAAGCGTTGGGTTCCCTTCAATGGTGAAGCCTTGAGATATACAGAATCTCCGACATTGAAAGTTAGGTCTCTCCTTCTCTTGTCAGCATAACTCTTCTGTCGAGATTGGGCGGTTTTGAGGTGCTCATGGACTTTGTGAACTTGCTCTTTAGCTTCTTGGAGAATGTTGGGTCCAAAGATCTTACTCTCTCCTACTTGCGACCAATTCAAAGGGGTACGACACTTCCTTCCGTATAGGAATTCAAATGGTGCCATCTGCAAACTAGCTTGATAACAGTTGTTATATGACAATTCTGTGAAAGGCAAGCAGTCTTCCCATTTTGATCTGTATTCCAACACACAAGCTCTTACATATCCTCTAGGATCTGGTTGACTCTCTTAGTCTGTCCATCAGTTTGCGGGTGATAAGCGGTGCTAAAATTCAACTTGGTGCCTAATCCTTCCTGAACTTTCTACCAAAATCTCGAGGTAAACTGGGTTCCTCGATCTGATACTATGGTCTTGGGGGTTCCATGAAGACTAACAATCCTAGAAATGTACATCTCTGCTAGATTCGCACTCTGGTAGGTAGTCTTGATAGGTATGAAGTGAGCTACCTTGGACAGTCTATCAACTATGACCCAGATTGAGTCATTTCCCCTACTCGAAGTAGGCAAACCGGTGATAAAGTCCATTTCGACGGAATCCCATTTCCATTCCGGAATCTGCAATAGTTGCAACAGTCCTGCGGGTCTCTGATGCTCTGCTTTGACTCTTTGACAGATGTCACACTTGGCGATGTAGCTTCCGATTTCTCTCTTCATCTTGTTCCACCAAAATTGCTCATTCAAATCTTGATACATCTTCGTTCCTCCGGGTGGATAGAATAAAGAGTATCATGAGCTTCCTGCATGATAACTTGCTTCAGCTCCGAATCTGCTGGCACACAGATATGTCCTTTGTACCACAACACTCCTTCTTCGTCTTCAGTGAATCCAAGTACCTTTCCTGTACCAATACGACGTTTGATTCTGTCGATACTTTCATTTCCCTTCTGGGCTTCCTTGATTTGGCTAATCAAAGTGGGTTGAAGTTCAATGCTAGCTAAGAATCCTTTGATGACTAGCTCAGTCCTAAACTGCTCCAACTCTTCATACAAACTTGGCTGCTTCTCCTTGATCATGGTGTTTAGCCTACACGGCAATCTGCTAAGAGCATCCGCTACCACATTGGCTTTGCCGGGGTGATAGTGAATGTCAAGGTCATAATCCTTGATTAACTCTATCCATCTTCTTTGCCTCATATTCAGCTCTTTCTGAGTGAAAATATACTTCAAGATTTTGTGATCTGAGTAAATCTCACAGCGATTACCCATCAAATAATGATGCCATGTCTTCAATGCCAAAACTATGGCTGCTAATTCAAGATCATGGGTCGGATAGTTCTGCTCATGCTGCTTCAGTTGTCGAGACAGATACGTGATGACTTTGCCTTCTTGCATCAATACACATCCAAGACCAATCTTGGATGCATCACAATATACATGAAATGGCTTCTTGATGTCTGGCATGGTCAATATTGGGGCTGATATCAATCTCTTCTTCAGCTCCTGAAAACTGGCTTCACACTTGTCAGTCCATTCAAACTTCTTGTCCTTCTTCAACAATTGGGTCATGGGTCTAGTGATGCTCGAGAATCCTTCTACGAACTTGCGATAGTATCCCGCTAATCCGAGAAATGCACGAACTTGGGTTTGAGTGGTTGGGGCTTCCCATGCTTCGACATCTTTGATCTTGGTGGGATCAACAGAGATTCCTCCGGCAGACACAATATGTCCTAGGAATCCTACTTCTTTCAGCCAAAACTCACACTTGCTGAACTTGGCATATAACTGATGCTCTCTTAGGGTTTCTAGGATGATTCTCAGATGTTTCTCATGCTATTCTTCTGACTTGGAGTAGATAAGGATGTCATCGATAAACACAACTACAAACTTATCTAGGAAATTCATAAAGATCTTATTCATGAGATTCATGAAATAAGCAGGGGCATTGGTTAATCCAAAAGACATAACTGTATACTCGTATAAACCATAGCGAGTAGTAAAGGAGGTCTTTGGAATATCTGTTGCACGAATCTTAAGTTGGTGATAACCAGTCCTAAGATCAATCTTTGAGAATACCTGAGCTCCAATCAACTGATCAAATAGATCCTCTATCTTTGGCAAAGGGTACTTGTTCTTGATGGTGACGTCATTCAACTTTTTGTAATCTATGCACAAACGATTGCCTCCATCTTTCTTGTCGATGAATAACACTGGTGATCTCCATGGCGATGCGCTGGGTTGAATCAAGCCTTTTTCTAACATAGCATCCTACTACTTCTTCAATTCCACTAACTCTGAGGGGTTCATGCTATAGGGTCTCTGGGCTATGGGTCCGGTTCCGAGGATTAGTTTGATAATGAACTCAATATCCCTATCCGGGGCATACCTGGCAATTCATCTGGGAATACGTCGGGGTATTCACAGACTACTCTTACTTGGTATATGGTGGATAGGGCTAGACTCTTGTTGCACTTGAATTGACGAGGTAAGGTTTCAGATATATGATCGACTGTGACTCTAGAGCTACTGGTCATGGTGATGGCTTTCTTAGCATAGTCTATCATTCCTTTATGCCTTGACATCCAGTCCATACCTAGTACTACTTCCAATCCTTTGGTTCTAATTACAATTAGGTTGACATAAAAATCTATCCCATGTATCCTGATAGGCACAACTTTGCAATTTTTTCTAGATTTTGTAGTTGATTCGGGGATTTGAACTATCATGACATGCTTCAAGTTGGTTGGGTGAATCTTACTAGTGCATGACAATTCTTTGGTGACAATGAATGCGATGCTCCTGAATCAATCAATACTCTTGCTAAAACTGAGTTGACAGAAAACATACCCAGCACTACATCTGGCGCTTCTTGGGCTTCTTCTGCGTTCATGTGGAAGAGACAACCGCTGCGGTTGTGAGGGTTCCCTGGGGAAAACCTTCTTCCTGGTTGAACACGACGCTGCTATTGAGCTGGGGCATTCACATTGGCATTGGCTGCAGTCTTCTTGGGACACTCATTGGAATAGTGACCCTTCACTCCACACTCGAAACAAGTGATCTGGGACTTGTCTTTTGCTGCGACAGGCACAACATTGCTGCCAGTTCTGGGTGCAGTGTTGTTGTTGTTATTGTTGCTCTTGGGAGGGGCATGGTTGAAATTGCTGGCATTGCCAGAGTTGTGGTTGTTTCCTCCAGACTTCACATTTCTTCCGCTATGGTTGGGGTAGCTTGGGCGAGACATTGGGGTCGATTGTTCCTTGGTGCATATCCTGGTGAGGGGTTGGGACGGTACTTCTGGTGACTGCTGGATCCTGATTGCTGCATCATACGACGTTTGTGATTATTGTTTGCCTGGTTAATCTTCCCTTCCATCTGAATGGCAGAGTCGACTAGCTATTCGAGATCCTCGAAACGGATGTTGACGAGGATAGTCTGCATCTCATCATGCAGTCCGTTCAAGAATATCTCCTTCTTCTTGGCCTCCGTGTTGATCTCATCAGGTGCATATCTTGCCAGCGATAGGAATCTATCACGGTACTCTACCACAGTCATTCTTCCTTGCTTCAAGTCGCAAAACTCGTCCCTCATTCTGTTGACTAGACCTTGCGGCACGTGGGTGCGGCTGAACTTGATTTTGAAGGCTTCCCATGTCATCACTTGACCATGGTTCATGTTACGGATACTAGTCCACCAAGCTCTTGCATCTCCCGCCAGGTAGTGGGTGGTGAAGAGAACTTTCTCGTTGTCATAAACTCCTGCAACTTCTAAGTTGTTTTCCATGGTCTATAGCCAGTCATCAACATCTAGTGGGTTTTTAGCTTGGTTAAAGATTGGGGGATTGATATTCTGGAAATTTTTGAGTTTGGATCCATGGTGATCCTGGTTTCCATGGTTCTGATTGTTGAGAGCCATCTGGGCGATCTGCTGCAATGTTGCTAAGTTAGCTTGGCATTCTGCCCTGCTTGCTTCTCTGTCTGCGATGAGATTTTGCAAGATCTGCAGCATTGGGTCTTGCGACGAGCTGCTCCCTCCTTGGTTTCCACGAGTCATCTGAAGATTGAGGTAGATAAAGGGGTAAGAGGGAAAGTTCTAAGGTTCATGGTTTTGGTTTCAAGCTAAAACTTTGAGTTTGACTTAGGTTTTGCAACTAACTTCATTTCATTCATGCAAACAAGCACACGATACAAACACACACCACAACAATCAAAGGAAAACAGATGGTTTGAAGAACCATTCTGCAAGCTACGATACAGTGGGACCGATACATCTCATGCTACGACAGTGCTCTAGTGCATCTACTCATCATCGATGAAGTCGGAGTCCTCATCATCAGTGTAGAAGTCCACGGCATCCTCCTCCAGAAAGTCATCATCGTTGCTGAGGTAAGAATCCATGTCTCCCTGGATGTCTTCACCCTCCTCTTCTTCTTCCTTTGCGGCAAGCTGAGCTTCTTGCTCCTTGACGGTCTTCTCGAGGTCGGCCACCTTCTTATGAAGACGGGCGATGGTGCGATCCTTCTTCTCGTGCTGGAGGCGAAGAGACTCATGATCCTTGACTAGCAGTGAGAAAGTCTTGGCCTTCTGGGCGGCAATGGCACGGTTGTGGTTGGCGAACTTCCTAGCATTGTCCAATTCCTTCTGGCGATCGTACAACAGGAAGTCAAGGTTCTCCACTTGACGCTTCAGCTCTGGTTGACTTGGCATCTCTATTGGCATTCCCATGAAGTCACGTCTTGCATAGTGAGCAAAACGGGTTCCTTGGAGTTGGTTGACACTAAGGGCACATAGACGTGCGAGAGCTTCATGCATTGCCCTGGCTAATCCATCTAGCCAGTTGTTCACTCTCACGGAGAACTGGATTCTCCCGGACGTTGGTGCTTCTATGCTTCCTCTAAGATCCGCGGTGACTAGCCACTGTAAATCTCCTCCTGGGGGTCCTAGAAGTTGAGCTCCAAGAAACTCCGGATCATTTGACCTCCGTTTCCCAACTGGTAGAACTTGCTGAACTGAGTCTCCATCTACAAGAATTAAGGATGAGGAAATTAGTGAAGTGATCAAGTGTGTCAAATTTTAAGTAGTAATGTAAGAATTTTGAGGAACATGAATTTTTGAGAAAGAATGAATTCCCAAGGGTAAGAGAGGAAATAGTTTTTCATAAATACTCACTTTGGTTTTGAAACTAAGTTTTTGTTTGGACGTCCATTCTAACTAGGGTCTCCTATGGTCAGGCTGGCTCTGATACCAACTTGTCAACACCCGGATTTTTAATCCCAGATGCCTGTTATGTCATACATCGCAATCCTAGGATTACCATTTTTTGCGAGACATAACAGATTGGATATCACAGTACATCATCCATTACAAACCATACATAAGGTCTTACACAAATAAGGATCTCATGATCCAGTCTTAATACAACAAGCAACGGAAAAAAAAGATAAGCATAGCGGTGGGGTCCATCTTCAGGGGCACAGGCAATGCCGACGAAGGCAGATAGTCCTAGTTATCATAGCCGTCCTATTGGCCATCATCTTGGTAGTCTCCTTCATAGTCTGTCCATGAGAATAGCCAGGGACAAAAGCCATGAGTACTCTTTAAGTACTCATAAACTACCACTAACAAGTAGTATAGATCTAATGTAAAGTCCTATCTCTAAGTTTAACTATAAAGTTAAGTTTGAAACCTAAGCTGAGTTCAGAAGCAAAGAAAGATAAAATAAAATTCTAGAATCCCTTAAGTTGGGGGAGCTAATGTCATATACACAACCCTGTTGTGGTCAAGTCAAGATTCATCATTCCTTTCATAAGTTATTTTGAAAACATCTAACAACAAAACAGTATGGCCATTCCAACTGTCCATAACCGCGGACGCGGCTATTCGAATAGTTTGACACTCTGCAGAGGTGGTACACTTTCACCACAAGATTCGATACATCTACCAGGGATAACCCTGAATCATCATACTTAGTATGCAGATAATAAAACATAACCTTTCCTTTACACACCCTAGTATAAGCACCTCTCCTATGAGCATGGCCTCCCAACCATGACCATCTGTCATCTTGGGCACTTCATAGGTGGACAACATTGAGAGGTAGCCTCAGCTCAAACCTCTCCCGCGAGGGAACTAATACTAATGCATATAAACTTCCGGCTAAGCCTTACCCAATTCAGGTATTGTGGTTGTACGGTAAATTTGGAATGGTATCGCATCCGAATCCAACCATCAGTTTTTATAAAAGGGTTAAGGCTCATGCCTCAACATTTTCACCATCATAAACCATTTGTGTTTCTCAACACATGTCAAAACATCTCAATAGAATGACTCATCATTCCAAGGTTTTCATAATTCATTTTCACCAAGTGTTCCCATCTAAAGTGACTCAAGTTTTTATCTACTCTAAACTACTAAGTTAAGAGTGTTCACTAAGGTGGAAAGATGGGATCAATCTCATGCCATAGAATGACATCTAAAGTTTATCTAAATAGGCCAAGTTTTATACTCTTTATGATACCTTCAAAACAAGTAAGAACTTTGGGTAAAGTAAAGGAAGTAAAGCTTGAAAGTAATACTTGGGGTAATTAATAGTCAAAGTGGTATGACCAAAGCATGCCTAAGCATCTTTGCTCAAGTCATCTAACTTAATTCTAGCTTGCTAACAATAGCTTGCAAGGGTTAGCTTGCCAATAGTAGCTTGCCTTGGTTGGTGCAGTGGTTGAAGTTTTCTTCTTCCTCTTGGTAGAACTCCTCCTCGAAAGCTTGGTCGGTACTATCGTCTATAAATACATACGGAGTACACAATCAACAAACAATACTTAACTAGTCTAAGTAGCACTCTAAGGCACACATTTGATGATCTATTATCATCACAAGCATCACAAGTTTTATTAACTAGTTTCATTCTTTTTATTTAAGAAAAGTAATTTCTACTCATTGAAAAATTAACTAAAATTTAATATTCACCACTTAAAATATGGGATCATGTGGACACATGTCATCACCACATATTCTAACATGTGGGAATGTGATTTAAGGGTTGGATCACAATTACTTTGGTTTAAGTTCATTATTTAATGATTTAAAGTGACTAGAAATGCCTATATAGCATTATTTTGGTACTAGTCCAAAGTCACTGCATGTAAACCCTAATATTATTACATATTCAGATAGGTATGGTGAAATGTGATTTTTGAGAGTTGGAATCAACTCAAAAGCTATCATGGTTGATTTTATAAAAATGTTTGAATGTGCCAAAAGCTTTTGTCTTGTTATTTTTACTAGGAGAGATCTCTAACTCTAACTGAATTAAATCCAATGGGCTTGGGTAGATCTTTTCAGTAGCTTTCTAACAAAATTGGAATCACTCCATTTGGATTTGTAAATTTCTCTGAATTGATTTTCAAACTAAGGGACAGAACTAGGTTTAAACTAAAATAGAAAATTCCTAATTCAAACTAAATGGGTTGCGCGGGAACGTTAACGGTCCGGCCTAGAGACACTACGCGGCGCGGGGCACAACTGACAGGGGGGGTCCACCGGTCAGTGGCTCATAACGTGCGAAGCGGTACGGGGCGATGTGGGCCGTTAGATTAGAACGGGGATCAACGGCTGGGGCTCGTCATCGACGACAAACAGGTCGCCGGCGAGGTCGAACCCTAGCGGCTCGGTGGGGGTGCTCAGGGGGCGTACCAGGGCTCTAGCAACAACGGCGAGGCGGGCAAACGGACTGGTAGACGATGGCGAGCTCAGGGGTGGTCGAGGCAGCTCCAGGGGTGGACGAAATCGACGTCCCCTTCTCCTCCTCTGCTGCGGGCTACTCCGGCCAAATTCCGGCGAACAAGTGCTCGCGTTGCTTCGTCTAGAGGTGGGGAAGGGTCAGTGGCAAGAGGGGAGGTGAGTGGTGTGCAGAAAATGGCTAGGGGTGGCCTCTATTTATAGCAAGACGATGCGACCGAAAGGCATGGGCGGGCGGCTCTGGCGAGGGCTGCACAGCATGCTAGCAGCATGGCTCGAGGTAGGGGACAATGGCTGGTCTCCTGTCGGTGCTCTACGGAGTAAATGCGGGCCTAGGGACGGTGGTAGGCGGTTGGGCGGTGCGCATGCTCTAAGCGGCAGAGGCGGCGGTCTTCACGGCGAGTGGTGGCTGTGGTGCAAGCGGCGGCGAACGGGCATGTCCGCGGTGTTCCTAGGGTCGTGGCGACGCGGTGGGTGCGGGTTGTGGTCGAGGGGCGGCGTGTGCATGCGTGTCGGGCGCAGCGCTCTGGCGCGTGCTTGGCATGGCGCAGACAGTCAGTGTGTGGCGCGATGCGGGTGGTCCATGGCGCGGCTATGCTCGGGGAGGGGACAGAGAGTGGCGGTGAGGTCCTGGCTAGCTCGTAGACATGGCGAGAGAGAGGGGCGGTCTGCTGCAGCGAGGCAATGTTTGGCCGATGAGTTGGTGCTCTGGGTGGCATGGTCTTGCTGCTAGGAGGGTAGGGGATGGGTGCTTAGTCTCTGGTTGGATCAAAGGGAGACAATGGGAGTGTTTTGAGGACAATTGGGTGCAAAACCCAGTACAAAACAGTGAGCTATGTTTAGAGTGTAAACCCTGCCTGCCATGTGTTTGTAAAAATGGCCACAAGAAAATTACTTTGGAATTTTGAAAAGATTTTTGGTGGGTGTGCTAGGCATAAGCTTGAGACTCTGTGGGTGCTTGGGTTTTGAAAATTGAGCTTGTTTGAGTGGTTTTTTAAATAAAGGGATCTTCCCATATGAAATAGATTCAATTTTCAACTGCCATTTAAATTTAGTGTTTGCATGTTTTTGGAAGATCACAAAGTGGGCCTTGGTACATCATTATGTGTACTAGTAACAGGTGCAAACATCCACAATTGTTTCTGTTAGGTTTTGAGTACTAGGAATAGCCAAAGTAGGTATGTTGATTAAAATGGCACAAATGACCATTCTCTTCTTTTATTCATTTTGATTTGTTTTTCTTTGGGATTTGTTTGGGAATGATCTAGATGATGTTTATTTCACCTAAGAATCATTTTACAATCAATGGATCACTTAATCATGGCAATTCAAATCAACTCCTATTTTAAATGCACACACATAGAATGCATTAATAATTTTAATTGGAAAAGTTTTTGTTAACCCTAATTTTGATGATTTGGATCTTAATAACCTTGGATTAAAGTTTTTGTTAAATGCACACACACGTATGTTGAAGAATTTTTCATGCAATTTACATTTAAGGGAGCGTGTGAACGGTCTCGTGTTTAATTTGTTTTGGCTAGGATGCACTATTTGGGCTTGCTCATGTTGTTTCATCCATATTTGGTGATTAAATTGGGCATTACTCTGAATACTTTTTCATAAAATGAATAACTCCAACAAATATTTTGCATCTCTTAATATGTTGCGCTAATGTCCTCGAGCAATTTGATACAAATGACTATTATTTTCATTTACTATTCATGCTTTTGCGATTATGAAAATCATCTCAAATACTGCAACAACACGCGGGAATCAACTAGTTAATACTTATTTCTATAAACATGGGAATGGCATTATGTTAAATACTTAAAGACTCTATTTAGCTTTTAAAGTGGATTCCCAAACTTGTAAAAGAACTAGTACTCAAATCTTGATGATTTTATAATTGATAAAATATTTTTGGAGAGTAAGATTTACTTAATTCTAAATGGTAGTTTTAGTAAGTACAACTTGAATTAGTTAGACCTATCTTGACTTCACTTAAATATCAATTGAACTTGTTATTATACTTTTAGATTTTAAATAACATATTTTAAAGGCATAAGCAAAGTTTTATATAATTTGTATGCATTAAAACAAAACAAAAGGGTTTAAACTAGTTTTATTAAACCTTTACCTTTTATTTTTCTTCAAAAGTGAGAGTTGACATTTTTGATGTGTAGATTTTATTTTTTGTGCTCAATTTGGTATATTATAGGTATTTTTTGTGATTTTTAAATAATAAGATATGATTTTATAAGTTTTATCACTTTATAAAAACTAAATAAATAATAAACACTTAGTTAAGTGACACAAAAATAAATGAAACAAGTTTGTAATTATAGATTTTATTTTTCTAAGAATTTTGGTATATTATTTATATTTTTCTTATTTACCAATATTAAAATGTGAATTTTCAAAGTATTATTACTTATAAAATCTTTATTAAATAATAATTATTTAAATAGTTAATACAATAATGTTTGATAATAAAGCTAAATTATATATTTTATTTTTCTGTAAATTTTCATATATTAAACATATTTTTTGTAAGTTATAAAACATAAGATATTAAATTTATAAGATTTAATCATTTTCTTAAATTCCTAAAATTTATTTCTATTTAAACTTATATTGTTTTATCTAATTACTAAACAGAGATATTTTTTTATACTCGGCCAATTCCTACCCTAAGTCACTGACTCGTGGGCTAGTGGCCACGTTGGATGCCACGCGTGCAGTGGACTGGTCAAACGGCTGAGGGTGACGCCAGCATGACGTTGAGGTGACGTCGGCGATGGCCGAAGCTCCCAGGCTGAGCAAGGACATGTTGGTCTAGAGCTTGCGGGGCAACAGGGAAAGCATCGCTGGACAGAGGGGATCGAGGGAAACCTAAAGGTGGTGTCGCCACCCTCTATTAGTCACCGGAGCAACTCCGGCGACAACAACATATGGCGGCCAACGGCGGTGCATGATGACAGGCTGATACAGGGCATGAGAGGACAAAAGGAGAGATGCCTGAGCACCCTTGGCTCACCAGGATGACGATGGTGGGGTCGAGGATGCGAGGCGAAGTTAGGTGACACCGGAATCGACGATCATGACGGTGGAGGCTGGCGTGCTGTCGAGCTTGATTCCACACCACACGAAGCGCACCTTCTTACGGGGCTTGTCAAAGACAAACAAGAAGACAGAGGCGAGCTCTATGGTGCACTCAGATAGGCCAGGGGAGGTTCCCATGGCGACGGCAGAGCTCCCGCCCGAGCTAGGGTTTCGGTGGGAAAGGGGAACTGGCGCTAGCGGGCAAAGGAGAGGATAAGACTGGTACGAGTGGATACAGGTCGATGCGGCTGATCTTATCAATGAGGTCTGGGGCGTCGGTGAGCATCGCGGCGGTCCAATTCTGTTGACGACGGCAGATGGCATCGGGCGGTGGTGAGGTCCTCCAGCGAGAAGTTTGTGTGCATGGAAGTGACGACGACGAACCAATACGTGGGCTGGGCTGGTATTGGGATGCAATGGAGCGAGCGAAATGTGACGGCTGGCGCACGCGAGTGACGGGTAGCGATGCGGAAATGGGTCGTGGGCCGCGTCTGCTGACTGCTTCTTTCCTTTTCTTTAGCCTTTTATATTTTCTTTCTCAATTTAAGTTTATACAAAGATTCAAATATTAAAATTCATTAAATCAACTAGGTTTCTGCATGGTCAATGTAGCTAGTTGGTTTGGCAGTCCTTTTTAGTATTTCTTAACTATTTATGATTAAATAAAGGACTCTTTTGTTAGAAAATATTAATAGAATTTAGGGTTTTAGAGATTTACTTCCTATAGGAAAAATATTATAGAAATGATTTGTATTTCCACTTAATGAATGTCATGGTAGTGGTTTAAGATGGCTAATGATATAAATAGAATTCTATTCTAGCTTAAGCTCATATAATGATTAATGTATAAACCTTTTAATGAATTAAATCTTAGGGTTCATATGGTTTAAATTTTATGGTTCTCCAAAACTTGGAAATTTTCATATTGAAGTTCTACTTAAATAGTAGTGTTTAGAATTATCATAAAACCATCTTGGTTAATTCATTATACATGAATAGCAATCATTAATAAAGCAATGAAGATACTCATTTACTTATAGTTATCATGAGTTCCGAGGATATTTAATAGACTCACATTCTATTTGAGTATCGATGAAGATTAAGAGTTAGGATAACTTGCCTTCATATTTTGTGGCCATGAATAATAACTCAACTTAGAGTGAGATATTAAGATTGATTTACTAAAGTGATCTTGATGGTTCATGGGTCTAGGTTTCTATTAAGGTTTAAGACAATAAAGCAAACAAGGCTTTCATCCATAAACATTCATCTCATCCTCTAATTATCTCTTGGAAGCTTTAGTTGTCCAAGAGGTATTGTTCAATGGTTACCTAGGAATAGGAAATGGTTCCATTGTCCATTTGATTCTAAGGTTTTGAATATTAAAGTAGACATGGGTCTGTCATGGCTTGATATATTGTTGGTTGAAGGTTTCTCAAGTACTCCTACCTTAATACCTCACTAAGCTTATCTTTAGATAAGGAATTACTTTCCTAAATATACTCTATAAATCTCTCTCATCTTATTCACAAGGATCACATCTTCCTGAATAAGACAATCATCTGACTCCATCATATCCATCATCATATGATGACATGATCTTGCCACTTCAACATTACTCCTTCATTCTTCTCCTAGTATATATATACAACTTCCACTTATAAACTACCCTTAATAAACCCATCCATGCAACTATTACTAACTCCATCCATAAACTCCTTTATAATAATCTTGCCTCTACTTTCAATGCTTGCAAGATTATAGTTCCATCTATATATCACATGTGATACCAATCATGTGGAATGGGTATGTACTACTCCCTTTATACAAGTTTGTTCTTGTACTAGCTTGGCTAAAGTACTATGCCTCCAACTACTCTATTCATCTCATATTATATACTTCATCAAACTCTAGCTTGACTACTCATGATCAAGCTAGATGATTCATATTACTAGGGCTTTGCCTAATTTGGTATACTCAAAACTCTACTTCAACACCTAGTCATATATCCTCAAGTGACTTGAGAATTATGACCACCATCCTTTGATCATACTAAGCTTAGGCTTCTAATTGTCTGATCAACATCTATCATCAACTAAGTAGTAGACTTATACTAGTCTTTCTATAAGGCTTATCTTGTTAAGGAAACTTACTTGAAGTTTATTCCCACTTGGCTTAACAAGATTATTATTTGATACTTTAATACTACTAGCTTTCTCATGGTTCCTCAAGTATTAGTTTAACTCTTAGGTTTAGATACCTCTTATAGTTAACTCATGAGTGAGTTCCTCCAACATTAGATAGTTTGATCTCCACTAAGGATCACATTCCATTGATGATGGCATACTTCACCATAGCTAGTTCCTCCTCCTTATTAATTTACTTAATGTCTTTGGAAGGTTAATATAATAGGTCAAAGATAAAAGTTAATAAGTTCTACGCCAAAGACTAATCACTCAACATTGATGATCAATTGACAGTAGGACTTGGTTAAATAGGACTATCATCTCTTAATATGATAATAAGGGTATGTGATGAATGGCCCCTGCTTGATTTCTATTTCTCTCTATTTGATAAGAGTTAATGTTTAAGAACTACCATGATACCCATGGTAGGAATAACTATGTCAAACAAGGGTTTCAAGGTTTAGTTATGTGGTTTCTTTACTTAAGTTATATACTTGATTGAGTATTCAAGGTTTGTGGTAGATAATACCTTGATATCATCTTTAGAATATTAAGTATTCATCCTTCAGTTGTTGTATGGAATACCATGTCATGATCTCTAGAAGATCTAGTACTCCTTATTAAATAGTGTGTTGTGACTTAGCTTTATTACATTTGATCTACCCTTAGATCAAATTATATTACCCAAAGATAAGGTTTTAGCAAAGGTCATACTGAAACTTATCGCAATCAACTTGATGATCTACTTCAGTTCCACCAAGTTAAGAGAAGCTTCAATCACTTTGACAAGTTTTATTTAAAAATGCGAAAATTATCCAGATTTTCTATGCATGAATGCAATGCACACACCTGATCTCAACTTATTTCTAAGCTCTAATGATGGGATGTTACATTGGGGCTCGATAACTTTCTGCGTGAACAGCTGGCCTCCCTGTTGCTCATGGTCATCATCACCAAACCTTGTGTTCAAGAACAGGTCGCCAAAGTTTTCATCAATTTCATCATCGTCATCGGGATTCTATGCCATCTCGATGTCTTCATGATGTGTTGGATGTGCTGCCTCTGGGGTGGTGCCTCGGCCCTCCGTCCTTAGACGGATCTGGCTCTTCGTCCATAGGAACATGTAGCTGAAGCCGATACTGAGGACTGTCAGCTTGTCACTATCCCATCCATGAGTTTGAGAGGGAGGTTCCAAGCCCTCATAGCCCGGAAGCACCATACTGTATTTGACCCTAATCATGTCGGGTGCCATTGGTTTGCTGTGGAAGATGTGGTTAGCCGGTTGAATGATGGAACCCTTGGCAACATCCTTTAACTCGCCATTCACCTAGTGCATTAGATTGCAAGGAGTGTCTTCTTGCGAAAGACATGTATAGGCCGATCGTCAGTAAAACCGGGAGAGAAGGGAGATGAAGTCATCGGTTGAGCCTCCCAAAACTCTCGCTTTAATTAGTTACCTTGAGGGCGTCGAGCTCGGCCAATGTTGAGGCACCACCGCCGATGTCGAGCGTGCAAGTGTCGGAGTGGCTTCTTGCTGGCAAGGTGCGGTCTGGCGCCTTCGCTGCACCAAACAAGGTAAGCACCGGACTGTAACATCCCAAAACTTTAATCCAAGCTTATCAAGATCCAAATCATCCAAATTAGGGTTAAAAAAACTTTTCCATTTCAAAATATGAAAGCATTCATATGTGTGTGCATTTAAAAATAGGAGTTGTTTGAATTGCCATGTTTAAGTGATCCATTGCTTGTAAAATGATTCTTAGGTGAAATAAACATCATCTAAATCATTCCCAAACTTTTCCCAAAGAAAAACAACTCAAAATGAATAATTGAAGTGAATGGTCATTTTGGCCAAATTAACTATCATGCCTACTCTGGCTATTCCTAGTACTCAAAACTTAACAGAAACATTTGTGGATCTTTACACCCCTTGCTAGTACACATAATGAGGTACCAAGGCCCACTTTGTGATCTGCTAAAAACAATCAAATACTAATTTTAAATGATAGTTGAAAATTGAATCTATTTCATATGGGAAGATCCCACTATTTCAAAAACCACTCAAACAAGTTCAATTTTCAAAACCCAAGAACCCACAAAGTCCCAAGCTTAGTACTAGCACACCCACCAAAAATCTTTTCAAAGTTCCAAAGTTTATTTCTTGCGGCCATTTTCACAAACACTTGGCAGGCAAGAATCAAAGTCTAAACATAGCTCATTGTTTTGTACAGGGTTTTGCCCCCATTTGATCTCCAATTAATCCCTTTCTCCCCTCCTGATGAAACCAGACCATTAGCACCTCACCCCCTTGTCCCTAGCAATAGTGCCGAGCCACCCCGAGCACCAACTCGCCGGCCAACTTGGTCACCGCCGCATCAGACCGTCCCCCTGTCTCTAGCCATGTCTAGGAGATAGCCCGCACCTCACCGCTGCCCACTGTCCCCTCCCCGAGCCAGGCCCAGCCGTGGACCACCGAGAAAACCCCGCGCCCAGTGCCACCGTTCCATGCCGAGCACGCGCCAGAGCGCCGCAGCCGGCACGCGTGCAGAAGCCGCCGCTTGACCGCATCCCGCGCCCACCGCGTCGCCATGACCCAGGGAGCACGCCAGACACCCCCATTCACCGTCCAATGCCTCACAGCCACCGCTCACCGTCGAAGCCGCCGCCTCTGCCGCTCAGAGCGCCAGCTCCGCCCGACCGCTTACCACCGCCCCTAAGCCTGCATTAAAGTCCTAGAGCACCGCCAGGAGACCGCGCGTTGATCGCCACCCTCAGCCATGCCGGTAGCAGCCCGTAGCCATGTCGCCACCGTCGCCTGCCCATCCCTCTCGGTCTTGCCGTCGAGCATATAAAAGGAGGGCACCCCCAGCCGTTTGCAGCACACCACTCCACTCCCCTCACCTCACTGATCGTCCCACACCTCTAGCCGAAGCACGGGGACCAGCAGCTCACCGGAATTGTACCGGAGTAGGCCGCCTCTAGAGGAGAAGGGCGCCGCTGATTGCGACCATCCCCGGAGCTGCCTCAACCGTCCCTGAGCTCGACGTCGACCACCAGCCCGTTTGCCCGCCTCGCTGTCATCGCTGGAGCCTTGGTACGCCCCCTATGCACCCCCACTGAGCCGCTAGGGTTAGAGCTCGCGGGCGATAGGTCCGTCGTTGACGACGATCCACAGGCGTTGATCCCCACTCTAATCCAACGTCCCACATTGCCCCGTACCGCTTCACGCGTTATGAGCCGCTGACTGGTGGACCCCCTGTCAGCTGAGCCCCGCGCTGCGGAGTGACACTGGGCCGGCCCGTTAGCGTTTCCCGCGCGACCCAGTTAGTTTGAATTAGGATTTTTCTTTTTAGTTTAAACTTAGTTATGTCCCCTAGTTTGAAAATCAATTCAGAGAGATTTACAAATCCAAATGAAGTGATTCCAATTTTGTTAGAAAGCTACTGAAAAGATCTATCCAAGCCCGTTGGATTTAATTCATTTAGAGTTAGAGATCTCTCCTAGGAAAAATAATAAAACAGAAGCATTTGCACCTTGCAACATTTTTATAAAATCAACCAAGTTAGATTTTGAGTTGATTCCAACTCTCAAAAATCACATTTCATCATACCTATCTGAATATGTAATAATATTAGGATTTACATGCAGTGACTTTGGACTAGTACCAAAATAATGCTATATAGGCATTTCTAGTCACTTTAAATCATTAAATAATGAACTTAAACCAAAGTAATTATGATCCAACCCTTAAATCCCATTCCCACATGTTAGAATATGTGGTGATGACATGTGTCCACATGATCCCATATTTTAAGTGGTGAATATTAAATATTAGTTAATTTTTCAATGAGTAGAAATTACTTTTCTAAAATAAAAAGGAGGAAACTATTGAATAAAATTGTGATGCTTGTGATGATAATAGATCATCAATTGGGTGCCTTAGAGTACTAAGTAAACTAGTTAAGTATTGTTTGGTGATTGTGTACTCCGTATGTATTTATACAAGATAGTATCGACCAAGCTTACGAGGAGGAGGAGTTCTACCAAGAAGAAGAAGAAGAAAACTTCAACCACTGCACCAACCAAGGCAAGCTATTATTGGCAAGCTAACCCTTGCAAAACTTACTTTAGCAAGCCACCATTAACAATGCAAGCAAATCCTTGCAATCTAGATAACCCAAGCAAAGATGCTTTAGGCATGCTTTGATCCTACCATTTTGACTACTAGTTACCCCAAGTCTTACTTTCAAGCTTTACTTCCTTTACCTTACACAAAGTCCCTTACTTGTTTTGAAGGTAGCATAAAGAGTATAAAACTTGACCTATTTAGATAAGCTTTAGATGTCATTCTATGGCATGAGATTGAACCCATCATCTTTCCACCTTAGTGAACACTCTTAACTTAGTAGTTTAGAGTAGATCAAAACTTGAGTCACTTTAGATGGGAACAGTTGGTGAAAATGAATTATGAAAACCTTGGAATGATGAGTCATTCTATTGAGATGTTTTGACATGTGTTGAGAAACACAAATGGTTTATGATGAAAATGTTGAGGCATGAGCCTTAGCCCTTTTATAAAACTGATGGTTGGATTCGGATGCGATACCATTCCAAATTTACCGTACAACCACACTACCTGAATTGGGTAAGGCTTAGCCGAAAGTTTATATGCATTAGTAATAGCTCCCTCGCGGGAGAGGTTTGAGCTGAGGCTACCTCTCAATGTTGTCCACCTATGAAGTGCCCAAGATGACAGATGGTCATGGTTGGGAGGCCATGCTCATAGGAGAGGTGCTTATACTAGGGTGTGTAAAAGGAAAGGTTATGTTTGATTATCTGCATACTAAGTATGATGATTCAGGGTTATCCCTGACAGATGTATCAAATCTTGTGGTGAAAGTGTACAACCTCTGCAGAGTGTCAAACTATTCGAATAGCCGCGTCCGTGGTTATGGACAGTTCGAATGGCCATACTGTTTCGTTGTCAAATGTTTTCAAAACAACTTATGAATGAATGATGAATCTTGACTTGACCACAACAGGGTTGTGTTTATGACAATAGCTTCCCAACTTAAGTGATTCTAGAACTTTATTTTATCTTTCTTTGCTTCAGAACTCAGCTTAGGTTTCAAAGTTAACCTTATAGTTAAACTTAGATTTAGCACTTTAACTTAGAATTATAGTACTTGTTAGTGGTAGTTTGCGAGTACTTAAAGAGTACTCATGGCTTTTGTACCTAGCTATTCTCATGGCCAGACTATGAAGGAGACTACCAAGATGATGGCCAGTAGGACGGCTATGATAACTAGGACTATCTTCCTTCATCAGCATTGCCTGTGCCCCTGAAGATGGACCCCACCGCTATGCTTATCTTTTATTTCCGCTGCTTGTTGTATTAAGACTGGATCATGAGATCCTTATTTGTGTAAGACCTTATGTATGGTTTGTAATGGATGATGTACTGTGATATCCAATCCATTATGTCTCACAAAAATGGTAATCCTGGGATTGCGAGGTATGGCATAACGGGCATCTGGGATTAAAAATCGGGGTGTTGACACGGACCTTCGGGCCCTGCCGGAGGAGTCACCAACACCTCCGGTGCTGTGTTGTCTGATTGGGCACTGGCGATGTTGGGAACCGGGCGCGACCCCCGTTTACCACTCTTCTTCCACTCGGCGTACTGTTCGAAGTAGGCGGGAAGGATGGTGTTGAGCTTCGCGGTCACTTGTGCCTGGACTTATGTCTGGACTTGTGACTGGAATTGTTTCTGGACTGCCATCACAGCCTCCTTCACTGTTTCTTGGAGCAGCTGCGGAAACTTCTCCACTTGTTCCCTTAGGTGTTTTACCTCGGCGCTCTCGTCCTGCTTCCTGCCCTTCCATGGAGAGGTGTCATAGTATTCGGACCATGTAATACCTCCAAAGCTGGGCACACGGCCAACCGACTTCGGTGGTGCCTAGGGCTCGGCATTCTTGACCCGGTTCAGTGCCCTGTTAAAAGTGGTGTCCCACTTGGCGACCGACACCGACCCTTGGGATGAGGAGCTCCTACATTCCTCATCCTACGCATAAGGGAACGTGAAGCATTTGAGAAATTGGACTTCATTGATTAATTGTGAATGCAATTAATCGACTTGCATGCAAATTACTTACATATTTATTGATGAAGTCCATAACCTTCGGATCAAAGGGGCCGCAGGGTTCCGAGGAATATTCAGAACTCCCTTTCGGCTTGCAAAACCAGGCCCTGACAAAGTACTTTGCCTGCGGTTCAGCAATATTGGAAAAGGAAGGTGTCTCCCCCTTCTCACGAGCTACGGCGTCCGCCTTCTCCCATTTGGGAATCGCAGCTCTATAACCACCAGAGTCGAGATGGTGGGTACCAATGTTCTTCTCGTACAACTCCTTGAAGTACGGACTATTGGCCTTGCTCGCGGCGGATTCACATCTGGCCTTGAACACCTTGAAGTATTCTTCCTTGACTAGAGGCTCCTTCTTGATCAGCTCCTCGTAACTTAGATTTTCTTGTAAATGAGCCTCTTCACCCGCACCTTCCAATTCGACAAGGCCTTGGTCATCATCTTGAGGGTGTACTTGTTTATCAGATTCCCTTTGACATTGTCATTGTTGTATTTGTTCTCCTCATCACTCGGGTATGTGTATCTTGCGTGTAGCTTCCTCAAGAGCTGATGGCGGTAACACTCGTTCTCACGACCCTTTAGGTTCTCAATGTTGATCGTGATGGTGTTCCGGAGGATTGCAGAGAGCTGCAGTGAGTACGACGCGACAAATTCCTCCGGCTCCAAAGGCACCCCTTTATCGCTCACGCTTGTAAAGATGGACCTTTTGAGGCTGATCGTGATCGGGGTCCATTCCTTCCGGGGCTTCTTCGGTTGGCGGCTACCGTCTATGGCTCCACCATCGCCACCGCCATCATCAGTGGTAGTGGCATCCTCGCCACCGATATCATCCCCCATCTCCTCATCGGACGATGTATCCTCGTCCTCCATATCTTCCTCCTACGGCACAAATTCCGGGTCCGCTTGTATGTCCATATCATCCAAATGCTACCAATAGGCATTCTTTCTAGAAGTGCCCACCTCGGCGTTGTGTTGTACACCACCCGACATGTCTAAACACGAAAAGAAATGGAAATAATAAACACCAAAATTAAAAAAAATGGGCATGACCTTTGCTAATTTTCTAGACCTAGGAGTGCCAGATATTCGCCGGAACGGAAATGAATCAACATTCCGACAAAACATTGGCATCTCAAAAAGAAAAAAACCTGCACAAAAAATGGCCTAAATAGGCACAAACATACAACCAGCAACTTCCTGCCAACATACACAACCACATTCACAATATGAAGTCTGTGGATCCTTTGCTGCCAGCATACACAACTACAGGCACAAACACCACCAACATACACCAAATATTGAGAAGAAAGAATCATGCACACAAATAGAAAACTGAGCTTTGCTGCATACAAGCACAAATAGAAAACTGAGCTACTAAAGTATATCAAATAGTAGAAGGAGAGGTCGAGCAGGATATCAAGATGCAGCAGGAGCTGAACCAGATCCATAGCAAAAACAGCCTCAACACAACTTCAGGTTGTTATCTCAAGTAATTACTATTGATCAAGCATTCATTCATCTAAAGTATACAACAAAATAATGTAACCAAACACTCATTTATCTGCAGCAGTTTCATTGACAGTCCCTATGATTTTTTTAATTCAAAGATAGTCAATTCATTGGCTTTGTTTATCAAAGACAGTTGATAACAAAATTGAAATGTTCATCAAGTTGACAACTACATACAGGTCAGGTGGGTATATAATATAGAAGATCAAATAAATATTTATCCTTCCTCTTTTAATTCATATATATGTAGATAAGTTCTTTGCAGCAATTATGAGCTGCAAAGCATATCTTCAGTACTTAACTAAAAATCATGCAAAAAACATGGACGGATAGATGAAGCAAGTACAAGGTAGCATAGATGAAGCTAGTGCAGGTACTACAAGGAACAAGTTGCAAGTGCAGCTAGTATGAGGGGTTGAAACATAGATGCCAGTGAGCATTATAAAAAAAGGTGGAGCACTGATGCCCTGTTCTAAGCCATGTATAGAAGTTCCACTGACCAACAGTAAGAAAATGTAAAGTAAAACCTATTTGTTACTCAGTACATGACATTACAAAACTCAAAAAGCACTAGATCACATTGCTAACATGTACAATGAGGAATGGTAATATGTTAACAGTCCAACTGCATGAGCTAAATTAAAAAAAGTCCAACATTTACTGCAAGAAATTTATGGTTATTCTGTTTGTTTTGGATAGAGTTTAGACCCGTTTCTCTACAATCCTGACTTACTCCAAGATGATCTATGTATGCCTACATACCTGAGAGGGTCAATGGTACCCGTTCTACTTCTATGTAGTAGGTGTCACACATGATCAATTCCACAGCCATAACGGGGCTTAAGGAATTTATTAACTGTTCTGCTCAATTGACTGGAAGATGGTCACAGTAGCAAATATTATTGGTTTCAGTTAGAAAACACAACCAAATTTAGGTGATGCCTGGTACTGCTGCTAATATAACTTTAGTGACTAGTAGATGCATTGTGATGTTGTGGATTCTTAACTCTCTAGAGGAACTAAAATTACTCTTATGTCATGTGTTATTATGCTAAAAAGGTACTTGGAGATGCTAAAAATTATGGTGTCCTGCGGTGTGTGCCCAACATCAGGGAGGATCTCTTGGGGAAGCAGATGGAGAGCCTGGAGCTCATCCTTGTTTCAATGAGGGCTGTGTAGGAGTTCCGCGTATAAAAACAATAAATTTTACTCTACGCCCCTGAACCCCTGAAGCTGCCAGGACCTATCTATTAGTAATACAGTAACGGGAGGGGATTTTCGCGAACTTACCCTTGAAGACCGAAAAGTGATGTCAACGCTCAGGAGAGCGTGGTTGATGTAGACGAGCCGAAGCAGACCTCAAGGTCGTGATGAAGTCCTTGCGCTCCTTCTGGCTCCAACGACTTGAGTGCCTCAAGTGCGACACCTCGCGGGGAGTTACACATGTCCGGTGCCTGAAGATGACTCCCGCTTCCCCGATCCAGCAACAGTTGCGGAAGTAGAGCTCCTGGATCCAAATCCCATAGCGCGACGGCGCTCCGCGGTGAAGATGTCTCTCGCTCGCGCAGTCCAAACTTGGGACCACGGTCACGAGACAGAGAGGGGAGAGAGAAAATATCAATTAGAGGTCCTCCCAAAAGTGGGGAGACCTTTATTGATTATTGGTGTATTTATCTTGGCCAAATACCCCACTATATATAGGGGGAGGGGAGGTACTACCTCCCTCAAAGTCCCGGGGTGGGACTAAAGGAGAGGAGGGGGTGGGGTGGCCGCTGGCCAGCCCCTAGTGGGCCCTACAGGGGGGCTAGGCCCAGCCAGCCAGCCCCCTTGGCCCCTCTCCCTCTCTCCTTTCCCTAGTGGGCCCTCTCCCTCCGGAAATTGGCCCATTAAGCCTTTTTGACCTTTAATTGATTTTCTCTTTATTAAATAATTATGAATACATGATTAAATCAATATTTAACATTCATTCACACATTATTCAATCTCCGTGGCTATGGAACACCTTCCACTTCGGACATCCTCCGGACTTACCGAAACCCTTCCGATTTTCTCCCTACTCTTCTTCGATGATTCCACCGATCCTATAAACACTCTCTAAGCATCATCAAGCCCTTAAGCGTGATACCCCATGGTTCGGGAACACTCCAGACATGGTCGGGACACTCTCGCACCAATGATCGACAGAGGGACCTAGATGGCCATGTGACCCCTGTGCGTTCCACGAAGATCTTTCGTCGTTTGAACCGGGACAGTCGTGTCTTATTCCCCTTGTCACTCGGTACTTACATTGTCCGAGATCTGATCAATGACATCACCATGTCGTGTTCGATCTTGTTACTGAACAACGCTACTTGACTCGTTCCTACAAGTGATATCCCTGTGATCTAATCACACGCTGCGCAGCTATTGGATATAACTTCTCCGAGTGGCCCCTTGAGTATCTTCCTGTCACATGGACGGACAAATCCTGCTCTTGACATATATTGCCTCTATGGTTTCCTCCGAGTACCTTAACACACCTTTATAACCACCGTTTTACCAGATGGCGTTTGATGCTATCTAAGCACTCTCGGGAGACAGTGATTGATATAGCCTCACGGTCTAAGGAATAGTCTACGAGGATCCATTTCTAATCATCATAACTTGAACTTTGTGACATGATCGGGTCATGATGTTTAGGTTGGGTATTGGTTCATCATCTCATTCTCCGAATGAGATGACCTCATTTCCAACTGGCATAAATGCCACATGATCAGGAAACATGATCATATGTTGACCAATGAACCAGTGACTAGAGTTTCACTGGGAACCCCTGGTTGTTTGTATATCACACGTGTATTGATGTTTCCACTCAATGCAGTTATAGCATGATATAAAACTTAATCATAAACTATATGAAATATGATAATAGTCCTTACTACTATTTGTCTCTAGGGCATATTTCCAACAAGATGGACCAGTGAGAATGGGGATGGGCGACTCACCATAGGTGGCGGCAGATCAGAGACGAGGTCGGAGACGGGGGCGGAGATGAGGGTGGCAGGTCAGAGACAAGGTAGGCGGCGGCGGGTGCTCCTTCTTCGATGTAGGCGGGCGCTCCTTCCTCCTCCCCCTTCTTCTTCTTTGATGCAGGTGGGCAGGCGGGCGCTCCTTCCTCCTCCTTCTTCTTCGATACGGGCGAGCGGTGCTCCTTCCTCCTCCTCCTCCTCCTTCTTCGATCTGGGTGGGCAGGTGGGCAGTTGCGGTGACGGCGTGCACGGTTGCTAGGCTAGAGGTTGCGTCGAGTTGCGGGCGGGCGATTGCGGCGACGGCATGCGGTTGCTAGGCTAGAGCTCGAGGATGCAGCGACGGCGTGCGGTTGCTAGGCTACGAGAAAGGGGAACAAGAGAGGAGGAAGAAAACGATGGCAAGGTCAACGCACATGTTGCAGGTGGTCTTAGGCGAGTCGCATTTCCTGAAGATGCGACTCCAGTATGATGTTATGCGAGTCGCATATCAGTCAGATGCGCCTCCAGTATGATGTTATATGAGTCACATTTCCTGAAGATGCATCTTGTATAAAGTTCGAGGCCTTATAGTCAAATAGAATACACATGGTATGTTTATCACCAAACACTTGCTAGCTTAGTGACTAGACACCCAGTGCATTGCATTGACCACCCAGGTTTGAATCCTGGTGGACACCTTTTTTGGAACTTAAAAAAACAAATATGATGTTATGCGAGTCGCTTATCCGTCAGTTGCGCCTCTAGTATGATGTTATGCGGGTCGCATTTCCTGAAGATGCGTCTTCTATGAAGTTCGAGGTCTTATAGTCAAATAGAATACACAGGGTATGTTTATCACCAAACACTTGCTAGCTTAGTGGCTAGACACCCAGTGCATTGCATTGGCCACCCAGGTTTGAATCCTGGTGGCCACCTTTTTTGAAACTTCAAAAAACAAATATGAACTATAAAAAATAGTCTAAAATTAATATGAACTATAAAAAATAGTGTAAATATTTTAAATATCCAAATATTTTCAAACCAATAGATTGATAAGTAAGAATGTTTCGATACATAATATTCCATCCAATTAGCATGCAAAAGATATAATTAAGAATGTGTCGATAGATAATAATGCCACACACACCCACACGGCACGTCGTGCTTTAATTTGTCGGAGCTAGTTAGTGTTTCTTGTTGACAATTATCTTCTTGCCCTTCTTTATCGCGGTAGAATAGGTTAGGTCCGGAACGCCTTCACTTTTTCTTTTGAATGGGAGTCCTTTCTTAGGTAGGCTTGTGGTGTATGGTGCTTAGTCGCCGTATCCGTCTTCCATCTTTGGGTCGCCGTACAGGTCAATGTATTGCTCGTTGGCGACTCCGTCCATTCCGATGATGTTCCTTTTACCTCTCCTGATGACAACCCGGCTAGGCTTTGACGGGTCGGTAATGTAGAAGCATTGGTCGACTTTACTAGCCAAAACCCATGGCTCATTTCTCACGGATACGTTCACGCTGGTGGTCTTTGACTTTGGAGGTATAACCATGGTGGTGAAATACCAGTCTTGTTTTTCGACACTCTTGGCCCACCTGACATGGAACATCGGCACCTTCTCCATAACTTAGTCGATCTCCCATATCTCCTCGATCCTTCCGTAGTATCTTTCTAAGACATCGTCGGTGTAAAATATCCCCGTTACCCCTAAGTTCTGGTAATCACAGTTATTGTCCTTCTCCTCGGTGTAGAACGTGTATCCATTGATATCGTATGCCTGATAGGTCATCAGGTTGTGCCCTGGGCCCTGTGACAACGAGAATATGAGTTTATCATCCTCCGAAGACTCACCCTGCGGTGGACTATCGAGAACCTTCTTCCTAAACCACTGCGTGAAACCGGAGTTGTGCTCTTTGATTACATCTTCCTCCGTCCTCACCAGGCCGTGGTCAACATACTTCTTGATAAATTCTTTGTGCTCATGTATATATGGATCGACCACCTGCAGGTGTTGTAGCATGACCAGGTTTGCTATTTTAAAGTCCTTGGTTTGCTCCTCGAAGTCGACATGATTTGCACGCTGACCCTCGTGGTGACCCCATCCAGCGAGCCTCCCAAAGTGCTTGTTGAATGGTAGACCGATAGGGGTCTCGGTTTGTAGAAAGTTCGAGCAGAAAGAGATGCGCTCTTCGGCCAGGAAGCCGTTTGCTATGCTTCCATCTAGACAGGACCTGTTACAAACACATCCCTTGATGTGTCCATTCATCCTTTTGAACGGCATCATGCTTCGCAGAGACGGAGGCCCGAGTTGGACGATATCCTCCACGACATGGAGCAGCAGATGAAGCATGACGTCGAAGAATGCGGGAGGGAAGTAGATCTCAAGCTCGCATATTATCACCACGATCTCCTCCTGTAGCCTCGTGAGCTACTTAATGCCTATCGACTTCCGAGAGATAACGTCGAAAAAGTTATAGAGGCTAAACAACGTTTCACGGACGTTCTTGTCCATTATCCCTTGGATCGCAACCGGAAGTACCTGCGTCATCAGCACTACGATGTCGTGAGACTTCATCCCGCTGAAGCACTGCTTCACCTCGTGTAGCCATCTGCTTATCTTCCCCGCGTAGCCGTTTGGCAATTTGACACCGAGGAGGCACTTCGTAAACTGTGTGGTTGATACGTTGCAAACGTATCTATAATTTTTGATGTTCCATGCTTGTTTAGTATCTACTTTGCTTTGCTTTGTCAACACTTTGAGGTATTTTTTATATGTTTTCTGGAACTAACCTATTAACAAGATGTCACAGTGCCAGTTGCCTGTTTTCTACTGTTTTTGGTTCTAGAAAATCAGAAAATGAATATTCTCGGAATTGGACGGGACAAAAGCCAATACGCCTGTTTTTCCCGGAGCAACACGGAAACACGAAGCAAATACGGAGTAGGGCACACCATATGGTGGCGCGGGCTAGCCCTGGCCGCACCACCAGGTGGTGTGGGACGCCTGGCCGCCCATCGACCTTGCCTCTTCGCCTATAACATGCCTCCCGATGCAAAAACCCTAAATCGATAAGCCTCCAGCCACAAAAAGTTCTGCAGCACTGCCGCCACCAAAGGGGAGATTCGGGGGACAAAAAGTCTCTGTTTCGGCACCCTGCCGTGACGGGGAAGTGCCCCCGAAGCCATCTCCATCGATCTCCACCACCATCTCCATCGCTGTTGCTAATTCCCATGATGAGGAGGGAGTAGTTCTCTCTCGAGGCTAAGGGTTCTACCGGTAGCTATGTGTTCATCTCTCTCTCTATGCATGATCATATTGTGATCATGAGCTTTGTAATCAAGTAGATCTACTTTGCTACTCAAGTGCTTTAATATATCTCTGCTCTCCCCATGTGTGTGAAAGTGACAGTGTGCACACCATGGTGGCACTTAGGCTAGAGATTACAAATACTTGTTATGAGTTATATTTGGAGATGGATGTCTCTATGAAATTGTGGTGTTTGTTGGAACCATCTAGTGCTCAAGGTGACAGTGTGGGGTTTTCTAGATGGGAAAGGCTTACTTTGAGGTGTGTTGTTATAGCCCTACCATGGATTAGAGTGTCCAACCGGAGTGTAGTTCAGAGTAGTATCATGAAGAGAAGATATTTATATGAGAGTGTTCACTAGTGAAAGTATGATCCCTAGGCCTTGTTTCTAAGCATTGAAACACTATTTGCAACTAGATCTATTACATGTTTGCTTGCTTCCATATTTATTTCAGTTTGCCTTTAGTCTCTTCCACGCCATCAAGCTATTTTTTAGCACCGTTGTCTTATATCCATACCACTTGTATTTCACTATCTCTTCGCCGAACTAGTGCACCTATACACCTGACAAGTGTATTGGATGTGTTGGGGACACAAGAGACTTCTTGTATCTTGATTGCAGGGTTGCTTGAGAGGAGATACCTTTGACCACTTCCTCCCTGAGTACGATAAACCTTGGGTGATCCACTTAAGGGAAAACCTGCTGCTGTTCTACAATCCTCTGCACTTGGAGGCCCAACAACTGTCTACAAGAATAGAAGTGCGTAGACATCAAGCTATTTTCTGGCGCCGTTGCTAGGGAGGTAAGGTAAAAGGTACTCACATCCTCCGGTGTGAGTGCTCGAAGTTATTTCCTTTAGATTCTGCAATTTTGTCTTTTTGTTTCTTGTTTTCACTAGTTAGGCTTAATGGAAAACAACAAAAAAAATAGAGAGCTTTATAGTATTTATCTTGAATTAGGACATGAAGTGTTTGAAGAGAAAATTAAAAATCCTATGGAACTTTATTTGCGTGCTAATAGCAATGTTATTAGTATGAATTCTTTAAAAACCATTATTGCTAATCCTATGGAAAAGTCTAAGCTTGGGGAAGTTGGTTTTGATGAGCATCATATTTTTAGTCCCCCAAGCATGCAGGAGAAAATTTACTTTGATGATACTATGCCTCCAATATATGATGATTACAATGATGAGTATGATATTTTTAGTCCACCTACTATTGAGGAGAAAATTAATTATGATTATAATAAGCCTCCTATATTTGATGATTATGGTGATGAGAATAATAATGATAGCTATTTTGTTGAATTTGCTCCCACTACGATTAATAAGAATGGCTATGCTTATAGGGAGAGTATTAATTCTTTTATGCATGTGGCTCATGATAAGAATGTTTTATGTGATGGTTATATTGGTAATTTTATTCATGATGCTACTGAAAGTTATTATGAGAGAGAGAAACATGGTTTTATGTATCTTAACAATATTAAGTTTCCCCTCTTTATGTTGAAAGTCTTGAAGTTGCACTTGTTTTCCTTTCCTATGCTTGTTGCTTTGTGCTTTCATGACTTGTTTCTTTACAAGATTCCTATGAATAGGAAGTGGGTTAGACTTAAATGTGTTTTGAATTTGCTTCTTGATGCTCTCTTTTACTTCAATTCATATTTCTCATGTGAGCATCTTCTCAAACTATCATGCCTAACGTAAAGGCGTTAAAGAAAAGTACTTATTGTGAGATAACCCAAAGGTTTTAGTTGAGTCTTGGAAGTTATTGCCTCTGTAATAACCTCTCCTTATCCTTTTTGTGTGGTTTTTGTGTCAAGAGTAACCTCTAATGAGAGAGAAGTAATGCTTGGGAAAGTTGTTGTCCCAAAACAGATTTTTTTGCTTCACCATAAAAATTCGTGTAAAATCTCTGTACGTCGTTTTGAGGCGTGAATTTGGTGCTTCTGCCCCAGGTTGTTATCTAACTTTCGTTAGTTCAACACTTTTTGATTTGAGCAACATAAGGTCCGAAAAATTTAGTTTTTACCTACTTTCTGTTTTGACAGATTTCTGTCATTATTTGCATTTGCTTCTTGTTGGTTCCTTTTTGGGTTCTCTTTGGGGAATTGAGCTTTTTGAGGGCAGTGCTACAGTAGCTTGTGTTTTAGCGGAAGCTTTATTGGTGTTGAAACTGAATCCAAATACTTATTATCTTGAGTGCACTAAAGTTGCTAATAAAGATTGTATGAAGGAAAAATTCCAGGTGTATGGAGAGAATGATGTAATGAGATGAAGAATGGACTAAAGCTCAAGCTTGGGGATTCCAATCGTGTCACCCCAAGAAATATCCAAGAAGTACAAGCGTCAAAGCTTTGGGGATGCCCAAGGTATCCCCTTCTTCATCAATAAAAATCCTAGGTTTCTTCCAAACACTTCATTTTTATTGTTTCATGCACAGTTGTGTTGTTCTTGGAGCGTCTTTGTTTTTGGTTTTCGTTTGCTTGGTTTTCTTAGTTTTCTTGAATAAATTGGTTGGACCCCCTCTTTCATACATTAGTTTTCAAATAGTTTGGTTTCGATTGGAAAAGAGTAGGAAAGTTCATTCTTTAGTGGTACAAAAGGGAGCTTTTTTTTACTGTGGCTTAGACTTTATCATGTCATGCTTGATATTGTTTTGGATTTATTCTTAGTGATTTTTTCTGTAGCATGACATGTTATAAACAATTGATATTGCTTAATGTGCCTTGAAAGAATCATGCGTTGTTTTAGCATATTAAAGCATAGTATTGTGGTATTCTCCTTTGATGCTTTATTTGGGTAGACTTGGCGCATTCTCACACCATGTTATGACTATCCCAAGTCACCATAGCCTTTATGATCCTTTAGTTTTCTACTTGTAATGTCACTTTATGCTTTAATTAATGATGTTTTGTCGCTTTGCATGATTATGGCCATTATTGCTCTCTTAGTCGGTCGCTCCCAGTCTTTTGCTAGCCTCCATAACCAAGTATGAGTTCCACTCATGCATCCAACTCCTAAAAACCAAGTTATTCCAAAGAGTCCACCATACCTACCTATTATCATTTGCTATTCCAAGTATATTCATGTTTTTATCTACCTTCTGAATTAAACTTGTTATGAGAAAACTAGTGATTAAAGCTCTCACGAACTTGATGGCACAATTTACTTTTCTTGCCCTTAATAAACTTGAACCATTGTGTCGTCTATGTTGCATATGCTTGCACTTATATGTTGGGGATTAGCAGAACCATGCTGTCATGGGGAACGCTTTCAGCATTGCACTTGTACTTTGTACCTAGTTGATATCATGCTCTTTTGTCTATGGATGTCGTCGGTGTGAAATGAAAGGGGAGCTTGTAAGTCCATGGAGTTATGTATGTGTGTTAGAGAAACGCCTGGGCCGCTGGTCTAATCCATGCCTAATCATGGTGGAAACCTTCAGCGTAACCATAATGAACTGTCTATGAAGCATTCTTCTTATAAAAAAGAGTCAGATATTGAGAAAAAGAGAAAAAGAAAAAAAAAGAGTTGAGAAAAGAGGAAAGAGAGAAAAAATCACCATTTTCCCATGGTAAATAAGAAGATTACTAAGATGCTCGTTTTCTGCTTGCCTTGTCATTTTGATATGGGGATTCTTCCGTATCATCGGGCAAGGGGTACCCCGTTGGCGGTTCTCTATGATACACATGTACTTACTATTACAAGAACTTACAGGTAACTAAACTTGAGTAGCATGAGGAGCGGCCCTCGTATTCAAGGGACATGAGATTTCCAACTTATACTTTGTCAAGCATATACTCCATAGTTTGTTCACTTTAACCTTAATCACTTAAAGATGCTTATGATAGGGGCAATGAGAGCTGAAAGCTAATAAGTACCATAATTTTTGGAAGCTCTTTATGAAACTTTAATCTCTACTTCCTTCTATGAAGGCCTTTCTTCCACTTTTATATTGAGTCTCCACCTTCTATCTTTATGCACCTATTGAGAGAGCATAGTGGCCATTCTTAGTTCTATGTGCATTGTCCCAATACTTGTTGATTGATGCACAATTTTGATATTGCTTGTTCTTAAACTATTTGTATCTAGTCACTCTTAAGAACTTTGAAGGTGTCCTATGCATTTATGTTTGCTACTCTATGAGGGACAAGCTAAATGCCACTATGCTATGTTTTCTTTATGTGAAACAAACAAACGTCTTGCAAAGCATTGTTATTCATGAATCTTTTGTCTGTGCCTTTTCATGTTGCAACATAGTTGCTATGTCTTATTGCTAGAACTTCTTCTTTCATGCTCATGTTTAGAGTTCTTTGATCCCAGCTATCATTGTTTTGCAAATAATTTGATCAATATTATGATGGTGCATGTCACCTCAAAAATTATTCTTTTATTTTTATCACTTACTTACTCGAGGACGAGCAGGAGTTAAGCTTGGGGATGTTGATACGTTGCAAATGTATCTATAATTTTTGATGTTCCATGCTTGTTTAGTATCTACTTTGCTTTGCTTTGTCAACACTTTGAGGTATTTTTATATGTTTTTTGGAACTAACCTATTAACAAGATGCCACGGTGCGAGTTGCCTGTTTTCTACTATTTTTGGTTCCAGAAAGTTAGAAAATGAATATTCTCGGAATTGGACGGGACAAAAGCCAATACGCCTATTTTTCCTGGAGCAACACGGAAACATGAAGCAGAGACGGAGTAGGGTACCAGGGTGGGCACACCATATGGTGGCGCGGTCTAGCCTGGCCGCGCCACCAGGTGGTGTGGGCCCCCTGGCCGCCCACCGACCTTGCCTCTTCGCCTATAACATGCCTCCCGATGCAAAAACCCTAAATCGACAAGCCTCCAGCCACGAAAAGTTCTGCAGCGCTGCCGCCACCAAAGGGGAGATTCGAGGGACAAAAGTCTTTGTTTCGGCACCCTGCCGGGACGGGGAAGTGCCCCCAAAGCCATCTCCATCGATCTCCACCACCATCTCCATCGTTGTTGCTAATTCCCATGATGAGGAGGGAGTAGTTCTCTCTTGAGGCTAAGGGTTCTACCGGTAGCTATGTGTTCATCTCTCTCTATGCATGATCATATTGTGATCATGAGCTTTGTAATCAAGTAGATCTACTTTGCACTCAAGTGCTTTAATAGATCTCTGCTCTCCCCATGTGTGTGAAAGTGACAGCATGCACACCATGGTGGCACTTAGGCTAGAGATTGCAAATACTTGTTATGAGTTATATTTGGAGTTGGATGTCTCTATGAAATTGTGGTGTTTGTTGGAACCATCTAGTGCTCAAGGTGACGATGTGGGGTTTTGTAGATGGGAAAGGCTTACTTTGAGGTGTGCTGTTATAGCCCTACCATGGATTAGAGTGTCCAACCGGAGTGTAGTTCAGAGTAGTATCATGAAGAGAAGATATTTATATGAGAGTGTTCACTAGTGAAAGTATGTTCCCTAGGACTTGTTTCTAAGCATTGAAACACTATTTGCAACTAGATCTATTACATGTTTGCTTGCTTCCATATTTATTTCAGTTTGCCTTTAGTCTCTTCCACGCCATCAAGCTATTTTCTAGCACCGTTGTCTTATATCCATACCACTTGTATTTCACTATCTCTTCGCCGAACTAGTGCACCTATACACCTGACAAGTGTATTGGATGGTTTAGGGACACAAGAGACTTCTTGTATCTTGATTGCAGGGTTGCTTGAGAGGAGATACCTTTGACCACTTCCTCCCTGAGTTCGATAAACCTTGGGTGATCCACTTAAGGGAAAACTTACTGTTGTTCTACAAACCTCTGCACTTGGAGGCCCAACAACTGTCTACAAGAATAGAAGTGCGTAGACATCAGTGGCCTCCGCCTTGCTTAGAGTGAAGCACGCGGCCTTGAGCTTAACTTAGGCCTTCTTGACCTTTTTGCCCTTGCGACAATGACTATTATGCATTTCTGTCTCCTCCTCCGGCTGATCATCGGCTTCATCGTCACTAGGTGGTGGTTGAAGGTCCTTTCTGATGCCCGTATGCTTCAAGTTGTTCCTTGCCTTCGGCCCATCATTGGTCTTGTCGGTGTTAAGGATGGTGGCAAGCATACTCTCCCCGATGTTCTTCGTGATATGCATGAGATCAAGGCTATGAGGCACACGGAGGAGCTTCTAGTATGACAAGTCCCAGAAAACAGACCTCGCCTTCCATACCCTCAACAGCGACTCTGGCTTCTTTTGGTTCTTTTGGTTATTTCCTGGCGCAGGGCACTCTTTCTATTTTTTCAATAGCTCATCGATTTCTATGCCGCTCCTCTAGTATGGCATTCCTTGGAGGTCGAATGTCCCATCGAACAGATGGGACAACTTTCTCCAGGCATGATTCTTCGGAAGCCACCTTAGAGACCCCTGGTACACGGTTTTCCTGGACCCAGGATCTTTCTATAGTTGGCGATAAGTTGTATTATCCTTGCACCTAACGCACGCAAAGAATCCTTGGATCACCTGCCCTGCGAAGTATCCGTAACCAGGATAGTCTTGCATCGTCGTGATCACCGCCGCTCTCATATCGAAATATTCTTGTGCGGCGGCGTCCCATGTACGGGCTCGGTCTTCCCATAGTGTGGCCAACTCCTCTTTCAACAACATGAGATACATATTGATGTCTGTACCGGGCTGTTTTGGCCCTTGAACTAGCATACTCATGGTTACGTACTTCTTCTTCATGCACAGCCATGGGGGAGGTTGTAGATCCATACAAACACGGGCCAGGTGCTATGTGTGCTGCTCTGGCTTCCGAACGGATTGAGTCCATCGATGCTCACACCCAACCCGAGGTTCCTTGACTCTTTCTCGAACCGTTGGTAATATTCGAGGTCCAACGCCTTCCACTGGCTAGCATCTGAAGGGTGCCTCAGCATTTCCTCCCTTTCCGAATCTTCGTCTTCTGGCCTCTTTCTTTCCGCGTGGCAGTGCATGAGCTGTGCTTCCTTAGGGTCCGCGGAGTACCGCTGCAGACGAGGAGTTAGAGGAAAGTACCACACCACTTTTCTAGGAGCTTTCTTGGTCCCTCTCTTGTATCGAGAGGTCTTGCACACCAGACACGTGGTCTTCTCCGCGTCCTTGATATCTACGCACTTCTATTCTTGTAGACAGTTGTTGGGCCTCCAAGTGCAGAGGTTTGTAGAACAACAGCAAGTTTTCCCTTAAGTGGATCGCCCAAGGTTTATCGAACTCAGGGAGGAAGTGGTCAAAGGTATCCTCTCTCAAGCAGCCCTGCAATCAAAATACAAAAGTCTCTTGTGTCCCCAACACACCCAATACACTTGTCAGGTGTATAGATGCACTAGTTCGGCGAAGAGATAGTGAAATACAAGTGGTATGGATAATTATAAGTGGTAACGGTGCCAAAAAATAGCTTGATGGCGTGGAAGAGACTAAAGGCAAACTGAAATAAGGATGGAAGCAAGCAAACATGTAACAGATCTAGTTGCAAACGGTGTTTCAATGCTTAGAAATAAGGCCTAGGGATCATACTTTCACTAGTGAACACTCTCATATAAATATCTTCTCTTTATAATACTACTCTTAACTACTCTCCGATTGGACAGTCTAATCCATGGTAGGGCTATAACAGCACACCTCAAAGTAAGCCTTTCCCATCTAGAAAACCCCACACTATCACCTTGAGCACTAGATGGTTCCAACAAACACCACAATTTCATAGAGACATCCAACTCCAAATATAACTCATAACAAGTATTTGTAATCTCTAGCCTAAGTGCCACCATGGTGTGCACACTGTCACTTTCACACACATGGGGAGAGCAGAGATCTATTAAAGCACTTGAGTAGCAAGGTAGATCTACTTGATTACAAAGCTCATGATCACAATATGATCATGCATAGAGAGAGATGAACACATAGCTACCGGTAGAACCCTTAGCCTCGAGAGAGAACTACTCCCTCATCATCATGGGAATCAGCAACGGCGATGGGGGTGGTGGTGGATATCGATGGAGATGGCTCCGGGGGCACTTCCCCGTCCTGGCAGGGTGCCGGAACATAGACTTTCTGTCCCCCGAATCTCCTCTTCGGTGGCGGTGGCGCTGCAGAACTTTTTGTGGATTTCTGATTGACGATTTAGGGTTTATGCATCGGGATGCTTCTTACAGGCGAAAGGGGAGGCCGAGGGGGTGCCGGAGGCGGCCAGACCACCCCCTGGCGCAGGCCAGGCTGGGCCGCGCGGCCAGGTGGTGTGGCGCCCCCTGGCCCCTCTCCGTCTCGTATTCTGGCTCCGTGTGTCCCTCGGTGAAAAACTGACTTTGGCTTTTATCCCATCCAATTCCGAGAATATTCATTTTCTGACTTTCCTGGAACCAAAAACAGCAAAAAACAGGCAGCTGGCACTGTGGCTCTTGTTAATAGGTTAGTCCAAGAAAGTGTATAGAAAGTACTCCAAAGTGTGGACAAAACATAAGAAAGTAGATAAAACCAAGCATGGAACATCAAAAATTATGGATACGTTAGCAACGTATCAACATTCCCAAGCTTAACTCCTGCTCGTCCTCGAGTAGGTAAGTGATAAAAAGAAAGAATAATTTTTGAGGTGACATGCACCATCATAAACTTGATCAAAGTATTTGCAAGCATTGAAAGCTAGGATCATAGTACTTCAACATAGCATGAAAGATAAAGTTCTAGCAATAAGACATAGCAACTATGTTGTAACAAGAAAAGGCAGAAACAAAAGATTCATGAATAACAATGCTTTGCAAGATGTTTGTTTGTTTCACATAAAAAACATAGCATAGTGGCATTCAGCTTGTCCCTCATAATGTAGAAAATCATAATTGCATAGGACACCTTCAAAGTTCATAAGGGTGACTAGATACAAGTAGTTTAAGAACAAGCAATATAAAAGTTATGGACTAATCAACAAGTCTTGGGACAATGCACATTAAACTAATAATGACCACTATGCTCTCTCAATAGGTGCATAAAGATAGAAGATGGAGACTCAACATAAAAGTAAACGAAAGGCCTTCATAGAAGGAAGTAGGGATTCAAGTTTCATAAAGAGCTTCCAAAAATGATGGTACTTATTAGCTTTCAGCTCTCATTGCCCCTATCGTAAGCATCTTAAAGTGATTAAGGTTAAAGTGAACAAACTATGGAGTATATGCTTGACAAAGTATAAGTTGGAAATCTCATGTCCCTTGAATACGAGGGCCGCTCCTCATGCTACTCAAGTTTAGTTACCGGTAAGTTCTTGTCATAGTAAGTACATGTGTATCATAGAGAACCGCCAACGGGGTACCCCTTGCCCGATGATACGGAAGAATCCCCATATCAAAATGACAAGGCAAGCAGACAATGAGCATCTCAGCAATCTTCTTATTTACCATGGGAAAATGGTGCTTTTTTCTCTCTTTCCTCTTTTCTCAACTCTTTTTTTTCTTTTTCTCTTTTTCTCAATATCTGACTCTTTTTTATAAGAAGAATGCTTCATAGACAGTTCATTATGGTTACGCTAAAGGTTTCCACCATGATTAGGCATGGATTAGACCAGCGGCCCAGGCGTTTCTCTAACACACATACATAACTCCATGGACTTACAAGCTCCCCTTTCATTTCACACCGACGACATCCATAGACAAAAGAGCATGATATCAACTAGGTACAAAGTACAAGTGCAATGTTGAAAGCCGTTCCCCATGACAGCATGGTTCTGCTAATCCCCAACATATAAGTACAAACATATACAACATAAATGACACAATGGTTCAAGTTTATTAGGGGCAAGAAATTAAAGTGTGCCATCAAGTTCGTGAGAGCTTTAATCACTAATTTTCTCATAACAAGTTTAATTCGGAAGGTAGATAAAAACATGAACCTCTACTATCTAAAAAGGACGAATTTCCTCTGTTTCCTCCAACTAGGCAGGAACAATTGATCTCAGCCTTCAAATCTGTCAGATCTAACGCTCCAGGACTTCCCAATGACATTGTGCGACATCCCTGATTTGCACCTAACAATAGTAGCAATGAATTGCGGCAATTAAAAGGGGTCACGCACGTCCCTGATTTGCATGTAACGGCAATTAATAGCAGCTGATTTGCATGTAACGGCAATTACAAAGATAGCAGCAATTAATATCAGAAATTACTAGCTGATTTGCATGTAAAGGCAATTACAGAGAAAAAAGGCAATGCAATTACTACCGTGATTTAAGATTGACTACACGGCAATGCAATACACGGTAATGCAATTACAGAGATCCGGAGCCTCTCGTGATTACACGCCCTTTCCAGCGCTCCTCGCCGCCGCCCAGCGCCAGCGTGCTACATAGATCGCACTCCTCGCCGCACCCTCGTGACGGTGTGCTCTAGGCGTCGCACTTCTCGCTGTCAACTTGCACGACCACACCGACGACTGGCGACGCTACTGCACTTGTCGCCGCTGTGCCCTGTCGACAAAATTCCACCTTCACAACAAGGCTACAACCGGTGAGTCTCGGCAGCTAATGTATGCCACTCTGTGTCTGTCCGTATGATTTCTTGTTCCAGCAATTCAATGAATCCGCCGTGCTTGGGAATTAGGCTTCAGAAATTAGGTTTTTAGCATCATCAGTTGTAAATAGAAACAAAAGCTGCTCATGATCGTTGCAAATCATTGCATGTACCGCCACGCTGGAATAAACAAATTGTTTTTCAATAGCAGGCTGCACAAGAAATACCCATACCATCATTTAAAGCTAGCAAACAATATTTGCTATCAAGAAATACACATACCGTCTGCTCCTTGGCGTCTTGAAGAAAGAGTTTGACAGGTTGAAGTCACAATAAATAATCGATTCAGTATGTCTGTGCAGAAGAAGTTGAATTACTTGATCTGCCAGAGGATTAAACTTGGAAATCCAGCAGCAAACAGAATAAAAGTCTAGCATCAACACACAAAAAAGGAACACCAACACTGTTTAGAAGGGAACTACTTTTGAGGTTACTACTTCTGAGGTTAAACAAGAGTTACTACTGTTTAGAACGAAATGTGCAAATAGTTGGGAAAATAGTAGGAGACTAGAAAAGAGATATACCCATTCATCAATGACAAGCCCTTCGCCTCGAGGGCAGCCTCTGCCTCGGCTAGCTGAGTGTTTAGCTTTTCAAGTTGCTACGAAAACAAACATGAACAATAGTGGCATATTATTACAATTATATGTCCATGGAAGAATTTTCATATATGCAACAGTGCTGGTATGATTTACTTACAGGGCCTGGATTCTGAACATCCAAGAAAATAACCCTCAGTATCTTCTCAACCACTGCTTGATCTTTCTGCTCGTCAAACTGCAACCAACAAAAGAAGTCATCCTTCCAAACAGCAAGCTATGAAGCACAAGCGTGTCACTTATCATATGAAAGTAAGGTTTTAATCGCATGCCAGCAACAGAGTTTCCATAAGACCATAACCTTATTCTCCCAAACAACTGTGCATCTTCAGTTCATACCTTGGATAGAGGATGAACAACACATACCTTGGATAGAGGATGAGCGGCACAAACAATGCCTCACATCCAACTAAGCTACTAAATGCAGACGACAGCAAAATGGACTACTATAGTAAACCACCTAGCACTAGGATTACTCTATCAACATTTACCCTATCAAGTTCCATTTTATAAATTAACAGCACATTCATCTAGAAGGGAAACTACTTTTGAGACTAGCTCTGATGTTAAACAAGAGTTACTACTCCATTTTTTAGGTTAAATAAAAGGGAATAAATAGAAGGGAAACTACTTTTGAGACTAGCTCTAATGTTAAACAAGAGTTACTACTCCATTTTTTAGGTTAAATTAAAAGGGAAATACCAACACATGAAAGGCATCGTTCGTAAAAAAGAGTTCCAACTTTTTTGAGTTTAATCAGAGGAAACTTTTCTTAGAAAGTTTTGGTTCCTAAATGCATGTTGTATATCTGGAAGTCCATTTTGGCATCGCATAGCACTATGTCATTGTATAATGTACTCTTGATGCAGGACATGCACTTGCATGAAACACTGAAATGTAATTATAGCAGTGAACTATATTAGGACACAATGTGTCATTGTTGCATCCGCAGTTGTAATTCAAGAGATAACAGCTCAACAAAGTGGAAGTGAAATGCTACTGCCTAAAAGTGAATTACAGCAGGCTGACAGTTACACCATGGTGAGTTGATGAGAAAAAGGAACAAATAATGCTTGAACAACATTTACCAAGTTAATATGACTGGGCTAGACACACGAGTAAGAACAGTCAAGTTAATATGATAGTCTGATCCTACCACGGGATAGGACTACCATGGAAAAAGCATACAAGTGATTTTGAACAAAACATTGCCACTGAAGTACATTTGATAAATTAGTGTTAGATCGTTTCAAGAATGTGCCATCAACCACTACAGAAACAATTATCATCTCCTCTTGTACCTTCTAAAATCTTGTAACTGAATTTTCCTGCTCTTACCAGATGGCTCAACAATCAAGTGGTTCACCATTTTACCGAGGAAAATGCTCTGCATTTCAAGACATAACTAACGCATCGGCTACAGGTAAAAATATAGACTTACATCACATAATCTGGAGTTTACATGCTAAGTGATAGATCGTTGAAATAGGCCAGAGCACCAATGAAGTTGCAACTCTCTCAAGTGCCAGACAACCTTCGCATGCTGATCAGCCTGCCCAAAAAAGAAAAGGGGGTCAAGGATGGTATGCTCGAATGACCGAAGAGCAAAGAGCACAATACCTACAAAAACAACGTGAAGCCCGACAACGAAAACGAGCGACTACTGACTCTGTGAATATTTCTCAAGCATTAGCTACACTTGAGCCACATGGTATTGCAAACATCTTTGCCACTAAAATAAGATTTAATTCAGGACATTAAGCTTGATGTATTTATGGAGTCGGTCCTCTAATCTATATTTATTTTCAACCTTGGAGACCACAATGGGAGCAACGAAGAGGATCTTACAAATGCTACCTCGCAACAATCTAATCTCATGCAAGGTACACATATCACAATCACAAATTATGTACTTACATTGTTAACATAATATTCTTGGGACCGGCTGACTGTTATAATGCTGAAATAGGCCAGAGCACCAATAAAATTGCAACACCCCCAGTTGCTAGACAGACTTCGCATGCTGGACAACCTGCCCCAAAAAAGAAATCGGGTCAAGGATGGTATGCCCGAATGACCGAAGAGCAAAGGGCCCATTACCTACTCAAACAACGTGAATCCCGACAACAAAAACAAGCAATTGCTAACTCCTTAAAGATTGCTCAAGCATCAACTACACTTGAGCCAGGTAGTGTTTTGAATGTATTCTACTACCAAATGAAGCATTACCTTCATATGCTAATTTCAGCTACTAAACTATAGATATATCCAACTCTAGAAACCACATTGTCACCATTGTAGGGGATATTACAAATGCTACCTTTCAGCAATCTAATATCACTCAAGTCATGCATAACATATTTTACTTTCAGTTTTGCAGAAATTATTGGAACTCCTCCGTCAATACATGAACAAGTTAGTTCAATACATTATACTCCTCCCGCACCTAACGCCATAAACATCAACACCTCCACTGTTAGTGGAATTCAAAGTGATAATTATGTCTGAAATTTGCTACCAAGCTTCCAATCTAGATGCGACAGCCCATGTAAACACTTCAAATTATCTATAGTTTAGTTTCCCTATGTCAATCCAGTACATATATATTCCATGGTTTCTAACTTCTCAACAGATCAACAATCCCCTGGGAGCTCCTTGCTCCAGGATTTTCTTAAACAAAATGCAGCTGAAATAAAAAGGATGCGGGAGAGGAACCGATACAATTCAATTAGTGTTGATCAAATGGATTCCCTCCTTAAGAAAAAACATGAATACAATGTGAAGCGAAGAGTCATTGTATCATCAAATTGTACCATTGAGACATCTCCAGGTATATTGCATACAATATAATTGAATTATATATATAGATTATTATGGTTTACCGTTTCTTATATGATCCTTGGGTTTTAACCAGGTGACACTGCTAGGGACAAGGAAAATGTGGTCCCTGGTGAAAAGGACGCATACCAAATGCAACCACCTCATATTTCATCTCAAGGGCAAGAAAGCATCGTCGGTGGTATGAAGGCAGCTAATTTTCTAATAAAATGAATGCAACTATCTACTAATTCATGTCTACTGTAGCTACATTTGTTATATTTTTATGTGTAGAAACTGTTGCTGGACCCACATCAATCAGCATTCACACAACACCCATATGTCCAAGTGAGCCGATGAGGAAACAAATTAGGGAACAAAATGCACAGATGGATAGCACGGAAAGAGAAGAATCACTCAAAAAAGAACGTGAGCGGAAAAGGAAACAATATGCACAAATGAATACCAATGAGAAAAATGAATTACTAGCAAAAAAACATGCTTCCTATCAACAAAAGAGAACGTTAGCGGGTAAGGAAATACTTCTGGTATTTGGATACCTTGAAAACTGCATATAACTAAGTTTTATTCCTATTGCATCTCGCACATTGGATTTCTTATTGATGATGTTTTTACAACTACATGCATAGATTAGTTCTAACCATTATATCATGCCATGTTTTCAGATCAAATTGAAGCAAATCGTGCAAGGGAAAGGCTCCGTTATACCGATATGACTCCTAAGCAAAAGCGTTCTAAGCAGGCTCTCAAAGACTCACGACGCAACAGTCTAAGTAAAGAATCCATAGCCATGGAGAACCCATGTTGGACCCCTGAGGTTGTTCATACCCCTAGTCCTCAAGGTTCCATACCCACATGTGATTGGCATATCCCCGATTTCGGCGGAACCCCTATTTATATCCAACCTACTATAGAGCAAATATCAGGGGAGGTGACCCCTAACATGGATGTTAGTAATATACCGGGGATAAAACATGTAACACCTGGAGAAAGGCATGCGTTGCTAGGTCTTCGAAATGAAGAATTCTATGAAAATTGTAAGAAGCATGCTTTCCGATCTATGACCATGGAAAATGGTATCGAGACGCCAACGCAATCAGCCATCCTTAACTTTGGTAATTTTAATATCTTCATTTTTCTTATCCTCCAAATAAGTCGTTAACGGTTGTAATGACCATGCTTACATGTTGTGCACGCAGAAACTACGCCTCCAACACCCGAGATTGTTCAAAAACATCAAACACACTCACCAGCCAATGATGACGGTAATTATTTACTCCATATTCATTCCATGCTTGTTTGAAACATGTTCTCAAAAATAGATAATTATATACTACAGGCGAGGACGAGGGTGTCATATTGGAAGAAGACTCCGAAGATGAGGAAGGTTACATGTTTACTGGACAAGGTAATTTGGTCATGTTCCAGACCTATCATGCACACATTGCATATAATATTAGGACTAATGTTGTTATCTACCATTCCAGAAAATGATGTCGATGAGGATGTGGAAACAGATGAGGTCAATGGTGGGTCTGCTTCGGTTTCAAACGCCCCAGATCCATATGACATGGTCTACAGCAAAATGCCAACTGAGACGCACATGCTCAAGCCTGTTTCCGACTGCATACATAAACATTGTGGTGCAAAGAGGTTCGAGCATGAGCCACCAGGGTTTTGCTATCGTAATGGGAAGATCAAGTTAGCCAACACGGTTACACCACCCGATCTCAAGAGGCTTTGGACAAGTGAAGATCCTGATGCTAGGCATTTCCATGATAACATAAGGTTTTTCAATGGATATTTCTCGTTCACCTCACTATACTGCAACCTTGATGGTGATACCACTAACACGTCAAAGCATCCTATCTACACTTTTCGTGCTCATGGCCAAATATACCACAACATAAGGTCATTTGGCAGTCAAGATGGTCTGCAAGGAAGTCACCTAGAGCTTTACTTCTTTGATGATGACCCCAATTTGGAGCATAGGTATCGTAGCTGCCGCAAAGAGCAATGCGCAAAAGACAAAGAAGTAATCACACAGATGGTCAACATACTTCATGAAAATCCATACTCTGAACATCTATGGAGTATGGGACAGGTTGACGATGTTGATGATTACCATATCACACTAAACCTTGACCAAAGGATGGAACAGAGAAGATACAATGCACCTAACACTTCTGAAGTAGCCGCAGTGTGGGTGGAGGGGAGCGAGAGGCGTAGACAGTTCGACCACAGCGTGATCTTGCAAGGGAAAAACAGAGATATTTTTGGTATCAGATCCTATCATGGATGTTATGACACACTGTCCTACCCACTATTCTTTCCTAGAGGTGAGCTTGGGTGGCATACCGATATCCCAAAGGAAAATGTGTTGTATGATACTGTGATGGCAGCTCGTGCAGCTCGTCGTAATGACGACGAGTCCTCCCAATTCCTCGGTGATAACAATGATGATGGCGATGAAGATAATGATCCAGGTTTCTGTTTTCAAATCTATCTCTGCTGCACAAATGTTGAATTACTTATCTAGCTTTATTATTCATCAATGTAGCTTTTGCTCTTCTTTAAATTATGTCCTGTCAGTGCTATACTCACTTGCGTTTGCTTCATATAGCCTATCTTGCTTTATACCATGCCAATGTTTACTCTGCTTCTTTTTAGATCATAACCCATCAATGATATATTTTTAATTTTCTGTACAACTACTTACTGATAAAATATTTGATTATTTACATGAACTGGCCACTCAAACCTAATGAATTCTCTACTGTCTAACTGTTGCTTTCCTTATCTAGTTTTATTATTTATCAATGTACAGTCTGTTTTCTTTATTAGTCTGTTTTCTTTAAACCACGATCCATGAGTTCAAAAAATTCAATGTATTCATCTGCAACTGCTTTGGATTACTCATCTTATTTCTTACATGCGCATTCCATGCTAACATATATGATGTCCCATTTCTAACACCACTCATTCTAAATTCTCTGTGCAGCTTCGGGAGGAAATAAATGTGTGTCTGTGCGGGACTACTACTGCTACAAATTCCAGATGCGTCCTGGGATATTTAACCCGATCCTCCATGGAAAGCGTCTTTTTTAGCAGTTCGCGGTCGACACATATATCAAGATCGAGAACTCACGGTTGGACTATATATGGAATCATCAAGATACAATAAGGGCGGACCTGTACCAAGGCCTGATGGACAGGTTGCATGCTGGTGAGGGTAGGGCCGACGCTATTGGAAAGCGTACAGTGTTGTCTACATCATTCATCGGTGGTCCACGTGACAAGAGGCGTCGCTACATGGATGCTATGGCCTTGGTACGGAAGTACGGCAAGCCGGACATTTTTCTCACGATGACATGCAATCCTAACTGGGATGAGATCAAGAGCGAGCTCTACCCTGGCCAAACACCTCAAGATCGCCCAGACCTTGTTGTGCGTGTCTTTAGGGCAAAACTAGAGGAACTCAAGTACAAGTTGCTTCAGAACGACATCCTCGGCAAGGTGAAATCATATGTGTACGTGGTGGAGTTCCAAAATAGGGGCCTTCCACATGCCCACCTCTTGCTCATCATGGAGGGGCGATTCAAGCTCACATGCCCCGAGCAGTATGACAAGCTTATCTCAGCCGAGCTCCCTAATAAGGTAAAGTACCCAGAATTGTACAAGATGGTGGTGAAACATATGATGCATGGCCCATGTGGTGTTTTGAACCCTGATTGTCCATGCACGAAGGGCCGTCCTTCTTGCTAGAATCAGTACCCTCGACCTTTCAATGCGGCTACCTTACAGGGAAAGGACTCCTATCCTCTATACAGACGATGTGATAATGGTTGTCAAGTAATGGTTCGAAAGGAATTGCTGGATAATAGGTGGGTTGTCCCATACAACCCACACCTTTTGCGTCACTTGAATTGTCACATCAATGTTGAGGCATTCTCAAGCATAAAGGCAGTTAAGTACTTGTTCAAGTACATATACAAGGGGCATGATCGGGCTTCTATCACAGTGAGCGAGGCTGACAAGGCAGATAGCAACGGGGACATAGATGAGATCAAACAATATAGAGATGTGAGGTGGGTGACTCCTCCTGAAGCCTTGTGGAGGATATATGACTTTGAGTTGAGTAAAAATTCGCCACCTGTGATGCAGCTGCAGCTCCATCTAGAAAACTGTCACATGGTTTCGTTCAAACAGGGCCAAGATATCCAACAGGTAGTAAACCGTGAAGGTGTTGAAAAGTCAATGCTTACTGAGTACTTTGCGGCAAATAGATTACACGAGGAGGTCCATGGTATCTTGTACAGGGATTTCCCCGAATGGTACACTTGGCAGAAAGGTAAGAAAGGTCAGGATAAATGCTGGAAGAGAAGGTATGTAAAAAAAGATGGTACACCTTCAAAAAGGATATAGGTTGGAAGGATTGTGTCGGCTCACCCAGCGGAAGGGGATCGCTATTACCTACGAGTCCTTCTAAACCATGTCACTGGGGCCACCTGCTACGATGATCTAAAGACGGTTAATGGCCAGCTACTGGGATCCTTTCGTGAAGCTGCAAAGAGAAGGGGTTTGATCGAAGGGGACCACACATTGGATGACTCCCTTACTGAATCTACACTCTTTGAGATGCCGTCATCTCTACGAAGGCTCTTTGCAACAATATTGGTATTCTGCGAGCCTAGCGATGTGCGGGGGCTCTGGGATAAGCACTTCGATGCAATGTCGGAAGACTATCGCCGCAACGATCCATCCAATGTTGTAGTTGAGCAGAAGGTTTTGATAGATATCAGGAATATGCTACAGTCAATGGGCAAGGACATAAAGTCATTTCCTCTTCCTGATATCGATGAGGAATTTGACAGCGCCACCGGTGTGGAAAGGGAGATATTCGAGGAGTCTGTGATTGAGCCCAATGAGGAGGACATAAATCTATCAGACTCACTTAATACTGATCAGAAGGCCGCGTATGAAAAAATTATGGCTGCTGTTCATGGTGGTGAGGGTGGTGTGTTCTTTGTGGATGGACCTGGAGGTACCGGAAAGACTTTTCTATACAGAGCACTACTCGCAATGGTTCGCGAGCAGAAAAAGATTGCTGTAGCGACAGCTACATCTGGTGTTGCAGCTTCCATAATGCCTGGAGGGAGAACAACTCATTCTCGATTCAAGATACCACTGAGCATTGACGATGGCGGGTATTGCACCTTCAGTAAACAGAGCGGTACTGCCAAGCTACTACAATCGGCTTCTCTCATTATCTGGGATGAGGCTTCCATCACAAAGAGACATGCAGTCGAGGCGTTGGACAACAGTATGCGAGATATAATGAGCCATCCAGACCTACCATTTGGTGGAAAGACGGTCGTGTTCGGTGGAGATTTCAGGCAAGTCCTACCTGTTGTCCGTAAGGGGTCGAGGGCTCAGATAATTGATGCATCGCTACGTAGGTCTTACCTTTGGGATTGCATGACTCACCTAAAGCTCGAACGCAACATGAGGGCACATAGTGACCCTTGGTTTGTGGAGTACCTATTGCGCATTGGTGATGGTAAAGAGGAGGCCAATGGTGATGGTTACATCCGTCTTCCTGACGAGATATGTGTGCCGTGTACTGGGAAGAAGGGCTCCAACCTTGATAAACTAATAGACAACGTTTTTCCCAGCCTTGGTGCTAACATGTCAGACCCAAACTACATCACCTCTAGAGCAATCTTGTCGACACGAAATGATTGCGTTGATAGGGTTAATTTGAAGATGATCAATCAATTCTAGGGACAAGAGATGGTGTACCGTAGCTTTGATTGTGCGGTGGACGACCCTCATAACTACTACCCACTTGACTTTCTTAACACATTGACCCCTACTGGTCTTCCCCCACATTTGCTGAAGCTGAAGATCAACTGCCCTATCATATTGCTGCGGAACATTGACCCCGCGAACGAACTTTGTAATGGCACAAGGTTGGTTGTTCGAGGATTCCAAAGGAATGTCATCGATGCAGAAATTGTTTTGGGCCAACATGCTGGAAAGAGGATCTTCCTGCCAAGGATCCCACTTTGCCCCTCTGATGATGAGATGTTCCCTTTTCAGTTCAAGAGGAAGCAGTTTCCTGTTAGGCTCAGCTTCGCCATGACGGTTAACAAGGCACAAGGACAGACTATACCTAATGCTGGTATTTACTTGCCTGAGCCAGTGTTCTCTCATGGGCAGTTATATGTCGCGCTATCTAGATCTACTGCTAGAAAAAACGTCAAGATTCTTGTCATCCCAGATGCTGATAATAAGAAAAAAAAACTCTGATGAAAGCAAAAATAAGAGGTATCCTGTCAATACCTACACAAAGAACATCGTCTGGAAGGAGATCCTTACATCGTAGGTGAGATACTTCACACTTGTACTTGTAGTAATCACTATGCTATCTTTTTAAATTTGTGCAGATCAGCTCCATTGTGGTAATCATGTGAGCATCCAAATTATCTCATAGCATATTAGGTTATGTTGCACTATAAATGGCCCAATGCAACCAGAACTAAATAGCACGGTTTCTTCCCATTGACTCTTTTGAAATAATTGTTCATTTAAGCTATGTTAGATCATAGTATAAATGTACTGGCATGGTTAAGTGCATGCATGGTGTTAGTGGTTGTGTGGTGTGTTCGTGAGAATAGAGACTAGAGAGAATTATTTACATGAGAATACAGGCATGATTATAATCCTTTCTTGAGCATGTATTAACACTAATCGGATATATCATTTCTGCAGGAAATTATTATATGCGGTCTTCTTCTCCTAGGCACTTGAGTTATTACTGATCTACATCTGCAGTCCCTCCCAACACGCTCCCTTTTCTTTGGTCTCCCCGCTCTTCCTCGTTCCCTTCGTGACGCCGCTGGCCACCCGACGCCCCGCTCGCCGCCTTCCTCGTTCTCTACAGCAAACATGGTTACTCGCGGCCGTGTCGGTTGTGAATTACATATGTGTATTGAGATGTGGAGGATATTCAGTTTTAAACTCTGCTGGTGGAACCCGACAGATCTCTTATTTCCATTCACTGCCCTTACTTTAAGGGATATATATGCAATTAGGGACTGCTTTTTTCAGGTGTTCCAATTACATGCTCGTTTCTGAAGTCAAATATACCTTTTCAAATCTAAACTGGAAATTCAGACGTCAGACACTGCTGACGTGCTGAGGTGATTTTTTATTAAAGATATATTTGTATCCCAGGCCAACGTATGTGATTTCTATGTGGTCTCATGAGTCGCTGCCGATTTTGTTGCATGCGCTAAAAATACCCTATTAATAGGGTATCCAATCAGAATCGTCTTTTATTTGGCAAGTACGATTTGATTTATTAATTTGTTTGTATAGCATGCCTTATTAGAGCCAGAAACGAATTAATTGTCTTGATTACCCTAATATTTATTGAGGACAATTCGATGGTCCTGAATCTCCTAATGTTTGATGCCCCCTTTATTATTCTTTCCCAATCAGCGCACGAATCCAAAAACGAAGATACAATCAATTTCTGGTGAACAATCAGCTTTAAAATAAAATCAACCAGCTTTTATAATATTTCCTTTTACTAAAGATACGATTAATTGCTTGTCGTCAATCAACATTTATTATATTCTTAAAAGAAAAATCAATCAGATTTATTTTTTCCTTTTATAGAGCATATCTGCTTATATAAGCACAGACCCCATCAGTTCAAAGGCACACATTGCCTCATCTATCCCAGCACGCCTATCTACCTAAGCTATGTCGGGCGATCTGATCTACCCAAATCAGGAACTAGAATAAGAAGTCACTATAGAGGGTAAGAAACATATGCAAATTGAAGAAGGGCTAACCAAAGAAGAGGATACAAACGGCCACTTGACAAAGGTGAGTCTTCTTTTCCTATTATTATTCTACTTCTGCAGTACAACACATGTTATATCTGTAGAATTTTCTCATTCTTTCTTTCAATTTAATATTATTGGTTTTAGTTTTTGAGCGACCAAGAATCGATTGAAAAAGATGAGAACCATGAAGTAGATAATATAACTGGCAAGGAGGCTACAGATTCCGAATTGATAAATATGAGCTTTCTTTTCCTTTTGTATGTACCAATAAAATCTAAGTCTACATAGTGATAATGTATTTTAGCTGTGATGTTCTCAGAAATTAACCTACAACAATGAAACAAGTCAACAAGCACTGCCAGATGAGGGCGAGGAATTAGCAACAATGCCTGGCACGAAAGGGTCGAAAACTATAGAGGATGAGCTGACAATTCCAGTGCAGAAACACAAACCTAATCGATGGCATAACAAGCCTAAGAAGACACAAGACTATGTGGTTTCTCCAGAAGGTACGTAGAAAACCTTCTATGTCCTTTTGCTATATTATTAGTATTTTCTTCATTATTAATAAAGAAATGTTATCATGGCTGTTTTGACAGACTATGCATGCACTCATGATGATTTGTCCGTGATTGAAAATATCAAATCCGAAAAGAGCAAAAAAAGACATTTAGTGAGCATCAACGACGCATTTCTAAGAAGAACGATTTACTATCTCTTCTAAATTCCAAAGAATTCATTGGCGATGAAGTAAGTATATATGATTATTTACTATCATAGTTTACGGACAAGCAGATGCTATTTGAATATGATTATCTATTATTTCATATATTGTGTATATGTTATACTGTAGGTCATAAATGCTTACATACATTGCATAAGTGCTACGGAACATCTAAAGGTGAGGTCAGGTGGAAGCGTGTTCTTAGAGAATGCATGCATATCTAAGATGATAAAGAGTCGTGGCTATATGTTTGAAGATGACAAGGATGCACCACCAGAATGGGTATTAAAGAGAGTTAGAATGTATTTAGAAAATGATATGGTTAGTCTTAGTTTTCTACATATTACTATGAAAATTCAATATAGACGAAAGTTCATCTATATGGGCCTGCAACTAAAAATAATCATGTTCTTTAGATATTCATTCCAATAAACATGGAAGATTTACACTGATATCTATGTGTCATAAATCTGAGAAAACTGTGTGTTCAAGTGCTCGACTCGCTAGGCGCGGGAATACATCGCAAGGACCTTACTGCTACGGTTAGTAATTAGTCTTACTACCTATCTTTTCACAAAAAAGATTTTTTCTTATTTATTGCTTGTGATGCTAACATTTTTTTTTATTTATTGGTGCAATAGCTAAAAGGACTAGAATATTTGTTCAAATTGGCATCAAACAACATGGAATTGAAGTCTGAGAGGAAGAACCTAAACGTTACAACCTGGCAAAGGAAAGAATGTGTTAACAACAGTCTACAGACAAATGGGTACGCATCCTAATTCAAAGCACTTGAAAGCTGGATACTTTAAATAACCTTTGTTTTCATTATATAGTATACAAATGAGGTCAATCAAATTTGAAAATTAGATGGCTGCAGGATAAGTATTGCATGATGATCTAAGCTTTAATTTTATGGATCAGCAAAATTACAGTTACCTTGAAGTTATCATTACCAAAAGACTTAGCCAACTCCACACAATCCATTCACTTTCTTGTGAAGTGATTCATCAATAGTGCCAGATGGGTCCTATAAGAACAAAATGCTATCAATTTGCTATTAAGATAAGCGAACCATTGCTAGTATTTATGTGCATGTAAAAGTAAGAGAAAGAACCAATATTATACCGTTAACAGGGAAAATACAAGAGCAGTGCATCAACAAAACTATAACTTACAAATAAAAAGAATACAGCCACATACTCAAATACTCTCTTTCATGTGCATTATCTAAATTTTGTAATAATGTAGAACATCATGTGGTCTGTGGATGTTAAACTTCATGGAGTACTTCACAGGGGATTTTTTATCTGATACTCCAGAACAGGTATATCCTTCTAAATATATTGATACTTATTATATGGTGTATCACTATTTGAAAGTAACTTTGTTTACTACTTTATAGGTTCATATGACACACTTTAGAAATAAATTAGCTGTCATTTTAGTCGATTCGGAATTGAATGATGATGGTATGAGAAATCGATACTTGGAAGATGAGGACAAAAGATCCCCTAAGAAACTCAAAACATCGAACCCATCGTCACAAGTTGACCTTACCTCACAGTCATTTCCACATTTACCTCCTGGTGGAGCTGAAAACAAACATCCTCTGCCGGTCCACATCATGCCCACAGACCAACGCAAATTAGTTGATGAGCTTTGCAAGAAGATGTCAAGTGTTTGGAGTAAGCAACATGTTATTTTTAGTGCTAATAAGCATGGTTATGATTTTATCATTCTTAATATTTTTCTTATAGGCAGGAATGGGTGCGGCGCTCCAAACCGTACCCAATAGGCTTGAGCCTTAAGAAAATACATGACATACTTAGGATGGATAAGCCTATGAACAATGAATGTTTTGACATGGCCATACGTATAGTGGCATGCGACCCCATCATACAGATGGTAGAGACCGATGTGCAATACATGGATCTGCGTTTTTGTGTAAGTTATTATAATCTCTTTTTTTATTGTTATCACTATGTTTCTAAAATGTTTTTTTCTAGACTGCGATGGCCAATTCCACACAAGGTCCCAAGTGGAGCAGAAAGCCAAATATACAGTCTCTCGCAAAGTTGTTCGACGGTTGGCCCGGGACAGACTACAAAATCTCTTCACGCAAATTGGTAAAGATAATTTACTTTTCCATCGTTGTCCAGTTATATACCTTTTCTAATGGTTGTCTCATTGAAGGTTTTGCTTCCTTACGCATCCGCGCGACATTTTACCTTGTTCTCCATCGATAAGAATGCATCTTCAGTATCTATTTTTGATCCTTTCTCCGTATTACCATCATTGGAGAGTAAAATGCGTCGATCTCACAACATCCAATTAAAGTTACAAAGAACTGGAATCTACCTAACCGAAGCACTCGGATTAGCACAACCAGGCTGGGATGCCGATATATTTTCCTGGCCACGTAAATCACCGGTTGGTATTCCAGAAAGTCCAGACAGGTGAATGTCTCTTAAAATAAACTCATGTGTTTTTTTGCCTTTTTACTATTCAATAACAACATAATAATATGGCATTCATCTACAGCAATGTGTCTGGCTATTTTATCTTTTACATTATACTCTCATGGAATGGTAAAGAATTGGTTCATCCAATATGCACGGCGGGTATTCTCATTTACATATATTTATACATTTCCACATATAAAAGAATCAGGCTAATGACACATATTGTTTATGCAGGATGTTTATGAGTTGAGAAAAGAAGTTTTTGGTGCACTTGCTCAAGTACCATGCAAATGAAGCAGAAGAGAATATCTCTAACATTGTCGAGAATATCTAAGGAGCATCAATGAGTAGATATTATTATTAGCTAATTAGTCTGACTGCTTCTTTCATATTTGAATGCTGTCAAATTACACCGGTTATCGATATACTTGAAACATGTGGAATACTATCGGTTTGGAATATACCGTGGCTGTTTTTTGACATGTGGAAGAAGAATGAACTGATGTTACAATTAATGAGTAGATATTATTATCTAATTGGGTCATGACAAGTAATAACCAATGATTTTTGACATGTGGCAGAAGAATGAACCGATGTCAAATTAATGAGTAGACATTCTTTGTTGTACATATTTTAATAGTGTATAACAGGGGATGCCATAGAAAGTGGAACTATATAAATGACATGGAACTAACCAATGATTTTCTATGGTTACGTGAATTCTGATAACCAAAAATGTTTTCTTCTATGATTGTCATTTTATTAAAGATTATGTATATGATTAGCTATTAAAAAACAAAGCAGCCATCTAATCATATGAAAATGTCTCTCATTGATTATACAAAGCTATACTAGCAGTAAATAAGAAGCAACAGTCATCTAACAAAGTAAAACAGACATATCTTTTTAATTAATGTATTTTCTGATTTTTCTCGATATGGTGGTGTCATATATATAAATGCAAAGGGATCTCCTGCAATTAATAGTAAAGATTTCCTGATTTTTCTCCATATATGGTGGTGTCATATAAATGCAAAGGGATCTCCTGCAATTAATTAGATGTCGTCATACTGATTTTGTTTATTATTCTCAAAGTAAAAAATCTCTCAACTTTTATAATGTTTCCTTTTATGAAAGATACAATCAATTTCAGAACAGCAATCAGCTTTTATTATTCACAGAATAATATCAATCAGCTTTTATAATGTTTTCTGAAAAAATATGTGATCCGCCTATATAAGCACGATCCCATAAGGTTCAAAGGCACTCCTAGCCTTCCTCTACCCAGCGCGCCTACTGAAACAGATCGGTCGATCTCCAGCACGATTCCAAAGGTTTTGACGGTCATCAAATATATTCTCTATTTTCTTTGATGCTTTGAAATTTATTAAAACTACACCATCTATTCATGTCTTACTTCTTATAATTTGACGTTCTTTATATTTTATGGAAGATTTGTTCATGACTTGTAGGGCTGCACTATGGTTGATGTTTTTTCTTATCTCCCGGATGGTGCACTAACAAGTAAGTAAAGATATGTTAAACATGCATTTTTCGCATAGATTGTTATAGAAAATAGTAATAGTAAAATAATTCTTAGGTGTGTTTGGCATCATCATGTACGTTGGCCCATATGAAGTGGATTTCTGCGCCCCTAGCGGCGTTAGAGAGATTGCTGTGATAGATACCAGCCACAACATCAGCTTTATACGTGTTTTTGGTGAATCTGCTTATGCCTATGGCAATACTCTGTTGCTGGCTGAACAGGATAGTGCTGTTCTCGTGGCCTCCAACCTTAAAGTCCGATCAAAAATCAAGTAAGCTTTAGTTTTTTATATATATTTCTCTAAATAGTGCATGCACATCTCTACTAATTTTAATATGCTTTTTCAGGGAGTCTTGATAGCACTTCTTCAACAAGCCTCAAAACTCAGACATGCACAACAATCCATCCATTTAGTCTTTTCGATGGTAATTACTCATCAATGTTTTTTGACTTAAAACACCCCTTTTCTTTAAGGAAAATTACCTTTCTTGGCTTGTTTTCTTATTACATGCGTCTGTCTTAGGTCTCAGAGCACACGTGCGTGCCGACATGACGATACGGGAGCATGTCAAACGACTGGTGTTAATAAGGAGGGACATGTACGAGGGCCATGTAGATCCCACCAAAGAGGACGAACCTTTTTGTTTAGAGAGGAAAATGGTTGCAGGTGCAAACCCTGTGGGGAGAGTGTGGAAGATGTACTAGATATGAAGGCCCAAAATAAAAAATAAAAACAACTGGGACATGTGTCTGTTTATCATGAAGTTAAAATTCGATCTTTATTTTCTACGGATAGTTCCATTGTAGAGGCCAAAAAATTTTCTTATCAACCAGTGTTTTCTGATGGGTCATGCCTTGTGATAACCAGTGATTATTTGTGGTGTCTTTACTTATGATAACCAATGATGTCAATTTAATGTGAGAGATACTACTGGTATAAGTACTTGGTTAGTGGCATCCTAGAAGCAAATAATTTTAGTAGTGAAAATATGACGACATGAGATTGAGACTAACATTTTTAAGCACGTGCCAAATTACTACTTCGGAAGAAATAAGACTAAGTGAGATGACATAAATTCACAGAAAGGAAAATGTCAAGTTTATGTTCACAAGAGTTGGTTTACTGAAATAGCTCACCAGAATGTCATTATCATAGAAGGCAACAGTTCCTACAGTACAAGGAATAATAGCATATGATGTAACAAACCTCATGATATAAACCTCCTGGGTAAATTCATGATGCATGTCCATATTTACTCTCTCAGGTTTTAGCACTTTAATAGCGACATATTGCTGCAATATGTATCCCGGTAACTGAAAAGAGTAACAGATTAGTTACATGACTACATGAAAGCTCAAACCATATATGAAAGCTTGTAAAACTCTAAAATTTGTACCAGCAACAAATAAAAAGCAACAAAGTCAGAAAAAACTATATTCCAGAGCTCACCTCAAATAATATTTAGAAAATCAAATAAGTTCATTGAGTGGGATAAGGTTGTCCCAGAATTCCAGGAAAGTTGAATCTTGGCATTTGCCTGCATACTCATTGTTGACAGCAAGTCATAGATGGAACAGTTACCTACAGAATTCAATGTTTTATCTAGGGAAGCTTAAAAAAGAAGTGAGTCTAAGAGAGAAAATTCAAGGACAAGTAGTCTAGAAGCTACTTACAAAAAGTTGTTTATATATGTATGTGATAGCAATGATTGAAGTTAATTTGAGGCTGATCCCAACAAACAATAGAGCAAGACCTTCTAACTGAATCTTTACTATTAAGAGAGCTTCCAACTAAGATCGATCGGCCATGAAGGGAACAAAGGTGCCTTGTGACTCAACTAATAGAGGGTTGTTCAATTCTTGCACTACCATATCCCTAGGAAATGGAAAGAGATCTATCTGTTGGCCATCCAAATGGTTGGAGGGTTCTTCGCCAAAGGATTTATTATCACTTAGAAAGAAAGGTCGCCGAGCAATTCAACAATTTGGTTGCAAGATGAATCCCAAGAGATTGGTCTTGAAAGGCAGATGACGCAAACGGTGACATTGCCAAGATTAATATGCTACTTCTGTAACACATTTGACTATCTCATACTTCTTTTGTCCTAGAAAGGATGTCGAAAATTTGTCTAAACTTAGATGTATCTAGACACCATTTAGTATATAGATACTTCCAAATTTAGAAAAATTTGAGAATTTTTTTTAGGACGGAGGGAGTACTACAGTGTAAGACTGATATAGTGTATTATAAAACTTCCTCTCTCCACCAAATGAACACTACTACTCTGAAATCCTCTCTTCTGGAAAAAATTTAATCACGAAAAATAGTAGGAAAGTGCAAGGACTGAAACATTAAAATGACAATGCATGTTCCAGAAGATTTCACAATATTCCATAGAACATGTTAACGAACAGATAAATTTTAAAGTCTACTTACGCATTCTCATGACTGCTTTATTTGACTTGTCAAATATATCTTATTGAAAATCATCCCTCCTTATTTTAAAACCCTAGCAATCCTGAATAAATGCAAGATGAGAAAGAAGATGAACTTTTCACAATCTAAAAAGTGAAACGGGAATACAATACTACATAAAACAAAGCCTATGTCCAACTGTAAACATCTCTTGCTTTTAGAATTTCGAGGGATGATTATCTTTACCCTCGACTTCGCTTAGATCCACGGGGTAGAATTTGAAACATAAAGATCTCACAGCAATCTAATCAAATGTCACAAGAAAACAAACAGAGAACACACACTATTATTTAGCAGAGTCTGTTTGCCGCACAAGATAGGCTTTTATCATGCTACAAGAAGCCAGCAAAAACCAAAGCATTTCTATACGGTGACCAAACATATTTATTTTGACAACGGAAATAGACTATTTTAGACGATTATTTTAAATTCTAAATATAAATTCCAAACATCTAAATATGCAGGTATCCAGGTTCCAGAACTGAAAGAACAGATGTTATTTCTAGGAAAATACTCAAGTTTAAAGCAATAACTTACTTGAACAGGTGTAAATGCCAAACTTGACGTCAATCCAGACCTTACCCCACTGAAGCCATAGTTTTTCTCCTTGTATCTGATAAAACGAAGCAATATGGAACCAAATAAATGATGTGGTAGAGAGAAAATACGAGGAATATAAATCAACATACTGCCAACAATATAAGTTCAATGGTGACAGCAAATTAGTGAAGATTGCATCTAATGTGAATTAAACCCATCATATGAATACCATGCATAAGAGGTATATATATATAAACTGTCTGAAATCTGTGCAAATTAAATATGAAGAGGCCGAATAACCAACACTAACCGTTATACAACTAGGTTCTAATCAAATAAGGTACATACAGAGGCATCAATCTCCCACTTAATTGTTTGGACTTGGTAAAGAAATCAATAGCCAAATCAATTAACGTCCTACTTTATCTCATGCTAATAGCATCACCATAATATGGAAGTACTCAGATCTCTTAATAAAGATAGCATAACCCGTATCATCAAAATAAACAGGAAAGATCTTGTGACCCAATAACTGCCAATATAAATAGAGATTACCTAGACCCAAACCATGAGAGAAAAGCGCTCACAAATTCCTCGATCCCATAGCCTGTAGTGCCCTCGATCCCATGCCCTTCAAGGCCGCATCTTAGAATCCATCAAGCTCGGAACCAGTGGACCGGCAGCTGCGGCACATCGAGGAATATGGCTACGCGGGAGAGCGGGCGCCGCATCACCGGTTGTGGCCACACCCAAGACCTCGCGGAAGAGCGGACGCCGCAGCGCCGGTTGTGGCCGCAACCAAGACCTCGCGGAAGAGTGGGCGCCACGCCGGTTGAGACCGCAAGCAAGCGCCATCACCCGGTCCTTCGACGGCAACGCGCCAGCGCTGTGTGGTAAGTTCATAGGAGACGAGGTGGGCTATGGGAGACGAGGGGGACTGGTGAGGCAGCGGGGCGAGCAGGCGGCGAGGCGAGCAGGAACGTGAACGGCGAGCACGCGCGTGGACGGCGAGCAGGCGGCGGGGGCGGCGGGGCGAGCAGGCGGTGGGAGAGCAGGCGGCGGGGCGAGCAGGCGCGTGGATGGCGAGGGGAGCAACCAGCGGCGGGCAAAGAATGGGGAACGATGGTGAGGAGAGTGAGATAATTCTATTTTGGTCTAAATCGACTTCTCCCATCCGCTCTTGTCTTTTTTTTGAGAACTTCCTGTCTGGTCTGATGTGAGTGCGTGTATTTGGTTGCTTTGCTTAGATGGGCCTGTCTTCCTCCACAACTCGTTTGGTTAGTTGATTTTGCTAATTAGTAGATTGGAAATAATAGTAGAAGAGAGAATCTTATGCCAAATCTGCTCGATTTAGAAGCTCAGGTCCAGAAATTCTCATAATCAAATCAGGACATGAGAAATAATAGGCGGAAATAGGAGTTGGGACTAAAGCGGAGTATGAAAAATAAGCGATTTGTTGCCGCTATTTAGTGGATGTTGGAGAAATCTCGATTAGAAAGAACAATGGGATGGCATAATAGGAACCGGAAACCTAGCCAACTATATCAAAAATCCGTTCTCAATTATTCCAACTATATCAAAAATCCGTTTTTAATTTCATATTTTATTTTATAATCTATTTTTTAGATCAAGTAAACTCATGGAGATAATCGGCCCCGACATGACAATGTTGGAAGGCAACAAAAAAACAGCGAGTTTGACGGAATCAAAAGAGGTGAAACACCCCCCAAAAAAAGATTCCGGTGAAAAGAGATAATAGTCTTTTTTATCTTTATTTAACTGTATCTATATTACGATATTTATATTTCTATATTTGATATATGTTTCATGTTTTTAGCTCATGCACGGAACAGATACATGTATTGCCGCCGCTCAGAACAAACCTATCGACATAGATGACGACACGATGTTGGCGGAAGAGATAGCTCAACAAGTTTTACACAGTTAAAGGAGGTGATTATCCTTTTTCTATGCATGTTACCATATAACACACCTCTAAATTTATACTTAATTTTTTCTTCGATATATGTTGCACATTTGAAGATTATGGGTGGGACGAAAGTATCCACCGACATAGGCAACGATCTGATATTTGTGGAAGAGACGGAACAATCCAATGAGGTAATTGTCTTTTTTTACGCATGTTACCATATGGATAGTTTCAAATTTATTTTGACTATTTTGTGGCTTTCTCCTATAGCAGTAGCATCAACTATGTTTCGTTCTAGCCATAAAAAATGATTCTTGAGTCATGTTCGTCAACCATGTTCATATAGATGATTCTAGATAATTTACATTGGTTTTTTTTGTAATATTGGAATTTAAGGTATTTTTTCATCCTTGGAAGCACGGAATTACTCCCTTAGACTTACTAAACGAGTTGCCACAGGGGTTGTTTCGGTACAGAAAACTTAGACTTACTAAACTAGTTGCCACAGGGGTTGTTTCGGTACAAAAAAATGCACAAATGGTACACGAGCCCATATCACATTTAATCAAGCCAGAATCAAGGGGGTGGTCGTGGCAGTCTTTTGTATAATCAGAGAACGGGCTTTTTTGCATGCTGACGAATTAATTAGAGAAAAATAATTGATTATCCTACTTAGTTTTACGTCTAAATTAGCATTTGAAGCCCTGATTAATTAGTCATTCGTCACTATTCTCGTGTGACAGAAAAGGCCGATGCGCGTCCCTTTAATCATGCTAGCTAGCCTGGTGTAATGGTTTCTCCCACGTAGCTGGTATTTTTGGCAATAATACTAGATATACATGGCCAATAATGGCCGAACCACGTCATGTCCGTGTGTTTTGTGCTGTGAAAGCAATCTCTCGCATGCGCCCATGTGATCTTTCTATGTATGTAAACTGTCTGTGACACGAAATTATAGCCAACAGTTACTGATCAGATTACGAGAGGATTAGAGGATGGTTTTCTCGCGTAACAGCACATGTCTAGGTTGCTTTTTTAACGTTTCTGGATATGAGAACAACAAGGGCGAAGAGGTGATGTCAAAGCCCTCGTCACGGTGGATCCTGATTTTTTTTTCTCGGTTTTTAATTACCGTGCACGGTGGTGGACTTGTGATTGATTCCTTGTTTTTTTTAATTACCGTGGTTCCATTCCATGTATTAATGGTTTGATTTGTGGTAAGTTCGTGTGGTGTTTTTCTAAAGACTATTTATCACTGTTTTTTATTTCTTCGTTACTCATGTTTAACTTTTTATTTTAGGAACAAGCCTGAACTTTCTATTCGGAGCGTCTAGATGCCTATGTATATAAAAATCACACTATCAACTTTTGCAGGTCACTGACAATGTTGTCAAAGTTCTAAAAGAAACCACCACCATGAGCTCTGAGGTGCGACATAATAAACGAAGAGAGCAAACACAAAGGTTACCCCTGAAGGTAATTAGTTTTACTCTGTTTTTTCTTTTTGGTGTATTATATTTTACCTAATTGATCTTGCACAATTATATATCATGACAGATTACGTATGCATTGCTGGAGATATTGCTACTATTGAATCAATCATGTCCGCACCTGAAAAAACTAAGTTTGTGGACATCGGTGATGCGAAACTGTCTAATGATGACTTGGCATGTCTTACGCGTAACGATGGTTTCTTGCACGACGGGGTAAGTCAACAACAAAAAGACCACTATTTACATATTAACGTCCGAAAAATTATAGTGAATTTAACTTTATTTTATGGGTCTAATTGTAGGTGTTAAATATGTACATATATTGTATGACAGCATGTGATCATCTGTTGGATAGACCGAATGGAAACGTCTATCTTGACAACACTTATGTCTCTGCTGTCTTAAAACAAGACAAATCACAACATCACCGCGTCATAAAACGGTTGCATCTTTATTTAAAACATGATATGGTCAGACTTAACTCACTACGTATCCATCTCATTAATATGTTTTGAACATGTCAGTAGAGATTTTTTTTAATATAATATATTTACTTCAGGTCTTCCTACCAATAAATATTAGTAAGACCCACTGGTACTTAGCAGTCATCAATGCAAAAAAACGTTTGATCCAAGTATTGGACTCGCTCGGTGTTGGAATGAGTCGAAGTGATCTCAATCTTGTGGTAAATTTCTTATAATTTTGATTTCTCATGGCATTATGTTTGCCACAGTATGTAATAGTATTTTCTCATATATCAGTTACAGGGACTTGAGAAGCATCTGAAGTTCGCATCTAATTTGAAGGACTTTGACATGGGCAAAAAGTGGCAGGACCTCAATGTTACAATATGGCCAATAGTCGAACATTTCCAAGAAGCAGTGCAAACCGATGGGTATATTGAACACTCATTCGAATCTTATTGACTTTTAAAAATGATTTAGTAGATCAATTGCATTATTTACTTCCATTTGTCTATACGAGGCTAAATTAGTGTCATGTAAACATGTAGCGTGTCATGTGGGTTGTTTATGCTTAATTATATGAAATATTGGACTAGCGATGTGTTGTCTGATCCTGTTAACCAGGTATGTCATTTTGTTCATGATAAAACATTAGTATTCGCTTATACCTTAATTAAATATTTTTTAATACTATTTTGCAGGAGGAGATGAAAGAGTTTTGTCGAAAATTAGTCGTTATATTGATAGAGTCAGAATTGAATAAGATAAAAGGAAAACCAGTATACTATCGTCCTAGCGTTGAAAAGAATGTGACTGATTCTGATTGTATGATCGTGGAGAGGCCAAAACGACTAGACTTACCCGATGTAGCCAAAAACAAACATCCTCTTCTAGTCCACATAATGCCCACAAACCCACGCAAATTAGTCGAAGAGCTTTACAAACACATCTTGTCCATTAGAGATGCCAAGCGTTTGGAGTAAGTAACATGTTAAGTTTTTTCTCCTAATACGCATTGTTATGATTTTATCATTCTTAACATTTTTTCTTATAGGCAGGAATGGGTGCGGAGCTCTAAACCATGCCCAATAGGCTTGAGTCTTAAGAAAATTTAGGATATACTCAGGATGGACAAGCCTATGGACAATGAATGTTTTAACTTGGCTATACGCATAATGGCATGCGATGAGATCATACAGATAGTAGAGACGGATGTGCACTACATGGATTAGCGTTTTTGTGTAAGTTACTATAATCTTGCAATTATATTGTTATCACTATGTTTATAAACTTTTTTTTCTAGACTGCGACGGTCGATTCCACACAACATCACAAATGGCGCAAAAAGCCAAATATCCAGTCTCTCGCAGCGTTGCTTGAAAGTTGGCCTGGCACAGACTACAAAATCTCTTCACGCAAATTGGTAAAGATGTTTCACTTGTCCATCATTGTCCAGTCATATGTGTTTCTAATGGTTGTCCATTTAAAGATTTTGCTTCCTTATACATCCATGAGACATTTTACTTTGTTCTCCATCGATAAGCATGCCTCTTCTGTATCTGTTTTTGATCCTCTATCCGTATTGCCATCGTCGGAGAGCGAAATACGTCGCTCTCACAAAATTCAATTAAATTTACAAAGAACTGGAATCTACCTAAGTGAAGCACTCGGATTAGCACAACCAGGTTGGGATGGCGATATATTTTTCTAGCCACGTAAATCACCAGTTGGCATTCCAGATAGTCTAGACGGGTAAAATATCTCTTAAAATAAGTTCGAGTGTTTTTTGCATTTTACTATTCAATATAACATAATAATGAGGCATTCATGTACAGAAATGCGTCTGGTTATTTTATCTTTTACATTATACTCTCATGGAATGGTAGAGAATTGGTTCATCCAATATGCACGGTGGGTGTTCTACCTCGTATATATTTATATTTTCCACATAAAAGACTCAGGCTAATGACCCATATTGTTTATGCAGAATGTTTTTGAATTAAGAAAGAAATTTTTGGTGCACTTGCTCAAGTACCGTGAAAACGAAGCAGAAGAGAATATCTCTAACATTGCGCGACAATATCTAATGAGTATCAAGGAGTAGATATTATTGTATTAGTTAAATTAGTCTGAGTGTTTATTTTATATTTGAATGATATCAAATTATATTTGTTATCGAATTGTACTTCAAATATGTGGAATACTATGGGCATCGAATATCTTATAGTTTTTTTCCCATACGTGTGAATTTGCATATACTTTATTGATATATATGCAATACTAATTGTGAAGCCGTAGCAACGCACGGGCACTCGTACTACTACTTGAAATAGCAAATGCTAATAGGTAGGTATGATGGACTCTTTGGAATAACTTGGTTTTTAGGAGTTGGGTGCATGAGTGGAACTCATACTTAGTTATGGAGGCTAGCAAAAAGATTGGAAACGACCAACTAAGAGAGCAATAATGGCCATAATCATGAAAAGCGACAAAACAACATTAATTAAAGCATAAAGTGATATTACAAATCGAAAACTAAAGAATCATAGAGCCTATGGTGACTTTGGATAGTCATAACATGGTGTGAGCATGCGCCAAGTCAACCCAAATAAAGCATCAAAGGAGAATACCATAATACTATGCTTTAATATGCTAAAACAACGCATGATTCTTCCAAGGCACATTAAACAATCTCAATTGTTTATAACATGTCATTCTACAACAAAGATCACTAAGCATAAAGCCAAAACAATATCAAGCATAGATGACAAAGCATAGGCCACAGTCAAAAACAAACTCCTTTTACCACTTAAGCATGAACTTTCCTACTCTTTTCCAATCCAAACCAAACTTATTTGAAAACTAATGTATAAAAGAGTGGGTCCAACCAATTTATTCAAGAAAACTAAGAAAACCAAGCAAATGAAAAACCAAAATGAAAACGAAAAAGAAGACGCTCCAAGAACAACACAACTGTGTATGAAACAATAAAAATAAAGTGTTTACAAGAAACCTAAGATTTTTATTGATGAAGAAGGGGATGCTTTGGGCATCTCCAAGCTTTGACGCTTGTACCTCTTGAATATTTCTTGGGGTTACATGGGGTGGCATCCCCAATATTTAGCTTTAGTCCACTCTTCATCTCGTTACATTATTCTTTCCATACACCTGAAATTTTTCCTTCATACAAAACTTCACATGATCTTTATTAGCAATATTAGTGCACTCAAGATAATAAGTTTTTAGGTTCAGTTTCAACACCAATAAAACTTCCACTAAAACACAAGCTACTGTAGCACTTCCCTTGAAAAGATCAATTCCCCAAAAATAACCCAAAAAGGAACCAACAAGAAGCAAATGCAAATAATGGCAGAAATCTGTCAAAACAGACCAGCAGGTAAAATCCAATTTTTTCGAAGATCTTATGTTGCTCAAATCGAAAAGTGTTGAACTAATGAAAGTTAGATAACAACCTAGGTCAGAAGCACAAAAATTCACGCCTCAAAACGACGTACATAAATTTTACACTATTTTTTACAGTGAAGTACAAAAATCTGTTTCGGGACAGCAACTTTCTCAAACATTACTTCTCTCTCATTAGAGGTTACTCTTGGTACAAAAAGCAAATAAAAAAGGATAAGGAGCGGTTATTACAGAGGTAATAACTTCAAGACTCATCTAAAACTTTTGGGTTATCTCCCAATAAGTACTTTTCTTTAATGCCTTTAAGTTAGGCATGATAGTTTGAGAAGATGCTCACATAAGAAATATGAATTGAAGTAAAAGAGAGCATCAAAAAGCAAATTCAAAGCACATTTAAGTCTAACCCGCTTCTTATGCATAGGAATCTTGTAAATAAACAAGTCATGAAAGCACAAAGCAACAAGCATAGTAAAGCAAAACAAGTGCAACTTCAAGACTTTCAACATAAAGAGGGGAAACTTAATATTATTAAGATGCATAAAACCATGTTTCCCTCTCTCATAATAACTTTCAGTAGCATCATGAATAAAATTAACAATATAACTATCACATAAAACATTCTTATCATGAGCCACATGCATAAAAGAATTAATACTCTCCACATAAACATAGTCATTCTTATTAATTGTAGTGGGAGCAAATTCAATAAAATAGCTATCATTATTATTCCCATCACCATAATCATCAAATATAGGAGGCATATTGTAATCATAATTAATTTTCTCCTCAATTGTAGGTGGACTGAAAATATCATATTCATCATTGTAATCATCATATATTGGAGGTTTTGTATCATCATAAGCAATAGAGTAGCTATCTTCCAAAGCTGGGTAACTAAAAAGATCATTTTCATAAAAACTAGCTTCCCCAAGCTTAGGCTTTTCCAAAGCATTAGCAATAATGGTGTTTAAAGAATTCATACTAATAACATTGCTATTAGCATGCAAATAAATTTCCATAGTTTTTTAATTTTTTCTTCAAACACTTCATGTCCTAACTCAAGATAAATACTATAAAGCTCTCTAATTTTGTTGTTGTTTTCCATTAAGCCTAACTAGTGAAAACAAGAAACAAAAAGACAAAATTGCAGAATCTAAAGGAAATAACTTCGAGCACTCACATCGGAGGATGTGAGTACCTTTTACCTTACCTCCTTGGCAACGGCGCCAGAAAATAGCTTGATGTCTACGCACTTCTATTATTGTATACAGTTGTTGGGCCTCCAAGTGTAGAGGTTTGTAGAATAGTAGCAAGTTTTCCCTTAAGTGGATCACCCAAGGTTTATCGAACTCAGGGAGGAAGTGGTTAAAGGTATCCCCTCTCAAGCAACCCTGCAATCAAAATACAAGAAGTCCCTTGTGTCCCCAACACACCCAATACACTTGTCAGGTGTATAGGTGCACTAGTTCGGCGAAGTGATAGTAAAATACAAGTGGTATGGATAATTATAAGTGGTAACGGTGCCAGAAAATAGCTTGATGGCATGGAAGAGACTAAAGGCAAACTGAAATAAAGATGGAAGCAAGCAAACATGTAACAGATCTAGTTGAAAACGGTGTTTCAATACTTAGAAATAAGGCCTAGGGATCATACTTTCACTAGTGAACACTCTCATATAAATATTTTCTCTTTATGATACTACTCTTAACTACTCTCCGGCTGGACACTCTAATCCATGGTAGGGCTATAACAGCACACCTCAAAGTGAGCCTTTCCCATCTAGAAAACCCCACACTGTCACCTTGAGCACTAGATGGTTCCAACAAACACCACAATTTCATAGAGACATCCAACTCCAAATATAACTCATAACAAGTATTTGTAATCTCTAGCCTAAGTGCCACCATGGTGTGCACGCTGTCACTTTCACACACATGGGGAGAGCAGAGATCTATTAAAGCACTTGAGTAGCAAGGTAGATCTACTTGATTACAAAGCTCATGATCACAATATGATCATGCATAGAGAGAGAGATGAACACATAGCTACCGGTAGAACCCTTAGTCTCGAGAGAGAACTACTCCCTCATCATCATGGGAATCAGCAACGGCGATGGAGATGGTGGTGGAGATCGATGGAGATGGCTCCGAGGGCACTTCCCCGTCTCGGCAGGGTGCTGGAACAGAGACTTTCTGTCCCCCGAATCTCCTCTTCGGTGGCGGCAGCGCTGTGGAACTTTTCGTGAATTTCTGATTGACGGTTTAGGGTTTATGCATCGGGAGGCTTATTATAGGCGAAAGGGGAGGCCGAGGGGGTGCCGGAGGCGGCCAGACCAGCCCCTGGCGTGGGCCAGGCTAGGCCACACGGCCAGGTGGTGTGGCACCCCCTGGCCCCTCTCTGTCTCGTATTCTGGCTCCGTGTGTCACTCGGTGAAAAACTGACTTTGGCTTTTGTCCCGTCCAATTCTGAGAATATTCATTTTCTGACTTTCCTGGAACCAAAAACAGCAGAAAACAGGCAGCTGGCACTGTGGCTCCTGTTAATAGGTTAGTCCAAGAAAGTGTATAGAAAGTACTCCAAAGTGTGGACAAAACATAAGAAAGTAGGTAAAACCAAGCATGGAACATAAAAAATTATGGATATGTTAGCAACATATCAGTCCTCTCCCGGGTAGATGATGCAATCATTTACGCAGACATGGTATTTCACGTGCGGTATATCGAGTGGGCACATGACTTTCTTGGCCTCAGCAATACTAGTCGTACATGTGTTCCCCTTGGGAATACGATCATGCCAGAATTCCATGTTGTCGTTGAAGCATTCGTCAGTCATTTTGTGTTTTGCCTTCATCTCTATTTCCCTGAGCGTTACATTCAGACGGGTATCCCCGTCATTGGATCCGTCAAACAATGGAGTAACCGCGTCTTTCTCCATTTGCTCTACCTTAGCTTTCTCTCTAGCGGCAGCTCTGGTGTTACTCATCTCCTAAGAAGCAGCTCTTGGTAATGAGGGTCTCGCAACCAGCTTCTCGAATCATCCCGACAACTTGATCTTCATTTCCTGCCCGGCGCCACCTTGATTATCTTCATGTTCATGCCCAACGCCATCTGCTTGATCTTCATCATGTTCATGCCTGGTGCCACCTTGTTCTTCATGATCACCTACCCTACCGGCATGTTTATCTTCGTCTTCACCATTATTGACATCCTCATCATCATCTTCGTCATCCCATATCCACCGAGTCTATCCATCCATGAAACCTCGCCGGATCAGATGCGACTCCAGCATTCCGCAATCATATTTTATCAAATACATCAGTTTGTAGTCGCGACACGGACATCTTATCTCCGTCATGTTTGTCCGTGCCATGTCGGCCCTCGCGCATCTCATCCACCTATCCACGAGGGGTGTGCTCAGTGGTCGGACCATGGTTGCCTGCGCAGTATACAAAGAGCAAAAGAATAATTAGAGCATGGACGTCGATATCGCCAGAAAAAATCGGCATGACCTCCCCTAAAAAGAGGACATCCGTCGGGTGCCAAAAATTCGCAGGAATAAAAATGAACCGACATTCCGGTGAAACATTGGCAACCCAAAATGAAATCCCTGCACTAAACAAAGGAAGCACACAACACAATCTAGTCGGTGTCGCCGACAACACGCATAGATGCAACAACGCCTTCACGCTTCCTCCAACGACGACTAGGAGTACCAGAGCCGGAGGAGAAGTGAAGTGAGATCTTGTAGATCTAGAAGTGCAAGATCTTTCACTTACATATGTGTGTCAACCAATAGAGGTTTGGCAAAGCTTCTATGGTGAAACAATGGAGAAAATAAGGTGGGGAGGAGGAGGGCGGTGACCAGATCTTTCTTTGTGTGGAGGAGAAAACAAGTGAGGGAGAAGTGAGTGGGGTGCATGTGCATGTGCAAAAAATATGGCGAGATTACTCGAGGCGCATCCCACCTAGTATGCGCCTTGTATATATAGAATACATGAGGCGCATCCGGTAGATGCGCCTCAAGTGTCTGGCGCCTGCCACCCCCGGGGCCCACATCACTTACTCGACGCGCATCTCAACGTCATGCGCCTCCAATACTTAAAATTACTATAGGCGCATATCATCTGGTGTGCCTCCTATATTGTCGCACATACCACCACTTAGCCCACCCACTTTACTCGAGGCGCATCTGCCATGTATGCGCCTCAAGTAGATGCGCCTCGAATAAGTGGGGGCAGCCAGATCTGGTCTGTACATGCAATATAGGAGACACATTGTTTAGAAATGAGCCTCAAGTAATAATATACAGGAGGCTCACCATTTATACATGCGCCTCGTCTATATAGTGGAGGCGCATGCTTGAGGGATGTGCCTCCTATAAGCATTTCTCCTATAGGATTTTCCCTAGTAGTGATTATGAAAAGAACAAACATACAATGACTCTAGTTGTGGTTTATGAAAAGAACACACATGCAATGACTCTGGTGGATCCAAGTGGTTTATGAAAAGAACAAACATGCAATGACTCTAGTTGTGGTTTATGAAAAGGACACACATGCAATGACACTGGTGGATCCAAGTGGTTTATGAAAAGAGCACACATGCAATAACTCTAGTGGTGGTTTAGGAAAAGAACACACATGCAATGACATGCAATGAAACTGGTGGATCCATGTGGTTTAGGAAAGGAACACACATGCAATGACACTGGTGGTGGTTTATAAAAAGAACACACATGCAAATGACTCTAGTGGATCCATATGGTTTATGAAAAGAACACACATGCAATGACTCTAGTGGTGGTTTATGAAAATAACACACATGCAATGACACTAGTGGATCCATGTGGTTTATGAAAACAACAAACATGCAATGACTCTAGTTGTGGTTTAGGAAAAGAACACACATGCAATGACTCGTGGATCCAAGTAGTTTATGAAAAGAACAAACATGCAATGACTCTAGTTGTGGTTTATGAAAAGGACACACGTGCAATGACACTAGTGGATCCAAGTGGTTTATGAAAAGAACACACATGCAATGACTCTAGTGGTGGTTTAGGAAAAGAACACACATGAAATGACATGCAATGACATTGGTGGATCCATGTGCTTTAGGAAAGGAACACACATGCAATGACACTGGTGGTGGTTTATGAAAATAACATACAGGCAAATGACTATGGTGGATCCACGTGGTTTATGAAAAAAACACATGCAATGACTCTAGTGGTGTTTTATGAAAAGAACAAACATGCAATGACACCGGTGGATCCATCTGGTTTATAAAAAGAACAAACATGCAATGACTCTAGTTGTGGTTTATGAAAAGAACACACATGCAATGACTCTGGTGGATCCAAGTGGTTTATGAAAAGAACAAACATGCAATGACTCTAGTTATGGTTTATGAAAAGGACACACATGCAATGACACTGGTGGATCCAAGTGGTTTATGAAAAGAGCACACATGCAATGACTCTAGTGGTGGTTTAGGAAAAGAACACACATTTACTGACATGCAATGACACTGATGGATCCATGTGGTTTAGGAAAGGAACACACATGCAATGGCAATGTTGGTGGTTTATGAAAAGAACACACATGCAAATGACTCTGGTGGATCCATGTGGTTTATGAAAAGAACACACATGCAATGACACTGGTGGATCCATGTGGTTTATGAAAAGAATAAACATGCAATGACTCTAGTTGTGATTTATGAAAAGAACACACATGCAATGACTGTGGTGGATCCAAGTGGTTTATGAAAATAACAAACATGCAATGACTCTAGTTGTGGTTTATGAAAAGGACACACATGCAATGACACTGGTGGATCCAAGTAGTTTATGAAAATAACACACATGCAATGACTCTAGTGGTGGTTTAGGAAAAGAACACACATGCAATGACATACAATAACACTGGTGGATCCATGTGGTTTAGGAAAGGAACACACATGCAATGACACTAGTGGTGGTTTATGAAAAGAACACACATGCAAATGACTCTGGTGGATCCATGTGGTTTATGAAAACAACACACATGCAATGAATCTAGTGGTGATTTATGAAAAGAACACACATGCAATGACACTAGTTATGGTTTATGAAAAGAACACACATGCAATGACAATGGTGTATCCATTTGGTTTATGAAGAGAACAAACATGCAATGACACTGGTGGATCTAGGTGATTTGTGAAAGAAAGACACATGCAATGACACTGGTGGATCCAGGTGGTTTATGAAAAGGACAAGCATGCAATGACTCTGGTGGATCCATGTGGTTTATGAAAAGAACACACATGCAATGACTCTAGTTTGGTTTATGAAAAAGAACACACATGCAATGACACGAGTGGATCCATTTGGTTTATAAAAAGAACACACATGCAATGACACTGGTTTATCCATGTGGTTTATGAAAATAACAAGAATGCAATGATTCTGGTGGATCCAAGTGGTTTAGGAAAATAACACACATGCAATGACTCTGGTGGATCCATGTGGTTTATGAAAGGAACACACATGCAATGACTCTAGTGGTGGTTTAGGAAAAGAACACACATGCAATGACACTGGTGGATCCATGTGGTTTAGTAAAATAACACACATGCAATGACATTGGTGGATCCATGTGGTTTATGAAAAGAACACACATGCAATGACAATGGTGGATCCATTTAGTTTATGAAAAGAACACACATGCAATGACTCTAGTGGTAGTTTAGGATAAGAACACACATGCAATCACACTTGTGGATCCAAGTGGTTTATGAAAGGAACACAAATGCAAATGACTCTGGTGGATCCATGTGGTTTATGAAAAGAACACATATGAATGACACTGGTGGATCCATGTGGTTTATGAAATGAACACACATGCAATGAAACTGGTGGATCCATGTGGTTTAGGAAAGGAACACAAATGCAATGACTCTGGTGGGTCCATGTGGTTTAGGAAAAGAACACACATGCAATGACACTGGTGGTGGTTTAGGAAAATAACACACATGCAATGACACTGGTGGATCCATGTGGTCTAGGAAAAGAACACACATGCAATGACTCTAGTGGATCCATATGGTTTAGGAAAGGAACACTCATGCAATGACTCTGGTGGTGGTTTAGGAAAAGAACACACATGCAATGACTCTGGTGGATCCATGTGGTTTAGGAAAGGAAGACACATGCAATGGCCCTAGATGTGGTTTAGGAAAAGAACACACATGCAAGGACTCTGGATGTGGTTTAGGAAAGGAACACACATGCGATGACTCTTGTGGATCCATGTGGTTTAGTAAAATAACACACATGCAATGACACTGGTGGTGGTTTAGGAAAAGAACACACATGCAATGACACCGGTGGTGGTTTAGGAAAAAGAACACACATGCAATGGACACCGGTGGATTGATGACCCACAATTATATGGGGTGTATCGCAGTATTTTCGATAAGTAAGAGTGTCGAACCCAACGAGGAGCAGAAGGTGCTGGCTAGTGGTATGGATCAGGAATTCTCTGCAAATACTTAGCAAACGGATTTTTAGGGGTTTTTGATAATGCAAGTAAATAAAGTGCGAGTAAATAAAAGACAATAAGAATAAATGCAGCAAGTAACCCAATCCTTTATGCAGCCAAGGACAAGCCGGTTGTATTACTTAAGATGACCAAACGTTCTCGAGGACACACGGGAAGACTGTCAAGTGCTTTAGCTTCATATAGTTGATTAATCTTCTTTAGTTCGCTAAGTGTTGTGTGGGTGAACCTGTGCTAATGTACCGATCTTCCTAGGACTAATACATACTTGTGATTATACCCCTTGCAAACATCCGTAAGTACAAGAAAGTAATTAAGGTAGAAACCTAACCACAGCTTTAAACTCTAAGACCCTGACGTCCCTTGTGCAATGGTTTCCTAACGGGGGTTTAGGTTTCTGTCACTCCGGCAACCCCTACGATTAGTAGCCAAATACACAATGCATTACCCTAGGCCCATATAGGTGAAGTGTCATGTAGTCGACGTTCACATGACACCACTAGAAGAAGTACACCACAACTTAAATATCAAACTATTGAATCTTTCTCAACACAACTCCACTACTAACAATATGACTTCTCCCATGTCCGCAAGAACAAAACGAACTACTCACAAGACATCATATGGATCATGATCAGAGATGGAATAATGATGTATAACAATCTGAACATAAACAATAATTCAATGGTTCACTCAATAGCATCAACTACAAAGAGTAATCGACACCGGGAAAGTTTCCCCTAAGAACTATGCAAGATTCAACCCAATTGTTATAGCAATATTGATATGGTGATGAGGGTGCTGATGGTGATGATGGTGGTGATGATGATGATCCCGATGAAGTCCAGCTTGATGGTGGTGTTGATGGCAAGATTTCCCCTCTCCGGGAAGGAATTCCCCTGGCAGAAATCTGTCTACTGGAGAGATCTTTATCTCTCGGTGTTTTCCGCCCCACAAAGGCGGCGGAATCTTTCCGTGGTCGCTCCCAGAGTATTAGGGTTTCGGGAGGATTATATACGCCAGAGGGGAGAGCCAAAGGTGGGCCAGGGCGGCCACACCACCTGGTGGCGTGGCCTAGGCTGGCCCGTGCCAGGGGGTGGTGTGGGCCCCCTGTGGCCCGTCTCAACTCCTTCTTCTGGCAGCCTTCATCTTCTAGAAAAATAGGATTTTCCATATATTTTCCCGGATTTTCTGATCTTCGTGAATTTTACCTCCAAATAGCACCTTTTCCATCAGAATCCTGACTGCAGCGGTCCATGCTCCAAAAGTCATCAACCATGCAAAAATAGATGAAATTACATAAGTATCATCTCTTAATATGAAATATATCAATGAATAACAGTAAATTATGATATAGAATAGTGATGCAAAATGGACGTATCAACTCCCCCCAAGCTTAGACTTCGCTTGTCCCCAAGCGAAACTGAACTCAATAAACATGGCCTTAGGTTTATGGAGTGAAGAGTCGACAAAAAGAATACGGACAAGAAGCATCACATTCATCAATACATAGATCATAATAGAAGACAACTCACTATTATATAACTCAACTTGCAATAAGTAAAGGAAACACAATAAAGATACATAAAGTAAATCATAATTGGTAATGGCAAACTTAGCTCTTGGTCGAAGAATAGTTGATAATTTGCTGGAGTTCACAAATAACTGATTTTCAATGATAGCTTTCAAAGTGGTAGACACCAAGATAAGAGCAATGTGCAAAACGAGGAACATAAGAAACATGATTGAATAAATCATCATATGAATGAATGAAACACAACAACTCAAAATACTTGTTGAGATAGAAGGGAATAGGTTTACTTACTCAACTAAAAGGTAAAAGAAAGGCCCTTCGCAGAGGGAAGTAGGGATTTCATGTTTCATAAAGAGCTTCCAAAAATTATGATACTTATTAGCTTTCAGCTCTCATTGCCCCTATCATAGGCATATTTAGGTGATTAAGGTTAAAGTGATCAAATACGAGGATATGCTTGACAAGTTGTAAATTGAGAATCTCATGTTCCTTGAATACGAGGGTCGCTCCTCATGCTACTCAAGTTTAGTCACCGGTAAGTTCTTGTCATAGTAAGCACATGTGTATCATAGAGAACCGCCAACGGGGTACCCCTTGCTCGATGATACGGAAGAAACCCCATATCAAAATGACAAGGCAAGCAGACAACAAGCATCTCAGCAATCTTCTTATTTACCATGGGAATATGGTGCTTTTTTATCTCTTTCCTCTTTTCTCATCTCTTTTTTTTCTTTTTTCTTTTTTCTCTTTTTCTCAATCTCTATCTCTTTTTTATAAGAAGAATGCTTCATAGATGCTCATTATGGTTACGTTGCAGGTTTCCACCATGACAGCATGGATTAGACCGGTGGCCTAGGCGTTTCTCTAACACACATCCATAACTCCATGGACTTACAATCTCCCCTTTCATTTCACACCGACGACATCCATAGACAAAAGAACATGATATCAACTAGGTACAAAGTACCAGTGCAATGTTGAAAGCGTTCCCCATGACAGCATGGTTCTGCTAATTCACAACTCATAAAGCGCAAGAATATATGCAACATAGATGGGCACAATGGTTCAAGTTTATTAAGTGCAAGAAAGTAAAGTGTGCCATCAAGTTCGTGAGAGCTTTAATCACTAATTTTTCACATAACAAGTTTAATTTGGAAGGTAGATAAAAACAAGAATTTACTTGGAATAGCAATAATGCTAATAGGTAGTTATGGTGGACACAAATGGCATAGGTTTTGGTTTAAGGGATGGATGTACGAGAAGAATTCCCTCTCAGTACAGGTTTTTGGCTAGCAAGGCTGGGTAGCAAGTATAAGAGTTGAAGGAAACAAACAAACATACAAGTGATAAAGACAAACATGCAATCTTCCTTGGAAGCACAAAAGATCTTAACCAGAGAATACTAAACTTATGAGCAAATCAAGAAAGAAAGATGATGAAATTATATTTCTTTAGAGTACTTTTATCTTTTCATTGAACTCTCAAAAATAGTGTTGCTACTGACCGAGCTAGGTTTGCCAAAACCAACTAAATTAACTCAATGATCCCAAAGTGCTACCAATACTAACAACAAGATCAATCATATAACCACGAATTGAAAACTAATATAAGATATGCAAAAGAGTAAATGATAGAACTTCTCATTAATATTCCATAACGGCAACTCACACCAAGGGATACATATCTAACGAGAGAGGGGACACTTCCATAATGCAAACCATCCTACATGATAACTTCTCTATTCATGATAGGACTCTACTAAAAAGGTAAAAGATAGAAGATAGTGATATGATACCGCGACACTCCCCCAAGCTTGGAACAAACCAAGGGGATGCCAAACCTGATGACGAATTACTCCTTTGGTGGTGGTGGTATACTCTCATCATCGTCCGACTTCCAGGGTAGGGCTCCCCATTAATGAAGGACATCGTGGTCTCCAGCGTCCTAAAACTTGCAGCAGCACTTATGCGTTTAAACCTAACTTCGTACTCACAATTTTGATTTTGAACGTCATAGAGTTGTGCTTGCAGTTTGTTGGTTGTTTGGCGGAGTGAGAGGACTTCATCCTTGAGCTCAGAAATCTCCTTTTGGTGCTCGGTGATGAGATCGGAACAAATCTTATGGATGATATCCACTTCACGTTCCGCCATCTTCTTGTACCTAAAGACTGCTTGCTCCAATGCTTCCATCCTGTCTTCCAGACTTCCTTCTCCTTTAGGGCCTTAAACCTCCTTTATCCGTACCTCTCCATCTTCATACACTTATTGCTTGAGTCATGAAACCTTTCACTTCCTTATTACACCATTATCTCCACTAACCTGGAAATTTCTTTCACACAAAACTTCACACAATTCTCATTAGCAACATTAGTATAAGTAAAGTGACAAAACCCTTTTGAGTCCAATTTCAACTGAAAACCATCAAAACAAAATCTACTGTAGCAATTCCTTCCAAAAACCAAAAAAAATTCAAAAAGGAAATCGATTAAAGAAGCAAATGCAAGAGTGGCTTAATCTGTCAAAACAGACCAGCAGGTAAAGATCAATTTTTTCGAAAATCTTCTGTTGCTCAAATCAAAAAGTGCAAAACTAATGAAAGTTAAATAATAACATGGGGAAAAAGCACAAAAAATTACAGCTCAATCCGACATACAGAGATCTCTCATGAATTTTTATGGTGAAGCACAAAAATCTGTTTCGGGACAGCAACTTCCCCAAATATTACTTCTCTCTCATTAGAGGTTGGTCTTGACACAAAAACCAAACAAAAAAGGATAAGGAGAGGTTATTACCGAAATAATAAATTCCAAGACTCAAAGAAAAACAAAAACAAACTGAAAACACAAATAAATTGGGTTGTCTCCCAAAAAGCTCTTTCTTTATAGCCATTAAGATGGGCATGCTAATTTCAAAGATGCTCACATAAGAATATGAATTGAAGTGAAAGAGAGCATTAAGAAGCAAAAATACACATGTTTAAGTCTAACCCACTTCCTATGCAGAGGAATTTTGTAAACAAACAAGTTGTTGAAACTAGAGGCTACAAGCATAGGAAGGCAAAAGAAGTGCAACATAAAAACTTTCAGCATAAAACAAGGAAACTTGATATTATTGAGATACATAAGAACACTTTTCCCTCTCTCATAGTAACTTTAAGTATCATGCATAAACTTAACAATATAACTATCACAAGGACCATCATAACAATGATCACTAATCCTAACAGAAAACACAGGAATACTAGCTCACATAACACTACTTTGTGAAATAATATTCGAGGTATCCTTACCAAGGATAGTGTGTCCCTCTTCTACATATTTAGTGACAAAGTCTTTCGCATTTGCTATTATAGGTTCATCAACCATTTGTTTATCAGGTTCAACAGCTTTATTTGTACTTTCATTAACCATACTAGCTATCATAGAATGTTCCTTTATCTTAACTGGGAAAGGCATTTTCTCAATGTAAGGTTCAGGTAAAACATGATTAGTAGTATAAACTTCAGTATTTCTTGTAGGAACACTCTTAGCAATATCTTTATAAGGTTCATGATACTTACTCCACTTCTTTTTAGGCACTTCAATGTAGGAAGCAAAAGCCTTAAAATAAGAAGCAATAGCTTGAGAGTCTAGACCATAAGTATTTTTAATATTTTGAAAGTCATCGGTTCTCATAAAAGATTCAATGCATTCATACTCATAATTTATACCTAACTTTCTACCTTTGTCATTCTCCCATGCTTCAGCATTGTCTTGAATACGGTCCAGAAGATCCCATTTAGCTTCTTCCATGCGAGTGAATGATCCAGCACAAGAAGCATCCAATAAATCCTTATCATGAAGAGGGAGCCTTGCATAAAAGTTATTGATAATAATATTGTTGGGGAGCTCATGAATGGGACATTTGAGCATTAATAACTTCAATCTCCCCCAAGCTTGAGCTGTAATCTCTCCATCAAGAGGCCAAAAGTTGTATATTTGATTCCGATCTTTATGAATCTCACTAGGAGGATAAAACTTTGAATAAAAGAGAGGCACTATTTCCTCCCATTCCAGAGCTTGACCATTCTTCAGCAGCTTATACCATTCCTCAGCTCTTCCTTTCAGTGATAATGAGAATAACTTCTTCTTAACTTGATCTGTAGTAACACCTGCACACTTGAACAACCCGCATAATTTGTGTATAAAGAGCAAATGATCACCGGGATGGACAGTTCCATCCCCAACATAATAGTTATCCATAACACGATCAATAATTCTTGTAGGTATTTTAAAAGTATCATTCTCAGCAGGTGGTGGTTCATCTACTACCTTAGTAGTGGTAGTAACATTATGAAATAAGAAACTCAGTGAATTATCCATAACGAAAATAAAGCAACTAACAAAAATAAACAATACTCACAGTAGAAGTTTCCTATACCAGTTCCACTCTCCAATAGCACTTCACTCCCTGGCAACGGTGCCAGAAAATAGTCTTGATGACCCATAAGTATAGGGGTGTATCACAATATTTTCGATAAGTAAGAGTGTCGAACCCAACGAGGAGCAGAAGGTGCTGGCTAGTGGTATGGATCAGGAATTCTCTGCAAATACTTAGCAAACGGATTTTTAGGGGTTTTTGATAATGCAAGTAAATAAAGTGCGAGTAAATAAAAGACAATAAGAATAAATGCAGCAAGTGGCCCAATCCTTTATGCAGCCAAGAACAAGCCGGTTGTATTACTTAAGATGACCAAACGTTCTCGAGGACACACGGGAAGACTGTCAAGTGCTTTTGCTTTATATAGTTGATTAATCTTCTTTAGTTCGCTAAGTGTTGTGTGGGTGAACCTGTGCTAATATACCGATCTTCCTAGGACTAATACATACTTGTGATTATACCCCTTGCAAACATCCGTAAGTACAAGAAAGTAATTAAGATAGAAACCTAACCACAACTTTAAACTCTAAGACCCTAACGTCCCTTGTGCAATGGTTTCCTAACGGGGGTTTAGGTTTCTGTCACTCCGGCAACCCCTACGATTAGTAGCCAAATACACAATGCATTCCCCTAGGCCCATATAGGTGAAGTGTCATATAGTCGACGTTCACATGACACCACTAGAAGAAGTACACCACAACTTAAATATCAAACTATTGAATCTTTCTCAACACAACTCCACTACTAACAACATGACTTCTCCCATGTCCTCAAGAACAAAACGAACTACTCACAAGACATCATATGGATCATGATCAGAGATGGAATAATGATGTATAACAATCTGAACTTAAATAATAATTCAACGGTTCACTCAATAGCATCAACTACAAAGAGTAATCAACACCGAGAAAGTTCCCCCTAAGAACTATGCAAGATTCAACCCAATTGTTACAGCAATATGGAGATGGTGATGAGGGTGTTGATGGTGATGATGGTGGTGATGATGATGATGATCCCGATGAAGTCCAGCTTGATGGTGGTGTTGATGGCGATGATCTCCCCTATCCGGGAAGGAATTCCCCTGGCAGAAATCTGTCTACCGGAGAGATCTTTCTCTCTCAGTGTTTTCTGCCCCGCAGAGGCGGCGGAATCTTTCTGTGGTCGCTCCCTGAGTACTAGGGTTTTGGGAGGATTATATACGCTAGAGGGGAGACCTGGAGGTGGGCCAGGGCGGCCACACCACCTGGTGGCGTGGCCTAGGCTGGCCCGCGCTAGGGGGTGGTGTGGGCCCCTGTGGCCCATCTCCACTCCTTCTTCTGGCAGCCTTCGTCTTCTGGAAAAATAGGATTTTCCATATATTTTCCCAGATTTTCTGATATTCGCGAATTTTGCCTCCAAACAACACCTTTTCCATCAGAATCCTGACTGCAGCGGTCCATGCTCCAAAGTCATCAACCATGCAAAAACGGATGAAATTACATAAGTATCATCTCTTAATATGAAATATATCAATGAATAACAGTAAATTATGATATAGAATAGTGATGCAAAATGGACGTATCATGGATCCATGTGGTTTAGTACGAAACATGCATTTTCTATTTTTTAAAGGAACACACATGCCTACTCTTTCTATTTTCTATTTGAATCCCTTATTCTATCTTGCCCTTGGTTTTTTGATACTACTCAGTTTTGCCCTCTCTCTCGGTCAGAAATCTCACAAAAGCCCAAACGTGTGCTCACTCTAGCTGCTACGCCCTGATTGGCTGACACGTGGATCGTGCCCACCAACCGTTGATCCTCTGTGATCCAATGGGCAGGATAACCCCTCCCTCCTCCACTTTTTTTGTAGGGTCTATTCGCGCCACCTCTCTATCCGTGCCATCGATACTTTACCTCCATAAACAAGTGAAAAACCATCTCAAAACATAAATAATATTAATGATCATATTTCGAAGAAGCTCTCGTCTTCGTCTTCTAGATCATCGTCGTCTTCGTCAACGTCATGGTCCTTGCCATCGCCGTTGTCGGTGTCCTCCTCTGATGACTTGACACCGCCCCCTTCTTCGTATAAGCACGCTATCTCCTTGTCGGAGTCCTCCTCCTCCCCCTCTTTGTAGTCCCACGGGTCCACGCCACTCTCCTCCGCTTCTGCCTCCAACTGATCTATGAATGCCTCCTTATTGTCCGAGTTGGACTCATCCAAAAGATGTCTTCTCTCTTCTTCCTAGTCTTCCTCTCGTTCCTCTTCTTGTCCGTACTCGTCGGTGCAACACGCGCCCCCGTCCTGGCTGCTGCTTTGCGCTCGTCCGTTGCTGCGGGTACCCCACGCTCCTCTTGCGCGATCGGTATGAGCTTCGACATCGTGGTGTCCTAGAGTGTCGATGTTGATGGATCCTGGCACGGTCGGATATGATGTGTTGCCTCAGTAGGCGACTCACAAGCGCGAACAATGCAGCGAAGAGCAGGGGACGCATGGCAGTCAGTGGACTGATTGGACCTGCCATTGCCATGGCGAGGGGCCATCGTGATCGAGGAAGTTGTTCGGAATGAGCGATGGTGGGTACATAGAGTTGGGTGCCGATGTGATCAAGGGGCGAGCAACAGTTTCGTGCGTCGTGTACATGCATGCATTTGTCGATTATTAAAAAAATATAATATCTCGTGTACTGAACATAATTTGATCACAACAAAAGTGGCACATCGTATTCTAGACTCGTAAATATCTTGTGCATGCCTGTCAACGTGGAGTTCAACGTGCGTTCAATCGATGTGGAGTTCGACATGCCGACATGATCATGCAGCAGTTGCGCACGTCATTGCCCCATCAACACGTGACACACAGACGCGGGACGTGCACGCTGATGCCCGTGATTACCACCCAACTCCACTCGTTTTTTAAGGGTAAGATCACACTTGTTTTATTATATACTGGATTTTAGGTGGCGCGGAAGACCATTCAACTGTCCATCGCAATAAAGACAAGTCCCATCGATTCCTTATCCCTGGCTTCTTTGAGAAGGTAGACCGTACACGGTGATCTTGTATAATAGTAGTAGTACTACTGGACCACGGCATGTACTCTTTGACTCTTCTCCCACACTAATCACTATCTTGTTCCTCCTGCCGCCACCTCCCTCCCCCTGCAAGCCATGGCTCCCCTGAGGAGAGGCCATTCGACCATCCTCGCGGAGAAAAAGGAGAGAGCTCGCCGCCAGGTAGTTCTTTCTCTACCAGCCCCTCAAGCCCCCCTCTCACTAAGGTCCAATCTCTCCTAACAATGGCGCCGAATTTTCTAAAGGGCGAGGGCACCTCCCGGTACAGTCTTCTTGTTCTACTTCTTCTCCATCTCCTTCTCCATCATGATCTTATTCCGCTTCTTCTTGTTTTTCTTCTTCTTCTTGCTCTTCCTCTTCTACGTATTACAGGCCGAGCGTGGAGCCAAAATCCACCACGACGGAGGTGTTGCAGTACCCGTTCGGTCTCGTTCCACGTCTCAGTGAGGTAGAAAATCTCCACACCGTTATTTCTCTGAGTTGTAATGTGGATTTCTTAGATCGTGTCCACCCCGCATTGGTTTTTTTTGCGATTTGTATTAGTTTTCATGATTATGACTGGATCTCTTGGTCTTTCCTTAATACTGTTGTTCATAGATTCAATGGGGATTTTGTGATTAGGATTAGTTTATCGTGATTATGACTGGATCTCTATGTCCATTTTTAATACTGATGTCCATATATTCAATGGGGATTTTTTGATTTGTATTAGTATTCACCAGGAACCTGGAGTGTAATTATAGAATTTCTATTTCAATTAATATGAACGATGCAGTGATCGAAGGCCGAGTACCATGACAAGGTGGCCTCAATCAGTGCCAAGATTGACAACCAACAAGAGCTTGCACGCTCCCTCACCCAAGATAATGAGAGACTACTCAAGTGATTATCTGTGTAGAAGGGGATCTCACTAGATTTTGCACGTGATATCATAAGGCTGCAGAAAGTGCTTGACCGTAACTTGAACAGGCAAGGACATGCCATCAAGGTAATCAACGAGCTCATGGAGGAGAAGAAGAATCTCAAGAAAAGGTGCACCCTCCTGCAAGACGAAGTCACTGAGGCACTCAGAGGACGCGTCGAGGAAACCAAGGCTGCCATCCGAGCCTACCATGACAGGAACTGTTGCCTGGATGCAGTGAAAGAGATGAAGGAGGACATGAGCAGAGGGATCACCGTACTCGAGGGTGTTCGGAAAGAGAACGAGGAGCTAAGGGCTTATCTGGAGGCGTATCGGAGCAATGCCCAAGTGTGATTCCCGTTAGAGGGGGCACGAATATCAGTTCGTGCTCCACCCTTTTTGTAATATTTAGGGTTCAGGGAGCAATGCCCATTTCTGATTCCTGTTATAGGGTGCAAGAAGAATCCTAGGATAATTCCTTATCTATCTGGACATGTGTAGGTGTTCATGTTCATGAATGGACACCATGAGCTCTTTCCATTATGTATCTAGACATGGGTTTCTGCATTATGAGTTTGCCACTACTATTTGGTGACATGGGAAAAAACCGACAGCACACTAAACTGCAGATAAACCTTATTTGTCTTTGAATTTGAAATTATGTCAGTGCCACTAGTCGATTCATAAAATGCTGATTAGTCCTAGATTGCTTCTTCCTTGAAATTATGACAATGCCACTAGTCTATTCAGTTAATTATGAAACTAACCACATTGTCCTGGTGAGCCGAACAAACCATACTATATATTTTTGTTGTAGGGAAAGAGGCGAAAGCTCAACCAGGACCTAGCGACCTGGCTAAATGACAAGATAGCCATCCAAAAGGAGAAGCAGAATTCCCAGAAGCTGGAATTTAACCGCCTGCGCGCTGAAGTCGCGATCCTTTTCGACAAGTGCCAGAAACTAAAGGAGGTAAACGCTGGATGGGAGAAACTTCACAAGGAAGGTCGCACCTCAGCTAGTAAGCAGACGGAGATCCTGAAACGGATCATGAAGGAAAATCGTATGGTTATGGACCAACTTCTCGAATCCCTGACGGAGCGCTGGAACTTGCAGCAGGCGCACGACAAAGTACTGAAGGAGCTGGCCGATCTTAGGGAGGAAAACAAGTAGCTCCAGGCCTGGCTTGCTTGAACCCAACATATGTCTATTTATTACTGAACTGCCTGCTTTATCCTCTGAAGTGGTAATTTTGTAAACATGAACTTAACTCTATGCACGATATGTGTGTTCGTCTGAAATTAATTTGCTCGAGGATTGAGTTTGGATTAGTTAAGAAAGTGCGACTGTAAGTCTTACAGTTAACTAGTTTCAGGCATTGGCACAACATAAATTATTCATCTAGAATTTCCTTTATCCCTTGTAGTCTATCCTTGTTCACCCTCGCGCGCCTTCTTCGGTTCCTTCAACAGATCCGCAATGCAGTACTCTAGCTTCTTCTTGTCTTCCCTAAGCTGATCCTCTCCTTTTCTGCATTATGAATCAGCAACCTGTGACTATCCTGAAGCTTCTTTGCAGTTCCAACAACCAAGCTCCCATTGTTCCAACAACCAAACTTCGTTCTGACTGCAAATTCTCGATTTCTTGTTCCAGCTCCTTATTTCGTACCGATAGCTTGTAAATTTTTTCAGCTGTATCACAAGCATCAATAAATCTCCCCGACCTTTCCAACTCATACATCTCCCATAACTGGGCCAAACATTTCTTAAGTTCATCTGGCCACTCAAGATCCACCCACTCTACTGCTTTACACACCGGGCCAACCTAAAAAAACACACACTATCATGTTATGAACATACATGATACATTTTTCTTCATGTCACCGTTGCACATAATGTAAACAAACCTGATTTGTATAGCCCAAAAACCTTCTCCCAGTGTTACTGCCTTCGAATGCAACATGTCTCCTCAGTTTTAGCCCATGGTCACATGGTACTTCTCCATCGAGATCTAGGCCCTCCCATTCTGAGCCATAGATCGTCCGTGGTACCTATAAGTAAACGCAAAGCTGGAATTGAACATGATTGCATGCACTTATGGAGCTCAGATCGAGGGGTTTACCAATGCCTAACCCTAGCCCGAAAAAACAGAGGAACTCACATCGTGGAAGGAATACTCTATGTCAGAGAGAAGGATATCGCTGCTCGAATAGTCGTCCTCATCGTTCCAGGACATCATGGCGAATGCGTCGATGTCGGCATCAGCGACAGGGAGGAGAGAGAGAGAGAGAGTTTGAGAGAGAGAGCGAAAGAGTGGGGAAAGTGAAGTGCGTCACCGCTGTAACAATGGCTAAATTCGCATGTTACAATAGTTTAATGGATACCATGCCCTTTCCCTGGATTACTGTCTCCTGCCTAATAGAGTTTCTCTTCATACATTCTTATTTCAAATATTAAACCTGTACTCCCTCCATCCCAATTTCATTGCCTAAGGAAAACATACCAGTATATTATATCATCTAAAGAAACAAAATCATGTCAACTACAAGGTACTTATGCATCACTTGTTCAGTCATGGTTTCACAAAACATTACATTACAATTTTTTAACAAACATAATCACAGAAACAAGTATATTACATCAACTCAAGAAACAAAATCATGTCAACTACAAGGTACTTACGCATCACTTGTCCAGTCATGGTTTCACAAAACATTACATTATAATCTCTCAACAAACAAAATAACAGAAACAAGTACAGTACATCATCTCAAGAAACATAATCATGTCAACTACAATGTATTTATTCATCACTTGTTCAGTCATGGTTTCACAAAACATTACATTATAATCTCCTAACAAACATAATAACATAAACAAGTACAATACGTCATCTCAAGAAACATAATCATGTCAACTACAATGTACTTATGTCTTATTACAACAATGATGATTTTAGTGAGTGACATGTCCGAAAATCTTAACAACTCGCACAACATTATATCGCAATCTCTCAACAAACATAATCACAAACATGGTCTAAATGCAACAACAGTCAATGTTACAAATACATGCAGAGGAACCCCGCGGTCCATATGACAAGCCTAAGGTAGCATCTCTCATCAGATCTCATCAACATTGATCACCTCATTCTGTTCAGCCACTACAGGGGCCTCTACATTAGAAATGGTACCCAGGAAGAACACCTTCCTGGTTTGCTTCTTTTGTCGCACAATCTGCATAAGGTCTTCAGTATCCAAAATCTCTATGAATTCCTGCTTCTTATGATGCCACCACCGGATTCGTGCCATCTGCTTAGGGCCAATACTGATTTTCTTACCGATCATCTCTCTCATTTCATCAAGAGTTATGTTTTTGGAATCGATAGTGATCTCCACAGTACATAACCAAACTAGATTATTAACCCCCTCATCAAGTTTGCCATGTATGAATCCACCTCTAAGTGTATACTGAACTTATCTAGATCAGCATCTATTGGTCCGTAGTCTCTAGGAGATGAAGCTCTGGCAGCAAGATCTCCAACATCTGCATACATATCATCAATTATCGCTTCAACTTTCACCTTACGATCAGCTGCACAACACTCCCAAACTATCTGAAGCTCATGGGAGTGCTCAATTTGCATATAGGTATCATTCATGTTACGCCACACCAATTTTTTCCTCTATCTAGAACCCAGGGAATCCTAGCATAAAGCATATCTATCAGCTGTGAAATAGACACAACCTCTGTAATTCACAAGCAGATGCACATCTTGCCCGAACACAACCCTCTCGCAACCAAAATCTAGTTTTGTAGTGTACTGGCGAACATGAACTGTGAACTCATATAGGTCCCTTATATTAAAGTTGTGCCTAATTTGATTAAAAAGGTGAACTTTTCTACTCATTCGATTCTATTATGCTATAACTAATCTACTTGTAAGATAAGGCACAGATAAGAAAAATTCACCTCTCGCTCTTCTCCTGAGTTTTTTTCTTCGAGATCTGGGTGCCGCATCTGCCCATCGGAGCCAAACAATTCGTCGTCGGCCTTGCTTTTCTCTTCAACCCGCTGCTCGTAGAGCAGAATCCTTGCTGACCTCCTCACTAACCGGGCGAAGACCTCGCCGCTGTTTCGCGTTAAGCCCCAGACTCTGGCCCCGACGGACCCGAATCAGTCGACGACGTAGCTACAACCTTCGCCTTGCAAGACATGTTGGGCCGCCGCTGCCGGATTCAGTGTCGGGGGAGGGAGAAAAAAGGACCTCCGCCGCCAGCAGATTCAGGGTCGAGAAGGGAAGAAAAAGGACCGCCACCGCCGGAGCCAGATTTAGTGTCGGGAGTTAGGAAAGTACAGTAATGAATTTGTCCCTACGACACGTGCAGGGTGGCTAAGAAGAGAGACCGGTGAAGAAGGGGCACAACAAGAACTAGTGTAACGGAATATCCTGATTTAACGGGCGCGATTTAAAAATATTGGGTTTGATCATCATTCACTCGAAACACCCCTCTCAGTAATTGACGTCCAAACTTTTTGAATCACGGTGAGTAAAATCAACTCAGCTACCACGATGCATTGGTGTCTCAATTTTCGGACCACAAAATGATATTCTCTAGGATCAGCCGGGACTAGACTCCAAGGGGAAGGAGAGGGAGAGCGCACGAGCACTAGAATGAGCTTTTATATTTTGTCGATGATTTTCAATTAATGAAATACAATATATGTGGTTTCTCTCTGAAAAAAAAGAGGTGGTCGTCGAGGAACCTTCAGTCGCGAGCAGTCGGTCACGATCAATCCTGGCCAACGGGCCGGCCCGGCACGGCACATGCCCGACACGGCCTTCACGTGTCTGACCCGGCCCGGCACGTTTTGGCTCGTCTAGCTCGCGTGCCGGGCCGTGTCGGCACAGGGGCCTCGCCCCGCGGCCCAGGCACGGCACGGAGGCCAGACGGGCCGGCCCGTGGCACGTGAAGCACGTCGGCCCGTTGTTCATTTTCGCTGGCCCGTCAATTAATCGTTAACTAGAGGCCGAATCTAGAGTATATCACAAACGATTCAGTGGTCTGATGGTCGAGTGGACGGCAGGAGTAGGTGAGGTTGCGAGTTTGACTCCCCAACCTGAGTTGTTTTGCCTATTATTCGTAAAAGTTTCGCTGTATAGTTGCTAGACGGGCCGTGCCAGGCCGGCCCGCGTGCTTGAGACCGAGGCCCCGGCACGGCACTGTCATTTCACGGGCCGGCACAGGCACGGCACGCCACGGGCCGGACTGGCCCCGTGCCGTGCTTTTTTCGCGGGCCACGGGTCGGCCCGCAAAAGCCCGGCCCGATGGCCAGGTTTGGTCACGATCCCGACCTTTGATCGGGCATCTGCACGAATCGTGAGGCACTCCGCTGCCGTCGTCAATCGTCATCTCCCATTTCGCGGGTCGCCGGAGGAGTGGGGCTGTGCCGCTGTGGGCAGGCAGAGCGGCGGGTCAGCGATTCTCTTCGGCGCCACCGTCTCTTCCCCGCCAGATCTCGAACCTTCTAGAGGTTCACACTCCGCCAGGTCTCTTCCAGATCCCGAACCTTTTACTGCCTCCTCTCCAGATCCCGAGGCCGCGGTGGCCACGAGGACGCGAGCTGGGGATCAACGGGCGCCCGGGATCGCCGCACCCGCTCTTCAAGTCCTGCTGCATCTGCGCGGGATGCCGGTGAGTTTCTCGCGAGAGTAGTACTATACTAGTACATGGGTGATCGCAGTGGCTTCGCTCGGCTGCGTGCTAGCTCATGATCCCAATTCTTGCTACTGATGCTACTGAGTGGAGAAAAAACATCGTTCGGCTAGTGAACGAGCGCTTGTGATAATCTCCGGGATTATTAGCTGCGTGAGATCGTTAGATGCTACAGAGGACAGAATATGTAGCAAAAATATGTCCCCAAACAGGGTGTTGCAGTTTGTTGATTATCAGAATTGTGTTGTTCCAAGAGCCTGGTGACAGGTGACATTGTGACACAGGCTTTTCAGGGATGCGCTGACATTTGGGAGCATTTGGTTATATGCTCATGCCTGATTTGTAACGCTTAGCATCTTTTGATCTTTTTAGAGTATAAAAGAACCAGTGCCTTCTAACTCTGAAGATCATGAAGTAGTCGTGGCGGAGAATTTGAAGATGGTTGATATTCAGGACAAGGAAGTTACCATGGAAGGAATCTGCTCAGTAGCCGCTTACGATCAGTGGACGCCTCTCTCTGTCTCCGGGCAGCCTCCGAAACCCCGATACAAGGTCGTTACTTGTCTAGTATTTATTTGTTGGTTACCTTCTGATTTTGTGCTGGACTGTTTTCTCTTGTTGGTCCTGACATACCGGCTGCAATTGTGGTCTGCAGCATGGAGCTGCTGTAGTTCAGGAAAAGATGTATGTCTTTGGCGGAAACCACAATGGCCGTTACCTTGGTGACGTTCAGGTAAACTAGTCTCATCGTGATTCTCAGTAGGCCGTGCCTTCAGATGTTGTACTTGTTTTCTGGTTATTGAATCCAGTGAGGAATTTTTACTATGGCCTTTAACTGAGGCATATATTCCTTAACTAGTTACCTCAGGGATCAAACTTCTGATGATTGAATCTTTCTTTCTTTGATTGAAGGTTCTGGATTTCAAAAGTTTGTCATGGTCAAAGCTAGAAGCTAAAATTCAACCAGGACCTTCAGAACCAGCTGAAGCAGTTTTAGTTGCTCCATGTGCTGGTCACTCACTGGTAATCATCAAACACTCTTTGTGGTTAGTTGTGTGAAATTGGTTTTTCTTCCAATGGTTGCGAGTTATAACTATCAGATTGCATCTGCCTTATAATCCCTGTAGATCCCGTCCGGAAACAAGATTCTGTCACTTGCAGGACACACCAGGGAACCGACAGAAAGTCTTAGTGGTTAGCCTAATACCTTGCTCATTTTTTCTGCTCCTATCTTATTGTGCCAGACCCCATTTTTTATTCAACGTATTTGTACCAGTAAAGGAGTTTGATCCGCAAACCTGCACTTGGTCAACCTTACGTACTTATGGGAGGTCGCCGGTATGTATGTTTTGTTTGTATTTATCTTTTTCAAAAGGGTCGGAAGTTTACACCTATATTTCCTATATGTTGCTTCATCTTTTTGGTCAATATATATTTCATGATACTTCGCTTTTTGTTTAGAGCTCACGTGGTGGTCAATCAGTGACTCGTGTTGGGGACACTTTAGTTGTGTTTGGAGGTGAAGGTGACGGCAGGTCTCTTCTGAATGACTTGCACGTTCTTGATCTCGAGACCATGACTTGGGATGAATTTGAGAGCACGTAAGTTCTGTGGATTTGTGTGATTGATCTAAACAAAAGTGGAGCTGCTTTGTTGAAATTGCACATATGGCGTTAAAAGTTCTTTTGTTTGAAGGATTGATTTGTTGTAGTCCCCATTAGAGGGGATCCTTACACTTGTATGTGGAGACATAAAGTTCAAAGTTATGTGAAAAGTCTACAACGTGTATCACCAGTAGCTGGCAATTATACTCTGTTTAGAGCGTGAAATGAAACTTGCTGTCAATGCATTATCTGGCTCTACTTTGAGGTGCAGGATTGATATCTCACTATTTAAAATTATTTCTTTGCAGAGGCGCTCCTCCTTCTCCAAGGTCAGAGCATGCTGCTGCATGCTATGCTGATCGGTATCTCTTTATATTTGGTGGGGGATCTCATTCGACATGTTTCAGTGATCTATATCTCCTTGACATGCAGACTGTGAGACTTCTCATTGTATTTGGTGGTATTCATTGCATTGGGAATTCCCAGTCAATAACCTGACTGTTAATTGCAGATGGAGTGGTCAAGGCCAGAGCAGCATGGTATGATTCCAGAACCAAGAGCAGGCCATGCAGGCGTAGCGTTTGGGGATTACTGGTTTATTACTGGTGGTGGTAATAGTAAGAAAGGTACGGTTGAAATGTTATGATTTTTTACATTGGGTTACCAAACAGAGGAAATGAACGAGCACATTAGTGTTAAAGCAGCTCCCTATTCATCTATAATTGGTTATTCCACTTTGCTTTCTAAAAAGCAGCTCACAGAACTGTCATCACTCACATGTGGCTAATGCATTGCAGGTGTTCCAGAAACACTCGTGCTTAACATGTCTACTTTGGAATGGTCCGTTGTTACTAGTCTTAAAGGTCGTGCGCCCCCTACAAGTGAGGTTAGCTGTTTTCTTTATCTTGCAATTTGTGAGTGCAATGGGAACCTTCATGTTGCATAGCATCATATATGCTTCGCACAGTTACTTGTAAACTCTCTGAACAGTTTGAATAAATGAAGAAAACGTCCTTTGGTTTTAGAAGTCCAAGTTGCTTATTTGAACTAGGTCCACGAAAACAATGCTACGAGTTTTCAGGATCTCATAATAGTGAAGTTCACATAGTCATACCACTAAATGTAGTTATATTCTTGGTTAATTGTGATTCTACGATGTTATGCACCCAAGCTGTCACTGATCTGCATGGTGTCCTTTAACACAGGGCTCGAGTTTAGTACTTCACACAATTAATGGAGAAGATTTTTTGTTGTCGTTTGGAGGATACAGTGGACGTTACAGCAATGAGGCATGTTTCTCCATCATTAGTTTATTTTCTGATGTATATGTTTATATATTTAACTTTTTTTTTGTCTAGGTTTATGCTCTGAAGACCAGTTTCAGACCAAGTGTGTCATCGAATGGCTTGACCCCATTATCTGCAGAAGCAGGTTCTAGCAGGGGGGCCATATTTGAAATTGAAGAACTTCAAGATAAAAGGGTAATACCTCAAGTGCATGGTTGCTTGATGGAACCATGGTTAACACTTTCTCTCTGTGTCATTTTCAGAATAACAAGGGAGGAGATATCAGCAAAACCTTGGTGCAAGCTATTAAGCATGAGAAGAACCAGCTAGAAGAAAAACTTGAGCGTGAAAAGATTCAGAGCTTACACCTGAAGACGGAACTAGCTGATGTGGAGAACAAAAATGTGGATCTTACTAAGGTAAGCTATACCACACTTGCTTAATTGTTGTAGGAAACTCCATAATTTTTTGCTTGCAGTGCTACTATTTGTGGGCTAAAGTTATCCCTCTACTATCCATTTTTCTACTTTTTTCCAAAAGGATAATGTGATCTCCATAAACAATTACTCAGAGATCTTTTTTGTGATTCATAGTTTAAATATTTAAGGCTCTATGCTTCAGAAAATAAACTCAAACCACTATTCCCACTATTCCCTATTATAGGTTGTCACCGCAACAGTATTATATTTTTTATATGTTTGTGATTAAATTGGACTCTCAAAGGTCGTCTCACTGTATCAAAACCTCACAGTGAAAAGCATATACACATCCAAGAGAACCATAACAAGGTGAAAGTTGAATATCATCAATTGTGTGTGTTAGGATGCTCTCATTTGGCAAGAAACTAGATTTAAGCTTTCTGTGATCAAGTCTATGTGCTGTTTGCTATGCAGGAACTCCAGTCAGTTCGCGATCAACTTTTGGATGAAGCAGCAAGGGCTTCCAATCTCGAGGTAGGAGAAAGTTCTTTGGTAAAGGGTCAGAACCATGCTCTAGGATTTGATGAATTGGCTGGATATATGATATTCCTTTTCATATTCTTCTCTTGGGATTAAACTGATGATAATAATGTTTTCCCTCTTGCCAAATCGGCAGAATGAAGTTTCAGATATTCAACAACGGCTGCAGAAGATGGCAACCGTTGAGAAGGAGTTTGAATTGCTTCGGAACATAAGGGAGGGCGGGTCTGACAAATCAGCTTCAGGGAGCAACAAGAGGCCTGGGGGTGGGGGCTTCCAGAGGTGGTACGGAGACGAGAGCTGAAGCAGCAGGGACACTTCTTTAGCGGCGCATTTTCTTTCTTTTTTGGTCGTTTCTGATCATTTTCTTTTTGGCGAATCCAGTACTGATGGGCGTATGAAAAGCTTGAAATTCTTTTTGCAAAGGAACAGGATGGTAGCAAATTGCAGGATCAAATGATCAACTGTACCAAGAACTTGAGAAACTTAATAGTGTTATATTATCTGGGGCATTTTTTTGTTCTATTTGCCACTATTGTTTTATTGGTTCACAAAGAAATTACTGGCAGCTTACTGTCATCTGCCTGCAGGTTTCTCCAATTTGACACAAGTGTTTCGATTATACTCGTACATACTATGCAAGTTTTCACAATAGACAAGGAGCTTGTAGCTTGTATTGAGACACTATTATGCCAAGTCATTGACACAAAGGGAAAACTGAAGTAAAATACCTAGTAAATACAAAGAGAGAACTTTATTGGGGCACTGCTATTCTAAGCCATTGGCAAAAATGTACAAACTCGTCGTAAATACACAAAAAATATAGTATGATCATTCGACAATGCTATGCATAAACACAAGGGCGTATATGTATGTCTTCTAATTCCCATAAACAGAACATTCATGGGCAAGCTTGAAAAAAAAAAGATATAACCTTCGTTTTCATGTCATCGCCTAAAACACTGGCAAGCTGGTCTTGGGAAAATACAGCCAGAGTACAGGACAGTTAATAAATCCGGCCAAATGCTCCATTTACTTTGGGCCTGCGTGCAATGAGAAAGTTAAAGAAGAGGTGAAAAGTATTCTATAGGTGTCAGTAGAGAACTTTGAGACTAAATATTTGGGCCTTCCTACACCAGAAGGAAGAATGTCTAAAAATAAATTCCAAAGCCTCCAAGGTAAGTTGGCTAAGAGATTAATGCAAGGCGAAAACCATATGGCTCAAGGTGGAAGAGAAGTGCTGATTAAAGCTGTTGCGCAAGCCTTGCCTACCTATGTTATGGGAGTGTACAAGTTGCCTTTAGGTCTGTGCGATGATCTAACCAAAATAATTAGGGATTTTTGGTGGGGATCAGTGGAAGGAAAAAGAAAAACCCATCGGGTGGCTTGGGATGTCATGCTTAAACCAAAGTCAAGAGGCGGGATGGGATTTAAGGATATGAGAATGTTTAACCAATCACTCCTAGCACGCCAGGCTTGGCGGTTAATTAAGAATCCAGAGTCCCTATGTAGCCAGCTACTACGAGCAAAATATTATCCGAATGGTAATCTGGTTGATACAGTGTTCACGGGGAATGCCTCGTCAACGTGGCGGGCTATTGAATATGGCCTAGAATTGGTGAAAAAAGGAATTATTTGGCGGATTGGCAATGGCGCTAAGGTACGTATATGGCGAGATCCATGGATACCCCGGAAGGAATATTTTAAAGTCATCTCTCCAAAACGAAGATGCAGATTAAAGTGGGTTTCAGATTTACTGAATCCAGATGGATCGTGGAACATGCAGCTGCTGAATAGATACTTTCTACCTGTTGATATTGACTGTATAATTAAAATTCGACCATCAAGAAGGAATGATGAGGATTTCATTGCGTGGCAGCCAGATAGCAAGGGTATTTTTACTGTCAAGAGTGCCTATGGGGTGGGTATGGAAGAACAATTCAGGCAATCTGACCTGGGAAATACAAGTAGCCGGCCTGATGGTACTAACACGACGTGGCAGTTGATCTGGCAAAGTACAGTACCACCAAAGGTGCGCACATTTGCATGGAGAGTGGCTAAAAATGGTTTAGCAACACAACAGAATATGGCTAGGAGGAAAATGGAGACGATGGCCACATGTAAAATATGTGGGCAAGAAGACGAAGACACGTTCCATGCATTGGTTACTTGCCCACATACAAAAGGCCTATGGCACAATATGAGGAAATGCTGGGATTTGCCAGGAGATCACGTGCTACAGAATACAGGAAAGGATTGGATCCTAGTACTTTTGGCCAAATTGAATGAGGTTCAGAGGATGATGACAATGATGGTGTTGTGGCGTGCTTGGCATGTGCATAATGAGATAACACATGAAAAGCCGGCGCCGCCTGTTGAAGCCTCAAAGCGATTCTTATGCAGCTATGTTGATACTCTGCTGATGATCAAACAAGCCCCGATGGCGGATGTATGCAAGGGGAAAACAGTGATTTCTTATGTTGGACAAGTTGATAAGAAAGAAGGAGTAAAAACAGGAAAACAGAGACAGAAATGGGAACGACCACCTAGAGGAAGACTGAAATTGAACGTAGATGGAAGCTATGTGGAGGAAAGTGGCGAGGCAGGCGCTGGTATGGTTCTAAGGGACCACGATGGAGAAGTAATTTTCTCAGCCTGTCGCAGTATTGAGAATTGTTCGTCGGCACTGGAGACGGAACTTGCGGCGTGTGATGAAGGACTGAAGCTCGCCCTTGCTTGGTCGATGGAACCGCTTGTTCTTGAAGTGGATTGTGCAAATGCAGTCAAGATGTTGTCGGCACAAAATCAGGACCAATCTTCTTTAGTCCATCTAGTTAATAGTGTTAAAGAGAGCGTAGCAGAAAGAGATGTTATAGTTACAAAGATTGGTAGAGATCAAAATGCTGCTAGTCATCTTATGGCACAAATAGGTAGACAGGAGCATCACACCCAGTTTTGGATTAGGGGTGCTCCTGAGGTTGTGTTGAACACCATTTGTAAGGAGCGTGATACTCTTTTAAGTTAATGGAATGTCCTTTCCCGAAAAAAAAAACACTGGCAAGCTGTGGAGTCACGCTGGAGCGGATAGTGACGCCCAAAATATTTGAGTTAGGCGGATGCCCAGGGAAAAAAAAAGGCGACACCCTGCTCGCCTGAGCGTTGACTAGGGTGGTTGGGTCCACCCAGTTGAACTGGCAAGATTTTTTTATTACTTTAAGATCTTTTTAAGCACAGTTGATGATTATTAATAGATTGATGGAATTTCGTAAAAAAAAACTAGCAGGGATTTTTTGTTGTTGTGTGTGTAAGGGGGGGAGCTGTGAGGGCTAAGACAAATCGAGCGGGAAGGAGAGAGAATCGACCACTCCAGAAGAGAATCAGACGGGAGTGAGAGGGAACCTGAGCCGCCACCACCACCAAGCTTCACCACCGCCGCCAAGCTTCTTTGTCCGCTCCACCTCCTGTAAGCCTTCTTCCTTAGGGCATCTCCACATGCACGACCCAACCGGTCCGAACGCGTCTGAACAGACGCGTGGGTCGGTCACGCCCCCTCCAGCGGGGCGACCCATTCCGGCTCGACCCATCCGTGCACCAAATTTGGGCAACGGTTGCGTCCGGGCAGACAGCGAGCATGTCCTCCCGCGGGGGCCGAGGGTCCGCATGGCAGCGACCCAACGACCTTCTTCCACTAACCATCAATGGAGAGAGGTAGGCTACTCCAAAGGTTGGCCGCGCCACCGATGTTTCCTCTCTTGCGCTGGCGGGGCCCGACGCCTACGCTCCTACCGCCACACATCAATGCCGTCACTTCGGCCTCCGCGTCGACATCCAATGTCGTGCCTTTTTAAACAGGCCACTCGCGGCCATCTTCTTCCACACCACACTCTCCTCCCTCCCATCCTTCACAACCAGTAGCAAGCCATGGCTAGCGGCATTTGATCGAGGGGGGGGGGGGGGGCGTCTAGGACGACCACCGGGCCCTAGCCGTGGGCGTCGAAGTAGACACGGAGGGCGCGACCAGAGCAACACGCCGCCACGGTCTCCCTCACCACCAGGGCCTAGCCGTGGCCGTTGAGGAAGGCGTGGGGGGGGGGGGGCGTGGCCAAACCAGCGCGCGTCGCGATCTCCCTCACCACCGACACCACCACCACCGTTGTTGCTAGATCTCGGGCCCATGGACACCAACAACTTCAAGTTCGCCGTGACCATCCCCTCGAGCATGGAGTCGGACAAGATGCTCCTTCACCGCAAATTCGCGTCGCTGCTCAACGGCGCAGAGCCCGAGCAGGTTGTGTTGTGGGCGGCCGGTGGCAAAACCCGCACGTGGCCGGTGGAGGTGTTGTTCGATCGCCTCAGCCAGACGTTCCTCGCCAACAGATGGGAGGAGTTCGTCCGCGCGCACCAAATCCAAGTCGCCCACTTCGTTGTCTTCAAGTACGATGGCAAAGCCATGCTCACCGTCAGCGTCTTCGACCACACCATGTGTCGTCACCACTACCACTCCGACTCCGACGAGTAGGCTTAGCACTAGACTAGGCTTTATACTCACCGTGTATCGTTTTTGGAATCAAATTTTGCAATGTGGGCATCGGCCATTTGCAATGACAAATTTGCATTCAAGTCTAGAAATATTTTACAAGCAAACCCAACCTAGAACAACATTCTAACTATGCGCTGCCTACGACGCTAGCAGGTCGACGATATCCCATTCTTTTTTGAGAGAGCGATAGATCGCAATCGGGTCTGCAACTCCTCTTCAGCTTGGGCGAGGCGGGCACGCAGGTGAGCGTCGTCAGGATTGGCCCGCACCGCTGTCAGGGCCCCATCGCGCATGTCTGTGAGCGCTTAACGCCGACGGTGCTCCGGCAGAAAGACACAACCATTACCTACCATGTGAAAGGCTCGCCGGTGGTTCCGTTGCGGTCAAAGTGAGTGCGTCGTCGCTGCCAATTGCTGTACAAACTGAATATCTACAGCCACCCCGAACACCCCGAAATCGGAGACGACAACACTTTCGGTAACTCCGACAGGCCCAGCGGTCACGACGACTCTTCTTTGTCGCGGTTGCGATCGCCAACATCACAGACGCGGTTGGAAACACCCAGAACAAACGAAAAGCAATGGAAACACACTGAAAATATACCGGCGCCAGCACCGGCGGCTGGCGGCTACAGTAAAATGGCCTATTTGCCATGCACGGACAAATGGTGCGGTTGGCAATTTTTTCGACCCAACCGAATAAAAACGGACGTTTGTTATGGGTCGCCGATCCAAATTACTTTGACTCAAATTTATCTAGATTCGGATGTATCTAGCACTAAAACATGTCTAAATACATCCGAATCTAGACAAATCCAAATCAATTAATTTGGATCAAGGGACTATTATTTATTATTATAACGCCCAATGCCTAGTTGTCGTCTAAGCAGCGACATGTCGACGTGTTGACTCAACTCTTCGAGCTCACTCGACTCCACGACGTCCAAAGTCCGAACAAAGGATATACTAACATACTGGTTTTACAAAATCAAGTGGCCACCATTGAGCAGCCAGGTTCGCATTGATGACAACAACTAAATCATGCAACATATGCTGCCCCCAGAATTCTACAAAATCCAAAAAGAGAATGATTTTCCTGCCCCCATGCTTATCCAAACATGTTTGGAAGAGGCCTTCTAGCCATGTACGCGTCAACCATCTGCATAAACAGGACATTGTCAAATCAGGGCAGGACATATCTGCTGAGATATATCATTTGAGCATTTTCATTTAGCAAGTATCAGCGGATTGTTCATATCAGTGTGTTCATGGGCGCGTCTACAGATCCATAATATGTAGAGAATGCGGTGCATACCTTCTCAGTAACTAGAGCTCTAGCAATTTTGTGCCTTTCAACCATCTCTGATAGAACCGTAATCAGAATCTGCTTCACTTCACCAGTCAGCAACTTTCCTTCCTTGTACTCCTGGTATTGAGTTTCAGAAATTAGCACAGTTTAATTAAGTTAAATAAATAGATGAAATAATAGCAAGTAGTAGTTTATTATATGCAGCATGAACTTGTGATATTACCTTCTTTATGTTCTCGAGTTCATCATCATCTTCAAGGAAGAAGTTCAACCACTTGATTGGGACATCCACCTAAATACACCAATGACAGTTCACCCGTTGGTTTTGTCTTATGTACGTCACATTCCAGCAATATGGCAGGGATACAGTGTTGCACACTTTACTACTCCAGTAATTTCAGTAAAGTGTCCAGGATACAGTGTTGCACATTTTAGTACTGATGAATATACTATTGTTGGCTTCAATAACGGCAAAACTCAAATAAAGTGGCCTGTCTATCTTCATGTTTTTTTTGGACTTGGTAGCTTTTGTTCATATACTCGTACTCCCTCCGACCCATATTAGTTGACTCGGATTTGTCTAAATTCGAATGTACCTAGACTTGTTTTTAGTGTTAGATACATCCGAATCTAGACAAAAACAAGTCAACTAATTTGGGTCGGAGGGAGTACTAAAATTACTTATCTTATTTAAGTTCACCATTTCAACCAAATGGATGTCAGAATGGTGCATAGTACATGCGATCAAAGCAAAAATAGCCTTCTATCTACACTAATACTACCTCTGTTTGGGATTATTAGTCCTAAGGGCCAAGTTGCTAATACCAAGACACTCCATAACTCTCTCTCATTAATATATGCATGCACCAATAGTTTTACATGCATGAGAGAAGTGAGAGAAAAAGGAGAACATGCATTGGACGAGAGAGACTAATAAATGAGATAGCCCTTATAATCTCAAACAATATAAAAAAGCTCTTAGGACTAATAATCCCAAACAGAGGTAGTACATTCTAAATAAAAAGTGCTCAAATAACAGGAAAAAACGTACCTCAAGGTTAGCTCCAAGTTTTCTATGTTTTTCTTCCGAGTCCTGGCCACCTGAGAAGGCATACTTATTCACCTGGAAATAGTGGGGAAGTAAATAGAATAATGAGCCGCTAAAAGTTTCATGTTTGGCTCAATCTAGCAAACTTTTGACATAAAATAGGTCCAAGTGAATACATGTAATTGTTGTACATGTAATTGTTGGAAACATTTAGTGAGTGCAGACCTTTGTCTTTATTTCTTTGTTTGTATCTGTCACATATATCGCAGAGTTAGGATCACTAGCTGACATTTTCGTGTTCTCGCCCTGTAAAAGAGAAATAGGCAATGCAAAGCAATGAAATCAAAGTTAGTGCCATCCATAACAGGAGGTAACAAAAGACATGGCCATGGGCTCCGTAATAAGTTTAGTCTTGTCAAGTTCAAAAACAGCTAGATTGAGAAAATAGCAAGTACACAAAAGTAACTAGAAGCAATCAAATTGCACCTGCCTTTCTCATAATTAGAAGTGGTATTGCAACTTTACAAATCATGGTATACTTTATAAATGTGGAACCCATAAATTACAATACTTAAGATACCTGTAACCAAAAAAAAGATGGTACTATTTCTATGTAACTACGTAAGCAATAATTTTTCTGTAAATCCTAAACAGACTGGCATAACATGAAATTCAACATACTGAGCATGAGACCTTGTGTTGTGCCTCTATGCATAAACTATTTTTGTGTGGTCATGTTGAACTTCTATGCAGAGTCCTATGAGCAGCGGCCGTGCAGGCCAAAAGCAGTAATACCTTGCACGTACATAATCAGAACAATGTAGGATAAAGTAGAAGAGTCAAAGTGTCCATGTTGGATATGATTTGGTATTTAAACTAAGTAGACCCCAATTCAATTAGGAAAATAAAATTGTAGTTCGCTCAAGAGTTTTTCTTGTGATTCAACTTGTGGATCAAGTTAGTTGTTCTACATTTTGGACAAGCAACCATAAAAAGAATTTCTAATAAAACTCAAAGCCTCTCTTCCATGTCAGGGAAGAGCCATGCCCCCGGATTGAAGAGGGTTAGTGCCCTATACTCGTCATTGGACCATAATCGTACCCGGACTACTTGTTGTGGACTAAGGTCTATAACACCTGAAGTCATTAAGTTCTAAATCCATGTTCCTCAGAAAATAAGTTTACCTGAAGAGCTGGGAAAAATCTTGATTCAATCAGCGATGGCTTCTGATATCCAATTCTTGGAGCAACATCACGGGTCATCCTGAAATAAGGATCCTGGAAGAAGAAAATAACCGAATGAGGAACTGAAGTTCATGAACCAAGTCCTGAACATTTACCAACAATTTAGTACCTTTGATGAAATTACTCAGAGATGCATTCATGACAACTTATTTACAGATAAGCATATCCAGAGTTTGCACGCAGTAAATTATAGGAATGCCAGCAAGCACATATGTAACCAATGATATTGGACCATATCCAGAGTTTCCAAAAATGTGTCTTTACCTGGTCTATTGCACAAGGTATCAAGCACCGTAGTTGGTCATTGCCAGAAAAGAGGTGGGGAAATGACGAAGGGAATGATGGTACTGCCTGCACAGGAGGAAAGCTACTCTTTCCAATGTGATCCTCTGGAGTGAATCCAAATATTCCTACAACCTGTTTCAAGAGCAAATTATATTAGCAAAAGATAACACATCAACAGAAGCAACTGAGCCCCCTCATGTACAAAAATAGTTTTCTTAATTGAACAGATCTTACTTTATTATACGTCACACATCTGGCAACTTTAACCATGTTTTCATAAAAGGCACTGCCAGAAGAAAAGAGGATTGTTAATTGTTCATACCGTAATAACTAAACTAAGATTTACAAGGTCATATAGGATGAAAGATCAATCGAGGAAAAAAATTAATAAAGTAATCTTACCCGCCAACAAAACCAAAATCAGAGAATATGAAAGTCCTCTCAATGTCAAATCCACATGCTATAATGTCTTTTGCATTCTCACGAGCAAGCCTTTTACTTTCCTCAACAGTCAAATTTTTCCACAGGAATTTCTCGTCATCAGTTAGCTGTATCACAAGAGGAACTTTGAAAGCATCCTGCAGATATCTGAAGAAAGATCCTTATGGTTAATCAGCATTGATAATTTTTATTTTAAACAAGAAGTTATACTGCAATTTAAGGTTCACAAGATCAATACAAAGAGAGTAGAGAGTGTAAATAAGTCCATGAAATGCAGCATACTATGTACTAGTTTATTTCTGTGTGCAAGTGCTTACAGCTTTTCCATTATTCTGTTGGCCCTTTATTCACTACATAAACTATGACAAAGTTGGAGGATTAGCTGCTGGACTGGTAAACTGATCGACAACAAATTTTGCCATCCTCAGTGTAGCCACATAGTTTTTCGCTAGCCAAAAAATACATTCTGTTCGATCGCAGCAGCATTGCCCAGATAAACAAGAGCAGTGGATCAAGAAAGTCTTCTTACTTGGTGAACATGAAGGGGACGAGGTGGCCCAGGTGCAGCGCCTCCGACGAGGGGCCCCTCCCCGTGTATAGGTAGAACTTCTCGCCCTTCTCGTAGACGTCCAGTATCTCGTTCAAATCCCTGCAACACACACACAACAAAATCCCAAAATTATGTAAGCGACTCCAGCTCCTCCTCCGCCTGAAAAGGTAAAAGGTAGGGTTTCTTTTACGGCACCGGTGGGCGAAGAAGAGGCCGCGGCGGAGGAACCGGTGCGGGGGCCGGCCGGTGAGGCGCCCGATGCGGTCGATGATCGTGGCGTCCAGGCGCTGGCAGCCGAACTGGTCGACGAGCTTGTCGTAGTCGATGCCGCCCTTCCCCGCCGACACCTCCCACGGGTTCACCACCTGCTCCTGCTCCTCCCTCTCCTCCTTCTTCTCAGCCTCCGGCGCCGCCGAGGCCATCGCTAGATCTCCTTCTCTTGATGTCTGCTCGTCGCCGGAGATGGGAGGCGGCGGCAGCTGGAGGGGATTGGGCGGCTTGTGGGGAGAGGGGCTGAGCTAAACGTTGGATCTATTTCCGCTCGTGCTTGGGCCCAGACTTCAGAAGTTCAGAGGCAACTGTTTACGTAAACGTGCATCGTTTACGTATTTTGCGGAATACGCAGCATCAACGTCGCTCAGTCTGACGTCTCGCGATTCAGGCCAACCCCATCCTAAATCTTCCCCGATCCAGGCGAGAAGGATCTCGCCATGGCGCCGCCGCCCACCGCCGCCGCGGCCGCCGTCCGTTGCCACCCGCAGGTCCTCCGCAGGGGCCTTCGCCCGGCGCCTTCGTTCCCGCTCCCCTTCGCCTCCCGGGTGGCCACCACGCCGCTCCGCGTCCCGCCGCTGCGCTTCTCGCTCTCCCCCGTCCCCAAGAGCATCACATCCCCGTCGTCCTCCAACATCCCCGTACAATCCCTCTTCACCGGGATCGTCGAGGAGGTCGGACGCGTGCGCCGCATCGGCCCGCCGTCAACGCCTCCAGGCGGCGGCGGTGGGGACGCTCCCGGCGTCGACCTCGAGGTCGAGACCAAGAACCTCCTCGCTGGGACGCAGCTGGGGGACAGCGTCGCCGTCGATGGGACGTGCCTCACTGTGGCGGCCATCGACGCCGCGGCATCCACGCTCACCTTCGGCGTCGCGCCGGAGACCCTCCGGTGCACGTCCCTCGGCGAGCGCGTCACGGGCGACGACGTGAACCTCGAGCGCGCCCTCACGCCGGCGTCCCGCATGGGCGGGCATTTCGTGCAGGGCCACGTCGACGGCACCGGCGAGATCGCCGCGTTCCGGCCCGAGGGCGACTCCATCTGGGTCACCGTGCGGGCGCCGCCGGAGATCCTGCGCCTGCTCGTGCCCAAGGGGTTCGTTGCGGTGGACGGGACCAGCCTCACCGTCGTCAATGTGAACGAGGAGGAAGGGTGGTTCGACTTCATGCTTGTGCGCTACACGCAGGACAACGTTGTGCTGCCGAAGAAGAAGGTCGGGGATAAGGTGAACCTCGAGGCTGATATACTGGGGAAGTATGTGGTGAAGCTCCTTGCCGGGAGAATGGAGGCAACCTCCAAGGCAGAATCTTGAGCTCTTCTTTTGGGCCGATGAACTCGTCCTTCTTCAGGTTGTATTAGTGCAATGTATTCTTACTTTCATCAATAAAAATGCATTTTGCACAACTCGGTTGGACTTTTTTCGTACAGTGGGTATACAGTTTGTAGCCCTGTTTCCATGTAACATAGCATTGCCGATAATGCGAGAAGGTTTTTTCCGGTGTGCATGTGTTGTAACGATTAGTAAATGAACAAGATTTTTTCTTAGTAGTTCATCTTATGGAGCTAGCATTTCCAGGATAACAATGATAAGTAGTGTTTGTTTAGAGTTTATGTTTCGTCACTGTCTGGCCTATATTGGTTGAAGACTAGTACTACCTGATTAATATGGCATGAACTCCTGGTTACTATTGTGATGAAGATGTATGTTTGCCTAAGAAGACTATGTCCTGTCTTTGAGTAATTATCACATGATTTTGTTTCAATGTGGATGTAAGTTTACCGTTTTGTAATGCAAAGACTGAATTAGATTGTAGTGTAGGCTGGCATTAGTACTAGTACTGGTCTTTGTGTTCTTAAAAGGCCTGTCTCGATGTTGATAATTCAATAATATTTCTTACTCCCTGAATTTGGAGAAAAGAACTATGCAATGATTGGATTAAGTTGCCTCACTGACCTTATTTCCGTGGTGAACCAGACGAAAAAATAGCAGAAATTTTAAATGTGTGTTTTGTTGCTACTATTGTAAGGTTATATTGCAGGTACTACTTGGTAATTTAGGGACTGTACGTAGTGGTACTATGATTGGCAAGTATATCATCACCTGAGGAAAACTATGCGTGTTTCCTCCTTTACTTGACAGCTATAAAAATGTTCATGTTCTGTGCTGACAAAATGTTGATGCAGCAATGCTAAGGTATAGTTAGTATATATCATATATGTATATGTTCAGTATGCACGTCTACTGCGTACTCATAATGCTGAGTATAGGCCACACATGAGGACCAATGCAGACACTACCATGTAGGGACGGATGTTAAACATGTTTCTGTGTTAATAAAGCAGGCTAGCTCCTCTAATTCTGTAAGAGCAACATGATGATTATCTATATCTTCTCTCGCTTTTCTCGGTTGACTGAAATCCTCTCTCGCTTTTCTCGAACTGATTGTGTCGTGCAGGGAGGAACCGAAGGCAGGTGGACTTTGATGACGCAGTGCTCGGTCTGGAGCCCTGCAAGCGAGATAAAGAGGGACTCCCCTAGAAATCTAGAATTGTGCTGGAGGAGACTTATTCAACCACATGCACATTTTGTAGTGACGAGACACAAACGGCACATTTGATCAGCAGCAACAACCAGCAGTGGTGGCCCCTGACACCATGATATGTGTCTCTACAGGCTAAACTCCTAAATGGATTATTTGACTCCTATACAAACCTACGATATTTGTTATACTTGTTTATTGGATTCTTTTTGAGGAAAACATATCTGGTACTTCCTCCGTCTCAAAATAGATGTCGCAATTTTTTCTAAATTTAGATGTATCTAATACTGAATAGTGTCTAGATACATGCAAATTTTGATAAATTCCCGACATCTATTTTGAGATGGAGGGAGTATTAATAATTAAAGGAGAACAATACATTGTACTGCATTATAAACAATATAGGCGAAATTGTACAATGTTTGTTACTTGTCGGTCTATTGGCTTCTTCTTGAGGGCCTTCTTCTGGATTTGCTGCTGGGCAGGTGGTAAGTGTGCTTAAGACTCAGGGGTTGTCTTGATGATGTTGTGTCCTACGCTTTCCTTCCTGTACCTTTGCCTTGATGGGTGCTTTCTATTCGGCATGCAGGTGGGAAATGGTCCAAACGAAGCTTTCTGCCGTTTGTAAGTACTTATGGTAATGCATCATTAACAGCTAGTGCATCTGGTGTAGTGGTATCATAGTACCCTCCCACGGTACTGACCAGGGTTCGATTCCCTGGATGCGCAATATTTTTGTCCTTACCCTTATTTGTTTGTTTGAACTAGGACAATATATTGGTTTGTATAATTTAATACTCCCTTCCTGAGAAGTCAAGCTACGGAAAATTTAACCAAACTTTTTAAAAAAACTATAAAGAACTATCATATTATAAATATCATGTGAAAATATGTCTCCTGATATATCAAAGGGTATATATTTTATATTATAAATATTAATATTTTTTTCTAAAAACTTGGTTAAAGTTTACATTGTTTGACTTCTTCAAAAAATTATATGACTTAAGTCTTGGGACGGAGGTAGTACTAAATAGTAAGCGTGCACGTGCGTTGCACGTCTTATAATATGTATAATAGAATTAAATTTTTTTAATTTTAATTCTCTTTTAGCAAGTTTTTATCAAGGTACCTAAATAGGTCTCTTTCCTAAATAACAATGTGAGCGTGAGTTCTCACGATCACGATCCACCCACATGTTTTCACGTAAAAAATCCATAAATATATTATAATTTAGAACACTAAATGAATTAGAAAAAAGGGCTTACTCCAATAAAGTAGACACCTTCAATCATGCTTGAGTTTGATGTTTCGGATTTTGCATGACCACAATCGTACGATCGGTGTAATCTATGTTGCCTTCGTCATCGTCAAGTCTCCATTTCTTATACCATCGTCATTCAGTTCAGAGTTAACTAAAATAACAGCTATTTTTCTTCTAAAACGTGTTATATGACCCTCTCGAGAAGTACTCCCTCCGTTTTAAAATATAAAATGTTTAGTTTTGTAAATGGAGTGTATTTAGATCTCTTTAGTATGTAGGTTCATTTTGGTTTGGAGTGAACCTATACACTAAAAAGGAGTCCAGATACACTTCTTTCATAAAGCTAAAACATCTTATATTTTAAAACAGATGGAGTAATCAATAGATAAGCTTCACATAATGGTTGAACATGGAATATCGTTCTGACAAAGAGCCAAATATACCCGCTAAGGAGTGTCGGATAAAATATTCCCCGTGAGGACCCTCTCCATGAAATTTAGCATCGACGAGCAGCAACAAAGGATAACATATATGATATGAAATTTTGGTGACACAAAGTTTATTATATTCAATACAAATAATTATCAAAAATATACTCCCTCCATCTAGAAATAAGTGAATTGAACTTGTTCAGATTTGTATATATCTGAACATATTTTAGTGTATAGATACATTCGAATCTAGACAAAGTCAATTCACTTATTTCTAGACGGAAGGAATATGTTTATATGGAAAACCTTCAGTTTTTTGCACTCTACTCTACACTCTTCAATAAAAATAACGGTCGAATTGGACAACGTGTTGTCAGGACAAAATGGACAACGCCCTGCACTCTACTCTCAGTTCTCCACTCTGTAGCCCCTCTCTCTCTCCCGTCAAGCGCCCCTGCATGTCTCCCCGCCGGTCCCCATTCGCCGCACCTACCTATCCACCGCCCATGTCTGTCTCCCCGCCGTTCCCCATTGGTCGTCCCCAGCTCCCTCACTCGACCTCGTCAGGCCGCCCTTCCCTTTCATCCCCACCGTCGGCGTGAGGAATCGACTCACGTGCCCATCTCCGCCCCTCCTTTATCGAATCGGTCATTGAAGATCCCAAAAGACGTTCGAGCTTGGTATGCTCGTGGTCGACCTAGAGCAAGGCTCCGACGGAGGAGGACGCAAAGGCGTGAGCCTTGTCTCCACTGGATTAGCGGATTTGTCCACCACGCTTTGGAGGGCTCCACGGCACCGGTCTCCTTGTCATGCACTACAAGCTGATGGATTGGATCAATCTCCGAGGGACGCCGGCGATGAGGCTCTGCTCCGGCGGACGACTAAATATTTCCATGATTTGGTTTTGTGGCGTATGTTCTAGCATTCTATTTACTTTGTTGCAACTTCAGATATTAATTGTTTGTGGCACTTCATGGCCCTAAAAACCATCACATGTCGAAAAAAGGAGGAGAAATGAATAGACATGTGCAATTAGTCTATTCATTATCGTAATCGATGCAAACTAAATTACTGCCACGAATTTCTTCATAGTCGAAAGAACTAACCAGAAATATATAAATGTTTGCAAGCTTAGTACTAAAACTACAGAGTACTACTCAACATTTGTGTCCTCATCATCTGAATTCATGGGCACGTCAACTTGTTATTCATCGTCGCTCATTTCAACTTGCTGTTCATTGTCGTTCATATCAATGGCTTCATTTTCAGTAGCATCTTCACTCTCAAGTTCATCAACAATTCGAGTGTCAACACGCTCTAGGTCATCATCATCGTCAACTTCCTCGTCTTCCTCTACGTCCTCTAGTACAGGATCATTAATAAATGCTCTGATGTGTCATCTTCCTGGTATGCATCTTCATCAGACTGCTCAACTGCAACTTCAGTGCCATCATCCTTTTCTGGAACATCGTACACGTGCCTATGACAGAAAGTCTGCACAACCTTCCAAGGATCACCAAACTTTGTGTCATCCACATAAAAGCATGTATTTGCTTGGCTTGTCAAAATGAATGGTTCATTCTTGTACCACAGAGCGACGTATTGACACTTCGAAAGTATCCATCATCTTTCATCTTTGTTTTCTGCCGTCTTCAAGGTTAAACCAATCACAACGAAACCATACAACATATCTGTTTCGTACTTGTTTTTCAAGTACTCCAACTCAAACACTTCCTTTACAACACCTTAGTACTCCCTTTCTTCTCCGTCTTCACCAAATGAAGCTTTCAACATTACGCCTCAGGTTATTGTCATGATCGACCATACGAAACCTAGCACCATTCACATTGCATGCAATGTATCTTGCTACTCGTCTGTCTGTCCCATGTGCGAGTGAGCGGAGATCTTCAGATTTTTTTTCCAAATTCCTCACATGCTCCTTAAACCAATCTGTGAACTCTTTCTGTACTACCTCATCGATGTTATTCACACCCTTCCCAATTAACTCTTCTCTGAAAAGCCTAAAAAATCATAAAATGATATTACTAACGATAAATCATTAAATTATAGATAAAGAAATATTTACAAAAGGAATGGCAAGGAAACTTACTTAATATATTATTTTGCCTTTTCACAATTATCTAGTACATACCAATCCAACTTGTCGAACTCACCTTTCAAATTCATCAACTCGGGTTTTTCTAAGGGTTTAGCACCATCTGTAAAGTTTGAAACATACAAGGATGAACTGCTTGAACCTTATCTTGGTTCCTTTCATCTTCGTTGAATCTGGTTTTCGTATCCTTACTGAACCATCTTGAGCAAAAAGTCATACACTCATCCACTAGGTAGCCCTCAACAATTGAACCTTCAGGCTGCGATTTGTTACACACAAATGCCTTAAGATACCCAAGTCTTCGCCCAATTGGATACATCCAACTGAACTGAACAGGCCCCCTAAGAAGTGCCTCTTCAGGTAGATAAATAACTAAATGCACAACTACATCAAAACATATAGGTGGGAATATCATCTCAAGCTTTCAAAGAATAATACCAATTTCAACTTGCATTCGATGTAGCACATCCTTTCTAAGAGTTTTGGCACATAGCTGTCTAAAAAACTGCTCAATTCAGTAATGGCCTCGTAGATTTCTTTTTATTTAATACCTCTCAGCCCAGCTGGCAACACACGCTGGCAATCATGCGTCTTCAAACCGACCAATAGTATCCACACATCTAGCAAGGTTACTAGCATAACCATTTGGTTATCTAATACTCGCCAGATACCTGCACAATTTTAACTTGTCTTCCTTCAACAACGTCTGCTTCACATAACTATCCCCCTCTTTTCTCATCCAATACTTTCTCCTTATTTTAAATTTCTTAAAATCCACTCTACCACTGATAGTGTCCTTGTTCTTTCCATCCAATTCAAGAAGGGTACCAAGGATATTGTCTAATATTGATGGGATATGCCGAATGGGATATGCCCAGCAGGACGTTTCGACTGGGCCAAGGGCCTTGCGAGTGGGTCCACAGGACGGCGACTGTAATGCGACTGAGAATAAGCCTGGCGACTGGAAGCTGGAGGCCCAGAAGCGTAGCTGAATCCTAGTCGGATTAGGTTAAATCCTCCGGATCCTTGACTAGTTCGGTTGTATATCTGTAAACCCTAGTGAGGTACCCCCTATATAAACCTTCCTAGGGTTCCTTTTGTACTCACGTTCCATCATACACCCCTACAAGCGACTCGATGCCTAACCGCTGAGCTCGCCACCCCTATAACTCGCTCGCTACCAATATAATCTAGCAGGAGTAGGTCTTTACCCTCCGGGGGTTGAACCAGGGTAAACTCATGTGTCTCCTCCCCATCTCGCTCCGCAGATGGCCATCAGCTCTTGCCCTCAATCCTATCAATCGCTACCCCTGGTAGTGAATGTCGTGGTCATTCCCACGACAGTGGCGCCCACCGTAGGGGATGGCCGGTCTGGCCTGAGTTTTGCGGCGAGATCCTATTCGCCAATCGATTGGACGATCGCCACCGGCCGTATGATCGCCAGTGGCGGGATCTTGTAGATCCTGCCCAACAACTACATCCCGCCATCACGCCCAATCACGCACAGCACGGTGATGCCAATCGGCACCATGAACCTGTTTGTCGGCTTCACCGACGTAGTCGACCCGGCGGGAACGGTGATCGTCGGTGGTGTTGGAGATATGCCCAAGAGGCAATAATAAAAGTGGTTATTATATTATCTTTGTGTTTATGATGAATGTTTACATCCCATGCTATAATTGTATTATAAGGAAAAACTGATACATGTGTGTTTTTTAAACATAAAAGAGTCCCTAGTAAGCGTCTTGTGGAACTAGCTTGTTGATTGAATGATGATCATGGTTTCCTGATCATGGACATTGGATGTCATTAATAGCAAGGTTATATCATTAGGAGAATGATGTGATGGACACACACTCATAGTAAGCGTAGCATAAGATCAAGTCATTAAGTTCGTATTGCTATAAGCTTTCAAATGCATAGTAACCTAATCCTTCGACCATGAGGTTATGTTAATCACCATCACCGGATGGGTACTTTGATGACATCAAACACCGCTTCGTAACTGGGTGGTTATAAAGGTGTCATTGGGTATTCTGAAAGTATGTGTTGAAGCGCATGAACCAAGATTGGGATTTGTCCATCCATATGACGGATAGATATGCTCTGGGCCCTCTCGGTGGAATGTCATCTAGATAGCTTGCAAGCATGTGACTGGGTCACAAGGGATGACATAACATGGAACGAGTAAAGAGTACTTATCAGTAATGAGGAAGAACTAGGTATGGAGATACCAACGATCAAACCTCGGATAAGTAGAATATCGTGTGACAAAGGGAATTGGTTTCGTATGTTAATGGTTCTATCGATCACGAAGTCATCGTTGAGTATGTGGGAGCCGTTATGGATCTCCAGATCCCGCTGATGGTTATTGATCGGAGAGGTGTCTTCATCATGTCTGCATATTCACGAACCGTAGGGTGACACACTTAAGGTTCGAAGTTGTTTTAAGTAGATATGGAATATGCGTTGGAGACCGAATGTTGTTCGGAGTCTCGGATTGGATCCAGGACATCACGAGGAGATCCGGAATGGTCCGGAGAATAAGATTCATATATTGGGGATCATTTTCTAAGTTAGGAAATGTTCCGGAGTGTTTGTATGGAGATTCTAGAAGGTTTCAGAATGTTCTGGAAGGTTCTAGAAGAGTTCTTGGTGTTTGCTTGAAAACCAAGAAAGGGTCAAAGGAAACCTTGTGGGGCGAGACACGGATTCGTGGGGGAGGAGGACTCCTCCCCCCCTTCCCAACCCGTCGGCCATAGGAGGGGAGTCCTACTAGGACTCCCCCTCCCCAGGCGCGCCTCCCTCCTTTAAATAGAAGGGAGGGGGCGCCCCCTCCTAGCCCTCTCTCATAACAAGCTCTAGCTGCCGCCTCTCTCCTCTACCTTCGCTCTGCTCCGGCTTAGGCGAAGCCCTGCAGAATTCTCTCCTCCACCACCACCACCAGCACACCGTCGTGCTGCTGGGATTCTGTGGAGAAGATCTACTACCTCAGCTGCTCGCTGGAACGAGGAGAGGAAGGTCTGCTTCGACTCCGCACGTGTGACCGACTGCGGAAGCGCTGCCGGAACGCGGCGCCGGAAGGATCGTCCACACGATCTTGAGATCGGCAAGTGATCGACTACATCAACCCCGAGATCTAATCTCGTAACGCTTTCAGATCTACGAGGGTTAGTACAGATCTATCTCGTTGTACATGTCTAATAGATTAGATCTTGGCTTTTATCTAGATTAGATCTGGGTTTTGTTCGTTCTTGCGGTAGAAATTTTTTGTTTTCCATGCTACGAACCCATCAGTGGTATCAGAGCCTTGTCTATGCGTAGATATGTTGCACGAGTAGAACACAATGATGTTGTGGGCGTTGGTGCTCGTGCCGTCTTTTGCTATGTGTGTACTTTGCATCTTGCGGTATGGTGGGATGAAGCGGCTCGGGCTAACATTACATGTCATCGTACATGAGACTTGCTCCACACTTGACGTGTAACTTGCTTTGCACAAGTGGCTTTGCGGGTGTCTGTCTCTCCCATCATAGTATAGATCCAATCTACACTTTGCACTTGATAGCACTTGTATCAACGTTGTGGTTCAGTTTCGTAGGTAAGATCCGTTCTTATTCGAAAGCCCCAAACCACGTAAAACTTGCAAAGAAAATTAGAGGCGTCTAACTTGTTTTTGCAGGGGTTTTGTGATGTGATATGGCCATCATGTGATTGTGATTATATTTGATGTATGCAATGATCCTTGTTGTAATATGGCAACCGGCAGGAGCCTAATGGTTGTCTTTAATTCTGTTAAGACCTGCGTGTCTATTCATCTTGTAATAGCTTTATTCCAAGTAGTTGTAATAGTTGCTGGTGATGATGGACAACCATGAAGCGGCGCCACTGACCTTGACGGAATGCTGGTGATGATGGAGATCATGTCCGTGCTTTGGAGATGGAGATCAAAGGCATAAGAAGAAAGGGCCATATCATATCACACTAATTATGAATTTCCTGTGATGTTAATCCTTTATGCATCTTGTATTGCTTAGATCGCGACAGTAGCATTATAAGATGATCCCTCTCACTAAATATCAAGTAATAAAGTGTTCGTCCTTAGTTGACACCGTTGCTAAGACTCGTCGTCTCGAAGCATCTCGTGATGATCAGATGTGATAGATTCTACGTGTGCATACAACGGGTGCAAGCCAGATTTGCACATGCAGAAACTAAGGTTAATCTTGACGAGCCTAGCATGTACAGACATGGTCTCGGAACACGGAATACCGAAAGGTAGAGCACGAATCATATAAGTGATATGATGAACATGAAGATTGTTCGCCGATGAAACTACATCCTCTCTCGTGAAGATCGGACTTGGTGTAGTGGACTTGGTTCGTGTAATCACTAAGACAATGTGAGGGATGTTGTTTTGAGTGGGAGCTCACCTAGTTAATTTAAGAATTAAAGTAGAACTCAATTTATCATAAACTTAGTCTAAACTACTTGCAAATTAGTTGTAGATTATGGCGAATCTCTCCATCAATTTCAATGCGTTCCTAGAGAAAGAAAAACTTAAGAACAATGGAAGCAACTTCACGGACTGGCTCCGTGGTCTGAAGATTTTCCTCAGGGCTGGTCAGATGACCTATGTGCTCGAAGCACCGCTAGGTGACCCACCTGCAGATGATGTCACCGATGACGTAAAGAATGTTTACGCCACTCGGAAAAATCATTACTCCACAGTTCAGTGTGCCATCCTGTACGGTTTAGAAACGGAGCTCCAGAAGCTTTTTGAGCACCACGACCCGTTCGAGATCATTAAGGATCTCAAGATCATTTTTGAGACTCACGCGGTCGTGGAGAGCTATGAGGCCTCCGAGAAGTTCTTTACCTGCAAGATGGAAGAGGGAAGCTCCGTTAGCGAGCACGTGCTCACCATGTCTGGGCACGCAAACAAGCTCCAAGAGTTGGGGATAATGATTCCTAATGAGTTAGGGATTCACCGTGTCCTCCAATCACTGCCACCGAGTTATAAGAACTTTGTGATGAACTACAATATGCACTGCACGAACAAGATGTTGCCTGAACTATCGTCCATGCTGAAAACTGCTGAAGTGGAGATCAAGAAGGAGCACCAAGTGTTGATGGTCAATAAGACCACCAATTTCAAGAAACAGGGCAAGCCTAAGAAAAAGGGCAACTTCAAGAAGGACGGCAAGAAAGCTGCCGCACCTGCTAAGAAGCCCAAGGCTGGTCCTAAGCCTGAAACTGAGTGCTTCTACTACAAGGGTGCTGGTCACTGGAAGCGTAACTACCCCAAGTACCTGACAGATCTGAAGAACGGCAACATCAAGAAGAAAGGTATATTCGATATACATGTTATTGATGTGTATCTTACTAGTAGTCATAGTAGTGCCTGGGTATTTGATACTGGTTCGGTTACTCATATATGTAACTCGAAATAGGAGCTGCGGAATAAACAAAGACTGGCAAGAGATGAGGTGACGATGCGCGTTGGAAATGGCTCCAAGGTTGATGTGATCGCCGTCGGCATGCTCCCTCTACATCTACCTTCGGGATTAGTTTTAAATTTAAATAATTGTTATTTGGTGTCTGAGTTAAGCATGAACATTATATCTGGATCTTGTTTATTGCGAGACGGTTACTCTTTTAAGTCTGAGAATAAAGGTTGTTCGATTTATATGAGTAATATCTTTTATGGTAATGCACCTGAGATAAATGGTTTATTCTTATTGAATCTCGATAGTAGTGATACACATGTTCACAACATAGATGCTAAACGAATAAAATTAAATGATAATTCTACATACATGTGGCACTGTCGTCTTGGTCACATTGGAGTGAAGCGTATGAAGAAACTCCATTCTAATGGACTTCTTGAATCACTTGATTTTGAATCACTTGAAAGATGCGAAGCATGTCTAATGGGAAAAATGACTAAGACTCCATTCTATGGAATAATGGAGCGAGCTACGGACTTATTGGAAATAATACATACCTATGTGTGCGGTCCAATGAGTGTAGCATCGCGTGGTGGATATCGTTATGTTCTCACTTTCACGGATGACTTAAGTAGATATGGGTATGTCTACTTTATGAAACATAAGTCCGAAACTTTCGAGAAGTTTAAGGAATTTCAAAGTGAAGTGGAAAATCATCGTAACGAGAAGATTAAGTTTCTGCGTTCTGACCGCGGAGGTGAATATCTGAGTTATGAGTTTGGCATGCATTTAAAGAAATGTGGAATACTTTCGCAGTTGACACTGCCGGGAACACCACGGCGTAATGGTGTGTCCAAACGCCGTAATCGAACTCTCTTAGATATGGTTCGGTCTATGATGTCTCTTACAGATTTACCGCTATCATTTTGGGGCTATGCATTAGAGACAGCCGCATTCACTCTAAATAGGGCACCATCTAAATCCGTTGAAACGACACCGTACGAATTGTGGTTTGGAAAGAAACCTAAGTTGTCGTTCCTTAAAGTTTGGGGTTGCGAGGCGTATGTAAAGAAGTTACAACCCGATAAGCTTGAACCCAAAGCGGAGAAATGGATCTTCATAGGATACCTGAAAGAAACAATTGGGTATACCTTCTATCATAGATCCGAAGGCAAAGTTTTCGTTGCCAAGAATGGATCCTTTCTTGAGAAGGAATTTCTCTCGAAAGAAGTGACTGGAAGGAAAGTAGAACTCGACGAGGTTATTGAACCTTCTCTCGGAGTTGAGAGTAGCGCAGCACCGGAAGATGTTTTTGTGCCGCCTGCACCAACTGGAGAGGAAGCTAATGATGCTGATCATGAAACTTCGAACGAAGTTACTACTGAACCTCGCAGGTCAACGAGGGTTCGTACCACTCCTGAGTGGTATGACTCTGCGTTGAACGTCATGTTGGTGGACAACACTGATACCCTGCAACGTATGAAGAAGCTATGGTGAGCTCAGATTCCGACAAATGGCTAGAAGCCATGAAATCCGAAATGGGATCCATGTATGAAAACCAAGTATGGACTTTGGTGGACTTACCGGATGGCCGTAAGGCTGTCGAGAACAAATGGATTTTCAAAAGAAAAACAGATGCTGATGGTAATGTTACCGTCTATAAAGCTCGACTTGTCGCGAAAGGGTTCTGACAAATTCAAGGAGTTGACTACGATGGGACTTTCTCACCAGTAGCGAAGCTAAAGTCTGTGAGGATTTTGTTAGCAATCGCTGCATATTTCGATTATGAAATTTGGCAGATGGATGTCAAAACGGCGTTCCTTAATGGTGACATTGAGGAAGAGTTGTATATGGTACAACCCAAGGGTTTTGTCGATCCTAGTGATGCTGACAAGGTATGCAAACTTCAGCGCTCCATTTATGGACTGAAGCAAGCATCCCGGAGTTGGAATCAATGTTTTGATAAAGTAATCAAAAACTTTGGATTTATACAAACTTATGGAGAAGCTTGTATTTACAAGAAAGTGAGTGGGAGCTCTGTAGCATTCCTAGTACTATATGTAGATGACATATTGTTGATTGGGAATGATATAGAACTTCTTAATAGCGTCAAAACCTATTTGAATAATAGTTTTCAATGAAGGATCTTGGCGAAGCGGCATATATTCTAGGCATCAAGATTTATAGAGATAGATCAAGACGCCTAATAGCGCTTTCACAAAGTACATACTTAGACAAAGTTCTAAAGAAGATTAGAATGGAAGAGAGCAAGAAAGGGTTCGTGCCCATGTTGTCAGGTAAGACCTTGAGTAATACTCAAAGTCCGGCTACGGCAGAAGATAGAGAAAAGATGAATAATATTCCCTATGCCTCGGCCATAGGTTCTATCATGTATGCCATTCTGTGTACAAGACCGGATATAGCACATGCTGTTAGTTTGACTAGCAGATATCAAAGTGATCCTAGAATGGAACACTGGACAGCGGTCAAGAATATCCTAAAGTACCTGAATAGGACTAAGGATATGGTTCTTTCTTATGGAGGTGATGAACATCTTGTTGTAAACGGTTACACTGATGCTAGTTGGAACACCGATCTAGATGACTCGAAGTCACAATCTGGATACGTATTTATTTTGAATGGTGCTGTAGTGAGCTGGAGGAGTGCCAAGCAAAGCGTTGTGGCGAAATCTTCAATTGAATCGGAATACATAGCTGCTTCGGAGGCTGCACAAGAAGCCATATGGATGAAGGAGTTCATTACTGAACTTGGCGTGGTTCCCAGTGTGTTGGACCCGATGGCCATCTACTGTGACAACACAGGTGCCATAGCTAATGCACAGGAGCCAAGGTCACATAGCAAGCTGAAGCACATCAAGCTACATTTCCATGCTATTCGCGAGTATGTCTGAGATGGTGACATAAAGATTGCAAAGTACACACTGATCTGAATGTGGCAGATCCGTTGACTAAACCTCTCCCTAGAGCAAAACATGACCAACACCAGAACGCCATGGGTGTTAGGTATATTACCATGTAATCTAGATTATTGACTCTAGTGCAAGTGGGAGACTGTTGGAGATATGCCCAAGAGGCAATAATAAAAGTGGTTATTATTATATCTTTGTGTTTATGATGAATGTTTACATCCCATGCTATAATTGTATTATAAGGAAACACTGATACATGTGTGTTTTGTAAACATAAAAGAGTCCCTAGTAAGCCTCTTGTGGAACTAGCTTGTTGATTGAATGATGATCATGGTTTCCTGATCATGGACATTGGATGTCATTAATAAAAAGGTTATATCATTAGGAGAATGATGTGATGGACACACACCCATAGTAAGCGTAGCATAAGATCAAGTCATTAAGTTCGTATTGCTGTAAGCTTTCAAATGCATAGTAACCTAATCCTTCGACCATGAGGTTATGTTAATCACCATCACCGGATGGTTACTTTGATGACATCAAACACCGCTTCGTAACTGGGTGGTTATAAAGGTGTCATTGGGTATTCTGAAAGTATGTGTTGAAGCGCATGAACCAAGATTGGGATTTGTCCATCCATATGACGGATAGATATGCTCTGGGCCCTCTCGGTGGAATGTCATCTAGATAGCTTGCAAGCATGTGACTGGGTCACAAGGGATGACATAACATGGAACGAGTAAAGAGTACTTATCAGTAACGAGGAAGAACTAGGTATGGAGATACCAACGATCAAACCTCAGATAAGTAGAATATCGTGTGACAAAGGGAATTGGTTTCGTATGTTAATGGTTCTATCGATCACGAAGTCATCGTTGAGTATGTGGGAGCCGTTATGGATCTCCAGATCCCGCTGATGGTTATTGATCGGAGAGGTGTCTTCATCATGTCTGCATATTCACGAACCGTAGGGTGACACACTTAAGGTTCGAAGTTGTTTTAAGTAGATATGGAATATGCGTTGGAGACCGAATGTTGTTCGGAGTCTCGGATTGGATCCGGGACATCACGAGGAGATCCGGAATGGTTCGGAGAATAAGATTCATGTATTGGGGATCATTTTCTAAGTTAGGAAATGTTCTGGAGTGTTTGTATGGAGATTCTAGAAGTTTTCAGAATGTTCTGGAAGGTTCTAGAAGAGTTCTTGGTGTTTGCTTGAAAACCAAGAAAGGGTCAAAGGAAACCTTGTGGGGCGAGACACGGATTCGTGGGGGAGGAGGACTCCTCCCCCCCTTCCCCATCCGCCGGCCATAGGAGGGGAGTCCTACTAGGACTCCCCCTCCCCAGGTGCGCCTCCCTCCTTTAAATAGAAGGGAGGGGGCGCCCCCTCCTAGCCCTCTCTCATAACAAGCTCTAGCCGCCGCCTCTCTCCTCTACCTTCGCTCTGCTCCGGCTTAGGCGAAGCCCTGCAGAATTCTCTCCTCCACCACCACCACCACACCGTCGTGCTGCTGGGATTCCGTGGAGAAGATCTACTACCTCCGCTGCTCGCTGGAACGAGGACAGGAAGGTCTGCTTCGACTCCGCACGTGTGACCGACTGCGGAAGCGCTGCCGAAACGCGGCGCCGGAAGGATCGTCCACACGATCTTGAGATCGGCAAGTGATCGACTACATCAACCCCGAGATCTAATCTCGTAACGCTTTCGGATCTACGAGGGTTAGTACAGATCTATCTCGTTGTACATGTCTAATAGATTAGATCTTGGCTTTTATCTAGATTAGATCTGGGTTTTGTTCGTTCTTGCGGTAGAATTTTTTTGTTTTCCATGCTATGAACCCATCAGGTGGATCGCCACCACGCCGTGATCGGCTCTCGGATGACCAGATCCGCTCCATCAGCCGCCTCACCACCAAGTATGACTTGACCGCCAGCAACGCGGCCGGGACTGATGCCGTTGCAGACGGCGCGGCTCTCCACAACAATGCTGACTCGGCGACCCCTGCCTTGATCGCCGGATCCATCACCGCCGCATCACGGGAGGAATCCATCACGCTGGTATCCAACCCTGAGGACTTCGAGGACCCCTCCATCCTCGGGATCTTCGACTCCGACTCCAGATCGGAGTCCCCTGAGGACTTCCTCACCAGATCCAATCGCTTCAACGCGATCTACATGGCAGGCAGCACGAGCGCCCCGCCAGATCCATTCTCTACGCCGATCCCGCCGACCACAACGGTGACGGAGGTGGAAGAAGCCCGCCTGCGATTGGAGGAGGCATCACGTAGGGAGCAGGCCAAGCGCGAGAAATTCCGCCTTGAGCAGGAAATGGCGCAGGAGCTATCGCTCTACCATCAACGCCGCATCAGGACCCGCCTGCACTCCAACGTCCAGGGCCGTGTCCTGAACTTAAACGACGAGGGCGACCCCACACGCACGACCGAGCACTAATACTGCGAGAACACGCCGCTCGGCAGTAGCAACCGCCCACCACCTGGCGCACCGGCGACTGGAGCCCCACCGCCACCCATTGATCGCGCGCCCCCGCCGGACTAGCCGCAAATCATCATCTCACCGCAAGCCCGCGACGCCAACGGGCTCCCGCTGTACTCCACTCCAATGGACAACATCATCGCGGTAGGCGCCGCGGTCGCCCACCTCGACATTCAAGGGGAGGGCGCGCTGCAAATACAGTACACCAAGTCCCTACTCGCCCGGGCTGTCGAGCAGCAAGCCGCGGGAGTCAATCCATGGGGGCGAATGTACTCCCGCTCATCAGGAAGCAGAGTGGCCTCAAGCGGCCGTCCGACTGTCGCCAACACCCTCAACTGCCTACCGCCCGGGCCCCTGTCGCACCAACCACGGGCCTCCAACCCCGCGCTCTCCACCAATGAGCCGCGGCCTGCGAACAACACGGTCGATGCTAATGGCCAACCCATCGACGCAAGGACGCACATCGTCAACAATCAGGCCTAGCGGGCGCGCCAGCCCAATGACTTGAGGCACACCCTCACCAACCGCAGTGACCCCGAACTAAGGGGCTCGCTCAGCCGAGTCGGGCCCCAGTGTTTCAGATCAATGATCCGAGGCAAGAAGTACCCCGCCAACTTCAAGGCACCCAAGGAGATAGAAAAATACGATCCAACGTACGACCCAACGGTGTGGCTGGATACGTACCTGATGGCCATGGGAATCACCGGCCACACCGACCTGCTCGCCGCTCGCTACCTCTCCTTGATGATGGAGGGAGCGACCAGACAATGGATCAACACCCTCCCCATGGACAGCATCGACTCCTGGGAGGAGATGCGCGACGCCTTCGTCAGGCACTTCGAGGGCTCCTACACCCGCGCCACCACCATCACGGACCTGGAGCGATGCATCCAGGGGCAGCGCAAGTCGACCCGCCACTGGATCTAGAGGTGACATGAACTGTGGATCAACGCCTCCGGCATCCACCTGGACACGGTGATCCACTGCTTCAAGAATGCGTGCTGGTATGAGCCTCTGGTTGCTAAGATCAAGAGGGTCTACCGGACGCTCGACAACATCCCTGACCTCCTCGAGATTGCTAAGCAGTACACGGAGGAGGACCCCAACCAAGACTCCGACGACGAGTCGAGGGGAAGACGCCGCACTAGTGGCCACGACAACGGGCAATAACGCGACATGCGCTACAGCAACACTCGCCTCACCAACAAGCGGCGCGGTGACCGGCGAGTCGACTTCGTTGCCAATGCTGGCTATGGGCAACGCGACCCGAAAAACTTCTGCCGCGATGAAGGAAACTACCGCGACAGCAGAAATTATCGTGTGAACAACACGACAAAGCCGAAATTCGACCCCGCCACCCTACTCAACCAACCTTATGTCTACCACAGCAGGGAGGGGAAACTTGCCACCCACACCACTGTGGACTGCCATTCTCTGAAGGAGATCAAAAAGGCAAGGCGAGCAAGGGAGGACCCCAACAATAACCCACCAAGGGACAACAGCAATGCCGGCGGGTTCGGCAACACCGTCGGCTCACTACACACATTCACTGGGTCGACACCAAACGCGAGAAGAAGGTGCTCGCCCGCGCAGTCACCGTCAATGCGGTGACCTAGGTCGATATTCCCCTCTTCCTCAACTGGTCTGAGCAAAGCATCACCTGGAGTGGCCAAGATCACGCGCCCAGGATCAAGTACCTAGGGCGAGTCGCCCTGGTGGTCAGGCCCAAAGTGGCCGACTACTGGTTTCCCAAGACACCGATGGACGGCGGAAGCTCCATCAACATCATGTACTTGGACACATTCAAGAGGATCCACCTCCCAGAGTCGACAATCGAGTCGACCACCACCTTCCATGGCATCGTCCCCGGTCGGAAGGCGTACCCGATTGACAAGGTGACGCTACCAGTCACCTTAGGCACACCAGCAAACTTCCGCACCGAGCGGATCATCTTCGAGCTGGTGAACTTCCGCAGCCCCTACCACTACGTCCTGGGGCGCCAGACGTTCGCCAAATTCATGGCGACCCCGCACTACGCCTACAACATGATGAAGCTCCCGGGGCCAAGCGGCATCATCACCGTCCACGGCGACCCCGACATGGCCGTGGAGTGCAAAGACAAAGGCACCAAGCTCGCCGATGCCGTCATCGCCACGAATTCAAACCACGCGGACGAGCTCACGAAATACGCGAGCAACATCGACAAGGACGACCCACCATCCTGGAGAAGCCAACCGCCGGAAGCTCCACTTTCAAGGCGACCACGCACACCCGCACCGTCCAGCTCGTCCTAGGTGACTCCAGCCAGACGGTCACCATCGGGACGAACATGAGTCCCGCATAGGAAAGCGTGCCCATCGGGTTCCTGCGTGAGAATCGCGACATCTTCGCATTGAAACCATCCGACATGACTGGTGTCCCGAGGGAACTCGCTGAGCACAAACTTAACGCCGATCCCAAAGTGCGACCAGTGAAGCAATCACTGCGGCCCTTCAATGAAGAGCGCTGCCAAGCAATCGCCGAAGTAGTACAACATCTACTCGCCGCAGGCTTCATTCGGCCCATCAAGTACTCCAAGTGGCTGGCAAACCCATTCCTGGTCCTGAAAAAGAACAACACCTAGAGAATGTGTATCGACTACACCAGCCTCAACATTGCTTGCCCGAAGGAGGAGTTCGTCCTACCGCGCATTGATCAGATCATCGACTCGACCGCGGGATCGGAGTCGCTGTGCTTCCGCAATGCATACTCTGGTTACAACCAAATCAAAATGGCGGTCGAGGACAAGGAGAAGACAACATTCATCACGCCATTCGACGCCTTCTGCTACACCGCCATGACGTTTGGCCTCAAGAACATTGGCGTGACCTATCAACGGTGCATGCAGGAGTGTCTTGCGAGTCAAATTGGCCGCAACATCCACGTGTACATCGACGACGTGGTGGTAAAATCCACCCGCCAGAGTGACATGCTCACCGACCTGGCCGAAACCTTCACGAATCTGTGGAGGTACAAGATCAAGCTTAGTCCAGGGAAGTGCACCTTTGGCGTGCCCATCGGACAGCTCCTGGGGTATGTAGTCTCCAAACGAGGCATCAAAGCTAACCCCACCAAGATCGACACCATCGCGAGGCTCGGTAACCCCGAGTGCCTATGCAACGTCCAGAAGCTGGCTGGGCGAGTCGCGGCTCTCAGTCGCTTCATCCCCCGACTCGGTGAGAAGGCAGTGCCTCTTGACCGCCTGATGCGCAAGAACCCCATGTTCCAATGGGACGAAGAAGCAGACAACACGCTCAAAGCGCTCAAGGAAGTGCTGCTCGTGGCATCGCTGCTCGCCTCCCCAATCGACAAAGAGCCAATGCTCGTCTACGTCGCGGCCTTCCCTTGAGTCATCAACGCCGTGATGGTCATCGAGCGACCGAAAGAGGGCAAGGAGCGCCCCGTATAGCGCCTCGTCTACTGCATCAGCGAGGTCCTAACGGACTCAAGACAGTGCTGCCCGCAGTACCAAAAATTGGTGTATGCGGTCTTCAGAGCCCAGCGGTGACTCCCACATTACTTCCAGGAGCACCCCATCACGGCCGTCTCCTCCACACCGCTGTAGGACGTCATCCACAACCGCGAAGCGATTGGGCAAGTCGCTAAGTGGGCTGTCGAAATTGGCGTTCACAACATCAAGTACGAGCCACGCAAAGCGATCAAATCGTAGGCCTTGGCTGATTTCCTCGCCGAATGGGAAGAGGCATAGTAGCCGGAGAAGCTACCCTACCTCCATTACTGGTCACTCCACTTCGACGGGTCTAAGAACACGGACGGTGCAGGGGATGGGGTCGTCCTCACCTCCCCCAAAGGCGACAAGCTCTGCTACGTGCTCCACCTCGACTTCACGCCCTCCACCAACAACATGGCCGAATACGAGGCCCTCCTCCACGGCATGTGGGCCGTGAAGGATATGAACGTCAATCGCTTACGGTGCTATGGCGACTCCGACCTAGTCACCGACCAAGTCGCTGGGATCTGCGACATTGTCTCCCACACCATGATAGTGTACCGCCAAGCGGTGGACCAACTGGGAGGCCACTTCACCGGCTACTCTGTCTAGTGGATCGATAGGCGCAAGAACGAGGAGGCCGATGCTCTCTCCCGCATCGGGTCGGCCCGCCAAACGCCACCCGCATGCGTCTTCCTCGACATCATCCACAAGCCCTCGGTCTCCCCGCCCAAGGAGATCGACATCGAGATACCCCTACAGCCCGAACCCGCTCTAGTCACCATGGTCATGGAACCCAGTGACTGGACTACACCATATGTCTCCTACCTCGAGCACAAGGTCCTTCCTACCGACAAGACAGAGGCACGAATGATTGTACGCCACTACAAATCCTTCGTCATCATCAACGGCGAGCTTCACAAATGCAGCGTGACTGGCGTATTCTAGCACTGCATACAACCAGAAGAAGGATGCCAGATCCTCCAAGAAATCCACGCCGGTGACTGCGGCCATCACGCTGGTGCCAGATCGCTAGTCGCCAAGGCCATGTGATGGCTCACCGCGCATGCCGACACCATTGACATCGTCCAACAGTGCGTCGGGTGCCAAAAGTACACCAACCAGACGCACGTCCCTGGTTCGGCACTCAATACCATCCCCATCACCTAGCCATTCGCCATATGGGGCATGGACATGGTCAGCCTATTCAAGAAGGCCCCATCTGGCTTCACCCACCTCCTGGTCGCAGTCGACAAATTCACCAAGTGGGTCGAGGCCAAGCCGATCAAGAAGTGTGACGGCAAGACCGCCACCAAGTTCCTTCGCGAGCTCATCTACCAGTACGGCTACCCGCAGAACATCATAACGGACAATGGCACCAACTTCGCCAAAGGTGCCATGGCGGAATTCTGTGAGGAGCACGGCATATGGCTTGAACTCGCCTCAGTCGCCCACCTAGAGTCGAACGGCCAAGCAAAGCGCGCCAACCAAAGCGTCCTCCACGGACTCAAGCCATGACTTTAGGTGCCCCTCGAGCGAACCCCTGGATGCTGGGTCGAAGAGATCCCCTTCGTGATATGGGGCATCCGCACCTCTGTTAACCGTTCCACGGGGTTCACACCCTTCTTCATGGTGTATGACGCTAAAGCCGTAATGCCAACCGACCTGGAACACAACTCGCCTCGGGTCGTCAATTATGTGGAGGAGGAAAACGAGATCGCCCGCCAAGACAGGGTCGACCAGCTCGACGAAGCACGCGACCTAGCTCGCTCCCGAACCGCCATTTACTAGCAGGGACCCCGCCACTACCATAGCCGTCGAGTCCAGACTCACACCTTCCAGGAAGGCGACCTGGTCCTACGACTGGTCCAGGACAAGAAGGGCATGCACAAGCTTTCTCCCCCATGGGTGGGGCCATTCACCATAGGGCGAGTCCTCGGCAATGACGCCTACTACCTGATCGATGTAAGAGGCAATGGCCAGCTCGAAGTTGGGAGGCCATGGAATGTAAACCTCCTCCGGAAGTTCTACACATAGAACTAAAACTTGTACTCAGCTGCTATATAATAAAAATTTGGATCACACAAATTGTGTCTACTCGCCATATTCTTGTGCCAATCGCACTCATACGTTTAGCAATATGCTACCCACGGAAGTCAATCCTTGGCCGAGCGACCAACATGGCTAAGTAGTGCGTCCCAAGGGCACCGAATATAGTCGGGCCTTGTGGCGTCCATGAACACGCCACCCCGGAGCCCCCATTGGAGTCGCCTCGCTCGACTAGCCCGCCTGGCCAAGACAACCGATAACGCTTATCACAGCGACCCGTCCTCCCCATCCTCGCACATAGTGACTTGAACGGTTAAGTACCACACATGAGGACCTGTCTACAATAACCCCTACATGGCTCGGGAACATAGCAAGTAAGAGAGCCTGCCTTGGACTCGCCACGCGACTGACTCTCCGAGCTGGGGGGGAGAGACGTGTTATGAACAACGCACTATATCTTCACCTACCTTGGGCATGTGACTAGAACGGCTAACTACCATGCTCGGGGACTCGCCTAAGTCGGCCCTGCTTGCACTCGGGAAAACAGCCAAGTACAGAGCTCCCTTGGGGTTGCCAAGTGACTGGCTCCACGAGTCGATTCCAACCAAAATAAAAACTCAATATAATCAAACTTACACACAAACAAGGTAAACCCCAATAAAGGGCGGACGCGCTCGGGGACTCGCACACCTAAAAATCAAAATAGAACAGACATCAACATGCATTGCGAGTCAATTGACTCCTTTTACTTCCATACATATATATTGTTTACATTACAAAAGCGGCCAATCACCATGACATACAAAAGCCCCTTAGGGAAGCAACTCATTTTGCAGGCTCCGATGATGAGGCACCGCCATAACCCTTGACCCGGATGAATGGCTCCCAAGGGTTTGCCGGGTACATCGTCAATGACTTCGACAGCGCCGAACGGAAGGGTTGCTCCGACTTCAGGTCACGGTGCTCCGGCTCGGAGTTGCCCGACGCCACCACCGTTTCCTGGTACGACAGCAAATCCCACATCACCAATACTCGCTCCGCGAACAGAGTAGCCTTGGCGGTCAACCTCAGAACCTCCAAGATCTCCACCGAGGCAGTCGCCGAATGGTAACCGCTGGTGACATCGTCGAGGTCGAAGTCGTCGGGGAAGTGAGCGAGTCCAAGGCTCAACATTGTGGTGGCCCCACGTCTGAAGGCCGATCGTGCCATCCACTCGACGATAGTGGGCGCCTTCTCCAGATAGCGCCAAATCTCAGTCAACCCCCTAGGAATAACCTCGGTGGGGGAAATCCCTTGAAGCACGGCCTGGACACACAACTCTGAGGCGGTAGCCGCGTTCACCACCACAGTCACGCACTGCGAGGCATCAAAGGTTTGCACCACCGGGTCGCTTTGACCTATCAGGGCTGCAATGTCAGAAATCCAATACCATTAAGGACTCACCCGCTCGGGGACTCGCCGCATACCAAAAAGGAAGATCAGACACTCACCAAGAAAGCTTGCGGCAGCCCTTCATCTCATGTTTCTCAAGCGTACCAAGGTCACCATGCACCCGAGGATGAGTGAGTCAGAGGCCTTCCGCTCCTCCTCCGCCATGGCGACTACAGACTTGGCCCTCTCCTCAGAAGAGATCATCGACGCCTTCGCCTCCTCTAGATCCTTCACTAGCGAGTCGATTCGCTCATTTGTTGTATTCAGTTCAGCAGCCGGAACATACCCCTCGCGGGCCTTGGCAATCGCGACAAGGATTCCATCTATGAGGCAAAAGCATCACAAGTCAATTTTTTGTAAACAACAATAGCTCGAGCTTGCAAAAGGAAACACCAACTCACCAACAGTTTCTTGGAGTCGCCAGTTGGTCTCCTACGTTGCACGCAGGTCACGCTCTAGGCGTTCCTTCGTGGCTTGCCGGTCGGATGGTTCCCTTTGTAGGCCCTGATGACAGAACAACAATAAAAATCTGGACGACTAAAATCCTAAGTGCCTAGCCGCTGAAATTCAGCGACTAGACCCCCGAGGACTGGACGACTAAAAACTCTAAGTGCCTAGCCGCTGAAATTCAGTGACTAGACACTCGGAGACTGGACATACCTGAATGGTAGCACCAAGCATGATGTGAAGTTCGCTGGCGTCCGTCGAAGGGACCACAAAAGATGTGCGCCCGCGATGCTGCCCAACATCTTCATCAACGATCTCTGGAATTTGTGGCGACTGAGTTTCCGCCGCCGTTGAGAACACCTTCGCCATGAAGCGCGGAAACGATGCGGCCACCTCACTGGGGCGCTAGTCGTTGGGGCCAATGGATCGACTGGCGAGGCCTCCTTGATTGGCTCCGACAGGGCGGCCGTCACTTCTTCAGCATGGGTAGCGGAGTCATCCTCCTCTGTGTTTCCCCTACCGCGATGTCAAGGACGTCCCCTTTATTCTTCTTCTTCTTTGCACCTTTGCCTGACGCATCCTCCGCAACAAGCTTCCTCTTCTTGGAGGGGTCGGCTTCCCCTCTAGCATCGACTGGCAGAATCTTGGCCACCGTAGGGCGGCCAATCTTCTTAGCACCGGACATGTGAAGTCACCATGATCAGTGAACCGATTATGCAAGAAAACATTGAAGCACGGAAAAGGAGAACATCAAACTTACTTGGCGACTAGAAGAAAGCATAGTCCCGTACTAATATGGGCAGGCTTCTCTAGCTCTGGGCCCAACTTGCGCGAGAGCCCCTTCTCAAAGACACCCGCGACCAACGACACCGCGGGCTTCTCCGATGTCGAGGTCGCGGTTGTGGGGACCTCTGGCCTAGGCGACACGGCCGCTTCCTCTAGTGGCGGCGACCTTGACCCCGTGATTTTAGTAGCCTTTGGCCCCAGGGCAACCGAGACTATTGGCGCGATCGTGGCAAGTGGAACCACCGATTCCACCACTATGTCCGCGACTTCCGATCCCTTCATCGGAGTTGTGTCCTCAGGGATCTTAGTTGAAGCTTCGGCTACCTCATCACCGGACTCCTCGTCCAACTCAAATTCCACCACTGATCTGGGCGGTGACGCCGGCTTTGGTGCCGCCTTCTTCACAGGTGATTTCAGTTTTCATGCGGGCTTCACCGGCGTGGCCGCTCGCTGCGAGCTGTACTCCTGCAGGATCTCGTCGTCATCGTCGTGCTCTTCAAGGCCGCGACTCGCCTCGATCTCGTGCTGCTTCTACATGCGAGTCTTTCGGGCCGCGGGCGCTGGCGGGGGAATCTCCCTCGCCTTTCTTCGCTCTTGGAGGACTCCCTTTCGGTCCCCTCTTCGAGCTCTTTGGGAATCCCCTCGTCGGGTGGGGGAAGCTAGCCTTCGAGGACCTAAAACAACTAAGAGTGGACAAGGAGGATTGGTCTAGTTAGAAATCACGACTGAACATTACGAGTCGCGGACACAAATTGCACCCGCACGAGTCATGACTGAAGACAAAGTGACAAGGAAAAACTCACCGTGGGGACTTCATTCTTCACGGCCATGTACAGAGCGAGCCCGACCGTCCCGTCGGTAAACTCCGCGTCCCTGATCTTCTTCAAGTCGGCCTTGTAGTCCGCGGCCTCCTAGGACTCTTTGCTCGTCCTGGAAGGGTCGTTCTTCCCGGTGTACTCATACATCCAGTGGGGTCGGGTCACCAATGGGACCAGGCGCCGTCCGACCCAGTAGTTGTAGAGGTTGATTGTCTCAAGCCCCTTGTTCTTCAGTACCTGGATCTGCTCCATCATCTCGGTGACGGCCATCTTCTGGTCGTCAGGGAGCTTTGTTGCTATCAGCCGACAGGGCTCGCTCCTCTCTGCAACGTACATCGGTAGTACCACTTCGCCGGAGGGAGTGGACTCCTTCACATAAAACCAACTTTTCTTCCACTCGCTCGCGGCTTTCTTCGGCAACAGGAGCTTGAAGAAGTTCACCTTCGGCTTCAATTGGAAGGTAACACCTCCTGTCGCCAGGATGGGGCCGCCTGATCCGTTGCGGCCGATGCGGCGGTGGAACAGCTCCATCCATAGCGGGAAGTAGGGCCGCCATCCCAGGTAGCATAAGCAGAAGGCGACGAAGATTGCCAACTGCTCGATGCTCTACGGACTTAGATCCGACGGCTTGATCGCATAATACGCGCAGAACCGCCAGAAGAAGATCGAGGTGGGGAATCCCAAGCCCCTCTCCAGATGGCTCGGGAAACAGATGAATTCACCGACACGAGGCTTCGGCTCGGTCTTGGAGGGTGCGGGAAGTCGCCAATTCCCCTTGCAGAGAACCCCGTGTCGTGGTATTGACCACGGCAGATGCTACACGGTAGCTTACGTAGAGGAAAGGGCAAGGCGACCTAGGAGAATCTGGGAGCGAGATTGGCACACGATGTATCCAGGTTCACGTCCCCTTGATGGAGGATCGCTACGTCCTGCTGTCAATCCAGTATATGATCATAGATTGTTTACATGGAGCCGCCGGTGGCGAAGGGAGAGACTAGATCTAATCTCACGTGAGAGAGAGGTCCCCCCAAAGGGGTGCCCCTGGTGGCTTTATATATGCAGCCAGTTAGGGTTTACAAGTGCTAATGGGCTTTCTATTGGAGTCGCCGTTTTGGGCCTCCAGTCGGCGAGTCGTCTGGGTCCAGTGTGCGCCAGTCACTGTACTTGGCGAGTCGATCCGCCATGGGCGACTCCGCTTTGTGGGTATACCCCGATCGGTGTTCCCCCATTAGTAGTCCCCGAGCACGTCAGGGACTCGGCAATGACTTCAAGGCGCCGAATCGGCGCAGGTGATTCCAGGATGGAGTCGATGGTGAGTCGTTGGCGAGCTCCTGAAACAGAGAAATAGCTCATGAAGTAGCCCAATCGCCAAGGCGAGTCGACTCATCGGGCGAGTTGTCATTGGATGGAGTCGCCCCTTGGAGAAGTTTGGTCGGCGCCTTGTTAACTTGTTGTCGTAGAGGACGTGGAGGCCACCAAATCATTGATGGTGAAGTCGCCAAGTCGGTGCAGGGGAATACGTGAGATGAGTCCGCAAGGGGCGAGTCCCCGAGCGTGTTGAGTACGCGAGGGCGAGTCCGCGGTGGCGAGTCCCCGAGCGTGTTGAAGATGCGAGGGCGAGTCCGCGGTGGCGAGTCCCCGAGTGTGTTGAGTACGCGAGGCCGGATCCGTGATGGCGAGTCCCCGAGCGTGTTGAGTACGCGAGGGCGAGTCCGCGGTGGCGATTCCCCGAGCGTGTTGAGTATGCGAGGGCGAGTCCGCGGTGGCGAGTCCCCGAGCGTGTTGAGTACACAAGGGTGAGTCCGAGGTGGCGAGTCCCCGTGCATAGCGAGCCACGGTCGTGGAACCATGCGCACACGCAGTATGCCTAGGAGTAGTCCCCGAGGCTCGAGTTGGCTTGTAGAGGCGACTTGAGGATCTTTAGAGATGCATATTCTGAAAATAATAGTGGTTGTTGCCGAGCATGGAGAGTCCACGTGCAAAGAGTTCGCGGTGAGAGAGTCCGCGAGGGGAGAGTCCCCGAGTGTGGAGAGTCTGTGATGATTGCGAGTCCGCGAGGGGAGAGTCCCCGAGTGTGGCGAGTCCGTGATGATTGTGAGTCCGTGAGGGGAGAGTCCTCGAGTGTGGCGAGTCCATGATGATTGCGAGTTCGTGAGGAGAGAGTCCCCGAGTGTGGCGAGTCCGTGATGATTGCGAGTCCGCGAGAGGAGAGTCCTCGAGTGTGGCGAGTCCGTGATGACATTGATTGCGCTGTTTTTGTTAGCGAGTCTCTCATCTTGGCCCGAGGGGCCAGTCGCATGGTGACTCCAAAGATGGCTCTCGACTTAGCGTTCTTCCTGCACGATCCGAGGCTCTGTTTGTGAGTCCTCATCCGCAGTACTTGGCCGTGCGAGTCGTACTATCTAAGGTTGAGGAGGACATGGTGCTGTTTATGTAGCACTACCATTTGTCTTGGCCCGGAAGGCCAGTCGAGTAAGGCGACTCCAATGATGGCTCTCGGTTAGCATTTTTCGTGGACGATCCGAGGCTCGGTTTGCGAGTCCTCGTCCGCACTACTTGGCCATTGCGAGTCACTCTTTCAAAGGTTGACAATGGCGAATTGATTTTCCTCGGGGAAGAGACACCCAGTGGTGAGTCCATGCAGCGTGGCATGTGACCCTCTCTGGCGACTCGGACGATGAAGGTCCCTTAGTAGGCGCAGCATACGCATTCGACGTAGTCGGAAAGAGTTGACGCGGCGGAAGTATGGTCGTGCATTGGGGAAGTCGACGCGGCAGACACGGGGTTGACGCAGGGGACGTATGGTCGTGCTTTGGCGAAGTCGACACGGCAGACACGGGGTCGACGCGGCCGACGAAGGTCGCGTTATGGTGAAGTCGACGCGGTGGACACGGGGTCGACGCAGCGGACGGTGGTTGCGCTATGGCGAAGTCGACGCGGCGGACACGGGATCGATGCGGCGGACGGTGTCGCGCTATGGTGAAGTCGACGCGATGGACACGGGGTCGACGCGGCCGACCGAGGTCACGCTATAGCAAAGTCGACGCGACGGATACGGGGTCGACGCGGCTGACGGAGGTCGCGCTATGGCGAAGTCGACGCGGCGGACACGGGATCGACGCGGCGGAAGGTGGTCGTGCTATGGCGAAATCGACATGGCGGACACGGGGTCGACACGGATGACGGTGGTCGCGAAGGCGAGTCCCCGAGCATGATGAGATCACGATGGCGAGCCCCCGAGCATGGCGAGTCGGCATCGGCCAAGCCACCGAACATGGCGAGTCCATGACTGGCGAGTCCACGGAGGCGATTCACCAAATGTGGCAAGTCCGCGAAGTAACCACGGTCAATTGGCGGCGATGCGCATGTATAATAAAAATAAAAGTGTAAAGTATTAGATAAAAATAAAATACTGTAGTCGAATCACATAGTAATCCATGTATAAGAAAGATGAAAAATCTCATTAGTCGCGGCCGTATGGAGCGTGTATTTTTTGTGCACCTTTTAACTCGCAAGGGACAACGCCATGTGGTGGTGATCAATGGTCAATGTACTCCGACCAGATCAACTCCCTTTTTCTTGGGATCTGATGCTTGACGCCTATGCGATCGGTCGATCAGAATTTGAGGTTCTTGGAGCGTGGCGTCGCGGCGTGGTGATCACGTCCCTTCCTATCGGATTGCACCGTTCGCTATGAGAACATACAGGCATAAGAGTATTAGGTCAAATAAAATATGATGATAAATTAGTCGGAATATATGAGATTTATTAAGATAATCTGTTGCATTGCAGGCCACAGTCACACGTATGATGAAGAATTTTCCTTTGGAAAGCCGGCGGCTAGACTCAGCTCCTATCGGACTTGGTGGAGTGATAGCGATTTGGCAGGTCCGCCAGGCCATTATTGAAAGAGGCGTCTATGCATCCTTCATCTCGTCTCCGTGACCAAATCTAAGCTGTGTGGTGCTTATATATCAAACAATGATTAGATCTAAGTAAAAATATGGATTGTCACGGTAATAATACGAGCGAGATTGAAATAGAAAGATCTGATTAACCATGGCCACATGCAATATGAGCATGCTTGTTTGCATAACGGCGCATCTCTGCGAATTGAAGGCGAGCTGATCGCACATCCGAATGCCGGCCTTTGCCGTTTCGCGGATCACAGATTGCGTCTTGGTTATCTCGGTACTTGCACGTACAAATTTAGGAGATACTTGTATCCACAAATAATTAGTAGATAGAATAAATAAACTACAATAATCATAACAAGCTTGAGTGAGGGCAGATTGTTTTATATACTAATCTGACGCATGCTTTTTTTTCAGCTCAACACCGGCAGCCTTTTGAGACTAGTCACAATGGGGAGTATCATATAGTAGTATCATATACATGATACTACTATATGATACCATCTCCACAATGCATAGTTGTAAGATCTCACCATAATGAGGTAAGATCCCTGTGATTACAGTGCTAGTCCCTGGATCGAAAATGCTAGCACCTATAGTTTAAGATGAAGTACACAGAAACAAAGGTCATTATTACATCGTCTATCCAGGAATATAATGGTTCTTACAACTCACTTAGTCCAAGGCTAAGACACTTCAATTTCACATTACATAGCATAATAATAATAGAGTCTTTAGTCTTCATGTGCCACAGGCAAGCATGTTGAGTGTAGACCCGCAACCCTACTCATTATCAGAGTATCCTGCAACATAATAAGTTACAGCCACAAGGGTCAATACATTTGGAATTTTAATGGCAAGTGATATCATAGATACTTAGTATAATCCAACAACTACATGAATATAGGGCTAAGTGGGGTTATGGCTGGCTTTGCTAAAATTAGTTTAACTTATAGTTTTTGAAGAAGTTTTTCATTTCCAGCTATAAGCTACCAATGATGGACATCACTGAACCTTTACCCATGTTCACCCACAAGTTTTTAACTTAGAGAAATTTGGATGAGGAGATTATTGAACTACTTCACTGTCTTGAGGCTCAGAAGTTGTCCATAACCGGGGACACGGCTAAGTACTTAGTTTTACCCTCTCGAGAGATGGTGCACTTTCCCCACAAGACTCGACATGCATCGAGACAAGACTTTTCAGAAGCAATCCCTCAGACCACCACGGACACGTTCCATCCTATCATATCTACCACCTTCTGTCCGTCTGGCTGAGTTCTTGCAACTTAGTTAGTCAAGGCAGAGCCCATATGCCATGTGGTTGCACTGGAAGCTTCATGACAAGAATGTCTCCAATCTCTTTGTTCCTGGGTGGCCATCCACAAGTGTGATACACCAGCTGACCATAGACATGGCCCCTGAGTAACCACTCAACATAATCCAAGCAAGCCCCATTCCACCTAGGTGTTTCATTAACATTAGTTGTTTTCTTAGTTAAACAAAATAATATCTTTCCATACTATCTTATGTGTATATTCCATCCACGAATTCTAATAGCATGGCTAAGCACTCTAGCATACGAAGTCTTTTAACTAGGAGATGCTACCAAGATATAATCTATAGGGTAGTATAGCATAATATAGAACAAGTAAATAATCCTATCATGCTAAGATCTACCAAAATAACACTAGTGCAATAGTGAAAAATAATAGGACATGAGATGAAATATCACTTGCCTTGGTAGCTAGGGGAATAGGTACAATCCTCACAACAACAAACTTCACAATCCACACAATCTACACAAGAACAATACAACAACAATATTTCAATTAATAAAACATTACAAAAACATGAATGCATGCAAAATGCAAAGATATGATCACAACTCTATAATTTACAGAGTCTACAGTACTGAGGATAGAATACCTCATCTAAATGCATAAGAAATATCCAAAAATAATTTATAGAACAATTTTTGTGAGCAAAATACTCCTAAAAAGGTTCTGCCTATAATTCAAATTTTACAGAGGCAAAAGTGTGAAACAAGGCCTCTATAATAAAGGTCTTATTTTTCTGAATCCATAGACACCAAATTTGTATTTTTCTGATTTGTGGATGAAAAGTTATTGAATTTCTAAGTTAAATACTAAATCTGTCTATTTTCTATTTAAACAGATAATCCTGGGCGACGTGGCGCAATCTAATTGGCCCGTACCGGTTCGGTCGGATCGACCTCTGTGGGCCGTCAGATCTTAAGTAACTACGGACGGATCTGATTAGCCCGTACCCTTTTGTCCACGATCTAATCTTAGCCGCAGATACAAGATCTAATGGTCCCTAGCGACTTGGCCGGAGATGGGCGGCACCGACCAGCTGCGCGCGGCGGCGGAGCGTCGGCCGATGAGGTTCTGGCGATTCTACAAGGGCTGGGAGACCGTGGACACGTACCCGAGGTTGAGGAGGTCGTGGCGGTCTCGATGGAGGTCACTGCGGTGCGCGGGGGGGGGGGGGGGGGGGGGGTGCTCGAGCTTGGCTTGGATCCCTCGCCGGAGTTGCGCAGACGGCGGAGCTCATGGCTCGGTGTCAGAGACGGTGACCTGGGGCTCGAACCAACCAGCAAAGGGGTCAGTGAGATGCGCAAGGATCTGCACGACCTAGTAAAGACCAAAAGGGGGCAGCGGGAACCCTACCTTTACCGAAAAAGGTAATTGACGACGGCGGCAGAGGGGTTCGCCGGAGTTGGACCGTGTCATCGTCCTAGTGCAAAAGAAAGCACGCTACTGGGGTTAAAACACGCGCTAGGTCACAACAAGTATTTCAGAGCAGAGAGGATGTCACGGCGGGGCCTGGGCTCACCGGAATTCTCGCCGGAGTGGCTTCAGACGACGGCGATTTGAGGTGGCGATTGGGGAGCCTGGGGGCTCTCCAGGGGCAGTGACTGGGGGAAACGGTCGGGGAGAAGGAGGGGATTAAGGAGTGATCGCTGTGGAGGATTAATGCAAGAAATGCTCGAATTTGAGCCGATTCAAAACGGCAGAGGAGGTGGAGGGGACACCGGCCGTTCGAGTGGAAGACGCTGAGGTGGCGTTGACGTGGCGTGGAGCCCAGTGGTAAGTGAGTGGGGGTGGGTTGAAGGGGTGTGTAGAAAAACAGAGAGGGGGAGAGGGAGGCCGGGTGGGCTAGCTGGGCTGGTTTAGGCCAAAAGGGCCAGAACTGCTGCTGCGGTTTAAAAATCCTTTCCCTCCTTTTCTTTTTCTTTTTTGAATTTGTTTTCTGATTTTCTTTGAATTTAGCAAAAGTGCTCCAAAAAGCTTCAAAATTTCACCAAATTTTTGGAGGACAAATCTAATGCAAAGTAGTACATGCCATGATGATTTGAATGCTATGATGAAGATTTTTAAAGAAAATTTTTGGGATGTTACAATAGTATCATATAGTAGTATCATCGAATTAGTATATTTATTGTTTTGTAGAATCTCAATGTAAAATTGTGTACAAGATTTATTTGAAATTAGTTTTATAGTTTTACGTGTTATGATACCGTATCTACCTATGATACCAACACGATCTCTTTCATCATTAATTAACATGCCACATCAGCAACATGGCATGCATGTACTACATATGATACCCCCATTGAGGCTAGTCTGATATGAAATTAGGGTTACCTCGATACTTGTGCTAGATTGTACTGTATACGATTTGGAGCTGGCCTTGACCTAGTGAGGATTGACGACAATTGATTCATGCATCAGGCCACGCGTGCGTCAGCGCCCTGTAGCGACTGAACCAAGCCGATCTTTGGTCACGAGATTAGTCAGTCGACTCCAGTTATTTCTCGCCTCGAGCTCTGTCTCGCGAAAATAAATCACCTCACGCGGAGATGTTGACAATGAATTAGAGGATGCTGCTCGGATCATCACCTCCAAGCACCGCTTGCCCCACGGTGGGCGCCAACTGTCGTGGTATTGACCACGGCAGATGCTACAGGGTAGCTTATGTAGAGGAAAGGGCAAGGCAATGTAGGAGAATCTGGGAGCGAGATTGGCACACGATGTATCCAGGTTCACGTCCTCTCGATGGAGGATCGTTACGTCCTACTGTCAATCCAGTATATGATCATAGATTGTTTACATGGAGCCGTCGGTGGCGGAGGGGGAGACTAGATCTAATCTCACGTGAGAGAAAGGTCCCCCCAAAGGGGTGCCTCTGGTGGCTTTATATATGCAGCCAGTTAGGGTTTACAAGTGCTAATGGGCTTTCTATTAGACTCGCTGTCTTGGGCCTCCAGTCGGCGAGTCGTCTGGGTCCAGTGCGTGCCAGTCGCTGTACTTGGCGAGTCGATCCGCCATGGGCGACTCCGCTTCGTGGATATACCCCGATTGGTATTCCCCCATCACCCAGCGTCCTCGAACGACTTGAGCTGCGCAGCGGTACACTTGGACTTCCCCCACAAATCCTTCGGAGGCGCTATCGAGGAGGAGATGAGGTCGCTCGGTCCGGAAATTCTGGATCACGGGGAGATAGAGACTGGGAGGGAGGAATGTGGAAGAAGATCTACATGGTTCCTCGCCACTCTCCTTATAAAGACACGCCACCTGCCAATCTCGGGATTGCCGCTACCCGCGGTAATTACGCAGAAGTTACCGTTGGTTTACCCAACGGCTAGTTTGACCAAGTTGGCGGTCCAACTTCTTTCACTCGACTCGCCTGCTAGTACGCCTTATCCAATCGACAGGGTGCATCAACTCGAGCATAAGTCCATTCGCCAATGCTGCGACTGGAGACCTAGTGGGAAAATTTCCTCCTTCATCGAGGGAGTCCATCGCCGATTTGACTGGGTGTCCAAATTGGACTCGCCTACTCTGACTACCAAATGAACACCTGCACTAAATTGACACTGGCCTCGGGGACTATTGATGGGGATATGCCGAATAGGGTATGCCCGACAGGACATTTCGACTGGGCCAAGGGCCTTGCGAGTGGGCCTACAGGACGGTGACTAGAATGCGACTGAGAATAAGCCTGGTGACTGGAAGCTGGAGGCCCAAATGCGTAGTTGAAGCCCAGTCAAATTAGGTTAAATCCTCGGAATCCTTGACTAGTTTGGTTGTATATCTGTAAACCCTAGCGAGGTACCCCCTATATAAACCTCCCTAGGGTTCCCTTTGTACTCACATTCCATCATACACCCCTACAAGCGACTCACTGCCTAACCGCCGAGCTCGCCACCCCTATAACTCACTCGTTACCAATACAATCTAGCAGGAGTAGGTCGTTACCCTCCGGGTGGCCGAACCTAGGTAAACTCACGTGTCTCTGCCCCCATCTCGCTCTGCAGATGGCCACCAGCTCTTGCCCTCAATCCTATCAATTGCTACCCCTGGTAGCAACTGCCATGGTCATTCCCACAACAAATACGTTATTCTCAATGCGCATAACATATATATTATGGACAAATTTAAGTTGTTTCCAATATGGCAGATCAAAAAAGCTCACCTTTAGGTGCCAGGTCGGTTCACCTTGCACTACTACGCGCTTTCTCTTTTCATTTGCTGGATTTTTGCCTGATATGTAGTCCTTAACTCTTTCTACCCTCTCGTGCACTTCTTTCGGTGAGAACTTCCTTGGTGCTTCTCTACGCTCTACATCTCCATTGAAACGTTTGTTGTCCCTATAACGGTGATCTCTAGGAAGGAATCTATGTGTGCCAATGTATCCAACTTTGTTTTTCAGAGACTCATAGCAAAGATTTCATCACAATGCACACATCCGTAAAACCCTCTTGTGCTATGGCTAGAAATGGTGGCATATCCAGGATAATCATGAATCGACCAAAGAAACGTTGCATACGACTTGATTTCTTTGCCTATCCAAGCATCATATGTGTCCACACCTGCCCATAGCTGGATCATATCTTTTATCAGTGGCTTCATAAACACATGAAAGTCCTTCCCTGGTGCATGTTTCCTCAGAATAATCAATGACAACATGAAATTTGGTTGATCCATGCACATCCATTGGGTGAAGTTGTATGGAATGACAAAGACGGGCCACATACTGTATGAGCTATTCATGTTACTACTGTAGGGATTGAATCCATCCATGGCTATACCTAGCCTTATGTTACGGGGATCACCAGCAAACCAACCAAACTCCTTGTCAAAGTGCTTCCATGCCTCACCATCCGTTGGGTGCCTCAAAATATTGTTGTCAACAACCCTCTTCTCCTTGTCCCACCTAGTTTGTGTTGACGTTTCCTTGGCAATAAACAATCTTTTCAACCTCAGGATTATAGGAAAGTATCTAAGCACCTTATGAAGTTTATTTTTCTTTCCTCCACTGGATTTCCACCTTGAGTATCCACACACAGGACAATGGGTTTTGTTGGCATTCTCTCCCCAAAAAAGAGCACAATCAAACTTACATGAAGGAGTTATGCCCTAGAGGCAAATAATAAAGTGTATTATTTGATGTGACTCCTATAAGTTCATAATACATTTCATACTGTGCTATAACTGTGTTAATACGAAACGTTAATACACGTGTGGTGTGTAAACAAACCGTGTCTCTAGTTACCTCTAGCGAACTAGTTCATTGGTCATGAGGATGGTCTAAGTTTCAAGATCATGGGCATTTATGCCAATTGAAAATGGGGTCATGTTATTAGTTGAATAACATGATATACAAACATCCGACCGTTATATCTCGAATGAGATCTAGTTACAAAGTTCACCATTGATGATAAAACACAGAGAACCTCGCAACCTGATCCTTTGACTGTGAGGTAATGCAAATCACCTTTCCGGAAGAAGCTTAGATGGTTATCAAGAATCATCTCGTAACAGGGTGATCAAAAAGGTGCCACTCAGGTTTTCCGAAGGGATGCGTAGAAGAGTACATATCAAGACCAGGATTTGTCTAGTCCATGTAACGGATAGATACATGTGGCCATCTCAGTGATGTTGCGTTAATGAAGCTTGCAAGCATGTGACTTGGTCACGGAATGCAACGACACAAGAACGAGTAAACAAGTTCATTGGTAACGAGACCGAACTAAGGTATGGGGATACCGAATATCAAGTCTCGAATGAATTAGGTATCATATGACAAAGGGAACAGGGAACGACTATCTCATGGTTCGAGCGATTGTATTCGTGAAATACACGGGGGTCACATGGCCATCTAGGTACCTCTATTGATCATTGATGTGAGAGTAGTCTCGATCATGTCCGGAGTGTTTCCGAACCGAAGGATGTCACGCTTAAGGGTAGGGACGCTTAGGGTAGATGAGGTATCGTAGGAGAAATAGAGAAAGAGAAACCATAATAGTTCTGGGTAACATCCGATGGAGATCGGAAGGGGTCCGAAAGATGTTCTGGAGTGAAGGAATAATACAATATGTGTATTTGAATATTAATTGGAGAATTAATATTAAATATATATTTTATTTTATTATTAAAGGCACTATAATGCTAATGGGCCTCACCCGAAGGGAGGCCCAATAGGGCATGGCGCCTAGGGAGAGGGGGCCAACCGGCCTAGGCTTAGTGGGCCGCCCCAATGGGGACCACCTAGGGCCGGCGGCTGCCCCTAGGTGGCCGGCGGGTGTGGGGGTTAGTCCCACACTGCTTGGCCCTAGGGTGGTGTGCCCCCTCCCACTATATATAGTGGTCTCCCCTCCCCCTTTGGAATCACTGATGTCTACGCACTTCTATTCCTGTAGACAGTTGTTTGGCCTCCAAGTGCAGAGGTTTGTAGAACAACAACAAGTTTTCCCTTAAGTGGATCACCCAAGGTTTATCGAACTCGGGGAGGAAGTGGTCAAAGGTATTCCCTCTCAAGCAACCCTGCAATCAAGATACAAGAAGTCTCTTGTGTCCCCAACACACCCAATACACTTGTCAGGTGTATAGGTGCACTAGTTCGGCGAAGAGATACTGAAATACAAGTGGTATAGATAGTTATAAGTGGTAACGGTGATAGAAAATAGCTTGATGGCGTGGAAAAGACTAAAGGCAAACTGAAATAAAGATGGAAGCAAGAAAACATGTAATAGATCTAATAGCAAATGGTGTTTCGATGCTTAGAAACAAGGCCTAGAGATCATACTTTCACTAGTGAACACTCTCATATAAATATCTTCTCTTTATGATACTACTCTTAACTACTCTCCGGTTGGACACTCTAATCCATGGTAGGGCTATAACAGCACACCTCAAAGTAAGCCTTTCCCATCTAGATAACCCCAGACTGTCACCTTGAGCACTAGATGGTTCAAACAAACACCACAATTTCATAAAGACATCCAACTCCAAATATAACTCATAACAATTATTTGTAATCTCTAGCCTAAGTGCCACCATGGTGTGCATGCTGTCACTTTCACACACATGGGGAGAGCAGAGATCTATTAAAGCACTTGAGTAGCAAGGTAGATCTACTTGATTACAAAGCTCATGATCTCAATAAGATCATGCATAGAGAGAGAGATGAACACATAGCTACCGGTAGAACCCTTAGCCTCGAGAGAGAACTACTCCCTCCTCATCATGGGAATCAGCAATGGTGATGGAGATGGCTTCGGGGGCACTTCCCCGTCCCGGCAGGGTGCCGGAACAGAGACTTTCTATCCCCTGAATCTCCCCTTCGGTGGCGGCGGCACTGTGGAACTTTTCGTGGATTTCTGATTGACGACCTAGGGTTTTTGCCTCGGGGGGAATATATAGGCGAAAGAGGCAAGGTCGATGGCCGGCCAGGGGGCCCACACCATGCCCTGGCGCGGCCTAGGGGTACCCGTGTCTGGGAGGGTGTGGCCACCCTGTGGCCCCTCTCTGACTCTCCTTCTGGCTCCGTGAGTCTTCCGGGAAAATAGGAACTTTAGCTTTTGTCCCGTCCAATTTCGAGAATATTCATTTTTTGACTTTCCTGGAACCAAAAACAGCAGAAAATAGGCAACTGGCACTGTGGCTCTTGTTAATAGGTTAGTCCAAGAAATCATATGAAAAGTACTCCAAAGTGTGGATAAATCATAATAAAGTAGATAAAACCAAGCATGGAACATCAAAAATTATAGATAAATTTGCAATGTATCAATCACCCCATTCCCTCTCATTCTCTCTCTCATCCATTGAGGACTTCTCCGTAATATTGGGGAGTACCTCGTGGGTGAGTTCTCCACCTTCACACCATTGTCGTGTGATCTGCGATCCGGCATCTACTTCCTTCACTGCTTGGCTGGATCCGAGTTCGGTTGACGTCTCCTACACCGGACGTGTGACGAACTTCGGAGGCACCACACTTGGGGTGCTGCTCATCTTCATCAATATATGCCTTCCTGCGTATGGCGTGCCTCGGTCTTCAAAGGTATGAATACCATATCCCTTCTCCGTTACTTATGTCTACATAGTATAGATCCTGGTATTAGTGTTCGAGTAGATAGAATTTTTTTGTTTTCTGCTACGGAACCCAATAGTGGTATCAGAGCGGGTCTATGGGTATACATGTCGTACGGATATAACACACAGCGATATGTGGGCATTGATTCTCTAGTTGCTACCCTCCTTAATGTTATTGTTCATAACGCGGCACTGTTTGATGAAGCGACCCCCAACCGACCTCACGTGGTGATTCACGAGACTGGTCCATGAATCAAAGTGGCTTAGGGGGGTGTCTGTCTCTCTACAGTAGTTGATATGGCATTGACATTGGAGGGCCCTAAAAGGGAAGAAGAATGGCAATCATTGAATCCATGTTGTGGCTTGACGTTCGTAGGTGGGAAGGGGTTCTACTGCGAAAGCCCTAAAGCCGCGTAAAACATGCAATAGATATTATAGAAGCGTCTATCTTTATTATTGCATAGGGGCAAGTATTATAACATGGCAGTGACAAGTTTATGAAACTTTCATTGAAGCTATTGATGATGATCATAATGCTATAACCATGTCATAACACTTTACTTTTGAAGTATTACTTATTATGCTAGTATAATTATATTAGACGGTAGCATAATGAGATAATCCCTCATAGTATTCCAGTTACCGTATTCCCCTTGTGTGTGCACCACCAAGAAAGTTCTTTGGTATGAGGCGCCCTGCGGTGAGTAGGGGTCAGACATATCTATGTTCGCATACAGTGAGTGTAAGCCATGTTGCACTGCGAATACACACGAGTTAGAACTGGCGAGCCTAGTGAAAGGGAAATGGACGTCGCCTAGAGGAGGGTGAATAGGTGTTTTAAAATTATTACGGTCTAGGCTCTAATAAATGCGGAATAAAACTTAATGTTTAATTTATCAAGCCAAAACCTATATTCACTAGGTTCACTAAGTGCACCAACAACCTATGCTAAGCAAGATAAACAACAAGGTGATAGCAAGAAATAATACTTCAAGCACGATGGCTATCACAATGTAAATTGCATAAGTAAAGGGCTCGGTTGAGAGATAACCGATGGACGCGGAGACGATGATTTGTTTCCCGAAGTTCACTTCCAAAGAAGCTACGTCTCCGTTGGAGAGGTGCGGGGGCGCAATGTACTTCGAACGCCACAAGTGGCTCACCTCGAGGTGTGGTGGCTCGATGCTCACCCGACGCCACACAAGGCCTCACCCCAAGATGTGAAGGCACGCAACCTACCGACGCCACAACAGGCTCACCCTATTCTCTCGTGAGCTCGCCACAAAGGCCTACTCACGTTCCACTATGGGACACTTGAGGGCGGTCACCGAACCCGTACAAGATTGGGGAAATCTCCACAACTCAATTGGAGGCTCCCAACAACAATGCCACAAAGGCTACAAAGTGACAAAAGGCAACAAGGCCACAAAAGGCTAAAAGACCACAAAAGGTCAACAATCCAACCACACAACCGTCTAGGGTTCCAAGAACCCAAGAGAAACAAGCCCAAGGGCTTGAACTCGCCGAATCTCCGAGGAGAACTCAAACCTATGCACCAAATGCAAGAGGCAAGCACTTCACTCTCAAATTCCACCAAAGCTACAAAAGCTATTGAGGGAATAAGGGAGGAAGAACACAAGAGGAGAACACAAAACTCTCCAAGATCTAGATCACAAGGATTCCTTCACAAAGAAGGGATTTGGCTTAGTGGGGCTTGTAGATCTAGATCTCCTCTCTCAAATCCCTCAAAAAGATGCAAGAATCATAGGAGGGGAATGGGGAGAGGGTAAGCTCTTCAAGGTCAACAATGGAGGAGAGAGAGAAGGGCAAAACCAAGAAAAAGCAAGTTGGCCCCGAAGGGGGAAGGGGAGCTCCTTTTAAAGGGCTCCCCAATCTGCCCATTACACACAGTTTCACGCACGGCCGGTAGTACCGGTGGGTGGCCGGTACTACCGGTGGAACCCAGCCAACGGTCATAAACACGATGCGAAAAGAACCAAAACTCGAGCATGGCCGGTACTACCGCCAACCACCGGAACTTTCGGTGCGGACAGTACTACCGCCAGAAAATCCGATCCAAGTTCCGTCAAATAGTGCTAACCAGGCAGAGAGAGTACTGAATGGAAATAGGGGTTTCCGAAAGTTGGGCCAGAATTTACACCGGTACTACCGGCGGCATTTCTGCCCGAGCGGTACTTTCGGCGTCTGGCCGGTACTTCCGGTTAGAGAAACTTCAGAACCAAAACTGCAAGAACTTTTGCATCCGAACTCTAAACGAGATGAAACCAATTTTGTTTGAAATATTGGGTATCACCAAGGGAGAAAATACCATGAATATATATGTGAGATACCTCCCAAGGTGTGGAGCCGGAAAACCCGCAAGATCAAAAACACAATAAGATATGCAAGGGAAATCCGTTTTTGATGAACTAGAGCTTGTTACGAAGATAAACACAAGCTCTAGATCCTCACATGGACAAGAACCAAACAACAACCAAGAAAGATGATGCTATGAATGCAAAGGTTTGAGATCTCTTCGAAAGTACGAATGAGTCACCCACTCGAGAGCCCCTCTTGATAGTACTGCTATCTATCCTAAACCCGGTCTCCCAACACTACAAGAGATCGGTAAAATGGAAACCCTATCAAGATCATACCTTTGCCTTGAGCATCCCACTTGAGCTTGATGTAGACGATCTTGTCACCTTCAAGATGGAACACCTTTCTTGCTTGCTCTTGCTTGATGAAGACTTGCGAATGGCTCCCCCATACTCCATGGGGAAACCACTTCTTTGACCTTGTCTTCATCACTCCATGAACGCCGAGGATGGCAAGCTCCAAGCATGAGATCTTCTAGAGATGGTTCATCTTGAGCTTGCACTTCATTTCTTGATGATGTCTTGAAGATAGCCATGAGGAACTCCATATTCTTCTTCTTCAAGACATACTTGATCTTCTTCTTCTACTACTTGATTCCAATAGGCACAAACCCCTTGGACAATGCTTCTTCTTTTTCATTCTTGAAACCAACACATTGTCCAAGTGATGCTGATGGACAAATCTACAAGTGAGACTCAATTTGCACATTAGTCCATAGGGATTGTCATTAATTACCAAAACCACACATGGGGGCATACATGCCCTTTCACCTAGCATGTGCAGACATGGCCTCGGAATACAGGAGACCGAAAGGTCGAGCATGAATCGCATAGTTGATGTGATCGACATTAGGGAATGTCCACCTTTGATACTGCACTGATGGTCGTGATGATCGGGGGAGGTGCAGGGGATTGGGATCATGTGATCACTAAACGAGTAGAGGGATGTTCGTTTGAGTGGGAGTTCTTTTGTTTTAAGTTCAAAACCTAATTAAAACTTGAACTCATTATTATGAACATGGTCTAAACACTTTGCAAATCCATTGTAGATGTCTCGCCCACCCACCTTCAACCTTAGCACTTTCCTCAAGAAGGACAAGCTGGAAACTGATGGAACCAACTTCACCGCATGGTTCTGCAATCTTAGGATCCTCCTAGTCCCCTACAAGTTGACTTATGTCATCGAGGCTGAGCTTCTGGCTAAGCCTGCAGATTCCGCCTCCGAGGATGAAAAGAATGTCTAGCAGTCCAAGGCGGACGATTTCTCCCTCATCCAGAGTGGAATGCTCTATGCCATGGAGCCGGAGCTTCAAAAGCGTTTTGAGAAGATGAATGCTTTTGAGATAATTGAGGATCTCAAGGCCGTCTTTGCTCCACAGGCTCATGTAGAGAGGTATGATGCTTCCGAGCTCTTCTTCTCTGCTAAAATGGAAGAGCACAACAGTATTAGTGAGCACGTGGTCAAAATGTCTGGCTACGTTAAGCGTTTGAATGCCCTGGATTGCAAAATCCTGGAGGAGCTCGCGATTGATAGGGTGTTACACTCGCTGCACCCTAGCTATAAGAGCTTTGTGATGAACTACAACATGCAAGGGATGACTAAGGCCCTTGCTGAGGTGTTCGCCATGCTCAAAACTGCTGAGGTTGAAATCAAGAAGGAGCACACGGTGCTGATGGTAAACAAGACCACCAACTTCAAGAAGCTAGGGAAAAAGGGGAAAGGCAAGGGTAATAAGTCTAAGAGGGATGGCAAGATTATTGCCAGCACCTCAAAGACTGCCAAGCTTGGCCCTAAGCCCGACACGACATGCTACTACTGCAAAGGGGATGGGCACTAGAAACGCAACTGCCCCAAGTACCTTGAAGACAAGCGAGCCGGCAAGATAGCCGTCAAGGACAAAGGTATATATGATATACATGTTATTGATGTATTCCTTACAAGCGCCAAGAGTAACACCTAGGTATTTGATACCGGATCAGTTGCTCACATTTGTAACTCTCAGCAGGATCTGCAGAGTAGAAGGCGCCTGAGGAAGGACGAGGTGACGATGCGCGTCGGCAATGGTTCGAGAGTCGAAGTGATGGCCGTCGGCACCCTGCATCTTCGTCTACCGTCAGGATTAATATTGGTTTTGAATAAATGCTACTATGTACCCGCATTGATTATGAATATTGTGAGTGGGTCTTGCTTGTTGCAAGATTGTTATTCGTTTAAATCAGGAACAAATGGTTGTTCACTTTATATGAATGATGTTTTCTATGTTCATGCTCCTATGTGTGATGGTTTATTCTTACTTGATCTTGATTGTAATACACACATCCACAGTGTTGATGCTAAACATTGTAAGCATAGTGATGATAATTCCATGTTCATGTGGCATTGCCGTCTTGGTCACATTGGCATAAAATGCATGAAGAAGCTTCATTCAGAAGGGCTTCTTGGATCATTGGATTTCGAATCCCTTGATACATGTGAGCCGTGCCTCATAGGCAAGATGACTAGGACACCATTCTCCAGGATAGGGGAGAGAGTTGTAGACCTACTGGGAATCATACATACAAAGGTATGTGGACCAATGAGTGTCTCAACACGCAATGGTTATCGTTACTTTGTTACCTTTACTGACGACTTAAGCAGATATGGATATATCTACTTAATGAAGCACAAGTCTGAAACCTTTGAAAAGTTCAAGGAATTTCAGAAAGAAGTAGAGAATCAACTTAACAAGAAAATCAAGCACCTTCGATCGGATCAAGGAGGCGAGTATTTGAGTTATGAGTTTAACATGCACTTGAAGGACCGTGGGATTATCCCACAGCTTACGCCAGCCGGAACACCATAGCGTAATGGTGTGTCGGAACGTCGTAACCGAACCCTATTAGATAGTGTGTGGTCCATGATGTCTTTAACTGATTTGTCTGTGTCTTTCTGGGGATACGCGTTAGAAACTGCCGCTTTTATTTTAAACCAAGCACCATCCAAATCTGTGGAGACAACCCCATATGAGATATGGCATGGCAAGAAGCCAATGTTGTCATTCCTGAAAGTTTGGGGATGTGAGGCTTACGTCAAGAAACTATAGCCTGACAAACTCGAACCCAAATCGGAAAAATGTATCTTTGTAGGATATCCAAGGGAAACCATTGGATATACTTTCTACAACCAAGCCGAAGGAAAAACGTTTGTCGCAAAAACCGGTACCTTTCTCGAGAAAGAGTTTCTTGCAAAAGGGGTGAGTGGAAGGAAAATTGAGTTAGATGAAATTGTTGACCCTTCTCTCCAAATTCTGAGTAGCGCAACGGAAGCTGTTCCGAAACCGCTCTCCAACATGGAGGAAGAGCCCATTGATGATGATCAAAACAACAACGTTGAGACTCCTGAGGTTCACAGGTCTACAAGAGTTCGTGCCACTCTTGATTGGTACAGTAGCCTTGTAATGTTTGTCATCCTAGATGAACAAGAAGAACCTGCAAACTACAAAGAGGCTATTGATAGTGCTAACTCCGAGAAATGGCTGGAAGCCATGAATTCTGAAATAGGATCTATGCATGAGAACCAAGTTTGGACCTTGGTAGATCTTCCAGAAGGCCACAAGGCCATGGAAAATAAATGGATCTTTAAGAAAACGACAGATGCGAATGGTAATGTGAACGTTCACAAAGCACGACTTGTCGCAAAGGGTTTTCGACAAATTCAAGGAGTTGACTACGACAAGACATATTCTCCCGTAGTGATGCTTAAGGCTGTCCGGATTTTAATAGCAATTGCTGCACATTTCGACTATGAAATTTGGCAGATGGATGTCAAGACCGCATTCCTCAATGGTCACATTGATGAAGAGTTGTATATGATGCAACCAGAAGGTTTTGTTGATCCTAAGGATGCTGTAAAGGTATGCAAGCTTCAACGGTCCATTTATGGATTGAAGCAAGCATCTCGGAGCTGGAACCAACGTTTTGATCAAGTGATCAAAAGTTTTGGATTTGTCCAAAATCAACAAGAGTTCTGTGTTTACAAGAAAGCGAGTGGGAGCTCAGTTGTTTTCTTAGTAGTATATGTGGATGACATATTACTCATGGGAAACGATGTGGATCTTATGAAAAGCGTGAACGCATATTTGAGAAACCAATTTTCCCTGAAGGATCTAGGTGAAGCTGCGTACATATTGGGAATCAAGATCTATAGAGATAGATCAAGGAACCTAATTGCATTAAGTCAGAGTACTTACATCGATAAGATTTTGAAAAGGTTCAAAATGTAAAACACCAAAAGGGGTTTTACACCCATGATGAAAAATTGCAAAATAAGTATGACTCAATGTCCTGTAACAGATGATGATAGAGAAAAGATGTCTTACATCCCCTATGCCTCGGCCATAGGATCTATCATGTATGCAATGTTAAGTACATGACCTAATGTGGCACTGGCTCTTAGTTTGACGAGCCGATACCAAAGTAATCCAGGACCGGATCACTGGACAGCTGTAAAGAATATCCTAAAGTATCTGAGAAGAACAAAGGATATGTTCCTAATCTATGGAGGAAGTTATGAGGCTCTAAACGTAACGGGTTACGTGGATGCGAGCTGGAACTCAGATCATGATGACTCGAAGTCTCAAACAGGATTTGTGTTCCTAGTGAATGGTGGGGCGGTAAGCTGGAAGAGTAAGAAGAAGCCGGTGGTGGTGCAATCTTCAATGGAGTCTGAATACATTGCTGTGGCCGATGCAGCAAACGAAGCTGTTTGGCTAAGGAATTTCGTCATCGAACTGGGAGTTTTTCCAAATGCACAAGACCCCGTGGCTATCTATTGTGATAACACGAGTGCTATTGCAAACGCAAGGGAACCAAGAACTCATTCCACAGACAAACACATCAAGCTTAGATTTCACGTCATCCGACAGAACGTTGACGAAGGTAAAGTCAAGATTTGCAAAGTAGATACGGAACTGAATATGGCAGATTCTTTGACTAAAGCTCTCCATCAAGAAAAGCACGAACAACACCGAGATTCCATTGGTGTTAGGTTCCTGCCTATTGTAAACTAGTTTTGTTTATACTCTAGTGCAAGTGGGAGACTGAAGGAGTTATGCCCTAGAGGCAAATAATAAAGTGTATTATTTGATGTGACTCCTATATATTCATAATAAGTTTCATACTGTGCTATAGCTGTGTTAATACGAAATGTTAATACACATGTGGTATGTAAACAAACCGTGTCTCTAGTTACCTCTAGCGAACTAGTTCATTGGTCATGAGGATGGTCTAAGTTTCAAGATCATGGGCATTTATGCCAATTGACAATGGGGTCATGTTATTAGTTGAATAACATGATAGATAAACATCCGACCATTATATCTCGAATGAGATCTAGTTACAAAGTTCACCATTGATGATAAAACACAGAGAACCTCGCAACCTGATCCTTTGACAGTGAGGTAATGCAAATCACCATTCCGGAAGAAGTTTAGATGGTTATCAAGAATCATCTCGTAACAGGGTGATCAAAAAGGTGCCACTCAGGTTTTCCGAAGGGATGCGTAGAGGAGTACATATCAAGACCAGGATTTGTCTAGTCCATGTAACGGACAGATACATGTGGCCATCTCGGTGACGTTGCATTAATGACGCTTGCAAGCATGTGACTTGGTCACGGAATGTAACGACACAAGAACAAGTAAACAAGTTCATTGGTAATGAGACCGAACTAAGGTATGGGGATACCGAAGATCAAGTCTCGAATGAATTAGGTATCATATGACAAAGGGAACGGGGAACGACTATCTCACGGTTCGAGCGATTGTATTCGTGAAACGCACGGGGGTCACATGACCATCCAGGTCCCTCTGTTGATCATTGATGTGAGAGTAGTCTCGATCATGTCCGAAGTGTTTCCAAACCGAAGGATGTCACGCTTAAGGGTAGGGACGCTTAGGGTAGATGAGGTATCGTAGGAGAAATAGAGAAAGAGAAACCAGAATAGTTCCGGGTAACATCTGATGGAGATCGGAAGGGGTCCGAAAGATGTTACGGAGTGAAGGAATAATACAATATGTGTATTTTATTATTAATTGGAGAATTAATATTAAATATATATTTTATTTTATTATTAAAGGCATCATAATGCTAATGGGCCTCACCCGAAGGGAGGCCCAATAGGGCATGGCGCCTAGGGAGAGGCGGCCAGCCGGCCTAGGCTTAGTGGGCCACCCCAATGGGGCCCACCTAGGGTCGGCGGCTTCCCCTAGGTGGCCGGCGGGTGTGGGGGTTCGTCCCACACTGCCTGGCCCTAGGGTGGTGCGCCCCCTTCCCACTATATATAGGGGTCTCCGCTCCCCCTTTGGAATCACCCCATTCCCTCTCATTCTCTCTCTCTCTCATCTATTGAGGACTTCTCCGTAATATTGGGGAGGACCTCGTGGGTGAGTTCTCCACCTTCACACCACCGTCGTGTGATCTGCGATCCGACATCTACTTCTTTCGCTGCTCGGCTAGATTGGAGTCCGGTTGACGTCTCCTACACTAGACGTGTGACGAACTTCGGAGGCACCACACTTGGGGTGCTGCTCGTCTTCATCAATATACGCCTTCCTGGGTAAGGTGTGCCTCGGTCTTCAAAGGTATGAATACCGTATCCCTTCTCCGTTACTTATGTCTACATAGTATAGATCCTGGTATTAGTGTTCGAGTAGATAGAATTTTTTTGTTTTCTGCTACGGAACCCAACATTACATACATGAATTGTCTTATAACCAAGCCCAACTTCAGAAAGAACACTCATTACCTCACCGTAAGATTTTGGAAAATCCACAGCTTGCAAGGCCGCACGAAGTAACTTAAGAAATTGATTAAAGGTTCTATTTGTGGTATGCGTGCACGATTTCACATGAATCATCTTGATAATAAAATCCAACCTTGTGTAAGTGGTGCATCCTTCATGAAGCTCTCGCTTGGCTTCTTCAATGAGATTTGCAAAATAATTATCTTCATCATCACTATCCTTCTTTCTAATCTGCTGCAGCTGGTCTACCATTTTGGCAATGTCATCATAATTAATTCCATTCTCATCCTCAAACTCATCATCATCATCACTGTCATACGCACCATGGTTGCCACTACCACTTTCTGTATCACTTTCTACTTCCCCATGAAAAATCTACTTTTTATATGTAATGGACATACCTCTACAGTTTAAGTGCCGCACAATATCCTCTTGATTATGTCGTAAGATATTTAGGCAATCAGAGCATGGGCACAATATATGCTTATCTGCATTCGCATTCTGTCGGACAAAACTCATAAACTCATTTACACCTTTCATGTATGCAGGAGTAAATTTTTTCCCATTGACTATCCAATCTCGATCATCCATCCCTACAAAACAGTAATGACCATGACAACGTGAAAGCAATGAATTATTACCTCTTAACAATATGGATTAAACTTAAATTGTAGTGAAGCAACGTAATTTCAAAACAGATCTCGAGGAAACTCACTGTTGCTTCGTCCTGCTATGACCAGCCGTGCATATCCTCGGTGAACGTGGTCCAATGGCCTATGGTCGTGTGGTTTCGGTGGGAACTTCCACTTCGCTAGCAACCTGTGGCCCGACGACCAGCGAATATCATGATAGCCTTGCGTAGGTCGGTGCTGCGCTAACTATGCTAGGAAAGTAAATAACGAATCGGATCTGCTCGATAGGGTATAACTAACGATACTTGCTACGTGATGTCCTAAACTTTAAGTACAAAAACACGAACAAAGGTTCCTATAACAACAAACAAGCAAAAACACGATGGTAATCTATGTTCATAATTTTACGGTTAGCCCGGGTTCGATGCCTAGCTAATCTAATTTTTTATTTGTAAACGGAATTAACATGTAGGGCCAACCTTCGATTTTCAATGACGGAACCGAAGCACCATGCATTTAATCTGTCATTCCATATGACTGTGATGGATTGCCATGACAGAAAACCCCTCCGTCGTGGACTAACGAACATACATGACATATTAATAAAATTTGTCACTGTCAATGGATTTTCCATGATGGATCAGAAATTTGTCATACGGGTTTTTGTCACTAGAAATAAGATTTTTTGTAGTGCTTGCCCCCCAAGGGCCGGGGGCTAAGGCCGAGAACAAGGCGCTGGGGGCTGTCAGCCAGCCTCCGGCTCGAGGCTCTGGTGGGGTCCCCAAGGTCGGCGACGTTGAGTCTCGCCCGAGCCACAACTACCAGATCATCTCCCCTCCTCCGTCCGCTGCCCTCCCGGTGACCACGCTCCCACACGGGTGAGAGGACCGCATCGTCAAGGAGATTGACGCGGCAGGACAGCAGAACCGCGCTGCCCTCGCCAACGGCAAGGAGGTGCAGGGCAATGGGTGCCTCGCCTTCACCAGGGAGCTCTGAAGCGTGGTGTGGCCGCACAAGTTCCGCCCCGAGATACCATCGTGCTATGACAGATCCGCAAATCCCTGCGAGTTTCTACAGCTCTACACCACGGGCATTGAGGCAGCGTGAGGCAACGACCGCGTCATGGCAAAGTGGTTCCCTTGAGTCTCAAGGACACGACACGGACCTGGCTGATGAACCTCCCCGAGGAATCCATCGGCTCATGGTACGCCCTATGCTCGCTCTTCATCGCTAACTTCAAGGGGACCTGCGAACGCCCACTCGCCTACTACGATCTTCGCCAGGTTCGTCAGTAGCCCGGCGAGACCCTCTTCAAGTTCGTGCAGAGTTTTAGGCCGATCCGCAACAAAATCCCCAAGATCTTGGACTCCAACGTGATTACCGCCTTGTCCGAGGGGGTCAAGGACGTCCACATGAGGGAGAATATTGGCATCAGCGTTGAGAACCTCATCATAGCTGCCGAGCTATTCATCATGGCAGAGAAGTGTGCCAAGGCCGAGGCAGGGCGGATGTTCGGCCTTGCCGAGGCAGATGGAACCCCCAAGCCCTCGGGCGCCTCCAAGAGCACGAGCAAGGACCCCAAGCGAAAGCCCGCCATCATCCTTGCTGCCAAACCCAAGCGGAAGAGCCCTCGCAAGGGTGGCGGCGAGAGGGAGCGCGATGACCACTCGTACTACGTCTTCCACAAGAAGCATGGGCATCCCACGGACAACTATTACGAGCTCAAGAAGCCTCGCAACTAGCACAACAGCCAGAGGAAAGGGAGACAGGAAGGCGAGTGCAAGAGCAACCATAGTGGCAATCAAGGCAGTGGGCGCTGGGACAACAACCACGACGGCCAAGGAGCACCCCATGTGGGGCATCAAGCCAACACCGCCCAGCACCTTCCCCGTGCCCACGAGAAGGTCGAAGGGAGCGCCGGGGGCTATCAGGAGCCGAAGGGAGCCATAGCCTGCATCCTCAGTGGCTCCCAGGCTCTGGCGTCCAAAAGGCACTTCAAGCAGCTCACCCTTGAGGTTGCCGCTGCTCGGCCCGGGGCCCTGTCCCCGAAGCTCAAGTGGTTGCAGTGCCCCATAACTTTCGACGTGGAGGACCACCCTGTATCCACCAAGGCTATGGGAGCTCTGCCCATGATCTGCGCGTGCACCATCAACAACATCGCGGTCGCCAAGATGCTCATCGATGGTGGTGCTGGACTGAACTTGATCTCCACCGAGACATTCGCCAAGCTGCAGGTGTCGTACGACCGGCTGATGCTGACCATGCCTTTATCTGGGGTCGCAAATGACACTACCATACCCATCGGGCAAATGCGCCTCTCTGCACATTCAGGTCTCACGAAAACTACCAAATGGAGATCATTGACTTCGACGTGGCGCACATCAGCCTCCCCTACAACATCATCTTGGGATACCCCTCCCTCTCCAAGTTCATGGCAGCCACTCACCACGCCTACAACGTCATCAAGATGCCGAGAGGCAATGGCGAGGTCATCACCATCCGGTGTGACAAAAAGGAAGCCTTACGCTCTCTCGAGCACGCCTACAAAACCGCGGCCACCGCCTACCCGGAGGACATGGACGCTCTCGATTACATCAGGGGTACCACGAGGAATAAGCAGATAATGGATTAGGAGAATGCTCTGGCAAAGAGGGCGGCCGCCACATTGTACCCATCTGACGAGGGTCACACTGCAGCTACCACCCACAGTCATGGGAGACCCTCGGGACAAGCTCTCCCCGCCCTTGTCAGTGTTAGTGAGGCTCACGAGGGTGACACGGACCCGGGGACTCCCGACTTCCACTGCACCCAGTGCACACTCAACCCCAACTCCTTCCCCGACGGCGCCTGAAGGATATCTAGTGGTGCCTGGTGTTGGGAGGGCTTACAAGCCCCCACTCTCATGCGCAGGGTGGCCAGCTATCCAACATTTTTTGAAGGTGACACTCTAAACCTCATCCTCTACAGCCTTATTCTTCGTAAGACTCCGTGTGGACCATAGTGACATTGGAATAATTTGGACCTATTTGGCACTCCCCTATTTGGATTTTGCGCCTGGCACCAACTCTGCCACTTGTTTTTCCTTCAAGAAAACGGTTTTGAAAGCTGCACGTGGCTGGGTTTCCTCGATAGGTGCCATACTAGTGGGGGGTTGGGCATGGTGTCTATCGTCAGGCCGCCTCCCGGCAACCCAGGACCTAAAGTGTCGAGCTCTGAACTTTCAGACTAGCTCCGACCACAAGTCATCGCACCCACAGTTCCTGGTGCTTGGGACCCTCGTGCGACACGGGTAGGGAAGATCGGATGCGTACCTTTTTTTTGCTCCATGTCACTCTCCATGGTGTCTACCGCAAGGACACAACCCAGGGCCTAAAGTGTTGAGATCTGAACTTTCGGACTAGCTCCGTCCATAAGCCATCTCACCCACGGTTCTTGGTGCTTGGGACCCTCGCGCGACACATGTAGGGGAATCAGCCGCGTATGTTTTTGGCTCTACGGCCCTCTCCATGGTGTCTACTACTGGGGTGTCGTCCGCCAACCCAAGACCTAAAGTGTCGAGCTCTATACTTGCCAACCAGCTCCGGTAACAAGTCAACTCACCCACGGTCCTTGGTGGTCGAGAGGGACGGTTTCAACGACAAGTCAATCCACCCATGGTTCCTGGCGCTCGAAAGGGCCATCCCCATCGACCCAGGGCCTAAAGTGTCTATCAGACTATTGGCACCGGGGGTACCCCATCCCGTCGAGTCACCAGGCCTACCGAAGTGCGCCCTCCCGAGGGTTCATGAGGAGAGTGAGCCTCGAGAGGGGAAACAAATCCCAAAGCCTCGATTGGTGCCCGAATCGGTCTCGGTGCGGTACAGAAGCCTCCCGGATAGGCCACAAGAGGGGGAGCGTCCACGGTCCCAAGTGTGCCTGATGACCCACAAGTATATGGGGTGTATCACAGTATTTTCGATAAGTAAGAGTGTTGAACCCAACGAGGAGCAGAAGGTGCTGGCTAGTGGTATGGATCAGGAATTCTCTACAAATACTTAGCAAACAGATTTTTAGGGTTTTTTGATAATGCAAGTAAATAAAGTACGAGTAAATAAAAGACAATAAGAATAAATGCAGCAAGTGGCCCAATCCTTTATTCAGCAAAGGACAAGCCGGTTGTATTACTTAAGATGACCAAACATTCTCGAGGACACATGGGAAGACTATCAAGTGCTTTTGCTTCATATAGTTGATTAATCTTCTTTAGCTTGCTAAGTGTTGTGTGGGTGAACCTGTGCTAATGTACCGACCTTCCTAGGACTAATACATACTTGTGATTATACCCCTTGCAAACATCCATAAGTACAAGAAAGTAATTGATGAGGACATCCCTACAATTACACCTACCCCAATTGCTAATGAAGTTGTTCCAATTGCAAAGAAGGATCAATCCAATGAGATAAGGATTGGACCAATCACAAGAGCTCGTGCCAAGCTACTAGAACAACAGGTGAACTTGTTTCTTAATGAACCTGGTGTTTTAATTAATGAGAATTTTATACTACCTAAGTCTTTGAATTATTGTATGATCAGGTACTTAGGAGAAGAAGGCATAGCACAGAGTGAGGAGCTGAAGGAACATGGCGTGTTGATCAAAGAGGAATGCGCGAGGGAGGAGAGGGAGGAAGCGCAAGGAGCACTCCATGAGAAGATCAACACATGGTCGAGGGATCTCTGCCGCGGCAGAGAAACCACGCAGCCTTCTGCCGCGACAGAAAAACCGGGTCCGACTCTGCCACGGCAGAGTAGGCCTGCGCGCCTTGAGCCGACCCACCTTGGGTCGGTTGTATCTTAGCCTAGTTCGAGTTGAACTGTTATTCCTAGACGTAGCCACCGACCCTTAGCCCTTAAATAGATGGGGGCGTCGTAGTTTAGGGTTTAGACCACGTTAAAATATTTTGGAGTTGTTTCTTTCATAGAACCTCTGAAATTACCCTGTGTTCGAATTTACCAACTATAATTGAGTGTGATCTGTTGTTCCATTGGGAATTAGTAGATTGCATACTACCATTCGTGGTCACGGCTGCGTGCGCAAGAGCGTGGTGTTGTGAATATCCTACAAGGTTTGAGAGCTGTTGTATTGGCATCAGGGACCGTGCGGGAGAGTTCATAGCTACAGGCTAGTTATCTATCATCCACCATCACCATCGACAAGTGCTTGCTGAGAAGATCGGGCCACCCCATATCATCTTGGTATCAGATTTCCTCGTTGCCTCGGTAAGCAATCCACAATCCATCCATAGATTAGAGAGTGTTTTTAGTCCTATCCAGAAAAAGCCCCACAAAAAGAGTTGTCATAGACTAGATTGCATCGTAGACGAGTAATAGTTGCTGGTCGTGTTCATCCTTTAGTTTCAATCTAGATCTGTTCTTCATCGTTTTGTTCTCTTGTTTTTAGTTGTTTGCCACCATTGTTTTCCGCTACCATCAGGTCAGATCCGATCTACTCTAAAGAGTCTAGTCTTCCACTCTTGGCTGAGTCAAATTTTTTTTTACTTTCCAGGTTACCGAGTCTGCCACGGCAGGATTTCGGCGTCTTTTTCTGCCACGGCAGGACTTTCTGGGTTACCAAGTCTGCCACGGCAGGATTTCTATATTTTTCTTTGCTACGGTAGGACTTTCTGAGTTACCAAGTTATTGCTCTACCACGGCAGGTTTTTGAGCTGCTTTTCTGCCACGACACCATAATGACAAAGTGTGATCGATTTGCACTTTTCCAAAACCCTTAGCCACAACCAATCTACTACATAGGTGTAGGAACCTGCCTATTGAGACTAGTTTCCGCTCCGACAGGCTGCTCTTAGGACTTTTGGTGCCGTACTTTGTAATTGGCCGTGTGTTACCTATCAAAAAAAAGCAAGATAGCAAAATGAAAAGTATCAAGGAAAAGCTATCCCAAAGAAAAAGAAAAAGTTGTATTAAAAAAAAGAGAGAGAATGTGAGCAAGAGGCCTAGTATTATCTTTGTGCACGGGTAGATTGAGCAATCTTGTGCCTGTTTACTTTGAGCTTTGCTAGTGTCTCTCGAGCGTAGTGCAACACCCTTCATAGTTGCATTGCCATGTTTTTCTCCACGTGTGTGTTTCTTGGGTATTTGTACGATCAACACTAGGACTTGTTTGCGGTGTAGTTAGGATACCATACCTATAGCTCCACCATAAATACCTTGTGTGCCTTGTGATCGTTCTATATACCTTTGATATTCACTTCATCACATCAAGTGCATCAGTCTTTGATTTCGTTGGTAGAGCATCTCTATTCACTTTGGAACGGTAAGATCTCCTTTCTTATTAGTTGTGAGTGAGCTGTGAGAGTTCCACCATACAGATTTTTGATTTTGTGCACTAACCTACTAATCATGTCTTCTAGTGATGATGCTGTTGTGATGCAGAAAAAAAGGATGAAGAACTTGTCAATTGGCGTGAATATGAGGCTTTGAAGTCCCACTTGACACGTGTGTTTACTCACACGACAGATGCCATTGACAAGAATCTCCAAGATCTAAATGTGAGATTGGATCCCCATGTTGGAACGGTGGATACTATTCAAACACAAGTGGCTACGCTCAATGTCAATGTCACCGCTTTGCAGCAGTCCATTGAGGGTTTGACAACCGCTTTGCATAGAAGGGAAGAGCCTCAACATGATGATGTCTTTGATGATTTTGATGAGGGTAGCACTGTGGATGTTGCTCCACATGTTGGCAGGGGACGTGCCATTCCCCCTGCCCATGCACCTGCCCATGCACCTGTCCATGCACCTGCCCATGCACCTCATGGCCGTGGGTATGCTCCTCTTGGGTGTGCTCAACGTGTTCCCAACCAAACTGCTGATGATGGTTTGGGCAAGCCAAAATTCTCAATTCCTAAGTTTGATGGTTCCATTGATCCTGAAGACTACCTCACATGGGAGTTGAAGATTGAGAAACTCTGGCGCTTATTTGACTATCCAGAAGATAAGAAGGTCAAGCTTGCAGCATCTGAATTTGATGGTTATGCTTTGCATTGGTGGGATGCTCTTGTGCAACATAGGAGGGAGGACAATGAACTTCCTGTGATGGATTGGCGCGAGATGAAGCAAATCATGAAAGCTCGTTTCGTTCCAACCAACTACTTGCGTTCAGTTTTTGATAAATTGACGCAACTGAAGCAAGGAACAATGACAGTTGATGAGTACTACATGGAGATGGAGATGCTTATGCAGCGTGCTAGAATTCGTGAGTCCATTAAGATGACCATGCAGCGATTCCTAAACAATTTGAAGTTACCAATCAAGAGCACTGTTCGTCATCACAAGTATGAGACCATGAATGAGTTGTTGCATCATGCTAGAGAGGCCGAATCCCAGTTGGCAGAAGAGGCGAAGTCCCATACTCGTTTCCCATCCTCCAGCAGATTTTCGGCCAGACCTATTCCTCCTACAGCTGCGTCACCAGCTGCTGTTCCGTTTACACCATCGTCCAAACCAGCAAGTACACCTTCGTTTGGTTCTAATGCTCGGAAACCCGCTGCTCCTGCTGCTAGCTCGGGTTCCAACATGTCTACTGCACGTACTCGTGATGTGGTGTGCCACACTTGTGGTGGTAGAGGTCACTACAAGAAGGATTGTCCAAACAACAAGGTTATGTTTGTTAATGAACAAGGTGAAGTCGAAAGTGGAGATGAAGCTTCTGATGTTGATATTAATGATGGCGAGGATGGTGCTGATGCATATGCTGAGCGTGCACCAACTATCGTCGTGTCTTCACGTGTACTTAGTGTGCAACCGGTTGAGGAATCCCAGCGTTGCAACTTGTTCCAAACAAAAGCTCTAGTTGGACCAAATAAAGCTTGCAAGGTCATTATTGATGGAGGTAGCTGCAGAAATCTTGCAAGTAAGGAATTATGTGCCAACCTAAATTTGACATACTTACCTCATCCCAAGCCATACTACATACAATGGTTGAGCAACAATGGTGATATGAAGGTAAATCATATGGTACGAGTGAACTTTCAAATAGGGCCATACAAAGATTCTATTGATTTTGATGTGGTTCCTATGACTGTTTGTCACCTCCTATTGGGTCGGCCATGGCTCTATGATCGCCATGTGCAACACAATGGCCGAGCCAATACATATCACTTGAAATTCAAAGGAAGAAAGATTACTATGCAGCCAATGACACCACAAGAAATTGTGAATGATTCTCGCCAGAAGATAGAGGTGAATTTGAAGGAAGATACTACCACTCGGCGAGATTGTGTGATAGCTGTTCCTGATGTAATTGAGCCTAAATTGAGTGATATAACGAAAAGTGAGAGAGTGCCTGGTCTAGTGATATTAGCCACTAAGGAAGATATGAGAGAAATTCGTGAGGATCCTATAGCCATGCCACTTGTGCTCATGTATAAGGGCGAGGTATTGGTTTCTAACGACATGACCCCTATTTCTCTTGGTGTTTCATCTGTTTTGCAGGACTTTGGGTATGTGTTTTCAGAAGATGTACCCGCAGGTTTGCCTCCCTTGCGTGGTATAGAACATCAAGTGGACTTGATTCCTGGTGCCACACTTCCCAACCGAGCACCCTACAAGACTAATCCCGAAGAAACTAAAGAAATTCAGAAGCAAGTACAAGCGTTGTTGGATAAAGGGTACATTCGTGTCTCTCTTAGCCCTTGTGTTGTTCCTGTTATTTTAGTTCCTAAGAAAGATGGTACTTGGCGCATGTGTGTTGATTGTAGAGCGATTAATAACATCACTATTCGATATCATCATCCTATTCCACGCTTAGAGGATATGCTAGATGAATTGAGTGGTGCTGCTGTTTTCTCTAAAATTGACTTGCGTAGTGGTTATCATCAAATTAGGATGAAAGAAGGGGATGAATGGAAAACTGCTTTCAAAACTAAATTTGGCTTGTATGAGTGGTTAGTTATGCCGTTTGGTCTTACTAACGCACCTAGTACTTTCATGCGTTTGATGAATCATGTTTTGAGAGAGTTTATTGGTTGTTTCGTGGTTGTTTACTTTGATGATATACTTATATGAAGGGTTTCGCAGCATAGTAAATCAAAATTTTCTACGGAAGCGAACAGAGGGAAAGCCAAGATCTAATCTAGGATATGCAAACAACGAGAGAGATTGGATTAGATCTTCATACCCTTGAAGATTCGCACAGCGGAACGTTCGTCGGAACGTGGGTGATGTAGTCGTACTCGCTTCTCCTCCTCGCGATCCGATCCGATCTAGCACCACAAGTGGCGGTGCCTCCGTGAGATGCACACGTGCGGCACCTCGACGTCTCCTCCTTCCTCGGACCAGCAAGTATGGTGGAGAGATGGATTGGATCTATAGCACGACGGCGTGGTGTATATGGTGGAGAATTTCTGCAGCAGGGCTTCGCCTGCAAACAGTCGGGAGGGAGAGAGGAAGGCAGCAGGGCTACTAGGGCTTGGAGGAAGGTGTAAGGGGGTATGAGAGGGGGCGCACCAGCCCTCTATATATAGAGGGGGGTGCGGCCAGCCCTAGCCTCTCCTCCAAGCCTATCTCTAGTTTAAACAATTTAAACTCTCCCTTATCTAGAAATCCTATCTTATCTTATCTCTAGTTTAAACGATTTAAACTTATCTAGGATCGGCTGGGCCCTATGGGGCCTTGTGCCCCTAGCCCAATGCGGCCAGGACACTCCCTCATAGGCCCATGCCCCCTCCCGGAAGGTAGGACCACGTTGGCCCCCTTCCGGAAGGTTCTAGAAGCTTCCGGTACAATACCGATTAATCCGGAACAATTCCGAACTCCAAAAACTGCACTGCCTTATATGAATCTTATTCTCTGGACCATTCTGGAACCTCTCGTGATGTCCCGGATCCCATCCGAGACTCCGAACAAAAATTCATAAACCAATTATCCAATCTATCCCAGCGTCGAGACACGTTAAGTGTGTGACCCTGCGGGTTCGAGAATATGCAGACATGATCTTCTATCAATAATCAACAGCGGGGTCTGGGCACCCATATTGACTCCCACACATTCATCGATGATCATATCGGATGAACCACGATGCCAGGATTCAATCAATCCCATATACATATTCCCTTCGTCTCGCGATATTTTACTTGCCCGAGATTCGATCGTCGGTATCGTCATACCTAGTTCAATCTCGTTCACAGTAAGTACTTTACTCGTTCCGTAATCCGATATCACTTTGTGATTAACTCCTTAACCACATGCTTGCAAGCGGTGTTGATATCGATTACCGAGTGGGCCCGAAGTATATCTCTCCGACTTGGGAGGGACAAATCCCATCTCGATACATACAACCCAACATATACTTTCCGATCACCTGAGAGACACCTTTATGATCACCCTCTCATAGGATGACGTTTGATGGCCTCAAAGCTTTCTTCCGATACCAGGGAGTTGCATTATCTCATGGTCTAAGGAATACAATATTTGACATAAGAAAAGCTTCGCAAAGACGAACACGATGACACGATCTAATTGCTTCGCTTAGTTTGGGTCTATCCACCATATCATTCTCCCAATGATATGATCTCATTATCAATTGACAACTCATGTCTATGGTTAGGAAACCTTAACCATCATTGATCAATGAGCTAGTCCATAGAGGTGTACTAGGGACACGGTGTTGTTCACAAACCACACAAGTATTAATGTTTCCGCTTAATACAATTCTAGCATGGAATATAAACTTTATCATGAACAAGAATTATAATAATAACATCTTTATTATTGCCTCTAGGGCATAATTCCAACAGTCTCCCACTTGCACTAGAGTCAATAATCTAGTTTACATTTGGCAACAGTCTCACACCCATGGCACTGAGGTGCTGATCATGTTTTACACGTGGAAGAGGTTTAGTCAATGGATCTGCGACATTCAGATCTGTATGTACTTTGCTGATCTTCAGATCTCCATCTGCTATATAATCTCGGATTATATGAAACTTGCGGTTGATATGCTTGGTCTTTGGATGATATCTTGGTTCCTTAGCGAGTGCTATGGCGCCAGTGTTGTCACACAATATCTCCAGTGGGTCCAATGCACTTGGAACCACGCCAAGCTCAGTGATGAAGTTCCTGATCCAAACTCCTTCACTTGACGCTTCTGCAGCAGCCATGTATTCCGCTTCTACTGTAGATCCCGCGACCACGCTTTGCTTGCAGCTTCTCCAGCTCACAGCTCCTCCATTCAAAATATACACGTATCCTGTCCCTAAACCCTAAACCCTAAAAAACCCTAAAAAACCCTAAACCCTAAACCCTAAACCCTAAACCCTAAACCCTAAACCCTAAACCCTAAAACCCAAAAACCCTAAACCCTAAAACCCTAAACCCTAAACCCTAAACCCTAAACCCTAAACCCTAAAAACCCTAAAAACCCTAAACCCTAAACGCTAATAAAATCCGAATGGACTTAAACATCGCTACGGGAGAGAAAGTCTCATCGTAGTCAACACCTTGAACTTGTTGAAAACCTTTCGCAACAAGCCGTGCTTTATAGACGGTAACATTCCCATCCGCGTCCGTTTTCTTCTTGAAGATCCATTTGCACTCAACGGCCTTTCGGTCGCTAGGAGGGTCCACCAAAGTCCATACTTGGTTTTCGCTCATGGATCCCAATTCGGATTTCATGGCTTCTAGCCATCTCTCGGAGTCTGGGCTCATCATCGCTTCCTCATAGTTCGTAGGTTCACTGTCTTCTACTAACAAGACTGTCAAGACAGGGTTGCCGTACCACTCAGGAGGGGCACGCGACCTTGTCGACCTGCGACGTTCAGTAGCAGCATCGTCCGAAGCTTCATGATCCTTGTCATTAGCTTCCTCTATTGTTGGTGCAGGCGGCACTGGAACAATTTCAGGTGCTGCGCTACTCTCCAATTCAAGAGAAGGTTCAATAACCTCGTCTAGCTCTACTTTCCTCCCACTCACTTCTTTCGAGAGAAACTCCTTCTCAAGAAAGGAACTGTTCTTTGCGACAAACACTTTGCCTTCGGTTCTGTGATAGAAGGTATACCCAATAGTTTCCTTAGGGTATCCTATGAAGACGCATTTCTCCGCTTTGGGTTCGAGCTTGTCCGGCATCAACTTCTTGACGTAAGCTTCGCATCCCCAAACTTTAAGAAACGACAACTTAGGTTTAGCACCAAACCACAGTTCATACGGTGTCGTCTCAACGGATTTAGATGGAGCCCTATTTAAAGTGAATGCAGCGGTTTCTAATGCATAACCCCAAAATGATAACGGCAAATCAGTAAGAGACATCATCGATCGGACCATATCTAATAGGGTTCGATTCCGGCGTTCAGACACACCATTGCGCTGTGGTGTTCCGGGTGGCGTGAGTTGTGAAACGATTCCACTTGCTTTGAGATGCGTGAGAAAATCATAACTCAAATATTCGCCCCCACGATCGGATCGTAGAAACTTAATCTTTCTGTTACGATGGTTCTCCACTTCATTCTGAAATTCTTTGAACTTTTCAAACGTTTCAGATTTATGTTTCATTAAATAGATATACCCATATCTACTTAAGTCATCGGTAAAAGTGAGAAAATAGCGATATCCACCGCGCGTCGAAACACTCATCGGTCCGCATACATCGGTATGTATGATTTCCAACAAGTCCGTTGCTCGCTCCATCATACCGGAGAACGGGGTTTTGATCATCTTGCCCATGAGGCATGGTTCGCATGTGTCAAATGATTCAAAATCAAGAGACTCCAAAAGTCCATCAGAATGGAGTTTCTTCATGCGCTTTACACCAATATGACCTAGACGACAGTGCCACAAATAAGTAGTATTATCACTATCTACTTTGCATCTCTTAGCCTCAATGTTATGGATGTGTGTTTCATCCCTTTCGAGATTTAGAAGAAATAAACCATTCACAAGAGGTGCATGACCATAAAAGATGTTACTCATATAAATAGAACAACCATTATTCTCCGATTTAAATGAATAACCGTCTTGCAATAAACACGATCCAGAAATAATGTTCATGCTCAACGCAGGCACATAATAACATTTATTAAGGTTTAAAACTAATCCTGAAGGTAAAACTAAGGAGAGCGTGCCGACGGCCATCACATCAACTCTTGATCCGTTGCCAACGCGCATCGTCACCTCATCCCTCGCAAGCCGCCGTCTATTCCGTAGCTCCTGTTTCGAGTTACAGATATTAGCAACTGAACCAGTATCAAATACCCAGGCACTACAACGAGGGCTAGTAAGGAAAACATCAATAACATGTATATCAAATATACCTTTGATGGTGCCAGCCTTCTTGTCCGCTAAGTACTTCGGACAGTTGCGCTTCCAGTGACCCTTGTCCTTGCAATAGAAGCACTCAGTGTCCGGCTTGGGGCCAGAATTGAGCTTCTTCTCAGCAGGGGCAACGCGCTTGCCGCCTCCTTTCTTGAAGGGCTTCTTTGCACCTTTACCTTTCTTAAAGGAGGGCTTGTTGACCATCAACACATGATTATCCTTTTTGATGTCCACCTCCGCAGCCTTCAGCTTTGCGAAGAGCTCGGTGATCGTATCAGTGGAACCAATATGATTATGAGTCACTACAAAACTTTTGTAGCTGGGAGGGAGTGATTGCAAAACCCTGTCAATCTTGAGCTCCTCTGGAATCTTGCAGTCCAGTTACTCAAGGCGTTGAGTGTAGCCCGACATCTTTATGGCGTGCTCACTAACGGAACTCCCTTCCTCCATCTTGCAGTTAAAGAACTTCTCGGAGATCTCATATATCTCAGAACGGGCCTGAGTCTGAAACATGGTTTTCAGCTCCTCGAGAATCTCAAAGGGCCCGGGATAGTTTTCAAAATGATTTTGAAGTTCCGGTTCCATAGCAAACAACATGGTGCTCTTAATCACTCCATAATCATCTTTGCGCGACTGATAGACGGCTTTCTCATCAGCCGGCGCAGTTGCAGCAGGGGGGTTACCTAACGCTTTCTCAAGGACATAGTCCTTTTGTCCGCCAGACAGAATGATTCTTAGATTGCGGAACCAGTTGGTGAAGTTAGACCCATTGTTTCTAAGCTTTTCTTTCTCAGCAAAAATGTTGAAGTTGAAGTTGGACTTGGCCATGTGATCTACAGTATTTGCAAGTACAATTTAGACTATGTTCATGATAAATAGTTCAACTTAATCAAATTACTAGATGAACTCCCACTAAATTCAACATCCCTCAAGTTGTTTAGTGAACACGATCCAAATTCACCACACCTAATCCGATCATCACGAGAAGAGATGTGGTTTCAATGGTGGACAACGAAGTGTCGATCATATCATTCATATGACTCATGCTTAACCTTTCGGTTCTTGTGTTCCGAGGCCATGTCTGTACATGCTAGGCTCGTCAAGTTAGACCCAAGTATTTTCGCGTGTGCAAAACTGGCTTGCACCCGTTGTATGTGAGCGTAGAGTCTATAGCACCCGATCATCACGTGATGCTTGGACACGACGAACTTTCGCAACGGTGCATACTTGGGGAGAACACAGTTTTTATCTTGATCTTTAAGTGAGGAATCATCTTATAATGCTACCGTCGCGATCTAAGCATAATAAGATACATAAAAGGATAAACATCACATGCATATAACTTTATGTGACATGGTATAGCCAATCTTCGCGCAATGATCTCCATCTTGTGCGTTCCGGCATGATCTCCATCACTCCACCATGATTGCCTCCACCACGAATAACAACTACAACTATTGCTAACTACTTAGCGATAAAGTAAAGCTATTACATGGCGTATAAGAAGTTGACTCGCAGGTCATACACAATTATAAAGACAACCATATGGCTCCTGCCGGTTGTGTACTCATCGACATGCAAGTCGTGAAAAATTACAAAACATGATCATCGCATACAATATACACATCACATCTTGGGCCATACCATATCACAGAAAACACTCCCTGCAAAAACAAGTTAGACGCCTCTACTTTGTTGTTGCATGTTTTACGTGGCTTATGGGAGTAGATGCTAAGAACGATTCTTACCTACGGAAAGCCACAACGGTGATATTATGGTTGCCAAACTCCGGTGTTAATCCCATGACAACTATAGTGAGAGAAACTGACATCCACCAGCCGCATGTGTGGTACAAGCCACACGTCAAGTGCGGAGCCGGTCTCGCGAACGACGTCGCGTAAGGTTGGCCTGGACCGCTTCAATCTCACTATCCCGCGTCATAAGAAGAACACAAACAAGAGGCTTGCAACAAAAAACATCAACGCCCGCAACAACCATGTTGCGTTCTACTCGTGAATCACATCTACGCATAGATCTAGCTCTGATACCACTGAAGGGTTTCACAGCATAGTAAATCAAAATTTTCTACGGAAGCGAACAGAGGGAAAGCCAAGATCTAATCTAGGAGATGCAAACAACGAGAGAGATTGGATTAGATCTTCATACCCTTGAAGATTCGCACAGCGGAACGTTCGTCGAAACGTGGGTGATGTAGTCGTACTCGCTTCTCCTCCTCGCGATCCGATCCGATCTAGCACCACAAGTGGCGGTGCCTCCGTGAGATGCACACGTGCGGCACCTCAACGTCTCCTCCTTCCTCGGACCAGCAAGTATGGTGGAGAGATGGATTGGATCTACAGCACGACGGCGTGGTGTATATGGTGGAGAATTTCTGCAGCAGGGCTTCGCCTGCAAACAGTCGGGAGGGAGAGAGGAAGGCAGCAGGGCTACTAGGGCTTGGAGGAAGGTGTAAGGGGGTATGAGAGGGGGCGCACCAGCCCTCTATATATAGAGGGGGGGTGCGGCCAGCCCTAGCCTCTCCTCCAAGCCTATCTCTAGTTTAAACAATTTAAACTCTCCCTTATCTAGAAATCCTATCTTATCTTATCTCTAGTTTAAACGATTTAAACTTATCTAGGATCGGCTGGGCCCTATGGGGCCTTGTGCCCCTGGCCCAATGCGGCCAGGACACTCCCTCATAGGCCCATGCCCCCTCCCGGAAGGTGGGACCACGTTGGCCCCCTTCCGGAAGGTTCTAGAAGCTTCCGGTACAATACCGATTAATCCGGAACAATTCCGAACTCCAAAAACTGCACTGCCTTATATGAATCTTATTCTCCGGACCATTCCGGAACCTCTAGTGATGTCCCGGATCCCATCCGAGACTCCGAACAAAAATTCATAAACCAATTATCCAATCTATCCTAGCGTCGAGACACGTTAAGTGTGTGACCCTGCGGGTTCGAGAATATGCAGACATGATCTTCTATCAATAATCAACAGCGGGGTCTGGGCACCCATTTTGACTCCCACACATTCATCGATGATCATATCGGATGAACCACGATGCCAGGATTCAATCAATCCCATATATATATTCCCTTCGTCTCGCGATATTTTACTTGCCCGAGATTCGATCGTCGGTATCGTCATACCTAGTTCAATCTCGTTCACAGTAAGTACTTTACTCGTTCCGTAATCCGATATCACTTTGTGATTAACTCCTTAACCACATGCTTGCAAGCGGTGTTGATATCGATTACCGAGTGGGCCCGAAGTATATCTCTCCGACTTGGGAGGGACAAATCCCATCTCGATACATACAACCCAACAGATACTTTCCGATCACCTGAGAGACACCTTTATGATCACCCTCTCATAGGATGACGTTTGATGGCCTCAAAGCTTTCTTCCGATACCAGGGAGTTGCATTATCTCATGGTCTAAGGAATACAATATTTGACATAAGAAAAGCTTCGCAAAGACGAACACGATGACACGATCTAATTGCTTCGCTTAGTTTGGGTCTATCCACCATATCATTCTCCCAATGATATGATCTCATTATCAATTGACAACTCATGTCTATGGTTAGGAAACCTTAACCATCATTGATCAATGAGCTAGTCCATAGAGGTGTACTAGGGACACGGTGTTGTTCACAAACCACACAAGTATTAATGTTTCCGCTTAATACAATTCTAGCATGGAATATAAACTTTATCATGAACAAGAATTATAATAATAACATCTTTATTATTGCCTCTAGGGCATAATTCCAACATTATATATAGCCACACCGAATCTGAACATTGTACTCATATTAGACAAGTTTTGCAAGTGTTACGTGATAATAAATTATATGCTAATCTTGAGAAGTGTACATTTGCAAAAGATAAGGTCATATTCCTAGGATTTGTTGTTTCTAAACATGGAGTAGAGGTGGATCAATCTAAAATCGAATCAATTTAGAATTGGCCTACTCCAATGAATGTAAGTCAAGTGCGTAGTTTCCACGGTCTCGCTGGTTTCTATAGGCGCTTTGTGAAAGATTTTAGCACCATTGCTGCACCTTTGAATGATTTGACAAAGAAAGGTGTTCCTTTTATATGGGGCGCGGCCCAAGACATTGCTTTTGATACTTTGAAACGTTTGCTTACTTCTGCACCATTGCTTGCATTACCTGATTTTTCAAAGCAATTTGAAGTTGAATGTGATGCTAGTGGTATAGGTATAGGTGGTGTTTTGATGCAAGAGGGTCGGCCTATAGCTTATTTTTCTGAGAAATTGACTGGTGCTCGTTTGAATTATTCAATCTATGATAAAGAATTGTATGCACTTGTTAGAGTACTTGAGGTTTGGCAACATTATTTGTGGCCAAAGGAATTCATCATACATTCTGATCATGAAGCATTGAAATACTTGAAAGCTCAATCAAAGTTGCATAGAAGATTAGCTAAATGGGTTGAGTTCATTGAGTCTTTTCCTTACATCATTAATTATAAGAAGGGAAAAGAAAATGTTGTTGCTGATGCTCTGTCTAGGAAGAACATGCTATTAACCAATCTTGATGTTAAAATTCCGGGATTATAAGATATTTGTGCACTTTATGCAACTGACCATGATTTTGCTGAGCCATATCGTTTGTGTGCTCTTAGAAACGCATGGGATAAGTATCATATACATGATGGATATTTGTTTCGAGCTAACAAACTATGCATTCCAGAATCGTCGTTGCGTTTGTTTTTAGTGCAGGAATCACATGCTGGTGGTTTGATGGGTCACTTTGGGCGTGAGAAGACGTTGCTCATGCTTGCTGATCATTTTTATTGGCCCAAGATGAGGCGTGATGTGTACAGATTTGTGAGCCGATGTATTACATGCCACAAGTCGAAATCTAAGCTGAAGCCTCACGGTTTGTATACACCTCTCTCTGCACCTACTATTCCATGGGAAGATATTAGTATGGATTTTGTGCTAGGTCTACCTAAAACTCAGAGAGGTCATGATTCTATATTTGTGGTAGTAGATAGGTTCTCTAAGATGGCTCATTTTATTGCCTGCCACAAAAGCGACGATGCGTCGCATGTTGCTAACTTGTTTTTCAGGGACATCGTGAGATTACATGGAGTACCAAAGACGATTGTTTCTGACCGTGATGTGAAGTTCATGAGCTACTTTTGGAAGACCTTATGGGGGAAGTTAGGAACGAAGTTGCTGTTCAGTAGTACATGTCATCCCCAAACAGATGGTCAAACGGAGGTGGTGAATAGAACATTGTCACAGCTACTAAAGACCATGATTAAAAAGAATCTGCGGGAGTGGGAAGAGTGTTTGCCAGATGTTGAGTTTGCTTACAATAGGGCTGTGCATTCAACTACTCAGCTTTGTCCTTTTGAAGTGGTGTATGGTTTCAAGCCATTGACGCCACTTGATATGTTGCCTCTGCCATTACATGAGAGAGTTGATATGGAGGCATCAAAACGTGCTGATTATGTGAAGAAAATACATGAAAAGACTCGAGAGGCTATTGAGAAGAAAGGCAAGAACATTGCTGCTGCAAGGAATCAAACACAAAAAGAAGTGTTGTTCGAGCCTGGAGATATGGTTTGGGTGCATCTACGCAATGATAGGTTCCCACTACTTCGAAAATCAAAATTGAAGCCACGTGGTGCTGGTCCTTACAAGGTGTTAGCCAAGATTAATGATAATGCCTACTCAGTTGATATACCTATTGAGGAGTTTGGTGGAGTTAGCAACAGCTTCAACGTTGCTGATTTGTCACCATATGCTGGAGAAGACCTTGGAGCGTCGAGGTCGACGCCTTTTGAAGGGGGGGAGATGATGAGGACATCCCTACAATTACACCTACCCCAATTGCTAATGAAGTTGTTCCAATTGCAAAGAAGGATCAATCCAATGAGATAAGGATTGGACCAATCACAAGAGCTCGTGCCAAGCTACTAGAACAACAGGTGAACTTGTTTCTTAATGAACCTGGTGTTTTAATTAATGAGAATTTTATACTACCTAAGTCTTTGAATTATTGTATGATCAGGTACTTAGGAGAAGAAGGCATAGCACAGAGTGAGGAGCTGAAGGAACATGGCGTGTTGATCAAAGAGGAATGCGCGAGGGAGGAGAGGGAGGAAGCGCAAGGAGCACTCCACGGTTTTGAAAGCTGCACGTGGCTGGGTTTCCTCGATAGGTGCCATACTAGTGGGGGGCTGGGCATGGTGTCTATCGTCGGGCCGCCTCCCGGCAACCCAGGACCTAAAGTGTCGAGCTCTGAACTTTCAGACTAGCTCCGACCACAAGTCATCGCACCCACAGTTCCTGGTGCTTGGGACCCTCGTGCGACACGAGTAGGGAAGATCGGATGCGTACCTTTTTTTGCTCCATGTCACTCTCCATGGTGTCTACCGCAAGGACACAACCCAGGGCCTAAAGTGTCGAGATCTGAACTTTCGGACTAGCTCCGTCCATAAGCCATCTCACCCACGGTTCTTGGTGCTTGGGACCCTCGCGCGACACATGTAGGGGAATCAGCCGCGTATGTTTTTGGCTCTACGGCCCTCTCCATGGTGTCTACTACTGGGGTGTCGTCCGCCAACCCAAGACCTAAAGTGTCGAGCTCTATACTTGCCAACCAGCTCCGGTAACAAGTCAACTCACCCACGGTCCTTGGTGGTCGAGAGGGACGGTTTCAATGACAAGTCAATCCACCCATGGTTCCTGGCGCTCGAAAGGGCCATCCCCATCGACCCAGGGCCTAAAGTGTCTATCAGACTATTGGCACCGGGGGTACCCCATCCCGTCGAGTCGCCAGGCCTACCGAAGTGCGCCCTCCCGAGGGTTCATGAGGAGAGTGAGCCTCGAGAGGGGAAACAAATCCCAGAGCCTCGATTGGTGCGGGAATCGGTCTCGGTGCGGTACAGAAGCCTCCCGAATAGGCCACAAGAGGGGGAGCGTCCACGGTCCCAAGTGTGCCTGATGACCCACAAGTATATGGGGTGTATCACAGTATTTTCGGTAAGTAAGAGTGTTGAACCCAACGAGGAGCAGAAGGTGCTGGCTAGTGGTATGGATCAGGAATTCTCTACAAATACTTAGCAAACAGATTTTTAGGGTTTTTTGATAATGCAAGTAAATAAAGTACGAGTAAATAAAAGACAATAAGAATAAATGCAGCAAGTGTTCCAATCCTTTATTCAGCAAAGGACAAGCCGGTTGTATTACTTAAGATGACCAAACATTCTCGAGGACACATGGGAAGACTATCAAGTGCTTTTGCTTCATATAGTTGATTAATCTTCTTTAGCTTGCTAAGTGTTGTGTGGGTGAACCTGTGCTAATGTACCGACCTTCCTAGGACTAATACATACTTGTGATTATACCCCTTGCAAACATCCATAAGTATAAGAAAGTAATTGATGAGGACATCCCTACAATTACACCTACCCCAATTGCTAATGAAGTTGTTCCAATTGCAAAGAAGGATCAATCCAATGAGATAAGGATTGGACCAATCACAAGAGCTCGTGCCAAGCTACTAGAACAACAGGTGAACTTGTTTCTTAATGAACCTGGTGTTTTAATTAATGAGAATTTTATACTACCTAAGTCTTTGAATTATTGTATGATCAGGTACTTAGGAGAAGAAGGCATAGCACAGAGTGAGGAGATGAAGGAACATGGCGTGTTGATCAAAGAGGAATGCACGAGGGAGGAGAGGGAGGAAGCGCAAGGAGCACTCCATGAGAAGATCAACACATGGTCGAGGGATCTCTGCCGCGGCAGAGAAACCACGCAGCCTTCTGCCGCGATAGAAAAACCGGGTCCGACTCTGCCACGGCAGAGTAGGCCTGCGCGCCTTGAGCCGACCCACCTTGGGTCGGTTGTATCTTAGCCTAGTTCGAGTTGAACTGTTATTCCTAGACGCAGCCACCGACCCTTAGCCCTTAAATAGAAGGGGGCGTCGTAGTTTAGGGTTTAGACCACGTTAAAATATTTTGGAGTTGTTTCTTTCATAGAACCTCTGAAATTACCCTATGTTCGAATTTACCAACTATAATTGAGTGTGATATGTTGTTCCATTGGGAATTAGTAGATTGCATACTACCGTTCGTGGTCACGGCTGCGTGCGCAAGAGCGTGGTGTTGTGAATATCCTACAAGGTTTGAGAGCTGTTGCATTGGCATCAGGGATCGAGCGGGAGAGTTCATAGCTATAGGCTAGTTATCTATCATCCACCATCACCATCGACAAGTGCTTGCTGAGAAGATCGGGCCACCCCATATCAGTAATTAAGGTAGAAACCTAACCACAACTTTAAACTCTAAGACCCTTACGTCCCTTGTGCAATGGTTTCCTAACGGGGGTTCAGGTTTCTGTCACTCCAGCAACCCCTACGATTAGTAGCCAAATACACAATGCATTCCCCTAGGCCCATATAGGTGAAGTCTCATGTAGTTGATGTTCACATGACACCACTAGAAGAAGTACACCACAACTTAAATATCAAACTATTGAATCTTTCTCAACACAACTCCACTACTAACAACATGACTTCTCCCATGTCCTCAAGAACAAAACGAACTACTCACAAGACATCATATGGATCATGATCAGAGATAGAATAATGATGTATAACAATCTGAACATAAACAATAATTCAACGGTTCCACTCAATAGCATCAACTACAAAGAGTAATCAACACCGGGAAAGTTTCCCCTAAGAACTATGCAAGATTCAACTCAATTGTTACAGCAATATGGCAATGGTGATGAGGGTGCTGATGGTGATGATGGTGGTGGTGATGATGATGATCCCGATGAAGTCCATCTTGACGATGGTGTTGATGGCGAGAATCTCCCCTCTCTGGGAAGGAATTCCCCCGGCAAAAATCTGTCTGCCGCAGAGATCTTGCTCTCTCGGTGTTTTCCGCCCCACAGAGGTGGCAGAATATTTCTGTGGTCACTCCCCAAGTCTTAGGGTTTCGGGAGGAATATATACGCCAGAGGGGAGAGCTAGAGGTGGGCCAGGGCGGCCACACCACCTAGTGGCGCGGCCTAGGGTGGCCCGCACCAGGGGGTGGTGTGGGCCCCCTGTGGCCCATCTCCACTCCCTCTTCTGGCAGCCTTCGTCTTCTGGAAAAATAGGATTTTCCGTATATTTTCCCGGATTTTCTGATCTTTACAAATTTTTCCTCCAAACAACACCTTTTCCATCAGAATCCTGACTATAGCAGTCCATGCCCCAAAAGTCATCAACCATGCAAAAGCAGATGAAATAACATAAGTATCACCTCTTAATATGAAATATATCAATGAATAATAGTGAATTATGATATAGAATAGTGATGCAAAATGGATGTATCAACTCCCCCCAAGCTTAGACTTCGCTTGTCCCTAAGCGAAACTGAGCTCAATAAACATGGCCTCAGGTTTATGGAGTGAAGAGTCGATAAAAAGAATACAGACAAGAAGCATCACATTCATCAATACATAGATCATAATAGAAGGCAACTCACTATTATATAACTTAACTTACAATAAGTGAAGGAAACACAATAAATATACATAAAGTGAATCATAATTGGTAATGGCAAACTTAGCTCTTGGTCAAAGAATAGTGATAATTTGCTAGAGTTCACAAATAACTAGTTTTCAATGATAGCTTTCAAAGTAGTAATCACCAAGATAAGAGCGAAGTGCAAAACAAGGAACATAAGAAACATGATTGAATAAATCATCATATGAATGAATGAAACACAACAACTCAAAATACTTGCTGAGATAGAAGGGAATAGGTTTACTGACTCAACTAAAAAGTAAAAGAAGGGCCCTTCACAGAGGGAAGCAGGGATTTCAAGTTTCAAAAAGAGCTCCCAAAAATTATGATACTTATTAGCTTTCAGCTCTCATTGCCCCTATCATAGGCATCTTTAGGGGGAATGTTCGTTTGCGGTACCAAACTTGGTGGGTGAGCGCACCGCGGTACCCGAGTTGCCATCAATCACGCGGAGGGGTCATAGTAGATTCGCCAATTGTCCAGAAGGGCCAAATGGGGGTGAATACAAATCTAACGGCCAAACGGTCGTTTGAACCAGACGAAAAACAGTTGAACTCAAATACCGCCGTTAGGTCAACTCTTCTTGGCCCGCCATGTCATTATTCCCCATTATCTTTTGCGGTCGTGGACTAGCTTACCCCTGCGTGGCCTAGATCCCTGAGTGGACCAGATCTATTTCTTTGCTCTGCTCTGGTCTTCTCTCCTGCTCCCCTCCCCATAACATTTTCTCAGCTCCGGCTGCTCGTCTCAGATCGGAGCTCGCACTTGCTCTAATTTGCATCCCCGCCATGTCCGGTCAACTTCCCACGCCTCTAATCGAAGCTCGCATCCATCGCTATTGCATCGTCCGTCGTATCGGAGCTTCGCGTCCCCAGACTAATATCTCGCCTTTGGCTAGTCCTTCTCGCATGGCGGAGCACGTCCCGTCGGGCGATCCAGGCCAGCGACCGGCCTCGGGAAGTTGCGTGCTGCCGCGCACCCCAGGCATGGTAGACCTGACACAGCAGTTCGACGACCACACTCTCGTGGCCACCATGCTAGGCGTCCGTCCCGCCGTGTCGCTGACAGAGTTGCTGTCGGCTTTTAGGTCTCGTTTTGGGATCAGACGAAATGAGGTCAACATTGAGGTATGCGCGCCGCCATTCAATTTTTTCGTCCAGTTTGAGCACAGCTCAGACACCGAGCACGTTCTGCATTCTTCCCGTTCTTTCGAGTGCTGCGGGGAGAAAATGAGCTTCATGCGTTGGCTTCACGCTTGTGGGTGGGATGATCACTTGGGGCAGCTTTGTTTCTTCTCCAAACTCGGCTTTGACGGCCTCCCATTGGATGCTTGGGAGCTGAAGGCCCTCAAGCAGGTCGTCAGTAGCCTTGGCGGCGAGCTGGTGGAAATCGTGCCACCGAGCGACAAATGGGTCATCGAGGTAAAGGCGTGGCTGAAAGATCCTGACGCCGTTCCTAAGATGTACGAGGTGCAGATTCCAAGCAGGGCAGGGCGATAGCTTTGCTGGAAGCACCCGGTCATCATCCACCTGGAGGAGGTTCTGGAATCGGTACATGGCATTCAGGGCCCCGAAGAGGCTGCCAGAAAGCACCCTCGTTGCCTGCAGTGTTGGCCTGGAAGGATCAATGGCATAGGACCGCCACCGTTTCGCGACGGGGCACACCGTTTTGGTGGGGGGCTAGGCTTGGATGAGCTGGTGGTTCTGATTTCCCTCGAGTGAAGACAGATCTCTAGTGAATTGCTGTGGTATGTGTGGATAATGAATTTGTAGTATGGAGAGCGTAGCAGGAAGTTAGCATCGACTAAAAATGTGTAATAGTTTGAATCGATGTAGTACGTGTGTGTAATAGTTTGAAGTAGTATGTGTGTGTAATAGTTTGAATCGATGTAGTATGTGTGGGTAATGAATTTGATGTAGTGTGTCTGTGTGTAATAGTTTGAATCGATGTAGTTGAACACCGTGCTTTATAATTTCTGTGAATAACCAAGGACAACCTCATGAAAAGAGGGTGGTCTGGCAATGAGCAATGTCAATTCTGTGGATGCCAGGAAAATGTAGTCCATCTCCTCTTCAAGTACAAGGTAGCTACATTTGTAACACGTTGAACTGCAGGGCCATTTTGTAGGCAACACAAGACAAAGGAAAAAATGGTTTACAACACAGACAGCAGACGCAAAATCTGTAGTCTGGGATAAAAAGATGCCAGTTAACTGGATTGAACCACGACTAGTAATTGAAGGAAATAGGTACTTGATAGTATTTGCTTACAACAGTAGTACTTCCATACAAAAGGGTCTTATACCTGCACAAAAGTGGGCTAAACTTCCTACTAGTTTATAGAACAATTCGTCAGCATTTCATCTACAAAAGCCATTCTTCAGTCTGAACTTAACTATTCTACACTGAAGAAACTACAGATCTTCACCAGAAAAGTTGGCTGGCCAATTGCCTTGAGAGGACATAAGTTCTTTGATCATTTAACCCAAACTGATCTATTGCCTTCCCGCCAAACTACAAGAAATCTGCATTGTTCATGCACGAGCGATTTGCGTGCGCCAGTCCCGGTTCAGTTGGACCATCCGCGCCGCCGCAACGATTTCTTCGAAACTGAAATTCGACATCTCCTTCTCGGGATCGTAGGTCCGTGTGAACTCGAACCTGAATTCCGGGGCTGAGCTGATGCCCGCCGCCGGCTCTGTCTATCAAACAATCCAACATGCTAAGTGTAGACGCTTGGTCGCCGCCACGGTACGGCCTTCGACGGTGCGTAGGATGGAGCGTCTTTGCCACAGACGGCGTGCTCCCAGCCTACCCCACTGAGGTAAGGTAGTCCGCGCCGAAGCATGGACGCGAGAGTTCCTAGACCTTGGCGCTGCCCTGTTCGAGGGTGTGTATCCTCGACGGCGGCATGCTCTCATGAAGGAATTGATACGTACCTTGTTCCCACTGCCTAGAGCATGCCGTAATGCTGCCGCGTGATTTCTCCACATCGCTCTCTTGGCCCTGCTTGCCGCATCTGGCGCCGACGACGGCGCAGTCGCCGCTGCGGCATATTCGGCACATTCGGGGAAATCATCCACCTGGCAGGGCAATGGGAGACCGGCCTTGAAGTAGAGCTTCATGGCCTGCCTTAGAGGGGCTAAATACCCCAGTTTCGGCGGCTGTCGTGGCGGCGACGGCTTAGGCGGGGCCATGTTACCCTAGTTGGTGCGGCGTGGAGGAGCAGCACAAGGTGAACTGTGGTTAGTCGGAGAAGGGGAGTGAAAGAATGACAGTAGGTTTGGACTACGGGCACGCGTGAGAATAACCATTTCCCATTTCCTTAGAGGGTAATAATTCGACACTCGTTGCATTAACAACTCAATCTTTATTTCCTTTCTCAGCATAAGAGTGCGAACGTATTAAAAAGATCGGTCGTGGCTATCCACCTCATCAGGCAATGTACAAGGACATGTAGGAGACGAGACTGGTTTCATTTTAGAAATGTTGACGACTGTGCCCTTATGTTTATACGATATTATTTATATGCCACCATGTACCGTCGAGTGTAGCAACGCCATCAGAAACAGGGGATAACGATGTGGCGTGTTTTATTTTTTTAAAGGGCGTCAGAAACAGAGGATGCCGATGTGGCATGTTTTTTGACTGGCGGGCCCGCCCCCTCCACCTTCGACGACGCGCATCCCAGGTTCGAGGGGTGGTGCCGCCCACCAACACATTATTGTGCAATTTTCCATGTGGGACCTGAATTCCGGCGCTGAGCTGATGCCCATGTCGAACACAGAGAATTCTGAAAGAAGCTACTAAAAATAAATACTTTGAATTCTGGAAGTACTAAATTTAAATACATTACAATTTTGTCTGAAAGTTAATACACATACTACTCATCGAAATAATATAAATACAGTATGAATTTCTACTTCGAAAAATAGACCTGAAAATGCTAGCAAATAACCTAGGATGAATATAGGATTCATTCTCCCCTATATATTTTGTCGGCGGCGGCTCCCGCGTGCTGCAACACACATTCAGATAACTCTCTCCGTCTGCAATGTGCTGCCAGTATCTCGTCCAGAGAGTAAGGCCTCGGTGTATGTTCCAGACTTAAGCCATACGTCATTGTTGGTTCCTCTTCCCAGGCTTAAACCTCATGATCGTATAGTCTGATATAATTCTTGTAGTATATGCAACCGGGTTTGACTGTGGGGTGTAACCTGGTGTCAATGGAGATAGACCGACTGTAATCAACAAAGAGGGCACGACTTCCAATGTCACCGACAGCCTCGAGAGAGCGGTTATCCATGTCCACACGGTACAACACCGCTTGCCCTTTGGCGAAATCCCCGTTCAACACAAGAAGCAGATCACCATCTGACTCCACAAGGTAAAATTTGTAAGTTCCACGTACCTGTTCAAAGACTGGGGCCGAAATTATTTTGGCCATCGTGACAGTGCTCGCGCGCTGCTCTAACTTGATGTTGGTCGACAAGACGTCTCCATTCTCAAGTAATGCCCTCGGAATGTCGTCATGCAGTCCAGAAGCATAACAGGAGGTGGCGAATACAATCCTTCTCCAAATCATTCATTGATTTGCCCCGTTGGGGTGCTCTCATCGGCCCATGCAATACAATCTGGATAATTGGTGCAAACGAACACCATCATCGGGGACTTTGTCACGACGACAGATTGCAGAGGATCAGATGGTATGTGTGCTTGAAACTCAGTGTTAGACTTATGAGTGATTGGGTTCAGAAGCCGAATCTGGTATGGCTCCACCCCCTGAGCAAGCACGATGACGCCACGAGAAACACCGACGAAGTAGAATCTTTTGGAAGAAGAGGGCATCAGTTAGCACTAAGATGTTTAAAATGAAAAATACCAATAAATATCAAATGTGAATGTGAACCTGCGATGGACGTCCATTAGATTTGTCCTGAAGCAACAACCAGTGGCGAGGTTGAGAAAGGTGAAGTCGCCAACGTCTGGAAGTCTGTGATCTATCATGATCCAGTTGTTGAGATGGAATTCGGGCACCTTTAAAGTGCGGCGCCAATCGGTGCAGACTTCCCGATAAGCAGCATAGGTGTCGACGTACTCCTCTTTCTCCAGCAAATAGTCAGCGATCTTGCGAAGTGGGTCGGCCGGGAGATCGGCCCAGTTCCTCTTCATCCGGCTACTGGCCATGGATTATGTGCGGGAATGTTTTGATCGAGGAAGAAAGAAGAACTACCACTGCAAGGAGAAGAAGAGGATAACAAATGAGGGAGACGAAGTGGAACTACCACTGCAAGGAGACGATGAGACGGGGGAGAAGAAGCGGAACTGCCAATTCAAGTTTGGATCAACGGGCTTTTTTCGGATAGGCGCGTGAACCAGCCATGCACTGCATGCAAGTTTTGATCAAACAGAATGACATGTGGGACCTGCTAAAAAATTCCGTGAAGTGCTCCCCGTGCATAGTGCGCTGACAGGTGGCATGTTTTCTGACAGGCGGGCCCGCCTCCTCCACCTACGACGGCACGCGTCCTAGGTTCGAGGGCTGGTGCCGCCCACCAACACATTATTGTGCAATTTTCCATGCTTTGTCGCAACCAGCTCCGCTCCGCTCCTCTCCTCTGCTCCTGCCGCCGCCACTCGGCTCAGTCGTGCACCGCTCTCGTCGTCCCCTTGGGTCGTCGTCCTCCCGCCCTCCCCTTCCTGCCATCCCCTCACGTCCCCTCCCCTCCCCTCCCTGCCCTGTCTCCTTGCCGCCGCCCACTGCCCATGCGCGTCTGGAAATGAAAACCGAGAGTCGGCCGTTGGGTTAGGGGCCCAACAACGCTGGTGATCTGGATCCCGCTCGGAGATGGATCTTGCGAGGCTTGAGAGCACGGATATGGGTCCTGCGCGGCTGGAGAGCACGGAATCTCCTTCATGTCTGGAGAGCATAGAGGACAACGAAACGGGGGGAGAGGAAGTGGGGTGCAGAGCTTTGGAGGTATGGAGCCTGAAGAAGGTGTCGTGCGTCCACATTGAAGTGTAAGAACTGTGATTCCTTATCTGCATACCCTAATTAGCATTTCTAGTCCCGTGGTGATGGCAAGGATATGTGTTGGTAACCGCAGGACGTCTGTACAGCTTGTCCTTGAGCATGATGCTTTGTCAAGCGAGCATGAAGGCACTGAAACATGTGGCGGTGCGGATGATGATGAGAAAGCATATCCAGACGTGGCTGCTGACCCTGATAGGATGGAGAGTAGGGAATATTTGGTTGATTCGAACTTTGAGCCTGACTATGGGACTGATGAGGAAGAGGAATGTGAAGATGTGGAAATGGGATGTAGATACGATGACGAAGACGTGGACAGGCCAGTGATACACTTTGACAGGGACAATCCTACAATTGATGAGGGGACTGTCTTTGATAATGTGGAGGACTGCAGATATGCAGTTGCAACCTATGCAATCAGAGTGGGTTCGAATTTATCATTGAAAAGAGCGACCAAAAGAGATTTAGGGTGCACTGTAGGGAAAGTAATGTGTGTAAATGGAGATTACATGCATCTCCAATGCGGGGTGGACACCCATTTTAGGTTGCAATAGCTACATTTAGTTTCAGTCTTTCTCATATTTATTCTGCTGATAACTAGCTCTGAATTATTTGGATTCTTATCAAATGCAGATCAAAGTAAACACGAAGAAAACACAACTGCCCTAATACTTATTTAAGTGGTAAAATTAGACCGGCGACTACCAAGTGGATTGTTGCTACTGTACTTGACTAGGTGAGGCAGGATCAGAACATTGGACCTGCTGAACTTAGAGCAAAGATTATCAAAAAGTTTAATGTTCTGATTCCTTATCACAGAGTCTTTGATGGGAAGGAGATGGCTCTAGACTTCATTCAAGGCAAGTGGAATGACAGTTTTCATATGTTGTATAGTTTCAAAGCTCAGGTAGAGAAAACATCACCTGGTAGTGTTGTTGACATCGATTACGAGGTTGTGTAAGGGAGAGAAAAGGTCTCGAGGGGGGTCAGGTATAAGCAGGCAGATAAGATATGCTTCAGGAGATGTTTTGTCTGCCTGAAGGCATGCTGGAAGGGATTCCTAGACGGCTGCAGGCCATACTTAGCAATAGGCACAACTTCTTTAACAGGGAAGTTCAGGGGACATGTTGCTTCTGCTTGTGCTTTGGACGCGCATAATTGGCTTCTACCCGTAGCTTATGCTGTTCTTGAGGGTGAATCAAATGAAAGCTGGACATGGTTCATGCAGAGACTACGGGAAGTAATTGGTCACCCTGAAGGCTTGGTGATACACACCGGTGCATCCGAGGGTCTTGAGAATGCTGTTGATGCTGTGTTTACTGGGGTTGAGCATAGGGAATGCATGCGGCACCTCGCTATTAACTTCACGAAGAAGTTCAAAGGAAAGATCTTTGAAGAGGACTTGTGGCGATCAGCATACACATACATCCCAAGCACGCATGCTACTTACTTGCAGAACATGTATGTAGTGCCAAAGGTGAAAAAATACCTTGAGGAACATCACACCAAGCTATGGGCCAGAAGCAAGTTTGATGAGTTAAGCAAGGTGGATTTTGTATGCAATAATTTGGAAGAGAGTTTCAATGATAAGATTTTGGGCATGAAGACACTTGGAATTGTTATTTTGTTGGATGCAATAAGACAGTGCATAATGGTGAAGATAGATTTAAGGCAAAGAATTTGTGCAAGAAAATTTTTAGGCCATAAAATAGTTCCAAAGGTGGTTATGTTACTGAATGCAAGAACCAGGGCAATGAGAATGATAAAGATGAGGGTGGTCAGAAGTTCCAGAACATTGGTTGAGGTTTATGCAAAATACAAGCGTGGAAGTGAACGGAGGTACACTGTAGACATTGGAAACAAGACTTGTTCATGCAGGCAGTGGCAGATTACTGGTCTGCCATGTCACCATGCAATTTACTTTATCTTAAAGCTTAGAGGTAACGAAGATGAAATAGAGAACTATGTCGACAACTATTTCTCCATGGACAAGTTTGCTGCAACTTATGCAGAAAACGTACCACCTATGGCCGATGAAAATGATTGGGAGATTGTCGATCTAGGGTTCAAACTTCAACCACCAGTTCTTAGGAGGCCACCTGGGAGGCCTAGAAAGCTAAGGATCGAAGCCTCCACCGATAAAGGTCCAAGGCTGGGAGATAGGAAAAGGAAATGCGGATGTTGTGGCGGATTCGGCCATATCAAGAGGTTGTGCAAAAACCCAGTTACACATGCTATTGTCCCTATTCACACCCCGGTGGCAGAAAATGAGGCTTCTCAGCCAGAACTGGCGGAAGAGCAGCGCGAAGACGGTGATGAGCACTCGGAGGAAAACGTACGTAAGCAGCCAATTTATGAAGAAGTGGAGGTGCCGGTGAGAAAAGGGTGTGAAAAGAAACAAAAGGGTAAGCGGAACGGGAAGGAAAGGGCAAATAATGGAGGTGTATTAGAATATGAAGAAGTTGCAGGGGTGATTGAGGATGTTCTTGAGGATCTTTCGGCTAACTGCAAGAGAAATAATAAATCCCTGCCAATTTCATCTTTGTACGATTCTCCGGATGAAAGGTAAGCTTAAAAATTGTTTTATTTGCCATTTTATCATTTTTTATCCTCATCAACTGATGCTTAATGCAGCGTGGGCTAGCATACTAATAAGAGGAGCAGAAAGATGCAGGCATAGTAACGTCGTATGTTGAATTATATCATTGAAACTAAACTAGCCGTGTCGTCTTTATTTATATCTGGTGCGTGCAACGTGTCTGTGATGGGGTCATGTGGACCAGATTACATTTTTTTTAAATATTATTACATTAATTTTTTACCTGCGTTTGGACGCGGCTACTAGTTCCCATCTCCCTTGCATTCCCATCTCCTCTGCCGCACTCCAGAATTATGGCTGTGCCATCAAGTAGCAGAGTTAGCGTATTGTCCCATCAGGTGTGAACGCAATGACTTTGTTTGTTCAGAATTTGATGACTTTTGATTAGTTTGAAAGACAGAGAAACCTAAAACATGTATATAAACATGTTTTGGGTATAGACACATTTATTAAATATCTAAAAAAACTAAGTCAGTTATATCTAGACAGGAGTAGTACACTATTACAACACGCTCGATCCCTTCTCCTCAGGCGCACTCCAAATTACGGCTGTGCCATCAAGTGCTGGGAACAGAGTCAGCATATTGTCCCATCAGATATGCTAAGGAACACGCGAACTTTATTTTTAGGATCGGACGAGTTTCGACCGACTAGTTTCAAAGATAAAGACAACTAAAACATGGCCAACATATATAGATTATGACGATAATCGACCATGACTCAGGTGACCCAGATCCAAAGAGTGCATTAAGATACCGTACATAGATTTAATTTATGCTTAAGTGGCCCTAATCGACTATGACGCTCCCGTAGTCTCCATCATTGATGACGTTGTCCGCATCACCACCAGCCTCCTCTGTGTCGGAATCGATGCCGACGTTCCCGGTAGCGTTCCTCCTCCTCATGGATTCTTCACGGTGTGCTGCATCGATAACGGTGGAGGTCGTACGCCCAAGCACTGCCCAGAAGCGCCGCCTCCCTTCGGGGTTACGCAGATCCGGGTGGATCTCCCGCCGGTGGGTTCCGCACAGCTCAATCAACGCAGCCCGCTCCTTCTTGAACAGCTTTCTCCAGTACACGCTCGTACGCGAGTACCGTGCCATTACCCTCTTCCGCTCCGATAGCTGGCGGCGACGCTCCTCGATCTGCCTCGCCAATGCGTTGTCACACTAGAGCGGCACGATAGGAACCCCGACGTAGCTGAGCTCGAAGCCGGCCAGAAGCCTCGCTAATGGCGGCGCGAGTATGTCGTAGTGGGCGAACATCTGAGCCTCGTGCAAGCTGAGTTTGGGCCTCTCCCTCTCCATGGCAATGAAGGAACACGATCTGATTTTTGGCCCCAAGGTTAAGGGGATAAGGGCAAGGACGTAGGCCCAGCGTAGTTGCCACGGCCAATCAGTTCGCAGAACAGACTTCTCGTGGATCACCCTCACGAAGGACATCACTATCGTCCACGCACCCCGATCCAACGGCGCCTAACAATCGGGGATCGGGTCTTCTAGAAGCCCAGAGCGGTTGCTGGTTAGTTCTGTGTCCCGGTTGTTTGTGGCCAACGGTGGTAGTTGAAAATAATACACATTTCAATGACACTGGTGGATCCATGTATGGTCTCTTTGGTGGATCCATGTGTGGTCTCTAAAGAGAACACACATCCAATGACTCTAGTTGTTGTTAGTAAAAAGAGCACACATGCAATGACACTGGTGGATCCATATGTGGTATGTGAAAAGAACACACATGCAATGACTCCAGTTGTTGTTAGTGAAAAGAACACACATGCAATGACACAGGTGGATCCATGTGTGGTCTCTAAAGAGAACACACATTTCAATGACAGTGGTGGATCCATATGTGGTATGTGAAAAGAACAGTCATGAAATGACTCAGTTGTTGTTAGTAAAAAGAACACACATGCAATGACACTGGTGGATCCATAGGTGGATTATGAAAAGAGCACACATGCAATGATACCGGTGCATCCATGTGTGGTCTCTGAAGAGAGCTCACATTTCAATGACTCTGGTTGTTGTTAGTAAAAAGAACACACATGCAATGACACTGGTGGATCCATGTGTGGTCTCTAAAGAGAACACACATGCAATGACTCTAGTTGTTGTTACTAAAAAGAGCACACATGCAATGACACTGGTGGATCCATGTGTGGATTGTGAAGAGAACACACATGCAATGACACTGGTGGATCCATAGGTGGTATGTGAGAAGAACAACCATGAAATGACTCTGGTTGTTTTTAGTAAAAAGAACACATATGCAATGACTCCAGTTGTTGTTAGTGAAAAGAACACACATGAATGACTCCAGTTGTTGTTAGTGAAAAGAACACACATGCAATGACACCGGTGGATACATGTGTGGTCTCTGAAGAGAACACACATGCAATAACAATGGTTGTTGTGACTAAAAATAACACACATGCAATGACACCGGTGGATCCATGTGTGGATTGTGAAGATAACACACATGCAATGACACTGGTTGTTACTAAAAAGAACACACATGCAATGACACTAGTGGATCCATGTGTGGATTGTGAGAAGAACAGACATGCAATGACAATGGTGGATCCATAAGTGGTATGTGAGAAGAACAGCCATGAAATGACTCTGCTTGTCGTTAGTAAAAAGAACACACATGCAATGACACTGGTGGATCCATAGGTGGATTGTGAAAAGAGCACACATGCAATGACTCCAGTTGTTGTTAGTGAAAAGAACACACATGCAATGACACTGGTTGTTGTTACTAAAAGGAACACACATGCAATGACACTAGTGGATCCATATGTGGATTGTGAAAAGAACACACATGCAATGACTCTAGTTGTTGTTAGTGAAAAGAACATACATGCAATGGCACTGGTGGATCCATGTGTGGTCTCTGTAGAGAACACACATTTCAATGACACTAGTGGATCCATATGTGGTATGTGAAAAGAACACACATGCAATGACTCTGGTTGTTGTTAGTGAAAAGAACACACATGCAATGACACTGGTGGATCCATAGGTGGTATGTGAAAAGAACACACATTTCAATGACCCTGGTTGTTGTTACTAAAAATTACAAACATGCGATGACACTGGTGGATCCATGTGTGGTCTCTATAGAGAACACACACACTGGTGGATCCATATGTGGTATGTGAAAAGAACACACATGCAATGACTCTAGTTGTTGTTAGTGAAAAGAACACACATGCAATGACACTGGTGGATCCATAGGTGGTATGTGAGAAGAACACACATTTCAATGACTCTGGTTGTTGTTACTAAAAAGAACACATGCAATGACACTGGTGGATCCATGGGTGGATTCTGAAAAGAGCACACATGCAATGACACTGGTGGATCCATATGTGGTATGTGAGAAGAACACACATGCAATGACTCCAGTTGTTGTTAGTGAAAAGAACATACATGCAATGACACTGGTGGATCCATGTGTGGTCTCTAAAGAGAGCACACATTTCAATGACTGGTTGTTGTTAGTAAAAAGAACACACATGCAATGACACTGGTGGATCCATGTGTGGTCTCTGAAGAGAACACACATGCAATGACACTGGTTGTTGTTACTAAAAAGAACACACATGCAATGACACTGGTGGATCCATCTGTGTATTGTGCAGAGAACACACATGCAATGACACTGGTGGATCCATAGGTGGTATGTGAGAAGAACAGCCATGAAATAACTCTGGTTGTTGTTAGTAAAAAGAACACACATGCAATGACACTGGTGGATCCATAGGTGGATTGTGAAAAGAGCACACATGCAATGACTCTAGTTGTTGTTAGTGAAAAGAACACACATGCAATGACACTGGTTGTTGTTACTAAAAAGAACACACATGCAATGACACTGGTGGATACATATGTGGATTGTGAAAAGAGAACACATGCAATGACTCCAGTTGTTGTTAGTGAAAAGAACATACATGCAATGACACTGGTGGATCCATGTGTGGTATGTGAAAAGAACCACATGGAATGACTCTCGTTGTTGTTAGTGAAAAGAACACACATGCAATGACACTGGTGGATCCATAGGTGGTATGTGAAAAGAACACACATTTCAATGACTCTGGTTGTTGTTACTAAAAAGAACACACATGCAATGACACTGGTGGATCCATGGGTGGATTGTGAAAAGAACACACATGCAATGACACTGGTGGATCCATAGGTGGTATGTGAAAATAACACACATTTCAATGACTCTGGTTGTTGTTACTAAAAACAACACCCATGCAATGACACTGGTGGATCCATGTGTGGTCTCTGTAGAGAACACACATTTCAATGACACTGGTGGATCTATATGTGGTATGTGAAAAGAACACACATGCAATGACTCTGGTTGTTGTTAGTGAAAATAACACACATGCAATGACACTGGTGGATCCATAGGTGGTATGTGAGAAGAACACACATTTCAGTGACTCTGGTTGTTGTTACTAAAAAGAGCACACATGCAATGACACTGGTGTATCCATATGTGGTATGTGAAAAGAACACACATGCAATGACTCCAGTTGTTGTTAGTGAAAAGAACATACATGCAATGACACCGGTGGATCCATGTGTGGTCTCTGAAGAGAGCACACATTTCAATGAATCTGGTTGTTGTTAGTAAAAAGAACACACATACAATGACACTGGTGGATCCATGTGTGGTCTTTGAAGAGAACACACATGCAATGGCACTGGTCGTTGTTAGTAAAAATAACACACATGCAATGACACTAGTGCATCCATGTGTGGATTGTGAAGAGAACACACATGCAATGACACTGGTGGATCCATAGGTGGTATGTGAAAAGAACACACATTTCAATGACTCTAGTTGTTGTTACTAAAAACAACACACATGCAATGACACTGGTGGATCCATGTGTGGTCTTTGTAGAGAACACACATTTCAATGACACTGGTGGATCCATATGTGGTATGTGAAAAGAACACACATGCATTGACTCTGGTTGTTGTTAGTGAAAAGAACACACATGCAATGACACTGGTGGATCCATAGGTGGTATGTGAGAAGAACACACATTTCAATGACTCTGGTTGTTACTAAAAAGAACACACATCTCATGACACTGGTGGATCCATGGGTGGATTGTGAAAACAGCACATGTGCAATGACACTGGTGGATCCATATGTGGTATGTGAAAAGACCACACATGCAATGACTCTAGTTGTTGTTAGTGAAAAGAACATACATGCAATGACACCGGTGGATCCATGTGTGGTCTCTGAAGAGAGCACACATTTCAATGACTCTGGTTGTTGTTAGTAAAAAGAACACACATGCAATGACACTGGTGGATCCATGTGTGGTCTCTGAAGAGAACACACATGCAATGACACTGGCTGTTGTTACTAAAAAGAACACACATGCAATGACACTGGTGGATCCGTGTGTGGATTGTGCAGAGAACACACATGCAATGACACTGGTGGATCCATAAGTGGTATGTGAGAAGATCAGCCATGAAATAACTCTGGTTGTTGTTAGTAAAAAGAACACACATGCAATGACACTGGTGGATCCATAGGTGGATTGTGAAAAGAGCACACATGCAATGACTCCAGTTGTTGTTAGTGAAAAGAACACATATGCAATGACACTAGTTGTCGTTACTAAAAAGAACACACATGCAATGACACTGGTGGATACATATGTGGATTGTGAAAAGACCACACATGCAATGACTCCAAATGTTGTTAGTGAAAAGAATATACATGCAATGACACTGGTGGATCCATGTGTGGTATGTGAAAAGAACACACATGCAATGACTCTGGTTGTTGTTAGTGAAAATAACACACATGCAATGACACTGGTGGATCCATAGGTGGTATGTGAAAAGAACGCACATTTCAATGACTCTGGTTGTTGTTACTAAAAAGGACACACATGCAATGACACTGGTGGATCCATGGGTGGATTGTGAAAATAACACACATGCAATGACACTGGTGGATCCATAGGTGGTATGTGAAAAGCACACACATTTCAATGACTCTGGTTGTTGTTACTAAAAAGAACACACATGCAATGACACTGGTGTATCCATGGGTGGATTGTGAAAAGAGCACACATGCAATGACACTGGTGTACCCATATGTCGTATGTGAAAAGAACACACATGCAATGACTCCAGTTGTTGTTAGTGAAAAGAACATACATGCAATGACACCGGTGGATCCATGTGTGGTCTCTAAAGAGAGCACACATTTCAATGACTCTGATTGTTGTTAGTGAAAAGAAAACACATACAATGACACTGGTGGATCCATGTGTGGTCTCTGAAGAGAACACACATGCAATGACACTGGTTGTTGTTAGTAAAAAGAACACACATGCAATGACACTGGTGGATCCATGTGTGGATTGTGAAGAGAACACACATGCAATGACACTGGTGGATCCATGTGTGGTCTCTGTAGAGAACACACATTTCAATGACACTGGTGGATCCATATGTGGTATGTGAAAAGAACACACATGCAATGACTCTCGTTGTTGTTAGTGAAATGAACACACATGCAATGACACTGGTGGATCCATAGGTGGTATGTGAGAAGAACAAACATTTCAATGACTCTCGTTGTTGTTACTAAAAAGAACACACATGCAATGACAATGGTGGATCCATGGGTGGATTGTGAAAAGAGCACACATGCAATGACACTGGTGGATCCATATGTGGTATGTGAAAATAACACACATGTAATGACTCCAGTTGTTGTTAGTGAAAAGAACATACATGCAATGACACCGGTGGATCCATGTGTGGTCTCTGAAGAGAGCACACATTTCAATGACTCTGGTTGTTGTTAGTAAAAAGAACACACATGCAATGACACTGGTGGATCCATGTGTGGTTTCTGAAGAGAGCATACATGCAATTACACTGGTTGTTGTTACTAAAAAGAACACACATGCAATGACACTGGTGGATCCATGTGTGGATTGTGAAGAGAACACACCTGCAATGACACTGGTGGATCCATAGGTTGTATGTGAGAAGAACAGCCATGAAATGACTCTGGTTGTTTTTAATAAAAAGAAGACACATGCAATGACACTGGTGGATCCATAGTTGGATTATGAAAAGAGCACACATGCAATGACTCCAGTTGTTGCTAGTGAAAAGAACACACATGCAATGACTCTGGTTGTTGTTACTAAAAAGAACACACATGCAATGACACTGGTGGATCCATGGGTGGATTGTGAAAAGAGCACACATGTAATGACACTAGTGGATCCATATGTGGTATGTGAAAAGAACACATATGCAATGTCTCCAGTTGTTGTTAGTGAAAAGAACATACATGCAATGACACTGGTGGATCCATGTGTGGTCTCTGAAGAGAGCACAGATTTCAATGACTCTAGTTATTGTTAGTGAAAAGAACACACATGCAATGACACTGGTGGATCCATAGGTGGTATGTGAAAAGAATACACATTTCAATGACTCTGGTTGTTGTTTCTAAAAATAACACACATGTAATGACACTGGTGGATCCATGGGTGGATTGTGAAAAGAGCACACATGCAATGACACCGGTGGATCCATATGTGGTATGTGAAAAGAACACACATGCAATGACTCCAGTTGTTGTTAGTGAAAAAAACACACATGCAATGACACTTGTGGATCCATGTGTGGTCTCTAAACAGAACACACATGCAATGACACCGGTTGTTGTTACTAAAAAGAACACACATGCAATGACACTGGTGGATCCATAGGTGGTATGTGAGAAGAACAGCCATGAAATGACTTTGGTTGTTGTTAGTAAAAAGAACACACATGTAATGACTCCAGTTGTTGTTAGTGAAAAGAACACACATGCAATGACTCCAGTTGTTGTTAGTGAAAAGAACATACATGCAATGACACTGGTGGATCCATGTGTGATCTCTGAAGAGAACACACATGCAATGACACCGGTTGTTGTTACTAAAAAGAACACACATGCAATGACACTGGTGGATCCATATGTGGATTGTGAAGAGAACACACATGCAATGACACTGGTGGATCCATAGGTGGTATGTGAGAAGAACAGCCATGAAATGACAGCGGTGGATCCATGTGTGGTCTCTAAAGAGAGCACACATTTCAATGACTCTGGTTGTTGTTAGTAAAAAGAACACAGATGCAATGACACTGATAGATCGATAGGTGGTCTCTGAAGAGAACACAGATGCAATGACACCAATTGTTGTTACTAAAAAGAACACACATGCAATGGCACTGGTTGTTGTTACTAAAAAGAACACACATGCAATGACACTGGTGGATCCATATGTGGATTGTGAAAAGAGCACACATGCAATGACTCCAGTTGTTGTTAGTGAAAAGAACATACATGCAATGACACTGGTGGATCCATGTATGGTCTCTGTAGAGAACACACATTTCAATGACACTGGTAGATCCATATGTGGTATGTGAAAAGAACACACATGCAATGACTCTGGTTGTTGTTAATGAAATGAACACACATGCAATGACACTGGTGGATCCATAGGTGGTATGTGAGAAGAACACACATTTCAATGACTCTGGTTGTTGTTACTAAAAAGAACACACATGCAATGACACTGGTGGATCCATATGTGGATTGGGAAAAGAGCACGCATGCAATTACACCGGTGGATCCATATGTGGTATGTGAAAAGAACACACATGCAATGACTCCAGCTGTTGTTAGTGAAAAGAACATACATGCAATGAAACTGGTGGATCCATGTGTGGTCTCTGAAGAGAGCACACATTTCAGTGACTCTGGTTGTTGTTAGTAAAAAGAACACACATGCAATGACACTTGTGGATCCATAGGTGGTCTCTGAAGAGAACACACATGCAATGACACTAGTTGTTGTTACTAAAAAGAACACACATGCAATGACACTGGCTGTTGTTACTAAAAAGAACACACATGCAATGACACTGGTGGATCCATGCGTGGTCTCTGAAGAGAACACACATGCAATGACACCGGTTGTTGTTACTAAAAAGAACACACATGCAATGACACTGGTGGATCCATAGGTGGTATGTGAGAAGAACATCCATGAAATGACTCTGGTTGTTGTTAGTAAAAAGAACACACATGCAATGACTCCAGTTGTTGTTAGTGAAAAGAACACACATGCAATGACTCCAGTTGTTGTTAGTGAAAAGAACATACATGCAATGACACTGGTGGATCCATGTGTGGTCTGTGAAGAGAGCACACATTTCAATGACTCTAGTTGTTGTTAGTAAAAAGAACACACATGCAATGACACTGGTGGATCCATAGGTGGTATGTGAGAAGAACAGCCATGAAATGACTCTGGTTGCTGTTAGTAAAAAGAACACACATGCAATGACACTGGTGGATCCATAGCTGGATTGTGAGAAGAGCACACATGCAATGACTCTAGTTGTTGTTAGTGAAAAGAACACACATGTAATGACACTGGTTGTTGTTACTAAAAAGAACACACATCCAATGACACTGATGGATCCATATGTGGATTGTGAAAAGAGCACACATGCAATGACTCCAGTTGTTGTTAGTGAAAAGAACATACATGCAATGACACTGGTGGATCCATGTGTGGTCTCTGTAGAGAACACACATTTCAATGAGACTGGTGGATCCATATGTGGTATGTGAAAAGAACACACATGCAATGACTCTGGTTGTTGTTATTGAAAAGAACACACATGCAATGACACTGGTGGATCCATATGTGGTATGTGAGAAGAACACACATTTCAATGACTCTGGTTGTTGTTACTAAAAAGAAGACACATGCAATGACACTGGTGGGTCCATGGGTGTATTGTGAAAAGAGCACACCTGCAATGACACCGGTGGATCCATATGTGGTATGCGAAAAGAACACACATGCAATGACTCTAGTTGTTGTTAGTGAAAAGAACATACATGCAATGACACCGGTGGATCCATGTGTGGTCTCTGAAGAGAGCACACATTTCAATGACTCTAGTTGTTGGTAGTAAAAAGAACACACATGCAATGACACTGGTGGATCCATGTGTGGTCTCTGAAGCGAACACACATGCAATGACACTGGTGTTTGTTACTAAAAAGAACACACATGCAATGACACTGGCTGTTGTTACTAAAAAGAACACACATGCAATGACACTGGTGGATCCATGTGTGGTCTCTAAAGAGAACACACATGCAATGACACTGGTTGTTGTTACTAAAAAGAACACACATGCAATGACACTGGTGGATCCATCTGTGTATTGTGCAGAGAACACACATGCAATGACACTGGTGGATCCATAGGTGGTATATGAGAAGAACAGCCATGAAATAACTCTGGTTGTTGTTAGTAAAAAGAACACACATGCAATGACACTGGTGGATCCATAGGTGGATTGTGAAAAGAGCACACATGCAATGACTCCAGTTGTTGTTAGTGAAAAGAACACACATGCAATGACACTGGTTGTTGTTACTAAAAAGAACACACATGCAATGACACTGGTGGATACATATGTGGATTGTGAAAAGAGAACACATGCAATGACTCCAGTTGTTGTTAGTGAAAAGAACATACATGCAATGACACTGGTGGATCCATGTGTGGTCTGTGAAAAGAACCACATGCAATGACTCTCGTTGTTGTTAGTGAAAAGAACACACATGCAATGACACTGGTGGATCCATAGGTGGTATGTGAAAAGAACACACATTTCAATGACTCTGGTTGTTGTTACTAAAAAGAACACACATGCAATGACACTGGTGGATCCATGGGTGGATTGTGAAAAGAACACACATGCAATGACACTGGTGGATCCATAGGTGGTATGTGAAAAGAACACACATTTCAATGACTCTGGTTGTTGTTACTAAAAACAACACCCATGCAATGACACTGGTGGATCCATGTGTGGTCTCTATAGAGAACACACATTTCAATGACACTGGTGGATCTATATGTGGTATGTGAAAAGAACACACATGCAATGACTCTGGTTGTTGTTAGTGAAAAGAACACACATGCAATGACACTGGTGGATCCATAGGTGGTATGTGAGAAGAACACACATTTCAATGACTCTGGTTGTTACTAAAAAGAACACACATCTAATGACACTGGTGGATCCATGGGTGGATTGTGAAAACAGCACATATGCAATGACACTGGTGGATCCATATGTGGTATGTGAAAAGACCACACATGCAATGACTCTAGTTGTTGTTAGTGAAAAGAACATACATGCAATGACACCGGTGGATCCATGTGTGGTCTCTGAAGAGAGCACACATTTCAATGACTCTGGTTGTTGTTAGTAAAAAGAACACACATGCAATGACACTGGTGGATCCATGTGTGGTCTCTGAAGAGAACACACATGCAATGACACTGGCTGTTGTTACTAAAAAGAACACACATGCAATGACACTGGTGGATCCGTGTGTGGATTGTGCAGAGAACACACATGCAATGACACTGGTGGATCCATAAGTGGTATGTGAGAAGATCAGCCATGAAATAACTCTGGTTGTTGTTAGTAAAAAGAACACACATGCAATGACACTGGTGGATCCATAGGTGGATTGTGAAAAGAGCACACATGCAATGACTCCAGTTGTTGTTAGTGAAAAGAACACATATGCAATGACACTAGTTGTCGTTACTAAAAAGAACACACATGCAATGACACTGGTGGATACATATGTGGATTGTGAAAAGACCACATATGCAATGACTCCAAATGTTGTTAGTGAAAAGAATATACATGCAATGACACTGGTGGATCCATGTGTGGTATGTGAAAAGAACACACATGCAATGACTCTGGTTGTTGTTAGTGAAAATAACACACATGCAATGACACTGGTGGATCCATAGGTGGTATGTGAAAAGAACGCACATTTCAATGACTCTGGTTGTTGTTACTAAAAAGGACACACATGCAATGACACTGGTGGATCCATGGGTGGATTGTGAAAAGAACACACATGCAATGACACTGGTGGATCCATAGGTGGTATGTGAAAAGCACACACATTTCAATGACTCTGGTTGTTGTTACTAAAAAGAACACACATGCAATGACACTGGTGTATCCATGGGTGGATTGTGAAAAGAGCACACATGCAATGACACTGGTGTACCCATATGTGGTATGTGAAAAGAACACACATGCAATGACTCCAGTTGTTGTTAGTGAAAAGAACATACATGCAATGACACCGGTGGATCCATGTGTGGTCTCTAAAGAGAGCACACATTTCAATGACTCTGGTTGTTGTTAGTGAAAAGAACACACATACAATGACACTGGTGGATCCATGTGTGGTCTCTGAAGAGAACACACATGCAATGACACTGGTTGTTGTTAGTAAAAAGAACACACATGCAATGACACTGGTGGATCCATGTGTGGATTGTGAAGAGAACACACATGCAATGACACTGGTGGATCCATGTGTGGTTTCTGTAGAGAACACACATTTCAATGACACTGGTGGATCCATATGTGGTATGTGAAAAGAACACACATGCAATGACTCTAGTTGTTGTTAGTGAAATGAACACACATGCAATGACACTGGTGGATCCATAGGTGGTATGTGAGAAGAACAAACATTTCAATGACTCTCGTTGTTGTTACTAAAAAGAACACACATGCAATGACAATGGTGGATCCATGGGTGGATTGTGAAAAGAGCACACATGCAATGACACTGGTGGATCCATATGTGGTATGTGAAAATAACACACATGTAATGACTCCAGTTGCTGTTAGTGAAAAGAACATACATGCAATGACACCGGTGGATCCATGTGTGGTCTCTGAAGAGAGCACACATTTCAATGACTCTGGTTGTTGTTAGTAAAAAGAACACACATGCAATGACACTGGTGGATCCATGTGTGGTTTCTGAAGAGAACACACATGCAATTACAATGGTTGTTGTTACTAAAAAGAACACACATGCAATGACACTGGTGGATCCATGTGTCGATTGTGAAGAGAACACACATGCAATGACACTGGTGGATCCATAGGTTGTATGTGAGAAGAACAGCCATGAAATGACTCTGGTTGTTTTTAGTAAAAAGAACACACATGCAATGACACTGGTGGATCCATAGTTGGATTATGAAAAGAGCACACATGCAATGACTCCAGTTGTTGCTAGTGAAAAGAACACACATGCAATGACTCTGGTTGTTGTTACTAAAAAGAACACACATGCAATGACACTGGTGGATCCATGGGTGGATTGTGAAAAGAGCACACATGTAATGACACTAGTGGATCCATATGTGGTATGTGAAAAGAACACATATGCAATGTCTCCAGTTGTTGTTAGTGAAAAGAACATACATGCAATGACACTGGTGGATCCATGTGTGGTCTCTGAAGAGAGCACAGGTTTCAATGACTCTAGTTATTGTTAGTGAAAAGAACACACATGCAATGACACTGGTGGATCCATAGGTGGTATGTGAAAAGAATACACATTTCAATGACTCTGGTTGTTGTTTCTAAAAATAACACACATGTAATGACACTGGTGGATCCATGGGTGGATTGTGAAAAGAGCACACATGCAATGACACCGGTGGATCCATATGTGGTATGTGAAAAGAACACACATGCAATGACTCCAGTTGTTGTTAGTGAAAAAAACACACATGCAATGACACTTGTGGATCCATGTGTGGTCTCTAAACAGAACACACATGCAATGACACCGGTTGTTGTTACTAAAAAGAACACACATGCAATGACACTGGTGGATCCATAGGTGGTATGTGAGAAGAACAGCCATGAAATGACTTTGGTTGTTGTTAGTAAAAAGAACACACATGTAATGACTCCAGTTGTTGTTAGTGAAAAGAACACACATGCAATGACTCCAGTTGTTGTTAGTGAAAAGAACATACATGCAATGACACTGGTGGATCCATGTGTGATCTCTGAAGAGAACACGCATGCAATGACACCGGTTGTTGTTACTAAAAAGAACACACATGCAATGACACTGGTGGATCCATATGTGGATTGTGAAGAGAACACACATGCAATGACACTGGTGGATCCATAGGTGGTATGTGAGAAGAACAGCCATGAAATGACAGCGGTGGATCCATGTGTGGTCTCTAAAGAGAGCACACATTTCAATGACTCTGGTTGTTGTTAGTAAAAAGAACACAGATGCAATGACACTGATAGATCGATAGGTGGTCTCTGAAGAGAACACAGATGCAATGACACCAATTGTTGTTACTAAAAAGAACACACATGCAATGGCACTGGTTGTAGTTACTAAAAGAACACACATGCAATGACACTGGTGGATCCATATGTGGATTGTGAAAAGAGCACACATGCAATGACTCCAGTTGTTGTTAGTGAAAAGAACATACATGCAATGACACTGGTGGATCCATGTATGGTCTCTGTAGAGAACACACATTTCAATGACACTGGTAGATCCATATGTGGTATGTGAAAAGAACACACATGCAATGACTCTGGTTGTTGTTAATGAAATGAACACACATGCAATGACACTGGTGGATCCATAGGTGGTATGTGAGAAGAACACACATTTCAATGACTCTGGTTGTTGTTACTAAAAAGAACACACATGCAATGACACTGGTGGATCCTTATGTGGATTGGGAAAAGAGCACGCATGCAATTACACCGGTGGATCCATATGTGGTATGTGAAAAGAACACACATGCAATGACTCCAGTTGTTGTTAGTGAAAAGAACATACATGCAATGAAACTGGTGGATCCATGTGTGGTCTCTGAAGAGAGCACACATTTCAGTGACTCTGGTTGTTGTTAGTAAAAAGAACACACATGCAATGACACTGGTGGATCCATAGGTGGTCTCTGAAGAGAACACACATGCAATGACACTAGTTGTTGTTACTAAAAAGAACACACATGCAATGACACTGGCTGTTGTTACTAAAAAGAACACACATGCAATGACACTGGTGGATCCATGCGTGGTCTCTGAAGAGAACACACATGCAATGACACCGGTTGTTGTTACTAAAAAGAACACACATGCAATGACACTGGTGGATCCATAGGTAGTATGTGAGAAGAACATCCATGAAATGATTCTGGTTGTTGTTAGTAAAAAGAACACACATGCAATGACTCCAGTTATTGTTAGTGAAAAGAACACACATGCAATGACTCCAGTTGTTGTTAGTGAAAAGAACACACATGCACTGACACTGGCGGATCCATGTGTGGTCTCTGAAGAGAGCACACATTTCAATGACTCTGGTTGTTGTTAGTAAAAGGAACACACATGAAATGACACTGGTGGATCCATAGGTGGTATGTGAGAAGAACAGCCATGAAATGACTCTGGTTGTTGTTAGTAAAAAGAACACACATGCAATGACACTGGTGGATCCATAGCTGGATTGTGAGAAGAGCACACATGCAATGACTCTAGTTGTTGTTAGTGAAAAGAACACACATGTAATGACACTGGTTGTTACTAAAAAGAACACACATCCAATGACACTGATGGATCCATATGTGGATTGTGAAAAGAGCACACATGCAATGACTCCAGTTGTTGTTAGTGAAAAGAACATACATGCAATGACACTGGTGGATCCATGTGTGGTCTCTGTAGAGAACACACATTTCAATGAGACTGGTGGATCCATATGTGGTATGTGAAAAGAACACACATGCAATGACTCTGGTTGTTGTTATTGAAAAGAACACACATGCAATGACACTGGTGGATCCATAGGTGGTATGTGAGAAGAACACACATTTCAATGACTCTGGTTGTTGTTACTAAAAAGAAGACACATGCAATGACACTGGTGGGTCCATGGGTGTATTGTGAAAAGAGCACACCTGCAATGACACCGGTGGATCCATATGTGGTATGCGAAAAGAACACACATGCAATGACTCTAGTTGTTGTTAGTGAAAAGAACATACATGCAATGACATCGGTGGATCCATGTGTGGTCTCTGAAGAGAGCACACATTTCAATGACTCTAGTTGTTGGTAGTAAAAAGAACACACATGCAATGACACTGGTGGATCCATGTGTGGTCTCTGAAGCGAACACACATGCAATGACACTGGTGTTTGTTACTAAAAAGAACACACATGCAATGACACTGGCTGTTGTTACTAAAAAGAACACACATGCAATGACACTAGTGGATCCATATGTGGATTGTGAAAAGAGCACACATGAAATGACTCCAGTTGTTGTTAGTGAAAAGAACATACATGCAATGACACTGGTGGATCCATGTGTGGTCTCTGTAGAGAACACACATTTCAATGACACTGGTGGATCCATATGTGGTATGTGAAAAGAACACACATGCAATGACTCTGGTTGTTGTTAGTGAAAAGAACAGACATGCAATGACACTGGTGGATCCATAGGCGGTATGTGAAAAGAACACACATTTCAATGACTCTGGTTGTTGTTACTAAAAATAACACACATGCAATGACACTGGTGGATCCATATGTGGATTGTGAAAAGAGCACACATGCAATGACACCGGTGGATCCATATGTGGTATGTGAAAAGAACACACATGCAATGACTCCAGTTGTTGTTAGTGAAAAAAAAACACATGCAATGACACTGGTGGATCCCTGTGTGGTCTCTGAAGAAAACACACATGCAATGACACTGGTTGTTGTTATTAGAAAGAACACACATGCAATAACACCGGTGGATCCATAGGTGGTATGTGAGAAGAACACCCATGAAATGACTCTAGTTGTTGTTAGTAAAAAGAACATACATGCAATGACTCCAGTTGTTGTTAGTGAAAAGAACACACATGCAATGACTCTAGTTGTTGTTAGTGAAAAGAACATACATGCAATGACACCGGTGGATCCATGTGTGGTCTCTGAAGAGAGCACACATTTCAATGACTCTAGTTGTTGTTACTAAAAAGAACCAACATGCAATGACACTGGTGGATCCATGTGTGGTCTCTGAAGAGAACACACATGCAATGACATTGGTTGATCTATAGGTGGTATGTGAGAATAACAACCATGAAATGACTCTGGTTGTTGTTAGTAAAAAGAACACACATGCAATGACACTGGTGGACCCATAGCTGGATTGTGAAAAGAGCACACATGCAATGACTCTAGTTGTTGTTAGTGAAAAGAACACACATGCAATGACACTGGTTGTTGTTACTAAAAAGAACACACATCCAATGGCACTGATGGATCCATATGTGGATTGTGAAAAGAGCACACATGCAATGACTCCAGTTGTTGTTAGTGAAAAGAACATACATGCAATGACACTGGTGGATCCATGTGTGGTCTCTGAAGAGAGCACACATTTCAATGACTCTGGTTGTTGTTAGTAAAAAGAACACACATGCAATGACACTGGTGGATCCATAGGTGGTATGTGAGAAGAAGAGCCATGAAATGACTCTGGTTGTTGTTAGTAAAAAGAACACACATGCAATGACACTGGTGGATCCATAGCTGGATTGTGAGAAGAGCACACATGCAATGACTCTAGTTGTTGTTAGTGAAAAGAACACACATGTAATGACACTGGTTGTTGTTACTAAAAAGAACATACATCCAATGACACTGATGGATCCATATGTGGATTGTGAAAAGAGCACACATGCAATGACTCCAGTTGTTGTTAGTGAAAAGAACATACATGCAAAGACACTGGTGGATCCATGTGTGGTCTCTGTAGAGAACACACATTTCAATGAGACTGGTGGATCCATATGTGGTATGTGAAAAGAACACACATGCAATGACTCTGGTTGTTGTTATTGAAAAGAACACACATGCAATGACACTGGTGGATCCATAGGTGGTATGTGAGAAGAACACACATTTCAATGACTCTGGTTGTTGTTACTAAAAATAACACACATGCAATGACACTGGTGGATCCATATGTGGATTGTGAAAAGAGCACACATGCAATGACACTGGTGGATCCATATGTGGTATGTGAAAAAAACACACATGCAATGACTCTAGTTGTTGTTAGTGAAAACAACATACATTCAATGAAACTGGTGGATCCATGTGTGGTCTCTGAAGAGAGCACACATTTCAGTGACTCTGGTTGTTGTTAGTAAAAAGAACACACATGCAATGACACTGGTGGATCCATAGGTGGTCTCTGAAGCGAACACACATGCAATGACACCAGTTGTTGTTACTAAAAAGAACACGCATGCAATGACACTGGCTGTTGTTACTAAAAAGAACACACATGCAATGACACTAGTGGATCCATATGTGGATTGTGAAAAGAGCACACATGAAATGACTCCAGTTGTTGTTAGTGGAAAGAACATACATGCAATGACACTGGTGGATCCATGTGTGGTCTCTGTAGAGAACACACATTTCAATGACACTGGTGGATCCATATGTGGTATGTGAAAAGAACACACATGCAATGACTCTGGTTGTTGTTAGTGAAAAGAACACACATGCAATGACACTGGTGGATCCATAGGCGGTATGTGAAAAGAACACACAGTTCAATGACTCTGGTTGTTGTTACTAAAAATAACACACATGCAATGACACTGGTGGATCCATATGTGGATTGTGAAAAGAGCACACATGCAATGACACCGGTGGATCCATATGTGGTATGTGAAAAGAACACACATGCAATGACTCCAGTTGTTGTTAGTGGAAAAAAACACATGCAATGACACTGGTGGATCCCTGTGTGGTCTCTGAAGAAAACACACATGCAATGACACTGGTTGTTGTTATTAGAAAGAACACACATGCAATAACACCGGTGGATCCATAGGTGGTATGTGAGAAGAACACCCATGAAATGACTCTAGTTGTTGTTAGTAAAAAGAACATACATGCAATGACTCCAGTTGTTGTTAGTGAAAAGAACACACATGCAATGACTCTAGTTGTTGTTAGTGAAAAGAACATACATGCAATGACACCGGTGGATCCATGTGTGGTCTCTGAAGAGAGCACACATTTCAATGACTCTAGTTGTTGTTACTAAAAAGAACCAACATGCAATGACACTGGTGGATCCATGTGTGGTCTCTGAAGAGAACACACATGCAATGACATTGGTTGATCTATAGGTGGTATGTGAGAAGAACAACCATGAAATGACTCTGGTTGTTGTTAGTAAAAAGAACACACATGCAATGACACTGGTGGACCCATAGCTGGATTGTGAAAAGAGCACACATGCAATGACTCTAGTTGTTGTTAGTGAAAAGAACACACATGCAATGACACTGGTTGTTGTTACTAAAAAGAACACACATCCAATGGCACTGATGGATCCATATGTGGATTGTGAAAAGAGCACACATGCAATGACTCCAGTTGTTGTTAGTGAAAAGAACATACATGCAATGACACTGGTGGATCCATGTGTGGTCTCTGAAGAGAGCACACATTTCAATGACTCTGGTTGTTGTTAGTAAAAAGAACACACATGCAATGACACTGGTGGATCCATAGGTGGTATGTGAGAAGAAGAGCCATGAAATGACTCTGGTTGTTAGTAAAAAGAACACACATGCAATGACACTGGTGGATCCATAGCTGGATTGTGAGAAGAGCACACATGCAATGACTCTAGTTGTTGTTAGTGAAAAGAACACACATGTAATGACACTGGTTGTTGTTACTAAAAAGAACATACATCCAATGACACTGATGGATCCATATGTGGATTGTGAAAAGAGCACACATGCAATGACTCCAGTTGTTGTTAGTGAAAAGAACATACATGCAAAGACACTGGTGGATCCATGTGTGGTCTCTGTAGAGAACACACATTTCAATGAGACTGGTGGATCCATATGTGGTATGTGAAAAGAACACACATGCAATGACTCTGGTTGTTGTTATTGAAAAGAACACACATGCAATGACACTGGTGGATCCATAGGTGGTATGTGAGAAGAACACACATTTCAATGACTCTGGTTGTTGTTACTAAAAATAACACACATGCAATGACACTGGTGGATCCATATGTGGATTGTGAAAAGAGCACACATGCAATGACACTGGTGGATCCATATGTGGTATGTGAAAAGAACACACATGCAATGACTCTAGTTGTTGTTAGTGAAAACAACATACATTCAATGAAACTGGTGGATCCATGTGTGGTCTCTGAAGAGAGCACACATTTCAGTGACTCTGGTTGTTGTTAGTAAAAAGAACACACATGCAATGACACTGGTGGATCCATAGGTGGTCTCTGAAGCGAACACACATGCAATGACACCAGTTGTTGTTACTAAAAAGAACACGCATGCAATGACACTGGCTGTTGTTACTAAAAAGAACACACATGCAATGACACTAGTGGATCCATATGTGGATTGTGAAAAGAGCACACATGAAATGACTCCAGTTGTTGTTAGTGGAAAGAACATACATGCAATGACACTGGTGGATCCATGTGTGGTCTCTGTAGAGAACACACATTTCAATGACACTGGTGGATCCATATGTGGTATGTGAAAAGAACACACATGCAATGACTCTGGTTGTTGTTAGTGAAAAGAACACACATGCAATGACACTGGTGGATCCATAGGCGGTATGTGAAAAGAACACACAGTTCAATGACTCTGGTTGTTGTTACTAAAAATAACACACATGCAATGACACTGGTGGATCCATATGTGGATTGTGAAAAGAGCACACATGCAATGACACCGGTGGATCCATATGTGGTATGTGAAAAGAACACACATGCAATGACTCCAGTTGTTGTTAGTGGAAAAAAAACACATGCAATGACACTGGTGGATCCCTGTGTGGTCTCTGAAGAAAACACACATGCAATGACACTGGTTGTTGTTATTAGAAAGAACACACATGCAATAACACCGGTGGATCCATAGGTGGTATGTGAGAAGAACACCCATGAAATGACTCTAGTTGTTGTTAGTAAAAAGAACATACATGCAATGACTCCAGTTGTTGTTAGTGAAAAGAACACACATGCAATGACTCTAGTTGTTGTTAGTGAAAAGAACATACATGCAATGACACCGGTGGATCCATGTGTGGTCTCTGAAGAGAGCACACATTTCAATGACTCTAGTTGTTGTTACTAAAAAGAACCAACATGCAATGACACTGGTGGATCCATGTGTGGTCTCTGAAGAGAACACACATGCAATGACATTGGTTGATCTATAGGTGGTATGTGAGAAGAACAACCATGAAATGACTCTGGTTGTTGTTAGTAAAAAGAACACACATGCAATGACACTGGTGGACCCATAGCTGGATTGTGAAAAGAGCACACATGCAATGACTCTAGTTGTTGTTAGTGAAAAGAACACACATGCAATGACACTGGTTGTTGTTACTAAAAAGAACACACATCCAATAGCACTGATGGATCCATATGTGGATTGTGAAAAGAGCACACATGCAATGACTCCAGTTGTTGTTAGTGAAAAGAACATACATGCAATGACACTGGTGGATCCATGTGTGGTCTCTGAAGAGAGCACACATTTCAATGACTCTGGTTGTTGTTAGTAAAAAGAACACACATGCAATGACACTGGTGGATCCATAGGTGGTATGTGAGAAGAAGAGCCATGAAATGACTCTGGTTGTTGTTAGTAAAAAGAACACACATGCAATGACACTGGTGGATCCATAGCTAGATTGTGAGAAGAGCACACATGCAATGACTCTAGTTGTTGTTAGTGAAAAGAACACACATGTAATGACACTGGTTGTTGTTACTAAAAAGAACATACATCCAATGACACTGATGGATCCATATGTGGATTGTGAAAAGAGCACACATGCAATGACTCCAGTTGTTGTTAGTGAAAAGAAGATACATGCAAAGACACTGGTGGATCCATGTGTGGTCTCTGTAGAGAACACACATTTCAATGAGACTGGTGGATCCATATGTGGTATGTGAAAAGAACACACATGCAATGACTCTGGTTGTTGTTATTGAAAAGAACACACATGCAATGACACTGGTGGATCCATAGGTGGTATGTGAGAAGAACACACATTTCAATGACTCTGGTTGTTGTTACTAAAAATAACACACATGCAATGACACTGGTGGATCCATATGTGGATTGTGAAAAGAGCACACATGCAATGACACTGGTGGATCCATATGTGGTATGTGAAAAGAACACACATGCAATGACTCTAGTTGTTGTTAGTGAAAACAACATACATTCAATGAAACTGGTGGATCCATGTGTGGTCTCTGAAGAGAGCACACATTTCAGTGACTCTGGTTGTTGTTAGTAAAAAGAACACACATGCAATGACACTGGTGGATCCATAGGTGGTCTCTGAAGCGAACACACATGCAATGACACCAGTTGTTGTTACTAAAAAGAACACGCATGCAATGACACTGGCTGTTGTTACTAAAAAGAACACACATGCAATGACACTAGTGGATCCATATGTGGATTGTGAAAAGAGCACACATGAAATGACTCCAGTTGTTGTTAGTGGAAAGAACATACATGCAATGACACTGGTGGATCCATGTGTGGTCTCTGTAGAGAACACACATTTCAATGACACTGGTGGATCCATATGTGGTATGTGAAAAGAACACACATGCAATGACTCTGGTTGTTGTTAGTGAAAAGAACACACATGCAATGACACTGGTGGATCCATAGGCGGTATGTGAAAAGAACACACAGTTCAATGACTCTGGTTGTTGTTACTAAAAATAACACACATGCAATGACACTGGTGGATCCATATGTGGATTGTGAAAAGAGCACACATGCAATGACACCGGTGGATCCATATGTGGTATGTGAAAAGAACACACATGCAATGACTCCAGTTGTTGTTAGTGGAAAAAAAACACATGCAATGACACTGGTGGATCCCTGTGTGGTCTCTGAAGAAAACACACATGCAATGACACTGGTTGTTGTTATTAGAAAGAACACACATGCAATAACACCGGTGGATCCATAGGTGGTATGTGAGAAGAACACCCATGAAATGACTCTAGTTGTTGTTAGTAAAAAGAACATACATGCAATGACTCCAGTTGTTGTTAGTGAAAAGAACACACATGCAATGACTCTAGTTGTTGTTAGTGAAAAGAACATACATGCAATGACACCGGTGGATCCATGTGTGGTCTCTGAAGAGAGCACACATTTCAATGACTCTAGTTGTTGTTACTAAAAATAACCAACATGCAATGACACTGGTGGATCCATGTGTGGTCTCTGAAGAGAACACACATGCAATGACATTGGTTGATCTATAGGTGGTATGTGAGAAGAACAACCATGAAATGACTCTGGTTGTTGTTAGTAAAAAGAACACACATGCAATGACACTGGTGGACCCATAGCTGGATTGTGAAAAGAGCACACATGCAATGACTCTAGTTGTTGTTAGTGAAAAGAACACACATGCAATGACACTGGTTGTTGTTACTAAAAAGAACACACATCCAATGGCACTGATGGATCCATATGTGGATTGTGAAAAGAGTACACATGCAATGACTCCAGTTGTTGTTAGTGAAAATAACATGCATGCAATGACACTGGTGGATCCATGTGTGGTCTCTATAGAGAACACACATTTCAATGAGACTGGTGGATCCATATGTGGTATGTGAATAGAACACACATGCAATGACTCTAGTTGTTGTTAGTGAAAAGAACACACATGCAATGACACTGGTGGATCCATAGGTGGTATGTGAAAAGAAGACACATTTCAATGACGCTGGTTGTTGTTACTAAAAATAACACACATGCAATGACACTGGTGGATCCATGGGTGGATTGTGAAAAGAGCACACATGCAATGACACCGGTGGATCCATATGTGGTATGTGAAAAGAACACACATGCAATGACTCCAGTTGTTGTTAGTGAAAAGAACACACATGCAATGACACTGGTGGATCCATGCGTGGTCTCTGAAGAGAACACACATGCAATGACACCGGTTGTTGTTACTAAAAAGAACACACATGCAATAACACTGGTGGATCCATAGGTGGTATGTGAGAAGAACAGCCATGAAATGACTCTGGTTGTTGTTAGTAAAAAGAACACACATGCAATGACTCCAGTTGTTGTTAGTGAAAAGAACACACATGCAATGACTCCAGTTGTTGTTAGTGAAAAGAACATACATGCAATGACACTGGTGGATCCATGTGTGGTCTCTGAAGAGAGCACACATTTCAATGACTCTGGTTGTTGTTAGTAAAAAGAACACACATGCAATGACACTGGTGGATCCATGTGTTGTCTCTGAAGAGAACACACATGCAATGACACTGTTGTTGTTACTAAAAAGAACACACATGCAATGACACTGGTGGATCCATGTGTGGATTATGAAGAGAACACACATGCAATGACACTGGTGGATCCATAGGTGGTATGTGAGAAGAACAGCCATGAAATGACTCTGGTTGTTGTTAGTAAAAAGAACACACATGCAATGACTCCAGTTGTTGTTAGCGAAAAAAAACACATGCAATGACACTGGTGGATCCCTGTGTGGTCTCTGAAGAGAACACACATGCAATGACACTGGTTGTTGTTAGTAGAAAGAACACACATGCAATGACACCGGTGGATCCATAGGTGGTATGTGAGAAGAACATCCATGAAATGACTCTGGTTGTTGTTAGTAAAAAGAACATACATGCAATGACTCCAGTTGTTGTTAGTGAAAAGAACACACATGCAATGACTCCAGTTGTTGTTAGTGAAAAGAACATACATGCAATGACACCGGTGGATCCATGTGTGGTCTCTGAAGAGAGCACACATTTCAATGACTCTGGTTGTTAGTAAAAAGAACACACATGCAATGACACTGGTGGATCCATAGGTGGTATGTGAGAAGAACAGCCATGAAATGACTCTGGTTGTTGTTAGTAAAAATAACACACATGCAATGACTTCAGTTGTTGTTAGTGAAAAGAACACACATGCAATGACTCTAGTTGTTGTTAGTGAAAAGAACATACATGCAATGACACCGGTGGATCCATGTGTGGTCTCTGAAGAGAGCACACATTTCAATGACTCTGGTTGTTGTTACTAAAAAGAACCAACATGCAATGACACTGGTGGATCCATGTGTGGTCTCTGAAGAGAACACACATGCAATGACATTGGTGGATCTATAGGTGGTATGTGAGAAGAACAACCATGAAATGACTCTAGTTGTTGTTAGTAAAAAGAACACACAAGCAATGACACTGGTGGATCCATAGCTGGATTGTGAAAAGAGGACACATGCAATGACTCTAGTTGTTGTTAGTGAAAAGAACACACATGCAATGACACTGGTTGTTGTTACTAAAAAGAACACACATCCAATGGCACTGATGGATCCATATGTGGATAGTGAAAAGAGCACACATGCAATGACTCCAGTTGTTGTTAGTGAAAAGAACATACATGCAATGACACTGGTGGATCCATGTGTGGTCTCTGTAGAGAACACACATTTCAATGAGACTGGTGGATCCATATGTGGTATGTGAATAGAACACACATGAAATGACACTGGTGGATCCATAGGTGGTATGTGAAAAGAAGACACATTTCAATGACGCTGGTTGTTGTTACTAAAAATAACACACATGCAATGACACTGGTGGATCCATGGGTGGATTGTGAAAAGAGCACACATGCAATGACACCGGTGGATCCATATGTGGTATGAGAAAAGAACACACATGCAATGACTCCAGTTGTTGTTAGTGAAAAGAACACACATGCAATGACACTGGTGGATCCATGTGTGGTCTCTGAAGAGAACACACATGCAATGACACCGGTTGTTGTTACTAAAAAGAACACACATGCAATGACACTGGTGGATCCATAGGTGGTATGTGAGAAGAACAGCCATGAAATGACTCTGGTTGTTGTTGTTAGTAAAAAGAACACACATGCAATGACTCCAGTTGTTGTTAGTGAAAATAACACACATGCAATGACTCCAGTTGTTGTTAGTGAAAAGAACATACATGCAATGACACTGGTGGATCCATGTGTGGTCTCTGAAGAGAGCACACATTTCAATGACTCTGGTTGTTGTTAGTAAAAAGAACACACATTGAATGACACTGGTGGGTCCATGTGTGGTCTCTGAAGAGAACACACATGCAATGACACTGGTTGTTGTTACTAAAAAGAACACACATGCAATGACACTGGTGGATCCATGTGTGGATTATGAAGAGAACACACATGCAATGACACTGGTGGATCCATAGGTGGTATGTGAGAAGAACAGCCATGAAATGACTCTGGTTGTTGTTAGTAAAAAGAACACACATGCAATGACCCTAGTTGTTGTTAGCGAAAAAAAAACACATGCAATGACACTGGTGGATCCCTGTGTGGTCTCTGAAGAGAACACACATGCAATGACACTGGTTGTTGTTAGTAGAAAGAACACACATGCAATGACACCGGTGGATCCATAGGTGGTATGTGAGAAGAACATCCATGAAATGACTCTGGTTGTTGTTAGTAAAAAGAACATACATGCAATGACTCCAGTTGTTGTTAGTGAAAAGAACACACATGCAATGACTCCAGTTGTTGTTAGTGAAAAGAACATACATGCAATGACACCGGTGGATCCATGTGTGGTCTCTGAAGAGAGCACACATTTCAATGACTCTGGTTGTTAGTAAAAAGAACACACATGCAATGACACTGGTGGATCCATAGGTGGTATGTGAGAAAAACAGCCATGAAATGACTCTGGTTGTTGTTAGTAAAAAGAACACACATGCAATGACTCCAGTTGTTGTTAGTGAAAAGAACACACATGCAATGACTCTAGTTGTTGTTAGTGAAAAGAACATACATGCAATGACACCGGTGGATCCATGTGTGGTCTCTAAAGAGAGCACACATTTCAATGACTCTGGTTGTTACTAAAAAGAACCAACATGCAATGACACTGGTGGATCCATGTGTGGTCTCTGAAGAGAACACACATGCAATGACATTGGTGGATCTATAGGTGGTATGTGAGAAGAACAACCATGAAATGACTCTGGTTGTTGTTAGTAAAAAGAACACACAAGCAATGACACTGGTGGATCCATAGCTGGATTGTGAAAAGAGCACACATGCAATGACTCTAGTTGTTGTTAGTGAAAAGAACACACATGCAATGACACTGGTTGTTGTTACTAAAAAGAACACACATCCAATGGCACTGATGGATCCATATGTGGATAGTGAAAAGAGCACACATGCAATGACTCCAGTTGTTGTTAGTGAAAAGAACATACATGCAATGACACTGGTGGATCCATGTGTGGTCTCGGTAGAGAACACACATTTCAATGAGACTGGTGGATCCATATGTGGTATGTGACTAGAACACACATGCAATGACTCTAGTTGTTGTTAGTGAAAAGAACACACATGCAATGACACTGGTGGATCCATAGGTGGTATGTGAAAAGAACACACATTTCAATGACGCTGGTTGTTGTTACTAAAAATAACACCCATGCAATGACACTGGTGGATCCATGGGTGGATTGTGAAAAGAGCACACATGCAATGACACCGTGGATCCATATGTGGTATTTGAAAAGAACACACATGAAATGACTCCAGTTGTTGTTAGTGAAAAGAACACAGATGCAATGACACTGGTGGATCCATGCGTGGTCTCTGAAGAGAACACACATGCAATGACACCGGTTGTTGTTACTAAAAAGAACACACATGCAATGACACTGGTGGATCCATAGGTGGTATGTGAGAAGAACAGCCATGAAATGACTCTGGTTGTTGTTAGTAAAAAGAACACACATGCAATGACTCCAGTTGTTGTTAGTGAAAATAACACACATGCAATGACTCCAGTTGTTGTTAGTGAAAAGAACATACATGCAATGACACTGGTGGATCCATGTGTGGTCTCTGAAGAGATCACACATTTCAATGACTCTGGTTGTTGTTAGTAAAAAGAACACACATGCAATGACACTGGTGGATCCATGTGTGGTCTCTGAAGAGAACACACATGCAATGACACTGGTTGTTGTTACTAAAAAGAACACACATGCAATGACACTGGTGGATCCATGTGTGGATTATGAAGAGAACACACATGCAATGACACTGGTGGATCCATAGGTGGTATGCGAGAATAACAGCCATGAAATGACTCTGGTTGTTGTTAGTAAAAAGAACACACATGCAATGACTCCAGTTGTTGTTAGTGAAAAGAACACACCTGCAATGACTCCAGTTGTTGTTAGTGAAAAGAACATAGATGCAATAACGCTGGTGTATCCATATGTGGTATGTGAAAAGGACACACATGCAATGACTCCAGTTGTTGTTAGTGAAAAGAACATACATGCAATGACACCGGTGGATCCATGTGTGGTCTCTGAAGAGAGCACACATTTCAATGACTCTGGTTGTTGTTAGTAAAAAGAACACACATGCAATGACACCGGTGGATCCATGTGTGGTCTCTGAAGAGAACACACATGCAATGACACTGGTTGTTGTTACTAAAAAGAATACACATGCAATGACACTGGTGGATCCATGTCTGGATTATGAAGAGAACACACATGCAATGACATTGGTGAATCCATAGGTGGTATGTGAGAAGAACAACCATGAAATGACCCTGGTTGTTGTTAGTAAAAAGAACACACATGCAATGACACTGGTGGATCCATAGCTGGATTGTGAAAAGAGCACACATGCAATGACTCTAGTTGTTGTTAGTAAAAAGAACACACATGCAATGACACTGGTTGTTGTTACTAAAAAGAACACACATCTAATGACACTGATGGATCCATATGTGGATTTTGAAAAGAGCAGACATGCAATGACTCCAGTTGTTGTTAGTGAAAAGAACATACATGCAATGACACTAGTGGATCCATGTGTGGTCTCTGTAGAGAACTCACATTTCAATGAGACTGGTGGATCCATATGTGGTATGTGAAAAGAACACACATGCAATGACTCTGGTTGTTGTTAGTGAAAAGAACACACATGCAATGACACTGGTGGATCCATAGGTGGTATGTGAGAAGAACACACATTTCAATGACTCTGGTTGTTGTTACTAAAAAGAACACACATGCAATGACACTGGTGGATCCATATGTGGATTGTGAAAAGAGCACACATGCAATGACACTACTGGATCCATATGTGGTATGTGAAAAGAACACAGATGCAATGACTCCAGTTGTTGTTAGTGAAAAGAACATACATGCAATGAAACTGGTGGATCCATGTGTGGTATCTAAAGAGAGCACACATTTCAGTGACGCTGGTTGTTGTTAGTAAAAAGAACACACATGCAATGACACTGGTGGATCCATAGGTGGTCTCTGAAGAGAACACACATGCAATGACACCAGTTGTTGTTACTAAAAAGAACACACATGCAATGACACTGGCTGTTGTTACTAAAAAGAACACACATGCAATGAGACTGGTGGATCCATATGTGGATTGTGAAAAGAGCACGCGTGCAATGACTTCAGTTGTTGTTAGTGAAAAGAACACACATGCAATGACACTGGTGGATCCATAAGAGGTATGTGAAAAGAACATACATTTCAATGACTCTGGTTGTTGTTACTAAAAATAACACACATGCAATGACACTGGTGGATCCATATGTGGATTGTGAAAAGAGCACACATGCAATGACACCGGTGGATCCATATGTGGTATGTGAAAAGAACACACATGCAATGACTCCAGTTGTTGTTAGTGAAAAACACACACATGCAATGACACTGGTGGATCCCTGTGTGGTCTCTAAAGAGAACACACATGCAATGCCACTGGTTGTTCTTAGTAGAAAGAACACACATGCAATGACACCGGTGGATCCATAGGTGGTATGTGAGAAGAACAACCATGAAATGACTCTGGTTGTTGTTAGTAAAAAGAACATACATGCAATGACTCCAGTTGTTCTTAGTGAAAAGAACACACATGCAATGACTCCAATTGTTGTTAGTGAAAAGAACATACATGCAATGACACCGGTGGATCCATGTGTGGTCTCTGAAGAGAGCACACATTTCAATGACTCTAGTTGTTGTTAGTAAAAAGAACACACATGCAATGACACTGGTGGATCCATAGGTGGTATGTGAGAAGAACAGCCATGAAATGACTCTGGTTGTTGTTAGTAAAAAGAACACACATGCAATGACTCCAGTTGTTGTTAGTGAAAAGAACACACATGCAATGACTCTAGTTGTTGTTAGTGAAAAGAACATACATGCAATGACACCGGTGGATCCATGTGTGGTCTCTAAAGAGAGCACACATTTCAATGACTCTGATTGTTGTTACTAAAAATAACCAACATGCAATGACACTGGTGGATCCATGTGTGGTCTCTGAAGAGAACACACATGCAATGACATTGGTGGATCTATAGGTGGTATGTGAGAAGAACAACCATGAAATGACTCTGGCTGTTGTTAGTAAAAAGAACACACAAGCAATGACACTGGTGGATCCATAGCTGGATTGTGAAAAGAGCACACATGCAATGACTCTAGTTGTTGTTAGCGAAAAGAACACACATGCAATGACACTGGTTGTTGTTACTAAAACGAACACACATCCAATGGCACTGATGGATCCATATGTGGATTGTGAAAAGAGCACACATGCAATAACTCCAGTTGTTGTTAGTGAAAAGAACATACATGCAATGACACTGGTGGATCCATGTGTGGTCTCTGTAGAGAACACACATTTCAATGAGACTGGTGGATCCATATGTGGTATGTGAAAAGAACACACATGCAATGACTCTAGTTGTTGTTAGTGAAAAGAACACACATGCAATGACACTGGTGGATCCATAGGTGGTTAGTGAAAAGAACACACATTTCAATGACGCTTGTTGTTGTTACTAAAAATAACACACATGCAATGACACTGGTGGATCCATGGGTGGATTGTGAAAAGAGCACACATGCAATGACACCGGTGGATCCATATGTGGTATGTGAAAAGAACACACATGCAATGACTCCAGTTGTTGTTAGTGAAAAGAACACACATGCAATGACACTGGTGGATCCATGCGTGGTCTCTGAAGAGAACACACATGCAATGACACCGGTTGTTGTTACTATAAAGAACACACATGCAATGACACTGGTGGATCCATAGGTGGTATGTGAGAAGAACAGCCATGAAATGACTCTGGTTGTTGTTAGTAAAAAGAACACACATGCAATGACTCCAGTTGTTGTTAGTGAAAAGAACACACCTGCAATGACTCCAGTTGTTGTTAGTGAAAAGAACATACATGCAATGACACTGGTGGATCCATGTGTGGTCTCTGAAGAGAGCACACATTTCAATGACTCTGGTTGTTGTTAGTAAAATGAACACACATGCAATGACACTGGTGGATCCATGTGTGGTCTCTGAAGAGAACACACATGCAATGACTCTAGTTGTTGTTAGTAAAAAGAACATACATGCAATGACTCCAGTTGTTGTTAGTGAAAAGAACACACATGCAATGACTCTAGTTGTTGTTAGTGAAAAGAACATACATGCAATGACACCGGTGGATCCATGTGTGGTCTCTAAAGAGAGCACACATTTCAATGACTCTGATTGTTGTTACTAAAAATAACCAACATGCAATGACACTGGTGGATCCATGTGTGGTCTCTGAAGAGAACACACATGCAATGACATTGGTGGATCTATAGGTGGTATGTGAGAAGAACAACCATGAAATGACTCTGGCTGTTGTTAGTAAAAAGAACACACAAGCAATGACACTGGTGGATCCATAGCTGGATTGTGAAAAGAGCACACATGCAATGACTCTAGTTGTTGTTAGCGAAAAGAACACACATGCAATGACACTGGTTGTTGTTACTAAAACGAACACACATCCAATGGCACTGATGGATCCATATGTGGATTGTGAAAAGAGCACACATGCAATAACTCCAGTTGTTGTTAGTGAAAAGAACATACATGCAATGACACTGGTGGATCCATGTGTGGTCTCTGTAGAGAACACACATTTCAATGAGACTGGTGGATCCATATGTGGTATGTGAAAAGAACACACATGCAATGACTCTAGTTGTTGTTAGTGAAAAGAACACACATGCAATGACACTGGTGGATCCATAGGTGGTTAGTGAAAAGAACACACATTTCAATGACGCTTGTTGTTGTTACTAAAAATAACACACATGCAATGACACTGGTGGATCCATGGGTGGATTGTGAAAAGAGCACACATGCAATGACACCGGTGGATCCATATGTGGTATGTGAAAAGAACACACATGCAATGACTCCAGTTGTTGTTAGTGAAAAGAACACACATGCAATGACACTGGTGGATCCATGCGTGGTCTCTGAAGAGAACACACATGCAATGACACCGGTTGTTGTTACTATAAAGAACACACATGCAATGACACTGGTGGATCCATAGGTGGTATGTGAGAAGAACAGCCATGAAATGACTCTGGTTGTTGTTAGTAAAAAGAACACACATGCAATGACTCCAGTTGTTGTTAGTGAAAAGAACACACCTGCAATGACTCCAGTTGTTGTTAGTGAAAAGAACATACATGCAATGACACTGGTGGATCCATGTGTGGTCTCTGAAGAGAGCACACATTTCAATGACTCTGGTTGTTGTTAGTAAAATGAACACACATGCAATGACACTGGTGGATCCATGTGTGGTCTCTGAAGAGAACACACATGCAATGACACTGGTTGTTGTTACTAAAAAGAACACACATGCAATGAAACTGGTCGATCCATGTGTGGATTATGAAGAGAACACACATGCAATGACATTGGTGAATCCATAGGTGGTATGTGAGAAGAACAACCATGAAATGACTCTGGTTGTTGTTACTAAAAAGAACACACATGCAATGACACTGGTGGATCCATAGCTGGATTGTGAAAAGAGCACACATGCAATGACTCTAGTTGTTGTTAGTGAAAAGAACACACATGCAATGACACTGGTTGTTGTTACTAAAAAGAACACACATCCAATGATACTGATGGATCCATATGTGGATTGTGAAAAGAGCACACATGCAATGACTCCAGTTGTTGTTAGTGAAAAGAACATACATGCAATGACACTGGTGGATCCATGTGTGGTCTCTGTAGAGAACACACATTTCAATGAGACTGGTGGATCCATATGTGGTATGTGAAAAGAACACACATGCAATGACTCAGGTTGTTGTTAGTGAAAAGAACACACATGCAATGACACTGGTGGATCCATAGGTGGTTTGTGAAAAGAACAAATACATTTCAATGACTCTGGTTGTTGTTACTAAAAATAACACACATGCAATTACACTGGTGGATCCATGGGTGGATTGTGAAAAGAGCACACATGCAATGACACCGGTGGATCCATATGTGGTATGTGAAAACAACACACATGCAATGACTCCAGTTGTTGTTAGTGAAAAGAACACACATGCAATGACTCTAGTTGTTGTTAGTGAAAAGAACATACATGCAATGACACCGGTGGATCCATGTGTGGTCTCTGAAGAGAGCACACATTTCAATGACTCTGGTTGTTAGTAAAAAGAACACACATGCAATGACACTGGTGGATCCATAGGTGGTATGTGAGAAGAACAGCCATGAAATGACTCGGGTTGTTATAAGTAAAAAGAACACACATGCAATGACTCCAGTTGTTGTTAGTGAAAATAACACACATGCAATGACTCTAGTTGTTGTTAGTGAAAAGAACATACATGCAATGACACCGGTGGATCCATGTGTGGTCTCTAAAGAGAGCACACATTTCAATGACTCTGATTATTGTTACTAAAAAGAACTAACATGCAATGACACTGGTGGATCCATGTGTGGTCTCTAGAGAGAACACACATGCAATGACATTGGTGGATCTATAGGTGGTATGTGAGAAGAACAACCATGAAATGACTCTGGCTGTTGTTAGTAAAAAGAACACACAAGCAATGACACTGGTGCATCCATAGCTGGATTGTGAAAAGAGCACACATGCAATGACTCTAGTTGTTGTTAGCGAAAAGAACACACATGCAATGACACTGGTTGTTGTTACTAAAAAGAACACACATCCAATGGCACTGATGGATCCATATGTGGATTGTGAAAAGAGCACACATGCAATGACTGCAGTTGTTGTTAGTGAAAAGAACATACATGCAATGACACTGGTGGATCCATGTGTGGTCTCTGTAGAGAACACACATTTCAATGAGACTGGTGGATCCATATGTGGTATGTGAAAAGAACACACATGCAATGACTCTAGTTGTTGTTAGTGAAAAGAACACACATGCAATGACACTGGTGGATCTATAGGTGGTTAGTGAAAAGAACACACATTTCAATGACGCTTGTTGTTGTTACTAAAAATAACACACATGCAATGACACTGGTGGATCCATGGGTGGATTGTGAAAAGAGCACACATGCAATGACACCGGTGGATCCATATGTGGTATGTGAAAAGAACACACATGCAATGACTCCAGTTGTTGTTAGTGAAAAGAACACACATGCAATGACACTGGTGGATCCATGCGTGGTCTCTGAAGAGAACACACATGCAATGACACCGGTTGTTGTTACTATAAAGAACACACATGCAATGACACTGGTGGATCCATAGGTGGTATGTGAGAAGAACAGCCATGAAATGACTCTGGTTGTTGTTAGTAAAAAGAACACACATGCAATGACTCCAGTTGTTGTTAGTGAAAAGAACACACCTGCAATGACTCCAGTTGTTGTTAGTGAAAAGAACATACATGCAATGACACTGGTGGATCCATGTGTGGTCTCTGAAGAGAGCACACATTTCAATGACTCTGGTTGTTGTTAGTAAAATGAACACACATGCAATGACACTGGTGGATCCATGTGTGGTCTCTGAAGAGAACACACATGCAATGACACTGGTTGTTGTTACTAAAAAGAACACACATGCAATGAAACTGGTCGATCCATGTGTGGATTATGAAGAGAACACACATGCAATGACATTGGTGAATCCATAGGTGGTATGTGAGAAGAACAACCATGAAATGACTCTGGTTGTTGTTACTAAAAAGAACACACATGCAATGACACTGGTGGATCCATAGCTGGATTGTGAAAAGAGCACACATGCAATGACTCTAGTTGTTGTTAGTGAAAAGAACACACATGCAATGACACTGGTTGTTGTTACTAAAAAGAACACACATCCAATGACACTGATGGATCCATATGTGGATTGTGAAAAGAGCACACATGCAATGACTCCAGTTGTTGTTAGTGAAAAGAACATACATGCAATGACACTGGTGGATCCATGTGTGGTCTCTGTAGAGAACACACATTTCAATGAGAATGGTGGATCCATATGTGGTATGTGAAAAGAACACACATGCAATGACTCAGGTTGTTGTTAGTGAAAAGAACACACATGCAATGACACTGGTGGATCCATAGGTGGTTTGTGAAAAGAACAAATACATTTCAATGACTCTGGTTGTTGTTACTAAAAATAACACACATGCAATGACACCGGTGGATCCATATGTGGTATGTGAAAACAACACACATGCAATGACTCCAGTTGTTGTTAGTGAAAAGAACACACATGCAATGACTCCAGTTGTTGTTAGTGAAAAGAACATACATGCAATGACACCGGTGGATCCATGTGTGGTCTCTGAAGAGAGCACACATTTCAATGACTCTGGTTGTTAGTAAAAAGAACACACATGCAATGACACTGGTGGATCCATAGGTGGTATGTGAGAAGAACAGCCATGAAATGACTCTGGTTATTGTTAGTAAAAAGAACACACATGCAATGACTCCAGTTGTTGTTAGTGAAAAGAACACACATGCAATGACTCTAGTTGTTGTTAGTGAAAAGAACATACATGCAATGACACCGGTGGATCCATGTGTGGTCTCTAAAGAGAGCACACATTTCAATGACTCTGGTTGTTGTTACTAAAAAGAACCAAGATGCAATGACACTGGTGGATCCATGTGTGGTCTCTGAAGAGAACACACATGCAATGACATTGGTGGATCTATAGGTGGTATGTGAGAAGAACAACCATGAAATGACTCTGGTTGTTGTTAGTAAAAAGAACACACAAGCAATGACACTGGTGGATCCATAGCTGGATTGTGAAAAGAGCACACATGCAATGACTCTAGTTGTTGTTAGTGAAAAGAACACACATGCAATGACACTGGTTGTTGTTACTAAAAAGAACACACATCCAATGGCACTGATGGATCCATATGTGGATAGTGAAAAGAGCACACATGCAATGACTCCAGTTGTTGTTAGTGAAAAGAACATACATGCAATGACACTGGTGGATCCATGTGTGGTCTCGGTAGAGAACACACATTTCAATGAGACTGGTGGATCCATATGTGGTATGTGACTAGAACACACATGCAATGACTCTAGTTGTTGTTAGTGAAAAGAACACACATGCAATGACACTGGTGGATCCATAGGTGGTATGTGAAAAGAACACACATTTCAATGATGCTGGTTGTTGTTACTAAAAATAACACCCATGCAATGACACTGGTGGATCCATGGGTGGATTGTGAAAAGAGCACACATGCAATGACACCGTGGATCCATATGTGGTATTTGAAAAGAACACACATGCAATGACTCCAGTTGTTGTTAGTGAAAAGAACACACATGCAATGACACTGGTGGATCCATGCGTGGTCTCTGAAGAGAACACACATGCAATGACACCGGTTGTTGTTACTAAAAAGAACACACATGCAATGACACTGGTGGATCCATAGGTGGTATGTGAGAAGAACAGCCATGAAATGACTCTGGTTGTTGTTAGTAAAAAGAACACACATGCAATGACTCCAGTTGTTGTTAGTGAAAAGAACACACCTGCAATGACTCCAGTTGTTGTTAGTGAAAAGAACATACATGCAATGACACCAGTTGTAGTTACTAAAAAGAACACACATGCAATGACTCTGGTTGTTGTTACTAAAAAGAACACACATGCAATGACACTGGTGGATCCATATGTGGATTGTGAAAAGAGCACACATGCAATGACACTGGTGGATCCATATGTGGTATGTGAAAAGAACACACATGCAATGACTCCAGTTGTTGTTAGTGAAAAGAACATACATGCAATGAAACTGGTGGATCCATGTGTATTCTCTGAAGAGAGCACACATTTCAGTGACTCTGGCTGTTGTTAGTAAAAAGAACACTCATGCAATGACACTGGTGGATCCATAGGTGGATTGTGAAAAGAGCACACATGCAATGACTCCAGTTGTTGTTAGTGAAAAAACACACATGCAATGACACTGGTTGTTGTTACTAAAAAGAACACACAGGCAATGACACTGGTGGATCCATATGTGGATTGTGAAAAGAGAACACATGCAATGACTCCAGTTGTTGTTAGTGAAAAGAACATACATGCAATGACACTAGTGGATCCATGTGTGGTCTCTGTAGAGAACACACATTTCAATGACACTGGTGGATCCATATGTGGTATGTGAAAACAACACACATGCAATGACTCTGGTTGTTGTTAGTGAAAAGAACACACATGCAATGACACTGGTGGATCCATAGGTTGTATGTGAAAAGAACACACATTTCAATGACTCTGGTTGTTGTTACTAAAAATAACACACATGCAATGACACTGGTGGATCCATATGTGGATTGTGAAAGGAGCACACATGCAATGACACCGGTGGATCCATATGTGGTATGTGAAAAGAACACACATGCAATGACTCCAGTTGTTGTTAGTGAAAAAACACACATGCAATGACACTGGTGGATCCATGTGTGGTCTTTGAAGAGAACAGAAGTGCAATGACACTGGTGGATCCATAGGTGGTGTGTGAGAAGAACACACATTTCAATGACTCTGGTTGTTTTTACTAAAAATAACACACATGCAATGACACTGGTGGATCCATGGGTCGATTGAGAAAAGAGCACACATGTAATGACACTGGTGGATCCATATGTGGTATGTGAAAAGAACACACATGCAATGTCTCCAGTTGTTGTTAGTGAAATAAACATACATGCAATGACACTGGTGGATCCATGTGTGCTCTCTGAAGAGAGCACACATTTCAATGACTCTAGTTGTTGTTAGTGAAAAGAACACACATGCAATGACACTGGTGGATCCATGTGTGGTCTCTGAAGAGAACACACATGCAATGACACTGGTTGTTGTTACTAAAAAGAACACACATGCAATGACACTGGTGGATCCATAGGTGGTATGTGAGAAGAACAGCCATGAAATGACTCTGGTTATTGTTAGTAAAAAGAACACACATGCAATGACTCCAGTTGTTGTTAGTGAAATGAACACACATGCAATGACTCCAGTTCTTGTTAGTGAAAAGAACATACATGCAATGACACCAGTGGATCCATGTGTAGTCTCTGAAGAGAGCACACATTTCTATGACTCTGGTTGTTGTTAGTAAAAAGAACACACATGCAATGACACTGGTGGATCCATAGGTGGTCTCTGAAGAGAGCACACATGCAATGACTCCAGTTGTTGTTAGTGAAAAGAACACACCTGCAATGACACTGGTTGTTGTTACTAAAAAGAACACACATGCAATGACTCCAGTTGTTGATAGTGAAAATAACATACATGCAATGACACTGGTGGATCCATGTGTGGTCTCTATAGAGAACACACATTTCAATGACACTGGTGGATCCATATGTGGTATGTGAAAAGAACACACATGCAATGACTCTGGTTGTTGTTAGTGAAATGAACACACATGCAATGACACTCATGGATCCATAGGTGGTATGTGAGAAGAACACACATTTCATTGACTCTGGTTGTTGTTACTAAAAAGAACACACATGCAATGACACTGGTGGATCCATATGTGGATTGTGAAAAGAGCACACATGCAATGACACTGGTGGATCCATATGTGGTATGTAAAAAGAACACACATGCAATGACTCCAGTTGTTGTTAGTGAAAAGAACATACATGCAATGACACTAGTGGATACATGTGTGGTCTCTGTAGAGAACACACATTTCAATGACACTGGTGGATCCATATGTGGTATGTGAAACAACACACATGCAATGACTCTGGTTGTTGTTAGTGAAAAGAACAAACATGCAATGACACTGGTGGATCCATAGGTTCTATGTGAAAAGAACACACATTTCAATGACTCTGGTTGTTGTTACTAAAAATAACACACATGCAATGACACTGGTAGATCCATATGTGGATTGTGAATGGAGCACACATGCAATGACACCGGTGGATCCATATGTGGTATATGAAAAGAACACACATGCAATGACTCCAGTTGTTGTTAGTGAAAAAAACACATGCAATGACACTGGTGGATCCATGTGTGGTCTTTGAAGAGAACAGACATGCAATGACACTGGTGGATCCATAGGTGGTGTGTGAGAAGAACACACATTTCAATAACTCTGGTTGTTGTTACTAAAAAGAACACACATGCAATGACACTGGTGGATCCATGGGTCGATTGAGAAAAGAGCACACATGTAATGACACTGGTGGATCCATATGTGGTATGTGAAAAGAACACACATGCAATGTCTCCAGTTGTTGTTAGTGAAATAAACATACATGCAATGACACTGGTGGATCCATGTGTGCTCTCTGAAGATAGCACACATTTCAATGACTCTAGTTGTTGTTAGTGAAAAGAACACACATGCAATGACACTGGTGGATGCAATGACACTGGTTGTTGTTACTAAAAAGAACACACATGCAATGACACTGGTGGATCCATAGGTGGTATGTGATAAGAACAGCCATGAAATGACTCTGGTTGTTGTTAGTAAAAAGAACACACATGCAATGACTCCAGTTGTTGTTAGTGAAAAGAACACACATGCAATGACTCCAGTTCTTGTTAGTGAAAAGAACATACATGCAATGACACCAGTGGATCCATGTGTAGTCTCTGAAGAGAGCACACATTTCTATGACTCTGGTTGTTGTTAGTAAAAAGAACACACATGCAATGACACTGGTGGATCCATAGGTGGTCTCTGAAGAGAGCACACATGCAATGACTCCAGTTGTTGTTAGTGAAAAGAACACACCTGCAATGACACTGGTTGTTGTTACTAAAAAGAACACACATGCAATGACTCCAGTTGTTGATAGTGAAAAGAACATACATGCAATGACTTTGGTGGATCCATGTGTGGTCTCTATAGAGAACACACATTTCAATGACACTGGTGGATCCATATGTGGTATGTGAAAAGAACACACATGCAATGACTCTGGTTGTTGTTAGTTAAATGAACACACATGCAATGACACTAATGGATCCATAGGTGGGATGTGAGAAGAACACACATTTCAATGACTCTGGTTGTTGTTACTAAAAAGAACACACATGCAATGACACTGGTGGATCCATATGTGGATTGTGAAAAGAGCACACATGCAATGACACTGGTGGATCCATATGTGGTATGTGAAAAGAACACACATGCAATGACTCCAGTTGTTGTTAGTGAAAAGAACATACATGCAATGACACTAGTGGATCCATGTGTGGTCTCTGTAGAGAACACACATTTCAATGACACTGGTGGATCCATATGTGGTATGTGAAAACAACACACATGCAATGACTCTGGTTGTTGTTAGTGAAAAGAACACACATTTCAATGACTCTGGTTGTTGTTATTAAAAATAAAACACATTCAATGACACTGGTGGATCCATATGTGGATTGTGAAAGGAGCACACATGCAATGACACCGGTGGATCCATATGTGGTATGTGAAAAGAACACACATGCAATGACTCCAGTTGTTGTTAGTGAAAAAACAAACATGCAATGACACTGGTGGATCCATGTGTGGTCTTTGAAGAGAACAGACATGCAATGACACTGGTGGATCCATAGGTGGTGTGTGAGAAGAACACACATTTCAATGACTCTGGTTGTTGTTACTAAAAATAACACACATGCAATGACACTGGTGGATCCATGGGTCGATTGAGAAAAGAGCACACATGTAATGACACTGGTGGATCCATATGTGGTATGTGAAAAGAACACACATGCAATGTCTCCAGTTGTTGTTAGTGAAATAAACATACATGCAATGACACTGGTGGATCCATGTGTGCTCTCTGAAGAGAGCACACATTTCAATGACTCTAGTTGTTGTTAGTGAAAAGAACACACATGCAATGACACTGGTGGATCCATGTGTGGTCTCTGAAGAGAACACACATGCAATGACACTGGTTGTTGTTACTAAAAAGAACACACATGCAATGACACTGGTGGATCCATAGGTGGTATGTGAGAATAACAGCCATGAAATGACTCTGGTTGTTGTTAGTAAAAAGAACACACATGCAATGACTCCAGTTGTTGTTAGTGAAAAGAACACACATGCAATGACTCCAGCTCTTGTTAGTGAAAAGAACATACATGCAATGACACCAGTGGATCCATGTGTGGTCTCTGAAGAGAGCACACATTTCTATGACTCTGGTTGTTGTTAGTAAAAAGAACACACATGCAATGACACTAGTGGATCCATAGGTGGTCTCTGAAGAGAGCACACATGCAATGACTCCAGTTGTTGTTAGTGAAAAGAACACACCTGCAATGACACTGGTTGTTGTTACTAAAAAGAACACACATGCAATGACTCCAGTTGTTGATAGTGAAAAGAACATACATGCAATGGCACTGGTGGATCCATGTGTGGTCTCTATAGAGAACACACATTTCAATGACACTGGTGGATCCATATGTGGTATGTGAAAAGAACACACATGCAATGACTCTGGTTGTTGTTAGTGAAATGAACACACATGCAATGACACTGATGGATCCATAGGTGGTATGTGAGAAGAACACACATTTCAATGACTCTGGTTGTTGTTACTAAAAAGAACACACATCCAATGACACTGGTGGATCCATATGTGGATTGTGAAAAGAGCACACATGCAATGACACTGGTGGATCCATATGTGGTATGTGAAAAGAAGACACATGCAATGACTCCAGTTGTTGTTAGTGAAAAGAACATACATGCAATGACACTGGTGGATCCATGTGTGATCTCTGAAGAGAACACACATGAAATGACACCGGTTGTTGTTACTGAAAAGAACACACATGCAATGACACTGGTGGATCCATGTGTGGTCTCTGAAGATAACACACATGCAATGACACTGGTTGTTGTTACTAAAAAGAACACACATGCAATGACACTGGTGGATCCATGTGTGGATTGTGAAGAGAACACACATGCAATGACACTGGTGGATCCATAGGTGGTATGTGAGAAGAACAACCATGAAATGACTCTGGTTGTTGTTAGTAAAAAGAACACACATGCAATGATACTGGTGGATCCATAGCTGGATTGTGAAAAGAGCACACATGCAATGACTCCAGTTGTTGTTAGCGAAAAGAACACACATGCAATGACACTGGTTGTTCTTACTAAAATGAACACACATGCAATGACACTGGTGGATCCATATGTGGAGTGTGAAAAGAGCACACATGTAATGACTCCAATTGTTGTTAGTGAAAAGAACACACATGCAATGACTCCAGTTGTTGTTAGTGAAAAGAACATACATGCAATGACAGCGGTGGATCCATGTGTGGTCTCTGAAGAGACCACAGATTTCAATGACTCTGGTTGTTGTTAGTAAAAAGAACACACATGCAATGACACTGGTAGATCCATGTATGGTCTCTGTAGAGAACACACATTTCAATTACACTGGTAGATCCATATGTGGTATGTGAAAAGAACACACATGCAATGACTCTAGTTGTTGTTAGTGAAATGAACACACATGCAATGACACTGGTAGATCCATAGGTGGTATGTGAGAAGAACACACATTTCAATGACTCTGGTTGTTGTTACTAAAAAGAACACACATGCAATGACACTGCTGGATCCATATGTGGATTGTGAAAAGAGCACACATGCAATGACATTGGTGGATCCATATGTGGTATGTGAAAAGAACACACATGCAATGACTCCAGTTGTTGTTAGTGAAAAGAACATACATGCAATGAAACTGGTGGATCCATGTGTTGTCTCTGAAGAGAGCACACATTTCAGTGACTCTGGTTGTTGTTAGTAAAAAGAACACACATGCAATGCCACTGGTGGATCCATAGGTGGTCTCTGAAGAGAACACACATGCAATGACACCAGTTGTTGTTACTAAAAAGAACACACATGCAATGACACTGGCTGTTGTTACTAGAAAGAACACTCATGGAATGACACTGGTGGATCCATATGTGGATTGTGAAAAGAGCAGACATGCAATGACTCCAGTTGTTGTTAGTGAAAAGAACACACATGCAATGACACTGGTGGATCCACGTGTGGTCTCTAAAGAGAACAGACATGCAATGACACCGGTTGTTGTTACTAAAAAGAACACACATGCAATGACACTGGTGGATCCATAGGTGGTATGTGAGAAGAACAACCATGAAATGACTCTAGTTATTGTTAGTAAAAAGAACACACATGTAATGACTCCAGTTGTTGTTAGTGAAAAGGACACACATGCAATGACTCTAGTTGTTGTTAGTGAAAAGAACATACATGCAATGACAGCGGTGGATCCATGTGTGGTCTCTAAAGAGAGCACACATTTCAATGACTCTGGTTGTTGTTAGTAAAAAGATCACACATGCAATGACACTGGTAGATCTATAGGTGGTCTCTGAAGAGAACACACATGCAATGACACCAGTTGTTGTTACTAAAAAGAACACACATGCAATGGCACTGGATGTTGTTACTAAAAAGAACACACATGGAATGACACTGGTGGATCCATATGTGGATTGTGAAAAGAGCACACATGCAATGACTCCAGTTGTTGTTAGTGAAAAGAGCATACATGCAATGACACTGGTGGATCCATGTATGGTCTCTGTAGAGAACACACATTTCAATGACACTAGTTGATCCATATGTGGTATGTGAAAAGAACACACATGCAATGACTCTGGTTGTTGTTAGTGAAATGAACACACATGCAATGACACTGGTGGATCCATAGGTGGTATGTGAGAAGAACACACATTTCAGTGACTTTGGTTGTTGTTACTAAAAATAACACACATGCAATGACACTGGTGGATCCATATGTGGATTGTGAAAAGAGCACACATGCAATGACACTGGTGGATCCATATGTGGTATGTGAAAAGAACACACATGCAATGACTCCAGTTGTTGTTAGTGAAAAGAACATACATGCAATGAAACTGGTGGATCCATGTGTGGTCTCTAAAGAGAGCACACATTTCAGTGACTCTGGTTGTTGTTAGTAAAAAGAACACACATGCAATGACACTGGTGGATCCATAGGTGGTCTCTGAAGAGAACACACATGCAATGACACCAGTTGCAGTTACTAAAAAGAACACACATGCAATGACTCTGGTTGTTGTTACTAAAAAGAACACACATGCAATGACACTGGTGAATCCATATGTGGATTGTGAAAAGAGCACACATGCAATGACACTGGTGGATCCATATGTGGTATGTGAAAAGAACACACATGCAATGACTCCAGTTGTTGTTAGTGAAAAGAACATACATGCAATGAAACTGGTGGATCCATGTGAGGTCTCTAAAGAGAGCACACATTTCAGTGACTCTGGTTGTTGTTAGTAAAAAGAACACACATGCAATGCCACTGGTGGATCCATAGGTGGTCTCTGAAGAGAACACAGATGCAATGACACCAGTTGTTGTTACTAAAAAGAACACACATGCAATGACACTGGCTGTTGTTACTAGAAAGAACACTCATGCAATGACACTGGTGGATCCATATGTGGATTGTGAAAAGAGCAGACATGCAATGACTCCAGTTGTTGTTAGTGAAAAGAACACACATGCAATGACACTGGTGGATCCATGTGTGGTCTCTAAAGAGAACAGACATGCAATGACACCGGTTGTTGTTACTAAAAAGAACACACATGCAATGACACTGGTGGATCCATAGGTGGTATGTGAGAAGAACAACCATGAAATGACTCTTGTTATTGTTAGTAAAAAGAACACACATGTAATGACTCCAGTTGTTGTTAGTGAAAAGAACACACATGCAATGACTCTAGTTGTTGTTAGTGAAAAGAACATACATGCAATGACAGCGGTGGATCCATGTGTGGTCTCTGAAGAGAGCACACATTTCAATGACTCTGGTTGTTGTTAGTAAAAAGATCACACATGCAATGACACTGGTAGATCTATAGGTGGTCTCTGAAGAGAACACACATGCGATGACACCAGTTGTTGTTACTAAAAAGAACACACATGCAATGGCACTGGATGTTGTTACTAAAAAGAACACACATGGAATGACACTGGTGGATCCATATGTGGATTGTGAAAAGAGCACACATGCAATGATTCCAGTTGTTGTTAGTGAAAAGAACATACATGCAATGACACTGGTGGATCCATGTATGGTCTCTGTAGAGAACACACATTTCAATGACACTAGTTGATCCATATGTGGTATGTGAAAAGAACACACATGCAATGACTCTGGTTGTTGTTAGTGAAATGAACACACATGCAATGACACTGGTGGATCCATAGGTGGTATGTGAGAAGAACACACATTTCAATGACTTTGGTTGTTGTTACTAAAAAGAACACACATGCAATGACACTGGTGGATCCATATGTGGATTGTGAAAAGAGCACACATGCAATGACACTGGTGGATCCATATGTGGTATGTGAAAAGAACACACATGCAATGACTCCAGCTGTTGTTAGTGAAAAGAACATACATGCAATGAAACTGGTGGATCCATGTGTGGTCTCTAAAGAGAGCACACATTTCAGTGACTCTGGTTGTTGTTAGTAAAAAGAACACACATGCAATGACACTGGTGGATCCATAGGTGGTCTCTGAAGAGAACACACATGCAATGACACCAGTTGTAGTTACTAAAAAGAACACACATGCAATGACTCTGGTTGTTGTTACTAAAAAGAACACACATGCAATGACACTGGTGGATCCATATGTGGATTGTGAAAAGAGCACACATGCAATGACACTGGTGGATCCATATGTGGTATGTGAAAAGAACACACATGCAATGACTCCAGTTGTTGTTAGTGAAAAGAACATACATGCAATGAAACTGGTGGATCCATGTGTGGTCTCTAAAGAGAGCACACATTTCAGTGACTCTGGTTGTTGTTAGTAAAAAGAACACACATGCAATGCCACTGGTGGATCCATAGATGGTCTCTGAAGAGAACACAGATGCAATGACACCAGTTGTTGTTACTAAAAAGAACACACATGCAATGACACTGGCTGTTGTTACTAGAAAGAACACACATGCAATGACACTGGTGGATCCATATGTGGATTGTGAAAAGAGCACACATGCAATGACTCCAGTTGTTGTTAGTGAAAAGAACACACATGCAATGACACTGGTGGATCCATGTGTGGTCTCTAAAGAGAACACACATGCAATGACACCGGTTGTTGTTACTAAAAAGAACACACATGCAATGACACTGGTGGATCCATAGGTGGTATGTGAGAAGAACAACCATGAAATGACTCTAGTTGTTGTTAGTAAAAAGAACACACATGTAATGACTCCAGTTGTTGTTAGTGAAAAGAACACACATGCAATGACTCTAGTTGTTGTTAGTGAAAAGAACATACATGCAATGACAGCGGTGGATCCATGTGTGGTCTCTGAAGAGAGCACACATTTCAATGACTCTGGTTGTTGTTAGTAAAAAGAACACACATGCAATGACACTGGTAGATCTATAGGTGGTCTCTGAAGAGAACACACATGCAATGACACCAGTTGTTGTTACTAAAAAGAACACACATGCAATGGCACTGGATGTTGTTACTAAAAAGAACACACATGGAATGACACTGGTGGATCCATATGTGGATTGTGAAAAGAGCACACATGCAATGACTCCAGTTGTTGTTAGTGAAAAGAACATACATGCAATGACACTGGTGGATCCATGTATGGATTGTGAAAAGAGCACACATGCAATGACTGGTTGTTGTTAGTGAAATGAACACACATGCAATGACACTGGTGGATCCATAGGTGGTATGTGAGAAGAACACACATTTCAATGACTTTGGTTGTTGTTACTAAAAAGAACACACATGCAATGACACTGGTGGATCCATATGTGGATTGTGAAAAGAGCACACATGCAATGACACTGGTGGATCCATATGTGGTATGTGAAAAGAACACACATGCAATGACTCTAGTTGTTGTTAGTGAAAAGAACATACATGCAATGAAACTGGTGGATCCATGTGTGGTCTCTAAAGAGAGCACACATTTCAGTGACTCTGGTTGTTGTTAGTAAAAAGAACACACATGCAATGACACTGGTGGATCCATATGTGGATTGTGAAAAGAGCACACATGCAATGACACTGGTGGATCCATATGTGGTATGTGAAAAGAACACACATGCAATGACTCCAGTTGTTGTTAGTGAAAAGAACATACATGCAATGAAACTGGTGGATCCATGTGTGGTCTCTGAGGAGAGCACACATTTCAGTGACTCTGGTTGTTGTTAGTAAAAAGAACACTCATGCAATGACACTGGTGGATCCATAGGTGGTCTCTGAAGAGAACACACATGCAATGACACCAGTTGTTTTTACTAAAAAGAACACACATGCAATGACACTGGCTATTGTTACTAAAAAGAACACACATGCAATGACACTGGTGGATCCATATGTGGATTGTGAAAAGAGCACACATGCAATGACTCTAGTTGTTGTTAGTGAAAAGAACATACATGCAATGACACTGGTGGATCCATGTGTGGTCTCTGTAGAGAACAGACATTTCAATGACACTGGTGGATCCATATGTGGTATGTGAAAAGAACACACATGCAATGACTCTGGTTGTTGTTAGCGAAAAAACACACATGCAATGACTCCAGTTGTTGTTAGTGAAAAGAACATACATGCAATGAAACTGGTAGATCCATGTGTGGTCTCTGAAGAGAGCACACATTTCAGTGACTCTGGTTGTTGTTAGTAAAAAGAACACACATGCAATGACACTGTTGGATCCATAGGTGGTCTCTGAAGAGAACACACATGCAATGACACCAGTTGTTGTTACTAAAAAGAACACACATGCAATGACACTGGCTGTTTTTACTAAAAATAACACACATGCAATGACACTGGTGGATCCATATGTGGTATGTGAAAAGAACACACATGCAATGACTCCAGCTGTTGTTAGTCAAAAGAACATACATGCAATGAAACTGGTGGATCCATGTGTGGTCTCTAAAGAGAGCACACATTTCAGTGACTCTGGTTGTTGTTAGTAAAAAGAACACACATGCAATGACACTGGTGGATCCATAGGTGGTCTCTGAAGAGAACACACATGCAATGACACCAGTTGTAGTTACTAAAAAGAACACACATGCAATGACTCTGGTTGTTGTTACTAAAAAGAATACACATGCAATGACACTGGTGAATCCATATGTGGATTGTGAAAAGAGCACACATGCAATGACACTGGTGGATCCATATGTGGTATGTGAAAAGAACACACATGCAATGACTCCAGTTGTTGTTAGTGAAAAGAACATACATGCAATGAAACTGGTGGATCCATGTGAGGTCTCTAAAGAGAGCACACATTTCAGTGACTCTGGTTGTTGTTAGTAAAAAGAACACACATGCAATGCCACTGGTGGATCCATAGGTGGTCTCTGAAGAGAACACAGATGCAATGACACCAGTTGTTGTTACTAAAAAGAACACACATGCAATGACACTGGCTGTTGTTACTAGAAAGAACACTCATGCAATGACACTGGTGGATCCATATGTGGATTGTGAAAAGAGCAGACATGCAATGACTCCAGTTGTTGTTAGTGAAAAGAACACACATGCAATGACACTGGTGGATCCATGTGTGGTCTCTAAAGAGAACAGACATGCAATGACACCGGTTGTTGTTACTAAAAAGAACACACATGCAATGACACTGGTGGATCCATAGGTGGTATGTGAGAAGAACAACCATGAAATGACTCTTGTTATTGTTAGTAAAAAGAACACACATGTAATGACTCCAGTTGTTGTTAGTGAAAAGAACACACATGCAATGACTCCAATTGTTGTTAGTGAAAAGAACATACATGCAATGACAGCGGTGGATCCATGTGTGGTCTCTGAAGAGAGGACACATTTCAATGACTCTGGTTGTTGTTAGTAAAAAGATCACACATGCAATGACACTGGTAGATCTATAGGTGGTCTCTGAAGAGAACACACATGCGATGACACCAGTTGTTGTTACTAAAAAGAACACACATGCAATGGCACTGGATGTTGTTACTAAAAAGAACACACATGGAATGACACTGGTGGATCCATATGTGGATTGTGAAAAGAGCACACATGCAATGATTCCAGTTGTTGTTAGTGAAAAGAACATACGTGCAATGACACTGGTGGATCCATGTATGGTCTCTGTAGAGAACACACATTTCAATGACACTAGTTGATCCATATGTGGTATGTGAAAAGAACACACATGCAATGACTCTGGTTGTTGTTAGTGAAATGAACACACATGCAATGACACTGGTGGATCCATAGGTGGTATGTGAGAAGAACACACATTTCAATGACTTTGGTTGTTGTTACTAAAAAGAACACACATGCAATGACACTGGTGGATCCATATGTGGATTGTGAAAAGAGCACACATGCAATGACACTGGTGGATCCATATGTGGTATGTGAAAAGAACACACATGCAATGACTCCAGCTGTTGTTAGTGAAAAGAACATACATGCAATGAAACTGGTGGATCCATGTGTGGTCTCTAAAGAGAGCACACATTTCAGTGACTCTGGTTGTTGTTAGTAAAAAGAACACACATGCAATGACACTGGTGGATCCATAGGTGGTCTCTGAAGAGAACACACATGCAATGACACCAGTTGTAGTTACTAAAAAGAACACACATGCAATGACTCTGGTTGTTGTTACTAAAAAGAACACACATGCAATGACACTGGTGGATCCATATGTGGATTGTGAAAAGAGCACACATGCAATGACACTGGTGGATCCATATGTGGTATGTGAAAAGAACACACATGCAATGACTCCAGTTGTTGTTAGTGAAAAGAACATACATGCAATGAAACTGGTGGATCCATGTGTGGTCTCTAAAGAGAGCACACATTTCAGTGACTCTGGTTGTTGTTAGTAAAAAGAACACACATGCAATGCCACTGGTGGATCCATAGATGGTCTCTGAAGAGAACACAGATGCAATGACACCAGTTGTTGTTACTAAAAAGAACACACATGCAATGACACTGGCTGTTGTTACTAGAAAGAACACACATGCAATGACACTGGTGGATCCATATGTGGATTGTGAAAAGAGCACACATGCAATGACTCCAGTTGTTGTTAGTGAAAAGAACACACATGCAATGACACTGGTGGATCCATGTGTGGTCTCTAAAGAGAACACACATGCAATGACACCGGTTGTTGTTACTAAAAAGAACACACATGCAATGACACTGGTGGATCCATAGGTGGTATGTGAGAAGAACAACCATGAAATGACTCTAGTTGTTGTTAGTAAAAAGAACACACATGTAATGACTCCAGTTGTTGTTAGTGAAAAGAACACACATGCAATGACTCTAGTTGTTGTTAGTGAAAAGAACATACATGCAATGACAGCGGTGGATCCATGTGTGGTCTCTGAAGAGAGCACACATTTCAATGACTCTGGTTGTTGTTAGTAAAAAGAACACACATGCAATGACACTGGTAGATCTATAGGTGGTCTCTGAAGAGAACACACATGCAATGACACCAGTTGTTGTTACTAAAAAGAACACACATGCAATGGCACTGGATGTTGTTACTAAAAAGAACACACATGGAATGACACTGGTGGATCCATATGTGGATTGTGAAAAGAGCACACATGCAATGACTCCAGTTGTTGTTAGTGAAAAGAACATACATGCAATGACACTGGTGGATCCATGTATGGATTGTGAAAAGAGCACACATGCAATGACTCTGGTTGTTGTTAGTGAAATGAACACACATGCAATGACACTGGTGGATCCATAGGTGGTATGTGAGAAGAACACACATTTCAATGACTTTGGTTGTTGTTACTAAAAAGAACACACATGCAATGACACTGGTGGATCCATATGTGGATTGTGAAAAGAGCACACATGCAATGACACTGGTGGATCCATATGTGGTATGTGAAAAGAACACACATGCAATGACTCTAGTTGTTGTTAGTGAAAAGAACATACATGCAATGAAACTGGTGGATCCATGTGTGGTCTCTAAAGAGAGCACACATTTCAGTGACTCTGGTTGTTGTTAGTAAAAAGAACACACATGCAATGACACTGGTGGATCCATATGTGGATTGTGAAAAGAGCACACATGCAATGACACTGGTGGATCCATATGTGGTATGTGAAAAGAACACACATGCAATGACTCCAGTTGTTGTTAGTGAAAAGAACATACATGCAATGAAACTGGTGGATCCATGTGTGGTCTCTGAGGAGAGCACACATTTCAGTGACTCTGGTTGTTGTTAGTAAAAAGAACACTCATGCAATGACACTGGTGGATCCATAGGTGGTCTCTGAAGAGAACACACATGCAATGACACTAGTTGTTTTTACTAAAAAGAACACACATGCAATGACACTGGCTATTGTTACTAAAAAGAACACACATGCAATGACACTGGTGGATCCATATGTGGATTGTGAAAAGAGCACACATGCAATGACTCTAGTTGTTGTTAGTGGAAAGAACATACATGCAATGACACTGGTGGATCCATGTGTGGTCTCTATAGAGAACAGACATTTCAATGACACTGGTGGATCCATATGTGGTATGTGAAAAGAACACACATGCAATGACTCTGGTTGTTGTTAGCGAAAAAACACACATGCAATGACTCCAGTTGTTGTTAGTGAAAAGAACATACATGCAATGAAACTGGTAGATCCATGTGTGGTCTCTGAAGAGAGCACACATTTCAGTGACTCTGGTTGTTGTTAGTAAAAAGAACACACATGCAATGACACTGTTGGATCCATAGGTGGTCTCTGAAGAGAACACACATGCAATGACACCAGTTGTTGTTACTAAAAAGAACACACATGCAATGACACTGGCTGTTTTTACTAAAAATAACACACATGCAATGACACTGGTGGATCCATATGTGGATTGTGAAAAGAGCACACATGCAATGACTCCAGTTGTTGTTAGTGAAAAGAACATACATGCAATGACACTAGTGGATCCATGTGTGGTCTCTGTAGAGAACACACATTTCAATGACACTGGTGGATCCATATGTGGTATGTGAAAAGAACACACATGCAATGACTCTAGTTGTTGTTAGTGAAAAGAACACACATGCAATGACACTGGTGGATCCATAGGTTGTATGTGAAAAGAACACACATTTCAATGACACTGGTGGATCCATATGTGGATTGTGAAAGGAGCACACATGCAATGACACCGGTGGATCCATATGTGGTATGTGAAAAGAACACACATGCAATGACTCCAGTTGTTGTTAGTGAAAAAAAACACATGCAATGACACTGGTGGATCCATGTGTGGTCTTTGAAGAGAACAAACATGCAATGACACTGGTTGTTGTTAGTAGAAAGAACACACATGCAATGACACTGGTGGATCCATAGGTAGTATGTGAGAAGAACAGCCATGAAATAACTCTAGTTGTTGTTAGTAAAAAGAACATACATGCAATGAGTCAAGTTGTTGTTAGTGAAAAGAACACACATGCAATGACTCCAATTGTTGTTAGTGAAAAGAACATACATGCAATGCCACCGGTGGATCCATGTGTGGTCTCTAAATAGAGCACACATTTCAATAACTCTGGTTGTTGTTAGTAAAAAGAACACACATGTAATGACACTGGTGGATCCATAGGTGGTATGTGAGAAGAACCGCCATGAAATGACTCTTGTTGTTGTTAGTAAAAAGAACACACATGTAGTGACTCTAGTTGTTGTTAGTGAAAAGAACACACATGCAATGACTCTAGTTGTTGTTAGTGAAAAGAACATACATGCAATGACACCGGTGGATCCATGTGTGGTCTCTGAAGAGAGCACACATTTCAATGACTCTGGTTGTTGTTACTAAAAAGAACCAACACGCAATGACACTGGTGGATCCATGTGTGGTCTCTAAAGAGAACACACATGCAATGACACTGGTGGATCCATAGGTGGTATGTGAGAACAACAACCATGAAATGACTCTGGTTGTTGTTAGTAAAAAGAACACACATGCAATGACACTGGCAAATCCATAGCTGGATTGTGAAAAGAGCACACATGCAATGACTCTAGTTGTTGTTAGTGAAAAGAACACACATGCAATGACACTGGTTGTTGTTACTAAAAAGAACACACATCCAATGACACTGATGGATCCATATGTGGATTGTGAAAAGAGCACACATGCAATGACTCCAGTTGTTGTTAGTGAAAAGAACATACATGCAATAACACTGGTGGATCCATGTGTGGTCGCTGTGGAGAGCACACATTTTAATGAAACTGGTGGATCCATATGTGTATGTGAAAAGAACACACATGCAATGACTCTGGTTGTTGTTAGTGAAAAGAATACACATGCAATGACACTGGTGGATCCATAGGTGGTATGCGAAAAGAACACACATTTCAATGACGCTGGTTGTTGTTACTAAAAATAACACACATGCAATGACACTGGTGGATCCATGGGTGGATTGTGAAAAGAGCACACATGCAATGACACCGGTGGATCCATATGTGGTATGTGAAATGAACACACATGCAATGACTCCAGTTGTTGTTAGTGAAAAGAACACACATGCAATGACACTGGTGGATCCTTGCGTGGTCTTTGAAGAGAACACACATGCAATGACACCGATTGTTGTTACTAAAAAGAACACACATGCAATGACACTGGTGGATCCATAGGTGGTATGTGAGAAGAACGGCCATGAAATGACTCTGGTTGTTGTTAGTAAAAAGAACACACATGCAATGACTCCAGTTGTTGTTAGTGAAAAGAACCAACATGCAATGACACCGGTGGATCCATGTGTGGTCTCTGAAGAGAGCACACATTTCAATGACTCTGGTTGTTGTTAGTAAAAAGAACACACATGCAATGACACTGGTGGATCCATGTGTGGTCTCTGAAGAGAACACACATGCAATGACACTGGTGGATCCATGTGTGGATTGTGAAGAGAACACATATGCAATGACATTGGCGAATCCATAGGTGCTATGAGAGAAGAAAAACCATGAAATGACTCTGGTTGTTGTTAGTAAAAAGAACATACATGCAATGACACTGGTGGATCCATAGCTGGATTGTGAAAAGAGCACACGTGCAATGACTCTAGTTGTTGTTAGTGAAAAGAACACACATGCAATGACACTGGTTGTTGTTACTAAAAATAACACACATCCAATGACACTGATGGATCCATATGTGGATTGTGAAAAGAGCACACATGCAATGACTCCAGTTGTTGTTAGTGAAAAGAACATACATGCAATGACACTGGTGGATCCATGTATGGTCTCTGTAGAGAACACACATTTCAGTGACACTGGTCGATCCATATGTGGTATGTGAAAAGAACACACATGCAATGACTCTGGTTGTTGTTAGTGAAATGAACACACATGCAATGACACTGATGGATCCATAGGTGGTATGTGAGAAGAACACACATTTCAATGACTCTGGTTGTTGTTACTAAAAAGAACACACATGCAATGACACTGGTGGATCCATATGTGGATTGTGAAAAGAGCACACATGCAATGACACTGGTGGATCCATATGTGGTATGTGAAAAGAACACACATGCAATGACTCCAGTTGTTGTTAGTGAAAAGAACATACATGCAATGAAACTAGTGGATCCATGTGTGGTCTCTGAAGAGAGCACACATTTCAGTGACTCTGGTTGTTGTTAGTAAAAATAACACACATGCAATGACACTGGTGGATCCATAGGTGGTCTCAGAAGAGAACACACATGCAATAACACCAGTTGTTGTTACTAAAAAGAACACACATGCAATGACTCTGGTTCTTGTTACTAAAAAGAACACACATGCAATGACACTGGTGGATCCATATGTGGATTGTGAAAAGAGCACACATGCAATGAAACTGGTGGATCCATATGTGGTATGTGAAAAGAACACACATGCAATGACTCCTGTTGTTGTTAGTGAAAAGAACATACATGCAATGAAACTGGTGGATCCATGTGTGGTATCTGAAGAGAGCACACATTTCAGTGACTCTGGTTGTTGTTAGTAAAAAGAACACACATGCAATGACACTAGTGGATCCATAGGTGGTCTCTGAAGAGAACACACACGCAATGACACCAGTTGTTACTAAAAAGAACACACATGCAATGACACTGGCTGTTGTTACTAAAAAGAACACACATGCAATGACACTGGTGGATCCATATGTGGATTGTGAAAAGAGCACACATGCAATGACTCTTGTTGTTGTTAGTGTAAAGAACATATATGCAATGACACTGGTGGATCCATGTGTGGTCTTTGTAGAGAACACACATTTCAATGACACTGGTGGATCCATATGTGGTATGTGAAAAGAACACACATGCAATGACTCTGGTTGTTGTTAGTGAAAAGAACACACATGCAATGACACTGGTGGATCCATAGGTGGTATGTGAAAAGACAACACATTTCAATGACTCTGGTTGTTGTTACTAAAAATAACACACATGCAATGACACTGGTGGATCCATATGTGGATTGGGAAAGGAGCACACATGCAATGACACCGGTGGATCCATATGTGGTATGTGAAAGGAACACACATGCAATGACTCCAGTTGTTGTTAGTGAAAAAAAACACATGCAATGACACTGGTGGATCCATGTGTGGTCTCTAAAGAGAACAGACATGCAATGACACTGGTTGTTGTTACTAGAAAGAACACACATGCAATGACACGGGTGGATCCATAGGTGGTATGTGAGAAGAACAGCCATGAAATAACTCTGGTTGTTGTTAGTAAAAAGAACATACATGCAATGACTCAACTTGTTGTTAGTGAAAAGAACACACATGCAATGACTCCAGTTGTTGTTAGTGAAAAGAACATACATGCAATGACACCGGTGGATCCATGTGTGGTCTCTGAAGAGAGCACACATTTCAATGACTCTAGTTGTTGTTAGTAAAAAGAACACACATGCAATGACACTGGTGGATCCATAGGTGGTATGTGAGAAGAACAGCCATGAAATGACTCTGGTTGTTGTTAGTAAAAAGAACACACATGCAATGGCTCTAGTTGTTGTTAGTGAAAAGAACACACATGCAATGACTCTAGTTATTGTTAGTGAAAAGAACATACATGCAATGACACCGGTGGATCCATGTGTGGTCTCTGGAGAGAGCACACATTTCAATGACTCTGGTTGTTGTTACTAAAAATAACCAACATGCAATGACACTGGTGGATCCACGTGTGGTCTCTAAAGAGAACACACATGCAATGACACTGGTGGATCCATAGGTGGTATGTGAGAAGAACAACCATGAAATGACTCTGGTTGTTGTTAGTAAAAAGAACACACATGCAATGACACTGGCGGATCCATAGCTGGATTGTGAAAAGAGCACACATGCAATGACTCTAGTTGTTGTTAGTGAAAAGAACACACATGCAATGACACTGGTTGTTGTTACTAAAAAGAACACACATCCAATGACACTGATGGATCCATATGTGGATTGTGAAAAGAGCACACATGCAATGACTCCAGTTGTTGTTAGTGAAAAGAACATACATGCAATGACACTGGTGGATCCATGTGTGGTCTCTGTGGAGAACACACATTTCAATGAGACTGGTGGATCCATATGTGGTATGTGAAAAGAACACACATGCAATGACACTGGTGGATCCATAGGTGGTATGCGAAAAGAACACACATTTCAATGACGCTGGTTGTTGTTACTAAAAATAACACACATGCAATGACACTGGTGGATCCATGGGTGGATTGTGAAAAGAGCACACATGCAATGACACCTGTGGATCCATATGTGGTATGTGAAAAGAACACACATGCAATGACTCCAGTTGTTGTTAGTGAAAAGAACACACATGCAATGACACTGGTGGATCCGTGCGTGGTCTCTGAAGAGAACACACATGCAATGACACCGGTTGTTGTTACTAAAAAGAACACACATGCAATGACACTGGTGGATCCATAGGTGGTATGTGAGAAGAACAGCCATGAGATGACTCTGGTTGTTGTTAGTAAAAAGAACACACATGCAATGACATCTAGTTGTTGTTAGTGAAAAGAACACACATGCAATGAATCCCGTTGTTGTTAGTGAAAAGAACACACATGCAATGACACCGGTGGATCCATATGTGGTCTCTGAAGAGAGCACACATTTCAATGACTCTGGTTGTTGTTAGTAAAAAGAACACACATGCAATGACACTGGTGGATCCATGTGTGGTCTCTGAAGAGAACACACATGCAATGACACTGGTGGATCCATGTGTGGATTGTGAAGAGAACACACATGCAATGACATTGGTGAATCCATAGGTGGTATGTGAGAAGAACAACCATGAAATGACTCTAGTTGTTGTTAGTAAAAAGAACACACATGCAATGACACTGGTGGATTCATAGCTGGATTGTGAAAAGAGCACACGTGCAATGACTCTAGTTGTTGTTAGTGAAAAGAACACACAGGCAATGACACTGGTTGTTGTTACTAAAAAGAACACACATCCAATGACACTAATGGATCCATATGTGGATTGTGAAAAGAGCACACATGCAATGACTCCAGTTGTAGTTAGTGAAAAGAACATACATGCAATGACACTGGTGGATCCATGTGTGGTCTCTATAGAGAACACACATTTCAATGAGACTGGTGGATCCATATGTGGTATGTGAAAAGAACACACATGCAATGACTCAGGTTGTTGTTAGTGAAAAGAACACACATGCAATGACACTGGTGGATCCATAGGTGGTTTGTGAAAAGAACAAATACATTTCAATGACTCTGGTTGTTGTTACTAAAAATAACACACATGCAATTACACTGGTGGATCCATGGGTGGATTGTGAAAAGAGCACACATGCAATGACACCGGTGGATCCATATGTGGTATGTGAAAACAACACACATGCAATGACTCCAGTTGTTGTTAGTGAAAAGAACACACATGCAATGACACAGGTGGAACCATGCGTGGTCTTTGAAGAGAACACACATGCAATGAGACCGGTTGTTGATACTAAAAAGAACACACATGCAATGACACTGGTGGATCCATAGGTGGTATGTGAGAAGAACAACCATGAAATGACTCTGGTTGTTGTTAGTAAAAAGAACACACATGCAATGACTCCAGTTGTTGTTAGTGAAAAGAACACACATGCAATGACTCTGGTTGTTGTTAGTGAAAAGAACGTACATGCAATGACACTGGTGGATCCATGGGTGGATTGTGAAAAGAGCACACATGCAATGACACCGGTGGATCCATATGTGGTATGTGAAAAGAACACACATGCAATGACTCCAGTTGTTGTTAGTGAAAAGAACACACATGCAATGACACAAGTGGAACCATGCGTGGTCTTTGAAGAGAACACACATGCAATGAGACCGGTTGTTGATACTAAAAAGAACACACATGCAATGACACTGGTGGATCCATAGGTGGTATGTGAGAAGAACAACCATGAAATGACTCTGGTTGTTGTTAGTAAAAAGAACACACATGCAATGACTCCAGTTGTTGTTAGTGAAAAGAACACACATGCAATGACTCCAGTTGTTGTTAGTGAAAAGAACGTAAATGCAATGAAACCAGTGGATCCATGTGTGGTCTCTGAAGAGAGCACACATTTCAATGACTCTGGTTGTTGTTAGTAAAAAGAACACACATGCAATGACACTGGTGGAACCATAGGTGGTCTCTAAAGAAAACACACACGCAATGACACCAGTTGTTGTTACTAAAAAGAACACACATGCAATGAAACTAGTTGTTGTTACTAAAAAGAACACACATGCAATGAAACTGGTGGATCCATATGTGGATTGTGAAAAGATCACACATGCAATGACTCCAGTTGTTGTTAGTGAAAAGAACATACATGCAATGACACTGGTGGATCCATGTGTGGTCTCTGTAGAGAACACACATTTCAATGACACTGGTGGATCCATATGTGGTATGTGAAAAGAACACACATGCAACAACTCTGGTTGTTGTTAGTGAAATGAACACACATGCAATGACACTGGTGGATCCATAGGTGGTATTTGAGAAAAACATACAGTTCAATGACTCTGGTTGTTGTTACTAAAAAGAACACACATGCAATAACACTAGTGGATCCATATGTGGATTGTGAAAAGAGCACGCATGCAATGGCACTGGTGGATCCATATGTGGTATGTGAAAAGAACACATATGCAATGACTCCAGTTGTTGTTAGTGAAAATAACATACATTCAATGACACTAGTGGATCCATGTGTGGTCTCTGAAGAGAGCACACATTTCAATGACTCTGGTTGTTGTTAGTGAAAAGAACACACATGCAATGACACTAGTAGATCCATGTGTGGTCTCTGAAGAGAACACACATTTCAATGACACTGGTGGATCCATATGTGGTATGTGAAAAGAACACACATGTAATGACGCTGGTGGATCCTTAGCTGGATTGTGAAAAGAACACACATGCAATGCCACTGGTTGATCCATGTGTGGTCTCTGTAGAGAACACACATTTCAATGACACTCGTGGATCCATATGTGGTATGTGAAAAGAACACACATGCAATTACTCTAGTTGTTGTTAGTGAAAAGAACACACATGTAATGAAACTGGTGGATCCATAGGTGGTATGTGAAAAAAACACACATTTCAATGACTCTGGTTGTTGTTACTAAAAATAACACACATGCAATGACACTGGTGGATCCATGGGTGGATTGTGAAAAGAGCACAAATGCAATGACACCGGTGGATCCATATGTGGTATGTGAAAAGAACACACATGCAATGAATCTGGTTGTTGTTAGTGAAAAGAACACACATGCAATGACACAGGTGGATCCATAGGTGGTATGTGAAAAGAACACACATTTCAATGACTCTGGTTGTTGTTATTAAAAATAACACACATGCAATGGCACTGGTGGATCCATATGTGGATTGTGAAAAGAGCACACATGCAATGACAGTGGTGGATCCATGTGTGGATTGTGAAGAGAACACAGATGCAATGACACTGGTGGATCCATAGGTAGTATGTGAGAAGAACAACCATGAAATGACTCTGGTTGTTGTTAGTAAAAAGAACACACATGCAATGACACTGGTGGATCCATAGCTGGATTGTGAAAAGAGCACACATGCAATGAATCTAGTTGTTGTTAGTGAAAAGAACACACATGCAATGACACTGGTTGTTGTTACTAAAAAGAACACACATCCAATGACACTTGTGGATCCATATGTGGATTGTGAAAAGAGCACACATGCAATGGCTCCAGTTGTTGTTAGTGAAAAGAACATACATGCAATGACACTGGTGGATCCAAGTGTGGTCTCTGTAGAGAACACACATCTCAATGAGACTGGTGGATCCATATGTGGTATGTGAAAAGAACACACATGCAATGACTCTGGTTGTTGTTAGTGAAAAGAACACACATGCAATGACACTGGTGGATCCATAGGTGGTTTGTGAAAAGAACACACATTTCAATGACTCTGGTTGTTGTTTCTAAAAATAACACACATGCAATGACACTGGTGGATCCATGGGTGGATTGTGAAAAGAGCACACATGCAATGACACCGGTGGATCCATATGTGGTATGTGAAAAGAACACACATGCAATGAATCTGGTTGTTGTTAGTGAAAAGAACACACATGCAATGACACAGGTGGATCCATAGGTGGTATGTGAAAATACAACACATTTCAATGACTCTGGTTGTTGTTATTAAAAATAACACACATGCAATGACTCTGGTGGATCCATATGTGGATTGTGAAAACAGCACACATGCAATGACACTGGTGGATCCATGTGTGGATTGTGAAGAGAACACACATGCAATGACTCCAGTTGTTGTTAGTGAAAAAAACACATGCAATGACACTGGTGGATCCATGTGTGGTCTCTAAAGAGAACAGACATGCAATGACACTGGTTGTTGTTACTAGAAAGAACACACATGCAATGACACGGGTGGATCCATAGGTGGTATGTGAGAAGAACAGCCATGAAATAACTCTGGTTGTTGTTAGTAAAAAGAACATACATGCAATGACTCAACTTGTTGTTAGTGAAAAGAACACACATGCAATGACTCCAGTTGTTGTTAGTGAAAAGAACATACATGCAATGACACCGGTGGATCCATGTGTGGTCTCTGAAGAGAGCACACATTTCAATGACTCTAGTTGTTGTTAGTAAAAAGAACACACATGCAATGACACTGGTGGATCCATAGGTGGTATGTGAGAAGAACAGCCATGAAATGACTCTGGTTGTTGTTAGTAAAAAGAACACACATGCAATGGCTCTAGTTGTTGTTAGTGAAAAGAACACACATGCAATGACTCTAGTTATTATTAGTGAAAAGAACATACATGCAATGACACCGGTGGATCCATGTGTGGTCTCTGGAGAGAGCACACATTTCAATGACTCTGGTTGTTGTTACTAAAAATAACCAACATGCAATGACACTGGTGGATCCACGTGTGGTCTCTAAAGAGAACACACATGCAATGACACTGGTGGATCCATAGGTGGTATGTGAGAAGAACAACCATGAAATGACTCTGGTTGTTGTTAGTAAAAAGAACACACATGCAATGACACTGGCGGATCCATAGCTGGATTGTGAAAAGAGCACACATGCAATGACTCTAGTTGTTGTTAGTGAAAAGAACACACATGCAATGATACTGGTTGTTGTTACTAAAAAGAACACACATCCAATGACACTGATGGATCCATATGTGGATTGTGAAAAGAGCACACATGCAATGAATCCAGTTGTTGTTAGTGAAAAGAACATACATGCAATGACACTGGTGGATCCATGTGTGGTCTCAGTGGAGAACACACATTTCAATGAGACTGGTGGATCCATATGTGGTATGTGAAAAGAACACACATGCAATGACACTGGTGGATCCATAGGTGGTATGCGAAAAGAACACACATTTCAATGACGCTGGTTGTTGTTACTAAAAATAACACACATGCAATGACACTGGTGGATCCATGGGTGGATTGTGAAAAGAGCACACATGCAATGACACCTGTGGATCCATATGTGGTATGTGAAAAGAACACACATGCAATGACTCCAGTTGTTGTTAGTGAAAAGAACACACATGCAATGACACTGGTGGATCCGTGCGTGGTCTCTGAAGAGAACACACATGCAATGACACCGGTTGTTGTTACTAAAAAGAACACACATGCAATGACACTGGTGGATCCATAGGTGGTATGTGAGAAGAACAGCCATGAAATGACTCTGGTTATTGTTAGTAAAAAGAACACACATGCAATGACTCCAGTTGTTGTTAGTGAAAAGAACACACATGCAATGAATCCCGTTGTTGTTAGTGAAAAGAACACACATGCAATGACATCGGTGGATCCATATGTGGTCTCTGAAGAGAGCACACATTTCAATGACTCTGGTTGTTGTTAGTAAAAAGAACACACATGCAATGACACTGGTGGATCCATGTGTGGTCTCTGAAGAGAACACACATGCAATGACACTGGTGGATCCATGTGTGGATTGTGAAGAGAACACACATGCAATGACATTGGTGAATCCATAGGTGGTATGTGAGAAGAACAACCATGAAATGACTCTAGTTGTTGTTAGTAAAAAGAACACACATGCAATGACACTGGTGGATTCATAGCTGGATTGTGAAAAGAGCACACGTGCAATGACTCTAGTTGTTGTTAGTGAAAAGAACACACAGGCAATGACACTGGTTGTTGTTACTAAAAAGAACACACATCCAATGACACTAATGGATCCATATGTGGATTGTGAAAAGAGCACACATGCAATGACTCCAGTTGTAGTTAGTGAAAAGAACATACATGCAATGACACTGGTGGATCCATGTGTGGTCTCTATAGAGAACACACATTTCAATGAGACTGGTGGATCCATATGTGGTATGTGAAAACAACACACATGCAATGACTCTAGTTGTTTAGTGAAAATAACACACATGCAATGACACTGGTGGATCCATAGGTGGTTTGTGAAAAGAACACACATTTCAATGAATCTGGTTGTTGTTACTAAAAATAACACACATGCAATGACACTGGTGGATCCATGGGTGGATTGTGAAAAGAGCACACATGCAATGACACCGGTGGATCCATATGTGGTATGTGAAAAGAACACACATGCAATGACTCTAGTTGTTGTTAGTGAAAAGAACACACATGCAATGACACAGGTGGAACCATGCGTGGTCTTTGAAGAGAACACACATGCAATGAGACCGGTTGTTGATACTAAAAAGAACACACATGCAATGCCACTGGTGGATCCATAGGTGGTATGTGAGAAGAACAACCATGAAATGACTCTGGTTGTTGTTAGTAAAAAGAACACACATGCAATGACTCCAGTTGTTGTTAGTGAAAAGAACACACATGCAATGACTCCAGTTGTTGTTAGTGAAAAGAACACACATGCAATGACTCCAGTTGTTGTTAGTGAAAAGAACGTACATGCAATGAAACCAGTGGATCCATGTGTGGTCTCTGAAGAGATCACACATTTCAATGACTCTGGTTGTTGTTAGTAAAAAGAACACACATGCAATGACACTGGTGGAACCATAGGTGGTCTCTAAAGAAAACACACACGCAATGACACCAGTTGTTGTTACTAAAAAGAACACACATGCAATGAAACTAGTTGTTGTTACTAAAAAGAACACACATGCAATGAAACTGGTGGATCCATATGTGGATTGTGAAAAGATCACACATGCAATGACTCCAGTTGTTGTTAGTGAAAAGAACATACATGCAATGACACTGGTGGATCCATGTGTGGTCTCTGTAGAGAACACACATTTCAATGACACTGGTGGATCCATATGTGGTATGTGAAAAGAACACACATGCAACAACTCTGGTTGTTGTTAGTGAAATGAACACACATGCAATGACACTGGTGGATCCATAGGTGGTATTTGAGAAAAACATACAGTTCAATGACTCTGGTTGTTGTTACTAAAAAGAACACACATGCAATGACACTGGTGGATCCATATGTGGATTGTGAAAAGAGCACGCATGCAATGGCACTGGTGGATCCATATGTGGTATGTGAAAAGAACACATATGCAATGACTCTAGTTGTTGTTAGTGAAAATAACATACATTCAATGACACTAGTGGATCCATGTGTGGTCTCTGAAGAGAGCACACATTTCAATGACTCTGGTTGTTGTTAGTGAAAAGAACACACATGCAATGACACTAGTAGATCCATGTGTGGTCTCTGAAGAGACAACACATGCAATGACACTAGTTGTTACTAAAAAGAACACACATGCAATGACACCGGTGGATCCATGTGTGGATTGTGAAGAGAACACACCTGCAATGACACTGGTGGATCCATAGGTGGTATGTGAGAAGAACAGCCATGAAATGACTCTGGTTGTTGTTAGTAAAAAGAACACACATGCAATGACACTGGTGGATCCATAGGTGGATTGTGAAAAGAGCACACATGCAATGACTCCAGTTGTTGTTAGTGAAAAAACACACATGCAATGACACTGGTTGTTGTTACTAAAAAGAACACACATGCAATGACACTGGTGGATCCATATGTGGATTGTGAAAAGAGCACACATGCAATGACTCCAGTTGTTGTTAGTGAAAAGAACATACATGCAATGCCACTGGTTGATCCATGTGTGGTCTCTGTAGAGAACACACATTTCAATGACACTCGTGGATCCATATGTGGTATGTGAAAAGAACACACATGCAATTACTCTAGTTGTTGTTAGTGAAAAGAACACACATGTAATGAAACTGGTGGATCCATAGGTGGTATGTGAAAATAACACACATTTCAATGACTCTGGTTGTTGTTACTAAAAATAACACACATGCAATGACACTGGTGGATCCATGGGTGGATTGTGAAAAGAGCACAAATGCAATGACACCGGTGGATCCATATGTGGTATGTGAAAATAACACACATGCAATGAATCTGGTTGTTGTTAGTGAAAAGAACACACATGCAATGACACAGGTGGATCCATAGGTGGTATGTGAAAAGAACACACATTTCAACGACTCTGGTTGTTGTTAATAAAAATAACACACATGCAATGACACTGGTGGATCCATATGTGTATTGTGAAAAGAGCACACATGCAATGACACTGGTGGATCCATGTGTGGATTGTGGAGAGAACACACATGCAATGACATTGGTGGATCCATAGGTAGTATGTGAGAACAACAACCATGAAATGACTCTGGTTGTTGTTAGTAAAAAGAACACACATGCAATGACACTGGTGGATCCATAGCTGGATTGTGAAAAGAGCACACATGCAATGACTCTAGTTGTTGTTAGTGAAAAGAACACACATGCAATGACACTGGTTGTTGTTACTAAAAAGAATACACATCCAATGATACTGATGGATCCATATGTGGATTGTGAAAAGAGCACACATGCAATGACTCCAGTTATTGTTAGTGAAAAGAACATACATGCAATGACACTGGTGGATCCATGTGTGGTCTCTGTAGAGAACACACATCTCAATGAGACTGGTGGATCCATATGTGGTATGTGAAAAGAACACACATGCAATGACTCTGGTTGTTGTTAGTGAAAAGAACACACATGCAATGACACTGGTGGATCCATAGGTGGTTTGTGAAAAGAACACACATTTCAATGACTCTGGTTGTTGTTTCTAAAAATAACACACATGCAATGACACTGGTGGATCCATGGGTCGATTGTGAAAAGAGCACACATGCAATGACACCGGTGGATCCATATGTGGTATGTGAAAAGAACACACATGCAATGAATCTGGTTGTTGTTAGTGAAAAGAACACACATGCAATGACACAGGTGGATCCATAGGTGATATGTGAAAAGAACACACATTTCAATGGCTCTGGTTGTTGTTATTAAGAATAACACACATGCAATGACACTGGTGGATCCATTTGTGGATTGTGAAAAGAGCACACATGCAATGACACTGGTGGATCCATGTGTGGATTGTGAAGAGAACACACATGCAATGACATTGGTGGATCCATAGGTAGTATGTGAGAAGAACAACCATGAAATGACTCTAGTTGTTGTTAGTAAAAAGAACACACATGCAATGACACTAGTGGATCCATAGCTGGATTGTGAAAAGAGCACACATGCAATGACTCTAGTTGTTATTAGTGAAAAGAACACACATGCAATGACACTGGTTGTTGTTACTAAAAAGAACACACATCCAATGACACTAATGGATCCATATGTGGATTGTGAAAAGAGCACACATGCAATGTCTCCAGTTGTTATTAGTGAAAAGAACATAGATGCAATGACACTGGTGGATCCATGTGTGGTCTCTGTAGAGAACACACATCTCAATGAGACTGGTGGATCCATATGTGGTATGTGAAAATAACACACATGCAATGACTCTGGTTGTTGTTAGTGAAAAGAACACACATGCAATGACACTGGTGGATCCATAGGTGGTTTGTGAAAAGAACACACATTTCAATGACTCTGGTTGTTGTTTCTAAAAATAACACACATGCAATGACACTGGTGGATCCATGGGTGGATTGTGAAAAGCGCACACATGCAATGACACCGGTGGATCCATATGTGGTATGTGAAAAGAACACACATGCAATGACTCCAATTGTTGTTAGTGAAAAGAACACACATGCAATGACACAGGTGGATCCATGCATGGTCTCTAAAGAGAACACACATGCAATGAGACCGGTTGTTGTTACTAAAAAGAACACACATGCAATGACACTGGTGGATCCATAGGTGGTATGTGAGGAGAACAACCATGAAATGACTCTGGTTGTTGTTAGTAAAAAGAACACACATGCAATGACTCCAGTTGTTGTTAGTGAAAAGAACACACATGCAATGACTCCAGTTGTTGTTAGTGAAAAGAACACACATGCAATGACTCCAGTTGTTGTTAGTGAAAAGAACACACATGCAATGACTCCAGTTGTTGTTACTAAAAAGAACACACATGCAATGACACTGGTTGATCCATAGGTGGTATGTGAGAAGAACAGCCATGAAATGACTCTGGTTGTTGTTAGTAAAAAGAACACACATGCAATGACACTGGTGGATCCATAGGTGGATTGTGAAAAGAGCACACATGCAATGACTCCAGTTGTTGTTACTGAAAATAACACACATGCAATGACACTGGTTGTTGTTACTAAAAAGAACACACATGCAATGACACTGGTGGATCCATATGTGGATTGTGAAAAGAGCACACATGCAATGACTCCAGTTGTTGTTAGTGAAAAGAACATACATGCAATGACACTGGTGGATCCATGTGTGGTCTCTGTAGAGAACACACATCTCAATGAGACTGGTGGATCCATATGTGGTATGTGAAAAGAACACACATGCAATGACTCTGGTTGTTGTTAGTGAAAAGAACACACATGCAATGACACTGGTGGATCCATAGGTGGTTTGTGAAAAGAACACACATTTCAATGACTCTGGTTGTTGTTTCTAAAAATAACACACATGCAATGACACTGGTGGATCCATGGGTGGATTGTGAAAAGAGCACACATGCAATGACACCGGTGGATCCATATGTGGTATGTGAAAAGAACACACATGCAATGAATCTGGTTGTTCTTAGTGAAAAGAACACACATGCAATGACATAGGTGGATCCATAGGTGGTATGTGAAAAGAACACACATTTCAATGACTCTGGTTGTTGTTATTAAAAATAACACACATGCAATGACACTGGTGGATCCATATGTGGATTGTGAAAAGAGCACACATGCAATGACACTGGTGGATCCATGTGTGGATTGTGAAGAGAACACACATGCAATGACATTGGTGGATCCATAGGTAGTATGTGAGAAGAACAACCATGAAATGACTCTGGTTGTTGTTAGTAAAAAGAACACACATGCAATGACACTGGTGGATCCATAGCTGGATTGTGAAAAGAGCACACATGCAATGACTCTAGTTGTTGTTAGTGAAAAGAACACACATGCAATGACACTGGTTGTTGTTACTAAAAAGAACACACATCCAATGACACTAATGGATCCATATGTGGATTGTGAAAAGAGCACACATGCAATGACTCCAGTTGTTGTTAGTGAAAAGAACATACATGCAATGACACTGGTGGATCCATGTGTGGTCTCTGTAGAGAACACACATCTCAATGAGACTGGTGGATCCATATGTGGTATGTGAAAAGAACACACATGCAATGACTCTGGTTGTTGTTAGTGAAAAGAACACACTTGCAATGACACTGGTGGATCCGTAGGTGGTTTGTGAAAAGAACACACATTTCAATGACTCTGGTTGTTGTTTCTAAAAATAACACACATGCAATGACACTGGTGGATCCATGGGTGGATTGTGAAAAGAGCACACATGCAATGACACCGGTGGATCCATATGTGGTATGTGAAAAGAACACACATGCAATGACTCCAGTTGTTGTTAGTGAAAAGAACACACATGCAATGACACAGGTGGATCCATGCATGGTCTCTAAAGAGAACACACATGCAATGAGACCGGTTGTTGTTACTAAAAAGAACACACATGCAATGACACTGGTGGATCCATAGGTGGTATGTGAGGAGAACAACCATGAAATGACTCTGGTTGTTGTTAGTAAAAAGAACACACATGCAATGACTCCAGTTGTTGTTAGTGAAAAGAACACACATGCAATGACTCCAGTTGTTGTTAGTGAAAAGAACACACATGCAATGACTCCAGTTGTTGTTAGTGAAAAGAACACACATGCAATGACTCCAGTTGTTGTTACTAAAAAGAACACACATGCAATGACACTAGTGGATCCATAGGTGGTATGTGAGAAGAACAGCCATGAAATGACTCTGGTTGTTGTTAGTAAAAAGAACACACATGCAATGACACTGGTGGATCCATAGGTGGATTGTGAAAAGAGCACACATGCAATGACTCCAGTTGTTGTTAGTGAAAAGAACACACATGCAATGACACTGGTTGTTGTTACTAAAAAGAACACACATGCAATGACACTGGTGGATCCATATGTGGATTGTGAAAAGAGCACACATGCAATGACTCCAGTTGTTGTTAGTGAAAAGAACATACATGCAATGCCACTGGTTGATCCATGTGTGGTCTCTGTAGAGAACACACATTTCAATGACACTCGTGGATCCATATGTGGTATGTGAAAAGAACACACATGCAATTACTCTAGTTGTTGTTAGTGAAAAGAACACACATGTAATGAAACTGGTGGATCCATAGGTGGTATGTGAAAATAACACACATTTCAATGACTCTGGTTGTTGTTACTAAAAATAACACACATGCAATGACACTGGTGGATCCATGGGTGGATTGTGAAAAGAGCACAAATGCAATGACACCGGTGGATCCATATGTGGTATGTGAAAAGAGCACACATGCAATGACTCCAGTTGTTGTTAGTGAAAAAAACATACATGCAATGACACTGGTGGATCCATGTGTGGTCTCTGTAGAGAACACACATTTCAATGACACTAGTGGATCCATATGTGGTATGTGAAAAGAACACACATGCAACAACTCTGGTTGTTGTTAGTGAAAAGAACACACATGCAATGACACAGGTGGATCCATAGGTGGTATGTGAAAAGAACACACATTTCAATGACTCTGGTTGTTGTTATTAAAAATAACACACATGCAATGACACTGGTGGATCCATATGTGGATTGTGAAAAGAGCACACATGCAATGACACTGGTGGATCCATGTGTGGATTGTGAAGAGAACACACATGCAATGACATTGGTGGATCCATAGGTAGTATGTGAGAAGAACAACCATGAAATGACTCTGGTTATTGTTAGAAAAAAGAACACACATGCAATGACACTGGTGGATCCATAGCTGGATTGTGAAAAGAGCACACATGCAATGACTCTAGTTGTTGTTAGTGAAAAGAACACACATGCAATGACACTGGTTGTTGTTACTAAAAAGAACACACATCCAATGACACTGATGGATCCATATGTGGATTGTGAAAAGAGCACACATGCAATGACTCCAGTTGTTGTTAGTGAAAAGAACATACATGCAATGACACTGGTGGATCCATGTGTGGTCTCTATAGAGAACACACATCTCAATGAGACTGGTGGATCCATATGTGGTATGTGAAAAGAACACACATGCAATGACTCTGGTTGTTGTTAGTGAAAAGAACACACATGCAATGACACTGGTGGATCCGTAGGTGGTTTGTGAAAAGAACAAACATTTCAATGACTCTGGTTGTTGTTTCTAAAAATAACACACATGCAATGACACTGGTGGATCCATGGGTGGATTGTGAAAAGAGCACACATGCAATGACACCGGTGGATCCATATGTGGTATGTGAAAAGAACACACATGCAATGAATCTGGTTGTTGTTAGTGAAAAGAACACACATGCAATGACACAGGTGGATCCATAGGTGGTATGTGAAAAGAACACACATTTCAATGACTCTGGTTGTTGTTATTAAAAATAACACACATGGAATGACACTGGTGGATCCATATATGGATTGTGAAAAGAGCATACATGCAATGACACTGGTGGATCCATGTGTGGATTGTGAAGAGAACACACATGCAATGACTCCAGTTGTTGTTAGTGAAAAAAAAACACATGCAATGACACTGGTGGATCCATGTGTGGTCTCTAAAGAGAACAGACATGCAATGACACTGGTTGTTGTTACTAGAAAGAACACACATGCAATGACACAGGTGGATCCATAGGTGGTATGTGAGAAGAACAGCCATGAAATAACTCTGGTTGTTGTTAGTAAAAAGAACATACATGCAATGACTCAACTTGTTGTTAGTGAAAAGAACACACATGCAATGACTCCAGTTGTTATTATTGAAAAGAACATACATGCAATGACACCGGTGGATCCATGTGTGGTCTCTGAAGAGAGCACACATTTCAATGACTCTAGTTGTTGTTAGTAAAAAGAACACACATGCAATGACACTGGTGGATACATAGGTGGTATGTGATAAGAACAGCCATGAAATGACTCTGGTTGTTGTTAGTAAAAAGAACACACATGCAATGACTCTAGTTATTGTTAGTGAAAAGAACATACATGCAATGACACCGGTGGATCCATGTGTGGTCTCTGAAGAGAGCACACATTTCAATGACTCTGGTTGTTGTTACTAAAAATAACCAACATGCAATGACACTGGTGGATCCACGTGTGGTCTCTAAAGAGAACACACATGCAATGACACTGGTGGATCCATAGGTGGTATGTGAGAAGAACAACCATGAAATGACTCTGGTTGTTGTTAGTAAAAAGAACACACATGCAATGACACTGGCGGATCCATAGCTGGATTGTGAAAAGAGCACACATGCAATGACTCTAGTTGTTGTTAGTGAAAAGAACACACATGCTATGACACTGGTTGTTGTTACTAAAAAGAACACACATCCAATGACACTGATGGATCCATATGTGGATTGTGAAAAGAGCACACATGCAATGACTCCAGTTGTTGTTAGTGAAAAGAACATACATGCAATGACACTGGTGGATCCATGTGTGGTCTCTGTAGAGAACACACATCTCAATGAGACTGGTGGATCCATATGTGGTATGTGAAAAGAACACACATGCAATGACTCTGGTTGTTGTTAGTGAAAAGAACACACTTGCAATGACACTGGTGGATCCGTAGGTGGTTTGTGAAAAGAACACACATTTCAATGACTCTGGTTGTTGTTTCTAAAAATAACACACATGCAATGACACTGGTGGATCCATGGGTGGATTGTGAAAAGAGCACACATGCAATGACACCGGTGGATCCATATGTGGTATGTGAAAAGAACACACATGCAATGACTCCAGTTGTTGTTAGTGAAAAGAACACACATGCAATGACACAGGTGGATCCATGCATGGTCTCTAAAGAGAACACACATGCAATGAGACCGGTTGTTGTTACTAAAAAGAACACACATGCAATGACACTGGTGGATCCATAGGTGGTATGTGAGGAGAACAACCATGAAATGACTCTGGTTGTTGTTAGTAAAAAGAACACACATGCAATGACTCCAGTTGTTGTTAGTGAAAAGAACACACATGCAATGACTCCAGTTGTTGTTAGTGAAAAGAACACACATGCAATGACTCCAGTTGTTGTTAGTGAAAAGAACACACATGCAATGACTCCAGTTGTTGTTACTAAAAAGAACACACATGCAATGACACTAGTGGATCCATAGGTGGTATGTGAGAAGAACAGCCATGAAATGACTCTGGTTGTTGTTAGTAAAAAGAACACACATGCAATGACACTGGTGGATCCATAGGTGGATTGTGAAAAGAGCACACATGCAATGACTCCAGTTGTTGTTAGTGAAAAGAACACACATGCAATGACACTGGTTGTTGTTACTAAAAAGAACACACATGCAATGACACTGGTGGATCCATATGTGGATTGTGAAAAGAGCACACATGCAATGACTCCAGTTGTTGTTAGTGAAAAGAACATACATGCAATGCCACTGGTTGATCCATGTGTGGTCTCTGTAGAGAACACACATTTCAATGACACTCGTGGATCCATATGTGGTATGTGAAAAGAACACACATGCAATTACTCTAGTTGTTGTTAGTGAAAAGAACACACATGTAATGAAACTGGTGGATCCATAGGTGGTATGTGAAAATAACACACATTTCAATGACTCTGGTTGTTGTTACTAAAAATAACACACATGCAATGACACTGGTGGATCCATGGGTGGATTGTGAAAAGAGCACAAATGCAATGACACCGGTGGATCCATATGTGGTATGTGAAAAGAGCACACATGCAATGACTCCAGTTGTTGTTAGTGAAAAAAACATACATGCAATGACACTGGTGGATCCATGTGTGGTCTCTGTAGAGAACACACATTTCAATGACACTAGTGGATCCATATGTGGTATGTGAAAAGAACACACATGCAACAACTCTGGTTGTTGTTAGTGAAAAGAACACACATGCAATGACACAGGTGGATCCATAGGTGGTATGTGAAAAGAACACACATTTCAATGACTCTGGTTGTTGTTATTAAAAATAACACACATGCAATGACACTGGTGGATCCATATGTGGATTGTGAAAAGAGCACACATGCAATGACACTGGTGGATCCATGTGTGGATTGTGAAGAGAACACACATGCAATGACATTGGTGGATCCATAGGTAGTATGTGAGAAGAACAACCATGAAATGACTCTGGTTATTGTTAGAAAAAAGAACACACATGCAATGACACTGGTGGATCCATAGCTGGATTGTGAAAAGAGCACACATGCAATGACTCTAGTTGTTGTTAGTGAAAAGAACACACATGCAATGACACTGGTTGTTGTTACTAAAAAGAACACACATCCAATGACACTGATGGATCCATATGTGGATTGTGAAAAGAGCACACATGCAATGACTCCAGTTGTTGTTAGTGAAAAGAACATACATGCAATGACACTGGTGGATCCATGTGTGGTCTCTATAGAGAACACACATCTCAATGAGACTGGTGGATCCATATGTGGTATGTGAAAAGAACACACATGCAATGACTCTGGTTGTTGTTAGTGAAAAGAACACACATGCAATGACACTGGTGGATCCGTAGGTGGTTTGTGAAAAGAACAAACATTTCAATGACTCTGGTTGTTGTTTCTAAAAATAACACACATGCAATGACACTGGTGGATCCATGGGTGGATTGTGAAAAGAGCACACATGCAATGACACCGGTGGATCCATATGTGGTATGTGAAAAGAACACACATGCAATGAATCTGGTTGTTGTTAGTGAAAAGAACACACATGCAATGACACAGGTGGATCCATAGGTGGTATGTGAAAAGAACACACATTTCAATGACTCTGGTTGTTGTTATTAAAAATAACACACATGGAATGACACTGGTGGATCCATATATGGATTGTGAAAAGAGCATACATGCAATGACACTGGTGGATCCATGTGTGGATTGTGAAGAGAACACACATGCAATGACTCCAGTTGTTGTTAGTGAAAAAAAAACACATGCAATGACACTGGTGGATCCATGTGTGGTCTCTAAAGAGAACAGACATGCAATGACACTGGTTGTTGTTACTAGAAAGAACACACATGCAATGACACAGGTGGATCCATAGGTGGTATGTGAGAAGAACAGCCATGAAATAACTCTGGTTGTTGTTAGTAAAAAGAACATACATGCAATGACTCAACTTGTTGTTAGTGAAAAGAACACACATGCAATGACTCCAGTTGTTATTATTGAAAAGAACATACATGCAATGACACCGGTGGATCCATGTGTGGTCTCTGAAGAGAGCACACATTTCAATGACTCTAGTTGTTGTTAGTAAAAAGAACACACATGCAATGACACTGGTGGATACATAGGTGGTATGTGATAAGAACAGCCATGAAATGACTCTGGTTGTTGTTAGTAAAAAGAACACACATGCAATGACTCTAGTTATTGTTAGTGAAAAGAACATACATGCAATGACACCGGTGGATCCATGTGTGGTCTCTGAAGAGAGCACACATTTCAATGACTCTGGTTGTTGTTACTAAAAATAACCAACATGCAATGACACTGGTGGATCCACGTGTGGTCTCTAAAGAGAACACACATGCAATGACACTGGTGGATCCATAGGTGGTATGTGAGAAGAACAACCATGAAATGACTCTGGTTGTTGTTAGTAAAAAGAACACACATGCAATGACACTGGCGGATCCATAGCTGGATTGTGAAAAGAGCACACATGCAATGACTCTAGTTGTTGTTAGTGAAAAGAACACACATGCTATGACACTGGTTGTTGTTACTAAAAAGAACACACATCCAATGACACTGATGGATCCATATGTGGATTGTGAAAAGAGCACACATGCAATGACTCCAGTTGTTGTTAGTGAAAAGAACATACATGCAATGACACTGGTGGATCCATGTGTGGTCTCTGTAGAGAACACACATCTCAATGAGACTGGTGGATCCATATGTGGTATGTGAAAAGAACACACATGCAATGACTCTGGTTGTTGTTAGTGAAAAGAACACACTTGCAATGACACTGGTGGATCCGTAGGTGGTTTGTGAAAAGAACACACATTTCAATGACTCTGGTTGTTGTTTCTAAAAATAACACACATGCAATGACACTGGTGGATCCATGGGTGGATTGTGAAAAGAGCACACATGCAATGACACCGGTGGATCCATATGTGGTATGTGAAAAGAACACACATGCAATGACTCCAGTTGTTGTTAGTGAAAAGAACACACATGCAATGACACAGGTGGATCCATGCATGGTCTCTAAAGAGAACACACATGCAATGAGACCGGTTGTTGTTACTAAAAAGAACACACATGCAATGACACTGGTGGATCCATAGGTGGTATGTGAGGAGAACAACCATGAAATGACTCTGGTTGTTGTTAGTAAAAAGAACACACATGCAATGACTCCAGTTGTTGTTAGTGAAAAGAACACACATGCAATGACTCCAGTTGTTGTTAGTGAAAAGAACACACATGCAATGACTCCAGTTGTTGTTAGTGAAAAGAACACACATGCAATGACTCCAGTTGTTGTTACTAAAAAGAACACACATGCAATGACACTAGTGGATCCATAGGTGGTATGTGAGAAGAACAGCCATGAAATGACTCTGGTTGTTGTTAGTAAAAAGAACACACATGCAATGACACTGGTGGATCCATAGGTGGATTGTGAAAAGAGCACACATGCAATGACTCCAGTTGTTGTTAGTGAAAAGAACACACATGCAATGACACTGGTTGTTGTTACTAAAAAGAACACACATGCAATGACACTGGTGGATCCATATGTGGATTGTGAAAAGAGCACACATGCAATGACTCCAGTTGTTGTTAGTGAAAAGAACATACATGCAATGCCACTGGTTGATCCATGTGTGGTCTCTGTAGAGAACACACATTTCAATGACACTCGTGGATCCATATGTGGTATGTGAAAAGAACACACATGCAATTACTCTAGTTGTTGTTAGTGAAAAGAACACACATGTAATGAAACTGGTGGATCCATAGGTGGTATGTGAAAATAACACACATTTCAATGACTCTGGTTGTTGTTACTAAAAATAACACACATGCAATGACACTGGTGGATCCATGGGTGGATTGTGAAAAGAGCACAAATGCAATGACACCGGTGGATCCATATGTGGTATGTGAAAAGAGCACACATGCAATGACTCCAGTTGTTGTTAGTGAAAAAAACATACATGCAATGACACTGGTGGATCCATGTGTGGTCTCTGTAGAGAACACACATTTCAATGACACTAGTGGATCCATATGTGGTATGTGAAAAGAACACACATGCAACAACTCTGGTTGTTGTTAGTGAAAAGAACACACATGCAATGACACAGGTGGATCCATAGGTGGTATGTGAAAAGAACACACATTTCAATGACTCTGGTTGTTGTTATTAAAAATAACACACATGCAATGACACTGGTGGATCCATATGTGGATTGTGAAAAGAGCACACATGCAATGACACTGGTGGATCCATGTGTGGATTGTGAAGAGAACACACATGCAATGACATTGGTGGATCCATAGGTAGTATGTGAGAAGAACAACCATGAAATGACTCTGGTTATTGTTAGAAAAAAGAACACACATGCAATGACACTGGTGGATCCATAGCTGGATTGTGAAAAGAGCACACATGCAATGACTCTAGTTGTTGTTAGTGAAAAGAACACACATGCAATGACACTGGTTGTTGTTACTAAAAAGAACACACATCCAATGACACTGATGGATCCATATGTGGATTGTGAAAAGAGCACACATGCAATGACTCCAGTTGTTGTTAGTGAAAAGAACATACATGCAATGACACTGGTGGATCCATGTGTGGTCTCTATAGAGAACACACATCTCAATGAGACTGGTGGATCCATATGTGGTATGTGAAAAGAACACACATGCAATGACTCTGGTTGTTGTTAGTGAAAAGAACACACATGCAATGACACTGGTGGATCCGTAGGTGGTTTGTGAAAAGAACAAACATTTCAATGACTCTGGTTGTTGTTTCTAAAAATAACACACATGCAATGACACTGGTGGATCCATGGGTGGATTGTGAAAAGAGCACACATGCAATGACACCGGTGGATCCATATGTGGTATGTGAAAAGAACACACATGCAATGAATCTGGTTGTTGTTAGTGAAAAGAACACACATGCAATGACACAGGTGGATCCATAGGTGGTATGTGAAAAGAACACACATTTCAATGACTCTGGTTGTTGTTATTAAAAATAACACACATGCAATGACACTGGTGGATCCATATGTGGATTGTGAAAAGAGCATACATGCAATGACACTGGTGGATCCATGTGTGGATTGTGAAGAGAACACACATGCAATGACTCCAGTTGTTGTTAGTGAAAAAAAAACACATGCAATGACACTGGTGGATCCATGTGTGGTCTCTAAAGAGAACAGACATGCAATGACACTGGTTGTTGTTACTAGAAAGAACACACATGCAATGACACAGGTGGATCCATAGGTGGTATGTGAGAAGAACAGCCATGAAATAACTCTGGTTGTTGTTAGTAAAAAGAACATACATGCAATGACTCAACTTGTTGTTAGTGAAAAGAACACACATGCAATGACTCCAGTTGTTATTATTGAAAAGAACATACATGCAATGACACCGGTGGATCCATGTGTGGTCTCTGAAGAGAGCACACATTTCAATGACTCTAGTTGTTGTTAGTAAAAAGAACACACATGCAATGACACTGGTGGATACATAGGTGGTATGTGATAAGAACAGCCATGAAATGACTCTGGTTGTTGTTAGTAAAAAGAACACACATGCAATGACTCTAGTTATTGTTAGTGAAAAGAACATACATGCAATGACACCGGTGGATCCATGTGTGGTCTCTGAAGAGAGCACACATTTCAATGACTCTGGTTGTTGTTACTAAAAATAACCAACATGCAATGACACTGGTGGATCCACGTGTGGTCTCTAAAGAGAACACACATGCAATGACACTGGTGGATCCATAGGTGGTATGTGAGAAGAACAACCATGAAATGACTCTGGTTGTTGTTAGTAAAAAGAACACACATGCAATGACACTGGCGGATCCATAGCTGGATTGTGAAAAGAGCACACATGCAATGACTCTAGTTGTTGTTAGTGAAAAGAACACACATGCTATGACACTGGTTGTTGTTACTAAAAAGAACACACATCCAATGACACTGATGGATCCATATGTGGATTGTGAAAAGAGCACACATGCAATGACTCCAGTTGTTGTTAGTGAAAAGAACATACATGCAATGACACTGGTGGATCCATGTGTGGTCTCTGTGGAGAACACACATTTCAATGAGACTTGTGGATCCATATGTGGTATGTGAAAAGAACACACATGCAATGACTCTGGTTGTTGTTAGTGAAAAGAACACACATGCAATGACACTGGTGGATCCATAGGTGGTATGCGAAAAGAACACACATTTCAATGACGCTGGTTGTTGTTACTAAAAATAACACACATGCAATGACACTGGTGGATCCATGGGTGGATTGTGAAAAGAGCACACATGCAATGACACCTGTGGATCCATATGTGGTATGTGAAAAGAACACACATGCAATGTATCCAGTTGTTGTTAGTGAAAAGAACACACATGCAATGATACTGGTGGATCCGTGCGTGGTCTCTGAAGAGAACACACATGCAATGACACCGGTTGTTGTTACTAAAAAGAACACACATGCAATGACACTGGTGGATCCATAGGTGGTATGTGAGAAGAACAACCATGAAATGACTCTGGTTGTTGTTAGTAAAAAGAACACACATGCAATGACTCCAGTTGTTGTTAGTGAAAAGAACACACATGCAATGACACCAGTGGATCCATATGTGGTCTCTGAAGAGAGCACACATTTCAATGACTCTGGTTGTTGTTAGTAAAAAGAACACACATGCAATGACACTGGTGGATCCATGTGTGGTCTCTGAAGAGAACACACATGCAATGACACTGGTGGATCCATGTGTGGATTGTGAAGAGAACACACATGCAATGACATTGGTGAATCCATAGGTGGTATGTGAGAAGAACAACCATGAAATGACTCTAGTTGTTGTTAGTAAAAAGAACACACATGGAATGACACTGGTGGATCCATAGCTGGATTGTGAAAAGAGCACACGTGCAATGACTCTAGTTGTTGTTAGTGAAAAGAACACACATGCAATGACACTGGTTGTTGTTACTAAAAAGAACACACATCCAATGACACTAATGGATCCATATGTGGATTGTGAAAAGAGCACACATGCAATGACTCCAGTTGTTGTTAGTGAAAAGAACATACATGCAATGACACAGGTGGATTCATGTGTGGTCTCTATAGAGAAAACACATTGCAATGAGACTGGTGGATCCATATGTGGTATGTGAAAACAACACACATGCAATGACTCTGGTTATTGTTAGTGAAAATAACACACATGCAATGACACTGGTGGATCCATAGGTGGTTTGTGAAAAGAACACACATTTCAATGACTCTGGTTGTTGTTACTAAAAATAACACACATGCAATGACACTGGTGGATCCATGGGTGGATTGTGAAAAGAGCACACATGCAATGACACCGGTGGATCCATATGTGGTATGTGAAAAGAACACACATGCAATGACTCCAGTTGTTGTTAGTGAAAAGAACACACATGCAATGACACAGGTGGAACCATGCGTGGTCTTTGAAGAGAACACACATGCAATGAGACCGGTTGTTGATACTAAAAAGAACACACATGCAATGACACTGGTGGATCCATAGGTGGTATGTGAGAAGAACAACCATGAAATGACTCTGGTTGTTGTTAGTAAAAAGAACACACATGCAATGACTCCAGTTGTTGTTAGTGAAAAGAACACACATGCAATGACTCCAGTTGTTGTTAGTGAAAAGAACGTACATGCAATGAAACCAGTGGATCCATGTGTGGTCTCTGAAGAGAGCACACATTTCAATGACTCTGGTTGTTGTTAGTAAAAAGAACACACATGCAATGACACTAGTGGAACCATAGGTGGTCTCTAAAGAAAACACACACGCAATGACACCAGTTGTTGTTACTAAAAAGAACACACATGCAATGAAACTAGTTGTTGTTACTAAAAAGAACACACATGCAATGACACTGGTGGATTGTAACTACCTCGGTGAATTACACTCCTAGTTACAAGCCTGGATGAGCAGAAATGGTTGAAATAGTATGGTGGGGCCCAAATGCCACTCACAGGTAGACCTTTCGGCCGTCCCAACCATTTCCAAACATCGGGACAAGAACGGGCGGCGTAATCGGCAGGCGAAGGGATCAACTACATACACAAATGAGTATGTATGCAAGCCACCATACAACAGTACATCAGAGCCATTCCATCTAAAAAGAAAGGAAATATAGCAACGCCATACGGCAAGATCCAAATATCCTAGATAGATATAATAGTTTAGGATATCTCCTCATACATCAAACATCAGAGTATCAGGCGGAAGCGGAAGACAAAATCCGAGTACGGATAAGTAGCAAATCGGCATAAGATGCCCCATAAAGAAGTAGATCCCGCCCACAGATCTCACGGATCCCCGTTCCCGGAATCTCTACACCGAATGATCGTTGCCCACATCGTCCGTCTCTTCCACCCAGTATCCATCTTGCGAATGTACCTGTTCATCTGAACCAATAATTTATCGTGTGAGACCCTAGGGGTACTCAGCAAGTCTTTATGCCGCTAAAGGGGACTCAACCTGGGGTGACGCAATTGCAGCAAAAGATAAACCCTAGCAATTCTATAGATACTCGCTAACCATCCGCCTAACCATAGATAGACGGATGTCCGTGAATTAATAACAACAGTTATAACGGTAATCTTAACAGATCCATCCTCCTCCTCGCTTACCGACGAGGAAGCGGACGAACAACCCCCCCATCCGTTGGCAGTTTTATTATCCATTCCGTGAGTGTTGCACTATTTACTAGTCAGGTACCTAGTCTAGTCAAATTAAAAGCGGTACTTTAGTTATGCTTGTCTATGATCGAGAAACTGTGCTCCAAGTCGTCCATAACCGCGGACACGGCTTTCAGAAAGTTTTACCCTGCAGGGGTGCACAAATAGCAACACACACTCTATCAACCTCGGAAAAACCAAATCAAAACCCAACGAGGCATTCACGACAAAGCAATCACAGGATTCAGAAATATTTTAGGGGGCCACCCCATTGAGCTACCCGCAACGAAGTTAGCTGACTCCGAGACGGCCTCAAGGTTTGCGCCAGTGGCTGTGAACGACTGGGAACCCGAAAATGTGACTGGGCTTGTCGACACCGCGAAAACACTCCGCTTTCCTAAACAGTACAGTGTGCAGTATCTCGCACAATTTAAATAAAGCAGTAAAGCATGGCATAAGTACAGGATAGTAAATAAAACCTCAAACTAGTTTGTGGCCCCAAGAAATAAGAATGAATCAAGCTCTGGCTCAGGGGGGTTCATAAGCCTCCCGGATGTGGATAGCGCGAATATTCAAGGAACAGGAATCAAGTACTCGGGGTCCTACGGGACACAAGTGAGCCTGAAAAACCAAATAACAGATATGGCTCACCGGTGCCACTTTCATTAGTTATCCCATTACTACTCAGGTTAAGTTGTTTGGGTACCTCGTTATCCATCAGACTCTCACATACCCTACACATGCTGTTCTACGACTCGCATGGCTCAAACAACTCCTGTAGTAAGGGCTCATGGGATGGAGGAACAAGCTTCGGTGGGGTTTAAAAGTAAAGGCTATGCAATACTTGGGATTCAATTTAATGCAATCGCGACTCAATGATGCAAGAATAAGATAGAGGCGATAGGTACTATATGTATGCAAGCATGTGGTAGTGCTTGCTTGGCAGCTCAGTTGAAGCGAGAGAAGGATCTGGGTGGTACTCCTGGTTCTCTTGGTATATCCCCTGCTCAACGTCTATTCGAAGAAGAACCAAACAAACAAGGGCCAACATAAATAAAGTGCACAAGCATATGAATAAAAATGCATCAAGCAAACAATCATGCCATGATGAATGATGCACAATTTGCATGGCAATAAAGTAGCATGGCATGGGTGAGGTGTGGAATACAAGGAATAATCATTTTATTGAGTTTTGACCACATTTTAACCTCAAAATAGTTGCTGTACCCATTATATTTATATGATGCATGCTGCAAAACAGATGATGGAATGCATAAACAGAAAGGTCTCGTCGAGCTAATCATTTTAGACATATTATTTGTTAAATTTGGAGTTATAAAACAAAAGTTATTAATTAATTAAGGAAAAAAGTGCATTTTATTGTAATTTTAATTAACTTTGAAAATGAAGTGTCCAAAATATATTTTGAATGGCATATTTGAAATCCTCACATTTTTCTGATTTGGAAAACATATATTATTTGTTTTATTTGGAAATATATTTTGAAAGTTATTTAAAAACAGATTTAAATTTGAATTTGGATTAAATTTGAAAAGATTTGAATTAAAACAGAAAAGCAGAAAATACTTTTGTTACTCGCCCAGAGCTAGCCACAGCCAATTACAGGTGGGGCCAGAGCTGACTCAGCAGCACATCGCACTGAAATCCTTCTGCCACCGCGAGCTGAGCTAGCCTCAGAGACAGACAGGCGGGCCCGACAGTGACTTCGGCCCCACGTGACAGCGAAGGCCCAGGGTGGACCACGTGGCGTCGCTAGGGGAGCGCGGGTTGAGGTTTACGAAAGCCTGGGTGTTTTCTGCAAAACGAACACAGCCGCTGACAGGTGGGACGGAGGGGAGCGCGGGTTGACGAGATCAAAAAGGTGGGGGGATATTCGCTAAACTGCCATGGCCACTGTGGATCTTCCCCCGCGGACGGATCGGTGCTCACACGCGCAGCGCGCGGCGCGCGAGGAACTCGAACCTGCGACCTGGGGCTCGCGCTCGGCGGCGGTTACCGCTGCGGTAGGCTAGGCTTGGTGTCAGGAGAGCGGGCGGGGCCTAGATATGGGCTAGGCGGTGCGGGAGCGAGCAAACCGAAAACGAGCGGCGGCGCGCGAGGTGCGCTCGACGAAAGGTCCGGCGGATCTAGGGCTGCACGGCAAAGGGGACCATGTCAGGGAGGTACAGGGGCTCACCGAGAGGGTGCTGGCGTAGTTGGTTCGGGCAGAGGCGCTGGCGATCGTCGACGACGCAGAGGCCGAGCATAGCTAGGGTTCCGGCGAGACGCGTCGGCGTGCAGGGTACAGGGGACCGTCTCCTCCTCGCTGGCGCGGATGGGGGCGATGCAGAGGGTGCCCCACGGCTCCTCGACCACCTCCACGATGGGCACGCCGGCTGGATCGATGAGGGGCAGAGGTAGACGGCGTCGGCTGGCATCGGGGTCTGGCGGCGGTGGAGAGGGAGGGAGGAGCGGCAGGCGCCGGGGCAGATCTGGGGAGGTAGCAGGTGAGCGAGAGGGAGGGAAAAGCAGAGAGGGAGAGGGGTGCCGTGGGGAGTGGGGTAGATTGAAAAGGTGGCTCGGGTGCCCCTTTTCCTCCTACCACCTCACGTGCTCGAGCTGGGACAGAGGCAGGGCAGGTAGGGGGAGGCTTCCAGGTGGAACCAGAGGGCGTCCAAGGAGGGCCAGGCTCGGGGTGGGGCACAACAGGCAGAGAGAGAGGAGAAAGGAGGAGAGGGGAGGCTCGGCTAGGGTTGCACTAGGGTTGGGTTAGGGTTTGGTGGCCTTGGTTTGGGGCTTGGGTGGGTTGGTAGCTAGGGCAGGGGAAGGGTAGCCTCGGCAAGAGTGGTTAGGGTAGAGGGTTGGGGAGAGAGGAGCTAGAGAGAGAGGGGTTTTAGGGTTTAGGTGAGAGGGGGATGTGAGGGTTAGGGTTAGGTATGGAATAAGAGGGGTATGGTGATGATCACACTTGATCATGCAAAGCATAACCAAGTAGATGAAGAAAAAGACCCAAGACAAGGAAAGACAAAAAGGTGGAAAGGTTTAGAGAGGAAGGTGAGGGAAAGAGAGAGAGAGAGGGATGTGTGTGGTTTAGATTCACTCAAAATTCAAATAAAATCCAAAGGACAAGCAAAAAGGGGGTACTTGCATGGCCCATGCAAAGTATTTAATACCATGTTTATTTTGTGAAAACAATTATATCACATGGCCTTAATCTTATGCATTCCCACAAGTGGAATAAAGCCAAACCAAGAATTTAAAAGAAAGCCCCAAGTGGAATAGATGGAGATGATCACATTGGATTATAATTGGGACTTGCTAGTGTGTATATTCCACTAGATGATTACTAGTCCCAAAATATTCCCACATGAGCATAAATCCATAATAATCCATATGGAAGCTAGGAAAAAGGGTTCCACTCACAAGGCATGCAAAGGTGGCCATGTGGCTCTCATATATCAATAATGTGAAAACAACATGATGCCAAGATGAGAGCATGTGGATAAAGAATTGGATCCATCCCAACCCACATGAGCTAGAGGTAAACTCCATAAGTGCCAAGCTCATATTTAGTTGGATGGTGGAATTATAAGGTGGTGAAAGAAAAGGTGGTGGAGTTGAATAAAAGATATGCCCCCAACTCAACTTGGGCATTTAAACAATATATCAACAACCAAATACAATATCAAGAGGCAAATACAATTAATAATGCATATGAGATAAGAACCAAATGGAAAAGGGTTTTATATGATGCTCAAATGCAAGGTGGCATGATGACATGAGCATGATATAATGATGATGCAACAATTTTATATATGAAGTAGCCATTATATAGACTAGACTAGTAGCATTGCAATTGTTAGACAATTGGGATGCTACATGGATCCATATGTGGATTGTGAAAAGATCACACATGCAATGACTCCAGTTGTTGTTAGTGAAAAGAACATACATGCAATGACACTGGTGGATCCATGTGTGGTCTCTGTAGAGAACACACATTTCAATGACACTGGTGGATCCATATGTGGTATGTGAAAAGAACACACATGCAACAACTCTGGTTGTTGTTAGTGAAATCAACACACATGCAATGACATTGGTGGATCCATAGGTGGTATGTGAGAAAAACATACAGTTCAATGACTCTGGTTGTTGTTACTAAAAAGAACACACATGCAATGACACTGGTGGATCCATATGTGGATTGTGAAAAGAGCACGCATGCAATGGCACTGGTGGATCCATATGTGGTATGTGAAAAGAACACACATGCAATGACTCCAGTTGTTGTTAGTGAAAATAACATACATTCAATGACACTAGTGGATCCATGTGTGGTCTCTGAAGAGAGCACACATTTCAATGACTCTGGTTGTTGTTAGTGAAAAGAACACACATGCAATGACACTAGTAGATCCATGTGTGGTCTCTGAAGAGACAACACATGCAATGACACTAGTTGTTACTAAAAAGAACACACATGCAATGACACTGGTGGATCCATGTGTGGATTGTGAAGAGAACACACCTGCAATGACACTAGTGGATCCATAGGTGGTATGTGAGAAGAACAGCCATGAAATGACTCTGGTTGTTGTTAGTAAAAAGAACACACATGCAATGACACTGGTGGATCCATAGGTGGATTGTGAAAAGAGCACACATGCAATGACTCCAGTTGTTGTTAGTGAAAAGAACACACATGCAATGACACTGGTTGTTGTTACTAAAAAGAACACACATGCAATGACACTGGTGGATCCATATGTGGATTGTGAAAAGAGCACACATGCAATGACTCCAGTTGTTGTTAGTGAAAAGAACATACATGCAATGCCACTGGTTGATCCATGTGTGGTCTCTGTAGAGAACACACATTTCAATGACACTCGTGGATCCATATGTGGTATGTGAAAAGATAATACATGCAATGACTCTGGTTGTTGTTAGTGAAAAGAACACACATGTAATGAAACTGGTGGATCCATAGGTGGTATGTGAAAATAACACACATTTCAATGACTCTGGTTGTTGTTACTAAAAATAACACACATGCAATGACACTGGTGGATCCATGGGTGGATTGTGAAAAGAGCACAAATGCAATGACACCGGTGGATCCATATGTGGTATGTGAAAATAACACACATGCAATGAATCTGGTTGTTGTTAGTGAAAAGAACACACATGCAATGACACAGGTGGATCCATAGGTGGTATGTGAAAAGAACACACATTTCAATGACTCTGGTTGTTGTTATTAAAAATAACACACATGCAATGACACTGGTGGATCCATATGTGGATTGTGAAAAGAGCACACATGCAATGACACTGGTGGATCCATGTGTGGATTGTGAAGAGAACACACATGCAATGACACTGGTGGATCCATAGGTAGTATGTGAGAAGAACAACCATGAAATGACTCTGGTTGTTGTTAGTAAAAAGAACACACATGCAATGACACTGGTGGATCCATAGGTGGATTGTGAAAAGAGCACACATGCAATGACTCTAGTTGTTGTTAGTGAAAAGAACACACATGCAATGACACTGGTTGTTGTTACTAAAAAGAACACACATCCAATGACACTGATGGATCCATATGTGGATTGCGAAAAGAGCACACATGCAATGACTCAAGTTGTTGTTAGTGAAAATAACATACATGCAATGACACTGGTGGATCCATGTGTGGTCTATGTAGAGAACACACATCTCAATGAGACTCGTGGATCCATATGTGGTATGTGAAAAGAACACACATGCAATGACTCTGGTTGTTGTTAGTGAAAAGAACACACATGCAATGACACTGGTGGATCCATAGGTGGTTTGTGAAAAGAACACAAATTTCAATGACTCTGGTTGTTGTTTCTAAAAATAACACACATGCAATGACACTGGTGGATCCATGGGTGGATTGTGAAAAGAGCACACATGCAATGACACCGGTGGATCCATATGTGGTATGTGAAAAGAACACACATGCAATGAATCTGGTTGTTGTTAGGGAAAAGAACACACATGCAATGACACAGGTGGATCCATAGGTGGTATGTGAAAAGAACACACATTTCAATGACTCTGGTTGTTGTTATTAAAAATAACACACATGCAATGACACTGGTGGATCCATATGTGGATTGTGAAAAGAGCACACATGCAATGGCACTGGTGGATCCATGTGTGGATTGTGAAGAGAACACACATGCAATGACATTGGTGGATCCATAGGTAGTATGTGAGAAGAACAACCATGAAATGACTCTCGTTGTTGTTAGTAAAAAGAACACACATGCAATGAAACTAGTGGATCCATAGCTGGATTGTGAAAAGAGCACACATGCAATGACTCTAGTTGTTATTAGTGAAAAGAACACACATGCAATGACACTGGTTGTTGTTACTAAAAAGAACACACATCCAATGACACTGATGGATCCATATGTCGATTGTGAAAAGAGCACACATGCAATGACTCAAGTTGTTGTTAGTGAAAAGAACATACATGCAATGACACTGGTGGATCCATGTGTGGTCTCTGTAGAGAACACACATCTCAATGAGACTGGTGGATCCATATGTGGTATGTGAAAAGAACACACATGCAATGACTCTGGTTGTTGTTAGTGAAAAGAACACACATGCAATGACACTGGTGGATCCATAGGTGGTTTGTGAAAAGAACACACATTTCAATGACTCTGGTTGTTGTTTCTAAAAATAACACACATGCAAAGACACTGGTGGATCCATGGGTGGATTGTGAAAAGAGCACACATGCAATGACACCGGTGGATCCATATGTGGTATGTGAAAAGAACACACATGCAATGACTCTAGTTGTTGTTAGTGAAAAGAACACACATGCAATGACACAGGTGGATCCATGCATGGTCTCTAAAGAGAACACACATGCAATGAGACCGGTTGTTGTTACTAAAAATAACACACATGCAATGACACTGGTGGATCCATAGGTGGTATGTGAGGAGAACAACCATGAAATCACTCTGGCTGTTGTTAGTAAAAAGAACACACATGCAAGGACTCCAGTTGTTGTTAGTGAAAAGAACACACATGCAATGACTCCAGTTGTTGTTAGTGAAAAGAACACACATGCTATGACTCCAGTTGTTGTTATTGAAAAGAACACACATGCAATGACTCTAGTTGTTGTTACTAAAAAGAACACACATGCAATGACACTAGTGGATCCATAGGTGGTAAGTGAGAAGAACAGCCATGAAATGACTCTGGTTGTTGTTAGTAAAAAGAACACACATGCAATGACACTGGTGGATCCATAGGTGGATTGTGAAAAGAGCACACATGCAATGACTCCAGTTGTTGTTAGTGAAAAGAACACACATGCAATGACACTGGTTGTTGTTACTAAAAAGAACACACATGCAATGAGACTCGTGGATCCATATGTGGATTGTGAAAAGAGCACACATGCAATGACTCCAGTTGTTGTTAGTGAAAAGAACATACATGCAATGACACTGGTTGATCCATGTGTGGTCTCTATAGAGAACACACATTTCAATGACACTCGTGGATCCATATGTGGTATGTGAAAAGAACACACATGCAATTACTCTAGTTGTTGTTAGTGAAAAGAACACACATGTAATGAAACTGGTGGATCCATAGGTGGTATGTGAAAATAACACACATTTCAATGACTCTGGTTGTTGTTACTAAAAATAACACACATGCAATGACACTGGTGGATCCATGTGTGGTCTCTGTAGAGAACACACATCTCAATGAGACTCGTGGATCCATATGTGGTATGTGAAAAGAACACACATGCAATGACTCTGGTTGTTGTTAGTGAAAAGAACACACATGCAATGACACTGGTGGATCCATAGGTGGTTTGTGAAAAGAACACAAATTTCAATGACTCTGGTTGTTGTTTCTAAAAATAACACACATGCAATGACACTGGTGGATCCATGGGTGGATTGTGAAAAGAGCACACATGCAATGACACCGGTGGATCCATATGTGGTATGTGAAAAGAACACACATGCAATGAATCTAGTTGTTGTTAGGGAAAAGAACACACATGCAATGACACAGGTGGATCCATAGGTGGTATGTGAAAAGAACACACATTTCAATGACTCTGGTTGTTGTTATTAAAAATAACACACATGCAATGACACTGGTGGATCCATATGTGGATTGTGAAAAGAGCACACATGCAATGGCACTGGTGGATCCATGTGTGGATTGTGAAGAGAACACACATGCAATGACATTGGTGGATCCATAGGTAGTATGTGAGAAGAACAACCATGAAATGACTCTCGTTGTTGTTAGTAAAAAGAACACACATGCAATGAAACTAGTGGATCCATAGCTGGATTGTGAAAAGAGCACACATGCAATGACTCTAGTTGTTATTAGTGAAAAGAACACACATGCAATGACACTGGTTGTTGTTACTAAAAAGAACACACATCCAATGACACTGATGGATCCATATGTCGATTGTGAAAAGAGCACACATGCAATGACTCAAGTTGTTGTTAGTGAAAAGAACATACATGCAATGACACTGGTGGATCCATGTGTGGTCTCTGTAGAGAACACACATCTCAATGAGACTGGTGGATCCATATGTGGTATGTGAAAAGAACACACATGCAATGACTCTGGTTGTTGTTAGTGAAAAGAACACACATGCAATGACACTGGTGGATCCATAGGTGGTTTGTGAAAAGAACACACATTTCAATGACTCTGGTTGTTGTTTCTAAAAATAACACACATGCAAAGACACTGGTGGATCCATGGGTGGATTGTGAAAAGAGCACACATGCAATGACACCGGTGGATCCATATGTGGTATGTGAAAAGAACACACATGCAATGACTCTAGTTGTTGTTAGTGAAAAGAACACACATGCAATGACACAGGTGGATCCATGCATGGTCTCTAAAGAGAACACACATGCAATGAGACCGGTTGTTGTTACTAAAAATAACACACATGCAATGACACTGGTGGATCCATAGGTGGTATGTGAGGAGAACAACCATGAAATCACTCTGGCTGTTGTTAGTAAAAAGAACACACATGCAAGGACTCCAGTTGTTGTTAGTGAAAAGAACACACATGCAATGACTCCAGTTGTTGTTAGTGAAAAGAACACACATGCTATGACTCCAGTTGTTGTTATTGAAAAGAACACACATGCAATGACTCTAGTTGTTGTTACTAAAAAGAACACACATGCAATGACACTAGTGGATCCATAGGTGGTAAGTGAGAAGAACAGCCATGAAATGACTCTGGTTGTTGTTAGTAAAAAGAACACACATGCAATGACACTGGTGGATCCATAGGTGGATTGTGAAAAGAGCACACATGCAATGACTCCAGTTGTTGTTAGTGAAAAGAACACACATGCAATGACACTGGTTGTTGTTACTAAAAAGAACACACATGCAATGAGACTCGTGGATCCATATGTGGATTGTGAAAAGAGCACACATGCAATGACTCCAGTTGTTGTTAGTGAAAAGAACATACATGCAATGACACTGGTTGATCCATGTGTTGTCTCTGTAGAGAACACACATTTCAATGACACTCGTGGATCCATATGTGGTATGTGAAAAGAACACACATGCAATTACTCTAGTTGTTGTTAGTGAAAAGAACACACATGTAATGAAACTGGTGGATCCATAGGTGGTATGTGAAAATAACACACATTTCAATGACTCTGGTTGTTGTTACTAAAAATAACACACATGCAATGACACTGGTGGATCCATGGGTGGATTGTGAAAAGAGCACAAATGCAATGACACCGGTGGATCCATATGTGGTATGTGAAAATAACACACATGCAATGAATCTGGTTGTTGTTAGTGAAAAGAACACACATGCAATGACACAGGTGGATCCATAGGTGGTATGTGAAAAGAACACACATTTCAATGACTCTGGTTGTTGTTATTAAAAATAACACACATGCAATGACACTGGTGGATCCATATGTGGATTGTGAAATGAGCACACATGCAATGACACTGGTGGATCCATGTGTGGATTGTGAAGAGAACACACATGCAATGACATTGGTGGATCCATAGGTAATATGTGAGAAGAACAACCATGAAATGACTCTGGTTGTTGTTAGTAAAAAGAACACACATGCAATGACACTGGTGGATCCATAGCTGGATTGTGAAAAGAGCACACATGCAATGACTCTAGTTGTTGTTAGTGAAAAGAACACACATGCAATGACACTGGTTGTTGTTACTAAAAAGAACACACATCCAATGACACTGATGGATCCATATGTGGATTGTGAAAAGAGCACACATGCAATGACTCCAGTTGTTGTTAGTGAAAAGAACATACATGCAATGACACTGGTGGATCCATGTGTGGTCTCTGTAGAGAACACACATCTCAATGAGACTGGTGGATCCATATGTGGTATGTGAAAAGAACACACATGCAATGACTCTGGTTGTTGTTAGTTAAAAGAACACACATGCAATGACACTGGTGGATCCATAGGTGGTTTGTGAAAACAACACACATTTCAATGACTCTGGTTGTTGTTTCTAAAAATAACACACATGCAATGACACTGGTGGATCCATGGGTGGATTGTGAAAAGAGCACACATGCAATGACACCGGTGGATCCATATGTGGTATGTGAAAAGAACACACATGCAATGAATCTGGTTGTTGTTAGTGAAAAGAACACACATGCAATGACACAGGTGGATCCACAGGTGGTATGTGAAAAGAACACACATTTCAATGACTCTGGTTGTTGTTATTAAAAATAACACACATGCAATGACACTGGTGGATCCACATGTGGATTGTGAAAAGAGCACACATGCAATGACACTGGTGGATCCATGTGTGGTCTCTAAAGAGAACACACATGCAATGACATTGGTGGATCCATAGGTAGTATGTGAGAAGAACAACCATGAAATGACTCTCGTTGTTGTTAGTAAAAAGAACACACATGCAATGACACTAGTGGATCCATAGCTGGATTGTGAAAAGAGCACACATGCAATGACTCTAGTTGTTATTAGTGAAAAGAATACACATGCAATGACACTGGTTGTTGTTACTAAAAAGAACACACATCTAATGACATTGATGGATCCATATGTGGATCGTGAAAAGAGCACACATGCAATGACTCTAGTTGTTGTTAGTGAAAAGAACATACATGCAATGACACTGGTGGATCCATGTGTGGTCTCTGTAGAGAACACACATCTCAATGAGACTGGTGGATCCATATGTGGTATGTGAAAACAACACACATGCAATGACTCTGGTTGTTGTTAGTGAAAAGAACACACATGCAATCACACAGGTGGATCCATAGGTGGTTTGTGAAAAGAACACACATTTCAATGACTCTGGTTGTTGTTTCTAAAAATAACACACATGCAATGACACTGGTGGATCAATGGGTGGATTGTGAAAAGAGCACACATGCAATGACACCGGTGGATCCATATGTGGTATGTGAAAAGAACACACATGCAATGACTCCAGTTGTTGTTAGTGAAAAGAACACACATGCAATGACACAGGTGGATCCATGCATGGTCTCTAAAGATAACACACATGCAATGAGACCGGTTGTTGTTACTAAAAAGAACACACATGCAATGACACTGGTGGATCCATAGGTGGTATGTGAGGAGAACAACCATGAAATGACTCTGGTTGTTGTTAGTAAAAAGAACACACATGCAATGACTCTAGTTGTTGTTAGTGAAAAGAACACACATGCAATGACTCCAGTTGTTGTTAGTGAAAAGAACACACATGCAATGACTCCAGTTGTTGTTAGTGAAAAGAACACACATGCAATGACTCCAGTTGTTGTTACTAAAAAGAACACACATGCAATGACACTGGTGGATCCATAGGTGGTATGTGAGAAGAACAGCCATGAAATGACTCTGGTTGTTGTTAGTAAAAAGAACACACATGCAATGACACTGGTGGATCCATAGGTGTATTGTGAAAAGAGCACACATGCAATGAATCCAGTTGTTGTTAGTGAAAACAACACACATGCAATGACACTGGTTGTTGTTACTAAAAAGAACACACATGCAATGACACTGGTGGATCCATATGTGGATTGTGAAAAGAGCACACATGCAATGAATCCAGTTGTTGTTAGTGAAAAGAACATACATGCAATGACACTGGTGGATCCATGTGTGGTCTCTGTAGAGAACACACATCTCAATGAGACTGGTGGATCCATATGTGGTATGTGAAAAGAACACACATGCAATGACTCTAGTTGTTGTTAGTGAAAAGAACACACATGCAATGACACTGGTGGATCCATAGGTGGTTTGTGAAAAGAACACACATTTCAATGACTCTGGTTGTTGTTTCTAAAAATAACACACATGCAATGACACTGGTGGATCCATGGGTGGATTGTGAAAAGAGCACACATGCAATGACACCGGTGGATCCATATGTGGTATGTGAAAAGAACACACATGCAATGAATCTGGTTGTTGTTAGTGAAAAGAACACACATGCAATGACACAGGTGGATCCATAGGTGGTATGTGAAAAGAACACACATTTCAATGACTCTGGTTGTTGTTATTAAAAATAACACACATGCAATGACACTGGTGGATCCATATGTGGATTGTGAAAAGAGCACACATGCAATGACACTGGTGGATCCATGTGTGGATTGTGAAGAGAACACACATGCTATGACATTGGTGGATCCATAGGTAGTATGTGAGAAGAACAACCATGAAATGACTCTGGTTGTTGTTAGTAAAAAGAACACACATGCAATGACACTAGTGGATCCATAGCTGGATTGTGAAAAGAGCACACATGAAATGACTCTAGTTGTTATTAGTGAAAAGAACACACATGCAATGACACTGGTTGTTGTTACTAAAAAGAACACACATCCAATGACACCGGTGGATCCATATGTGGTCTCTGAAGAGAGCACACATTTCAATGACTCTGGTTGTTGTTAGTAAAAAGAACACACATGCAATGACACTGGTGGATCCATGTGTGGTCTCTGTAGAGAACACACATCTCAATGAGACTGGTGGATCCATATGTGGTATGTGAAAAGAACACACATGCAGTGACTCTGGTTGTTGTTAGTGAAAAGAACACACATGCAATGACACTGGTGGATCCATAGGTGGTTTGTGAAAAGAACACACATTTCAATGACTCTGGTTGTTGTTTCTAAAAATAACACACATGCAATGACACTGGTGGATCCATGGGTGGATTGTGAAAAGAGCACACATGCAATGACACCGATGGATCCATATGTGGTATGTGAAAAGAACACACATGCAATGACTCCAGTTGTTGTTAGTGAAAAGAACACACATGCAATGACACAGGTGGATCCATGCATGGTCTCTAAAGAGAACACACATGCAATGAGACCGGTTGTTGTTACTAAAAAGAACACACATGCAATGACACTGGTGGATCCATAGGTGGTATGTGAGGAGAACAACCATGAAATGACTCTGGTTGTTGTTAGTAAAAAGAACACACATGCAATGACTCCAGTTGTTGTTAGTGAAAAGAACACACATGCAATGACTCCAGTTGTTGTTAGTGAAAAGAACACACATGCAATGACTAAAGTTGTTGTTAGTGAAAAGAACACACATGCAATGACTCCAGTTGTTGTTACTAAAAAGAACACACATGCAATGACACTGGTTGATCCATAGGTGGTATGTGAGAAGAACAGCCATGAAATGACTCTGGTTGTTGTTAGTAAAAAGAACACACATGCAATGACACTGGTGGATCCATAGGTGGATTGTGAAAAGAGCACACATGCAATGACTCCAGTTGTTGTTAGTGAAAATAACACACATGCAATGACACTGGTTGTTGTTACTAAAAAGAACACACATGCAATGACACTGGTGGATCCATATGTGGATTGTGAAAAGAGCACACATGCAATGACTCCAGTTGTTGTTAGTGAAAAGAACATACATGCAATGACACTGATGGATCCATGTGTGGTCTCTGTAGAGAACACACATCTCAATGAGACTGGTGGATCCATATGTGGTATGTGAAAAGAACACACATGCAATGACTCTGGTGGTTGTTAGTGAAAAGAACACACATGCAATGACACTGGTGGATCCATAGGTGGTTTGTGAAAAGAACACACATTTCAATGACTCTGGTTGTTGTTTCTAAAAATAACACACATGCAATGACACTGGTGGATCCATGGGTGGATTGTGAAAAGAGCACACATGCAATGACACCGGTGGATCCATATGTGGTATGTGAAAAGAACACACATGCAATGAATCTGGTTGTTGTTAGTGAAAAGAACACACATGCAATGACACAGGTGGATCCATAGGTGGTATGTGAAAAGAACACACATTTCAATGACTCTGGTTGTTGTTATTAAAAATAACACACATGCAATGACACTGGTGGATCCATATGTGGATTGTGAAAAGAGCACACATGCAATGACACTGGTGGATCCATGTGTGGATTGTGAAGAGAACACACATGCAATGACATTGGTGGATCCATAGGTAGTATGTGAGAAGAACAACCATGAAATGACTCTGGTTGTTGTTAGTAAAAAGAACACACATGCAATGACACTGGTGGATCCATAGCTGGATTGTGAAAAGAGCACACATGCAATGACTCTAGTTGTTGTTAGTGAAAAGAACACACATGCAATGACACTAGTTGTTGTTACTAAAAAGAACACACATCCAATGACACTGATGGATCCATATTTGGATTGAGAAAAGAGCACACATGCAAGGACTCCAGTTGTCGTTAGTGAAAAGAACATACATGCAATGGCACTGGTGGATCCATGTGTGGTCTCTGTAGAGAACACACATCTCAATGAGACTGGTGGATCCATATGTGGTATGTGAAAAGAACACACATGCAATGACTCTGGTTGTTGTTAGTGAAAAGAACACACATGCAATGACACTGGTGGATCCATAGGTGGTTTGTGAAAAGAACACACATTTCAATGACTCTGGTTGTTGTTTCTAAAAATAACACACATGCAATGACACTGGTGGATCCATGGGTGGATTGTGAAAAGAGCACACATGCAATGACACCGGTGGATCCATATGTGGTATGTGACAAGAACACACATGCAATGAATCTGGTTGTTGTTAGTGAAAAGAACACACATGCAATGACACAGGTGGATCGATAGGTGGTATGTGAAAAGAACACACATTTGAATGACTCTGGTTGTTGTTATTAAAAATAACACACATGCAATGACACTGGTGGATCCATATGTGGATTGTGAAAAGAGCACACATGCAATGACACTGGTGGATCCATGTGTGGATTGTGAAGAGAACACACATGCAATGACATTGGTGGATCCATAGGTAGTATGTGAGAAGAACAACCATGAAATGACTCTGGTTGTTGTTAGTAAAAAGAACACACATGCAATGACACTAGTGGATCCATAGCTGGATTGTGAAAAGAGCACACATGAAATGACTCTAGTTGTTATTAGTGAAAAGAACACACATGCAATGACACTGGTTGTTGTTACTAAAAAGAACACACATCCAATGACACCGGTGGATCCATATGTGGTCTCTGAAGAGAGCACACATTTCAATGACTCTGGTTGTTGTTAGTAAAAAGAACACACATGCAATGACACTGGTGGATCCATGTGTGGTCTCTGTAGAGAACACACATCTCAATGAGACTGGTGGATCCATATGTGGTATGTGAAAAGAACACACATGCAGTGACTCTGGTTGTTGTTAGTGAAAAGAACACACATGCAATGACACTGGTGGATCCATAGGTGGTTTGTGAAAAGAACACACATTTCAATGACTCTGGTTGTTGTTTCTAAAAATAACACACATGCAATGACACTGGTGGATCCATGGGTGGATTGTGAAAAGAGCACACATGCAATGACACCGATGGATCCATATGTGGTATGTGAAAGGAACACACATGCAATGACTCCAGTTGTTGTTAGTGAAAAGAACACACATGCAATGACACAGGTGGATCCATGCATGGTCTCTAAAGAGAACACACATGCAATGAGACCGGTTGTTGTTACTAAAAAGAACACACATGCAATGACACTGGTGGATCCATAGGTGGTATGTGAGGAGAACAACCATGAAATGACTCTGGTTGTTGTTAGTAAAAAGAACACACATGCAATGACTCCAGTTGTTGTTAGTGAAAAGAACACACATGCAATGACTCCAGTTGTTGTTAGTGAAAAGAACACACATGCAATGACTAAAGTTGTTGTTAGTGAAAAGAACACACATGCAATGACTCCAGTTGTTGTTACTAAAAAGAACACACATGCAATGACACTGGTTGATCCATAGGTGGTATGTGAGAAGAACAGCCATGAAATGACTCTGGTTGTTGTTAGTAAAAAGAACACACATGCAATGACACTGGTGGATTGTGAAAAGAGCACACATGCAATGACTCCAGTTGTTGTTACTGAAAATAACACACATGCAATGACACTGGTTGTTGTTACTAAAAAGAACACACATGCAATGACACTGGTGGATCCATATGTGGATTGTGAAAGGAGCACACATGCAATGACTCCAGTTGTTGTTAGTGAAAAGAACATACATGCAATGACACTGGTGGATCCATGTGTGGTCTCTGTAGAGAACACACATCTCAATGAGACTGGTGGATCCATATGTGGTATGTGAAAAGAACACACATGCAATGACTCTGGTTGTTGTTAGTGAAAAGAACACACATGCAATGACACTGGTGGATCCATAGGTGGTATGTGAGAAGAACACACATTTCAATGACTCTGGTTGTTGTTTCTAAAAATAACACACATGCAATGACACTGGTGGATCCATGGGTGGATTGTGAAAAGAGCACACATGCAATGACACCGGTGGATCCATATGTGGTATGTGAAAAGAACACACATGCAATGAATCTGGTTGTTGTTAGTGAAAAGAACACACATGCAATGACACAGGTGGATCCATAGGTGGTATGTGAAAAGAACACACATTTCAATGACTCTGGTTGTTGTTATTAAAAATAACACACATGCAATGACACTGGTGGATCCATGTGTGGATTGTGAAAAGAGCACACATGCAATGACACTGGTGGATCCATGTGTGGATTGTGAAGAGAACACACATGCAATGACATTGGTGGATCCATAGGTAGTATGTGAGAAGAACAACCATGAAATGACTCTGGTTGTTGTTAGTAAAAAGAACACACATGCAATGACACTGGTGGATCCATAGCTGGATTGTGAAAAGAGCACACATGCAATGACTCTAGTTGTTGTTAGTGAAAAGAACACACATGCAATGACACTAGTTGTTGTTACTAAAAAGAACACACATCCAATGACACTGATGGATCCATATTTGGATTGAGAAAAGAGCACACATGCAAGGACTCCAGTTGTCGTTAGTGAAAAGAACATACATGCAATGGCACTGGTGGATCCATGTGTGGTCTCTGTAGAGAACACACATCTCAATGAGACTGGTGGATCCATATGTGGTATGTGAAAAGAACACACATGCAATGACTCTGGTTGTTGTTAGTGAAAAGAACACACATGCAATGACACTGGTGGATCCATAGGTGGTTTGTGAAAAGAACACACATTTCAATGACTCTGGTTGTTGTTTCTAAAAATAACACACATGCAATGACACTGGTGGATCCATGGGTGGATTGTGAAAAGAGCACACATGCAATGACACCGGTGGATCCATATGTGGTATGTGACAAGAACACACATGCAATGAATCTGGTTGTTGTTAGTGAAAAGAACACACATGCAATGACACAGGTGGATCGATAGGTGGTATGTGAAAAGAACACACATTTGAATGACTCTGGTTGTTGTTATTAAAAATAACACACATGCAATGACACTGGTGGATCCATATGTGGATTGTGAAAAGAGCACACATGCAATGACACTGGTGGATCCATGTGTGGATTGTGAAGAGAACACACATGCAATGACATTGGTGGATCCATAGGTAGTATGTGAGAAGAACAACCATGAAATGACTCTGGTTGTTGTTAGTAAAAAGAACACACATGCAATGACACTAGTGGATCCATAGCTGGATTGTGAAAAGAGCACACATGAAATGACTCTAGTTGTTATTAGTGAAAAGAACACACATGCAATGACACTGGTTGTTGTTACTAAAAAGAACACACATCCAATGACACCGGTGGATCCATATGTGGTCTCTGAAGAGAGCACACATTTCAATGACTCTGGTTGTTGTTAGTAAAAAGAACACACATGCAATGACACTGGTGGATCCATGTGTGGTCTCTGTAGAGAACACACATCTCAATGAGACTGGTGGATCCATATGTGGTATGTGAAAAGAACACACATGCAGTGACTCTGGTTGTTGTTAGTGAAAAGAACACACATGCAATGACACTGGTGGATCCATAGGTGGTTTGTGAAAAGAACACACATTTCAATGACTCTGGTTGTTGTTTCTAAAAATAACACACATGCAATGACACTGGTGGATCCATGGGTGGATTGTGAAAAGAGCACACATGCAATGACACCGATGGATCCATATGTGGTATGTGAAAGGAACACACATGCAATGACTCCAGTTGTTGTTAGTGAAAAGAACACACATGCAAAGACACAGGTGGATCCATGCATGGTCTCTAAAGAGAACACACATGCAATGAGACCGGTTGTTGTTACTAAAAAGAACACACATGCAATGACACTGGTGGATCCATAGGTGGTATGTGAGGAGAACAACCATGAAATGACTCTGGTTGTTGTTAGTAAAAAGAACACACATGCAATGACTCCAGTTGTTGTTAGTGAAAAGAACACACATGCAATGACTCCAGTTGTTGTTAGTGAAAAGAACACACATGCAATGACTAAAGTTGTTGTTAGTGAAAAGAACACACATGCAATGACTCCAGTTGTTGTTACTAAAAAGAACACACATGCAATGACACTGGTTGATCCATAGGTGGTATGTGAGAAGAACAGCCATGAAATGACTCTGGTTGTTGTTAGTAAAAAGAACACACATGCAATGACACTGGTGGATTGTGAAAAGAGCACACATGCAATGACTCCAGTTGTTGTTACTGAAAATAACACACATGCAATGACACTGGTTGTTGTTACTAAAAAGAACACACATGCAATGACACTGGTGGATCCATATGTGGATTGTGAAAGGAGCACACATGCAATGACTCCAGTTGTTGTTAGTGAAAAGAACATACATGCAATGACACTGGTGGATCCATGTGTGGTCTCTGTAGAGAACACACATCTCAATGAGACTGGTGGATCCATATGTGGTATGTGAAAAGAACACACATGCAATGACTCTGGTTGTTGTTAGTGAAAAGAACACACATGCAATGACACTGGTGGATCCATAGGTGGTATGTGAGAAGAACACACATTTCAATGACTCTGGTTGTTGTTTCTAAAAATAACACACATGCAATGACACTGGTGGATCCATGGGTGGATTGTGAAAAGAGCACACATGCAATGACACCGGTGGATCCATATGTGGTATGTGAAAAGAACACACATGCAATGAATCTGGTTGTTGTTAGTGAAAAGAACACACATGCAATGACACAGGTGGATCCATAGGTGGTATGTGAAAAGAACACACATTTCAATGACTCTGGTTGTTGTTATTAAAAATAACACACATGCAATGACACTGGTGGATCCATATGTGGATTGTGAAAAGAGCACACATGCAATGACACTGGTGGATCCATGTGTGGATTGTGAAGAGAACACACATGCAATGACATTGGTGGATCCATAGGTAGTATGTGAGAAGAACAACCATGAAATGACTCTGGTTGTTGTTAGTAAAAAGAACACACATGCAATGACACTGGTGGATCCATAGCTGGATTGTGAAAAGAGCACACATGCAATGACTCTAGTTGTTGTTAGTGAAAAGAACACACATGCAATGACACTAGTTGTTGTTACTAAAAAGAACACACATCCAATGACACTGATGGATCCATATTTGGATTGAGAAAAGAGCACACATGCAAGGACTCCAGTTGTCGTTAGTGAAAAGAACATACATGCAATGGCACTGGTGGATCCATGTGTGGTCTCTGTAGAGAACACACATCTCAATGAGACTGGTGGATCCATATGTGGTATGTGAAAAGAACACACATGCAATGACTCTGGTTGTTGTTAGTGAAAAGAACACACATGCAATGACACTGGTGGATCCATAGGTGGTTTGTGAAAAGAACACACATTTCAATGACTCTGGTTGTTGTTTCTAAAAATAACACACATGCAATGACACTGGTGGATCCATGGGTGGATTGTGAAAAGAGCACACATGCAATGACACCGGTGGATCCATATGTGGTATGTGACAAGAACACACATGCAATGAATCTGGTTGTTGTTAGTGAAAAGAACACACATGCAATGACACAGGTGGATCGATAGGTGGTATGTGAAAAGAACACACATTTGAATGACTCTGGTTGTTGTTATTAAAAATAACACACATGCAATGACACTGGTGGATCCATATGTGGATTGTGAAAAGAGCACACATGCAATGACACTGGTGGATCCATGTGTGGATTGTGAAGAGAACACACATGCAATGACATTGGTGGATCCATAGGTAGTATGTGAGAAGAACAACCATGAAATGACTCTGGTTGTTGTTAGTAAAAAGAACACACATGCAATGACACTAGTGGATCCATAGCTGGATTGTGAAAAGAGCACACATGAAATGACTCTAGTTGTTATTAGTGAAAAGAACACACATGCAATGACACTGGTTGTTGTTACTAAAAAGAACACACATCCAATGACACCGGTGGATCCATATGTGGTCTCTGAAGAGAGCACACATTTCAATGACTCTGGTTGTTGTTAGTAAAAAGAACACACATGCAATGACACTGGTGGATCCATGTGTGGTCTCTGTAGAGAACACACATCTCAATGAGACTGGTGGATCCATATGTGGTATGTGAAAAGAACACACATGCAGTGACTCTGGTTGTTGTTAGTGAAAAGAACACACATGCAATGACACTGGTGGATCCATAGGTGGTTTGTGAAAAGAACACACATTTCAATGACTCTGGTTGTTGTTTCTAAAAATAACACACATGCAATGACACTGGTGGATCCATGGGTGGATTGTGAAAAGAGCACACATGCAATGACACCGATGGATCCATATGTGGTATGTGAAAGGAACACACATGCAATGACTCCAGTTGTTGTTAGTGAAAAGAACACACATGCAATGACACAGGTGGATCCATGCATGGTCTCTAAAGAGAACACACATGCAATGAGACCGGTTGTTGTTACTAAAAAGAACACACATGCAATGACACTGGTGGATCCATAGGTGGTATGTGAGGAGAACAACCATGAAATGACTCTGGTTGTTGTTAGTAAAAAGAACACACATGCAATGACTCCAGTTGTTGTTAGTGAAAAGAACACACATGCAATGACTCCAGTTGTTGTTAGTGAAAAAAACATACATGCAATGAAACCAGTGGATCCAAGTGTGGTCTCTGAAGAGAGAACACATTTCAATGACTCTGGTTGTTGTTAGTAAAAAGAACACACATGCAATGACACTGGTGGAACCATAGGTGGTCTCTGAAGAGAACACACACGCAATGACACTAGTTGTTGTTACTAAAAAGAACACACATGCAATGACACTGGTTGTTGTTACTAAAAAGAACACACATTCAATGACACTGGTGGATCCATATGTGGATTGTGATAAGAGCACACATGCAATGACTCCAGTTGTTGTTAGTGAAAAGAACATACATGCAATGACACTGGTGGATCCATGTGTGGTCTCTGTAGAAAACACACATTTCAATGACACTGGTGGATCCATATGTGGTATGTGAAACGAACACACATGCAATGACTCTGGTTGTTGTTAGTGAAATGAACACACATGCAATGACACTGGTGGATCCATAGGTGGTATGTGAGAAGAACACACATTTCAATGACTCTGGTTGTTGTTACTAAAAAGAACACAGATGCAATGACACTGGTGGATCCATATGTGGATTGTGAAAAGAGCACACATGCAATGACACTAGTGGATCCATATGTGGTATGTGAAAAGAACACACATGCAATGACTCCAGTTGTTGTTAGTGAAAATAACATACATGCAATTACACTGGTGGATCCATGTGTGGTCTCTAAAGAGAGCACACATTTCAATTTCTCTGGTTGTTGTTAGTGAAAAGAACACACATGCAATGACACTAGTAGATCCATGTGTGGTATCTGAAGAGAACACACATGCAATGACACTAGTTGTTGTTACTAAAAAGAACACACATGCAATGACACTAGTGGATCCATGTGTGGATTGTGAAGAGAACACACATGCAATGACACTGGTGGATCCATAGGTGGTATGTGAGAAGAACATCCATGAAATGACTCTGGTTGTTGTTAGTAAAAAGAACACACATGCAATGACACTGGTGGATCCATAGGTGGTCTCTGAAGAGAGCACACATGCAATGACTCCAGTTGTTGTTAGTGAAAATAACACACATGCAATGACACTGTTTGTTGTTACTAAAAAGAACACACCTGCAATGATACTGGTGGATCCATATGTGGATTGTGAAAAGAGCACACATGCAATGACTCCAGTTGTTGTTAGTGAAAAGAACATACATGCAATGACTCTGGTTAATCCATGTGTGGTCTCTGTAGAGAACACAAAGTTCAATGACACTGGTGGATCCATATGTAATATGTGAAAAGAACACACATGCAATGACTCTGGTTGTTGTTAGTGAAAAGAACACACATGCAATGAAACTGGTGGATCCATATGTGGTATATGAAAAGAACACACATTTCAACGACTCTGGTTGTTGTTACTAAAAAGAACACAGATGCAATGACACTGGTGGATCCATATGTGGATTGTGAAAAGAGTACACATGCAATGACACTGGTGGATCCATATGTGGTATGTGAAAAGAACACACATGCAATGACTCTGGTTGTTGTTAGTGAAAAGAACACACATGCAATGACACTGGTGGATGCATAGATGGTATGTGAAAAGAACACACATTTCAATGACTCTGGTTGTTGTTACTAAAAATAACACACATGCAATGACACTGGTGGATCCATAAGTGGATTTTGAAAAGAGCACACATGCAATGACACCGGTGGATCCATATGTGGTATGTGAAAAGAACACACATGCAATGACTCCAGCTGTTGTTAGTGAAAAGAACACACATGCAATGACACTGGTTGATCCATGTGTGGTCTCTGAAGAGAGCACACATTTCAGTGACTCTGGTTGTTGTTAGTAAAAAGAACACACATGCAATGACACTGGTGGATCCATAGGTGGTCTCTGAAGAGAACAAACATGCAATGACACTAGATGTTGTTACTAAAAAGAACACACATGCAAAACTAAAAAGAACACACATGCAATGACACTGGTGGATCCATATGTAGATTGTGAAAAGAGCACACATGCAATGACTCAAGTTGTTGTTAGTGAAAAGAACATACATGCAATGACATTGGTGGATCCATGTGTGGTCTCTGTAGAGAACATACATTTCAATGACACTGGTGGATCCATATGTGGTATGTGAAAAGAACACACATGCAATGACTCTGGTTGTTGTTAGTGAAAAGAACACACATGCAATGACACTGGTGGATCCATAGGTGGTATGTGAAAAGAACACACATTTCAATGACTCTGGTTGATGTTACTAAAAATAACACACATGCAATGACACTGGTGGATCCATATGTGGATTGTGAAAAGAGCACACATGAATGACACCGGTGGATCCATATGTGGTATGTGAAAAGAACACACATGCAATGATACTGGTGGATCCATGTCTGGTCTCTGAAGAGAACACACATGCAATGACACCGGTTGTTGTTAATAAAAAGAACACACATGCAATTACACTGGTGGATCCATAGGTGGTATGTGAGAAGAACAACCATGAAATGACTCTGGATGTTGTTAGTAAAAAGAACGCACATGCAATGACTCCAGTTGTTGTTAGTGAAAAGAACACAGATGCAATGACTCCAGTAGTTGTTAGTGAAAAGAACATACATGCATGACACCGGTGGATCCATGTGTAGTCTCTGAAGAGAGCACACATTTCAATGACTCTGGTTGTTGTTAGTAAAAAGAACACACATGCAATGAAACTGGTGGATCCATGTGTGGTCTCTGAAGAGAACACACATGCAATGACACTGGTTGTTGTTACTAAAAAGAACACACATGCAATGCCACTGGTGGATCCATAGGTGGTATGTGAGAAGAACAACCATGAAATGACTCTGGTTGTTGTTAGTAAAAAGAACACACATGCAATGCCACTGGTGGATCCATAGGTGGATTGTGAAAAGATCATACATGCAATGACTCCGGTTGTTGTTAGTGAAAAGAACACGCATGAAATGACACTGGTTGTTGTTACTAAAAAGAACACACATGCAATGACACTGATGGATCCATATGCGGATTGTGAAAAGATCACACATTCAATGACTCCAGTTGTTGTTAGTGAAAAGAACATACATGCAATGATACAGGTGGATCTATGTGTGGTCTCTATAGAGAACACACATTTCAATGAGACTGGTGGATCCATGTGTGGTATGTGAAAAGAACACACATGCAATGACTCTGGTTGTTGTTAGTGAAAAGAACACACATGCAATGACACTGGTGGATCCATAGGTGGTATGCGAAAAGAACACACATTTCAATGACGCTTGTTGTTGTTACTAAAAATAACACACATGCAATGACACTGGTGGATCCATGGGTGGATTGTGAAAAGAGTACACATGCAATGACACCGGTGGATCCATATGTGGTATGCGAAAAGAACACACATGCAAAGACTCCAGTTGTTGTTAGTGAAAAGAACACACATGCAATGACACTGGTGGAGCCATGTGTGGTCTCTGAAGAGAACACACATGCAATGACACCGGTTGTTGATACTAAAAAGAACACACATGCAATGACACTAGTGGATCCATAAGTGGTATGTGAGAAGAACAGCCATGAAATTACTCTGGTTGTTGTTAGTAAAAAGAAAACACATGCAATCACTCCAGTTGTTGTTATTGAAAAGAACACACATGCATTGACTCAAGTTATTGTTAGTGAAAAGAACATACATGCAATAACACCGGTGGATCCATGTGTGGTCTCTGAAGAGAGCACACATTGCAATGACTCTGGTTGTTGTTAGTAAAAAGAACACACATGCAATGACACTGGTGGATCCATAGGTGTTATGTGAGAAGAACACACATTTCAATGACTCTGGTTGTTGTTACTAAAAAGAACACAGATGCAATGACACTGGTGGATCCATATGTGGATTGTGAAAAGAGCACACATGCAATGACACTGGTGGATCCATATGTGGTATGTGAAAAGAACACACATGCAATGACTCCAGTTGTTTTTAGTGAAAATAACATACATGCAATGACACTGGTGGATCCATGTGTGGTCTCTGAAGAGAGCACACATTTCAATTTCTCTGGTTGTTGTTAGTGAAAATAACACACATGCAATGACACTAGTAGATCCATGTCTGGTATCTGAAGAGAACACACATGCAATGACACTAGTTGTTGTTACTAAAAAGAACACACATGCAATGACACTAGTGGATCCATGTGTGGTATGACACTGGTGGATCCATAGGTGGTCTCTGAAGAGAGCACACATGCAATGACTCCAGTTGTTGTTAGTGAAAATAACACACATGCAATGACACTAGTTGTTGTTACTAAAAAGAACACACATGCAATGATACTGGTGGATCCATATGTGGATTGTGAAAAGAGCACACATGCAATGACTCCAGTTGTTGTTAGTGAAAAGAACATACATGCAATGACTCTGGTTAATCCATGTGTGGTCTCTATAGAGAACACACAGTTCAATGACACTAGTGGATCCATATGTAAAATGTGAAAAGAACACACATGCAATGACTCTGTTTGTTGTTAGTGGAAAGAACACACATGCAATGAAACTGGTGGATCCATAGGTGGTATATGAAAAGAACACACATTTCAATGACTCTGGTTGTTGTTACTAAAAAGAACACAGATGCAATGACACTGGTGGATCCATATGTGGATTGTGAAAAGAGTACACATGCAATGACACTGGTGGATCCATATGTGGTATGTGAAAAGAACACATATGCAATGACTCTGGTTGTTGTTAGTGAAAAGAACACACATGCAATGACACTGGTGGATCCATAGATGGTATGTCAAAAGAACACACATTTCAATGACTCTGGTTGTTGTTACTAAAAATAACACACATGCAATGACACTGGTGGATCCATAAGTGGATTGTGAAAAGAGCACACATGCAATGACACCGGTGGATCCATATGTGGTATGTGAAAAGAACACACATGCAATGACTCCAGCTGTTGTTAGTGAAAAGAACATACATGCAATGACACTGGTTGATCCATGTGTTGTCTCTGAAGAGAGCACACATTTCAGTGACTCTGGTTGTTGTTAGTAAAAAGAACACACATGCAATGACACTGGTGGATCCATAGGTGGTCTCTGAAGAGAACAAACATGCAATGACACTAGTTGTTGTTACTAAAAAGAACACACATGCAAAACTAAAAAGAACACACATGCAATGACACTGGTGGATCCATATGTAGATTGTGAAAAGAGCACACATGCAATGACTCAAGTTGTTGTTAGTGAAAAGAACATACATGCAATGACATTGGTGGATCCATGTGTGGTCTCTGTAGAGAACACACATTTCAATGACACTGGTGGATCCATATGTGGTATGTGAAAAGAACACACATGCAATGACTCTGGTTGTTCTTAGTGAAAAGAACACACATGCAATGACACTGGTGGATCCATAGGTGGTATGTGAAAAGAACACACATTTCAATGACTCTGGTTGATGTTACTAAAAATAACACACATGCAATGACACTGGTGGATCCATATGTGGATTGTGAAAAGAGCACACATGAATGACACCGGTGGATCCATATGTGGTATGTGAAAAGAACACACATGCAATGATACTGGTGGATCCATGTCAGGTCTCTGAAGAGAACACACATGCAATGACACTGGTGGATCCATAGGTGGTATGTGAGAAGAACAACCATGAAATGACTCTGGATGTTGTTAGTAAAAAGAACGCACATGCAATGACTCCAATTGTTGTTAGTGAAAAGAACACACATGCAATGACTCCAGTAGTTGTTAGTGAAAAGAACATACATGCATGACACCGGTGGATCCATGTGTAGTCTCTGAAGAGAGCACACATTTCAATGACTCTGGTTGTTGTTAGTAAAAAGAAAACACATGCAATCACTCCTGTTGTTGTTATTGAAAAGAACACACATGCAATGACTCAAGTTATTGTTAGTGAAAAGAACATACATGCAATAACACCGGTGGATCCATGTGTGGTCTCTGAAGAGAGCACACATTTCAATGACTCTGGTTGTTGTTAGTAAAAAGAACACACATGCAATGACACTGGTGGATCCATGTGTGGTCTCTGAAGAGAACACACATGCAATGACACTGGTTGTTGTTACTAAAAATAACACACATGCAATAACACTGGTGGATCCATGTGTGAAATGTGAAGAGAACACACAAGCAATGCCACTAGTGGATCCATAGGTGGTATGTGAGAAGAACAACCATGAAATGACACTGATGGATCCATATGTGGATTGTGAAAAGAGCACACATGCAATGACTCCAGTTGTTGTTAGTGAAAAGAACATACATACAATGACACTGGTGGATCCATGTGTGGTCTCTATAGAGAACACACATTTCAATGAGACTGGTGGATCCATATGTGGTATGTGAAAACAACAAACATGCAATGACTCTGGTTGTTGTTAGTGAAAAGAACACACATGCAATGGCACTGGTGGATCCATAGGTGGTATGTGAAAACAACACACATTTAAATGACTCTAGTTGTTGTTACTAAAAATAACACACATGCAATGACACTGGTAGATCCATGGGTGGATTGTGAAAAGAGCACACATGCAATGACAATGGTGGATCCATATGTGGTATGTGAAAAGTAGACACATGCAATGACTCCAGTTGTTGTTTGTGAAAAGAACACACATGCAATGTCACTGGTGGATCCATAGGTGGTATGTGAGAAGAACATCCATGAAATGAATCTAGTTGCATGCAATGACTCCAGTTGTTGTTAGTGAAAAGAACACACATGCAATGACTCCAGTTGTTGTTAGTGAAAAGAACATACATGCAATGACACCGATGGATCCATGTGTGGTCTCTAAAGAGAGCACACATTTCAATGACTCTGGTTGTTGTTAGTCAAAAGAACACACATGCAATGACACTGGTTGATCCATAGGTGGTCTCCGAAGAGACCACACACACAATGACACCAGTTGTTGTTACTAAAAAGAACACACATGCAATGACACTGGTTGTTGTTAGTAAAAAGAACACACATGCAATGACACTGGTGGATATATATGTAGATTGTGAAAAGAGCACACATGCAATGACTCCAGTTGTTTTTAGTGAAAAGAACATACATGCAATGACACTGGTGGATCCATGTGTGGTCTCTGTAGAGAACACACATTTCAATGACACTGGTGGATCCATATGTGGTATGTGAAAAGAACACACATGCAATGACTCTAGTTGTTGTTAGTGAAATGAACACACATGCAATGACACTGGTGGGTCCATTGGTGGTATGTGAGAAGAACACACATTCAATGACTCTGGTTGTTGTTACTAAAAAGAACACACATGCAATGACACTGGTGGATCCATATGTGGATTGTGAAAAGAGCACACATGTAATGACACTGGTGGATCCATATGTGGTATGTGAAAAGAACACACATGCAATGGCTCCAGTTGTTGTTAGTGAAAAGAACATACATGCAATGACACCGGTGGATCCATGTGTGGTCTCTGAAGAGAGCACACATTTCAATGACTCTGGTTGTTGTTAGTAAAAAGAAAACACATGCAATGTCACTGGTGGATCCATGTGTGGTCTCTAAAGAAAACACACATGCAATGAGACTGGTTGTTGTTACTAAAAAGAACACACATGCAATGACACTGGTGGATCCATGTGTGGATTGTGAAGAGAACACATATGCAAGGACACTGGTGGATCCATAGGTGGTATGTGAAAAGAACACACATTTCAATGACTCTGGTTGTTGTTACTAAAAAGAACACACAGGCAATGACACTGGTGGATCCATGTGTGGTCTCTGTCGAGAACACACATTTCAATGACACTGGTGGATCCATATGTGGTATGTGAAAAGAACACACATGCAATGACTCTGGTTGTTGTTAGTGAAAAGAACACACATGCAATGACACTGGTGGATCCATTGGTGGTATGTGAGAAGAACACACATTTCAATGACTCTGGTTGTTGTTACTAAAAAGAACACATATGCAATGACACTGGTGGGTCCATGGGTGGATTGTGAAAAGATCACACATGCAATGACATTGGGGGATCCATATGTGGTATGTGAAAAGAACACAGATGCAATGACTCCAGTTGTTGTTAGTGAAAAGAACATACATGCAATGACACCAGTGGATCCATGTGTGGTCTCTGAAGAGAGCACACATTTCAATGACTCTAGTTGTGGTTAGTAAAAAGAACACACATGCAATGACACTGGTGGATCCATGTGTGGTCTCTGAAGAGAACACACATGCAATGACACAGGTTGTTGTTACTAAACATAAAACACATGCAATGACACTGGTGGATCCATGTGCGGATCCTGAAGAGAACACACATGCAATAACACTGGTGGATCCATAGGTGGTATGTGAGAAGAACAGCCATGAAATGACTCTTGTTGTTGTTAGTAAAAAGAACACACATGCAATGACACTGGTGGATCCACAGGTGGATTGTGAAAAGAGCACACATGCAATGACTCCAGTTGTTGTTAGTGAAAAGAACACACATGCAATGACACTGGTTGTTGTTACTAAAAAGAACACACATGCAATGACACTGGTGGATCCATATGTGGATTGTGAAAAGAGCACACATGCAATGACTCCAGTTGTTGTTTGTGAAAAGAACATACATGCAATGACACTGGTGGATCCATGTGTGGTCTCTGTAGAGAACACACATTTCAATGACACTGGTGGATCCGTATGTGGTATGTGAAAAGAACACACATGCAATGACTCTAGTTGTTGTTAGTGAAATGAACACGCATGCAATGACACTAGTGGATCCATTGGTATGTGAAAAGATAATACATGCAATGACTCTGGTTGTTGTTAGTGAAAAGAACACACATGCAATGACACTGGTGGATCCATAGGTGGTATGTGAAAAGAACACACATTTCAATGACTCTGGTTGTTGTTACTAAAAAGAACACACATGCAATGACACTGGTGGATCCATGGGTGGATTGTGAAAAGAGCACACATGCAATGACACTGGTGGATCCATATGTGGTATGTGAAAATATTACACATGCAATGACTCTAGTTGTTGTTAGTGAAAGGAACATACATGCAATGACACCGGTGGATCCATGTGTGGTCTGTGAAGAGAGAACACATTTCCATGACTCTGGTTGTTGTTAGTAAAAAGAACACACATGCAATGACACTGGTGGATCCATGTGTGGTTTCTGAAGAGAACACACATGCAATGACACTGGTTGTTGTTACTAAAAAGAACACCATGCAATGACACTGGTGGATCCATGTGTGGATTGTGAAGAGAACACACATGCAATGACACTGGTGGATCAATAGGTTGTATGTCAGAAGAACAGCCATGAAATGACTCTGGCTATTTTTAGTAAAAAGAACACACATGCAATGACACTGGTGGATCCATAGGTGGATTATGGAAAGAGCACACATGCAATGACTCCAGTTGTTGTTAGTGAAAAGAACACACATGCAATGACACTGGTTGTTGTTACTAAAAAGAACACACATGCAATGATAGTGGTGGATCCATGGGTGGATTGTGAAAAGAGCACACATGCAATGACACTGGTGGATCTATATGTGGTGTGTGAAAAGAACACACATGCAATGACTCCAGTTGTGGATTATGAAAAGAGCACACATGCAATGACACCGGTGGATCCATGTGAGGTCTCTGAAAAGAGCACACATTTCAATGACTCTGGTTGTTGTTAGTAAAAAGAACACACATGCAATGACACTGGTGGATCCATGTGTGGTCGCTGAAGAGAACACACATGCAATGACTCTAGTTGTTGTTACTAAAAAGAGCACACATGCAATGACACTGGTGGATGCATGTGTTGATTGTGAAGAGAACACACATGCAATGACACTGGTGGATCCATAGGTGGTATATGAGAAGAACAGGCATGAAATGACTCTGGTTGTTGTTAGTAAAAAGAACACACATGCAATGACTCTAGTTGTTGTTAGTGAAAAGAACACACATGCAATGACTCCAGTTGTTGTTAGTGAAAAGAACATACATGCAATGACACCGGTGGATCCATGTGTGGTCTCTGAAGAGAGCACACATTTCAATGACTCTGGTTGTTGTTCGTAAAAAGAACACACATGCAATGACACTGGTGGATCCATAGGTGGTCTCTAAAGAGAGCACACATGCAATGACTCCAGTTGTTGTTAGTGAAAAGAACACAACTGCAATGACACTGGTTGTTGTTACTAAAAAGAACACACATGCAATGACACTGGTGGATCTATATGTGGATTGTGAAAAGAGCACACATGCAATGACTCCGGTTGTTGTTAGTGAAAAGAAAATACATGCAATGACTCCGGTGGATCCATGTGTGGTCTCTGTAGAGAACATACATTTCAATGACACTGGTGGATCCATATGTGGTATGTGAAAAGAACACACATGCAATGACTCTAGTTGTTGTTAGTTAAATGAACACACATGCAATGACACTGGTGGATCCATAGGTGGTGTGTGAGAAGAACACACATTTCAATGACTCCGGTTGTTGTTACTAAAAAGAACACACATGCAATGACGCTGGTGGATCCATGGGTGGATTGTGAAAAGAGCACACATCTAATGACACTGGTGGATCCATATGTGGTATGTGAAAAGCATACACATGCAATGTCTCAAGTTGTTGTTAGTGAAAAGAACATACATGCAATGACACTGGTGGATCCATATGTGGTCTTTGTAGAGAACACACATTTCAATGACACTGGTGGATCCATATGTGGTATGTGAAAAGAACACACATGCAATGACTCTAGTTGTTGTTAGTGAAATGAACAAACATGCAATGACACTAGTGGATCCATAGGTGGTATGTGAAAAGATAATACATGCAATGACTCTGGTTGTTGTTAGTGAAAAGAACACACATGCAATGACACTGGTGGATCCATAGGTGGTATGTGAAAAGAACACACATTTCAATGACTCTGGTTGTTGTTACTAAAAAGAACACACATGCAATGACACTAGTGGATCCATGGGTGGATTGTGAAAAGAGCACACATGCAATGACACTGGTGGATCCATATGTGGTATGTGAAAATATTACACATGCAATGACTCTAGTTGTTGTTAGTGAAAGGAACATACATGCAATGACACCGGTGGATCCATGTGTGGTCTCTGAAGAGAGCACACATTTCCATGACTCTGGTTGTTGTTAGTAAAAAGAACACACATGCAATGACACTGGTGGATCCATGTGTGGTTTATGAAGAGAACACACATGCAATGACACTGGTTGTTGTTACTAAAAAGAGCACACATGCAATGACATTGGTGGATCCATGTGTGGATTGTGAAGAGAACACACATGCAATGACACTGGTGGATCCATAGGTTGTATGTGAGAAGAACAGCCATGAAATGACTCTGGCTATTTTTAGTAAAAAGAACACACATGCAATGACACTGGTGGATCCATAGGTGGATTATGAAAAGAGCACACATGCAATGACTCCAGTTGTTGTTAGTGAAAAGAACACACATGCAATGACACTGGTTGTTGTTACTAAAAAGAACACCCATGCAATGACAGTGGTGGATCCACGGGTGGATTATGAAAAGAGCACACATGCAATGACACTGGTGGATCCATATGTGGTGTGTGAAAAGAACACACATGCAATGACTCCAGTTGTGGATTATGAAAAGAGCACACATGCAATGACACCGGTGGATCCATGTGTGGTTTCTGAAAAGAGAACACATTTCAATGACTCTGGTTGTTGTTAGTAAAAAGAACACACATGTAATGACACTGGTGGATCCATGTGTGGTCGCTGAAGAGAACACACATGCAATGACTCTGGTTGTTGTTACTAAAAAGAGCACACATGCAATGACACTGGTGGATGCATGTGTTGATTGTGAAGAGAACACACATGCAATGACACTGGTGGATCCATAGGTGGTATATGAGAAGAACAGGCATGAAATGACTCTGGTTGTTTTTAGTAAAAAGAACACACATGCAATGACTCCAGTTGTTGTTAGTGAAAAGAACACACATGCAATGACTCCAGTTGTTGTTAGTGAAAAGAACATACATGCAATGACACCGGTGGATCCATGTGTGGTCTCTGAAGAGAGCACACATTTCAATGACAATGGTTGTTGTTCGTAAAAAGAACACACATGGAATGACACTGGTGGATCCATAGGTGGTCTCTAAGGAGAGCACACATGCAATGACTCTAGTTGTTGTTAGTGAAAAGAACACACCTGCAATGACACTGGTTGTTGTTACTAAAAAGAACACACATGCAATGACACTGGTGGATCTATATGTGGATTGTGAAAAGAGCACACATGCAATGACTCCGGTTGTTGTTAGTGAAAATAACATACATGCAATGACTCCGGTGGATCCATGTGTGGTCTCTGTAGAGAACACACATTTCAATGACACTGGTGGATCCATATGTGGTATGTGAAAAGAACACACATGCAATCACTCTAGTTGTTGTTAGTGAAATGAACACACATGCAATGACACTGGTGGATCCATAGGTGGTGTGTGAGAAGAACACACATTTCAATGACTCCGGTTGTTGTTACTAAAAAGAACACACATGCAATGACGCTAGTGGATCCATGGATGGATTGTGAAAAGAGCACACATGTAATGACACTGGTGGATCCATATGTGGTATGTGAAAAGAAAACACATTCAATGTCACAAGTTGTTGTTAGTGAAAAGAACATACATGCAATGACACTGGTGGATCCATGTGTGGTCTCTAAAGAGAGCACACATTTCAATGACTCTGGTTGTTGTTAGTGAAAAGAACACACATGCAATGACACTGGTGGATCCATGTGTGTTCTCTGAAGAGAACACACATGCAATGACACTGGTTGTTGTTACTAAAAAGAACACACATGCAATGACACTGGTGGATCCATAGGTGGTATGTGAGAAGAATAGCCATGAAATGACTCTGGTTGTTGTTAGTAAAAAGAACACACATGCAATGACTCCAGTTGTTGTTAGTGAAAAGAACACACATGCAATGACTCCAGTTCTTGTTAGTGAAAATAACTTACATGCAATGACACCGGTGGATCCATGTGTGGTCTTTGAAGAGAGCACACATTTCAATTACTCTGGTTGTTTTTAGTAAAAAGAACACACATGCAATGACACTGGTGGATCCATAGGTGGTCTCTGAAGAGAGCACAGATGCAATGACTCCAGTTGTTGTTAGTGAAAAGAACACACCTGTAATGACACTGGTTGTTGTTACTAAAAAGAATACACATGCAATGACACTGGTGGATCCATATGTGGATTGTGAAAAGAGCACACATGAAATGACTCCAGTTGTTGATAGTGAAAAGAACATACATGCAATGACACTGGTGGATCCATGTGTGGTCTCTATAGAGAACACACATTTCAATGACACTGGTGGATCCATATGTGGTATGTGAAAATAACACACATGCAATGACTCTGGTTGTTGTTAGTGAAATGAACACACATGCAATGACAGTGGTGGATCCATAGGTGGTATGTGAGAAGAACACACATTTCAATGACTTTGGTTGTTGTTACTAAAAAGAACACACATGGAATGACACTGGTGGATCCATATGTGGATTGTGAAAATAGCACACATGCAATGACACTGGTGGATCCATATGTGGTTTGTGAAAAGAACACACATGCAATGATTCCAGTTGTTGTTAGTGAAAAGAACATACATGCAATGACACTGGTGGATCCATGTGTGATCTGTGAAGAGAACACACATGCAATGACACCAGTTGTTGTTACTAAAAAGAACACACATGCAATGACACAGGTGGATCCATGTGTGGTCTCTGAAGATAACACACTTGCAATGACACTGGTTGTTGTTACTAAAAAGAATACACATGCAATGACACTGGTGGATCCATGTGTGGATTGTGAAGAGAACACACATGCAATGACACTGGTGGATCCATAGGTGGTATGTGAGAAGAACAACCATGAAATGACTCTGGTTGTTGTTAGTAAAAAGAACACACATGCAATGACACTGGTGGATCCATAGGTGGATTGTGAAAAGAGCACACATGCAATGACTCCAGTTGTTGTTAGTGAAAAGAACACACATGCAATGACACTAGTTGTTGTTACTAAAAAGAACACACATGCAATGACACTGGTGGATCCATATGTGGATTGTGAAAAGAGCACACATGCAATGACTGCAGTTGTTGTTAGTGAAAAGAACATACATGCAATGACACTGGTGGATCCATGTGTGTTCTCTGTAGAGAACACACATTTCAATGACACTGGTGGATCCATATGTGGTATGTGAAAAGAACACACATGCAATGACTCTTGTTGTTGTTAGTGAAAAGAACACACATGCAATGACACTGGTGGATCCATAGGTGGTATGTGAAAAGAACACACATTACAATGACTCTGGTTGTTGTTACTAAAAATAACACACACGTAATGACACAGGTGGATCCATGGGTGGATTGTGAAAAGAGCACAAATGCAATGACACTGGTGGATCCATATGTGGTATGTGAAACAAACACACATGCAATGACTCCAGTTGTTGTTAGTGAAAAGAACACACATGCAATGACACAGGTGGATCCATAGGTGGTATGTGAAAAGAACACACATTTCAATGACTCTGGTTGTTGTTATTAAAAATAACACACATGCAATGACACTGGTGGATCCATAGGTGGTATGTGAGAAGAACAGCCATGAAATGACTCTGGTTGTTGTTAGTAAAAAGAACACACATGTAATGACTCCAGTTTTTGTTAGTGAAAAGAACACACATGCAATGACTCTAGTTGTTGTTAGTGAAAAGAACATACATGCAATGACAGCGGTGGATCCATGTGTGGTCTCTGAAGAGAGCACACATTTCAATGACTCTGGTTGTTGTTAGTAAAAAGACTACACATGCAATGACACTGGTAGATCCATAGGTGGTCTCTGAAGAGAACACACATCCAATGACACCAGTTGTTATTACTAAAAAGAACACACATGCAATGACACTGGTTGTTGTTACTAAAAAGAACACACATGCAATGACACTGGTTGTTGTTACTAAAAAGAACACACATGCAATGACACTGGTGCATCCATATGTCGATTGTGAAAAGAGCACACATGCAATGACTCCAATTGTTGTTCGTGAAAAGAACATACATGTAATGACACTGGTGTATCCATGTGTGGTCTCTGTAGAGAACACACATTTTAATGACACTGGTGGATCCATATGTGGTATGTGAAAAGAACACACATGCAATGACTCTAGTTGTTGTTAGTGAAATGAACACACATGCAATGACAATGGTGGATCCATAGGTGGTATGTGAGAAGAACACACATTTCAATGGCTCTGTTTGTTGTTACTAAAGAGAACACACATGCAATGATACTGGTGGATCCATATGTGGATTGTGAAAAGAGCACACATGCAATGACACTGGTGGATCCATATGTGGTATGCGAAAAGAACAGACATGCAATGACTCCAGTTGTTGTTAGTGAAAAGAACATACATGCAATGACACTTGTAGATCCATAGGTGGTCTCTGAAGAGAACACACATGCAATGACACCAGTTGTTGTTACTAAAAAGAACACACATGCAATGACACTGGTTGTTGTTACTAAAAAGAACACACATGCAATGACACTGGTGCATCCATATGGCGATTGTGAAAAGAGCACACATGCAATGACTCCAGTTGTTGTTAGTGAAAAGAACATACATGTAATGACACTGGTGTATCCATGTGTGGTCTCTGTAGAGAACACATATTTTAATGACGCTGGTGGATCCATATGTGGTATGTGAAAAGAACACACATGCAATGACTCTAGTTGTTGTTAGTGAAATGAACACACATGCAATGACAATGGTGGATCCATAGGTGGTATGTGAGAAGAACACACATTTCAATGGCTCTGTTTGTTGTTACTAAAAAGAAAACACATGCAATGATACTGGTGGATCCATATGTGGATTGTGAAAAGATCACACATGCAATGACACTGGTGGATCCATATGTGGTATGTGAAAAGAACACACATGCAATGACTCCAGTTGTTGTTAGTGAAAAGAACATACATGCAATCAAACTGGTGGATCCATGTGTGGTCTCTGAAGAGAGCACACATTTCAATGACTCTGGTATTTGTTAGTGAAAACAACACACATGAAATGACACTAGTGGATCCATGTGTGGTCTCTGAAGAGAACACTCATGCAATGACACTGGTTGTTGTTAGTAAAAAGAAAACACATGCAATGACATTGGTGGATCCATAGGTGGATTGTGAAAAGAGCACACACGCAATGACTCCAGTTGTTGTTAGTGAAAATAAACCACATGCAATGACACTGGTTGTTATTACTAAAAAGAAGACACATGCAATGACATTGGTGGATCCATATGTGGATTGTGAAAAGAGCACACATGCAATGACTCCAGTTGTTGTAAGTGAAAAGAACATACATGCAATGACACTGGTGGATCCATGTGTGGTCTCTGTAGAGAACACACATTTCAATGACACTGGTAGATCCATATGTGGTTTGTGAAAAGAACATACATGCAATGACTCTAGTTGTTGTTAGTGAAAAGAACACACATGCAATGACACTGGTGGATCCATAGGTGGTATGTGAAAAGAACACACATTTCAATGACTCGGATTGTTGTTACTAAAAATAACACACATGCAATGACACTGGTGGATCCATGGGTGGATTGTGAAAAGAGCACACGTGCAATGACACCAGTGGAGCCATATGTGGTATGTGAAAAGAACACACATGCAATGATTCCAGTTGTTGTTAGTGAAAAGAACACACATGCAATGACACTGGTGGATCCATGTGTGGTCTCTGAAGAGAGCACACATTTCAGTGACTCTGGTTGTTGTTAGTAAAAAGAACACACATGCAATGACACTGGTGGATCCATAGGTGGCCTCTGAAGAGAACACACATGCAATGACACTGGTGGATCCATAGGTGGCCTCTGAAGAGAACACACATGCAATGACACCGGTTGTTGTTACTAAAAAGAACACACATGCAATGACACTGGTGGATCTATATCTGGATTGTGAAAAGAGCACACATGCAATGACTCCAGTTGTTGTTAGTGAAAAGAACATACATGGAATGGCACTGGTGGATCCATGTGTGGTCTTTGTAGAGAACACACATTTCAATGACACTGGTGGATCCATATGTCGTATGTGAAAAGAACACACATGCAATGACTCTGATTGTTAGTGAAAAGAACACACATGCAATGACACTGGTGGATCCATATGTGGTATGTGAAAAGAACACACATTTCAATGACTCTGGTTGTTGTTGCTAAAAATAACACACATGCAATGACACTGGTGGATACATATGTGGTATGTGAAAAGAACACACATGCAATGACTCCAGTTGTTGTTAGTGAAAAAACACACATGCAATGACAATGGTGGATCCATGTGTGGTCTCTGAAGAGAACACACATGCAACGACACTGGTTGTTGTTAGTAGAAAGAACACACATGCAATGACACTGGTGGATCCATAGGTGGTATGTGAGAAGAACAGCCATGAAATGACTCTGGTTGTTGTTAGTAAAAAGAACATACATGCAGTGACTCCAGTTGTTGTTAGTGAAAAGAACACACATGCAATGACTCCAGTTGTTGTTAGTGAAAAGAAGATACATGCAATGACACCGGTGGATCCATGTGTGGTCTCTGAAGAGAGCACACATTTCAATGACTCTGGTTGTTGTTAGTAAAAAGAACACACATGCAATGACACTGGTGGATCCATAGGTGGTATGTGAGAAGAACAGCCATGAAATGACTCTGGTTGTTGTTAGTAAAAAGAACACAAATGCAATGACTCTAGTTGTTGTTAGTGAAAAGAACATACATGCAATGACACCGGTGGATCCATGTGTGGTCTCTAAAGAGAGCACACATTTCAATGACTGGTTGTTGTTACTAAAAAGAACACACATGCAATGACACTGGTGGATCCATGTGTGGTCTCTGAAGAGAACACACATGCAATGACATTGGTGGATCCATAGGTGGTATGTGAGAAGAACAACCATGAAATGACTCTGGTTGCTGTTAGTAAAAAGAACACACATGCAATGACACTGGTGGATCCATAGGTGGATTGTGAAAAGAGCACACATGCAATGACTCTAGTTCTTGTTAGTGAAAAGAACGCACATGCAATGACACTGGTTGTTGTTACTAAAAAGAACACACATCCAATGACACTGATGGATCCATATGTGGATTGTGAAAAGAGCACACATGCAATAACTCCAGTTGTTGTTAGTGAAAAGAACATACATGCAATGACACTGGTGGATCCATGTGTGGTCTCTGTAGAGAACACACATTTCAATTAGACTGGTGGATCCATATGTGGTATGTGAAAATAACACACATGCAATGACTCTGGTTGTTGTTAGTGAAAAGAACACACATGCAATGACACTGGTGGATCCATATGTGGTATGTGAAAAGAACACACATTTCAATGACACTGGTTGTTGTTACTAAAAATAGCACACATGCATTGACACGGGTGGTTCCATGGGTGGATTGTGAAAAGAGCACACATGCAATGACACCGGTGGATCCATATATGGTATGTGAAAAGAACACACATGCAATGACTCTAGTTGTTGTTAGTGAAAAGAACAGACATGCAATGACACTGGTGGATCCATGCATGGTCTCTGAAGAGAACACACATGCAACGACACCGGTTGTTGTTACTAAAAAGAACACACATGCAATGACACTGGTGGATCCATAGGTGGTATGTGAGAAGAACAGCCATGAAATGACTCTGGTTGTTGTTAGTAAAAAGAACAGACATGCAATGACTCTAGTTGTTGTTAGTGAAAAGAACACACATGCAATGACTCCAGTTGTTATTAGTGAAAAGAACATACATGCAATGACACCAGTGGATCCATGTGTGGTCTCTGAAGAGAGCACACATTTCAATGACTCTGGTTGTTGTTATTAAAAAGAACACACATGCAATGACACTGGTGGATCCATAGGTGGTCTCTGAAGAGAACACACACGCAATGACACCAGTTGTTGTTACTAAAAACAACACACATGCAATGACACTGGTTGTTGTTACTAAAAAGAACACACATGCAATGACACTGGTGGATCCATATGTGGATTGTGAAAAGAGCACACATGCAATGACTCCAGTTGTCGTTAGTGAAAAGAACATAGATGCAATGACACTGATGGATCCATGTGTGGTCTCTATAGAGAACAGACATTTCAATGACACTGGTGGATCCATATGTGGTATGTGAAAAGAACACACATGCAATGACTCTGGTTGTTGTTAGTGAAATGAACACACATGCAATGACACTGGTGGATCCATGTGTGGTCTCTGAAGAGAGCACACATTTCAGTGACTCTGGTTGTTGTTAGTAAAAAGAACACACATGCAATGACACTGGTGGATCCATAGGTGGTCTCTGAAGAGAACACACATGCAATGACACTAGTTGTTGTTACTAAAAATAACACACATGCAATGGCACTGGTTGTTGTTATTAAAAAGTACACACATGCAATGACACTGGTGGATCCATATGTGGATTGTGAAAAGAGCACACATGCAATGACGCTAGTTGTTGTTAGTGAAAATAACATAGATGCAATGACACTGGTGGATCCATGTGTGCTCTCTGTAGAGAACACACATTTCAATGACACTGGTGGATCCATATGTGGTATGTGAAAAGAACACACATGCAATGACTCTGGTTGTTGTTAGTGAAAAGAACACACATGCAATGACACTGGTGGATCCTTAGGTGGTATGTGAAAAGAACACACATTTCAATGACTGGTTGTTGTTACTAAAAATAACACACATGCAATGACACTGGTGGATCGATATGTGGATTGTGAAAAGAGTACACATGCAATGACACCGGTGGATCCATATGTGGTATGTGAAAAGAACACACATGCAATGACTCCAGTTGTTGTTAGTGAAAAGAACACACATGCAATGACACTGGTGGATCCATGTGTGGTGTCTGAAGAGAACACACATGCAATGACACCGGTTGTTGTTAGTAAAAGAACACACATGCACTGACACTGGTGGATCCATAGGTTGTATGTGAGAAGAACAGCCATGGAATGACTCTGGTCGTTGTTAGTAAAAAGAACACACATGTAATGACTCCAGTTGTTGTTAGTGAAAAGAACACACATGCAATGACTCTAGTTGTTGTTAGTGAAAAGAACATACATGCAATGACACCGGTGGATCCATGTGTGGTCTCTGAAGAGAGCACACATTTCAATGACTCTGGTTGTTGTTAGTAAAAAGAACACACATGCAATGACACTGGTGGATCCATGTGTGGATTGTGAAGGGAACACACATGCAATGACACTGGTGGATCCATAGGTGGTATGTGAGAACAACAACCATGAAATGACTCTGGTTGTTGTTAGTAAAACGAACACACATGCAATGACACTGGTGGATCCATAGGTGGATTGTGTAAAGAGCACACATGCAATGCCACTGGTGGATCCATATGTGGTATGTGAAAAGAACACACATGCAATGACTCTAGTTGTTGTTAGTGAAAAGAACATACATGCAATGACACTGGTGGATCCATGTGTGGTCTCTTAAGAGAACACACATTTCAATGACTCTGGTGGATCCATATGTGGTATGTGAAAAGAACACACATGCAATGACTCTGCTTGTTGTTAGTGAAAATAACACACATGCAATGACACTTGTGGATCCATAGGTGGTATGTGAAAAGAACACACATTTCAATGACTCTGGTTGTTGTTAGTAAAAAGAACACACATGCAATGACACTGGTGGATCCATAGGTGGATTGTGAAAAGAGCACACATGCAATGACTCTAGTTGTTGTTAGTGAAAAGAACACACCTGCAATGACACTGGTGGATCCATAGGTGGATTGTGAAAAGAGCACACATGCAATGACACTAGTGGATCCATATGTGGTATGTGAAAAGAACACACATGCAATGACTCTGGTTGTTGTTAGTAAAAAGAACACAAATGCAATGACACTGGTGGATCCATAGGTGGATTGTGAAAAGAGCACACATGCAAGACATTTGAATGGTACTGGTGGTTCCATAGGCGGATTGTGAAAAGAGATTTTCCCTCTCTCTCTGTCACAGATCTCACAAAAGCCCAAACGTGTGGAGATCCCAAACATGTGCTCACTCTGGGTGCTATGCCCTGATTGGCTGACACAGATGTCATGCGGATCGTCTCCACCAACCGTTGATCCCATGTGATCCAATGGGCAGGATAACGCCTCCCTTCTCCACTTTTTTTATGCATGGTCAATCCGTGCCACCTCTCTATCCGTGCCACTGATACTTTACCCCCATAAACAAGTGAAAATCCATCTATCTAACTAAAATAAATAAAATAAATGATCATATTTCGAATAAGCCATCGTCTTCGTCTTCCGGTTCGTCCTCGTCTTCGTCAACGCCATGGTCGGTGCCCTCCTCTAACGACTCGACACCGCCCCCTTCCTCGAATAAGCGCGCTATCTCCTCGTCGGAGTCCTCCTCCTTTTCATAGTCCCACGGGTCCACGTCACTCTCCTCCGCTTCTGCCTCCAACTGATCGATGAACGCCTCCTCGTTGGCCGAGTCGGACTCGTCCAAATAGCTATCTCCTCTCTTCTTCCTGGTCTTCTTCTCGTTCCTCTTCTTGTCCGTACTCACCAGTGCAACACGTGCCCCCGTCCTGGCTGCTACTTTGCGCTCGTCCGACGCTGCAGGTACCCCACGCTCCTCCTGCGCGGCCGGTAGGAGCTTCGACGTGGCGATGTCCTCGAGTGCCGATGTCGATGGATCCTGGCGCGGTCGGACATGACGTGCTGGCTTAGCAGGCGACTCGCGAGCGCGGACGATGCAGCGAAGAGCCGGGGACACAGGACGGTCAATGGACGGCTTGGACCTGCCATTGCCACGGCGAGGGGGCATCGTGCTCGTGGTAGTTGATCCGAATGGTCGATGGCGGGTACACAGAGTGGGGTGCCGATCTGATCAAGGACGAGCAGCGGTTTCGTGCGTCGTGTCCACGCATGCATTTGTCGATTATCAAAAAAAAAAAAGAAGTAATATCTCGCGTACTGAACATAATTTGATCACAACAAAAGTGGCACATCGTATTCTAAACTCGTAAATATCCCGTGCGTGCCTGTCACGTGGAGTTCGATGGAGTTGGACGTGCCCACGTGATCGTGCAGCAGTTGCGCGCGTCATTGCCCCATCAACACGTGACACACGCACGCGGGATGTGCGCGTCAATTCCCGTGACGACCACCCGGCTCACACTCCCCTTATTATATACTGAATTTTGGGCGGCACCGAAGACCATTGAAGTGTCCATCGCAATAAAGACAAGTCCCATCGATTCCCTACCCCTGCCTCCCTGGCTTCTTTGAGAAGGTAGACCGTACATGGTGGTCTTGTATAATAGTACTAGTACTACTGGACCACGGCCTGTACTCTTACTCTTCTCCCACACTAATAATCACTATCTCTTTCCTCCTGCCGCCGCCACACCCCGCAAGCCATGGCTCCACTGAGGAGGGGGAGAGGCTGGTCGACGATCCTCGCGGAGAAAAGGGAGAGAAATCGCCATGAGGCACTTCTTGCTCTACCAGCCGCTCAAGCCCACCCTCTCATCGAGGGCCAATCTCCCCCGACAATGGCGCCGAATGTTCTAGCAGGCGAGGGCTCCTCCCGGTACGGTCTCCTTATTCTACTTCTTCTCCATCTCCCTCTCCATCATGATCTTAATCAGCTTCTTCTTGTTTTTCTTCTTCTTCTGGCTCTTCCTCTTCTACGTATTACAGGTAGGCCGTGGAGCCCGAATCCACCACGACGGAGGCGTTGCAGGACCCGTTCGGCCCCGTTCCATGTCTCAGCGAGGTAGCAAATCTCCACGCTATTATTTCTTCGAGTTATGATGTGGATTTCTTAGATGCTGTCCGCCCCGTATTGGTTTTTCTTCTTCTTTTGCGAGTTGTATTAGTTTTCATGAATATGACTGGATCTCTTGGTCTTTCCTTAATACCACTGTTCATAGATTCACTATGGATTTTTTGTGATTAGGATTAGTTTATCGTGGTCATGAAAAGATCTCCAGGTCCATTTTTTAACACTGTGGCCAATAGATTCAACGGGGATTTTTTGTGATCTGTATTAGTATTCACCTGAGACCTGGAGTGTAATTGTAGAATTCCTATTTCAATTAACATGAATGATGTAGTGATCGAAGGCCGGGTACCGTGAGAAGGTGGTCGCGATCAGTTCCAAGATTGCCAACCAACATGAGCTTGCACGCTCCCTCACCCAAGCTAATGAGTGCCTACGCAAGCAATTATCTGTGCAGAAGGAGATATCGCTAGATTTTGCACGTGACGTCGTTAGGATACAGAAAGTGCTCGACCGTAACTTGATCAGGCATGAACAAGCCATCCAGATAATCAACGAGCTCACGGAGGAGAAGAAGAATCTCGTGGAAAGGTGCATTCTCCTACAGGACGAAGTCAGCGAGGCACTCAGAGGACGCGTCGGGGAAACCAAGGCTACCATCCGAACCTACCATGACAGGAACCGTTGCCTGGATGCAGTCAAGGAGATGAAGGCGGACATGAGCAGAGGGATCGCCGTACTCGAGGGTGTTCGTAAAGAGAACGAGGAGCTAAGGGCATGTCTGGAGGCGTATTAGAGCAATGCCCAAGTCTGATTCCCGTTAGTGGGGACACGGATACCAGTTCGTCCTCCTCTCCTTTTGTAATGTTTAGGGTTCAGGGAGCAATGCCCATGTCTGCTTTCCATTATAGGGTGCAATAAGAATCCTAGGTCAACTCCTTATCTATCTGGACATGTGTTGGTGTTCATGTTCATGAATGGACACCATGTTCTCTTTCCATTATGTATCTGGACATGGGTTTCTGCATTATGAGTTTGTCACTCTCCCACTACTATTTGGTGATATTGGGAAAAACCCACAGCACACTAAACTGCTGATAAATCTTATTTGTCTTCAAAATTGAAATTATGACAGTGCCACTAGTCGATTCATAAAATGTTGATTAGTCCTAGATTGCTTCTTCCTTGAAATTATGACAGTGCCACTAGTCGATTCAGTTAATTATGGAAACTAACCAGCTTGTCCTGGTGAACTGGACAAACCATACTATGTATTTTTGTTGCAGGGAAAGAGGCGAAAGATCGACCGGGACCTGGCGACCTGGCTAAATGACAAGATAGCAATCCAAAGGGAGAAGCAGAATTCCTAGAAACTGGCCTTTGACCAACTGCGCGCTGAAGTCGCAGTCCTTTCTGACAAGTGCTAGAAACTGAAGGAGTTAAACACCGAATGGGCGAAGCTACACAGTGAAGGTCGCGCCTCGGCTAGGAAGCAGACGGAGATCATGAAAGGGATCTTGAAGGAAAATCGTATGGCTACGGACAAAATTCTCCAATCCATGACGGAGCGCTAGAACCTATAGCTGAAGCACGACATAGTACTGAAGGAGCTGGCCAATCTTAGGGAGGAAAACAGGCAGCTCCAGGCCAGGCTCGCTTGAACACAACATATGTCTATTTAGTACTGAACTGCCCGGTTTATCCTCTGCAGTGGTGATTTTGTAAGCGTGAACTTAACTCTATGCACGATATGTGTGTTCGTTTGAAATTAGTTTGCTCGAGGATTGGGTTTGGCTTAGTTCTGAAAGCGCAACTACAAGTCTTACAATTAACTTGTTTCAGGCATTGGTACAACATAAATTATTCATCTTGAATTTCCTTTATCCTCTATAGTCTGTCCTTGTTCACCCTCGCGCGCCTTCTTCAGTTCCTTCAATAGATCCGCAATGCAGTACTCTAGCTTCTTCTTGTCTTCCCTGAGCTGATCCCTCTCCTTTTCTGCATTATGAATCAGCAACCTGTGACTATCCTGAAGCTTCTTTGCAGTTCCAACAACCAAGCTCCCATCGATTCCGTCAGTTAGCCCTAACTGCAAATTCTCGATTTCTTGTTCCAGCTCCCTATTTCGTACCGATAGCTTGTAATTTTTTTTCAGCTGCATCACTTACATCAGTAAATCTCCCCGACCTTTCCAACTCATACATCTCCCATAACTGTGCCAAACATATCTTAAGTGCATCTGGCCACTCAAGATCCACCCACTCTACTGCTTTACACACCGGGCCAACCTAAAAACACACACACTATAGTGTTATGAACATGCACGATACATTTTACTTCATGTCAAGTTGCACATAATGTAAACAAACCTGATTGTACAGCCCAAAAACCTTCTCCCAGTGTTACTACCTTCGAATGCAACATATCTCCTCAGTTTTAGCCCATGGTCACATGCCACTTCTCCATCGAGATCTAGGCCCTCCCATTCGGAGTCGTAGATCGTCCTTGGTACCTATAGGTAAACGCAAAGCTGAAATTGAACATGATTGCATGCACATATGGAGCTCAGATCGAGAGATTTACCATTGCCTAACCCTAGCCCGAGAAAATAGAGGAACTCACATCATGGAAGGAATACTCGATGTTGGAGAGAAGGCTGTCGCTGCTCGACTGGTCGTCCTCGCCATTCAAGGACAGCATGGCAAATGCGTCGTCGCAGGCGACGGCGACGGCGTCGGCGTCGGCGTCGGCGAGAGAGAGAGAGAGAGAGAGAGAGAGAGAGAGAGAGAGAGAGAGAGAGAGAGAGAGAGAGAGAGAGAGAGAGAGAGAGATAGAGAGAGAGAGAGAGAGAGAGAGAGAGAGAGAGAGAGAGAAGCCCTTCTACCGCTGCAACGGTGACTAAATTGGCATGTTACAATAGTTTAATGGATACCATGCCCTTTCCCTGGATTACTGTCTCCTGCCTGATATGGATTCTCTGCACACATTCTCATTTCAAATATTAAACCTGCACTCCCTCCATCCCAATTTCATTGCCTAACGAAAACATACCAGTATATTACATCATCCAAAGAAACAAAATCATGTCAACTACAAGGTACTTATGCATCACTTCTTTAGTCATGGTTTCACAAAACATTACATTATAATCTCCCAACAAACATAACCACAACATGGTTTCACAAAACATCACATTACAATCTCTCAACAAACGTAATCATAGAAACAAGTATATTACATCAACTCGGGAAACAAAATCATGTCGACTACAAGGTACTTACACATCACTTGTCCTGTCATGGTTTTGCAAAACATTACATTACAGTCTCTCAACAAACAAAATAACTAAAACAAGTAAAGTACGTCATCTCAAGAAACATAATCATGTCAACTACAATGTATTTATGCATCACTAGTCCAATCATGGTTTCACAAAACATTACATTACAATGTCCCAACAAACATAATAACAGAAACAAGTACGGTACGTCATCTTAAGAGACATAATCATGTCAACTACAATGTACTTATGTCTTATTACAACAACGATGGTTTCAGTGAGTGACATGTCCGAAAATCTCAACAGCTCGCACAACATTATATCGCAATCTCTCAACAAACATAATCATAGAAGCACACTCTAAATGCAATAGCAGTCAATATTACAAATATAGGCAGGGGAACCCCATGGTCCATATGACAAGCCCAGGGTAGCAGCTCTCATCAGATCTCATCAACGTCGACCACCTCATTCTGTTCAGCCACTACACAGGCATCTACATCCACTATAACCTGTTCAACAACATCAGAAATGGTACCAAGGAAGAACACCTTCCTGGTTCACTTCTTTCGCCGCATAATCTGCATAAGATCTTTAGTATCCAAAATATCTATGAATTGCTGCTTCCTATGATGCCACCACCGGATTTTTGCCATCTGCTTAGGGCCAATACTGATTTCCTTACCGATCATCTCTCTCATTTCATCAAGAGTTATGTTTTTGGAATCGACAGTGATCTCCACAGTACATGACGAAACTGGCTTATTAACTCCCTCATCAAGTTTTGCCATGTATGAATCCACCTCTATGCATATACTGAACTTATCTAGATCAGCATCTATTGGTTCGTATTCTTTAGGAGCAGAAGCTCTGGCAGCAAGATCTCCAGCATCTGCATACATATCATCAATCATCGCTTCAACTTTCACCTTACGATCAGATGCACAGCACTCCCAAACCATCTGAAGCTCATGGGAGTGCTCAATTTGCTGATAGGTATCATTCATGTTGCGCCACACCAATTTTGTCCTCTGTCTAGAACCCCAGGGAATTCTAGCGGCAAGCATATCTACCAGCTGCGAAACAGACACAACCTCTTTGCAATTCACAAGCAGATGCACATCTTGCCCGAACACAACCCTCTCGCAATCAAAATCAAGTTTTACAGTGTACTGCCAAACATGAACTGTGAACTCATATAGGTCCCTTGTATCAAAGTTGTGCCTAATTTGATTAAAAAGGAGAACATTTCAGTTCATTCGATTCTATTATGCCGTAACTAATCTACTTGCAAGATAAGGCACAGATAAGAAAAAGTCACCTCTCGCTCTTCTCCCGGGTTTTTTCTTCGAGGTCTGAGTGCTGCATCCGCCCACCGGAGCTGAACAATCCGCTGCCGGCCTTGCTTTTCTCTTCAACTCGCTGCTCGTAGGTACCTTGGGAGCAGAATCCTTGATGGCCTCCTCGCTAACCGGGGCTGAAGACCTCGCTGCTGCTACGCGTTGAGCCCTAGACTTGGGCCCCGATGGACCCTTTTCAGTCAGCAACGTAGCTACAACCTTCGCCTTGCAAGACATGCTGGGCCGCCGCCGCCGGATTCAGTGTCGGGGGAGGGAGAAAAAAGGTCCTCCGCCACTGGCAGATTTAGGGTCCGCAGCAGCAAGATTCAGTGTCGAGAGTTAGGAAAGTACAATAATGGATTTGCCCCTACGACACGTGCAGGGTGGCTAAGAAGAGTGACCGGCGAAGGAGGGGCACAGCAGGAACTAGTGTAACGGAATATCCTAACTTAAGGGGCGTGATTTGAAAATATTGGGTTTGGCCATCATTCACTCGAAAGACCCCTCTCAGCACTTGGCACCCCAACTTTTCGAATCGTGGTGATAAAAATCAACTTGGGTACCGCGTTGCCTGGCCACCCAACTTTCGGGCCGCAAAATGATATTCTCATCTTTAGGTGATTAAGGTTAAAGTGATCAGATATGAGGATATGCTTGACAAGTTGTAAATTGTAAATCTCATGTCCCTTGAATACGAGGGCCGCTCCTCATGCTACTCAAGTTTAGTCACCGGTAAGTTCTTGTCATCGTAAGCACATGTGTATCATAGAGAACCGCCAACGGGGTACCCCTTGCCCGATGATACGGAAGAATCCCCATATCAAAATGATAAGGCAAGCAAACAACAAGCATCTCAGCAATCTTCTTATTTACCATGGGAATATGGTGCTTTTTTCTCTCTTTCCTCTTTTCATAATCTCTCTTTTTTTCTTTTTCTCTTTTTCTCAATCTCTATCTCTTTTTTTATAAGAAGAATGCTTCATAGATGCTCATTATGGTTACGCTGCAGGTTTCCACCATGTTAGCATGGATTAGACCAGCGGCCCAGGCGTTTCTCTAACACACATGCATAACTCCATGGACTTACAAGCTCCCCTTTCATTTCACACCGACGACATCTATAGACAAAAGAACATGATATCAACTAGGTGCAAAGTACCAGTGCAATGTTGAAAGCGTTCCCCATGACAGTATGGTTCTGCTAATTCACAACTTACAAAGCGCAAGCATATACGCAACATAGGTGAGCACAATGGTTCAAGTTTATTAAGTGCAAGAAAATAAAGTGTGCCATCAAGTTCGTGAGAGCTATAATCACTAATTTTCACATAACAAGTTTAATTTGGAAGGTAGATAAAAACAAGAATTTACTTGGAATAGCAATAATGCTAATAGGTAGGTATGGTGGACACAAATGGCATAGGTTTTGGGTTTTAAGGAGGTGGATGCATGAGAAGAATTCCCTCTCAGTACAGGTTTTTGGCTAGCAAGGCTGGGTAGCAAGTATAAGAGTTGAAGGAAACAAGCAAACATACAAGTGATAAAGACAAACATGTAATCTTCCTTGGAAGCACAAAATATCTTAACTAGAGAATACTAAACTTATGAGCAAATCAAGAAAGAAAGATGATGAAATTATTTTTCTTTAGAGTACTTATATCTTTTTCATTCAACTCTCAAAAATAGTGTTTCTACTAACCAAGCCAGGTTTGCCAAAACCAACTAAATTAACTCAATGATCCCAAAGTGATACCAATACTAACAACACGATCAATCATATAACCACGAATTGAAAACTAATAGAAGATATGCAAAAGAGTAAATGATAGAACTTCTCATTAATATTCCATAACGGCAACTCACACCAAGGGATACATATCTAACGAGAGAGGGGACACTTCCATAATGCAAACCATCCTACATGATAACTTCTCTATTCATGATATGACTCTACTAAAAAGGTAAAAAGATAGAAGATAGTGATGTGATACCGCGGCACTCCCCCAAGCTTGGAACAAGCCAAGGGGATGCCAAACCTGATGATGAATTACTCCCTCTGTGGTGGTGGTATCTTCTCGTCATCGTACGACTTCTAGGGTAAAGGCTTCCCATCAACAAAGGACATTGTGGTCTCCAGCATCCTGAAACTTGCAGTAGCACTTATGCGTTTAAATCTAACCTCGTACTCAAAGTTTTGATTTTGAACATCGTAGAGCTGTGCTTGCAGTTTGTTGGTTGTTTGGCGGAGTGAGAGGACTTCATCCTTGAGTTCAGCAGTCTCCTTTTGGTGCTCGGCGATGAGTTCGGAACAAATCTTATGGATGATATCCACTTCGCGTTTCGCCATCTTCTTGTACCTAAAGACTTCTTGCTCTAGTGCTTCCATCCTGTCCTCCAGACTTCCTTCACCTTTAGGGCCTTGAACCTCTTTTATTCGGACCTCCCCATCTTCAAGCACAACTCCTTGGGATGAATCTTCAACTCTCTCATGTATGGGTTGATGATATCTTCTAAGGAATCTCCCTTGGCTGATCCAGAGGAAGACATTGTGGCTCCAAATCTGGGACTCTACCTGTCAGAAACAGATCGAAACGAAAACACGACGAAAACACGATATACGAACCTCGGGGGATCCAGGGAATTATATATTACAAAGTTTCAAAACAAAAGGAAAGTACTAGGAGAAAACCACCTGGTGGCGCGGCTAGGGGTGGGCCCGTGCCATAGGGTGGTGTGAGCCACCCTGGCTCCGTTTCTGCCCCTCTTTCACTTCGTAGCTTTCCTTATTGACTAAAAACTGCAAAAATATAGTTGGATAGTATTTTCGTGGAGCTTTTCTTACCATAACTGTTACCTATTCAAAAGCGGAGTCTATAGGTCTCTGAATTTGGTCCTTGATAAATTTTTCCGGAGTTATAACTTGAAAGGCATCAACATCTTCATTGTAAGAATCTCCAGCAATATAGTGCTTGAGTCGCTGCCCATTCACTACTTGCATAGTATTATCTTTTAAAGAAGAAATTTTTATTTCTCCCGAACGGTACACTTCTTCAATAATGAAGGGTCTTTCCCATTTTGACAGTAGCTTTCCTGCAAAAAATCTGAGACGAGACCTATACAATAGGACTTTCTCACCAACATGAAATTCTCTCTTAAGTATTCGCTTGTCATGCCATCTTTTAACTTTTTCTTTAAAGAGCTTAGCATTTTCATAGGCTTCACTCCTCCATTCATCTAAGGAACTTAAATCAAATAATCTGTTCTCACCTGCGAGCTTACAATCTCTATTGAGTTCTTTAACTGCCCAGTAAGCTTTGTGTTCTAATTCTAAGGGTAGGTGATAAGCTTTCCCATAAACCATTTTATAAGGAGACATCCCCATAGGGTTTTTGTAGGCGGTCCTATAAGCCCATAAAGCATCATTCAACTTTTTAGCCCAGTTTTTTCTAGATCTATTAACAGTCTTTTGCAAGATGGATTTAATTTCTCTATTTGATAACTCTACTTGCCCACTAGTTTGGGGGTGATAAGATGAAGACATTCTATGATTAACATCATATTTAGCAAGGGTATTTCTAAAACCACCATGAATGAAGTGAGAACCCCCATCAGTCATGAGATACCTAGGCACTCCAAACCTAGGAAAGATAACATCATTAAGCATTTTTAGAGAAGTATCCCCGTCAGCACTCTTCGTAGGAATGGCTTCTACCCACTTAGTAACATAATCAACTGCAACAAGAATATGAGTATAACCTTTCGAGGGAGGAAAAGGACCCATAAAGTCAAATCCCCAGCAATCAAAGGGTTCAATAACTAGAGAGTAGTTCATAGGCATTTCATTGCGTCTAGAAATATTACCAACACGCTGACATTCATCACAAGATAAAACAATTTTTCTTGCATCTTTAAAAAGGGTAGGCTAGTAGAAACCTGATTGTAGCACCTTTTGCGCAGTTCTATCTCCTGCATGATGTCCTCCATAAGCACTGCCATGACATTTACGCAATATCTCCTTTTGTTCATATTCTAGAACACATCTTCGCATAATACCATCCACTCCTTCCTTATATAAGTGTGGGTCATCCCAAAAATAATGCCTCAAATCATAAAAGAACTTCCTTCTTTGCTGAGCTATAAAAGTTGGAGGCAAATACTTGGAGACAATAAAGTTAGCATAATCAGCATACCAAGGGCTCCTTCGCGAGCTTACTCCTACCGAAGCCAACTGTTCATTTGGGAAACTATCATTAACATGCATAGGGTCAAAAGAGATGTTTTCCAATCGAGATAAATTATCAGCTACATGGTTTTCAGCACCTTTCCTATCTACTATATGTAGATAAAACTCTTGTAAAAGCAACACCCATCTAATAAGCCTAGGCTTAGCGTCCTTCTTAGTCATAAGGTACTTAATAGCAGCACGATCAGTATGAATGGTGACTTTTGAGTCTACAATATAGGGTCTAAACTTATCACAAGCAAAGACGACAGCTAGAAATTATTTTTCAGTGGTAGCATAATTCCTTTGGGCAGCGTCTAGAGTCTTACTAGCATAATAAATAACGTTTAGCTTTTTATCAATTCGTTGCCCAAGGACATCACCTACAACAAAATCACTAGCATCACACATTATTTCAAAGGGTAAACTCCAATCAGGTGGTTGAACGATAGGAGCTATGGTTAAAGCCTTCTTAAGAGTTTCAAAAACTTCCTTACAATCATCATCAAAAACAAAGGGTACATCTTTTTGAAGATGATTAGTGAGGGGTTTTGATATCCTAGAAAAATCTTTAATAAACCTTCTATAGAAACCAGCATGACCAAGGATACTACAAATACCTTTGATGTCTCTTGGACATGGAATTTTCTTAATTGCCTCAACCTTAGCTCTATCAACTTCTATGCCTCTTTCAGAAACCTTATGCCCAAGGACAATCCCTTCATTAACCATGAAGTGGCATTTCTCCCAATTAAGAACAAGATTATTTTCTTCACACCTTTGCAAAAATTTATCAAGGTTGTGCAGATAATTATCAAAAGAAGTTCCATAAACATAAAAGTCATCCATGAACACTTCCACAATTTCCTCACAAAAACCATGAAAGATAGCAGACATGCATCTTTGAAAAGTAGCAGGAGCATTACATAAACCAAAAGGCATACGTCTATAAGCATAAGTTCCGTAAGGGCAAGTAAACGTAGTTTTTTCTTGATCTTGTTGTTTAACAGCAATTTGAGAGAAACCAGAATAACCATCAAGAAAACAAAAATGGGTCTTTTTAGACAACCTTTCCAACATTTGATCAATAAAAGGAAGCGGGTAGTGATCTTTCTTAGTAACTTTGTTGACTTTCCTAAAATCAATGCACATCCTATAGCCTACTACTATTCTTTGGGGAATAAGCTCATCATTATCATTAGGAACAATGGTAATTCCTCCTTTTTTAGGAACACAATGAACATGACTAACCCATTCACTATCAGCAATAGGGTAAATAATACCAGCATCAAGGAGTTTCAATACCTCATTTCTTACCACTTCCTTCATCTTAGGATTTAACCGTAGTTGGTGCTCTACTACTGGCTTTGCATTTGGTTCTATATTGATAGAACGCTGACATATAGTAGGTGAAATCCCTTTTAAATCATCTAGAGTATAGCCCATAGCTCCTCGGTGTTTCTTCAAAACCTCCAATAACCTTTCTTCTTCCTTCCCTGAAAGTTTAGAGCTAATAATAACAGGATATATCTTTTTATCATCAATATAAGCATATTTAAGATCATCAGGGAGAGGTTTTAGATCGAAGACTGGATCCTTTTTAGGTGGCAACGTGGTACCCAAGTCTTCTACATGCAAGTTATGCTTAAGCATCTTGGGTTGACGACGGAGAATCTCGTCAATCTCATTCCTTTCTTCCATGAAGATCTCACTTTCGTGATCTTCCGTGAATTGCTGCAAAGCATTGTTAGGAGCAAGAGAAATAGAAGCAAGTTGTTCAACTCTAAAATCCTCATTATGGGTTTCCTCTTCACAAGGTTCTTTAGTAAATTTCGAAAAATTAGACTCATAAGATTCCCCATCAAACTTAGTCAAGATTTTCTACCTCTTGCAATATATAATACCTCCACAAGTACTCAAGAAAGGTCTACCAAAAATGATAGGATAAGTTTTACTAGCAGCTGAACTAAGTACTAGAAAATCAGCAATATACTTAATCTTACCACAAAGAACTTCCACATCTCGTACAATACCAATTGGAAAGATGGTCTCTCTATTAGCAAGGTGAATAACCACATCAATCTCTTCCAATTCGCAGGGACTGATTTCATGCATAATTTCTCTGTAAAGCTCATAAGGAATATCACTAGAACTTGCACCAATATCACATAAACCATAATAGCAATGATCACCAATTCTAACGGAAAGCACATGGACACTAGCCTTTTTAGTTCTATTAGGATGTGAAACAATATTAGAAGCATCCTCACAAAAGACTATGTGTCCATCTTCTATGCTTTTAGTGACAAGGTCTTTCACAATTGCTACCACAGGTTCAACGTTTATTTGTTCATCAGGTTTTACAGTTCTCTTTTCACTTTTAGTGATTGCACTAGTTATCATAGGATGATCCTTTACCTTATCTGGGAAGGGAATCTTCTCGATATAAGGTTCAGGTAAGATGTGATCAATAGTGCAATACTCAACACTCCCAACAGGAACACAATCAACAATATCTTTATAAGGTGCATGGTACTTGTTCCATCCCTTTTTTGGAATTTAAATATAAGAAGCAAAAGCCTTAAAGCAATTTGTAATAACTTGTAAATCAAGACCATAAGCATTACTAATATTTTGAAAGTCATCAGTTCCCATAAAAGATTCAATGCATTCATAATCATAATTTATACCTGACTTTCTACCTTTGTCACTTTCCCAAGCTTCAGCATTGTCTTGAATACAGTCCAGAATATCCCATTTAGCTTCTTCTTCCATGCGAGTGAATGATCCAGCACAAGAAGCATCCAATAAATCCTTATCATGTAGAGGGAGCCTTGCATAAAAGTTATCGATAATAATATTATTGGGGAGCTCATGAATGGGACATTTGAGCATTAATAACTTCAATCTCCCCCTAGATTGAGCTGTACTCTCTCCATCAAGAGGCCAAAAGTTGTATATTTGATTCCGATCTTTATGAATCTCACTAGGAGGATAAAACTTTGAATAAAAGAGAGGCACTATTTCCTCCCATTCAAGAGCTTGACCATTCTTCAGTAGCTTATACCATTCCTCATCTCTTCCTTTCCGTGATAATGAGAACAACTTCTTCTTAACTTGATCTGTAGTAATACCTGTACACTTGAACAACCCGCATAATTTGTGTATAAAGAGCAAATGATCATCGGGATGGACAGTTCCATCCCCAACATAGTAGTTATCCATAACACGATCAATAATTCTTGTAGGTATTTTAAAAGTATCATTCTCAGCAGGTGGTGGTTCATCTACTACCTTTGCAGTGGTAGTAGCATTACCAAATAAGAAACTCAGTGAATTATCCATAACAAAAATAAAGCAACTAACAGAAGTAAACAATACTCACAGTAGAAGTTTCCTTTACCAGTTCCACTCTCCAATAGCGCTTCACTCCCCGGCAACGGCGCCAAAATATAGTCTTGATGACCCACAAGTATAGGGGGTGTATCGCAGTATTTTCAATAAGTAAGAGTGTCGAACCCAACAAGGAGCAGAAGGTGCTGGCTAGTGGTATGGATCAGGAATTCTCTGCAAATACTTAGCAAACGGATTATTAGGGTTTTTTGATAATGCAAGTAAATAAAGTACGAGTAAATAAAAGACAATAAGAATAAATGCAGCAAGTGGCCCAATCCTTTATTCAGCAAAGGACAAGCCGGTTGTATTACTTAAGATGATCAAACATTCTCGAGGACACATGGGAAGACTGTCAAGTGCTTTCGCTTCATGTAGTTAATTAATCTTCTTTAGCTTGCTAAGTGTTGTGTGGGTGAACCTGTGCTAATGTACCGACCTTCCTAGGACTAATACATACTTGTGATTATACCCCTTGCAAACATTCGTAAGTACAAGAAAGTAATTAAGGTAGAAACCTAACCACAACTTTAAACTCTAAGACCCTTACGTCCCTTGTGCAATGGTTTCCTAACGGGGGTTCAGGTTTCTGTCACTCCGGCAACCCCTACGATTAGTAGCCAAATACACAATGCATTCCCCTAGGCCCATATAGGTGAAGTGTCATGTAGTCGACGTTCACATGACACCACTAGAAGAAGTACACCACAACTTAAATATCAAACTATTGAATCTTTCTCAACACAACTCCACTACTAACAACATGACTTCTCCCATGTCCTCAAGAACAAAACGAACTACTCACAAGAAATCATATGGATCATGATCAGAGATGGAATAATGATGTATAACAATCTGAACATAAACAATAATTCAACGGTTCCACTCAATAGCATCAACTACAAAGAGTAATCAACATCGGGAAAGTTTCCCCTAAGAACTATGCAAGATTTAACTCAATTGTTACAGCAATATGGAGATGGTGATGAGGGTGCTGATGGTGATGATGGTGGTGATGATGAGGATGATCCCGATGAAGTCCAGCTTGACGGTGGTGTTATTGGCGACGATCTCCCCTCTCCTGGAAGGAATTCCCCCGGCAGAAATCTGTCTGCCGGAGAGATCTTTCTTTCTCGGTGTTTTCTGCCCCGCAGAGGCGGCGGAAACTTTCTGTGGTCGCTCCCCGAGTCTTAGGGTTTCGGGAGGAATATATACGCCAGAGGGGAGAGCCAGAGGTAGGCCAGGGCGGCCACACCACCTGGTGGAGCGGCCTAGGGTGGCCCGCGCCAGGGGGTGGTGCGGTCCCCCTATGGCCCATCTCCACTCCCTCTTCTGGCAGCCTTCATCTTCAGGAAAATAGGATTTTCCGTATATTTTCCCGGATTTTCTGATCTTCATGAATTTTGCCTCCAAACAGCACCTTTTCCATCAGAATCCTGACTGCAGTGGTCCATGCCCCAAAAGTCATCAACCATGCAAAAGCAGATGAAATAACATAAGTATCACCTCTTAATATGAAATATATCAATGCATTACAATGAATTATGATATAGAATAGTGATGCAAAATGGACGTATCAGTGCCCTGCAAGACGATGCACCAATGGACGGTCCAAGAGGCGACCGGTCCATCCTGGGAAAGCAAATAACAAAGGTGTGGGAGAGTGATGTAGGGAAGAGGCAGTGCCTGACACAGCCGTTTCGGTTCAAGAAGACCAGAGTGACGATGCAAAGCAGAAGGACGACTGACCACCATCTTGGCGCAGCAGCTGGCTGGCGGCCGCATGAAGACAAAGTAGATCAGTGTCCATTAGGTGGGAATGTGGTAGCCCTTCCTGCCCATAACCGGGGAAGAGGCCCGATGCCGCCCTATATAAAGGACCCATCTCCTACCTTAGCGGGGATCGATCCTTGAGATCTAAAACCCTAGACTTTCATCCTCCATTGCACCCTCGCGAAGCACGCGAGCAATACAACCAAGCAGGAGTAGGGGATTTACCTCCTCACGAGGGTCCCGAACTTGGGTAAAAAACCCGTGTCACCTCTCTGTCGTGTGCTTTCCCCGCCGCCGCTGCCATTGTCGGGTTTCCTTGGAATCACGTGTTTAGCCCCCTCTCGAACCAAGGGATCGTTGGACCCTAGATCCTTCACGGGAAAAATCTCCAACATTTGGCGCACCAGGCAGGGGCTGAGGCGTGATTCTGGAGACTCTAGTGGGTGGTGCCAACATGGTCGCTCGCAGCAAGCCTCGTGATAGACTCTAGAGCTAGCAACGAGTTCCGTCCGTGCCCTCCTGCATGGATAGGTGGGGAGAATTCTTCATCAAGCACCTCGCCGACCCGGACGCCCCACGCCCCGCTTTCCCCAGACACGACTCGCCTCATGGTGAAGGAGCTCCTCCGACATACGCATGTTGAGGACGCGAGAGAGGAATGGCAGACGTGGCTCTCCACCCTGGTAGACGTCGCCTGGGACGGCCCCGCGGCGTGCAAGGCGCCGCCAGGCGCCATAGCCTATGGAGCACCTCCACCTCCTCCCCTTCAGGGTGGGATCGGGGGCTCAGGAGGCGGAGGACCGCCAATCATGGTGTACCTCGAGCAGATCCAAGGCCAGACGGAGGTCATCCGTTTGGTGCAGGATGCGCGGGTAACCTTGGCCAGGTGGCGGGGCCACGAGACCCAGATCCTCTAGGCCATCTCGGTTGTGGGCCTCCAGAACCGAGAGACCCTCGTTGGTGGCATAGAGAACCACAACTCTAGCTGCCCTACTCTCGCTGAGCACCTCCATAGGGTGGTGTGGCCTCCCAAGTTCAAGCCGGAGATGCCACCGTGGTACGACGGTGCCACCAACCCCACAGAATTCTTGAAGCTCTACACCACGGGTGTCGAGGCGGCAAGAGGGGATGATCGTGTCCCTACCAACTGGTTCCTAATGAGCCTAGGGCCGGAGGCATGCATGTGGTTGTTGAACCTACCTGAGGGATCCATCAGCTCGTGGTCCGAGCTCTATGCCCACTTCGTCACAAAGTTCGGGGACACGGATGAACCTGCGTACATGTGCGAGGACTGATGTCTGCAAGTGCATAGATCTTTTGTAGCTAGTTTTGAAGTATAGATATTGATCCCACAGGGAGCCCAAAGGTAAGTGTTTATGAGTGAAGTCTTTGTGACACTCAAAGTTGTCACAGGTCTTCGAGTGAATTTACTGCAAGTGTGGAAATAAGAATGAAAATTTGTATAAACTGGATGTATTTAAATAAAACTAAAATGTAAACTTCAGGAATAAAAAGCATAAAAGTAAAGAATGATTCGATTGTTTGTGTTTTTCTGCAAATGACGAAGAAGGCGCGGGGAGATACAGTTCATGGTGATAGTGACTATGCCAGGTGGACGAATGATAAGTGTAACAATTATAATCTTATAAATATATGTGTAGGCAAGCAACCCATAATTAGCCGGAACTCCTCTTGGTAGATTTCATCCCAACTTCAATAATCCTACTAGCCTGTTACCAAAACCATGGTCAGTCACTAGACGATTAAGATCCTTCATGTTTCTTAGCAATTAAGCTCATTGGATTGGACTAATGCAATAAGCACAGTGGTTCCTCGTTATCCTCAAGTCAAACTAGTTTCCCATTGATATCCCCGTGTCACGCGGGGGTTGCCGGTCTGCTAGCGAACAAGATCCTATCTATGTAGAACAAAGCATCACGTTGTATGGGCCCTTAATTGGACAACAAGCATTAGCCATCCCACAGATAGTCAAGCACACACAATATAGTAATTAAAATCAATCATAAACTAATGGAAAATATATGGAGTCGCATCACATCTCACCAATCCCTTACATCTCCCACGCCCAAGGAACTTACTCACACATGAGAGAAGAAAGAATCATCGATATAATTAAATAAAGGGAGTTATTCTCAATATTACCATGGATATCCACAATAAGTATTGAAAAATAATCCAACACAATTCAAGATAGGAAGAAACAATCTCAAACCCTAGTCTTGCAAGGTGATGATCTCTCTCTCTCTCTCTCAAGTACAAGTAATGGCTATGAGGGTGTGATGGCTAGGAGGTCGAAGATCATGGAGCGAGATGAAGAACGTCTTATCCTCCTTCTCCGGATCTCTTCTTTCTCCTTTCTGGATGGGATGGCGGTTGCTATGTTGTGATTTCGCGGCTGGCCTCTTCATGAAAGTTGTCCCTTTTGACAAGACGAAGGTGGCGGCAGCTATACAGCGGGAACTATGCGGCCGAAAAAATATTCCCGTCATATAGTTGCACATTAAAGCCTCTGTATACCACCCTAGATTGCTTCCAAAAAGAGACTTGCTTGTTTTTGCCTGAATATTGTGTTTCTCTTGTTAAAACCTTCTATTGACGTTCAGAACCTGAAACACACATTAAAAACCAAGTTTTCTTCGCTACCGAAGTATTAGCGTTAGGTAAAGCTACAAAACAATCAAATCCAGGAGAAAACCATCAAAAATGTGTCGAATCTCACAACTATCAACTCCCCCAAGATTAGTTGTTTCTCGCCCTCGAGTGACAAGAAAATAATGAAGAATAGCGGAGATTCGAGACTGAAATAAAAGAACTTACAAACATGATCATACAAGTATTCACAAGATTGCACTGAGTCCACTTCCTAACCACGTATATCTTGCTAGCAAATAAATCATATGCCCGAGCAAGTGTCAAAAGTTTAGCTAGGAAAGTGAAACAAATTCTTTTGGTGTCTCTCTTTGTTGAGAGATGAAAACTTTTTGCTCTTGTTTCTTTAACCAATTAAGAGTAGTCAAGTTGGCACCAAAAACATTCAATTTTAGAACAACTCATCTATTCCCATGTCAAATTTTCATGACTCTCAAAGCACCTTTTTCCTTTCCTTGCTTTTCAAAAACTTCAGCTCTTTCATAGAGAAATCATGCCACTGTTTTTAACATGTTAATTGGGATTGTGTTGTGCACTCGTGACCATGCCAATAAATAATTGTTGAGAAATAGTGGGCCAGAGGAGTACTACAACTTCACTTGGAACGTGAAACCACAAGGAGACTAAAATTTTACCCGTCATAGCATTGTTGCTATAGATGTTTACATAACTCAATAGCCAAAATCAAGTGGTTTCCCACATTTAGATCGTTCTTTGGCCAGCGGAGTTAATAATTCCCCATGGAGCACGACAGTGTTGTAATGACACGCGTAAAGCAATATATTACGATAATTATTAGAAAAAGGAGTGGCATAATCTCTATTACTTCGAAGCATCCATTTTATCAGACAATTTCATTCAAGGGTGCTATCGAGTCTATTTACATTAAGGTCAAATGGGATGGAGTAGTTCTAAAATTAAATCATTTGGGCTAAACATGAACTCAAGTCATCTTTTGGATGATTTTTCTTGTTGTAAAAATGTAGGAATTTTTTTTAACCAAGTTCATTGCTCATTGTTTTGATGGCTCAAAATATATTAGAGCTTGTTGGGAACCCCAAGAGGAAGGCATGATGAGCACAATAGCAAGTTTTCCCTCAGTTATGAAACCAAGGTTATCGAACTAGTAGGAGCAAGGAAACAACTCCAAGGTGTTGTTTCCAACTTGGAATCCTGCACAACACAACCACAGAACTTTGCCCCAACTTACAGTGAGGTTGTTAATCTCACCGGTTTTGTTGAAACCAAAGGATTAAACGTATTGTGTGGAAGATAGTAATTGCTTGTATAAAGTAAATAGTAAATAGATTGTAGATTGATGGTAAAAGAATGGACCGGGGTCCATAGTTCACTAGAGGTGATTCTCCTTAAGATAGATGACATGTTGGGTGAATAAATTACAGCGGGGCAATTGACAGACACCAAGAAAGCATACCATGCATATACTACTCATCTTGACTCCTATGAGATTTGATTGGGCATTACAACATTATACATAAACCGTAATCCAACTGCATCTATGACTAATAATCCACCTTCAGGTTATCATTCGAACCCCCTCCAGTATTAAGTTGCAAGCAACAGATAATTGCATTAAGCAAAGTGTGTAAAGTAAACAATATGATTGTCCCATGGACAAAGGATTGATGTTTTCTCCCTAGTAGCAACATCACATCTAGTACCTTAGAGATTCCTGTCACTTCCCCAGATTACTAGAGGGATGAACCCACTATCGAGCATAAATACTCCCTCTTGGAGTTGTTAGCATCTACTTGGCCAAGATAGCTACTAACAATGGAAAGCATGCAAGATCACAAATAACATAGACATGATAGAATCAATAATCAATCTGAAATAGCATATCAATATCCATCGGATCCCCGCAAACACAACATGTAAGATTACAAATAGATGATCTTGATCATGAACGGAGTTCACAAGATCTAAACATGGTAGCACAAAGGAGGAGAACCAACCATATAGCTACTACATGGACCCGTAGTCCAGGGATGAACTACTCACGCATCACACCGGAGGCAGGCATGCTGATGAACAAGGCTTCCAGGGTGATCTCTCCCCTCCAGCAGGGTGCCGGGAAGAGCTTCAGATCCCTCCTGATCTAGGGATGGAGATGACGGCGGCTACAGACTCTTTCATGGAATTTTGATCGGGTACTTGGGGTTCTCGTCCCGGGAGGATTTTATAGGTGAAGGGTCAAGGTCGGTGGAGGCTCGAGGGGCCCACACCAGGTGGCGGTGCGCCTAGGGCTGGCCGCGCCACCCTAGGGTGTGGCCGCCTCGTGGCTCCCCTTCGGCTGCCCTCCAGACTCGGTGTTGCTTCGGGTAAAATATTGACTTTGGCTTTTGTCCGGTCCAATTCCGAGAATATTTCCTTACTAACTTTTCTGAAACCAAAAACAGCAGAAAACAGGCAACTGGCACTGTGGCATCTTGTTAATAGGTTAGTTCCAGAAAATGTGTAAAAATACTCCAAAGTTTGGACAAAACATAAGAAAGTAGATATAAAACAAGCATGGAACATCAAAATTATAGATACGTTTACAACGTATCAACATCCCCAAGCTTAGCTCCTGCTCGTCCTCGAGTAGGTAAGTGATAAAAAAGAATAATTTTTGAGGTGACATGCACCATCATAATCTTGATCAAGGTATTTGTAAAACGTTGATAGCTGGGATCATAGTACTTTAACATAGCATGAAAGATATAGTTCTAACAATAAGACATGGCAACTATGTTGTAACATGAAAAGGTACAAACAAAAGGTTCATGAATAATAATGCTTTGAAAGATGTTTGTTTGTTTCAGATATAGAAAACATAATGAGAATGGTATTCAGCTTGTCCCTCATAGTGTAGCAAAACATAAATGCATAGGACACCTTCAAAGTTCATAAGGGTGACTAGATACAAATAGTTTAAGAACAAGAAATGTCAAAGTTATGAATCAATCAACAAGTTTTGAGACAATGCACATTAAACTAAGAATGACCACTATGCTATCTCAATAGGTGCATAAAGATAGAAGATGGAGACTCAACATAAAAGTAAAATAAAGGCCCTTCATAGAAGGAAGCAGGGATTCAAGTCTCATAAAGAGCTTCCAAAAATTATGGTACTTATTAGCTTTCAGGTCTCATTGCCCCTATCATAAGCATCTTTAGGTGATTAAGGTTAAAGTGAGCAAATATGAGGGTATGCTTGACAAGTTATAAGCTGAAAATCTCATGCCCCTTGCTTACGAGTACCGTTCCTCATGCTACTCAACTTTAGTCACAGGTAAGTTCTTGTCATTGTAAGTATATGTGTATCATAGAGAACCGCCAATGGGGTACCCCTTGCCCGATGATACTGAAGCTTTCCCATATCAAAATGACAAATCAAGCAGACAATGAGCATCTCAGCGATCCTTTTATTTCCTATTTGCATAGGTTTTTTTAATGAGGATGCTTCACAGATTGCTCACTATGGTTATGATGCACGTTTCCACCATGATTAGGCATGGCTTAAACTAGCCGCCTAGGCGTTTCTCTACCACATATACAAACTCCATGAGCCTTACAAGCTCCCCTTTCATTTCACACCACCGGGATCCATAAGCAAAAGAACATGATATCAACTAAATAAAGTGCAATGTTGAAAGCATTCCCCATGGTAACGTGGTTCGTCTAATTCACAACTTACAAAACACAAGCATATACGCAACATAGATGGACACAATGGTTCAAGTTTATTAAGTGCAAGAAAGTAAAGTGTGCCATCAAGTTCGTGAGAGCTTTAATCACTAATTTTCACACAACAAGTTTAATTTGGAAGGTAGATAAAAACATGAATATACTTGGAATAGCAATAATGCTAATAGGTAGGTATGGTGGACTCTTTGGAATAACTTGGTTTTATTTGGAGTTGGATGCATGAGGGGAACACATACTTGGTACATGTGGAGGCTAGCAAAAGACTGGGAGTGACCGACTAAGAGAGCAATAATGGCCATAATCATGCAAAGCGACAAAACATTATTAATTAAAGCATAAAGTGATATTACAAGTCGAAGACTAAATGATCATAGAGGCTATGGTGACTAGGTATAGTCTTAACATGGTGTGAGCATGCGCCAAGTCAACCCAAATAAAGCATCAAAGGAGAATACCACAATATTCTGCTTTTATATGGTAAAACAATGCATGATTCTTTCAAGGCACATTAAGAAATATCAATTGCTTGTAACAAGTCATGCTACAACAATAATCACTAAGCATAAAGTCAAAGCAATACCAAGCATGGCATGATAAAGTCTAAGTCACAGTCAAAAACAAGACTCCTTTTATACCACTTATAAGCATGAACTTTCCTACTCTTTTCTAATCCAAATCAATATTATTTGAAACTATGAATGCGAGGGTCCAACCAATTTATTTAAGCAAACTAAGCAAAAGAAAACTAAAAACAAAAATGAAGACGCTCCAAGAACAACACAATTGTGCATGAAACAATAAAAATGAAGTGTTCGGAAGAAACCTGAGATTTTTATTGATGAAGGGGATGCCTTGGGCATCCCCAAGCTTTGACGCTTGTACTTATTGAATATTTCATGGGGTGACATGGGTGGCATCCCCAAGCTTGAGCTTTTGTCCATACTTCATCTTATCACATTGTTCTTCCCTACACTTTAAAATTTCCTTCATACAAAACTCCACACAATCTTCATTAGCAACATTAGTGTACTCAAGATAATAAGTTTTTAGGTTCAGTTTCAACACAAGTAAAACTTCCATTAAAACACAAGATACTGTAGCACTTCCTTTTAAAAGTTCAAATGATCAAGGAGAACTCAAAGAGAATGAGATTAAGAGGCAAATGCAAATGCAAATAATGGCAGGAATCTGTCAAAACAGACCAGTAGGTAAAAACCGATTTGTTCGAAGACCTTCTGTTTCTCAAATCTAAAAGTCATAAACTAACGAAAGTTAGATAGCAACCTGGGGCCAAAGCACATAAAATTACATCTCAATCTGACGTACATAGATTTTTCACGATTTTTTACAGCGAAGCACAAAAATCTGTTTCGGGACAACAACTTTCCCAAGCATTATTTCTCTCTTATTAGAGGTTATTCTTGGCACAAAAACCACACAAAAAGTATAAGGAGAGGTTATTACAGAGGCAATAACTTCCAAGACTCAACAAAAGAAAAAATATTGACTAAAAATTTGGGTTATCTCCCAATAAGTGATTTTCTTTAACGCCTTTGAGCTAGGCATAAGAAGCAAGAATCAAGTATTCTCAAATGAAGAAGCATTAAGATCAATACCAGAAATATCTTCAAGAAGGCAAGGTATCTCATCCAAATAAGTTCTAGAGGATCTTCTCTCAATGCTCTTGGGTTCACAATTTTCATCAAACGGGTTTTCGGGAACAATCCAATCAAAATTATTTTCTAAGGCTTCATGTATTCCTACAAGTTTAAAAGGTATTGGTGTCTTAATTTCCTCCCCATCTTTAGGTTTGGTTTTGTCCATCTTTTCTTGTGTACCAATAACATCTACACATGAGCCTAGCATATTAAAACGATCAAACACTTTTCTAGCTTCCTTAACAACATCATAGAATTCTTTAAGCAAAGTTTCTAGAATAAAATCTCTCTTTTTAGTGTGCTCAATATCTTTCAGTTTAAGAAACATTACTTGCATTATGGGGTTAAGGTTAGCAAACCTAGCTTCCAACATGTGAACTAAAGAAGCTGCAACAATTTCATAATTTGGAGCAAGTTCTGCTAGGGATCTATCCTCAATATCCTCATGCTTGCTAACATGATTAAAGAATTCTTCAATATTATCTTTCCCAATTATAGAGCCACTACCTATTGAAAAGTCTTTCAGGGTGAACTTAGGGATCAACATGGTGAGCAAAGAACGAGGTGACAACTACAGAAAAGGACTAAATTTTTTTGTGTTTTTGATATAAAGAAGCAAACTAGTACAACTATTTTTTGTGTGTTTTTGATAAAAGAAACAAGCAAACAAAGAAGAAATAAACTAAGAAAAACAAAAATCAAAGTAAAGAGATTGGTTATGAGGGACTCCCCTTGTGAAGATGTCCTTGACTCCCTGACAACAGCGCTAGAAAAAAGGCTTGATGGCTCAAAATATATCCGAGCTCGTTGGGAACCCCAAGAGGAAGGTATGATGAGCACAGCAGCAAGTTTTCCCTCAGTTATGAAACCAAGGTTATCGAACCAGTAGGAGCAAGGAAACAACTCCAAGGTGTTGTTTCCAACATGGAACCCTACACAACACAACCACAGAACTTTGCCCCAACTTACAGTGAGGTTGTCAATCTCACCGGTTTTGCTGAAAACAAAGGATTAAACGTATTGTGTGGAAGATAGTAATTGCTTGTAGAAAGTAAACAGTAAATAGATGGTAGATTGATGGTAAAAGAATGGACCAGGGTCCATAGTTCACTAGAGGTGATTCTCCTTAAGATAGATGCCATGTTGGGTGAACAAATTACAGCGGGGCAATTGACAGACACCGAGAAAGCATACCATGCATATACTAATCATCTTGACTCTATGAGATTTGATTCGGCATTACAACATTATACATAGACAGTAATCCAACTACATCTATGAGTAATAATCCACCTTCAGGTTATCATCCGAACCCCTCCAGTATGAAGTTGCAAGCAACAGATAATTACATTAAGCAAAGTATGTAAAGTAAACAATACGATTGCCCCATGGACAAAGGATTGCTGTTTTCTCCCTAGTAGCAACATCACATCTAGTACCTTAGAGATTCCTGTCACTTCCCCAGATTACTAGAGGCATGAACTCACTATCGAGCATAAATACTCCCTCTTGGAGTTGCTAGCATCTACTTGGCCAAGATAGCTACTAACAACAAAAAACATGAAAGATCACAAATAACATAGACATGATAGAATCAATAATCAATCTGAAATAGCATATCAATATCCATCGGATCCCCGCAAACATAACATGTAATATTACAAATAGATGATCTTGATCATGAACAGAGCTCACAAGATCTAAAGACGGTAGCACAAAGGAGGAGAACTAACCATCTAGATACTACATGGACCCATAGTCCAGGGATGAACTACTCACGCATCACACCAAAGGTAGGCATGGTGAGGAAGAAGGCCTCCAGGGTGATATCTCCCCTCCGACAAGGTGCTGGGAAGAGCTTCAGATCCCCCCGATCTAGGGATTGAGATGACGGCGGCTACAGACTCTTTCATGGAATTTTGATCGGGTACTTAGGGTTTTCGTCCCAGGAGGCTTTTATAGGTGAAGGGGCAAGGTCGGTGGAGGCTTTAGGGGCCCACACCAGGTGGTAGCGTGCCTAGGGCTGGCCGCGCCACCCTAGGGTGTGGCTGCCTCGTGCCCCCCTTCGGTTATCCTCTGGACTCCGTGTTGCTTCGAGTAAAATATTGACTTTGGCTTTTGTCTGGTCCAATTCCAAGAATATTTCCTTACTAACTTTTCTGAAACCAAAAATAGCAGAAAATAGGCAACTGGCACTGTGGCATCTTGTTAATAGGTTAGTTCCAGAAAATGTGTAAAAATACTCCAAAGTGTGGACAAAACATAAGAAAGTAGATATAAAATAAGCATGGAACATCAAAAATTATAGATACGTTTACAACGTATCATATTTCAAAGCTAAAAAGGAGACACTAGCAAAGGAATATAATTTATAGGATAACAAGCTAAGTGGGGAGTGACTCTAGTGCAAGCGAGTAAATAATTGTAGGATCAATTTAAAGTTACAGAAAAGGTGATGAAAGGAATGTGGTACCTCCTCTTGCTTACTTTGTTCTCCTACTTGAGTCGAAACCCCTCTATAATACCCTATTGCCAAGTCACCTGAAATTGAGCAATCTTTGAGAGAAACAAAGAAACGAATTTGCAATAAAAGTTACAACTATTTTTTTTGTATTTTTGGTTTAGGAATGCAAACTGAAAGTAAACATGCAATTTTGAAGAAGTAAAATAAATCAAAAGAAGAAATAAAAATATGAATGCAAGGTTTGGAGGTTTTCAAACCTCCCCGAAGCTTAGGCTATTGCCAGACTCAGTTGTTGCCGCCATTCCGGCGGCTGGTGCGGATACTGCTGGTAGTAGTCGGGGAAGTTGGTCATGAAGTGACTGAAGTTTTGAGTTAAGGTACTCACATCTTTATTCACTCCTTGTAGAGTGTGGTCAATCTCCCCAACGCGCTGGTTGAGCTGCTAAAATTCTTGATAGGGGACGTAGTTGAACCCCTGCTGCGGCTGATTGGGCCATGGGTCCCAAGATCCCCCTTGTTGCTGCTACTGTCCCTCCCAAGCAGGGTTGTATTCCTACTCCTGCTCCTGCTCATCCTGCTGCTCTCCTTCTTCATCTTCTTCTTGATTAGGCTGGAATTCAGCCATGATCTCCACCATTTGATCCTTGGTGAGGATCCAGTTGTCCTTCTCCACAATCGTGAAGGCTTGTGGATAAGGCAACGGAACCTGCTCAACCTGTGCATCACCAGGATAACCAAACTGATATGCTCGGAGCCTCTTGTTAGGTCGGTAAATACTGAGGAAACCACAAGCAATCAAATCTTTGGCATCCATAAGTTTGGAGCCATCAACAGGTTGCATCATAGGTAATATAATGTTTAATGCATGGGCAAGGTGGGTTACCAATCCACCAATGCGAATGTCACCTTTTGTCTTCTTGATTTGGTGACGAAAGTGCTACATGAGTAGAGCCGCGGGATTGGGGCTTTGTGGTGCATTGGGGAAGAGTGCCTTGGTGATCATGGCCATGGAACCGGTATCTCCTCTTCCTAGCAGTGTATTGGTGAGGAACAAGGCGTAGTAGAGAATTATTGGGTTCTGAATGGTGGACATCTTCTTCTGGTAGAAGTCCCTGCCATCGTTAACAGAAACAACCTCCCAAGTTTCTCCACTTGTGACGCTATATAAATTTGTAACAATTGACTCCCCATCGCGAGGGAAGCCAAAAGCATCACAAAATTGTTCGAAAGTTATTTCATAATGCCGCTGGTTAATGGTGAAGCTTACCGTGCATGCATTACCTTTCTCCCTATGGTCATCGTAGAAGGAGGCAAGGAACTCATAGGTGAGCTCGGCATAGGTATTGTGGCTTGCATAGGCGAGTAGTGCTAGCCTTGAATTTGCACACATGAGGTCGAAGTCCTCCCTTAACTTTGCCGCGGCGAGAAAGTTATCATCGTCCCAACGTGTGGGCATCATCCTCCTTGATGAAATATGGCCAGCTTAGGGTTGAGCTCGGCCCGGTGCCCCGAACTCTCGCCACGTTGGCGCTTGCTCTTGCGAAAAATGCTACCAATTTTGTTCATCTTGATGTACTGAAAAATTTCACCATGAAACCTTAGGCATATAGTTTCTACATGATATACGAATGATTCTACGGGGAAAAATTTAATCCTAACGTGAGAAATCAAAAGGAAAAACAAAACAAGCTTGAGTTCATCCACTAGACCAATGTGAGAGTTTCAACCAAGGAAATCTGAAAATAAAGCATGGATAGGGAGAGAAACATACCAATCTGTTGATTCCCCCACTCAAATGAACAAAATCCACGAAGAATCAAGAGTTCTAGGTGGGTTTTGAGAGGTTTGGAGAGAGAATACGAGAGAAAAAATGAGGAGGGAGAAGAAACCTAGCCGCCCCGGCGCGATTAAGAGGTCGCACCAAACAATACGGCCGCAACTATAAGGGCGAGATATGTAGTTCCCGCCGTATGGTTGCGGTGGCGCCACCAATTAGGGTTTATTTATACCAGAACATAGCTATATGGGCGCAACTATACAGCCGGATCATAATGGTCCCGCCGTATAGTTGGTCGTCAAAACGTCTGTGTCCTCGAGATAAATATTCTTGGACAGGCCTCGATAACTATAAGGTCAGAATTTTTATTCCTACCGTATAGTTGGTCATTAATTCCTCTGTGCCTACGAAAGAAAATTTGTTGATGGCAAAGATATCTATACGACCAAAATATACGGCCGGGATTTTTATTCCCGTTGTATAGTTGGTCGTTAAACCTTTAGTACTCATCAAATTTTTTCTATTTCTTCGAGAATATCTTCTTATTCTGAAACTTGGCGAAACACCTTGTTTTTGACAGAAAAATGACAGTAAAAATTGTTGACCAAAAACAACATGTATAGAGCAGGATTTCTAGTACTACCTAACTTCTTCTCCTCAACTGGAGGTTCACTTTTTAATCTGGACAAAATGATTAAGCTAGTTTTTGTAGATAAAACTCAAACTTTTATTTTTATACTTATTCTACGCTTGTTCAATCGATATTTCTACTACTTTTTGACAACTGCATCTTCACGGGCACGCTTCCGCAAGAATGTCTGTGAAAAAGTTGTAGGAATGCGAGGAACATTTTATTCTTTAGTTTATTTTATTACTGTGATGGGTTGACTCCCATTAAGCATTTTATTAAGAATGGTTGAATAACTCAACCCCTTCTCTATTCTCGAATTCTTACCTTGGGTTGTCCCTTATCAAAGGCACTTACATGATCTTGTTTTGCTGGTGGAATATATCTTTCTCCTGCTTCTAGCTTCTTTGGAAAATACCAGATGATTTCAGCATCATAAACATTGAAGATTATTTTTCCCCCAGCACAATCAACTGATGCTCCTGCTGTACTAAGGAAAGGCCTTCCAAGTATTATGGAAATTTTTTCATCCTCTGGCATTTCAAGAATAATAAAATCAGTGGGAATAACATGCTCAGCTATTCTAAGTAGAACATCCTCAATCATACCAATGGGTTGTTTAGTGGACTTATCAACCATCTATAAAGTGATAGTAGTAGGGGAATTCTCCCCTAATCCTAACCTTTTATAGAGGGAATATGGCATTACACTAACTCCTGCACCTAAATCACACAAGGCATTGTGAATATCAGTTTTTCCAGTTGAGCATGAAATAGTTGGTATTCCGAGATCTCCTGATTTAGACAATAGCTTCCCATTAGCAGGATAACGAGTCACCATGGCAACGGTTTCAGTTATTTCTTTCTTTCTACTAAGAATATCATGGAGGAATTTAGAATAGGTGGGAACTTTTATTGCACCCGCAAATGGAATTTCTAGACAAAGATCACCAAGTGCATTTTTGAAAGAATCATAGATTACCTGATCTGGTGCTTTCTTTTTTCGATCTAGATAAGGAAGCTTTTGCTCACCTTTCTTATTTTTGTCTTTTACCTTTTGTGGGGATCAGGCACTTTTTTTGCTTTCTTTTGTTATTGCTTGTCAATTTTCTTATTTTCTACTACAACAACTTCATCTTCATTGCTTATCTCTTTTCTTCTCTTGGATCAATCGCTGTGCATTAGAGTCATAACGGTCATCCTGTGCATCATTTTGGTCCTCCTTGGTTTGATCTTGTGTTTCTTAAGCAGTTTCATCTCGAGGATCCACTAGTCTATCATCTTCTTGGCTTGCTTTGAGCAAGGCTTTCTTCCTTTCGCTCTTTTTCAGCTTCATATTTTGGTGATCCTAATGGTCATGTAACAACTGCACCTCTTCTTGTAACAACATTAGTAGAAACAGGAATATTTATATCATCTCGAAGAAAAATTTGGTAACCAAATTCTATTTGTTCACATTGGGTTTCAATCATACTAAGATACTTGTGAAATTATTTTATTTCTTGGCCAATCTCATCATAATTTTCCGTGAGTTGTGCCAAAATCTTTTTATGTTTTTGAAAATGCTTATGCAAGTTATTATGAGACTTTGCTTGTCGATGTTTTAATTCTTGAAAAACTTTTCTAGTTTCATCTTCTTTAGTAAAAACTTGTAACAAGTCTACTTTGTTTTTATTAACAAGTTCAAAAGGTATAGCTTTTTCTTTCATTGTTTTGAATACTTCAGGCATAAGATCAGGATTTATACAAAGCATCCCTTTTTCCAGCTTAGTGTCAAAATCAGGATTGTATATAGAATCATTCTTAGCCCTAGTAGACATTAATTCCAAACATGCTTTAACAGTTAAAGTATTAATCGATCCTCCTGCTGATAAGTCAAGCAACTCTCTACTTTGAGTATTAAGACCATGGTAAAATAAATGGCAAATAGTTGATTCAGAATAGCCATGATTAGGAATTCTATTGATCATTCCAAAGAATCTATCTCAGGCTTGTGGGTAGTTATCTACCATGTTCGGACTAAAGTTGCCTATGTTCTTTCTAGTTTCAGTTACCTTTTTAAAAGGATTAAACTTGTTTATGAATTTGATAATACAGTTTCCCAACATTTAATGTAATGATGAGGGAGAGAATATAACCAGTCTAGAGCTTTACCTTTAAGAGACCAACAAAAAAAATTAGACGAGAGAAGTCTCTTGGTAAATCTTTTAGTCCAAGTGTTGTCATTAAATCGTCAAACTCTCTAATATGTCTTCCTGGGTCTTCATCTTCCCTTCCACTGAAAGCTTTTTCCTGCAAATTTTTAATAATTCTCCCATCAAATCGATATTCTCTAACTCCAGGGTTAGGAAATTCTGTTTGTTATTTAAGGAAAGCAGAGTTTGGAGCACTGTATTCTCTGAGTGTTTTCTCAGGTTTCTTGCGACTTGTCCTGTAAATGGACATGATTTCCATAAAATCACTCAGGCTTTCAACTTCAACCTTGTCTGATCTTAAATTTTTTTCAATAATTTCTTCGCGCCTTTGAATAGGAACGCGCTCAAAATAATCTGGTAAATAGGTCCTACCAGAGCGTGTAGACCCTTTGTATCCTAGGGAGACCATTTTGTAGTAGTAACACCTTAAATGTCAAGAGACAAACACTTAGCTCTTAGCTCCCCGGCAATGGCGCTAGAAAATAGCTTGATGTCTGCAAGTGCACATATCGTTTGTAGCTAGTTTTGAAGTATAGATATCGATCCCACATGGAGCCCAAAGGTAAGTGTTTATGAGTGAAATCTCTGTCACACTCAAAGTTGTCACAGATCTTCGAGTGAATTGACTGCAAGTGTGGAAATAAGAATGAAATTTGGATTAAACTGGATGTATTCAAATAAAACTAAAATGTAAACTTCAGGAATAAAAAGCATAAAAGTAAAGAACGATTCAGCTGTTTGTTGTTTTCTACAGATGATAAAGAAGGCGCAGGGAGATACAGTTCATGATGATAGTTACTGTGCTAGGTGGACGAATGCTAACTGTAACAATTATAATCTTATAAATATATGTGTAGGCGAGCAACCCATAATTAGCCGGAACTCCTCTTGGTAGATTTCATCCCAACTTCAATAATCCTACTAGTCTGTTACCAAAACCATGGTCAGTCACTAGACGATTAAGATCCTGCAGGTTGCTTAGCAATTAAGCTCCTTGGATCAGACTAATGCAATAAGCACAGTGGTTCCTCGTGATCCTCGAGTCAAACTAGTTTCCCATTGATATCCCCGTGTCACTTGGGGGTCGTCGGTCTGCTAGCGAACAAGATCCTATCTATGTAGAACAAAGCATCATGTTGTCTAGGCCCTTAATTGGACAACAAGGATTAGGCATCCCACAGATAGTCAGGCACACATAATATACTAATTAAAATCAATCACAAACTAATGGAAAATATATGGAGACACATCACATCTCACCAATCCCTTACATCTCCCATGACCAAGGAACTTACTCACACACTAGTGAAGAAAGCATCATCAATATAATTAAATAGAGGGAGTTCTTCTTGATATTCCCGCCGTATAGTTGCTCGTCAAAGCTTCTGTACGCCTCCCTTGATTGCTTCCAAAAAGAGACTTGCTTGTTTTTGCCTGAATATTGTGTTTCTCTTGTTAAAACCTTCTGTTGATGTTCAGATCCTGAAACACACATTAAAACAAAGTTTTCTTTGCTACCAAAGTATTATAGGTAAAGCTAGAAAACAATCAAATCCAGAAGAAACCCATCAATAAAAACCATCAAAAAAATATGTCAAATCTCACAACTATCAGTGGGCTGTCCCCAGCTAGGCCTCCAGTGCCTCCAGGCGGCTCCTCCCAGCTGAGCCTTGTCCTCACGAAGCCGAACTGCCTCCTCACGGAGGGCCACATCCCGCTCCCTCTGGGCGACCCTCTGGCGATCTTCTTCGACCTCCCGCTCGGAGAAGGCGAGTGCAAGGTCACGCACGGAATTGTCGTGAGAGGCCCAGGCTAGGTCCCCGGAGGAGGCCCCTTCCCTTTCAAACGGTGGGGCCCGGCCCCTGGCCAAGGCGGAAGTTTCCGGGGCTTCGCGAGAAGCCTCCACGAGGGCCTGGTCGCCTCCGGAGCTCCTCACCCCGCCACAGGCTCCCCACTGCTCCTGGGCATGGTCAAGAGAGGCCCTCTCCAAGTGAAAACGACGCCACGCCCTGGCCAAGCGATGCTCCTCTGGAGTGATATCAGCGAGGAACCGATCGAGCCTGGCATGAGGGCCCGCCACAATGCCATGCAGGCGCCTGGACCTTCCGAGGGAGGCACCCTCGGGCGGCAGCAAGGTTAGCACACTCCTCCCGAACCAGACTTCGTTGCCTTCATATTCTTTTTCTTCTCACGCCTGCATCGACAAGGAAGGGTGATGAAATGAAAAAGGGGGAAATAGGAAAAGAAGGGGCCTCGCGAGGATGACTCACCTCCCGACTTCTGCTCCTACCAAAGACCAGCTAGCCTTCCTCGCACCTGGGGAAGGAAGACGCCGTTGTGTCCCGACCTGGGGCGTTTCTTGACTACCCGCGTCAGGGCAGAATAAGCTATCTCTCCAGGATCGGCGCGCTCCCCACAAACAACTCCGCTAGCAGGGACACCAGCCCCGACATGGGGAGTTCCTCAACATCCTCCTCCGAAGATGACACACTGTGGATCATCCTCCCGTGTCAAACAAGCCGGGAGGGTTCGGGAGCATCACCTGGCTCCGCATCCTCATCATCCAACTCGACCAAGGAGCACCCCTAGCGTCGAAGGTGGGAAGACTCGTGCAAATGGAGCACATGGCACCCCCCAAGCATAAAGGACCTGCACCAAGGGGAAGCTCTACCACCATCTCCGTGCCTAGCAGCAGCTGCATGAGGACGGACACTATGTCCTTAGTGCGGGGCCCCTCGGAGAGTCTGATCGCGTCCTATCCAGGCGGCATGGTCCAGACGGGCCTCTTGTGCTCTTGGAGGGGAGCGATCTGCTGCCGCAGGAATTATCTCACCACCATCTCACCAGTCAAGCCCTGGTCCCTCAAGTGCACCACACGCCTCATGAGGGGCCTGAGACCCATGCAGGCGACCGCCTCGCATTCCCAACCTAGATTCTCCACCGCCGCCCCCGTGGTAGCGTGGAACTAAGGCCAGGCCCAGTCGGCGTCCACCATGACCTAGTTGCGGCGGAACTCCGATGCCATGCAGAGGATGGAGATTGGCAGGAAATCCCCCTCCCCCTCGGCGAAGAATCCAATGCCGCCGAGGCCATCCTCTGGCGTAAGGACGCAGAGGCTGTAGAAGTGCCGAAACAACGCCAAGGACGACATCACCCCGACAAAGGCCTCGCACTAGAACACAAAAGCGTCCAGGAGGGTCATGCTTCACGGATGAAGGTGGAGGAGCTGGATGCAGTACTGATCCAAGATGGCAATAAGGAATGGGGAGAAAGGCAGAATGATACCGGCGGTGATGGAGTGAGTAAAGACCGGGGCCGTGGTGGCATGCCACCCGCTTCCTCCAACGCCGATGCACCACACTCACGAGGCGCCGCACTCATTCCAGTTAGAGGCCATCAGCTTGCGAACTTTTTCCAGCCCCTCCTTGTCAAGGATCATTGCCGGTGGCAAGGCCCCCACGATCGATGGAGGGAAGCTAGACCCTGCGGAGGTGGCGCGTGCTCTCTTGAGTGCCATCTCGGATGCTGCAGGAGTGGCGCCGGAGCCGAACTACTGGCGGGATGGTGGCGATGGAAGATGGGAATTAGCAAATCCCCTCAGGTTTGGGGTTTTTATGGGCGATGCAACCCCCGAGGCCAAGCAGCAGAAGCAGCGGTTCCCGCATCAGATCTACACCACACCTTGCGCAGGCACGTGGAAGCCACATACAGAATCTTCTGGAATCGTGTCATGACACGACCGCCCATGGGCCTGATGCTAGTTGGTCCCTTGACTTCCTTTCCCCTTTGTTAGTTGCGTGCAAGCCAAGCAACCGGGGGCTACTGTTGGACTATTGGCACCTAGGGTACCCTGTCACGTCGAGTCACCGGGCCCACCAAAGAGGGCCCTCCGGATGGTTCACGAGGAGAGTGAGCCTCGAGAGGAGAAGCAAAGCCTAGAGCCTCGGCTGGTGCTAGGACCTGTCTCAGTGTGGTATAGAAGCCTCCCGGCTATGCCTCAGGAGGGGGAGCACCCACGGTCCCAAGTGTGCCCTGCAAGACGATGCACCAACGGTCGGTCCAAGCAGTGACGGGTCCACCTAGGGAAAGCCAAGCACAAAGGTGTGGGAGAGTGAGGCAGGGCAGAGGCAGTGCCTGGCACAGCCGTTTCGGTGCAAGAAGACCACAGTGACGACATAAAGCAGAAGGACGACCGGGCACCATCCTAATGCAGCAGATGGCTGGCGGCCGCATGAAGACAAAGTAGATCAGTGTACATTGGGCGGGAATGTGATAGCCCTTCCCACCCATAACCAGGGGAATAGGCCCGACGCCACCCTATTGTAGCGTCCCCAACCTTAAATAAGATTGAGTCCCCTGTGTTTACAATGCTAGTCCCTGGATCATTAGCTAGCATCCACAGTTCAGATGTAATATCAAGAAACAAAGGTCATAATACAACTTTATAACCAGGAATAACATAATTTTATTACATCAAACATAGCTCATTGGCTATTTACATTACATTGCAGCGGAATAACTATAGTCATGGGTCCTTCATCTTCAAAGTGCCACAGGCAGACATGTTGGTTGTAGACTTGTAATCCTAATCAATCAATCTTTACTAAAATCAATCAAACCTGCAACATTAAAAGTTACAGCCACAAGGGTCAATACATTTGAATTGTACTGGCAAGTGATACTTTGGTAGTATAGTGGAGTCTATCATCTATATGCATTTGGCTAAGTGGAGTTGAGGCTTGCATTGCTCAAAATAGATTTTTCCTATCATTTTGAAAACACTAAGTTTTTGTTTGGCAAAAACAAATTCCAAGGCATCTATCAATCAAAGAATGAAGATCCACTCAGGGCATCTATCAATCAAAGACTGAAGACTTGCTTGGCAAAAACAATTTCCCAATCTAAGATTTTGAGATCCTTGTACCAAGCCATCTCTCCATCGAAGATTGAAGAATTTCACACAACCCTTGTTGAACCCACAAGTTTTAATTTAGAAATTGGAGTGATGAGATTCTTGATTGCTTCCATGTCTTGATGCTCAAATTGTCCTTTACCAGGGACATGGCTAAGTACTTAGGTTTTACACTCTGCAGAGGTGGTGCACTTTACCCACAAGACTTGGTTTCCCAAGACAAAATCTTTCAGAAGCCTTCCCTTAGACCAACATGGACGCTCTCCAACCTATCAAACACTACCACCCACTGTCCATGTGGCTAAGTTCTTGCAACCTATATGATCATGGCAGAGCCCATATTGCCAAGTGGTTGCACTTGAAGCTTCTCAACATTTGACATCTCCAATCTCTTTGTTTCCTGGGTGGCCATCCACAAGTGAGATACACAAGGTTCACCAGTACCCCTGGCCTTGTGTAACCACTCAACCAAAAACCACCAAGCAAGTCCCATTCCACCCAGGAGATTCATTAACTTAGTTGTTTTATTAAACAAAACATAAGTCCTCAGACTTAGAATATTTTTCTCATAGTGTGAATATATTCCACCCAAGTTTTCTATTAGCTAGGCTAAGCTTGGTAGTAATAGGATTCTTAACTAAGGAAAATCCTTCTAAGGATTCATTCTACTAGTTTTCCTATAGTAAGGTATATACTTAGCAAAATAAAAACCATGCAAGTTTTACTTAGCAAAACACTAATGCATAGTGAAAATAATGGGGTAATGATATGAAGCATCACTTGCCTTTTTGGTAGAGGGTATAAGTTCACTCCTTGTCCTTGCAACACTCTCACTCTTCAAGTCACTACAATCAATCAAGCAAGGCACAAACTCAATCTACCAATCAAGCAAAACAACACACACATAAGATAACAAAGTCAAAGAAATGCATGCAAGCATGCCAAGCTTTGCTTTGTTTGAAAAAGTGGTTCCTAGTGGGTCATAGACATTTGGGTATATCTAAGTCATGCATAAGCATGCAAAGGTTGGTTCTAATGTAGGGATGGTCTTCACTAGGCTCCTAACTTTGTAAGTTCCAAATTGGTCATTTACCAAAGTGGCAAAGTTGTTAGCAAAAGGTTTCACCTCAAAACCATTTCAAACAAGGCACCTATTTGGTCATTTTGTGAAGTGGCTAAGTCATTTGCAAAAGGTTTCACTATAAAACCATTTGCAAAACAAAGTGTCATTCTATGTGGTGTAGAAATATTTCTACTAGGGTATAATCCTATAGGTTTCACCAAATGAGTTGCTATTGCAAAACTTGGTGTTTTGGGTCAGTAGGTTTGGTCCAAAACATTTTCTCCAAAGTTTTCTTTATGAAAGCATTTTCATAAACAAAACAAATAGTTTTAGTTAGCTAGAAATGGACTAAACTAATTAATCCATCCTATTCTTTTCGAAAATCATTTTTCAACTGTGGGTTGATTCCTAGGGTCAGTAAGGTCACAACAAACCAATTTGCAAAGGTTTTAACCTAAGAATCATTTTTAAATGATTTTTCTAATGTTAGCAAGCACACAAAAGAATCTGCAAAATCAAACAAGTTAACAGTTACTATTTGCTAAACTAAGGGTAGGGTTGGCTAGGGCTGGTCTTGCTGATTCCAACGACATCAAATTTGTAAAATTTGGACGTGTGGATCAAAAGATACATAGGTTTGAAATTGGCAAAAGTTTCTGTTTTCAAATCTGTTTTTAAACAGACTAGGTGACACGCGGCAGTATTCTATTCGTTGGTACCGATTCGCTGGGATCGTGGCTGTGGGGCGTTGGATCAAGTCTAATCGCACGGTCCAGAAAGCATACCCCTTCGGTGTTTAAGTGAACTAATCTTGCTCGCCCGATCTAGATCGAACGGCTCGCGCGGTTTTGACCAGAAGCTGGCGGCGCTGCGGTGGCTAACGGCGGCGGAGTCGTCGGTCGATGACGGTGCCGGCGATACAGGAAGCGAGAGAGAAAGAGGAGATGCTCACCGGGCTCAGGAGGTTACGGTGAAGCTCGACGTGCTGATGTCTCGATGAGGGGCGCACGGTGCTATCCTTGATTGCTCGCCGGAGAGGAAGCAGATGGCGGCGGCGAGTCGAGCTTGTCGAAGACGGTGCTGTGGACCACGAGAGGACAAACGGAGGTCTGGGTTAGATGCAGGAGATCATGTCGGAGCTGTGAGCGTAAACAAGAGGGCTCGGGGTGGTCTGTACCTACCAGAGAAACTTGACGGAGACGAGGCAGACGGTGGCGCTCGCTTGGTGTCGTCGTTGCCGACGCTCTGGGGCGCCCGCGGGTGAGCTGCGGCTGCAGAAGGGTGCGCTGGGAAATGCTGAGCACAGCTGCGTGATTGAGGAGGCAGGAGAGGGCGTGTGCTGGCTGGAATCGGCCGGAGACGGTGGTCGGAGCAGTGAGGGTGCGGCTTCGATTGAGGGCAGCCTGGAGGCTCTCGAGGCGTGAGGTCTGGGGGAAATGACAGAGGAGAGGAAGGCCTTTAAGGGAGCATGGTCGAGACGGGAAATTAACGCTGCGTTAAGGCGAATTGATCGCGCGGAATTACAGCAGGAAACGGCGACGAGGGGGGGGGGAAGAACTGGTCCGCGGGGAGGACGATGAACAGGCAGAGTGGGGTCCAACGGTCAGTGGAAAAAGTAATGGGCGAAGGGTCCACCAGTCAGTGTCTCAGTGGGTTGTTTAATCGGTGAGGAAAAACGGTTCGGGGTGTGGCTGAGAGAGGTGGGGTCGTTTTGTCAGCGAGTGAGGAGAGGGGGAAGTGGGTCCTGGTTGTCTGTCTCTGTGTGGGTAGATTTCTTAGTGAGAAGAGATTTCTTCGGGGGAGAGAGTACTGGGCTGGACTGGGCCTATTGGGCTGGGTCTGTTTCTTATTTTTTTTTCTGTCTCTCTTTTTCTTTTTCTAATTCTTTTCTGTTTTTAATTTCAAACAAATATTCAAACATTCAAACAAGGTTCAAATCAATTCAAACAAACAGCAAACCTTTCATTTGAATTTGGTTCTGTTTATCAACATAGTCCAAATCTCAAAATGAAATAATATTTTTATTTATTTTAGGATCCATTTAATAATTAAATAAAATGGATCTAGTGTTTGATTTATTTAAATAAAATTTCCATTTGAATTTCAATTATTTTCAAAACCAAACCAGAAGGTTTAATTTGAAACATAAGAGAATACTTGGAAACTTATTTAAATAAATAAATCAGTTTTGGTGTTTTAATTAAAATGGGAAAGCCTTTACTTAAATAAAATTGGATATTTAAATCCTTATTATTTTATTTAAATAATCCTTTACTATTTTAATCAAAGCAAAACCTTTTAATAAAAGATTTCAAAGTAGTAATAAAATACTTGGTGTTTATTTAAAATGGGAAAAGCCTTTACTTAAATAAAATTTGGATATTTAAATCCTTATTATTTTATTTAAATAAACCTTTATTCATTTTATCAAAACAAAATATTTTATTACAAAAGCTTGGCCAAAATTAATTTGGCTCACCTTTTCATTTGAAAACAAAGTCTTTTATTAAAAGATCCAAATAGTATTTCCAAAACAGTTTATTTTTCCTTTGATAAATGTTTATCTTTTTAATCCCTTTAGGATTATGATTTTTCACCAATTGATATGGGCTTTTGGTAAGGGCTTTATTAGCTTTTGGAAATTCAATTTCCTTATTTTAATATATTCACAAGGTTTTTTGTCTATGGTTCCAAACTAAGTGAAACCAATCTCTAAGGTCTTTCTTGATCCTTTGTGATTATTTGTTGATCAAATTTGGTATGGATCAAATCCATGGATTTGGAGATACTTTGGAAAATGATTTCCTTCCATTAGGGTTTAGGGTTTTGGATTTATTTTCCAGGTGTTCAAATTTCCAGATACATTCATTGAGGAATGCATTTCCCTTGATTTGGATTTTTGTTGAATTCAAACTTCTGCCAAGGTTTGTTCAAGATGGGATTTCAAGTCTCCTTTTAGAAACAAAAGTTTCTTTTCACCCTGATTTTCAACAAAAATTTATTTTGTTATTTTATTTTTCACATTACAAGATTTGGAAAATCTTGGGATGTGACAGGCTACCACCCTTAAAATAAATCTCGTCCCGAGATTTGGGGAGGCTAGGGTTACAAGCAGGTTCAAACAACTAGGGTACTACCACCCTTAAAATTTTTCAAACTAAATTACATGTTGGCTTGCTTGGAATCTTGGAAAACTTCTTCTTGGAAAACTTCTGCATAGTGCCCTTGTTTTCCTACTTGACTCATGGGCCAAGGTTGAGATCCTTCATAGGCTTGTTTATCTTGTTCTTCATCTTTTCTGGACAATTGCTTACATAGTGTCCTGGTTCCTTGCAATTGAAACAGTGGATATCTTGGAGTTCTTTACGTTGCTCTTGTGGACAAGTGGCTACATAGTGGCCTAGCTCTTTGCAGTTGTTGCACACTACTTGGCCGATCTCTTTATTCTTCGGGTTCTCTGGGCATCCACTGGGGTAGTGTCCCATTTCCTTACATTTACGACATTGCACAAGGCTCATGTCTTGCTTTGGTTTCTTGGGCTTCTTTGATCCTTTGAATTGGGTTGTCTTGTTTGGAGGTATGAGTGGTCCTTTTCCTTTGTCATCAACATTCTTGGCATACTTGGATCTTTCTTGTTTTCTTTGTTCAACAATGGCATAGATGGGGCATTGAGTAGGTACATGGTCGTTTCCTTCACAAAGGTAACAAGTAACTTGAGATGTGGGGCATTGGCCAACTGGATGTTCCTCTTCACAATTGGGGCATTGATCTTCATGCTCCTTGGAAGTGTGATCCTTGTCTCCACAAATAATGCAAGCTGGGGCTCCATCTAGAATAACATTCTTGTCATCCTTGTTGTCATACACTCTTTTGGGATAGTTTTCTTCCATGCTGATCATTTGATTAGTCACCTTAAGCATCAGTTGGGATTGTTCTTCCAAAAACTTTTGCAAGGTAGGGTCTTTATCACTATTGTTGGCTATGAACTGAGCTGTTAGTTGGCTCAATTGGTGTTGGGTTGCTAGGAGTTCTCTCATGTTGTCAGCTTGGTTGTTGTTGATGTCATCATCCTTGATGCTGGAGTCTCTTGGAGAAGTCATCTGTTTGGGTTGGAGGGGATTAGAATAGGCAAAAGATTTCTAAGGAATCAATTTTATTCACACACATCACAAATCACACAAGCATTGTGCAAGCAATCACAAACAAACACTCCACTCAAACAACAGTTTCAAGCACATACTTAGGCAACAAAATATTTTTGTTACACCACATAAGTTGGTGGGTTTGACTTAACTAAAATATGGTGGTCCATCTATATGGTTCACTTGTGATCTTTCCATCCTTCTTGGTTGATTCTTCTTGATTGAGATCTTTGTATCCTTGGAGAATTCTTGTGTCTTGGTCACAAATCTTCAAAGGTGATGATGGCTCCTTCTAAGTTGTGTTTCCTTAGTCTTCAAATGAAATGTTACTCAAGACTTGGTATTCTTTAGTGATATCCAAGTTGAAGTCCTTGGTGTACATGTTGAAGATGTTGAAGAAGTTGAAGTTGAAGAGGTCCTTTGCACATAGTGTAGTCTTTGGTCATGGGGTAGGCTTTTCCATCAAGTTTTGAAGTAGAAGAGAAGTAGAGTTGAAACCAAAATGGTTGAGGAAAGAGTTTTTGTAAATAAGTTTTGGAACAAAACATTTCCTATTTTTCTAAGGGTTTTTGTCCAATCCTAGGGTTACAAATCCTACAGGCAACACAATGCTCTGATACCATTCTGTAGCGTCCCCAACCTTAAATAAGATTGAGTCCCCTGTGTTTACAATGCTAGTCCCTGGATCATTAGCTAGCATCCACAGTTCAGATGTAATATCAAGAAACAAAGGTCATAATACAACTTTATAACCAGGAATAACATAATTTTATTACATCAAACATAGCTCATTGGCTATTTACATTACATTGCAGCGGAATAACTATAGTCATGGGTCCTTCATCTTCAAAGTGCCACAGGCAGACATGTTGGTTGTAGACTTGTAATCCTAATCAATCAATCTTTACTAAAATCAATCAAACCTGCAACATTAAAAGTTACAGCCACAAGGGTCAATACATTTGAATTGTACTGGCAAGTGATACTTTGGTAGTATAGTGGAGTCTATCATCTATATGCATTTGGCTAAGTGGAGTTGAGGCTTGCATTGCTCAAAATAGATTTTTCCTATCATTTTGAAAACACTAAGTTTTTGTTTGGCAAAAACAAATTCCAAGGCATCTATCAATCAAAGAATGAAGATCCACTCAGGGCATCTATCAATCAAAGACTGAAGACTTGCTTGGCAAAAACAATTTCCCAATCTAAGATTTTGAGATCCTTGTACCAAGCCATCTCTCCATCGAAGATTGAAGAATTTCACACAACCCTTGTTGAACCCACAAGTTTTAATTTAGAAATTGGAGTGATGAGATTCTTGATTGCTTCCATGTCTTGATGCTCAAATTGTCCTTTACCAGGGACATGGCTAAGTACTTAGGTTTTACACTCTGCAGAGGTGGTGCACTTTACCCACAAGACTTGGTTTCCCAAGACAAAATCTTTCAGAAGCCTTCCCTTAGACCAACATGGACGCGCTCCAACCTATCAAACACTACCACCCACTGTCCATGTGGCTAAGTTCTTGCAACCTATATGATCATGGCAGAGCCCATATTGCCAAGTGGTTGCACTTGAAGCTTCTCAACATTTGACATCTCCAATCTCTTTGTTTCCTGGGTGGCCATCCACAAGTGAGATACACAAGGTTCACCAGTACCCCTGGCCTTGTGTAACCACTCAACCAAAAACCACCAAGCAAGTCCCATTCCACCCAGGAGATTCATTAACTTAGTTGTTTTATTAAACAAAACATAAGTCCTCAGACTTAGAATATTTTTCTCATAGTGTGAATATATTCCACCCAAGTTTTCTATTAGCTAGGCTAAGCTTGGTAGTAATAGGATTCTTAACTAAGGAAAATCCTTCTAAGGATTCATTCTACTAGTTTTCCTATAGTAAGGTATATACTTAGCAAAATAAAAACCATGCAAGTTTTACTTAGCAAAACACTAATGCATAGTGAAAATAATGGGGTAATGATATGAAGCATCACTTGCCTTTTTGGTAGAGGGTATAAGTTCACTCCTTGTCCTTGCAACACTCTCACTCTTCAAGTCACTACAATCAATCAAGCAAGGCACAAACTCAATCTACCAATCAAGCAAAACAACACACACATAAGATAACAAAGTCAAAGAAATGCATGCAAGCATGCCAAGCTTTGCTTTGTTTGAAAAAGTGGTTCCTAGTGGGTCATAGACATTTGGGTATATCTAAGTCATGCATAAGCATGCAAAGGTTGGTTCTAATGTAGGGATGGTCTTCACTAGGCTCCTAACTTTGTAAGTTCCAAATTGGTCATTTACCAAAGTGGCAAAGTTGTTAGCAAAAGGTTTCACCTCAAAACCATTTCAAACAAGGCACCTATTTGGTCATTTTGTGAAGTGGCTAAGTCATTTGCAAAAGGTTTCACTATAAAACCATTTGCAAAACAAAGTGTCATTCTATGTGGTGTAGAAATATTTCTACTAGGGTATAATCCTATAGGTTTCACCAAATGAGTTGCTATTGCAAAACTTGGTGTTTTGGGTCAGTAGGTTTGGTCCAAAACATTTTCTCCAAAGTTTTATTTATGAAAGCATTTTCATAAACAAAACAAATAGTTTTAGTTAGCTAGAAATGGACTAAACTAATTAATCCATCCTATTCTTTTCGAAAATCATTTTTCAACTGTGGGTTGATTCCTAGGGTCAGAAAGGTCACAACAAACCAATTTGCAAAGGTTTTAACCTAAGAATCATTTTTAAATGATTTTTCTAATGTTAGCAAGCACACAAAAGAATCTGCAAAATCAAACAAGTTAACAGTTACTATTTGCTAAACTAAGGGTAGGGTTGGCTAGGGCTGGTCTTGTTGATTCCAACGACATCAAATTTGTAAAATTTGGACGTGTGGATCAAAAGATACATGGGTTTGAAATTGGCAAAAGTTTTTGTTTTCAAATCTGTTTTTAAACAGACTAGGTGACACGCGGCAGTATTCTATTCGTTGGTACCGATTCGCTGGGATCGTGGCTGTGGGGCGTTGGATCAAGTCTAATCGCACGGTCCAGAAAGCATACCCCTTCGGTGTTTAAGTGAACTAATCTTGCTCGCCCGATCTAGATCGAACGGCTCGCGCGGTTTTGACCAGAAGCTGGCGGCGCTGCGGTGGCTAACGGCGGCGGAGTCGTCGGTCGATGACGGTGCCGGCGATACAGGAAGCGAGAGAGAAAGAGGAGATGCTCACCGGGCTCAGGAGGTTACGGTGAAGCTCGACGTGCTGATGTCTCGACGAGGGGCGCACGGTGCTATCCTTGATTGCTCGCCGGAGAGGAAGCAGATGGCGGCGGCGAGTCGAGCTTGTAGAAGACGGTGCTGTGGACCACGAGAGGACAAACGGAGGTCTGGGTTAGATGCAGGAGATCATGTCGGAGCTGTGAGCGTAAACAAGAGGGCTCGGGGTGGTCTGTACCTACCAGAGAAACTTGACGGAGACGAGGCAGACGGTGGCGCTCGCTTGGTGTCGTCGTTGCCGACACTCTGGGGCGCCCGCGGGTGAGCTGCGGCTGCAGAAGGGTGCGCTGGGAAATGCTGAGCACAGCTGCGTGATTGAGGAGGCAGGAGAGGGCGTGTGCTGGCTGGAATCGGCCGGAGACGATGGTCGGAGCAGTGAGGGTGCGGCTTCGATTGAGGGCAGCCTGGAGGCTCTCGAGGCGTGAGGTCTGGGGGAAATGACAGAGGAGAGGAAGGCCTTTAAGGGAGCATGGTCGAGACGGGAAATTAACGCTGCGTTAAGGCGAATTGATCGCGCGGAATTACAGCAGGAAACGGCGACGAGGGGGGGGAAGAACTGGTCCGCGGGGAGGACGATGAACAGGCAGAGTGGGGTCCAACGGTCAGTGGAAAAAGTAATGGGCGAAGGGTCCACCAGTCAGTGTCTCAGTGGGTTGTTTAATCGGTGAGGAAAAACGGTTCGGGGTGTGGCTGAGAGAGGTGGGGTCGTTTTGTCAGCGAGTGAGGAGAGGGGGAAGTGGGTCCTGGTTGTCTGTCTCTGTGTGGGTAGATTTCTTAGTGAGAAGAGATTTCTTCGGGGGAGAGAGTACTGGGCTGGACTGGGCCTATTGGGCTGGGTCTGTTTCTTATTTTTTTTTCTGTCTAATCTCTTTTTCTTTTTCTAATTCTTTTCTGTTTTTAATTTCAAACAAATATTCAAACATTCAAACAAGGTTCAAATCAATTCAAACAAACAGCAAACCTTTCATTTGAATTTGGTTCTGTTTATCAACATAGTCCAAATCTCAAAATGAAATAATATTTTTATTTATTTTAGGATCCATTTAATAATTAAATAAAATGGATCTAGTGTTTGATTTATTTAAATAAAATTTCCATTTGAATTTCAATTATTTTCAAAACCAAACCAGAAGGTTTAATTTGAAACATAAGAGAATACTTGGAAACTTATTTAAATAAATAAATCAGTTTTGGTGTTTTAATTAAAATGGGAAAGCCTTTACTTAAATAAAATTGGATATTTAAATCCTTATTATTTTATTTAAATAATCCTTTACTATTTTAATCAAAGCAAAACCTTTTAATAAAAGATTTCAAAGTAGTAATAAAATACTTGGTGTTTATTTAAAATGGGAAAAGCCTTTACTTAAATAAAATTTGGATATTTAAATCCTTATTATTTTATTTAAATAAACCTTTATTCATTTTATCAAAACAAAATATTTTATTACAAAAGCTTGGCCAAAATTAATTTGGCTCACCTTTTCATTTGAAAACAAAGTCTTTTATTAAAAGATCCAAATAGTATTTCCAAAACAGTTTATTTTTCCTTTGATAAATGTTTATCTTTTTAATCCCTTTAGGATTATGATTTTTCACCAATTGATATGGGCTTTTGGTAAGGGCTTTATTAGCTTTTGGAAATTCAATTTCCTTATTTTAATATATTCACAAGGTTTTTTGTCTATGGTTCCAAACTAAGTGAAACCAATCTCTAATGTCTTTCTTGATCCTTTGTGATTATTTGTTGATCAAATTTGGTATGGATCAAATCCATGGATTTGGAGATACTTTGGAAAATGATTTCCTTCCATTAGGGTTTAGGGTTTTGGATTTATTTTCCAGGTGTTCAAATTTCCAGATACATTCATTGAGGAATGCATTTCCCTTGATTTGGATTTTTGTTGAATTCAAACTTCTGCCAAGGTTTGTTCAAGATGGGATTTCAAGTCTCCTTTTAGAAACAAAAGTTTCTTTTCACCCTGATTTTCAACAAAAATTTATTTTGTTATTTTATTTTTCACATTACAAGATTTGGAAAATCTTGGGATGTGACACCTATATAAAGGACCCATCTCCTACCTTAGCGGGGATCGATCCTTGAGATCTAAAACCCTAGACTTCATCCTCCATTGTATCCTCGCGAAGCACGCGAGCAATACAACAAGGAGGAGTAGGGGCTTTACCTCCTCACAAGGGTCCCGAACGTGGGTGAAAAAACCGTGTCACCTCTCTATCATGTGCTTTCCCCACTGCCACTGCCGTCACCACGTTTCCTTGGAGTCACATGTTTAGCCCCCTCTCGAACCAAGCGATTGTTGGACCCTAGTTCCTTCACGGGACAAATCTCCGATAGTGTCGAGCTTTGAACTTAAAGGCCAGTTCCGGCAATAAGACACTCGCGCTTCCTGGTGTTTGAAACCCTAGCGAGGCACCTATAGGGAGACCCAGCACCCAAACCTCATGCTACACCTACGATCTCCTTCTCGAGGGGCCAACAGGCTAAGCACCGCCCTACGGTCTTCTCCTCGAGAGGCTTACGGGGTGTAATTGAAGGACTTATGCCCTAGAGGCAAATAATAAATAGGTTTTTATTGTCATATGTCAATTAGTTTATAATAGTTTCATATTGTGCTATAACTGTGCCAAGTAGAAACATTGGTACAGGTGTGGTATGAAACAACCAAGTCCCTAGTAGCCTCTATTCATACTAGTTCGTTGGTCATGAGGATGATCTGGGTTTCAAGATCATGGGCATTTATGCCAATTGACAACGGGGTCATATCATTGGAGAATGATGTGATGGACATTCCTCGACGGATTGCAACACGATCAAGTCATATAAGTTCATTGTTGCAACAACTATACCTAGACTCCTTTTCCTTAGACCGTGAGCTCATATTACTCACTGTTTCCCGAGGCTGCTTAGACTGCATCAACCGTCATCTGGTAATACGGTGGCCATAAAGGTGTACGTTGGGTATTCCAAAGGAACAGTAGATGACATGTGACTGCAAGACCGGGATTTGTTCACCCACATGATGGGTAAAGATACATACGGCCGGCTTGGTGAGGTTACATCCATAAATGTTGCAACATGTGACTCGGTCACGAGGATGTAATATCACGGTAACAAGAAAACAAAACTTGTTGTGAACGAGATTGAACAAGGTATGTAATACCAATGATCGGATCTCGGACAAGTCATATCAAGAAACAAAAGGAATTAGATGCTACATTTAGCGATTCAAACGACATTGTCATCAGGAATGCATAGGGGTCACATGGATATCTCTGGTCCCTCTGTTGATCATTGATACAGATCATGTCTAGAGAATTCCCGAGCTGTGAGAGGACACACTTAAGGGTACAATGAGAGCGATCATTCGTAAGACGGAATCACAGTAGAGAAAGAGAAAGCCGGAATCGTTCTGCGGAGAAATCCGAAGCCGTTCAGAGAAAGAATAAAGGATCGGAATCATTCTGGGAATTCCGAAGTTGTTCGGAGGATATAGAAAGAGGGACCAAAAGGTGTTTCGGGTTGAATCAGGTTTTGTTATATGTATTTACTGAAGGAAATATGCCCTGAGAGGCAATAATAAAGTTGTTATTATGTATTCCTTATATATGATAGATGTTTATTTTGCATGCTAGAATTGTATTGATCGAAAACATCAATACATGTGTGTTTAATAAACAAAAAGGGTTCCTAGTTATGCCTCTCTTATAGACTAGCTTGTTGATTAACAAGATGATCAAGGTTTCCTGATCATGGACATTGGATGTTGTTAATAACAAGGTCACAACATTGGTGGAATGATGTGATGAACATTCATACGAAGTATAGCATTATGATCAAGTCATTATGTTTACATTGCTATAACATCATACGAAGTAATCTTTATCCTTAGACCATGAGATCATGTTAATTGCTAACACCGGAAGAGTATCTTGATAACATCAAACGTCACACCGTAACAGGGTGACTATAAAGATGGGTTCAGTGCTACGAAGGTGTTATGTTTAGGCTCACGGATCAAGAGTGGAATTTGTCAATCCCGATGATGGATAGATATACTCTGGGCCCTCTCGGTGATATCACATTGAGATAGCTTGCAAGCAAGTGATGTGATCACTAGAATGTTATATCACGGGAACAAGAAAAGAGTGCATGTCGGTAACGAGATCAAACTAGGTATTTGGATACCGATGGTTGAATCTCGGACATGTATTATATCATGAGACAAAGGGATTAAATTACAAGCATTAAAGGTTCTCATGATCACAGAAGTCATCGTTGAAAATGCAGGAGTCATTATGGATCTCCAGGTCCCGCTTCTGACTATCGATCTGAGAGGAGTCTCAATCATGTCTGCATTTTTCACGAACCGTAGGGTGACACAATTAAGAGTTACCGGACACCATTTTGGATCACATATGTTTCAGACGAAAGAATTGCAAAGTGCAGGAATTGTTTCGATAGAAACCGGAAATTGTTTCGGGTGAAATTGCAGAAACTGGTTCTGCATGTGATATTGAAATATTGCAAGGGGTTATATGTGAATGTTTGTTAATTAAAGTAATTAACAAAATTCTGAATAAATTTAATAAAAGAGTTTTATTAAATGAGAGAGCATTAAACTTGGAGAATTTTAATGCATTTAAAGTGGGGACTTTAAAAGGGAATGTGAAGAGGCATTTTAATGTGGAGGGGTTACCACCACATGAATGGAGGAGGTGAAGGGGCACCCCCCCATGCACCGGCCATGGTGGAGGGGCACCCCCTCCTCCTATAAAAGGCCACCCTCCTCCTCCTTCTTCCTTACACCTCCTTGTGAAGGATCTCTCTCCTCCTCTAGAATTATTCCCCCATGGTCTCAGATTAGCGAGATACATGTTCCCGGTAGCATTTCGTCTAGAAGGAGTTGCTGCTTCCACTGGATCGCTGGAGCGAGGAGGTGGAGGTTGTCCGGTGGCTTGAACGTGTGTGCGAGTACGGATGCGCTGCTGAGTTGCGACGCTCGGACTTCCTCACGATCTTGAGATCGGCAAGTGTACGACTACATCAACCACGAGTTCCTACTTGTTAACAAAACTCATTGTCTTCGAGGGTAAGTTCCCGTTGGATGTGTGTCCACCCGGTTGCTTTGTACCTAGTAGATAGATCTTGGTGTGTAGTTTTCATCGTAGGAAATTTTTTGTTTTCTATGCTGCGGACTCAACAGTGGTATCAGAGCCTGATCTATGCGTAGGTGCTTTGCACGGGTAGTACAGATATGTTTATATGTGGGCGATGATGATCATGTTATTGCATCTTCTATGTACTTTGGATATTGGTGGCATGGTGGGATGAAGCGGCCCGGACCAACCTTGCATGTCATCATACATGAGACCGGTTCCATGACTAACATGCAACTTGTTTTGCATAAGTGGCTGGCGGGTGTCTGTCTCTCCTACTATAGTCAATATCTGATTTACAACGAGTTGCTAATAATTTGGTTATCCTCGTTATGGTTCATGTTCGTAGGTGAGAATGGTTCTATCTCTGAAAGCCCTAAGCCACGTAAAACTTGCAATTGATAAATTAGAGGCGTCTAGTTTAGATCGTTGTTGGGCTAGTGTATTGATATGGTATTGATGTAAGTAGATGTATGATAGATACTCTTACAACACATTCAACGTGTAAGTTCCATAGACCTTGGCCTTACACACAAAGGAATGATAGAGATCATACCACGATGCAAATAATAGAGATCAAATGCATGGACCATATCATCTCACTTTACACATCAGATGTTAGCATCTTATACTACTAGTTTGGGGCTTTTGGTAGCATTGTAAGATGATCCCTCATTTAGATATCAAGATAAAATGTGTTCTTCCTTGAGTATGCACCGTTCTATGGATTGTGTTTCGAGACATCACGTGATGATCGGGTGTACTCGACTCTACGCTTTCATACAACGGGTGTAAGACAGTTTTACACACGCGAGTACTAAGGTTCTTACTTGGCGAGCCTAGCATGTACGTACATGGCCTCGGAACACGGACCGAAAGGTTAAGCATGAGTCATATAGTTGATATGATGCCCATATAGATGCTCGCCTTTGAAGCTACACCGACTCACGTGATGATCGGACTTGGTGTAGTGGATTTGGTTCATGTAATCACCAAAAGGACACGAGGGATGTCATTTTTGAGTGGGAGTTCATTAGTAATTTGGATTAGTTGAACTCAATCTATCATAAACTTAGTCTAAATATACTTTACAAATTCTGTTGTAGATGGCACCACCTGCTTTTAATTTCAATGTGTTCATGGAGAAAGAGAAACTTGCTGCGAATGGTAGCAACTTCACCAACTTGGCTATGAATTTGTGGATTCTCCTCATTGCTGCACAAAAGCAATATGTGCTAGATGCGCTGCTAGGCCCCCCACTAGCTCCTGATGCACCTGATGACCCACAAGTATAGGGGGTGTATCGCAGTATTTTCGAGGGAAGTGAAACCCAATTTATTGATTTGACACAAGGGGAGCCAAAGAATATTTATAAGCCTTAACAACTGAGTTGTCAATTCAGCTGCACCTGGAAGCGATCTTGCTCACAGCAGTATATCAGTAGCAACAGTTTTGTAGTAGGAATAGCAAAGTAGCAGCAGTAGTAAAGCAAGGACAACAGTAACAAAAGCAGTAAACAGTGGGATTCGAGTGCAGTAGGCATAGGGATGGATGGACGGGCGTTGCATGGACAAGACAATTCACATAGCAATCAGAACATAGGGCAATTGCAGATAAATAAGATAAAGCATCCAAGTACTAGATAATCCTAGGCATGTGTTCCATATATAGTCACTACAAAAATTCTGGCCTATTGCAACAAAATTTATTGCAACAACTATCTTTTGTTGCAACAAAGTGCAATATTACCACAAAATTCCCTTTCATGGTAAAAGGATCTAGATAATACCATAATTAAGTTTTGTCGCGCTAAGTAACCTTTTTGTTGCAATAGAGGTCATGTATTGCGACAAAATGCATTAGTGTTGTAATATGGTCAGGATATTGTGACAGTCTTGTTTCGTTGCGTGAATTAGTCATTTTGTTGCAATAGAGACTAGGTATTGCAACAAAACGTTTTTCCTATGGTAATATTTGGAATTATATTGCAACATTTCTGGTACGTTGCTTTGGCTATTAATGTTGTTGCAAAAAATTAGATTCTTTTGCAACAAAATACGTATTTATCGTAATAGCGCATTTTTTTGCCTCAATTTCATTGTGTTGCGATAACTACTACATATTGCGACAAGTTGTGTATCCATGGTAATATGTAGGATATATTGCAACAATCCAATAATGCTGAAAAAAAAACAAGATATTGCAACAATATTCCCCACATGGCTTATCTCTACTGATTTTTTTGCTTACTAACTTTTCTCATGATCTTCATGAAAACTTCCACCAACACAACTTCCTCGTAGCCTCATGCATTTACGTATCCATCCCCTAGTAGCACCGAGTCCCAAAGTGATGCATTAATCCTTTTTTTTGCTATATACTGATGCTTTCATGTTGTTTAATGTACCTGACTAGTGCATGGACATATGTCTGTTTCCAAGAGCAATGGGTGCATCTACACAATTCGTGTTGGATGTCCTGGTCTAGTTGCCTACATACTGAGGCGTGTTCTAGCTAGCGCAATTGTCAGTCTGTCATGTTGTGTTAACTTAAATTGACAACAAATTTAAATTGGAGCTCATACAGTTCTAAAAGTGGTAAACAATTCAAATTTTCGCATGACCTTGCCTGTTCCTTGGACATTCAAACCGGCACAACAAATAACTAAGACAATCTGCAAACAACAAATAGTGGCCGATCCACAATCAGAATGAAGCACAAGCCATTTATTTGTTTTGAGATATCCACTTGCGCATGACACTAGCTAGAGTAACAGAGTATTATAGCAATCCATGTAATAATTCAATATGCTCCAGTAACTTCACTAAAGCAGAAACCCAAAACCAATAGAAACAACAGATGTTGCCCTTGCATAAAGAACTTTATGTAAAAATGAAAAGAATGTATCTTATTTTTCAGTGTATTAAGCAAGTACTGATGATAAAACAGAGCTTATAAGGAAATATCTCATCTTCAAAACAAAAAGGCATATGGTCCAACTCAATTGCTTCTACATAGATTAACAGTAAAATCACTAAACTTGTGAAGCTGGCGGCGGGGGGATCTCTCGTCTTCCCCGGCGTAGATCGGCGGCGCGGGACGCCAATCTTCGTTGCGGATGGGGTGCGCGTCGAGCACCTCAGCGGCGTGGCATCTCTGGCGTGTGGTGGCTGCGGCATGGCCGGAGGAGCAGCGACGTGGCAGACGGCGATCTGGTGCCGCTCGTCCCTCTAGCCAAGAAATCTCCGGGGGAAACCTCAGATCCCGAGGGATCGAGTGATGGCGGTGTCCTGTACATCGTTCCCCTCTTGAGGGCATCATTTTTAGAGTTCTCACCGGCTGTAGGGATCGACGGAGGCCCTGGATTTGGTGGAGGTGGTCATCTTGTTTGTCGAAGGTGGTCGGCCTGCGGCTGGTTTGGTAGATCTTGCGATCCGTCTTCCAGTCCCAGCAGCGAGGCGGGGAGACATAGGTGGTGGTGAAAACCGAGCCATTGACAGGCGATGGCGGTGTTACCACGTCGTTACCTTGATGAAGGCATCGCCGTGTACCTTGTGTCGACCTCAATCGTGCTACTCCGGGGGAAACCCTAAGATCTTTGGGTCGGGCGATGGCGGTGCCGCTGTGTCGGTATCGCGTCCTCTCGTGGGAGCATCGCTTGTGGAGCAGCGTTGGACGGAAGCGGAAGGGGGATGGAGCGGCTAGCGCGCGTGGGATGGTGCTGCTTGGCACCAAGGCGGTGTCGGTGGCTGGTATGGTGAGAGTCTGCGCTTTGATCTACATGCTGACGACGGGTTGGTGGAAGATTTTGGAGGCCACGACATCCGGAGCGTGTGCGTGGGCGCAACTCCGTGGATATGCTGTGCGATTCTAGGACTCCCTTCACTTGAGTTCGTGCCGCCGTGCCAAGGCACTCCAGCTTCTCTTGGCGAGTGGCAACAGTGTGGGTGACGATGGAGGGTTGAAACAGGTTGATAGGGGTTTGATAGATCTCGTTGTGAGCTGGCGATACAGTTATCGTTTTTCCTCGGTGTTTAGCTTTGGTGGTTCCGGTGTGTATCATCTTTGTAATGGCTTTTGCCACACAATATGGTTCTAATAAAAATAAAGGATGTGTGCATCGCTTGATATAGAGGTCGGGGCTCCGCTCCCTATTTCGAAAAAAAAATCATGGTATCCCACTAGCTTCTATTCACTTCTAATTCTGAATTCAAGGTAAAAAATGATCACTTATTCTGAATTCAAGGTAAGAAAACATAAATTATAACTGAAGGCTGAAGTACTTATTTTCTTCATCTTCTAACTGTAGTGAATCTGGTGATGAACTGCTGCTGGTCTACAGTGTCTTCTGTTGTGCAGCGCCGCCGTCACCGATACTAAAGGACAGGGCTGCCGAAATCAAGCTCAATCTTGCGCAGCGCCGGTGCGGCCCGCGACGTCTCTGCGTCAGGCGTGACTTGTGAGGCGACGAGCAGCGGAGAGGGCTGTAGGGGAACGGGCGGCAGCCGGGTGTGACTATGGCGGAGCGCCGGCAAGCGGGCGGGCGCCTAGAGAGGGGAGGTCGCAGTTGGCACTGGCGCAAAACACGCCGGCGGGCAGTGGCTTAGGTCGATCGAGTCGAGGCCCCCAGCGATTCGAGGGAAAAGGAGCTGTTTCCATCCATATCGAGAAGGAGCTAAGATGGGTCTCTGCCAGCCCAATTAGAGCACAAATTGGGTATTTGGCCCAGGTTGGAATGGCCGAATTAGGAGGGCTCTATTTTCACTGTAATTTTTTTTAGTTTGCTAGCTTGACTTCAGCGATTGGTTTATGTTCTTATTTATCAAACTTGCTCACATGCTTATACTCTAAATCTAAATCTAGTAAACCAAATAAACAAATAACTGGGGTCTATGATTTAATTGTTGTATTGACCCACAAATGAAGAAGTGCAGATTCTGGCCAGTGCATGGGCAATCAAATGTACGAGGAAAGTTTAGAGGTTAGGCCTTCGTCGGTCCGGCAGCGGTGACAACTTCTTTGCACTTCCTTGATTCGGTCTTCATCGATCTGCCAGCGGAGATGGCATGTTGATACTTCCTCGATCTGCCCGCGGCGACATCCTTCAAATCCTCTAAATCCTCCGTTGATGAAGAATCAGTAAGAGCATGTTGGCGCTTCGACAATTCTGACTTCCTCGATCCACCAGTGGAGCAGCCATGTTGGAGCTTCATCGATCCGGTCGCAACATGGTGGATGATCTTCTTCTTCGGGGAGTTTTTGTTGGGCCACGCAGAGATAAACATAACTTTTTCCCCATGTGGTAATCCCAAAACCTAGCTGAGGTAGAAGGCCACGACGATTACCACTAGACGCGTGGTTGTGGAATACTAATGAAGCGCGTTAGCTGAATGCAGTGTATCCACATGTACGAGGAGGAGCCGGTGGTGGACTGCTAGGTCCGGTACGGCGGCTGGACTGGAATGAAGCTAGGATTTCTAACACATGGAATGACCTAATATACCCTTTTGGGCATTTATGCCCAAGTATATAGAGAATGAAAGTGGGCTCCACTCACTTGTGGCCCATTCACTAAATCATATATTAGTCATTGTGAGTTCGACTCACTGACTCAGTCCGTATCCGGTTCAGGTCCAATCCAAACGACTTGCTCCCGATGTTAAGTGTGTGACCTATAAGACTCATGGCAACTTGGACATGATTGGAGTCCGACTCGCAATCGATCAATCGGTAGTGGCTCCTAGCAAAACGTGTCAACTCCTAAGTATCAAAAAGTCATGACGGTATACCTTCCAATGCGACTTACGTCCGAGTCCCTTTTGCCTCACAATATACCTTGTCGAGCTATAAGCGAATAATCGTCATCCCTTAAATAGTCTGACTCTCTTCTCGATCCATGATATGTGATTCATCCGACTAACCCCTAGCCTATCGTCTTGGTTAACACTTAGCCGAGTCGTGCATGGCATGCTTTTGGAATCATCACACGAGAGGACCCAGAGAATATCTCTCCAGTTGGAGGGGCAAAATCTCATCTTGATTATCCACATCAGGCAACTTGATTCTCGTTCGACCCGAACTCTGCCTTTATAACTGCCATGTGATGGAATAACGTTTGACAGAACCTAAATCGACGATTGTCAACTCGGATTGTGTGATAAACTTAGGTCAACGGATTACAATGATTGAAATATACAATTGATGTCTTGTTCATTAGATCTCAATATGGGTCAACCGACTCGCTAAACTATTTACCTAAATCTGTGTAAGTCAGAATAGCATCATCATGCCTGTAACAAGTGGAACCGATTCATCGGCCGATTTTCACATTAGTCTAAGTTGGGTGTCCAACACAACATCAATGACCAATGATATTTAGTATGAACAACATGAATATATAGTTTCACAACTGAATCACATATTCAATGATATATATATATCAGATGTTCATACAAGGACAACTTAATAACTTTATGAATACATTAGGAATTACATCATACATGATTGCCTCTAGGACATATTTCTAACAGTTTTGACATGTCTTCTTCCTCCTCTCTGGTTCCTTCCAAAATGCATCACCGATGGCGTCGTATTGTCCGCCGTACCCATGGCCATGAGAAGTGTTATTGATGTGGGCGTAGGTCAAAAGGAGTAAAGAAGCTATGGGTAAATGGTGGCAATGGCATACCTAATGATAGAGAGGCCATCGTTGTCGCTATCAGGAACGACAATCAACACTTGGAAAATACCCAATATATGTGGCGACATTTCATTTTCATTGCATGATGAATATGATGATCCTCTATGTATGTATAAACTGCTTGTTGTTATATGATAGAGATGATGATGACACAGATGAGCTATGGCTCTATACCAACCATATGTGTGAAAACCATAAGACCTCCGATGAAGATGATCTCGATGGTTCATGTAGGTATTCCCATGCGAGATTATAGCATGCCTTGTATAGCTACTCTTTCTCATATATGAGTCTACTATGCACAACGCCAATCTTGCCTTGTGAGCTTATACTTTATTATGATAGTCGGGACTTCCTTGGATTGGATTATATTGGATCGACATCGTCCTCGCACTAGAAGCCTCTTTGAGTTAGTAGCCCGCACCAGTTACACTTAGCTAGCTAGTAGAAGGTATTTGCAGAACTTACTAAGAATGGTTTTTATTGTTCTCTTTTTCTTCTTTCCTTCTTTTTTATGTAAAGTATTTCTATTTTATTCGCGCAAAATATTATACTTCCTCCGCCTCCTGAATTTGTCTAAATTTAGATGTATCTAGACTCTAAATAGTATCTATCTAAATTTAAACAAATTTACGATATCTATTTCGATGGAGGGAGTACCAAACTCGTACAAAGTTGTCTCATAGATTGCTTCAATTTATCAATTTCCAATATATTTCATTATTCTAAACGTTCCCTGTAAAAAAATGCACTTTCCCACCAAATAATTCCCGTTTACCCCACTCGCGGAAAAATATTTGTAACGCTCCCGCTAAAAGCGATTAGTTTTCTATATAAACTAAAATCACGGCGTCATCCTAGTACGAGATTGGATCTGGACCTCGTCCGTCATCCTCACAGCGTCATGTCGGCGTCAACTTTGCGACCGGAGTCCATCGCGCGGAGAATTCTTCAGGTTTCTCCCCATCTCTCCTGTCTCCCAATCTCTCCTTTGTCCTCGGTGTGCAGCGCAATGGCCCCTTCCATCCTAGACCTACGTTGCCGACGGCAGCCGTGTGCAGCGCTCCTCACTGTCCCCTACGGCATGGCCACCAGGATGCAATAGCCCGCCTCGCCGTCAGGGTATAACATCCGCCGAGATGCAATAGGCCCCCTCGCCAGCGACTGGCAAGGCGGCGCTGGCAGCGGAGCTCATGCCAAGCTGGGAGACATTCGACCTTCCGTCGTCTATGCCGTCCACGGCCTCGGCCACGACTGCCAGCACCTCGCCGAGTCTTCTAAAGAGCAGGCTACCGTCAAGCCCCGCGTGACCGGCGGCATGGTACACGCCTTGCTTCCTCCCTTGTCCATGGTTCTGCTAATTTAGCTGTAGCTGGCTAATCTGTAGAAATTCAGTAGTGTTTCCAGATGCGCTTTGGCTGTCAGTGAAAATTTAGTAGCGTTCCGAGTAGTGTTCTCAGTTACTCTGAATCTGACAAATTATCCCCTGAACCTGAGATGCAACAGTGCCTACAATACCGCATATTCATACATTCCTAGATGCCAACAAAGATCATTAGATAATTTCAGACTGCATATATATTGTTCCATTTTCTAGAGAAAAGAGCTTTGACAGGTCCCTTTTGTGAGATTTCGACTAAATTTGCAATGCATGGTATGTGAGCTTATCTTTTTTTATGATTAGCTTGCTCGGTTAAACTGATAGCACACGGTACAGCCATTCCCATTAGCTGGCTCTATTTGAGAGAACAATAGTCCGAGCTTACAATTTGCAAGCTTGCTGTGTGATTTTTCTTTTAATTTTTTGGTTCTTGAGATACACCTAACTAATGGCTGTTCTAGGAGATTGCTAGAAATAGCATAGTACAAATGGTGCATGGTCGTTATAATTATTTTGCACCTATGTATGATGACCTGATGTTTAAACTCGCGATGCAGTGAGAACTGTAGCATTTTTAAGGCAGTGGAAACTTGAAGTGTACTTTTTAAGAAAAATAAGTTTGTACAGTGTACTTCCTAGAGCCAACAGAGAACTGTTAGGTTCCTAAACGATTCACTTGGCTCGTTTTCCTGCTCAAACTATTTTTCCAATTTTCAAGATTTAGCAGTATTGACACAGTCGGTGTTTTCCCAATATCATTTGCAAGAATGCTACTTTTATCTTGAAACATTCTATATGGTAGCAACTTTTCACAATGAATTATCAAGTGCACAAGTGTTTCTAGTTGATGCCATGTTCTGACCACCAATTCCTATTTAACATCCTTGCAAATGATGATTGTTCCTGGTGCTCGTCATATTGTTTCAAAAGAAGTGTCACGTTGTATTTGGTTTAAAACCAAAGTATTCGGATATTTGACGTATCTTAGCCTGCAGGCAGTATATACTTCAGTTTTTGACATTTTACTGTATCGTGAATACCTTGTACCTGTTATGTTACTGGTAATTAGTGAAGTAATGGGCACGTATTCTTAATTGTGAGATTTCTAATTTTATTATTTCTTGATTGCAGGAACAACAAAAGAATTAACCGGGTTGGACTCTAGACCATGGATATTTTTAGTGTTGACTCTTAATTAGAATGGCACATTTAGTATGTTAAATTATATTTGAGTTCCATTTGACGGATATTAGCTATGCTAACTATTATAATTATGATCAGCATCCTATATATATGGTTTAAATCATGTAATTGAATGCTTGTATTTTTTTGGTTTCAATAGGCTATTTACCACAACCTACTTTCGGTTGTAATAAGTTAGCACCACGAAAAATAGTGTTGCGTCAAATCTCAACTTGTTTTGTTGCACTAACTATTACCACGAAATACTTTATATTGTTGCAATAATTTATCACCACAATCTTTCTTCATGTGGAGATAACTATCTAACGCCACAAAATTCACTTTTGTTGAAATAGGGTGTCGCCACGAAACGGTTGTTTTGTTGCAATAACTTCTCACCGCAATCATTTTATCCGTTGTAATAACTATGTATCACCACAAAAACAAGTTTGTTGCATTTTTTTTGTTACCACGGCAGGAAATTTTGTTGCCATAAGCTAATGCCACAAAGATAGAGGCTTGTGGAGAAAGGCTAGTGCCACAAAAACAAGAATTGTTGCCATAGGTTTTTGCCACAATTGACTATTGCCACGGAAGAGCATGTGCCACGAAACGAGCATTATTGGTTTAGGTTATTGCAACAAATGTCTATCACCACAAACTAGTAATCGCCACGTTTAGTTACATCGTTGCATAAAACTATTGCCACAAACCGAATTGTGGCAGCAAAGGGCATGCTGCCATGGGAAAAAATGTGGCAACTTGCAACTTGACTGTTGCAATAGCACACTTTATTGCCACGATTGGTTTTTTGTGGCGATAACCTATTGCCATGCGTCCTATCGCAACGGTTGGCAACGAATGACATGTTGTGGCAATAGGTGCCTATTGCAACAATTCACTACTTATTGCGATGAATGATGTTGTTGCAATAGACCGGAATCCTTGTAGTGAGTCATACGTGCCTGCAATGAGAACTTGCACAACATCTTTTGTCCTGCCAGCCCGTTTGCAGCGGGGCCTCTAGGGAACTACTGGCAATTAAGGTGCTCCTTTTAATAGAGCACCGGAGCAAAGCATTAACACTCCGTGAACACATGTGATCCTCACATCAAAGCCATTCCCTTCCGGATTATCCCGATTTCTGTCACTTCGGGGCCATAGGTTCCGGACAACAATGTGTGTATACAACTTGCAGATAAGATAAAAAAATACTATCATAATGAATCAATAACATGTTCAGATCTGAAATCATGGCACTCGGGCCCTAGTGACAAGCATTAAGCACAACAAGTCGCAATAAAGTCATAAAGCACTAATAAAAGATACTAGGCACCATGCCCTAACAATCTGATGACATTACATGAACAATCTCACCCAATCCCTACTATCCCCATAGCCTACAGCGGGGGATTACTCACTCATAGATGGGGGAAACATGGATGGTCGATGGAAAAGCGATGGTGATGATGATGGCGATGATCTCCTCCAATTCCCTGTCCCGGCAGGGTGCCAGAACGGAGTTTCTGGTGCTGTTTCGTGGAATCTGGTGGTGGCGGCGGAGCGGAACTCCTTCTGGAAAAACATCGACCCCCCCGAAGTTTTTAGGTCAGAAGGCTTCTTATAGGCGAAGAGGGATACCGAGGGGGTGCCTAGGGCCACCACACCATGCCTTGGCGCGGCCAGGCCCAGCCCGCCCCTGGGGGGGTGGCTAGCCCCTGGCCCTCCTCCGTCTCGTATTCTGGCTCCTGGAGTCTTCTGGAAAAATAGGCACTTTGGCTTTTCTCCCGTCCAATTCCGAGAATATTCATTTTCTGCCTTCCTGGAACCGAAAACAGGCAGCTGGCACTATGGCTCTTGTTAATAGGTTAGTCCAAGAAATCATATGAAAAGTACTCCAAAGTGTGGACAAAACACAAGAAAGTGGATAAAACCAAGCATGGAGCATCAAAAATTATAGATACATTTGCAATGTATCAACATCCCCAAGCTTAACTCCTGCTCGTCCTCGAGTAGGTAAGTGATAAAAAGAAAGAATAATTTTTGAGGTGACATGCACCATCAAAGACTTGACCAAAGTATTTGTAAACATTCAAAGCTGGGATCATAGTACTTCAATCATAACATGAAAGACAAAGTTCTAACAATAGGACAAAGAAACTATGATGCAACATGAAAAGGCACAAACAAAAGATTCATGAATAACAATGCCTTGCAAGACGTTTGTTTGTTTCATATAAAGAAAACATAGCATAGTGGCATTCAGCTTGTCCCTCATAGAGTAGCAAACATAAATGCATAGGACACCTTCAAAGTTTACAAGAGTGACTAGATACAAGTAGTTTAAAACAAGCAATATCATGGTATGCATCAATCAACAAGTCTTGGACAATGCACATAGAACTAAGAATGGCCACTATGCTCTCAAGAATGCTCATAGAACGTGTGAAGACTCAACAAGGAAGTGAACAGGTTTTGAAAAGTTTGAAAGGCTTCCAAATGCTGAAAGTATGGTACTCATTAGCTTTGAGCTCTCATTGCCCCTGTCATAATCATCTTTAATGTGGTTAAGGTGAAAGTGAGGTCCAATCTGAGTTATATGCTTGACAGACTATAAACTGAAAATCTCAAGTCCCTTGAGTACGAGGGCCGCTCCTCATGCTACTCAACTTTAGTTACCGGTAAGTTCTTGTCATCCTAAGTATGTGCGTATCATTGAGAACCGCCAATGGGGTACCCCTTGCACGATGATACGGAAGAATCCCCATATCAAAATCACAAGGCAAGCAGACAATGATTATCTCAGCAATCTTCTTATTTACCATCGGAAAATGGTGCTTTTTCTCTCTTTCCTCTTTTCATAAATCTCTTTTTTTTGTTTTTCTCAATAGCTATCTCTCTCTTTTTTGATAAGATGAATGCTTCATAGATATCATTATGGTTACGCTGCAGGTTTCCACCATGTCAGCATGGATTAGACCAGCGGCCCAGGCGTTTCTCTAACACACATACATAACTCCATGGACTTACAAGCTCCCCTTTTATTTCACACCAACGACATCCGCAAACAAAAGAGCAAGGTATCAACTGGGTATATATTTACAAGTGTTGAAAGCGTTCCCCGTGACAGCACGGTTCTGCTAATCCCCAGCCTATAATTAGCAAGCATATAACTTTCATGCAGAGTTCACAATGGTTCAGGTTTATTAAGTGCAGGAAATAAAGTGTGCCATCAAGTTCGTGAGAGCTTTACTAACTAACTTTCTCATAACAAGCAAACATTTTATTCGGAAGAAAACAAGGCATATTGAATATGCACGGAAGTAGAAAATGATGCTAATAGGTAGGTATGGTGGACACTTTGGCAATAATTGGTTTAAGGGAGTTGGAAACATGAGTAAAACACTCAGTGGAAGTGAAGGCTAGCAATTGTAAGGGAGCGACAAATGAGAGAGCAATAATGGCCATAATCATGCAGAGCGACAAAACATCATTGTTCAAAGCATAAAGTGATACTACAAGTTGAAAACTAAAGGATCATAAAGGCTTATGGTGACTTGGGATAGTCATAACATGGTGTGAGCATGCGCCAAGTCAACCCAAATAAAGCATCAAAGGAGAATACCACTATACTATGCTTTAATATGCTAAAACAACGCATGATTCATCCAAGGCACATTAAGCAATCTCAATTGTTTATAACAAGTCATGCTACAGCAAAGAATACTAAGCATAAATCCAAAACAATATCAAGCATGGCATGACAGAGCATAGGCCACAGTCAAAAACAAGCTCTCTTTACCACTTAAGCATGAGCTTTCCTACTCTTTTCCAAACCAAACCAAACCAAACTATTTGAACACCAATGCATGAAAGAGGAGGTCCAACCAATTTATTCAGCAAACTAAGAAAACCAAACAAACTAAAAACAAAAATGAAAAACAAAAAAGAAGACGCTCCAAGAACAACACAAGTGTGCATGAAACAATAAAAATGAAGTGGTTGGAAGAAACCTGAGATTTTTATTGATGAAGAAGGGGATGCCTTGGGCATCCCCAAGATTTGACTCTTGTACTTCTTGGATATTTCTTGGGGTGACACGCGTGGCATCCCCAAGCTTGAGCTTTAGTCCATCCTTCATCTCATTACTCATTCCTTCCATACACCTGAAATTTTTCCTTCATACAAACTTCACACAATCTCTATTAGCAACATTAGTGCATTCAAGATAATAGGTCTTAAGGTTCAGTTCTAACACCAAATAAACTTCCATTAGAACACTAGCTACTGTAACACTTCCCTAAAAAAGCTCAATTCCCCAAAAGAACTCAAAAAGGAACCAACAAGAAGCAAATGCAGAAAATGGCAGAAATCTGTCAAAACAGACCAGCAGGTAAAGACGATTTTTTTCGAAGACCTTCTGTTGCTCAAATAAAAAAGTGTTGAACTAACGAAAGTTAGATAACAACCTGGGGCAGGAGTACAAAAATGCACGCCTCAAAATAACTTTCAGAGATTTTACACGATTTTTTATGGTGAAGCACAGAAATCTGTTTCGGGGCAGCAACTTTCCCAATCATTACTTCTTTCTCATTAGAGGTTACTCTTGGCACAAAAAGCAAATAAATAGGATAAGGAGCGGTTATTATAGAGGTAAGAACTTCGAATACTCATATAAAACTTTTGGGTTATCTCCCAATAAGTACTTTTCTTTAACGCCTTTAAGTTAGGCATAAGCAAAAACTAAAATGGATAGAATAGAAGTAAGCGGAGATAATCATGGTGAAAACATTGTTTTGTTCAATGAAATCCTTTCGTTAACAAGGTTGATCAGGTCTTGTTACCAAAACAATTTCATATGAGACAAAACTTTGTATTCCACTAATGATTATGTTACCTCAACCTTGATAGCAATGGTCCCAATCATAATAGTTTCAAATTTTTCTCTTGGTATGGGACAATATATTTCTCCAACTTGAATGCCTTGAACATTTTCAATTGAATTCAAACCATAAGTCCTTTCAATCTTCTTGAGGAAATAGACAGTATGTTCCTTCTCATTAACATTGAAGGTCACCTTTCCTTGATTACAATTAATAACAGCTCCTGCAATATTTAAGAAAAAGTCTCCCAAGAATAATAGACATATTATCATCTTCAGGCATAATAGTTTGAGAGGATGCTCTCATAAGAAATAAGAGTTGAAGTAAAAGAGAGCATCAAGAAGCAAATTCAAAACACATTAAGTCTAACCCACTTCCTATGCATAGGAATCATGTATGCAAATAAATTCGCAAAGAACAAAGTGACATGCATAGGAAGATAAAACAAGAGTAACTTCAAAACTTTTAGCTCATAGAGAGGTGTTTCAATACCATGAAAACTTCTACAACCATATTTTCCTTTCTCATAATAATTTTTAGTAGCCTCATGAATAAACTCAATAATATAACTATCACATAAAGCATGCTCTTCATGATCTACAAGCACTAGAGCTTTATTATAAACATTTTCAAAAGAAACCTCGGGAACATAACATTCATCCTCCTTTAGTAAGCATGGAGGACAATAAATAATGTAAGGGATAAAGAGTTACTCTCATTAGAAGGTAGGCATGGTTAGCTAATCCATTCTTCCTCCTTTTGTTCATCACTCTCCTCCTCTTTTCCATCTAATGAGATTTCAGGTTCATCAATTTCTTCTTCCATAGGATCCTGCAAGGCATTAGTCTCTTCCATTTGTGGAAAGCATCTATTAAAATATTCAAGAATATAGCCATTTTCATCCTTATAATTATCAAAGCAAAATTTAAGTATACCATAAACCTCATATTTGTAAGGTGAATCATCAATACTTTCAAGCAAACTAGCAAGCTCAAAAGCACCCTTCCAAGCAATAAATTCTTCAATTTGTTCTGCATCATAAAAGTCATAAATTCCTGTAGCATAGGAAGATATGGTATCATTATCACTATACTCACATTGAAAAGGGAGGAGTTTATACCTCTTTCTGCAACAAGACTCATCACAGCAATAAGTAACATTATAAGTAGAGCACACATTTCTAGCAATGGTATACAATCTATCAATTTGTTCCCATAAGTGTTTCCCTTTTTGTGACAAGCGGTGTTCCTTATAATAATATTTTTGATCTTCCGTGAACCCACCTTGCCAATAAGCTTCAGTTTCAAAGAAACCAACCATTGACAACAAGCATGATAAAGCAAGACAATAACAGACCAACGAAAATAACAACTAGAGTAGGAACCAATTTTTTTTGTATTTTCGATAAAGAAACAAGCAAACAAGGAGAAAATAAACTTAGCTTGAACAATAGTGAATCCAAGTGAGCTTGATAAATAAAGCTATGCTCCCCGGCAACGGCGCCAGAAAATAGTCTTGATGACCCACAAGTATAGGGGGTGTATCGCAGTATTTTCGAGGGAAGTAAAACCCAATTTATTGATTCGACACAAGGGGAGCCAAAGAATATTTATCAGCCTTAACAACTGAGTTGTCAATTCAGCTGCACCTGGAAACAATCTTGCTCACAGCAGTTTATCAGTAGCAACAGTTTTGTAGTAGGAATAGTAAAGTAACAGCAGTAGTAAAGCAAAGACAGTACTAACAAAAGCAGTAAACAGTGGGATTCGAGTGCGGTAGGCATAGGGATGGATGGACGGGCCCTGCATGGACAAGACAATTCACATAGCAATCAGAACATAGGGCAATTGCAGATAAATAAGATAAAGCATCCAAGTACTAGATAATCCTAGGCATGTGTTCCATATATAGTCATACGTGCTCGCAATGAGAACTTGCACAACATCTTTTGTCCTGCCAGCCCGTTTGCAGCGGGGCCTCTAGGGAACTACTGGCAATTAAGGTGCTCCTTTTAATAGAGCACTAGAGCAAAGCATTAACACTCCGTGAACACATGTGATCCTCACATCAAAGCCATTCCCTTCCGGTTATCCCGATTTCTGTCACTTCGGGGCCATAGGTTCCGGACAACAACGTGTGTATACAACTTGCAAATAAGATCAAAAACAATACTATCATAATGAATCAATAACATGTTCAGATCTGAAATCATGGCAATCGGGCACTAGTGACAAGCATTAAGCACAACAATTCGCAACAAAGTCATAAAGCACTAATAAAAGATAGTAGGCACCATGCCCTAACAATCTGATGCCATTACATGAACGATCTCATCCAATCCCTACCATCCCCATAGCCTACAGCGGGGGATTACTCACTCATAGATGGGGGAAACATGGATGGTCGATGGAGAAGTGATGGTGATGATGATGGCGATGATCTCCTCCAATTCCCTGTCCCGGCAGGATGCCAGATAGGAGTTTCTGGTGCTGTTTCGTGGAATCTAGTGGTGGCGGCGGAGCGGAACTCCTTCTAGAAAAACGTCGAACCCCCCCGAAGTTTTTGGGTTAGAAGGCTTCTTATAGGCGAAGAGGGTGACCGAGGGGGTGCCTGGGGCTACCACACCATGCCCTGGCGCGGCCAGACCCAGCCCGCGCCTGGGGGGGTGTGTGTGGCCAGCCCCTGGCCTTCCTCCGTCTCGTATTCTCGCTCCTGGAGTCTTCTGGAAAAATAGGAACTTTGGCTTTTGTCCCTTCCAATTCCAAGAATATTCATTTTCTGACTTCCTGGAACCAAAAACAGCAGAAAACAGGCAGCTGGCACTGTGGCTCTTGTTAATAGGTTAGCCCAAGAAATCATATGAAAAGTACTCCAAAGTGTGGACAAAACACAACAAAGTGGATAAAACCAAGCATGGAGCATAAAAAATTATAGATACATTTGCAATGTATCACCCACCCCTGGACGGTCGGCCCATGGTGCCCTAAGGGCCCATGCGCCTGCCCCCCTCTCTTCCCCGTGTTTAGTCCCACATGGCTTAGCCTTTGAGAAAGGCACACCCCTTAGCCTATATAAAGGGGTGCCCATGGGTGGGATGAGACACACCAATATTTGGAGAAGTCCTTTGGTTGACTTCCTCCTTCCCTCTCTCTCTATCCCTTGTGACCATGGCCCCAAGTTTGGGCTGTGCGAACAAGGCACACCTGTAGTACGCCGTTGCGCTGCAGGGATGCCTAGCCGGATATCAACTTCTGCACTCCCGGTGGGATCGGGGAGCCAGAGGTCTCATCGTGCACCGGATGTGTACGAAGACACGAGGCGCAACACTTGGGGCGCTTAAATTTTGTGAGCCAGAGCTGCTGCATGATGAAGAAGGAGCAACGGGTGACCTGCGAGGAGCTTCACGACCTTGAGGTCGGCTACGAGTACGACTACTTCAACCATGTTCCCCGCGGAACGTTAACCGCGTATGGTCTACAAGGGTATGTATTCTATACGCATCGGCCGTTACCGCATTACTACATAGATAGATCCTAGGCAGTTTTGGGGTTCCAACGTAGGAAATTTTTTGTTTTCTACTGCGGATCCCCTTCAGTAATGCCCCAGAATTTTGGGCTACAGAAGAGAGTTTCTGCATTTGCATTCATGCATAAGAAAATCTGGGTAATTGTTTCGCAAACTAAAACCCTAGAGAGATCAGAGTTTCTTTCACTACTTTGAGTTAGGATTTAGATCTTCATAAGTGATTGTTATAAATTTTGACATGATCTCTAGAAATTATAATGATTTTGGGTGAATAATTGAATTCATATTTAAATTTGAATCACTTTTGAAAAGATTTAAAATTAGAAGTATTTAAGATTTTATTGTTTTAAAATAATATTTATAACTAAAAACTATGAATCCTTGAATATATATTAAGTATTATTCATGAAAAAGAATTGAATATAATATAATTAGAAGAATTCATAAAAGAAAGTATATGTCTTATTATTTTCTTCATTCAACAACAATAACTAAAGTACAAATGAATGCATAAGATATTATATTACAACAATAAGAAGAATAAAGGAAAATGAGCTTTAGTGAATAACAAATATATAGTACAATGTTTTGTACAGAAGTAAAATGAAAAGATTATAGAAATGCCAAAAGGAAAACCTAAACTATTCCCTAACTGCATTCCTTCATCTCCACCATCTTCATTTCTTCTTATGAGTAATTCCTACAACATAAAACAATTAAAAGGCAAAGACAAACAAAATAAAAGGGATTAGTGGGGGTTAATAATACTCTCAATTGTAGTAGTGAGGTGCACTGTTTAGCCACAACATTAAGTTTTAATCAAGGGGACAAATCAGAATTGTTCTTATCAGACAATTGCCTCAGCACTGCATCATTGGCACTAGACAGGGGAAAGTTTCACGAAAGAGAGATAAAAAGGTAAAAGGGGCAAAACAACAGGAAATATCAAGTTTTTACTTGATCTCATCCATCCAGGTGAAGCATGCACACAAGTAGCATAGTCATCATCTTGCATTGGTGTGTTGTCAACACCACAGCCAGTACGGGAAGTGCACAAGAAAGAGCCCAGTTGTAGCACAGCTACTAGCACACATCTTTCACTCACACACTTCAACATCAACTAGTTATTCTCAACAACAGTATCAGACCATAATGCCACCTCAAGAACACACTGTTCTTAGCACACCACTAGGAAGCATCCTATTTAGCACTCAACTCAGCCAACTGATCAATATGGTGACCTAAGAAAGCTCAAGCAGCACCATGAGGAGCAAGACAGATTGGTAGCAAGGATAAGCAAGACCAAGTAAACATCCAGGAACAAGATCCAAAAGCAACCAAAAGCCATAGCCAAGATTCCACCAACCACCAAAGGTTGTTACATCACCAGTTACTCATAGTATCAGTTCATAGCATGTTTCATGCATGATTTTGTATACTTTAGGCAAATTCTTAGATCTATACTCAAGTGAAGTACTAGATCATCACAAAGAAATGGTAGGCAAGCATCAGTATTTGTTCTTATCAATAAGATGCAGCCTCAGTCTTTGCATCACTGGCATGGGATTTGAAATACAAAACTATTGCGTAAATAAAGTTTCATCCAAGTAGTTGAGTAGCAGATCTTGCTGGCTCAGCTAACCATTGTGCACACTCTACAAATTTGAGGCACCGTAGTGGTAGTCTCACAGTCTACCAACAGAGGCATTTCACAGGGAACAATCCCAACTGCCATAGTTAACCACAATTATAGGGATGAACCCTAGAATCAGGGATGAACCCTAATTAGGGATTCAGGATAGTAATCACATAGAGAGCAAAGGGGAAAAAGAAAGCAAAATCACCACAGGTCCTCGCTAATTTTAGAAGAGGAAGTAGAACGGCCAATGACGACATCCACGGTGGCACGGGGAGCACCCGAAGGCGCTTCGACCCGCGCCAGGCCGCGGACACAGCGGCCACAAGAGCTCAGACGGCCATAGAAGCACCACGACGTCGCCCAGCACTAGAGCACCGCCAGGTAACTGCACTGACATTGGGGATTGAAACCCTAAGTGCTAGGGAGGTGACGACACGACCGATAGGAAGCACAAGCGACAAATCGAACTAGATAGGCAGGCACGACATCGCGATCCACATCATTCAATACCACAGCGGCGGCCGGGGAGGCCAGAGGCGACTGGAGTCAGGCGCGACGGCGGCGACACCATAGGGGGTAAGCCCGAGTCATGCGCGAGAGAGAAAAAGAGAGATACGGGGTACTAGGCCGGTAGAGGCAACCCGGTGTGGCATAGAGGATTTGACCCAACCCAGTTGGGCCGAGTCGGGCTGGGCTAGCCTAGGTTTTAAAGAAATAGAACCCTAATCTAATTATTAAAAGACCAAAATAGCCCTGAGGCTAAATATGCTCTAGAAAAATAAATAAAAATCTTAGAAATAAATGTAATATGTCTAAATGATCACAAAAATATAATCTACCTAGGAAAAATACTAAATTATATTTTGAGTTGATATATTTATAATTAATGATTAAGAACATCTATTCTTACATGTAATTTTCTAAAAATAAAGATAATACCTAAAAATAAATAAAATTCACACTTGTGATTCTACATAAATTTTAAGTATAAGTGAAATACTAGTTTGTATTTTAGTCAAGAAAATTAAATTAGGTATTTCCAAACACTTATTCTTTTAAGGAATTTTCCAAAGATCAAAATAATATTTAAAAATAAATATAAATCATCTTTAAGATCTTTACTAGGTTTACTTTAGTAGAAATATATAAGATGTATTATTTTAAAAGAATTTCAAATTATAAAGTAATAAATTCCTATTTTTCTATTTTATAGAAATTCTTATTTAAGCTTATTATAATTCTACAAGATTACTATTTAACCAAAGAATAATCTTATAACCTCATGAAATATCACAATCTTGAATAACCCATTAAATTTAAGTGCTAAACCTAAAACCATAATTTTGGACTCTAATAAAGCCTAAATACAAATCACTAATTATTTAATACTTCTTTAGGGTCTTAAATCAATTATAACTAATAACTTAAAATTAACCTTTAGCATCATTCACTTAAGTTGATGATGAATAATCTCATATCTCAAATCTTACCTAACATAACTTTAAGGTTAAATAGAAATTCAACAAAACATATAATGAGATCACCGTATCTCATAATTAGCTTTAACTCTATAATCTCCTTAGCATCTATTTGTGAATCCTAGATTCATAAAGTTATACTCAATATCTACACAAATCTATCTTTGATCATATCAAAGAAGCTCTTAAACTCGATCATGATTTAAAAATACTACATTCTAATCCAAGTTATCTTTTATAGTTAACTTTGGTCTGTTACTTAATCAACCATGAGCACATTAACTTAAGATCATTGAAGAGATCCAAATAGCCATTAGTTGTAATCTAAGAACACCACAAATTACTTAACATGATGTAATAAGTATTTTATTCAAAAGTTATTCGTTGTTCCACTTCAAATAGAAGCTTTAGTCAATCTGCTAACAACCACCCACTTGAATTATAATACCCTTAAAAGTGTATACCAATCAACATGTACTAACAACTTTCGTTGTACCTTACTTTCATCACTTTTCAATTAATTTCAGAAGCTTAATACAAATTTATTTATAAAGTAAAACTTGATTGTAACACAAATCTTTTATAAATCACCAAACTCAATCCATACTGATACATGTGGATTTACTTTGGGATTTATACAAAATGCATATCATTATCTATGCATAACAGCATATTGCTTCTTTAAACATTAGTCCTTACCGGACCAATGATGTTATTTTTTGGTATTGGAGTTTATACCGGCTAGAAGATCCTCACTACATAATCTTGTAGTTAGAAAGGCAAGTTCACACTTGCTCATGTCCTTTGATTATTTTCTATCAAGTATTTGCAAAATGTTGTGTCATCACCTACATTTCAAAAAGGTTAGAAAACACTATTTTTGATAATAGTGTAAACTATTGGTTACTGATCTAGGGTGATCAGCTAATCTATCAAGCCTAGAAATTCGAATACTAATGTCTAGGAATATATCATCTAGGACTGAACAACCAATGTCGCCAGTGATTCTAGCGTCGTATATCACGTGTTAACCATGAGATCTACAATGGCTCTAGGGAAGTCAATTGGATCTTCTCCCTTTCGTATGCTGACGGATAACTTTTATCGAAGTTGTGATCCTACATCTAGGCACGTGCAAGGGTGGGAACCGTAAATTCCCCGATATTAGATGTCGACTGTTGCTCTCTTCAAGAATGTAAATCAGCGCAACCATTGTCCTGAGCTAGCAAAAGGGTGACCATACAGGGTCATGGAGAAGGGCAGTGATTGGCTTGGATCTTAGGTTGGGTGTCAAATCAAGGAAGTTTGAACAGGGACATACCCCTTTCTTTGCAACAAAGCTTAGAGTCTCTTGTGGGTAAAGTAGAGCACCTCTATAGAGTGTAAGAACTATGACATGTTACTCCCTGTTCCAGGAAGGAGCTGCGAACGCTGCAGGAATGGAACTCCACGAAAGTTCTGGTAAACCTTTGAAGGCTGACGGACATAGCTTTTCAGAATAAAAGCAACCTTTGAAGAAATGTTTACGAAAACCTGCATAAGCTATGACCTTTTGGTCTGTGGTTGTAGTTAGTGCATCAAACACTCCTTTTTAGTGAACTTGCTGAGTATGCTCATACTCAGCCGAACCTTCTTAACCCTTGCTAGATTCGGGAGCACTCAATGGGAACCTTAGGAGGTGAACTACTTTGGAAGAACCGAAGATATCCAGAGGGGATCAACGGGGTCAACGTTTACAGCTGAAGTCATAGAAGTTAAGCTGAAGCATAGCATATAAATATTCTTAGGAACTAGAACCTACTTCTATAGAGCATTGCTTTAGCAGCAGTTGCAAGCGATAGTTATATAGCAGTGGTATTTATAGAATCGACTCCGAGTTGTTATTTCTGGTTATCTTTTGTATAATATAATCCTCGATATATCGAGGAAGTTCTTTTGATCTTCTGTAATGTGATATATGTAATATAAAGACATGTTCTAGACCCGTGATGTTTCTGTTGTGCCATTATGAGGGATGTAATACTAGTGGAACAATGTTTCATTGGTGTTATGTCAACGACTATACTGTACTACATCATGCAGTGGTATGCTGGGTCACCGCAGCTGGTATCAGAGCAAACGCTTTGACCTTAGGTTGGAAACCTATTAAATGGGTAAAACCTGTAGGAAGGGTGTTAGCCACAATAAAGAGTTCTCTAGATATGATGATGATTCAAATATGAATTATCTGTCGTGTTTCTAGTGCGATAATTCTTTATTATGATGCAATTAGGATAATAATAGTGAGTTATAACTCAGTAGAACCAGTTATAATATATCAACTACAGTAAGGAATAACATCTTTTGGTATCCAAGCTAGAATGTTCTAGCGCTGAATAGGATTTTAGATGACTATGTAGGAGAATGCCATCAACATAGGTGAGATGTATGGCAACAGTGTATTAAATTGCTGTAGTAGAAGTACTAACCATGACCGAGAGTAGAAATTTAAGGAGTTAGGAGGTAGGATTCATACTATCATACCTCATGATTCTCTATGTTCGAAGCTTGAGTTGGATCATGCTGCTCTTGTGCAGACTGAACTCACTTTAGTTATCGACTATAGGAATCATCACAGGTCCTTACTCGATCTAGTTTATAACACTTCACAAGTTCTAGTCCAAGGATTGGATGTTTCCCTTGAGGATTCACTAATCCTATAAAGGCATTAGAACCCAGAATAAAGTTGATAGTGAAGATAGGTACCCTAAAGCAGTATTTTCAGAAGTGGTGTACAAAGAAACTAAGTTTGATGATCCTTAGTCAGAAACCTATGCCTATTACTAGTATGAACCTCAGTCACTTAAAGATATAGGAGTCAAATACTTAGTTGAGTAAGAAGCTAAGGGAATGCCAAGTTTGACATTCCAGAAGAGGGTGGTTACATAGCTCAATACAATTGTGTAAACACAGAGATGGAAGATATGTTTTACTTTATAAGTGAGTTTGAAACCGGGCAGAATAATTCTACAGAGAATCACACATCTTCTAGTCATTTTTAATGGATAATCCCAATCTATGTACTTCTGATTCATAGTACACACCCTATGGACGTTCTTATGTTCCATAAGGAAGTCGTTGGACTCCACGTCATCATAGACGGAATTCCAAGAAGTACTAAGAAGAAGGTGCAAAGTAAGAAGAAGTAGTATCCATTGTTAGTGGGATCTATGAAAAGGGGTGTATACCCGACAGTGAGTATTGTAGTACTTATAAGATAACTATAATAAGTGAAAGTATGTCACATGCACCAATAAGAGCTTATAGTATATTAGTGTTATAATAGCAGATGATAGGATAGAGTTGTGATGATAGTTTGTTTGCACTATTTTATAATAACCATGTGTAACACGGTATATATTTAGTTTTTATTTGGATTTGGTTCTTGATTTATTGTGTGACTAGGTCCGTGCATGAAGTTAGAACTTTATGGGCATATGCATGGTGTTACATTAAGTTCTTACTTGGTGTACAAGTCTAGAGGGGGTAAATGGGTTCGCGTGAGGGAGAGACGAGTTATCATCGTGATGAAGAAGAGATGAAGGCTCGTAACACGGTGGATACAACACAAACAGAGGCTAACAACACAAATCCAAGGGAAGGATCAATTCAAATGCCACATTCCACCACCAATGAAGGATTTCTCCAGTACATGAAGGGCATGGAGGAAGGTAGGAAGGTTGAAATGGTGAGGCAGAGCCAGTTCTATCAGGATATACTGAAGAGTGTGCAGAAGAAGCCATTTGAGGAATCACATTCCAGGCTTAAATTCGTGGAATTTTTACAAACCAAACCTTAGTTTTTTCAATGATAGAAGAACCTATGGAGGCAGAGAATTGGTTAATGGACACATCTCGTAAGCTTAAAAGCGTTTGATGTAGGGATGAGAAGAAAGTGAGATATGCAACCTATCTATTCACCGAAACAACATCCACATGGTGGGAGGAAGTATTAGTACCTGGGCGGAGTTCAAGAAGAAATTTTTTGAAGAACTTGTTCATAAAAAAGGTGGGCAGATGAAGGATAATGAAGCTTTAGAGAACAAGAATCTCCCGATTCTGAAGCATGTATGGGAGTTCAATCATTTATCCCGGTACATTATTAAGGAAGTAAATAAGGAGGCAGAACGTCAAAAGAAGTTCATGAAAGGACTACAGGCAGTCATGAGGATGCAACTCAGGATTGTGTGTGCAAAGGAGTTCCAGGAGTTATTGGATAGTGCACTTATATTAGTGGATGATGAGATTGTTATATCTGAAGGAAAGAGGAAGAAAGTTCAAGAACATACCACAATAGGTCAGGTCCAAGGTCACATGACGGAGAATTGTCTGGATCCACATATAATTGACAACACAAAGAAAATATGTCATAATTGTGGAATTAGGGGCCACATTTTTAAGGAATGCCCAAATCCAAAGATATTATGCCACAAGTGTGGGGAACTAGGACATATTAGACCCCATTGTCCCAATCAAACACCGGTTTGTGAACCATCAACACATAGTGAAAAAATAGAAGAACTTGGGGTAAATACCCGAATATATGCTATGAATGTGGCCAGTCAGGACATATCAGGATCAATTGCCCGATACTTGTATCACAAGAAGCAAGTGACATGGCAATTGGAGTATTACAAGTGAGCGGAGGTATTGATGGATCAACATCCTCAGGGAAGAGGAAGTATGAGGCTATGACTCAAATCAATCCCGATGTCCAAAACAACCTAGCAAGTGGTAAGTCACCATAGTGTCTTTAGTATGAATTATTTTATGCATACATCTTGTGGGATGAAGAGTCCACACGAGTATCCACAAATGTATAACACATGTCTCTTCATAAGACCATTAGGAAAACCTAAGGGGTGGTGTAAAGAACATGTTAGACATCCATATTCGATAGTTAGCATAGTTTCAAGAGAAGTATCTAAAACTTTTCAAGAATATCCCAAGTTTGACGGTAACCTTAGTGTTGAAAATGTATTTAGACCATAGCTGGTCTCAACTAATAGAAAGCATAGCTTGAGACCAATATAATTTTCCATTAGGAATATGATGATCAAATACCTTGGTTAAGGTAGAGTAGGGTCAATTTGGAATGGATGGACTAAATGAGTTCAATTTTGTTCCTAGCAAGCAAATTGGAAGGGATTAATTAGAATCCATTGGAGTTTAAGAATCCTAAAACCCTATCATTAGTAGACCTTCATACTACCATGATACCTATGAATTAGTTCATTGATCTTATGAAGTAGCTTTTCCAATACACTATGAAGGAATATAAAATATAGATAATTAAGAGATCTCGAGTGGTAATCCTAAAGGGGCAGGGTGGAATCTAAAGATCACTGAAAGTGACCAATGGATGGACAAGGATTGCCAAACTTCAAAGGAGAAGGTTAAGAAGGAAAGGTTTCCGTATTCCGCTAAGAGTGACATCCATAATTTCGGGGACGAAGTTTAGTTACGGGGGAGAGACTGTAATGCCCCAACATTTAGGGCTACAGAAGAGAGTTTGTGCATTTGCATTCATGCATAAGAAAATTTGGGGTAATTTTTTTGCAAACTAAAACCCTGGAGAGATTAGAGTTTCTTTCACTACTTTGAGTTAGGATTTAGCTCTTCATAAGTGATTGTTATAAATTTTGACATGATCTCTAGGAATTATAATGATTTTGGGTGAATAATTGAATTCATGTTTAAATTTGATCAATTTTGAAAACATTTAAAATTAGAAGTATTTAAGATTTTATTGTTTAAAAAATATTTATAACTAGAAACTATGGATCCTTGAATATATATTAAGTACTCTTCATGAAAAATAATTGAATATAATATAATTAGAAGAATTCATAAAAGAAAGTATATGTCTTATTCTTTTCTTCATTTAACAACAATAATGAAGTACAAATGAATGAATAATAGATTATATTACAACAACAAGAATAAAATAGGAAAATGAGCTTTATTGAATAACAAATATATAGTACAATGTTCTGTACAGAAGTAAAATGAAAAGATTATAGAAATGAGAAAAGGAAAACCTAATCTATTCCCTAACTATATTCATTCATCTCCACCATCTTCATTTCTTCTTATGAGTAATTCCTGCAACATAAAACAATTAAACGGAAAAGACAAACAAATGAAAAGGGATTAGTGGGGGTTAATAATACTCTCAGTTGTAGCAGTGAGGTGCACTGATTAGCCACATCATTGAGTTTTAATCAAGGGGCCATCTCATAATTGTTCTTATCAGACAATTGCCTCAGCACTGCATCATTGGCACTAGACAGGGGCAAGTTTCACCAAAGAGAGATAAAAAGGTAAAAGGGGTAGAACAATAGGAAATATCAAGTTTTTACTTGATCTCATCCATCTAGGTGAAGCATTCACACAAGCAGCATAGTCATCAGCATGCATTGGTGTGTTCTCAACACCATAGCTAGCACAGGAAGTGCACAAGAAATAGGCCAGCTACTAGCACACATCTTGCACTCACACACTTCAGCATCCACTAGTTCTTCTCAACAGCAGTATCAGACCATAGTGCCACCTCAAGAACACATTGTTCTTATCACACCACCAGGAACCATCCTGTTTAGCACTCAACTCAGCCAACTGATCAATATGGTGACCTGAGCAAGCTCAAGCAGCACCAGGAGGAGCAAGACAGATTGGCAGCAAGGAGAAGCAAGGCCAAGTAAACATCTAGGAACAATATCCACAAGCAACCAGAAGCCATATCCAAGATTCCACAAACCACCAAAGGTTGTTATATCATCAGTTACTCATAGTATCAGTTCATAGCATGTTCCATGCATGATTTTGTATACTTTAGTAAAATTCTCAGATTTACACTCAAGTGGAGTACTAGATCATCATAGAGAAATGGTAGGCAAACATCAGTATTTGTTCTTATCAATAAGATGCAGCCTCAGTCTTTGCATCACTGGCATGGGATTACAAATCCAAAACTATTACGTAAATAAAGTTTCATCCAAGTAGTTCAGCAGCAGATCTTGCTGGCTCAGCTAACCACTGTGTAGACTCCACAAATTTGAGGCACCATAGTGGCAGTCTCACCAGTTCATAGCCACAGCAGCTATCCCATCTGAAATTCGCAAAGAACCACCAACAAGTAACATGTTGGTAATTTACAAAGAAATCATGCTAGGTATCTGTCTTGTTAATATAAGAGCATGATCTATCCTTGCAAAGGCAAAACCTCAGAGATACACCCAGGTGGGGAGAATATCATTTTGCGGCCCGAAAGTTGAGGCGCCCAGGCAAAGCGGCACCCAAGTTGCTTGTAATCAGCCACGTTAACCACAGTTGGCGTGCCAAATACTTAGAGGGAGAATATCCTTTTTCGGCATGAATTCAACTTTACGTTTCAATACAAAATATCAGGCTAACGCCCGTCAAGTTGAGCCCCCTGTCAGTTTTTGCTATTATGTCGCTCCCGTCGCTTAGGCATGGTGGCTATCACGTAGGCTTGTTGCGCTGGTGCAGTGGAAAGGACAACACGACCAGCCTAGTCTATTGACGTGACAAAACAGGGCGCATATATCCATGTTACTATTATTTTTGTTTACTCAAAAGCTGGAACGGCCACCGCCACCGCCACGCGTCTCTCCATTGGACTTGCGTCCCCGTTGTTAACCACTACCTTAGAAACCCATTGACGGTTCCACCGTTCCCTTGTCTCATAGAAACCACTCTTCTTCTTCTTGTCATCTGTCTTATTTTTGTCTTCTCCTTGCTTCCATGGAAGGTCATCGCACTTTAGAGAAAAGCTTCATTGCCCTGAGAATAAGAAGATAGACGTCATCTACACCAACGAGGAGGAGACAGTGGTGTGAGTCCTGAGGATGTACGAGGGTTGGCTTGAGATAGACGAGGACAAGTTTGTGGGATTGGACCTTGAGTACACCCCGGAGGACCCATATGACAAGAATGAAGTCCCCGTCGTTCAACTGGTGACATGGACATACCTTATAGGTACTTGAGTTTGGCATATACGGTCCAGTATGGCAGAAGCCCACGATGTTACCAGGGCCCAATCAAATATTCGGGTGACATCAGGAGACTCCGACTGCTTGCGGCACATGACGAGCTCAAGATAGAAAGTTCAAAGGGAAAACCCTAACTTGTAACCGACTCGACCTGCTATCCCGAGACCTAGCCTATCTATATAAAGGCTAGGAGGGGGCAACGAGGAGGATAATCACAACCCTAGTTTCCACACCATCGCCAGATTGCATCTACACACCCCCTATAACTTTTGACTCCCTTGATAATTCCAAGAGCAGACAAGCAGGAGTAGGGTCCTCTACGAGGCATGAAACTGGGTAAACCATGCATCCCTGTGTGCTTGTTTGCTAGCCGATTGATGCCTCCAGTGCTCCCCTCTTCTCCAAAACCCAAGTCCATAACAATGGGAATTGATGAGTTTAACCCTCGTCAATTGGTGCCGTCTGTGGGAATCGGGAGTGCTGATGTCACGGCTTCTTCGGCCCCATCAACTGTGATCTACAACTCTGCAATAGTGGAGATTTGCCTTCTCTTTGGTGCCTTCAACTTCACCGTGCATATGCCAGCCACTCGACCAGATTTTGAGTCCGTGGGCGATGGGATCGACCTGGCAATCGGGAGATTACGCTTCCAAGTTGGTCAGCTGGGCACACTTCGCCTCCCCGATCAGCCGACAGTCCTTGCGATTACGCCAACATCATGGTTTCCACTGTCGATCGGTACCCTGAGCAAACTCAACGCCCCGACAATAGTCGGGAACACGGACAGCGACAACAGTCGAGGATCCGATCTGGGTGATCTGGACATAGAGGATGGAGCCTATGGCTCCGGATCTGAAAGCTACAAAATCAAGAGCTTCCCCAATCACTACATGTGCGCCGTCGTCAACACAGGCGACAATGACGTCAATCGCGACAACACCGGTACTGGTCCCTCCAACAGCAATATCCTAGTTGCGAACGATGGTCCCTCCAACAGAGAACACACCAACAACGAGCTGGAGAATCACCCGACCCTTACGAAATTTTAAGGGCACTTACAAAAGGCCCGCATCAATCGAAGAATTGAGAGGGATGCTACCAGAAGACTAGTGAGTCGCTGCGCTCGTACATCCAGAGATGGTCCATCATCAAAACTCTATAGAAGACATCTCTGAGGACCGCACAATCGACGTGTTCAATGGCGGCATATGCTGCAGAAAGATCAGGGAGGCGCTGGGCTGCTCAAAGCCCAAGACAATCAACCACCTGATGGAGATCGCGAACAAGTGGGCTGATGGGGAGGACTCGGTGAAAAACTGTGTCCACTCTGATGATGACAACAACCTCGGCCACATACGTGATCGCCGAGGAAAGCATCGAATGCGCGGTTACGAGGATCGCGAGGAGGTCGACATGGTCACGGCTGGCTACACCGACAAACGCGACGACAACTGCAAGAGCGGATACCGCAGTGGTGGATACCACGACAGCAGGAAAACCACGCAAGTGTGGCAGGCCCGTACTCGCGATGAAGCACCTAGAACATCTATCCAGGACAAACTGTGCGGACCGTGCAACATACACTTCTACATCGACAAGCACGACGAGAAGAAAAAGTCCAGCCACCTTCTAAAGGACTACAACAAGTTCCTCAAGCTCCACGAAGGCCTGGCCCAGATGAACCACGACGCGATAAACCAGGGCTACAGAGCTGCCCCGCACGCTGTGGCTCATGGAGAACCTCCACCACCACCCGGGCCACCACCACCTGCAGCTGTGCCAGTCCAGAACCACGGAGGCGAGCCATACCCCCGACATTTGGGGAACATGGGGATGATCCAAAGAGCACGCCCCTCAAATCGAGTGCAAACAGTAATCACTCGCCAAGTCAATCTAGCGATGAACTCCCCGCCCTCCACCACTGAGTACCTTAGTGGAAGCGAGTCCTGCATCACCTTCGACAAGCGCGATCATCCGTGCTAGGTACCTCGCCCAGGCCACTATCCCCTGGTGCTCGAGACACAGATTGGAGGCTTTGAGATGAGTCACGTCTTCATGGACGCCGGAAGCGGCATTAACCTTATGTTCGCAAGTACCTTGCGTGCAATGCGAATTCCGCCGTCATGTCTGGAAGCTTCCGACACGACTTTCCACGGAATCGTCCTGGGAAAAGGCGTATACCCCCTGGGCAAGATCAGCCTCGACGTCATCTTCAGCATGCCGGTAAACTTTTGATCACAGCGCATCGAATTCGAAGTCGTCGACTGGCCCTCGCAATACCACTGCATCCTCAGACGTGTCGCGTTTGTGAGGTTCATGGCGGTGCCACACTACGCCTACCTGCAGATGTAGATGCTAGGCCCAAATGGCATTATCACAGTCAATAGAAGCTTCAAGAGGTCCGACAGCTGCGACATGGAGTTCAATAGAATCTCTCAATCTTGTGGCATGTAGGAGGAACTGGCGAGGTTGAAGGAGTCGACAGACAACATTCTACCACCACTGAGCAAGCCAAGCTCACCTGACCAATCTTTCGACACGTCGATCCATACCAAAGCGGTCCAGGTCCATCCAACGGACCCGACCAAGACGGCTCTCATTGCCAACAACTTGAGTTCCGCATAGGAACCCACGCTCGTAGAATTCCTCCGTGAGCACTTGGAAATCTTCGCCTGGTGTCTAGCAGACATGCCAGGAGTTACCAGGGAATTCGCCGAGCATGCACTCAACGTGAATCCTGAAGCAAGGCCAGTCAAACAAACAATACGACACTTGTCTGAACTAAGGGAAAAAGCGGTCGGTATGGAAGTCAACTGACTCCTCGACGCTAATTTCATATGCGAGATCAAGGAAAGCACCTGAGTAGCAAACCCTGTGCTTGTACCTAAAAAAGACACGGATATCCCGCGGATGTGCGTGGACTTCACCTTCCTGAACAAGCATTGCACGAAGGACCACTTCCCGTTGCCTCAGATCGATCAGATAATCGACTCCACCATGGGATGCGAGCATCTCTGTTTCCTCGACACTGCGGGATGCAAGCATCAGATTCAAATGAAGGAGGAGGATCAGGAGAAAAACAGCGTTCATCACGCCCTTTGGTGTCCTCTGCTACACAACGATGCCCTTCGGGCTGAAAAACGCAGGAGCCACCTACCAGCGGTGTATGCAGGCCTGCCTCAAGAATCAACTTGGTCACAACATCCAAGTCTATGTTGACGACATCGTCATCAAAACCAAGGAGGAAGCCTCGTTACTCGATGATCTCCGCGAGACCTTCGATAACCTCGACTGCTATCGGATCAAGCTAAATCCGGACAAATGCACCTTTGGCGTACCATCTAGGAAATTGCTCGGGTACCTCATCTTCATGAGAGGGATCTAGGCCAACCCGAAGAAAATAAAAGCCATACTGGCTATAGAGAAGCTGAAGAACGTAAAAGGCATCCAGCAGCTGGCTGGGCGGATCGCGGTGCTCAATCGATTCATTAGTCGGATGGGCGAAAAGGCACTGCCTTTCTACCAACTTCTCCGCAAGGCTGACAAATTTGAGTGGACAAACGAAGCACAAGAAGCATTCGAAGACCTCCAGCGTCTATTATCCACCTCGCCGGTGTTGGTAACACCTCGCGAAAAGGAGATGTAATTGCTATACATCGTTGCCACCAACCAGGTGGTTAGCACTGTGCTCGTGGTGGAACAAGCCGAAGAAAATAAATTCCACGGGGCCAGTCTACTACCTTAGCGAGGTGCTCACACCGATAAAGCAGCGGTACCCGCATTATCAGAAGCTGGCATATGGCGTCTTCATGACAGCCAGGCGATTGTGCCACTACTTCCAGGAGCATCCAATAATCGTGGTGAACGATACCCCGATAGGGCATACTCAACAACCTTGACGCCATTGGATGAGTCACGCTCTGGGGAATCGAACAGTCTCCACGAGACATCACGTACGATAAGCGAGATGCGATCAAGTCGCAAGTTCTCCCAGACTTCCTCGTGCACTGGATGGAAAACCAGCTCCCCGACAAGCCAAACATGTCCTATCTATGGACAATGCACTTCGATGGGACCAAGCGCAAGGAGGGAGCCGGTGGAGGCGTCATCATGACGTCACCGCAAGGTGACAAGATGAGATATGTTTTGCGAATGCAGTTCACCGCCTCCAACAATGAAGCTAAATATGAAGCCCTACTCCACGGGATGCGTATGGTAAAAGCCTGCGGCGCAAAGTGACTCGTCATCTACAGCGATTCCAAAAAGGTGGTTAACCAAACAACGAATGAGTGCGATGCTCTAAGCGACAACATGATCGCCTATCGTGACCTCTACGACGCACTTGAGGGAGACTTCGACGGCTGCGAGCTGCGGCACACTGACCATGAGAGCAATGAGGAAGCAGACACACTCGCCAACATCGGCTCCACTTGTGCCCCAGTGCCACCCGGAGTATTTTTAGAGCGTATCTGCAAGCGCTCCATCAAGCCCAAGGCTTCAGAGCATAAAACCAGCATGTCAAAGGACTTGGGGCTATGCCACCCAAAGAGCCAATGACACTCGACAACATGGATCTAGATATAGGACTCGAAGGCCCATGGAGGTCATGATGATTGAACCATCCTAGACACAACCATATATCACATACCTACTTAGCAAAAGGATGCCAGATGACCTGACAGATGCGCGCCATATAGCGCGACGATCCAAGGCATTTACCCTTATCAACGGTGAACTTTACAAACACAGCATCACAGGAGTCCTTCAACGGTGCATCTCCAACGGGGACGGAAGAGCCATCCTCCTTGACATACACTGTAACACCCTCAGAATCGGCCCTATGCAAGTTTTAGCGAATCCCGCCAAACCCGCATAGAAACGATTCAAAGGTGCCCACCAGGCACTTGCGTGCGGGTGGAAAACGAAGTAATATCATTATACAATAGTCCACGATGGAACCCACAGAACATACATATACAACAACGACTCTAAAGAGTCAAGAATACAGATATACAGTACAAAGATCCAAACCACCTTGAAAACAATACGGCGTCCGAGTACGGACAAGATGCAAATTGAGCTAAGAGCCCTGAGGAATAACAAATGGCGTCCATAACCCTGCCCGGGCCAAGCCGGAAGGGTAACCCTGCTAACGACGTCGATCTCAAAACCTGCTTAAACAGAAGGGGTGCCGACAAAGGGCAAAGGAAAAAGAGAGCGGTCAGTACTGAGGCCAGTACACGGCGAGACTAGAATTCGGCGGTCCTCACCTACATAGGTATGGTGGACTGAGCGGCAGCGCGGCATGCACTAAACAACCTATAGAGACCAAACGAGGAAGTCAACCGAGGAACTCACACAGTTGGCAGTTTTATTCATTCCGTTATAGTTGCGGCAATTACTAGTCAAATATAGATAGCATGAGTCATCCTGATATAATAAGCAGTGGGAACTTTTAATTAACCATTCCGTTGAAGTTGCAACACTTACTAGTCAGATACAATTATCATGAGATGTCCCAAACCCAGCAGTTGTGGTACTTTTATTTAGCCATTCCGTTGTAGTGGAGCTGATTACTAGTCATATCGGATACAAGTCAATTTATAACAGTAAACTTTAGTTATAGTTGTCTATGATCGAGAACTGTGCTCCAAGTCGTCCATAACCGTGGACACGGCTTTTCGAAAAGATTTAACCCTGCAGGGGTGCACCAAAGTATCCACACGCACTTCGACCCTTTTTGCCAGATCAGTTAACATACACCCATCGGTATGTCGGCGGGGCCTAAGTCATGACGTTTCCCAGACCCAAAGCAAGTACATGGGGGCCACCCCACTAAGCTACCCGCAACGAAGTCGGCCGGTCTCCGAGACGGACTCAGGGTTTGCGTCAGTGGCTGTAAACGACTGGGAACCCGAAAGTGTGACTGGGCTTATCGATACCGCGAAAACACTCCGCTTCCCTAAATAGTACAGGTGCAGTACATCGCACAATTTAAATTAAGCAGTAAAGCATGGCATAAGTACAGAATAGTAATAAAGCTCCCAAACTACTTTGTGGCCCCCAGAACAATACTTGGAATCAGGTACTAATCGATGGGGTTGCCCACACACCCCACCTGTGGTTAGCGCGCTCGATCTCGGAACAGGTGTCAAGAACTCGGGGTCTTACGGGACACCAGTGAGCGGTTGGAAACCAAATATTGTCTATCACCCACCGGTGCCTCTGCATTTACCTACTTTCAATTTTAGTTATTAAATAGTAATTAAAGCCATGATCATCTCCAACATTAAACCTGCGGCAATACTCCAACAACTGTGGTACTTGACGACACGCAACAGCACTCGAGCAAGCGACTACGAAGCGCAAGTCCAACTATCTACCAAACAATAGGTAATAGGATGTGTCCAAGGCAATATAAGGCTGCAAGGGATATCACGGGGACGAAAACTAGAGCATCACAACACAGATAGCAATAGATCAACAGGAGGGAATAAAGACTATAAAAGTAAGATAGGTAGAAAGGGGGAGATGCTCGCCTGAAAACATTGCCGAAGGTTCATCCGAAGATCGGGGCGACACTCGCATCAACTCATCGGCCTAATCCGTGAAGAAGCAAAGCACTAGAAGAAACACCGGATGCACTATTTAATACTACGGCAAAAGATCGGGCATGATTATGATATGATGCATGGCATGGCAAGATGCGATGCAATTAGGCAATATTAAGCGGAACCGGGGTCCCGACATTTATTTAAAAGGTTCATGTTGTTTAGATACCCCGCAATTTAAATGTTGTCTTAACAAGACCAAATATAGCATCGGTTCGCTACACAAATTTAAATGGGACCAATATAAGACTAGATTTGCCCGCATATGGCCCCATATTTAATTTAGGTGAATCTTCGAAATAGCCCCAAACACCCACAATATGCATGCAAAACATGAACATTTTAATGTAACAAGTAAATATCATATATTATAAAATAGGGTCCAAAGAAAGGGTCACACATTAGGGTTCGGCGATCTTGGGGTTCGAGGTGGTTTGGGGTCCGGTCTCAGGGTTCGAGAGGGGAAACGATGAAGTTCGGACTCGCGATGGCGAACTTGAGTAGATCGGGTACCGGGGTCTTCGGATCTGGGAAGTAGATCTTGTCGCACGAGCGTCAATGCTTCCGGGAAGGAGAACTTGTCGTTCAGGGTCTCGATGTCCGGGGTGAAGTACTTGGCGTCCTCGAGGAAGTACTTCACGCATCTATGGATCGGTCCTCGGGGTCGAAGAACTTGGCGTGCCAGGGTTCGGTCTTCGGACTCGGGGAGAAGAGCTCGGTGTTCGCGTCGCAGGTCCTGTTGATGGATCCTCGGGTTCATGAAGAAGTGCTTGGCGTCCGGCGGTAGATCTTGTTGATTCCCCTCCGAAGGCCTTGTTGTTCTGCAGCGGAGATCATAGGGTCATCGGGGTCCGGGTCTTGTCACTGTATCCATGAAGGAGGGCTTGAGTGGCACCATGTGCATCCCCTAGGACCATCGGCATCAAACCGGCCTTGTTAGCAGGGGAGATCTTGTCGGTACTCCTTGTTCTTGGTCTCCAACTGCACATAACAGGACTCGATGGAGTCGCTACAGGGATCCCTCACGGAAGCTTGCATGATTCCAGGAGTGGTTCGGGGTCGCAGCTGGTGGCTGCTCGCAGCGAGAAGGGGTTGCAGGGCGGCGACGGGTTGCAGCGATGGCCGGAGGGGGCTTGCGAGGCCGGAGACGAGCGCACGGTGGAGATCGCAGCGGCTCGAGGAGAGGGTCGATGGTGCAGAGGCGAGGGCGCGCTGTAGGACGGGCCAGGCGCGGGCCGGGTGCTGGAGGCCGGCGGACGAGGAGGTGCTCGCGGTGGCGGGCGAGGCAGAGGGCAGCGGGCGAGGCAGAGGGCGGCGGGCGGCTCCCTGGCGGCGGAAGCTCGGCGAGGGAAGAGGAAGGGGCGAGGCCGCTGGGTGCTCAGGAGGGAGGTGGCCGGTGGAGGCGCGCAGACTCGCGGACGGGAGGAGGCCGGCGAGCGGCCGAGGCCCGCGACGGCGCGGCCGGAGCGGATGGGACCCGAGACGGCGCCGGGCTCGGCGGGGAGCACGGAGACGCGGACGACGGCCGACGATGAGGGCGACCGGTGGCGCGGCGGTTGGCCGAAGAGGCGGAGAGGAGGAACGCGGCCTCGGGATGGAGATCTCGGGGCGGCGTAGATCGAGGCACCGACGGCAGCGGTTGCCGAAGAGAGAGGGGCCGGGCGCAGTGACGCGAGAGGGCCCGTCGGTGCCTGGCGGCGGGAGGAGGAAGAGGGAGGATGCGGGGAGACGAGGCGGGGGAGAGGAGCGTCGGGGGAGGCGGACGGCCCGGCGAGGTCGCGGAGAGGACCAGGGACGGGGAGTGCGAGGTGGGGCCAGGGGTGGGCCAGCCAGGGGAGGGCAGGTGGCGTCGGTGCGGTTGGACCAGGGGGTTGGGGACGCGGGCCAGGGCGCTGCGGGGGAGGAAAACGAGGGAGGGAGCGGGAGTTTTGGCGCGGAGGGGCGTGGCGTCGCGTGTGTGTGTTGGGTACCAGGTGGGCCAACAGGTAGGGTGGGTCTCAGGTGGCAGGGAGTTGGGCAGGTGGCGGGCTATGAGTGGTTGGGGTGGAGGAAGTGGTGAGGTGGCGCGAGGTGATAGGGTGGGGTGAGGTGGCTGGGTACTGGGTAGGAAAAGGTTTGGGTAGCTCTGGGTTTAGTACTGGGGGTGGCCAACTGGGTCGGATCGGCCCGGTACAGCTGCCCCTAAAAATAAAAATAAAAATTTTAGTATTTAAAATGGGGCTTTTGAAAACCGTTGGTAGACAAAGCAAAATATTCCGGAGACCCGGGTTTTAATTTGAAATCAAGACAGGGCGTTTAGAAAACAAAAAACAGACTTTTCGAAAATAGTTTTTAAACAAACCATGCAAGATGATGACGATGCTCAAATGCAAGGTGGCATGATGACATGAGCATGCAGTCATGATGATGCAATGCACAAAAACACCGCGATTTTCTAGTAGTGGTTTTGGCGGGGCACCACATACACGAAGGCACTCGCGGCCACCATGCTGGCAGTCGCGCCCTCGTTGCCAAAGATCTACGAGATGGATTCTACTGGCCAACGACAATGCGTGATGCTAAGGACATCATCTAGTGATGCAACGCGTGTCAACGATTCGCGGATAAACCACCTGCACCTGGCGCAAAACTCAGGCCAATACTTGTGGCTTGGCCCTTCGTGCAATTGGGACTCGACATGGTCGGCAAGCTCAAGAAATCGTCACGAGGAGGATACGTCTACCTCCTAGTCGTGGTCGACAAATTCACCAAGTGGATTGAGGCCATGCCGGTGACAAACCAATCAGGAGCCAGCACCGTCAAATTTTTCGAGTCCACCGTCTTCTGCTTCTGGGTGCCACATAGCTTCATCACGGACAATGGGACGGACTTCACTTCCAAGGAATTCTAGGATTTCTGCGAAAACCTGGGAATCAACATTAGCTCTGCCTCGGTGGCACATCCCCAGACCAATGATCAAGTCGAAAAGGCCAACAGACTCGTCTGCGGCGGGATCAAGAAAAGGCTCCTCCGGCCACTCGAAAGAGCTGCCTAGTGCTGGCTCGAGGACCTACAATCGGTACTATGGAGCCTGCGCACAACTCCAAATAGTGCTACAGGCTACACTCTCTTCTTCATGGTACACGTCGCTGAGGCGTTATTACCCGCAGAGGTGCGCTATAAGGCCCCACGGGTAGTAGCATTATAGCGAGGCAAAATCAACCCTCGCACTCGAAGACTCTGTCGACCTCCTCGATGAGGCACGTGAGATTGCAGCGAAGAGATCCACGATCTACCAGTAGAACCACCACAATTACCACAGCAGAAGGCTACGCCCCAGATCCTTCGTCAAAGGAGACCTGGTCGTATGACTGAAGTAGCAAGGGCACCTCAAATTCGAGTCCCCTTGGGAAGGACCTTATGTGATTACCGAAGTAATCCCATCTGGCGCTTACCGCCTTAAATACATAGAAAGTGGAGTCGCATACTCCAACCCCTAGAACGTTGGGCAGCTACGTCGTTTCTACCCCTAGAATTTTTACTTTACAAACAAGGCCATTCAGCCAGGCTACTTAGCCAGACATTGTACCTCGTGATATTCTATGAATAAATAAGAGTAAAATGCATTGGGGGTCCTAAAAGTTTGGAGGAAACCGTATGCAGGTCCTAAAAGTTTCAACTTGTGTACCGGAGGTCCTAATTCTCATATCCATGTGCACTGTAGCCAATACTGTAGTTGAGAATTAGGACCTGCAGTGCATGACTAACTGAGAATTAGGATCTGCAGTGCACAATGAACTGAGAATTAGGACCTCCGGTACACAAGTTGAAACTTTTAGGACCTGCATACATTTCTCTCCAAACTTTTAGGACCTCCGGTGTATTTTACTCAATAAATAAAGCTAAGTGCCCCAAACTTTGTGTCTCTATTTTATTTGCAATTACATTGCTCGGGGGCTACGCCACCCTCTTAACCTCGTTACACGAATACCACAGTATCCTGAGTAGCTGACGCACTATCAATCGAACCCTTGGCCAAATCAACCCAGCTGCAATGCACCTGACAGGTTGATAAGGTGCTGAGATGAATATATGTCAGGCTAACAAAAAGGAAATGTAGAGTACAAAAACACTCAAAAAATATACAAGGTAGCAAGCTCTTTACATATTAACGGGTATAAAAAACACCAGACACAATTCTATGAACTTTACAGCACCTATGCATTTCATGTGCAAGACTATATTATCCTACTACTACAAAAGGAGAACATTCGTCTAATCCTCAAAGAAATCGACAATATCTTCGGCTGGTCGATCAACCGCATGATAATGTGGCACCATGTTCCATGTTATCCCTTCTGGCGGAGGCGGTGGCCCAGCGGCAACAGCTGTGAAATCCATATCTGGCTAGTGCAGGCGAACAAGCGCCAATGCCGCCTTGGCACCCGCGACCAACTGCTGGCGCACGCACTCACGGACTGTGCTGATATCCTGAAACTTCGACAACATGGCTAGCAAGCTTGAAGGCACCACATCCAGGGGAAACATCACCTGAAAAATATGCTTCAAGCTTGACCGCAGCTTCTTCAAGTACTGCAGGACTCACGATGCAAGATCCTACAACATCGCCAACACGACTCCATGGTCGTGATCCACCTAGAAATACCCGCTAGCTTCTAGCTACTCCCGGGTCAGGTCATTCAGTCAAATGGCAACTCGGTCCCTCTCATCCTATGGGTGACGAGCGCTAACAACTACAAGAGGCAGAGACAAATCATAAGGACAAAGCACCACTATGAATGGCTAAGAAAGGATAAGAGGCTAGAGAACTAACACTTAAATTTCTCATTCAACTGAGCCACCTCGCCTAGAAGGTACTTCTCGTGCACACCGGCCTTTTCAGCCCTCAACTTCCACACATACGCGTTACTGCGGATTATGGGCATTTCTCGCTCCAACTTCTTAATGCGGTCGCGCAGTCGCGCGAGCAACGATAGCTCCTCCACTTTTGAATGTGGTCGCGCCATAGTTTCATTGGTGGGAGGAGAGTTAGGCGGACCACTCGAAGGACCCTATTACATCCAAAGAAAAGATGCAAATAAGACCAACCATTTCATCAATAAATAAGAAGAACGATTCCAAGTTCAACAAGTTTCGAAAGGGATACTCCCAAAATAGCACAATTCAACAAGGAAAGCTAGACGATTACAAAAGGCAGCTGGGCAATGCTCTACTACTTAGTTTTTACACTCGGGGGGCTTCCTCGAATCTGTAGCAGTCTCTGATGCTACAGACTTCCCAGCTACATCCCCGGACGCCGCAGCTTTTGCTGTCTTCAACCGTTGCAGCTCCGCCGAATAAGTGGCGAGTGTCTCAATGAGCCGAGGCCCATATTTGCTGCAACTAGTGGAGAATGGAGCAAACACTACCTGCTGGCCATCCGCGGTGACTAGCATCGCCGAAGAGACTTCGCAAGGATCTAGTTCAACGCCCTGAGCTTGCGCCATCGTGAGTCCCATGGTCGATCCAACTGCCCGCTGTGAGTTCTTGAAGTCAATTGGCACGCCTTCCGCGAAGGATGCCACCAAGCCATCAATATTCTCGATTAGCTTGGCCTTGGGGAGAATCTCCTCTCTAAGATGGCCTAGCATGCCCTTGGCCCTCTCGAGTGTATCCTTGATAGAGACGTCGTGGTCTTTGACTGCACTCACGTTGCCGGCCAAGGCATCTGCGCGGGTGAAAGCCTGGGCATCAAATTCCACGCTAGCGGCATCTGAAAAATGTACATATGAGCATAATAGCATGAAAGCAACGTGCATGGAAAATGCAAGTGAAGCAGTATCATACCCAAGAGCGCTTTCGCGATAGAGAAGAGCTGTTCTATGAACACCTTCTCCCTCTCAGTGGTGAAAAGGCACTGCCTTTCTACTAACTTCTCCGCAAGGCTGACAAATTTGAGTGGACAAATGAAGCACAAGAAGCATTCGAAGACCTCAAGCGTCTATTGTCCACCTCGTCGGTGTTGGTAACACCTCGCGAAAAGGAGATGTAATTGCTATACATCGCTGCCACCAACCAGGTGGTTAGCACTGTGCTCGTGGTGGAACGAGCCGAAGAAAATAAAGTCCACGGGGTACAACGCCCAGTCTACTACCTCAGCGAGGTGCTCACACCGATAAAGCAGCGGTACCCGCATTATCAGAAGCTGGCATATGGCGTCTTCATGACAGCCAGGCGACTGTGCCACTACTTCCAGGAGCATCCAATAATCGTGCTGAACGATGCCCCGCTAGGGCACATACTCAACAACCCCGATGCCACTGGATGAGTCACGCTCTGGGGAATCAAACAGTTTCCATGAGACATCACGTACGAGAAGTGAGACGTGATCAAGTCGCAAGTTCTCCTGGACTTCCTCGTGCATTGGATGGAAAACCAGCTCCCCGATAAGCCAGACATGTCCTATCTATGGACAATGCACTTCAATGGGTCCAAGCGCAAGGAGGGAGCCGGTGGAGGCGTCATCCTGACGTCATCGTAAGGTGACAAGATGAGATATGTTCTACGAATGCAGTTCACCGCCTCCAACAATGAAGCTGAATACGAAGCCCTACTCCACGGGATGCGTATGGCAAAAGCCTATGGCGCAAAGCAACTCGTCATCTACAGCGACTCCAAAATGGTGGTCAACCAAACAATGAATGAGTGTGATGCTCTAAGCGACAACGTGATTGCCTATCACGACCTCTACGACGCACTCAAGGGAGACTTTGACGGCTGCAAGTTGCGGCACATTGACCGTGAGAGCCACGAGGAAGCAGACACACTCGCCAACATCGGCTCCACTTGTGCCCCAGTGCCACCTGGAGTATTTTTAGAGCATATCTGCAAGCGCTCCATCAAGCCCAAGGCTTCAGAGCATAAAACCAGCACGTCAAAGGACTTGGGGGCTACGCCACCCAAAGAGCCAATGACACTCGACAACATGGATCCAGATATAGGACTCGAAGGCCCATGGAGGTCATGATGATTGAACCATCCTAGACGCAACCATACATCACATACCTACTTAGCAAAAGGTTGCCAGATGACCTGACAGATGCGCGTCATATAGCATGACGATCCAAGGCATTTACCCTTATCAACGGTGAACTTTACAAACGCAGCATCATAGGAGTCCTTCAACGGTGTGTCTCCAACAGGGACGGAAGAGCCATCCTCCTCGACATACACGAAGGCACTTGCAGCCACCATGCTGGCAGTCGCGCCCTCGTCGCCAAAGATCTACGAGATGGATTCTACTGGCCAACGGCAATGCGTGATGCTAAGGAAATCGTCCAGTGATGCAACGTGTGGCTTGGCCCTTCGTGCCTGACGCAGAACTCAGGCCAATACCTGTGGCTTGGCCCTTCGCGCAATTGGGACTCGACATGGTCGGCAAGCTCAAGAAATCTTCACGAGGAGGATAAGTCTACCTCCTAGTCGTGGTCGACAAATTCACCAAGTGGATTGAGGCCATGCCGGTGACAAACCATTCAGGAGCTAGCGCCGTCAAAAATTTTGAGTCCATCATCTTCCGCTTCGGGGTGCCACATAGCATCATCACGGACAATGGGACGAATTTCACTTCCAAGGAGTTCCAGGATTTCTATGAAAACCTGGGAATCAACATTAGCTCTGCCTCGGTGGCACATACCTAGACCAACGGTCAAGTCGAAAAGGCCAACGGCCTCGTCTGTGGCGGGATCAAGAAAAGGCTCCTTCGGCCACTCGAAAGGCTTCCGGGTGCTGGCTCGAGGAGCTGCAATCGGTACTATGGAGCCTGCGCACAACTCCAAATAGCCCTACAGGCTACACTCCCTTCTTCACGGTACACGGCACTAAGGCGGTATTACCCGCAGAGGTGTGCTACAAGGCCCCACGGGTAGTAGCATATAGCGAGGCAGAATCAACCCTCGCACTCGAAGACTCCGTCGACCTCCTCGATGAGGCACGCGAGATTGCAGCGAAGAGATCCACGATCTACCAGTAGAACTACCGCAATTATCACAGTAGAAGGCTACGCCCCAGATCCTTCGTCAAAGGAGACCTGGTCCTGTGACTGAAGCAGCAAGGGCACCTCAAATGCGAGTCCCCTTGGGAAGGACCTTATGTGATTACCAAAGTAATCCCAAGTGGCGCTTACTGCCTTAAAGACATAGAAAGTGGAGTCGCATACTCCAACTCCTGGAACGTCGGGCAGCTGCATCGTTTCTACCCCTAGATGTTTTTACTTTACAAACAAGGCCATTCAGCCAGGCTACTTAGCCAGACATTGTACCTCGTGATATTGTATGAATAAATAAAGCTAAGTGCCCCAAACTTTGTGTCTCTATTTTACTTGCAATTACATTTCTCGGGGGCTACGCCACCCTCTTAACCTCGTTACACGAATAACACAGTATCCCGAGTAGCTGATGCACTATCAATCGAACCCTTGGCCAAATCAACCCAGCTGCAACGCACCTGACAGGTTGACAAGGTGCTGAGATGAATATATGTTAGACTAACAAAAAGGAACTGTAGAGTACAAAAACACTCGAAAAATATACAAGCTAGCAAGCTCTTTAAAAATTAACGGGTATAAAAAACACCCGACACAATTCTATGAACTTTACAGCACCTATGCATTTCATGTGCAGGACTATATTATCCTACTGCTGCAAAAGGAGAACATTCGTCTACTCCTCAAAGAAATTGATAATATCTTCGGTTGGTTGATCAACCGCACGATAATGTGGCACCATGTTCCATGTTATCCCTTCTGGAGGAGGCGGTGGCCCAGCGGCAATAGCTGTGAAATCCATATCTGGCTGGTGCAGGCGAACAAGCGCCAACGCTGCCTTGGCACCCGCGACCAACTACTGGCGCACGCACTCGCGGACTGCACTGATATCCTGAAACTTCGACAACATGGCTAGCAAGCTTGAAGGCACCACATCCAGGGGAAACATCACCTGAAAAATATGCTTCAACCTCGACTGAGACTTCTTCAAGTACTGCAGGACTCGCGATGCATGATCCTACAACGTCGCTGATACATTGCAAATGTACCTATAATTTTTGATGTTCCATGCTTAGTTTTATCCACTTTCTTGTGTTTTATTCCAACTTTGGAGTACTTTTCATATGATTTCTTGGACTAACCTGCTAACAAGAGCCACAGTGCCAGCTGCTTGTTTTCTGCTGTTTTTGGTTCCAGGAAAGTCAGAAAATGAATATTCTTGGAATTGGACGGGACAAAAGCCAAAGTGCCTATTTTTTCGGAAGGGATCAAGTGCCAGAATACAAGACGGAGAGGGGCCAGGGGCCGGCCACACCACCTGGCCTCGCGGCCAGGCCTGGCCCACGCCAGGGGGTGGTGTGGTGGCTCCCGGCACCCCCTTGGCCTCTCCTTCTGCCTATATATTACCCTCGGGACGAAAACCCTAAGTACCCGATCAAAAATCCACAAAAGAGTCTGTAGCCGCCGTCATCTCCATCCCTAGATCGGGAGGGATCTGAAGCTCTTCCCGGCACCCTGTCGGAGAGGGGAATTCACCCTGGAGGCCTTCTTCATCACCATGCAAGCCTCTAGTGTGATGCGTGAGTAGTTCATCCTTGGACTACAGATCCATGTAGTAGCTAGATGGCTGGTTTCTCCTCCTTTGTACTTTCATACTTAGATCTTGTGAGCTCCGTTCATGATCAAGATCATCTTTTTGTAATCCATACATGTTGTGGTTGCGGGGATCTGATGGATATTGAGATGCTATTTCAGATTGAGTATTTATTCTATCATGTCTTAGTTATTTGATATCTTGCATGCTTTCCGTTGTTAGTAGCTATCTTGGCCAAGTAGATGCTAGCAACTCCAAGAGTTAGTATTTATGCTCTATAGTGGGTTCATGCCTCTGGTAATCTGGGGAAGTGACAGAAATCTCTAAGGTACTAGATGTGCTGTTGCTACTAGGGAGAAAACAACAATCCTTTGTTCATAGAACAATCCTATTGTTTACTTTACACGCAGTTCGTAAAGCAATAATCTGTTGCTTGCAACTTAATACTGGAGGGGGTTCGGATGATAACCTGAAGGTGGATTATTAGTCATAGATGCAGTTGGATGGCGGTCTATGTATTATGTTGTAATGCCCAATCAAGTCTCAGAGGAGTCAAGATGATTAGTATATGCATGTATTGCTTTCTCGGTGTTTGTCAATTGCCCCGCTGTAATTTGTTCACCCAGCATGTTATCTATCTAAGGAGAGCCACCTCTAGTGAACTATGGACCCCGGTCCTTGTCTTTTACATACAATCTACAATCTTTTACTGCTTTGTGTTTACTTTCTGCAAACTTTTACTTCTTTCCATTCGATACGTTTAATCCTTTGTTTTCCGCAAAACACGGTGAGATTGACAACCTCATCACAAGTTGGCGACAAAGTTCTGTGGTTGTGTTGTGGAGGTCTCCACGTTGCTACTAGCCCCGTTAGTGCGCCCTGCCAAAGCTCATCTAGTAACACCTTTGGGGTGTTTCCTTGCTCCTACTGGTTCGATTAAACCTTGGTTTCATAACTAAGGGAAACTTGCTGCTGTGCTCATCATACCTTCCTCTTGGGGTTCCCAATGAGCTCTATATCAACAACGCCATCAAGCATTTTTCTAGGCGCCGTGCATTGAGCCATCAAGCATTTTTCTGGCGCCGTTGCCGGGGAGTCAAGGACATCATCACAAGGGGAGTCCCTCATAACTAATCTTTTTACTTTGTTGTTTTTGTTTTGCTTAGCTTTATTTTTGCTTTGTTTGCTTGTTTTGTTTTTCAAAAACACAAAAAAATTAGTTTTACTTGTTTGCTTTCTTATTTGAAAACTCAAAAATGACTACTCTTGAAAACACTAAGTTGTGTGACTTCACTAGCACCAACAACAATGATTTTATGAGCACACCTATTGCTCCACCTATGGCTGAAAATACTTTCTTTGAGATAAAACCTGCTTTGCTCAATCTTGTTATGAGAGAACAATTTTCTGGTATTGGTAATGAAGATGTTGCTTCACATCTAAATAACTTTGTTGAACTTTGTGAGATGCAAAAGCATAGGGATATAGATGGTGATATTATTAAACTGAAATTGTTTCCTTTCTCTTTGAGAGGAAAAGCTAAAGAATGGTTGAATTCCTTAACTAGGAATAGTATTGATTCTTAGACTAAGTACAGAGATGCTTTTATTGGAAAATACTATCCTCCTGCTAAGATTATATCCATGAGAAGTGAAATAATGAAGTTTAAACAACTTGATAATGAGCATGTTGCTCACGCTTGGGAAAGAATGAAATCTTTGGTAAAGAATTGTCCCACTCATGGACTGACTGCTTGGATGATCATCCAAACTTTTTATGCAGGAATGAACTATTCTTCAAGGAACCTATTGGATTCTGCTGCTGGAGGTACCTTTATGACCATCACTTTGGGTGCTGCAACAAAAGTTCTAGACAATATGATGGTTAATTATTCTGAATGGCATACTGAGAGAGCTCCACAAGGTAAGAAGGTAAATTCCGTTGAGGAAACCTCCTCCTTGAGTGATAAGATTGATATTATTATGTCTATGCTTGTTAATGGGAAAGCGCATATTGATCCAAATAATGTTCCTTTGGTTTCTTTGGTTGCTCAAGAAGAGCAAGTTGATGTGAACTTCATAAGAAATAACAACTTTGGCAATAATGCTTATAGGAGTAATTTTGGTAACAACAATTATAAGCCTTATCCTCCCAACAATGGTAATGCTTGTGGAAATTCTTACAACAATAATAGGAGTGCACCATATGAACTTGAAGTTATGCTTAAAGACTTTATTAGTAAACAAACTGCTTTCAATAAAACTATTGAGGAAAAATTCTCTAATGCAGAAAGAAATATAGCATCTTTGGCTGAAGCTCAATCTTCTTCGAATAAAATGGCTGCTAAACCTGAAACTAATGAGAATCCCTTTGGAGCTACTAATGCTATACAAGTAAGAATTGATGAAAATGTTAGACTATTAGCTGAATTACATGCTAAGTGGGAAAGAGAAGATGAAATTGCTAGAAACATTAGCGTTTCTACTATTACCACCACTAGTGTTGAGGCTAGCAATAGTTCTACTACTTTAGATGATAAATTTGATTTTGATCTTGATGGTTGCAACATCTCTGAAGTTATTAAGTTCCTACAAAAGCTTGCTAAAAGTCCTAATGCTAGTGCTATGAACATGGCCTTTACAAAACACATTATTGATGCTCTCATAAAGATTAAAGAAGAAAAGATGAAACATAAAGCTTCTATTCCTATAAAACAAGAAGATGGTTGGGAACCCATCATTAATATGAAAGTGAATGACTTTGATTTCAAAGCTTTGTGTGATCTTGGTAGTAGTGTTTCTATTATGCCTAGAAGGATTTATGATATGCTTGATTTGCCTCCTCTTGAAGATTGTTATTTTAATGTCCCATTTGATGATAATGCTAAAAAGAAACTCATGGGGAGTCTTAATGATGTTCTTATTATGGTTAACGATTCCTATGTCCCCGTTGATTTCTATGTTTTGGATGTTGAATATAATGCTTCTTGTCCTATTACTTTGGGAAGACCTTTTCTTAGAACTATTGGTGCCATCATTGATATGAAAGAAGGCACCATTAAATATCAACTCCCACTCAAGAAAGGCACAGAACACTTCCCTAAAAAGAGAGAAAAGATTTCTTTTGCTTCTCCTATGAAAACAAAATTTGGTCTTAATGCTTCTTCATTTGAGAACACTTGATTCTTTCTTTGCTTCTTATGCCTAACTTAAAGGCGTTAAAGAAAAGTACTTGTTGGGAGATAACCCAAGAGTTTTAGATGAGTCTTGGAAGTTATTACTACAGTAATAACCGCTCCTTATCCTTTTTATTTGCTTTTTGTGCCAAGAGTAACCTCTAATGAGAGTGAAGTAATGATTGGGAAAGTTGCTGTCCCGAAACAGATTTTTGTGCTTCACCGTAAAAATTCCTGCGAGACCTCTGTATGTCGGATTGAGCTGTAATTTTTTGTGATTGTGCCCCAGGTTGTTATCTAACTTTTGTTAGTTCAACACTTGTTGATTTGAGCAAAATCATGTCTTCGAAAAAATTCGTCTTTACCTGGTGGTCTGTTTTGACAGATTTCTGCCATTTTCTGCATTTGCTTCTTGTTGGTTCCTTCTTGAGTTCTTTTGGGGAATTGAGATTTTTGAGGGAAGTGATACAGTAGCTAGTGTTCTAATGGAAGTTTATTTGGTGTTAGAACTGAACCTTGAGACTTATTTATCTTAAGTGCTTTGATGTTGCTAATGAGATTGTGTGAAGTTTTGTATGAAGGAAAATTTTCAGGTGTATGGAAGGAATGAGTAATGAGATGAAGGCTGGACTAAAGCTCAAGCTTGGGGATGCCACGCGTGTCTCCAAGAAATATCCAAGAAGTACAAGCGTCAAAGCTTGGGGATTCCCAAGGCATCCCCTTCTTCATCAATAAAAATTCCAGGTTTCTTCCAAACGCTTCATTTTTATTGTTTCATGCACAGTTGTGTTTTTCTTGGAGCGTCTTCTTTTTCATTTTCGTTTTGGTTTTTAGTTTGCTTGGTTTGCTTAGTTTTCTGAATAAATTGGTTGGACCCCCTCTTTCATACTTTGGTTTTCAAATAGTTTGGTTTGGTTTGGAAAAGAGTAGGAAATTTCATACTTATGTGGTAAAAAGAGCTCGTTCTTGACTGTGGCTATGCTTTGTCATGCCATGCTTGATATTGTTTTGGCTTTATGCTTACTATTCTTTGCTGTAGCATGACTTGTTATAAACAATTGATATTGCTTAATTTTCCTTGGATGAATCATGCGTTGTTTTAGCATATTAAAGCATAGTATAGTGGTATTCTCCTTTGATGCTTTATTTGGGTTGACTTGGCACATGCTCACACCATGTTATGACTGTCACAAGTCACCATAGCCTTTATGATCCTTTAGTTTTCAACTTGTAGTATCACTTTATGCTTTGATCAATGACGTTTTGTCGCTCTGCATGATTATGGCCATTATTGCTCTCTTAGTTTGTCGCTCCCAGTCTTTTGCTAGCCTCCACAACAAAGTATGAGTTCCACTCATGCATCCAACTCCCTAAACCAAGTTATTCCAAAGAGTCCACCATACCTACCTACTAGCTTATGCTATTCCAAGTATATTCATGCTTTTGTTTACCTTCCACTTGTTATGAGAAAACTTGTGATTAAAGCTCTCACGAACTTGATGGCACACTTTACTTTTTTTCCTCTAATAAACTTGAACCATTGGGTCCTTCTTTGTTGCGTATATGCTTGCGCTTTATAAGTTGAAATTAGTAGAACCATGTACCATGGGGAACGCTTTCAACATTGCACTTGTACTTTGTACCCCGTTGATATCATGTTCTTTTGCTTACGGATCCCGGCGGTGTGAAATAAAAGTGGAACTTGTAAGATCATGGAGTTTGTATGTGTGTTAGAGAAACGCATGGGCCGCTAGCCTAAGCCATGCCTAATCATGGTGGAAACTTGCAGCATCACCATAATGAGCACTCTATGAAGCATCCTCAATAAAAACCTATGCAAATAGCAAATAAAAAGATCGTTGAGATGCTCATTGTCTGCTTGCCTTGTCATTTTGATTATGGGAAAGCTCCTGTATCATGTGCAAGGGGTACCCCGTTGGCGGTTCTTAATGATACACATGTACTTACAATGACAAGAGCTTAGTCGTGACTGAAGTTGAGTAGCATGAGGATCGGTCTTCGTAAGTAAGGGGCATGAGATTTTGGTTTATAACTTGTCAAGCATATCCTCTTAGTTGTGTCACTTTAACCTTAATCACTTCAAGATGCTTATGATAGGGGCAATGAGAGCTGAAAACTACAAGTACCATAATTTTTGGAAGCTCTTTATGAGACTTGAATCCCTACTTCCTTTTAAAAAAGGCCTTTCTTCCACCATTATATTGAGTCTCCACCTTCTATCTTTATGCACCTACTTTGAGAGCATAGTGGCCATTCTTAGTTCTATGTGCATTGTCCCAAGACTAGTTGATTGATGCATAACTTGATATTACTTGTTTTGAAACTATTGTATCAAGTCACTATTATGAACTTTGAAGGTGTCCTATGCATTTATATTTGCTACTCTATTGAGGGACAAGCTAAATACTATTATCCTATGTTTTCTTTATGTGAAACAAACAAACGTCTTGCAAAGCATGTTATTCATGAATCTTTTGTTTGTGCCTTTTCATGTTGCATCATAGTTTCTTTGCTTATTGCTAGAACTTTGTCTTTCATGATTGAAGTACTATGATCCCAGCTTTGAATGTTTTACAAATACTTTGATCAAGTCTTTGATGGTGCATGTCACCTCAAAAATTATTTCTTTTTATCACTTACCTACTCGAGGACGAGTAGGAGTTAAGCTTGGGGATGTTGATACATTGCAAATGTATCTATAATTTTTGATGTTCCATGCTTGGTTTTATCCACTTTCTCGTGTTTTGCTCCAACTTTGGAGTACTTTTCATATGATTTCTTGGACTAACCTATTAACAAGAGCCACAGTGCCAGCTGCCTGTTTTCTGCTGTTTTGGTTCCAGGAAAGTCAGAAAATGAATATTCTTGGAATTGTACGGGACAAAAGCCAAAGTACCTATATTTCCGGAAGGGATCAAGTGCCAGAATACGAGACGGAGAGGGGCCAGGGGCCGGCCACACCACCTGGCCGCACGACCAGGCCTGGCCCGCGCCAGGGGGTGGTGTGGTGGCTCCCAACACCCCTCGGCCTCTCCTTCCGCCTATATATTGCCCTCGGGACGAAAACCCTAAGTACCCAATCAAAAAATCCACGAAAGAGTCTGTAGCCGTCGTCATCTCCATCCATAGATCGGGAGGGATCTGAAGCTCTTCCTGGCACCCTGCCGGAGAGGGGAATTCACCCTGGAGGCCTTCTTCATTACCATGCAAGCCTCCGGTGTGATGCGTGAGTAGTTCATCCTTGGACTACGGATCCATGTAGTAGCTAGATGGCTGGTTTCTCCTCCTTTGTGCTTTCATGTTTAGGTATTGTGAGCTCCATTCATGATCAAGATCATCTTTTTGTAATCCATACATGTTGTGTTTGCGGGGATCCGATGGATATTGAGATGCTATTTTAGATTGATTATTGATTCTATCATGTCTTTGTTATTTGAGATCTTGCATGCTTTCCGTTGTTAGTAGCTATCTTGGCCAAGTAGATGCTAGCAACTCCAAGAGTTAGTATTTATGCTCGATAGTGGGTTCATGCCTCTGGTAATCTGGGAAGTGATAGAAATCTCTAAGGTACTAGATGTGTTGTTGCTACTAGGGAGAAAACAACAATCCTTTGTTCATAGAACAATCCTATTGTTTACTTTACACGCAGTTCGTAAAGCAATAATCTGTTGCTTGCAACTTAATACTGGAGGGGGTTCGGATGATAACCTGATGGTGGATTATTAGTCATAGATGCAGTTGGATGGCGGTCTATGTATTATGTTGTAATGCCCAATCAAGTCTCAAAGGAGTCAAGATGATTAGTATATGTATGTATTGCTTTCTCGGTGTTTGTCAATTGCCCCGCTGTAATTTGTTCACCCAGCATGTTATCTATCTAAGGAGAGCCAACTCTAGTGAACTATGGACCCCGGTCCTTGTCTTTTACATACAATCTACAATCTCATCACAAGTTGGGGACAAAGTTCTGTGGTTGTGTTGTGGAGGTCTCCACGTTGCTACTAGCACCGGTAGTGCGCCCTGCCAAAGCTCATCTAGTAACACCTTTGGGGCGTTTCCTTGCTCCTACTGGTTCGATTAAACCTTGGTTTCATAACTGAGGGAAACTTGCTGCTGTGCTCATCATACCTTCCTCTTGGGGTTTCCAACGAGCTCTACATCAACACCGCCATCAAGCATTTTTCTGGGTGCCGTGCATTGAGCCATCAGTCGCCAACGTGACTCCACGGTCATGATCCACCCAGAAATACCCGCTAGCTTCTAGCTGCTCCCGGTTCAGGTCGTTCAGTCGAATGGCAACTCGGTCCCTCTCATCCTGTGGGTGACGAGCGCTAACAACTATAAGAGGCAGAGACAAAGCATAAGGACAAAGGGCCACTAAGAATGGCTAAGAAAGGATAAGAGGCTAGAGAACTAACACTTAAATTTCTCATTCAACTGAGCCACCTCGCCTAGAAGGTACTTCTCGTGCACATCGGCCTTTTCAGCCCTCGACTTCCACACATCCGTGTTACCGCGGATTATGGGCATCTCTCGCTCCAACTTCTTAATGCGGCCAAGCAGTCGCGCGAGCAACGATAGCTCCTCCACTTTTGAATGTGGTCGCGCCACAGTTTCATTGGTGGGAGGAGAGTCAGGCGGACCACTCGAAGGACCCTATTACAGCCAAAGAAAAGATGCAAATAAGACCAACCATTTCATCAATAAACAAGAAAAACGATTCCAAGTTCAACAAGTTTCAAAAGGGATACTCCCAAAATAGCACAATTCAACAAGGAAACCTAGACGATTACAAAAGGCATCCGGGCAATGCTCTACTGCTTAGTTTTTGCACTCGGGGGGCTTCCTCGAATCTGTAGCAGTCTCTGATGCTATAGACTTCCTAGCTACAGCCCCGGACGCCGCAGCTTTTGCCATCTTCAACCGTTGCAGCTCCGCCGAATAAGTGGCGGGTGTCTCAATGAGCCGAGGCCCATATTTACTGCAACTAGTGGCGAATGGAGCAAACACTACCTGCTGGCCATCCGTGGTGACCAGCATCGCCGAAGAGACTTCGCAAGGATCCAGTTCAACGCCATGAGCTTGCGCCATCGCGAGTCCCATGGTCGATCCAACTTCCCGCTGTGAGTTCTTGAAGTCAATTGGCACGCCTTCCATGAAGGATGCCACCAAGCCATCAATATTCTTGATTAGCTTGGCCTTGGGGAGCATCTCCTCTCTAAGATGGCCTAGCATGCCCTTGGCCCTCTCGAGTGTATCCTTGATAGAGATGATGCGGCCTTCGACTGCAGTCACGGCGCCGACCAAGGCATCCGCGCGGGTCAAAGCCTGGGCGTCAAAGTCCACGCTAGCGGCATCTGAAAAATGTACATATGAGCATAATAGCATGAAAGCAACGTGCATGCCAAAGGCAAGTGAATCAGTATCATACCCGAGAGCGCTTTCGCGACAGAGAAGAGTTGTTCTATGAACACCTTCTCCCTCTCAGTGGCAAAAAGGCACTGCCTTTCTACTAACTTCTCTGCAAGGCTGACAAATTTGAGTTGACAAACGAAGCACAAGAAGCATTCGAAGACCTCAAGCCTCTATTGTCCACCTCGCGAAAAGGAGATGCTATTGCTATACATCGCTGCCACCAACCAGGTGGTTAGCACTGTGCTCGTGGTGGAACGAGCCGAAGAAAATGAAGTCCACGGGGTACAACACCCAGTCTACTACCTCAGTGAGGTGCTCACACCAATAAAGCAGCGGTACCCGCATTATCAGAAGCTGGCGTATGGCATCTTCATGACAGCCAGGCGACTGTGCCACTACTTCCAGGAGCATCCAATAATCATGGTGAACGATGCCCCGCTAGGGCACATACTCAACAACCCCGACCGCCACTGGATGAGTCACGCTCTGGGGAATCGAACAGTCTCCATGAGACATGACGTACGAGAAGCGAGACGCGATCAAGTCGCAAGTTCTCCCGAACTTCCTCGTGCATTGGATGGAAAACCAGCTCCCCGACAAGCCAGACATGTCCTATCTATGGACAATGCACTTCGATGGGTCCAAGCGCAAGGAGGGAGCCGGTGGAGGCTTCATCCTGACGTCACTGTAAGGTGACAAGATGAGATATGTTCTGTGAATGCAGTTCACCGCCTCCAACAATGAAGTTGAATACGAAGCCCTACTCCACGGGATGCGTATGGCAAAAGCCTGCGGCGCAAAGCGACTCGTCATCTACAGCGACTCCAAAATGGTGGTCAACCAAACAATGAATGAGTGCGATGCTCTAAGCGACAACATGATTGCCTACCGCGACCTCTACGACACACTCGAGTGAGACTTTGACGGTTGCGAGCTGCGGCACATTGACCGTGAGAGCAACGAGGAAGCAGACACACTCGCCAACATCGGCTCCACTTGTGCCCCAGTGCCACCCGGAGTATTTTAGAGCGTATCTGCAAGCGCTCCATCAAGCTGAAGGCTTCAGAGCATAAAGCCAGCACGTCAAAGGACTTGGGGGCTACGCCACCCAAAGAGCCAATGACACTCGACAACATGGATCCAGATATAGGACTCGAAGGCCCAACGAGGTCATGATGATTGAACCATCCTAGACGCAACCATATATCACATACCTACTTAGCAAAAGGTTTGCCAGATGACCTGACAGATGTGCGTCATATAGCACGACGATCTAGGGCATTTACCCTTATCAACGGTGAACTTTACAAATGCAGCATCATAGGAGTCCTTCAACGGTGCGTCTCCAACAGGGATGGAAGAGCCATCCTCCTCGACATACACGAAGGCACTTGCATCCACCATGCTGGCAGTCGCGCCCTCGTCGCCAAAGATCTACGAGATCGATTCTACTGGCCAATAGCAATGCATGATGCTAAGGACATCGTCCATCGATGCAACGCGTGTCAACTATTTGCGGATAAACCACTTGCACCTGACGCAGAACTCAGGACAATACATGTGGCTTGGCCCTTCGCGCAATTGGGACTCGACATGGTCGGCAAGCTCAAGAAATCTTCATGAGGAGGATACGTCTACCTCCTAGTCATGGTCGACAAATTCACCAAGTGGGTTGAGGCCATGCCGATGACAAACCAATCAGGAGCCAGCGCCGTCAAATTTTTCGAGTCCATCGTCTTCCGCTTCGGGGGGGTGCCACATAGCATCATCATGGACAATGGGACGAACTTCACTTCCAAGGAGTTCCAGGATTTCTGTGAAAACCTGGGAATCAACATTAGCTCTGCCTCGGTGGAACATCCCCAGACCAACGGTCAAGTCGAAAAGGCCAATGGCCTCGTCTGCGGTGGGATCAAGAAAAGCCTCCTTTGGCCACTCGAAAGGCTGTCGGGTGCTTGCTCGAGGAGCTACAATTGGTACTATGGAGCCTGCGCACAATTCCAAACAGCCCTACAGGCTACACTCCCTTCTTCATGGTACACGGTGCCGAGGCGGTATTACCCGCAGAGGTGCGCTATAAGGCCCCACGGGTAGTAGCATATAGCGAGGTAGAATCAACCCTCGCACTCGAAGACTTTGTCGACCTCCTCGATGAGGCACGCGAGATTACGACGGAGAGATCCACGATCTACCAGTAGAACCACCGCAATTACCATAGTAGAAGCTACGCCCCAGATCCTTCGTCGAAGGAGACTTGGTCCTGCGACTGAAGCAGCAAGGGCACCTCAAATTCGAGTCCCTTGGGAAGGACCTTATGTGATTACCGAAGTAATCCCAGGTGGCGCTTACCACCTTAAAGACGTAGAAAGTGGAGTCGCATACTCCAACTCCTGGAACGTCGGGCAGCTGCGTCGTTTCTACCCCTAGATGTTTTTACTTTACAAACAAGGCCATTTAGCCAGGCTACTTAGCCAGACATTGTACCTCGTGATATTGTATGAATAAATAAAGCTAAGTGCCCCAAACTTGGTGTCTATATTTTACCTGCAATTACATTGCTCGGGGGCTACGCCACCCTCTTAACCTCGTTACACGAATAACACAGTATCCCGAGTAGCTGACGCACTATCAATCGAACCCTTGGCCAAATCAACCTAGCTGCAATGCACCTGATAGGTTGACAAGGTGCTGAGATGAATATATGCCAGGCTAACGAAAAGGAACTGTAGAGTACAAAAACACTCGAAAAATATACAAGCTAGCAAGCTTTTTACATATTAACGGGTATAAAAACACCCGACACAATTCTATGAACTTACAGCACCTATGCATTTCATGTGCAGGACCATATTATCCTACTACTGCAAAAGGAGAACATTCGTCTATAGTGCTCTCCGTCAACCTGTTGGTCACAAATGTAGAACCACTTCCCTCTCCACCCTTGGACAGATGAAGTGAGATTGATGAAAAAAATAGGTGACATTGGAGTCGACGTGGATACCACAGCCTCCTATATCATAGACTACGGATCCAGAGCCTGACTGGCATTTGAGTTTGAAGAGTTTTTTAAAGAGGCCAAAGTGTGGCTCACCGAGCCAACACACATAAAGGGTAATGAAGCAGGCAATGTGGAGAATAGAATTAGGGGTCAGCTGATGCAGCTGGAGCCCATAGAAACAAAGCACCCCCCTCACAAAAGGGTGAAGGGGGAGGGACAGACCGTGAATGATGAAATCCATGAACATCACTCAAAACCTAGTAGGAGGATTGGGGATTACCTCTTCACTGGGAATGCGGCAGCCATCTTCCGCAGCGGGAAGCGTCCCATCCTGACGCTAGGTGAAGATCTCCGATAGCGTGATGGAGGTTGCACGCCATGACCCATTCGTGACGCGGGTTTTGGGGCCTTTCTTCTTCCCAGCCGCGGCGGCAGTGCTGACGCCTACAGTGGCGGCGCCTTTCTTCTTGGCTATAGCAGTGGAGGTTCCATTCTTCTTTCCCATCTGACGCTGACGGTGAGAGCGCAGGAAGTAGCTCGGAAAAGTACGAAGCTGGTCCAGCGCCGCAAAGAGGGTGAGAGCAATGGAGCAGCAAGGAGCAGAAATGGAGGCTGTGCGCAAGGAGGAAGATGAACTGTGGGGAATTACCGGCCGGCGGACCTCTACTTAACCTCATCGAAGATGCCATCCAACGGCCAGGAGAAAACCAACCCAACACATGGCACAAATTAGTGTCGACGTGTGGCAGAGTAAAACCATGAACTATTGCTCCACTCCCCTCATTACGTGCGAGAATCGAGGAGACAGTTAAAACAGAGATTATGCACGCCTGGTCAAATCCAAGTTAGAAAATGGGAACCACTTTTCATCACGTCCCGTCAAAACCGCTCGCGCGGGCAACTGAGATCACCTCATCGTCAGCACTGACGTCATCAAACTCCAGCAGGAGCACTTTGTGTCTACTCTAGTCCTTACTCGAGTCTTCGACTCTACCAAGCACTCGGGGGCTACTCCTAACAGGAGCGCTGGCCGCACAACCGAGAAAATGTGTAAGACATCCAAGCATTATGAGGACATATTTTCTCGCAAAAACCCTTCACTGGAAGCACATTCGACTGAAATAAGCAAAAGACGACAGCAGTCGCAAAATACTTATAGTCCCCACTCGAGTCTATGACTCGAATAGGCACTCGGGGGCTACTCCCATAGGGAGCGCTAGTCGTGCACCCTATGATTTTTTCTTACACATAACTGCATGTTGACTACGTCCACACTGGAAAGCATTGGCGACTCCGCCTCATATCTTCCCTGCAAAGAGATTACGTCTCCCTGGCCACCCGAATCATCTCTACGATGAATTTTTTTGGATGCCACGTCTACGACGTGAAGATAAGACCTGAATAAGGTCTGGCAACGCTCCTGCTGGGCTCTACCAGATATAATTTGTGCCTGCAGGCACGATGAAAAATCCTTGACAGATGCGTCGAGTGCTCACACTTGTACACTCGGATTTTACTCTGTAAGACCTCCACAGCCTGAGACGAATTACGCCAGCACTTTTTCGAATTCGAGCCTAGGGACTCAAGTTTGAGTAGATTGCGTTGTTTTGCCCTAAGGCAGTTAACTGATCCCGATACATCGGATAAATCAGGCACGCATATCAACAATCCCTATGATACAAATCAGAGCACTCGAAAACATGCTCGGTTGTCCACTCGAAAGACTTCATAAGTCTCCACTCGAATCTGCGATTCAACGAGACACTCGAGGGCTACTGACATGGACATACCTTACAGGTACTCATGTTTGGTATATACAGTCTAGTCTGGCAGAAGGCCACGACGTTACTAGGGCCCAATCAAAGATTCGGGTGACCTCAGGAGACTTCGACTACTTGTGGCACACGGTGATCTCAAAATAGAAAGTTCAAAGGGAAAACCCTAACTTGTAGTCGACTCGACCTTCTATCCTGAGACCTAGCCTATCTATATAAAGGCTAGGAGGGGCGGCGAGGAGGAAAATTACAGCCCTAGTTTCCACACCATCGCCAGATTGCAACTATGCACCCCCTGTAACTTTCTACTCCCTCAATAATTCCAAGAGCAGACAAGCAGGAGTAGGGTCCTCTACGAGGCCTGAACCTGGGTAAACCTTGCATCCATGTGTGCTTGTTTTCTAGCCGATTGATGCCTCTAGTGCTCCCCTCTTCTCCAAAACCCAAGTCCATAACAACGGGCATTAATGAGTTTAACCCTCGTCAACTGGCCATGAGGAAACACGCCCTCGTCTACCACTACTCCCGGTTTGTAGATCTTCTCTCAGTAGTTAACCGCTTTTAGGGTTTTCTCCTCTTGTTCTTTATCCATTTGCTCATCTTGCAACTACAGAATTTTATTAGGACCAAATAAATTATGACAAGCCAATGTTGAGAGTCTTGATCTTGTATTTACTAAACTTTTTAAAATTATATTCAGATGATGATATTGCATTGACAAAACATTTGTAGTTACAAATTTTGGTGATGACAAACTACATACTTTCAGGACTAACAAGAAGTGTCCGACACTACGCCAGTTCCTTGTAGAAAATGGAATTGTTTTCTGCACTATGGACAATACAACTAATTTTTGGAAATTTTGTCAAGAGGGAATTACAATTCCTACACACAAGTGGATCGATATTCAAAGTCTTGTCAAGATCATAGGGGGCTCGGGGAAGGATGGAATGGCTGCACTCGCAACTAGAATCCTCGATGAGTCGTATAACAGAATAAAGGCAGATTTCCCTACGGATAGGCACGATTTCTGGGAGGAGTTGTCGTTGTCTGAGATAAACCTGAAGTATGCAGCCATAGATGCTTACATGACCTACCAGCTATATAAGAAGATCCATTTATTTCTATGTTTCCTCGTGTTTTGCCCTAGTTGCAACAGGGAAGACGAGCTTAGGGGAGCCCTTTGTAGCAAATGCAGTATAGATGAGCGTGATGTTGCATATGCAAAGAAAATGGCTGCACCTGAAGTAGCTGATAGAGAGGCTGCAGATGAAGCAGCAAACAGAGAGGCAGCATCTTCTAGCGGCAATAACTAGGCATGTGATGCACGGCTAATTGTGCCGCAGGATGCTGATGATAGGGAAGCCAAGGCAGATTCCAAGTGGGATGAGCTTTGCGAGCTGTGGAGGGCCAATAATGTAAGAGACACCTGGAATGATGGCAGTTGGTCGCCTAGGAACGATGGCAAGCGCCTCAAGTGGTCTGATGAGAAGTGAAATAAATTTTACTCCTTTGTGTTATGTTTCTGTTTTGTGGAACTCGGTTAGCTTGTCAAGATGGCTAGCACCTCAAGTGAGAGTAGTAAAATAAATTTTACTTCTTTGTGTTATGTTTCTATATGTGTCTGGTAGCTTGTCAAGATGGCAGCTCGTTAATTGGCAGTTTGAAAGAGTACCTTTTTCCTCTCTCGCTAAACAGATATGTTTCGTTTTGCCCAAATTGGTAGCAAATCTAGAGCAGCTTATGTCTTTGGTCATTCGTTCCCTTTTGGACCTCTTTTTGGCCTGATATGGTAGCAAATCTAGAGCAGCAAATCACACCAGGCAGAATACATTCATTCAGAAAAAAAACAAATGTAGATATAGTTGTGCACAGCTAAATAGGATATAGCGATAGAAAGTAGGTTGCTTAACGAGGTTCGATACATTAGCTACACATCAGGCATCACACGCAAAATATACAAAATCAAAAGAAGCTGCTTAGCAGCAGCAGCAGACACGTTCAACCCCTCCTTGCATGCGCCTGCGCCTCCGCCTCCTCCCTCTGGCGCTTCCTCCACTTCCTGCTGCCCAGTCCCTTGATCTTGGGGGCATTGGGCTTGACTGGAGGCATGCGACCCTCTTCGATGGCCACCCACTGGAGGTTTCGGAGGTGAATGTCGAGAGCCTGGTGTTCAGCAATGTAGGCGTTGACGTTCATGGTCTGGCCGACTTTGGGGATGCCCGAGCTCAAACCCTCTGCATGCATCACGATGCAGTTGAAGTTAGTGTTGGCGAGTCTCATCCTGCAGAAGGGGCAACTGTAGATGCCACCAGCGAAGAAGGCATCGTACTGGTTGGCCTGTAGCCTCCTGAGCACCTGACGAGTCTTGGTGTGCCTGGACTTGTCATCGCTGCAGACGTTGCTGCCCTCAACCTATTGGAAGAAAAGAAAAAGGGAGGATTAGATGATGTAAGAAGATCGAGCAATCAAAATGCGAACAAGCAAACCCTAATAAACCAAGATATAGCATCCAACGATGGGACTAGGAGAAAACCAGGGAAGGTGAGCAAACCCTAGTTACCTCTAACCATGGGCCGTCGATGCTGGTGTCGTAGGGGTTCACCGGAGCGATGTACTCCTCTAGATCGTAGGGGTCCTAGAAGAGCTGGATTTACTCGTGACTGGCGGGGGACTCCTCGTCGGTGGCTACGTTGGTAGCAGGGACATGGGCCTGGACTGGGACGGCGGCAACCATCGATGCCTTGACGGGGCCTAGACAGTGACAGTGGCTGCTTTCAATGCATCGAGGGGGACCGGTACAGAGACGAGGGCCTCCTCGCCAGCGGCCTTGGAGGCGACGATGGCCATCGCATCCTCCTCCACCATCACCGATGCAAATGGGGTTTTCTCGGGAGTTTGCAGAAGCTAATGGGACAGTGGAGAGGGTTGCGTGGGGAGAGTGAGCAAGAGTGAGAGTGGGTATGCGGAGAGGGGCTCTATAGTTAAGGTGAATGGAAGCAAGGCATGTTTCATTGCACCACCGTGCAATGTGCCGCATAGGCTACTACACCGTGCACCGCGACACACGCATGGTACGTCACATTTTTTCCTGGGTCATGCATGGCAGTTCTGTATTCAGCAGCATGCAAAGGGCGCATACACAATTTCTATGTACTAAGTTTAACATGGCCATAAAATTGGCGACAATTAAAAGGGGAAATGTAGAGGAGAAGGTAGGTGGCTGTACGGCGAGATTTGTGGGGTTGTGCTAGATCAGGTAGAGGGATGTGTGGATGACTGCGAGGGACTCGATGAAGGCGGAGACGTTAGGTCTCCTCGAGGGCACCCCTCCTCGAGACCCATTTCTCAGCTCTTCGGCCTCTGGCTAACGCGTGGAAGTTTCTTACGGTGGGGCCCAGTTGGAAGTGAGATTGAGAGCCGCTGCATAAAAATGTGATATGTCTTATTAAAATCAAGTGGCAATAAATTGCAGCTGCCCGTCGATGACCGTGCACTCGATGACACATGTGTTGTGGCGTAGTAGTAGCAGTAGTAGGATTTTTAGACTTGATTAAACATGACATGACCACTCGAGGACTTTTTCCATGGACGGCTTCGTGTTCTTTCTTGTAGAAGTCTTGCTGAGGGAGACGTCTGTGCTGTCTCACGCTGTACTGTGAAGGGCACGATGTGTGCAACGATCCTTGTTGTATCACACAAGATCAACGGTTGGTGCGCACGATCCGCGTGACAACTATGACAACCCATTAGGGCATAGCAGACAGAGTGAGCACAGGTTTGGGCTTCTACAAAAGAGAGAGAGGGCAAAACTGAGTAGTATAAAAAAACCAAGGGCAAAACTGAGTAGTCTAAAAATGGAAAGTGAGTGTCTTATACAATGAAATACATCATGGCATACATCAAATTATGCCAAGATGGATCCACTAGAATTCATTGGATGTGTGTTCTTCTCATAAACCACATGGATCCACTAGAGTTCATTGCATGTGTGTCATTCTCATAAACCACATGGATCCACTAGAGTTCATATGATGTGTGTTATTGTCATAAACCACATGAATCCACTAGAGTTCATTGGATGTGTGTTTTTCTCATAAACCACATGGATCCACTAGAGTCATTGCATGTGTGTTCTTTTCATTAACCACAACTAGAGTCATTGCATGTCTATTCTTTTCATAAACCACATGGATCCACTAGAGTAATTGCATGTGTGTTCTTTTCACAAACCACACATGGATCCACCAGTGTCATTCAATGTGTGTTCTTTTCACAAACCACATATGGATCCACTAGTGTCATTGCATGTGTGTTCTTTTCATAAACCACATGGATCCACCAGTGTCATTGCATGTGTGTTCTTTTCATAAACCACAACTAGAGTCATTGGATGTGTGTTATTGTCATAAACCACATGGATCCACTAGAGTTCATTGCATCTGTGTTCTTCTGATAAACCACATGGATCCAATAGAGCCATTGCATGTGTGTTCTTCTCACAACCCACATACGGATCCACTAGAGTTCATTGCATGTGTGTCCTTTTCCAAAACCACATATGGATCCACCAGAGTCATTGCATGTGTTTTCTTTTCATCAACCACATATGGATCCACTAGAGTCATTGCATGTGTGTTCTATTCATGAACCACACCTAGAGTCATTGCATGAGTGTTCTTTTCACAAACCACATATGGATCCACCAGAGTCATTGCATTTCTATTCTTTTCACAAACCACATATGGATCCACCAGAGTCATTGCATGTCTATTCTTTTCACAAACCACATGGATTCACCAGTGTCATTGTATGTGTGTTCTATTCACAAATCACATATGGATCCACCAGTGTCACTGCATGTGTGTTCTTTTCATTAACCACATATGGATCCCCTAGTGTCATTGCATGTGTGTTCTTTTCATTAACCACATATGGATCCCCTAGTGTCATTGCATGTGTGTTCTTTTCACAAACCACATATGGATCCACCAGGGTCATTGCATGTCTGTTCTTTTCATAAACCACATATGGATCCACTAGAGGCATTGCATGTCTGTTCTTTTCATAAACCACATGGATCCACCAGAGTCATTGCATGTGTGTTCTTTTCATAAACCACATGGATCCAAAAGTGTAATTGCATATGTGTTCTTTTCATAAACCACAACTAGAGTCATTGTATGTGTGTTATTGTCATAAACCACATGGATCCACTAGAGTTCATTGCATGTGTGTTCTTCTCATAAACCACATATGCATCCACTAGAGTCATTGCATGTGTGTTCTTTTCATAAACCACATGGATGCACCAGAGTCATTACATGTGTGTTCTTTTCATAAACCACATATGGATCTACCAGTGTCATTGCATGTGTGTTCTTTTCATAAACCACATATAGATCCACAGCTAGAGTCATTAAACGTGTGTTCTTTTCATAAACCACAACTAGAGTGTCAACACCCGGATTTTTAATCCCAGATGCCTGTTATGCCATACCTCGCAATCCCAGGATTACCATTTTTGCGAGACATAACGGATTGGATATCACGGTATATCATCCATTACAAACCATACATAAGGTTTTACACAAATAAGGATCTCATGATCCAGTCCTTAATACAACAAACAGCGGAAATAAACGATAGCGTAGCAGTGGGGTCCATCTTCAGGGGCACATGCAATGCTGACGAAGGCAGATAGTCCTAGTTATCATAGCCGTCCTGCTGACCATCATCTTGATAATCTCCTTCATAGTCTGGCCATGATAATAGGCAGGGACAAAAGCCATGAGTACTCTTTAAGTACTCGCAAACTACTACTAACAAGGGTTATAATTCTAAGTTAAAGTGCTGAATTTAAAGAATAACTATCAAGTTAAGTTTGAAACCTAAGGTGAGTTCTGAAGCAAGAAAAGATAAAGTAAAGTTCTAGAATCACTTAAGTTGGGAAGCTATTATCATTAACACAACCCTGTTGTGATCAAGTCAAAGTTCATCATTCATTTCAAGTTATTCAGAAAACATCTGACAACGAAACAGTATGGCCATTCCAACTGTCCATAACCACGGACGTGGCTATTCAAATAGTTTGACACTCTGCAAAGGTGGTACACTTTCACCACAAGATTCGATACATCTGTCAGGGATAACCCTGAATCATCATACTTAGTATGCAGATAATCAAACATAACCTTCCCTTTACACACCCTAGTATAAGCACCTCTCCTATGAGCATGGCCTCCCAACCATGACCATCAGTCATCTTGGGCACTGCATAGGTGGACATTATTGAGAGGTAGCCTCAGCTCAAACCTCTCCCGTCAGCGAACTAATACTAATGCATATAAATTTCCAGCTAAGCCTTACCCAATTCAGGTAATGTGGTTGTACGGTAAATTTGGAATGGTATCGCATCCGAATCCAACCATCCGTTTTATAAAAGGGTTAAGGCTCATGCCTCATCATTTTCATCATCATAAACCAATTGTGTTTTTCAACACCTGTCAAAGCATCTCAATAGAATGACTCATCATTCCAAGGTTTTCATAACTCATTTTCACCAGGGGTTCCCATCTAAAGTGACTCAAGTTTTTGAGCTATTCTAAAGTACTAAGTTAAGAGTGTTCACTAAGGTGGAAAGATGGGATCAATCTCATGCCATATAATGACATCTAAAGATTTCTAAGTAGGTCAAGTTTTATACTCTTTATGCTACCTTCAAAATTAAGTAAAAAACTTTGTGTAAACCAAGGGAGGTAAAACTTGTCAATAAGACTTGGGGTACTAATAGTTAAAGGGGTGTGATCAAAGCATGCTTAAGGCATCTTTACTAAACCATCTAGTTTTATTCTAGCTTGCTAACAATAGCTTACTAAAGTATGTTTTGCAAGGGTTAGCTTGCCACTAATAGCTTGCCTTGGTTGGTGCAGTGGTTGAAGTTTTCTTCTTCTTCTTCTTGGTAGAACTCCTCCTCCTCGAAGGCTTGGTCGGTACAATCGTCTAGAAATACATAGGGAGTGCACAATCACCAAACAATACTTAACTAGGCTAATTAGTATTCTAAACCACACAATTTATGATCTATTATCATCCCAAACATCACAAGTTTAATTCAATAGTTTTAACCTTTCTATTTTGGAAAAGTAATTTCTACTCATTGAAAGATTAACTAAAATTTAATATTCACCACCAAAACATGGGATCATGTGGACACATGTCCTCACCACATATTCTAACATGTGGGAATGAGATCTAAAGGTTGGATCAATATCACTTTGGTTTAAGTTCATTATTTAATGATTTAAAGTGACTAGAAATGCCTATATAGCATTATTTTGGTACTAGTCCAAAGTCATTGCCTGTAAACCTTAATATTATTACCTATTTGGATAGATATGATGAAATGTGATTTTTGAGAGTTGGAATCAACTCAAAAGCTAACTTGGATGATTTTATAAAAAATTTTCAAGTTGCAAAAGCTTCTGTCTTCTTATTTTTATTAGGAGAAATCTATTACTCTAAATGAATTAAATCCAACGGGCTTGGATATAGCATTTCAATACCTTTCATACAAAATTAGTTTCATGTAATTTGGATTTGTCAAACTCACAGAATTGAATTTTGAAACACTGGACAGAAACTATATTCTAACTAAAAAGAAAAATCCAGATTTGAATCTACGGGCTCGCGCGGGAAAATAAATGGGCCGGCCCAGTGGCGCTACACGGCGCGGGGCTCAGCTGACAGGGGGGTCCCACCTGTCAGCGGCACTTAAAACACGAAACGGTACGCGCGCTGTGGGCCGTGCGATTAGAGGCTAGATCTACGGCTGAGGGTCATCGTCGACGACGAACAGGTCGCCGGCGATCTCGAACCCTAGCGGCTCGGTGGGGGTCTACTGGGGGCATACCAGGGCTCCAGCGGGGTCGGCGAGGCAGGCGAACAAAGTGGAAGATGATGGCGAGGCGAGGCGTGGTTGCGGTGGAGCTTGGGGTGGCCGGAATCAACGGCACCCTTCTTCTCTAGAGGCGGCGGCTCCGGCTCCAATTCCGGCGAGCTGCTGCTCCACTTGCTCCGGCAAGAGGTGGGTGAGGTTCATAGAGGTGAGGGGAGTGGAATGGTGTGAGTCTTTGGTGCTGTGGAGGGCTCCTTTTATAGGCTCGACGGTGAGACCGAGCGGGATGGGCGGTCGACGGTGGCGACATGGCTACGGCGAGCTAGCGGCATGGCTGGGGATTGCGATCGGTGGGCGGTTCCCTGGCGGTGCTCTAGGACTTCAATGCGGCCATAGGGGCGGTGGCATGCGGTCGGGGCGAGGTGGTGCTCTGAGAGGCAGAGGCGGCGGTGTCCACGGCGAGCGGTGGCTGTGGGGCTTTGGGCGGCGAAAGGAGATGTCTGGGGTGTTCTCCAGGTCGAGGCGGAGCGGTGGGCGTGGGCTAGTGCCAAGGGGCGGTCGGTGCGAGCGGGGACAGTGCGCGCTCTGCGGGCGGCATCGGCATGGTTCGGTGGCACTGGGCGCGGGTTCTTCTCTGTGGTCCACGGCGGCTCTTGGTTCGGGCAAGGGACAGAGAGGGGCGGTGCGGTGCTGGCTACCTCCTAGACATGGAGAGGAACGAGGAGGTGGTCTGCTGCAGCGGGGCAAGTTTGGCCGGCCAGGGTGGTGCTCGGCATGGCATTGCCTTGCCACTAGGGTGTAGGGGATGGGTTGCAAATGGCATGGTTTGATCAGAGGGGGACAAAGAGATTAAATGGAGATCAAATGGGGGCAAAACTCTGTTCAAAACAGTGAGCTAGGATTAGAGGTGTGATTCTGCCTGCCAAGTGTTTGATAAAATGGCCGCAAGAGAAAAAGTTTTGAATTTTGAGTTCAAAATTTTTAAGTGATCTCCACTAGTGATAGGTAGTCTCTGGTTGCAAGGGTTTTGAAAATGGTGCTCAATTAGATGGTTTTTGAAATAGGGGTGATCTATGCACATGCATTAGATTCAATTTTAAACTGTCATTTAAAATAGTTTACAGAATGTTTTTAGTAGATCAAAAGGTGGGCCTTGGTACCTCATTATGTGTAGTAGCAAGGGGTGCAAAGATCAAGAATTGTTTCTGTTAAGAATTGAGTACTAGGAATAGCCAAAGTAGGCATGAGAGTTAAATTTGTCAAAATGACCATTCCTTCATTTTAATTCTTTTTTATTTGATCTTCTTTAGGAAAAGTTTGGGAATGATGTAGATGATGTTTAAATCACCTAAGAAACATTTTACAAGCATTGGATCAATCAATCATGGCAATTCAAACAACTCCTATTTTAAATGCACACATATATGAATGCTTTCATTTTAAATTTGGAAAAGTTTTTGTTAACCCCAATTTTGGATGATTTGATCTTGATAAGCTTGGATTAAAGTTTTGGGATGTTACAAACCTTCCCCCCTTAAACAAAATCTCGTCCCGAAATTTACAAGGAAAACTAGGAACTAAAGAGATCTGGGAACTCTGTCCTAATGTAATCCTCGCGCTCCCAAGTAGCTTCCTCCTCGGTATGGTTGCTCCACTGAATCTTTAGAAACTTGATACTCCTAGTCCTGGTGGTTCTGTTGGCTTCTTCTAAGACACGGATGGGCACTTACCGATAGGTCAGGTCATTGTTGATTTCCACTGCTCTGTGATCGATATTCTTGAAAACTTCAGTCTTCTCAGGCACTTCCAAGCATTTGCGAAGTAACGAGATATGGAACACATTGTGGATGGCTGACATCTCTTCAGGCAATTCCAGCTGATACGATACTTCTCCTCGACGGTTCAGAATCTTGAAAGGTCTGATATATCTGGGAGCTAACTTTCCCTTCAGAATAAAGCATTGAGTTCCCTTCAATGGTGAAACCTTGAGATATACGAAATCTCCGACATTGAAAGTCAGGTCTCTCCTTCTCTTGTCTGCATAGCTCTTCTGTCTGGATTGGGCAGTCTTGAGGTGCTCACGAACTTTGTGAACTTTCTCTTCTGCTTCTCGAAGAATGTCGGGTCCAAAGATCTGACTCTCTCCTACTTGCGATCAATTCAAAGGGGTACGACACTTTCTTCCGTATAGGAATTCAAAGGGTGCCATCTGCAAACTAGCTTGATAACTGTTGTTATATGAGAATTCTGCGAAAGGCAGGCAGTCTTCCCATTTTGGCTCATATTCCAACACACAAGCTCTAAGCATATCCTCCAAGATCTGGTTGACTCTCTCAGTCTGTCCATCTGTTTGCAGGTGATAAGCGGTGCTGAATTTCAACTTGGTTCCTAAACCTTCCTGAACTTTCTACCAAAATCTTGAAGTAAACTGGGTTCCTCGATCTGATACGATGGTCTTGGGGGTTCCATGCAGACTAACAATTCTAGCAATGTACAACTCTGCTAGTTTTGCACTCTGGTAGGTAGTCTTGACAGGTATGAAGTGGGCTACCTTGGATAGTCTATCAACTATGACCCAGATTGAGTCATTTCCCCTACTAGAAGTAGGTAAACCGGTGATAAAGTCCATTCTGACGGAATCCCATTTCCATTCCGGAATCTGCAATGGTTGCAACAATCCTGCAGGTCTCTGATGCTCTGCTTTGACTCTTTGACAGATGTCACATTTGGCGATGTAGCTTCCGATCTCTCTCTTCATCTTGTGCCACCAAAATTGCTCTTTTAAATCTTGATACATCTTTGTTCCTCCGGGGTGGATAGAATAAAGAGTATCATGAGCTTCCTTCATGATAATTTCCTTCAGCTCCGATTCTGCTGGCACACAGATACGTCCCTTGTACCACAGCACACCTTCTTCGTCTTCGGTGAATCCAGGTACTTTGCCTGTACCAATACGATGTTTGATTCCGTTGATACTTTCATTCCCCTTCTGGGCTTCCTTGATTTGGCTAATCAAAGTGGGTTGAAGTTCAATGCTAGCTAGGAATCCTTTGCTAACTAACTCAGTCCTGAACTGCTCCAACTCCTCATACAAACTTGGTTGCTTCTCTTTGATCATGGTGTTCAGCCTACACGACAATCTGCTAAGAGCATCCGCTACCACATTGGCTTTGTCGGGGTGATAGTGAATGTTAAGGTCATAATCCTTGATTAACTCTATCCATCTTCTTTGCCTCATATTCAACTCCTTCTGGGTGAAGATATACTTCAAGCTCTTATGATCTGAGTAAATCTCACAGCGATTACCCATCAAATAATGATGCCATGTCTTCAATGCTAGAACCACGGTTGCTAGCTCAAGATCATGGGTCGGATAGTTCTGCTCATGCTGCTTCAGTTGTCGAGACAGATACGCAATGACTTTGCCTTCTTGCATCAATACACATCCTAGACCAATCTTGGATGCATCACAATACACATCAAACGGCTTCTTGATGTCGGGCATGATCAAAATTGGGGCTGATATCAATCTCTTCTTCAGCTCCTGGAAACTAGCTTCACACTTGTCTGTCCATTCAAACTTCTTGTCCTTCTTCAACAATTGGGTCATTGGTCGGGCTATGCTCGAGAATCCTTCTACGAACTTGTGGTAATATCCCGCTAATCCGAGAAATGAACGAACTTGGGTTTGATTGGTTGGGGCTTCCCATTCTTCGACATCTTTGATCTTGGTAGGATCAACAGAGACTCCTCCGGCAGGCACAATATGTCCTAGGAATCCTACTTCTTTCAGCCAAAACTCACACTTGCTGAACTTGGCATATAATTGATGCTCTCTCAGTGTTTCTAGGATGATTCTTAGATGTTGCTCATGCTCTTCTTCTAACTTGGAGTAGATAAGGATGTCGTCGATAAACACAACTACAAACTTATCTAGGAAATTCATAAAGATCGTATTCATGAGATTCATGAAATAAGCAGGGGCATTGGTTAATCCAAAAGACATAATCGTATACTCGTAAAAACCATAGCGAGTAGTAAAGGCGGTCTTCGGAATATCCGTTGCACGAATCTTAAGTTGGTGATAACCAGTCCTAAGATCAATCTTTGAGAATACCCGAGCCAGTCAACTGATCAAATAGATCCTCTATCTTTGGCAAGGGGTACTTGTTCTTGATGGTGACATCATTCAACTTTCTGTAGTCTGTACACAGATGGTTGCCTCCATCTTTCTTGTCGACGAATAACACTGGTGATCTGCATGGTGATGCACTTGGTTGAATCAATCCTGTTGCTAACATGGCATCCAACTGCTTCTTCAGTTCTACTAACTCTGAGGGGTTCATGGTATAGGGTCTCTGGGCTATAGGTCCGGTTCCGAAGATTAGTTTGATAATGAACTCTATATCTTATCCGGGGGCATACCTGGCAATTCATCGGGGAATACGTCGGGGTATTCACAGACTACTCTGACTTGGTCAATGGTAGGCAGGGCTACACTCTTGTTGCATTTGAATTGACGGGGTAAGGTTTCGGAGATATGCTCTACTGTTACTCTAGAACTACTGGTCATGGTGATGGCTTTCTTAGCACAGTCTATCAGTCCTTTATGCCTTAACATCCAGTCCATACCTAGTACTACTTCCAATCCTTTGGTTCCAAGTACAATTAGGTTGGCATAAAAATCTATCCCATGTATTCTGATAGGTACAACTTTGCAAATTTTTCTAGCTTTTGTAGTTGAACCAGGGATTTGAACTATCATGACATGCTTCAGGTTGGTTGGGTGAATCTTACTAGTGCATACAAATTCTTCGGTGACAAATGAATGCGATGCTCCAGAATCAAACAATACTCTTGCTAAAACTGAGTTGACAGAAAACATACCCAGCACTACATCTGGCGCTTCCTGGGCTTCTTCGGCGTTCATGTGGAAGAGACGACCGTTGCGGTTGTGCGGGATTCCTAGGGCAAATCTCCTTCCTGGTTGAACACGACGCTGCTGTTGAGCTGGGACATTCACAGGGGCATTGGCCGCAGTCTTCTTGGGACACTCATTGGAGTAGTGACCCTTCACTCCACACTCGAAACAAGTGATCTGGGACTTGTCCTTGACTGCGACAGGTACAGCATTGCTGCCAGTTCTGGGGGCAGTGTTGGTGTTGTTGCTCTTGGGAGGGGCACGATTGAAGTTGTTGGCATTGCCGGGGTGATGATTGTTTCCTCCGGACTTCACATTTCCTCCGCTACGGTTGGGGTAGCTTGGGCAAGAATTTGGGGGTCGGTTGTTCCTTGGTGCATATCCTGGTGAGGGGTTAGGACGGTACTTCTGGTGACTACTGGATCCAGACTGCTGCATCATACGACGCTTGCGGTTGTCGTTTGCCTGGTTAATCTTCCCTTCCATCTGAATAGCAGAGTCGACTAGCTCTTCGAGATCCTGGAAACGGATGTTGACGAGGACAGTCTGCATCTCATCATGCAGTCCGTTTAAGAATCTCTCTTTCTTCTTGGCCTCCGTGTTGATCTCATCCGGTGCATATCTGGCAAGTGACAAGAATTTGTCACGGTACTCTACTACAGTCAATCTTCCTTGCTTTAGTTCACGGAATTCATGTCTCATCCTGTTGACAAGACCTTGCGGCACATGGGTGCGGCTGAACTTGACCTTGAATGCTTCCCAGGTCATCACCTGGCCATGGTTCATGTTGCGGATGCTATTCCACCAAGCTCTTGCATCTCCCGCCAGATAGTGGGTGGCGAAGAGAACTTTCACATTCTCATCAACTCCTGCAACTTCGAGGTTGTTTTCCATGGTCTGTAACCAGTCATCAGCATCTAATGGGTTTTCAGATTGGGGGATTGGTTTTCTGAATTTTTTTGTGTTTAGATCCATGGTGATCCTGATTTCCATGTCCTTGGTTGTTGAGAGCCATTTGGGCGATCTGCTGCAATGTTGCTAGGTTGGCTTGACGCTCGGCCCTGCTTGCTTCACGGTCTGTGATGAGATTCTGCAAGATTTGCAGCATTGGGTCCTGCGATGAGCTGCTCCCTCCTTGGTTTCCACGAGTCGTCTGAAGATTGAGATAGCTATAGGGGTAAGAGGGAAATTCTAAGGTTCATGGTTTTGGGTTTTCAAAGCTAAAACTTGGAGTTAGACTCAGGTTTTTCAACTAACTTTACTTTCATTCATGCAAGCAAGCACACGATACAACACACACCACAACAATCAAAGGGGAAAACAGATGGTTTTAAGAACCATTCTGCAAGCTACGATACAATGAGATGATACATCTCATGCTACGACAGTGCTCTAGTGCATCTACTCATCATCGATGAAGTCAGAGTCTTCATCGTCAGTGTAGAAGTCCACAACATCCTCTGCCAGAAAATCATCATCGTTGCTGAGGTAAGAATCCATATCTCCCTGGATGTCTTCACCCTCATCATCTTCTTCTTTGGCGGCAAGCTGAGCTTCCTGCTCCTTGACGGTCTTCTCGAGGTCGGCCACCTTCTTGCGAAGACGGGCGATGGTGCGATCCTTCTTTGCACGCTGGCGACAAAGAGACTAGAGATCTTGGACGAGCAGTGCGAAAGTCTGGGCCTTCTGGTCGGCAATGGCACGGTTCTGGTTTGCTAACTCTCTGGCATTGTCCAGTTCCTGCTATCGGTCATGAAGCAAGAAGTCAAGGTTCTCCACTTAACGCCTCAATTCTGGGTGACTTGGCATCTCCATCGGCATTCCCATGAAGTCACGTCTTGCATAGTGGGCAAAACGGGTTCCTTGAATCTTCTTGACGCTGAGGGCACATAGACGTGCGAGAGCTTCATGCATTGCCCTGGCTAATCCATCTAGCCAGTTGTTCTCTCTCACGGAGAACTGAATTCTCCCGGAGTTGGTGCTTCAATGCTTCCTCGAAGATCTGCGGTGACTAGCCATTGTAGGTCTCCTCCTGGGGGTCCTGGAAGTTGAGATCCAAGAAACTCCGGATGCAGGCGTCCTAGTAACTCCGATAGTGAATCCAGATCCCTCTCGAAAGATCAGCTGACCTCCGTTTCCCAACTGGTAGAACTTACTGAACTAAGTCTAAATCTACAAGAATTTAGGATGAGGAAGTTAGTGAAGTGATCAAGTGTGTAAAATTTTAAGTAGTAATGTAAGAATTTTGAGGAACATGTATTTTTGAGAAAGAATGAGTTCACAAGGGTAAGAGGCGAAATAGTTTTTCATAAATACTCACTTTGGTTTTGAAGCTAAGTTTTTGGTTTGGACGTCCATTCTAACTAGGGTCTCCTATGGTCAGGATGGCTCTCATACCAACTTGTCAACACCCGGATTTTTAATCCCAGATGCCCGTTATGCCATACCTCGCAATCCCAGGATTACCATTTTTGCGAGACATAACAGATTGGATATCACAGTACATCATCCATTACAAACCATACATAAGGTTGTACACAATTAAGGATCTCATGATCTAGTCCTTAATACAACAAACAATGGAAATAAACGATAGCGTAGTGGTGGGGTCCATCTTCAGGGGCACAGGCAATGCTGACGAAGGCAGATAGTCCGAGTTATCATAGCCGTCCTGCTGACCGTCATCTTGATAATCTCCTTCATAGTCTGGCCATGATAATAGCCAGGGACAAAAGCCATGAGTACTCTTTAAGTACTCGCAAACTACTACTAACAAGGGTTATAATTCTAAGTTAAAGTGCTGAATTTAAAGAATAACTATCAAGTTAAGTTTGAAACCTAAGCTGAGTTCTGAAGCAAGAAAAGATAAAGTAAAGTTCTAGAATCACTTAAGTTGGGAAGCTATTATCATTAACACAACCCTGTTGTGGTCAAGTCAAAGTTCATCATTCATTTCAAGTTATTCAGAAAACATCTGACAACGAAACAGTATGGCCATTCCAACTGTCCATAACCACGGACGCGGCTATTCGAATAGTTTGACACTCTGCAAAGGTGGTACACTTTCACCACAAGATTCGATACATCTTTCAGGGATAACCCTGAATCATCATACTTAGTATGCAGATAATCAAACATAACCTTCCCTTTACACACCCTAGTATAAGCACCTCTCCTATGAGCATGGCCTCCCAACCATGACCATTAGTCATCTTGGGCACTGCATAGGTGGACATCATTGAGAGGTAGCCTCAGCTCAAACCTCTCCTGTGAGGGAACTAATACTAATGCATATAAATTTCCAGCTAAGCCTTACCCAATTCAGGTAATGTGGTTGTACGGTAAATTTGGAATGGTATCGCATCCGAATCCAACCATCAGTTTTATAAAAGGGTTAAGGCTCATGCCTCATCATTTTCATCATCATAAACCAATTGTGTTTTTCAACACCTTTCAAAACATCTCAATAGAATGACTCATCATTCCAAGGTTTTCATAACTCATTTTCACCAGGGGTTCCCATCTAAAGTGACTCAAGTTTTTGAACTATTCTAAAGTACTAAGTGAAGGGTGTTCACTAAGGTGGAAAGATGGGATCAATCTCATGCCATAGAATGACATCTAAATATTTCTAAGTAGGTCAAGTTTTATACTCTTTATGCTACCTTCAAAATTAAGTGAAGAACTTTGTGTAAACCAAGGGAGGTAAAACTTGTCAATAAGACTTGGGGTACTAATAGTTAAAGGGGTGTGATCAAAGCATGCTTAAGGCATCTTTACTAAACCATCTAGTTTTATTCTAGCTTGCTAACAATATCTTACTAAAGTATGTTTTGCAAGGGTTAGCTTGCCACTAATAGCTTGCCTTGGTTGGTGCAGTGGTTGAAGTTTTCGTCTTCTTCTTCTTGGTAGAACTCCTCCTCCTCGAAGGCTTGGTCGGTATTATCGTCTATAAATACATAGGGAGTGCACAATCACCAAACAATACTTAACTAGGATAATTAGTATTCTAAACCACACAATTGATGATCTATTATCATCCCAAACATCACAAGTTTAATTCAATAGTTTCAACCTTTTTATTTTGGAAAAGTAATTTCTACTCATTGAAAGATTAACTAAAATTTAATATTCACCACCAAAACATGGGATCATGTGGACACATGTCCTCACCACATATTCTAACATGTGGGAATGAGATTTAAAGGTTGGATCAATATTACTTTGGTTTAAGTTCATTATTTAATGATTTAAAGTGACTAGAAATGCCTATATAGCATTATTTTGGTACTAGTCCAAAGTCATTGCCTGTAAACCTTAATATTATTACCTATTTGGATAGATATGATGAAATATGATTTTTGAGAGTTGGAATCAACTCAAAAGCTAACTTGGTTGATTTTATAAAAATGTTTCAAGTTGCAAAAGCTTCTGTCTTCTTATTTTTATTAGGAGAAATCTATTACTCTAAATGAATTAAATCCACCGGGCTTGTATAGAGCATTTCAATACCTTTCATAAAAAATTAGTTTCATGTAATTTGGATTTGTCAAACTCACAGAATTGAATTTTGAAACACTGGACAGAAACTATATTCTAACTAAAAAGAAAAATCCAGATTTGAATCTACGAGCTCGCGCGGGAAAAGAAATGGGCCGGCCCTGTGGCGCTACGCGGCGCGGAGCTCAGCTGACAGGGGGGTCCCACCTGTCAGCAGCACTTAAAACGCGAAACGGTACGCGCGCTGTGGGCCGTGCGATTAGAGGCTAGATCTACGGCTGAGGGTCATCGTCGACGACGAACAGGTCGCCGGCGAGCTCGAACCCTAGCGGCTCGGTGGGTGTCTACTGGGGCGTACCAGGGCTCCAGCGGGGTCGGCGAGGCGGGCGAACAAAGTGGAATACGATGGAGAGGCGAGGCGTGGCCACGGCGGAGCTTGGGGTGGCCGGAATCAACGACACCCTTCTTCTCCAGAGGCGGCGGCTCCGGCTCCAATTCTGGCGAGCTACTGCTCCACTTGCTACGGCGAGAGGTGGGTGAGGTTCATAGAGGTGAGGGGAGTGGAATGGTGTGAGTCTTTGGTGCTGTGGAGGGCTCCTTTTATAGGCTCGACGGTGAGACCGAGCGGGATGGGCGGTCGACGGTGGCGACATGGCTACGGCGAGCTAGCGGCATGGCTAGGGATTGCGATCGGTGGGCGGTTCCCTGGCGGTGCTCTAGGACATAAATGCGGCCGTAGGGGCGGTGGCATGCGGTCGGGGCGAGGTGGTGCTCTGAGAGGCAGAGGCGGCGGTGTCCACGGCGAGCGGTGGCTGTGGGGCTTTGGGCGGCGAACGGAGGTGTCTGGGGTGTTCTCCAGGTCGAGGCGGAGCGGTGGGCGCGGGCTGGTGCCAAGGGGCGGTCGGTGCGAGCGGGGATAGTGCGCGCTCTGCGGGCGGCATCGGCATGGTTCGGTGGCACTGGGCGCGGGTTCTTCTCTGTGGTCCACGGTGGCTCTTGGTTCGGGCAAGGGACAGAGAGGGGCGGTGCGGTGCTGGCTACCTCCTAGACATGGAGAGGAACGAGGAGGTAGTCTGCTGTAGCGGGGCAAGTTTGGCCGGCCAGGGTGGTGCTCGGCATGGCATTGCCTTGCCACTAGGGTGTAGGGGATGGGTTGCAAATGGCATGGTTTGATCAGAGGGGGACAAAGAGATTAAATGGAGATCAAATGGGGGAAAACTCTGTTCAAAACAGTGAGCTAGGATTAGAGGTGTGATTCTGCCTGCCAAGTGTTTGATAAAATGACCGCAAGAGAAAAAGTTTTGAATTTTGAGTTCAAAATTTTTAAGTGATCTCCACTAGTGATAGGTAGTCTCTGGTTGCAAGGGTTTTGAAAATGGTGCTCAATTAGATGGTTTTTGAAATAGGGGTGTTCTATGCACATGCATTAGATTCAATTTTAAACTGTCATTTAAAATAGTTTACAGAATGTTTTTAGTAGATCAAAAGGTGGGCCTTGGTACCTCATTATGTGTACTAGCAAGGGGTGCAAAGATCAAGAATTGTTTCTGTTAAGAATTGAGTACTAGGAATAGCCAAAGTAGGCATGAGAGTTAAATTTGTCAAAATGACCATTCCTTCATTTTAATTCTTTTTGATTTGATCTTCTTTAGGAAAAGTTTGGGAATGATGTAGATGATGTTTAAATCACCTAAGAAACATTTTACAAGCATTGGATCAATCAATCATGGCAATTCAAACAACTCCTATTTTAAATGCACACATATATGAATGCTTTCATTTTAAATTTGGAAAAGTTTTTGTTAACCCCAATTTTGGATGATTTGATCTTGATAAGCTTGGATTAAAGTTTTGGGATGATACATAGAGTCATTGCATGTGTGTTCTTTTCACAAACCACATATGGATCCACCAGAGTCATTGCATGTGTGTTCTTTTCCTAAACAACATATGGATCCACCAGAGTCATTGCATGTGTGTTCTTTTCACAAACCACATATGGATCCACTAGAGGCATTGCATGTGTTTTTTCATAAACCACATATGGATCCATCAGTGTGATTGCATGTGTGTTCGTTTCATAAACCACATATGGATCCACATCTAGATTCATTAAATGTGTGTTCTTTTCATAAACCACAACTAGAGTCGTTGCACGTGTGTTCTTTTCACAAACCACATATGGATCCACCATAGTCATTGCATGTCTGTTCTTTTCCTAAACGACATATGGATCCACCAGAGTCATTGCATGTGTGTTCTTTTCACAAACCACATATGGATCCACCGCTGTCATTGCATGTGCGTTCTTTTCATAAACCACATATGGATCCCCTAGTGTCATTGCATGTGTGTAACACCCCAGAATTCAGGAACCAACGAAGGGTAGAAATAGGAATATGTGCATATGCATGCATTCATCTGTAAAATCAGGGTAAAATTTTCGCCAAACAAAAACCTAAAGATATCCGAGTTTCTTTCACTATCTAGAGGTAGGAATAGCTCTCTGAAGTGATTGCTACAAATTTTGACATGACCTTTAGGCATTATTGTGTTTTGGGGGGAAATATTTTTAAATTCAAATTTGAAATTTAAACCATTTGAAAATTAGAAGTTAGAAACATACAGTAGATTTCCAAAAGGATGTATTAACATTCTTTGATTATATTATAGATATATTAAACAACAATATGAATTTAAGATAAGGAACTTCAAATAAGAAATGAATTCTTATTTCTTTTCTTTATTCCATAATGAGATTACAAATGGACATATTTACACTAAGACAGAATATTACATGGAATAGAGTTCAATAAAATGAATCTTTATTAAATCATAGAAATATTGTTATAAGATTCTTTACAAAAATAATAAAATGAGATTACAATAAGAATATATCCTATTTATCTATTCCTACACTATATCTTGAGCATCCATACCTTGTTCCTGCAAAATAAGGTAAACCACTCAAAAAGAAATAAAATGTTAGTTGATTAGTTTTACTCTCATTGGTGAACAGTGAAGTGCACTGTTCATATTACATCATAGAGTAATTGGAAGGGGCAAGTTTCACCAAAGTGTAGTATCTGTTCTTTTAAGCAAATAGCTCTAGTGCCACAATATAAGCCAAGTATAAAAGTGGTAAGTTTCACCAGGATAAGTAATAGTAAAAGGATGGGGAGGTCTAAACCATAGTTACTTGATCTTATCCACATCCAAAGCAAACAGTGAAGCAGCTCACACACCTAAATGCATGCATTGAGGTGTCAGCAGCAGAGAGAAAAGGGGCAGTTTAAATCACAGCAGCGTAGGAGCAAAGCAAGCTTTACTATCCACTTCGCAGAGAGAGCCAAACCACAGTTTGTCACCAGCACATCCAAGAACAACACTAGATCTTGAAACCATATCACTAGATCAAATCACTTTCCACCACAGAAAACCCAGGAAATCACCAGCAACGATGGTGACTTAAGGAGGGGGGTGTACTAGGTGGACAACAAGGCCACACAGGAGCAACAACACCAGGAGGATCAAGACAAGGCCAAGAGGAAGCCAAAACAAATCTAGGGCTACCACAAGCCAGAAGTAAAAGGCAACATCAAGACAAGGCTACCAGGGTATATCCCAACATTTAGATCTAATCATTTTTCATCTTACATATTCATTTTCTTGCAAGCGCATGATAAGTGGACATATTAGACAACAAATAATAAACAGCCAGATTATGCATGTGTTCTTGCACAGGCAGGGTCTCAGACCAGCATCATTGACCCTATGATCTATTTTTATCTAGATAGATACACATCATAGCTGCTGGTATAGGGCACATTCCTAGTAGGGTAGCACCTTTGTACCTAGCAGGTTTATATCTATTTGAGTACAAGCTCAAGCATATCCTCTTTAACAAAGATAATCATCTTCCTAAATGTTTTAGGAATCATAAATAGACACTTTATTTTAGAAAGGACAGTAAAGATCAACATTGTTTATCACTAGGCTACACTGTATAGAAACCAATAAGTTTAATCATCTTCCTACAAGCATATAGGAATCATCTCTTTATAAATCATCTCCTTATTAATCATAGAGCTGAGACTAGCATTAGTAACTTTAGATTTACACAGTAACAGGATTAAATCCTAAGACTGAACCCATCAGTACTTCACAAGTAAGTAATTAACCAAGTATCAGTATAGAGAGCAATCCAACTCAATTCCATAGGAGTAAATCCACAACCACAACAACTTGGGCATCCACATTATACTAAGCATGCTTTTACAGAGAATTTTTTGAAAGAGAACAGGGTAACAAAAGCATGATCAGCAGAGTGTTCTCTGATAGAAAATAGAGTAACAAACATGCTCAACAGAGATTGACACTACACTAACAGTACATCAATATCAAAGGATTATCATAGGCAAGATTAACCCTAGAGTTGTGCTAAATCACCACTGTAGGGGGGATGAACCCTAGAAATTTAGGGATGAACCCTAAATGGGGAAATCTATCACAAGTGACCACATGGCATGGAATATAGGAAAGGTAGAGCACAGAGAGGAGAATAGGTCACTTACTCGAGGTCCTCGTAAGATTGTCAAAGAGGAAGCAGAGAGGAGGTCGACAGCAGAGAGGTGGCGGCACGGGGAGCACCCCGAGGGGGGCTGCAACCCGCGCCTTCACACGGTAGTGGTAACCATGGAAGGGTGGCACCACGAGCACGACAACATCATTGAGGGAGCGCTAGAGCACGGCAGACCCCAAGCCCTAGCCACGAGGTGGGGGTCAGCGCGGCTAGCGGAGAGCGCCAACGCCAGATCCAGTGGGATAGCGTCGAGCAGCGACATCGTCCGTGTCATCTTGCACCACAGCAATGGACACGGCGGCGGCAGCATCGGGCGGCCAGAGAAGGTGTCACGCGAGAGAGAAGAGAGACGAGAGAAAGCGAGTGCGTGGTACTAGGCTGGGTATGGACAGCCCAATACTACCCATGGGCATTTGTCCATCACAAACGGGTCGGGTCAGGCTGGGCCAGCCTAGTGGGTCAGGCCCGTGTTTTAAAAGAAGGACTTATATAAAATACTTAATTACAAATATATCCCTGAGATACATTAGGCTCTAGAAAAATAAATAAAAATCCTAAAAATACATATAATATATTTATGAAATCACAAAAATATCCTCTATCTAGTTAAAATACTAGATAGTAATTTTTAGCAATTAAATATAGATCTATTATTAAAATTGTATATATTCCTTCTGGAATTTTATAAAAATATACAAAACACTTAAAATTGAATAAAATAAATTTTTAAGATTCTAAAAGGAAGTACTATTATAGAAAAAAAATACTAGTTTATATTTTTGAAAAGAAAATCAAGTGTGATAAAAATAAAGTTTTATTTCCTTAAAGGAATTTTAATGAAATATTTAAAAGAGTTAAAAATTAAATAAATTCATTTTTAAACTCTTAGAACAATATTAGTTATTATAAAAATGCTAAATATCAAAATTATATGAATTTAATGATTCTTGAGAAATGCTTTTCTTTTATTAATTATAAGAAACTTAAAACCTTTACAAGGTGGGTAAAACACGCAAAGAAGGTAGAAAACAAATCATGGCATGACATTACTATGCATTGCATATTTCTTCTTTAAATATTGTCCTTATCGGGCAATAATGGTTTTCTATAGAAACTGGAGCTCGAGGTCAAGTGGAAGTATCCGACTTCACTACCTTGCAGTCACAAGGCAAGTTCGCCACTTTCTCATGTCCTTTGAAGAGTCTTTATGAAAGTATTTGAAAATTGTGTGTTATCACCTATATTCTAAAAGAGATAGAAAATAAATATTTTCCCAAACAAATGAATGCTATTATCATCCTAAGTGATGATAAATACTAAGAATGACAATGGAATCTAGGATTCTAATGGTCGAACAACTAGGGCTTAATAACCCATGACATCAGTGATTCTAGCGCCGTATATTACACTTAACCATGAGATTTGGAATGGGACAGAGAAGTCAGTTGTATCTTCTTCCTCTCACATGCATCCGTATGTGCAGGTCGTGGCTATTATCCTCATAGCGTGCATTACTTGGTAATTCATAGAGGATATGTAGCATATGGGTGGGAACCCTCAACATCCCACGATAGTTCTGGCATCTGAATGGTCTGTACCAACCATTGTCGTAATTCAAGATGTGGGCATGGCGTACACCAAGGGGACATGCGGGATCGCGAAGGGGGCAGTGATTGACTTGGATCATCTACTGGGACCCACATCATGGAACTGTGGACGGGAAAGTATGCCCGATTGTGCAACAAGGATTTGGTCTCTTATGGGTAAAGTAACGCACCTCTGCAGAGTGTAAGAATTGTGACATGTTACTCCCTGTTCCGGGAAGGAGCTACGGACGCGGTAGGAAAGGAACTCCATGAAGTTCTGGTCAACCTCTGAAGGCTGATGGGCATAGTTTTTGATATTAGAATCAATCTTTGAAGAAACATTTACCAAAACTGCATAGTACCAAGGACTTATAGTCTGAGGTGGTAGTTAGAGCATCAAACTTCCCACCTTGCACATAGTGAACTTGTTGGGTAACGTTGTTACTCACTCTTTCCTTTGAACCCCTTGTTAGACTTTGAGGGCCATAAGGATGACCAGGTGTATGCTATGGAGGTCCAGAACAATGTCTACTATGAAGACCCGGATCTGTCGGGTGGAATCGAAGGGTAGGGCTATGGGATACACTATGGAGCTGAAGACAACAAGTCAGAGTAGTTGTTAGGCCGAAGTGTAGTTATCTAGGTTGAGCCGAGCAGCACGAACCCTATAGAATATGCTATTGAGCTCACGTCTTTATTACTGTTGTGTTTTTTCGTCCTTCTGCTGAACTTATGAAACAAGTTATTTGGTTTATAAGTTTGAATTACTTGAAGTCTCGAACTTCTGGTATTGTAATAATAATGAAGTGTGTATGTTTGTAATATGGACTCGTAATGTTTCTGTTCTACCACTCTGAGGGATGTGATATTTATGGAATGGTGTTCTATGGATGTCATGTCAACGACTATAGTATACTACACATGTGGTATGCTGGGTCACCACAATGTGCGTTCTTTTCATTAACCACAACTAGAGTCATTGCATGTCTGTTCTTTTCACAAACCACATATGGATCCACTAGAGTCATTGCATGTGTGTTCTTTTCACAAACCACATATGGATCCACTAGAGTCATTGCATGTTTTTTTTCATAAACCACGTGGATCCACCAGAGTCATTGCATGTGTATTCTTTTCATAAACCACATGAATACACTAGTGTCATTGCATGTGTGTTCTTTTAATAAACCATAGCTAGAGTCATTGGATGTGTGTTCTATTCATAAAGCACAACTAGAGTTATCCATTAAATGTGTGTTCTTTACACAAACCACATATGGATCCACCAGTGTCATTGAATGTGTGTTATTTTCATGAACCACAACTAGAGTCATTGCATGTGTGTTATTTTCACAAACCACACATGGATCCACCAGTGTCATTTTATGTGTGTTATTTTCACAAAACTCATATGGATCCACCGGTGTCATTGCATGTGTGTTCTTTTCATTAACCACATATGGATCCCCTAGTGTCATTGCATGTGTGTTCTTTTTATTAACCACAACTAGAGTCATTGCATATCTATTATTTTCATAAACCACATATGGATCCACCAGAGTCATTGCATGTCTGTTCTTTTCATAAACCACATGGATCCACCAGAGTCATTGCATGTGTGTTCTTTTCATAAACCACATATGGATCCACCAATGTCATTGCATGTGTGTGATAACCCACAAGTATAGGGGATCGTGTGTAGCCTTTTCGATAAGTAAGAGTGTCGAACCCAACGAGGAGATAAAGGTAGGATAAATGTTATCTCAAGTTCTATCAACCACTGATACAACTCTACGCACACTAAACGTTTGGGGAAACCACATATGGATCCACCAGTGTCATTGAATGTGTGTTATTTTCATGAACCACAACTAGAGTCATTGCATGTGTGTTATTTTCACAAACCACACATGGATCCACCAGTGTCATTTAATGTGTGTTATTTTCACAAAACTCATATGGATCCACCAGTGTCATTGCATGTGTGTTCTTTTCATTAACCACATATGGATCCCCTAGTGTCATTGCATGTGTGTTCTTTTTATTAACCACAACTAGAGTCATTGCATATCTGTTATTTTCATAAACCACATATGGATCCACTAGAGTCATTGCATGTTTGTTCTTTTCATAAACCACATGGATCCACCAGAGTCATTGCATGTGTGTTCTTTTCATAAACCACATATGGATCCACCAGTGTCATTGCATGTGTGTGATAACCCACAAGTATAGAGGATCATGTGTAGCCTTTTCGATAAGTAAGAGTGTCGAACCCAACGAGGAGCTAAAGGTAGGATAAATGTTCTCTCAAGTTCGATCAACCACTGATACAACTCTACGCACACTAAACGTTTGCATTATCTAGGAAATGAAACTAGAGCAACAAAACGAGTACTAGAGATAGTTTTGCATGATAATAAATAACAAGAAAGTAAAGCTAGTTGCTGCAGCAATAAAATACACTAAACTAACAGAACCATGAGTGTGGAATAGTGGTGGAAATTGTGGTGGCTTTGTCCAAGTTTAAATAGCGAATAAATCGGGTTCATTGTCTTCGATGTAGTTTTCTATGTGGGAGAGGCTAAATATACATGCGCTTCACTACTTGGAATTACATGTACTATATGATTGGATTGTTAGCAAACATCCGTAAGTACTAACAATACATTAAGGTTTCCCCAACCATAGCCTTAAGTTTAATGGTCCTCTTACTCCCATACGTGCAACGTTCCGGTTCGTGTCCTCAGGTTTCTGTCACTCCGGTAGAACTCCGCCCCTTCCTTTTATACATACTACAAACCCTATGATGTTTTATCCATGCGTTCACAAATATAATGGACAAGAAAGGACTGTACCATATCAACATACAACTCTAACGAACCAAAGACGTTCAACCATTCAATCTAAGAACAAAGAAACTACACAAACATGACATAGATCATATGATTATAACTTATAGCATCAAACACCATGTTTACATAGGATGGTACAAAGGTGTGTGGGAGGATGAACCACTGCATACTAGGAGGATTAGGTGATTGAGATGGCGGTGAAGATGGTGAAGAGTGTGGCGGCGGCGCCAGCGCGGGGGACTCCTTCCCCGCCGCCGGTATCATGGGGGAGCACCGCCCCTTAGCCCCCTTCCTTCATGGCTTCTTGGGAGCCCTCCCCCATGGAGATGGGATCCACGGGGAGGCAAAAACATGGCTTTGGTGGCTGCAAATTCGTGGTTGGAGGTGCCCTGGGCGAATTAAGTTTCCTCCCTTTATACAGCTTCTCGGATTCCCGTCACCCCATCTTGGGCAGCAGTAAATCGGGCCTAGCAGGCCTGTCCGTACTCGGAATCAGATAAATTGTATGTCTGGAACGTTTGTCGTGAAATTTCCAACAACTTTGCAGTTGAAGAGTTTTCCGTTTGACACCATCTTTGACCAAAAATGTGACCATCTTCAAAAAGAGTTTTGAGACAGATTTCTAGAAGAATCCCAATTTGACTCCAACAAGGTTTCCACTTGTATTCTTGGTAATTCCTACACATCAAAGTGTAAAACAAGAACATTGTGCGCTTTTGCGACTATTAGTAGGTTAGTCCAAATAAATCATAAACTTTATATAAAAAGAAGTGTCAAAAGCATATTATTAGCATAAAACCATCAAAAATTATAGATACGTTATGGACGTATCAACATCCCGAAGCTTAGTTCCTGCTCGTCCTCGAGTAGGTAAACAATAAAAACAATATAATTTTTGAGGTGACATGCACACAACACAATCTTGATCATCATTATTGTAAAAGCGTTGATAGTTGAGATCAAAGGTACTCTAAACATGAACATGAAAGATAGAGTTCTAACAATAAGACATAGCAACTATGTTGTAACATGAAAAGGTACACACAAAAGATCATGAATAACAATGCATTAAAAGACATTTGTTTGTTTGACATATAGAAAACATAATAAGTGTGGTATTCAGCTTGTCCCTCATGGTATAACAAAACATAAATGCATAAGACACCTTCAAAGTTCATAAGAGTGACTAGATACAAATAGTTTAAGAATAGGCAATATCAAAGTTATGAATCAACCAACAAGTCTTGGGACAATGCACATTAAACTAAGAATGGCCACTATGCTCTCTCAATAGGTGCATAAAGATAGAAGATGGGGACTCAACATAAAAGTAAAAGAAAGGCCTTCATAGATGGAAGCAGGGATTCAAGTTTCATAAAGAGCTTCCAAAAATTATGGTACTTATTAGCTTTCAGATCTCATTGCCCCTATCATAAGCATCTTGAAGTGATTAAGGTTAAAGTGAACAAACTATGGGGTATATGCTTGAAAAAGTATAAGTTGGAAATCTCATGTCCCTTGAATACGAGGGCCGCTCCTCATGCTACTCAAGTTTAGTTACCGGTAAGTTCTTGTCATAGTAAGTACATGTGTATCATAGAGAACCGCCAACAGGGTACCCCTTGCCCGATGATACGAACAAATCCCCATATCAAAATGACAAGTCAAGCAGACAATAATCATCTCAGCATCTTCTTATTTACCATGGGAAAATGGTGCTTTTTTCTCTGTTTCCTCTTTTCTCATCTTTTTTTCTTTTTTCTCAATCTCTATCTCTTTTTTTAATAAGAAGAATGCTTCATAGATTGCTCATTATGGTTACGCTGCAGGTTTCCACCATGATTAGGCATGGATTAGACCAGCCGCCCAGGTGTTTCTCTAACACACATACATAACTCCATGGACTTACAAGCTCCCCTTTCATTACACACCGACGATATCCATAAATAAAAGAGCATGATATCAACTGGGTACAATGTACAAGTGCAATGTTGAAAGCGTTCCCCATGATAACATGGTTCTGCTAATCCCCAATGTATAAGTGCAAGCATATACAACATAGATGACACAATGGTTCAAGTTTATTAGGGGCAAGAAAAGTAAAGTGTGCTATCAAGTTCATGAGAGCTTTAATCACTAGTTTTCTCATAACAAGTTTAATTCAGAAGGTAGATAAAAACATTAATATACTTAGAATAGCAAATGCTAATAGGTAGGTATGGTGGACTCTTTGGAATAACTTGGTTTTATTTGGAGTTGGATGCATGAGTGGAACCCATACTTGGTTATGGAGGCTAGCAAAAGACTGGGAGCGACCAACTAAGAGAGAAATAATGGCCATAATCATGCAAAGCGACAAAACATCATTAATTAAAGCATAAAGTGATATTACAAGTCGAAAACTAAAGGATCATAAAGGCTATGGTGACTTAAGATAGTCATAACATGGTGTGAGCATGTGCCAAGTCAACACAAATAAAGCATCAAAGGAGAATACGACAATGTTATGTTTTAATATGCTAAAACAACGCATGATTCTTTCAAGGCACATTAAGCAATCTCAATTGTTTATAACATGTCATGCTACAGAAAAAATCACTAAGCATAAAGCCAAACAATATCAAGCATGACATGACAAAGCATAGGCCATAGTCAAAAACAAGCTCGTTTTACCACTTAAGCATTAACTTTTCCTACTCTTTTCCAATCCGAACCAACCTTATTTGAAAACTAGTGCATGAATGAGGGGGTCCTACCAATTTATTCAAGCAAACTAAGCAAGCCAAGAAAACGAAAACCAAAAACAAAAATGAAGACGCTCCAAGAACAACACAACTATGCATGAAACAATAAAAATTAAGTGTTTAGAAGAACCTGAGATTTTTATTGATGAAGAAGGGGATGCCTTGGGCATCCCCAAGCTTTGACGCTTGTACTTCTTGGATATTTCTTGGGGTGACACGGGGTGGCATTCCCAACCTTGAGCTTTAGTCCATTCTTCATCTCATTACATCATTCTTTCCTTAACACCTGAAATTTTTCCTTCATACAAAACTTCACATAATCTTCATTAGCAACATTGGTGTACTCAAGATAATAAGTCTTTGGGTTCAGTTTCAACACCAATAAAACTTCCATTAAAACACAAGATACTGTAGCACTTCCCTTAAAATTCTCAATTCCCTAAAGAGAACCCAAAAAAGAATCAACAAGAAGCAAATGCAAATAATGACAGAAATCTGTCAAAACAGACCAGTAGATAGAAACCAATTTTTTTGAAGAACTTCTGTTGCTCAAATCGAAAAGTTATGAACTAATGAAAGTTGGATAAAAACCTGGGGCAGAAGAACAAAAAATTACAGCTCAAACCGACATACAGAGATTTTACACGAATTTTTATAGCGAAGCACAAAAATCTGTTTCGGGACATCAACTTTACCAAGCATTACTTATCCCCATTAGAGGTTACTCTTGGCACAAAAACCAAATAAAAAGGATAAGGAGCGATTTCTATAGATCGGGTAGAATAGTGGTGGTAATTGTGGTGGCTTTGTCCAAGTTTAAATAGCGAATAGATCGGGTTTAAATAGCAAATGAAAAGTGGTGGTAATTGTGGTGGCTTTGTCCAAGTTTAAATAGCGAATAGATCAGGTTCATTGTCTTCGATGCAGTTTTCTATGTGGGAGATGCTAAATATACATGCGCTTCACTACTTGGAATTATATGTACTATATGATTGGATTGTTAGCAAATATCCGTAAGTACTAACAATACATTAAGGTTTCCCCAACCATACCCTTAAGTTTAATGGTCCTCTTACTCCCATACGTGCAACGTTCCGGTTCGCGTTCTCAGGTTTCGGTCACTCCGGCAGAACTCTGCCCCTTCCTTTTACACATACTACAAACCCTATGATGTTTTATCCATGCGCGCACAAATATAATGGATACCAAAGGATTGTACCATATCAACATACAACTCTAATGAACCAAAGACGTTCAACCATTCAATCTAAGAACAAAGAAACTACACAAACATGACATAGATCATATGATTATAACTTATAGCATCAAACACCATGTTTACATAGGATGGTACAAAGGTGTGTGGGAGGATGAACCACTGAATACTATGAGGATTAGGTGATTGAGATGGCGGTGAAGATGGTGAAGATGGTCAAGAGGGTGGCGGCGGTGCCGGCGCGGGGGACTCCTTCCCCGCCGCCGGTATCATGGGGGAGCACCGCCCCTTATCCCCTTCCTTCATGGCTTCTTGGGAGCCCTCCCCCATGGAGATGGGATCCATGGGGGTGGCAAAAATGTGGCTTTGGTGGCTGCAAATTCGTGGTTGGAGGTGCCCTGGGCGAATTAGGTTTCCTCTCTTTATATAGCTTCTCGGATTCCCGTCACCCCATCTTGGGCTGCAGTAAATCAGGCCTAGCAGGCCCATCCGTACTCAGAATCAGATAAATTATATGTCCAGAACATTTGTCGTGAAATTTCCAACAACTTTGTAGTTGAAGAGTTTTCCGTTTGACGCCGTCTTCGACCCGAAACATGACCATCTTTAAAAAGAGTTCTGAGACAGATTTCTGGAAGAATCCCAATATGACTCCAACAAGGTTTCCACTTGTATTCTTGGTAATTCCAAAACATCAAAGTATAAACCAAGAACATTGTGCGCTTTTCAAACTATTAGTAGGTTAGTACAAATAAATCATAAACTTTATACAAAAAGAAGTGTCAAAATCATATTATTAGCATAAAACCATCAAAAATTATAGATACGTTATGGATGTATCAGTGTGTTCTTTTCATAAACCACATATGTATCCACTAGTGTCATTGCATGTGTGTTCTTTTCATAAACCATTCTAGAGTCATTGGATGTGTGTTATTGTCATAAACCACATGGATCCACTAGAGTTTATTGCATGTGTGTTCTTCTCATAAACCACATGGATCAACTAGAGTCATTGCATGTATGTTCTTTTCAAAACCATATATGGATCCACCAGAGTTATTGCATGTTTTTCTTTTCATAAACCACATGGATCCACCAGTGTCATTGAATGTGTGTTTTTTCACAAACCACATATGGATCCACCAGTGTGATTGCATGTGTGTTCTTTTCATTAACCAAATATGGGTCCCCTAGTGTCATTGCATGTGTGTACTTTTCATTAACTACAACTAGAGTCATTGCATGTGTGTTCTTTTCATAAACCATATATAGATCCACCAAAGTCATTGCATGTCTATTATTTTCATAAACCACATGGATCCACCAGTGTCATTGAATGTGTGTTCTTTTCACAAACCACATATGGATCCACCAGTGTTATTGCATGTGTGTTCTTTTAATAGACCACATATGGATCCCCTAGTGTCATTGCATGTGTGTTCTTTTCATTAACCACAACTAGAGTCAATGAATGTCTGTTCTTTTCATAAACCACATATGGATCCACCAGATTCATTGCATGTCTGTTCTTTTCATAAACCACACGGATCCACTAGATTCATTGCATATGTGTTCTTTTCATAAACCACATGGATCCACCAGTGTCATTGCATGTGTGTTCTTTTCATAAACCACAACTAGAGTCATTGGATGTGTGTTATTGTCATAATCCACATATGGATCCACCAGTGTCATTGGATGTGTGTTCTTTTCATAAACCACATAGGATCCACCAGTGTCATTGCATGTGTGTTCTTATCATTAACCACAACTAGAGTTATTGCATGTCTATTCTTTTCACAAACCACATATGGATCCACTAGAGTCATTGTAACATATCAAAAATATTAAAATAAGTATATCAATTTCTAAGCAAACCAAAATTAGGGTTAACAAAAACTTTTAATCTTAAACAACTATGAATGCAAGTGTGTGTTTGTTAATGATGTGTGGATGCATGATATGTCATGTTCTATTTGTTATAAATAATGAGAATTGATTTAAAGATCAAAACAAGATCATCTAGGTCAAATCAAAACCAAACCAAAGCAAAATAAAATCAAAATATAAAGCATGTATGCTAATGGTCAGTTTTGCAAATGTCAACACCTAGCTAACTTGGAGCATCTCTATTAAATAATTTCAAACAGAGACAATTCCATTTCTTTTCTCACCTTGCTAGACCAAGTGACAATGAACACAAGTGAGCTTTCAAAACTTACAAGAATAAATTCAAATTCATTTGGAGGACTTTTCAAAATTGAATCTGTCTCATGTATCAAGATTGCAACTTTTCAAAAACCATCAAAACCTTCTCCACTTGGACAATCCTTGCAACCATAGACTCTCAAGCTTATGATCAGCAAACCCACTAAATATAATTTGAAAATTCAAATCTTTTTCTCTTGCGGCCATTTGATCAAACACGTTATGAGCATAGTACAGAGCTACCTACTCCACACTATTTAGATCATTCTTGTGATCATCTTTGTACCTCACTCGGCCTCCACAACTCACCCACACTCACCCCAGTACAAGACCGTGCAGCTAAGCCTCGCTCACTCGACCCTTTGACCAGTGCCAAATCGTACCCGAGCTCACCATGCCACCTCGACATGGACTCGACGCTACACGCCTCACCGCACATGACATCTAGGAGGTAGCCATGACCTCACTGCACCCGCTCGTGTATGTCTCGACCAACGCCAGCCCGTGGAGACGCCAGCACAGTCGCGCGCATTTCTCTGTCCCCCATGCTGCGCGCGCCAGTGCGCCAAGCAATCCCGCACAACCACGTCGCGCCTCGCTCTCCCCTTGCATCAATGCACTCGTCGTGATGCCAGCAACCTCCCAGACATGCCCGTTTGATCCCGCGCGACTTGTACACGCTGTACACCATGACGAATGCCTGCGGTACCCGAGGATGGCATGGACGCCCTCGACCGATTGAGACTGCGCCTCGCCGTGCCACTATGCTCATGACAATCTCCAAGGAGCACTACATCGGCCTACACCCTCCGCCATGCCCATAGCTCACTGTAACGATGTCGTCGATGAGCCCGAGCCATGCCCCAATGCTCCCCTCGTTAGGGTATAAATAGACCTCTCCCTTGCCTCAAAATGCACCCCACTCAACTCACCTCTCACCCAGCAACCTCTCTGACCCATCCCCGGAGAAAGCCGACACCAGCAGCACCGAAATTTCACCGGATCTTGCCGTAGCGGTGGCGGAACGGAGCCAGCACTAGGAGCCGCCCCAGGAGCCACCGCAACCACCGTTTGAACTACCGTCGTCGACTAGTTCATCTGCCCGCACCGTCGTACCTAGCTGGAGCCTTGGTAAGCCCCCACCGACCCCTGTCGTAGAGTTAGGATTGAATCTCATGCGCGTTGTGTGAGGGAGACGATGACGCGGAGCCGTCGATCATGCTCTAATCGTGCGGCTAGGAATAGAACTTACCGTTTTGCGTTGGACCAGTTGCTGACGTGTGGGGCCATCGTAAGTGAAGCCTGCTGCGTGTGCACTATGTAGTTGGGCTGGCCCAGTAATTTCCCCGCACGCGCCCAGCAATTCAAATGTAGGTTTTTGCTTTATTTTCAAAATCCTTTTATGTAGGTGTCTTTGCAATTGAATTCAAGAAGATTCACTGAACCAAATTGCATGATTCCAATTTTGTTAGAAAGGAAATGAAAATCTCTAAAAACTCCCATTGGATTCAAACATTTTGGAATCGTAGATCACCCACAGTAAAAATAACAAGGCAGTGACTTTTCCAACTTCAAAATTTTTCTAAAATCAACCATAAATGCTTTTGAGTTGATTCCAATTGTCAAAAATCATATTTACCATGATCTACGTGAATATGTAAAAATATATAGTTTTACATGCAGTTGTCATGGGCTAAGATTAAAAGAATGGTTATATAGTCATTGCTAGTCATTTTAATTATATTAAATAGCAATATTAAACTTTGTAATATATGCCATCTACTTTAAATCACATTCCCAATGTACTGGAATATGTGGTGATGACATGTGTCAACATGATCCCATATTTTATAATTGGAGAATATTAAATCCTAAGTGTTTTTCGATGAGTAGAAATTGCATTTCCAAAATAAGATAAATAAGACCATGTCACTTTTTCATGTGGTGATTGAGATAAATAAGATAAATAACCCTTGCTAGATTCGGGAGCACTCAATGGTGAACTTAGGAGGTGAACTACTTTGGAAGAACTGAAGATATCCAGAGGGGATCAACGGGGTCAACATCTAGAGCTGAAGTCATTGAACTCAAGCTGAAGCGTAGCATATAAATAATCTTAGGAACCATAACCTACTTCTTTAGAGCATTGCTATAGAAGAAGTTGTAAGCCATAGTTATATAGTAGTGGTATTTCTAGAATCAACTCCGAGTTGTTATTTGTGGTTAATTTTGTATATTATAATCCTTATTATATTTAAGAACTTATTTGGAGCTTCTGTAATGTGATATATGTAATATAAATACATGTTCTAGACCCGGGATGTTTCTGTTGTGCCATTCTGAGGGATGTAATACTAGTAGAATGGTGTTTCATTGGTGTTATGCCAACGACTATAGTGTACTACATTATGAAGTGGTATGCTGGGTCACCGCAAGAGGCGGCTCATGAGGGCACTCCCTCCAGCGGCCAAGCCTCGTACTACACCTACGACCTCTCTCTTGAAAGGCCAGCATGACAAGCAGTGTCCTATGATCCACCCCTCGAGAGGCTTACAGAGTGGACCGCGAGGGTTCTCCCCTCTATCGGCCACCCCTACGTCCCACCTACGAGGATCATAACGCATTTGTACTACCCTATGGGTCGCTGCTAGAGAGACCTATGTAACGACCCACGGGGACACGCCCTTGTGACGGCCTCACCTCCAAGAGCCCTTTAGGATGTGTGTGGACCCAGGGCCCCCTCCTCAGAAGTCCTACAAGAGGCTCGAGAGGGCTCTCCCCTTAACATCCAAGACCCGAGCGAAGCCCATCAAATCGCCCACGAGGGGCCCAGGATAGAAGCATGTCTAGGGGAGCATGTTTCATAAAGAGGATAAGGGATGTGCAAGAATCTGGGGCTTCCCCCCTCCTCTAGGGCCCGAGCTATGATCTTGTGGCCCACGTCAGCCGTAATGGTCGAATCATAGCTCTCCCCGGATCTCTCTCCCGACCCGCGGTAGGGCCTCCCAACTCGGGGGCTGGCCACTCTTGACATGACTCGACGAAGTGCACAAGAGAAGGCAACCACGGGAGGAAACAGCTAAAAGATGTTCATTACATTCATGTCTGGAAGACTAAGTATCATCAAACACGGCAAACCAGCACCTACACTGCTCCTATGGCGCTCCGCTCCGGTCTACCTGAGGTGGCTCGGGTAGTCGGCACGGCACATCAGTGGGTTGTAGATGGCCACCGAGAAGCCTCCGCGGGCGTAGTGGAACTGGAGCACCGAGCCTTGCTGAATGTCGTGCTCTATGTGGAAGCGGGTCCAGCCGTCACTAAGGTACGTCTCACCTGGCGAGAGGACCTCCACGCTCACTTCCCACCTCCCGTGACCACTGGAGTGGCGCAGCAATACCTCCAGGGCGAGCTCGTCAGCCATCTAGAGCATGAAAGGCTGGGGAATCCGCACCCTCGCGAACCAATCCGGGTCTCCGAGGATGACGAAGTCGATAACCCGTGGGGCTCGGGATCATCCTCGATCTTGATCACGACAGGCGAGGGAGGTGGAGAAGGAAGCAGCACGGGTTCCGAGGTGCCTCCCCCCACCACGCCCCCGCGTTGTCCGCGCCCGCTCCGGCGCAGCCGTCCCCGACTGCGCTTTGCCGAAGCCTTCCCCTTTGCAGCCGTAATGGCCCTGGTGGAAGGGATGGAGCCAGGGGTCATGGTGTGACCACCGCGCCTTCCGCGGCCGTCCCCAACCGTGATTCACCGAAGGGGTCCCAGTTGCGTCCATCGCTACAGGTTTCCCCTTCTCACTGGCTAAGAGTTGCTTAGGCACCATGGGATGAAATGGGGTTTTCGGCGCTAAGAAACAGGGGAGAAAGGCTAGAAGAGCAGAGAAGATGGTGTTAGGGAGAAGGTGTCGCGTTCGTGCCATGATTTAACAAGGCGAGGGGTCGCATCATTGTGACGGACGCATGTCACGAACCGCAGGCCTCACCTGCGTACTGTCACATCATAGGGGGAATTTCCCGGATCAGGGTGGATCATTTTCAATCCAACGGTTCCTGGAGCCCCGACGCTCCAAGTGCACGGCAAAGATGCTTACGGGGGCGGTTACCATATCATCCGCGGCCGTGATGGGGTCTGACGACTGATGGGGCCCTTGCCCCTTTGCGCCTTCGAGGAGACACGTGCGCAGCAAGCGCCTAGGGGCTACTGACGAAGTCCTAGCACACGGGGGTACCCCGATCCTATGGCTGATGGGCCCACCGATAGGTACACTGCCCCTCCTGAAGCGAAAGCACGAGGCAGATGTCCTCAAGAGAGAAAACTGAGGTTGTCGCCTCGAGAGGGAGACACGCCCGAGTCCTCCCATCTACTGTGATAGAGCGTCGGCTCGCGCTGGTACTCCAGCAGGCCTTGGATGCTTCGGAACGTGCCCTAGGGGTACACTCGTAATCATGGGGCAAAAGGAAGGAAGTGGACAAAACCCTGCAGGAACGACCTGACCGAGGTGGACCGCATTGGTAAAGAGGAGGCAGACCGTTGCTTCTGGTGCAAAGGCATCACAGTCATAACCGGTGCCAGAGAAGCTGTCCCTTGCCATTTCGGTGCCAAGGGGACAAGGTAGACGTGGGGTGGTGAAGGACAGCGTCAATCACCCTCGCTTTACAAAGGACTAGAGGACGCCCAGGACGATGGACCGAGTCCACAGAAAGTAGACTAGTAGACCGGGTCTTCCAGGACGGGAATGTAGTGACCCTTCCCGCCCAGCATTTGGGGGGAAGAGGCTCGGCCGCCCTATATAAGGAGACCTTATCCTACCTTAGAGGAGGCTGATCCCAGCGATTTGTAACCCTAGACATTGGCACACCATTGTACCCTCATGAAGCACCACGAGCAATACAACCAAGCAAGAGTAGGGGCTTTACCTCCTCACGAGGGTCCTAAACCTGGGTAAAAAAAACCGTGTCAACCTCTCCGTCGTGCTCGTGCGCCGCCACCTTCACCGCCGCTGAGAAGCCCGGAATGCGTGTTCAGCCCCCACTCGAACTCAAGGCTTGTTGGACCCCTTGTTCCTTCGCGGGACACTTTCTCCGATAGTGTTGCAACAATCATCTGTGGATAATGTCCATCACATCATATATGACTTCATTATCAGTTGGCATAAAAGCACCATGATCAGGAAACCTTGATCATTAGTTGTCGGATGAACTAGTTGAATAGAGGCTACTAGGGACTATTGGTTTGTATATATATCACACCTATATCAATGTTTCCACTTGATACGGTTATAGCATAATATAAAACTATTATAAACTATTGAGATATGATAATAAACTACTTTATTATTTGCCTCTAGGGCATATCTCCTTTATAGAGGACACAGTTCTTTCTAGCAACGCTTCATTTACATGATGCCAAGCAATTTCACATGGCCTGGATCTACTAAAAAGGTCTTATATCGCGGGTTGGTAATGGGCAAAATATACGCATATGGAGAGATCCTTGGATCCCTAGACCAGTAACCTTTAGACATATTTTGCGCCGAGGAAGATGCACACTACAGTTTGTGTTGGAGCTAATCGATCAATTTGGTAATTGGAAGATAGATCTGTTGCGTCAGTATTTCATGTCAGCTGATGTAACCGAGATCCTCAAAATGAAACCATCACCAAGACTAGCTGACGACCATCTCGCGTGGGTAGTAGAGAGGCATGGGATATTCACCCATCCACAATGCATACTGGTTTGCAATGGATGAGAGTTGGCATTCAAAGACTGAATCAACTAGCTCATCTCCGTATGGCAGCAAGAAGGCATGGTATTTGATCTAGACTGCAAATGTCCGACCAAAGTTTAGGATTTTGCATGGCGATTGGCTTCTGATTCCATACCGACGTGGCACAATAAACACTGGCGAAATGTGGTAGTGGTGGATCAGTGCCCAATTTGTGAAGTACCTAGAAGATAACTCTCATCATTTCTTTCATTGCACCTTTGCCAAGGAACTATGGATTGAGATGTGCAAGGTATGGCGTATTCCACCTATTGATTCCATCATGTTCAATGGTGCGGAGTGGCTGCTGACTTTTCTTAGCTAAAGGGGAGTATTAATATGATATTGATGACCTTATGGAGGTTGTAGCACATTCAGAACAGGGTAGTGCACGATAAACCTCTCGCACCTTTTGAAGCCTCGAAGCAATTTCTAATCTACTATATGGAGTCATTGTTTCAAATTAAAAATCACTTTGGTTAGGACATTGTGAATGGGAAGTTTATTGTATACTCTGAAGAAAAGACCTTTAATACTTACAGTGAAGTTTGAGTTGAACCTATTATGCATTAGACCCACCATCGGCTAACGGGTGCAAATTAAACTTTGATGGCTCCTTCGATACTGAAGGGGACACATGAGCTGGAATGATCATTAGACATCATGATGGAGCAATTACTGTTTCTTCTTGTCAACAATGTCTCTCATGTAGGAATTCCTTGGATGCTGAACTTAGTGCAAATATGGAAGGCCTCTCACTTGTACTTCATTGGTGAAATCATCCACTGATGTTAGAAACAGATTGTATGGAGATAGTTAATCTTTTGAATATTGAGCAGCTTGATAGATCAGTTCACTCGATAGTTATAGAGGAAACTAAAACATTGCTTAAGGTTAGGAAATCTTATATTACTTATGTCAATCGACATCAGAACATAAGTAGTCACTTCTTGGCTAACTATGTTAGAACTAGTAGCCGCACGGTAGTTTGGGTCTCTTCTGGTCCAGAGGGCCTAGCTCATATATGCCAGGATTTTGTAATATACGTTTGAGGAATGGAAGTTGATTCGCAGATAAAAGTTAACTTTGCGTATGGAGTGATCAACCCTTCGTCTTTCCACCTCCCTCCTAAGGCCTTGTTTGGTACTAGAGTATTTGTAGGGTTTAGAGGGGATAATCCCATCAAACCCCAAATCCCCACTTACTTTAAATAGTATGTTTGGTTTTAGAGTATTGGACTGATTCAATGCCCACTAATTCCCACTTTTCCCAAAGTTCTAGTGTATTTTCTCCATATCCAATACACTACCCCTACCCAAGGAATTGGTGGGGATTGGGGTTTTGTTTAGGGATTAGAGGGGTTTAGGTGTAGGTGGGGTTTCACCCAATCCCCTTGGAGATTATCCCCTCTAATCCCCGCTAAAATACTAGTACCAAACAAGGCCTAAGGAGGCATCTCACATTGTATTTCTCACCTCCAAACTCAGTTGCCTTGTCACTTCCCACCTCTCTACTCTCTATTAAATCGTTCCTTCCAAAAGTTTTGTGAGACCCTGGCGCATGGCTTAATAGGATTGATAGTATACCTATATAAACAAGTTACAACTTCTTTTCCGAAAGCTCATATGAAAAGAACTCTAAGGTTAAGCGTGCTTGGCTTCGAGCAATTTGAGGATGGGTGACCGGCCGGGAAGTGGGTACCGGGTGTGCACGAGTGAGAACAAAGTGCGCAGAAAAGACTAGTGTTGGTATGTGGGGTTAGTCTAGAATTCCTATTTAGCTGTCAGGAGTGACAGCCTGGGCACGAAAAGTCCGGAGGGTTACAAAGTGGTATCATAGCCAATCCTCGCGGTTACATGGGCGTGTGCAGGTTAGTGGTGGGATATGTGGAGCATTGCGCGTGTGGCCTAGAGTGGACATGGCATGGCACATGTACCGGCACTAGAAGCATAGACGTGTGCCAAGAGGGGACGTTCCTGGCTTGTGGTTAATCAATGAGGGCGTCAATCTTCTAAGGGTGGGTATATGTGAGACCCTGGCGCATGGCTTAATAAGATTGATAGGATACCCATATAAACAAGTTGCAACTTCTTTTCCGGAAGCTCATCTGAAAAGAACTCTGAGGTTAAGCGTGCTTGGCTTGGAGCAATTTGAGGATGGGTGACCGACCGGGAAGTGAGTACCAGGTGCGCACGAGTAAGGACAAAGTGCCATAAAAGCCTAATGTTGATCTGTGGGGTTAGTTTAGAGATCCTATTGAGCTGCGAGGAGTGACAGTCTGGACACGGAGAGTCTGGGGTGTTACAAGTTCATGTTTGCTTTGATGATGCTATGTGTACCTATATTTATCTTGGGGATAATAACCCTTTTTATATACTCCCTCATTGATAAAATGTAGTACATATGAGATTTTTTTAAAATCAATTTCAAGTTTGACCAAGTTTGTAGGAAATAATAATAACATCTAAAATCATCACTACCATCAGATTCATCATGATGTATATTTTCATATGGTATATATTTGGTATTGTAGATATAGATAATTTTCTCAATAAACTTGGTCAAACTTGATTTTGTTTGACTTTAAAAAATCTTATAGGCACTGTATTATGGCAAAGAGGGAGTATTTTGCAAGTGTGATCTGATTCTCTTAAGGAAAAAGATGCTAAAAGAGGAGAAATTATATTCATCACGTCATAACCATCCGGACATTGCCCTCGGTTTGCCACTAAGGTTGACCTGGTGCTTCATGACGTGCAAAACTAGATTGTAATCCACACAACTCCATTGAGCAGGTGAACTGTGACATGGCATACTTCAAAACAAATGTTAGCTTCATTATAAACGAAAGAAATATTAAATAGGATAAAACATCAATGAGTAGTAACTTTGAGATAATTTTTATTATCCTAAACCTACAAAAAAATCAAAGGATAAAATACGATAATTCACTCAAGATAAAAACTAGTCCCGAGATTTTTTTCTTCAATGGAGGAAAGCTGCAATTTTTTTAGCTCAATGTCTCTCTCTCTCTCTCTCAGCTCTGATTTCTCCCATCCTCCACAACACCTGGAGGCAACTCCTGGTGATGGGGTCCGAGTTCACCATCTACTAGGGTGTGTTTGGTAGGATGCAGCTGATTTGGAGCCCCCAGGGCAACCCTTCGGGGTGTGTGTCCCCATGAAAACAACCATTATGTCATGTTTTTCATTTTATTTGGTCACATGCACGCTTTTTTGGCCCTCTAGAGATAGGTGTGGCGACTATTTGGTTGGATGCATTCGATTTGGTTGCCTCATGATTAACCACCAAAAGCTACACGTAAACACCCTGTAGTATATTAGAAACATAAGATGTATTCATAAACATCCATCAAAATAAAAAACTACAACATTGGAGTTACGCGGAATGGCAAGGTCAAGCTACCTCTGGAATGAAGCAGTCAACTTCTTGAAAATGTGCCCTAGAGCCAATAATAAAGTGGATATTACTATATTTCCTTGTTCACGATAAGTGTTTATTCTCCATGCTATAATTGTATTAACCGGAAACTAAATACATGTGTGGATATATAAACAACACAATGTTCCTAATAAGACTCTTCTGACTAGTTCGTTAGTCAAGTGATGATTAAGGTTTGGGAAAATTTTGCTACAGGACACCGTTATTTTCTATCATTTGTTGAAACACACTCTCCGATTATGTATTTGCCAGGTACCATTACAATTTTGTGACACATTTTTCAGAACACATCACGTGGCTAAAAATGGAAAGTTTTAGCACTTTTGCTCGGGTGACCATGTTATGGCCGGGTTTGAAGAAAATATTCCAAACTTTCTCTTTTTAATGTGCGGTGTGTTCTAGTAAATGTGCCACAAAATTGTAATGGTACCTAGCAAAGACATAATTGTGTGGTGTGTTTTAGCAAACGCCAGAAATAACGGTGTCCTGTATCAAATTTTCCCTTAAGGTTTCCTAACCATGGACATGTAATGTCACTTGATAACAGATCATATCATTAGGAGAATAATGTGATGGACAGACCCAATAATAAGCATAGACATTGATTGTGTCACTTAGTTTGATTGTTATTGCTTTTGTATATGTCAAGTATCAAGTTTTCTTATACCATGAGATTGTGTTACCTCCTGAATCATAGGAATACATTGTGGATATCAAACGTCACTTTGTAATTGGGTGATTATAAAGATGGCTTCAGGTATGTTTCACTAGGGATGGGTGGTCCCCTTTATTAGTTCGGCCAGGGGCACAACATCCGGCAAGCCCGGTCGGCAAGCTAGACGAACACACACATAGAGACATAGTTTTCTTACCTAGGTTTAGATCCACGATGTGTGGATCCCTATGTTCTGCAACTATCAAGTATCTGGTGGATGATCATAATTACACTGGTAATAATAAAGTGGTTATTATCTTATTCCATGTTTATGATAAATGTTTATTTCTCATGCTATAATTGTGTTAACCGGAAATGTTAATACATGTGTGATTTATAAACAAAAGAAAAGGTTCCTAGTAATACCTCTCTTCATACTAGCTTGTTGATTAACAGATGATCAAAGGTTCCTAATCATGAACATTGGATGTTGTTAATAACAGGGTCATATCATTAGAGAATGATATGATGAACAATCACCCGAAATATATGTAGCAATACGATCATGTCCTGAAGTTTATATTGTTATCACATTCGTAGTAACTCAATGTCCTTAGACCATGAGAGAACATAAATCACTTTCATCGAAAAGGTACTTTGATTACATCAAACATCACTTAGTAATTGGGTGATTATAAAGGTGTCATCGGGTACTTGGAAAGTGTTAGTTGAGGCTCGTGGATCAAAAGTGGAATTTGTCCATCCAGATGACGGAGAGATATACTCAGGGCCCTCTCGGTGATATCACATTAACATAGCTTGCAAGCAAGTGATTTGATGACTAGAATGTTATATTATAGGAACGAAAAAAGGAGTACTTGTCGAGAACAAGATTAAACAAGGTATGGATGATACTGAGTGATCAAATATCGGACAAGTAAAATATCACGAGACAAAAAGGAATTTGATTACAGCAAAAAAGGTTCAGACGATCATTGGATTTTCGTGGAACTAGTGGGAGTCATTACGGATCTTCAGTTCCCGCTAATGATTATTGATCAGAGAAAGTCTCGATCATGTCTACATAGTTCATGAACCCATAGGTAGACACACTTAAGGTTAGTCGACGCAATTGAGTGGATAGAGAACGCAAGAGAAGATAATGGACATCGCAGGAATTTGTTCTGCCGAATCTGCCAAAATGGTTTCGCGGTATCGAAACAAAGCAAGGGAATAAAATGTTAATGTGTTAATTAAATGAAGTTTTTATTAAATTAAGTACTCATTAAATGAAGTGTTCACTAAATTGAGTTGCATTAAAATAAGAGAATTAAAGTGCTTTAATTGAAAGACCTTTGATTTTTCAGTGGAAATTAAATGGAAGATGAGTGGAGCTATATTGATGTGAGTGGAGTGTCCACCCACATAATTGGGGAAGAGGTGGGGGAAGCACCATGGCTGGTGTGCCATGGCCTCTTGGCATTCCCCCTCACCTATAAAAGGCCCCCTCCTCCTCCTCTCATCTCACTCATTCACCATTCCTCTCATATGCCCTTTGGATGGCATCCTCCCCCCTTGCTAGCTTTGTCCATTGCCAAGATAATGGTGCTTAGGCGAAGCCCTGCTCAAGATCTTATCCACCACCATCACCGACATGTCGTAGTGTTGGCGGAGTTCCTGAGGATCCACTACTTATGTTGTCCGGCTGGAGCGAGGGTTCGGGAGTTGTCGATACACCGTACGTGTGACCGATTACGGAGGCGCTGCCTCTTGTGGCACTGATCATATGCACGTCCTTGAGAATAGTTGTGTACACTATACATCATCCACATTTGTTTGCAGGAACATTATCCCATGTTACGGTCTTCGAGGGTGAGTCCATCTGAAACTGTTACATATATCTCCTAGATATGATCTTGGTGGTTGCAACCGTAGGAATTTTTTTGTTTTCCATGCAATGAACCCCATCAGTGTTATCAGAGCTATGTCTATGTGTAGATGCTTTGTGCGGTTAGAACACATATGAATATGTGGGCGCTGATGGTCAAGTTATTGCATCCTTCATGTATTTTGGATATTAGCGGCATAGTGGGATGAAGCGGCCCGGACAAACTTTACATGTCCTCGCACATGAGACCCGGTCCACGCTTGACATGCAACTAGTTTTGTATAAGTGGCTAGCGGGTATCTATCTCTCCTACTACAGTTGATATCTGATTTACAACGGGTTGCTAATAATTTGATTATCATTGTTGTGGTTCCTTATTCGTAGTTAAGATCGATTCTATCTTTGAAAGCCCAAAGCCACGTAAAATATGCAAAAGATAAATTAGAAGCGTCTAGTTTTATTTTTGCTAGGCATATGTCATGGTATGGTTGTTATAATTTTAGTATGGTGAGATACTCTCGGAAATTATAACAAAGTGGGAGCACCATAGACCTTGGTTCTACACAAATGGAATGATAGAGATCATACCATGATGCACAAGATAGTGATCAAGTGAAAGAACCATATCATATCACTTTTACATATGATGTTTGTTTGCATCTTATTTATGCTTATGTCTAGCTTAGAACTTGGCTGTAACATTATAAGATGATCCCTCCTACTAAATATCAAGATAATAATATGTTATTCCTTAGTATGCACCAATAAGAAAGTTCATCGTTTCTAAGCACCACGTGATGATCGGGTGTGATAGACTCTACGTTCGCATACAACGGGTGTAAGACAGTTTTACACACGCGGGTACTAAGGTTCTTACTTGGAGAGCCTAGCATGTACAGACATGGCCTCGGAACATGAACCAAAAGGTAAAGCACGAGTCATATTGATGATATGATGCCCAAACGATGCTCGCCATTGGAGTTGTGCCACCACTCATGATGATCGGTCTTGGCGTAGTGAATTTAGTTCGTGTAATCACTAAAATGACTAGAGGGTAGTTGTTTTTGAGTGGGAGTTCACATAATAATATGATTAAGTTGAACTCAATTTATCATAAACTGAACCGAAGTGAATTTGCATAGTTCATTGTAGTTATTGGCATTCATTTACTACCTTGTGTTTAGCTATAATTGAGATAATATAACTATAGGATTCTGGAATTTTTACTTTACGAACTGGTATCTTATTGTTTTATGAGTGTTGCAAACTGGAATCTAATGTTTAAAGTACTATTGCAAACTTTCAGCAAAACCTCACTTACTTCATGAAATTCAGTAAATAGTATTGAATCAAGAGTAACAAATTCTAGCGTTAGTATCTAAGTATCATACTTGCCTCCATGATTCTTGATATTGAAAATTGTTTTAGTATCAAGGTTATCTAGGAGCTAAAAGAATCATTTTAGAAAACATCATGCGTGAAAGATATTATGATATCTAAAAAATGTTTGGTTGCAACATTATAGAATATAATTTTTAGTAAGATACATGTTCTCATATAGTATGAGATTTAGTGAAGGTTGGAGACACTAGGCGTCCTGATCTCCCACAAAGGTTTTGGGAACTAACATTATATTCATGATTCGTCCTTATAAGCTATAGTAGCTTGATCATGAAAGTTGTCATGATAAGGATGGATAAAAGATGTAGGTAAAATGTTTACTACATTAAAAGGATTACTAAAAGGAATGAAATTTGAAAGAACACCAAACATTTAATGATGGTGATCAACTTCAAAGTGGAAGTCCAAAGGTATTAGTATTTTACTATACACGCTCTAGACCATGTGGCATATGTATGGCACCAGTATTTATGTTGATAGATTATTTTAAGAAGGAAAGGTAATGTTGAAAGAGAATCTGGTAAATATTTGGCAGAAAGGAAAAAGACTGAAAAAGTCTAGCTTAGGTATATAGATGATATACACATTATGAATGTATTCTTTTCTTGTTAAACAATGTGGTTCTTGGGTACTGGATAGTGATTTTTTTGGTATGAAGTGTCATACAGAACAACACAATTCATGAACTACAATGGCCTAAGTAACTAGCAAGAGAATATGTGATGATGTTTATCAAAAAAATAAGGTGTTATTGTGTTTTTCGTTGACATCAAAGCTTGCCTTCAAGATTTGTATTAATAACTTTTTTTGGTTCCGGTATTATGATAATAATGGTTATTCAAATAATTACCATATTCTATAGAAGATGGATGAACTTTTAATAATCTAGTTGGACAAATCACATCCATAAACACTGATGCTAAAAGGTCACAAGACGAATGATTGGAATATCACTTTTGAGTGACATCGCCATTTAAATTATATTGGAAAGAAAATAAGAAGAGAACTCCATGTTAATGGATTTTTTGATTCTTTTGATTTTGATTTAATTGACGCTTGTGAAACTTTCATGGAGATTATTAAAACCTTGTTCATGGGCCAAAGAAGAACGAACGACTAATCTATTGGAGATAGTGCATGTTGATGTATATTGTCCATTCTGTGTATGTGGCATCCCGCAAAAAACACTACTAGAAAATCGCTACGTTTTTGTGCATTGCATCATCATGACAACATGCTCATGTCCTCATACCACATTGCATTTGAGCATCGTCATCATCTTGCATGGTTTGTTTAAAAACTATTTTCGAAAAGTCTGGTTTTGTTTTCTAAATGCCCCGTCTTTATTTCAAATCAAAACTCCGGTCTCTTTCGGATATTTTGTTTTGTCTAAAAATAATTTACAAAAGGCTTTTAAAACAAAACCTATAAATAAAACGTTTTAAAAAACCTGGGGAGGCAACCGTCGGCCAGGCCCAAAAGGCCCAGCCAACAGCCAGCCTACTACCCAGGGAAAAACCAAACCCTAGATACCTACCCCCAACCCACCCTATTTTTCCCCTCTCCCTGTCCAGCCGCCAACTCGCCTGCCTGCTTGCCACCTCATCCCACCGCCAGCCACTCCCTCACAGCCTCCACCTCACCTGAGCCATTCGCAGATCGACACCTCACCGCACCCCTCCACCTTTTCCTCCCAGCCACGCACACCCTCACAACACACGCACGTTTTCTCCCCACCCCACCGTGTGCACCCACCCCACCTGATTTCCCTCCTGCCTCCCTCGATCCACCCGCCTGGCCACCCTGCGTCGCACGCACCCCGTCACCACCTGGTCCGCCCACCCGACTAGCTTGGCCCCACTTGTCCCCACCTCACTCCCACCAACCGCGGCCTCCTTCTCCACCTACCCCCCATCGTTTTCCTCCTCCCCACAGCGCCTCGCCGCCACCAGTCGCCATCTCTTCCGCACTGAGCTCTCCTCCGGTGAGCTCGCCGCCTCTCCGCCTCGCCCTCGCTCGTCCCGGCCGGCCCCAGAGACCACCGCTGGCCTCCGCCGCCCCTCTACTACCCCGCAGCACCGACCCCATCCTCGAGCGCCGGCGCCTCCCTCCGCAGGCCGCCACCGGAGCCCGGCCACGCGTTGTGGCGCCTCCGGCCCTTGCAGGGCCCTCGACCACGCCGTCCTCGGCCTGCGTCGCCTCGTCCATGAGTCGACCCTGCCGCCGAGCTTCTCCCTGCCTCCTCCCGTCAAGCCCTCCCTCTCCAACTCGATGCGCCGGCCTGCACCTCTTTGTCGACCCCAGCCGACCGCTGCCCCGGCAACCTCTCCTGCGCCGCCGTCCGCCCAGTTTTCCTCGCTGCAGGCCCTTCGACCTGGCGTCCTCTGCTGTTGTGCCCCGCCGCCACGCACTCATCGTCCCGCCTCTGCTCTTCTCCCTGTGCCGCCGGCGCGACCCAGCAGCCTGGCCCGGACCCGAGCCGCTATGCCCTCAGCGTCCACCTCGAGCTCTGCCACCCTGTCAGCGAGCTTGTCGCCGTCCTTCTGCCTGACCTCCTCCCGTGCTCCCGAGTGCGACACGCCTCCTCGAGCCTTCCCGTGTGCCGCCTGGAGTTGGTTTTTGCAGCCCTGTGGGATGACATCGCTAGCTGCATGTTCAGCAAGTGTGCGTGGTTGCTGTTTTGTAACACACGCTTAGCTCTCTGTTTTGCAGATCGTGTTGTTCTTGCCAGTATGTAGGCTTTTGGCTAGCTGCTACCTGCTAAGTGCTAGCGGTTGGACGTTTTCCTTCCTGTGCGCTTCCATCTGCCCGCCGAAGCCACCCGAACCATCGGCAAGGCCAACATGATCTTTTGTGACCCTGACCTCGAACAAGATCTCCACTGATTCGATGCCTCGGAACATCAAGATCTTTGCAAAGCCGTAGCCTGCTTGCCCGAGATGTTTGGCCGAGATCGACACCGTGACAAGTCTGAACCGAGCCCGACACCGACACTCGAGCACCTCGACCCGAAGACCACAGATGCGACAAGTACTCCTTCCCGGATCCGATGCCCGAGAACCCGGATGCCAAGGTCGCCAACACGGAACGCCAAGCTCTTCATCCCGAACGCCAAGACCGACTCGATGGCGCGGACCCGACAAGATCTTCGCGACGACAAGATCGACACTGACCAGGGCGAATCCGATGCGCCCTCCAACGCCAAACCAAGTCCTTCTTCCTAAGATGCCAAGCTCTCCTTCCGTTGTCCGAGAACGATCCCGTCGATCCAAACCCCAGATCCGGACCCTGAGACCGGACCCGAACCCCTGAAACCCCAAGATCTCCCGAACCCAGATGTGTGACCCTAAGCCTCTATTTTTATAATATGACATATACCTGTCGCATCATTAAATCATCATGCACGCATACTTGTCTGTGGTTTGGGGGCATTATGCCGATTCATCTCATAATTAAATATGGAGTGTTCTATGGGATATCTTTGTCTTATTCCGCCTCCATTTAAATTTGTGTAGCGAACCGATGCCCTGTTTCGCCTTGTTAATACAACATTTAAATTGCGGGGTATCTAAACAACATGAACCACCTAATTAATTATTGGGACCCCGGTTCCGCTTAATATTGCCTAATTGCACCGCATCTGCATCATGTCATAATCATGCTGGATCTTCTGCCGTAGTATTAAATATTGCATCTGGTGTTTCTTCTAGTGTTTGCTTCTTCGCGGATTAGGCCGATGAGTTGATGCGAGTATCGACAAGTTCTCCAAATATGAACCTCCGACAGTGTTTCCCAAGCGAGCATCTCTCCCCCTTCTACCTATTTTGCATTTATAGTCTTTATTTCCTCACGTTGATCTATTGCTATCAGTGTCTCGATGCTTTAGTGTTCCGTACTAGATATATCCCGTGCAGCCTCTATATTGCCTTGGACACCTCCTATTACCTGTTGTTTGGTAGATAGCTGGCCTTGCGAGTCGTAGTTGCTTGCTCAGGTGCGATCTTGTGTTGTCGAGTACCACGGTTGTTGGAATGCTGGCAGATGTTTATGGTGGAGTTGATCATGACTTTAAATACAACTATTAAAATGCTAGATATAACTAATGCAGAGGCATCGGTGGGCAATAGATGTTATTTGGTTCTTCCACACTCACTTGTGTCCCGTAGGACCCCGAGTACTTGATACCTGTTCCATGATTTTTCGCACTATCCACATCCGGGAGGCCTTATGGACCCCCCTGAGCCAGAGCTTGATTCATTTCTATTTCTTGGGGCCACAAACTAGTTTGGGGTTTTATTACTATCCTTTACTTATGCCATGCTTTACTGCTTTTTTTAAGATTGTGCGTGGAGCACCTGTACTGTTTTGTATCGCGCCACGTTTTCGCGGTATCGACAAGCCCAGTCACACTTTCGGGTTCCCAGTCGTTTACAGCCGTCGTCACAAACCCTGGGTCCATTCCGGAGCCGGCCAACTTCGTTGCGGGTAGCTTAGTGGGGTGACCCCCTGAAATATTTCATGAATCATGTGATCGCTTTGTCGTGAATGCCTTGTTGGGTTTTGAGTTGGTTTTTCCGAGGTTGATCGAGTGTGTGTTGCTATTTGTGCACCCCTGCAGGGTAAAACTTTCTGAAAGCCGTGTCCGCGGTTATGGATGACTTGGAGCACAGTATCTCGATCATAGACAAGCATAACTAAAGTAGTGCTATAAATATGACTTAATATGTGACTAGTAATCAGCTCAAGTATAACGGAATGGATAATTAAAATGCCAACAACTGGTGGATCTGTGGTGATCTGTGTCATGCTATACCTGCCTAGTAAGTATTGCAACTCCAATGGAATGTGATAAAAGTGCCAACAATTGCTGGGTTTTGGGATTCCTCTGGACAATTATATCTGACTAGTAAATGTTCCAACTACAACGGAATGGTGATTAAAACTGCCCGCTACTTATGCTATCAGGATGACTCATGTTATCTATATCTGACTAGTAAGTGTTTCAACTATAATCGAATGAATAAAACTGCCAACTGTGTGAGTTCCTCGGTTTGACTTCCTCGTTTGGTCTCGAGGGGGTATACTAGGATGGGTATGTTTGGTGTTACTATCAGGTTGGTTCCGAATAGGTCTTTCTTATCTATCTCTAATAGCCGACAGTTCACTGAGTCTCTATAGGTTGTTTAGTGTCGCTGCGTTGCCGCTTCAGTCCACCATACCTATGTAGGCGAGAGCCGCCGAATTCTAGCCTCGCCGTGTACTGGCCTCAGTACTGACGCTCCTCTTTTTCCTTTGCCCTTTGTCGGCACCCCTTTTGTTTTTAGCAGGTTTGAGATCGGCGTTGTTAGCAGGGTTACCCTTCCGGCTTGGCCTAGGAAGGGTTATGGATGCCATTGGTTATTCTTCAGGGCTCTTAGCCCCATTTGCATCTTGTTCGTACTCGGACGCTGTATCGTTTTCAAGGTGATTTGGATCTTTGTAGTGTATATCTATATTCTCGACTCGTTGAGTTGCTGTTGTATATATATCTGTTCTGTGGGTCCCATCAAGGACTATTGTGTAATGGTATTACTTTGTTTTCCACCCGCACGAAAGTGCCTGGTGGGCGTCCTTGAATCGTTTCTATGCGGGTTTGGCGGAAAGGGCTAAAACTTGCATAGGGCCGATTTGAGGGTGTTACAGTGTATTCGTGAGCGATGGATTTAAACTTCATATGCTTTCTCCAAAATTTGAGTAAATGCATATGTATATTTACTTAATAAGGGAGAAGTATGAAACATTTGAAAATGTTCAAATGATTTCAAGATGAAGTGGAAAATCATTGTAAAAAGAAAATAAAGAATTTAAGATTGGATCATAAAGGAAGATATTTGAGTTACAAGTTTAGCAAACCACCTAAGATTTGAAGAATTGTTCCATTAATTCATGTTTCTCGATAAACCACGGGAGTATGAAGTATCCGAAAAATGTAATGAAACCTTGTTTGACATGGTAGGATCAACGGTGTTGTTTATAAAATTGCCATTATATTTTAATGATTTAGCTTTAGTGACTACCTCTTTTACACTGAAAGAGCTCCATCATGATCCGTTGAAATGACACCATATGAGTTATGGTTTGGGACAAAACCCAAGCTGTCTTTTCTTAAATTTTGGTATGCTAGGCATAAGTAAAATGTTTACAACCAAAGTCAGATAAACACGTATTTGTAATTTATACCAAAGAATTGTTGGGTATTCCTCTATAACACGGAAGACAAAAGTGTTTGTTGCTTAGAACGTCAAGTTTCTTGAGAAGGAATTTTTCGTGAAAAGTTAAGTGGGAGGACAATAGAACTTTGATAAGGTTACTAAACCTAAGATATGTGTGCTGAGTTGCGCAGTGCCAAAAAGCGTCCTGGAGGCAGCCATAATGCTCATGTCTCCCGTGCCTCAAAGGTTATGGTCACGGAGATCTAAGTTCCTATTAAACCGCGTAGGTCTAGTAAACAATCAAATAGTAAGATTTGAGTTTGAATCATTATTGTTTGAAAAGGATGAACCGACTACATGCAAAGAAGCGATGATGGGCCTTGACTCCATCAAATGGCTTGAAGCCATAAAATCCGTGATAGTTCTATACACGAGAAACCAAGTTACTAGACTTGGAAGACCCTCTGGAAGGCATGAAGTCTATTAGTCATATTTGGATCTATAAAGAAACAGACGTGAATGTTTCACATCTATGAAATAGTCGACATGTTGGTAAAGAGTTTACGATCATGTTCAAAGAGTTGAATACGATAAGATTCGATCTTTTGTAGCGATATTTAGTCTGGATGGATTAGTGTAGCAACCACTACATATGTCAGTTGTTGTATATTCTAGTTGAACAAACAAAATAACGTTCTTCTAATAGAATGGTTTCCTAGGATGTGTACATGACACAGTCCGAGGGGTTTTGTTAAATCAAAGGATGCTAAAAAGGCAGGCAAACTTCAATGGTTGAAGTAAGCATCGGGGAGTTGGAATCTTCACCATGATGAAATTGTTAAAAGGTTTAATTTCAATGGTGATGATGAAGATGCTTGCATTTGCAAGAAATTAAGTGGGAGCACTGAGACATATTCCTAATACATTGTGTGTAAGACATATTGTTGATTGGAAATGATGTATATTTTATTTGACATGGGTTAAGAATTTCATTGAAATTAGATTTGGATGAAAGACTTAGGCAAAACCTAATATTTGGCATCAATGTCTATTTGGATAGATTGAGATGCTAATATGGTTATGCCAAATGTACATAGTGAAATATTGAATGAGTTCAATATGGAAACAATGAGAAAGGTTCTTGCCTCATGGATAAGGTTGAATCAAGATTCAAGTGTTTTGACACTTGATGAGTAAAATCACATGGATATCTTGATAAAATCACATGGATATCTTACTTGAGTTCCTGATGAGATTTCCCTCTACAAAGTCCATTAAAGATTTCCATTTTGGCAAGGTCTTTATGAAGACAATTCCTGATGCTGTAATTCAGATTTCTAAGTAGAATGGAGATCTGGAACCTGTTGAATGGCTTGAGGAAGCATGGTTTCGAATTGTTGGCATACCCATGAAGTACAAAGAGAAATCCACAGTTTTTTATGTGGCATCTCTAATTGGGAAACCTTTGGCAATGGACAGAAATAGCCTTAGGAATCTAGCTTATGTGAGGGTTAAGGTGGCTTGTAAAGATGTGACTTTAGTGACAAATACAAGAAGAGGAGAAATGAAAGGAGGGATTTATGAATTCAAGTACACAAGAGAAATTTTTGCTCTAGATGCCACACCAAATATACCTGTCTCTGTTGATGTGGGAGGTGGGAATATTCCAACTGCTCCAGTCAGTCAAGATGTCAATAGCAATAGACCTATGCTGACCCTAGTTACTACTTGGGGGGAAGGAGACAGTGGTTGGTATGGAACAGAATACACAGAATGAAAGTGCCAGAAATGATTGTCCTCGGGATGATCCCCAATAGTGTGCTGCCTGGGTGAAAGGGAAAGGGCGCATAGTTGAAGGTGAAAGCTCTGGAAATATAGATGACATGTATTTTGGTGCTCGAGTGGCTCAAATTTGGCCAAGTGGAGGATCTGGTGGTAGAATTTCAATTCGGGAGCCAGCTGTGAATACTGCTGGCAATATAAATGAGGGCAGTGTCACTGATACAGGCAATACCAAGCAGCATAATGCAGTTGTTGACCAGGGTCAGGAACAGATGATGGGTGAGGTGCATATGGAGGTGGCTCAGGCTCTGGCCCCATAGTAAATTGGGGCTGTGGTGAATCCAGATGATCCAAATGGTGGTGGACAGACCTTCCAGAAGTTTGTGCAAGATCTGCTCCAGAATAAAAGAAGTGATAAATATTATGAATACAGGAGACAATATGGTCATTTGCTGGAGCAAATTGAAGAAGAGCAAGGGGTGCTGGAGATGAAAGTGATGGAGGAGATGGGGAGTCTGGTAGTGCAAATAGCTCCTCTGCTGAGAGTGGTGTTGATGAGGAGAGCAATCCTCCTGTAGAACATCCTATGGTTGGGGTTGAGGCTCCTATTGAAAGTCAGGAACAAGTGGTTCTTCAGGTTGGATCTTCTCAACCAGAAAATTTGTCCCAGGAGAGCCAGGGTTCACGGCAGGAACAGGTTGCTACTCAAGAGGATACAGTGCATCAGGTTCCTCATACCAGGGTAAGAGAAAGACTATCTCATCTAGGAGGGGGCCCTAATATGAATGAAAGAACCATGAGGCAAAATACACCAAGAGACCTGTCAGGTACTAATCTAACCTTTTATAACTCTTTTGCTACCCTAGATGATGATGATATTATGCATAGGGCTTTAAAAATGGGCGTATATTCTTCCTCTCTATCTTTTGAGTTTATTAGCTCCTTGAAAGACCTAGAAATTGCTAGACATAACTTAGATGGGAAAAAAGTGAGAGAACATAGGAAATTGTAGAACAGGAAATGCAGGTTGAGTTCCTGGGATGGAAGAGTGATCATGAAGAGGAAGAGGAATTTACTCCAGTGATATCCAGGAAAAATAGAGGAAAAGGAAGTTGGTTGGTTCTAGTGGAGGCAGTCAATGTAAGTTCAAAGTTGCTGCTGTGAAGGTTAGCAACTACCACCCTATGAGTGGAGTTGTATCTGGAAAAAGAGAAAGGAAAACAGTGTTATGATATGTGGTATTCTAAACTGTAGAGGGGTTGGCAAGAAAGGAATGAGTTATTATTTGGTAAACTTGATGCAACAGGAGCAATTGGACTTTATAGGGTTGCAGGAAACTATGAAGAAAGATTTTTCTACTGAGTTTTTCAGGAAAATTGATCCTATGAATCAATTTTCCTAGAGTTGGTTGCCATCTGTTGGAAAATCTGGGGGTATTCTGGGGGGGGCTAAGATCCTCCAGATTGGATAATTGTGGATCATCTGTGGGGAGATTTCATGTCAAGATGAAAGTATATGATGTAAAATTACAAATATATTGGCATTTAGTGGTAGTTTATGGTGCAGCACAGGAAGAACACAAGGAAGCTTTTTTGATAGAATTGGCTGACATTTGCAGGGATCAATCTCTTCCCTTGTTATTAGGAGGGGATTTCAATATCATGAGATTTTCTTCTGAGAAAAACAGGAATCATGTCCTAGGCACATGGAGCCATGTCTTCAATAACATCATTAATACATATGGTCTGAGAGAAATACAGATGTCAGGGAGACAATTCACCTGGTCCAACAATCAGAAAATTCCCATCTTGGAGAAACTAGACAGGATTCTCATTGTAAAGAATGGGAATCTATCTTTCCTTTAGTTATTGTACATAAGCTAACCAGGGAAGTCTCTAACCATAGTCCTTTGGTTGTTGACACTATGGAGGGACAAAATGTAGGTAAAAAAGATTTCAGGTTTGAAAAAGGATGGTTGACAAACCCTGAGCTTATATAGAGAATTGAAAAAGTTTGGAATAAGCCTATTAGATGCAAAAATAGTCTGGATAGAATACAGAAGAAATTGAAGAATGTGAGGAATGATCTTAAAGGTTGGGGTGCTCATATCAGGGGGCAGGAGAAGAAAATGAGAAAACAGTTAACTGATGAGTTGCAGAAATTAGAAAGCATCGAGGAGCTGATTTTGCTGAATAAGACACAACAAATTCGTAAGGCTCAGATTCAATAGCAGCTCTTCGAAATATTTGAAAAAGATGAACAATATTGGCAACAGAGATCAAGGGATTCGTGGCTAATTAAAGGAGATAGTAACACTGAGTATTTTCATAGGGTGGCTAATGGTGTTAGAAGGAAGAAAATGATTTATTCTTTGCAAAGTGGAGATGGTGAGATCAAAGGGACCTATGATCTCTTGATTTATGCCCTGCTGAAGGTTTTGCCATCAGGTTGTCTGATGATAATTGGGAGAATTGGGAAAAGCTGAATGACTATGATAGAGAAGAAATGAGCAGACCTTTCACAGAGGAGGAGATTAGGGAGGTTGTGAATCAGATGGAAAAGAACAAAGCTGCTGGCCCTGATGGGATGCCAGTAGAGTTCTATCAACTTTGCTGGCATGTTATCAGGGGTGATATTATGGAAGCATTTGAGGATTTCCATTCACATAAAATTGATCTGAGCAGTATCAACTATGGCACAATTACGTTGATACCAAAAAGTGAGGATCGTAATGTAATACAAAAATTCAGACCTATTTGTCTGCTGCATGTGCTCTTCAAAATCTTTACAAAATCCCTCACTATTAGGTCTGAACCTGTGATGAATAAGTTGATAGATACCTGTCAGACAACTTTCATCAAAGGGAGATATATTTCAGATGGGGTCACTCTTTTGCATGAGATCTTGAAAGAATCCAGAGTTCAGAAACAATAGGGGGTAGTGTTAAAGTTGGACTTTGAGAAGGCATATGACAAAGTCAACTAGGAGTTTTGTTTCATTGTTGTAAATAGAAAGGCTTCAGTGAGGATTTGTTGATCTGGCTAAAAAGTGTTGTTACAATGGGGACCTTGAATGTGAAGGTGAATGGTGAAATGGGTCCTTATTTTGGGAGTCATAAAGGGGTCAGGCAGGGGGATCCTTTCTCTCCTTTCTTATTGAATATGGCTGGAGATTGTTTGGCTAAAATGGTGTTGAATTCCCAGGCAGGTGGCCTCATAACTAGGTTGGCAGACAATCTGTTTGCTAAAGGCATTGCTATTTTACAATATGCTGATGACACTATTCTATTCATCAAGGATGATGTGGAGGGGGATAGAAATTTTAAATTGCTTTTGTATCTCTTTGAAGCTATGTCGGGTATGAAAATCAATTTTGAAAAAAGTGAGGTGCTGTTGATCTTAGAAGATGATGAGAAACAAGGGATGTATGCAGACCTATTTAATCGTCAAACTGGTGAATGGCCAATCAAATACATGGGCCTACCTGTCTGTAGTAGAAAATGTTCTGTGGCTGAGTTAAAGTTCATTGGAGAGAGGCTGTGCAAGAAGATGGATGGTTGGATGGGAGGTGCTTTATCTATTGGAGGAAGATATGTGAAAATCACTGCCTATATGTCAAGTATAGGAGTTTACCCTATGTCTATGTTTCTTCTACACAAAACAAATGTGGAGGAAATAGAGAAACCCACCAGAGCTTTCTTCTGGTATGGGAAGTCAGGCAGGGAAAAGTATCAAATGGTGAAATGGAAATATATTTGCAGACCTAAAGAAAAAGGTGGTTTGGTATAAAAAATATAAGGATTTTTAATATCAGTCTGTTATATAAGTGGTGGTGGAGATTGGAGGCTGAGGAAGGGCCTTGGCATATTTTTGTGAGAAGGAAATATCTAGGCAGTGGGGGAATCTATTCTGTGAGACATAAACAATCTGACTCTGCTTGTTGGTCTGACCTGCTGAAAGTAAAAGACATTTATCTTTCTGGGAGAAGGATGATTGTTGGAAATGGCATGAGGACACATTTTTGGGGTGATGCTTGGTGTATGGATGCTCCTTTGAAAATCATTTTCCCTGAGCTATTTGATATTTGATGTGATCAGAATGTGTTAGTTGCTGTCATGGCTGCAAGAAATTGGCACTGCTCCTTTAGAAGGGTGCTGGGTGGTGACAAACAAGAAAAATATAACAGGTTACAGATTATTGTGAGGGGAGTTTCCTTGTCATCTGGGGTGGATAGACCCAGGTGGTTGTGGAATAAGAGTGGCTCCTTCACTGTTAAATCAATGTATAATCATATTTCCATCAGAGGTGTAGATAGGAGTTTTAAACATCTGTGGAAAGCTAAAATCCCTTTGAAAATCAAGATATGGCTATGGCTAATCTGGCACAATGCCATACCCACAAAGGACAATATGAAAAAAAGGAAGTGGACTGGAGATACAAGCTGTTGGTTTTGTGATTAGGAGGAATCTATTGGTCATCTATTCTTTACCTGTGGGGCTGCAAAATATGTAGGGGGGGTAGTTGCAAAGTCAGTAGATGTCGTGGATAGTCCTGGGTCCTTCTCATGGTACTTCTGGTGGATTCCGAGACATCTTTGTGTTAGTCGTAATATTCAAATTATGGCATTAGCATCTATCTATTGGGCCATTTGGAAGCTCAGAAACAGGGCCTGTTTTGAACAAAAACTGATTAACTCCCCTGTTGATTTAATCATGTTTGCCTGTGTCTTTATCAAATACTAGGCAGGTCTTCACAATGAAGATGAGAGGGAGGCACTAAGGAGTGGTGCTGAATTTTGGAAAGGAATGATTTGGCTGATGCTGAGGCCATGGATACAGCCCCAGTTCCGCTGCTGGGATTGCCATCTACTAGTAGGAAATGTGCAAGATCCCCAAAAGATGCTGAGAAGGAGGAATGATGTTCTTTTCTAGAGATGCAAAAACAACAAAGTTTCTAGGATGCCTGTCTGAGTTGCTATTCATGAGGGTGCTTGAAGTGTCTTTTTGTGGGGGGGGGAGGGGGGTCTATCTGATCTCTCTTGCTCTTTTATTGTCTGGATGTAAAACACTAGCGTTATGTGGTGGCTCTTGCGTCTCTCTATCCATCTCTCCTGATCTTTGCTATCTTTTTGCGTAGATCTGTCCGTATATAGTGTTAAGCTCCAGGAGCTTAGAAAACCTGACACCTTTTGTGTGGTGGACGTGAGGATGTTTGTTCCATTATTTGTTGATAGTGGAACCTGATCCCTATGTCATGGGGATTGTATGGAAAAAAGTGTTTTGACAGTTGGTGAGTGAAATCACATGAATATCTTAATCAATCATTCCGTGATATGTACATATCCAGATATGTCCTATGCTCTAAATGTTATGAGCATATACCAGGGTGACTCATAAGATGATCATTGGACAATAGTAAGAATATGCTTATAATCTTTGGAAAAACTAAGAATATATTTTGTATATAGAAGTGATAAATAGTTCATTGTAAGGTGTTACATTGACACTATACATATATTTCATTGTAAGGTGTTACATTTTCACTATACAAATAGTTCATTGTAAGGTGTTACATTGGAACTAAACAAATAATTCATTTTAAGTGTTACATTGATACTAGTTTTGTCACCAGATACAGAACAAGTTTATCTCAATTCAGGCTATAGGTTAATGTGGCACAATGTAATGGAAGGAAGTTCCATGATGGATTTGGATAAGTTCCAAAAGGTTAAGGACATTGTGATGTATACTACAACGAAAGGCTAAGTATAAGACTTCTATGGTAGCAGCAAAGGAACTAGGTGTGGTTCAATGGGATAGTACTATGAAGATATATTGTATGACAATTATATCAACATCTTTTAAAACCCCAAGGAACTAAGGTGTCACCAAATTTATACAAATCCACCTCATTTGAGAATGAGTGATGCGTAGAGACGCAAAGACTTGCAAATACACACAGACCTAAAACTTTCAGATCCGGGATTATGTTTACCACTAGAAAACGCGTATATACAACACCAAAGTTCCATATGAGTTGAATGCGCAAGTTTTTTCAAACTAAATTATTGACTCTAGTGCAAGTGGGAGACTGAAAGGAATATGCCCGAGAGGCAATAATAAAGTGGTTATTATCTTATTCCATGTTTATGATAAATGTTATTTCCACTACAAGAAAAGTTGGCTTTTACAATGGATGATTTTCGTGGTTGAAGGCCCGTTTTTCATGGCTAAAAAGTCTTCTATGACGGATGCCCATCATGGTAAAAGCCCCGTTGCAAAACAATCTACCACGGTTTTTTCCTGACCGTGGCGGATCGCACCCTTCAGCCACGAAAACTTGTTCCGTTGTAGATCTGTTCACCTTCAAGTTCCATTTCACGACAAAGGGACTGACCTCAGTTGTTAGTTGATACATTGCAAATGTATCTATAATTTTTGATGTTCCATGCTTGGTTTTATCTACTTTCTTGTGTTTTGTCCACACTTTGGAGTACTTTTCATATGATTTCTTGGACTAACCTATTAACAAGAGCCACAGTGCCAGCTACCTGTTTTCTGGTATTTTTGGTTCCAGGAGAGTCAGAAAATGAATATTCTCGGAATTGGACGGGACAAAAGCCAAAGTCATTATTTTACCGAGGGACACCTAGAGCTAGAATACGAGACGGAGAGGGGCTGGGGCTCGGCCACATCACCTGGCCGCGCGGCCAGGCCTGGCCCGCGCCAGGGAGTGGTCTGGCCGCCCCAGGCACCCCCTCGGCCTCTCCTTCCGCCTATATATTGCCTATGATATGGAAACCCTAAGGACCCGATCAAAAATCCACGAAAGAGTCTGTAGCCGCCGTCATCTCCATCCCTAGATCGGGAGGGATCTGAAGCTCTTCCCGGCACCCTGCCGGAGAGGGGAATTCACCCTGGAGGCCTTCTTCATCATCATACAAGCCTCCGGTGTGATGCGTGAGTAGTTCATCTCTGGACTACGGGTCCATGTAGTAGCTAGATGGCTGGTTCTCCTCCTTTGTGCTATCATGTTTAGATCTTGTGAGCTCCGTCCATGATCAAGATCATCTATTTGTAATTCTGCATGTTGTGTTTGCGGGGATCCGATGGATATTGAGATGCTATTTTAGATTGATTATTGATTCTATCATGTCTTTGTTATTTGTGATCTTGCATGCTTTCCGTTGTTAGTAGCTATCTTGGCCAAGTAGATGCTAGCAACTCCAAGAGTTAGTATCTATGCTCGATATTGGGTTCATGCCTCTGGTAATCTGGGGAAGTGACAGAAATCTCTAAGGTACTAGATGTGTTGTTGCTACTAGGGAGAAAACAACAATCCTTTGTCCATAGAACAATCATATTGTTTACTTTACATGCAATTCGTAATGCAATTATCTGTTGCTTGCAACTTAATACTGGAGGGGGTTCGGATGATAACCGGAAGGTGGATTATTAGTCATAGATGCAGTTGGATGGCGGTCTATGTATAATGTTGTAATGCCCAATCAAATCTCAAAGGAGTCAAGATGAGTAGTATATGCTTGTATGCTTTCTCGATGTTTGTCAATTGCCCCGCTGTAATTTGTTCACCCAACATGTTATCTATCTTAAGGAGAGCCACCTCTAGTGAACTATGGACCCCGGTCCTCTCTTTTACTTTCAATCTACAATCAATTGTTTACTTCTTTGTGTTTACTTTCTGCAAACTATTACTTTCTTCCACTCGATACATTTAATCCTTTGTTTTCAGAAAAATTGGTGAGATTGACAACCTCATCGCAAGTTGGGAACAGAGTTCTATGGTTGTGTTGTGCAGGTCTCCACGTTGCTGCTGGCACCAGTAGTGCGCCCTGCCAAAGTTCATCTAGCTACATCTTTGGGGTGTTTCCTTGCTCCTACTGGATTGATAACCTTGGTTTCGTAACTGAGGGAAAACTTACTGCTGTGCTCATCGTACCTTCCTCTTGGGGTTCCCCAACAAGCTCGTTAGTACACGAGTCAGCAAGTACTTTTTTTAGCGCCGTTGCCGGGGAGTCAAGGACATCTTCACAAGAGGAGTCCCTCATAACCAATCTATTTACTTTGTTGTTTTTGTTTTGCTTAGTTTACTTTTGCTTTTCTTTCTTTAATAAAAACACAAAAATTAGTTTTACAAGTTTGCTTTCTTTAATAAAAACACAAAAAATGACTACTCATGAAAACACTAAGTTGTGGGACTTCACTAGCACCAACAACAATGATTTTATGAGCACACCTATTGCTCCACCTGTGCCTGAAGCTACTTTCTTTGAAATAAAACCTGCTTTACTCAATCTTGTTATGAGAGAACAATTTTCTGGTATTGGTAATGAAGATGCTGCAGCCCATCTAAATAACTTTGTTGAACTTTGTGAGATGCAAAAGCATAAGAATATAGATGGAGATATCAATAAACTTAAATTGTTTCCTTTCTCTTTGAGAGGGAAAGCAAAAGAATGGTTGAATTCCCTAACTAGAAATAGTATTGATTCTTGGACTAAGTGCAAAGATGCTTTTATTGGAAAATATTATCCTCCTGCTAAGTTTATATCTATGAGAAGTGAAATAATGAAGTTTAAACAATATGATAATGAACATGTTGCTCAAGCTTGGGAAAGAATGAAATCTTTGGTAAAGAATTGTCCCACTCATGGACTGACTGCTTGGATGATCATCCAAACTTTTTATGCAGGATTGAACTATTCTTCAAGAAATCTATTGGATTCTGCTGCTGGAGGTACCTTTATGACCATCACTTTGGGTGCTGCAACAAAGCTTCTGGATAATATGATGGTTAACTACTCCGAATGGCATACTGAAAGAGCTCCACAAGGTAAGAAGGTACAATCTGTTGAGGAAACCTCCTCCTTGAGTGATAAGATTGATGTTATTATGTCTATGCTTGTTAATGGGAAATCCCATATTGATCCAAATAATGTTCCCTTAACTTCTTTGGTTGCTCAATAAGAGCAAGTTGATGTGAACTTTATAAGAAATAATTTTAGCAACAATGCCTACAGGAATAATTTTGGTAACAACAATTATAAGCCATATCCTCCCAACAATGGTAATGCTTATGGAAATTCCTACAACAACAATAGGAGTGCTCCCTCTGAACTTGAAGTTATGCTTAAGGACTATATTAGTAAACAAACTGCTTTCAATAAAACTATTGAGGAAAAAACTCTCTAATGCTGAAACAAATATAGCATTTTTGGCTGAAGCTCAATCTTCTTTGAATAAAACAGCTGCTAAACCTGAAACTATTGATAATCCCTTTGCAGCTACTAATGCCATACAAGTAAGAATTGATGAAAATGTTATACTATTAGCTGAATTGTATGCTAAGTGGGAAAGAGAGATGAATTTGCTAGAAACATTAGTGTTTCTACTATCACTACCACTAGGGTTGAAGCTAGTAATAGCTCTACTACTTTAGATGATAATTACGATTTTGATCTTGATGGTGCAATATCTCTGAAGTTATTAAGTTCCTACAAAAGCTTGCTAAAAGTCCTAATGCTAGTGCTATGAATATGGCCTTTACAAAACACATTACTGATGCTCTCATAAAGATTAAAGAAGAAAAGATGAAACATAAAGCTTCTATTCCTATAAAACAAGAATATGGTTGGGAACCCATCATTAATATGAAAGTGAATGATTTTGATTTCAAAGCTTTATGTGATCTTGATAGTAGTGTTTCTACTATGCCTAGAAGGATTTATGATATGCTTGATTTACCACCACTTGAAGATTGTTATTTGAATGTCCCACTTGATGATAATGCTAAAAAGAAACTTATGGGGAGTACTAATGATGTTCTTATTATGGTTAACAATGCCTATGTCCCCGTTGATTTCTATGTTTTGGATGTTGAATGCAATGCTTCTTGTCCTATTACTTTGGGAAGACCTTTTCTTAGAACTGTTGGTGCCATTATTGATATGAAACAAGTCACCATTAAATATCAACTCCCACTCAATAAAGGTATAGAACACTTCCCTAAGAAGAGAGAGAAGATTTCTTTTGCCTCTCCTATGAAAACAAAATTTGCTCTTAATGCTTCTTCATTTGAGAACACTTGATTCTTTTTCTTGCTTCTTATGCCTACCTTAAAGGCGTTAAAGAAAAGTACTTATTGGGAGATAACCCAAAAGTTTTAGATAAGTCTTGGAAGTTATTACTTCAATAATAACCGCTCCTTATCCTTTTTATTTTCTTTTTTTGCCAAGAGTAACCTCTAATGAGAAATAAGTAATGATTGGGAAAGTTGCTGTCCCGAAACAGAAATCTGTGCTTCACCGTAAAAACTCATGTAAAATATCTGTATGTCCTTTTGAGGCGTGAATTTTTGTGCTTCTTCCCCAGGTTGTTATATAACTTTAGTTAGTTCAACACTCTTTGATTTGAGCAACAGAAGGTCTTCGAAAAAATTCGTCTTTACCTGCTGGTCTGTTTTGACAGATTTCTGCCATTATTTGCATTTGCTTTTTGTTGGTTCCTTTTTGAGTTCTTTTGGGGAATTGAGATTTTTGAGGGAAGTTCTATAGTAGATTGTGTTTTAATGGAAGTTTTATTGGTGTTAGAACTGAACCTAAAGACCTATTATCTTGAGTGCACTAATGCAGCTAATAAAGATTGTGTGAAGTTTTGTATGAAGAAAGAATTTCAGGTGTATGGAAGAAATGAGTAATGAGATGAAGAATGGACTAAAGCTCAAGCTTGGGGATGCCACGCATGTCACCCCAAGAAATATCCAAGAAGTACAAGCATAAAATCTTGGGGATGCCCAAGGCATCCCCCTCTTCATCAATAAAATCTCAGGTTTCTTGCAAACACTTCATTTTTATTGTTTCACGCATAGTTGTGTTATTCTTGGAGCGTCTTCTTTTTCGTTTTCGTTTTGGTTTTTCGTTTGCTTTGTTTGCTTAGTTTGCTGAATAAATTGGTTGGACCCCCTCTTTCATACATTGGTTTTCAAATAGTTTGGTTTGGATTGGAAAAGAGTAGGAAAGTTCATGCTTAAGTGTTAAAGAGAGCTTGATTTTGACTGTGGCCTATGATTTGTCATGCCATGCTTGATATTTTTTTGGGTTTATGCTTAGTATTCTTTCATGTAGCATGACTTGTTATAAACAATTGAGATTTCTTAATGTGCCTTTGAAGAATCATGCGTTGTTTTAGCATATTAAAGCATAGTATTGTGGGATTCTCCTTTGATGCTTTATTTGGGTTAACTTGGCGCATGCTCACACCATGTTATGACTATCCCAAGTCACCATAAGACTTTATGATCCTTTAGTTTTCAACTTGTAGTATCACTTTATGCTTTGATCAATGATGTTTTGTCGCTCCGCATGATTTTGGCCATTATTGCTCTCTTAGTTTGTCGCTCCCAGTCTTTTGCTAGCCTCCGCAACCAAGTATGAGTTCCACTCATGCATCCAACTCCTTAAACCAAGTTATTCCAAAGATTCCACCATACCTACCTATTAGCATTTGCTATTCCAAGTATATTCATGTGTTTATCTACCTTCCGAATTAAACTTGTTATGAGAAAACTAGTGATTAAAGCTCTCACGAACTTGATGGCACACTTTACTTTTCTTGCCCTTAATAAACTTGAACCATCGTGTCGTCTATGTTGTATATGCTTGCACTTATTTGTTGGGGATTAGTAGAACCATGCTGTCATGGGGAACGCTTTCAACATTGCACTAGTACTTTGTACCTAGTTGATATCATGCTCTTTTGTCTATGGATGTCGTCGGTGTGAAATGAAAGGGGAGCTTGTAAGTCCATGGAGTTATGTATGTGTGTTAGAGAAACTCCTGGGCCGCTGGTCTAATCCATGCTGACATGGTGGAAACCTGCAGCGTAACCATAATGAGCTGTCTATGAACCATTTTTCTTATAAAAAAAAGAGAGTCCGATATTGAGAAAAAAGAGAAAAAGAAAAAAAGGAGATTATGAAAAGAGGAAAGAGAGAAAAAAGCACCATATTCCCATGGTAAATAAGAAGATTGCTGAGATGCTCATTGTTTTCTTGCCTTGTCATTTTGATATGGGGATTCTTCCATATCATCGGGCAAGGGGTACCCCGTTGGCGGTTCTCTATGATACACATGTACTTACGATGATAAGAACTTACCGGTGACTAAACTTGAGTAGCATGAGGAGTGGCCCTCGTATTCAAGGACATGAGATTTTCAACTTATACTTCGTCAAGCATATACACCATAGTTTGTTCACTTTAACCTTAATCACTTCAAGATGCTTATGATAGGGGCAATGAGAGCTGAAAGCTATTAAGTACCATTATTTTTGGAAGCTCTTTATGAGACTTGAATCACTACTTCCTTCTATGAAGGCCTTTCTTCCACTTATATATTGAGTCTCCACCTTCTATCTTTATGCACTTACTTTGAGAGCATAGTGGCCATTCTTAGTTCTATGTGCATTGTCCCAAGACTTGTTGATTGATGCATACCTTGATATTGCTTGTTTTAAACTATTTGTATCTAGTCACTCTTATGAACTTTGAAGGTGTCCTATGCATTTATGTTTGCTACTCTATCAGGGACAAGCTGAATATACTATGCTATGTTTTCTTTATGTGAAACAAACAAACGTCTTGCAAAGCATTGTTATGCATGAATCTTTTGTTTGTGCCTTTTCATGTTGCAACATAGTTTCTTTGTCTTATTACTAGAACTTTGTCTTTCATGTTATGATTGAAGTACTATGATCCCAGCTTTGAATGTTTTACAAATACTTTGATCAAGTTTATGATGGTGCATGTCACCTCAAAAATTATTCTTTCTTTTTATCACTTACCTACTCGAGGATGAGCAGGAGTTAAGCTTGGGGATGTTGATACATTGCAAATGTATCTATAATTTTTGATCTTCTGTGCTTGTTTTTATCTACTTTCTTGTGTTTTGTCCACACTTTGGAGTACTTTTCATATGATTTCTTGGACTAACCTATTAACAAGAGCCACAGTGCTAGCTGCCTGTTTTCTACTATTTTCGGTTCTAGGAAAGTCAGAAAATGAATATTCTCGGAATTGGACGGGACAAAAGACATAGTCATTATTTTACCGATGGACACCTAGAGCCAGAATACGAGACGGAGAGGGGCTGGGGCCCGGCCACACCACCTGGCCGTGCGGTCAGGCCTGGCCCGCGCTAGGAGGTGGTCTGGCTTCCCCAGGCACCCCCTCGGCCTCTTTCTTCCGCGTATATATTGCCTCTGATACGGAAACCCTAAGGACCTGATCAAAAATCCACGAAAGAGTCTGCAGTCGCCGGCATCTCCATCCCAGATCGGGAGGGATCTGAAGCTCTTCTCGGCACCCTGCCAGAGAGGGGAATTCACCCTAGAGGCCTTCTTCATCATCATGCAAGCCTCTGGTGTGACGCGTGAGTAGTTCATCTCTGGACTACGGGTCCATGTAGTAGCTAGATGGCTAGTTCTCCTCCTTTGTGCTATCATGTTTAGATCTTGTGAGCTCCATTCATGATCAAGATCATCTATTCGTAATTCTGCATGTTGTGTTTGCGGGGATCCGATGGATATTGAGATACTATTTCAGATTGATTATTGATTCTATCATGTCTTTGTTATTTGTGATCTTGCATGCTTTCCGTTGTTAGTAGCTATCTTGGCCAAGTAGATGCTAGCAACTCCAAGAGTTAGTATTTATGCTCGATAGTGGGTTCATGCCTCTGGTAATCTGGGGAAGTGACAGAAATCTCTAAGGTACTAGATGTGCTATTGCTACTAGGGAGAAAACAATAATCCTTTGTTCATAGAACAATCGTATTGTTTACTTTACATGCAATTCGTAATGCAATTATCTGTTGCTTGCAACTTAATACTGGAGGGGGTTCGGATGATAACCTGAAGGTGGATTATTAGTCATAGATGCAGTTGGATGGCGGTCTATGTATAATGTTGTAATGCCCAATCTAATCTCAAAGGAGTCAAGATGAGTAGTATATGCTTGTATGCTTTCTCGATGTTTGTCAATTGCCCCGCTGTAATTTGTTCACCCAACATGTTATCTATCTTAAGGAGAGCCACCTCTAGTGAACTATGGACCCCGGTCCTTTTTTTTACTTTCAATCTACAATCAACTGTTTACTGCTTTGTGTTTACTTTCTGCAAACTATTACTTTCTTCCACTCGATATGTTTAATCCATTGTTTTCAGCAAAACCGGTGAGATTGACAACCTCATCGCAAGTGGGGGACAAAATTCTGTGGTTGTGTTGTGCAGGTCTCCATGTTGCTGCTGGCACCGGTAGTGCGCCCTGCCAAAGTTCAGCTAGCTACACCTTTGGGGTGTTTCCTTGCTACTACTGGATTGATAATCTTGGTTTCATAACTGAGGGAAAACTTACTGTTGTGCTCATCATACCTTGCACTTGGGGTTCCCCAACGAGCTCGTTAGTACACGAGTCAGCAGTAGTTCTCAACCACAAATACTAAGCATCTTCATGACTTTCTCCTTATTTTCTATGCAGTGCTCCAGTCGAACTAAAATTTCTTCTAACTTTGTGATCAAACGTTCATTGTATACACTTAGGGCAGATGATAACGATTGTTTAGCTTGGAGTTGTTCCTATAGAACTTGAATATGCAAAGAAATGGCCTTGGAGTTTGACTTGAACTTGAACTTGGAATTTGACGAGCTTGTTGGGAACCCAGCATTACACAGCAACATATTCTTGGCTATAGCACCACGTTGTAGTATCTTGGAAAATAAATCGACACATTCTTTTGGAGTTTTTACTGAACAGTCTTTCCCAGGATTTGCCAACTCCTCTTTCAATTCAGCCTGGAAAGTTTTTAGTTGATAGACATGTGTAAGAGAAGTGAAGTTACTACAGAGAAACATGCAGACAGGTTTAACATGTGCATGAACTGCTATAATTGGCAGTGCTGATAACACATCTTATACACTTCAATAAAAAGATCTTTTTGTTGTGTATCTTTTTTGATGTCATTTACTAACAAGACTAAAAATGTGGCTTCCTGTGTAAACACTGTGAGGTGCATGATATGCCAACTGTTTGTACAATTCATAACTGAAACTGACTTTAGTTGCAAATTATGAAGGAAAATGAAAACAAAACTGAGAAGCAGTCCAAACAAGGTTGCATATCAAACTTATACATACAAATCACTGCAAGCGCAACATCACAAAATGCAGAGGAGACTTACAACAACTTTCTTTACAATGACACCATATCTATCCGTCTGGCATCCCTCAAATTTCTCCAGCATAATCAACTATTTTTTTTAGATCCCCATTAGACTTCGTCTGCATTTGGACGGGCGAAAATAAATTGCATCACATGGTGGAAACAGAGGTTGAAAGATAAGATGCATACAGATTCCACAACATCAATTACATACTTATTTAAAATATATAGTACAAAACAACAGGTCCTTACCAATTGGTAGAGCTGCCCAATTATGCTGCGGGATCATGTGCGACTTAGTACTCGTACTTTATTACGGCTAGAACAGTTCCTTTGAGCGATGGCCTACAAAATGAGACTTGTAAAACACATGCATAAATACGAATTGACAATGCGATCTAGTCTCAGTCTTCTCAAAGCATACCCCATTCTTTTGATCAAGCTAGTGGTGGAGAAGATCACCCCACTGATTGCCAGTCATGTGATCCACATGAGATGTTCTTGTAACATCCTTAAAACACTTGCCAGAGAAGTGTCGCTTCTTTAGCCTGTGGTGCTGTTGGCACAAACATGCGGAGAATATGCTTTTGACAACAACCTTTACTGCCTCGTTATTCTCATCGAACATGAAAAATCTCTGTAGACAACAATGAAGAGCATATATAACAAACGACAAGCTAAGAAGACAAGGGATAGAGCAATGGAGTATGTCCAAGAGACAGAGGACTTACATGTAACTTCTTTAGTAAACCTTCAAAATGCTTAGGGGGTATTTCGGTGGTGTTTCCATGAGAGAAAGATGGGAATATCATTTCTCACGAAACACCTGTGATCGATGCAATATAAGAAGATTCATGTGGATCCAGTGGCCTTCTGAATCCTGCTATAGATGTGATCGGAAGTCTTGATTTAGTTATTTCAAGCATCTGCTCAAGATTTTTTCCCATCGTTGGCCCCCTTGTTAATCTTCGTCATAGTGCAACTAAAAAATTTACATCAAAATATCAATGTATACATATTACATATAAAAGGGCATGCTACTACTAGTCTCTGAACATATAACAAATTTGGTGTCAAGCTCATTTGCAAGGGAGTATAGTATATGTCTCTGTCAGTACTAAAGGTCGTTGGGAGATCATAACCAGTTCGTTGATGAGAACCTGCTATTGAAACTGGTTATGCTGCCAATTCTTCCTGGGTAACCGGATGGGCTACTGGCGGTTGTGGGTTGTGTATTTTTCTATTTGCAGCCGCCAGTGCAACTGGACCAACTGGTGCGGGATTAGGACGAAACTTTTTATGCTGATGTTTTGCATTATTGTCTTTTTTGGCATGGTTGTCATTTTCAACTAGATTAAGTAGAGTCTGAGATCTTGTTCTGACTCCGTTTCCTGCATTGGAAGCAAATAGCTTTTCAGATTTATCATGGAATCGTGTGAAAAAAGAAGAAATTATTAGGAGTTCTTGTAGAGGTTGACAACTCGAAAAGCAATGATTCCCATCACAACTCTAGTACAGTACTTCCGCTATGAGTACTCTAATCATATCTAACCCTGAGTGAGAAGAAAACACATGAAGTTCCAATACAATCGACTAACCTGCAGGCTTGACTATAATACTGATAACATAACTAGCAAGGCCTGCCTGGTTATACTCTAAACAAGGAGCCATGACATACTAATTCGGCTTAGGACGTCAGCTAGAGGTGACGTATATCAGTTGTGCTATCTATAAACCTGTACGCCCCAACTAGAATCATTTTAGGAGATATTCCACAGATGTCAGAGGAGCTTTATAACGATGGTAATGAAGGCTCTAGCAAACTTTAGTAACGATCGAGTATATGAGCAAGATGCAGTACACTACAACAAATGATGAAGTACTTTTGATAGTAATAAGGTGCACAACAAAAGGAAGCATAAAGTGTGCAACAACATTCCTATGGGAGGAGACGAGTTTATGCTTCACATTAGTGCGGTCGAACAGGGGGCGCGTCGTTTTCCCATCTCTCAGGTGCCGGAGACCAGGGAGTCCGTGAAGCAGATGGGACTGTGCAGCGACCGTACCGTGTTTGCCGGTGATGTTGTGCACGCTCCGGCACGGTGGTCGTCGTCATGGGGAAGCCGCTCCATCTTGCTAAACAAGGGAGTGGTGCCTTTGGTCACAACAGTACCTGGTGAGGAGGCAGTGGTGGTGGGGAGGGACGGCGGTGCAAGGCCACGTTCCGGCTCTGAGGTCGAGTAAGAGAGGTGGGATACGTCGTGTTTTATATGTATCACAAGGGCGTCGGTGGTAGGTTCAAAACTTTTGAATTGCGTCGCGCTAGGTAGTTCAAAGAAAGACCCGCCAATGTCATTCAAATTTTGGTGATCTCAGTTTAGAACGAGATGAACCCGCCAAAAAAATGGTGATCTCTAGTCTATGATTATTGCTACACTAGCCAGGAGCCGTGCTAGAGGAAGTGCATCGAATGCGATGGGAGGTATGAATGCACCAGCAACCTTTCCCAGGTACAGACTCCGCGTAGTCCCTACTGCGAAAAGCTATGCGCAGTCACGAGCAGGGCCTCTGCTTCAAGCACTCCTACTCTACGGTCCATTTGATTCAAAGGATTTGCCTAGGAATTTCGTATACTACCTCCATTCCGGTTCATTAGACAAATACGTACTCGAAGAAAATAATTTGACCATAAATTTGGTCACCAATTTATGAATTGTATGTCACAATAATTGTACCATTGGAATCGCCTTTCGAATATAAATAAATTGGTTAAAAATTATTAAATATAATTATATATTATTGACTAGATTTACTGTGAAACTATGTTCTTGAAGTAAGTATTTGCATAATAAATTGCACGTGAGATGTGAGCTTTCTCTTGTGAGACCTTTAACTTTGTTCACATGGTTGGTGTTTGTACCAACCTTATCTGACCCATAAATTGTACTCAGTACTTGGTTTTTAATAAAAGGGATTTGTGCATCCTTTGAGTGCAGAGGCTATGGTATCCCTATTTAAAAAAAACGTGAGACTCAAATAAAAGACTATCATGTCATCTCTAGCTATTAGATGGAAAGTAAGACATGTCATGACTTATAAAATTATAATAGGTAAAGCTTAAAAGACTATTAAAGAATTTTGAGCCACATCATATCCATAAATTATTAGGTGTATACTTGGTTCTTGGTACATAATAATACTCAAAAAAATTGTAACATGCTTAGAGAAATGACAGAGAAGATTCTAGAATGGCGGAGAATTGTGTTTTGAAGTTTTAGCATAGCGTTCATTGTGCTAAAGACTATCCATTGAATCTTCTAGATGCTAGAATGGTAAAGATCCAGAGGTTAGATATGTTGTGATTTGCCAGTATTCATCCAGTGGTCAACCTTCAAAGTTATTCATACACTATATAGTAGTAATAAGATAAGATAAGAAAGTTCGACCTAGTTTCACGACATCGTTTCCTTTTTCTATAGTTTCCTTTTTCTTTTTGCGACGGACTCGCTACAGTTGAGTCGGTCCAAGAAATACCACATATTTTCTAGGTGTGTGCCAGGGCACAAGGGGCACAGTCGTTGTCACATAAAAACTAATACATACATTTTTTCATTTTTCATGGATTTGTTGCATTTTTCCGTAACAGGGTGACAAATTGTCGGGCAGACCATTGATAGAATATTCATTCATCATCTTGTTCTTGCAACTCTCATTTTTTACTCATATATGTACCTGTCTCCCCTCTTTATTAGATCCTATGTACTCCCTCTATTCCAAAATATAAGATGTTTTAGCTTTTGTGAAACGAATATATCTAGACACCTTTTAATATATAGGACTCTCTCCTCAGGAGAGAATTATCCCACAAGGTTGACACTATGCAGAATAAAGGCCATGTCTATAGCTAACGCATAATCCTACTCCCTTCGTATCAAAATAGATGTCACAAGTTAATCAAAAATTGGAAGAATCTATATACTACTACTAAATAACTAAATAGTGTTTTCTAATTGTCGACCAAATAGCACACATCAAGTTAAAGGTCAAATTAATTTGAAAAAATCACTAGAAACTCTTTTAAATGGCTATAAAAGTGGTTATCCCTTCAATGTATAAATTGTGGAGAGTGTAAATATGTTTAGGAGGGATCCCCAGAAGTTACCTCTTCCTTCCCCTGTAAGCATTGGCGCAGTGATTATACTACACTGTAGCTGTACAGAGACAAAGTTAGGGTCCTGATCTAAAGTCACCATCAATGGGATACCGCTGCCACTTCTATCAGCAGGACCAAAATCGAAGATGGCGGAAGAATGGAGGCTCTTTTTTTGGAGTAAAGAAGAATGGAGGCTTTGAGCAAGTGAAGTTGGTGAGATGCAGCATGACAACGACGAAAAGTTAGCTACCGCTCTGCACGGAAGTGATAATAACTACTAATTACTACTATAGTATAGTAGGAAAGATAATCACACCCAAAATTGGCTCTGGCAACATTGTGGCTGGTGATGCTGATGCATATCACATTCACCAAATAACAAAATATTTTACCAGCAAGTACACGATCATACATTCATACTAGTAATAAAGGTTTTTCAATTTATTGGTGCAATATTGCAATCTATATATTCGATCATCAACTAGTCCCTCCGTTCCATAATATATAAGCCTTTTTTGTAAGCTGTTTTAGCTCTGTAAATAGGCTTATATTGTGAAAATAGATAGAGTACTAACTAAGGTCTTCCACGTGCCGGCTCATTGATGGAGATCGACGACAGTTTCACGCTTCAGCTTTGCCAGCTCGGCCAGGAGTTTGTCCCTCTAGTCCTCAAGGTCCTGGATCTGTTCGAAGCTTATGCCTAGCATCTCCATCATGCCGATGTTCCGCCGCTTTAGCTCGTCATGCTCAATCAAGTATTCCATGGCGAGATTCCTGAGGAGGCTAAGCCCGACCTTGTCAGTGGCGAGTTTGGAGTAAAGTCTAGTGCACTCGTTGACGAGGGTGCTTCTGTCCGCTGTCTTGACGTAGAAATCGCCCATCACCTTTTTCACCATAAACTCGATCTCGAAGCCAATATTCTACTAGATGAATAGGGAGCGTAAATTCAGAAGTGTACCCAGAGAACTATCAAGGAAGAGAGACATGAAATCACAATTCGAATGATTTCTTACCTTGTGGCTGTACCGATCGACCTCCATCGGTGATGGTGAAGATGATTCTGCAGCCAGGAGGGTCGTGGGAATGCGAAGTGCGCCCGACCTAAAACAACATTGAGAATAAATGTACTAATAGGGAAATGAGTGAATCAAGAAACGGTCAAAGACATGGAAAGTTCCACAAGCACGGAGATTTACCTAAAGGTATTAGTCTCCATCGGCGATGGTGAAGATGATTCTGCAGGCAGGAGTGCTGATGGAATTCAAAGACCGCCCAACCTAAAAACACCATTGAGGAAGAACGTGCTCTTTTTAGGTAAATGAGAAATCAAGAAACGGTCAAAGACATGGAAAGTTGCGCAAGAACGGAGATTTACCTGAAGGTATCTATCCTTGGTTGCGGGGACCTCGAAGAACCTTGAGTTGAAGATCTCTCGCCTGCAGCCGAGGGATTCGATTGGGACCCTTTTGATCGTCGCATCGTCTGGTACCGGTAGCAACATAATGGCAGAACGGCAAGCCAACTTCTTCTCTTCTGCCAACTTCGCTATCGCGACACGAGCCCTTCTATGGTGGGACTTGTTCCCGATCATGTGGGTGAAATAGCACAGCAAAAAGGAATGAAAATGGGCAAAGCAATCTGGCAGAGAAGAGCTACAACCGCGAAGAGGAGGAGGAAGAAGGTCGAGTCTGTGAGAGCTGGCCTCCTGGTCTCCACGCGAGTAAAAAAATCATTTCCATTCAGATACAGTACTTGACACAGAAATCGAAGAGACATACGTAAGCAGTTGTCACCCCTAGCATGGTCTGGACATCCATATAAAGTTGAACGTGCCTTGCACGAGATAGGTGAAGCTCAAAAAATAATTTTAATTTAGAGCCACGTCCATAAAGTATTGAGTGTATATTTGGTTCTTCTACTTTGTACTGTATCATATAGAAATCAACCTAGCTACTCCTACCTAATAATCCATGTGCTCTAGAAAAGATTCTAGAATTATTGAAAAGTGTATTTTGAGATTTGTGCATAGCGTTCATTGTGCTGAAGACTAACAATAGAATCTTCTAGTTGCTGCTCCTCATTCACAAGTATAAGACATTTTACCTTTATAAAACGAATGTATCTAGATGTCGGCCTATAGACTAAAAGACATCTAGATACATTCGTTTCACAAAGCTAAAATGTCTTATATTTCTATATGGGGGGATTAGAATGGATAGAAGATCCAACGGTTAATTAGCAATGTTGGGATTCACGAGTCTAGATCCAATGGTCAAAGTTCAAAGTTATTTGTATCATACACTATACAGTGTTATCTTCTTTTCTTCTACTACTATAATATAGCAGTTTTGAATTGGATCCATAGCACAAATCCTGATCGTTGGGATGTTAGATCCAATGGTTCAGAGCAGCTGGATTCGTGTTGAACATCTATTACGTACATAGAGCAAACTCCACCATGTTCTAGAACCATCATGTCAACACCCCCCTTCCTAAATTTCATAGCAGAGTAGGCTATATTCTGGATATGTGTAGATAGTTATTATTAGTAGCACCAATCCTGACGACTGAGATGTTAGATCCAATGATTAAGAGCAGCTGGATTCGTGTTGAATAGTACGCATAGAGCATACTCCACCATGTAACCCCCCTCCTCCCCCCAAAATAATCATAGCACAATAGGTTGTATTCTCAATGTGTGTAGATAGTTATTATTAATAGAATTAATGTATGCCTTTTTCATTAATAGGACTATTGGTTAATAATAACAACTTAATGTTTGCTAAATCACATTTCATTCAGCATATACATGTGCGGTTCATGTCTTTTACTAGTAGACTTAATGTCTGGCTTGTTTCTCTAACAAGACTATTAGTTAATAATAACAACTTGATGTTTGCTAAATCACATTTCATACAGTATATACGTGTGTGGCTCATGCCTTTTACTATTAGACTTAATGTCCGCCCTTTTTTTCTCTAACAAGACTATTGATTAATAATAACAACTTAATATTTGCTAAATCACATTTCATACAATATATACGTGTGTGGCACGTGCCTTTTACTAGTCCATTCTAGCTAGCATCTAAATACAAGATACACTATAGATAGTATATTATTTTACCCACTATAGTGTACGAATAACTTAGAATTTTGACCGTTGGATCAAGACTCGCGAATCCCAACTTTGCCAAACGGTTAGATCTTCTTTTCCATTCTGGCATCTAGTAGATACAATTGATAGTATTTATTATCTTATCTTACTAATACGTCCAAAATGTATCTACTTTGCCGAACACTTTTGCTATTGTTTCTCCTCTAAACTTGTGTGATTTGGATGTAACTAATGCGGACTGATGCTGTTTTCAGCAGAATTACCTTGGTGTCTACTTTTTATGCAGAAAATCAACTATCAGGAAAAATTCCGGAAAATATGCCAAAAATCCTATTTCACCCGAAGACTCCAGGAGCCAGAATACGAGACGGAGAAGAGCCAAGGTGTGGCCACCACCTGCTGGTGCGGGACTGGCCAGGCCGCGCCAGGGGGTGGTGTGGGCCCCCCAGGCACCCCCTCGGCCTCTCTCTTCGCCTATAAGGAGCCTTCGGACCTAAAAACTTCGGGGGGTTCGACGTTTTTCCAGAAGGAGTTCCGCTCCACCGCCACCACCAGATTCCATGAAACAGCACCAGAAACTCCGTTCTGGCACCCTGCCGGGAAGGGGAATTGGAGGAGATCATCGCCATCATCATCACCATCGCTTCTCTATCGACCATCCATGTTTCCCCCATCTATGAGTGAGTAATCCCCCGCTGTAGGATATGGGGATGGTAGGGATTGGATGAGATCGTTCATGTAATGGCATCAGATTGTTAGGGCAGGGTGCCTTGTATCTTTTATTAGTGCTTTATGACTTTGTTGCGACTTGTTGTGCTTAATGCTTGTCACTAGGGCCCGAGTGCCATGATTTCAGATCTGAACATGTTATTGATTCATTATGATAGTATTGTTCTTGGTCTTATCTGCAAGTTGTATACACACGTTGTTGTCCGGAACCTATGGCCCCAAAGTGACAGAAATCGGGATAACCGGAAGGGAATGGCTTTGATGTGAGGATCACATGTGTTCATGGAGTGTTAATGCTTTGCTCCGGTGCTCTATTAAAAGGAGCACCTTAATTGCTAGTAGTTCCCTAGAGGCCCCGCTGAAAACGGGCTGGCGGGACAAAAGATGTTGTGCAAGTTCTCATTGCGAGCACGTATGACTATATATGGAACACATGCCTAAGATTGTCTAGTACTTGGATGCTTTATCTTATTTATCTGCAATTGCCCTATATTCTGATTGCTATGTGAATTGTCTTGTCCATGCAACGCCCGTCCATCCATACCTATGCCTACCGCACTCGAATCCCACTGTTTACTGCTTTTATTACTACTGTCTTTGCTTTACTACTGCTGTTACTTTACTATTCCTACTACAAAACTGTTGCTACTGATAAACTGCTGTGAGCAAGATTGTTTCCAGGTGCAGCTGAATTGACAACTCAGTTGTTAAGGCTTATAAATATTCTTTAGCTCCCCTTGTGTCGAATCAATAAATTGGGTTTCACTTCCCTCGAAAATACTGCGATACACCCCTATACTTGTGGGTCATCAAGACTATTTTCTGGCGCCGTTGCCGGGGAGCATAGCTTTATTTATCAAGTTCACTTGGATTCTCTATTGTTCGCTGCTATCCATCCATCATGGGTAAGTCTCGTGATGGCACGGTTCCTATTTTACCATCCACTACAAGAAGAGGTACGGTTCTGAACACCTCTGCTGCTCTTGATTCACCATCTGTTTTGAGTAAGTTCCTTACACCACCACATACACATGCTACACACACTACTACTACTGCTGAATCTGAAACTTCTAATGCTTATGATGCTGCTTCTACTGTGCTTGATAAGAGTGGTTCATTAGGTCCTTTCCTAGATGCTACGATTGCTAGAACTATAGCTGGAAATACCGAAACTCCTAATGAAGACACTACCACACTTGTTAGTTCACCTGAGTCTAGTGAGAGTTATGATATTGAAGATGGTTATGTTGAGATGACCGATGAGTCTATTAAAGAATGTAAGGACACCCATGATAGGAGAGCTGCTAAGAGTCTCCTTGAGAGGCGTACTATTAGACCGAAACTATATCTTGCTGCTAAGTTTGCTGCTTCTCCCATAAAAATTATAGATGAAGATTATGATTTCTCTCTCGATCTATCTTACATAGCTATTGTCGAGAAAGAACCTTTTTGTGGGACTAAGAATGAAAGTGCGGTAGCACATATGAATGAACTTTCTACCATGAGTGGCTTGTTTTCTGATGATATTAAGATGCGTACTTACTTTGTTGCTAAGATTTTCCCCTTTTCGCTGAAAGGAGAAGCTAAAACTTGGTTTAGTAATTTACCTCCTAGATCTATTGACAGCCCTGAGTGCTTGATTAGTTCTTTCCTGCAGAAATATTTTCCTCCCAGTGCTAGACATGCTATTTTGCAGGAACTTTTTGATTTTAAACAGGGAGAAAAAGAGGTATTGCCCGAATCTTGGGCAAGGTTTTGTGCTTTGATTCATGCACGGGCTGGAAGTCCATTACCTAAGAATGAGCTCCTTGATATATTTTATAATGGACTAACCGAGGAATCTAGGACACACCTAGATAGTTGTGCTGACTGTGTTTTCAGGAATAGGACTCCTAAGGAAGCTGAGGAATTAATGGCTAAAATAAGCAAGAATTATGAAGATTGGACTCCTCCTAAACAAGCTATACCTGAAGAAATTGTACCTGAACCATCTATTCCTGTGCCTATTCCAACATCAAAGAAGAGGGGAGTTATTGAGTTAAATGATGAAGTGATGAAGGAAGCTAAGAAATGTCTTAAGGAGAAGGGAATTAAAGCTGCAGATGTTAAGAATTTACCTCCTATAGAAGAATTATGTAAGCCTATTCCCTACTCATCCACTATTAAGGTACACTCTCTCCAACACTTTGATGAAGGTGATATCCCTTACTCTAAACCTCCTGATCAATGCTTAGAAGAATTCGACATCTTTATTGTTAAGCAAGCTAACTTTAATAAAAGGGTGCAAAATCATCTAATGGAAAACACTAGAGCTATTGTTGAGTTGAAAGATATTGTGGAAAGAACCTCTAATGATGTTAAAATGATTGTTAAACACTTTCAAATGGTTCAAACTCAAATAGATCAACTCGTTAAAGTGCAAAACGACTTGCTAGTTAATGCTGCTAAAGAAAAGCATGCTTATGAAATTAGAACTAGAAGTGGTGCTGCTACCCAGGATCCTCTATATCCTGAGGGGCATCCCAAAAGAATTGAGCAGGATTCTCAACAAGCTGAAAATAGTGGTTCTACTCATAAGAAAAGGAAAAAGAAACATAAAACTGTTGTAGAACCCTCTGAACCTGCTATAGATCCTAATAGTATATCTATCTCTGATGCTGAAACTGAAAGTGGTAATGAAGAAAATGTTGTTCCTAATGAAGAAAAAGTTGAAGAAGAACCTGAAAACCACACTAAGAATACTAAATACACCAAAGAAGATTTTATTGCTAAGAAACATGGTAGTGAAAGAGAACCTTGGGTCCAAAAACCTATGCCTTTCCCTGATAAGAAACACAAGTCAAAGGAAGATGAACACTATAATAAGTTTTGTGAGTGGATGAAGCCTTTATTCTTGCAAATTCCTTTGACTGATGCTATTAAATTGCCTCCTTACTCAAAGTATATGAAGGACATTGTCTCGAATAAAAGGAAGATCCCTAATGAAGAAATTTCTACTTTGCTTGCTAATTATTCCTTCAATGGTAAGGTTCCTAAGAAACTTGGAGACCCAGGGATTCCAACTATCCCTTGCTCTATTAAGAACAATTATGTTAGAACTGCTTTGTGTGATTTGGGAGCTGGAGTTAGTGTTATGCCTTTCTCTCTCTACAAGAGACTTTAGCTTGAAAAATTGATACCAACTGATATATCTTTGCAAATGGCTGATAAATCTACCACTATTCCTGTGGGTATATGTGAGGATGTACCTGTTCAGGTGGCTCACAATTGCTTGATATTAACTGATTTTGTCGTGCTTGAAATGCCAGAAGATGATAATATGTCTATTATTTTGGGAGACCCTTTCTTAATACTGTAGGAGCTATTATTAATTGTAATCAAGGAAAGGTTACCTTCAATGTTAATGACAAGGAACATACTGTCTATTTCCCTAAGAAGATTGAAAGGACTTATGGTTTGAATTCAATTGAACATGTTGAAGGCATTCAAGTTGGAGAAATATGTTGTCCCATACCAAGAGAAAAATTTGAAACTATTATGATTGGGACCATTGCTATCAAGGTTGAGGTAACATAATCGTTAGTGGAATACAAAGTTTTGTCATATATGCAATTGTTTTGGTAGCAAGACTTGATCAACCTTGCTAACAAAAGGATTCCATTGAACAAAACAATGTTTTCATTATGATTATCTCCGTTTATTTCTATCCTTTGCATTTTAGTTTTTGTTTTTGTTTAGTTTTCTTTGTGTTGTTAGTTGCTTGCATGTTAGAACTTCTGTAGTTCTAGCCTTGTTTTGTCCTTGCATCATGTTTCCAAAAGAAAAAAAAATCTCTGTCTGTCAGAAAAATCATTCTTCTATTTCTGAAAAATGCCCAAAAATAAAGTGTCTCGAAAAATTCCAGAAAATTCATATTAAATTTTTACGTGAAAAAGGGGCAGAGGAGTACCTGGTAGGTACCAGGGGGGCCCACCAGGCAGGCACACCACATGGTGGCGCGGCCAGCCTTGGGTGGCGCCATGCCCTGGTGTGGGCCATCCCTGGCCCCCCACCAACTCTCTTACCTACCACTTTCTTCTCTCTCCCGAGTAAGCTCCAGTTCATAGCTCAAAATCGCGTTCTTGCTGTGCTTGCTCTCGATTTTTTTGATCTCCTTGCTCAGCCCATCTTTCTTGCTGAAATTTGGAGCAATTGTTCCCTGGTATGTGACTCCTCCCCTTGTCCAAGTAGATTTGTGTTTAGTGGATTATATGTTGAGTATTTTGCTGCTATAGGTGACTGGTTATGAGAGCTAGTAAGCTTGTTTGATGCTTAGAGATATAGTTTGATGCATGTTTAGGCCTCTTGCAAGTCCATATGAGTAGAATCCTTCATTATATTTACTTTTCAATCACTTGTTTAATAGGTCTTTAAATTTCAGAATACAAGATGAGTGAACACCACTTAAACCAACATGAGCTTTGGGTGCCTGAGGTCATGAAGGTCCACCGGGAGGAGGAAGTTTTTCCCTCCATTTATCCATGCTCTGAGTTTATGAGAGCTACGGGAATTCTACAAGATTTCCACACTTTGGTTTCCAATGCAGGGTTGGAGCACTTTTTGGAAGTTGAACCTTGTCAATTTGTGAAGCTAACCATGTATGTGGTGCAGGATTTCCAATTTAGTCACTCTTTGCCTAACCCCATGGTCCATTACAAAATTTACAATATTGCTGTCAACCTTTCTCTTGATGACTTTTGTGCAGCTATTAAGGTACCTCAATGGGGATCATGTAGGAAGATTAAGGAGGGACCTGAACCACTCATGGATTTATACGCAGAAATTTGCCAAGGGAGTAGCTTCTCGAAGGAGAGTGGCAAAATCCGTAACATTCATCTTCCCTACATTCGCTACTTTGCCTACTTTATTGCCAAGTGTGTTCTTGCTAGGAAAACTGCCAATAAGTTATCTTCGTTTGATCTAGCATTTATCTCTGCTGCTCTTAAACGAGATAGGTCAGACAACTTGGGTGCTTTGATAGCTTTCCGTCTTGCTGCTAACCGTGAGAAAGGTGGAATTTGTGGAGGCCTCATTGCTTCTCGTTTACTAGCATTGCATGGTTTAGTGCCTCATCATCTAGACCTACAGTTTCCCATAGAGAGGCTTGATCTTAATTCCTTGATACAACATAAATTTGTTTCCTCGTGGGCTAGTATGAGTGAGTTATCTTATGAAATAACCTTTCTCAAAGCTGGTTGGAGAAAGAGCAAGTCCGAGCGTGTTGTTCTTTTGCCTGCACCTGTTTTGTTTAACCTTGATAACAGGGAAGGATGGTCCCTCACTGAGGAGGAGCTTGGCACGTACTTGGGAGAGCTCTCCCAACAGGAGCAGGACACTAGAAGGGAGGTCACGGATGATTCGATCCAGCCCTTGAATGAGGGAGAGTCTTCATATCAGCAGCCCGCTTATGATTGGGGAGCTTCTTCTTCTTCTCATGGGCCCAGCTACGACCATTCTTACCAATATCCGTCCGCTTGAAACCCCTATTCGTACATGGATTGATACCCACTTAGGCCAAAAGCCTAAGCTTGGGGGAGGTACGCCGACACCGCACTCATATCCATATCATGTTGTGTCGGTACTTTGTATATTCATGTTTTCGTTCTCTTTTTAGTTTTCGTTCTTCTTTGCTTTTTCTTTCTAAAACACAAAAAGACCAAAAATATTTTTGTTGTTTCTCTTTGGTTTGCTTCTTCTTTTTGCCTTGGTTTGTTTTTCCCTTTTTGCTTTGTTTGAACTATTCGAAAAACCCAAAAAGATTTTTCTTTGTTTGTTTTTACCTTTTGGTTCTTGTTTAAAAATGGAAAACACCAATAATATTTGTCGTTCTTCTTTGGTTTTTGCGAGTTTGCTTCAGGGTTCGGCAGTCCTCAGTGGGTGTTAGTTTCATATTATTGTTCAAGCCACACAAGTGAAGAGCAATAATGAGGATCAATGACAACTTGAGGCGTGGTGAGAGGCTAGTAACGAACTCTATTTGTTTTCATTTTTATACATATACTCATCACTGTGGGCATGCTTAGCCCGTTCATATAGAGTGTATGTTTTCTTTGGATGCTTAGTAGTTCTTGCTTTCTTATGATTAGCTCCAGCTCGCTAATAGTTTGTAGCATGTCTTATGAATGTTTGCTTGCATTGCTCTATTCATAAATTGGTATGACACCGTGGTATCCTCCTCCGAATGTTTCATTTGAATTGACTTGGCACATGCTCACGCATGCACATGACTGTGATAATCAGTTAAGCCTCGATGAATTATTTTGCCTTGAGGATCTTGAATCATTTTCATGCCATGATAAGTCCTATTTTGTTGCAAGCATGATAATGACAGCTATCGCTCTCTCGTTTGTCGCTCCCTTACTATTGCTAGCCTTCACTTCCACTGAGTGTTTTACTCATGTTTCCAACTCCTTAAACCAAATATTTCCAAAGTGTCCACCATACCTACCTATTAGCATCATTTGCTACTCCCGTGCATATTCATTATGCCTTGTTTTCTTCCAAATAAAATGTTTGCTTATTATGGGAAAACTAGTTAGTAAAGCTCTCACGAACTTGATGGCACGCTTTATTTCCTGCACTTAATAAACCTGAACCATTGTGAACTCTCCATGAAAGTTATATGCTTGCAAATTATAGGCTAGGGATTAGCAGAACCGTGCTGTCACGGGGAACGCTTTCAACACTTGTAAATATATACCCATTTGATACCTTGCTATTCTGTTTGCGGATGTCGTCGGTGTGAAATAAAAGGGGAGCTTGTAAGTCCATGGAGTTATGTATGTGTGTTAGAGAAACGCCTGGGCCGCTGGTCTAATCCATGCTGACATGGTGGAAACCTGCAGCGTAACCATAATGATATCTATGAAGCATTCTTCTTATAAAAAAAGAGAGATAGCTATTGAGAAAAAGAAAAATAGAGATTTATGAAAAGAGGAAAGAGAGAAAAAGCACCATTTTCCCATGGTAAATAAGAAGATTGCTGAGATACTCATTGTCTGCTTGCCTTGTCATTTTGATATGGGGATTCTTCCGTATCATCGGGCAAGGGGTACCCTGTTGGCGGTTCTCAATGATACGCACATACTTACGATGACAAGAACTTACCGGTAACTAAAGTTGAGTAGCATGAGGAGTGGCCCTCGTACTCAAGGGACTTGGGATCTTCAGTTTATAGTCTGTCAAGCATATAACTCAGATTGGACCTCACTTTCACCTTAACCACATTAAAGATGCTTATGATAGGGGAAATGAGAGCTCAAAGCTAACGAGTACCATACTTTCAGCATTTGGAAGCCTTTCAAATTATTCAAAACCTTTTTATTCTACTTGTGGAGTCTCCACATATTCTTTGAGCACCTTCTTGAGAGCATAGTTGTCATTCTTTGTGTTTGTTCCATTACTTGATTATTTGTGTTATGACTTTGATTCTTGTATCCTTGATATATTTACTTCTAGTCATCACTTGAACTTCAGAGGTGCCTTGGCATTCATAATCAAAGGCAAGCGAGATACCACTCTATCATAGCTTGCAATGACTATTAAGTAGACTCAGTTGCATACTATTTATTATGAATTGTCTAAGTAGTTGATCACATTGCTGAGAATATTTACATCATATGAAGCAAATGTGTTCGTGAAAGTTCTTTTATCGCACTCAGTTTTCAACTGAATTGCTTGAGGACAAGCAATAATCCAAGCTTGGGGGGAGTTAATACGTCCAAAACGTATCTACTTTCCCGAACACTTTTGCTATTGTTTCTCCTCTAAACTTGTGTGATTTGGATGTAACTAATGCGGACTGACGCTGTTTTCAGCAGAATTGCCTTGGTGTCTACTTTTTGTGCAGAAAATCAACTATCAGGAAAAATACCGGAAAATATGCCAAAAATCCTATTTCACCCGAAGACTCCAAGAGCCAGAATACGAGACGGAGAAGAGCCAGGGGTGGCCACACCACCTGCTGGCGTGGGCCAGGCCAGGCCGCGCCAGGGGGTGGTGTGGGCCCCCCAGGCACCCCCTCGGCCTCTCTCTTCGTCTATAAGGAGCCTTCTAACCTAAAAACTTCCGGGGGTTCGACGTTTTTCCAGAAGGAGTTCCGCTTCGCCGCCAACACCAGACTCCACGAAACAGCACCAGAAACTCCGTTCTGGCACCCTGCCGCGACGAGGAATTGGAGGGAGATCATCGCCATCATCATCACCATCGCTTCTCCATCGACCATCCATGTTTCCCCCATCTATGAGAGAGCAATCCCCCGCTGTAGGCTATGGGGATGGTAGGGATTGGATGAGATCGTTCATGTAATGGCATCAGATTGTTAGGGCAGGGTGCCTAGTATCTTTTATTAGTGCTTTATGACTTTGTTGTGACTTGTTGTGCTTAATGCTTGTCACTAGGGCCCGAGTGCCATGATTTCAGATCTGAACATGTTATTGATTCATTATGATAGTATTGTTCTTGGTCTTATCTGCAAGTTGTATACACACGTTGTTGTCCGGAACCTATGGCCCCGAAGTGACAGAAATCGGGATAACCGGAAGGGAATGGCTTTGATGTGAGGATCACATGTGTTCACGGAGTGTTAATGCTTTGCTCCGGTGCTCTATTAAAAGGAGCACCTTAATTGCCAGTAGTTCCCTAGAGGCCCCGCTGCAAACGGGCTGGCAGGACAAAAGATGTTGTGCAAGTTCTCATTGCGAGCACGTATGACTATATATGGAACACATGCCTAGGATTTTCTAGTACTTGGATGCTTTATCTTATTTATCTGCAATTGCCCTATGTTCTAATTGCTATGTGAATTGTCTTGTCCATGCAACACCCGTCCATCCATCCCTATGCCTACCGCACTCGAATCCCACTGTTTACTGCTTTTGTTACTACTGTCTTTGCTTTACTACTGCTATTACTTTACTATTCCTACTACAAAACTGTTGCTACTGATAAACTGCTGTGAGCAAGATTGTTTCCAGGTGCAGCTGAATTGACAACTCAGTTGTTAAGGCTTATAAATATTCTTTGGCTCCCCTCGTGTCGAATCAATAAATTGGGTTTCACTTCCCTCGAAAATACTGCGATACACCCCTATACTTGTGGGTCATCAGTTACCACTATATTTTTTGCGAATAACTTTTATAATTGATCGGTTGGATCAAAACTCGCGAATCCCAACATTGCCAGCCGTTGGATCTACTGTTCCATTGTAGCATCATCTCTAGAAAATACTATTGTTTATCTTATCTTATCTTACCACTATATAGTGTACGAATAACTTCGAATATATTGATCGTTGGATCAAGACTCGTGAATCCCAACATTGCTAGTCATTGGATCTTCCTTTCCATTCTACTAGCTAGCATCTCTACTAGAATATATTATGGATAGTATGTCTTTAGCACAATGAATGCAATGCACAAGCCTCAAAAAACACTACTCCATCATTCTACTCCCTTCGATCCAAATTATTGTTCTTAAATTTGTCTAGATTCGGATGTATCTAACACTAAAACATGACTAGATACAACCGAATCTAGACAAATCTAAGAATAATAATTTGGATCGGAGGGAGTAGAATAATCTTCTCAGGTGTATATTTTGTTCTTGTACTTTGCATATCATGTAGAAGTCAATGATTATTAGCTATCTAAAACTTTAAAATTTTGGTAACATGGTCTAGAGAAACGAGGGATAAGATTTTAGAATGATGGAGAAGTGTGTTTTGAGTGTTGTGCATAGCATTCATTGTGATGATGACTATAAATAGAATCTTCTAGATGCTAGAATGGAAAAGAAGATCCAACGTCTGGAAATGTTGGGATTTGCTAGTCTTGATCCAACGGTCAATATTCAAAGTTGTTTGTACACTATATAGTGGTAAGATCATGTAGAAGTCAACAATTATTAGCTATCTACTAAAACATGAAATTTTCGGTAACACATGGTCTAGAGAAACGAGCTAGGGAGAAGACTCTAGAATGATGGAGAAGTGTGTTTTGAGTTTTGTGCATAGCATTCATTGTGATGAAGACCATCTATAGAATATTCTAGACCGTTCAAAAAAATAGAATCTTCTAGATGCTAGAATGGAAAAGAAGATCCAACAGCTAGAAGTGTTGGGATTCGCGAGTCTTGATCCAACAGTTAATATTCAAATTTATTCGTACACTATATAGTGGTATGATAAGATAAGATAAAATAAGATAAGAATAGAGAAGTTTTGAATTGGATACATAACACCAATCCTTACCGTTGGGTTGTTAGATCCAATGGTTCAAAGCAACTAGATTCGTGTTGAATAGTACCTAGAGAAAACTCTAGCATGTTCTAGAACCATCATGTCACCACCCCCAAAATTTCATAGCACAGTAGGTTGTATTCTCTCTACTACTACTAGTAAGTTGCACGTAAGGCTCAGATAATAGACGTGTGACATATCATCACTATATAAAATTATAATAGGTAAAATGAAAAAATATAAATTTGATCAACATCTATAAAGTATGGGTGTATATTTTGTTCTTCTACTTTGTATCATCATGTGTAGAAGTCAAATATTATTAGCTACCTAACACTTGAAATTTTTGGTAACATGGTCTAGAGAAACGAGGGAGAGGATTCTAGTATGATGGAGAAGTGTGTTTTGAGAGGTTTATGCATAGTGCATTCATTGTGTTCAAGACTATCAATAGAATCTTCTAGATGCTAAAATGGAAAAGAAGATCCAATAATGGCTGGAAATGTTCGGATTCGCGAGTCCCGATCCAACGGTCAATATTCAAAGTTACTCGTACACTATACAGTGGTAAGATAAGATAAGATAGTGGAGCAGTTTTGAATGAATTGGATCCATAGCACCAATCTTGACCGTTGGGCTGTTAGATCCAATGGTTCAGAGTAGCTTGATTCGTGTTGAATAGTACTGGCCTAGAGCAAACTCCACCATGTTCTAGATCCATCATGTCACCATCCCCAAAATTTCATTGCACAGTAGGTTGTATTCTCATTATGTGTAGATATTTATTATTAATAGACTTAAAGTATGCATTTTTCTCTAACAAAACTATTGGTTAGTAACAACTTAATGTTTGTTAAATCACGTTTCATATAGAATGTTCGGCTGTTAGATCCAATGGTTCAGAGCAGCTAGTTTCATGTTGAATAGTACCTATAGAGCAAACTCCACCATGTTCTAGAACCATCAGCATGTCAGCACCCCCAAAATTTCATAGCATAGTAGGCTGTATTCTCAATATGTTAGATAGTTATTATTAATATACTTAATGTATGATTTTTTTCTCTAACAAGACTATTGGTTAACAACAACTTAATGTTTGTTAAATCACATTTCATACATTAGAGAAAAAAATGCATAAATTAAGTCTATTAATAATCACTATATACACATATTGAGAATACAACCTACTGTGCTATAAAATTTTGGGGGTGATGACATGATGGTTCTAGAGAACATGGTGGAGTTTGCTCTAGGTACTATTCAACACGAATCCAGCTGCTCTGAATCATTGGATCTAACAGCCCAATGGTCAGGATTGGTACTATGGATCCAATCAAAACTGCTCCATCATAGCAGTGGAGATCTAAAACATGTAATTTTTGGTAACATGGTCTAGAGAAACGAGGGAGAAGATTCTAGAATGATGGAGAAGTGTGTTTTGAGTTTTGTGCATAGCATTCATTGTGATGAAGCCTATTAATAGAATCTTCTAGACCGTTCAAGAAAATAGAATCTTCTAGATGCTAGAATGGAAAAGAAGATCCAACGGCTAGAAATGTTGGGATTCCTGAGTCTTGATCCAACAGTCAATATTCAAAGTTATTTGAACACTATATAGTGGTAAGATAAGATAAGAATAGAGCAGTTTTGAATTGGATCCATAGCACCATACCTAACCGTTGGGCTGTTAGATCCAATGGATCAAAGCAGCTGGATTCGTGTTGAATAGTACCTAGAGCAAACTCCTCCATGTTCTAGAACCATCATGCATGTCACCACCCCCAAAATTTCATAGCACAGTAGGTTGTATTCTCAATATGTGTAGATAGTTATTATTAATATACTTAATTTATGCATTTTGGGGGTGGTGACATGATGGTTCTAGAACATGGTGGAGTTTTCTCTAGGTCTGTACTATTTACAGCCTACTGTGCTAAGAAATTTTGGGGGTGGTGGCATGGTGGTTCTAGAACATGCATGGTGGAGTTTACTCTAGGTACTATTCAACATGAATCCAGCTTCTCTGAACCATTGGATCTAATAGCCCAACAATTAGGATTGGTGCTATGGATCCAATTCAAAACTGCTCCATTATAGTAGTAGAGATAGAGATATCTTATCTTACCTCTTACCACTATATAGTGTACGAATAACTTTGAATATTGACTGTTGGATCAAGACTCACAAATCCCAACATTTCTAGCCATTGGATCTTCTTTTCCATTCTAGCATCTAGAAGATTCTATTGATAGTCTTCAACATAATGACATGAAAAGTACAAGGACCAAATATACACCCATACTTTATAGATGTTGATCAAATTTATAATTTATTGTGCTTTACCAATTATAATTTTATATAGTGATGATATGTCAGACTATCAATCGAAGACTATCAATTTTATATGGTAATTTTATAATTTATTGTGATGAAGACTATCATTCGAATCTTCTAGATACAAGAATGGAAAAGAAGATAGTTATTATTAATAGACTTAATGTATGCATTTTTCTCTAACAAGACTTAAAGTATGATGGTCCTAGAACATGGTGGAGTTTTATCTAGGTACTGTTCAACACGAATCAAGCTGCTCTGAACCATTGGATCTTATAGCCAACAGTCAGGATTGGTGCTATGTATCCAATTCAAAACACGCTAGAGACTCTTGTCAAGAAAAAAGGAAAAAACAGGCCACACACACACATCGCGGCCGTACCAAGGCACACGTGTGTAGCGCGACGCAGTGGGGCGAGGGAGAGATCAGCTGGCCGGTGCGCGTGGGGCGCTGCACAGGAGGGGGAGAGAGGATGGATGGTGAGAGATAGCGAAGGAGAGAGAAAACATAGTACTACTAATAGTAGTACTGTGCTACTAGTAGTAGGTATCTATACCTCGTGTCAGAAACCCGTCAAACTAGCTTTACTCTAACATCGCACTGCCTTCAACTCCTTCGCTACTCTCGCGCTGCCTCCCGTTAATAATCTCTTATTGCTCTTCGTTGTTTCTTCCTTTTTTTCTTTGGCAGCTTTGGGGTTAATTTTCTGGTGCCCTTAGTTCAGTAGAAATGCAGACTACTCAAGTTTTGCACAATAGTCTTTTTTCTGAAAATTGGGTCTGGGGCATTTAGATCCAAAATATTCATGCGCAAAATAATTCTGGTCACTAGGAACTTTTTATTTTTCTTTCTAACGAGGAATCTGCCCCGAAGTACCAAGAACATGCACGTTAAAATCCAATGGTGGGCATGAAAATTACATAGTGGTCCAAAAAGAAAACCAAAATACATCTGTGACCTATACTTTTACAACACGGACCCTAAAGATACAACTCAGAAATTTGAACATGTTTTTCCTAATACTAGTTCGAAACTACCACCCCAGCATTATTGTATACCATGGCAAGACACACCCATCTACCAAATATGGGAACATTATCATGAACTATGATATAGATATGACCATGACCTAATCGGTCGTTTCGCTCGAGAAATCCTCGAGTGTTCAGGCCATATCTAATGTGACTACGACTTTTTCGAATGTTTCAAATCTCATGTTTACCATTTTTTCATGGCTGGTACTGCAAACGAGAGGATGTCATGCATATCCTTTTCGTTTATTCATTTTCCTTTATATCCTTTTGTTTTTTTAAATCTATGTAAGAGTTGCCAGCATGCAAATTCATATATATCAAGATATTGAGTCATTCAGAAATCTCGGCGATTTTCAAGATATTGACCCACAGTGTACACCTTCAAAATAGTTTCATAGTATAACTTCAAGAGCAAAGCTGCGATGGGTTCTTGACATGAGGTACATAATACAGGGAGTAGTAAAATGCAATGAGATGGGGGGAGTAATTTAGAGCCCTAGTTAGTGCAGCCCTAATTTCTGGCATCTACCATTTCTCTCTACATGCGGTTGAGCGTGAAGGAAAAAATAAACCAATGGTGAGACAATTACGGTGCAGTTAAGAGGCTAGCTCTAATAATGTTCCCAAGATTTTCTCACCGATTTTCAAGGCCACGTCTTGGTACCAACAAAACAGTCGTACTAGCTAGTACTCCCTCCATTCCAAAATAGATGTTTTAGTTTCGTGAAAAGAGTGCATGTAGACCGCTTTTGTTGTATATGTTCATTTAGATTGAACATATACACTAAAAGCGGTCTAGATACACCCTTTTCACTAAACTAAAACATCTTGTATTTTGAAATGGAGGGAGTACATTTTTTTTGAACAGGTAGTACTAGTACTCCATGTTAAGGCTAGTCATAGTGGGAGTAACCTAGTCCTACTTATATTGCCAACTAAGCATTTAGATGATATGGTATGCAATTAAATGATGAGAGAGAGGCTTGTGGTAACTAGCTATGTTACCATAACATCACACATTTCAAGACAAAATGAGTCTACATTGCAATAAATGACACGGTGCATGATACCACACCTATGTTACTTTCCACTATCGAGGTAGTAACTGATTAGTAACATATGAATGTTACTACTACTTACTTCACACTATGACCAGCCTAAGTGGGGATTTGGCAATGCGAGAGGCCGCACAATTACCAAGATAAGCATGCAGGCTTGGTTAGGTAGGCACTTAATACTTGAAGGTCAACTATACCGGTGGTAGTAGCTTTCTACCGTTGATTGCTTGTACGAGTACTACTACTAGTACTACTCTGTAGTACTACTATATATATGTACTACACTTCCAAAAGCAAGAGTACAAAAGTACCTAGATTAAGCAGCGGTGGAGTCTGCCACAGAGTGATATCCAGAGAGAGAGAGAGAGAGAGAGAGAGAGAGAGAGAGAGAGAGAGAGAGGAAAGATGGAGGTTGTGTGGGCGAGCACCATCCATTTGATAGAGAAAGCCAGGGATGCCCACCCCCAGGTCGACTCTTTGCAGTGCCTCCGTGTCGTGTTGGCACACGCCGTGGCACGCACCCATTCTGACGCCATCTTCGCAGCCTGGCTCAAGAAGACGGTGGACTCTTTCCTCACCAGCTTCGGCATCGTCACAGGCACGGTGGATGACCTCACTGCCCGCCTTTAGGCCATGCGCCGTGACGCATACCCAATAGGTAAATTTGCCACAATGCATGCTACCGGCAACGATATCGTTTTCTTCTATGGACTTTATTCATCTAGCCTATCTATAACTAACTTTTTAGCCCCAAATTTTGGTCCAGGTGTTCCTCCCTAGGTTGTGCACATGCTCACCACTTGCCTGGCTGGTCTCTCTAGAGACGATCTGTTTCGTGCACCGATGGCCCTGCAGCTTTCCAAGGCTTTGCCAGCCGCACCGACGGACGTCTACATGGAGGTAGCTATTATCGCACAGCGTCTTGCCTAGCACGACGAGTTGGACCTCTTCATCGGCCTCCTTGAGCAGTGTGTATTCTAGGGCTTGTCGGGCGTGAACAACACCCGCACGGCCGCTAGGCTCCGTCGTAGGGATATCCTCGATAGCTTTGCAAAAAAACATGTCAATCTGGCAGGTACCATTGCTCCTCATGGCGCGGGCAACTAAGGTTGAAGACGAAGGGCATCTCAAGGATTTCGATGTAATTTTTAGTTTTTGTTGAGGTGCTTTGTACTGTTCGATGTTTCTTCTAATGCTAGGATCATTTTCACAAAAAAGAAGAAGAAGGGAAGACGTATGACGATTCTCCATGGTTACTGTCACTGTGTCATTTATATGGACAAATCACATGTGGGTTTAACAAACATTATGTTCTTATTAACCAACAGTCTTCATAGAGAAAAAAGTCATACATTAAGTCACTAAGGTTTATACACATCAGGTCATTGCATATGGTTATTGTGTTGGAATTCATTTCTTGTGCTATATATTCTTGGTGATAAAGACATTATTTTTTGTCATGTAATGGAAACATTTCCCCTGATGGTGAAAACATTGTTTCATTTTATGGAATGCTCTTTAAAATGGTAAAAAATAATTATTAACAATGAAATATTTTTAGATACTAAAAAAAGGTCACAACTCTTTTTTGGTTGTTTCATGCATCATTGGAAATGATGGTAGTTTAATGTAACATTTAGAAAATAGGGAAAAAACGATGAAACTTATCGTTGTTCATGGAGAGGTATATGTACATTGTCTGCCTGGACGTCAAATGTGAACAATGCAAAACCAAAATTGTGCATGTCGATAGTCATGCAAAACCATCCATAGTACTACATCCATTAAAAATACACGATATCTTGGTAAGCTATAAATATGTTTGGGAGTACTTTTAAAATACCCAAGAGATGTTTAGTTATAATAAGTCGACCAAGTATTGCACCACAATTCTAAATTATGAAGGATATTATTATGCTTTAATAAGGTAAGTTATTGAAGTGCACGCAATAAAATAGTTGTGCGAAGCACGTACAGTTTACTAGTATACACCAAGGTAGCTGACCAACACGCTAGAGACTCTTGTCAAGAAAAAAGGAAAAAATAGGCCACACACACATACACAGCGCGGCCGTTCCAAGGCACACGTGTGCGGCGCGACGCAATGGGACGAGGGAGAGATCAGCTGGCTGGTGCGCGCGGGGCGCTGCACAAGAGGGGGAGAGAGGATGGATGGTGCGAGACAGCGAAGGAGAGAGAAAACATAGTAGTACTACTAGTAGTACTGTGCTACTAGTAGTAGGTACCTGTACCTCGTGTCAGAAACCCGTCAAACTAACTTTACTCTGACATCGCACCGCCTTCAACTCCTTCGCTACTCTCGCGCTGCCTCCCGTTAATAATCTCTTCTTGCTCTTCGTTTTTTTCTTCCGTTTTTTTCTTTGGCAGCTTTGGGGTTAATTTTCTGGTGCCCTTGGTTCAGTAGAAGTGCGGTCTACTCAAGTTTTGCACAATAGTCCTTTTTTCTAAAAATTGGGTCTAGGGCATTCAAATCGAAAATATTCGTGCACAAAATAATTCCGGTCACTAGGAACTTTTTCTTTTTTCTTTCTAACGAGGAATCTACCCCGAAGTACCAAGAACGTGCGCATTAAAATCCAATGGTGGGCATGAAAATTACATAGTGGTCCAAAAAGAAAACCAAAATACATCTGGGACCTATACTTTTACAACACGGACCCTAAAGATACAACTCGGAAATTTGAACATGTTTTTCCTAATACTAGTTCAAAACTACCACCCCAGCATTATTGTATACCATGGCAAGACACACCCATCTACCAAATATGGGAACATTATCATGAACTATGATGTAGATATGGCCATGACTTTATCGGTCGTTCTGCTCGAGAAACCCTCGAGTGTTCAGGCCATATCTAATGTGACTACGACTTTTTCGAATGTTTCAAATCTCATGTTTACCATTTTTTCATGGCTGGTGTTGCTAACAAGAGGATGTCATACGGACCCTTTTCGTTTATTCATTTTCCTTTATATCCTTTCATTTTTTTAATATGTGTAAGAGTTGTCAGCATGCAAATTCATATATATCAAGATATTGAGTCATTCAGAAATCTCGGCGATTTTCAAGATATTGACCCACAGTGTACACCTTCAAAATAGTTTCATAGTATAACTTCAAGAGCAATCTTTGTGAGTCTCTCTCTCTGTGTGTGTGTGTGTGCACTTCTTCTTCTCGGGGTGTGACATGGAGCAACAAGAGTAGTATATCTTACCACTATCTCATCTTTCCATTATCTTACCACTTTTTTTATATAGTGTACGAATAACTTTGAATGTTGACAGTTGGATCAAGACTCGCGAATCCCAACATTTCCAGCTGTTAGATCTTCTTTTCCATTCTAGGCTATCATGTTTGATTCAAAGGATTTACATGGGAAATATATAGGATTAAATCCCATAAGATTTTTTTTCTATAATGGTTGTTTGATTTGTATGATTATTGATTCCTATAGGAAATTTTCCTAGGGAATCCTTTGCACTAGATTGCATAGGAAATCTAACATCGATCCTCGCCCAAACCTCTTTCTTAGAATCCTTTTTTTCCATCGATGGAATCAAACAACTTTCTTGCATATATATATGGGTTCCTATAGGATTAAAGTGGGCTTGACATTGTAATCCTATGTTTTCCTATTCCTATGCTTTTCCTATCCTACGAATCAAACAAGCCCCTGGCATCTAGAAGATTCTATTGATAGTCTTCAGCATAATGAATGCTATGCACAAACCTCAAAACACACTTATCCATCATACTAGAATCTTCTCCCTCGTTTCTCTTGACCATGTTACCAAAAATTTCAAGTGTCAGGTAGCTAATAATCTCCGACTTCTACATGATGATACAAAGTACAAGAACCAAATATACACCCATACTTCTTATCTTATCTTACCACTATATAATGTACGAATAACTTTGAATATTGACCGTTAGATCAAGACTCGCGAATCCAAACATTTCTAGCCATTGGATCTTCTTTTTCATTCTAGCATCTAGAAGATTCTATTGATAGTCTTCATCACAATGAATGCTATGCACAAAACTCAAAACACACTTCTCCAACATTCTAGAATCTTCTCCCTCATTTCTCTAAATCATGTTACCAAAAATTTCAAGTTTTAGATAGTTAATAATCGTTGACTTCTACATGATATATATATACTGTACAAAGTACAAGAACCAAATATAAACCCATACTTTTTAAAGATGTTGATCAAATTTATATATTTTTCTGCTTTACCTGATTATAATTTTATATAGTAATGATATGTGTCAGACGTATATTATCTGAGTCTCACGTGCAGGGCACATGTAATTTACTAGTTATATATATATGTTAATCAAAATTATCAATTTTTGTGCTTTACCTATTATAATTAAGAGCTACGTCCATAAAGTACCAGGTGTGTATTTGGTTCTTTGTACTTTGTATCATGTAGAAATCAACCTACTATTAGTTACCTAGTACTCGACATGCTCTAGAGAAATGATGAAGATGATTCTAGAATTACCGAGAAGTGTGTTTTGAAGTTTGTGCATAACATTCAGTGCACTAAAGAACATCAATAGAGAATCTTCTAGATGCTAGAATGGATTGAAGATCCAACTTAATTCTATTTAGCAGTATTGGGATTTGCCAGCCTTGATCCAACGGTCAAAGTTGAAAGTTATCTGTACACTATATATATAGTGGTAAGATATGATTATATAATAGGTTAAGCTCAAAATGTTTTAAATTTGATGGACATCTATAAAGTATAGGTGTATATTTGGTTCTTGTACTTTATATCATGTTGAAGTCAACACAGAAGTAAATGTTTGTTAGCTATACCTAATACTTCCAATTTTGGTAACATGGTTTATAGAAATGTCTGAAAGATTCTAGAATGATAGAGAAGTGTTTTAAGATAAGAAGTATGGGTGTATATTTGGTCCTTGTACTTTGTATGTCACGTAGAAGTCAAAGATTATTAGCTACTAAACACATTCAATTTTTGATAACATGGTCTAGAGAAACAAGGGAGAAGATTCTAGTATGATGGAGAAGTGTGTTTTGAGGTTTGTGTATAGCATTCATTATGACGAAGACTATATATCAATAGAATCTTCTAGATTCTAGAATGGAAAAGAAGATCCAACGACTAGAAATGCTGGATTCACGAATCTTGATCCAACGGTCAACATTGAAAGTTATTCATACACTATATAGTGCTAAGATAAGATAAGATCATGCAGAAGTTAACGATTATTAGCTATGAGGGAGAATATTCTAGTATGATGGAGAAGTGTGTTTTGAGGTTTGTGCATAGCATTCATTATGTTGAAGACTATCAATAGAATCTTCTAGATGCTAGAATGGAAAAGAGGATCCAACGGCTGGAAATGTTGGGATTCGTGAGTCTTGATCCAACGGTCAATATTCAAAGTTATTTGTACACTATATAGTGGTATGATAAGATAAGATGGTAAGATAAGATAAGATATAGCAATCATAATGTTTTTTTATGTGTGTGCTAACGGGTGGGGCGAGTATGTCATACATACAACACAATAGCACATACTCTAGATATATATGGATGTATATAACACTAAAACTTGACTAGATGCATCCGTATCTAGATAAATCTAAACCAACAAATATGGGTCAGAGGGATTATATGTTTGTAGCATAGCTCGCTCTCATATATATAATCATACTAAAACATTTCATGTATATGGAAATGTATATATACACGCCTGCAGATACTTGGCCACTCACACATCACACATACACGCAAATAGCTACGCGTATACATTTACATGGCCACACACCACACACGCATACACAGACATGTACAAATACATGTACACATGGCTACACATGTACACATGGCAAGACACATGTACAAAAATATAAGCCTTAATTAATAAGCTCTAGGGTGGAGGTAGTACAAATTAATTTTACGACATTTAGGCCTTAATATTGTATTGTTTGGAAGAAGTAAAGTTAGTGTCCTACGACTTCTCTAGCTTTTCTTCTACAGTGTAAGTTAGAGGATCTGTATAACTTGTTTCTTGCCAAAGATCGTGGTAAACATAGTTTTAGTCCCACTTCTCGCACCCGGGGTACAAATTAGTCCCATATCTTGCAGAGTGGACAAAATCAATCCCAAAGCATGCATCCCTGGTGCAAATCAGTCCATTTCAAACAAATTTGAGCATATTTGACCAAATTCGTACATGTTTAGCTATCCCGATCATGCCTTTTTGCGATTGAGACAGTAAAATAGTACCAGCCTGAAGTGGTGTCCTTCCATGACTTCTATTTCTTTTGAAAGTTCATGTAGAATTTTTGCGTAGATTGATGCGTTTTAGCTTGGCTGAACACTGTCCTCTGCAAATTCTCAAGTTAACTAAAACTACACATGTGTGCAATTCACTCAATATTTCATTGTTAGTTTCAAGTTAGCTGAAATCTAACCAAATTTGATTCTTTTCTTATACACTTCACAATCCATATGCATCAATTGTTTTATATGTGATGATTCAACTTGAGCATTGCAAAGTACGTTGGATGAGCACATGGACATATGTTGTTCGCATATCATGTCAAATTCCCAAGATTTTAGCTTCAGCACTTGGGCTTTTCTGTAAATAATGATGCCTTGCATGGGCCCATAAATTACCCTCGCCTCGCTTTTTTATCTTATCTTACATCTTACAACTATATGGTGTATGGAGAACTTTGAACATTGGTCGTTGAATCAAGATTGTCAAATCCCAATATTGCTAGCGGTTGTATCTTCTTTTCCATTATGGGATCTAGAAGATTCTATTGATAGTGTTTAGCACAATGAAATTTATGCACAAACCTCAAATACACTGTGAGGGTAGTTCCATATTTGCTTCATGTGTTGTTTTAGCTAGATGGTGGGACCCACGTTATAAATATTTGCAACTAGTACATTGTGGAGCTCTTGCTATATTTTATACCAAATCCAAATTTACCTTTACGCCAGATTTGGCAATGGCAATATTGTGGGTGCCCTTGGACAAGCCACAAGCTTATGGGTCACCCTTAAGAAAATTTTCTTAAGGTGAAGCTCTACTATGTATATATATGTGGTCATCCATAAGGACTACTTTTTGCTTGTGGACACCCTTATGGACAACATAGTGGATGCTCTAGGTGAACTTTTGCCATAAGGTGGCTCCCACACAGCTTGTGGAAGTAGCTATAACATCACCTATGTATAAGGTGAACTTTTGCTATAAGATGGGACCCACACAGCTTATAGAAATAGCTAGTACAATGTATAAGATCGAGTTCATCTTAAGATGGGACCCACATGTTTGTTAAAAATACACACATGCAAGAGAGAGAGGAGAAAGTAAAATAATTGTTTATTGCTTATGGACAACCCATAAGCTTGTAGGTCACCCTTAAGGAAATTCCACTAAAGTGAACCTCTAATATGTATATGGATAGGCTTATGGACTACTTTTTGGCTTGTGGGTAGACAACATAGTGGATGCCCTAGGCACCCATAATGTATAGCCAAATCTAGTTCCAAAATAGATATTTGGCTTTTGGAACTAGTTCCATACGTTGCAGGGTTAGTTCCAAATTTGAGAAACTAGGGAATTGGAGCAACTCCGTGCGCTGATGCCAAATTCCAAGTACTACTCTATCTGATCATGTGGCAGTGCACTGCTTCTCTCTTGTGCGATGGGGAGAGAGAACACCCTTTACTATGTTGTTTTATTTTGTGTAAGGGCCCACTATGTAGATATTTGGCAAGACAAACGCTATGGAGCTAATGCCAAATTTGCCTCCCATGCTAAATAGTGTTGTGTGTCAGATTTCACAACATCAATGCCATGGCTGATAAAGTGAACTTATCTATAAACTGGGACCCATATGTCTTCAAAAAGTATACAGGTGCAAGAGAGAGAGGAGAGAGTAAATAATTTTATATTGCTTATGGACAAGCCATAAGCTTAGGTGAAGCTCTACTATGTATGTGGTCATCCATAAGGACTACTTTTTGCTTATGGACAACATAGTGGATACCCTGATACAGATCTCGTTCCGTGAAAAAAGAAAAACAAAGCTCGTCCAGTTGGGTCCATAGCATAGAAAACAAAAAAATTCCTACGGTGTGAACTACACGCCAAGATCTATCTACTAGGTACAAAGCAACGGGTGGACATACATCCAACGAGAACTTACCCTCGAAGACAACGAGTTTTGTTAACGAGTAGGAACTCGTGGTTAATGTAGTCATACACTTGCTGATCTCAAGATCGTGAGGAAGTCCGAGCGCCGCAACTTAGCAGTGCATCCATACTCGCACACACGTTCAAGCCACCGGACAACCTCCACCTCCTCGCTCCAGCGATCCAGCGGAAGCAGCAACTCCTTCCAGACGAAATGCCACCGGGAACATGTATCTCGCTAATCCGAGACCATGGGGGAATAATTCTAGAGGGGGAGAGAGATCCTTCACAAGGAGGTGTGAGGATGAAGGAGGGAATGGGTGGCCTTTTATAGGAGGAGGGGCTGCCCCCTCTCTCCATGGCCGGCGCATGGGGGGTGACCCCTCACCTCCTCCATTCATGTGGTGGTAACCCCTCCACATTAAAATGCCTCTTCACATTCCCTTTTAAAGTCTCCACTTTAAATGCATTAAATTTCTCCAAATTTAATGCTCTCTCATTTAATAAAACTCTTTTATTAAACTTATTCAGAATTTTGTTAATTTCTTTAATTAATAAACATTCACATATAGCCCCTTGCAATATTTCAATATCACATGCAGAACCTCTTTCTGCAATTTCACCCGAAACAATTCCTGCGCTTTGCAATTCTTTTGTCTGAAACATATGTGCTCCAATATGGTGTCCGGTAACTCTTAAGTGTGCCACCCTACGGTTCGCGAATAATGCAGACATGATCGAGACCCTTCTCCGATCAATAATCAGCAGCGGGACCTGGAGATCCGTATTGACTCCTACACATTCAACGATGACTTCTATGATCATGAGAACCTTTAACGCTTGTAACTAAATCCCTTTGTCTCTCGATATATTACATGTCCGAGATTCGATCATCGGTATCGTCATACCTAGTTTGATCTTGTTACCGACATGCACTCTTTTCTGGTTCCCGTGATATAACATTCTAGTGATCACATCACTTTCTTGCAAGCTATCTTAATGTAATATCACCGAGAGGGCCCAGAGTATATCTATCCGTCATCGGGATTGACAAATTCCACTCTTGATCCATGAGCCTCAACATAACACCTTCGTAGTACTGAACCCATCTTTATAGTCACCCTGTTACGGTGTGATGTTTGATGTTATCAAGATACACTTCCGGTGTTAGAAATTAACATGATCTCATGGTCTAAGGATAAAGATTACTTCGTATGATGTTATATCAATATAAACATAATGACTTGATCGTAATGCTATACTTAAGATGATTGTTCATCACATCATTTCACCAATGGTGTTACCTTGTTATTAACAACATCCAATGTCCATGATCCGAAAACCTTGATCATCTTGTTAATCAACAAGCTAGTATATAAGAGAGGCATAACGAGGAACCCTTTTTGTTTATTAAACACACATGTATTGATTTTTCCTGATCAATACAATTCTAGCATGTAAAATAAACATCTATCATATATAAGGAATATATAATAACAACTTTATTATTGCCTCTCAGGGCATATTTCCTTCAGTCTCCCACTTGCACTAGAGACAATAATCTAGTTCACATAGTGATAAATCTAACACCCATGGAATTCTGGTGTTGATCATGTTTTGCCCTAGGGAGAACTTTAGTCAACGGATCTGCTACATTTAGGTCCGTGTGTACTTTACAAATCTTTATATCTCCATCCTTGACATGCTCACGGATGGAGTGAAACCGGCGCTTAATATGCTTGGAATTCTTGTGAGACCTCAGTTCCTTTGCGTTGGCTATGGCTCCATTGTTGTCACAATAGATCACCATTGGGTCCAACACACTGGGAACCACACCTAGTTCCGTAATGAACTCTTTCATCCAAACCGCCTCCTGCGCCGCTTCTGAAGCAGCAACATATTCTGCCTCCGTCGTTGATCCAGCCACCACAGGTTGTTTGGAACTCCTCCAACTAACTGCTGCTTTGTTTAAGAGAAATACGTATCCGGATTGAGACTTAGAGTCATCCGGATCGGTGTCAAAGCTAGCATCGACATAACACTTAGCGACTAGCTCTTCTTCACCTCCGTATATAAGAAACATATCCTTAGTTCTTCTCAAGTACTTGAGGATGTTCTTTACCGCTATCCAGTGTTCCGAACCTGGATCAGATTAGTACCTACTAGTCAAACTAATAGGATGTGCCACATCCGGTCTTGTACATAGCATGGCATACATAATAGAGCCTATGGCCGAGGCATAGGGGATCTTATCCATCATCTCTCTTTCTTCCGCCGTAGCCGGACTTTGAGTCTTACTCAATGTCTTTCCTTGCAACATAGGTAAGAACCCCTTCTTACTTTCGTCCATATTAAACTTCTTTAATATCTTATCAAGGTATGTACTCTGCGATAGCGCAACTAGGCGCCTTGATCTATCTCTATAGATTTTAATGCCTAATATATATGACGCTTCACCAAGGTCTTTCATCGAAAATTTGCTGTTTAGATAACTTTTAACACTGTTTAAAAGATCTATATCATTTCCAATCAATAATATGTCATCCACATATAATATCAGAGATGCCACATTGCTCCCACTCACTTTCTTGTAAATACAAGCCTCTCCATAAGTTTGGACAAATCCAAACTCTTTGATCACCTCATCAAAGCGGAGATTCCAACTCTGGGATGCTTGCTTCAGTCCATAGATGGATCACTGAAGTTTGCATACCTTATTAGCATCCTTAGGATCGACAAAACCCTTAGGTTGTATCATATACAACTCTTCTTCAATATTACCATTGAGGAACGCAGTTTTGACATCCATCTGCCATATTTCATAATCGAAATATGCAGCAATTGCTAACATAATCCTAACCGACTTAAGCATCGCTACGGGAGAGAATGTCTCATCGTAGTCAACTCCTTGAATTTGTCGAAACCCCTTTGCGACAAGTCGAGCCTTATAGATGGTCACATTACCATCAGCATCAGTTTTTATTTTGAAAATCCATTTATTCTCAACGGCCTTTCGATCGTGAGGTAAGTCCACCAAGTTCCAAACTTGGTTCTCGTACATGGATTCCATCTCGGATTTCATGGCTTCCAGCCATTTGTTGGAATCCGGGCTCATCATCGCTTCTTCATACGTCGCAGGGTCATCCATTTCATCAACCATGAAATTCACAACAGGATTGCCGTACAGTTCAGGAGCTACACGTGTCTTGCTTGACCTGCGAGGTTTGGTAGTGTCCTCTTTCGAAGTTTCATGATCATTATCATTAGCTCTCTCTTCATCAGGTGAAGTCAACTCCGAAACAACTTCCGGTGCTGTGCCACTCGCCATTCCATGAAGAGAAGGTTCAATAACCTCTTCGAGTTCTACCTTCCGACTACTCACACCTTTCGTGAGAAACTCCTCAAGAAAGGATCCATTCTTGGCAACAAAAACCTTGCCCTCGGATCTGTGATAGAAGGTATACCCAATTGTTTCCTTAGGGTATCCTATGAAGACGCATTTTTCCATTTTGGGTTCGAGTTTATCTGGTTGAAGTTTCTTCACATAAACATCGCATCCCCAAACTTTAAGAAATGACAGCTTAGGTTTGTTTCCAAACCATAATTCATACGGTGTCATTTCAACGGATTTAGATGGTGCCCGATTTAAAGTGAATGCAGCTGTTTCCAGTGCATAACCCCAAAATGACAGTGGCAAGTCAGTCAGAGACATCATAGATCGAACCATATCCAATAAGGTACGATTACGATGTTCCGACACACCATTATGTTGTGGTGTTCCGGCAGGCGTGAGTTGTGAAACTTTTCCACACTCTTTCATGTGTGTGCTAAACTCGTAACTTAGATACTCTCCTCCACGGTCAGACCGTAGAAATTTGATCTTTCTATTACGATGATTTTCCACTTCATTCTGAAATTCCTTGAACTTTTCAAAAGTTTCAGACTTGTGTTTCATCAAATAGATATACCCGTATCTACTCAAATCATCCGTGAAAGTAACAAAATAACGATATCCACCTCGCGCCGACACACTCATTGGTCCACACATATCAGTATGTATGATTTCCAATAGATCTGTCGCCCATTCCATTGAACCGGAAAACGACGTTCTAGTCATCTTGCCCATAAGGCATGGCTCACATGTATCAAATGATTCAAAATCAAGTGATTCCAAAAGTCCATCAGAATGGAGTTTCTTCATGCGTTTAACGCCAATATGACCTAGACGGCAGTGCCACATATATGTAGACATATCATCATCAAGTTTAATCATTTTAGCATTAACATTATGAATGTGTGTAATATTAATATCGAGATCTATCAGAAATAAACCATTCAACACAGGTGCATGACCATAAAAGATATCATTCTTATAAATCAAACAACCATTGTTTTCAGATTTAAAGGAATGACTACTTTGCATCAAACACGATACAGATACAATGTTCATGCTCAGTGTAGGCACTAAATAACAATTATTTAGGTTTATAGCTAATCCCGATGGCAAATGGAGAGGTAGCCTCCCGACGGCGATCACATCAACTTTTGATCCATTGCCGACCCGCATCCTGACCTCATCCCTTGCTAGTTGTCGCTTGTTCCGTAGCCCCTGAACCGAGTTACATATATTAGCAACCGATCCCGTATCAAATACCCAGGTGCTACTGCGAGTACTAGTCAAGTACACATCAATAACATGTATATCACATATACCTTTGTTTGCCTTGCCGGATTTCTTGTCCGCCAAATACTTGGGGCAGTTGCGCTTCCAATGGCCAGTCCCCTTGCAATAGTAACACTCGGTGTCAGACTTAGGGCCAGCTCGGGGTTTCTTTTCAGGCGTGGCAACAGAATTGCCACCCTTCTTTCCCTTGTGCTTGCCTTTCTTGTCTTTCTTGAAACCGGTGGTCCTATTGATCATCAACACTTGATGTTCTTTCCTAATCTCCACTTTTGCAGCCTTAAGCATTGACAGAAGCTTGGGAAGAGACTTCTTCATGCCCTACATATTATAGTTCATCACGAAGCTCTTGTAGATAGGTGGCAGAGATTGGAGAACATGATGTATGCCTAAGTCAATGGGAATCGTTATTCCCAAGGACACAAGCTTATCGGCGTACCCAGACATTTTGAGTACATGCTCACTAACGGAGCTGTTTTCCTCCATCATGCAGCTAAAGAACTTTTCTGTAGCATTATAACTCTCTACGGCAGCATGGGTATCGAAAATCATTTTCAATTCTCCCATGGTATCAAAGGCATTGCCATTTTCGAAACGCTTTCGAAGTTCTGGCTCTAGCCCATACAGTATGCCGCAATGAACTAAGTTGTGGTCCTCCTGACGAGTCACATAGACATTCTTTTCCTCGTCAGGGGCATCAGGAGCTGGTGGGGGGCCTAGCGGTGCATCTAGCACATATTTCTTTTGTGCAGAAGTGAGGAGAATCCTCAAATTCATAGCCCAGTTGGTGAAGTTTCTACCATTCGCAGCAAGTTTCTCTTTCTCCATGAACACATTGAAATTAAAAGCAGGTGGTGCCATCTACAAAAAAAATTGTAAAGTTTATTTAGACTAAGTTTATGATAGATTGAGTTCAACTAATCCAAATTACTAATGAACTCGCACTCAAAAACGACATCCCTCGTGTCCTTTTGGTGATTACATGAACCAAATCCACTACACCAAGTCCGATCATCACGTTAGTTGATGTAGCTTCAAAGGTGAGCATCTATATGGGCATCATATCAACTATATGACTCATACTTAACCTTTCGGTCCGTGTTCCAAGGCCATGTCTGTACATGCTAGGCTCGCCAAGTGAGAACCTTAGTATTCGCGTGTGTAAAACTGTCTTACACCCGTTCCTATGAAAGCGTAGATTCGAGTACACCTGATCATGACGTGATGTCTCGAAACACGATCCACAGAACAGTGCATACTTAAGGAAGAACACATTTTTATCTTGATATATAAATGAGGGATCATCTTATAATGCTACCAAAAGTGCCAAACTAGCAGTATAAGATGCTAACATCTAATGTCTAAAGTGAGATGATATGGTCCATGCATTTGATCTCTATCACTTGCATCGTGGTATGATCTCTATCATTCCTTTGTGTGTAAGGCGAAGGTCTATGGAACTTACACGTTGAGTGTGTTGTAAGAGTATCTATCATACATCTACTTACAACAATACCATATCAATACACTAGCCCAGCAACGATCTAAACTAGACGCCTCTAATTTATTAATTGCAAGTTTTACGTGGCTTAGGGCTTTCGGAGATAGAACCGTTCTCACCTACGAACATGAACCACAACGAGGATAACTAAGTTATTAGCAACTCGTTGTAAATCAGATATTGACTATAGTAGGAGAGACAGACACCCGCCAGCCACTTATGCAAAACAAGTTGCATGTCAGTCGTGGAACCGGTCTCATGTACGATGACATGTAAGGTTGGTTCGGGCCGCTTCATCCCACTATGCCACCAATATCCAAAATACATAGAAGATGTAATAACATGATCATCATCGCCCACATATAAACATATGTGTACTACCCGTGCAAAGCACCTATGCATAGATCAGGCTCTGATACCACTGTTGGGTCCGCAGCATAGAAAACAAAAAAAATCCTACGGTGTGAACTACACACCAAGATCTATCTACTAGGTACAAAGCAACGGGTGGACATACATCCAACGAGAACTTACCCTCGAAGACAACGAGTTTTGTTAATGAGTAGAAACTCGTGGTTGATGTAGTCGTACACTTGCCGATCTCAAGATCATGAGGAAGTCCGAGCGCCGCAACTCAGCAGTGCATCCGAACTCGCACACACGTTCAAGCCACTGGACAACCTCCACCTCCTTGCTCCAGCGATCCAGCGGAAGCAGCAACTCCTTCCAGATGAAATTCCAGCGGGAACATGTATCTCGCTAATCCGAGACCATGGCAGAATAATTCTAGAGCGGGAGAGAGATCCTTCACAATGAGGTGTGAGGATGGAGGGAATGGGTGGCCTTTCATAGGAGGAGGGGGGTGCCCCCTCCTCCATGGCCAGCGCATTGGGGGCGTGACCCCTCACCTCCCCCATTCATGTGGTGGTAACCCCTCCACATTAAAATGCCTCTTCACATTCCCTTTTAAAGTCTCCACTTTAAATGCATTAAATTTCTCCAAATTTAATGCTCTCTCATTTAATAAAACTCTTTTATTAAATTTATTCAGAATTTTTTTAATTACTTTAATTAACAAAAATTCACATGTAGCCCCTTGCAATATTTCAATATCACATACAGAACCTCTTTCTGCAATTTCACCCGAAACAATTTCTGGTTTCTATTGAAACAATTCCTGCGCTTTGCAATTCTTTCGTCTGAAACATATGTGCTCCAAAATGGTGTCCGGTAACTCTTAAGTGTGCCACCCTACGGTTCGCGAATAATGCAGACATGATCGAGACCCTTCTCCGATCAATAATCAGCAGTGGGACCTGGAGATCCGTACTGACTCCTACACATTCAACAATGACTTCTGTGATCGTGAGAACCTTTAACGCTTGTAACTAAATCCCTTTGTCTCTCGATATATTACATGTCCGAGATTGGATCATCACTTGCTTGCAAGCTATCTTAACGTAAGAGGGCCCATAGTATATCTATCCGTCATCAGGATTGACAAATTCCACTCTTGATCCATGAGCCTCAACATAACACCTTCGTAGTACTGAACCCATCTTTATAGTCACCCTGTTACGGTGTGACGTTTGATGTTATCAAGATACTCTTCCGTTGTTAGCAATTAACATGATCTCATGGTCTAAGGATAAAGATTACTTCGTATGATGTTATAGCAATATAAATATAATGACTTGATCGTAATGCTATACTTCGGATGAATGTTCATCACATCATTCCACCAATGGTGTGACCTTGTTATTAACACATCCAATGTCCATGATCAGGAAACCTTGATCATCTTGTTAATCAACAAGCTAGTCTATAAGAGAGGCATAACTAGGAACCCTTTTTGTTTATTAAACACACGTGTATTGATGTTTCCTGATCAATACAATTCTAGCATGTAAAATAAACATCTATCATATATAAGGAATATATAATAACAACTTTATTATTGCCTCTCAGGGCATATTTCCTTCACGTCCATGCAAGTAAAATACTACAGAGCTCGTCCAGTACAACCCGTACCCTAGGCGTCTAGTAGAGTCAAGCCGGTCACAGTCTCCTCCAAATTAACTACTCCGACCGTCTAGTCGTCTAGTGGTACTAGGGAGTAGGGAGTCAGTGGGTCAATGTCTCCTCGAAATGTAGCTGAGGAGTGCACGCTTGTGTTGATTAATCTAGATTTTCCCCCTTGCCTATTCCCCCGCCCCTCCAGGGCGTCTTCCCCTTCTCTTCCCGGCGTCTTCCCCTTCTGCACCACGCGCTGCTACTGCTGCCATATGCCGCTTTCGGATTCTCTTCCTCGTCTCACTCAGGCAGTTGCCACCCTTGATTCCCCCTCTCTTCCGAAACCCCAATCAATGAAATACAGACGCTGCCTTTCGATGGTGTCAGCGAGCAAGAACAGTGAGCATGATTCTGATCTTTTTCATGATGTGTTTACCGAAGGCCCCTTTGAAGAACTCATAACCTGATGCGACGTCATCACCGCCTCCAGCCTAATCGGTTCGTCCAAACTTTTCCTTGAATCTGCGAAAGCTAGTGCAACTCTGGATGCTTCAATGCCATTTGGCCTCCCATGTGTTCTTCATTCCCCCTTGACGAAGGGACCGCTAGATTTCTTGCATTACTTCAAAATTGATAGCCTCCCGTGCAAGCTGTTGCCGCTGGACAGGTTCTCCTCCAATGCTATGGTACCAGGCTATACTTCTAGACAGTGGGTAGGCGCCAATGGAGATTGGATTGCCACGGCTAGCTTCAGAGGCAAGTTGGAGCTTTGCAACGTGTACACTCGTCACAAGATTCCTCTCCCAGCATTGTTGTTCCAAGCAACCGACCAGCCAACCACGTTCTTGTTGGATAATGATCTTCCAGCTGTAATGCAGAAGATTGCTATTTGCCAAGTTCCCACAGCTGCTAGGAGATATAAAGATTTCTCGCTTGTTGTAGTCTTCAACGTCAGAATTGCCATCCTTCAGGGCGGTGATGATGGATGGACAGTTCTTCCACTTCCTCTTAACCATACCCTAAGCCCTTACAGTTACAATGATGGAGTTACCCACGATGGACTGGTGTTCGCCATAGTTCTGTATGGCAACGTTCATGTTTGGGATCCTCTGCATCCTGGTAATTATTCCTTCATATGTAGTGTACTGGCTTAATTACTCATGTGCCCAAGCTATTGTACTGAATTGACATAGGGAGTGTTTCGTTTAAATGAAAATACGAGTAGTTATTTTAGACTCTATGAACTGTATGAATCATAGTTTTTCCGTAGGATTTTTTCTTATAGTAGTCGTTTGATTCATCGGATTGAATTATGCATAGTAGATTTTTCCGGATGTCTTTTAGTTCATTCGATAGGAATTTAAGATATACTTGAAGCTCCAGAAAAGAATCCGTTCAATGGTTTTTCCGTGCAATGTAATCCAACACAACCGCAATCCTGCAGGAGTATAAATGGACATGCAAATGTAAAATCCTGTGTCTTTCCTATCCTATGTTTTCTGCATTTGCACGGGTTTTCGGCAAGTTCCCCTGCAAATGAACCGGTCAATTATCTTTGCCTTTTTTAGACAGAACGAGCCAAAAATTACCCGTCTTGTTCAAAAAAAAGATGAGTCGGTTCTCTAGGAAATTTCCCTATTATATAATGCTTTGTTTCCTTTGTACGATTCTAGGCCGTAGTTGTTTTTCCTATGTTCGAGCTACTTTGCATGCAGTTCAATTGGAAGGAAAATTTTCAGTAGGATTCACTTTATCATGCTGCCGGAATCATAAGTTGACACATTGTGCTACCTTTTTAAGGTCCTGCGCTGGTCTTGGCGCGACCAGCTGCCATAGACGAGTTGGTGGATTCATTTCTTAATGCTACTAGAGATGAGCACGACTACTTTTTTGTTTTTGGTGGTTACCAAGATCTGCAGATGGTTCTAGACTTCTTCATATATATACGCTTGGCTCTTCTTATGATCCCAAATGTCTTACTTGTCATTGCCGTCATCATACTGGTGTTGCTCATCCTCGTGTTGTACACTGCGGTCGCACTATCTCCACTTATACTTCCGGGTTTGGCTGCTTGGTGTTCTCAATGAACACTGGTCAGGTTGATCAAGCTAATCCATGGGAAAGGATTGCTGACCTTGGATCATATTCTCTTTTCCTTGGAGTGAACTATCCGATTATCATGCGTGTAGGCGGTGTAGATCTTACCTCAGGTTATCTGACGAGAAGCAACTGTGTCTACATCTTACCAACTACAGCATGGCTTTCCAAAGAGGCGCATCCTAAATTATGCTGCTTCAGTCTTAGTGGTAAAGACTATGGTGTTACTTCTGAAATCAATATCCTTGAGGGAATTAGTAACCCTTGCTTCTAGACAAGAATGGTGAAGCATCCGCTTTGGTTCGTACCAACCTTCGCGAACGCTGTCGATTGGAACCGGCCTCATGCTTAACTAAGAAACAAGACATGTTGCCACAGTACGTAATGATGCAATCCATATGTAATAGTTGGTACTACAAGTAGAGAAATAGTTCTGGACCATGTTAAATTGTTTATTTTGTTTGGTTGTCTGGAGTCATCGGCTTTCAACTTGTTGGTCTCCTCTCTTTTTAAATATGTCCTTGTATCGGTACTATGTTTATTTACTCGTATGAACTTGACTATATTATTTTTGGACCTTTAGCATAATGCACTTTAGTCCACCGATTCTAGAGTTCTTTAAGAAATTATGGAAATTTTAGCATCAACAAGATGTTACGGACCACATGCAATACACTTGAACAATCATCTCAATGCTTGTGTAAGGGTCGTACTCTATGAAAACAACCTTGGCTTGAACGATTATAGCCTCATGCACTAGTCTTTGGTTAAGCTGATACGACGAGACCAAATTTTTTAAAGATTTATCTTACCACTATATAGTGTACGGTTAACTTTCAACATTAACCGTTGTATCAAGACTAGCAAATTCTAACATTGCTAACCCTCGAATCTTCTTTTCCATTCTAGCATCTACTCACTCTGTTCCATAATATAAAATGTTTTAACTTGTGGGAAACAAATGTATCTAGACGACTTTTAGTGTGTGGTTCACTCCGAACATACACACTACTTTTAGTGTGTAGTAAAAGATGTCTAGATATATTTTTTCACAAAAGCTAAACCATCTTATATTTTGAAACGGAGGAAGTAGGAGATTCTATTGATACTGTACTATACTTTAGTACAATGAACGCTATGCACAAGTATAAGAACCAAATATACACCCGATACTTTATGGAAGCAGCTCGAAAATATAATTATTTTCTCAGCTTTACCTATTACTACTTTATGGAGTAGTACAATTTTATATTGTAATGATATGGCATTCATTCTACTAGACAGCGTTGGCGTTCTAGACTAGCTAGCTAATTACTACTAATAAAGTTTCCTCGATGCTACTACAGTAGTACTAGACAGCGTTGGCGTGCTACACTAGCTAGCTAATAATTAAAGTCTCCTTGATGCAGCTGCGCCCTACAGCAGAAGACCGACGAAGGAACACGCAAAAAACTCCTCGTTCAAAGAGCCATACCGTCTTCCCCATCTCCGGCAGTATTTGGTATCATATCCAACACGCTCATCACTCATTTTCCTTGCCTCTCGCCCGCAGCATCGGTCCTTCCAGGCTGCCACCCCTCTCCCCCAAAACCTCCCAACAGTCATAGATTGATCTGCCTCGCCCCAAACCATCAGGACGCAATGGCGGATTTGGGGCCCAACCGGTGGTACGGCAGATGGAGCAACGTCAGCGCCGACGTGTTCGACGAGATCGCTATGCGTATGGACACTACCAGGATCGTCCGGCTGGCTACATGCTCCAAGAAGTTGAACCTCCGAGTCACCAGCGGAAAAGGTAGCAGATGCCCCAATGACGGTTGCGGGACATTGGTCGCGTACCGTCAGGTCCACAACCACAAGATTGCATGCGCGCACGGCCCTTGCAACTGCATGGAGGATGGCTGAATTTTCGCCACCTCGCCGGCGGTGCTCCTCGCCCACCTCTGTGAAGCTCACTCGATGAGGGTGCATAGTTTCCGCTACGGCAAAACACACAGGTACTCCTCTAAGCCTCTATCGGCAACAGGCCTACGAACAGTAGATATCATCGGATCCAGAGACGATGGTACTATGTTCGTGGTGCGATTTGACATGCGTCAAATGCTACACGTCGTATCCGTCGTATGCGTCAGGTCGGCGGCGTGCTTGTCGCCGTGGTACATGGTGAAGTTTTGGTCGTCAACTGTTATTGAGGGGAGAGGACAAAAAAATCCGGGCTATGCGTGTCGGAGAGCACCGCGTCGCCCGACGGCATCCCGTTCGGAGAGCTGTAGTGGCTCCTGCCAGTGCCGATATCGCACCTGGTCGCTCGTCAACCATCGGTGTTCATCCTGGAATACTATCTTCGGATTAACAGGATTCATGAGTGAGATAAACACATCTTAATGTTCGTTGGAGTATTTGAACTGCTAGAAAGACTTACTACTTGTTCTTAGTAGTTGTTCTTAGGAGTATTTTTAAGGAGTTCAACTACTGCTAATGTATTTTGTAGTAATACCTACTGTATGTACTGGTACTTATCATTTTGAGAGACGTGGTTCCTAGCTTAAGGTAGTTCTGAGTATTTTCTATCGAGTTCTTCCTCTGCTAATCTATTTTGCAAACTATATACTGGTGCTTGTTCAGATTGACCGATGAAGTGCAGAATATGGTCTCGCTTTACTTTTGAATCAGGCCTAGCTACATCTATTGAATTTCCATGTGTGCATTGCTGAATCTGTCAATTATTGTCTATGTACGGCTAATTTGGTCAGTTTGAAATACTGATGAAAAGTGCTGCTGAATATGAACTGGAAATCTCTCAAGTGCTGTTGAATATGAGCTGGGAATTTGTCGATATTTTTTCGGTCATATTCTGTACTGCTGAATCTTTTCAATGCTACTAAATTTATCAAATGTTATGTTGTTACTATTAGTACGTACAATACAATATTTTATAGAACTAACTATGATGTACGTGTACTTGTTTAGATCAAGTGCAGCAGATTGTCTTGCTTTTCTTTTGGAACTTGGCATTTTATAGAACTAATACTGATGTACTGCTACTTCGTTAGACCAAGTGCAGTACATGGTCTTGCTTTTCTTTTGGAACTTGGAATTTTATAGAACTAATACTAATGTACTGCTACTTGTTTAGATCAAGTGCAGTAGATGGTCTTGCTTTTCTTTTATAACTTGGCCTTGTCATAAACTCATAATCTTGACCAGGCCTTGCATTGATGTGAGAAGGAGGCATGCACAGAAAAGAAGACTTGATCGTCAGTTTTGCTTGCTCCAATGATTGAGTGTATTAGGAGAACAGGCCAAACTGATCGTGGGCCGAGGTTTTTTTAGCTGGAACAAGAACTGATTATCTCTGTACTACTATTGAATTTCAAGCAGGAAAGCTACTAAATTTTTCAAATGTTCTATCGTTGCTATTACTAAAGCATTTGTGCAACTAATACTGATGTACTGCTATTGTATTTCATTGTCTGTATTACTGCATTGGTCACTTTTGAAATGCTGTTAAATTGGTCAAGTGCTCCCGAATATTAACTTCGAATTTGTTGATAATTTTTCTACCTTATTCTGTACTGCTGAATTTTGACATGAATATCTGCCAAAAATAATTATCGCTTTTCCCCCGCCCTCGCTGAGGTCTTTGTTTCGAATCCGGCAGAGCACATTACAATGCAATTTTTATTAACCAGGAGAAGAAATCTAGTACTCCCTCTGATCCAAATTAATGTTCTTATATTTGTCTAGATTCTGACATATCTAGTCGTGTTTTAGTGCTAGATACGTCCGAATCTAGCCAAATCCAAGAACATTAATTTGGATCGGAGGGAGTAGCTCATTTGGCCCCTCTTTAGCCTAGAACATTTTAATTTAGTCTTTTAGGGGTCAGGTACTGCTGACCATAGCCCAGCGAAATTTTAGAAAGGAGCCCATGGAACATAGCCAAGAACATATTAGTTCGGACTTTTACGGGTCAGCGGACTACTGAGCACATCCCAGTGAAATTTGAGAATGAAGCCCATGGAGCATATCCCATGGAATACAACCCACGTAGAGCAACAACCAAACTCTTTTTAATTCGGCCTTTTGGGCATTGCCCCTCCCACCTCTCATAATAATAAAAACTCTGCCAACCCATGTTTTTAAGAAAATACACCATTATGTGGCATTTTATAAATTGAGATGCCAGGAGCGCTGCCCTTTTATATTTTAAAAGAGATAAACATAGACACACAAAATATTTTAAGAAGACTAATACAGAAGTTGTAGTACTAATAAAAGTTTAATGATATTTTTTCTATAAATATCTTTGTTGTATTTGGCACTCAGTTTATGTTTATTTGATTTGAAGGTCTTTTGTTCGAATCGCCTTTTTGTGTGTGTGTGTATCTTGGGTTTATATTTTTTTCTCCTAGAAATATCGGATTACGGAGAGGCTGACATCACGGACCCACCAGCATGCAGCGTCCCTGGAGTTTGTTTTGAGGGTGGGTTCGAAAAAAGTTTAAATACTTGTACAGAGAGGCTCGCATCGGGGACACACCAGACAGAACATACAAGGCTGCATCAGGGACCAACAAGCCAGAACATGCCAGAAGGGCTGACATAAGGGCCCCAGCAGTAAGACCATACACGGCTACCACGGTGAAAACAGCGGACGCGGCCGAAAAAAAGTCCATCATACACACGTTGCACTTATAGAGAAGCTGATATGTCGGACCCAGCAGGCCCAAGCATAGCCCATGAAATTAGCCTATCAGCCCCAAGCATAACCCAATACCTTCTAATTCGGCATTTTCGTGATCTTGTGGCCACCGACCGTAGCCCATTCAATTTAGGAGTGATCCCATGGAATATAAGCCATGACGAATAGGGCATCCGCCCCGAGTTAGCCCAAAATCTTTTTAATTCAGCCTTTCTGAGCATTTTTGTACTCTGAGGCTGACATCTGGGACCTGAAAAAACGGTCCAACATACACATGATTCTTTCAAATAGAGGCTGTCAGCTGGGACCCAGGATAGACACGTTTCCTGCATAGAGGTGGTTGACATCTGGGACCCAACAAGTTGCCAAGGTCAAAACAGTGGACATGGCTAAAAAAAAGTCCATCATACGCATGTTTCATTTACAGAGAGGCTGATATGTGGGACCCAGCAGAGCGACCTTATACAGATGCTGCATCGAGCAATGTAGCCAGTTCGAAACAGGGAGGCACGACCGAGAAAAAAGTTCAGCATGTACACGTTTCTTTTAATGAGAGGCTGAAATGGGGGACCCAGCAGTGTGAGCAAACAACAGATTCGTCGAGCAACACTATCTAGTTTGGAACAGGGTAGCGCTAGAGAAGAAAAAATTCCATCATACCCATGATTCTTCTAATGTGAGGCTGACATAAGGGACCCACCAGCCTAAATAAATAACGGCTGATGCAGTGAGCAAAGCTATCAAGTTCAGAACACGAAGGCGCTATAGAAGGTAAAAAATCCATCATACACATGTTTCTTCTAATGAGAGGATGACATGTGGGGCCCAGCATCATGATTAAACGGTTAGCACGAGCAAAGGAAAAAATCCATCATACACACATTTCTTCTAATGAGAGGATGACATGTGGAACTCAAGAGGTTGGTTAAACGGTAAGTGCGTCGAGCAGCACTATCAACTCGGAACGGGGTAGCACTAGGGAAGGAAAAAATTCCATCATACACACGTTTCTTCTAATGAGAGGATGACATGTGCGTCCCAGGAGGTTGATTAGATGGTAGATGCATCGAGCAGCGCTATCAACTTCGGAACAGGGTAGCGCGAGCGAAGGAAAAAATTCCATCATACACACGATCCTTCTAATGAGAGGCTGACATGTGGGACCTAGCAGCCTAACTAAACGGCACACGCCTTGAGCTACGTTATCGAGTTCAAATCAAGGAGGCATGACCAAAAAGTATGGTCCGCTAGAGAGACCGACGTCCGGGACCCACGCGCATCAAAAGTCTTCGGCGAGTCAACATCGCGCGAGGAAACGAAAATCTTGCTTCTGCCACGCGCTGGACGAGCTTCCTCCATGTTATTAGCAGATCCTTCATAGTAGAGGGCCACGAAACCGGAAAAAAAAGTTTTCCATCGGCCACGGCCGAGCCGAGAATTTCATCGCGAAAGACGCGCCTTCTACGACGACCATCGGGCCAAGTCTTTGCGGAAGGAAACTTTTCTTGCAGTGTTCTCATGCTATAATTGTGTTAACTGGAAATGTTAAGACATGTGTGATTTATAAACAAAAGAAATAGTTCCTAGTAATTCCTCTCTTCATACTAGCTTGTTGAGTAACAGATGATCAAAGGTTTCCTGATCATGAACATTGGATACTGTTAATAGCAGGGTCATATCATTGGAGAATGATATGATGAACAGTCACCCGAAGTAGATGTAGAAATACAATCATGTCCTCAAGTTTATATTGCTATCACATTTGTAGTAACTCTATGCCCTTAGACCATGAGAGCACGTCAATCACTTTCACCGGAAAGGTACTTTGATTACATCAAACGTCACTTTATAACTAGGTGATTATAAAGGTGTCATCGGGTACTTGGAAAGTGTTAGTTGAGGCTCATGGATCAAGAGTGGGATTTGTCCATCCAGATGACGAAGAGATATACTCAGGGCCCTCTCGGTGATATCACATTGACATAGCTTGCAAGCAAGTGATTTGATCACTAGAATGTTATATCACGGGAACGTGAAAACAGTACTTGTCAGGAACGAGATTAAACAAGGTATGGATGATACCGAGTGATCGAATCCCGAAAAAGTAAAATATCGTGAGACAAAAGGAATTTGATTACAGCGAAAAAGGTTCAGGCGATCATTTGATTTTTGTGGAACTAGTGGGAGTCATTATGGATCTCCAGGTCCCACTAATGATTATTGATCAGAGAAAGTCTCGATCATGTCTACATAGTTATCAAACCCATAGGGAGACACACTTAAGGTTAGTCGACGCAATTGAGTGGATAGGTGTAGCGACCTCGGATCAAGTAAGATCCTAAGTCCCTGTGAATAACATGCTAGTCCCTGGATCAATAGCTAGCACTCACAGTCGATGAAATATCATGTAAAACACAAGTCTTTATTACATGAATCGAATAATCTAGAGTTTTCATTATTACAACAGAAGCGATATAAATACAACTTGGAGTCCCATGCCACAGGCAGGTTGAGTGAAGACCCGCGATCCTAGCGCACCTTTCAACGATCTCAGAAATTCTGCACATGAAACGTGCAGCCAACAAGTTGGGTCAATACTTTGAATGTATTGGCAAATTACACCAAGGAAGAAAAGACTAACTCTACATGCAAGGCTAGTTTAGGCTTTGGAGTTCATTTGCATAAAGCTAGTTTTCTTAAGTAGAGAGAAGAGAAGATTGTCCTACTTTGTAAACATTTGCTTAGATAAAATAAGGTCGAGTGGCACACGAGGATATTACGCACCAAGTGTCCAAACAACCAAACACTTGGATATTACGCACCAAGCGTCACTTGGATATTACACACCAAGTTTCCCAAATTCCCACCCATTAGCGATATTACGCACGCCATGGGGTTTCAAAACTTTGCTTTTAGAAAAGAGAGAGGAAGATCCTTCAGAGGCCCCATCCTTCAGACGCTCATTGTTGTTCTGTTACCGTGAACACGGCTGATCGATCAGATTGTAATACTCTCGAGAGTTTGTGCACTTTACCCACAATCCACGATCAAGTCCTTTTACAGACAAGACCATGGCGAGGCTTTCCCTTAGTAGCCCCTCTACCTTCTGGATCCAACCGTGCCAAGAACCACCAAATGTTGGTACCCAGGTGAGGTTTCCCACTAAGTACTAGGCCAAGATAGAGCCCATAATGTATTGTGGTTGCACTGGAAGCTTCTGAATTCTGAAACATGGCAGACTTCTTTGATTCCTGGGCGGCCGTCCTCCACCAAAATCACACTCGTTGACCCGACAACCATTCCGCCCAGAAGAAAACTTAGTTTTATTTTGAAGTGGATTTGAGAAGAAAGTTTGCTCTAGAGAGCCTTTATACTTAGAAAATTCTTTGACTTTCGAACCCCCCAACGGTACTTTGTATATATATAGCATAGCAAGCAATACTTAGCAAAAACAGGGGTAACCTATTAGGATGGGAAATCCTAAGTATAGAGCTACTCATGGCATACTACAAAATCATCGCACTTGCAAAATAATACTAAGGGGAAAATCTACTAGAACATCCTACACATGCATACTACAGAATTTTGAAGATCACATGCATAGAATAAAAACTGGGACAAAATTATGAACAACTGGTGTAACTTGCCTTATGTTGATAATATGGGTGTTGATTGTATTTCTCCGCAGCAATCGCACTCTCCGAACAATCTAATACGAGGACAAGGTAGTTCCAATCAAAACAATTGCAAACATAGCAAACACAACAAGGATGATCGAAAACATGCATGATGATTTAACATGACACAATGGTTATAATTAGTTTTATGAACATTAATATATCATATGATGCATGTATGAGTTCATTTAATGCAATAGGGTACTTGTTATTAATAATTACTTGCCAATATAAGGGTTTTGATAGTTCTGTTGTAACGCCTATTCTAACTGTAGAATTTAAATTTATTTCTTGGATTTACTGGATAGAGGACGTTAATACGAACCAGTAGGCGTTGGATTCACCCTAATCGGAGTTATAGATCTTTTTATATGATTTAAATAGTGTTTAATGGGTTTTAAGTGATTCATACAGTTTCTGTTGCCTAAAAATCAAACATAAATTATATCTGTAATCTCCACGGAATTGTGATTTCAGGGACATATTATTTGTAATTTTCTGAATAGTATTTATTTTCTTATGAATTTATTACTCTAAATAGGCTATTAAACCATTTAAACCTTCACGGCAAATCCTTATAGTAAAATGCTGAACTAATTGCATATTGATGATCTACATGGAACCAGCTTTCCATCGATATATCATTTGTATTTTTTGTGACAAGCAATTAATTTTCTATAAATTTAATGATTTATAAAGCCATTAGAACTAATTAAATTTCTACGGGTTAAATAATCTGCAAAGGATAGATCCAATCAGATATTACTAAAGTACATTACAGTTGCTTCAATTTGATATATTATACATATTTTTTGGAGTTACAGATAATATCCTATGAATTTATTAACCTAAAAGACCATTAAAACTAATTAAATTACTGCAGTAACCACGTACAGTAAAAGTTGGATCTATTCTGATAAGATGATTCTACGTGAAATTATCTTCAATTTGGTATATTATACGTAATTTTTGGACATGGTATGAATTTCTAATGAATTTTACAAGTTAGATCTATAATATGCAAATTTAAATTCGAACGGAATATTCCAGGGAATATTCCGCTGACTGGACAGGTTGACTTTGCATGCTGACTGGGACTAGATGTTGACCTTACGTTGACGTGGCGTTGATGAGGAAGATGACCGGGATGACGACATGGCACGCACCGGTTTGATTGGATCTCGACCGTCTGGATAGGATCCGGTGGCTAGAAGAAGAGATTGACCCGATTTTGACTCAGAATAGACAAGAAATAGATCTGTGTTAGAGAGACAAATCCGTAGGTCAAATCGAAAAACTCAGAACATGAAAGTTGTGGGGAATCATTATTCCTACATTCTCACCAAAGGAATTTGGATTTGAAGAAACGAGCGCGAGTACATCTTGGATTTACACCGTAAGATCTGAAATATTGCGATACGAAATTCTCCGGCTGTGGTGGATGAAAAGAGGTGAGGTTTGTCGGGATTGAAAGATTTCGATGCGATCTTCAACTTTCGTTTTTTGACCGAAAGCAAACGACGAAGTCTAGATGGGTTAAAAAGCGAAACAAGATTCGGGAATAGGTAGATTCGGGATTTCGAGAATAGAAACTCGTACAGCCATGGCTCCACGAGTTTATATGGAGATTTAGGATGGTGTAGAGATAGGCCTTGGAGTATAGAACAAGTAGAAAGAAACGGAAGTCGATTCGGAGTTGTAGATAAAAAGTTATAAGAGTTTGAGTAGAGATAGGTCTAGAAAACAGATTTTTGCACGCTTTTCGGAGCAACCCGATCGATCCCTGTATGCGCGTGGCCTGCTTCATCGGTCCGGTCGGACCAGGTGGGCCGGCCCGTTTTTTTTTTTAATACTTGTTTCCCTCATATCTTTTGCATACGAACTCCAAATGACATGATTCTTGTTTCTAAATTTTTCTAAAATCGAATAGATCATTATAGGATCAAATTTGTAATCTTTTTACTAGTTTGAAAGTAGTGGGTTTATAAATCCTTGTATATTCCATTTTATTTATATCTTTGTTTGTTTGTATTTATTTCATAACTTTTTCATACTAGCTCCAAATGAGCTCAATTTTGTTTCTAAAATTTTGTAATATTAATGGGATCTTTTTAGGCTATAATTATCAATAATTTATGCCTTACAATAGTGGGATTTATAAAGTCAATTTAATTTCCTTTAGGGACATTTGGGCAAATCGACTATAGGATTTAGATACCAGGATTTGGATTCAGTTTGTGAGAACCTTGCATGGATGTAATGAAATGATTATAAATGCTTCATGATTTTCATTTTGAAATCTTGCACACCAATTCTACAATCCATAATCAATCCATGCCCTTTTGCCTATATGGCTACTTTGGTCATAACAAAAGAACATAAGATTTTGAATTCAAGGTTGAGGGGATTTCCTATTCAAAAAGTTTCTTCTCTTTGAGAATTTTCAACATAGTCAAACAATCAATCAAACTTATTTATTTATTTCACATTCCAAAATTAGGAGAATTTTGGGATGTGACAGACTACCACCCTTAAAAGAAAATCTCGTCCCGAGATTTGGGAAGGCTATAAAGAAAGAAGGGTTCGGGATCCATTAGGATGCTACCACCCTTAAAAGAAAATTGACTAGGTCACTTCTCGAGGATTCACTTAGCTCAGATTGGTTCTCCTTTAGACTTTTATTGGCACAATGTCTCAAGCACATTCTAAAACATCATGATTGATAGTTTCCGAGATAGCACTTCTTAAACTAGCAAAACTCTCATGGTGGGCAAATAGGGAACGTTTACTTCACGGTTCCCATAATTCACGGTTGGGATTCATCCTTACCGTATATTCCTACGCTTAGCAATGGATGCTTTTAGAAGGGTGTAACCATATACCATTCTAGGGTTTAGGCTCAACGTCGACTCTCTGCTAAGGTTGAAAAGGGCACTCAAGATTTGCAAAGCCAACAGTACAAGAGCGAATAATAAGAGTAGTAGGAATGGTGATCAATCCATCCTGCACCCAAATAATTACCATGTATGAGGATAGGTGAATCACGTTTTTCTATCACTCGGGCATTCTTACTTTCCTTGAAGAATGTTTCCATGGGCACAAACTAATGCTCTATATACTCCCATGTATTCAATCAACAAAGCTACTACTAAAACTAAGCTATCGATACTTCAACTTTCAGGTTGGGTAATCTACTACATAACATCATGTGCAACACTTCATACTTCCACATCCTTGTATTTGTCGTGTCCTCGCGGAGCTTCATGAGGTCTTGGCGCATTCCGTCTCTGACTTGTTGATTCAGTTGATGTACCACCGGGTAGAGGTGCATTGAGCGGGGTTGTGATTGGTCCCTTCGCATAGGAAGAATGTAACTTGAGAGGTGGGACATTCTTCTGATGGGTGCCTTCCTTCACAGTAGGGGCGCTGATCATGATGCTCCTTGGTGATATGCCCTATTTCTCCATAGATCGTGAAGCTAAATGTTTCGGGACTTCAACTTCTTGGATTTTTGGTATACGAGACGAGATTGAAGTAGAACCACTTTAAATTCTTCCTAAGATATCACCCCTTGATGATCATCAATGGTGTGTTGCATCTCCCACCAAGTTGGACCGTCGTCCTTTAGGAATTGGGTGGCATAATGAAGCATTCTGTTGACTTCAATGTTGGCATCCTTCATTCTTTCTTCAACCTGGAGCATCCACTTCTTTGCATCGGCGTGGCTCTTACGCTTGGTGGAGTTGAGTTCCTTGACCTCCTTATTGATATGGTCCATCCGTCGAGTTGACCAAGGTTTAGAGTAGGAACGAATGGAGTATGGAAGAAGAAGAATAACCCATACAAGAAATCTTGTTTAGAAAACAGGTTTTTCATTAGCTAAGGTAATAAACCATACAAGATAGCAAACAATTTGTCACATCTATATTTAGCGAAAACTTATTCGGGTTTGGTTCCTAATAGGTCACTTGGAATCTTCGAGGCTTCGAGTCTCCAAAAGTATTCGTGCTCTTGATAGTCTTCATGTTCTTCATAATCTTCAATCTTTCGAGTTCTTCAGTTAATAACATTGATTTAAGGCCTTTGAAGTCTTTAATCTCGTAGCTTCAGTCTTTGAACATCTTTCATAGAGGTCTTCAAGTACCAACTTAATTGAAACGTTGAGATGATCTTCTTTGAAAAGGTAATCTTGAGAAAAGTTTCTTCTTGAAGTGTGTAGTGGTCATTTTCTAATGTTGAAAAGAAGAGACTTAAGAAATTTTAAAACCCCAAGGTAGATGATGAGAAGTATGAGAGTTTTCTGAAATAACTTAGAAAATATTTGTCCTAAGGTTTTTCCATGTCTAGGGTCACGATCTACAGTCAACTTATGCTCTGATACCATCTGTAGCGACCTCGGATCAAGTAAGATCCTAAGTCCCTGTGAATAACATGCTAGTCCCTGGATCAATAGCTAGCACTCACAGTCGATGAAATATCATGTAAAACACAAGTCTTTATTACATGAATCGAATAATCTAGAGTTTTCATTATTACAACAGAAGCGATATAAATACAACTTGGAGTCCCATCAATGCCACAGGCAGGTTGAGTGAAGACCCGTGATCCTAGCGCACCTTTCAATGATCTCAGAAATTCTGCACATGAAACGTGCAGCCAACAAGTTGGGTCAATACTTTGAATGTATTGGCAAATTACACCAAGGAAGAAAAGACTAACTCTACATGCAAGGCTAGTTTAGGCTTTGGAGTTCATTTGCATAAAGCTAGTTTTCTTAAGTAGAGAGAAGAGAAGATTGTCCTACTTTGTAAACATTTGCTTAGATAAAATAAGGTCGAGTGGCACACGAGGATATTACGCACCAAGTGTCCAAACAACCAAACACTTGGATATTACGCACCAAGCGTCACTTGGATATTACACACCAAGTTTCCCAAATTCCCACCCATTAGCGATATTACGCACGCCATGGGGTTTCAAAACTTTGCTTTTAGAAAAGAGAGAGGAAGATCCTTCAGAGGCCCCATCCTTCATACGCTCAGTGTTGTTCTGTTACCGTGAACACGGCTGATCGATCAGATTGTAATACTCTCGAGAGTTTGTGCACTTTACCCACAATCCACGATCAAGTCCTTTTACAGACAAGACCATGGCGAGGCTTTCCCTTAGTAGCCCCTCTACCTTCTGGATCCAACCGTGCCAAGAACCACCAAATGTTGGTACCCAGGTGAGGTTTCCCACTAAGTACTAGGCCAAGACAGAGCCCATAATGTATTGTGGTTGCACTGGAAGCTTCTGAATTCTGAAACATGGCAGACTTCTTTGATTCCTGGGCGGCCGTCCTCCACCAAAATCACAATCGTTGACCTGACAACCATTCCGCCCAGAAGAAAACTTAGTTTTATTTTGAAGTGGATTTGAGAAGAAAGTTTGCTCTAGAGAGCCTTTATACTTAGAAAATTCTTTGACTTTCGAACCCCCCAACGGTACTTTGTATATATATAGCATAGCAAGCAATACTTAGCAAAAACAGGGGTAACCTATTAGGATGGGAAATCCTAAGTATAGAGCTACTCATGGCATACTACAAAATCATCGCACTTGCAAAATAATACTAAGGGGAAAATCTACTAGAACATCCTACACATGCATACTACAGAATTTTGAAGATCACATGCATAGAATAAAAACTGGGACAAAATTATGAACAACTGGTGTAACTTGCCTTATGTTGATAATATGGGTGTTGATTGTATTTCTCCGCAGCAATCGCACTCTCCGAACAATCTAATACGAGGACAAGGTAGTTCCAATCAAAACAATTGCAAACATAGCAAACACAACAAGGATGATCGAAAACATGCATGATGATTTAACATGACACAATGGTTATAATTAGTTTTATGAACATTAATATATCATATGATGCATGTATGAGTTCATTTAATGCAATAGGGTACTTGTTATTAATAATTACTTGCCAATATAAGGGTTTTGATAGTTCTGTTGTAACGCCTATTCTAACTGTAGAATTTAAATTTGTTTCTTGGGTTTACTGGATAGAGGACGTTAATACGAACCAGTAGGCGTTGGATTCACCCTAATCGGAGTTATAGATCTTTTTATATGATTTAAATAGTGTTTAATGGGTTTTAAGTGATTCATACAGTTTCTGTTGCCTACAAATCAAACAAAAATTATATCTGTAATCTCCACGGAATTGTGATTTCAGGGACATATTATTTGTAATTTTCTGAATAGTATTTATTTTCTTATGAATTTATTACTCTAAATAGGCTATTAAACCATTTAAACCTTCACGGCAAATCCTTACAGTAAAATGCTGAACTAATTGCATATTGATGATCTACATGGAACCAGCTTTCCATCGCTATATCATTTGTATTTTTTGTGACAAGCAATTAATTTGCTATAAATTTAATGATTTATAAAGCCATTAGAACTAATTAAATTTATACGGGTTAAATAATCTGCAAAGGATAGATCCAACCAGATATTAATAAAGTACATTACAGTAGCTTCAATTTGATATATTATACATATTTTTTGGAGTTACAGATAATATCCTATGAATTTATTAACCTAAAAGACCATTAAAACTAATTAAATTACTGCAGTAACCACGTACAGTAAAAGTTGGATCTATTCTGATAAGATGATTCTACGTGAAATTATCTTCAATTTGGTATATTATACGTAATTTTTGGACATGGTATGAATTTCTAATGAATTTTACAAGTTAGATCTATAATATGCAAATTTAAATTCGAACGGAATATTCCAGGGAATATTCCGCTGACTGGACAGGTTGACTTTGCATGCTGACTGGGACTAGATGTTGACCTTACGTTGACGTGGCGTTGATGAGGAAGATGACCGGGATGACGACATGGCACGCACCGGTTTGATTGGATCTCGACCGTCTGGATAGGATCCGGTGGCTAGAAGAAGAGATTGACCCGATTTTGACTCAGAATAGACAAGAAATAGATCTGTGTTAGAGAGACAAATCCGTAGGTCAAATCGAAAAACTCAGAACATGAAAGTTGTGGGGAATCATTATTCCTACATTCTCACCAAAGGAATTTGGATTTGAAGAAACGAGCGCGAGTACATCTTGGATTTACACCGTAAGATCTGAAATATTGCGATACGAAATTCTCCGGCTGTGGTGGATGAAAAGAGGTGAGGTTTGTCGGGATTGAAAGATTTCGATGCGATCTTCAACTTTCGTTTTTTGACCGAAAGCAAACGACGAAGTCTAGATGGGTTAAAAAGCGAAACAAGATTCGGGAATAGGTAGATTCGGGATTTCGAGAATAGAAACTCGTACAGCCGTGGCTCCACGAGTTTATATGGAGATTTAGGATGGTGTAGAGATAGGCCTTGGAGTATAGAACAAGTAGAAAGAAACGGAAATCGATTCGGAGTTGTAGATAAAAAGTTATAAGAGTTTGAGTAGAGATAGGTCTAGAAAAACAGATTTTTGCACGCTTTTCGGAGCAACCCGATCGATCCCTGTACGTGCGTGGCCTGCTTCATCGGTCCGGTCGGACCAGGTGGGCCGGCCCGTTTTTTTTTTTAATACTTGTTTCCCTCATATCTTTTGCATACGAACTCCAAATGACATGATTCTTGTTTCTAAATTTTTCTAAAATCGAATAGATCATTATAGGATCAAATTTGTAATCTTTTTACTAGTTTGAAAGTAGTGGGTTTATAAATCCTTGTATATTCCATTTTATTTATATCTTTGTTTGTTTGTATTTATTTCATAACTTTTTCATACTAGCTCCAAATGAGCTCAATTTTGTTTCTAAAATTTTGTAATATTAATGGGATCTTTTTAGGCTATAATTATCAATAATTTATTCCTTACAATAGTGGGATTTATAAAGTCAATTTAATTTCCTTTAGGGACATTTGGGCAAATCGACTATAGGATTTAGATACCAGGATTTGGATTCAGTTTGTGAGAACCTTGCATGGATGTAATGAAATGCTTATAAATGCTTCATGATTTTCATTTTGAAATCTTGCACACCAATTCTACAATCCATAATCAATCCATGCCCTTTTGCCTATATGGCTACTTTGGTCATAACAAAAGAACATAAGATTTTGAATTCAAGGTTGAGGGGATTTCCTATTCAAAAAGTTTCTTCTCTTTGAGAATTTTCAACATAGTCAAACAATCAATCAAACTTATTTATTTATTTCACATTCCAAAATTAGGAGAATTTTGGGATGTGACAGACTACCACCCTTAAAAGAAAATCTCGTCCCGAGATTTGGGAAGGCTATAAAGAAAGAAGGGTTCGGGATCCATTAGGATGCTACCACCCTTAAAAGAAAATTGACTAGGTCACTTCTCGAGGATTCACTTAGCTCAGATTGGTTCTCCTTTAGACTTTTATTGGCACAATGTCTCAAGCACATTCTAAAACATCATGATTGATAGTTTCCGAGATAGCACTTCTTAAACTAGCAAAACTCTCATGGTGGGCAAATAGGGAACGTTTACTTCACGGTTCCCATAATTCACGGTTGGGATTCATCCTTACCGTATATTCCTACGCTTAGAAATGGATGCTTTTAGAAGGGTGTAACCATATACCATTCTAGGGTTTAGGCTCAACGTCGACTCTCTGCTAAGGTTGAAAAGGGCACTCAAGATTCGCAAAGCCAACAGTACAAGAGCGAATAATAAGAGTAGTAGGTATGGTGATCAATCCATCCTGCACCCAAATAATTACCATGTATGAGGATAGGTGAATCACGTTTTTCTATCACTCGGGCATTCTTACTTGCCTTGAAGAATGTTTCCATGGGCACGAACTAATGCTCTATGTATACTCCCATGTATTCAATCAATAAAGCTACTACTAAAACTAAGCTATCGATACTTCAACTTTCAGGTTGGGTAATCTACTACATAACATCATGTGCAACACTTCATACTTCCACATCCTTGTATTTGTCATGTCCTCGCGGAGCTTCATGAGGTCTTGGCGCATTCCGTCTCTGACTTGTTGATTCAGTTGATGTACCACCGGGTAGAGGTGCATTGAGCGGGGTTGTGATTGGTCCCTTCGCATAGGAAGAATGTAACTTGAGAGGTGGGACATTCTTCTGATGGGTGCCTTCCTTCACAGTAGGGGCGCTGATCATGATGCTCCTTGGTGATATGCCCTATTTCTCCATAGATCGTGAAGCTAAATGTTTCGGGACTTCAACTTCTTGGATTTTTGGTATACGAGACGAGATTGAAGTAGAACCACTTTAAATTCTTCCTAAGATATCACCCCTTGATGATCATCAATGGTGTGTTGCATCTCCCACCAAGTTGGACCGTCGTCCTTTAGGAATTGGGTGGCATAATGAAGCATTCTGTTGACTTCAATGTTGGCATCCTTCATTCTTTCTTCAACCTGGAGCATCCACTTCTTTGCATCGGCGTGGCTCTTACGCTTGGTGGAGTTGAGTTCCTTTGTCCTCCTTATTGATATGGTCCATCCGTCGAGTTGACCAAGGTTTAGAGTAGGAACGAATGGAGTATGGAAGAAGAAGAATAACCCATACAAGAAATCCTGTTTAGAAAACAGGTTTTTCATTAGCTAAGGTAATAAACCATACAAGATAGCAAACAATTTGTCACATCTATATTTAGCGAAAACTTATTCGGGTTTGGTTCCTAATAGGTCACTTGGAATCTTCGAGGCTTCGAGTCTCCAAAAGTATTCGTGCTCTTGATAGTCTTCATGTTCTTCATAATCTTCAATCTTTCGAGTTCTTCAGTTAATAACATTGATTTAAGGCCTTTGAAGTCTTTAATCTCGTAGCTTCAGTCTTTGAACATCTTTCATAGAGGTCTTCAAGTACCAACTTAATTGAAACGTTGAGATGATCTTCTTTGAAAAGGTAATCTTGAGAAAAGTTTCTTCTTGAAGTGTGTAGTGGTCATTTTCTAATGTTGAAAAGAAGAGACTTAAGAAATTTTAAAACCCCAAGGTAGATGATGAGAAGTATGAGAGTTTTCTGAAATAACTTAGAAAATATTTGTCCTAAGGTTTTTCCATGTCTAGGGTCACGATCTACAGTCAACTTATGCTCTGATACCATCTGTAGCGACCTCGGATCAAGTAAGATCCTAAGTCCCTGTGAATAACATGCTAGTCCCTGGATCAATAGCTAGCACTCACAGTCGATGAAATATCATGTAAAACACAAGTCTTTATTACATGAATCGAATAATCTAGAGTTTTCATTATTACAACAGAAGCGATATAAATACAACTTGGAGTCCCATCAATGCCACAGGCAGGTTGAGTGAAGACCCGCGATCCTAGCGCACCTTTCAACGATCTCAGAAATTCTGCACATGAAACGTGCAGCCAACAAGTTGGGTCAATACTTTGAATGTATTGGCAAATTACACCAAGGAAGAAAAGACTAACTCTACATGCAAGGCTAGTTTAGGCTTTGGAGTTCATTTGCATAAAGCTAGTTTTCTTAAGTAGAGAGAAGAGAAGATTGTCCTACTTTGTAAACATTTGCTTAGATAAAATAAGGTCGAGTGGCACACGAGGATATTACGCACCAAGTGTCCAAACAACCAAACACTTGGATATTACGCACCAAGCGTCACTTGGATATTACACACCAAGTTTCCCAAATTCCCACCCATTAGCGATATTACGCACGCCATGGGGTTTCAAAACTTTGCTTTTAGAAAAGAGAGAGGAAGATCCTTCAGAGGCCCCATCCTTCATACGCTCATTTTTGTTCTGTTACCGTGAACACGGCTGATCGATCAGATTGTAATACTCTCGAGAGTTTGTGCACTTTACCCACAATCCACGATCAAGTCCTTTTACAGACAAGACCATGGCGAGGCTTTCCCTTAGTAGCCCCTCTATCTTCTGGATCCAACCGTGCCAAGAACCACCAAATGTTGGTACCTAGGTGAGGTTTCCCACTAAGTACTAGGCCAAGACAGAGCCCATAATGTATTGTGGTTGCACTGGAAGCTTCTGAATTCTGAAACATGGCAGACTTCTTTGATTCCTGGGCGGCCGTCCTCCACCAAAATCACACTCGTTGACCCGACAACCATTCCGCCCAGAAGAAAACTTAGTTTTATTTTGAAGTGGATTTGAGAAGAAAGTTTGCTCTAGAGAGCCTTTATACTAAGGGGAAAATCTACTAGAACATCCTACACATGCATACTACAGAATTTTGAAGATCACATGCATAGAATAAAAACTGGGACAAAATTATGAACAACTGGTGTAACTTGCCTTATGTTGATAATATGGGTGTTGATTGTATTTCTCCGCAGCAGTCGCACTCTCCGAACAATCTAATACGAGGACAAGGTAGTTCCAATCAAAACAATTGCAAACATAGCAAACACAACAAGGATGATCGAAAACATGCATGATGATTTAACATGACACAATGGTTATAATTAGTTTTATGAACATTAATATATCATATGATGCATGTATGAGTTCATTTAATGCAATAGGGTACTTGTTATTAATAATTACTTGCCAATATAAGGGTTTTGATAGTTCTGTTGTAACGCCTATTCTAACTGTAGAATTTAAATTTGTTTCTTGGGTTTACTGGATAGAGGACGTTAATATGAACCAGTAGGCGTTGGATTCACCCTAATCGGAGTTATAGATCTTTTTATATGATTTAAATAGTGTTTAATGGGTTTTAAGTGATTCATACAGTTTCTTTTGCCTAAAAATCAAACAAAAATTATATCTGTAATCTCCACGGAATTGTGATTTCAGGGACATATTATTTGTAATTTTCTGAATAGTATTTATTTTCTTATGAATTTATTACTCTAAATAGGCTATTAAACCATTTAAACCTTCACGGCAAATCCTTACAGTAAAATGCTGAACTAATTGCATATTTATGATCTACATGGAACCAGCTTTCCATTGGTATATCATTTGTATTTTTGTAACAAGCAATTAATTTGCTATAAATTTAATGATTTATAAAGCCATTAGAACTAATTAAATTTCTACGGGTTAAATAATCTTCAAAGGATAGATCCAACCAGATATTAATAAAGTACATTACAGTAGCTTCAATTTGATATATTATACATATTTTTTGGAGTTACAGATAATATCCTATGAATTTATTAACCTAAAAGACCATTAAAACTAATTAAATTACTGCAGTAACCACGTATAGTAAAAGTTGGATCTATTCTGATAAGATTATTCTACGTGAAATTATCTTCAATTTGGTATATTATACGTAATTTTTGGACATGGTATGAATTTCTAATGAATTTTACAAGTTAGATCTATAATATGCAAATTTAAATTCGAACGGAATATTCCAGGGAATATTCCGCTGACTGGACAGGTTGACTTTGCATGCTGAATGGGACTAGATGTTAACCTTACGTTGATGTGGCGTTGATGAGGAAGATGACCGGGATGACGACATGGCACGCACCGGTTTCATTGGATCTCGACCGTCTGGATAGGATCCGGTGGCTAGAAGAAGAGATTGACCCGATTTTGACTCAGAATAGACAAGAAATAGATCTGTGTTAGAGAGACAAATCCGTAGGTTAAATTGAAAAACTCAGAACATGAAAGTTGTGGGGAATCATTATTCCTACATTCTCACCAAAGGAATTTGGATTTGAAGAAACGAGCGCGAGTACATCTTGGATTTACACCGTAAGATCTGAAATATTGTGATACGAAATTCTCCGGCTGTGGTGGATGAAAATAGGTGAGGTTTGTCGGGATTGAAAGATTTCGACGTGATCTTCAACTTTCGTTTTTTGACCAAAAGCAAACGACGAAGTCTAGATGGGTTAAATAGCGAAACAAGATTCGGGAATAGGTAGATTCGGGATTTCGAGAATAGAAACTCGTACAGCCGTGGCTCCACGAGTTTATATGGAGATTTAGGATGGTGTAGAGATAGGCCTTGGAGTAGAGAACAAGTAGAAAGAAACGGAAGTCAATTCGGAGTTGTAGATAAAAAGCTATAAGAGTTTGAGTAGAGATAGGTCTAGAAAACAGATTTTTGCACGCTTTTCGGAGCAACCCGATCGATCCCTGTACGCGCGTGGCCTGCTTCATCGGTCCGGTCGGACCAGGTGGGCCGGCCCGTTTTTTTTTTAATACTTGTTTCCCTCATATCTTTTGCATACGAACTTCAAATGACATGATTCTTGTTTCTAAATTTTTCTAAAATCGAATAGATCATTATAGGATCAAATTTGTAATCTTTTTACTAGTTTGAAAGTAATGGGTTTATAAATCCTTGTATATTCCATTTTATTTATATCTTTGTTTGTTTGTATTTATTTCATAACTTTCTCATACTAGCTCCAAATGAGCTCAATTTTGTTTCTAAAATTTTGTAATATTAATGGGATCTTTTTAGGCTATAATTATCAATAATTTATGCCTTACAATAGTGGGCTTTATAAAGTCAATTTAATTTCCTTTAGGGACATTTGGGCAAATCGACTATAGGATTTAGATACCAGGATTTGGATTCAGTTTGTGAGAACCTTGCATGGATGTAATGAAATGCTTATAAATGCTTCATGATTTTCATTTTGAAATTTTGCACACCAATTCTACAATCCATAATCAATCCATGCCCTTTTGCCTATATGGCTACTTTGGTCATAACAAAAGAACATAAGATTTTGAATTCAAGGTTGAGGGGATTTCCTATTCAAAAAGTTTCTTCTCTTTGAGAATTTTCAACATAGTCAAACAATCAATCAAACTTATTTATTTATTTCACATTCCAAAATTAGGAGAATTTTGGGATGTGACAATAGGGAACGCAGGAGAAGATAATGGACATCGCAGGAATTTGTTCTGTCGAATCTACCGAAATGGTTTCAGGGTATCGAAACAACGCAAGGAAATAAAATGTTAATGTGTTCATTAAATGAAGTGTTCATTAAATGAAGTACTCGTTAAATGAATTGTTCATTAAATTTATTTTCATTAAAACAAGAAAATTAAAGTGCTTTAATTGAAAGACCTTTGATTTTTCAGTGGAAATTAAATGGAAGATGAGTGGAGCTATATTGATGTGAGTGGAGTGTCTACCCACATTATTGGGAGAGAGGTGGGGGAAGCATCATGGCTGGTGCACTATGGCCTCTTGGGATGCCACCTCACCTATAAAAGGCCCTCCTACTCACATCTCTCTCATTCACCATTCCTCTCATATGCCCTTTGGATGGCATCTCCCCCTTGCTAGGTTTTTCCATTGACAAGAGAATGGTGCTTAGGTGAAGCCCTGCTCAAGATCTTCTCCACCACCATCACCACCATGTCGTAGTGTTGGTGGAGTTCCCGAGGATCCACTACTTTTGCTACCCGGCTGGAGCAAGGGTTCAGGAGTCATCGGCACACCGTACGTGTGACCGATTACGAAGGCGCTGCCTCTCGTGGCGCTGATCATCTGCGCGTCCTTGAGGATGGTCATGTACACTCTGCATCATCCATGTTTGTTTGCGGGAACATTATCCCGCATTACGATCTTCGAGGGTGAGTCCATCTAAAACCGTTATATGTATCTCTTAGATATGATCTTGGTGGTTGCAACCATAGGAATTTTTTCCCATGCAATGAACCCCATCAGTGTGGCCTCCCGTTAAGGCTTTTTAGTGCTCGGGGCAGCCACTCAGCATTTCCGCTCCTTTGGTAGCTCGAATACCATTGGAGACCAATCGAGGGCAAGCCCAACTATGCCCACAATTCTGATGGTGCATCCGTCAGGACAGTAGGTGAGACACACGGGGTGATCCCGCCTGGACTCACGCGCTGCATAGCTAACTCGGCAGCGCGCATCCTTATTCTAGAGCATCTTACGGGAATAATTTGCAAAGATGTTACTCGTGCAAGTGCTCGATATTCCACAACTTCTCCACGGGGATACCATCTCCGGTCTCTAGGTGGACCGCTCTGGGCCTAGAGACTTGTATGTAACATCCCAGCATTAGAGCTTAGAAATAAGCTGAACACATGTGTGTGCATTGCAGTCATGCATAGAAAATCCGAATAATTTTCACGCTTTTGAATAAAACTTGTCAAAGTGATTGAAGCTTCTCTTAACTTGGTGGAACTGAAGTAGATCATCAAGTTGACTGTGATAAGTTTCAGTATGACCTTTGCTAAAACCTTATCTTTGGGTAATATAATTTGATCTAAGGGTAGATCAAATGTAATAAACTAAGTCACATCACACTACTTAATAAGGAGTACTTTATCTTCTAGATATCATTACATGGTATTCCATACCACAACTTAAGGATGAATGCTTAATATTCTAAATGATGATATCAAGGTATTATCTACAATAAACCCTGAATATCAAGTTAAGCATATAACTCCAAATAAAGAAACCTCAAGAACCAAATCTTGTAACATTAACATTTATTACAAATAGAGTAGAAAGGAAGTCAAGCTAAGACCATCCAGCACATAATCTTAATATGATATTAAGAGGTGACATTCCTATTTAACCAAGTCCTATAGTGTTTGATCATCAATGTTGAGTAATCTATTCTTGACCTAGAACTTATTATCCTTTAGCTTTGACCTATTATATTAACCTTCCAAGAACCTCAAGTAAATTAATAAGGAGGAACTAGTTATGGTGACATGTGCCATCACCAATGGATGAGATCCTTAGTGGTGATCAAACCATTTGATGTTGGAGGTGTTAACTCACTCATGAGTTAACTAGAAGAAGTATTTAAAACCAAGAGTTTAGCTAGTAATTGAGGAGCCCCGAGGAAGCTAGTAGTAGAGAATACAATGATGTTCTTGTTAAGCTAAGTAGGTATAAGCCTAGAGTAAGCTTTCTTAACAAGATAATCCTATAGAGAGACTAGTACAAATCTAGTACTTAGTGTTAATAGATCTTGATCAGATAATTAGAATCCTAAGCTTTGTTTGATCAAGGATTGGTAGTCATTATTCTCAAGCCACTTGAGAATAGATGACTGGATAATGAAGAAGTGAGGTGAGTATACCAAATTAGGTAAAGCCCTAGTAAGATGAATCATCTAGCTTGATCATGAGAAGTCAAGCTAGAGTATAATGAAGTATATAACATAAGTTGTATGGAGTAGATGGAAGTATAATAGTTTAACCAAGTTTAATACAAGAACAACTTGTATTATGGAGACTAGTACCATACCTATTCCAGAGGATTGTTATCACCTGTGATATAGAGAGAACTATAATCTTGTAAGCCTTGGATATAGTTGCAAGAGGAAGTTAAGGAAGTTAATAGATGAAGTTAGCTGTTGCTACATTGATAGGTGTATCAATGGTAGTTTATTAAGAGAAGTTATCTACTAGGAGTAGGGATGGAATAATGTTGAAGGGGCATGACCATGTCATCATGTGATGATGGATATGGGGGAGTCATATGATTGTCTTATTCAGGAAGATGTGATCTTTGCGAATAATATAAGAAATATATATGGAGTATATTTAGGAAAGGAATTCCTTATCTCAAGATAATCTTAGTGAAGTATTGAGGTAAGAATTCTTTAGAAATCTTTAGCTAGCTATACATGCAGCCATGACAAGACCCATGTCTATTTCATTATTCAAAATCCTAGAATAAAATGGATAGTGAAACCATTTCCTATTCCTAGGTAACCATTGAAAAATACCTCTTGGACAATTAAAGCTTCCAAGAGATAATTAGAGAACCAGATGAGTATTTATAGATGGAAGCCTTGTCCACCTTATTGTCTTAAACCTTAGTAGAAACCTAGTTTCATAGAACCTCAAGATCACATTAGGAAAGTAATCTTTGTAGCTCACTCTAAGATAAGTTATTATCCATGGTAGCCATTTATAGTTTTTAACAAAGGTGCTTACAAATTATTAAAAGGAAATTGACCTATATAAAGGTCCTTACAAATTATTAAAAGGAAAAGGACCTATATAAAGAAACTATAACATTATATAATAAAAGTTCACAAAATTATACTAAATACATTTTAGTATTGCTACAACTACTTAGCAAATACATTTCTATGGGAAAGAATACAAAGCAAATGTGAAAATACAAATCTGAAAACAAAATAGAAAATAGAAAAAGAAAACAGATAATAGAAAGAGAAAATGAATTAGGAAGTAAAAAATAGAAATGGGCCGCAACCTGGGAGAAGCCCAACAGCAGCCCGTCTCTCCTTCGCTCCCATTGACAGGTGGGACCAAGGATGGACTGCGGGTTAGTTCCTGGAAACGATAGGAGTTTTTTGGAAAATTGTCATCGTCGTCACCGCGACGCACCCAGGCAGCTCGCTGGAGGTTTGCACCGCCGCTGGATGCGAATCGCCAGCGTTAGTAGGAACCAACCACCGATATTGTCGCTGCCGTCCTAGCCGAGGATAAGAACAACACCACGACGCCTCCCTCGTCCTCATCCTCACTTACCTCCCTCTCTGAAGCTCTCTCTGTCTCCATCTCCCACACGACCGAAACCCTAGCTCTCGGCCACCTCAAATCCCCGTTGCTCCGAGCCACCCCATGACCAGAAGAGTAGCCTTGGAGCTCCGCCATGATCTTCTACGTCGACTCGCTGAAGGAATCGAACCGGGGTTCACGGAATCGAGCCCCATGCCGTCTTCTTCATCATCTCCAATGAGGTCCGCCGTTGATCGTGTTATCGTCTCCGATCTCCTCCTACCTCGCAGTCACGTCCTTTAGCTTCCCGGTGAGCTACCGGTGCCCACACACCTCTCCTTTATCTTCCGTTCCTTCTCAGTCGTTCCTGCCACGAGCACCCAACACCGCCATCGTTGTTCGCCGTTGGTGACCGCTTTCCGGTGACCATCTCCGGGCGGCACCACCACAATTACGATCGTCGTGCTTTGCTCGTTCCAACGCAGCCCTCCGTAGCTGCACACGCGCTCGCATCCGCCATCGCTGGTGGCCATCTGGTGGTGGCCGACGTGGTGATGTCAGGCTGGTGTCACGCTCGCGTCACCGCCCGCCCAGTCAGCCGGTTTGACCGGTCTTCTGCACGCGTGGCCTGCCGACGTGGTACTGACCCCACGAGTCAGTGACCCTAGGTAGAGTAGGAATCGGTGTAAAAAGATTATCTGTTTAGTAAAGAGATAAAACAAAATAAGTTTAACTATAAATATAATTTCCAGAAATTTAATAAAAGGATTAAATCTTGTTAATTCTATTACTTTTGTTTTATAATTCAGAAAAATGTATATAATATATCAAAATGCTTAGAAAAATAAAATCTATAATTTTAATTTATTATAAAGTATTATTGTGTTAACTATTTAAATAATTATTATTTAATAAATATTTTATAAGTAATAATACTTTGAAAATTCATATTTTAATATTGGTAAATAAGAAAAATATAAATAATATACCAAAATTCTTATAAAACCAAAATCTACAATTACAATCTTGTTTCATTTATTTATAGTTCACTTAAATAAATATTTATTATTTATTAAGTATTTATAAAGTGATTAAAACTTGTAAAAATCATATATTATTATTTAAACATCACAAAAATATTTATAATATACCAAAATGATCACAAAAATAAATTCTACACATAAAAAATGTCAACTATCACTTTTGAAGTAAAATAAAAGGTAAAGGTCTAATAAATCTTAATTTAACCCTTTTCTTTTATTTTAATTCTTTGAAAATATATAAACCATTACTATTACCTTTAGCATTATTTGTTGTTTAATTGATAACAAGTTCAATTGATGTTTAATTGAAGTAACATAAGTATAACCATTTTAAGTTGTACTTACTTAAACTACCATTTAGAATTAAGTAAATCTTTCTCTCCAAAAATATTTTATCAATTATAAAATCATCAATATTTGAATACTAATTCTTTTAAAAGTTTGGGAATCCACTCTAAAGGCTAAGGAAAGTTTGTAAGTATTTAACATGATGCCATTCCCATGTTCATAGAAATGAGTATTAATTCTATAATAAGTAAGTGATTCTATCCACTTATAAAACCAAGAAAACACCACTTCTATCAATACATAATACTTTTTTTTCACCTTCATGGAGTGTTAAAAGTCTCGATTTACTAGTAGAATAGCTACTCAACAATACTAGTTGTTTTCTACTTTAGTACTTATAATTAATAAGAAAACTTTAAAGTGTTAGCTTTAAGTTTAAATACTTTTTACTTTGTAAAGTAATGTTTTCCTCAAGAGTTATTCTTTTAAGCAACATTAAAAGTAAACCTTGAACACTTCTTGAAAAGCTCTAATTGATTCTTAATCTTGTTTAAGAAATATTCTAGATACCTTGATTCATTTAAGTGCTTTAATATTGCATATTACTTGTTGTATCTACATATTGTTTCACACACTCTCACAAGCCTTAATAAGAAGCACAAGTGTGAAGTTGATATAAAAGTGTAACACATTCCTAAGAACTCATCACCAGTTCCAAACCCTAGATCAGATACGATTAGTCCGAGGATTCGCGTTTATCAAATTGCATTACATTACTTATGCATTGTTGCATCTTGCTTCTTTAAACATTAGTCCTTACCGGACCAATGATGCTAATTACAGAATTTGGATCTTCTATTGTCTTGAAGACCGTGAGTGCATAATCTTGCAATCACAAAAGGCAAGTTCACAACTTGCTCATCTCCTTCGTTTATTTTCTATCAAATGCTTATAACTCAAATGTTGTCATCACCTGCATTCCAAAAAGGTCAGAAAACACTATTTTCATAATAATATGATTACGGATTATTTACTAGATGGTAATAATCTACTGATACAATTCCAGTGGTAAAGGAACATAATATCTAGGACTTAACAACCAATGTCACCAGTGATTCTAGCACCGTATATTACGCCTCAACCATGAGATTTGGAATGGGACAGAGAAGTCAGCTAGATCTTCTTCTTTTCGCATGGACGGATGACCTTATCGTGAGGTTGTTGATTTCTCGTGGAGTTCCAGAGAATCCAGCACATGGGTGGGACCCCTTAGTTCCCCGCGATCTTGGTGTCTAGATTATCTGTGCATCTTTGACTGGGTCTGAGTTCACCATAGCTGATGGTGACCGCCAGACAGAGCTGCGTACGGAGTCTCCAAGAGGCTACCCAAAGATTAACCGTGGTAGTTGTCTCGGGGGATCGTGTCTTCATGCGGGGTCGTGGAGAGGGGCAGCGATTGGCTTGGATCTTAAGTTGGGCCTCAAACCATGGAAGTTTGAACAGGGACATACTCCGGCTGTGCAACAAAGCTTAAGGTCTCTTGTGGGAAAAGTGACGCACCACTGCAGAGTGTAAGAATTGTGACATGTTACTCCCTGTTCCAGGAAGGAGCTACGAACGCGGCAGGAAAGGAACCCCACGAAGGTTCTGGTCAACATGTGAAGGCTATCAGACATAGTTTTCAGAATAAAAGCAACCTTTGAAGAAATGTTTACAAAAACCTGCATTGCCTACGACCTATGGTTGTGGCTATAGAGATAGTGCATCATACACTCCTTTTTAGTGAACTTGCTGAGTATGCTCATACTCAACCGTACCTTCTTAACCCTTGCTAGGTTCTAAGCTATTGAAGACGATGTCAACATCAATGTCTGCTCAAGAAACCATCATCGACAGTTCAAGTTCTTCAATAGAGTCTATGAAGTCAAAATATACATCAACTGAAGTGAAGACAAAGTCTCTGTTTAGATAGGAGTAGATACTCTAGCCATAAAACCTACTTCTGTAGAGTATTGCATTAGTAGCAATTGCAAGCCTTATGGTTTAGATATTAGTCCTTTTAGCCAGATAGTTCGAAGTTATTATTTCTAGTTCTTCCTTGTAAGAAGTTCTTTCTCTCTCTTTAACCTAGAGTGTGCTCTGGATCTTTTGTAAAGAGTCGAGTTGTAATCTATAGTCATGTCTTGGACCTGCTGTGTTTCTATTGTACCACTCTGAGGGATGTAATACTAGTGAACGGTGTTTCATTGTTGTTATGTCAACGACTATAGTGTACTACATCATGCAGTGGTATGCTGGGTCACCACAGCTGGTATCAAAGCACATGCTTTGACCTTAGGATTAAAACCCTTTTAGGAAGATCTGTAGATTGGATAGTGACTATAGGAGCCATCTTATCTAAACCAAAGATTCTTATGCTCTGTGATGGATATCCACTTGAGGATAAACCTTTTCACACTAAAGTTGGATGTTCTTATCATCTTTCTTAAGGATTGGTTATATGTATTCTCTTGAGAAATGTCATTCTAGTGTAGATCTAAATAGGTATAACACCACTAAGATATCTTAAGTAAGTTAAAATATCAAAGAAGATTACAACCAGGATTAGGATATCATGTGGAGTAGTATTAGTGATGGAGTCTATATTTGGAATTTCTATGAAGTAGCAGAATTTACCACTAGTTGATACCACTATACCACTTCAGGTAGACCATCAGAGTATGTATAGATAAAATTGGAAGTAAATCATGTGGCATTCACTTGAGAATTCCATGTGATGGAGTAGAATTTTGTTAAGAATCATTAATAGTAAGCTAATAATGTTGGGTTCGCAGCATAGAAAACAAAAAATTTCCTACGATGGGAACTATACGCCAAGATCTATCTACTAGATACTAGCAACGGGTGGATATACATCCATAGAGAACTTACCCTCGAAGACAACAAAGCTTTGTTAACGAGTTGGAACTTGTGGATGATGTAGTCGTACACTTGCCGATCTCAAGATCGTGATGAAGTCCTTCAGGTCCAGCAGCTCCAGCACCATCAGGTCCAGCACCATCAAGTCTAGTACCGCAAAGTAGCGGTGCGTCCGTGATCGCACACATGTTCGGTCCACCGAACAACCTCCGGCTCCTCGCTCTAGCGATGCAGCAGAAGCAGCAACTCCTTTCCAGATAAAGCCACCGGGAACATGTATCTCGCTAATCCGAGACCATGGGGAATAACTAGAGGGAGAAGATAAACTTCACGAGGAGGTGGTGCAAGAGTAGAGGAGCCATGGGGCTCCTTTTATAGGGGATGGGGCGCAGCTCCAAGGCCATGGTGGGTGCCCCCACCTCTCCCTCATTCATGTGGGTGGAGCTTCCACTAAGCCCACTCACATCAATTTCAACTCCACTCACTTTGCATTTAATGTCCACCAAATTAAATGCATTTTCTCTTTAAATAAAACACTTTTATTTATTTTATTCAGAATTTTGTTAATTACTTTAATTAACAAACATTCACATAAAACCCCCTACAACATTTCAATATCACATGCAGAACCAATTTCTGCAATTTCACCCAAAACAATTCTGGTTTCCATTGAAATGATTCTAGAGCTTTCTTAAATCTTTATCTGAAACATATTTGCTCCAAATGGTGTCGGTATCCCTTAAGTGTGTCACCCTACGGTTCGCGAATAATGCAGACATGATCGAGACCCCTCTCCGATCAATAATCAGCAGTGGGACCTGTAGTTCCGTACTGACTCCCACATATTCCACGATGACTCTTGTGATCGTGTGAGCCTTTAACGTCGTAACTAAATCCCTTTGTCTCGCGATATATTACATGTCTGAGATTCGATCATTGGCATCCAAATACCTAGTTTGATCTTGTTACCGACATGCACTCTTTTCTCGTTCCCGTGATATAACATTCTAGTGATTGCATCACTTGCTTGCAAGATATTTCAATGTGATATCACCGAGAGGGCCCAGAGTATATCTATCCGTCATCGGGATGGAAAAATCCCACTCTTGATCGATGAGCCTCAACATAACACCTTCGTAGCACTGAACCCACCTTTATAGTCACCCTGTTACGGTGTGACGTTTATTGTTATCAAGATACTCTTCCGGTGTTAGCAATTAACATGATATCATGGTCTAAGGACTAAGATTACTTCGTATGATGTTATAGAAATATAAACATAATGACTCTGATCGTAATGCTATACTTCGGATGAATGTTCGTCACATCATTCCACCAACATTGTGACCTCGTTATTAACAACATTCAATGTCCATGATCAGGAAACCTTGATCATCTTGTTAATCAACGAGCTAGTTTATATGAGAAGCATTACTAGGAACTTTGTATTTTGTTTATTAAACACACATGTATTAACGTTTCCAATTAATACAATTATAGCATGCAAAATAAACATTTATCATAAACACGGAATAAGATAATAACCACTTTATTATTGCCTCTCGGGCATATTCCCTTCAGTCTCCCACTTGCACTAGAGTCAATAATCTAGTTTGAAAAACTTTGCGTATTGAACACCTATGGCTTTCTGGTGTTGCATATACGCGATTGCTAGTGTTTAACATAATCTCCGGATCTGAAAATTTCAGGTCCGTGTGTATTTGCAAGTCTTTGCGTCTCTACGCATCACTCATTCTCAAATGAGATGGCATTGTATAAATTTGGTCCTTTGGTGAGACCTTTAGTTCCTTCGGGTTAAAATATGTTGATATTATTATGACACAATATATCTTCATAGTATTATCCCACTTTGAACCACACCTAGTTTGATAACAAACTACTTAACACAAATGCCCTCCTTTGCTGCTACTATAGCAGTCATATACTTACCCTTTTGTTGTAGTATCCGTCACAATGTCTCAACTTTGGAACTCATCCAAATCCATCATGGAAAATCCTTTCCATTACATTGTGCTACCCATAGTATAAATTGAGATAAATTTAATTTGTATCTTGTGACAAAACTATTTTCAATGTAACACTTTACAACAAACTATCTTTAACTATTTGTCACTTATACATGATATATTCTTAGTTCTTCCAAAGCTCATAAGAATATCTTTACTATCGTCAAATGATCATCTTATGAATCATTCTAGTATGTGCTCATAACATTTAGAGCATAGGACATATCTGGATATATACATATCACGGTATAATCAATCAAAATCTTCATGTGATTTTACTCACCAAGTGTTGAAACACTTGAATCTTGATACAATCCTTTCCATGCAGCAAGAACCTTTCTTGTTGTTTCCATATTGAACACATTCAATATCTCATATATGTTCATCTCGCATAACCATATTAGCGCCTCAATCTATCCATATAGATATTGATGCCAAATATTCTGGTTTTGTCCAAGTCTTTCATCGAAATCCTATTTTAATGAAATTCTTAACTTATGTCAATAAAAAGATACATCATTTCCAATCAACAATATGTACTCTGCATAATGTATTGGAAATTTGTCTCAGCGCTCCCACTTAATTTCTTGCAAATGCAAGCATCTTCATCATCTCCGATGAAATTAAACTCCTTTAACATTTTTATCATGGTGAAGATTCCAACTCCGCTATGCTCACTTCAACTATTGAAGTTTGCATGCCCTTTCAGCACCCTTTGAATTAACAAAACCATTCGGACCATGTCATGTACACGTCCTAGGTAACGATTCTATTAGAAGAACCTTGTTTTGTTTATTCAACTACCATATACCAAATTATATGTACTGGTTGCTACATTAATCTGTCAAGACTAAATATCACTATGGAAGATCAAATCTTGTCATAGTCAACTCCTTGAACATTGCCGTAAACTTCTTTCTGACATGTCGACTATTTCATAGATGTTAAACATCCATGTCTATTTCTTTATAGATCCAAACACGACCGATAGGCTTCACGCCTTTCCGGAGGGTCTTCCAAGTTCAGAAACTTGATTTCTTGTGTATGGATACTATTACGGATTCTATGACTTCTAGTCATTTTTTGGAGTCAGGGCCCATCATCGCTTCTTTGCATGCAGTCGGTTCATCATTGTCAAAACAATAACAACTTTTGTTTCAAATCTTACTATTTTATTCTTACCGACCCACATGGTTCAATAAGAACTCTAATCTCCAAGAACACACCCTTTGTAATCACGGGACCCATGAGCATTGTGGCCGCCACCAGGACACTTTCCGGCGCTGCGCTACTTAGCACATATAGCTAAGGTTCAACAACCTTATCAAAGTTCTATTGTCCTCCCACTTAACTTTTCACGAAAAATTCCTTCTCAAGAAACTTGACGTTCTAAGCGACAAACTCTTTTGTTCTCGGTGTTATGGAGGAATTCCCAACAAATTCTTTGGGATAACCTTCAAAGACGTGCTTATCTGACTTTGGTTGTAAACATTTTACTTATGCATAGCATACCAAAATTTAAGAAAAGACAATTCGGGTTTTATCCCAAACCATAACTCATATGGTGTCATTTCAACGAATCACGATGGTGCTCTTTTCAGTGTAAAAGCGACTGTCTCTAAAGCTTTAATCCTTAAAACATAATGGCAGTTATATAAATGACACCTTTGATCTTACCATGTCAAACAAGGTTTGATTTGATCTCTCGAACATACCATACTCCGGTGGTTTATCGGGAAATGCAAATTCATGGAACAATTCCTGAAATCTTAGGTGTTTTGCTAAACCTGTAACTCAAATATCTTCCTTTATGATCAAATCATAAACTCTTTTATTTTCTTGTTACAATGATTTTTCACTTCATCTTGAAAGTCTTTGAACAATTTTCAAATGTTTCATACTTCTTCCTTATTAAGTAAATATATAGATATATTCACTCAAATTTCTAGAGAAAGCATATGAAGCCAAAATATCCATCGCATATGGCTACACATAATGGATTACATACATCAACATGCATAATATCCAATAAATTAGTCATCCGTTCCTCTTTGGCCTATGGACGGAGTTTCAATTATCTCGAGGAAAGTTTCACAAGCATCAATTGATCAAAATCAAAAGACCCCAAAAATCCATCAACATGGAGATTCTTCATGTTTACTTTCCAATATAATTCAAACAACGATGTCACTTCATAAGTGATCTTCCAATCATTTGTCTTACGACATTTTAGCAATAATGTTTATGGATGTGATTTCTCCAACTAGACTTGTAAAAGTTCATCCATCCTTTATGGAATACGGTAATTATTTGAACAACCATTGTTCTCATAATACCGGAACAAAATAACAATTATTAAAACAAATCTTGAAGGCTAGGTTTGACGACAACGAAAAACATAATAACACTTTATTTGTTTTTGATGAACATCATCACTTATTCTCTTGCCAGTTACTTAGGACGTTGCAGTTCATGAATTGTGTTGTTCTATATGACACTTCACACCAACCAATTCGGTATCCAATACCTCAGAACCACATTGTTTAACAAGCAAGGAATACAGCCATAACATGTATATCTTCTATATACCTAAGTTCGACATCTCCAACCTTTTCTTTTTCTGCCAAATATTTTATAGATTCTCTTTCAACAATTCCTTTTCTTTTAAAAGAATCTATCAACATCAATAGTGGTGTCATTTACATGACACATAGTACAAAGCGTATATAGTCAAATACTAATACCTTTGGACTAGCACTTTGAAGTGGATCACCATCATCAAATGTTTGGTGTTCTTTCAAAAAATCCGTTCTTTAGTAATATATTAGTGTAGTAAACATTTTACTTACATCTACTATTCATCCTTATCATGACAACTTTCATGATCAAGCTACTATAGCCTATAAGGAAGAATCGCGAGTATAATGTTAGTTCCCAACACCTTTTTGGGAGATCTGGATGCCTAACATCTCCATCCTTCACAAATTCTCATACAATATGAGAACATGTATTTTGCTAAATTATACTCTATCATAATGCAACCAAAAACATTGTTTCATATATCACAATATCTTCCATACATGATGGTTCCTGAAACAATTCTTTCAGCTCCTAGATAACCTTGATATCAAAACAACTTTTGAATATCAATAATCATGGAGGAAAACATGATACTTTAGGTACTAACATTGGAATTCTTACTCTTGATTTAATACTACTTATTAAACTTCATGGAGTAAATAGAGTTTGTTGAAAGTTTGCAATAGGACTTCTAAACTTTAAATTGACATTCAAAACAATACGATACCAGTTCGTAAAGTACATATCAGGAATTCTATAGTTCTATTATCTCAATTAAAACTAAGCATAAGGTAGTGAATAGATGCCAATGACTACAACAAATTATGCAAATTCACTTTGATTTAGTTTATGACAAATTGAGTTCGACTAATCCAAATTAGAAATGAACTCCCACTCAAAAACGACATCCCTCGTGCCTTTTTGGTGATTACATGAACCAAATCCACTACACCAAGTCCGATCATCATGTGAGTCGGTGTAGCTTCAAAGGCGAGCATCAATATGGGCATCACATCAACTACATGACTCATGCTTAACCTTTTGGTCTGTGTTCCGAGGCCATGTCTGTACATGCTAGGCTCGCCAAGTAAGAACCTTAGATTCGCGCGTGTAAAACTGTCTTACACCCGTCGTATGAAAGCGTGGAGTCGATAACACCCGATCATCACGTGATGTCTCGAAACACGATCCATAAAACAGTGCATACTTAAGGGAGAACACATTTTATCTTGATATCTAAATGAGGGATCACCTTATAATGCTACTAAAAGCGCCAAACTAGCAGTATAAGATGTAAACATCTAATGTGTAAAGTGAGATGATATGGTCCATGCATTTGATCTCTATCATTTACATCGTGGTATGATCTCTATCATTCCTTTATGTGTAAGGTGAAGGTCTATGGAACTTACACGTTAAGTGTGTTGTAAGAGTATCTACCATACATCTACTTACAACATTACCATATCAAGACACTAGCCCAACAACGATCTAAACTAGACATCTCTAATTTATCCATTGCAAGTTTTACGTGGCTTAGGTCTTTCGGAGATAGAACCGGTCTTACCTACGAACATGGAACAACAACGAGGATAACCAAGTTATTAGCAACTCATTGTAAATCAGATATTGACTATAGTAGGAGAGACAGACACCTGCTAGCCACTTATGCAAAACTAGTTGCATGTCAGTCGTGGAACCGGTCTCATGTACGATGACATGTAAGGTTGGTCCGGGCCGCTTCATCCCACTATGCCACCAATATCCAAAATACATTGAAGATGAAATAACATGATCATCATCGCCCACATATTAACATATGTGTACTACCCGTGCAAAGCACCTATGCATAGATCAGGCTCTGATACCACTGTTGGGTTCGCAGCATAGAAAACAAAAAAATTCCTACGATGGGAACTATACGCCAAGATCTATCTACTAGATACTAGCAATGGGTGGATATACATCCATAGAGAACTTACCCTCGAAGACAACAAAGCTTTGTTAACGAGTTGGAACTCGTGGATGATGTAGTCGTACACTTGCCGACCTCAAGATCGTGATGAAGTCCTTTAGGTCCAGCAGCTCCAGCACCATCAGGTCTAGCACCATCAAGTCCAGCACCGCAAAGTAGTGGTGCATCCATGATCGCACACACGTTTGGTCCACCGAACAACCTCCGCCTCCTCGCTCCAGCGATGCAGTAGAAGCAGCAACTCCTTTCTAGATGAAGCCACCGGGAACATGTATCTCGCTAATCCGAGACCATGGGGAATAACTAGAGGGAGAAGAGAACCTTCATGAGGAGGTGGTGCAAGAGGAGAGGAGCCATGAGGCTCCTTTTATAGGGGATGGGGTGCAGCCCCAAGGCCATGGCTTGGCCGGCCATGGTGGGTGCACCCAACTCTCTCTCATTCATGTGGGTGGAGCTTCCACTAAGCCCACTCACATCAATTTCAACTCCACTCACTTTGCATTTAATGTCTGATACGTCCATTTTGCATCACTATTCTATGTCTTAATTCACTATTATTCATAGATATATTTCGTACTGAGAGGTGATACTTATGTTATTTCATCTATTTTTGCATGGTTGATGACTTTTGGAGCACGGACTGGTGCATTCATGATTCTGATGGAAAAGGTGCTGTTTGGAGGCAAAATTCACGAAGATCAGAAAATCCCGGAAAATATACGGAAAATCCTATTTTTCTAGAAGACTCAGGATGCCAGAAGATGGAGTGGAGGTGGGCCACAGGGGGCCCACACCACCCCATGGCGCGGGAAGGCCTTGGTCGCGCCTGGGAGTGGTGTGGCCACCCTGGCCCACTCCAGCCTCTCCCCTCTGGCGTATATCAACCTCCTGAAACCCTAAGACTCGGGGAGCGACCACAGAAAGATTCCGCCGCCTCTGCGAGGCGAAAAACACCGAGAGAGAAAGATCTCTCTGGCAGATAGATTTCTGCCGGGGGAATTCCTTCCCGGAGAGGGGAGATCATCGCCATCAACACCACCATCAAGCTGGACTTCATCGGGATCATCATCATCATCACAACCATCATCACCATCAGCACCCTCATCACCATCTCCATATTGCTGTAACAATTGCGTTGAATCTTGCATTAGTTCATAGGGGAAACTTTCCCGGTGTTGATTACTCTTTGTAGTTGATGCTATTGAGTGAACCATTGAATTATTGTTTATGTTCAGATTGTTATACATCATTATTCCATCTCTGATCATGATCCATATGATGTCTCGTGAGTAGTTCATTTTGTTCTTGAGGAGATGGGAGAAGTCTTGTTGTTAGTAGTGGAGTTGTGTTGAGAAAGATTCAATAGATTGTTATTTAAGTTGTGGTGTACTTCTTCTAGTGGTGTCATGTGAGCATCGACTACATGACACTTCACCTATATGGGCCTAGGGGAATGCATTGTGTATTTGGCTACTAATCGTAGGGGTTGCCGGAGTGACAGAAACCTGAACCCCCATTAGGAAACCATTGCACAAGGGACGTAAGGGTCTTAGAGTTTAAAGCTGTGGTTAGGTTTCTACCTTAATTACTTTCTTGTACTTACGGATGTTTGCAAGGGGTTTAATCACAAGTATGTATTAGTCTTGGATGGGGCGGTACATTAGCACAGGTTCACCCACGCAACACTTAGCAAGCTAAAGAAGATTAATCAACTATATGAAGCGAAAGCACTTGACAGTCTTCCCATGTGTCCTCGAGAACGTTTGGTCATCTATAGAAATACAACCGGCTTGTCCTTTGCTGCATAAAGGATTGGGCCAATTGCTGCATTTATTCCTACTATCTTTTATTTACTCGTACTTTGTTTACTTGCTTTATCGAAAACCCCTAAAAATCCGTTTGCTAAGTATTTGCAGAGAATTCCTGATCCATACCACTAGCCAGCACCTTCTGCTCCTCGTTGGGTTCGACACTCTTACTTATCAAAAATACTGCGATACACCCCCTATACTTGTGGGTCATCAAGACTATTTTCTAGTGCCGTTGCCGGGGAGTGAAGCGCTATTGGAGAGTGGAACTGGTAAAGGAAACTTCTACTGTGAGTATTGTTTACTTCTGCTAGTTGCTTTATTTTCGTTATGGATAATTCGCTGAGTTTCTTATTTGGTAATGCTACTACCACTGCTAAGGTAGTAGATAAGCCACCACCTACTGAGAAAGATGTTTTCAAAATACCTACAAGAATTATTGATCGTGTTATGGATAACTATTATGTTGGGGATGGAACTGTCCATCCCTGTGATCATTTACTCTTTATACACGAATTATGTGGGTTGTTCAAGTGTGCAGGTATTACTACAGATCAAGTTAAGAAAAAGTTATTCTTATTATCGCTGAAAGGAAGAGCTGAGGAATGGTATAAGCTGCTGAAGAATGGTCAAGCTCTAGAATGGGAGGAAATAGTGCCTCTCTTTAATTCAAAGTTTTATCCTCCTAGTGAGATTCATAAAGATCGGAATCAAATATACAACTTTTGGCCTCTTGATGGAGAGAGTACAGCTCAAGCTTGGGGGAGATTGAAGTTACTAATGCTCAAATGTCCCATTCATGAGCTCCCCAACAATATTATTATCAATATCTTTTATGCAAGGCTCCCTCTACATGACAAAGATTTATTAGATGCTTCTTGTGTTGGATCATTCACTCGTATAGAAGAAGAAGCTAAATGGGACCTTCTAGATCGTATTCAAGACAATGCTGAAGCTTGGGAGAATGACAAAGGTAGAAAGTCAGGTATAAATTATGATTATGAATGCATTGAATCTTTTATGGGAACTAATGACTTTCAAAATATTAAAAATGCTTATGGTCTAGACTCTCAAGCTATTGCTTCTTATTTTAAGGCTTTTGCTTCCTATATTAAAGTGCCTAAAAAGAAGTGGAATAAGTATCATGAGCCTTATAAAGATATTGCTAAGAGCGTTCCTTCAAGAAATACTGAAGTTTATACTGCTAATCATGTTTTACCTGAACCTTATATTGAGAAAATGCCTTTTCTAGTTAAGGTAAAGGAACATTCTATGATAGATAGTATGGTTAATGAAAGTACTAGAAAAGTTGTTGAACCTGATAAACAAATGGTTGATGAACCTATAGTAGCAAATGTGAAAGACTTTGTCACTAAGTATGAAAAAGAGGGACACACTATCCTTTGTAAGGATACCTCTAATATTGTTTCACAAAGTAGTGTTATGAGAGCTAATATTCCCGTGTTTTCTGTTAGAATAAGTGATCATTGATATGATGGTCCTTGTGATAGCTATATTGTTAAGTTTATGCATGATACTGAAAGTTACCATGAGAGAGGGAAAATTGTTCTTATGTATCTCAATAATATCAAGTTTCCTCGTTTTATGCTGAAAGTTTTTATATTGCGCTTCTTTTGCCTTCTTATGCAAGTTGCCTTTGGTTTCAATAGCTTGTTTGTTTACAAAATCCCCTTGCATAGGAAGTGGGTTAGACTTAAATGTGTGTGTTTTTGCTTCTTAATGCTCTCTTTCACTTCAATTCATATCCCTATGAGATCTTCTTCAAAATTATCATGCCCATCTTAATGGCTATAAAGAAAGAGCTTTATGGGAGACAACCCAATTTGTTTTGGCTTTCAGTTTGTTTTTGTTTCTTTGAGTATTGGAAGTTATTACTTCGGTAATAACCGCTCCTTATCCGTTTTGTTTGGTTTTTGTGTCAAGATTAACCTCTAATGAGAGAGAAGTAAGATTTGGGGAAGTTGCTGTCCCGAAACAGATTTTTTGTGCTTCACCGTAAAAATTCGTGAGAGATCTCTGTATGTCGGAATGAGCTGTAATTTTTTGTTCTTATGCCCCAGGTTTTTATTTAACTTTCGTTAGTTTTGCACTTTTTGATTTGAGCAACAGAAGATTTTTGAAAAAATTGATCTTTACCTGCTGGTCTGTTTTGACAGATTTTGCCACTCTTGCATTTGCTTCTTTATTCGATTTCCTTTTTGAATTCTTTTTGGGTTTTCGGAAGGAGTTGCTACAGCAGCTTATGTTTTGATGGTTTTCAGTTAAAGTTGAACTCAAAAGGTTTTATCACTTCACTTATACTAATGTTGCTAATGAGAACTGTGTGAAGTTTTGTGTAAGAGAAATTTCCAGGAAGTGGAGATAATGGTGTAATAAGGAAGAGAAGGGTTTTATGACTCAAGTAATAAGCGTATGAAGATGAAGATATCGATGATATTCAAGTGATGACTCTGGAAGAATCTACTAGATACCAAATTTAGAGACCTGCAGAGTCTGTTTCCAACTAGGTAACAGTTCTGGTAAGAAAAGTTTCGTGGAAATACAATCCAACTATATTTTTGCAGTTTTCAGTCAATAAGGAAAGTTTTGAAGCGAAAAAGGGATGGAACCAGAGTCGGGGTGGCCCACACCACCCCATGGCATGGGCCCACCCCTGGCCGCGCCACCAGGTGGTGAGGCCACCCAGAACTCCGCCTCCGACTCGTTTTCTCCTAGTACCTTCCTTTTGATGTGAAACTTCGTAATATATAACCCCCCCGGATCTTCCGAGGTTCGTATATCATGTTTTCGTCGTGTTTTCGTTTCGATCTGTTTCTGCTAGGACGTACTCTTTGAAGGTTTAGAAGCACAATGGTTCCTGCCAAGGATAAAGGAAAGGAGAAGAAGATCGAGAGTGAAGTTGAAGAGGAGCAAGGCCAACGTCCGCACACCGGCACTACCATTGCAAGCATTGGAGTGGTGAAACCTGCCAAGATCAGAAGGACTGCACGGATGCAGACTGGGGGAAAAGCTCATCATCACAGTTTGGCTCCACGATCTCGTCCTCCACCCACCAGCTATGCAGGAAAAGAAGACTCCAAGTGGGAAGAATGGAAAAAGAATCACAAGAGTTGGGATCCACAAACTAAAATGATTATGGGCCGTATTGAGCATAACTCGGAGTTGATTCGCACTCTCACCTTCGAGATTGAGGGCTTTGGGAAACTGATCAAGGAGCTCATCGAGAGGATACCACCACCACCAAAGGAGTAATTCGTCATCAGGTTTGGTATCCCCTTGGTTTGTTCCAAGCTTGGGGGAGTGCCGCGGTATCACATCACTATCTTCTATCTTTTTACCTTATTAGTAGAGTCATATCATGAATAGAGGAGTTATTATGTAGTATGGTTTGCATTATGGAAGTGTCCCCTATCTCGTTAGATATGTATCCCTTGGTGTGAGTTTCCGTTATGGAATATTAATGAGAAGTTCTATCATTCACTCTTTTGCTTAGCTTATGTTAGTTTTCAATTCGTGGTTATATGATTGATATTGTTGTTAGTATTGGTAGCACTTTGGGAGAATTGAGTTAATTTAGTTGGTTTTGGCAAACCTGGCTCGGTTAGTAGCAACACCTTTTTGAGAGTTGAAAGAAAATGATAGAAGCACTCTAGAGAAGAAAAATAATTTCATCATCTTTCTTTCTTGATTTGCTCATAAGTTTAGTATTCTCTAGTTAAGATCGTTTGTGCTTCCAAGGAAGATTGCATGTTTGTATTTATCACTTGTATGTTTGGTTGTTTCCTTAAACTCTTGTACTTGCTACCCAGCCTTGCTAGCCAAAAACCTGTACTGAGGGGGTATTCTTCTCGTGCATTCACCTCCTTTAAACCAAAACCTTTGCCATTTGTGTCCACCATACCTACCTAGTAGCATTATTGCTATTCTAAGTAAATTCTTGTTTTGTCTACCTCCCAAATTAAACTTGTTATGTGAAAATTAGTGATTAAAGCTCTCACGAACTTGATGGCACACTTTACTTTCTTGCATTTAATAAACTTGAACCATTGGGTCCTTCTTTGTTGCGTATATGCTTGCACTTTATGAGTTGAAGTTAGCCGAACCATGTATCATGGGGACCGCTTTCAACACTTCATTGGTACTTGTACCTAGTTGATATCATGTTCTTTTGCTTATGGATCCCGGCGGTGTGAAATAAAAGTGGAACTTGTAAGATCATGGAGTTTATATGTGTGTTAGAGAAACGCTTGGGCCGCTAGCCTAAGCCATGCCTAATCATGGTGGAAACTTGCAGCATAACTATAGTGAGCATTCTATGAAGCATCCTCAATAAAAACCTATGCAAATAGCAAATAAAAAGATCGCTGAGATGCTCATTGTCTGCTTCCCTTGTCATTTTGATTACGGGATAACTCATGTGTCATGTGCGAGGGGTACCCCGTTGTCGGTTCTCAATGATACGCATGTATTTACAATGACAAGAGTTTGCTCGTGACTAAAGTTGAGTAGCATGAGCACCGGTACTCATAAGTAAGGGGCATGAGATTTCAACTTATAACTTGTCAAGCATATCCTCTTAGTTGTGTCACTTTAACCTTAATCACCTAAAGATGCCTATGATAGGGGCAATGAGAGCTGAAAGCTAGTAAGTATCATAATTTTTGGGAGCTCTTTATGAGACTTGCAATCCCTGCTTCCCTCTTTGAAGGGCCTTTCTTTTACTTTGTAGTTGAGTCAGTAAACCTACTCCCTTCTATCTCAGCAAGTATTTTGAGTTGTTGTGTTTCATTCATTCATATGATGATTTATTCAATCATGTCTTATGTTCCTTGTTTTGCACATTGCTCTTATCTTGATGTTTACTAGTTTGAAAGATATCATTGAAAAAGCCAGCTATTTGTGAACTCCAGCAAATTATCAACTATTCTTCGACCAAGAGCTAAGTTTGCCATTACCAATTATGATTCACTTTATGTATCTTTATTGTGTTTCCTTTACTAATTGCAAGTTGAGTTATATAATAGTGAGTTGTCTTATATTATTATCTATGTATTTGATGAATGTGATGCTTCTTGTCCATATTCTTTTATCAACTCTTCACTCCATAAACTTGAGGTCATGTTTATTGAGCTCAGTTTCGCTTGGGGACAAGCGAAGTCTAAGCTTGGGGGGAGTTGATACGTCCATTTTGCATCACTATTCTATGTCTTAATTCACTATTATTCATTGATATATTTCGTATTGAGAGGTGATACTTATGTTATTTCATCTATTTTTGCATGGTTGATGACTTTTGGAGCATGGACCACTGCAGTCAGGATTCTGATGGAAAAGGTGTTGTTTGGAGGCAAAATTCGCGAAGATCAGAAAATCTGGGAAATATACGGAAAATCCTATTTTTCTAGAAGACTCAGGATGCCAGAAGATGGAGTGGAGGTAGGACACAGTGGGCCCACACCACCCCATGGCGCGGGCAGGCCTAGGCCGCGCCTGGGAGTGGTGTGGCCGCCCTGGCCCACTCTAGCTGTGGTTAGGTTTCTACCTTAATTACTTTCTTGTACTTACGGATGTTTGCAAGGGGTTTAATCACAAGTATGTATTAGTCTTGGATGGGGCGGTACATTAGCACAGGTTCACCCACACAACACTTAGCAAGCTAAAGAAGATTAATCAACTATATGAAGCGAAAGCACTTGACAGTCTTCCCATGTGTCCTCGAGAACGTTTGGTCATCTATAGAAATACAACCGGCTTGTCCTTTGCTGCATAAAGGATTGGGCCACTTGCTGCATTTATTCCTACTGTCTTTTATTTACTCGTACTTTGTTTACTTTCTTTATCTAAAACCCCTAAAAATCTGTTTGCTAAGTATTTGCAGAGAATTCCTGATCCATACCATTAGCCAGCACCTTCTTCTCCTCGTTGGGTTCGACACTCTTACTTATCGAAAATACTGCGATACACCCCCTATAATTGTGGGTCATCAATGTCCACCAAATTAAATGCATTTTATCTTTAAATAAAACACTTTTATTTATTTTATTCAGAATTTTGTTAATTACTTTAATTAACAAACATTCACATAAAACCCCCTGCAACATTTCAATATCACATGTAGAACCAATTTCTGCAATTTCACCCGAAACAATTCCGGTTTCCATCGAAATGATTCCAGCGCTTTCTTAAATCTTTATCTGAAACATATTTGCTCCAAATGGTGTCGGTATCCCTTAAGTGTGTCACCCTATGGTTCGCGAATAATTCATTCATGATCGAGACCCCTCTCCGATTAATAATCAGCAGCGGGACCCGTAGTTCCGTACTGACTCCCACATATTCAACGATGACTCTTGTGATCGTGTGAACCTTTAACATCATAACTAAATCCCTTTGTATCGCGATATATTACATGTCCGAGATTCGATCATTGGCATCCAAATACCTAGTTTGATCTCGTTACCGACATGCACTCTTTTCTCGTTCTCGTGATATAACATTCTAGTGATCACATCACTTGCTTGCAAGCTATTTAAATGTGATATCACCGAGAGGGCCTAGACTATATCTATCTGTCATCGGGATGGACAAATCCCACTCTTGATCCATGAGCCTCAACATAACACCTTCGTAGCACTAAACCCACCTTTATAGTCACCCTGTTACGGTGTGACGTTTGATGTTATCAAGATACTCTTCCGGTGTTAGCAATTAACATGATCTCATGGTCTAAGGACTAAGATTACTTCGTATGATGTTATAGCAATATAAACATAATGACTCTGATCGTAATGCTATACTTCAGATGAATGTTCGTCACATCATTCCACCAATGTTGTGACCTCGTTATTAACAACATCCAATGTCCATGATCAGGAAACCTTGATCATCTTGTTAATCAACGAGCTAGTTTATATGAAAGGTACTAGGAACTTTGTATTTTGTTTATTAAACACACATGTATTAACGTTTCCAATTAATACAATTATAGCATGCAAAATAAACATTTATCATAAACATGGAATAAGATAATAACCACTTTATTATTGCCTCTCGGGCATATTCCCTTCAAATAAGAAGTGTCATCATGGTGAGATTAGCTCTTTAATCATGATGACTAGGTAAATTCTGACAAGTTCGTGGTGAGAATAGCTCCGAGACCATGATAAGTCTGTAATTAGGACAAGTACTTAGTAAAAAATCTTGTAATAATAGTAAGTAAGGAACAATGAAGGCCTATGATATAGGTCAAAGGTGTCATAATATTGCGATAATTTTAAGATTAAGGTAATGAATACAACTTTGTTAGTAGTTTTGAGAGATCATGTGAGGATAGTTTCCAATAGAATGGAAAATTAGTAGTCTTTAGTAGTCCTGAAAGAAAGGTAAGAGGTTAGTCAAAACCAAAGTGAGACTATTTTACTCAAAATTATCCAATTGCAATTGAGCAATTTGGGTAAATATTGAGACAAAGAGTAGTTAAACCTTTAAGTGCTAAGTATCACGAGGTAAACCTATACTAGGAGGTGTCATATACTACACAGCTAAGCCTGGATTCTAGAGGTATTATACTCAACTATTATATTCCGGGCTTAGAATGATGTTTGTTATATGTACCACATTTGTATTTCTTGGTTTTTCTTGGATCTTCTTGATTGACTAGATCTGTACATGAAGTTTGACTTGGTGTGCAGATGCATGTTGCATCATCAAGTTATTACTTGATGTTATAGACCTAGATAGAAAATGGTATTCGTGTAAGGGAGTGACGAGTTCCGAAGATCAAGCTGAAGACTTGCATGAAGAAGGAAGCTAAATATAAGGTGTATCAACACTATTTTGAAGGATGGACCAATTCCAACTTATTATTAGTTGGCAATAAGAAGGGATATTAATGCAGAAAAGGTGTGGAGCAACATAAAGGATGAACTTAAGTTCACTCAAGATAGGTGATGTTGCTAGGAAGCTAATGAAGTAGTTGTACCAAGTTCATGGAAGTAACATGAAAGGGTACAACGAAGAAGTTTTGAAACAAAAGTGGTATTCAAGCTCTAACAACTCGGAGAGAATGATAGTAGTACGTCTAGAACCTATAGAGTAATCCATACACCTAGGAGGATCCGCAGCTAGTATCCGTAGCTGGTATCCTAGCAGTTTAGCTAATCAGATCATCTTTGTATGATTTAAAGAGCATAAAACTTGGCCTAAGTTAACTTAGATCTGAAGTAGTATACTATTAAAATCATATTTCGAGACGCTTCGCGAAATCATTCCTACCAAAGCAAAAATGTCCAGAAGGTTAAGAGTAAGTCAAGTAATGTCGGAAGATTCCTTTCGGAGATCCACAATTGTGTGGATATACCGCAGATTCTTTCGTGGGACCTTCCAGAGGTAAAATATAAGCTGGACAGAGACCAATACCTTAACTAATGAGTATCATACATGAAGTTTAAAGACTGTTAGGAAACCCCAACGGGGAGAGTAAAAAGTAAACACTGAAGTGTTGTTGTCTAACTTTCTGACTAAAGGTTGGAGAAGAAGTACAAAGTTATGATGAGGTTAAGCCTTATTCTCAAGGTTATAAGAAGCCCTTATTATAAAGTATTTCTAAGAGTACGTCCGGATGAAAGATCGAAGGAGATATAATAAATTAAACCTAGTGGACTAGTTCTAAAAGAAACAGCTCATAAGTTGCCCTTCAGAAGGAGTAGATCCTACTAAAATAGTCTAGTGTAAAATAGTAGAAAAACTGGATTGGAATGGACGAAATGTGTCCACAACCAATTCTAAGTAGGAATGTAAGGTCATAATACAAGAGATTATAGTAGAAGAAACTGTAGGACAGATTAGAACTAATAGTGGATATTGTCAAGTATGAAGAGAATTCAAGGAAAAAGATGTGGATACGGGATACCACAATTATCCCCAATTATGATCACAATGGAGTTAAGAAATGCCGTGATCAATACAAGTCAACTCCTTATTCCGAAACATAAGAGAATACGAACTTCGGGGACGAAGTTTATTTTAAGGGGGAGAGTCTCTAACATCCCAGCATTAGAGCTTAGAAATAAGCTGAACACAGGTGTGTGCATTGCATTCATGCATAGAAAATCTGAATAATTTTCGCGCTTTCGAATAAAACTTGTCAAAGTGATTGAAGCTTCTATTAACTTGGTGGAACTGAAGTAGATCATCAAGTTGACTATGATAAGTTTCAATATGACCTTTGCTAAAACCTTATCTTTGGGTAATATAATTTGATCTAAGGGTAGATCAAATGTAATAAACTAAGTCATAACACACTACTTAATAAGGAGTACTTGATCTTCTAGAGATCATTACATGGTATTCCATACCACAACTCAAGGATGAATGCTTAATATTCTAAATGATGATATCAAGGTATTATCTACAACAAACCCTGAATATTAAGTTAAGTATATAACTCCAAATAAAGAAACCTCAAGAACCAAATCTTGAAACATTAACTTTTATTACAAATAGAGCAGAAAGGGAAGTCAAGCTAAGACCATCCAGCACATACTCTTAATATGATATTAAGATGTGACATTCCTATTTAACCAAGTCCTATAGTTTTTGATCATCAATGTTGAGTAATCAATTCTTGACCTAGAACTTATTAGACTTTAGCTTTGACCTATTATATTGACCTTCCAAGAACCTCAAGAAAATTAATAAGAAGGAGGAACTAGTTATGGTGAAGTGTGCCATCACCAATGGATGAGATCCTTAGTGGTGATCAAACCATTTGATGTTGGAGGTGTTAAATCACTCATGAGTTAACTAGAAGAAGTATTTAAAACCAAGAGTTTAGCTAGTAACTGAGGAGCCCTGAGAAAGCTAGTAGTAGTAGAGAATCCAATGATGTTCATGTTAAGCTAAGTAGGTATAAGCCTAAAGTAAGCTTGCTTAACAAGATAAGCCTTTAGAGAGACTAGTACAAATCTAGTACTTAGTGTTAATAGATCTTGATCAAACAATTAGAAGCCTAAGCTTTGTTTGATCAAGGGTTGGTGGTCATTATTCTCAAGCCACTTGAGAATAGATGACTGGATAATGAAGAAGTGACGTGAGTATACCAAATTAGGTAAAGCCCTAGTAAGATGAATCATCTAGCTTGATCATGAGAAGTCAAGCTAGAGTATACTGAAGTATATAACATAAGTTGTATGGAGTAATGGAAGTATAATAGTTTAACCAAGTTTAATACAAGATCAACTTGTATTATGGAGAGTAGTACCATACCTATTCCAGAGGATTGTTATCACCTGTGATATAGAGAGAACTATAATCTTGTAAGCCTTGGATATAGTTGCAAGAGGAAGTTAAGGAAGTTAATAGATGGAGTTAGCAGTAGCTACATTGATAGGTGTATCAATGGTAGTTGATTAAGGGAAGTTATCTACTAGGAGTAGGGATGGAATAATGTTGAAGGGGCATGACCATGTCATCATGTGATGATGGATATGGGGGAGTCATATGATTGTCTTATTCAGGAAGATGTGATCTTTGTGAATAATATAAGAAATATATATGGAGTATATTTAGGAAAGGAATTCCTTATCTCAAGATAAGCTTAGTGAAGTATTGAGGTAAGAATTCTTTAGAAATCTTTAGCTAGCTATACATGCAGCCATGACAAGACCCATGTCTATTTCATTATTCAAAACCCTAGAATCAAATGGATAATGAAACCATTTACTATTCCTAGGTAACCATTGAAAAATACCTCTTGGACAATTAAAGCTTCCAAGAGATAATTAGAGAACCAGATGAGTATTTATAGATGGAAACCTTGTCCACCTTATTGTCTTAAAACTTAGTAGAAACCTAGTTTCATAGAACCTCAAGATCACATTAGGAAAGTAATCTTTGTAGCTCACTCTAAGATAAGGTATTATCCATGGTACCCATTTATAGTTTTTAAATCCTAACTTCTATGCAAGTTATAACAAAATATACACTTTGATATCACCTAAGCTCATGGGAATAATATTAACCATGTTAATTCCTCAGAACTTTATGTATCATATAATAATGAAGGATCACCATAAAAAAATTCCTTAAAACTATAAAGTTAAATAGAATCAAGTTTTATGAATGAGTAGTAATAAATCCTTTTACAAGTTATGGTTTAATATGCAAATTTAATTCATAACAAAGGTCCTTACAAATTATTAAAAGGAAAAGGACCTATATAAAGAAAATAAAGAAACTATAACATTATATAATAAAAGTTCACAAAATTATACTAAATACATTTCAGTATTGCTACAACTACTTAGCAAATACATTTCTAATGGAAAGAATCCAAAGCAAATGTAAAAATACAAATCTGAAAACAAAACAGAAAATAGAAAAAGAAAATAGATAATAGAAAGAGAAAACGAATTAGGAAGTAAAAAAATAGAAATGGGTTGTAACCCAGGAGAAGCCCAATAGTAGCCCGTCTCTCCTTCGCTCTCATTGACAGGTGGGACCAAGGATGGATTGTGGGTTAGTTCCTAGAAATTATAGGGTTTTTTTGGAAAATTGTCGTCGTCGTCACCGCGACGCACACAGGCAGCTCGCTGGAGGTTTGCACCGCCGCTTGATGCGAATCGCCGGCGTCAGCAGGAACCAACCACCCAGATTCTCGCCACCGTCCTAGCCGAGGATAAGAATGACACCGCGACGCCTCCCTCGTCCTCATCCTCACTTCCCTCCCTCTCTGAAGCTCTCTCTGTCTCCATCTCCCACACGGCCGAAACCCTAGCTCTTTGCCACCTCCAATTGTTGTCGCTCCGAGCCACCCCATGACCGGAAGAGTAGCCCCGAAGCTCCGCCATGATCTTCTATGTCAACTCACTGAAGGAATCGAACCGGGGTTCACGGAATCGAGCCCCATGCCGTCTTCTTCATCATCTCTGACAAGGTCCGTCGTTGATCATGTCGTCATCTCCGATCTCCTCCTACCTCGCCATCAAGTCCTTTAACTTCCCGGTGAGCTACCGGTGCTCACGCACCTCTCCTTTATCTTCCGTTCCTTCTCAGTCGTTCCCGCCACGAGCACCCATCACCGTCGCCGCTGTTCGCCATCGGTGACCGCTTTCCGGTGACCATCTCCGGGCGGCGCCACCACTATTAGAATCGCCGTGCTCTGCTCGTTCCAACGCAGCCGTCCATAGCTGCGCGTGCGGTCACATCCGCCATCGTCGGTGGCCATATGGTGCTGGCCGGCGAGGTGATGTCAGGCTGGTGTCACGCTCGCGTCACCACCCGCCCAGTCAGTCGGTTTGACCAGTCTTCTGCACGCGTGGCCTGCCGACATGGTATTGACCCCACGGGTCAGTGACCCTGGGTAGAGTAGGAATCGGTGTAAAAAGATTACCTGTTTAGTAAAGACATAAAACAAAATAAGTTTAACTATAAATATAATTTCCAGAAATTTAATAAAAGGATTAAATCTTGTTAATTCTATATCTTTTGTTTTATAATTCAGAAAAATGTATATAATATATCAAAATGCTTAGAAAATAAATCTATAATTTAACTTTATTATAAAATATTATTGTGTTAACTATTTAAATAATTATTATTTCATAAAGATTTTATAAGTAATAATACTTTGAAAATTCATATTTTAATATTGGTAAATAAGAAAAATATAAATAATATACCAAAATTCTTATAAAAACAAAATCTACAATTACAAACTTGTTTCATTTATTTATAGTTCACTTAAATAAATATTTATTATTTATTAAGTATTTATAAAGTGATTAAAACTTGTAAAAATCATATCTTATTATTTAAACATCACAAAAATATTTATAATATACCAAAATGATCACAAAAATAAATTCTACACATAAAAAATGTCAACTCTCACTTTTGAAGTCAAATAAAACGTAAAGGTCTAATAAATTTTATTTTAACCCTTTTCTTTTATTTTAATTCTTTGAAAATATATAAACCATTAGTATTACCTTTAGCATTATTTGTTTAAAGTCTAAAAATGTAATAACAAGTTCAATTGATGTTTAATTGAAGTAACATAAGTCTAACCATTTTAAGTTGTACTTACTTAAACTACCATTTAGAATTAAGTAAATCTTTCTCTCAAAAAATATTTTATCAATTATAAAATCATCAATATTTGAATACTAATTCTTCTACAAGTTTGGGAATCCACTCTAAAGGCTAAGGAAAGTTTGTAAGTATTTAACATGATGCCATTCTCATGTTCATAGAAATGAGTATTAGTTCTATAATAAGTAAGTGATTCTATCCACTTATAAAATCAAGAAAACACCACTTCTATCAATACATAATACTTTTGTTTCACCTTCATGGAGTGTTAAAAGTCTCCATTTACTAGTAGAATAGCTACTCAACAATACTAGTTGTTTTCTACTTTAGTACTTATAATTAATAAGAAAACTTTAAAGTGTTAGTTTTAAGTTTAAATACTTTTTAATTTGTAAAGTAATGTTTTCCTCGAGAGTTATTATTTTAAGCAACATTAAAAGTAAACCTTGAACACTTCTTTAAAAGCTCTAATTGATTCTTAATCTTGTTTAAGAAATATTCTAAATACCATGATTCATTTAAGTGCTTTAATATTGCATATTACTTCTTGTATCTACATATTGTTTCACACACTCTCACAAGACTTAATAAGAAGCACAAGTGTGAAGCTGATATAAAATTGCAACACATTCATAAGAACTCACCAGTTCCAAACCCTAGATCAGATACGATTAGTCCGGGGATTCGCGTTTACCAAATTGCATTACATTACTTATGCATTGTTGCATCTTGCTTCTTTAAACATTAGTCCTTACCAGACCAATGATGCTAATTACAGAATTTGGATCTTCTATTGTCTTGAAGACCGTGAGTGCATAATCTTGCAATCACAAAAGGCAAGTTCACAACTTGCTCATCTCCTTCGTTTATTTTCTATCAAATGCTTATAACTCAAATGTTGTCATCACCTGCATTCCAAAAAGGTCAGAAAACACTATTTTCATAATAATATGATTATGGATTATTTACCAAATGGTAATAATCTACTGGTACAGTTCCAGTGGTAAAGGAACATAATATCTAGGACTTAACAACCAATATCGCCAGTGATTCTAGCACCATATATTACGCGTCAACCATGAGATTTGGAATGGGACGGAGAAGTTAGCTGGATCTTCTTCCTTTCGCATGGATGGATGATCTTATCATGAGGCTGTTGATTTCTCATGGAGTTCCAGAGAATCCAGCACATGGGTGGGACCCCTTAGTTCCTCGCGATCTTGGTGTCTAGATTATCTGTGCATTTATGACTGGGTCTGAGTTCACCATAGCTGATGGCGACCGCCAGACAAAGCTGCGTATGGAGTCTCCGAGAGGCTACCCAAAGAGTAACTGTGGTAGTTGTCTCGGGGGATCATGTCTTCATGCGGGGTCATGGAGAGGGGCAGCGATTGGCTTGGATCTTAAGTTGGGCCTCAAACCATAGAAGTTTGAATGGGGACATACTCCCGGCTGTGCAACAAAGCTTAAGGTCTCTTGTGCGAAAAGTGACGCACCACTGCAGAGTGTAAGATTTGTGACATGTTACTCCCTGTTCCGGGAAGGAGCTACGAACGTGGCAGGAAAGGAACCCCGCGAATGTTCTGGTGAACCTGTGAAGACTATCGGACATAGTTTTCAGAATAAAAGCAACCTTTGAAGAAATGTTTACGAAAACCTGCATTGCCTACGACCTATGGTCTATGGCTATAGAGATAGTGCATCATACACTCCTTTTTAGTGAACTTGGTGAGTACGCTCGTACTCAACCGTACCTTCTTAACCCTTGCTAGGTTCTAAGCTATTGAAGACAACGTCAACATCAATGTCTGCTCAAGAAACCATCATCGGCAGTTCAAGTTTTTCAATAGAGTCTATGCAGTCAAAATATACATCAGCTGAAGTGAAGACAAAGTCTCTGTTTAGATAGGAGTAGATACTCTAGCCATAAAACCTACTTCTGTAGAGTATTGCATTAGTAGCAATTTCAAGCTTTATGGTTTAGATATTGGTCCTTTTAGCCAGATAGTTTGAAGTTATTATTTCTGGTTCTTCCTTGTAAGAAGTTCTTTCTCTCTCTTTAACCTAGAGTGTGCTCTAGATCTTTTGTTAAGAGTCAAGTTGTAATCTATAGTCATGTCTTGGACCTGTGTGTTTCTATTGTACCACTCTGAGGGATGTAATACTAGTGAACGGTGTTTCATTGGTGTTATGTCAACGACTATAGTGTACTACATCATGTAGTGGTATGCTGGGTCACTGCATTGTACCACCCGTTAAGCCCTCCCACTTTGGTTGCAACTTGTTGCTGCCCTTCCCGGGGCGTGCCCGACGAAGGACCAAGTAACCTTCTTATATGGTTTGCGGCCAGACCCGATGGTTGTGGTATCAGTGCAGGATCTACTGGTAGTGATCCGCACGCACAGTAGCCAGGTTCTGAACCTCCTCGACAAGGTTGATGTTGTAGATTCTTCGTTCCCCTAGGCGACCTTATTATAAGCTCGCACCCAAGGGGATCCATGCTGCAGTTCAGTAGGTAGCACGTCGTCTCGATAAACCAGGAAGAAAGGTGTCTCTCTTGTGGCGCCGCTCGAAGTGGTCTGTGTCGACCAGAGGACGGTCGGGACCTACTCAATCCAGTTTCGTCTGTTGGGTTTGAGCCGATCGAAGGTTTGTGTTTAGAGCCTGCGTAGCACCTCGGCATTGAGGCTCTACACTTTCCCATTACTCCGGGTGTGGGCCACCGAGGCGAAGCAGACCTTGGTGTCAAGGATGTTGTAGTAGACGATGAAGGTGTCGCTGGTGAACTGTGAGCCATTGTCGGTGATGATCTGGTTGGGTATGCCAAAGCGGCATATGATGCCTAGGGTAAACTTGACAATTACCTAGGAGGTGATAGCCTGCACTGGCTCCACCTAGGCCACTTGGTGAATTTGTCGATGGCAAAGAATAGGTACGGGTACCCTCCCACTGATTGTAGGAGGGGCCCAATGATGGCGAAAGCCATGGCAGGGGAATGGTTTGAAGAGCTTGAGTTGGCTGATGGGTGTCCTTGGCGTGGAACTGGCAGGCGTTGTAGGTTCTGACCAAGTACTCAGCGTCCGATAACACTGATGGCCAATAAAACCCCTGACAGAATGCCTTCCCTGCCAAAGTCCACGAGGCGAGGTGACTCGAGGACTCCCCCTCGTGGATTTTAGCAAGGAGCTTGAACCCTTCTTCCTAAGATATGTAGCGGAGCTTGACACTAGATTCACATTTCCAGTAGATGTATCCATCCACCAGGGTGTACATCTTGGCTTGTGGGAACACTTTGTTAGTGTCGGTGTGGTCGGCGGGGAGCTCCTAGTCCCGGATGTACCTGAGTACGTCTGTGGCCCAAGGTAGCCTAAGCGTATCCTCCGCTCGTATGGCATGCTTGCTAGGAATGGTTCCTCTGCCGTCATCCTTGGGGGCACATGGATCCGTAGCCATCGCTTTGCATACGATGGTCCACGCCGAGGGGTCTCCTCGGGGTTCTATGCTTTCTTGTTCGTGGGGTATCTTGGTGGAGGGCCTGAGTAGCCGCTCCACAAGGACTTCTAGGGGGCGCATCTCCAGGAAGACGCAATCTTTGATAATTCCTTGACGACATATTCGTCCCCGGGGGCACACGGATTCATAGCCATCGCTTCGCATACGATGGTCGGCACCAAGGGCTTTCCCCAGGGTTCTATTCTTGCTTGTTCGCAGGGTGTCTTGATGAAGGGCCCGAGTAGCCGCTCCATAAGGACTTCCAAGGGTACGCATCCCCTGGAAGACATGATCTTCGATAATTCGTCGGTGATGGTGTTGGATTCACGAGGGACATGCCATATGGAGCCTGTCAAAGTGCTGCTCCAACTTTATGACTTGTTCAACATAGGGGGCCGTCCGCGGGGAGTTGTAGTCTTTTTTGATCTGGTTAATGACCAACTATGAATCCCCGTGGATGAGTAGGCGCTTGATCCCCAGGTCCTTCGTGATCCTGAGGCCGGTGAGTAGGCCTCTGTACTTAGTGGTGTGTTGTTGGTCGAATGCTCTCCTTGATAAAGCATCTATACCACATACTTTGGTTGGTATCCGGTTAGCGACACCAGGAACACGCCAACCCCCGATCTATCAATGGAGTAAGAATCATCGAAGTACATGGTCCAGTCACGCGGATAGACTCTCCCGAGAAGGAAGGAGGTAGGTTCCTCCTCATCCTCTGGCCTGGGAGTCCATTTAGCGATGAACTCAGCAAAGGTTGAGCTCTTGATGGTTTGAGTGTAGGCGAAATGAAGGTTGAAGCTGCATAGCTCCATGGCTCATTCTGCCACACGCCCCGTGGCTTCCTATTGCACAACATGTGTTCCAAGGAATGCTTGGTCACCACGATGACACGATGGGCCTAGAAGTAGTGCTGAAGCTTCCTTGATGCGATGAGGATACCAAGCAAGATCTTCTAGAGCGTAGGGTAACGAACCCGTGTGTTGCGCAGCACGATGCTAACGAAATACACGGGGTGTTGCACCTTCTGCTGTTTTGGGGGCTCCTGCTGCTCCTCAATGCTCAAGTTGCGGTGCCCTGGAGGGGGCACTTTCGACATTCAGGGTCACTTCCTGACTCGCAGAGTTCAGGAGGTGTGCCTGGCTTGGTCCTTAGACTGGGGACCTCAGCGATGATGTCCTAGTCATCTCCCTCCATAGGCTCCACCTCATCAGGATCGGGAAGAGGCCCTTCCAGGAATCCATGGTCACTTCCTGACTCATTTAGTTCAGGAGGTGTGCCGAGCTCGGTCCGCTGACCGGGGCCTTTGGCGATGACTCGGCCCATCTTCTTCCCTTTCCACAACAAGCACTATGCTAACCACCTGAGTTGTGGTAGCAATGTATAGTAGCAGAGGCTCCCTAGTTTTGGAAGCCACCAGTACCAGAGGGGAGGTGTGGTAGCGCTTCATATATTTAAACGTGTCCTCTACCTCTGGGGTCCATTTGATGGGCCTCGACTTCTTCAAGAGCTTGAAGAAAGGAAAGGCTCGCTCCCTAGCCAGGATATGAAGCATCCTAGGGTCGTGATGCACCTGTTTAGACACTGCACATCCTTGACCCATCTAGGATCTTCCATTTTGTCAATGGACTTGATCTTGTCGGGGTTAGTCTCGATTCCCTAGTGAGAAACCAAGAAACCGAGCAGGTTCCCCGAGGAAACCCCAAAAAATCATTTTTCAGGGTTCAGCTTGAGGTGGACCTTGTGTAGGTTGTTAAACATCTCGTCCAAGTCCCCGAGCAAGGTGCGGTGGTGCTTGGTATTTACCACGGTGTTGCTTATGTAGGTCTCCATGTTGCGGCTGACCTGGGTTCCCAGACACACCCGCATGGCGCACTGGAACATGGCGCCGACATTCTTCAGACCGAAGGGCATGCAAGTGTAACAAAAGCATCCCTCCAGGGTGATGGACACCGTTTCTTCATATTCTTTTGCCATATTGATCTGGTGGTAGATGGGAAAAGCATCGAGGAAGCATAGGAGATCGCACCCTGCCGTGGAATCAACTATTTGGTTGATTTGGGGAAGGCCTTGTTCAGGCCCGTGAAGTCGACACACAACATTTTGTTGCTACCGTGCGTCTTGGGCACATGATACGTGCATTTTGCATCATCATAATAGCCACATATATGATTAGTTTAGAATGTTGTTTGCATGATTCTACCTTTGTTTATGCATTTTTAGATGATTTCCAGGACTTTCCTACAAAGTCTCCTTCTTTGGTATTTAATTTCTAGGAGGCATAAAAGCTCCGTTTTTGTATTTTTCTGTTTTAGGGACCTTTTGGACGTCAATAAATCGAAGGAAAAAATACTTCACCAATTTTTCATTGGGAGAAGAACAAATGGGCGAAAAAAGCAAGCATGGAAGGCCAGCCAAAAGAGACCAGGTGGCGCGCCCCCTTACTAGGTCATGCCACCAGGGCCCATTTGGCTCTCGTGCTTGATCTCGTCCCCTCCTTTTTTCAGACACCACCGCTTTTCCAAAAAAGCCACGCCATATTTTTCCCAGGATTTAGAGAGGTGCGGCGGAGGCGAAAGTCTTCTCCTACTCCGGGAGAGGGCAAATCCTGCTGCACCTAAGCCTCTGATGAGGGGGGAATCGACGCCATCGTCATCACCAATCCTCCTTGGCGTAGGGGGCTCTCCATCAACATCAACATCAGCACCAACACCATCACCATCTCCATCTCCAAGATCCACCTTTTCCCCTCATAGTTTGTGATTGATTGAACCCTATATATTGTTTAAGTGCTATTTGCATGATCGTGATTAGAAACTTGTCTTTATTTGGTGGAGATATTATGTTCTCATATTGTGTTCCATATGCCATTGATCAATATCATGTTTGACATTTATGAGTAGATCCCCATGTTCCCGAGGGAATAGGATGAATTGGCAGTGATTCCTATGTAATATGCAATGAGTATTTGGTCAAGTTTTTATCTTTTATGTTGTTCTATGATGGTGATGTGCGAATGTCGACTGCACATTAGTTCACCTATATGGTCTCATAGGGTTGCACTTTAATGCAATGATGAGGGTTGGAAGGGACGGAATGACATAAACCATTTTCCAATGTTTAGAGTTGCATTAAAGGGGTTACATATCGGAGACCCGTGAACTTACTGCTATGGTGGGACATTATGTATTAATGATTACTATTTTTGCTCATGAAAATGACTTGACTGTAGGTCCCATCATAAGGGGTGTATTTTCTCATATCTATGGCTGCACCTAAACTAGGCTCCGCCCTAAGAGAACTAAACTTGACAAGATATTCACCATATTGTGTAGAAATCTTTATGCTAAGTAAATACATGATGCCTTCGGGAACGCTTGTCCCATATAAGTACACACTTGAGCTCTTCCTCTTGTTGCATAGATGATTGGGCTTTGTCTTATTAAGAGCATCTATTTACTGCAATTTACTTTCAGCAATTTACATTACTGCAAACTACAAACCCAAAACACACAAAGCACTGCATCTTTTATTGTCTTCCTTGTCAAACTTGCTAACCAATTGACATGGGAATGACCCTTCGGGTTCCTACTATTGGTATATATGGTGCAGCCCAGTGGAAGGCTCACTCGAAGATATACCAAGATCCATGAAGCCCATGATGATTCAACGGATACGAATCCTACAAAGACACAAATTCCTGGCGGGGCAAGACAAGGAAAGTCTAAGACTAGATTACATAAAAAATCTAACTTGTAACCTACTCGTATTGGTACTTGAGACCTAGCCTCCCCGTATATAAAGGCTAGAAGGGTCCAACGAGGAAGGAATCGAGACAATAGATATCAGATAGACAAGCAACTAATCTTATGATACACACGCCCCTCTCTATCAGCGGGATTGCATCTTGTCGACTCAACTAGTTTGTATGAACAGACAAGCAGGAAGTACGGTTTCCTCTACGAGGGCCTAAACCTAGACAAACTGCTTCCCTTGTTTATCTATTAAGCTAATGAATTCACCAACGCTTTCCTTTTCCATAAAATCCAAGTTCATAACAATGGACATTGCCGAGGTTACCCCTTGTCATTTGGCGTCATCTGTGGGAAAGCTGAGCACTGGAGCCATGTATTCTACGGCTCCGTCTTCACCAAGCAACAACTCGGCGATCAAGGATGGTCATATCCGTTCTGGCTCTATCAACATCAATCCACACCCACCCATCCTTCTCCCGGCTTCCGACAACCTCATCCGGGAGACAGATCTAACGATCGAGAGTTTCAACTTTCACGTTGAGTTATGGGGATCACTCTGCCTCTTGGATCCGATATGTTCGGGTCTATCAGCGACAATCTCAACACTATCTGCAATGTCAGCGTCTTCTGTTGGATCTAGTAGCGAGGCAAACTTGCCCTCAGTAACCGCATGTGTCGCCAACACCTAGAACGACTGTCTAGACATGATATATTCGACCAACAAGCAAGAACAGCCAAAGTCAAGCTCAAGGAAAAGAATATGTGAAAGTCTGATCGGAATAGTACATCAGATCTATCATTTGGTTGAAGCCACGCAAAGATCCAAACCGCGGTCCTCGTTCAAATTCTGAGAAGCATGTCCGGTTCAAACTCAATCAGAGTCCTTGTCTCATGCACGCATGGAGAGGAAGTCGGATAAAAAAGAGCAAGGCAAGAAGCCTCACGTTTTCATGACTCGTGTGGCCATAAAAAAGAAAGAAGAGAAAAAAATCCATGCAATGACTCACGAGTTATGTCCTCATATGAAGCCAGGATAGGCACAGAAAAAAGAAGTTGCTCACGTAGAATACAAGGGAGATGCGAACCAGATCAATTCTGCCGATAACCTTCAGCTCCTCGTGGGTTCGACAACCTTTTTTTATTAAAAGGTACTACAATTGATCCCCTGCATTTGCGATACATCAGCACCACGACAGGATTCGTAACCAAGTCGGGTGCCATACTTCACGGATGACCTGAGCAGCCTTAAGCTTCTGGACCTCCAAGATGATCAAGTCTTGTTTGTCCTGCTCCTGACGCTAGACCTTCTGTTTTACTGGGTGAGATCCCAGGCACACTGTCAGACGGTGCTCGATAACCTCCCTCGGGACCCCGGGAAGACCTGTAGATTCCTAGGCGAACACATCAGCATTCTCCCAAAGGAAGGTTACGATCGTGCTTTCCTATTTGTTGGTGAGGCGCACCCCAATGGTGATTGGACAGCCTCCGCCATCAAGCAGAGGGGTCTTCTTGGTGAGGTCATGATCGTCAGTTAGGCGCTTCTTCCGCATGGGTGATGGGCCCAACGCATTAGGGTCCCGTGAGCCCTAGGAAACCGTCGTTGTGATCCCGCGGTAGACGGTATCCCAAGGATCATCCTTAATAGTGATGACCCCTTTCGCGGTCGGGATCTTCATGGTGTTGTAGGCGTAGTGTGTAGCCGCTATGAATTTTGCCAAGGCAGGCTGACCGAGTATGCCGTTGTAGGGGAAAAGGATCTCCGCCACGTCGAACATGATGTTCTTCGTGTGGAAATTCTCGGGCATCCCAAACGTAACGAGCAGGGTGACCTGCCCCAGTAGTTGCATTGCCCCTGGATTGATCCCCTAGAAGGCTCCCCTAGGGGACAGGCGTTCGGAAGGGATCTAGAGATGTCTCGTGAGTTGGGTGGACAAAAGGTTTAGGTTTGCACCTCTGTCCACCAGCATCTTGGTCACTCTGACGTTGCTGACAGTCGGAGAGACTACCAACGATAGGATCCCCAAGCCCGCGCATCGGTCGGGGTGATCCTGAGCGTCAAAGGTGACTAACACGGCTGATAATCTGAGGGGGTGTTGTGCCCCACCCTTGGATGCATAACACACACCTCTCTGGTGGGCCACTAGACGACGTTGTGCGAGGGAAAAACCGAAGCGCCCCCATGGATGCACAACACGTCACACGATCTGAAGTTTAACCGGATGTGCCCTCATGATGCTTTACGAAGGGCATATGTCCAAGGCCTGTGGAAGGTTGACCGGACAGATCGGAGCTCGCACTTGCTCTAATTTGCGTCCCCGCCATGTCCGGTCAACCTTCCACGCCCCTAATCGAAGCTCGCAGTCGTCGCTGTCGCATCATCCGCCGTATCGGAGCTTCATGTCCCCGGACTAATATCTCACCTCTAGCTAGTCCTTCTCGCACGGCGGAGCGTGTCCCGTCGGGCAATCCTAGCCAGCGACCGGCCTCGGGTAGTTGCGTGCTGCCGCACACCCTAGGCATGGTAGCCCTGGCACAACAGTTTGACGACCATGCTCTCATGGCCACCAAAGAGGCTGCTAGAAAGCGTCCTCGTCGCCTGCAGTGTTGGCCTGGAAGGATCGATGGCACATGACCACCACTGTTTCGCGACGGTGCACACAGTTCTGGTGGGGGAACTGGGCTTGGACAAGCTAGTGGTTCTGATTTCCCTCGAGTGAAGACAGAGCTCTAGTGAATTTCCGTGGTATGTGTGGCTAATAAATTTGTAGTATGGAGAGCATAGCAGGAAATTAACATCGAATAAAAATGTGTAATAGTTTGAATTGATGTAGTACGTGTGGGTAATGAATATGAAGTAGTATGTGTGTGTAATAGTTTGAATCGATATAGTATGTGTGGGTAATGAATTTGATGTAGTGTGTGTGTAATAGTTTGAATCGATGTAGTTGAACATCGTGCTTTATAATTTCTGTGAATAACCAAGGACAACCTCATGAAAATAGGGTGGTCTGGCAATGAGCAATATCAATTCTGTGGATTCCATGAAAATGTAGTCCATCTCCTCTTCAAGTACAAGGTAGCTATATTTGTAAGACGTTGAACTACAGGACCATTTTGTAGACAACACAAGACAAAGGAAAAAATGGTTTACAGCACAGACAGCAAACGCAAAATCTGTAGTCTGGGATAAAAAAATGCCAGTTAGCTGGATTTAACCATGACTAGTAATTGAAGGAAATAGATACTTGATAGTATTTGCTTACAACAGTAGTACTTCCATATAAAAGGGTCTTATACCTGCACAAAAGTGGGCTAAACTTCCTACTAGTTTATAGAACAATTCGTCAACATTTCATCTACAAAAGCCATTCTTCAGTCTGAACTTAGCTATTCTACACTGAAGAAACTACAGATCTCCACCAGAAAAGTTGGTTGGCCAATTGCCTTGAGAGGACATAAGTTCTTTGATCATTTAACCCAAACTGATCTATTGCCTTCCCGCCAAACTACAAGAAATCTGCATCGTTCATGTACGACCGCTTTGCGTGCGCCAGTCCCGGTTCAGTTGGACCATCCGCGCCGCCGCAACGATTTCTTCGAAACTAAAATTCGGAATCTTCTTCTTGGGATCATAGGTCCGTGTGAACTGGAACCTGAATTCCGGCGCTGAACTGGTGCCCGCCGCCGGCTCCGGCTATCGAACAATCCAGCATGCTGAGTGTAGATGTTTGGTCGCTGCCACGGTACGGCCTTCGACGGTGTGTTGGATAGAGCATCTTTGCCGTAGACGGCGTGTTCCTAGCCTCCCCCACTGCGGTAAGGTAGCCCACGCCGAAGCATGGACGCGAGAGTTCCTAGACCGCGCTTCCCTGTTTGAGGGTGTGTACCCTAGGCGGTATGCTCTCGTGAACGATTTGATACATACCTTGTTCCCACTACCTAGAGCATGTCGTAATGACGCCGCGCGATTTCTCCATGTTGCTCTCTTGGCCCTGCTTGCCGCATCCGGCGCCGATGACGCCCGCGCCGCCACCGCGGCCGATTCGGCACATTCGGCTAAATCATCTGCCTGGCAGGGCAATGGGAGACCGGCCTTGAAGTAGAGCTTAATGGTCTGCCTTAGAGGGGCTAAATACCCCAGTTTCAGCGGTTGTCGCGGCGGCGGCGGCTTACGCGGGCCATGTTACCCTAGGTGGTGCGGCGCGGAGGAGCTACGCAAGGTGAACTGTGGTTTGTCGGAGAAGGGGAGTGACAAACTGACAGTACGTTTGGACTACGAGCACGCGTGAAAATAACCATCTCCCATTTCCTTAGAGGATAATAATTCGACACTCGTTGCATTAACCGCTCAATCTTTATTTCCCTTCTCAGCGTAAGAGTGTGAACGTATTAAAAAGATCGGTCGTGGATATCCACATCATCGGGCAATGTACCAGGACAGGTAGGAGACCGGGTTTCATTTGAAATGTTGACGATTGTGCCCTTATGTTTATACGATATTATTTCTATGCCACTATGTACTGTCGAATGTAGCAACACCATCAGAAACAGGGGATGATGATGTGGCGTATTTTCTTTTTTTAAAGGGCATTAGAAACAGGGGATGATGACGTGGCATGTTTTCTGACTGGTGGGCCCGCCTCCTCCACCTTCAACGGTGCGCATCCCAGGTTCGAGGGCTGGTGCCGCCCACCAACACATTATTGTGCAATTTTCCATGTGGAACCTGAATTCTGGCGCTGAGCTGATGCCCGCTGCCGGCTCTGGCTGTCGAACATAGAGAATTCTGAAAGAAGCTACTAAAAATAAATACTTTTAATTCTGAAAGTACTAAAATTAAATACATTACAATTTTGTCTGAAAGGTAATATGCATACTACTGATCAAAATAATATAAATATAGTAAAAATTTCTACTTCGAAAAATAGACCTGAAAATGCTAGCAAATAACGTAGGATGAATATAGGATTAATTCTCCCCTATATTTTTCGTCATCGTCGGCTCCCGCGTGCTGCAACACATGTTCAGAGAACACTCTCCGTCTGCAATGTGCTGCCAGTATCTCGTTCAGAGGGTAAGACCTCGGTGTATGTTCTAGAGTTAAGCCATACGTCATTGTTGGTTCCTCTTCCCGGGATTGAACCTTATGATCGTACAGTCTGATATAATTCCTGTAGTATATGCAATCGGGTGTGACTATGGGGTGTAACCTGGTGTCAATGGAGATAGACCTATGGTAATCAACAAAGAGGGCACGACTTTCAATGTCACCGATGGCCTCGAGAGAGCGGTTCTCCGTGTCCACCCGGTACAACACCGGTTGCCCTTTGGAGAAATCCCCGTTCAACACAAGAAGCAGATCACCATCTGACTCAACTAGGTAAAATTTGAAGCCTCCACGTACCTGTTCAAAGACTGGGGCTGAAATTATTTTGGCCATCATGATAGTGCTCACGCACTGCTCTAACTGGATGTTGGTCGACATGATGTCTCTATTCTCAAGTAATACGTAAACTTCCCCTCGGAATACCGTCATGCAGACCAGAAACATATCAGGAGGTGGCGAATACAATCCTTCTCCAAATGATTCATTAATTTGCCCCGTTGGGGTGCTCTCATCGGCCCATGCAATATGATCTGGATAATCTGTGCAAACAAACACCATCGTCAGGGACTTCGTCACGACGACAGATTGCAGAAGATCAGATGGTATGTGTGCTTAAAACTCAGTATTAGACTTATGAGTGATTGGGTTTAGAAGCCGAATCTGGTACGGCTCCACCCTCTGAGCAAGCACGATGACGCCACGAGAAACACCGACGAAGTAGAATCTTTTGGAAGAAGAGGGCATCAGTTAGCACTAAGATGCTTACAATGGAAAATACAAATAAATGAATGTTATATATATATATATATCGGATGTGAATGTGAACTTGCGATGGATGTCCATTAGATTCGTCCTGACACAACGACCAGTGGCGAGGTTGAGGAAGGTGAAGTCGCCAATATCTAGAAGTGTGTGATCTATCATGATCCAGTTGTTGAGATGAAATTCGGGCACCTTTAAAGTGCAGCGTGAATCGGTGCAGACTTCCCGACAAGCAGCATAGGTGTTGACGTACTTCTCTTTCTCCAGCAAGTAGTCGGCGATCTTATGAAGTGGGTCGGTTGGGAGATCGGACCAGTTCCTCTTCATCCGGCTACTGGCCATGGCTTACATGCGGGAATGTTTTGATCGAGGAAGAAAGAAGAACTACCACTGCAAGGAGAAGAAGAAGAGAAGAACTGACGAGGGAGACAAAGCGGAACTACCACTACGAGGAGATGAGGAGACGAGGGAGAAGAAGCGGAACTGCCACTTCAAGTTTGGATCAACGGGCTTTTTTCGGAACTACCATGTGAACTAGCCATGCACTGCATGCAAGTTTTGATCAAACAGACTGATATGTGGGACCGGCTAAAAAATTCCGTGAAGTGCTACCGTGCATAGTGTGCTGACAGGTGGCATGTTTTCTGACTGGCGGGCCCGCCTCCTCCACCTTCGACAGCACGCATCCCAGGTTCGGGAGCTGGTGCCGCCCACCAACACATTATCGTGCAATTTCCATGTTTTGTCACAACCAGATCCACTCCTCTGCTCCGTCCACCGCCACTCTGTTTAGTCGTGCACCGCTCTTGTTATCCCCTTGGGCCGTCGTCCTCCCGTCCTCCCCTCCCAGCATCCCCTCACGTCCCCTCCCCTTCCTGCCATGTCTCCTTGCCACCATCCACCGCCCAGGCGCGTCTGGAAACGAAAACCGAGAGTCGGCCTTTGGGTTAGGCGCCCAACAACGCTGGTGATCCAGATCCTTCTTGGAGATGGATCCTGCGAGGCTTGAGAACACGGAGATGGTTCCTACGTGGCGGGAGAGCACGGAATCTCCTTCAAGTCTTGAGAGCATAGAGGAGAACAAAATAGGGGAAGAGGAAGCGGGGTGCAGAGCTTTGGAGGTATGGAGCCCGGAGAAGGTGTCGTGCATCCACATTGAAGGGTAAGAACGGTGATTCCTTTTCTGCATACCCCCAATTAGCATTTCTAGTCCCGTGGTGATGGCAAGGAATGTGTTGGTAACCGCAGGACGTCTGTATAGCTTGTCCTTGAGCATGATGCTTTGTCAAGCAAGCATGAAGACACTGAAATGTGTGGCGGTGCGGATGATGATGAGAAAGCATATCCATATGTGGTTGCTGACCCTAATAGGATGGAGAGTAGGGAATATTTGGTTGATTCGAACTTTGAGCCGACTATGGGACTGATGAGGAAGAGGAATGTGAAGATGTGGAAATGGGATGTAGATACGACGACAAAGACGAGGACAGGCTAGTGATACACTTTGACAGGGACAATCCTAGAATTGATGAAGGGACTGTCTTTGAGAATGTGGAGGACTGCAGATATGCAGTTGCAACCTATGCAATCAGAATTGGGTTCGAATTTATCATTGAAAAGAGCGACCAAAAGAGATTTAGGGTGCATTGTAGGGAAAGTAATGTGTGTAAATGGAGATTACATGCATCTCCAATGCGGGGTGGACACCCATTTCAGGTTGCAATAGCTACATTTAGTTTCAGTCTTTCTCATATTTATTCTGCTGATAATTAGCTCTGAATTATTTGGATTCTTATCGAATGCAGATCAAAGTAAACACGAAGAAACACAACTTCCCTAATACTTCTTTAAGTCATAAAATTAGAACGGCGACTACCAAGTGGATTGCTGCTACTGTACTTGACTGGGTGAGGCAGGATCATAACATTGGACCTGCTGAACTTAGAGCAAAGATTAGCAAAAAGTTTAATGTTCTGATTCCTTACCACAGAGTCTTTGATGGGAAGGAGATGGATCTAGACTTCATTCAAGGAAAGTGGAATGACAGTTTTCACATGTTGTATAGTTTCAAAGCTCAGGTAGAGAAAACATCACCTGGTAGTGTTGTTGACATCGATTACGAGGTTGTGAAAGGAAGAGAAAAGGTCTCGAGGGGGTCAGGTATAAGCAGGTAGATAAGAAATGCTTCAGGAGATGTTTTGTCTGCCTGAAGGCATGCTGGAAGGGGTTCCTAGACGGCTGCAGGCCATACTTGGCAATAGGCGCAACTTCTTTAATAGGGAAGTTCAGGGGACATGTTGCTTCTGCTTATGCTTTGGACGCACATAATTGGCTTCTACCCGTAGCTTATGCTGTTTTATGCGCTCGACTTTCAACGTAGAGCTCGTTGGGAACCCCAAGAGGAAGGTACGATGAGCACAGCAGTAAGTTTTCCCTCAGTTACGAAACCAAGGTTTAATCGAACCAGTAGGAGCAAGGAAACACCCCAAAGGTGTTACTAGCTGAGCTTTGGTAGGGCGCACTACCGGTGCTAGTAGCAACGTGGAGACCTGCACAACACAACCATAGAACTTTGTCCCCAACTTGCGATGAGGTTGTCAATCTCACCGTGTTTTGCGGAAAACAAAGAATTAAACGTATCGAATGGAACGAAGTAAAAGTTTGCAGAAAGTAAACACAAAGCAGAAACAGATTATAGATTGTATGTAAAGAAAAAGGACCAGGATCCATAGTTCACTAGAGGTGGCTCTCCTTAAGATAGATAACATGTTGGGTGAACAAATTACAGCGGGGCAAATGACAAACACCGAGAAAGCAATACATGCATATACTAATCATCTTGACTCATTTGACACTTGATTGGGCATTACAACATAATACATAGACCGCCATCCAACTGCATCTATGACTAATAATCCACCTTCAGGTTATCATCCGAACCCCCTCCAGTATTAAGTTGCAAGCAACAGATTATTGATTTACGAACTGCGTGTAAAGTAAACAATACGATTGTTCTATGAACAAAGGATTGTTGGTTTCTCCCTAGTAGCAACAACACATCTAGTACCTTAGAGATTTCTGTCACTTCCCCAGATTACCAAAGGCATGAACCCACTATCGAGCATAAATACTAACTCTTGGAGTTGCTAGCATCTACTTGGCCAAGATAGCTACTAACAACGGAAAGCATGCAAGATCTCAAATAACAAAGACATGATAGAATCAATAATCAATATGAAAATAGCATCTCAATATCCATCGGATCCCTGCAAACACAACATGTATGAATTACAAATATATGATCTTGATCATGAACGGAGCTCACAAGATCTAAACATGAAAGCACAAAGGAGGAGAAACCAGCCATCTAGCAACTACATGGATCCGTAGTCCAAGGATGAACTACTCATGCATCACACCGGAGGCTTGCATGGTGATGAAGAAGGCCTCCAGGGTGAATTCCCCTCTCCAGCAGGGTGCCGGGAAGAGCTTCATATCCCTCCCGATCTAGGGATGGAGATGACGGCGGCTACAGACTCTTTCGTGGATTTTTGATCGGGTACCTAGGGTTTTCGTCCCGAGGGAAACTTATAGGCGGAAAGAGAGGCTGAGGGGGTGCCGGGAGCCAACACACCACCCCCTGGCGCGGGCCAGGCCTGGCCGCGCGGCCAGGTGGTGTGGACGGCCCCTGGCCCTTCTACGTCTCGTATTCTGGCACTAGATCCCTTCCGGAAAAATAGGCACTTTGGCTTTTGTCCCGTCCAATTCCGAGAATATTCATTTTCTGACTTTCCTGGAACCAAAAACAGTAGAAAACAGGCAGCTGGCACTGTGGCTCTTGTTAATAGGTTAGTCCAAGAAATCATATGAAAAGTACTCCAAAGTTGGAACAAAACACAAGAAAGTGGATAAAACCAAGCATGGAACATCAAAAATTATAGATACATTTGCAATGTATCAACATCCCCAAGCTTAACTCCTGCTTGTCCTCGAGTAGGTAAGTGATAAAAAGAAATAATTTTTGAGGTGACATGCACCATCAAAGACTTGATCAAAGTATTTGCAAAACATTCAAAGCTGGGATCATAGTACTTCAATCATAACATGAAAGACAAAGTTCTAGCAATAAGCAAAGAAACTATGATGCAACATGAAAAGGCATAAACAAAAGATTCATGAATAACATGCTTTGCAAGACGTTTGTTTGTTTCACATAAAGAAAACATAGCATAATAGTATTCAGCTTGTCCCTCAATAGAGTAGCAAATATAAATGCATAGGACACCTTCAAAGTTCATAAGAGTGACTAGATACAATAGTTTCAAACAAGAAATAACAAGTTATGCATCAATCAACTAGTCTTGGGACAATGCACATAGAACTAAGAATGGCCACTATGCTCTCAAAGTAGGTGCATAAAGATAGAAGGTGGAAACTCAATATAATGGTGGAAGAAAGGCCTTTTGTAAAAGGAAGTAGGGATTCAAGTCTCATAAAGAGCTTCCAAAAATTATGGTACTTATAGCTTTCAGCTCTCATTGCCCCTATCATAAGCATCTTTAAGGTGATTAAGGTTAAAGTGACACAACTAAGAGGATATGCTTGACAAGTTATAAACCAAAATCTCATGCCCCTTACTTACGAAGACCGATCCTCATGCTACTCAACTTCAGTCACGAGTAAGCTCTTGTCATTGTAAGTATATGTGTATCATTAAGAACCGCCAACGGAGTACCCCTTGCACATGATACGGGAGCTTTCCCATAATCAAAATGACAAGGCAAGCAGACAATGAGCATCTCAGCGATCTTTTTATTTGCTATTTGCAGAGGTTTTTATTGAGGATGCTTTATAGAGTGCTCATTATGGTGATGCTGCAAGTTTCCACCATGATTAGGCATGGCTTAGGCTAGCGGCCCAGGCGTTTCTCTAACACACATACAAACTCAATGATCTTACAAGTTCCACTTTTATTTCACACCGCCGGGATCCGTAAGCAAAAGAACATGATATCAACGGGGTACAAAGTACAAGTGCAATGTTGAAAGCATTCCCCATGGTACATGGTTCTGATAATTTCAACTTATAAAGCGCAAGCATATACGCAACAAAGAAGGACCCAATGGTTCAAGTTTATTAGATGCAATAAAGTAAAGTGTGCCATCAAGTTCGTGAGAGCTTTAATCACTAGTTTTCTCATAACAAGTGGAAGGTAAACAAAAGCATCAATATACTTGGAATATCATAAGCTAGTAGGTAGGTATGGTGGACTCTTTGGAATAACTTGGTTTAGGGAGTTGGATGCATGAGTGGAACTCATACTTGGTTGTGGAGGCTAGCAAAAGACTGGGAGCGACAAACTAAGAGAGCAATAATGGCCATAATCATGCAGAGCGACAAAACATCATTGATCAAAGCATAAAGTGATACTACAAGTTGAAAACTAAAGGATCATAAAGGCTATGGTGACTTGTGACAGTCATAACATGGTGTGAGCATGTGCCAAGTCAACCCAAATAAAGCATCAAAGGAGAATACCACTATACTATGCTTTAATATGCTAAAACAACGCATGATTCATCCAAGGCACATTAAGCAATCTCAATTGTTTATAACAAGTCATGCTACAACAAAGAATACTAAGCATAAAGCCAAAAAAATATCAAGCATGGCATGACAAAGCATAGCCACAGTCAAAAACGAGCTCTTTTTACCACATAAGCACGAGCTTTCCTACTCTTTTCCAAACCAAACCAAACTAATTGCAAACCAATGTATGAAAGAGGGGGTCCAACCAACTTATTCAGAAAACTAAGCAAACCAAGCAAACTAAAAACCAAAACGAAAACGAAAAGGAAGACGCTCCAAGAAAAACACAACTGTGCATGAAACAATAAAAATGAAGCGTTTGGAAGAAACCTAGAATTTTTATTGATGAAGAAGGGGGTGCCTTGGGCATCCCCAAGCTTTGACGCTTGTATTTCTTGGATATTTCTTGGTGTGACACGCGTGGCATCCCCAAGCTTGAGCTTTAGTCCATCCTTCATCTCATTACTCATTCCTTCCATACACCTGAAATTTTTCCTTCATACAAAACTTCACACAATCTCATTAGCAACATTAGTGCACTTAAGATAAATAAGTCTTAAGGTTCAGTTCTAACACCAAATAAACTTCCATTAGAACACTAGCTACTGTATCACTTCCCTCAAAAAGCTCAATTCCCCAAAGGAACTCAAGAAGGAACTAACAAGAAACAAATGCAGAAAATGGCAGAAATCTGTCAAAACAGACCAGCAGGTAAAGACGAATTTTTGCGAAGACCTTCTGTTGCTCAAATCAAAAAGTGTTGAACTAACCAAAGTTAGATAACAACCTGGGGCAGAAGTACAAACAATTACAGGTCAATCCAACGTACAGAGCTCTCTCAGGAATTTTTACGGTGAAGCACAAAAATCTGTTTCGGGACAGCAACTTTCCCAATCATTACTTCACTCTCATTAGAGGTTACTCTTGGCACAAAAAGCAAATAAAAAGAATAAGGAGACGTTATTACAGAGGCAATAACTTCCAAGACTCAACTAAAACTCTTGGGTTATCTCCCAACAAGTACTTTTCTTTAACGCCTTTAAGTTAGGCATAAGAAGCAAAGAAAGAATCAAGTGTTCTCAAATGAAGAAGCATTAAGACCAAATTTTGTTTTCATAGGAGAAGCAAAAGAAATCTTTTCGCTCTTTTTAGGGAAGTGTTCTATACCTTTCTTGAGTGGGAGTTGATATTTAATGGTGCCTTCTTTCATATCAATGATGGCACCAACAGTTCTAAGAAAGGGTCTTCCCAAAGTAATAGGACAAGAAGCATTGTATTCAACATCCAAAACATAGAAATCAACGGGGACATAGGAATCGTTAACCATAATAAGAACATCATTAAGACTCCCCATGAGTTTCTTTTTAGCATTAGCATCAAGTGGGACATTCAAATAACAATCTTCAAGAGGAGGCAAATCAAGCATATCATAAATCCTTCTAGGCATAAAAGAAACACTACTATCAAGATCACACAAAGCTTTGGAATCAAAGTCATTCACTTTCATATTAATGATGGGTTTCCAACCATCTTCTTGCTTTATAGGAATAGAAGCTTTATGTTTCATCTTTTCTTCTTTAATCTTTATGAGAGCATCGGTAATGTGTTTTGTAAAAGCCATGTTCATAGCACTAGCATTAGGACTTTTTGCAAGCTTTTGTAGGAACTCAATAACTTCAGAGATATTGCAACCATCAAGATCAAAATCAAATTTATCATCTAAAGTAGTAGAACTATTAGTAGCCTCAACACTAGTGGTGGTGATAGTAGAAACACTAATGATTCTAGCAATTTCATCTTCTCTTTCCCACTTAGCATGTAATTCAGCTAATAGTCTAACATTTTCATCAATTCTTACTTGTATAGCATTAGTGGCTGCAAAGGGATTCTCATTAGTTTCAGGTTTAGCAGCCATTTTATTCAAAATAGTTTGAGCTTCAGCTAAAGATGCTATATTTCTTTCAGCATTAGAGAGTTTTTCCTCAATAGTTTTATTGAAAGCAGTTTGTTTACTAATAAACTCTTTAAGCATAACTTCAAGTTTAGAGGGAGCACTCTTATTATTGTTGTAAGAATTTCCATAAGCATTACCATTGTTGGGAGGATATGGCTTATAATTGTTGTTACCAAAATTGTTCCTATAAGCATTATTACCATAAGCATTGTTGCCAAAGTTGTTATTTCTTACGAAGTTCACATCAACTTGCTCTTCTTGAGCAACCAAAGAAGCTAGAGGAACATTATTTGGATCAATATGGGCTTTCCCGTTAACAAGCATAGACATAATAATATCAATCTTATCACTCAAGGAGGAAGTTTCCTCAACAGAATTTACCTTCTTACCTTGTGGAGCTCTCTCAGTATGCCATTCAGAATAATTAACCATCATATTGTCCAGAACTTTTGTTGCAGCACCCAAAGTGATGGTCATAAAGGTACCTCCAGTAGCTAAATCCAATAGGTTCCTTGAAGAATAGTTCAATCCTGCATAAAAAGTTTGGATGATCATCCAAGCAGTCAGTCCATGAGTGGGACAATTCTTTACCAAAGATTTCATTCTTTCCCAAGCTTGAGCAACATGCTCATTATCAAGTTGTTTAAACTTCATTATTTCACTTCTCATGGATATAATATTAGTAGGAGGATAGTATTTTCCAATAAAAGCATCTTTGCACTTAGTCCAAGAATCAATACTATTCCTAGTTAAGGAATTCAACCATTCTTTAGCTTTTCCTCTCAAAGAGAAAGGAAACAATTTCAGCTTAATAATATCACCATCTATATCCCTATGCTTTTGCATCTCACAAAGTTCAACAAAGTTATTTAGATGGGAAGCAGCATCTTCATTATCAATACCAGAAAATTGTTCTCTCATAACAAGATTGAGCAAAGCAGGTTTTATCTCAAAGAAAGTATTTTCAGCCACAGGTGGAGCAATAGGTGTGCTCATAAAATCATTGTTGTTGGTGCTAGTGAAGTCACACAACTTAGTGTTTTCAAGAGTAGTCATTTTTTTGGGTTTTCAAATAAGAAAGCAAACAAGTAAAACTAATTTTTTGTGTTTTTTGAAGAACAAAACAAGCAAACAAAGCAAAAGAAACTAAGCAAAACAAAAACAACAAAGTAAAGAGATTGGTTATGAGGGACTCCCCTTGTGAAGATGTCCTTGACTCCCCGGCAACGGTGCCAGAAAATCTTGATGCGCTCGACTTTCAACGTAGAGCTCGTTGGGAACCCCAAGAGGAAGGTACGATGAGCACAGCAGTAAGTTTCCCTCAGTTATGAAACCAAGGTTTAATCGAACCAGTAGGAGCAAGGAAACACCCCAAAGGTGTTACTAGCTGAGCTTTGGAAGGGCGCACTACCGGTGCTAGTAGCAACGTGGAGACATGCATAACACAACCATAGAACTTTGTCCCCAACTTGCGATGAGGTTGTCAATCTCACCGTGTTTTGCGGAAAACAAAGGATTAAACGTATCGAATGGAAAGAAGTAAAAGTTTGCAGAAAGTAAACACAAAGCAGAAACAATTTATAGATTGTATGTAAAGAAAAAGGACCGGGATCCATAGTTCACGAGAGGTGGCTCTCCTTAAGATAGATAACATGTTGGGTGAACAAATTACAGCGGGGCAATTGACAAACACTAAGAAAGCAATACATGCATATACTAAACATCTTGACTCCTTTGAGACTTGATTGGGCATTACAACATAATACATAGACCGCCATCCAACTGCATCTATGGCTAATAATCCACCTTCAGGTTATCATCCGAACCCCCTCCAGTATTAAGTTGCAAGCAACAGATTATTTCTTTACGAACTGCGTGTAAAGTAAACAATACGATTGTTCTATGAACAAAGGATTGTTGTTTTCTCCCTAGTAGCAACAACACATCTAGTACCTTAGAGATTTCTGTCACTTCCCCAGATTACAAGAGGCATGAACCCACTATCGAGCATAAATACTAACTCTTGGATTTGCTAGCATCTACTTGGCCAAGATAGCTACTAACAACGGAAAGCATGCAAGTGTTGGAATTATGCCCTAGAGGCAATAATAAAGATGTTATGATTATAATTCTTGTTCATGATAAAGTTTATATTCCATGCTAGAATTGTATTAAGCGGAAACATTAATACTTGTGTGGTTTGTGAACAACACCGTGTCCCTAGTACGCCTCTATGGACTAGCTCATTGATCAATGATGGTTAAGGTTTCCTAACCATAGACATGAGTTGTCAATTGATAATGAGACCATATCATTGGGAGAATGATATGGTGGACAGACCCAAACTAAGCGAAGCAATTAGATCGTGTCTTTGTGTTCATCTTTGCGAAGCTTTTCCTATGTCAAATATTGTATTCCTTAGACCATGAGATAATACAACTCCCTGGTATCGGAAGAAAGCTTTGAGGTCATCAAACGTCATCCTATGAGAGGGTGATCATAAAGGTGTCTCTCAGGTGATCGGAAAGTATCTGTTGGGTTGTATGTATCGAGATGGGATTTGTCCCTCCCAAGTCAGAGAGATATACTTCGGGCCCACTCGGTAATCGATATCAACACCGCTTGCAAGCATGTGGTTAAGGAGTTAATCACAAAGTGATATCGGATTACGGAACGAGTAAAGTACTTGCTGTGAACGAGATTGAACTAGGTATGACGGTACCGATGATCGAATCTCGGGCAAGTAAAATATCGCGAGACGAAGGGAATATATATATGGGATTGATTGAATCCTGGCATCGTGGTTCATCCGATATGATCATCGATGAATGTGTGGGAGTCAATATGGGTGCCCAGACCCCGCTGCTGATTATTGATAGAAGATCATGTCTGCATATTCTCGAACCCGCAGGGTCACACACTTAACGTGTCTCGACGCTAGGATAGATTGGATAATTGGTTTATGAATTTTTTTTTCGGAGTCTCGGATGGGATCTGGGATATCACGAGAGGTTCCGGAATGGTCCGGAGAATAAGATTCATATAAGGCAGTGCAGTTTTTGGAGTTCGGAATAGTTCCGGGTTAATCGGTATTGTACCGGAAGCTTCTAGAACCTTCCGGAAGGGGACCAACGTGGCCCCACCTTCCGGGAGGGGGCATGGGACTATGAGGGAGTGTCCTGATCGCATTGGGCCAGGGTCACAAGGCCCCATAGGGCCCAGCCGATCCTAGATAAGTTTAAATCGTTTAAACTAGAGATAAGATAGGGTTTCTAGAAGGGAGAGTTTAAATCGTTTAAACTAGAGATAGGCTTGGAGGATGGGCAAGGGCTGGCCGCACCCCCCCTCTATATATAGAGGGCTGGTGCGCCCCCTTCCCCCCCACACACCTTTCCTCCAAACCCTAGTTGCCCTGCTGCCCTCCTCTCTCCCTCCCGACTGTTTGTGGGCGAAGCCCTGCTGCAGAAATTCTCCACCATATACACCACGCCGTCGTGTTGTAGATCCAATCCATCTCTCCACCATACTTGCTGGTCCGAGGAAGGAGGAGACGTCGAGGTGCTGCACGTGTGCATCTCACGGAGGCACCGCCACTTGTGGTGCTAGATCGGATCGGATCGCGAGGAGGAGAAGCGAGTACGACTACATCACCCACGTTCCGACGAACGTTCCGCTGTGCGAATCTTCAAGGGTATGAAGATCTAATCCAATCTCTCTCGTTGTTTGCATCTCCTAGATTAGATCTTGGCTTTCCCTCTGTTCGCTTCCGTAGAAAATTTTGATTTACTATGCTGCGAAACCCTTCAGTGGTATCAGAGCTAGATCTATGCGTATATGTGATTCACGAGTAGAACGCAACATGGTTGTTGCGGGCTTTGATGTTTTCTGTTGCAAGCCTCTTGTTTGTGTTCTTCTTATGACGCGGGATAGTGAGATTGAAATGGTCCAGGCCAACCTTACGCGACGTCGTTCGCGAGACCGGCTCCGCACTTGACGTGTGGCTTGTACCACACATGCGGCTGGTGGATGTCAGTTTCTCTCACTATAGTTGTCATGGGATTAACACCGGAGTTTGGCAACCATAATATCACCGTTGTGGCTTTCCGTAGATAAGAATCGTTCTTAGCATCTACTCCCATAAGCCACGTAAAACATGCAACAACAAAGTAGAGGCGTCTAACTTGTTTTTGCAGGGAGTGTTTTCTGTGATATGGTATGGCCCAAGATGTGATGTGTATATTGTATGCGATGATCATGTTTTGTAATGTTTCACGACTTGCATGTCGATGAGTACACAACCGGCAGGAGACATATGGTTGTCTTTATAATTATGTATGACCTGCGAGTCAACTTCTTATACGCCATGTAATAGCTTTACTTTATCGCTAAGTAGTTAGCAATAGTTGTAGTTGCTATTCGTGGTGGAGGCAATCATGGTGGAGTGATGGAGATCATGCCGGAACGCACAAGATGGAGATCATTGCGCGAAGATTGGCTATACCATGTCACATAAAGTTATATGCATGTGATGTTTATCCTTTTATGTATCTTATTATGCTTAGATCGCGATGGTAGCATTATAAGATGATTCCTCACTTAAAGATCAAGATAAAAACTGTGTTCTCCCCAAGTATGCACCGTTGCGAAAGTTCGTCGTGTCCAAGAATCACGTGATGATCGGGTGCTATAGACTCTACGCTCACATACAACGGGTGCAAGCCAGTTTTGCACACGCGGAAATACTTGGGTCTAACTTGACGAGCCTAGCATGTACAGACATGGCCTCGGAACACAAGAACCGAAAGGTTAAGCATGAGTCATATGAATGATATGATCGACACTTCGTTGTCCACCATTGAAACCACATCTCTTCTCGTGATGATCGGATTAGGTGTGGTGAATTTGGATCGTGTTCACTAAACAACTTGAGGGATGTTGAATTTAGTGGGAGTTCATCTAGTAATTTGATTAAGTTGAACTATTTATCATGAACATAGTCTAAATTGTACTTGCAAATACTGTATATCACATGGCCAAGTCCAACTTCAACTTCAACGTTTTTGCTGAGAAAGAAAAGCTTAGAAACAATGGGTCTAACTTCACCAACTGGTTCCGCAATCTAAGAATCATTCTATCTGGCGGACAAAAGGACTATGTCCTTGGGAAAGCGTTAGGTGACCCCCCTGCTGCAACTGCGCCGGCTGATGAGAAAGCTGTCTATCAGTCGCGCAAAGATGATTATGGTGTGATTAAGAGCACCATGTTGTTTGCTATGGAACCGGAACTTCAAAATCGTTTTGAAAACTATCCCGGGCCCTTTGAGATTCTCGAGGAGCTGAAAACCATGTTTCAGACTCAGGCCCGTTCTGAGAGATATGAGATCTCCGAGAAGTTCTTTAACTGCAAGATGGAGGAAGGGAGTTCCGTTAGTGAGCACGCCATAAAGATGTCGGGCTACACTCAACGCCTTGAGCAACTGGACTGCAAGATTCCAGAGGAGCTCAAGATTGACAGGGTTCTGCAATCACTCCCTCCCAGCTACAAAAGTTTTGTAGTGACTCATAATCAGATTGGTTCCACTGATACGATCACCGAGCTCTTCGCAAAGCTGAAGGCTGCGGAGGTGGACATCAAAAAGGATAATCATGTGTTGATGGTCAACAAGCCCTCCTTTAAGAAAGGTAAGGGTGCAAAGAATCCCTTCAAGAAAGGAGGCGGCAAACGCGTTGCCCCTGCTGAGAAGAAGCTCAAGTCTGGACCCAAGCCAGAAACTGAGTGCTTCTATTGCAAGGACAAGGGTCACTGGAAGCGCAACTGTCCGAAGTACTTAGCGGACAAGAAGGCTGGCACCATCAAAGGTATATTTGATATACATGTTATTGATGTTTTCCTTACTAGCCCTCGTTGTAGTGCCTGGGTATTTGATACTGGTTCGGTTGCTAATATTTGTAACTCGAAACAGGAGCTACGGAATAGACGGCGGCTTGCGAGGGATGAGGTGACGATGCGCGTTGGCAACGGATCAAGAGTTGATGTGATGGCCGTCGGCACGCTCTCCTTAGTTTTACCTTCGGGATTAGTTTTAAACCTTAATAAATGTTATTATGTGCCTGCGTTGAGCATGAACATTATTTCTGGATCGTGTTTATTACAAGACGGTTATTCATTTAAATCGGAGAATAATGGTTGTTCTATTTATATGAGTAACATCTTTTATGGTCATGCACCTCTTGTGAATGGTTTATTTCTTCTAAATCTCGAAAGGGATTAAACACACATCCATAACATTGAGGCTAAGAGATGCAAAGTAGATAGTGATAATACTACTTATTTGTGGCACTGTCGTCTAGGTCATATTGGTGTAAAGCGCATGAAGAAACTCCATTCTGATGGACTTTTGGAGTCTCTTGATTTTGAATCATTTGACACATGCGAACCATGCCTCATGGGCAAGATGATCAAAACCCCGTTCTCCGGTATGATGGAGCGAGCAACGGACTTGTTGGAAATCATACATACCGATGTATGCGGACCGATGAGTGTTTCGACGCGCGGTGGATATCGCTATTTTCTCACTTTTACCGATGACTTAAGTAGATATGGGTATATCTATTTAATGAAACATAAATCTGAAACGTTTGAAAAGTTCAAAGAATTTCAGAATGAAGTGGAGAACCATCGTAACAGAAAGATTAAGTTTCTACGATCCGATCGTGGGGGCGAATATTTAAGTTATGATTTTCTCATGCATCTCAAAGCAAGTGGAACCGTTTCACAACTCACGCCACCCGGAACACCACAGCGCAATGGTGTGTCTGAACGCCGGAATTGAACCCTATTAGATATGGTCCGATCGATGATGTCTCTTACTGATTTGCCGTTATCATTTTGGGGTTATGCATTAGAAACCGCTGCATTCACTTTAAATAGGGCTCCATCTAAATCCGTTGAGACGACACCGTATGAACTGTGGTTTGGTGCTAAACCTAAGTTGTCGTTTCTTAAAGTTTGGGGACGCGAAGCTTACGTCAAGAAGTTGATGCCCGACAAGCTCGAACCCAAAGCGGAGAAATGCGTCTTCATAGGATACCCTAAGGAAACTATTGGGTATACCTTCTATCACAGAACCGAAGGCAAAGTGTTTGTCTCAAAGAACGGTTCCTTTCTTGAGAAGGAGTTTCTCTCGAAAGAAGTGAGTGGGAGAAAAGTAGAGCTAGACGAGGTTGTTGAACCTTCTCTTGAATTGGAGAGTAGCACAGCACCTGAAATTGTTCCAGTGCCGCCTGCGCCAACAATAGAGGAAGCTAATGACAAGGATCATGAAGCTTCGGACGATGCTGCTACTGAACGTCGCAGGTCGACAAGGTCACGTGCCCCTCCTGAGTGGTACGGCAACCCTGTCTTGACTGTCTTGTTAGTAGAAGACAGCGAACCTACAAACTATGAGGAAGCGATGATGAGCCCAGACTCTGAGAAATGGCTAGAAGCCATGAAATCCGAATTGGGATCCATGAGCGAAAACCAAGTATGGACTTTGGTGGACCCTCCTAGCGACCGAAAGGCCGTTGAGTGCAAATGGATCTTCAAGAAGAAAACGAACGCGGATGGTAATGTTACCGTCTATAAAGCACGGCTTGTTGCGAAAGGTTTTCGACAAGTTCAAGGTGTTGACTACGATGAGACTTTCTCTCCCGTAGCGATGTTTAAGTCCATTCAGATTTTATTAGCAATTGCTGCATTTCATGATTATGAAATATGGCAAATGGATGTCAAGACTGCTTTCCTCAATGGCAACATTGATGAAGAGTTGTATATGATGCAACCCGAAGGTTTTGTCGATCCTAAGGAAGCTGATAAAGTATGCAAACTTCAGCGTTCCATTTATGGACTGAAGCAAGCATCTCGGAGTTGGAACCTTCGTTTTGATCAAGTGATCAAGAGCTTTGGATTTGTTCCAAATTGCTACGAAGCTTGCATCTACAAGAAAGTGAGTGGGAGATCGGTGACGTTTCTGGTACTATATGTGGATGACATATTGATTATTGGAAATGACATCAACATGCTTAACGATGTGAAGAGTTATTTGAACAAGTGTTTTTCAATGAAAGACCTAGGTGAAGCTGCTTATATATTGGGCATCAAGATCTATAGAGATAGACAAAGACGCCTGATAGCTTTAAGCCAGAGTACATACCTAGACAAAGTTCTGAAAAGGTTCAGAATGGATAAGGCATTGAAAGGTTCAGTGCCTATGTTGTCAGGGAAGATATTGAGCAAGGCTCAGTGTCCAGCTACGGTAAATGATAGGGAAGCTATGAGCAAAGTGCCTTATGCCTCGGCCATAGGTTCCATCATGTATGCCATGCTATGTACTAGACCGGATGTGTCCAATGCTCTTAGTTTGACGAGAAGATATCAAAGTGATCCAGGAGTGGAACACTGGACAGCCGTGAAGAACATCCTAAGGTACCTAAATAGGACTAAAGAAATGTTCTTAGTCTATGGGGGTGATGAACAGCTCGTCGTAAAAGGTTACGTCGATGCTAGTTTCGACACCGACAAGGATGATTGTAAATCTCAGACAGGATACGTGTATATTTTGAATGGAGGAGCTGTGAGCTGGAGAAGCTGCAAGCAAAGCGTGATCGCGGGATCTACAGTAGAAGCGGAATACATGGCTGCTGCAGAAGCGTCAAGTGAAGGAGTTTGGATCAGGAACTTCATCACTGAGCTTGGCGTGGTTCCAAGTGCATTGGACCCACTGGAGATATTGTGTGACAACACTGGCGCCATAGCACTCGCTAAGGAACCAAGATATCATCCAAAGACCAAGCATATCAACCGCAAGTTTCATAGAATCCGAGATTATATAGCAGATGGAGATCTGAAGATCAGCAAAGTACATACAGATCTGAATGTCGCAGATCCATTGACTAAACCTCTTCCACGTGTAAAACATGATCATCACCTCAGTGCCATGGGTGTGAGATTGTTGCCAAATGTAAACTAGATTATTGACTCTAGTCCAAGTGGGAGACTGTTGGAATTATGCCCTACAGGCAATAATAAAGATGTTATTATTATAATTCTTGTTCATGATAAAGTTTATATTCCATGCTAGAATTGTATTAAGCGGAAACATTAATACTTGTGTGGTTTGTGAACAACACCGTGTCCCTAGTACGCCTCTATGGACTAGCTCATTGATCAATGATGGTTAAGGTTTCCTAACCATAGACATGAGTTGTCAATTGATAATGAGACCATATCATTGGGAGAATGATATGGTGGACAGACCCAAACTAAGCGAAGCAATTAGATCGTGTCTTTGTGTTCATCTTTGCGAAGCTTTTCCTATGTCAAATATTGTATTCCTTAGACCATGAGATAATACAACTCCCTGGTATCGGAAGAAAGCTTTGAGGTCATCAAACGTCATCCTATGAGAGGGTGATCATAAAGGTGTCTCTTAGGTGATCGAAAAGTATCTGTTGGGTTGTATGTATCGAGATGGGATTTGTCCCTCCCAAGTCGGAGAGATATACTTCGGGCCCACTCGGTAATCGATATCAACACTGCTTGCAAGCATGTGGTTAAGGAGTTAATCACAAAGTGATATCGGATTACGGAACGAGTAAAGTACTTGCTGTGAACGAGATTGAACTAGGTATGACGGTACCGATGATCGAATCTCGGGCAAGTAAAATATCGCGAGACGAAGGGAATATATATATGGGATTGATTGAATCCTGGCATCGTGGTTCATCCGATATGATCATCGATGAATGTGTGGGAGTCAATATGGGTGCCCAGACCCCGCTGTTGATTATTGATAGAAGATCATGTCTGCATATTCTCGAACCCGCAGGGTCACACACTTAACGTGTCTCGACGCTAGGATAGATTGGATAATTGGTTTATGAATTTTTTGTTCGGAGTCTCGGATGGGATCCGGGATATCACGAGAGGTTCCGGAATGGTCCGGAGAATAAGATTCATATAAGGCAGTGCAGTTTTTGGAGTTCGAAATAGTTCCGGGTTAATCGGTATTGTACCGGAAGCTTCTAGAACCTTCCGGAAGGGGACCAACGTGGCCCCACCTTCCGGGAGGGGGCATGGGCCTATGAGGGAGTGTCCTGGCCGCATTGGGCCAGGGGCACAAGGCCCCATAGGGCCCAGCCGATCCTAGATAAGTTTAAATCGTTTAAACTAGAGATAAGATAGGGTTTCTAGAAGGGAGAGTTTAAATCGTTTAAACTAGATCGGATCGGATCGCGAGGAGGAGAAGCGAGTACGACTACATCACCCACGTTCCGACGAACGTTCCGCTGTGCGAATCTTCAAGGGTATGAAGATCTAATCCAATCTCTCTCGTTGTTTGCATCTCCTAGATTAGATCTTGGCTTTCCCTTTGTTCGCTTCCGTAGAAAATTTTGATTTACTATGCTGCGAAACCCTTCAGCAAGATCTCAAATAACAAAGACATGATAGAATCAATAATCAATCTGAAATAGCATCTCAATATCCATCGGATCCCCGCAAACACAACATGTATGAATTACAAATAGATGATCTTGATCATGAACAGAGCTCACAAGATCTAAACATGAAAGCACAAAGGAGGAGAAACCAGCCATCTAGCTACTACATGGATCCGTAGTCCAAGGATGAACTACTCACGCATCACATCAGAGGCTTGCATGGTGATGAAGAAGGCCTCCAGGGTGAATTCCCCTCTCCGGCAGGGTGCCGGGAAGAGCTTCAGATCCCTCCCGATCTAGGGATGGAGATGATGGCAGCTAGAGACTCTTTCGTGGATTTTTGATCGGGTACCTAGGGTTTTCATCCCGAGGGCCACTTATAGGCGGAAGGAGAGGCTGAGGGGGTGCCGGGAGCCACCACACCACCCCCTGGCGCGGGCCATGTGGTGTGGACGGCCCCTGGCCCTTCTCCGTCTCGTATTCTGGCACTTGATCCCTTCCGAAAAATAGGCACTTTGGCTTTTGTCCCATCCAATTCCGAGAATATTCATTTTCTGACTTTCCTGGAACCAAAAACAGCAGAAAACAGGCAGCTGGCACTGTGGGTCTTGTTAATAGGTTAGTCCAAGAAATCATATAAAAAGTACTCCAAAGTTGGAACAAAACACAAGAAAGTGGATAAAACCAAGCATGGAACATCAAAAATTATAGATACATTTGCAATGTATCACTGTTCTTGAGGGTGAATCAAATGAAAGCTGGACATGGTTCATGCAGAGACTATGGGCAGTAATTGGTCACCCTAAAGGCTTGGTGATACATAATGGTGCATGCAAGGGTCTTGAGAATGTTGTTGATGCTGTGTTTCCTGGGGTTGAGCATAGGGAATGCATGCAGCACCTCGCTACTAACTTCACGATGAAGTTCAAAGGAAAGATCTTTGAAAAGGACTTGTGGCGATCAACATACACATATGCCCCAAGCACGCATGCTACTTACTTGCAAAACATGTATGTAGTGCTAAAGGTGAAAAAATACCTTGAAGAACATCACACCGAGCTATGGGCCAGAAGCAAGTTTGGTGAGTTAAACAAGGTGGATTTTGTTTGCAATAATTTGGCAGAGAGTTTCAATGATAAGATTTCGGGCATGAAGACACTTGGAATTTTTATTTTGTTGGATGAAATAAGACAATGCATAATGGTGAAGATAGATTTAAGGCAAAGAATTTGTGCAAGAAAAATTTTAGGCCATAAAATAGTTCCAAAGGTGGTTATGTTACTAAATGCAAGAACCAGGTCAATGAGAACGATAAAGATGAGGATGGTCAGAAGTTCCAGAACATTGGTTGAGGTTTATGCAGAATACAAGCGTGGAAGTGAACGGAGGTACACTATAGACATTGGAAATAAGACTTGTTCATGCAGGAAGTGGCAGATTACTGGTCTGCCATGTCACCATGCAATTTACTTCATCTTAAAGCTTAGAGGTAGCAGAGCTGAAATAGAGAACTATGTCGACAACTATTTCTCCGTGGACAAGTTTGCTGCAACTTATGCAGAAAACATACCACCTATGGCTGATGAAAATGATTGGGAGATTGTCGATTCAGGGTTCAAACTTCAACCACCAGTTCTTAGGAGGCCACCTGGGAGGCCTAGAAAGCTAAGGATCGAAGCCTCCACCGATAAAGGTTCAAGGCTAGGAGCTAGGAAAAGGAAATGCAAACATTGTGGCGGATTCGGCCATATCAAGAGGTTGTGCAAAAACACAGTTACACATGATCTTGTCCCTGTTCACACCCCGGTGGCAGAAAATGAGGCTTCTCAGCCAGAACTCAAGGAAGAGCAGTGCGAAGACGAAGAACTTGAGGAAGTGCAGCAGGTGGAGGAAAACGATGATGGGCACTCATTGGAAAACATACATAAGCAGCCAATTTATGAAGAAGTGGAGGTGCCGGCGAGAAAAGAGTGTGAAAAGAAACAAAAGGGTAAGCGGAACAGGGAGAAAAGGGCAAATAATGGAGGTGTATTAGAATATGAAGAAGTTGCAGGGGTGATTGAGGATGTTCTTGAGGATCTTTCGGCTAACTGCAGGAGAAATAATAAATCCCTGCCAATTTCATCTTTGTACGATTCTCCAGATGAAAGGTAAGCTTAAAAATTGTTGTATTTTCCATTTTATCATTTTTTTATCCTCGTCAACTATTACTTAATGCAGCGTGGGCTAGCAGACTAATAAGAGGAGCAGAAAGATGCGGGCATAGTAACGTCGTATGTTGAATTATATCATTGAAACTAAACTAGTTGTATCGTCTTTATTTATATCTAGCACGTGCAACGTGTCTGTGACGGGGTCATGTGAACCAGATTACAATTTTTAAATATTAGTACATTAATTTTTTACCTGCGTATGAACGCAACTACTAGTTCCCTTCTCCCTTGGATTCCCATCTCCTCTGGCGCACTCCAGAATTATGGCTGTGCCATCAAGTAGCAGAGTTAGCGTATTGTCCCATCAGATGTGAATGCAATGACTTTATTTATTCAGAATTTGACGACTTTTGATTAGTTTGAAAGACAGAGAAACCTAAAACATGTATCTAGACATGTTTTGGGTATAGACACATTTAAATATCTAAAAAAAAGCTAAGTCAGTTATATCTGGATAGGAGTAGTACACTATTACAACACGCTCGACCCCTTCTCCTCTGGCGCACTCCAAATTATGGTTGTGCCATCAAGTGCTGGGAGCAGAGTCAGCGTATTGTCCCATCCGATATGCCAGGATCGGACGAGTTTTGACTAGTTTAAAAGACAAAGACAACTAAAATATGGCCAACATATATAGATTATGACGATAATCGACTATGACTCAAGTGACCCAGATCCAAAGAGGGCATTAAGATACCATACATAGATTTAATTTATGCTTAAGTGGCCCTAATCGACTATGACGCTCCCGCAGTCTCCATCATCGACGATGTTGTCTACGTCGCCGCCAGCCTCTTCCGTGTCGGAATCGATGCCGATGTTCCCGACAGCGTTCCTCCTCCTCATGGATTCTTCACAGCGTGCCGCATCGATAACGGTGGAGGTCGTATGCCCGGGCACTGCCCAGAAGCGTTGCCTCCCTTCGGGGTTGCACAGATCCGGGTGAACCTCCCGCCAGTGGGTTCCGCACAGCTCAATCAAAGCAACCTGCTCCTTCTTGAACAGCTTTCGCCAGTACGCGCTTGTGCGCGAGTACCGTGCTATTGCCCTCTTCCGCTCCAGCAGCTGCTGGTGGCGCTCCTCGATCTACCTCGCCAACGCATTGTCGTGCAAGAGCTGCGCGATAGGAACCCCGGCGTAGCTGAGCTCGAAGCCGTCTGGAAGCCTCGCGAACGGCGGCGTGAGTATGTCGTAGTGGGCGAACATCTGAGCCTCGTGCAAGCTGAGTTTGGGCCTCTCCCTCTCCATGGCGATGAAGGAACACGATCTAAGCTTTAGCCCCGAGGTTAAGGGGATAAGGGAAAGGACGTAGACCCAGCGTGGTTACCACTACCAATCAGTTTGCAGAACAGACTTCTCATGGATCGCCCTCGTGAAGGACATCCTTATCTTCCACGCACCCCAATCCAACAACGCCTAACAATCGGGGATCGGGTCTTCTAGAAGCCCAGAGCGATTGCTGGTTAGCTCTGCGTCCCGATTGTTTGTGGCCAACGGTTGTCGTTGAAAATAATACACATTTCATTGACAATGGCGGATCCATATGTGGTTATTTAAAAGAACACACATGCAATGACTCTAGCTGTTGTTAATAAAAAGAACACACATGCAATGACACTAGTGGATCCATATGTGGTTAACGAAAATAACACACATGCAATTACTCTAGCTGTGGTTAATGAAAAGAACACACATGCAATGATACTGGTGGATCCATAGGTGGATTGTGAAAATAACACACATGCAATGACTCTAGTTGTTGTTAATAATAAGAACACACATGCAATGACACTGGTGGATCCATATGTGGTCTCTGAAAAGAACAGACATGCAATGACTCTGGTGGATCCATATGTGGTCTGTGAAAATAACACACATGCAATGACACTAGATGTGGTTAATGAAATAATACACATTTCAATGACAATGGTGGTTCCATATGTGGTTAGTGAGAAGAACACACACGCAATGACTCTAGCTGTGGTTGATGAAAATAACACACATTTCAATGACAATGGTGGTTCCATATGTGGTTTGTGAAAATAACACACGTGCAATGACCCTAGACGTGGTTAATGAGAAGAACACACATGCAATGACACTGGTGGGTCCATATGTGGTCTCTGAAAAGAACAAACATGCAATGACTTTGGTGGATCCATATGTGGTCTATGAAAAGAACACACATGCAATGACACTAGATGTGGTTAATGAAAGAATACACATTTCGATTACAATGGTGGTTCCATATGTGGTTTGTGAAAAGAACACACATGCAATGACTCTAGCTGTGGTTAATGAAAAGAACACACATGCAATGACTCTAGAGGATCCATAGGTGGATTGTGAAAAGAACACACATGCAATGACTCTAGTTGTTGTTAATAAAAAGAACACACATGTAATGACACTAGTGGATCCATATGTGGTATGTGAAGAGAACACATATGCAATGACACTGGTGGGGGCCGATCCATATGTGGTATGTGAAAAGAATAGACATGAAATGACTCTAGATGTGGTTAATGAAAGAATACACATTTCAATGACAATGGTGGTTCCATATGTGGTTTGTGAAAAGAACACACATGCAATGACTCTAGTTGTGGTTAATGAGAAGAACACACATGCAATGACACTAGTGGTTCCATGGGTGGATTGTGAAAAGAACACACATGCAAACACACTGGTGGATCCATATGTCGTCCATGAAGAGAACACACATGCAGTGACACTGGTGGATCCATATGTGGTCTGTGAAAAGAATATACATGAAATGTCTCTAGATGTGGTTAATGAAAGAATACACATTTCAATGACAATGGTGGTTCCGTATGTGGTTTGTGAAAAGAACACACATGCAATGACTCTAGTTGTTGTTAATAAAAATAACACACATGCAATGACACTGGTGGATCCATATGTGGTCTGTGAAGAGAACACACATGCAATGACTCTAGCTGTGGTTAATGAAGGAATACACATTTCAATGACAATGGTGGTTCCATATGTCGTTTGTGAAAAGAACACACATGCAATGACTCTAGTAGTGGTTAATGAGAAGAACACACATGCAATGACACTGGTCGATCCATAGGTGGATTGTGAAAAGAACACACATGCAATGACACTAGGGGATCCATATGTGGTCTGTGAAGAGAACACACATGTAGTGACACTGGTGGATCCATATGTGGTCTATGAAAAGAATAGACATGAAATGACTCTAGATGTGGTTAATGGAAGAATACACATTTCAATGACAATGGTGGTTCCATATGTGGTTTCTGAAAAGAACACACATGCAATGACTCTAGTTGTGGTTAATGAGAGGAACACATATGCAATGACACTGGTGGATCCATAGGTGGATTGTGAAAAGAACACACATGCAATGAACTCTGGTGGATCCATATGCAATGATACTAGTGGATCCATGTGTGGTTTCTAGAAAGAACACACATTTCAATGACACTGGTGTATCCATATGTGCTTTGTGAAAAGAACATACATCTAGTGACTCTAGATGTGGTTAATGAGAAGAATACACATGCAATGACACTGGTGGATCCATATGTGGTTAATGAAAATAACGCACATGCAATGACTAGTTGTTGTTAATAAAAAGAACACACATGCAATGACACTGGTGGATCCATATGTGGTCTCTTAAAAGAATACACATGCAATGACACAAGTGGATCCATATGTGGTCTGTGAAAAGAATAGTCATGAAATGACTCCATATGTGGTCTCTGAAAAGAACACACTTTTCAATGACACTAGTGGATCCATATGTGGTTTGTGAAAAGAATACACATGCAATGACTCTAGCTGTGGTTAATGAGAAGAACACACATGCAATGACACTGGTGGATCCATATGTGGTTAAATAAAATAACACACATGCAATGACTCTAGTTGTTGTTAATAAAAAGAACACACATGCAATGAAACTGGTGGATCCATATGTGGTATGTGAAGAGAACACACATGCAATGACACTGGTGCATCCGTATGTGGTCTGTGTAAAGAATAGACTTGAAATGACTCTTGCTATGGTTAATGAGAAGAACACACATACAATGACACTAGTGGTTCCATATGTGGTTTGTGAAAAAGAACACACATGTGATGACTCTAGTTGTGGTTAATGAGAAGAAAACACATGCAATGACACTAGTGGATCCATAGGTGGATTGTGAAAGAAAACACATGCAATTAACTCTGGTGGATCCACATGCAATAACACTGGTGGAACCATGTGTGGTCTGTGAAGAGAACACACATTTCAATGACACTGGTGGATCCATATGTGGTTTGTGAAAAGAACATACATCCAGTGAATCTAGATGTGGTTAATGAGAAGAACACACATGCAATGACACTGGTGGATCCATATGTGGTTAATGAAAATAACACACATGCAATGACTCTAGTTGTTGTTAATAAAAAGAACACACATGCAATGACACTGGTGGATCCATATGTGGTATGTGAAGAGAACACACATGCAATGATATTGGTGGATCCATATGTGTTCTGTGAAAAGAATAGACATGAAATGACTCTAGATGTGGTTAATGAAAGAATACACATTTCAATGAAAATGGTGGTTCCATATGTGGTTTGTCAAAAGAACACACATGCAATGACTCTAGTTGTGGTTAATGAGAAGAACACACATGCAATGACACTGGTGGTTCCATATGTGGTTTGTGAAAAGAACACACGTGCAATGACTCTAGCTGTGGTTAATGAGAAGAACACACATGCAATGACACTAGTGGATCCATAGGTGGATTGTGAAAAGAACACACATGCAATGAACTCTGGTGGATACATATGCAATGACACTGGTGGATCCATGTGTGGTTTATGAAGAGAACACACATTTCAATGACACTGGTGGATCCATATGTGGTTTGTGAAAAGAACATATATCCAGTGACTCTAGATGTGGTTAGTGAGAAGAACACACATGCAATGACACTCGTGGATCCATATGTGGTTAATGAATATAACACACATGCAATGACTCTAGTTGTTGTTAATAAAAAGAACACACATGCGATGACACTAGTGGATCCACATGTGGTCTCTGAAAAGAATACACATGCAACGACACTGGTGGATCCATATGTGGTCTGTGAAAAGAATAGTCATGAAATGACTCTAGATGTGGTTAATGAAAGAATACACATTTCAATGACAATGGTGGTTCCATATTTGGTTTGTGAAAAGAACACAAATGCAATGACTCTAGCTGAAGAACACACATGCAATGACACTAGTGGTTCCATATGTGGTTTGTAAAAAGAACACACATGCAGTGACTCTAACTGTGGTTAATGAGAAAAACACACATGCAATGACACTGGTGGATCCATAGGTGGATTGTGAACAGAACATACATGCAATGAACTCTGGTGGATCCACATGCAATGACACTGGTGGATCCATGTGTGGTCTGTGAAGGGAACACACATTTCAATGACACTGGTGGATCCATATGTGGTTTGTGAAAAGAACATGCATCCAGTGACTCTAGATGTGGTTAATGAGAGGAACACACATGCAATGACACTGGTGGATCCATATGTGGTTAATGAAAATCACACAAATGCAATGACTCTAGTTGTTGTTAATAAAAAGAACACACATGCAGTGACACTAGTGGATCCATATGTGGTCTCTAAAAAGAATACACATGCAATGACAGTGGTGGATGCATATGTGGTCCGTGAAAACAATAGTCATGAAATGACTCTAGATTTGGTTAATGAAAGAATACACATTTCAATGACAATGGTGGTTCCATATGTGGTTTGTGAAAAGAACAGACATGCAATGAATCTAGTTGTGGTTAATGAGAAGAACACACATGCAATGACACGGGTGGATCCATATGTGGTTAATGAAAATAACACACATGCAATGACTCTAGTTGTTGTTAATAAAAAGAACACAGATGCAATGACACTGGTGGATCCATATGTGGTATGTGAAGAGAACACACATGCAATGACACTTGTGGATCCATATGTAGTCTGTGAAAACAATGGACATGAAATGACTCTAGATGTGGTTAATGAAAGAATACAGATGTTAATGACAATGGTGGTTCCATATGTGGTTTGTGAAAAGAACACACATGCAATGACTCTAGCTATGGTTAATAAGAAGAACACGCATGCAATGACACTGGTGTTTCCATGTGTGGTTTGTGAAAAGAACACACATGCAATGACTCTAGTTGTGGTTAATGAGAAGAACACACACGCAATGTGTAACATCCCAAAACTTAATCCAAGGTGAATCAAGATCAAACCTACCCAATTTAGGGTTAACAAAAAACTTTTCCATTTAAAAATGATTAAGCATTCATATGTGTGTGCATATAATTTAGGAGTTGATTTGAATTGCCATGTTTGAGTGATCCATGGATTGTAAAATGATTCTAAAGTGAATTAAACATCATCTAGATCATTCCCAAGAAAATCCCAAAGAAAAACAAATGAAAAAGAATAAACTAAGCAAATGGTCATTTGTGCCATTTTAATCACCTAGCCTACTTTGGCTATTCCTAGAACTCAAATCTTAACAGAAACAATTGTGGATCTTTGCACCCCTTGCTAGTACAAGTAGTGATGTACCAAGGCCCACTTTGTTTCATTCCCAAGAACTTTCAAACACTAAATTTAGATGACATTTGAAATTTGAATGTAGTTCATATGTATAGATCACACTTATTCAAAAACCACTCAAATGAACTCCACTTTCAAAACCCAAGCACACCTAGAAGCTCAAGCATAAGATACATCACTCCACCAAAAATCAGCTCAAAATTCAAAAACTTCCTTCATGCGGCCATTGTGTCGAACAAGTTGTAGACAGAAATAAACCTGCCTAACTAACACTGCTCCTAGTTAAACCCTTGTCCCCCATTGGACCCTATCTACTCTCCTCTGTCCCCCTGAGACCAACCAAACCCCCAGCTAGCCCCTCCCTTAGCCGCAACAGCAGTGGAGCGTCGCCACTTTGTGGTCACCGCCGGCCAGAAGCGGCCATTGCGCCAGGGACCGCGCCACGCCAAACCATCACGTCCCCTAGCTCCGCCCAACCCTACCGCACCTCCCTGTCCACCTCTTGATCAACCCCAGCCCTTGGACCACTCCCCAGCATCGCCGCCCTTTCTCTCTGCGAGCTCGCTAGAGCGCGCCAGAGCGCGATAGCCGCCAGCACGCAGCAGACCACCCCTTGACCCCATACCGCGCACGCCGCTCCGCCTCGACCCCAACACCCTGCCAGACACGGCTGTGCACCGCCACGCGACCCATAGTCGCCCTGCACGCCGTCGAGCACCGCCTCTATCTCCTAGAGCGCGCAACACTCCCTACCACATGACACCGCCCCTAGCTGCGCCATTAAGCCGTAGAGCACCGCCAGGAGGCAAGCCACCATCCGCCTACGCTACCCATGCCGATAGCGCCCTGTATCGTCGTCACCGACGAGCTCGCCGTCGCCCCTCGGTCCCCTCCTTGAGCCTATATAAGGAGGCTTTCCCTAGCCTCAATCTCCACACCATTCGACTCCCCTCTCACTCCCAGTCCTTCCCCACCTCTCGCTGAAGCAGCTCGAGCAACAGGCCGCCGGAATTTCACCGGAAGCAGCCGCTGCAGAGGAGGAGACGCTGTCGTTAATTCCGTCCACCGTAGCCCCTGCCGTGACCTCGCCTGAGTCCGCCACCGCCGTCCAGTTCGATCGCCCGCCTCGCTGCACTAGCTGGATCCCTGGTACGTCCCCAGTAGACCCCCACCGACCGTTTAGGGTTCGGTCTCGCCGGCGACGAGTCCATCGTCGACGACAACTGTGAGTCGTTGATCCGCGTTATAATCGTGTGGCCCAGATCGCTAGATACCGTTTCAGGTTTTAAGTCTCGCTGACAAGCGGGACCAGCCTGTCAGCCGCCCTCTGTGCCGCTGAGCGTCACTGGGCCGGCCCATTTCTTTTCCCGCGCGACCCGGTTAATTCAAATTTAGGTTTTTCTATTTTAGTTTAAACTCATTTATGTCCCTTAGTTCAAAAATCAATGCAGGAAGATTTACTAAACCAAATTGAGTGATTCCAATTTTGTTGGAAAGCTTCTGAAAAGATATATCCAAGCCCGTTGGATTTAATTCATTTAGAGTTAGAGATCTCTCGTAGTAAAAATAACAAGACAGAAGCTTTTGCACATTCAATTTTTTTAATAAAATCAACCATAATAGCTTTTGAGTTGATTCCAACTCTCAAAAATCACATTTAATCATACCTATCTGATTATGTAATAATATTAAGGTTTACATGCAGTGACTTTGGACTAGTACCAAAATAATGCTATATAGGCATTTCTAGTCACTTTAAATCATTAATTACTAAACTTAAACTTATTAAAATGTGATCCAACATTTAAATCACATTCCCATATGTTAGAATATGTGGTGATGACATGAGTCCACATGATCCCATATTTTAATTGGAGAATATTAAATCTTAGTTATTTTCAATGAGTAGAAATTACTTTTCTCAAAAAAAAAGAATGAAGCTAGTTAATTAAACCTTGTGATGCTTGTGATGATAATAGATCATCAAATGTGTGTCTTAGAGTGCTAAGGAGACTAGTTAAGTATTTTTTGGTGATTGTGTACTCCGTATGTATTTATAGACGATAGTACCGACCAACCTTACGAGGAGGAGGAGTTCTACCAAGAGGAGGAGGAAGAATATTTCAACCACTGCACCAACCAAGGCAAGCCATCATTAACAATGCAAGCTAACCCTTGCAATCTAGATAACCAAATCAAAGACATTAGACATGCTTTGGTTATACCATTTTGGACTTATACCTATTCCAGGATTTAATTCCAAGCTTTACTTTTCTTTACTTTACCAAAGTCCTTTACTTGTTTTGAAGGTAGCATAAAGAGTATAAAACTTGACCTATCTAGTTAGACTTAGATGTCATTCTATTGCATGAGATTGAGATTAGCATCCCACCTTAGTGAACACTCTTAACTTAGTAGTTTAGAGCTAAACTAAAACTTGAGTCACTTTAAATGGGAATACTTGGTGAAAATGAATTGTGAAAACCTTGGAATGATGAGTCATTCTATTGAGATGTTTTGACATGTGTTGAGAAACACAAATGGTTTATGATGATGAAAATGTTGAGGCATGAGCCTTAGCCCTTTTACAAAACTGATGGTTGGGTTCGGATGCGATACCATTCCAATTTTACCGTACAACCACAATACCTGAATTGGGTAAGGCTTAGCCAGAAGTTTATATGCAATAGTATTAGTTCCCTCGTGGGAGAGGTTTGAGCTGAGGCTACCTCTCAATGTTGTCCACCTATGCAGTGCCCAAGATGACAGATGGTCATGGTTGGGAGGCCATGCTCATAGGAGAGGTGCTTATACTAGAGTGTGTAAAGGAAAGGTTATGTTTGATTATCTGCATACTAAGTATGATGATTCAGGGTTATTCCTGACAGATGTATCGAATCTTATGGTGAAAGTGTACCACCTCTGCAGAGTGTCAAACTATTAGAATAGCCGCGTCCGCGGTTATGGACAGTTGGAGTGGCCATATTGTTCCGTTGTCAGATGTTTTCGAAACAACTTATGAAATGAATTGTGACATGACTTGACCAGAACAGAGTTGTGATTATGACACTAGTTTCCCAACTTAAGTGATTCTAGAACTTTATTTTATCTTTCTTTGTTTCTGAACTCAGCTTAGGTTTCAAACTTAACTTTACAAATAGACTTAGACTTAGCATTTTCCTACTAGAACTATCTTACTTGTTAGTGTTAGTTTGTGAGTACTTAAAGAGTACTCATGGCTTTGTCCCTGGCTATTCCCGTGGCCAGACTATGAAGGAGATTACCAAGATGAAGGATAGTAGGATGGCTATGATAACTAGGATCATCTCCCATCGTCGGCATTGCCTGTGACTCTGAAGATGGACCCCACCGCTACGCTATTTATTCCGCTACTTGATTGTACTAAGACTGGATCATGAGATCCTTTATTTGTGTAAGACTTTATTATGGTTTATAAATGATGATGTACTGTGATATCCAATCTGTTATGTCTCGCAAAAATGGTAATCCTGGGATTGCGATGTATGGCATAACTAGCATCTGGGATTAAAAATCCGGGTGTTGACAATTTGGTATCAGAGCCATCCTGACCATACAAGACCCTAGTTAGAATGAACGTCCGAACAAAAACTTAATTTCAAAACCAAAGAGAGTATTTATGAAAAACTATTTCCTCTATTACCCTTGGGAATTCATTCTTTCTCAAAAAATCATGTTCCTCCAATTCTTACATTACTACATAAAAGTTGGCACACTTGATCACTTCACTAACTTCCACATCCTTAATTCTTGTAGATGGAGACTCAGTTCAGCAAGTTCTACCAGTTGGGCAACGGAGGCCAACTGATCTTCGAGAGGGATCTAGATTCACTGTCTGAGTTATTGGGACGCCCACATCCGGAGTTTCTGGGAGCTCAACTTCCTGGACCCCCAGGAGAAGATTTACAATGGCTAGTCACCGCTGATCTTCGAGGAAGCATAGATGCACCAATGTCCGGGAGAATCCAGTTCTCCTTCAGAGAGAACAACTGGCTAGATGGATTAGCCAGGGCAATGCATGAGGCTCTCGCACGTCTATGTGCCCTCAGTGTCAACCAAAGCCAAGGAACCCGCTTTTCTCACGATGCAAGGCGTGACTTCATGGGAATGCCAATGGAGATGCCAAGTCACCCGGAGTTGAAGCGTCAAGTGGAGAACCTTGACTTCCTGCTGTACGACCGCCAGAAGGAACTGGACAATGCTAGGGAGTTCACCAACCACAACCTTGCCATTGCCGCCCAAAAGGCCCAGACTTTCTTACTTCTTGTCAAGGACCGTCAGTCTCTTCACTACCAGCACAAAAAGAAGGATCGCACCATCGCCCGTCTTCGCAAGAAGGTGGCCGGCCTCGAGAAGACCATCAAGGAGCAAGAAGCTCAGCTTGCAACAAAGGAGGAAGAAGAGGAGGGTGAAGACATCCAGGGAGATATGGATTCTTACCTCAGCAATGATGATGAATTTCAGTAGGAGGATGCCGTGGACTTCTACACCGACGATGAGGACTCCGACTTCATAGATGATGAGTAGATGCACTAGAGCACTGTCGTAGCATGAGATGTATCGGTCCAATTGTATCGTAGCTTGTAGAATGGTTCTTAAAACCATCTGTTTTCCCTTGGTGGTGTTGTGGTGTGTGTGTGTTTGTATCGTGTGCTTTGTTTGAAGGAATGAAAAGAAGTTAGTTGCAAAAACCTGAGTCAAACTCAAAGTTTTAGCTTTGAAATCAAAACCCTGAACCTTAGAACTTTCCCTCTTACCCCTTTATCTATCTCAATCTTCAGATGACTCGTGGAAACCCCGGAGGGAGCAGCTCATCGCAAGACCCAATGCTGCAGATTATGCAGATGTTAGTTGCAGACCGTGAAGCAAGCAGGGCAGAACGCCAGGCCAACTTAGCAACACTACAGCAGATAGCCCAGATGGCCCAAAACAACCAAGGGCATGGAAATCAGGATCATCAAGGATCCAAGTTGAAAAACTTCCAGAATACCAATCCCCCAATCTTTAGCATCTCGGAGAACCCACTGGATGCTGATGACTGGTTTGCAGATGATGGAGAACAATTTGGAAGTAGCCAGAGTTGATGACAACGAGAAAGTTCTCTTTGCCACCCACTACTTGGCAGGAGATGCAAGAGCCTGGTGGAACAGCATCCACCTGATGAACCATGGTCAAGTGATGACATGGGAAGCCTTCAAAATCAAGTTCAGCCGCACCCACATGCCACATGGCCTAGTCACCCGAATGAGGGATGAATTCAGAGAGTTGAAGCAAGGCAGAATGACTGTGGTGGAGTACCATGGCAGATTCCTGTCGCTTGCCAGGTATGGACCTGATGAGATCAACACGGAGACCAAGAAGAAGGAAAGATTCCTGAACGGACTGCATGATGAGATGCAGACTGTCCTCGTCAACATCTGCTTCGAGGATCTCGAATAGCTAGTCGACTCTGCCATTCAGATGGAAGGGAAGATTAACTAGGCAAACAACAACCGCAAACGGCGTATGATGCACCAAGCTAGATCCAACAGTCACCAGAAGTACCGTCCCAACCCCTCACCAGGATATGCACCAAGGAACAACCGACCCCCAATGTCTCGCCCAAGCTACCCCAACCGTAGCGGAGGCAATGTGAAGTCCGGAGGAAACAACAACAACCCCGGCAACACCAGCAATTTCAACCGTGCACCTCCCAAGAGCAACAACAACACTACACCCTGAACTGGAAGCAATGCTTTGCCAGTCGCAGCAAAAGACAAGTCCCAGATCACTTGTTTTGAGTGTGGAGTGAAGGGTCACTATTCCAATGAGTGCCCCAAGAAGACTGCCACCACTGCCAATGTGAATGCCCCAGCTCAACAGCAGCGTCGTGTTCAACCAGGAAGAAGATTTGCCCCAGGGAACCCTCACAACCGCAACGGCCGTCTCTTCCACATGAACACCGAAGAAGCCCAAGAAGCACCAGATGTAGTGTTGGGTATGTTTTCCGTCAACTCAGTTTTAGCAAGAGTCTTGTTTGATTAGGGAGCATCACATTCATTTATCACCGAAGAATTTGCATGCACTAGTAAGATTCACCCAACCAACTTGAAGCATGTCATGATAGTTCAAATTCCTGGTTCAACTACAAAAGCTAGAAAAATTTGCAAAGCTGTGCCTATCAGAATACATGGGATAGATTTCTATGCTAACCTAATAGTACTTGGAACCAAAGGATTGGAAGTAGTACTAGGTATGGATTGGATGTCAAAGCATAAAGGACTGATAGACTGTGCTAAGAAAGCCATCACCATGACCAGTAGCTCTTGAGTAACAGTAGAGCATATATCTGGAATCTTACCTCATCAATTCAAGTGCAACAAGAGTCTAGCCCTACCCACCATAGACCAAGTCAGAGTAGTCTGTGAATACCCCGACGTATTCCCAGATGAATTGCCAGGTATGCCCCCTGATAGGGATATTGAGTTTATTATTGAACTAATCCCTAGAACCGGACCCATAGCCCAGAGACCCTATAGCATGAACCCCTCAAAGTTAGTGGAATTGAAGAAGCAATTGGATGCCATGTTAGCAACATGCTTGATTCAACCAAGCGCATCGCCATGGAGATCGCCAGTGTTATTTGTCGACAAGAAAGATGGAGGCAACTGTTTGTGCACCAATTACAGAAAGCTGAATGATGTCACCATCAAAAACAAGTACCATTTTCCAAAGATAGAAGATCTATTTGATCAATTGACTGGTGCCCAGGTATTCTCAAAGATTGATCTTAGGATTGGTTATCACCAACTTAAGATTCATGCAACGGATATTCCGAAGACCGCCTTTACTACATGTTATGGTTTATACGAGTATACGGTTATGTCTTTTGGATTAACCAATGCCCCTGCTTATTTCATGAATCTCATGAATAAGATATTTATGAATTTCCTGGATAAGTTTGTCGTTGTGTTTATCGATGATATCCTTATCTACTCCAAGTCAGAAGAAGAGCATGAGCAACATCTGAGAATCATCCTTGAAACCCTGAGAGAGCATCGGTTGTATGCCAAGTTCAGCAAATGTGAGTTTTGGCTAAAAGAAGTAGGATTCCTAGGGCATATTGTGTCTGCCGGAGAAGTCTCTGTTGATCCCACCAAGATTAAAGATGTCGAAGAATGGGAAGCCCCAACCACTCAAACCCAAGTCCGTGCATTCCTCGGATTGGCAGGATATTACCGCAAGTTCGTAGAAGGATTCTCGAGCATCGCCAGACCCATGACCCAATTGTTGAAGAAGGACAATAAGTTTGAATGGGCCGACAAATGTGAAGCCCGTTTCCAAGAGCTGAAGAAGAGATTGATTTCAGCCCCGATATTGATCATGCTAGATATCAAGAAGCCGTTTGATGTGTATTGTGATGCATCCAAGATTGGTCTCGGATGTGTACTGATGCAAGAAGGTGAAGTCATCGCTTATCTGTCTCGACAACTGAAGCAGCATGAGTAGAACTATTTGACCCATGATCTTGAGTTAGCAGCCATAGTTTTGGCCTTGAAGACATGGCGTCATTATCTGATGGGTAATCGCTATGAGATTTACTCAGATCACAAAAGCTTGAAGTATATTTTCACCTAGAAGGAGCTGAATATGAGGCAAAGGAGATGGATAGAGTTAATCAAGGATTATGACCTTGACATTCACTATCAGCCCGGCAAAGCCAATGTGGTAGTGGATGCTCTTAGCATATTGTCGTGTAGGCTAAACACCATGATCAAGGAGAAGCAACCAAGTTTGTATGAGGAGTTGGAGCAGTTTAGAACTGAGCTAGTTAGCAAAGGATTCTTAGCTAGCATTGAACTTCAACCCACTTTGATTAGCCAAATCAAGGAAGCCTAGAAGGGAAATGAAAGTATCGACGGAATCAAACGTCGTATTGGTACAGGAAAGGTACCTAGATTTACTGAAGACGAAGAAGGAGTTATGTGGTACAAAGGCCATATCTGTGTGCCAGCAGATTCGAAGCTGAAGCAAGTTATCATGCAGGAAGCTCATGATACTCTTTATACTATCCACCCCGGAGGAACGAAGATGTATCAAGATTTGAAAGAGCAATTTTGGTGGCACAGGATGAAGAGAGAGATCGGAAGCTACATCGCCAAGTGTGACATCTGTCAAAGAGTCAAAGCAGAGCATTAGAGACCTGCAGGACTGTTGCAACCTTTGCAGATTCCGGAATGGAAATGGGATTCCGTCGGAATGGACTTTATCACCGGTTTGCCTACTTCTAGTAGGGGAAATGACTCAATCTGGGTCATCGTTGATAGACTATCCAAGGTAGATCACTTTATACCTGTCAAGACTACATATCAGAGTTCGAAGCTAGAAGAGTTGTACATTGCTAGAATTGTTCATCTGCATGGAACCCCCAAGACCACAGTATCAGATCGAGGAACCCAGTTTACTTCGAGATTTTGGCAGAAAGTCCAAGAAGGATTAGGAACCAAGTTGAACTTCAGCACAGCTTATCACCCGCAAACTGATGGACAGACTGAAAGAGTCAACCAAATCTTAGAGGATATGTTGAGAGCTTGTGTTTTGGAGTACGGATCAAAATGGGAAGACTGCCTGCCTTTCGCAGAATTCTCATATAACAACAGTTGCCAAGCCAGTTTGCAAATGGCACCATTTGAGTTCCTATATGGAAGAAAGTGTCGCACCCCTTTGAATTGGTCACAAGTAGGAGAGAGTCAGATCTTTGGACTCGACATTCTCTGAGAAGCCGAAGAGAAGGTTCACAAAGTCCGTGAGCACCTCAAGACCGCCCAATCCAGACAGAAGAGTTATGCTGACAAGAGAAGGAGAGACCTGACTTTCAATGTCGGAGATTTTGTATATCTCAAGGTTTCGCCATTTAAGGGAACGCAACGCTTTAGTCTGAAAGGAAAGTTAGCCCCCAGATATATCGGGCCCTTCAAGATTCTGAACCATCGAGGAGAAGTATCGTATCAACTGGAACTACCAGAGGATATGTCAGCCATCCACAATGTGTTCCATATCTCGTTACTTCGCAAATGCCTAGAAGTGCCGGAGAAGACTGAAGTTTTCAAGAACATCGATCACCGAGCTATTGAGATCAACAAGGACCTGACGTATCATGAAGTGCCCATCCGTATCCTGGAAGAAGCTTACAGAACCACTAGGACCAGGAGTATCAAATTTCTCAAGATTCAATGGAGCAACCATACCAAATAAGAAGCCACTTGGGAGCGAGAAGATTACATTAGGATAGAGTTCACAGATCTCTTTAGTTCCTAGTTTTCTTTTGTAAATCTCTAGACGAGATTTTATTTAAGGGGGAAGGTTTGTAACATCCCAAAACTTAATCCAAGGTGAATCAAGATCAAACCTACCCAATTTAGGGTTAACAAAAAACTTTTCCATTTAAAAATGATTAAGCATTCATATGTGTGTGCATATAATTTAGGAGTTGATTTGAATTGCCATGTTTGAGTGATCCATTGATTGTAAAATGATTCTAAAGTGAATTAAACATCATCTAGATCATTCCCAAGCAAATCCCAAAGAAAAACAAATCAAAAAGAATAAAATAAGAAAATGGTCATTTGTTCCATTTTAATCACCTAGCCTACTTTGGCTATTCCTAGAACTCAAATCTTAACCGAAACAATTATGGATCTTTGCACCCCTTGCTAGTACAAGTAGTGATGTACCAAGGCCCCCTTTGTTTCATTCCCAAAAACTTTCAAACACTAAATTTAAATGACATTTGAAATTTGAATGTAGTTCATATGTATAGATCACACTTATTCAAAAACCACTCAAATGAACTCCACTTTCAAAACCCAAGCACACCTAGAAGCTCAAGCGTAAGATACATCACTCCACCAAAAATCAGCCCAAAATTCAAAAACTTTCTTCATGCGGCCATTGTGTCGAACAGGTTGCAGACAGAAATAAACCTGCCTAACTAACACTGCTCCTAGTTAAACCCTTGTCCCCCATTGGACCCTATCTATTCTCCTCTGTCCCCCTGAGACCAACCAAACCCCCAGCTAGCCCCTCCCTTAGCCGCAACAGCAGTGGAGCGCCGCTACTTTGTGGTCACCGCCGGCCAGAAGCGGGCATCGTGCCAGGGACCGCGCCGTGCCAAACCAGCACGTCCCTAGCTCCGCCCAACCCTACCGCACCTCCCTGTCCACCCCTCAATCAACCCCAGCCCCTGGACCACTATTGGGTCCGCAGCATAGAAAACAAAAAAATTCCTACGGTGTGAACTACACGCCAAGATCTATCTACTAGGTACAAAGCAACGGGTGGACATACATCCAACGAGAACTTACCCTCGAAGACAACGAGTTTTGTTACCGAGTAGGAACTCGTGGTTGATGTAGTCGTACACTTGCCGATCTCAAGATCGTGAGGAAGTCCGAGCGCCGTAACTCAGCAGCGCATCCGTACTCGCACACACGTTCAAGCCACCGGACAACCTCCTCGCTCCAGCGATCCAGCGGAAGCAACAACTCCTTCCAGACGAAATGCCACCGGGAACATGTATCTCGCTAATCCGAGACCATGGGGGAATAATTCTAGAGGGGGAGAGAGATCCTTCACAAGGAGGTGTGAGGATGAAGGAGGGAATGGGTGGCCTTTTATAGGAGGAGGGGGGTGCCCCTCCTCTCCATGGCTGGCGCATGGGGGGTTAACCCTCACCTCCCCCATTCATGTGGTGGTAACCCCTCCACATTAAAATGCCTCTTCACATTCCCTTTTAAAGTCTCCACTTTAAATGCATTAAAATTCTCCAAGTTTAATGCTCTCTCATTTAATAAAACTCTTTTATTAAATTTATTCAGAATTTTGTTAATTACTTTAATTAACAAACATTCACATATATCCCCTTGCAATATTTCAATATCACATGCAGAACCACTTTCTGCATTTTCACCCGAAACAATTTCCGGTTTCTATTGAAACAATTCCTGCGCTTTGCAATTCTTTCGTCTGAAACATATGTGCTCCAAAATGTTGTCCGGTAACTCTTAAGTGTGTCACCCTACGGTTCGCGAATAATGCAGACATGATCGAGACCCTTCTCCGATCAATAATCAGCAGCGGGACCTGGGGATCCGTACTGACTCCTACACATTCAACGATGACTTCTGTGATCGTGAGAACCTTTAATGCTTGTAACTAAATCCCTTTGTCTCGCGATATATTACACGTCCGAGATTCGATCATTGGTATCTCCATACCTAGTTTGATCTCGTTACCGACATGCACTCTTTTCTCGTTCCCGTGATATAACATTCTAGTGATCACATCACTTGCTTGCAAGCTATCTCAATGTGATTTCACCAAGAGGGCCCAGAGTATATCTATCCATCATCGGGATTGATAAATTCCACTCTTGATCCATGAGCCTCAACATAACACCTTCGTAGTATTGAACCCATCTTTATAGTCACCCTGTTACAGTGTGACGTTTGATGTTATCAAGATACTCTTCAGGTGTTAGCAATTAACATGATCTCATGGTCTAAGGATAAAGATTACTTCGTATGATGTTATAGCAATATAAACATAATGACTTGATCGTAATGCTATACTTCGGATGAATGTTCATCACATCATTCCACCAATGGTGTGACCTTGTTATTAACAACATCCAATGTCCATGATCAGGAAACCTTGATCATCTTGTTAATAAACAAGCTAGTCTATAAGAGAGACATAACTAGGAACCCTTTTTGTTTATTAAACACACATGTATTGATGTTTCCGATCAGTACAATTCTAGCATGCAAAATAAACATCTATCATATATAAGGAATACATAATAACAACTTTATTATTGCCTCTCAGGGCATATTTCCTTCAGTCTCCCACTTGCACTAGAGACAATAATCTAGTTCACATAGTGATAAATCTAACACCCATGGAGTTCTGGTGTTGATCATGTTTTGCCCTAGGGAGAACTTTAGTCAACGGATCTGCCACATTTAGGTACGTGTGTACTTTACAAATCTTTATATCTCCACCCTTGACATGCTCGCGAATGGAGTGAAACCGGCGCTTAATATGCTTGGAATTCTTGTGAGACCTTGGCTCCTTTGCGTTGGCTATGGCTCTATTGTTGTCACAATAGATCACCATTGGGTCCAATGCACTAGTAACCACACCTAGTTCCATAATGAACTCTTTCATCCAAACCGCTTCCTGCGCTGCTTCTGAAGCAGCAACATATTCCGCCTCCGTCGTTGATCCAGCCACCACAGGTTGTTTGGAACTCCTCCGACTAACTGCTGCTCCGTTCAAGAGAAATACGTATCCGGATTGAGACTTAGAGTCATCCGGATCGGTGTCAAAGCTAGCATCAACATAACACTTAGCGACTAGCTCTTCTTCACCTCCGTATATGAGAAACATATCCCTAGTTCTTCTCAAGTACTTGAGGATGTTCTTTACCGCTATCCAGTGTTCTGAACCTGGATCAGATTGGTACCTACTAGTCAAACTAATAGCATGTGCCACATCCGGTCTTATACATATCATGGCATACATAATAGAGCCTATGGCCGAGGCATAGGGGATCTTATCCATCATCTCTCTTTCTTCCGCCGTAGCCGGACTTTGAGTCTTACTCAATGTCTTGCCTTGCAACATAGGTAAGAACCCCTTCTTACTTTCGTCCATATTAAACTTCTTTAATATCTTATCAAGGTATGTACTCTATGATAGCCCAATTAGGCGCCTTGATCTATCTCTATAGGTTTTAGTGCCTAATATATATGACGCTTCACCAAGGTCTTTCATCAAAAATTTGTTGTTTAGATAACTTTTAACACTGTTTAAAAGATATATATCATTTCCAATCAATAATATGTCATCCACATATAATATCAGAAATGCCACATTGCTCCCACTCACTTTCTTGTAAATACAAGCCTCTCCATAAGTTTGGATGAATCCAAACTCTTTGATCATCTCATCAAAGAGGAGATTCTAACTCCGGGATGCTTGCTTCAGTCCATAGATGGATCGCTAAAGTTTGCATACCTTATTAGCATCCTTAGGATCGACAAAACCCTTAGGTTGTATCATATACAACTCTTCTTCAATATTACCATTAAGGAACGCAGTTTTGACATCCATCTGCCATATTTCATAATCGAAATATGCAGCAATTGCTAACATAATCCTAACTGACTTAAGCATCGCTATGGGAGAGAATGTCTCATTGTAGTCAACTCCTTGAATTTTTCGAAACCCCTTTGCGACAAGTCGAGCCTTATAGATGGTCACATTACAATCAGCATCAGTTTTTCTTTTGAAAATCCATTTATTCTCAATGGCCTTTCGATCGTGAGGTAAGTCCACCAAGGTCAAAACTTGGTTCTCGTACATGGATTCCATCTCGGATTTCATGGCTTCTAGCCATTTGTTGGAATCCGGGCTCATCATCGCTTCTTCATACGTCGCAGGGTCATCCATTTCATCAACCATGAAATTCACAATAGGATTGCCGTACAGTTCAGGAGCTGCACGTGTCCTGGTTGACCTGCGAGGTTTGGTAGTTTCCTCTTTCGGAGTTTAATGATCAATATCATTAGCTCTCTCTTCATTAGGTGAAGTCAACTCCGAAACAACTTCCAGTGCTGCGCCACTCGCCATTTCATGAAGAGAAGGTTCAATAACCTCTTCGAGTTCTACCTTCCGACTGCTCACACCTTTTGCGAGAAACTCCTTCTCAAGAAAGGATCCATTCTTGGCAACAAAAACCTTGCCCTCAGATCTGTGATAGAAGGTGTACCCAATCGTTTCCTTAGGGTATCCTATGAAGACGCATTTTTCTGCTTTGGGTTCGAGTTTATCCGGTTGAAGTTTCTTCACATAAACATCGCATCCCCAAACTTTAAGAAATGACAGCTTAGGTTTGTTTCCAAACCATAATTCATACGGTGTCGTTTCAACGGATTTAGATGGTGCCTGATTTAAAGTGAATGTAGCTGTTTCCAGTGCATAACCCCAAAATGACAGTGGCAAGTCAGTCAGAGACATCATAGATCGAACCATATCCAATAAGGTACGATTACGACGTTCCGACACCATTACGTTGTGGTGTTCCGACAGGCGTGAGTTGTGAAACTATTCCACACTCTTTCATGTGTGTGCTAAACTCGTAACTTAGATACTCTCCTCCACGGTCAGACCATAGAAATTTGATCTTTCTATTACGATGATTTTCCACTTCATTCTGAAATTCCTTAAACTTTTCAAAAGTTTCAGACTTGTGTTTCATCAAATAGATATACCCGTATCTACTCAAATCATCCATGAAAGTAACAAAATAATGATATCCACCTTGTGCCGACACACTCATTGGTCCACACACATCAGTATGTATGATTTCCAATAGATCTGTCGCCCGTTCCATTGAACCGGAAAACGATGTTCTAGTCATCTTGCCCATAAGGCATGGCTCACATGTATCAAATGATTCAAAATCAAGTGATTCCAAAAGTCCATCAGAATGAAGTTTCTTCATGCGTTTAACGCTAGTATGACCTAGACGGCAGTGCCACATATATGCAGATATATCATCATCAAGTTTAATCTTTTTAGCATTAACATTATGAATGTGCATAATATTACTATCGAGATCCATCAGAAATAAACCATTCAACATAGGTTCATGACCATAAAAGATATTATCCATATAAATCGAACAACCATTGTTTTCAGATTTAAACGAATAACCACTTTGCATCAAACATGATCCGGATACAATGTTCATGCTAAGTGCAGGCACCAAATAACAATTATTTAGGTTTATGACTAATCCCGATGGCATATGGAGAGGCAGTGTTCCGACGGCGATCACATCAACTCTTGATCCATTGCCAACCCGCATTGTGACCTCATCCCTTGCTAGTTGTCACTTGTTCCACAGCCCCTAAATTGAGTTACATATATTAGCAACCGATCTCGTATCAAATACCCAGGTGCTACTGCGAGTACTAGTCAAGTACACATCAATAACATGTATATCACATATACCTTTGTTTGCCTTGCCGAACTTCTTGTCCGCCAAATACTTGGGGCAGTTGCGCTTCCAATGGCCAGTCCCCTTGCAATAGTAGCACTCGGTATCGGACTTAGGGCCAGCTCAGGGTTTCTTTTCAGGCGTGGCAACAGATTTGCCACCCTTCTTTCCCTTGTGCTTGCCTTTCTTGTCCTTCTTGAAACCGGTGGTCCTATTGATCATCAACACTTGATGTTCTTTCCTAATCTCAACTTCTGCAGTCTTAAGCATTGACAGAAGCTCGGGAAGAGTCTTCTTCATGCCCTGCATATTATAGTTCATCACGAAGCTCTTCTAGCTAGGTGGCAGAGATTGGAGAACACAATGTATGCCTAAGTCAATGGGAATCGTTATTCCCAAGGACACAAGCTTATCGGCGTACCCAGACATTTTGAGTACATGCTCACTAACGAAGTTGTTCTCCTCCATCATGCAGCTAAAGAACTTTTCAGTAGCATTATAACTCTCTACGCCAGCATGGGTATCGAAAATCATTTTCAATTCTCCCATGGTATCAAAAGCATTGCCATTTTCGAAACGCTTTTGAAGTTCTGGCTCTAGCCCATACAGTATGCCGCAATGAACTAAGTTGTGGTCCTCCTGACGAGTCACATAGACATTCTTTTCTTCGTCAGGGGCATCAGGAGCTGGTCGGGGGCCTAGCGGCGCATCTAGCACATATTGCTTTTGTGCAGCAGTGAGGAGAATCCTCAAATTCATAACCCAGTTGGTGAAGTTGCTACCATTCGCAGCAAGTTTCTCTTTCTCCATGAACACATTGAAATTAAAAGCAGGTGGTGCCATCTACAACAGAATTGGTAAAGTTTATTTAGACTAAGTTTATGATATATTGAGTTCAGCTAATCCAAATTACTAATGAACTCCCACTCAAAAACGACATCCCTCGTGTCCTTTTGGTGATTACATGAACCAAATCCACTACACCAAGTCCGATCATCACGTGAGTCGGTGTAGCTTCAAAGGAGAGCATCTATATGGGCATCATATCAAGCATATGACTCATGCTTAACCTTTCGGTCCGTGTTCCGAGGCCATGTCTGTACATTCTAGGCTCGCCAAGTAAGAACCTTAGTACTCGCATGTGTAAAACTGTCTTACACCCGTTGTATGAAAGCGTAGAGTCGAGTACACCCGATCATCACGTGATGTCTCGAAACACGATCCATATAACGGTGCATACTCAAGGAAGAACACATTTTATCTTGATATCTAAATGAGGGATCATCTTACAATGCTACCAAAAGCGCCAAACTAGCAGTATAAGATGCTAACATCTAGTGTGTAAAGTGAGATGATATGGTCCATGCATTTGATCTCTATCATTTGCATCGTGGTATGATCTCTATCATTCCTTTGTGTGTAAGGCCAAGGTCTATGGAACTTACACATTGAATGTGTTGTAAGAGTATCTATCATACATCTACTTACAACAATACCATATCAATACACTACCCCAACAACGATCTAAACTAGACGCCTCTAATTTATCAATTGCAAGTTTTACGTGGCTTAGGGCTTTCAGAGATAGAACCGTTCTCACCTACGAACATGAACCACAAGGAGGATAACTAAGTTATTAGCAACTCGTTGTAAATCAGATATTGACTATAGTAGGAGAAACATACACCCTCCAGCCACTTATGCAAAACAAGTTGCATGTCAGTCGTGGAACCGGTCTCATGTACGATGACATGTAAGGTTGGTCCGGGCCGCTTCATCCCACTATGCCACCAATATCCAAAATACATAGAAGATGCAATAACATGATCATCATCACCCACATATAAACATGTGTGTACTACCCGTGCAAAGCACCTACGCATAGATCAGGCTCTGATACCACTGTTGGGTCCGCAGCATAGAAAACAAAAATTTTCCTACGGTGTGAACTACACGCCAAGATCTATCTACTAGGTACAAAGCAACGGGTGGACATACATCCAACGAGAACTTACCCTCGAAGACAACGAGTTTTGTTAACGAGTAGGAACTCGTGGTTGATGTAGTCGTACACTTGCCGATCTCAAGATCGTGAGGAAGTCCGAGCGCCGCAACTCAGCAGCACATCCGTACTCGCACACACGTTCAAGCCACCGGACAACCTCCACCTCCTCGCTCTAGTGATCCAGCGGAAGCAGCAACTCCTTCCAGACGAAATGCCACCGGGAACATGTATCTCGCTAATCCGAGACCATGGGGGAATAATTCTAGAGGGGGAGAGAGATCCTTCACAAGGAGGTGTGAGGATGAAGGAGGAATGGGTGGCCTTTTATAGGAGGAGGGGGTGCCCCTCCTCTCCATGGCCGGCGCATGGGGTGACCCCTCACCTCCCCCATTCATGTGGTGGTAACCCCTCCACATTAAAATGCCTCTTCACATTCCCTTTTAAAGTCTCCACTTTAAATGCATTAAAATTCTCCAAGTTTAATGCTCTCTCATTTAAGAAAACTCTTTTATTAAATTTATTCAGAATTTTTTTTAATTACTTTAATTAACAAACATTCACATATAGCCCCTTGAAATATTTCAATATCACATGCAGAATCACTTTCTGCAATTTCACCCGAAACAATTTCTGGTTTCTATTGAAACAATTCCTGCGCTTTGCAATTCTTTCATCTGAAACATATGTGCTCCAAAATGGTGTCCGGTAACTCTTAAGTGTGTCACCCTACGGTTCGCGAATAATGCAGACATGATCGAGACCCTTCTCCGATCAATAATCAGCAGCGGGACCTGGAGATCCGTACTGACTCCTACACATTCAATAATGACTTCTGTGATCGTGAGAACCTTTAACGCTTGTAACTAAATCCCTTTGTCTCGTGATATATTACATGTCCGAGATTCGATCATCGGTATCTCCATACCTAGTTTGATCTCGTTACCGACATGCACTATTTTCTCGTTCCAGTGATATAACATTCTAGTGATCACATCACTTGCTTGCAAGCTATCTCAATGTGATATCACCGAGAGGGCCCAGAGTATATCTATCCATCATCAGGATTGACAAATTCCACTCTTGATCCATGAGCCTCAACATAACACTTTCGTAGTACTGAACCCATCTTTATAGTCACCCTGTTACGGTGTGATGTTTGATGTTATCAAGATACTCTTCAGGTGTTAGCAATTAACATGATCTCATGGTCTAAGGATAAAGATTACTTCATATGATGTTATAGCAATATAAACATAATGACTTGATTGTAATGCTATACTTCGGATGAATGTTCATCACATCATTCCACCAATGGTGTGACCTTGTTATTAACAACATCCAATGTCCATGATCAGGAAACCTTGATCATCTTGTTAATCAACAAGCTAGTCTATAAGAGAGGCATAACTAGGAACCCTTTTTGTTTATTAAACACACATGTATTGATGTTTCCGATCAATACAATTCTAGCATGCAAAATAAACATCTATCATATATAAGGAATACATAATAACAACTTGCCTCTCAGGGCATATTTCCTTCAACCACTTCCCAGCGTCGCCGCCCTTTCTCTCTGCGAGCTCGTCAGAGCACGCCAAAGCGCGATAGCCGCCAGCACGCAGCAGACCGTCCCTTGACCCCATGCGACGCACGCCACTCCGCCTCGACCCCAGCACCCCGCTAGACACGGCCGTGCAACGCCTCGCGACCCACAGTCGCCCTGCATGCCGTCGCGCATCGCCTCTATCTCCCAGAGCGTGCAATGCTCCCGACCATATGCCACCGCCCCTAGCTACGCCATTAAGCCGTAGAGCACCGCCAGGAGGCAAGCCACCGTCCGCCTATGCCTCCCATGCCGATAGCACCCTGTATCATCGTCACCGATGAGCTCGCCGTCGCCCCCTCGGTACCCTCCTTGAGCCTATATAAGGAGGCTTTCCCCAGCCTCAATCTCCACACCATTTGACTCCCCTCTCACTCCCAGTCCTTCCCCACCTCTCGCCGGAGCAGCTCGAGCACCAGGCCATCGAAATTTCACCGGAGGCAGCCACTGCAGAGGAGGAGACGCTGCCATCAATTCCGTCCACCGCAGCCCCTGCCGTGACCTCGCCTGAGTCCGCCGTCGCTGTCCAGTTCGATCGCCCCCCTCGCCGCACTAGCTGGAGCCTTGGTACGTCCCCAGTAGACCCCCATCGGCCGTTTAGGGTTCGGTCTCACCGGCGACGAGTCCGTCGTCGACGACGACTATGAGCCGTTGATCCGCGTTATAATCGTGTGGCCCAGATCGCTAGATACCTTTTCAGGTTTTAAGTCTCGCTGACAAGCGGGACCAGCCTGTCAGCCGCCCTCTGCGCCGCTGAGCGTCACTGGGACGGCCCATTTCTTTTCCCGCACGACCCAGTTAATTCAAATTTAGGTTTTCTATTTTAGTTTAAACTCATTTTTGTCCCTTAGTTCAAAAATCAATTCAGGAAGATTTAGTTATACCATTTTGTCGTTCTATGGCATGAGATTGAGATTAGCATCCCACCTTAGTGAACACTCTTAACTTAGTAGTTTAGAGCTAAACTAAAACTTGAGTCACTTTAGATGGGAATACTTGGTGAAAATGAATTGTGAAAACCTTGGAATGATGAGTCATTCTATTGAGATGTTTTGACATGTGCTGAGAAACACAAATGGTTTATGATGATGAAAATGTTGAGGCATGAGCCTTAGCCCTTTTACAAAACTGATGGTTGGGTTCAGATGCGATACCATTCCAATTTTACCGTATAACCACAATACCTGAATTGGGTAAGGCTTAGCCAGAAGTTTATATGCATTAGTATTAGTTCCCTCGTGGGAGAGGTTTGAGCTGAGGCTACCTCTCAATGTTGTCCACCTATGCAGTGCCCAAGATGACATATGGTCATGGTTGGGAGGCCATGACCATAGGAGAGGTGCTTATACTAGAGTGTGTCAAGGAAAGGTTATGTTTGATTATCTGCATACTAAGTATGATGATTCAGGGTTATTCCTGACAGATGTATCGAATCTTGTGGTGAAAGTGTACCACCTCTATAGAGTGTCAAACTATTCGAATAGCCGCGTCCGCGGTTATGGACAGTTAGAGTGGCCATACTGTTCCATTGTCAGATGTGTTCGAAACAACTTATGAAATGAATTGTGACATGACTTGACCACAACAGAGTTGTGATTATGACACTAGTTTCCCAACTTAAGTGATTCTAGAACTTTATTTTATCTTTCTTTGTTTCTGAACTCAGCTTAGGTTTCAAACTTAACTTTACAAATAGACTTAGACTTAGCATTTTCCTACTAGAACTATCGTACTTGTCTTTACTATTAAAAGGAAGTTAGTGATCGTAGGTCGCCCTCAAACATCAAACATTGGAGCAATCTGGACCATCAAATCGTTCTCACTAAACATCAAGACAATCAAGACCACTCAATCATGTGGACCTGAGAAAACACTTTCCTTACTACAATCATGGTAATCAATCAATCAATCATACCCAAACATGTAAAGAAAACGACAATCACCTTACGTCCGCAGGAAAGTAATCACGGTAATTAATGGTAGTATTTTTTCCACATTAAGCTGGGCTTAGGAGAACCTGGTCCCATCGTTTCTTAATATTTTTCTACCGGTTTCTTTTGTGACTGGGCTAGAAAAACTACACTGCTGCCAGTTTGACAGCCGACAAGATAGTTATATATCAAGAAAAAAACTAGGATCGTACATATCAGGGAGTTATGTTCCTGCCTTGTAGCGGCGCTAGGCGAATAATTTTCTGGTCGCTTCCAATTCTTTGAAGTTGTAGCCATTGTTCTACTGCATTGAGGCAGATTCTGCCGCGGCACACGGCTAGAGATTGCCGTATTGGAGCGAGGGTGATGAGATGATATATGCCTCTAGCGGGGCTGGAGGACAGAGTAGAATGATCGCTGGGCTCGCAGGGACTGTGAGAGATCAGTCGACAAGTTGTGGGAAGGTGAAAGATCAGGCGACATGCGAGACTTGTGGAGCTGGGGTGTGTGAAAATCACACGAATTTGGAAGGACGCAAATTGGATTTTGGAGGTCCGCATGGCATCGATTGATTCAATTACTTTAGGAGATTTGGGAGGGGGTGGACGTCAGTTCTTGGGGCATCCGTGAAAGTGGTAATAGTCAAGGTGCTTCGGTCAGTTCGAGGGACCGAGAGCCAAGACCGAAGTCACATAAATAATTTCAGTTTTTTAGATCTACTAATCGAAAACACTACCGAGAAAATCGGTTTCCGCCTTATCGGGTTCGGTCCGGATCAATTTGGTTCGCAAAATCGGTTTTCAGGTTATGTTCCCACCCCCTAGCATCAACCCAGGGACTTGACGCTACCTTCTTCGGCATCGTCATCGGTCCAACCTCGAGTGTCGCAAGCAGTCGTCTCCGTGTCGTCATATGCCACTGACGCTTGGACAACCAAACCACGATGACTTCAATGGCGGTGGCACCATCAAGTACGTCCATACATGACATCAAGCTTGCAGTTACATGGACGTCTCCGTTTGTTCCTGTTATTGATTTTCTTTTTTCTCCGTGTGTTAGCTAGATCAATCAAATTTGTGGCGGCTGGCAACGAGCCATCCCTCATGGTGTACAACGGCACATAGGATAACGTCACCGTGCCTCCGCAAAAGAACATCTAGCACGCTCTCAACGACGCGAGGCACGGGTCGGCGATCAAGACGATGGTGCCTGTGAATGCCGACTTGTATGACTCACCAGCGAGCAACCCTGTCCCCTCGTGGGGAAGTTCCATGACCGACATGGTTAAGTTCCTCAACCAAAGTAGGGCGCTGCTCAGTGTTAACATTACATGTTCCTCATGCTCTACATCCAATGATGACTTCCCCATAGACTACACCTTCTTCGACTGCGCCCCGCCAAAGCCTATCATCGACAGTGGCATCACGTACACCAACGTGTCCGTCACCAACTTCGACACGCTTGTCTTGGCGCTCGATACAATCATGCTCGGAGACCTGCCGGCCGTGATCGGCGAGGTCTACTAGCCGACGGAAGGTGACAAGCACACCACGGTGTCATACATGCAGATGTTTTACGCCGATCTACCCAAGCTGTTAGCGGCACGGCAGGGCACGCTGCTCTTTTTTTTCTTTTTTTAGCCGACGGAAGGCGACAAGCACACCACGATGAACACGGCACGACAGGGCACGCTGCTGTTAGTGGCACGGCAGGGCACGCTGCTCTGGCTGTGCGCATGTTCCAGGTGTACTTGTTTGGGCTCATGGACAAGAACGCCAAGAGTGATACACCCGGAAAATTCGAGCGACACTAGGCCATATATTCGACGGGCATCCCAAGTTCCTGCTGGACATGCAGCGCAACGGGCGTCTGGCCATGTCGGCGCCGGCCAGGGCGTGCAGTACCTACCGTGGTGGTGGAGTGTGTTGAACCCGAACGACACCAACACGACGGCGCCGGACAACGTCGGCTACGCGTGCTCGCGCGTCGACTGCACGACACTCGGATACGGTTGCAGCTGCAGTGCGCTGGACGCGGCCGGGAACGCCTCCTACACTTCCAACATCTACTACGAGGCGTGGGTGGAGGTGGCATCGGTGTGCGACTTCCAGAGGCTCGCCGTGTTCACCGACAAGGATGTGTCCCAGCCCCTGCTACTTCAGCTAGAGGTCGCAGAGTCGTGCGCGACGGTTGAGATCGTGGCCGCGGATTCCACGCCCCCATCTCGGTGCCCGGCGCGGGTGGCTCCTGTCGTGGTTGTGCTAGCTTTGGTGCTCGTGTTGGTCCCATCGTAAGGCGACGGAATAATTCAGCGTATGTAGGTCTTTAGATATGTGGCACTTTGAAAATTTTGTACGCTAATTAAATTGGTTGATTATTTTTTGAGAGAAATTAAATTGGTCATTGTTTCTGCTCAATTATCAGAGTAGTTATACATAAGTCAGTCAATCACGGTCTAGAAACAGAGAAAAAATAAATATCAGAGCGACGTAGTATCACTCTAACCAAAAAACCATTATATGTCCATACAACACCAATGTTCAACTGTTAGTGCTTGTAAGTCTTCCAAAATAAAGAAAGTTCTTGTCATTAATGTTGTACTACCATAGTTGTATTGCTCGATCAAAAGAAATATGGTTGTATTTTTTTATCAAGTTATCAGAGGGACAGAAAATTCAGAGCCCAGTTGCAGCAACCAAAAAGCACTACTACAAATCTACAATACGGAGATTCATTTTTTTCAAATGTTCTAAAATAAATTTAGAACCTTTTGTTTCTTTACTTTGAAAATTTTGTGTTGGTTCATCCAACATGCACGGTGGGTATTCTATCTTGTATATTTTAATTTTGTCCACATAAAACACATATACTAATAATAAGTAATATTTGTGCAAGATGTTACGAACTGAGAAAGAATTTTCTTTGGTGCACTTGCTTAGGTATCATGAAATTGAAGCAGAGCATTCGGCCCATTGTATGGCAATACGTTAAGAGCATCAAGGAGTAGAAAATAGTTAATAAAATCAATTAGCTTGAGTGCTTATTTCATATCCGAATGATGTCAAATTAAACATGTTATCAAATATTATAGTTTTTTGGAGTATCTTGTAGCTATCTTTTCAATACATGTTATTTTGGAACACATTGTATTGATATATTGCGGGAAAAAATAGGGACCGTAGCAACGCACGGGCATTCAGCTAGTTAGTGTTAGTTTGCGAGTACTTAAAGAGTACTCATGACTTTGTCCCTGGCTATTCCTGTGGCCAGACTATGAACGAGATTACCAAGATGAAGGACAGCAGGATGGCTATGATAACTAGGATCATCTCCCATCGTTAGCATTGTCTGTGACTCTGAAGATGGACCCCACCGCTACGCTATTTATTCTGCTACTTGATTGTACTAAGACTGGATCATGAGATCCTTTATTTGTGTAAGACCTTATTATGGTTTGTAATGGATGATGTACTATGATATCCAATCTATTATGTCTCACAAAAATGGTAATCCTAGGATTGCGATGTATGGCATAACAAGCATCTGGGATTAAAAATCCGGGTGTTGACACAATGACACTAGTGGATCCACAGGTGGATTATGAAAAGAACACACATGCAATGAACTCTGGTGGATCCATATGCAATGACACTGGTGGATCAAAGTGTGGCCTCTGAAGAGAACACACATTTCAATGACACTGGTAGATCCATATGTGGTTTGTGAAAAGAACATACATCCAGTGAATAGATGTGGTTAATGAGAATAACACACATGCAATGACACTGGTGGATCCATATATGGTTAATGAAAATAACACACATGCAATGACTCTAGTTGTTGTAATAAAAAGAACACACATGCAATGACACTGGTGGATCCATATGTGGTCTCTGAAAAGAACAGACATACAATGACACTGCTAGATCCATATGTGGTCTGTGAAAATAATAGTCATGAAATGACTCTAGGTGTGGTTAATGAAAGAATACACATTTCAATGACAATGGTGGTTCCATATGTGGTTTGTGAAAAGAGCACACATGCAATGACTCTAGCTGTGGTTAATGAGAAGAACACACATGCAATGACACTGGTGGATCGATATGTGGTTAATGAAAATAACAAACATGCAATGACTCTAGTTGTTGTTAATAAAAAGAACACACATTCAATGACACTGGTGGATCCATCTGTGGTCTGTGAGAAGAATATACATGAAATTACTCTAGATGTGGTTAACCAAAGAATACACATTTCAATGACAATGGTGGTTCATATGTGTTTTGTGAAAAGAACAGACATGAAATGACTCTAGCTGTGGTTAATGAGAAGAACACGCAGGCAATGACAATGGTGGGTCCATAAGTGGATTGTGAAAAGAACACACATGTAATGAACTCCAGTTGATGTTAATAAAAAGAACACACATGCAATGACACTAGTGGATCTGTAGGTGGATTGTGAAAAGAACACACATGCATTGAACTCTGGTGGATCCATATGCAATGACACTGGTGGATCCATGTGTGGTCTCTGAAAAGAACACACATTTCAATGACACTGGCGGATCCATATGTGGTTTGTGAAAAGAACATACATCCAGTGACTCTAGTTATGAGTAATGAGAAGAACACATATGCAATGACACTAGTGCATCCATATGTGGTTAATGAAAATAACACACATGCAATGACTCTAGTTGTGGTTAATGAAAAGAACACACATGCAATGACACCGGTGGATCCATAGGTGGATTGTGAAAAGAACACACATGCAATGACTCTAGTTGTTGTTAATAATAAGAACACACATGATATGACACGGTGGATCCATATGTGGTCTCTAAAAAGAATAGACATGCAATGGTGGATCCATATGTGGTCTGTGAAAAGAACACACATGCAATGACATAAGATGTGGTTAATGAATGAATACACATTTCAATGACAATGGTGGTTCCGTATGTGGTTTGTGAGAAGAACACACATGCAATGACTCTAGCTGTGGTTGATGAAAAGAACACACATTTCAAGGACAATGGTGGTTCCATATGTGATTTCTGAAAAGAACACACATGCAATGACTCTAGTTGTGGTTAATGAGAAGAACACACATGCAATGACACTGGTGGGTCCATATATGGTCTATGAAATGAACAGACATGCAATGACTCTGGTGTATCCATATGTGGTGTCTGAAAAGAACACACATGAAATGACACTAGATGTGGTAAATGAAAGAATACACATTTCAATGACAATGGTGGTTCCATATGTGGTTTGTGAAAAGAACACACATGCAATGACTCTAGCTGTGGTTAATGAAAAGAATACACATGCAATGACTCTAGTGGATGCATAGGTGGATTGTGAAAAGAACACACATGCAATGACACTGGTGGATTCATATGTGGTCTCTGAAAAGAACACACATGCAATGACACTGGTGGATCCATATGTGGTCTCTGAAAAGAATACACATGCAATGACACTAGTGGATCCATATGTGGTCTGTGAAAAGAATAGTCATGAAATGACTCCAGATGTGGTTAATGAAAGAATAAACATTTCAATGACAATTGTGGTTCCATATGTGGTTTGTGAAAAGACACACATGCAATGACTCTAGTTGTGGTTAATGAGAAGAACACACATGCAATGACACTAGTGGATCCATAGGTGGATTGTATAAAGAACACGCATGCAATGAACTCTGGTGGATCCATATGCAATGACACTGGTGGATCCATGTGTGGTCTCTGAAAAGAACACACATTTCAATGACACTGGTGGATCCATATGTGGTTTGTGAAAAGAACATACATCTAGTGACTCTAGATATGGTTAATGAGAAGAATACACATCCAATGACACTGGTGTATCCATATGTGGTTAATGAAAATAACACGCATGCAATGACTAGTTGTTGTTAATAAAAAGAACACACATGCACTGACACTGGTGGATCCATATGTGGTCTCTGAAAAGAACAAACATACAATGACACTGCTGGATCCATATGTGGTCTATGAAAAGAATAGTCATGAAATGACTCTAGATGTGGTTAATGAAAGAATACACATTTCAACGACAATGGTGGTTCCATATTTGGTTTGTGAAAAGAACACACATGCAATGACAATGGTTGTTCCATATGTGGTTTGTGAAAAGAACATACATCCAGTGACTCTAGATGTGGTTAATGAGCAGAAAACACATGCAATGACACTGGTGGATCCATATGTGGTTAATGAAAATAACACACATCCAATGACTCTAGTTGTTGTTAATAAAAAGAACACACATGTAATGACACTGGCGGATCCATATGTGGTCTCTTAAAAGAATACACATGTAATGACACAAGTGGATCCATATGTGGTCTGTGAAAAGAATAGTCATGAAATGACTCCATATGTGGTCTCTGAAAAGAACGCACATTTCAATGACTCTAGTGGATCCATATATGGTTTGTGAAAATAATACACATGCAATGACTCTAGCTGTGGTTAATGAGAAGAACACACATGCAATGACATTGGTGGATCCATATGTGGTTAATGAAAATAACAAACATGCAATGACTCTAGTTGTTGTTAATAAAAAGAACACACATTCAATGACACTAGTGGATCCATCTGTGGTCTGTGAGAAGAATATACATGAAATTACTCTAGATGTGGTTAATCAAAGAATACACATTTCAATGACAATGGTGGTTCCATATGTGTTTTGTGAAAAGAACAGACATGAAATGACTCTAGCTGTGGTTAATGAGAAGAACACGCAGGGAATGACAATGGTGGGTCCATAAGTGGATTGTGAAAAGAACACACATGTAATGAACTCTAGTTGATGTTAATAAAAAGAAACACACATGCAATGACACTAGTGGATCCATAGGTGGATTGTGAAAAGAACACACATGCATTGAACTCTGGTGGATCCATATGCAATGACACTGGTGGATCCATGTGTGGTCTCTGAAAAGAACACACATGTCAATGACATTGGTGGATCCATATGTGGTTTGTCAAAAGAACATACCTCCAGTGACTCTAGCTGTGAGTAATGAGAAGAACACATATGCAATGACACTATTGGATCCATATGTGGTTAATGAAAATAACACACTTGAAATGACTCTAGTTGTGGTTAATGAAAAGAAAACACATGCAATGACACTGGTGGATCCATAAGTGGATTGTGAAAAGAACACACATGCAATGACTCTAGTTATTGTTAATAATAAGCACACACATGCAGTGACACTGGTGGATCCATATATGGTCTCTGAAAAGAACAAACACGCAATGACTCTGGTGGATCCATATGTGGTCTGTGAAAAGAACACACATGCAATGACACTAGATGTGGTTAATGAAATAATACACATTTCAATGACAATGGTGGTTCCATATGTGGTTTGTGAGAAGAACACACATGCAATGACTCTAGCTGTGGTTGATGAAAAGAACACACATTTCAAGGACAATGGTAGTTCCATATGTGGTTTGTGAAAAGAACACACATGCAATGAGTCTAGTTGTGGTTAATGATAAGAACACACATGCAATGACACTGGTGGGTCCATATGTGGTGTATGAAATGAACAGACATGCAATGACTCTAGTGTATCCATATGTGGTCTGTGAAAAGAACACACATGCAATGACACTAGAGGTGGTTAATGAAAGAATACACATTTCAATGACAATGGTTGTTCCATATGTGGTTTGTGAAAAGAACACACATGCAATGACTCTAGTTGTGGTTAATGAAAAGAATACACATGCAATGACTCTAGTGGATCCATAGGTGGATTGTGAAAAGAACACACATGCAATGACATTGGTGGATCCATATGTGGTCTCTGACAAGAACACACATGCAATGACACTGGTGGATCCATATGTGATCTCTTAAAAGAATACACATGAAATGACAATGGAGGATCCATATGTGGTCTGTGAAAACAATAGTCATGAAATGACTCCAGATGAGGTTAATGAAAGAATACACATTTCAATGACAATGGTCGTTCCATATGTGGTTTGTGAAAAGAACACACATGCAATGCCTCTAACTATGGTTAATGAAAAGAACACACATGCAATGACACTGGTAGATCCATATGTGGTTAATGAAAATAACACACATGCAATGACTCTAGTTGTTGTTAATAAAAAGAACACACATGCAATGACACTAGTGGATCCATATGTGGTCTATGAAAAGAATACACATTTCAATGACAATGGTGGTTCCATATGTGGTTTGTAAAAAGAACACACATGCAATGACTCTAGTTGTGGTTAATGAGAAGAACACACATGCAATAACACTGGTGGTTCCATATGTGGTTTGTGAAAAGAACACACATGCAATGACTCTAGCTATGGTTAATGAGAAGAACACACATGCAATGATGTTGGTGGATCCATAGGTGGATTGTGAAAAGAACACACATGCAATGGACTCTGGTGGATCCACATGCAATGACCTGGTGGATCCATGTGTGGTCTGTGAAGGGAGCACACATTTCAATGACACTAGTGGATCCATATGTGGTTTGTGAAAAGAACATACATCCAGTGACTCTAGATGTGGTTAATTACAAGAATACACATGCAATGACACTGGTGGATCCATATGTGGTTAATGAAAATAACACAAATGCAATGACTCTAGATGTTGTTAATAAAAAGAACACACATACAATGACACTAGTGAATCCATATGTGGTCTCTGAAAAGAATACACATGCAATGACACTGGTGGATCCATATGTGGTCTGTGAAAAGAATAGTCATGAAATGACTCTAGATTTGGTTAATGAAAGAATACACATTTCAATGACAATGGTGGTTCCATATGTGATTTGTGAAAAGAATAGACATGCAATGACTCTAGTTGTGGTTAATGAGAAGAACACTCAATCAATGACACTGGTGGATCCATATGTGGTTAATGAAAATAACACACAAGCAATGACTCTACTTGTTGTTAATAAAAAGAACACATATGCAATGACACTGGTGGATCCATATGTGGTATGTGAAGAGAACACACATGCAATGACACTGGTGGATCCATATGTGGTCTGTCAAAAGAATAGACATGAAATGACTCTAGATGTGCTTACTGAAAGAATACACATTTCAATGACAATGGTGGTTCCATATGTGGTTTGTGAAATTAACACACATGCAATGACTCTAGCTATGGTTAATGAGAAGAACACACATGCAATGACACTCGTGGTTCAATATGTGGTTTGTGAAAAGAACACTCATGCAATGACTCTAGCTGTGGTTAATGAGAAGAACACACATGCAATGACACTGGTGGATCCATAGGTGGATTGTGAAAAGAACACACATGCAACGAACTCTGGTGGATCCATATGCAATGACACTGGTGGATCCATGTGTGGTCTCTAAAAAGAACACACATTTCAATGACACTGGTGGATCCATATGTGGTTTGTGAAAAGAACATACATCTAGTGACTCTAGATGTGGTTAATGAGAAGAACACACATGCAATGATACTGGTGGATCCATATGTGGTTAATGAAAATAACACACATGCAATGACTCTAGTTGTTGTTAATAAAAAGAACACACATGCAATGACACTGGTGGATCCATATGTGGTCTCTGAAAAGAACAGACATATAATGACACTGTTGGATCCATATGTGGTCTGTGAAAAGAATAGTCATGAAATGACTCTAGATGTGGTTAATGAAAGAATACACATTTCAATGACAATGGTGGTTCCTCATTTGGTTTGTGAAAAGAACACACATGCAATGACAATGGTGGTTCCATATGTGGTTTCTGAAAAGAACATACATCCAGTGACTCTAGATGTGGTTAATGAGAAGAACACACATGCAATGACACTGGTGGATCCATATGTGGTTAATGAAAATAACACACATGCAATGACTCTAGTTGTTGTTAATAAAAATAACACACATGCAATGACACTGGTGGATCCATATGTGGTCTCTTAAAAGAATACACATGAAATGACACAAGTGGATCCATATGTGGTCTGTGAAAAGAATAGTCATGAAATGACTCCATATGTGGTCTCTGAAAAAAGAACACACATTTCAATGACACTAGTGGATCCATATGTGGTTTGTGAAAAGAATACACATGCAATGACTCTAGTTGTGGTTAATGAGAAGAACACACATGCAATGACACTGGTGGATCCATATGTGGTTAATGAAAATAACACACATGCAATGACTCTAGTTGTTGTTAATAAAAAGAACACACATGCAATGACACTGGTGGATCCATATGTGGTATGTGAAGAGAACACACATGCAATGACACTGGTGCATCCATATGTGGTCTGTGAAAAGAATAGACATGAAATGACTCTAGATGTGGTTAATGAAAGAATACACATTTTAATGACAATGGTATTTCCATATGTGGTTTGTGAAAAGAACACACATGCAATGACTCTAGCTATGGTTAATGAGAAGAACACACATGCAATGACACTGGTGGTTCCATATGTGGTTTGTGAAAAGAACCCACATGCAATGACTCTAGCTGTGGTTAATGAGAAGAACACACATGCAATAACACTGGTGGATCCATAGGTGAATTGTGAAAAGAACACACATGCAATGAACTCTGGTGGATCCATATGCAATGACACTGGTGGATCCATGTGTGGTCCCTGAAAAGAACACACATTTCAATGACACTTTTGGATCCATATGTGGTTTGTGAAAAGAACATACATCCAGTGACTCTAGATGTGGTTAATGAGAAGAACACACATGCAATGACACTAGTGGATCCATATGTGGTTAATGAAAATAACACACATGCAATGACTCTAGTTCTGGTTAATAAAAATAACACACATGCAATGACACAGGTGGATCCATATGTGGTCTCTGAAAAGAACAGACATACAATGACACTGCTAGATCCATATGTGGTCTGTGAAAAGAATAGTCATGAAATAACTCTAGATGTGGTTAATGAAAGAATACACATTTCAATGACAATGGAGGTTCCATATTTGGTTTGTGAAGAGAACACACATGCAATGACAATGGTGGTTCCATATGTGGTTTGTGAAAAGAACATACATCTAGTGACTCTAGATATGGTTAATGAGAAGAACACACCTGCAATGACACTGGTGGATGATACATTGCAAATGTATCTATAATTTTTGATGTTCCATGCTTGGTTTTATCCACTTCATTGTGTTTTGTTCCAACTTTGGAGTACTTTTCATATGATTTCTTGGACTAACCTATTAACATGAGCCATAGTGCCAGCTGCCTGTTTTCTGCTGTTTTTGGTTCCAGGAAAGTCAGAAAATGAATATTCTCGGAATTGGACGGAACAAAAGCAAAAGTACCTATTTTTACGAAAGGGGTCAAGTTCCAGAATATGAGACAGAGAGGGACCAGGGGGCCACCAGACCACCTGGCCGCACGGCCCAGCCTGGCCCGCGCAAGGGGGTGGTGAGGCCAGCCCTGGCACCACCACGGCCTCTCCTTCCGCCTATAAGTTGCCCTTGGGACGAAAACCCTAGGTACCCGATCAAAAATCCACGAAAGAATCTGTAGCCACTGTCATCTCCATTCCTAGATCGGGAGGGATCTGAAGCTCTTCCCGGCACCCTGCCGGAGAGGAGAATTCACCCTGGAGGCCTTATTCATCACCATGCAAGCCTCCGGTGTGATGCGTGAGTAGTTCATCCTTAGACTATGGATCCATGTAGTAGCTAGATGGCTGGTTTCTCCTCCTTTGTGCTTTCATGTTTAGATCTTGTGAGCTCCGTTCATGATCAAGATCATATATTTGTAATTCATACATGTTGTGTTTGCAGGGATCCGATGGATATTGAGATGCTATTTCAGATTGATTATTGATTCTACCATGTCTTTGTTATTTGAGATCTTGCATGCTTTCCATTGTTAGTAGCTATCTTGGCCAAGTAGATGCTAGCAACTCCAAAAGTTAGTATTTATGCTCGATAGTGGGTTCATGCCTCTGGTAATCTGGGGAAGTGATAGAAATCTCTAAGGTACTAGATGTGCTGTTGCTACTAGGGAGAAAACAGCAATCCTTTGTTCATAGAACAATCGTATTGTTTACTTTACACGCAGTTCGTAAAGCAATAATCTGTTGCTTGTAACTTAATACTGGAGGGGGTTTGGATGATAACCTGAAGGTGGATTATAAGTCATAGATGCAGTTGGATGGCGGTCTATGTATTATGTTGTAATGCCCAATCAAGTCTCAAAGGAGTCAAGATGATTAGTATATGCATGTATTGCTTTCTCGGTGTTTGTCAATTGCCCCGCTGTAATTTGTTCACCCAGCATGTTATCTATCTTAAGGAGAGCCACCTCTAGTGAACTATGGATCCCGGTCCTTTTTCTTTACAAACAATCTATAAACTGTTTCTGCTTTGTGTTTACTTTCTGCAAACTTTTACTTCTTTCCATTTGATACGTTTAATCCTTTGTTTTCCGCAAAACACGGTGAGATTGACAACCTCATCGCAAGTTGGGGACAAAGTTCTGTGGTTGTGTTGTGCAGGTCTCCACGTTGCTACTAGCACCGGTAGTGCGCCCTGCCAAAGCTCAGCTAGTAACACCTTTGGGGTGTTTCCTTGCTCCTACTGGTTCGATTAAACCTTGGTTCCATAACTGAGGGAAAACTTACTGCTGTGCTCATCGTACCTTCCTCTTGGGGTTCCCAACGAGCTCTACATTGAAAGTCGAGCGCATCAGGATTTTCTGGCGCCATTGCCGGGGAGTCAAGGACATCTTCACAAGGGGAGTCCCTCATAACCAATCTCTTTAGTTTGTTGTTTTTATTTTGCTTAGTTTCTTTTTGCTTTGTTTGCTTGTTTTGTTCTTCAAAAAACAAAAAAAATTAGTTTCACTTGTTTGCTTTCTTATTTGAAAACCCAAAAAAATGACTACTCTTGAAAACACTAAGTTGTGTGACTTCACTAGCACCAACAACAATGATTTTGTGAGCACACCTATTGCTCCACCTATGGCTGAAAATACTTTCTTTGAGATAAAACCTGCTTTGCTCAATCTTGTTATGATAAAACCTATAGCACCAACAACAATGATTTTATGAGCAATGACACTGGTGGATCCATATGTGGTCTCTTAAAAGAATACACATGCAATGAAATAAGTGGATCCATATGTGGTCTGTGAAAAGAATAGTCATGAAATGACTCCATATGTGGTCTCTGGAAATAACACACATTTCAATGACACTAGTGGAACCATATGTGGTTTGTGAAAATAATACACATGCAATGACTCTAGTTGTGGTTAATGAGAAGAACACACATGCAATGACACTGGTGGATCCATATGTGGTTAATGAAAATAACACACATGCAATGACTCTAGTTGTTGTTAATAAAAAGAACACACATGCAATGACACTGGTGGATCCATATGTGGTATGTGAAGAGAACACACATGCAATGACACTGGTGGATCCATATGTGGTCTGTGAAAAGAATAGACATGAAATGACTCTAGATGTGGTTAATGAAAGAATACACATTTCAATGACAATGGTGGTTCCGTATGTGGTTTGTGAAAAGAACACACATGCAATGACTCTAGCTATGGTTAATGAGAAGAACACACATGCAATGACACTAGTGGTTCCATATGTGGTTTGTGAAAAGAACACATATGCAATGATTCTAGTTGTGGTTAATGAGAAGAACACACATGCAATGACACTGGTGGATCCATAGGTGGATTGTGAAAAGAACACACATGCAATGAACTCTGGTGGATCCATATGCAATGACACTAGTGGATCCATGTGTGGTCTCTGAAAAGAACACACATTTCAATGACACTGGTGGATCCATATGTGGTTTGTGAAAAGAACATACATCCGGTGACTCTAGATGTGGTTAATGAGAAGAACACACATGCAATGACACTGGTGGATCCATCTATGGTTAATGAAAATAACACACATGCAATGACTCTAGTTGTTGTTAATAAAAAGAACACACATGCAATGACACTGGTGGATCCATATGTGGTCTCTGAAAAAGAACAGACATACAATGACACTGCTGGATCCATATGTGGTCTGTGAAAAGAATAGTCATCAAATGACTCTAGATGTGGTTAATGAAAGAATACACATTTCAATGACAATGGTTGTTCCATATTTGGTTTGTGAAAAGAACACACATGCAATGACAATGGTGGTTCCATATGTGGTTTGTGAAAAGAACATACATCCAGTGACTCTAGATGTGGTTAATGAGAAGAACACACATGCAATGACACTGGTGGATCCATATGTGGTTAATGAAAATAACACACATGCAATGACTCTAGTTGTTGTTAATAAACAGAACACACATGAAATGACACTGGTGGATCCATATGTGGTCTCTTAAAAGAATACACATGCAATGACACAAGTGGATCCATATGTGGTCTATGAAAAGAATAGTCATGAAATGACTCCATATGTGGTCTCTGAAAAGAACGCACATTTCAATGACTCTAGTGGATCCATATGTGGTTTGTGAAAATAATACACATGCAATGACTCTAGCTGTGGTTAATGAGAAGAACACACATGCAATGACATTGGTGGATCCATATGTGGTTAATGAAAATAACAAACATGCAATGACTCTAGTTGTTGTTAATAAAAAGAACACACATGCAATGACACTGGTGGATCCATATGTGGTCTGTGAAGAGAACACACATGCAATGACACTGGTGGATCCATATGTGGTCTATGAAAAGAATAAACATGAAATGACTCTAGATGTGGTTAATGAAATAATACACATTTTAATGACAATGGTGATTCCATATGTGGTTTGTGAAAAGAACACACATGCAATGACTCTAGCTGTGGTTAATGAGAAGTACACACATGCATTGACACTGGTGGATCCATAGATGGATTGTGAAAAGAACACACATGCAATGAACTCTGGTGGATCCATATGCAATGACACTGGTGGATCCATATGTGGTCTGTGAAAAGAATAGTCATGAAATGACTCCATATGTGGTCTCTGAAAATAACACACATTTCAATGACACTAGTGGAACCATATGTGGTTTGTGAAAATAATACACATGCAATGACTCTAGTTGTGGTTAATGAGAAGAACACACATGCAATGACACTAGTGGATCCATATGTGGTTAATGAAAATAACACACATGCAATGACTCTAGTTGTTGTTAATAAACATAACACACATGAAATGACACTGGTGGATCCATATGTGGTCTCTTAAAAGAATACACATGCAATGATACAAGTGGATCCATATGTGGTCTATGAAAAGAATAGTCATGAAATGACTCCATATGTGGTCTCTGAAAATAACACACGTTTCAATGACACTAGTCGATCCATATGTGGTTTGTGAAAAGAATACACATGCAATGACTCTAGCTGTGGTTAATGAGAAGAACACACATGCAATGACACTGGTGGATCCATATGTGGTTAACGAAAATAACACACATGCAATGACTCTAGTTGTTGTTAATAAAAAGAACACACATGCAATGACACTGGTGGATCCATATGTGGTATGTGAAGAGAACACACATGCAATGACACTGGTGGATCCATATGTGGTCTGTGAAAAGAATAGACATGAAATGACTCTAGATGTGGTTAATGAAAGAATACACATTTCAATGACAATGGTGGTTCCGTATGTGGTTGTGAAAAGAACACACATGCAATGACTCTAGCTATGGTTAATGAGAAGAACACACATGCAATGACACTAGTGGTTCCATATGTGGTTTGTGAAAAGAACACATATGCAATGACTCTAGCTGTGGTTAATGAGAAGAACACACATGCAATGACACTGGTGGATCCATAGGTGGATTGTGAAAAGAACATACATGCAATGAACTCTGGTGGATCCATATGCAATGACACTGGTGGATCCATGTGTGGTCTCCGAAAAGAACACACATTTCAATGACACTGGTGGATCCATATGTGGTTTGTGAAATGAACATACATCCGATGACTCTAGATGTGGTTAATGAGAAGAACACACATTAAATGACACTGGTGGATCCATCTGTGGTTAATGAAAATAACACACATGCAATGACTCTAGTTGTTGTTAATAAAAAGAACACACATGCAATGACACTAGTGGATCCATATGTGGTCTCTGAAAAAGAACAGACATACAATGACACTGCTGGATCCATATGTGGTCTGTGAAAAGAATAGTCATCAAATGACTCTAGATGTGGTTAATGAAAGAATACACATTTCAATGACAATGGTTGTTCCGTATTTGGTTTGTGAAAAGAACACACATGCAATGACAATGGTGGTTCCATATGTGGTTTGTGAAAAGAACATACATCCAGTGACTCTAGATGTGGTTAATGAGAAGAACACACATGCAATGACACTGGTGGATCCATATGTGGTTAATGAAAATAACACACATGCAATGACTCTAGTTGTTGTTAATAAATAGAACACACATGAAATGACACTGGTGGATCCATATGTGGTCTCTTAAAAGAATACACATGCAATGACACAAGTGGATCCATATGTGGTCTATGAAAAGAATAGTCATGAAATGACTCCATATTGAAGGGTTTCGTAGCATAGTAAATCAAAGTTTTCTACGGAAGCGAACAGAAGGAAAGCCAAGATCTAATCTAGGAGATGCAAACAACGAGAGAGATTGGATTAGATCTTCATACCCTTGAAGATTCGCACAGCGGAACGTTCGTCGGAACGTGGGTGATGTAGTCGTACTCGCTTCTCCTCCTCGCGATCTGATCCGATCTAGCACCACAAGTGGCGGTGCCTCCGTGAGATGCACACGTGCAGCACCTCGACGTCTCCTCCTTCCTCGGACCAGCAAGTATGGTGGAGAGATGGATTGGATCTACAACACGACGGCGTGGTGTATATGGTGGAGAATTTCTGCAGCAGGGCTTTGCCCACAAACAGTCGGGAGGGAGAGAGGAGGGCAGCAGGGCAACTAGGGTTTGGAGGAAAGGTGTGTGGGAGGGGGCGCCCTAGCCCTCTATATATAGAGGGGGAGGGGGCGGCCAACCCTAGCCCCTCCTCCAAGCCTTGGGCCGGCGGCCAAGGGAGGAAGGAGTGGGGGGCTAGGATTCTATCTCCAGTTTAAACGATTTAAACTTTCCCTTATCTAGAAATTCTATCTCTAGTTTAAACGATTTAAACTCTCTAGGATCGGCTGGGCCCTATGGGGCCTTGTGCCCCTGGCCCAATGCGGCCAGGACACTCCCTCATAGGCCCATGCCCCCTCCCGGAAGGTGGGACCACGTTGGCCCCCTTCCGGAAGGTTCTAGAAGCTTCCGGTACAATACCGATTAATCTGGAACAATTCCGAACTCCAAAAACTGCACTGCCTTATATGAATCTTATTCTCCGGACCACTCCGGAACCTCTCGTGATATCCCGGATCCCATCCGAGACTCTGAAAAAATTCATAAACCAATTATCCAATCTATCCTAGCGTCGAGACACGTTAAGTGTGTGACCCTGCGGGATCGAGAATATGCAGACATGATCTTCTATCAATAATCAACAGCGGGGTCTGGGCACCCATATTGACTCCCACACATTCATCGATGATCATATCGGATGAACCACGATGCCAGGATTCAATCAATCCCATATATATATTCCCTTCGTCTCGCGATATTTTACTTGCCCGAGATTCGATCGTCGGTATCGTCATCCCTAGTTCAATCTCGTTCACAGCAAGTACTTTACTCGTTCCGTAATCCGATATCACTTTGTGATTAACTCCTTAACCACATGCTTGCAAGCGGTGTTGATATCGATTACCGAGTGGGCCCGAAGCATATCTCTCCGACTTGGGAGGGACAAATCCCATCTCGATACATACAACCCAACAGATACTTTCCGATCACCTGAGAGACACCTTTATGATCACCCTCTCATAGGATGACGTTTGATGACCTCAAAGCTTTCTTACGATACCAGGGAGTTGTATTATCTCATGGTCTAAGGAATACAATATTTGACATGAGAAAAGCTTCGCAAAGACGAACACGATGAAACGATCTAATAGCTTTGCTTAGTTTGGGTCTGTCCACCATATCATTCTCCCAATGATATGATCTCATTATCAATTGACAACTCATGTCTATGGTTAGGAAACCTTAACCATCATTGATCAATGAGCTAGTCCATAGAGGCGTACTAGGGACACGGTGTTGTTCACAAACCACACAAGTATTAAAGTTTCCGCTTAATACAATTCTAGCATGGAATATAAACTTTATCATGAACAAGAATTATAATAATAACATCTTTATTATTGCCTCTAGGGCATAATTCCAACAGTCTCCCACTTGCACTAGAGTCAATAATCTAGTTTACATTTGGTAACAATCTCACACCCATGGCACTGAGGTGCTGATCATGTTTTACACGTGGAAGAGGTTTAGTCAATGGATCTGCGACATTCAGATTTGTATGTACTTTGCTGATCTTCAGATCTCCATCTGCTATATAATCTCGGATTATATGAAACTTGCGGTTGATATGCTTGGTCTTTGGATGATATCTTGGTTCCTTGGCGAGTGCTATGGCGCCAGTGTTGTCACACAATATCTCCAGTGGGTCCAATGCACTTGGAACCACGCCAAGCTCAGTGATGAAGTTCCTGATCCAAACTCCTTCACTTGACGCTTCTGCAGCAGCCATGTATTCCGCTTCTACTGTAGATCCCGCGATCACGCTTTGCTTGCAGCTTCTCCAGCTCACAGCTCCTCCATTCAAAATATACACGTATCCTGTCTGAGATTTACAATCATCCTTGTCGGTGTCGAAACTAGCATCGACGTAACCTTTTACGACGAGTTGTTCATCACCCCCATAGACTAAGAACATTTCTTTAGTCCTATTTAGGTACCTTAGGATGTTCTTCACGGCTGTCCAGTGTTCCACTCCTGGATCACTTTGATATCTGCTCGTCAAACTAAGAGCATTGGACACATCTGGTCTAGTACACAGCATGGCATACATGATGGAACCTATGGCCGAGGCATAAGGCACTTTGCTCATAGCTTCCCTATCATTTACCGTAGCTGGACACTGAGCCTTGCTCAATATCTTCCCTGACAACATAGGCACTGAACCTTTCAATGCCTTATCCATTCTGAACCTTTTCAGAACTTTTTCTAGGTATGTACTCTGGCTTAAAGCTATCAGGCGTCTTTGTCTATCTCTATAGATCTTGATGCCCAATATATAAGCAGCTTCACCTAGGTCTTTCATTGAAAAACACTTGTTCAAATAACTCTTCACATCGTTAAGCATGTTGATGTCATTTCCAATAATCAATATGTCATCCACATATAGTACCATAAACGTCACCGAGCTCCCACTCACTTTCTTGTAGATGCAAGCTTCGTAGAAATTTGGAACAAATCCAAAGCTCTTGATCACTTGATCAAAACGAAGGTTCCAACTCCGAGATGCTTGCTTCAGTCCATAAATGGAACGCTGAAGTTTGCATACTTTATCAGCATCCTTAGGATCGACAAAACCTTCGGGTTGCATCATATACAACTCTTCATCAATGTTGCCATTGAGGAAAGCAGTCTTGACATCCATTTGCCATATTTCATAATCATGAAACGCAGCAATTGCTAATAAAATCCGAATGGACTTAAACATCACTACGGGAGAGAAAGTCTCATCGTAGTCAACACCTTGAACTTGTCGAAAACCTTTCGCAACAAGCCGTGCTTTATAGACGGTAACATTACCATCCGCGTCCGTTTTCTTCTTGAAGATCCATTTGCACTCAACGGCCTTTCGGTCGCTAGGAGGGTCCACCAAAGTCCATACTTGGTTTTCGCTCATGGATCCCAATTCGGATTTCATGGCTTCTAGCCATTTCTCAGAGTCTGGGCTCATCATCGCTTCCTCATAGTTCGTAGGTTCGCTGTCTTCTACTAACAAGACAGTCAAGACAGGGTTGACGTACCACTCAGGAGGGGCACGCGACCTTGTCGACCTGCGACGTTCAGTAGCAGCATCGTCCGAAGCTTCATGATCCTTGTCATTAGCTTCCTCTATTGTTGGTGCAGGTGGCACTGGAACAATTTCAGGTGCTGCGCTACTCTCCAATTCAAGAGAAGGTTCAATAACCTCGTCTAGCTCTACTTTCCTCCCACTCACTTCTTTCGAGAGAAACTCCTTCTCAAGAAAGGAACCGTTCTTTGCGACAAACACTTTGCCTTCGGTTCTGTGATAGAAGGTATACCCAATAGTTTCCTTAGGGTATCCTATGAAGACGCATTTCTCCGCTTTGGGTTCGAGCTTGTCCGACATCAACTTCTTGACGTAAGCTTCGCATCCCCAAACTTTAAGAAACGACAACTTAGGTTTAGCACCAAACCACAGTTCATACGGTGTCGTCACAACGGATTTAGATGGAGACCTATTTAAAGTGAATGCAGCGGTTTCTAATGCATAACCCCAAAACGATAACGGCAAATCAGTAAGAGACATCATCGATCGGACCATATCTAATAGGGTTCGATTCTGGCGTTCAGACACACCATTGCGCTGTGGTGTTCCGGGTGGCGTGAGTTGTGAAACGATTCCACTTGCCTTGAGATGCATGAGAAAATCATAACTCAAATATTCGCCCCCACGATCGGATCGTAGAAACTTAATCTTTCTGTTACGATGGTTCTCCACTTCATTCTGAAATTCTTTGAACTTTTCAAACGTTTCAGATTTATGTTTCATTAAATAGATATACCCATATCTACTTAAGTCATCGGCAAAAGTGAGAAAATAGCGATATCCACCGCGCGTCGAAACACTCATCGGTCCGCATACATCGGTATGTATGATTTCCAACAAGTCCGTTGCTCGCTCCATCATACCGGAGAACGGGGTTTTGATCATCTTGCCCATGAGGCATGGTTCGCATGTGTCAAATGATTCAAAATCAAGAGACTCCAAAAGTCCATCAGAATGGAGTTTCTTCATGCGCTTTACACCAATATGACCTAGACGACAGTGCCACAAATAAGTAGTATTATCACTATCTACTTTGCATCTCTTAGCCTCAATGTTATGGATGTGTGTTTCATCCCTTTCGAGATTTAGAAGAAATAAACCATTCACAAGGGGTGCATGACCATAAAAGATGTTACTCATATAAATAGAACAACCATTATTCTCCGATTTAAATGAATAACCGTCTTGCAATAAACACGATCCAGAAATAATGTTCATGCTCAACGCAGGCACATAATAACATTTATTAAGGTTTAAAACTAATCCCGAAGGTAAAACTAAGGAGAGTGTGCCGACGGCCATCACATCAACTCTTGATCCGTTGCCAACGCGCATCGTCACCTCATCCCTCGCAAGCCGTCGACTATTCCGTAGCTCCTGTTTCGAGTTACAAATATTAGCAACTGAACCAGTATCAAATACCCAGGCACTACAACGAGGGCTAGTAAGGAAAACATCAATAACATGTATATCAAATATACCTTTGATGGTGCCAGCCTTCTTGTCCGCTAAGTACTTCGGACAGTTGCGCTTCCAGTGACCCTTGTCCTTGCAATAGAAGCACTCAGTTTCCGGCTTGGGTCCAGACTTGAGCTTCTTCTCAGCAGGGGCAACGCGTTTGCCGCCTCCTTTCTTGAAGGGCTTCTTTGCACCTTTACCTTTCTTAAAGGAGGGCTTGTTGACCATCAACACATGATTATCCTTCTTGATGTCCACCTCCGCAGCCTTCAGCTTTGCGAAGAGCTCGGTGATCGTATCAGTGGAACCAATCTGATTATGAGTCACTACAAAACTTTTGTAGCTGGGAGGGAGTGATTACAGAACCCTGTCAATCTTGAGCTCCTCTGGAATCTTGCAGTCCAGTTGCTCAAGGCGTTGAGTGTAGCCCGACATCTTAATGGCGTGCTCACTAACGGAACTCCCTTCCTCCATCTTGCAGTTAAAGAACTTCTCGGAGATCTCGTATCTCTCAGAACGGGCCTGAGTCTGAAACATGGTTTTCAGCTCCTCGAGAATCTCAAAGGGCCCGGGATAGTTTTCAAAACGATTTTGAAGTTCCGGTTCCATAGCAAACAACATGGTGCTCTTAATCACACCATAATCATCTTTGCGCGACTGATAGACAGCTTTCTCATCAGCCGGCGCAGTTGCAGCAGGGGGGTCACCTAACGCTTTCCCAAGGACATAGTCCTTTTGTCCTCCAGACAGAATGATTCTTAGATTGCGGAACCAGTTGGTGAAGTTAGACCCATTGTTTCTAAGCTTTTCTTTCTCAGCAAAAACGTTGAAGTTGAAGTTGGACTTGGCCATGTGATCTACAGTATTTGCAAGTACAATTTAGACTATGTTCATGATAAATAGTTCAACTTAATCAAATTACTAGATGAACTCCCACTAAATTCAACATCCCTCAAGTTGTTTAGTGAACACGATCCAAATTCACCACACCTAATCCGATCATCACGAGAAGAGATGTGGTTTCAATGGTGGACAACGAAGTGTCGATCATATCATTCATATGACTCATGCTTAACCTTTCGGTTCTTGTGTTCCGAGGCCATGTCTGTACATGCTAGGCTCGTCAAGTTAGACCCAAGTATTTCCGCGTGTGCAATACTGGCTTGCACCCGTTGTATGTGAGCGTAGAGTCTATAGCACCCGATCATCACGTGATGCTTGGACACGACGAACTTTCGCAACGGTGCATACTTGGGGAGAACACAGTTTTTATCTTGATCTTTAAGTGAGGAATCATCTTATAATGCTACCGTCGCGATCTAAGCATAATAAGATACATAAAAGGATAAACATCACATGCATATAACTTTATGTGACATGGTATAGCCAATCTTCGTGCAATGATCTCCATCTTGTGCGTTCCGGCATGATCTCCATCACTCCACCATGATTGCCTCCACCACGAATAGCAACTACAACTATTGCTAACTACTTAGCGATAAAGTAAAGCTATTACATGGCGTATAAGAAGTTGACTCGCAGGTCATACACAATTATAAAGACAACCATATGGCTCCTGCCGGTTGTGTACTCATCGACATGCAAGTCGTGAAACATTACAAAACATGATCATCGCATACAATATACACATCACATCTTGGGCCATACCATATCACAGAAAACACTCCCTGCAAAAACAAGTTAGACGCCTCTACTTTGTTGTTGCATGTTTTACGTGGCTTATGGGAGTAGATGCTAAGAACGATTCTTACCTACGGAAAGCCACAACGGTGATATTATGGTTGCCAAACTCCGGTGTTAATCCCATGACTACTATAGTGAGAGAAACTGACATCCACCAGCCGCATGTGTGGAACAAGCCACACGTCAAGTGCGGAGCCGGTCTCGCGAATGACGTCGCGTAAGGTTGGCTTGGACCGCTTCAATCTCACTATCCCGCGTCATAAGAAGAACACAAACAAGAGGCTTGCAACAGAAAACATCAACGCCCGCAACAACCATGTTGCGTTCTAATCATGAAACACATCTACGCATAGATCTAGCTCTGAAACCACTGAAGGGTTTCGCAGCATAGTAAATCAAAGTTTTCTACGGAAGCGAACAGAAGGAAAGCCAAGATCTAATCTAGGAGATGCAAACAACGAGAGAGATTGGATTAGATCTGCATACCCTTGAAGATTCGCACAGCGGAACGTTCGTCGGAACGTGGGTGATGTAGTCGTACTCGCTTCTCCTCCTCGCGATCCGATCCGATCTAGCACCACAAGTGGCGGTGCCTCCGTGAGATGCACACGTGCAGCACCTCGACGTCTCCTCCTTCCTCGGACCAGCAAGTATAGTGGAGAGATGGATTGGATCTACAACACGACGGCGTGGTGTATATGGTGGAGAATTTCTGCAGCAGGGCTTCGCCCACAAACAGTCGGGAGGGAGAGAGGAGGGCAGCAGGGCAACTAGGGTTTGAAGGAAAGGTGTGTGGGAGGGGGCGCCCTAGCCCTCTATATATAGAGGGGGAGGGGGCGGCCAACCCTAGCCCCTCCTCCAAGCCTTGGGCCGGCGGCCAAGGGAGGAAGGAGTGGGGGGCTAGGATTCTATCTCCAGTTTAAACGATTTAAACTTTCCCTTATCTAGAAATTCTATCTCTAGTTTAAACGATTTAAACTCTCTAGGATCGGCTGGGCCCTATGGGGCCTTGTGCCCCTGGCCCAATGCAGCCAGGACACTCCCTCATAGTCCCATGCCCCCTCCCGGAAGGTGGGACCACGTTGGCCCCCTTCCGGAAGGTTCTAGAAGCTTCCGGTACAATACCGATTAATCCGGAACAATTCCGAACTCCAAAAACTGCACTGCCTTATATGAATCTTATTCTCCGGACCACTCCGGAACCTCTCGTGATATCCCGGATCCCATCCGAGACTCCGAAAAAATTCATAAACCAATTATCCAATCTATCCTATCGTCGAGACACGTTAAGTGTGTGACCCTGCGGGTTCGAGAATATGCAGACATGATCTTCTATCAATAATCAACAGCGGGGTCTGGGCACCCATATTGACTCCCACACATTCATCGATGATCATATCGGATGAACCACGATGCCAGGATTCAATCAATCCCATATATATATTCCCTTCGTCTCGCGATATTTTACTTGCCCGAGATTCGATCGTCGGTATCGTCATACCTAGTTCAATCTCGTTCACAGCAAGTACTTTACTCGTTCCGTAATCCGATATCACTTTGTGATTAACTCCTTAACCACATGCTTGCAAGCGGTGTTGATATCGATTACCGAGTGGGCCCGAAGCATATCTCTCCGACTTGGGAGGGACAAATCCCATCTCGATACATACAACCCAACAGATACTTTCCGATCACCTGAGAGACACCTTTATGATCACCCTCTCATAGGATGACGTTTGATGACCTCAAAGCTTTCTTACGATACCAGGGAGTTGTATTATCTCATGGTCTAAGGAATACAATATTTGACATGAGAAAAGCTTCGCAAAGACGAACACGATGAAACGATCTAATAGCTTTGCTTAGTTTGGGTCTGTCCACCATATCATTCTCCCAATGATATGATCTCATTATCAATTGACAACTCATGTCTATGGTTAGGAAACCTTAACCATCATTGATCAATGAGCTAGTCCATAGAGGCGTACTAGGGACACGGTGTTGTTCACAAACCACACAAGTATTAAAGTTTCCGCTTAATACAATTCTAGCATGGAATACAAACTTTATCATGAACAAGAATTATAATAATACCATCTTTATTATTGCCTCTAGGGCATAATTCCAACACATATGTGGTCTCTGAAAATAACACACATTTCAATGACACAAGTGGATCCATATGTGGTTTGTGAAAAGAATACACATGCAATGACTCTAGGTTTGGTTAATGAGAAGAACACACATGCAATGACACTGGTGGATCCATATGTGGTTAACGAAAATAACACACATGCAATGACTCTAGTTGTTGTTAATAAAAAGAACACACATGCAATGAGAATGGTGGATCCATATGTGGTATGTGAAGAGAACACACATGCAATGACACTGGTGCATCCATATGTGGTCTGTGAAAAGAATAGACATGAAATGACTCTAGCCGTGGTTATTGAGAAGAACACACATGCAATGACACTAGTGGTTCCGTATGTGGTTTCTGAAAAGAACACACATGCAATGACTCTAGTTGTGGTTAATGAGAAGAACACACATGCAATGACATTGGTGGATCCATAGGTGGATTGTGAAAAAAAACACATCCAATGAACTCTGGTGGATCCACATGCAATGACACTAGTGGATCCATGTGTGGTATGTGAAGAGAACACACATTTCAATGACACTGGTGGATCCATATGTGGTTTGTGAAAAGAACATACATCCAGTGACTCTAGATGTGGTTAATGAGAAGAACACACATGCAATGACACTGGTGGATCCATATGTGGTTAATGAAAATAACACACGTGCAATGACTCTAGTTGTTGTTAATAAAAAGAACACACATGCAATGACACTGGTGGATCCATATGTGGTCTGTGAAGAGAAAACACATGCAATGACATTGGTGGATCCATATGTGGTCTGTGAAAACAATAGAGATGAAATGACTCTAGATGTGGTTAATGAAAGAATACACATTTCAATGACAATGGTGGTTCCATATGTGGTTTGTGAAAATAACACACATGCAATGACTGTAGCTGTGGTTAATGAGAAGAACACACATGCAATGACACTGGTGGTTCCATATGTGGTTTGTGAAAAGAACACACATGCAATAACTCTAGCTATGGTTACTGAGAAGAACACACATGCAATGACACTAGTGGATCTAGAGGTGGATTGTGAAAAGAACACACATGAAATGAACTCTGGTGGATACACATGCAATGAAACTAGTGGATCCATGTGTGGTCTATGAAGAGAACACACATTTCAATGACACTGGTGGATCGATATCTGGTTTGTGAAAAGAACATACATCCAGTGACTCTAGATGTGGTTAATAAGAAGAACACACATGCAATGACACTGGTGGATCCATATGTGGTTACTGAAAATTACACACATGCAATGACTCTAGTTGTTGTTAATAAAAACAACACACATGCAATGACACTAGTGGATCCATATGTGGTCTCTGAAAATAATACATATGCAATGACACTGGTGGATCCATATGTGGTCTGTGAAAAGAATAGTAATGAAATGACTCTAGATGTGGTTAATGAAAGAATACACATTTCAATGACAATGGTTGTTCCATATGTGGTTTGTGAAAAGAACACACATGCAATGACTCTAGTTGTAGTTAATGAGAAGAACACACATGCAATGCCACTGGTGGTTCCATATGTGGTTTGTGAAAAGAACACACATGCAATGACTCTAGCTGTGGTTAATGAGAAGAACACACATGCAATGACACTGGTGGATCCATAGGTGGATTGTGAAAAGAACACACATGCAATGAACTCTGGTGGATCCACATGCAATGACACTGGTGGATCCATATGTGGTCTGTGAAGGGAACAAACATTTCAATGACACTGGTGGATCCATATGTGGTTTGTGAAAAGAGCATACATCCAGTGACTCTAGATGTGGTTAATCAGTAGAACACACATGCAATGACACTGGTGGATCCATAGGTGGATTGTGAAAAGAACACACATGCGATGACTCTAGTTGTTGTTAATAATATGAACACACATGCAATGACACTAGCGGATCCATATGTGGTATGTGAAAAGAACACACATGCAATGACACTGGTGGATCCATATGTGGTATGTAAAAAGAACACACATGCAATGACAATAGATGTGGTTAATGAAAGAATACACATTTCAATGACAATGGTGGTTCCATATGAGGTTATTGAGAAGAACACACATGCAATGACTAGCTATGGTTGATGAAAAGAACACACATTTCAAGGACAATGGTGGTTCCATACGTGGTTTGTGAAAAGAACACACATGCAATGACTCTAGTTGTGGTTAATGAGAAGAACACACATGCAATGACACTACTGGGTCCATATGTGGTCTATGAAATGAATAGACTTGCAATGACTCTGGTGTATCCATATGTGGTCTGTAAAAAGAACACACATGCAATGACACTAGATGTCGTTAATGAAAGAATACACATTTCAATGACAATGGTGGTTCCATATGTGGTTTGTGAAAAGAACACACATGCAATGACTCTAGCTATGGTTAATGAAAAGAATACACATGCAATGACTCTAGTGCATCCATAGGTGGATTGTGAAAAGAACACACATGCAATGACACTGGTGGATCCATATGTGGTCTCTAACAAGAACACACATGCAATGGCACTGGTGGATCCATATGTGATCTCTTAAAAGAATACACATGCAATGACAATGGAGGATCCATATGTGGTCTGTGAAAAGAATAGTCATGAAATGACTCCAGATGAGGTTAATGAAAGAATACACATTTCAATGACAATGGTGGTTCCATATGTGGTTTGTGAAAAGAACACACATGCAATGACTCTAGCTGTGGTTAATGAGAAGAACACACATGCAATGACACTAGTGGATCCATAGGTGGATTGTGAAAAGAACACACATGCAATGAACTCTGGTGGATCCATATGCAATGACACTGGTGGATCCATGTGTGGTCTCTGAAAAGAACACACATTTCAATGACACTGGTGGATCCATATGTGGTTTGTGAAAAGAACATACATCTAGTGACTCTAGATGTGGTTAATGAGAAGAACACACATGCAATGACACTGGTGGATCCATATGTGGTTAATGAAAATAACACACACGCAATGACTCTAGTTGTTGTTAATAAAAAGAACACACAAGCAATGACACTGGTAGATCCATATGTGGTTTGTGAAAAGAGCATACATCCAGTGACTCTAGATGTGGTTAATCAGTAGAACACACATGCAATGACACTGGTGGATCCATAGGTGGATTGTGAAAAGAACACACATGCGATGACTCTAGTTGTTGTTAATAATATGAACACACATGCAATGACACTAGCGGATCCATATGTGGTATGTGAAAAGAACACACATGCAATGACACTGGTGGATCCATATGTGGTATGTAAAAAGAACACACATGCAATGACAATAGATGTGGTTAATGAAAGAATACACATTTCAATGACAATGGTGGTTCCATATGAGGTTATTGAGAAGAACACACATGCAATGACTAGCTATGGTTGATGAAAAGAACACACATTTCAAGGACAATGGTGGTTCCATACGTGGTTTGTGAAAAGAACACACATGCAATGACTCTAGTTGTGGTTAATGAGAAGAACACACATGCAATGACACTACTGGGTCCATATGTGGTCTATGAAATGAATAGACTTGCAATGACTCTGGTGTATCCATATGTGGTCTGTAAAAAGAACACACATGCAATGACACTAGATGTCGTTAATGAAAGAATACACATTTCAATGACAATGGTGGTTCCATATGTGGTTTGTGAAAAGAACACACATGCAATGACTCTAGCTATGGTTAATGAAAAGAATACACATGCAATGACTCTAGTGCATCCATAGGTGGATTGTGAAAAGAACACACATGCAATGACACTGGTGGATCCATATGTGGTCTCTAACAAGAACACACATGCAATGGCACTGGTGGATCCATATGTGATCTCTTAAAAGAATACACATGCAATGACAATGGAGGATCCATATGTGGTCTGTGAAAAGAATAGTCATGAAATGACTCCAGATGAGGTTAATTAAAGAATACACATTTCAATGACAATGGTGGTTCCATATGTGGTTTGTGAAAAGAACACACATGCAATGACTCTAGCTGTGGTTAATGAGAAGAACACACATGCAATGACACTAGTGGATCCATAGGTGGATTGTGAAAAGAACACACATGCAATGAACTCTGGTGGATCCATATGCAATGACACTGGTGGATCCATGTGTAGTCTCTGAAAAGAACACACATTTCAATGACACTGGTGGATCCATATGTGGTTTGTGAAAAGAACATACATCTAGTGACTCTAGATGTGGTTAATGAGAAGAACACACATGCAATGACACTGGTGGATCCATATGTGGTTAATGAAAATAACACACACGCAATGACTCTAGTTGTTGTTAATAAAAAGAACACACAAGCAATGACACTGGTAGATCCATATGTGGTTTGTGAAAAGAGCATACATCCAGTGACTCTAGATGTGGTTAATCAGTAGAACACACATGCAATGACACTGGTGGATCCATAGGTGGATTGTGAAAAGAACACACATGCGATGACTCTAGTTGTTGTTAATAATATGAACACACATGCAATGACACTAGCGGATCCATATGTGGTATGTGAAAAGAACACACATGCAATGACACTGGTGGATCCATATGTGGTATGTAAAAAGAACACACATGCAATGACAATAGATGTGGTTAATGAAAGAATACACATTTCAATGACAATGGTGGTTCCATATGAGGTTATTGAGAAGAACACACATGCAATGACTAGCTATGGTTGATGAAAAGAACACACATTTCAAGGACAATGGTGGTTCCATACGTGGTTTGTGAAAAGAACACACATGCAATGACTCTAGTTGTGGTTAATGAGAAGAACACACATGCAATGACACTACTGGGTCCATATGTGGTCTATGAAATGAATAGACTTGCAATGACTCTGGTGTATCCATATGTGGTCTGTAAAAAGAACACACATGCAATGACACTAGATGTCGTTAATGAAAGAATACACATTTCAATGACAATGGTGGTTCCATATGTGGTTTGTGAAAAGAACACACATGCAATGACTCTAGCTATGGTTAATGAAAAGAATACACATGCAATGACTCTAGTGCATCCATAGGTGGATTGTGAAAAGAACACACATGCAATGACACTGGTGGATCCATATGTGGTCTCTAACAAGAACACACATGCAATGGCACTGGTGGATCCATATGTGATCTCTTAAAAGAATACACATGCAATGACAATGGAGGATCCATATGTGGTCTGTGAAAAGAATAGTCATGAAATGACTCCAGATGAGGTTAATGAAAGAATACACATTTCAATGACAATGGTGGTTCCATATGTGGTTTGTGAAAAGAACACACATGCAATGACTCTAGCTGTGGTTAATGAGAAGAACACACATGCAATGACACTAGTGGATCCATAGGTGGATTGTGAAAAGAACACACATGCAATGAACTCTGGTGGATCCATATGCAATGACACTGGTGGATCCATGTGTGGTCTCTGAAAAGAACACACATTTCAATGACACTGGTGGATCCATATGTGGTTTGTGAAAAGAACATACATCTAGTGACTCTAGATGTGGTTAATGAGAAGAACACACATGCAATGACACTGGTGGATCCATATGTGGTTAATGAAAATAACACACACGCAATGACTCTAGTTGTTGTTAATAAAAAGAACACACAAGCAATGACACTGGTAGATCCATATGTGGTTTGTGAAAAGAGCATACATCCAGTGACTCTAGATGTGGTTAATCAGTAGAACACACATGCAATGACACTGGTGGATCCATAGGTGGATTTTGAAAAGAACACACATGCGATGACTCTAGTTGTTGTTAATAATATGAACACACATGCAATGACACTAGCGGATCCATATGTGGTATGTGAAAAGAACACACATGCAATGACACTGGTGGATCCATATGTGGTATGTAAAAAGAACACACATGCAATGACAATAGATGTGGTTAATGAAAGAATACACATTTCAATGACAATGGTGGTTCCATATGAGGTTATTGAGAAGAACACACATGCAATGACTAGCTATGGTTGATGAAAAGAACACACATTTCAAGGACAATGGTGGTTCCATACGTGGTTTGTGAAAAGAACACACATGCAATGACTCTAGTTGTGGTTAATGAGAAGAACACACATGCAATGACACTACTGGGTCCATATGTGGTCTATGAAATGAATAGACTTGCAATGACTCTGGTGTATCCATATGTGGTCTGTAAAAAGAACACACATGCAATGACACTAGATGTCGTTAATGAAAGAATACACATTTCAATGACAATGGTGGTTCCATATGTGGTTTGTGAAAAGAACACACATGCAATGACTCTAGCTATGGTTAATGAAAAGAATACACATGCAATGACTCTAGTGCATCCATAGGTGGATTGTGAAAAGAACACACATGCAATGACACTGGTGGATCCATATGTGGTCTCTAACAAGAACACACATGCAATGGCACTGGTGGATCCATATGTGATCTCTTAAAAGAATACACATGCAATGACAATGGAGGATCCATATGTGGTCTGTGAAAGAATAGTCATGAAATGACTCCAGATGAGGTTAATGAAAGAATACACATTTCAATGACAATGGTGGTTCCATATGTGGTTTGTGAAAAGAACACACATGCAATGACTCTAGCTGTGGTTAATGAGAAGAACACACATGCAATGACACTAGTGGATCCATAGGTGGATTGTGAAAAGAACACACATGCAATGAACTCTGGTGGATCCATATGCAATGACACTGGTGGATCCATGTGTGGTCTCTGAAAAGAACACACATTTCAATGACACTGGTGGATCCATATGTGGTTTTTGAAAAGAACATACATCTAGTGACTCTAGATGTGGTTAATGAGAAGAACACACATGCAATGACACTGGTGGATCCATATGTGGTTAATGAAAATAACACACACGCAATGACTCTAGTTGTTGTTAATAAAAAGAACACACAAGCAATGACACTGGTGGATCCATATGTGGTCTCTGAAAAGAACAGACATCCAGTGACTCTAGATGTGGTTAATCAGTAGAACACACATGCAATGACACTGGTGGATCCATAGGTGGATTGTGAAAAGAACACACATGCGATGACTCTAGTTGTTGTTAATAATATGAACACACATGCAATGACACTAGCGGATCCATATGTGTTATGTGAAAAGAACACACATGCAATGACACTGGTGGATCCATATGTGGTATGTAAAAAGAACACACATGCAATGACAATAGATGTGGTTAATGAAAGAATACACATTTCAATGACAATGGTGGTTCCATATGAGGTTATTGAGAAGAACACACATGCAATGACTAGCTATGGTTGATGAAAAGAACACACATTTCAAGGACAATGGTGGTTCCATACGTGGTTTGTGAAAAGAACACACATGCAATGACTCTAGTTGTGGTTAATGAGAAGAACACACATGCAATGACACTACTGGGTCCATATGTGGTCTATGAAATGAATAGACTTGCAATGACTCTGGTGTATCCATATGTGGTCTGTAAAAAGAACACACATGCAATGACACTAGATGTCGTTAATGAAAGAATACACATTTCAATGACAATGGTGGTTCCATATGTGGTTTGTGAAAAGAACACACATGCAATGACTCTAGCTATGGTTAATGAAAAGAATACACATGCAATGACTCTAGTGCATCCATAGGTGGATTGTGAAAAGAACACACATGCAATGACACTGGTGGATCCATATGTGGTCTCTAACAAGAACACACATGCAATGGCACTGGTGGATCCATATGTGATCTCTTAAAAGAATACACATGCAATGACAATGGAGGATCCATATGTGGTCTGTGAAAAGAATAGTCATGAAATGACTCTAGATGAGGTTAATGAAAGAATACACATTTCAATGACAATGGTGGTTCCATATGTGGTTTGTGAAAAGAACACACATGCAATGACTCTAGCTGTGGTTAATGAGAAGAACACACATGCAATGACACTAGTGGATCCATAGGTGGATTGTGAAAAGAACACACATGCAATGAACTCTGGTGGATCCATATGCAATGACACTGGTGGATCCATGTGTGGTCTCTGAAAAGAACACACATTTCAATGACACTGGTGGATCCATATGTGGTTTGTGAAAAGAACATACATCTAGTGACTCTAGATGTGGTTAATGAGAAGAACACACATGCAATGACACTGGTGGATCCATATGTGGTTAATGAAAATAACACACACGCAATGACTCTAGTTGTTGTTAATAAAAAGAACACACAAGCAATGACACTGGTGGATCCATATGTGGTCTCTGAAAAGAACAGACATACAATGACACTGCTGGATCCATATGTGGTCTGTGAAAAGAATAGTCATGAAATGACTCTAGATGTGGTTAATCAAAGAATACACATTTCAATGACAATGGTGGTTCCATATGTGGTTTGTGACAAGAACACACATGCAATGACTCTAGCTGTGGTTAATGAGAAGAACACACATGCAATGACACTGGTGGATCCATATGTGGTTAATGAAAATAACAAACATGCAATGACTCTAGTTGTTGTTAATAAAAAGAACACACATTCAATGACACTGGTGGATCCATATGTGGTCTGTGACAAGAATATACATGAACTGACTCTAGATGTGGTTAATGAAAGAATACACATTTCAATGACAATGGTGGTTCCATATGTGGTTTGTGAAAAGAACAGACATGAAATGACTCTAGTTGTGGTTAATGAGCAGAATACGCATGCAATGACACTGGTGGGTCCATAGGTGGATTGTGAAAAGAACACACATGTTATGAACTCTAGTTGATGTTAATAAAAAGAAAACACATGCAATGACACTAGTGGATCCATAGGTGGATTGTGAAAAGAACACACATGCATTAAACTCTGGTGGAGAATATCATTTTGCGGCCCGAAAGTTGGGGTGTACAGGCAACGCGGTATCCAAGTTCCCTAAAATCAGCCGGTATGACTACAGTTTGTGTGCCAAATACTTAGAGGGTCTTTTCGGCACGAATTCAACTTTACATTTCAATACAAAAAATCAGGCTAACGGCCGTCAAGTTGGGGCCCCCTGTGAGTTCTCGCCGTTATGTCGCTCCCGTCGCTTAGGCGGGGTGGCTGTCACATAGGCTTGCAGCGTTGGCACAGTGGATAGGACAACACCCCCTACCCACCCCCTACCCAGTGTATTGACATGACAAAACAGGGCATATGTATCGGCGTTATAATTATTTTTTGTTTACTCAGAAGCTGGAACGGCCACCGCCACGCGTCTCTCCTTGGACTTCCGTCCCAATCGTTAACCACTACCTTAAAAGCACATTAACGGTTCCACTGTTCCCCTGCCTCGCAGAAACCACTCTTCTTCTTCCTGTCATCTATCTTCTTCCCGTCTTCTCCTTGCCGTCATGGAAGATCTACGCACTCTAGAGACAAGCTTCACTACCCATGACCATAAGAAGATAGACGTTGTCTACACCAACGAGGAGGAGACAGTGGTGCGTGTCCTGAGGATGTACGAGGGTTGGCTTGGGATAGACAAGGACAAGTTTGTGTGATTGGACCTCGAGTACACCCCGGAGCACCAATATGAAGGGAGTGAAGTCGCTGTCGTTCAACTGGCCATGCGGAAACATGTCCTCGTCTACCACCTCTCCTGGTTTGTAGATCTGCTCTCTGTAGCTAACCGCTTTTAGGGTTTTATCCTCTTGTTCTTTATCCACTTGCTCATCTTGCAACTACTGGATTTTATTTAGGACCAAATAAATTAGGGTTTGCCTATGTCTCAATCGACTGAGATTTTATTTAGTCTCAATCACCTAATAAAAGTGCAACCGTAGTTAAAAGAAATGTGCAACTCGTTCAGTCGATTGAGAAATAGCAAAACCAAATAAATTATGACAATACAATGTTGAGAGTCTTGATCTTGCATTTACTAAACTTTTCAAAATTATATTGAGATGATGATCTTGCATTGACAAAATATTTGTAGTTACAAATTTTGCTGATGACAAACTACATACTTTTAGGACTGACAGGAAATGTCCGGCGCTACGCCAGTTCCTTGTAGAAAAGGGAATTGTTTTCTGCACTGTCGACATAACAACTGATTTTTCGAAATTTTATCAAGAGGAATTTATAATTCCTGCACACAACTGGATCAATATTCAGAGTCTTGTCAAGATCCTAGGGGGCTCGAGGAAGGATGGAATGGCATCGCTCGCACCTAGAATCCTCGATGAGTCATACGACAAAGTGAAGGAAGATTTCCCTACGGATAGGCACGATTTCTGGGACGAGTGGCCGTTGTCTGATATAAACCTGAAGTATGCAGCCATAGATGCTTACGTGACCTACCAGCTATACAAGAAGATCCATTTTTTCTATGTTACCTCGTGTTTTGCCCTATTTGCAACAGGGAAGATGAGCTTAGGGGAGCCCTTTGTAGAAAATGCAGAATAGCTGAGTTTGAAGCTGCATATGCAAAGAAAATGGCTGCATCTAAGGCAGCTGACAGAGAGGCTACAGAAGCGGCTGAAAGAGAGCTTGCAGCTGAAGCAGAAGCAGCTGACAGCGAGGTTGCAGCTAAAGCAGCAAATAGAGAGGCAGCATCTTCTAGCGGAAACAATCAGGCCTGTGATGCACCGCTAATTGTGCCGCAGGACGCTGAAGATAGGGAAGCCAAGTCAGATCCCAGGTGGGACGAAGCATTTCGTGAGCTGTGGAGTACCTGGAATGGTCGCAGTTTGTCGCCTAGGAACGATGGCAAGCGCCTCAAGTGGTCTGATGAGAAGTAAATTAAATTTTACTTGTTAGTGTTATGTTTTTGTTTTGTGGAACTCAGTTAGCTTGTCAAGATGTCTAGCGCCTCAAGTGATACTAGTAAAATAAATTTAACCCTCGTTGTGTTATGTTTATGTATGTGTCTTGTAGCTTGTCAAGATGGTAGCTTGTTAACTGGCAGTTTGAAAGAGTGCCCTTTTCCTCTCTCGCTAAACAGATATGTTTCATTTTCCCAAATTGGTAGCAAATCTAGAGAAGATTCTCACTTCGATAATTCGTTCCCTTTTGGACCTATTTTTGCCTCCGATCAGGTAGCAAATCTAGAGCAGCAAATCACACCAGGCAGAATACATTCATTCAGAAAACAAAACAAATGTAGATATAGCTGTGCGCAACTAAATAGGATATAGCAATAGAAAGTAGGTTGATTAACGAGGTTCGATGCATTCAGCCAGAAATAGGATATAGCTAGAAAGAGGCTGCTTAGCAGCAGCAGTAGCCGCCGCAGCTGCAGGCACATCCTGCAAGCGTCCGCACCTCCGCCTCCTCCTCCCTCTGGCACTTCCTCCACTTCTTGATGCCCAGTCCCTTGATCTTGGGGACCTTGGGCCTGATTGGAGGGATGCGACCCTCTTTGATGGCCAATCGCTAGAGGTTTCAGAGGTGAATGCCGAGAGACCAGTGTTCAGCGATGTAGGCGTTAATGTTCACGGTCTCGCGCTCGCCGCCTTTGTGGATGCCGGAGCCCGCGGCCTCTGCATGCTTCATTAAGGAGATGGAGTCGGTGCGGTCGGCGCGACTCACACAGCTGTAGGCGATCCCCTTGCGGAAGGGGCAGCGCCAGGGGCCGCCCCTGAAGAAGGCGTCGTACTGGCCGGCCCACAGCCTCCTCAGCACCTGACGAGTCTTGGTGTGTATGGACTCGTCATCGCTGCAGACGTCGCTGCCGGAAACCTATTGGAAGGAAAGGAAATGGGGGAGTAGATGATGTAAGAAGATCGAGCAATCAAAATGTGAACAAGCGAATCCTAATAAACCAGGATCTAGCATCCAACGATGCGAATGGTAGAAGAACCAGGGGAGGGGAGCAAACCCTAGTTACCTCCGACCATGGGTCATCGATGACGGTGTCGTAGGGGTTCAGCGAAGCGATGTACTTATCTAGATCGTAGGTGCCCAAGAAGTGCTTGATCTGCTTGTGACCGGTGGGGGCCACCTCGCCGGCGGGGGGCTCCTCTTCGGCGGCTCCGTCGATAGCGGGGACGGGGCCTGGACGGGAACGGCGGCTGCCATCGATGCCTCGACTATGGCCTAGACAGGGACGGCGGCTACTTTCAACGTGTCGAGGGGGACTGGCGAGGAGACTGGGGCCTCCTCGCTAGCGGCCACGGAGGCGATGCTGGCCACCTTATCCTCCTCGGCCATCGCCGGCGTGGACGGGGTATTCTTGGGAGTTTGTGGATGCTGGTGGGAAAGTGGATAGGGTTGCATGGGGACAGTGAGTGAGAGTGGGAGTGGGTGTGCGAAGAGGGGCTCTATAGTTAAGGTGGATGGAAGCAAGGCACATTTCGTTGCACCACCGTGCAACGCGTCGTGCAGTCTACTGCACCGTGCACTGCGACACGCGCACGGTACGTGACGTTTTTTTCCCGGGCCATGTATGACAGTTCTGTATTGAGTCGCATGCAAAGGGCGCATACACAATTTCTATGTACGAAGTTTGACACGGCCCTAAAATTGGTGATTGAGAGCCGCTGCATAAAAAATGGGATATGTCTTATTAAAATCAAGTGGCAATAAATTGCAAATGTCCATCGATGACCGTGCACTCGATGACGCATGCGTTGTGGCGTAGTAGTAGCAGTAGTAGGCTTTTCAGACTTAATTAAACATGACATGACCGCTCGACGACTTTTTCCATGGACGGCATCGTGTTCCTTCTTTTAGAAGTCTCGCTGAGGGAGACGTCCGTGCTGTCTCACGATGTACTGTGAAGGGCACGACATGTGCAAAGATCATCGTTGGATCGCACAGAATCAACGGTTGGTGTGCACGATCCGCGTGACAACTGTGACAACCAATCAGGGAGTAGCATACAGGGTGATCATAGGTTTGTGCTTCTATGAAAGATAGTGAGGGGGGCAAAACTAAGTAGTACCACATAAAACCAAGGGCAAAACTGAGTAGTATAAAAATGTAAAGTGAGTGTCTTGTACAATGAAGGGCAAAACTGGATCCATATGTGGTTTGTGAGAAGGATACACATGCAATGATACTGGTGGATCAATATGTGGTCATTGCATGTGTGTTCTTCCCACGGACCACACATGGATCCACCAGTGTCATTGCATCTGTGTCCTTCTCACAAACCACATATGGATCCACCAGTGTCATTGCATGTGTGTTCTTCCCACAGACCACACATGGATCCACCAGTGTCATTGCATGTGTGTTCTTCTCACAAACCACATATGGATCCACCAGTGTCATTGCATGTGTGTTCCTCCCACAGACCAGACATGGATCCACCTATGTGATTGCATGTCTACTCTTTTCATGAACCACAGTTAGAGTCATTACATGTGTGATCCTCTCACAAACCACACATGGATCCACCAGTGTCATTGGATGTGTGTTCTTCTCATGAACCACAGTTAGAGTCATTGGATGTGTGTTCTTTCCATGAACCACAGCTAGAGTCCTTGCATGTATCCTCTTTTCATGAACCACATAAGGATACACCAGTGTCATTGCATGTGTTTTCTTCCCATGAACCATAGCTAGAGTCATTGCATGTGTGTTCTTCTCACAAACCATATCATGAACCACACCCAGTGTCATTGCATGTGTGTTCTTATCATTAACCACACATGGATCCACCAGTGTCATTGCATGTCTGCTCTTTTCATGAACCACAATTAGAGTCATTGCATGTCTGTTTTTTTCACAAACCACATATCACTAGTGTCATTGCATGTGTGTTCTTCCCATGAACCACACATGGATCCACCAGTGTCATTGCATGTGTGTCGTTCTCACAAACCACATATGGATCCACCAGTGTCATTGCATGTGTGTTCTTTTCATAGACCACATATCACCAGTGTCATTGCATGTGTGTTCTTCTCACAAACCACGTAAGGATCCACCGGTGTCATTGGATGTGTGTTCCTCTCATAGAACACACATCGATCCACCGGTGTCATCGCATGTCTGCTCTTTTCATGAACCACATCTAGAGTCATTGCATGTGTGTTCTTCCCATAGACCACACATGGATCCACCAGTGTCATTGCATGTGTGTTCTTCTCACAAACCACATATCGATCCAGCAGTGTCATTGGATGTGTGTTCCTCCCACAGACCACACATGGATCCACCGGTGTCATCGCGTGTCTACTCTTTTCATGAACCACAGTTAGATTCATTGCATGTGTGATCCTCTCACAGACAAAACATGGATCCACCGTGAACCACAGCTAGAGTCATTGGATGTCTGTTCTTTCCATGAACCACGGCTAGAGTCCTTGCATGTGTGTTCTTCTCACAAACCACATAAGGACACACCACACTCATTGCATGTGTGTTCTTCTCATGAACCACAGCTAGAGTCATTGCATGTGTGTTCTTCTCACAAACCATATCATGAACCACACCCAGTGTCATTGCATGGGTGTTCTTCTCATTAACCACACATGGATCCACCAGTGTCATTGCATGTCTGATCTTTTCATGAACCATAGTTAGAGTCATTGCATGTATGTTCTTTTCACAAACCACATATCACCTTTGTTATTGCATGTGTGTTCTTCCCATGAACAGCACATGGATCCACCAGTGTCATTGCATGTGTGTCCTTCTCACAAACCACATATGGATCCACCAGTGTCATTGCATGTGTGTTCTTTTCACAGACCACATATCACCAGTGTCATTGCATGTGTGTTCTTCTCACAGACCACATAAGGATCCACCGGTGTCATTGGATGTGTGTTCCTCCCACAGACCACACATGGATCCACCGGTGTCATTGCATGTCTGCTCTTTTCATGAGCCACAGTTAGATTCATTGCATGTGTGATCCTCTCACAGACCACACATGGATCCACCAGTGTCATTGGACGTGTGTTCTTCTCATGAACCACAGCTAGAGTCATTGGATGTGTGTTCTTTCCAAGTGCACAACTAGAGTCCTTGCATGTATGCTCTTTTCATGAACCACTTAAGGATACACCAGTGTCATTGCATGTGTGTTCTTCCCATGAACCACAGCTAGAGTCATTGCATGTGTGTTCTTCTCACAAACCATATAATGAACCACACCCAGTGTCATTGCATGTGTGTTCTTCTCATTCACCACACATAGATCCACCAGTGTCATTGCATGTGTGCTCTTTTCATGAACCACAGTTAGAGTCATTGCATGTCTGTTCTTTTCACAAACCACATATCACCAGTGTCATTGCATGTGTGTTATTCCCATGAACCACACATGGATCCACCAGTGTCATTGCATGTGTGTCCTTCTCACAAACCACATATGGATCCACCAGTGTCATTGCATGTGTGTTTGTTTCACAGACCACATATCACCAGTGTCATTGCATGTGTGTTCGTTTCACAGACCACATATCACCAGTGTGATTGCATGTGTGTTCTTGTCACAAACCATGTAAGGATCCACCGTGTCATTGGATGTGTGTTCCTCTCATAGACCACACATCGATCCACCGGTGTCATCGCATGTCTGCTCTTTTCATGAACCACATCTAGAGTCATTGCATGTGTGTTCTTCCCACAGACCACACATGGATCCACCAGTGTCATTGCATGTGTGTTCTTCTCACAAACCACATATGGATCCACCAGTGTCATTGCATGTGTGTTCCTCCCACAGACCACACATGGATCCACCGGTGTCATTGCATGTCTGCTTGATGTCTACGCACTTCTATTCTTGTAGACAGTTGTTGGGCCTCCAAGTGCAGAGGTTTGTAGAACAGCAGCAAGTTTTCCCTTAAGTGGATCACCCAAGGTTTATCGAACTCATGGAGGAAGTGGTCAAAGGTATCCCCTCTCAAGCAACCCTGCAATTAAGATACAAGAAGTCTCTTGTGTCCCCAACACACCCAATACACTTGTCAGGTGTATAGGTGCACTAGTTCAGCGAAGAGATAGTGAAATACAAATGGTATAGATAGTTACAAGTGGTAACGGTGATAGAAAATAGCTTGATGGCGTGGAAAATACTAAAGTAAAACTGAAATAAAGATAGAAGCAAGCAAACATGTAACAGATCTAATTGCAAACGGTGTATCAATGCTTAGAAACAAGGCCTACGGATCATACTTTCACTAGTGAACACTCTCATATAAATATCTTCTCTTCATGATACTACTCTTAACTACTCTCTGGTTGGACACTCTAATCCATGGTAGAGCTATAACAGCACACCTCAAAGTAAGCCTTTCCCATCTAGAAAACCCCACACTGTCACCTTGAGCACTAGATGGTTCCAACAAAGACCACAATTTCATAGAGACATCCAACTCCAAATATAACTCATAACAAGTATTTGTAATCTCTATCCTAAGTGCCACCATGGTGTGCGCACTATCAACTTCACACACATGGGGAGAGCAGAGATCTATTAAAGCACTTGAGTAGCAAGGTAGATCTATAGATTACAAGCTCATGATCACTATATGATGATGCATAGAGAGAGAGATGAACACATAGCTACCGGTAGAACCCTTAGCCTCGAGAGAGAACTACTCCCTCCTCATCATGGGAATCAGCAATGGTGATGGAGATGGTGGTGGAGATCGATGGAGATGGCTTCTGGGGCACTTCCCTGTCCCGACAGGGTGCCGGAACAGAGACTTTCTGTCCCCCGAATCTCCCCTTCGGTGGCGGTGGCGCTGTGGAACTTTTCGTGGATTTCTGATTGACGATCTAGGGTTTTTGCCTTGGGGGACATATATAGGCGAAAGAGGCAAGGTCGGTGGCCGGCCAGGGGGCCCACACCATGCCCTGGCGCGGCCAAGGGGGACCCGCGCCTAGGGGTGGTGTGGCCCCTCTCCGTCTCGTGTTCTGGCTCCGTGAGTCTCCGGGAAAATAGGCATATTGGCTTTTGTCCCGTCCAATTCCGAGAATATTCATTTTCTGACTTTCTGGAACCAAAAACAGTAGAAAACAGGCAACTGGCACTATGGCTCTTGTTAATAGGTTAGTCAAGGAAATCATATGAAAAGTACTCCAAAGTGTGGACAAAACACAAGAAAGTAGATAAAACCAAGCATGGAACATCAAAAATTATAGATACATTTGCAATGTATCAACATCCCCAAGCTTAAGTCTTGCTCGTCCTCGAGTAGGTAAGTGATAAAAAGAAAGAATAATTTTTGAGGTGACATGCACCATCATAAACTTGATCAAAGTATTTGTAAAACATTGATAGTTGGGATCATAGTACTTCAACATAGCATGAAAGACAAAGTTCTAGCAATAAGGCAAAGCAACTAAGTTGCAACATGAAAAGTCATAAACAAAAGATTCATGAATAACAATGCTTTGCAAGATGTTTGTTTGTTTCACATAAAGAAAACATAGCATAGTGGCATTCATCTTGTCCCTCATAGAGTAGCAAACATAAATGCATAGGACACCTTCAAAGTTCATAAGAGTGACTAGATACAAATAGTTTAAAACAAGCAATATCAAAGCTATGCATCAACCAACAAGTCTTGGGACAATGCACATAGAACTAAGAATGGCCACTATGCTCTCAAAGTAGGTGCATAAAGATAGAAGGTGGAGACTCAACATAAAAGTAAAAGAAAGGGCCTTCATAGAAGGAAGTAGGGATACAAGTTTCATAAAGAGCTTCCAAAAATTATGGTACTTGTTAGCTTTTAGCTCTCATTGCCCCTATCATAAGCATCTTGAAGTGATTAAGGTTAAAGTGAACAAACTATGGAGTTTATGCTTGATTAAGTATAAGTTAGAAATCTCATGTCCCTTGAATACGAGGGTCGCTCCTCATGCTACTCAAGTTTAGTCACCGGTAAGTTCTTGTCATTGTAAGTACATGTGTATCATAGAGAACCGCCAACAGGGTACCCCTTGCCCGATGATACGGAAGAATCCCCATATCAAAATGACAAGGCAAGCAGACAACGAGCATCTCAGCAATCTTCTTATTTACCATGGGAATATGGTGCTTTTTTCTCTCTTTCCTCTTTTCATAATCTCTTTTTTTTCTTTTTTTCTTTTTTTCTCAATATAGGACTCTTTTTTATAAGAAGAATGCTTCATAGACAGCTCATTATGGTTACGCTGCAGGTTTCCACCATGTCAGCATGGATTAGACCATCGGCCCAGGCATTTCTCTAACACATATACATAACTCCATGGACTTACAAGCTCCCCTTTCATTTCACACCGAAGACATCCATAGACAAAAGAGCATGATATCAACTAGGTACAAAGTACCAAGTGCAATGTTGAAAGCGTTCCCCATGACAGCATGGTTCTGCTAATTCCCAACAAATAAGTGCAAGCATATACAACATAGACGACAAAATGGTTCAAGTTTATTAAGGGCAATAAAAGTAAAGTGTGCCATCAAGTTCGTGAGAGCTTTAATCACTAGTTTTCTCATAACAAGTTTAATTTGGAAGGTAAACAAAAGCATGAATATACTTGGAATAGCATAAGCTAGTAGGTAGGTATGGTGGACTCTTTGGAATAACTTGTTTTAGGGAGTTGGATGCATGAGTGGAACTCATACTTGGTTGTGGAGGCTAGCAAAAGACTAGGAGCGACCAACTAAGAGAGCAATAATGGCCATAATCATGCAGAGCGACAAAACATCATTGATCAAAGCATAAAGTGATACTACAAGTTGAAAACTACAGGATCATCGAGGCTATGGTGACTTGAGATAGTCTTAACATGGTGTGAGCATGTGCCAAGTCAACCCAAATAAAGCATCAAAGGAGAATACCACAATACTATGCTTTAATATGCTAAAACAACGCATGATTCATCTAAGGCACATTAAGCAATCTCAATTGTTTATAACAAGTCATGCTACAACAAAGAATACTAAGCATAAAGCCAAAACAATATCAAACATGGCATGACAAAGCATAGGCCACAGTCAAAAACAAGCTCTCTTTAACACTTAAGCATGAACTTTCCTACTCTTTTCCAAACCAAACCAAACTATTTGAAAACCAATGTATGAAAGAGGGGGTCCAACCAATTTATTCAGCAAACTAAGCAAACAAAGCAAACGAAAACCAAAAACAAAAAATGAAAAAGAAGACAATCCAAGAACAACACAACTATGCATGAAACAATAAAGATGAAGCGTTTGGAAGAAACCTGAGATTTTTATTGATGGAGAAGGGGATGCCTTGGGCATCCCCAAGCTTTGACGCTTGTACTTCTTGGATATTTCTTGGGGTGACATGCGTGGCATCCCCAAGCTTGAGCTTTAGTCCATCCTTCATCTCATTACTCATTCCTTCCATACACCTAAAAAAAATTCCTTCATAAAAAACTTCACATAATCTTTATTAGCAACATTAGTGCACTCAAGATAATAGGTCTTAAGGTTCAGTTCTAACACCAATAAACTTCCATTAGAACACTAGCTACTGAAGCACTTCCCTCAAAAAGCTCAATTCCCCAAAAGAACTCAAAAAGGAACCAACAAGAAGTAAATGCAGAAAATAGCAGAAATCTGTCAAAACAGACCAGCAGGTAAAGACGAATTTTTTCGAAGACCTTCTGTTGCTCAAATCAAAAAGTGTTGAACTAAATAAAGTTAGATAACAACCTGGGGCAGAAGCACAAACATTCATGCCTCAAAAGGACATACAGAGATTTTACAGAAATTTTTACAGTGAAGCACAAAAATCTGTTTTGGGACAGCAACTTTCTCAAGCATTACTTCTCTCTCATTAAAGGTTACTCTTGGCACAAAAAGCAAATAAAAAGGATAAGGAGTGGTTATTATAGAGGTAATAACTTCCAGACTCATCTAAAACTTTTGGGTTATCTCCCAATAAGTACTTTTCTTTAACGCCTTTAAGTTAGGCATGATAGTTTGAGAAGATGCTCACATAGGAAATATGAATTGAAGTAAAAGAAAGCATCAAGGAGCAAATTCAAAGCACATTTAAGTTTAACCCACTTCCTATGCATAGGAATCTTGTAAAGGAACAAGTCATGAAAGCACAAAGCAACAAGCATAGTAAAGCAAAACAAGTGCAACTTCAAGACTTTCAACATAAAGAGGTGAAACTTAATATTATTAAGATACATAAAACCATGTTTCCCTCTCTCATAATAACTTTCAGTAGCATCATGACTAAAATTAACAATATAACTATCACATGAAACATTCTTATCATGAGCCACATGCATAAAAGAATTATTACTCTCCCTATAAGAATAGTCATTCTTATTAATTGTGGTGGGAGCAAATTTAACAAAATAGCTATCATTATTATTCTCATCACCATAATCATCAAATATAGGAGGCATATTGTAATCATTAATTTTCTCCTCAATAGTAGGTGGACTGAAAATATCATATTCATCATTGTAATCATCATATATTGGAGGTTTGGTATCATCATAAGCAACAGAATAGCTATCTTCCAAAGCTGGGGAACTAAAAAGATCATTTCCATAAAACTAGCTTCCCCAAGCTTAGACTTTTCCATAGCATTAGCAATAATGGTGTCCAAAGAATTCATACTAACAACATTGTTATTAGCATGCAAATAAAGTTCCATAGGTTTTTTAATTTTCTCTTCAAACACTTCATGTCCTAACACAAGATAAATACTATAAAGCTCTCTAATTTTGTTGTTGTTTTCCATTAAGCCTAACTAGTGAAAACAAGAAACAAAAGACAAAATTGCAGAATCTAAAGGAAATAACTTTGAGCACTCACGCCAGAGGATGTGAGTACCTTTCACCTTACCTCCCCGGCAATGGCGCTAGAAAATAGCTTGATGTGTACGCACTTCTATTCTTGTAGATAGTTGTTGGGCCTCCAAGTGCAGAGGTTTGTAGAACAGCAGCAAGTTTTCCCTTAAGTGGATCACCAAAGGTTTATCGAACTCAGGGAGGAAGTGGTGAAAGGTATCCCCTCTCAAGCAACCCTGCAATCAAGATACAAGAAGTCTCTTGTGTCCCCAACACACCCAATACCCTTGTCAGGTGTATAGGTGCACTAGTTTGGCGAAGAGATAGTGAAATACAAATGGTTTAGATAATTATAAGTGGTAACGGTGATAGAAAATAGCTTGATGGCGTGGAAAATACTAAAGTAAAACTGAAATAAAGATAGAAGCAAGCAAACATGTAACAGATCTAATTGCAAACGGTGTATCAATGCTTAGAAACAAGGCCTACGGATCATACTTTCACTAGTGAACACTCTCATATAAATATCTTCTCTTCATGATACTACTCTTAACTACTCTTCGGTTGGACACTCTAATCCATGGTAGGGCTATAACAACACACCTCAAAGTAAGCCTTTCCCATCTAGAAAAACCCACATTGTCACCTTGAGCACTAGATGGTTCCAACAAACACCAGAATTTCATAGAGACATCCAACTCCAAATATAACTCATAACAAGTATTTTTAATCTCTAGCCTAAGTGCCGCCATGGTGTGCATACTGTCAACTTCACACACATGGGGAGAGCAGAGATCTATTAAAGCACTTGAGTAGCAAGGTAGATCTATAGATTACAAGCTCATGATCTCTATATGATCATGCATAGAGAGAGAGAGATGAACACATAGCTACCGGTAGAACCCTTAGCCTCGAGAGAGAACTACTCCCTCCTCATCATGGGAATCAGCAATGGTAGTGGAGATGGTGGTGGAGATCGATGGAGATGGCTCCGGGGGCACTTCCCTGTCCCGGCAGGGTGCCGGAAGAGAGACTTTCTATCCCCCAAATCTCCCCTTCGGTGGCGGCGGCGCTGCGGAACTTTTCGTGGGTTTCTGATTGACGATCTAGGGTTTTTGCCTCGGGGGAGATATATAGGCGAAAGAGGCAAGGTTGGTGGCCGTCCAAGGGGCCCACACCATGCCCTAGCGCGGCCAAGGGGGACCCACGCCTAGGGGTGGTGTTGCCACCCTGTGGCCCCTCTCCGTCTCGTATTTTGGCTCCGTGAGTCTCCGGGAAAAATAGGCATATTGGATTTTGTCCCGTCCAATTCCGAGAATATTCATTTTCTGACTTTCTGGAACCAAAAACAGCAGAAAACAGGCAACTGGCACTATGGCTCTTGTTAATAGGTTAGTCCAAGAAATCATATGAAAAGTACTCCAAAGTGTGGACAAAACACAAGAAAGTAGATAAAACCAAGCATGGAACATCAAAAATTATAGATACATTTGCAATGTATCACTGCTCTTTTCATGAGCCACAGTTAGAGTCATTGCATGTGTGATCCTCTCACAGACCACACCTGGATCCACCCGTGTCATTGGATGTGTGTTCTTCTCATGAACCACATCTAGAGTCATTGGATGTGTGTTCTTTCCATGAACCACAGCTAGAGTCCTTGCATGTGTGTTCTTCTCACGAACCACATAAGGATACACCAGACTCATTACATGTGTGCTCTGCTCATGAACCACAGCTAGAGTTATTGCATGTGTGTTCTTCTCACAAACCATATAATGAACCACACCCAGTGTCATTGCATGTGTGTTCTTCTCATTAACCACACATGGATCCACCAGTGTCATTGCATGTCTCTCTTTTCATGAACCACAGTTAGTGTCATTGCATGTCTGTTCTTTTCACAAACCACATATCACTAGTGTCATTGCATGTGTGTTCTTCCCATGAACCACACATGGATCCACTAGTGTCATTGCATGTGTGTCCTTCTCACAAACCACATATGGATCCATGATGACCCACAAGTATAGGGGGTGTATCGCAGTATTTTCGATAAGTAAGAGTGTCGAACCCAACGAGGAGCAGAAGGTGCTGGCTAGTGGTATGGATCAGGAATTCTCTGCAAATACTTAGCAAACGGATTTTCAGGGGTTTTTGATAAAGCAAGTAAACAAAGTACGAGTAAACAAAAGACAGTAGGAATAAATGCAGCAAGTGGCCCAATCCTTTATGCAGCAAAGGACAAGCCGGTTGTATTTCTATAAATGACCAAACGTTCTCGAGGACACATGGGAAGACTGTCAAGTGCTTTCGCTTCATATAGTCGATTAATCTTCTTTAGCTTGCTAAGTGTTGTGTGGGTGAACCTGTGCTAATGTACCGCCCCATCCAAGACTAATACATACTTGTGATTATACCCCTTGCAAACATCCGTAAGTACAAGAAAGTAATTAAGGTAGAAACCTAACCACAGCTTTAAACTCTAAGACCCTTACGTCCCTTGTGCAATGGTTTCCTAACGGGGGTTCAGGTTTCTGTCACTCCGGCAACCCCTACGATTAGTATCCAAATACACAATGCATTCCCCTAGGCCCATATAGGTGAAGTGTCATGTAGTCGACGTTCACATGACACCACTAGAAGAAGTACACCACAACTTAAATAACAATCTATTGAATCTTTCTCAACACAACTCCACTACTAACAACAAGACTTCTCCCATGTCCTCAAGAACAAAACAAACTACTCACAAGACATCATATGGATCATGATCAGAGATGAAATAATGATGTATAACAATCTGAACATAAACAATAATTCAAAGGTTCACTCAATAGCATCAACTACAAAGAGTAATCAACACCGGGAAAGTTTCCCCTATGAACTAATGCAAGATTCAACTCAATTGTTACAGCAATATGGAGATGGTGATGAGGGTGCTGATGGTGATGATGATGATGATCCCGATGAAGTCCAGCTTGATGGTGGTGTTGATGGCGATGATCTCCCCTCTCCGGGAAGGAATTCCCCTGGCAGAAATCTGTCTGCCAGAGAGATCTTTCTCTCTCGGAGTTTTCCGCCCCGCAGAGGCGGCGGAATCTTTCTGTGGTTGCTCCCCGAGTCTTAGGGTTTCGTGGGGATGATATACGCCAGAGGTAAGAGGCTGGAGTGGGCCAGGGTGGCCACACCACTCCCAGGCGCGGCCTAGGCCTGCCCGCGCCATGGGGTGGTGTGGGCCCCCTTTGGCCCACCTCCACTCCATCTTCTGGCATCCTGAGTCTTCTGGAAAAATAGGATTTTCCGTATATTTTTTCGGATTTTCTGATCTTCGCGAATTTTGCCTCCAAACAGCACCTTTTCCATCAGAATCCTGACTGCAGCGGTCCATGCTCCAAAAGTCATCAACCATGCAAAAATAGATGAAATAACATAAGTATCACCTCTCAATACGAAATATATTAATGAATAATAGTGAATTAAGACATAGAATAGTGATGCAAAATGGACGTATCAATCCACTAGTGTCATTGCATGTGTGTTCTTTTCAAAGACCACATATCACCAGTGTCATTGCATGTGTGTTCTTCTCACAAACCACATATGGATCCAGTAGTGTCATTGGATGTGTGTTCCTCCCACAAACCACACATGGATCCACCGGTGTTAATGCATTTCTGCTCTTTTCATGAACCACAGTTAGATTCATTGCATGTGTGATCCTCTCACAGACCACACATGGATCCACCAGTGTCATTGCATGTGTGTTCTTCTCACAAACCACATATGGATCCACCAGTGTCATTGCATGTGTGTTCCTCCCACAGACCACACATGGATCCACCGGTGTCATTGCATGTCTGCTCTTTTCATCAACCACAGTTAGAATCATTGCATGTGTGATCCTCTCATAGACCACACATGGATCCACCAGTGTCATTGGATGTGTGTTCTTTCCATGAACCACAACTAGAGTCCTTGCATGTGTGTTCTTCTCACAAACCACATAATGATACACCAGACTCATTGCATGTGTGTTCTTCTCATGAACCACAGCTAGAGTCATTGCATGTGTGTTCTTCTCACAAACCATATTATGAACCACATCTAGTGTCATTGCATGTGTGTTCTTCTCATTAATCACACATGGATCTACCAGTGTCATTGCATGTCTGCTCTTTTCATGAACCACAGTTAGAGTCATTGCATGTCTATTCTTTTCACAAACCATATATCACCAGGGTCATTGCATGTGTGTTCTTCCCATGAACCACACATGGATCCACTAGTGTCATTGCATGTGTGTCCTTCTCACAAACCACATATGGATCCAACAGTGTCATTGCATGTGTGTTCTTTTCACAGACCACATATCACGAGTGTCATTGCATGTGTGTTCTTCTCACGAACCACGTAAAGATCCACCGGTGTCATTGGATGTGTGTTCCTCTCATAGACCACACATGGATCCACCAGTGTCATCACATGTATGATCTTTTCATGAACCACATCTAGAGTCATTGCATGTGTGTTATTCCCACATACCACACATGGATCCACCAGTGTCATTGCATGTGTGTTCTTCTCACAAACCACATATGGATCCAGCAGTGTCATTGGATGTGTGTTCCTCCCACAGACCACACATGGATCCACCGGTGTCATTGCATGCCTGCTCTTTTCATGAACCACAATTAGATTCATTGCATGTGTGATCCTCTCACAGGCCACACATGGATCCACCAGTGTCATTGGATGTGTGTTCTTCTCATGAACCACAGCTACAGTCATTGGATGTGTGTTCTTTCCATGAACCACAGCTAGAGTCCTTGCATGTGTGTTCTTCTCACAAACCACATAAGGATACACCAAACTCATTGCATGTGTGTTCTTTTCATGAACCACGGATAGAGTCATTGCATGTGTGTTCTTCTCACAAACCATATCATGAACCACACCTAGTGTAATTGCATGTGTGTTCTTCTAATTAACCACACATGGATCCACCAGTGTCATTGCATGTCTGCTCTTTTCATGAACCACAGTTAGAGTCATTGCATGTCTGTTCTTTTCACAAAACACATATCACCAGTCTCATTGCACGTGTGTTCTTCCCATGAACCACACATGGATCCACCAGTGTCATTGCATGTGTGTCCTTCTCACAAACCACATATGGATCCACCAGTGTCATTGCATGTGTGTTCTTTTCACGGACCACATATCACCAGTGTCATTGCATGTGTGTTTTTCTCACAAACCACATAAGGATCCACCGGTGTCATTGGATGTGTGTTCCTCTCATAGACCACACATGGATCCACCGGTGTCATTGCATGTCTGCTCTTTTCATGAACCACATCTAGACAGTGCATGTGTGTTCTTCCCACAGACCACACATGGATCCACTAGTGTCATTGCATGTGTGTTCTTCTCACAAACCACATATGGATCCAACTGTGTCATTGGATGTGTGTTCCTCCCACAGACCACACATGGATCCACCAGTGTCATTGCATGTCTGCTCTTTTCATGAACCACAGTTAAAGTCATTGCAAGTGTGATCCTATCACAAACCACACATGGATCCACCAGTGTCATTGCATGTCTGCTCTTTTCATGAACCATAGTTAGAGTCAGGATGTATGTTCCTCTCATAGACCACACATGGATCCACCGGTGTCATTGCATGTCTGCTCTTTCCATGAACCATAGTTAGAGTCATTGCATGTGTGTTCTTCTCATGAACCACAGCTAGAGTCATTGCATGTGTGTTCTTCTCACAAACCATATCATGAACCACACCCAGTGTCATTGCATGTGTGTTCTTCTCATTAACCACACATGGATCCACCAGTGTCATTGCATGTGTGCTCTTTTCATTAACCACAGTTAGAGTTATTACATGTCTATTCTTTTCACAGACCACATATCACCAGTGTCATTGCATGTGTGTTCTTCTCACAAACCACATAAGGATACACCGGTGTCATTGCATGTGTGTGGTTTGTGAAGGGAACACACATTTCAATGACACTGGTGGATCCATATGTGGTTTGTGAAAATAACATACATCCAGTTACCCTGGATGTGGTTAATGAGAAGAACACACATGCAATAACACTAGTGGATCCATATGTGGTTAATGAAAATCACACAAATGCAATGACTATAGTTGTTGTTAATAAAAAACACATGCAATGACACTGGTGGATCCATATGTGGTCTCTGAAAAGAATACACATGCAATGACACTGGTGGATCCATATGTGGTCTGTGAAAAGAGTAGTCATGAAATAACTCTAGATTTGGTTAATGAAAGAATACACATTTCAATGACAATGGTGGTTCCATATGTGATTTGTGAAAAGAACAGACATGCAATGACTCTAGTTGTGGTTAATGAGAAGAACACACATGCAATGACACTTATGGATCCATATGTGGTTAATGAAAATAACACACGTGCAATGAATCTAGTTGTTGTTAATAAAAAGAACACACATGCAATGACACTAGTGGATCCATATGTGGTATGTGAACAGAACACACATGCAATGACACTGGTGGATCTATATGTGGTCTGTGAAAAGAATAGACATGAAATGACTCTAGATGTGGTTAATGAAAGAATACACATTTCAATGACAATGGTGGTTCCATATGTGGTTTGTGAAAAGAACACACATGTAATAACTCTAGCTATGGTTAATGAGAAGAACACACATGCAATGACATTGGTGGTTCCATATGTGGTTTGTGAAAAGAACACACATGCAATGACTCTAGCTGTGGTTAATGAGAAGAACACACATGCAATGACACTGGTGGATCCATAGGTGGATTGTGACAAGAAAACACATGCAATGAACTCTACTGGATCCATATGCAATGACACCGGTGGATCCATGTGTGGTCTCTAAAAAGAACACACATTTTAATGACACTAGTGGATCCATATGTGGTTTGTGAAAAGGACATACATCCAGTGAATCTAGATGTGGTTAATGAGAAGAACATGCATGCAATGACACTCGTGGATCCATATGTGGTTAATGAAAATAACACACATGCAATGACTCTAGTTGTTGTTCATAAAAAGAACACACATGTAATGACACTGGTGGATCCATATGTGGTCTCTGAAAAGAACAGACATACAATGACACTGCTGGATCCATATGTGGCGTGTGAAAAGAATAGTCATGAGATGACTCTAGATGTGGTTAATGAAATAAAACACATTTCAATGACAATGGTGGTTCCATATGTGGTTTGTGAAAACAACACACATGCAATGACCCAAGCTATGGTTAATGAGAAGAACACACATGCAATGACACTGGTGGATCCATATGTGGTTAATGAAAATAACAAACATGCAATGACTCTAGTTGTTGTTAATAAAAAGAACACACATTCAATGACACTGGTGGATCCATATGTGGTCTGTGAGAAGAATAGACATGAAATGACTCTAGATGTGGTTAATGAAAGAATACACATTTCAATGACAGTTGTGGTTCCATATGTGGTTTGTGAAAAGAACAGACATGAAATGACTCTAGTTGTGGTTAATGAGAAGAACACGCATGCAATGACACCGGTGGGTCCATAGGTGGATTGTGAAAAGAACACACATGTAATGAACTCTAGTAGATGTTAATAAAAAGAACACACATGCAATGATACTAGTGGATCCATAGGTGGATTGTGAAAGGAACACACATGCATTGAACTCTGGTGGATCCATATGTAATGACACTGGTGGATCCATGTGTGGTCTCTGAAAATAACACACATTTCAATGACACTAGTGGATCCATAAGTGGTTTGTGAAAAGAACATACATCTAGTGACTCTAGCTGTGGTTAATGAGAAGAACACACATGCAATGACACTAGTGGATCCATATGTGGTCTCTGAAAAGAATACACATGCAATGACACTAGTGGATCCATATGTGGTCTGTGAAAAGAATAGTCATGAAACGACTCTAGATTTGGTTAATGAAAGAATATATGTTTCAATGAAAATGGTGGTTCCAATTGTGATTTGTGAAAAGAACAGACATGCAATGACTCTAGCTGTGGTTAATGAGAAGAACACACATGCAATGACACTGGTGGATCCATATGTGGTTAACGAAAATAACACACATGCAATGACTCTAGTTGTTGTTAATAAAAAGAACACACATGCAATGACACTAGTGGATCCATATGTGGTATGTGAAGAGAACACACATGCAATGACACTGGTGGATCCATATGTGGTCTATGAAAAGAATAGACATGAAATGATTCTAGATGTGGTTAATAAAAGAATACACATTTGAATGACAATGGTGGTTCTATATGTGGTTTGTGAAAAGAACACGCATGCAATGACTCTAGCTATGGTTAATGAGAAGAACACACATGCAATGACACTGGTGGTTCCATATGTGGTTTGTGAAAAGAACACACATGCAATGACTCTAGCTGTGGTTAATGAGAAGAACACACATGCAATGACACTAGTGGATCCATAGGTCGATTGTGAAAAGAACACACATGCAATGAACTCTAGTGGATCCATATTCAATGACACTGGTGGATCCATGTGTGGTCTCTGCAAAGAACACACATTTTAATGACACTGCTGGATCCATATGTGGTTTGTGAAAATAACATACATCCAGTGACTCTAGATGTGGTTAATGAGAAGAACACACATGCAATGACACTGGTGGATCCATATGTGGTTAATGAAAATAACACACATGCAATGACTCTAGTTGTTGTTAATAAAAAGAACGCACATGTAATAACACGGGTGGATCCATATCTGGTCTGTGAAAAGAATAGTCATGAAATGACTCCAGATGTGGTTAATAAAAGAATACACATTTCAATGACAATGGTGGTTCCATATGTGGTTTGTGAAAAGAACACACATGCAATTACTCTAACTGTGGTTAATGAGAAGAACACACATGCAATGACACTGGTGGATCCATAGGTGGATTGTGAAAAGAACACACATTCAATGAACTCTGGTGGATCCATATGCAATGACACTGGTGGATCCATGTGTGGTCTCTGAAAAGAACACACATTTCAGTGACACTGGTGGATCCATATGTGGTTTGTGAAAAGAACATACATCCAGTGACTCTAGATGTGGTTAATGAGAAGAACACACATGCAATTACACTGGTGGATCCATATGTGGTTAATGAAAATAACACACATCCAATGACTCTAGTTGTTGTTAATAAAAAGAACACACATGCAATGACACTAGTGGATCCATATGTGGTCTCTGAAAAGAACAGACATACAATCACACTGCTGGATCCATATGTGGTCTGTGAAAAGAAGTCATGAAATGACTCTAGATGTGGTTAATGAAAGAATACACATTTCAATGCCAATGGAGGGTCCAAATGTGGTTTGTGAAAAGAACACACATGCAATGACTCTAGTTGTGGTTAATGAGAAGAACACACATGCAATGACACTGGTGGATCCATATGTGGTTAATGAAAATAACAACCATGACATGACTCTAGTTGTTGTTAATAAAAAGAACACACATTCAATGACACTGGTGGATCCATATGTGGTCTGTGAGAACAATATAAATAAAATGACTCTAGATGTGGTTAATGAAAGAATACACATTTCAATGACAATGGTGGTTCCATATGTGGTTTGTGAAAAAAACAGACATGAAATGACTCTAGTTGTGGTTAATGAGAAGAACACGCATGCAATGACACTGGTGGGTCCATAGGTGGATTGTGAAAAGAACACACATGTAATGAACTCTAGTTGATGTTAATAAAAAGAACACACATGCAATGACACTAGTGGATCCATAGTGGATTGTGAAAAGAGCACACATGCATTGAACTCTGTTGGATCCATATACAATGACACTGGTGGATCCATGTGAGGTCTCTGGAAAAAGCACACACATTTCAATGACACTGGTGGATCCATATGTGGTTTGTGAAAAGAACATACATCCAGTGACTCTAGCTGTGAGTAATGAGAAGAACACATATGCAATGACACCAGTGGATCCATATGTGGTTAATGAAAATAACACACATGCAATGACTCTAGTTGTGGTTAATGAAAAGAACACACATGCAATGAACTCTAGTGGATACACATGCATTGACACTGGTGAATCCATGTGTGGTCTATGAAGAGAACACACATTTCAATGACACTGGTGGATCCATATCTGGTTTGTGAAAAGAACATACATCTAGTGACTTAAGATGTGGTTAAGAAGAAGAACACACATGCAATGACACTGGTGGATCCATATGTGGTTACTGAAAATAACACACATGCAATGACTCTAGTTGTTGTTAATAAAAAGAACACACATGAAATGACACTCGTGGATCCATATGTGGTCTCTGAAAAGAATAGTCATGAAATGACTCTAGATCTGGTTAATGAAAGAATACACATTTAAATGACAATGGTGGTTCCATATGTGCTTTGTGAAAAGAACACACATGCAATGACTCTAGTTGTGGTTAATGAGAAGAACACACATGCAATGCCACTGGTGGTTCCATATGTGGTTTGTGAAAAGAACACACATGCAATGACTCTAGCTGTGGTTAATGAGAAGAACACACATGCAATGACACTTGTGGATCCATAGGTCGATTGTGAAAAGAACACACATGCAATGAACTCTAGTGGATCCACATGCAATGACACTGGTGGATCCATGTGCGGTCTGTGAAGGGAACATACATTTCAATGACACTGGTGGATCCATATGTGGTTTGTGAAAAGAACATACATCCAGTGACTCTAGATGTGGTTAATGAGAAGAACACACATGCAATGCCACTAGTGGATCCATATGTGGTTAATGAAAATCACACAAATGCAATGACTCTAGTTGTTGTTAATAAAAAGAACACACATGCAATGACTATGGTGGATCCATATGTGGTCTCTGAAAAGAACAGACGTACAATGACACTGCTAGATCCATACGTGGTATGTGAAAAGAATAGTCATGAAATGACTCTAGATGTGGTTAATGAAAGAATACACATTTCAATAACAATGGTGGTTCCATATGTGGTTTGTGAAAAGAACACACATGCAATGACTCTAGTTGTGGTTAATGAGAAGAACACACATGCAATGACACTGGTGGATCCATATCTGGTTAATGAAAATAACACACATGCAATGACTAGTTGTTCTTAAGAAAAAGAAAACACATGCAATGACACTAGTGGATCCATATGTGGTCTATGAAAACAATACACATTTCAATGACAATGGTGGTTCCATGTGTGGTTTGTGAAAAAACACACATGCAATGACTCTAGGTGTGGTTAATGAGAAGAATACACATGCTATGACACTGGTGGTTCCATATGTGGTTTGTGAAAAGAACACACATGCAATGACTCTAGCTGTGGTTAGTTACAAGAACACACATGCAATGACGCTAGTGGATCCAGAGGTGGATTGTGAAAAGAACACACATGCAATGAACTCTGGTGGATCCACATGCAATGACACTGGTGGATCCTTGTGTGGTCTGTGAAGGGAACACACATTTCAATGACACTGGTGGATCCATATGTGGTTTGTGAAAAGAACATACATCCAGTGACTCTAGATGTGGTTAATGAGAAGAACACACATGCAATGGCACTAGTGGATCCATATGTGGTTAATGAAAATCACACAAATGCAATGACTCTAGTTGTTGTTAATAAAAAGAACACACATGCAATGACACTGGTGGATCCATATGTGGTCTCTGAAAAGAATACACATGCAATGACACTAGTGGATCCATATGTGGTCTGTAAAAAGAATAGTCATGAAATGACTCTAGATTTGGTTAATGAAAGAATACACATGTCAATGACAATGGTGGTTCCGTATGTGTTTTGTGAAAAGAATAGACATGCAATGACTCTAGATGTGGTTAATGAGAAGAACACACATGCAATGACACTAGTAGATCCATATGTGGTTAATGAAAATAACACACATGCAATGAATCTAGTTGTTGTTAATAAAAAGCACACATGCAATGACACTGGTGGATCCATATGTGGTATGTGAAGAGAACACACATTTCAATGACAATGGTGGATCCATATGTGGATTGTGAAAAGAACACACATGTAATGAACTCTAGTTGATGTTAATAAAAAGAACACACATGCAATGACACTAGTGGATCCATAGGTGGATTGTGAAAAGAACACACATGCGTTGAACTCTAGTGGATCCATATGCAATGACACTGGTGGATCCATGTGTGGTCTCTGAAAAGAACACACATTTCAATGACACTGGTGGATCCATATGTGGTTTGTGAAAAGAACATACATCCATTCACTCTAGTTGTGGTTAATGAGAAGAACACACATGCAATGACTCTAGTTGTGGTTAATGAGAAGAACACACATGCAATGACACTGGTGGATCCATATCTGGTTAATGAAAATAACACACATGCAATGACTAGTTGTTCTTAAGAAAAAGAAAACACATGCAATGACACTAGTGGATCCATATGTGGTCTATGAAAAGAATACACATTTCAATGAAAATGGTGGTTCCATGTGTGGTTTGTGAAAAAACACACATGCAATGACTCTAGGTGTGGTTAATGAGAAGAACACACATGCTATGACACTGGTGGTTCCATATGTGGTTTGTGAAAAGAACACACATGCAATGACTCTAGCTGTGGTTAGTGACAAGAACACACATGCAATGACGCTGGTGGATCCAGAGGTGGATTGTGAAAAGAACACACATGCAATGAACTCTGGTGGATCCACATGCAATGACACTGGTGGATCCTTGTGTGGTCTGTGAAGGGAACACACATTTCAATGACACTGGTGGATCCATATGTGGTTTGTGAAAAGAACATACATCCAGTGACTCTAGATGTGGTTAATGAGAAGAACACACATGCAATGGCACTAGTGGATCCATATGTGGTTAATGAAAATCACACAAATGCAATGACTCTAGTTGTTGTTAATAAAAAGAACACACATGCAATGACACTGGTGGATCCATATGTGGTCTCTGAAAAGAATACACATGCAATGACACTAGTGGATCCATATGTGGTCTGTAAAAAGAATAGTCATGAAATGACTCTAGATTTGGTTAATGAAAGAATACACATGTCAATGACAATGGTGGTTCCATATGTGTTTTGTGAAAAGAATAGACATGCAATGACTCTAGCTGTGGTTAATGAGAAGAACACACATGCAATGACACTAGTAGATCCATATGTGGTTAATGAAAATAACACACATGCAATGAATCTAGTTGTTGTTAATAAAAAGCACACATGCAATGACACTGGTGGATCCATATGTGGTATGTGAAGAGAACACACATTTCAATGACAATGGTGGATCCATATGTGGATTGTGAAAAGAACACACATGTAATGAACTCTAGTTGATGTTAATAAAAAGAACACACATGCAATGACACTAGTGGATCCATAGGTGGATTGTGAAAAGAACACACATGCGTTGAACTCTAGTGGATCCATATGCAATGACACTGGTGGATCCATGTGTGGTCTCTGAAAAGAACACACATTTCAATGACACTGGTGGATCCATATGTGGTTTGTGAAAAGAACATACATCCATTCACTCTAGTTGTGGTTAATGAGAAGAACACACATGCAATGACACTAGTGGATCCATATGTGGTTAATTAAAATAACACACATGCAATGACTCTAGTTGTGGTTAACGAAAAGAACACACATGCAATGACACTTGTGGATCCATAGGTGGATTGTGAAAAGAACACACATGCGATGACTCTAGTTGTTGTTAATAATATGAACACACATGCAATGACACTAGCGGATCCATATGTGGTCTGTGAAAAGAACACACATGCAATGACACTGGTGGATCCATATGTGGTATGTGAAAAGAACACACATGCAATGACACTGGTGGATCCATATGTGGTGTGTGAAAAGAACACATATGCAATGACACTAGTGGATCCATAGGTGGATTGTGAAAAGAACACACATGCAATGACACTGGTGGATCCATATGTGGTCTCTGAAAAGAATACACATGCAATGACAGTGGTGGATCCATATGTGGTCTGTGAAAAGAATAGTCGTGAAATGACTCTAGATTTGGTTAATGAAAGAATACACATTTCAATGACAATGGTGGTTCCATATGTGATTTGTGAAAAGAATAAACATGCAATGACTCTAGATGTGGTTAGTGAGAAGAACACACATGCAATGACACTGGTGGATCCATATGTGGTTAATGAAAACAACACACATGCAGTGACTCTAGTTGTTGTTAATAAAAAGAACACACATGCAATGACACTTGTGGATCCATATGTGGTATGTGAAGATAACACACATGCAATGACACTAGTGGATCCATATGTGGTCTGTGAAAAGAATAGACATGAAATGACTCTAGATGTGGTTAATGAAAGAATACACATTTCCATGACAATGGTGGTTCCATATCTGGTTTGTGAAAAGAACACACATGCAATGACTCTAGCTATGGTTAATGAGAAGAACACACATGCAATGACACTGGTGGTTCCATATGTCGTTTGTGAAAAGAATACACATGCAATGACTCTAGCTGTGGTTAATGAGAAGAACACACATGCAATGACACTGGTCGATCCAAAGGTGGATTGTGAAAAGAACATACAGGCAATGAACTCTGGTGGATCCATATGCAATGACACTAGTGGATCCATGTGTGGTCTCTGAAAAGAACACACATTTCAATGACACTGGTGGATCCATATGTGGTTTGTGAAAAGAACATACATCCAGTGACTCTAGATGTGGTTAATGAGAAGAACACACATGCAATGACACTGGTGGATCCATATGTTTTTAATGAAAATAACAAACATGCAATGACTCTAGCTGTTGTTAATAAAAAGAACACACATTCAATGACACTAGTGGATCCATATGTGGTTTGTGAGAAGAATATACATGAAATGACTCTAGATGTGGTTAATGAAAGAATACACATTTCAATGACAATTGTGGTACCATATGTGGTTTGTGAAAAGAACAGACATGAAATGACTCTAGTTGTGGTTAATGAGAAGAACATGCATGCAATGACACCGGTGGGTCCAAAGGTGGATTGTGAAGAGAACACACATGTAATGAACTCTAGTTGATGTTAATAAAAGGAACACACATGCAATGACACTAGTGGATCCATAGGTGGATTGTGAAAAGAACACACATGCATTGAACTCTAGTGGATCCATATGCAATGACTGAAGGGGTTCGTAGCATGGAAAACAAAAATTTTCTATCGCATACAAACAAACAAGCCAAGATCTATCTACTAGATTGCAGCAACGAGTCGATAGTGGAACTCACCCTCGAAGATTCCAAAGCGGTTAACGAGAGCAGATTCTCGTGGGTGATGTAGTCGTACTCTTTCCGATCTCAAGATCGCGTAGACGATCCTTCCAGCGCCGCGTTCCCGCAGCGCTCCCGCAGTCGGTCACACGTTCGGTACTCGACGAAGACCTTCCTCTCCCTTGTTCCAGCAGGCAGCGGAGGTTGTAGCACTCTCCTCGCGATTCCGGCAGCACAACGGCGTGGTACCGGAAGTAGAGGGGAGATCCCGCAGGGCTTCGCCTTAAGCCGGTGCGAGTATGGTGGAGCTTATGAGAGAGGCTATTAGTGGTCTAGTAATTAGACACACCAATTAGAAGGCTCTAAACCAATTAGAAGGCTCTAAACCGAATAGCTCTAAACCGGGGTCTAGATCTAGGGTTTAGTTTAGAGGATAGGAAACTTGTGTGTCTTGGGAGGGAGCCCTGCCCCTCCTTATATAGGTGGGAGGGGCTGGCCGGCCAAGGGGAGGGAGTGGAGTCCCTCCCCAACTCGGCCTAGGTGGGGCGCCGGCTTGGGGAGGAGGACTCCTCCCTCAAGTCGGTTTCCTCCTCTCCTCCCACTTCCCAAAAACTGCCGTTTGACTTTCAAACTAGCCGTTTGACTTTTTCAATTTAGGATTCAATTTAATCCTTTATTTGGGACAGCAAGAACACTTAGTACATGATCCAACATGTAATGACACATTCATGTACCCCTTCCCCCCCGGAGTGCCGGACAATCCGGAACCTTCTAGAATATCCCCGATGAAAACACCGGAATCATTCCCGAACTCCGAAACGGGACTTTCCTTATATGAATCTTATTCTCCGGACCATTCCGGATCACCTCGTGATATCCCGGATCCCATCCGAGACTCCGAACAACATTCGGTCTCTTTCTCATAATACCATAACTACTCAAACAACGTCGAATCCTTAAGTGTGTCTCCCTACGGTTCGTGAATTATGCGGACATGATCGAGACACTTCTCCGAACAATAACCAATAGAGGAATCTGGAAATTCATATGGCTCCCACATATTTCTACGATTACTTTGCGATCGAATGAACCACTTACATACGATACCAATTTCCCTTTGTCTCACGATATGTTACTTATCCGAGGTTATGATCATCGGTATCTCTGCATACCTAGTTCAACCTCGTTACTGATAAGTACTCTTTTCTCGTTCCCGTGATATGTGATCCCTTGTGATCAAGTCACATGCTTGCAAGCTAATTGGATGACATTTCACCGAGAGGGCCCAGAGTATATCTATCCGTCATGTGGATGGACAAATCCCACTCTTGATCCATGTGTTTCAACCAATACTTTCCGAACACCCAATGCCACTTTTATAGCCACCCTGTTACGGTGTGGTGTTTGATGACATCAAAGCATCCATCCAGTAAAGGCAATATGCATGATCTCATGGTCGAAGGAATTTAGATAACTATGTATCAGAAAGCATATAGCAATTGAACTATTGAAATGACTTGATCTTTATGCTACGCTTATCTATAGGAGTATGTCCATCACATCATTCTCCTAATGATATGACCCTGTTGTTAATAACATCTCTATGTTCATGATCAGGAAACAATGATCATATATTAACCAACAAGCTAGTTTAACAAGAGGCTTTACTAGGGACTCTTATTTTAGTTTACAAATCACACAAGTATTAATGTTTCCGGTTAATACAATTATAGCATGGTATGTAAACATTTATCATAAGTGTGAAGATATGATAATAACCACTTTATTATTGCCTCTTGGGCATATCTCCAACAGTCTCCCACTTGCACTAGAGTCAATAATCTAGTTTCAAACCTTTGTGTTTTCAACACCTATGGCTTTCCGGTGTTGTATGCACACGATTGCTAGTGGTCAACTGATCTCCGGATCTGACACTTCCAGGTCCGTGTGTAATTGCATGTCTTTGCGTCTCTATGCATCACTCATTCTCTAATGAGATGGCTTTGTATAAATTTGGTATTTCGGTGTGACCTTTAGCTCTTTAGGGTTAAAACATGTTGATAATATTGTCGCACAATATATCTTCATAGTATTATCCCACTGAGAACTACACCTAGTTTGATAACAAACTTCTTGACACAAATGCCCTCTTTTGCTGCTATAATAGCAGTCATATACTTAGCCTTTTGTTGTAGTATCTGTCACAATGTCTTAACTTTGGAACTCATCCAAATCCATTATGGAACCCACTTTCCATTATATCGTGCCACCCTTAATTTAGATTGAGATAAACTTAATTTGTACTTTGTGACAAAACTAGTATCAATGTAGTACTTTTACAATGAACTAACCATCTATTTGTCACTTCTACAAATAATATACTCTTAGTTCTTCCAAAAGATCATAAGAATATCCTTACTATTGTCCAATGATCATCTTACGAATCATTCTGGTATATGCTCACAACATTTAGAGCATAGGACATATCTGGATTTGTACATATCACAGTATGATTGATATAAACACTCTTTGTGATTTCATACATCAAGTATCAATCTATACTTGAATCTTTGTTTCACTTACCAAATGTCAATACACTTGAATATATCATCAACATTGAACTCTTTCAATCCTTTCTGTGCAACAAGAACCTTTCTTGTAGTTTCTATATTGAACTCATTCAATATCTTGTCTATGTACTTCTGGCACAACCATATTAGCGTCTATTGATGCCAAAATACTTGGGTTTTGCCTAAGTCTTTCATCGGGATGAAATTCTTAATATGTGTTAATAAAAGATACATCATTTCTAATCAACAATATGTCCTCCACATAATGTATTAGAAATATGTCTTAGTGCTCCCACTTAATTTCTTGCAAATGCAAGCATCTTCATTGTCTCTGATGAAATTAAACCCTTTTAACAGTTTCATCATAGTGAAGATTCCAACTCCGCTATGCTCACTCTAACCATTGAAGTTTGCATATGCTTTTAGCATCCTTTGAATTGACAAAACCCTATGGACCGTGTTTATGCACATGTCCTAGGTAACGATTCTATTAGAAGAACTTGTTTTGTTTATTCAACTACCACATAACAAAATTATATGTAGTGGTTGCTACATTAATCCGTCTAGACTAAATATCGCTATGAAAGATCAAATCTTGTCATAGTCAATCTTTGAACATTGTTGTGAACTCTTTCCCAACATGTCGACTTATAGATGTGAAACATCCATGTCTATTTCTTTATAGATCCAAACACAACTGTAAGGTCTTACACCTTTCTCGAGGGTCCTTCAAGTTCAAAACTTGATTTCTCGTGTATGGAACTATCACGGATTTTATGGCTTCAAGCCATTTTACGGAGTCAGGGCCCATCATCGCTTCTTTGCATGTAGTCGGTTCATTATTCTCAAATAATGATTCAACCCTCAAATCTTGGTATTTGATTGTTTACCCGATCTACTTGTTTCAATAGGAACTTAGATCTCCGTGACCACAACCTTTGAGGTACGTGAACCATGAGCATTGTTGCTGCCTTCGAAACACTTTTCGGCGCTGCGCAACTCTGCACATATAGCTAAGGTTCTTTTAACCTTATCAAAGTTTCTATTGTCCTCCCACTTAACTTTTCACGAAAAATTCCTTCTCAAAGAAACTTGACGTTTTAAGTGACAAACACTTTTGTCTCCGATGTTATGGAGGAGTATTTAACAGTTATTCGAAATAACATACAAAGACAGGTTCATCCGACTTTGGTTGCAAACATCTTTCTTATGCATAGTATACCAATGTTTAAGAAATGACAACTTGGGTTTTATCCCAAACCATAACCTTATATGGTGTCATTTCAACGGATTATGATGGAGCTCTTTTCAGTGGAAAAACGGTAATCTCTAAAGCTTTTAATCTTTAAAATGCAATGGCAGTTTTATGAATTACACCTTTCGATCTTACCATGTCAAACAAGGTTTAATTACATATCTCGAACGCTCCATACTCTTATGGTGTTTCGGGAAATGCAAATCCACGGAACGATTCTTTAAATCTTAGGTATTATGCTAAACTTGTAACTCAAATATCTTCCTTTATGATCTTTATCATAAACTGTTTATATTCTTGTTACAATGATTTTGCACTTCATCTTGAAAGTCTTTGAACTTTTCAAATGTTTCATACTTCATCCTTATTAAGTAAATATTCATATATTCACTCAAATTTTTTTTGAAGAAAGCATATGAAGTTGAAATCCATCGCTCTTGACTACACATAACGGACTTCGTACAACAATATGTACAAGTTCCAATAAGCTAGTCATTCGTTCCCTTTTGGCCTATGAACGAAGTTTTAATTATCTCTAGGAAAGTTTCACAAGCGTTATTTGATCAAAATCAAATAGACTCCAAAATTCCATCCATATGGATTTTCTTCATGTTTTCTTTCCAATATAATTTAAACGGCGATGTCACTTCCTAAGTGATCTTTCAATCAATTTGTCTTTCGACATTTTAGCACTAGTTTTATGGATGTGATTTCTCCAACGAGATTTGTGAATCATCCATCTTTTATGGATTACGGAAATTATTTGAACAACCCTTTTGTTCTCACAATACCTGATAAAACAAATCTTTGAAGGCAAGCTTTGATGTTTAACAAGCAACGCAATAACCCTTTATTTGTTCTCGATGAACATCATCACCTATTCTTTTGCTTGTTACTTAGGCCATTGTAGTTCATGAATTGTGTTGTTTCGTATGACGATTCACACCAACAAATTCAGTATCAAATACTTGAGAACCACATTGTTTAATAAGCAAAGAATATAGCCATAACATGTATATCATCTATATACTTAAACTGAACAATTCTAGTCTTTTCTTTTCTGCCATATATTTATGAGATTCTCTTTCAATATTTCCTTTTCTATTTGAAAGAATCTATCAACATCAATAGTGGAGTCATACATATGACACATAATCCAAAGCGTGTATAATTAAATACAAATGTCTTTGGACTTGCACTTTGAAGTAGATCACCATCATCAAATGTTTGGTGTTCTTCCAAATTCCTTTCTTTAGTAATCTCTTGGTGTAGTAAACAATTTACCTACATCAAATATTCACCTTATCATGGAATGTCCATGATCAAGCTACTTTTAGCTTATAACGATGAATTATGAGTATAATGTTGCTTTCCAAAACACTTTGGAGGATTAGGACAACTAGTGTCTCCAACCTTTTGCAAATTTTCATCAAATATGAGAACATGACTTTTGCCATATTATACTCTATCATGTTGTAACCAAAACTTTGTTTCAGATATCACAATATCTTCCACATATCATGGTTTCTGAAACAACTCTTTCAGATCCTAGATAACCTTGATATTAAGACAATTCTTTGAATATCAAGAATCACGGAGACAAACATGATACTTTATATACTAACACTTGGAATTGTTACTCTTGATTTAATACCAATTATTAAACTTCATGGAGTAACCGGAACTTACTGAAAGTTTGCAATAGGACTTTTAAACTTTAGATTAACACTTCAAAACAATACGATACCAGTTCGTAAAGTAACTAACCAGAATTCTATAGTTCTATCATCTCAATTATAACTAAGCGCAAGGTGGTAAACGGATGCCAATGACTACAACAACTATGCAAATTCACTTTGATTTAGTTTATGATAAATTGAGTTCTAATTAATAATTAAATTAATCTAGGTGAACTCCCACTCAAAACAACATCCCTCACATTGTTTTAGTGATCACACGAACCAAATCCACCACATCAAAACCGATCATCACGAGAGTTGATATGGCTTCAATGGCGAACAATCAACATGTTCATCATATCTACTATATGACTCATGCTCTACCTTTCGGTAATCCGTGTTCCTGAGGCCATGTCTGTACATGCTAGGCTCGTCAAGATCAAACCTTAGCTTCCGCATAAGCAAATCTGGCTTGCTTACGTTGTAGTCACCCGCGGAATCAAAGACACCCGATCATCACGTGGTGTTTCGAAGCAGCAAGCTTTGGCAACGGTGCATACTAAGGGTGAACACTTTAGAACTTGAAATTTATGTGTATGAGGGATCATCTTATAATGCTACCGTTGTCTACTAAGCAATACAAGATGCATAAAGGATTAACATCACATGCAATTCATAATATGTGATATGATATGGCCTTTCTTCTTTGTGCTTCCGATCTCCATCTTCAAGCACGAACATGATCTCCATCATCACCGGCATAGCATCAAGGTCAATGACGCTTCTTCATGGTTGTCGTCCACCAGCTTCAACTATTACAACTATTTTGAATAGACACGCAGGTCTTAACAGAAATTAAAGACAACCATATGGCTCCTGCCGGTTGCCAACTTACAATAAGGAACATTGCATACATCAAATATAATCACAATCATGGCCATATCACATCACTGCACACCCCTGCAAAACAAAGTTAGACGCTTCTACTTTCTTTGCATATTTTACGTGGTTTGGGGCTTTCCATAAGTGTCGTTCTAACCTACGAACAAGAACCACAACATTGATACTAGCATTGTTGATTACCCGTTGTAAATTGGATCTTTACTATGCTAGGAGAAACTGGCACCCGCAAAGCCACTTATGCAATACAAGTTGCATGTTAAGCGTGGAGCAAGTCTCATGAACGATGTCATGTAAGGTTAGCCCGGGCCGCTTCATCCCAACATACCGCAAGATGCAAAGTACACGCAAAGCAATCTACAATAAAAGCATCAACGCCCACAATGACTATTGTGTTCTACTCGTGCAACAGATCTACATATAGACACGGCTCTGATACCACTGAAGGGGTTCGTAGCATGGAAAACAAAAATTTTCTATCGCATACAAACAAACAAGCCAAGATCTATCTACTAGATTGCAGCAACGAGTCGATAGTGGAACTCACCCTCGAAGATTCCAAAGCGGTTAACGAGAGCAGATTCTCGTGGGTGATGTAGTCGTACTCTTTCCGATCTCAAGATCGCGTAGACGATCCTTCCAGCGCCGCGTTCCCGCAGCGCTCCCGCAGTCGGTCACACGTTCGGTACTCGACGAAGACCTTCCTCTCCCTTGTTCCAGCAGGCAGCGGAGGTTGTAGCACTCTCCTCGCGATTCCGGCAGCACAACGGCGTGGTACCGGAAGTAGAGGGGAGATCCCGCAGGGCTTCGCCTTAAGCCGGTGCGAGTATGGTGGAGCTTATGAGAGAGGCTATTAGTGGTCTAGTAATTAGACACACCAATTAGAAGGCTCTAAACCAATTAGAAGGCTCTAAACCGAATAGCTCTAAACCGGGGTCTAGATCTAGGGTTTAGTTTAGAGGATAGGAAACTTGTGTGTCTTGGGAGGGAGCCCTGCCCCTCCTTATATAGGTGGGAGGGGCTGGCCGGCCAAGGGGAGGGAGTGGAGTCCCTCCCCAACTCGGCCTAGGTGGGGCGCCGGCTTGGGGAGGAGGACTCCTCCCTCAAGTCGGTTTCCTCCTCTCCTCCCACTTCCCAAAAACTGCCGTTTGACTTTCAAACTAGCCGTTTGACTTTTTCAATTTAGGATTCAATTTAATCCTTTATTTGGGACAGCAAGAACACTTAGTACATGATCCAACATGTAATGACACATTCATGTACCCCTTCCCCCCCGGAGTGCCGGACAATCCGGAACCTTCTAGAATATCCCCGATGAAAACACCGGAATCATTCCCGAACTCCGAAACGGGACTTTCCTTATATGAATCTTATTCTCCGGACCATTCCGGATCACCTCGTGATATCCCGGATCCCATCCGAGACTCCGAACAACATTCGGTCTCTTTCTCATAATACCATAACTACTCAAACAACGTCGAATCCTTAAGTGTGTCTCCCTACGGTTCGTGAATTATGCGGACATGATCGAGACACTTCTCCGAACAATAACCAATAGAGGAATCTGGAAATTCATATGGCTCCCACATATTTCTACGATTACTTTGCGATCGAATGAACCACTTACATACGATACCAATTTCCCTTTGTCTCACGATATGTTACTTATCCGAGGTTATGATCATCGGTATCTCTGCATACCTAGTTCAACCTCGTTACTGATAAGTACTCTTTTCTCGTTCCCGTGATATGTGATCCCTTGTGATCAAGTCACATGCTTGCAAGCTAATTGGATGACATTTCACCGAGAGGGCCCAGAGTATATCTATCCGTCATGTGGATGGACAAATCCCACTCTTGATCCATGTGTTTCAACCAATACTTTCCGAACACCCAATGCCACTTTTATAGCCACCCTGTTACGGTGTGGTGTTTGATGACATCAAAGCATCCATCCAGTAAAGGCAATATGCATGATCTCATGGTCGAAGGAATTTAGATAACTATGTATCAGAAAGCATATAGCAATTGAACTATTGAAATGACTTGATCTTTATGCTACGCTTATCTATAGGAGTATGTCCATCACATCATTCTCCTAATGATATGACCCTGTTGTTAATAACATCTCTATGTTCATGATCAGGAAACAATGATCATATATTAACCAACAAGCTAGTTTAACAAGAGGCTTTACTAGGGACTCTTATTTTAGTTTACAAATCACACAAGTATTAATGTTTCCGGTTAATACAATTATAGCATGGTATGTAAACATTTATCATAAGTGTGAAGATATGATAATAACCACTTTATTATTGCCTCTTGGGCATATCTCCAACAATGACACTAGTGGATCCATATGCAATGACACTGGTGGATTCATGTGTGGTCTCTGAAAAGAAGACACATTTTAATGACACTAGTGGATCCATATGTGGTTTGTGAAAAGAACATACATCCAGTGACTCTAGTTGTGGTTAATGAGAAGAACACACATGCAATGACACTGGTGGATCCATATGTGGTTAATGAAAATAACTAACATGCAATGACTCTAGTTGTTATTAATAAAAAGAACACACATTCAATGACACTGGTGGATCCATATGTGCTCTATGAGAAGAATATACATGAAATGACTCTAGATGTGGTTAATGAAAGAATACACATTTCAATGACAATTGTGGTTCCATATGTGGTTTGTGAGAAGAACAGACATGAGATGACACTTGTTGTGGTTAATGAGAAGAACACGCATGCAATGACACCGGTGGGTCCATAGGTGGATTGTGAAAAGATCACACATGTAATGAACTCTAGTTGATGTTAATAAAAAGAACACAAATGCAATGACACTAGTAGATCCATAGGTGGATTGTGAAAAGAACACACATGCGTTTAACTCTGGTGGATCCATATGCAATAACACTGGTGGATCCATGTGTGGTCTCTAAAAAGAAGACACATTTTAATGACACTAGTGGATCCATATGTGGTTTGTGAAAAGAACATACATCCAGTGACTCTAGTTGTGGTTAATGAGAAGAACACACATGCAATGACATTGGTGGATCCATAGGTGGACTGTGAAAAAAAAACATGCAATGAACTCTAGTGGATCAACATGCAATGACACTAGTGGATCCATGTGTGGTATGTGAAGAGAACACACATTTCAATGACACTGGTGGATCCATATGTGGTTTGTGAAAAGAACATACATCCAGTGACTCTAGATGTGGTTAATGAGAAGAACACACATGCAATGAAACTAGTCGATCCATATGTGGTTAATGAAAATAACACACGTGCAATGACTAGTTGTTGTTAATAAAAAGAACACACATGCAATGACACTGGTGGATCCATATGTGGTCTATGAAGAGAACACACATGCAATGACATCGGTGGATCCATATGTGGTCTGTGAAAAGAATAGACATGAAATGACTCTAGCTGCGGTTAATGAGAAGAACACACATGCAATGACACTAGTAGTTCCATATGTGGTTTGTGAAACGAACACACATGCAATGACTCTAGATGTGGTTAATGAGAAGAACACACATGCAATGACACTGGTGGATCCATATCTGGTTAATGAAAATAACACACATGCAATGACTAGTTGTTCTTAAGAAAAAGAAAACACATGCAATGACACTAGTGGATCCATATGTGGTCTATGAAAAGAATACACATTTCAATGAAAATGGTGGTTCCATGTGTGGTTTGTGAAAAAACACACATGCAATGACTCTAGGTGTGGTTAATGAGAAGAACACACATGCTATGACACTGGTGGTTCCATATGTGGTTTGTGAAAAGAACACACATGCAATGACTCTAGCTGTGGTTAGTGACAAGAACACACATGCAATGACGCTGGTGGATCCAGAGGTGGATTGTGAAAAGAACACACATGCAATGAACTCTGGTGGATCCACATGCAATGACACTGGTGGATCCTTGTGTGGTCTGTGAAGGGAACACACATTTCAATGACACTGGTGGATCCATATGTGGTTTGTGAAAAGAACATACATCCAGTGACTCTAGATGTGGTTAATGAGAAGAACACACATGCAATGGCACTAGTGGATCCATATGTGGTTAATGAAAATCACACAAATGCAATGACTCTAGTTGTTGTTAATAAAAAGAACACACATGCAATGACACTGGTGGATCCATATGTGGTCTCTGAAAAGAATACACATGCAATGACACTAGTGGATCCATATGTGGTCTGTAAAAAGAATAGTCATGAAATGACTCTAGATTTGGTTAATGAAAGAATACACATGTCAATGACAATGGTGGTTCCATATGTGTTTTGTGAAAAGAATAGACATGCAATGACTCTAGCTGTGGTTAATGAGAAGAACACACATGCAATGACACTAGTAGATCCATATGTGGTTAATGAAAATAACACACATGCAATGAATCTAGTTGTTGTTAATAAAAAGCACACATGCAATGACACTGGTGGATCCATATGTGGTATGTGAAGAGAACACACATTTCAATGACAATGGTGGATCCATATGTGGATTGTGAAAAGAACACACATGTAATGAACTCTAGTTGATGTTAATAAAAAGAACACACATGCAATGACACTAGTGGATCCATAGGTGGATTGTGAAAAGAACACACATGCGTTGAACTCTAGTGGATCCATATGCAATGACACTGGTGGATCCATGTGTGGTCTCTGAAAAGAACACACATTTCAATGACACTGGTGGATCCATATGTGGTTTGTGAAAAGAACATACATCCATTCACTCTAGTTGTGGTTAATGAGAAGAACACACATGCAATGACACTAGTGGATCCATATGTGGTTAATTAAAATAACACACATGCAATGACTCTAGTTGTGGTTAACGAAAAGAACACACATGCAATGACACTTGTGGATCCATAGGTGGATTGTGAAAAGAACACACATGCGATGACTCTAGTTGTTGTTAATAATATGAACACACATGCAATGACACTAGCGGATCCATATGTGGTCTGTGAAAAGAACACACATGCAATGACACTGGTGGATCCATATGTGGTATGTGAAAAGAACACACATGCAATGACACTGGTGGATCCATATGTGGTGTGTGAAAAGAACACATATGCAATGACACTAGTGGATCCATAGGTGGATTGTGAAAAGAACACACATGCAATGACACTGGTGGATCCATATGTGGTCTCTGAAAAGAATACACATGCAATGACAGTGGTGGATCCATATGTGGTCTGTGAAAAGAATAGTCGTGAAATGACTCTAGATTTGGTTAATGAAAGAATACACATTTCAATGACAATGGTGGTTCCATATGTGATTTGTGAAAAGAATAAACATGCAATGACTCTAGATGTGGTTAGTGAGAAGAACACACATGCAATGACACTGGTGGATCCATATGTGGTTAATGAAAACAACACACATGCAGTGACTCTAGTTGTTGTTAATAAAAAGAACACACATGCAATGACACTTGTGGATCCATATGTGGTATGTGAAGATAACACACATGCAATGACACTAGTGGATCCATATGTGGTCTGTGAAAAGAATAGACATGAAATGACTCTAGATGTGGTTAATGAAAGAATACACATTTCCATGACAATGGTGGTTCCATATCTGGTTTGTGAAAAGAACACACATGCAATGACTCTAGCTATGGTTAATGAGAAGAACACACATGCAATGACACTGGTGGTTCCATATGTCGTTTGTGAAAAGAATACACATGCAATGACTCTAGCTGTGGTTAATGAGAAGAACACACATGCAATGACACTGGTCGATCCAAAGGTGGATTGTGAAAAGAACATACAGGCAATGAACTCTGGTGGATCCATATGCAATGACACTAGTGGATCCATGTGTGGTCTCTGAAAAGAACACACATTTCAATGACACTGGTGGATCCATATGTGGTTTGTGAAAAGAACATACATCCAGTGACTCTAGATGTGGTTAATGAGAAGAACACACATGCAATGACACTGGTGGATCCATATGTTTTTAATGAAAATAACAAACATGCAATGACTCTAGCTGTTGTTAATAAAAAGAACACACATTCAATGACACTGGTGGATCCATATGTGGTTTGTGAGAAGAATATACATGAAATGACTCTAGATGTGGTTAATGAAAGAATACACATTTCAATGACAATTGTGGTACCATATGTGGTTTGTGAAAAGAACAGACATGAAATGACTCTAGTTGTGGTTAATGAGAAGAACATGCATGCAATGACACCGGTGGGTCCAAAGGTGGATTGTGAAGAGAACACACATGTAATGAACTCTAGTTGATGTTAATAAAAGGAACACACATGCAATGACACTAGTGGATCCATAGGTGGATTGTGAAAAGAACACACATGCATTGAACTCTAGTGGATCCATATGCAATGACACTAGTGGATCCATATGCAATGACACTGGTGGATTCATGTGTGGTCTCTGAAAAGAAGACACATTTTAATGACACTAGTGGATCCATATGTGGTTTGTGAAAAGAACATACATCCAGTGACTCTAGTTGTGGTTAATGAGAAGAACACACATGCAATGACACTGGTGGATCCATATGTGGTTAATGAAAATAACTAACATGCAATGACTCTAGTTGTTATTAATAAAAAGAACACACATTCAATGACACTGGTGGATCCATATGTGCTCTATGAGAAGAATATACATGAAATGACTCTAGATGTGGTTAATGAAAGAATACACATTTCAATGACAATTGTGGTTCCATATGTGGTTTGTGAGAAGAACAGACATGAGATGACACTTGTTGTGGTTAATGAGAAGAACACGCATGCAATGACACCGGTGGGTCCATAGGTGGATTGTGAAAAGATCACACATGTAATGAACTCTAGTTGATGTTAATAAAAAGAACACAAATGCAATGACACTAGTAGATCCATAGGTGGATTGTGAAAAGAACACACATGCGTTTAACTCTGGTGGATCCATATGCAATAACACTGGTGGATCCATGTGTGGTCTCTAAAAAGAAGACACATTTTAATGACACTAGTGGATCCATATGTGGTTTGTGAAAAGAACATACATCCAGTGACTCTAGTTGTGGTTAATGAGAAGAACACACATGCAATGACATTGGTGGATCCATAGGTGGACTGTGAAAAAAAAACATGCAATGAACTCTAGTGGATCAACATGCAATGACACTAGTGGATCCATGTGTGGTATGTGAAGAGAACACACATTTCAATGACACTGGTGGATCCATATGTGGTTTGTGAAAAGAACATACATCCAGTGACTCTAGATGTGGTTAATGAGAAGAACACACATGCAATGAAACTAGTCGATCCATATGTGGTTAATGAAAATAACACACGTGCAATGACTAGTTGTTGTTAATAAAAAGAACACACATGCAATGACACTGGTGGATCCATATGTGGTCTATGAAGAGAACACACATGCAATGACATCGGTGGATCCATATGTGGTCTGTGAAAAGAATAGACATGAAATGACTCTAGCTGCGGTTAATGAGAAGAACACACATGCAATGACACTAGTAGTTCCATATGTGGTTTGTGAAACGAACACACATGCAATGACTCTAGATGTGGTTAATGAGAAGAACACACATGCAATGACACTAGTAGATCCATATGTGGTTAATGAAAATAACACACATGCAATGAACTCTGGTGGATACACATGCAATGACACTGGTGGATCCATGTGTGGTCTATGAAGAGAACACACATTTCAATGACACTCGTGGATCCATATCTGGTTTGTGAAAAGAACATACATCCAGTGACTCTAGATGTGGTTAATAAGAAAAAAAACACATGCAATGTCACTAGTAGATCCATATGTGGTTACTGAAAATAACACACATGCAATGACCCTAGTTGTTGTTAATAAAAAGAACACACATGCAATGACACTAGTGGATCCATATGTGGTCTCTGAAAAGAATTAATATGCAATGACACTGGTGGATCCATATGTGGTCTGTGAAAACAATAGTCATGAAATGACTCGAGATCTGGTTAATGAAAGAATACAGATTTCAATGACAATGGTGGTTCCATATGTGGTTTGTGAAAAGAACACACATGTAATGACACTAGATTTGGTTAATGAAAGAATACACATTTCAATGACAACGGTGGTTCCATATGTGATTTGTGAAAAGAACAGACATGCAATGACTCTAGCTGTGGTTAATGAGAAGAACACACATGCAATGACACTAGTAGATCCATATGTGGTTAATGAAAATAACACACATGCAATGAATCTAGTTGTTGTTAATAAAAAGCACACATGCAATGACACTGGTGGATCCATATGTGGTATGTGAAGAGAACACACATGCAATGACACTGGTGGATCCATATGTGGCCTGTGAAAAGAATAGACATGAAATGACTCTAGATGTGGTTAATGAAAGAATACACATTTCAATGACAATGGTGGTTCCATATGTGGTTTGTGAAAAGAACACACATGCAATGACACTAGATGTGGTTAATGAAAGAATACACATTTCAATGACAATGGTGGTTCCATTTGTGGTTTGTGAAAAGAACACACATGCAATGACTCTAGCTGTGGTTAATGAAAAGAACACACATGCAATGACATTGGTGGATCCTTATGTGGTCTGTGAAAAGAATAGACATTAAATGACTCTAGATGTGGTTAATGAAAGAATACACATTTCAATGACAATGGTGGTTCCATATGTGGTTTGTGAAAATAACAAACATGAAATGACTCTAGCTATGCTTAATGAGAAGAACACACATGCAATGACACTGTTGGTTCCATAAGTCGTTTGTGAAAAGAACACGCATGCAATGAATCTAGCTGTGGTTAATGAGAAGAACACACATGCAATGACACTGGTGGATCCATAGGTGGATTGTGAAAAGAACATACATGCAATGAACTCTGGTGGATACATATGCAATGACACTGGTGGATCCATGTGTGGTCTCTAAAAAGAACACGCATTTCAATGACACTGGTGGATGCATATGTGGTTTGTGAAAAGAACATGCATCGAGTGACTCTAGATGTGGTTAATGAGAAGAACACACATGCAATGACACTGGTGGATCCATATGTGGTTAATGAAATAACACACATGCAATGACTATAGTTCTTGTTAATAAAAAGAACACACATGCAATGACATTGGTGGATCCATATGTGGTCTCTGAAAAGAACAGTCATACAATGACACTGCTGGATCCATATGTGGTCTGTGAAAAGAATAGTCATGAAATGACTCTAGATGTGGTTAATGAAATAATACACATTTCAATGACAATGGTGGTTCCATATGTGGTTTGTGAAAAGAACACACATGCAATGAACCTAGTTGTTGTTAATGAGAAGAACACACATGCAATGACACTGGTGGATCCATATGTGGTTAATGAAAACAACGAACATGTAATGACTCTAGTTGTTGTTAATAAAAAGAACACACATTCAATGACACTGGTGGATCCATATGTGATCTTTGAGAAGAATATACATGAAATGACTCTAGATGTGGTTAATGAAAGAATACGCATTTCAATGACAATTGTGGTTCCATATGTGGTTTGTGAGAAGAACAGACATGAAATGACTCTAGTTGTGGTTAATGAGAAGAACATGCATGCAATGAAACCGGTGGGTCCATAGGTGGATTGTGAAAATAACACACATGTAATGAACTCTAGTTGATGTTAATAAAAATAACACACATGCAATGACACTAGTGGATCCATAGGTGGATTGTGAAAAGAACACACATGCGTTGAACTTTGGTGGATCCATATGCAATGACACTGGTGGATCCATGTGTGGTCTCTGAAAAGAACACACATTTCAATGACACTGGTGGATCCATATGTGGTTTGTGAAAAGAACATACATCCAGTGACTCTAGTTGTGGTTAATGAGAAGAACACACATGCAATGACACTAGTGGATCCATATGTGGTTAATGAAAATAACACACATGCAATGACTCTAGTTCTGGTTAATGAAAAGAACACACATGCAATGACACTGGTGGATCCATAGGTGGATTGTGAAAAGAACACACATCCTATGACTCTAGTTGTTGTTAATAATATGAACACACATTCAATGACACTAGCGGATCCATATGTGGTCTGTGAAAAGAACACACATGCAATGACACTGGTGGATCCATATGTGGTATGTGAAAAGAACACACATGCAATGACACTGGTGGATCCATATGTGGTGTGTGAAAAGAACACACATGCAATGACACTAGTGGATCCATAGGTGGATTGTGAAAAGAACACACATGCAATGACACTGGTGGATCCATATGTGGTCTCTGAAAATAATACACATGCAATGACAGTGGTGGATCCATATGTGGTCTGTGAAAAGAATAGTCATGAAATGACTCTGGATTTGGTTAATGAAAGAATACACATTTTCAATGACAATGGTGGTTCCATATGTGATTTGTGAAAAGAACAAACATGCAATGACTCTGGATGTGGTTAGTGAGAAGAACACACATGCAATGACACTGGTGGATCCATATGTGGTTAATGAAAATAACACACATGCAATGACTCTAGTTGTTGTTAATAAAAAGAACACAAATGCAATGACACTGGTGGATCCATATGTGGTATGTGAATATAACACACATGCAATGACACTAGTGGATCCATATGTGGTCTGTGAAAAGAATAGACATGAAATGACTCAAGATGTGGTTAATGAAAGAATACACATTTCAATGACAATGGTGTTTCCATATGTGGTTTGTGAAAAGAACACACATGCAATGACTCTAGCTATGGTTAATGAGAAGAACACACATCCAATGACACTGGTGGTTCCATATGTGGTTTGTGAAAAGAACACACATGCAATGACTCTAGCTGTGGTTGATGAGAAGAACACACATGCAATGACACTGGTGGATCCATAGGTGGATTCTGAAAAGAACACACAGGCAATGAACTCTGGTGGATCCATATGCAATGACACTGGTGGATCCATGTGTTGTCTCTGAAAAGAACACACATTTCAATGACAATGGTGGTTCCATATGTGGTTTGTGAAAAGAACACACATGCAATGAACCTAGTTGTTGTTAATGAGAAGAACACACATGCAATGACACTGGTGGATCCATATGTGGTTAATGAAAATAACAAACATGCAATGACTCTAGTTGTTGTTAATAAAAAGAACACACATTCAATGACACTGGTGGATCTATATGTGGTCTATGAGAAGAATATACATGAAATGACTCTAGATGTGGTTAATGAAAGAATACACATTTCAATGACAATTGTGGTTCCATATGTGGTTTGTGAAGAGAACAGACATGAAATGACTCTAGTTGTGGTTAATGAGAAGAACATGCATGCAATGACACCGGTGGGTCCATAGGTGGATTGTGAAGAGAACACACATGTAATGAACTCTAGTTAATGTTAATAAAAAGAACACACATGCAATGACACTAGTGGATCCATAGGTGGATTGTGAAAAGAACACACATGCATTGAACTCTAGTGGATCCATATGCAATGACACTGGTGGATCCATGTGTGGTCTCTGAAAAGAACACACATTTCAATGACAATGGTGGTTCCATATGTGGTTTGTGAAAAGAACATACATCCAGTGACTCTAGTTGTGGTTAATGAGAAGAACACACATGCAATGACACTGGTGGATCCATATGTGGTTAATGAAAATAACAAACATGCAATGACTCTAGCTATTGTTAATAAAAAGAACACACATTCAATGACACTGGTGGATCTATATGTGGTCTGTGAGAAGAATATACATGAAATGACTCTAGATGTGGTTAATGAAAGAATACACATTTCAATGACAATGGTGGTTCCATATGTGATTTGTGAAAAGAACACACATGCAATGAACCTAGTTGTTGTTAATGAGAAGAACAGACATGCAATGACACTGGTGGATCCATATGTGGTTAATGAAAATAACAAACATGCAATGACTCTAGTTGTTGTTAATAAAAAGAACACACATTCAATGACACTGGTGGATCCATATGTGCTCTATGAGAAGATTATACATGAAATGACTCTAGATGTGGTTAATGAAAGAATACACATTTCAATGACAATTGTGGTTCCATATGTGGTTTGTGAGAAGAACAGACATGAAATGACTCTAGTTGTGGTTAATGAGAAGAACACGCATGCAATGACACCGGTGGGTCCATAGGTGGATTGTGAAAAGAACACACATGTAATGAACTCTAGTTGATGTTAATAAAAAGAACACAAATGCAATGACACTAGTGGATCCATAGGTGGATTGTGAAAAGAACACACATGCGTTGAACTCTGGTGGATCCATATGCAATGACACTGCTGGATCCATGTGTGGTCTTTGAAAAGAACACACATTTCAATTACACTGGTGGATCCATATGTGGTTTGTGAAAAGAACATACATCCAGTGACTCTAGCTGTGGTTAATGAGAAGAACACACATGCAATGACACTAGTGGATCCATATGTGGTTAATGAAAATAACACACATGCAATGACTCTAGTTGTGGTTAATGAAAAGAACACACATGCAATGACACTGGTGGATCCATAGGTGGATTGTGAAAAGAACACACATGCGATGACTCTAGTTGTTGTTAATAATATGAACACACATGCAATGACACTAGCGGATCCATTAGTGGTCTGTGAAAAGAACACACATGCAATGACACTGGTGGATCCATATGTGGTATGTGAAAAGAACACACATGCAATGACACTGGTGGATCCATATGTGGTGTGTGAAAAGAACACACATGCAATGACACTAGTGGATCCATAGGTGGATTGTGAAAAGAACACACATGCAATGACACTGGTGGATCCATATGTGGTCTCTGAAAAGAATACACATGCAATGACAGTGGTGGATCCATATGTGGTCTGTGAAAAGAATAGTCATGAAATGGCTCTAGATGTGGTTAATGAAAGAATACACATTTCAATGACAATGGTGGTTCCATATGTGTTTTGTGAAAAGAACACACGTGCAATGAACCTAGTTGTTGTTAATGAGAAGAACACACATGCAATGACACTGGTGGATCCATATGTGGTTAATGAAAATAACAAACATGCAATGACTCTAGTTGTTGTTAATAAAAAGAACACACATTCAATGACACTGGTGGATCCATATGTGCTCTATGAGAAGAATATACATGAAATGACTCTAGATGTGGTTAATGAAAGAATACACATTTCAATGACAATTGTGGTTCCATATGTGGTTTGTGAGAAGAACAGACATGAAATGACTCTACTTGTGGTTAATGAGAAGAACACGCATGCAATGACACCGGTGGGTCCAGAGGTGGATTGTGAAAAGAACACACATGTAATGAACTCTAGTTGATGTTAATAAAAAGAACACAAATGCAATGACACTAGTGGATCCATAGGTGGATTGTGAAGAGAACACACATGCGTTGAACTCTGGTGGATCCATATGCAATGACACTGCTGGATCCATGTGTGGTCTTTGAAAAGAACACACATTTCAATGACACGGGTGGATCCATATGTGGTTTGTGAAAAGAACATACATCCAGTGACTCTAGCTGTGGTTAATGAGAAGAACACACATGCAATGACACTAGTGGATCCATATGTGGTTAATGGAAATAACACACATGCAATGACTCTAGTTGTGGTTAATGAAAAGAACACACATGCAATGACACTGGTGTATCCATACGTGGATTGTGAAAAGAACACACATGCGATGACTCTAGTTGTTGTTAATAATATGAACACACATGCAATGACACTAGCGGATCCATTAGTGGTCTGTGAAAAGAACACACATGCAATGACACTGGTGGATCCATATGTGGTATGTGAAAAGAACACACATGCAATGACACTGGTGGATCCATATGTGGTGTGTGAAAAGAACACACATGCAATGACACTGGTGGATCCATAGGTGGATTGTGAAAAGAACACACATGCAATGACACTGGTGGATCCATATGTGGTCTCTGAAAAGAATACACATGCAATGACAGTGGTGGATCCATATGTGGTCTGTGAAAAGAATAGTCATGAAATGGCTCTAGATGTGGTTAATGAAAGAATACACATTTCAATGCGAATGGTGGTTCCATATGTGGTTTGTGAAAAGAACACACATGCGATGACTCTAGTTGTTGTTAATAATATGAACACACATGCAATGACACTAGCGGATCCATATGTGGTCTGTGAAAAGAACACACATGCAATGACACTGGTGGATCCATATGTGGTCTCTGAAAAGAATTAATATGCAATGACACTGGTGGATCCATATGTGGTCTGTGAAAACAATAGTCATGAAATGACTCGAGATCTGGTTAATGAAAGAATACAGATTTCAATGACAATGGTGGTTCCATATGTGGTTTGTGAAAAGAACACACATGTAATGACACTAGATTTGGTTAATGAAAGAATACACATTTCAATTACAACGGTGGTTCCATATGTGATTTGTGAAAAGAACAGACATGCAATGACTCTAGCTGTGGTTAATGAGAAGAACACACATGCAATGACACTAGTAGATCCATATGTGGTTAATGAAAATAACACACATGCAATGAATCTAGTTGTTGTTAATAAAAAGCACACATGCAATGACACTGGTGGATCCATATGTGGTATGTGAAGAGAACACACATGCAATGACACTGGTGGATCCATATGTGGCCTGTGAAAAGAATAGACATGAAATGACTCTAGATGTGGTTAATGAAAGAATACACATTTCAATGACAATGGTGGTTCCATATGTGGTTTGTGAAAAGAACACACATGCAATGACACTAGATGTGGTTAATGAAAGAATACACATTTCAATGACAATGGTGGTTCCATTTGTGGTTTGTGAAAAGAACACACATGCAATGACTCTAGCTGTGGTTAATGAAAAGAACACACATGCAATGACATTGGTGGATCCTTATGTGGTCTGTGAAAAGAATAGACATTAAATGACTCTAGATGTGGTTAATGAAAGAATACACATTTCAATGACAATGGTGGTTCCATATGTGGTTTGTGAAAATAACAAACATGAAATGACTCTAGCTATGGTTAATGAGAAGAACACACATGCAATGACACTGTTGGTTCCATAAGTCGTTTGTGAAAAGAACACGCATGCAATGAATCTAGCTGTGGTTAATGAGAAGAACACACATGCAATGACACTGGTGGATCCATAGGTGGATTGTGAAAAGAACATGCATGCAATGAACTCTGATGGATACATATGCAATGACACTGGTGGATCCATGTGTGGTCTCTAAAAAGAACACGCATTTCAATGACACTGGTGGATGCATATGTGGTTTGTGAAAAGAACATGCATCGAGTGACTCTAGATGTGGTTAATGAGAAGAACACACATGCAATGACACTGGTGGATCCATATGTGGTTAATAAAATAACACACATGCAATGACTATAGTTCTTGTTAATAAAAAGAACACACATGCAATGACATTGGTGGATCCATATGTGGTCTCTGAAAAGAACAGTCATACAATGACACTGCTGGATCCATATGTGGTCTGTGAAAAGAATAGTCATGAAATGACTCTAGATGTGGTTAATGAAATAATACACATTTCAATGACAATGGTGGTTCCATATGTGGTTTGTGAAAAGAACACACATGCAATGAACCTAGTTGTTGTTAATGAGAAGAACACACATGCAATGACACTGGTGGGTCCATATGTGGTTAATGAAAACAACGAACATGTAATGACTCTAGTTGTTGTTAATAAAAAGAACACACATTCAATGACACTGGTGGATCCATATGTGATCTTTGAGAAGAATATACATGAAATGACTCTAGACGTGGTTAATGAAAGAATACGCATTTCAATGACAATTGTGGTTCCATATGTGGTTTGTGAGAAGAACAGACATGAAATGACTCTAGTTGTGGTTAATGAGAAGAACATGCATGCAATGAAACCGGTGGGTCCATAGGTGGATTGTGAAAATAACACACATGTAATGAACTCTAGTTGATGTTAATAAAAATAACACACATGCAATGACACTAGTGGATCCATAGGTGGATTGTGAAAAGAACACACATGCGTTGAACTTTGGTGGATCCATATGCAATGACACTGGTGGATCCATGTGTGGTCTCTGAAAAGAACACACATTTCAATGACACTGGTGGATCCATATGTGGTTTGTGAAAAGAACATACATCCAGTGACTCTAGTTGTGGTTAATGAGAAGAACACACATGCAATGACACTAGTGGATCCATATGTGGTTAATGAAAATAACACACATGCAATGACTCTAGTTCTGGTTAATGAAAAGAACACACATGCAATGACACTGGTGGATCCATAGGTGGATTGTGAAAAGAACACACATCCTATGACTCTAGTTGTTGTTAATAATATGAACACACATTCAATGACACTAGCGGATCCATATGTGGTCTGTGAAAAGAACACACATGCAATGACACTGGTGGATCCATATGTGGTATGTGAAAAGAACACACATGCAATGACACTGGTGGATCCATATGTGGTGTGTGAAAAGAACACACATGCAATGACACTAGTGGATCCATAGGTGGATTGTGAAAAGAACACACATGCAATGACACTGGTGGATCCATATGTGGTCTCTGAAAATAATACACATGCAATGACACTGGTGGATCCATATGTGGTCTGTGAAAAGAATAGTCATGAAATGACTCTGGATTTGGTTAATGAAAGAATACACATTTTCAATGACAATGGTGGTTCCATATGTGATTTGTGAAAAGAACAAACATGCAATGACTCTGGATGTGGTTAGTGAGAAGAACACACATGCAATGACACTGGTGGATCCATATGTGGTTAATGAAAATAACACACATGCAATGACTCTAGTTGTTGTTAATAAAAAGAACACAAATGCAATGACACTGGTGGATCCATATGTGGTATGTGAATATAACACACATGCAATGACACTAGTGGATCCATATGTGGTCTGTGAAAAGAATAGACATGAAATGACTCAAGATGTGGTTAATGAAAGAATACACATTTCAATGACAATGGTGTTTCCATATGTGGTTTGTGAAAAGAACACACATGCAATGACTCTAGCTATGGTTAATGAGAAGAACACACATCCAATGACACTGGTGGTTCCATATGTGGTTTGTGAAAAGAACACACATGCAATGACTCTAGCTGTGGTTGATGAGAAGAACACACATGCAATGACACTGGTGGATCCATAGGTGGATTCTGAAAAGAACACACAGGCAATGAACTCTGGTGGATCCATATGCAATGACACTGGTGGATCCATGTGTTGTCTCTGAAAAGAACACACATTTCAATGACAATGGTGGTTCCATATGTGGTTTGTGAAAAGAACACACATGCAATGAACCTAGTTGTTGTTAATGAGAAGAACACACATGCAATGACACTGGTGGATCCATATGTGGTTAATGAAAATAACAAACATGCAATGACTCTAGTTGTTGTTAATAAAAAGAACACACATTCAATGACACTGGTGGATCTATATGTGGTCTATGAGAAGAATATACATGAAATGACTCTAGATGTGGTTAATGAAAGAATACACATTTCAATGACAATTGTGGTTCCATATGTGGTTTGTGAAGAGAACAGACATGAAATGACTCTAGTTGTGGTTAATGAGAAGAACATGCATGCAATGACACCGGTGGGTCCATAGGTGGATTGTGAAGAGAACACACATGTAATGAACTCTAGTTAATGTTAATAAAAAGAACACACATGCAATGACACTAGTGGATCCATAGGTGGATTGTGAAAAGAACACACATGCATTGAACTCTAGTGGATCCATATGCAATGACACTGGTGGATCCATGTGTGGTCTCTGAAAAGAACACACATTTCAATGACAATGGTGGTTCCATATGTGGTTTGTGAAAAGAACATACATCCAGTGACTCTAGTTGTGGTTAATGAGAAGAACACACATGCAATGACACTGGTGGATCCATATGTGGTTAATGAAAATAACAAACATGCAATGACTCTAGCTATTGTTAATAAAAAGAACACACATTCAATGACACTGGTGGATCTATATGTGGTCTGTGAGAAGAATATACATGAAATGACTCTAGATGTGGTTAATGAAAGAATACACATTTCAATGACAATGGTGGTTCCATATGTGATTTGTGAAAAGAACACACATGCAATGAACCTAGTTGTTGTTAATGAGAAGAACAGACATGCAATGACACTGGTGGATCCATATGTGGTTAATGAAAATAACAAACATGCAATGACTCTAGTTGTTGTTAATAAAAAGAACACACATTCAATGACACTGGTGGATCCATATGTGCTCTATGAGAAGATTATACATGAAATGACTCTAGATGTGGTTAATGAAAGAATACACATTTCAATGACAATTGTGGTTCCATATGTGGTTTGTGAGAAGAACAGACATGAAATGACTCTAGTTGTGGTTAATGAGAAGAACACGCATGCAATGACACCGGTGGGTCCATAGGTGGATTGTGAAAAGAACACACATGTAATGAACTCTAGTTGATGTTAATAAAAAGAACACAAATGCAATGACACTAGTGGATCCATAGGTGGATTGTGAAAAGAACACACATGCGTTGAACTCTGGTGGATCCATATGCAATGACACTGCTGGATCCATGTGTGGTCTTTGAAAAGAACACACATTTCAATTACACTGGTGGATCCATATGTGGTTTGTGAAAAGAACATACATCCAGTGACTCTAGCTGTGGTTAATGAGAAGAACACACATGCAATGACACTAGTGGATCCATATGTGGTTAATGAAAATAACACACATGCAATGACTCTAGTTGTGGTTAATGAAAAGAACACACATGCAATGACACTGGTGGATCCATAGGTGGATTGTGAAAAGAACACACATGCGATGACTCTAGTTGTTGTTAATAATATGAACACACATGCAATGACACTAGCGGATCCATTAGTGGTCTGTGAAAAGAACACACATGCAATGACACTGGTGGATCCATATGTGGTATGTGAAAAGAACACACATGCAATGACACTGGTGGATCCATATGTGGTGTGTGAAAAGAACACACATGCAATGACACTAGTGGATCCATAGGTGGATTGTGAAAAGAACACACATGCAATGACACTGGTGGATCCATATGTGGTCTCTGAAAAGAATACACATGCAATGACAGTGGTGGATCCATATGTGGTCTGTGAAAAGAATAGTCATGAAATGGCTCTAGATGTGGTTAATGAAAGAATACACATTTCAATGACAATGGTGGTTCCATATGTGTTTTGTGAAAAGAACACACGTGCAATGAACCTAGTTGTTGTTAATGAGAAGAACACACATGCAATGACACTGGTGGATCCATATGTGGTTAATGAAAATAACAAACATGCAATGACTCTAGTTGTTGTTAATAAAAAGAACACACATTCAATGACACTGGTGGATCCATATGTGCTCTATGAGAAGAATATACATGAAATGACTCTAGATGTGGTTAATGAAAGAATACACATTTCAATGACAATTGTGGTTCCATATGTGGTTTGTGAGAAGAACAGACATGAAATGACTCTACTTGTGGTTAATGAGAGGAACACGCATGCAATGACACCGGTGGGTCCAGAGGTGGATTGTGAAAAGAACACACATGTAATGAACTCTAGTTGATGTTAATAAAAAGAACACAAATGCAATGACACTAGTGGATCCATAGGTGGATTGTGAAGAGAACACACATGCGTTGAACTCTGGTGGATCCATATGCAATGACACTGCTGGATCCATGTGTGGTCTTTGAAAAGAACACACATTTCAATGACACTGGTGGATCCATATGTGGTTTGTGAAAAGAACATACATCCAGTGACTCTAGCTGTGGTTAATGAGAAGAACACACATGCAATGACACTAGTGGATCCATATGTGGTTAATGGAAATAACACACATGCAATGACTCTAGTTGTGGTTAATGAAAAGAACACACATGCAATGACACTGGTGTATCCATAGGTGGATTGTGAAAAGAACACACATGCGATGACTCTAGTTGTTGTTAATAATATGAACACACATGCAATGACACTAGCGGATCCATTAGTGGTCTGTGAAAAGAACACACATGCAATGACACTGGTGGATCCATATGTGGTATGTGAAAAGAACACACATGCAATGACACTGGTGGATCCATATGTGGTGTGTGAAAAGAACACACATGCAATGACACTGGTGGATCCATAGGTGGATTGTGAAAAGAACACACATGCAATGACACTGGTGGATCCATATGTGGTCTCTGAAAAGAATACACATGCAATGACAGTGGTGGATCCATATGTGGTCTGTGAAAAGAATAGTCATGAAATGGCTCTAGATGTGGTTAATGAAAGAATACACATTTCAATGCGAATGGTGGTTCCATATGTGGTTTGTGAAAAGAACACACATGCAATGAACCTAGTTGTTGTTAATGAGAAGAACACACATGCAATGACACTGGTGGATCCATATGTGGTTAATGAAAATAACAAACATGCAATGACTCTAGTTGTTGTTAATAAAAAGAACACACATTCAATGACACTGGTGGATCCATATGTGCTCTATGAGAAGAATATACATGAAATGACTCTAGATGTGGTTAATGAAAGAATACACATTTCAATGACAATTGTGGTTCCATATGTGGTTTGTGAGAAGAACAGACATGAAATGACTCTAGTTGTGGTTAATGAGAAGAACACGCATGCAATGACACCGGTGGGTCCAGAGGTGGATTGTGAAAAGAACACACATGTAATGAACTCTAGTTGATGTTAATAAAAAGAACACAAATGCAATGACACTAGTGGATCCATAGGTGGATTGTGAAGAGAACACACATGCGTTGAACTCTGGTGGATCCATATGCAATGACACTGCTGGATCCATGTGTGGTCTCTGAAAAGAACACACATTTTAATGACACTGGTGGATCCATATGTGGTTTGTGAAAAGAACATACATCCAGTGACTCTAGTTGTGGTTAATGAGAAGAACACACATGCAATGACATTGGTGGATCCATAGGTGGATTGTGAAAAAAACATGCAATGAACTCTGGTGGATCAACATGCAATGACACTAATGGATCCATGTGTGGTATGTGAAGAGAACACACATTTCAATGACACTGGTGGATCCATATGTGGTTTGTGAAAAGAATATACATCCTATGACTCTAGATGTCGTTAATGAGAAGAACACACATGCAATGAAACTAGTCGATCCATATGTGGTTAATGAAAATAACACACGTGCAATGACTCTACTTGTTGTTAATAAAAAGAACACACATGCAATGACACTGGTGGATCCATATGTGGTCTATGAAGACAACACACATGCAATGACATTGGTGGATCCATATGTGGTCTGTGAAAAGAATAGACATGAAATGACTCTAGATGTGGTTAATGAAAGAATACACATTTCAATGACAATGGTGGTTCCATATGTGGTTTGTGAAAAGAACACACATGCAATGACTCTAGCTGTGCTTAATGAGAAGAACACACATGCAATGACACTGGTGGTTCCATATGTGGTTTGTGAAAAGAACACAGATGCAATGACTCTAGCTGTGGTTAATGAGAAGAACACACATGCAATGACACTGGTGGATCCATAGGTGGATTGTGAAAAGAACACACATGCAATGAACTCTGGTGGATACACATGCAATGACACTGGTGGATCCATGTCTGGTCTATGAAGAGAACACACATTTCATAGGTGGTGTATCCATATGTGGTCTCTGAAAAGAATACATATGCAATGATACTGGTGGATCCATATGTGGTCTGTGAAAAGAATGGTCATGAAATGACTCGAGATCTGGTTAATGAAAGAATACACATTTCAATGACAATGGTGGTTCCATATGTGGTTTGTGAAAAGAACACACATGCAATGACTCTAGTTGTGGTTAATGAGAAGAACACACATGCAATGCCACTGGTGGTTCCATATGTGGTTTGTGAAAAGAACACACATGCAATGACTCTAGCTGTGGTTAATAAGAAGAACACACATGCAATGACACTGGTGGATCCATAGGTGGATTGTGAAAAGTACACACATGCAATGAACTCTGGTAGATCCACATGCAATGACACTAGTGGATCCATGTGTGGTCTGTGAAGGGAACACACATTTCAATGACACTGGTGGATCCATATGTGGTTTGTGAAAAGAACATACATCCAGTGACTCTAGATTTGGTTAATGAGGAGAACACACATGCAATGCCTCTAGCTGTGGTTAGTGACAAGAACACACATGCAATGACGCTGGTGGATCCAGAGGTGGATTGTGAAAAGAACACACATGCAATGAACTCTGGTGGATCCACATGCAATGACACTGGTGGATCCTTGTGTGGTCTGTGAAGGGAACACACATTTCAATGACACTGGTGGATCCATATGTGGTTTGTGAAAAGAACATACATCCAGTGACTCTAGATGTGGTTAATGAGAAGAACACACATGCAATGGCACTAGTGGATCCATATGTGGTTAATGAAAATCACACAAATGCAATGACTCTAGTTGTTGTTAATAAAAAGAACACACATGCAATGACACTGGTGGATCCATATGTGGTCTCCGAAAAGAATACACATGCAATGACACTAGTGGATCCATATGTGGTCTGTAAAAAGAATAGTCATGAAATGACTCTAGATTTGGTTAATGAAAGAATACACATGTCAATGACAATGGTGGTTCCATATGTGTTTTGTGAAAAGAATAGACATGCAATGACTCTAGCTGTGGTTAATGAGAAGAACACACATGCAATGACACTAGTAGATCCATATGTGGTTAATGAAAATAACACACATGCAATGAATCTAGTTGTTGTTAATAAAAAGCACACATGCAATGACACTGGTGGATCCATATGTGGTATGTGAAGAGAACACACATTTCAATGACAATGGTGGATCCATATGTGGATTGTGAAAAGAACACACATGTAATGAACTCTAGTTGATGTTAATAAAAAGAACACACATGCAATGACACTAGTGGATCCATAGGTGGATTGTGAAAAGAACACACATGCGTTGAACTCTAGTGGATCCATATGCAATGACACTGGTGGATCCATGTGTGGTCTCTGAAAAGAACACACATTTCAATGACACTGGTGGATCCATATGTGGTTTGTGAAAAGAACATACATCCATTCACTCTAGTTGTGGTTAATGAGAAGAACACACATGCAATGACACTAGTGGATCCATATGTGGTTAATTAAAATAACACACATGCAATGACTCTAGTTGTGGTTAATGAAAAGAACACACATGCAATGACACTTGTGGATCCATAGGTGGATTGTGAAAAGAACACACATGCGATGACTCTAGTTGTTGTTAATAATATGAACACACATGCAATGACACTAGCGGATCCATATGTGGTCTGTGAAAAGAACACACATGCAATGACACTGGTGGATCCATATGTGGTCTCTGAAAAGAATTAATATGCAATGACACTGGTGGATCCATATGTGGTCTGTGAAAACAATAGTCATGAAATGACTCGAGATCTGGTTAATGAAAGAATACAGATTTCAATGACAATGGTGGTTCTATATGTGGTTTGTGAAAAGAACACACATGTAATGACACTAGATTTGGTTAATGAAAGAATACACATTTCAATTACAACGGTGGTTCCATATGTGATTTGTGAAAAGAACAGACATGCAATGACTCTAGCTGTGGTTAATGAGAAGAACACACATGCAATGACACTAGTAGATCCATATGTGGTTAATGAAAATAACACACATGCAATGAATCTAGTTGTTGTTAATAAAAAGCACACATGCAATGACACTGGTGGATCCATATGTGGCCTGTGAAAAGAATAGACATGAAATGACTCTAGATGTGGTTAATGAAAGAATACACATTTCAATGACAATGGTGGTTCCATATGTGGTTTGTGAAAAGAACACACATGCAATGACACTAGATGTGGTTAATGAAAGAATACACATTTCAATGACAATGGTGGTTCCATTTGTGGTTTGTGAAAAGAACACACATGCAATGACTCTAGCTGTGGTTAATGAAAAGAACACACATGCAATGACATTGGTGGATCCTTATGTGGTCTGTGAAAAGAATAGACATTAAATGACTCTAGATGTGGTTAATGAAAGAATACACATTTCAATGACAATGGTGGTTCCATATGTGGTTTGTGAAAATAACAAACATGAAATGACTCTAGCTATGGTTAATGAGAAGAACACACATGCAATGACACTGTTGGTTCCATAAGTCGTTTGTGAAAAGAACACGCATGCAATGAATCTAGCTGTGGTTAATGAGAAGAACACACATGCAATGACACTGGTGGATCCATAGGTGGATTGTGAAAAGAACATACATGCAATGAACTCTGATGGATACATATGCAATGACACTGGTGGATCCATGTGTGGTCTCTAAAAAGAACACGCATTTCAATGACACTGGTGGATGCATATGTGGTTTGTGAAAAGAACATGCATCGAGTGACTCTAGATGTGGTTAATGAGAAGAACACACATGCAATGACACTGGTGGATCCATATGTGGTTAATGAAATAACACACATGCAATGACTATAGTTCTTGTTAATAAAAAGAACACACATGCAATGACATTGGTGGATCCATATGTGGTCTCTGAAAAGAACAGTCATACAATGACACTGCTGGATCCATATGTGGTCTGTGAAAAGAATAGTCATGAAATGACTCTAGATGTGGTTAATGAAATAATACACATTTCAATGACAATGGTGGTTCCATATGTGGTTTGTGAAAAGAACACACATGCAATGAACCTAGTTGTTGTTAATGAGAAGAACACACATGCAATGACACTGGTGGATCCATATGTGGTTAATGAAAACAACGAACATGTAATGACTCTAGTTGTTGTTAATAAAAAGAACACACATTCAATGACACTGGTGGATCCATATGTGATCTTTGAGAAGAATATACATGAAATGACTCTAGACGTGGTTAATGAAAGAATACGCATTTCAATGACAATTGTGGTTCCATATGTGGTTTGTGAGAAGAACAGACATGAAATGACTCTAGTTGTGGTTAATGAGAAGAACATGCATGCAATGAAACCGGTGGGTCCATAGGTGGATTGTGAAAATAACACACATGTAATGAACTCTAGTTGATGTTAATAAAAATAACACACATGCAATGACACTAGTGGATCCATAGGTGGATTGTGAAAAGAACACACATGCGTTGAACTTTGGTGGATCCATATGCAATGACACTGGTGGATCCATGTGTGGTCTCTGAAAAGAACACACATTTCAATGACACTGGTGGATCCATATGTGGTTTGTGAAAAGAACATACATCCAGTGACTCTAGTTGTGGTTAATGAGAAGAACACACATGCAATGACACTAGTGGATCCATATGTGGTTAATGAAAATAACACACATGCAATGACTCTAGTTCTGGTTAATGAAAAGAACACACATGCAATGACACTGGTGGATCCATAGGTGGATTGTGAAAAGAACACACATCCTATGACTCTAGTTGTTGTTAATAATATGAACACACATGCAATGACACTAGCGGATCCATATGTGGTCTGTGAAAAGAACACACATGCAATGACACTGGTGGATCCATATGTGGTATGTGAAAAGAACACACATGCAATGACACTGGTGGATCCATATGTGGTGTGTGAAAAGAACACACATGCAATGACACTAGTGGATCCATAGGTGGATTGTGAAAAGAACACACATGCAATGACACTGGTGGATCCATATGTGGTCTCTGAAAATAATACACATGCAATGACAGTGGTGGATCCATATGTGGTCTGTGAAAAGAATAGTCATGAAATGACTCTGGATTTGGTTAATGAAAGAATACACATTTTCAATGACAATGGTGGTTCCATATGTGATTTGTGAAAAGAACAAACATGCAATGACTCTGGATGTGGTTAGTGAGAAGAACACACATGCAATGACACTGGTGGATCCATATGTGGTTAATGAAAATAACACACATGCAATGACTCTAGTTGTTGTTAATAAAAAGAACATAAATGCAATGACACTGGTGGATCCATATGTGGTATGTGAAGATAACACACATGCAATGACACTAGTGGATCCATATGTGGTCTGTGAAAAGAATAGACATGAAATGACTCAAGATGTGGTTAATGAAAGAATACACATTTCAATGACAATGGTGTTTCCATATGTGGTTTGTGAAAAGAACACACATGCAATGACTCTAGCTATGGTTAATGAGAAGAACACACATCCAATGACACTGGTGGTTCCATATGTGGTTTGTGAAAAGAACACACATGCAATGACTCTAGCTGTGGTTGATGAGAAGAACACACATGCAATGACACTGGTGGATCCATAGGTGGATTCTGAAAAGAACACACAGGCAATGAACTCTGGTGGATCCATATGCAATGACACTGGTGGATCCATGTGTTGTCTCTGAAAAGAACACACATTTCAATGACAATGGTGGTTCCATATGTGGTTTGTGAAAAGAACACACATGCAATGAACCTAGTTGTTGTTAATGAGAAGAACACACATGCAATGACACTGGTGGATCCATATGTGGTTAATGAAAATAACAAACATGCAATGACTCTAGTTGTTGTTAATAAAAAGAACACACATTCAATGACACTGGTGGATCTATATGTGGTCTATGAGAAGAATATACATGAAATGACTCTAGATGTGGTTAATGAAAGAATACACATTTCAATGACAATTGTGGTTCCATATGTGGTTTGTGAAGAGAACAGACATGAAATGACTCTAGTTGTGGTTAATGAGAAGAACATGCATGCAATGACACCGGTGGGTCCATAGGTGGATTGTGAAGAGAACACACATGTAATGAACTCTAGTTAATGTTAATAAAAAGAACACACATGCAATGACACTAGTGGATCCATAGGTGGATTGTGAAAAGAACACACATGCATTGAACTCTAGTGGATCCATATGCAATGACACTGGTGGATCCATGTGTGGTCTCTGAAAAGAACACACATTTCAATGACAATGGTGGTTCCATATGTGGTTTGTGAAAAGAACATACATCCAGTGACTCTAGTTGTGGTTAATGAGAAGAACACACATGCAATGACACTGGTGGATCCATATGTGGTTAATGAAAATAACAAACATGCAATGACTCTAGCTATTGTTAATAAAAAGAACACACATTCAATGACACTGGTGGATCTATATGTGGTCTGTGAGAAGAATATACATGAAATGACTCTAGATGTGGTTAATGAAAGAATACACATTTCAATGACAATGGTGGTTCCATATGTGATTTGTGAAAAGAACACACATGCAATGAACCTAGTTGTTGTTAATGAGAAGAACAGACATGCAATGACACTGGTGGATCCATATGTGGTTAATGAAAATAACAAACATGCAATGACTCTAGTTGTTGTTAATAAAAAGAACACACATTCAATGACACTGGTGGATCCATATGTGCTCTATGAGAAGAATATACATGAAATGACTCTAGATGTGGTTAATGAAAGAATACACATTTCAATGACAATTGTGGTTCCATATGTGGTTTGTGAGAAGAACAGACATGAAATGACTCTAGTTGTGGTTAATGAGAAGAACACGCATGCAATGACACCGGTGGGTCCATAGGTGGATTGTGAAAAGAACACACATGTAATGAACTCTAGTTGATGTTAATAAAAAGAACACAAATGCAATGACACTAGTGGATCCATAGGTGGATTGTGAAAAGAACACACATGCGTTGAACTCTGGTGGATCCATATGCAATGACACTGCTGGATCCATGTGTGGTCTTTGAAAAGAACACACATTTCAATTACACTGGTGGATCCATATGTGGTTTGTGAAAAGAACATACATCCAGTGACTCTAGCTGTGGTTAATGAGAAGAACACACATGCAATGACACTAGTGGATCCATATGTGGTTAATGAAAATAACACACATGCAATGACTCTAGTTGTGGTTAATGAAAAGAACACACATGCAATGACACTGGTGGATCCATAGGTGGATTGTGAAAAGAACACACATGCGATGACTCTAGTTGTTGTTAATAATATGAACACACATGCAATGACACTAGCGGATCCATTAGTGGTCTGTGAAAAGAACACACATGCAATGACACTGGTGGATCCATATGTGGTATGTGAAAAGAACACACATGCAATGACACTGGTGGATCCATATGTGGTGTGTGAAAAGAACACACATGCAATGACACTAGTGGATCCATAGGTGGATTGTGAAAAGAACACACATGCAATGACACTGGTGGATCCATTTGTGGTCTCTGAAAAGAATACACATGCAATGACAGTGGTGGATCCATATGTGGTCTGTGAAAAGAATAGTCATGAAATGGCTCTAGATGTGGTTAATGAAAGAATACACATTTCAATGACAATGGTGGTTCCATATGTGTTTTGTGAAAAGAACACACGTGCAATGAACCTAGTTGTTGTTAATGAGAAGAACACACATGCAATGACACTGGTGGATCCATATGTGGTTAATGAAAATAACAAACATGCAATGACTCTAGTTGTTGTTAATAAAAAGAACACACATTCAATGACACTGGTGGATCCATATGTGCTCTATGAGAAGAATATACATGAAATGACTCTAGATGTGGTTAATGAAAGAATACACATTTCAATGACAATTGTGGTTCCATATGTGGTTTGTGAGAAGAACAGACATGAAATGACTCTACTTGTGGTTAATGAGAAGAACACGCATGCAATGACACCGGTGGGTCCAGAGGTGGATTGTGAAAAGAACACACATGTAATGAACTCTAGTATGTTAATAAAAAGAACACAAATGCAATGACACTAGTGGATCCATAGGTGGATTGTGAAGAGAACACACATGCGTTGAACTCTGGTGGATCCATATGCAATGACACTGCTGGATCCATGTGTGGTCTTTGAAAAGAACACACATTTCAATGACACTGGTGGATCCATATGTGGTTTGTGAAAAGAACATACATCCAGTGACTCTAGTTGTGGTTAATGAGAAGAACACACATGCAATGACACTAGTGGATCCATATGTGGTTAATGAAAATAACACACATGCAATGACTCTAGTTGTGGTTAATGAAAAGAACACACATGCAATGACACTGGTGTATCCATAGGTGGATTGTGAAAAGAACACTCATGCGATGACTCTAGTTGTTGTTAATAATATGAACACACATGCAATGACACTAGCGGATCCATTAGTGGTCTGTGAAAAGAACACACATGCAATGACACTGGTGGATCCATATGTGGTATGTGAAAAGAACACACATGCAATGACACTGGTGGATCCATATGTGGTGTGTGAAAAGAACACACATGCAATGACACTATTGATCCATAGGTGGATTGTGAAAAGAACACACATGCAATGACACTGGTGGATCCATATGTGGTCTCTGAAAAGAATACACATGCAATGACAGTGGTGGATCCATATGTGGTCTGTGAAAAGAATAGTCATGAAATGGCTCTAGATGTGGTTAATGAAAGAATACACATTTCAATGCGAATGGTGGTTCCATATGTGGTTTGTGAAAAGAACACACATGCAATGAACCTAGTTGTTGTTAATGAGAAGAACACACATGCAATGACACTGGTGGATCCATATGTGGTTAATGAAAATAACAAACATGCAATGACTCTAGTTGTTGTTAATAAAAAGAACACACATTCAATGACACTGGTGGATCCATATGTGCTCTATGAGAAGAATATACATGAAATGACTCTAGATGTGGTTAATGAAAGAATACACATTTCAATGACAATTGTGGTTCCATATGTGGTTTGTGATAAGAACAGACATGAAATGACTCTAGTTGTGGTTAATGAGAAGAACACGCATGCAATGACACCGGTGGGTCCAGAGGTGGATTGTGAAAAGAACACACATGTAATGAACTCTAGTTGATGTTAATAAAAAGAACACAAATGCAATGACACTAGTGGATCCATAGGTGGATTGTGAAGAGAACACACATGCGTTGAACTCTGGTGGATCCATATGCAATGACACTGCTGGATCCATGTGTGGTCTCTGAAAAGAACACACATTTTAATGACACTGGTGGATCCATATGTGGTTTGTGAAAAGAACATACATCCAGTGACTCTAGTTGTGGTTAATGAGAAGAACACACATGCAATGACATTGGTGGATCCATAGGTGGATTGTGAAAAAAACATGCAATGAACTCTGGTGGATCAACATGCAATGACACTAATGGATCCATGTGTGGTATGTGAAGAGAATACACATTTCAATGACACTGGTGGATCCATATGTGGTTTGTGAAAAGAATATACATCCTATGACTCTAGATGTCGTTAATGAGAAGAACACACATGCAATGAAACTAGTCGATCCATATGTGGTTAATGAAAATAACACACGTGCAATGACTCTACTTGTTGCTAATAAAAAGAACACACATGCAATGACACTGGTGGATCCATATGTGGTCTATGAAGACAACACACATGCAATGACATTGGTGGATCCATATGTGGTCTGTGAAAAGAATAGACATGAAATGACTCTAGATGTGGTTAATGAAAGAATACACATTTCAATGACAATGGTGGTTCCATATGTGGTTTGTGAAAAGAACACACATGCAATGACTCTAGCTGTGCTTAATGAGAAGAACACACATGCAATGACACTGGTGGTTCCATATGTGGTTTGTGAAAAGAACACAGATGCAATGACTCTAGCTGTGGTTAATGAGAAGAACACACATGCAATGACACTGGTGGATCCATAGGTGGATTGTGAAAAGAACACACATGCAATGAACTCTGGTGGATACACATGCAATGACACTGGTGGATCCATGTCTGGTCTATGAAGAGAACACACATTTCATAGGTGGTGTATCCATATGTGGTCTCTGAAAAGAATACATATGCAATGATACTGGTGGATCCATATGTGGTCTGTGAAAAGAATAGTCATGAAATGACTCGAGATCTGGTTAATGAAAGAATACACATTTCAATGACAATGGTGGTTCCATATGTGGTTTGTGAAAAGAACACACATGCAATGACTCTAGTTGTGGTTAATGAGAAGAACACACATGCAATGCCACTGGTGGTTCCATATGTGGTTTGTGAAAAGAACACACATGCAATGACTCTAGCTGTGGCTAATAAGAAGAACACACATGCAATGACACTGGTGGATCCATAGGTGGATTGTGAAAAGTACACACATGCAATGAACTCTGGTAGATCCACATGCAATGACACTAGTGGATCCATGTGTGGTCTGTGAAGGGAACACACATTTCAATGACACTGGTGGATCCATATGTGGTTTGTGAAAAGAACATACATCCAGTGACTCTAGATTTGGTTAATGAATAGAACACACATGCAATGCCACTAGTGGATCCATATGTGGTTAATGAAAATCACACAAATGCAATGACTCTAGTTGTTGTTAATAAAAAGAACACACATGCAATGACACTTGTGGATCCATATGTGGTATCTGAAAAGAACAGACATACAATGACACTGCTAGATCCATATGTGGTGTGTGAAAAGAATAGTCATTAAATGACTCTAGATGTGGTTAATGAAAAGAACACACATGCAATGACTCTAGCTGTGGTTAATGAAAAGAACACACATGCAATGACATTGGTGGATCCTTATGTGGTCTGTGAAAAGAATAGACATGAAATGACGCTAGATGGGGTTAATGAAAGAATACACATTTCAATGACAATGGTGGTTCCATATGTGGATTGTGAAAAGAACACACATGCAATGACTCTAGCTATGGTTAATGAGAAGAACACACATGCAATGACACTGTTGGTTCCATATGTGGTTTGGGAAAAGAACACACATGCAATGACTCTAGCTGTGGTTAATGAGAAGAACACACATGCAATGACACTTGTGGATCCATAGGTCGATTGTGAAAAGAACACACATGCAATGAACTCTAGTGGATACATATGCAATGACACTGGTGGATCCATGTGTGGTCTCTAAAAAGAACACACATTTTAATGACACTGGTGGATGCATATGTGGTTTGTGAAAAGAACATACATCCAGTGACTCTAGATGTGGTTAATGAGAAGAACAGACATGCAATGACACTAGTGGATCCATATGTGGTTAATGAAATAACACTCATGCATTGACTATAGTTCTTGTTAATAAAAAGAACACACATGCAATGACACTGGTGGATCCATATGTGGTCTCTGAAAAGAACAGTCATACAATGACACTCCTGGATCCATATGTGGTCTGTGAAAAGAATAGTCATGAAATGACTCTAGATGTGGTTAATGAAAGAATACACATTTCAATGACAATGGTGGTTCCATATGTGGTTTGTGAAAAGAACACACATGCAATGAACCTAGTTGTTGTTAATGAGAAGAACACACATGCAATGACACTGGTGGATCCATATGTGGTTAATGAAAACAACAAACATGCAATGACTCTAGTTGTTGTTAATAAAAAGAACACATGTTCAATGACACTGGTGGATCCATATGTGCTCTATGAGAAGAATATACATGAAATGACTCTAGATGTGGTTAATGAAAGAATACACATTTCAATGACAATTGTGGTTCCATATGTGGTTTGTGAGAAGAACAGACATGAAATGACTCTAGTTGTGGTTAATGAGAAGAACACGCATGCAATGACACCGGTGGGTCCATAGGTGGATTGTGAAAAGAACACACATGTAATGAACTCTAGTTGATGTTAATAAAAAGAACACAATTGCAATGACACTAGTGGATCCATAGGTGGATTGTGAAAAGAACACACATGCGTTGAACTCTGGTGGATCCATATGCAATGACACTGCTGGATCCATGTGTGGTCTTTGAAAAGAGCACAAATTTCAATGACACTGGTGGATCCATATGTGGTTTGTGAAAAGAACATACATCCAGTGACTCTAGCTGTGGTTAATGAGAAGAACACACATGCAATGACACTAGTGGATCCATATGTGGTTAATGAAAATAACACACATGCAATGACTCTAGTTGTGGTTCATGAAAAGAACACACATGGAATGACACTGGTGAATCCATAGGTGGATTGTGAAAAGAACACACATGCGATGACTCTAGTTGTTGTTAATAATATGAAAACACATGCAATGACACTAGCGGATCCATTAGTGGTCTGTGAAAAGAACACACATGCAATGACACTGGTGGATCCATATGTGGTATGTGAAAAGAACACACAAGCAATGACACTGGTGGATCCATATGTGGTGTGTGAAAAGAACACACATGCAATGACACTAGTGGATCCATAGATGGATTGTGAAAATAACACACATCCAATGACACTGGTGGATCCATATGTGGTCTCTAAAAATAATACACATGCAATGACAGTGGTGGATCCATATGGGGTCTGTGAAAAGAATAGTCATGAAATGACTCTAGATTTGGTTAATGAAAGAATACACATTTCAATGACAATGGTGGTTCCATATGTGATTTGTGAAAAGAACAAACATGCAATGACTCTAGATGTGGTTAGTGAGAAGAACACACATGCAATGACACTAGTGGATCCATATGTGGATAATGAAAATAACACACATGCAATGACTCTAGTTGTTGTTAATGAAAAGAACAAACATGCAATGACACTGGTGGTTCCATATGTGGTATGTGAAGATAACACACATGCAATGACACTGGTGGTTCCATATGTGGTTTGTGAAAAGAACACACATGCAATGACTCTAGCTGTGGTTAGTGAGAAGAACACACATGCAATGACGCTGGTAGATCCATAGGTGGATTCTGAAAAGAACACACATGCAATGAACTCTGGTGGATCCATATGCAATGACACTGGTGGATCCATGTGTCGTATGTGAAGGGAACACACATTTCAATGACACTGGTGGATCCATATGTGGTTTGTGAAAAGAACATACATCTAGTGAATCTAGATGTGGTTAATGAGAAGAACACACATGCAATGACACTAGTGGATCCATATGTGGTTAATGAAAATCACACAAATGCAATGACTCGAGTTGTTGTTAATAAAAAGAACACACATGCAATGACACTTGTGGATCCATATGTGGTCTCTGAAAAGAATACACATGCAATGACACTAGTGGATCCATATGTTGTCTGTGAAAAGAATAGTCATGAAATGACTCTAGATGTCGTTAATGAAAGAATACACATTTCAATGACAATGGTTGTTCCATATGTGGTTTGTGAAAAGAACACACATGCAATGACTCTTGCTATGGTTAATGAGAAGAACACACATGCAATGACACTGGTGGTTTCATATGTGGTTTGTGAAAAGAACACACATGCAATGACTCTAGCTGTGGTTAATGAAAAGAACACACATGCAATGACACTGGTGGATCCATAGGTGGATTATGAAAAGAACACACAGGCAATGAACTCTGGTGGATCCATATGCAATGACACTGGTGGATACATGTGTGGTCTCTGAAAAGAACACACATTTCAATGACACTGGTGGATCCATATGTGGTTTGTGAAAAGAACATACATCAAGTGACTCTAGATGTGGTTAATGAGAAGAACACACATGCAATGACACTGGTGGATCCACATGTGGTTAATGAAAATAAAAAACATGCAATGACTCTAGTTGTTGTTAATAAAAAGAACACACATTCAATGACACTGGTGGATCCATATGTGGTATGTGAGAAGAATATACATGAAATGACTCTAGATGTGGTTAATGAAAGAATACACATTTCAGTGACAATTGTGGTTCCATATGTGATTTGTGAAAAGAACAGACATGAAATGACTGTAGTTGTGGTTAATGAGAAGAACACGTATGCAATGACACTGGTGGGTCCATAGGTGGATTGTGAACAGAACACACATGTAATGAACTCTAGTTGATGTTAATAAAAAGAACACACATGCAATGACACTAGTGGATCCATAGGTGGATTGTGAAAAGAACACACATGTATTGAACTCTGGTGGATCCATATGCAATGACACTGGTGGATCCATGTGTGGTCTCTGAAAAGAACACACATTTTAATGACACTGGTGGATCCATATGTGGCTTGTGAAAAGAACATGCATCCAGTGACTCTAGTTGTGGTTAATGAGAAGAACACACATGTAATGACACTAGTGGATCCATATGTGGTTAATGAAAATAACACACATACAATAACTCTAGTTGTGGTTAATGAAAACAACACACATGCAATGACACTGGTGGATCCATAGGTGGATTGTGAAAAGAACACACATGCAATGACTCTAGTTGTTGTTAATAATATGAACACACATGCAATGACACTGGTGGATCCATATGTGGTCTGTGAAAAGAACACACATGCAATGACACTGGTGGATCCATATGTGGTATGTGAAAAGAACACACATGCAATGACACTGGTGGATCCATATGTGGTGTGTGAAAAGAACACACATGCAATGACACTAGTGGATCCATATGTGGTCTGTGAAAAGAACACACATGCAATGACACTGGTGGATCCATATGTGGTCTCTGAAAAGAATACACATGCAATGACACTGGTGGATCCATATGTGGTCTGTGAAAAGAATAGTCATGAAATGACTCGAGATTTTGTTAATGAAAGAATACACATTCCAATGACAATGGTGGTTCCATATGTGATTTGTGAAAAGAACAAACATGCAATGACTCTAGCTATGGTTAGTGAGAAGAACACACATGCAATGACACTGGTGGATCCATATGTGGTTAATGAAAATAACACACATGCAATGACTCTAGTTGTTGTTAATAAAAAGAACACACATGCAATGACACTGGTGGATCCTTATGTGGTCTGTGAAAAGAATAGACATGAAATGACTCTAGATGTGGTTAATGAAAGAATACACATTTCAATGACAATGGTGGTTCCATATGTGGTTTGTGAAAAGAACACACATGCAATGACTCTAGCTGTGGTTAATGAGAAGAACACACATGCAATGACACTGGTGGTTCCATATGTGGTTTGTCAAAAGAACACACATGCAATGAACTCTGGTGGATCCATATGCAATGACACTGGTGGATCCATGTTTGGTCTCTGGAGAGAACACACATTGCAATGACACTGGTGGATCCATATCTGGTTTGTGAAAAGAACATACATCCAGTGACTCTAGATGTGGTTAATGAGAAGAACACACATGCAATAACACTGGTGGATCCATATGTGGTTAATGAAAATAACACACATGCAATAACTCTAGTTGTTATTAATAAAAAGAACACAAATGCAATGACGCTGGTGGATCCATATGTGGTCTCTGAACAGAAAAACATGTAATGACACTGGTGGATCCATGTATAGTCTGCGAAAAAAACACACATGCAATGATATTGGTTGTATCGGGGATAACTCCTAGGGGTACCAAAGTCCACGACTCAGCGGACCAACAGAAGAAAATCGGATAGATTGCTTGTTCGTTTGCATGGCCGGCTGCCCATGCGTGTAGCCGGCTGGCTGTGTGTGCGTGTGTGCATGGCCGGGTAGTTTTGCACATGCATGGCCGAATGGCCTTTTGTACATGCATGGCCCATGCATAGGTGCATGCATTTGCTTGTGTGCCCTCTAGCTGCTAACGCATGTGTGCATGGTCGGCTGCTCCATGTGCACATGCACGGCCGGCTGGGGCCTCGCATGCATGGCCGGATGGTCCTTGCATGGCCGGCTGGCCGTATGGGCGGCCATCCGGCTACTCTTGTACGTATCGATTAGGACCAACACCATATGCCCAGCTGCCCAGTTTCTGTTCGATCAGCCCCTGCTAACAGCATTGGATACTCTAGAAGAAGGACAGCGAGAAGACAGCGACAAGACCAAAGACGCTCAAGACATGCCTCTATGCAAGACTAGTATGGCAATATACAGTTTATCAGACATAGTGTATCTCAATCAGATGACACACAAATAGTACTAGTTAGGCACGTGGACACGCCCTTGTCTCTTGGATGCACTATAAATGCCAAGAGGGCTCACGGTGCAACGAGGACTCACTCTCACTTAGTCGTTTTGATCATCTCACTAGCTAGCTCGCTCTCTCTCATACGGGCAGACACACTCTGCTAGTTAGACTGTTTTTAGATATAGCTCCAGGAGCATATTTGTAGCCCGGATATACCCATACATACTGTCAGACATGCAGGAGTGGAGTTTTACCTCACAACGAGGGCTACGAACCTGGTTACTTCCTGAGTCTCACCGCACTTGCTTGTACCCAATCCCACCTGCTGATACCGTCGCAGTCGCCCTGCTCGCTCCCACACCTCTATCTAGCCTTCTTAGGCAATGTCATTTCCAACACAACGACATTTGGCGCCCACCGTGGGGCGACTATGGCTGCGGCCGGAGCCCGTTCCGCACAGGACCTCTTCATCGTCATCGTCTTCACCGATACCGTTTCGAGTTGCCCGGGGGCTCGCCTCCTCCGCCGAGCTGTGGTCGCCAACTTCGTATCCGCTTTGTCGGGTCTCTCGGGGGCTCCCCAAGTCGCCCGGGGGCTCGCCACCGCCTCCGCGCCATCATTGCCTCCGTCTCGTCAAGTCACACGGGACTCGGCGGCTTCATCCGCGTCGTGCGTCCGTCCGTGTTGGTTGCAGCACCACCGCACGCTGGTGTACCCGCCTTCAACCTCTTCGGCGAGCTCAGCGCGTCCGTCTGTGTCTTCGTCCCTCGTCCGCGTTAGCTCCAGCACCGTCCGCGGCGGCCACCGCCTCCGTGCTTCGGGCCCCTTCCCTGTCGAGCTCCCTCGTGCGACCGCCCAGCACCGTCGCCGCTGTGGCCGCGCGCGCCCGCACCCGCACACCGCGCCACCTGCAGCAGGGCCGCGCCGCTGCCAGGCTCCTCCCCGTCAAGCTCCTCCGCCCGTGGGGCCTCCGTCCGCACCGCCGTACGAGCGCAGCACCACCACGTATGCCGTACCTCCGTCTCGCCAGGTCGCGTGGGGGCTGGGCAGCTCCGTCGGTTACGTCCGCGTCGCGCGCGTCTGGTCGCGCCTCGCGTCCGTTCACGTTGGTGGCAGCACCACCCCGCCGGTCGTGCCCGTCTCCAACATCTTCGGCGAGCTTCGCAAGTCCGTGCCCGCGCCTGTGCGCGCTGGCGCGTCCGTGCCATAGCCTCTTCTGCCCGTGAGCAAAGCCACCGCGAGCCCCCGTGCGCCTGTGCGGCAAGCCGGCATCGCTCGCCCGTGCGACCTCGCAGCGGCAAAACAGCTAGCAGCTGCAGCAGCAAGTCACAGCGGCGCGCATGCGCGAACCAAGCCAAGCACGCAGTTGCATCTTCCCGTACAAATACGGCCCTATACGTATGTGCATGGCCATACGGCCGCGAAATTCATGCAGATGGCACTCGCATGCAATCCTATGGCATTTTCCTGCTTATGCCATGTGTGACTCCCATCGGCTCCCGCATCGCGCACGCTTTATCGTCTGCGCCTGCGCGAGCTCGGCTGGCTCTGCCGCTCCATCCACATGCATCACTACAGGAAAACGATTTTTTACTGGATATTAAAAATACACAGCAGAGGCAAAAATACACTCGTCAAATATTTGCCGTGTATTTACACTCGGTAAAGAGTTCACAGCGTACACCCCGCCGGTAAACACGACTTTGCCGAGTGTTTAACTCCCGGATACTCGGCAAACATTTGCCGAGTATCTATCAGCCGCACACTCGGTAAAATAATGCGTTCACGGCGCGTCCGCTGTAGACGGCGTCAAGCCTTTGCCGAGTGTACTGCCTGACATACACGGCAAATTACGCACTCTTTACCGAGTGTTTTTTCTGGGATACACGGCAAATACTTACTCTTTGCCGAGTGTACTGCTTGACATACACGGCAAATTACGCACTCTTTACCGAGTGTTTTTACTGGGATACACGGCAAATACTTACTCTTTGCCGAGTGTCTCTTATGGCAATACACGGCATAGACTTACTCTTTGCCGAGTGTGCTGTCTGCCATACACGGCAAATTACGCACTCTTTGCCGAGTGTTTTTCCTGGGATACACGACCAAGTCCACAAAAATTTGGCAGGTTTATGCTGTTTTTTATTGTACCCTGCATTTCAAAACAAATCTGGACAAACATAATTCAAGTGCACTAGTAAATCAAACATATATCATAGCAGACATATATCACAGCAAGAATTCACATAATAGGTTCACAAGTGCACTAGTACATCAAACATGCATACAAAGTTCACAAGTTTAACAAACACTTGAATTCAAGTTCACATATCCATCAACACAACCAAGTGGCACACAAGTCCTCTAGCATGTGGTACATATCTCCATCAACGGCGACCATGTTCCGCCACAACATAGGCTTCCTTGATGTAATCCTACAAAGTGCAAAACACACAAGCACGAGTAAAAATGATGCAATCTTACAAAGTTCAAACTACGTATATATATAGCTATATGGTAAGATGATTCTAACAAACATATTTACATGATACTAATAAGGTAAATTTAGCACTAGCATAATTGTAATTTATTATCTATGTAGCTATATGGTAAGAATATTGACATGATTCTAACAAGGTATACTTTTGCACAAGCAAATTCAAATTTGTTATCTATGTAGCTATATGGACTTGGTATGTATATGGTAAGATGATTCTCCGAAGAATATTGACATTTGATTCTAACAAGGGTATATTTAGAACAACCATAAAACTTGGTATCTATGTAGCTATATGGTAATGACTTGGTATAATTTGACACAAGATATGGATTGAACCCATCAGTTGATATCCCAATTGCTACACTCCTCTCGTTGCCCGCTTCCTTGGGGTACTTTTTAGCGAAGTTCTTCCATGCTGAACCATCTGATGGATGTATCATCTTTTCTGGATTACTTCTTTTGCCTAGTGTGGGCCATCTCATCTGTTGGGCAGTTTCCACGTTCATAAAGAGCCGTTGGATCCTTGGTATGAATGGAAGATACCGAAGGATCTTTTGGGCAACCCCAGTCTGGCGCTTCTGACCATCACCAGTGTCAACCTCCATATACCTAGATGATTTGCACTTGACACAATATTTTGATTTCTCATGTTCTTTCCTAAATAACATGCATCCTTTTGGACAAGCGTCTATCTGCTCGTATGACATCTTAAGTCCAGAGAGGATTTTGTTCGCCTCGTACATGGTCTTTGGCAACAAGTGACCTTGCGGCATAAGGCTCCCAACAACGACTAAGAGATCATCAAAACCATCTCTACTCAAGTTTCTATCGCTCTTGAACGCCATTAGACGTGCAATGGCATCAAGTCGGGTCACCTCAGTGTTAGCATGAAGGGGTTTCTGGTTCGCAAACAAAGTATCATAGTACTTCTTTGTGCTTTGCTCCGCCTCCTCCTGTGTATCCCCTACATCTGGATCTTCAGGCGCAACCGCATTGCGGAAGTCAGCCATGCATCGGTCAATCCCAGTATCAAATTCTCCCATGCCATGACTTTGTGTGCTTTGCTCTGCCTCATCAACATCATTTCTCGCACGTTTTGATTTTGACTCGCCATGGAAATCCCAAGTGGTGTACATTGGCGTGAACCCATTTTTGCAAAGGTATTCACCCACTTGTGTCTTTGTCAATCGATTCTTGTTATGACAGATTTTGCACGGACAGAAAGCTCTACTAGTGCCATCAAACGCTGCTTCCAAGAACTTGTTGGTCTTTTCCTTCCATTCTATGGTCATTTTCGCCTGACTGAGTCGGCCATTGTACATCCAGGCACGACGATTCTCCATCCTCTACGAAGTACCAAAACAAGCATATAATGCATTTAATTTACAAATTTTTAGTCCATTTAATTCGAGCAAAATCATGTTTTACGGCATGCATCCACCTATATATCTCTCTAATAGGTAAAGGACCTAATCCCACCTGAAGATGTGTAGATTGGATATGTTCTCCATGCTATACCCTGAACCAAGATAGAATTTCGGCAGCACCTCCCCGCTGTTCTCCCGATACACGTTTCGGCAAAAAAGCCGAGAGGATGTGCATCCGGAGAACAACGGGGAGGCGCCACCAAAATCCGGTCTCGGAGCAGAGCAAAGCATGGAAAACATACCCAATCTACACATCCTCAGGTTGTCCAAAAACGTGGACAATCCGAAAGAGTTACGGCTATAAATATGCAATTTAATGCATATTTATTTGCGTAGTCCTTCCGAACGGGAGACGCCTAGGTATCGTGACTGACTTGGTTATCTAGACCAGAAATAAACCTACCCACATTAAGTACAAGAGACGTGAATGAATTTTACCCTTGAAGCGTGATCTAATCGTCGAGAAATATCCGAGATGCTCCTTGAAGAAGCCCTGCGACTCCGGTCCTGGTGTCAAACTCGAAGCATTGCCTCGACGAAGCAGAGCTGCGTTTTGAAATCAGAAATTTAAACACCCATGATTTTTTTTGTCAAGGTAAATGCAATGCTATTGTACATATGTTAATACAATAGGCATGGAACAAAATATGCATTAATTAAACTCTCATTGGCTTACTATAATTAAACTCTCGGTGTCATTGGCATGGAACAAAATCTCATGTCATTGGCTTACTATAATTAAACTCTCGGTGTCATTGGCATGGAACAAAGTCTGCATTAATTAATCCACTACACACAATCTGCATGAATTAATTCACTACACAAAATCATTGGCAGGAAGCAAAATCTGCATGAATTAATCAACTACCATGGTGGAGCTCCTGGTTCTCTTCCTGGTGGTGGAGCCCTCGGTGGTGCAGATCGTCCAGCGGGGAGTTGGCGGCACGGGAAAGATTGGTCGACGCAGCAGGTCCACAAGGGAGCAGGGGCCACGGCCGGCCGGAGTAGAGGCCGGAACGGGCGTCCCCAGCTACAGGGCGCTAGGCCGAGCAGGGCGGCGGCAGGGGCTTACCTGGGAGCCATTGGGCGGCGGCGGTCGGGTCAGGGGAGGAAGGGCAGCGCGGCGGCGCAGGTCCGGAGCAGCGCGGCGGCGGCGGTGGTCGGGTCAAGGGAGGAAGGGCAGCGCGGCGGCGGTCCGGAGCAGCGCGGCGGCGGCGGCGGTCGGGTCAGGGGAGGAAGGGCAGCACGGCGGCGGCGGCCGGGAGCTGCGCGGCGGCGGCGGTGTGGAGAAGGGGGCGGCGGCAACGCGCAGGGGTGAGAGGATGCTGGGCGAGACAGAGCGAGCGTGCGTGTTAATTTTTTTTTTACCTGTTTACGATTTAGACTTTGTGTACTCGTTCGATCTAGGGTTTGTCTTTACCGTGTATTCGTGTCTATGACACACAGCATACACACTGTCCGTACCAGCAAAAAAACAGACATAAATACAATTTATTTATCAAACTGTAAGCGTTCTTGCGAATTTATTTTTAATAATACATTTTTTAGAATTAATTCAAAAAGTATTGCACAAAATTTAAAATTTCGATATTTAGCACATTGTTGGTCTAGGCCAAGCCGACCACGCTTTAATCGGCCTAGACCGCACCGACTGCGCAGTTAATGGGCTGCCAACATGCAATCGGCTAGGAGCAAACCGATTACTCCAATCGGTCACAACCAAGCCGATTGAAAAAGTAATCGGCCAACCCCAGACCGATTGAAAAAGGCAACCGTCGGACGAAAACAAACCACCGCATTGAGGAATAGATGACATGCACTCGTCCAGGCCATGACCAATTCGGCCACTCGGCCAGTCCGTTGCCGAATGGAGCATTTGGCCAAGGTGGGCCCCGCGGCCACATGCAGTCGGCCCGCTCCTTGCCGAATAAAACCATGTTGTTTCACAAGGTGGGGCACTATCCTACCCGGTTTCACCGGAACAGGGACTTTCCCCCTTATACAAGTTCAGAACCTTCGTTTCTAGGTTAGAGCGCCTACATGCGAGGGAGGACACATGCAAGCACACCCGGAGACTAGTAGGTTTTGTATGTTTCAACATAGCACCACACTCTCATGCATGTGCTAGGGCCACATGCAGGTCCTTGAGGTATTCCGATGCCCCGGAGTGCGGTTTGCTGTGGAACCCTGATCTGCGGGCCTCGGATCGACTACCCCCCTAGACATTCTTCTGATGGGGGTAGCCCGGCATAACTCTCTCTTGTTTTGTGTTTGTTTAGGTCATAGGAAAAAGTAAAACCATGTTGGTTCACAAGGTGGGGCACTATCCTACCCGGTTTCATCGGAACAGGGACTTTCCCCCTTATACAAGTTCAGAACCTTCGCTTCTAGGTTAGAGCGCATACATGCGAGGGAGGACACATGCAAGCACACCCAGAGACTAGTAGGTTTTGTATGTTTCAACATAGCACCACACTCTCATGCATGTGCTAGGGCCACATGCAGGTCCTTGAGGTATTCCGATGCCCCGAAGCGCGGTTTGCTGTGGAACCCTGATCTGCGGGCCTCGGATCGTCTACCCCCTAGACATTCTTCTGATGGGGGTAGCCCGGCATAACTCTCTCTTGTTTTGTGTTTGTTTAGGTCAGAGGATAATGTAAAACCATGTTGGTTCACAAGGTGGGGCACTATCCTACCCGGTTTCATCGGAACAGGGACTTTCCCCCTTATACAAGTTCAGAACCTTCGCTTCTAGGTTAGAGCGCATGCATGCGAGGGGGGACACATGCAAGCTCCCGGAGACTCGTAGGTTTTGTATGTTTCAACATAGCACCACACTCTCATGCATGTGCTAGGGCCACATGCAGGTCCTTGAGATATTCCGATGCCCCGGAGCGGGTTTGCTGCGGAACCCTGATGTGCGGGCCTCGGATCGTCTACCCCCTAGACATTCTTCTGATGGGGGTAGACCGGCATAACTCTCTCTTGTTTTGTGTTTTTTAGGTCATAGGAAAAAGTAAAACCATGTTGGTTCACAAGGTGGGGCACTATCCTACCCGGTTTCATCGGAACAGGGACTGTCCCCCTTATACAAGTTCAGAACCTTCGTTTCTAGGTTAGAGCGCATGCATGCGAGGGAGGACACATGCAAGCACACCCGGAGACTAGTAGGTTTTGTATGTTTCAACATAGCACCACACTCTCATGCATGTGCTAGGGCCACATGCAGGTCCTTGAGGTATTCCGATGCCCCGGAGCGCGGTTTGTTGCGAAACCCTGATCTGTAGGCCTAGTTTGAAACGGGCATAAGAAATTCAAACCATGTGAAACCTTCAAGTTTAGCGAGGCTTGAGCCTAGCTAATTTCAACATAGACCCACCTCAGCCCAAATCCCATTTTGTTACTACTTTACCGTGTACCTGACGTAAACACTCGGCAAAAGCTAAGATACACAGCAAATTACCTCTTTACCGAGTGTTGTAAACTATCACACAGCAAATTACCTCTTTACCGAGTGTTGTAGACTAACACACAGCAAAGTGGGGTGTTTCAAACGCTATGTTTTTTGGCGCGCGCGGGAGAAGAAATTTGGCGCGTACTTTTACTGTGTATACTTTTGCCGACACTCGGTAAACTGTAACGCCGTAAGCTGCGCCGTCAACCGCGGGCGGGGAATACACGTGGCAGGACGGTTTGCCGTGTATCCATCTTTTGCCGAGTGTTTGTACGAACGTTACCGTGTATGTGCTTCTTTACCTGGTGTTTTCTCTGTGCATACACGGTAAAGAGGTGTCTTTGTTGTGAATGACCTTTTTGCCGAGTGTCATATGTACGATACACGGTAAAGAGATGTTTGCCGAGTGTCCGGGAATTAAACACTCGGCAAAGTAAAAAATACCCAACAAAATCTCGATTTCCGGTAGTGCATGTTGCATGCCCATGCATGCCCATCCGGATGCAGCTCCGCCGCGCCCTTCCCTACCGGCTCGTGCCTGTCCAGCTCGCTACGCTGCCCGCGTACCTCTACCTCTGACCGCTGGCTCGCGCCGCCGCTTCTCCACCGCCCTCGCGCGTACCTCGGCCTCCGACCATGCTGCATGTGCTCACGCCGGCTCCATATCCTCCTCGACCGCCGGCCGGCTGCGCCCCGTGTCCGACTGCGCGTGCTCGCCGCCGCGCCATCCGGCCTCCTCCCGTCGAGCGCCCGCCCCGGCTGCACCTCCCCCGCTTCCGGCTCGCCGCCCATTCGGCCGCCGCCGGCTCTGCCGTGCGTGCATCCTTGGTTCTAGGAGGAAAAAGAAGCAGTCGGCTAGGAGAGGAGGAAAAAAGGGAGGCAAGTAGGGTGGGCCGGTTAGCAGGGAGAGGAAGCAGGGAGTGGCCGGTTAGAAAAATAAGAGAAAAAGGAGAGGAAAAATCTAGTTGGTGGTGGCCGGTTGAGAGAGAAAGAAAGAAAAGAAAACGTAAGTGAGAAAGAGAATAGAAGGAAGTAGAGACCCGGCTAGATGCATCCGGTTGGAAAAAAGTAAAAAAGAGAGGACCGGCTAATTGCGGCCGGCTGAGAGAAAAAGTAACAGAAGTGAAAAAGTAAGAAAGAAAAAGGCCGGTTGGGCCAGCTGGTAAGGAGATAAGAAAAAATGCAAGGAAAAAGGAGGGGTCGACTAGTTATGTTGGCCGGTTGAAGAAAAAATGAGAAGAAAAAGTGAAAAAGAAAGGGAAAAAGTTAGACCGGCTAGGAGAAATCCGGTTAGAAAAAGAAAGAAAATTCTAGATCAGGCTACATCTGTCCGACTGCTCGTTGGTCTGTTTGATTCGCCCGGTTTGGACCTGTTCTGGCTGAGTCGGACCGACTCCGCGCGACTTTGTCCCGTTTGGTTGCCAGTTGGGCTGGCTGGACCCCGTTCCAGCTGGGCCTGGCCGGCTCGGCGCATCCTGGTGCGTTTGGTTGCCTGACCGGCTAGGGACCGAATCCGGCTATGCCGCGTTTGGTTGCCTGTCCGGCTAGAGCCAGGCCATCCGGCTGGAACGCCAGTTGGGCCGTTTCAGCGCCCGTGATGCCTGCAGAATCGCGTCTTCGACCCTACTACACCGACTGCAGCAATGTGAGTGTTTTTCCGACCTCGAGCAGCCCTCGAGGACTCGCCGGATGTTGATGTGTTTCCTGCTTTCAGTTTTCCGGCGCCGGTAACCCCCACCCGAGGGCTCGCCGGTTGGCCCGACCTGCTAAATCTGTAAACCGACTGAGTAGTGTGCGACGGTGTCAGAGGCCCACTCTTCGTCTCAGCTGTAGACCGCAGCCCGGCTGTCCGGCTAGCAAGAGCAAAAGCCCGAGGCATCCCACATGAAAAACGGTGAAGGATGCGACAGATTGGGCATTCTGGCCTTGTGCCTAGTTGGTATTTTCCGGCTGCTCAGACCCTAATACCGTGCGCAATGTATTGTCAGCTCCCCTTTCGATTCCGGCTCCAGACCACAACCCGGCTGGCCGGCAAGGACAAAGCGTAAACAGCAGAGCGCGTGAGAAAGTGACTAAGTATTCAGAGAAGCACGAGCTAGTTTTTAAAAAATAAAACCGTTATCTGGTTGACACCATGTATCTGTATGTTAATATACTGACAACAAATTCATCTCTGTCTGTTTGTTTTTGCACGACTGCACCGAGTGGGATTTCAAGTGCAGATGAAGATTCAAAGCACCTGACTTCGTTAGCTACTTCGAATCTCGGGGGCTACACCCACCAGGTGCGCTCGCGCGCCCCCGGTGTAATAAAGTGCTCCAGTCCGGCTGAAGGCGTTCAGCCGGATAGCAAGTTCGAGGTGTCGAAAAGGGCAAGATATAGAAGATTCGAAGCATCTATCTCCGTCAGCTACTCCGGATCTCGGGGGGATACACCCCGCGGTGCGCTCGTGCGCCCCCGCGGGAGTTGTGTTGCTTCCTGGGCCGGAGGTGTCCAGCCAGACGCCAATCAAGAACTTCATCTACAATGACAACGTCAAGTATTTTTGGAGCTCGTGCGAATTTCTCCCTCCGGGTGAAATCAGCGTGCGCTTGGGGGATAGTGTCTGGGGGATAACTCCCAGGGGTACCAAAGTCCACGACTCAACGGACCAGCAGAAGAAAATCGGACAGATGGCTTGTTCGTTTGCATGGCCGGCTGCCCATGCGTGTAGCTGGCTGGCTGTGTGTGCGTGTGTGCATGGCCGGATAGTTTGGCACATGCATGGCGGAATGGCCTTTTATACGTGCATGGCCCATGCATAGGTGCATGTATTTGCTTGTGTGCCCTCTAGGTGCTAACGCATGTGTGCATGGCCGGCTGCTCCATGTGCACATGCACAGCCGACTGGGGCCTCGCATGCATGGCCGGATGGTCCTTGCATGGATGGTCGTCGTCCGGCTACTCCTCTACGTATCGATCAAGACCAACACCATACACCCAGCTGCTCAGCTTCCGTTCGATCAGCCCCAGCTTGCAGCATTGGATACTCCAGAAGAAGAACAGCGAGAAGACAGCGACAAGACCAAAGACGCTTAGGTCATGCCTCTATGCAGGACTAGTATGACACTATACACTTTATCACACATAGTGTATCCCAATCAGATGACACACAAATTGTACTAGTTAGACACGTGGGCCCGCCCTTGTCTCTTGGCATGCACTATAAATGCCAAGAGGGATCACGGTGCGACGAGGACTCACTCTCACTTAGTCGTTTTGATCATCTCACTAGCTAGCTCGCTCTCTCTCATACGGGCACACACACTCTGCTAGTTAGACCGTTCTTAGATACAGCTCCAGGAGCACATTTGTAGCCTGGATATACCCACACATACTATCAGATATGCAGGAGTAGGAGTTTTATCTCACAACGAGGGCTCCAAACCTGGGTACTTCCTAAGTTTCACCGCACTTGCTTGTACCAATCCCGCCTGCGGACACCGTCGCAGTCGCCCTGCTCGCTCCCACACCTCTATCTAGCCTTCTTAGGCAATGTCGTTTCCAACACAACGACACTGGTGGATCCATATGTGGTTTGTGAAGAGAACACACATGCAATGAACTCTGGTGGATCCATATGTGGTCTGTGAAAAGAATAGACATGAAATGACTCTAGATGTGGTTAATGAAAGAATACACATTTCAATGACAATGGTGTATCCATATTTGGTTTGTGAAAAGAGATTTGCCCTGTCTCTCGGTCCCAAATCTCACAAAATCCCAAACGTGTGCTCACTCTGGGTGCTACGCCCTGATTGGCTGACACAGATGTCACGCGGATCGTCTCCACCAACCGTTGATCTTATGTGATCCAACGGGCAAGATAACTCCTCCCTTCTCCACTTTTTTATGCATGGTCTATCCGTTCCACCACTCTATCCGTATCACCGGTACTTTACCTCCATAAACAAGTGAAAATCCATCTATCTAAATAAAATAAATGATCATATTTCAAAGAATCTATCGTCTTCATCTTCCGGTTCGTCCTCGTCTTCGTCAACACCATGGTTCTTGCCATCGCCGCCATCGGTGTCCTCCTCCGATGACTCAACACCGCCCCCTTCCTCGAATAAGCACGCTATCTCCTCGTCGGAGTCCTCCTCCTCCTCTTCGTAGTCCCATGGGTCCACGTCACTCTCCTCCGCTTCTGCCTCCAACTGATCGATGAACGCCTCCTCGTTGGCCGAGTCGGACTCGTCCAAATAGCCGTCTCCTCTCTTCTTCCTAGTCTTCTTCTCGTTCCTCTTCTTGTCCATACTCGCTGGTGCAACACGCGCCCCCGTCCTGGTTGCTGCTTTGCGCTCGTCCGTCGATGTAGGTACCCCACGCTCCTCCTGCGCGGCCGGTACGAGCTTCGACGTCGCGGTGTCCTCGAGTGTCGATGTTGATGGATCCTGGCGTGGTCGGACATGACGTGCTGCCTCAGCAGGCGACTCGCGAGCGCGAACGATGCAGCGAAGAGACAGGTACGCAAACGGTCAGTGGACGGCTTGGACCTGCCATTGCCACGGCGAGGGGGCATCATGCTCGAGGTAGTTGTTCCGAATGGTCGATGGCGGGTACACAGAGTGGGGTTCCGATCTAATCAAGGACGAGCAGCGGTTTCATGCGTCGTGTTCACGCATGCTTTTGTCGATTATCAAAAAAAAGTAATATCTCGCGTACTGAACATAATTTGATCACAACAAAAGTGGCACAGCGTATTCTAGACTCGTAAATATCCTGTGCGTGCCTATCAACGTGGAGTTCGACGGAGTTCGACGTGCCGACATGATCGTGCAATAGTTGCACGCGTCATTGCCCCATCAGCACGTGACTCACGTACGCGGGACATGCGCGCCGATGCCCGTGATGACCACCCTGAAGCTCATGGGAGTGGTCAATTTGCTGATAGGTATCATTCATGTTGCGCCACACCAATTTTGTCCTCTATCTAGAATCCTAGGGAATCCTAGCGGCAAGCATATCTACCAGCTGTGAAACAGACACAATCTCTTTGCAATTCACAAGCAGATGCACATTTTGCCCGAACACAACCCTCTCGCAACCAAAATCAAGTTTTGCAGTGTACTAGTGAACATGAACTATGAACTCATATAGGTCCCTTGTATTAAAGTTGTACCTAATTTGATTAAAAAGGGGAACTTTTGAGTTCATTTGATTTTATTATGCCGTAACTAATCTACTTGTAAGATAAGGCACAGATAAGAAAAATTCACCTCTCGCTCTTCTCCCGAGTTTTTTCTTCGAGATCTGGGTGCCGCATCATCCCATCAGAGCCGAACAATCTTCCACCGGTCTTGCTTTTCTCTTCAACACGCTGCTCTTAGGTACCTTGGGAGCAGAATCCTTGCTGACCTCCTCGCTAATCGGGGCTGAAGACCTCGCCGTTGCTTCGCCTTGAGCCCCAGACTTTGGCCCCGATGGACCCGAATCAGTCGGCAATGTAGCTACAACCTTCGCCTTGCAATACATGTTGGGCCGCCGCTGTCGGATTCAGTGTCGGGGGAGGGAGAAAAAAGGTCCTCCGCCGCCGGCAGATTCAGGGTCAGGGAAGGGAAGAAAAGGGACCACCGCCGCCACAGCAAGATTTAGTGTCAAGAGTTAGGAAAGTACAGTAATGGATTTGCCCCTACGACATGTGCAGGGTGGCTAAGAAGAGTGACCGGCGAAGAAGGGGCACAGTAGGAACTAGTGTAACGGAATATCCTGACTTAACGGGAGCGATTTGAAAATATTGGGTTTGGCCATCATTCACTTGAAACACCCCTCTCAGCAATTGGCGCCCCAACTTTTTGAATCGCGGTGATTAAAATCAACTCGGGTACCGCGTTGCCTAGGCGCCTCGACTTTTGAGCCGCAAAATGATATTCTTGGGCTGAGCACCCTTAGTTGGCGCTTTCCCTAATTCCGTGCCGCCATGCATGAAAGGAGCGATGGGCCTCCAGCAAGAGTTGCTCGTAGGTGTGCACCCCCTACCTGGTGCGAGATGTCGTGTCTTGATTTTCGACATAGGGGATGGGTAATCCCCTTTGTTAGTTCGTCCAGGGGAAATGTCTGGCGAGCTCGATCGGCGATCTAGACAAACATACACACATAGAGAGACACATGATTTTTACCCAAGATCAGGTCCGCGATGTGTGGATCTCTACATCCTACAACTATCAACTATCTGGTGGATGATGACAATTACATTGGTTCCTTCTCCGGGAAGGCTCTATCTAGAAAACTCATCTCCTACTCTCGACTGACGTGTGCCTCCTTTTACGTAAACCACCATGATCCCAAGATCAATGCATCGTGGAGCATAACTGACTCAGTATAAAAGCACAACATCCATTACAGTACTGAATACCAGCCTTACATAAATAGTCTTACATGTATGCCATGTTAGGCAACATCTAGAATAACAGTGGAATAACCAAACACATAAGACCCGAGTCAAGCCATAACCCTACAGGTGGCTGACTCGGAGAATGCCCTAGTTTGCATAGTCTTCATGGAAGTCTACATCACCTCCTTCATCTTGCTCATAGTATGACCACGTAAATAGCCAAGGACAATGCCAGTGAGTACTTTTGAATGTACTCGCAAACCAACTTAAGATAATACAACAACATGGATATGCAAAATGGATGTGGTAGTAGGATGGCTCTATCTATGTTTTATTTCTAAAATAGTTTCTCTTGTAGATATAACATCTTTATATCTTTGTTTAAAAACCTTTGTAAACATTTTTAAATGGAAAACATTTAGGATGGGGTTCCCAATTTTCTTTAAAGGTCATCCCATGGCCTCACCATTATTCCTTTCTCCCGGTCATCCCATGATCGATTTGTTAAACCTTTTCTTTCTAGAAAACCTTTTTCAAAACAAAACCACACCGCTAAGCAGCAACCTTCCCAACCGTCCATGACCGTGGACATAGCTATTCAAATAGATTTACACTTTGTAGAGGTTGTACACTTTACCCACAAGATTTAATACATTCGTCGTGAGCAACCACAGATTGTCATACATCAGTACGCGAGGTTCGGATAATCAAATAAGACCTTTAGGATATCCACTCTAGTATAAGTGCCTACCCTATGAGTTGTTCCCCTCAAGACCGGGATGTCGGGTACCGAGGACCATCCGAAGTGGTTTTTCCACTACACAAAGTGTGTGCTTTTAATGAGGGGTTCATAGTATCGCCCGACTGCACCCGGAGGCAGTTTGCATCTCCCCCAGATCATTGTTCCTAGCACATGATCCTTTACCGTGGGGAGATCCAGCATTCAAGGGATACGATCCCTTATAAGTAGTTATGAGTCAGCTTATACCAGAGTAAACAAACTTAGAGTCAAGCCCCGCCCCACTTCGGGGTAATGTGGTTGCACGGTTTAGTTGTTCTAGCAAACTACAAAGAAACATGTGCGTTTTCGTAAACATTTTTCCTCCTCTTCTAGGTATTACCATTTTGTAAGGCAAAAACCTTTTTATTTCCTCAAACTCCTCTTGGTAAGGCCATACTTACCAAGGTTTTACCATAAACATTTTTGTAAACTTTCAGGGGTTCCTAACCTATAGTTTGCATTTGGCTAAAATGAGTTTCCAACGGGGTATGGTGTAATTCACCATTCTAACTTCTAGGGGATGGCTAGGTATCACCAAGGGGGTGTACTTAGTAGTACCAAGGTGTACTAGCTTGGAGGAGCCAAACTAATACAAGATATAAGTGCCATGATATGGTAAAACAATGTAAGTACAATAATTATTGAGAAAGCAATGCATAAGTAAAAATAGTAGGACAAGTTTATGAGTAAGAAGGTGGCTTTCCTTGATCATATTGTCCCTGGTCTTCTTCTTCAAACTCCTCAAATCACCTTCTTCGTAACCTCCCTTGTTCGTTTCTATCATCGCATAACAAACAAACAATACCAATCAACCACCAATACAAACAAATGCTACTTGTATAGTACATATGCTCAAATCAGCAAGCAAATACACACATCAGTAGCTACTGAACAAACTAAGGCATATCAACTAGAATCAATCAAAAAGAGCTTATAAAACTTTTATGGTGAATTTAATGGTGAGCACTAGTTAAACACATGGGTTTTTTGTCATGACCAAGTTCTCTATACAAACAAAACACAAAAATTATACCAATGGATATGTATTGGAAATACCAAGCCATCAGAGTTGGATTGATGGTTTTAGCATGCATGGTTGATTTTTAAAGTTTTTTCTACTGAAAACTACTTTAGAAGAAGCAAAATAACTCACAGAAAATAAATACAACACCAAAAATTCTGAGGTGCTAGGGGGTGATACACCTCTCAGAGACACAACTCTGAGAGTTGGTCTCACCTCAAAAAAATTCTCACAGAAGGCTCTGGAATTTTTGAAAAACAACACTGAATTAAAATAGATAAATTCACTGCAGCAGATCTATAAGTCCAAACACCATCAAACCAATTTTCCAGGCTAGGTATTTTAATTTGTAGTTCACACAAATTGGATTCACTATTTTTGGAGTCCTAGAACAATTCCTATGCATTTTTTAGTGCAAACAACACATTTTCAGAGAGAAAAGTCTCAGACAATCTACACCACTACTCTGGCTATGGGGTCTATACCACTGGGTGGGGTATTTCATAGGAAGTTTTTCAAAACTTGAATGAACTCAACTGGACAAACATGGAATTTACTATGGATTTTATACTATAGGTAGTTAAACCTAAAACAAAAATTAATCTGCAAAAAGGAAAACTAGATGGGCCAGAATCCCTGGGGCTCGACCCAAACAATTCTAGGTTGGCCCAAGTGGCAGTGGCCAGTGCGGGAGAGCGGAATTTCAAATCCCAGGAGAGCGGTATGTGCGGTTTTGGGTCGTTGGATTAGATCAAGATCGATGATTGTTGGGCGTTGTCTTTATGGACACGAGTTACCGGTGATGCAAACCCTAACTATGGCGAAAAAGTGGCGATGTGGCTCAGCTAGGGTCAGCGACAGTGTGGGGCTGGTCAGAGGTGAAGTGGTGTTCGATGCGGAGTTCAGCGAGGGGCGATAATGACTACTTCTCCTCCTATGGCCCACTCGGACATGTTGTCTACAGCGTGGTCCACATCGTTCACGGCATCGTCAGAGCTGGACTTTCCTAGGCAAAAACAAAGGAGGTTAAGTGCGGGGGAGATAGGCATGCATGACTGCCAGAGAGAGCGAGGAAGAGAGGAAGGGAGGTGGTGACAACCTCCACTTCTTCCTGACAGAGCTACGACAGTGCGGAGAGGTTGGCAACCATCAGAGAGCGAGAGGACTTGCCTCCGCTCTCGGGGTAGGTGGAGGGTGGTCAGGGAGTGGAATGGGAGTGGGTGGAGAGGTCGGCTGGAGAGTTTTATCTAGGGTGGCGCATCCATGGTGTGTTGAGATTAGGGCGAGGTGGAGATAGGGTGCGGGCGCGCGGGAGTGGCTGCGCTGGGAGGCAGGGAGCGTGTCTACGTCACTGGGCGTGGTCTTAACACTCGAGCAGACTGGGGGCCTCGGGACTAGGCGGGAGGGCGGTGGTACTGGGGCCGCGCGTAGACCGCTCGAAGGAATGACGTAATGCGTCTAGGGCTCAGGCGGGCAGGCGTGTTGCGCGGGGCTAGATGTTGGGTGGCTGTGAGGGAGGTGGGTTGTCTCTCTCTCTCGATGGCATGGGGCATTTGACACGGGAGAAGGAGGTGAGGTTTGCGGGGCATCGTGCTCGGGTCGATGTGGTCGCGCTTGGTTGGGGGTAGCTAGAGTCGCGGGTAAGGGAGAGAGGGGCCTCGGGGTAGCGCCTGGCAAGTTGCAGCCGGCAGGTAGGGGTCTAGGATGGACAGGATGGGTCGGGGTGGCTACTCCATTGGTGGGGAGAGATATGCTCGATCTAAGCATGTCTCTCTCTCTCGTGCTAGCTGGTGGGTGAGGAACATGCTGGGGGTGTGGTGCATGGCTAGGGAGGGTGTGGTGTGCGTGCCCAGCAGCACGTATACACGACCATAACACCAAGGTTTGTGAGAAAAAAGGGAGTTTTGGTGATCTAGGGCAAGCTTAACAACATGCCATCTAAACTTGATGGTGGTAACCAGCTCGGGGCTCCTTTGGCCAAGGTTAGGGTTTGGGTGTGTAGAGGGGTAGTATAGCACCCCGGGAAAATCAGTACTAGAAAATCGCTTGTTGTTTTTATTTTGTGCATCATCATGATAGCATGCTCATGTCATCATGTCATATTGCATTTGAGCATCATCATGACATCATGCATATGTTTGCAAAACTATTTTCTAAAAGCCCACTTTTGTTTTTCTAAAATGTCCCCTATATTTATTTCAAATTATAAAACCCTGGCCGTCCGGATATTTTGTCTTGTCTAAAAATTATTTACAAAAGGCCTTTAAAATAAAACAGCACAATGATAAATATAAAACTTATTTTTTTGGGAGGCAGCCAGCCAGGCCCAAAAGCTAGCCGGCCACCTCCAACCTAACCCATCTAACCCCAAACCCTACCTAAACCCTAACCCTAGACCAGACCCAGACCAAACCCTAAACACCCACAGCACCACAACCGTCACCGCAGCGGCATGCACACATCACGCCACACTACACGCAGCGCCCCACCCCGACCCACTCACACACCTGGACACACCTACCACCCCACCGACACGCACACAGCATGCGCAGCGATGCTGCCGACCCACCCCATGCACGTAGCACAACAACACACGCAACACACACTAGCGCAGCCCCGCGGTACATGCACTAGCACGCACCCACACAGCGCGCAGCCGCCGCACACCCGGCACGACCCCGCGTATGCCCGCTCCACGCGGCCCCTGAACCCACCGCATCGCACGCACGCTGCCCTACCCGTCAACCGACACGCCTACCCCGCTCTCGCTCACCCCGGTCCCACCCCTTTTCGCAACCCCCACGTCACCAACCCCCCCCAAACCCGCTCGATCCTGCACGGGACCCCCGTCCCCAACATCCTCCCGTCACCGCCCCCTAGTGCTCCTCCACCTCGACCGCATCACCGAGCCCACCGCTCCGCCCACAGTCCCCCTCGAGACGACCTCGCCGGAGCTCCTCCTGCCAAGCTCCACCGAGCCGCGTCGCCCTGCAACCTTGCCTTCCCTCACTGATCTTCCGCCGCCAGGAGCACGGCAGCAGCATGCTGCTAGCCTCATCATTCTCCCCCACTGCTAGAACGAGTCCTGCGCTGCTAGGTGCCTGTCACTCCTTGTCTGCGCCGCTGCCACCTCGCCCTACCCGGTACCGCGGCCTACCTCGCGACCCTGCGAGCCCCTGCGAGCATGCCCTGCTATGACCCTCTACCGCCGTCCGCTCCGCCCACGACCTTGGCCTCCTCGACCCCGCCTGCACCAGCGAGCATTGCAGCCACACGAGCCTCCTCCGTGTCATCGCTGAGCACAAGCTCGACCGACGTGCGCGAGCTTGTTGAGTCCAACCCCGAGCAACGCCGCGCTGCCCGATGTCCGTGTCCCTGCCAAGTTGGACCACCGCCATGTTGTGGACCGATGAGGCGCCAAGTAAAGGTGATGCTGATGGACTGAGATGAAGAGCCTAAGACAGAACCCGAACCCACGGAATGCCATGATCTCCTACACGGACATCCAAACCCCGAAGCCCCGACCGAAGACCGAACCGAACCTCTCGGAACACGAAGGTCTCCTTCTTGGAACCGCCATGGCCTCCTTCATGGATCCGATGGCCAAGACCCTGAAGACCCCGATCCTGGATCCAAAGACCGAACCCGAACCCCATCGATCCCTCGAAACCCAAGATCGCTGAACCCTAATGTATGACCCATATCTGAGACCCCTATTTTATAAATTGTCATTCATATACTTGTTGCATCTAAATCATTCATGTCTGATACATATTTTGTGGTTTGGGGGCATTATGACGGTTTATCTAATAATTAAATATGGAGTGCATATGCGGGTTAATCTTGTCTTATATTGGCTCCATTTAAATTTGTGTAACGAACTGATGCCCTGTTTTGCCTTGCTAAGCCAACATTTAAATTGCGGGGTATCTAAACAACTTGAACCTTCTAATTAATTGTCGAGATTCCGATTTCGCTTAATATTGCCTAGTTGCATCGCACCTTTTCCATATCATGCATCATGCCCGATCTTCTGTCGTAGTATTAAATATTGCATCCGATGTTTCTTTTAGTACTTTGCTTAGTCATAGATTAGGCTGATGAGTTGATGTGAGTATCGACAAGTTCTTCGGATAATGTATCTTTGGTAGTATTTCCTAGGTGAGCATTCTCCCCTTTCTACCTATTTTGCATTTATGTTCTTTACTTCCTCCTGTTGATCTATTGCTATCCATGTTGCGATGCTTTAGTTTCCGTACCATTTATATCCCTTGCAACCTCTATATTGCCTTGGACAACTCCTATTGCCTGTTGTTTGGTAGACGGTTGGCCTTACGAGTTGTAGTTGCTTGCTCTAGTGCTGGTTCGAGTCGTCGAGTTCCACCATTGTTGGGAGGTTGGCAGATGCTTAATGGTGGAGATGATCATGACTTTCATTATAACTTGTCAATTAAAATGCTAGAAATAGATATAATGCAGAGGCACCGGTGGGTAATAAATGTTATTTCGTTTTTACCTGCCCACTTGTGTCCACCTAGGACCCGAGTTCTTGACACCTGTTCCGAGATCGAGCATGCTAACCACATGTGAGGTGTGTGGGCACCCCTATTGGCTTATTACCTGAATTCAAAGTACTATACTGGGGGCCACAAAACTAGTTCAGGCTTTATACGTTATCTATTGTACCTATGCCATGTTTATTACCTATTGCTCGATGCGCGTTTATTACTGTTGCGTAGGGCGACACTCTATCACGAGAATATATTGTCTATGGCCTCTCCTCGCATGACAAGTGCATGCAACCTCAGGGTCTGTACGGGGATTAGCTATACCTCGTACATGTAGCTCTTTCGGGTGGCCCCCATGTACTTGCTTTGGGTCTAGGAAAGCGTCCTGTCCGAAGCCCCCCCGACATACCGATGAGTGTATGTTAACTAATATGTCAAAAAGGGCGGAAGTACGTGTGGAAACTTTGGTGCACCCCTACAGGGTTAAATATTTTCAAAAAGTCATGTCCGCGGTTATGGATGTCTTGGAGCACAGTTTCTTGATCATAGATAACTATAACTAAAGAATTACTGTTATAATTTGACGTGGATCTAATATGACTAGTAAGTTGGATAACCACCATGGAATGAATGAATAAAAATGCCAACTGTGTGAGTTCCTCGAAATGACTTCCTCGTTTGGTATCGAGGGGGAAATACCAAGATGGGTATGTTTGGTGATAGCATTAGGTTGGTTCTGAATAGGTATTTCTTATACCTCTCTGATAGCCGTTAGTTGTATCGAGTCTCTATAGGTGTAGTGCATGCTTCGCTGCCGCTTCAGTCCCCATACCTATGTAGGCGAGAGCCGCCGAATTCTAGACTCGACGTGTATTGGCCTCAGTACCGACCGCTCCCTTTTTTCCTTTGCCCTTTGTCTGCACCATTTTTGTTTTTAACAGGTATAAGTTCGACGTCATTAGCAAGGTTACCCTTTCGGCTCGGCCTGGGCAGGGTTATGGACGCCATTGGTTATTCTTCAGGGCTCTTAACTCAATTTGCTTCTTATCCATACTCGGATGTTGTATCGTTTTCACGGTGATTTGTATCTTTATACTGTATATCTGTATTCTTGACTCGTTGAGTCATTGATGTATATATATGTTCTGTGGGTTCCATCGTGAACTATCGTGTAATGATATTACTTTGTTTTCCACCCGCACGCAAGTGCCTGGTAGGCATCCTTGAATCGTTTCTATGCGGGTTTGGCGAGAATCATTGAAACCTGCACAAGACCGATTCGAGGGTGTTATAGGTAGTAGGTGTAGACATACATGCCAAGCATTCTTCCTAACTCCCTTCCAAGGCTTAGCAATTTAGCTCCAAAGTTGGCAAAAATTAAGGGTGCCATATCGTTTAATCCACCATGTGTTGCAAAGCTTCTAGGAAAAGGTATTAGGGGTTTAGGTTTGGCCAGGGCAGGAGTTAGGTTAAGTAGTACCCATAACAAGGTACTAAGGGATATATTTGCATGGCCTTGGTTGATCATGGTTTGCTTAAACCATGGCTCCAAAGTTGGAGCTTTTTAACAAATTTTTGACTTAGCCAAAATTTGGTTCTTAGCTCTAGGGTTTTAGGGAGTGACTAGAGGTGATCACACTTCTCAAGGACAGTGATCTATAAGATCAAACTCACACTTAAACCACTGCACCACTAGGGCATGAGCTCAAAACAATCATCCACTTGCAAGCCATAACACAAAACACAGCATCTAGCACATAACTCCTAAAAGTTTTTGTTCTCCCTAGAAATTTTAAACCTACACACGCACTCAACAAGACAACATCTAACACATAACTCCTAAAGGTTTGCGTTCTCCCTAGAAAGTTTAAACCTACACACTAACTCAACAAGATTAACAGAGTTGGGGTGTTACAGAGATGCTCTAAGTCGTAGGCCGCATAACTGACTTTCATTAAGAGCAGACATATATACGAGCAATCCCAATCGATTATGCTCCCAAATACAGTTCCAAGTCTATGTCATGTAACACCCCAAAATTTCAAATCAAGTTTATCAAATTCTAATCACCTAATTTAGGGTTAACAAAAACTTTTATTAAGAAAATAAATATGAGTGCATGTTAGTTTTGCATTAATGTGTGATTGATTGAAAATGCCATGCTTGATTGTTCCAAATGATGTGAAATGGTTTAAAGGTGAATACTACATCATCTAGACCATTTACAAACAAAATCAAAAGAAAAAGGAATAAAAAATGAATTAAATAAGCAAATGGTCATTTTGACCAAAGTAAACCACTAGGTCACTTTGTGTGTTCCTAGAAGAAGATTTCTAACAGAAACAATTCTATTTCTTTTCACCCCTTACTAGACCAAGTAAAAGTGTATCAAGGCCCACTTTACAAACTTACAAAAACATCTTTTAAATAAATTTAATGGACAGTTGAAAATTGAATCTAGTTCATATGTTAAGATCCCACTTTTTCAAAAACCTATCAAATCAATTCCCCTTGACCTCTCCAAGCAAACATAGACTCTCAAGCTTAATTAAAGATCACTCCAAAAGCTTGAATCAAAAATTCCAAAATAAAATTCATGTGGCCATTTCCATAAACACCTTAACTACACTAATTAACCATCTGCCTAACTTCACTATTGTGCATAGTAATCCTCGACCATTTGGTCCCCTCTTAAACCCCCTGTCTCCCCTAAGCCTAGCCAGCACCCAGACAAATCCTCCATTCACCGTATGCACAGTGGAGCGCTGCACAAATTTGGTCACCGCCGGTCAACCAAGGACCTCGCTCGCAGCAGACCACCCCGCGCCCATCCAGGATGTCCAGGAGGTGCGCCATAGTCCACCGTCACCCCTGTCCAGGCCATGTTGAGAAACACAAATGGATTTTGATGATGAAAATGTTGAGGCATGAGCCTTAGCCCTTTATAAAAACTGATAGTTGGGTTCAGATGCGATACCATTCCAAATTTACCGTACAACCACAATACCTAAATTGGGTAAGGATTAGCTGGAAATTTATATGCATTAGTATGGGTTCCCTCGCGGAAGAGGTTTGAGCTGAGGCTACCTCGTGAGTGTGAATTGTCCACCTATGGAGTGCCCAGGATGGCAGATGGCCATGGCTGGGAGGCCAAGCTCATAGGGGAGGTGCTCATAGGAAAGGTTATGATTGATTATCCGCATACTAAGTATGATTGATTCAGGGTTATCCCTGACGGATGTATCGAATTTTGTGGTGAAAGTGTACCACCTCTTCAGAGTGTCAAACTATTCGAATAGCCGTGTCCGCGGTCATGGATAGTTGGAGTGGCCATATTGTTCCATCGTCAGATGTTTTCAAAATGACTTGTGAAGTAAACTATGATTTTTACTTGACCACAACAGGGTTGTGAATATGAAAACTAGGTTCCAACTTAAAGTGATTTGGACCATTTACTTAGTTTTCTTTACTTCTAAACTTAGTTTAAATAAACTTGGCTTTTTGCAAATAAACCTAGAGCTTAAGTTTCCTACTAGAACTACCTTACTTGTTAGTGGTAGTTTGCGAGTACTTAAAGAGTACTCATGGCTTTGTCCCTGGCTATTCCTGTGGCCAGACTATGAGGAGGACTACCAGGATGATGGACATCAGGACGTCTACGACAACTAGGATCATCTCCCATCGTCAGCATTGCCTGTGACCCTGAAGATGGATCCCACTGCTACGCTTATTATTCCGCTGCTTGTTTATATTAAGACTGGATCATGAGATCCTTTATTGGTGTAAGACCTTATTATGTTTTGTACTGGATGATGTACTGTGATATCCAATTTGTTATGTCTCGCAAAAAATGGTAATCCTAGGATTGCGGTGTATGGTAGAACAGGCATCTGGGATTAAAAATCCGGGTGTTGACAAGTTGGTATCAAAGCCATCCTGACCATATGAGACCCTAGTTAGAATGGACGTCCGAACAAAAGATTAGTTTCAAAACCAAAGAAGTAAGTATTTATGAAAACATATTCCCACTCTTATCCTTGATTCTTTCAAAAAAAAATGTTCCTCAAAAATTCTTACAATCCTATTTAAAATTTGACACACTTGATCACCTCATTAAATTACTCATCCTAAATTCTTATAGATGGAAGTTCAGTATTGCAAGTTCTACCAGTTGGGCAATGGAGGCCAGCTAATCTTTGAGAGGGATCTAGATGCACTGTCAGAGTACATTGAGTGTCAGCATCCGGAATTCTTCGGAGCACAACTCAAGGATCACCCATAGGAGATCTACAATGGCTGATAGTTGCAGATCTCAGAGGCAAAATGGAAGAACCCCTTTCTGAGAAGATTCAATTCACCTTGCGAGAGAACAACTGGCTAGATGGATTAGCCAGGGTTATGCATGAAGCTCTTGCCCGTCTGTGTGGGCAAAACATCAACTTGATCTAGGGAACTCGCTTTGCGCACTTTGCAAGGCGTGATTCTATGGGAATGCCATTGGAGATGCCAAGTCACCCGGAGTTGAAGCGCCAGGTGGAAAATCTTGACTTCCTGCTGTATGATATGCAGAAAGAATTGGACAATGCTCGAGCCTACGCCAACCACAACATTGCCATTGCTGCCAAGAAGGACCAGACTCTCACCATGCTTGTCAAGGATCGCCAATCACTTCGTCGTCAACGTGAGAAGAAGGATTGCACCATCGCTTGTCTTCGCAAGAAGGTAGCCGCTCTCGAGAAGACCATCCATGAGCAAGAAGTCCATCTTGAAGCAAAGGAAGAGGAAGAAGGTGAAGACATCCAGGGAGATCTTCACTCGTACCTCAGTGATGACAATGACTACCTGGAGGATGATGCCATGGATTTCTACACCGATGATGATGAATCCGACTTCATTGATGATGAGTAGATGCACTTGATCACTACCGTAGGAAGGCGTTGTATCGGTCCCACTGTATCTTAGTTCACATAATGGTTCTTAAAACCATCTGTTTCCCTTTTGTGTTGTGGTGTGTGTTGTATTGTGTGCTTGAATGAATGAATGAATGAATGAATGAGAGGAAGTTGTTAGTTTGAAAAACCTAAGTCAAACTCAAAGTTAAACCTTTTGAAAACAAAACCATGAACCTTAGAATTTCCCTCTTATCTCATTATCTATCTCAATCTTTAGATGACTCATGGAAATCAAGGAGGAAGCAGCTCATTGCAGGACCCGATGCTGCAGATTTTGCAGATGCTAGTTTTCGACCGTGAAGCTAGTAGAGCTGAATGCCAAGCCAATATAGCCACCCTTTAATAGATAGCTCAGATGGCCCACAATAATCAAGGCCATGGAAATCAGGATCATCACAGATCCAAGCTCAAGAACTTTCAGAATACCAATCCCCCTATCTTCAACAAATCTGAGGATCCTTTAGATGCTGATGACTGGCTGCAAACCATGGAGAACAATCTGGAGGTCGCAGGAGTGGACGCCAATGAGAAGGTACTATTTTCCACTCATTATCTGGCAGGAGATGCAAGAGCCTGGTGGAATAGCACTCGTACCATGAACAACGGTCAAGTCATGACTTGGGAAGCATTCAAGATCAAGTTCATCTGCACCCATGTGCCACAAGGTTTGGTCACCAGAATGAGAGATGAGTTCAGGGAACTGAAGCAAGGAAGGATGACGGTAGTTGAGTACCGCGACAAATTTATGTCCCTTGCTAGGTATGCCCCTGATGATATCAACACTGAAGCCAAGAAAAAGGAAAGGTTCCTAAATGGATTGCATGATGAGATGCAGATGGTTTTAGTCAACATCCATTTCGAAGATCTAGAAGAGCTAGTCGACTCTGCCATCCAGATGGAAGGGAAGATAAACCAAGCCAATGACAACCGCGAGCGCAAGATGATGCACCAGACTGGGTCCCACGGTACCCAGAAGTATCGCCCCAACCCGTCTGTAGGATACGCCCCAAGAAACAATAGACCCCCGATGTCCCGTCCAAGCTACCCCAATCGTAGCAGAGGAAACTTGAAGTCTAGAGGAAATCACCACAACAATAACAACCCCAACAACTCCAACAACATCAACCGTGCACCGCCCAAGTCCAACAACAACAACAACAACAATACTGCCCCAAGGACTGGAAGCAATGTCGTGCCTGTTGTAGCCAAAGACAAGTCCCAGATTACTTGCTTTGAATGTGGAGTCAAGGGTCACTACTCCAATGAGTGTCCCAAGAAGCTTGCAGCCACCACGAATGTGAATGCCCCAGCTCAGCAGCAGCGCCGTGTTCATCCTGGAAGGAGATTTGCCCCAGGGAATTCACTCAACTGCAATGGCCGCCTGTTCCACATGAGTGCTGAAGAAGCTCAGGAAGCGCCAGATGTCGTGCTGGGTATGTTTTCTGTTAACTCAGTAGTTGCAAGAGTGTTGTTTGATTCTGGAGCATCGCACTCGTTTGTTACAGAAGAATTTGCATGCACTAGTAAGATTCAACCAACAAAATTGAAGCATGTTATGATAGTTCAAATACCTGGTTCAACCACCAAAGCTAGAAAAATTTGCAAGGTTGTACCTATCAGAATCCATGGGATAGATTTTTATGCCAATCTAATAGTACTTGGAACCAAAGGTTTGGAAGTAGTACTAGGAAGGATTGGATGTCGAAACATAAAGGATTGATCAATTGTGCCAAGAAAGCCATAACCATGACCAGTAGCTCTGGAGTATCAGTAGAGCATGTATCTGAAACCTTGCCCCATAAATTCAAATGCAACAAGAGTCTATCCCAACCAACCATAGACCAAGTCAGAGTAGTCTGTGAATACCCCGACGTATTCCCAGATGAACTGCCTGGTATGCCCCCAGATCGGGATATCGAGTTCATTATTGAACTAATTCCTGGAACTGGACCCATAGCCCAGAGACCTTATAGCATGAACCCGTCTGAATTAGTGGAGCTGAAGAAGCAACTGGATGCTATGCTGGAGAAAGGTCTGATTCAACCAAGCGCATCGCCATGGAGATCGCCCGTTCTATTTGTTGATAAGAAAGATGGAGGTAATCGTTTATGTACGGATTACCGAAAGCTGAATGATGTCACCATCAAGAACAAGTACCCACTGCCCAAGATTGAGGATCTGTTTGATCAGTTGACTGGTGCCAGAGTGTTTTCTAAGATTGATCTTAGGACTGGTTATCACCAACTCAAGATTCATGCAACGGATATTCCAAAGACCGCCTTTACCACCAGATATGAATTGTATGAGTATACGGTCATGTATTTTGGATTAACCAATGCTCCCGCTTATTTCATGAACCTCATGAATAAGATTTTTATGAACTTTCTGGATAAGTTTATCATTGCTTTTATCGACGATATTGTAATCTATTCCAATTCAGAAGAAGACCATGAGTTACACCTAAGAACCATCCTTGAAACCCTTAGAGAGCATCAATTGTATGCCAAGTTTAGCAAATGTGAGTTCTGGTTGAAAGAAGTAGGATTCCTCGGACATATTGTGTCGCCAGGAGGAGTCGCTATTGATCCCGCCAAGATCAAGGACGTTGAAGCATGGAAAGCCCCAACCACTCAAACCCAAGTCCGTGCATTTCTTGGATTAGCGGGATACTACCGCAAGTTCGTTGAAAGATTTTCAAGCATCGCAAGACGAATGACCCAATTGCTGAAGAAAGATAAGAAGTTTGAATGGACCGACAAATGTGAAGCAAGTTTTTAAGAGCTCAAGAAGAGATTGATTTCAGCCCCAATCTTGATTATGCCAGATATTAAGAAACCTTTTGATGTGTATTTTGATGCATCCAAGATTGGTCTCAGATGTGTGTTGATGCAAGAAGGCAAAGTCATAGCATATTTGTCAAGACAACTGAAGCAACATGAGCAAAACTACCGTACCCATGATCTTGAACTAGCAGCTATAGTTTTAGCCTTGAAGACATGGCGTCATTACCTTATGGGTAACCGTTGTGAGATTTATTCAGATCACAAGAGCCTGAAGTATATTTTCACTCAGAAGGAGCTAAATATGAGGCAAAGGATATGGATAGAGTTAATCAAGGATTATGACCTTGGCATTCACTATCACCCCGGTAAAGCTAATGTGGTAGCGGATGCTCTTAAAAAATTGCCATGTAGATTAAACACCATGATCAAAGAAGCCCAGCCAAGTTTGCATGAAGAGTTGGAGCAGTTTAGAACAGAGCTAGTTAGCAAAGGATTTTTAGCTAGCATTGAACTTCAACCCACTTTGATCAGTCAGATCAAGGAGGCGCAGAAAGGAAATGAAAGTATCGACGAAATCAAACATCATATCGGTATAGGAAAGGTACCCGGATTCACCGAAGATGAAGAATGAGTTTTGTGGTACAAAGGGCGTATCTGTGTACCAGCAGATTCGGAGCTGGAGCAAGTTATCATGCAAGAAGCTCATGATACTCTTTTTTCCGGGGGAACAAAGATGTATCAAGATTTGAAGGAGCAATTTTGGTGGCACAAGATGAAGAGAGAAATTTGAAGCTACATAGCCAAGTGTGACATCTGTCAAAGAGTCAAAGCGGAACATCAGAGACCCGCAGGACTGTTGCAACCATTGCAGATTCCGGAATGGGAATGGGATTCTGTCGGAATGGACTTTATCACCGGTTTGCCTACTTCTAGTAGGGGAAATGACTCAATTTGGGTCATAGTTGATAGACTGTCTAAGGTAGCCCATTTTATACCTATCAAGACTACTTACCAGAGTTCGAAGCTAGCAGAGTTGTACATCGCTAGAATTGTCAGTTTGTAAGGAACCCCTAAGACGATAGTGTCGGATAGAGGAACTCAATTTATCTCAAGATTTTGGCAGAAAGTCCAAGAAGGATTAGGAACCAAGCTGAATTTCAGCACCGCTTATCACCCGTAGACCAATGGACAGACTGAAAGAGTCAACGTCAACCAAATCTTAGAAGATATGCTGAGAGCTTGTGTGCTAGAGTATGGATCAAAATGGGAAGATTGTCTGCCTTTCGCATAATTCTCATCCAACAACAGTTATCAAGCCAGTTTGTAGATGGCCCCATTTGAATTTCTGTATGGAAGAAAGTGCCATACCCCTTTGAATTGGTCGCAAGTATGAGATAGTCAGATTTTCGGACCTGACATCCTACAAGAAGACAAAGAGAAGGTTCACAAAGTCCATGAGCACCTCAAGACCGCCCAATCCAGACAGAAGAGTTATGCTGACAAGAGACGTAGAGACCTGACCTTTAATGTCGGAGATTCCGTGTATCTCAAAGTGTCACCCTTGAAGGGAATGCATCGTTTTCAGGTGAAAGGAAAGTTAGCCCCCAGATATATTGGACCCTTCAAGATTATGAGTCGCCGAGGAGAAGTATCTTATCAACTGGAACTGCCAAAAGAGATGTCAGCCATCCATAATGTGTTCCATATCTCGTTACTTCGCAAATGCCTAGAAGTTTCGGCGAAGACCGAAGTTTTCAAGAACATCGATCATCGAGCCATAGATATCAACAAGGATCTGACATATCGTGAAGTACCCATCCGTATTTTGGAAGAAGCCTTCAGGACCACCAGGACCCAGAGTATCAAGTTTCTCAAGATCCAATGGAGCAACCATACCAAAGAATAAGCTACCTGGGAGCGAGAAGATTACATTAGGACTGAGTTTCCAGATCTCTTTAGTTCCTAGTTTTTCTTAAATCTCGGGATGAAATTTTGTTTAAGGAGGGAAGATTTGTAACACCCCAAAACTTCAAATAAAGTTTGTCAAATTCTAATCACCCAATTTAGGGTTAACAAAAACTTTTATTAAGAAAATAAATATGAGTGCATGTTAGTTTTGCATTAATGTGTGATTGATTGAAAATGCCATGCTTGATTGTTCCAAATCATGTGAAATGGTTTAAAGGTGAATACTACATCATCTAGACCATTTACAAACAAAATCAAAAGAAAAGGAAATAAAAAATGAATTAAATAAGCAAATGGTCATTTTGACCAAAGTAAACCACTAGGTCACTTTGTGTGTTCCTAGAAGAAGATTTCTAACAGAAACAATTCTATTTCTTTTCACCCCTTGCTAGACCAAGTAAAAGTGTATCAAGGCCTACTTTACAAACTTACAAAAACATATTTTAAATAAATTTAATGGGCAGTTGAAAATTGAATCTAGTTCATATGTTAAGATTCCACTTTTTCAAAAACCTATCAAATCAATTCCCCTTGACCTCTCCAAGAAAACATAGACTCTCAAGCTTAATTAAAGATCACTCCAAAAGTTTGAATCAAAAATTCCAAAATAAAATTCATGTGGCCATTTCCACAAACACCTTAACTACACTAATTAACCCTCTGCCTAACTTCATTGTTGTGCACAGTAATCCTCGACCATTTGGTCCCCTCTTAAACCCCCTGTCTCCCCTGAGCCTAGCCAGCACCCAGACCAATCCTCCCTTCACCGTATGCATAGTGGAGTGTCGCCCAAATTTGGTCACCGCCGGTCGACCAAGGACCGCTCGCAGCAGAACACCCCGCGCCCATCCAGGATGTCCAGGAGGTGCGCCACAGTCCACTGTCACCCCATGTCTAGTCCACGACCCCAGCCGAGCCATGGACCACCCTAGCTACGCCGCGCCCACGACCTCTGTGCCATGTCCAGAGCGCACTAGCTTGCCACGCCCAACCAGCTTGCCCAGACCGCGCCTTGCCCTCACCACGCATGCTTAAGCCCGCCATGATCGCAGCAACCCTGCAGACACCCCTGTTCGCCGCCGCGCGACCCGTAGTTGCCGCACGCCGCCGCAAACACCTCTGCCTCCGTGCGGAGCGCCGCACACGCCCGACCGAACCACACTGCCCCAAGCCTCGCCATTATGCTCGTAAGAACTGCCAAGGAACACCGCACGGTCCATCTACCTCCGCCACGACAATAGCCGCCTGTAGCGACGCCACTGTCGAGCTTGCGCTCGCACCGCTCGGTCCCCTCGTTGTGCTATAAAAGGAGGCCACCCCCGCCTCCATTCTCCACAACACTCCACTCCCCACTCCTCATAGACACTCCCACACTTCTTCCCGGAGCAAGGCGGGCCCTCTCTCGCTGGAATTTGGCTGGAGCCCGTCGCTGCTGGAGGAGAAGGGCGCCAACGATTCTGACCACCCCAAGCCCTGCCGTAACCGCGCCTCGCCTCGTCATCATCTACCACGTCGATTGCCCCTGTCGCCGACCCTAGCTGGGGCCCAGGTGAGCCCCGCAAGACCCCCACCACTGCGTTAGGGTTAATTCCTCGCCAGAGCTGTTCATCGTCGACAATGAACCACAACCGTTGGATTAGATTTAGATCATAGGGCCCTGGTTGAAAGATATCGTTTCGTCTAGTTAGTCTCGCTGACTGGTGGACCCCCTCTGTCAGCAGCCCGCTGCGCCACGTAGTGTAACTGGGCCGGCACGTTTAGTTTTCCCGCGCAGCCCAGGGAATTCAAATATGGATTTTCCAATTTAGTTTAAACCCTATTCTGTCCACAGATTCAAAAATTAATTCAGAGAGTTTCACTGAACCAAATTGCATGATTCAAATTTTGTTAGAAAGAGAATTAAATTATCTATCCAAGCCTGTTGGATTTAAATCATTTGGAGTTAGAGATAATCTTTAGTAAAAATAACAAGACAGAGGCTTTTGCAACTTCAAACATTTTTCAAAATCAACCATAATAGCTTTTGAGTTGATTCCAACTCTCAAAAATCACATTTGACAATATCTATCTGAATATGTAAAAATATCTATGTTTGCATGCATTGACTTTGGAGTAGTACCAAAAGAATGCTATTAGGGCATTTCTAGTCACTTTAAATCTATTAAATGATAACCTTAAACTTTATAAAATGTGACCAACACTTTAAATCACATTCCCATGTATTAGAATATGTGGTGATGACATGTGTCCACATGATCCCATATTTTAATTGGAGAATATTAGATCTTAAGTAATTTCAATGAGTAGAAATTACTTTTCTCAAATAAACTAAATAAAAGTAGTTCTTTATCTCATGTGATGATTGTGATGATACTAGATCATCAAGTGTGAGACTTAGTGTGCTTAATAGACTTAGTTAAGTATTGTTTGGTGATTGTGTACCCCGTATTTATTTATAGACGATAGTACCGACCCAAGCTACGAGGAGGAGGAGTTCTACCCAGAAGAAGAGGAGGAAAACTTCAATCACTGCACCAATCAAGGCAAACTAACACTTGCAAGTATTATACTTATGCAAGCCATCACTACTTGCAAGATAACCTAAGCAAGATGCATTAGGCATGCTTGGTTATATACCTTTGATTCATATCCATCCCAAGTTTTACTTGCAAACTTTACTCTTCTATTTTACCAAAGTTCTTTACTTGTAGTTAATGCTTGTGAGGATTTGGAAAGATAGTATAGACAGCATAAAGAGTATAAAACTAGGCCTATACTAGATGTCATTCTATCTCATGAGATTGAAGATTAGAACCCCTCATTAGTGAACACTCTTAACTTAGTGGCTAGTGCTAAGCATAAAACTTGATCACTTTAGATGGAAATACTTGGTGAAAATGATTATGAAAACCTTGGAATGATGCTTCATTCTATTGAAATGTTTTGACATGTGTTGAGAAACACAAATGGATTTTGATGATGAAAATGTTGAGGCATGAGCCTTAGCCCTTTATAAAAACTGATGGTTGGGTTCAGATGCGATACCATTCCAATTTTACCGTACAACCACAATACCTGAATTGGGTAAGGCATAGCCGGAAGTTTATATGCATTAGTATGGGTTCCCTCGCGGAAGAGGTTTGAGCTGAGGCTACCTCGTGAGTGTGAATTGTCCACCTATGGAGTGCCCAGGATGGCAGATGGCCATGGCTAGGAGGCCAGGCTCATAGGGGAGGTGCCTATACTAGAGTGTGTAATTGAAAGGTTATGATTGATTATCTGCATACTAAGTATGATTGATTCAGGTTTATCCCTGATGGATGTATCGAATTTTGTGGTGAAAGTGTACCACCTCTGTAGAGTGTCAAACTATTCGAATAGCCGCGTTCGCGGTCATGGACAGTTGGAGTGTCCATACTGTTCCGTCGTCAGATGTTTTCAAAATGACTTGTGAAGTGAACTATGATTTTTACTTGACCATAACAGGGTTGTGAATATGAAAACTAGGTTCCCACCTAAAGTGATTTAAAACATTTTACTTAGTTTTCTTTACTTCTAAACTCAGTTTAGATAAACCTGCCTTTTTGCAAATAAACCTAGAGCTTAAGTTTCCTACTAGAACTACCTTACTTGTTAGTGATAGTTTGCGAGTACTTAAAGAGTACTCATGGCTTTATCCCTAGCTATTCCCGTGGCCAGACTATGAGGAGGACTACCAGGATGATGGACATCAGGACGTCTACGACAACTAGGATCATCTCCCATCGTCAGTATTGCCTGTGACCCTGAAGATGGAACCCACTGCTACGCTTATTATTCCGCTGCTTGTTTGTATTAAACTGGATCATGAGATCCTTTATTGGTGTAAGACCTTATTATGGTTTGTAATGGATGATGTACTATGATATCCAATCTGTTATGTCTCGCAAAAATGGTAATCCTGGGATTGCGATGTATGACATAACAAGCATCTAGGATTAAAAATCCAGGTATTGACATGTCATGTCGTAGATTCAGAGCAATTCTTCAGGACAGAGCTAGAATGTATCTAGCTACGGAAACAATAGAGCTTTAGGAGTGGCACAACAAAGCCTACAGCCGCGGCCACCACGTTCGATGCCGCCGTCCGCGACCACATCCACCCCGCCCAGCCGCACTGCCTCCATCACCGTCATGTTGTCCACTTTGAGCACCCTATCCTGTTGGCCATGGTGACGGGACCTTCTGTCGGAGAAATTTCCAGAAGTGGTCGATTGTCTAATTCGGGGCCGGATCTAGGCTCAGGGCAACAAGTGCCATGGCCTAGGGCGCAGCAAAATTTCCGCCCTACAACATATGGATAAAAGTTTAGCCTGGGTGCAGCCCAAATCTGGGCCATCTCGCCGTGGCATATCCTCGCTCCTGCCTCCCTCCACCGTGGTGAATCCCTTTGGAAAGGCTATTTGTCGCCCGTTAGCGGCTCGTGCGGCTAGTGTCGCGCACTCTGCTTGCCTTTAACATCGCGTGTGGGCTAGCCCAGCAACATGAGCGACGCAACTAGAGCTGAAGATGGCCATGGTGGCCAGACCTCGCCAACGACGGGGACGACGTGGCTATCCGCGGCATCGCCTGCGGAGGCGAGGAAGAAATCTTTGGGTTGGGGTGGCACTCGCCGGCGACTAGAGTTAGGGTTAGGGTGCATGTCGGGGGGGTTAGAGGGATGGCGGGCTGGCCATGCCGGATACAGCAAAGTCGCGGTCGCCGATAGAGGAGAGGAAGAAAACTTAGGGGGAAAAGGTGCGGCTACGATGGAGGCGGAGAACCGGTTGTGGATTCGAGGTGAGTAGAGGAAAAAGATGACCACGACAGGTGGTGGGCCACGATCCATGGTCGGGAATAGGGGAGTGTCGCGCGTGCGGTGCGTGGAGACGGTGTTGTTCGAGGCAGCCAATAGCATGACCCGAATCCCTTCGACCTCCTCTCGCTCGCGTCCAGTTGCCAGGAGGAGCGCGCCGGTGCCGTGGCACCCACGCCCAGCAGGCCACTCCCATCCCCGACCTCCCTGAACCCCTCTCTCCCTGCCTATCCGTTGTAGCCCTCCCTGCTTGGCCACCGCCTCTGGCCCCTGGCCTCTCGTGTTCGTGCCCGCCCTCCTCCAATCCTCCGCCATGCGACCATCGACCGGTGCCGCACGATTGCTGAGGCCATGCGGCTCTGCCTCCTCTACTCCAACCTTTCTTTGCTGCTAACATGTTGCTCTTGGATCTTGGCTCCGCTGCGGCATGGCCCGTGATGGCGGCCACCGTTGCACATTGTCCCACCGGCGATGCAGGTCTCTAGGCAACCGCCGGACTAGCACGGCCTGAGGTGGCCTGAGGTTGGGACTCCGGGGGCAGTAGGACACGCATAAGCATTTGGGTTTTTATTTTACGTGTTCCCATCCGCACGAAGGACCCACACTTACTCTCTCGCACCCGCAGCAGTTCTGATCCAAAAGCAGAGTAAAATTCACCGTTAGTACCTAAACTTGGCTCGTCTTTTCGTTACGATCACTGATCTCTAGAATACGTGTTTTACGGTACCTCAATACGGATCGGTGTCCCATCGACGGTCACGTCTCACGTCTGCGCATTGTACACCGCATCGCACGCACACGTGTCCCACCTGGGACCCACCTATCTGTCACGGTATACGGACAGTCCCGGCTATTTTGCATACTCCCCCCTGATTCTTCTCCTTTTGTGATATTTCTCTGCCTCCACAGACAAAAGGGGAGGAAATCCACCTTCCCGATCATTCCGAGGTGCTCCTTCTCAGAGAGGCAAAGGAGGGAGGGGAGGCGTGAGCGGCGGCGACGCTCGGGGTTTGGCAGAGAAGTCCATCGTCGCGCGGTGGTCGACAGCCTAGACCGGCGCTTCACCGGCGTTGGAGAAGGCAGCGATGGCTCTTCATCATCGTCCCGACGACGCCCCTGCTCCTGCATATGTTACGTACCAAAGTTGCGAGCTTTTGAGTTGGAAATCACGGTTCTTGCGGCAGGGTTCGTGTTCTACAGGGCAATGTTGCTACTTTGAGCTGTTTCTGTAGTGTGCTAGAGAAATCTGAATGTTCAGTCCTCGTACTGAAAGCAGGGGGTTTGTAGGGTTTTCGGTAGCCATGTTTGGTAAAGAAATATGAATGTTAAGTAGTTGAGATGATGTTCATGGATCTTTCAATTGCAGGTCGAAACAGCCAGTTCTTCTCTGTAGAAATAAACCATGGTGGATATTTTCTTGGTCAAGGGAACAACAGATCATATGTTGATGGAACCTCTGTTTGGTCTGATCATGTTGACTCACTCACATGGTCAGAAACGCAGTTGGGAAATATTGTTGAGCATCTAGGCTATGAATGGGAAGGAAGGATGAAGGCTCATTATTGCATTCCTATATTTTCAATGAATAACAATGGCCTTAGATAGATTAGGGATGAGCATGACACACATCAGATGGCAGTGTTTGTGTCAATTGGTAACCATTACATAAGTGTGTACTTTGACCATGATGATTCAATCAGGAACATTAACTGGGATGATGTTGTGCAATTCCCAGTTGTTGATCTGCCACCAGTCATAAGCCCTTGCAAGAATAATGTCAGGCACATAGATGATACACCTGGGGAAGTAGAAGATGCCCCTGAACAAATACAAGTTATACTCCCAGATGATCATGGTCCTGAACCCATACAAGTAGAAGAGGAAGATGTGCAGGAAGCAAAAAGAGGAGGATCACTATCAGGTGATGAAGAAGATTCAGACTATGATATAGTGGATTTATACTATGAGATTGGTGTAGATGATGATGATCTGTATGCTGACATAGTTGATGATGAGGAGGAATGTGGTAAGAGAAAAATGAAAGGGAAGGCAGAGAAAGCTGAGAATGAAGTGGAATCAGAAGGTGAAGATATTTGGGCCCCTGATTCAGATGATGACAAACCTAAGATAAAGTTCAACACATTCAGGAAGGAAGATCTTAGTGCTCCTTCCTTCCATGTAGGCCAGGTATTTGAGTCAGTTGAAATGTTCAGAAAGGCTATCAAGGAGTACAGCTGCCAGAATAGGAGAGATATCAAGCTACCAATTAATGATAAGAGAAGGATAAGGGCAAAATGCTATGGCGATGAGACATGCCCATGGTATCTGTGGGCCAGCCCTGACAAGAGGCCAGAAGCATGGATGATTAAGAGATATGATGCAAAGCACACATGTTCTAGGAAGTGGAAAATTAGGGCATTCACAGCTGATTACCTTGCAGAGAAGTATTTGGAAAGCTTTAAGGCAGATCAAGATATGAACATGAAGAACTTTTCAAGGATAGTGCAGGGATGAGCATGACACACATCAGATGGCAGTGTTTGTGTCAATTGGTAACCATTACATAAGTGTGTACCTTGACCATGATAATTCAATCAGGAACATTAACTGGGATGATGTTGTGCAATTCCCAGTTGCTGATCTGCCACCAGTCATAAGCCCTTGCAAGAACAATGTCAGGCACACAGATGATACACCTGGGGAAGTAGAAGATGCCCCTGAACCCATACAAGTTATACTCCCAGATGATCATGGTCCTGAACCCATACAAGTAGAAGAGGAAGATGTGCAGGAAGCAAAAAGAGGAGGATCACTATCAGGTGATGAAGAAGATTCAGACTATGATATAGTGGATTTAGACTATGAGATAGGTGTAAATGATGATGATCTGTATGCTGACATAGTTGATGATGAGGAGGAATGTGGTAAGAGAAAAATGAAAGGGAAGGCAAAGAAAGCTGAGAATGAAGTGGAATCAGAAGGTGAAGATATTTGGGCCCCTGATTCAGATGATGACAAACCTAAGATAAAGTTCAACACATTCAGGAAGGAAGATCTTAGTGCTCCTTCCTTCCATGTAGGCCAGGTATTTGAGTCAGTTGAAATGCTCAGAAAGGCTATCAAGGAGTACAGCTGCCAGAATAGGAGAGATATCAAGCTACCAATTAATGATAGGAGAAGGATAAGGGCAAAATGCTATGGCAATGAGACATGCCCATGGTATTTGTGGGCCAACCCTGACAAGAGGCCAGAAACATGGATGATTAAGAGATATGATGCAAAGCACACATGTTCTAGGAAGTGGAAAATTAGGGCATTCACAGTTGATTACCTTGCAGAGAACTATTTGGAAAGCTTTAAGGCAGATCAAGATATGAACATGAAGAACTTTTCAAGGATAGTGCAGAAGGAATGGTTGATGACACCAACAAGGAGTAAGCTACAGAGAGCTAGAAGAGTTGCAATGAATCTAATCTATGGTGATGAAGAGGCTCAGTATAAGCTACTATGGGATTTTGGCAATGGGCTAAGGGTGAGCAACCCTGGTACTTCTTTCTATATTGCTTTAGATGAAAGAAGTAGGTTCAGAAGGTGCTACATGGGACTAGAAGCTTGCGAGAAGGGTTTCCTACAAGGATGCAGGCCAGTGATATTCATTGATGGCTGTCACATGAAGACAAGGTACAGGGGATAACTTCTAGCTGCTGTGGGTATAGACCCTAATGATAGTATCTTTCCTATTGCTCTAGCTGCTGTGGAAGTAGAAGATACCAACAACTGGACATGGTTCTTGGAAACACTGAAGAAGGATCTTGACATTGTCAATACTGCTCCATGGACAATTATGTCTGATAAACAGAAGGTATCTTTCCTTAAATGTATGTTCTTATGTGTCAATATGCCCACTGTATGTCTTAATTCCTATGTTACAAATCTTTGTAGGGACTAATTAATTCAGTTAGAGACCAATTTCCAGACTCAAATCATAGATTCTGTGTAAGACATATGTGGCAAAATTTCTCACAGTTGTTCAGGGGAGATACCCTGAAGAACCAGCTTTGGACAATTGCAAGAAGTAGTACTGTTGTGATTTTTGAGAAGAACATGGAGAAAATGAGGAGCCTAAACCATACTGCAACATCTTGGCTAGAAAATCTTGATCCAAAGACTTGGGTTAGGGCCTTCCAGAGTGATATCCCCAAGTGTGATATTCTTCTTAACAACATCTCTGAAGTATTTAACAAGTAAGAACTCAACTCAATATTACCAAGTGTAACTGAATTATATCTTAACTGACAAGTATTTAACATGTAAGAACTCATTTTTCTTAACTGAATTCCTAGGTACATACTTGAAGCAAGAGAGTTGCCAATGTTACCTATGTTATGCAGAGTGAAAGACCAGTTGATGACAAGGCATTACACAAACAGAAATAAAGCAACTGACTGGCAAGGACCAATATGCCCCAAAATCCAGAAGAAGTTAGACATGATGATTGAGCTGTTAAACAACTGCTATGTAGAAGGAGCTGGTGATGGGTTGTTCAAGTGTGATGGAGTTTTCA